>JAUAMA010000004.1:14968408-19968408 GCA_030819835.1 Acmispon strigosus | reverse complement strand
GCTCACTGAAACACTCAGTGAACTGATTACAACCCTCAGAACATATTACACTGTCTGAGTCAAACCCTTTACTGAATACCACAGTAAAGTTAGAACCCCTCAGAAAGATTACCACTTTCTGAAGAACCACTCCACTGAATTCCACAGTGAAGATTTCCCATGATCAAGTACTCTTACGGATACTTGCACCAAGGACCCTAAGATATCTTATCAATCTTCTTGAAGCAACCCACTTCTGATTGATCAAGTCTTCTTAGCAATACTTGTGCCAAGGACCCTAAGAGGACCCATCAAGCCTCAGAAAGCAAACCACTTTCTGATGACACCGTATTACCACGGTGGACTTTGAATCAAACCTGATTCAAAGGGCCTTTTTACAACCACCGAAAACCACGGTGAATGAATCAACATGATTCAAATAGAAGAAGAAGAAGATGCCTTTTATATGGATGATTCAATCATTTAGATAAGAAGTATTGATCTTAGTTTGTATGCTCCAGGCAATTACAATGAAGGCTCTTCCATTCTGAGTTTCTCAAATTTTGAACATCATGAGTGTTCTTATGAAAATGAGAGAACCGAAACTCAGAATGATGACTTTAATGAATATGAAAGTTATGGACCAAGTCATTAATGTTTCTGAGTGTCTAAGGACTTTATATAGGCACTAGAGGTCGTCCATGAACCAACACAACCTTTCCCAATCGGTTTGAGACACAATGGTTCATGAAAAGACACACTTATCGACCTGGTAATCGATTACAACAGTTAGTGTAATCGATTACACCATGCCGTTGAAGTTTGAATTCAAATTTCAAACTTGGTAATCGATTACACACTTGTGGTAATCGATTACACACATCCTGTAATCGATTACACACATCTGTAATCGATTACAGACAGTCCAGAACTCAGTTTTTGACTGTCTTAAACCCTAATTGAGTGTTCCTACCAAGTTTAACTTGTGAGAACATATTGTACTCAATTAGTTGATCTTTCATGAGCCTTCAAATGCAATATGAACCTTAATAAAGCATATCACACTAAGTTGACAAGACTTACTTAAAACTAGAACCTTCATGTTTTGATCTTGACGTTCTGAACCTGGTTCTTGAAGTCTTTCTTCTCTTAAGTCTTCTTGAAGTCTTTCTTCTTTTTGTTCCTGTCTTTCTTGAAGTCTTCTTGAAGTCTTCTTGAAGTCTTCCTTTTCTCTTCTGAAGTCTTTCTTCTTTTTGTGATGTGTTTGTCTTCATCAAAACCTCAGTCGAGTCCAAGGACGAGACTGGATTTACAATCTCCCCCTTTTTGATGATGGCAAACATCATGCTTGAACATTGATGGATCATTAGACTTTCTTTCTTTTCTTGTATCTCCCCCTTGGTTTTGCAATTATATCTCCCCCTTTGTTTTGCAAATGAAGCACAGTATCCTGAAAATGATCAAGCATACACAAGGCTTTTCTCCCCCTTTTGACATCATCAAAAGGAAGAAAAAGCCATACAAAGTATTCCAGGATAATAGAAATAAAGGGAAGCATAATGGCAAATATTTTGATGTCAAAACGATAATGTGTATCAACACTTTTCTCCCCCTTTTTGTTCCACTTGTAGCTTTTCTTATAAGTAAGTCTTTACAAAAGCACATGTGACCCTTTCTCCCCCTTTTGACTTCATCAAAAAGAAGATGAGTCCAAGCATACATGCTAACAAGTAGTATAGACATTTGAATCGTAGGGAGTGGGGTAAGCAAGACAGAATATAGAAACTTATGCATCACACGCAATTTAAAGCATAACCATAGAAGTTCAGAATACATAATTAAACATACAAGCAGAATTCAAACCATCTATAAGTTATGTCTAAACTATTACAACCATAATATATGAAAACATAATCCAAACTCTGAAAGGTAACTACTTTCCATTTTAGCCCTGATAGAAGTGATTATAGACTTCCAGTAATTGATTACTAAAGCTTTCTAAAATAATCCTGGGCCAAAATATCCCTGTAACCGATTACTTACTTTATGTAATCGATTTATTATGTCTGAAAACTTGAAATTCCAGACTTGATAGGTACTGCATGAAAGATATATCTAACAGAGAACTATGATGCAGATGCCTAAGAATGCATTACTCTTGTACTTAATATCAATTGAAAGATATAAAGTTTTTAGAATTTCTCTTACCAATACCATATTCTAAATTTGTGTCTTGAAAGACCATCCTTTGTATATGACATTTCAGATCACAAGGTCTTCAAACACATTTGCACAATAGGCTTAATGGTATTTTAGAGGTACCCAATAGTTATTGGATCCTTTTGCATTAGTTCCTTTCACATCCCATATGAAACTTTTATTGGGGATTTCACCGTTTCTTTGATAACTAGGAGAATAATAGGAACACTTAAATTTTCACGTTAGATACTTTTTCCTTAAGATGATGGAAAGATTTGATACATGCCTTTCTAAGTTGAACACCATCATGTATTCTTCTTGAGTGACCAAAGTTATATGAACTTCTTGGTCTAAAAGTGATTTCTTAACATCACTAGGATGATTATGATCAGATAAACCTAAATCACTTTTATGAAAGGCATGTCTTTGATTACATAACAACTTATCCATATCATCTTGTACCTTTGTTTACCACTTGATTCAAGGATTATGGATGAATCTAAAGATGTAAAAACATTTTGAATATCTATTCTAGATTTTACTTGATCTAACTCATCTTGCATGCTTTTAGTTTTACTTTGTAGAGATGAGATGATCCTACTTTGATATGCATACACTTCATAAGAACTTAAGAAACTATCATGCAATCTATCAAAGATTCTTTGTAATTTATCATATGAAATTTCATTACTAACCTCTTCATTTCCATCATTAGAATGATGTGTTGCCATCAAAGCGAGACATATTTCTCCATTTTCTGAATCGGATGATGAACTTGCTTCATTGTCTTCCAAGTTTGTCTTCTTTGTTTTGGAGGACAAGTTTCAAAGAATATAGACAAGGGCTCTATATTTGGTAATCTCTACTGGAGTAAATGATTCATCTTGATTTAAATAAGTACTTGATCCTCATTGATTTGGGTATTACTATGTAATCATCCAAGTCATATTTCTTTAGAGGTTCTTTGTAGAACTTGGATTGATTGATGAATATCCCAATTTCAGATTGCTTGATTTGCAATTCATGCCCGTAGTGCTTGCTTTAGATCATATAAAGCTTTCTTTTAAGATGAGGACTTGTGAAGGAAACTTTGGATATTCAAAGCCAGGAGGTTGCTTCACATAGACTTCTTCTTGAATGTATCCATTCAAGAAACCGCTCTTAACATCCGTTTGATATAGTTGGAAGTTAAGCGAGTAAGCATACTCTAATAGAAGTCTAATTGCTTCTAACCAAGCAATTGGTACATATGTCTAATCAAAATCTATACCTTCTTTCTGATTATAACCTTGTACTACTAATCTAGCCTAATTTCTAACTATGATTTCATGTTCATCTAGTTTGTTCCTAAACACCCATTTGGTTTCAATAATATGCTTATCATTAGGTCAGGGGGCCAATATCCATACTTGGTTTCTCTTAAACTGGTTCAACTATTCTTGCATGGCTAGAATCCGTTTTCATCTTCTAAAGCATCATGTACTTTAGATGGCTCTTATTTAATACTGTTTGAGGAGGCGTACCTATTTTTCCTATGCCAAGTATTTTCCCTTTTTCATTATTCCCATATGTTACATATCCCTTTTCTCAAGGTATGAGATGAAAATTTTGTTTTGTCTCCAAACATGTGTGATGAGCAGCCATTATCAAGATACCATAAATCCTTTGCTGCTTTCATACACAAAAACTAATTTTTTAGAAGGGAATGTTAGGTACTCAATTTGCTTTGGGTCCTATGTTATTTGTTGTCTTCTCAACCCACATATATTGCCCACTTGATAATCCTATATTCTTATAATTACATTTACTAGAGGTATGTCCTATTCTATTGCAATAACTACAAGCATATAGTCTATAACCTTCATTATATATTATATCTAAGCATATCATAATGTCTCCTAGGTTGTCTTGGAGCATTTTGAGAATAATTCCTATTGAAATTTTATGCTTTGATTATATAGCATGAGTATGTAATCGATTACATCAGTTGGGTAATCGATTACTGGCAGTTTAAATTTGAAAAATTTCGATTACAGCAGTTATGGTAATTGATTACTTAGAAGATTCTAACAGGCACGAGGACTGAGAACAGGGTTAATTGATTACAGGACCTATGGTAATCGATTACAAGGACATTTTTATAGGTTCTAAAACTATCAAGTCCTATGTAGCACATTTCTAGATGAACATTTAAGCATATAATCAATTTAAATACATGCAATCAAATAAGTTCACACAAAGATCATGCAATGTAACATTAAATATCATGTTTATCTAAAATTCCTAATTTTCTTTTAATCTTTAAAGAATGAATCTTTAGGATAGTTTTGGGACATTTTGTGGGTAGTTCCTATAGTTCATATTTCTAGAAGAACTAGCATGCATGTGTTCACTTTCAAGAGATTTAACTTCATTTGTTGCTTTAACAAAGACATTTTTCTTAATCTCCTTGTTATCCTTTTGAAGTGTAAATCCTAGACCACACTCGTTGTTTGAGTTTTGTTGCATACTAAGAATCTTATCTAGTTTTTGCTTTTCTAGATTGAAACTATGAATTGTTTGTTGTAGATTTTCTACTTTTACTTCTAAAGAACTACATTTAGTGCATGCATGTGTAATATCTAATTTGGATTTAACATCATCTAATTCCTTTTGAAGCATTTGAATTTTTTCTTCTAAGGATGAAATAATAGCATTTTAACACTAACTTTAGAAGCATTACGACATATCTTAAAAATACTTTCTATAGCATATTCTAAATCATTAGAAGAAGAAGTACTGGTACTAACCTGGATATTTTCCTTGTCAGAATTCTGAGATGCCATTAATGCAAAGTGTGCTTCTTCCTTCTTTGATTCTGAGTCTGAGCCTATGTCATTGTCATCCCAAGAGATGTATGCTCTTCTGGAGTCTGAATCCTTCTTTTCAAACTTCTTCTTTAGTCCATGCTTCTTTTTTTTTGAATGTTTGGACAATCATATTTGATATGACCAGATTTACCACACTCATAGCATGTGATCTTTGGTGAAGAGGAAGAGGGCTCATTTCCCTTTTGAAAACTTCTAGATTTCATACCTTTTCTTTGTAAGAAGCTTTGAAAATTCTTGACTAATAAGGTCATGTTCTCATCATCTTCTGACTCTGCATCATATTCATCATTGATGCTTTCTTTGGCTTTTAGAGCAATAGGCTCATGTCTCTTTCCATTGTTCTCACATGCTCGAGTCTGTTTAACTTCAATTCATGTTCTTGAAGTTTTCCAAAAAGTGTAGCCAGAGTCAAGTTGGAGAGATTCTTCTTTTCTGAGATAGCAGTGTCTTTTGGTTGCCATGCTCTTGTAAGGGATTTTAACACTTTCGTGTTTAAGACATTATTGGAGAATTCCTTACTAAGAACAATCAAGTGGTTCGATATACGTGTGAACCGCTTTTGCATATCAAGTATGCTTTCTCCAGGCAATATTCTGAACATCTCATATTCTTGTGATAGAATATTGATCTTGGATCTTTTGACTTCATCACTCCCTTCGTGTGTAACCATTAAAGTATACTATATTTCTTTTGAAGATTTGCAAGTAGATACTCTAAAGAAATCCTCCATACTAAGGGCTGAAGTCAAGATGTTCATACCTTTTAAGACATGTTGAACTTTCTTCTTTTCTTCGTCACTTCATGAGTTTTTCTGGTTTTGGTTTTGAACTTCCTTCAACTTCTACTACAGGCACAAAGGGATATTTTTCAATGACTTTCCAGATTCCCGCGTCTAATGACTTTATGAAGATTATCATCTTGATATTCCAGAATTCGTAGTGTTCTCCATTGTAGAATGGTGGCATGTTTATGTTGAATCCTTCATTGGTACTTGTTGTAGATGAGGATGCTATCTTCTCCCGGATCTTAGGAATAACTTACCTAAACTTCCGCTCTGATACCAATTGTTAGTTCAGATAGCAACCTGAGAGGGGGGGGTGAATCAGAGTTGCCCCGATTTTCGCGTAATAGTACCAAATGACTTTCAGCGCAATTAGAGTTGTAACGTAAGAACATTGTTGCAGCGGAATATTGTAATTGCTTGAAAGTAAAAGATGAAGGATGAGAAGAACACACAGGGATTTTATCCTGGTTCACCTTCAATCCCAGAAGGATACGTCCAGTCCTCTGATCACACAGAGATTTTCCACTATACCAGAAAGCAAACCGCTTTTTGAAAATCACCGCTCACTGAAACACTCAGTGAACTTATTACAACCCTCAGAACAGATTACACTGTTTGAGTCAAACCCTTTACTGAATACCACAGTAAAGTTAGAACCCCTCAGAAAGATTACCACTTTCTGAAGAACCACTCCACTGAATTCCACAGTGAAGATTTCCCATGATCAAGTACTCTTACGGATACTTGCACTAAGGACCCTAAGATATCTTATCAATCTTCCTGAAGCAACCCACTTCTGATTGATCAAGTCTTCTTAGCAATACTTGTGCCAAGGACCCTAAGAGGACCCATCAAGCCTCAGAAAGCAAACCACTTTCTGATGACACCGTATTACCACGGTGGACTTTGAATCAAACCTGATTCAAAGGGCCTTTTTACAACCACCGAAAACCACGGTGAATGAATCAACATGATTCAAATAGAAGAAGAAGAAGATGCCTTTTCTATGGATGATTCAATCCTTTAGATAAGAAGGATTGATCTTAGTTTGTATGCTCCAGGAAATTACAATGAAGGCTCTTCCATTCTGAGTTTCTCAAATTTTGAACATCATGAGTGTTCTTATGAAAATGAGAGAACCGAAACTCAGAATGATGACTTTAATGAATATGAAAGTTATGGACCAAGTCATTAATGTTTTTGAGTGTCTAAGGACTTTATATAGGCATTAGAGGTCGTCCATGAACCAACACAACCTTTCCCAATCGGTTTGAGACACAATGGTTCATGAAAAGACACACTTATCGACCTGGTAATCGATTACAACAGTTAGTGTAATCGATTACACCATGCCGTTGAAGTTTGAATTCAAATTTCAAACTTGGTAATCGATTACACACTTGTGGTAATCGATTACACACATCCTGTAATCGATTACACACATCTGTAATCGATTACAGACAGTCCAGAACTCAGTTTTTTACTGTCTTAAACCCTAATTGAGTGTTCCTACCAAGTTTAACTTGTGAGAACATATTGTACTCAATTAGTTGATCTTTCATGAGCCTTCAAATGCAATATGAACCTTAATAAGGCATAGCACACTAAGTTGACAAGACTTACTTAAAACTAGAACCTTCATGTTTTGATCTTGACGTTCTGAACCTGGTTCTTGAAGTCTTTCTTCTCTTAAGTCTTCTTGAAGTCTTTCTTCTTTTTGTTCCTGTCTTTCTTGAAGTCTTCTTCAAGTCTTCCTTTTCTCTTCTGAAGTCTTTCTTCTTTTTGTGATGTGTTTGTCTTCATCAAAACCTCAGTCGAGTCCAAGGACGAGACTGGATTTACATATTAAAGCATAAAGGCTCTTTAAAACACCTAAACTAATCAAGCTAAGTGTTTTCATAACTTAAAAGAAGTAGAAAACCTTAAGCCGATCTCAAAGGATCAAGTTTCTAGAAGTTGGACTTTAGTGTAATCGATTTCAGCCTTCTGGTAATCGATTACACCTAGGCAAATAATTGATTACCCATTGCTTGTAATCGATTACATGTTTGAATTTGAAATTCAAACTGAAACGGCTATTAGTGTAATCGATTACACTAAGTGATGTAATCGATTACCAGAACGAAAAGTTGTATCTTTTCATGAACCATTGTGTCCCAAACCATTTGGAAAGGGTTGTGATGGTTCAAGGACGTTTCCCCTGCCTATATAAAGTCCATTTGAGTCCAGAACACAAGAACACATGAGAATACAACATTAGGCCAAAGCTTTGTCAAAATTAGTTCATCTTTTAGAACTTAAACCTTCAAGAGCCTAAATTCTGAGTTCATGATCTTCATGTTTATAAGAACACTTTAGTTGTTCATATCTTGAGGGTGTTGATTGAAGGTGGTTTAGCCTTCAAGGTCTGAGGGTGGTTTGCCTTCAGGAACTGAAAGTGGTTTGCTTTCAGGGGCTGTGGAAAGCGGTTTGCTTTCACAGGAAATTGGTAGAAATTCTTAGGGTCCTTGGGTTAAGATCTTGTAAGAGATTTTTATCAATAGTGGAAAAATCCTCAAGGGGTTTTCTTGAGGGACTGGACGTAGCCTTCGGTGGATAGAAGGTGAACCAGGATAAAACTCTGTGTGTGAATTCTTCTATCCTTCATCTTTACTTTCAAGCAACACTTAATTCCACTGCAATCACAACTATCGTGTCGTGATCATCATTATCTTGAAAGTAACATTTTCAATAAGGCGAAAATCGGGGCAACTCTGATTCACCCCCCCTCTCAGGTTGCTATCTGTACTAACACATTTTAAAAATTGGGAAAGATCAAACAGGTTGAGTCTAATGTACATGCGGATGAGTATTGTTGGCTACATTAAGTCAACTCTTCCTAAAATTGAAAGTGCTAAAGAAATGATGAAATTTGTGGAAGAGTGCTCCCAAACTGCTGACAAGTCTCTTGCAGGGATATTAATGAGTACTTTGACTGTAACGCCCCATTTTGGGTTAGGGGTCACATAGTAAATATATAAACTTTCATGAAAACCTCTCTCAAAAATCAGTTTTAAAAACAGAACATCAACTCAAATATTAAGATGTAGTAATATCCATAAATATATTAAGTAATGACAACGTTTGAATAAAATAAATATTTGCACAAATAACGTGCCCAAAATATCTAGTAAGAAAACACCGGAAAATATCTTCAACTCTTCATCGTCCAATCCTCTCAATCTTCTTGTTATTCCAGCGTCTTCATAAGCTTAGCAACATAGCTATTCATCTCGGGAACCATCCTCTTGAAAATTGGCTGGTCACTTTTTTTTTTTTTGGTTGTTTTTTTAATTATCATTGTATTTCATTTATTCTGTTTTTCCTTCTTATTTTGGCTTTGATTTTTATTTTCTGAGACATTGTAAGTCCATGATATAAGGACATCTTAATTTTAATTTTTGTTGTCAAAAAAGGAAAAAAAAAACTAAAAAACTTAATTAAATTAAAACAAGAACTGCGTAAGCCTTAATCTTCCATTTTAAGGAAGTACGTAGGACTGGGTTCACACTCATCAGGCTATATAAAAAAAAAAAATTGTTTCTTTTTGTCTTTTTTTCCCTATTTTTAGAAATAATTAGGGAATTAAATAATAAAAAAATAATTTGTTTTCCTTTTCTCTTTTTGTAGGAATAATTAGGAATTAAATAATAAAAATAAATAAGGGTAAATTTAATAATGTAGAAAGCTAAGGAAATTGCATAAACAATTTTAGGTACCGTTTAGACGGGCGCTGTGGGGTGCTAACACCTTCCCAACGCGTAATAGACTCCCGAACCTAGATTTTAGGTTTCGTAGGCTATTAATCAATTTTAGGTTTTTCTAGTGTTTTTCCTCAAATAAACATTAGTGGCGACTCTGTCTGATAATAAATTCGTTTTTTCGTCGTCCCGCCGCGACCCCGGTTGCGACAGATGGCGACTCTGCTGGGGACACTTTGAGAGTCAGGCCTTTCTTGATTGTTTGTGTTTTTTTTTTAGCTTTCTTTTATTTTATTTTACCCTTCATTATTTTTCTTGTTTAATTGCCTTGTACATATTTTTTCTACTGTATATAATTTGTCTTTAATTTGTCTATAATTTATCTTTAATTCGTCTTTCTTTTTATTTTATTTTACCCTTCATTATTTTACCTTTTTTATTGTTTAATTGCCTTGTACATATTTTTTTCTACTTTGTATATAATTTGTCTCTAATTTATCTTTAATTTGTCTTTCTTTTCATTCTATTTTACTCTTCATTATTTTGCTTTTTGTCGTTTAATTGCCATGTATATATTTTATTTTTTCTCTATCTTTGTATATAATTTGTCTTTAATGCGGCATTAGGGTAGATGACCAATTTAAACTGCTATATCTGGTTTTCTGTCTATGTTGCAGGTGGGGTAGTTTTTTTTTTTAGGGTTTCTTTGAAAAAGGTTTGTATGCTCCCAATGCACACACCTCACCTTCACTTTGTGAGACACACATTTTTGGGCTCTATACCCGAGCCTGTGCGAGCCCAGGAGTAGCGGTGCCTTGGTACTTGTCGTGAGAGGCCTAGTGTCTACGCGTCAACTATTGAGCCACCACTCGGATTATTACCGGTCATCAAGCTATTTGTCGTGAGAGGCCTAGTGTCTACGCGTCAAATAGTTTGATCATCGGGACCTTGTCTTCGTGATGGGGGTAATCCGAGGACCTTTTAGGAGTCTAGAACTTACCATAAAGAGAGCACTTAATTTGACCATAGTCCCCATCCAATTAGGGTTTTGGCCAATGTAGTATATCTCACCCCTTAGGTCTTTACCCTTGTAGGACAAATGGGAGCATTCTCTTCTTCTATTCTTTTTCATATAATTATCGTTCAATATGCCATGCATCATTCATAAAAAAAAACATAAAAAAATTCATGCATCATTTGATAGCGAAATCGCAAGTGTACGATTGACTATCGCGTAGTAAAAAGATCGAACCCAAGGGGTAGGTGTTCTTATTAATATAAAATTTAGTACTTGTGCAGAAAAATAAAATGATATGTTTGATGTTGGTTTAGAACAAGATAAAAGCAATAGCATAAGATGATAAGAAATAAAAGATGATAAGAATTTAAGCTCTTGGGTTGGTTTACATAGTCTATAAAACATGCTAGAAATCTCCTACTTAATTTCTGAATTTTAAATCCAAATTCATGGTGCTATAGCCTAGAATTTCTACATCCTAATAGCCTTAAGAAATGTAGAACTTTCTTCCTAATTACTAACTCCATAGCCTTGGTTATTAGTTAATCAGAAAAGAAGATGAAGAAGGAATTCGGGCAAACACAAAGTTACGTCCATCCTAATTGCCTTAAGAAATGTATACTTATAACCTTTTTTATTTCCTATTTCCCTTACTACTTACCAAATGGCCTTATGACATAAGTAGAAAGCATGAAATCTTTTGTACACAAGATTAATGAAGAACAATGAAATAAAACATGAATTGAAAGTATTATTCAGAAATGTAGGAAAAACTAGAACATGAATTATAAACTAAAACAACCCAAAAACTTAAAGAAGAAGCTAGCCAAGCATGGCTAAAGGAGTCATTGAATTACCCTGGATAGGAGCTCAAATATGGCTTCCCACAAGTCCTAGGAACAATGCTCAAAAAGGGAGAAAGAGAGAATACTTGTTGTATTCTAAGAGGTGTGTTTTTTACAAAGGATGAGCACTCCTATTTATAGCAAAAAAAAATTGCCTTTCAATGGTGGAGGAGTTGATGGCCATTATGGCCTTCATTGGCCACCAATTAACTTTTGAAAACTCCTTCCCACTACCATCAATTCTCCACTCATCCTTTAATCCTTATTTTCCATGTGCTTAATGAAGGTGCAAAAACACATAAGAAAGTGGGGGTTTGAATTGTGTGTTTTATTTTTAAATTTCGTTTGTCATATATTACAAACAATTTATTCATCATTTTTCATATAAATTTGACGTGGATTATTTATGCAAGATATCATGAAATTCATTTCATAAATTTTGAACAATGGTTATTTATTTTCCATGAATGCTTGCAAGTTACAAACATATGAGTGAGAATGCAGCGGAAAAGCAATTAGATGAAAATGAAGCACACATGATTTTATCCTGGTTCACCCCCATAATCGATAGGGTTACATCCAGTCCTTGGCTTCACCAAGATTTTCACTATTTCAATGAATAGTACAAGTATTATCAGGGACTTCTCCCAACAAGTATTCTAAGGACTTCTCCTATCAAGTATTCTAAGGACTTCTCCTATCAAGTATTCTAAGGACTTCTCCTTACAAGTATTATTAGGACTCCTCCTTACAAGTATTATACAGGACTTCTCCTGACACATTTTTCAAGGGTTGTGATGACTGGATTTTGTATGATAATTTTAGGGTCTTTTTAGTCTTTTTATTTTGTTATTTTTGAGTCTCATATAGGTTTTTTGTTATTTTTATGTAGATTTTCTATTTATTTTGCATTTGGCATATAGATTAGTTTTTATTTGGTTTTTAAACTTTCTTTTATATTTTTAGGAATTTTTATAGGTATTTTTGTATTCTTAGGAAAGCTGGTAGAAATTATCATTTTTGTCCAGGGGCCTATTTGTAAAGTTCAAAAAATGAAGGACCAAAGTCTAAAGGTTCAAAAGTTGGGGGCTGGAAATTGAAGTTGCAAGAAGTAAAAGGGCCAGAATTGAAGTGCTAACCATGAGAGGACCAAAAGTGGAAAAGAAGAATATGAAGAATCACTCTCTAATTTAGCACATGGAAAATAATGTGAAGGAATTGATGTTAGTGGAGGAGAGGTTTCAGAATTAAACAAGGCTGAGTAGTGGCATTTTATGGCCATCAAAACCCACTACCATGAATGAAGAAGGAAGAAAAAGCTTGAAGATGAAGCAGCAACGACCCAGCGCTCAAGCGTTGGGATCCCAGCGCCCAAGCGCTGGGACTCTGACTAGGACCTGAGCTGGAAATCACACCCAGCGCTGCAGCGCTAGGAATCCAGCGCTCAAGCGCTGGCCCTCGATCTGAAAGTGGGATTTAAATGCTTCCCAGCGCCCAAGCGCTGGGAAAGCCAACGCTCAAGCGTTGGAGCCCAGAATTTTGCTATAAATAGGGAGGCAATTTGCACTTGTAAGACACACCATCTTAGAACACAACAAGTGTTCCTCTTTCTCCCCCAAGAACATTGTTCCTAGGAATTGTGGGAAGCCATATTTGAGCTCCTAGTCCAGGGTAATTCAATGCTTCTTCTAGCCATGCTTGGCTAATTCTCTTTAAGTATTTTGGGTTGTGTTAGCTTATTAATTTATGTTTTAGTTTTCTTTTATTGGTTTCTGAATAATATTCAAAGTTCATGTTTTATTACCTTGTTCTTCATTAATCTTAGTGCACAAAAGATTTCATGCTTTCTACTTATGCATAAGGCCATTTGGTAAGTAGTAAGGGAAATAGGAAATAAAAAAGGTTATAAGTATACATTTCTTAAGGCTATAAGGATGGACGTAGCTTTGTGTTGGCCCGAATTCCTTCTTCATCTTCTTTTCTGATTAACTAATAACCAAGGCTATGGAGTTAGTAATTAGGAAAGAAAGGTCTACATTTCTTAAGGCTATTAGGATGTAGAAACTCTAGGCTATAGCACCATGAATCTTTGTTTGGAATTCAGTAATAAAATAGAAGTTTGCTAGCATAAATTATAAGTTATACAATGCAACCCAAATGCTTATTTTTATCATCATCTTTTCTTTTATATTTTATGTTTTTTATGTTCTTGTTCCAGAAACCAAAATGCAAAACAAATCCTTTTATTTTTCTGCTTGAGCTCTAAACAAATTAGTAATCAGACACCTATCCCTGTGGGATCGACAATCTTTTATATTACGCGATAGTAAATCGTACACTTGCGATTTCCGCTATCAGGTTGGCTTCTCTACGAGGTTCTCTTCTCAATAAGAGTGGGCAGAGGAAATTAAGCTCAATATACAGAGAGGGTAGGAGTTTGGGTTCTCTGTTAGAAAGAATGTGTGAGTTGGGAAAGATAAGAGTAATACT
Organism: Acmispon strigosus; assembly: GCA_030819835.1. Taxonomy (NCBI): domain Eukaryota; kingdom Viridiplantae; phylum Streptophyta; class Magnoliopsida; order Fabales; family Fabaceae; genus Acmispon; species Acmispon strigosus. The sequence continues at coordinate 19,954,483 of JAUAMA010000004.1, read as the reverse complement.
CTGCGAATTTTCCTCACACAAACTTATATGCTCAGACAGGGATAGGGTTCAGGCATCCTGAGCATGAGCCAAGGTTGCTTGGCTCTTGGGACAGACTTAGTTGGCATATGGAAGTTTAAGTCTAAGTTGCCCAAATACTTCGGAGAAAGAGTCTTCTATTTATATCTTCAGTTGCTTCTTCTTCTAGAGAAAGAGAGAGAAACTGTCTGAAGTGCCTCTTCCTCTCTGAGCTGTATGTAACAGCTAGTTCTGCATCTTTTAGCAGGCGTAAGTCACGATCAGAGGTTTTTCTGCAAGCATGAGATATGATCTGGAAATCATCAGTACATCTGGGTTGATGTCGTCTGGCTCCATCTTGAGCAAGTACTCTTGGCTGGTTTCTTCGTATATAACGTGTAAAAGTTCAGCAATAAGGACTGCTTTGACTCTTTTACTCCAGTGCTTGACAGCTAATACTCTTCACGTGCCTTGGTCAGAATTTTGAATTTCGACCGTTGAGAGTGTACGATGTGCAGAGATTCTTGCCGTTGATTCAGCGATGTCAGCTTGATTTTTGGAAAAGTAGAACATCAGTGGGACCAAAGAATATTGTATTAATTGTGTCCCTTTCTACTTTCTGCCGCAGCCAGTATATTAGTAAATGTGTAGACGAGGTAGGAGTCTTTTTGAATGAAGTAATAATTTCTGATGAGAGATTACGTTCTTTAGTACTTCAATGATCCTGATTTCCTCGAAAGTCACATTTCTTGATTTCTGTAGCTTTGGCGGACGTAGTCTCTGTTTATTTAAGGAAGTTCTTCTTTAAGTGGTTGGTATCGGCGGACGCACCTTTCTTCATTTAGTCTTCCTTGTCTAACAGAGTCTTCTTGTCTTTGTAGATGATTGATTCTCTTCCTCTGAGGTTTCTTCATCTGATGACAATGCTGGAGATTCTTTGAGACAGACAGGAATTCTTCATAGATTAACTTGTCCTATTCAACTTTGATTGATAGACTGCTATGTCTTCTTAGGATAGACTTTGATTTAGAGCACGCAAACTTTGATGAGGTGTCCTCAGATATTGATTGTTGTTGCAGCCTTAGACTCTTCTGCTTCACCAGACGCAGTTTTCTTCATGGTGACCGGACGAACTTCTCTTGATGAAACGGTATTCTTGATGACGCTTTGAGGTTTACTTAGTCCTTCTAAAAATAGTCACTCCTGTACATGAGAATTTTCAACGTGTTAGAAGATCTATTTTAACACAGTATTGAACCATACAGAAATTGTTGATTATCAAAATATAATTATTTAATTACTTGAATCTAACAATCTCCCCCTTTTTGATAATGACAATTTCTTTGGAAAAGGTTTGTTTAACAATTTCTCTTTATATAAGAGATGGCCGATTTTACCTGTTGAGTTTGCTTAGCTTTGCTCCCCCTAAATTGAATATTCCTTAATGGATGTTTGTTATCTTGATAGTGATAATTTCTTTGGATAAAGAAAATTGTGTATCGATCTCTAGGGGATTGGCGGACGAAATCTTCTTGTTGAGTTTAGCTTTACACTCCCTAAAGTGGATCTAAGTTCGCTCCCCCTAAATTGGTTTCATTTCTCAACAGACCCTATTTTCAGACCCTATTTTCTTTTCCTTTTCCTATTTCTACTTCTCCCCCTTTGTCATTATCAAAAAAAATACTAAGGAAAAGGGCATGCAAGAGACAAATTAACCAGTGCTGAGTAAAAGATTTAGTTTTCTGTAAGAGACAAATGTAAGCATAAGGTCAATAGTGGGCATAAGATAAATGAGATAATTTTAAGGATAAGAAATAGTCAATCAGTTTTCTGCTGTCGAGCTTCATGGTCTTTGCGGAGCATTTCTTCAAAGAATTTGAGTTGAGCTTCCAACTTAGCAGTGAGGTTTTGTTCCATTGCATCAGCTCGTTTGAGAATAGTGCTTTCCAGCCTCTCAGTTGCTTTGCAGTTGTTGGAGAGGGATTGTGCAACTTCTTCAGATAGCTCCTTAATAGCGCTTCTGGCATCAAAACGATCTTCAGAGAGTGGCATGTTATGAGATTCCTTTGCTTTGGGAGTTTCCTCAGTTAGGAAAGGACAGTCACTTGTAGAAGCATTTGTGGGATGAACCGCTGTAGTCTCTACTTCCAGGGTTTCTTTTGACTGTTCATCAGCAGGGATGTCGTTGGACAATGGAGAGAGAGCATCATCTTGGTTTTCCTCAGAGTCTGAAGAGATAACAACTACCTCTCCCAATTCAGTTGGAGTATGGGTTTGAGGATCAACTGATTTTTGCTGTGGGGGGTTGGTGGTTGAGGACACCTCATGGGAAGGTTTATCGGCGACTAGAATAAGCGACCATGCTCCAAATTTGAGAGTGATGCGTGCAGCGTCACGAATTAATTTGGATGAAATGGTGCTTGTATGAACATGTCTGTAGGCAGACAGTTCCCAGTTGTGAGAGAATATGTCATACCTTGATCTTGGAGAAAACATAAGTACTAACCCGTCAACAGCAGGAGGAGTCCAGATTCTGGCTTGGAGGAAGAAATTGAAACCTAAGGCTTCCATAAGAAGTTGTGGTGCGTGCCAAGCATTCATCATGGATAGCATTCTAGGGACTGTTGATGCAATAGGAGTAGTGCAACGGCGAGACCGTCTGGGCACATGGACTGGGAAACTCTTCATTCTGTATTCCCTTGTTTGAACTTCTTGCATGCTGTTCTCCTGATCTTCTTCAGATATACCTCCTTCTCGATTAGCTGTTGGTTGTTCAGCAGCAACTTCATCCCTATGTGCGAGTTTAGTTGTATCATCTTTCTCAGCCTTCCTTGGGATATTCTTCTTTCTTTTTCTTTGATTACAAGCCCTGACTGCGTGAGACTTCACTCTTCCTTTGGCCACAGACGCTTCCTTAGATGCCCTATCTTGATTTTCAATCTCCTGTGTTTCCATAGCGGCTTCTGGTTGGGACATAGGAATGTCAAGGAGTGTGTCGTCAACATCGTTTGATTTCTTGGCGATCTTCTCGCTTTGTTTTTCATTTAGTGAGGGAGAATGATTTTCAGCTTCTAATGCCTCTGCCTTTAGCCTTGATGATTTGGACAAAGGCATGGTCACTTGCACTTGTTCCTCAGCTTTCTTCAGAGTAGCATGTCGCTTCCTTTTCAATTTTGAGGGACGAACGTAGTTAGGATCTACAATGCGTCTATACATTATTATTCTTGGTCCCATGTTCTTTCCCCACGCCTTTGCGTCCTTCTCACAGTTGGGCAACCACTATGGTGTTGCATTGGGTAAGGGAGAGTTCTCTTTTAGAATCACTCTTATCCAGTGTCGATCTTCAACATTGCATAACACTGCCACTGGAGATGGAGTTGTAACTGGACCAGTCATAGGAAGATACATGCAAGATTCCCTGAGACTGAGTGTGACTAGAACTACTCTAAAGGTAGTTGCTGCTAGTAAACCCATGTCTGGAACAGTGAACCATTTGGGTTCAAGAGCTGGTTCGTTTGGACCAAGGGTTAAAGCCTTTTTAATTGCCTCCATATGATCTTCTGAGTCAAATATCTTCCGGTGAAGAGTACGTTTGTCATCCAGCTCCTTGATCATTCGCCTCCTTATCTCTGGCCATTCTTTCTCGTTCATCCCTATCCATTGAGCAAGGCATCTGTATCCACAGTTGCCATCATCATCAAAATTCACAATATTTTCCACAAACTTATGGAACTCAGTAGGAATGTGTGAAAGATATTTTGATATGATTGCGAGCTGCTGAGGGGTTTTGGATTCAGAACTTGAAGATCCTTTCCGGACGTTTTTGATCAGTGATGCTATCGGACGATTATCCTCATCATCATGTTGTGAGGCAGTTGTTTCTCCTGGTTGTTTAGGTTTTGAAGAGGGAGCAATTTCAAACCACTTCCCAGAATTTGTGATTTTATATCGCTTAGCAGGTGGAAGACAATTATCATTGGCATCTTCCTCTGATTCATCATTTTCTTCTTCTTCTTCCTCTTCTTCCACACTCTTTTCCTTTGGTTTAGGTCTGCTTGCTTCCAACAGTACTTCTACAGGCACATTGGTGGTGTCAATCTTTAGCCCCATTCTTCTGAGGTCATCGAACTTTATTGGAGATGAGTGAATGTAATCACGAGCGATAAACTCATTTTCCTCCTTGGTTTTGTCTATGAGATGTTTCCTCATTAACTCAGATATGAGAGCTCCATATGGAAACTTTAACTCTACGCCTTCCAGAGTTGATATCATGTGGTTGAAGATGAGATATGACAGATTTATCTTCTCCTTTTTCATCATATGATAGAGCGCCCATTGTGACAGCTTGTCTACCCTGTTGCAGTTTCCTTCTCTGGGGAGAACTATCTTGCAAAGGACAAGGTAGGGGAATTTGCATTCCACTATTAAGTTGTTGATGTTGGTTCCATGGACTTCCGGACTTTGTTTCCAGATGCAGTTGGGATTGAGAGCAGACATCTCCCAGGTGGATTTGAACTTTATTCCTTCGTTTACTTCGCAGTCCAGAATCACTGCAATATCTCCAGGCGTAATAGTCGTGATTCTTCGCATGCATCTTGTCTTAATTACAGAGGTTCCACTTTTGACTGCACAGTCATAGAACTCCTTAATGACCGGCTCAATGGTAGGAAGAGAAGATATTCTCATGAGATTTACCCATTCTTGAGCGAGAACCCAATCCAGCCCTGCTATCTTGGCGTAGCTGTAGAGATTTAGGTTAAGGTACTTTGGCGAGACCAGTTCCTTATCACCAAGATTTGTCGTCTTCAGTTTGCCAATGGATGTTTCTTGCTCCTTTCAACTTAGCTCGATGTTCCTCATTCTTCATTCAATGATGTTTTGCTCAGCGGGAGTAAGTTCGGAAGCAGCATTAATCTGTTTCTTTGAGGCCATTGTAGTGATCTGCAAACAAGAGTTAGCAAGAGAGAGAGAGAGAGAACAATAGAAAGCTTGAGGATGATGGAGGTTCGAGGTAAGTTTGTGAGTAGTGAATGTGTTATTTCTTCCTCAAGATTCTTTTTGTTATATTATTTATTTTTATTTTTTGAATATGAAAGGTGTTTACACGGTTAAGAAAAAGGAAATGATTAGTTTTCTATTGATGTGATGAAATGATTAGCATGCGCATTAAATGAGGATCTTTAAATGTGCAGTCATAGCAGTTGAGAGATTTAATGCGTGCTTGAGAAGTTTTAATATTTGAAACGACACAGTTTTTTTACTTGTAGTCCCAGTATGGGACAGTGACTGATTGTGCCTGAACAGTTTTTCACAGACGTTCTCTCTAGATGGTTTCTTAGGCCGTCACCGGATGGTGACTTCCATTTACTCGATCTTTGGGATGCAATCTATAGTTATTTGGAGTTTTGGTCTTTACATCAAGTGGGTGCCTGACGTTATTCTTCTCATGTAATATGTATATTTATCTTTAACCCTCCAAGATTCATTTCATAGTTTCTTTGTCAAAAACTCTCATCAGTATTTCCTGATTATCATATTTTTGCTACAGGGAATAGTATATAGAAAAAGAACACTTATATATATATGTACGTTATGACAACTGTCTCTGAGAGTCAAGTTGTAGAGATAAGAAGATTTATCAACATTTATCCTTACGCAAGAGGTGTTTTATCTTTTCAAGTAGAGAACTTGTCGGAATATCTATGCTTGTCAACTAAGTTCGATAGTGTTTACTAAGACCTTTTCCAACAGATTGTTGAGAATAATGTTTAATAAAATGCTGGATACATGTAATGTTAGTGTAAAAGATCACTTGCTACAGAGATGATTTAAACAAGTAATTTTGATTAGCCTTTGTTATTTACGCAATTAGAATTGTATGACTATAGAAGGTAGATGATTATCCAGGAGTTTGTGTATTTAAATGATGACGTTAAAAATTCAAGTGTATTCTGGTAAGCTTATGAAGAGACTTATTTGGGTATAATAACAATAATTGTATTGAGACATTCTTTGTGATTCTCTTAATCATTTAATCAGGTGGGGGACAGTAAGTAGTTTATGATAAATTTAGAGTTACCTCCCTTTCTATTTCTGAGAATAGAACTTGATCATTTTTCATATAACTCACGGAATTTGTTAGTAGTATGTTGCTGAAGACATGGACTGATGTGACTGCTTGGATTACTAGCTTCCTTTGCTGAGGGAATGTGAAATCTTTCCTTGGGACAATTTCTTTGAGATGCTCTTCTTGCACTGGCATTTGAATCATGGTTGCTTTTGTTCGAGAAGATCATATGCTTTCATGGATCTTTTTAACTCTGCATCTGTGAAGATGTTAGTATTTCTCAGAGTGTTAGGCTCTGATACCAATTGAAGGTGCAAAAACACATAAGAAAGGGGGGGGGGTTTGAATTGTGTGTTTTATTTTTAAATTTCGTTTGTCATATATTACAAACAATTTATTCATCATTTTTCATATAAATTTGATGTGGATTATTTATGCAAGATATCATGAAATTCATTTCATAAATTTTGAACAATGGTTATTTATTTTCCATGAATGCTTGCAAGTTACAAACATATGAGTGAGAATGCAGCGGAAAAGAAATTAGATGAAAATGAAGCACACATGATTTTATCCTGGTTCACCCCCATAATCGACAGGGTTACATCCAGTCCTTGGCTTCACCAAGATTTTCACTATTTCAATGAATAGTACAAGTATTATCAGGGACTTCTCCCAACAAGTATTCTAAGGACTTCTCCTATCAAGTATTCTAAGGACTTCTCCTATCAAGTATTCTAAGGACTTCTCCTTACAAGTATTATTAGGACTCCTCCTTACAAGTATTATGCAGGACTTCTCCTGACACCTTTTTCAAGGGTTGGCTTCTCTACGAGGTTCTCTTCTCAATAAGAGTGGGCAGAGGAAATTAAGCTCAATATACAGAGAGGGTAGGAGTTTGGGTTCTCTGTTAGAAAGAATGTGTGAGTTGGGAAAGATAAGAGTAATACTCTGCGAATTTTCCTCACACAAACTTATATGCTCAGACAGGGATAGGGTTGAGGCATCCTGAGCATGAGCCAAGGTTGCTTGGCTCTTGGGACAGACTTAGTTGGCATATGGAAGTTTAAGTCTAAGTTTCCCAAATACTTCGGAGAAAGAGTCTTCTATTTATATCTTCAGTTGCTTCTTCTTCTAGAGAAAGAGAGAGAAATTGTCCGAAGTGCCTCTTCCTCTCTGAGCTGTATGTAACGGCTAGTTCTTCATCTTTCAGCAGGCGTAAGTCACGATCAGAGGTTTTTCTGCAAGCATGAGATATGATCTGGAAATCATCAGTACATCTGGGTTGATGTCGTCTGGCTCCATCTTGAGCAAGTACTCTTGAGCTGGTTTCTTCGTATATAACGTGTAAAAGTTCAGCAATAAGGACTGCTTTGACTCTTTTACTCCAGTGCTTGACAGCTAATACTCTTCACATGCCTTGGTCAGAATTTTGAATTTCGACCGTTGAGAGTGTACAATGTGCAGAGATTCTTGCCGTTGATTCAGCGATGTCAGCTTGATTTTCGGAAAAGTAGAACATCAGTGGGACCAAAGAATATTGTATTAATTGTGTCCCTTTCTACTTTCTGCCGCAGCCAGTATATTAGTAAATGTGTAGACGAGGTAGGAGTCTTTTTGAATGAAGTAATAATTTCTGATGAGAGATTACGTTCTTTAGTACTTCAATGATCCTGATTTCCTCGAAAGTTACATTTCTTGATTTCTGTAGCTTTGGCGGACGTAGTCTCTGTTTATTTAAGAAAGTTCTTCTTTAAGTGGTTGGTATCGGCGGACGCACCTTTCTTCATTTAGTCTTCCTTGTCTAACAGAGTCTTCTTGTCTTTGTAGATGATTGATTCTCTTCCTCTGAGGTTTCTTCATCTGATGACTTCCTTTTATGATGCTGGAGATTCTTTGAGACAGACAGGAATTCTTCATAGATTAACTTGTCCTGTTCAACTTTGATTGATAGACTGCTATGTCTTCTTAGGATAGACTTTGATTTAGAGCACGCAAACTTTGATGAGGTGTCCTCAGATATTGATTGTTGTTGCAGCCTTAGACTCTTCTACTTCACCAGACGCAGTTTTCTTCATGGTGACCGGACGAACTTCTCTTGATGAAACGGTATTCTTGATGACGCTTTGAGGTTTACTTAGTCCTTCTAAAAATAGTCATTCCTGTACATGAGAATTTTCAACGTGTTAGAAGATCTATTTTAACACAGTATTGAACCATAAAGAAATTGTTGATTATCAAAATATAATTATTTAATTACTTGAATCTAACAGCTTCCATCATCAGTTAAGTGGAGACGACTGAAATCAAGAGTTAAGCAGGAAATGTCAGTGTGAGAGTCAGGTTCAGAATCGTCAACAATGTGGATAGGATTGTCATAGTTGGGGACGACAAATAAAGAATCAAGAAATTCCTCAGCTTCAAGTTGGAGAAGATTTTGGAAGTGAAGAATCTTTGATTGAAGAAGCAGTTCCCATCCGAGGGCATCAGGGGAGCAGTAATGCTTCCATTGAGGTGAAACAGTAGGCAGGGGTGAGTTATGTGAAAGCTTGACTTGAACCCAGTGGCGATTCTCAATGTTACCTAGTACAGCAATGGTGGGTGGATCATGAATAGGGCCAAACAGGGGTAGATATGTGCAACACTGAGTAGGAGATAAGGTTACGAGAACCATACGTAAGGCAGTGGCAGCAAGCAAACCCATGTCAGGAACTGTAAACCACTTGGCTATGGGTGCAGGTTCATTTCCATGGAATGTGAGAGCCTCACATAGTCGATCGACATCTTTATCAGAGGAGAGCGTTTGGGAATGAAGCACTCGGTGTGATAGAAGTTCTTGAATGAGCAATCCACGAACCTCTGGCCAATAGCTCTGGGGGTAGCCCATCCATTGAGCGAGACAGCGAAAACCACAATTACCATCATCTTCAACATCAAGAACATCAGATATATAAGTGTGAAACATTTGAGGCAGAAACTTCAAATATTGAGCATGAGAGATGGAGATGAGGTCGACAGTGGAGTGCACAGTTTTTGGAAGTGGCTTGGAGGATGTTGATGCAGGTAGAATGGTTGGAGTACTGGAACACTGTGTGGAAGGACCGTCTGAACAATGTCGTTTGAAATTGGCAGCAGATGGAGTTGATGAAGCGAGCTTTCGTTTTTGGACCCTCCTGGTCCATTCACTGAGGAGTTCAGTGGGTACTCCAGATATGTCAACAGACAGATTCATTCGTCGAACGTCACTGAACTTAATCGGAGAGGCAAAGATATAGTCAGATGAAGTATAGTGCATTGATTCAAGAGAAGGATTGACTAACTGCTTGTGCCGCATGAGAGCTGATATAAGGGCTCCATAAGGAAGGTTGGAGTTAGGTTTTTCCAGAGTGTGGAGTATGTATTGAAACACAAGGTTTGGCCAGTTGACATTTCTGCGATGTTGAAGTTGGAATAGGGCCCATTGGGAGAACTTATTAACTAAGTCTCTAGATCCTTCTTTTGGCAGAATGACCTTGCTAAGAACAGCATGGGGAAGAATGCATTCTTCAGCCAGGTTTGTCACTCGCCTAGAAGTGGAATTTTTGGGAATCTCCTTCCAGATAGTGAAAGGAGAGCTCTCGGAGTTTTCCCAAGATGAGGAATAGCACGTTCCATGGAGAGGAAGGTTGAGAAGTTGAGCGATGTCAGTTGTGAGTATATCGACTATTTGACCTAAGCACCGAGTTCGGATGTGATTAGGGTTCATTGCAACAGCACAGTCGTAGAACTCCTGAACAAGAGGCTTTAGGACTGAAGATGAGGAAACAATGAACATGTTCCCCTAAGCTTGAGAGAGCAGAAGATCAAGTCCTGCCACCTTTGCATGCGCAAATAGCTTCAGATCAAAATATCGAGGGGTGACAAGTTCTCTATCCCCTAGATGTTCAACCTTCACAAGACTAATGTCATACCCCTGAAGCTCTCGATTGCGAATCATACGATTGATCCGGTTCTGGTGTATTTGCTTTTCTTCCATGCTTAGAGCTCATTGAGCTTTGCCAGTTCTTCGTTTGTTGGGAGCCATGAGAGCTGTAAGGGGGGAAGACAAAACGATGGCTACAAATACACGGAGTAAGTTGAATGGGTGTATTGAGGCAGTTGTAAAGAGATATATCTTTACGAACCGTCAGTTTTATGTGGAATAGTGGACATAGTGTCTCGATTTTATCATTTTCATGATGAGTAATACAGTTTATGAACTTGCATTAAATGAAGAGAGATAATAAATACCATCCTTTGTGCGTGTGTGCAGAGCAAGTGAGGGATATGAAAAGACACAACTGTTTGAGCATTTAATGTATATCGTGAAGTGGATATTATGAAAATGACCAGACGAACATAATAAATAAATGTTTATAGTGCAGGAAACATTCCTATTCTTTCCCTAAGGCATGCAAACTTGTTCTCAATAAGGGGTTTGGTGAAAATGTCTACCAATTGATCATCAGATGGTATGTATGAGATGTCAATATTTCCTTTTGCTACATGATCACGAATAAAATGATGTTTGATTTCAATATGTTTGGTTCGTGAATGTAACACAGGATTCTTTGTTATATTAATGGCACTTGTATTATCACATAGTAATGGAATGTTATGCTCAAAAATATTATAATCTTCTAATTGATGCTTCACCCAAAGAAGTTGGGTGCAGCATGAACCTGCAGCGACGTATTCGGCTTCAGCTGTTGAAAGAGAAATTGTGCTCTGTCGTTTGCTTGCCCAAGAGATTAAACAATGCCCTAAGAAGTGACATCCTCCACTTGTGCTTTTTCTTTCTATTCTATCTCCGGCATAGTCAGCATCACAGAATCCTCTTAGCCTGAAATCATCACCTTTCTCATAGACTAGACCAAGATTAGTTGTGCCAATAAGATATCGAAAAATTCGTTTTACGGCACTAAGATGAGACTCTTGAGGACTTACCTGGAATCTTGCACATACACATACGCTGTACATGATGTCTGGTCTACTTGATGTGAGATATAATAGTGATCCTATCATTCCTCTATATTTGGTTGAGTCAACAGGAGTTGAATCATCTCCTTTATCAAGTATGGTTCCAGGATGCATTGGAGTTCCCATGGCTTTTGCTTTCTCCATGCAATACTTTTTGAGCAGGTCATTGACATATTTGGTCTGATGGATGTATGTTCGAGTTCCCTCTTGTCTGATTTGTAATCCTAGGAAGAACTTCAATTCTCCCATCATACTCATCTCAAATTCACTTTGCATGAGCTTGGAGAACTCTTGACAAAGAGCTTCATTTGTTGCCTCAAATATTATGTCATCGACATATAGCTGTACTAGGATGAAGTCATTGGACCTCTTTCGTCTGAAGAGAGTATTGTCGATGCTTCCTCGAGAAAATCCATTTTTCATAAGAAATGAGCTCAAGCGATCGTACCATGCTCGTGGTGCTTGCTTTAATCCATATAGAGCTTTTCTCAGCTTGAAGACATGGTCTGGCAGATCCTGATCTTCAAATCCTGGAGGTTGTTTTACGTAGACTTCTTCTTCAATGTATCCATTTAAGAAGGCACTTTTGACATCCATTTGAAATAGCTTTATGGAGTGTTGACATGCAAATGCTAGAAGTATGCGTATGGCTTTAATTCTTGCCGCTGGTGCAAACGTCTCTGTATAATCAATTCCTTCTTGTTGATTGTACCCTTGAGCCACCAGACGAGCTTTGTTTCTTGTGACCTTTCCATTTTCATCCATCTTATTCCTGAAAACCCATCGAGTGCCTAAAATCGATTTGTCTTCTGGTTTTGGCACCAAATCCCAGACTTTACTTCGTTCAAACTGATTTAGTTCTTCTTGCATGACGAGGATCCATCCTTCATCCTGAAGAGCTTCTCCTATGTTCTTTGGCTCTATCTCAGAGAGAAATGCACAGTTATCAAAATCATTAAACGTGGATCGAGTTCTTACCTTTTCGTGGACATCTCCAATAATTTGTGTTGGAGGGTGATCTGGTTTGAATCTCCAGTCTCGAGGTAGTGATATGCCGCTGGAAGTCATAATTTGACTTGATGAAAAGTCGTCAGACGTAGTTTCATCAACTTCGTCTGGTTGAGGAGTGATTGAGTCCGACTCTTTACTGGATGATGATGGATGAACTGGATTTGATGAAGGAGCTTCATATATTTCCGTATCATCATCTTCTGTAAGTATAGGATTTATGCCCACATGCTTATCTTCAAATCTAACATTGATGGATTCCTCAACTGCCATGGTTCTGGAGTTATATACTCGAAACGCCTTCGAATTAGGTGAATATCCCAAGAATATTCCCTTATCTGATTTTGCATCAAATTTTCCGAGATCATCCTTTGTGTTGAGTAGAAAGCATGAGCTTCCAAAAGGATGAAAATATGAGATGTTTGGCTTTCTTCCCTTCCATAGCTCGTAAGCAGTTTTCTTCAGAGTTGGACGCATGAATATTCTATTTTGAATGTAGCATGCTGTATGGATGGCTTCAGCCCAGAAATATTTGGGCAGAGAAGTTTCATTGAGCATAGTTCTTGCCATTTCTTGAAGTGACCTGTTTTTCCTTTCTGCTACTCCATTCTGCTGAGGAGTTCTCGGAGCGGACACTTGATGGAATATGCCATTTTCTTCGCAGTAATGATTGAATTCTTCATTTATGAATTCTCCTCCTCTGTCACTACGGATGTTGGTGATGCAGTATCCTTTCTCATTCTGAATTCTTTTTGCGATGATTAGAAAGGACCTAAAGGCTTCATCTTTTGTTCCAAGAAATTGCACCCATGTAAATCTGGTGTAGTCATCCACGATGACAAGACAGAATCTTTTTCCAGAACAACTAGCCGTTCTAGTGGGTCCAAACAAGTCCATGTGCAACATCTCCAGAGGTCTCTTTGTACTCACAACTTTCTTTGTGTGGAAAGAACTTTTTACTTGCTTTCCTTGGAGACATGCTGAGCATGTATCATTAGATTTGAAAGATAGATTTGGCAGACCACGTACTAAATCATGTTTGATTATTTTAGCAATGGTCTTTAAGGATGCATGCCCTAGCTTCCTGTGCCAGATCCATTTATCATCCTCTTCTGATACTAGACATGTTACCTTTTGACTTGCAAGGTTTTCCAAGGAGGTCTTATATAGATCCCCTTGTCTCTGAGCTTCAAAGATGGTCTTATCATTTTCATTAGAGACTCTACACTTCAATTTGGTGAAGGAAACAGTGAGCCCACTATCACATAATTGACTTATGCTAAGTAGGTTATGTTTCAATCCTTCAACTAAGAGAACCTTCCGGATTACTGGAAGGGGGTCCTTACCGACATTTCCTTCTCCGACAATGAATCCTTTTTGATTTCCTCCAAAGGTCACTGTCCCTCCTGTCTTCTTCTCATGGATTTTTGGGAATAAAGACCTTTTTCCCGTCATGTGCCGTGAGCATCCACTGTCCAGGTACCATTGTTCTCTTTGGTTTTGAACTGTTAAGCACATCTCATCTTGATCATCTTCTTCATTATCTGATTTGTCGACAGAAATCATTAATGCCTCTGCTTCTCTGTCTGCTTCAATATCAGAAGTGTCTACGGATGCCATGAACGCACAGTATGAAGCTTCCTCAATAGCTCCCTTGGCTTCTTCTTCTTGATCAGAGTCATCTTCTGATTCATCATTCTGACTGGAAAATGCCTTCTTCTTGTAGAAAGTTTTCTGCGACGGCTTATTTCCTAGGCGAGGACAATCTGCTTTGACATGACCAGGTTTCTTGCATTCATAGCAGACGATCCCTCCTTTGCTTGGAGTTCTTTCTTCTTCCCTTGATGAGGAAGAAGGCCTTCCTTTGAATTGCTTCCGGCTTCCCACCATTTTTCTGAATCGTCTGTTGAACAGGGCTTGTTCATCATCAGACCGATCAGATTTGGCTGTTTCCTCATCTGAGGATTCATTAGCTTTCAAAGCCTTTGATTTGTTGGCTTTGAATGCCACAGCTTTAGCGGCTGCTGTTTTTCTTTTTATAATCGCGGCATCATTTGCAAGATCCTGCTCGTGGATCTTCATTTCTCCCAGCAGATCTTCTACTTGATATGTGTCCATATTCTTTCCGGATCTTTGGGCGGTGACAAAATTTCTCCAGTTGGTGGGAAGACTTCTGAGAATCTTGACCACTTGTTCCTTGTTGGTGAATGTTTTTCCCAGATTCCTCATACCATTGTGAATGGTCTGAAGTCGTGAAAACATGGAATCAATGGACTCATTATCTTCCATCATGAAGTTTTCGTATTGGGAGGCAAGCATGCTCATCTTGGTGGTTTGAACAGCAGTTGTTCCCTCATGAGCAATAGCCAGCGTGTCCCATACCTCCTTTGCAGTACTTAGGCTGTCAACTTTATCGTGCTCACTTTTGCTAAGAGCACATATGAGAAATAGCCTTGCCTTGGCATTTCTCTGATTTTCTGTCTTGTGTTCGTCTGTCCATTGGTCAGCTGGAATGGCCTTGTTTTCACTATCTTTAGGAAAGTAATTTCCCTTAGATATCACGTCCCATAGTTTCCAATCAGTTGATTCAATGAATAGCTGCATATGTTTCTTCCAGTAGGGATAGTTTGAGCCATCAAAGAATGGTGGCTTGTTTGTTGCGGATCCGGTTGGGTAGGCAATTCCGTCCATGGATCTTTTCACTCTACACCTGTTAAGATGTTAGTAATGCTCAGAGCGGTTAAGCTCTGATACCAATTGATAGTAATAAAATCACACAAGAAAGGGGGGTTTGAATTGTGTGTATGACTTTTGAAAATTTTACAAGAGAATACGAATTATGAGTTCGAAAATGGTTTATCTAACGTGCAGTGGAAATATACTTAGAGCATAAACAGTAAAGCACACAAGATATTTATCCTGGTTCACCCTCAAAATCGATAGGGCTACGTCCAGTCCTTGGCTATACCAAGATTTTCCACTATTTCGACTGAATAGTACAAGTGTTCTCAGGGACTTCTCCCAGTATTCTTAGGACTACTCCTTTACAAGTTTTCTCAGGACTTCTCCTTTATCTCTCAAGTATTCGACAGGACTCCTCCCTAATTCTTTTACAAGAATGTTGGTTTTCTACAAAGATCTCTTCACAAAGAGTGGGTAGAAAATATGAGGTTCTAGGTTCAGAGATGATGGTTAAGTTTGGTTCTCTGAAGAGATAGTGTGAGAGTAATGAGAGTTTTCACTCTATAAGGATTTCACACTAATTGGCGACTAAACTCAGAAGGATAGACAATTCTAAGGTTACTGAGTGTTCTTGGCAGAATCTTGTCTAAGTTATGAATTGACTTGAAGAATTTGAATGCTTAGATATAGTGTAAGTCGCCGAGTTGAAAGTGATGCAGAGGTAACTATTTATATCTTCAGTAAGGTGAGAACTGGATGGATTGCTGAAGAACTTCAAAAATAGTTCCGTTGGAGATTTACCCGATTGTGAGTAACGGATACTTCTGCACTGTTGTTTGATAAAGTTTGCCATAGTAATGAGCATTTCTTCAACCGCTAGAGAGTGAGTTCGTCTGGCAATCCTTTTTCTTCTGGTTTCCAGGGACAGCAATTAATGCGAGTGGATTCCAGCTAATAGGGCAATTAATGCTTCTGGCAAGAGGACTTGAATTCTACCGTTGAGGAGATACGATGATCAGAGGATTTCACCGTAAATTCAGTAAAAGGCAACTTGAATTAAGGAATGTTAGTACAGATAGCAACCTGAGAGGGGGGGTGAATCAGTGTTGCCCCAATTTTCGCCTTATTGAAATTGTTACTTTCAAGTTTATGATGATCACGAAATGATCGTTGTGATTGCAGCGGATATGAACGATACTTGAAAGTAAATGTCAAGGATAAAGAGAATCACACACACGATTTTATCCTGGTTCACCTTCAATCCACCGAAGGCTACGTCCAGTCCCTCAAGAAAACCCCTTGAGGATTTTTCCACTATTGATAAGAATTTCTTACAAGTTCCTAACCCAAGGACCCCAAGAATTTCTACCAATATCCTGTGAAAGCAAACCACTTTCAACAGCCCCTGAAAGCAAACCGCTTTCAGTTCCTGAAGGCAAACCACCCTCAGACCTTGAAGACAAACTTGTCTTCAATCGAAACCCTGAAAGCAAACCACTTTCAGTCACAACAACCTTTCACCGAATACCACGGTGAAGAACTAAATCTTACAGAAAGAGATGAAGAAGATATTACAATTGGCTGTTTCAATCCTTTAACACACAATTGGATTGAACATGAGAAATTATGCTTTAAGGCTTTTAAGCATAATACAATTCTGAGTTCTTCAAGATATGAACAACTAAAGTGTTCTTATAAACATGAAGATTATGAACTCAGAATTTAGGCTCCAAAAGATTTAAGTTTTAAAAGATGAACTAATTATGACAAAGCTTTGGCCTAAAGTGATTTTCTCATGTGTAATGTGTTGTGTTGTGTATGTTATGTGTGTGTTGCGTTTTCTGGACTCAAATGGTCTTTATATAGGCAAGGGAAACGTCCTTGAACCATCACAACCCTTTTCAAAAGGTTTGGGACACAATGGTTCATGAAAAGATGCACTTTTTCGTTCTGGTAATCGATTACCATACTTAGTGTAATCGATTACACAAGTGACCGTTTCAGTTTGAATTTGAATTTCAAACATGTAATCGATTACAAGACATGAGTAATCGATTACTTGCCTAGGTGTAATCGATTACCATAATGGTGTAATCGATTACACAGAAGCCCATTTTCCAGAAACTTGATCTTTGAGACTGGCTTAAGGTTTTCTACTTCTTTTAAGTTATGAAAACACTTAGCTTGATTAGATTAGGTGTTTTAAGAGCCTTTATGCTTTAATAAACCTTTGGAAGCATAACTCACCTAATACTAAGACTTCTAGACTATTGATGGACTTGAGTGCTTGATTCTTTGAAGTCTTCTTTTCTTATTTTTGTTGATGAGTTTGTCGTCATCAAAACCACAGCCAGGGTCAGGAGCAAGACCTTCTTCACAAGGAATGTCGGAGAATTTGAATCTTCAGGATATATGGCGCTTAATTCTGTCTCTTTCGTATTTAATGCTCTGATCCACAGGAGGTGCTTGACGGCTTCTCTTGGTTTAGGCAAACAATCTCTACTGAGCAGATTCCTTTCGTGTCAGTCTTTAACCATTACTTCTCAGTCAACCTCTGTGTTTGACTTGGAGTGAACCGGTCAGATCTTTTAGGAGGACGAAGTCTACTGAGAGAGAGGCTCAAGTTCTCTTAGCCGGACATTCTTTTCCCTTGCTCTTTGATAATGATTGCAGCGTCCCTTCCATATATAAGAGTTCCTGAATATAAAATACTTTAAAGAAAATTAGTGACTCTTTACGAAATTGTTATTTATCAAAATAGGTTAACTTATTTGGATATTTTTCTCTAACACCATCAACATCCCTAAAAATCCCCATTTTGTTCAAAATCTCCATGTCAATCCTCTGAGATTTTGCATCCATGACCTGTGCATATTCGCCATTGGTAGAGACCCCGAAGTTCTTCAGGATGAGGGAAATCACAGGAGCAAAAGGAAGAGGACTAGTTCTGTCCTTCTGAAGCAACATGTGGATCATGACCAAGTATGGCCAATTGATAGATTCACTATGCTTCATCCCATACATGATCTGTAACTCCAAATCACTTATCTGAGCATGATTAGAGGACTGGGGCAAGAGAACATAACTCAGTAAGTAGTGAAGTAAACGGTTCTCCACACTGAGATATCCAACAGCAAGGATATCCCTAGAACGGTTGGCCTCCGTTTGTTGCTTCTTCATCTGTATCTCTTCCTCAGAAAACCGACAGAGTGATAAATAGAAGGACGAAAATGAGAGGAAGACATGATAGATTGGGTAGATGGTTCTTAGGAATAGAAACAAGGTTTCAGGGTGTTAGGAATCAAAGGTTAGGGATGATAGAAATATAAATTGGAGGACAATTTCGATTGATATGTAACGCTTTGATTATATAGCACGAGCATGTAATCGATTACAGCAGTTGAGTAATCGATTACAGAGCGGTTTCCTTGAATTTGAATTTCAAAAAGATGGAGGGAATTTTGAAATTCTGGCAGTTTTCAATGATGTAATCGATTACGGGAGTTGAGGTAATCGATTACCTTAAGCCTCTAATGAGGCATGAGGACTGAAAACAGGGGTAATCGATTACAAGGTGTATGGTAATCGATTACTAGGACAGTTTATAGGTTCTAAACTATAAATTCCTATGTAATACATTACTAGAAGAGTAAACCAAGTATTTAATAGTAAAAACTCACATAAGACATATGTTTAAGCATATAAGCAACTTAGATACATGCAATTATAATTTTAACTTGTAAACTAAGCATGTAATCATATAAGTTCACACAAAAATCATACAAATAATTAAAACATCTAAGCACATTTTTAGATAAATATCTACTTAAATATCATGTTCATCTAATATACCTAATTCTCTTCTAATCTTAAAGAATGAATCTTTAGGAAGAGGTTTAGTAAAAATATCAGCTAATTGGTCGTGTGTATCTACGAAGGAAATCTCAATATCCTTTCTCATGACGTGATCTCGAAGAAAATGATGCCTTATATCAATATGCTTAGTTCGAGAGTGCATGATAGGATTTTTAGTGAGATTAATGGCACTTGTGTTGTCACATTTGATTGGGATGCAGCCCAGATCTAAGCCATAATCTTTGAGTTGTTGTTTGAACCATAGGGTTTGTGCACAACAACTTCCTGCAGCAATGTATTCTGCTTCAGCAGTACTTAGAGAAACACATGTTTGTTTCTTACAAGACCAAGAAACAAGAGCATTTCCCAACAAGTGACAAGTACCGCTTGTATTTTTTCTTTCAGTTTTACATCCAGCATAATCTGAATCTGAATATCCAATCAAATCACAAACACTCCCTTTGGGATACCACAGACCAACATTTGTAGTTCCTTTCAGATATTTGAAAATCCTTTTAACTGAACTCAAATGTGATTCCCTAGGAGATGCTTGATATCTAGCACATAAACACACACTAAACATGATATCAGGTCTACTTGCAGTTAAATATAGAAGAGATCCGATCATACCTCTGTATTTGGTAATGTCTACTTGAACACCGGATTCATCTTGATCTAGATATGTGTTAGACCCCATTGGTGTGGCTATGGCTTTGCAATCATCCAAATCATATTTCTTTAAAATTTCCTTGCAAAACTTTGATTGGTTGATGAATATCCCATCATGTGATTGCTTAATTTGCAATCCTAGAAAGAAATTTAACTGTCCCATCGTAGACATCTCAAATTCTTCTTGCATCATGTTAGAGAAATCCTTACATAGAGATTCGTTAGTTGCACCAAAAATAATATCACCTACATATATTTGAACTAATAAAGTATTACCTTTGGTTCTCTTGATAAACAAGGTTGTGTTAGCCTTACCCTTTTGAAATCCTTTTTCACAAAGGAATGTGCTTAATCTGTCATACCATGCACGTGGGGCTTGTTTAAGACCATAGAGTGCCTTCTTTAATCTGAAGACATGTGAAGGAAACTTGGGATCTTCAAATCCTGGAGGTTGCTTCACATAAACTTCTTCTTGAATGAATCCGTTCAGGAAAGCACTTTTAACATCCATTTGATATAATGGAAAGTTTAAAGAACAGGCATATGCAAACAGAAGTCTTATGGCTTCCAACCTTGCTACTGGTGCATAGGTTTCATCAAAATCAATGCCTTCTTCTTGATTATATCCTTGTGCAACCAACCTTGCTTTGTTCCTGACAATAATACCATTTTCATCTAGTTTATTTCTGAATACCCACTTTGTTCCAATGACATGCTTGTCAGTGGGCTTAGGAACAAGTTCCCAAACTTGATTCCTTTCAAATTGGTTTAGTTCTTCCTGCATTGCCACAATCCAATACTCATCTTCAAGAGCATCATTCACTTTTGAGGGTTCTATTTGAGAGACAAAGGCCATGTTTAATACTGAATCATTTAAGTGTAGCCTTGTAGAAACACCTCTTGAAATATCACCAATGATATTATCAACTGGATGATCCCTGTGGGTTCTCCATTCCTTTGGTAGTTGATAAGTGTTATCTTCAATATGCTCTTCTTGTATTGGATCTTGATCCTTTTGCTTTTGAGAGTCTTCATTGATAATGATATCTTCTTCATCATTATCTGGAAGAGTGACTGTATCTTCTTTTGAGGAGTTAGACTCATCAAAGGAAACATGTATGGATTCTTCCATAGATAGAGTTTTCTTGTTAAAGACTCTATATGCTTTGCTTGTTAGGGAATAACCAAGGAATATACCTTCAACAGATTTTTCATCAAACTTGCCAAGGTTTTCCTTTCCATTGTTTAAGACAAAACATTTTGATCCAAAAGCATGTAGATGAGAAATATTTGGTTTCCTTCCTTTGTAGAGTTCATAGGGGGTTTTCTTCAGAATAGGTCTAATAAGAACTCTATTGGAAACATAGCAAGCAGTACTTACAGCATCAGCCCAGAAGTATTTAGGAAGATTGGATTCACTTAGCATGGTTCTTGCTAATTCTTCAAGTAGTCTGTTCTTCCTTTCTACAACATCATTTTGTTGTGGTGTTCTTGGAGTAGAGAAGTTATGTGATATTCCATTCTCATCACATAATTCTTGAAATTGATGATTCTAAAATTCTCCACCATGATCACTTCTAATAGAAGAGATCTTTAAAGCCTTTTCATTTTGAACTAGCCTTGCATATCTTTTGAATGCGTTGAAGGCTTCATTCTTATGAGGAAAGAATAATGTCCAGGTAAATCTAGAGAAATCATCAACAATAACAAGGGCATAAAGATTACCTCCAAAGCACTTAGTTCTTGATGGTCCGAACAAATCCATATGTAGTAATTGGAGAGGTCTTGTAGTTGAGACTATGTTCTTTGGCTTGAAAGACGTTCTGGTTTGCTTCCCCTTTTGACATGCATCACAAAGCTTGTCTTTCTCGAATCTTATCTTTGGAAGTCCAACAACTAGATCATGCTTGACTAGTTTGTTTAAATGATCTATGTGTATATGAGCCAGTCTTCTATGCCATAGCCATGAATCAGTATTGTTCCTGGCCAAAAGGCATCTGACATTTTGTGGAATTTCATCCAAGGATATCATGAAGACCTTATTGACTTTATATCCGGAAAACTTAATCTCTTTAGTTTTCACATCTTTTACCACACATATATCATTAATGAAATCAACTTTCAAACCTTTGCCACAAAGTTGACTGATACTTAGAAGATTGTGCATCAAACCATCAACATATAGAACTTTGTCGATGACTGTTTGAGAAGGTGTGTCTATTCTTCCAATACCAAGTATCTTTCCCTTTTGATTGTTTCCATATGTGAAAAATCCCTTTTCTCTAGGTATAAGTAAGGAGAACTTTGTTTTGTCTCTTGTCATGTGTGATGAGCAGCCACTATCAAGATACCATAAATCCTTTGCTGCTTTCATGCACACCAACATGACAAAGTTCAGACATGGGTATTAGGAACCCAATAATCTTTGGGTCCTTCTAAGTTAGTGTTCTTCCTAACCCATATATATTCCCAATTTGGTACTCCAACATTCTTGTAATAACATCTACTAAGGGTATGTCCTATTTTGTTACAATAAGTACATGAATATTGGTTGTCACTAGATGATTGTCTAGGAGAAGGATTGATCTTCTTAGGAGGTCTACGAAAATTACTTTTCCTATTGTTCATACTCCTAAAAGAATTAGTCTTAGTATTTTCAGAAGATCCTTCCACTTTGTTTGGTTTTACAAACACAGTTTTCTTAACTTCTTTTGTCTTTGGATGAGATGTATATCCTAGTCGAGACTTATTGTTTGAGTGCCTTTGCACACTTAGAATATCATCTAACTTTTGTTTTCCTGTGTTGAATTTATGAACTCTTTGTTGAAGATTATCTATCTTTTCTTCTAGAGAACTACACTTAGTGCATTTATGTGAAATATCTAACTTAGATTTCACTATGTCTAATTCCTCTTGTAAATTCCTACACTTATTTTCTAAAGATGATATTAAATCATTTTGCTTAGTGCTAACCTTAGAAATTTTTTGACATAATTTAAACATATTTTCCATAGTATACTTTAAATCATAAAAAGAAATAGAATTATCACTAACCTGAATATCTTCAGTATCTGAATCATGTGAAGCCATTAATGCAACTTGTGCTTCTTCTTTGTCAGAATCTGATGATGAACTTACTTCATTTTCATCCCAAGCCAAGTATGCTCTTCGTGTGGATTATCCTTCTTTTCAAATTTGTCCTTCAGAACATGTTTCTTCTTTTGAAGATTTGGACATTCTAACTTGATGTGTCCAGGTTTTCCACATTCGAAGCATGTGATCTTTTGAGAAGAGGAGGACTCATTATTCCTTTGGAAAGGTCTGTTATTGTTAAATTTCATACCTTTTCTTTTGAGAAACTTTCCAAAGTTCTTCACTAGAAGATTCATATTCCCATTATCTTCTTCTTCAGAATCTGCAACATAATCATCTTTGATGCTTTCTTTTGCCTTTAGGGAAATGGACCGATACTTCTTCTCATGTTGTTCATGCTCCTCCAAACGATTCAATTCCAACTCGTGTTCTTGGATTTTTCCAAAGAGAGTTGCAAGAGTCATATTTGACAAACTCTTCTTCTCTGAAATAGCAGTAACCTTTGAATGCCATGCTCTTGTGAGTGATCTTAGAACTTTCATGTTCAAGTCACTGTTTGAAAACTGTTTACCAAGAGCAATCAAATGGTTAATCAAATGAGTGAATCGTTTTTGCATATCCAATACCTTTTCTCCTGGAAGCATTCTGAACATTTCATATTCTTGAGATAGAGTATTGATTTTTGATCTCTTGACTTCATCTGTTCCTTCATGAGTCACCATCAACGTATCCCATATTTCTTTCGATGTTGTACATGTAGATACTCTGAAAAACTCATCCATGCCAAGGGCAGATGTAAGAATGTTCATTCCTTTGAGATCATATTGAACCTTCTTCTTTTCTTCTTCATTCCAAGTGTTTTCTGGTTTTGGTTGTCTACTGTCTCCCACATCATTCATAGGTACAAACGGACCTTCTTCAATGGCTTTCCATATTTCACCGTCTAATGACTTTATAACGATTTTCATCTTGATCTTCCAGAAGTCATAGTGGTCTCCATTGAAGTATGGTGGTCTGTTTATGTTGAATCCTTCACTGGTTCCATGATTGGAAGAGGATGCCATCTTTTCCCGGATCTTAGGAGCAACTTACCTAAACTTACGCTCTGATACCAATTGTTAGTATAGATAGCAACCTGAGAGGGGGGGGTGAATCAGGTTTACCTGATTTTCGCCTTGATACCTTCTTACTTTCAAGATAAATGTAAATGCAAACGATTGCAGCGGAAATAAGAGTTGCTTGAAAGTAATGATGAAGGGTAGAAGAATTCACACACAGAAATTTATCCTGGTTCACCTTCTATCCACCGAAGGCTACGTCCAGTCCCTCAAGAAAATCCCTTGAGGATTTTTCCACTATTGATAAAAATATCTTACAAGTTCTTACACTACACCAAGTACTTTAAGAATTTCTATCAATCACCTATGAAAGTATACCACTTTCAACAGCCCCTGAAAGTACACCACTTTCAGTTCCTGAAGGCAAACCACCTTCAGACATTGAAGGCTAGACCACCTTCAATCAACACCCTGAAAGTACACCACTTTCAGTAACAACAAGCCTTCACCGAGACCCACGGCGAATACTCAATCTACCAAAAAGAGATGAAGAAGAGTTTACAATTTGGCTGTATCAATCCTTTAACATGCAAGTGGATTGATCATGAGAATTTATGCTTTAAGGCTCTTAAGCATAATAAGATTCTGAGTTCCTCAAGATATGAACAACTTAAAGTGTTCTCTTAACCATGAAGATCACGAACTCAGAATTTAGGCTCTTTGAAAGTTTAAGTGCTAAAAGACTTAATCAATGAACTTATTTTGGCAAAGCTTTGGCCTAATGATTTATTCTCATGTGTTATTGTGTTCTGGACTCAAATGGACTTTATATAGGCAAGGGGAAACGTCCTTGAACCAACGCAACCCTTCCCAAAAGGTTTGAGACACAATGGTTCACGAAAAGATGCAACTTTTCGTGTGTGTAATCGATTACATTACTTAGGTAATCGATTACACTAAAAGCCGTTGCAGTTTGAATTTCAAATTCAAACATGTAATCGATTACAAGCAAGAAGTAATCGATTACTTGCCTAGGTGTAATCGATTACCAGAAAGCTGAAATCGATTACAATCAAGTCCAATATCGAGAAACTTGAACTTTTAAGATCGGCTTAAGTTTTTCTACTTCTTTTAACTTATGAAAACATTAAACTTGATTATCTTAGATGTTTTAAGGAGCCTTTATACTTTGAGAAGCTTTTAGAAGCATAACTGACCTAAACTAAGACTTCTAGGTAAATGTTGAACTATATAGCACTGCTTCCTCTAAGTCTTCTTTTCTTCTTTTTGCCGATGAGTTTGTCGTCATCAAAACCTCAGCCAGGGCCAGGAGCAAGACCTTCTTCACACATTTCATCAAGTCACCTTCTCTGCTGCCATTTGACCATGATGACCTGCACTTGCATAATCTGTTCCCTCAAGGTTGACGTGATTTTGACTCAAATTTGAAGTGTCCATTATCCCCCAGTTTGGCAAGTTCCAAGGATGAACTTTGGCATCATACTCTCAGTGGGCCTCATGGATCTTTCACAAGAGAATACTGAAGTCGTCTGGTTTTTAGTGATGAGCTGCTTATTGTATCAAAAGCCACAAAGGGCTTTCAATTAACCGTCATCTTGTTCCCTGAGCATCTCGTTCAAGGAGGAGGAGGCGGCATCTGCCAATCTTTCAGCGATCAAGGCGCCTGAGTTTAATGGTCTAGCATAAGCTATATGTTTTGTCATGTTAATTTTGAACCTTTGCTAACTTTCTTTGAAGCATTATTTATGGATCATGCATGACATTTCTTTTTCTTCTGTTTGTTTGCTTCATTCATTGTCTTTTCCTTCGTTAATCTCAATCTCATTCTCCTTCCATGTCCAACTCACACAAATCATCCCTAGCGTCTCATAATGGCTAATATCTCAAGTGCGGGAGAACTTGTTTGCTTGATTTCTATTGACATGGGCTGGCATGGAAGAAGACTAGGAGCATTGGGGGCAACTTTTGTCGCGGTTGCAAATGCTTATTTTTGATAAGTTGATCAATTTCGGAGGAAAACTTTAGCAGATGGCCATTTATGCAGAAAAGCGCAAGAGTCATCCCTCAATAAAAAAAGAGAAAAGGAAAAAGGCCCGTTGGGTTGAAAACCCGCGAGGGCGACCTAAGCAAAAGTTAGGGCATGCAAAGTCAAAAAAAAAAATAGCAAGTGAATCCAGTTCACCCGGCGTTTTGTCTGGGACTTAGGTTCCTGAAAGTGATCAATCATGCCTTGAGATGAAGTTTGGCATTCTTTCTCTATCCTTACCCCATAACATTATCCCTTGACACCCCTTTGAGACGAAAAATCCTTCCCCTTAACCCTAGACAAGGATCACTCTACATTAGAGTTAGCACAATGTTAGTGCCAAGCTTGCTTAAGGTTTCCATTTCAAGAAAAAGAAAAGAAAAAGAGAAAAAAAAAGAAAAAAAAGGAAATTTTTTTGAGCAAGTCTTGGCCAACCATAAGAAAAGCATAATAAACAGTGCTAAGTATCAAAGATCTTTCGTCTTCATCAACCCATAAACACTTGTTTGGGCCTTTGATATCCTTTCTTCCATGACCCACTAGCCTTTAGCCACATTACAACCCTAACAAAGTCCATTCCGATCAAGGATTGATTGTCCACTTTTTCTTGAACATGATTTTGAGACACAATCACCTGATTCATTTGCTCATAAAAAAAAGGAGAAAAAAGAGAAAAAATGAGGGATGCTCACTGAATAGTTGCCTCCACAAAGTTCTTTCAAGGATGGACACTGCGGCAAAGCCCAATCAGTCAGAAGAAAATCAAGAAAAGATCTCTTCCATGCCCATCCAGACCTCAAATGGGAGCCAAGATCAATAGAACAATTGTTGGACTACCACTCGTTGTCTCAATTGGGGCAAATTTTCAGCTCATTGCTTGTCCCTTTTCCTGAAGTTGGGCCCATGTTCTGGTTTCTCCCCGATCTCTCTGCGTTACAACTGAGGCAATTACTCAAGCCGTTTTTCTTCACCCGAATCAGACTAGGGAAATAGTCTAAGCTTCACTTCATATCTTTTGTGTACCTGGTCATTCTTCGGCTGGGATAATCACCTATTCTTGGTAGTCTTCCTGTGTACTCTGATATGGGGCATGTGCTCATCTAAATTCCTCATACATTTTCTCAAAGTGGGGTAGACTACTTGTTCTTCCAATCTCAGGCTGAAGTATTACCTTGGTTGTTCTCACAAATTCTTCCAACCTATTGAGACATCACTGAAGCAATTGATCATTCCACTCCTTGTTATCCTTGTTACACCCGAGAGATTGTCTAGCTTTCACTTTTCATCATTCTGGTGCATTGTCTTTCAAACTGGAGCAATCACTTGTTTTCTTATGCTTATCTCTCATAATCCAAGACGAGGTAATTTTCCAGTCCATGCTTTGTCAATGTTCCCAGATTGGGGCAATCATATGCTACCTCATGCTCATCGTCCAAGACTAGACCTGGGCAATTGCCCAATTTTGTCATGAATTCTTTTCAAATCAGGGCGATCAATGTTTCCATTCAATGTCTGGATTTCATTTGTCTTTCCATCAACTTCTTTCAAATGGGAACAATCATTTGTCTTCTGATGCTCATTCTTCAAAGT
The DNA here is from genome assembly GCA_030819835.1 of Acmispon strigosus. NCBI lineage: Eukaryota > Viridiplantae > Streptophyta > Magnoliopsida > Fabales > Fabaceae > Acmispon > Acmispon strigosus. The sequence goes on along the minus strand of JAUAMA010000004.1, from coordinate 19,927,419 downwards.
ATAAACCGGGGCAATTTTCCAGTTTATGTCTTATAATTATACCCAAACTGGGGCAGCCTTATGTTCATCACTCATTCTCTTCATCCACCCCAAACATAACTGGGGCAATCCTCTGTCCTTTGAGTCCATCATGTGTCATCTCATGTCATGCATATTAATTAGATAACGCTTCAAAGCGAGAGATCACAGGTTCAATAACATGACTTAGCATTTCAACATCTCATTTAACATGTTAGACCAAAAGGCTCTCGGTCCACTCAAAACCAACAGAAAAGAGGGGGCGCCTCAAAGACCTCCATCAGTCAGAAAAATTCAAATTTCTGCATTAGACGACTCAGATAAACTTTCAATAAGCAGGTGGCCCACCCTTCTCAGTCAGGTTTCAGAGGAAGATCTTGCAAAAGAGGCAAGCTTCACATCCATTCACATGAGCTGTCCAGGTGAAACAAGCTTGAGTCTGTCTGAGTTTCCGAGCACGCATGTGCATATTGAGCTAATTTTTTCCAAGGAAGCTAACAAAAGTCTTTTCTAACACAACATAATTCAAGTTTGAGTTTCAAATCCATAAGTTGTGCATCATTTGCATCATTTGCATCATTGCATCAAAAGCATCAACATCACATGCATAACCCCATCACATATGGTACATATCATGCATTACATTTCATAGCATGCATTACATTTCATACCATGCATACCTTTGTCACATATTGAAAGTTGCAGTTGGCGAGTCCAAGGTGGCGCTTAGACCAATCCTTGTCACTTTCCAGCAGATCTAGGGTGGTGCTTAGACAATCCATGTTACTTTTCAGCAGATCCACGGGGGCGCTTAGACGATCCGTGTTACTTTTCAGCAGATCCAAGGTGGCGCTTAGACGATCCGTGTTACTTTTCAGCAGATCCAAGGTGGCGCTTAGACTATCCTTGTTACTTTTCAGCAGATCCATGGTGGCGCTTAGACGATCCGTGTTACTTTTCAGCAAATCCAGGGTGGCGCTTAGACGATCCCTGTTACCTTTCAGCAGATCCAAGGTGGCGCTTAGACGATCCTTGTTACTTTTCAGCAGATCCACAGTGGCGCTTAGAGGATCCGTGTTACTTTTCAGCAGATTCAGGGTGGCGCTTAGACGATCCCTGTTACCTTTCAGCAGATCCAAGGTGGCGCTTAGACGATCCTTGTTACTTTTCAGCAGATCCACAGTGGCGCTTAGACGATCCGTGTTACTTTTCAGCAGATCCAGGGTGGCGCTTAGACGATCCCTGTTACCTTTCAGCATATCCAAGGTGGCGCTTAGACGATCCTTGTTACTTTTCAGCAGATCCATGGTGGCGCTTAGACGATCCGTGTTACTTTTCAGCAGATCCAGGGTGGCGCTTAGACGATCCCTGTTACCTTTCAGCAGATCCAAGGTGGCGCTTAGACGATCCTTGTTACTTTTCAGCATATCCACGGTGGCGCTTATACGATCTGTGTTACCTTTCAGCAGATCTAGGGTGGCGCTTAGACGATCCATGTTACCTTTCAGCAGATCCAAGGTGGCGCTTAGACGATCCTTGTTACTTTTCAGCAGATCCACGGTGGCGCTTAGACGATCTGTGTTACCTTTCAGCAGATCCAGGGTGGCGCTTAGACGATCCCTGTTACCTTTCAGCAGATCCAAGGTGGCGCTTAGACGATCCCTGTTACCTTTCAGCAGATCCAAGGTGGCGCTTAGACGATCCGTGTTACTTTTCAGCAGATCCACGGTGGCGCTTAGACGATCCGTGTTACTTTTCAGCTGATCCAGGGTGGCGCTTAGACGATCTGGACAGGGCGAGCGCCCTTTTAAAAAGCTTTCGTGTTCTACTGCCTGAGTGAGGGCGATTTTTTTTTTTTTAAAAAAAAAAAGAAACCTAAATCTCACCAACCGCCGCCACTACACCCTAATCCTCTTCCTCTCACAAACAGCCGCCCTCATCTCCCTCCCAAGTGCAGCCGCCACCACCACTCCCCTTCACAACCTCCCGGCCGCCGCCACCACACGCGACCCACCACTCTACTTCTTTTTTATCTCTTCCCCTCACTGGACGCTCTCTGCTTCCTCGCGCCTTCCATCTTCTCTATCCTTTCTCTTTCACGTTTTTCCTTCTCTCTCTGATCCCAGCAAAACTGCAAGCCTTTTCGGAAAACCAGCACCACCACTATGCTCCCCTCGTCGTCCGCAACAAAACCCATGGTTCATATCATCGTTCAACCGTCGTTGACCGCCGTCGCCGCCGCCTTGAAGACCGTTTTCCGGTCAAACCCTTGGGCTTGTGGGAAAACCGCCACCGCCACGTGGGTCCTCTCCGTGAGGAGAACAGGTTCTGATATTCCGTTGCTTCACCGGCGACAGCACCGCCGTCGGCCGCCGAGGACGGCGATTTCCGGCGTGTTCTCTGTTGAGCTCCGATTCAGAAAGAGGAAGTACTTTCTGAACGACCTCCGCTCGCTCTTTACAGTTGTGGAATCCGATCAAGGAAAAGATAAGTTTCAATTTTGATTTTTAGTGATTTTTCTTTCAAGTTTGTAACCCTGATTTAACTGAAATTGCTAATGTTGCTTAGTTGCTGCAATGTCTGTAGTAAAACATTGAGAACATAGGATCCTATTTCTGGTTTATGCAGACAATATATGTTAAACTCATTTCTTGTTTTATTCTAACCTGCTTAAACGCAACAGGGATTACATGAAAACGAAATTATGCTTTATTAGATTCCATATAGATGGACTAATTAGAATAGGAAATTGCTTCCGTTCTAAATTTTGAACTGATGTTCTTCTTTTGCTAACATGCTGTAAAACCTTTACTGAATCTTTCTGACCTGCATATAAGTTGTGCAAGTAGCAAGCTTTACTTTCCTTATGAGCCAGGCAAACAGGTTAGGAGTGCCATTAGGATTAAAAACACAAGTAAATCCCATGTAGCTTTCAAGTTTCAAACAATTACACCCAAAAGCTGTTTCATGCGTCCTCCTGGGGCTATCCTTGCACCTGGTGAGAGTATCTTAGCAACAATGTTCAAGTTTGTAGAGCAATCTGAAAATAATGGAAAGCCTGAAAAAAACTAGACTCAAATTTGAAATCATGAGTTCGAAGGTCAAAGGATCAATGGATTATGTCCCTGAACAGGTTAGTTAATTTTGTTACTAAATTACAGTGGTTATAAAATAAGATGTTGCTGTTGATTTTACTGTTGTCTTACCTGCATTCCTCTTTGAAATTTCCCTCCTCTTTCAAGATGAGCATCTAACAATCATGCGACTGGATATCTTCTGAGATTACCTATCACACACATACACACTGATGTTTATTCTACTACAATTGAATGTTTTATTTCTTGGTTTTACTCAGATAGTTGATTGAAAAGGATGTATATTCTTATTTGGTTTTGATAAATTACTCTGAATATATATTTCATTGTTTAAGCCATTGAAAACCTTACAGTCTTTTAGTGGATTAATAGCATAGTCGGCGGACTGGAGATTTATTATTATGATTAATAATGAGAAAGTTCACATACTTTTGGATGATTAAGCTCATTTTTGCATTTCAGTGACTTCAATTTGAAAGGACTTTCAATCCCAAACAGGAAATTCTTGTTTCTACTTTCAATGCTTAGTGTGTTTTTAATGTCTGTCTTGAAAAATTAGGGAATTGATGTGCTGGGTTTTTCTGTTTGAAAAAAGGAGTTAACTGATATCTCTGAAACCTGTTAGGGATAGCTCTTGTTGTTTAACTTGTACTAGAAACGCATGTGTTTACTCATACTCGGAAATTGATTTTGAAATGTTTACGGTTATCGTTGTTTCTTTCTCCTTATGGTGAATGCTAGTTGAATTTAGTTACTCCACTAAATTCTAATATCTCCTTCGTTAATGGGCTGCTCCTCTAATTTGCACAATTAAACTTTCGACAGCATTTTCTTCTTTTAGGAAATTAAATTCAATATTGTGAGTGTGGATTCAGCTTTTAGCCGTTTACAGTTATAAATTTCATGTTCTTTATTGTATGATTAATGTGATATGCCTGACATATTTATAATTCTTATATGTTCTATAAAGTAGATAAATATAAAGTTCATAAATACTAGTTTGAGGTGTTAAACACAATAGCTTTGCATTTTGTTAGAACTAGTAGACGTTGCCATTGATAGGAATATGGATTTTATTATGTTGGATTTCCAATTTATAAATTAGAAATAAGGGATGGTTTATTCTTTATCTGTGAACGGTTATGCATATTTTATATTTGACCTAACAACTTGCGGACAGCAGGAAATTTATTCAGAACAAATAACGCCATAAAGCTCTCAATATTGGAGACGGGTTGAGTATGTAAGACAGTTCCTTGAAGGACTACTGGTATGTACAAGCTAATCTTTAAGGGAGTAGACTGCAACGATTGTGAGTATAAATCACAATTTTTTAGGAAGCCTATTTCTAGAACTGCAATAAAAATTGTAGAATGAGATATATATGATAGTTTTGAAAAGCCATCTTCAAAATGTCATCCTTGCTATTTTTCTGTCAAGGTTGAGAATGCAATGATTAAGTGTGATGTAAATTAAATTATGAGGTTTTCATTAAGAATATGAACAAGCTTTTGTTATAAATAATGCAAAATGATAAGTCTATACTTTGATGACTCTCTTTATTTATAATCGCATGAGTTAGTGCTCGCCTTGTGAGGCTTTTATGTATTCCCACCCTTCCCTTTAGAAACAGAAAAGAAAAGGTTAGACTAATGCTATTATGCTCAATTCTTCTGAAAATGCAAATTGCTCAAGTTCTTATGAAAAAGTTATTTCTGTATTACATTTCTAGAAATACATAGCAAATCTGGTATGCATATTCAATTCACTAACGCTTCCCTGTCAAGCGCCACTTGGCGACCCTCTTGCAAGTGACCGCCCTTTGTTTGTAAAAAATTCCATGGTAGCATTTGGTGGCTGTTTGGTTTAGGGCGAGGTTTTGGCTTAGGGGGATGATGGCGTTGGAGTTTTGGTTGAAAGGAGGTGTTGGTTTAGAATGAAGTTTTTGTGAGATGAGGGCGTTTGAGTATGGGTAGAAGGGTGATCTAATGGAGGCTGCCATGGAATTTGTATGCAACTTTTCTTGTTGTTTTTGGGCGGTCCTGTTTTATGTTTCTTTCAGGCATGGTGGAGATAATAAATACACCCACGCAATTCCTGGGCCAAGGCGCCTGGAGAAATTATCAGTTACAAGGATTCCAAAGAACGCTCTGATTCTAGAGCATTATTACAGTTAATTATGTATTCTGTTGGCGCCCTTGTGTTGGCGGCCAAGCTCTGAACTAATAGTTATTTCATTCCGGTGATTTCATTCCACTCAATAAAGGTAGCATATTCGGTCTATGAAAAGGTCACAAATTGGGCCTTAAGATGGTCCAGCCAAAAACCCAAACTTTTCTTTTGCAGGTACAAAGCAAGGGCGCGGAGGACTTCCCTAATAGTCTTAAGGACTCCAGAGGGTAAGGTCTGACGAGGCGACCCTTGTAACAAAATTCAGCCGCCCCATATGTCAATACAATGCAAATTGGCGCAAATTGGGATCGCCCGAATAAGCACGTTAGACATCCGAGGCCCAGTGGCGGTCTAAATCCCAAGGCCATAAAATGGTCTAAATCTCAAGGCCCAGTAGTGGTCTAAATTCCAAGGCCCAGTGGTGGTCTAAATCCCAAGGTCCATAGAGGGTCTAAATTACATTTACAGATTATGTGGTCCAGTAGTGACAAAATAAATTTCTTTGCCGCTTCCAAGATGCCAAGGGGGAAATTGTACTCTCTAGCCTGGCGCATTGTCCCGTTTTCCAGGCGGGAAGGCGCGATGCGTGAACGGTGGTTCTCTTGGAACGGTGGGGCGCGACCCTTGTGCGATACGGCAAAGAAAGCCCAGCCTTGATCGAAGAAGATCGAGCACGTCTATTGAGCCAAGCCTCGGGCAACCCCAGTGGCCACTGGGATCTGAGCAAAAGTCTCACTGAGCAGAAGCCTCGCCAAGCGAGCAAAAGCCTTGATCGAATTAAATCAAGCCAAAGTCTCACCGGAATAAGGTCGAGCGAAAGCCCCGCCTTGAGCGGGCCAAAGCCTCATAACAGACAACTAGCACAAACACAGGGCGTGCGGGTCATCACGTGACTCATAAAATTTCTAGCCTCTGGCCGCCCTAGCTGCGTAAGACCGAGCACCCCCAAGCCTCGTTAGAAGAGCCATGCGAGTACGACTCGTTACGCGAGCGGAAACCATGCGTGCAACAAAGGTCCAATGGCGGCCTACAGTATCACTTTACCATGGCCTAGAAGCGCCCTCAAACTTTATTTCTTTGAAAACAATGGCTCATAGAAGCACCCTCAAAATTATTTCTTTCAAAACAATGCCCCAGTGGCGATTTCAAACTTTATTTATTTCAAAACAGTGGCCTAGACGTGCCCTCAAACTTCATTCAAAATAGTGGCCTAGAGGCGCCCTTAAACTTTATTTCTTTCAAGATAATGGCCCAGAGACGCCATCAAACTTGGTTTCTTCAAAACAATGATCCGAGGCAAAAAATTATTTCAAAATGGTCCAGTGGCGACCTAAAAGTTATTTCTTTCAGAATAATGCCCCTGTGGCGACTTCAAAAATTATTTCTTTCAAAATGGTCTAGTGGCGACCCAAAAGTTATTTCTTTCAGATTAGCCTCTGTGGCGACCTAGAAAATTATTTCTTTCAAAATGGTCCAGTAGCGACTTGAAGAACTAATGACTGTGTTTGCAGGTGAGAAATATAGAAAACAGGTAACAGGATGAGGAAAGCATGAGGTACAGCTGGGCGAGTAACCCCAGCCCAACCTGGAGAGTGATCCTCCATTGTACTTACACTTTCAAGATTGGCGATCAAGTTGCAGTATGGCGAGCTGTTTCATACTTCCGAGGCTCAGTTAGACTTATGGGCTGACGACAACTCCTATAGGGCGAGCGACTCACTTCATTCCACACTAGGCATGTCGACCCCACCCAGCGTCACATTCACTCACATTTTCATGCTAGGATTGGCGACATATTTACTCTCCGCGCCCAGGCCTTAGGCGACTCATTTCTCTATAGAATGCTGTACTCTTTTTCCTTCACTAGGTTTTTATCCCACAGGGTTTTTCCTAGGAAGGTTTTAACGAGGCACGTTCTATAGGGATGACCGCCCAAATGAAGCGTCGGTTGGAATTACATGGCGAGTACTCTTTGAAGACACACTTCATCTTCGTGCCTCAGACTTGGTGTCTTGTGGGCTTGTGGGCTGGGCGAGTGCCTCACCCCGGTGGCGGGCCATGAAGACTTATGAAGACACTTCGCTTTCATACTTCAAGCTCGGTGTCTTGTGGGCTTGTGGACAGGGCGAGCGCCCCACGACAGTAAGAGGGCGACCAACATTAGTAAAGGGCGGCCCAGAATGGCGACCCAGGGGCTTATTTGTAATACATAGGAGATTGGGCCTGATCTTTGAGGCCCATAGGCTTAGTCTGAATTAAATGTAATTTATGGCCTTCCTCCCTATAAATAGCCAAGGGAGACTCATGTAAAAGGGACCTGAATTCTCTTATTCTAATAACACTTCTTCTTTCTATGCTCTCTCAATTCGAGAACATAATTATCATTTATATAAACTCTCATACAATTTGAATATTCATAGGCATGCAATCAAATAGTAAACACTTGCTTATTTTAAATAATATATTATTCGTTAAAATAAAGTGATATGGTCATTTTATGCTATGCTAATTATCATTTATATAAACTCTCATACAATTTGAATAAAGTGATATGATCATTTTATGCTATGCTAATTATCATTTATATAAACTCTCATACAATTTGAATATTCATAGGCATGCAATCAAATAGTAAACACTTGCTTATTTTAAATAATATATTATTCGTTAAAATAAAGTGATATGGTCATTTTATGCTATGCTAATTATCATTTATATAAACTCTCATACAATTTGAATATTCATAGGCATGCAATCAAATAGTAAACACTTGCTTATTTTAAATAATATATTATTCGTTAAAATAAAGTGATATGGTCATTTTATGCTATGCTAATTATCATTTATATAAACTCTCATACAATTTGAATATTCATGGGCATGCAATCAAATAGTAAACACTTTCTTATTTTAAATAATATATTATTCGTTAAAATAAAGTGATATGGTCATTTTATGCTATGCTAATTATCATTTATATAAACTCTCATACAATTTGAATATTCATAGGCATGCAATCAAATAGTAAACACTTACTTATTTTAAATAATATATTATTCGTTAAAATAAAGTGATATGGTCATTTTATGCTATGCTAATTATCATTTATATAAACTCTCATACAATTTGAATATTCATGGGCATGCAATCAAATAGTAAACACTTACTTATTTTCAATAATATATTATTCGTTAAAATAAAGTGATATGGTCATTTTATGCTATGCTAATTATCATTTATATAAACTCTCATACAATTTGAATATTCATAGGCATGCAATCAAATAGTAAACACTTACTTATTTTAAATAATATATTATTCGTTAAAATAAAGTGATATGGTCATTTTATACTATGCTAATTATCATTTATATAAACTCTCATACAATTTGAATATTCATGGGCATGCAATCAAATAGTAAACACTTACTTATTTTAAATAATATATTCTTCGTTAAAATAAAGTGATATGGTCATTTTATGCTATGCTAATTATCATTTATATAAACTCTCATACAATTTGAATATTCATGGGCATGCAATCAAATAGTAAACACTTACTTATTTTAAATAATATATTATTCGTTAAAATAAAGTGATATGTTCATTTTATGCTATGCTAATTATCATTTATATAAACTCTCATACAATTTGAATATTCATGGGCATGCAATCAAATAGTAAACACTTACTTATTTTAAATAATATATTATTCGTTAAAATAAAGTGATATGGTCATTTTATGCTATGCTAATTATCATTTATATAAACTCTCATACAATTTGAATATTCATGGGCATGCAATCAAATAGTAAACACTTTCTTATTTTAAATAATATATTATTCGTTAAAATAAAGTGATATGGTCATTTTATGCTATGCTAATTATCATTTATATAAACTCTCATACAATTTGAATATTCATAGGCATGCAATCAAATAGTAAACACTTACTTATTTTAAATAATATATTATTCGTTAAAATAAAGTGATATGGTCATTTTATGCTATGCTAATTATCATTTATATAAACTCTCATACAATTTGAATATTCATGGGCATGCAATCAAATAGTAAACACTTACTTATTTTCAATAATATATTATTCGTTAAAATAAAGTGATATGGTCATTTTATGCTATGCTAATTATCATTTATATAAACTCTCATACAATTTGAATATTCATAGGCATGCAATCAAATAGTAAACACTTACTTATTTTCAATAATATATTATTCGTTAAAATAAAGTGATATGATCATTTTATGCTATGCTAATTATCATTTATATAAACTCTCATACAATTTGAATTTTCATAGGCATGCAATCAAATAGTAAACACTTACTTATTTTAAATAATATATTATTCGTTAAAATAAAGTGATATGGTCATTTTATGCTATGCTAATTATCATTTATATAAACTCTCATACAATTTGAATATTCATGGGCATGCAATCAAATAGTAAACACTTACTTATTTTAAATAATATATTATTCGTTAAAATAAAGTGATATGGTCATTTTATGCTATGCTAATTATCATTTATATAAACTCTCATACAATTTGAATATTCATGGGCATGCAATCAAATAGTAAACACTTACTTATTTTAAATAATATATTATTCGTTAAAATAAAGTGATATGGTCATTTTATGCTATGCTAATTATCATTTATATAAACTCTCATACAATTTGAATATTCATGGGCATGCAATCAAATAGTAAATACTTACTTATTTTAAATAATATATTATTCGTTAAAATAAAGTGATATGTTCATTTTATGCTATGCTAATTATCATTTATATAAACTCTCATACAATTTGAATATTTATGGGCATGCAATCAAATAGTAAACACTTACTTATTTTAAATAATATATTATTCGTTAAAATAAAGTGATATGGTCATTTTATGCTATGCTAATTATCATTTATATAAACTCTCATACAATTTGAATATTCATGGGCATGCAATCAAATAGTAAACACTTTCTTATTTTAAATAATATATTATTCGTTAAAATAAAGTGATATGGTCATTTTATGCTATGCTAATTATCATTTATATAAACTCTCATACAATTTGAATATTCATGGGCATGCAATCAAATAGTAAACACTTACTTATTTTAAATAATATATTATTCGTTAAAATTAAGTGATATGGTCATTTTATGCTATGCTAATTATCATTTATATAAACTCTCATACAATTTGAATATTCATGGGCATGAAATCAAATAGTAAACACTTACTTATTTTAAATAATATATTATTCGTTAAAATAAAGTGATATGTTCATTTTATGCTATGCTAATTATCATTTATATAAACTTTCATACAATTTGAATATTCATGGGCATGCAATCAAATAGTAAACACTTACTTATTTTAAATAATATATTATTCGTTAAAATAAAGTGATATGGTCATTTTATGCTATGCTAATTATCATTTATATAAACTCTCATACAATTTGAATATTCATGGGCATGCAATCAAATAGTAAACACTTTCTTATTTTAAATAATATATTATTCGTTAAAATAAAGTGATATGGTCATTTTATGCTATGCTAATTATCATTTATATAAACTCTCATACAATTTGAATATTCATAGGCATGCAATCAAATAGTAAACACTTACTTATTTTAAATAATATATTATTCGTTAAAATAAAGTGATATGGTCATTTTATGCTATGCTAATTATCATTTATATAAACTCTCATACAATTTGAATATTCATGGGCATGCAATCAAATAGTAAACACTTACTTATTTTCAATAATATATTATTCGTTAAAATAAAGTGATATGGTCATTTTATGCTATGCTAATTATCATTTATATAAACTCTCGTACAATTTGAATATTCATAGGCATGCAATCAAATAGTAAACACTTACTTATTTTCAATAATATATTATTCGTTAAAATAAAGTGATATGGTCATTTTATGCTATGCTAATTATCATTTATATAAACTCTCATACAATTTGATTATTCATAGGCATGCAATCAAATAGTAAACACTTACTTATTTTCAATAATATATTATTCGTTAAAATAAAGTGATATGGTTATTTTATGCTATGCTAATTATCATTTATATAAACTCTCATACAATTTGAATATTCATAGACATGCAATCAAATAGTAAACACTTACTTATTTTAAATAATATATTATTCGTTAAAATAAAGTGATATGGTCATTTTATGCTATGCTAATTATCATTTATTTAAACTCTCATACAATTCGAATATTCATAGGCATGCAATCAAATAATAAACACTTACTTATTTTAAATAATATATTATTCGTTAAAATAAAGTGATATGGTCATTTTATGCTATGCTAATTATCATTTATATAAAGTCTCATACAATTGGAATATTCATGGGCATGCAATCAAATAGTAAACACTTTCTTATTTTAAATAATATATTATTCGTTAAAATAAAGTGATATGGTCATTTTATGCTATGCTAATTATCATTTATATAAACTCTCATACAATTTGAATATTCATAGGCATGCAATCAAATAGTAAACACTTACTTATTTTAAATAATATATTATTCGTTAAAATAAAGTGATATGGTCATTTTATGCTATGCTAATTATCATTTATATAAACTCTCATACAATTTGAATATTCATGGGCATGCAATCAAATAGTAAACACTTACTTATTTTCAATAATATATTAATCGTTAAAATAAAGTGATATGGTCATTTTATGCTATGCTAATTATCATTTATATAAACTCTCATACAATTTGAATATTCATAGGCATGCAATCAAATAGTAAACACTTACTTATTTTCAATAATATATTATTCGTTAAAATAAAGTGATATGGTCATTTTATGCTATGCTAATTATCATTTATATAAACTCTCATACAATTTGAATATTCATAGGCATGCAATCAAATAGTAAACACTTACTTATTTTCAATAATATATTATTCGTTAAAATAAAGTGATATGGTCATTTTATGCTATGCTAATTATCATTTATATAAACTCTCATACAATTTGAATATTCATAGGCATGCAATCAAATAGTAAACACTTACTTATTTTAAATAATATATTATTCGTTAAAATAAAGTGATATGGTCATTTTATGCTATGCTAATTATCATTTATTTAAACTCTCATACAATTCGAATATTCATAGGCATGCAATCAAATAATAAACACTTACTTATTTTAAATAATATATTATTCGTTAAAATAAAGTGATATGGTCATTTTATTGTATGCTAATTATCATTTATATAAACTCTCATACAATTGGAATATTCATGGGCATGCAATCAAATAGTAAACACTTTCTTATTTTAAATAATATATTATTCGTTAAAATAAAGTGATATGGTCATTTTATGCTATGCTAATTATCATTTATATAAACTCTCATACAATTTGAATATTCATAGGCATGCAATCAAATAGTAAACACTTACTTATTTTAAATAATATATTATTCGTTAAAATAAAGTGATATGGTCATTTTATGCTATGCTAATTATCATTTATATAAACTCTCATACAATTTGAATATTCATGGGCATGCAATCAAATAGTAAACACTTACTTATTTTCAATAATATATTATTCGTTAAAATAAAGTGATATGGTCATTTTATGCTATGCTAATTATCATTTATATAAACTCTCATACAATTTGAATATTCATAGGCATGCAATCAAATAGTAAACACTTACTTATTTTAAATAATATATTATTCGTTAAAATAAAGTGATATGGTCATTTTATGCTATGCTAATTATCATTTATATAAACTCTCATACAATTTGAATATTCATGGGCATGCAATCAAATAGTAAACACTTTCTTATTTTAAATAATATATTATTCGTTAAAATAAAGTGATATAGTCATTTTATGCTATGCTAATTATCATTTATATAAACTCTCATACAATTTGAATATTCATAGGCATGCAATCAAATAGTAAACACTTACTTATTTTAAATAATATATTATTCGTTAAAATAAAGTGATATGGTCATTTTATGCTATGCTAATTATCATTTATATAAACTCTCATACAATTTGAATATTCATGGGCATGCAATCAAATAGTAAACACTTACTTATTTTCAATAATATATTATTCGTTAAAATAAAGTGATATGGTCATTTTATGCTATGCTAATTATCATTTATATAAACTCTCATACAATTTGAATATTCATAGGCATGCAATCAAATAGTAAACACTTACTTATTTTCAATAATATATTATTCGTTAAAATAAAGTGATATGGTCATTTTATGCTATGCTAATTATCATTTATATAAACTCTCATACAATTTGATTATTCATAGGCATGCAATCAAATAGTAAACACTTACTTATTTTCAATAATATATTATTCGTTAAAATAAAGTGATATGGTTATTTTATGCTATGCTAATTATCATTTATATAAACTCTCATACAATTTGAATATTCATAGACATGCAATCAAATAGTAAACACTTACTTATTTTAAATAATATATTATTCGTTAAAATAAAGTGATATGGTCATTTTATGCTATGCTAATTATCATTTATTTAAACTCTCATACAATTCGAATATTCATAGGCATGCAATCAAATAATAAACACTTACTTATTTTAAATAATATATTATTCGTTAAAATAAAGTGATATGGTCATTTTATGCTATGCTAATTATCATTTATATAAACTCTCATACAATTTGAATATTCATAGGCATGCAATCAAATAGTAAACACTTACTTATTTTAAATAATATATTATTCGTTAAAATAAAGTGATATGGTCATTTTATGCTATGCTAATTATCATTTATATAAACTCTCATACAATTTGAATATTCATGGGCATGCAATCAAATAGTAAACACTTACTTATTTTAAATAATATATTATTCGTTAAAATAAAGTGATATGATCATTTTATGCTATGCTAATTATCATTTATATAAACTCTCATACAATTTGAATATTCATGGGCAAGCAATCAAATAGTAAACACTTACTTATTTTAAATAATATATTATTCGTTAAAATAAAGTGATATGGTCATTTTATGCTATGCTAATTATCATTTATATAAACTCTCATACAATTTGAATATTCATGGGCATGCAATCAAATAGTAAACACTTACTTATTTTAAATAATATATTATTCGTTAAAATAAAGTGATATGGTCATTTTATGCTATGCTAATTATCATTTATATAAACTCTCATACAATTTGAATATTCATGGGCATGCAATCAAATAGTAAACACTTACTTATTTTAAATAATATATTATTCGTTAAAATAAAGTGATATGGTCATTTTATGCTATGCTAATTATCATTTATATAAACTCTCATACAATTTGAATATTCATGGGCATGCAATCAAATAGTAAACACTTACTTATTTTAAATAATATATTATTCGTTAAAATAAAGTGATATGGTCATTTTATGCTATGCTAATTATCATTTATATAAACTCTCATACAATTTGAATATTCATAGGCATGCAATCAAATAGTAAACACTTACTTATTTTAAATAATATATTATTCGTTAAAATAAAGTGATATGGTCATTTTATGCTATGCTAATTATCATTTATATAAACTCTCATACAATTTGAATATTCATAGGCATGCAATCAAATAGTAAACACTTACTTATTTTCAATAATATATTATTCGTTAAAATAAAGTGATATGGTCATTTTATGCTATGCTAATTATCATTTATATAAACTCTCATACAATTTGAATATTCATGGGCATGCAATCAAATAGTAAACACTTACTTATTTTAAATAATATATTATTCGTTAAAATAAAGTGATATGGTCATTTTATGCTATGCTAATTATCATTTATGTAAACTCTCATACAATTTGAATATTCATGGGCATGCAATCAAATAGTAAACACTTACTTATTTTAAATAATATATTCTTCGTTAAAATAAAGTGATATGGTCATTTTATGCTATGCTAATTATCATTTATATAAACTCTCATGCAATTTGAATATTCATAGGCATGCAATCAAATAGTAAACACTTACTTATTTTAAATAATATATTATTCGTTAAAATAAAGTGATATGTTCATTTTATGCTATGCTAATTATCATTTATATAAACTCTCATACAATTTGAATATTAATAGGCATGCAATCAAATAGTAAACACTTACTTATTTTAAATAATATATTATTCGTTAAAATAAAGTGATATGGTCATTTTATGCTATGCTAATTATCATTTATATAAACTCTCATACAATTTGAATATTCATAGGCATGCAATCAAATAGTAAACACTTACTTATTTTCAATAATATATTATTCGTTAAAATAAAGTGATATGGTCATTTTATGCTATGCTAATTATCATTTATATAAACTCTCATACAATTTGAATATTCATGGGCATGCAATCAAATAGTAAACACTTACTTATTTTAAATAATATATTATTCGTTAAAATAAAGTGATATGGTCATTTTATGCTATGCTAATTATCATTTATGTAAACTCTCATACAATTTGAATATTCATGGGCATGCAATCAAATAGTAAACACTTACTTATTTTAAATAATATATTCTTCGTTAAAATAAAGTGATATGGTCATTTTATGCTATGCTAATTATCATTTATATAAACTCTCATGCAATTTGAATATTCATAGGCATGCAATCAAATAGTAAACACTTACTTATTTTAAATAATATATTATTCGTTAAAATAAAGTGATATGTTCATTTTATGCTATGCTAATTATCATTTATATAAACTCTCATACAATTTGAATATTAATAGGCATGCAATCAAATAGTAAACACTTACTTATTTTAAATAATATATTATTCGTTAAAATAAAGTGATATGGTCATTTTATGCTATGCTAATTATCATTTATATAAACTCTCATACAATTTGAATATTCATAGGCATGCAATCAAATAGTAAACACTTACTTATTTTCAATAATATATTATTCGTTAAAATAAAGTGATATGGTCATTTTATGCTATGCTAATTATCATTTATATAAACTCTCATACAATTTGAATATTCATGGGCATGCAATCAAATAGTAAACACTTACTTATTTTAAATAATATATTATTCGTTAAAATAAAGTGATATGGTCATTTTATGCTATGCTAATTATCATTTATGTAAACTCTCATACAATTTGAATATTCATGGGCATGCAATCAAATAGTAAACACTTACTTATTTTAAATAATATATTCTTCGTTAAAATAAAGTGATATGGTCATTTTATGCTATGCTAATTATCATTTATATAAACTCTCATGCAATTTGAATATTCATAGGCATGCAATCAAATAGTAAACACTTACTTATTTTAAATAATATATTATTCGTTAAAATAAAGTGATATGTTCATTTTATGCTATGCTAATTATCATTTATATAAACTCTCATACAATTTGAATATTCATGGGCATGCAATCAAATAGTAAACACTTACTTATTTTAAATAATATATTATTCGTTAAAATAAAGTGATATGGTCATTTTATGCTATGCTAATTATCATTTATGTAAACTCTCATACAATTTGAATATTCATGGGCATGCAATCAAATAGTAAACACTTACTTATTTTAAATAATATATTCTTCGTTAAAATAAAGTGATATGGTCATTTTATGCTATGCTAATTATCATTTATATAAACTCTCATGCAATTTGAATATTCATAGGCATGCAATCAAATAGTAAACACTTACTTATTTTAAATAATATATTATTCGTTAAAATAAAGTGATATGTTCATTTTATGCTATGCTAATTATCATTTATATAAACTCTCATACAATTTGAATATTAATAGGCATGCAATCAAATAGTAAACACTTACTTATTTTAAATAATATATTATTCGTTAAAATAAAGTGATATGGTCATTTTATGCTATGCTAATTATCATTTATATAAACTCTCATACAATTTGAATATTCATAGGCATGCAATCAAATAGTAAACACTTACTTTTTTTAAATAATATATTATTCGTTAAAATAAAGTGATATGGTCATTTTATGCTATGCTAATTATCATTTATATAAACTCTCATACAATTTGAATATTCATAGGCATGCAATCAAATAGTAAACACTTACTTATTTTCAATAATATATTATTCGTTAAAATAAAGTGATATGGTCATTTTATGCTATGCTAATTATCATTTATATAAACTCTCATACAATTTGAATATTCATGGGCATGCAATCAAATAGTAAACACTTACTTATTTTAAATAATATATTATTCGTTAAAATAAAGTGATATGGTCATTTTATGCTATGCTAATTATCATTTATATAAACTCTCATACAATTTGAATATTCATGGGCATGCAATCAAATAGTAAACACTTACTTATTTTCAATAATATATTATTCGTTAAAATAAAGTTATATGGTCATTTTATGCTA
Source organism: Acmispon strigosus (assembly GCA_030819835.1). NCBI lineage: Eukaryota > Viridiplantae > Streptophyta > Magnoliopsida > Fabales > Fabaceae > Acmispon > Acmispon strigosus. The sequence continues at coordinate 19,909,610 of JAUAMA010000004.1, read as the reverse complement.
TGCTAATTATCATTTATATAAACTCTCATACAATTTGATTATTCATAGGCATGCAATCAAATAGTAAACACTTACTTATTTTAAATAATATATTATTCGTTAAAATAAAGTGATATGGTCTTTTTATGCTATGCTAATTATCATTTATATAAACTCTCATACAATTTGAATATTCATGGGCATGCAATCAAATAGTAAACACTTACTTATTTTCAATAATATATTATTCGTTAAAATAAAGTGATATGGTCATTTTATGCTATGCTAATTATCATTTATATAAACTCTCATACAATTTGAATATTCATAGGCATGCAATCAAATAGTAAACACTTACTTATTTTCAATAATATATTATTCGTTAAAATAAAGTGATATGGTCATTTTATGCTATGCTAATTATCATTTATATAAACTCTCATACAATTTGAATATTCATAGGCATGCAATCAAATAGTAAACACTTTCTTATTTTAAATAATATATTATTCGTTAAAATAAAGTGATATGGTCATTTTATGCTATGCTAATTATCATTTATATAAACTCTCATACAATTTGAATATTCATGGGCATGCAATCAAATAGTAAACACTTACTTATTTTAAATAATATATTATTCGTTAAAATAAAGTGATATGGTCATTTTATGCTATGCTAATTATCATTTATATAAACTCTCATACAATTGGAATATTCATGGGCATGCAATCAAATAGTAAACACTTTCTTATTTTAAATAATATATTATTCGTTAAAATAAAGTGATATGGTCATTTTATGCTATGCTAATTATCATTTATATAAACTCTCATACAATTTGAATATTCATAGCCATGCAATCAAATAGTAAACACTTACTTATTTTAAATAATATATTATTCGTTAAAATAAAGTGATATGGTCATTTTATGCTATGCTAATTATCATTTATATAAACTCTCATACAATTTGAATATTCATGGGTATGCAATCAAATAGTAAACACTTACTTATTTTCAATAATATATTATTCGTTAAAATAAAGTGATATGGTCATTTTATGCTATGCTAATTATCATTTATATAAACTCTCATACAATTTGAATATTCATAGGCATGCAATCAAATAGTAAACACTTACTTATTTTCAATAATATATTATTCGTTAAAATAAAGTGATATGGTCATTTTATGCTATGCTAATTATCATTTATATAAACTCTCATACAATTTGAATATTCATGGGCATGCAATCAAATAGTAAACACTTACTTATTTTAAATAATATATTATTCGTTAAAATAAAGTGATATGGTCATTTTATGCTATGCTAATTATCATTTATATAAACTCTCATACAATTTGAATATTCATGGGCATGCAATCAAATAGTAAACACTTACTTATTTTAAATAATATATTATTCGTTAAAATAAAGTGATATGGTCATTGTATGCTATGCTAATTATCATTTATATAAACTCTCATACAATTTGAATATTCATGGGCATGCAATCATATAGTAAACACTTACTTATTTTAAATAATATATTATTCGTTAAAATAAAGTGATATGGTCATTTTATGCTATGCTAATTATCATTTATATAAACTCTCATACAATTTGAATATTCATGGGCATGCAATCAAATAGTAAACACTTACTTATTTTAAATAATATATTATTCGTTAAAATAAAGTGATATGGTCATTGTATGCTATGCTAATTATCATTTATATAAACTCTCATACAATTTGAATATTCATGGGCATGCAATCATATAGTAAACACTTACTTATTTTAAATAATATATTATTCGTTAAAATAAAGTGATATGGTCATTTTATGCTATGCTAATTATCATTTATATAAACTCTCATACAATTTGAATATTCATGGGCATGCAATCAAATAGTAAACACTTACTTATTTTAAATAATATATTATTCGTTAAAATAAAGTGATATGGTCATTTTATGCTATGCTAATTATCATTTATATAAACTCTCATACAATTTGAATATTCATGGGCATGCAATCAAATAGTAAACACTTACTTATTTTAAATAATATATTATTCGTTAAAATAAAGTGATATGGTCATTTTATGCTATGCTAATTATCATTTATATAAACTCTCATACAATTTGAATATTCATGGGCATGCAATCAAATAGTAAACACTTACTTATTTTAAATAATATATTATTCGTTAAAATAAAGTGATATGGTCATTTTATGCTGCTAATTATCATTTATATAAACTCTCATACAATTTGAATATTCATAGGCATGCAATCAAATAGTAAACACTTACTTATTTTAAATAAGGGTTAATGGTGTGGTAGGTCCCTGTGTTTGTACCCAAGTTTGCGATAGGTCCCTCGCCGGAAATTTTTTTGATATAAGTCCCTGTGTTTATTTTAAGTTTGGATTTGGTCCTCGCCGGAGACCGGAGCTCCGGCGAGTGCTTACTTGGACTGCTGACTGTATTACTAATGATGATGTGGAATTTTTATTTATTTTTTAAATTACAAATAATAAAAATCATTATAAAATTTAAACCCCTTAACTTAACTAAATTCTAAAATTACCCATAAACAATTAAACCCCCAATTCCCCAATTTCATCTAACCTAACCTAAATTAGAATCCCCCAATTCTGAAAATTCATCTTCTTCTTCGTATGCTTGGCCCTCTGACCAACTTGAAGAGTGTGCTTCTATACTCGAAGATAACGAAAATGTAATTTCTTTAACCTTTCAAGAGCCACAAACTGAACCCATTCCTCAGCAATTGCCAATAATATACACAATTTCTTCTGCAGAAGAAATTCTCCAAGCAATCAATAATATAGTCTCAAGACTTAAAGTCTTCATCTCAAAATTAACGGGATCTAAATACAAAAAAAAAAAGGAATTTTCTTTCCTTTATTGCTCATTCCATCCCATTCACTACATATATTATATACTTCAGAAAGATATATGGCAGTATCGGTGCATCACCAACCAAACAGATTCTAATTATGAAGAATGAGGGAACAATAGACATATTCTAATTGTGCATTTGGCACTGTCAAAGATACCAATCCAAGTTAATTTAGTGGTGGCAAAGAAGCTGTAAAAATAGAAATTGAAATTGGAGCTGTTCGCCCTCTCTGAAACAGGCACGATGAAGATGTGACGTTACACAACAAGGACGATGACGCGCAAGAGAGACAGAGTGAGGGAGAACGTTTTGAGTACTGCGATGAACAGCAACAAGAAACAACCCAGAAATTGGTAGAAGACGAAGCAGAAGAAGAAGAAGAGCAAGAACAAAAAGAAGAAGAAGAAGAAGAAGAAGAGGAAGATAACGACGAAGATGGTGCAGATTAGGAGCAACAAAAAACCCAAATTCTAAGAAGGAGAACACAGAAAACCCAGAATTTCGTACTACAAGAAGAAGAAGAAGAAGAAGAAGAAGAAGAAGAAGAAGAAGAAGAAGAAGAAGACGCACAGGAAGAGAGGAAACCCACGAAGAAGAACCAATCCAATGAAATAAGGAAGAACAGAGAAAACCCACGAAGAAGAAGATGAATTTTCAGAATTGAATTGGGGGATTCTAATTTAGGTTAGGTTAGGTTAGATGAAATTGGGGAATTGGGGGTTTAATTGTTTAGGGGTAATTTTAGAATTTAGTTAAGTTAAGGGGTTTAAATTTTATAATGATTTTTATTATTTGTAATTTAAAAAATAAATAAAAATTCCACATCATCATTAGTAATACAGTCAGCAGTCCAAGTAAGCACTCGCCGGAGTTCCGGTCTCCGGCGAGGACTAAATCCAAACTTAAAATAAACACAGGGACTTATATCAAAATTTTTTCCGGCGAGGGACCTATCGCAAACTTGGGTACAAACACAGGGACCTACCATACCATTAACCCTTTAAATAATATATTATTCGTTAAAATAAAGTGATATGGTCATTTTATGCTATGCTAATTATCATTTATATAAACTCTCATACAATTTGTATATTCATAGGCATGCAATCAAATAGTAAACACTTACTTACTTTCAATAATATATTATTCGTTAAAGTGATATGGTCATTTTATGCTATGCTAATTATCTTTTATATAAACTCTCATACAATTTGTATATTCATAGGCATGCAATCAAATAGTAAACACTTACTTACTTTCAATAATATATTATTCGTTAAAGTGATATGGTCATTTTATGCTATGCTAATTATCTTTTATATAAACTCTCATACAATTTGAATATTCATGGGCATGCAATCAAATAGTAAACACTTACTTATTTTAAATAATATATTATTCGTTAAAATAAAGTGATATGGTCATTTTATGCTATGCTAATTATCATTTATATAAACTCTCATACAATTTGAATATTCATAGGCATGCAATCAAATAGTAAACACTTACTTATTTTAAATAATATATTATTCGTTAAAATAAAGTGATATGGTCATTTTATGCTATGCTAATTATCATTTATATAAACTCTCATACAATTTGAATATTCATAGGCATGCAATCAAATAGTAAACACTTACTTATTTTAAATAATATATTATTCGTTAAAATAAAGTGATATGGTCATTTTATGCTATGCTAATTATCATTTATATAAACTCTCATACAATTTGAATATTCATAGGCATGCAATCAAATAGTAAACACTTACTTATTTTAAATAATATATTATTCGTTAAAATAAAGTGATATGGTCATTTTATGCTATGCTAATTATCATTTATATAAACTCTCATACAATTTGAATATTCATAGGCATGCAATCAAATAGTAAACACTTACTTATTTTAAATAATATATTATTCGTTAAAATAAAGTGATATGGTCATTTTATGCTATGCTAATTATCATTTATATAAACTCTCATACAATTTGAATATTCATGGGCATGCAATCAAATAGTAAACACTTACTTATTTTAAATAATATATTATTCGTTAAAATAAAGTGATATGGTCATTTTATGCTATGCTAATTATCATTTATATAAACTCTCATACAATTTGAATATTCATGGGCATGCAATCAAATAGTAAACACTTACTTATTTTAAATAATATATTATTCGTTAAAATAAAGTGATATGGTCATTTTATGCTATGCTAATTATCATTTATATAAACTCTCATACAATTTGAATATTCATGGGCATGCAATCAAATAGTAAACACTTACTTATTTTAAATAATATATTATTCGTTGAAATAAAGTGATATGGTCATTTTATGCTATGCTAATTATCATTTATATAAACTCTCATACAATTTGAATATTCATAGGCATGCAATCAAATAGTAAACACTTACTTATTTTAAATAAAATATTATTTGTTAAAATAAAGTGATATGGTCATTTTACGCTATGCTAATTATCATTTATATAAACTCTCATACAATTTGAATATTCATAGGCATGCAATCAAATAGTAAACACTTACTTATTTTAAATAATATATTATTCGTTAAAATAAAGTGATATGGTCATTTTATGCTATGCTAATTATCATTTATATAAACTCTCATACAATTTGAATATTCATAGGCATGCAATCAAATAGTAAACACTTGCTTATTTTAAATAATATATTATTCGTTAAAATAAAGTGATATGCTCATTTTATGCTATGCTAATTATCATTTATATAAACTCTCATACAATTTGAATATTCATGGGCATGCAATCAAATAGTAAACACTTACTTATTTTAAATAATATATTATTCGTTGAAATAAAGTGATATGGTCATTTTATGCTATGCTAATTATCATTTATATAAACTCTCATACAATTTGAATATTCATAGGCATGCAATCAAATAGTAAACACTTACTTATTTTAAATAAAATATTATTTGTTAAAATAAAGTGATATGGTCATTTTATGCTATGCTAATTATCATTTATATAAACTCTCATACAATTTGAATATTCATAGGCATGCAATCAAATAGTAAACACTTATTTATTTTAAATAATATATTATTCGTTAAAATAAAGTGATATGGTCATTTTATGCTATGCTAATTATCATTTATATAAACTCTCATACAATTTGAATATTCATAGGCATGCAATCAAATAGTAAACACTTGCTTATTTTAAATAATATATTATTCGTTAAAATAAAGTGATATGGTCATTTTACGCGATGCTAATTATCATTTAGATAAACTTTCATACAATTTGAATATTCATAGGCATGCAATCAAATAGTAAACACTTACTTATTTTAAATAATATATTATTCGTTAAAATAAAGTGATATGGTCATTTTATGCTATGCTAATTATCATTTATATAAACTCTCATACAATTTGAATATTCATAGGCATGCAATCAAATAGTAAACACTTGCTTATTTTAAATAATATATTATTCGTTAAAATAAAGTGATATGCTCATTTTATGCTATGCTAATTATCATTTATATAAACTCTCATACAATTTGAATATTCATAGGCATGCAATCAAATAGTAAACACTTACTTATTTTAAATAAAATATTATTTGTTAAAATAAAGTGATATGGTCATTTTATGCTATGCTAATTATCATTTATATAAACTCTCATACAATTTGAATATTCATAGGCATGCAATCAAATAGTAAACACTAACTTATTTTAAATAATATATTATTCGTTAAAATAAAGTGATATGGTCATTTTATGCTATGCTAATTATCATTTATATAAACTCTCATACAATTTGAATATTCATAGGCATGCAATCAAATAGTAAACACTTACTTATTTTAAATAATATATTATTCGTTAAAATAAAGTGATATGCTCATTTTATGCTATGCTAATTATCATTTATATAAACTCTCATACAATTTGAATATTCATAGGCATGCAATCAAATAGTAAACACTTGCTTATTTTAAATAATATATTATTCGTTAAAATAAAGTGATATGGTCATTTTACGCGATGCTAATTATCATTTATATAAACTTTCATACAATTTGAATATTCATAGGCATGCAATCAAATAGTAAACACTTACTTATTTTAAATAATATATTATTCGTTAAAATAAAGTGATATGGTCATTTTATGTTATGCTAATTATCATTTATATAAACTCTCATACAATTTGAATATTCATAGGCATGCAATCAAATAGTAAACACTTACTTATTTTAAATAATATATTATTCGTTAAAATAAAGTGATATGCTCATTTTACGCTATGCTAATTATCATTTATATAAACTCTCATACAATTTGAATATTCATAGGCATGCAATCAAATAGTAAACACTTGCTTATTTTAAATAATATATTATTCGTTAAAATAAAGTGATATGGTCATTTTACGCGATGCTAATTATCATTTATATAAACTTTCATACAATTTGAATATTCATAGGCATGCAATCAAATAGTAAACACTTACTTATTTTAAATAATATATTATTCGTTAAAATAAAGTGATATGGTCATTTTATGCTATGCTAATTATCATTTATATAAACTCTCATACAATTTGAATATTCATAGGCATGCAATCAAATAGTAAACACTTGCTTATTTTAAATAATATATTATTCGTTAAAATAAAGTGATATGCTCATTTTATGCTATGCTAATTATCATTTATATAAACTCTCATACAATTTGAATATTCATAGGCATGCAATCAAATAGTAAACACTTGCTTATTTTAAATAATATATTATTCGTTAAAATAAAGTGATATGGTCATTTTACGCGATGCTAATTATCATTTATATAAACTTTCATACAATTTGAATATTCATAGGCATGCAATCAAATAGTAAACACTTACTTATTTTAAATAATATATTATTCGTTAAAATAAAGTGATATGGTCATTTTATGCTATGCTAATTATCATTTATATAAACTCTCATACAATTTGAATATTCATAGGCATGCAATCAAATAGTAAACACTTACTTATTTTAAATAATATATTATTCGTTAAAATAAAGTGATATGGTCATTTTATGCTATGCTAATTATCATTTATATAAACTCTCATACAATTTGAATATTCATAGGCATGCAATCAAATAGTAAACACTTGCTTATTTTAAATAATATATTATTCGTTAAAATAAAGTGATATGGTCATTTTATGCTATGCTAATTATCATTTATATAAACTCTCATACAATTTGAATATTCATAGGCATGCAATCAAATAGTAAACACTTGCTTATTTTAAATAATATATTATTCGTTAAAATAAAGTGATATGGTCATTTTATGCTATGCTAATTATCATTTATATAAACACTCATACAATTTGAATATTCATAGGCATGCAATCAAATAGTAAACACTTACTTATTTTTAATAATATATTATTCGTTAAAATAAAGTGATATGGTCATTTTATGCTATGCTAATTATCATTTATATAAACTCTCATACAATTTGAATATTCATAGGCATGCAATCAAATAGTAAACACTTACATATTTTAAATAATATATTATTCGTTAAAATAAAGTGATATGGTCATTTTATGCTATGCTAATTATCATTTATATAAACTCTCTTACAATTTGAATACACATAGGCATGCAATCAAATAGTAAACACTTACTTTTTTAAAATAATATATTATTCGTTAAAATAAAGTGATATGATCATTTTATGCTATGTTAATTATCATTTATATAAACTCTCATACAATTTGAATATTCATAGGCATGCAATCAAATAGTAAACACTTGCTTATTTTAAATAATATATTATTCGTTAAAATAAAGTGATATGGTCATTTTACGCGATGCTAATTATCATTTATATAAACTTTCATACAATTTGAATATTCATAGGCATGCAATCAAATAGTAAACACTTACTTATTTTAAATAATATATTATTCGTTAAAATAAAGTGATATGCTCATTTTACGCTATGCTAATTATCATTTATATAAACTCTCATACAATTTGAATATTCATAGGCATGCAATCAAATAGTAAACACTTGCTTATTTTAAATAATATATTATTCGTTAAAATAAAGTGATATGGTCATTTTACGCGATGCTAATTATCATTTATATAAACTTTCATACAATTTGAATATTCATAGGCATGCAATCAAATAGTAAACACTTACTTATTTTAAATAATATATTATTCGTTAAAATAAAGTGATATGGTCATTTTATGCTATGCTAATTATCATTTATATAAACTCTCATACAATTTGAATATTCATAGGCATGCAATCAAATAGTAAACACTTGCTTATTTTAAATAATATATTATTCGTTAAAATAAAGTGATATGCTCATTTTATGCTATGCTAATTATCATTTATATAAACTCTCATACAATTTGAATATTCATAGGCATGCAATCAAAAAGTAAACACTTGCTTATTTTAAATAATATATTATTCGTTAAAATAAAGTGATATGGTCATTTTACGCGATGCTAATTATCATTTATATAAACTCTCATACAATTTGAATATTCATAGGCATGCAATCAAATAGTAAACACTTGCTTATTTTAAATAATATATTATTCGTTAAAATAAAGTGATATGCTCATTTTATGCTATGCTAATTATCATTTATATAAACTCTCATACAATTTGAATATTCATAGGCATGCAATCAAATAGTAAACACTTGCTTATTTTAAATAATATATTATTCGTTAAAATAAAGTGATATGGTCATTTTACGCGATGCTAATTATCATTTAGATAAACTGTCATACAATTTGAATATTCATAGGCATGCAATCAAATAGTAAACACTTACTTATTTTAAATAATATATTATTCGTTAAAATAAAGTGATATGGTCATTTTATGTTATGCTAATTATCATTTATATAAACTCTCATACAATTTGAATATTCATAGGCATGCAATCAAATAGTAAACCCTTACTTATTTTTAATAATATATTATTCGTTAAAATAAAGTGATATGGTCATTTTATGCTATGCTAATTATCATTTATATAAACTCTCATACAATTTGAATATTCATAGGCATGCAATCAAAAAGTAAACACTTACTTATTTTAAATAATATATTATTCGTTAAAATAAAGTGATATGGTCATTTTATGCTATGCTAATTATAATTTATATAAACTCTCATACAATTTGAATATTCATAGGCATGCAATCAAATAGTAAACACTTGCTTATTTTAAATAATATATTATTCGTTAAAATAAAGTGATATGGTCATTTTACGCGATGCTAATTATCATTTAGATAAACTGTCATACAATTTGAATATTCATAGGCATGCAATCAAATAGTAAACACTTACTTATTTTAAATAATATATTATTCGTTAAAATAAAGTGATATGGTCATTTTATGTTATGCTAATTATCATTTATATAAACTCTCATACAATTTGAATATTCATAGGCATGCAATCAAATAGTAAACCCTTACTTATTTTTAATAATATATTATTCGTTAAAATAAAGTGATATGGTCATTTTATGCTATGCTAATTATCATTTATATAAACTCTCATACAATTTGAATATTCATAGGCATGCAATCAAAAAGTAAACACTTACTTATTTTAAATAATATATTATTCGTTAAAATAAAGTGATATGGTCATTTTATGCTATGCTAATTATCATTTATATAAACTCTCATACAATTTGAATATTCATAGGCATGCAATCAAATAGTAAACACTTGCTTATTTTAAATAATATATTATTCGTTAAAATAAAGTGATATGGTCATTTTATGCTATGCTAATTATCATTTATATAAACTCTCATACAATTTGAATATTCATAGGCATGCAATCAAATAGTAAACACTTGCTTATTTTAAATAATATATTATTCGTTAAAATAAAGTGATCTGATCTTTTTATGCTATGCTAATTATCATTTATATAAACTCTCATACAATTTGAATATTCATAGGCATGCAATCAAATAGTAAACACTTACTTATTTTTAATAATATATTATTCGTTAAAATAAAGTGATATGGTCATTTTATGCTATGCTAATTATCATTTATATAAACTCTCATACAATTTGAATATTCATAGGCATGCAATCAAATAGTAAACACTTACATATTTTAAATAATATATTATTCGTTAAAATAAAGTGATATGGTCATTTTACGCGATGCTAATTATCATTTATATAAACTTTCATACAATTTGAATATTCATAGGCATGCAATCAAATAGTAAACACTTACTTATTTTTAATAATATATTATTCGTTAAAATAAAGTGATATGGTCATTTTATGCTATGCTAATTATCATTTATATAAACTCTCATACAATTTGAATATTCATAGGCATGCAATCAAATAGTAAACACTTACATATTTTAAATAATATATTATTCGTTAAAATAAAGTGATATGGTCATTTTATGCTATGCTAATTATCATTTATATAAACTCTCTTACAATTTGAATACACATCGGCATGCAATCAAATAGTAAACACTTACTTATTTTAAATAATATATTATTCGTTTAAATAAAGTGATATGGTCATTTTACGCGATGCTAATTATCATTTAGATAAACTTTCATACAATTTGAATATTCATAGGCATGCAATCAAATAGTAAACACTTACTTATTTTAAATAATATATTATTCGTTAAAATAAAGTGATATGATCATTTTATGCTATGTTAATTATCATTTATATAAACTCTCATACAATTTGAATATTCATAGGCATGCAATCAAATAGTAAACACTTGCTTATTTTAAATAATATATAATTCGTTAAAATAAAGTGATATGGTCATTTTATGCTATGCTAATTATCATTTATATAAACTCTCATACAATTTGAATATTCATAGGCATGCAATCAAATAGTAAACACTTGCTTATTTTAAATAATATATTATTCGTTTAAATAAAGTGATATGGTCATTTTACGCGATGCTAATTATCATTTATATAAACTTTCATACAATTTGAATATTCATAGGCATGCAATCAAATAGTAAACACTTACTTATTTTAAATAATATATTATTCGTTAAAATAAAGTGATATGGTCATTTTATGCTATGCTAATTATCATTTATATAAACTCTCATACAATTTGAATATTCATAGGCATGCAATCAAATAGTAAACACTTACTTATTTTAAATAATATATTATTCGTTAAAATAAAGTGATATGGTCATTTTATGCTATGCTAATTATCATTTATATAAACTCTCATACAATTTGAATATTCATAGGCATGCAATCAAATAGTAAACACTTGCTTATTTTAAATAATATATTATTCGTTAAAATAAAGTGATATGGTCATTTTATGCTATGCTAATTATCATTTATATAAACTTTCATACAATTTGAATATTCATAGGCATGCAATCAAATAGTAAACACTTGCTTATTTTAAATAATATATTATTCGATAAAATAAAGTGATATGGTCATTTTATGCTATGCTAATTATCATTTATATAAACTTTCATAGAATTTGAATATTCATAGGCATGCAATCAAATAGTAAACACTTGCTTATTTTAAATAATATATTATTCGTTAAAATAAAGTGATATGCTCATTTTATGCTATGCTAATTATCATTTATGTAAACTCTCATACAATTTGAATATTCATAGGCATGCAATCAAATAGTAAACACTTGCTTATTTTAAATAATATATTATTAGTTAAAATAAAGTGATATGGTCATTTTATGCTATGCTAATTATCATTTATATAAACTCTCATACAATTTGAATATTCATAGGCATGCAACCAAATAGTAAACACTTACTTATTTTAAATAATATATTATTCGTTAAAATAAAGTGATATGGTCATTTTATGCTATGCTAATTATCATTTATATAAACTCTCATACAATTTGAAAATTCATAGGCATGCAATCAAATAGTAAACACTTGCTTATTTTAAATAATATATTATTCGTTAAAATAAAGTGATATGGTCATTTTATGCTATGCTAATTATCATTTATATAAACTCTCATACAATTTGAATATTCATAGGCATGCAATCAAATAGTAAACACTTACTTATTTTAAATAATATATTATTCGTTAAAATAAAGTGATCTGATCTTTTTATGCTATGCTAATTATCATTTATATAAACTCTCATGCAATTTGAATATTCATAGGCATGCAATCAAATAGTAAACACTTACTTATTTTAAATAATATATTATTCGTTAAAATAAAGTGATATGTTCATTTTATGCTATGCTAATTATCATTTATATAAACTCTCATACAATTTGAATATTAATAGGCATGCAATCAAATAGTAAACACTTACTTATTTTAAATAATATATTATTCGTTAAAATAAAGTGATATGGTCATTTTATGCTATGCTAATTATCATTTATATAAACTCTCATACAATTTGAATATTCATAGGCATGCAATCAAATAGTAAACACTTACTTATTTTCAATAATATATTATTCGTTAAAATAAAGTGATATGGTCATTTTAAGCTATGCTAATTATCATTTATATAAACTCTCATACAATTTGAATATTCATAGGCATGCAATCAAATAGTAAACACTTACTTATTTTTAATAATATATTATTCGTTAAAATAAAGTGATATGGTCATTTTATGCTATGCTAATTATCATTTATATAAACTCTCATACAATTTGAATATTCATAGGCATGCAATCAAATAGTAAACACTTACATATTTTAAATAATATATTATTCGTTAAAATAAAGTGATATGGTCATTTTATGCTATGCTAATTATCATTTATATAAACTCTCTTACAATTTGAATACACATAGGCATGCAATCAAATAGTAAACACTTACTTATTTTAAATAATATATTATTCGTTAAAATAAAGTGATATGATCATTTTATGCTATGTTAATTATCATTTATATAAACTCTCATACAATTTGAATATTCATAGGCATGCAATCAAATAGTAAACACTTGCTTATTTTAAATAATATATAATTCGTTAAAATAAAGTGATATGGTCATTTTATGCTATGCTAATTATCATTTATATAAACTTTCATACAATTTGAATATTCATAGGCATGCAATCAAATAGTAAACACTTGCTTATTTTAAATAATATATTATTCGTTAAAATAAAGTGATATGGTCATTTTACGCGATGCTAATTATCATTTATATAAACTTTCATACAATTTGAATATTCATAGGCATGCAATCAAATAGTAAACACTTACTTATTTTAAATAATATATTATTCGTTAAAATAAAGTGATATGGTCATTTTATGCTATGCTAATTATCATTTATATAAACTCTCTTACGATTTGAATACACATAGGCATGCAATCAAATAGTAAACACTTACTTATTTTCAATAATATATTATTCGTTAAAATAAAGTGATATGGTCATTTTATGCTATGCTAATTATCATTTATATAAACTCTCATACAATTTGATTATTCATAGGCATGCAATCAAATAGTAAACACTTACTTATTTTAAATAATATTTTATTCGTTAAAATAAAGTGATATGGTCATTTTATGCTATGCTAATTATCATTTATATAAACTCTCATACAATTTGAATATTCATAGGCATGCAATCAAATAGTAAACACTTGCTTATTTTAAATAATATATTATTCGTTAAAATAAAGTGATATGGTCATTTTATGCTATGCTAATTATCATTTATATAAACTTTCATACAATTTGAATATTCATAGGCATGCAATCAAATAGTAAACACTTGCTTATTTTAAATAATATATTATTCGATAAAATAAAGTGATATGGTCATTTTATGCTATGCTAATTATCATTTATATAAACTTTCATAGAATTTGAATATTCATAGGCATGCAATCAAATAGTAAACACTTGCTTATTTTAAATAATATATTATTCGTTAAAATAAAGTGATATGCTCATTTTATGCTATGCTAATTATCATTTATGTAAACTCTCATACAATTTGAATATTCATAGGCATGCAATCAAATAGTAAACACTTGCTTATTTTAAATAATATATTATTAGTTAAAATAAAGTGATATGGTCATTTTATGCTATGCTAATTATCATTTATATAAACTCTCATACAATTTGAATATTCATAGGCATGCAACCAAATAGTAAACACTTACTTATTTTAAATAATATATTATTCGTTAAAATAAAGTGATATGGTCATTTTATGCTATGCTAATTATCATTTATATAAACTCTCATACAATTTGAATATTCATGGGCATGCAATCAAATAGTAAACACTTACTTATTTTAAATAATATATTATTCGTTAAAATAAAGTGATATGGTCATTTTACGCGATGCTAATTATCATTTATATAAACTCTCATACAATTTGAATATTCATAGGCATGCAATCAAATAGTAAACACTTGCTTATTTTAAATAATATATTATTCGTTAAAATAAAGTGATATGGTCATTTTATGCTATGCTAATTATCATTTATATAAACTCTCATACAATTTGAATATTCATAGGCATGCAATCAAATACTAAACACTTACTTATTTTAAATAATATATTATTCGTTAAAATAAAGTGATATGGTCATTTTATGCTATGCTAATTATCATTTATATAAACTCTCATACAATTTGAATATTCATAGGCATGCAATCAAATAGTAAACACTTGCTTATTTTAAATAATATATTATTCGTTAAAATAAAGTGATATGGTCATTTTATGCTATGCTAATTATCATTTATATAAACTCTCATACAATTTGAATATTCATAGGCATGCAATCAAATAGTAAACACTTGCTTATTTTAAATAATATATTATTCGTTAAAATAAAGTGATATGGTCATTTTATGCTATGCTAATTATCATTTATATAAACTCTCATACAATTTGAATATTCATAGGCATGCAATCAAATAGTAAACACTTACTTATTTTTAATAATATATTATTCGTTAAAATAAAGTGATATGGTCATTTTATGCTATGCTAATTATCATTTATATAAACTCTCATACAATTTGAATATTCATAGGCATGCAATCAAATAGTAAACACTTACTTATTTTAAATAATATATTATTCGTTAAAATAAAGTGATATGGTCATTTTATGCTATGCTAATTATCATTTATATAAACTCTCTTACGATTTGAATACACATAAGCATGCAATCAAATAGTAAATACTTACTTATTTTCAATAATATATTATTCGTTAAAATAAAGTGATATGGTCATTTTATGCTATGCTAATTATCATTTATATAAACTCTCATACAATTTGATTATTCATAGGCATGCAATCAAATAGTAAACACTTACTTATTTTAAATAATATTTTATTCGTTAAAATAAAGTGATATGGTCATTTTATGCTATGCTAATTATCATTTATATAAACTCTCATACAATTTGAATATTCATAGGCATGCAATCAAATAGTAAACACTTGCTTATTTTAAATAATATATTATTCGTTAAAATAAAGTGATATGGTCATTTTATGCTATGCTAATTATCATTTATATAAACTCTCATACAATTTGAATATTCATAGGCATGCAATCAAATAGTAAACACTTGCTTATTTTAAATAATATATTATTCGATAAAATAAAGTGATATGGTCATTTTATGCTATGCTAATTATCATTTATATAAACTTTCATAGAATTTGAATATTCATAGGCATGCAATCAAATAGTAAACACTTGCTTATTTTAAATAATATATTATTCGTTAAAATAAAGTGATATGCTCATTTTATGCTATGCTAATTATCATTTATGTAAACTCTCATACAATTTGAATATTCAAAGGCATGCAATCAAATAGTAAACACTTGCTTATTTTAAATAATATATTATTCGTTAAAATAAAGTGATATGGTCAATTTATGCTATGCTAATTATCATTTATATAAACTCTCATACAATTTGAATATTCATAGGCATGCAATCAAATAGTAAACACTTAATTATTTTAAATAATATATTATTCGTTAAAATAAAGTGATATGGTCATTTTATGCTATGCTAATTATCATTTATATAAACTCTCATACAATTTGAATATTCATAGGCATGCAATCAAATAGTAAACACTTACTTATTTTAAATAATATATTATTCGTTAAAATAAAGTGATATGGTCATTTTATGCTATGCTAATTATCATTTATATAAACTCTCATACAATTTGAATATTCATAGGCATGCAATCAAATAGTAAACACTTGCTTATTTTAAATAATATATTATTCGTTAAAATAAAGTGATATGGTCATTTTATGCTATGCTAATTATCATTTATATAAACTTTCATACAATTTGAATATTCATAGGCATGCAATCAAATAGTAAACACTTGCTTATTTTAAATAATATATTATTCGTTAATATAAAGTGATATGATCATTTTATGCTATGCTAATTATCATTTATATAATC
Source organism: Acmispon strigosus (assembly GCA_030819835.1). NCBI lineage: Eukaryota > Viridiplantae > Streptophyta > Magnoliopsida > Fabales > Fabaceae > Acmispon > Acmispon strigosus. Next base: position 19,892,143 of record JAUAMA010000004.1, on the reverse strand, counting down.
TCTCATACATATTGAATACACACAGGCATGCTATCAAATAGTAAACACTTACTTATTTTAAATAATATATTATTCGTTAAAATAAAGTGATCTGATCATTTTATGCTATGCTAATTATCATTTATATAAACTCTCATACAATTTGAATACACACAGGCATGCAATCAAATAGTAAACACTTACTTATTTTAAATAATATATTATTCGTTAAAATAAAGTGATATGATCATTTTATGCTATGCTAATTATCATTTATATAAACTCTCATACAATTTGAATACACATAGGCATGCAATTAAATAGTAAACACTTTCTTATTTTAAATAATATATTATTCGTTAAAATAAAGTGATATGGTCATTTTATGCTATGCTAATTATCATTTATATAAACTCTCATACAATTTGAATATTCATAGGCATGCAATCAAATAGTAAACACTTACTAATTTTAAATAATATATTATTCGTTAAAATAAAGTGATATGGTCATTTTATGCTATGCTAATTATCATTTATATAAACTCTCATACAATTTGAATATTCATGGGCATGCAATCAAATAGTAAACACTTACTTATTTTAAATAATATATTATTCGTTAAAATAAAGTGATATGGTCATTTTATGCTATGCTAATTATCATTTATATAAACTCTCATACAATTTGAATATTCATAGGCATGCAATCAAATAGTAAACACTTGCTTATTTTAAATAATATATTATTCGATAAAATAAAGTGATATGGTCATTTTATGCTATGCTAATTATCATTTATATAAACTCTCATAGAATTTGAATATTCATAGGCATGCAATCAAATAGTAAACACTTGCTTATTTTAAATAATATATTATTCGTTAAAATAAAGTGATATGCTCATTTTATGCTATGCTAATTATCATTTATATAAACTCTCATACAATTTGAATATTCATAGGCATGCAATCAAATAGTAAACACTTGCTTATTTTAAATAATATATTATTCGTTAAAATAAAGTGATATGGTCATTTTATGCTATGCTAATTATCATTTATATAAACTCTCTTACAATTTGAATACACATAGGCATGCAATCAAATAGTAAACACTTACTTATTTTAAATAATATATTATTCGTTAAAATAAAGTGATATGGTCATTTTATGCAATGTTAATTATCATTTATATAAACTCTCATACAATTTGAATATTCATAGGCATGCAATCAAATAGTAAACAATTGCATATTTTAAATAATATATAATTCGTTAAAATAAAGTGATATGGTCATTTTATGCTATGCTAATTATCATTTATATAAACTTTCATACAATTTGAATATTCATAGGCATGCAATCAAATAGTAAACACTTGCTTATTTTAAATAATATATTATTCGTTAAAATAAAGTGATATGGTCATTTTACGCGATGCTAATTATCATTTATATAAACTTTCATACAATTTGAATATTCATAGGCATGCAATCAAATAGTAAACACTTACTTATTTTAAATAATATATTATTCGTTAAAATAAAGTGATATGGTCATTTTATGCTATGCTAATTATCATTTATATAAACTCTCTTACAATTTGAATACACATAGGCATGCAATCAAATAGTAAACACTTACTTATTTACAATAATATATTATTCGTTAAAATAAAGTGATATTGTCATTTTATGCTATGCTAATTATCATTTATATAAACTCTCATACAATTTGATTATTCATAGGCATGCAATCAAATAGTAAACACTTACTTATTTTAAATAATATTTTATTCGTTAAAATAAAGTGATATGGTCATTTTATGCTATGCTAATTATCATTTATATAAACTCTCATACAATTTGAATATTCATAGGCATGCAATCAAATAGTAAACACTTGCTTATTTTAAATAATATATTATTCGTTAAAATAAAGTGATATGCTCATTTTATGCTATGCTAATTATCATTTATATAAACTCTCATATAATTTGAATATTCATAGGCATGCAATCAAATAGTAAACACTTGTTTATTTTAAATAATATATTATTCGTTAAAATAAAGTGATATGGTCATTTTATGCTATGCTAATTATCATTTATATAAACTCTCATACAATTTGAATATTCATAGGCATGCAATCAAATAGTAAACACTTACTTATTTTAAATAATATATTATTCGTTAAAATAAAGTGATATGGTCATTTTATGCTATGCTAATTATCATTTATATAAACTCTCTTACGATTTGAATACACATAGGCATGCAATCAAATAGTAAACACTTACTTATTTTCAATAATATATTATTCGTTAAAATAAAGTGATATGGTCATTTTATGCTATGCTAATTATCATTTATATAAACTCTCATACAATTTGATTATTCATAGGCATGCAATCAAATAGTAAACACTTACTTATTTTAAATAATATTTTATTCGTTAAAATAAAGTGATATGGTCATTTTATGCTATGCTAATTATCATTTATATAAACTCTCATACAATTTGAATATTCATAGGCATGCAATCAAATAGTAAACACTTGCTTATTTTAAATAATATATTATTCGTTAAAATAAAGTGATATGGTCATTTTATGCTATGCTAATTATCATTTATATAAACTCTCATACAATTTGAATATTCATAGGCATGCAATCAAATAGTAAACACTTGCTTATTTTAAATAATATATTATTCGATAAAATAAAGTGATATGGTCATTTTATGCTATGCTAATTATCATTTATATAAACTCTCATACAATTTGAATATTCATAGGCATGCAATCAAATAGTAAACACTTACTTATTTTAAATAATATATTATTCGTTAAAATAAAGTGATATGGTCATTTTATGCTATGCTAATTATCATTTATATAAACTCTCATAGAATTTGAATATTCATAGGCATGCAATCAAATAGTAAACACTTGCTTATTTTAAATAATATATTATTCGTTAAAATAAAGTGATATGCTCATTTTATGCTATGCTAATTATCATTTATATAAACTCTCATACAATTTGAATATTCATAGGCATGCAATCAAATAGTAAACACTTGCTTATTTTAAATAATATATTATTCGTTAAAATAAAGTGATATGGTCATTTTATGCTATGCTAATTATCATTTATATAAACTCTCTTACAATTTGAATACACATAGGCATGCAATCAAATAGTAAACACTTACTTATTTTAAATAATATATTATTCGTTAAAATAAAGTGATATGGTCATTTTATGCAATGTTAATTATCATTTATATAAACTCTCATACAATTTGAATATTCATAGGCATGCAATCAAATAGTAAACAATTGCTTATTTTAAATAATATATTATTCGTTAAAATAAAGTGATATGGTCATTTTATGCAATGTTAATTATCATTTATATAAACTCTCATACAATTTGAATATTCATAGGCATGCAATCAAATAGTAAACACTTGCTTATTTTAAATAATATATTATTCGTTAAAATAAAGTGATATGGTCATTTTATGCAATGTTAATTATCATTTATATAAACTCTCATACAATTTGAATATTCATAGGCATGCAATCAAATAGTAAACAATTGCTTATTTTAAATAATATATTATTCGTTAAAATAAAGTGATATGGTCATTTTATGCAATGTTAATTATCATTTATATAAACTCTCATACAATTTGAATATTCATAGGCATGCAATCAAATAGTAAACACTTGCTTATTTTAAATAATATATTATTCGTTAAAATAAAGTGATATGGTCATTTTATGCTATGCTAATTATCATTTATATAAACTCTCTTACGATTTGAATACACATAGGCATGCAATCAAATAGTAAACACTTACTTATTTTCAATAATATATTATTCGTTAAAATAAAGTGATATGGTCATTTTATGCTATGCTAATTATCATTTATATAAACTCTCATACAATTTGATTATTCATAGGCATGCAATCAAATAGTAAACACTTACTTATTTTAAATAATATATTATTCGTTAAAATAAAGTGATATGGTCATTTTATGCTATGCTAATTATCATTTATATAAACTCTCATACAATTTGAATATTCATAGGCATGCAATCAAATAGTAAACACTTGCTTATTTTAAATAATATATTATTCGATAAAATAAAGTGATATGGTAATTTTATGCTATGCTAATTATCATTTATATAAACTCTCATAGAATTTGAATATTCATAGGCATGCAATCAAATAGTAAACACTTGCTTATTTTAAATAATATATTATTCGTTAAAATAAAGTGATATGCTCATTTTATGCTATGCTAATTATCATTTATATAAACTCTCATACAATTTGAATATTCATAGGCATGCAATCAAATAGTAAACACTTGTTTATTTTAAATAATATATTATTCGTTAAAATAAAGTGATATGGTTATTTTATGCTATGCTAATTATCATTTATATAAACTCTCATACAATTTGAATATTCATAGGCATGCAATCAAATAGTAAACACTTACTTATTTTAAATAATATATTATTCGTTAAAATAAAGTGATATGGTCATTTTATGCTATGCTAATTATTATTTATATAAACTCTCATACAATTTGGATATTCATAGGCATGCAATCAAATAGTAAACACTTACTTATTTTAAATAATATATTATTCGTTAAAATAAAGTGATATGGTCATTTTATGCTATGCTAATTATCATTTATATAAACTCTCATACAATTTGAATATTCATAGGCATGCAATCAAATAGTAAACACTTGCTTATTTTAAATAATATATTATTCGTTAAAATAAAGTGATATGGTCATTTTATGCTATGCTAATTATCATTTATATAAACTCTCATACAATTTGAATATTCATAGGCATGCAATCAAATAGTAAACACTTGCTTATTTTAAATAATATATTATTCGTTAAAATAAAGTGATATGGTCATTTTATGCTATGCTAATTATCATTTATATAAACCCTCATACAATTTGAATATTCATGGGCATGCAATCAAATAGTAAACACTTGCTTATTTTAAATAATATATTATTCGTTAAAATAAAGTGATATGGTCATTTTATGCTATGCTAATTATCATTTATATAAACTCTCATACAATTTGAATATTCATAGGCATGCAATCAAATAGTAAACACTTACTTATTTTAAATAATATATTATTCGTTAAAATAAAGTGATATGGTCATTTTATGCTATGCTAATTATCATTTATATAAACTCTCATACAATTTGAATATTCATAGGCATGCAATCAAATAGTAAACACTTACTTATTTTAAATAATATATTATTCGTTAAAATAAAGTGATATGGTCATTTTATGCTATGCTAATTATCATTTATATAAACTCTCATACAATTTGAATATTCATAGGCATGCAATCAAATAGTAAACACTTACTTATTTTAAATAATATATTATTCATTAAAATAAAGTGATATGGTCATTTTATGCTATGCTAATAATCATTTATATAAACTCTCATACAATTTGAATATTCATAGGCATGCAATCAAATAGTAAACACTTACTTATTTTAAATAATATATTATTCGTTAAAATAAAGTGATAGGGTCATTTTATGCTATGCTAATTATCATTTATATAAACTCTCATACAATTTGAATATTCGTGGGCATGCAATCAAATAGTAAACACTTACTTATTTTAAATAATATATTATTCGTTAAAATAAAGTGATATGGTCATTTTATGCTATGCTAATTATCATTTATATAAACTCTCATACAATTTGAATACACACAGGCATGCAATCAAATAGTAAACACTTACTTATTTTAAATAATATATTATTCGTTAAAATAAAGTGATATGATCATTTTATGCTATGCTAATTATCATTTATATAAACTCTCATACAATTTGAATACACATAGGCATGCAATTAAATAGTAAACACTTGCTTATTTTAAATAATATATTATTCGTTAAAATAAAGTGATATGGTCATTTTATGCTATGCTAATTATCATTTATATAAACTCTCATACAATTTGAATATTCATAGGCATGCAATCAAATAGTAAACACTTGCTTATTTTAAATAATATATTATTCGTTAAAATAAAGTGATATGGTCATTTTATGCTATGCTAATTATCATTTATATAAACTGTCATACAATTTGAATATTCATGGGCATGCAATCAAATAGTAAACACTTGCTTATTTTAAATAATATATTATTCGTTAAAATAAAGTGATATGGTCATTTTATGCTATGCTAATTATCATTTATATATACTCTCATACAATTTGAATATTCATAGGCATGCAATCAAATAGTAAACACTTGCTTATTTTAAATAATATATTATTCGTTAAAATAAAGTGATATGGTCATTTTATGCTATGCTAATTATCATTTATATAAACTCTCATACAATTTGATTATTCATAGGCATGCAATCAAATAGTAAACACTTACTTATTTTAAATAATATTTTATTCGTTAAAATAAAGTGATATGGTCATTTTATGCTATGCTAATTATCATTTATATAAACTCTCATACAATTTGAATATTCAGAGGCATGCAATCAAATAGTAAACACTTGCTTATTTTAAATAATATATTATTCGTTAAAATAAAGTGATATGGTCATTTTATGCTATGCTAATTATCATTTATATAAACTCTCATACAATTTGAATACACACAGGCATGCAATCAAATAGTAAACACTTACTTATTTTAAATAATATATTATTCGTTAAAATAAAGTGATATGATCATTTTATGCTATGCTAATTATCATTTATATAAACTCTCATACAATTTGAATATTCATAGGCATGCAATCAAATAGTAAACACTTGCTTATTTTAAATAATATATTATTCGTTAAAATAAAGTGATATGGTCATTTTATGCTATGCTAATTATCATTTATATAAACTCTCATACAATTTGATTATTCATAGGCATGCAATCAAATAGTAAACACTTACTTATTTTAAATAATATTTTATTCGTTAAAATAAAGTGATATGGTCATTTTATGCTATGCTAATTATCATTTATATAAACTCTCATACAATTTGAATATTCATAGGCATGCAATCAAATAGTAAACACTTGCTTATTTTAAATAATATATTATTCGTTAAAATAAAGTGATATGGTCATTTTATGCTATGCTAATTATCATTTATATAAACTCTCATACAATTTGATTATTCATAGGCATGCAATCAAATAGTAAACACTTACTTATTTTAAATAATATTTTATTCGTTAAAATAAAGTGATATGGTCATTTTATGCTATGCTAATTATCATTTATATAAACTCTCATACAATTTGAATATTCATAGGCATGCAATCAAATAGTAAACACTTGCTTATTTTAAATAATATATTATTCGTTAAAATAAAGTGATATGGTCATTTTATGCTATGCTAATTATCATTTATATAAACTCTCATACAATTTGAATATTCATAGGCATGCAATCAAATAGTAAACACTTGCTTATTTTAAATAATATATTATTCGATAAAATAAAGTGATATGGTAATTTTATGCTATGCTAATTATCATTTATATAAACTCTCATAGAATTTGAATATTCATAGGCATGCAATCAAATAGTAAACACTTACTTATTTTAAATAATATATTATTCGTTAAAATAAAGTGATATGGTCATTTTATGCTATGCTAATTATCATTTATATAAACTCTCATACAATTTGAATATTCATGGGCATGCAATCAAATAGTAAACACTTACTTATTTTAAATAATATATTATTCGTTAAAATAAAGTGATATGGTCATTTTATGCTATGTTAATTATCATTTATATAAACTCTCATACAATTTGAATATTCATAGGCATGCAATCAAATTGTAAACACTTACTTTTTTAAAATAATATATTATTCGTTAAAATAAAGTGATATGATCACTTTACGCGATGCTAATTATTATTTATATAAACTTTCATACAATTTGAATATTCATAGGCATGCAATCAAATAGTAAACACTTACTTATTTTAAATAATATATTATTCGTTAAAATAAAGTGATATGGTCATTTTATGCTATGCTAATTATCATTTATATAAACTCTCATACAATTTGAATATTCATGGGCATGCAATCAAATAGTAAACACTTACTTATTTTAAATAATATATTATTCGTTAAAGAAAAGTGATATGGTCATTTTATGCTATGCTAATTATCATTTATATAAACTCTCATACAATTTGAATATTCATAGGCATGCAATCAAATAGTAAACACTTACTTATTTTAAATAATATATTATTCGTTAAAATAAAGTGATATGGTCATTTTATGCTATGCTAATTATCATTTATATAAACTCTCATACAATTTGAATATTCATAGGCATGCAATCAAATAGTAAACACTTACTTATTTTAAATAATATATTATTCGTTAAAATAAAGTGATATGGTCATTTTATGCTATGTTAATTATCATTTATATAAACTCTCATACAATTTGAATATTCATAGGCATGCAATCAAATAGTAAACACTTACTTATTTTAAATAATATATTATTCGTTAAAATAAAGTGATATGGTCATTTTATGCTATGCTAATTATCATTTATATAAACTCTCATACAATTTGAATATTCATGGGCATGCAATCAAATAGTAAACACTTACTTATTTTAAATAATATATTATTCGTTAAAATAAAGTGATATGGTCATTTTACGCTATGCTAATTATCATTTATATAAACTCTCATACAATTTGAATATTCATGGGCATGCAATCAAATAGTAAACACTTACTTATTTTAATTAATATATTATTCGTTAAAATAAAGTGATATGGTCATTTTATGCTATGCTAATTATCATTTATATAAACTCTCATACAATTTGAATATTCATAGGCATGCAATCAAATAGTAAACACTTACTTATTTTAAATAATATATTATTCGTTAAAATAAAGTGATAGGGTCATTTTATGCTATGCTAATTATCATTTATATAAACTCTCATACAATTTGAATATTCATGGGCATGCAATCAAATAGTAAACACTTACTTATTTTAAATAATATATTATTCGTTAATATAAAGTGATATGGTCATTTTATGCTATGCTAATTATCATTTATATAAACTCTCATACAATTTGAATATTCATGGGCATGCAATCAAATAGTAAACACTTACTTATTTTAAATAATATATTATTCGTTAAAATAAAGTGATAGGGTCATTTTATGCTATGCTAATTATCATTTATATAAACTCTCATACAATTTGAATATTCATAGGCATGCAATCAAATAGTAAACACTTACTTATTTTAAATAATATATTATTCGTTAAAATAAAGTGATATGGTCATTTTATGCTATGCTAATTATCATTTATATAAACTCTCATACAATTTGAATATTCATAGGCATGCAATCAAATAGTAAACACTTACTTATTTTAAATAATATATTATTCGTTAAAATAAAGTGATATGGTCATTTTATGCTATGCTAATTATCATTTATATAAACTCTCATACAATTTGAATATTCATAGGCATGCAATCAAATAGTAAACACTTACTTATTTTAAATAATATATTATTCGTTAAAATAAAGTGATATGGTCATTTTATGCTATGCTAATTATCATTTATATAAACTCTCATACAATTTGAATATTCATGGGCATGCAATCAAATAGTAAACACTAACTTATTTTAAATAATATATTATTCGTTAAAATAAAGTGATATGGTCATTTTATGCTATGCTAATTATCATTTATATAAACTCTCATACAATTTGAATATTCATGGGCATGCAATCAAATAGTAAACACTTACTTATTTTAAATAATATATTATTCGTTAATATAAAGTGATATGGTCATTTTATGCTATGCTAATTATCATTTATATAAACTCTCATACAATTTGAATATTCATGGGCATGCAATCAAATAGTAAACACTTACTTATTTTAAATAATATATTATTCGTTAAAATAAAGTGATAGGGTCATTTTATGCTATGCTAATTATCATTTATATAAACTCTCATACAATTTGAATATTCATAGGCATGCAATCAAATAGTAAACACTTACTTATTTTAAATAATATATTATTCGTTAAAATAAAGTGATATGGTCATTTTATGCTATGCTAATTATCATTTATATAAACTCTCATACAATTTGAATATTCATAGGCATGCAATCAAATAGTAAACACTTACTTATTTTAAATAATATATTATTCGTTAAAATAAAGTGATATGGTCATTTTATGCTATGCTAATTATCATTTATATAAACTCTCATACAATTTGAATATTCATAGGCATGCAATCAAATAGTAAACACTTACTTATTTTAAATAATATATTATTCGTTAAAATAAAGTGATAGGGTCATTTTATGCTATGCTAATTATCATTTATATAAACTCTCATACAATTTGAATATTCATAGGCATGCAATCAAATAGTAAACACTAACTTATTTTAAATAATATATTATTCGTTAAAATAAAGTGATATGGTCATTTTAAGCTATGCTAATTATCATTTATATAAACTCTCATACAATTTGAATATTCATAGGCATGCAATCAAATAGTAAACACTTACTTATTTTAAATAATATATTATTCGTTAAAATAAAGTGATATGGTCATTTTATGCTATGCTAATTATCATTTATATAAACTCTCATACAATTTGAATATTCATAGGCATGCAATCAAATAGTAAACACTTACTTATTTTAAATAATATATTATTCGTTAAAATAAAGTGATATGGTCATTTTATGCTATGCTAATTATCATTTATATAAACTCTCATACAATTTGAATATTCATAGGCATGCAATCAAATAGTAAACACTTACTTATTTTAAATAATATGTTATTCGTTAAAATAAAGTGATATGGTCATTTTATGCTATGCTAATTATCATTTATATAAACTCTCATACAATTTGAATATTCATAGGCATGCAATCAAATAGTAAACACTTACTTATTTTAAATAATATATTATTCGTTAAAATAAAGTGATATGGTCATTTTATGCTATGCTAATTATCATTTATATAAACTCTCATACAATTTGAATATTCATGGGCATGCAATCAAATAGTAAACACTTACTTATTTTAAATAATATATTATTCGTTAATATAAAGTGATATGGTCATTTTATGCTATGCTAATTATCATTTATATAAACTCTCATACAATTTGAATATTCATGGGCATGCAATCAAATAGTAAACACTTACTTATTTTAAATAATATATTATTCGTTAAAATAAAGTGATAGGGTCATTTTATGCTATGCTAATTATCATTTATATAAACTCTCATACAATTTGAATATTCATAGGCATGCAATCAAATAGTAAACACTTACTTATTTTAAATAATATATTATTCGTTAAAATAAAGTGATATGGTCATTTTATGCTATGCTAATTATCATTTATATAAACTCTCATACAATTTGAATATTCATAGGCATGCAATCAAATAGTAAACACTTACTTATTTTAAATAATATATTATTCGTTAAAATAAAGTGATATGGTCATTTTATGCTATGCTAATTATCATTTATATAAACTCTCATACAATTTGAATATTCATAGGCATGCAATCAAATAGTAAACACTTACTTATTTTAAATAATATATTATTCGTTAAAATAAAGTGATAGGGTCATTTTATGCTATGCTAATTATCATTTATATAAACTCTCATACAATTTGAATATTCATAGGCATGCAATCAAATAGTAAACACTAACTTATTTTAAATAATATATTATTCGTTAAAATAAAGTGATATGGTCATTTTAAGCTATGCTAATTATCATTTATATAAACTCTCATACAATTTGAATATTCATAGGCATGCAATCAAATAGTAAACACTTACTTATTTTAAATAATATATTATTCGTTAAAATAAAGTGATATGGTCATTTTATGCTATGCTAATTATCATTTATATAAACTCTCATACAATTTGAATATTCATAGGCATGCAATCAAATAGTAAACACTTACTTATTTTAAATAATATATTATTCGTTAAAATAAAGTGATATGGTCATTTTATGCTATGCTAATTATCATTTATATAAACTCTCATACAATTTGAATATTCATAGGCATGCAATCAAATAGTAAACACTTACTTATTTTAAATAATATGTTATTCGTTAAAATAAAGTGATATGGTCATTTTATGCTATGCTAATTATCATTTATATAAACTCTCATACAATTTGAATATTCATAGGCATGCAATCAAATAGTAAACACTTACTTATTTTAAATAATATATTATTCGTTAAAATAAAGTGATATGGTCATTTTATGCTATGCTAATTATCATTTATATAAACTCTCATACAATTTGAATATTCATAGGCATGCAATCAAATAGTAAACACTTACTTATTTTAAATAATATATTATTCGTTAAAATAAAGTGATATGGTCATTTTATGCTATGCTAATTATCATTTATATAAACTCTCATACAATTTGAATATTCATAGGCATGCAATCAAATAGTAAACACTTACTTATTTTAAATAATATATTATTCGTTAAAATAAAGTGATATGGTCAGTTTATGCTATGTTAATTATCATTTATATAAACTCTCATACAATTTGAATATTCATAGGCATGCAATCAAATAGTAAACACTTACTTATTTTAAATAATATATTATTCGTTAAAATAAAGTGATATGGTCATTTTATGCTATGTTAATTATCATTTATATAAACTCTCATACAATTTGAATATTCATAGGCATGCAATCAAATTGTAAACACTTACTTTTTTAAAATAATATATTATTCGTTAAAATAAAGTGATATGATCACTTTACGCGATGCTAATTATTATTTATATAAACTTTCATACAATTTGAATATTCATAGGCATGCAATCAAATAGTAAACACTTACTTATTTTAAATAATATATTATTCGTTAAAATAAAGTGATATGGTCATTTTATGCTATGCTAATTATCATTTATATAAACTCTCATACAATTTGAATATTCATGGGCATGCAATCAAATAGTAAACACTTACTTATTTTAAATAATATATTATTCGTTAAAATAAAGTGATATGGTCATTTTATGCTATGCTAATTATCATTTATATAAACTCTCATACAATTTGAATATTCATAGGCATGCAATCAAATAGTAAACACTTACTTATTTTAAATAATATATTATTCGTTAAAATAAAGTGATATGGTCATTTTATGCTATGCTAATTATCATTTATATAAACTCTCATACAATTTGAATATTCATAGGCATGCAATCAAATAGTAAACACTTACTTATTTTAAATAATATATTATTCGTTAAAATAAAGTGATATGGTCATTTTATGCTATGTTAATTATCATTTATATAAACTCTCATACAATTTGAATATTCATAGGCATGCAATCAAATAGTAAACACTTACTTATTTTAAATAATATATTATTCGTTAAAATAAAGTGATATGGTCATTTTATGCTATGTTAATTATCATTTATATAAACTCTCATACAATTTGAATATTCATAGGCATGCAATCAAATTGTAAACACTTACTTTTTTAAAATAATATATTATTCGTTAAAATAAAGTGATATGATCACTTTACGCGATGCTAATTATTATTTATATAAACTTTCATACAATTTGAATATTCATAGGCATGCAATCAAATAGTAAACACTTACTTATTTTAAATAATATATTATTCGTTAAAATAAAGTGATATGATCACTTTACGCGATGCTAATTATCATTTATATAAACTCTCATACAATTTGAATACAAACAGGCATGCAATCAAATAGTAAACACTTACTTATTTTAAATAATATATTATTCGTTAAAATAAAGTGATCTGATCATTTTATGCTATGCTAATTATCATTTATATAAACTCTCATACAATTTGAATACACACAGGCATGCAATCAAATAGTAAACACTTACTTATTTTAAATAATATATTATTCGTTAAAATAAAGTGATATGATCAATTTATGCTATGCTAATTATCATTTATATAAACTCTCATACAATTTGAATACACATAGGCATGCAATCAAATAGTAAACACTTGCTTATTTTAAATAATATATTATTCGTTAAAATAAAGTGATATGGTCATTTTATGCTATGCTAATTATCATTTATATAAACTCTCATACAATTTGAATATTCATAGGCATGCAATCAAATAGTAAACACTTGCTTATTTTAAATAATATATTATTCGTTAAAATAAAGTGATATGGTCATTTTATGCTATGCTAATTATCATTTATATAAACTGTCATACAATTTGAATATTCATGGGCATGCAATCAAATAGTAAACACTAACTTATTTTTAATAATATATTATTCGTTAAAATAAAGTGATATGGTCATTTTATGCTATGCTAATTATCATTTATATAAACTCTCATACAATTTGAATATTCATAGGCATGCAATCAAATAGTAAACACTTACTTATTTTAAATAATATATTATTCGTTAAAATAAAGTGATATGGTCATTTTATGCTATGCTAATTATCATTTATATAAACTCTCATACAATTTGAATATTCATGGGCATGCAATCAAATAGTAAACACTTACTTATTTTAAATAATATATTATTCGTTAAAATAAAGTGATATGGTCATTTTATGCTATGTTAATTATCATTTATATAAACTCTCATACAATTTGAATATTCATGGGCATGCAATTAAATAGTAAACACTTACTTATTTTAAATAATATATTATTCGTTAAAATAAAGTGATATGGTCATTTTATGCTATGCTAATTATCATTTATATAAACTCTCATATAATTTGAATATTCATGGGCATGCAATCAAATAGTAAACACTTACTTATTTTAAATAATATATTATTCGTTAAAATAAAGTGATATGGTCATTTTATGCTATGCTAATTATCATTTATATAAACTCTCATACAATTTGAATATTCATGGGCGTGCAATCAAATAGTAAACACTTGCTTATTTCAAATAATATATTATTCGTTAAAATAAAGTGATATGGTCATTTTATGCTATGCTAATTCTTATTTATATAGACTCCCATACAATTTGAATATTTATAGGCATGCAATCAAATAGTAAACACTTGCTTATTTTAAATAATATATTATTCGTTAAAATAAAGTGATATGGTCATTTTATGCTATGCTAATTATCATTTATATAAACTCTCATACAATTTGAATATTCATAGGCATGCAATCAAATAGTAAACACTTGCTTATTTTAAATAATGTATTATTCGTTAAAATAAAGTGATATGGTCATTTTATGCTATGCTAATTATCATTTATATAAACTCTCATACAATTTGAATATTCATAGGCATGCAATCAAATAGCAAACACTTGCTTATTTTAAATAATATATTTTTCATTAAAATAAAGTGATATGGTCATTTTATGCTATGCTAATTATCGTTTATATAAACTCTCATACAATTTGAATATTCATAGGTATGCAATCAAATAGTAAACACTTGCTTATTTTAAATAATGTATTATTCGTTAAAATAAAGTGATATGGTCATTTTATGCTATGCTAATTATCATTTATATAAACTCTCATACAATTTGAATATTCATAGGCATGCAATCAAATAGCAAACACTTGCTTATTTTAAATAATATATTATTCGTTAAAATAAAGTGATATGTTCATTTTATGCTATGCTAATTATCGTTTATATAAACTCTCATACAATTTGAATATTCATAGGTATGCAATCAAATAGTAAACACTTGCTTATTTTAAATAATATATTATTCGTTAAAATAAAGTAATATGGTCATTTTATGCTATGCTAATTATCATTTATATAAACTCTCATACAATTTGAATATTCATAGGCATGCAATCAAATAGTAAACACTTACTTATTTTAAATAATATATTATTCGTTAAAATAAAGTGATATGGTCATTTTATGCTATGCTAATTATCATTTATATAAACTCTCATACAATTTGAATACACACAGGCATGCAATCAAATAGTAAACACTTGCTTATTTTAAATAATATATTATTCGTTAAAATAAAGTGATATGATCAATTTATGCTATGCTAATTATCATTTATATAAACTCTCATACAATTTGAATACACATAGGCATGCAATCAAATAGTAAACACTTGCTTATTTTAAATAATATATTATTCGATAAAATAAAGTGATATGGTCATTTTATGCTATGCTAATTATCATTTATATAAACTCTCATACAATTTGAATATTCATAGGCATGCAATCAAATAGTAAACACTTACTTATTTTAAATAATATATTATTCGTTAAAATAAAGTGATATGGTCATTTTATGCTATGCTAATTATCATTTATATAAACTCTCATACAATTTGAATATTCATAGGCATGCAATCAAATAGTAAACACTTACTTATTTTAAATAATATATTATTCGTTAAAATAAAGTGATATGGTCATTTTATGCTATGCTAATTATCATTTATATAAACTCTCATACAATTTGAATATTCATAGGCATGCAATCAAATAGTAAACACTTACTTATTTTAAATAATATATTATTCGTTAAAATAAAGTGATATGGTCATTTTATGCTATGCTAATTATCATTTATATAAACTCTCATACAATTTGAATATTCATAGGCATGCAATCAAATAGCAAACACTTGCTTATTTTAAATAATATATTATTCGTTAAAATAAAGTGATATGTTCATTTTATGCTATGCTAATTATCGTTTATATAAACTCTCATACAATTTGAATATTCATAGGTATGCAATCAAATAGTAAACACTTGCTTATTTTAAATAATATATTATTCGTTAAAATAAAGTAATATGGTCATTTTATGCTATGCTAATTATCATTTATATAAACTCTCATACAATTTGAATATTCATAGGCATGCAATCAAATAGTAAACACTTACTTATTTTAAATAATATATTATTCGTTAAAATAAAGTGATATGGTCATTTTATGCTATGCTAATTATCATTTATATAAACTCTCATACAATTTGAATACACACAGGCATGCAATCAAATAGTAAACACTTGCTTATTTTAAATAATATATTATTCGTTAAAATAAAGTGATATGATCAATTTATGCTATGCTAATTATCATTTATATAAACTCTCATACAATTTGAATACACATAGGCATGCAATCAAATAGTAAACACTTGCTTATTTTAAATAATATATTATTCGATAAAATAAAGTGATATGGTCATTTTATGCTATGCTAATTATCATTTATATAAACTCTCATACAATTTGAATATTCATAGGCATGCAATCAAATAGTAAACACTTACTTATTTTAAATAATATATTATTCGTTAAAATAAAGTGATATGGTCATTTTATGCTATGCTAATTATCATTTATATAAACTCTCATACAATTTGAATATTCATAGGCATGCAATCAAATAGTAAACACTTACTTATTTTAAATAATATATTATTCGTTAAAATAAAGTGATATGGTCATTTTATGCTATGCTAATTATCATTTATATAAACTCTCATACAATTTGAATATTCATAGGCATGCAATCAAATAGTAAACACTTACTTATTTTAAATAATATATTATTCGTTAAAATAAAGTGATATGGTCAGTTTATGCTATGTTAATTATCATTTATATAAACTCTCATACAATTTGAATATTCATAGGCATGCAATCAAATAGTAAACACTTACTTATTTTAAATAATATATTATTCGTTAAAATAAAGTGATATGGTCATTTTATGCTATGTTAATTATCATTTATATAAACTCTCATACAATTTGAATATTCATAGGCATGCAATCAAATTGTAAACACTTACTTTTTTAAAATAATATATTATTCGTTAAAATAAAGTGATATGATCACTTTACGCGATGCTAATTATTATTTATATAAACTTTCATACAATTTGAATATTCATAGGCATGCAATCAAATAGTAAACACTTACTTATTTTAAATAATATATTATTCGTTAAAATAAAGTGATAAGGTCATTTTATGCTATGCTAATTATCATTTATATAAACTCTCATACAATTTGACTATTCATGGGCATGCAATCAAATAGTAAACACTTACTATTTGAAATAATATATTATTCGTTAAAATAAAGTGATATGGTCATTTTATGCTATGCTAATTCTTATTTATATAGACTCCCATACAATTTGAATACACACAGGCATGCAATCAAATAGTAAACACTTACTTATTTTAAATAATATATTATTCGTTAAAATAAAGTGATCTGATCATTTTATGCTATGCTAATTATCATTTATATAAACTCTCATACAATTTGAATACACACAGGCATGCAATCAAATAGTAAACACTTACTTATTTTAAATAATATATTATTCGTTAAAATAAAGTGATATGATCAATTTATGCTATGCTAATTATCATTTATATAAACTCTCATACAATTTGAATACACATAGGCATGCAATCAAATAGTAAACACTTGCTTATTTTAAATAATATATTATTCGTTAAAATAAAGTGATATGGTCATTTTATGCTATGCTAATTATCATTTATATAAACTCTCATACAATTTGAATATTCATAGGCATGCAATCAAATAGTAAACACTTGCTTATTTTAAATAATATATTATTCGTTAAAATAAAGTGATATGGTCATTTTATGCTATGCTAATTATCATTTATATAAACTGTCATACAATTTGAATATTCATGGGCATGCAATCAAATAGTAAACACTAACTTATTTTTAATAATATATTATTCGTTAAAATAAAGTGATATGGTCATTTTATGCTATGCTAATTATCATTTATATAAACTCTCATACAATTTGAATATTCATAGGCATGCAATCAAATAGTAAACACTTACTTATTTTAAATAATATATTATTCGTTAAAATAAAGTGATATGGTCATTTTATGCTATGCTAATTATCATTTATATAAACTCTCATACAATTTGAATATTCATGGGCATGCAATCAAATAGTAAACACTTACTTATTTTAAATAATATATTATTCGTTAAAATAAAGTGATATGGTCATTTTATGCTATGTTAATTATCATTTATATAAACTCTCATACAATTTGAATATTCATGGGCATGCAATTAAATAGTAAACACTTACTTATTTTAAATAATATATTATTCGTTAAAATAAAGTGATATGGTCATTTTATGCTATGCTAATTATCATTTATATAAACTCTCATATAATTTGAATATTCATGGGCATGCAATCAAATAGTAAACACTTACTTATTTTAAATAATATATTATTCGTTAAAATAAAGTGATATGGTCATTTTATGCTATGCTAATTATCATTTATATAAACTCTCATACAATTTGAATATTCATGGGCGTGCAATCAAATAGTAAACACTTGCTTATTTCAAATAATATATTATTCGTTAAAATAAAGTGATATGGTCATTTTATGCTATGCTAATTCTTATTTATATAGACTCCCATACAATTTGAATATTTATAGGCATGCAATCAAATAGTAAACACTTGCTTATTTTAAATAATATATTATTCGTTAAAATAAAGTGATATGGTCATTTTATGCTATGCTAATTATCATTTATATAAACTCTCATACAATTTGAATATTCATAGGCATGCAATCAAATAGTAAACACTTGCTTATTTTAAATAATGTATTATTCGTTAAAATAAAGTGATATGGTCATTTTATGCTATGCTAATTATCATTTATATAAACTCTCATACAATTTGAATATTCATAGGCATGCAATCAAATAGCAAACACTTGCTTATTTTAAATAATATATTTTTCATTAAAATAAAGTGATATGGTCATTTTATGCTATGCTAATTATCGTTTATATAAACTCTCATACAATTTGAATATTCATAGGTATGCAATCAAATAGTAAACACTTGCTTATTTTAAATAATGTATTATTCGTTAAAATAAAGTGATATGGTCATTTTATGCTATGCTAATTATCATTTATATAAACTCTCATACAATTTGAATATTCATAGGCATGCAATCAAATAGCAAACACTTGCTTATTTTAAATAATATATTATTCGTTAAAATAAAGTGATATGTTCATTTTATGCTATGCTAATTATCGTTTAAATAAACTCTCATACAATTTGAATATTCATAGGTATGCAATCAAATAGTAAACACTTGCTTATTTTAAATAATATATTATTCGTTAAAATAAAGTAATATGGTCATTTTATGCTATGCTAATTATCATTTATATAAACTCTCATACAATTTGAATATTCATAGGCATGCAATCAAATAGTAAACACTTACTTATTTTAAATAATATATTATTCGTTAAAATAAAGTGATATGGTCATTTTATGCTATGCTAATTATCATTTATATAAACTCTCATACAATTTGAATACACACAGGCATGCAATCAAATAGTAAACACTTGCTTATTTTAAATAATATATTATTCGTTAAAATAAAGTGATATGATCAATTTATGCTATGCTAATTATCATTTATATAAACTCTCATACAATTTGAATATTCATAGGCATGCAATCAAATAGTAAACACTTACTTATTTTAAATAATATATTATTCGTTAAAATAAAGTGATATGGTCATTTTATGCTATGCTAATTATCATTTATATAAACTCTCATACAATTTGAATACACACAGGCATGCAATCAAATAGTAAACACTTGCTTATTTTAAATAATATATTATTCGTTAAAATAAAGTGATATGATCAATTTATGCTATGCTAATTATCATTTATATAAACTCTCATACAATTTGAATACACATAGGCATGCAATCAAATAGTAAACACTTGCTTATTTTAAATAATATATTATTCGATAAAATAAAGTGATATGGTCATTTTATGCTATGCTAATTATCATTTATATAAACTCTCATACAATTTGAATATTCATATGCATGCAATCAAATAGTAAACACTTGCTTATTTTAAATAATATATTATTCGTTAAAATAAAGTAATATGGTCATTTTATGCTATGCTAATTATCATTTATATAAACTCTCATACAATTTGAATATTCATTGGCATGCAATCAAATAGTAAACACTTGCTTATTTTAAATAATATATTATTCGATAAAATAAAGTGATATGGTCATTTTATGCTATGCTAATTATCATTTATATAAACTCTCATACAATTTGAATATTCATAGGCATGCAATCAAATAGTAAACACTTGCTTATTTTAAATAATATATTTTTCGTTAAAATAAAGTGATATGGTCATTTTATGCTATGCTAATTATCGTTTATATAAACTCTCATACAATTTGAATATTCATAGGCATGCAATCAAATAGTAAACACTTGCTTATTTTAAATAATGTATTATTCGTTAAAATAAAGTGATATGGTCATTTTATGCTATGCTAATTATCATTTATATAAACTCTCATACAATTTGAATATTCATAGCCATGCAATCAAATAGCAAACACTTGCTTATTTTAAATAATATATTTTTCATTAAAATAAAGTGATATGGTCATTTTATGCTATGCTAATTATCGTTTATATAAACTCTCATACAATTTGAATATTCATAGGTATGCAATCAAATAGTAAACACTTGCTTATTTTAAATAATGTATTATTCGTTAAAATAAAGTGATATGGTCATTTTATGCTATGCTAATTATCATTTATATAAACTCTCATACAATTTGAATATTCATAGGCATGCAATCAAATAGCAAACACTTGCTTATTTTAAATAATATATTATTCGTTAAAATAAAGTGATATGTTCATTTTATGCTATGCTAATTATCGTTTAAATAAACTCTCATACAATTTGAATATTCATAGGTATGCAATCAAATAGTAAACACTTGCTTATTTTAAATAATATATTATTCGTTAAAATAAAGTAATATGGTCATTTTATGCTATGCTAATTATCATTTATATAAACTCTCATACAATTTGAATATTCATAGGCATGCAATCAAATAGTAAACACTTACTTATTTTAAATAATATATTATTCGTTAAAATAAAGTGATATGGTCATTTTATGCTATGCTAATTATCATTTATATAAACTCTCATACAATTTGAATACACACAGGCATGCAATCAAATAGTAAACACTTGCTTATTTTAAATAATATATTATTCGTTAAAATAAAGTGATATGATCAATTTATGCTATGCTAATTATCATTTATATAAACTCTCATACAATTTGAATATTCATAGGCATGCAATCAAATAGTAAACACTTACTTATTTTAAATAATATATTATTCGTTAAAATAAAGTGATATGGTCATTTTATGCTATGCTAATTATCATTTATATAAACTCTCATACAATTTGAATACACACAGGCATGCAATCAAATAGTAAACACTTGCTTATTTTAAATAATATATTATTCGTTAAAATAAAGTGATATGATCAATTTATGCTATGCTAATTATCATTTATATAAACTCTCATACAATTTGAATACACATAGGCATGCAATCAAATAGTAAACACTTGCTTATTTTAAATAATATATTATTCGATAAAATAAAGTGATATGGTCATTTTATGCTATGCTAATTATCATTTATATAAACTCTCATACAATTTGAATATTCATATGCATGCAATCAAATAGTAAACACTTGCTTATTTTAAATAATATATTATTCGTTAAAATAAAGTAATATGGTCATTTTATGCTATGCTAATTATCATTTATATAAACTCTCATACAATTTGAATATTCATTGGCATGCAATCAAATAGTAAACACTTGCTTATTTTAAATAATATATTATTCGATAAAATAAAGTGATATGGTCATTTTATGCTATGCTAATTATCATTTATATAAACTCTCATACAATTTGAATATTCATAGGCATGCAATCAAATAGTAAACACTTGCTTATTTTAAATAATATATTTTTCGTTAAAATAAAGTGATATGGTCATTTTATGCTATGCTAATTATCGTTTATATAAACTCTCATACAATTTGAATATTCATAGGCATGCAATCAAATAGTAAACACTTGCTTATTTTAAATAATGTATTATTCGTTAAAATAAAGTGATATGTTCATTTTATGCTATGGTAATTATCGTTTATATAAACTCTCATACAATTTGAATATTCATAGGCATGCAATCAAATAGTAAACACTTGCTTATTTTAAATAATGTATTATTCGTTAAAATAAAGTGATATGGTCATTTTATGCTATGCTAATTATCATTTATATAAACTCTCATACAATTTGAATATTCATAGGCATGCAATCAAATAGCAAACACTTGCTTATTTTAAATAATATATTTTTCATTAAAATAAAGTGATATGGTCATTTTATGCTATGCTAATTATCGTTTATATAAACTCTCATACAATTTGAATATTCATAGGTATGCAATCAAATAGTAAACACTTGCTTATTTTAAATAATGTATTATTCGTTAAAATAAAGTGATATGGTCATTTTATGCTATGCTAATTATCATTTATATAAACTCTCATACAATTTGAATATTCATAGGCATGCAATCAAATAGCAAACACTTGCTTATTTTAAATAATATATTATTCGTTAAAATAAAGTGATATGTTCATTTTATGCTATGCTAATTATCGTTTATATAAACTCTCATACAATTTGAATATTCATAGGTATGCAATCAAATAGTAAACACTTGCTTATTTTAAATAATATATTATTCGTTAAAATAAAGTAATATGGTCATTTTATGCTATGCTAATTATCATTTATATAAACTCTCATACAATTTGAATATTCATAGGCATGCAATCAAATAGTAAACACTTACTTATTTTAAATAATATATTATTCGTTAAAATAAAGTGATATGGTCATTTTATGCTATGCTAATTATCATTTATATAAACTCTCATACAATTTGAATACACACAGGCATGCAATCAAATAGTAAACACTTGCTTATTTTAAATAATATATTATTCGTTAAAATAAAGTGATATGATCAATTTATGCTATGCTAATTATCATTTATATAAACTCTCATACAATTTGAATATTCATTGGCATGCAATCAAATAGTAAACACTTGCTTATTTTAAATAATATATTATTCGATAAAATAAAGTGATATGGTCATTTTATGCTATGCTAATTATCATTTATATAAACTCTCATACAATTTGAATATTCATAGGCATGCAATCAAATAGTAAACACTTGCTTATTTTAAATAATATATTATTCGTTAAAATAAAGTGATATGGTCATTTTATGCTATGCTAATTATCATTTATATAAACTCTCATACAATTTGAATATTCATAGGCATGCAATCAAATAGTAAACACTTGCTTATCTTAAATAATGTATTATTCGTTAAAATAAAGTGATATGGTCATTTTATGCTATGCTAATTATCATTTATATAAACTCTCATACAATTTGAATATTCATAGGCATGCAATCAAATAGTAAACACTTGCTTATTTTAAATAATATATTATTCGTTAAAATAAAGTGATATGGTCATTTTATGCTATGCTAATTATCATTTATATAAACTCTCATACAATTTGAATATTCATATGCATGCAATCATATAGTAAACACTTGCTTATTTTAAATAATATATTATTCGTTAAAATAAAGTGATATGGTCATTTTATGCTATGCTAATTATCATTTATATAAACTCTCATACAATTTGAATATTCATTGGCATGCAATCAAATAGTAAACACTTGCTTATTTTAAATAATATATTATTCGATAAAATAAAGTGATATGGTCATTTTATGCTATGCTAATTATTATTTATATAAACTCTCATACAATTTGAATATTCATAGGCATGCAATCAAATAGTAAACACTTGCTTATTTTAAATAATATATTATTCGTTAAAATAAAGTGATATGGTCATTTTATGCTATGCTAATTATCACTTATATAAACTCTCATACAATTTGAATATTCATAGGCATGCAATCAAATAGTAAACACTTGCTTATTTTAAATGATATATTATTCGTTAAAATAAAGTGATATGGTCATTTTATGCTATGCTAATTATCATTTATATAAACTCCCATACAATTTGAATATTCATAGGCATGCAATCAAATAGTAAACACTTGCTTATTTTAAATAATATATTATTCGTTAAAATAAAGTGATATGGTCATTTTATGCTATGCTAATTATCATTTATATAAACTCTCATACAATTTGAATATTCATTGGCATGCAATCAAATAGTAAACACTTGCTTATTTTAAATAATATATTATTCGATAAAATAAAGTGATATGGTCATTTTATGCTATGCTAATTATCATTTATATAAACTCTCATACAATTTGAATATTCATAGGCATGCAATCAAATAGTAAACACTTGCTTATTTTAAATAATATATTTTTCGTTAAAATAAAGTGATATGGTCATTTTGTGCTATGCTAATTATCGTTTATATAAACTCTCATACAATTTGAATATTCATAGGCATGCAATCAAATAGTAAACACTTGCTTATTTTAAATAATGTATTATTCGTTAAAATAAAGTGATATGGTCATTTTATGCTATGCTAATTATCATTTATATAAACTCTCATACAATTTGAATATTCATAGGCATGCAATCAAATAGCAAACACTTGCTTATTTTAAATAATATATTATTCGTTAAAATAAAGTGATATGTTCATTTTATGCTATGCTAATTATCGTTTATATAAACTCTCATACAATTTGAATATTCATAGGTATGCAATCAAATAGTAAACACTTGCTTATTTTAAATAATATATTATTCGTTAAAATAAAGTGATATGGTCATTTTATGCTATGCTAATTATCATTTATATAAACTCTCATACAATTTGAATATTCATTGGCATGCAATCAAATAGTAAACACTTGCTTATTTTAAATAATATATTATTCGATAAAATAAAGTGATATGGTCATTTTATGCTATGCTAATTATTATTTATATAAACTCCCATACAATTTGAATATTCATAGGCATGCAATCAAATAGTAAACACTTGCTTATTTTAAATAATATATTATTCGTTAAAATAAAGTGATATGGTCATTTTATGCTATGCTAATTATCATTTACATAAACTCTCATACAATTTGAATATTCATAGGCATGCAATCAAATAGTAAACACTTGCTTATCTTAAATAATGTATTATTCGTTAAAATAAAGTGATATGGTCATTTTATGCTATGCTAATTATCATTTATATAAACTCTCATACAATTTGAATATTCATAGGCATGCAATCAAATAGTAAACACTTGCTTATTTTAAATAATATATTATTTGTTAAAATAAAGTGATAGGGTCATTTTATGCTATGCTAATTATCATTTATATAAACTCTCATACAATTTGAATATTCATGGGCATGAAATCTAATAGTAAACACTTACTTATTTTAAATAATATATTATTCGTTAAAATAAAGTGATATGGTCATTTTATGCTATGCTAATTATCATTTATATAAACTCTCATACAATTTGAATATTCATGGGCATGCAATCAAATAGTAAACACTTACTTATTTTAAATAATATATTATTCGTTAAAATAAAGTGATATGGTCATTTTATGCTATGTTAATTATCATTTATATAAACTCTCATACAATTTGAATATTCATGGGCATGCAATTAAATAGTAAACACTTACTTATTTTAAATAATATATTATTCGTTAAAATAAAGTGATATGGTCATTTTATGCTATGCTAATTATCATTTATATAAACTCTCATACAATTTGAATATTCATGGGCATGCAATCAAATAGTAAACACTTACTTATTTCAAATAATATATTATTCGTTAAAATAAAGTGATATGGTCATTTTATGCTATGCTAATTATCATTTATATAAACTCTCATACAATTTGAATATTCATGGGCGTGCAATCAAATAGTAAACACTTGCTTATTTCAAATAATATATTATTCGTTAAAATAAAGTGATATGGTCATTTTATGCTATGCTAATTCTTATTTATATAGACTCCCATACAATTTGAATATTTATAGGCATGCAATCAAATAGTAAACACTTGCTTATTTTAAATAATATATTATTCGTTAAAATAAAGTGATATGGTCATTTTATGCTATGCTAATTATCATTTATATAAACTCTCATACAATTTGAATATTCATAGGCATGCAATCAAATAGTAAACACTTGCTTATTTTAAATAATGTATTATTCGTTAAAATAAAGTGATATGGTCATTTTATGCTATGCTAATTATCATTTATATAAACTCTCATACAATTTGAATATTCATAGGCATGCAATCAAATAGCAAACACTTGCTTATTTTAAATAATATATTTTTCGTTAAAATAAAGTGATATGGTCATTTTATGCTATGCTAATTATCGTTTATATAAACTCTCATACAATTTGAATATTCATAGGTATGCAATCAAATAGTAAACACTTGCTTATTTTAAATAATGTTCGTTAAAATAAAGTGATATGGTCATTTTATGCTATGCTAATTATCATTTATATAAACTCTCATACAATTTGAATATTCATAGGCATGCAATCAAATAGCAAACACTTGCTTATTTTAAATAATATATTATTCGTTAAAATAAAGTGATATGTTCATTTTATGCTATGCTAATTATCGTTTATATAAACTCTCATACAATTTGAATATTCATAGGTATGCAATCAAATAGTAAACACTTGCTTATTTTAAATAATATATTATTCGTTAAAATAAAGTAATATGGTCATTTTATGCTATGCTAATTATCATTTATATAAACTCTCATACAATTTGAATATTCATAGGCATGCAATCAAATAGTAAACACTTGCTTATTTCAAATAATATATTATTCGTTAAAATAAAGTGATATGGTCATTTTATGCTATGCTAATTCTTATTTATATAAACTCTCATACAATTTGAATATTCATAAGCATGCAATCAAATAGTAAACACTTGCTTATTTTAAATAATATATTATTCGTTAAAATAAAGTGATATGGTCATTTTATGCTATGCTAATTATCATTTATATAAACTCTCATACAATTTGAATATTCATTGGCATGCAATCAAATAGTAAACACTTGCTTATTTTAAATAATATATTATTCGATAAAATAAAGTGATATGGTCATTTTATGCTATGCTAATTATTATTTATATAAACTCCCATACAATTTGAATATTCATAGGCATGCAATCAAATAGTAAACACTTGCTTATTTTAAATAATATATTATTCGTTAAAATAAAGTGATATGGTCATTTTATGCTATGCTAATTATCATTTACATAAACTCTCATACAATTTGAATATTCATAGGCATGCAATCAAATAGTAAACACTTGCTTATCTTAAATAATGTATTATTCGTTAAAATAAAGTGATATGGTCATTTTATGCTATGCTAATTATCATTTATATAAACTCTCATACAATTTGAATATTCATAGGCATGCAATCAAATAGTAAACACTTACTTATTTTAAATAATATATTATTCGTTAAAATAAAGTGATATGATCATTTTATGCTATGCTAATTATCATTTATATAAACTCTCATACAATTTGAATATTCATAGGCATGCAATCAAATAGTAAACACTTACTTATTTTAAATAATATATTATTCGTTAAAATAAAGTGATATGGTCATTTTATGCTATGCTAATTATCATTTATATAAACTCTCATACAATTTGAATATTCATAGGCATGCAATCAAATAGTAAACACTTACTTATTTTAAATAATATATTATTCGTTAAAATAAAGTGATATGGTCATTTTATGCTATGCTAATTATCATTTATATAAACTCTCATACAATTTGAATATTCATGGGCATGCAATCAAATAGTAAACACTAACTTATTTTAAATAATATATTATTCGTTAAAATAAAGTGATATGGTCATTTTATACTATGCTAATTATCATTTATATAAACTCTCATACAATTTGAATATTCATGGGCATGCAATCAAATAGTAAACACTTACTTATTTTAAATAATATATTATTCGTTAATATAAAGTGATATGGTCATTTTATGCTATGCTAATTATCATTTATATAAACTCTCATACAATTTGAATATTCATGGGCATGCAATCAAATAGTAAACACTTACTTATTTTAAATAATATATTATTCGTTAAAATAAAGTGATAGGGTCATTTTATGCTATGCTAATTATCATTTATATAAACTCTCATACAATTTGAATATTCATAGGCATGCAATCAAATAGTAAACACTTACTTATTTTAAATAATATATTATTCGTTAAAATAAAGTGATATGGTCATTTTATGCTATGCTAATTATCATTTATATAAACTCTCATACAATTTGAATATTCATAGGCATGCAATCAAATAGTAAACACTTACTTATTTTAAATAATATATTATTCGTTAAAATAAAGTGATATGGTCATTTTATGCTATGCTAATTATCATTTATATAAACTCTCATACAATTTGAATATTCATAGGCATGCAATCAAATAGTAAACACTTACTTATTTTAAATAATATATTATTCGTTAAAATAAAGTGATATGGTCATTTTATGCTATGCTAATTATCATTTATATAAACTCTCATACAATTTGAATATTCAGAGGCATGCAATCAAATAGTAAACACTTGCTTATTTTAAATAATATATTATTCGTTAAAATAAAGTGATATGGTCATTTTATGCGATGCTAATTATCATTTATATAAACTCTCATACAATTTGAATATTCATGGGCATGCAATCAAATAGTAAACACTTACTTATTTTAAATAATATATTATTCGTTAAAATAAAGTGATATGGTCATTTTATGCTATGCTAATTATCATTTATATAAACTCTCACACAATTTGAATATTCATAGGCATGCAATCAAATTGTAAACACTTACTTATTTTAAATAATATATTATTCGTTAAAATAAAGTGATATGGTCATTTTATGCTATGCTAATTATCATTTATATAAACTCTCATACAATTTGAATATTCATAGGCATGCAATCAAATAGTAAACACTTACTTATTTTAAATAATATATTATTCGTTTAAATAAAGTGATATGGTCATTTTATGCTATGCTAATTATCATTTATATAAACTCTCATACAATTTGAATATTCATGGGCATGCAATCAAATAGTAAACACTTACTTATTTTAAATAATATATTATTCGTTAAAATAAAGTGATATGGTCATTTTATGCTATGCTAATTATCATTTATATAAACTCTCATACAATTTGAATATTCATGGGCATGCAATCAAATAGTAGACACTTACTTATTTTAAATAATATATTATTCGTTAAAATAAAGTGATATGGTCATTTTATGCTATGCTAATTATCATTTATATAAACTCTCATACAATTTGAATATTCATGGGCATGCAATCAAATAGTAAACACTTACTTATTTTAAATAATATATTATTCGTTTAAATAAAGTGATATGGTCATTTTATGCTATGCTAATTATCATTTATATAAACTCTCATACAATTTGAATATTCATAGGCATGCAATCAAATAGTAAACACTTGCTTATTTTAAATAATATATTATTCGTTAAAATAAAGTGATATGGTCATTTTATGCGATGCTAATTATCATTTATATAAACTCTCATACAATTTGAATATTCATGGGCATGCAATCAAATAGTAAACACTTACTTATTTTAAATAATATATTATTCGTTAAAATAAAGTGATATGGTCATTTTATGCTATGCTAATTATCATTTATATAAACTCTCATACAATTTGAATATTCATAGGCATGCAATCAAATAGTAAACACTTACTTATTTTAAATAATATATTATTCGTTTAAATAAAGTGATATGGTCATTTTATGCTATGCTAATTATCATTTATATAAACTCTCATACAATTTGAATATTCATGGGCATGCAATCAAATAGTAAACACTTACTTATTTTAAATAATATATTATTCGTTAAAATAAAGTGATATGGTCATTTTATGCTATGCTAATTATCATTTATATAAACTCTCATACAATTTGAATATTCATGGGCATGCAATCAAATAGTAAACACTTACTTATTTTAAATAATATATTATTCGTTAAAATAAAGTGATATGGTCATTTTATGCTATGCTAATTATCATTTATATAAACTCTCATACAATTTGAATATTCATGGGCATGCAATCAAATAGTAAACACTTACTTATTTTAAATAATATATTATTCGTTTAAATAAAGTGATATGGTCATTTTATGCTATGCTAATTATCATTTATATAAACTCTCATACAATTTGAATATTCATAGGCATGCAATCAAATAGTAAACACTTGCTTATTTTAAATAATATATTATTCGTTAAAATAAAGTGATATGGTCATTTTATGCGATGCTAATTATCATTTATATAAACTCTCATACAATTTGAATATTCATGGGCATGCAATCAAATAGTAAACACTTACTTATTTTAAATAATATATTATTCGTTAAAATAAAGTGATATGGTCATTTTATGCTATGCTAATTATCATTTATATAAACTCTCACACAATTTGAATATTCATAGGCATGCAATCAAATTGTAAACACTTACTTATTTTAAATACTATATTATTCGTTAAAATAAAGTGATATGGTCATTTTATGCTATGCTAATTATCATTTATATAAACTCTCATACAATTTGAATATTCATAGGCATGCAATCAAATAGTAAACACTTACTTATTTTAAATAACATATTATTCGTTAAAATAAAGTGATATGGTCATTTTATGCTATGCTAATTATCATTTATATAAACTCTCATACAATTTGAATATTCATAGGCATGCAATCAAATAGTAAACACTTACTTATTTTAAATAATATATTATTCGTTAAAATAAAGTGATATGGTCATTTTATGCTATGCTAATTATCATTTATATAAACTCTCATACAATTTGAATATTCATAGGCATGCAATCAAATAGTAAACACTTACTTATTTTAAATAATATATTATTCGTTAAAATAAAGTGATATGGTCATTTTATGCTATGCTAATTATCATTTATATAAACTCTCATACAATTTGAATATTCATGGGCATGCAATCAAATAGTAAACACTTACTTATTTTAAATAATATATTATTCGTTAAAATAAAGTGATATGGTCATTTTATGCTATGCTAATTATCATTTATATAAACTCTCATACAATTTGAATATTCATGGGCATGCAATCAAATAGTAAACACTTACTTATTTTAAATAATATATTATTCGTTAAAATAAAGTGATATGGTCATTTTATGCTATGCTAATTATCATTTATATAAACTCTCATACAATTTGAATATTCATGGGCATGCAATCAAATAGTAAACACTTACTTATTTTAAATAATATATTATTCGTTAAAATAAAGTGATATGGTCATTTTATGCTATGCTAATTATCATTTATATAAACTCTCATACAATTTGAATATTCATGGGCATGCAATCAAATAGTAAACACTTACTTATTTTAAATAATATATTATTCGTTTAAATAAAGTGATATGGTCATTTTATGCTATGCTAATTATCATTTATATAAACTCTCATACAATTTGAATATTCATAGGCATGCAATCAAATAGTAAACACTTGCTTATTTTAAATAATATATTATTCGTTAAAATAAAGTGATATGGTCATTTTATGCGATGCTAATTATCATTTATATAAACTCTCATACAATTTGAATATTCATGGGCATGCAATCAAATAGTAAACACTTACTTATTTTAAATAATATATTATTCGTTAAAATAAAGTGATATAGTCATTATATGCTATGCTAATTATCATTTATATAAACTCTCATAAAATTTGAATATTCATGGGCATGCAATCAAATAGTAAACACTTACTTATATTAAATAATATATTATTCGTTAAAATAAAGTGATATGGTCATTTTATGCTATGCTAATTATCATTTTTATAAACTCTCATACAATTTGAATATTCATGGGCATGCAATCAAATAGTAGACACTTACTTATTTTAAATAATATATTATTCGTTAAAATAAAGTGATATGGTCATTTTATGCTATGCTAATTATCATTTATATAAACTCTCATACAATTTGAATATTCATGGGCATGCAATCAAATAGTAGACACTTACTTATTTTAAATAATATATTATTCGTTAAAATAAAGTGATATGGTCATTTTATGCTATGCTAATTATCATTTATATAAACTCTCATACAATTTGAATATTCATGGGCATGCAATCAAATAGTAAACACTTACTTATTTTAAATAATATATTATTTGTTTAAATAAAGTGATATGGTCATTTTATGCTATGCTAATTATCATTTATATAAACTCTCATACAATTTGAATATTCATAGGCATGCAATCAAATAGTAAACACTTGCTTATTTTAAATAATATATTATTCGTTAAAATAAAGTGATATGGTCATTTTATGCGATGCTAATTATCATTTATATAAACTCTCATACAATTTGAATATTCATGGGCATGCAATCAAATAGTAAACACTTACTTATTTTAAATAATATATTATTCGTTAAAATAAAGTGATATGGTCATTTTATGCTATGCTAATTATCATTTATATAAACTCTCACACAATTTGAATATTCATAGGCATGCAATCAAATTGTAAACACTTACTTATTTTAAATAATATATTATTCGTTAAAATAAAGTGATATGGTCATTTTATGCGATGCTAATTATCATTTATATAAACTCTCATACAATTTGAATATTCATGGGCATGCAATCAAATAGTAAACACTTACTTATTTTAAATAATATATTATTCGTTAAAATAAAGTGATATGGTCATTTTATGCTATGCTAATTATCATTTATATAAACTCTCATACAATTTGAATATTCATGGGCATGCAATCAAATAGTAGACACTTACTTATTTTAAATAATATATTATTCGTTAAAATAAAGTGATATGGTCATTTTATGCTATGCTAATTATCATTTATATAAACTCTCATACAATTTGAATATTCATGGGCATGCAATCAAATAGTAAACACTTACTTATTTTAAATAATATATTATTCGTTTAAATAAAGTGATATGGTCATTTTATGCTATGCTAATTATCATTTATATAAACTCTCATACAATTTGAATATTCATAGGCATGCAATCAAATAGTAAACACTTGCTTATTTTAAATAATATATTATTCGTTAAAATAAAGTGATATGGTCATTTTATGCGATGCTAATTATCATTTATATAAACTCTCATACAATTTGAATATTCATGGGCATGCAATCAAATAGTAAACACTTACTTATTTTAAATAATATATTATTCGTTAAAATAAAGTGATATGGTCATTTTATGCTATGCTAATTATCATTTATATAAACTCTCACACAATTTGAATATTCATTGGCATGCAATCAAATTGTAAACACTTACTTATTTTAAATACTATATTATTCGTTAAAATAAAGTGATATGGTCATTTTATGCTATGCTAATTATCATTTATATAAACTCTCATACAATTTGATTATTCATAGGCATGCAACAAATAGTAAACACTTACTTATTTTAAATAACATATTATTCGTTAAAATAAAGTGATATGGTCATTTTATGCTATGCTAATTATCATTTATATAAACTCTCATACAATTTGAATATTCATAGGCATGCAATCAAATAGTAAACACTTACTTATTTTAAATAATATATTATTCGTTAAAATAAAGTGATATGGTCATTTTATGCTATGCTAATTATCATTTATATAAACTCTCATACAATTTGAATATTCATAGGCATGCAATCAAATAGTAAACACTTACTTATTTTAAATAATATATTATTCGTTAAAATAAAGTGATATGGTCATTTTATGCTATGCTAATTATCATTTATATAAACTCTCATACAATTTGAATATTCATGGGCATGCAATCAAATAGTAAACACTTACTTATTTTAAATAATATATTATTCGTTAAAATAAAGTGATATGGTCATTTTATGCTATGCTAATTATCATTTATATAAACTCTCATACAATTTGAATATTCATGGGCATGCAATCAAATAGTAAACACTTACTTATTTTAAATAATATATTATTCGTTTAAATAAAGTGATATGGTCATTTTATGCTATGCTAATTATCATTTATATAAACTCTCATACAATTTGAATATTCATGGGCATGCAATCAAATAGTAAACACTTACTTATTTTAAATAATATATTATTCGTTAAAATAAAGTGATATGGTCATTTTATGCTATGCTAATTATCATTTATATAAACTCTCATACAATTTGAATATTCATGGGCATGCAATCAAATAGTAAACACTTACTTATTTTAAATAATATATTATTCGTTTAAATAAAGTGATATGGTCATTTTATGCTATGCTAATTATCATTTATATAAATTCTCATACAATTTGAATATTCATAGGCATGCAATCAAATAGTAAACACTTACTTATTTTAAATAATATATTATTCGTTAAAATAAAGTGATATGGTCATTTTATGCTATGCTAATTATCATTTATATAAACTCTCATACAATTTGAATATTCATAGGCATGCAATCAAATAGTAAACACTTGCTTATTTTAAATAATATATTATTCGTTAAAATAAAGTGATATGGTCATTTTATGCGATGCTAATTATCATTTATATAAATTCTCATACAATTTGAATATTCATAGGCATGCAATCAAATAGTAAACACTTACTTATTTTAAATACTATATTATTCGTTAAAATAAAGTGATATGGTCATTTTATGCTATGCTAATTATCATTTATATAAATAAACTCTCATACAATTTGAATACACATAGGCATGCAATCAAATAGTAAACACTTACTTATTTTCAATAATATATTATTCGTTAAAATAAAGTGATATGGTCATTTTATGCTATGCTAATTATCATTTATATAAACTCTCATACAATTTGAATATTCATAGGCATGCAATCAAATAGTAAACACTTACTTATTTTAAATAATATATTATTCGTTAAAATAAAGTGATATGGTCATTTTATGCTATGCTAATTATCATTTATATAAACTCTCATACAATTTGAATATTCATAGGCATGCAATCAAATAGTAAACACTTACTTATTTTAAATAATATATTATTCCTTAAAATAAAGTGATATGGTCATTTTATGCTATGCTAATTATCATTTATATAAACTCTCATACAATTTGAATATTCATAGGCATGCAATCAAATAGTAAACACTTACTTATTTTAAATAATATATTATTCGTTAAAATAAAGTGATATGGTCATTTTATGCTATGCTAATTATCATTTATATAAACTCTCATACAATTTGAATACACATAGGCATGCAATCAAATAGTAAACACTTGCTTATTTTAAATACTATATTATTCGTTAAAATAAAGTGATATGGTCATTTTATGCTATGCTAATTATCATTTATATAAACTCTCATACAATTTGAATATTCATGGGCATGCAATCAAATAGTAAACACTTACTTATTTTAAATAATATATTATTCGTTAAAATAAAGTGATATGGTCATTTTATGCTATGCTAATTATCATTTATATAAACTCTCATACAATTTGAATATTCATGGGCATGCAATCAAATAGTAAACACTTACTTATTTTAAATAATATATTATTCGTTTAAATAAAGTGATATGGTCATTTTATGCTATGCTAATTATCATTTATATAAATTCTCATACAATTTGAATACACATAGGCATGCAATCAAATAGTAAACACTTACTTATTTTAAATACTATATTATTCGTTAAAATAAAGTGATATGGTCATTTTATGCTATGCTAATTATCATTTATATAAACTCTCATACAATTTGAATATTCATGGGCATGCAATCAAATAGTAAACACTTACTTATTTTAAATAATATATTATTCGTTAAAATAAAGTGATATGGTCATTTTATGCTATGCTAATTATCATTTATATAAACTCTCATACAATTTGAATATTCATGGGCATGCAATCAAATAGTAAACACTTACTTATTTTAAATAATATATTATTCGTTTAAATAAAGTGATATGGTCATTTTATGCTATGCTAATTATCATTTATATAAATTCTCATACAATTTGAATATTCATAGGCATGCAATCAAATAGTAAACACTTACTTATTTTAAATAATATATTATTCGTTAAAATAAAGTGATATGGTCATTTTATGCTATGCTAATTATCATTTATATAAACTCTCATACAATTTGAATATTCATAGGCATGCAATCAAATAGTAAACACTTACTTATTTTAAATACTATATTATTCGTTAAAATAAAGTGATATGGTCATTTTATGCTATGCTAATTATCATTTATATAAATAAACTCTCATACAATTTGAATACACATAGGCATGCAATCAAATAGTAAACACTTACTTATTTTCAATAATATATTATTCGTTAAAATAAAGTGATATGGTCATTTTATGCTATGCTAATTATCATTTATATAAACTCTCATACGATTTGAATATTCATAGGCATGCAATCAAATAGTAAACACTTACTTATTTTAAATAATATATTATTCGTTAAAATAAAGTGATATGGTCATTTTATGCTATGCTAATTATCATTTATATAAACTCTCACACAATTTGAATATTCATAGGCATGCAATCAAATTGTAAACACTTACTTATTTTAAATACTATATTATTCGTTAAAATAAAGTGATATGGTCATTTTATGCTATGCTAATTATCATTTATATAAACTCTCATACAATTTGAATATTCATAGGCATGCAACAAATAGTAAACACTTACTTATTTTAAATAACATATTATTCGTTAAAATAAAGTGATATGGTCATTTTATGCTATGCTAATTATCATTTATATAAACTCTCATACAATTTGAATATTCATAGGCATGCAATCAAATAGTAAACACTTACTTATTTTAAATAATATATTATTCGTTAAAATAAAGTGATATGGTCATTTTATGCTATGCTAATTATCATTTATATAAACTCTCATACAATTTGAATATTCATAGGCATGCAATCAAATAGTAAACACTTACTTATTTTAAATAATATATTATTCGTTAAAATAAAGTGATATGGTCATTTTATGCTATGCTAATTATCATTTATATAAACTCTCATACAATTTGAATATTCATGGGCATGCAATCAAATAGTAAACACTTACTTATTTTAAATAATATATTATTCGTTAAAATAAAGTGATATGGTCATTTTATGCTATGCTAATTATCATTTATATAAACTCTCATACAATTTGAATATTCATGGGCATGCAATCAAATAGTAAACACTTACTTATTTTAAATAATATATTATTCGTTTAAATAAAGTGATATGGTCATTTTATGCTATGCTAATTATCATTTATATAAACTCTCATACAATTTGAATATTCATGGGCATGCAATCAAATAGTAAACACTTACTTATTTTAAATAATATATTATTCGTTAAAATAAAGTGATATGGTCATTTTATGCTATGCTAATTATCATTTATATAAACTCTCATACAATTTGAATATTCATGGGCATGCAATCAAATAGTAAACACTTACTTATTTTAAATAATATATTATTCGTTTAAATAAAGTGATATGGTCATTTTATGCTATGCTAATTATCATTTATATAAATTCTCATACAATTTGAATATTCATAGGCATGCAATCAAATAGTAAACACTTACTTATTTTAAATAATATATTATTCGTTAAAATAAAGTGATATGGTCATTTTATGCTATGCTAATTATCATTTATATAAACTCTCATACAATTTGAATATTCATAGGCATGCAATCAAATAGTAAACACTTGCTTATTTTAAATAATATATTATTCGTTAAAATAAAGTGATATGGTCATTTTATGCGATGCTAATTATCATTTATATAAATTCTCATACAATTTGAATATTCATAGGCATGCAATCAAATAGTAAACACTTACTTATTTTAAATACTATATTATTCGTTAAAATAAAGTGATATGGTCATTTTATGCTATGCTAATTATCATTTATATAAATAAACTCTCATACAATTTGAATACACATAGGCATGCAATCAAATAGTAAACACTTACTTATTTTCAATAATATATTATTCGTTAAAATAAAGTGATATGGTCATTTTATGCTATGCTAATTATCATTTATATAAACTCTCATACAATTTGAATATTCATAGGCATGCAATCAAATAGTAAACACTTACTTATTTTAAATAATATATTATTCGTTAAAATAAAGTGATATGGTCATTTTATGCTATGCTAATTATCATTTATATAAACTCTCATACAATTTGAATATTCATAGGCATGCAATCAAATAGTAAACACTTACTTATTTTAAATAATATATTATTCGTTAAAATAAAGTGATATGGTCATTTTATGCTATGCTAATTATCATTTATATAAACTCTCATACAATTTGAATATTAATAGGCATGCAATCAAATAGTAAACACTTACTTATTTTAAATAATATATTATTCGTTAAAATAAAGTGATATGGTCATTTTATGCTATGCTAATTATCATTTATATAAACTCTCACACAATTTGAATATTCATAGGCATGCAATCAAATTGTAAACACTTACTTATTTTAAATACTATATTATTCGTTAAAATAAAGTGATATGGTCATTTTATGCTATGCTAATTATCATTTATATAAACTCTCATACAATTTGAATATTCATAGGCATGCAACAAATAGTAAACACTTACTTATTTTAAATAACATATTATTCGTTAAAATAAAGTGATATGGTCATTTTATGCTATGCTAATTATCATTTATATAAACTCTCATACAATTTGAATATTCATAGGCATGCAATCAAATAGTAAACACTTACTTATTTTAAATAATATATTATTCGTTAAAATAAAGTGATATGGTCATTTTATGCTATGCTAATTATCATTTATATAAACTCTCATACAATTTGAATATTCATAGGCATGCAATCAAATAGTAAACACTTACTTATTTTAAATAATATATTATTCGTTAAAATAAAGTGATATGGTCATTTTATGCTATGCTAATTATCATTTATATAAACTCTCATACAATTTGAATATTCATGGGCATGCAATCAAATAGTAAACACTTACTTATTTTAAATAATATATTATTCGTTAAAATAAAGTGATATGGTCATTTTATGCTATGCTAATTATCATTTATATAAACTCTCATACAATTTGAATATTCATGGGCATGCAATCAAATAGTAAACACTTACTTATTTTAAATAATATATTATTCGTTTAAATAAAGTGATATGGTCATTTTATGCTATGCTAATTATCATTTATATAAACTCTCATACAATTTGAATATTCATGGGCATGCAATCAAATAGTAAACACTTACTTATTTTAAATAATATATTATTCGTTAAAATAAAGTGATATGGTCATTTTATGCTATGCTAATTAT
This sequence comes from Acmispon strigosus, assembly GCA_030819835.1. Lineage (NCBI taxonomy): Eukaryota > Viridiplantae > Streptophyta > Magnoliopsida > Fabales > Fabaceae > Acmispon > Acmispon strigosus. The sequence goes on along the minus strand of JAUAMA010000004.1, from coordinate 19,851,281 downwards.
CATTTATATAAACTCTCATACAATTTGAATATTCATGGGCATGCAATCAAATAGTAAACACTTACTTATTTTAAATAATATATTATTCGTTTAAATAAAGTGATATGGTCATTTTATGCTATGCTAATTATCATTTATATAAATTCTCATACAATTTGAATATTCATAGGCATGCAATCAAATAGTAAACACTTACTTATTTTAAATAATATATTATTCGTTAAAATAAAGTGATATGGTCATTTTATGCTATGCTAATTATCATTTATATAAACTCTCATACAATTTGAATATTCATAGGCATGCAATCAAATAGTAAACACTTGCTTATTTTAAATAATATATTATTCGTTAAAATAAAGTGATATGGTCATTTTATGCGATGCTAATTATCATTTATATAAATTCTCATACAATTTGAATATTCATAGGCATGCAATCAAATAGTAAACACTTACTTATTTTAAATACTATATTATTCGTTAAAATAAAGTGATATGGTCATTTTATGCTATGCTAATTATCATTTATATAAATAAACTCTCATACAATTTGAATACACATAGGCATGCAATCAAATAGTAAACACTTACTTATTTTCAATAATATATTATTCGTTAAAATAAAGTGATATGGTCATTTTATGCTATGCTAATTATCATTTATATAAACTCTCATACAATTTGAATATTCATAGGCATGCAATCAAATAGTAAACACTTACTTATTTTAAATAATATATTATTCGTTAAAATAAAGTGATATGGTCATTTTATGCTATGCTAATTATCATTTATATAAACTCTCATACAATTTGAATAGTCATAGGCATGCAATCAAATAGTAAACACTTACTTATTTTAAATAATATATTATTCGTTAAAATAAAGTGATATGGTCATTTTATGCTATGCTAATTATCATTTATATAAACTCTCATACAATTTGAATATTCATAGGCATGCAATCAAATAGTAAACACTTACTTATTTTAAATAATATATTATTCGTTAAAATAAAGTGATATGGTCATTTTATGCTATGCTAATTATCATTTATATAAACTCTCATACAATTTGAATACACATAGGCATGCAATCAAATAGTAAACACTTGCTTATTTTAAATACTATATTATTCGTTAAAATAAAGTGATATGGTCATTTTATGCTATGCTAATTATCATTTATATAAACTCTCATACAATTTGAATATTCATGGGCATGCAATCAAATAGTAAACACTTACTTATTTTAAATAATATATTATTCGTTAAAATAAAGTGATATGGTCATTTTATGCTATGCTAATTATCATTTATATAAACTCTCATACAATTTGAATATTCATGGGCATGCAATCAAATAGTAAACACTTACTTATTTTAAATAATATATTATTCGTTTAAATAAAGTGATATGGTCATTTTATGCTATGCTAATTATCATTTATATAAATTCTCATACAATTTGAATACACATAGGCATGCAATCAAATAGTAAACACTTACTTATTTTAAATACTATATTATTCGTTAAAATAAAGTTATATGGTCATTTTATGCTATGCTAATTATCATTTATATAAACTCTCATACAATTTGAATATTCATGGGCATGCAATCAAATAGTAAACACTTACTTATTTTAAATAATATATTATTCGTTAAAATAAAGTGATATGGTCATTTTATGCTATGCTAATTATCATTTATATAAACTCTCATACAATTTGAATATTCATGGGCATGCAATCAAATAGTAAACACTTACTTATTTTAAATAATATATTATTCGTTTAAATAAAGTGATATGGTCATTTTATGCTATGCTAATTATCATTTATATAAATTCTCATACAATTTGAATATTCATAGGCATGCAATCAAATAGTAAACACTTACTTATTTTAAATAATATATTATTCGTTAAAATAAAGTGATATGGTCATTTTATGCTATGCTAATTATCATTTATATAAACTCTCATACAATTTGAATATTCATAGGCATGCAATCAAATAGTAAACACTTACTTATTTTAAATACTATATTATTCGTTAAAATAAAGTGATATGGTCATTTTATGCGATGCTAATTATCATTTATATAAATTCTCATACAATTTGAATATTCATAGGCATGCAATCAAATAGTAAACACTTACTTATTTTAAATAATATATTATTCGTTAAAATAAAGTGATATGGTCATTTTATGCTATGCTAATTATCATTTATATAAACTCTCATACAATTTGAATACACATAGGCATGCAATCAAATAGTAAACACTTGCTTATTTTAAATACTATATTATTCGTTAAAATAAAGTGATATGGTCATTTTATGCTATGCTAATTATCATTTATATAAACTCTCATACAATTTGAATATTCATAGGCATGCAATCAAGTAGAAACACTTGCTTATTTTAAATAATATATTATTCGTTAAAATAAAGTGATATGGTCATTTTATGCTATGCTAATTATCATTTATATAAACTCTCATACAATTTGAATATTCATGGGCATGCAATCAAATAGTAAACACTTACTTATTTTAAATAATATATTTTTCGTTAAAATAAAGTGATATGGTCATTTTATGCTATGCTAATTATCATTTATATAAACTCTCATACAATTTGAATACACATAGGCATGCAATCAAATAGTAAACACTTGCTTATTTTAAATAATATATTATTCGTTAAAATAAAGTGATATGGTCATTTTATGCTATGCTAATTATCATTTATATAAACTCTCATACAATTTGAATATTCATGGGCATGCAATCAAATAGTAAACACTTGCTTATTTTCAATAATATATTATTCGTTAAAATAAAGTGATATGGTCATTTTATGCTATGCTAATTATCATTTATATAAACTCTCATACAATTTGAATATTCATAGGCATGCAATCAAGTAGAAACACTTGCTTATTTTAAATAATATATTATTCGTTAAAATAAAGTGATATGGTCATTTTATGCTATGCTAATTATCATTTATATAAACACTCATACAATTTGAATATTCATGGGCATGCAATCAAATAGTAAACACTTACTTATTTTAAATAATATATTATTCGTTAAAATAAAGTGATATGGTCATTTTATGCTATGCTAATTATCATTTATATAAACTCTCATACAATTTGAATATTCATAGGCATGCAATCAAATAGTAAACACTTACTTATTTTAAATAATATATTATTCGTTAAAATAAAGTGATATGGTCATTTTATGCTATGCTAATTATCATTTATATAAACTCTCATACAATTTGAATATTAATAGGCATGCAATCAAATAGTAAACACTTACTTATTTTAAATAATATATTATTCGTTAAAATAAAGTGATATGGTCATTTTATGCTATGCTAATTATCATTTATATAAACTCTCACACAATTTGAATATTCATAGGCATGCAATCAAATTGTAAACACTTACTTATTTTAAATACTATATTATTCGTTAAAATAAAGTGATATGGTCATTTTATGCTATGCTAATTATCATTTATATAAACTCTCATACAATTTGAATATTCATAGGCATGCAACAAATAGTAAACACTTACTTATTTTAAATAACATATTATTCGTTAAAATAAAGTGATATGGTCATTTTATGCTATGCTAATTATCATTTATATAAACTCTCATACAATTTGAATATTCATAGGCATGCAATCAAATAGTAAACACTTACTTATTTTCAATAATATATTATTCGTTAAAATAAAGTGATATGGTCATTTTATGCTATGCTAATTATCATTTATATAAACTCTCATACGATTTGAATATTCATAGGCATGCAATCAAATAGTAAACACTTACTTATTTTAAATAATATATTATTCGTTAAAATAAAGTGATATGGTCATTTTATGCTATGCTAATTATCATTTATATAAACTCTCACACAATTTGAATATTCATAGGCATGCAATCAAATTGTAAACACTTACTTATTTTAAATACTATATTATTCGTTAAAATAAAGTGATATGGTCATTTTATGCTATGCTAATTATCATTTATATAAACTCTCATACAATTTGAATATTCATAGGCATGCAACAAATAGTAAACACTTACTTATTTTAAATAACATATTATTCGTTAAAATAAAGTGATATGGTCATTTTATGCTATGCTAATTATCATTTATATAAACTCTCATACAATTTGAATATTCATAGGCATGCAATCAAATAGTAAACACTTACTTATTTTAAATAATATATTATTCGTTAAAATAAAGTGATATGGTCATTTTATGCTATGCTAATTATCATTTATATAAACTCTCATACAATTTGAATATTCATAGGCATGCAATCAAATAGTAAACACTTACTTATTTTAAATAATATATTATTCGTTAAAATAAAGTGATATGGTCATTTTATGCTATGCTAATTATCATTTATATAAACTCTCATACAATTTGAATATTCATGGGCATGCAATCAAATAGTAAACACTTACTTATTTTAAATAATATATTATTCGTTAAAATAAAGTGATATGGTCATTTTATGCTATGCTAATTATCATTTATATAAACTCTCATACAATTTGAATATTCATGGGCATGCAATCAAATAGTAAACACTTACTTATTTTAAATAATATATTATTCGTTTAAATAAAGTGATATGGTCATTTTATGCTATGCTAATTATCATTTATATAAACTCTCATACAATTTGAATATTCATGGGCATGCAATCAAATAGTAAACACTTACTTATTTTAAATAATATATTATTCGTTAAAATAAAGTGATATGGTCATTTTATGCTATGCTAATTATCATTTATATAAACTCTCATACAATTTGAATATTCATGGGCATGCAATCAAATAGTAAACACTTACTTATTTTAAATAATATATTATTCGTTTAAATAAAGTGATATGGTCATTTTATGCTATGCTAATTATCATTTATATAAATTCTCATACAATTTGAATATTCATAGGCATGCAATCAAATAGTAAACACTTACTTATTTTAAATAATATATTATTCGTTAAAATAAAGTGATATGGTCATTTTATGCTATGCTAATTATCATTTATATAAACTCTCATACAATTTGAATATTCATAGGCATGCAATCAAATAGTAAACACTTGCTTATTTTAAATAATATATTATTCGTTAAAATAAAGTGATATGGTCATTTTATGCGATGCTAATTACCATTTATATAAATTCTCATACAATTTGAATATTCATAGGCATGCAATCAAATAGTAAACACTTACTTATTTTAAATACTATATTATTCGTTAAAATAAAGTGATATGGTCATTTTATGCTATGCTAATTATCATTTATATAAATAAACTCTCATACAATTTGAATACACATAGGCATGCAATCAAATAGTAAACACTTACTTATTTTCAATAATATATTATTCGTTAAAATAAAGTGATATGGTCATTTTATGCTATGCTAATTATCATTTATATAAACTCTCATACAATTTGAATATTCATAGGCATGCAATCAAATAGTAAACACTTACTTATTTTAAATAATATATTATTCGTTAAAATAAAGTGATATGGTCATTTTATGCTATGCTAATTATCATTTATATAAACTCTCATACAATTTGAATATTCATAGGCATGCAATCAAATAGTAAACACTTACTTATTTTAAATAATATATTATTCGTTAAAATAAAGTGATATGGTCATTTTATGCTATGCTAATTATCATTTATATAAACTCTCATACAATTTGAATATTAATAGGCATGCAATCAAATAGTAAACACTTACTTATTTTAAATAATATATTATTCGTTAAAATAAAGTGATATGGTCATTTTATGCTATGCTAATTATCATTTATATAAACTCTCACACAATTTGAATATTCATAGGCATGCAATCAAATTGTAAACACTTACTTATTTTAAATACTATATTATTCGTTAAAATAAAGTGATATGGTCATTTTATGCTATGCTAATTATCATTTATATAAACTCTCATACAATTTGAATATTCATAGGCATGCAACAAATAGTAAACACTTACTTATTTTAAATAACATATTATTCGTTAAATTAAAGTGATATGGTCATTTTATGCTATGCTAATTATCATTTATATAAACTCTCATACAATTTGAATATTCATAGGCATGCAATCAAATAGTAAACACTTACTTATTTTAAATAATATATTATTCGTTAAAATAAAGTGATATGGTCATTTTATGCTATGCTAATTATCATTTATATAAACTCTCATACAATTTGAATATTCATAGGCATGCAATCAAATAGTAAACACTTACTTATTTTAAATAATATATTATTCGTTAAAATAAAGTGATATGGTCATTTTATGCTATGCTAATTATCATTTATATAAACTCTCATACAATTTGAATATTCATGGGCATGCAATCAAATAGTAAACACTTACTTATTTTAAATAATATATTATTCGTTAAAATAAAGTGATATGGTCATTTTATGCTATGCTAATTATCATTTATATAAACTCTCAGACAATTTGAATATTCATGGGCATGCAATCAAATAGTAAACACTTACTTATTTTAAATAATATATTATTCGTTTAAATAAAGTGATATGGTCATTTTATGCTATGCTAATTATCATTTATATAAACTCTCATACAATTTGAATATTCATGGGCATGCAATCAAATAGTAAACACTTACTTATTTTAAATAATATATTATTCGTTAAAATAAAGTGATATGGTCATTTTATGCTATGCTAATTATCATTTATATAAACTCTCATACAATTTGAATATTCATGGGCATGCAATCAAATAGTAAACACTTACTTATTTTAAATAATATATTATTCGTTTAAATAAAGTGATATGGTCATTTTATGCTATGCTAATTATCATTTATATAAATTCTCATACAATTTGAATATTCATAGGCATGCAATCAAATAGTAAACACTTACTTATTTTAAATAATATATTATTCGTTAAAATAAAGTGATATGGTCATTTTATGCTATGCTAATTATCATTTATATAAACTCTCATACAATTTGAATATTCATAGGCATGCAATCAAATAGTAAACACTTGCTTATTTTAAATAATATATTATTCGTTAAAATAAAGTGATATGGTCATTTTATGCGATGCTAATTATCATTTATATAAATTCTCATACAATTTGAATATTCATAGGCATGCAATCAAATAGTAAACACTTACTTATTTTAAATACTATATTATTCGTTAAAATAAAGTGATATGGTCATTTTATGCTATGCTAATTATCATTTATATAAATAAACTCTCATACAATTTGAATACACATAGGCATGCAATCAAATAGTAAACACTTACTTATTTTCAATAATATATTATTCGTTAAAATAAAGTGATATGGTCATTTTATGCTATGCTAATTATCATTTATATAAACTCTCATACAATTTGAATATTCATAGGCATGCAATCAAATAGTAAACACTTACTTATTTTAAATAATATATTATTCGTTAAAATAAAGTGATATGGTCATTTTATGCTATGCTAATTATCATTTATATAAACTCTCATACAATTTGAATAGTCATAGGCATGCAATCAAATAGTAAACACTTACTTATTTTAAATAATATATTATTCGTTAAAATAAAGTGATATGGTCATTTTATGCTATGCTAATTATCATTTATATAAACTCTCATACAATTTGAATATTCATAGGCATGCAATCAAATAGTAAACACTTACTTATTTTAAATAATATATTATTCGTTAAAATAAAGTGATATGGTCATTTTATGCTATGCTAATTATCATTTATATAAACTCTCATACAATTTGAATACACATAGGCATGCAATCAAATAGTAAACACTTGCTTATTTTAAATACTATATTATTCGTTAAAATAAAGTGATATGGTCATTTTATGCTATGCTAATTATCATTTATATAAACTCTCATACAATTTGAATATTCATGGGCATGCAATCAAATAGTAAACACTTACTTATTTTAAATAATATATTATTCGTTAAAATAAAGTGATATGGTCATTTTATGCTATGCTAATTATCATTTATATAAACTCTCATACAATTTGAATATTCATGGGCATGCAATCAAATAGTAAACACTTACTTATTTTAAATAATATATTATTCGTTTAAATAAAGTGATATGGTCATTTTATGCTATGCTAATTATCATTTATATAAATTCTCATACAATTTGAATACACATAGGCATGCAATCAAATAGTAAACACTTACTTATTTTAAATACTATATTATTCGTTAAAATAAAGTGATATGGTCATTTTATGCTATGCTAATTATCATTTATATAAACTCTCATACAATTTGAATATTCATGGGCATGCAATCAAATAGTAAACACTTACTTATTTTAAATAATATATTATTCGTTAAAATAAAGTGATATGGTCATTTTATGCTATGCTAATTATCATTTATATAAACTCTCATACAATTTGAATATTCATGGGCATGCAATCAAATAGTAAACACTTACTTATTTTAAATAATATATTATTCGTTTAAATAAAGTGATATGGTCATTTTATGCTATGCTAATTATCATTTATATAAATTCTCATACAATTTGAATATTCATAGGCATGCAATCAAATAGTAAACACTTACTTATTTTAAATAATATATTATTCGTTAAAATAAAGTGATATGGTCATTTTATGCTATGCTAATTATCATTTATATAAACTCTCATACAATTTGAATATTCATAGGCATGCAATCAAATAGTAAACACTTACTTATTTTAAATACTATATTATTCGTTAAAATAAAGTGATATGGTCATTTTATGCGATGCTAATTATCATTTATATAAATTCTCATACAATTTGAATATTCATAGGCATGCAATCAAATAGTAAACACTTACTTATTTTAAATAATATATTATTCGTTAAAATAAAGTGATATGGTCATTTTATGCTATGCTAATTATCATTTATATAAACTCTCATACAATTTGAATACACATAGGCATGCAATCAAATAGTAAACACTTGCTTATTTTAAATACTATATTATTCGTTAAAATAAAGTGATATGGTCATTTTATGCTATGCTAATTATCATTTATATAAACTCTCATACAATTTGAATATTCATAGGCATGCAATCAAGTAGAAACACTTGCTTATTTTAAATAATATATTATTCGTTAAAATAAAGTGATATGGTCATTTTATGCTATGCTAATTATCATTTATATAAACTCTCATACAATTTGAATATTCATGGGCATGCAATCAAATAGTAAACACTTACTTATTTTAAATAATATATTTTTCGTTAAAATAAAGTGATATGGTCATTTTATGCTATGCTAATTATCATTTATATAAACTCTCATACAATTTGAATACACATAGGCATGCAATCAAATAGTAAACACTTGCTTATTTTAAATAATATATTATTCGTTAAAATAAAGTGATATGGTCATTTTATGCTATGCTAATTATCATTTATATAAACTCTCATACAATTTGAATATTCATGGGCATGCAATCAAATAGTAAACACTTGCTTATTTTCAATAATATATTATTCGTTAAAATAAAGTGATATGGTCATTTTATGCGATGCTAATTATCATTTATATAAATTCTCATACAATTTGAATATTCATAGGCATGCAATCAAATAGTAAACACTTACTTATTTTAAATACTATATTATTCGTTAAAATAAAGTGATATGGTCATTTTATGCTATGCTAATTATCATTTATATAAATAAACTCTCATACAATTTGAATACACATAGGCATGCAATCAAATAGTAAACACTTACTTATTTTCAATAATATATTATTCGTTAAAATAAAGTGATATGGTCATTTTATGCTATGCTAATTATCATTTATATAAACTCTCATACAATTTGAATATTCATAGGCATGCAATCAAATAGTAAACACTTACTTATTTTAAATAATATATTATTCGTTAAAATAAAGTGATATGGTCATTTTATGCTATGCTAATTATCATTTATATAAACTCTCATACAATTTGAATAGTCATAGGCATGCAATCAAATAGTAAACACTTACTTATTTTAAATAATATATTATTCGTTAAAATAAAGTGATATGGTCATTTTATGCTATGCTAATTATCATTTATATAAACTCTCATACAATTTGAATATTCATAGGCATGCAATCAAATAGTAAACACTTACTTATTTTAAATAATATATTATTCGTTAAAATAAAGTGATATGGTCATTTTATGCTATGCTAATTATCATTTATATAAACTCTCATACAATTTGAATACACATAGGCATGCAATCAAATAGTAAACACTTGCTTATTTTAAATACTATATTATTCGTTAAAATAAAGTGATATGGTCATTTTATGCTATGCTAATTATCATTTATATAAACTCTCATACAATTTGAATATTCATGGGCATGCAATCAAATAGTAAACACTTACTTATTTTAAATAATATATTATTCGTTAAAATAAAGTGATATGGTCATTTTATGCTATGCTAATTATCATTTATATAAACTCTCATACAATTTGAATATTCATGGGCATGCAATCAAATAGTAAACACTTACTTATTTTAAATAATATATTATTCGTTAAAATAAAGTGATATGGTCATTTTATGCTATGCTAATTATCATTTATATAAACTCTCATACAATTTGAATATTCATGGGCATGCAATCAAATAGTAAACACTTGCTTATTTTCAATAATATATTATTCGTTAAAATAAAGTGATATGGTCATTTTATGCTATGCTAATTATCATTTATATAAACTCTCATACAATTTGAATATTCATGGGCATGCAATCAAATAGTAAACACTTGCTTATTTTCAATAATATATTATTCGTTAAAATAAAGTGATATGGTCATTTTATGCGATGCTAATTATCATTTATATAAATTCTCATACAATTTGAATATTCATAGGCATGCAATCAAATAGTAAACACTTACTTATTTTAAATACTATATTATTCGTTAAAATAAAGTGATATGGTCATTTTATGCTATGCTAATTATCATTTATATAAATAAACTCTCATACAATTTGAATACACATAGGCATGCAATCAAATAGTAAACACTTACTTATTTTCAATAATATATTATTCGTTAAAATAAAGTGATATGGTCATTTTATGCTATGCTAATTATCATTTATATAAACTCTCATACAATTTGAATATTCATAGGCATGCAATCAAATAGTAAACACTTACTTATTTTAAATAATATATTATTCGTTAAAATAAAGTGATATGGTCATTTTATGCTATGCTAATTATCATTTATATAAACTCTCATACAATTTGAATAGTCATAGGCATGCAATCAAATAGTAAACACTTACTTATTTTAAATAATATATTATTCGTTAAAATAAAGTGATATGGTCATTTTATGCTATGCTAATTATCATTTATATAAACTCTCATACAATTTGAATATTCATAGGCATGCAATCAAATAGTAAACACTTACTTATTTTAAATAATATATTATTCGTTAAAATAAAGTGATATGGTCATTTTATGCTATGCTAATTATCATTTATATAAACTCTCATACAATTTGAATACACATAGGCATGCAATCAAATAGTAAACACTTGCTTATTTTAAATACTATATTATTCGTTAAAATAAAGTGATATGGTCATTTTATGCTATGCTAATTATCATTTATATAAACTCTCATACAATTTGAATATTCATGGGCATGCAATCAAATAGTAAACACTTACTTATTTTAAATAATATATTATTCGTTAAAATAAAGTGATATGGTCATTTTATGCTATGCTAATTATCATTTATATAAACTCTCATACAATTTGAATACACATAGGCATGCAATCAAATAGTAAACACTTGCTTATTTTAAATAATATATTATTCGTTAAAATAAAGTGATATGGTCATTTTATGCTATGCTAATTATCATTTATATAAACTCTCATACAATTTGAATATTCATGGGCATGCAATCAAATAGTAAACACTTGCTTATTTTCAATAATATATTATTCGTTAAAATAAAGTGATATGGTCATTTTATGCTATGCTAATTATCATTTATATAAACTCTCATACAATTTGAATATTCATAGGCATGCAATCAAGTAGAAACACTTGCTTATTTTAAATAATATATTATTCGTTAAAATAAAGTGATATGGTCATTTTATGCTATGCTAATTATCATTTATATAAACACTCATACAATTTGAATATTCATAGGCATGCAATCAAATAGTAAACACTTACTTATTTTAAATAATATATTATTCGTTAAAATAAAGTGATATGGTCATTTTATGCTATGCTAATTATCATTTATATAAACTCTCATACAATTTGAATATTCATGGGCATGCAATCAAATAGTAAACACTTACTTATTTTAAATAATATATTATTCGTTAAAATAAAGTGATATGGTCATTTTATGCTATGCTAATTATCATTTATATAAACTCTCATACAATTTGAATATTCATGGGCATGCAATCAAATAGTAAACACTTACTTATTTTAAATAATATATTATTCGTTTAAATAAAGTGATATGGTCATTTTATGCTATGCTAATTATCATTTATATAAATTCTCATACAATTTGAATATTCATAGGCATGCAATCAAATAGTAAACACTTACTTATTTTAAATAATATATTATTCGTTAAAATAAAGTGATATGGTCATTTTATGCTATGCTAATTATCATTTATATAAACTCTCATACAATTTGAATATTCATAGGCATGCAATCAAATAGTAAACACTTGCTTATTTTAAATAATATATTATTCGTTAAAATAAAGTGATATGGTCATTTTATGCGATGCTAATTATCATTTATATAAATTCTCATACAATTTGAATATTCATAGGCATGCAATCAAATAGTAAACACTTACTTATTTTAAATACTATATTATTCGTTAAAATAAAGTGATATGGTCATTTTATGCTATGCTAATTATCATTTATATAAATAAACTCTCATACAATTTGAATACACATAGGCATGCAATCAAATAGTAAACACTTACTTATTTTCAATAATATATTATTCGTTAAAATAAAGTGATATGGTCATTTTATGCTATGCTAATTATCATTTATATAAACTCTCATACAATTTGAATATTCATAGGCATGCAATCAAATAGTAAACACTTACTTATTTTAAATAATATATTATTCGTTAAAATAAAGTGATATGGTCATTTTATGCTATGCTAATTATCATTTATATAAACTCTCATACAATTTGAATATTCATAGGCATGCAATCAAATAGTAAACACTTACTTATTTTAAATAATATATTATTCGTTAAAATAAAGTGATATGGTCATTTTATGCTATGCTAATTATCATTTATATAAACTCTCATACAATTTGAATATTAATAGGCATGCAATCAAATAGTAAACACTTACTTATTTTAAATAATATATTATTCGTTAAAATAAAGTGATATGGTCATTTTATGCTATGCTAATTATCATTTATATAAACTCTCACACAATTTGAATATTCATAGGCATGCAATCAAATTGTAAACACTTACTTATTTTAAATACTATATTATTCGTTAAAATAAAGTGATATGGTCATTTTATGCTATGCTAATTATCATTTATATAAACTCTCATACAATTTGAATATTCATAGGCATGCAACAAATAGTAAACACTTACTTATTTTAAATAACATATTATTCGTTAAAATAAAGTGATATGGTCATTTTATGCTATGCTAATTATCATTTATATAAACTCTCATACAATTTGAATATTCATAGGCATGCAATCAAATAGTAAACACTTACTTATTTTCAATAATATATTATTCGTTAAAATAAAGTGATATGGTCATTTTATGCTATGCTAATTATCATTTATATAAACTCTCATACGATTTGAATATTCATAGGCATGCAATCAAATAGTAAACACTTACTTATTTTAAATAATATATTATTCGTTAAAATAAAGTGATATGGTCATTTTATGCTATGCTAATTATCATTTATATAAACTCTCACACAATTTGAATATTCATAGGCATGCAATCAAATTGTAAACACTTACTTATTTTAAATACTATATTATTCGTTAAAATAAAGTGATATGGTCATTTTATGCTATGCTAATTATCATTTATATAAACTCTCATACAATTTGAATATTCATAGGCATGCAACAAATAGTAAACACTTACTTATTTTAAATAACATATTATTCGTTAAAATAAAGTGATATGGTCATTTTATGCTATGCTAATTATCATTTATATAAACTCTCATACAATTTGAATATTCATAGGCATGCAATCAAATAGTAAACACTTACTTATTTTCAATAATATATTATTCGTTAAAATAAAGTGATATGGTCATTTTATGCTATGCTAATTATCATTTATATAAACTCTCATACAATTTGAATATTCATAGGCATGCAATCAAATAGTAAACACTTACTTATTTTAAATAATATATTATTCGTTAAAATAAAGTGATATGGTCATTTTATGCTATGCTAATTATCATTTATATAAACTCTCATACAATTTGAATAGTCATAGGCATGCAATCAAATAGTAAACACTTACTTATTTTAAATAATATATTATTCGTTAAAATAAAGTGATATGGTCATTTTATGCTATGCTAATTATCATTTATATAAACTCTCATACAATTTGAATATTCATAGGCATGCAATCAAATAGTAAACACTTACTTATTTTAAATAATATATTATTCGTTAAAATAAAGTGATATGGTCATTTTATGCTATGCTAATTATCATTTATATAAACTCTCATACAATTTGAATACACATAGGCATGCAATCAAATAGTAAACACTTACTTATTTTCAATAATATATTATTCGTTAAAATAAAGTGATATGGTCATTTTATGCTATGCTAATTATCATTTATATAAACTCTCATACAATTTGAATATTCATAGGCATGCAATCAAATAGTAAACACTTACTTATTTTAAATAATATATTATTCGTTAAAATAAAGTGATATGGTCATTTTATGCTATGCTAATTATCATTTATATAAACTCTCATACAATTTGAATATTCATAGGCATGCAATCAAATAGTAAACACTTACTTATTTTAAATAATATATTATTCGTTAAAATAAAGTGATATGGTCATTTTATGCTATGCTAATTATCATTTATATAAACTCTCATACAATTTGAATATTAATAGGCATGCAATCAAATAGTAAACACTTACTTATTTTAAATAATATATTATTCGTTAAAATAAAGTGATATGGTCATTTTATGCTATGCTAATTATCATTTATATAAATTCTCATACAATTTGAATATTCATAGGCATGCAATCAAATAGTAAACACTTACTTATTTTAAATAATATATTATTCGTTAAAATAAAGTGATATGGTCATTTTATGCTATGCTAATTATCATTTATATAAACTCTCATACAATTTGAATATTCATAGGCATGCAATCAAATAGTAAACACTTGCTTATTTTAAATAATATATTATTCGTTAAAATAAAGTGATATGGTCATTTTATGCGATGCTAATTATCATTTATATAAATTCTCATACAATTTGAATATTCATAGGCATGCAATCAAATAGTAAACACTTACTTATTTTAAATACTATATTATTCGTTAAAATAAAGTGATATGGTCATTTTATGCTATGCTAATTATCATTTATATAAATAAACTCTCATACAATTTGAATACACATAGGCATGCAATCAAATAGTAAACACTTACTTATTTTCAATAATATATTATTCGTTAAAATAAAGTGATATGGTCATTTTATGCTATGCTAATTATCATTTATATAAACTCTCATACAATTTGAATATTCATAGGCATGCAATCAAATAGTAAACACTTACTTATTTTAAATAATATATTATTCGTTAAAATAAAGTGATATGGTCATTTTATGCTATGCTAATTATCATTTATATAAACTCTCATACAATTTGAATATTCATAGGCATGCAATCAAATAGTAAACACTTACTTATTTTAAATAATATATTATTCGTTAAAATAAAGTGATATGGTCATTTTATGCTATGCTAATTATCATTTATATAAACTCTCATACAATTTGAATATTAATAGGCATGCAATCAAATAGTAAACACTTACTTATTTTAAATAATATATTATTCGTTAAAATAAAGTGATATGGTCATTTTATGCTATGCTAATTATCATTTATATAAACTCTCACACAATTTGAATATTCATAGGCATGCAATCAAATTGTAAACACTTACTTATTTTAAATACTATATTATTCGTTAAAATAAAGTGATATGGTCATTTTATGCTATGCTAATTATCATTTATATAAACTCTCATACAATTTGAATATTCATAGGCATGCAACAAATAGTAAACACTTACTTATTTTAAATAACATATTATTCGTTAAAATAAAGTGATATGGTCATTTTATGCTATGCTAATTATCATTTATATAAACTCTCATACAATTTGAATATTCATAGGCATGCAATCAAATAGTAAACACTTACTTATTTTAAATAATATATTATTCGTTAAAATAAAGTGATATGGTCATTTTATGCTATGCTAATTATCATTTATATAAACTCTCATACAATTTGAATATTCATAGGCATGCAATCAAATAGTAAACACTTACTTATTTTAAATAATATATTATTCGTTAAAATAAAGTGATATGGTCATTTTATGCTATGCTAATTATCATTTATATAAACTCTCATACAATTTGAATATTCATGGGCATGCAATCAAATAGTAAACACTTACTTATTTTAAATAATATATTATTCGTTAAAATAAAGTGATATGGTCATTTTATGCTATGCTAATTATCATTTATATAAACTCTCATACAATTTGAATATTCATGGGCATGCAATCAAATAGTAAACACTTACTTATTTTAAATAATATATTATTCGTTTAAATAAAGTGATATGGTCATTTTATGCTATGCTAATTATCATTTATATAAACTCTCATACAATTTGAATATTCATGGGCATGCAATCAAATAGTAAACACTTACTTATTTTAAATAATATATTATTCGTTAAAATAAAGTGATATGGTCATTTTATGCTATGCTAATTATCATTTATATAAACTCTCATACAATTTGAATATTCATGGGCATGCAATCAAATAGTAAACACTTACTTATTTTAAATAATATATTATTCGTTTAAATAAAGTGATATGGTCATTTTATGCTATGCTAATTATCATTTATATAAATTCTCATACAATTTGAATATTCATAGGCATGCAATCAAATAGTAAACACTTACTTATTTTAAATAATATATTATTCGTTAAAATAAAGTGATATGGTCATTTTATGCTATGCTAATTATCATTTATATAAACTCTCATACAATTTGAATATTCATAGGCATGCAATCAAATAGTAAACACTTGCTTATTTTAAATAATATATTATTCGTTAAAATAAAGTGATATGGTCATTTTATGCGATGCTAATTATCATTTATATAAATTCTCATACAATTTGAATATTCATAGGCATGCAATCAAATAGTAAACACTTACTTATTTTAAATACTATATTATTCGTTAAAATAAAGTGATATGGTCATTTTATGCTATGCTAATTATCATTTATATAAATAAACTCTCATACAATTTGAATACACATAGGCATGCAATCAAATAGTAAACACTTACTTATTTTCAATAATATATTATTCGTTAAAATAAAGTGATATGGTCATTTTATGCTATGCTAATTATCATTTATATAAACTCTCATACAATTTGAATATTCATAGGCATGCAATCAAATAGTAAACACTTACTTATTTTAAATAATATATTATTCGTTAAAATAAAGTGATATGGTCATTTTATGCTATGCTAATTATCATTTATATAAACTCTCATACAATTTGAATAGTCATAGGCATGCAATCAAATAGTAAACACTTACTTATTTTAAATAATATATTATTCGTTAAAATAAAGTGATATGGTCATTTTATGCTATGCTAATTATCATTTATATAAACTCTCATACAATTTGAATATTCATAGGCATGCAATCAAATAGTAAACACTTACTTATTTTAAATAATATATTATTCGTTAAAATAAAGTGATATGGTCATTTTATGCTATGCTAATTATCATTTATATAAACTCTCATACAATTTGAATACACATAGGCATGCAATCAAATAGTAAACACTTGCTTATTTTAAATACTATATTATTCGTTAAAATAAAGTGATATGGTCATTTTATGCTATGCTAATTATCATTTATATAAACTCTCATACAATTTGAATATTCATGGGCATGCAATCAAATAGTAAACACTTACTTATTTTAAATAATATATTATTCGTTAAAATAAAGTGATATGGTCATTTTATGCTATGCTAATTATCATTTATATAAACTCTCATACAATTTGAATATTCATGGGCATGCAATCAAATAGTAAACACTTACTTATTTTAAATAATATATTATTCGTTTAAATAAAGTGATATGGTCATTTTATGCTATGCTAATTATCATTTATATAAATTCTCATACAATTTGAATACACATAGGCATGCAATCAAATAGTAAACACTTACTTATTTTAAATACTATATTATTCGTTAAAATAAAGTGATATGGTCATTTTATGCTATGCTAATTATCATTTATATAAACTCTCATACAATTTGAATATTCATGGGCATGCAATCAAATAGTAAACACTTACTTATTTTAAATAATATATTATTCGTTAAAATAAAGTGATATGGTCATTTTATGCTATGCTAATTATCATTTATATAAACTCTCATACAATTTGAATATTCATGGGCATGCAATCAAATAGTAAACACTTACTTATTTTAAATAATATATTATTCGTTTAAATAAAGTGATATGGTCATTTTATGCTATGCTAATTATCATTTATATAAATTCTCATACAATTTGAATATTCATAGGCATGCAATCAAATAGTAAACACTTACTTATTTTAAATAATATATTATTCGTTAAAATAAAGTGATATGGTCATTTTATGCTATGCTAATTATCATTTATATAAACTCTCATACAATTTGAATATTCATAGGCATGCAATCAAATAGTAAACACTTACTTATTTTAAATACTATATTATTCGTTAAAATAAAGTGATATGGTCATTTTATGCGATGCTAATTATCATTTATATAAATTCTCATACAATTTGAATATTCATAGGCATGCAATCAAATAGTAAACACTTACTTATTTTAAATAATATATTATTCGTTAAAATAAAGTGATATGGTCATTTTATGCTATGCTAATTATCATTTATATAAACTCTCATACAATTTGAATACACATAGGCATGCAATCAAATAGTAAACACTTGCTTATTTTAAATACTATATTATTCGTTAAAATAAAGTGATATGGTCATTTTATGCTATGCTAATTATCATTTATATAAACTCTCATACAATTTGAATATTCATAGGCATGCAATCAAGTAGAAACACTTGCTTATTTTAAATAATATATTATTCGTTAAAATAAAGTGATATGGTCATTTTATGCTATGCTAATTATCATTTATATAAACTCTCATACAATTTGAATATTCATGGGCATGCAATCAAATAGTAAACACTTACTTATTTTAAATAATATATTTTTCGTTAAAATAAAGTGATATGGTCATTTTATGCTATGCTAATTATCATTTATATAAACTCTCATACAATTTGAATACACATAGGCATGCAATCAAATAGTAAACACTTGCTTATTTTAAATAATATATTATTCGTTAAAATAAAGTGATATGGTCATTTTATGCTATGCTAATTATCATTTATATAAACTCTCATACAATTTGAATATTCATGGGCATGCAATCAAATAGTAAACACTTGCTTATTTTCAATAATATATTATTCGTTAAAATAAAGTGATATGGTCATTTTATGCTATGCTAATTATCATTTATATAAACTCTCATACAATTTGAAAATTCATAGGCATGCAATCAAGTAGAAACACTTGCTTATTTTAAATAATATATTATTCGTTAAAATAAAGTGATATGGTCATTTTATGCTATGCTAATTATCATTTATATAAACACTCATACAATTTGAATATTCATAGGCATGCAATCAAATAGTAAACACTTACTTATTTTAAATAATATATTATTCGTTAAAATAAAGTGATATGGTCATTTTATGCTATGCTAATTATCATTTATATAAACTCTCATACAATTTGAATATTCATGGGCATGCAATCAAATAGTAAACACTTACTTATTTTAAATAATATATTATTCGTTAAAATAAAGTGATATGGTCATTTTATGCTATGCTAATTGTCGTTTATATAAACTCTCATACAATTTGAATATTCATTGGCATGCAATCAAATAGTAAACACTTGCTTATTTTAAATAATATATTATTCGTTAAAATAAAGTAATATGGTCATTTTATGCTATGCTAATTATCATTTATATAAACTCTCATACAATTTGAATATTCATAGGCATGCAATCAAATAGTAAACACTTGCTTATTTTAAATAATATATTATTCGTTAAAATAAAGTGATATGGTCATTTTATGCTATGCTAATTATCATTTATATAAACTCTCATACAATTTGAATATTCATAGGCATGCAATCAAATAGTAAACACTTGCTTATTTTAAATAATATATTATTAGTTAAAATAAAGTGATATGATCATTTTATGCTATGCTAATTATCATTTATATAAACTCTCATACAATTTGAATACACACAGGCATGCAATCAAATAGTTAACACTTACTTATTTTAAATAATATATTATTCGTTAAAATAAAGTGATATGATCATTTTATGCTATGCTAATTATCATTTATATAAACTCTCATACAATTTGAATACACATAGGCATGCAATCAAATAGTAAACACTTACTTATTTTAAATAATATATTATTCGTTAAAATAAAGTGATATGATCATTTTATGCTATGCTAATTATCATTTATATAAACTCTCATACAATTTGAATATTCATAGGCATGCAATCAAATAGTAAACACTTACTTATTTTAAATAATATATTATTCGTTAAAATAAAGTGATATGGCCATTTTATGCTATGCTAATTATCATTTATATAAACTCTCATACAATTTGAATATTCATAGGCATGCAATCAAATAGTAAACACTCACTTATTTTAAATAATATATTATTCGTTAAAATAAAGTGATATGGTCATTTTATGCTATGCTAATTATCATTTATATAAACACTCATACAATTTGAATATTCATAGGCATGCAATCAAATAGTAAACACTTGCTTATTTTAAATAATATATTATTCGTTAAAATAAAGTGATATGGTCATTTTATGCTATGCTAATTATCATTTATATAAACTCTCATACAATTTGAATATTCATGGGCATGCAATCAAATAGTAAACACTTACTTATTTTAAATAATATATTATTCGTTAAAATAAAGTGATATGGTCATTTTATGCTATGCTAATTGTCGTTTATATAAACTCTCATACAATTTGAATATTCATTGGCATGCAATCAAATAGTAAACACTTGCTTATTTTAAATAATATATTATTCGTTAAAATAAAGTAATATGGTCATTTTATGCTATGCTAATTATCATTTATATAAACTCTCATACAATTTGAATATTCACAGGCATGCAATCAAATAGTAAACACTTGCTTATTTTCAATAATATATTATTCGTTAAAATAAAGTGATATGGTCATTTTATGCTATGCTAATTATCGTTTATATAAACTCTCATACAATTTGAATATTCATAGGCATGCAATCAAATAGTAAACACTTGCTTATTTTAAATAATATATTATTCGTTAAAATAAAGTGATATGGTCATTTTATGGTATGCTAATTATCATTTATATAAACTCTCATACAATTTCAATATTCATAGGCATGCAATCAAATAGTAAACACTTGCTTATTTTAAATAATATATTATTCGTTAAAATAAAGTGATATGGTCATTTTATGCTATGCTAATTATCATTTATATAAACTCTCATACAATTTGAATATTCATAGGCATGCAATCAAATAGTAAACACTTGCTTATTTTAAATAATATATTATTCGTTAAAATAAAGTGATATGGTCATTTTATGCTATGCTAATTATCATTTATATAAACTCTCATACAATTTGAATATTCATTGGCATGCAATCAAATAGTAAACACTTGCTTATTTTAAATAATATATTATTCGTTAAAATAAAGTGATATGGTCATTTTATGCTATGCTAATTATCATTTATATAAACTCTCATACAATTTGAATATTCATGGGCATGCAATCAAATAGTAAACACTTACTTATTTTAAATAATATATTATTCGTTAAAATAAAGTGATATGGTCATTTTATGCTATGCTAATTATCATTTATATAAACTCTCATACAATTTGAATATTCATAGGCATGCTATCAAATAGTAAACACTTACTTATTTTAAATAATATATTATTCGTTTAAATAAAGTGAAATGGTCATTTTACGCTATGCTAATTATCATTTATATAAACTCTCATACAATTTGAATATTCATGGGCATTGAATCAAATAGTAAACACTTACTTATTTAAAATAATATATTATTCGTTAAAATAAAGTGATATGGTCATTTTACGCTATGCTAATTATCATTTATATAAACTATCATACAATTTGAATATTCATGGGCATGCAATCAAAAAGTAAACACTTACTTATTTTAAATAATATATTATTCGTTAAAATAAAGTGATATGGTCATTTTATGCTATGCTAATTATCATTTATATAAACTCTCATACAATTTGAATATTCATAGGCATGCAATCAAATAGTAAACACTTACTTATTTTAAATAATATATTATTCGTTAAAATAAAGTGATATGGTCATTTTATGCTATGCTAATTATCATTTATATAAACTCTCATACAATTTGAATATTCATGGGCATGCAATCAAATAGTAAACACTTGCTTATTTTAAATAATATATTATTCGTTAAAATAAAGTGATATGATCATTTTATGCTATGCTAATTATCATTTATATAAACTCTCATACAATTTGAATATTCATAGGCATGCAATCAAATAGTAAACACTTACTTATTTTAAATAATATATTATTCGTTAAAATAAAGTGATATGGTCATTTTATGCTATGCTAATTATCGTTTATATAAACTCTCATACAATTTGAATATTCATAGGCATGCAATCAAATAGTAAACACTTGCTTATTTTAAATAATATATTATTCGTTAAAATAAAGTGATATGGTCATTTTATGGTATGCTAATTATCATTTATATAAACTCTCATACAATTTCAATATTCATAGGCATGCAATCAAATAGTAAACACTTACTTATTTTAAATAATATATTATTCGTTAAAATAAAGTGATATGGTCATTTTATGCTATGCTAATTATCATTTATATAAACTCTCATACAATTTGAATATTCATAGGCATGCAATCAAATAGTAAACACTTGCTTATTTTCAATAATATATTATTCGTTAAAATAAAGTGATATGGTCATTTTATGCTATGCTAATTATCATTTATATAAACTCTCATACAATTTGAATATTCATAGGCATGCAATCAAGTAGAAACACTTGCTTATTTTAAATAATATATTATTCGTTAAAATAAAGTGATATGGTCATTTTATGCTATGCTAATTATCATTTATATAAACTCTCATACAATTTGAATATTCATAGGCATGCAATCAAATAGTAAACACTTACTTATTTTAAATAATATATTATTCGTTAAAATAAAGTGATATGGTCATTTTATGCTATGCTAATTATCATTTATATAAACTCTCATACAATTTGAATACACACAGGCATGCAATCAAATAGTAAACACTTACTTATTTTAAATAATATATTATTCGTTAAAATAAAGTGATATGATCATTTTATGCTATGCTAATTATCATTTATATAAACTCTCATACAATTTGAATACACACAGGCATGCAATCAAATAGTAAACACTTACTTATTTTAAATAATATATTATTCGTTAAAATAAAGTGATATGGTCATTTTATGCTATGCTAATTATCATTTATATAAACTCTCATACAATTTGAATACACATAGGCATGCAATCAAATAGTAAACACTTACTTATTTTAAATAATATATTATTCGTTAAAATAAAGTGATATGGTCATTTTATGCTATGCTAATTATCATTTATATAAACTCTCATACAATTTCAATATTCATGGGCATGCAATCAAATAGTAAACACTTGCTTATTTTAAATAATATATTATTCGTTAAAATAAAGTGATATGGTCATTTTATGCTATGCTAATTATCATTTATATAAACTCTCATACAATTTGAATATTCATAGGCATGCAATCAAATAGTAAACACTTGCTTATTTTCAATAATATATTATTCGTTAAAATAAAGTGATATGGTCATTTTATGCTATGCTAATTATCATTTATATAAACTCTCATACAATTTGAATATTCATAGGCATGCAATCAAGTAGAAACACTTGCTTATTTTAAATAATATATTATTCGTTAAAATAAAGTGATATGGTCATTTTATGCTATGCTAATTATCATTTATATAAACTCTCATACAATTTGAATATTCATAGGCATGCAATCAAATAGTAAACACTTACTTATTTTAAATAATATATTATTCGTTAAAATAAAGTGATATGGTCATTTTATGCTATGCTAATTATCATTTATATAAACTCTCATACAATTTGAATACACACAGGCATGCAATCAAATAGTAAACACTTACTTATTTTAAATAATATATTATTCGTTAAAATAAAGTGATATGATCATTTTATGCTATGCTAATTATCATTTATATAAACTCTCATACAATTTGAATACACACAGGCATGCAATCAAATAGTAAACACTTACTTATTTTAAATAATATATTATTCGTTAAAATAAAGTGATATGGTCATTTTATGCTATGCTAATTATCATTTATATAAACTCTCATACAATTTGAATACACATAGGCATGCAATCAAATAGTAAACACTTACTTATTTTAAATAATATATTATTCGTTAAAATAAAGTGATATGGTCATTTTATGCTATGCTAATTATCATTTATATAAACTCTCATACAATTTGAATATTCATGGGCATGCAATCAAATAGTAAACACTTGCTTATTTTAAATAATATATTATTCGTTAAAATAAAGTGATATGGTCATTTTATGCTATGCTAATTATCATTTATATAAACTCTCATACAATTTGAATATTCATAGGCATGCAATCAAATAGTAAACACTTACTTATTTTAAATAATATATTATTCGTTAAAATAAAGTGATATGATCATTTTATGCTATGCTAATTATCATTTATATAAACACTCATACAATTTGAATATTCATAGGCATGCAATCAAATAGTAAACACTTGCTTATTTTAAATAATATATTATTCGTTAAAATAAAGTGATATGATCATTTTATGCTATGCTAATTATCATTTATATAAACTCTCATACAATTTGAATATTCATAAGCATGCAATCAAATAGTAAACACTTGCTTATTTTCAATAATATATTATTCGTTAAAATAAAGTGATATGATCATTTTCTGCTATGCTAATTATCATTTATATAAACTCTCATACAATTTGAATACACACAGGCATGCAATCAAATAGTAAACACTTACTTATTTTAAATAATATATTATTCGTTAAAATAAAGTGATATGGTCATTTTATGCTATGCTAATTATCATTTATATAAACTCTCATACAATTTGAATATTCATAGGCATGCAATCAAATAGTAAACACTTACTTATTTTAAATAATATATTATTCGTTAAAATAAAGTGATATGGTCATTTTATGCTATGCTAATTATCATTTATATAAACTCTCATACAATTTGAATACACACAGGCATGCAATCAAATAGTAAACACTTACTTATTTTAAATAATATATTATTCGTTAAAATAAAGTGATATGATCATTTTATGCTATGCTAATTATCATTTATATAAACTCTCATACAATTTGAATACACACAGGCATGCAATCAAATAGTAAACACTTACTTATTTTAAATAATATATTATTCGTTAAAATAAAGTGATATGGTCATTTTATGCTATGCTAATTATCATTTATATAAACTCTCATACAATTTGAATACACATAGGCATGCAATCAAATAGTAAACACTTACTTATTTTAAATAATATATTATTCGTTAAAATAAAGTGATATGGTCATTTTATGCTATGCTAATTATCATTTATATAAACTCTCATACAATTTCAATATTCATGGGCATGCAATCAAATAGTAAACACTTGCTTATTTTAAATAATATATTATTCGTTAAAATAAAGTGATATGGTCATTTTATGCTATGCTAATTATCATTTATATAAACTCTCATACAATTTGAATATTCATAGGCATGCAATCAAATAGTAAACACTTGCTTATTTTCAATAATATATTATTCGTTAAAATAAAGTGATATGGTCATTTTATGCTATGCTAATTATCATTTATATAAACTCTCATACAATTTGAATATTCATAGGCATGCAATCAAGTAGAAACACTTGCTTATTTTAAATAATATATTATTCGTTAAAATAAAGTGATATGGTCATTTTATGCTATGCTAATTATCATTTATATAAACTCTCATACAATTTGAATATTCATAGGCATGCAATCAAATAGTAAACACTTACTTATTTTAAATAATATATTATTCGTTAAAATAAAGTGATATGGTCATTTTATGCTATGCTAATTATCATTTATATAAACTCTCATACAATTTGAATACACACAGGCATGCAATCAAATAGTAAACACTTACTTATTTTAAATAATATATTATTCGTTAAAATAAAGTGATATGATCATTTTATGCTATGCTAATTATCATTTATATAAACTCTCATACAATTTGAATACACACAGGCATGCAATCAAATAGTAAACACTTACTTATTTTAAATAATATATTATTCGTTAAAATAAAGTGATATGGTCATTTTATGCTATGCTAATTATCATTTATATAAACTCTCATACAATTTGAATACACATAGGCATGCAATCAAATAGTAAACACTTACTTATTTTAAATAATATATTATTCGTTAAAATAAAGTGATATGGTCATTTTATGCTATGCTAATTATCATTTATATAAACTCTCATACAATTTGAATATTCATGGGCATGCAATCAAATAGTAAACACTTGCTTATTTTAAATAATATATTATTCGTTAAAATAAAGTGATATGGTCATTTTATGCTATGCTAATTATCATTTATATAAACTCTCATACAATTTGAATATTCATAGGCATGCAATCAAATAGTAAACACTTACTTATTTTAAATAATATATTATTCGTTAAAATAAAGTGATATGATCATTTTATGCTATGCTAATTATCATTTATATAAACTCTCATACAATTTGAATATTCATAGGCATGCAATCAAATAGTAAACACTTGCTTATTTTAAATAATATATTATTCGTTAAAATAAAGTGATATGATCATTTTATGCTATGCTAATTATCATTTATATAAACTCTCATACAATTTGAATACACACAGGCATGCAATCAAATAGTAAACACTTACTTATTTTAAATAATATATTATTCATTAAAATAAAGTGATATGGTCATTTTATGCTATGCTAATTATCATTTATATAAACTCTCATACAATTTGAATACACATAGGCATGCAATCAAATAGTAAACACTTACTTATTTTAAATAATATATTATTCGTTAAAATAAAGTGATATGGTCATTTTATGCTATGCTAATTATCATTTATATAAACTCTCATACAATTTGAATATTCATGGGCATGCAATCAAATAGTAAACACTTGCTTATTTTAAATAATATATTATTCGTTAAAATAAAGTGATATGGTCATTTTATGCTATGCTAATTATCATTTATATAAACTCTCATACAATTTGAATATTCATAGGCATGCAATCAAATAGTAAACACTTACTTATTTTAAATAATATATTATTCGTTAAAATAAAGTGATATGATCATTTTATGCTATGCTAATTATCATTTATATAAACTCTCATACAATTTGAATATTCATAGGCATGCAATCAAATAGTAAACACTTGCTTATTTTAAATAATATATTATTCGTTAAAATAAAGTGATATGATCATTTTATGCTATGCTAATTATCATTTATATAAACTCTCATACAATTTGAATATTCATAAGCATGCAATCAAATAGTAAACACTTGCTTATTTTCAATAATATATTATTCGTTAAAATAAAGTGATATGATCATTTTATGCTATGCTAATTATCATTTATATAAACTCTCATACAATTTGAATACACACAGGCATGCAATCAAATAGTAAACACTTACTTATTTTAAATAATATATTATTCGTTAAAATAAAGTGATATGGTCATTTTATGCTATGCTAATTATCATTTATATAAACACTCATACAATTTGAATATTCATAGGCATGCAATCAAATAGTAAACACTTACTTATTTTAAATAATATATTATTCGTTAAAATAAAGTGATATGGTCATTTTATGCTATGCTAATTATCATTTATATAAACTCTCATACAATTTGAATATTCATTGGCATGCAATCAAATAGTAAACACTTGCTTATTTTAAATAATATATTATTCGTTAAAATAAAGTGATATGGTCATTTTATGCTATGCTAATTATCATTTATATAAACTCTCATACAATTTGAATATTCATGGGCATGCAATCAAATAGTAAACACTTACTTATTTTAAATAATATATTATTCGTTAAAATAAAGTGATATGGTCATTTTATGCTATGCTAATTATCATTTATATATACTCTCATACAATTTGAATATTCATAGGCATGCTATCAAATAGTAAACACTTACTTATTTTAAATAATATATTATTCGTTTAAATAAAGTGAAATGGTTATTTTACGCTATGCTAATTATCATTTATATAAACTCTCATACAATTTGAATATTCATGGGCATTGAATCAAATAGTAAACACTTACTTATTTAAAATAATATATTATTCGTTAAAATAAAGTGATATGGTCATTTTACGCTATGCTAATTATCATTTATATAAACTCTCATACAATTTGAATATTCATGGGCATGCAATCAAAAAGTAAACACTTACTTATTTTAAATAATATATTATTCGTTAAAATAAAGTGATATGGTCATTTTATGCTATGCTAATTATCATTTATATAAACTCTCATACAATTTGAATATTCATAGGCATGCAATCAAATAGTAAACACTTACTTATTTTAAATAATATATTATTCGTTAAAATAAAGTGATATGGTCATTTTATGCTATGCTAATTATCATTTATATAAACTCTCATACAATTTGAATATTCATGGGCATGCAATCAAATAGTAAACACTTACTTATTTTAAATAATATATTTTTCGTTAAAATTAAGTGATATGGTCATTTTATGCTATGCTAATTATCATTTATATAAACTCTCATACAATTTGAATATTCATAGGCATGCAATCAAATAGTAAACACTTGCTTATTTTCAATAATATATTATTCGTTAAAATAAAGTGATATGGTCATTTTATGCTATGCTAATTATCATTTATATAAACTCTCATACAATTTGAATATTCATAGGCATGCAATCAAGTAGAAACACTTGCTTATTTTAAATAATATATTATTCGTTAAAATAAAGTGATATGGTCATTTTATGCTATGCTAATTATCATTTATATAAACTCTCATACAATTTGAATATTCATGGGCATGCAATCAAATAGTAAACACTTACTTATTTTAAATAATATATTTTTCGTTAAAATAAAGTGATATGGTCATTTTATGCTATGCTAATTATCATTTATATAAACTCTCATACAATTTGAATATTCATAGGCATGCAATCAAATAGTAAACACTTGCTTATTTTAAATAATATATTATTCGTTAAAATAAAGTGATATGATCATTTTATGCTATGCTAATTATCATTTATATAAACTCTCATACAATTTGAATATTCATAAGCATGCAATCAAATAGTAAACACTTGCTTATTTTCAATAATATATTATTCGTTAAAATAAAGTGATATGATCATTTTATGCTATGCTAATTATCATTTATATAAACTCTCATACAATTTGAATACACACAGGCATGCTTTACTTATTTTAAATAATATATTATTCGTTAAAATAAAGTGATATGGTCATTTTATGCTATGCTAATTATCATTTATATAAACTCTCATACAATTTGAATATTCATTGGCATGCAATCAAATAGTAAACACTTGCTTATTTTAAATAATATATTATTCGTTAAAATAAAGTGATATGGTCATTTTATGCTATGCTAATTATTATTTATATAAACTCTCATACAATTTGAATATTCATGGGCATGCAATCAAATAGTAAACACTTACTTATTTTAAATAATATATTATTCGTTAAAATTAAGTGATATGGTCATTTTATGCTATGCTAATTATCATTTATATAAACTCTCATACAATTTGAATATTCATAGGCATGCAATCAAATAGTAAACACTTGCTTATTTTCAATAATATATTATTCGTTAAAATAAAGTGATATGGTCATTTTATGCTATGCTAATTATCATTTATATAAACTCTCATACAATTTGAATATTCATAGGCATGCAATCAAGTAGAAACACTTGCTTATTTTAAATAATATATTATTCGTTAAAATAAAGTGATATGGTCATTTTATGCTATGCTAATTATCATTTATATAAACTCTCATACAATTTGAATATTCATGGGCATGCAATCAAATAGTAAACACTTACTTATTTTAAATAATATATTTTTCGTAAAAATAAAGTGATATGGTCATTTTATGCTATGCTAATTATCATTTATATAAACTCTCATACAATTTGAATATTCATAGGCATGCAATCAAATAGTAAACACTTGCTTATTTTAAATAATATATTATTCGTTAAAATAAAGTGATATGATCATTTTATGCTATGCTAATTATCATTTATATAAACTCTCATACAATTTGAATATTCATAAGCATGCAATCAAATAGTAAACACTTGCTTATTTTCAATAATATATTATTCGTTAAAATAAAGTGATATGATCATTTTATGCTATGCTAATTATCATTTATATAAACTCTCATACAATTTGAATACACACAGGCATGCAATCAAATAGTAAACACTTACTTATTTTAAATAATATATTATTCGTTAAAATAAAGTGATATGATCATTTTATGCTATGCTAATTATCATTTATATAAACTCTCATACAATTTGAATACACACAGGCATGCAATCAAATAGTAAACACTTACTTATTTTAAATAATATATTATTCATTAAAATAAAGTGATATGATCATTTTATGCTATGCTAATTATTATTTATATAAACTCTCATACAATTTGAATACACATAGGCATGCAATCAAATAGTAAACACTTACTTATTTTAAATAATATATTATTCGTTAAAATAATGTGATATGGTCATTTTATGCTATGCGAATTATCATTTATATAAACTCTCATACAATTTGAATATTCATAGGCATGCAATCAAATAGTAAACACTTGCTTATTTTAAATAATATATTATTCGTTAAAATAAAGTGATATGGTCATTTTATGCTATGCTAATTATCATTTATATAAACTCTCATACAATTTGAATATTCATAGGCATGCAATCAAATAGTAAACACTTACTTATTTTAAATAATATATTATTCGTTAAAATAAAGTGATATGGTCATTTTACGCGAGGCTAATTATCGTTTATATAAACTCTCATACAATTTGAATATTCATAGGCATGCAATCAAATAGTAAACACTTCCTTATTTTAAATAATATATTATTCGTTAAAATAAAGTGATATGATCATTTTATGCTATGCTAATTATCATTTATATAAACTCTCATACAATTTGAATATTCATAGGCATGCAATCAAATAGTAAACACTTGCTTATTTTAAATAATATATTATTCGTTAAAATAAAGTGATAAGGTTATTTTATGCTATGCTAATTATCATTTATATAAACACTCATACAATTTGAATATTCATAGGCATGCAATCAAATAGTAAAAACTTACTTATTTTAAATAATATATTATTCGTTAAAATAGAGTGATATGGTCATTTTATGCTATGCTAATTATCATTTATATAAACTCTCATACAATTTGAATATTCATTGGCATGCAATCAAATAGTAAACACTTGCTTATTTTAAATAATATATTATTCGTTAAAATAAAGTGATATGATCATTTTATGCTATGCTAATTATCATTTATATAAACTCTCATACAATTTGAATATTCATAAGCATGCAATCAAATAGTAAACACTTGCTTATTTTCAATAATATATTATTCGTTAAAATAAAGTGATATGGTCATTTTATGCTATGCTAATTATCATTTATATAAACTCTCATACAATTTGAATATTCATAGGCATGCAATCAAATAGTAAACACTTACTTATTTTAAATAATATATTATTCGTTAAAATAAAGTGATATGGTCATTTTATGCTATGCTAATTATCATTTATATAAACTCTCATACAATTTGAATATTCATAGGCATGCAATCAAATAGTAAACACTTACTTATTTTAAATAATATATTATTCGTTAAAATAAAGTCATATGGTCATTTTACGCGAGGCTAATTATCGTTTATATAAACTCTCATACAATTTGAATATTCATAGGCATGCAATCAAATAGTAAACACTTCCTTATTTTAAATAATATATTATTCGTTAAAATAAAGTGATATGATCATTTTATGCTATGCTAATTATCATTTATATAAACTCTCATACAATTTGAATATTCATAAGCATGCAATCAAATAGTAAACACTTGCTTATTTTCAATAATATATTATTCGTTAAAATAAAGTGATATGATCATTTTATGCTATGCTAATTATCATTTATATAAACTCTCATACAATTTGAATACACACAGGCATGCAATCAAATAGTAAACACTTGCTTATTTTAAATAATATATTATTCGTTAAAATAAAGTGATATGGTCATTTTATGCTATGCTAATTATCATTTATATAAACTCTCATACAATTTGAATATTCATAGGCATGCAATCAAATAGTAAACACTTACTTATTTTAAATAATATATTATTCGTTAAAATAGAGTGATATGGTCATTTTATGCTATGCTAATTATCATTTATATAAACTCTCACACAATTTGAATATTCATTGGCATGCAATCAAATAGTAAACACTTGCTTATTTTAAATAATATATTATTCGTTAAAATAAAGTGATATGATCATTTTATGCTATGCTAATTATCATTTATATAAACTCTCATACAATTTGAATATTCATAAGCATGCAATCAAATAGTAAACACTTGCTTATTTTCAATAATATATTATTCGTTAAAATAAAGTGATATGGTCATTTTATGCTATGCTAATTATCATTTATATAAACTCTCATACAATTTGAATATTCATAGGCATGCAATCAAATAGTAAACACTTGCTTATTT
Organism: Acmispon strigosus; assembly: GCA_030819835.1. Lineage (NCBI taxonomy): Eukaryota > Viridiplantae > Streptophyta > Magnoliopsida > Fabales > Fabaceae > Acmispon > Acmispon strigosus. The sequence goes on along the minus strand of JAUAMA010000004.1, from coordinate 19,817,282 downwards.
TAAATAATATATTATTCGTTAAAATAAAGTGATATGGTCATTTTATGCTATGCTAATTATCATTTATATAAACTCTCATACAATTTGAATATTCATAGGCATGCAATCAAATAGTAAACACTTACTTATTTTAAATAATATATTATTCGTTAAAATAAAGTGATATGGTCATTTTACGCGAGGCTAATTATCGTTTATATAAACTCTCATACAATTTGAATATTCATAGGCATGCAATCAAATAGTAAACACTTCCTTATTTTAAATAATATATTATTCGTTAAAATAAAGTGATATGATCATTTTATGCTATGCTAATTATCATTTATATAAACTCTCATACAATTTGAATATTCATAGGCATGCAATCAAATAGTAAACACTTGCTTATTTTAAATAATATATTATTCGTTAAAATAAAGTGATAAGGTTATTTTATGCTATGCTAATTATCATTTATATAAACACTCATACAATTTGAATATTCATAGGCATGCAATCAAATAGTAAAAACTTACTTATTTTAAATAATATATTATTCGTTAAAATAGAGTGATATGGTCATTTTATGCTATGCTAATTATCATTTATATAAACTCTCATACAATTTGAATATTCATTGGCATGCAATCAAATAGTAAACACTTGCTTATTTTAAATAATATATTATTCGTTAAAATAAAGTGATATGATCATTTTATGCTATGCTAATTATCATTTATATAAACTCTCATACAATTTGAATATTCATAAGCATGCAATCAAATAGTAAACACTTGCTTATTTTCAATAATATATTATTCGTTAAAATAAAGTGATATGGTCATTTTATACTATGCTAATTATCATTTATATAAACTCTCATACAATTTGAATATTCATAGGCATGCAATCAAATAGTAAACACTTACTTATTTTAAATAATATATTATTCGTTAAAATAAAGTGATATGGTCATTTTATGCTATGCTAATTATCATTTATATAAACTCTCATACAATTTGAATATTCATAGGCATGCAATCAAATAGTAAACACTTACTTATTTTAAATAATATATTATTCGTTAAAATAAAGTCATATGGTCATTTTACGCGAGGCTAATTATCGTTTATATAAACTCTCATACAATTTGAATATTCATAGGCATGCAATCAAATAGTAAACACTTCCTTATTTTAAATAATATATTATTCGTTAAAATAAAGTGATATGATCATTTTATGCTATGCTAATTATCATTTATATAAACTCTCATACAATTTGAATATTCATAGGCATGCAATCAAATAGTAAACACTTGCTTATTTTAAATAATATATTATTCGTTAAAATAAAGTGATAAGGTTATTTTATGCTATGCTAATTATCATTTATATAAACACTCATACAATTTGAATATTCATAGGCATGCAATCAAATAGTAAAAACTTACTTATTTTAAATAATATATTATTCGTTAAAATAGAGTGATATGGTCATTTTATGCTATGCTAATTATCATTTATATAAACTCTCATACAATTTGAATATTCATTGGCATGCAATCAAATAGTAAACACTTGCTTATTTTAAATAATATATTATTCGTTAAAATAAAGTGATATGATCATTTTATGCTATGCTAATTATCATTTATATAAACTCTCATACAATTTGAATATTCATAAGCATGCAATCAAATAGTAAACACTTGCTTATTTTCAATAATATATTATTCGTTAAAATAAAGTGATATGATCATTTTATGCTATGCTAATTATCATTTATATAAACTCTCATACAATTTGAATACACACAGGCATGCAATCAAATAGTAAACACTTACTTATTTTAAATAATATATTATTCGTTAAAATAAAGTGATATGGTCATTTTATGCTATGCTAATTATCATTTATATAAACACTCATACAATTTGAATATTCATAGGCATGCAATCAAATAGTAAACACTTACTTATTTTAAATAATATATTATTCGTTAAAATAAAGTGATATGGTCATTTTATGCTATGCTAATTATCATTTATATAAACTCTCATACAATTTGAATATTCATTGGCATGCAATCAAATAGTAAACACTTGCTTATTTTAAATAATATATTATTCGTTAAAATAAAGTGATATGGTCATTTTATGCTATGCTAATTATTATTTATATAAACTCTCATACAATTTGAATATTCATGGGCATGCAATCAAATATTAAACACTTACTTATTTTAAATAATATATTATTCGTTAAAATAAAGTGATATGGTCATTTTATGCTATGCTAATTATCATTTATATAAACTCTCATACAATTTGAATATTCATAGGCATGCTATCAAATAGTAAACACTTACTTATTTTAAATAATATATTATTCGTTTAAATAAAGTGAAATGGTCATTTTACGCTATGCTAATTATCATTTATATAAACTCTCATACAATTTGAATATTCATGGGCATTGAATCAAATAGTAAACACTTACTTATTTAAAATAATATATTATTCGTTAAAATAAAGTGATATGGTCATTTTACGCTATGCTAATTATCATTTATATAAACTCTCATACAATTTGAATATTCATGGGCATGCAATCAAAAAGTAAACACTTACTTATTTTAAATAATATATTATTCGTTAAAATAAAGTGATATGGTCATTTTATGCTATGCTAATTATCATTTATATAAACTCTCATACAATTTGAATATTCATAGGCATGCAATCAAATAGTAAACACTTACTTATTTTAAATAATATATTATTCGTTAAAATAAAGTGATATGGTCATTTTATGCTATGCTAATTATCATTTATATAAACTCTCATACAATTTGAATATTCATGGGCATGCAATCAAATAGTAAACACTTACTTATTTTAAATAATATATTTTTCGTTAAAATTAAGTGATATGGTCATTTTATGCTATGCTAATTATCATTTATATAAACTCTCATACAATTTGAATATTCATAGGCATGCAATCAAATAGTAAACACTTGCTTATTTTCAATAATATATTATTCGTTAAAATAAAGTGATATGGTCATTTTATGCTATGCTAATTATCATTTATATAAACTCTCATACAATTTGAATATTCATAGGCATGCAATCAAGTAGAAACACTTGCTTATTTTAAATAATATATTATTCGTTAAAATAAAGTGATATGGTCATTTTATGCTATGCTAATTATCATTTATATAAACTCTCATACAATTTGAATATTCATGGGCATGCAATCAAATAGTAAACACTTACTTATTTTAAATAATATATTTTTCGTTAAAATAAAGTGATATGGTCATTTTATGCTATGCTAATTATCATTTATATAAACTCTCATACAATTTGAATATTCATAGGCATGCAATCAAATAGTAAACACTTGCTTATTTTAAATAATATATTATTCGTTAAAATAAAGTGATATGATCATTTTATGCTATGCTAATTATCATTTATATAAACTCTCATACAATTTGAATATTCATAAGCATGCAATCAAATAGTAAACACTTGCTTATTTTCAATAATATATTATTCGTTAAAATAAAGTGATATGATCATTTTATGCTATGCTAATTATCATTTATATAAACTCTCATACAATTTGAATACACACAGGCATGCAATCAAATAGTAAACACTTACTTATTTTAAATAATATATTATTCGTTAAAATAAAGTGATATGATCATTTTATGCTATGCTAATTATCATTTATATAAACTCTCATACAATTTGAATACACACAGGCATGCAGTCAAATAGTAAACACTTACTTATTTTAAATAATATATTATTCATTAAAATAAAGTGATATGATCATTTTATGCTATGCTAATTATTATTTATATAAACTCTCATACAATTTGAATACACATAGGCATGCAATCAAATAGTAAACACTTACTTATTTTAAATAATATATTATTCGTTAAAATAATGTGATATGGTCATTTTATGCTATGCGAATTATCATTTATATAAACTCTCATACAATTTGAATATTCATAGGCATGCAATCAAATAGTAAACACTTGCTTATTTTAAATAATATATTATTCGTTAAAATAAAGTGATATGGTCATTTTATGCTATGCTAATTATCATTTATATAAACTCTCATACAATTTGAATATTCATAGGCATGCAATCAAATAGTAAACACTTACTTATTTTAAATAATATATTATTCGTTAAAATAAAGTGATATGGTCATTTTACGCGAGGCTAATTATCGTTTATATAAACTCTCATACAATTTGAATATTCATAGGCATGCAATCAAATAGTAAACACTTCCTTATTTTAAATAATATATTATTCGTTAAAATAAAGTGATATGATCATTTTATGCTATGCTAATTATCATTTATATAAACTCTCATACAATTTGAATATTCATAGGCATGCAATCAAATAGTAAACACTTGCTTATTTTAAATAATATATTATTCGTTAAAATAAAGTGATAAGGTCATTTTATGCTATGCTAATTATCATTTATATAAACACTCATACAATTTGAATATTCATAAGCATGCAATCAAATAGTAAAAACTTACTTATTTTAAATAATATATTATTCGTTAAAATAGAGTGATATGGTCATTTTATGCTATGCTAATTATCATTTATATAAACTCTCATACAATTTGAATATTCGTAGGCATGCAATCAAATAGTAAACACTTACTTATTTTAAATAATATATTATTCGTTAAAATAAAGTGATATGGTCATTTTATGCTATGCTCATTATCATTTATATAAACTCTCATACAATTTGAATATTCATAGGCATGCAATCAAATAGTAAACACTTACTTATTTTAAATAATATATTATTCGTTAAAATAAAGTGATATGGTCATTTTATGCTATGCTAATTATCATTTATATAAACTCTCATACAATTTGAATATTCATAGGCATGCAATCAAATAGTAAACACTTACTTATTTTAAATAATATATTATTCGTTTAAATAAAGTGAAATGGTCATTTTACACTATGCTAATTATCATTTATATAAACTCTCATACAATTTGAATATTCATGGGCATTGAATCAAATAGTAAACACTTACTTATTTTAAATAATATATTATTCGTTAAAATAAAGTGATATGGTCATTTTACGCTATGCTAATTATCATTTATATAAACTCTCATACAATTTGAATATTCACAGGCATGCAATCAAAAAGTAAACACTTACTTATTTTAAATAATATATTATTCGTTAAAATAAAGTGATATGATCATTTTATGCTATGCTAATTATCATTTATATAAACTCTCATACAATTTGAATACACATAGGCATGCAATCAAATAGTAAACACTTACTTATTTTAAATAATATATTATTCGTTAAAATAAAGTGATATGGTCACTTTACGCGATGCTAATTATCATTTATATAAAATGTCATACAATTTGAATATTCATGGGCATGCAATCAAATAATAAACACTTACTTATTTTCAATAATATATTATTCGTTAAAATAGAGTGATATGGTCATTTTATGCTATGCTAATTATCATTTATATAAACTCTCATACAATTTGAATATTCATAGGCATGCAATCAAATAGTAAACACTTACTTATTTTAAATAATATATTATTCGTTAAAATAGAGTGATATGGTCATTTTATGCTATGCTAATTGTCATTTATATAAACTCTCATACAATTTGAATATTCATAGGTGTTCTGGGAAAATAACACGATATATGAGAACTGAATAATCTCCTCGTTTATTAAAATTGTTAACCCCCTTTACAGTAGCCTCCCCTAGCTATTTATAGAGGGTAAACCCTATGGGCCGTCAAAATAAGCCCAATACATTATAAAGTCCAAGCCCTATGCCTGTTACAAGTTTGCCTCTACCGTCTAGATAGGCCCTACCCAATCGTGGGCGCACGACGCGCTTTCCGCGCCACTCAACTAGGAAACCCCCAAACTGAAACCTAACCGCCCCTATTATGTAGTCTTTGGCGGTCGCCCAGTCCACAAGCCCACAAGACACGATCTTAAGTTGCGAAAGAGAAGTGTCTTCATACTGCCTTCAGAGAACGCCTTTGACATCTTCGAACCGTGAGCACCAGCCCACCAGCCCACAGGCCCACCAGACACGATCTCGAAAACTGAGAGTGAGGTGTCTTTTGGCTCGCCCCGGATGTTGTATATTTGCCACATGCCTTGTACTGACACCGATTTGTAAAGGGGCTCGCCAGATGAGCTCAACCACATTTCCCTCGAGCGGTCATCCTTATAAAACATGCCTCGTTAAAACCTTCCCAGGTAAAACCCAGTGGGACAAAAACCTGGTGAAGGAAAAAGAGTACATCTTCATAAGGAAATGAGTCGCCTCGGGTTTGAATGCGGCGAGTAATGTAAGTGTTTCTTTGGATCCTCCGCTGTAGAACGTTGTGCGCCTCGAGATAGGGCTCGCCTTATGCAATGTCTCTTCTAATTACTCCCCTTCGTTGGTTCCTATTTCTGTGTCAGCTGCAAAAGTAACGCACCATCATCTTTTAAATAATCTCAATTAACAGGAATTACTTACCTTAATTTGCCTCTCGCCCGATATTTCGAAAATTTCAGTCGCCTCGCACACACCATCGTTTCATTTCCCTCCTTTATTGTATGCTTGCGACCCTTGGCAATCCCAAGGTTTCTCGCCTAGGGTTCTACCCCACGCGCGCCGTTTCTGCTTTTATTGCCATCATTACTCTCGGAAACGTCACTTCAATGATGGGACTTAACTGTCCCTCGAAATTCACATCCTTTCTTGATCTTCTTTCCACGGGCCCCCAACCGTTACACCCTTTCGCCTTCCCCCTTTCCTCTATAAAACCCTGCCTGACTAACACTTTCCCCCTTCTTGGTATTTCTTCAGACCGTACGCGAGTTCCGAGACCATAACTTATTTTAAATACTATATTATTCGTTAAAATAAAGTGATATGGTCATTTTATGCTATGCTAATTATCATTTATATAAACTCTCATACAATTTGAATATTCATAGGCATGCAATCAAATAGTAAACACTTACTTATTTTAAATAACATATTATTCGTTAAAATAAAGTGATATGGTCATTTTATGCTATGCTAATTATCATTTATATAAACTCTCATACAATTTGAATATTCATAGGCATGCAATCAAATAGTAAACACTTACTTATTTTAAATAATATATTATTCGTTAAAATAAATTGATATGGTCATTTTATGCTATGCTAATTATCATTTATATAAACTCTCATACAATTTGAATATTCATAGGCATGCAATCAAATTGTAAACACTTAATTATTTTCAATAATATATTATTCGTTAAAATAAAGTGATATGGTCATTTTATGCTATGCTAATTATCATTTATATAAACTCTCATACAATTTGAATACACATAGGCATGCAATCAAATAGTAAACACTTACTTATTTTCAATAATATATTATTCGTAAAAATAAAGTGATATGGTCATTTTATGCTATGCTAATTATCATTTATATAAACTCTCATACAATTTGAATATTCATAGGCATGCAATAAAATAGTAAACACTTACTTATTTTAAATAATATATTATTCGTTAAAATAAAGTGATATGGTCATTTTATGCTATGCTAATTATCATTTATATAAACTCTCATACAATTTGAATATTCATAGGCATGCAATCAAATAGTAAACACTTACTTATTTTAAATAATATATTATTCGTTAAAATAAAGTGATATGGTCATTTTATGCTATGCTAATTATCATTTATATAAACTCTCATACAATTTGAATACACATAGGCATGCAATCAAATAGTAAACACTTACTTATTTTAAATAATATATTATTCGTTAAAATAAAGTGATATGGTCATTTTATGCTATGCTAATTATCATTTATATAAACTCTCATACAATTTGAATACACATAGGCATGCAATCAAATAGTAAACACTTACTTATTTTAAATAATATATTATTCGTTAAAATAAAGTGATATGGTCATTTTATGCTATGCTAATTATCATTTATATAAACTCTCATACAATTTGAATATTCATGGGCATGCAATCAAATAGTAAACACTTACTTATTTTAAATAATATATTATTCGTTAAAATAAAGTGATATGGTCATTTTATGCTATGCTAATTATCATTTATATAAACTCTCATACAATTTGAATATTCATAGGCATGCAATCTAATAGTAAACACTTACTTATTTTAAATAATATATTATTCGTTAAAATAAAGTGATATGGTCATTTTATGCTATGCTAATTATCATTTATATAAACTCTCATACAATTTGAATATTCATAGGCATGCAATCAAATAGTAAACACTTGCTTATTTTAAATAATAAATTATTCGTTAAAATAAAGTGATATGGTCATTTTATGCTATGCTAATTATCATTTATATAAACTCTCATACAATTTGAATATTCATAGGCATGCAATCAAATAGTAAACACATACTTATTTTAAATAATATATTATTCGTTAAAATAAAGTGATATGGTCATTTTATGCTATGCTAATTATCATTTATATAAACTCTCTTACAATTTGAATATTCATAGGCATGCTATCAAATAGTAAACACTTACTTATTTTAAATAATATATTATTCGTTAAAATAAAGTGATATGGTCATTTTATGCCATGCTAATTATCATTTATATAAACTCTCATACAATTTGAATATTCATAGGCATGCAATCAAATAGTAAACACTTGCTTATTTTAAATAATATATTATTCGTTAAAATAAAGTGATATGGTCATTTTATGCTATGCTAATTATCATTTATATAAACTCTCATACAATTTGAATATTCATGGGCATGCAATCAAAAAGTAAACACTTACTTATTTTAAATAATATATTATTCGTTAAAATAAAGTGATATGGTCATTTTATGCTATGCTAATTATCATTTATATAAACTCTCATACAATTTGAATATTCATAGGCATGCAATCAAATAGTAAACACTTACTTATTTTAAATAATATATTATTCGTTAAAATAAAGTGATATGGTCATTTTATGCTATGCTAATTATCATTTATATAAACTCTCATACAATTTGAATATTCATAGGCATGCAATCAAATAGTAAACACTTACTTATTTTAAATAATATATTATTCGTTAAAATAAAGTGATATGGTCATTTTATGCTATGCTAATTATCATTTATATAAACTCTCATACAATTTGAATACACACAGGCATGCAATCAAATAGTAAACACTTACTTATTTTAAATAATATATTATTCGTTAAAATAAAGTGATATGATCATTTTATGCTATGCTAATTATCATTTATATAAACTCTCATACAATTTGAATACACACAGGCATGCAATCAAATAGTAAACACTTACTTATTTTAAATAATATATTATTCGTTAAAATAAAGTGATATGGTCATTTTATGCTATGCTAATTATCATTTATATAAACTCTCATACAATTTGAATATTCATAGGCATGCAATCAAATAGTAAACACTTACTTATTTTAAATAATATATTATTCGTTAAAATAAAGTGATATGGTCATTTTATGCTATGCTAATTATCATTTATATAAACTCTCATACAATTTGAATATTCATGGGCATGCAATCAAATAGTAAACACTTGCTTATTTTAAATAATATATTATTCGTTAAAATAAAGTGATATGGTCATTTTATGCTATGCTAATTATCATTTATATAAACTCTCATACAATTTGAATATTCATAGGCATGCAATCAAGTAGAAACACTTGCTTATTTTAAATAATATATTATTCGTTAAAATAAAGTGATATGGTCATTTTATGCTATGCTAATTATCATTTATATAAACTCTCATACAATTTGAATATTCATAGGCATGCAATCCAATAGTAAACACTTACTTATTTTAAATAATATATTATTCGTTAAAATAAAGTTATATGGTCATTTTATGCTATGCTAATTATCATTTATATAAACTCTCATACAATTTGAATATTCATAGGCATGCAATCAAATAGTAAACACTTACTTATTTTAATGAATATATTATTCGTTAAAATAAAGTGATATGGTCATTTTATGCTATGCTAATTATCATTTATATAAACTCTCATACAATTTGAATACACACAGGCATGCAATCAAATAGTAAACACTTACTTATTTTAAATAATATATTATTCGTTAAAATAAAGTGATATGGTCATTTTATGCTATGCTAATTATCATTTATATAAACTCTCATACAATTTGAATACACATAGGCATGCAATCAAATAGTAAACACTTACTTATTTTAAATAATATATTATTCGTTAAAATAAAGTGATATGGTCATTTTATGCTATGCTAATTATCATTTATATAAACTCCCATACAATTTGAATATTCATAGGCATGCAATCCAATAGTAAACACTTACTTATTTTCAATAATATATTATTCGTTAAAATAAAGTTATATGGTCATTTTATGCTATGCTAATTATCATTTATATAAACTCTCATACAATTTGAATATTCATAGTCATGCAATCAAATAGTAAACACTTACTTATTTTAAATAATATATTATTCGTTAAAATAAAGTGATATGGTCATTTTATGCTATGCTAATTATCATTTATATAAACTCTCATACAATTTGAATATTCATAGGCATGCAATCAAATAGTAAACACTTACTTATTTTAATGAATATATTATTCGTTAAAATAAAGTGATATGGTCATTTTATGCTATGCTAATTATCATTTATATAAACTCTCATACAATTTGAATATTCATAGGCATCCAATCAAATAGTAAACACTTACTTATTTTAAATAATATATTATTCGTTAAAATAAAGTGATATGGTCATTTTATGCTATGCTAATTATCATTTATATAAACTCTCATACAATTTGAATACACACAGGCATGCAATCAAATAGTAAACACTTACTTATTTTAAATAATATATTATTCGTTAAAATAAAGTGATATGGTCATTTTATGCTATGCTAATTATCATTTATATAAACACTCATACAATTTGAATATTCATAGGCATGCAATCAAATAGTAAACACTTACTTATTTTAAATAATATATTATTCGTTAAAATAAAGTGATATGGTCATTTTATGCTATGCTAATTATCATTTATATAAACTCTCATACAATTTGAATATTCATTGGCATGCAATCAAATAGTAAACACTTGCTTATTTTAAATAATATATTATTCGTTAAAATAAAGTGATATGGTCATTTTATGCTATGCTAATTATCATTTATATAAACTCTCATACAATTTGAATATTCATGGGCATGCAATCAAATAGTAAACACTTACTTATTTTAAATAATATATTATTCGTTAAAATAAAGTGATATGGTCATTTTATGCTATGCTAATTATCATTTATATATACTCTCATACAATTTGAATATTCATAGGCATGCTATCAAATAGTAAACACTTACTTATTTTAAATAATATATTATTCGTTTAAATAAAGTGAAATGGTCATTTTACGCTATGCTAATTATCATTTATATAAACTCTCATACAATTTGAATATTCATGGGCATTGAATCAAATAGTAAACACTTACTTATTTAAAATAATATATTATTCGTTAAAATAAAGTGATATGGTCATTTTACGCTATGCTAATTATCATTTATATAAACTCTCATACAATTTGAATATTCATGGGCATGCAATCAAAAAGTAAACGCTTACTTATTTTAAATAATATATTATTCGTTAAAATAAAGTGATATGGTCATTTTATGCTATGCTAATTATCATTTATATAAACTCTCATACAATTTGAATATTCATAGGCATGCAATCAAATAGTAAACACTTACTTATTTTAAATAATATATTATTCGTTAAAATAAAGTGATATGGTCATTTTATGCTATGCTAATTATCATTTATATAAACTCTCATACAATTTGAATATTCATGGGCATGCAATCAAATAGTAAACACTTACTTATTTTAAATAATATATTTTTCGTTAAAATTAAGTGATATGGTCATTTTATGCTATGCTAATTATCATTTATATAAACTCTCATACAATTTGAATATTCATAGGCATGCAATCAAATAGTAAACACTTGCTTATTTTCAATAATATATTATTCGTTAAAATAAAGTGATATGGTCATTTTATGCTATGCTAATTATCATTTATATAAACTCTCATACAATTTGAATATTCATAGGCATGCAATCAAGTAGAAACACTTGCTTATTTTAAATAATATATTATTCGTTAAAATAAAGTGATATGGTCATTTTATGCTATGCTAATTATCATTTATATAAACTCTCATACAATTTGAATATTCATGGGCATGCAATCAAATAGTAAACACTTACTTATTTTAAATAATATATTTTTCGTTAAAATAAAGTGATATGGTCATTTTATGCTATGCTAATTATCATTTATATAAACTCTCATACAATTTGAATATTCATAGGCATGCAATCAAATAGTAAACACTTGCTTATTTTAAATAATATATTATTCGTTAAAATAAAGTGATATGATCATTTTATGCTATGCTAATTATCATTTATATAAACTCTCATACAATTTGAATATTCATAAGCATGCAATCAAATAGTAAACACTTGCTTATTTTCAATAATATATTATTCGTTAAAATAAAGTGATATGATCATTTTATGCTATGCTAATTATCATTTATATAAACTCTCATACAATTTGAATACACACAGGCATGCAATCAAATAGTAAACACTTACTTATTTTAAATAATATATTATTCGTTAAAATAAAGTGATATGATCATTTTATGCTATGCTAATTATCATTTATATAAACTCTCATACAATTTGAATATTCATAGGCATGCAATCAAATAGTAAACACTTACTTATTTTAAATAATATTTTATTCGTTAAAATAAAGTGATATGGTCATTTTATGCTATGCTAATTATCATTTATATAAACTCTCATACAATTTGAATATTCATAGGCATGCAATCAAATAGTAAACACTTACTTATTTTAAATAATATATTATTCGTTAAAATAAAGTGATATGGTCATTTTATGCTATGCTAATTATCATTTATATAAACTCTCATACAATTTGAATATTCATAGGCATGCAATCAAATAGTAAACACTTACTTATTTTAAATAATATATTATTCGTTAAAATAAAGTGATATGGTCATTTTATGCTATGCTAATTATCATTTATATAAACTCTCATACAATTTGAATATTCATAGGCATGCAATCAAATAGTAAACACTTACTTATTTTAAATAATATATTATTCGTTAAAATAAAGTGATATGGTCATTTTATTCTATGCTAATTATCATTTATATAAACTCTCATACAATTTGAATATTCATAGGCATGCAATCAAATAGTAAACACTTACTTATTTTAAATAATATATTATTCGTTAAAATAAAGTGATATGGTCATTTTATGCTATGCTAATTATCATTTATATAAACTCTCATACAATTTGAATATTCATAGGCATGCAATCAAATAGTAAACACTTACTTATTTTAAATAATATATTATTCGTTAAAATAAAGTGATATGGTCATTTTATGCTATGCTAATTATCATTTATATAAACTCTCATACAATTTGAATATTCATAGGCATGCAATCAAATAGTAAACACTTACTTATTTTAAATAATATATTATTCGTTAAAATAAAGTGATATGGTCATTTTATGCTATGCTAATTATCATTTATATAAACTCTCATACAATTTGAATATTCATTGGCATGCAATCAAATAGTAAACACTTACTTATTTTAAATAATATATTATTCGTTAAAATAAAGTGATATGGTCATTTTATGCTATGCTAATTATCATTTAAATAAACTCTCATACAATTTGAATATTCATAGGCATGCAATCAAATAGTAAACACTTACTTATTTTAAATAATATATTATTCGTTAAAATAAAGTGATATGGTCATTTTATGCTATGCTAATTATCATTTATATAAACTCTCATACAATTTGAATATTCACAGGCATGCAATCAAATAGTAAACACTTACTTATTTTAAATAATATATTATTCGTTAAAATAAAGTGATATGGTCATTTTATCCTATGCTAATTATCATTTATATAAACTCTCATACAATTTGAATATTCATAGGCATGCAATCAAATAGTAAACACTTACTTATTTTAAATAATATATTATTCGTTAAAATAAAGTGATATGGTCATTTTATGCTATGCTAATTATCATTTATATAAACTCTCATACAATTTGAATATTCATAGGCATGCAATCAAATAGTAAACACTTACTTATTTTAAATAATATATTATTCGTTAAAATAAAGTGATATGGTCATTTTATGCTATGCTAATTATCATTTATATAAACTCTCATACAATTTGAATATTCATGGGCATGCAATCAAATAGTAAACACTTACTTATTTTAAATAATATATTATTCGTTAAAATAAAGTGATATGGTCATTTTATGCTATGCTAATTATCATTTATATAAACTCTCATACAATTTGAATATTCATAGGCATGCTATCAAATAGTAAACACTTACTTATTTTAAATAATATATTATTCGTTTAAATAAAGTGAAATGGTCATTTTACGCTATGCTAATTATCATTTATATAAACTCTCATACAATTTGAATATTCATGGGCATTGAATCAAATAGTAAACACTTACTTATTTAAAATAATATATTATTCGTTAAAATAAAGTGATATGGTCATTTTACGCTATGCTAATTATCATTTATATAAACTCTCATACAATTTGAATATTCATGGGCATGCAATCAAAAAGTAAACACTTACTTATTTTAAATAATATATTATTCGTTAAAATAAAGTGATATGGTCATTTTATGCTATGCTAATTATCATTTATATAAACTCTCATACAATTTGAATATTCATAGGCATGCAATCAAATAGTAAACACTTACTTATTTTAAATAATATATTATTCGTTAAAATAAAGTGATATGGTCATTTTATGCTATGCTAATTATCATTTATATAAACTCTCATACAATTTGAATATTCATGGGCATGCAATCAAATAGTAAACACTTACTTATTTTAAATAATATATTTTTCGTTAAAATTAAGTGATATGGTCATTTTATGCTATGCTAATTATCATTTATATAAACTCTCATACAATTTGAATATTCATAGGCATGCAATCAAATAGTAAACACTTGCTTATTTTCAATAATATATTATTCGTTAAAATAAAGTGATATGGTCATTTTATGCTATGCTAATTATCATTTATATAAACTCTCATACAATTTGAATATTCATAGGCATGCAATCAAGTAGAAACACTTGCTTATTTTAAATAATATATTATTCGTTAAAATAAAGTGATATGGTCATTTTATGCTATGCTAATTATCATTTATATAAACTCTCATACAATTTGAATATTCATGGGCATGCAATCAAATAGTAAACACTTACTTATTTTAAATAATATATTTTTCGTTAAAATAAAGTGATATGGTCATTTTATGCTATGCTAATTATCATTTATATAAACTCTCATACAATTTGAATATTCATAGGCATGCAATCAAATAGTAAACACTTGCTTATTTTAAATAATATATTATTCGTTAAAATAAAGTGATATGATCATTTTATGCTATGCTAATTATCATTTATATAAACTCTCATACAATTTGAATATTCATAAGCATGCAATCAAATAGTAAACACTTGCTTATTTTCAATAATATATTATTCGTTAAAATAAAGTGATATGATCATTTTATGCTATGCTAATTATCATTTATATAAACTCTCATACAATTTGAATACACACAGGCATGCAATCAAATAGTAAACACTTACTTATTTTAAATAATATATTATTCGTTAAAATAAAGTGATATGATCATTTTATGCTATGCTAATTATCATTTATATAAACTCTCATACAATTTGAATATTCATAGGCATGCAATCAAATAGTAAACACTTACTTATTTTAAATAATATTTTATTCGTTAAAATAAAGTGATATGGTCATTTTATGCTATGCTAATTATCATTTATATAAACTCTCATACAATTTGAATATTCATAGGCATGCAATCAAATAGTAAACACTTACTTATTTTAAATAATATATTATTCGTTAAAATAAAGTGATATGGTCATTTTATGCTATGCTAATTATCATTTATATAAACTCTCATACAATTTGAATATTCATAGGCATGCAATCAAATAGTAAACACTTACTTATTTTAAATAATATATTATTCGTTAAAATAAAGTGATATGGTCATTTTATGCTATGCTAATTATCATTTATATAAACTCTCATACAATTTGAATATTCATAGGCATGCAATCAAATAGTAAACACTTACTTATTTTAAATAATATATTATTCGTTAAAATAAAGTGATATGGTCATTTTATGCTATGCTAATTATCATTTATATAAACTCTCATACAATTTGAATATTCATAGGCATGCAATCAAATAGTAAACACTTACTTATTTTAAATAATATATTATTCGTTAAAATAAAGTGATATGGTCATTTTATGCTATGCTAATTATCATTTATATAAACTCTCATACAATTTGAATATTCATAGGCATGCAATCAAATAGTAAACACTTACTTATTTTAAATAATATATTATTCGTTAAAATAAAGTGATATGGTCATTTTATTCTATGCTAATTATCATTTATATAAACTCTCATACAATTTGAATATTCATAGGCATGCAATCAAATAGTAAACACTTACTTATTTTAAATAATATATTATTCGTTAAAATAAAGTGATATGGTCATTTTATGCTATGCTAATTATCATTTATATAAACTCTCATACAATTTGAATATTCATAGGCATGCAATCAAATAGTAAACACTTACTTATTTTAAATAATATATTATTCGTTAAAATAAAGTGATATGGTCATTTTATGCTATGCTAATTATCATTTATATAAACTCTCATACAATTTGAATATTCATAGGCATGCAATCAAATAGTAAACACTTACTTATTTTAAATAATATATTATTCGTTAAAATAAAGTGATATGGTCATTTTATGCTATGCTAATTATCATTTATATAAACTCTCATACAATTTGAATATTCATTGGCATGCAATCAAATAGTAAACACTTACTTATTTTAAATAATATATTATTCGTTAAAATAAAGTGATATGGTCATTTTATGCTATGCTAATTATCATTTATATAAACTCTCATACAATTTGAATATTCATAGGCATGCAATCAAATAGTAAACACTTACTTATTTTAAATAATATATTATTCGTTAAAATAAAGTGATATGGTCATTTTATGCTATGCTAATTATCATTTATATAAACTCTCATACAATTTGAATATTCACAGGCATGCAATCAAATAGTAAACACTTACTTATTTTAAATAATATATTATTCGTTAAAATAAAGTGATATGGTCATTTTATCCTATGCTAATTATCATTTATATAAACTCTCATACAATTTGAATATTCATAGGCATGCAATCAAATAGTAAACACTTACTTATTTTAAATAATATATTATTCGTTAAAATAAAGTGATATGGTCATTTTATGCTATGCTAATTATCATTTATATAAACTCTCATACAATTTGAATATTCATAGGCATGCAATCAAATAGTAAACACTTACTTATTTTAAATAATATATTATTCGTTAAAATAAAGTGATATGGTCATTTTATGCTATGCTAATTATCATTTATATAAACTCTCATACAATTTGAATATTCATGGGCATGCAATCAAATAGTAAACACTTACTTATTTTAAATAATATATTATTCGTTAAAATAAAGTGATATGGTCATTTTATGCTATGCTAATTATCATTTATATAAACTCTCATACAATTTGAATATTCATAGGCATGCTATCAAATAGTAAACACTTACTTATTTTAAATAATATATTATTCGTTTAAATAAAGTGAAATGGTCATTTTACGCTATGCTAATTATCATTTATATAAACTCTCATACAATTTGAATATTCATGGGCATTGAATCAAATAGTAAACACTTACTTATTTAAAATAATATATTATTCGTTAAAATAAAGTGATATGGTCATTTTACGCTATGCTAATTATCATTTATATAAACTCTCATACAATTTGAATATTCATGGGCATGCAATCAAAAAGTAAACACTTACTTATTTTAAATAATATATTATTCGTTAAAATAAAGTGATATGGTCATTTTATGCTATGCTAATTATCATTTATATAAACTCTCATACAATTTGAATATTCATAGGCATGCAATCAAATAGTAAACACTTACTTATTTTAAATAATATATTATTCGTTAAAATAAAGTGATATGGTCATTTTATGCTATGCTAATTATCATTTATATAAACTCTCATACAATTTGAATATTCATGGGCATGCAATCAAATAGTAAACACTTGCTTATTTTAAATAATATATTATTCGTTAAAATAAAGTGATATGGTCATTTTATGCTATGCTAATTATCATTTATATAAACTCTCATACAATTTGAATATTCATGGGCATGCAATCAAATAGTAAACACTTACTTATTTTAAATAATATATTTTTCGTTAAAATAAAGTGATATGGTCATTTTATGCTATGCTAATTATCATTTATATAAACTCTCATACAATTTGAATATTCATAGGCATGCAATCAAATAGTAAACACTTGCTTATTTTAAATAATATATTATTCGTTAAAATAAAGTGATATGATCATTTTATGCTATGCTAATTATCATTTATATAAACTCTCATACAATTTGAATATTCATAAGCATGCAATCAAATAGTAAACACTTGCTTATTTTCAATAATATATTATTCGTTAAAATAAAGTGATATGATCATTTTATGCTATGCTAATTATCATTTATATAAACTCTCATACAATTTGAATACACACAGGCATGCAATCAATTAGTAAACACTTACTTATTTTAAATAATATATTATTCGTTAAAATAAAGTGATATGATCATTTTATGCTATGCTAATTATCATTTATATAAACTCTCATACAATTTGAATACACACAGGCATGCAATCAAATAGTAAACACTTACTTATTTTAAATAATATATTATTCATTAAAATAAAGTGATATGATCATTTTATGCTATGCTAATTATTATTTATATAAACTCTCATACAATTTGAATACACATAGGCATGCAATCAAATAGTAAACACTTACTTATTTTAAATAATATATTATTCGTTAAAATAATGTGATATGGTCATTTTATGCTATGCGAATTATCATTTATATAAACTCTCATACAATTTGAATATTCATAGGCATGCAATCAAATAGTAAACACTTGCTTATTTTAAATAATATATTATTCGTTAAAATAAAGTGATATGGTCATTTTATGCTATGCTAATTATCATTTATATAAACTCTCATACAATTTGAATATTCATAGGCATGCAATCAAATAGTAAACACTTACTTATTTTAAATAATATATTATTCGTTAAAATAAAGTGATATGGTCATTTTACGCGAGGCTAATTATCGTTTATATAAACTCTCATACAATTTGAATATTCATAGGCATGCAATCAAATAGTAAACACTTCCTTATTTTAAATAATATATTATTCGTTAAAATAAAGTGATATGATCATTTTATGCTATGCTAATTATCATTTATATAAACTCTCATACAATTTGAATATTCATAGGCATGCAATCAAATAGTAAACACTTGCTTATTTTAAATAATATATTATTCGTTAAAATAAAGTGATAAGGTCATTTTATGCTATGCTAATTATCATTTATATAAACACTCATACAATTTGAATATTCATAGGCATGCAATCAAATAGTAAAAACTTACTTATTTTAAATAATATATTATTCGTTAAAATAGAGTGATATGGTCATTTTATGCTATGCTAATTATCATTTATATAAACTCTCATACAATTTGAATATTCGTAGGCATGCAATCAAATAGTAAACACTTACTTATTTTAAATAATATATTATTCGTTAAAATAAAGTGATATGGTCATTTTATGCTATGCTAATTATCATTTATATAAACTCTCATACAATTTGAATATTCATAGGCATGCAATCAAATAGTAAACACTTACTTATTTTAAATAATATATTATTCGTTAAAATAAAGTGATATGGTCATTTTATGCTATGCTAATTATCATTTATATAAACTCTCATACAATTTGAATATTCATAGGCATGCAATCAAATAGTAAACACTTACTTATTTTAAATAATATATTATTCGTTTAAATAAAGTGAAATGGTCATTTTACACTATGCTAATTATCATTTATATAAACTCTCATACAATTTGAATATTCATGGGCATTGAATCAAATAGTAAACACTTACTTATTTTAAATAATATATTATTCGTTAAAATAAAGTGATATGGTCATTTTACGCTATGCTAATTATCATTTATATAAACTCTCATACAATTTGAATATTCACAGGCATGCAATCAAAAAGTAAACACTTACTTATTTTAAATAATATATTATTCGTTAAAATAAAGTGATATGATCATTTTATGCTATGCTAATTATCATTTATATAAACTCTCATACAATTTGAATACACATAGGCATGCAATCAAATAGTAAACACTTACTTATTTTAAATAATATATTATTCGTTAAAATAAAGTGATATGGTCACTTTACGCGATGCTAATTATCATTTATATAAAATGTCATACAATTTGAATATTCATGGGCATGCAATCAAATAATAAACACTTACTTATTTTCAATAATATATTATTCGTTAAAATAGAGTGATATGGTCATTTTATGCTATGCTAATTATCATTTATATAAACTCTCATACAATTTGAATATTCATAGGCATGCAATCAAATAGTAAACACTTACTTATTTTAAATAATATATTATTCGTTAAAATAGAGTGATATGGTCATTTTATGCTATGCTAATTGTCATTTATATAAACTCTCATACAATTTGAATATTCATAGGTGTTCTGGGAAAATAACACGATATATGAGAACTGAATAATCTCCTCGTTTATTAAAATTGTTAACCCCCTTTACAGTAGCCTCCCCTAGCTATTTATAGAGGGTAAACCCTATGGGCCGTCAAAATAAGCCCAATACATTATAAAGTCCAAGCCCTATGCCTGTTACAAGTTTGCCTCTACCGTCTAGATAGGCCCTACCCAATCGTGGGCGCACGACGCGCTTTCCGCGCCACTCAACTAGGAAACCCCCAAACTGAAACCTAACCGCCCCTATTATGTAGTCTTTGGCGGTCGCCCAGTCCACAAGCCCACAAGACACGATCTTAAGTTGCGAAAGAGAAGTGTCTTCATACTGCCTTCAGAGAACGCCTTTGACATCTTCGAACCGTGAGCACCAGCCCACCAGCCCACAGGCCCACCAGACACGATCTCGAAAACTGAGAGTGAGGTGTCTTTTGGCTCGCCCCGGATGTTGTATATTTGCCACATGCCTTGTACTGACACCGATTTGTAAAGGGGCTCGCCAGATGAGCTCAACCACATTTCCCTCGAGCGGTCATCCTTATAAAACATGCCTCGTTAAAACCTTCCCAGGTAAAACCCAGTGGGACAAAAACCTGGTGAAGGAAAAAGAGTACATCTTCATAAGGAAATGAGTCGCCTCGGGTTTGAATGCGGCGAGTAATGTAAGTGTTTCTTTGGATCCTCCGCTGTAGAACGTTGTGCGCCTCGAGATAGGGCTCGCCTTATGCAATGTCTCTTCTAATTACTCCCCTTCGTTGGTTCCTATTTCTGTGTCAGCTGCAAAAGTAACGCACCATCATCTTTTAAATAATCTCAATTAACAGGAATTACTTACCTTAATTTGCCTCTCGCCCGATATTTCGAAAATTTCAGTCGCCTCGCACACACCATCGTTTCATTTCCCTCCTTTATTGTATGCTTGCGACCCTTGGCAATCCCAAGGTTTCTCGCCTAGGGTTCTACCCCACGCGCGCCGTTTCTGCTTTTATTGCCATCATTACTCTCGGAAACGTCACTTCAATGATGGGACTTAACTGTCCCTCGAAATTCACATCCTTTCTTGATCTTCTTTCCACGGGCCCCCAACCGTTACACCCTTTCGCCTTCCCCCTTTCCTCTATAAAACCCTGCCTGACTAACACTTTCCCCCTTCTTGGTATTTCTTCAGACCGTACGCGAGTTCCGAGACCATAACTCATCCTTCCACTTCCGCTCCTTGCCTCCACCGTGCCGGAGTTGCGCCAACTTGCAACCTTGCTTGCCAAACTCTCTTCTTCTCAGCCATTAGTACGTTTTCTGTTTCCCTTTGGTCTTTTTCTTGATTTATTTGTCACATTGTCAATTCGAATCCTATAATGGACCCTGAATCTAGCAACCCATCTTCTTCCGGTAGCGATAGCCACCCAACTCCTGAACAAACACCCCTTGTTGCCACCTCCGATGCCCACTCCGGCGCCGGGACCTCCACGGTACCCACCAAGAATGCGCCTCTATCACCCGAAACCAAATTTCGTAATTATGAAGAGTCACTCCCTAAGTTCGTCCAAAAAGGTCTTGTCTCGACGAAGGTCACCTCTATTCCTCCCTGTTTTACCGACGCCCAAAACTTGAAAGAGTTCATTACTTGCCTTGGCGGCATCTGTAATGACGGTTACGACACAAATCTGGTTACCCGCCCTTGTGTCATAACGGATCGCGCCTGTGACGCCCGGGCGACCGCCCGATCCCCGCATTTCTTCTTCGCATATTTGTATATGTTTGAAGATTTCCGTATTCGCCTTCCCTTCTCACCCTTCCTCTGTGCTGTGCTTGACGCTCTTCAGGTCGCCCCCTCTCAACTAACTCCAAACTCTTGGGGGTTTATCCGGGGGTTTGAAATCCTTTGTGAAGCCTTAGGAATCATCCCGAAATACGAGTATTTTTTCTATTTTTACAAATGTATCCCGCCTAATAAGAAGGGATTAGCAGTAGCCCCCACCAGCTCTTGGGTTGGCCTGACCGCCAAGCCTTCGAAAGCCCGCTTCAAGGCTTGGAAGAGCAATACCCATGATCAGTGGAAGTCGCGATTCTTCAAGGTCGTCGACAGCCCTGATATTCCCCATCTTCTTCGCCATGACGACAATGGGGTCATGCGATTCCCACCGTATTGGACGGAGTCGCCCAAGTACACCCTTAGTGTAGAGGACGGGCATCTTACCTTTGAGGATTGGGCAATCATAAAGTATTTGGGGGGCGTGTCCCTGATCGACCTCGGCGAGCTGCTTTTCGCCGAGAGTAAAGGCACCGCCGAGGATCACTTAAGTGAGTTTATCTTCATATGCGACTCTTTTTAATCTGATACGCTTTTTCACTCTTAACTCTGTGCTTATCGTTTTGTTTGTTGCAGTGACAAGACACCAAATTTCTCGAGCTGAACTCGCCCGTTTGGCTAAGGAAGCCAAACAGAGGGCGGCTGCCGAGTCCACCGTGCCAGCGGCAATCCCTACCGCCGCGGTTGCCACTGGGTCGCGTCAAGTCTCTTCGCGAAGCACCCCTTCGGCAAAACAGCCCAACCCTGAGGCGGTAGTGAGAAAATCTGCTCCTGACTAGGCCGGATCGCCTGCCAAGCGGAGGAAAGTTAAGCGCGCCCCCAAGGGCAAGGAGGTGGTCCTTGAAGAGCAGCCCGCTGAAGAGGGCGATGACACTGTCGCCGCTGAAGAGCAGCCGGTAGGCGGGGCCGAGGAGGCGGCTGAATTTGAAGACTTCGCCTATTTTGAGGAGACACTGCGCTTCGATAAATATTTGGCGCACCCTGTGAGCGCCATTCCGCGCGGCGTGGGGGATAAAATCATGCGCGGCCACCTTGCTTCGATCAGCTGGAGTTACGCAGCGATCCGAAAATACGAGGAAGCACAGGAGGCGCTCGCCCAACGCACCCAGCAAGTCAAATCTTTACAGTCCAAGGTTGCCAAGCTATCAGCAACCATTGAACAGCAACGAAAGGATTGGGAGGATGCCAATATCTGTCCCAACCTTGCTCGAGAAATGGTTTCAGAACTGGAAACCTTGAAGTCGGAAAAGGCTGCGTGGCAGAAAAAGATGGCTGATGCAGAGGCTCGCCACCAGGAGGCCTTGGCCGCCGAGAAGACCGCTCTAGACGCCCAGTTCTTGGCAATGAGGCAAGAGTTGGAAGCTATGTTTCGGAACAAGAACAAGATTCTAGAGGAGTCGGTTGCCAAGGCCAAGGCGATCGCGGAACAAATGAAGGAAGATGCTGGCAAGGCGGTCGCCGAGGCGGAGGAGAAATTAAGGGCTGCCAATGAGAAAACCGACGCTGTCGCTGCAGACTTAGCCTCTCTGGAAAAAGACTTTCAAGATGAAAGCTTGAAGCAATATGTTATTGGCTTCAACACCGCTAAAGCTCAGGTGCGACACCTTTTTCCCAAAGCTGATCTTTCAGCAATGGGAAAGTGGAAAAATGTCACTGATACTGGAATTGAGGGCGAGGATTCTGGAGATGAAGCCTCTGATGGGCCGGCTGAAGGCGAGCAAGGCGAGCAGTCTTGATGGGCGGCCGCTTTGCTTTCTAGTGTTTTTCTTTGTTTTGTGTACCTTTGATATTTTCTTGTACTTTCCTGCACACTATAAAAGACTGTAATGAAATATCATCTCTTTTGAACTGCAATGAAATATCATCTCTTTTTCTTTCTTAACTACTCGTAGAACTCAACATATGCTCAACGTTCGCATAAAATCTTTTGTTGTCATTTCGATAATTTGAAGGGCACGCCTAGGCCACTGAGTGAAAAAACTTATGTTTTGAAAGAAATAACTTTTGAAGGCGCCACAGGGGCATTGTTTTAAACAACCTTTGGGTCGCCGCTGGCTCTCTTGAAAGAAATAATTTTTGAAGTCGCCACTGGACCCTCTTGAAAGAAATAATTTTTGAGGTCGCCACGGGACCATTTTGAAATAATTTGTTGCCTCGGATCATTGTTTTGAAGAAACCACGTCTAATGGCGTCTCTGGGCCATTATCTTGAAAGAAATAAAGTTTAAGGGCGCCTCTAGGCCACTATTTTGAATGAAGATTGAGGGCGCGTCTAGGCCACTGTTTTGAAAGAAGTAAAGTTTGAAATCGCCACTGGGGCATTGTTTTGCAAGAAATAATTTTGAGGGCGCTTCTGTAGGCCATTGTTTTCAAAGAAATAAAGTTTGAGGGCGCTTCTAGGCCATGGTAAAAGTGATACTGTAGGCCGCCTTTGGACCTTTGTTGCACGCATGGTTTCCGCTCGCGTAACGAGTCGTACTCGCATGGCTCTTCTAACGAGGCTTGAGGGTGCTCGGTCTTACGCAGCTAGGGCGGCCAGAGGCTAGAAATTTTATGAGTCACGTGATGACCCGCACGCCCTGTGTTTGTGCTAGTTGTCTGTTATGAGGCTTTGGCCCACTCAAGGCGGGGCTTTCGCTCGACCTTATTCCGGTGAGACTTTGGCTTGATTTAATTCGATCAAGGCTTTTGCTCGCAAGGCGAGGCTTCTGCTCAGTGAGACTTTTGCTCAGATCCCAGTGGCCACTGGGGTTGCCCGAGGCTTGGCTCAATAGACGTGCTCGATCTTCTTCGATCAAGGCTGGGCTTTCTTTGCCGTATCGCACAAGGGTCGCGCCCCACCGTTCCAAGAGAGCCACCGCTCACGCACCGCGTCTTCTCGCCTGGAAAACGGGACAGTGCGCTGGGCTAGAGAGTGCAATTTCCCCCTTGGCATCTTGGAAGCGGCGAAGAGATTTATTTTGTCACTACTGGACCACTTAATCTGTAAATGGAATTTAGACCCTCTATGGACCTTGGGATTTAGACCGCCACTGGGCCTTGGAATTTAGACCACTACTGGGCCTTGAGATTTAGACCATTTTATGGCCTTGGGATTTAGACCGCCACTGGGCCTCGGATGTCTAACGCTCTTATTCGGGCGATCCCATATTTGCGCCAATTTGCATTGTATTGACATATGGGGCGGCCGAATTTTGTTACAAGGGTCGCCTCCTCAGACTTTTCCATGATAGTCCGTAAGACTATTTAAGAAAGTCCTCCGCGCCCTCGTTTTGTACCTGCAAGACAGTTAAATGTTTGGGCGGGGCCTTCTGTCGGCCCAAAATTATATCTTTGCATCCACTGAAAATTCTACCTTTATTGAATGGAAAAAGATGACAGAAATTAAATAACTGTAAGCAAAGAGCTTGGCCGCCAAAGCTAGGGCGCCAACTAAATACATTACTAACTGTAATAATGCCTAAGATGAGTGGCATTCCAAGACCTTGGGATTCTTTTGCCGAACAAATCTGCCAAATGGTACGCCCCATTGCCCAGAGATTCTGTGATCTTGTAAGGTCCTTCCCAATTGGGTGCTAGCTTGTTGACATCCGAGGTACCTGTTCGCCTGCACAAGACCAAATCACCAACGCGCATTACACGTGGGACAACCCGTGAATCATATCTCCTGGATACACGTTGTTTCATGGCTTCACCCCTAAGTCGAGCCTCTTCCCTCACTTCTGGAGCCAGGTCCAAACTAACCAATAAGTTATTCTGATTGTATTCCGGGTCGGTAGCTACCGCTCGCCACGCCTTGTTTTTTATCTCAACCGGCAGCATAGCGTCTGTGCCATAAGTTAATCTGAAAGGCGTTTCCCCAGTGGTCGACTGAGGCGTGGTGTTGTACGACCAGAGAACTATAGGCAATTCCTCCAACCAACGCCCCTTTGCTTCATCAAGGCGTTTCTTTAATCCTGCTAGAACAACTTTGTTGGCGGCCTCCGCCTGGCCATTAGTCTGAGGGTGCTCGACCGAAGTGAAGCGGTTCTGAATTCCCCATTCCTCGCAGAAATCCTTGGTCGCTTGACTAGAGAATTGAGTCCCATTATCAGAGATGATTGCCTGAGGTACGCCAAACCTGCAAATAAGTCTTTGAAAATAAAACTTTTTAACCTTCTCAGAGGTGATAGCTGCTAAAGGCTCTGCTTCTATCCATTTGGTGAAATAATCCACCGCCACCAAGATGTATTTAAATTGTGATCGCGCGGGCGGGAATGGCCCGACCAGATCAACTCCCCAGAGGGCGAATGGCCATGGGGAAGATATAGTCGCCATTAGTTCTGGGGGCACCCTATGTAAATCTGCAAACTTTTGACACTTATCACACTTTTTCACATATAATTGGCAGTCCTTCCTCAGAGTTGGCCAGTAGAACCCTGCCCTCAGAATTTTTGCCCCCAGCGATCTTCCTCCAATATGACTAGCGCATGTACCTTCATGTACTTCTTTTATCAACTCTTGGGCCTGATCTTCAGTGACACACTTCAACAGGGGCGCTGAGAAGCCCCTCCTATACAATTCACCCTGTATCATCATAAAATAACTAGCGGCCCGTCTCGTCTCAGCCCCGACTGTCGACGCGCCCTCCTCGGAGTTAGTTAACGCCTCTATAATTGGAGACATCCAACTATGCTCTGGAACAACCATACACACCTGCTCCGCCCTGTCTATACTAGGAGAATGCATTACTTCATGAATAACAGACCTATAATTTCCGGGTCGCCGAGTACTGGCGAGCTTGGCGAGCAGGTCAGCCCGCTGATTTTGTTCTCGAGGAACATAGCTAATTTCCACTGTCTGAATCTCCTTCATCAGCTCCTGTGCCCGATTCAAATATCTTTCCAACAACGGATCCTTAACCTGATAGATTCCATTAATTTGATTAGTCACCAAGAGAGAATCGCTTCTAATTTCCAGAGTTTCTACCTCCAACTCCTTCGCCAAATTTAGGCCCGCCAGCAGCGCCTCATACTCAGCCTGATTGTTGCTAGCTTTAAATTCAAACCGAAGAGACTGTTCGATCTGTACCTCCTTTGGGCCCGTCAGTATAATGCCGGCGCCACTACCACGCGAGTTTGACGAGCCATCAATGTGCAAGACCCAAACCTTCGTACCTGGTTCCTCGCCCGCCATTGTTAACTCAGCTACAAATTCCGCCAACCTCTGTGATGAAACTTTGCCTCTTGCTTCATATATTAAGCCGTATTCTGACAACTCTACACACCATCCGACTAAACGCCCAGAAATATCAGGCTTCTGCAGCACCTGCCTCAATGGTAAGTCTGTTCTGACCTTTACTTGAAAACTTTGAAAATAAGGTCGCAAGCGACGAGCCGTAACCAAAACCGCCAAGGCCGCCTTCTCAATCCTTTGATATCTCTTCTCAGCTCCCTGCAAAGTATGACTTACAAAATAAATTATGCGTACCTCGCCCACCACTTCTTGCGTGAGGACTGAGGCCAACGCACGATCTGTGATGGCAAAATAAAGTAACAAAGGCTCGCCCGCTATTGGCTTTTGCAACACTGGCGGTTTAGACAAGAACAGCTTCAGCCACTGAAACGCCTCTTCACACTCTGGCGTCCACTCAAATTTGGTGCTCTTCTTTAAACATTTGATGAATGGGGCCGCCTTCTCCCCAGCGTGTGGCAAGAAGCGAGCTAGCGAAGCAATTTTTCCAGCTAGGCACTGGACCTCCTTTACCGAAGACGGGCTAGCCATCTCCATAATCGCCCTACACTTATCTGGGTTGATCTCGATGCCCCTCACCGTTACCATGAAACCCAGAAATTTGCCTCCGAGGATTCCGAAAGAACATTTATCTGGATTAAGACGCATGTTGTAATGCCGTACTCGCCCGAATGCCTCGCCTAAATCCGCCAAATGATCATCCGCCTTGATTGATGTCACGATCATATCATCTACATAAACCTGCATATTTCTTCCTATCTGCTCCTCAAACACTCTATCCATCAGCCGCTGATAAGTCGCCCCAGCATTCTTGAGTCCAAAAGGCATGGTTCGATAACAGTAATTGACCTTAGGAGTCATGAACGCTGTCTTTTCTTCATCCAGTGGATGCATGCGTATTTGATTGTAACCTGAGAAGGCATCCATGAGGCTGAGCACTTCATTCCCAGAAGCCCCATCGACAAGTTTGTCAATATTGGGCAAAGGATACGCGTCCTTAGGGCACGCCTTATTCAAATCAGTATAATCGGTACACATACGCCATTTTCCATTCGCCTTCTTAACCAATACCACGTTCGCCAGCCACGTAGGGTATTTAACTTCCCTAATGAAGTTTGCTTCCTTGAGCTTTTCCGTTTCTATCTCGACCACTCTGGTCCGTTCTTCACCCATCTTCCTTCGCGTTTGAGCGACTGGCTTAACCTCATCTTTAATCGCCAACCTGTGACAAATCACATCCGGGCTAATGCCTGGGACATCCTTAAGCGTCCAGGCGAATAGATCCAGATTCTCTTCCAGTAAGCGAGTCAATCGGTTTTCTTGAACAGGTGTCAGTTGCGTTCCCACCTTCAACATTCGGTGCCCTACTTGCACTGTCTTTGTTTCCTCGATAGGACAAGGTCGAGATTCCGGTGTCTCCCTTCTGGGGTCCAGCGCGCCCTCATTACTGATCTCATAACACCGATGCCCAATCTTGGCGTTCTGCGGCCCATAATCTACCACACTCTCCCTGTAACATTCTCGCGCTCGAATTCGGTCAACCGCCAGAGTTCCGACACGCCCATTGGTCAGTGGGTACTTCACCTTGAGATGCTTTGTTGAAATCACTGCACAAATTTGATTTAAAGTGTCGCGCCCGATTAAAGCGTTATAAGAAGACTTACACGATAGGACGATGTATTTAACGGAAACCGTTTTAGCGAATCCTTCCGATCCGAAGACTGTCTTTAACTCCACACACCCTCGAGGTATCACCCGCTCGCCTGTGAACCCAATTAACGACCCCGTATAAGGTGTTAGCGCGCTTTCAGTAAGACCCATTTTCTCAAATGCATCGCCGTATATGATGTCCGCCGAACTCCCTTGATCCAGAAGCACTCGCCTTACATCATAGTTGTTGATTCTCAACTGCACCACAACAGGGTCGCCCTTATGTGGAAGCACCCCTTTGAAATCCTCGCTGGTGAAAATTATGTTGGGGTGTTGGAAGCCAAATTTCTCCTCTTGAACGGTATGCACCGCGGCGTGGGCCAAGCGTACGTACCTCTTACGACTTGCATTAGATTCATCATTGAAGCCTCCAGAGATGCAGTTAACAGTTCCCGCCGGATCTCCCATTGTCGCCTCTCCATCCGCGTCGCCAAAATTCCCACGTCTTGACGTCTGCGTAGATCGCCCTACATCTGGAGTGGGTACTGTCCTAACATACTGGCCCAGGTGACCCGCCTTTATCAACCTTTCAACCTCACGTTGCAAGGTAACACAGTCGTCCGTATCATGACCCAGGACGCCATGATAATCGCACCATCTTCGAGTATCGACATTAGGCGGGGGACGCTTGGGAGGATAGGGGCGAGCAATCAAATTAGTCTCTCTGTTTTCCGTCAGTATCTGCGAGAGTCCAACCGCCAATGGTACCCTCGCCCGGTGAGTCACCGGAGAATACCGGGGTACTGACGCCATTGGCCGCGGGGCCTGGCGCTGAGGGGCCGGTCTCGTCCCAGCTATCGGGCGAGCTACATAGTTCCGGCGTTGCTGATTGGCGAAGGCAGCAGTTTGATATGGGTTACTTCGGTTGGACCTTGGAGCGTCCCGTTGCACAAACGCTTCCCCCTGTTTTCCTTTCGGTTCCTGCCTTCTAGGTGGCGCGTCCATCATATCCCGTGTCCTCTTCTGCTCGTCATCCTCTTCCTCTAATATGAAGTCATGGACTCGAGCTCGGAGATCCGCCATGTCACGAGGCGGGCGCCTACTCAGCTTATTGTTCAGCGCACCCGCCCGCAGCCCTTGCTTGAAAGCGTTCACACATGTCTCTTGAGGGGGGTCCTCGATTCGTACCAGTGTGGCATTGAACCTCGCCATATACTGCTTCAACGATTCCGACGCGCCCTGCCGAATGTTGAATAGAGCACCCGTCGTCACCCGCTGACTCCTACTTGCCGCAAAATGTGAAAGGAACTTAGATGAAAACTCAGTGAAGCTGCTTATGGAATGTGTTGGTAGTTTAGAGAACCATGCCAAGGCGGTCCCCTTCAATGTTGATGGGAACAATCTACAGCGCACCGCATCGGTCGCCTGACTAATCACCATTTTGGTCATAAACGCCTGTAAGTGTTCCTTTGGGTCTGATTCGCCAGAGTACGTGTCTAACACCAAGTGCTTTACCCCGTCCGGGATAGGAACCGCCTGGATGGCAGGTGAAAAAGGTTGAAAATCAACCACCGTCTCAGCTTCTCTGAGGCTCTCCACACCCGAGTCCTTTTGTTGACGAAAATACTCCAACTGGGCCTGCAGATGCTGATTCTGCTGTTGGACAAAATCCAGGGCGCCACACACCCGATTCCACTCAGCCATAGAGACGGCGAAAGGAACCTGGCCGGACGCACCATCACCCTGTGCGTCCGCCTGCGGCGAACCCGGATTCGGAATAGGAGTCGGCGGAGGCGTGGGAGACGGTTCAGGTTGACGGCCCACCGTTCGTCCTCCACGCCCGCGGCCTCCCCTTCGACGGCCAGTGCCTGACATAGCTAGTTGTTGAGTGCGTAGGGTTTAGTTTACCTTCCCCACAGACGGCGCCAAAAATGTTCTGGGAAAATAACACGATATATGAGAACTGAATAATCTCCTCGTTTATTAAAATTGTTAACCCCCTTTACAGTAGCCTCCCCTAGCTATTTATAGAGGGTAAACCCTATGGGCCGTCAAAATCAGCCCAATACATTATAAAGTCCAAGCCCTATGCCTGTTACAAGTTTGCCTCTACCGTCTAGATAGGCCCTACCCAATCGTGGGCGCACGACGCGCTTTCCGCGCCACTCAACTAGGAAACCCCCAAACTGAAACCTAACCGCCCCTATTATGTAGTCTTTGGCGGTCGCCCAGTCCAATAGGCATGCAATCAAATAGTAAAAACTTACTTATTTTAAATAATATATTATTCGTTAAAATAGAGTGATATGGTCATTTTATGCTATGCTAATTATCATTTATATAAACTCTCATACAATTTGAATATTCATAGGCATGCAATCAAATAGTAAACACTTACTTATTTTAAATAATATATTATTCGTTAAAATAAAGTGATATGGTCATTTTATGCTATGCTAATTATCATTTATATAAACTCTCATACAATTTGAATATTCATAGGCATGCAATCAAATAGTAAACACTTACTTATTTTAAATAATATATTATTCGTTAAAATAAAGTGATATGGTCATTTTATGCTATGCTAATTATCATTTATATAAACTCTCATAGAATTTGAATATTCATAGGCATGCAATCAAATAGTAAACACTTACTTATTTTAAATAATATATTATTCGTTTAAATAAAGTGAAATGGTCATTTTACGCTATGCTAATTATCATTTATTTAAACTCTCATACAATTTGAATATTCATGGGCATGCAATCAAATAGTAAACACTTACTTATTTAAAATAATATATTATTCGTTAAAATAAAGTGATATGGTCATTTTACGCTATGCTAATTATCATTTATATAAACTCTCATACAATTTGAATATTCATGGGCATATAATCAAATAGTAAACACTTACTTATTTTAAATAATATATTATTCGTTAAAATAAAGTGATATGGTCATTTTATGCTATGCTAATTATCATTTATATAAACTCTCATACAATTTGAATATTCATAGGCATGCAATCAAATAGTAAACACTTACTTATTTTAAATAATATATTATTCGTTAAAATAAAGTGATATGGTCATTTTATGCTATGCTAATTATCATTTATATAAACTCTCATACAATTTGAATATTCATGGGCATGCAATCAAATAGTAAACACTTACTTATTTTAAATAATATATTATTCGTTAAAATAAAGTGATATGGTCATTTTATGCTATGCTAATTATCATTTATATAAACTCTCATACAATTTGAATATTCATAGACATGCAATCAAATAGTAAACACTTGCTTATTTTCAATAATATATTATTCATTAAAATAAAGTGATATGGTCATTTTATGCTATGCTAATTATCATTTATATAAACTCTCATACAATTTGAATATTCATAAGCATGCAATCAAGTAGAAACACTTGCTTATTTTAAATAATATATTATTCGTTAAAATAAAGTGATATGGTCATTTTATGCTATGCTAATTATCATTTATATAAACTCTCATACAATTTGAATATTCATAGGCATGCAATCAAATAGTAAACACTTCCTTATTTTAAATAATATATTATTCGTTAAAATAAAGTGATATGGTCATTTTATGCTATGCTAATTATCATTTATATAAACTCTCATACAATTTGAATATTCATAGGCATGCAATCAAATAGTAAACACTTGCTTATTTTAAATAATATATTATTCGTTAAAATAAAGTGATATGGTCACTTTACGCGATGCTAATTATCATTTATATAAAATGTCATACAATTTGAATATTCATGGGCATGCAATCAAATAGTAAACACTTACTTATTTTAAATAATATATTATTCGTTAAAATAAAGTGATATGGTCATTTTATGCTATGCTAATTATCATTTATATAAACTCTCATACAATTTGAATATTCATAGGCATGCAATCAAATAGTAAACACTTGCTTATTTTAAATAATATATTATTCGTTAAAATAAAGTGATATGGTCATTTTATGCTATGCTAATTCTCATTTATATAAACTCTCATACAATTTGAATATTCATAGGCATGCAATCAAATAGTAAACACTTGCTTATTTTAAATAATATATTATTCGTTAAAATAAAGTGATATGGTCATTTTATGCTATGCTAATTATCATTTATATAAACTCTCATACAATTTGAATATCCATAGGCATGCAATCAAATAGTAAACACTTGCGTATTTTAAATAATATATTATTCGTTAAAATAAAGTGATATGGTCATTTTATGCTAGGCTAATTATCATTTATATAAACTCTCATTCAATTTGAATATTCGTAGGCATGCAATCAAATAGTAAACACTTGCTTATTTTAAATAATATATTATTCGTTAAAATAAAGTGATATGGTCACTTTACGCGATGCTAATTATCATTCATATAAAATGTCATACAATTTGAATATTCATGGGCATGCAATCAAATAGTAAACACTTACTTATTTTAAATAATATATTATTCGTTAAAATAAAGTGATATGGTCATTTTATGCTATGCTAATTATCATTTATATAAACTCTCATACAATTTGAATATTCATAGGCATGCAATCAAATAGTAAACACTTGCTTATTTTAAATGATATATTATTCGTTAAAATAAAGTGATATGGTCATTTTATGCTATGCTAATTATCATTTATATAAACTCTCATACAATTTGAATACACACAGGCGTGCAATCAAATAATAAACACTTACTTATTTTAAATAATATATTATTCGTTAAAATAAAGTGATATGATCATTTTATGCTATGCTAATTATCATTTATATAAACTCTCATACAATTTGAATATTCATAGGCATGCAATCAAGTAGAAACACTTACTTATTTTAAATAATATATTATTCGTTAAAATAAAGTGATATGGTCATTTTATGCTATGCTAATTATCATTTATATAAACTCTCATACAGTTTGAATAATCATAGGCATGCAATCAAATAGTAAACACTTACTTATTTTAAATAATATATTATTAGTTAAAATAAAGTGATATGGTCATTTTATGCTATGCTAATTATCATTTATATAAACTCTCATACAATTTGAATATTCATAGGCATGCAATCAAATCGTAAACACTTACTTATTTTAAATAATATATTATTCGTTAAAATAAAGTGATATGGTCATTTTATGCTATGCTAATTATCATTTATATAAACTCTCATACAATTTGAATATTCATAGGCATGCAATCAAATCGTAAACACTTACTTATTTTAAATAATATATTATTCGTTAAAATAAAGTGATATGGTCATTTTATGCTATGCTAATTATCATTTATATAAACTCTCATACAATTTGAATATTCATAGGCATGCAATCAAATAGTAAACACTTACTTATTTTAAATAATATATTATTCGTTAAAATAAAGTGATATGGTCAGTTTATGCTATGCTAATTATCATTTATATAAACTCTCATACAATTTGAATATTCATAGGCATGCAATCAAATAGTAAACACTTACTTATTTTAAATAATATATTATTCGTTAAAATAAAGTGATATGGTCATTTTATGCTATGCTAATTATCATTTATATAAACTCTCATAGAATTTGAATATTCATAGGCATGCAATCAAATAGTAAACACTTACTTA
The DNA here is from genome assembly GCA_030819835.1 of Acmispon strigosus. NCBI lineage: Eukaryota > Viridiplantae > Streptophyta > Magnoliopsida > Fabales > Fabaceae > Acmispon > Acmispon strigosus. Next base: position 19,781,691 of record JAUAMA010000004.1, on the reverse strand, counting down.
TTTTAAATAATATATTATTCGTTTAAATAAAGTGAAATGGTCATTTTACGCTATGCTAATTATCATTTATATAAACTCTCATACAATTTGAATATTCATGGGCATGCAATCAAATAGTAAACACTTACTTATTTTAAATAATATATTATTCGTTAAAATAAAGTGATATGGTCATTTTACGCTATGCTAATTATCATTTATATAAACTCTCATACAATTTGAATATTCATGGGCATGCAATCAAATAGTAAACACTTACTTATTTTAAATAATATATTATTCGTTAAAATAAAGTGATATGATCATTTTATGCTATGCTAATTATCATTTATATAATCTCTCATACAATTTGAATACACACAGGCATGCAATCAAATAGTAAACACTTACTTATTTTAAATAATATATTATTCCTTAAAATAAAGTGATATGGTCATTTTATGCTATGCTAATTATCATTTATATAAACTCTCATACAATCTGAATATTCATGGGCATGCAATCAAATAGTAAACACTTACTTATTTTAAATAATATATTATTCGTTAAAATAAAGTGATATGGTCATTTTAGGCTATGCTAATTATCATTTATATAAACTCTCATACAATTTGAATACACATAGGCATGCAATCAAAAAGTATACACTTGCTTATTTTAAATAATATATTATTCGTTAAAATAAAGTGATATGGTCATTTTATGCTATGCTAATTATCATTTATATAAACTCTCATACAATTTGAATACACATAGGCATGCAATCAAAAAGTATACACTTGCTTATTTTAAATAATATATTATTCGTTAAAATAAAGTGATATGGTCATTTTATGCTATGCTAATTATCATTTATATAAACTCTCATGCAATTTGAATATTCATAGGCATGCAATCAAATAGTAAACACTTGGTTATTTTAAATAATATATTATTCGTTAAAATAAAGTGATATGGTCATTTTATGCTATGCTAATTATCATTTATATAAACTCTCATACAATTTGAATATTCATAGTGATGCAATCAAATAGTAAACACTTGCTTATTTTAAATAATATATTATTCGTTAAAATAAAGTGATATGGTCATTTTATGCTATGCTAATTATCATTTATATAAACTCTCATACAATCTGAATATTCATGGGCATGCAATCAAATAGTAAACACTTACTTATTTTAAATAATATATTATTCGTTAAAATAAAGTGATATGGTCATTTTAGGCTATGCTAATTATCATTTATATAAACTCTCATACAATTTGAATACACATAGGCATGCAATCAAAAAGTATACACTTGCTTATTTTAAATAATATATTATTCGTTAAAATAAAGTGATATGGTCATTTTATGCTATGCTAATTATCATTTATATAAACTCTCATGCAATTTGAATATTCATAGGCATGCAATCAAATAGTAAACACTTGGTTATTTTAAATAATATATTATTCGTTAAAATAAAGTGATATGGTCATTTTATGCTATGCTAATTATCATTTATATAAACTCTCATACAATTTGAATATTCATAGTGATGCAATCAAATAGTAAACACTTGCTTATTTTAAATAATATATTATTCGTTAAAATAAAGTGATATGGTCATTTTATGCTATGCTAATTATCATTTATATAAACTCTCATACAATCTGAATATTCATAGGCATGCAATCAAATAGTAAACACTTGCTTATTTTAAATAATATATTATTCGTTAAAATAAAGTGATATGGTCATTTTATGCTATGCTAATTATCATTTATATAAACTCTCATACAATTTGAATACACATAGGCATGCAATCAAATAGTAAACACTTACTTATTTTAAATAATATATTATTCGTTAAAATAAAGTGATATGATCATTTTATGCTATGCTAATTATCATTTATATAAACTCTCATACAATTTGAATACACACAGGCATGCAATCAAATAGTAAACACTTACTTATTTTAAATAATATATTATTCGTTAAAATAAAGTGATATGATCATTTTATGCTATGCTAATTATCATTTATATAAACTCTCATGCAATTTGAATATTCATAGGCATGCAATCAAATAGTAAACACTTGGTTATTTTAAATAATATATTATTCGTTAAAATAAAGTGATATGGTCATTTTATGCTATGCTAATTATCATTTATATAAACTCTCATACAATTTGAATATTCATAGTGATGCAATCAAATAGTAAACACTTGCTTATTTTAAATAATATATTATTCGTTAAAATAAAGTGATATGGTCATTTTATGCTATGCTAATTATCATTTATATAAACTCTCATACAATCTGAATATTCATGGGCATGCAATCAAATAGTAAACACTTACTTATTTTAAATAATATATTATTCGTTAAAATAAAGTGATATGGTCATTTTAGGCTATGCAAATTATCATTTATATAAACTCTCATACAATTTGAATACACATAGGCATGCAATCAAAAAGTATACACTTGCTTATTTTAAATAATATATTATTCGTTAAAATAAAGTGATATGGTCATTTTATGCTATGCTAATTATCATTTATATAAACTCTCATGCAATTTGAATATTCATAGGCATGCAATCAAATAGTAAACACTTGGTTATTTTAAATAATATATTATTCGTTAAAATAAAGTGATATGGTCATTTTATGCTATGCTAATTATCATTTATATAAACTCTCATACAATTTGAATATTCATAGTGATGCAATCAAATAGTAAACACTTGCTTATTTTAAATAATATATTATTCGTTAAAATAAAGTGATATGGTCATTTTATGCTATGCTAATTATCATTTATATAAACTCTCATACAATCTGAATATTCATAGGCATGCAATCAAATAGTAAACACTTGCTTATTTTAAATAATATATTATTCGTTAAAATAAAGTGATATGGTCATTTTATGCTATGCTAATTATCATTTATATAAACTCTCATACAATTTGAATACACATAGGCATGCAATCAAATAGTAAACACTTACTTATTTTAAATAATATATTATTCGTTAAAATAAAGTGATATGATCATTTTATGCTATGCTAATTATCATTTATATAAACTCTCATACAATTTGAATACACACAGGCATGCAATCAAATAGTAAACACTTACTTATTTTAAATAATATATTATTCGTTAAAATAAAGTGATATGATCATTTTATGCTATGCTAATTATCATTTATATAAACTCTCATACAATTTGAATACACACAGGCATGCAATCAAAAAGTATACACTTGCTTATTTTAAATAATATATTATTCGTTAAAATAAAGTGATATGGTCATTTTATGCTATGCTAATTATCATTTATATAAACTCTCATGCAATTTGAATATTCATAGGCATGCAATCAAATAGTAAACACTTGGTTATTTTAAATAATATATTATTCGTTAAAATAAAGTGATATGGTCATTTTATGCTATGCTAATTATCATTTATATAAACTCTCATACAATTTGAATATTCATAGTGATGCAATCAAATAGTAAACACTTGCTTATTTTAAATAATATATTATTCGTTAAAATAAAGTGATATGGTCATTTTATGCTATGCTAATTATCATTTATATAAACTCTCATACAATCTGAATATTCATGGGCATGCAATCAAATAGTAAACACTTACTTATTTTAAATAATATATTATTCGTTAAAATAAAGTGATATGGTCATTTTAGGCTATGCTAATTATCATTTATATAAACTCTCATACAATTTGAATACACATAGGCATGCAATCAAAAAGTATACACTTGCTTATTTTAAATAATATATTATTCGTTAAAATAAAGTGATATGGTCATTTTATGCTATGCTAATTATCATTTATATAAACTCTCATGCAATTTGAATATTCATAGGCATGCAATCAAATAGTAAACACTTGGTTATTTTAAATAATATATTATTCGTTAAAATAAAGTGATATGGTCATTTTATGCTATGCTAATTATCATTTATATAAACTCTCATACAATTTGAATATTCATAGTGATGCAATCAAATAGTAAACACTTGCTTATTTTAAATAATATATTATTCGTTAAAATAAAGTGATATGGTCATTTTATGCTATGCTAATTATCATTTATATAAACTCTCATACAATCTGAATATTCATAGGCATGCAATCAAATAGTAAACACTTGCTTATTTTAAATAATATATTATTCGTTAAAATAAAGTGATATGGTCATTTTATGCTATGCTAATTATCATTTATATAAACTCTCATACAATTTGAATACACATAGGCATACAATCAAATAGTAAACACTTGCTTATTTTAAATAATATATTATTCGTTAAAATAAAGTGATATGGTCATTTTATGCTATGCTAATTATCATTTATATAAACTCTCATACAATTTGAATACACACAGGCATGCAATCAAATAGTAAACACTTACTTATTTTAAATAATATATTATTCGTTAAAATAAAGTGATATGATCATTTTACGCTATGCTAATTATCATTTATATAAACTCTCATGCAATTTGAATATTCATAGGCATGCAATCAAATAGTAAACACTTGGTTATTTTAAATAATATATTATTCGTTAAAATAAAGTGATATGGTCATTTTATGCTATGCTAATTATCATTTATATAAACTCTCATACAATTTGAATATTCATAGTGATGCAATCAAATAGTAAACACTTGCTTATTTTAAATAATATATTATTCGTTAAAATAAAGTGATATGGTCATTTTATGCTATGCTAATTATCATTTATATAAACTCTCATACAATCTGAATATTCATGGGCATGCAATCAAATAGTAAACACTTACTTATTTTAAATAATATATTATTCGTTAAAATAAAGTGATATGGTCATTTTAGGCTATGCTAATTATCATTTATATAAACTCTCATACAATTTGAATACACATAGGCATGCAATCAAAAAGTCTACACTTGCTTATTTTAAATAATATATTATTCGTTAAAATAAAGTGATATGGTCATTTTATGCTATGCTAATTATCATTTATATAAACTCTCATGCAATTTGAATATTCATAGGCATGCAATCAAATAGTAAACACTTGGTTATTTTAAATAATATATTATTCGTTAAAATAAAGTGATATGGTCATTTTATGCTATGCTAATTATCATTTATATAAACTCTCATACAATTTGAATATTCATAGTGATGCAATCAAATAGTAAACACTTGCTTATTTTAAATAATATATTATTCGTTAAAATAAAGTGATATGGTCATTTTATGCTATGCTAATTATCATTTATATAAACTCTCATACAATCTGAATATTCATAGGCATGCAATCAAATAGTAAACACTTGCTTATTTTAAATAATATATTATTCGTTAAAATAAAGTGATATGGTCATTTTATGCTATGCTAATTATCATTTATATAAACTCTCATACAATTTGAATACACATAGGCATGCAATCAAATAGTAAACACTTACTTATTTTAAATAATATATTATTCGTTAAAATAAAGTGATATGATCATTTTATGCTATGCTAATTATCATTTATATAAACTCTCATACAATTTGAATACACACAGGCATGCAATCAAATAGTAAACACTTACTTATTTTAAATAATATATTATTCGTTAAAATAAAGTGATATGATCATTTTATGCTATGCTAATTATCATTTATATAAACTCTCATGCAATTTGAATATTCATAGGCATGCAATCAAATAGTAAACACTTGGTTATTTTAAATAATATATTATTCGTTAAAATAAAGTGATATGGTCATTTTATGCTATGCTAATTATCATTTATATAAACTCTCATACAATTTGAATATTCATAGTGATGCAATCAAATAGTAAACACTTGCTTATTTTAAATAATATATTATTCGTTAAAATAAAGTGATATGGTCATTTTATGCTATGCTAATTATCATTTATATAAACTCTCATACAATCTGAATATTCATGGGCATGCAATCAAATAGTAAACACGTATCTCCTCGCATTTTCGGACCGCTGTATAACTCCAGCTGATCGAAGCAAGGTGGCCGCGCATGATTTTATCCCCTACGCCGCGCGGAATGGCGCTCACAGGGTGCGCCAAATATTTATCAAAGCGCAATGTCTCTTCAAAAAAGGCGAAGTCTTCAAACTCAGCCGCCTCCTTGGCCCCGCCTTCGGGCTGCTCTTCAGCGGCGACATTGTCATCGCCCTCTCCAGCGGCCTGCTCGTCAAGAACCACCTCCTTGTCCTTAGGCGCGCGCTTAATTTTTCTCCGCTTGGCAGGCGGGTCGGCCTGGTCAGGAGCAGATTTTCTCACTACCACCTCCGGGTTGGGCTGTTTGGTCGGAGGGGTGCTTTGGGAAGCAACTTGACCCGACCCAGTGGCAACCGCGGCGGAAGGGATTGCCGTCGGAATGGTGGATTCGGCAGCCGCCCTCTGTTTTGCTTCCTTCGCCAAACGGGCGAGTTCAGCTCGTGAGATTTGGTGTCTTGACACTGCAACACACAAAACAATAAGCACAGAGTTAAGAGTGAAAAAGCGTAGCAGATTCAAAAAGAGTTGCATATGAAGATAAACTCACTCAAGTGATCCCCGGCGATGCCTTTACTCTCGGCAACAAGTAGCTCGCCGAGGTCGATCAGGGACACACTCCCCAAATACTTTATGATTGCCCAATCCTCAAAGGTAAGATGCCCGTCCTCTACACTAAGAGTGTATTTGGGCGACTCCGTCCAATACGGTGGGAATCGCATGACTCCATTGTTGTCATGGCGAAGAAGATGGGGAATGTCAGGGCTGTCGACGACCTTGAAGAATCGTGACTTCCACTGATCATGGGTATTGCTCTTCCAAGCCTTGAAGCGGGCTTTCGAAGGCTTGGCGGTCAGGCCAACCCAAGAGCTGGTGGGGGCTACTGCTAATCCCTTCTTATTAGGCGGGATACATTTGTAAAAATAGAAGAAATACTCGTATTTCGGGATGATTCCTAAGGCTTCACACAGAATTTCAAACCCTCGGATAAACCCCCAAGAGTTTGGGGTTAGTTGAGAGGGGGCGACCTGAAGGGCGTCAAGCACGGCACAGAGGAAGGGTGAGAAGGGCAGGCGGATACGAAAATCTTCAAACATATATAAATATGCGAAGAAGAAATGAGGGGACCGGGCGGTCGCCCGGGCGTCACAGACGCGATCGGTTATGACACAAGGGCGTGTGACTAGACTTGTGTCATAACCGTCATTACAGATACCGCCGAGGCGAGTAAGGAACTCTTTCAAGTTCTGGGCGTCGGTAAAACAGGGAGGAATGGAGGTGACCTTCGTCGAGACAAGGCCCTTTTGGACGAATTTAGGGAGTGACTCTTCATAATTACGAAATTTGGTTTCGGGTGATAAAGGCGCATTCTTGGTGGGTATTGTGGAGGTCCCGGCGCCGGACTGGGCACCGGAGGTGGCAAGAGAAGCTGTTTGTTCAGAAGTTGGGTGGTCATCGCTACTGGACGAAGATAGGTTGCTACTTTCAGGGTCCATTATAGGATGAGAAATGATAATGTGGCAAATAAAGCAAGAAAAAGACCAAAGGAAAACAGAAAACGTACTAATGGCTGAGAAGGAGAGAGGTTGGCAAGCAAGATTGTACGTCGGCGCAACTCCGGCACGGTGAAGGCAAGGAGCAGAAGCGAGAGGATGAGTTATAGTCTCAGGAATCGCGTAAGGACTGAAGAAATATCAAGAAGGGGTAAAATGTGAGTCAGGCAGGGTTTTATAGAGGAAAGCAGGGAAGGCGAAAGGGTGTAACGGTTGGGTGACCCGTGGAAGGAAAATCACGAAAAGATGTGAAGTTCGAGGGACAGTTACGTCCCATCATTGAAGTGACGTTTTCGAGAGTAATGATGGCAATAAAGGCTGAAACGGCGCGCGTGGGGTAGAACCCTAGGCGCGAAACCTTGGGATTGCCAAGGGTCGCAAGCGTAGAATAAAGGGGGGAAACGAAATGGTGGTGTGCGTGTAAGGCGACTGAACGTTTCGAAATATCGGGCGAGAGGCAAATTAAGGTACGTAATTCCAATTAATTGAGATTATTTAAAAGATGATAGTGCGTTACTTTTGCAGCTGACACAGAAACAGGAATCAATGAAGGGGAGTAATTAGGAGAGACATCGCTTATGGCGAGCCCAATCTCGAGGCACACAACGCCCTATGGCGGCGGATTCAGAGAAACACTTACGTTACTCGCCGCATTCAAACCCGAGGCGACTCATTTCCTTGTAAAGATGTACTCTTTTTCCTTCACCAGGTTTTTGTCCCACTGGGTTTTGCCTGGGAAGGTTTTAACGAGGCATGCTTTATAAGGATGACCGCTCGCGGGAAATGTGGTGGAGCTCATCTGGCGAGCCCCTTTGCAAATCGGTGTCAGTACGGGGCATGTGGTCAATATACAACATCCGGGGCGAGTCCGAAGACACCTCACTCTCAGTTTTCGAGTTCGTGTCTGGTGGGCTTGTGGGCTGGTGCTCACGGCTTGAAGATGTCGTTCTCTGAAGACAGTATGAAGACACTTCTCTTTCGCAACTCAAGATCGTGTCTTGTGGGCTTGTGGACAGGGCGACCGCCAGAGGCTACATAATAGGGGCGGTTAGGTTTCAGTTTGGGGGTTCCCTAGCTGAGCGGCGTGGGAAGCGCGTCGTGCGCCCATGATTGTGTAGGGGCAGTCTAGACGGTAGGGGCAAACTTGTAATAAGCATAGGGCTTGGACTTTATAATGTATTGGGCTGATTTTGAGGGCCCATAGGGTTTACTCTCTATAAATAGCCAGGGGAGGCTACTGTAAAAGGGGTTAACAATTTTAATAAACGAGGAGATTATTCAGTTATCAGATATCGTGTTATTTTCCCAGAACAGATTTCATTTATTTAATCCATTTATTTGTGTTTATCAAAGTTAGATGAAGGAAGAGACGAAGGAAAACTGCATGTGAAACAATAAGATTTAAGAAGGGCTTAGAATCTTTAAATTTAAATGGTTTGTTAATAGATTTGATTTATGATATATGATATTCTGGTGTTGTTTCGTCCATGTATTGATATTTGGGTGCATCGGTGTTAGAGATAGGAGTCCAAGAAAATGTACAGTTAAACTTAGGAAGGATTTGGATTTAAATGGTCTATCATTAGATATGAATTGAAAATTGAAATTATCATAGAATATTGTGATGTTGTTTGGTTAAAATTTATATTTTTAAGATACCCATTTTGTCATTTTCGTTGTTTACACGTTGCAATTGTAATCTGCGATGAATTTGGCCACTCATTTTCTAGGAATGCATGAAAGTTCATGATCTCCAAGATAGTTCAGTCAATTATTTTTGTAAATAATGGAATGAAGTTTGCAGAACACATGCATAAATTAGAAGGATATACATATATTCACATCAATTAAAACAAACTCCATGATTTAAGGGGTTTCGGGATTGTTGAAGGAAGTCCATTTAGGGATGTTATTTGGCAGTTAGTTTCCATGAAAAGTAACCAGTGGGGTGCGGATCATATGTGTGGCAAGCTCTAGAGGAAGAGAAGTAGCATGTTGCAGGGATTGTTGGTGGATAAACGTAGGCAAAAATCATGACAAGGCACACCACTTTCACCAATACAATGATCCAAGTTGGCCTCCTCTGTGATTTCTTTCTTGAACCTACCATTATCATAAGATTGATATCTTCTTATGCAACAACTAGCTTAGTTCTCTTCTCATCTAAGCACAATTATCAGACATTTTTGTATGAACATTTCGATTCATAAAATGAAAAAGAAAAAACAGTATGTGTGTGTGGAGATTCATTTGAGAGTGAAAACTGATAGGTTTCTCTGTCAGTCTCAGAGTTGCTAACAGAATTGAAGAGAATTCAGCAAATTCAGGAGTTCTTGCCACCTCACTCAACTGCCCAAGGTATTCTCCTGATCTCTCTCACTGTGATGATGCAACTGTCATTCGAAAATTGGTTATTTCTCTTTTTTTAATCATTTTTATTATTCTAATGTTTTATTATTCTAGCTATTATTTTTACTGTGTCTAATGTTTTATTTTAACTTCATTGCCATTACTTTGAACCAATGCATCTCCAGTTCAACAAATTAGCAATTATTTTCACTATGTCAAACTTTATGAATATGAATAATTTATTATTGTTTTTCACTGTGTCTTATGTTTTTTTGTTTATGACTTTAGCTTCATGAGCAAATGTGCCTCCTAACTGCTTTATGTTAAATGAATTAATAAGAAAAACAAAGACCAAAATTTCATAAACAGGTGATGAAGGTATATACTGTACAAAGTTTCTGAATAGAAGTAACTTAAATCACATCACCCCACTTCTGTTGAATTGCAATTTGAAACTATATTAACACTCACAAATCACTCTATACATCAAGGATATAAAATATGAAAAGATTAATTGATCTACTACAAGAATCCAAGAGTAGAAGATGCTTTTATACAATGGTGGCGGCTTAAACACTACTTAAGCCCTCAGTGTCATCTTATTCTGACAAGAAACTTCCCACCATTCAGTAACAATCAGATAAGGGATTGAATGAGAAACTAGACTGCAATTGGGGATCTTTTGTGTCGTATCAAGAGGGCATAATTTAATCTTTATCTAATCATTCTAAATCTTGGGAGTAATTTAATAAAGACAGATGCCCCTGATGTAATTGAAACAATCAAGATATATTCAATATCAATAAGTTTTTAATGATATAGTCTCCTGACCTGACTTCATCCAAAAGTTTTAATGTACTTAGTAGTTAGTAATATGTGGATAAATTTCAGAAGTTTTTTTGTTTATGATTTTAGTGAGTTCAAATGTTTCCTAGGAAAGAGTTTCAGGGAGTGTGGCAAGCCACCAACCGTACCAAGTTTTGAAGTTACCCGGCACTGTGAAAGCTTCTTGCCACCAAAACCTGCACAAACTATTTATAATTCTTAAGTCAAAAACAACGTTTCGGCAGTTGTGTATATGCCCATTGCCCAATATCAATAAGTTACTGAATACCCATAGGAAGGACAGCGTAATGGTGTCATAGTTAAGATTTTGGGTTGAAAATCGTGGTACTTAAGCAAGAACAAGACAGGATCACAAGACATGCTTAAGAAACCAAACACTGAGATTATATATTATGTTGTTCATGTATACTTAGACCATGCATAAATCATTTAAACAAAAGCTGATTTTGAAACTACTCTTTAGTTTTATTGATATCTCATTATTCCCTTTGCTATAACTTATTTTTGTTATTCTCTCTTTTCCTCATGCTTTTTTGTTGTTTTCTCATTAATTTTTCATATAATTGAATAAAGGGAATGATTACTCACGCATTAGTGTGAGGAATAGAGAGATCTCAGCATCAAAATATAAAACTTTTCCAAACAGTCTAGAAAAGTTATTGAATACCCATAGGAAGGATAGCATAATGGTGTCATAGTTAAGATTTTGTGTTTACAAGTCATTATGTTTCTTCCTCTGTAAACAGGTGTGTGTTTGGAAGATATGTGTCCTACAAATTCAGATTCATAATGTATTATATTGATATTGATAAATTTTTCTATTGTCAGTCTGTTATATGGCACGCAAAGTTACCCCGATCGATCAAATCAATGACTCCAAGGAAACTTGGAAAATAGAAGTTAGAATAACAAATCTGATTGTCAGAGAAAAAGCTGAAAAAGTAGTTGGTATGGATATGATTTTGATGGATGACAAGGTAAAGCAATTTTATTCCATATTCGATATTGCTAATCAATTACAAACTTATTCAAAATTGATATAATTTGTGCTACTGTTTCAATTGATCTCATGTCACTATTGTTTGTTTTGTGTCTTTACTCATTGTGCCTATGACATAATATAACTGTGTTCTAAATTATTATTTTGTGTTCCTTTTTTTAATCATCCACTTATATTCTTTTCGATCACTACACAAATTGCATTCTAACTCTAAATATTGCTTTTGTGTTTTTAAATCTAGGGAGATAAAATTACGGCAATTGTGAAACAATATGACATCGCTAAATGGAAGTCTATATTGAAAGAGAACAACATATATATTGTCCAGAATTTTGAGGTTGCAAAAAATGAAGGACAATATAAAATTTCTCCTCACCGTTTCAAGCTGATTTTTGGGAAAGGAACTATAGTTCATGAACATCATAATCCTCACATACCTCAAAATGTTTACCATTTCACCAAGTTTGAAGACATTTTATCTGGGCAAGCCACCTCTGATCAATTAGTAGGTAATGTGGTGTTTATTTATATATATCCATGTCACATTACAGGGGTTGTGTTTATTTGTAGTTATTGTGATTTAAACATTTTGTTTTAGGTATTTTGATATGACATTAGTTTCTTTTTCAGATGTCATTGGCGAATTTGCAGACATACAATATAAAAAAATTACAACACCTAAGAGACTGGTGTTTGTCATGAAGGACCAAAGGTACAAGTATAGCCTCAATAATCATCATTATATATTTGAATTTAAAGTGAAATTAAACTGAACTATTTTCGCTTTTTATTGAAGGGACAACTCTATATTTTGTACTTTATGGGAGGATTATGCTGATAAGATGATAAAGTTTCTAGAGAGCCATCAATCTGGTCCTATTATTATTTTGCTAAATCTAGCAAGGATTAAAGATTCATATGGTGATGTCAATTTATTTTAATAAATATAGGTCAATACCAGTCTTGGTTTTATTAGGTACTATAATGGGAGCATATTTGTAATTATCTATTATCACAGGCAAATATCCTACATCGATACAGAACTCTATGTATGGCTCCAAAGTCCTCATTAATGAAGACATTGCAGAGATTCAACAGTATAAAGATAGGTATGAAATTATCCTGGTTGGACTGAGGTTGCTTTTTCAATTCAGCAGTATAAGGATTATTAGTTTTTAACTTACTTATTTTATCTCAAGTTTTTATATTTAATTATAAAATGCAGCTTGGCCTCAAATGTTGTCTATGAATCATTTAGTGAAAGAATCACTCAGTTTTCATCAGGATCTCAAACTTCTTCTGAAGACAAATTCATGGAAAATGCTGAAGTTAAAAGTTTAATGGAATTGGGTACTGTTCAAAAGGTATGATTTGAATTTATTTTTATTTTTTTGTATTTATAGTATATAATGCTTACATCTAATTTAAAACCATATGGATTAGTGATGACATTGATTTTTTTTCCGAATAGGATTGTTATTGTATAACTGTTGCTAAAATAGACAAACTATGTGTTAGCAATGGTTGGAGCTACCAAGCATGCTTCAAGTGTAATAAGAAGGCTAATTGTTCAACTATGCCATTTATATGTGAAGGATGTGGGAAAAAAATTTCTGAAACAGTTCCAAGGTTATAACATTAATTTACTATATTCATTTACATAATTTTAAATTTTTAGCAACTTTCTAAATCTAACTTTTCTATTAACAGGTTCAGAGTTGAGGTTATAGTCTCCTATAAGAATGAAAATTCTAAGTTTGTACTCTGGGATCGTGAATGTATTCAGCTGATCAAGGAAACTGCTCTTGATCTTAAAAAGAAGTTATTGGATGTATGAAATGAAGTATTTTACGATTTGATAGCTAAAGTTTCATATGTTTCTTATTGCAACATACTGAATCAGTCTCTTTATCTTCTATATTATTTTTTGCAGGATGGTGAAACAGAACCAATGGCTGTCCCTGAGTCCATTGATTGCATTCTGGGAAAGGTTTTGGCATTTAAAGTAAAGGTTCAACCAGGTTACAAGCATTATTCAGTCTCTCAGATATCAGACAATAAACATATTGTGGATGGTCTACAACAAAAGATGAAGATTGATGAGGTAAATGTATTATATCATATAATATGTCATTGCTTAATGATTAAATAGATAATGATATGACAATTATTTTTAAATTTAGGATGACATTGGTAGTCCAAAAAAGAAATCAACTTCTTCCATCGTCAAAGAAGGTGACTCATATGATACTGTACGTGACAATTTATACATCACTATGTCAATCTATCATTGAATACAAATTCAATTGTTCTGATTTTGATTTTCTTCTCTTAATTTTTCAGCAATCAATATCTGGATCAGCTGATTATGATCCCGGTTTAACTGGATATTTAACTCCAGCTAAGAGACGGTCCAATGATATTGAGTGTGATGATTATTATGCTGAAAAAGAATTGCCTTCTGCTCAAGTTTCTTCTACGAAATTCTCAAAGAATATCAAAACTGAGAAATTTTCTGTATAGTTGAGCTGCCCAGTTCCAGTACTTTACCAGCAACCTTATTGAGCTAGATACAATTCGACTTTATTGTCTGCTATGTCGGTCCTGCCCAGCCACAAAGAATTAGAAATACATTTTGGTGTTGCTTTGAGTAGCTTATTAGTACATGCTCTAGCTTTGGTGTAGTTTACAAGTTTTATTTTATTTGCTTCTATCTAAGAAGCATTCTGGATTTTTGGAGCAGTTCGAAGCATGTTTGTAAAAGAATGCGTTTGCTTTTGAAAACCCAATAGATCTTATTTGGTTGTTGTTAGCTGAATGTTTTTTTTACTATAATTTTGAAAACATTTTGTTCGGCACCTTCATATTGGTGGCACACAGGAGATAATGGAATGCTATTGCTAATTAATTAGTGCATTTTCTCATTACTTACTTAGCTGTGTATCAGTGTCTTAACCCGATGGACTCCTAAAGTGCTTGCCTTAGTCCTATTTAATGGAGATACGCTATTATGAGAAACTTAAACTAGAAATGATTATTTTATGATGAATGAGTATGTAATATATATTAGATGTGTATTTCTGCAAATCACTTAACAACCTCAACTAAAAAAATTATAAACGTAAAGAGGAAAACAATGACAAAAGGATACAGAGAAAAGATTGAGAGAAGAAGATCTAGATTGGAGAAGGAGTTTACATAAAAAAATTAAAAATCTTTACATAAAAAATTTATATAAAGATAACCAACTCTTTATAATATTTAATAGATAATAAAATATTTATATAAAGAGAACCAACTATTTTTAATATTTAATAGATAAAGTTAATTAATAGATCAAGAGTTTGAACATTAAAAGAACTACATTTAAAATTAGAAATTAAGATTTAAAATGATAAAAAAATTCCATCACTTACATTCTTCAATTTACATATAATGAGTTAACAAACATGCTATAATCAAAGATGAATATTCAATTATATTTTTTTTTTGGTCTTGACCAAGGTATTCCCACATCCGGTTGCCGTGAGACTAATCATTTGCCCCACGGTCAGCGCACTTAGCGGTAGGTGGCTGGTCAATGAGAATACTTGATTTATTTAATATTTGATTAAGCTTATACTTGAAATGTAGTTTACCTATTTAATATAAATTTCTACCCATAACAGACTTAACTACTAAATTTTTCTTCTTTTTCTACTTCTTCTTCTTCTTCTTTTTTTTCTTCTTCTTATACTTGAAGAAGATCTAGATTGGAGAAGGAGATTACATAAAAAAAATTAAAAATCTTTACATAAAAAATTTATATAAAGATAACCAACTCTTTTTAATATTTAATAGATAATAAAATATTTATATAAAGAGAACCAACTATTTTTAATATTTAATAGATAAAGTTAATTAATAGATAAAGAATTTGAACATTAAAAGAACTACATTTAAAATTAGAAATTAAGATGTAAAATGATAAAAAAATTCCATCACTTACATTCTTCAATTTACATATAATGAGTTAACAAACATGCTATAATCAAAGATGAATATTCAATTATATTTTTTTTTTGGTCTTGACCAAGGTATTCCCACATCCGGTTGCCGTGAGACTAATCATTTGCCCCACGGTCAGCGCACTTAGCGGTAGGTGGCTGGCCAATGAGAATACTTGATTTATTTAATATTTGATTAAGCTTATACTTGAAATGTAGTTTACCTATTTAATATAAATTTCTACCCATAATAGACTTAACTACTAAATTTTTCTTCTTTTTCTACTTCTTCTTATACTTGAAGAAGATCTAGATTGAAGAAGGAGTTTACATAAAAAAATTAAAAATCTTTACATAAAAATTTTATATAAAGATAACCAACTCTTTTTAATATTTAATAGATAATAAAATATTTATATAAAGAGAACCAACGATTTTTAATATTTAATAGATAAAGTTAATTAATAGATAAAGAGTTTGAACATTAAAAGAACTACATTTAAAATTAGAA
The DNA here is from genome assembly GCA_030819835.1 of Acmispon strigosus. NCBI lineage: Eukaryota > Viridiplantae > Streptophyta > Magnoliopsida > Fabales > Fabaceae > Acmispon > Acmispon strigosus. The sequence continues at coordinate 19,765,384 of JAUAMA010000004.1, read as the reverse complement.
ATTAAGATGTAAAATGATAAAAAAATTCCATCACTTACATTCTTCAATTTACATATAGTGAGTTAACAAACATGCTATAATCAAAGATGAATATTCAATTATAATTTTTTTTTGTCTTAACTAAGGTATTCCCACATCCGGTTGCCGTGAGACTAATCCTTTGCCCCACGGTCAGCGCACTTAGCGGTAGGTGGCTGGCCAATGAGAATACTTGATTTATTTAATATTTGATTAAGCTTATACTTGAAATGTAGTTTACCTATTTAATATAAATTTCTACCCATAACAGACTTAACTACTAAATTTTTCTTCTTTTTCTACTTCTTCTTCTTCTTCTTCTTTTTCTCTTCTAATACTTCTTCAATATCTTTTACTTTTTTTTATTCTATATAAAAAATACTAAACTACTTAAATACTTGATTAGACTTATATTTTATCATTGTAATTGTTAATTTTAATTTTAAAACATTAAAATTAAATAGAAGTTATGCTCAATTTCAATTATTATTATTATATTATTAAACTAAGATTCTAAGAAGAAGAAACACTGAGTTCAAAAAAAAAAAAAAGAAGAAACAGATTACATGAACATGAGAATCCTGTACACAACCGCTCTTCTCATTTCAAACCCAAAAAACACTTCTTCTTCTACTTACGGTTTCATCTTTCTCTAGAAGCTGCTATCTTGAGTGCTACTGCTGCCTTGACGAAGCATCAAGGAATTTCCGCCGCCCCTATCTTGACGCTGCTACTCCTGCGCGTTCTCCTCCGCCCTTCACGCCGCCGCTCTGTACCTTGACGCCGCCGCCCTTGCGCCTTTTTCCTACCGCTACACCTCTTGTGACGTCGCCGCTCTCTTCCTTGACGCTGCCGCTCCTGCGCTTTACGCTGCCGCTCCTCCGCCCTTCACGTCGCTGCTCCTGCGCTCCTAACGTCGCCTCTCCTGCACCCAATGTTGTTGTCCCTACAATTTGGGTTCTTTAATTTTATCCTTAACAGGTTCAGTTCTACTGCTTCTTAATCTCTTCCATTCCTCCTCCTCCTAAAATTAAAGTTCATGGTTTATAGTATGGAAATTGCACTGGTATCTTCATTTTTAATGTGGTCTTTCAGTCTTGGAATTGTAGTTAATTTAGATTGATATAAAACCGTTCAATAGTTTAGCAAAATGATTTTATCCATTGGGGCTATTCTGCTCAACAGGTTTGATTTTTCTGGTTTTTTTTTCTTCAATTCTGTCTCCTCCTAAAATTAATGTTCATGGTGTAGAATGTGAAATTACTGGTGAAAGTTCATTTTTAATATGGTCTTCAGTTTTGTAATTAGATGTTCAAAGTAGTAATTGCAATAATTTAGCCACTGACAAATTATGCAAATGATTATGATCAGTTTAAGTTTTCCTTTTTCATCACCATGAACATCTTTTCCTCATGCTTTTTGTTGTTTTCTCATTAATTTTTCATAGAATTGAATAAAGGGAATGATTACTCACGCATTAGTGTGAGGAATAGAGAGATCTCAGCATCAAAATATAAAACTTTTCCAAACAGTCTAGAAAAGTTAACGCATAGGAAGGACAGCGTAATGGTGTCATAGTTAAGATTTTGGGTTGAAAATTGTGGTACTTAAGCAAGAACAAGACAGGATCACAAGACATGCTTAAGAAACCAAACACTGAGATTATATATTATATTCTTCATGTATACTTAGACCATGTATAAATCATTTAAACAAAAGCTGATTTTGAAACTACTCTTTGGTTTTATTGATATCTCATTATTCCCTTTGCTATAACTTATTTTTGTTCTTCTCTCTTTTTCTCATGCTTTTTGTTGTTTTCTCATTAATTTTTCATAGAATTGAATAAAGGGAATGATTACTCACGCATTAGTGTGAGGAATAGAGAGGTCTCAGCATCAAAATATATAATTTTTCCACACAGTGTAGAAAAGTTACTGAATACCCATAGGAAGGACAGCATAATGGTGTCATAGTTAAGATTTTGGGTTGAAAATCGTGGTACTTAAGCAAGAACAAGACATGATCACAAGACATGCTTAAGAAACCAAACACTGAGATTATATATTATGTTCTTCATGTATACTTAGACCATGCATAAATCATTTAAACAAAAGCTGATTTTGAAACTACTTTTTAGTTTTATTGATATCTCATTATTCCCTTTGCTATAACTTATTTTTGTTCTTCTCTCTTTTTCTCATGCTTTTTGTTGTTTTCTCATTAATTGTTCATAGAATTGAATAAAGGGAATGATTACTCATGCATTAGTGTGAGGAATAGAGAAACTCAGCATCAAAATATAAAACTTTTCCAAACAGTCTAGAAAAGTTACTGAATACCCATAGAAAGGACAGCGTAATGGTGTCATAGTTAAGATTTTGGGTTGAAAATTGTGGTACTTAGGCAAGAACAAGACAGGATCACAAGACATGCTTAAGAGACCAAACACTGAGATTATATATTATGTTCTTCATGTATACTTAGACCATGCATAAATTATATAAATAAAAGCTGATTTTGAAACTACTCTTTAGTTTTATTGATATCTCATTATTCCCTTTGCTATAACTTATTTTTGTTCTTCTCTCTTTTCCACATGCTTTTTGTTGTTTTCTCATTAATTTTTCATAGAATTGAATAAAGGGAATGATTACTCACGCATTAGTGTGAGGAATAGAGAGATCTCAGCATCAAAATATAAAATTTTTCACAGATTATGCAAATGATTATGATCAGTTTAAGTTTTCCTTTTTCATCACCATGAACATCTTCACCATTTTCTTCACCTGTGTTATCTCTCAAACTTTCTTTACCATGAGAAGGTCTAAACTTTGACATAGGCCCAGTTTCCATGTTTTGAACATTCACATAACCAAGTGTAGTGTTGTAGTTTTGGAATTTGAACAACAGTAAACCAAGTGTGTCGAGAGAAGTAAATCAAACCCATCAGCCTCATGGTCTCAAGGAACAGATTGTAGCTGCTCAAAAGTTCCAAGAGGACAATAAGAATACAAGATTATTTATGGATTTCTGATTCAGAAGCGGACAGGAAACTAAACAAAATCAAAGAAAGATAACTCAAAGGTGGAATGTGGTGGGTTTGATTATGTCATTATTTTATTATATGTATCTTATATTATTCAATAATTGTTAGTTTTTTTTAGTAAGTATGGGAATTGAGTGAAGAAAAGTAGATATTGCTACAATTGAAGAAGAATGGATAAAGAAGTCTTTCATTCACATCAAGCCCATTTGAAAAGAAAAATGATTTTAAATGGTAAAAAGAAGATGAAGAAGAAGCAGTATATTGGTGTTGAGAATCAACAACTACATTCTGCTACTGATAAAGGTTGTACTAAAACTTGCTAATTGAATATGATAATATCATATCTTATTGATAGTCATATATAATTTTTTAATTTACAAGTTGCAGGTTATAGTTTTGTTGATAAGGAAAAATTCCCTTCATCACCTCCTATTTGTGGTAATATAAGGACGCCATCATTCAGAAGACCACTACATGATCCACTTTTACAAAATATCTCATCTGCTACTCTGTTTGAGAGAGGAGATAGTTCTGGTACTTCTAATATTAATCATAATTTAACCCCAAATGAAAGCACACAACCAAACAACCGCCATGTTCATGTGGATCATATTCTGGGTAAGCACATTGTTAAACTTGCTAAATTATATATAAATATATTATAGTTCATTATGTCCTTCACGAATTTATAATTTTTCCTTTAACTAATTGTATGAAATTTTTCATATTTTGTTAGAGAATTACTCAAGCTCTGATGATGAGTATATATTTCAAAAGGAAAGTGTTGAAGATACATACAACAAAAGACCACTAGATGATCCACCTCTACAAAATTTCTCATCTGCATCTATATTTGAGAAAGGAGAAAGTTCCGGTACTTCTAATATTTATCAATATTTAACTCCAAATGTAACCGCACACCCAGATAACCATCATGTTCATGTCGATCAAATTTTGGGTAAGAACATTGTTATACTTGGTTAAGTTATATATAAATATCTTCTAATTGATTATGTCCCTCATGAATTTTCATATCCATTGACTAATTGTATGAATTTTATTATTTTAACTTAGAGGATTACTCAAGCTCTGACGATGAATGTATATTTCAAGATGAAAGTGTCGAAGATATTGGAGTATTAAATACTGGTAATTTATAAATTATTTATATTGTTTAGGCCTTCTCACAATAGTTACTTATAATTTTTCTTCTATTTAGGCTATAGTGATGTAGGAGATCCTATAATTCAATGTCGTTGGTGTGGAGCATTTATGTGGTATCAAGAGAGAACCAAAAAGGATAAAAATACTTCAAATCCGGAATTTCAACTTTGCTGTGGTATTGGAAAGATTCAACTTCCATTTTTGAAGAGTCCTCCTGAAGTACTTAAACATCTTCTATTTGATCACGATTCAGTTGACAGTAGGAATTTTCAGCAGCATATTCGTTCATATAACATGATGTTTTCTTTCACATCACTTGGGGCAAAAGTTGATAGATCATTAGACAACGGTAGAGGACCGCCTTCTCTTAGAATACAAGGACAAACCTGTCATCTGATTGGTAGTCTATTACCCAAGAGTGGTGATTCTCCCAAATTTGCTCAACTATATATATATGACACTCATAATGAGATTCAGAATAGACTATCAAGATTGGGGTACGTTTAATTTTTTTAATCATATTTGGTTTTCTTATTCATGTTCTTTATTTTCTTATTGAATTATGTTGAAACAATTTACTCATAACTTTGGACATTATAGCTTAACTAACAATGTTTTTTATTACATGAACATAGAAGCCAAAATCAGCTTGATGCAGAAATAGTGAGGAAATTAACTGCTATGCTTGATGAGGAAAATAATTTTGCCAAAATTTTAAGAATGGCAAAGGAAAGATTTGAAGCTTCAGACATACAGGACTGCAAATTAAAACTCATTTCTAATAGAGCTACTGATGGGAGAGTATATAACTTACCTACTGTTTCTGAAGTTGCTGCTCTTATTGTTGGTGATATTGACACTGGATCAAATAGAGACATTATACTTGAATGGCATAGTGGTAAATTACAAAGAATTAGTGAGTTGCATGCTGGGTATTTGGGATTGCAATATCCACTTCTATTTCCTTATAGTGAAGATGGATATAGAAATGACGTGAAACATAGAAATAGAAGTGACTCTCAAACTAGAAAAAGGAATAGAGTTACTATAAAGGAATTTCTATGTTTTAGACTCCAGATGCGGAAAAATGAAGGAGAAACATTATTGAGATCCAGAAGGCTATTTCAACAGTTTTTAGTAGACGGTTACAGTATGATGGAGTCTGACAGATTATATTATATCAGAAAAAACCAAAAAAGGTTGAGAGTTGACAGATATAATAGTTTACAGCAAACTCAAAATCATCAAAGCCAGCCTGAAGGAGCAAATAGAGGGAAAAGAATCATATTACCCTCTACTTTTGTAGGAGGTCGAAGATTCATGAATCAATTGTATTTTGATGGCATGGCTATTTGTAGCTCTGTTGGATTTCCTGATTTGTTTTTGACATTTACTTGTAATCCAAACTGGCCAGAAATCCAAAGAGTTCTTGGACCATTGCATTTAACTGCACAAGATCGTCCTGATATTGTGTGTAGAGTTTTCAAAATTAAATTTGACCAGCTGATGACAGATTTGAAGAAGAAAAACATACTTGGTCGTGTCTTAGCATGTAAAAAGATATATTTTTTTATTCATAACTATGATATATTTCCTCAAACTATCCATTTGTATATAAATGTGTATAACCTTAACTTTATTATTTTGAATGCAGATATATATACTATTGAGTTTCAAAAAAGAGGACTTCCGCATGCACATATTCTTATTTTTTTGCATCCATCTAGCAAATACCCAAATGCTGAAGACATTGACAAAATTATTTCAGCTGAAATTCCTCACCAACAACGTCAAAGTGAACTATATCAATTAGTCAGATCACATATGATGCATGGTCCTTGTGGTTCGGCCAACACATCGTCACCGTGCATGAAAAATGGTAAGTGTTCTAAGTACTTTCCTAAACAGTTTCAGAGCTTAACTTCTATAGATCCAGATGGTTATCCTATCTATAGAAGAAGAAAAAATGGAAGTACCATCGAAAAAAATGGTATAACTCTTGACAACCGTTATGTTGTCCCCTACAATCCAAAACTCTTACTGAAGTATCAGACGCATATGAATGTTGAATGGTGTAATCAAAGTTACTCAATAAAATACTTATTTAAGTACATCAACAAAGGATATGATCGAATTACTGCTGCTATTGTTCACACACAAGATCAAGATGGATCTCAAGTAGAAGTCACAGATGAAATAAAACAATACCTAGATTGTAGGTATATCTCAGCTTGTGAAGCGTGTTGGAGAATTTTTTCATTTCCAATTCATGGTAGATCTCCAGCAGTTGAAAGATTATATTTCCATCTTCCAAATGAGCCGTCTGTGTATTTTAATGATGATGATGATATTGACACATTGCTTTCTAAACCAAATGTTAAAGAATCTATGTTTACTTCTTGGATGCATGCAAACAAGGTATATCAGGAAGGTAAAAACTTGACTTATACACAATTTGTTTCTAAATTTGTGTATGTTGCTAAGGATAGATCTTGGAAATTGAGAAAGCAAGGTTACACTATTGGAAGACTGAATTGGGTCCCTCCAAGTACAGGTGAACTGTTTTATTTAAGGATGATGTTGTGTGTTGTTAAGGGACCATGTAGTTATGAAGACATTAGAACTGTGAATAATGTCCACTATTCAAGTTTTCGAGAAGCATGTTTTGCAATGGGTTTTTTAGATGATGATAGAGAATATGTTGAAGCTATTAAAGAAGCAAAAGATTGGGGATCAGGTCACTATTTAAGAAAATTATTTGTGACAATGCTTATCTCCAACAGCATTAGCAGACCTGAATATGTGTGGCAACAAACATGGAAATGGTTATCAGAAGATATCCTTTATCAACAAAGGCAATTATCAAATATTCAAGGTAAACTAATTTAGTCATTATTACACTTTAGGTGGATTACCTTACTGAAGACTTATAATATGATTAAACATGAAATCTTATAATTTCACAATGTTTTTTTTTTTGTTAAAGACTTGCAGCTTAATGATGTTGAATTGCAAAGTTTAACTCTTATACAAATAGAAGAGATGTTGCAATCAAATAGAAGAAGTCTTAGAGATTTTCCATCAATACCTTACCCACGAGAATTTGTGCATAAATACTTGGGAAACAAGCTTATCTATGCTGAACGAGACTATGATAGAGATAAATTGAATAGAGAATTTCGAAATTACTACAACTCTCTTACAGGTTTTGTATTTATTTTTTAAATTAATTGTTATTTATGTGTCTTTCATTATACAATAATTTATAACTATCATTTTATGCAGATGAGCAAATGACTATATTTCATCAGATCATGACAGCAGTTAATGATCAACAAGGTGGAATGTTTTTCCTATATGGGCATGGTGGTACTGGAAAAACTTTTATGTGGAAGACACTTGCTTCAGCTTTGCGCTCAAAAGGAGAAATAGTTTTGACAGTTGCATCAAGCGGGATAGCATCATTGTTGTTGCCAGGAGGAAGAACAGCGCACTCAAAATTTGCTATTCCAGTGCCTTCATTAGAGAACTCCACTTGTAATATTCACCAAGGAAGTGATTTAGCAGAATTGTTGAAAGTGGCGAAGTTAATAATTTGGGATGAAGCACCAATGGCACACAGGTATTGCTTTGAAGCGCTGGATAAAAGCCTAAGAGACATAATGTGTTGTCCTAATAACATGAATGCTCCTTTTGGAGGAAAAGTGGTTCTTTTTGGAGGAGACTTCAGACAAATTCTTCCGGTTATACCAAGAGGAAGTCGTTCTGACATTGTCAATGCAACTATTAATTCTTCATATCTATGGGACTATTGCCAAGTCATAAAGCTCACTAAGAATATGCGTCTACAGAATGATCCAAACAGCTTCAATATGAAAGATCTGAAAGAATTTTCAAAGTGGATATTGGATGTGGGAGATGGAAAAATTGGTGAGCCAAACGACGGGTATGCAACTATTGAGATTCCAAAATCATTCCTCATAACTAATTTTGATGATCCATTGGATGCTATTGTGAGTAGCACTTATCCTGATTTCCTGGAAGAATACAAAAACGAATTTTATTTACAATCTAGAGCTATTCTTGCATCAACTATTGAGGTTGTAGACAAGATTAATGATTATGTTTTATCATTAATACCGGGTCTAGAGACAGAATATCTTAGCTTAGATTCAATTGACAAATCAGAAGCTCTTCAAAATCCAGCACTTGAGATGCTTACTCCAGAATTTCTGAATACACTGAGAACATCAGGACTTCCTAATCATAAGATCAAGTTAAAAGTTGGTACTCCTATTATGTTGTTGAGAAACTTGGACCAATGTGAGGGACTATGCAATGGGACCAGATTGATTGTCACAAAGCTAGCTGATCACGTTATAGGAGCACAGGTAATTTGTGGAAAGAACATTGGAACAGTGATTTACATTCCTAGAATGTGTATGTCTCCATCTCAGTCACCTTGGCCATTTAAAATTATAAGGAAACAATTTCCTATTGTTGTATCATACTCAATGACTATCAATAAGTCACAAGGTCAATCACTATCAAATGTTGGGTTATATTTGCCTAAACCTGTGTTTAGCCACGGTCAATTATATGTGGCATTTTCAAGAGTTCAAACCAAGGAGGGATTGAAGATCTTAATACATGACAATGAAGGAAAGGCAATAAACACAACTACTAATGTAGTGTTCAAGGAGGTTTTCCAAAACTTGTAATAGGTAACTCTCACATTTGTTGTTTGCTTTATACATATTTAATTTCCTTTAGAAATATTGATAAAGTTAATCTCTTTAGGTGATTGAAATTAGGTTCTGGTAATCATACAAACCTGAATGATGAGTCTTTATTTTTTTGAATGAATACAGGAACTTGTGTATGTGGCATTTTCAAGAGTTCAAACCAAGGAGGGTCTGGAGATCTTAATACATGACAAGGAAGGAAAGGCAAAAAATACAACTACTAATGTAGTGTTCAAGCAGGACTTCCAAATTTTGTAGTAGGTAACTCTCACATTTATTGTGTGCTTTATACATGTTTAATTTCCTTTAGAAATATGTGGCATAGTTAATCTCTTTGGATGATTGAAATTAGCTTCTGGTAATCACACCAATCTGAATGATGAGATATTTTTTTTTGGAATGAATACAGGAACCTGTGTATGAGCCCAACAAGGTTATTTCAGTTTGGTCACACAAGATCAAGATTGATGTTGTATTGTGGAACCTGTGATTGCATCCTGTTTTGAGATTGTATTTTGCATTTGGAATAGTTTATGTGTGTATAACTTTATGACATACGAACTTTTACATATTAATTAATGACTGGTTAATATATAATTGAATAAATATTAGATATAAACTACAGAGTCATTCTCTTGGTCCATAGGTGTCAATTATATTTGTTTATGAAGTTGTTTTTTTAGCATTAATGGCGTAATTGGATTTATAATAATTAGTAGGAGTTTTTTTCTAATGTGCTTGGAATGCTAATTCATACTCTTTGTATCAACTGGAGCTTACCCAACAGAATAAATGCTAGAAAATTGAAATCTTCTAACATTCTCAATATTTGTAGTGGTCATGATTGTATTCCCATTGCACTTGGCTTAGCAACACCTATGGTTGACATAGTACCAACAGGAGCAGCATGGACTAACAATGGATTATTAATTAAAGGAGAATCTTTGAAAAAGACTTACATGGTGAAGAATATTATTATATTTGATAAACATAAAGTTCAACAGCATTTAATTTTGTAAAATAACAATTGTAAAAAAATAGACATATTTCCCTAAGGCTATATTATACTTATAATTTCACGTTCGCAAGTTTCATAATATATTGACGGTGTGTTCAATACATTTTAATCTTATACATTTAAATAGTATTTATAAAAAAATCTCATAATTATTTTCTCAAATAATTATTTAATTACCTATTTACATTAGATAAATTTTTATAAAATAAAATAAACTACAAACACAATCACTAAAATTTATAATGCATTGACTTAAAATTAAATAAATTTAATGTACATATTTACAGTTACCCGTGCAAATCTTTGCAGGTTTCATGTTGAAAGATTACTCATAAAACAAAAAAAACAAAATTTGTAGTGTTGTTGGAAGAAACAGGTACAAGTGATAACCTGAGGAAAATAAATTTAATTTAAATTTACAATAATCAATCTTATTTACCCACCTATTATTACTTTGATTGCAACATCATTTTAATCTTATACATTTAAATAGTAGTTATAAAAAAAATATTAATTTTTTTTTCTCATATAATAATGTAATTACCTATTTACATTAGATAAATTTTTATAAACTTAAAATTATAATGCAGTGACTTGAAATTAAATAAATTTAATGTACATAATTATAGTTACCCGTGCAATTTGCACGGGCCTCTTACTAGTTATTCGTTAAAATAAAGTGATATGATCATTTTATGCTATGCTAATTATCATTTATATAAACTCTCATACAATTTGAATACACATAGGCATGCAATCAAAAAGTATACACTTGCTAATTTTAAATAATATATTATTCGTTAAAATAAAGTGATATGGTCATTTTATGCTATGCTAATTATCATTTATATAAACTCTCATACAATTTGAATACACATAGGCATGCAATCAAAAAGTATACACTTGCTTATTTTAAATAATATATTATTCGTTAAAATAAAGTGATATGGTCATTTTATGCTATGCTAATTATCATTTATATAAACTCTCATGCAATTTGAATATTCATAGGCATGCAATCAAATAGTAAACACTTGGTTATTTTAAATAATATATTATTCGTTAAAATAAAGTGATATGGTCATTTTATGCTATGCTAATTATCATTTATATAAACTCTCATACAATTTGAATATTCATAGTGATGCAATCAAATAGTAAACACTTGCTTATTTTAAATAATATATTATTCGTTAAAATAAAGTGATATGGTCATTTTATGCTATGCTAATTATCATTTATATAAACTCTCATACAATCTGAATATTCATGGGCATGCAATCAAATAGTAAACACTTACTTATTTTAAATAATATATTACTCGTTAAAATAAAGTGATATGGTCATTTTAGGCTATGCTAATTATCATTTATATAAACTCTCATACAATTTGAATACACATAGGCATGCAATCAAAAAGTATACACTTGCTTATTTTAAATAATATATTATTCGTTAAAATAAAGTGATATGGTCATTTTATGCTATGCTAATTATCATTTATATAAACTCTCATGCAATTTGAATATTCATAGGCATGCAATCAAATAGTAAACACTTGGTTATTTTAAATAATATATTATTCGTTAAAATAAAGTGATATGGTCATTTTATGCTATGCTAATTATCATTTATATAAACTCTCATACAATTTGAATATTCATAGTGATGCAATCAAATAGTAAACACTTGCTTATTTTAAATAATATATTATTCGTTAAAATAAAGTGATATGGTCATTTTATGCTATGCTAATTATCATTTATATAAACTCTCATACAATCTGAATATTCATAGGCATGCAATCAAATAGTAAACACTTACTTATTTTAAATAATATATTATTCGTTAAAATAAAGTGATATGGTCATTTTAGGCTATGCTAATTATCATTTATATAAACTCTCATACTATTTGAATACACATAGGCATGCAATCAAAAAGTATACACTTGCTTATTTTAAATAATATATTATTCGTTAAAATAAAGTGATATGGTCATTTTATGCTATGCTAATTATCATTTATATAAACTCTCATGCAATTTGAATATTCATAGGCATGCAATCAAATAGTAAACACTTGGTTATTTTAAATAATATATTATTCGTTAAAATAAAGTGATATGGTCATTTTATGCTATGCTAATTATCATTTATATAAACTCTCATACAATTTGAATATTCATAGTGATGCAATCAAATAGTAAACACTTGCTTATTTTAAATAATATATTATTCGTTAAAATAAAGTGATATGGTCATTTTATGCTATGCTAATTATCATTTATATAAACTCTCATACAATTTGAATATTCATAGTGATGCAATCAAATAGTAAACACTTGCTTATTTTAAATAATATATTATTCGTTAAAATAAAGTGATATGGTCATTTTATGCTATGCTAATTATCATTTATATAAACTCTCATACAATTTGAATACACACAGGCATGCAATCAAATAGTAAACACTTACTTATTTTAAATAATATATTATTCGTTAAAATAAAGTGATATGATCATTTTATGCTATGCTAATTATCATTTATATAAACTCTCATACAATCTGAATATTCATAGGCATGCAATCAAATAGTAAACACTTGCTTATTTTAAATAATATATTATTCGTTAAAATAAAGTGATATGGTCATTTTATGCTATGCTAATTATCATTTATATAAACTCTCATACAATTTGAATACACACAGGCATGCAATCAAATAGTAAACACTTACTTATTTTAAATAATATATTATTCGTTAAAATAAAGTGATATGGTCATTTTATGCTATGCTAATTATCATTTATATAAACTCTCATACAATCTGAATATTCATAGGCATGCAATCAAATAGTAAACACTTACTTATTTTAAATAATATATTATTCGTTAAAATAAAGTGATATGGTCATTTTAGGCTATGCTAATTATCATTTATATAAACTCTCATACTATTTGAATACACATAGGCATGCAATCAAAAAGTATACACTTGCTTATTTTAAATAATATATTATTCGTTAAAATAAAGTGATATGGTCATTTTATGCTATGCTAATTATCATTTATATAAACTCTCATGCAATTTGAATATTCATAGGCATGCAATCAAATAGTAAACACTTGGTTATTTTAAATAATATATTATTCGTTAAAATAAAGTGATATGGTCATTTTATGCTATGCTAATTATCATTTATATAAACTCTCATACAATTTGAATATTCATAGTGATGCAATCAAATAGTAAACACTTGCTTATTTTAAATAATATATTATTCGTTAAAATAAAGTGATATGGTCATTTTATGCTATGCTAATTATCATTTATATAAACTCTCATACAATTTGAATATTCATAGTGATGCAATCAAATAGTAAACACTTGCTTATTTTAAATAATATATTATTCGTTAAAATAAAGTGATATGGTCATTTTATGCTATGCTAATTATCATTTATATAAACTCTCATACAATTTGAATACACACAGGCATGCAATCAAATAGTAAACACTTACTTATTTTAAATAATATATTATTCGTTAAAATAAAGTGATATGATCATTTTATGCTATGCTAATTATCATTTATATAAACTCTCATACAATTTGAATACACATAGGCATGCAATCAAATAGTAAACACTTACTTATTTTAAATAATATATTATTCGTTAAAATAAAGTGATATGATCATTTTATGCTATGCTAATTATCATTTATATAATCTCTCATACAATTTGAATACACACAGGCATGCAATCAAATAGTAAACACTTACTTATTTTAAATAATATATTATTCCTTAAAATAAAGTGATATGGTCATTTTATGCTATGCTAATTATCATTTATATAAACTCTCATACAATCTGAATATTCATGGGCATGCAATCAAATAGTAAATACTTACTTATTTTAAATAATATATTATTCGTTAAAATAAAGTGATATGGTCATTTTAGGCTATGCTTATTATCATTTATATAAACTCTCATACAATTTGAATACACATAGGCATGCAATCAAATAGTAAACACTTACTTATTTTAAATAATATATTATTCGTTAAAATAAAGTGATATGATCATTTTATGCTATGCTAATTATCATTTATATAATCTCTCATACAATTTGAATACACACAGGCATGCAATCAAATAGTAAACACTTACTTTTTTTAAATAATATATTATTCCTTAAAATAAAGTGATATGGTCATTTTATGCTATGCTAATTATCATTTATATAAACTCTCATACAATCTGAATATTCATGGGCATGCAATCAAATAGTAAACACTTACTTATTTTAAATAATATATTATTCGTTAAAATAAAGTGATATGGTCATTTTAGGCTATGCTAATTATCATTTATATAAACTCTCATACAATTTGAATACACATAGGCATGCAATCAAAAAGTATACACTTGCTTATTTTAAATAATATATTATTCGTTAAAATAAAGTGATATGGTCATTTTATGCTATGCTAATTATCATTTATATAAACTCTCATACAATTTGAATACACATAGGCATGCAATCAAAAAGTATACACTTGCTTATTTTAAATAATATATTATTCGTTAAAATAAAGTGATATGGTCATTTTATGCTATCCTAATTATCATTTATATAAACTCTCATGCAATTTGAATATTCATAGGCATGCAATCAAATAGTAAACACTTGGTTATTTTAAATAATATATTATTCGTTAAAATAAAGTGATATGGTCATTTTATGCTATGCTAATTATCATTTATATAAACTCTCATACAATTTGAATATTCATAGTGATGCAATCAAATAGTAAACACTTGCTTATTTTAAATAATATATTATTCGTTAAAATAAAGTGATATGGTCATTTTATGCTATGCTAATTATCATTTATATAAACTCTCATACAATCTGAATATTCATAGGCATGCAATCAAATAGTAAACACTTACTTATTTTAAATAATATATTATTCGTTAAAATAAAGTGATATGGTCATTTTAGGCTATGCTAATTATCATTTATATAAACTCTCATACAATTTGAATACACATAGGCATGCAATCAAAAAGTATACACTTGCTTATTTTAAATAATATATTATTCGTTAAAATAAAGTGATATGGTCATTTTATGCTATGCTAATTATCATTTATATAAACTCTCATGCAATTTTAATATTCATAGGCATGCAATCAAATAGTAAACACTTGGTTATTTTAAATAATATATTATTCGTTAAAATAAAGTGATATGGTCATTTTATGCTATGCTAATTATCATTTATATAAACTCTCATACAATTTGAATATTCATAGTGATGCAATCAAATAGTAAACACTTGCTTATTTTAAATAATATATTATTCGTTAAAATAAAGTGATATGGTCATTTTATGCTATGCTAATTATCATTTATATAAACTCTCATACAATTTGAATATTCATAGTGATGCAATCAAATAGTAAACACTTGCTTATTTTAAATAATATATTATTCGTTAAAATAAAGTGATATGGTCATTTTATGCTATGCTAATTATCATTTATATAAACTCTCATACAATTTGAATACACACAGGCATGCAATCAAATAGTAAACACTTACTTATTTTAAATAATATATTATTCGTTAAAATAAAGTGATATGATCATTTTATGCTATGCTAATTAACATTTATATAAACTCTCATACAATTTGAATACACATAGGCATGCAATCAAATAGTAAACACTTACTTATTTTAAATAATATATTATTCGTTAAAATAAAGTGATATGATCATTTTATGCTATGCTAATTATCATTTATATAATCTCTCATACAATTTGAATACACACAGGCATGCAATCAAATAGTAAACACTTACTTATTTTAAATAATATATTATTCCTTAAAATAAAGTGATATGGTCATTTTATGCTATGCTAATTATCATTTATATAAACTCTCATACAATCTGAATATTCATGGGCATGCAATCAAATAGTAAACACTTACTTATTTTAAATTATATATTATTCGTTAAAATAAAGTGATATGGTCATTTTAGGCTATGCTAATTATCATTTATATAAACTCTCATACAATTTGAATACACATAGGCATGCAATCAAAAAGTATACACTTGCTTATTTTAAATAATATATTATTCGTTAAAATAAAGTGATATGGTCATTTTATGCTATGCTAATTATCATTTATATAAACTCTCATGCAATTTGAATATTCATAGGCATGCAATCAAATAGTAAACACTTGGTTATTTTAAATAATATATTATTCGTTAAAATAAAGTGATATGGTCATTTTATGCTATGCTAATTATCATTTATATAAACTCTCATACAATTTGAATATTCATAGTGATGCAATCAAATAGTAAACACTTGCTTATTTTAAATAATATATTATTCGTTAAAATAAAGTGATATGGTCATTTTATGCTATGCTAATTATCATTTATATAAACTCTCATACAATTTGAATACACACAGGCATGCAATCAAATAGTAAACACTTACTTATTTTAAATAATATATTATTCGTTAAAATAAAGTGATATGATCATTTTATGCTATGCTAATTATCATTTATATAAACTCTCATACAATTTGAATACACATAGGCATGCAATCAAATAGTAAACACTTACTTATTTTAAATAATATATTATTCGTTAAAATAAAGTGATATGATCATTTTATGCTATGCTAATTATCATTTATATAATCTCTCATACAATTTGAATACACACAGGCATGCAATCAAATAGTAAACACTTACTTATTTTAAATAATATATTATTCCTTAAAATAAAGTGATATGGTCATTTTATGCTATGCTAATTATCATTTATATAAACTCTCATACAATCTGATGGCCTGTTTGATTTCTGCTTTTAAAAACAGTTTTCTGTTTTATAAAATTAAAAAACAAAAAAACTTGTTTGGTTAAGATGTTTTCTTAAAGTTAATTTAAAAACAGTTTCCTATTTTTTTGTTTTTAAAACAGAAAAACCAAAACAGAAAAAAGTTGTTTTTGTTTTTTATTTTCAGCTTTGTTTCATTAATGACATTACTGTAATTAAAAGAAATTAGAAAGTAAGGGTTTTTTATTTTTTTATTTTCAAAAATGTTTTTAAAATCATATTACCAAACAAGTTTTTTTCTTTTATTGTTCTAAAAAGTAGTTCTTAAAAACTATTTTAGAAAACAATTTTGAAAACAAAAAAATCGAAAACACAATCAAACACACCCTGAATATTCATGGGCATGCAATCAAATAGTAAACACTTACTTATTTTAAATAATATATTATTCGTTAAAATAAAGTGATATGGTCATTTTAGGCTATGCTAATTATCATTTATATAAACTCTCATACAATTTGAATACACATAGGCATGCAATCAAAAAGTATACACTTGCTTATTTTAAATAATATATTATTCGTTAAAATAAAGTGATATGGTCATTTTATGCTATGCTAATTATCATTTATATAAACTCTCATACAATTTGAATACACATAGGCATGCAATCAAAAAGTATACACTTGCTTATTTTAAATAATATATTATTCGTTAAAATAAAGTGATATGGTCATTTTATGCTATGCTAATTATCATTTATATAAACTCTCATGCAATTTGAATATTCATAGGCATGCAATCAAATAGTAAACACTTGGTTATTTTAAATAATATATTATTCGTTAAAATAAAGTGATATGGTCATTTTATGCTATGCTAATTATCATTTATATAAACTCTCATACAATTTGAATATTCATAGTGATGCAATCAAATAGTAAACACTTGCTTATTTTAAATAATATATTATTCGTTAAAATAAAGTGATATGGTCATTTTATGCTATGCTAATTATCATTTATATAAACTCTCATACAATCTGAATATTCATGGGCATGCAATCAAATAGTAAACACTTACTTATTTTAAATAATATATTATTCGTTAAAATAAAGTGATATGGTCATTTTAGGCTATGCTAATTATCATTTATATAAACTCTCATACAATTTGAATACACATAGGCATGCAATCAAAAAGTATACACTTGCTTATTTTAAATAATATATTATTCGTTAAAATAAAGTGATATGGTCATTTTATGCTATGCTAATTATCATTTATATAAACTCTCATGCAATTTGAATATTCATAGGCATGCAATCAAATAGTAAACACTTGGTTATTTTAAATAATATATTATTCGTTAAAATAAAGTGATATGGTCATTTTATGCTATGCTAATTATCATTTATATAAACTCTCATACAATTTGAATATTCATAGTGATGCAATCAAATAGTAAACACTTGCTTATTTTAAATAATATATTATTCGTTAAAATAAAGTGATATGGTCATTTTA
Source organism: Acmispon strigosus (assembly GCA_030819835.1). NCBI lineage: Eukaryota > Viridiplantae > Streptophyta > Magnoliopsida > Fabales > Fabaceae > Acmispon > Acmispon strigosus. The sequence goes on along the minus strand of JAUAMA010000004.1, from coordinate 19,746,976 downwards.
TGCTATGCTAATTATCATTTATATAAACTCTCATACAATCTGAATATTCATAGGCATGCAATCAAATAGTAAACACTTGCTTATTTTAAATAATATATTATTCGTTAAAATAAAGTGATATGGTCATTTTATGCTATGCTAATTATCATTTATATAAACTCTCATACAATTTGAATATTCATAGGCATGCAATCAAATAGTAAACACTTACTTATTTTCAATAATATATTATTCGTTAAAATAAAGTGATATGGTAATTTTATGCTATGCTAATTATCATTTATATAAACTCTCATACAATTTGAATATTCATAGGCATGCAATCAAATAGTAAACACTTACTTATTTTCAATAATATATTATTCGTTAAAATAAAGTGATATGGTCATTTTATGCTATGCTAATTATCATTTATATAAACTCTCATACAATTTGAATATTCATGGGCATGCAATCAAATAGTAAACACTTACTTATTTTAAATAATATATTATTCGTTAAAATAAAGTGATATGGTCATTTTATGCTATGCTAATTATCATTTATATAAACTCTCATACAATTTGAATATTCATAGGCACGCAATCAAATAGTAAACACTTACTTATTTTCAATAATATATTATTCGTTAAAATAAAGTGATAAGGTCATTTTATGCTATGCTAATTATCATTTATATAAACTCTCATACAATTTGAATATTCATATGCATGCAATCAAATAGTAAACACTTACTTATTTTAAATAATATATTATTCGTTAAAATAAAGTGATATGGTCATTTTTTGCTATGCTAATTATCATTTATATAAACTATCATACATTTTGAATATTCATAGGAATGCAATCAAATAGTAAACACTTACTTATTTTAAATAATATATTATTCGTTAAAATAAAGTGATATGGTCATTTTATGCTATGCTAATTATCATTTATATAAACTCTCATACAATTTGAATATTCATAGGCACGCAATCAAATAGTAAACACTTACTTATTTTAAATAATATATTATTCGTTAAGATAAAGTGATATGGTCATTTTATGCTATGCTAATTATCATTTATATAAACTCTCATACAATTTGAATATTCATAGGCATGCAATCAAATAGTAAACACTTACTTATTTTAAATAATATATTATTCGTTAAAATAAAGTGATATGGTCATTTTATGCTATGCTAATTATCATTTATATAAACTCTCATACAATTTGAATATTCATAGGCATGCAATCAAATAGTAAACACTTACTTATTTTAAATAATATATTATTCGTTAAAATAAAGTGATAAGGTCATTTTATGCTATGCTAATTATCATTTATATAAACTCTCATACAATTTGAATATTCATATGCATGCAATCAAATAGTAAACACTTACTTATTTTAAATAATATATTATTCGTTAAAATAAAGTGATATGGTCATTTTTTGCTATGCTAATTATCATTTATATAAACTATCATACATTTTGAATATTCATAGGAATGCAATCAAATAGTAAACACTTACTTATTTTAAATAATATATTATTCGTTAAAATAAAGTGATATGGTCATTTTATGCTATGCTAATTATCATTTATATAAACTCTCATACAATTTGAATATTCATAGGCATGCAATCAAATAGTAAACTCTTGGTTATTTTAAATAATATATTATTCGTTAAAATAAAGTGATATGGTCATTTTATGCTATGCTAATTATCATTTATATAAACTCTCATGCAATTTGAATATTCATAGGCATGCAATCAAATAGTAAACACTTGGTTATTTTAAATAATATATTATTCGTTAAAATAAAGTGATATGGTCATTTTATGCTATGCTAATTATCATTTATATAAACTCTCATGCAATTTGAATATTCATAGGCATGCAATCAAATAGTAAACACTTGGTTATTTTAAATAATATATTATTCGTTAAAATAAAGTGATATGGTCATTTTATGCTATGCTAATTATCATTTATATAAACTCTCATACAATTTGAATATTCATAGGCACGCAATCAAATAGTAAACACTTACTTATTTTAAATAATATATTATTCGTTAAGATAAAGTGATATGGTCATTTTATGCTATGCTAATTATCATTTATATAAACTCTCATACAATTTGAATATTCATAGGCATGCAATCCAATAGTAAACACTTACTTATTTTAAATAATATATTATTCGTTAAAATAAAGTGATATGGTCATTTATGCTATGCTAATTATCATTTATATAAACTCTCATACAATTTGAATATTCATAGGCATGCAATCAAATAGTAAACTCTTGGTTATTTTAAATAATATATTATTCGTTAAAATAAAGTGATATGGTCATTTTATGCTATGCTAATTATCATTTATATAAACTCTCATACAATTTGAATATTCATAGGCATGCAATCAAAAAGTAAACACTTGCTTATTTTAAATAATATATTATTCGTTAAAATAAAGTGATATGGTCATTTTATGCTATGCTAATTATCATTTACATAAACTCTCATACAATTTGAATATTCATAGGCATGCAATCAAATAGTAAACACTGGCTTATTTTAAATAATATATTATTCGTTAAAATAAAGTGATATGGTCATTTTATGCTATGCTAATTATCATTTACATAAACTCTCATACAATTTGAATATTCATGGGCATGCAATCAAATAGTAAACACTTGCTTATTTTAAATAATATATTATTCGTTAAAATAAAGTGATATGGTCATTTTATGCTATGCTAATTATCATAGGCATGCAATCAAATAGTAAACACTTACTTATTTTAAACAATATATTATTCGTTAAAATAAAGTGATATGGTCATTTTATGCTATGCTAATTATAATTTATATAAACTCTCATACAATTTGAATATTCATAGGCATGCAATCAAATAGTAAACACTTACTTATTTTAAATAATATATTATTCGTTAAAATAAAGTGATATGGTCATTTTATGCTATGCTAATTATCATTTATATAAACTCTCATACAATTTGAATATTCATAGGCATGCAATCAAATAGTAAACACTTACTTATTTTCAATAATATATTATTCGTTAAAATAAAGTGATATGGTCATTTTATGCAATGCTAATTATCATTTATATAAACTCTCATACAATTTGAATATTCATAGGCATGCAATCAAATAGTAAACACTTACTTATTTTAAATAATATATTATTCGTTAAAATAAAGTGATATGGTCATTTATGCTATGCTAATTATCATTTATATAAACTCTCATACAATTTGAATATTCATAGGCATGCAATCAAAAAGTATACACTTGCTTATTTTAAATAATATATTATTCGTTAAAATAAAGTGATATGGTCATTTTATGCTATGCTAATTATCATTTATTTAAACTCTCATACAATTTGAATATTCATAGGCATGCAATCAAATAGTAAACATTTGCTTATTTTAAATAATATATTATTCGTTAAAATAAAATGATATGGTCATTTTATGCTATGCTAATTATCATTTACATAAACTCTCATGCAATTTGAATATTCATGGGCATGCAATCAAATAGTAAACACTTGCTTATTTTAAATAATATATTATTCGTTAAAATAAAGTGATATGGTCATTTTATGCTATGCTAATTATCATAGGCATGCAATCAAATAGTAAACACTTGCTTATTTTAAATATTATATTATTCGTTAAAATAAAGTGATATGGTCATTTTATGCTATGCTAATTATCATTTATATAAACTCTCATACAATTTGAATATTCATAGGCATGCAATCAAATAGTAAACACTTGCTTATTTTAAATAATATATTATTCGTTAAAATAAAGTGACATGGTCATTTTATGCTATGCTTATTATCATTTATATAAACTCTCATACAATTTGAATATTCATAGGCATGCAATCAAATAGTAAACACTTACTTATTTTAAATAATATATTATTCGTTAAAATAAAGTGATATGGTCATTTTATGCTATGCTAATTATCATTTATATAAACTCTCAAAGAATTTGAATATTCATAGGCATGCAATCAAATAGTAAACACTTGGTTATTTTAAATAATATATTATTCGTTAAAATAAACAGATATGGTCATTTTATGCTATGCTAATTATCATTTACATAAATTCTCATACAATTTGAATATTCATGGGCATGCAATCAAATAGTAAACACTTGCTTATTTTAAATAATATATTATTCGTTAAAATAAAGTGATATGGTCATTTTATGCTATGCTAATTATCATTTACATAAACTCTCATACAATTTGAATATTCATGGGCATGCAATCAAATAGTAAACACTTGCTTATTTTAAATAATATATTATTCGTTAAAATAAAATAATATGGTCATTTTATGCTATGCTAATTATCATAGGCATGCAATCAAATAGTAAACACTTACTTATTTTAAACAATATATTATTCGTTAAAATAAAGTGATATGGTCATTTTATGCTATGCTAATTATAATTTATATAAACTCTCATACAATTTGAATATTCATAGGCATGCAATCAAATAGTAAACACTTACTTATTTTAAATAATATATTATTCGTTAAAATAAAGTGATATGGTCATTTTATGCTATGCTAATTATAATTTATATAAACTCTCATACAATTTGAATATTCATAGGCATGTAATCAAATAGTAAACACTTGCTTATTTTAAATAATATATTATTCGTTAAAATAAAATAATATGGTCATTTTATGCTATGCTAATTATCATTTACATAAACTCTCATACAATTTGAATATTCATAGGCATGCAATCAAATAGTAAACACTGGCTTATTTTAAATAATATATTATTCGTTAAAATAAAGTGATATGGTCATTTTATGCTATGCTAATTATCATTTACATAAACTCTTATACAATTTGAATATTCATGGGCATGCAATCAAATAGTAAACACTTGCTTATTTTAAATAATATATTATTCGTTAAAATAAAGTGATATGGTCATTTTATGCTATGCTAATTATCATAGGCATGCAATCAAATAGTAAACACTTACTTATTTTAAACAATATATTATTCGTTAAAATAAAGTGATATGGTCATTTTATGCTATGCTAATTATAATTTATATAAACTCTCATACAATTTGAATATTCATAGGCATGCAATCAAATAGTAAACACTTACTTATTTTAAATAATATATTATTCGTTAAAATAAAGAGATATGGTCATTTTATGCTATGCTAATTATCATTTATATAAACTCTCATACAATTTGAATATTCATAGGCATGCAATCAAATAGTAAACACTTACTTATTTTCAATAATATATTATTCGTTAAAATAAAGTGATATGGTCATTTTATGCAATGCTAATTATCATTTATATAAACTCTCATACAATTTGAATATTCATAGGCATGCAATCAAATAGTAAACACTTACTTATTTTAAATAATATATTATTCGTTAAAATAAAGTGATATGGTCATTTATGCTATGCTAATTATCATTTATATAAACTCTCATACAATTTGAATATTCATAGGCATGCAATCAAATAGTAAACACTTGGTTATTTTAAATAATATATTATTCGTTAAAATAAAGTGATATGGTCATTTTATGCTATGCTAATTATCATTTATATAAACTCTCATACAATTTGAATATTCATAGGCATGCAATCAAATAGTAAACACTTGCTTATTTTAAATAATATATTATTCGTTAAAATAAAGTGATATGGTCATTTTATGCTATGCTAATTATCATTTACATAAACTCTCATACAATTTGAATATTCATAGGCATGCAATCAAATAGTAAACACTGGCTTATTTTAAATAATATATTATTCGTTAAAATAAAGTGATATGGTCATTTTATGCTATGCTAATTATCATTTACATAAACTCTCATACAATTTGAATATTCATGGGCATGCAATCAAATAGTAAACACTTGCTTATTTTAAATAATATATTATTCGTTAAAATAAAGTGATATGGTCATTTTATGCTATGCTAATTATCATAGGCATGCAATCAAATAGTAAACACTTGCTTATTTTAAATATTATATTATTCGTTAAAATAAAGTGATATGGTCATTTTATGCTATGCTAATTATCATTTATATAAACTCTCATACAATTTGAATATTCATAGGCATGCAATCAAATAGTAAACACTTGCTTATTTTAAATAATATATTATTCGTTAAAATAAAGTGACATGGTCATTTTATGCTATGCTAATTATCATTTATATAAACTCTCATACAATTTGAATATTCATAGGCATGCAATCAAATAGTAAACACTTACTTATTTTCAATAATATATTATTCGTTAAAATAAAGTGATATGGTCATTTTATGCAATGCTAATTATCATTTATATAAACTCTCATACAATTTGAATATTCATAGGCATGCAATCAAATAGTAAACACTTACTTATTTTAAATAATATATTATTCGTTAAAATAAAGTGATATGGTCATTTATGCTATGCTAATTATCATTTATATAAACTCTCATACAATTTGAATATTCATAGGCATGCAATCAAATAGTAAACACTTGGTTATTTTAAATAATATATTATTCGTTAAAATAAAGTGATATGGTCATTTTATGCTATGCTAATTATCATTTATATAAACTCTCATACAATTTGAATATTCATAGGCATGCAATCAAATAGTAAACACTTGCTTATTTTAAATAATATATTATTCGTTAAAATAAAGTGATATGGTCATTTTATGCTATGCTAATTATCATTTACATAAACTCTCATACAATTTGAATATTCATAGGCATGCAATCAAATAGTAAACACTGGCTTATTTTAAATAATATATTATTCGTTAAAATAAAGTGATATGGTCATTTTATGCTATGCTAATTATCATTTACATAAACTCTCATACAATTTGAATATTCATGGGCATGCAATCAAATAGTAAACACTTGCTTATTTTAAATAATATATTATTCGTTAAAATAAAGTGATATGGTCATTTTATGCTATGCTAATTATCATAGGCATGCAATCAAATAGTAAACACTTGCTTATTTTAAATATTATATTATTCGTTAAAATAAAGTGATATGGTCATTTTATGCTATGCTAATTATCATTTATATAAACTCTCATACAATTTGAATATTCATAGGCATGCAATCAAATAGTAAACACTTGCTTATTTTAAATAATATATTATTCGTTAAAATAAAGTGACATGGTCATTTTATGCTATGCTTATTATCATTTATATAAACTCTCATACAATTTGAATATTCATAGGCATGCAATCAAATAGTAAACACTTACTTATTTTAAATAATATATTATTCGTTAAAATAAAGTGATATGGTCATTTTATGCTATGCTAATTATCATTTATATAAACTCTCATACAATTTGAATATTCATAGGCATGCAATTAAATAGTAAACACTTGCTTATTTTAAATAATATATTATTCGTTAAAATAAACAGATATGGTCATTTTATGCTATGCTAATTATCATTTATATAAACTCTGATACAATTTGAATATTCATAGGTATGCAATCAAATAGTAAACACTTGGTTATTTTAAATAATATATTATTCGTTAAAATAAAGTGATATGGTCATTTTAAGCTTTGCTAATTATCATTTATATAAACTCTCATACAATTTGAATATTCATGGGCATGCAATCAAATAGTAAACACTTGCTTATTTTAAACAATATATTATTCGTTAAAATAAAGTGATATGGTCATTTTATGCTATGCTAATTATCATTTACATAAACTCTCATACAATTTGAATATTCATGGGCATGCAATCAAATAGTAAACACTTGCTTATTTTAAATAATATATTATTCGTTAAAATAAAGTGATATGGTCATTTTATGCTATGCTAATTATCATAGGCATGCAATCAAATAGTAAACACTTGCTTTTTTTAAATAATATATTATTCGTTAAAATAAAGTGATATGGTCATTTTATGCTATGCTAATATTTATATAAACTCTCATACAATTTGAATATTCATAGGCATGCAATCAAATAGTAAACACTTACTTTTTTTAAATAATATATTATTCGTTAAAATAAAGTGATATGGTCATTTTATGCTATGCTAATTATCATTTATATAAACTCTCATACAATTTGAATATTCATGGGCATGCAATCAAATAGTAAACACTTACTTATTTTAAACAATATATTATTCGTTAAAATAAAGTGATATGGTCATTTTATGCTATGCTAATTATAATTTATATAAACTCTCATACAATTTGAATATTCATAGGCATGCAATCAAATAGTAAACACTTACTTATTTTAAATAATATATTATTCGTTAAAATAAAGTGATATGGTCATTTTATGCTATGCTAATTATCATTTATATAAACTCTCATACAATTTGAATATTCATAGTGATGCAATCAAATAGTAAACACTTACTTATTTTAAATAATATATTATTCGTTAAAATAAAGTGATATGGTCATTTATGCTATGCTAATTATCATTTATATAAACTCTCATACAATTTGAATATTCATAGGCATGCAATCAAATAGTAAACACTTACTTATTTTAAATAATATATTATTCGTTAAAATAAAGTGATATGGTCATTTTATGCTATGCTAATTATCATTTATATAAACTCTCATACAATTTGAATATTCATAGGCATGCAATCAAATAGTAAACACTTGCTTATTTTAAATAATGTATTATTCGTTAAAATAAAGTGATATGGTCATTTTATGCTATGCTAATTATCATTTATATAAACTCTCATACAATTTGAATATTCATAGGCATGCAATCAAATAGTAAACACTTTGTTATTTTAAATAATATATTATTCGTTAAAATAAAGTGATATGGTCATTTTATGCTATGCTAATTATCATTTACATAAACTCTCATACAATTTGAATATTCATGGGCATGCAATCAAATAGTAAACACTTGCTTATTTTAAATAATATATTATTCGTTAAAATAAAGTGATATGGTCATTTTATGCTATGCTAATTATCATTTACATAAACTCTCATACAATTTGAATATTCATGGGCATGCAATCAAATAGTAAACACTTGCTTATTTTAAATAATATATTTTTCGTTAAAATAAAGTGATATGGTCATTTTATGCTATGCTAATTATCATAGGCATGCAATCAAATAGTAAACACTTACTTATTTTAAACAATATATTATTCGTTAAAATAAAGTGATATGGTCATTTTATGCTATGCTAATTATAATTTATATAAACTCTCATACAATTTGAATATTCATAGGCATGCAATCAAATAGTAAACACTTACTTATTTTAAATAATATATTATTCGTTAAAATAAAGTGATATGGTCATTTTATGCTATGCTAATTATAATTTATATAAACTCTCATACAATTTGAATATTCATAGGCATGCAATCAAATAGTAAACACTTACTTATTTTAAATAATATATTATTCGTTAAAATAAAGTGATATGGTCATTTTATGCAATGCTAATTATCATTTATATAAACTCTCATACAATTTGAATATTCATAGGCATGCAATCAAATAGTAAACACTTACTTATTTTAAATAATATATTATTCGTTAAAATAAAGTGATATGGTCATTTATGCTATGCTAATTATCATTTATATAAACTCTCATACAATTTGAATATTCATAGGCATGCAATCAAATAGTAAACACTTGGTTATTTTAAATAATATATTATTCGTTAAAATAAAGTGATATGGTCATTTTATGCTATGCTAATTATCATTTATATAAACTCTCATACAATTTGAATATTCATAGGCATGCAATCAAATAGTAAACACTTGCTTATTTTAAATAATATATTATTCGTTAAAATAAAGTGATATGGTCATTTTATGCTATGCTAATTATCATTTACATAAACTCTCATACAATTTGAATATTCATAGGCATGCAATCAAATAGTAAACACTGGCTTATTTTAAATAATATATTATTCGTTAAAATAAAGTGATATGGTCATTTTATGCTATGCTAATTATCATTTACATAAACTCTCATACAATTTGAATATTCATGGGCATGCAATCAAATAGTAAACACTTGCTTATTTTAAATAATATATTATTCGTTAAAATAAAGTGATATGGTCATTTTATGCTATGCTAATTATCATAGGCATGCAATCAAATAGTAAACACTTACTTATTTTAAACAATATATTATTCGTTAAAATAAAGTGATATGGTCATTTTATGCTATGCTAATTATAATTTATATAAACTCTCATACAATTTGAATATTCATAGGCATGCAATCAAATAGTAAACACTTACTTATTTTAAATAATATATTATTCGTTAAAATAAAGTGATATGGTCATTTTATGCTATGCTAATTATAATTTATATAAACTCTCATACAATTTGAATATTCATAGGCATGCAATCAAATAGTAAACACTTACTTATTTTAAATAATATATTATTCGTTAAAATAAAGTGATATGGTCATTTTATGCAATGCTAATTATCATTTATATAAACTCTCATACAATTTGAATATTCATAGGCATGCAATCAAATAGTAAACACTTACTTATTTTAAATAATATATTATTCGTTAAAATAAAGTGATATGGTCATTTATGCTATGCTAATTATCATTTATATAAACTCTCATACAATTTGAATATTCATAGGCATGCAATCAAATAGTAAACACTTGGTTATTTTAAATAATATATTATTCGTTAAAATAAAGTGATATGGTCATTTTATGCTATGCTAATTATCATTTATATAAACTCTCATACAATTTGAATATTCATAGGCATGCAATCAAATAGTAAACACTTGCTTATTTTAAATAATATATTATTCGTTAAAATAAAGTGATATGGTCATTTTATGCTATGCTAATTATCATTTACATAAACTCTCATACAATTTGAATATTCATAGGCATGCAATCAAATAGTAAACACTGGCTTATTTTAAATAATATATTATTCGTTAAAATAAAGTGATATGGTCATTTTATGCTATGCTAATTATCATTTACATAAACTCTCATACAATTTGAATATTCATGGGCATGCAATCAAATAGTAAACACTTGCTTATTTTAAATAATATATTATTCGTTAAAATAAAGTGATATGATCATTTTATGCTATGCTAATTATCATAGGCATGCAATCAAATAGTAAACACTTGCTTATTTTAAATAATATATTATTCGTTAAAATAAAGTGATATGGTCATTTTATGCTATGCTAATTATCATTTATATAAACTCTCATACAATTTGAATATTCATAGGCATGCAATCAAATAGTAAACACTTTGTTATTTTAAATAATATATTATTCGTTAAAATAAAGTGATATGGTCATTTTATGCTATGCTAATTATCATTTACATAAACTCTCATACAATTTGAATATTCATGGGCATGCAATCAAATAGTAAACACTTGATTATTTTAAATAATATATTATTCGTTAAAATAAAGTGATATGGTCATTTTATGCTATGCTAATTATCATTTACATAAACTCTCATACAATTTGAATATTCATGGGCATGCAATCAAATAGTAAACACTTGCTTATTTTAAATAATATATTATTCGTTAAAATAAAGTGATATGGTCATTTTATGCTATGCTAATTATCATAGGCATGCAATCAAATAGTAAACACTTACTTATTTTAAACAATATATTATTCGTTAAAATAAAGTGATATGGTCATTTTATGCTATGCTAATTATAATTTATATAAACTCTCATACAATTTGAATATTCATAGGCATGCAATCAAATAGTAAACACTTACTTATTTTAAATAATATATTATTCGTTAAAATAAAGTGATATGGTCATTTTATGCTATGCTAATTATAATTTATATAAACTCTCATACAATTTGAATATTCATAGGCATGCAATCAAATAGTAAACACTTACTTATTTTAAATAATATATTATTCGTTAAAATAAAGTGATATGGTCATTTTATGCAATGCTAATTATCATTTATATAAACTCTCATACAATTTGAATATTCATAGGCATGCAATCAAATAGTAAACACTTACTTATTTTAAATAATATATTATTCGTTAAAATAAAGTGATATGGTCATTTATGCTATGCTAATTATCATTTATATAAACTCTCATACAATTTGAATATTCATAGGCATGCAATCAAATAGTAAACACTTGGTTATTTTAAATAATATATTATTCGTTAAAATAAAGTGATATGGTCATTTTATGCTATGCTAATTATCATTTATATAAACTCTCATACAATTTGAATATTCATAGGCATGCAATCAAATAGTAAACACTTGCTTATTTTAAATAATATATTATTCGTTAAAATAAAGTGATATGGTCATTTTATGCTATGCTAATTATCATTTACATAAACTCTCATACAATTTGAATATTCATAGGCATGCAATCAAATAGTAAACACTGGCTTATTTTAAATAATATATTATTCGTTAAAATAAAGTGATATGGTCATTTTATGCTATGCTAATTATCATTTACATAAACTCTCATACAATTTGAATATTCATGGGCATGCAATCAAATAGTAAACACTTGCTTATTTTAAATAATATATTATTCGTTAAAATAAAGTGATATGATCATTTTATGCTATGCTAATTATCATAGGCATGCAATCAAATAGTAAACACTTGCTTATTTTAAATAATATATTATTCGTTAAAATAAAGTGATATGGTCATTTTATGCTATGCTAATTATCATTTATATAAACTCTCATACAATTTGAATATTCATAGGCATGCAATCAAATAGTAAACACTTGCTTATTTTAAATAATATATTATTCGTTAAAATAAAGTGACATGGTCATTTTATGCTATGCTTATTATCATTTATATAAACTCTCATACAATTTGAATATTCATAGGCATGCAATCAAATAGTAAACACTTGCTTATTTTAAATAATATATTATTCGTTAAAATAAAGTGATATGGTCATTTTATGCTATGCTAATTATCATTTATATAAACTCTCATACAATTTGAATATTCATAGGCATGCAATTAAATAGTAAACACTTGCTTATTTTAAATAATATATTATTCGTTAAAATAAAGTGATATGGTCATTTTATGCTATGCTAATTATCATTTATATAAACTCTCATACAATTTGAATATTCATAGGTATGCAATCAAATAGTAAACACTTGGTTATTTTAAATAATATATTATTCGTTAAAATAAAGTGATATGGTCATTTTAAGCTATGCTAATTATCATTTATATAAACTTTCATACAATTTGAATATTCATAGGCATGCAATCAAATAGTAAACACTTACTTATTTTAAATAATATATTATTCGTTAAAATAAAGTGATATGATCATTTTATGCTACGCTAATTATCATTTATATAAACTCTCATACAATTTGAATATTCATAGGCATGCAATCAAATAGTAAACACTTACTTATTTTAAATAATATATTATTCGTTAAAATAAAGTGATATGATCATTTTATGCGACGCTAATTATCATTTATATAAACTCTCATACAATTTGAATATTCATAGGCATGCAATCAAATAGTAAACACTTACTTATTTTAAATAATATATTATTCGTTAAAATAAAGTGATATGATCATTTTATGCTACGCTAATTATCATTTATATAAACTCTTATACAATTTGAATATTCATAGGCATGCAATCAAATAGTAAACACTTACTTATTTTAAATAATATATTATTCGTTAAAATAAAGTGATATGATCATTTTATGCTACGCTAATTATCATTTATATAAACTCTCATGCAATTTGAATATTCATAGGCATGCAATCAAATAGTAAACACTTACTTATTTTAAATAATAATATATTCGTTAAAATAAAGTGATATGATCATTTTATGCTACGCTAATTATCATTTATATAAACTCTCATGCAATTTGAATATTCATAGGCATGCAATCAAATAGTAAACACTTTTTTATTTTAAATAATAATATATTATTCGTTAAAATAAAGTGATATGATCATTTTATGCTACGCTAATTATCATTTATATAAACTCTCATACAATTTGAATATTCATAGGCATGCAATCAAATAGTAAACACTTACTTATTTTAAATAATATATTATTCGTTAAAATAAAGTGATATGTTCATTTTATGCTACGCTAATTATCATTTATATAAACTCTCATACAATTTGAATATTCATAGGCATGCAATCAAATAGTAAACACTTACTTATTTTAAATAATATATTATTCGTTAAAATAAAGTGATATGATCATTTTATGCTACGCTAATTATCATTTATATAAACTCTCATACAATTTGAATATTCATAGGCATGCAATCAAATAGTAAACACTTACTTATTTTAAATAATATATTATTCGTTAAAATAAAGTGATATGATCATTTTATGCTACGCTAATTATCATTTATATAAACTCTCATGCAATTTGAATATTCATAGGCATGCAATCAAATAGTAAACACTTACTTATTTTAAATAATAATATATTATTCGTTAACATAAAGTGATATGATCATTTTATGCTACGCTAATTATCATTTATATAAACTCTCATACAATTTGAATATTCATAGGCATGCAATCAAATAGTAAACACTTACTTATTTTAAATAATATATTATTCGTTAAAATAAAGTGATATGTTCATTTTATGCTACGCTAATTATCATTTATATAAACTCTCATACAATTTGAATATTCATGGGCATGCAATCAAATAGTAAACACTTACTTATTTTAAATAATATATTATTCGTTAAAATAAAGTGATATGATCATTTTATGCTACGCTAATTATCATTTATATAAACTCTCATGCAATTTGAATATTCATAGGCATGCAATTAAATAGTAAACACTTACTTATTTTAAATAATAATATATTCGTTAAAATAAAGTGATATGATCATTTTATGCTACGCTAATTATCATTTATATAAACTCTCATGCAATTTGAATATTCATAGGCATGCAATCAAATAGTAAACACTTACTTATTTTAAATAATAATATATTATTCGTTAACATAAAGTGATATGATCATTTTATGCTACGCTAATTATCATTTATATAAACTCTCATACAATTTGAATATTCATAGGCATGCATGCAACTAAATAGTAAACACTTACTTATTTTAAATAATATATTATTCGTTAAAATAAAGTGATATGATCATTTTATGCTATGCTAATTATCATTTATATAAACTCTCATACAATTTGAATATTCATAGGCATGCAATCAAATAGTAAACACTTACTTATTTTATATAATATATTATTCGTTAACATAAAGTGATATGATCATTTTATGCTATGCTAATTATCATTTATATAAACTCTCATACAATTTGAATATTCATAGGCATGCAATCAAATAGTAAACACTTACTTATTTTAAATAATATATTATTCGTTAAAATAAAGTGTTATGAATATTCATTTTATGCTATGCTAATTATCATTTATATAAACTCTCATACAATTTGAATATTCATAGGCATGCAAACACTTACTTATTTTATATAATATATTATTCGTTAAAATAAAGTGATATGATCATTTTATGCTATGCTAATTATCATTTATATAAACTCTCATACAATTTGAATATTCATAGGCATGCAATCAAATAGTAAACACTTACTTATTTTAAATAATATATTATTCGTTAAAATAAAGTGATATGATCATTTTATGCTATGCTAATTATCATTTATATAAACTCTCATACGATTTGAATATTCATAGGCATGCAATCAAATAGTAAACACTTACTTATTTTAAATAATATATTATTCGTTAAAATAAAGTGATATGATCATTTTATGCTATGCTAATTATCATTTATATAAACTCTCATACGATTTGAATATTCATAGGCATGCAATCAAATAGTAAACACTTACTTATTTTAAATAATATATTATTCGTTAAAATAAAGTGCTATGATCATTTTATGCTATGGTAATTATCATTTATATAAACTCTCATACAATTTGAATATTCATAGGCATGCAATCAAATAGTAAACACTTACTTATTTTAAATAATATATTATTCGTTAAAATAAAGTGATATGATCATTTTATGCTATGCTAATTATCATTTATATAAACTCTCATACAATTTGAATATTCATAGGCATGCAATCAAATAGTAAACACTTACTTATTTTAAATAATATATTATTCGTTAAAATAAAGTGATATGATCATTTTATGCTATGCTAATTATCATTTATATAAACTCTTATACAATTTGAATATTCATAAGCATGCAATCAAATAGTAAACACTTACTTATTTTAAATAATATATTATTCGTTAAAATAAAGTGTTATGAATATTCATTTTATGCTATGCTAATTATCATTTATATAAACTCTCATACAATTTGAATATTCATAGGCATGCAAACACTTACTTATTTTATATAATATATTATTCGTTAAAATAAAGTGATATGATCATTTTATGCTATGCTAATTATCATTTATATAAACTCTCATACAATTTGAATATTCATAGGCATGCAATCAAATAGTAAACACTTACTTATTTTAAATAATATATTATTCGTTAAAATAAAGTGATATGATCATTTTATGCTATGCTAATTATCATTTATATAAACTCTCATACAATTTGAATATTCATAGGCATGCAATCAAATAGTAAACACTTACTTATTTTATATAATATATTATTCGTTAAAATAAAGTGATATGATCATTTTATGCTATGCTAATTATCATTTATATAAACTCTCATACAATTTGAATATTCATAGGCATGCAATTAAATAGTAAACACTTACTTATTTTAAATAATATATTATTCGTTAAAATAAAGTGATATGATCATTTTATACTATGCTAATTATCATTTATATAAACTCTCATACGATTTGAATATTCATAGGCATGCAATCAAATAGTAAACACTTACTTATTTTAAAAATATATTATTCGTTAAAATAAAGTGATATGATCATTTTATGCTATGCTAATTATCATTTATATAAACTCTCATACGACTTGAATATTCATAGGCATGCAATCAAATAGTAAACACTTACTTATTTTAAATAATATATTATTCGTTAAAATAAAGTGATATGATCATTTTATGCTATGCTAATTATCATTTATATAAACTCTCATACGATTTGAATATTCATAGGCATGCAATCAAATAGTAAACACTTACTTATTTTAAATAATATATTATTCGTTAAAATAAAGTGATATGATCATTTTATGCTATGCTAATTATCATTTATATAAACTCTCATACAATTTGAATATTCATAGGCATGCAATCAAATAGTAAACACTTACTTATTTTATATAATATATTATTCGTTAAAATAAAGTGATATGATCATTTTATGCTATGCTAATTATCATTTATATAAACTCTCATTCAATTTGAATATTCATAGGCATGCAATCAAATAGTAAACACTTACTTATTTTAAATAATATATTATTCGTTAAAATAAAGTGATATGATCATTTTATACTATGCTAATTATCATTTATATAAACTCTCATACGATTTGAATATTCATAGGCATGCAATCAAATAGTAAACACTTACTTATTTTAAAAATATATTATTCGTTAAAATAAAGTGATATGATCATTTTATGCTATGCTAATTATCATTTATATAAACTCTCATACGATTTGAATATTCATAGGCATGCAATCAAATAGTAAACACTTACTTATTTTAAATAATATATTATTCGTTAAAATAAAGTGATATGATCATATTATGCTATGCTAATTATCATTTATATAAACTCTCATACGATTTGAATATTCATAGGCATGCAATCAAATAGTAAACACTTACTTATTTTAAATAATATATTATTCGTTAAAATAAAGTGAAATGATCATTTTATGCTATGCTAATTATCATTTATATAAACTCTCATACAATTTGAATATTCATAGGCATGCAATCAAATAGTAAACACTTACTTATTTTATATAATATATTATTCGTTAACATAAAGTGATATGATCATTTTATGCTATGCTAATTATCATTTATATAAACTCTTATACAATTTGAATATTCATAAGCATGCAATCAAATAGTAAACACTTACTTATTTTAAATAATATATTATTCGTTAAAATAAAGTGTTATGAATATTCATTTTATGCTATGCTAATTATCATTTATATAAACTCTCATACAATTTGAATATTCATAGGCATGCAAACACTTACTTATTTTATATAATATATTATTCGTTAAAATAAAGTGATATGATCATTTTATGCTATGCTAATTATCATTTATATAAACTCTCATACAATTTGAATATTCATAGGCATGCAATCAAATAGTAAACACTTACTTATTTTAAATAATATATTATTCGTTAAAATAAAGTGATATGATCATTTTATGCTATGCTAATTATCATTTATATAAACTCTCATACAATTTGAATATTCATAGGCATGCAATCAAATAGTAAACACTTACTTATTTTATATAATATATTATTCGTTAAAATAAAGTGATATGATCATTTTATGCTATGCTAATTATCATTTATATAAACTCTCATACAATTTGAATATTCATAGGCATGCAATCAAATAGTAAACACTTACTTATTTTAAATAATATATTATTCGTTAAAATAAAGTGATATGATCATTTTATGCTATGCTAATTATCATTTATATAAACTCTCATACAATTTGAATATTCATAGGCATGCAATCAAATAGTAAACACTTACTTATTTTATATAATATATTATTCGTTAAAATAAAGTGATATGATCATTTTATGCTATGCTAATTATCATTTATATAAACTCTTATACAATTTGAATATTCATAAGCATGCAATCAAATAGTAAACACTTACTTATTTTAAATAATATATTATTCGTTAAAATAAAGTGTTATGAATATTCATTTTATGCTATGCTAATTATCATTTATATAAACTCTCATACAATTTGAATATTCATAGGCATGCAAACACTTACTTATTTTATATAATATATTATTCGTTAAAATAAAGTGATATGATCATTTTATGCTATGCTAATTATCATTTATATAAACTCTCATACAATTTGAATATTCATAGGCATGCAAACACTTACTTATTTTATATAATATATTATTCGTTAAAATAAAGTGATATGATCATTTTATGCTATGCTAATTATCATTTATATAAACTCTCATACAATTTGAATATTCATAGGCATGCAAACACTTACTTATTTTATATAATATATTATTCGTTAAAATAAAGTGATATGATCATTTTATGCTATGCTAATTATCATTTATATAAACTCTCATACGATTTGAATATTCATAGGCATGCAATCAAATAGTAAACACTTACCTATTTTAAATAATATATTATTCGTTAAAATAAAGTGATATGATCATTTTATGCTATGCTAATTATCATTTATATAAACTCTCATACGATTTGAATATTCATAGGCATGCAATCAAATAGTAAGCACTTACTTATTTTAAATAATATATTATTCGTTAAAATAAAGTGATATGATCATTTTATGCTATGCTAATTATCATTTATATAAACTCTCATACAATTTGAATATTCATAGGCATGCAATCAAATAGTAAGCACTTACTTATTTTAAATAATATATTATTCGTTAAAATAAAGTGATATGATCATTTTATGCTATGCTAATTATCATTTATATAAACTCTCATACAATTTGAATATTCATAGGCATGCAATCAAATAGTAAACACTTACTTATTTTATATAATATATTATTCGTTAAAATAAAGTGATATGATCATTTTATGCTATGCTAATTATCATTTATATAAACTCTCATACGACTTGAATATTCATAGGCATGCAATCAAATAGTAAACACTTACTTATTTTAAATAATATATTATTCGTTAAAATAAAGTGATATGATCATTTTATGCTATGCTAATTATCATTTATATAAACTCTCATACGATTTGAATATTCATAGGCATGCAATCAAATAGTAAACACTTACTTATTTTAAATAATATATTATTCGTTAAAATAAAGTGAAATGATCATTTTATGCTATGCTAATTATCATTTATATAAACTCTCATACAATTTGAATATTCATAGGCATGCAATCAAATAGTAAACACTTACTTATTTTATATAATATATTATTCGTTAACATAAAGTGATATGATCATTTTATGCTATGCTAATTATCATTTATATAAACTCTTATACAATTTGAATATTCATAAGCATGCAATCAAATAGTAAACACTTACTTATTTTAAATAATATATTATTCGTTAAAATAAAGTGTTATGAATATTCATTTTATGCTATGCTAATTATCATTTATATAAACTCTCATACAATTTGAATATTCATAGGCATGCAAACACTTACTTATTTTATATAATATATTATTCGTTAAAATAAAGTGATATGATCATTTTATGCTATGCTAATTATCATTTATATAAACTCTCATACAATTTGAATATTCATAGGCATGCAATCAAATAGTAAACACTTACTTATTTTAAATAATATATTATTCGTTAAAATAAAGTGATATGATCATTTTATGCTATGCTAATTATCATTTATATAAACTCTCATACGATTTGAATATTCATAGGCATGCAATCAAATAGTAAACACTTACTTATTTTAAATAATATATTATTCGTTAAAATAAAGTGATATGATCATTTTATGCTATGCTAATTATCATTTATATAAACTCTCATACGATTTGAATATTCATAGGCATGCAATCAAATAGTAAACACTTACTTATTTTAAATAATATATTATTCGTTAAAATAAAGTGATATGATCATTTTATGCTATGCTAATTATCATTTATATAAACTCTCATACAATTTGAATATTCATAGGCATGCAATCAAATAGTAAACACTTACTTATTTAAAATAATATATTATTCGTTAAAATAAAGTGATATGATCATTTTATGCTATGCTAATTATCATTTATATAAACTCTCATACAATTTGAATATTCATAGGCATGCAAACACTTACTTATTTTATATAATATATTATTCGTTAAAATAAAGTGATATGATCATTTTATGCTATGCTAATTATCATTTATATAAACTCTCATACGATTTGAATATTCATAGGCATGCAATCAAATAGAAAACACTTACTTATTTTAAATAATATATTATTCGTTAAAATAAAGTGATATGATCATTTTATGCTATGCTAATTATCATTTATATAAACTCTCATACAATTTGAATATTCATAGGCATGCAATCAAATAGTAAACACTTACTTATTTTATATATTATATTATTCGTTAACATAAAGTGATATGATCATTTTATGCTATGCTAATTATCATTTATATAAACTCTCATACAATTTGAATATTCATAGGCATGCAATCAAATAGTAAACACTTACTTATTTTAAATAATATATTATTCGTTAAAATAAAGTGTTATGAATATTCATTTTATGCTATGCTAATTATCATTTATATAAACTCTCATACAATTTGAATATTCATAGGCATGCAAACACTTACTTATTTTATATAATATATTATTCGTTAAAATAAAGTGATATGATCATTTTATGCTATGCTAATTATCATTTATATAAACTCTCATACAATTTGAATATTCATAGGCATGCAATCAAATAGTAAACACTTACTTATTTTAAATAATATATTATTCGTTAAAATAAAGTGATATGATCATTTTATGCTATGCTAATTATCATTTATATAAACTCTCATACGATTTTAATATTCATAGGCATGCAATCAAATAGTAAACACTTACTTATTTTAAATAATATATTATTCGTTAAAATAAAGTGATATGATCATTTTATGCTATGCTAATTATCATTTATATAAACTCTCATACGATTTGAATATTCATAGGCATGCAATCAAATAGTAAACACTTACTTATTTTAAATAATATATTATTCGTTAAAATAAAGTGATATGATCATTTTATGCTATGCTAATTATCATTTACATAAACTCTCATACAATTTGAATATTCATAGGCATGCAATCAAATAGTAAACACTTACTTATTTTAAATAATATATTATTCGTTAAAATAAAGTGATATGATCATTTTATGCTATGCTAATTATCATTTATATAAACTCTCATACAATTTGAATATTCATAGGCATGCAAACACTTACCTATTTTAAATAATATATTATTCGTTAAAATAAAGTGATATGATCATTTTATGCTATGCTAATTATCATTTATATAAACTCTCATACAATTTGAATATTCATAGGCATGCAAACACTTACTTATTTTATATAATATATTATTCGTTAAAATAAAGTGATATGATCATTTTATGCTATGCTAATTATCATTTATATAAACTCTCATACAATTTGAATATTCATAGGCATGCAATCAAATAGTAAACACTTACTTATTTTAAATAATATATTATTCGTTAAAATAAAGTGATATGATCATTTTATGCGACGCTAATTATCATTTATATAAACTCTCATACAATTTGAATATTCATAGGCATGCAATCAAATAGTAAACACTTACTTATTTTAAATAATATATTATTCGTTAAAATAAAGTGATATGATCATTTTATGCGACGCTAATTATCATTTATATAAACTCTCATACAATTTGAATATTCATAGGCATGCAATCAAATAGTAAACACTTACTTATTTTAAATAATATATTATTCGTTAAAATAAAGTGCTATGATCATTTTATGCTATGGTAATTATCATTTATATAAACTCTCATACGATTTGAATATTCATAGGCATGCAATCAAATAGTAAACACTTACTTATTTTAAATAATATATTATTCGTTAAAGCTCTGATGCACCGACACGCGAAAATCTGGCCGTGTCTGTGTCGGACACGCCGCCGACACACGACACGCGTGCGACACCCGTACGACACGCACCGGACACGCCAGAAAACGTGTCTGACAAAAAAACTTTTTTGTTCGCTGCCGACACGTCCTCGACACGCCGCCGACACGCGGGGACACGGCACCGACACGCGTAAAAGCCAAAACAGACACGGCAGTGGGTTTTTTTTTTTTTTTTTAACATTTTGTATTTTTATAATTTGAAACCAAATAAAAAAAGAGAGAAGTTAAAAAGCCAGAATAAAATAGTAACCCTCACACACATTCACCCTCCTCCCTTTCCCTTTCCCTTTCACGCACGCTGCCTCTCTGAGTCTCTGTTTCTGACTTTCTGCACCGTCCGTGCTTGCCGTCGCCGCACCGCCGCCGTTCGTCGCAATCGCCGCCGTTCGTCGCAACCGCTGCCGTTCGTCGCAACCGCCGCCGTTCGTCACAACCTCCGCTGTTCGTCGCAACCGCTGTGCTTCGTCCGCCGCGCTTCATCCTCCTCTGCTTCAGCCTTTCACGCACGCTGCTTCTCTGTTTCTTCGTCTGCCGCGCTTCATCGTCTTCGGCTCTTCCTCTTCAACGTTTTCTCCATCACAAAGGTAAGAACTTCTCCTCCAATCCTCCCCTTGCTTTTCTACATTTAATTCTTGAAACTCCCTTGCTCAAAACCCCTGTTTCTGGTGTGTTGTGCTTTTTCAGTTTTCTTCCCCCTTCTTCCCCTGTTTTTTTTCCTATGGGACATGAGAATTGAAATTTTGATTTTTGATTCGGTTTCTGTTCGGTCTCTGTTTTTTTTTTTTTTGTTACTGTAATTTGGTTTGTGACTTGTGTACTGTTTTCGTGGGAACTGGGAACTGAAATTTCCTCCCCTGTTTTTTATTTGTACCTACTTCCTAGTTTCCTATGATTTCTGCCTACCATGAATTAGTGTTTGATTGAAATTATGCTAGGTATGAGTGCTTCTTCTAATCAAGTGAATGACACAAAGCCTCTATGGAGCTTTGTAACAAAACAAAAATCATTAACGGGTGCTGGAGGTGGTAATTTTTCAATCAAATGCAACCTGTGTTCCAAAGTTTTTAGCGGATCCTACACTAGAGTAAGAGCTCACTTGTTGAAGGAGAAGAAGTCCGGTGTTGGTGTTTGTGAAGGGATAACGTCTTCTAAGCTGAAAGAGTTGCAGAAGTTAGACGCTGAGGCTGCTCTCAAGATTGAACAGTCAAAAACCAAAACAGTCTCTTTGCCCCCACTTTCTGATGGGAACTATGATCCAAAAAAGCGAAAGACATCAGGTCAAGATTCTATAGAAAATTCCTTCAATAATGGAGGTAGGGAGACACTTGATAATGAAATAGCTAGAATGTTTTACTCTGCAGGATTGCCATTTAATTTTGCAAGAAACCCTCACTTCAGGAAGGCATTTTCTTATGCATGTAGTAATTCTCTCAGTGGGTATAAACCTCCTGGCTATAATAAGTTGAGAACAACCTTGTTAGATAATGAAAGAAGGCATGTTGAAAAACTATTGGAGCCAATTAAGAATTCATGGAGCCAAAAAGGGGTGACCATTGTTAGTGATGGGTGGAGTGATCCACAACGGAGACCCCTTATCAATTTCATGGCAGTAACAGAGTCTGGGCCTATGTTTTTAAAAGCTATTGATTGTTCAGGTGAGGTGAAAGATAAAGATTTCATTGCCAAACACATTAGAGATGTTATAATGGAGGTTGGACCCTCAAATGTGGTGCAAATTGTGACTGATAATGCACCTGTATGTAGGGCAGCAGGTTTAATTATTGAGTCTGAGTTTCCTTCTATTTTCTGGACTCCTTGTGTTGTGCACACCCTTAACCTTGCTTTGAAGAACATATGTGCTCCTAGGTATTCAGAGAAAAATAGTGTTGCTTATGAAGAATGTTCTTGGATTGCAAAAGTTGCTGAAGATGCCGTGTTGATTAAGAACTTCATCGTGCGTCATTCTATGAGGAATTCTATCTTCATTTCTTACAATAATTTGAAGTTGCTACATATTGCTCCAACAAGATTTGCCTCCGCCATAGTGATGCTCAAGAGGTTTAAGAAATTAAAGAAAGGACTTCAAGACATGGTCATTTGTGATCAATGGTCTACTTACAAGGATGATGATGTTGAAAAGGCCAAATTTGTGAAAGAAACTTTGTTGAATGATATTTGGTGGGATAAGGTTGATTATATTCTTTCTTTCACTGGTCCTATTTATGATGTTCTTAGAATAACGGATACAGAAGCATCAACTCTCCACTTAGTACATGAAATGTGGGATTCAATGATTGAAAAGGTAAAGAAAATCATATACAAGCATGAAAGAAAGGAGGATCATGACAATTCAACCTTTTATGAGGTAGTGCACGCCATATTACTTGATCGTTGGACTAAAAGTAGCACACCTCTCCATTGTTTAGCTCACTCATTGAACCCAAGGTCATTATCTATATTCTTATTTCTTAAATATGATTTTTCGTTACATACTTACATTTCTTCATGTTATTTGAACTTATATCTAACCATATATTCTATATACGTCTTTGGTAGATATTATAGTCAAGAATGGATAAGTGAATATCCTAGTAGAGTTCTTCCACATCAAGATGTGGAAATTACTCGTGAAAGGAAGAAATGCTTTCAAAGATATTTTAGTGATGTGGATTTGAGGAGGCAAGTGAATGTAGAGTTTGCAAGCTTCTCGCATGGAAGAGACGGATTTGAAGATATTGACTCTTTAAGTGATATGGGAAAGATAGATGCTAAATCATGGTGGATTGTTCATGGTGCTCATGCTCCAACACTTCAAAAGGTTGCCTTAAAGTTGCTTGGACAACCATGTTCATCTTCATGTGCTGAAAGAAATTGGAGCACATACTCTTTCATTCATTCTTTAAAGAGAAACAAGTTGGCACCACAAAGAGCAGATAAACTAGTATACGTTCATAGCAATCTCCGACTACTTTCAAGGAATTCATCACAATATAATGAAGAGGACACGAAGATGTGGGACATAGCAGGAGATGAGTTTGGATCACTTGATGATACTGAATCTCTTTTAATTGCTAATTTATCACATGATGAACCGGAGCTCGAGGCCGTGGTTTTCAAAGATGATGATGATGAATTGATGAATTGAATTCATCTCTTTTTGAATTCATGATTGTTAGTTTGTGGCTTCTCTTTTTTAATTTATGTTCATAGCTTCTCCTTTATAAAATGGTGATATTTGACTTTAATTTTATGAACATAATTTTCTAATATATTTTTTATTTTTTTATATATTTTTATTTTTTAATATATATATATACCGTGTCCCCGTGTCCTACTTTTGGAGGTTTGCCGTGTCGCGGTGTCCGTGTCCGTGTCCGTGTCCGACACCGTGTCAGTGTCCGTGCATCATAGCGTTAAAGTAAAGTGATATGATCATTTTATGCTATGCTAATTATCATTTATATAAACTCTCATAGAATTTGAATATTCATGGGCATGCAATCAAATAGTAAACACTTACTTATTTTAAATAATATATTATTCGTTAAAATAAAGTGATATGATCATTTTATGCTACGCTAATTATCATTTATATAAACTCTCATACGATTTGAATATTCATAGGCATGCAATCAAATAGTAAACACTTACTTATTTTAAATAATATTTTATTCGTTAAAATAAAGTGATATGATCATTTTATGCTACGCTAATTATCATTTATATAAACTCTCATACGATTTGAATATTCATAGGCATGCAATCTAATAGTAAACACTTACTTATTTTAAATAATATATTATTCGTTAAAATAAAGTGATATGATCATTTTATGCTACGCTAATTATCATTTATATAAACTCTCATACAATTTGAATATTCATAGGCATGCAATCAAATAGTAAACACTTACTTATTTTAAATAATATATTATTCGTTAAAATAAAGTGTTATGAATATTCATTTTATGCTATGCTAATTATCATTTATATAAACTCTCATACAATTTGAATATTCATAGGCATGCAATCAAATAGTAAACACTTACTTATTTTAAATAATATATTATTCGTTAAAATAAAGTGATATGATCATTTTATGCTATGCTAATTGTCATTTATATAAACTCTCATACAATTTGAATACTCATAGGCATGCAATCAAATAGTAAACACTTACCTATTTTAAATAATATATTATTCGTTAAAATAAAGTGATATGATCATTTTATGCTATGCTAATTATCATTTATATAAACTCTCATACAATTTGAATACTCATAGGCATGCAATCAAATAGTAAACACTTACTTATTTTAAATAATATATTATTCGTTAAAATAAAGTGATATGATCATTTTATGCTATGCTAATTGTCATTTATATAAACTCTCATACAATTTGAATATTCATAGGCATGCAATCAAATAGTAAACACTTACTTATTTTAAATAATATATTATTCGTTAAAATAAAGTGATATGATCATTTTATGCTATGCTAATTATCATTTATATAAACTCTCATACGATTTGAATATTCATAGGCATGCAATCAAATAGTAAACACTTACCTATTTTAAATAATATATTATTCGTTAAAATAAAGTGATATGATCATTTTATGCTATGCTAATTATCATTTATATAAACTCTCATACGATTTAAATATTCATAGGCATGCAATCAAATAGTAAACACTTACTTATTTTAAATAATATATTATTCGTTAAAATAAAGTGATATGATCATTTTATGCTACGCTAATTATCATTTATATAAACTCTCATACGATTTGAATATTCATAGGCATGCAATCAAATAGTAAACACTTACTTATTTTAAATAATATATTATTCGTTAAAATAAAGTGATATGATCATTTTATGCTACGCTAATTATCATTTATATAAACTCTCATACAATTTGAATATTCATAGGCATGCAATCAAATAGTAAACACTTACTTATTTTAAATAATATATTATTCGTTAAAATAAAGTGATATGATCATTTTATGCTATGCTAATTATCATTTATATAAACTCTCATAAAATTTGAATATTCATAGGCATGCAATCAAATAGTAAACACTTACTTATTTTATATAATATATTATTCGTTAAAATAAAGTGATATGATCATTTTATGCTATGCTAATTATCATTTATATAAACTCTCATACAATTTGAATATTCATAGGCATGCAATCAAATAGTAAACACTTACTTATTTTAAATAATATATTATTCGTTAAAATAAAGTGATATGATCATTTTATGCTATGCTAATTGTCATTTATATAAACTCTCATACAATTTGAATACTCATAGGCATGCAATCAAATAGTAAACACTTACCTATTTTAAATAATATATTATTCGTTAAAATAAAGTGATATGATCATTTTATGCTATGCTAATTATCATTTATATAAACTCTCATACAATTTGAATACTCATAGGCATGCAATCAAATAGTAAACACTTACCTATTTTAAATAATATATTATTCGTTAAAATAAAGTGATATGATCATTTTATGCTATGCTAATTGTCATTTATATAAACTCTCATACAATTTGAATACTCATAGGCATGCAATCAAATAGTAAACACTTACCTATTTTAAATAATATATTATTCGTTAAAATAAAGTGATATGATCATTTTATGCTATGCTAATTATCATTTATATAAACTCTCATACAATTTGAATACTCATAGGCATGCAATCAAATAGTAAACACTTACTTATTTTAAATAATTTATTATTCGTTAAAATAAAGTGATATGATCATTTTATGCTATGCTAATTGTCATTTATATAAACTCTCATACGATTTAAATATTCATAGGCATGCAATCAAATAGTAAACACTTACTTATTTTAAATAATATATTATTCGTTAAAATAAAGTGATATGATCATTTTATGCTACGCTAATTATCATTTATATAAACTCTCATACGATTTGAATATTCATAGGCATGCAATCAAATAGTAAACACTTACTTATTTTAAATAATATATTATTCGTTAAAATAAAGTGATATGATCATTTTATGCTACGCTAATTATCATTTATATAAACTCTCATACAATTTGAATATTCATAGGCATGCAATCAAATAGTAAACACTTACTTATTTTAAATAATATATTATTCGTTAAAATAAAGTGATATGATCATTTTATGCTACGCTAATTATCATTTATATAAACTCTCATACGATTTGAATATTCATAGGCATGCAATCAAATAGTAAACACTTACTTATTTTAAATAATATTTTATTCGTTAAAATAAAGTGATATGATCATTTTATGCTACGCTAATTATCATTTATATAAACTCTCATACGATTTGAATATTCATAGGCATGCAATCTAATAGTAAACACTTACTTATTTTAAATAATATATTATTCGTTAAAATAAAGTGATATGATCATTTTATGCTACGCTAATTATCATTTATATAAACTCTCATACAATTTGAATATTCATAGGCATGCAATCAAATAGTAAACACTTACTTATTTTAAATAATATATTATTCGTTAAAATAAAGTGATATGATCATTTTATGCTACGCTAATTATCATTTATATAAACTCTCATACAATTTGAATATTCATAGGCATGCAATCAAATAGTAAACACTTACTTATTTTAAATAATATATTATTCGTTAAAATAAAGTGATATGATCATTTTATGCGACGCTAATTATAATTTATATGAACTCTCATACAATTTGAATATTCATAGGCATGCAATCAAATAGTAAACACTTACTTATTTTAAATAATATATTATTCGTTAAAATAAAGTGATATGATCATTTTATGCTATGCTAATTATCATTTATATAAACTCTCATAAAATTTGAATATTCATAGGCATGCAATCAAATAGTAAACACTTACTTATTTTATATAATATATTATTCGTTAAAATAAAGTGATATGATCATTTTATGCTATGCTAATTATCATTTATATAAACTCTCATACAATTTGAATATTCATAGGCATGCAATCAAATAGTAAACACTTACTTATTTTAAATAATATATTATTCGTTAAAATAAAGTGTTATGAATATTAATTTTATGCTATGCTAATTATCATTTATATAAACTCTCATACAATTTGAATATTCATAGGCATGCAATCAAATAGTAAACACTTACTTATTTTATATAATATATTATTCGTTAAAATAAAATGATATGATCATTTTATGCTATGCTAATTATCATTTATATAAACTCTCATACAATTTGAATATTCATAGGCATGCAATCAAATAGTTACTTATTTTAAATAATATATTATTCGTTAAAATAAAGTGATATGATCATTTTATGAAACACTTAATTATCATTTATATAAACTCTCATACAATTGGAATATTCATAGGCATGCAATCAAATAGTAAACACTTACTTATTTTAAATAATATATTATTCGTTAAAATAAAGTGATATGATCATTTTATGCTACGCTAATAATCATTTATATAAACTCTCATACAATTTGAATATTCATAGGCATGCAATCAAATAGTAAACACTTACTTATTTTAAATAATATATTATTCGTTAAAATAAAGTGATATGATCATTTTATGCTATGCTAATTATCATTTATATAAACTCTCATAAAATTTGAATATTCATAGGCATGCAATCAAATAGTAAACACTTACTTATTTTATATAATATATTATTCGTTAAAATAAAGTGATATGATCATTTTATGCTATGCTAATTATCATTTATATAAACTCTCATACAATTTGAATATTCATAGGCATGCAATCAAATAGTAAACACTTACTTATTTTAAATAATATATTATTCGTTAAAATAAAGTGATATGATCATTTTATGCTATGCTAATTGTCATTTATATAAACTCTCATACAATTTGAATACTCATAGGCATGCAATCAAATAGTAAACACTTACCTATTTTAAATAATATATTATTCGTTAAAATAAAGTGATATGATCATTTTATGCTATGCTAATTATCATTTATATAAACTCTCATACAATTTGAATACTCATAGGCATGCAATCAAATAGTAAACACTTACTTATTTTAAATAATATATTATTCGTTAAAATAAAGTGATATGATCATTTTATGCTATGCTAATTGTCATTTATATAAACTCTCATACAATTTGAATACTCATAGGCATGCAATCAAATAGTAAACACTTACCTATTTTAAATAATATATTATTCGTTAAAATAAAGTGATATGATCATTTTATGCTATGCTAATTATCATTTATATAAACTCTCATACAATTTGAATACTCATAGGCATGCAATCAAATAGTAAACACTTACTTATTTTAAATAATTTATTATTCGTTAAAATAAAGTGATATGATCATTTTATGCTATGCTAATTGTCATTTATATAAACTCTCATACAATTTGAATACTCATAGGCATGCAATCAAATAGTAAACACTTACCTATTTTAAATAATATATTATTCGTTAAAATAAAGTGATATGATCATTTTATGCTATGCTAATTATCATTTATATAAACTCTCATACAATTTGAATACTCATAGGCATGCAATCAAATAGTAAACACTTACTTATTTTAAATAATATATTATTCGTTAAAATAAAGTGATATGATCATTTTATGCTATGCTAATTGTCATTTATATAAACTCTCATACAATTTGAATACTCATAGGCATGCAATCAAATAGTAAACACTTACCTATTTTAAATAATATATTATTCGTTAAAATAAAGTGATATGATCATTTTATGCTATGCTAATTATCATTTATATAAACTCTCATACAATTTGAATACTCATAGGCATGCAATCAAATAGTAAACACTTACTTATTTTAAATAATTTATTATTCGTTAAAATAAAGTGATATGATCATTTTATGCTATGCTAATTGTCATTTATATAAACTCTCATACGATTTAAATATTCATAGGCATGCAATCAAATAGTAAACACTTACTTATTTTAAATAATATATTATTCGTTAAAATAAAGTGATATGATCATTTTATGCTACGCTAATTATCATTTATATAAACTCTCATACGATTTGAATATTCATAGGCATGCAATCAAATAGTAAACACTTACTTATTTTAAATAATATATTATTCGTTAAAATAAAGTGAAATGATCATTTTATGCTACGCTAATTATCATTTATATAAACTCTCATACAATTTGAATATTCATAGGCATGCAATCAAATAGTAAACACTTACTTATTTTAAATAATATATTATTCGTTAAAATAAAGTGATATGATCATTTTATGCTACGCTAATTATCATTTATATAAACTCTCATACGATTTGAATATTCATAGGCATGCAATCAAATAGTAAACACTTACTTATTTTAAATAATATTTTATTCGTTAAAATAAAGTGATATGATCATTTTATGCTACGCTAATTATCATTTATATAAACTCTCATACGATTTGAATATTCATAGGCATGCAATCTAATAGTAAACACTTACTTATTTTAAATAATATATTATTCGTTAAAATAAAGTGATATGATCATTTTATGCTACGCTAATTATCATTTATATAAACTCTCATACAATTTGAATATTCATAGGCATGCAATCAAATAGTAAACACTTACTTATTTTAAATAATATATTATTCGTTAAAATAAAGTGATATGATCATTTTATGCTACGCTAATTATCATTTATATAAACTCTCATACAATTTGAATATTCATAGGCATGCAATCAAATAGTAAACACTTACTTATTTTAAATAATATATTATTCGTTAAAATAAAGTGATATGATCATTTTATGCGACGCTAATTATCATTTATATAAACTCTCATACAATTTGAATATTCATAGGCATGCAATCAAATAGTAAACACTTACTTATTTTAAATAATATATTATTCGTTAAAATAAAGTGATATGATCATTTTATGCTATGCTAATTATCATTTATATAAACTCTCATAAAATTTGAATATTCATAGGCATGCAATCAAATAGTAAACACTTACTTATTTTATATAATATATTATTCGTTAAAATAAAGTGATATGATCATTTTATGCTATGCTAATTATCATTTATATAAACTCTCATACAATTTGAATATTCATAGGCATGCAATCAAATAGTAAACACTTACTTATTTTAAATAATATATTATTCGTTAAAATAAAGTGTTATGAATATTCATTTTATGCTATGCTAATTATCATTTATATAAACTCTAATACAATTTGAATATTCATAGGCATGCAATCAAATAGTAAACACTTACTTATTTTATATAATATATTATTCGTTAAAATAAAGTGATATGATCATTTTATGCTATGCTAATTATCATTTATATAAACTCTCATACAATTTGAATATTCATAGGCATGCAATCAAATAGTTACTTATTTTAAATAATATATTATTCGTTAAAATAAAGTGATATGATCATTTTATGAAACACTTAATTATCATTTATATAAACTCTCATACAATTGGAATATTCATAGGCATGCAATCAAATAGTAAACACTTACTTATTTTAAATAATATATTATTCGTTAAAATAAAGTGATATGATCATTTTATGCTACGCTAATAATCATTTATATAAACTCTCATACAATTTGAATATTCATAGGCATGCAATCAAATAGTAAACACTTACTTATTTTAAATAATATATTATTCGTTAAAATAAAGTGATATGATCATTTTATGCTACGCTAATTATCATTTATATAAACTCTCATACAATTTGAATATTCATAGGCATGCAATCAAATTGTAAACACTTACTTATTTTAAATAATATATTATTCGTTAGTATAAAGTGATATGATCATTTTATGCTACGCTAATTATCATTTATATAAACTCTCATACAATTTGAATATTCATAGGCATGCAATTAAATAGTAAACACTTACTTATTTTAAATAATATATTATTCGTTAAAATAAAGTGATATGATCATTTTATTCTATGCTAATTATCATTTATATAAACTCTCATACAATTTGAATATTCATAGGCATGCAATCAAATAGTAAACACTTACTTATTTTAAATAATATATTATTCGTTAAAATAAAGTGATATGATCATTTTATGCTACGCTAATTATCATTTATATAAACTCTCATACAATTTGAATATTCATAGGCATGCAATCAAATAGTAAACACTTACTTATTTTAAATAATATATTATTCGTTAAAATAAAGTGATATGATCATTTTATGCTACGCTAATTATCATTTATATAAACTCTCATACGATTTGAATATTCATAGGCATGCAATCAAATAGTAAACACTTACTTATTTTAAATAATATATTATTCGTTAAAATAAAGTGATATGATCATTTTATGCTACGCTAATTATCATTTATATAAACTCTCATACAATTTGAATATTCATAGGCATGCAATCAAATAGTAAACACTTACTTATTTTAAATAATATATTATTCGTTAAAATAAAGTGTTATGAATATTCATTTTATGCTATGCTAATTATCATTTATATAAACTCTCATACAATTTGAATATTCATAGGCATGCAATCAAATATTAAACACTTACTTATTTTATATAATATATTATTCGTTAAAATAAAGTGATATGATCATTTTATGCTATGCTAATTATCATTTATATAAACTCTCATACAATTTGAATATTCATAGGCATGCAATCAAATAGTAAACACTTACTTATTTTAAATAATATATTATTCGTTAAAATAAAGTGATATGATCATTTTATGCTATGCTAATTATCATTTATATAAACTCTCATACAATTTGAATATTCATAGGCATGCAATCAAATAGTAAACACTTACTTATTTTAAATAATATATTATTCGTTAAAATAAAGTGATATGATCATTTTATGCTATGCTAATTATCATTTATATAAACTCTCATACCATTTGAATATTCATAGGCATGCAATCAAATAGTAAACACTTACTTATTTTAAATAATATATTATTCGTTAAAATAAAGTGATATGATCATTTTATGCTATGCTAATTATCATTTATATAAACTCTCATACAATTTGAATATTCATAGGCATGCAATCAAATAGTAAACACTTACTTATTTTATATAATATATTATTCGTTAAAATAAAGTGATATGATCATTTTATGCTATGCTAATTATCATTTATATAAACTCTCATACCATTTGAATATTCATAGGCATGCAATCAAATAGTAAACACTTACTTATTTTAAATAATATATTATTCGTTAAAATAAAGTGATATGATCATTTTATGCTATGCTAATTATCATTTATATAAACTCTCATACAATTTGAATATTCATAGGCATGCAATCAAATAGTAAACACTTACTTATTTTATATAATATATTATTCGTTAAAATAAAGTGATATGATCATTTTATGCTATGCTACTTATCATTTATATAAACTCTCATACAATTTGAATATTCATAGGCATGCAATCAAATAGTAAACACTTACTTATTTTAAATAATATATTATTCGTTAAAATAAAGTGTTATGAATATTCATTTTATGCTATGCTAATTATCATTTATATAAACTCTCATACAATTTGAATATTCATAGGCATGCAATCAAATAGTAAACACTTACTTATTTTAAATAATATATTATTCGTTAAAATAAAGTGATATGATCATTTTATGCTATGCTAATTATCATTTATATAAACTCTCATACGATTTGAGTATTCATAGGCATGCAATCAAATAGTAAACACTTACTTATTTTAAATAATATATTATTCGTTAAAATAAAGTGATATGATCATTTTATGCTATGCTAATTATCATTTATATAAACTCTCATACGATTTGAATATTCATAGGCAGGCAATCAAATAGTAAACAATTACTTATTTTAAATAATATATTATTCGTTAAAATAAAGTGATATGATCATTTTATGCTATGCTAATTATCATTTATATAAACTCTCATACGATTTGAATATTCATAGGCATGCAATCAAATAGTAAACACTTACTTATTTTAAATAATATATTATTCGTTAAAATAAAGTGATATGATCATTTTATGCTATGCTAATTATCATTTATATAAACTCTCATACGATTTTAATATTCATAGGCATGCAATCAAATAGTAAACACTTACTTATTTTAAATAATATATTATTCGTTAAAATAAAGTGATATGATCATTTTATGCTATGCTAATTATCATTTATATAAACTCTCATACGATTTGAATATTCATAGGCATGCAATCAAATAGTAAACACTTACTTATTTTAAATAATATATTATTCGTTAAAATAAAGTGATATGATCATTTTATGCTATGCTAATTATAATTTATATAAACTCTCATACAATTTGAATATTCATAGGCATGCAATCAAATAGTAAACACTAACTTATTTTAAATAATATATTATTCGTTAAAATAAAGTGATATGATCATTTTATGCTATGCTAATTATCATTTATATAAACTCTCATACAATTTGAATATTCATAGGCATGCAATCAAATAGTAAACACTTACTTATTTTAAATAATATATTATTCGTTAAAATAAAGTGATATGATCATTTTATGCTATGCTAATTATCATTTATATAAACTCTCATACAATTTGAATATTCATAGGCATGCAATCAAATAGTAAACACTTACTTATTTTAAATAATATATTATTCGTTAAAATAAAGTGATATGATCATTTTATGCTATGCTAATTATCATTTATATAAACTCTCATACGATTTGAATATTCATAGGCATGCAATCAAATAGTAAACACTTACTTATTTTAAAAATATATTATTCGTTAAAATAAAGTGATATGATCATTTTATGCTATGCTAATTATCATTTATATAAACTCTCATACAATTTGAATATTCATAGGCATGCAATCGAATAGTAAACACTTACTTATTTTAAATAATATATTATTCGTTAAAATAAAGTGATATGATCATTTTATGCTATGCTAGTTATCATTTATATAGACTCTCATACAATTTGAATATTCATAGGCATGCAATCAAATAGTAAACACTTACTTATTTTAAATAATATATTATTCGTTAAAATAAAGTGATATGATCATTTTATGCTATGCTAATTATCATTTATATAAACTCTCATACAATTTGAATATTCATAGGCATGCAATCAAATAGTAAACACTTACTTATTTTAAATAATATATTATTCGTTAAAATAAAGTGATATGATCATTTTATGCTATGCTAATTATCATTTATATAAACTCTCATACAATTTGAATATTCAAAGGCATGCAAACACTTACTTATTTTAAATAATATATTATTCGTTAAAATAAAGTGATATGATCATTTTATGCTATGCTAATTATCATTTATATAAACTCTCATACAATTTTAATATTCATAGGCATGCAATCAAATAGTAAACACTTACTTATTTTAAATAATATATTATTCGTTAAAATAAAGTGATATGATCATTTTATGCTATGCTAATTATCATTTATATAAACTCTCATACAATTTGAATATTCATAGGCATGCAATCAAATAGTAAACACTTACTTATTTAAAATAATATATTATTCATTAAAATAAAGTGATATGATCATTTTATGCTATGCTAGTTATCATTTATATAGACTCTCATACAATTTGAATATTCATAGGCATGCAATCAAATAGTAAACACTTACTTATTTTAAATAATATATTATTCGTTAAAATAAAGTGCTATGATCATTTTATGCTATGGTAATTATCATTTATATAAACTCTCATACAATTTGAATATTCATAGGCATGCAATCAAATAGTAAACACTTACTTATTTTAAATAATATATTATTCGTTAAAATAAAGTGATATGATCATTTTATGCTATGCTAATTATCATTTATATAAACTCTCATACAATTTGAATATTCATAGGCATGCAATCGAATAGTAAACACTTACTTATTTTAAATAATATATTATTCGTTAAAATAAAGTGATATGATCATTTTATGCTATGCTAATTATCATTTATATAAACTCTCATACAATTTGAATATTCATAGGCATGCAATCAAATAGTAAACACTTACTTTTTTTAAATAATATATTATTCGTTAAAGTAAAGTGATATGATCATTTTATGCTATGCTAATTATCATTTATATAAACTCTCATAAAATTTGAATATTCATAGGTATGCAATCAAATAGTAAACACTTACTTATTTTATATAATATATTATTCGTTAAAATAAAGTGATATGGTCATTTTATGCTATGCTAATTCTCATTTATATAAACTCTCATACAATTTGAATATTCATAGGCATGCAATCAAATAGTAAACACTTACTTATTTTAAATAATATATTATTCGTTAAAATAAAGTGATATGATCATTTTATTCTATGCTAATTATCATTTATATAAACTCTCATACGATTTGAATATTCATAGGCATGCAATCAAATAGTAAACACTTACTTATTTTAAATAATATATTATTCGTTAAAATAAAGTGATATGATCATTTTATGCTATGCTAATTATCATTTATATAAACTCTCATACGATTTGAATATTCATTGGCATGCAATCTAATAGTAAACACTTACTTATTTTAAATAATATATTATTCGTTAAAATAAAGTGATATGATCATTTTATGCTATGCTAATTATCATTTATATAAACTCTCATACAATTTGAATATTCATAGGCATGCAATCAAATAGTAAACACTTACTTATTTTAAAAATAGATTATTCGTTAAAATAAAGTGATATGATCATTTTATCCTATGCTAATTATCATTTATATAAACTCTCATACAATTTGAATATTCATAGGCATGCAATCAAATAGTAAACACTTACTTATTTTAAATAATATATTATTCGTTAAAATAAAGTGATATGATTATTTTATGCTATGCTAATTGTCATTTATATAAACTCTCATACAATTTGAATATTCATAGGCATGCAATCAAATAGTAAACACTTACTTTTTTTAAATAATATATTATTCGTTAAAGTAAAGTGATATGATCATTTTATGCTATGCTAATTATCATTTATATAAACTCTCATAAAATTTGAATATTCATAGGTATGCAATCAAATAGTAAACACTTACTTATTTTATATAATATATTATTCGTTAAAATAAAGTGATATGGTCATTTTATGCTATGCTAATTCTCATTTATATAAACTCTCATACAAT
This sequence comes from Acmispon strigosus, assembly GCA_030819835.1. Classification (NCBI taxonomy): domain Eukaryota; kingdom Viridiplantae; phylum Streptophyta; class Magnoliopsida; order Fabales; family Fabaceae; genus Acmispon; species Acmispon strigosus. The sequence continues at coordinate 19,707,537 of JAUAMA010000004.1, read as the reverse complement.
TTGAATATTCATAGGCATGCAATCAAATAGTAAACACTTACTTATTTTAAATAATATATTATTCGTTAAAATAAAGTGATATGATCATTTTATGCTATGCTAATTATCATTTATATAAACTCTCATACAATTTGAATATTCATAGGCATGCAATCAAATAGTAAACACTTACTTATTTTAAATAATATATTATTCGTTAAAATAAAGTGATATGATCATTTTATGCTATGCTAATTATCATTTATATAAACTCTCATACAATTTGAATATTCATAGGCATGCAATCAAATAGTAAACACTTACTTATTTTATATAATATATTATTCGTTAAAATAAAGTGATATGATCATTTTATGCTATGCTAATTATCATTTATATAAACTCTCATACAATTTGAATATTCATAGGCATGCAATCAAATAGTAAACACTTACTTATTTTAAATAATATATTATTCGTTAAAATAAAGTGTTATGAATATTCATTTTATGCTATGCTAATTATCATTTATATAAACTCTCATACAATTTGAATATTCATAGGCATGCAAACACTTACTTATTTTATATAATATATTATTCGTTAAAATAAAGTGATATGATCATTTTATGCTATGCTAATTATCATTTATATAAACTCTCATACTATTTGAATATTCATAGGCATGCAATCAAATAGTAAACACTTACTTATTTTAAATAATATATTATTCGTTAAAATAAAGTGATATGATCATTTTATGCTATGCTAATTATCATTTATATAAACTCTCATACGATTTGAATATTCATAGGCATGCAATCAAATAGTAAACACTTACTTATTTTAAATAATATATTATTCGTTAAAATAAAGTGATATGATCATTTTATGCTATGCTAATTATCATTTATATAAACTCTCATACGATTTGAATATTCATAGGCATGCAATCAAATAGTAAACACTTACTTATTTTAAATAATATATTATTCGTTAAAATAAAGTGATATGATCATTTTATGCTATGCTAATTATCATTTATATAAACTCTCATACAATTTGAATATTCATAGGCATGCAATCAAATAGTAAACACTTACTTATTTTAAACTAGTTGGATTTACCTGTGCGAGGCACATGTAACTTTGAATAAACTAAAATTATTGTGTGTGAAATGATATATTTTTATAATTTCTTATACATGTTGTTGTGAGATCAACAATAGTGACCAATACTGTGGCCGTGAGAAATAGTTACTTAGCAGTAAACGGTTGGCGACAATTTGCGCTTAACTCACATGGGCAAGGATCAAAACCCCATTCTGCATGATCGAGGGATAAAGTTAGCTAACTACCAAGCCACACCTTGTGCTAAATTTAGATGTTATTTTGTCATGTTGATTCCTCGATTATTGGTATAAGAATATTTAGCCTTGGGTGCGCCGTCTTCTCTTCGGGCAACAAAAGTGCAGCAAACCCTGTGTACCTCTAGAGGAAGAGCCGTTGATTTATTGAATAGAAAGTTTGGATGGTTGGGATCAGAGATAGAGGATAGTTGTGAGATCAGGTGCGTTATAAGTTGAGCGTAACGTAAAGAGAGCATTTAAATCAAGTAAAGACGTGCATTTACTTCTTACATTGAAGTTAGTGCTAAAGTAAATTTGCACTATAGTGAAATTTCATGAATATGGTTTCATGCTACTCCATTTGTTCCTATATATCTGTCACTATTTTAATCTTGTTTTTATTTTTATTTATTTGTCACTTTTAAAAAATTTCAAAAAAACATTAATCATGTTTTACCAACTCTACCCTTAAATTAATGATGATAGGAAATTAAAGAATCAACGTTAAGAAGATAGATAAAGAATATGTTATAAAGTTAGTTAATAATTTTGATAGAAGCATGAACATTAATACAATTCTTTAATACATGTGCAAAACATTAAATTGATAATTATTAAGGATTAGAGGGAGTAAAGTTTGTGTTTATCTATCTCTTCATGTGAATGAATTTTATTAAATCAATAAAAGACATGCATTTACTTCTTGCATTGAAGTCAGTGCTAACAGATGTTTACACTATAGTAAAATTTTATCTAATGTATTTTCGTGTTAAACTTTTGTGTTTATTTCTCTCTTCATATAAATGTATCTTAAATCAATAAAAGACGTGCATTTACTTCTTGCATTAAAGTCAGTGCTAACGTAAATATGTTTGAACTATAGTGAAATTTCTCTAATGCGTCATGTTAAGGCTTTGTGTTTATCTCTCCCTTCATATGAATGAATTTTAAATCAATAGAAGACGTGCATTTACTGCTTGCATTGAAGTCGGTGCTAACATATTCCTTTTGAATTACTAAGTATAAATACTTTGATTATTTGATCCCAAATCGCAGAAATACTAATTAATATATTAAACTAAAAATCTTCTATTCAGTTTTAGATTAGATTTTTTAAATTGTGAATAACAATAGGATGCATCAATACTATTATTTGACACCAACTTTTGAAAATTAAAAGATGAATATTTTTTTTGGAATTCTAAATATTTGCCATAACAAACAGTAAAAGCAAAAAGATTTTGTCAAATTTAAACAAAAATATGATTTCAAAATAAAGATTTCAAATCCTTTATTTTGTAAATATTTAGGTGGAACCATATTAATCACGTTATAATGTCTTTAGATCCAAATTTAATTTATAACGTGGTTAAAAACGATTTTGTCAAATTTCATTTATAGTTACTTTTTAATATAAATTGGTTCAAAATATCGTGTCGATCTATAGAAAAATAAGTTAGACGGCACTAATAAAACTGTTTTCCTATGACGCTAAAGAGAATAAAATCGTTCTAAAAGGAATTAAATAATTTACAAAGGTATACACACATACCTTAGCGTCAACAATGGTAATTTGCTACATACACTTGTTGCTCATTCAAAAAAATAAATTTAATTAACTTAAATTAAAATTTAGTTCTCATTTGAATAATTTTCATTATTCATGTGTCAATAATATATTATTCATTAGAGTGATGCTAGATAGCTCGAATGATGGATGTTTTGCTCGAAAATCAATTCAGCATCCAAAAATATGTTTTCAAGTTCAATATTTTCCTCCGTATATTTAATGAACCGGCTCTCACAGAATGACCCTTACTAATTTCATCTTCTTCTTGTTGTTGTTTGGTGCTCCGCTTCCAAAATCATTGATGCATGTCTATAGAAACTGGCCAGTAGAACCCAAAGATACAATTATGAGAAGCAAGTGGGGAAGAGTTTATAACATGAGAAAGTATCAAACAAAATCAATTCGATAAGGTTAAGCATAGCAAGCCAGAAGAAATCAAAACTAAGATGAGTGCCTTCATCTCCTAAACCCTACTACAAAAATATGGAGAAGATAATATCAAAAAGCAATAATATCTTTCTTACCTCTAACATTAGTCTTTTCCTTGTGCCTTCATCTCCTAAACCCTACTACAAAAATATGGAGAAGATAAATATTACAACTGAGATAAAAAGAGAACCAAAAAAGTTATTGTAACATTAGAATGAATCAAAACTAAAACGAATTGAAGAATTCAAACATAATAACGTTGACATGATCCATTTCCTCGTGACGGGATTTGAGTTCGCTGGGAACTCCTTGCCCCTCTCTCTCTTGTGGAAGAGCGTGCTTCTCATCCCCTTCATCTCCTATACCCTACGAAATTGAGGAGAATGAGGAGACTAATTTATAGCATCAAGTGAGGAGACTAATTGTTAATAAAAATTCATATTTTAAAAAAATATATTTAATTTGGTATTAATTAGTTATGATTCGTTCCTTATTTTAAAATTTGGTTAAATATTTGGTATTAATTAGTTAGGGTTCATTCCTTATTTAACATTTGTAATCAATATCAATTTTTATTCCTATTAAAATTTGGTATTAATTAGTTATGATTCGTTACTTATTTAACATTTGTAATAAATTTTATAAATTTAATTAATTAATTATTTAAAAATATTTTTTAAAAAAATCTTAAGATTTAGTCAGAAATTTGATATTAATTAGTCATGATTCGTAAATTTGGTTAAAAATTTGATATTAGTTAGTCATGATTCGTTCCTTATTTAATATTTGTAATAAATTTTATATTAATTAGTTCGTTAGTAATTATTCGTTCCTTATTTAATATTTGTAAAATTGTTATAAATATTAAAATATTAATTAGATATTATAATATTAAATTTAGTAATATTAATATTAAACTTTTTAAAATATTCGTTCCTTATTCAATTCTATAAATTTTTTAAAATCTTAAAATTGTATAAATTTTATAAATCTTAAATTTATAAATATTTTATAAATTTTAAAATATTAAATTGTATGAAAGTAAAATTTTATGATTCATTCCTTATTTAACATTTGTAATAAATTTTATAAATATAGTCATGATTCGTTCTTTATTTAATATTTGTAATAAATTTTATAAATATTAATTATTTAGGGTAGGGTCTTAATGGGTAGGTCATAGTGGAGATAGTTAGGATTTATACCTTATTTTAGGGGGTATGTGGGTATAAACCTTCTTTTATATAATATATAGATAATATATTATTCGTTAAAATAAAATGATATGATCATTTTATGCTATGCTAATTATCATTTATATAAACTCTCATACAATTTGAATATTCATAGGCATGCAAACACTTACTTATTTTAAATAATATATTATTCGTTAAAATAAAGTGATATGATCATTTTATGCTATGCTAATTATCATTTATATAAACTCTCATACAATTTGAATATTCATAGGCATGCAAACACTTACTTATTTTATATAATATATTATTCGTTAAAATAAAGTGATATGATCATTTTATGCTATGCTAATTATCATTTATATAAACTCTCATACAATTTGAATATTTATAGGCATGCAATCAAATAGTAAACACTTACTTATTTTAAATAATATATTATTCGTTAAAATAAAGTGATATGATCATTTTATGCTATGCTAATTATCATTTATATAAACTCTCATACAATTTGAATATTCATAGGCATGCAATCAAATAGTAAACACTTACTTATTTTAAATAATATATTATTATTCGTTAAAATAAAGTGATATGATCATTTTATGCTATGCTAATTATCATTTATATAAACTCTCATACAATTTTAATATTCATAGGCATGCAATCAAATAGTAAACACTTACTTATTTTAAATAATATATTATTCGTTAAAATAAAGTGATATGATCATTTTATGCTAAGCTAATTATCATTTATATAAACTCTCATACAATTTGAATATTCATAGGCATGCAATCAAATAGTCAACACTTACTTATTTTAAATAATATATTATTCGTTAAAATAAAGTGCTATGATCATTTTATGCTATGGTAATTATCATTTATATAAACTCTCATACAATTTAAATATTCATAGGCATGCAATCAAATAGTAAACACTTACTTATTTTATATAATATATTATTCGTTAAAATAAAGTGATATGATCATTTTATGCTATGCTAATTATCATTTATATAAACTCTCATACAATTTGAATATTCATAGGCATGCAAACACTTACTTATTTTAAATAATATATTATTCGTTAAAATAAAGTGATATGATCATTTTATGCTATGCTAATTATCATTTATATAAACTCTCATACAATTTGAATATTCATAGGCATGCAATCAAATAGTAAACACTTACTTATTTTAAATAATATATTATTCGTTAAAATAAAGTGATATGATCATTTTATGCTATGCTAATTATCATTTATATAAACTCTCATACAATTTGAATATTCATAGGCATGCAATCAAATAGTCAACACTTACTTATTTTAAATAATATATTATTCGTTAAAAAAAAGTGATATGATCATTTTATGCTATGCTAATTATCATTTATATAAACTCTCATACAATTTGAATATTCATAGGCATGCAAACACTTACTTATTTTAAATAATATATTATTCGTTAAAATAAAGTGATATGATCATTTTATGCTATGCTAATTATCATTTATATAAACTCTCATACAATTTGAATATTCATAGACATGCAATCAAATAGTAAACACTTACTTATTTTAAATAATATATTATTCGTTAAAATAAAGTGATATGATCATTTTATGCTATGCTAATTATCATTTATATAAACTCTCATACAATTTGAATATTTATAGGCATGCAATCAAATAGTAAACACTTACTTATTTTAAATAATATATTATTCGTTAAAATAAAGTGATATGATCATTTTATGCTATGCTAATTATCATTTATATAAACTCTCATACAATTTGAATATTCATAGGCATGCAATCAAATAGTAAACACTTACTTATTTTAAATAATATATTATTATTCGTTAAAATAAAGTGATATGATCATTTTATGCTATGCTAATTATCATTTATATAAACTCTCATACAATTTTAATATTCATAGGCATGCAATCAAATAGTAAACACTTACTTATTTTAAATAATATATTATTCGTTAAAATAAAGTGATATGATCATTTTATGCTAAGCTAATTATCATTTATATAAACTCTCATACAATTTGAATATTCATAGGCATGCAATCAAATAGTCAACACTTACTTATTTTAAATAATATATTATTCGTTAAAATAAAGTGCTATGATCATTTTATGCTATGGTAATTATCATTTATATAAACTCTCATACAATTTAAATATTCATAGGCATGCAATCAAATAGTAAACACTTACTTATTTTATATAATATATTATTCGTTAAAATAAAGTGATATGATCATTTTATGCTATGCTAATTATCATTTATATAAACTCTCATACAATTTGAATATTCATAGGCATGCAAACACTTACTTATTTTAAATAATATATTATTCGTTAAAATAAAGTGATATGATCATTTTATGCTATGCTAATTATCATTTATATAAACTCTCATACAATTTGAATATTCATAGGCATGCAATCAAATAGTAAACACTTACTTATTTTAAATAATATATTATTCGTTAAAATAAAGTGATATGATCATTTTATGCTATGCTAATTATCATTTATATAAACTCTCATACAATTTGAATATTCATAGGCATGCAATCAAATAGTCAACACTTACTTATTTTAAATAATATATTATTCGTTAAAAAAAAGTGATATGATCATTTTATGCTATGCTAATTATCATTTATATAAACTCTCATACAATTTGAATATTCATAGGCATGCAATCAAATAGTAAACACTTACTTATTTTAAATAATATATTATTCGTTAAAATAAAGTGATATGATCATTTTATGCTATGCTAATTATCATTTATATAAACTCTCATACAATTTGAATATTCATAGGCATGCAATCAAATAGTAAACACTTACTTATTTTATATAATATATTATTCGTTAAAATAAAGTGATATGATCATTTTATGCTATGCTAATTATCATTTATATAAACTCTCATACAATTTGAATATTCATAGGCATGCAATCAAATAGTAAACACTTACTTATTTTAAATAATATATTATTCGTTAAAATAAAGTGATATGATCATTTTATGCTATGCTAATTATCATTTATATAAACTCTCATACAATTTGAATATTCATAGGCATGCAATCAAATAGTAAACACTTACTTATTTTAAATAATATATTATTCGTTAAAATAAAGTGTTATGAATATTCATTTTATGCTATGCTAATTATCATTTATATAAACTCTCATACAATTTGAATATTCATAGGCATGCAATCAAATATTAAACACTTACTTATTTTATATAATATATTATTCGTTAAAATAAAGTGATATGATCATTTTATGCTATGCTAATTATCATTTATATAAACTCTCATACAATTTGAATATTCATAGGCATGCAATCAAATAGTAAACACTTACTTATTTTAAATAATATATTATTCGTTAAAATAAAGTGATATGATCATTTTATGCTATGCTAATTATCATTTATATAAACTCTCATACAATTTGAATATTCATAGGCATGCAATCAAATAGTAAACACTTACTTATTTTAAATAATATATTATTCGTTAAAATAAAGTGATATGATCATTTTATGCTATGCTAATTATCATTTATATAAACTCTCATACCATTTGAATATTCATAGGCATGCAATCAAATAGTAAACACTTACTTATTTTAAATAATATATTATTCGTTAAAATAAAGTGATATGATCATTTTATGCTATGCTAATTATCATTTATATAAACTCTCATACAATTTGAATATTCATAGGCATGCAATCAAATAGTAAACACTTACTTATTTTATATAATATATTATTCGTTAAAATAAAGTGATATGATCATTTTATGCTATGCTAATTATCATTTATATAAACTCTCATACCATTTGAATATTCATAGGCATGCAATCAAATAGTAAACACTTACTTATTTTAAATAATATATTATTCGTTAAAATAAAGTGATATGATCATTTTATGCTATGCTAATTATCATTTATATAAACTCTCATACAATTTGAATATTCATAGGCATGCAATCAAATAGTAAACACTTACTTATTTTAAATAATATATTATTCGTTAAAATAAAGTGACATGATCATTTTATGCTATGCTAATTATCATTTATATAAACTCTCATACAATTGGAATATTCATAGGCATGCAATCAAATAGTAAACACTTACTTATTTTATATAATATATTATTCGTTAAAATAAAGTGATATGATCATTTTATGCTATGCTAATTATCATTTATTTAAACTCATACAATTTGAATATTCATAGGCATGCAATCAAATAGTAAACACTTACTTATTTTAAATAATATATTATTCGTTTAAATAAAGTGTTATGAATATTCATTTTATGCTATGCTAATTATCATTTATATAAACTCTCATACAATTTGAATATTTATAGGCATGCAAACACTAACTTATTTTATATAATATATTATTCGTTAAAATAAAGTGATATGATCATTTTATGCTATGCTAATTATCATTTATATAAACTCTCATACAATTTGAATATTCATAGGCATGCAATCAAATAGTAAACACTTACTTATTTTAAATAATATATTATTCGTTAAAATAAAGTGATATGATCATTTTATGCTATGCTAATTATCATTTATATAAACTCTCATACAATTTGAATATTCATAGGCATGCAATCAAATAGTAAACACTTACTTATTTTAAATAATATATTATTCGTTAAAATAAAGTGATATGATCATTTTATGCTATGCTCATTATCATTTATATAAACTCTCATACGATTTGAATATTCATAGGCATGCAATCAAATAGTAAACACTTACTTATTTTAAATAATATATTATTCGTTAAAATAAAGTGATATGATCATTTTATGCTATGCTAATTATCATTTATATAAACTCTCATACGATTTGAATATTCATAGGCATGCAATCAAATAGTAAACACTGACTTATTTTAAATAATATATTATTCGTTAAAATAAAGTGATATGATCATTTTATGCTATGCTAATTATCATTTATATAAACTCTCATACAATTTGAATATTCATAGGCATGCAATCAAATAGTAAACACTTACTTATTTTAAATAATATATTATTCGTTAAAATAAAGTGATATGATCATTTTATGCTATGCTAATTATCATTTATATAAACTCTCATACAATTTGAATATTCATAGGCATGCAATCAAATAGTAAACACTTACTTATTTTATATAATATATTATTCGTTAAAATAAAGTGATATGATCATTTTATGCTATGCTAATTATCATTTATTTAAACTCATACAATTTGAATATTCATAGGCATGCAATCAAATAGTAAACACTTACTTATTTTAAATAATATATTATTCGTTTAAATAAAGTGTTATGAATATTCATTTTATGCTATGCTAATTATCATTTATATAAACTCTCATACAATTTGAATATTTATAGGCATGCAAACACTAACTTATTTTATATAATATATTATTCGTTAAAATAAAGTGATATGATCATTTTATGCTATGCTAATTATCATTTATATAAACTCTCATACAATTTGAATATTCATAGGCATGCAATCAAATAGTAAACACTTACTTATTTTAAATAATATATTATTCGTTAAAATAAAGTGATATGATCATTTTATGCTATGCTAATTATCATTTATATAAACTCTCATACAATTTGAATATTCATAGACATGCAATCAAATAGTAAACACTTACTTATTTTAAATAATATATTATTCGTTAAAATAAAGTGATATGATCATTTTATGCTATGCTAATTATCATTTATATAAACTCTCATACAATTTGAATATTCATAGGCATGCAATCAAATAGTAAACACTTACTTATTTTAAATAATATATTATTCGTTAAAATAAAGTGATATGATCATTTTATGCTATGCTAATTATCATTTATATAAACTCTCATACAATTTGAATATTCATAGGCATGCAATCATATAGTAAACACTTACTTATTTTAAATAATATATTATTCGTTAAAATAAAGTGATATGATCATTTTATGCTATGCTAATTATCATTTATATAAACTCTCATACAATTTGAATATTCATAGGCATGCAATCAAATAGTAAACACTTACTTTTTTTAAATAATATATTATTCGTTAAAGTAAAGTGATATGATCATTTTATGCTATGCTAATTATCATTTATATAAACTCTCATAAAATTTGAATATTCATAGGTATGCAATCAAATAGTAAACACTTACTTATTTTATATAATATATTATTCGTTAAAATAAAGTGATATGGTCATTTTATGCTATGCTAATTCTCATTTATATAAACTCTCATACAATTTGAATATTCATAGGCATGCAATCAAATAGTAAACACTTACTTATTTTAAATAATATATTATTCGTTAAAATAAAGTGATATGATCATTTTATTCTATGCTAATTATCATTTATATAAACTCTCATACGATTTGAATATTCATAGGCATGCAATCAAATAGTAAACACTTACTTATTTTAAATAATATATTATTCGTTAAAATAAAGTGATATGATCATTTTATGCTATGCTAATTATCATTTATATAAACTCTCATACGATTTGAATATTCATTGGCATGCAATCTAATAGTAAACACTTACTTATTTTAAATAATATATTATTCGTTAAAATAAAGTGATATGATCATTTTATGCTATGCTAATTATCATTTATATAAACTCTCATACAATTTGAATATTCATAGGCATGCAATCAAATAGTAAACACTTACTTATTTTAAAAATAGATTATTCGTTAAAATAAAGTGATATGATCATTTTATCCTATGCTAATTATCATTTATATAAACTCTCATACAATTTGAATATTCATAGGCATGCAATCAAATAGTAAACACTTACTTATTTTAAATAATATATTATTCGTTAAAATAAAGTGATATGATTATTTTATGCTATGCTAATTGTCATTTATATAAACTCTCATACAATTTGAATATTCATAGGCATGCAATCAAATAGTCAACACTTACTTATTTTAAATAATATATTATTCGTTAAAATAAAGTGCTATGATCATTTTATGCTATGGTAATTATCATTTATATAAACTCTCATACAATTTAAATATTCATAGGCATGCAATCAAATAGTAAACACTTACTTATTTTATATAATATATTATTCGTTAAAATAAAGTGATATGATCATTTTATGCTATGCTAATTATCATTTATATAAACTCTCATACAATTTGAATATTCATAGGCATGCAAACACTTACTTATTTTATATAATATATTATTCGTTAAAATAAAGTGATATGGTCATTTTATGCTATGTTAATTCTCATTTATATAAACTCTCATACAATTTGAATATTCATAGGCATGCAATCAAATAGTAAACACTTACTTATTTTAAATAATATATTATTCGTTAAAATAAAGTGATATGATCATTTTATGCTATGCTAATTATCATTTATATAAACTCTCATACAATTTGAATATTCATAGGCATGCAATCAAATAGTAAACACTTACTTATTTTAAATAATATATTATTCGTTAAAATAAAGTGATATGATCATTTTATGCTATGCTAATTATCATTTATATAAACTCTCATACAATTTGAATATTCATAGGCATGCAAACACTTACTTATTTTAAATAATATATTATTCGTTAAAATAAAGTGATATGATCATTTTATGCTATGCTAATTATCATTTATATAAACTCTCATACAATTTGAATATTCATAGGCATGCAATCAAATAGTAAACACTTACTTATTTTATATAATATATTATTCGTTAACATAAAGTGATATGATCATTTTATGCTATGCTAATTATCATTTATATAAACTCTCATACAATTTGAATATTCATAGGCATGCAATCAAATAGTAAACATTTACTTATTTTAAATAATATATTATTCGTTAAAATAAAGTGTTATGAATATTCATTTTATGCTATGCTAATTATCATTTATATAAACTCTCATACAATTTGAATATTCATAGGCATGCAAACACTTACTTATTTTATATAATATATTATTCGTTAAAATAAAGTGATATGATCATTTTATGCTATGCTAATTATCATTTAAATAAACTCTCATACAATTTGAATACTCATAGGCATGCAATCAAATAGTAAACACTTACTTATTTTAAATAATATATTATTCGTTAAAATAAAGTGATATGATCATTTTATGCTATGCTAATTATCATTTATATAAACTCTCATACAATTTGAATATTCATAGGCATGCAATCAAATAGTAAACACTTACTTATTTTAAAAATAGATTATTCGTTAAAATAAAGTGATATGATCATTTTATCCTATGCTAATTATCATTTATATAAACTCTCATACAATTTGAATATTCATAGGCATGCAATCAAATAGTAAACACTTACTTATTTTAAATAATATATTATTCGTTAAAATAAAGTGATATGATTATTTTATGCTATGCTAATTGTCATTTATATAAACTCTCATACAATTTGAATATTCATAGGCATGCAATCAAATAGTAAACACTTACTTTTTTAAAATAATATATTATTCGTTAAAGTAAAGTGACATGATCATTTTATGCTATGCTAATTATCATTTATATAAACTCTCATAAAATTTGAATATTCATAGGTATGCAATCAAATAGTAAACACTTACTTATTTTAAATAATATATTATTCGTTAAAATAAAGTGATATGGTCATTTTATGCTATGTTAATTCTCATTTATATAAACTCTCATACAATTTGAATATTCATAGGCATGCAATCAAATAGTAAACACTTACTTATTTTAAATAATATATTATTCGTTAAAATAAAGTGATATGATCATTTTATGCTATGCTAATTATCATTTATATAAACTCTCATACAATTTGAATATTCATAGGCATGCAATCAAATAGTAAACACTTACTTATTTTAAATAATATATTATTCGATAAAATAAAGTGATATGATCATTTTATGCTATGCTAATTATCATTTATATAAACTCCCATACAATTTGAATATTCATAGGCATGCAATCAAATAGTAAACACTTACTTATTTTATATAATATATTATTCGTTAACATAAAGTGATATGATCATTTTATGCTATGCTAATTATCATTTATATAAACTCTCATACAATTTGAATATTCATAGGCATGCAATCAAATAGTAAACACTTACTTATTTTAAATAATATATTATTCGTTAAAATAAAGTGATATGGTCATTTTATGCTATGCTAATTCTCATTTATATAAACTCTCATACAATTTGAATATTCATAGGCATGCAAACACTTACTTATTTTATATAATATATTATTCGTTAAAATAAAGTGATATGATCATTTTATGCTATGCTAATTATCATTTAAATAAACTCTCATACAATTTGAATATTCATAGGCATGCAATCAAATAGTAAACACTTACTTATTTTAAATAATATATTATTCGTTAAAATAAAGTGATATGATCATTTTATGCTATGCTAATTATCATTTATATAAACTCTCATACAATTTGAATATTCATAGGCATGCAAACACTTACTTATTTTATATAATATATTATTCGTTAAAATAAAGTGATATGATCATTTTATGCTATGCTAATTATCATTTATATAAACTCTCATACGATTTGAATATTCATAGGCATGCAATCAAATAGTAAACACTTACTTATTTTAAATAATATATTATTCGTTAAAATAAAGTGATATGATCATTTTATGCTATGCTAATTATCATTTATATAAACTCTCATACAATTTGAATATTCATAGGCATGCAATCAAATAGTAAACACTTACTTATTTTATATAATATATTATTCGTTAACATAAAGTGATATGATCATTTTATGCTATGCTAATTATCATTTATATAAACTCTCATACAATTTGAATATTCATAGGCATGCAATCAAATAGTAAACACTTACTTATTTTAAATAATATATTATTCGTTAAAATAAAGTGTTATGAATATGCATTTTATGCTATGCTAATTATCATTTATATAAACTCTCATACAATTTGAATATTCATAGGCATGCAAACACTTACTTATTTTATATAATATATTATTCGTTAAAATAAAGTGATATGATCATTTTATGCTATGCTAATTATCATTTATATAAACTCTCATACAATTGGAATATTCATAGGCATGCAATCAAATAGTAAACACTTACTTATTTTAAATAATATATTATTCGTTAAAATAAAGTGATATGATCATTTTATTCTATGCTAATTATCATTTATATAAACTCTAATACGATTTGAATATTCATAGGCATGCAATCAAATAGTAAACACTTACTTATTTTAAATAATATATTATTCGTTAAAATAAAGTGATATGATCATTTTATGCTATGCTAATTATCATTTATATAAACTCTCATACGATTTGAATATTCATAGGCATGCAATCAAATAGTAAACACTTACTTATTTTAAATAATATATTATTCGTTAAAATAAAGTGATATGATCATTTTATGCTATGCTAATTATCATTTATATAAACTCTCATACTATTTGAATATTCATAGGCATGCAATCAAATAGTAAACACTTACTTATTTTAAATAATATATTATTCGTTAAAATAAAGTGATATGATCATTTTATGCTATGCTAATTATCATTTATATAAACTCTCATACGATTTGAATATTCATAGGCATGCAATCAAATAGTAAACACTTACTTATTTTAAATAATATATTATTCGATAAAATAAAGTGATATGATCATTTTATGCTATGCTAATTATCATTTATATAAACTCCCATACAATTTGAATATTCATAGGCATGCAATCAAATAGTAAACACTTACTTATTTTATATAATATATTATTCGTTAACATAAAGTGATATGATCATTTTATGCTATGCTAATTATCATTTATATAAACTCTCATACAATTTGAATATTCATAGGCATGCAATCAAATAGTAAACACTTACTTATTTTAAATAATATATTATTCGTTAAAATAAAGTGATATGGTCATTTTATGCTATGCTAATTCTCATTTATATAAACTCTCATACAATTTGAATATTCATAGGCATGCAATCAAATAGTAAACACTTACTTATTTTAAATAATATATTATTCGTTAAAATAAAGTGATATGATCATTTTATGCTATGCTAATTATCATTTAAATAAACTCTCATACAATTTGAATATTCATAGGCATGCAATCAAATAGTAAACACTTACTTATTTTAAATAATATATTATTCGTTAAAATAAAGTGATATGATCATTTTATGCTACGCTAATTATCATTTATATAAACTCTCATACAATTTGAATATTCATAGGCATGCAAACAAATAGTAAACACTTACTTATTTTAAATAATAATATATTATTCGTTAAAATAAAGTGATATGATCATTTTATGCTATGCGAATTATCATTTATATAAACTCTCATACAATTTGAATATTCATAGGCATGCAATCAAATAGTAAACACTTACTTATTTTATATAATATATTATTCGTTAAAATAAAGTGATATGATCATTTTATGCTATGCTAATTATCATTTATTTAAACTCTCATACAATTTGAATATTCATAGGCATGCAATCAAATAGTAAACACTTACTTATTTTAAATAATATATTATTCGTTTAAATAAAGTGTTATGAATATTCATTTTATGCTATGCTAATTATCATTTATATAAACTCTCATACAATTTGAATATTTATAGGCATGCAAACACTAACTTATTTTATATAATATATTATTCGTTAAAATAAAGTGATATGATCATTTTATGCTATGCTAATTATCATTTATATAAACTCTCATACAATTTGAATATTCATAGGCATGCAATCAAATAGTAAACACTTACTTATTTTAAATAATATATTATTCGTTAAAATAAAGTGATATGATCATTTTATGTTATGCTAATTATCATTTATATAAACTCTCATACGATTTGAATATTCATAGGCATGCAATCAAATAGTAAACACTTACTTATTTTATATAATATATTATTCGTTAAAATAAAGTGATATGATCATTTTATGCTATGCTAATTATCATTTATATAAACTCTCATACAATTTGAATATTCATAGGCATGCAATCAAATAGTAAACACTTACTTATTTTAAATAATATATTATTCGTTAAAATAAAGTGATATGATCATTTTATGCTATGCTTATTGTCATTTATATAAACTCTCATACAATTTGAATATTCATAGGCATGCAATCAAATAGTAAACACTTACTTATTTTAAATAATATATTATTCGTTAAAATAAAGTGATATGATCATTTTATGCTACGCTAATTATCATTTATATAAACTCTCATACAATTTAAATATTCATAGGCATGCAATCAAATAGTAAACACTTACTTATTTTAAATAATATATTATTCGTTAAAATAAAGTGATATGATCATTTTATGCTACACTAATTATCATTTATATAAACTCTCATACAATTTGAATATTCATAGGCATGCAATCAAATAGTAAACACTTAATTATTTTAAATAATATATTATTCGTTAAAATAAAGTGATATGATCATTTTATGCTACGCTAATTATCATTTATATAAACTCTCATACGATTTGAATATTCATAGGCATGCAATCAAATAGTAAACACTTACTTATTTTAAATAATATATTATTCGTTAAAATAAAGTGATATGATCATTTTATGCTATGCTCATTATCATTTATATAAACTCTCATGCGATTTGAATATTCATAGGCATGCAATCAAATAGTAAACACTGACTTATTTTAAATAATATATTATTCGTTAAAATAAAGTGATATGATCATTTTATGCTATGCTAATTATCATTTATATAAACTCTCATACGATTTGAATATTCATAGGCATGCAATCAAATAGTAAACACATACTTATTTTAAATAATATATTATTCGTTAAAATAAAGTGATATGATCATTTTATGCTATGCTAATTATCATTTATATAAACTCTCATACAATTTGAATATTCATAGGCATGCAATCAAATAGTAAACACTTACTTATTTTATATAATATATTATTCGTTAAAATAAAGTGATATGATCATTTTATGCTATGCTAATTATCATTTATTTAAACTCTCATACAATTTGAATATTCATAGGCATGCAATCAAATAGTAAACACTTACTTATTTTAAATAATATATTATTCGTTTAAATAAAGTGTTATGAATATTCATTTTATGCTATGCTAATTATCATTTATATAAACTCTCATACAATTTGAATATTCATAGGCATGCAATCAAATAGTAAACACTTACTTATTTTAAATAATATATTATTCGTTAAAATAAAGTGATATGATAATTTTATGCTATGCTAATTATCATTTATATAAACTCTCATACAATTTGAATATTCATAGGCATGCAATCAAATAGTAAACACTTACTTATTTTAAATAATATATTATTCGTTAAAATAAAGTGATATGATCATTTTATGCTATGCTAATTATCATTTATATAAACTCTCATACAATTTGAATATTCATAGGCATGCAATCAAATAGTAAACACTTACTTATTTTAAATAATATATTATTCGTTAAAATAAAGTGATATGATCATTTTATGCTATGCTAATTATCATTTATATAAACTCTCATACGATTGGAATATTCATAGGCATGCAATCAAATAGTAAACACTTACTTATTTTAAATAATATATTATTCGTTAAAATAAAGTGATATGATCATTTTATGCTATGCTAATTATCATTTATATAAACTCTCATACGATTGGAATATTCATAGGCATGCAATCAAATAGTAAACACTTACTTATTTTAAATAATATATTATTCGTTAAAATAAAGTGATATGATCATTTTATGCTATGCTAATTATCATTTATATAAACTCTCATACAATTTGAATATTCATAGGCATGCAATCAAATAGTAAACACTTACTTATTTTAAATAATATATTATTCGTTAAAATAAAGTGATATGATCATTTTATGCTATGCTAATTATCATTTATATAAACTCTCATACAATTTGAATATTCATAGGCATGCAATCAAATAGTAAACACTTACTTATTTTAAATAATATATTATTCGTTAAAATAAAGTGATATGATCATTTTATGCTATGCAAATTATCATTTATATAAACTCTCATACAATTTGAATATTCATAGGCATGCAATCAAATAGTAAACACTTACTTATTTTAAATAATATATTATTCGTTAAAATAAAGTGATATGATCATTTTATGCTATGCTAATTATCATTTATATAAACTCTCATACAATTTGAATATTCATAGGCATGCAATCAAATAGTAAACACTTACTTATTTTAAATAATATATTATTCGTTAAAATAAAGTGATATGATAATTTTATGCTATGCTAATTATCATTTATATAAACTCTCATACAATTTGAATATTCATAGGCATGCAATCAAATAGTAAACACTTACTTATTTTAAATAATATATTATTCGTTAAAATAAAGTGATATGATCATTTTATACTATGCTAATTATCATTTATATAAACTCTCATACGATTGGAATATTCATAGGCATGCAATCAAATAGTAAACACTTACTTATTTTAAATAATATATTATTCGTTAAAATAAAGTGATATGATAATTTTATGCTATGCTAATTATCATTTATATAAACTCTCATACAATTTGAATATTCATAGGCATGCAATCAAATAGTAAACACTTACTTATTTTAAATAATATATTATTCGTTAAAATAAAGTGATATGATCATTTTATGCTATGCTAATTATCATTTATATAAACTCTCATACAATTTGAATATTCATAGGCATGCAATCAAATAGTAAACACTTACTTATTTTAAATAATATATTATTCGTTAAAATAAAGTGATATGATCATTTTATGCTATGCTAATTATCATTTATATAAACTCTCATACAATTTGAATATTCATAGGCATGCAATCAAATAGTAAACACTTACTTATTTTAAATAATATATTATTCGTTAAAATAAAGTGATATGATAATTTTATGCTATGCTAATTATCATTTATATAAACTCTCATACGATTGGAATATTCATAGGCATGCAATCAAATAGTAAACACTTACTTATTTTAAATAATATATTATTCGTTAAAATAAAGTGATATGATAATTTTATGCTATGCTAATTATCATTTATATAAACTCTCATACAATTTGAATATTCATAGGCATGCAATCAAATAGTAAACACTTACTTATTTTAAATAATATATTATTCGTTAAAATAAAGTGATATGATCATTTTATGCTATGCTAATTATCATTTATATAAACTCTCATACAATTTGAATATTCATAGGCATGCAATCAAATAGTAAACCCTTACTTATTTTAAATAATATATTATTCGTTAAAATAAAGTGATATGATCATTTTATGCTATGCTAATTATCATTTATATAAACTCTCATACGATTGGAATATTCATAGGCATGCAATCAAATAGTAAACACTTACTTATTTTAAATAATATATTATTCGTTAAAATAAAGTGATATGATCATTTTATGCTATGCTAATTATCATTTATATAAACTCTCATACAATTTGAATATTCATAGGCATGCAATCAAATAGTAAACACTTACTTATTTTAAATAATATATTATTCGTTAAAATAAAGTGATATGATCATTTTATGCTATGCTAATTATCATTTATATAAACTCTCATACAATTTGAATATTCATAGGCATGCAATCAAATAGTAAACACTTACTTATTTTAAATAATATATTATTCGTTAAAATAAAGTGATATGATCATTTTATGCTATGCTAATTATCATTTATATAAACTCTCATACAATTTGAATATTCATAGGCATGCAATCAAATAGTAAACACTTACTTATTTTAAATAATATATTATTCGTTAAAATAAAGTGATATGATCATTTTATGCTATGCTAATTATCATTTATATAAACTCTCATACAATTTGAATATTCATAGGCATGCAATCAAATAGTAAACAATTACTTATTTTATATAATATATTATTCGTTAAAATAAAGTGATATGATCATTTTATGCTATGCCAATTATCATTTATATAAACTCTCATACAATTTGAATATTCATAGGCATGCAATCAAATAGTAAACACTTACTTATTTTAAATAATAATATATTATTCGTTAAAATAAAGTGATATGATCATTTTATGATATGCTAATTATCATTTATATAAACTCTCATACAATTAGAATATTCATAGGCATGCAATCAAATAGTAAACACTTACTTATTTTAAATAATATATTATTCGTTAAAATAAAGTGATATGATCATTTTATGCTACGCTAATTATCATTTATATAAACTCTCATACAATTTGAATATTCATAGGCATGCAATCAAATAGTAAACACTTACTTATTTTAAATAATATATTATTCGTTAAAATAAAGTGATATGATCATTTTATGCTATGCTAATTATCATTTATATAAACTCTCATACTATTTGAATATTCATAGGCATGCAATCAAATAGTAAAAACTTACTTATTTTAAATAATAATATATTATTCGTTAAAATAAAGTGATATGATCATTTTATGATACGCTAATTATCATTTATATAAACTCTCATACAATTTGAATATTCATAGGCATGCAATCAAATAGTAAACACTTACTTATTTTAAATAATATATTATTCGTTAAAATAAAGTGATATGATCATTTTATGCTACGCTAATTATCATTTATATAAACTCTCATACAATTTGAATATTCATAGGCATGCAATCAAATAGTAAACACTTACTTATTTTAAATAATATATTATTCGTTAAAATAAAGTGATATGATCATTTTATGCTACGCTAATTATCATTTATATAAACTCTCATACGATTTGAATATTCATAGGCATGCAATCAAATAGTAAACACTTACTTATTTTAAATAATATATTATTCGTTAAAATAAAGTGATATGATCATTTTATGCTACGCTAATTATCATTTATATAAACTCTCATACAATTTGAATATTCATAGGCATGCAATCAAATAGTAAACACTTACTTATTTTAAATAATATATTATTCGTTAAAATAAAGTGATATGATCATTTTATGCTACGCTAATTATCATTTATATAAACTCTCATACAATTTGAATATTCAAAGGCATGCAATCAAATAGTAAACACTTACTTATTTTAAATAATATATTATTCGTTAAAATAAAGTGATATGATCATTTTATGCTATGCTAATTATCATTTATATAAACTCTCATACGTTTGGAATATTCATAGGCATGCAATCAAATAGTAAACACTTACTTATTTTAAATAATATATTATTCGTTAAAATAAAGTGATATGATCATTTTATGCTATGCTAATTATCATTTATATAAACTCTCATACAATTTGAATATTCATAGGCATGCAATCAAATAGTAAACACTTACTTATTTTAAATAATATATTATTCGTTAAAATAAAGTGATATAATCATTTTATGCTATGCTAATTATCATTTATATAAACTCTCATACTATTTGAATATTCATAGGCATGCAATCAAATAGTAAAAACTTACTTATTTTAAATAATAATATATTATTCGTTAAAATAAAGTGATATGATCATTTTATGATACGCTAATTATCATTTATATAAACTCTCATACAATTTGAATATTCATAGGCATGCAATCAAATAGTAAACACTTACTTATTTTAAATAATATATTATTCGTTAAAATAAAGTGATATGATCATTTTATGCTACGCTAATTATCATTTATATAAACTCTCATACAATTTGAATATTCATAGGCATGCAATCAAATAGTAAACACTTACTTATTTTAAATAATATATTATTCGTTAAAATAAAGTGATATGATCATTTTATGCTACGCTAATTATCATTTATATAAACTCTCATACAATTTGAATATTCATAGGCATGCAATCAAATAGTAAACACTTACTTATTTTAAATAATATATTATACGTTAATATAAAGTGATATGATCATTTTATGCTATGCTTATTATCATTTATATAAACTCTCATACGATTGGAATATTCATAGGCATGCAATCAAATAGTAAACACTTACTTATTTTAAATAATATATTATTCGTTAAAATAAAGTGATATGATCATTTTATGCTATGCCAATTATCATTTATATAAACTCTCATACAATTTGAATATTCATAGGCATGCAATCAAATAGTAAACACTTACTTATTTTAAATAATAATATATTATTCGTTAAAATAAAGTGATATTATCATTTTATGCTACACTAATTATCATTTATATAAACTCTCATACAATTTGAATATTCATAGGCATGCAATCAAATAGTAAACACTTACTTATTTTAAATAATATATTATTCGTTAAAATAAAGTGATATGATCATTTTATGCTACGCTAATTATCATTTATATAAACTCTCATACAATTTGAATATTCATAGGCATGCAATCAAATAGTAAACACTTACTTATTTTAAATAATATATTATTCGTTAAAATAAAGTGATATGATCATTTTATGCTATGCTAATTATCATTTATATAAACTCTCATACGATTGGAATATTCATAGGCATGCAATCAAATAGTAAACACTTACTTATTTTAAATAATATATTATTCGTTAAAATAAAGTGATATGATCATTTTATGCTATGCCAATTATCATTTATATAAACTCTCATACAATTTGAATATTCATAGGCATGCAATCAAATAGTAAACACTAACTTATTTTAAATAATAATATATTATTCGTTAAAATAAAGTGATATTATCATTTTATGCTACACTAATTATCATTTATATAAACTCTCATACAATTTGAATATTCTTAGGCATGCAATCAAATAGTAAACACTTACTTATTTTAAATAATATATTATTCGTTAAAATAAAGTGATATGATCATTTTATGCTATGCTAATTATCATTTATATAAACTCTCATACAATTTGAATATTCATAGGCATGCAATCAAATAGTAAACACTTACTTATTTTAAATAATATATTATTCGTTAAAATAAAGTGATATGATCATTTTATGCTATGCTAATTATCATTTATATAAACTCTCATACAATTTGAATATTCATAGGCATGCAATCAAATAGTAAACACTTACTTATTTTAAATAATATATTATTCGTTAAAATAAAGTGATATGATCATTTTATGCTACGCTAATTATCATTTATATAAACTCTCATACGATTTGAATATTCATAGGCATGCAATCAAATAGTAAACACTTACTTATTTTAAATAATATATTATTCGTTAAAATAAAGTGATATGATCATTTTATGCTACGCTAATTATCATTTATATAAACTCTCATACAATTTGAATATTCATAGGCATGCAATCAAATAGTAAACACTTACTTATTTTAAATAATATATTATTCGTTAAAATAAAGTGATATGATCATTTTATGCTACGCTAATTATCATTTATATAAACTCTCATACAATTTGAATATTCATAGGCATGCAATCAAATAGTAAACACTTACTTATTTTAAATAATATATTATTCGTTAAAATAAAGTGATATGATCATTTTATGCTATGCTAATTATCATTTATATAAACTCTCATACGATTGGAATATTCATAGGCATGCAATCAAATAGTAAACACTTACTTATTTTAAATAATATATTATTCGTTAAAATAAAGTGATATGATCATTTTATGCTACGCTAATTATCATTTATATAAACTCTCATACAATTTGAATATTCATAGGCATGCAATCAAATAGTAAACACTTACTTATTTTAAATAATAATATATTATTCGTTAAAATAAAGTGATATGATCATTTTATGCTATGCTTATTATCATTTATATAAACTCTCATACAATTTGAATATTCATAGGCATGCAATCAAATAGTAAACACTTACTTATTTTAAATAATATATTATTCGTTAAAATAAAGTGATATGATCATTTTATGCTACTCTAATTATCATTTATATAAACTCTCATACAATTTGAATATTCATAGGCATGCAATCAAATAGTAAACACTTACTTATTTTAAATAATAATATATTATTCGTTAAAATAAAGTGATATGATCATTTTATGCTATGCTAATTATCATTTATATAAACTCTCATACAATTTGAATATTCATAGGCATGCAATCAAATAGTAAACACTTACTTATTTTAAATAATATATTATTCGTTAAAATAAAGTGATATGATCATTTTATGCTACGCTAATTATCATTTATATAAACTCTAATGCAATTTGAATATTCATAGGCATGCAATCAAATAGTAAACACTTACTTATTTTAAATAATATATTATTCGTTAAAATAAAGTGATATGATCATTTTATGCTATGCTAATTATCATTTATATAAACTCTCATACAATTTAAATATTCATAGGCATGCAATCAAAGAATAAGCACTTACTTATTTTAAATAATATATTATTCGTTAAAATAAAGTGATATGATCATTTTATGCTATGCTAATTATCGTTTATATAAACTCTCATACAATTCGAATATTCATAGGCATGCAATCAAATAGTAAACACTTACTTATTTTAAATAATATATTATTCGTTAAAATAAAGTGATATGATCATTTTATGCTATGCTAATTATCATTTATATAAACTCTCATACAATTTGAATATTCATAGGCATGCAATCAAATAGTAAACACTTACTTATTTTAAATAATATATTATTCGTTAAAATAAAGTGATATGATCATTTTATGCTATGCTAATTATCATTTATATAAACTCTCATACAATTTGAATATTCATAGGCATGCAATCAAATAGTAAGCACTTACTTATTTTAAATAATATATTATTCGTTAAAATAAAGTGATATGATCATTTTATGCTATGCTAATTATCATTTGTATAAACTCTCATACAATTTGAATATTCATAGGCATGCATTCAAATAGTAAGCACTTACTTATTTTAAATAATATATTATTCGTCAAAATAAAGTGATATTATCATTTTATGCTATGCTAATTATCATTTATATAAACTCTCATACAATTTGAATATTCATAGGCATGCAATAAAATAGTAAGCACTTACTTATTTTAAATAATATATTATTCGTTAAAATAAAATGATATGATCATTTTATGCTATGCTAATTATCATTTATATAAACTCTCATACAATT
This sequence comes from Acmispon strigosus, assembly GCA_030819835.1. Taxonomy (NCBI): domain Eukaryota; kingdom Viridiplantae; phylum Streptophyta; class Magnoliopsida; order Fabales; family Fabaceae; genus Acmispon; species Acmispon strigosus. Next base: position 19,681,623 of record JAUAMA010000004.1, on the reverse strand, counting down.
TGAATATTCATAGGCATTATTTTAAATAATATATTATTCGTTAAAATAAAGTGATATGATCATTTTATGCTATGCTAATTATCATTTATATAAACTCTCATACAATTTGAATATTCATAGGCATGCAATCAAATAGTAAACACTTACTTATTTTAAATAATATATTATTCGTTAAAATAAAGTGATATGATCATTTTATGCTATGCTAATTATCATTTATATAAACTCTCATACAATTTGAATATTCATAGGCATGCAATCAAATAGTAAGCACTTACTTATTTTAAATAATATATTATTCGTTAAAAGAAAGTGATATGATCATTTAATGCTATGCTAATTATCATTTATATAAACTCTCATACAATTTCAATATTCATAGGCATGCAATCAAATAGTAAGCACTTACTTATTTTAAATAATATATTATTCGTTAAAATAAAGTGATATTATCATTTTATGCTATGCTAATTATCATTTATATAAACTCTCATACAATTTGAATATTCATAGGCATGCAATCAAATAGTAAGCACTTACTTATTTTAAATAATATATTATTCGTTAAAATAAAATGATATGATTATTTTATGCTATGCTAATTATCATTTATATAAACTCTCATACAATTTGAATATTCAAAGGCATTATTTTAAATAATATATTATTCGTTAAAATAAAGTGATATGATCATTTTATGCTATGCTAATTATCATTTATATAAACACTCATACAATTTGAATATTCATAGGCATGCAATCAAATAGTAAACACTTACTTATTTTAAATAATATATTATTCGTTAAAATAAAGTGATATGATCATTTTATGCTATGCTAATTATCATTTATATAAACTCTCATACAATTTAATTATTCATAGGCATGCAATCAAATAGTAAACACTTACTTATTTTAAATAATATATTATACGTTAAAATAAAGTGATATGATCATTTTATGCTATGCTAATTATCATTTATATAAACTCTCATACAATTTGAATATTCATAGGCATGCAATCAAATAGTAAGCACTTACTTATTTTAAATAATATATTATTCGTTAAAATAAAGTGATATGATCATTTTATGCTATGCTAATTATCGTTTATATAAACTCTCATACAATTTGAATATTCATAGGCATGCAATCAAATAGTAAGCACTTACTTATTTTAAATAATATATTATTCGTTAAAATAAAATGATATGATTATTTTATGCTATGCTAATTATCATTTATATAAACTCTCATACAATTTGAATATTCAAAGGCATTATTTTAAATAATATATTATTCGTTAAAATAAAGTGATATGATCATTTTATGCTATGCTAATTATCATTTATATAAACACTCATACAATTTGAATATTCATAGGCATGCAATCAAATAGTAAACACTTACTTATTTTAAATAATATATTATTCGTTAAAATAAAGTGATATGATCATTTTATGCTATGCTAATTATCATTTATATAAACTCTCATACAATTTAATTATTCATAGGCATGCAATCAAATAGTAAACACTTACTTATTTTAAATAATATATTATACGTTAAAATAAAGTGATATGATCATTTTATGCTATGCTAATTATCATTTATATAAACTCTCATACAATTTGAATATTCATAGGCATGCAATCAAATAGTAAGCACTTACTTATTTTAAATAATATATTATTCGTTAAAATAAAGTGATATGATCATTTTATGCTATGCTAATTATCGTTTATATAAACTCTCATACAATTTGAATATTCATAGGCATGCAATCAAATAGTAAACACTTACTTATTTTAAATAATATATTATTCGTTAAAATAAAGTGATATGATCATTTTATGCTATGCTAATTATCATTTATACAAACTCTCATACAATTTGAATATTCATAGGCATGCAATCAAATAGTAAACACTTACTTATTTTAAATAATATATATTATTCGTTAAAATAAAGTGATATGATCATTTTATGCTATGCTAATTATCATTTATATAAACTCTCATACAATTTGAATATTCATAGGCATTATTTTAAATAATATGTTATTCGTTAAAATAAAGTGATATGATCATTTTATGCTATGCTAATTATCATTTATATAAACTCTCATACAATTTGAATATTCATAGGCATGCAATCAAATAGTAAACACTTACTTATTTTAAATAATATATTATTCGTTAAAATAAAGTGATATGATCATTTTATGCTATGCTAATTATCATTTATATAAACTCTCATACAATTTGAATATTCATAGGCTAAACACTTACTTATTTTAAATAATATATTATTCGTTAAAATAAAGTGATATGATCATTTTATGCTATGCTAATTATCATTTATATAAACTCTCATACAATTTGAATATTCATAGGCATGCAATCAAATAGTAAACACTTACTTATTTTAAATAATATATTATTCGTTAAAATAAAGTGATATGATCATTTTATGCTATGCTAATTATCATTTATATAAACTCTCATACAATTTAATTATTCATAGGCATGCAATCAAATAGTAAACACTTACTTATTTTAAATAATATATTATTCGTTAAAATAAAGTGATATGATCATTTTATGCTATGCTAATTATCATTTATATAAACTCTCATACAATTTAATTATTCATAGGCATGGAATCAAATAGTAAACACTTACTTATTTTAAATAATATATTATTCGTTAAAATAAAGTGATATGATCATTTTATGCTATGCTAATTATCATTTATATAAACTCTCATACAATTTGAATATTCATAGGCATGCAATCAAATAGTAAGCACTTACTTAGTTTAAATAATATATTATTCGTTAAAATAAAGTGATATGATCATTTTATGCTATACTAATTATCATTTATATAAACTCTCATACAATTTGATTATTCATAGGCATGCAATCAAATAGTAAGCACTTACTTATTTTAAATAATATATTGTTCGTTAAAATAAAGTGATATGATCATTTTATGCTACGCTAATTATCATTTACATAAACTCTCATACAATTTGAATATTCATAGGCATGCAATCAAATAGTAAACACTTACTTATTTTAAATAATATATTATTCGTTAAAATAAAGTGATATGATCATTTTATACTATGCTAATTATCATTTATATAAACTCTCATACAATTTGAATATTCATAGGCATGCAATCAAATAGTAAGCACTTACTTATTTTAAATAATATATATTATTCGTTAAAATAAAGTAATATGATCATTTTATGCTATGGTAATTATCATTTATATAAACTCTCATACAATTTGAATATTCATAGGCATGCAATCAAATAGTAAACACTTACTTATTTTAAATAATATATTATTCGTTAAAATAAAGTGATATGATCATTTTATGCTATGCTAATTATCATTTATATAAACTCTCATACAATTTGAATATTCATAGGCATGCAATCAAATAGTAAGCACTTACTTTGTTTAAATAATATATTATTCGTTAAAATAAAGTGATATGATCATTTTATGCTATACTAATTATCATTTATATAAACTCTCATACAATTTGAATATTCATAGGCATGCAATCAAATAGTAAACACTTACTTATTTTAAATAATATATTATTCGTTAAAATAAAGTGATATGATCATTTTATGCTATGCTAATTATCATTTATATAAACTCTCATACAATTTGAATATTCATAGGCTAAACACTTACTTATTTTAAATAATATATTATTCGTTAAAATAAAGTGATATGATCATTTTATGCTATGCTAATTATCATTTATATAAACTCTCATACAATTTGAATATTCATAGGCATGCAATCAAATAGTAAACACTTACTTATTTTAAATAATATATTATTCGTTAAAATAAAGTGATATGATCATTTTATGCTATGCTAATTATCATTTATATAAACTCTCATACAATTTAATTATTCATAGGCATGCAATCAAATAGTAAACACTTACTTATTTTAAATAATATATTATTCGTTAAAATAAAGTGATATGATCATTTTATGCTATGCTAATTATCATTTATATAAACTCTCATACAATTTAATTATTCATAGGCATGCAATCAAATAGTAAACACTTACTTATTTTAAATAATATATTATTCGTTAAAATAAAGTGATATGATCATTTTATGCTATGCTAATTATCATTTATATAAACTCTCATACAATTTGAATATTCATAGGCATGCAATCAAATAGTAAGCACTTACTTAGTTTAAATAATATATTCTTCGTTAAAATAAAGTGATATGATCATTTTATGCTATACTAATTATCATTTATATAAACTCTCATACAATTTGAATATTCATAGGCATGCAATCAAATAGTAAGCACTTACTTATTTTAAATAATATATTGTTCGTTAAAATAAAGTGATATGATCATTTTATGCTACGCTAATTATCATTTATATAAACTCTCATACAATTTGAATATTCATAGGCATGCAATCAAATAGTAAACACTTACTTATTTTAAATAATATATTATTAGTTAAAATAAAGTGATATGATCATTTTATGCTATGCTAATTATCATTTATATAAACTCTCATACAATTTGAATATTCATAGGCATGCAATCAAATAGTAAACACTTACTTATTTTAAATAATATATTATTCGTTAAAATAAAGTGATATGATCATTTTATGCTATGCTAATTATCATTTATATAAACTCTCATACAATTTAATTATTCATAGGCATGCAATCAAATAGTAAACACTTACTTATTTTAAATAATATATTATTCGTTAAAATAAAGTGATATGATCATTTTATGCTATGCTAATTATCATTTATATAAACTCTCATACAATTTAATTATTCATAGGCATGCAATCAAATAGTAAACACTTACTTATTTTAAATAATATATTATTCGTTAAAATAAAGTGATATGATCATTTTATGCTATGCTAATTATCATTTATATAAACTCTCATACAATTTGAATATTCATAGGCATGGAATCAAATAGTAAGCACTTACTTAGTTTAAATAATATATTATTCGTTAAAATAAAGTGATATGATCATTTTATGCTATACTAATTATCATTTATATAAACTCTCATACAATTTGAATATTCATAGGCATGCAATCAAATAGTAAGCACTTACTTATTTAAAATAATATATTGTTCGTTAAAATAAAGTGATATGATCATTTTATGCTACGCTAATTATCATTTATATAAACTCTCATACAATTTGAATATTCATAGGCATGCAATCAAATAGTAAACAATTACTTATTTTAAATAATATATTATTCGTTAAAATAAAGTGATATGATCATTTTATACTATGCTAATTATCATTTATATAAACTCTCATACAATTTGAATATTCATAGGCATGCAATCAAATAGTAAGCACTTACTTATTTTAAATAATATATATTATTCGTTAAAATAAAGTAATATGATCATTTTATGCTATGGTAATTATCATTTATATAAACTCTCATACAATTTGAATATTTATAGGCATTATTTTAAATAATATGTTTTTCGTTAAAATAAAGTGATATGATCATTTTATGCTATGCTAATTATCATTTATATAAACTCTCATACAATTTGAATATTCATAGGCATGCAATCAAATAGTAAACACTTACTTATTTTAAATAATATATTATTCGTTAAAATAAAGTGATATGATCATTTTATGCTATGCTAATTATCATTTATATAAACTCTCATACAATTTGAATATTCATAGGCTAAACACTTACTTATTTTAAATAATATATTATTCGTTAAAATAAAGTGATATGATCATTTTATGCTATGCTAATTATCATTTATATAAACTCTCATACAATTTGAATATTCATAGGCATGCAATCAAATAGTAAACACTTACTTATTTTAAATAATATATTATTCGTTAAAATAAAGTGATATGATCATTTTATGCTATGCTAATTATCATTTATATAAACTCTCATACAATTTAATTATTCATAGGCATGCAATCAAATAGTAAACACTTACTTATTTTAAATAATATATTATTCGTTAAAATAAAGTGATATGATCATTTTATGCTATGCTAATTATCATTTATATAAACTCTCATACAATTTAATTATTCATAGGCATGCAATCAAATAGTAAACACTTACTTATTTTAAATAATATATTATTCGTTAAAATAAAGTGATATGATCATTTTATGCTATGCTAATTATCATTTATATAAACTCTCATACAATTTGAATATTCATAGGCATGGAATCAAATAGTAAGCACTTACTTAGTTTAAATAATATATTATTCGTTAAAATAAAGTGATATGATCATTTTATGCTATACTAATTATCATTTATATAAACTCTCATACAATTTGAATATTCATAGGCATGCAATCAAATAGTAAGCACTTACTTATTTTAAATAATATATTGTTCGTTAAAATAAAGTGATATGATCATTTTATGCTACGCTAATTATCATTTATATAAACTCTCATACAATTTGAATATTCATAGGCATGCAATCAAATAGTAAACACTTACTTATTTTAAATAATATATTATTCGTTAAAATAAAGTGATATGATCATTTTATACTATGCTAATTATCATTTATATAAACTCTCATACAATTTGAATATTCATAGGCATGCAATCAAATAGTAAGCACTTACTTATTTTAAATAATATATATTATTCGTTAAAATAAAGTAATATGATCATTTTATGCTATGGTAATTATCATTTATATAAACTCTCATACAATTTGAATATTTATAGGCATTATTTTAAATAATATGTTATTCGTTAAAATAAAGTGATATGATCATTTTATGCTATGCTAATTATCATTTATATAAACTCTCATACAATTTGAATATTCATAGGCATGCAATCAAATAGTAAACACTTACTTATTTTAAATAATATATTATTCGTTAAAATAAAGTGATATGATCATTTTATGCTATGCTAATTATCATTTATATAAACTCTCATACAATTTGAATATTCATAGGCCAAACACTTACTTATTTTAAATAATATATTATTCGTTAAAATAAAGTGATATGATCATTTTATGCTATGCTAATTATCATTTATATAAACTCTCATACAATTTGAATATTCATAGGTATGCAATCAAATAGTAAACACTTACTTATTTTAAATAATATATTATTCGTTAAAATAAAGTGATATGATCATTTTATGCTATGCTAATTATCATTTATATAAACTTTCATACAATTTAATTATTCATAGGCATGCAATCAAATAGTAAACACTTACTTATTTTAAATAATATATTATTCGTTAAAATAAAGTGATATGATCATTTTATGCTACGCTAATTATCATTTATATAAACTCTCATACAATTTGAATATTCATAGGCATGCAATCAAATAGTAAGCACTTACTTATTTTAAATAATATATTATTCGTTAAAATAAAGTGATATGATCATTTTATGCTATGCTAATTATCGTTTATATAAACTCTCATACAATTTGAATATTCATAGGCATGCAATCAAATAGTAAACACTTACTTATTTTAAATAATATATTATTCGTTAAAATAAAGTGATATGATCATTTTATGCTATGCTAATTATCATTTATATAAACTCTCATACAATTTGAATATTCATAGGCATGCAATCAAATAGTAAGCACTTACTTATTTTAAATAATATATTATTCGTTAAAATAAAGTGATATGATCATTTTATGCTATGCTAATTATCGTTTATATAAACTCTCATACAATTTGAATATTCATAGGCATGCAATCAAATAGTAAACACTTACTTATTTTAAATAATATATTATTCGTTAAAATAAAGTGATATGATCATTTTATGCTATGCTAATTATAATTTATATAAACTCTCATACAATTTAATTATTCATAGGCATGCAATCAAATAGTAAGCACTTACTTATTTTAAATAATATATTATTCGTTAAAATAAAGTGATATGATCATTTTATGCTATACTAATTATCATTTATATAAACTCTCATACAATTTGAATATTCATAGGCATGCATTCAAATAGTAAGCACTTACTTATTTTAAATAATATATTGTTCGTTAAAATAAAGTGATATGATCATTTTATGCTATGCTAATTATCATTTATATAAACTCTCATACAATTTGAATATTCATAGGCATGCAATCAAATAGTAAACACTTACTTATTTTAAATAATATATTATTCGTTAAAATAAAGTGATATGATCATTTTATGCTACGCTAATTATCATTTATATAAACTCTCATACAATTTGAATATTCATAGGCATGCAATCAAATAGTAAACACTTACTTATTTTAAATAATATATTATTCGTTAAAATAAAGTGATATGATCATTTTATGCTACGCTAATTATCATTTATATAAACTCTCATACAATTTGAATATTCATAGGCATGCAATCAAATAGTAAACACTTACTTATTTTAAATAATATATTATTCGTTAAAATAAAGTGATGTGATCATTTTATGCTACGCTAATTATCATTTATATAAACTCTCATACAATTTGAATATTCATAGGCATGCAATCAAATAGTAAACACTTACTTATTTTAAATAATATATTATTCGTTAAAATAAAGTGATATGATCATTTTATGCTACGCTAATTATCATTTATATAAACTCTCATACAATTTGAATATTCATAGGCATGCAATCAAATAGTAAACACTTACTTATTTTAAATAATATATTATTCGTTAAAATAAAGTGATATGATCATTTTATGCTACGCTAATTATCATTTATATAAACTCTCATACGATTTGAATATTCATAGGCATGCAATCAAATAGTAAACACTTACTTATTTTAAATAATATATTATTCGTTAAAATAAAGTGATTTGATCATTTTATGCTATACTAATTATCATTTATATAAATTCTCATACAATTTGAATATTCATAGGCATGCAATCAAATAGTAAGCACTTACTTATTTTAAATAATATATTGTTCGTTAAAATAAAATGATATGATCATTTTATGCTATGCTAATTATCATTTATATAAACTCTCATACAATTTGAATATTCATAGGCATTATTTTAAATAATATATTATTCGTTAAAATAAAGTGATATGATCATTTTATGCTATGCTAATTATCATTTATATAAACTCTCATACAATTTGAATATTCACAGGCATGCAATCAAATAGTAAGCACTTACTTATTTTAAATAATATATTATTCGTTAAAATAAAATGATATGATCATTTTATGCTATGCTAATTATCATTTATATAAACTCTCATACAATTTGAATATTCGAAGGCACTATTTTAAATAATATATTATTCGTTAAAATAAAGTGATATGATCATTTTATGCTATGCTAATTATCATTTATATAAACTCTCATACAATTTGAATATTCATCGGCATGCAATCAAATAGTAAACACTTACTTATTTTAAATAATATATTATTCGTTAAAATAAAGTGATATGATCATTTTATGCTATGCTAATTATCATTTATATAAACTCTCATACGATTTGAATATTCATAGGCATGCAATCAAATAGTAAACACTTACTTATTTTAAATAATATATTATTCGTTAAAATAAAGTGATATGATCATTTTATGCTATGCTAATTATCATTTATATAAACTCTCATACGATTTGAATATTCATAGGCATGCAATCAAATAGTAAACACTTACTTATTTTAAATAATATATTATTCGTTAAAATAAAGTGATATGATCATTTTATGCTATGCTAATTATCATTTATATAAACTCTCATACAATTTGAATATTCACAGGCATGCAATCAAATAGTAAGCAATTACTTATTTTAAATAATATATTATTCGTTAAAATAAAATGATATGATCATTTTATGCTATGCTAATTATCATTTATATAAACTCTCATACAATTTGAATATTCGAAGGCACTATTTTAAATAATATATTATTCGTTAAAATAAAGTGATATGATCATTTTATGCTATGCTAATTATCATTTATATAAACTCTCATACAACTTGAATATTCATCGGCATGCAATCAAATAGTAAACACTTACTTATTTTAAATAATATATTATTCGTTAAAATAAAGTGATATGATCATTTTATGCTATGCTAATTATCGTTTATATAAACTCTCATACAATTTGAATATTCATAGGCATGCAATCAAATAGGAAACACTTACTTATTTTAAATAATATATTATTCGTTAAAATAAAGTGATATGATCATTTTATGCTATGCTAATTATCATTTATATAAACTCTCATACAATTTGAATATTCATAGGCATGCAATCAAATAGTAAGCACTTACTTATTTTAAATAATATATTATTCGTTAAAATAAAGTGATATGATCATTTTATGCTATGCTAATTATCGTTTATATAAACTCTCATACAATTTGAATATTCATAGGCATGCAATCAAATAGTAAACACTTACTTATTTTAAATAATATATTATTCGTTAAAATAAAGTGATATGATCATTTTATGCTATGCTAATTATCATTTATATAAACTCTCATACAATTTGAATATTCATAGGCATGCAATCAAATAGTAAGCACTTACTTATTTTAAATAATATATTATTCGTTAAAATAAAGTGATATGATCATTTTATGCTATGCTAATTATCGTTTATATAAACTCTCATACAATTTGAATATTCATAGGCATGCAATCAAATAGGAAACACTTACTTATTTTAAATAATATATTATTCGTTAAAATAAAGTGATATGATCATTTTATGCTATGCTAATTATCATTTATATAAACTCTCATACAATTTGAATATTCACAGGCATGCAATCAAATAGTAAGCACTTACTTATTTTAAATAATATATTATTCGTTAAAATAAAATGATATGATCATTTTATGCTATGCTAATTATCATTTATATAAACTCTCATACAATTTGAATATTCGAAGGCACTATTTTAAATAATATATTATTCGTTAAAATAAAGTGATATGATCATTTTATGCAATGCTAATTATCATTTATATAAACTCTCATACAATTTGAATATTCATCGGCATGCAATCAAATAGTAAACACTTACTTATTTTAAATAATATATTATTCGTTAAAATAAAGTGATATGATCATTTTATGCTATGCTAATTATCGTTTATATAAACTCTCATACAATTTGAATATTCATAGGCATGCAATCAAATAGTAAACACTTACTTATTTTAAATAATATATTATTCGTTAAAATAAAGTGATATGATCATTTTATGCTATGCTAATTATCATTTATATAAACTCTCATACAATTTGAATATTCATAGGCATGCAATCAAATAGTAAGCACTTACTTATTTTAAATAATATATTATTCGTTAAAATAAAGTGATATGATCATTTTATGCTATGCTAATTATCGTTTATATAAACTCTCATACAATTTGAATATTCATAGGCATGCAATCAAATAGGAAACACTTACTTATTTTAAATAATATATTATTCGTTAAAATAAAGTGATATGATCATTTTATGCTATGCTAATTATCGTTTATATAAACTCTCATACAATTTGAATATTCATAGGCATGCAATCAAATAGTAAACACTTACTTATTTTAAATAATATATTATTCGTTAAAATAAAGTGATATGATCATTTTATGCTATGCTAATTATCATTTATATAAACTCTCATACAATTTGAATATTCATAGGCATGCAATCAAATAGTAAGCACTTACTTATTTTAAATAATATATTATTCGTTAAAATAAAGTGATATGATCATTTTATGCGATGCTAATTATCGTTTATATAAACTCTCATACAATTTGAATATTCATAGGCATGCAATCAAATAGGAAACACTTACTTATTTTAAATAATATATTATTCGTTAAAATAAAGTGATATGATCATTTTTGCTATGCTAATTATCATTTATATAAACTCTCATACAATTTGAATATTCATAGGCATGCAATCAAATAGTAAGCACTTACTTATTTTAAATAATATATTATTCGTTAAAATAAAGTGATATGATCATTTTATGCTATGCTAATTATCGTTTATATAAACTCTCATACAATTTGAATATTCATAGGCATGCAATCAAATAGTAAACACTTACTTATTTTAAATAATATATTATTCGTTAAAATAAAGTGATATGATCATTTTATGCTATGCTAATTATCATTTATATAAACTCTCATACAATTTGAATATTCATAGGCATGCAATCAAATAGTAAGCACTTACTTATTTTAAATAATATATTATTCGTTAAAATAAAGTGATATGATCATTTTATGCTATGCTAATTATCGTTTATATAAACTCTCATACAATTTGAATATTCATAGGCATGCAATCAAATAGGAAACACTTACTTATTTTAAATAATATATTATTCGTTAAAATAAAGTGATATGATCATTTTATGCTATGCTAATTATCGTTTATATAAACTCTCATACAATTTGAATATTCATAGGCATGCAATCAAATAGTAAACACTTACTTATTTTAAATAATATATTATTCGTTAAAATAAAGTGATATGATCATTTTATGCTATGCTAATTATCATTTATATAAACTCTCATACAATTTGAATATTCATAGGCATGCAATCAAATAGTAAGCACTTACTTATTTTAAATAATATATTATTCGTTAAAATAAAGTGATATGATCATTTTATGCTATGCTAATTATCGTTTATATAAACTCTCATACAATTTGAATATTCATAGGCATGCAATCAAATAGGAAACACTTACTTATTTTAAATAATATATTATTCGTTAAAATAAAGTGATATGATCATTTTATGCTATGCTAATTATCGTTTATATAAACTCTCATACAATTTGAATATTCATAGGCATGCAATCAAATAGTAAACACTTACTTATTTTAAATAATATATTATTCGTTAAAATAAAGTGATATGATCATTTTATGCTATGCTAATTATCGTTTATATAAACTCTCATACAATTTGAATATTCATAGGCATGCAATCAAATAGGAAACACTTACTTATTTTAAATAATATATTATTCGTTAAAATAAAGTGATATGATCATTTTATGCTATGCTAATTATCATTTATATAAACTCTCATACAATTTGAATATTCATAGGCATGCAATCAAATAGTAAACACTTACTTATTTTAAATAATATATTATTCGTTAAAATAAAGTGATATGATCATTTTATGCTATGCTAATTATCATTTATATAAACTCTCATACAATTTGAATATTCATAGGCATGCAATCAAATAGTAAGCACTTACTTATTTTAAATAATATATTATTCGTTAAAATAAAGTGATATGATCATTTTATGCTATGCTAATTATCGTTTATATAAACTCTCATACAATTTGAATATTCATAGGCATGCAATCAAATAGGAAACACTTACTTATTTTAAATAATATATTATTCGTTAAAATAAAGTGATATGATCATTTTATGCTATGCTAATTATCGTTTATATAAACTCTCATACAATTTGAATATTCATAGGCATGCAATCAAATAGTAAACACTTACTTATTTTAAATAATATATTATTCGTTAAAATAAAGTGATATGATCATTTTATGCTATGCTAATTATCGTTTATATAAACTCTCATACAATTTGAATATTCATAGGCATGCAATCAAATAGGAAACACTTACTTATTTTAAATAATATATTATTCGTTAAAATAAAGTGATATGATCATTTTATGCTATGCTAATTATCGTTTATATAAACTCTCATACAATTTGAATATTCATAGGCATGCAATCAAATAGTAAACACTTACTTATTTTAAATAATATATTATTCGTTAAAATAAAGTGATATGATCATTTTATGCTATGCTAATTATCGTTTATATAAACTCTCATACAATTTGAATATTCATAGGCATGCAATCAAATAGGAAACACTTACTTATTTTAAATAATATATTATTCGTTAAAATAAAGTGATATGATCATTTTATGCTATGCTAATTATCATTTATATAAACTCTCATACAATTTGAATATTCATAGGCATGCAATCAAATAGTAAACACTTACTTATTTTAAATAATATATTATTCGTTAAAATAAAGTGATATGATCATTTTATGCTATGCTAATTATCATTTATATAAACTCTCATACAATTTGAATATTCATAGGCATGCAATCAAATAGTAAGCACTTACTTATTTTAAATAATATATTATTCGTTAAAATAAAGTGATATGATCATTTTATGCTATGCTAATTATCGTTTATATAAACTCTCATACAATTTGAATATTCATAGGCATGCAATCAAATAGGAAACACTTACTTATTTTAAATAATATATTATTCGTTAAAATAAAGTGATATGATCATTTTATGCTATGCTAATTATCGTTTATATAAACTCTCATACAATTTGAATATTCATAGGCATGCAATCAAATAGTAAACACTTACTTATTTTAAATAATATATTATTCGTTAAAATAAAGTGATATGATCATTTTATGCTATGCTAATTATCATTTATATAAACTCTCATACAATTTGAATATTCATAGGCATGCAATCAAATAGTAAGCACTTACTTATTTTAAATAATATATTATTCGTTAAAATAAAGTGATATGATCATTTTATGCTATGCTAATTATCGTTTATATAAACTCTCATACAATTTGAATATTCATAGGCATGCAATCAAATAGGAAACACTTACTTATTTTAAATAATATATTATTCGTTAAAATAAAGTGATATGATCATTTTATGCTATGCTAATTATCATTTATATAAACTCTCATACAATTTGAATATTCATAGGCATGCAATCAAATAGTAAGCACTTACTTATTTTAAATAATATATTATTCGTTAAAATAAAGTGATATGATCATTTTATGCTATGCTAATTATCGTTTATATAAACTCTCATACAATTTGAATATTCATAGGCATGCAATCAAATAGTAAACACTTACTTATTTTAAATAATATATTATTCGTTAAAATAAAGTGATATGATCATTTTATGCTATGCTAATTATCATTTATATAAACTCTCATACAATTTGAATATTCATAGGCATGCAATCAAATAGTAAGCACTTACTTATTTTAAATAATATATTATTCGTTAAAATAAAGTGATATGATCATTTTATGCTATGCTAATTATCATTTATATAAACTCTCATACAATTTAATTATTCATAGGCATGCAATCAAATAGTAAACACTTACTTATTTTAAATAATATATTATTCGTTAAAATAAAGTGATATGATCATTTTATGCTATGCTAATTATCATTTATATAAACTCTCATACAATTTGAATATTCATAGGCATGCAATCAAATAGTAAGCACTTACTTATTTTAAATAATATATTATTCGTTAAAATAAAGTGATATGATCATTTTATGCTATGCTAATTATCGTTTATATAAACTCTCATACAATTTGAATATTCATAGGCATGCAATCAAATAGTAAACACTTACTTATTTTAAATAATATATTATTCGTTAAAATAAAGTGATATGATCATTTTATGCTATGCTAATTATCATTTATATAAACTCTCATACAATTTGAATATTCATAGGCATGCAATCAAATAGTAAGCACTTACTTATTTTAAATTATATATTATTCGTTAAAATAAAGTGATATGATCATTTTATGCTATGCTAATTATCGTTTATATAAACTCTCATACAATTTGAATATTCTTAGGCATGCAATCAAATAGTAAACACTTACTTATTTTAAATAATATATTATTCGTTAAAATAAAGTGATATGATCATTTTATGCTATGCTAATTATCATTTATATAAACTCTCATACAATTTAATTATTCATAGGCATGCAATCAAATAGTAAGCACTTACTTATTTTAAATAATATATTATTCGTTAAAATAAAGTGATATGATCATTTTATGCTATACTAATTATCATTTATATAAACTCTCATACAATTTGAATATTCATAGGCATGCAATCAAATAGTAAGCACTTACTTATTTTAAATAATATATTGTTCGTTAAAATAAAGTGATATGATCATTTTATGCTATGCTAATTATCATTTATATAAACTCTCATACAATTTGAATATTCATAGGCATGCAATCAAATAGTAAACACTTACTTATTTTAAATAATATATTATTCGTTAAAATAAAGTGATATGATCATTTTATACTATGCTAATTATCATTTATATAAACTCTCATACAATTTGAATATTCATAGGCATTATTTTAAATAATATATTATTCGTTAAAATAAAGTGATATGATCATTTTATGCTATGCTAATTATCATTTATATAAACTCTCATACACTTTGAATATTCATAGGCTAAACACTTACTTATTTTAAATAATATATTATTCGTTAAAATAAAGTGATATGATCATTTTATGCTATGCTAATTATCATTTATATAAACTCTCATACAATTTGAATATTCATAGGCATGAAATCAAATAGTAAACACTTACTTATTTTAAATAATATATTATTCGTTAAAATAAAGTGATATGATCATTTTATGCTATGCTAATTATCATTTATATAAACTCTCATACAATTTGAATATTCATAGGCTAAACACTTACTTATTTTAAATAATATATTATTCGTTAAAATAAAGTGATATGATCATTTTATGCTATGCTAATTATCATTTATATAAACTCTCATACAATTTGAATATTCATAGGCATGCAATCAAATAGTAAGCACTTACTTATTTTAAATAATATATTATTCGTTAAAATAAAGTGATATGATCATTTTATGCTATGCTAATTATCGTTTATGTAAACTCTCATACAATTTGAATATTCATAGGCATGCAATCAAATAGTAAACACTTACTTATTTTAAATAATATATTATTCGTTAAAATAAAGTGATATGATCATTTTATGCTATGCTAATTATCATTTATATAAACTCTCATACAATTTGAATATTCATAGGCATGCAATCAAATAGTAAGCACTTACTTATTTTAAATAATATATTATTCGTTAAAATAAAGTGATATGATCATTTTATGCTATGCTAATTATCATTTATATAAACTCTCATACAATTTAATTATTCATAGGCATGCAATCAAATAGTAAACACTTACTTATTTTAAATAATATATTATTCGTTAAAATAAAGTGATATGATCATTTTATGCTATGCTAATTATCATTTATATAAACTCTCATACAATTTGAATATTCATAGGCATGCAATCAAATAGTAAGCACTTACTTATTTTAAATAATATATTATTCGTTAAAATAAAGTGATATGATCATTTTATGCTATGCTAATTATCGTTTATATAAACTCTCATACAATTTGAATATTCATAGGCATGCAATCAAATAGTAAACACTTACTTATTTTAAATAATATATTATTCGTTAAAATAAAGTGATATGATCATTTTATGCTATGCTAATTATCATTTATATAAACTCTCATACAATTTGAATATTCATAGGCATGCAATCAAATAGTAAGCACTTACTTATTTTAAATTATATATTATTCGTTAAAATAAAGTGATATGATCATTTTATGCTATGCTAATTATCGTTTATATAAACTCTCATACAATTTGAATATTCATAGGCATGCAATCAAATAGTAAACACTTACTTATTTTAAATAATATATTATTCGTTAAAATAAAGTGATATGATCATTTTATGCTATGCTAATTATCATTTATATAAACTCTCATACAATTTAATTATTCATAGGCATGCAATCAAATAGTAAGCACTTACTTATTTTAAATAATATATTATTCGTTAAAATAAAGTGATATGATCATTTTATGCTATACTAATTATCATTTATATAAACTCTCATACAATTTGAATATTCATAGGCATGCAATCAAATAGTAAGCACTTACTTATTTTAAATAATATATTGTTCGTTAAAATAAAGTGATATGATCATTTTATGCTATGCTAATTATCATTTATATAAACTCTCATACAATTTGAATATTCATAGGCATGCAATCAAATAGTAAACACTTACTTATTTTAAATAATATATTATTCGTTAAAATAAAGTGATATGATCATTTTATACTATGCTAATTATCATTTATATAAACTCTCATACAATTTGAATATTCATAGGCATTATTTTAAATAATATATTATTCGTTAAAATAAAGTGATATGATCATTTTATGCTATGCTAATTATCATTTATATAAACTCTCATACACTTTGAATATTCATAGGCTAAACACTTACTTATTTTAAATAATATATTATTCGTTAAAATAAAGTGATATGATCATTTTATGCTATGCTAATTATCATTTATATAAACTCTCATACAATTTGAATATTCATAGGCATGAAATCAAATAGTAAACACTTACTTATTTTAAATAATATATTATTCGTTAAAATAAAGTGATATGATCATTTTATGCTATGCTAATTATCATTTATATAAACTCTCATACAATTTGAATATTCATAGGCTAAACACTTACTTATTTTAAATAATATATTATTCGTTAAAATAAAGTGATATGATCATTTTATGCTATGCTAATTATCATTTATATAAACTCTCATACAATTTGAATATTCATAGGCATTATTTTAAATAATATATTATTCGTTAAAATAAAGTGATATGATCATTTTATGCTATGCTAATTATCATTTATATAAACTCTCATACAATTTGAATATTCATAGGCATTATTTTAAATAATATATTATTCGTTAAAATAAAGTGATATGATCATTTTAGGCTATGCTAATTATCATTTATATAAACTCTCATACAATTTGAATATTCCTAAGCAATATTTTAAATAATATATTATTCGTTAAAATAAAGTGATATGATCATTTTATGCTATGCTAATTATCATTTATATTAACTCTCATACAATTTGAATATTCATAGGCATTATTTTAAATAATATATTATTCGTTAAAATAAAGTGATATGATCATTTTATGCTATGCTAATTATCATTTATATAAACTCTCATACAATTTGAATATTCATAGGCATGCAATCAAATAGTAAGCACTTACTTATTTTAAATAATATATTATTCGTTAAAATGAAATGATATGATCATTTTATGCTATGCTAATTATCATTTATATAAACTCTCATACAATTTGAATATTCATAGGCATTATTTTAAATAATATATTATTCGTTAAAATAAAGTGATATGATCATTTTATGCTATGCTAATTATCATTTATATAAACTCTCATACAATTTGAATATTCATAGGCATTATTTTAAATAATATATTATTCGTTAAAATAAAGTGATATGATCATTTTATGCTATGCTAATTATCATTTATATAAACTCTCATACAATTTGAATATTCATAGGCTAAACACTTACTTATTTTAAATAATATATTATTCGTTAAAATAAAGTGATATGATCATTTTATGCTATGCTAATTATCATTTATATAAACTCTCATACAATTCGAATATTCATAGGCATGCAATCAAATAGTAAACACTTACTTATTTTAAATAATATATTATTCGTTAAAATAAAGTGATATAATCATTTTATGCTATGCTAATTATCATTTATATAAACTCTCATACAATTTGAATATTCATAGGCATGCAATCAAATAGTAAGCACTTACTTATTTTAAATAATATATTATTCGTTAAAATAAAGTGATATGATCATTTTATGCTATGCTAATTATCGTTTATATAAACTCTCATACAATTTGAATATTCATAGGCATGCAATCAAATAGTAAACACTTACTTATTTTAAATAATATATTATTCGTTAAAATAAAGTGATATGATCATTTTATGCTATGCTAATTATCATTTATATAAACTCTCATACAATTTGAATATTCATAGGCATGCAATCAAATAGTAAGCACTTACTTATTTTAAATTATATATTATTCGTTAAAATAAAGTGATATGATCATTTTATGCTATGCTAATTATCGTTTATATAAACTCTCATACAATTTGAATATTCATAGGCATGCAATCAAATAGTAAACACTTACTTATTTTAAATAATATATTATTCGTTAAAATAAAGTGATATGATCATTTTATGCTATGCTAATTATCATTTATATAAACTCTCATACAATTTAATTATTCATAGGCATGCAATCAAATAGTAAGCACTTACTTATTTTAAATAATATATTATTCGTTAAAATAAAGTGATATGATCATTTTATGCTATACTAATTATCATTTATATAAACTCTCATACAATTTGAATATTCATAGGCATGCAATCAAATAGTAAGCACTTACTTATTTTAAATAATATATTGTTCGTTAAAATAAAGTGATATGATCATTTTATGCTATGCTAATTATCATTTATATAAACTCTCATACAATTTGAATATTCATAGGCATGCAATCAAATAGTAAACACTTACTTATTTTAAATAATATATTATTCGTTAAAATAAAGTGATATGATCATTTTATACTATGCTAATTATCATTTATATAAACTCTCATACAATTTGAATATTCATAGGCATTATTTTAAATAATATATTATTCGTTAAAATAAAGTGATATGATCATTTTATGCTATGCTAATTATCATTTATATAAACTCTCATACACTTTGAATATTCATAGGCTAAACACTTACTTATTTTAAATAATATATTATTCGTTAAAATAAAGTGATATGATCATTTTATGCTATGCTAATTATCATTTATATAAACTCTCATACAATTTGAATATTCATAGGCATGAAATCAAATAGTAAACACTTACTTATTTTAAATAATATATTATTCGTTAAAATAAAGTGATATGATCATTTTATGCTATGCTAATTATCATTTATATAAACTCTCATACAATTTGAATATTCATAGGCTAAACACTTACTTATTTTAAATAATATATTATTCGTTAAAATAAAGTGATATGATCATTTTATGCTATGCTAATTATCATTTATATAAACTCTCATACAATTTGAATATTCATAGGCATTATTTTAAATAATATATTATTCGTTAAAATAAAGTGATATGATCATTTTATGCTATGCTAATTATCATTTATATAAACTCTCATACAATTTGAATATTCATAGGCATTATTTTAAATAATATATTATTCGTTAAAATAAAGTGATATGATCATTTTAGGCTATGCTAATTATCATTTATATAAACTCTCATACAATTTGAATATTCCTAAGCAATATTTTAAATAATATATTATTCGTTAAAATAAAGTGATATGATCATTTTATGCTATGCTAATTATCATTTATATTAACTCTCATACAATTTGAATATTCATAGGCATTATTTTAAATAATATATTATTCGTTAAAATAAAGTGATATGATCATTTTATGCTATGCTAATTATCATTTATATAAACTCTCATACAATTTGAATATTCATAGGCATGCAATCAAATAGTAAGCACTTACTTATTTTAAATAATATATTATTCGTTAAAATGAAATGATATGATCATTTTATGCTATGCTAATTATCATTTATATAAACTCTCATACAATTTGAATATTCATAGGCATTATTTTAAATAATATATTATTCGTTAAAATAAAGTGATATGATCATTTTATGCTATGCTAATTATCATTTATATAAACTCTCATACAATTTGAATATTCATAGGCATTATTTTAAATAATATATTATTCGTTAAAATAAAGTGATATGATCATTTTATGCTATGCTAATTATCATTTATATAAACTCTCATACAATTTGAATATTCATAGGCTAAACACTTACTTATTTTAAATAATATATTATTCGTTAAAATAAAGTGATATGATCATTTTATGCTATGCTAATTATCATTTATATAAACTCTCATACAATTCGAATATTCATAGGCATGCAATCAAATAGTAAACACTTACTTATTTTAAATAATATATTAATCGTTAAAATAAAGTGATATGATCATTTTATGCTATGCTAATTATCATTTATATAAACTCTCATACAATTTAATTATTCATAGGCATGCAATCAAATAGTAAACACTTACTTATTTTAAATAATATATTATTCGTTAAAATAAAGTGATATGATCATTTTATGCTATGCTAATTATCATTTATATAAACTCTCATACAATTTGAATATTCATAGGCATGCAATCAAATAGTAAACACTTACTTATTTTAAATAATATATTATTCGTTAAAATAAAATGATATGATCATTTTATGCTATGCTAATTATCATTTATATAAACTCTCATACAATTTAATTATTCATAGGCATGCAATCAAATAGTAAGCACTTACTTATTTTAAATAATATATTATTCGTTAAAATAAAGTGATATGATCATTTTATGCTATGCTAATTATCATTTATATAAACTCTCATACAATTTGAATATTCATAGGCATGCAATCAAATAGTAAGCACTTACTTATTTTAAATAATATATTATTCGTTAAAATAAAGTGATATGATCATTTTATGCTATGCTAATTATCGTTTATATAAACTCTCATACAATTTGAATATTCATAGGCATGCAATCAAATAGTAAACACTTACTTATTTTAAATAATATATTATTCGTTAAAATAAAGTGATATGATCATTTTATGCTATGCTAATTATCATTTATATAAACTCTCATACAATTTGAATATTCATAGGCATGCAATCAAATAGTAAGCACTTACTTATTTTAAATAATATATTATTCGTTAAAATAAAGTGATATGATCATTTTATGCTATGCTAATTATCGTTTATATAAACTCTCATACAATTTGAATATTCATAGGCATGCAATCAAATAGTAAACACTTACTTATTTTAAATAATATATTATTCGTTAAAATAAAGTGATATGATCATTTTATGCTATGCTAATTATCATTTATATAAACTCTCATACAATTTGAATATTCATAGGCATGCAATCAAATAGTAAGCACTTACTTATTTTAAATAATATATTATTCGTTAAAATAAAGTGATATGATCATTTTATGCTATGCTAATTATCATTTATATAAACTCTCATACAATTTGAATATTCATAGGCATTATTTTAAATAATATATTATTCGTTAAAATAAAGTGATATGATCATTTTAGGCTATGCTAATTATCATTTATATAAACTCTCATACAATTTGAATATTCCTAAGCAATATTTTAAATAATATATTATTCGTTAAAATAAAGTGATATGATCATTTTATGCTATGCTAATTATCATTTATATTAACTCTCATACAATTTGAATATTCATAGGCATTATTTTAAATAATATATTATTCGTTAAAATAAAGTGATATGATCATTTTATGCTATGCTAATTATCATTTATATAAACTCTCATACAATTTGAATATTCATAGGCATGCAATCAAATAGTAAGCACTTACTTATTTTAAATAATATATTATTCGTTAAAATGAAATGATATGATCATTTTATGCTATGCTAATTATCATTTATATAAACTCTCATACAATTTGAATATTCATAGGCATTATTTTAAATAATATATTATTCGTTAAAATAAAGTGATATGATCATTTTATGCTATGCTAATTATCATTTATATAAACTCTCATACAATTTGAATATTCATAGGCATTATTTTAAATAATATATTATTCGTTAAAATAAAGTGATATGATCATTTTATGCTATGCTAATTATCATTTATATAAACTCTCATACAATTTGAATATTCATAGGCTAAACACTTACTTATTTTAAATAATATATTATTCGTTAAAATAAAGTGATATGATCATTTTATGCTATGCTAATTATCATTTATATAAACTCTCATACAATTCGAATATTCATAGGCATGCAATCAAATAGTAAACACTTACTTATTTTAAATTATATATTATTCGTTAAAATAAAGTGATATGATCATTTTATGCTATGCTAATTATCATTTATATAAACTCTCATACAATTTAATTATTCATAGGCATGCAATCAAATAGTAAACACTTACTTATTTTAAATAATATATTATTCGTTAAAATAAAGTGATATGATCATTTTATGCTATGCTAATTATCATTTATATAAACTCTCATACAATTTGAATATTCATAGGCATGCAATCAAATAGTAAACACTTACTTATTTTAAATAATATATTATTCGTTAAAATAAAATGATATGATCATTTTATGCTATGCTAATTATCATTTATATAAACTCTCATACAATTTAATTATTCATAGGCATGCAATCAAATAGTAAGCACTTACTTATTTTAAATAATATATTATTCGTTAAAATAAAGTGATATGATCATTTTATGCTATGCTAATTATCATTTATATAAACTCTCATACAATTTGAATATTCATAGGCATGCAATCAAATAGTAAGCACTTACTTATTTTAAATAATATATTATTCGTTAAAATAAAGTGATATGATCATTTTATGCTATGCTAATTATCGTTTATATAAACTCTCATACAATTTGAATATTCATAGGCATGCAATCAAATAGTAAACACTTACTTATTTTAAATAATATATTATTCGTTAAAATAAATTGATATGATCATTTTATGCTATGCTAATTATCATTTATATAAACTCTCATACAATTTGAATATTCATAGGCATGCAATCAAATAGTAAGCACTTACTTATTTTAAATTATATATTATTCGTTAAAATAAAGTGATATGATCATTTTATGCTATGCTAATTATCGTTTATATAAACTCTCATACAATTTGAATATTCATAGGCATGCAATCAAATAGTAAACACTTACTTATTTTAAATAATATATTATTCGTTAAAATAAAGTGATATGATCATTTTATGCTATGCTAATTATCATTTATATAAACTCTCATACAATTTAATTATTCATAGGCATGCAATCAAATAGTAAGCACTTACTTATTTTAAATAATATATTATTCGTTAAAATAAAGTGATATGATCATTTTATGCTATACTAATTATCATTTATATAAACTCTCATACAATTTGAATATTCATAGGCATGCAATCAAATAGTAAGCACTTACTTATTTTAAATAATATATTGTTCGTTAAAATAAAGTGATATGATCATTTTATGCTATGCTAATTATCATTTATATAAACTCTCATACAATTTGAATATTCATAGGCATGCAATCAAATAGTAAACACTTACTTATTTTAAATAATATATTATTCGTTAAAATAAAGTGATATGATCATTTTATACTATGCTAATTATCATTTATATAAACTCTCATACAATTTGAATATTCATAGGCATTATTTTAAATAATATATTATTCGTTAAAATAAAGTGATATGATCATTTTATGCTATGCTAATTATCATTTATATAAACTCTCATACACTTTGAATATTCATAGGCTAAACACTTACTTATTTTAAATAATATATTATTCGTTAAAATAAAGTGATATGATCATTTTATGCTATGCTAATTATCATTTATATAAACTCTCATACAATTTGAATATTCATAGGCATGAAATCAAATAGTAAACACTTACTTATTTTAAATAATATATTATTCGTTAAAATAAAGTGATATGATCATTTTATGCTATGCTAATTATCATTTATATAAACTCTCATACAATTTGAATATTCATAGGCTAAACACTTACTTATTTTAAATAATATATTATTCGTTAAAATAAAGTGATATGATCATTTTATGCTATGCTAATTATCATTTATATAAACTCTCATACAATTTGAATATTCATAGGCATTATTTTAAATAATATATTATTCGTTAAAATAAAGTGATATGATCATTTTATGCTATGCTAATTATCATTTATATAAACTCTCATACAATTTGAATATTCATAGGCATTATTTTAAATAATATATTATTCGTTAAAATAAAGTGATATGATCATTTTAGGCTATGCTAATTATCATTTATATAAACTCTCATACAATTTGAATATTCCTAAGCAATATTTTAAATAATATATTATTCGTTAAAATAAAGTGATATGATCATTTTATGCTATGCTAATTATCATTTATATTAACTCTCATACAATTTGAATATTCATAGGCATTATTTTAAATAATATATTATTCGTTAAAATAAAGTGATATGATCATTTTATGCTATGCTAATTATCATTTATATAAACTCTCATACAATTTGAATATTCATAGGCATGCAATCAAATAGTAAGCACTTACTTATTTTAAATAATATATTATTCGTTAAAATGAAATGATATGATCATTTTATGCTATGCTAATTATCATTTATATAAACTCTCATACAATTTGAATATTCATAGGCATTATTTTAAATAATATATTATTCGTTAAAATAAAGTGATATGATCATTTTATGCTATGCTAATTATCATTTATATAAACTCTCATACAATTTGAATATTCATAGGCATTATTTTAAATAATATATTATTCGTTAAAATAAAGTGATATGATCATTTTATGCTATGCTAATTATCATTTATATAAACTCTCATACAATTTGAATATTCATAGGCTAAACACTTACTTATTTTAAATAATATATTATTCGTTAAAATAAAGTGATATGATCATTTTATGCTATGCTAATTATCATTTATATAAACTCTCATACAATTCGAATATTCATAGGCATGCAATCAAATAGTAAACACTTACTTATTTTAAATAATATATTATTCGTTAAAATAAAGTGATATGATCATTTTATGCTATGCTAATTATCATTTATATAAACTCTCATACAATTTGAATATTCATAGGCTAAACACTTACTTATTTTAAATAATATATTATTCGTTAAAATAAAGTGATATGATCATTTTATGCTATGCTAATTATCGTTTATATAAACTCTCATACAATTTGAATATTCATAGGCATTATTTTAAATAATATATTATTCGTTAAAATAAAGTGATATGATCATTTTATGCTATGCTAATTATCATTTATATAAACTCTCATACACTTTGAATATTCATAGGCTAAACACTTACTTATTTTAAATAATATATTATTCGTTAAAATTAAGTGATATGATCATTTTATGCTATGCTAATTATCATTTATATAAACTCTCATACAATTTGAATATTCATAGGCTAAACACTTACTTATTTTAAATAATATATTATTCGTTAAAATAAAGTGATATGATCATTTTATGCTATGCTAATTATCATTTATATAAACTCTCATACAATTTGAATATTCATAGGCATTATTTTAAATAATATATTATTCGTTACAATAAAGTGATACGATCATTTTATGCTATGCTAATTATCATTTATATAAACTCTCATACAATTTGAATATTCATAGGCATTATTTTAAATAATATATTATTCGTTAAAATAAAGTGATATGATCATTTTATGCTATGCTAATTATCATTTATATAAACTCTCATACAATTTGAATATTCATAGGCATTATTTTAAATAATATATTATTCGTTAAAATAAAGTGATATGATCATTTTAGGCTATGCTAATTATCATTTATATAAACTCTCATACAATTTGAATATTCCTAAGCATTATTTTAAATAATATATTATTCGTTAAAATAAAGTGATATGATCATTTTATGCTATGCTAATTATCATTTATATTAACTCTCATACAATTTGAATATTCATAGGCATTATTTTAAATAATATATTATTCGTTAAAATAAAGTGATATGATCATTTTATGCTATGCTAATTATCATTTATATAAACTCTCATACAATTTGAATATTCATAGGCATGCAATCAAATAGTAAGCACTTACTTATTTTAAATAATATATTATTCGTTAAAATGAAATGATATGATCATTTTATGCTATGCTAATTATCATTTATATAAACTCTCATACAATTTGAATATTCATAGGCATTATTTTAAATAATATATTATTCGTTAAAATAAAGTGATATGATCATTTTATGCTATGCTAATTATTATTTATATAAACTCTCATACAATTTGAATATTCATAGGCATTATTTTAAATAATATATTATTCGTTAAAATAAAGTGATATGATCATTTTATGCTATGCTAATTATCATTTATATAAACTCTCATACAATTTGAATATTCATAGGCTAAACACTTACTTATTTTAAATAATATATTATTCGTTAAAATAAAGTGATATGATCATTTTATGCTATGTTAATTATCATTTATATAAACTCTCATACAATTCGAATATTCATAGGCATGCAATCAAATAGTAAACACTTACTTATTTTAAATAATATATTATTCGTTAAAATAAAGTGATATGATCATTTTATGCTATGCTAATTATCATTTATATAAACTCTCATACAATTTAATTATTCATAGGCATGCAATCAAATAGTAAACACTTACTTATTTTAAATAATATATTATTCGTTAAAATAAAGTGATATGATCATTTTATGCTATGCTAATTATCATTTATATAAACTCTCATACAATTTGAATTTTCATAGGCATGCAATCAAATAGTAAACACTTACTTATTTTAAATAATATATTATTCGTTAAAATAAAGTGATATGATCATTTTATGCTATGCTAATTATCATTTATATAAACTCTCATACAATTTAATTATTCATAGGCTTGCAATCAAATAGTAAGCACTTACTTATTTTAAATAATATATTATTCGTTAAAATAAAGTGATATGATCATTTTATGGTATACTAATTATCATTTATATAAACTCTCATACAATTTGAATATTCATAGGCATGGAATCAAATAGTAAGCACTTACTTATTTTAAATAATATATTGTTCGTTAAAATAAAGTGATATGATCATTTTATGCTATGCTAATTATCATTTATATAAACTCTCAAACAATTTGAATATTCATAGGCATGCAATCAAATAGTAAACACTTACTTATTTTAAATAATATATTATTCGTTAAAATAAAGTGATATGATCATTTTATACTATGCTAATTAGAATTTATATAAACTCTCATACAATTTGAATATTCATAGGCATGCAATCAAATAGTAAGCACTTACTTATTTTAAATAATATATATTATTCGTTAAAATAAAGTGATATGATCATTTTATGCTATGGTAATTATCATTTATATAAACTCTCATACAATTTGAATATTCATAGGCATTATTTTAAATAATATGTTATTCGTTAAAATAAAGTGATATGATCATTTTATGCTATGCTAATTATCATTTATATAAACTCTCATACAATTTGAATATTCATAGGCATGCAATCAAATAGTAAGCACTTACTTATTTTAAATAATATATTATTCGTTAAAATGAAATGATATGATCATTTTATGCTATGCTAATTATCATTTATATAAACTCTCATACAATTTGAATATTCATAGGCATTATTTTAAATAATATATTATTCGTTAAAATAAGGTGATATGATCATTTTATGCTATGCTAATTATCATTTATATAAACTCTCATACACTTTGAATATTCATAGGCTAAACACTTACTTATTTTAAATAATATATTATTCGTTAAAATAAAGTGATATGATCATTTTATGCTATGCTAATTATCATTTATATAAACTCTCATACAATTTGAATATTCATAGGCATGCAATCAAATAGTAAACACTTACTTATTTTAAATAATATATTATTCGTTAAAATAAAGTGAT
This sequence comes from Acmispon strigosus, assembly GCA_030819835.1. NCBI lineage: Eukaryota > Viridiplantae > Streptophyta > Magnoliopsida > Fabales > Fabaceae > Acmispon > Acmispon strigosus. The sequence continues at coordinate 19,651,779 of JAUAMA010000004.1, read as the reverse complement.
ATGATCATATTATGCTATGCTAATTATCATTTATATAAACTCTCATACAATTTAATTATTCATACGCATGCAATCAAATAGTAAACACTTACTTATTTTAAATAATATATTATTCGTTAAAATAAAGTGATATGATTATTTTATGCTATGCTAATTATCATTTATATAAACTCTCATACAATTTGAATATTCATAGGCTAAACACTTACTTATTTTAAATAATATATTATTCGTTAAAATAAAGTGATATGATCTTTTTATGCTATGCTAATTATCATTTATATAAACTCTCATACAATTTGAATATTCATAGGCATGAAATCAAATAGTAAACACTTACTTATTTTAAATAATTTATTATTCGTTAAAATAAAGTGATATGATCATTTTATGCTATGCTAATTATCATTTATATAAACTCTCATACAATTTGAATATTCATAGGCTAAACACTTACTTATTTTAAATAATATATTATTCGTTAAAATAAAGTGATATGATCATTTTATGCTATGCTAATTATCATTTATATAAACTCTCATACAATTTGAATATTCATAGGCATTATTTTAAATAATATATTATTCGTTAAAATAAAGTGATATGATCATTTTATGCTATGCTAATTATCATTTATATAAACTCTCATACACTTTGAATATTCATAGGCTAAACACTTACTTATTTTAAATAATATATTATTCGTTAAAATTAAGTGATATGATCATTTTATGCTATGCTAATTATCATTTATATAAACTCTCATACAATTTGAATATTCATAGGCTAAACACTTACTTATTTTAAATAATATATTATTCGTTAAAATAAAGTGATATGATCATTTTATGCTATGCTAATTATCATTTATATAAACTCTCATACAATTTGAATATTCATAGGCATTATTTTAAATAATATATTATTCGTTACAATAAAGTGATACGATCATTTTATGCTATGCTAATTATCATTTATATAAACTCTCATACAATTTGAATATTCATAGGCATTATTTTAAATAATATATTATTCGTTAAAATAAAGTGATATGATCATTTTATGCTATGCTAATTATCATTTATATAAACTCTCATACAATTTGAATATTCATAGGCATTATTTTAAATAATATATTATTCGTTAAAATAAAGTGATATGATCATTTTAGGCTATGCTAATTATCATTTATATAAACTCTCATACAATTTGAATATTCCTAAGCATTATTTTAAATAATATATTATTCGTTAAAATAAAGTGATATGATCATTTTATGCTATGCTAATTATCATTTATATTAACTCTCATACAATTTGAATATTCATAGGCATTATTTTAAATAATATATTATTCGTTAAAATAAAGTGATATGATCATTTTATGCTATGCTAATTATCATTTATATAAACTCTCATACAATTTGAATATTCATAGGCATGCAATCAAATAGTAAGCACTTACTTATTTTAAATAATATATTATTCGTTAAAATGAAATGATATGATCATTTTATGCTATGCTAATTATCATTTATATAAACTCTCATACAATTTGAATATTCATAGGCATTATTTTAAATAATATATTATTCGTTAAAATAAAGTGATATGATCATTTTATGCTATGCTAATTATTATTTATATAAACTCTCATACAATTTGAATATTCATAGGCATTATTTTAAATAATATATTATTCGTTAAAATAAAGTGATATGATCATTTTATGCTATGCTAATTATCATTTATATAAACTCTCATACAATTTGAATATTCATAGGCTAAACACTTACTTATTTTAAATAATATATTATTCGTTAAAATAAAGTGATATGATCATTTTATGCTATGTTAATTATCATTTATATAAACTCTCATACAATTCGAATATTCATAGGCATGCAATCAAATAGTAAACACTTACTTATTTTAAATAATATATTATTCGTTAAAATAAAGTGATATGATCATTTTATGCTATGCTAATTATCATTTATATAAACTCTCATACAATTTAATTATTCATAGGCATGCAATCAAATAGTAAACACTTACTTATTTTAAATAATATATTATTCGTTAAAATAAAGTGATATGATCATTTTATGCTATGCTAATTATCATTTATATAAACTCTCATACAATTTGAATATTCATAGGCATGCAATCAAATAGTAAACACTTACTTATTTTAAATAATATATTATTCGTTAAAATAAAGTGATATGATCATTTTATGCTATGCTAATTATCATTTATATAAATTCTCATACAATTTGAATATTCATAGGCATGCAATCAAATAGTAAGCACTTACTTGATTTAAATAATATAGTATTCGTTAAAATAAAGTGATATGATCATTTTATGCTATGCTAATTATCATTTATATAAACTCTCATACAATTTGAATATTCATAGGCATGCAATCAAATAGTAAGCACTTACTTATTTTAAATAATATATTATTCGTTAAAATAAAGTGATATGATCATTTTATGCTATGCTAATTATCATTTATATAAACTCTCATACAATTTGAATATTCATAGGCATGCAATCAAATAGTAAGCACTTACTTATTTTAAATAATATATTATTCGTTAAAATAAAGTGATATGATCATTTTATGCTATGCTAATTATCATTTATATAAACTCTCATACAATTTGAATATTCATAGGCATGCAATCAAATAGTAAGCACTTACTTATTTTAAATAATATATTATTCGTTAAAATAAAGTGATATTATCATTTTATGCTATGCTAATTATCATTTATATAAAATCTCATACAATTTGAATATTCATAGGCATGCAATCAAATAGTAAGCACTTACTTATTTTAAATAATATATTATTCGTTAAAATAAAATGATATGATCATTTTATGCTATGCTAATTATCATTTATATAAACTCTCATACAATTTGAATATTCATAGGCATTATTTTAAATAATATATTATTCGTTAAAATAAAGTGATATGATCATTTTATGCTATGCTAATTATCATTTATATAAACTCTCATACAATTTGAATATTCATAGGCATTATTTTAAATAATATATTATTCGTTAAAATAAAGTGATATGATCATTTTATGCTATGCTAATTATCATTTATATAAACTCTCATACAATTTGAATATTCATAGGCATTATTTTAAATAATATATTATTCGTTACAATAAAGTGATACGATCATTTTATGCTATGCTAATTATCATTTATATAAACTCTCATACAATTTGAATATTCATAGGCATTATTTTAAATAATATATTATTCGTTAAAATAAAGTGATATGATCATTTTATGCTATGCTAATTATCATTTATATAAACTCTCATACAATTTGAATATTCATAGGCATTATTTTAAATAATATATTATTCGTTAAAATAAAGTGATATGATCATTTTAGGCTATGCTAATTATCATTTATATAAACTCTCATACAATTTGAATATTCCTAAGCATTATTTTAAATAATATATTATTCGTTAAAATAAAGTGATATGATCATTTTATGCTATGCTAATTATCATTTATATTAACTCTCATACAATTTGAATATTCATAGGCATTATTTTAAATAATATATTATTCGTTAAAATAAAGTGATATGATCATTTTATGCTATGCTAATTATCATTTATATAAACTCTCATACAATTTGAATATTCATAGGCATGCAATCAAATAGTAAGCACTTACTTATTTTAAATAATATATTATTCGTTAAAATGAAATGATATGATCATTTTATGCTATGCTAATTATCATTTATATAAACTCTCATACAATTTGAATATTCATAGGAATTATTTTAAATAATATATTATTCGTTAAAATAAAGTGATATGATCATTTTATGCTATGCTAATTATTATTTATATAAACTCTCATACAATTTGAATATTCATAGGCATTATTTTAAATAATATATTATTCGTTAAAATAAAGTGATATGATCATTTTATGCTATGCTAATTATCATTTATATAAACTCTCATACAATTTGAATATTCATAGGCTAAACACTTACTTATTTTAAATAATATATTATTCGTTAAAATAAAGTGATATGATCATTTTATGCTATGCTAATTATCATTTATATAAACTCTCATACAATTCGAATATTCATAGGCATGCAATCAAATAGTAAACACTTACTTATTTTAAATAATATATTATTCGTTAAAATAAAGTGATATGATCATTTTATGCTATGCTAATTATCATTTATATAAACTCTCATACAATTTAATTATTCATAGGCATGCAATCAAATAGTAAACACTTACTTATTTTAAATAATATATTATTCGTTAAAATAAAGTGATATGATCATTTTATGCTATGCTAATTATCATTTATATAAACTCTCATACAATTTGAATATTCATAGGCATGCAATCAAATAGTAAACACTTACTTATTTTAAATAATATATTATTCGTTAAAATAAAGTGATATGATCATTTTATGCTATGCTAATTATCATTTATATAAACTCTCATACAATTTAATTATTCATAGGCATGCAATCAAATAGTAAACACTTACTTATTTTAAATAATATATTATTCGTTAAAATAAAGTGATATGATCATTTTATGCTATGCTAATTATCATTTATATAAACTCTCATACAATTTGAATATTCATAGGCATGCAATCAAATAGTAAACACTTACTTATTTTAAATAATATATTATTCGTTAAAATAAAGTGATATGATCATTTTATGCTATGCTAATTATCATTTATATAAACTCTCATACAATTTGAATATTCATAGGCATGCAATCAAATAGTAAGCACTTACTTATTTTAAATAATATATTATTCGTTAAAATGAAATGATATGATCATTTTATGCTATGCTAATTATCATTTATATAAACTCTCATACAATTTGAATATTCATAGGCATTATTTTAAATAATATATTATTCGTTAAAATAAAGTGATATGATCATTTTATGCTATGCTAATTATCATTTATATAAACTCTCATACAATTTGAATATTCATAGGCATTATTTTAAATAATATATTATTCGTTAAAATAAAGTGATATGATCATTTTATGCTATGCTAATTATCATTTATATAAACTCTCATACAATTTGAATATTCATAGGCTAAACACTTACTTATTTTAAATAATATATTATTCGTTAAAATAAAGTGATATGATCATTTTATGCTATGCTAATTATCATTTATATAAACTCTCATACAATTCGAATATTCATAGGCATGCAATCAAATAGTAAACACTTACTTATTTTAAATAATATATTATTCGTTAAAATAAAGTGATATGATCATTTTATGCTATGCTAATTATCATTTATATAAACTCTCATACAATTTGAATATTCATAGGCTAAACACTTACTTATTTTAAATAATATATTATTCGTTAAAATAAAGTGATATGATCATTTTATGCTATGCTAATTATCGTTTATATAAACTCTCATACAATTTGAATATTCATAGGCATTATTTTAAATAATATATTATTCGTTAAAATAAAGTGATATGATCATTTTATGCTATGCTAATTATCATTTATATAAACTCTCATACACTTTGAATATTCATAGGCTAAACACTTACTTATTTTAAATAATATATTATTCGTTAAAATTAAGTGATATGATCATTTTATGCTATGCTAATTATCATTTATATAAACTCTCATACAATTTGAATATTCATAGGCTAAACACTTACTTATTTTAAATAATATATTATTCGTTAAAATAAAGTGATATGATCATTTTATGCTATGCTAATTATCATTTATATAAACTCTCATACAATTTGAATATTCATAGGCATTATTTTAAATAATATATTATTCGTTACAATAAAGTGATACGATCATTTTATGCTATGCTAATTATCATTTATATAAACTCTCATACAATTTGAATATTCATAGGCATTATTTTAAATAATATATTATTCGTTAAAATAAAGTGATATGATCATTTTATGCTATGCTAATTATCATTTATATAAACTCTCATACAATTTGAATATTCATAGGCATTATTTTAAATAATATATTATTCGTTAAAATAAAGTGATATGATCATTTTAGGCTATGCTAATTATCATTTATATAAACTCTCATACAATTTGAATATTCCTAAGCATTATTTTAAATAATATATTATTCGTTAAAATAAAGTGATATGATCATTTTATGCTATGCTAATTATCATTTATATTAACTCTCATACAATTTGAATATTCATAGGCATTATTTTAAATAATATATTATTCGTTAAAATAAAGTGATATGATCATTTTATGCTATGCTAATTATCATTTATATAAACTCTCATACAATTTGAATATTCATAGGCATGCAATCAAATAGTAAGCACTTACTTATTTTAAATAATATATTATTCGTTAAAATGAAATGATATGATCATTTTATGCTATGCTAATTATCATTTATATAAACTCTCATACAATTTGAATATTCATAGGCATTATTTTAAATAATATATTATTCGTTAAAATAAAGTGATATGATCATTTTATGCTATGCTAATTATTATTTATATAAACTCTCATACAATTTGAATATTCATAGGCATTATTTTAAATAATATATTATTCGTTAAAATAAAGTGATATGATCATTTTATGCTATGCTAATTATCATTTATATAAACTCTCATACAATTTGAATATTCATAGGCTAAACACTTACTTATTTTAAATAATATATTATTCGTTAAAATAAAGTGATATGATCATTTTATGCTATGTTAATTATCATTTATATAAACTCTCATACAATTCGAATATTCATAGGCATGCAATCAAATAGTAAACACTTACTTATTTTAAATAATATATTATTCGTTAAAATAAAGTGATATGATCATTTTATGCTATGCTAATTATCATTTATATAAACTCTCATACAATTTAATTATTCATAGGCATGCAATCAAATAGTAAACACTTACTTATTTTAAATAATATATTATTCGTTAAAATAAAGTGATATGATCATTTTATGCTATGCTAATTATCATTTATATAAACTCTCATACAATTTGAATTTTCATAGGCATGCAATCAAATAGTAAACACTTACTTATTTTAAATAATATATTATTCGTTAAAATAAAGTGATATGATCATTTTATGCTATGCTAATTATCATTTATATAAACTCTCATACAATTTAATTATTCATAGGCTTGCAATCAAATAGTAAGCACTTACTTATTTTAAATAATATATTATTCGTTAAAATAAAGTGATATGATCATTTTATGGTATACTAATTATCATTTATATAAACTCTCATACAATTTGAATATTCATAGGCATGGAATCAAATAGTAAGCACTTACTTATTTTAAATAATATATTGTTCGTTAAAATAAAGTGATATGATCATTTTATGCTATGCTAATTATCATTTATATAAACTCTCAAACAATTTGAATATTCATAGGCATGCAATCAAATAGTAAACACTTACTTATTTTAAATAATATATTATTCGTTAAAATAAAGTGATATGATCATTTTATACTATGCTAATTAGAATTTATATAAACTCTCATACAATTTGAATATTCATAGGCATGCAATCAAATAGTAAGCACTTACTTATTTTAAATAATATATATTATTCGTTAAAATAAAGTGATATGATCATTTTATGCTATGGTAATTATCATTTATATAAACTCTCATACAATTTGAATATTCATAGGCATTATTTTAAATAATATGTTATTCGTTAAAATAAAGTGATATGATCATTTTATGCTATGCTAATTATCATTTATATAAACTCTCATACAATTTGAATATTCATAGGCATGCAATCAAATAGTAAGCACTTACTTATTTTAAATAATATATTATTCGTTAAAATGAAATGATATGATCATTTTATGCTATGCTAATTATCATTTATATAAACTCTCATACAATTTGAATATTCATAGGCATTATTTTAAATAATATATTATTCGTTAAAATAAGGTGATATGATCATTTTATGCTATGCTAATTATCATTTATATAAACTCTCATACACTTTGAATATTCATAGGCTAAACACTTACTTATTTTAAATAATATATTATTCGTTAAAATAAAGTGATATGATCATTTTATGCTATGCTAATTATCATTTATATAAACTCTCATACAATTTGAATATTCATAGGCATGCAATCAAATAGTAAACACTTACTTATTTTAAATAATATATTATTCGTTAAAATAAAGTGATATGATCATATTATGCTATGCTAATTATCATTTATATAAACTCTCATACAATTTAATTATTCATACGCATGCAATCAAATAGTAAACACTTACTTATTTTAAATAATATATTATTCGTTAAAATAAAGTGATATGATTATTTTATGCTATGCTAATTATCATTTATATAAACTCTCATACAATTTGAATATTCATAGGCTAAACACTTACTTATTTTAAATAATATATTATTCGTTAAAATAAAGTGATATGATCTTTTTATGCTATGCTAATTATCATTTATATAAACTCTCATACAATTTGAATATTCATAGGCATGAAATCAAATAGTAAACACTTACTTATTTTAAATAATTTATTATTCGTTAAAATAAAGTGATATGATCATTTTATGCTATGCTAATTATCATTTATATAAACTCTCATACAATTTGAATATTCATAGGCTAAACACTTACTTATTTTAAATAATATATTATTCGTTAAAATAAAGTGATATGATCATTTTATGCTATGCTAATTATCATTTATATAAACTCTCATACAATTTGAATATTCATAGGCATTATTTTAAATAATATATTATTCGTTAAAATAAAGTGATATGATCATTTTATGCTATGCTAATTATCATTTATATAAACTCTCATACACTTTGAATATTCATAGGCTAAACACTTACTTATTTTAAATAATATATTATTCGTTAAAATTAAGTGATATGATCATTTTATGCTATGCTAATTATCATTTATATAAACTCTCATACAATTTGAATATTCATAGGCTAAACACTTACTTATTTTAAATAATATATTATTCGTTAAAATAAAGTGATATGATCATTTTATGCTATGCTAATTATCATTTATATAAACTCTCATACAATTTGAATATTCATAGGCATTATTTTAAATAATATATTATTCGTTACAATAAAGTGATACGATCATTTTATGCTATGCTAATTATCATTTATATAAACTCTCATACAATTTGAATATTCATAGGCATTATTTTAAATAATATATTATTCGTTAAAATAAAGTGATATGATCATTTTATGCTATGCTAATTATCATTTATATAAACTCTCATACAATTTGAATATTCATAGGCATTATTTTAAATAATATATTATTCGTTAAAATAAAGTGATATGATCATTTTAGGCTATGCTAATTATCATTTATATAAACTCTCATACAATTTGAATATTCCTAAGCATTATTTTAAATAATATATTATTCGTTAAAATAAAGTGATATGATCATTTTATGCTATGCTAATTATCATTTATATTAACTCTCATACAATTTGAATATTCATAGGCATTATTTTAAATAATATATTATTCGTTAAAATAAAGTGATATGATCATTTTATGCTATGCTAATTATCATTTATATAAACTCTCATACAATTTGAATATTCATAGGCATGCAATCAAATAGTAAGCACTTACTTATTTTAAATAATATATTATTCGTTAAAATGAAATGATATGATCATTTTATGCTATGCTAATTATCATTTATATAAACTCTCATACAATTTGAATATTCATAGGCATTATTTTAAATAATATATTATTCGTTAAAATAAAGTGATATGATCATTTTATGCTATGCTAATTATTATTTATATAAACTCTCATACAATTTGAATATTCATAGGCATTATTTTAAATAATATATTATTCGTTAAAATAAAGTGATATGATCATTTTATGCTATGCTAATTATCATTTATATAAACTCTCATACAATTTGAATATTCATAGGCTAAACACTTACTTATTTTAAATAATATATTATTCGTTAAAATAAAGTGATATGATCATTTTATGCTATGTTAATTATCATTTATATAAACTCTCATACAATTCGAATATTCATAGGCATGCAATCAAATAGTAAACACTTACTTATTTTAAATAATATATTATTCGTTAAAATAAAGTGATATGATCATTTTATGCTATGCTAATTATCATTTATATAAACTCTCATACAATTTAATTATTCATAGGCATGCAATCAAATAGTAAACACTTACTTATTTTAAATAATATATTATTCGTTAAAATAAAGTGATATGATCATTTTATGCTATGCTAATTATCATTTATATAAACTCTCATACAATTTGAATATTCATAGGCATGCAATCAAATAGTAAACACTTACTTATTTTAAATAATATATTATTCGTTAAAATAAAGTGATATGATCATTTTATGCTATGCTAATTATCATTTATATAAATTCTCATACAATTTGAATATTCATAGGCATGCAATCAAATAGTAAGCACTTACTTGATTTAAATAATATAGTATTCGTTAAAATAAAGTGATATGATCATTTTATGCTATGCTAATTATCATTTATATAAACTCTCATACAATTTGAATATTCATAGGCATGCAATCAAATAGTAAGCACTTACTTATTTTAAATAATATATTATTCGTTAAAATAAAGTGATATGATCATTTTATGCTATGCTAATTATCATTTATATAAACTCTCATACAATTTGAATATTCATAGGCATGCAATCAAATAGTAAGCACTTACTTATTTTAAATAATATATTATTCGTTAAAATAAAGTGATATGATCATTTTATGCTATGCTAATTATCATTTATATAAACTCTCATACAATTTGAATATTCATAGGCATGCAATCAAATAGTAAGCACTTACTTATTTTAAATAATATATTATTCGTTAAAATAAAGTGATATTATCATTTTATGCTATGCTAATTATCATTTATATAAAATCTCATACAATTTGAATATTCATAGGCATGCAATCAAATAGTAAGCACTTACTTATTTTAAATAATATATTATTCGTTAAAATAAAATGATATGATCATTTTATGCTATGCTAATTATCATTTATATAAACTCTCATACAATTTGAATATTCATAGGCATTATTTTAAATAATATATTATTCGTTAAAATAAAGTGATATGATCATTTTATGCTATGCTAATTATCATTTATATAAACTCTCATACAATTTGAATATTCATAGGCATTATTTTAAATAATATATTATTCGTTAAAATAAAGTGATATGATCATTTTATGCTATGCTAATTATCATTTATATAAACTCTCATACAATTTGAATATTCATAGGCATTATTTTAAATAATATATTATTCGTTACAATAAAGTGATACGATCATTTTATGCTATGCTAATTATCATTTATATAAACTCTCATACAATTTGAATATTCATAGGCATTATTTTAAATAATATATTATTCGTTAAAATAAAGTGATATGATCATTTTATGCTATGCTAATTATCATTTATATAAACTCTCATACAATTTGAATATTCATAGGCATTATTTTAAATAATATATTATTCGTTAAAATAAAGTGATATGATCATTTTAGGCTATGCTAATTATCATTTATATAAACTCTCATACAATTTGAATATTCCTAAGCATTATTTTAAATAATATATTATTCGTTAAAATAAAGTGATATGATCATTTTATGCTATGCTAATTATCATTTATATTAACTCTCATACAATTTGAATATTCATAGGCATTATTTTAAATAATATATTATTCGTTAAAATAAAGTGATATGATCATTTTATGCTATGCTAATTATCATTTATATAAACTCTCATACAATTTGAATATTCATAGGCATGCAATCAAATAGTAAGCACTTACTTATTTTAAATAATATATTATTCGTTAAAATGAAATGATATGATCATTTTATGCTATGCTAATTATCATTTATATAAACTCTCATACAATTTGAATATTCATAGGAATTATTTTAAATAATATATTATTCGTTAAAATAAAGTGATATGATCATTTTATGCTATGCTAATTATTATTTATATAAACTCTCATACAATTTGAATATTCATAGGCATTATTTTAAATAATATATTATTCGTTAAAATAAAGTGATATGATCATTTTATGCTATGCTAATTATCATTTATATAAACTCTCATACAATTTGAATATTCATAGGCTAAACACTTACTTATTTTAAATAATATATTATTCGTTAAAATAAAGTGATATGATCATTTTATGCTATGCTAATTATCATTTATATAAACTCTCATACAATTCGAATATTCATAGGCATGCAATCAAATAGTAAACACTTACTTATTTTAAATAATATATTATTCGTTAAAATAAAGTGATATGATCATTTTATGCTATGCTAATTATCATTTATATAAACTCTCATACAATTTAATTATTCATAGGCATGCAATCAAATAGTAAACACTTACTTATTTTAAATAATATATTATTCGTTAAAATAAAGTGATATGATCATTTTATGCTATGCTAATTATCATTTATATAAACTCTCATACAATTTGAATATTCATAGGCATGCAATCAAATAGTAAACACTTACTTATTTTAAATAATATATTATTCGTTAAAATAAAGTGATATGATCATTTTATGCTATGCTAATTATCATTTATATAAACTCTCATACAATTTAATTATTCATAGGCATGCAATCAAATAGTAAACACTTACTTATTTTAAATAATATATTATTCGTTAAAATAAAGTGATATGATCATTTTATGCTATGCTAATTATCATTTATATAAACTCTCATACAATTTGAATATTCATAGGCATGCAATCAAATAGTAAACACTTACTTATTTTAAATAATATATTATTCGTTAAAATAAAGTGATATGATCATTTTATGCTATGCTAATTATCATTTATATAAACTCTCATACAATTTGAATATTCATAGGCATGCAATCAAATAGTAAGCACTTACTTATTTTAAATAATATATTATTCGTTAAAATAAAGTGATATTATCATTTTATGCTATGCTAATTATCATTTATATAAACTCTCATACAATTTGAATATTCATAGGCATGCAATCAAATAGTAAGCACTTACTTATTTTAAATAATATATTATTCGTTAAAATAAAATGATATGATCATTTTATGCTATGCTAATTATCATTTATATAAACTCTCATACAATTTGAATATTCATAGGCATTATTTTAAATAATATATTATTCGTTAAAATAAAGTGATATGATCATTTTATGCTATGCTAATTATCATTTATATAAACTCTCATACAATTTGAATATTCATAGGCATTATTTTAAATAATATATTATTCGTTAAAATAAAGTGATATGATCATTTTATGCTATGCTAATTATCATTTATATAAACTCTCATACAATTTGAATATTCATAGGCATTATTTTAAATAATATATTATTCGTTACAATAAAGTGATACGATCATTTTATGCTATGCTAATTATCATTTATATAAACTCTCATACAATTTGAATATTCATAGGCATTATTTTAAATAATATATTATTCGTTAAAATAAAGTGATATGATCATTTTATGCTATGCTAATTATCATTTATATAAACTCTCATACAATTTGAATATTCATAGGCATTATTTTAAATAATATATTATTCGTTAAAATAAAGTGATATGATCATTTTAGGCTATGCTAATTATCATTTATATAAACTCTCATACAATTTGAATATTCCTAAGCATTATTTTAAATAATATATTATTCGTTAAAATAAAGTGATATGATCATTTTATGCTATGCTAATTATCATTTATATTAACTCTCATACAATTTGAATATTCATAGGCATTATTTTAAATAATATATTATTCGTTAAAATAAAGTGATATGATCATTTTATGCTATGCTAATTATCATTTATATAAACTCTCATACAATTTGAATATTCATAGGCATGCAATCAAATAGTAAGCACTTACTTATTTTAAATAATATATTATTCGTTAAAATGAAATGATATGATCATTTTATGCTATGCTAATTATCATTTATATAAACTCTCATACAATTTGAATATTCATAGGAATTATTTTAAATAATATATTATTCGTTAAAATAAAGTGATATGATCATTTTATGCTATGCTAATTATTATTTATATAAACTCTCATACAATTTGAATATTCATAGGCATTATTTTAAATAATATATTATTCGTTAAAATAAAGTGATATGATCATTTTATGCTATGCTAATTATCATTTATATAAACTCTCATACAATTTGAATATTCATAGGCTAAACACTTACTTATTTTAAATAATATATTATTCGTTAAAATAAAGTGATATGATCATTTTATGCTATGCTAATTATCATTTATATAAACTCTCATACAATTCGAATATTCATAGGCATGCAATCAAATTGTAAACATTTACTTATTTTAAATAATATATTATTCGTTAAAATAAAGTGATATGATCATTTTATGCTATGCTAATTATCATTTATATAAACTCTCATACAATTTAATTATTCATAGGCATGCAATCAAATAGTAAACACTTACTTATTTTAAATAATATATTATTCGTTAAAATAAAGTGATATGATCATTTTATGCTATGCTAATTATCATTTATATAAACTCTCATACAATTTGAATATTCATAGGCATGCAATCAAATAGTAAACACTTACTTATTTTAAATAATATATTATTCGTTAAAATAAAGTGATATGATCATTTTATGCTATGCTAATTATCATTTATATAAACTCTCATACAATTTGAATATTCATAGACATGCAATCAAATAGTAAGCACTTACTTATTTTAAATAATATAGTATTCGTTAAAATAAAGTGATATGATCATTTTATGCTATGCTAATTATCATTTATATAAACTCTCATACAATTTGAATATTCATAGGCATGCAATCAAATAGTAAGCACTTACTTATTTTAAATAATATATATTATTCGTTAAAATAAAGTGATATGATCATTTTATGCTATGGTAATTATCATTTATATAAACTCTCATACAATTTGAATATTCATAGGCATTATTTTAAATAATATGTTATTCGTTAAAATAAAGTGATATGATCATTTTATGCTATGCTAATTATCATTTATATAAACTCTCATACAATTTGAATATTCATAGGCATGCAATCAAATAGTAAACACTTACTTATTTTAAATAATATATTATTCGTTAAAATAAAGTGATATGATCATTATATGCTATGCTAATTATCATTTATATAAACTCTCATACACTTTGAATATTCATAGGCTAAACACTTACTTATTTTAAATAATATATTATTCGTTAAAATAAAGTGATATGATCATTTTATGCTATGCTAATTATCATTTATATAAACTCTCATACAATTTGAATATTCATAGGCATGCAATCAAATAGTAAACACTTACTTATTTTAAATAATATATTATTCGTTAAAATAAAGTGATATGATCATTTTATGCTATGCTAATTATCATTTATATAAACTCTCATACAATTTAATTATTCATAGGCATGCAATCAAATAGTAAACACTTACTTATTTTAAATAATATATTATTCGTTAAAATAAAGTGATATGATCATTTTATGCTATGCTAATTATCATTTATATAAACTCTCATACAATTTAATTATTCATTGGCATGCAATCAAATAGTAA
This sequence comes from Acmispon strigosus, assembly GCA_030819835.1. Taxonomy (NCBI): domain Eukaryota; kingdom Viridiplantae; phylum Streptophyta; class Magnoliopsida; order Fabales; family Fabaceae; genus Acmispon; species Acmispon strigosus. The sequence goes on along the minus strand of JAUAMA010000004.1, from coordinate 19,635,892 downwards.
ACACTTACTTATTTTAAATAATATATTATTCGTTAAAATAAAGTGATATGATCATTTTATGCTATGCTAATTATCATTTATATAAACTCTCATACAATTTGAATATTCATAGGCATGCAATCAAATAGTAAGCACTTACTTATTTTAAATAATATATTATTCGTTAAAATAAAGTGATATGATCATTTTATGCTATGCTAATTATCGTTTATATAAACTCTCATACAATTTGAATATTCATAGGCATGCAATCAAATAGTAAACACTTACTTATTTTAAATAATATATTATCCGTTAAAATAAAGTGATACGATCATTTTATGCTATGCTAATTATCATTTATATAAACTCTCATACAATTTGAATATTCATAGGCATGCAATCAAATAGTAAGCACTTACTTATTTTAAATAATATATTATTCGTTAAAATAAAGTGATATGATCATTTTATGCTATGCTAATTATCGTTTATATAAACTCTCATACAATTTGAATATTCATATGCATGCAATCAAATAGTAAACAATTACTTATTTTAAATAATATATTATTCGTTAAAATAAAGTGATATGATCATTTTATGCTATGCTAATTATCATTTATATAAACTCTCATACAATTTAATTATTCATAGGCATGCAATCAAATAGTAAGCACTTACTTATTTTAAATAATATATTATTCGTTAAAATAAAGTGATATGATCATTTTATGCTATACTAATTATCATTTATATAAACTCTCATACAATTTGAATATTCATAGGCATGCAATCAAATAGTAAGCACTTACTTATTTTAAATAATATATTGTTCGTTAAAATAAAGTGATATGATCATTTTATGCTATGCTAATTATCGTTTATATAAACTCTCATACAATTTGAATATTCATAGGCATGCAATCAAATAGTAAACACTTACTTATTTTAAATAATATATTATTCGTTAAAATAAAGTGATATGATCATTTTATGCTATGCTAATTATCATTTATATAAACTCTCATACAATTTGAATATTCATAGGCATGCAATCAAATAGTAAACACTTACTTATTTTAAATAATATATTATTCGTTAAAATAAAGTGATATGATCATTTAATGCTATGCTAATTATCATTTATATAAACTCTCATACAATTTAATTATTCATAGGCATGCAATCAAATAGTAAACACTTACTTATTTTAAATAATATATTATTCGTTAAAATAAAGTGATATGATCATTTTATGCTATGCTAATTATCATTTATATAAACTCTCATACAATTTGAATATTCATAGGCATGCAATCAAATAGTAAACACTTACTTATTTTAAATAATATATTATTCGTTAAAATAAAGTGATATGATCATTTAATGCTATGCTAATTATCATTTATATAAACTCTCATACAATTTAATTATTCATAGGCATGCAATCAAATAGTAAACACTTACTTATTTTAAATAATATATTATTCGTTAAAATAAAGTGATATGATCATTTTATGCTATGCTAATTATCATTTATATAAACTCTCATACAATTTAATTATTCATAGGCATGCAATCAAATAGTAAGCACTTACTTATTTTAAATAATATATTATTCGTTAAAATAAAGTGATATGATCATTTTATGCTATACTAATTATCATTTATATAAACTCTCATACAATTTGAATATTCATAGGCATGCAATCAAATAGTAAGCACTTACTTATTTTAAATAATATATTGTTCGTTAAAATAAAATGATATGATCATTTTATGCTATGCTAATTATCATTTATATAAACTCTCATACAATTTGAATATTCATAGGCATTATTTTAAATAATATATTATTCGTTAAAATAAAGTGATATGATCATTTTATGCTATGCTAATTATCATTTATATAAACTCTCATACAATTTGAATATTCATAGGCATGCAATCAAATAGTAAGCACTTACTTATTTTAAATAATATATTATTCGTTAAAATAAAGTGATATGATCATTTTATGCTATGCTAATTATCGTTTATATAAACTCTCATACAATTTGAATATTCATAGGCATGCAATCAAATAGTAAACACTTACTTATTTTAAATAATATATTATTCGTTAAAATAAAGTGATATGATCATTTTATGCTATGCTAATTATCATTTATATAAACTCTCATACAATTTGAATATTCATAGGCATGCAATCAAATAGTAAGCACTTACTTATTTTAAATAATATATATTATTCGTTAAAATAAAGTGATATGATCATTTTATGCTATGGTAATTATCATTTATATAAACTCTCATACAATTTGAATATTCATAGGCATTATTTTAAATAATATGTTATTCGTTAAAATAAAGTGATATGATCATTTTATGCTATGCTAATTATCATTTATATAAACTCTCATACAATTTGAATATTCATAGGCATGCAATCAAATAGTAAACACTTACTTATTTTAAATAATATATTATTCGTTAAAATAAAGTGATATGATCATTTTATGCTATGCTAATTATCATTTATATAAACTCTCATACGATTTGAATATTCATAGGCATGCAATCAAATAGTAAACACTTACTTATTTTAAATAATATATTATTCGTTAAAATAAAGTGATATGATCATTTTATGCTATGCTAATTATCATTTATATAAACTCTCATACAATTTGAATATTCATAGGCATGCAATCAAATAGTAAACACTTACTTATTTTAAATAATATATTATTCGTTAAAATAAAGTGATATGATCATTTTATGCTATGCTAATTATCATTTATATAAACTCTCATACAATTTGAATATTCATAGGCTAAACACTTACTTATTTTAAATAATATATTATTCGTTAAAATAAAGTGATATGATCATTTTATGCTATGCTAATTATCATTTATATAAACTCTCATACAATTTGAATATTCATAGGCATTATTTTAAATAATATATTATTCGTTACAATAAAGTGATATGATCATTTTATGCTATGCTAATTATCATTTATATAAACTCTCATACAATTTGAATATTCATAGGCATTATTTTAAATAATATATTATTCGTTAAAATAAAGTGATATGATCATTTTATGCTATGCTAATTATCATTTATATAAACTCTCATACAATTTGAATATTCATAGGCATTATTTTAAATAATATATTATTCGTTAAAATAAAGTGATATGATCATTTTAGGCTATGCTAATTATCATTTATATAAACTCTCATACAATTTGAATATTCCTAAGCATTATTTTAAATAATATATTATTCGTTAAAATAAAGTGATATGATCATTTTATGCTATGCTAATTATCATTTATATTAACTCTCATACAATTTGAATATTCATAGGCATTATTTTAAATAATATATTATTCGTTAAAATAAAGTGATATGATCATTTTATGCTATGCTAATTATCATTTATATAAACTCTCATACAATTTGAATATTCATAGGCATGCAATCAAATAGTAAGCACTTACTTATTTTAAATAATATATTATTCGTTAAAATAAAATGATATGATCATTTTATGCTATGCTAATTATCATTTATATAAACTCTCATACAATTTGAATATTCAAAGGCATTATTTTAAATAGTATATTATTCGTTAAAATAAAGTGATATGATCATTTTATGCTATGCTAATTATCATTTATATAAACTCTCATACAATTTGAATATTCATAGGCATGCAATCAAATAGTAAGCACTTACTTATTTTAAATAATATATTATTCGTTAAAATAAAGTGATATGATCATTTTATGCTATGCTAATTATCATTTATATAAACTCTCATACAATTTGAATATTCATAGGCATGCAATCAAATAGTAAGCACTTACTTATTTTAAATAATATATTATTCGTTAAAATAAAGTGATATGATTATTTTATGCTATGCTAATTATCATTTATATAAACTCTCATACAATTTGAATATTCATAGGCTAAACACTTACTTATTTTAAATAATATATTATTCGTTAAAATAAAGTGATATGATCATTTTATGCTATGCTAATTATCATTTATATAAACTCTCATACAATTTGAATATTCATAGGCATGCAATCAAATAGTAAGCACTTACTTATTTTAAATAATATATATTATTCGTTAAAATAAAGTGATATGATCATTTTATGCTATGGTAATTATCATTTATATAAACTCTCATACAATTTGAATATTCATAGGCATTATTTTAAATAATATGTTATTCGTTAAAATAAAGTGATATGATCATTTTATGCTATGCTAATTATCATTTATATAAACTCTCATACAATTTGAATATTCATAGGCATGCAATCAAATAGTAAACACTTACTTATTTTAAATAATATATTATTCTTTAAAATAAAGTGATATGATCATTTTATGCTATGCTAATTATCATTTATATAAACTCTCATACAATTTGAATATTCATAGGCTAAACACTTACTTATTTTAAATAATATATTATTCGTTAAAATAAAGTGATATGATCATTTTATGCTATGCTAATTATCATTTATATAAACTCTCATACAATTTGAATATTCATAGGCATGCAATCAAATAGTAAACACTTACTTATTTTAAATAATATATTATTCGTTAAAATAAAGTGATATGATCATTTTATGCTATGCTAATTATCATTTATATAAACTCTCATACAATTTGAATATTCATAGGCTAAACACTTACTTATTTTAAATAATATATTATTCGTTAAAATAAAGTGATATGATCATTTTATGCTATGCTAATTATCATTTATATAAACTCTCATACAATTTGAATATTCATAGGCATTATTTTAAATAATATATTATTCGTTACAATAAAGTGATATGATCATTTTATGCTATGCTAATTATCATTTATATAAACTCTCATACAATTTGAATATTCATAGGCATTATTTTAAATAATATATTATTCGTTAAAATAAAGTGATATGATCATTTTATGCTATGCTAATTATCATTTATATAAACTCTCATACAATTTGAATATTCGTAGGCATTATTTTAAATAATATATTATTCGTTAAAATAAAGTGATATGATCATTTTAGGCTATGCTAATTATCATTTATATAAACTCTCATACAATTTGAATATTCCTAAGCATTATTTTAAATAATATATTATTCGTTAAAATAAAGTGATATGATCATTTTATGCTATGCTAATTATCATTTATATAAACTCTCATACAATTTAATTATTCATAGGCATGCAATCAAATAGTAAGCACTTACTTATTTTAAATAATATATTATTCGTTAAAATAAAGTGATATGATCATTTTATGCTATACTAATTATCATTTATATAAACTCTCATACAATTTGAATATTCATAGGCATGCAATCAAATAGTAAGCACTTACTTATTTTAAATAATATATTGTTCGTTAAAATAAAATGATATGATCATTTTATGCTATGCTAATTATCATTTATATAAACTCTCATACAATTTGAATATTCATAGGCATTATTTTAAATAATATATTATTCGTTAAAATAAAGTGATATGATCATTTTATGCTATGCTAATTATCATTTATATAAACTCTCATACAATTTGAATATTCATAGGCATGCAATCAAATAGTAAGCACTTACTTATTTTAAATAATATATTATTCGTTAAAATAAAGTGATATGATCATTTTATGCTATGCTAATTATCGTTTATATAAACTCTCATACAATTTGAATATTCATAGGCATGCAATCAAATAGTAAACACTTACTTATTTTAAATAATATATTATTCGTTAAAATAAAGTGATATGATCATTTTATGCTATGCTAATTATCATTTATATAAACTCTCATACAATTTGAATATTCATAGGCATGCAATCAAATAGTAAGCACTTACTTATTTTAAATAATATATATTATTCGTTAAAATAAATTGATATGATCATTTTATGCTATGGTAATTATCATTTATATAAACTCTCATACAATTTGAATATTCATAGGCATTATTTTAAATAATATGTTATTCGTTAAAATAAAGTGATATGATCATTTTATGCTATGCTAATTATCATTTATATAAACTCTCATACAATTTGAATATTCATAGGCATGCAATCAAATAGTAAACACTTACTTATTTTAAATAATATATTATTCGTTAAAATAAAGTGATATGATCATTTTATGCTATGCTAATTATCATTTATATAAACTCTCATACAATTTGAATATTCATAGGCATTATTTTAAATAATATATTATTCGTTACAATAAAGTGATATGATCATTTTATGCTATGCTAATTATCATTTATATAAACTCTCATACAATTTGAATATTCATAGGCATGCAATCAAATAGTAAACACTTACTTATTTTAAATAATATATTATTCGTTAAAATAAAGTGATATGATCATTTTATGCTATGCTAATTATCATTTATATAAACTCTAATACAATTTGAATATTCATAGGCATGCAATCAAATAGTAAGCACTTACTTATTTTAAATAATATATTATTCGTTAAAATAAAGTGATATGATCATTTTATGCTATGCTAATTATCGTTTATATAAACTCTCATACAATTTGAATATTCATAGGCATGCAATCAAATAGTAACCACTTACTTATTTTAAATAATATATTATTCGTTAAAATAAAGTGATATGATCATTTTATGCTATGCTAATTATCATTTATATAAACTCTCATACAATTTAATTATTCATAGGCATGCAATCAAATAGTAAGCACTTACTTATTTTAAATAATATATTATTCGTTAAAATAAAGTGATATGATCATTTTATGCTATACTAATTATCATTTATATAAACTCTCATACAATTTGAATATTCATAGGCATGCAATCAAATAGTAAGCACTTACTTATTTTAAATAATATATTGTTCGTTAAAATAAAGTGATATGATCATTTTATGCTATGCTAATTATCATTTATATAAACTCTCATACAATTTGAATATTCATAGGCATGCAATCAAATAGTAAACACTTACTTATTTTAAATAATATATTATTCGTTAAAATAAAGTGATATGATCATTTTATGCTATGCTAATTATCATTTATATAAACTCTCATACAATTTCAATATTCATAGGCATGCAATCAAATAGTAAGCACTTACTTATTTTAAATAATATATTATTCGTTAAAATAAAGTGATATGATCATTTTATGCTATGCTAATTATCGTTTATATAAACTCTCATACAATTTGAATATTCATAGGCATGCAATCAAATAGTAAACACTTACTTATTTTAAATAATATATATTATTCGTTAAAATAAAGTGATATGATCATTTTATGCTATGCTAATTATCATTTATATAAACTCTCATACAATTTGAATATTCATAGGCATGCAATCAAATAGTAAGCACTTACTTATTTTAAATAATATATTATTCGTTAAAATAAAGTGATATGATCATTTTATGCTATGCTAATTATCGTTTATATAAACTCTCATACAATTTGAATATTCATAGGCATGCAATCAAATAGTAAACACTTACTTATTTTAAATAATATATTATTCGTTAAAATAAAGTGATATGATCATTTTATGCTATGCTAATTATCATTTATATAAACTCTCATACAATTTAATTATTCATAGGCATGCAATCAAATAGTAAGCACTTACTTATTTTAAATAATATATTATTCGTTAAAATAAAGTGATATGATCATTTTATGCTATACTAATTATCATTTATATAAACTCTCATACAATTTGAATATTCATAGGCATGCAATCAAATAGTAAGCACTTACTTATTTTAAATAATATATTGTTCGTTAAAATAAAGTGATATGATCATTTTATGCTATGCTAATTATCATTTATATAAACTCTCATACAATTTGAATATTCATAGGCATGCAATCAAATAGTAAACACTTACTTATTTTAAATAATATATTATTCGTTAAAATAAAGTGATATGATCATTTTATGCTATGCTAATTATCATTTATATAAACTCTCATACAATTTGAATATTCATAGGCATGCAATCAAATAGTAAGCACTTACTTATTTTAAATAATATATATTATTCGTTAAAATAAAGTGATATGATCATTTTATGCTATGGTAATTATCATTTATATAAACTCTCATACAATTTGAATATTCATAGGCATTATTTTAAATAATATGTTATTCATTAAAATAAAGTGATATGATCATTTTATGCTATGCTAATAATCATTTATATAAACTCTCATACAATTTGAATATTCATAGGCATGCAATCAAATAGTAAACACTTACTTATTTTAAATAATATATTATTCGTTAAAATAAAGTGATATGATCATTTTATGCTATGCTAATTATCATTTATATAAACTCTCATACAATTTGAATATTCATAGGCATGCAATCAAATAGTAAACACTTACTTATTTTAAATAATATATTATTCGTTAAAATAAAGTGATATGATCATTTTATGCTATGCTAATTATCATTTATATAAACTCTCATACAATTTGAATATTCATAGGCATGCAATCAAATAGTAAGCACTTACTTATTTTAAATAATATATATTATTCGTTAAAATAAAGTGATATGATCATTTTATGCTATGGTAATTATCATTTATATAAACTCTCATACAATTTGAATATTCATAGGCATTATTTTAAATAATATGTTATTCATTAAAATAAAGTGATATGATCATTTTATGCTATGCTAATAATCATTTATATAAACTCTCATACAATTTGAATATTCATAGGCATGCAATCAAATAGTAAACACTTACTTATTTTAAATAATATATTATTCGTTAAAATAAAGTGATATGATCATTTTATGCTATGCTAATTATCATTTATATAAACTCTCATACAATTTAATTATTCATAGGCATGCAATCAAATAGTAAGCACTTACTTATTTTAAATAATATATTATTCGTTAAAATAAAGTGATATGATCATTTTATGCTATACTAATTATCATTTATATAAACTCTCATACAATTTGAATATTCATAGGCATGCAATCAAATAGTAAGCACTTACTTATTTTAAATAATATATTGTTCGTTAAAATAAAGTGATATGATCATTTTATGCTATGCTAATTATCATTTATATAAACTCTCATACAATTTGAATATTCATAGGCATGCAATCAAATAGTAAACACTTACTTATTTTAAATAATATATTATTCGTTAAAATAAAGTGATATGATCATTTTATGCTATGCTAATTATCATTTATATAAACTCTCATACAATTTGAATATTCATAGGCATGCAATCAAATAGTAAGCACTTACTTATTTTAAATAATATATATTATTCGTTAAAATAAAGTGATATGATCATTTTATGCTATGGTAATTATCATTTATATAAACTCTCATACAATTTGAATATTCATAGGCATTATTTTAAATAATATGTTATTCATTAAAATAAAGTGATATGATCATTTTATGCTATGCTAATAATCATTTATATAAACTCTCATACAATTTGAATATTCATAGGCATGCAATCAAATAGTAAACACTTACTTATTTTAAATAATATATTATTCGTTAAAATAAAGTGATATGATCATTTTATGCTATGCTAATTATCATTTATATAAACTCTCATACAATTTAATTATTCATAGGCATGCAATCAAATAGTAAGCACTTACTTATTTTAAATAATATATTATTCGTTAAAATAAAGTGATATGATCATTTTATGCTATACTAATTATCATTTATATAAACTCTCATACAATTTGAATATTCATAGGCATGCAATCAAATAGTAAGCACTTACTTATTTTAAATAATATATTGTTCGTTAAAATAAAGTGATATGATCATTTTATGCTATGCTAATTATCATTTATATAAACTCTCATACAATTTGAATATTCATAGGCATGCAATCAAATAGTAAACACTTACTTATTTTAAATAATATATTATTCGTTAAAATAAAGTGATATGATCATTTTATGCTATGCTAATTATCATTTATATAAACTCTCATACAATTTGAATATTCATAGGCATGCAATCAAATAGTAAGCACTTACTTATTTTAAATAATATATATTATTCGTTAAAATAAAGTGATATGATCATTTTATGCTATGGTAATTATCATTTATATAAACTCTCATACAATTTGAATATTCATAGGCATTATTTTAAATAATATGTTATTCATTAAAATAAAGTGATATGATCATTTTATGCTATGCTAATAATCATTTATATAAACTCTCATACAATTTGAATATTCATAGGCATGCAATCAAATAGTAAACACTTACTTATTTTAAATAATATATTATTCGTTAAAATAAAGTGATATGATCATTTTATGCTATGCTAATTATCATTTATATAAACTCTCATACAATTTGAATATTCATAGGCATGCAATCAAATAGTAAACACTTACTTATTTTAAATAATATATTATTCGTTAAAATAAAGTGATATGATCATTTTATGCTATGCTAATTATCATTTATATAAACTCTCATACAATTTGAATATTCATAGGCATGCAATCAAATAGTAAGCACTTACTTATTTTAAATAATATATATTATTCGTTAAAATAAAGTGATATGATCATTTTATGCTATGGTAATTATCATTTATATAAACTCTCATACAATTTGAATATTCATAGGCATTATTTTAAATAATATGTTATTCATTAAAATAAAGTGATATGATCATTTTATGCTATGCTAATAATCATTTATATAAACTCTCATACAATTTGAATATTCATAGGCATGCAATCAAATAGTAAACACTTACTTATTTTAAATAATATATTATTCGTTAAAATAAAGTGATATGATCATTTTATGCTATGCTAATTATCATTTATATAAACTCTCATACAATTTAATTATTCATAGGCATGCAATCAAATAGTAAGCACTTACTTATTTTAAATAATATATTATTCGTTAAAATAAAGTGATATGATCATTTTATGCTATACTAATTATCATTTATATAAACTCTCATACAATTTGAATATTCATAGGCATGCAATCAAATAGTAAGCACTTACTTATTTTAAATAATATATTGTTCGTTAAAATAAAGTGATATGATCATTTTATGCTATGCTAATTATCATTTATATAAACTCTCATACAATTTGAATATTCATAGGCATGCAATCAAATAGTAAACACTTACTTATTTTAAATAATATATTATTCGTTAAAATAAAGTGATATGATCATTTTATGCTATGCTAATTATCATTTATATAAACTCTCATACAATTTGAATATTCATAGGCATGCAATCAAATAGTAAGCACTTACTTATTTTAAATAATATATATTATTCGTTAAAATAAAGTGATATGATCATTTTATGCTATGGTAATTATCATTTATATAAACTCTCATACAATTTGAATATTCATAGGCATTATTTTAAATAATATGTTATTCATTAAAATAAAGTGATATGATCATTTTATGCTATGCTAATAATCATTTATATAAACTCTCATACAATTTGAATATTCATAGGCATGCAATCAAATAGTAAACACTTACTTATTTTAAATAATATATTATTCGTTAAAATAAAGTGATATGATCATTTTATGCTATGCTAATTATCATTTATATAAACTCTCATACAATTTGAATATTCATAGGCTAAACACTTACTTATTTTAAATAATATATTATTCGTTAAAATAAAGTGATATGATCATTTTATGCTATGCTAATTATCATTTATATAAACTCTCATACAATTTGAATATTCATAGGCATGCAATCAAATAGTAAACACTTACTTATTTTAAATAATATATTATTCGTTAAAATAAAGTGATATGATCATTTTATGCTATGCTAATTATCGTTTATATAAACTCTCATACAATTTGAATATTCATAGGCATGCAATCAAATAGTAAACACTTACTTATTTTAAATAATATATTATTCGTTAAAATAAAGTGATATGATCATTTTATGCTATGCTAATTATCGTTTATATAAACTCTCATACAATTTGATTATTCATAGGCATGCAATCAAATAGTAAACACTTACTTATTTTAAATAATATATTATTCGTTAAAATAAAGTGATATGATCATTTTATGCTATGCTAATTATCATTTATATAAACTCTCATACAATTTGAATATTCATAGGCTAAACACTTACTTATTTTAAATAATATATTATTCGTTAAAATAAAGTGATATGATCATTTTATGCTATGCTAATTATCATTTATATAAACTCTCATACAATTTGAATATTCATAGGCATGCAATCAAATAGTAAACACTTACATATTTTAAATAATATATTATTCGTTAAAATAAAGTGATATGATCATTTTATGCTATGCTAATTATCATTTATATAAACTCTCATACAATTTAATTATTCATAGGCATGCAATCAAATAGTAAACACTTACTTATTTTAAATAATATATTATTCGTTAAAATAAAGTGTTATGATCATTTTATGCTATGCTAATTATCATTTATATAAACTCTCATACAATTTGAATATTCATAGGCATGCAATCAAATAGTAAGCACTTACTTATTTTAAATAATATATTATTCGTTAAAATAAAGTGATATGATCATTTTATGCTATGCTAATTATCATTTATATAAACTCTCATACAATTTAATTATTCATAGGCATGCAATCAAATAGTAAACACTTACTTATTTTAAATAATATATTATTCGTTAAAATAAAGTGTTATGATCATTTTATGCTATGCTAATTATAATTTATATAAACTCTCATACAATTTGAATATTCATAGGCTAAACACTTACTTATTTTAAATAATATATTATTCGTTAAAATAAAGTGATATGATCATTTTATGCTACGCTAATTATCATTTATATAAACTCTCATACAATTTGAATATTCATAGGCATGCAATCAAATAGTAAACACTTACTTATTTTAAATAATATATTATTCGTTAAAATAAAGTGATATGATCATTTTATGCTATGCTAATTATCGTTTATATAAACTCTCATACAATTTGAATATTCATAGGCATGCAATCAAATAGTAAACAGTTACTTATTTTAAATAATATATTATTCGTTAAAATAAAGTGATATGATCATTTTATGCTATGCTAATTATCGTTTATATAAACTCTCATACAATTTGAATATTCATAGGCTAAACACTTACTTATTTTAAATAATATATTATTCGTTAAAATAAAGTGATATGATCATTTTATGCTATGCTAATTATCATTTATATAAACTCTCATACAATTTGAATATTCATAGGCTAAACACTTACTTATTTTAAATAATATATTATTCGTTAAAATAAAGTGATATGATCATTTTATGCTATGCTAATTATCATTTATATAAACTCTCATACAATTTGAATATTCATAGGCATGCAATCAAATAGTAAACACTTACATATTTTAAATAATATATTATTCGTTAAAATAAAGTGATATGATCATTTTATGCTATGCTAATTATCATTTATATAAACTCTCATACAATTTAATTATTCATAGGCATGCAATCAAATAGTAAACACTTACTTATTTTAAATAATATATTATTCGTTAAAATAAAGTGTTATGATCATTTTATGCTATGCTAATTATCATTTATATAAACTCTCATACAATTTGAATATTCATAGGCATGCAATCAAATAGTAAGCACTTACTTATTTTAAATAATATATTATTCGTTAAAATAAAGTGATATGATCATTTTATGCTATGCTAATTATCATTTATATAAACTCTCATACAATTTAATTATTCATAGGCATGCAATCAAATAGTAAACACTTACTTATTTTAAATAATATATTATTCGTTAAAATAAAGTGTTATGATCATTTTATGCTATGCTAATTATAATTTATATAAACTCTCATACAATTTGAATATTCATAGGCTAAACACTTACTTATTTTAAATAATATATTATTCGTTAAAATAAAGTGATATGATCATTTTATGCTACGCTAATTATCATTTATATAAACTCTCATACAATTTGAATATTCATAGGCATGCAATCAAATAGTAAACACTTACTTATTTTAAATAATATATTATTCGTTAAAATAAAGTGATATGATCATTTTATGCTATGCTAATTATCGTTTATATAAACTCTCATACAATTTGAATATTCATAGGCATGCAATCAAATAGTAAACAGTTACTTATTTTAAATAATATATTATTCGTTAAAATAAAGTGATATGATCATTTTATGCTATGCTAATTATCGTTTATATAAACTCTCATACAATTTGATTATTCATAGGCATGCAATCAAATAGTAAACACTTACTTATTTTAAATAATATATTATTCGTTAAAATAAAGTGATATGATCATTTTATGCTATGCTAATTATCATTTATATAAACTCTCATACAATTTGAATATTCATAGGCTAAACACTTACTTATTTTAAATAATATATTATTCGTTAAAATAAAGTGATATGATCATTTTATGCTATGCTAATTATCATTTATATAAACTCTCATACAATTTGAATATTCATAGGCATGCAATCAAATAGTAAACACTTACATATTTTAAATAATATATTATTCGTTAAAATAAAGTGATATGATCATTTTATGCTATGCTAATTATCATTTATATAAACTCTCATACAATTTAATTATTCATAGGCATGCAATCAAATAGTAAACACTTACTTATTTTAAATAATATATTATTCGTTAAAATAAAGTGTTATGATCATTTTATGCTATGCTAATTATCATTTATATAAACTCTCATACAATTTGAATATTCATAGGCATGCAATCAAATAGTAAGCACTTACTTATTTTAAATAATATATTATTCGTTAAAATAAAGTGATATGATCATTTTATGCTATGCTAATTATCATTTATATAAACTCTCATACAATTTAATTATTCATAGGCATGCAATCAAATAGTAAGCACTTACTTATTTTAAATAATATATTATTCGTTAAAATAAAGTGATATGATCATTTTATGCTATGCTAATTATCATTTATATAAACTCTCATACAATTTGAATATTCATAGGCATGCAATCAAATAGTAAGCACTTACTTATTTTAAATAATATATATTATTCGTTAAAATAAAGTGATATGATCATTTTATGCTATGGTAATTATCATTTATATAAACTCTCATACAATTTGAATATTCATAGGCATTATTTTAAATAATATGTTATTCGTTAAAATAAAGTGATATGATCATTTTATGCTATGCTAATAATCATTTATATAAACTCTCATACAATTTGAATATTCATAGGCATGCAATCAAATAGTAAACACTTACTTATTTTAAATAATATATTATTCGTTAAAATAAAGTGATATGATCATTTTATGCTATGCTAATTATCATTTATATAAACTCTCATACAATTTGAATATTCATAGGCTAAACACTTACTTATTTTAAATAATATATTATTCGTTAAAATAAAGTGATATGATCATTTTATGCTATGCTAATTATCATTTATATAAACTCTCATACAATTTGAATATTCATAGGCATGCAATCAAATAGTAAACACTTACTTATTTTAAATAATATATTATTCGTTAAAATAAAGTGATATGATCATTTTATGCTATGCTAATTATCGTTTATATAAACTCTCATACAATTTGAATATTCATAGGCATGCAATCAAATAGTAAACACTTACTTATTTTAAATAATATATTATTCGTTAAAATAAAGTGATATGATCATTTTATGCTATGCTAATTATCGTTTATATAAACTCTCATACAATTTGATTATTCATAGGCATGCAATCAAATAGTAAACACTTACTTATTTTAAATAATATATTATTCGTTAAAATAAAGTGATATGATCATTTTATGCTATGCTAATTATCATTTATATAAACTCTCATACAATTTGAATATTCATAGGCTAAACACTTACTTATTTTAAATAATATATTATTCGTTAAAATAAAGTGATATGATCATTTTATGCTATGCTAATTATCATTTATATAAACTCTCATACAATTTGAATATTCATAGGCATGCAATCAAATAGTAAACACTTACATATTTTAAATAATATATTATTCGTTAAAATAAAGTGATATGATCATTTTATGCTATGCTAATTATCATTTATATAAACTCTCATACAATTTAATTATTCATAGGCATGCAATCAAATAGTAAACACTTACTTATTTTAAATAATATATTATTCGTTAAAATAAAGTGTTATGATCATTTTATGCTATGCTAATTATCATTTATATAAACTCTCATACAATTTGAATATTCATAGGCATGCAATCAAATAGTAAGCACTTACTTATTTTAAATAATATATTATTCGGTAAAATAAAGTGATATGATCATTTTATGCTATGCTAATTATCATTTATATAAACTCTCATACAATTTGAATATTCATAGGCATGCAATCAAATAGTAAGCACTTACTTATTTTAAATAATATATTGTTCGTTAAAATAAAGTGATATGATCATTTTATGCTATGCTAATTATCATTTATATAAACTCTCATACAATTTAATTATTCATAGGCATGCAATCAAATAGTAAACACTTACTTATTTTAAATAATATATTATTCGTTAAAATAAAGTGATATGATCATTTTATGCTATGCTAATTATCATTTATATAAACTCTCATACAATTTGAATATTCATAGGCATGCAATCAAATAGTAAGCACTTACTTATTTTAAATAATATATTATTCATTAAAATAAAATTATATGATCATTTTATGCTATGCTAATTATCATTTATATAAACTCTCGTACAATTTGAATATTAAAAGGCATTATTTTAAATAATATATTATTCGTTAAAATAAAGTGATATGATCATTTTATGCTATGCTAATTATCATTTATATAAACTCTCATACAATTTGAATATTCATAGGCATGCAATCAAATAGTAAGCACTTACTTATTTTAAATAATATATTATTCGTTAAAATAAAGTGATATGATCATTTTATGCTATGCTAATTATCATTTATATAAACTCTCATACAATTTAATTATTCATAGGCATGCAATCAAATAGTAAACACTTACTTATTTTAAATAATATATTATTCGTTAAAATAAAGTGTTATGATCATTTTATGCTATGCTAATTATAATTTATATAAACTCTCATACAATTTGAATATTCATAGGCATGCAATCAAATAGTAAGCACTTACTCATTTTAAATAATATATTATTCGTTAAAATAAAGTGATATGATCATTTTATGCTATGCTAATTATCATTTATATAAACTCTCATACAATTTGAATATTCATAGGCATGCAATCAAATAGTAAGCACTTACTTATTTTAAATAATATATTGTTCGTTAAAATAAAGTGATATGATCATTTTATGCTATGCTAATTATCATTTATATAAACTCTCATACAATTTAATTATTCATAGGCATGCAATCAAATAGTAAACACTTACTTATTTTAAATAATATATTATTCGTTAAAATAAAGTGATATGATCATTTTATGCTATGCTAATTATCATTTATATAAACTCTCATACAATTTAATTATTCATAGGCATGCAATCTAATAGTAAACACTTACTTATTTTAAATAATATATTATTCGTTAAAATAAAGTGTTATGATCATTTTATGCTATGCTAATTATCATTTATATAAACTCTCATACAATTTGAATATTCATAGGCATGCAATCAAATAGTAAGCACTTACTTATTTTAAATAATATATTATTCGTTAAAATAAAGTGATATGATCATTTTATGCTATGCTAATTATCATTTATATAAACTCTCATACAATTTGAATATTCATAGGCATGCAATCAAATAGTAAGCACTTACTTATTTTAAATAATATATTGTTCGTTAAAATAAAGTGATATGATCATTTTATGCTATGCTAATTATCATTTATATAAACTCTCATACAATTTAATTATTCATAGGCATGCAATCAAATAGTAAACACTTACTTATTTTAAATAATATATTATTCGTTAAAATAAAGTGATATGATCATTTTATGCTATGCTAATTATTATTTATATAAACTCTCATACAATTTGAATATTCATAGGCATGCAATCAAATAGTAAGCACTTACTTATTTTAAATAATATATTATTCATTAAAATAAAATGATATGATCATTTTATGCTATGCTAATTATCATTTATATAAACTCTCGTACAATTTGAATATTAAAAGGCATTATTTTAAATAATATATTATTCGTTAAAATAAAGTGATATGATCATTTTATGCTATGCTAATTATCATTTATATAAACTCTCATACAATTTGAATATTCATAGGCATGCAATCAAATAGTAAGCACTTACTTATTTTAAATAATATATTATTCGTTAAAATAAAGTGATATGATCATTTTATGCTATGCTAATTATCATTTATATAAACTCTCATACAATTTGAATATTCATAGGCATGCAATCAAATAGTAAGCACTTACTTATTTTAAATAATATATTGTTCGTTAAAATAAAGTGATATGATCATTTTATGCTATGCTAATTATCATTTATATAAACTCTCATACAATTTAATTATTCATAGGCATGCAATCAAATAGTAAACACTTACTTATTTTAAATAATATATTATTCGTTAAAATAAAGTGATATGATCATTTTATGCTATGCTAATTATCATTTATATAAACTCTCATACAATTTGAATATTCATAGGCATGCAATCAAATAGTAAGCACTTACTTATTTTAAATAATATATTATTCATTAAAATAAAATGATATGATCATTTTATGCTATGCTAATTATCATTTATATAAACTCTCGTACAATTTGAATATTAAAAGGCATTATTTTAAATAATATATTATTCGTTAAAATAAAGTGATATGATCATTTTATGCTATGCTAATTATCATTTATATAAACTCTCATACAATTTGAATATTCAAAGGCATTATTTTAAATAATATATTATTCGTTAAAATAAAGTGATATGATCATTTTATGCTATGCTAATTATCATTTATATAAACTCTCATACAATTTGAATATTCATTGGCATGCAATCAAATAGTAAGCACTTACTTATTTTAAATAATATATTATTCGTTAAAATAAAGTGATATGATCATTTTATGCTATGCTAATTATCATTTATATAAACTCTCATACAATTTGAATATTTATAGGCATGCAATCAAATAGTAAACACTTACTTATTTTAAATAATATATTATTCGTTAAAATAAAGTGATATGATCATTTTATGCTATACTAATTATCATTTATATAAACTCTCATACAATTTGAATATTCATAGGCATGCAATCAAATAGTAAACACTTACTTATTTTAAATAATATATTATTCGTTAAAATAAAGTGATATGATCATTTTATGCTATGCTAATTATCATTTATATAAACTCTCATACAATTTGAATATTCATAGGCATGCAATCAAATAGTAAGCACTTACTTATTTTAAATAATATATTATTCGTTAAAATAAAATGATATGATCATTTTATGCTATGCTAATTATCATTTATATAAACTCTCATACAATTTGAATATTCATTGGCATGCAATCAAATAGTAAGCACTTACTTATTTTAAATAATATATTATTCGTTAAAATAAAGTGATATGATCATTTTATGCTATGCTAATTATCATTTATATAAACTCTCATACAATTTGAATATTCAAAGGCATTATTTTAAATAATATATTATTCGTTAAAATAAAGTGATATGATCATTTTATGCTATGCTAATTATCATTTATATAAACTCTCATACAATTTGAATATTCATTGGCATGCAATCAAATAGTAAGCACTTACTTATTTTAAATAATATATTATTCGTTAAAATAAAGTGATATGATCATTTTATGCTATGCTAATTATCATTTATATAAACTCTCATACAATTTGAATATTCATAGGCATGCAATCAAATAGTAAGCACTTACTTATTTTAAATAATATATTATTCGTTAAAATAAAGTGATATGATCATTTTATGCTATGCTAATTATCATTTATATAAACTCTCATACAATTTGAATATTCATAGGCATGCAATCAAATAGTAAACACTTACTTATTTTAAATAATATATTATTCGTTAAATTAAAGTGATATGATCATTTTATGCTATGCTAATTATCATTAATATAAACTCTCACACTATTTGAATATTCATAGGCATGCAATCAAATAGTAAACACTTACTTATTTTAAATAATATATTATTCGTTAAAATAATGTGATATGATCATTTTATGCTATGCTAATTATCATTAATATAAACTCTCATGCGATTTGAATATTCATAGGCATGCAATCAAATAGTAAACACTTACTTATTTTAAATAATATATTATTCGTTAAAATAAAGTGATATGATCATTTTATGCTATGCTAATTATCATTTATATAAACTCTCATACAATTTGAATATTCATAGGCATGCAATCAAATAGTAAGCACTTACTTATTTTAAATAATATATTATTCGTTAAAATAAAATGATATGATCATTTTATGCTATGCTAATTATCATTTATATAAACTCTCATACAATTTGAATATTCAAAGGCATTATTTTAAATAATATATTATTCGTTAAAATAAAGTGATATGATCATTTTATGCTATGCTAATTATCATTTATATAAACTCTCATACAATTTGAATATTCATAGGCATGCAATCAAATAGTAAGCACTTACATATTTTAAATAATATATTATTCGTTAAAATAAAGTGATATGATCATTTTATTCTATGCTAATTATCATTTATATAAACTCTCAAAAAATTTGGATATTCATAGGCATGCAATCAAATAGTAAACACTTATTTATTTTAAATAATATATTATTCGTTAAAATAAAGTGATATGATCATTTTATGCTATGCTAATTCTCATTTATTTAAACTCTCATACAATTTGAATATTCATAGGCATGCAATCAAATAGTAAACACTTACTTATTTTAAATAATATATTATTCGTTAAAATAAAGTGATATGATCATTTTATGCTATGCTAATTATCATTTATATAAACTCTCATACAATTTGAATATTCATAGGCATGCAATCAAATAGTAAGCACTTACTTATTTTAAATAATATATTATTCGTTAAAATAAAATGATATGATCATTTTATGCTATGCTAATTATCATTTATATAAACTCTCATACAATTTGAATATTCAAAGGCATTATTTTAAATAATATATTATTCGTTAAAATAAAGTGATATGATCATTTTATGCTATGCTAATTATCATTTATATAAACTCTCATACAATTTGAATATTCATAGGCATGCAATCAAATAGTAAGCACTTACATATTTTAAATAATATATTATTCGTTAAAATAAAATGATATGATCATTTTATGCTATGCTAATTATCATTTATATAAACTCTCGTACAATTTGAATATTAAAAGGCATTATTTTAAATAATATATTATTCGTTAAAATAAAGTGATATGATCATTTTATGCTATGCTAATTATCATTTATATAAACTCTCATACAATTTGAATATTCAAAGGCATTATTTTAAATAATATATTATTCGTTAAAATAAAGTGATATGATCATTTTATGCTATGCTAATTATCATTTATATAAACTCTCATACAATTTGAATATTCATTGGCATGCAATCAAATAGTAAGCACTTACTTATTTTAAATAATATATTATTCGTTAAAATAAAGTGATATGATCATTTTATGCTATGCTAATTATCATTTATATAAACTCTCATACAATTTGAATATTTATAGGCATGCAATCAAATAGTAAACACTTACTTATTTTAAATAATATATTATTCGTTAAAATAAAGTGATATGATCATTTTATGCTATACTAATTATCATTTATATAAACTCTCATACAATTTGAATATTCATAGGCATGCAATCAAATAGTAAACACTTACTTATTTTAAATAATATATTATTCGTTAAAATAAAGTGATATGATCATTTTATGCTATGCTAATTATCATTTATATAAACTCTCATACAATTTGAATATTCATAGGCATGCAATCAAATAGTAAGCACTTACTTATTTTAAATAATATATTGTTCGTTAAAATAAAGTGATATGATCATTTTATGCTATGCTAATTATCATTTATATAAACTCTCATACAATTTAATTATTCATAGGCATGCAATCAAATAGTAAACACTTACTTATTTTAAATAATATATTATTCGTTAAAATAAAGTGATATGATCATTTTATGCTATGCTAATTATCATTTATATAAACTCTCATACAATTTGAATATTCATAGGCATGCAATCAAATAGTAAGCACTTACTTATTTTAAATAATATATTATTCATTAAAATAAAATGATATGATCATTTTATGCTATGCTAATTATCATTTATATAAACTCTCGTACAATTTGAATATTAAAAGGCATTATTTTAAATAATATATTATTCGTTAAAATAAAGTGATATGATCATTTTATGCTATGCTAATTATCATTTATATAAACTCTCATACAATTTGAATATTCAAAGGCATTATTTTAAATAATATATTATTCGTTAAAATAAAGTGATATGATCATTTTATGCTATGCTAATTATCATTTATATAAACTCTCATACAATTTGAATATTCATTGGCATGCAATCAAATAGTAAGCACTTACTTATTTTAAATAATATATTATTCGTTAAAATAAAGTGATATGATCATTTTATGCTATGCTAATTATCATTTATATAAACTCTCATACAATTTGAATATTTATAGGCATGCAATCAAATAGTAAACACTTACTTATTTTAAATAATATATTATTCGTTAAAATAAAGTGATATGATCATTTTATGCTATGCTAATTATCATTTATATAAACTCTCATACAATTTGAATATTCATAGGCATGCAATCAAATAGTAAGCACTTACTTATTTTAAATAATATATTATTCGTTAAAATAAAATGATATGATCATTTTATGCTATGCTAATTATCATTTATATAAACTCTCATACAATTTGAATATTCATTGGCATGCAATCAAATAGTAAGCACTTACTTATTTTAAATAATATATTATTCGTTAAAATAAAGTGATATGATCATTTTATGCTATGCTAATTATCATTTATATAAACTCTCATACAATTTGAATATTCAAAGGCATTATTTTAAATAATATATTATTCGTTAAAATAAAGTGATATGATCATTTTATGCTATGCTAATTATCATTTATATAAACTCTCATACAATTTGAATATTCATTGGCATGCAATCAAATAGTAAGCACTTACTTATTTTAAATAATATATTATTCGTTAAAATAAAGTGATATGATCATTTTATGCTATGCTAATTATCATTTATATAAACTCTCATACAATTTGAATATTCATAGGCATGCAATCAAATAGTAAGCACTTACTTATTTTAAATAATATATTATTCGTTAAAATAAAGTGATATGATCATTTTATGCTATGCTAATTATCATTTATATAAACTCTCATACAATTTGAATATTCATAGGCATGCAATCAAATAGTAAACACTTACTTATTTTAAATAATATATTATTCGTTAAATTAAAGTGATATGATCATTTTATGCTATGCTAATTATCATTAATATAAACTCTCACACTATTTGAATATTCATAGGCATGCAATCAAATAGTAAACACTTACTTATTTTAAATAATATATTATTCGTTAAAATAATGTGATATGATCATTTTATGCTATGCTAATTATCATTAATATAAACTCTCATGCGATTTGAATATTCATAGGCATGCAATCAAATAGTAAACACTTACTTATTTTAAATAATATATTATTCGTTAAAATAAAGTGATATGATCATTTTATGCTATGCTAATTATCATTTATATAAACTCTCATACAATTTGAATATTCATAGGCATGCAATCAAATAGTAAGCACTTACTTATTTTAAATAATATATTATTCGTTAAAATAAAATGATATGATCATTTTATGCTATGCTAATTATCATTTATATAAACTCTCATACAATTTGAATATTCAAAGGCATTATTTTAAATAATATATTATTCGTTAAAATAAAGTGATATGATCATTTTATGCTATGCTAATTATCATTTATATAAACTCTCATACAATTTGAATATTCATAGGCATGCAATCAAATAGTAAGCACTTACATATTTTAAATAATATATTATTCGTTAAAATAAAGTGATATGATCATTTTATTCTATGCTAATTATCATTTATATAAACTCTCAAAAAATTTGGATATTCATAGGCATGCAATCAAATAGTAAACACTTATTTATTTTAAATAATATATTATTCGTTAAAATAAAGTGATATGATCATTTTATGCTATGCTAATTCTCATTTATTTAAACTCTCATACAATTTGAATATTCATAGGCATGCAATCAAATAGTAAACACTTACTTATTTTAAATAATATATTATTCGTTAAAATAAAGTGATATGATCATTTTATGCTATGCTAATTATCATTTATATAAACTCTCATACAATTTGAATATTCATAGGCATGCAATCAAATAGTAAGCACTTACTTATTTTAAATAATATATTATTCGTTAAAATAAAATGATATGATCATTTTATGCTATGCTAATTATCATTTATATAAACTCTCATACAATTTGAATATTCAAAGGCATTATTTTAAATAATATATTATTCGTTAAAATAAAGTGATATGATCATTTTATGCTATGCTAATTATCATTTATATAAACTCTCATACAATTTGAATATTCATAGGCATGCAATCAAATAGTAAGCACTTACATATTTTAAATAATATATTATTCGTTAAAATAATGTGATATGATCATTTTATTCTATGCTAATTATCATTTATATAAACTCTCAAAAAATTTGGATATTCATAGGCATGCAATCAAATAGTAAACACTTATTTATTTTAAATAATATATTATTCGTTAAAATAAAGTGATATGATCATTTTATGCTATGCTAATTCTCATTTATTTAAACTCTCATACAATTTGAATATTCATAGGCATGCAATCAAATAGTAAACACTTACTTATTTTAAATAATATATTATTCGTTAAAATAAAGTGATATGATCATTTTATGCTATGCTAATTATCATTTATATAAACTCTCATACAATTTGAATATTCATAGGCATGCAATCAAATAGTAAGCACTTACTTATTTTAAATAATATATTATTCGTTAAAATAAAGTGATATGATCATTTTATGCTATGCTAATTATCATTTATATAAACTCTCATACGATTTGAATATTCATAGGCATGCAATCAAATAGTAAACACTTACTTATTTTAAATAATATATTATTCGTTAAAGTAAAGTGATATGATCATTTTATGCTACGCTAATTATCATTTATATAAACTCTCATACGATTTGAATATTCATAGGCATGCAATCAAATAGTAAACACTTACTTATTTTAAATAATATATTATTCGTTAAAATAAAGTGATATGATCATTTTATGCTATGCTAATTATCAATTATATAAACTCTCATACAATTTGAATATTCATAGGCATGCAATCAAATAGTAAACACTTACTTATTTTAAATAATATATTATTCGTTAAAATAAAGTGATATGATCATTTTATGCTATGCTAATTATCATTTATATAAACTCTCATACAATTTAATTATTCATAGGCATGCAATCAAATAGTAAACACTTACTTATTTTAAATAATATATTATTCGTTAAACTAAAGTGATATGATCATTTTATGCTATGCTAATTATCATTTATATAAACTCTCATACAATTTCAATATTCATAGGCATGCAATCAAATAGTAAACACTTACTTATTTTAAATAATATATTATTCGTTAAAATAAAGTGATATGATCATTTTATGCTATGCTAATTATCATTTATATAAACTCTCATACAATTTGAATATTCATAGGCATGCAATCAAATAGTAAACACTTACTTATTTTAAATAATATATTATTCGTTAAAATAAAGTGATATGATCATTTTATGCTATGCTAATTATCATTTATATAAACTCTCATACAATTTAATTATTCATAGGCATGCAATCAAATAGTAAACACTTACTTATTTTAAATAATATATTATTCGTTAAACTAAAGTGATATGATCATTTTATGCTATGCTAATTATCATTTATATAAACTCTCATACAATTTCAATATTCATAGGCATGCAATCAAATAGTAAACACTTACTTATTTTAAATAATATATTATTCGTTAAAATAAAGTGATATGATCATTTTATGCTATGCTAATTATCATTTATATAAACTCTCATACAATTTGAATATTCATAGGCATGCAATCAAATAGTAAACACTTACTTATTTTAAATAATATATTATTCGTTAAAATAAAGTGATGTGATCATTTTATGCTACGCTAATTATCATTTATATAAACTCTCATACAATTTGAATATTCATAGGCATGCAATCAAATAGTAAACACTTACTTATTTTAAATAATATATTATTCGTTAAAATAAAGTGATGTGATCATTTTATGCTACGCTAATTATCATTTATCTAAACTCTCATACAATTTGAATATTCATAGGCATGCAATCAAATAGTAAACACTTACTTATTTTAAATAATATATTATTCGTTAAAATAAAGTGATATGATCATTTTATGCTACGCTAATTATCATTTATATAAACTCTCATACGATTTGAATATTCATAGGCATGCAATCAAATAGTAAACACTTACTTATTTTAAATAATATATTATTCGTTAAAATAAAGTGATATGATCATTTTATGCTACGCTAATTATCATTTATATAAACTCTCATACGATTTGAATGTTCATAGGCATGCAATCAAATAGTAAACACTTACTTATTTTAAATAATATATTATTCGTTAAAATAAAGTGATTTGATCATTTTATGGTATGCTAATTATCATTTATATAAACTCTCATACGATTTGAATGTTCATAGGCATGCAATCAAATAGTAAACACTTACTTATTTTAAATAATATATTATTCGTTAAAATGAAGTGATATGATCATTTTATGCTACGCTAATTATCATTTATATAAACTCTCATGCAATTTGAATATTCATAGGCATGCAATCAAATAGTAAACACTTACTTATTTTAAATAATATATTATTCGTTAAAATAAAGTGATATGATCATTTTATGCTATGCTAATTATCATTTATATAAACTCTCATACAATTTGAATATTCATAGGCATGCAATCAAATAGTAAACACTTACTTATTTTAAATAATAATATATTATTCGTTAAAATAAAGTGATATGATCATTTTATGCTACGCTAATTATCATTTATATAAACTCTCACACGATTTAAATATTCATAGGCATGCAATCAAATAGTAAACACTTACTTATTTTAAATAATATATTATTCGTTAAAATAAAGTGATATGATCATTTTATGCTATGCTAATTCTCATTTATATAAACTCTCATACAATTTGAATATTCATAGGCATGCAATCAAATAGTAAACACTTACTTATTTTAAATAATATATTATTCGTTAAAATAAAGTGATATGATCATTTTATGCTATGCTAATTATCATTTATATAAACTCTCATACAATTTGAATATTCATAGGCATGCAATCAAATAGTAAGCACTTACTTATTTTAAATAATATATTATTCGTTAAAATAAAATGATATGATCATTTTATGCTATGCTAATTATCATTTATATAAACTCTCATACAATTTGAATATTCATTGGCATGCAATCAAATAGTAAGCACTTACTTATTTTAAATAATATATTATTCGTTAAAATAAAGTGATATGATCATTTTATGCTATGCTAATTATCATTTATATAAACTCTCATACAATTTGAATATTCAAAGGCATTATTTTAAATAATATATTATTCGTTAAAATAAAGTGATATGATCATTTTATGCTATGCTAATTATCATTTATATAAACTCTCATACAATTTGAATATTCATTGGCATGCAATCAAATAGTAAGCACTTACTTATTTTAAATAATATATTATTCGTTAAAATAAAGTGATATGATCATTTTATGCTATGCTAATTATCATTTATATAAACTCTCATACAATTTGAATATTCATAGGCATGCAATCAAATAGTAAGCACTTACTTATTTTAAATAATATATTATTCGTTAAAATAAAGTGATATGATCATTTTATGCTATGCTAATTATCAT
This sequence comes from Acmispon strigosus, assembly GCA_030819835.1. Taxonomy (NCBI): domain Eukaryota; kingdom Viridiplantae; phylum Streptophyta; class Magnoliopsida; order Fabales; family Fabaceae; genus Acmispon; species Acmispon strigosus. Next base: position 19,607,409 of record JAUAMA010000004.1, on the reverse strand, counting down.
TTATATAAACTCTCATACAATTTGAATATTCATAGGCATGCAATCAAATAGTAAACACTTACTTATTTTAAATAATATATTATTCGTTAAATTAAAGTGATATGATCATTTTATGCTATGCTAATTATCATTAATATAAACTCTCACACTATTTGAATATTCATAGGCATGCAATCAAATAGTAAACACTTACTTATTTTAAATAATATATTATTCGTTAAAATAATGTGATATGATCATTTTATGCTATGCTAATTATCATTAATATAAACTCTCATGCGATTTGAATATTCATAGGCATGCAATCAAATAGTAAACACTTACTTATTTTAAATAATATATTATTCGTTAAAATAAAGTGATATGATCATTTTATGCTATGCTAATTATCATTTATATAAACTCTCATACAATTTGAATATTCATAGGCATGCAATCAAATAGTAAGCACTTACTTATTTTAAATAATATATTATTCGTTAAAATAAAATGATATGATCATTTTATGCTATGCTAATTATCATTTATATAAACTCTCATACAATTTGAATATTCAAAGGCATTATTTTAAATAATATATTATTCGTTAAAATAAAGTGATATGATCATTTTATGCTATGCTAATTATCATTTATATAAACTCTCATACAATTTGAATATTCATAGGCATGCAATCAAATAGTAAGCACTTACATATTTTAAATAATATATTATTCGTTAAAATAAAGTGATATGATCATTTTATTCTATGCTAATTATCATTTATATAAACTCTCAAAAAATTTGGATATTCATAGGCATGCAATCAAATAGTAAACACTTATTTATTTTAAATAATATATTATTCGTTAAAATAAAGTGATATGATCATTTTATGCTATGCTAATTCTCATTTATTTAAACTCTCATACAATTTGAATATTCATAGGCATGCAATCAAATAGTAAACACTTACTTATTTTAAATAATATATTATTCGTTAAAATAAAGTGATATGATCATTTTATGCTATGCTAATTATCATTTATATAAACTCTCATACAATTTGAATATTCATAGGCATGCAATCAAATAGTAAGCACTTACTTATTTTAAATAATATATTATTCGTTAAAATAAAATGATATGATCATTTTATGCTATGCTAATTATCATTTATATAAACTCTCATACAATTTGAATATTCAAAGGCATTATTTTAAATAATATATTATTCGTTAAAATAAAGTGATATGATCATTTTATGCTATGCTAATTATCATTTATATAAACTCTCATACAATTTGAATATTCATAGGCATGCAATCAAATAGTAAGCACTTACATATTTTAAATAATATATTATTCGTTAAAATAAAATGATATGATCATTTTATGCTATGCTAATTATCATTTATATAAACTCTCGTACAATTTGAATATTAAAAGGCATTATTTTAAATAATATATTATTCGTTAAAATAAAGTGATATGATCATTTTATGCTATGCTAATTATCATTTATATAAACTCTCATACAATTTGAATATTCAAAGGCATTATTTTAAATAATATATTATTCGTTAAAATAAAGTGATATGATCATTTTATGCTATGCTAATTATCATTTATATAAACTCTCATACAATTTGAATATTCATTGGCATGCAATCAAATAGTAAGCACTTACTTATTTTAAATAATATATTATTCGTTAAAATAAAGTGATATGATCATTTTATGCTATGCTAATTATCATTTATATAAACTCTCATACAATTTGAATATTTATAGGCATGCAATCAAATAGTAAACACTTACTTATTTTAAATAATATATTATTCGTTAAAATAAAGTGATATGATCATTTTATGCTATACTAATTATCATTTATATAAACTCTCATACAATTTGAATATTCATAGGCATGCAATCAAATAGTAAACACTTACTTATTTTAAATAATATATTATTCGTTAAAATAAAGTGATATGATCATTTTATGCTATGCTAATTATCATTTATATAAACTCTCATACAATTTGAATATTCATAGGCATGCAATCAAATAGTAAGCACTTACTTATTTTAAATAATATATTGTTCGTTAAAATAAAGTGATATGATCATTTTATGCTATGCTAATTATCATTTATATAAACTCTCATACAATTTAATTATTCATAGGCATGCAATCAAATAGTAAACACTTACTTATTTTAAATAATATATTATTCGTTAAAATAAAGTGATATGATCATTTTATGCTATGCTAATTATCATTTATATAAACTCTCATACAATTTGAATATTCATAGGCATGCAATCAAATAGTAAGCACTTACTTATTTTAAATAATATATTATTCATTAAAATAAAATGATATGATCATTTTATGCTATGCTAATTATCATTTATATAAACTCTCGTACAATTTGAATATTAAAAGGCATTATTTTAAATAATATATTATTCGTTAAAATAAAGTGATATGATCATTTTATGCTATGCTAATTATCATTTATATAAACTCTCATACAATTTGAATATTCAAAGGCATTATTTTAAATAATATATTATTCGTTAAAATAAAGTGATATGATCATTTTATGCTATGCTAATTATCATTTATATAAACTCTCATACAATTTGAATATTCATTGGCATGCAATCAAATAGTAAGCACTTACTTATTTTAAATAATATATTATTCGTTAAAATAAAGTGATATGATCATTTTATGCTATGCTAATTATCATTTATATAAACTCTCATACAATTTGAATATTTATAGGCATGCAATCAAATAGTAAACACTTACTTATTTTAAATAATATATTATTCGTTAAAATAAAGTGATATGATCATTTTATGCTATGCTAATTATCATTTATATAAACTCTCATACAATTTGAATATTCATAGGCATGCAATCAAATAGTAAGCACTTACTTATTTTAAATAATATATTATTCGTTAAAATAAAATGATATGATCATTTTATGCTATGCTAATTATCATTTATATAAACTCTCATACAATTTGAATATTCATTGGCATGCAATCAAATAGTAAGCACTTACTTATTTTAAATAATATATTATTCGTTAAAATAAAGTGATATGATCATTTTATGCTATGCTAATTATCATTTATATAAACTCTCATACAATTTGAATATTCAAAGGCATTATTTTAAATAATATATTATTCGTTAAAATAAAGTGATATGATCATTTTATGCTATGCTAATTATCATTTATATAAACTCTCATACAATTTGAATATTCATTGGCATGCAATCAAATAGTAAGCACTTACTTATTTTAAATAATATATTATTCGTTAAAATAAAGTGATATGATCATTTTATGCTATGCTAATTATCATTTATATAAACTCTCATACAATTTGAATATTCATAGGCATGCAATCAAATAGTAAGCACTTACTTATTTTAAATAATATATTATTCGTTAAAATAAAGTGATATGATCATTTTATGCTATGCTAATTATCATTTATATAAACTCTCATACAATTTGAATATTCATAGGCATGCAATCAAATAGTAAACACTTACTTATTTTAAATAATATATTATTCGTTAAATTAAAGTGATATGATCATTTTATGCTATGCTAATTATCATTAATATAAACTCTCACACTATTTGAATATTCATAGGCATGCAATCAAATAGTAAACACTTACTTATTTTAAATAATATATTATTCGTTAAAATAATGTGATATGATCATTTTATGCTATGCTAATTATCATTAATATAAACTCTCATGCGATTTGAATATTCATAGGCATGCAATCAAATAGTAAACACTTACTTATTTTAAATAATATATTATTCGTTAAAATAAAGTGATATGATCATTTTATGCTATGCTAATTATCATTTATATAAACTCTCATACAATTTGAATATTCATAGGCATGCAATCAAATAGTAAGCACTTACTTATTTTAAATAATATATTATTCGTTAAAATAAAATGATATGATCATTTTATGCTATGCTAATTATCATTTATATAAACTCTCATACAATTTGAATATTCAAAGGCATTATTTTAAATAATATATTATTCGTTAAAATAAAGTGATATGATCATTTTATGCTATGCTAATTATCATTTATATAAACTCTCATACAATTTGAATATTCATAGGCATGCAATCAAATAGTAAGCACTTACATATTTTAAATAATATATTATTCGTTAAAATAAAGTGATATGATCATTTTATTCTATGCTAATTATCATTTATATAAACTCTCAAAAAATTTGGATATTCATAGGCATGCAATCAAATAGTAAACACTTATTTATTTTAAATAATATATTATTCGTTAAAATAAAGTGATATGATCATTTTATGCTATGCTAATTCTCATTTATTTAAACTCTCATACAATTTGAATATTCATAGGCATGCAATCAAATAGTAAACACTTACTTATTTTAAATAATATATTATTCGTTAAAATAAAGTGATATGATCATTTTATGCTATGCTAATTATCATTTATATAAACTCTCATACAATTTGAATATTCATAGGCATGCAATCAAATAGTAAGCACTTACTTATTTTAAATAATATATTATTCGTTAAAATAAAATGATATGATCATTTTATGCTATGCTAATTATCATTTATATAAACTCTCATACAATTTGAATATTCAAAGGCATTATTTTAAATAATATATTATTCGTTAAAATAAAGTGATATGATCATTTTATGCTATGCTAATTATCATTTATATAAACTCTCATACAATTTGAATATTCATAGGCATGCAATCAAATAGTAAGCACTTACATATTTTAAATAATATATTATTCGTTAAAATAAAGTGATATGATCATTTTATTCTATGCTAATTATCATTTATATAAACTCTCAAAAAATTTGGATATTCATAGGCATGCAATCAAATAGTAAACACTTATTTATTTTAAATAATATATTATTCGTTAAAATAAAGTGATATGATCATTTTATGCTATGCTAATTCTCATTTATTTAAACTCTCATACAATTTGAATATTCATAGGCATGCAATCAAATAGTAAACACTTACTTATTTTAAATAATATATTATTCGTTAAAATAAAGTGATATGATCATTTTATGCTATGCTAATTATCATTTATATAAACTCTCATACAATTTGAATATTCATAGGCATGCAATCAAATAGTAAGCACTTACTTATTTTAAATAATATATTATTCGTTAAAATAAAGTGATATGATCATTTTATGCTATGCTAATTATCATTTATATAAACTCTCATACGATTTGAATATTCATAGGCATGCAATCAAATAGTAAACACTTACTTATTTTAAATAATATATTATTCGTTAAAGTAAAGTGATATGATCATTTTATGCTACGCTAATTATCATTTATATAAACTCTCATACGATTTGAATATTCATAGGCATGCAATCAAATAGTAAACACTTACTTATTTTAAATAATATATTATTCGTTAAAATAAAGTGATATGATCATTTTATGCTATGCTAATTATCAATTATATAAACTCTCATACAATTTGAATATTCATAGGCATGCAATCAAATAGTAAACACTTACTTATTTTAAATAATATATTATTCGTTAAAATAAAGTGATATGATCATTTTATGCTATGCTAATTATCATTTATATAAACTCTCATACAATTTAATTATTCATAGGCATGCAATCAAATAGTAAACACTTACTTATTTTAAATAATATATTATTCGTTAAACTAAAGTGATATGATCATTTTATGCTATGCTAATTATCATTTATATAAACTCTCATACAATTTCAATATTCATAGGCATGCAATCAAATAGTAAACACTTACTTATTTTAAATAATATATTATTCGTTAAAATAAAGTGATATGATCATTTTATGCTATGCTAATTATCATTTATATAAACTCTCATACAATTTGAATATTCATAGGCATGCAATCAAATAGTAAACACTTACTTATTTTAAATAATATATTATTCGTTAAAATAAAGTGATATGATCATTTTATGCTATGCTAATTATCATTTATATAAACTCTCATACAATTTAATTATTCATAGGCATGCAATCAAATAGTAAACACTTACTTATTTTAAATAATATATTATTCGTTAAACTAAAGTGATATGATCATTTTATGCTATGCTAATTATCATTTATATAAACTCTCATACAATTTCAATATTCATAGGCATGCAATCAAATAGTAAACACTTACTTATTTTAAATAATATATTATTCGTTAAAATAAAGTGATATGATCATTTTATGCTATGCTAATTATCATTTATATAAACTCTCATACAATTTGAATATTCATAGGCATGCAATCAAATAGTAAACACTTACTTATTTTAAATAATATATTATTCGTTAAAATAAAGTGATGTGATCATTTTATGCTACGCTAATTATCATTTATATAAACTCTCATACAATTTGAATATTCATAGGCATGCAATCAAATAGTAAACACTTACTTATTTTAAATAATATATTATTCGTTAAAATAAAGTGATGTGATCATTTTATGCTACGCTAATTATCATTTATCTAAACTCTCATACAATTTGAATATTCATAGGCATGCAATCAAATAGTAAACACTTACTTATTTTAAATAATATATTATTCGTTAAAATAAAGTGATATGATCATTTTATGCTACGCTAATTATCATTTATATAAACTCTCATACGATTTGAATATTCATAGGCATGCAATCAAATAGTAAACACTTACTTATTTTAAATAATATATTATTCGTTAAAATAAAGTGATATGATCATTTTATGCTACGCTAATTATCATTTATATAAACTCTCATACGATTTGAATGTTCATAGGCATGCAATCAAATAGTAAACACTTACTTATTTTAAATAATATATTATTCGTTAAAATAAAGTGATTTGATCATTTTATGGTATGCTAATTATCATTTATATAAACTCTCATACGATTTGAATGTTCATAGGCATGCAATCAAATAGTAAACACTTACTTATTTTAAATAATATATTATTCGTTAAAATGAAGTGATATGATCATTTTATGCTACGCTAATTATCATTTATATAAACTCTCATGCAATTTGAATATTCATAGGCATGCAATCAAATAGTAAACACTTACTTATTTTAAATAATATATTATTCGTTAAAATAAAGTGATATGATCATTTTATGCTATGCTAATTATCATTTATATAAACTCTCATACAATTTGAATATTCATAGGCATGCAATCAAATAGTAAACACTTACTTATTTTAAATAATAATATATTATTCGTTAAAATAAAGTGATATGATCATTTTATGCTACGCTAATTATCATTTATATAAACTCTCACACGATTTAAATATTCATAGGCATGCAATCAAATAGTAAACACTTACTTATTTTAAATAATATATTATTCGTTAAAATAAAGTGATATGATCATTTTATGCTATGCTAATTCTCATTTATATAAACTCTCATACAATTTGAATATTCATAGGCATGCAATCAAATAGTAAACACTTACTTATTTTAAATAATATATTATTCGTTAAAATAAAGTGATATGATCATTTTATGCTATGCTAATTATCATTTATATAAACTCTCATACAATTTGAATATTCATAGGCATGCAATCAAATAGTAAGCACTTACTTATTTTAAATAATATATTATTCGTTAAAATAAAGTGATATGATCATTTTATGCTATGCTAATTATCATTTATATAAACTCTCATACAATTTGAATATTCATAGGCATGCAATCAAATAGTAAACACTTACTTATTTTAAATAATATATTATTCGTTAAATTAAAGTGATATGATCATTTTATGCTATGCTAATTATCATTAATATAAACTCTCACACTATTTGAATATTCATAGGCATGCAATCAAATAGTAAACACTTACTTATTTTAAATAATATATTATTCGTTAAAATAATGTGATATGATCATTTTATGCTATGCTAATTATCATTAATATAAACTCTCATGCGATTTGAATATTCATAGGCATGCAATCAAATAGTAAACACTTACTTATTTTAAATAATATATTATTCGTTAAAATAAAGTGATATGATCATTTTATGCTACGCTAATTATCATTTATATAAACTCTCATACAATTTGAATATTCATAGGCTAAACACTTACTTATTTTAAATAATATATTATTCGTTAAAATAAAGTGATATGATCATTTTATGCTATGCTAATTATCATTTATATAAACTCTCATACAATTTGAATATTCATAGGCATGCAATCAAATAGTAAACACTTACTTATTTTAAATAATATATTATTCGTTAAAATAAAGTGATATGATCATTTTATGCTATGCTAATTATCATTTATATAAACTCTCATACAAATTAATTATTCATAGGCATGCAATCAAATAGTAAACACTTACTTATTTTAAATAATATATTATTCGTTAAAGTAAAGTGATATGATCATTTTATGCTATGCTAATTATCATTTATATAAACTCTCATACGATTTGAATATTCATAGGCATGCAATCAAATAGTAAACACTTACTTATTTTAAATAATATATTATTCGTTAAAGTAAAGTGGTATGATCATTTTATGCTATGCTAATTATCATTTATATAAACTCTCATACGATTTGAATATTCATAGGCATGCAATCAAATAGTAAACACTTACTTATTTTAAATAATATATTATTCGTTAAAATAAAGTGATATGATCATTTTATGCTATGCTAATTATCATTTATATAAACTCTCATACAATTTGAATATTCATAGGCATGCAATCAAATAGTAAGCACTTACTTATTTTAAATAATATATTATTCGTTAAAATAAAATGATATGATCATTTTATGCTATGCTAATTATCATTTATATAAACTCTCATACAATTTGAATATTCAAAGGCATTATTTAAAATAATATATTATTCGTTAAAATAAAGTGATATGATCATTTTATGCTATGCTAATTATCATTTATATAAACTCTCATACAATTTGAATATTCATAGGCATGCAATCAAATAGTAAGCACTTACATATTTTAAATAATATATTATTCGTTAAAATAAAGTGATATGATCATTTTATTCTATGCTAATTATCATTTATATAAACTCTCATACAATTTAATTATTCATAGGCATGCAATCAAATAGTAAACACTTACTTATTTTAAATAATATATTATTCGTTAAAGTAAAGTGATATGATCATTTTATGCTATGCTAATTATCATTTATATAAACTCTCATACGATTTGAATATTCATAGGCATGCAATCAAATAGTAAACACTTACTTATTTTAAATAATATATTATTCGTTAAAGTAAAGTGATATGATCATTTTATGCTATGCTAATTATCATTTATATAAACTCTCATACGATTTGAATATTCATAGGCATGCAATCAAATAGTAAACACTTACTTATTTTAAATAATATATTATTCGTTAAAATAAAGTGATATGATCATTTTATGCTATGCTAATTATCATTTATATAAACTCTCATACAATTTGAATATTCATAGGCATGCAATCAAATAGTAAGCACTTACTTATTTTAAATAATATATTATTCGTTAAAATAAAATGATATGATCATTTTATGCTATGCTAATTATCATTTATATAAACTCTCATACAATTTGAATATTCAAAGGCATTATTTTAAATAATATATTATTCGTTAAAATAAAGTGATATGATCATTTTATGCTATGCTAATTATCATTTATATAAACTCTCATACAATTTGAATATTCATAGGCATGCAATCAAATAGTAAGCACTTACATATTTTAAATAATATATTATTCGTTAAAGTAAAGTGATATGATCATTTTATGCTATGCTAATTATCATTTATATAAACTCTCATACGATTTGAATATTCATAGGCATGCAATCAAATAGTAAACACTTACTTATTTTAAATAATATATTATTCGTTAAAGTAAAGTGATATGATCATTTTATGCTATGCTAATTATCATTTATATAAACTCTCATACGATTTGAATATTCATAGGCATGCAATCAAATAGTAAACACTTACTTATTTTAAATAATATATTATTCGTTAAAATAAAGTGATATGATCATTTTATGCTATGCTAATTATCATTTATATAAACTCTCATACAATTTGAATATTCATAGGCATGCAATCAAATAGTAAGCACTTACTTATTTTAAATAATATATTATTCGTTAAAATAAAATGATATGATCATTTTATGCTATGCTAATTATCATTTATATAAACTCTCATACAATTTGAATATTCAAAGGCATTATTTTAAATAATATATTATTCGTTAAAATAAAGTGATATGATCATTTTATGCTATGCTAATTATCATTTATATAAACTCTCATACAATTTGAATATTCATAGGCATGCAATCAAATAGTAAGCACTAACATATTTTAAATAATATATTATTCGTTAAAATAAAGTGATATGATCATTTTATTCTATGCTAATTATCATTTATATAAACTCTCAAAAAATTTGGATATTCATAGGCATGCAATCAAATAGTAAACACTTATTTATTTTAAATAATATATTATTCGTTAAAATAAAGTGATATGATCATTTTATGCTATGCTAATTCTCATTTATTTAAACTCTCATACAATTTGAATATTCATAGGCATGCAATCAAATAGTAAACACTTACTTATTTTAAATAATATATTATTCGTTAAAATAAAGTGATATGATCATTTTATGCTATGCTAATTATCATTTATATAAACTCTCATACAATTTGAATATTCATAGGCATGCAATCAAATAGTAAGCACTTACTTATTTTAAATAATATATTATTCGTTAAAATAAAATGATATGATCATTTTATGCTATGCTAATTATCATTTATATAAACTCTCATACAATTTGAATATTCAAAGGCATTATTTTAAATAATATATTATTCGTTAAAATAAAGTGATATGATCATTTTATGCTATGCTAATTATCATTTATATAAACTCTCATACAATTTGAATATTCATAGGCATGCAATCAAATAGTAAGCACTTACATATTTTAAATAATATATTATTCGTTAAAATAAAGTGATATGATCATTTTATTCTATGCTAATTATCATTTATATAAACTCTCAAAAAATTTGGATATTCATAGGCATGCAATCAAATAGTAAACACTTATTTATTTTAAATAATATATTATTCGTTAAAATAAAGTGATATGATCATTTTATGCTATGCTAATTCTCATTTATTTAAACTCTCATACAATTTGAATATTCATAGGCATGCAATCAAATAGTAAACACTTACTTATTTTAAATAATATATTATTCGTTAAAATAAAGTGATATGATCATTTTATGCTATGCTAATTATCATTTATATAAACTCTCATACAATTTGAATATTCATAGGCATGCAATCAAATAGTAAGCACTTACTTATTTTAAATAATATATTATTCGTTAAAATAAAGTGATATGATCATTTTATGCTATGCTAATTATCATTTATATAAACTCTCATACGATTTGAATATTCATAGGCATGCAATCAAATAGTAAACACTTACTTATTTTAAATAATATATTATTCGTTAAAGTAAAGTGATATGATCATTTTATGCTACGCTAATTATCATTTATATAAACTCTCATACGATTTGAATATTCATAGGCATGCAATCAAATAGTAAACACTTACTTATTTTAAATAATATATTATTCGTTAAAATAAAGTGATATGATCATTTTATGCTATGCTAATTATCATTTATATAAACTCTCATACAATTTGAATATTCATAGGCATGCAATCAAATAGTAAACACTTACTTATTTTAAATAATATATTATTCGTTAAAATAAAGTGATATGATCATTTTATGCTATGCTAATTATCATTTATATAAACTCTCATACAATTTAATTATTCATAGGCATGCAATCAAATAGTAAACACTTACTTATTTTAAATAATATATTATTCGTTAAACTAAAGTGATATGATCATTTTATGCTATGCTAATTATCATTTATATAAACTCTCATACAATTTCAATATTCATAGGCATGCAATCAAATAGTAAACACTTACTTATTTTAAATAATATATTATTCGTTAAAATAAAGTGATATGATCATTTTATGCTATGCTAATTATCATTTATATAAACTCTCATACAATTTGAATATTCATAGGCATGCAATCAAATAGTAAACACTTACTTATTTTAAATAATATATTATTCGTTAAAATAAAGTGATATGATCATTTTATGCTATGCTAATTATCATTTATATAAACTCTCATACAATTTAATTATTCATAGGCATGCAATCAAATAGTAAACACTTACTTATTTTAAATAATATATTATTCGTTAAACTAAAGTGATATGATCATTTTATGCTATGCTAATTATCATTTATATAAACTCTCATACAATTTCAATATTCATAGGCATGCAATCAAATAGTAAACACTTACTTATTTTAAATAATATATTATTCGTTAAAATAAAGTGATATGATCATTTTATGCTATGCTAATTATCATTTATATAAACTCTCATACAATTTGAATATTCATAGGCATGCAATCAAATAGTAAACACTTACTTATTTTAAATAATATATTATTCGTTAAAATAAAGTGATGTGATCATTTTATGCTACGCTAATTATCATTTATATAAACTCTCATACAATTTGAATATTCATAGGCATGCAATCAAATAGTAAACACTTACTTATTTTAAATAATATATTATTCGTTAAAATAAAGTGATGTGATCATTTTATGCTACGCTAATTATCATTTATCTAAACTCTCATACAATTTGAATATTCATAGGCATGCAATCAAATAGTAAACACTTACTTATTTTAAATAATATATTATTCGTTAAAATAAAGTGATATGATCATTTTATGCTACGCTAATTATCATTTATATAAACTCTCATACGATTTGAATATTCATAGGCATGCAATCAAATAGTAAACACTTACTTATTTTAAATAATATATTATTCGTTAAAATAAAGTGATATGATCATTTTATGCTACGCTAATTATCATTTATATAAACTCTCATACGATTTGAATGTTCATAGGCATGCAATCAAATAGTAAACACTTACTTATTTTAAATAATATATTATTCGTTAAAATAAAGTGATTTGATCATTTTATGGTATGCTAATTATCATTTATATAAACTCTCATACGATTTGAATGTTCATAGGCATGCAATCAAATAGTAAACACTTACTTATTTTAAATAATATATTATTCGTTAAAATGAAGTGATATGATCATTTTATGCTACGCTAATTATCATTTATATAAACTCTCATGCAATTTGAATATTCATAGGCATGCAATCAAATAGTAAACACTTACTTATTTTAAATAATATATTATTCGTTAAAATAAAGTGATATGATCATTTTATGCTATGCTAATTATCATTTATATAAACTCTCATACAATTTGAATATTCATAGGCATGCAATCAAATAGTAAACACTTACTTATTTTAAATAATAATATATTATTCGTTAAAATAAAGTGATATGATCATTTTATGCTACGCTAATTATCATTTATATAAACTCTCACACGATTTAAATATTCATAGGCATGCAATCAAATAGTAAACACTTACTTATTTTAAATAATATATTATTCGTTAAAATAAAGTGATATGATCATTTTATGCTATGCTAATTCTCATTTATATAAACTCTCATACAATTTGAATATTCATAGGCATGCAATCAAATAGTAAACACTTACTTATTTTAAATAATATATTATTCGTTAAAATAAAGTGATATGATCATTTTATGCTATGCTAATTATCATTTATATAAACTCTCATACAATTTGAATATTCATAGGCATGCAATCAAATAGTAAGCACTTACTTATTTTAAATAATATATTATTCGTTAAAATAAAGTGATATGATCATTTTATGCTATGCTAATTATCATTTATATAAACTCTCATACAATTTGAATATTCATAGGCATGCAATCAAATAGTAAACACTTACTTATTTTAAATAATATATTATTCGTTAAATTAAAGTGATATGATCATTTTATGCTATGCTAATTATCATTAATATAAACTCTCACACTATTTGAATATTCATAGGCATGCAATCAAATAGTAAACACTTACTTATTTTAAATAATATATTATTCGTTAAAATAATGTGATATGATCATTTTATGCTATGCTAATTATCATTAATATAAACTCTCATGCGATTTGAATATTCATAGGCATGCAATCAAATAGTAAACACTTACTTATTTTAAATAATATATTATTCGTTAAAATAAAGTGATATGATCATTTTATGCTACGCTAATTATCATTTATATAAACTCTCATACAATTTGAATATTCATAGGCTAAACACTTACTTATTTTAAATAATATATTATTCGTTAAAATAAAGTGATATGATCATTTTATGCTATGCTAATTATCATTTATATAAACTCTCATACAATTTGAATATTCATAGGCATGCAATCAAATAGTAAACACTTACTTATTTTAAATAATATATTATTCGTTAAAATAAAGTGATATGATCATTTTATGCTATGCTAATTATCATTTATATAAACTCTCATATAAATTAATTATTCATAGGCATGCAATCAAATAGTAAACACTTACTTATTTTAAATAATATATTATTCGTTAAAGTAAAGTGATATGATCATTTTATGCTATGCTAATTATCATTTATATAAACTCTCATACGATTTGAATATTCATAGGCATGCAATCAAATAGTAAACACTTACTTATTTTAAATAATATATTATTCGTTAAAGTAAAGTGATATGATCATTTTATGCTATGCTAATTATCATTTATATAAACTCTCATACGATTTGAATATTCATAGGCATGCAATCAAATAGTAAACACTTACTTATTTTAAATAATATATTATTCGTTAAAATAAAGTGATATGATCATTTTATGCTATGCTAATTATCATTTATATAAACTCTCATACAATTTGAATATTCATAGGCATGCAATCAAATAGTAAGCACTTACTTATTTTAAATAATATATTATTCGTTAAAATAAAATGATATGATCATTTTATGCTATGCTAATTATCATTTATATAAACTCTCATACAATTTGAATATTCAAAGGCATTATTTTAAATAATATATTATTCGTTAAAATAAAGTGATATGATCATTTTATGCTATGCTAATTATCATTTATATAAACTCTCATACAATTTGAATATTCATAGGCATGCAATCAAATAGTAAGCACTTACATATTTTAAATAATATATTATTCGTTAAAATAAAGTGATATGATCATTTTATTCTATGCTAATTATCATTTATATAAACTCTCAAAAAATTTGGATATTCATAGGCATGCAATCAAATAGTAAACACTTATTTATTTTAAATAATATATTATTCGTTAAAATAAAGTGATATGATCATTTTATGCTATGCTAATTCTCATTTATTTAAACTCTCATACAATTTGAATATTCATAGGCATGCAATCAAATAGTAAACACTTACTTATTTTAAATAATATATTATTCGTTAAAATAAAGTGATATGATCATTTTATGCTATGCTAATTATCATTTATATAAACTCTCATACAATTTGAATATTCATAGGCATGCAATCAAATAGTAAGCACTTACTTATTTTAAATAATATATTATTCGTTAAAATAAAATGATATGATCATTTTATGCTATGCTAATTATCATTTATATAAACTCTCATACAATTTGAATATTCAAAGGCATTATTTTAAATAATATATTATTCGTTAAAATAAAGTGATATGATCATTTTATGCTATGCTAATTATCATTTATATAAACTCTCATACAATTTGAATATTCATAGGCATGCAATCAAATAGTAAGCACTTACATATTTTAAATAATATATTATTCGTTAAAATAAAGTGATATGATCATTTTATTCTATGCTAATTATCATTTATATAAACTCTCAAAAAATTTGGATATTCATAGGCATGCAATCAAATAGTAAACACTTATTTATTTTAAATAATATATTATTCGTTAAAATAAAGTGATATGATCATTTTATGCTATGCTAATTCTCATTTATTTAAACTCTCATACAATTTGAATATTCATAGGCATGCAATCAAATAGTAAACACTTACTTATTTTAAATAATATATTATTCGTTAAAATAAAGTGATATGATCATTTTATGCTATGCTAATTATCATTTATATAAACTCTCATACAATTTGAATATTCATAGGCATGCAATCAAATAGTAAGCACTTACTTATTTTAAATAATATATTATTCGTTAAAATAAAGTGATATGATCATTTTATGCTATGCTAATTATCATTTATATAAACTCTCATACGATTTGAATATTCATAGGCATGCAATCAAATAGTAAACACTTACTTATTTTAAATAATATATTATTCGTTAAAGTAAAGTGATATGATCATTTTATGCTACGCTAATTATCATTTATATAAACTCTCATACGATTTGAATATTCATAGGCATGCAATCAAATAGTAAACACTTACTTATTTTAAATAATATATTATTCGTTAAAATAAAGTGATATGATCATTTTATGCTATGCTAATTATCATTTATATAAACTCTCATACAATTTGAATATTCATAGGCATGCAATCAAATAGTAAACACTTACTTATTTTAAATAATATATTATTCGTTAAAATAAAGTGATATGATCATTTTATGCTATGCTAATTATCATTTATATAAACTCTCATACAATTTAATTATTCATAGGCATGCAATCAAATAGTAAACACTTACTTATTTTAAATAATATATTATTCGTTAAACTAAAGTGATATGATCATTTTATGCTATGCTAATTATCATTTATATAAACTCTCATACAATTTCAATATTCATAGGCATGCAATCAAATAGTAAACACTTACTTATTTTAAATAATATATTATTCGTTAAAATAAAGTGATATGATCATTTTATGCTATGCTAATTATCATTTATATAAACTCTCATACAATTTGAATATTCATAGGCATGCAATCAAATAGTAAACACTTACTTATTTTAAATAATATATTATTCGTTAAAATAAAGTGATATGATCATTTTATGCTATGCTAATTATCATTTATATAAACTCTCATACAATTTAATTATTCATAGGCATGCAATCAAATAGTAAACACTTACTTATTTTAAATAATATATTATTCGTTAAACTAAAGTGATATGATCATTTTATGCTATGCTAATTATCATTTATATAAACTCTCATACAATTTCAATATTCATAGGCATGCAATCAAATAGTAAACACTTACTTATTTTAAATAATATATTATTCGTTAAAATAAAGTGATATGATCATTTTATGCTATGCTAATTATCATTTATATAAACTCTCATACAATTTGAATATTCATAGGCATGCAATCAAATAGTAAACACTTACTTATTTTAAATAATATATTATTCGTTAAAATAAAGTGATGTGATCATTTTATGCTACGCTAATTATCATTTATATAAACTCTCATACAATTTGAATATTCATAGGCATGCAATCAAATAGTAAACACTTACTTATTTTAAATAATATATTATTCGTTAAAATAAAGTGATGTGATCATTTTATGCTACGCTAATTATCATTTATCTAAACTCTCATACAATTTGAATATTCATAGGCATGCAATCAAATAGTAAACACTTACTTATTTTAAATAATATATTATTCGTTAAAATAAAGTGAAATGATCATTTTATGCTACGCTAATTATCATTTATATAAACTCTCATACGATTTGAATATTCATAGGCATGCAATCAAATAGTAAACACTTACTTATTTTAAATAATATATTATTCGTTAAAATAAAGTGATATGATCATTTTATGCTACGCTAATTATCATTTATATAAACTCTCATACGATTTGAATGTTCATAGGCATGCAATCAAATAGTAAACACTTACTTATTTTAAATAATATATTATTCGTTAAAATAAAGTGATTTGATCATTTTATGGTATGCTAATTATCATTTATATAAACTCTCATACGATTTGAATGTTCATAGGCATGCAATCAAATAGTAAACACTTACTTATTTTAAATAATATATTATTCGTTAAAATGAAGTGATATGATCATTTTATGCTACGCTAATTATCATTTATATAAACTCATGCAATTTGAATATTCATAGGCATGCAATCAAATAGTAAACACTTACTTATTTTAAATAATATATTATTCGTTAAAATAAAGTGATATGATCATTTTATGCTATGCTAATTATCATTTATATAAACTCTCATACAATTTGAATATTCATAGGCATGCAATCAAATAGTAAACACTTACTTATTTTAAATAATAATATATTATTCGTTAAAATAAAGTGATATGATCATTTTATGCTACGCTAATTATCATTTATATAAACTCTCACACGATTTAAATATTCATAGGCATGCAATCAAATAGTAAACACTTACTTATTTTAAATAATATATTATTCGTTAAAATAAAGTGATATGATCATTTTATGCTATGCTAATTCTCATTTATATAAACTCTCATACAATTTGAATATTCATAGGCATGCAATCAAATAGTAAACACTTACTTATTTTAAATAATATATTATTCGTTAAAATAAAGTGATATGATCATTTTATGCTATGCTAATTATCATTTATATAAACTCTCATACAATTTGAATATTCATAGGCATGCAATCAAATAGTAAGCACTTACTTATTTTAAATAATATATTATTCGTTAAAATAAAGTGATATGATCATTTTATGCTATGCTAATTATCATTTATATAAACTCTCATACAATTTGAATATTCATAGGCATGCAATCAAATAGTAAACACTTACTTATTTTAAATAATATATTATTCGTTAAATTAAAGTGATATGATCATTTTATGCTATGCTAATTATCATTAATATAAACTCTCACACTATTTGAATAATCATAGGCATGCAATCAAATAGTAAACACTTACTTATTTTAAATAATATATTATTCGTTAAAATAATGTGATATGATCATTTTATGCTATGCTAATTATCATTAATATAAACTCTCATGCGATTTGAATATTCATAGGCATGCAATCAAATAGTAAACACTTACTTATTTTAAATAATATATTATTCGTTAAAATAAAGTGATATGATCATTTTATGCTACGCTAATTATCATTTATATAAACTCTCATACAATTTGAATATTCATAGGCTAAACACTTACTTATTTTAAATAATATATTATTCGTTAAAATAAAGTGATATGATCATTTTATGCTATGCTAATTATCATTTATATAAACTCTCATACAATTTGAATATTCATAGGCATGCAATCAAATAGTAAACACTTACTTATTTTAAATAATATATTATTCGTTAAAATAAAGTGATATGATCATTTTATGCTATGCTAATTATCATTTATATAAACTCTCATATAAATTAATTATTCATAGGCATGCAATCAAATAGTAAACACTTACTTATTTTAAATAATATATTATTCGTTAAAGTAAAGTGATATGATCATTTTATGCTATGCTAATTATCATTTATATAAACTCTCATACGATTTGAATATTCATAGGCATGCAATCAAATAGTAAACACTTACTTATTTTAAATAATATATTATTCGTTAAAGTAAAGTGATATGATCATTTTATGCTATGCTAATTATCATTTATATAAACTCTCATACGATTTGAATATTCATAGGCATGCAATCAAATAGTAAACACTTACTTATTTTAAATAATATATTATTCGTTAAAATAAAGTGATATGATCATTTTATGCTATGCTAATTATCATTTATATAAACTCTCATACAATTTGAATATTCATAGGCATGCAATCAAATAGTAAGCACTTACTTATTTTAAATAATATATTATTCGTTAAAATAAAATGATATGATCATTTTATGCTATGCTAATTATCATTTATATAAACTCTCATACAATTTGAATATTCAAAGGCATTATTTTAAATAATATATTATTCGTTAAAATAAAGTGATATGATCATTTTATGCTATGCTAATTATCATTTATATAAACTCTCATACAATTTGAATATTCATAGGCATGCAATCAAATAGTAAGCACTTACATATTTTAAATAATATATTATTCGTTAAAATAAAGTGATATGATCATTTTATTCTATGCTAATTATCATTTATATAAACTCTCATACAATTTGGATATTCATAGGCATGCAATCAAATAGTAAACACTTACTTATTTTAAATAATATATTATTCGTTAAAATAAAGTGATATGATCATTTTATGCTATGCTAATTCTCATTTATTTAAACTCTCATACAATTTGAATATTCATAGGCATGCAATCAAATAGTAAACACTTACTTATTTTAAATAATATATTATTCGTTAAAATAAAGTGATATGATCATTTTATGCTATGCTAATTATCATTTATATAAACTCTCATACGATTTGAATATTCATAGGCATGCAATCAAATAGTAAACACTTACTTATTTTAAATAATATATTATTCGTTAAAGTAAAGTGATATGATCATTTTATGCTACGCTAATTATCATTTATATAAACTCTCATACGATTTGAATATTCATAGGCATGCAATCAAATAGTAACCACTTACTTATTTTAAATAATATATTATTCGTTAAACTAAAGTGATATGATCATTTTATGCTATGCTAATTATCATTTATATAAACTCTCAAACGATTTGAATATTCATAGGCATGCAATCAAATAGTAAACACTTACTTATTTTAAATAATATATTATTCGTTAAAATAAAGTGATATGATCATTTTATGCTATGCTAATTATCATTTATATAAACTCTCATACAATTTGAATATTCATAGGTATGCAATCAAATAGTAAGCACTTACTTATTTTAAATAATATATTATTCGTTAAAATAAAGTGATATGATCATTTTATTCTATGCTAATTATCATTTATATAAACTCTCATACGATTTGGATATTCATAGGCATGCAATCAAATAGTAAACACTTACTTATTTTAAATAATATATTATTCGTTAAAATAAAGTGATATGATCATTTTATGCTATGCTAATTCTCATTTATATAAACTCTCATACAATTTGAATATTCATAGGCATGCAATCAAATAGTAAACACTTACTTATTTTAAATAATATATTATTCGTTAAAATAAAGTGATATGATCATTTTATGCTATGCTAATTATCATTTATATAAACTCTCATACAATTTGAATATTCATAGGCATGCAATCAAATAGTAAGCACTTACTTATTTTAAATAATATATTATTCGTTAAAATAAAGTGATATGATCATTTTATGCTATGCTAATTATCATTTATATAAACTCTCATACGATTTGAATTTTCATAGGCATGCAATCAAATAGTAAACACTTACTTATTTTAAATAATATATTATTCGTTAAAATAAAGTGATATGATCATTTTATGCTATGCTAATTATCATTTATATAAACTCTCATACAATTTGAATATTCATAGGCATGCAATCAAATAGTAAACACTTACTTATTTTAAATAATATATTATTCGTTAAAGTGAAGTGATATGATCATTTTATGCTACGCTAATTATCATTTATATAAACTCTCATACGATTTGAATATTCATAGGCATGCAATCAAATAGTAAACACTTACTTATTTTAAATAATATATTATTCGTTAAAATAAAGTGATATGATCATTTTATGGTATGCTAATTATCATTTATATAAACTCTCATACGATTTGAATATTCATAGGCATGCAATCAAATAGTAAACACTTACATATTTTAAATAATATATTATTCGTTAAAGTAAAGTGATATGATCATTTTATGCTACGCTAATTATCATTTATATAAACTCTCATACAATTTGAATATTCATAGGCATGCAATCAAATAGTAAACACTTACTTATTTTAAATAATATATTATTCGTTAAAATAAAGTGATATGATCATTTTATGCTACGCTAATTATCATTTATATAAACTCTCATACAATTTGAATATTCATAGGCATGCAATCAAATAGTAAACACTTACTTATTTTAAATAATATATTATTCGTTAAAATAAAGTGATATGATCATTTTATGCTACGCTAATTATCATTTATATAAACTCTCATACAATTTGAATATTCATAGGCATGCAATCAAATAGTAAACACTTACTTATTTTAAATAATATATTATTCGTTAAAATAAAGTGATATGATCATTTTATGCTACGCTAATTATCATTTATATAAACTCTCATACAATTTGAATATTCATAGGCATGCAATCAAATAGTAAACACTTACTTATTTTAAATAATATATTATTCGTTAAAATAAAGTGATATGATCATTTTATGGTACGCTAATTATCATTTATATAAACTCTCATACGATTTGAATATTCATAGGCATGCAATCAAATAGTAAACACTTACATATTTTAAATAATATATTATTCGTTAAAGTAAAGTGATATGATTATTTTATGCTACGCTAATTTTCATTTATATAAACTCTCATACGATTTGAATATTCATAGGTATGCAATCAAATAGTAAACACTTACTTATTTTAAATAATATATTATTCGTTAAAATAAAGTGATAGGATCATTTTATGCTACGCTAATTATCATTTATATAAACTCTCATACAATTTGAATATTCATAGGCATGCAATCAAATAGTAAACACTTACTTATTTTAAATAATATATTATTCGTTAAAATAAAGTGATATGATCATTTTATGGTACGCTAATTAACATTTATATAAACTCTCATACGATTTGAATATTCATAGGCATGCAATCAAATAGTAAACACTTACTTATTTTAAATAATATATTATTCGTTAAAATAAAGTGATATGATCATTTTATTCTATGCTAATTATCATTTATATAAACTCTCATACGATTTGGATATTCATAGGCATGCAATCAAATAGTAAACACTTACTTATTTTAAATAATATATTATTCGTTAAAATAAAGTGATATGATCATTTTATGCTACGCTAATTATCATTTATATAAACTCTCATACGATTTGAATATTCATAGGCATGCAATCAAATAGTAAACACTTACTTATTTTAAATAATATATTATTCGTTAAAATAAAGTGATTTGATCATTTTATGGTATGCTAATTATCATTTATATAAACTCTCATACGATTTGAATGTTCATAGGCATGCAATCAAATAGTAAACACTTACTTATTTTAAATAATATATTATTCGTTAAAATAAAGTGATATGATCATTTTATGCTACGCTAATTATCATTTATATAAACTCTCATGCAATTTGAATATTCATAGGCATGCAATCAAATTGTAAACACTTACTTATTTTAAATAATATATTATTCGTTAAAATAAAGTGATATGATCATTTTATGCTACGCTAATTATCATTTATATAAACTCTCACACGATTTGAATATTCATAGGCATGCAATCAAATAGTAAACACTTACTTATTTTAAATAATATATTATTCGTTAAAATAAAGTGATATGATCATTTTATGCTACGCTAATTATCATTTATATAAACTCTCATACAATTTGAATATTCATAGGAATGCAATCAAATAGTAAACACTTTATAATTTTAAATAATATATTATTCGTTAAAATAAAGTGATATGATCATTTTATGCTACGCTAATTATCATTTATATAAACTCTCATACAATTTGAATATTCATAGGCATGCAATCAAATTGTAAACACTTACCTATTTTAAATAATATATTATTCGTTAAAATAAAGTGATATGATCATTTTATGCTACGCTAATTATCATTTATATAAACTCTCATACAATTTGAATATTCATAGGCATGCAATCAAATAGTAAACACTTACTTATTTTAAATAATATATTATTCGTTAAAATAAAGTGATATGATCATTTTATGCTACGCTAATTATCATTTATATAAACTCTCATACAATTCGAATATTCATAGGCATGCAATCAAATAGTAAACACTTACTTATTTTAAATAATATATTATTCGTTAAAATAAAGTGATGTGATCATTTTATGCTACGCTAATTATCATTTATCTAAACTCTCATACAATTTGAATATTCATAGGCATGCAATCATATAGTAAACACTTACTTATTTTAAATAATATATTATTCGTTAAAATAAAGTGATATGATCATTTTATGCTACGCTAATTATCATTTATATAAACTCTCATACAATTTGAATATTCATAGGCATGCAATCAAATAGTAAACACTTACTTATTTTAAATAATATATTATTCGTTAAAATAAAGTGATATGATCATTTTATGCTACGCTAATTATCATTTATATAAACTCTCATACGATTTGAATATTCATAGGCATGCAATCAAATAGTAAACACTTACTTATTTTAAATAATATATTATTCGTTAAAATAAAGTGATTTGATCATTTTATGGTATGCTAATTATCATTTATATAAACTCTCATACGATTTGAATGTTCATAGGCATGCAATCAAATAGTAAACACTTACTTATTTTAAATAATATATTATTCGTTAAAATAAAGTGATATGATCATTTTATGCTACGCTAATTATCATTTATATAAACTCTCATGCAATTTGAATATTCATAGGCATGCAATCAAATTGTAAACACTTACTTATTTTAAATAATATATTATTCGTTAAAATAAAGTGATATGATCATTTTATGCTATGCTAATTATCATTTATATAAACTCTCATACAATTTGAATATTCATAGGCATGCAATCAAATAGTAAACACTTACTTATTTTAAATAATAATATATTATTCGTTAAAATAAAGTGATATGATCATTTTATGCTACGCTAATTATCATTTATATAAACTCTCACACGATTTAAATATTCATAGGCATGCAATCAAATAGTAAACACTTACTTATTTTAAATAATATATTATTCGTTAAAATAAAGTGATATGATCATTTTATGCTATGCTAATTATCATTTATATAAACTCTCACACAATTTGAATATTCATAGGCATGCAATCAAATAGTAAACACTTACTTATTTTAAATAATATATTATTCGTTAAAATAAAGTGATATGATCATTTTATGCTATGCTAATTATCATTTATATAAACTCTCACACAATTTGAATATTCATAGGCATGCAATCAAATAGTAAACACTTACTTATTTTAAATAATATATTATTCGTTAAAATAAAGTGATATGATCATTTTATGCTATGCTAATTATCATTTATATAAACTCTCATACAATTTGAATATTCATAGGCATGCAATCAAATAGTAAACACTTACTTATTTTAAATAATATATTATTCGTTAAATTAAAGTGATATGATCATTTTATGCTATGCTAATTATCATTAATATAAACTCTCACACTATTTGAATATTCATAGGCATGCAATCAAATAGTAAACACTTACTTATTTTAAATAATATATTATTCGTTAAAATAATGTGATATGATCATTTTATGCTATGCTAATTATCATTAATATAAACTCTCATGCGATTTGAATATTCATAGGCATGCAATCAAATAGTAAACACTTACTTATTTTAAATAATATATTATTCGTTAAAATAAAGTGATATGATCATTTTATGCTACGCTAATAATCATTTATATAAACTCTCATACAATTTGAATATTCATAGGCATGCAATCAAATAGTAAACACTTACTTATTTTAAATAATATATTATTCGTTAAAATAAAGTGATATGATCATTTTATGCTACGCTAATTATCATTTATATAAACTCTCATACAATTTGAATATTCATAGGCATGCCATCAAATAGTAAACACTTACTTATTTTAAATAATATATTATTCGTTAAAATAAAGTGATATGATCATTTTATGCTACGCTAATTATCATTTATATAAACTCTCATACAATTTGAATATTCAATGGCATGCAATCAAATAGTAAACACTTACTTATTTTAAATAATATATTATTCGTTAAAATAAAGTGATATGATCATTTTATGCTACGCTAATTATCATTTATATAAACTCTCATACAATTTGAATATACATAGGCATGCAATCAAATAGTAAACACTTACTTATTTTAAATAATATATTATTCGTTAAAATAAAGTGATATGATCATTTTATGCTACGCTAATTATCATTTATATAAACTCTCATACAATTTGAATATTCATAGGCATGCAATCAAATAGTAAACACTTACTTATTTTAAATAATATATTATTCGTTAAAATAAAGTGATATGATCATTTTATGCTACGCTAATTATCATTTATATAAACTCTCATACAATTTGAATATTCATAGGAATGCAATCAAATAGTAAACACTTACTTATTTTAAATAATATATTATTCGTTAAAATAAAGTGATATGATCATTTTATGCTACGCTAATTATCATTTATATAAACTCTCATACAATTTGAATATTCATAGGCATGCAATCAAATAGTAAACACTTACTTATTTTAAATAATATATTATTCGTTAAAATAAAGTGATATGATCATTTTATGCTACGCTAATTATCATTTATATAAACTCTCATACAATTTGAATATTCATAGGCATGCAATCAAATAGTAACACTTACTTATTTTAAATAATATATTATTCGTTAAAATAAAGTGATATGATCATTTTATGCTACGCTAATTATCATTTATATAAACTCTCATACAATTTGAATATTCATAGGCATGCAATCAAATAGTAAACACTTACTTATTTTAAATAATATATTATTCGTTAAAATAAAGTGATATGATCATTTTATGCTACGCTAATTATCATTTATATAAACTCTCATACAATTTGAATATTCATAGGCATGCAATCAAATAGTAAACACTTACTTATTTTAAATAATATATTATTCGTTAAAATAAAGTGATATGATCATTTTATGCTACGCTAATTATCATTTATATAAACTCTCATACAATTTGAATATTCATAGGCATGCAATCAAATAGTAAACACTTACTTATTTTAAATAATATATTATTCGTTAAAATAAAGTGATATGATCATTTTATGCTACGCTAATTATCATTTATATAAACTCTCATACAATTTGAATATTCATAGGCATGCAATCAAATAGTAAACACTTACTTATTTTAAATAATATATTATTCGTTAAAATAAAGTGATATGATCATTTTATGCTACGCTAATTATCATTTATATAAACTCTCATACGATTTGAATATTCATAGGCATGCAATCAAATAGTAAACACTTACTTATTTTAAATAATATATTATTCGTTAAAATAAAGTGATTTGATCATTTTATGGTATGCTAATTATCATTTATATAAACTCTCATACGATTTGAATGTTTATAGGCATGC
Organism: Acmispon strigosus; assembly: GCA_030819835.1. Classification (NCBI taxonomy): domain Eukaryota; kingdom Viridiplantae; phylum Streptophyta; class Magnoliopsida; order Fabales; family Fabaceae; genus Acmispon; species Acmispon strigosus. Next base: position 19,579,751 of record JAUAMA010000004.1, on the reverse strand, counting down.
AATCAAATAGTAAACACTTACTTATTTTAAATAATATATTATTCGTTAAAATAAAGTGATATGATCATTTTATGCTACGCTAATTATCATTTATATAAACTCTCATGCAATTTGAATATTCATAGGCATGCAATCAAATAGTAAACACTTACTTATTTTAAATAATATATTATTCGTTAAAATAAAGTGATATGATCATTTTATGCTATGCTAATTATCATTTATATAAACTCTCATACAATTTGAATATTCATAGGCATGCAATCAAATAGTAAACACTTACTTATTTTAAATAATAATATATTATTCGTTAAAATAAAGTGATATGATCATTTTAGGCTACGCTAATAATCATTTATATAAACTCTCATACAATTTGAATATTCATAGGCATGCAATCAAATAGTAAACACTTACTTATTTTAAATAATATATTATTCGTTAAAATAAAGTGATATGATCATTTTATGCTACGCTAATTATCATTTATATAAACTCTCATACAATTTGAATATTCATAGGCATGCCATCAAATAGTAAACACTTACTTATTTTAAATAATATATTATTCGTTAAAATAAAGTGATATGATCATTTTATGCTACGCTAATTATCATTTATATAAACTCTCATACAATTTGAATATTCAATGGCATGCAATCAAATAGTAAACACTTACTTATTTTAAATAATATATTATTCGTTAAAATAAAGTGATATGATCATTTTATGCTACGCTAATTATCATTTATATAAACTCTCATACAATTTGAATATACATAGGCATGCAATCAAATAGTAAACACTTACTTATTTTAAATAATATATTATTCGTTAAAATAAAGTGATATGATCATTTTATGCTACGCTAATTATCATTTATATAAACTCTCATACAATTTGAATATTCATAGGCATGCAATCAAATAGTAAACACTTACTTATTTTAAATAATATATTATTCGTTAAAATAAAGTGATATGATCATTTTATGCTACGCTAATTATCATTTATATAAACTCTCATACAATTTGAATATTCATAGGAATGCAATCAAATAGTAAACACTTACTTATTTTAAATAATATATTATTCGTTAAAATAAAGTGATATGATCATTTTATGCTACGCTAATTATCATTTATATAAACTCTCATACAATTTGAATATTCATAGGCATGCAATCAAATAGTAAACACTTACTTATTTTAAATAATATATTATTCGTTAAAATAAAGTGATATGATCATTTAATGCTACGCTAATTATCATTTATATAAACTCTCATACAATTTGAATATTCATAGGCATGCAATCAAATAGTAACACTTACTTATTTTAAATAATATATTATTCGTTAAAATAAAGTGATATGATCATTTTATGCTACGCTAATTATCATTTATATAAACTCTCATACAATTTGAATATTCATAGGCATGCAATCAAATAGTAAACACTTACTTATTTTAAATAATATATTATTCGTTAAAATAAAGTGATATGATCATTTTATGCTACGCTAATTATCATTTATATAAACTCTCATACAATTTGAATATTCATAGGCATGCAATCAAATAGTAAACACTTACTTATTTTAAATAATATATTATTCGTTAAAATAAAGTGATATGATCATTTTATGCTACGCTAATTATCATTTATATAAACTCTCATACAATTTGAATATTCATAGGCATGCAATCAAATAGTAAACACTTACTTATTTTAAATAATATATTATTCGTTAAAATAAAGTGATATGATCATTTTATGCTACGCTAATTATCATTTATATAAACTCTCATACAATTTGAATATACATAGGCATGCAATCAAATAGTAAACACTTACTTATTTTAAATAATATATTATTCGTTAAAATAAAGTGATATGATCATTTTATGCTACGCTAATTATCATTTATATAAACTCTCATACAATTTGAATATTCATAGGAATGCAATCAAATAGTAAACACTTACTTATTTTAAATAATATATTATTCGTTAAAATAAAGTGATATGATCATTTTATGCTACGCTAATTATCATTTATATAAACTCTCATACAATTTGAATATTCATAGGCATGCAATCAAATAGTAAACACTTACTTATTTTAAATAATATATTATTCGTTAAAATAAAGTGATATGATCATTTAATGCTACGCTAATTATCATTTATATAAACTCTCATACAATTTGAATATTCATAGGCATGCAATCAAATAGTAACACTTACTTATTTTAAATAATATATTATTCGTTAAAATAAAGTGATATGATCATTTTATGCTACGCTAATTATCATTTATATAAACTCTCATACAATTTGAATATTCATAGGCATGCAATCAAATAGTAAACACTTACTTATTTTAAATAATATATTATTCGTTAAAATAAAGTGATATGATCATTTTATGCTACGCTAATTATCATTTATATAAACTCTCATACAATTTGAATATTCATAGGCATGCAATCAAATAGTAAACACTTACTTATTTTAAATAATATATTATTCGTTAAAATAAAGTGATATGATCATTTTATGCTACGCTAATTATCATTTATATAAACTCTCATACAATTTGAATATTCATAGGCATGCAATCAAATAGTAAACACTTACTTATTTTAAATAATATATTATTCGTTAAAATAAAGTGATATGATCATTTTATGCTACGCTAATTATCATTTATATAAACTCTCATACAATTTGAATATTCATAGGCATGCAATCAAATAGTAAACACTTACTTATTTTAAATAATATATTATTCGTTAAAATAAAGTGATATGATCATTTTATGCTACGCTAATTATCATTTATATAAACTCTCATACGATTTGAATATTCATAGGCATGCAATCAAATAGTAAACACTTACTTATTTTAAATAATATATTATTCGTTAAAATAAAGTGATTTGATCATTTTATGGTATGCTAATTATCATTTATATAAACTCTCATACGATTTGAATGTTTATAGGCATGCAATCAAATAGTAAACACTTACTTATTTTAAATAATATATTATTCGTTAAAATAAAGTGATATGATCATTTTATGCTACGCTAATTATCATTTATATAAACTCTCATGCAATTTGAATATTCATAGGCATGCAATCAAATAGTAAACACTTACTTATTTTAAATAATATATTATTCGTTAAAATAAAGTGATATGATCATTTTATGCTATGCTAATTATCATTTATATAAACTCTCATACAATTTGAATATTCATAGGCATGCAATCAAATAGTAAACACTTACTTATTTTAAATAATAATATATTATTCGTTAAAATAAAGTGATATGATCATTTTAGGCTACGCTAATTATCATTTATATTAACTCTCACACGATTTAAATATTCATAGGCATGCAATCAAATAGTAAACACTTACTTATTTTAAATAATATATTATTCGTTAAAATAAAGTGATATGATCATTTTATGCTATGCTAATTATCATTTATATAAACTCTCACACAATTTGAATATTCATAGGCATGCAATCAAATAGTAAACACTTACTTATTTTAAATAATATATTATTCGTTAAAATAAAGTGATATGATCATTTTATGCTATGCTAATTATCATTTATATAAACTCTCACACAATTTGAATATTCATAGGCATGCAATCAAATAGTAAACACTTACTTATTTTAAATAATATATTATTCGTTAAAATAAAGTGATATGATCATTTTATGTTATGCTAATTATCATTTATATAAACTCTCATACAATTTGAATATTCATAGGCATGCAATCAACTAGTAAACACTTACTTATTTTAAATAATATATTATTCGTTAAATTAAAGTGATATGATCATTTTATGCTATGCTAATTATCATTTATATAAACTCTCACACGATTTGAATATTCATAGGCATGCAATCAAATAGTAAACACTTACTTATTTTAAATAATATATTATTCGTTAAAATAATGTGATATGATCATTTTATGCTATGCTAATTATCATTAATATAAACTCTCATGCGATTTGAATATTCATAGGCATGCAATCAAATAGTAAACACTTACTTATTTTAAATAATATATTATTCGTTAAAATAAAGTGATATGATCATTTTATGCTACGCTAATAATCATTTATATAAACTCTGATACAATTTGAATATTCATAGGCATGCAATCAAATAGTAAACACTTACTTATTTTAAATAATATATTATTCGTTAAAATAAAGTGATATGATCATTTTATGCTATGCTAATTATCATTTATATAAACTCTCATACGATTTGAATATTCATAGGCATGCAATCAAATAGTAAACACTTACTTATTTTAAATAATATATTATTCGTTAAAATAAAGTGATATGATCATTTTATGCTACGCTAATTATCATTTATATAAACTCTCATACAATTTGAATATTCATAGGCATGCCATCAAATAGTAAACACTTACTTATTTTAAATAATATATTATTCGTTAAAATAAAGTGATATGATCATTTTATGCGACGCTAATTATCATTTATATAAACTCTCATACGATTTGAATATTCATAGGCATGCAATCAAATAGTAAGCACTTACTTATTTTAAATAATATATTATTCGTTAAAATAAAGTGATATGATCATTTTATGCTATGCTAATTATCATTTATATAAACTCTCATACGATTTGAATATTCATAGGCATGCAATCAAATAGTAAACACTTACTTATTTTAAATAATATATTATTCGTTAAAATAAAGTGATATGATCATTTTATGCTATGCTAATTATCATTTATATAAACTCTCATACAATTTGAATATTCATAGGCATGCAATCAAATAGTAAACACTTACTTATTTTAAATAATATTATATTATTCGTTAAAATAAAGTGATATGATCATTTTATACTATGCTAATTATCATTTATATAAACTCTCATACAATTTGAATATTCATAGGCATGCAATCAAATAGTAAACACTTACTTATTTTAAATAATATATTATTCGTTAAAATAAAGTGATATGATCATTTTATGCTATGCTAATTATCATTTATATAAACTCTCATACAATTTGAATATTCATAGGCATGCAATCAAATAGTAAACACTTACTTATTTTAAATAATATATTATTCGTTAAAATAAAGTGATATGATCATTTTATGCTACGCTAATAATCATTTATATAAACTCTCATACAATTTGAATATTCATAGGCATGCAATCAAATAGTAAACACTTACTTATTTTAAATAATATATTATTCGTTAAAATAAAGTGATATGATCATTTTATGCTACGCTAATTATCATTTATATAAACTCTCATACAATTTGAATATTCATAGGCATGCCATCAAATAGTAAACACTTACTTATTTTAAATAATATATTATTCGTTAAAATAAAGTGATATGATCATTTTATGCTACGCTAATTATCATTTATATAAACTCTCATACAATTTGAATATTCATAGGCATGCAATCAAATAGTAAACACTTACTTATTTTAAATAATATATTATTCGTTAAAATAAAGTGATATGATCATTTTATGCTACGCTAATTATCATTTATATAAACTCTCATACAATTTGAATATTCATAGGCATGCAATCAAATAGTAAACACTTACTTATTTTAAATAATATATTATTCGTTAAAATAAAGTGATATGATCATTTTATGCTACGCTAATTATCATTTATATAAACTCTCATACAATTTGAATATTCATAGGCATGCAATCAAATAGTAAACACTTACTTATTTTAAATAATATATTATTCGTTAAAATAAAGTGATATGATCATTTTATGCTACGCTAATTATCATTTATATAAACTCTCATACAATTTGAATATTCATAGGCATGCAATCAAATAGTAAACACTTACTTATTTTAAATAATATATTATTCGTTAAAATAAAGTGATATGATCATTTTATGCTATGCTAATTATCATTTATATAAACTCTCATACAATTTGAATATTCATAGGCATGCAATCAAATAGTAAACACTTACTTATTTTAAATAATAATATATTATTCGTTAAAATAAAGTGATATGATCATTTTATGCTACGCTAATTATCATTTATATAAACTCTCACACGATTTAAATATTCATAGGCATGCAATCAAAAAGTAAACACTTACTTATTTTAAATAATATATTATTCGTTAAAATAAAGTGATATGATCATTTTATGCTATGCTAATTATCATTTATATAAACTCTCACACAATTTGAATATTCATAGGCATGCAATCAAATAGTAAACACTTACTTATTTTAAATAATATATTATTCTTTAAAATAAAGTGATATGATCATTTTATGCTATGCTAATTATCATTTATATAAACTCTCACACGATTTGAATATTCATAGGCATGCAATCAAATAGTAAACACTTACTTATTTTAAGTAATATATTATTCGTTAAAATAAAGTGATTTGATCATTTTATGGTATGCTAATTATCATTTATATAAACTCTCATACGATTTGAATGTTCATAGGCATGCAATCAAATAGTAAACACTTACTTATTTTAAATAATATATTATTCGTTAAAATAAAGTGATATGATCATTTTATGCTACGCTAATTATCATTTATATAAACTCTCATGCAATTTGAATATTCATAGGCATGCAATCAAATAGTAAACACTTACTTATTTTAAATAATATATTATTCGTTAAAATAAAGTGATATGATCATTTTATGCTATGCTAATTATCATTTATATAAACTCTCATACAATTTGAATATTCATAGGCATGCAATCAAATAGTAAGCACTTACTTATTTTAAATAATATATATTATTCGTTAAAATAAAGTGATATGATCATTTTATGCTATGGTAATTATCATTTATATAAACTCTCATACAATTTGAATATTCATAGGCATTATTTTAAATAATATGTTATTCGTTAAAATAAAGTGATATGATCATTTTATGCTATGCTAATTATCATTTATATAAACTCTCATACAATTTGAATATTCATAGGCATGCAATCAAATAGTAAACACTTACTTATTTTAAATAATATATTATTCGTTAAAATAAAGTGATATGATCATTTTATGCTATGCTAATTATCATTTATATAAACTCTCATACAATTTGAATATTCATAGGCTAAACACTTACTTATTTTAAATAATATATTATTCGTTAAAATAAAGTGATATGATCATTTTATGCTATGCTAATTATCATTTATATAAACTCTCATACAATTTGAATATTCATAGGCATGCAATCAAATAGTAAACACTTACTTATTTTAAATAATATATTATTCGTTAAAATAAAGTGATATGATCATTTTATGCTATGCTAATTATCATTTATATAAACTCTCATACAATTTAATTATTCATAGGCATGCAATCAAATAGTAAACACTTACTTATTTTAAATAATATATTATTCGTTAAAGTAAAGTGATATGATCATTTTATGCTATGCTAATTATCATTTATATAAACTCTCATACGATTTGAATATTCATAGGCATGCAATCAAATAGTAAACACTTACTTATTTTAAATAATATATTATTCGTTAAAATAAAGTGATATGATCATTTTATGCTATGCTAATTATCATTTATATAAATTCTCATACAATTTGAATATTCATAGGCATGCAATCAAATAGTAAGCACTTACTTATTTTAAATAATATATTATTCGTTAAAATAAAATGATATGATCATTTTATGCTATGCTAATTATCATTTATATAAACTCTCATACAATTTGAATATTCAAAGGCATTATTTTAAATAATATATTATTCGTTAAAATAAAGTGATATGATCATTTTATGCTATGCTAATTATCATTTATATAAACTCTCATACAATTTGAATATTCATAGGCATGCAATCAAATAGTAAGCACTTACTTATTTTAAATAATATATTATTCGTTAAAATAAAGTGATATGATCATTTTATGCTACGCTAATTATCATTTATATAAACTCTCATACAATTTGAATATTCATAGGCATGCCATCAAATAGTAAACACTTACTTATTTTAAATAATATATTATTCGTTAAAATAAAGTGATATGATCATTTTATGCTACGCTAATTATCATTTATATAAACTCTCATACAATTTGGATATTCATAGGCATGCAATCAAATAGTAAACACTTACTTATTTTAAATAATATATTATTCGTTAAAATAAAGTGATATGATCATTTTATGGTATGCTAATTATCATTTATATAAACTCTCATACGATTTGAATATTCATAGGCATGCAATCAAATAGTAAACACTTACTTATTTTAAATAATATATTATTCGTTAAAATAAAGTGATATGATCATTTTATGCTATGCTAATTATCATTTATATAAATTCTCATACAATTTGAATATTCATAGGCATGCAATCAAATAGTAAGCACTTACTTATTTTAAATAATATATTATTCGTTAAAATAAAATGATATGATCATTTTATGCTATGCTAATTATCATTTATATAAACTCTCATACAATTTGAATATTCAAAGGCATTATTTTAAATAATATATTATTCGTTAAAATAAAGTGATATGATCATTTTATGCTATGCTAATTATCATTTATATAAACTCTCATACAATTTGAATATTCATAGGCATGCAATCAAATAGTAAGCACTTACTTATTTTAAATAATATATTATTCGTTAAAATAAAGTGATATGATCATTTTATGCTACGCTAATTATCATTTATATAAACTCTCATACGATTTGAATATTCATAGGCATGCAATCAAATAGTAAACACTTACATATTTTAAATAATATATTATTCGTTAAAGTAAAGTGATATGATCATTTTATGCTACGCTAATTATCATTTATATAAACTCTCATACAATTTGAATATTCATAGGCATGCAATCAAATAGTAAACACTTACTTATTTTAAATAATATATTATTCGTTAAAATAAAGTGATATGATCATTTTATGCTACGCTAATTATCATTTATATAAACTCTCATACAATTTGAATATTCATAGGCATGCAATCAAATAGTAAACACTTACTTATTTTAAATAATATATTATTCGTTAAAATAAAGTGATATGATCATTTTATGCTACGCTAATTATCATTTATATAAACTCTCATACAATTTGAATATTCATAGGCATGCAATCAAATAGTAAACACTTACTTATTTTAAATAATATATTATTCGTTAAAATAAAGTGATATGATCATTTTATGCTACGCTAATTATCATTTATATAAACTCTCATGCAATTTGAATATTCATAGGCATGCAATCAAATAGTAAACACTTACTTATTTTAAATAATATATTATTCGTTAAAATAAAGTGATATGATCATTTTATGCTATGCTAATTATCATTTATATAAATTCTCATACAATTTGAATATTCATAGGCATGCAATCAAATAGTAAGCACTTACTTATTTTAAATAATATATTATTCGTTAAAATAAAGTGATATGATCATTTTATGCTATGCTAATTATCATTTATATAAACTCTCATACAATTTGAATATTCATAGGCATGCAATCAAATAGTAAGCACTTACTTATTTTAAATAATATATTATTCGTTAAAATAAAGTGATATGATCATTTTATGCTACGCTAATTATCATTTATATAAACTCTCATACAATTTGAATATTCATAGGCATGCCATCAAATAGTAAACACTTACTTATTTTAAATAATATATTATTCGTTAAAATAAAGTGATATGATCATTTTATGCTACGCTAATTATCATTTATATAAACTCTCATACAATTTGGATATTCATAGGCATGCAATCAAATAGTAAACACTTACTTATTTTAAATAATATATTATTCGTTAAAATAAAGTGATATGATCATTTTATGGTATGCTAATTATCATTTATATAAACTCTCATACGATTTGAATATTCATAGGCATGCAATCAAATAGTAAACACTTACTTATTTTAAATAATATATTATTCGTTAAAATAAAGTGATATGATCATTTTATGCTATGCTAATTATCATTTATATAAATTCTCATACAATTTGAATATTCATAGGCATGCAATCAAATAGTAAGCACTTACTTATTTTAAATAATATATTATTCGTTAAAATAAAATGATATGATCATTTTATGCTATGCTAATTATCAGTTATATAAACTCTCATACAATTTGAATATTCAAAGGCATTATTTTAAATAATATATTATTCGTTAAAATAAAGTGATATGATCATTTTATGCTACGCTAATTATCATTTATATAAACTCTCATACGATTTGAATATTCATAGGCATGCAATCAAATAGTAAACACTTACATATTTTAAATAATATATTATTCGTTAAAGTAAAGTGATATGATCATTTTATGCTACGCTAATTATCATTTATATAAACTCTCATACAATTTGAATATTCATAGGCATGCAATCAAATAGTAAACACTTACTTATTTTAAATAATATATTATTCGTTAAAATAAAGTGATATGATCATTTTATGCTACGCTAATTATCATTTATATAAACTCTCATACAATTTGAATATTCATAGGCATGCAATCAAATAGTAAACACTTACTTATTTTAAATAATATATTATTCGTTAAAATAAAGTGATATGATCATTTTATGCTACGCTAATTATCATTTATATAAACTCTCATACAATTTGAATATTCATAGGCATGCAATCAAATAGTAAACACTTACTTATTTTAAATAATATATTATTCGTTAAAATAAAGTGATATGATCATTTTATGCTACGCTAATTATCATTTATATAAACTCTCATGCAATTTGAATATTCATAGGCATGCAATCAAATAGTAAACACTTACTTATTTTAAATAATATATTATTCGTTAAAATAAAGTGATATGATCATTTTAAGCTATGCTAATTATCATTTATATAAACTCTCATACAATTTGAATATTCATAGGCATGCAATCAAATAGTAAACACTTACTTATTTTAAATAATAATATATTATTCTCTAAAATAAAGTGATATGATCATTTTATGCTACGCTAATTATCATTTATATAAACTCTCACACGATTTAAATATTCATAGGCATGCAATCAAATAGTAAACACGTACTTATTTTAAATAATATATTATTCGTTAAAATAAAGTGATATGATAATTTTATGCTACGCTAATTATCATTTATATAAACTCTCATACAATTTGAATATTCATAGGCATGCAATCAAATAGTAAACACTTACGTATTTTAAATAATATATTATTCGTTAAATTAAAGTGATATGATCATTTTATGCTCTGCTAATTATCATTTATATAAACTCTCACACGATTTGAATATTCATAGGCATGCAATCAAATAGTAAACACTTACTTATTTTAAATAATATATTATTCGTTAAAATAATGTGATATGATCATTTTATGCTATGGTAATTATCATTTATATAAACTCTCATACAATTTGAATATTCATAGGCATTATTTTAAATAATATGTTATTCGTTAAAATAAAGTGATATGATCATTTTATGCTATGCTAATTATCATTTATATAAACTCTCATACAATTTGAATATTCATAGGCATGCAATCAAATAGTAAACACTTACTTATTTTAAATAATATATTATTCGTTAAAATAAAGTGATATGATCATTTTATGCTATGCTAATTATCATTTATATAAACTCTCATACAATTTGAATATTCATAGGCTAAACACTTACTTATTTTAAATAATATATTATTCGTTAAAATAAAGTGATATGATCATTTTATGCTATGCTAATTATCATTTATATAAACTCTCATACAATTTGAATATTCATAGGCATGCAATCAAATAGTAAACACTTACTTATTTTAAATAATATATTATTCGTTAAAATAAAGTGATATGATCATTTTATGCTATGCTAATTATCATTTATATAAACTCTCATACAATTTAATTATTCATAGGCATGCAATCAAATAGTAAACACTTACTTATTTTAAATAATATATTATTCGTTAAAGTAAAGTGATATGATCATTTTATGCTATGCTAATTATCATTTATATAAACTCTCATACGATTTGAATATTCATAGGCATGCAATCAAATAGTAAACACTTACTTATTTTAAATAATATATTATTCGTTAAAGTAAAGTGATATGATCATTTTATGCTATGCTAATTATCATTTATATAAACTCTCATACGATTTGAATATTCATAGGCATGCAATTAAATAGTAAACACTTACTTATTTTAAATAATATATTATTCGTTAAAATAAAGTGATATGATCATTTTATGCTATGCTAATTATCATTTATATAAATTCTCATACAATTTGAATATTCATAGGCATGCAATCAAATAGTAAGCACTTACTTATTTTAAATAATATATTATTCGTTAAAATAAAATGATATGATCATTTTATGCTATGCTAATTATCATTTATATAAACTCTCATACAATTTGAATATTCAAAGGCATTATTTTAAATAATATATTATTCGTTAAAATAAAGTGATATGATCATTTTATGCTATGCTAATTATCATTTATATAAACTCTCATACAATTTGAATATTCATAGGCATGCAATCAAATAGTAAGCACTTACTTATTTTAAATAATATATTATTCGTTAAAATAAAGTGATATGATCATTTTATGCTACGCTAATTATCATTTATATAAACTCTCATACAATTTGAATATTCATAGGCATGCCATCAAATAGTAAACACTTACTTATTTTAAATAATATATTATTCGTTAAAATAAAGTGATATGATCATTTTATGCTACGCTAATTATCATTTATATAAACTCTCATACAATTTGGATATTCATAGGCATGCAATCAAATAGTAAACACTTACTTATTTTAAATAATATATTATTCGTTAAAATAAAGTGATATGATCATTTTATGGTATGCTAATTATCATTTATATAAACTCTCATACGATTTGAATATTCATAGGCATGCAATCAAATAGTAAACACTTACTTATTTTAAATAATATATTATTCGTTAAAATAAAGTGATATGATCATTTTATGCTATGCTAATTATCATTTATATAAATTCTCATACAATTTGAATATTCATAGGCATGCAATCAAATAGTAAGCACTTACTTATTTTAAATAATATATTATTCGTTAAAATAAAATGATATGATCATTTTATGCTATGCTAATTATCATTTATATAAACTCTCATACAATTTGAATATTCAAAGGCATTATTTTAAATAATATATTATTCGTTAAAATAAAGTGATATGATCATTTTATGCTATGCTAATTATCATTTATATAAACTCTCATACAATTTGAATATTCATAGGCATGCAATCAAATAGTAAGCACTTACTTATTTTAAATAATATATTATTCGTTAAAATAAAGTGATATGATCATTTTATGCTACGCTAATTATCATTTATATAAACTCTCATACGATTTGAATATTCATAGGCATGCAATCAAATAGTAAACACTTACATATTTTAAATAATATATTATTCGTTAAAGTAAAGTGATATGATCATTTTATGCTACGCTAATTATCATTTATATAAACTCTCATACAATTTGAATATTCATAGGCATGCAATCAAATAGTAAACACTTACTTATTTTAAATAATATATTATTCGTTAAAATAAAGTGATATGATCATTTTATGCTACGCTAATTATCATTTATATAAACTCTCATACAATTTGAATATTCATAGGCATGCAATCAAATAGTAAACACTTACTTATTTTAAATAATATATTATTCGTTAAAATAAAGTGATATGATCATTTTATGCTACGCTAATTATCATTTATATAAACTCTCATGCAATTTGAATATTCATAGGCATGCAATCAAATAGTAAACACTTACTTATTTTAAATAATATATTATTCGTTAAAATAAAGTGATATGATCATTTTAAGCTATGCTAATTATCATTTATATAAACTCTCATACAATTTGAATATTCATAGGCATGCAATCAAATAGTAAACACTTACTTATTTTAAATAATAATATATTATTCTCTAAAATAAAGTGATATGATCATTTTATGCTACGCTAATTATCATTTATATAAACTCTCACACGATTTAAATATTCATAGGCATGCAATCAAATAGTAAACACGTACTTATTTTAAATAATATATTATTCGTTAAAATAAAGTGATATGATAATTTTATGCTACGCTAATTATCATTTATATAAACTCTCATACAATTTGAATATTCATAGGCATGCAATCAAATAGTAAACACTTACGTATTTTAAATAATATATTATTCGTTAAATTAAAGTGATATGATCATTTTATGCTCTGCTAATTATCATTTATATAAACTCTCACACGATTTGAATATTCATAGGCATGCAATCAAATAGTAAACACTTACTTATTTTAAATAATATATTATTCGTTAAAATAATGTGATATGATCATTTTATGCTATGCTAATTATCATTAATATAAACTCTCATGCGATTTGAATATTCATAGGCATGCAATCAAATAGTAAGCACTTACTTATTTTAAATAATATATTATTCGTTAAAATAAAGTGATATGATCATTTTATGCTATGCTAATTATCATTTATATAAACTCTCATACAATTTAATTATTCATAGGCATGCAATCTAATAGTAAACACTTACTTATTTTAAATAATATATTATTCTTTAAAATAAAGTGATATGATCATTTTATGCTATGCTAATTATCATTTATATAAACTCTCACACGATTTGAATATTCATAGGCATGCAATCAAATAGTAAACACTTACTTATTTTAAATAATATATTATTCGTTAAAATAAAGTGATTTGATCATTTTATGGTATGCTAATTATCATTTATATAAACTCTCATACGATTTGAATGTTCATAGGCATGCAATCAAATAGTAAACACTTACTTATTTTAAATAATATATTATTCGTTAAAATAAAATGATATGATCATTTTATGCTATGCTAATTATCATTTATATAAACTCTCATACAATTTGAATATTCAAAGG
Organism: Acmispon strigosus; assembly: GCA_030819835.1. Lineage (NCBI taxonomy): Eukaryota > Viridiplantae > Streptophyta > Magnoliopsida > Fabales > Fabaceae > Acmispon > Acmispon strigosus. Next base: position 19,564,607 of record JAUAMA010000004.1, on the reverse strand, counting down.
CATTATTTTAAATAATATATTATTCGTTAAATTAAAGTGATATGATCATTTTATGCTATGCTAATTATCATTTATATAAACTCTCAAACAATTTGAATATTCATAGGCATGCAATCAAATAGTAAGCACTTACATATTTTAAATAATATATTATTCGTTAAAATAAAGTGATATGATCATTTTATGCTATGCTAATTATCATTTATATAAACTCTCATACAATTTGAATATTCATAGGCATGCAATCAAATAGTAAGCACTTACTTATTTTAAATAATATATTATTCGTTAAAATAAAGTGATATGATCATTTTATGCTATACTAATTATCATTTATATAAACTCTCATACAATTTGAATATTCATAGGCATGCAATCAAATAGTAAGCACTTACTTATTTTAAATAATATATTGTTCGTTAAAATAAAGTGATATGATCATTTTATGGTATGCTAATTATCATTTATATAAACTCTCATACAATTTGAATATTCATAGGCATGCAATCAAATAGTAAACACGTACTTATTTTAAATAATATATTATTCGTTAAAATAAAGTGATATGATCATTTTATGCTACGCTAATTATCATTTATATAAACTCTCATACAATTTGAATATTCATAGGCATGCAATCAAATAGTAAACACTTACGTATTTTAAATAATATATTATTCGTTAAATTAAAGTGATATGATCATTTTATGCTCTGCTAATTATCATTTATATAAACTCTCACACGATTTGAATATTCATAGGCATGCAATCAAATAGTAAACACTTACTTATTTTAAATAATATATTATTCGTTAAAATAATGTGATATGATCATTTTATGCTATGCTAATTATCATTAATATAAACTCTCATGCGATTTGAATATTCATAGGCATGCAATCAAATAGTAAGCACTTACTTATTTTAAATAATATATTATTCGTTAAAATAAAGTGATATGATCATTTTATGCTATGCTAATTATCATTTATATAAACTCTCATACAATTTAATTATTCATAGGCATGCAATCTAATAGTAAACACTTACTTATTTTAAATAATATATTATTCTTTAAAATAAAGTGATATGATCATTTTATGCTATGCTAATTATCATTTATATAAACTCTCACACGATTTGAATATTCATAGGCATGCAATCAAATAGTAAACACTTACTTATTTTAAATAATATATTATTCGTTAAAATAAAGTGATTTGATCATTTTATGGTATGCTAATTATCATTTATATAAACTCTCATACGATTTGAATGTTCATAGGCATGCAATCAAATAGTAAACACTTACTTATTTTAAATAATATATTATTCGTTAAAATAAAATGATATGATCATTTTATGCTATGCTAATTATCATTTATATAAACTCTCATACAATTTGAATATTCAAAGGCATTATTTTAAATAATATATTATTCGTTAAATTAAAGTGATATGATCATTTTATGCTATGCTAATTATCATTTATATAAACTCTCATACAATTTGAATATTCATAGGCATGCAATCAAATAGTAAGCACTTACATATTTTAAATAATATATTATTCGTTAAAATAAAGTGATATGATCATTTTATGCTATGCTAATTATCATTTATATAAACTCTCATACAATTTGAATATTCATAGGCATGCAATCAAATAGTAAGCACTTACTTATTTTAAATAATATATTATTCGTTAAAATAAAGTGATATGATCATTTTATGCTATACTAATTATCATTTATATAAACTCTCATACAATTTGAATATTCATAGGCATGCAATCAAATAGTAAGCACTTACTTATTTTAAATAATATATTGTTCGTTAAAATAAAGTGATATGATCATTTTATGGTATGCTAATTATCATTTATATAAACTCTCATACAATTTGAATATTCATAGGCATGCAATCAAATAGTAAACACTTACTTATTTTAAATAATATATTATTCGTTAAAATAAAGTGATATGATCATTTTATGCTATGCTAATTATCATTTATATAAACTCTCATACAATTTGAATATTCATAGGCATGCAATCAAATAGTAAGCACTTACTTATTTTAAATAATATATTATTCGTTAAAATAAAGTGATATGGTCATTTTATGCTATGCTAATTATCATTTATATAAACTCTCATACAATTGGAATATTCATAGGCATGCAATCAAATAGTAAACACTTACTTATTTTAAATAATATATTATTCGTTAAAATAAAGTGATATGATCATTTTATGTTATGCTAATTATCATTTATATAAACTCTCATACAATTTGAATATTCATAGGCATGCAATCAAATAGTAAACACTTACTTATTTTAAATAATATATTATTCGTTAAAATAAAGTGATATGATCATTTTATGTTATGCTAATTATCATTTATATAAACTCTCATACAATTTGAATATTCATAGGCACGCAATCAAATAGTAAACACTTACTTATTTTAAATAATATATTATTCGTTAAAATAAAGTGATATGATCATTTTATGCTATGCTAATTATCATTTATATAAACTCTCATACAATTTGAATATTCATAGGCATGCAATCAAATAGTAAGCACTTACTTATTTTAAATAATATATTATTCGTTAAAATAAAGTGATATGGTCATTTTATGCTATGCTAATTATCATTTATATAAACTCTCATACAATTTGAATATTCATAGGCATGCAATCAAATAGTAAGCACTTACTTATTTTAAATAATATATTATTCGTTAAAATAAAGTGATATGATCATTTTATGCTATGCTAATTATCATTTATATAAACTCTCATACAATTTGAATATTCATAGGCATGCAATCAAATAGTAAGCACTTACTTATTTTAAATAATATATTATTCGTTAAAATAAAGTGATATGATCATTTTATGCTATGCTAATTATCATTTATATAAACTCTCATACAATTTGAATATTCATAGGCATGCAATCAAATAGTAAGCACTTACTTATTTTAAATAATATATTATTCGTTAAAATAAAGTGATATGATCATTTTATGCTATACTAATTATCATTTATATAAACTCTTATACATTTTGAATATTCATAGGCATGCAATCAAATAGTAAGCACTTACTTATTTTAAATAATATATTATTTGTTAAAATAAAGTGATATGATCATTTTATGCTATGCTAATTATCATTTATATAAACTCTCATACAATTTGAATATTCATAGGCATGCAATCAAATAGTAAGCACTTACTTATTTTAAATAATATATATTATTGTTAAAATAAAGTGATATGATCATTTTATGCTATGGTAATTATCATTTATATAAACTCTCATACAATTTGAATATTCATAGGCATTATTTTAAATAATATGTTATTCGTTAAAATAAAGTGATATGATCATTTTATGCTATGCTAATTATCATTTATATAAACTCTCATACAATTTGAATATTCATAGGCATGCAATCAAATAGTAAACACTTACTTATTTTAAATAATATATTATTCGTTAAAATAAAGTGATATGATCATTTTATGCTATGCTAATTATCATTTATATAAACTCTTATACAATTTGAATATTCATAGGCATGCAATCAAATAGTAAACACTAACTTATTTTAAATAATATACTATTCGTTAAAATAAAGTGATATGATCATTTTATGCTATGCTAATTATCATTTATATAAACTCTCATACAATTTAATTATTCATAGGCATGCAATCAAATAGTAAACACTTACTTATTTTAAATAATATATTATTCGTTAAAATAAAGTGATATGATCATTTTATGCTATGCTAATTATCATTTATATAAACTCTCATACAATTTGAATATTCATAGGCTAAACACTTACTTATTTTAAATAATATATTATTCGTTAAAATAAAGTGATATGATCATTTTATGCTATGCTAATTATCATTTATATAAACTCTCATACAATTTGAATATTCATAGGCATGAAATCAAATAGTAAACACTTACTTATTTTAAATAATATATTATTCGTTAAAATAAAGTGATATGATCATTTTATGCTATGCTAATTATCATTTATATAAACTCTCATACAATTTGAATATTCATAGGCTAAACACTTACTTATTTAAATAATATATTATTCGTTAAAATAAAGTGATATGATCATTTTATGCTATGCTAATTATCATTTATATAAACTCTCATACAATTTAAATATTCATAGGCATTATTTTAAATAATATATTATTCGTTAAAATAAAGTGATATGATCATTTTATGCTATGCTAATTATCATTTATATAACCTCTCATACAATTTGAATATTCCTAGGCATTATTTTAAATAATATATTATTCGTTAAAATAAAGTGATATGATCATTTTATGCTATGCTAATTATCATTTATATTAACTCTCATACAATTTGAATATTCATAGGCATGCAATCAAATAGTAAACACTAACTTATTTTAAATAATATACTATTCGTTAAAATAAAGTGATATGATCATTTTATGCTATGCTAATTATCATTTATATAAACTCTCATACAATTTAATTATTCATAGGCATGCAATCAAATAGTAAACACTTACTTATTTTAAATAATATATTATTCGTTAAAATAAAGTGATATGATCATTTTATGCTATGCTAATTATCATTTATATAAACTCTCATACAATTTGAATATTCATAGGCTAAACACTTACTTATTTTAAATAATATATTATTCGTTAAAATAAAGTGATATGATCATTTTATGCTATGCTAATTATCATTTATATAAACTCTCATACAATTTGAATATTCATAGGCATGAAATCAAATAGTAAACACTTACTTATTTTAAATAATATATTATTCGTTAAAATAAAGTGATATGATCATTTTATGCTATGCTAATTATCATTTATATAAACTCTCATACAATTTGAATATTCATAGGCTAAACACTTACTTATTTAAATAATATATTATTCGTTAAAATAAAGTGATATGATCATTTTATGCTATGCTAATTATCATTTATATAAACTCTCATACAATTTAAATATTCATAGGCATTATTTTAAATAATATATTATTCGTTAAAATAAAGTGATATGATCATTTTATGCTATGCTAATTATCATTTATATAACCTCTCATACAATTTGAATATTCCTAGGCATTATTTTAAATAATATATTATTCGTTAAAATAAAGTGATATGATCATTTTATGCTATGCTAATTATCATTTATATTAACTCTCATACAATTTGAATATTCATAGGCATTATTTTAAATAATATATTATTCGTTAAAATAAAGTGATATGATTATTTTATGCTATGCTAATTATCATTTATATAAACTCTCATACAATTTGAATATTCATAGGCATGCAATCAAATAGTAAGCACTTACTTATTTTAAATAATATATTATTCGTTAAAATAAAGTGATATGATCATTTTATGCTATGCTAATTATCATTTATATAAACTCTCATACAATATGAATATTCATAGGCATGCAATCAAATAGTAAACACTTACTTATTTTAAATAATATATTATTCGTTAAAATAAAGTGATATGATCATTTTATGCTATGCTAATTATCATTTATATAAACTCTCATACAATTTGAATATTCATAGGCATGCAATCAAATAGTAAGCACTTACTTATTTTAAATAATATATTATTCATTAAAATAAAGTGATATGGTCATTTTATGCTATGCTAATTATCATTTATATAAACTCTCATACAATTTGAATATTCATAGGCATGCAATCAAATAGTAAGCACTTACTTATTTTAAATAATATATTATTCGTTAAAATAAAGTGATATGATCATTTTATGCTATGCTAATTATCATTTATATAAACTCTCATACAATTTGAATATTCATAGGCATGCAATCAAATATTAAGCACTTACTTATTTTAAATAATATATTATTCGTTAAAATAAAGTGATATGATCATTTTATGCTATACTAATTATCATTTATATAAACTCTTATACATTTTGAATATTCATAGGCATGCAATCAAATAGTAAGCACTTACTTATTTTAAATAATATATTGTTCGTTAAAATAAAGTGATATGATCATTTTATGCTATGCTAATTATCATTTATATAAACTCTCATACAATTTGAATATTCATAGCCATGCAATCAAATAGTAAACACTTACTTATTTTAAATAATATATTATTTGTTAAAATAAAGTGATATGATCATTTTATGCTATGCTAATTATCATTTATATAAACTCTCATACAATTTGAATATTCATAGGCATGCAATCAAATAGTAAGCACTTACTTATTTTAAATAATATATATTATTGTTAAAATAAAGTGATATGATCATTTTATGCTATGGTAATTATCATTTATATAAACTCTCATACAATTTGAATATTCATAGGCATTATTTTAAATAATATGTTATTCGTTAAAATAAAGTGATATGATCATTTTATGCTATGCTAATTATCATTTATATAAACTCTCATACAATTTGAATATTCATAGGCATGCAATCAAATAGTAAACACTTACTTATTTTAAATAATATATTATTCGTTAAAATAAAGTGATATTATCATTTTATGCTATGCTAATTATCATTTATATAAACTCTCATACAATTTGAATATTCATAGGCATGCAATCAAATAGTAAACACTAACTTATTTTAAATAATATACTATTCGTTAAAATAAAGTGATATGATCATTTTATGCTATGCTAATTATCATTTATATAAACTCTCATACAATTTAAATATTCATAGGCATGCAATCAAATAGTAAACACTTACTTATTTTAAATAATATATTATTCGTTAAAATAAAGTGATATGATCATTTTATGCTATGCTAATTATCATTTATATAAACTCTCATACAATTTGAATATTCATAGGCTAAACACTTACTTATTTTAAATAATATATTATTCGTTAAAATAAAGTGATATGATCATTTTATGCTATGCTAATTATCATATATATAAACTCTCATACAATTTGAATATTCATAGGCATGAAATCAAATAGTAAACACTTACTTATTTTAAATAATATATTATTCGTTAAAATAAAGTGATATGATCATTTTATGCTATGCTAATTATCATTTATATAAACTCTCATACAATTTGAATATTCATAGGCTAAACACTTACTTATTTAAATAATATATTATTCGTTAAAATAAAGTGATATGATCATTTTATGCTATGCTAATTATCATTTATATAAACTCTCATACAATTTAAATATTCATAGGCATTATTTTAAATAATATATTATTCGTTAAAATAAAGTGATATGATCATTTTATGCTATGCTAATTATCATTTATATAACCTCTCATACAATTTGAATATTCCTAGGCATTATTTTAAATAATATATTATTCGTTAAAATAAAGTGATATGATCATTTTATGCTATGCTAATTATCATTTATATTAACTCTCATACAATTTGAATATTCATAGGCATTATTTTAAATAATATATTATTCGTTAAAATAAAGTGATATGATTATTTTATGCTATGCTAATTATCATTTATATAAACTCTCATACAATTTGAATATTCATAGGCATGCAATCAAATAGTAAGCACTTACTTATTTTAAATAATATATTATTCGTTAAAAGAAATGATATGATCATTTTATGCTATGCTAATTATCATTTATATAAACTCTCATACAATTTGAATATTCATAGGCATTATTTTAAATAATATATTATTCGTTAAAATAAAGTGATATGATCATTTTATGCTATGCTAATTATCATTTATATAAACTCTCATACAATTTGAATATTCATAGGCATTATTTTAAATAATATATTATTCGTTAAAATAAAGTGATATGATCATTTTATGCTATGCTAATTATCATTTATATAAACTCTCATACAATTTGAATATTCATAGGCATGCAATCAAATAGTAAACACTTACTTATTTTAAATAATATATTATTCGTTAAAATAAAGTGATATGATCATTTTATGCTATGCTAATTATCATTTATATAAACTCTCATACAATTGGAATATTCATAGGCATGCAATCAAATAGTAAACACTTACTTATTTTAAATAATATATTATTCGTTAAAATAAAGTGATATGATCATTTTATGTTATGCTAATTATCATTTATATAAACTCTCATACAATTTGAATATTCATAGGCATGCAATCAAATAGTAAACACTTACTTATTTTAAATAATATATTATTCGTTAAAATAAAGTGATATGATCATTTTATGTTATGCTAATTATCATTTATATAAACTCTCATACAATTTGAATATTCATAGGCATGCAATCAAATAGTAAACACTTACTTATTTTAAATAATATATTATTCGTTAAAATAAAGTGATATGATCATTTTATGCTATGCTAATTATCATTTATATAAACTCTCATACAATTTGAATATTCATAGGCATGCAATCAAATAGTAAGCACTTACTTATTTTAAATAATATATTATTCGTTAAAATAAAGTGATATGGTCATTTTATGCTATGCTAATTATCATTTATATAAACTCTCATACAATTTGAATATTCATAGGCATGCAATCAAATAGTAAGCACTTACTTATTTTAAATAATATATTATTCGTTAAAATAAAGTGATATGATCATTTTATGCTATGCTAATTATCATTTATATAAACTCTCATACAATTTGAATATTCATAGGCATGCAATCAAATAGTAAACACTTACTTATTTTAAATAATATATTATTCGTTAAAATAAAGTGATATGATCATTTTATGTTATGCTAATTATCATTTATATAAACTCTCATACAATTTGAATATTCATAGGCATGCAATCAAATAGTAAACACTTACTTATTTTAAATAATATATTATTCGTTAAAATAAAGTGATATGATCATTTTATGTTATGCTAATTATCATTTATATAAACTCTCATACAATTTGAATATTCATAGGCATGCAATCAAATAGTAAACACTTACTTATTTTAAATAATATATTATTCGTTAAAATAAAGTGATATGATCATTTTATGCTATGCTAATTATCATTTATATAAACTCTCATACAATTTGAATATTCATAGGCATGCAATCAAATACTAAGCACTTACTTATTTTAAATAATATATTATTCGTTAAAATAAAGTGATATGGTCATTTTATGCTATGCTAATTATCATTTATATAAACTCTCATACAATTTGAATATTCATAGGCATGCAATCAAATAGTAAGCACTTACTTATTTTAAATAATATATTATTCGTTAAAATAAAGTGATATGATCATTTTATGCTATGCTAATTATCATTTATATAAACTCTCATACAATTTGAATATTCATAGGCATGCAATCAAATAGTAAGCACTTACTTATTTTAAATAATATATTATTCGTTAAAATAAAGTGATATGATCATTTTATGCTATGCTAATTATCATTTATATAAACTCTCATACAATTTGAATATTCATAGGCATTATTTTAAATAATATATTATTCGTTAAAATAAAGTGATATGATCATTTTATGCTATGCTAATTATCATTTATATAAACTCTCATACAATTTGAATATTCATAGGCATGCAATCAAATAGTAAACACTTACTTATTTTAAATAATATATTATTCGTTAAAATAAAGTGATATGATCATTTTATGCTATGCTAATTATCATTTATATAAACTCTCATACAATTGGAATATTCATAGGCATGCAATCAAATAGTAAACACTTACTTATTTTAAATAATATATTATTCGTTAAAATAAAGTGATATGATCATTTTATGTTATGCTAATTATCATTTATATAAACTCTCATACAATTTGAATATTCATAGGCATGCAATCAAATAGTAAACACTTACTTATTTTAAATAATATATTATTCGTTAAAATAAAGTGATATGATCATTTTATGTTATGCTAATTATCATTTATATAAACTCTCATACAATTTGAATATTCATAGGCATGCAATCAAATAGTAAACACTTACTTATTTTAAATAATATATTATTCGTTAAAATAAAGTGATATGATCATTTTATGCTATGCTAATTATCATTTATATAAACTCTCATACAATTTGAATATTCATAGGCATGCAATCAAATAGTAAGCACTTACTTATTTTAAATAATATATTATTCGTTAAAATAAAGTGATATGGTCATTTTATGCTATGCTAATTATCATTTATATAAACTCTCATACAATTTGAATATTCATAGGCATGCAATCAAATAGTAAGCACTTACTTATTTTAAATAATATATTATTCGTTAAAATAAAGTGATATGATCATTTTATGCTATGCTAATTATCATTTATATAAACTCTCATACAATTTGAATATTCATAGGCATGCAATCAAATAGTAAGCACTTACTTATTTTAAATAATATATTATTCGTTAAAATAAAGTGATATGATCATTTTATGCTATGCTAATTATCATTTATATAAACTCTCATACAATTTGAATATTCATAGGCATGCAATCAAATAGTAAGCACTTACTTATTTTAAATAATATATTATTCGTTAAAATAAAGTGATATGATCATTTTATGCTATACTAATTATCATTTATATAAACTCTTATACATTTTGAATATTCATAGGCATGCAATCAAATAGTAAGCACTTACTTATTTTAAATAATATATTGTTCGTTAAAATAAAGTGATATGATCATTTTATGCTATGCTAATTATCATTTATATAAACTCTCATACAATTTGAATATTCATAGCCATGCAATCAAATAGTAAACTCTTACTTATTTTAAATAATATATTATTTGTTAAAATAAAGTGATATGATCATTTTATGCTATGCTAATTATCATTTATATAAACTCTCATACAATTTGAATATTCATAGGCATGCAATCAAATAGTAAGCACTTACTTATTTTAAATAATATATATTATTGTTAAAATAAAGTGATATGATCATTTTATGCTATGGTAATTATCATTTATATAAACTCTCATACAATTTGAATATTCATAGGCATTATTTTAAATAATATGTTATTCGTTAAAATAAAGTGATATGATCATTTTATGCTATGCTAATTATCATTTATATAAACTCTCATACAATTTGAATATTCATAGGCATGCAATCAAATAGTAAACACTTACTTATTTTAAATAATATATTATTCGTTAAAATAAAGTGATATGATCATTTTATGCTATGCTAATTATCATTTATATAAACTCTTATACAATTTGAATATTCATAGGCATGCAATCAAATAGTAAACACTAACTTATTTTAAATAATATACTATTCGTTAAAATAAAGTGATATGATCATTTTATGCTATGCTAATTATCATTTATATAAACTCTCATACAATTTAATTATTCATAGGCATGCAATCAAATAGTAAACACTTACTTATTTTAAATAATATATTATTCGTTAAAATAAAGTGATATGATCATTTTATGCTATGCTAATTATCATTTATATAAACTCTCATACAATTTGAATATTCATAGGCTAAACACTTACTTATTTTAAATAATATATTATTCGTTAAAATAAAGTGATATGATCATTTTATGCTATGCTAATTATCATTTATATAAACTCTCATACAATTTGAATATTCATAGGCATGAAATCAAATAGTAAACACTTACTTATTTTAAATAATATATTATTCGTTAAAATAAAGTGATATGATCATTTTATGCTATGCTAATTATCATTTATATAAACTCTCATACAATTTGAATATTCATAGGCTAAACACTTACTTATTTAAATAATATATTATTCGTTAAAATAAAGTGATATGATCATTTTATGCTATGCTAATTATCATTTATATAAACTCTCATACAATTTAAATATTCATAGGCATTATTTTAAATAATATATTATTCGTTAAAATAAAGTGATATGATCATTTTATGCTATGCTAATTATCATTTATATAACCTCTCATACAATTTGAATATTCCTAGGCATTATTTTAAATAATATATTATTCGTTAAAATAAAGTGATATGATCATTTTATGCTATGCTAATTATCATTTATATTAACTCTCATACAATTTGAATATTCATAGGCATTATTTTAAATAATATATTATTCGTTAAAATAAAGTGATATGATTATTTTATGCTATGCTAATTATCATTTATATAAACTCTCATACAATTTGAATATTCATAGGCATGCAATCAAATAGTAAGCACTTACTTATTTTAAATAATATATTATTCGTTAAAATGAAATGATATGATCATTTTATGCTATGCTAATTATCATTTATATAAACTCTCATACAATTTGAATATTCATAGGCATTATTTTAAATAATATATTATTCGTTAAAATAAAGTGATATGATCATTTTATGCTATGCTAATTATCATTTATATAAACTCTCATACAATTTGAATATTCATAGGCATTATTTTAAATAATATATTATTCGTTAAAATAAAGTGATATGATCATTTTATGCTATGCTAATTATCATTTATATAAACTCTCATACAATTTGAATATTCATAGGCATGCAATCAAATAGTAAACACTTACTTATTTTAAATAATATATTATTCGTTAAAATAAAGTGATATGATCATTTTATGCTATGCTAATTATCATTTATATAAACTCTCATACAATTGGAATATTCATAGGCATGCAATCAAATAGTAAACACTTACTTATTTTAAATAATATATTATTCGTTAAAATAAAGTGATATGATCATTTTATGTTATGCTAATTATCATTTATATAAACTCTCATACAATTTGAATATTCATAGGCATGCAATCAAATAGTAAACACTTACTTATTTTAAATAATATATTATTCGTTAAAATAAAGTGATATGATCATTTTATGTTATGCTAATTATCATTTATATAAACTCTCATACAATTTGAATATTCATAGGCATGCAATCAAATAGTAAACACTTACTTATTTTAAATAATATATTATTCGTTAAAATAAAGTGATATGATCATTTTATGCTATGCTAATTATCATTTATATAAACTCTCATACAATTTGAATATTCATAGGCATGCAATCAAATAGTAAGCACTTACTTATTTTAAATAATATATTATTCGTTAAAATAAAGTGATATGGTCATTTTATGCTATGCTAATTATCATTTATATAAACTCTCTTACAATTTGAATATTCATAGGCATGCAATCAAATAGTAAGCACTTACTTATTTTAAATAATATATTATTCGTTAAAATAAAGTGATATGATCATTTTATACTATACTAATTATCATTTATATAAACTCTTATACATTTTGAATATTCATAGGCATGCAATCAAATAGTAAGCACTTACTTATTTTAAATAATATATTGTTCGTTAAAATAAAGTGATATGATCATTTTATGTTATGCTAATTATCATTTATATAAACTCTCATACAATTTGAATATTCATAGCCATGCAATCAAATAGTAAACACTTACTTATTTTAAATAATATATTATTTGTTAAAATAAAGTGATATGATCATTTTATGCTATGCTAATTATCATTTATATAAACTCTCATACAATTTGAATATTCATAGGCATGCAATCAAATAGTAAGCACTTACTTATTTTAAATAATATATATTATTGTTAAAATAAAGTGATATGATCATTTTATGCTATGGTAATTATCATTTATATAAACTCTCATACAATTTGAATATTCATAGGCATTATTTTAAATAATATGTTATTCGTTAAAATAAAGTGATATGATCATTTTATGCTATGCTAATTATCATTTATATAAACTCTCATACAATTTGAATATTCATAGGCATGCAATCAAATAGTAAACACTTACTTATTTTAAATAATATATTATTCGTTAAAATAAAGTGATATGATCATTTTATGCTATGCTAATTATCATTTATATAAACTCTCATACAATTTGAATATTCATAGGCATGCAATCAAATAGTAAACACTAACTTATTTTAAATAATATACTATTCGTTAAAATAAAGTGATATGATCATTTTATGCTATGCTAATTATCATTTATATAAACTCTCATACAATTTAATTATTCATAGGCATGCAATCAAATAGTAAACACTTACTTATTTTAAATAATATATTATTCGTTAAAATAAAGTGATATGATCATTTTATGCTATGCTAATTATCATTTATATAAACTCTCATACAATTTGAATATTCATAGGCTAAACACTTACTTATTTTAAATAATATATTATTCGTTAAAATAAAGTGATATGATCATTTTATGCTATGCTAATTATCATTTATATAAACTCTCATACAATTTGAATATTCATAGGCATGAAATCAAATAGTAAACACTTACTTATTTTAAATAATATATTATTCGTTAAAATAAAGTGATATGATCATTTTATGCTATGCTAATTATCATTTACATAAACTCTCATACAATTTAAATATTCATAGGCATTATTTTAAATAATATATTATTCGTTAAAATAAAGTGATATGATCATTTTATGCTATGCTAATTATCATTTATATAACCTCTCATACAATTTGAATATTCCTAGGCATTATTTTAAATAATATATTATTCGTTAAAATAAAGTGATATGATCATTTTATGCTATGCTAATTATCATTTATATTAACTCTCATACAATTTGAATATTCATAGGCATTATTTTAAATAATATATTATTCGTTAAAATAAAGTGATATGATTATTTTATGCTATGCTAATTATCATTTATATAAACTCTCATACAATTTGAATATTCATAGGCATGCAATCAAATAGTAAGCACTTACTTATTTTAAATAATATATTATTCGTTAAAATAAAGTGATATGATCATTTTATGCTATGCTAATTATCATTTATATAAACTCTCATACAATTGGAATATTCATAGGCATGCAATCAAATAGTAAACACTTACTTATTTTAAATAATATATTATTCGTTAAAATAAAGTGATATGATCATTTTATGTTATGCTAATTATCATTTATATAAACTCTCATACAATTTGAATATTCATAGGCATGCAATCAAATAGTAAACACTTACTTATTTTAAATAATATATTATTTGTTAAAATAAAGTGATATGATCATTTTATGCTATGCTAATTATCATTTATATAAACTCTCATACAATTTGAATATTCATAGGCATGCAATCAAATAGTAAACACTTACTTATTTTAAATAATATATTATTCGTTAAAATAAAGTGATATGATCATTTTATGCTATGCTAATTATCATTTATATAAACTCTCATACAATTTGAATATTCATAGGCATGCAATCAAATAGTAAGCACTTACTTATTTTAAATAATATATTATTCGTTAAAATAAAGTGATATGGTCATTTTATGTTATGCTAATTATCATTTATATAAACTCTCATACAATTTGAATATTCATAGGCATGCAATCAAATAGTAAACACTTACTTATTTTAAATAATATATTATTCGTTAAAATAAAGTGAAATGATCATTTTATGCTATGCTAATTATCATTTATATAAACTCTCATACAATTTGAATATTCATAGGCATGCAATCAAATAGTAAGCACTTACTTATTTTAAATAATATATTATTCGTTAAAATAAAGTGATATGATCATTTTATGTTATGCTAATTATCATTTATATAAACTCTCATACAATTTGAATATTCATAGGCATGCAATCAAATAGTAAACACTTACTTATTTTAAATAATATATTATTCGTTAAAATAAAGTGATATGATCATTTTATGTTATGCTAATTATCATTTATATAAACTCTCATACAATTTGAATATTCATAGGCATGCAATCAAATAGTAAACACTTACTTATTTTAAATAATATATTATTCGTTAAAATAAAGTGATATGATCATTTTATGTTATGCTAATTATCATTTATATAAACTCTCATACAATTTGAATATTCATAGGCATGCAATCAAATAGTAAACACTTACTTATTTTAAATAATATATTATTCGTTAAAATAAAGTGATATGATCATTTTATGTTATGCTAATTATCATTTATATAAACTCTCATACAATTTGAATATTCATAGGCATGCAATCAAATAGTAAACACTTACTTATTTTAAATAATATATTATTCGTTAAAATAAAGTGATATGATCATTTTATGCTATGCTAATTATCATTTATATAAACTCTCATACAATTTGAATATTCATAGGCATGCAATCAAATAGTAAGCACTTACTTATTTTAAATAATATATTATTCGTTAAAATAAAGTGATATGGTCATTTTATGCTATGCTAATTATCATTTATATAAACTCTCATACAATTTGAATATTCATAGGCATGCAATCAAATAGTAAGCACTTACTTATTTTAAATAATATATTATTCGTTAAAATAAAGTGATATGATCATTTTATGCTATGCTAATTATCATTTATATAAACTCTCATACAATTTGAATATTCATAGGCATGCAATCAAATAGTAAGCACTTACTTATTTTAAATAATATATTATTCGTTAAAATAAAGTGATATGATCATTTTATGCTATACTAATTATCATTTATATAAACTCTTATACATTTTGAATATTCATAGGCATGCAATCAAATAGTAAGCACTTACTTATTTTAAATAATATATTGTTCGTTAAAATAAAGTGATATGATCATTTTATGCTATGCTAATTATCATTTATATAAACTCTCATACAATTTGAATATTCATAGCCATGCAATCAAATAGTAAACACTTACTTATTTTAAATAATATATTATTTGTTAAAATAAAGTGATATGATCATTTTATGCTATGCTAATTATCATTTATATAAACTCTCATACAATTTGAATATTCATAGGCATGCAATCAAATAGTAAACACTTACTTATTTTAAATAATATATTATTCGTTAAAATAAAGTGATATGATCATTTTATGCTATGCTAATTATCATTTATATAAACTCTCATACAATTTGAATATTCATAGGCATGCAATCAAATAGTAAACACTTACTTATTTTAAATAATATATTATTCGTTAAAATAAAGTGATATGATCATTTTATGCTATGCTAATTATCATTTATATAAACTCTCATACAATTTGAATATTCATAGGCATTATTTTAAATAATATATTATTCGTTAAAATAAAGTGATATGATCATTTTATGCTATGCTAATTATCATTTATATAAACTCTCATACAATTTGAATATTCATAGGCATGCAATCAAATAGTAAACACTTACTTATTTTAAATAATATATTATTCGTTAAAATAAAGTGATATGATCATTTTATGCTATGCTAATTATCATTTATATAAACTCTCATACAATTTGAATATTCATAGGCATGCAATCAAATAGTAAACACTTACTTATTTTAAATAAATTATTATTCGTTAAAATAAAGTGATATGATCATTTTATGCTATGCTAATTATCATTTATATAAACTCTCATACAATTTGAATATTCATAGGCTAAACACTTACTAATTTTAAATAATATATTATTCGTTAAAATAAAGTGATATGATCATTTTATGCTATGCTAATTATCATTTATATAAACTCTCATACAATTTGAATATTCATAGGCATGCAATCAAATAGTAAACACTTACTTATTTTAAATAATATATTATTCGTTAAAATAAAGTGATATGATCATTTTATGCTATGCTAATTATCATTTATATAAACTCTCATACAATTTAATTATTCATAGGCATGCAATCAAATAGTAAGCACTTACTTATTTTAAATAATATATTGTTCGTTAAAATAAAGTGATATGATCATTTTATGCTATGCTAATTATCATTTATATAAACTCTCATACAATTTGAATATTCATAGCCATGCAATCAAATAGTAAACACTTACTTATTTTAAATAATATATTATTTGTTAAAATAAAGTGATATGATCATTTTATGCTATGCTAATTATCATTTATATAAACTCTCATACAATTTGAATATTCATAGGCATGCAATCAAATAGTAAGCACTTACTTATTTTAAATAATATATATTATTCGTTAAAATAAAGTGATATGATCATTTTATGCTATGGTAATTATCATTTATATAAACTCTCATACAATTTGAATATTCATAGGCATTATTTTAAATAATATGTTATTCGTTAAAATAAAGTGATATGATCATTTTATGCTATGCTAATTATCATTTATATAAACTCTCATACAATTTGAATATTCATAGGCATGCAATCAAATAGTAAACACTTACTTATTTTAAATAATATATTATTCGTTAAAATAAAGTGATATGATCATTTTATGCTATGCTAATTATCATTTATATAAACTCTCATACAATTTGAATATTCATAGGCATGCAATCAAATAGTAAACACTAACTTATTTTAAATAATATAATATTCGTTAAAATAAAGTGATATGATCATTTTATGCTATGCTAATTATCATTTATATAAACTCTCATACAATTTAATTATTCATAGGCATGCAATCAAATAGTAAACACTTACTTATTTTAAATAATATATTATTCGTTAAAATAAAGTGATATGATCATTTTATGCTATGCTAATTATCATTTATATAAACTCTCATACAATTTGAATATTCATAGGCTAAACACTTACTTATTTTAAATAATATATTATTCGTTAAAATAAAGTGATATGATCATTTTATGCTATGCTAATTATCATTTATATAAACTCTCATACAATTTGAATATTCATAGGCATGAAATCAAATAGTAAACACTTACTTATTTTAAATAATATATTATTCGTTAAAATAAAGTGATATGATCATTTTATGCTATGCTAATTATCATTTATATAAACTCTCATACAATTTAATTATTCATAGGCATGCAATCAAATAGTAAACACTTACTTATTTTAAATAATATATTATTCGTTACAATAAAGTGATATGATCTATTTATGCTATGCTAATTATCATTTATATAAACTCTCATACAATTTGAATATTCATAGGCATTATTTTAAATAATATATTATTCGTTAAAATAAAGTGATATGATCATTTTTTGCTATGCTAATTATCATTTATATAAACTCTCATACAATTTAAATATTCATAGGCATTATTTTAAATAATATATTATTCGTTAAAATAAAGTGATATGATCATTTTATGCTATGCTAATTATCATTTATATAACCTCTCATACAATTTGAATATTCCTAGGCATTATTTTAAATAATATATCATTCGTTAAAATAAAGTGATATGATCATTTTATGCTATGCTAATTATCATTTATATTAACTCTCATACAATTTGAATATTCATAGGCATTATTTTAAATAATATATTATTCGTTAAAATAAAGTGATATGATTATTTTATGCTATGCTAATTATCATTTATATAAACTCTCATACAATTTGAATATTCATAGGCATGCAATCAAATAGTAAGCACTTACTTATTTTAAATAATATATTATTCGTTAAAATGAAATGATATGATCATTTTATGCTATGCTAATTATCATTTATATAAACTCTAATACAATTTGAATATTCATAAGCATTATTTTAAATAATATATTATTCGTTAAAATAAAGTGATATGATCATTTTATGCTATGCTAATTATCATTCATATAAACTCTCATACAATTTGAATATTCATAGGCATTATTTTAAATAATATATTATTCGTTAAAATAAAGTGATATGATCATTTTATGCTATGCTAATTATCATTTATATAAACTCTCATACAATTTGAATATTCATAGGCTAAACACTTACTAATTTTAAATAATATATTATTCGTTAAAATAAAGTGATATGATCATTTTATGCTATGCTAATTATCATTTATAGAAACTCTCATATAATTTGAATATTCATAGGCATGCAATCAAATAGTAAACACTTACTTATTTTAAATAATATATTATTCGTTAAAATAAAGTGATATGATCATTTTATGCTATGCTAATTATCATTTATATAAACTCTCATACAATTTAATTATTCATAGGCATGCAATCAAATAGTAAACACTTACTTATTTTAAATAATATATTATTCGTTAAAATAAAGTGATATGATCATTTTATGCTATGCTAATTATCATTTATATAAACTCTCATACAATTTGAATATTCATAGGCATGCAATCAAATAGTAAGCACTTACTTATTTTAAATAATATATTATTCGTTAAAATAAAGTGATATGATCATTTTATGCTATGCTAATTATCATTTATATAAACCCTCATACAATTTGAATATTCATAGGCATGCAATCAAATAGTAAGCACATACTTATTTTAAATAATATATTATTCGTTAAAATAAAGTGATATGGTCATTTTATGCTATGCTAATTATCATTTATATAAACTCTCATAAAATTTGAATATTCATAGGCATGCAATCAAATAGTAAGCACTTACTTATTTTAAATAATATATTATTCGTTAAAATAAAGTGATATGATCATTTTATGCTATGCTAATTATCATTTATATAAACTCTCATACAATTTGAATATTCATAGGCATGCAATCAAATAGTAAGCACTTACTTATTTTAAATAATATATTATTCGTTAAAATAAAATGATATGATCATTTTATGCTATGCTAATTATCATTTATATAAACTCTCATACAATTTGAATATTCATAGGCATTATTTTAAATAATATATTATTCGTTAAAATAAAGTGATATGATCATTTTATGCTATGCTAATTATCATTTATATAAACTCTCATACAATTAGAATATTCATAGGCATTATTTTAAATAATATATTATTCGTTACAATAAAGTGATATGATCATTTTATGCTATGCTAATTATCATTTATATAAACTCTCATACAATTTGAATATTCATAGGCATTATTTTAAATAATATATTATTCGTTAAAATAAAGTGATATGATCATTTTATGCTATGCTAATTATCATTTATATAAACTCTCATACAATTTAAATATTCATAGGCATTATTTTAAATAATATATTATTCGTTAAAATAAAGTGATATGATCATTTTATGCTATGCTAATTATCATTTATATAACCTCTCATACAATTTGAATATTCCTAGGCATTATTTTAAATAATATATTATTCGTTAAAATAAAGTGATATGATCATTTTATGCTATGCTAATTATCATTTATATTAACTCTCATACAATTTGAATATTCATAGGCATTATTTTAAATAATATATTATTCGTTAAAATAAAGTGATATGATCATTTTATGCTATGCTAATTATCATTTATATAAACTCTCATACAATTTGAATATTCATAGGCATGCAATCAAATAGTAAACACTTACTTATTTTAAATAATATATTATTCGTTAAAATAAAGTGATATGATCATTTTATGCTATGCTAATTATCATTTATATAACCTCTCATACAATTTGAATATTCATAAGCATTATTTTAAATAATATATTATTCGTTAAAATAAAGTGATATGATCATTTTATGCTATGCTAATTATCATTCATATAAACTCTCATACAATTTGAATATTCATAGGCATTATTTTAAATAATATATTATTCGTTAAAATAAAGTGATATGATCATTTTATTCTATGCTAATTATCATTCATATAAACTCTCATACAATTTGAATATTCATAGGCATTATTTTAAATAATATATTATTCGTTAAAATAAAGTGATATGATCATTTTATGCTATGCTAATTATCATTTATATAAACTCTCATACAATTTGAATATTCATAGGCATGCAATCAAATAGTAAACACTTACTTATTTTAAATAATATATTATTCGTTAAAATAAAGTGATATGATCATTTTATGCTATGCTAATTATCATTTATATAAACTCTCATACAATTTGAATATTCATAGGCATGCAATCAAATAGTAAACACTTACTTATTTTAAATAATATATTATTCGTTAAAATAAAGTGATATGATCATTTTATGCTACGCTAATTATCATTTATATAAACTCTCATACAATTTGAATATTCATCAGCATGCAATCAAATAGTAAACACTTACTTATTTTAAATAATATATTATTCGTTAAAATAAAGTGATATGATCATTTTATGCTATGCTAATTATAATTTATATAACCTCTCATACAATTTGAATATTCCTAGGCATTATTTTAAATAATATATTATTCGTTAAAATAAAGTGATATGATCATTTTATGCTATGCTAATTATCATTTATATTAACTCTCATACAATTTGAATATTCATAGGCATTATTTTAAATAATATATTATTCGTTAAAATAAAGTGATATGATTATTTTATGCTATGCTAATTATCATTTATATAAACTCTCATACAATTTGAATATTCATAGGCATGCAATCAAATAGTAAGCACTTACTTATTTTAAATAATATATTATTCGTTAAAATGAAATGATATGATCATTTTATGCTATGCTAATTATCATTTATATAAACTCTCATACAATTTGAATATTCATAAGCATTATTTTAAATAATATATTATTCGTTAAAATAAAGTGATATGATCATTTTATGCTATGCTAATTATCATTTATATAAACTCTCATACAATTTGAATATTCATAGGCTAAACACTTACTAATTTTAAATAATATATTATTCGTTAAAATAAAGTGATATGATCATTTTATGCTATGCTAATTATCATTTATATAAACTCTCATATAATTTGAATATTCATAGGCATGCAATCAAATAGTAAACACTTACTTATTTTAAATAATATATTATTCGTTAAAATAAAGTGATATGATCATTTTATGCTATGCTAATTATCATTTATATAAACTCTCATACAATTTAATTATTCATAGGCATGCAATCAAATAGTAAACACTTACTTATTTTAAATAATATATTATTCGTTAAAATAAAGTGATATGATCATTTTATGCTATGCTAATTATCATTTATATAAACTCTCATACAATTTGAATATTCATAGGCATGCAATCAAATAGTAAGCACTTACTTATTTTAAATAATATATTATTCGTTAAAATAAAGTGATATGATCATTTTATGCTATGCTAATTATCATTTATATAAACTCTCATACAATTTGAATATTCATAGGCATGCAATCAAATAGTAAGCACATACTTATTTTAAATAATATATTATTCGTTAAAATAAAGTGATATGGTCATTTTATGCTATGCTAATTATCATTTATATAAACTCTCATAAAATTTGAATATTCGTAGGCATGCAATCAAATAGTAAGCACTTACTTATTTTAAATAATATATTATTCGTTAAAATAAAGTGATATGATCATTTTATGCTATGCTAATTATCATTTATATAAACTCTCATACAATTTGAATATTCATAGGCATGCAATCAAATAGTAAGCACTTACTTATTTTAAATAATATATTATTCGTTAAAATAAAATGATATGATCATTTTATGCTATGCTAATTATCATTTATATAAACTCTCATACAATTTGAATATTCATAGGCATTATTTTAAATAATATATTATTCGTTAAAATAAAATGATATGATCATTTTATGCTATGCTAATTATCATTTATATAAACTCTCATACAATTAGAATATTCATAGGCATTATTTTAAATAATATATTATTCGTTACAATAAAGTGATATGATCATTTTATGCTATGCTAATTATCATTTATATAAACTCTCATACAATTTGAATATTCATAGGCATTATTTTAAATAATATATTATTCGTTAAAATAAAGTGATATGATCATTTTATGCTATGCTAATTATCATTTATATAAACTCTCATACAATTTAAATATTCATAGGCATTATTTTAAATAATATATTATTCGTTAAAATAAAGTGATATGATCATTTTATGCTATGCTAATTATCATTTATATAACCTCTCATACAATTTGAATATTCCTAGGCATTATTTTAAATAATATATTATTCGTTAAAATAAAGTGATATGATCATTTTATGCTATGCTAATTATCATTTATATTAACTCTCATACAATTTGAATATTCATAGGCATTATTTTAAATAATATATTATTCGTTAAAATAAAGTGATATGATCATTTTATGCTATGCTAATTATCATTTATATAAACTCTCATACAATTTGAATATTCATAGGCATGCAATCAAATAGTAAACACTTACTTATTTTAAATAATATATTATTCGTTAAAATAAAGTGATATGATCATTTTATGCTATGCTAATTATCATTTATATAACCTCTCATACAATTTGAATATTCATAAGCATTATTTTAAATAATATATTATTCGTTAAAATAAAGTGATATGATCATTTTATGCTATGCTAATTATCATTCATATAAACTCTCATACAATTTGAATATTCATAGGCATTATTTTAAATAATATATTATTCGTTAAAATAAAGTGATATGATCATTTTATTCTATGCTAATTATCATTCATATAAACTCTCATACAATTTGAATATTCATAGGCATTATTTTAAATAATATATTATTCGTTAAAATAAAGTGATATGATCATTTTATGCTATGCTAATTATCATTTATATAAACTCTCATACAATTTGAATATTCATAGGCATGCAATCAAATAGTAAACACTTACTTATTTTAAATAATATATTATTCGTTAAAATAAAGTGATATGATCATTTTATGCTATGCTAATTATCATTTATATAAACTCTCATACAATTTGAATATTCATAGGCATGCAATCAAATAGTAAACACTTACTTATTTTAAATAATATATTATTCGTTAAAATAAAGTGATATGATCATTTTATGCTACGCTAATTATCATTTATATAAACTCTCATACAATTTGAATATTCATCAGCATGCAATCAAATAGTAAACACTTACTTATTTTAAATAATATATTATTCGTTAAAATAAAGTGATATGATCATTTTATGCTATGCTAATTATAATTTATATAACCTCTCATACAATTTGAATATTCCTAGGCATTATTTTAAATAATATATTATTCGTTAAAATAAAGTGATATGATCATTTTATGCTATGCTAATTATCATTTATATTAACTCTCATACAATTTGAATATTCATAGGCATTATTTTAAATAATATATTATTCGTTAAAATAAAGTGATATGATTATTTTATGCTATGCTAATTATCATTTATATAAACTCTCATACAATTTGAATATTCATAGGCATGCAATCAAATAGTAAGCACTTACTTATTTTAAATAATATATTATTCGTTAAAATGAAATGATATGATCATTTTATGCTATGCTAATTATCATTTATATAAACTCTCATACAATTTGAATATTCATAAGCATTATTTTAAATAATATATTATTCGTTAAAATAAAGTGATATGATCATTTTATGCTATGCTAATTATCATTCATATAAACTCTCATACAATTTGAATATTCATAGGCATTATTTTAAATAATATATTATTCGTTAAAATAAAGTGATATGATCATTTTATGCTATGCTAATTATCATTTATATAAACTCTCATACAATTTGAATATTCATAGGCATGCAATCAAATAGTAAACACTTACTTATTTTAAATAATATATTATTCGTTAAAATAAAGTGATATGATCATTTTATGCTATGCTAATTATCATTTATATAAACTCTCATACAATTTGAATATTCATAGGCATGCAATCAAATAGTAAACACTTACTTATTTTAAATAATATATTATTCGTTAAAATAAAGTGATATGATCATTTTATGCTATGCTAATTATCATTTATATAAACTCTCATACAATTTGAATATTCATAGGCTAAACACTTACTAATTTTAAATAATATATTATTCGTTAAAATAAAGTGATATGATCATTTTATGCTATGCTAATTATCATTTATATAAACTCTCATACAATTTGAATATTCATAGGCATGCAATCAAATAGTAAACACATACTTATTTTAAATAATATATTATTCGTTAAAATAAAGTGATATGATCATTTTATGCTATGCTAATTATCATTTATATAAACTCTCATACAATTTAATTATTCATAGGCATGCAATCAAATAGTAAACACTTACTTATTTTAAATAATATATTATTCGTTAAAATAAAGTGATATGATCATTTTATGCTATGCTAATTATCATTTATATAAACTCTCATACAATTTGAATATTCATAGGCATGCAATCAAATAGTAAGCACTTACTTATTTTAAATAATATATTATTCGTTAAAATAAAGTGATATGATCATTTTATGCTATGCTAATTATCATTTATATAAACTCTCATACAATTTGAATATTCATAGGCATGCAATCAAATAGTAAGCACATACTTATTTTAAATAATATATTATTCGTTAAAATAAAGTGATATGGTCATTTTATGCTATGCTAATTATCATTTATATAAACTCTCAAAAAATTTGAATATTCATAGGCATGCAATCAAATAGTAAGCACTTACTTATTTTAAATAATATATTATTCGTTAAAATAAAGTGATATGATCATTTTATGCTATGCTAATTATCATTTATATAAACTCTCATACAATTTGAATATTCATAGGCATGCAATCAAATAGTAAGCACTTACTTATTTTAAATAATATATTATTCGTTAAAATAAAATGATATGATCATTTTATGCTATGCTAATTATCATTTATATAAACTCTCATACAATTTGAATATTCATAGGCATTATTTTAAATAATATATTATTCGTTAAAATAAAGTGATATGATCATTTTATGCTATGCTAATTATCATTTATATAAACTCTCATACAATTTGAATATTCATAGGCATGCAATCAAATAGTAAGCACTTACTTATTTTAAATAATATATTATTCGTTAAAATAAAGTGATGTGATCATTTTATGTTATGCTAATTATTATTTATATAAACTCTCATACAATTTGAATATTCATAGGCATGCAATCAAATAGTAAACACTTACTTATTTTAAATAATATATTATTCGTTAAAATAAAGTGATATGATCATTTTATGCTATGCTAATTATCATTTATATAAACTCTCATACAATTTGAATATTCATAGGCATGCAATCAAATAGTAAACACTTACTTATTTTATATAATATATTATTCGTTAAAATAAAGTGATATGATCATTTTATGCTATGCTAATTATAATTTATATAAACTCTCATACAATTTGAATTTCATAGGCATGCAATCAAATAGTAAACACTTACTTATTTTAAATAATATATTATTCGTTAAAATAAAGTGATATGATCATTTTATGCTATGCTAATTATCATTTATATAAACTCTCATACAATTTGAATATTCATAGGCATGCAAT
The DNA here is from genome assembly GCA_030819835.1 of Acmispon strigosus. Lineage (NCBI taxonomy): Eukaryota > Viridiplantae > Streptophyta > Magnoliopsida > Fabales > Fabaceae > Acmispon > Acmispon strigosus. The sequence continues at coordinate 19,537,129 of JAUAMA010000004.1, read as the reverse complement.
CAAATAGTAAGCACTTACTTATTTTAAATAATATATTATTCGTTAAAATAAAGTGATATGATCATTTTATGCTATGCTAATTATCATTTATATAAACTCTCATACAATTTGAATATTCATAGGCATGCAATCAAATAGTAAGCACTTACTTATTTTAAATAATATATTATTCGTTAAAATAAAGTGATATGATCATTTTATGCTATGCTAATTATCATTTATATAAACTCTCATACAATTTGAATATTCATAGGCATGCAATCAAATAGTAAGCACATACTTATTTTAAATAATATATTATTCGTTAAAATAAAGTGATATGATCATTTTATGCTATGCTAATTATCATTTATATAAACTCACATACAATTTGAATATTCATAGGCATGCAATCAAATAGTAAACACTTACTTATTTTATATAATATATTATTCGTTAAAATAAAGTGATATGATCATTTTATGCTATGCTAATTATAATTTATATCAACTCTCATACAATTTGAATTTCATAGGCATGCAATCAAATAGTAAACACTTACTTATTTTAAATAATATATTATTCGTTAAAATAAAGTGATATGATCATTTTATGCTATGCTAATTATCATTTATATAAACTCTCATACGATTTGAATATTCATAGGCATGCAATCAAATAGTAAGCACTTACTTATTTTAAATAATATATATTATTCGTTAAAATAAAGTGATATGATCATTTTATGCTATGCTAACTATCATTTATATAAACTCTCATACAATTTGAATATTCATAGGCATGCAATCAAATAGTAAACACTTACTTATTTTAAATAATATATTATTCCTTAAAATAAAGTGATATGATCATTTTATGCTATGCTAATTATCATTTATATAAACTCTCATACAATTGGAATATTCATAGGTAGCAATCAAATAGTAAACACTTACTTATTTTAAATAATATATTATTCGTTAAAATAAAGTGATATGATCATTTTATGCTATGCTAATTATCATTTATATAAACTCTCATACAATTGGAATATTCATGGGCATGCAATCAAATAGTAAACACTTACTTATTTTAAATAATATATTATTCGTTAAAATAAAGTGATATGATCATTTTATGCTATGCTAATTATCATTTATATAAACTCTCATACAATTTGAATATTCATAGGCATCCAATCAAATAGTAAACACTTACTTATTTTAAATAATATATTATTCTTTAAAATAAAGTGATATGATCATTTTATGCTATGGTAATTATCATTTATATAAACTCTCATACAATTGGAATATTCATAGGCATGCAATCAAATAGTAAACACTTACTTATTTTAAATAATATATTATTCGTTAAAATAAAGTGATATGATCATTTTATGCTATGCTAATTATCATTTATATAAACTCTCATACAATTGGAATATTCATAGGCATGCAATCAAATAGTAAACACTTACTTATTTTAAATAATATATTATTCCTTAAAATAAAGTGATATGATCATTTTATGCTATGCTAATTATCATTTATATAAACTCTCATACAATTGGAATATTCATAGGTAGCAATCAAATAGTAAACACTTACTTATTTTAAATAATATATTATTCGTTAAAATAAAGTGATATGATCATTTTATGCTATGCTAATTATCATTTATATAAACTCTCATACAATTGGAATATTCATGGGCATGCAATCAAATAGTAAACACTTACTTATTTTAAATAATATATTATTCGTTAAAATAAAGTGATATGATCATTTTATGCTATGCTAATTATCATTTATATAAACTCTCATACAATTTGAATATTCATAGGCATGCAATCAAATAGTAAACACTTACTTATTTTAAATAATATATTATTCTTTAAAATAAAGTGATATGATCATTTTATGCTATGGTAATTATCATTTATATAAACTCTCATACAATTGGAATATTCATAGGCATGCAATCAAATAGTAAACACTTACTTATTTTAAATAATATATTATTCGTTAAAATAAAGTGATATGATCAATTTATGCTATGCTAATTATCATTTATATAAACTCTCATACAATTTGAATATTCATAGGCATGCAATCAAATAGTAAACACTTACTTATTTTAAATAATATATTATTCGTAAAAATAAAGTGATATGATCATTTTATGCTATGCTAATTATCATTTATATAAACTCTTATACAATTTGAATATTCATAGGCATGCAATCAAATAGTAAACACTTACTTATTTTAAATAATATATTATTCGTTAAAATAAAGTGATATGATCATTTTATGCTACGCTAATTATCATTTATATAAACTCTCATGCAATTTGAATATTCATAGACATGAAATCAAATAGTAAACACTTACTTATTTTAAATAATATATTATTCGTTAAAATAAAGTGATATGATCATTTTATGCTATGCTAACTATCATTTATATAAACTCTCATGCAATTTGAATATTCATAGACATGCAATCAAATAGTAAGCACTTACTTATTTTAAATAATATATTATTCGTTAAAATAAAGTGATATGATCATTTTATGCTATGCTAATTATCATTTATATAAACTCTCATACAATTTGAATATTCATAGGCATGCAATCAAATAGTAAACACTTACTTATTTTATATAATATATTATTCGTTAAAATAAAGTGATATGATCATTTTATGCTACGCTAATTATCATTTATATAAACTCTCATGCAATTTGAATATTCATAGACATGCAATCAAATAGTAAACACTTACATATTTTATATAATATATTATTCGTTAAAATAAAGTGATATGATCATTTTATGCTATGCTAATTATCATTTATATAAACTCTCATACAATTTGAATATTCATAGGCATGCAATCAAATAGTAAACACTTACTTATTTTAAATAATATATTATTCGTTAAAATAAAGTGATATGATCATTTTATGCTATGCTAATTATCATTTATATAAACTCTCATACAATTTGAATATTCATAGGCATGCAATCAAATAGTAAACACTTACTTATTTTAAATAATATATTATTCGTTAAAATAAAGTGATATGATCATTTTATGCTATGCTAATTATCATTTATATAAACTCTCATACGATTTGAATATTCATAGGCATGCAATCAAATAGTAAACACTTACTTATTTTAAATAATATATTATTCGTTAAAATAAAGTGATATGATCATTTTATGCTATGCTAATTATCATTTATATAAACTCTCATACGATTTGAATATTCATAGGCATGCAATCAAATAGTAAACACTTACTTATTTTAAATAATATATTATTCGTTAAAATAAAGTGATATGATCATTTTATGCGACGCTAATAATCATTTATATAAACTCTCATACGATTTGAATATTCATAGGCATGCAATCAAATAGTAAGCACTTACTTATTTTAAATAATATATTATTCGTTAAAATAAAGTGATATGATCATTTTATGCTACGCTAATTATCATTTATATAAACTCTCATACAATTTGAATATTCATAGGCATGCAATCAAATAGTAAACACTTACTTATTTTAAATAATATATTATTCGTTAAAATAAAGTGATATGATCATTTTATGCTACGCTAATTATCATTTATATAAACTCTCATACAATTTGAATATTCATAGGCATGCAATCAAATAGTAAACACTTACTTATTTTAAATAATATATTATTCGTTAAAATAAAGTGATATGATCATTTTATGCTACGCTAATTATCATTTATATAAACTCTCATACAATTTGAATATTCATAGGCATGCAATCAAATAGTAAACACTTACTTATTATAAATAATATATTATTCGTTAAAATAAAGTGATATGATCATTTTATGCTATGCTAATTATCATTTATATAAACTCTCATACGATTTGAATATTCATAGGCATGCAATCAAATAGTAAACACTTACTTATTTTAAATAATATATTATTCCTTAAAATAAAGTGATATGATCATTTTATGCGACGCTAATTATCATATATATAAACTCTCATACGATTTGAATATTCATAGGCATGCAATCAAATAGTAAGCACTTACTTATTTTAAATAATATATTATTCGTTAAAATAAAGTGATATGATCATTTTATGCTATGCTAATTATCATTTATATAAACTCTCATACGATTTGAATATTCATAGGCATGCAATTAAATAGTAAACACTTACTTATTTTAAATAATATATTATTCGTTAAAATAAAGTGATATGATCATTTTATGCTATGCTAATTATCATTTATATAAACTCTCATACGATTTGAATATTCATAGGCATGCAATCAAATAGTAAACACTTACTTATTTTAAATAATATATTATTCGTTAAAATAAAGTGATATGATCATTTTATGCTACGCTAAGTATCATTTATATAAACTCTCATACAATTTGAATATTCATAGGCATGCAATCAAATAGTAAACACTTACTTATTTTAAATAATATATTATTCGTTAAAATAAAGTGATATGATCATTTTATGCTACGCTAATTATCATTTATATAAACTCTCATACAATTTGAATATTCATAGGCATGCAATCAAATAGTAAACACTTACTTATTTTAAATAATATATTATTCGTTAAAATAAAGTGATATGATCATTTTATGCTACGCTAATTATCATTTATATAAACTCTCATACTATTTGAATATTCAAAGGCATGCAATCAAATAGTAAACACTTACTTATTTTAAATAATATATTATTCGTTAAAATAAAGTGATATGATCATTTTATGCGACGCTAATTATCATTTATATAAACTCTCATACAATTTGAATATTCATAGGCATGCAATCAAATAGTAAACACTTACTTATTTTAAATAATATATTATTCGTTAAAATAAAGTGATATGATCATTTTATGCTATGCTAATTATCATTTATATAAACTCTCATACGATTGGAATATTCATAGGCATGCAATCAAATAGTAAACACTTACTTATTTTAAATAATATATTATTCGTTAAAATAAAGTGATATGATCAATTTATGGTATGCTAATTATCATTTATATAAACTCTCATACAATTTGAATATTCATAGGCATGCAATCAAATAGTAAACACTTACATATTTTAAATAATATATTATTCGTTAAAATAAAGTGATATGATCATTTTATGCTACGCTAATTATCATTTATATAAACTCTCATACGATTTGAATATTCATAGGCATGCAATCAAATAGTAAACACTTACTTATTTTAAATAATATATTATTCGTTAAAATAAAGTGATATGATCATTTTATGCGACGCTAATTATCATTTATATAAACTCTCATACAATTTGAATATTCATAGGCATACAATCAAATAGTAAACACTTACTTATTTTAAATAATATATTATTCGTTAAAATAAAGTGATATGATCATTTTATGCTACGCTAATTATCATTTATATAAACTCTCATACAATTTGAATATTCATAGGCATGCAATCAAATAGTAAACACTTATTTATTTTAAATAATATATTATTCGTTAAAATAAAGTGATATGATCATTTTATGCTACGCTAATTATCATTTATATAAACTCTCATACAATTTGAATATTCATAGGCATGCAATCAAATAGTAAACACTTACTTATTTTAAATAATATATTATTCGTTAAAATAAAGTGATATGATCATTTTATGCTACGCTAATTATCATTTATATAAACTCTCATACAATTTGAATATTCATAGGCATGCAATCAAATAGTAAACACTTACTTATTTTAAATAATATATTATTCGTTAAAATAAAGTGATATGATCATTTTATGCTACGCTAATTATCATTTATATAAACTCCCATACAATTTGAATATTCATAGGCATGCAATCAAATAGTAAACACTTACTTATTTTAAATAATATATTATTCGTTAAAATAAAGTGATATGATCATTTTATGCTATGCTAATTATCATTTATATAAACTCTCATACGATTTGAATATTCATAGGCATGCAATCAAATAGTAAACACTTACTTATTTTAAATAATATATGATTCGTTAAAATAAAGTGATATGATCATTTTATGCTATGCTAATTATCATTTATATAAACTCTCATACGATTTGAATATTCATAGGCATGCAATCAAATAGTAAACACTTACTTATTTTAAATAATATATTATTCGTTAAAATAAAGTGATATGATCATTTTATGTTATGCTAATTATCATTTATATAAACTCTCATACGATTTGAATATTCATAGGCATGCAATCAAATAGTAAACACTTACTTATTTTAAATAATATATTATTCGTTAAAATAAAGTGATATGATCATTTTATGTTATGCTAATTATCATTTATATAAACTCTCATACGATTTGAATATTCATAGGCATGCAATCAAATAGTAAACACTTACTTATTTTAAATAATATATTATTCGTTAAAATAAAGTGATATGATCATTTTATGCTATGCTAATTATCATTTATATAAACTCTCATACGATTTGAATATTCATAGGCATGCAATCAAATAGTAAGCACTTACTTATTTTAAATAATATATTATTCGTTAAAATAAAGTGATATGATCATTTTATGCTATGCTAATTATCATTTATATAAACTCTCATACGATTTGAGTATTCATAGGCATGCAATCAAATAGTAAGCACTTACTTATTTTAAATAATATATTATTCGTTAAAATAAAGTGATATGATCATTTTATGCTATGCTAATTATCATTTATATAAACTCTCATACTATTTGAATATTCATAGGCATGCAATCAAATAGTAAACACTTACTTATTTTAAATAATATATTATTTGTTAAAATAAAGTGATATGATCATTTTATGCTACGCTAATTATCATTTATATAAACTCCCATACAATTTGAATATTCATAGGCATGCAATCAAATAGTAAACACTTACTTATTTTAAATAATATATTATTCGTTAAAATAAAGTGATATGATCATTTTATGCTATGCTAATTATCATTTATATAAACTCTCATACGATTTGAATATTCATAGGCATGCAATCAAATAGTAAACACTTACTTATTTTAAATAATATATTATTCGTTAAAATGAAGTGATATGATCATTTTATGCTATGCTAATTATCATTTATATAAACTCTCATACGATTTGAATATTCATAGGCATGCAATCAAATAGTAAACACTTACTTATTTTAAATAATATATTATTCGTTAAAATAAAGTGATATGATCATTTTATGCTACGCTAATTATCATTTATATAAACTCTCATACAATTTGAATATTCATAGGCATGCAATCAAATAGTAAACACTTACTTATTTTAAATAATATATTATTCGTTAAAATAAAGTGATATGATCATTTTATGCTACGCTAATTATCATTTATTTAAACTCTCATACAATTTGAATATTCATAGGCATGCAATCAAATAGTAAACACTTACATATTTTAAATAATATATTATTCGTTAAAATAAAGTGATATGATCATTTTATGCGACGCTAATTATCATTTATATAAACTCTCATACGATTTGAATATTCATAGGCATGCAATCAAATAGTAAACACTTACATATTTTAAATAATATATTATTCGTTAAAATAAAGTGATATGATCATTTTATGCTACGCTAATTATCATTTATATAAACTCTCATACGATTTGAATATTCATAGGCATGCAATCAAATAGTAAACACTTACTTATTTTAAATAATATATTATTCGTTAAAATAAAGTGATATGATCATTTTATGCGACGCTAATTATCATTTATATAAACTCTCATACAATTTGAATATTCATAGGCATACAATCAAATAGTAAACACTTACTTATTTTAAATAATATATTATTCGTTAAAATAAAGTGATATGATCATTTTATGCTACGCTAATTATCATTTATATAAACTCTCATACAATTTGAATATTCATAGGCATGCAATCAAATAGTAAACACTTATTTATTTTAAATAATATATTATTCGTTAAAATAAAGTGATATGATCATTTTATGCTACGCTAATTATCATTTATATAAACTCTCATACAATTTGAATATTCATAGGCATGCAATCAAATAGTAAACACTTACTTATTTTAAATAATATATTATTCGTTAAAATAAAGTGATATGATCATTTTATGCTACGCTAATTATCATTTATATAAACTCTCATACAATTTGAATATTCATAGGCATGCAATCAAATAGTAAACACTTACTTATTTTAAATAATATATTATTCGTTAAAATAAAGTGATATGATCATTTTATGCTACGCTAATTATCATTTATATAAACTCCCATACAATTTGAATATTCATAGGCATGCAATCAAATAGTAAACACTTACTTATTTTAAATAATATATTATTCGTTAAAATAAAGTGATATGATCATTTTATGCTATGCTAATTATCATTTATATAAACTCTCATACGATTTGAATATTCATAGGCATGCAATCAAATAGTAAACACTTACTTATTTTAAATAATATATGATTCGTTAAAATAAAGTGATATGATCATTTTATGCTATGCTAATTATCATTTATATAAACTCTCATACGATTTGAATATTCATAGGCATGCAATCAAATAGTAAACACTTACTTATTTTAAATAATATATTATTCGTTAAAATAAAGTGATATGATCATTTTATGTTATGCTAATTATCATTTATATAAACTCTCATACGATTTGAATATTCATAGGCATGCAATCAAATAGTAAACACTTACTTATTTTAAATAATATATTATTCGTTAAAATAAAGTGATATGATCATTTTATGTTATGCTAATTATCATTTATATAAACTCTCATACGATTTGAATATTCATAGGCATGCAATCAAATAGTAAACACTTACTTATTTTAAATAATATATTATTCGTTAAAATAAAGTGATATGATCATTTTATGCTATGCTAATTATCATTTATATAAACTCTCATACGATTTGAATATTCATAGGCATGCAATCAAATAGTAAGCACTTACTTATTTTAAATAATATATTATTCGTTAAAATAAAGTGATATGATCATTTTATGCTATGCTAATTATCATTTATATAAACTCTCATACGATTTGAGTATTCATAGGCATGCAATCAAATAGTAAGCACTTACTTATTTTAAATAATATATTATTCGTTAAAATAAAGTGATATGATCATTTTATGCTATGCTAATTATCATTTATATAAACTCTCATACTATTTGAATATTCATAGGCATGCAATCAAATAGTAAACACTTACTTATTTTAAATAATATATTATTTGTTAAAATAAAGTGATATGATCATTTTATGCTACGCTAATTATCATTTATATAAACTCCCATACAATTTGAATATTCATAGGCATGCAATCAAATAGTAAACACTTACTTATTTTAAATAATATATTATTCGTTAAAATAAAGTGATATGATCATTTTATGCTATGCTAATTATCATTTATATAAACTCTCATACGATTTGAATATTCATAGGCATGCAATCAAATAGTAAACACTTACTTATTTTAAATAATATATTATTCGTTAAAATGAAGTGATATGATCATTTTATGCTATGCTAATTATCATTTATATAAACTCTCATACGATTTGAATATTCATAGGCATGCAATCAAATAGTAAACACTTACTTATTTTAAATAATATATTATTCGTTAAAATAAAGTGATATGATCATTTTATGCTACGCTAATTATCATTTATATAAACTCTCATACAATTTGAATATTCATAGGCATGCAATCAAATAGTAAACACTTACTTATTTTAAATAATATATTATTCGTTAAAATAAAGTGATATGATCATTTTATGCTACGCTAATTATCATTTATTTAAACTCTCATACAATTTGAATATTCATAGGCATGCAATCAAATAGTAAACACTTACATATTTTAAATAATATATTATTCGTTAAAATAAAGTGATATGATCATTTTATGCGACGCTAATTATCATTTATATAAACTCTCATACGATTTGAATATTCATAGGCATGCAATCAAATAGTAAACACTTACTTATTTTAAATAATATATTATTCGTTAAAATAAAGTGATATGATCATTTTATGCGACGCTAATTATCATTTATATAAACTCTCATACAATTTGAATATTCATAGGCATGCAATCAAATAGTAAACACTTACTTATTTTAAATAATATATTATTCGTTAAAATAAAGTGATATGATCATTTTATGCTACGCTAATTATCATTTATATAAACTCTCATACAATTTGAATATTCATAGGCATGCAATCAAATAGTAAACACTTACTTATTTTAAATAATATATTATTCGTTAAAATAAAGTGATATGATCATTTTATGCGACGCTAATTATCATTTATATAAACTCTCATACAATTTGAATATTCATAGGCATGCAATCAAATAGTAAACACTTACTTATTTTAAATAATATATTATTCGTTAAAATAAAGTGATATGTTCATTTTATGCTACGCTAATTATCATTTATATAAACTCTCATACAATTTGAATATTCATAAGCATGCAATCAAATAGTAAACACTTACTTATTTTAAATAATATATTATTCGTTAAAATAAAGTGATATGATCATTTTATGCTACGCTAATTATCCTTTATATAAACTCTCATACAATTTGAATATTCATAGGCATGCAATCAAATAGTAAACACTTACTTATTTTAAATAATATATTATTCGTTAAAATAAAGTGATATGATCATTTTATGCTATGCTAATTATCATTTATATAAACTCTCATACGATTTGAATATTCATAGGCATGCAATCAAATAGTAAACACTTACTTATTTTAAATAATATATGATTCGTTAAAATAAAGTGATATGATCATTTTATGCTATGCTAATTATCATTTATATAAACTCTCATACGATTTGAATATTCATAGGCATGCAATCAAATAGTAAACACTTACTTATTTTAAATAATATATTATTCGTTAAAATAAAGTGATATGATCATTTTATGTTATGCTAATTATCATTTATATAAACTCTCATACGATTTGAATATTCATAGGCATGCAATCAAATAGTAAACACTTACTTATTTTAAATAATATATTATTCGTTAAAATAAAGTGATATGATCATTTTATGCTATGCTAATTATCATTTATATAAACTCTCATACGATTTGAATATTCATAGGCATGCAATCAAATAGTAAGCACTTACTTATTTTAAATAATATATTATTCGTTAAAATAAAGTGATATGATCATTTTATGCTATGCTAATTATCATTTATATAAACTCTCATACGATTTGAGTATTCATAGGCATGCAATCAAATAGTAAGCACTTACTTATTTTAAATAATATATTATTCGTTAAAATAAAGTGATATGATCATTTTATGCTATGCTAATTATCATTTATATAAACTCTCATACTATTTGAATATTCATAGGCATGCAATCAAATAGTAAACACTTACTTATTTTAAATAATATATTATTCGTTAAAATAAAGTGATATGATCATTTTATGCTACGCTAATTATCATTTATATAAACTCCCATACAATTTGAATATTCATAGGCATGCAATCAAATAGTAAACACTTACTTATTTTAAATAATATATTATTCGTTAAAATAAAGTGATATGATCATTTTATGCTATGCTAATTATCATTTATATAAACTCTCATACGATTTGAATATTCATAGGCATGCAATCAAATAGTAAACACTTACTTATTTTAAATAATATATTATTCGTTAAAATGAAGTGATATGATCATTTTATGCTATGCTAATTATCATTTATATAAACTCTCATACGATTTGAATATTCATAGGCATGCAATCAAATAGTAAACACTTACTTATTTTAAATAATATATTATTCGTTAAAATAAAGTGATATGATCATTTTATGCTACGCTAATTATCATTTATATAAACTCTCATACAATTTGAATATTCATAGGCATGCAATCAAATAGTAAACACTTACTTATTTTAAATAATATATTATTCGTTAAAATAAAGTGATATGATCATTTTATGCTACGCTAATTATCATTTATTTAAACTCTCATACAATTTGAATATTCATAGGCATGCAATCAAATAGTAAACACTTACTTATTTTAAATAATATATTATTCGTTAAAATAAAGTGATATGATCATTTTATGCTACGCTAATTATCATTTATATAAACTCTCATACAATTTGAATATTCATAGGCATGCAATCAAATAGTAAACACTTACTTATTTTAAATAATATATTATTCGTTAAAATAAAGTGATATGATCATTTTATGCGACGCTAATTATCATTTATATAAACTCTCATACAATTTGAATATTCATAGGCATGCAATCAAATAGTAAACACTTACTTATTTTAAATAATATATTATTCGTTAAAATAAAGTGATATGTTCATTTTATGCTACGCTAATTATCATTTATATAAACTCTCATACAATTTGAATATTCATAAGCATGCAATCAAATAGTAAACACTTACTTATTTTAAATAATATATTATTCGTTAAAATAAAGTGATATGATCATTTTATGCTACGCTAATTATCCTTTATATAAGCTCTCATACAATTTGAATATTCATAGGCATGCAATCAAATAGTAAACACTTACTTATTTTAAATAATATATTATTCGTTAAAATAAAGTGATATGATCATTTTATGCTATGCTAATTATCATTTATATAAACTCTCATACGATTTGAATATTCATAGGCATGCAATCAAATAGTAAACACTTACTTATTTTAAATAATATATGATTCGTTAAAATAAAGTGATATGATCATTTTATGCTATGCTAATTATCATTTATATAAACTCTCATACGATTTGAATATTCATAGGCATGCAATCAAATAGTAAACACTTACTTATTTTAAATAATATATTATTCGTTAAAATAAAGTGATATGATCATTTTATGTTATGCTAATTATCATTTATATAAACTCTCATACGATTTGAATATTCATAGGCATGCAATCAAATAGTAAACACTTACTTATTTTAAATAATATATTATTCGTTAAAATAAAGTGATATGATCATTTTATGCGACGCTAATTTTCATTTATATAAACTCTCATACAATTTGAATATTCATAGGCATGCAATTAAATAGTAAACACTTACTTATTTTAAATAATATATTATTCGTTAAAATAAAGTGATATGATCATTTTATGCTACGCTAATTATCATTTATATAAACTCTCATACAATTTGAATATTCATAGGCATGCAATCAAATAGTAAACACTTACTTATTTTAAATAATATATTATTCGTTAAAATAAAGTGATATGATCATTTTATGCGACGCTAATTATCATTTATATAAACTCTCATACAATTTGAATATTCATAGGCATGCAATCAAATAGTAAACACTTACTTATTTTAAATAATATATTATTCGTTAAAATAAAGTGATATGTTCATTTTATGCTACGCTAATTATCATTTATATAAACTCTCATACAATTTGAATATTCATAAGCATGCAATCAAATAGTAAACACTTACTTATTTTAAATAATATATTATTCGTTAAAATAAAGTGATATGATCATTTTATGCTACGCTAATTATCCTTTATATAAACTCTCATACAATTTGAATATTCATAGGCATGCAATCAAATAGTAAACACTTACTTATTTTAAATAATATATTATTCGTTAAAATAAAGTGATATGATCATTTTATGCTATGCTAATTATCATTTATATAAACTCTCATACGATTTGAATATTCATAGGCATGCAATCAAATAGTAAACACTTACTTATTTTAAATAATATATGATTCGTTAAAATAAAGTGATATGATCATTTTATGCTATGCTAATTATCATTTATATAAACTCTCATACGATTTGAATATTCATAGGCATGCAATCAAATAGTAAACACTTACTTATTTTAAATAATATATTATTCGTTAAAATAAAGTGATATGATCATTTTATGTTATGCTAATTATCATTTATATAAACTCTCATACGATTTGAATATTCATAGGCATGCAATCAAATAGTAAACACTTACTTATTTTAAATAATATATTATTCGTTAAAATAAAGTGATATGATCATTTTATGCTATGCTAATTATCATTTATATAAACTCTCATACGATTTGAATATTCATAGGCATGCAATCAAATAGTAAGCACTTACTTATTTTAAATAATATATTATTCGTTAAAATAAAGTGATATGATCATTTTATGCTATGCTAATTATCATTTATATAAACTCTCATACGATTTGAGTATTCATAGGCATGCAATCAAATAGTAAGCACTTACTTATTTTAAATAATATATTATTCGTTAAAATAAAGTGATATGATCATTTTATGCTATGCTAATTATCATTTATATAAACTCTCATACTATTTGAATATTCATAGGCATGCAATCAAATAGTAAACACTTACTTATTTTAAATAATATATTATTCGTTAAAATAAAGTGATATGATCATTTTATGCTACGCTAATTATCATTTATATAAACTCCCATACAATTTGAATATTCATAGGCATGCAATCAAATAGTAAACACTTACTTATTTTAAATAATATATTATTCGTTAAAATAAAGTGATATGATCATTTTATGCTATGCTAATTATCATTTATATAAACTCTCATACGATTTGAATATTCATAGGCATGCAATCAAATAGTAAACACTTACTTATTTTAAATAATATATTATTCGTTAAAATGAAGTGATATGATCATTTTATGCTATGCTAATTATCATTTATATAAACTCTCATACGATTTGAATATTCATAGGCATGCAATCAAATAGTAAACACTTACTTATTTTAAATAATATATTATTCGTTAAAATAAAGTGATATGATCATTTTATGCTACGCTAATTATCATTTATTTAAACTCTCATACAATTTGAATATTCATAGGCATGCAATCAAATAGTAAACACTTACTTATTTTAAATAATATATTATTCGTTAAAATAAAGTGATATGATCATTTTATGCGACGCTAATTATCATTTATATAAACTCTCATACGATTTGAATATTCATAGGCATGCAATCAAATAGTAAACACTTACTTATTTTAAATAATATATTATTCGTTAAAATAAAGTGATATGATCATTTTATGCGACGCTAATTATCATTTATATAAACTCTCATACAATTTGAATATTCATAGGCATGCAATCAAATAGTAAACACTTACTTATTTTAAATAATATATTATTCGTTAAAATAAAGTGATATGATCATTTTATGCTATGCTAATTATCATTTATATAAACTCTCATACAATTTGAATATTCATAGGCATGCAATCAAATAGTAAACACTTACTTATTTTAAATAATATATTATTCGTTAAAATAAAGTGATATGATCATTTTCTGCTATGCTAATTATCATTTATATAAACTCTCATACAATTTGAATATTCAAAGGCATGCAAACACTTACTTATTTTAAATAATATATTATTCGTTAAAATAAAGTGATATGATCATTTTATGCTATGCTAATTATCATTTATATAAACTCTCATACAATTTGAATATTCATAGGCATGCAATCAAATAGTAAACACTTACTTATTTTAAATAATATATTATTCGTTAAAATAAAGTGATATGATCATTTTATGCTATGCTAATTATCATTTATATAAACTCTCATACAATTTGAATATTCATAGGCATGCAATCAAATAGTAAACACTTACTTATTTTAAATAATATATTATTCGTTAAAATAAAGTGATATGATCATTTTATGCTATGCTAATTATCATTTATATAAACTCTCATACAATTTGAATATTCAAAGGCATGCAAACACTTACTTATTTTAAATAATATATTATTCGTTAAAATAAAGTGATATGATCATTTTATGCTATGCTAATTATCATTTATATAAACTCTCATACAATTTTAATATTCATAGGCATGCAATCAAATAGTAAACACTTACTTATTTTAAATAATATATTATTCGTTAAAATAAAGTGATATGATCATTTTATGCTATGCTAATTATCATTTATATAAACTCTCATACAATTTGAATATTCATAGGCATGCAATCAAATAGTAAACACTTACTTATTTAAAATAATATATTATTCATTAAAATAAAGTGATATGATCATTTTATGCTATGCTAGTTATCATTTATATAGACTCTCATACAATTTGAATATTCATAGGCATGCAATCAAATAGTAAACACTTACTTATTTTAAATAATATATTATTCGTTAAAATAAAGTGCTATGATCATTTTATGCTATGGTAATTATCATTTATATAAACTCTCATACAATTTGAATATTCATAGGCATGCAATCAAATAGTAAACACTTACTTATTTTAAATAATATATTATTCGTTAAAATAAAGTGATATGATCATTTTATGCTATGCTAATTATCATTTATATAAACTCTCATACAATTTGAATATTCATAGGCATGCAATCGAATAGTAAACACTTACTTTTTTTAAATAATATATTGTTCGTTAAAATAAAGTGATATGATCATTTTATGCTATGCTAATTATCATTTATATAAACTCTCATACAATTTGAATATTCATAGGCATGCAATCAAATAGTAAACACTTACTTATTTTAAATAATATATTATTCGTTAAAATAAAGTGATATGATCATTTTATGCTGTGCTAATTATCATTTATATAAACTCTCATACAATTTGAATATTCATAGGCATGCAATCAAATACTAAACACTTACTTATTTTAAAGAATATATTATTCGTTAAAATAAAGTGATATGATCATTTTATGCTATGCTAATTATCATTTATATAAACTCTCATACAATTTGAATATTCATAGGCATGCAATCAAATAGTAAACACTTACTTATTTTAAATAATATATTATTCGTTAAAATAAAGTGTTATGAATATTCATTTTATGCTATGCTAATTATCATTTATATAAACTCTCATACAATTTGAATATTCATAGGCATGCAATCAAATAGTAAACACTTACTTATTTTAAATAATATATTATTCGTTAAAATAAAGTGATATGATTATTTTATGATATGCTAATTATCATTTATATAAACTCTCATACGATTTGAGTATTCATAGGCATGCAATCAAATAGTAAACACTTACTTATTTTAAATAATATATTATTCGTTAAAATAAAGTGATATGATCATTTTATGCTATGCTAGTTATCATTTATATAGACTCTCATACAATTTGAATATTCATAGGCATGCAATCAAATAGTAAACACTTACTTATTTTAAATAATATATTATTCGTTAAAATAAAGTGATATGATCATTTTATGCTATGCTAATTATCATTTATATAAACTCTCATACAATTTGAATATTCATAGGCATGCAATCAAATAGTAAACACTTACTTATTTTAAATAATATATTATTCGTTAAAATAAAGTGATATGATCATTTTATGCTATGCTAATTATCATTTATATAAACTCTCATACAATTTGAATATTCATAGGCATGCAATCAAATACTAAACACTTACTTATTTTAAATAATATATTATTCGTTAAAATAAAGTGATATGATCATTTTATGCTATGCTAATTATCATTTATATAAACTCTCATACAATTTGAATATTCATAGGCATGCAATCAAATAGTAAACACTTACTTATTTTAAATAATATATTATTCGTTAAAATAAAGTGCTATGATCATTTTATGCTATGGTAATTATCATTTATATAAACTCTCATACAATTTGAATATTCATAGGCATGCAATCAAATAGTAAACACTTACTTATTTTAAATAATATATTATTCGTTAAAATAAAGTGCTATGATCATTTTATGCTATGCTAATTATCATTTATATAAACTCTCATACAATTTGAATATTCATAGGCATGCAATCAAATAGTAAACACTTACTTATTTTAAATAATATATTATTCGTTAAAATAAAGTGATATGATCATTTTATGCTATGCTAATTATCATTTATATAAACTCTCATACAATTTGAATATTCATAGGCATGCAATCAAATAGTAAACACTTACTTATTTTAAATAATATATTATTCGTTAAAATAAAGTGATATGATCATTTTATGCTATGCTAATTATCATTTATATAAACTCTCATACAATTTGAATATTCATAGGCATGCAATCAAATAGTAAACACTTACTTATTTTAAATAATATATTATTCGTTAAAATAAAGTGATATGATCATTTTATGCTATGCTAATTATCATTTATATAAACTCTCATACAATTTGAATATTCATAGGCATGCAATCAAATAGTAAACACTTACTTATTTTAAATAATATATTATTCGTTAAAATAAAGTGATATGATCATTTTATGCTATGCTTATTATCATTTATATAAACTCTCATACAATTTGAATATTCATAGGCATGCAATCAAATAGTAAACACTTACTTATTTTATATAATATATTATTCGTTAAAATAAAGTGATATGATCATTTTATGCTATGCTAATTATCATTTATATAAACTCTCATACAATTTGAATATTCATAGGCATGCAATCAAATAGTAAACACTTACTTATTTTAAATAATATATTATTCGTTAAAATAAAGTGATATGATCATTTTATGCTATGCTAATTATCATTTATATAAACTCTCATACAATTTGAATATTCAAAGGCATGCAAACACTTACTTATTTTAAATAATATATAATTCGTTAAAATAAAGTGATATGATCATTTTATGCTATGCTAATTATCATTTATATAAACTCTCATACAATTTTAATATTCATAGGCATGCAATCAAATAGTAAACACTTACTTATTTTAAATAATATATTATTCGTTAAAATAAAGTGATATGATCATTTTATGCTATGCTAATTATCATTTATATAAACTCTCATACAATTTGAATATTCATAGGCATGCAATCAAATAGTAAACACTTACTTATTTAAAATAATATATTATTCATTAAAATAAAGTGATATGATCATTTTATGCTATGCTAGTTATCATTTATATAGACTCTCATACAATTTGAATATTCATAGGCATGCAATCAAATAGTAAACACTTACTTATTTTAAATAATATATTATTCGTTAAAATAAAGTGCTATGATCATTTTATGCTATGGTAATTATCATTTATATAAACTCTCATACAATTTGAATATTCATAGGCATGCAATCAAATAGTAAACACTTACTTATTTTAAATAATATATTATTCGTTAAAATAAAGTGATATGATCATTTTATGCTATGCTAATTATCATTTATATAAACTCTCATACAATTTGAATATTCATAGGCATGCAATCGAATAGTAAACACTTACTTATTTTAAATAATATATTATTCGTTAAAATAAAGTGATATGATCATTTTATGCTATGCTAATTATCATTTATATAAACTCTCATACAATTTGAATATTCATAGGCATGCAATCAAATAGTAAACACTTACTTATTTTAAATAATATATTATTCGTTAAAATAAAGTGATATGATCATTTTATGCTGTGCTAATTATCATTTATATAAACTCTCATACAATTTGAATATTCATAGGCATGCAATCAAATACTAAACACTTACTTATTTTAAATAATATATTATTCGTTAAAATAAAGTGATATGATCATTTTATGCTATGCTAATTATCATTTATATAAACTCTCATACAATTTGAATATTCATAGGCATGCAATCAAATAGTAAACACTTACTTATTTTAAATAATATATTATTCTTTAAAATAAAGTGTTATGAATATTCATTTTATGCTATGCTAATTATCATTTATATAAACTCTCATACAATTTGAATATTCATAGGCATGCAATCAAATAGTAAACACTTACTTATTTTAAATAATATATTATTCGTTAAAATAAAGTGATATGATCATTTTATGCTATGCTAATTATCATTTATATAAACTCTCATACGATTTGAGTATTCATAGGCATGCAATCAAATAGTAAACACTTACTTATTTTAAATAATATATTATTCGTTAAAATAAAGTGATATGATCATTTTATGCTATGCTAATTATCATTTATATAAACTCTCATACGATTTGAATATTCATAGGCAGGCAATCAAATAGTAAACAATTACTTATTTTAAATAATATATTATTCGTTAAAATAAAGTGATATGATCATTTTATGCTATGCTAATTATCATTTATATAAACTCTCATACGATTTGAATATTCATAG
The DNA here is from genome assembly GCA_030819835.1 of Acmispon strigosus. Classification (NCBI taxonomy): domain Eukaryota; kingdom Viridiplantae; phylum Streptophyta; class Magnoliopsida; order Fabales; family Fabaceae; genus Acmispon; species Acmispon strigosus. The sequence continues at coordinate 19,516,728 of JAUAMA010000004.1, read as the reverse complement.
GCATGCAATCAAATAGTAAACACTTACTTATTTTAAATAATATATTATTCGTTAAAATAAAGTGATATGATCATTTTATGCTATGCTAATTATCATTTATATAAACTCTCATACGATTTGAATATTCATAGGCATGCAATCAAATAGTAAACACTTACTTATTTTAAATAATATATTATTCGTTAAAATAAAGTGATATGATCATTTTATCCTATGCTAATTATAATTTATATAAACTCTCATACAATTTGAATATTCATAGGCATGCAATCAAATAGTAAACACTAACTTATTTTAAATAATATATTATTCGTTAAAATAAAGTGATATGATCATTTTATGCTATGCTAATTATCATTTATATAAACTCTCATACAATTTGAATATTCATAGGCATGCAATCAAATAGTAAACACTTACTTATTTTAAATAATATATTATTCGTTAAAATAAAGTGATATGATCATTTTATGCTATGCTAATTATCATTTATATAAACTCTCATACAATTTGAATATTCATAGGCATGCAATCAAATAGTAAACACTTACTTATTTTAAATAATATATTATTCGTTAAAATAAACTGATATGATCATTTTATGCTATGCTAATTATCATTTATATAAACTCTCATACAATTTGAATATTCATAGGCATGCAATCGAATAGTAAACACTTACTTATTTTAAATAATATATTATTCGTTAAAATAAAGTGATATGATCATTTTATGCTATGCTAGTTATCATTTATATAGACTCTCATACAATTTGAATATTCATAGGCATGCAATCAAATAGTAAACACTTACTTATTTTAAATAATATATTATTCGTTAAAATAAAGTGATATGATCATTTTATGCTATGCTAATTATCATTTATATAAACTCTCATACAATTTGAATATTCATAGGCATGCAATCAAATAGTAAACACTTACTTATTTTAAATAATATATTATTCGTTAAAATAAAGTGATATGATCATTTTATGCTATGCTAATTATCATTTATATAAACTCTCATACAATTTGAATATTCATAGGCATGCAATCAAATACTAAACACTTATTTATTTTAAATAATATATTATTCGTTAAAATAAAGTGATATGATCATTTTATGCTATGCTAATTATCATTTTTATAAACTCTCATACAATTTGAATATTCATAGGCATGCAATCAAATAGTAAACACTTACTTATTTTAAATAATATATTATTCGTTAAAATAAAGTGCTATGATCATTTTATGCTATGGTAATTATCATTTATATAAACTCTCATACAATTTGAATATTCATAGGCATGCAATCAAATAGTAAACACTTACTTATTTTAAATAATATATTATTCGTTAAAATAAAGTGATATGATCATTTTATGCTATGCTAATTATCATTTATATAAACTCTCATACAATTTGAATATTCATAGGCATGCAATCAAATAGTAAACACTTACTTATTTTAAATAATATATTATTCGTTAAAATAAAGTGATATGATCATTTTATGCTATGCTAATTATCATTTATATAAACTCTCATACAATTTGAATATTCATAGGCATGCAATCAAATAGTAAACACTTACTTATTTTAAATAATATATTATTCGTTAAAATAAAGTGATATGATCATTTTATGCTATGCTAATTATCATTTATATAAACTCTCATACAATTTGAATATTCATAGGCATGCAATCAAATACTAAACACTTACTTATTTTAAATAATATATTATTCGTTAAAATAAAGTGATATGATCATTTTATGCTATGCTAATTATCATTTATATAAACTCTCATACAATTTGAATATTCATAGGCATGCAATCAAATAGTAAACACTTACTTATTTTAAATAATATATTATTCGTTAAAATAAAGTGATATGATCATTTTATGCTATGCTAATTATCATTTATATAAACTCTCATACAATTTGAATATTCATAGGCATGCAATCAAATAGTAAACACTTACTTATTTTATATAATATATTATTCGTTAAAATAAAGTGATATGATCATTTTATGCTATGCTAATTATCATTTATATAAACTCTCATACAATTTGAATATTCATAGGCATGCAATCAAATAGTAAACACTTACTTATTTTAAATAATATATTATTCGTTAAAATAAAGTGTTATGAATATTCATTTTATGCTATGCTAATTATCATTTATATAAACTCTCATACAATTTGAATATTCATAGGCATGCAAACACTTACTTATTTTATATAATATATTATTCGTTAAAATAAAGTGATATGATCATTTTATGCTATGCTAATTATCATTTATATAAACTCTCATACTATTTGAATATTCATAGGCATGCAATCAAATAGTAAACACTTACTTATTTTAAATAATATATTATTCGTTAAAATAAAGTGATATGATCATTTTATGCTATGCTAATTATCATTTATATAAACTCTCATACGATTTGAATATTCATAGGCATGCAATCAAATAGTAAACACTTACTTATTTTAAATAATATATTATTCGTTAAAATAAAGTGATATGATCATTTTATGCTATGCTAATTATCATTTATATAAACTCTCATACGATTTGAATATTCATAGGCATGCAATCAAATAGTAAACACTTACTTATTTTAAATAATATATTATTCGTTAAAATAAAGTGATATGATCATTTTATGCTATGCTAATTATCATTTATATAAACTCTCATACAATTTGAATATTCATAGGCATGCAATCAAATAGTAAACACTTACTTATTTTAAACTAGTTGGATTTACCTGTGCGAGGCACATGTAACTTTGAATAAACTAAAATTATTGTGTGTGAAATGATATATTTTTATAATTTCTTATACATGTTGTTGTGAGATCAACAATAGTGACCAATACTGTGGCCGTGAGAAATAGTTACTTAGCAGTAAACGGTTGGCGACAATTTGCGCTTAACTCACATGGGCAAGGATCAAAACCCCATTCTGCATGATCGAGGGATAAAGTTAGCTAACTACCAAGCCACACCTTGTGCTAAATTTAGATGTTATTTTGTCATGTTGATTCCTCGATTATTGGTATAAGAATATTTAGCCTTGGGTGCGCCGTCTTCTCTTCGGGCAACAAAAGTGCAGCAAACCCTGTGTACCTCTAGAGGAAGAGCCGTTGATTTATTGAATAGAAAGTTTGGATGGTTGGGATCAGAGATAGAGGATAGTTGTGAGATCAGGTGCGTTATAAGTTGAGCGTAACGTAAAGAGAGCATTTAAATCAAGTAAAGACGTGCATTTACTTCTTACATTGAAGTTAGTGCTAAAGTAAATTTGCACTATAGTGAAATTTCATGAATATGGTTTCATGCTACTCCATTTGTTCCTATATATCTGTCACTATTTTAATCTTGTTTTTATTTTTATTTATTTGTCACTTTTAAAAAATTTCAAAAAAACATTAATCATGTTTTACCAACTCTACCCTTAAATTAATGATGATAGGAAATTAAAGAATCAACGTTAAGAAGATAGATAAAGAATATGTTATAAAGTTAGTTAATAATTTTGATAGAAGCATGAACATTAATACAATTCTTTAATACATGTGCAAAACATTAAATTGATAATTATTAAGGATTAGAGGGAGTAAAGTTTGTGTTTATCTATCTCTTCATGTGAATGAATTTTATTAAATCAATAAAAGACATGCATTTACTTCTTGCATTGAAGTCAGTGCTAACAGATGTTTACACTATAGTAAAATTTTATCTAATGTATTTTCGTGTTAAACTTTTGTGTTTATTTCTCTCTTCATATAAATGTATCTTAAATCAATAAAAGACGTGCATTTACTTCTTGCATTAAAGTCAGTGCTAACGTAAATATGTTTGAACTATAGTGAAATTTCTCTAATGCGTCATGTTAAGGCTTTGTGTTTATCTCTCCCTTCATATGAATGAATTTTAAATCAATAGAAGACGTGCATTTACTGCTTGCATTGAAGTCGGTGCTAACATATTCCTTTTGAATTACTAAGTATAAATACTTTGATTATTTGATCCCAAATCGCAGAAATACTAATTAATATATTAAACTAAAAATCTTCTATTCAGTTTTAGATTAGATTTTTTAAATTATGAATAACAATAGGATGCATCAATACTATTATTTGACACCAACTTTTGAAAATTAAAAGATGAATATTTTTTTTGGAATTCTAAATATTTGCCATAACAAACAGTAAAAGCAAAAAGATTTTGTCAAATTTAAACAAAAATATGATTTCAAAATAAAGATTTCAAATCCTTTATTTTGTAAATATTTAGGTGGAACCATATTAATCATGTTATAATGTCTTTAGATCCAAATTTAATTTATAACGTGGTTAAAAACGATTTTGTCAAATTTCATTTATAGTTACTTTTTAATATAAATTGGTTCAAAATATCGTGTCGATCTATAGAAAAATAAGTTAGACGGCACTAATAAAACTGTTTTCCTATGACGCTAAAGAGAATAAAATCGTTCTAAAAGGAATTAAATAATTTACAAAGGTATACACACATACCTTAGCGTCAACAATGGTAATTTGCTACATACACTTGTTGCTCATTCAAAAAAATAAATTTAATTAACTTAAATTAAAATTTAGTTCTCATTTGAATAATTTTCATTATTCATGTGTCAATAATATATTATTCATTAGAGTGATGCTAGATAGCTCGAATGATGGATGTTTTGCTCGAAAATCAATTCAGCATCCAAAAATATGTTTTCAAGTTCAATATTTTCCTCCGTATATTTAATGAACCGGCTCTCACAGAATGACCCTTACTAATTTCATCTTCTTCTTGTTGTTGTTTGGTGCTCCGCTTCCAAAATCATTGATGCATGTCTATAGAAACTGGCCAGTAGAACCCAAAGATACAATTATGAGAAGCAAGTGGGGAAGAGTTTATAACATGAGAAAGTATCAAACAAAATCAATTCGATAAGGTTAAGCATAGCAAGCCAGAAGAAATCAAAACTAAGATGAGTGCCTTCATCTCCTAAACCCTACTACAAAAATATGGAGAAGATAATATCAAAAAGCAATAATATCTTTCTTACCTCTAACATTAGTCTTTTCCTTGTGCCTTCATCTCCTAAACCCTACTACAAAAATATGGAGAAGATAAATATTACAACTGAGATAAAAAGAGAACCAAAAAAGTTATTGTAACATTAGAATGAATCAAAACTAAAACGAATTGAAGAATTCAAACATAATAACGTTGACATGATCCATTTCCTCGTGACGGGATTTGAGTTCGCTGGGAACTCCTTGCCCCTCTCTCTCTTGTGGAAGAGCGTGCTTCTCATCCCCTTCATCTCCTATACCCTACGAAATTGAGGAGAATGAGGAGACTAATTTATAGCATCAAGTGAGGAGACTAATTGTTAATAAAAATTCATATTTTAAAAAAATATATTTAATTTGGTATTAATTAGTTATGATTCGTTCCTTATTTTAAAATTTGGTTAAATATTTGGTATTAATTAGTTAGGGTTCATTCCTTATTTAACATTTGTAATCAATATCAATTTTTATTCCTATTAAAATTTGGTATTAATTAGTTATGATTCGTTACTTATTTAACATTTGTAATAAATTTTATAAATTTAATTAATTAATTATTTAAAAATATTTTTTAAAAAAATCTTAAGATTTAGTCAGAAATTTGATATTAATTAGTCATGATTCGTAAATTTGGTTAAAAATTTGATATTAGTTAGTCATGATTCGTTCCTTATTTAATATTTGTAATAAATTTTATATTAATTAGTTCGTTAGTAATTATTCGTTCCTTATTTAATATTTGTAAAATTGTTATAAATATTAAAATATTAATTAGATATTATAATATTAAATTTAGTAATATTAATATTAAACTTTTTAAAATATTCGTTCCTTATTCAATTCTATAAATTTTTTAAAATCTTAAAATTGTATAAATTTTATAAATCTTAAATTTATAAATATTTTATAAATTTTAAAATATTAAATTGTATGAAAGTAAAATTTTATGATTCATTCCTTATTTAACATTTGTAATAAATTTTATAAATATAGTCATGATTCGTTCTTTATTTAATATTTGTAAAAAATTTTATAAATATTAATTATTTAGGGTAGGGTCTTAATGGGTAGGTCATAGTGGAGATAGTTAGGATTTATACCTTATTTTAGGGGGTATGTGGGTATAAACCTTTTTTTATATAATATATAGATAATATATTATTCGTTAAAATAAAGTGATATGATCATTTTATGCTATGCTAATTATCATTTATATAAACTCTCATACAATTTGAATATTCATAGGCATGCAAACACTTACTTATTTTAAATAATATATTATTCGTTAAAATAAAGTGATATGATCATTTTATGCTATGCTAATTATCATTTATATAAACTCTCATACAATTTGAATATTCATAGGCATGCAAACACTTACTTATTTTATATAATATATTATTCGTTAAAATAAAGTGATATGATCATTTTATGCTATGCTAATTATCATTTATATAAACTCTCATACAATTTGAATATTTATAGGCATGCAATCAAATAGTAAACACTTACTTATTTTAAATAATATATTATTCGTTAAAATAAAGTGATATGATCATTTTATGCTATGCTAATTATCATTTATATAAACTCTCATACAATTTGAATATTCATAGGCATGCAATCAAATAGTAAACACTTACTTATTTTAAATAATATATTATTCGTTAAAATAAAGTGATATGATCATTTTATGCTATGCTAATTATCATTTATATAAACTCTCATACAATTTGAATATTCATAGGCATGCAATCAAATAGTAAACACTTACTTATTTTAAATAATATATTATTCGTTAAAATAAAGTGTTATGAATATTCATTTTATGCTATGCTAATTATCATTTATATAAACTCTCATACAATTTTAATATTCATAGGCATGCAATCAAATAGTAAACACTTACTTATTTTAAATAATATATTATTCGTTAAAATAAAGTGATATGATCATTTTATGCTATGCTAATTATCATTTATATAAACTCTCATACAATTTGAATATTCATAGGCATGCAATCAAATAGTCAACACTTACTTATTTTAAATAATATATTATTCGTTAAAATAAAGTGCTATGATCATTTTATGCTATGGTAATTATCATTTATATAAACTCTCATACAATTTAAATATTCATAGGCATGCAATCAAATAGTAAACACTTACTTATTTTATATAATATATTATTCGTTAAAATAAAGTGATATGATCATTTTATGCTATGCTAATTATCATTTATATAAACTCTCATACAATTTGAATATTCATAGGCATGCAAACACTTACTTATTTTAAATAATATATTATTCGTTAAAATAGAGTGATATGATCATTTTATGCTATGCTAATTATCATTTATATAAACTCTCATACAATTTGAATATTCATAGGCATGCAATCAAATAGTAAACACTTACTTATTTTAAATAATATATTATTCGTTAAAATAAAGTGATATGATCATTTTATGCTATGCTAATTATCATTTATATAAACTCTCATACAATTTGAATATTCATAGGCATGCAATCAAATAGTCAACACTTACTTATTTTAAATAATATATTATTCGTTAAAATAAAGTGATATGATCATTTTATGCTATGCTAATTATCATTTATATAAACTCTCATACAATTTGAATATTCATAGGCATGCAATCAAATAGTAAACACTTACTTATTTTAAATAATATATTATTCGTTAAAATAAAGTGATATGATCATTTTATGCTATGCTAATTATCATTTATATAAACTCTCATACAATTTGAATATTCATAGGCATGCAATCAAATAGTAAACACTTACTTATTTTAAATAATATATTATTCGTTAAAATAAAGTGTTATGAATATTCATTTTATGCTATGCTAATTATCATTTATATAAACTCTCATACAATTTTAATATTCATAGGCATGCAATCAAATAGTAAACACTTACTTATTTTAAATAATATATTATTCGTTAAAATAAAGTGATATGATCATTTTATGCTATGCTAATTATCATTTATATAAACTCTCATACAATTTGAATATTCATAGGCATGCAAACACTTACTTATTTTATATAATATATTATTCGTTAAAATAAAGTGATATGATCATTTTATGCTATGCTAATTATCATTTATATAAACTCTCATACAATTTGAATATTCATAGGCATGCAAACACTTACTTATTTTATATAATATATTATTCGTTAAAATAAAGTGATATGATCATTTTATGCTATGCTAATTATCATTTATATAAACTCTCATACAATTTGAATATTCATAGGCATGCAAACACTTACTTATTTTAAATAATATATTATTCGTTAAAATAAAGTGATATGATCATTTTATGCTATGCTAATTATCATTTATATAAACTCTCATACAATTTGAATATTCATAGGCATGCAAACACTTACTTATTTTATATAATATATTATTCGTTAAAATAAAGTGATATGATCATTTTATGCTATGCTAATTATCATTTATATAAACTCTCATACAATTTGAATATTCATAGGCATGCAATCAAATAGTAAACACTTACTTATTTTAAATAATATATTATTCGTTAAAATAAAGTGATATGATCATTTTATGCTATGCTAATTATCATTTATATAAACTCTCATACAATTTGAATATTCATAGGCATGCAATCAAATAGTCAACACTTACTTATTTTAAATAATATATTATTCGTTAAAATAAAGTGCTATGATCATTTTATGCTATGGTAATTATCATTTATATAAACTCTCATACAATTTAAATATTCATAGGCATGCAATCAAATAGTAAACACTTACTTATTTTATATAATATATTATTCGTTAAAATAAAGTGATATGATCATTTTATGCTATGCTAATTATCATTTATATAAACTCTCATACAATTTGAATATTCATAGGCATGCAAACACTTACTTATTTTAAATAATATATTATTCGTTAAAATAAAGTGATATGATCATTTTATGCTATGCTAATTATCATTTATATAAACTCTCATACAATTTGAATATTCATAGGCATGCAATCAAATAGTAAACACTTACTTATTTTAAATAATATATTATTCGTTAAAATAAAGTGATATGATCATTTTATGCTATGCTAATTATCATTTATATAAACTCTCATACAATTTGAATATTCATAGGCATGCAATCAAATAGTCAACACTTACTTATTTTAAATAATATATTATTCGTTAAAATAAAGTGATATGATCATTTTATGCTATGCTAATTATCATTTATATAAACTCTCATACAATTTGAATATTCATAGGCATGCAATCAAATAGTAAACACTTACTTATTTTAAATAATATATTATTCGTTAAAATAAAGTGATATGATCATTTTATGCTATGCTAATTATCATTTATATAAACTCTCATACAATTTGAATATTCATAGGCATGCAATCAAATAGTAAACACTTACTTATTTTAAATAATATATTATTCGTTAAAATAAAGTGTTATGAATATTCATTTTATGCTATGCTAATTATCATTTATATAAACTCTCATACAATTTTAATATTCATAGGCATGCAATCAAATAGTAAACACTTACTTATTTTAAATAATATATTATTCGTTAAAATAAAGTGATATGATCATTTTATGCTATGCTAATTATCATTTATATAAACTCTCATACAATTTGAATATTCATAGGCATGCAAACACTTACTTATTTTATATAATATATTATTCGTTAAAATAAAGTGATATGATCATTTTATGCTATGCTAATTATCATTTATATAAACTCTCATACAATTTGAATATTCATAGGCATGCAAACACTTACTTATTTTAAATAATATATTATTCGTTAAAATAAAATGATATGATCATTTTATGCTATGCTAATTATGATTTATATAAACTCTCATACAATTTGAATATTCATAGGCATGCAAACACTTACTTATTTTATATAATATATTATTCGTTAAAATAAAGTGATATGATCATTTTATGCTATGCTAATTATCATTTATATAAACTCTCATACAATTTGAATATTCATAGGCATGCAATCAAATAGTAAACACTTACTTATTTTAAATAATATATTATTCGTTAAAATAAAGTGATATGATCATTTTATGCTATGCTAATTATCATTTATATAAACTCTCATACAATTTGAATATTCATAGGCATGCAATCAAATAGTAAACACTTACTTATTTTAAATAATATATTATTCGTTAAAATAAAGTGATATGATCATTTTATGCTATGCTAATTATCATTTATATAAACTCTCATACAATTTGAATATTCATAGGCATGCAATCAAATAGTAAACACTTACTTATTTTAAATAATATATTATTCGTTAAAATAAAGTGTTATGAATATTCATTTTATGCTATGCTAATTATCATTTATATAAACTCTCATACAATTTTAATATTCATAGGCATGCAATCAAATAGTAAACACTTACTTATTTTAAATAATATATTATTCGTTAAAATAAAGTGATATGATCATTTTATGCTATGCTAATTATCATTTATATAAACTCTCATACAATTTGAATATTCATAGGCATGCAATCAAATAGTAAACATTTACTTATTTTAAATAATATATTATTCGTTAAAATAAAGTGATATGATCATTTTATGCTATGCTAATTATCATTTATATAAACTCTCATACAATTTGAATATTCATAGGCATGCAATCAAATAGTAAACATTTACTTATTTTAAATAATATATTATTCGTTAAAATAAAGTGATATGATCATTTTATGCTATGCTAATTATCATTTATATAAACTCTCATACAATTTGAATATTCATAGGCATGCAATCAAATAGTAAACACTTACTTATTTTAAATAATATATTATTCGTTAAAATAAAGTGATATGATCATTTTATGCTATGCTAATTATCATTTATATAAACTCTCATACAATTTGAATATTCATAGGCATGCAATCAAATAGTAAACACTTACTTATTTTAAATAATATATTATTCGTTAAAATAAAGTGATATGATCATTTTATGCTATGCTAATTATCATTTATATAAACTCTCATACAATTTGAATATTCATAGGCATGCAATCAAATAGTAAACACTTACTTATTTAAAATAATATATTATTCGTTAAAATAAAGTGATATGATCATATTATGCTATGCTAATTATCATTTATATAAACTCTCATACAATTTGAATATTCATAGGCATGCAATCAAATAGTAAACACTTACTTATTTTAAATAATATATTATTCGTTAAAATAAAGTGATATGATCATTTTATGCTATGCTAATTATCATTTATATAAACTCTCATACAATTTGAATATTCATAGGCATGCAATCAAATAGTAAACACTTACTTATTTTAAATAATATATTATTCGTTAAAATAAAGTGATATGATCATTTTATGCTATGCTAATTATCATTTATATAAACTCTCATACGATTTGAATATTCATAGGCATGCAATCAAATACTAAACACTTACTTATTTTAAATAATATATTATTCGTTAAAATAAAGTGATATGATCATTTTATGCTATGCTAATTATCATTTATATAAACTCTCACACAATTTGAATATTTATAGGCATGCAATCAAATAGTAAACACTTACTTATTTTAAATAATATATTATTCGTTAAAATAAAGTGATATGATCATTTTATACTATGCTAATTATCATTTATATAAACTCTCATACGATTTGAATATTCATAGGCATGCAATCAAATAGTAAACACTTACTTATTTTAAATAATATATTATTCGTTAAAATAAAGTGATATGATCATTTTATGCTATGCTAATTATCATTTATATAAACTCTCATACGATTTGAATATTCATAGGCATGCAATCTAATAGTAAACACTTACTTATTTTAAATAATATATTATTCGTTAAAATAAAGTGATATGATCATTTTATGCTATGTTAATTATCATTTATATAAACTCTCACACAATTTGAATATTCATAGGCATGCAATCAAATAGTAAACACTTACTTATTTTAAATAATATATTATTCGTTAAAATAAAGTGATATGATCATTTTATGCTATGCTAATTATCATTTATATAAACTCTCACACAATTTGAATATTCATAGGCATGCAATCAAATAGTAAACACTTACTTATTTTAAATAATATATTATTCGTTAAAATAAAGTGATATGATCATTTTATGCTATGCTAATTATCATTTATATAAACTCTCATACAATTTGAATATTCATAGGCATGCAATCAAATAGTAAACACTTACTTATTTTAAATAATATATTATTATTCGTTAAAATAAAGTGATATGATCATTTTATGCTATGCTAATTATCATTTACATAAACTTTCATACAATTTGAATATTCATGGGCATGCAATCAAATAGTAAACACTTACTTATTTTAAATAATATATTATTATTCGTTAAAGTAAAGTGATATGATCATTTTATGCTATGCTAATTATCATTTATATAAACTTTCATACAATTTGAATATTCATAGGCATGCAATCAAATAGTAAACACTTACTTATTTTAAATAATATATTATTCGTTAAAATAAAGTGATATGATCATTTTATGCTATGCTAATTATCATTTATATAAACTCTCATACAATTTGTATATTCATAGGCATGCAAACACTTACTTATTTTAAATAATATATTATTCGTTAAAATAAAGTGATATGATCATTTTATGCTATGCTAATTATCATTTATATAAACTCTCATACAATTTGAATATTCATAGGCATGCAAACACTTACTTATTTTATATAATATATTATTCGTTAAAATAAAGTGATATGATCATTTTATGCTATGCTAATTATCATTTATATAAACTCTCATACAATTTGAATATTCATAGGCATGCAATCAAATAGTAAACACTTACTTATTTTAAATAATATATTATTCGTTAAAATAAAGTGATATGATCATTTTATGCTATGCTAATTATCATTTATATAAACTCTCATACAATTTGAATATTTATAGGCATGCAAACACTTACTTATTTTAAATAATATATTATTCGTTAAAATAAAGTGATATGATCATTTTATGCTATGCTAATTATCATTTATATAAACTCTCATACGATTTGAATATTCATAGGCATGCAATCAAATAGTAAACACTTACTTATTTTAAATAATATATTATTCGTTAAAATAAAGTGATATGATCATTTTATGCTATGCTAATTATCATTTATATAAACTCTCATACGATTTGAATATTCATAGGCATGCAATCAAATAGTAAACACTTACTTATTTTAAATAATATATTATTTGTTAAAATAAAGTGATATGATCATTTTATACTATGCTAATTATCATTTATATAAACTCTCATACGATTTGAATATTCATAGGCATGCAATCAAATAGTAAACACTTACTTATTTTAAATAATATATTATTCGTTAAAATAAAGTGATATGATCATTTTATGCTATGCTAATTATCATTTATATAAACTCTCATACGATTTGAATATTCATAGGCATGCAATCTAATAGTAAACACTTACTTATTTTAAATAATATATTATTCGTTAAAATAAAGTGATATGATCATTTTATGCTATGTTAATTATCATTTATATAAACTCTCACACAATTTGAATATTCATAGGCATGCAATCAAATAGTAAACACTTACTTATTTTAAATAATATATTATTCGTTAAAATAAAGTGATATGATCATTTTATGCTATGCTAATTATCATTTATATAAACTCTCACACAATTTGAATATTCATAGGCATGCAATCAAATAGTAAACACTTACTTATTTTAAATAATATATTATTCGTTAAAATAAAGTGATATGATCATTTTATGCTATGCTAATTATCATTTATATAAACTCTCATACAATTTGAATATTCATAGGCATGCAATCAAATAGTAAACACTTACTTATTTTAAATAATATATTATTATTCGTTAAAATAAAGTGATATGATCATTTTATGCTATGCTAATTATCATTTACATAAACTTTCATACAATTTGAATATTCATGGGCATGCAATCAAATAGTAAACACTTACTTATTTTAAATAATATATTATTATTCGTTAAAGTAAAGTGATATGATCATTTTATGCTATGCTAATTATCATTTATATAAACTTTCATACAATTTGAATATTCATGGGCATGCAATCAAATAGTAAACACTTACTTATTTTAAATAATATATTATTATTCGTTAAAATAAAGTGATATGATCATTTTATGCTATGCTAATTATCATTTATATAAACTCTCATACGATTTGAATATTCATAGGCATGCAATCAAATAGTAAACACTTACTTATTTTAAATAATATATTATTATTCGTTAAAATAAAGTGATATGATCATTTTATGCTATGCTAATTATCATTTACATAAACTTTCATACAATTTGAATATTCATGGGCATGCAATCAAATAGTAAACACTTACTTATTTTAAATAATATATTATTATTCGTTAAAGTAAAGTGATATGATCATTTTATGCTATGCTAATTATCATTTATATAAACTTTCATACAATTTGAATATTCATGGGCATGCAATCAAATAGTAAACACTTACTTATTTTAAATAATATATTATTATTCGTTAAAATAAAGTGATATGATCATTTTATGCTATGCTAATTATCATTTATATAAACTTTCATACAATTTGAATATTCATGGGCACGCAATCAAATAGTAAACACTTACTTATTTTAAATAATATATTATTATTCGTTAAAATAAAGTGATATGATCATTTTATGCTATGCTAATTATCATTTATATAAACTTTCATACAATTTGAATATTCATGGGCATGCAATCAAATAGTAAACACTTACTTATTTTAAATAATATATTATTCGTTAAAATAAAGTGATATGATCATTTTATGCTATGCTAATTATCATTTATATAAACTCTCATACAATTTGAATATTCATAGGCATGCAATCAAATAGTAAACACTTACTTATTTTAAATAATATATTATTCGTTAAAATAAAGTGACAGGATCATTTTATGCTATGCTAATTATCATTTATATAAACTCTCATACAATTGGAATATTCATAGGCATGCAATCAAATAGTAAACACTTACTTATTTTAAATAATATATTATTCGTCAAAATAAAGTGATATGATCATTTTATGCTATGCTAATTATCATTTATATAAACTCTCATACAATTTGAATATTCATAGGCATGCAATCAAATAGTAAACACTTACTTATTTTAAATAATATATTATTCGTTAAAATAAAGTGATATGATCATTTTATGCTATGCTAATTATCATTTATATAAACTCTCATACAATTTGAATATTCATAGGCATGCAATCAAATAGTAAACACTTACTTATTTTAAATAATATATTATTCGTTAAAATAAAGTGATATGATCATTTTATGCTATGCTAATTATCATTTATATAAACTCTCATACAATTTGAATATTCATAGGCATGCAATCAAATAGTAAACACTTACTTATTTTAAATAATATATTATTCGTTAAAATAAAGTGATATGATCATTTTATGCTATGCTAATTGTGATTTATATAAACTCTCATACAATTTGAATATTCATAGGCATACAATCAAATAGTAAACACTTACTTATTTTAAATAATATATTATTCGTTAAAATAAAGTGATATGATCATTTTATGCTATGCTAATTGTGATTTATATAATCTCTCATACAATTTGAATATTCATAGGCATGCAATAAAATAGTAAACACTTACTTATTTTAAATAATATATTATTCGTTAAAATAAAGTGATATGATCATTTTATGCTACGCTAATTGTCATTTATATAAACTCTCATACAATTTGAATATTCATAGGCATGCAATCAAATAGTAAACACTTACTTATTTTAAATAATATATTATTCGTTAAAATAAAGTGATATGATCATTTTATGCTACGCTAATTGTCATTTATATAAACTCTCATACAATTTGAATATTCATAGGCATGCAATCAAATAGTAAACACTTACTTATTTTAAATAATATATTATTCGTTAAAATAAAGTGATATGATCATTTTATGCTATGCTAATTGTCATTTATATAAACTCTCATACGATTTGAATATTCATAGGTATGCAATCTAATAGTAAACACTTACTTATTTTAAATAATATATCATTCGTTAAAATAAAGTGATATGATCATTTTATGCTATGCTAATTATCATTTATATAAACTCTCATACAATTTGAATATTCATAGGCATGCAATCAAATAGTAAACACTTACTTATTTTAAATAATATATTATTCGTTAAAATAAAGTGATATGATCATTTTATGCTACGCTAATTATCATTTATATAAACTCTCATACAATTTGAATATTCATAGGCATGCAATCAAATAGTAAACACTTACTTGTTTTAAATAATATATTATTCGTTAAAATAAAGTGATATGATCATTTTATGCTATGCTAATTATCATTTATATAAACTCTCATACGATTTGAATATTCATAGGCATGCAATCTAATAGTAAACACTTACTTATTTTAAATAATATATTATTCGTTAAAATAAAGTGATATGATCATTTTATGCTATGTTAATTATCATTTATATAAACTCTCACACAATTTGAATATTCATAGGCATGCAATCAAATAGTAAACACTTACTTATTTTAAATAATATATTATTCGTTAAAATAAAGTGATATGATCATTTTATGCTATGCTAATTATCATTTATATAAACTCTCACACAATTTGAATATTCATAGGCATGCAATCAAATAGTAAACACTTACTTATTTTAAATAATATATTATTCGTTAAAATAAAGTGATATGATCATTTTATGCTATGCTAATTATCATTTATATAAACTCTCATACAATTTGAATATTCATAGGCATGCAATCAAATAGTAAACACTTACTTATTTTAAATAATATATTATTATTCGTTAAAATAAAGTGATATGATCATTTTATGCTATGCTAATTATCATTTACATAAACTTTAATACAATTTGAATATTCATGGGCATGCAATCAAATAGTAAACACTTACTTATTTTAAATAATATATTATTATTCGTTAAAGTAAAGTGATATGATCATTTTATGCTATGCTAATTATCATTTATATAAACTTTCATACAATTTGAATATTCATGGGCATGCAATCAAATAGTAAACACTTACTTATTTTAAATAATATATTATTATTCGTTAAAATAAAGTGATATGATCATTTTATGCTATGCTAATTATCATTTATATAAACTCTCATACGATTTGAATATTCATAGGCATGCAATCAAATAGTAAACACTTACTTATTTTAAATAATATATTATTATTCGTTAAAATAAAGTGATATGATCATTTTATGCTATGCTAATTATCATTTACATAAACTTTCATACAATTTGAATATTCATGGGCATGCAATCAAATAGTAAACACTTACTTATTTTAAATAATATATTATTATTCGTTAAAGTAAAGTGATATGATCATTTTATGCTATGCTAATTATCATTTATATAAACTTTCATACAATTTGAATATTCATGGGCATGCAATCAAATAGTAAACACTTACTTATTTTAAATAATATATTATTATTCGTTAAAATAAAGTGATATGATCATTTTATGCTATGCTAATTATCATTTATATAAACTTTCATACAATTTGAATATTCATGGGCACGCAATCAAATAGTAAACACTTACTTATTTTAAATAATATATTATTATTCGTTAAAATAAAGTGATATGATCATTTTATGCTATGCTAATTATCATTTATATAAACTTTCATACAATTTGAATATTCATGGGCATGCAATCAAATAGTAAACACTTACTTATTTTAAATAATATATTATTCGTTAAAATAAAGTGATATGATCATTTTATGCTATGCTAATTATCATTTATATAAACTCTCATACAATTTGAATATTCATAGGCATGCAATCAAATAGTAAACACTTACTTATTTTAAATAATATATTATTCGTTAAAATAAAGTGACAGGATCATTTTATGCTATGCTAATTATCATTTATATAAACTCTCATACAATTGGAATATTCATAGGCATGCAATCAAATAGTAAACACTTACTTATTTTAAATAATATATTATTCGTCAAAATAAAGTGATATGATCATTTTATGCTATGCTAATTATCATTTATATAAACTCTCATACAATTTGAATATTCATAGGCATGCAATCAAATAGTAAACACTTACTTATTTTAAATAATATATTATTCGTTAAAATAAAGTGATATGATCATTTTATGCTATGCTAATTATCATTTATATAAACTCTCATACGATTTGAATATTCATAGGCATGCAATCAAATAGTAAACACTTACTTATTTTAAATAATATATTATTCGTTAAAATAAAGTGATATGATCATTTTATGCTATGCTAATTATCATTTATATAAACTCTCATACAATTTGAATATTCATAGGCATGCAATCAAATAGTAAACACTTACTTATTTTAAATAATATATTATTCGTTAAAATAAAGTGATATGATCATTTTATGCTATGCTAATTGTGATTTATATAAACTCTCATACAATTTGAATATTCATAGGCATACAATCAAATAGTAAACACTTACTTATTTTAAATAATATATTATTCGTTAAAATAAAGTGATATGATCATTTTATGCTATGCTAATTGTGATTTATATAATCTCTCATACAATTTGAATATTCATAGGCATGCAATAAAATAGTAAACACTTACTTATTTTAAATAATATATTATTCGTTAAAATAAAGTGATATGATCATTTTATGCTACGCTAATTGTCATTTATATAAACTCTCATACAATTTGAATATTCATAGGCATGCAATCAAATAGTAAACACTTACTTATTTTAAATAATATATTATTCGTTAAAATAAAGTGATATGATCATTTTATGCTACGCTAATTGTCATTTATATAAACTCTCATACAATTTGAATATTCATAGGCATGCAATCAAATAGTAAACACTTACTTATTTTAAATAATATATTATTCGTTAAAATAAAGTGATATGATCATTTTATGCTATGCTAATTGTCATTTATATAAACTCTCATACGATTTGAATATTCATAGGTATGCAATCTAATAGTAAACACTTACTTATTTTAAATAATATATCATTCGTTAAAATAAAGTGATATGATCATTTTATGCTATGCTAATTATCATTTATATAAACTCTCATACAATTTGAATATTCATAGGCATGCAATCAAATAGTAAACACTTACTTATTTTAAATAATATATTATTCGTTAAAATAAAGTGATATGATCATTTTATGCTACGCTAATTATCATTTATATAAACTCTCATACAATTTGAATATTCATAGGCATGCAATCAAATAGTAAACACTTACTTGTTTTAAATAATATATTATTCGTTAAAATAAAGTGATATGATCATTTTATGCTATGCTAATTATCATTTATATAAACTCTCATACGATTTGAATATTCATAGGCATGCAATCAAATACTAAACACTTACTTATTTTAAATAATATATTATTCGTTAAAATAAAGTGATATGATCATTTTATGCTATGCTAATTATCATTTATATAAACTCTCATACAATTTGAATATTCATAGGCATCCAATCAAATAGTAAACACTTACTTATTTTAAAAATATATTATTTGTTAAAATAAAGTGATATGATCATTTTATGCTATGCTAATTATCATTTATATAAACTCTCATACGATTTGAATATTCATAGGCATGCAATCAAATAGTAAACACTTACTTATTTTAAATAATATATTATTCGTTAAAATAAAGTGATATGATCATTTTATGCTATGCTAATTATCATTTATATAAACTCTCATACGATTTGAATATTCATAGGCATGCAATCAAATAGTAAACACTTACTTATTTTAAATAATATATTATTCGTTAAAATAAAGTGATATGATCATTTTATGCTATGCTAATTATCATTTATATAATCTCTCATACGATTTGAATATTCATAGGCATGCAATCAAATAGTAAACACTTACTTATTTTAAATAATATATTATTTGTTAAAATAAAGTGATATGATCATTTTATACTATGCTAATTATCATTTATATAAACTCTCATACGATTTGAATATTCATAGGCATGCAATCAAATAGTAAACACTTACTTATTTTAAATAATATATTATTCGTTAAAATAAAGTGATATGATCATTTTATGCTATGCTAATTATCATTTATATAAACTCTCATACGATTTGAATATTCATAGGCATGCAATCTAATAGTAAACACTTACTTATTTTAAATAATATATTATTCGTTAAAATAAAGTGATATGATCATTTTATGCTATGCTAATTATCATTTATATAAACTCTCATACGATTTGAATATTCATAGGCATGCAATCAAATAGTAAACACTTACTTATTTTAAATAATATATTATTCGTTAAAATAAAGTGATATGATCATTTTATGCTATGCTAATTATCATTTATATAAACTCTCATACAATTTGAATATTCATAGGCATCCAATCAAATAGTAAACACTTACTTATTTTAAAAATATATTATTTGTTAAAATAAAGTGATATGATCATTTTATGCTATGCTAATTATCATTTATATAAACTCTCATACGATTTGAATATTCATAGGCATGCAATCAAATAGTAAACACTTACTTATTTTAAATAATATATTATTCGTTAAAATAAAGTGATATGATCATTTTATGCTATGCTAATTATCATTTATATAAACTCTCATACGATTTGAATATTCATAGGCATGCAATCAAATAGTAAACACTTACTTAAAATAAAGTGATATGATCATTTTATGCTATGCTAATTATCATTTATATAAACTCTCATACGATTTGAATATTCATAGGCATGCAATCAAATAGTAAACACTTACTTATTTTAAATAATATATTATTTGTTAAAATAAAGTGATATGATCATTTTATACTATGCTAATTATCATTTATATAAACTCTCATACGATTTGAATATTCATAGGCATGCAATCAAATAGTAAACACTTACTTATTTTAAATAATATATTATTCGTTAAAATAAAGTGATATGATCATTTTATGCTATGCTAATTATCATTTATATAAACTCTCATACGATTTGAATATTCATAGGCATGCAATCTAATAGTAAACACTTACTTATTTTAAATAATATATTATTCGTTAAAATAAAGTGATATGATCATTTTATGCTATGTTAATTATCATTTATATAAACTCTCACACAATTTGAATATTCATAGGCATGCAATCAAATAGTAAACACTTACTTATTTTAAATAATATATTATTCGTTAAAATAAAGTGATATGATCATTTTATGCTATGCTAATTATCATTTATATAAACTCTCACACAATTTGAATATTCATAGGCATGCAATCAAATAGTAAACACTTACTTATTTTAAATAATATATTATTCGTTAAAATAAAGTGATATGATCATTTTATGCTATGCTAATTATCATTTATATAAACTCTCATACAATTTGAATATTCATAGGCATGCAATCAAATAGTAAACACTTACTTATTTTAAATAATATATTATTCGTTAAAATAAAGTGATATGATCATTTTATGCTATGCTAATTATCATTTATATAAACTTTCATACAATTTGAATATTCATGGGCACGCAATCAAATAGTAAACACTTACTTATTTTAAATAATATATTATTATTCGTTAAAATAAAGTGATATGATCATTTTATGCTATGCTAATTATCATTTATATAAACTCTCATACAATTTGAATATTCATAGGCATGCAATCAAATAGTAAACACTTACTTATTTTAAATAATATATTATTCGTTAAAATAAAGTGATATGATCATTTTATGCTATGCTAATTATCATTTATATAAACTCTCATACAATTTGAATATTCATAGGCATGCAATCAAATAGTAAGCACTTACTTAGTTTAAATAATATATTATTCGTTAAAATAAAGTGATATGATCATTTTATGCTACGCTAATTATCATTTATATAAACTCTCATACAATTTAAATATTCATAGGCATGCAATCAAATAGTAAACACTTACTTTTTTTAAATAATATATTATTCGTTAAAGTAAAGTGATATGATCATTTTATGCTATGCTAATTATCATTTATATAAACTCTCATAAAATTTGAATATTCATAGGCATGCAATCAAATAGTAAACACTTACTTATTTTAAATAATATATTATTCGTTAAAATAAAGTGATATGATCATTTTATGCTATGCTAATTATCATTTATATAAACTCTCATACAATTTGAATATTCATAGGCATGCAATCAAATAGTAAACACTTACTTATTTTAAATAATATATTATTCGTTAAAATAAAGTGATATGATCATTTTATGCTATGCTAATTATCATTTATATAAACTGTCATACAATTTGAATATTCATAGGCATGCAATCAAATAGTAAGCACTTACATATTTTAAATAATATATATTATTCGTTAAAATAAAGTGATATGATCATTTTATGCTATGCTAATTATCATTTATATAAACTCTCATACAATTTGAATATTCATAGGCATGCAATCAAATAGTAAACACTTACTTATTTTAAATAATATATTATTCGTTAAAATAAAGTGATATGATCATTTTATGCTATGCTAATTATCATTTATATAAACTCTCATACAATTTGAATATTCATAGGCATGCAATCAAATAGTAAGCACTTACTTAGTTTAAATAATATATTATTCGTTAAAATAAAGTGATATGATCATTTTATGCTATACTAATTATCATTTATATAAACTCTCATACAATTTGAATATTCATAGGCATGCAATCAAATAGTAAGCACTTACTTATTTTAAATAATATATTGTTCGTTAAAATAAAGTGATATGATCATTTTATGCTACACTAATTATCATTTACATAAACTCTCATACAATTTGAATATTCATAGGCATGCAATCAAATAGTAAACACTTACTTATTTTAAATAATATATTATTCGTTAAAATAAAGTGATATGATCATTTTATGCTATGCTAATTATCATTTATATAAACTCTCATACAATTTGAATATTCATAGGCATGCAATCAAATAGTAAACACTTACTTATTTTAAATAATATATTATTCGTTAAAATAAAGTGATATGATCATTTTATGCTACGCTAATTATCATTTATATAAACTCTCATACAATTTAAATATTCATAGGCATGCAATCAAATAGTAAACACTTACTTATTTTAAATAATATATTATTCGTTAAAATAAAGTGATATGATCATTTTATGCTACACTAATTATCATTTATATAAACTCTCATACAATTTGAATATTCATAGGCATGCAATCAAATAGTAAACACTTACTTATTTTAAATAATATATTATTCGTTAAAATAAAGTGATATGATCATTTTATGCAACGCTAATTATCATTTATATAAACTCTTATACGATTTGAATATTCATAGGCATGCAATCAAATAGTAAACACTTACTTATTTTAAATAATATATTATTCGTTAAAATAAAGTGATATGATCATTTTATGCTATGCTAATTATCATTTATATAAACTCTCATAAAATTTGAATATTCATAGGCATGCAATCAAATAGTAAGCACTTACTTATTTTAAATAATATATTGTTCGTTAAAATAAAGTGATATGATTATTTTATGCTATGCTAATTGTCATTTATATAAACTCTCATACAATTTGAATATTCATAGGCATGCAATCAAATAGTAAACACTTACTTTTTTTAAATAATATATTATTCGTTAAAGTAAAGTGATATGATCATTTTATGCTATGCTAATTATCATTTATATAAACTCTCATAAAATTTGAATATTCATAGGCATGCAATCAAATAGTAAACACTTACTTATTTTAAATAATATATTATTCGTTAAAATAAAGTGATATGATCATTTTATGCTATGCTAATTATCATTTATATAAACTCTCATACAATTTAATTATTCATAGGCATGCAATCAAATAGTAAACACTTACTTATTTTAAATAATATATTATTCGTTAAAATAAAGTGATATGATCATTTTATGCTATGCTAATTATCATTTATATAAACTCTCATACAATTTAATTATTCATAGGCATGCAATCAAATAGTAAACACTTACTTATTTTAAATAATATATTATTCGTTAAAATAAAGTGATATGATCATTTTATGCTATGCTAATTATCATTTATATAAACTCTCATACAATTTAATTATTCATAGGCATGCAATCAAATAGTAAACACTTACTTATTTTAAATAATATATTATTCGTTAAAATAAAGTGATATGATCATTTTATGCTATGCTAATTATCATTTATATAAACTCTCATACAATTTGAATATTCATAGGCATGCAATCAAATAGTAAGCACTTACTTAGTTTAAATAATATATTATTCGTTAAAATAAAGTGATATGATCATTTTATGCTATACTAATTATCATTTATATAAACTCTCATACAATTTGAATATTCATAGGCATGCAATCAAATAGTAAGCACTTACTTATTTTAAATAATATATTGTTCGTTAAAATAAAGTGATATGATCATTTTATGCTACGCTAATTATCATTTACATAAACTCTCATACAATTTGAATATTCATAGGCATGCAATCAAATAGTAAACACTTACTTATTTTAAATAATATATTATTCGTTAAAATAAAGTGATATGATCATTTTATACTATGCTAATTATCATTTATATAAACTCTCATACAATTTGAATATTCATAGGCATGCAATCAAATAGTAAGCACTTACTTATTTTAAATAATATATATTATTCGTTAAAATAAAGTAATATGATCATTTTATGCTATGGTAATTATCATTTATATAAACTCTCATACAATTTGAATATTCATAGGCATGCAATCAAATAGTAAACACTTACTTATTTTAAATAATATATTATTCGTTAAAATAAAGTGATATGATCATTTTATGCTATGCTAATTATCATTTATATAAACTCTCATACAATTTGAATATTCATAGGCATGCAATCAAATAGTAAGCACTTACTTAGTTTAAATAATATATTATTCGTTAAAATAAAGTGATATGATCATTTTATGCTATACTAATTATCATTTATATAAACTCTCACACAATTTGAATATTCATAGGCATGCAATCAAATAGTAAACACTTACTTATTTTAAATAATATATTATTCGTTAAAATAAAGTGATATGATCATTTTATGCTATGCTAATTATCATTTATATAAACTCTCATACAATTTGAATATTCATAGGCTAAACACTGACTTATTTTAAATAATATATTATTCGTTAAAATAAAGTGATATGATCATTTTATGCTATGCTAATTATCATTTATATAAACTCTCATACAATTTGAATATTCATAGGCATGCAATCAAATAGTAAACACTTACTTATTTTAAATAATATATTATTCGTTAAAATAAAGTGATATGATCATTTTATGCTATGCTAATTATCATTTATATAAACTCTCATACAATTTGAATATTCATAGGCATGCAATCAAATAGTAAACACTTACTTATTTTATATAATATATTATTCGTTAAAATAAAGTGATATGATCATTTTATGCTATGCTAATTATCATTTATTTAAACTCTCATACAATTTGAATATTCATAGGCATGCAATCAAATAGTAAACACTTACTTATTTTAAATAATATATTATTCGTTTAAATAAAGTGTTATGAATATTCATTTTATGCTATGCTAATTATCATTTATATAAACTCTCATACAATTTGAATATTTATAGGCATGCAATCAAATAGTAAACACTTACTTATTTTAAAAATAGATTATTCGTTAAAATAAAGTGATATGATCATTTTATCCTATGCTAATTATCATTTATATAAACTCTCATAAAATTTGAATATTCATAGGCATGCAATCAAATAGTAAGCACTTACTTATTTTAAATAATATATTGTTCGTTAAAATAAAGTGATATGATTATTTTATGCTATGCTAATTGTCATTTATATAAACTCTCATACAATTTGAATATTCATAGGCATGCAATCAAATAGTAAACACTTACTTATTTTAAATAATATATTATTCGTTAAAATAAAGTGATATGATCATTTTATGCTATGCTAATTATCATTTATATAAACTCTCATAAAATTTGAATATTCATAGGCATGCAATCAAATAGTAAGCACTTACTTATTTTAAATAATATATTGTTCGTTAAAATAAAGTGATATGATTATTTTATGCTATGCTAATTGTCATTTATATAAACTCTCATACAATTTGAATATTCATAGGCATGCAATCAAATAGTAAACACTTACTTTTTTTAAATAATATATTATTCGTTAAAGTAAAGTGATATGATCATTTTATGCTATGCTAATTATCATTTATATAAACTCTCATAAAATTTGAAAATTCATAGGCATGCAATCAAATAGTAAACACTTACTTATTTTAAATAATATATTATTCGTTAAAATAAAGTGATATGATCATTTTATGCTATGCTAATTATCATTTATATAAACTCTCATACAATTTAATTATTCATAGGCATGCAATCAAATAGTAAACACTTACTTATTTTAAATAATATATTATTCGTTAAAATAAAGTGATATGATCATTTTATGCTATGCTAATTATCATTTATATAAACTCTCATACAATTTAATTATTCATAGGCATGCAATCAAATAGTAAACACTTACTTATTTTAAATAATATATTATTCGTTAAAATAAAGTGATATGATCATTTTATGCTATGCTAATTATCATTTATATAAACTCTCATACAATTTGAATATTTATAGGCATGCAATCAAATAGTAAACACTTACTTATTTTAAAAATAGATTATTCGTTAAAATAAAGTGATATGATCATTTTATCCTATGCTAATTATCATTTATATAAACTCTCATAAAATTTGAATATTCATAGGCATGCAATCAAATAGTAAGCACTTACTTATTATATATAATATATTGTTCGTTAAAATAAAGTGATATGATTATTTTATGCTATGCTAATTGTCATTTATATAAACTCTCATACAATTTGAATATTCATAGGCATGCAATCAAATAGTAAACACTTACTTATTTTAAATAATATATTATTCGTTAAAATAAAGTGATATGATCATTTTATGCTATGCTAATTATCATTTATATAAACTCTCATAAAATTTGAATATTCATAGGCATGCAATCAAATAGTAAACACTTACTTATTTTAAATAATATATTGTTCGTTAAAATAAAGTGATATGATTATTTTATGCTATGCTAATTGTCATTTATATAAACTCTCATACAATTTGAATATTCATAGGCATGCAATCAAATAGTAAACACTTACTTTTTTTAAATAATATATTATTCGTTAAAGTAAAGTGATATGATCATTTTATGCTATGCTAATTATCATTTATATAAACTCTCATAAAATTTGAATATTCATAGGCATGCAATCAAATAGTAAACACTTACTTATTTTAAATAATATATTATTCGTTAAAATAAAGTGATATGATCATTTTATGCTATGCTAATTATCATTTATATAAACTCTCATACAATTTAATTATTCATAGGCATGCAATCAAATAGTAAACACTTACTTATTTTAAATAATATATTATTCGTTAAAATAAAGTGATATGATCATTTTATGCTATGCTAATTATCATTTATATAAACTCTCATACAATTTAATTATTCATAGGCATGCAATCAAATAGTAAACACTTACTTATTTTAAATAATATATAATTCGTTATAATAAAGTGATATGATCATTTTATGCTATGCTAATTATCATTTATATAAACTCTCATACAATTTGAATATTCATAGGCATGCAATCAAATAGTAAGCACTTACTTATTTTAAATAATATATATTATTCGTTAAAATAAAGTAATATGATCATTTTATGCTATGGTAATTATCATTTATATAAACTCTCATACAATTTGAATATTCATAGGCATGCAATCAAATAGTAAACACTTACTTATTTTAAATAATATATTATTCGTTAAAATAAAGTGATATGATCATTTTATGCTATGCTAATTATCATTTATATAAACTCTCATACAATTTGAATATTCATAGGCATGCAATCAAATAGTAAGCACTTACTTAGTTTAAATAATATATTATTCGTTAAAATAAAGTGATATGATCATTTTATGCTATACTAATTATCATTTATATAAACTCTCATACAATTTGAATATTCATAGGCATGCAATCAAATAGTAAACACTTACTTATTTTAAATAATATATTATTCGTTAAAATAAAGTGATATGATCATTTTATGCTATGCTAATTATCATTTATATAAACTCTCATACAATTTGAATATTCATAGGCTAAACACTTACTTATTTTAAATAATATATTATTCGTTAAAATAAAGTGATATGATCATTTTATGCTATGCTAATTATCATTTATATAAACTCTCATACAATTTGAATATTCATAGGCATGCAATCAAATAGTAAACACTTACTTATTTTAAATAATATATTATTCGTTAAAATAAAGTGATATGATCATTTTATGCTATGCTAATTATCATTTATATAAACTCTCATACAATTTGAATATTCATAGGCATGCAATCAAATAGTAAACACTTACTTATTTTATATAATATATTATTCGTTAAAATAAAGTGATATGATCATTTTATGCTATGCTAATTATCATTTATTTAAACTCTCATACAATTTGAATATTCATAGGCATGCAATCAAATAGTAAACACTTACTTATTTTAAATAATATATTATTCGTTTAAATAAAGTGATATGATCATTTTATGCTATGCTAATTATCATTTATATAAACTCTCATACAATTTGAATATTTATAGGCATGCAAACACTTACTTATTTTAAATAATATATTATTCGTTAAAATAAAGTGATATGATCATTTTATGCTATGCTAATTATCATTTATATAAACTCTCATACAATTTAATTATTCATAGGCATGCAATCAAATAGTAAACACTTACTTATTTTAAATAATATATTATTCGTTAAAATAAAGTGATATGATCATTTTATGCTATGCTAATTATCATTTATATAAACTCTCATACAATTTAATTATTCATAGGCATGCAATCAAATAGTAAACACTTACTTATTTTAAATAATATATTATTCGTTAAAATAAAGTGATATGATCATTTTATGCTATGCTAATTATCATTTATATAAACTCTCATACAATTTGAATATTCATAGGCATGCATCAAATAGTAAGCACTTACTTATTTTAAATAATATATTATTCGTTAAAATAAAGTGATATGATCATTTTATGCTATGCTAATTATCGTTTATATAAACTCTCATACAGTTTGAATATTCATAGGCATGCAATCAAATAGTAAACACTTACTTATTTTAAATAATATATTATTCGTTAAAATAAAGTGATATGATCATTTTATGCTATGCTAATTATCATTTATATAAACTCTCATACAATTTGAATATTCATAGGCATGCAATCAAATAGTAAGCACTTACTTATTTTAAATAATATATTATTCGTTAAAATAAAGTGATATGATCATTTTATGCTATGCTAATTATCGTTTATATAAACTCTCATACAATTTGAATATTCATAGGCATGCAATCAAATAGTAAACACTTACTTATTTTAAATAATATATTATTCGTTAAAATAAAGTGATATGATCATTTTATGCTATGCTAATTATCATTTATATAAACTCTCATACAATTTAATTATTCATAGGCATGAAATCAAATAGTAAACACTTACTTATTTTAAATAATATATTATTCGTTAAAATAAAGTGATATGATCATTTTATGCTATGCTAATTATCATTTATATAAACTCTCATACAATTTGAATATTCATAGGCTAAACACTTACTTATTTTAAATAATATATTATTCGTTAAAATAAAGTGATATGATCATTTTATGCTATGCTAATTATCATTTATATAAACTCTCATACAATTTGAATATTCATAGGCATTATTTTAAATAATATATTATTCGTTAAAATAAAGTGATATGATCATTTTATGCTATGCTAATTATCATTTATATAAACTCTCATACACTTTGAATATTCATAGGCTAAACACTTACTTATTTTAAATAATATATTATTCGTTAAAATTAAGTGATATGATCATTTTATGCTATGCTAATTATCATTTATATAAACTCTCATACAATTTGAATATTCATAGGCATGCAATCAAATAGTAAACACTTACTTATTTTAAATAATATATTATTCGTTAAAATAAAGTGATATGATCATATTATGCTATGCTAATTATCGTTTATATAAACTCTCATACAATTTGAATATTCATAGGCATGCAATCAAATAGTAAACACTTACTTATTTTAAATAATATATTATTCGTTAAAATAAAGTGATATGATCATTTTATGCTATGCTAATTATCATTTATATAAACTCTCATACAATTTGAATATTCATAGGCATGCAATCAAATAGTAAGCACTTACTTATTTTAAATAATATATTATTCGTTAAAATAAAGTGATATGATCATTTTATGCTATGCTAATTATCATTTATATAAACTCTCATACAATTTGAATATTCATAGGCATGCAATCAAATAGTAAACACTTACTTATTTTAAATAATATATTATTCGTTAAAATAAAGTGATATGATCATTTTATGCTATGCTAATTAACATTTATATAAACTCTCATACAATTTAATTATTCATAGGCATGCAATCAAATAGTAAGCACTTACTTATTTTAAATAATATATTATTCGTTAAAATAAAGTGATATGATCATTTCATGCTATACTAATTATCATTTATATAAACTCTCATACAATTTGAATATTCATAGGCATGCAATCAAATAGTAAGCACTTACTTATTTTAAATAATATATTGTTCGTTAAAATAAAGTGATATGATCATTTTATGCTATGCTAATTATCATTTATATAAACTCTCATACAATTTGAATATTCATAGGCATGCAATCAAATAGTAAACACTTACTTATTTTAAATAATATATTATTCGTTAAAATAAAGTGATATGATCATTTTATGCTATGCTAATTATCATTTATATAAACTCTCATACAATTTGAATATTCATAGGCACGCAATCAAATAGTAAGCACTTACTTATTTTAAATAATATATATTATTCGTTAAAATAAAGTGATATGATCATTTTATGCTATGGTAATTATCATTTATATAAACTCTCATACAATTTGAATATTCATAGGCATTATTTTAAATAATATGTTATTCGTTAAAATAAAGTGATATGATCATTTTATGCTATGCTAATTATCATTTATATAAACTCTCATACAATTTAAATATTCATAGGCATGCAATCAAATAGTAAACACTTACTTATTTTAAATAATATATTATTCGTTAAAATAAAGTGATATGATCATTTTATGCTATGCTAATTATCATTTATATAAACTCTCATACACTTTGAATATTCATAGGCTAAACACTTACTTATTTTAAATAATATATTATTCGTTAAAATAAAGTGATATGATCATTTTATGCTATGCTAATTATCATTTATATAAACTCTCATACAATTTGAATATTCATAGGCATGCAATCAAATAGTAAACACTTACTTATTTTAAATAATATATTATTCGTTAAAATAAAGTGATATGATCATTTTATGCTATGCTAATTATCATTTATATAAACTCTCATACAATTTAATTATTCATACGCATGCAATCAAATAGTAAACACTTACTTATTTTAAATAATATATTATTCGTTAAAATAAAGTGATATGATTATTTTATGTTATGCTAATTATCATTTATATAAACTCTCATACAATTTGAATATTCATAGGCTAAACACTTACTTATTTTAAATAATATATTATTCGTTAAAATAAAGTGATATGATCATTTTATGCTATGCTAATTATCATTTATATAAACTCTCATACAATTTGAATATTCATAGGCATGAAATCAAATAGTAAACACTTACTTATTTTAAATAATATATTATTCGTTAAAATAAAGTGATATGGTCATTTTATGCTATGCTAATTATCATTTATATAAACTCTCATACAATTTGAATATTCATAGGCATGAAATCAAAAAGTATACACTTGCTTATTTTAAATAATATATTATTCGTTAAAATAAAGTGATATGGTCATTTTATGCTATGCTAATTATCATTTATATAAACTCTCATACAATTTGAATACACATAGGCATGCAATCAAATAGTATACACTTGCTTATTTTAAATAATATATTATTCGTTAAAATAAAGTGATATGATCATTTTATGCTATGCTAATTAACATTTATATAAACTCTCATACAATTTGAATATTCATAGGCATGCAATCAAATAGTAAACACTTGGTTATTTTAAATAATATATTATTCGTTAAAATAAAGTGATATGGTCATTTTATGCTATGCTAATTATCATTTATATAAACTCTCATACAATTTGAATATTCATAGTGATGCAATCAAATAGTAAACACTTGCTTATTTTAAATAATATATTATTCGTTAAAATAAAGTGATATGGTCATTTTATGCTATGCTAATTATCATTTATATAAACTCTCATACAATCTGAATATTCATGGGCATGCAATCAAATAGTAAACACTTACTTATTTTAAATAATATATTATTCGTTAAAATAAAGTGATATGGTCATTTTAGGCTATGCTAATTATCATTTATATAAACTCTCATACAATTTGAATACACATAGGCATGCAATCAAAAAGTATACACTTGCTTATTTTAAATAATATATTATTCGTTAAAATAAAGTGATATGGTCATTTTATGCTATGCTAATTATCATTTATATAAACTCTCATGCAATTTGAATATTCATAGGCATGCAATCAAATAGTAAACACTTGCTTATTTTAAATAATATATTATTCGTTAAAATAAAGTGATATGGTCATTTTATGCTATGCTAATTATCATTTATATAAACTCTCATACAATTTGAATATTCATAGTGATGCAATCAAATAGTAAACACTTGCTTATTTTAAATAATATATTATTCGTTAAAATAAAGTGATATGGTCATTTTATGCTATGCTAATTATCATTTATATAAACTCTCATACAATCTGAATATTCATAGGCATGCAATCAAATAGTAAACACTTGCTTATTTTAAATAATATATTATTCGTTAAAATAAAGTGACATGGTCATTTTATGCTATGCTAATTATCATTTATATAAACTCTCATGCAATTTGAATATTCATAGGCATGCAATCAAATAGTAAACACTTGGTTATTTTAAATAATATATTATTCGTTAAAATAAAGTGATATGGTCATTTTATGCTATGCTAATTATCATTTATATAAACTCTCAAAGAATTTGAATATTCATAGGCATGCAATCAAATAGTAAACACTTGGTTATTTTAAATAATATATTATTCGTTAAAATAAAGTGATATGGTCATTTTATGCTATGCTAATTATCATTTACATAAACTCTCATACAATTTGAATATTCATGGGCATGCAATCAAATAGTAAACACTTGCTTATTTTAAATAATATATTATTCGTTAAAATAAAGTGATATGGTCATTTTATGCTATGCTAATTATCATTTACATAAACTCTCATACAATTTGAATATTCATGGGCATGCAATCAAATAGTAAACACTTGCTTATTTTAAATAATATATTATTCGTTAAAATAAAATAATATGGTCATTTTATGCTATGCTAATTATCATAGGCATGCAATCAAATAGTAAACACTTACTTATTTTAAACAATATATTATTCGTTAAAATAAAGTGATATGGTCATTTTATGCTATGCTAATTATAATTTATATAAACTCTCATACAATTTGAATATTCATAGGCATGCAATCAAATAGTAAACACTTACTTATTTTAAATAATATATTATTCGTTAAAATAAAGTGATATGGTCATTTTATGCTATGCTAATTATAATTTATATAAACTCTCATACAATTTGAATATTCATAGGCATGCAATCAAATAGTAAACACTTACTTATTTTCAATAATATATTATTCGTTAAAATAAAGTGATATGGTCATTTTATGCAATGCTAATTATCATTTATATAAACTCTCATACAATTTGAATATTCATAGGCATGCAATCAAATAGTAAACACTTACTTATTTTAAATAATATATTATTCGTTAAAATAAAGTGATATGGTCATTTATGCTATGCTAATTATCATTTATATAAACTCTCATACAATTTGAATATTCATAGGCACGCAATCAAATAGTAAACACTTGGTTATTTTAAATAATATATTATTCGTTAAAATAAAGTGATATGGTCATTTTATGCTATGCTAATTATCATTTATATAAACTCTCATACAATTTGAATATTCATAGGCATGCAATCAAATAGTAAACACTTGCTTATTTTAAATAATATATTATTCGTTAAAATAAAGTGATATGGTCATTTTATGCTATGCTAATTATCATTTACATAAACTCTCATACAATTTGAATATTCATAGGCATGCAATCAAATAGTAAACACTTTGTTATTTTAAATAATATATTATTCGTTAAAATAAAGTGATATGGTCATTTTATGCTATGCTAATTATCATAGGCATGCAATCAAATAGTAAACACTTACTTATTTTAAACAATATATTATTCGTTAAAATAAAGT
Organism: Acmispon strigosus; assembly: GCA_030819835.1. Taxonomy (NCBI): domain Eukaryota; kingdom Viridiplantae; phylum Streptophyta; class Magnoliopsida; order Fabales; family Fabaceae; genus Acmispon; species Acmispon strigosus. The sequence goes on along the minus strand of JAUAMA010000004.1, from coordinate 19,481,532 downwards.
GATATGGTCATTTTATGCTATGCTAATTATAATTTATATAAACTCTCATACAATTTGAATATTCATAGGCATGCAATCAAATAGTAAACACTTTGTTATTTTAAATAATACATTATTCGTTAAAATAAAGTGATATGGTCATTTTATGCTATGCTAATTATCATAGGCATGCAATCAAATAGTAAACACTTACTTATTTTAAACAATATATTATTCGTTAAAATAAAGTGATATGGTCATTTTATGCTATGCTAATTATAATTTATATAAACTCTCATACAATTTGAATATTCATAGGCATGCAATCAAATAGTAAACACTTACTTATTTTAAATAATATATTATTCGTTAAAATAAAGTGATATGGTCATTTTATGCTATGCTAATTATAATTTATATAAACTCTCATACAATTTGAATATTCATAGGCATGCAATCAAATAGTAAACACTTACTTATTTTATATAATATATTATTCGTTAAAATAAAGTGATATGGTCATTTTATGCTATGCTAATTATCATGGGCATGCAATCAAATAGTAAACACTTGCTTATTTTAAATAATATATTATTCGTTAAAATAAAGTGATATGGTCATTTTATGCTATGCTAATTATCATAGGCATGCAATCAAATAGTAAACACTTGCTTATTTTAAATATTATATTATTCGTTAAAATAAAGTGATATGGTCATTTTATGCTATGCTAATTATCATTTATATAAACTCTCATACAATTTGAATATTCATAGGCATGCAATCAAATAGTAAACACTTGCTTATTTTAAATAATATATTATTCGTTAAAATAAAGTGACATGGTCATTTTATGCTATGCTTATTATCATTTATATAAACTCTCATACAATTTGAATATTCATAGGCATGCAATCAAATAGTAAACACTTACTTATTTTAAATAATATGTTATTCGTTAAAATAAAGTGATATGGTCATTTTATGCTATGCTAATTATCATTTATATAAACTCTCAAAGAATTTGAATATTCATAGGCATGCAATCAAATAGTAAACACTTGGTTATTTTAAATAATATATTATTCGTTAAAATAAAGTGATATGGTCATTTTATGCTATGCTAATTATCATTTACATAAACTCTCATACAATTTGAATATTCATGGGCATGCAATCAAATAGTAAACACTTGCTTATTTTAAATAATATATTATTCGTTAAAATAAAGTGATATGGTCATTTTATGCTATGCTAATTATCATTTACATAAACTCTCATACAATTTGAATATTCATGGGCATGCAATCAAATAGTAAACACTTGCTTATTTTAAATAATATATTATTCGTTAAAATAAAATAATATGGTCATTTTATGCTATGCTAATTATCATAGGCATGCAATCAAATAGTAAACACTTACTTATTTTAAACAATATATTATTCGTTAAAATAAAGTGATATGGTCATTTTATGCTATGCTAATTATAATTTATATAAACTCTCATACAATTTGAATATTCATAGGCATGCAATCAAATAGTAAACACTTACTTATTTTAAATAATATATTATTCGTTAAAATAAAGTGATATGGTCATTTTATGCTATGCTAATTATAATTTATATAAACTCTCATACAATTTGAATATTCATGGGCATGCAATCAAATAGTAAACACTTGCTTATTTTAAATAATATATTATTCGTTAAAATAAAATAATATGGTCATTTTATGCTATGCTAATTATCATTTACATAAACTCTCATACAATTTGAATATTCATAGGCATGCAATCAAATAGTAAACACTGGCTTATTTTAAATAATATATTATTCGTTAAAATAAAGTGATATGGTCATTTTATGCTATGCTAATTATCATTTACATAAACTCTCATACAATTTGAATATTCATGGGCATGCAATCAAATAGTAAACACTTGCTTATTTTAAATAATATATTATTCGTTAAAATAAAGTGATATGGTCATTTTATGCTATGCTAATTATCATAGGCATGCAATCAAATAGTAAACACTTACTTATTTTAAACAATATATTATTCGTTAAAATAAAGTGATATGGTCATTTTATGCTATGCTAATTATAATTTATATAAACTCTCATACAATTTGAATATTCATAGGCATGCAATCAAATAGTAAACACTTACTTATTTTAAATAATATATTATTCGTTAAAATAAAGTGATATGGTCATTTTATGCTATGCTAATTATCATTTATATAAACTCTCATACAATTTGAATATTCATAGGCATGCAATCAAATAGTAAACACTTACTTATTTTCAATAATATATTATTCGTTAAAATAAAGTGATATGGTCATTTTATGCAATGCTAATTATCATTTATATAAACTCTCATACAATTTGAATATTCATAGGCATGCAATCAAATAGTAAACACTTACTTATTTTAAATAATATATTATTCGTTAAAATAAAGTGATATGGTCATTTATGCTATGCTAATTATCATTTATATAAACTCTCATACAATTTGAATATTCATAGGCATGCAATCAAATAGTAAACACTTGGTTATTTTAAATAATATATTATTCGTTAAAATAAAGTGATATGGTCATTTTATGCTATGCTAATTATCATTTATATAAACTCTCATACAATTTGAATATTCATAGGCATGCAATCAAATAGTAAACACTTGCTTATTTTAAATAATATATTATTCGTTAAAATAAAGTGATATGGTCATTTTATGCTATGCTAATTATCATTTACATAAACTCTCATACAATTTGAATATTCATAGGCATGCAATCAAATAGTAAACACTGGCTTATTTTAAATAATATATTATTCGTTAAAATAAAGTGATATGGTCATTTTATGCTATGCTAATTATCATTTACATAAACTCTCATACAATTTGAATATTCATGGGCATGCAATCAAATAGTAAACACTTGCTTATTTTAAATAATATATTATTCGTTAAAATAAAGTGATATGGTCATTTTATGCTATGCTAATTATCATAGGCATGCAATCAAATAGTAAACACTTGCTTATTTTAAATATTATATTATTCGTTAAAATAAAGTGATATGGTCATTTTATGCTATGCTAATTATCATTTATATAAACTCTCATACAATTTGAATATTCATAGGCATGCAATCAAATAGTAAACACTTGCTTATTTTAAATAATATATTATTCGTTAAAATAAAGTGACATGGTCATTTTATGCTATGCTTATTATCATTTATATAAACTCTCATACAATTTGAATATTCATAGGCATGCAATCAAATAGTAAACACTTACTTATTTTAAATAATATATTATTCGTTAAAATAAAGTGATATGGTCATTTTATGCTATGCTAATTATCATTTATATAAACTCTCATACAATTTGAATATTCATAGGCATGCAATTAAATAGTAAACACTTGCTTATTTTAAATAATATATTATTCGTTAAAATAAACAGATATGGTCATTTTATGCTATGCTAATTATCATTTATATAAACTCTGATACAATTTGAATATTCATAGGTATGCAATCAAATAGTAAACACTTGGTTATTTTAAATAATATATTATTCGTTAAAATAAAGTGATATGGTCATTTTAAGCTTTGCTAATTATCATTTATATAAACTCTCATACAATTTGAATATTCATGGGCATGCAATCAAATAGTAAACACTTGCTTATTTTAAATAATATATTATTCGTTAAAATAAAGTGATATGGTCATTTTATGCTATGCTAATTATCATTTACATAAACTCTCATACAATTTGAATATTCATGGGCATGCAATCAAATAGTAAACACTTGCTTATTTTAAATAATATATTATTCGTTAAAATAAAGTGATATGGTCATTTTATGCTATGCTAATTATCATTTACATAAACTCTCATACAATTTGAATATTCATGGGCATGCAATCAAATAGTAAACACTTGCTTTTTTAAAATAATATATTATTCGTTAAAATAAAGTGATATGGTCATTTTATGCTATGCTAATATTTATATAAACTCTCATACAATTTGAATATTCATAGGCATGCAATCAAATAGTAAACACTTACTTTTTTTAAATAATATATTATTCGTTAAAATAAAGTGATATGGTCATTTTATGCTATGCTAATTATCATTTATATAAACTCTCATACAATTTGAATATTCATGGGCATGCAATCAAATAGTAAACACTTACTTATTTTAAACAATATATTATTCGTTAAAATAAAGTGATATGGTCATTTTATGCTATGCTAATTATAATTTATATAAACTCTCATACAATTTGAATATTCATAGGCATGCAATCAAATAGTCACTTACTTATTTTAAATAATATATTATTCGTTAAAATAAAGTGATATGGTCATTTTATGCTATGCTAATTATAATTTATATAAACTCTCATACAATTTGAATATTCATAGGCATGCAATCAAATAGTAAACACTTACTTATTTTCAATAATATATTATTCGTTAAAATAAAGTGATATGGTCATTTTATGCAATGCTAATTATCATTTATATAAACTCTCATACAATTTGAATATTCATAGGCATGCAATCAAATAGTAAACACTTACTTATTTTAAATAATATATTATTCATTAAAATAAAGTGATATGGTCATTTATGCTATGCTAATTATCATTTATATAAACTCTCATACAATTTGAATATTCATAGGCTTGCAATCAAATAGTAAACACTTACTTATTTTAAATAATATATTATTCGTTAAAATAAAGTGATATGGTCATTTTATGCTATGCTAATTATCATTTATATAAACTCTCATACAATTTGAATATTCATAGGCATGCAATCAAATAATAAACACTTGCTTATTTTAAATAATGTATTATTCGTTAAAATAAAGTGATATGGTCATTTTATGCTATGCTAATTATCATTTATATAAACTCTCATACAATTTGAATATTCATAGGCATGCAATCAAATAGTAAACACTTTGTTATTTTAAATAATATATTATTCGTTAAAATAAAGTGATATGGTCATTTTATGCTATGCTAATTATCATTTACATAAACTCTCATACAATTTGAATATTCATGGGCATGCAATCAAATAGTAAACACTTGCTTATTTTAAATAATATATTATTCGTTAAAATAAAGTGATATGGTCATTTTATGCTATGCTAATTATAATTTATATAAACTCTCATACAATTTGAATATTCATAGGCATGCAATCAAATAGTAAACACTTACTTATTTTCAATAATATATTATTCGTTAAAATAAAGTGATATGGTCATTTTATGCAATGCTAATTATCATTTATATAAACTCTCATACAATTTGAATATTCATAGGCATGCAATCAAATAGTAAACACTTACTTATTTTAAATAATATATTATTCGTTAAAATAAAGTGATATGGTCATTTATGCTATGCTAATTATCATTTATATAAACTCTCATACAATTTGAATATTCATAGGCACGCAATCAAATAGTAAACACTTGGTTATTTTAAATAATATATTATTCGTTAAAATAAAGTGATATGGTCATTTTATGCTATGCTAATTATCATTTATATAAACTCTCATACAATTTGAATATTCATAGGCATGCAATCAAATAGTAAACACTTGCTTATTTTAAATAATATATTATTCGTTAAAATAAAGTGATATGGTCATTTTATGCTATGCTAATTATCATTTACATAAACTCTCATACAATTTGAATATTCATAGGCATGCAATCAAATAGTAAACACTTTGTTATTTTAAATAATATATTATTCGTTAAAATAAAGTGATATGGTCATTTTATGCTATGCTAATTATCATAGGCATGCAATCAAATAGTAAACACTTACTTATTTTAAACAATATATTATTCGTTAAAATAAAGTGATATGGTCATTTTATGCTATGCTAATTATAATTTATATAAACTCTCATACAATTTGAATATTCATAGGCATGCAATCAAATAGTAAACACTTTGTTATTTTAAATAATACATTATTCGTTAAAATAAAGTGATATGGTCATTTTATGCTATGCTAATTATCATAGGCATGCAATCAAATAGTAAACACTTACTTATTTTAAACAATATATTATTCGTTAAAATAAAGTGATATGGTCATTTTATGCTATGCTAATTATAATTTATATAAACTCTCATACAATTTGAATATTCATAGGCATGCAATCAAATAGTAAACACTTACTTATTTTAAATAATATATTATTCGTTAAAATAAAGTGATATGGTCATTTTATGCTATGCTAATTATAATTTATATAAACTCTCATACAATTTGAATATTCATAGGCATGCAATCAAATAGTAAACACTTACTTATTTTATATAATATATTATTCGTTAAAATAAAGTGATATGGTCATTTTATGCTATGCTAATTATCATGGGCATGCAATCAAATAGTAAACACTTGCTTATTTTAAATAATATATTATTCGTTAAAATAAAGTGATATGGTCATTTTATGCTATGCTAATTATCATAGGCATGCAATCAAATAGTAAACACTTGCTTATTTTAAATATTATATTATTCGTTAAAATAAAGTGATATGGTCATTTTATGCTATGCTAATTATCATTTATATAAACTCTCATACAATTTGAATATTCATAGGCATGCAATCAAATAGTAAACACTTGCTTATTTTAAATAATATATTATTCGTTAAAATAAAGTGACATGGTCATTTTATGCTATGCTTATTATCATTTATATAAACTCTCATACAATTTGAATATTCATAGGCATGCAATCAAATAGTAAACACTTACTTATTTTAAATAATATGTTATTCGTTAAAATAAAGTGATATGGTCATTTTATGCTATGCTAATTATCATTTATATAAACTCTCAAAGAATTTGAATATTCATAGGCATGCAATCAAATAGTAAACACTTGGTTATTTTAAATAATATATTATTCGTTAAAATAAAGTGATATGGTCATTTTATGCTATGCTAATTATCATTTACATAAACTCTCATACAATTTGAATATTCATGGGCATGCAATCAAATAGTAAACACTTGCTTATTTTAAATAATATATTATTCGTTAAAATAAAGTGATATGGTCATTTTATGCTATGCTAATTATCATTTACATAAACTCTCATACAATTTGAATATTCATGGGCATGCAATCAAATAGTAAACACTTGCTTATTTTAAATAATATATTATTCGTTAAAATAAAATAATATGGTCATTTTATGCTATGCTAATTATCATAGGCATGCAATCAAATAGTAAACACTTACTTATTTTAAACAATATATTATTCGTTAAAATAAAGTGATATGGTCATTTTATGCTATGCTAATTATAATTTATATAAACTCTCATACAATTTGAATATTCATAGGCATGCAATCAAATAGTAAACACTTACTTATTTTAAATAATATATTATTCGTTAAAATAAAGTGATATGGTCATTTTATGCTATGCTAATTATAATTTATATAAACTCTCATACAATTTGAATATTCATGGGCATGCAATCAAATAGTAAACACTTGCTTATTTTAAATAATATATTATTCGTTAAAATAAAATAATATGGTCATTTTATGCTATGCTAATTATCATTTACATAAACTCTCATACAATTTGAATATTCATAGGCATGCAATCAAATAGTAAACACTGGCTTATTTTAAATAATATATTATTCGTTAAAATAAAGTGATATGGTCATTTTATGCTATGCTAATTATCATTTACATAAACTCTCATACAATTTGAATATTCATGGGCATGCAATCAAATAGTAAACACTTGCTTATTTTAAATAATATATTATTCGTTAAAATAAAGTGATATGGTCATTTTATGCTATGCTAATTATCATAGGCATGCAATCAAATAGTAAACACTTACTTATTTTAAACAATATATTATTCGTTAAAATAAAGTGATATGGTCATTTTATGCTATGCTAATTATAATTTATATAAACTCTCATACAATTTGAATATTCATAGGCATGCAATCAAATAGTAAACACTTACTTATTTTAAATAATATATTATTCGTTAAAATAAAGTGATATGGTCATTTTATGCTATGCTAATTATCATTTATATAAACTCTCATACAATTTGAATATTCATAGGCATGCAATCAAATAGTAAACACTTACTTATTTTCAATAATATATTATTCGTTAAAATAAAGTGATATGGTCATTTTATGCAATGCTAATTATCATTTATATAAACTCTCATACAATTTGAATATTCATAGGCATGCAATCAAATAGTAAACACTTACTTATTTTAAATAATATATTATTCGTTAAAATAAAGTGATATGGTCATTTATGCTATGCTAATTATCATTTATATAAACTCTCATACAATTTGAATATTCATAGGCATGCAATCAAATAGTAAACACTTGGTTATTTTAAATAATATATTATTCGTTAAAATAAAGTGATATGGTCATTTTATGCTATGCTAATTATCATTTATATAAACTCTCATACAATTTGAATATTCATAGGCATGCAATCAAATAGTAAACACTTGCTTATTTTAAATAATATATTATTCGTTAAAATAAAGTGATATGGTCATTTTATGCTATGCTAATTATCATTTACATAAACTCTCATACAATTTGAATATTCATAGGCATGCAATCAAATAGTAAACACTGGCTTATTTTAAATAATATATTATTCGTTAAAATAAAGTGATATGATCATTTTATGCTATGCTAATTATCATTTACATAAACTCTCATACAATTTGAATATTCATGGGCATGCAATCAAATAGTAAACACTTGCTTATTTTAAATAATATATTATTCGTTAAAATAAAGTGATATGGTCATTTTATGCTATGCTAATTATCATAGGCATGCAATCAAATAGTAAACACTTGCTTATTTTAAATATTATATTATTCGTTAAAATAAAGTGATATGGTCATTTTATGCTATGCTAATTATCATTTATATAAACTCTCATACAATTTGAATATTCATAGGCATGCAATCAAATAGTAAACACTTGCTTATTTTAAATAATATATTATTCGTTAAAATAAAGTGACATGGTCATTTTATGCTATGCTTATTATCATTTATATAAACTCTCATACAATTTGAATATTCATAGGCATGCAATCAAATAGTAAACACTTACTTATTTTAAATAATATATTATTCGTTAAAATAAAGTGATATGGTCATTTTATGCTATGCTAATTATCATTTATATAAACTCTCATACAATTTGAATATTCATAGGCATGCAATTAAATAGTAAACACTTGCTTATTTTAAATAATATATTATTCGTTAAAATAAACAGATATGGTCATTTTATGCTATGCTAATTATCATTTATATAAACTCTGATACAATTTGAATATTCATAGGTATGCAATCAAATAGTAAACACTTGGTTATTTTAAATAATATATTATTCGTTAAAATAAAGTGATATGGTCATTTTAAGCTTTGCTAATTATCATTTATATAAACTCTCATACAATTTGAATATTCATGGGCATGCAATCAAATAGTAAACACTTGCTTATTTTAAATAATATATTATTCGTTAAAATAAAGTGATATGGTCATTTTATGCTATGCTAATTATCATTTACATAAACTCTCATACAATTTGAATATTCATGGGCATGCAATCAAATAGTAAACACTTGCTTATTTTAAATAATATATTATTCGTTAAAATAAAGTGATATGGTCATTTTATGCTATGCTAATTATCATAGGCATGCAATCAAATAGTAAACACTTGCTTTTTTTAAATAATATATTATTCGTTAAAATAAAGTGATATGGTCATTTTATGCTATGCTAATATTTATATAAACTCTCATACAATTTGAATATTCATAGGCATGCAATCAAATAGTAAACACTTACTTTTTTTAAATAATATATTATTCGTTAAAATAAAGTGATATGGTCATTTTATGCTATGCTAATTATCATTTATATAAACTCTCATACAATTGGAATATTCATGGGCATGCAATCAAATAGTAAACACTTACTTATTTTAAACAATATATTATTCGTTAAAATAAAGTGATATGGTCATTTTATGCTATGCTAATTATAATTTATATAAACTCTCATACAATTTGAATATTCATAGGCATGCAATCAAATAGTAAACACTTACTTATTTTAAATAATATATTATTCGTTAAAATAAAGTGATATGGTCATTTTATGCTATGCTAATTATAATTTATATAAACTCTCATACAATTTGAATATTCATAGGCATGCAATCAAATAGTAAACACTTACTTATTTTCAATAATATATTATTCGTTAAAATAAAGTGATATGGTCATTTTATGCAATGCTAATTATCATTTATATAAACTCTCATACAATTTGAATATTCATAGGCATGCAATCAAATAGTAAACACTTACTTATTTTAAATAATATATTATTCGTTAAAATAAAGTGATATGGTCATTTATGCTATGCTAATTATCATTTATATAAACTCTCATACAATTTGAATATTCATAGGCTTGCAATCAAATAGTAAACACTTACTTATTTTAAATAATATATTATTCGTTAAAATAAAGTGATATGGTCATTTTATGCTATGCTAATTATCATTTATATAAACTCTCATACAATTTGAATATTCATAGGCATGCAATCAAATAGTAAACACTTGCTTATTTTAAATAATGTATTATTCGTTAAAATAAAGTGATATGGTCATTTTATGCTATGCTAATTATCATTTATATAAACTCTCATACAATTTGAATATTCATAGGCATGCAATCAAATAGTAAACACTTTGTTATTTTAAATAATATATTATTCGTTAAAATAAAGTGATATGGTCATTTTATGCTATGCTAATTATCATTTACATAAACTCTCATACAATTTGAATATTCATGGGCATGCAATCAAATAGTAAACACTTGCTTATTTTAAATAATATATTATTCGTTAAAATAAAGTGATATGGTCATTTTATGCTATGCTAATTATCATAGGCATGCAATCAAATAGTAAACACTTACTTATTTTAAACAATATATTATTCGTTAAAATAAAGTGATATGGTCATTTTATGCTATGCTAATTATAATTTATATAAACTCTCATACAATTTGAATATTCATAGGCATGCAATCAAATAGTAAACACTTACTTATTTTAAATAATATATTATTCGTTAAAATAAAGTGATATGGTCATTTTATGCTATGCTAATTATAATTTATATAAACTCTCATACAATTTGAATATTCATAGGCATGCAATCAAATAGTAAACACTTACTTATTTTAAATAATATATTATTCGTTAAAATAAAGTGATATGGTCATTTTATGCAATGCTAATTATCATTTATATAAACTCTCATACAATTTGAATATTCATAGGCATGCAATCAAATAGTAAACACTTACTTATTTTAAATAATATATTATTCGTTAAAATAAAGTGATATGGTCATTTATGCTATGCTAATTATCATTTATATAAACTCTCATACAATTTGAATATTCATAGGCATGCAATCAAATAGTAAACACTTGGTTATTTTAAATAATATATTATTCGTTAAAATAAAGTGATATGGTCATTTTATGCTATGCTAATTATCATTTATATAAACTCTTATACAATTTGAATATTCATAGGCATGCAATCAAATAGTAAACACTTGCTTATTTTAAATAATATATTATTCGTTAAAATAAAGTGATATGGTCATTTTATGCTATGCTAATTATCATTTACATAAACTCTCATACAATTTGAATATTCATGGGCATGCAATCAAATAGTAAACACTTGCTTATTTTAAATAATATATTATTCGTTAAAATAAAGTGATATGGTCATTTTATGCTATGCTAATTATCATAGGCATGCAATCAAATAGTAAACACTTACTTATTTTAAACAATATATTATTCGTTAAAATAAAGTGATATGGTCATTTTATGCTATGCTAATTATAATTTATATAAACTCTCATACAATTTGAATATTCATAGGCATGCAATCAAATAGTAAACACTTACTTATTTTAAATAATATATTATTCGTTAAAATAAAGTGATATGGTCATTTTATGCTATGCTAATTATCATTTATATAAACTCTCATACAATTTGAATATTCATAGGCATGCAATCAAATAGTAAACACTTACTTATTTTCAATAATATATTATTCGTTAAAATAAAGTGATATGGTCATTTTATGCAATGCTAATTATCATTTATATAAACTCTCATACAATTTGAATATTCATAGGCATGCAATCAAATAGTAAACACTTACTTATTTTAAATAATATATTATTCGTTAAAATAAAGTGATATGGTCATTTATGCTATGCTAATTATCATTTATATAAACTCTCATACAATTTGAATATTCATAGGCATGCAATCAAATAGTAAACACTTGGTTATTTTAAATAATATATTATTCGTTAAAATAAAGTGATATGGTCATTTTATGCTATGCTAATTATCATTTATATAAACTCTCATACAATTTGAATATTCATAGGCATGCAATCAAATAGTAAACACTTGCTTATTTTAAATAATATATTATTCGTTAAAATAAAGTGATATGGTCATTTTATGCTATGCTAATTATCATTTACATAAACTCTCATACAATTTGAATATTCATAGGCATGCAATCAAATAGTAAACACTGGCTTATTTTAAATAATATATTATTCGTTAAAATAAAGTGATATGATCATTTTATGCTATGCTAATTATCATTTACATAAACTCTCATACAATTTGAATATTCATGGGCATGCAATCAAATAGTAAACACTTGCTTATTTTAAATAATATATTATTCGTTAAAATAAAGTGATATGGTCATTTTATGCTATGCTAATTATCATAGGCATGCAATCAAATAGTAAACACTTGCTTATTTTAAATATTATATTATTCGTTAAAATAAAGTGATATGGTCATTTTATGCTATGCTAATTATCATTTATATAAACTCTTATACAATTTGAATATTCATAGGCATGCAATCAAATAGTAAACACTTGCTTATTTTAAATAATATATTATTCGTTAAAATAAAGTGACATGGTCATTTTATGCTATGCTTATTATCATTTATATAAACTCTCATACAATTTGAATATTCATAGGCATGCAATCAAATAGTAAACACTTACTTATTTTAAATAATATATTATTCGTTAAAATAAAGTGATATGGTCATTTTATGCTATGCTAATTATCATTTATATAAACTCTCATACAATTTGAATATTCATAGGCATGCAATTAAATAGTAAACACTTGCTTATTTTAAATAATATATTATTCGTTAAAATAAACAGATATGGTCATTTTATGCTATGCTAATTATCATTTATATAAACTCTGATACAATTTGAATATTCATAGGTATGCAATCAAATAGTAAACACTTGGTTATTTTAAATAATATATTATTCGTTAAAATAAAGTGATATGGTCATTTTAAGCTTTGCTAATTATCATTTATATAAACTCTCATACAATTTGAATATTCATGGGCATGCAATCAAATAGTAAACACTTGCTTATTTTAAATAATATATTATTCGTTAAAATAAAGTGATATGGTCATTTTATGCTATGCTAATTATCATTTACATAAACTCTCATACAATTTGAATATTCATGGGCATGCAATCAAATAGTAAACACTTGCTTATTTTAAATAATATATTATTCGTTAAAATAAAGTGATATGGTCATTTTATGCTATGCTAATTATCATAGGCATGCAATCAAATAGTAAACACTTGCTTTTTTTAAATAATATATTATTCGTTAAAATAAAGTGATATGGTCATTTTATGCTATGCTAATATTTATATAAACTCTCATACAATTTGAATATTCATAGGCATGCAATCAAATAGTAAACACTTACTTTTTTTAAATAATATATTATTCGTTAAAATAAAGTGATATGGTCATTTTATGCTATGCTAATTATCATTTATATAAACTCTCATACAATTGGAATATTCATGGGCATGCAATCAAATAGTAAACACTTACTTATTTTAAACAATATATTATTCGTTAAAATAAAGTGATATGGTCATTTTATGCTATGCTAATTATAATTTATATAAACTCTCATACAATTTGAATATTCATAGGCATGCAATCAAATAGTAAACACTTACTTATTTTAAATAATATATTATTCGTTAAAATAAAGTGATATGGTCATTTTATGCTATGCTAATTATAATTTATATAAACTCTCATACAATTTGAATATTCATAGGCATGCAATCAAATAGTAAACACTTACTTATTTTCAATAATATATTATTCGTTAAAATAAAGTGATATGGTCATTTTATGCAATGCTAATTATCATTTATATAAACTCTCATACAATTTGAATATTCATAGGCATGCAATCAAATAGTAAACACTTACTTATTTTAAATAATATATTATTCGTTAAAATAAAGTGATATGGTCATTTATGCTATGCTAATTATCATTTATATAAACTCTCATACAATTTGAATATTCATAGGCTTGCAATCAAATAGTAAACACTTACTTATTTTAAATAATATATTATTCGTTAAAATAAAGTGATATGGTCATTTTATGCTATGCTAATTATCATTTATATAAACTCTCATACAATTTGAATATTCATAGGCATGCAATCAAATAGTAAACACTTGCTTATTTTAAATAATGTATTATTCGTTAAAATAAAGTGATATGGTCATTTTATGCTATGCTAATTATCATTTATATAAACTCTCATACAATTTGAATATTCATAGGCATGCAATCAAATAGTAAACACTTTGTTATTTTAAATAATATATTATTCGTTAAAATAAAGTGATATGGTCATTTTATGCTATGCTAATTATCATTTACATAAACTCTCATACAATTTGAATATTCATGGGCATGCAATCAAATAGTAAACACTTGCTTATTTTAAATAATATATTATTCGTTAAAATAAAGTGATATGGTCATTTTATGCTATGCTAATTATCATAGGCATGCAATCAAATAGTAAACACTTACTTATTTTAAACAATATATTATTCGTTAAAATAAAGTGATATGGTCATTTTATGCTATGCTAATTATAATTTATATAAACTCTCATACAATTTGAATATTCATAGGCATGCAATCAAATAGTAAACACTTACTTATTTTAAATAATATATTATTCGTTAAAATAAAGTGATATGGTCATTTTATGCTATGCTAATTATAATTTATATAAACTCTCATACAATTTGAATATTCATAGGCATGCAATCAAATAGTAAACACTTACTTATTTTAAATAATATATTATTCGTTAAAATAAAGTGATATGGTCATTTTATGCAATGCTAATTATCATTTATATAAACTCTCATACAATTTGAATATTCATAGGCATGCAATCAAATAGTAAACACTTACTTATTTTAAATAATATATTATTCGTTAAAATAAAGTGATATGGTCATTTATGCTATGCTAATTATCATTTATATAAACTCTCATACAATTTGAATATTCATAGGCATGCAATCAAATAGTAAACACTTGGTTATTTTAAATAATATATTATTCGTTAAAATAAAGTGATATGGTCATTTTATGCTATGCTAATTATCATTTATATAAACTCTTATACAATTTGAATATTCATAGGCATGCAATCAAATAGTAAACACTTGCTTATTTTAAATAATATATTATTCGTTAAAATAAAGTGATATGGTCATTTTATGCTATGCTAATTATCATTTACATAAACTCTCATACAATTTGAATATTCATAGGCATGCAATCAAATAGTAAACACTGGCTTATTTTAAATAATATATTATTCGTTAAAATAAAGTGATATGGTCATTTTATGCTATGCTAATTATCAT
Source organism: Acmispon strigosus (assembly GCA_030819835.1). Taxonomy (NCBI): domain Eukaryota; kingdom Viridiplantae; phylum Streptophyta; class Magnoliopsida; order Fabales; family Fabaceae; genus Acmispon; species Acmispon strigosus. Next base: position 19,465,513 of record JAUAMA010000004.1, on the reverse strand, counting down.
TTACATAAACTCTCATACAATTTGAATATTCATGGGCATGCAATCAAATAGTAAACACTTGCTTATTTTAAATAATATATTATTCGTTAAAATAAAGTGATATGATCATTTTATGCTATGCTAATTATCATAGGCATGCAATCAAATAGTAAACACTTGCTTATTTTAAATAATATATTATTCGTTAAAATAAAGTGATATGGTCATTTTATGCTATGCTAATTATCATTTATATAAACTCTCATACAATTTGAATATTCATAGGCATGCAATCAAATAGTAAACACTTTGTTATTTTAAATAATATATTATTCGTTAAAATAAAGTGATATGGTCATTTTATGCTATGCTAATTATCATTTACATAAACTCTCATACAATTTGAATATTCATGGGCATGCAATCAAATAGTAAACACTTGCTTATTTTAAATAATATATTATTCGTTAAAATAAAGTGATATGGTCATTTTATGCTATGCTAATTATCATTTACATAAACTCTCATACAATTTGAATATTCATGGGCATGCAATCAAATAGTAAACACTTGCTTATTTTAAATAATATATTATTCGTTAAAATAAAGTGATATGGTCATTTTATGCTATGCTAATTATCATAGGCATGCAATCAAATAGTAAACACTTACTTATTTTAAACAATATATTATTCGTTAAAATAAAGTGATATGGTCATTTTATGCTATGCTAATTATAATTTATATAAACTCTCATACAATTTGAATATTCATAGGCATGCAATCAAATAGTAAACACTTACTTATTTTAAATAATATATTATTCGTTAAAATAAAGTGATATGGTCATTTTATGCTATGCTAATTATAATTTATATAAACTCTCATACAATTTGAATATTCATAGGCATGCAATCAAATAGTAAACACTTACTTATTTTAAATAATATATTATTCGTTAAAATAAAGTGATATGGTCATTTTATGCAATGCTAATTATCATTTATATAAACTCTCATACAATTTGAATATTCATAGGCATGCAATCAAATAGTAAACACTTACTTATTTTAAATAATATATTATTCGTTAAAATAAAGTGATATGGTCATTTATGCTATGCTAATTATCATTTATATAAACTCTCATACAATTTGAATATTCATAGGCATGCAATCAAATAGTAAACACTTGGTTATTTTAAATAATATATTATTCGTTAAAATAAAGTGATATGGTCATTTTATGCTATGCTAATTATCATTTATATAAACTCTCATACAATTTGAATATTCATAGGCATGCAATCAAATAGTAAACACTTGCTTATTTTAAATAATATATTATTCGTTAAAATAAAGTGATATGGTCATTTTATGCTATGCTAATTATCATTTACATAAACTCTCATACAATTTGAATATTCATAGGCATGCAATCAAATAGTAAACACTGGCTTATTTTAAATAATATATTATTCGTTAAAATAAAGTGATATGGTCATTTTATGCTATGCTAATTATCATTTACATAAACTCTCATACAATTTGAATATTCATGGGCATGCAATCAAATAGTAAACACTTGCTTATTTTAAATAATATATTATTCGTTAAAATAAAGTGATATGATCATTTTATGCTATGCTAATTATCATAGGCATGCAATCAAATAGTAAACACTTGCTTATTTTAAATAATATATTATTCGTTAAAATAAAGTGATATGGTCATTTTATGCTATGCTAATTATCATTTATATAAACTCTCATACAATTTGAATATTCATAGGCATGCAATCAAATAGTAAACACTTGCTTATTTTAAATAATATATTATTCGTTAAAATAAAGTGACATGGTCATTTTATGCTATGCTTATTATCATTTATATAAACTCTCATACAATTTGAATATTCATAGGCATGCAATCAAATAGTAAACACTTGCTTATTTTAAATAATATATTATTCGTTAAAATAAAGTGATATGGTCATTTTATGCTATGCTAATTATCATTTATATAAACTCTCATACAATTTGAATATTCATAGGCATGCAATTAAATAGTAAACACTTGCTTATTTTAAATAATATATTATTCGTTAAAATAAAGTGATATGGTCATTTTATGCTATGCTAATTATCATTTATATAAACTCTCATACAATTTGAATATTCATAGGTATGCAATCAAATAGTAAACACTTGGTTATTTTAAATAATATATTATTCGTTAAAATAAAGTGATATGGTCATTTTAAGCTATGCTAATTATCATTTATATAAACTTTCATACAATTTGAATATTCATAGGCATGCAATCAAATAGTAAACACTTACTTATTTTAAATAATATATTATTCGTTAAAATAAAGTGATATGATCATTTTATGCTACGCTAATTATCATTTATATAAACTCTCATACAATTTGAATATTCATAGGCATGCAATCAAATAGTAAACACTTACTTATTTTAAATAATATATTATTCGTTAAAATAAAGTGATATGATCATTTTATGCGACGCTAATTATCATTTATATAAACTCTCATACAATTTGAATATTCATAGGCATGCAATCAAATAGTAAACACTTACTTATTTTAAATAATATATTATTCGTTAAAATAAAGTGATATGATCATTTTATGCTACGCTAATTATCATTTATATAAACTCTCATACAATTTGAATATTCATAGGCATGCAATCAAATAGTAAACACTTACTTATTTTAAATAATATATTATTCGTTAAAATAAAGTGATATGATCATTTTATGCTACGCTAATTATCATTTATATAAACTCTCATGCAATTTGAATATTCATAGGCATGCAATCAAATAGTAAACACTTACTTATTTTAAATAATAATATATTCGTTAAAATAAAGTGATATGATCATTTTATGCTACGCTAATTATCATTTATATAAACTCTCATGCAATTTGAATATTCATAGGCATGCAATCAAATAGTAAACACTTACTTATTTTAAATAATAATATATTATTCGTTAAAATAAAGTGATATGATCATTTTATGCTACGCTAATTATCATTTATATAAACTCTCATACAATTTGAATATTCATAGGCATGCAATCAAATAGTAAACACTTACTTATTTTAAATAATATATTATTCGTTAAAATAAAGTGATATGTTCATTTTATGCTACGCTAATTATCATTTATATAAACTCTCATACAATTTGAATATTCATAGGCATGCAATCAAATAGTAAACACTTACTTATTTTAAATAATATATTATTCGTTAAAATAAAGTGATATGATTATTTTATGCTACGCTAATTATCATTTATATAAACTCTCATACAATTTGAATATTCATAGGCATGCAATCAAATAGTAAACACTTACTTATTTTAAATAATATATTATTCGTTAAAATAAAGTGATATGATCATTTTATGCTACGCTAATTATCATTTATATAAACTCTCATGCAATTTGAATATTCATAGGCATGCAATCAAATAGTAAACACTTACTTATTTTAAATAATAATATATTATTCGTTAACATAAAGTGATATGATCATTTTATGCTACGCTAATTATCATTTATATAAACTCTCATACAATTTGAATATTCATAGGCATGCAATCAAATAGTAAACACTTACTTATTTTAAATAATATATTATTCGTTAAAATAAAGTGATATGTTCATTTTATGCTACGCTAATTATCATTTATATAAACTCTCATACAATTTGAATATTCATGGGCATGCAATCAAATAGTAAACACTTACTTATTTTAAATAATATATTATTCGTTAAAATAAAGTGATATGATCATTTTATGCTACGCTAATTATCATTTATATAAACTCTCATGCAATTTGAATATTCATAGGCATGCAATTAAATAGTAAACACTTACTTATTTTAAATAATAATATATTCGTTAAAATAAAGTGATATGATCATTTTATGCTACGCTAATTATCATTTATATAAACTCTCATGCAATTTGAATATTCATAGGCATGCAATCAAATAGTAAACACTTACTTATTTTAAATAATAATATATTATTCGTTAACATAAAGTGATATGATCATTTTATGCTACGCTAATTATCATTTATATAAACTCTCATACAATTTGAATATTCATAGGCATGCATGCAACTAAATAGTAAACACTTACTTATTTTAAATAATATATTATTCGTTAAAATAAAGTGATATGATCATTTTATGCTATGCTAATTATCATTTATATAAACTCTCATACAATTTGAATATTCATAGGCATGCAATCAAATAGTAAACACTTACTTATTTTATATAATATATTATTCGTTAACATAAAGTGATATGATCATTTTATGCTATGCTAATTATCATTTATATAAACTCTCATACAATTTGAATATTCATAGGCATGCAATCAAATAGTAAACACTTACTTATTTTAAATAATATATTATTCGTTAAAATAAAGTGTTATGAATATTCATTTTATGCTATGCTAATTATCATTTATATAAACTCTCATACAATTTGAATATTCATAGGCATGCAAACACTTACTTATTTTATATAATATATTATTCGTTAAAATAAAGTGATATGATCATTTTATGCTATGCTAATTATCATTTATATAAACTCTCATACAATTTGAATATTCATAGGCATGCAATCAAATAGTAAACACTTACTTATTTTAAATAATATATTATTCGTTAAAATAAAGTGATATGATCATTTTATGCTATGCTAATTATCATTTATATAAACTCTCATACGATTTGAATATTCATAGGCATGCAATCAAATAGTAAACACTTACTTATTTTAAATAATATATTATTCGTTAAAATAAAGTGATATGATCATTTTATGCTATGCTAATTATCATTTATATAAACTCTCATACGATTTGAATATTCATAGGCATGCAATCAAATAGTAAACACTTACTTATTTTAAATAATATATTATTCGTTAAAATAAAGTGCTATGATCATTTTATGCTATGGTAATTATCATTTATATAAACTCTCATACAATTTGAATATTCATAGGCATGCAATCAAATAGTAAACACTTACTTATTTTAAATAATATATTATTCGTTAAAATAAAGTGATATGATCATTTTATGCTATGCTAATTATCATTTATATAAACTCTCATACAATTTGAATATTCATAGGCATGCAATCAAATAGTAAACACTTACTTATTTTAAATAATATATTATTCGTTAAAATAAAGTGATATGATCATTTTATGCTATGCTAATTATCATTTATATAAACTCTCATACAATTTGAATATTCATAGGCATGCAATCAAATAGTAAACACTTACTTATTTTATATAATATATTATTCGTTAACATAAAGTGATATGATCATTTTATGCTATGCTAATTATCATTTATATAAACTCTTATACAATTTGAATATTCATAAGCATGCAATCAAATAGTAAACACTTACTTATTTTAAATAATATATTATTCGTTAAAATAAAGTGTTATGAATATTCATTTTATGCTATGCTAATTATCATTTATATAAACTCTCATACAATTTGAATATTCATAGGCATGCAAACACTTACTTATTTTATATAATATATTATTCGTTAAAATAAAGTGATATGATCATTTTATGCTATGCTAATTATCATTTATATAAACTCTCATACGACTTGAATATTCATAGGCATGCAATCAAATAGTAAACACTTACTTATTTTAAATAATATATTATTCTTTAAAATAAAGTGATATGATCATTTTATGCTATGCTAATTATCATTTATATAAACTCTCATACGACTTGAATATTCATAGGCATGCAATCAAATAGTAAACACTTACTTATTTTAAATAATATATTATTCGTTAAAATAAAGTGATATGATCATTTTATGCTATGCTAATTATCATTTATATAAACTCTCATACGATTTGAATATTCATAGGCATGCAATCAAATAGTAAACACTTACTTATTTTAAATAATATATTATTCGTTAAAATAAAGTGAAATGATCATTTTATGCTATGGTAATTATCATTTATATAAACTCTCATACAATTTGAATATTCATAGGCATGCAATCAAATAGTAAACACTTACTTATTTTAAATAATATATTATTCGTTAAAATAAAGTGATATGATCATTTTATGCTATGCTAATTATCATTTATATAAACTCTCATACAATTTGAATATTCATAGGCATGCAATCAAATAGTAAACACTTACTTATTTTAAATAATATATTATTCGTTAAAATAAAGTGATATGATCATTTTATGCTATGCTAATTATCATTTATATAAACTCTCGTACAATTTGAATATTCATAGGCATGCAATCAAATAGTAAACACTTACTTATTTTAAATAATATATTATTCGTTAAAATAAAGTGATATGATCATTTTATGCTATGCTAATTATCATTTATATAAACTCTCATACAATTTGAATATTCATAGGCATGCAATCAAATAGTAAACACTTACTTATTTTAAATAATATATTATTCGTTAAAATAAAGTGATATGATCATTTTATTCTATGCTAATTATCATTTATATAAACTCTCATACAATTTGAATATTCATAGGCATGCAAACACTTACTTATTTTATATAATATATTATTCGTTAAAATAAAGTGATATGATCATTTTATGCTATGCTAATTATCATTTATATAAACTCTCATACGATTTGAATATTCATAGGCATGCAATCAAATAGTAAACACTTACTTATTTTAAATAATATATTATTCGTTAAAATAAAGTGATATGATCATTTTATGCTATGCTAATTATCATTTATATAAACTCTCATACAATTTGAATATTCATAGGCATGCAATCAAATAGTAAACACTTACTTATTTTATATAATATATTATTCGTTAAAATAAAGTGATATGATCATTTTATGCTATGCTAATTATCATTTATATAAACTCTCATTCAATTTGAATATTCATAGGCATGCAATCAAATAGTAAACACTTACTTATTTTAAATAATATATTATTCGTTAAAATAAAGTGATATGATCATTTTATACTATGCTAATTATCATTTATATAAACTCTCATACGATTTGAATATTCATAGGCATGCAATCAAATAGTAAACACTTACTTATTTTAAAAATATATTATTCGTTAAAATAAAGTGATATGATCATTTTATGCTATGCTAATTATCATTTATATAAACTCTCATACGATTTGAATATTCATAGGCATGCAATCAAATAGTAAACACTTACTTATTTTAAATAATATATTATTCGTTAAAATAAAGTGATATGATCATATTATGCTATGCTAATTATCATTTATATAAACTCTCATACGATTTGAATATTCATAGGCATGCAATCAAATAGTAAACACTTACTTATTTTAAATAATATATTAATCGTTAAAATAAAGTGAAATGATCATTTTATGCTATGCTAATTATCATTTATATAAACTCTCATACAATTTGAATATTCATAGGCATGCAATCAAATAGTAAACACTTACTTATTTTATATAATATATTATTCGTTAACATAAAGTGATATGATCATTTTATGCTATGCTAATTATCATTTATATAAACTCTTATACAATTTGAATATTCATAAGCATGCAATCAAATAGTAAACACTTACTTATTTTAAATAATATATTATTCGTTAAAATAAAGTGTTATGAATATTCATTTTATGCTATGCTAATTATCATTTATATAAACTCTCATACAATTTGAATATTCATAGGCATGCAAACACTTACTTATTTTATATAATATATTATTCGTTAAAATAAAGTGATATGATCATTTTATGCTACGCTAATTATCATTTATATAAACTCTCATACAATTTGAATATTCATAGGCATGCAATCAAATAGTAAACACTTACTTATTTTAAATAATATATTATTCGTTAAAATAAAGTGATATGATCATTTTATGCTATGCTAATTATCATTTATATAAACTCTCATACAATTTGAATATTCATAGGCATGCAATCAAATAGTAAACACTTACTTATTTTATATAATATATTATTCGTTAAAATAAAGTGATATGATCATTTTATGCTATGCTAATTATCATTTATATAAACTCTCATACAATTTGAATATTCATAGGCATGCAATCAAATAGTAAACACTTACTTATTTTAAATAATATATTATTCGTTAAAATAAAGTGATATGATCATTTTATACTATGCTAATTATCATTTATATAAACTCTCATACGATTTGAATATTCATAGGCATGCAATCAAATAGTAAACACTTACTTATTTTAAAAATATATTATTCGTTAAAATAAAGTGATATGGTCATTTTATGCTATGCTAATTATCATTTATATAAACTCTCATACAATTGGAATATTCATGGGCATGCAATCAAATAGTAAACACTTTCTTATTTTAAATAATATATTATTCGTTAAAATAAAGTGATATGGTCATTTTATGCTATGCTAATTATCATTTATATAAACTCTCATACAATTTGAATATTCATAGCCATGCAATCAAATAGTAAACACTTACTTATTTTAAATAATATATTATTCGTTAAAATAAAGTGATATGATCATTTTATGCTACGCTAATTATCATTTATATAAACTCTCATGCAATTTGAATATTCATAGGCATGCAATCAAATAGTAAACACTTACTTATTTTAAATAATAATATATTATTCGTTAACATAAAGTGATATGATCATTTTATGCTACGCTAATTATCATTTATATAAACTCTCATACAATTTGAATATTCATAGGCATGCAATCAAATAGTAAACACTTACTTATTTTAAATAATATATTATTCGTTAAAATAAAGTGATATGTTCATTTTATGCTACGCTAATTATCATTTATATAAACTCTCATACAATTTGAATATTCATGGGCATGCAATCAAATAGTAAACACTTACTTATTTTAAATAATATATTATTGGTTAAAATAAAGTGATATGATCATTTTATGCTACGCTAATTATCATTTATATAAACTCTCATGCAATTTGAATATTCATAGGCATGCAATTAAATAGTAAACACTTACTTATTTTAAATAATAATATATTCGTTAAAATAAAGTGATATGATCATTTTATGCTACGCTAATTATCATTTATATAAACTCTCATGCAATTTGAATATTCATAGGCATGCAATCAAATAGTAAACACTTACTTATTTTAAATAATAATATATTATTCGTTAACATAAAGTGATATGATCATTTTATGCTACGCTAATTATCATTTATATAAACTCTCATACAATTTGAATATTCATAGGCATGCATGCAACTAAATAGTAAACACTTACTTATTTTAAATAATATATTATTCGTTAAAATAAAGTGATATGATCATTTTATGCTATGCTAATTATCATTTATATAAACTCTCATACAATTTGAATATTCATAGGCATGCAATCAAATAGTAAACACTTACTTATTTTATATAATATATTATTCGTTAACATAAAGTGATATGATCATTTTATGCTATGCTAATTATCATTTATATAAACTCTCATACAATTTGAATATTCATAGGCATGCAATCAAATAGTAAACACTTACTTATTTTAAATAATATATTATTCGTTAAAATAAAGTGTTATGAATATTCATTTTATGCTATGCTAATTATCATTTTTATAAACTCTCATACAATTTGAATATTCATAGGCATGCAAACACTTACTTATTTTATATAATATATTATTCGTTAAAATAAAGTGATATGATCATTTTATGCTATGCTAATTATCATTTATATAAACTCTCATACAATTTGAATATTCATAGGCATGCAATCAAATAGTAAACACTTACTTATTTTAAATAATATATTATTCGTTAAAATAAAGTGATATGATCATTTTATGCTATGCTAATTATCATTTATATAAACTCTCATACGATTTGAATATTCATAGGCATGCAATCAAATAGTAAACACTTACTTATTTTAAATAATATATTATTCGTTAAAATAAAGTGATATGATCATTTTATGCTATGCTAATTATCATTTATATAAACTCTCATACGATTTGAATATTCATAGGCATGCAATCAAATAGTAAACACTTACTTATTTTAAATAATATATTATTCGTTAAAATAAAGTGCTATGATCATTTTATGCTATGGTAATTATCATTTATATAAACTCTCATACAATTTGAATATTCATAGGCATGCAATCAAATAGTAAACACTTACTTATTTTAAATAATATATTATTCGTTAAAATAAAGTGATATGATCATTTTATGCTATGCTAATTATCATTTATATAAACTCTCATACAATTTGAATATTCATAGGCATGCAATCAAATAGTAAACACTTACTTATTTTAAATAATATATTATTCGTTAAAATAAAGTGATATGATCATTTTATGCTATGCTAATTATCATTTATATAAACTCTCATACAATTTGAATATTCATAGGCATGCAATCAAATAGTAAACACTTACTTATTTTAAATAATATATTATTCGTTAAAATAAAGTGATATGATCATTTTATTCTATGCTAATTATCATTTATATAAACTCTCATACAATTTGAATATTCATAGGCATGCAAACACTTACTTATTTTATATAATATATTATTCGTTAAAATAAAGTGATATGATCATTTTATGCTATGCTAATTATCATTTATATAAACTCTCATACGATTTGAATATTCATAGGCATGCAATCAAATAGTAAACACTTACTTATTTTAAATAATATATTATTCGTTAAAATAAAGTGATATGATCATTTTATGCTATGCTAATTATCATTTATATAAACTCTCATACAATTTGAATATTCATAGGCATGCAATCAAATAGTAAACACTTACTTATTTTATATAATATATTATTCGTTAAAATAAAGTGATATGATCATTTTATGCTATGCTAATTATCATTTATATAAACTCTCATTCAATTTGAATATTCATAGGCATGCAATCAAATAGTAAACACTTACTTATTTTAAATAATATATTATTCGTTAAAATAAAGTGATATGATCATTTTATACTATGCTAATTATCATTTATATAAACTCTCATACGATTTGAATATTCATAGGCATGCAATCAAATAGTAAACACTTACTTATTTTAAAAATATATTATTCGTTAAAATAAAGTGATATGATCATTTTATGCTATGCTAATTATCATTTATATAAACTCTCATACGATTTGAATATTCATAGGCATGCAATCAAATAGTAAACACTTACTTATTTTAAATAATATATTATTCGTTAAAATAAAGTGATATGATCATATTATGCTATGCTAATTATCATTTATATAAACTCTCATACGATTTGAATATTCATAGGCATGCAATCAAATAGTAAACACTTACTTATTTTAAATAATATATTATTCGTTAAAATAAAGTGAAATGATCATTTTATGCTATGCTAATTATCATTTATATAAACTCTCATACAATTTGAATATTCATAGGCATGCAATCAAATAGTAAACACTTACTTATTTTATATAATATATTATTCGTTAACATAAAGTGATATGATCATTTTATGCTATGCTAATTATCATTTATATAAACTCTTATACAATTTGAATATTCATAAGCATGCAATCAAATAGTAAACACTTACTTATTTTAAATAATATATTATTCGTTAAAATAAAGTGTTATGAATATTCATTTTATGCTATGCTAATTATCATTTATATAAACTCTCATACAATTTGAATATTCATAGGCATGCAAACACTTACTTATTTTATATAATATATTATTCGTTAAAATAAAGTGATATGATCATTTTATGCTATGCTAATTATCATTTATATAAACTCTCATACAATTTGAATATTCATAGGCATGCAATCAAATAGTAAACACTTACTTATTTTAAATAATATATTATTCGTTAAAATAAAGTGATATGATCATTTTATGCTATGCTAATTATCATTTATATAAACTCTCATACAATTTGAATATTCATAGGCATGCAAACACTTACTTATTTTATATAATATATTATTCGTTAAAATAAAGTGATATGATCATTTTATGCTATGCTAATTATCATTTATATAAACTCTCATACAATTTGAATATTCATAGGCATGCAATCAAATAGTAAACACTTACTTATTTTAAATAATATATTATTCGTTAAAATAAAGTGATATGATCATTTTATGCTATGCTAATTATCATTTATATAAACTCTCATACAATTTGAATATTCATAGGCATGCAAACACTTACTTATTTTATATAATATATTATTCGTTAAAATAAAGTGATATGATCATTTTATGCTATGCTAATTATCATTTATATAAACTCTCATACGATTTGAATATTCATAGGCATGCAATCAAATAGTAAACACTTACCTATTTTAAATAATATATTATTCGTTAAAATAAAGTGATATGATCATTTTATGCTATGCTAATTATCATTTATATAAACTCTCATACGATTTGAATATTCATAGGCATGCAATCAAATAGTAAGCACTTACTTATTTTAAATAATATATTATTCGTTAAAATAAAGTGATATGATCATTTTATGCTATGCTAATTATCATTTATATAAACTCTCATACAATTTGAATATTCATAGGCATGCAATCAAATAGTAAGCACTTACTTATTTTAAATAATATATTATTCGTTAAAATAAAGTGATATGATCATTTTATGCTATGCTAATTATCATTTATATAAACTCTCATACAATTTGAATATTCATAGGCATGCAATCAAATAGTAAACACTTACTTATTTTATATAATATATTATTCGTTAAAATAAAGTGATATGATCATTTTATGCTATGCTAATTATCATTTATATAAACTCTCATACGACTTGAATATTCATAGGCATGCAATCAAATAGTAAACACTTACTTATTTTAAATAATATATTATTCGTTAAAATAAAGTGATATGATCATTTTATGCTATGCTAATTATCATTTATATAAACTCTCATACGATTTGAATATTCATAGGCATGCAATCAAATAGTAAACACTTACTTATTTTAAATAATATATTATTCGTTAAAATAAAGTGAAATGATCATTTTATGCTATGCTAATTATCATTTATATAAACTCTCATACAATTTGAATATTCATAGGCATGCAATCAAATAGTAAACACTTACTTATTTTATATAATATATTATTCGTTAACATAAAGTGATATGATCATTTTATGCTATGCTAATTATCATTTATATAAACTCTTATACAATTTGAATATTCATAAGCATGCAATCAAATAGTAAACACTTACTTATTTTAAATAATATATTATTCGTTAAAATAAAGTGTTATGAATATTCATTTTATGCTATGCTAATTATCATTTATATAAACTCTCATACAATTTGAATATTCATAGGCATGCAAACACTTACTTATTTTATATAATATATTATTCGTTAAAATAAAGTGATATGATCATTTTATGCTATGCTAATTATCATTTATATAAACTCTCATACGATTTGAATATTCATAGGCATGCAATCAAATAGTAAACACTTACTTATTTTAAATAATATATTATTCGTTAAAATAAAGTGATATGATCATTTTATGCTATGCTAATTATCATTTATATAAACTCTCATACGATTTGAATATTCATAGGCATGCAATCAAATAGTAAACACTTACTTATTTTAAATAATATATTATTCGTTAAAATAAAGTGATATGATCATTTTATGCTATGCTAATTATCATTTATATAAACTCTCATACGATTTGAATATTCATAGGCATGCAATCAAATAGTAAACACTTACTTATTTTAAATAATATATTATTCGTTAAAATAAAGTGATATGATCATTTTATGCTATGCTAATTATCATTTATATAAACTCTCATACAATTTGAATATTCATAGGCATGCAATCAAATAGTAAACACTTACCTATTTTAAATAATATATTATTCGTTAAAATAAAGTGATATGATCATTTTATGCTATGCTAATTATCATTTATATAAACTCTCATACAATTTGAATATTCATAGGCATGCAAACACTTACTTATTTTAAATAATATATTATTCGTTAAAATAAAGTGATATGATCATTTTATGCTATGCTAATTATCATTTATATAAACTCTCATACGATTTGAATATTCATAGGCATGCAATCAAATAGAAAACACTTACTTATTTTAAATAATATATTATTCGTTAAAATAAAGTGATATGATCATTTTATGCTATGCTAATTATCATTTATATAAACTCTCATACAATTTGAATATTCATAGGCATGCAATCAAATAGTAAACACTTACTTATTTTATATATTATATTATTCGTTAACATAAAGTGATATGATGATTTTATGCTATGCTAATTATCATTTATATAAACTCTCATACAATTTGAATATTCATAGGCATGCAATCAAATAGTAAACACTTACTTATTTTAAATAATATATTATTCGTTAAAATAAAGTGTTATGAATATTCATTTTATGCTATGCTAATTATCATTTATATAAACTCTCATACAATTTGAATATTCATAGGCATGCAAACACTTACTTATTTTATATAATATATTATTCGTTAAAATAAAGTGATATGATCATTTTATGCTATGCTAATTATCATTTATATAAACTCTCATACAATTTGAATATTCATAGGCATGCAATCAAATAGTAAACACTTACTTATTTTAAATAATATATTATTCGTTAAAATAAAGTGATATGATCATTTTATGCTATGCTAATTATCATTTATATAAACTCTCATACGATTTTAATATTCATAGGCATGCAATCAAATAGTAAACACTTACTTATTTTAAATAATATATTATTCGTTAAAATAAAGTGATATGATCATTTTATGCTATGCTAATTATCATTTATATAAACTCTCATACGATTTGAATATTCATAGGCATGCAATCAAATAGTAAACACTTACTTATTTTAAATAATATATTATTCGTTAAAATAAAGTGATATGATCATTTTATGCTATGCTAATTATCATTTACATAAACTCTCATACAATTTGAATATTCATAGGCATGCAATCAAATAGTAAACACTTACTTATTTTAAATAATATATTATTCGTTAAAATAAAGTGATATGATCATTTTATGCTATGCTAATTATCATTTATATAAACTCTCATACAATTTGAATATTCATAGGCATGCAAACACTTACCTATTTTAAATAATATATTATTCGTTAAAATAAAGTGATATGATCATTTTATGCTATGCTAATTATCATTTATATAAACTCTCATACAATTTGAATATTCATAGGCATGCAAACACTTACTTATTTTATATAATATATTATTCGTTAAAATAAAGTGATATGATCATTTTATGCTATGCTAATTATCATTTATATAAACTCTCATACAATTTGAATATTCATAGGCATGCAATCAAATAGTAAACACTTACTTATTTTAAATAATATATTATTCGTTAAAATAAAGTGATATGATCATTTTATGCGACGCTAATTATCATTTATATAAACTCTCATACAATTTGAATATTCATAGGCATGCAATCAAATAGTAAACACTTACTTATTTTAAATAATATATTATTCGTTAAAATAAAGTGATATGATCATTTTATGCGACGCTAATTATCATTTATATAAACTCTCATACAATTTGAATATTCATAGGCATGCAATCAAATAGTAAACACTTACTTATTTTAAATAATATATTATTCGTTAAAATAAAGTGCTATGATCATTTTATGCTATGGTAATTATCATTTATATAAACTCTCATACGATTTGAATATTCATAGGCATGCAATCAAATAGTAAACACTTACTTATTTTAAATAATATATTATTCGTTAAAGCTCTGATGCACCGACACGCGAAAATCTGGCCGTGTCTGTGTCGGACACGCCGCCGACACACGACACGCGTGCGACACCCGTACGACACGCACCGGACACGCCAGAAAACGTGTCTGACAAAAAAACTTTTTTGTTCGCTGCCGACACGTCCTCGACACGCCGCCGACACGCGGGGACACGGCACCGACACGCGTAAAAGCCAAAACAGACACGGCAGTGGGTTTTTTTTTTTTTTTTTTAACATTTTGTATTTTTATAATTTGAAACCAAATAAAAAAAGAGAGAAGTTAAAAAGCCAGAATAAAATAGTAACCCTCACACACATTCACCCTCCTCCCTTTCCCTTTCCCTTTCACGCACGCTGCCTCTCTGAGTCTCTGTTTCTGACTTTCTGCACCGTCCGTGCTTGCCGTCGCCGCACCGCCGCCGTTCGTCGCAATCGCCGCCGTTCGTCGCAACCGCTGCCGTTCGTCGCAACCGCCGCCGTTCGTCACAACCTCCGCTGTTTGTCGCAACCGCTGTGCTTCGTCCGCCGCGCTTCATCCTCCTCTGCTTCAGCCTTTCACGCACGCTGCTTCTCTGTTTCTTCGTCTGCCGCGCTTCATCGTCTTCGGCTCTTCCTCTTCAACGTTTTCTCCATCACAAAGGTAAGAACTTCTCCTCCAATCCTCCCCTTGCTTTTCTACATTTAATTCTTGAAACTCCCTTGCTCAAAACCCCTGTTTCTGGTGTGTTGTGCTTTTTCAGTTTTCTTCCCCCTTCTTCCCCTGTTTTTTTTCCTATGGGACATGAGAATTGAAATTTTGATTTTTGATTCGGTTTCTGTTCGGTCTCTGTTTTTTTTTTTTTTTGTTACTGTAATTTGGTTTGTGACTTGTGTACTGTTTTCGTGGGAACTGGGAACTGAAATTTCCTCCCCTGTTTTTTATTTGTACCTACTTCCTAGTTTCCTATGATTTCTGCCTACCATGAATTAGTGTTTGATTGAAATTATGCTAGGTATGAGTGCTTCTTCTAATCAAGTGAATGACACAAAGCCTCTATGGAGCTTTGTAACAAAACAAAAATCATTAACGGGTGCTGGAGGTGGTAATTTTTCAATCAAATGCAACCTGTGTTCCAAAGTTTTTAGCGGATCCTACACTAGAGTAAGAGCTCACTTGTTGAAGGAGAAGAAGTCCGGTGTTGGTGTTTGTGAAGGGATAACGTCTTCTAAGCTGAAAGAGTTGCAGAAGTTAGACGCTGAGGCTGCTCTCAAGATTGAACAGTCAAAAACCAAAACAGTCTCTTTGCCCCCACTTTCTGATGGGAACTATGATCCAAAAAAGCGAAAGACATCAGGTCAAGATTCTATAGAAAATTCCTTCAATAATGGAGGTAGGGAGACACTTGATAATGAAATAGCTAGAATGTTTTACTCTGCAGGATTGCCATTTAATTTTGCAAGAAACCCTCACTTCAGGAAGGCATTTTCTTATGCATGTAGTAATTCTCTCAGTGGGTATAAACCTCCTGGCTATAATAAGTTGAGAACAACCTTGTTAGATAATGAAAGAAGGCATGTTGAAAAACTATTGGAGCCAATTAAGAATTCATGGAGCCAAAAAGGGGTGACCATTGTTAGTGATGGGTGGAGTGATCCACAACGGAGACCCCTTATCAATTTCATGGCAGTAACAGAGTCTGGGCCTATGTTTTTAAAAGCTATTGATTGTTCAGGTGAGGTGAAAGATAAAGATTTCATTGCCAAACACATTAGAGATGTTATAATGGAGGTTGGACCCTCAAATGTGGTGCAAATTGTGACTGATAATGCACCTGTATGTAGGGCAGCAGGTTTAATTATTGAGTCTGAGTTTCCTTCTATTTTCTGGACTCCTTGTGTTGTGCACACCCTTAACCTTGCTTTGAAGAACATATGTGCTCCTAGGTATTCAGAGAAAAATAGTGTTGCTTATGAAGAATGTTCTTGGATTGCAAAAGTTGCTGAAGATGCCGTGTTGATTAAGAACTTCATCGTGCGTCATTCTATGAGGAATTCTATCTTCATTTCTTACAATAATTTGAAGTTGCTACATATTGCTCCAACAAGATTTTCCTCCGCCATAGTGATGCTCAAGAGGTTTAAGAAATTAAAGAAAGGACTTCAAGACATGGTCATTTGTGATCAATGGTCTACTTACAAGGATGATGATGTTGAAAAGGCCAAATTTGTGAAAGAAACTTTGTTGAATGATATTTGGTGGGATAAGGTTGATTATATTCTTTCTTTCACTGGTCCTATTTATGATGTTCTTAGAATAACGGATACAGAAGCATCAACTCTCCACTTAGTACATGAAATGTGGGATTCAATGATTGAAAAGGTAAAGAAAATCATATACAAGCATGAAAGAAAGGAGGATCATGACAATTCAACCTTTTATGAGGTAGTGCACGCCATATTACTTGATCGTTGGACTAAAAGTAGCACACCTCTCCATTGTTTAGCTCACTCATTGAACCCAAGGTCATTATCTATATTCTTATTTCTTAAATATGATTTTTCGTTACATACTTACATTTCTTCATGTTATTTGAACTTATATCTAACCATATATTCTATATACGTCTTTGGTAGATATTATAGTCAAGAATGGATAAGTGAATATCCTAGTAGAGTTCTTCCACATCAAGATGTGGAAATTACTCGTGAAAGGAAGAAATGCTTTCAAAGATATTTTAGTGATGTGGATTTGAGGAGGCAAGTGAATGTAGAGTTTGCAAGCTTCTCGCATGGAAGAGACGGATTTGAAGATATTGACTCTTTAAGTGATATGGGAAAGATAGATGCTAAATCATGGTGGATTGTTCATGGTGCTCATGCTCCAACACTTCAAAAGGTTGCCTTAAAGTTGCTTGGACAACCATGTTCATCTTCATGTGCTGAAAGAAATTGGAGCACATACTCTTTCATTCATTCTTTAAAGAGAAACAAGTTGGCACCACAAAGAGCAGATAAACTAGTATACGTTCATAGCAATCTCCGACTACTTTCAAGGAATTCATCACAATATAATGAAGAGGACACGAAGATGTGGGACATAGCAGGAGATGAGTTTGGATCACTTGATGATACTGAATCTCTTTTAATTGCTAATTTATCACATGATGAACCGGAGCTCGAGGCCGTGGTTTTCAAAGATGATGATGATGAATTGATGAATTGAATTCATCTCTTTTTGAATTCATGATTGTTAGTTTGTGGCTTCTCTTTTTTAATTTATGTTCATAGCTTCTCCTTTATAAAATGGTGATATTTGACTTTAATTTTATGAACATAATTTTCTAATATATTTTTTATTTTTTTATATATTTTTATTTTTTAATATATATATATACCGTGTCCCCGTGTCCTACTTTTGGAGGTTTGCCGTGTCGCGGTGTCCGTGTCCGTGTCCGTGTCCGACACCGTGTCAGTGTCCGTGCATCATAGCGTTAAAGTAAAGTGATATGATCATTTTATGCTATGCTAATTATCATTTATATAAACTCTCATAGAATTTGAATATTCATGGGCATGCAATCAAATAGTAAACACTTACTTATTTTAAATAATATATTATTCGTTAAAATAAAGTGATATGATCATTTTATGCTACGCTAATTATCATTTATATAAACTCTCATACGATTTGAATATTCATAGGCATGCAATCAAATAGTAAACACTTACTTATTTTAAATAATATTTTATTCGTTAAAATAAAATGATATGATCATTTTATGCTACGCTAATTATCATTTATATAAACTCTCATACGATTTGAATATTCATAGGCATGCAATCTAATAGTAAACACTTACTTATTTTAAATAATATATTATTCGTTAAAATAAAGTGATATGATCATTTTATGCTACGCTAATTATCATTTATATAAACTCTCATACAATTTGAATATTCATAGGCATGCTATCAAATAGTAAACACTTACTTATTTTAAATAATATATTATTCGTTAAAATAAAGTGTTATGAATATTCATTTTATGCTATGCTAATTATCATTTATATAAACTCTCATACAATTTGAATATTCATAGGCATGCAATCAAATAGTAAACACTTACTTATTTTAAATAATATATTATTCGTTAAAATAAAGTGATATGATCATTTTATGCTATGCTAATTGTCATTTATATAAACTCTCATACAATTTGAATACTCATAGGCATGCAATCAAATAGTAAACACTTACCTATTTTAAATAATATATTATTCGTTAAAATAAAGTGATATGATCATTATATGCTATGCTAATTATCATTTATATAAACTCTCATACAATTTGAATACTCATAGGCATGCAATCAAATAGTAAACACTTACTTATTTTAAATAATATATTATTCGTTAAAATAAAGTGATATGATCATTTTATGCTATGCTAATTGTCATTTATATAAACTCTCATACAATTTGAATATTCATAGGCATGCAATCAAATAGTAAACACTTACTTATTTTAAATAATATATTATTCGTTAAAATAAAGTGATATGATCATTTTATGCTATGCTAATTATCATTTATATAAACTCTCATACGATTTGAATATTCATAGGCATGCAATCAAATAGTAAACACTTACCTATTTTAAATAATATATTATTCGTTAAAATAAAGTGATATGATCATTTTATGCTATGCTAATTATCATTTATATAAACTCTCATACGATTTAAATATTCATAGGCATGCAATCAAATAGTAAACACTTACTTATTTTAAATAATATATTATTCGTTAAAATAAAGTGATATGATCATTTTATGCTACGCTAATTATCATTTATATAAACTCTCATACGATTTGAATATTCATAGGCATGCAATCAAATAGTAAACACTTACTTATTTTAAATAATATATTATTCGTTAAAATAAAGTGATATGATCATTTTATGCTACGCTAATTATCATTTATATAAACTCTCATACAATTTGAATATTCATAGGCATGCAATCAAATAGTAAACACTTACTTATTTTAAATAATATATTATTCGTTAAAATAAAGTGATATGATCATTTTATGCTATGCTAATTATCATTTATATAAACTCTCATAAAATTTGAATATTCATAGGCATGCAATCAAATAGTAAACACTTACTTATTTTATATAATATATTATTCGTTAAAATAAAGTGATATGATCATTTTATGCTATGCTAATTATCATTTATATAAACTCTCATACAATTTGAATATTCATAGGCATGCAATCAAATAGTAAACACTTACTTATTTTAAATAATATATTATTCGTTAAAATAAAGTGATATGATCATTTTATGCTATGCTAATTGTCATTTATATAAACTCTCATACAATTTGAATACTCATAGGCATGCAATCAAATAGTAAACACTTACCTATTTTAAATAATATATTATTCGTTAAAATAAAGTGATATGATCATTTTATGCTATGCTAATTATCATTTATATAAACTCTCATACAATTTGAATACTCATAGGCATGCAATCAAATAGTAAACACTTACTTATTTTAAATAATATATTATTCGTTAAAATAAAGTGATATGATCATTTTATGCTATGCTAATTGTCATTTATATAAACTCTCATACAATTTGAATACTCATAGGCATGCAATCAAATAGTAAACACTTACCTATTTTAAATAATATATTATTCGTTAAAATAAAGTAATATGATCATTTTATGCTATGCTAATTATCATTTATATAAACTCTCATACAATTGGAATATTCATAGGCATGCAATCAAATAGTAAACACTTACTTATTTTAAATAATATATTATTCGTTAAAATAAAGTGATATGATCATTTTATGCTACGCTAATAATCATTTATATAAACTCTCATACAATTTGAATATTCATAGGCATGCAATCAAATAGTAAACACTTACTTATTTTAAATAATATATTATTCGTTAAAATAAAGTGATATGATCATTTTATGCTATGCTAATTATCATTTATATAAACTCTCATAAAATTTGAATATTCATAGGCATGCAATCAAATAGTAAACACTTACTTATTTTATATAATATATTATTCGTTAAAATAAAGTGATATGATCATTTTATGCTATGCTAATTATCATTTATATAAACTCTCATACAATTTGAATATTCATAGGCATGCAATCAAATAGTAAACACTTACTTATTTTAAATAATATATTATTCGTTAAAATAAAGTGATATGATCATTTTATGCTATGCTAATTGTCATTTATATAAACTCTCATACAATTTGAATACTCATAGGCATGCAATCAAATAGTAAACACTTACCTATTTTAAATAATATATTATTCGTTAAAATAAAGTGATATGATCATTTTATGCTATGCTAATTATCATTTATATAAACTCTCATACAATTTGAATACTCATAGGCATGCAATCAAATAGTAAACACTTACTTATTTTAAATAATATATTATTCGTTAAAATAAAGTGATATGATCATTTTATGCTACGCTAATTATCATTTATATAAACTCTCATACAATTTGAATATTCATAGGCATGCAATCAAATAGTAAACACTTACTTATTTTAAATAATATATTATTCGTTAAAATAAAGTGATATGATCATTTTATGCTACGCTAATTATCATTTATATAAACTCTCATACAATTTGAATATTCATAGGCATGCAATCAAATAGTAAACACTTACTTATTTTAAATAATATATTATTCGTTAAAATAAAGTGATATGATCATTTTATGCTACACTAATTATCATTTATATAAACTCTCATACGATTTGAATATTCATAGGCATGCAATCAAATAGTAAACACTTACTTATTTTAAATAATATTTTATTCGTTAAAATAAAGTGATATGATCATTTTATGCTACGCTAATTATCATTTATATAAACTCTCATACAATTTGAATATTCATAGGCATGCAATCAAATAGTAAACACTTACTTATTTTAAATAATATATTATTCGTTAAAATAAAGTGATATGATCATTTTATGCTACGCTAATTATCATTTATATAAACTCACATACGATTTGAATATTCATAGGCATGCAATCAAATAGTAAACACTTACTTATTTTAAATAATATTTTATTCGTTAAAATAAAGTGATATGATCATTTTATGCTACGCTAATTATCATTTATATAAACTCTCATACGATTTGAATATTCATAGGCATGCAATCTAATAGTAAACACTTACTTATTTTAAATAATATATTATTCGTTAAAATAAAGTGATATGATCATTTTATGCTACGCTAATTATCATTTATATAAACTCTCATACAATTTGAATATTCATAGGCATGCAATCAAATAGTAAACACTTACTTATTTTAAATAATATATTATTCGTTAAAATAAAGTGATATGATCATTTTATGCTACGCTAATTATCATTTATATAAACTCTCATACAATTTGAATATTCATAGGCATGCAATCAAATAGTAAACACTTACTTATTTTAAATAATATATTATTCGTTAAAATAAAGTGATATGATCATTTTATGCGACGCTAATTATCATTTATATAAACTCTCATACAATTTGAATATTCATAGGCATGCAATCAAATAGTAAACACTTACTTATTTTAAATAATATATTATTCGTTAAAATAAAGTGATATGATCATTTTATGCTATGCTAATTATCATTTATATAAACTCTCATAAAATTTGAATATTCATAGGCATGCAATCAAATAGTAAACACTTACTTATTTTATATAATATATTATTCGTTAAAATAAAGTGATATGATCATTTTATGCTATGCTAATTATCATTTATATAAACTCTCATACAATTTGAATATTCATAGGCATGCAATCAAATAGTAAACACTTACTTATTTTAAATAATATATTATTCGTTAAAATAAAGTGTTATGAATATTCATTTTATGCTATGCTAATTATCATTTATATAAACTCTCATACAATTTGAATATTCATAGGCATGCAATCAAATAGTAAACACTTACTTATTTTATATAATATATTATTCGTTAAAATAAAGTGATATGATCATTTTATGCTATGCTAATTATCATTTATAAAAACTCTCATACAATTTGAATATTCATAGGCATGCAATCAAATAGTTACTTATTTTAAATAATATATTATTCGTTAAAATAAAGTGATATGATCATTTTATGAAACACTTAATTATCATTTATATAAACTCTCATACAATTGGAATATTCATAGGCATGCAATCAAATAGTAAACACTTACTTATTTTAAATAATATATTATTCGTTAAAATAAAGTGATATGATCATTTTATGCTACGCTAATAATCATTTATATAAACTCTCATACAATTTGAATATTCATAGGCATGCAATCAAATAGTAAACACTTACTTATTTTAAATAATATATTATTCGTTAAAATAAAGTGATATGATCATTTTATGCTACGCTAATTATCATTTATATAAACTCTCATACAATTTGAATATTCATAGGCATGCAATCAAATTGTAAACACTTACTTATTTTAAATAATATATTATTCGTTAGTATAAAGTGATATGATCATTTTATGCTACGCTAATTATCATTTATATAAACTCTCATACAATTTGAATATTCATAGGCATGCAATTAAATAGTAAACACTTACTTATTTTAAATAATATATTATTCGTTAAAATAAAGTGATATGATCATTTTATTCTATGCTAATTATCATTTATATAAACTCTCATACAATTTGAATATTCATAGGCATGCAATCAAATAGTAAACACTTACTTATTTTAAATAATATATTATTCGTTAAAATAAAGTGATATGATCATTTTATGCTACGCTAATTATCATTTATATAAACTCTCATACAATTTGAATATTCATAGGCATGCAATCAAATAGTAAACACTTACTTATTTTAAATAATATATTATTCGTTAAAATAAAGTGATATGATCATTTTATGCTACGCTAATTATCATTTATATAAACTCTCATACGATTTGAATATTCATAGGCATGCAATCAAATAGTAAACACTTACTTATTTTAAATAATATATTATTCGTTAAAATAAAGTGATATGATCATTTTATGCTCCGCTAATTATCATTTATATAAACTCTCATACAATTTGAATATTCATAGGCATGCAATCAAATAGTAAACACTTACTTATTTTAAATAATATATTATTCGTTAAAATAAAGTGATATGATCATTTTATGCTACGCTAATTATCATTTATATAAACTCTCATACGATTTGAATATTCATAGGCATGCAATCAAATAGTAAACACTTACTTATTTTAAATAATATTTTATTCGTTAAAATAAAGTGATATGATCATTTTATGCTACGCTAATTATCATTTATATAAACTCTCATACGATTTGAATATTCATAGGCATGCAATCTAATAGTAAACACTTACTTATTTTAAATAATATATTATTCGTTAAAATAAAGTGATATGATCATTTTATGCTACGCTAATTATCATTTATATAAACTCTCATACAATTTGAATATTCATAGGCATGCAATCAAATAGTAAACACTTACTTATTTTAAATAATAATTTATTCGTTAAAATAAAGTGATATGATCATTTTATGCTACGCTAATTATCATTTATATAAACTCTCATACAATTTGAATATTCATAGGCATGCAATCAAATAGTAAACACTTACTTATTTTAAATAATATATTATTCGTTAAAATAAAGTGATATGATCATTTTATGCGACGCTAATTATCATTTATATAAACTCTCATACAATTTGAATATTCATAGGCATGCAATCAAATAGTAAACACTTACTTATTTTAAATAATATATTATTCGTTAAAATAAAGTGATATGATCATTTTATGCTATGCTAATTATCATTTATATAAACTCTCATAAAATTTGAATATTCATAGGCATGCAATCAAATAGTAAACACTTACTTATTTTATATAATATATTATTCGTTAAAATAAAGTGATATGATCATTTTATGCTATGCTAATTATCATTTATATAAACTCTCATACAATTTGAATATTCATAGGCATGCAATCAAATAGTAAACACTTACTTATTTTAAATAATATATTATTCGTTAAAATAAAGTGTTATGAATATTCATTTTATGCTATGCTAATTATCATTTATATAAACTCTCATACAATTTGAATATTCATAGGCATGCAATCAAATAGTAAACACTTACTTATTTTATATAATATATTATTCGTTAAAATAAACTGATATGATCATTTTATGCTATGCTAATTATCATTTATATAAACTCTCATACAATTTGAATATTCATAGGCATGCAATCAAATAGTAAACACTTACTTATTTTAAATAATATATTATTCGTTAAAATAAAGTGATATGATCATTTTATGCTATGCTAATTATCATTTATATAAACTCTCATACAATTTGAATATTCATAGGCATGCAATCAAATAGTAAACACTTACTTATTTTAAATAATATATTATTCGTTAAAATAAAGTGATATGATCATTTTATGCTATGCTAATTATCATTTATATAAACTCTCATACCATTTGAATATTCATAGGCATGCAATCAAATAGTAAACACTTACTTATTTTAAATAATATATTATTCGTTAAAATAAAGTGATATGATCATTTTATGCTATGCTAATTATCATTTATATAAACTCTCATACAATTTGAATATTCATAGGCATGCAATCAAATAGTAAACACTTACTTATTTTATATAATATATTATTCGTTAAAATAAAGTGATATGATCATTTTATGCTATGCTAATTATCATTTATATAAACTCTCATACCATTTGAATATTCATAGGCATGCAATCAAATAGTAAACACTTACTTATTTTAAATAATATATTATTCGTTAAAATAAAGTGATATGATCATTTTATGCTATGCTAATTATCATTTATATAAACTCTCATACAATTTGAATATTCATAGGCATGCAATCAAATAGTAAACACTTACTTATTTTATATAATATATTATTCGTTAAAATAAAGTGATATGATCATTTTATGCTATGCTAATTATCATTTATATAAACTCTCATACAATTTGAATATTCATAGGCATGCAATCAAATAGTAAACACTTACTTATTTTAAATAATATATTATTCGTTAAAATAAAGTGTTATGAATATTCATTTTATGCTATGCTAATTATCATTTATATAAACTCTCATACAATTTGAATATTCATAGGCATGCAATCAAATAGTAAACACTTACTTATTTTAAATAATATATTATTCGTTAAAATAAAGTGATATGATCATTTTATGCTATGCTAATTATCATTTATATGAACTCTCATACGATTTGAGTATTCATAGGCATGCAATCAAATAGTAAACACTTACTTATTTTAAATAATATATTATTCGTTAAAATAAAGTGATATGATCATTTTATGCTATGCTAATTATCATTTATATAAACTCTCATACGATTTGAATATTCATAGGCAGGCAATCAAATAGTAAACAATTACGTATTTTAAATAATATATTATTCGTTAAAATAAAGTGATATGATCATTTTATGCTATGCTAATT
The DNA here is from genome assembly GCA_030819835.1 of Acmispon strigosus. Taxonomy (NCBI): domain Eukaryota; kingdom Viridiplantae; phylum Streptophyta; class Magnoliopsida; order Fabales; family Fabaceae; genus Acmispon; species Acmispon strigosus. The sequence goes on along the minus strand of JAUAMA010000004.1, from coordinate 19,437,865 downwards.
ATCATTTATATAAACTCTCATACGATTTGAATATTCATAGGCATGCAATCAAATAGTAAACACTTACTTATTTTAAATAATATATTATTCGTTAAAATAAAGTGATATGATCATTTTATGCTATGCTAATTATCATTTATATAAACTCTCATACGATTTGAATATTCATAGGCATGCAATCAAATAGTAAACACTTACTTATTTTAAATAATATATTATTCGTTAAAATAAAGTGATATGATCATTTTATGCTATGCTAATTATCATTTATATAAACTCTCATACGATTTGAATATTCATAGGCATGCAATCAAATAGTAAACACTTACTTATTTTAAATAATATATTATTCGTTAAAATAAAGTGATATGATCATTTTATGCTATGCTAATTATAATTTATATAAACTCTCATACAATTTGAATATTCATAGGCATGCAATCAAATAGTAAACACTAACTTATTTTAAATAATATATTATTCGTTAAAATAAAGTGATATGATCATTTTATGCTATGCTAATTATCATTTATATAAACTCTCATACAATTTGAATATTCATAGGCATGCAATCAAATAGTAAACACTTACTTATTTTAAATAATATATTATTCGTTAAAATAAAGTGATATGATCATTTTATGCTATGCTAATTATCATTTATATAAACTCTCATACAATTTGAATATTCATAGGCATGCAATCAAATAGTAAACACTTACTTATTTTAAATAATATATTATTCGTTAAAATAAAGTGATATGATCATTTTATGCTATGCTAATTATCATTTATATAAACTCTCATACGATTTGAATATTCATAGGCATGCAATCAAATAGTAAACACTTACTTATTTTAAAAATATATTATTCGTTAAAATAAAGTGATATGATCATTTTATGCTATGCTAATTATCATTTATATAAACTCTCATACAATTTGAATATTCATAGGCATGCAATCGAATAGTAAACACTTACTTATTTTAAATAATATATTATTCGTTAAAATAAAGTGATATGATCATTTTATGCTATGCTAGTTATCATTTATATAGACTCTCATACAATTTGAATATTCATAGGCATGCAATCAAATAGTAAACACTTACTTATTTTAAATAATATATTATTCGTTAAAATAAAGTGATATGGTCATTTTATGCTATGCTAATTATCATTTATATAAACTCTCATACAATTTGAATATTCATAGGCATGCAATCAAATAGTAAACACTTACTTATTTTAAATAATATATTATTCGTTAAAATAAAGTGATATGATCATTTTATGCTATGCTAATTATCATTTATATAAACTCTCATACGATTGGAATATTCATAGGCATGCAATCAAATAGTAAACACTTACTTATTTTAAATAATATATTATTCGTTAAAATAAAGTGATATGATCATTTTATGCTATGCTAATTATCATTTATATAAACTCTCATACAATTTGAATATTCATAGGCATGCAATCAAATAGTAAACACTTACTTATTTTAAATAATATATTATTCGTTAAAATAAAGTGATATGATCATTTTATGCTATGCTAATTATCATTTATATAAACTCTCATACAATTTGAATATTCATAGGCATGCAATCAAATAGTAAACACTTACTTATTTTAAATAATATATTATTCGTTAAAATAAAGTGATATGATCATTTTATGCTATGCTAATTATCATTTATATAAACTCTCATACAATTTGAATATTCATAGGCATGCAATCAAATAGTAAACACTTACTTATTTTAAATAATATATTATTCGTTAAAATAAAGTGATATGATCATTTTATGCTATGCTAATTATCATTTATATAAACTCTCATACAATTTGAATATTCATAGGCATGCAATCAAATAGTAAACACTTACTTATTTTAAATAATATATTATTCGTTAAAATAAAGTGATATGATCATTTTATGCTATGCTAATTATCATTTATATAAACTCTCATACAATTTGAATATTCATAGGCATGCAATCAAATAGTAAACACTTACTTATTTTAAATAATATATTATTCGTTAAAATAAAGTGATATGATCATTTTATACTATGCTAATTATCATTTATATAAACTCTCATACGATTGGAATATTCATAGGCATGCAATCAAATAGTAAACACTTACTTATTTTAAATAATATATTATTCGTTAAAATAAAGTGATATGATAATTTTATGCTATGCTAATTATCATTTATATAAACTCTCATACAATTTGAATATTCATAGGCATGCAATCAAATAGTAAACACTTACTTATTTTAAATAATATATTATTCGTTAAAATAAAGTGATATGATCATTTTATGCTATGCTAATTATCATTTATATAAACTCTCATACAATTTGAATATTCATAGGCATGCAATCAAATAGTAAACACTTACTTATTTTAAATAATATATTATTCGTTAAAATAAAGTGATATGATCATTTTATGCTATGCTAATTATCATTTATATAAACTCTCATACGATTGGAATATTCATAGGCATGCAATCAAATAGTAAACACTTACTTATTTTAAATAATATATTATTCGTTAAAATAAAGTGATATGATCATTTTATGCTATGCTAATTATCATTTATATAAACTCTCATACAATTTGAATATTCATAGGCATGCAATCAAATAGTAAACACTTACTTATTTTAAATAATATATTATTCGTTAAAATAAAGTGATATGATCATTTTATGCTATGCTAATTATCATTTATATAAACTCTCATACAATTTGAATATTCATAGGCATGCAATCAAATAGTAAACACTTACTTATTTTAAATAATATATTATTCGTTAAAATAAAGTGATATGATCATTTTATGCTATGCTAATTATCATTTATATAAACTCTCATACAATTTGAATATTCATAGGCATGCAATCAAATAGTAAACACTTACTTATTTTAAATAATATATTATTCGTTAAAATAAAGTGATATGATCATTTTATGCTATGCTAATTATCATTTATATAAACTCTCATACAATTTGAATATTCATAGGCATGCAATCAAATAGTAAACAATTACTTATTTTAAATAATATATTATTCGTTAAAATAAAGTGATATGATCATTTTATGCTATGCCAATTATCATTTATATAAACTCTCATACAATTTGAATATTCATAGGCATGCAATCAAATAGTAAACACTTACTTATTTTAAATAATAATATATTATTCGTTAAAATAAAGTGATATGATCATTTTATGCTATGCTAATTATCATTTATACAAACTCTCATACAATTTGAATATTCATAGGCATGCAATCAAATAGTAAACACTTACTTATTTTAAATAATATATATTATTCGTTAAAATAAAGTGATATGATCATTTTATGCTATGCTAATTATCATTTATATAAACTCTCATACAATTTGAATATTCATAGGCATTATTTTAAATAATATGTTATTCGTTAAAATAAAGTGATATGATCATTTTATGCTATGCTAATTATCATTTATATAAACTCTCATACAATTTGAATATTCATAGGCATGCATTCAAATAGTAAGCACTTACTTATTTTAAATAATATATTATTCGTTAAAATAAAGTGATATTATCATTTTATGCTATGCTAATTATCATTTATATAAACTCTCATACAATTTGAATATTCATAGGCATGCAATCAAATAGTAAACACTTACTTATTTTAAATAATATATTATTCGTTAAAATAAAGTGATATGATCATTTTATGCTATGCTAATTATCATTTATATAAACTCTCATACAATTTGAATATTCATAGGCATGCAATCAAATAGTAAGCACTTACTTATTTTAAATAATATATTATTCGTTAAAATAAAGTGATATGATCATTTTATGCTATGCTAATTATCATTTGTATAAACTCTCATACAATTTGAATATTCATAGGCATGCATTCAAATAGTAAGCACTTACTTATTTTAAATAATATATTATTCGTTAAAATAAAGTGATATTATCATTTTATGCTATGCTAATTATCATTTATATAAACTCTCATACAATTTGAATATTCATAGGCATGCAATCAAATAGTAAGCACTTACTTATTTTAAATAATATATTATTCGTTAAAATAAAATGATATGATCATTTTATGCTATGCTAATTATCATTTATATAAACTCTCATACAATTTGAATATTCATAGGCATTATTTTAAATAATATATTATTCGTTAAAATAAAGTGATATGATCATTTTATGCTATGCTAATTATCATTTATATAAACTCTCATACAATTTGAATATTCATAGGCATGCAATCAAATAGTAAACACTTACTTATTTTAAATAATATATTATTCGTTAAAATAAAGTGATATGATCATTTTATGCTATGCTAATTATCATTTATATAAACTCTCATACAATTTGAATATTCATAGGCATGCAATCAAATAGTAAGCACTTACTTATTTTAAATAATATATTATTCGTTAAAATAAAGTGATATGATCATTTAATGCTATGCTAATTATCATTTATATAAACTCTCATACAATTTGAATATTCATAGGCATGCAATCAAATAGTAAGCACTTACTTATTTTAAATAATATATTATTCGTTAAAATAAAGTGATATTATCATTTTATGCTATGCTAATTATCATTTATATAAACTCTCATACAATTTGAATATTCATAGGCATGCAATCAAATAGTAAGCACTTACTTATTTTAAATAATATATTATTCGTTAAAATAAAATGATATGATCATTTTATGCTATGCTAATTATCATTTATATAAACTCTCATACAATTTGAATATTCAAAGGCATTATTTTAAATAATATATTATTCGTTAAAATAAAGTGATATGATCATTTTATGCTATGCTAATTATCATTTATATAAACACTCATACAATTTGAATATTCATAGGCATGCAATCAAATAGTAAACACTTACTTATTTTAAATAATATATTATTCGTTAAAATAAAGTGATATGATCATTTTATGCTATGCTAATTATCATTTATATAAACTCTCATACAATTTAATTATTCATAGGCATGCAATCAAATAGTAAACACTTACTTATTTTAAATAATATATTATACGTTAAAATAAAGTGATATGATCATTTTATGCTATGCTAATTATCATTTATATAAACTCTCATACAATTTGAATATTCATAGGCATGCAATCAAATAGTAAGCACTTACTTATTTTAAATAATATATTATTCGTTAAAATAAAGTGATATGATCATTTTATGCTATGCTAATTATTGTTTATATAAACTCTCATACAATTTGAATATTCATAGGCATGCAATCAAATAGTAAACACTTACTTATTTTAAATAATATATTATTCGTTAAAATAAAGTGATATGATCATTTTATGCTATGCTAATTATCATTTATACAAACTCTCATACAATTTGAATATTCATAGGCATGCAATCAAATAGTAAACACTTACTTATTTTAAATAATATATATTATTCGTTAAAATAAAGTGATATGATCATTTTATGCTATGCTAATTATCATTTATATAAACTCTCATACAATTTGAATATTCATAGGCATTATTTTAAATAATATGTTATTCGTTAAAATAAAGTGATATGATCATTTTATGCTATGCTAATTATCATTTATATAAACTCTCATACAATTTGAATATTCATAGGCATGCAATCAAATAGTAAACACTTACTTATTTTAAATAATATATTATTCGTTAAAATAAAGTGATATGATCATTTTATGCTATGCTATTTATCATTTATATAAACTCTCATACAATTTGAATATTCATAGGCTAAACACTTACTTATTTTAAATAATATATTATTCGTTAAAATAAAGTGATATGATCATTTTATGCTATGCTAATTATCATTTATATAAACTCTCATACAATTTGAATATTCATAGGCATGCAATCAAATAGTAAACACTTACTTATTTTAAATAATATATTATTCGTTAAAATAAAGTGATATGATCATTTTATGCTATGCTAATTATCATTTATATAAACTCTCATACGATTTGAATATTCATAGGCATGCAATCAAATAGTAAACACTTACTTATTTTAAATAATATATTATTCGTTAAAATAAAGTGATATGATCATTTTATGCTATGCTAATTATCATTTATATAAACTCTCATACAATTTAATTATTCATAGGCATGCAATCAAATAGTAAACACTTACTTATTTTAAATAATATATTATTCGTTAAAATAAAGTGATATGATCATTTTATGCTATGCTAATTATCATTTATATAAACTCTCATACAATTTAATTATTCATAGGCATGGAATCAAATAGTAAACACTTACTTATTTTAAATAATATATTATACGTTAAAATAAAGTGATATGATCATTTTATGCTATGCTAATTATCATTTATATAAACTCTCATACAATTTGAATATTCATAGGCATGCAATCAAATAGTAAGCACTTACTTATTTTAAATAATATATTATTCGTTAAAATAAAGTGATATGATCATTTTATGCTATGCTAATTATTGTTTATATAAACTCTCATACAATTTGAATATTCATAGGCATGCAATCAAATAGTAAACACTTACTTATTTTAAATAATATATTATTCGTTAAAATAAAGTGATATGATCATTTTATGCTATGCTAATTATCATTTATACAAACTCTCATACAATTTGAATATTCATAGGCATGCAATCAAATAGTAAACACTTACTTATTTTAAATAATATATATTATTCGTTAAAATAAAGTGATATGATCATTTTATGCTATGCTAATTATCATTTATATAAACTCTCATACAATTTGAATATTCATAGGCATTATTTTAAATAATATGTTATTCGTTAAAATAAAGTGATATGATCATTTTATGCTATGCTAATTATCATTTATATAAACTCTCATACAATTTGAATATTCATAGGCATGCAATCAAATAGTAAACACTTACTTATTTTAAATAATATATTATTCGTTAAAATAAAGTGATATGATCATTTTATGCTATGCTAATTATCATTTATATAAACTCTCATACAATTTGAATATTCATAGGCTAAACACTTACTTATTTTAAATAATATATTATTCGTTAAAATAAAGTGATATGATCATTTTATGCTATGCTAATTATCATTTATATAAACTCTCATACAATTTGAATATTCATAGGCATGCAATCAAATAGTAAACACTTACTTATTTTAAATAATATATTATTCGTTAAAATAAAGTGATATGATCATTTTATGCTATGCTAATTATCATTTATATAAACTCTCATACAATTTAATTATTCATAGGCATGCAATCAAATAGTAAACACTTACTTATTTTAAATAATATATTATTCGTTAAAATAAAGTGATATGATCATTTTATGCTATGCTAATTATCATTTATATAAACTCTCATACAATTTAATTATTCATAGGCATGGAATCAAATAGTAAACACTTACTTATTTTAAATAATATATTATTCGTTAAAATAAAGTGATATGATCATTTTATGCTATGCTAATTATCATTTATATAAACTCTCATACAATTTAATTATTCATAGGCTTGCAATCAAATAGTAAGCACTTACTTATTTTAAATAATATATTATTCGTTAAAATAAAGTGATATGATCATTTTATGCTATACTAATTATCATTTATATAAACTCTCATACAATTTGAATATTCATAGGCATGCAATCAAATAGTAAGCACTTACTTATTTTAAATAATATATTGTTCGTTAAAATAAAGTGATATGATCATTTTATGCTATGCTAATTATCATTTATATAAACTCTCAAACAATTTGAATATTCATAGGCATGCAATCAAATAGTAAACACTTACTTATTTTAAATAATATATTATTCGTTAAAATAAAGTGATATGATCATTTTATACTATGCTAATTAGAATTTATATAAACTCTCATACAATTTGAATATTCATAGGCATGCAATCAAATAGTAAGCACTTACTTATTTTAAATAATATATATTATTCGTTAAAATAAAGTGATATGATCATTTTATGCTATGCTAATTATCATTTATATAAACTCTCATACAATTTGAATATTCATAGGCATGCAATCAAATAGTAAGCACTTACTTATTTTAAATAATATATTATTCGTTAAAATAAAGTGATATGATCATTTTATGCTATGCTAATTATTGTTTATATAAACTCTCATACAATTTGAATATTCATAGGCATGCAATCAAATAGTAAACACTTACTTATTTTAAATAATATATTATTCGTTAAAATAAAGTGATATGATCATTTTATGCTATGCTAATTATCATTTATACAAACTCTCATACAATTTGAATATTCATAGGCATGCAATCAAATAGTAAACACTTACTTATTTTAAATAATATATATTATTCGTTAAAATAAAGTGATATGATCATTTTATGCTATGCTAATTATCATTTATATAAACTCTCATACAATTTGAATATTCATAGGCATTATTTTAAATAATATGTTATTCGTTAAAATAAAGTGATATGATCATTTTATGCTATGCTAATTATCATTTATATAAACTCTCATACAATTTGAATATTCATAGGCATGCAATCAAATAGTAAGCACTTACTTATTTTAAATAATATATTATTCGTTAAAATGAAATGATATGATCATTTTATGCTATGCTAATTATCATTTATATAAACTCTCATACAATTTGAATATTCATAGGCATTATTTTAAATAATATATTATTCGTTAAAATAAGGTGATATGATCATTTTATGCTATGCTAATTATCATTTATATAAACTCTCATACACTTTGAATATTCATAGGCTAAACACTTACTTATTTTAAATAATATATTATTCGTTAAAATAAAGTGATATGATCATTTTATGCTATGCTAATTATCATTTATATAAACTCTCATACAATTTGAATATTCATAGGCATGCAATCAAATAGTAAACACTTACTTATTTTAAATAATATATTATTCGTTAAAATAAAGTGATATGATCATATTATGCTATGCTAATTATCATTTATATAAACTCTCATACAATTTAATTATTCATACGCATGCAATCAAATAGTAAACACTTACTTATTTTAAATAATATATTATTCGTTAAAATAAAGTGATATGATTATTTTATGCTATGCTAATTATCATTTATATAAACTCTCATACAATTTGAATATTCATAGGCTAAACACTTACTTATTTTAAATAATATATTATTCGTTAAAATAAAGTGATATGATCATTTTATGCTATGCTAATTATCATTTATATAAACTCTCATACAATTTGAATATTCATAGGCATGAAATCAAATAGTAAACACTTACTTATTTTAAATAATTTATTATTCGTTAAAATAAAGTGATATGATCATTTTATGCTATGCTAATTATCATTTATATAAACTCTCATACAATTTGAATATTCATAGGCTAAACACTTACTTATTTTAAATAATATATTATTCGTTAAAATAAAGTGATATGATCATTTTATGCTATGCTAATTATCATTTATATAAACTCTCATACAATTTGAATATTCATAGGCATTATTTTAAATAATATATTATTCGTTAAAATAAAGTGATATGATCATTTTATGCTATGCTAATTATCATTTATATAAACTCTCATACACTTTGAATATTCATAGGCTAAACACTTACTTATTTTAAATAATATATTATTCGTTAAAATTAAGTGATATGATCATTTTATGCTATGCTAATTATCATTTATATAAACTCTCATACAATTTGAATATTCATAGGCTAAACACTTACTTATTTTAAATAATATATTATTCGTTAAAATAAAGTGATATGATCATTTTATGCTATGCTAATTATCATTTATATAAACTCTCATACAATTTGAATATTCATAGGCATTATTTTAAATAATATATTATTCGTTACAATAAAGTGATACGATCATTTTATGCTATGCTAATTATCATTTATATAAACTCTCATACAATTTGAATATTCATAGGCATTATTTTAAATAATATATTATTCGTTAAAATAAAGTGATATGATCATTTTATGCTATGCTAATTATCATTTATATAAACTCTCATACAATTTGAATATTCATAGGCATTATTTTAAATAATATATTATTCGTTAAAATAAAGTGATATGATCATTTTAGGCTATGCTAATTATCATTTATATAAACTCTCATACAATTTGAATATTCCTAAGCATTATTTTAAATAATATATTATTCGTTAAAATAAAGTGATATGATCATTTTATGCTATGCTAATTATCATTTATATTAACTCTCATACAATTTGAATATTCATAGGCATTATTTTAAATAATATATTATTCGTTAAAATTAAGTGATATGATCATTTTATGCTATGCTAATTATCATTTATATAAACTCTCATACAATTTGAATATTCATAGGCATGCAATCAAATAGTAAGCACTTACTTATTTTAAATAATATATTATTCGTTAAAATGAAATGATATGATCATTTTATGCTATGCTAATTATCATTTATATAAACTCTCATACAATTTGAATATTCATAGGCATTATTTTAAATAATATATTATTCGTTAAAATAAAGTGATATGATCATTTTATGCTATGCTAATTATTATTTATATAAACTCTCATACAATTTGAATATTCATAGGCATTATTTTAAATAATATATTATTCGTTAAAATAAAGTGATATGATCATTTTATGCTATGCTAATTATCATTTATATAAACTCTCATACAATTTGAATATTCATAGGCTAAACACTTACTTATTTTAAATAATATATTATTCGTTAAAATAAAGTGATATGATCATTTTATGCTATGTTAATTATCATTTATATAAACTCTCATACAATTCGAATATTCATAGGCATGCAATCAAATAGTAAACACTTACTTATTTTAAATAATATATTATTCGTTAAAATAAAGTGATATGATCATTTTATGCTATGCTAATTATCATTTATATAAACTCTCATACAATTTAATTATTCATAGGCATGCAATCAAATAGTAAACACTTACTTATTTTAAATAATATATTATTCGTTAAAATAAAGTGATATGATCATTTTATGCTATGCTAATTATCATTTATATAAACTCTCATACAATTTGAATATTCATAGGCATGCAATCAAATAGTAAACACTTACTTATTTTAAATAATATATTATTCGTTAAAATAAAGTGATATGATCATTTTATGCTATGCTAATTATCATTTATATAAATTCTCATACAATTTGAATATTCATAGGCATGCAATCAAATAGTAAGCACTTACTTGATTTAAATAATATAGTATTCGTTAAAATAAAGTGATATGATCATTTTATGCTATGCTAATTATCATTTATATAAACTCTCATACAATTTGAATATTCATAGGCATGCAATCAAATAGTAAGCACTTACTTATTTTAAATAATATATTATTCGTTAAAATAAAGTGATATGATCATTTTATGCTATGCTAATTATCATTTATATAAACTCTCATACAATTTGAATATTCATAGGCATGCAATCAAATAGTAAGCACTTACTTATTTTAAATAATATATTATTCGTTAAAATAAAGTGATATGATCATTTTATGCTATGCTAATTATCATTTATATAAACTCTCATACAATTTGAATATTCATAGGCATGCAATCAAATAGTAAGCACTTACTTATTTTAAATAATATATTATTCGTTAAAATAAAGTGATATTATCATTTTATGCTATGCTAATTATCATTTATATAAACTCTCATACAATTTGAATATTCATAGGCATGCAATCAAATAGTAAGCACTTACTTATTTTAAATAATATATTATTCGTTAAAATAAAATGATATGATCATTTTATGCTATGCTAATTATCATTTATATAAACTCTCATACAATTTGAATATTCATAGGCATTATTTTAAATAATATATTATTCGTTAAAATAAAGTGATATGATCATTTTATGCTATGCTAATTATCATTTATATAAACTCTCATACAATTTGAATATTCATAGGCATTATTTTAAATAATATATTATTCGTTAAAATAAAGTGATATGATCATTTTATGCTATGCTAATTATCATTTATATAAACTCTCATACAATTTGAATATTCATAGGCATTATTTTGAATAATATATTATTCGTTACAATAAAGTGATACGATCATTTTATGCTATGCTAATTATCATTTATATAAACTCTCATACAATTTGAATATTCATAGGCATTATTTTAAATAATATATTATTCGTTAAAATAAAGTGATATGATCATTTTATGCTATGCTAATTATCATTTATATAAACTCTAATACAATTTGAATATTCATAGGCATTATTTTAAATAATATATTATTCGTTAAAATAAAGTGATATGATTATTTTAGGCTATGCTAATTATCATTTATATAAACTCTCATACAATTTGAATATTCCTAAGCATTATTTTAAATAATATATTATTCGTTAAAATAAAGTGATATGATCATTTTATGCTATGCTAATTATCATTTATATTAACTCTCATACAATTTGAATATTCATAGGCATTATTTTAAATAATATATTATTCGTTAAAATAAAGTGATATGATCATTTTATGCTATGCTAATTATCATTTATATAAACTCTCATACAATTTGAATATTCATAGGCATGCAATCAAATAGTAAGCACTTACTTATTTTAAATAATATATTATTCGTTAAAATGAAATGATATGATCATTTTATGCTATGCTAATTATCATTTATATAAACTCTCATACAATTTGAATATTCATAGGAATTATTTTAAATAATATATTATTCGTTAAAATAAAGTGATATGATCATTTTATGCTATGCTAATTATTATTTATATAAACTCTCATACAATTTGAATATTCATAGGCATTATTTTAAATAATATATTATTCGTTAAAATAAAGTGATATGATCATTTTAGGCTATGCTAATTATCATTTATATAAACTCTCATACAATTTGAATATTCCTAAGCATTATTTTAAATAATATATTATTCGTTAAAATAAAGTGATATGATCATTTTATGCTATGCTAATTATCATTTATATTAACTCTCATACAATTTGAATATTCATAGGCATTATTTTAAATAATATATTATTCGTTAAAATAAAGTGATATGATCATTTTATGCTATGCTAATTATCATTTATATAAACTCTCATACAATTTGAATATTCATAGGCATGCAATCAAATAGTAAGCACTTACTTATTTTAAATAATATATTATTCGTTAAAATAAAGTGATATGATCATTTTATGCTATGCTAATTATCATTTATATAAACTCTCATACAATTTAATTATTCATAGGCATGCAATCAAATAGTAAACACTTACTTATTTTAAATAATATATTATTCGTTAAAATAAAGTGATATGATCATTTTATGCTATGCTAATTATCATTTATATAAACTCTCATACAATTTAATTATTCATTGGCATGCAATCAAATAGTAAACACTTACTTATTTTAAATAATATATTATTCGTTAAAATAAAGTGATATGATCATTTTATGCTATGCTAATTATCATTTATATAAACTCTCATACAATTTGAATATTCATAGGCATGCAATCAAATAGTAAGCACTTACTTATTTTAAATAATATATTATTCGTTAAAATAAAGTGATATGATCATTTTATGCTATGCTAATTATCGTTTATATAAACTCTCATACAATTTGAATATTCATAGGCATGCAATCAAATAGTAAACACTTACTTATTTTAAATAATATATTATTCGTTAAAATAAAGTGATATGATCATTTTATGCTATGCTAATTATCATTTATATAAACTCTCATACAATTTAATTATTCATAGGCATGCAATCAAATAGTAAACACTTACTTATTTTAAATAATATATTATTCGTTAAAATAAAGTGATATGATCATTTTATGCTATGCTAATTATCATTTATATAAACTCTCATACAATTTGAATATTCATAGGCATGCAATCAAATAGTAAACACTTACTTATTTTAAATAATATATTATCCGTTAAAATAAAGTGATACGATCATTTTATGCTATGCTAATTATCATTTATATAAACTCTCATACAATTTGAATATTCATAGGCATGCAATCAAATAGTAAGCACTTACTTATTTTAAATAATATATTATTCGTTAAAATAAAGTGATATGATCATTTTATGCTATGCTAATTATCGTTTATATAAACTCTCATACAATTTGAATATTCATATGCATGCAATCAAATAGTAAACACTTACTTATTTTAAATAATATATTATTCGTTAAAATAAAGTGATATGATCATTTTATGCTATGCTAATTATCGTTTATATAAACTCTCATACAATTTGAATATTCATAGGCATGCAATCAAATAGTAAACACTTACTTATTTTAAATAATATATTATTCGTTAAAATAAAGTGATATGATCATTTTATGCTATGCTAATTATCATTTATATAAACTCTCATACAATTTAATTATTCATAGGCATGCAATCAAATAGTAAACACTTACTTATTTTAAATAATATATTATTCGTTAAAATAAAGTGATATGATCATTTTATGCTATGCTAATTATCATTTATATAAACTCTCATACAATTTAATTATTCATTGGCATGCAATCAAATAGTAAACACTTACTTATTTTAAATAATATATTATTCGTTAAAATAAAGTGATATGATCATTTTATGCTATGCTAATTATCATTTATATAAACTCTCATACAATTTGAATATTCATAGGCATGCAATCAAATAGTAAACACTTACTTATTTTAAATAATATATTATTCGTTAAAATAAAGTGATATGATCATTTTATGCTATGCTAATTATCATTTATATAAACTCTCATACAATTTAATTATTCATAGGCATGCAATCAAATAGTAAACACTTACTTATTTTAAATAATATATTATTCGTTAAAATAAAGTGATATGATCATTTTATGCTATGCTAATTATCATTTATATAAACTCTCATACAATTTGAATATTCATAGGCATGCAATCAAATAGTAAACACTTACTTATTTTAAATAATATATTATCCGTTAAAATAAAGTGATACGATCATTTTATGCTATGCTAATTATCATTTATATAAACTCTCATACAATTTGAATATTCATAGGCATGCAATCAAATAGTAAGCACTTACTTATTTTAAATAATATATTATTCGTTAAAATAAAGTGATATGATCATTTTATGCTATGCTAATTATCGTTTATATAAACTCTCATACAATTTGAATATTCATATGCATGCAATCAAATAGTAAACACTTACTTATTTTAAATAATATATTATTCGTTAAAATAAAGTGATATGATCATTTTATGCTATGCTAATTATCGTTTATATAAACTCTCATACAATTTGAATATTCATAGGCATGCAATCAAATAGTAAACACTTACTTATTTTAAATAATATATTATTCGTTAAAATAAAGTGATATGATCATTTTATGCTATGCTAATTATCATTTATATAAACTCTCATACAATTTAATTATTCATAGGCATGCAATCAAATAGTAAACACTTACTTATTTTAAATAATATATTATTCGTTAAAATAAAGTGATATGATCATTTTATGCTATGCTAATTATCATTTATATAAACTCTCATACAATTTAATTATTCATTGGCATGCAATCAAATAGTAAACACTTACTTATTTTAAATAATATATTATTCGTTAAAATAAAGTGATATGATCATTTTATGCTATGCTAATTATCATTTATATAAACTCTCATACAATTTGAATATTCATAGGCATGCAATCAAATAGTAAACACTTACTTATTTTAAATAATATATTATTCGTTAAAATAAAGTGATATGATCATTTTATGCTATGCTAATTATCATTTATATAAACTCTCATACAATTTAATTATTCATAGGCATGCAATCAAATAGTAAACACTTACTTATTTTAAATAATATATTATTCGTTAAAATAAAGTGATATGATCATTTTATGCTATGCTAATTATCATTTATATAAACTCTCATACAATTTAATTATTCATTGGCATGCAATCAAATAGTAAACACTTACTTATTTTAAATAATATATTATTCGTTAAAATAAAGTGATATGATCATTTTATGCTATGCTAATTATCATTTATATAAACTCTCATACAATTTGAATATTCATAGGCATGCAATCAAATAGTAAGCACTTACTTATTTTAAATAATATATTATTCGTTAAAATAAAGTGATATGATCATTTTATGCTATGCTAATTATCATTTATATAAACTCTCATACAATTTAATTATTCATAGGCATGCAATCAAATAGTAAACACTTACTTATTTTAAATAATATATTATTCGTTAAAATAAAGTGATATGATCATTTTATGCTATGCTAATTATCATTTATATAAACTCTCATACAATTTGAATATTCATAGGCATGCAATCAAATAGTAAACACTTACTTATTTTAAATAATATATTATCCGTTAAAATAAAGTGATACGATCATTTTATGCTATGCTAATTATCATTTATATAAACTCTCATACAATTTGAATATTCATAGGCATGCAATCAAATAGTAAGCACTTACTTATTTTAAATAATATATTATTCGTTAAAATAAAGTGATATGATCATTTTATGCTATGCTAATTATCGTTTATATAAACTCTCATACAATTTGAATATTCATATGCATGCAATCAAATAGTAAACACTTACTTATTTTAAATAATATATTATTCGTTAAAATAAAGTGATATGATCATTTTATGCTATGCTAATTATCGTTTATATAAACTCTCATACAATTTGAATATTCATAGGCATGCAATCAAATAGTAAACACTTACTTATTTTAAATAATATATTATTCGTTAAAATAAAGTGATATGATCATTTTATGCTATGCTAATTATCATTTATATAAACTCTCATACAATTTAATTATTCATAGGCATGCAATCAAATAGTAAACACTTACTTATTTTAAATAATATATTATTCGTTAAAATAAAGTGATATGATCATTTTATGCTATGCTAATTATCATTTATATAAACTCTCATACAATTTAATTATTCATTGGCATGCAATCAAATAGTAAACACTTACTTATTTTAAATAATATATTATTCGTTAAAATAAAGTGATATGATCATTTTATGCTATGCTAATTATCATTTATATAAACTCTCATACAATTTGAATATTCATAGGCATGCAATCAAATAGTAAACACTTACTTATTTTAAATAATATATTATTCGTTAAAATAAAGTGATATGATCATTTTATGCTATGCTAATTATCATTTATATAAACTCTCATACAATTTAATTATTCATAGGCATGCAATCAAATAGTAAACACTTACTTATTTTAAATAATATATTATTCGTTAAAATAAAGTGATATGATCATTTTATGCTATGCTAATTATCATTTATATAAACTCTCATACAATTTAATTATTCATTGGCATGCAATCAAATAGTAAACACTTACTTATTTTAAATAATATATTATTCGTTAAAATAAAGTGATATGATCATTTTATGCTATGCTAATTATCATTTATATAAACTCTCATACAATTTGAATATTCATAGGCATGCAATCAAATAGTAAGCACTTACTTATTTTAAATAATATATTATTCGTTAAAATAAAGTGATATGATCATTTTATGCTATGCTAATTATCGTTTATATAAACTCTCATACAATTTGAATATTCATAGGCATGCAATCAAATAGTAAACACTTACTTATTTTAAATAATATATTATTCGTTAAAATAAAGTGATATGATCATTTTATGCTATGCTAATTATCATTTATATAAACTCTCATACAATTTGAATATTCATAGGCATGCAATCAAATAGTAAACACTTACTTATTTTAAATAATATATTATTCGTTAAAATAAAGTGATATGATCATTTTATGCTATGCTAATTATCATTTATATAAACTCTCATACAATTTAATTATTCATAGGCATGCAATCAAATAGTAAACACTTACTTATTTTAAATAATATATTATTCGTTAAAATAAAGTGATATGATCATTTTATGCTATGCTAATTATCATTTATATAAACTCTCATACAATTTAATTATTCATTGGCATGCAATCAAATAGTAAACACTTACTTATTTTAAATAATATATTATTCGTTAAAATAAAGTGATATGATCATTTTATGCTATGCTAATTATCATTTATATAAACTCTCATACAATTTGAATATTCATAGGCATGCAATCAAATAGTAAGCACTTACTTATTTTAAATAATATATTATTCGTTAAAATAAAGTGATATGATCATTTTATGCTATGCTAATTATCGTTTATATAAACTCTCATACAATTTGAATATTCATAGGCATGCAATCAAATAGTAAACACTTACTTATTTTAAATAATATATTATTCGTTAAAATAAAGTGATATGATCATTTTATGCTATGCTAATTATCATTTATATAAACTCTCATACAATTTGAATATTCATAGGCATGCAATCAAATAGTAAACACTTACTTATTTTAAATAATATATTATTCGTTAAAATAAAGTGATATGATCATTTAATGCTATGCTAATTATCATTTATATAAACTCTCATACAATTTAATTATTCATAGGCATGCAATCAAATAGTAAACACTTACTTATTTTAAATAATATATTATTCGTTAAAATAAAGTGATATGATCATTTTATGCTATGCTAATTATCATTTATATAAACTCTCATACAATTTGAATATTCATAGGCATGCAATCAAATAGTAAACACTTACTTATTTTAAATAATATATTATTCGTTAAAATAAAGTGATATGATCATTTAATGCTATGCTAATTATCATTTATATAAACTCTCATACAATTTAATTATTCATAGGCATGCAATCAAATAGTAAACACTTACTTATTTTAAATAATATATTATTCGTTAAAATAAAGTGATATGATCATTTTATGCTATGCTAATTATCATTTATATAAACTCTCATACAATTTAATTATTCATAGGCATGCAATCAAATAGTAAGCACTTACTTATTTTAAATAATATATTATTCGTTAAAATAAAGTGATATGATCATTTTATGCTATACTAATTATCATTTATATAAACTCTCATACAATTTGAATATTCATAGGCATGCAATCAAATAGTAAGCACTTACTTATTTTAAATAATATATTGTTCGTTAAAATAAAATGATATGATCATTTTATGCTATGCTAATTATCATTTATATAAACTCTCATACAATTTGAATATTCATAGGCATTATTTTAAATAATATATTATTCGTTAAAATAAAGTGATATGATCATTTTATGCTATGCTAATTATCATTTATATAAACTCTCATACAATTTGAATATTCATAGGCATGCAATCAAATAGTAAGCACTTACTTATTTTAAATAATATATTATTCGTTAAAATAAAGTGATATGATCATTTTATGCTATGCTAATTATCATTTATATAAACTCTCATACAATTTAATTATTCATTGGCATGCAATCAAATAGTAAACACTTACTTATTTTAAATAATATATTATTCGTTAAAATAAAGTGATATGATCATTTTATGCTATGCTAATTATCATTTATATAAACTCTCATACAATTTGAATATTCATAGGCATGCAATCAAATAGTAAACACTTACTTATTTTAAATAATATATTATTCGTTAAAATAAAGTGATATGATCATTTTATGCTATGCTAATTATCATTTATATAAACTCTCATACAATTTAATTATTCATAGGCATGCAATCAAATAGTAAACACTTACTTATTTTAAATAATATATTATTCGTTAAAATAAAGTGATATGATCATTTTATGCTATGCTAATTATCATTTATATAAACTCTCATACAATTTAATTATTCATTGGCATGCAATCAAATAGTAAACACTTACTTATTTTAAATAATATATTATTCGTTAAAATAAAGTGATATGATCATTTTATGCTATGCTAATTATCATTTATATAAACTCTCATACAATTTGAATATTCATAGGCATGCAATCAAATAGTAAGCACTTACTTATTTTAAATAATATATTATTCGTTAAAATAAAGTGATATGATCATTTTATGCTATGCTAATTATCGTTTATATAAACTCTCATACAATTTGAATATTCATAGGCATGCAATCAAATAGTAAACACTTACTTATTTTAAATAATATATTATTCGTTAAAATAAAGTGATATGATCATTTTATGCTATGCTAATTATCATTTATATAAACTCTCATACAATTTGAATATTCATAGGCATGCAATCAAATAGTAAACACTTACTTATTTTAAATAATATATTATTCGTTAAAATAAAGTGATATGATCATTTTATGCTATGCTAATTATCATTTATATAAACTCTCATACAATTTAATTATTCATAGGCATGCAATCAAATAGTAAACACTTACTTATTTTAAATAATATATTATTCGTTAAAATAAAGTGATATGATCATTTTATGCTATGCTAATTATCATTTATATAAACTCTCATACAATTTAATTATTCATTGGCATGCAATCAAATAGTAAACACTTACTTATTTTAAATAATATATTATTCGTTAAAATAAAGTGATATGATCATTTTATGCTATGCTAATTATCATTTATATAAACTCTCATACAATTTGAATATTCATAGGCATGCAATCAAATAGTAAGCACTTACTTATTTTAAATAATATATTATTCGTTAAAATAAAGTGATATGATCATTTTATGCTATGCTAATTATCGTTTATATAAACTCTCATACAATTTGAATATTCATAGGCATGCAATCAAATAGTAAACACTTACTTATTTTAAATAATATATTATTCGTTAAAATAAAGTGATATGATCATTTTATGCTATGCTAATTATCATTTATATAAACTCTCATACAATTTGAATATTCATAGGCATGCAATCAAATAGTAAACACTTACTTATTTTAAACAATATATTATTCGTTAAAATAAAGTGATATGATCATTTAATGCTATGCTAATTATCATTTATATAAACTCTCATACAATTTAATTATTCATAGGCATGCAATCAAATAGTAAACACTTACTTATTTTAAATAATATATTATTCGTTAAAATAAAGTGATATGATCATTTTATGCTATGCTAATTATCATTTATATAAACTCTCATACAATTTGAATATTCATAGGCATGCAATCAAATAGTAAACACTTACTTATTTTAAATAATATATTATTCGTTAAAATAAAGTGATATGATCATTTAATGCTATGCTAATTATCATTTATATAAACTCTCATACAATTTAATTATTCATAGGCATGCAATCAAATAGTAAACACTTACTTATTTTAAATAATATATTATTCGTTAAAATAAAGTGATATGATCATTTTATGCTATGCTAATTATCATTTATATAAACTCTCATACAATTTAATTATTCATAGGCATGCAATCAAATAGTAAGCACTTACTTATTTTAAATAATATATTATTCGTTAAAATAAAGTGATATGATCATTTTATGCTATACTAATTATCATTTATATAAACTCTCATACAATTTGAATATTCATAGGCATGCAATCAAATAGTAAGCACTTACTTATTTTAAATAATATATTGTTCGTTAAAATAAAATGATATGATCATTTTATGCTATGCTAATTATCATTTATATAAACTCTCATACAATTTGAATATTCATAGGCATTATTTTAAATAATATATTATTCGTTAAAATAAAGTGATATGATCATTTTATGCTATGCTAATTATCATTTATATAAACTCTCATACAATTTGAATATTCATAGGCATGCAATCAAATAGTAAGCACTTACTTATTTTAAATAATATATTATTCGTTAAAATAAAGTGATATGATCATTTTATGCTATGCTAATTATCGTTTATATAAACTCTCATACAATTTGAATATTCATAGGCATGCAATCAAATAGTAAACACTTACTTATTTTAAATAATATATTATTCGTTAAAATAAAGTGATATGATCATTTTATGCTATGCTAATTATCATTTATATAAACTCTCATACAATTTGAATATTCATAGGCATGCAATCAAATAGTAAGCACTTACTTATTTTAAATAATATATATTATTCGTTAAAATAAAGTGATATGATCATTTTATGCTATGGTAATTATCATTTATATAAACTCTCATACAATTTGAATATTCATAGGCATTATTTTAAATAATATGTTATTCGTTAAAATAAAGTGATATGATCATTTTATGCTATGCTAATTATCATTTATATAAACTCTCATACAATTTGAATATTCATAGGCATGCAATCAAATAGTAAACACTTACTTATTTTAAATAATATATTATTCGTTAAAATAAAGTGATATGATCATTTTATGCTATGCTAATTATCATTTATATAAACTCTCATACAATTTGAATATTCATAGGCTAAACACTTACTTATTTTAAATAATATATTATTCGTTAAAATAAAGTGATATGATCATTTTATGCTATGCTAATTATCATTTATATAAACTCTCATACAATTTGAATATTCATAGGCATGCAATCAAATAGTAAACACTTACTTATTTTAAATAATATATTATTCGTTAAAATAAAGTGATATGATCATTTTATGCTATGCTAATTATCATTTATATAAACTCACATACAATTTGAATATTCATAGGCTAAACACTTACTTATTTTAAATAATATATTATTCGTTAAAATAAAGTGATATGATCATTTTATGCTATGCTAATTATCATTTATATAAACTTTCATACAATTTGAACATTCATGGGCATGCAATCAAATAGTAAGCACTTACTTATTTTAAATAATATACTATTATTCGTTAAAATAAAGTGATATGATCATTTTATGCTATGCTAATTATCATTTATATAAACTTTCATACAATTTGAACATTCATGGGCATGCAATCAAATAGTAAGCACTTACTTATTTTAAATAATATATTATTATTCGTTAAAATAAAGTGATATGATCATTTTATGCTATGCTAATTATCATTTATATAAACTTTCATACAATTTGAACATTCATGGGCATGCAATCAAATAGTAAGCACTTACTTATTTTAAATAATATATTATTATTCGTTAAAATAAAGTGATATGATCATTTTATGCTATGCTAATTATCATTTATATAAACTTTCATACAATTTGAACATTCATGGGCATGCAATCAAATAGTAAGCACTTACTTATTGTAAATAATATATTATTATTCGTTAAAATAAAGTGATATGATCATTTTATGCTATGCTAATTATCATTTATATAAACTTTCATACAATTTGAACATTCATGGGCATGCAATCAAATAGTAAGCACTTACTTATTTTAAATAATATATTATTATTCGTTAAAATAAAGTGATATGATCATTTTATGCTATGCTAATTATCATTTATATAAACTTTCATACAATTTGAACATTCATGGGCATGCAATCAAATAGTAAGCACTTACTTATTTTAAATAATATATTATTCGTTAAAATAAAGTGATATGATCATTTTATGCTATGCTAATTATCATTTATATAAACTTTCATACAATTTGAACATTCATGGGCACGCAATCAAATAGTAAGCACTTACTTATTTTAAATAATATATTATTCGTTAAAATAAAGTGATATGATCATTTTATGCTATGCTAATTATCATTTATATAAACTTTCATACAATTTGAACATTCATGGGCATGCAATCAAATAGTAAGCACTTACTTATTTTAAATAATATATTATTATTCGTTAAAATAAAGTGATATGATCATTTTATGCTATGCTAATTATCATTTATATAAACTTTCATACAATTTGAACATTCATGGGCATGCAATCAAATAGTAAGCACTTACTTATTTTAAATAATATATTATTCGTTAAAATAAAGTGATATGATCATTTTATGCTATGCTAATTATCATTTATATAAACTCACATACAATTT
The DNA here is from genome assembly GCA_030819835.1 of Acmispon strigosus. Lineage (NCBI taxonomy): Eukaryota > Viridiplantae > Streptophyta > Magnoliopsida > Fabales > Fabaceae > Acmispon > Acmispon strigosus. Next base: position 19,413,620 of record JAUAMA010000004.1, on the reverse strand, counting down.
GAATATTCATAGGCTAAACACTTACTTATTTTAAATAATATATTATTCGTTAAAATAAAGTGATATGATCATTTTATGCTATGCTAATTATCATTTATATAAACTCTCATACAATTTGAATATTCATAGGCATTATTTTAAATAATATATTATTCGTTACAATAAAGTGATATGATCATTTTATGCTATGCTAATTATCATTTATATAAACTCTCATACAATTTGAATATTCATAGGCATTATTTTAAATAATATATTATTCGTTAAAATAAAGTGATATGATCATTTTATGCTATGCTAATTATCATTTATATAAACTCTCATACAATTTGAATATTCATAGGCATTATTTTAAATAATATATTATTCGTTAAAATAAAGTGATATGATCATTTTAGGCTATGCTAATTATCATTTATATAAACTCTCATACAATTTGAATATTCCTAAGCATTATTTTAAATAATATATTATTCGTTAAAATAAAGTGATATGATCATTTTATGCTATGCTAATTATCATTTATATTAACTCTCATACAATTTGAATATTCATAGGCATTATTTTAAATAATATATTATTCGTTAAAATAAAGTGATATGATCATTTTATGCTATGCTAATTATCATTTATATAAACTCTCATACAATTTGAATATTCATAGGCATGCAATCAAATAGTAAGCACTTACTTATTTTAAATAATATATTATTCGTTAAAATAAAATGATATGATCATTTTATGCTATGCTAATTATCATTTATATAAACTCTCATACAATTTGAATATTCAAAGGCATTATTTTAAATAGTATATTATTCGTTAAAATAAAGTGATATGATCATTTTAAGCTATGCTAATTATCATTTATATAAACTCTCATACAATTTGAATATTCATAGGCATGCAATCAAATAGTAAGCACTTACTTATTTTAAATAATATATTATTCGTTAAAATAAAGTGATATGATCATTTTATGCTATGCTAATTATCATTTATATAAACTCTCATACAATTTGAATATTCATAGGCATGCAATCAAATAGTAAGCACTTACTTATTTTAAATAATATATTATTCGTTAAAATAAAGTGATATGATTATTTTATGCTATGCTAATTATCATTTATATAAACTCTCATACAATTTGAATATTCATAGGCTAAACACTTACTTATTTTAAATAATATATTATTCGTTAAAATAAAGTGATATGATCATTTTATGCTATGCTAATTATCATTTATATAAACTCTCATACAATTTGAATATTCATAGGCATGCAATCAAATAGTAAGCACTTACTTATTTTAAATAATATATATTATTCGTTAAAATAAAGTGATATGATCATTTTATGCTATGGTAATTATCATTTATATAAACTCTCATAAAATTTGAATATTCATAGGCATTATTTTAAATAATATGTTATTCGTTAAAATAAAGTGATATGATCATTTTATGCTATGCTAATTATCATTTATATAAACTCTCATACAATTTGAATATTCATAGGCATGCAATCAAATAGTAAACACTTACTTATTTTAAATAATATATTATTCTTTAAAATAAAGTGATATGATCATTTTATGCTATGCTAATTATCATTTATATAAACTCTCATACAATTTGAATATTCATAGGCTAAACACTTACTTATTTTAAATAATATATTATTCGTTAAAATAAAGTGATATGATCATTTTATGCTATGCTAATTATCATTTATATAAACTCTCATACAATTTGAATATTCATAGGCATGCAATCAAATAGTAAACACTTACTTATTTTAAATAATATATTATTCGTTAAAATAAAGTGATATGATCATTTTATGCTATGCTAATTATCGTTTATATAAACTCTCATACAATTTGAATATTCATAGGCATGCAATCAAATAGTAAACACTTACTTATTTTAAATAATATATTATTCGTTAAAATAAAGTGATATGATCATTTTATGCTATGCTAATTATCATTTATATAAACTCTCATACAATTTGAATATTCATAGGCATGCAATCAAATAGTAAACACTTACTTATTTTAAATAATATATTATTCGTTAAAATAAAGTGATATGATCATTTTATGCTATGCTAATTATCATTTATATAAACTCTCATACAATTTAATTATTCATAGGCATGCAATCAAATAGTAAACACTTACTTATTTTAAATAATATATTATTCGTTAAAATAAAGTGATATGATCATTTTATGCTATGCTAATTATCATTTATATAAACTCTCATACAATTTAATTATTCATTGGCATGCAATCAAATAGTAAACACTTACTTATTTTAAATAATATATTATTCGTTAAAATAAAGTGATATGATCATTTTATGCTATGCTAATTATCATTTATATAAACTCTCATACAATTTGAATATTCATAGGCATGCAATCAAATAGTAAGCACTTACTTATTTTAAATAATATATTATTCGTTAAAATAAAGTGATATGATCATTTTATGCTATGCTAATTATCGTTTATATAAACTCTCATACAATTTGAATATTCATAGGCATGCAATCAAATAGTAAACACTTACTTATTTTAAATAATATATTATTCGTTAAAATAAAGTGATATGATCATTTTATGCTATGCTAATTATCATTTATATAAACTCTCATACAATTTGAATATTCATAGGCATGCAATCAAATAGTAAACACTTACTTATTTTAAATAATATATTATTCGTTAAAATAAAGTGATATGATCATTTAATGCTATGCTAATTATCATTTATATAAACTCTCATACAATTTAATTATTCATAGGCATGCAATCAAATAGTAAACACTTACTTATTTTAAATAATATATTATTCGTTAAAATAAAGTGATATGATCATTTTATGCTATGCTAATTATCGTTTATATAAACTCTCATACAATTTGAATATTCATAGGCATGCAATCAAATAGTAAACACTTACTTATTTTAAATAATATATTATTCGTTAAAATAAAGTGATATGATCATTTTATGCTATGCTAATTATCATTTATATAAACTCTCATACAATTTGAATATTCATAGGCATGCAATCAAATAGTAAGCACTTACTTATTTTAAATAATATATATTATTCGTTAAAATAAAGTGATATGATCATTTTATGCTATGGTAATTATCATTTATATAAACTCTCATACAATTTGAATATTCATAGGCATTATTTTAAATAATATGTTATTCGTTAAAATAAAGTGATATGATCATTTTATGCTATGCTAATTATCATTTATATAAACTCTCATACAATTTGAATATTCATAGGCATGCAATCAAATAGTAAACACTTACTTATTTTAAATAATATATTATTCGTTAAAATAAAGTGATATGATCATTTTATGCTATGCTAATTATCATTTATATAAACTCTCATACAATTTGAATATTCATAGGCTAAACACTTACTTATTTTAAATAATATATTATTCGTTAAAATAAAGTGATATGATCATTTTATGCTATGCTAATTATCATTTATATAAACTCTCATACAATTTGAATATTCATAGGCATGCAATCAAATAGTAAACACTTACTTATTTTAAATAATATATTATTCGTTAAAATAAAGTGATATGATCATTTTATGCTATGCTAATTATCATTTATATAAACTCACATACAATTTGAATATTCATAGGCTAAACACTTACTTATTTTAAATAATATATTATTCGTTAAAATAAAGTGATATGATCATTTTATGCTATGCTAATTATCATTTATATAAACTCTCATACAATTTGAATATTCATAGGCATTATTTTAAATAATATATTATTCGTTACAATAAAGTGATATGATCATTTTATGCTATGCTAATTATCATTTATATAAACTCTCATACAATTTGAATATTCATAGGCATTATTTTAAATAATATATTATTCGTTAAAATAAAGTGATATGATCATTTTATGCTATGCTAATTATCATTTATATAAACTCTCATACAATTTGAATATTCATAGGCATTATTTTAAATAATATATTATTCGTTAAAATAAAGTGATATGATCATTTTAGGCTATGCTAATTATCATTTATATAAACTCTCATACAATTTGAATATTCCTAAGCATTATTTTAAATAATATATTATTCGTTAAAATAAAGTGATATGATCATTTTATGCTATGCTAATTATCATTTATATTAACTCTCATACAATTTGAATATTCATAGGCATTATTTTAAATAATATATTATTCGTTAAAATAAAGTGATATGATCATTTTATGCTATGCTAATTATCATTTATATAAACTCTCATACAATTTGAATATTCATAGGCATGCAATCAAATAGTAAGCACTTACTTATTTTAAATAATATATTATTCGTTAAAATAAAATGATATGATCATTTTATGCTATGCTAATTATCATTTATATAAACTCTCATACAATTTGAATATTCAAAGGCATTATTTTAAATAGTATATTATTCGTTAAAATAAAGTGATATGATCATTTTAAGCTATGCTAGTTATCATTTATATAAACTCTCATACAATTTGAATATTCATAGGCATGCAATCAAATAGTAAGCACTTACTTATTTTAAATAATATATTATTCGTTAAAATAAAGTGATATGATTATTTTATGCTATGCTAATTATCATTTATATAAACTCTCATACAATTTGAATATTCATAGGCTAAACACTTACTTATTTTAAATAATATATTATTCGTTAAAATAAAGTGATATGATCATTTTATGCTATGCTAATTATCATTTATATAAACTCTCATACAATTTGAATATTCATAGGCATGCAATCAAATAGTAAGCACTTACTTATTTTAAATAATATATATTATTCGTTAAAATAAAATGATATGATCATTTTATGCTATGGTAATTATCATTTATATAAACTCTCATACAATTTGAATATTCATAGGCATTATTTTAAATAATATGTTATTCGTTAAAATAAAGTGATATGATCATTTTATGCTATGCTAATTATCATTTATATAAACTCTCATACAATTTGAATATTCATAGGCATGCAATCAAATAGTAAGCACTTACTTATTTTAAATAATATATTATTCGTTAAAATAAAGTGATATGATTATTTTATGCTATGCTAATTATCATTTATATAAACTCTCATACAATTTGAATATTCATAGGCTAAACACTTACTTATTTTAAATAATATATTATTCGTTAAAATAAAGTGATATGATCATTTTATGCTATGCTAATTATCATTTATATAAACTCTCATACAATTTGAATATTCATAGGCATGCAATCAAATAGTAAGCACTTACTTATTTTAAATAATATATATTATTCGTTAAAATAAAGTGATATGATCATTTTATGCTATGGTAATTATCATTTATATAAACTCTCATACAATTTGAATATTCATAGGCATTATTTTAAATAATATGTTATTCGTTAAAATAAAGTGATATGATCATTTTATGCTATGCTAATTATCATTTATATAAACTCTCATACAATTTGAATATTCATAGGCATGCAATCAAATAGTAAACACTTACTTATTTTAAATAATATATTATTCTTTAAAATAAAGTGATATGATCATTTTATGCTATGCTAATTATCATTTATATAAACTCTCATACAATTTGAATATTCATAGGCTAAACACTTACTTATTTTAAATAATATATTATTCGTTAAAATAAAGTGATATGATCATTTTATGCTATGCTAATTATCATTTATATAAACTCTCATACAATTTGAATATTCATAGGCATGCAATCAAATAGTAAACACTTACTTATTTTAAATAATATATTATTCGTTAAAATAAAGTGATATGATCATTTTATGCTATGCTAATTATCATTTATATAAACTCTCATACAATTTGAATATTCATAGGCTAAACACTTACTTATTTTAAATAATATATTATTCGTTAAAATAAAGTGATATCATCATTTTATGCTATGCTAATTATCATTTATATAAACTCTCATACAATTTGAATATTCATAGGCATTATTTTAAATAATATATTATTCGTTACAATAAAGTGATATGATCATTTTATGCTATGCTAATTATCATTTATATAAACTCTCATACAATTTGAATATTCATAGGCATTATTTTAAATAATATATTATTCGTTAAAATAAAGTGATATGATCATTTTATGCTATGCTAATTATCATTTATATAAACTCTCATACAATTTGAATATTCATAGGCATTATTTTAAATAATATATTATTCGTTAAAATAAAGTGATATGATCATTTTAGGCTATGCTAATTATCATTTATATAAACTCTCATACAATTTGAATATTCCTAAGCATTATTTTAAATAATATATTATTCGTTAAAATAAAGTGATATGATCATTTTATGCTATGCTAATTATCATTTATATAAACTCTCATACAATTTAATTATTCATAGGCATGCAATCAAATAGTAAGCACTTACTTATTTTAAATAATATATTATTCGTTAAAATAAAGTGATATGATCATTTTATGCTATACTAATTATCATTTATATAAACTCTCATACAATTTGAATATTCATAGGCATGCAATCAAATAGTAAGCACTTACTTATTTTAAATAATATATTGTTCGTTAAAATAAAATGATATGATCATTTTATGCTATGCTAATTATCATTTATATAAACTCTCATACAATTTGAATATTCATAGGCATTATTTTAAATAATATATTATTCGTTAAAATAAAGTGATATGATCATTTTATGCTATGCTAATTATCATTTATATAAACTCTCATACAATTTGAATATTCATAGGCATGCAATCAAATAGTAAGCACTTACTTATTTTAAATAATATATTATTCGTTAAAATAAAGTGATATGATCATTTTATGCTATGCTAATTATCGTTTATATAAACTCTCATACAATTTGAATATTCATAGGCATGCAATCAAATAGTAAACACTTACTTATTTTAAATAATATATTATTCGTTAAAATAAAGTGATATGATCATTTTATGCTATGCTAATTATCATTTATATAAACTCTCATACAATTTGAATATTCATAGGCATGCAATCAAATAGTAAGCACTTACTTATTTTAAATAATATATATTATTCGTTAAAATAAAGTGATATGATCATTTTATGCTATGGTAATTATCATTTATATAAACTCTCATACAATTTGAATATTCATAGGCATTATTTTAAATAATATGTTATTCGTTAAAATAAAGTGATATGATCATTTTATGCTATGCTAATTATCATTTATATAAACTCTCATACAATTTAAATATTCATAGGCTAAACACTTACTTATTTTAAATAATATATTATTCGTTAAAATAAAGTGATATCATCATTTTATGCTATGCTAATTATCATTTATATAAACTCTCATACAATTTGAATATTCATAGGCATTATTTTAAATAATATATTATTCGTTACAATAAAGTGATATGATCATTTTATGCTATGCTAATTATCATTTATATAAACTCTCATACAATTTGAATATTCATAGGCATTATTTTAAATAATATATTATTCGTTAAAATAAAGTGATATGATCATTTTATGCTATGCTAATTATCATTTATATAAACTCTCATACAATTTGAATATTCATAGGCATTATTTTAAATAATATATTATTCGTTAAAATAAAGTGATATGATCATTTTAGGCTATGCTAATTATCATTTATATAAACTCTCATACAATTTGAATATTCCTAAGCATTATTTTAAATAATATATTATTCGTTAAAATAAAGTGATATGATCATTTTATGCTATGCTAATTATCATTTATATAAACTCTCATACAATTTAATTATTCATAGGCATGCAATCAAATAGTAAGCACTTACTTATTTTAAATAATATATTATTCGTTAAAATAAAGTGATATGATCATTTTATGCTATACTAATTATCATTTATATAAACTCTCATACAATTTGAATATTCATAGGCATGCAATCAAATAGTAAGCACTTACTTATTTTAAATAATATATTGTTCGTTAAAATAAAATGATATGATCATTTTATGCTATGCTAATTATCATTTATATAAACTCTCATACAATTTGAATATTCATAGGCATTATTTTAAATAATATATTATTCGTTAAAATAAAGTGATATGATCATTTTATGCTATGCTAATTATCATTTATATAAACTCTCATACAATTTGAATATTCATAGGCATGCAATCAAATAGTAAGCACTTACTTATTTTAAATAATATATTATTCGTTAAAATAAAGTGATATGATCATTTTATGCTATGCTAATTATCGTTTATATAAACTCTCATACAATTTGAATATTCATAGGCATGCAATCAAATAGTAAACACTTACTTATTTTAAATAATATATTATTCGTTAAAATAAAGTGATATGATCATTTTATGCTATGCTAATTATCATTTATATAAACTCTCATACAATTTGAATATTCATAGGCATGCAATCAAATAGTAAGCACTTACTTATTTTAAATAATATATATTATTCGTTAAAATAAAGTGATATGATCATTTTATGCTATGGTAATTATCATTTATATAAACTCTCATACAATTTGAATATTCATAGGCATTATTTTAAATAATATGTTATTCGTTAAAATAAAGTGATATGATCATTTTATGCTATGCTAATTATCATTTATATAAACTCTCATACAATTTGAATATTCATAGGCATGCAATCAAATAGTAAACACTTACTTATTTTAAATAATATATTATTCGTTAAAATAAAGTGATATGATCATTTTATGCTATGCTAATTATCATTTATATAAACTCTCATACAATTTGAATATTCATAGGCTAAACACTTACTTATTTTAAATAATATATTATTCGTTAAAATAAAGTGATATGATCATTTTATGCTATGCTAATTATCATTTATATAAACTCTCATACAATTTGAATATTCATAGGCATGCAATCAAATAGTAAACACTTACTTATTTTAAATAATATATTATTCGTTAAAATAAAGTGATATGATCATTTTATGCTATGCTAATTATCATTTATATAAACTCTCATACAATTTGAATATTCATAGGCATTATTTTAAATAATATATTATTCGTTACAATAAAGTGATATGATCATTTTATGCTATGCTAATTATCATTTATATAAACTCTCATACAATTTGAATATTCATAGGCATGCAATCAAATAGTAAACACTTACTTATTTTAAATAATATATTATTCGTTAAAATAAAGTGATATGATCATTTTATGCTATGCTAATTATCATTTATATAAACTCTAATACAATTTGAATATTCATAGGCATGCAATCAAATAGTAAGCACTTACTTATTTTAAATAATATATTATTCGTTAAAATAAAGTGATATGATCATTTTATGCTATGCTAATTATCGTTTATATAAACTCTCATACAATTTGAATATTCATAGGCATGCAATCAAATAGTAACCACTTACTTATTTTAAATAATATATTATTCGTTAAAATAAAGTGATATGATCATTTTATGCTATGCTAATTATCATTTATATAAACTCTCATACAATTTAATTATTCATAGGCATGCAATCAAATAGTAAGCACTTACTTATTTTAAATAATATATTATTCGTTAAAATAAAGTGATATGATCATTTTATGCTATACTAATTATCATTTATATAAACTCTCATACAATTTGAATATTCATAGGCATGCAATCAAATAGTAAGCACTTACTTATTTTAAATAATATATTGTTCGTTAAAATAAAGTGATATGATCATTTTATGCTATGCTAATTATCATTTATATAAACTCTCATACAATTTGAATATTCATAGGCATGCAATCAAATAGTAAACACTTACTTATTTTAAATAATATATTATTCGTTAAAATAAAGTGATATGATCATTTTATGCTATGCTAATTATCATTTATATAAACTCTCATACAATTTCAATATTCATAGGCATGCAATCAAATAGTAAGCACTTACTTATTTTAAATAATATATTATTCGTTAAAATAAAGTGATATGATCATTTTATGCTATGCTAATTATCGTTTATATAAACTCTCATACAATTTGAATATTCATAGGCATGCAATCAAATAGTAAACACTTACTTATTTTAAATAATATATATTATTCGTTAAAATAAAGTGATATGATCATTTTATGCTATGCTAATTATCATTTATATAAACTCTCATACAATTTGAATATTCATAGGCATGCAATCAAATAGTAAGCACTTACTTATTTTAAATAATATATTATTCGTTAAAATAAAGTGATATGATCATTTTATGCTATACTAATTATCGTTTATATAAACTCTCATACAATTTGAATATTCATAGGCATGCAATCAAATAGTAAACACTTACTTATTTTAAATAATATATTATTCGTTAAAATAAAGTGATATGATCATTTTATGCTATGCTAATTATCATTTATATAAACTCTCATACAATTTAATTATTCATAGGCATGCAATCAAATAGTAAGCACTTACTTATTTTAAATAATATATTATTCGTTAAAATAAAGTGATATGATCATTTTATGCTATACTAATTATCATTTATATAAACTCTCATACAATTTGAATATTCATAGGCATGCAATCAAATAGTAAGCACTTACTTATTTTAAATAATATATTGTTCGTTAAAATAAAGTGATATGATCATTTTATGCTATGCTAATTATCATTTATATAAACTCTCATACAATTTGAATATTCATAGGCATGCAATCAAATAGTAAACACTTACTTATTTTAAATAATATATTATTCGTTAAAATAAAGTGATATGATCATTTTATGCTATGCTAATTATCATTTATATAAACTCTTATACAATTTGAATATTCATAGGCATGCAATCAAATAGTAAGCACTTACTTATTTTAAATAATATATATTATTCGTTAAAATAAAGTGATATGATCATTTTATGCTATGGTAATTATCATTTATATAAACTCTCATACAATTTGAATATTCATAGGCATTATTTTAAATAATATGTTATTCGTTAAAATAAAGTGATATGATCATTTTATGCTATGCTAATAATCATTTATATAAACTCTCATACAATTTGAATATTCATAGGCATGCAATCAAATAGTAAACACTTACTTATTTTAAATAATATATTATTCGTTAAAATAAAGTGATATGATCATTTTATGCTATGCTAATTATCATTTATATAAACTCTCATACAATTTGAATATTCATAGGCTAAACACTTACTTATTTTAAATAATATATTATTCGTTAAAATAAAGTGATATGATCATTTTATGCTATGCTAATTATCATTTATATAAACTCTCATACAATTTGAATATTCATAGGCATGCAATCAAATAGTAAACACTTACTTATTTTAAATAATATATTATTCGTTAAAATAAAGTGATATGATCATTTTATGCTATGCTAATTATCGTTTATATAAACTCTCATACAATTTGAATATTCATAGGCATGCAATCAAATAGTAAACACTTACTTATTTTAAATAATATATTATTCGTTAAAATAAAGTGATATGATCATTTTATGCTATGCTAATTATCGTTTATATAAACTCTCATACAATTTGATTATTCATAGGCATGCAATCAAATAGTAAACACTTACTTATTTTAAATAATATATTATTCGTTAAAATAAAGTGATATGATCATTTTATGCTATGCTAATTATCATTTATATAAACTCTCATACAATTTGAATATTCATAGGCTAAACACTTACTTATTTTAAATAATATATTATTCGTTAAAATAAAGTGATATGATCATTTTATGCTATGCTAATTATCATTTATATAAACTCTCATACAATTTGAATATTCATAGGCATGCAATCAAATAGTAAACACTTACATATTTTAAATAATATATTATTCGTTAAAATAAAGTGATATGATCATTTTATGCTATGCTAATTATCATTTATATAAACTCTCATACAATTTAATTATTCATAGGCATGCAATCAAATAGTAAACACTTACTTATTTTAAATAATATATTATTCGTTAAAATAAAGTGTTATGATCATTTTATGCTATGCTAATTATCATTTATATAAACTCTCATACAATTTGAATATTCATAGGCATGCAATCAAATAGTAAGCACTTACTTATTTTAAATAATATATTATTCGTTAAAATAAAGTGATATGATCATTTTATGCTATGCTAATTATCATTTATATAAACTCTCATACAATTTGAATATTCATAGGCATGCAATCAAATAGTAAGCACTTACTTATTTTAAATAATATATTGTTCGTTAAAATAAAGTGATATGATCATTTTATGCTATGCTAATTATCATTTATATAAACTCTCATACAATTTAATTATTCATAGGCATGCAATCAAATAGTAAACACTTACTTATTTTAAATAATATATTATTCGTTAAAATAAAGTGATATGATCATTTTATGCTATGCTAATTATCATTTATATAAACTCTCATACAATTTGAATATTCATAGGCATGCAATCAAATAGTAAGCACTTACTTATTTTAAATAATATATTATTCATTAAAATAAAATGATATGATCATTTTATGCTATGCTAATTATCATTTATATAAACTCTCGTACAATTTGAATATTAAAAGGCATTATTTTAAATAATATATTATTCGTTAAAATAAAGTGATATGATCATTTTATGCTATGCTAATTATCATTTATATAAACTCTCATACAATTTGAATATTCATAGGCATGCAATCAAATAGTAAGCACTTACTTATTTTAAATAATATATTATTCGTTAAAATAAAGTGATATGATCATTTTATGCTATGCTAATTATCATTTATATAAACTCTCATACAATTTAATTATTCATAGGCATGCAATCAAATAGTAAACACTTACTTATTTTAAATAATATATTATTCGTTAAAATAAAGTGATATGATCATTTTATGCTATGCTAATTATCATTTATATAAACTCTCATACAATTTGAATATTCATAGGCATGCAATCAAATAGTAAGCACTTACTTATTTTAAATAATATATTATTCGTTAAAATAAAGTGATATGATCATTTTATGCTATACTAATTATCGTTTATATAAACTCTCATACAATTTGAATATTCATAGGCATGCAATCAAATAGTAAACACTTACTTATTTTAAATAATATATTATTCGTTAAAATAAAGTGATATGATCATTTTATGCTATGCTAATTATCATTTATATAAACTCTCATACAATTTAATTATTCATAGGCATGCAATCAAATAGTAAGCACTTACTTATTTTAAATAATATATTATTCGTTAAAATAAAGTGATATGATCATTTTATGCTATACTAATTATCATTTATATAAACTCTCATACAATTTGAATATTCATAGGCATGCAATCAAATAGTAAGCACTTACTTATTTTAAATAATATATTGTTCGTTAAAATAAAGTGATATGATCATTTTATGCTATGCTAATTATCATTTATATAAACTCTCATACAATTTGAATATTCATAGGCATGCAATCAAATAGTAAACACTTACTTATTTTAAATAATATATTATTCGTTAAAATAAAGTGATATGATCATTTTATGCTATGCTAATTATCATTTATATAAACTCTTATACAATTTGAATATTCATAGGCATGCAATCAAATAGTAAGCACTTACTTATTTTAAATAATATATATTATTCGTTAAAATAAAGTGATATGATCATTTTATGCTATGGTAATTATCATTTATATAAACTCTCATACAATTTGAATATTCATAGGCATTATTTTAAATAATATGTTATTCGTTAAAATAAAGTGATATGATCATTTTATGCTATGCTAATAATCATTTATATAAACTCTCATACAATTTGAATATTCATAGGCATGCAATCAAATAGTAAACACTTACTTATTTTAAATAATATATTATTCGTTAAAATAAAGTGATATGATCATTTTATGCTATGCTAATTATCATTTATATAAACTCTCATACAATTTGAATATTCATAGGCTAAACACTTACTTATTTTAAATAATATATTATTCGTTAAAATAAAGTGATATGATCATTTTATGCTATGCTAATTATCATTTATATAAACTCTCATACAATTTGAATATTCATAGGCATGCAATCAAATAGTAAACACTTACTTATTTTAAATAATATATTATTCGTTAAAATAAAGTGATATGATCATTTTATGCTATGCTAATTATCGTTTATATAAACTCTCATACAATTTGAATATTCATAGGCATGCAATCAAATAGTAAACACTTACTTATTTTAAATAATATATTATTCGTTAAAATAAAGTGATATGATCATTTTATGCTATGCTAATTATCGTTTATATAAACTCTCATACAATTTGATTATTCATAGGCATGCAATCAAATAGTAAACACTTACTTATTTTAAATAATATATTATTCGTTAAAATAAAGTGATATGATCATTTTATGCTATGCTAATTATCATTTATATAAACTCTCATACAATTTGAATATTCATAGGCTAAACACTTACTTATTTTAAATAATATATTATTCGTTAAAATAAAGTGATATGATCATTTTATGCTATGCTAATTATCATTTATATAAACTCTCATACAATTTGAATATTCATAGGCATGCAATCAAATAGTAAACACTTACATATTTTAAATAATATATTATTCGTTAAAATAAAGTGATATGATCATTTTATGCTATGCTAATTATCATTTATATAAACTCTCATACAATTTAATTATTCATAGGCATGCAATCAAATAGTAAACACTTACTTATTTTAAATAATATATTATTCGTTAAAATAAAGTGTTATGATCATTTTATGCTATGCTAATTATCATTTATATAAACTCTCATACAATTTGAATATTCATAGGCATGCAATCAAATAGTAAGCACTTACTTATTTTAAATAATATATTATTCGTTAAAATAAAGTGATATGATCATTTTATGCTATGCTAATTATCATTTATATAAACTCTCATACAATTTGAATATTCATAGGCATGCAATCAAATAGTAAGCACTTACTTATTTTAAATAATATATTGTTCGTTAAAATAAAGTGATATGATCATTTTATGCTATGCTAATTATCATTTATATAAACTCTCATACAATTTAATTATTCATAGGCATGCAATCAAATAGTAAACACTTACTTATTTTAAATAATATATTATTCGTTAAAATAAAGTGATATGATCATTTTATGCTATGCTAATTATCATTTATATAAACTCTCATACAATTTGAATATTCATAGGCATGCAATCAAATAGTAAGCACTTACTTATTTTAAATAATATATTATTCATTAAAATAAAATGATATGATCATTTTATGCTATGCTAATTATCATTTATATAAACTCTCGTACAATTTGAATATTAAAAGGCATTATTTTAAATAATATATTATTCGTTAAAATAAAGTGATATGATCATTTTATGCTATGCTAATTATCATTTATATAAACTCTCATACAATTTGAATATTCATAGGCATGCAATCAAATAGTAAGCACTTACTTATTTTAAATAATATATTATTCGTTAAAATAAAGTGATATGATCATTTTATGCTATGCTAATTATCATTTATATAAACTCTCATACAATTTAATTATTCATAGGCATGCAATCAAATAGTAAACACTTACTTATTTTAAATAATATATTATTCGTTAAAATAAAGTGATATGATCATTTTATGCTATGCTAATTATCATTTATATAAACTCTCATACAATTTGAATATTCATAGGCATGCAATCAAATAGTAAGCACTTACTTATTTTAAATAATATATTATTCATTAAAATAAAATGATATGATCATTTTATGCTATGCTAATTATCATTTATATAAACTCTCGTACAATTTGAATATTAAAAGGCATTATTTTAAATAATATATTATTCGTTAAAATAAAGTGATATGATCATTTTATGCTATGCTAATTATCATTTATATAAACTCTCATACAATTTGAATATTCAAAGGCATTATTTTAAATAATATATTATTCGTTAAAATAAAGTGATATGATCATTTTATGCTATGCTAATTATCATTTATATAAACTCTCATACAATTTGAATATTCATTGGCATGCAATCAAATAGTAAGCACTTACTTATTTTAAATAATATATTATTCGTTAAAATAAAGTGATATGATCATTTTATGCTATGCTAATTATCATTTATATAAACTCTCATACAATTTGAATATTTATAGGCATGCAATCAAATAGTAAACACTTACTTATTTTAAATAATATATTATTCGTTAAAATAAAGTGATATGATCATTTTATGCTATACTAATTATCATTTATATAAACTCTCATACAATTTGAATATTCATAGGCATGCAATCAAATAGTAAACACTTACTTATTTTAAATAATATATTATTCGTTAAAATAAAGTGATATGATCATTTTATGCTATGCTAATTATCATTTATATAAACTCTCATACAATTTGAATATTCATAGGCATGCAATCAAATAGTAAGCACTTACTTATTTTAAATAATATATTATTCGTTAAAATAAAATGATATGATTATTTTATGCTATGCTAATTATCATTTATATAAACTCTCATACAATTTGAATATTCAAAGGCATTATTTTAAATAATATATTATTCGTTAAAATAAAGTGATATGATCATTTTATGCTATGCTAATTATCATTTATATAAACTCTCATACAATTTGAATATTCATAGGCATGCAATCAAATAGTAAGCACTTACTTATTTTAAATAATATATTATTCGTTAAAATAAAGTGATATGATCATTTTATGCTATGCTAATTATCATTTATATAAACTCTCATACAATTTAATTATTCATAGGCATGCAATCAAATAGTAAACACTTACTTATTTTAAATAATATATTATTCGTTAAAATAAAGTGATATGATCATTTTATGCTATGCTATTTATCATTTATATAAACTCTCATACAATTTAATTATTCATAGGCATGCAATCTAATAGTAAACACTTACTTATTTTAAATAATATATTATTCGTTAAAATAAAGTGATATGATCATTTTATGCTATGCTAATTATCATTTATATAAACTCTCATACAATTTGAATATTCATAGGCATGCAATCAAATAGTAAGCACTTACTTATTTTAAATAATATATTATTCGTTAAAATAAAGTGATATGATCATTTTATGCTATGCTAATTATCATTTATATAAACTCTCATACAATTTGAATATTCATAGGCATGCAATCAAATAGTAAACACTTACTTATTTTAAATAATATATTATTCGTTAAATTAAAGTGATATGATCATTTTATGCTATGCTAATTATCATTAATATAAACTCTCACACTATTTGAATATTCATAGGCATGCAATCAAATAGTAAACACTTACTTATTTTAAATAATATATTATTCGTTAAAATAATGTGATATGATCATTTTATGCTATGCTAATTATCATTAATATAAACTCTCATGCGATTTGAATATTCATAGGCATGCAATCAAATAGTAAACACTTACTTATTTTAAATAATATATTATTCGTTAAAATAAAGTGATATGATCATTTTATGCTACGCTAATTATCATTTATATAAACTCTCATACAATTTGAATATTCATAGGCTAAACACTTACTTATTTTAAATAATATATTATTCGTTAAAATAAAGTGATATGATCATTTTATGCTATGCTAATTATCATTTATATAAACTCTCATACAATTTGAATATTCATAGGCATGCAATCAAATAGTAAACACTTACTTATTTTAAATAATATATTATTCGTTAAAATAAAGTGATATGATCATTTTATGCTATGCTAATTATCATTTATATAAACTCTCATACAATTTAATTATTCATAGGCATGCAATCAAATAGTAAACACTTACTTATTTTAAATAATATATTATTCGTTAAAGTAAAGTGATATGATCATTTTATGCTATGCTAATTATCATTTATATAAACTCTCATACGATTTGAATATTCATAGGCATGCAATCAAATAGTAAACACTTACTTATTTTAAATAATATATTATTCGTTAAAGTAAAGTGATATGATCATTTTATGCTATGCTAATTATCATTTATATAAACTCTCATACGATTTGAATATTCATAGGCATGCAATCAAATAGTAAACACTTACTTATTTTAAATAATATATTATTCGTTAAAATAAAGTGATATGATCATTTTATGCTATGCTAATTATCATTTATATAAACTCTCATACAATTTGAATATTCATAGGCATGCAATCAAATAGTAAGCACTTACTTATTTTAAATAATATATTATTCGTTAAAATAAAATGATATGATCATTTTATGCTATGCTAATTATCATTTATATAAACTCTCATACAATTTGAATATTCAAAGGCATTATTTTAAATAATATATTATTCGTTAAAATAAAGTGATATGATCATTTTATGCTATGCTAATTATCATTTATATAAACTCTCATACAATTTGAATATTCATAGGCATGCAATCAAATAGTAAGCACTTACATATTTTAAATAATATATTATTCGTTAAAATAAAGTGATATGATCATTTTATTCTATGCTAATTATCATTTATATAAACTCTCAAAAAATTTGGATATTCATAGGCATGCAATCAAATAGTAAACACTTATTTATTTTAAATAATATATTATTCGTTAAAATAAAGTGATATGATCATTTTATGCTATGCTAATTCTCATTTATTTAAACTCTCATACAATTTGAATATTCATAGGCATGCAATCAAATAGTAAACACTTACTTATTTTAAATAATATATTATTCGTTAAAATAAAGTGATATGATCATTTTATGCTATGCTAATTATCATTTATATAAACTCTCATACAATTTGAATATTCATAGGCATGCAATCAAATAGTAAGCACTTACTTATTTTAAATAATATATTATTCGTTAAAATAAAATGATATGATCATTTTATGCTATGCTAATTATCATTTATATAAACTCTCATACAATTTGAATATTCAAAGGCATAATTTTAAATAATATATTATTCGTTAAAATAAAGTGATATGATCATTTTATGCTATGCTAATTATCATTTATATAAACTCTCATACAATTTGAATATTCATAGGCATGCAATCAAATAGTAAGCACTTACATATTTTAAATAATATATTATTCGTTAAAATAAAGTGATATGATCATTTTATTCTATGCTAATTATCATTTATATAAACTCTCAAAAAATTTGGATATTCATAGGCATGCAATCAAATAGTAAACACTTATTTATTTTAAATAATATATTATTCGTTAAAATAAAGTGATATGATCATTTTATGCTATGCTAATTCTCATTTATTTAAACTCTCATACAATTTGAATATTCATAGGCATGCAATCAAATAGTAAACACTTACTTATTTTAAATAATATATTATTCGTTAAAATAAAGTGATATGATCATTTTATGCTATGCTAATTATCATTTATATAAACTCTCATACAATTTGAATATTCATAGGCATGCAATCAAATAGTAAGCACTTACTTATTTTAAATAATATATTATTCGTTAAAATAAAGTGATATGATCATTTTATGCTATGCTAATTATCATTTATATAAACTCTCATACGATTTGAATATTCATAGGCATGCAATCAAATAGTAAACACTTACTTATTTTAAATAATATATTATTCGTTAAAGTAAAGTGATATGATCATTTTATGCTACGCTAATTATCATTTATATAAACTCTCATACGATTTGAATATTCATAGGCATGCAATCAAATAGTAAACACTTACTTATTTTAAATAATATATTATTCGTTAAAATAAAGTGATATGATCATTTTATGCTATGCTAATTATCATTTATATAAACTCTCATACAATTTCAATATTCATAGGCATGCAATCAAATAGTAAACACTTACTTATTTTAAATAATATATTATTCGTTAAAATAAAGTGATATGATCATTTTATGCTATGCTAATTATCATTTATATAAACTCTCATACAATTTAATTATTCATAGGCATGCAATCAAATAGTAAACACTTACTTATTTTAAATAATATATTATTCGTTAAACTAAAGTGATATGATCATTTTATGCTATGCTAATTATCATTTATATAAACTCTCATACAATTTCAATATTCATAGGCATGCAATCAAATAGTAAACACTTACTTATTTTAAATAATATATTATTCGTTAAAATAAAGTGATATGATCATTTTATGCTATGCTAATTATCATTTATATAAACTCTCATACAATTTGAATATTCATAGGCATGCAATCAAATAGTAAACACTTACTTATTTTAAATAATATATTATTCGTTAAAATAAAGTGATATGATCATTTTATGCTATGCTAATTATCATTTATATAAACTCTCATACAATTTAATTATTCATAGGCATGCAATCAAATAGTAAACACTTACTTATTTTAAATAATATATTATTCGTTAAACTAAAGTGATATGATCATTTTATGCTATGCTAATTATCATTTATATAAACTCTCATACAATTTGAATATTCATAGGCATGCAATCAAATAGTAAACACTTACTTATTTTAAATAATATATTATTCGTTAAAATAAAGTGATATGATCATTTTATGCTACGCTAATTATCATTTATATAAACTCTCATACAATTTGAATATTCATAGGCATGCAATCAAATAGTAAACACTTACTTATTTTAAATAATATATTATTCGTTAAAATAAAGTGATGTGATCATTTTATGCTACGCTAATTATCATTTATATAAACTCTCATACAATTTGAATATTCATAGGCATGCAATCAAATAGTAAACACTTACTTATTTTAAATAATATATTATTCGTTAAAATAAAGTGATGTGATCATTTTATGCTACGCTAATTATCATTTATCTAAACTCTCATACAATTTGAATATTCATAGGCATGCAATCAAATAGTAAACACTTACTTATTTTAAATAATATATTATTCGTTAAAATAAAGTGATATGATCATTTTATGCTACGCTAATTATCATTTATATAAACTCTCATACGATTTGAATATTCATAGGCATGCAATCAAATAGTAAACACTTACTTATTTTAAATAATATATTATTCGTTAAAATAAAGTGATATGATCATTTTATGCTACGCTAATTATCATTTATATAAACTCTCATACGATTTGAATGTTCATAGGCATGCAATCAAATAGTAAACACTTACTTATTTTAAATAATATATTATTCGTTAAAATAAAGTGATTTGATCATTTTATGGTATGCTAATTATCATTTATATAAACTCTCATACGATTTGAATGTTCATAGGCATGCAATCAAATAGTAAACACTTACTTATTTTAAATAATATATTATTCGTTAAAATGAAGTGATATGATCATTTTATGCTACGCTAATTATCATTTATATAAACTCTCATGCAATTTGAATATTCATAGGCATGCAATCAAATAGTAAACACTTACTTATTTTAAATAATATATTATTCGTTAAAATAAAGTGATATGATCATTTTATGCTATGCTAATTATCATTTATATAAACTCTCATACAATTTGAATATTCATAGGCATGCAATCAAATAGTAAACACTTACTTATTTTAAATAATAATATATTATTCGTTAATATAAAGTGATATGATCATTTTATGCTACGCTAATTATCATTTATATAAACTCTCACACGATTTAAATATTCATAGGCATGCAATCAAATAGTAAACACTTACTTATTTTAAATAATATATTATTCGTTAAAATAAAGTGATATGATCATTTTATGCTATGCTAATTCTCATTTATATAAACTCTCATACAATTTGAATATTCATAGGCATGCAATCAAATAGTAAACACTTACTTATTTTAAATAATATATTATTCGTTAAAATAAAGTGATATGATCATTTTATGCTATGCTAATTATCATTTATATAAACTCTCATACAATTTGAATATTCATAGGCATGCAATCAAATAGTAAGCACTTACTTATTTTAAATAATATATTATTCGTTAAAATAAAGAGATATGATCATTTTATGCTATGCTAATTATCATTTATATAAACTCTCATACAATTTGAATATTCATAGGCATGCAATCAAATAGTAAACACTTACTTATTTTAAATAATATATTATTCGTTAAATTAAAGTGATATGATCATTTTATGCTATGCTAATTATCATTAATATAAACTCTCACACTATTTGAATATTCATAGGCATGCAATCAAATAGTAAACACATACTTATTTTAAATAATATATTATTCGTTAAAATAATGTGATATGATCATTTTATGCTATGCTAATTATCATTAATATAAACTCTCATGCGATTTGAATATTCATAGGCATGCAATCAAATAGTAAACACTTACTTATTTTAAATAATATATTATTCGTTAAAATAAAGTGATATGATCATTTTATGCTACGCTAATTATCATTTATATAAACTCTCATACAATTTGAATATTCATAGGCTAAACACTTACTTATTTTAAATAATATATTATTCGTTAAAATAAAGTGATATGATCATTTTATGCTATGCTAATTATCATTTATATAAACTCTCATACAATTTGAATATTCATAGGCATGCAATCAAATAGTAAGCACTTACTTATTTTAAATAATATATTATTCGTTAAAATAAAATGATATGATCATTTTATGCTATGCTAATTATCATTTATATAAACTCTCATACAATTTGAATATTCAAAGGCATTATTTTAAATAATATATTATTCGTTAAAATAAAGTGATATGATCATTTTATGCTATGCTAATTATCATTTATATAAACTCTCATACAATTTGAATATTCATAGGCATGCAATCAAATAGTAAGCACTTACATATTTTAAATAATATATTATTCGTTAAAATAAAGTGATATGATCATTTTATTCTATGCTAATTATCATTTATATAAACTCTCATACAATTTAATTATTCATAGGCATGCAATCAAATAGTAAACACTTACTTATTTTAAATAATATATTATTCGTTAAAGTAAAGTGATATGATCATTTTATGCTATGCTAATTATCATTTATACAAACTCTCATACGATTTGAATATTCATAGGCATGCAATCAAATAGTAAACACTTACTTATTTTAAATAATATATTATTCGTTAAAGTAAAGTGATATGATCATTTTATGCTATGCTAATTATCATTTATATAAACTCTCATACGATTTGAATATTCATAGGCATGCAATCAAATAGTAAACACTTACTTATTTTAAATAATATATTATTCGTTAAAATAAAGTGATATGATCATTTTATGCTATGCTAATTATCATTTATATAAACTCTCATACAATTTGAATATTCATAGGCATGCAATCAAATAGTAAGCACTTACTTATTTTAAATAATATATTATTCGTTAAAATAAAATGATATGATCATTTTATGCTATGCTAATTATCATTTATATAAACTCTCATACAATTTGAATATTCAAAGGCATTATTTTAAATAATATATTATTCGTTAAAATAAAGTGATATGATCATTTTATGCTATGCTAATTATCATTTATATAAACTCTCATACAATTTGAATATTCATAGGTATGCAATCAAATAGTAAGCACTTACATATTTTAAATAATATATTATTCGTTAAAATAAAGTGATATGATCATTTTATTCTATGCTAATTATCATTTATATAAACTCTCATACAATTTGGATATTCATAGGCATGCAATCAAATAGTAAACACTTACTTATTTTAAATAATATATTATTCGTTAAAATAAAGTGATATGATCATTTTATGCTATGCTAATTCTCATTTATTTAAACTCTCATACAATTTGAATATTCATAGGCATGCAATCAAATAGTAAACACTTACTTATTTTAAATAATATATTATTCGTTAAAATAAAGTGATATGATCATTTTATGCTATGCTAATTATCATTTATATAAACTCTCATACGATTTGAATATTCATAGGCATGCAATCAAATAGTAAACACTTACTTATTTTAAATAATATATTATTCGTTAAAGTAAAGTGATATGATCATTTTATGCTACGCTAATTATCATTTATTTAAACTCTCATACGATTTGAATATTCATAGGCATGCAATCAAATAGTAACCACTTACTTATTTTAAATAATATATTATTCGTTAAACTAAAGTGATATGATCATTTTATGCTATGCTAATTATCATTTATATAAACTCTCAAACGATTTGAATATTCATAGGCATGCAATCAAATAGTAAACACTTACTTATTTTAAATAATATATTATTCGTTAAAATAAAGTGATATGATCATTTTATGCTATGCTAATTATCATTTATATAAACTCTCATACAATTTGAATATTCATAGGTATGCAATCAAATAGTAAGCACTTACTTATTTTAAATAATATATTATTCGTTAAAATAAAGTGATATGATCATTTTATTCTATGCTAATTATCATTTATATAAACTCTCATACGATTTGGATATTCATAGGCATGCAATCAAATAGTAAACACTTACTTATTTTAAATAATATATTATTCGTTAAAATAAAGTGATATGATCATTTTATGCTATGCTAATTCTCATTTATATAAACTCTCATACAATTTGAATATTCATAGGCATGCAATCAAATAGTAAACACTTACTTATTTTAAATAATATATTATTCGTTAAAATAAAGTGATATGATCATTTTATGCTACGCTAATAATCATTTATATAAACTCTCATACAATTTGAATATTCATAGGCATGCAATCAAATAGTAAACACTTACTTATTTTAAATAATATATTATTCGTTAAAATAAAGTGATATGATCATTTTATGGTACGCTAATTAACATTTATATAAACTCTCATACGATTTGAATATTCATAGGCATGCAATCAAATAGTAAACACTTACTTATTTTAAATAATATATTATTCGTTAAAATAAAGTGATATGATCATTTTATGCTACGCTAATAATCATTTATATAAACTCTCATACGATTTGAATATTCATAGGCATGCAATCAAATAGTAAACACTTACTTATTTTAAATAATATATTATTCGTTAAAATAAAGTGATATGATCATTTTATTCTATGCTAATTATCATTTATATAAACTCTCATACGATTTGGATATTCATAGGCATGCAATCAAATAGTAAACACTTACTTATTTTAAATAATAATATATTATTCGTTAAAATAAAGTGATATGATCATTTTATGCTACGCTAATTATCATTTATATAAACTCTCATACGATTTGAATATTCATAGGCATGCAATCAAATAGTAAACACTTACTTATTTTAAATAATATATTATTCGTTAAAATAAAGTGATATGATCATTTTATGCTATGCTAATTATCATTTATATAAACTCTCACACAATTTGAATATTCATAGGCATGCAATCAAATAGTAAACACTTACTTATTTTAAATAATATATTATTCGTTAAAATAAAGTGATATGATCATTTTATGCTATGCTAATTATCATTTATATAAACTCTCACACAATTTGAATATTCATAGGCATGCAATCAAATAGTAAACACTTACTTATTTTAAATAATATATTATTCGTTAAAATAAAGTGATATGATCATTTTATGTTATGCTAATTATCATTTATATAAACTCTCATACAATTTGAATATTCATAGGCATGCAATCAACTAGTAAACACTTACTTATTTTAAATAATATATTATTCGTTAAATTAAAGTGATATGATCATTTTATGCTATGCTAATTATCATTTATATAAACTCTCACACGATTTGAATATTCATAGGCATGCAATCAAATAGTAAACACTTACTTATTTTAAATAATATATTATTCGTTAAAATAATGTGATATGATCATTTTATGCTATGCTAATTATCATTAATATAAACTCTCATGCGATTTGAATATTCATAGGCATGCAATCAAATAGTAAACACTTACTTATTTTAAATAATATATTATTCGTTAAAATAAAGTGATATGATCATTTTATGCTACGCTAATAATCATTTATATAAACTCTCATACAATTTGAATATTCATAGGCATGCAATCAAATAGTAAACACTTACTTATTTTAAATAATATATTATTCGTTAAAATAAAGTGATATGATCATTTTATGCTACGCTAATTATCATTTATATAAACTCTCATACAATTTGAATATTCATAGGCATGCCATCAAATAGTAAACACTTACTTATTTTAAATAATATATTATTCGTTAAAATAAAGTGATATGATCATTTTATGCGACGCTAATAATCATTTATATAAACTCTCATACGATTTGAATATTCATAGGCATGCAATCAAATAGTAAGCACTTACTTATTTTAAATAATATATTATTCGTTAAAATAAAGTGATATGATCATTTTATGCTATGCTAATTATCATTTATATAAACTCTCATACGATTTGAATATTCATAGGCATGCAATCAAATAGTAAACACTTACTTATTTTAAATAATATATTATTCGTTAAAATAAAGTGATATGATCATTTTATGCTATGCTAATTATCATTTATATAAACTCTCATACAATTTGAATATTCATAGGCATGCAATCAAATAGTAAACACTTACTTATTTTAAATAATATTATATTATTCGTTAAAATAAAGTGATATGATCATTTTATACTATGCTAATTATCATTTATATAAACTCTCATACAATTTGAATATTCATAGGCATGCAATCAAATAGTAAACACTTACTTATTTTAAATAATATATTATTCGTTAAAATAAAGTGATATGATCATTTTATGCTATGCTAATTATCATTTATATAAACTCTCATCCAATTTGAATATTCATAGGCATGCAATCAAATAGTAAACACTTACTTATTTTAAATAATATATTATTCGTTAAAATAAAGTGATATGATCATTTTATGCTACGCTAATAATCATTTATATAAACTCTCATACAATTTGAATATTCATAGGCATGCAATCAAATAGTAAACACTTACTTATTTTAAATAATATATTATTCGTTAAAATAAAGTGATATGATCATTTTATGCTACGCTAATTATCATTTATATAAACTCTCATACAATTTGAATATTCATAGGCATGCCATCAAATAGTAAACACTTACTTATTTTAAATAATATATTATTCGTTAAAATAAAGTGATATGATCATTTTATGCTACGCTAATTATCATTTATATAAACTCTCATACAATTTGAATATTCAATGGCATGCAATCAAATAGTAAACACTTACTTATTTTAAATAAGATATTATTCGTTAAAATAAAGTGATATGATCATTTTATGCTACGCTAATTATCATTTATATAAACTCTCATACAATTTGAATATTCATAGGCATGCAATCAAATAGTAAACACTTACTTATTTTAAATAATATATTATTCGTTAAAATAAAGTGATATGATCATTTTATGCTACGCTAATTATCATTTATATAAACTCTCATACAATTTGAATATTCATAGGCATGCAATCAAATAGTAAACACTTACTTATTTTAAATAATATATTATTCGTTAAAATAAAGTGATATGATCATTTTATGCTACGCTAATTATCATTTATATAAACTCTCATACAATTTGAATATTCATAGGCATGCAATCAAATAGTAAACACTTACTTATTTTAAATAATATATTATTCGTTAAAATAAAGTGATATGATCATTTTATGCTATGCTAATTATCATTTATATAAACTCTCATACAATTTGAATATTCATAGGCATGCAATCAAATAGTAAACACTTACTTATTTTAAATAATAATATATTATTCGTTAAAATAAAGTGATATGATCATTTTATGCTACGCTAATTATCATTTATATAAACTCTCACACGATTTAAATATTCATAGGCATGCAATCAAAAAGTAAACACTTACTTATTTTAAATAATATATTATTCGTTAAAATAAAGTGATATGATCATTTTATGCTATGCTAATTATCATTTATATAAACTCTCACACAATTTGAATATTCATAGGCATGCAATCAAATAGTAAACACTTACTTATTTTAAATAATATATTATTCTTTAAAATAAAGTGATATGATCATTTTATGCTATGCTAATTATCATTTATATAAACTCTCACACGATTTGAATATTCATAGGCATGCAATCAAATAGTAAACACTTACTTATTTTAAATAATATATTATTCGTTAAAATAAAGTGATTTGATCATTTTATGGTATGCTAATTATCATTTATATAAACTCTCATACGATTTGAATGTTCATAGGCATGCAATCAAATAGTAAACACTTACTTATTTTAAATAATATATTATTCGTTAAAATAAAGTGATATGATCATTTTATGCTACGCTAATTATCATTTATATAAACTCTCATGCAATTTGAATATTCATAGGCATGCAATCAAATAGTAAACACTTACTTATTTTAAATAATATATTATTCGTTAAAATAAAGTGATATGATCATTTTATGCTATGCTAATTATCATTTATATAAACTCTCATACAATTTGAATATTCATAGGCATGCAATCAAATAGTAAGCACTTACTTATTTTAAATAATATATATTATTCGTTAAAATAAAGTGATATGATCATTTTTATGCTATGGTAATTATCATTTATATAAACTCTCATACAATTTGAATATTCATAGGCATTATTTTAAATAATATGTTATTCGTTAAAATAAAGTGATATGATCATTTTATGCTATGCTAATTATCATTTATATAAACTCTTATACAATTTGAATATTCATAGGCATGCAATCAAATAGTGAACACTTACTTATTTTAAATAATATATTATTCGTTAAAATAAAGTGATATGATCATTTTATGCTATGCTAATTATCATTTATATAAACTCTCATACAATTTGAATATTCATAGGCATGCAATCAAATAGTAAACACTTACTTATTTTAAATAATATATTATTCGTTAAAATAAAGTGATATGATCATTTTATGCTATGCTAATTATCATTTATATAAACTCTCATACAATTTAATTATTCATAGGCATGCAATCAAATGGTAAACACTTACTTATTTTAAATAATATATTATTCGTTAAAGTAAAGTGATATGATCATTTTATGCTATGCTAATTATCATTTATATAAACTCTCATACGATTTGAATATTCATAGGCATGCAATCAAATAGTAAACACTTACTTATTTTAAATAATATATTATTCGTTAAAATAAAGTGATATGATCATTTTATGCTATGCTAATTATCATTTATATAAATTCTCATACAATTTGAATATTCATAGGCATGCAATCAAATAGTAAGCACTTACTTATTTTAAATAATATATTATTCGTTAAAATAAAATGATATGATCATTTTATGCTATGCTAATTATCATTTATATAAACTCTCATACAATTTGAATATTCAAAGGCATTAATTTAAATAATATATTATTCGTTAAAATAAAGTGATATGATCATTTTATGCTATGCTAATTATCATTTATATAAACTCTCATACAATTTGAATATTCATAGGCATGCAATCAAATAGTAAGCACTTACTTATTTTAAATAATATATTATTCGTTAAAATAAAGTGATATGATCATTTTATGCTACGCTAATTATCCTTTATATAAACTCTCATACAATTTGAATATTCATAGGCATGCCATCAAATAGTAAACACTTACTTATTTTAAATAATATATTATTCGTTAAAATAAAGTGATATGATCATTTTATGCTACGCTAATTATCATTTATATAAACTCTCATACAATTTGGATATTCATAGGCATGCAATCAAATAGTAAACACTTACTTATTTTAAATAATATATTATTCGTTAAAATAAAGTGATATGATCATTTTATGCTATGCTAATTATCATTTATATAAATTCTCATACAATTTGAATATTCATAGGCATGCAATCAAATAGTAAGCACTTACTTATTTTAAATAATATATTATTCGTTAAAATAAAATGATATGATCATTTTATGCTATGCTAATTATCATTTATATAAACTCTCATACAATTTGAATATTCAAAGGCATTATTTTAAATAATATATTATTCGTTAAAATAAAGTGATATGATCATTTTATGCTATGCTAATTATCATTTATATAAACTCTCATACAATTTGAATATTCATAGGCATGCAATCAAATAGTAAGCACTTACTTATTTTAAATAATATATTATTCGTTAAAATAAAGTGATATGATCATTTTATGCTACGCTAATTATCATTTATATAAACTCTCATACGATTTGAATATTCATAGGCATGCAATCAAATAGTAAACACTTACATATTTTAAATAATATATTATTCGTAAAAGTAAAGTGATATGATCATTTTATGCTACGCTAATTATCATTTATATAAACTCTCATACAATTTGAATATTCATAGGCATGCAATCAAATAGTAAACACTTACTTATTTTAAATAATATATTATTCGTTAAAATAAAGTGATATGATCATTTTATGCTACGCTAATTATCATTTATATAAACTCTCATACAATTTGAATATTCATAGGCATGCAATCAAATAGTAAACACTTACTTATTTTAAATAATATATTATTCGTTAAAATAAAGTGATATGATCATTTTATGCTACGCTAATTATCATTTATATAAACT
Source organism: Acmispon strigosus (assembly GCA_030819835.1). Taxonomy (NCBI): domain Eukaryota; kingdom Viridiplantae; phylum Streptophyta; class Magnoliopsida; order Fabales; family Fabaceae; genus Acmispon; species Acmispon strigosus. The sequence goes on along the minus strand of JAUAMA010000004.1, from coordinate 19,382,643 downwards.
CTCATACAATTTGAATATTCATAGGCATGCAATCAAATAGTAAACACTTACTTATTTTAAATAATATATTATTCGTTAAAATAAAGTGATATGATCATTTTATGCTACGCTAATTATCATTTATATAAACTCTCATGCAATTTGAATATTCATAGGCATGCAATCAAATAGTAAACACTTACTTATTTTAAATAATATATTATTCGTTAAAATAAAGTGATATGATCATTTTATGCTATGCTAATTATCATTTATATAAATTCTCATACAATTTGAATATTCATAGGCATGCAATCAAATAGTAAGCACTTACTTATTTTAAATAATATATTATTCGTTAAAATAAAATGATATGATCATTTTATGCTATGCTAATTATCATTTATATAAACTCTCATACAATTTGAATATTCAAAGGCATTATTTTAAATAATATATTATTCGTTAAAATAAAGTGATATGATCATTTTATGCTATGCTAATTATCATTTATATAAACTCTCATACAATTTGAATATTCATAGGCATGCAATCAAATAGTAAGCACTTACTTATTTTAAATAATATATTATTCGTTAAAATAAAGTGATATGATCATTTTATGCTACGCTAATTATCATTTATATAAACTCTCATACAATTTGAATATTCATAGGCATGCCATCAAATAGTAAACACTTACTTATTTTAAATAATATATTATTCGTTAAAATAAAGTGATATGATCATTTTATGCTACGCTAATTATCATTTATATAAACTCTCATACAATTTGGATATTCATAGGCATGCAATCAAATAGTAAACACTTACTTATTTTAAATAATATATTATTCGTTAAAATAAAGTGATATGATCATTTTATGGTATGCTAATTATCATTTATATAAACTCTCATACGATTTGAATATTCATAGGCATGCAATCAAATAGTAAACACTTACTTATTTTAAATAATATATTATTCGTTAAAATAAAGTGATATGATCATTTTATGCTATGCTAATTATCATTTATATAAATTCTCATACAATTTGAATATTCATAGGCATGCAATCAAATAGTAAGCACTTACTTATTTTAAATAATATATTATTCGTTAAAATAAAATGATATGATCATTTTATGCTATGCTAATTATCATTTATATAAACTCTCATACAATTTGAATATTCAAAGGCATTATTTTAAATAATATATTATTCGTTAAAATAAAGTGATATGATCATTTTATGCTACGCTAATTATCATTTATATAAACTCTCATATGATTTGAATATTCATAGGCATGCAATCAAATAGTAAACACTTACATATTTTAAATAATATATTATTCGTTAAAGTAAAGTGATATGATCATTATATGCTACGCTAATTATCCTTTATATAAACTCTCATACAATTTGAATATTCATAGGCATGCAATCAAATAGTAAACACTTACTTATTTTAAATAATATATTATTCGTTAAAATAAAGTGATATGATCATTTTATGCTACGCTAATTATCATTTATATAAACTCTCATACAATTTGAATATTCATAGGCATGCAATCAAATAGTAAACACTTACTTATTTTAAATAATATATTATTCGTTAAAATAAAGTGATATGATCATTTTATGCTACGCTAATTATCATTTATATAAACTCTCATACAATTTGAATATTCATAGGCATGCAATCAAATAGTAAACACTTACTTATTTTAAATAATATATTATTCGTTAAAATAAAGTGATATGATCATTTTATGCTACGCTAATTATCATTTATATAAACTCTCATGCAATTTGAATATTCATAGGCATGCAATCAAATAGTAAACACTTACTTATTTTAAATAATATATTATTCGTTAAAATAAAGTGATATGATCATTTTAAGCTATGCTAATTATCATTTATATAAACTCTCATACAATTTGAATATTCATAGGCATGCAATCAAATAGTAAACACTTACTTATTTTAAATAATAATATATTATTCTCTAAAATAAAGTGATATGATCATTTTATGCTACGCTAATTATCATTTATATAAACTCTCACACGATTTAAATATTCATAGGCATGCAATCAAATAGTAAACACGTACTTATTTTAAATAATATATTATTCGTTAAAATAAAGTGATATGATAATTTTATGCTACGCTAATTATCATTTATATAAACTCTCATACAATTTGAATATTCATAGGCATGCAATCAAATAGTAAACACTTACGTATTTTAAATAATATATTATTCGTTAAATTAAAGTGATATGATCATTTTATGCTCTGCTAATTATCATTTATATAAACTCTCACACGATTTGAATATTCATAGGCATGCAATCAAATAGTAAACACTTACTTATTTTAAATAATATATTATTCGTTAAAATAATGTGATATGATCATTTTATGCTATGGTAATTATCATTTATATAAACTCTCATACAATTTGAATATTCATAGGCATTATTTTAAATAATATGTTATTCGTTAAAATAAAGTGATATGATCATTTTATGCTATGCTAATTATCATTTATATAAACTCTCATACAATTTGAATATTCATAGGCATGCAATCAAATAGTAAACACTTACTTATTTTAAATAATATATTATTCGTTAAAATAAAGTGATATGATCATTTTATGCTATGCTAATTATCATTTATATAAACTCTCATACAATTTGAATATTCATAGGCATGCAATCAAATAGTAAGCACTTACTTATTTTAAATAATATATTATTCGTTAAAATAAAGTGATATGATCATTTTATGCTACGCTAATTATCATTTATATAAACTCTCATATAATTTGAATATTCATAGGCATGCCATCAAATAGTAAACACTTACTTATTTTAAATAATATATTATTCGTTAAAATAAAGTGATATGATCATTTTATGCTACGCTAATTATCATTTATATAAACTCTCATACAATTTGGATATTCATAGGCATGCAATCAAATAGTAAACACTTACTTATTTTAAATAATATATTATTCGTTAAAATAAAGTGATATGATCATTTTATGGTATGCTAATTATCATTTATATAAACTCTCATACGATTTGAATATTCATAGGCATGCAATCAAATAGTAAACACTTACTTATTTTAAATAATATATTATTCGTTAAAATAAAGTGATATGATCATTTTATGCTATGCTAATTATCATTTATATAAATTCTCATACAATTTGAATATTCACAGGCATGCAATCAAATAGTAATCACTTACTTATTTTAAATAATATATTATTCGTTAAAATAAAATGATATGATCATTTTATGCTATGCTAATTATCATTTATATAAACTCTCATACAATTTGAATATTCAAAGGCATTATTTTAAATAATATATTATTCGTTAAAATAAAGTGATATGATCATTTTATGCTATGCTAATTATCATTTATATAAACTCTCATACAATTTGAATATTCATAGGCATGCAATCAAATAGCAAGCACTTACTTATTTTAAATAATATATTATTCGTTAAAATAAAGTGATATGATCATTTTATGCTACGCTAATTATCATTTATATAAACTCTCATACGATTTGAATATTCATAGGCATGCAATCAAATAGTAAACACTTACATATTTTAAATAATATATTATTCGTTAAAGTAAAGTGATATGATCATTTTATGCTACGCTAATTATCATTTATATAAACTCTCATACAATTTGAATATTCATAGGCATGCAATCAAATAGTAAACACTTACTTATTTTAAATAATATATTATTCGTTAAAATAAAGTGATATGATCATTTTATGCTACGCTAATTATCATTTATATAAACTCTCATACAATTTGAATATTCATAGGCATGCAATCAAATAGTAAACACTTACTTATTTTAAATAATATATTATTCGTTAAAATAAAGTGATATGATCATTTTATGCTACGCTAATTATCATTTATATAAACTCTCATACAATTTGAATATTCATAGGCATGCAATCAAATAGTAAACACTTACTTATTTTAAATAATATATTATTCGTTAAAATAAAGTGATATGATCATTTTATGCTACGCTAATTATCATTTATATAAACTCTCATGCAATTTGAATATTCATAGGCATGCAATCAAATAGTAAACACTTACTTATTTTAAATAATATATTATTCGTTAAAATAAAGTGATATGATCATTTTAAGCTATGCTAATTATCATTTATATAAACTCTCATACAATTTGAATATTCATAGGCATGCAATCAAATAGTAAACACTTACTTATTTTAAATAATAATATATTATTCTCTAAAATAAAGTGATATGATCATTTTATGCTACGCTAATTATCATTTATATAAACTCTCACACGATTTAAATATTCATAGGCATGCAATCAAATAGTAAACACGTACTTATTTTAAATAATATATTATTCGTTAAAATAAAGTGATATGATAATTTTATGCTACGCTAATTATCATTTATATAAACTCTCATACAATTTGAATATTCATAGGCATGCAATCAAATAGTAAACACTTACGTATTTTAAATAATATATTATTCGTTAAATTAAAGTGATATGATCATTTTATGCTCTGCTAATTATCATTTATATAAACTCTCACACGATTTGAATATTCATAGGCATGCAATCAAATAGTAAACACTTACTTATTTTAAATAATATATTATTCGTTAAAATAATGTGATATGATCATTTTATGCTATGCTAATTATCATTAATATAAACTCTCATGCGATTTGAATATTCATAGGCATGCAATCAAATAGTAAGCACTTACTTATTTTAAATAATATATTATTCGTTAAAATAAAGTGATATGATCATTTTATGCTATGCTAATTATCATTTATATAAACTCTCATACAATTTAATTATTCATAGGCATGCAATCTAATAGTAAACACTTACTTATTTTAAATAATATATTATTCTTTAAAATAAAGTGATATGATCATTTTATGCTATGCTAATTATCATTTATATAAACTCTCACACGATTTGAATATTCATAGGCATGCAATCAAATAGTAAACACTTACTTATTTTAAATAATATATTATTCGTTAAAATAAAGTGATTTGATCATTTTATGGTATGCTAATTATCATTTATATAAACTCTCATACGATTTGAATGTTCATAGGCATGCAATCAAATAGTAAACACTTACTTATTTTAAATAATATATTATTCGTTAAAATAAAATGATATGATCATTTTATGCTATGCTAATTATCATTTATATAAACTCTCATACAATTTGAATATTCAAAGGCATTATTTTAAATAATATATTATTCGTTAAATTAAAGTGATATGATCATTTTATGCTATGCTAATTATCATTTATATAAACTCTCAAACAATTTGAATATTCATAGGCATGCAATCAAATAGTAAGCACTTACATATTTTAAATAATATATTATTCGTTAAAATAAAGTGATATGATCATTTTATGCTATGCTAATTATCATTTATATAAACTCTCATACAATTTGAATATTCATAGGCATGCAATCAAATAGTAAGCACTTACTTATTTTAAATAATATATTATTCGTTAAAATAAAGTGATATGATCATTTTATGCTATACTAATTATCATTTATATAAACTCTCATACAATTTGAATATTCATAGGCATGCAATCAAATAGTAAGCACTTACTTATTTTAAATAATATATTGTTCGTTAAAATAAAGTGATATGATCATTTTATGGTATGCTAATTATCATTTATATAAACTCTCATACAATTTGAATATTCATAGGCATGCAATCAAATAGTAAACACGTACTTATTTTAAATAATATATTATTCGTTAAAATAAAGTGATATGATCATTTTATGCTACGCTAATTATCATTTATATAAACTCTCATACAATTTGAATATTCATAGGCATGCAATCAAATAGTAAACACTTACGTATTTTAAATAATATATTATTCGTTAAATTAAAGTGATATGATCATTTTATGCTCTGCTAATTATCATTTATATAAACTCTCACACGATTTGAATATTCATAGGCATGCAATCAAATAGTAAACACTTACTTATTTTAAATAATATATTATTCGTTAAAATAATGTGATATGATCATTTTATGCTATGCTAATTATCATTAATATAAACTCTCATGCGATTTGAATATTCATAGGCATGCAATCAAATAGTAAGCACTTACTTATTTTAAATAATATATTATTCGTTAAAATAAAGTGATATGATCATTTTATGCTATGCTAATTATCATTTATATAAACTCTCATACAATTTAATTATTCATAGGCATGCAATCTAATAGTAAACACTTACTTATTTTAAATAATATATTATTCTTTAAAATAAAGTGATATGATCATTTTATGCTATGCTAATTATCATTTATATAAACTCTCACACGATTTGAATATTCATAGGCATGCAATCAAATAGTAAACACTTACTTATTTTAAATAATATATTATTCGTTAAAATAAAGTGATTTGATCATTTTATGGTATGCTAATTATCATTTATATAAACTCTCATACGATTTGAATGTTCATAGGCATGCAATCAAATAGTAAACACTTACTTATTTTAAATAATATATTATTCGTTAAAATAAAATGATATGATCATTTTATGCTATGCTAATTATCATTTATATAAACTCTCATACAATTTGAATATTCAAAGGCATTATTTTAAATAATATATTATTCGTTAAATTAAAGTGATATGATCATTTTATGCTATGCTAATTATCATTTATATAAACTCTCATACAATTTGAATATTCATAGGCATGCAATCAAATAGTAAGCACTTACATATTTTAAATAATATATTATTCGTTAAAATAAAGTGATATGATCATTTTATGCTATGCTAATTATCATTTATATAAACTCTCATACAATTTGAATATTCATAGGCATGCAATCAAATAGTAAGCACTTACTTATTTTAAATAATATATTATTCGTTAAAATAAAGTGATATGATCATTTTATGCTATACTAATTATCATTTATATAAACTCTCATACAATTTGAATATTCATAGGCATGCAATCAAATAGTAAGCACTTACTTATTTTAAATAATATATTGTTCGTTAAAATAAAGTGATATGATCATTTTATGGTATGCTAATTATCATTTATATAAACTCTCATACAATTTGAATATTCATAGGCATGCAATCAAATAGTAAACACTTACTTATTTTAAATAATATATTATTCGTTAAAATAAAGTGATATGATCATTTTATGCTATGCTAATTATCATTTATATAAACTCTCATACAATTTGAATATTCATAGGCATGCAATCAAATAGTAAGCACTTACTTATTTTAAATAATATATTATTCGTTAAAATAAAGTGATATGGTCATTTTATGCTATGCTAATTATCATTTATATAAACTCTCATACAATTTGAATATTCATAGGCATGCAATCAAATAGTAAGCACTTACTTATTTTAAATAATATATTATTCGTTAAAATAAAGTGATATGATCATTTTATGCTATGCTAATTATCATTTATATAAACTCTCATACAATTTGAATATTCATAGGCATGCAATCAAATAGTAAGCACTTACTTATTTTAAATAATATATTATTCGTTAAAATAAAGTGATATGATCATTTTATGCTATACTAATTATCATTTATATAAACTCTTATACATTTTGAATATTCATAGGCATGCAATCAAATAGTAAACACTTACTTATTTTAAATAATATATTATTCGTTAAAATAAAGTGATATGATCATTTTATGCTATGCTAATTATCATTTATATAAACTCTCATACAATTTAATTATTCATAGGCATGCAATCAAATAGTAAACACTTACTTATTTTAAATAATATATTATTCGTTAAAGTAAAGTGATATGATCATTTTATGCTATGCTAATTATCATTTATATAAACTCTCATACGATTTGAATATTCATAGGCATGCAATCAAATAGTAAACACTTACTTATTTTAAATAATATATTATTCGTTAAAGTAAAGTGATATGATCATTTTATGCTATGCTAATTATCATTTATATAAACTCTCATACGATTTGAATATTCATAGGCATGCAATTAAATAGTAAACACTTACTTATTTTAAATAATATATTATTCGTTAAAATAAAGTGATATGATCATTTTATGCTATGCTAATTATCATTTATATAAATTCTCATACAATTTGAATATTCATAGGCATGCAATCAAATAGTAAGCACTTACTTATTTTAAATAATATATTATTCGTTAAAATAAAATGATATGATCATTTTATGCTATGCTAATTATCATTTATATAAACTCTCATACAATTTGAATATTCAAAGGCATTATTTTAAATAATATATTATTCGTTAAAATAAAGTGATATGATCATTTTATGCTATGCTAATTATCATTTATATAAACTCTCATACAATTTGAATATTCATAGGCATGCAATCAAATAGTAAGCACTTACTTATTTTAAATAATATATTATTCGTTAAAATAAAGTGATATGATCATTTTATGCTACGCTAATTATCATTTATATAAACTCTCATACAATTTGAATATTCATAGGCATGCAATCAAATAGTAAGCACTTACTTATTTTAAATAATATATTATTCGTTAAAATAAAGTGATATGATCATTTTATGCTACGCTAATTATCATTTATATAAACTCTCATACAATTTGAATATTCATAGGCATGCCATCAAATAGTAAACACTTACTTATTTTAAATAATATATTATTCGTTAAAATAAAGTGATATGATCATTTTATGCTACGCTAATTATCATTTATATAAACTCTCATACAATTTGGATATTCATAGGCATGCAATCAAATAGTAAACACTTACTTATTTTAAATAATATATTATTCGTTAAAATAAAGTGATATGATCATTTTATGGTATGCTAATTATCATTTATATAAACTCTCATACGATTTGAATATTCATAGGCATGCAATCAAATAGTAAACACTTACTTATTTTAAATAATATATTATTCGTTAAAATAAAGTGATATGATCATTTTATGCTATGCTAATTATCATTTATATAAATTCTCATACAATTTGAATATTCATAGGCATGCAATCAAATAGTAAGCACTTACTTATTTTAAATAATATATTATTCGTTAAAATAAAATGATATGATCATTTTATGCTATGCTAATTATCATTTATATAAACTCTCATACAATTTGAATATTCAAAGGCATTATTTTAAATAATATATTATTCGTTAAAATAAAGTGATATGGTCATTTTATGCTATGCTAATTATCATTTATATAAACTCTCATACAATTTGAATATTCATAGGCATGCAATCAAATAGTAAGCACTTACTTATTTTAAATAATATATTATTCGTTAAAATAAAGTGATATGATCATTTTATGCTATGCTAATTATCATTTATATAAACTCTCATACAATTTGAATATTCATAGGCATGTAATCAAATAGTAAGCACTTACTTATTTTAAATAATATATTATTCGTTAAAATAAAGTGATATGATCATTTTATGCTATACTAATTATCATTTATATAAACTCTTATACATTTTGAATATTCTTAGGCATGCAATCAAATAGTAAACACTTACTTATTTTAAATAATATATTATTCGTTAAAATAAAGTGATATGATCATTTTATGCTATGCTAATTATCATTTATATAAACTCTCATACAATTTAATTATTCATAGGCATGCAATCAAATAGTAAACACTTACTTATTTTAAATAATATATTATTCGTTAAAGTAAAGTGATATGATCATTTTATGCTATGCTAATTATCATTTATATAAACTCTCATACGATTTGAATATTCATAGGCATGCAATCAAATAGTAAACACTTACTTATTTTAAATAATATATTATTCGTTAAAGTAAAGTGATATGATCATTTTATGCTATGCTAATTATCATTTATATAAACTCTCATACGATTTGAATATTCATAGGCATGCAATTAAATAGTAAACACTTACTTATTTTAAATAATATATTATTCGTTAAAATAAAGTGATATGATCATTTTATGCTATGCTAATTATCATTTATATAAATTCTCATACAATTTGAATATTCATAGGCATGCAATCAAATAGTAAGCACTTACTTATTTTAAATAATATATTATTCGTTAAAATAAAATGATATGATCATTTTATGCTATGCTAATTATCATTTATATAAACTCTCATACAATTTGAATATTCAAAGGCATTATTTTAAATAATATATTATTCGTTAAAATAAAGTGATATGATCATTTTATGCTATGCTAATTATCATTTATATAAACTCTCATACAATTTGAATATTCATAGGCATGCAATCAAATAGTAAGCACTTACTTATTTTAAATAATATATTATTCGTTAAAATAAAGTGATATGATCATTTTATGCTACGCTAATTATCATTTATATAAACTCTCATACAATTTGAATATTCATAGGCATGCAATCAAATAGTAAGCACTTACTTATTTTAAATAATATATTATTCGTTAAAATAAAGTGATATGATCATTTTATGCTACGCTAATTATCATTTATATAAACTCTCATACAATTTGAATATTCATAGGCATGCCATCAAATAGTAAACACTTACTTATTTTAAATAATATATTATTCGTTAAAATAAAGTGATATGATCATTTTATGCTACGCTAATTATCATTTATATAAACTCTCATACAATTTGGATATTCATAGGCATGCAATCAAATAGTAAACACTTACTTATTTTAAATAATATATTATTCGTTAAAATAAAGTGATATGATCATTTTATGGTATGCTAATTATCATTTATATAAACTCTCATACGATTTGAATATTCATAGGCATGCAATCAAATAGTAAACACTTACTTATTTTAAATAATATATTATTCGTTAAAATAAAGTGATATGATCATTTTATGCTATGCTAATTATCATTTATATAAATTCTCATACAATTTGAATATTCATAGGCATGCAATCAAATAGTAAGCACTTACTTATTTTAAATAATATATTATTCGTTAAAATAAAATGATATGATCATTTTATGCTATGCTAATTATCATTTATATAAACTCTCATACAATTTGAATATTCAAAGGCATTATTTTAAATAATATATTATTCGTTAAAATAAAGTGATATGATCATTTTATGCTATGCTAATTATCATTTATATAAACTCTCATACAATTTGAATATTCATAGGCATGCAATCAAATAGTAAGCACTTACTTATTTTAAATAATATATTATTCGTTAAAATAAAGTGATATGATCATTTTATGCTACGCTAATTATCATTTATATAAACTCTCATACGATTTGAATATTCATAGGCATGCAATCAAATAGTAAACACTTACATATTTTAAATAATATATTATTCGTTAAAGTAAAGTGATATGATCATTTTATGCTACGCTAATTATCATTTATATAAACTCTCATACAATTTGAATATTCATAGGCTTGCAATCAAATAGTAAACACTTACTTATTTTAAATAATATATTATTCGTTAAAATAAAGTGATATGATCATTTTATGCTACGCTAATTATCATTTATATAAACTCTCATACAATTTGAATATTCATAGGCATGCAATCAAATAGTAAACACTTACTTATTTTAAATAATATATTATTCGTTAAAATAAAGTGATATGATCATTTTATGCTACGCTAATTATCATTTATATAAACTCTCATACAATTTGAATATTCATAGGCATGCAATCAAATAGTAAACACTTACTTATTTTAAATAATATATTATTCGTTAAAATAAAGTGATATGATCATTTTATGCTACGCTAATTATCATTTATATAAACTCTCATGCAATTTGAATATTCATAGGCATGCAATCAAATAGTAAACACTTACTTATTTTAAATAATATATTATTCGTTAAAATAAAGTGATATGATCATTTTAAGCTATGCTAATTATCATTTATATAAACTCTCATACAATTTGAATATTCATAGGCATGCAATCAAATAGTAAACACTTACTTATTTTAAATAATAATATATTATTCTCTAAAATAAAGTGATATGATCATTTTATGCTACGCTAATTATCATTTATATAAACTCTCACACGATTTAAATATTCATAGGCATGCAATCAAATAGTAAACACGTACTTATTTTAAATAATATATTATTCGTTAAAATAAAGTGATATGATAATTTTATGCTACGCTAATTATCATTTATATAAACTCTCATACAATTTGAATATTCATAGGCATGCAATCAAATAGTAAACACTTACGTATTTTAAATAATATATTATTCGTTAAATTAAAGTGATATGATCATTTTATGCTCTGCTAATTATCATTTATATAAACTCTCACACGATTTGAATATTCATAGGCATGCAATCAAATAGTAAACACTTACTTATTTTAAATAATATATTATTCGTTAAAATAATGTGATATGATCATTTTATGCTATGCTAATTATCATTAATATAAACTCTCATGCGATTTGAATATTCATAGGCATGCAATCAAATAGTAAGCACTTACTTATTTTAAATAATATATTATTCGTTAAAATAAAGTGATATGATCATTTTATGCTATGCTAATTATCATTTATATAAACTCTCATACAATTTAATTATTCATAGGCATGCAATCTAATAGTAAACACTTACTTATTTTAAATAATATATTATTCTTTAAAATAAAGTGATATGATCATTTTATGCTATGCTAATTATCATTTATATAAACTCTCACACGATTTGAATATTCATAGGCATGCAATCAAATAGTAAACACTTACTTATTTTAAATAATATATTATTCGTTAAAATAAAGTGATTTGATCATTTTATGGTATGCTAATTATCATTTATATAAACTCTCATACGATTTGAATGTTCATAGGCATGCAATCAAATAGTAAACACTTACTTATTTTAAATAATATATTATTCGTTAAAATAAAATGATATGATCATTTTATGCTATGCTAATTATCATTTATATAAACTCTCATACAATTTGAATATTCAAAGGCATTATTTTAAATAATATATTATTCGTTAAATTAAAGTGATATGATCATTTTATGCTATGCTAATTATCATTTATATAAACTCTCAAACAATTTGAATATTCATAGGCATGCAATCAAATAGTAACCACTTACATATTTTAAATAATATATTATTCGTTAAAATAAAGTGATATGATCATTTTATGCTATGCTAATTATCATTTATATAAACTCTCATACAATTTGAATATTCATAGGCATGCAATCAAATAGTAAGCACTTACTTATTTTAAATAATATATTATTCGTTAAAATAAAGTGATATGATCATTTTATGCTATACTAATTATCATTTATATAAACTCTCATACAATTTGAATATTCATAGGCATGCAATCAAATAGTAAGCACTTACTTATTTTAAATAATATATTGTTCGTTAAAATAAAGTGATATGATCATTTTATGGTATGCTAATTATCATTTATATAAACTCTCATACAATTTGAATATTCATAGGCATGCAATCAAATAGTAAACACGTACTTATTTTAAATAATATATTATTCGTTAAAATAAAGTGATATGATCATTTTATGCTACGCTAATTATCATTTATATAAACTCTCATACAATTTGAATATTCATAGGCATGCAATCAAATAGTAAACACTTACGTATTTTAAATAATATATTATTCGTTAAATTAAAGTGATATGATCATTTTATGCTCTGCTAATTATCATTTATATAAACTCTCACACGATTTGAATATTCATAGGCATGCAATCAAATAGTAAACACTTACTTATTTTAAATAATATATTATTCGTTAAAATAATGTGATATGATCATTTTATGCTATGCTAATTATCATTAATATAAACTCTCATGCGATTTGAATATTCATAGGCATGCAATCAAATAGTAAGCACTTACTTATTTTAAATAATATATTATTCGTTAAAATAATGTGATATGATCATTTTATGCTATGCTAATTATCATTTATATAAACTCTCATACAATTTAATTATTCATAGGCATGCAATCTAATAGTAAACACTTACTTATTTTAAATAATATATTATTCTTTAAAATAAAGTGATATGATCATTTTATGCTATGCTAATTATCATTTATATAAACTCTCACACGATTTGAATATTCATAGGCATGCAATCAAATAGTAAACACTTACTTATTTTAAATAATATATTATTCGTTAAAATAAAGTGATTTGATCATTTTATGGTATGCTAATTATCATTTATATAAACTCTCATACGATTTGAATGTTCATAGGCATGCAATCAAATAGTAAACACTTACTTATTTTAAATAATATATTATTCGTTAAAATAAAATGATATGATCATTTTATGCTATGCTAATTATCATTTATATAAACTCTCATACAATTTGAATATTCAAAGGCATTATTTTAAATAATATATTATTCGTTAAATTAAAGTGATATGATCATTTTATGCTATGCTAATTATCATTTATATAAACTCTCATACAATTTGAATATTCATAGGCATGCAATCAAATAGTAAGCACTTACATATTTTAAATAATATATTATTCGTTAAAATAAAGTGATATGATCATTTTATGCAATGCTAATTATCATTTATATAAACTCTCATACAATTTGAATATTCATAGGCATGCAATCAAATAGTAAGCACTTACTTATTTTAAATAATATATTATTCGTTAAAATAAAGTGATATGATCATTTTATGCTATACTAATTATCATTTATATAAACTCTCATACAATTTGAATATTCATAGGCATGCAATCAAATAGTAAGCACTTACTTATTTTAAATAATATATTGTTCGTTAAAATAAAGTGATATGATCATTTTATGGTATGCTAATTATCATTTATATAAACTCTCATACAATTTGAATATTCATAGGCATGCAATCAAATAGTAAACACTTACTTATTTTAAATAATATATTATTCGTTAAAATAAAGTGATATGATCATTTTATGCTATGCTAATTATCATTTATATAAACTCTCATACAATTTGAATATTCATAGGCATGCAATCAAATAGTAAGCACTTACTTATTTTAAATAATATATTATTCGTTAAAATAAAGTGATATGGTCATTTTATGCTATGCTAATTATCATTTATATAAACTCTCATACAATTTGAATATTCATAGGCATGCAATCAAATAGTAAGCACTTACTTATTTTAAATAATATATTATTCGTTAAAATAAAGTGATATGATCATTTTATGCTATGCTAATTATCATTTATATAAACTCTCATACAATTTGAATATTCATAGGCATGCAATCAAATAGTAAGCACTTACTTATTTTAAATAATATATTATTCGTTAAAATAAAGTGATATGATCATTTTATGCTATACTAATTATCATTTATATAAACTCTTATACATTTTGAATATTCATAGGCATGCAATCAAATAGTAAGCACTTACTTATTTTAAATAATATATTGTTCGTTAAAATAAAGTGATATGATCATTTTATGCTATGCTAATTATCATTTATATAAACTCTCATACAATTTGAATATTCATAGCCATGCAATCAAATAGTAAACACTTACTTATTTTAAATAATATATTATTTGTTAAAATAAAGTGATATGATCATTTTATGCTATGCTAATTATCATTTATATAAACTCTCATACAATTTGAATATTCGTAGGCATGCAATCAAATAGTAAGCACTTACTTATTTTAAATAATATATATTATTCGTTAAAATAAAGTGATATGATCATTTTATGCTATGGTAATTATCATTTATATAAACTCTCATACAATTTGAATATTCATAGGCATTATTTTAAATAATATGTTATTCGTTAAAATAAAGTGATATGATCATTTTATGCTATGCTAATTATCATTTATATAAACTCTCATACAATTTGAATATTCATAGGCATGCAATCAAATAGTAAACACTTACTTATTTTAAATAATATATTATTCGTTAAAATAAAGTGATATGATCATTTTATGCTATGCTAATTATCATTTATATAAACTCTCATACAATTTGAATATTCATAGGCATGCAATCAAATAGTAAACACTTACTTATTTTAAATAATAATATATTATTCGTTAAAATAAAGTGATATGATCATTTTATGCTACGCTAATTATCATTTATATAAACTCTCACACGATTTAAATATTCATAGGCATGCAATCAAATAGTAAACACTTACTTATTTTAAATAATATATTATTCGTTAAAATAAAGTGATATGATCATTTTATGCTATGCTAATTATCATTTATATAAACTCTCACACAATTTGAATATTCATAGGCATGCAATCAAATAGTAAGCACTTACTTATTTTAAATAATATATTATTCGTTAAAATAAAGTGATATGATCATTTTATGCTATGCTAATTATCATTTATATAAACTCTCATGCGATTTGAATATTCATAGGCATGCAATCAAATAGTAAACACTTACTTATTTTAAATAATATATTATTCGTTAAAATAAAGTGATATGATCATTTTATGCTATGCTAATTATCATTTATATAAACTCTCATACGATTTGAATATTCATAGGCATGCAATCAAATAGTAAACACTTACTTATTTTAAATAATATATAATTCGTTAAAATAAAGTGATATGATCATTTTATGCTATGCTAATTATCATTTATATAAACTCTCATACGATTTGAATATTCATAAGCATGCAATCTAATAGTAAACACTTACTTATTTTAAATAATATATTATTCGTTAAAATAAAGTGATATGATCATTTTATGCTATGCTAATTATCATTTATATAAACTCTCATACAATTTGAATATTCATAGGCATGCAATCAAATAGTAAGCACTTACTTATTTTAAATAATATATTATTCGTTAAAATAAAGTGATATGATCATTTTATGCTATGCTAATTATCATTTATATAAACTCTCATACAATTTGAATATTCATAGGCATGCAATCAAATAGTAAATACTTACTTATTTTAAATAATATATTATTCGTTAAAATAAAGTGATATGATCATTTTATGCTATGCTAATTATCATTTATATAAACTCTCATACAATTTGAATATTCATAGGCATGCAATCAAATAGTAAACACTTACTTATTTTAAATAATATATTATTCGTTAAAATAAAGTGATATGATCATTTTATGCTATGCTAATTATCATTTATATAAACTCTCATACAATTTGAATATTCATAGGCATTATTTTAAATAATATATTATTCGTCAAAATAAAGTGATATGATCATTTTATGGTATGCTAATTATCATTTATATAAACTCTCATACAATTTGAATATTCATAGGCATGCAATCAAATAGTAAACACTTACTTATTTTAAATAATATATTATTCGTTAAAATAAAGTGATATGATCATTTTATGCTATGCTAATTATCATTTATATAAACTCTCATACAATTTGAATATTCAGTGGCATGCAATCAAATAGTAAGCACTTACTTATTTTAAATAATATATTATTCGTTAAAATAAAGTGATATGGTCATTTTATGCTATGCTAATTATCATTTATATAAACTCTCATACAATTTGAATATTCATAGGCATGCAATCAAATAGTAAGCACTTACTTATTTTAAATAATATATTATTCGTTAAAATAAAGTGATATGATCATTTTATGCTATGCTAATTATCATTTATATAAACTCTCATACAATTTGAATATTCATAGGCATGCAATCAAATAGTAAGCACTTACTTATTTTAAATAATATATATTATTCGTTAAAATAAAGTGATATGATCATTTTATGCTATGCTAATTATCATTTATATAAACTCTCATACAATTTGAATATTCATAGCCATGCAATCAAATAGTAAACACTTACTTATTTTAAATAATATATTATTTGTTAAAATAAAGTGATATGATCATTTTATGCTATGCTAATTATCATTTATATAAACTCTCATACAATTTGAATATTCATAGGCATGCAATCAAATAGTAAGCACTTACTTATTTTAAATAATATATATTATTCGTTAAAATAAAGTGATATGATCATTTTATGCTATGGTAATTATCATTTATATAAACTCTCATACAATTTGAATATTCATAGGCATTATTTTAAATAATATGTTATTCGTTAAAATAAAGTGATATGATCATTTTATGCTATGCTAATTATCATTTATATAAACTCTCATACAATTTGAATATTCATAGGCATGCAATCAAATAGTAAACACTTACTTATTTTAAATAATATATTATTCGTTAAAATAAAGTGATATGATCATTTTATGCTATGCTAATTATCATTTATATAAACTCTCATACAATTTGAATATTCATAGGCATGCAATCAAATAGTAAACACTAACTTATTTTAAATAATATATTATTCGTTAAAATAAAGTGATATGATCATTTTATGCTATGCTAATTATCATTTATATAAACTCTCATACAATTTAATTATTCATAGGCATGCAATCAAATAGTAAACACTTACTTATTTTAAATAATATATTATTCGTTAAAATAAAGTGATATGATCATTTTATGCTATGCTAATTCTCATTTATATAAACTCTCATACAATTTGAATATTCATAGGCTAAACACTTACTTATTTTAAATAATATATTATTCGTTAAAATAAAGTGATATGATCATTTTATGCTATGCTAATTATCATTTATATAAACTCTCATACAATTTGAATATTCATAGGCATGAAATCAAATAGTAAACACTTACTTATTTTAAATAATATATTATTCGTTAAAATAAAGTGATATGATCATTTTATGCTATGCTAATTATCATTTATATAAACTCTCATACAATTTGAATATTCATAGGCTAAACACTTACTTATTTAAATAATATATTATTCGTTAAAATAAAGTGATATGATCATTTTATGCTATGCTAATTATCATTTATATAAACTCTCATACAATTAGAATATTCATAGGCATTATTTTAAATAATATATTATTCGTTACAATAAAGTGATATGATCATTTTATGCTATGCTAATTATCATTTATATAAACTCTCATACAATTTGAATATTCATAGGCATTATTTTAAATAATATATTATTCGTTAAAATAAAGTGATATGATCATTTTATGCTATGCTAATTATCATTTATATAAACTCTCATACAATTTAAATATTCATAGGCATTATTTTAAATAATATATTATTCGTTAAAATAAAGTGATATGATCATTTTATGCTATGCTAATTATCATTTATATAACCTCTCATACAATTTGAATATTCCTAGGCATTATTTTAAATAATATATTATTCGTTAAAATAAAGTGATATGATCATTTTATGCTATGCTAATTATCATTTATATTAACTCTCATACAATTTGAATATTCATAGGCATTATTTTAAATAATATATTATTCGTTAAAATAAAGTGATATGATTATTTTATGCTATGCTAATTATCATTTATATAAACTCTCATACAATTTGAATATTCATAGGCATGCAACCAAATAGTAAGCACTTACTTATTTTAAATAATATATTATTCGTTAAAATGAAATGATATGATCATTTTATGCTATGCTAATTATCATTTATATAAGCTCTCATACAATTTGAATATTCATAGGCATTATTTTAAATAATATATTATTCGTTAAAATAAAGTGATATGATCATTTTATGCTATGCTAATTATCATTTATATAAACTCTCATACAATTTGAATATTCATAGGCATTATTTTAAATAATATATTATTCGTTAAAATAAAGTGATATGATCATTTTATGCTATGCTAATTATCATTTATATAAACTCTCATACAATTTGAATATTCATAGGCATGCAATCGAATAGTAAACACTTACTTATTTTAAATAATATATTATTCGTTAAAATAAAGTGATATGATCATTTTATGCTATGCTAATTATCATTTATATAAACTCTCATACAATTGGAATATTCATAGGCATGCAATCAAATAGTAAACACTTACTTATTTTAAATAATATATTATTCGTTAAAATAAAGTGATATGATCATTTTATGTTATGCTAATTATCATTTATATAAACTCTCATACAATTTGAATATTCATAGGCATGCAATCAAATAGTAAACACTTACTTATTTTAAATAATATATTATTCGTTAAAATAAAGTGATATGATCATTTTATGTTATGCTAATTATCATTTATATAAACTCTCATACAATTTGAATATTCATAGGCATGCAATCAAATAGTAAACACTTACTTATTTTAAATAATATATTATTCGTTAAAATAAAGTGATATGATCATTTTATGCTATGCTAATTATCATTTATATAAACTCTCATACAATTTAATTATTCATAGGCATGCAATCAAATAGTAAACACTTACTTATTTTAAATAATATATTATTCGTTAAAATAAAGTGATATGATCATTTTATGCTATGCTAATTATCATTTATATAAACTCTCATACAATTTGAATATTCATAGGCATGCAATCAAATAGTAAGCACTTACTTATTTTAAATAATATATTATTCGTTAAAATAAAGTGATATGATCATTTTATGCTATGCTAATTATCATTTATATAAACTCTCATACAATTCGAATATTCATAGGCATGCAATCAAATAGTAAGCATTTACTTATTTTAAATAATATATTATTCGTTAAAATAAAGTGATATGATCATTTTATTCTATGCTAATTATCATTTATATAAATTCTCATACAATTTGAATATTCATAGGCATGCAATCAAATAGTAAGCACTTACTTATTTTAAATAATATATTATTCGTTAAAATAAAGTGATATGATCATTTTATGCTATGCTAATTATCATTTATATAAACTCTCATACAATTTGAATATTCATAGGCATGCAATCAAATAGTAAGCACTTACTTATTTTAAATAATATATTATTCGTTAAAATAAAGTGATATGATCATTTTATGCTATGCTAATTATCATTTATATAAACTATCATACAATTTGAATATTCATAGGCATGCAATCGAATAGTAAACACTTACTTATTTTAAATAATATATTATTCGTTAAAATAAAGTGATATGATCATTTTATGCTATGCTAATTATCATTTATATAAACTCTCATACAATTTGAATATTCATAGGCATGCAATCAAATAGTAAACACTTACTTATTTTAAATAATATATTATTCGTTAAAATAAAGTGATATGATCATTTTATGCTATGCTAATTATCATTTATATAAACTCTCATACAATTTAATTATTCATAGGCATGCAATCAAATAGTAAACACTTACTTATTTTAAATAATATATTATTCGTTAAAATAAAGTGATATGATCATTTTATGCTATGCTAATTATCATTTATATAAACTCTCATACAGTTTGAATATTCATAGGCATGCAATCAAATAGTAAGCACTTACTTATTTTAAATAATATATTATTCGTTAAAATAAAGTGATATGATCATTTTATGCTATGCTAATTATCATTTATATAAATTCTCATACAATTTGAATATTCATAGGCATGCAATCAAATAGTAAGCACTTACTTATTTTAAATAATATATTATTCGTTAAAATAAAGTGATATGATCATTTTATGCTATGCTAATTATCATTTATATAAACTCTCATACAATTCGAATATTCATAGGCATGCAATCAAATAGTAAGCATTTACTTATTTTAAATAATATATTATTCGTTAAAATAAAGTGATATGATCATTTTATGCTATGCTAATTATCATTTATATAAATTCTCATACAATTTGAATATTCATAGGCATGCAATCAAATAGTAAGCACTTACTTATTTTAAATAATATATTATTCGTTAAAATAAAGTGATATGATCATTTTATGCTATGCTAATTATCATTTATATAAACTCTCATACAATTTGAATATTCATAGGCATGCAATCAAATAGTAAGCACTTACTTATTTTAAATAATATATTATTCGTTAAAATAAAGTGATATGATCATTTTATGCTATTCTAATTATCATTTATATAAACTCTCATACAATTTGAATATTCATAGGCATGCAATCAAATAGTAAACACTTACTTATTTTAAATAATATATTATTCGTTAAAATAAAGTGATATGATCATTTTATGCTATGCTAATTATCATTTATATAAACTCTCATACAATTTGAATATTCATAGGCATGCAATCAAATAGTAAACACTTACTTATTTTAAATAATATATTATTCGTTAAAATAAAGTGATATGATCATTTTATACTATGCTAATTATCATTTATATAAACTCACATACAATTCGAATATTCATAGGCATGCAATCAAATAGTAAGCATTTACTTATTTTAAATAATATATTATTCGTTAAAATAAAGTGATATGATCATTTTATGTTATGCTAATTATCATTTATATAAACTCTCATACAATTTGAATATTCATAGGCATGCAATCAAATAGTAAACACTTACTTATTTTAAATAATATATTATTCGTTAAAATAAAGTGATATGATCATTTTATGCTATGCTAATTATCATTTATATAAACTCTCATACAATTTGAATATTCATAGGCATGCAATCAAATAGTAAACACTTACTTATTTTAAATAATATATTATTCGTTAAAATAAAGTGATATGATCATTTTATGCTATGCTAATTATCATTTATATAAACTCTCATACAATTTGAATATTCATAGGCATGCAATCAAATAGTAAACACTTACTTATTTTAAATAATATATTATTCGTTAAAATAAAGTGATATGATCATTTTATACTATGCTAATTATCATTTATATAAACTCACATACAATTCGAATATTCATAGGCATGCAATCAAATAGTAAGCATTTACTTATTTTAAATAATATATTATTCGTTAAAATAAAGTGATATGATCATTTTATGCTATGCTAATTATCATTTATATAAACTCTCATACAATTTGAATATTCATAGGCATGCAATCAAATAGTAAACACTTACTTATTTTAAATAATATATTATTCGTTAAAATAAAGTGATATGATCATTTTATGCTATGCTAATTATCATTTATATAAACTCTCATACAATTTGAATATTCATAGGCATGCAATCAAATAGTAAACACTTACTTATTTTAAATAATATATTATTCGTTAAAATAAAGTGATATGATCATTTTATGCTATGCTAATTATCATTTATATAAACTCTCATACAATTTGAATATTCATAGGCATGCAATCAAATAGTAAACACTTACTTATTTTAAATAATATATTATTCGTTAAAATAAAGTGATATGATCATTTTATACTATGCTAATTATCATTTATATAAACTCACATACAATTCGAATATTCATAGGCATGCAATCAAATAGTAAGCATTTACTTATTTTAAATAATATATTATTCGTTAAAATAAAGTGATATGATCATTTTATGCTATGCTAATTATCATTTATATAAACTCTCATACAATTTGAATATTCATAGGCATGCAATCAAATAGTAAGCACTTACTTATTTTAAATAATATATTATTCGTTAAAATAAAGTGATATGATCATTTTATGCTATGCTAATTATCATTTATATAAACTCTCATACAATTTGAATATTCATAGGCATGCAATCAAATAGTAAGCACTTACTTATTTTAAATAATATATTATTCGTTAAAATAAAGTGATATGATCATTTTATGCTATGCTAATTATCATTTATATAAACTCTCATACAATTTGAATATTCATAGGCATGCAATCAAATAGTAAGCACTTACTTATTTTAAATAATATATTATTCGTTAAAATAAAGTGATATGATCATTTTATGCTATGCTAATTATCATTTATATAAACTCTCATACAATTTGAATATTCATAGGCATGCAATCAAATAGTAACCACTTACTTATTTTAAATAATATATTATTCGTTAAAA
The DNA here is from genome assembly GCA_030819835.1 of Acmispon strigosus. NCBI lineage: Eukaryota > Viridiplantae > Streptophyta > Magnoliopsida > Fabales > Fabaceae > Acmispon > Acmispon strigosus. The sequence continues at coordinate 19,358,473 of JAUAMA010000004.1, read as the reverse complement.
TAAAGTGATATGATCATTTTATACTATGCTAATTATCATTTATATAAACTCACATACAATTCGAATATTCATAGGCATGCAATCAAATAGTAAGCATTTACTTATTTTAAATAATATATTATTCGTTAAAATAAAGTGATATGATCATTTTATGCTATGCTAATTATCATTTATATAAACTCTCATACAATTTGAATATTCATAGGCATGCAATCAAATAGTAAACACTTACTTATTTTAAATAATATATTATTCGTTAAAATAAAGTGATATGATCATTTTATACTATGCTAATTATCATTTATATAAACTCACATACAATTCGAATATTCATAGGCATGCAATCAAATAGTAAGCACTTACTTATTTTAAATAATATATTATTCGTTAAAATAAAGTGATATGATCATTTTATGCTATGCTAATTATCATTTATATAAACTCTCATACAATTTGAATATTCATAGGCATGCAATCAAATATTAAGCACTTACTTATTTTAAATAATATATTATTCGTTAAAATAAAGTGATATGATCATTTTATGCTATGCTAATTATCATTTATATAAATTCTCATACAATTTGAATATTCATAGGCATGCAATCAAATAGTAAGCACTTACTTTTTTTAAATAATATATTATTCGTTAAAATAAAGTGATATGATCATTTTATGCTATGCTAATTATCATTTATATAAACTCTCATACAATTCGAATATTCATAGGCATGCAATCAAATAGTAAGCATTTACTTATTTTAAATAATATATTATTCGTTAAAATAAAGTGATATGATCATTTTATGCTATGCTAATTATCATTTATATAAATTCTCATACAATTTGAATATTCATAGGCATGCAATCAAATAGTAAGCACTTACTTATTTTAAATAATATATTATTCGTTAAAATAAAGTGATATGATCATTTTATGCTATGCTAATTATCATTTATATAAACTCTCATACAATTTGAATATTCATAGGCATGCAATCAAATAGTAAGCACTTACTTATTTTAAATAATATATTATTCGTTAAAATAAAGTGATATGATCATTTTATGCTATGCTAATTATCATTTATATAAACTCTCATACAATTTGAATATTCATAGGCATGCAATCAAATAGTAAACACTTACTTATTTTAAATAATATATTATTCGTTAAAATAAAGTGATATGATCATTTTATGCTATGCTAATTATCATTTATATAAACTCTCATACAATTTGAATATTCATAGGCATGCAATCAAATAGTAAACACTTACTTATTTTAAATAATATATTATTCGTTAAAATAAAGTGATATGATCATTTTATACTATGCTAATTATCATTTATATAAACTCACATACAATTCGAATATTCATAGGCATGCAATCAAATAGTAAGCATTTACTTATTTTAAATAATATATTATTCGTTAAAATAAAGTGATATGATCATTTTATGTTATGCTAATTATCATTTATATAAACTCTCATACAATTTGAATATTCATAGGCATGCAATCAAATAGTAAACACTTACTTATTTTAAATAATATATTATTCGTTAAAATAAAGTGATATGATCATTTTATGCTATGCTAATTATCATTTATATAAACTCTCATACAATTTGAATATTCATAGGCATGCAATCAAATAGTAAACACTTACTTATTTTAAATAATATATTATTCGTTAAAATAAAGTGATATGATCATTTTATGCTATGCTAATTATCATTTATATAAACTCTCATACAATTTGAATATTCATAGGCATGCAATCAAATAGTAACCACTTACTTATTTTAAATAATATATTATTCGTTAAAATAAAGTGATATGATCATTTTATACTATGCTAATTATCATTTATATAAACTCACATACAATTCGAATATTCATAGGCATGCAATCAAATAGTAAGCATTTACTTATTTTAAATAATATATTATTCGTTAAAATAAAGTGATATGATCATTTTATGCTATGCTAATTATCATTTATATAAACTCTCATACAATTTGAATATTCATAGGCATGCAATCAAATAGTAAACACTTACTTATTTTAAATAATATATTATTCGTTAAAATAAAGTGATATGATCATTTTATGCTATGCTAATTATCATTTATATAAACTCTCATACAATTTGAATATTCATAGGCATGCAATCAAATAGTAAACACTTACTTATTTTAAATAATATATTATTCGTTAAAATAAAGTGATATGATCATTTTATGCTATGCTAATTATCATTTATATAAACTCTCATACAATTTGAATATTCATAGGCATGCAATCAAATAGTAAACACTTACTTATTTTAAATAATATATTATTCGTTAAAATAAAGTGATATGATCATTTTATACTATGCTAATTATCATTTATATAAACTCACATACAATTCGAATATTCATAGGCATGCAATCAAATAGTAAGCATTTACTTATTTTAAATAATATATTATTCGTTAAAATAAAGTGATATGATCATTTTATGCTATGCTAATTATCATTTATATAAACTCTCATACAATTTGAATATTCATAGGCATGCAATCAAATAGTAAGCACTTACTTATTTTAAATAATATATTATTCGTTAAAATAAAGTGATATGATCATTTTATGCTATGCTAATTATCATTTATATAAACTCTCATACAATTTGAATATTCATAGGCATGCAATCAAATAGTAAGCACTTACTTATTTTAAATAATATATTATTCGTTAAAATAAAGTGATATGATCATTTTATGCTATGCTAATTATCATTTATATAAACTCTCATACAATTTGAATATTCATAGGCATGCAATCAAATAGTAAGCACTTACTTATTTTAAATAATATATTATTCGTTAAAATAAAGTGATATGATCATTTTATGCTATGCTAATTATCATTTATATAAACTCTCATACAATTTGAATATTCATAGGCATGCAATCAAATAGTAACCACTTACTTATTTTAAATAATATATTATTCGTTAAAATAAAGTGATATGATCATTTTATACTATGCTAATTATCATTTATATAAACTCACATACAATTCGAATATTCATAGGCATGCAATCAAATAGTAAGCATTTACTTATTTTAAATAATATATTATTCGTTAAAATAAAGTGATATGATCATTTTATGCTATGCTAATTATCATTTATATAAACTCTCATACAATTTGAATATTCATAGGCATGCAATCAAATAGTAAACACTTACTTATTTTAAATAATATATTATTCGTTAAAATAAAGTGATATGATCATTTTATACTATGCTAATTATCATTTATATAAACTCACATACAATTCGAATATTCATAGGCATGCAATCAAATAGTAAGCACTTACTTATTTTAAATAATATATTATTCGTTAAAATAAAGTGATATGATCATTTTATGCTATGCTAATTATCATTTATATAAACTCTCATACAATTTGAATATTCATAGGCATGCAATCAAATATTAAGCACTTACTTATTTTAAATAATATATTATTCGTTAAAATAAAGTGATATGATCATTTTATGCTATACTAATTATCATTTATATAAACTCTTATACATTTTGAATATTCATAGGCATGCAATCAAATAGTAAGCACTTACTTATTTTAAATAATATATTGTTCGTTAAAATAAAGTGATATGATCATTTTATGCTATGCTAATTATCATTTATATAAACTCTCATACAATTTGAATATTCATAGCCATGCAATCAAATAGTAAACACTTACTTATTTTAAATAATATATTATTTGTTAAAATAAAGTGATATGATCATTTTATGCTATGCTAATTATCATTTTTATAAACTCTCATACAATTTGAATATTCATAGGCATGCAATCAAATAGTAAGCACTTACTTATTTTAAATAGTATATATTATTGTTAAAATAAAGTGATATGATCATTTTATGCTATGGTAATTATCATTTATATAAACTCTCATACAATTTGAATATTCATAGGCATTATTTTAAATAATATGTTATTCGTTAAAATAAAGTGATATGATCATTTTATGCTATGCTAATTATCATTTATATAAACTCTCATACAATTTGAATATTCATAGGCATGCAATCAAATAGTAAACACTTACTTATTTTAAATAATATATTATTCGTTAAAATAAAGTGATATGATCATTTTATGCTATGCTAATTATCATTTATATAAACTCTCATACAATTTGAATATTCATAGGCATGCAATCAAATAGTAAACACTAACTTATTTTAAATAATATACTATTCGTTAAAATAAAGTGATATGATCATTTTATGCTATGCTAATTATCATTTATATAAACTCTCATACAATTTGAATATTCATAGGCATGCAATCAAATATTAAGCACTTACTTATTTTAAATAATATATTATTCGTTAAAATAAAGTGATATGATCATTTTATGCTATACTAATTATCATTTATATAAACTCTTATACATTTTGAATATTCATAGGCATGCAATCAAATAGTAAGCACTTACTTATTTTAAATAATATATTGTTCGTTAAAATAAAGTGATATGATCATTTTATGCTATGCTAATTATCATTTATATAAACTCTCATACAATTTGAATATTCATAGCCATGCAATCAAATAGTAAACACTTACTTATTTTAAATAATATATTATTTGTTAAAATAAAGTGATATGATCATTTTATGCTATGCTAATTATCATTTATATAAACTCTCATACAATTTGAATATTCATAGGCATGCAATCAAATAGTAAGCACTTACTTATTTTAAATAATATATATTATTGTTAAAATAAAGTGATATGATCATTTTATGCTATGGTAATTATCATTTATATAAACTCTCATACAATTTGAATATTCATAGGCATTATTTTAAATAATATGTTATTCGTTAAAATAAAGTGATATGATCATTTTATGCTATGCTAATTATCATTTATATAAACTCTCATACAATTTGAATATTCATAGGCATGCAATCAAATAGTAAGCACTTACTTATTTTAAATAATATATTGTTCGTTAAAATAAAGTGATATGATCATTTTATGCTATGCTAATTATCATTTATATAAACTCTCATACAATTTGAATATTCATAGGCATGCAATCAAATAGTAAACACTTACTTATTTTAAATAATATATTATTCGTTAAAATAAAGTGATATGATCATTTTATGCTATGCTAATTATCATTTATATAAACTCTCATACAATTTGAATATTCATAGGCATGCAATCAAATAGTAAGCACTTACTTATTTTAAATAATATATTATTCGTTAAAATAAAGTGATATGATCATTTTATGCTATGCTAATTATCATTTATATAAACTCTCATACAATTTGAATATTCATAGGCATGCAATCAAATAGTAAACACTTACTTATTTTAAATAATATATTATTCGTTAAAATAAAGTGATATGATCATTTTATACTATGCTAATTATCATTTATATAAACTCACATACAATTCGAATATTCATAGGCATGCAATCAAATAGTAAGCATTTACTTATTTTAAATAATATATTATTCGTTAAAATAAAGTGATATGATCATTTTATGCTATGCTAATTATCATTTATATAAACTCTCATACAATTTGAATATTCATAGGCATGCAATCAAATAGTAAACACTTACTTATTTTAAATAATATATTATTCGTTAAAATAAAGTGATATGATCATTTTATGCTATGCTAATTATCATTTATATAAACTCTCATACAATTTGAATATTCATAGGCATGCAATCAAATAGTAAACACTTACTTATTTTAAATAATATATTATTCGTTAAAATAAAGTGATATGATCATTTTATGCTATGCTAATTATCATTTATATAAACTCTCATACAATTTGAATATTCATAGGCATGCAATCAAATAGTAAGCACTTACTTATTTTAAATAATATATTATTCATTAAAATAAAGTGATATGGTCATTTTATGCTATGCTAATTATCATTTATATAAACTCTCATACAATTTGAATATTCATAGGCATGCAATCAAATAGTAAGCACTTACTTATTTTAAATAATATATTATTCGTTAAAATAAAGTGATATGATCATTTTATGCTATGCTAATTATCATTTATATAAACTCTCATACAATTTGAATATTCATAGGCATGCAATCAAATATTAAGCACTTACTTATTTTAAATAATATATTATTCGTTAAAATAAAGTGATATGATCATTTTATGCTATACTAATTATCATTTATATAAACTCTTATACATTTTGAATATTCATAGGCATGCAATCAAATAGTAAGCACTTACTTATTTTAAATAATATATTGTTCGTTAAAATAAAGTGATATGATCATTTTATGCTATGCTAATTATCATTTATATAAACTCTCATACAATTTGAATATTCATAGCCATGCAATCAAATAGTAAACACTTACTTATTTTAAATAATATATTATTTGTTAAAATAAAGTGATATGATCATTTTATGCTATGCTAATTATCATTTTTATAAACTCTCATACAATTTGAATATTCATAGGCATGCAATCAAATAGTAAGCACTTACTTATTTTAAATAGTATATATTATTGTTAAAATAAAGTGATATGATCATTTTATGCTATGGTAATTATCATTTATATAAACTCTCATACAATTTGAATATTCATAGGCATTATTTTAAATAATATGTTATTCGTTAAAATAAAGTGATATGATCATTTTATGCTATGCTAATTATCATTTATATAAACTCTCATACAATTTGAATATTCATAGGCATGCAATCAAATAGTAAACACTTACTTATTTTAAATAATATATTATTCGTTAAAATAAAGTGATATGATCATTTTATGCTATGCTAATTATCATTTATATAAACTCTCATACGATTTGAATATTCATAGGCATGCAATCAAATAGTAAACACTTACTTATTTTAAATAATATATTATTCGTTAAAATAAAGTGATATGATCATTTTATGCTATGCTAATTATCATTTATATAAACTCTCATACAATTTGAATATTCATAGGCATGCAATCAAATAGTAAGCACTTACTTATTTTAAATAATATATTATTCATTAAAATAAAGTGATATGGTCATTTTATGCTATGCTAATTATCATTTATATAAACTCTCATACAATTTGAATATTCATAGGCATGCAATCAAATAGTAAGCACTTACTTATTTTAAATAATATATTATTCGTTAAAATAAAGTGATATGATCATTTTATGCTATGCTAATTATCATTTATATAAACTCTCATACAATTTGAATATTCATAGGCATGCAATCAAATATTAAGCACTTACTTATTTTAAATAATATATTATTCGTTAAAATAAAGTGATATGATCATTTTATGCTATACTAATTATCATTTATATAAACTCTTATACATTTTGAATATTCATAGGCATGCAATCAAATAGTAAGCACTTACTTATTTTAAATAATATATTGTTCGTTAAAATAAAGTGATATGATCATTTTATGCTATGCTAATTATCATTTATATAAACTCTCATACAATTTGAATATTCATAGCCATGCAATCAAATAGTAAACACTTACTTATTTTAAATAATATATTATTTGTTAAAATAAAGTGATATGATCATTTTATGCTATGCTAATTATCATTTTTATAAACTCTCATACAATTTGAATATTCATAGGCATGCAATCAAATAGTAAGCACTTACTTATTTTAAATAGTATATATTATTGTTAAAATAAAGTGATATGATCATTTTATGCTATGGTAATTATCATTTATATAAACTCTCATACAATTTGAATATTCATAGGCATTATTTTAAATAATATGTTATTCGTTAAAATAAAGTGATATGATCATTTTATGCTATGCTAATTATCATTTATATAAACTCTCATACAATTTGAATATTCATAGGCATGCAATCAAATAGTAAACACTTACTTATTTTAAATAATATATTATTCGTTAAAATAAAGTGATATGATCATTTTATGCTATGCTAATTATCATTTATATAAACTCTCATACAATTTGAATATTCATAGGCATGCAATCAAATAGTAAACACTAACTTATTTTAAATAATATACTATTCGTTAAAATAAAGTGATATGATCATTTTATGCTATGCTAATTATCATTTATATAAACTCTCATACAATTTAATTATTCATAGGCATGCAATCAAATAGTAAACACTTACTTATTTTAAATAATATATTATTCGTTAAAATAAAGTGATATGATCATTTTATGCTATGCTAATTATCATTTATATAAACTCTCATACAATTTGAATATTCATAGGCTAAACACTTACTTATTTTAAATAATATATTATTCGTTAAAATAAAGTGATATGATCATTTTATGCTATGCTAATTATCATATATATAAACTCTCATACAATTTGAATATTCATAGGCATGAAATCAAATAGTAAACACTTACTTATTTTAAATAATATATTATTCGTTAAAATAAAGTGATATGATCATTTTATGCTATGCTAATTATCATTTATATAAACTCTCATACAATTTGAATATTCATAGGCTAAACACTTACTTATTTAAATAATATATTATTCGTTAAAATAAAGTGATATGATCATTTTATGCTATGCTAATTATCATTTATATAAACTCTCATACAATTTAAATATTCATAGGCATTATTTTAAATAATATATTATTCGTTAAAATAAAGTGATATGATCATTTTATGCTATGCTAATTATCATTTATATAACCTCTCATACAATTTGAATATTCCTAGGCATTATTTTAAATAATATATTATTCGTTAAAATAAAGTGATATGATCATTTTATGCTATGCTAATTATCATTTATATTAACTCTCATACAATTTGAATATTCATAGGCATTATTTTAAATAATATATTATTCGTTAAAATAAAGTGATATGATTATTTTATGCTATGCTAATTATCATTTATATAAACTCTCATACAATTTGAATATTCATAGGCATGCAATCAAATAGTAAGCACTTACTTATTTTAAATAATATATTATTCGTTAAAATGAAATGATATGATCATTTTATGCTATGCTAATTATCATTTATATAAACTCTCATACAATTTGAATATTCATAGGCATTATTTTAAATAATATATTATTCGTTAAAATAAAGTGATATGATCATTTTATGCTATGCTAATTATCATTTATATAAACTCTCATACAATTTGAATATTCATAAGCATTATTTTAAATAATATATTATTCGTTAAAATAAAGTGATATGATCATTTTATGCTATGCTAATTATCATTTATATAAACTCTCATACAATTTGAATATTCATAGGCATGCAATCAAATAGTAAACACTTACTTATTTTAAATAATATATTATTCGTTAAAATAAAGTGATATGATCATTTTATGCTATGCTAATTATCATTTATATAAACTCTCATACAATTGGAATATTCATAGGCATGCAATCAAATAGTAAACACTTACTTATTTTAAATAATATATTATTCGTTAAAATAAAGTGATATGATCATTTTATGTTATGCTAATTATCATTTATATAAACTCTCATACAATTTGAATATTCATAGGCATGCAATCAAATAGTAAACACTTACTTATTTTAAATAATATATTATTCGTTAAAATAAAGTGATATGATCATTTTATGTTATGCTAATTATCATTTATATAAACTCTCATACAATTTGAATATTCATAGGCATGCAATCAAATAGTAAACACTTACTTATTTTAAATAATATATTATTCGTTAAAATAAAGTGATATGATCATTTTATGCTATGCTAATTATCATTTATATAAACTCTCATACAATTTGAATATTCATAGGCATGCAATCAAATAGTAAGCACTTACTTATTTTAAATAATATATTATTCGTTAAAATAAAGTGATATGGTCATTTTATGCTATGCTAATTATCATTTATATAAACTCTCATACAATTTGAATATTCATAGGCATGCAATCAAATAGTAAGCACTTACTTATTTTAAATAATATATTATTCGTTAAAATAAAGTGATATGATCATTTTATGCTATGCTAATTATCATTTATATAAACTCTCATACAATTTGAATATTCATAGGCATGCAATCAAATAGTAAGCACTTACTTATTTTAAATAATATATTATTCGTTAAAATAAAGTGATATGATCATTTTATGCTATGCTAATTATCATTTATATAAACTCTCATACAATTTGAATATTCATAGGCATGCAATCAAATAGTAAGCACTTACTTATTTTAAATAATATATTATTCGTTAAAATAAAGTGATATGATCATTTTATGCTATACTAATTATCATTTATATAAACTCTTATACATTTTGAATATTCATAGGCATGCAATCAAATAGTAAGCACTTACTTATTTTAAATAATATATTGTTCGTTAAAATAAAGTGATATGATCATTTTATGCTATGCTAATTATCATTTATATAAACTCTCATACAATTTGAATATTCATAGCCATGCAATCAAATAGTAAACACTTACTTATTTTAAATAATATATTATTTGTTAAAATAAAGTGATATGATCATTTTATGCTATGCTAATTATCATTTATATAAACTCTCATACAATTTGAATATTCATAGGCATGCAATCAAATAGTAAGCACTTACTTATTTTAAATAATATATATTATTGTTAAAATAAAGTGATATGATCATTTTATGCTATGGTAATTATCATTTATATAAACTCTCATACAATTTGAATATTCATAGGCATTATTTTAAATAATATGTTATTCGTTAAAATAAAGTGATATGATCATTTTATGCTATGCTAATTATCATTTATATAAACTCTCATACAATTTGAATATTCATAGGCATGCAATCAAATAGTAAACACTTACTTATTTTAAATAATATATTATTCGTTAAAATAAAGTGATATGATCATTTTATGCTATGCTAATTATCATTTATATAAACTCTTATACAATTTGAATATTCATAGGCATGCAATCAAATAGTAAACACTAACTTATTTTAAATAATATACTATTCGTTAAAATAAAGTGATATGATCATTTTATGCTATGCTAATTATCATTTATATAAACTCTCATACAATTTAATTATTCATAGGCATGCAATCAAATAGTAAACACTTACTTATTTTAAATAATATATTATTCGTTAAAATAAAGTGATATGATCATTTTATGCTATGCTAATTATCATTTATATAAACTCTCATACAATTTGAATATTCATAGGCTAAACACTTACTTATTTTAAATAATATATTATTCGTTAAAATAAAGTGATATGATCATTTTATGCTATGCTAATTATCATTTATATAAACTCTCATACAATTTGAATATTCATAGGCATGAAATCAAATAGTAAACACTTACTTATTTTAAATAATATATTATTCGTTAAAATAAAGTGATATGATCATTTTATGCTATGCTAATTATCATTTATATAAACTCTCATACAATTTGAATATTCATAGGCTAAACACTTACTTATTTAAATAATATATTATTCGTTAAAATAAAGTGATATGATCATTTTATGCTATGCTAAATATCATTTATATAAACTCTCATACAATTTAAATATTCATAGGCATTATTTTAAATAATATATTATTCGTTAAAATAAAGTGATATGATCATTTTATGCTATGCTAATTATCATTTATATAACCTCTCATACAATTTGAATATTCCTAGGCATTATTTTAAATAATATATTATTCGTTAAAATAAAGTGATATGATCATTTTATGCTATGCTAATTATCATTTATATTAACTCTCATACAATTTGAATATTCATAGGCATTATTTTAAATAATATATTATTCGTTAAAATAAAGTGATATGATTATTTTATGCTATGCTAATTATCATTTATATAAACTCTCATACAATTTGAATATTCATAGGCATGCAATCAAATAGTAAGCACTTACTTATTTTAAATAATATATTATTCGTTAAAATGAAATGATATGATCATTTTATGCTATGCTAATTATCATTTATATAAACTCTCATACAATTTGAATATTCATAGGCATTATTTTAAATAATATATTATTCGTTAAAATAAAGTGATATGATCATTTTATGCTATGCTAGTTATCATTTATATAAACTCTCATACAATTTGAATATTCATAGGCATTATTTTAAATAATATATTATTCGTTAAAATAAAGTGATATGATCATTTTATGCTATGCTAATTATCATTTATATAAACTCTCATACAATTTGAATATTCATAGGCATGCAATCAAATAGTAAACACTTACTTATTTTAAATAATATATTATTCGTTAAAATAAAGTGATATGATCATTTTATGCTATGCTAATTATCATTTATATAAACTCTCATACAATTGGAATATTCATAGGCATGCAATCAAATAGTAAACACTTACTTATTTTAAATAATATATTATTCGTTTAAATAAAGTGATATGATCATTTTATGTTATGCTAATTATCATTTATATAAACTCTCATACAATTTGAATATTCATAGGCATGCAATCAAATAGTAAACACTTACTTATTTTAAATAATATATTATTCGTTAAAATAAAGTGATATGATCATTTTATGTTATGCTAATTATCATTTATATAAACTCTCATACAATTTGAATATTCATAGGCATGCAATCAAATAGTAAACACTTACTTATTTTAAATAATATATTATTCGTTAAAATAAAGTGATATGATCATTTTATGCTATGCTAATTATCATTTATATAAACTCTCATACAATTTGAATATTCATAGGCATGCAATCAAATAGTAAGCACTTACTTATTTTAAATAATATATTATTCGTTAAAATAAAGTGATATGGTCATTTTATGCTATGCTAATTATCATTTATATAAACTCTCATACAATTTGAATATTCATAGGCATGCAATCAAATAGTAAGCACTTACTTATTTTAAATAATATATTATTCGTTAAAATAAAGTGATATGATCATTTTATGCTATGCTAATTATCATTTATATAAACTCTCATACAATTTGAATATTCATAGGCATGCAATCAAATAGTAAGCACTTACTTATTTTAAATAATATATTATTCGTTAAAATAAAGTGATATGATCATTTTATGCTATGCTAATTATCATTTATATAAACTCTCATACAATTTGAATATTCATAGGCATGCAATCAAATAGTAAGCACTTACTTATTTTAAATAATATATTATTCGTTAAAATAAAGTGATATGATCATTTTATGCTATACTAATTATCATTTATATAAACTCTTATACATTTTGAATATTCATAGGCATGCAATCAAATAGTAAGCACTTACTTATTTTAAATAATATATTGTTCGTTAAAATAAAGTGATATGATCATTTTATGCTATGCTAATTATCATTTATATAAACTCTCATACAATTTGAATATTCATAGCCATGCAATCAAATAGTAAACACTTACTTATTTTAAATAATATATTATTTGTTAAAATAAAGTGATATGATCATTTTATGCTATGCTAATTATCATTTATATAAACTCTCATACAATTTGAATATTCATAGGCATGCAATCAAATAGTAAGCACTTACTTATTTTAAATAATATATATTATTGTTAAAATAAAGTGATATGATCATTTTATGCTATGGTAATTATCATTTATATAAACTCTCATACAATTTGAATATTCATAGGCATGCAATCAAATAGTAAACACTTACTTATTTTAAATAATATATTATTCGTTAAAATAAAGTGATATGATCATTTTATGCTATGCTAATTATCATTTATATAAACTCTCATACAATTTGAATATTCATAGGCATGCAATCAAATAGTAAGCACTTACTTATTTTAAATAATATATTATTCGTTAAAATAAAGTGATATGATCATTTTATGCTATGCTAATTATCATTTATATAAACTCTCATACAATTTGAATATTCATAGGCATGCAATCAAATAGTAAGCAGTTACTTATTTTAAATAATATATTATTCGTTAAAATAAAGTGATATGATCATTTTATGCTATGCTAATTATCATTTATATAAACTCTCATACAATTTGAATATTCATAGGCATGCAATCAAATAGTAAACACTAACTTATTTTAAATAATATACTATTCGTTAAAATAAAGTGATATGATCATTTTATGCTATGCTAATTATCATTTATATAAACTCTCATACAATTTAATTATTCATAGGCATGCAATCAAATAGTAAACACTTACTTATTTTAAATAATATATTATTCGTTAAAATAAAGTGATATGATCATTTTATGCTATGCTAATTATCATTTATATAAACTCTCATACAATTTGAATATTCATAGGCTAAACACTTACTTATTTTAAATAATATATTATTCGTTAAAATAAAGTGATATGATCATTTTATGCTATGCTAATTATCATTTATATAAACTCTCATACAATTTGAATATTCATAGGCATGAAATCAAATAGTAAACACTTACTTATTTTAAATAATATATTATTCGTTAAAATAAAGTGATATGATCATTTTATGCTATGCTAATTATCATTTATATAAACTCTCATACAATTTGAATATTCATAGGCATGCAATCAAATAGTAAGCACTTACTTATTTTAAATAATATATTATTCGTTAAAATAAAGTGATATGGTCATTTTATGCTATGCTAATTATCATTTATATAAACTCTCATAAAATTTGAATATTCATAGGCATGCAATCAAATAGTAAGCACTTACTTATTTTAAATAATATATTATTCGTTAAAATAAAGTGATATTATCATTTTATGCTATGCTAATTATCATTTATATAAACTCTCATACAATTTGAATATTCATAGGCATGCAATCAAATAGTAAGCACTTACTTATTTTAAATAATATATTATTCGTTAAAATAAAATGATATGATCATTTTATGCTATGCTAATTATCATTTATATAAACTCTCATACAATTTGAATATTCATAGGCATTATTTTAAATAATATATTATTCGTTAAAATAAAGTGATATGATCATTTTATGCTATGCTAATTATCATTTATATAAACTCTCATACAATTTGAATATTCATAGGCATGCAATCAAATAGTAAGCACTTACTTATTTTAAATAATATATTATTCGTTAAAATAAAGTGATGTGATCATTTTATGTTATGCTAATTATTATTTATATAAACTCTCATACAATTTGAATATTCATAGGCATGCAATCAAATAGTAAGCACTTACTTATTTTAAATAATATATTATTCGTTAAAATAAAGTGATATGATCATTTTATGCTATGCTAATTATCATTTATATAAACTCTCATACAATTTGAATATTCATAGGCATGCAATCAAATAGTAAACACTTACTTATTTTATATAATATATTATTCGTTAAAATAAAGTGATATGATCATTTTATGCTATGCTAATTATAATTTATATAAACTCTCATACAATTTGAATTTCATAGGCATGCAATCAAATAGTAAACACTTACTTATTTTAAATAATATATTATTCGTTAAAATAAAGTGATATGATCATTTTATGCTATGCTAATTATCATTTATATAAACTCTCATACAATTTGAATATTCATAGGCATGCAATCAAATAGTAAGCACTTACTTATTTTAAATAATATATTATTCGTTAAAATAAAGTGATATGATCATTTTATGCTATGCTAATTATCATTTATATAAACTCTCATACAATTTGAATATTCATAGGCATGCAATCAAATAGTAAGCACTTACTTATTTTAAATAATATATTATTCGTTAAAATAAAGTGATATGATCATTTTATGCTATGCTAATTATCATTTATATAAACTCTCATACAATTTGAATATTCATAGGCATGCAATCAAATAGTAAGCACATACTTATTTTAAATAATATATTATTCGTTAAAATAAAGTGATATGATCATTTTATGCTATGCTAATTATCATTTATATAAACTCACATACAATTTGAATATTCATAGGCATGCAATCAAATAGTAAACACTTACTTATTTTATATAATATATTATTCGTTAAAATAAAGTGATATGATCATTTTATGCTATGCTAATTATAATTTATATCAACTCTCATACAATTTGAATTTCATAGGCATGCAATCAAATAGTAAACACTTACTTATTTTAAATAATATATTATTCGTTAAAATAAAGTGATATGATCATTTTATGCTATGCTAATTATCATTTATATAAACTCTCATACAATTTGAATATTCATAGGCATGCAATCAAATAGTAAACACTTACTTATTTTATATAATATATTATTCGTTAAAATAAAGTGATATGATAATTTTATGCTACGCTAATTATCATTTATATAAACTCTCATGCAATTTGAATATTCATAGACATGCAATCAAATAGTAAACACTTGCTTATTTTAAATAATATATTATTCGTTAAAATAAAGTGATATGATCATTTTATGCTATGCTAATTATAATTTATATAAACTCTCATGCGATTTGAATATTCATAGGCATGCAATCAAATAGTAAACACTTACTTATTTTAAATAATATATTATTCGTTAAAATAAAGTGATATGATCATTTTATGCTATGCTAATTATCATTTATATAAACTCTCATACGATTTGAATATTCATAGGCATGCAATCAAATAGTAAACACTTACTTATTTTATATAATATATTATTCGTTAAAATAAAGTGATATGGTCATTTTATGCTATGCTAATTATAATTTATATAAACTCTCATACAATTTGAATATTCATAGGCATGCAATCAAATAGTAAACACTTACTTATTTTAAATACTATATTATTCGTTAAAATAAAGTGATATGATCATTTTATGCTACGCTAATTATCATTTATATAAACTCTCATGCAATTTGAATATTCATAGACATGAAATCAAATAGTAAACACTTACTTATTTTAAATAATATATTATTCGTTAAAATAAAGTGATATGATCATTTTATGCTATGCTAATTATCATTTATATAAACTCTCATACAATTTGAATATTCATAGGCATGCAATCAAATAGTAAACACTTACTTATTTTAAATAATATATTATTCGTTAAAATAAAGTGATATGATCATTTTATGCTATGCTAATTATCATTTATATAAACTCTCATACAATTTGAATATTCATAGGCATGCAATCAAATAGTAAACACTTACTTATTTTAAATAATATATTATTCGTTAAAATAAAGTGATATGATCATTTTATGCTATGCTAATTATAATTTATATAAACTCTCATACAATTTGAATATTCATAGGCATGCAATCAAATAGTAAACACTTACTTATTTTATATAATATATTATTCGTTAAAATAAAGTGATATGATCATTTTATGCTATGCTAATTATCATTTATATAAACTCTCATGCAATTTGAATATTCATAGACATGCAATCAAATAGTAAACACTTACTTATTTTAAATAATATATTATTCGTTAAGATAAAGTGATATGATCATTTTATGCTATGCTAATTATAATTTATATAAACTCTCATACAATTTGAATATTCATAGGCATGCAATCAAATAGTAAACACTTACTTATTTTAAATAATATATTATTCGTTAAAATAAAGTGATATGATCATTTTATGCGACGCTAATTATCATTTATATAAACTCTCATACAATTTGAATATTCATAGGCATGCAATCAAATAATAACACTTACTTATTTTAAATAATATATTATTCGTTAAAATAAAGTGATATGATCATTTTATGCTATGCTAATTATCATTTATATAAACTCTCATACGATTTGAATATTCATAGGCATGCAATCAAATAGTAAACACTTACTTATTTTATATAATATATTATTCGTTAAAATAAAGTGATATGGTCATTTTATGCTATGCTAATTATAATTTATATAAACTCTCATACAATTTGAATATTCATAGGCATGCAATCAAATAGTAAACACTTACTTATTTTAAATACTATATTATTCGTTAAAATAAAGTGATATGATCATTTTATGCTACGCTAATTATCATTTATATAAACTCTCATGCAATTTGAATATTCATAGACATGAAATCAAATAGTAAACACTTACTTATTTTAAATAATATATTATTCGTTAAAATAAAGTGATATGGTCATTTTATGCTATGCTAATTATAATTTATATAAACTCTCATACAATTTGAATATTCATAGGCATGCAATCAAATAGTAAACACTTACTTATTTTAAATAATATATTATTCGTTAAAATAAAGTGATATGATCATTTTATGCTATGCTAATTATCATTTATATAAACTCTCATCCAATTTGAATATTCATAGGCATGCAATCAAATAGTAAACACTTACTTATTTTAAATAATATATTATTCGTTAAAATAAAGTGATATGATCATTTTATGCTATGCTAATTATCATTTATATAAACTCTCATACGATTTGAATATTCATAGGCATGCAATCAAATAGTAAACACTTACTTATTTTATATAATATATTATTCGTTAAAATAAAGTGATATGGTCATTTTATGCTATGCTAATTATAATTTATATAAACTCTCATACAATTTGAATATTCATAGGCATGCAATCAAATAGTAAACACTTACTTATTTTAAATACTATATTATTCGTTAAAATAAAGTGATATGATCATTTTATGCTACGCTAATTATCATTTATATAAACTCTCATACAATTTGAATATTCATAGGCATGCAATCAAATAGTAAACACTTACTTATTTTAAATAATATATTATTCGTTAAAATAAAGTGATATGATCATTTTATGCTATGCTAATTATCATTTATATAAACTCTCATACGATTTGAATATTCATAGGCATGCAATCAAATAGTAAACACTTACTTATTTTATATAATATATTATTCGTTAAAATAAAGTGATATGGTCATTTTATGCTATGCTAATTATAATTTATATAAACTCTCATACAATTTGAATATTCATAGGCATGCAATCAAATAGTAAACACTTACTTATTTTAAATAATATATTATTCGTTAAAATAAAGTGATATGGTCATTTTATGCTATGCTAATTATAATTTATATAAACTCTCATACAATTTGAATATTCATAGGCATGCAATCAAATAGTAAACACTTACTTATTTTATATACTATATTATTCGTTAAAATAAAGTGATATGATCATTTTATGCTACGCTAATTATCATTTATATAAACTCTCATGCAATTTGAATATTCATAGACATGAAATCAAATAGTAAACACTTACTTATTTTATATAATATATTATTCGTTAAAATAAAGTGATATGGTCATTTTATGCTATGCTAATTATAATTTATATAAACTCTCATACAATTTGAATATTCATAGGCATGCAATCAAATAGTAAACACTTACTTATTTTAAATAATATATTATTCGTTAAAATAAAGTGATATGATCATTTTATGCTATGCTAATTATCATTTATATAAACTCTCATCCAATTTGAATATTCATAGGCACGCAATCAAATAGTAAACACTTACTTATTTTAAATAATATATTATTCGTTAAAATAAAGTGATATGATCATTTTATGCTATGCTAATTATCATTTATATAAACTCTCATACGATTTGAATATTCATAGGCATGCAATCAAATAGTAAACACTTACTTATTTTATATAATATATTATTCGTTAAAATAAAGTGATATGGTCATTTTATGCTATGCTAATTATCATTTATATAAACTCTCATACGATTTGAATATTCATAGGCATGCAATCAAATAGTAAACACTTACTTATTTTAAATACTATATTATTCGTTAAAATAAAGTGATATGATCATTTTATGCTACGCTAATTATCATTTATATAAACTCTCATGCAATTTGAATATTCATAGACATGAAATCAAATAGTAAACACTTACTTATTTTAAATAATATATTATTCGTTAAAATAAAGTGATATGATCATTTTATGCTATGCTAATTATCATTTATATAAACTCTCATACAATTTGAATATTCATAGGCATGCAATCAAATAGTAAACACTTACTTATTTTAAATAATATATTATTCGTTAAAATAAAGTGATATGATCATTTTATGCTATGCTAATTATCATTTATATAAACTCTCATACAATTTGAATATTCATAGGCATGCAATCAAATAGTAAACACTTACTTATTTTAAATAATATATTATTCGTTAAAATAAAGTGATATGATCATTTTATGCTATGCTAATTATAATTTATATAAACTCTCATACAATTTGAATATTCATAGGCATGCAATCAAATAGTAAACACTTACTTATTTTATATAATATATTATTCGTTAAAATAAAGTGATATGATCATTTTATGCTATGCTAATTATCATTTATATAAACTCTCATACAATTTGAATATTCATAGGCATGCAATCAAATAGTAAACACTTACTTATTTTAAATAATATATTATTCGTTAAAATAAAGTGATATGATCATTTTATGCTATGCTAATTATCATTTATATAAACTCTCATACAATTTGAATATTCATAGGCATGCAATCAAATACTAAACACTTACTTATTTTAAATAATATATTATTCGTTAAAATAAAGTGATATGATCATTTTATGCTATGCTAATTATCATTTATATAAACTCTCATACAATTTGAATATTCATAGGCATGCAATCAAATAGTAAACACTTACTTATTTTAAATAATATATTATTCGTTAAAATAAAGTGATATGATCATTTTATGCTATGCTAATTATCATTTATATAAACTCTCATACAATTTGAATATTCATAGGCATGCAATCAAATAGTAAACACTTACTTATTTTATATAATATATTATTCGTTAAAATAAAGTGATATGATCATTTTATGCTATGCTAATTATCATTTATATAAACTCTCATACAATTTGAATATTCATAGGCATGCAATCAAATAGTAAACACTTACTTATTTTAAATAATATATTATTCGTTAAAATAAAGTGTTATGAATATTCATTTTATGCTATGCTAATTATCATTTATATAAACTCTCATACAATTTGAATATTCATAGGCATGCAAACACTTACTTATTTTATATAATATATTATTCGTTAAAATAAAGTGATATGATCATTTTATGCTATGCTAATTATCATTTATATAAACTCTCATACTATTTGAATATTCATAGGCATGCAATCAAATAGTAAACACTTACTTATTTTAAATAATATATTATTCGTTAAAATAAAGTGATATGATCATTTTATGCTATGCTAATTATCATTTATATAAACTCTCATACGATTTGAATATTCATAGGCATGCAATCAAATAGTAAACACTTACTTATTTTAAATAATATATTATTCGTTAAAATAAAGTGATATGATCATTTTATGCTATGCTAATTATCATTTATATAAACTCTCATACGATTTGAATATTCATAGGCATGCAATCAAATAGTAAACACTTACTTATTTTAAATACTATATTATTCGTTAAAATAAAGTGATATGATCATTTTATGCTACGCTAATTATCATTTATATAAACTCTCATGCAATTTGAATATTCATAGACATGAAATCAAATAGTAAACACTTACTTATTTTAAATAATATATTATTCGTTAAAATAAAGTGATATGATCATTTTATGCTATGCTAATTATCATTTATATAAACTCTCATACAATTTGAATATTCATAGGCATGCAATCAAATAGTAAACACTTACTTATTTTAAATAATATATTATTCGTTAAAATAAAGTGATATGATCATTTTATGCTATGCTAATTATCATTTATATAAACTCTCATACAATTTGAATATTCATAGGCATGCAATCAAATACTAAACACTTACTTATTTTAAATAATATATTATTCGTTAAAATAAAGTGATATGATCATTTTATGCTATGCTAATTATCATTTATATAAACTCTCATACAATTTGAATATTCATAGGCATGCAATCAAATACTAAACACTTACTTATTTTAAATAATATATTATTCGTTAAAATAAAGTGATATGATCATTTTATGCTATGCTAATTATCATTTATATAAACTCTCATACAATTTGAATATTCATAGGCATGCAATCAAATAGTAAACACTTACTTATTTTAAATAATATATTATTCGTTAAAATAAAGTGATATGATCATTTTATGCTATGCTAATTATCATTTATATAAACTCTCATACAATTTGAATATTCATAGGCATGCAATCAAATAGTAAACACTTACTTATTTTATATAATATATTATTCGTTAAAATAAAGTGATATGATCATTTTATGCTATGCTAATTATCATTTATATAAACTCTCATACAATTTGAATATTCATAGGCATGCAATCAAATACTAAACACTTATTTATTTTAAATAATATATTATTCGTTAAAATAAAGTGATATGATCATTTTATGCTATGCTAATTATCATTTATATAAACTCTCATACAATTTGAATATTCATAGGCATGCAATCAAATAGTAAACACTTACTTATTTTAAATAATATATTATTCGTTAAAATAAAGTGCTATGATCATTTTATGCTATGGTAATTATCATTTATATAAACTCTCATACAATTTGAATATTCATAGGCATGCAATCAAATAGTAAACACTTACTTATTTTAAATAATATATTATTCGTTAAAATAAAGTGATATGATCATTTTATGCTATGCTAATTATCATTTATATAAACTCTCATACAATTTGAATATTCATAGGCATGCAATCAAATAGTAAACACTTACTCATTTTAAATAATATATTATTCGTTAAAATAAAGTGATATGATCATTTTATGCTATGCTAATTATCATTTATATAAACTCTCATACAATTTGAATATTCATAGGCATGCAATCAAATAGTAAACACTTACTTATTTTAAATAATATATTATTCGTTAAAATAAAGTGATATGATCATTTTATGCTATGCTAATTATCATTTATATAAACTCTCATACAATTTGAATATTCATAGGCATGCAATCAAATACTAAACACTTACTTATTTTAAATAATATATTATTCGTTAAAATAAAGTGATATGATCATTTTATGCTATGCTAATTATCATTTATATAAACTCTCATACAATTTGAATATTCATAGGCATGCAATCAAATAGTAAACACTTACTTATTTTAAATAATATATTATTCGTTAAAATAAAGTGATATGATCATTTTATGCTATGCTAATTATCATTTATATAAACTCTCATACAATTTGAATATTCATAGGCATGCAATCAAATAGTAAACACTTACTTATTTTATATAATATATTATTCGTTAAAATAAAGTGATATGATCATTTTATGCTATGCTAATTATCATTTATATAAACTCTCATACAATTTGAATATTCATAGGCATGCAATCAAATAGTAAACACTTACTTATTTTAAATAATATATTATTCGTTAAAATAAAGTGTTATGAATATTCATTTTATGCTATGCTAATTATCATTTATATAAACTCTCATACAATTTGAATATTCATAGGCATGCAAACACTTACTTATTTTATATAATATATTATTCGTTAAAATAAAGTGATATGATCATTTTATGCTATGCTAATTATCATTTATATAAACTCTCATACTATTTGAATATTCATAGGCATGCAATCAAATAGTAAACACTTACTTATTTTAAATAATATATTATTCGTTAAAATAAAGTGATATGATCATTTTATGCTATGCTAATTATCATTTATATAAACTCTCATACGATTTGAATATTCATAGGCATGCAATCAAATAGTAAACACTTACTTATTTTAAATAATATATTATTCGTTAAAATAAAGTGATATGATCATTTTATGCTATGCTAATTATCATTTATATAAACTCTCATACGATTTGAATATTCATAGGCATGCAATCAAATAGTAAACACTTACTTATTTTAAATACTATATTATTCGTTAAAATAAAGTGATATGATCATTTTATGCTACGCTAATTATCATTTATATAAACTCTCATGCAATTTGAATATTCATAGACATGAAATCAAATAGTAAACACTTACTTATTTTAAATAATATATTATTCGTTAAAATAAAGTGATATGATCATTTTATGCTATGCTAATTATCATTTATATAAACTCTCATGCAATTTGAATATTCATAGGCATGAAATCAAATAGTAAACACTTACTTATTTTAAATAATATATTATTCGTTAAAATAAAGTGATATGATCATTTTATGCTATGCTAATTATCATTTATATAAACTCTCATACAATTTGAATATTCATAGGCATGCAATCAAATAGTAAACACTTACTTATTTTAAATAATATATTATTCGTTAAAATAAAGTGATATGATCATTTTATGCTATGCTAATTATCATTTATATAAACTCTCATACAATTTGAATATTCATAGGCATGCAATCAAATACTAAACACTTACTTATTTTAAATAATATATTATTCGTTAAAATAAAGTGATATGATCATTTTATGCTATGCTAATTATCATTTATATAAACTCTCATACAATTTGAATATTCATAGGCATGCAAACACTTACTTATTTTATATAATATATTATTCGTTAAAATAAAGTGATATGATCATTTTATGCTATGCTAATTATCATTTATATAAACTCTCATACTATTTGAATATTCATAGGCATGCAATCAAATAGTAAACACTTACTTATTTTAAATAATATATTATTCGTTAAAATAAAGTGATATGATCATTTTATGCTATGCTAATTATCATTTATATAAACTCTCATACAATTTGAATATTCATAGGCATGCAATCAAATAGTAAACACTTACTTATTTTAAATAATATATTATTCGTTAAAATAAAGTGTTATGAATATTCATTTTATGCTATGCTAATTATCATTTATATAAACTCTCATACAATTTGAATATTCATAGGCATGCAAACACTTACTTATTTTATATAATATATTATTCGTTAAAATAAAGTGATATGATCATTTTATGCTATGCTAATTATCATTTATATAAACTCTCATACTATTTGAATATTCATAGGCATGCAATCAAATAGTAAACACTTACTTATTTTAAATAATATATTATTCGTTAAAATAAAGTGATATGATCATTTTATGCTATGCTAATTATCATTTATATAAACTCTCATACGATTTGAATATTCATAGGCATGCAATCAAATAGTAAACACTTACTTATTTTAAATAATATATTATTCGTTAAAATAAAGTGATATGATCATTTTATGCTATGCTAATTATCATTTATATAAACTCTCATACGATTTGAATATTCATAGGCATGCAATCAAATAGTAAACACTTACTTATTTTAAATACTATATTATTCGTTAAAATAAAGTGATATGATCATTTTATGCTACGCTAATTATCATTTATATAAACTCTCATACGATTTGAATATTCATAGGCATGCAATCAAATAGTAAACACTTACTTATTTTAAATACTATATTATTCGTTAAAATAAAGTGATATGATCATTTTATGCTACGCTAATTATCATTTATATAAACTCTCATGCAATTTGAATATTCATAGGCATGAAATCAAATAGTAAACACTTACTTATTTTAAATAATATATTATTCGTTAAAATAAAGTGATATGATCATTTTATGCTATGCTAATTATCATTTATATAAACTCTCATACAATTTGAATATTCATAGGCATGCAATCAAATAGTAAACACTTACTTATTTTAAATAATATATTATTCGTTAAAATAAAGTGATATGATCATTTTATGCTATGCTAATTATCATTTATATAAACTCTCATACAATTTGAATATTCATAGGCATGCAATCAAATACTAAACACTTACTTATTTTAAATAATATATTATTCGTTAAAATAAAGTGATATGATCATTTTATGCTATGCTAATTATCATTTATATAAACTCTCATACAATTTGAATATTCATAGGCATGCAATCAAATACTAAACACTTACTTATTTTAAATAATATATTATTCGTTAAAATAAAGTGATATGATCATTTTATGCTATGCTAATTATCATTTATATAAACTCTCATACAATTTGAATATTCATAGGCATGCAATCAAATAGTAAACACTTACTTATTTTAAATAATATATTATTCGTTAAAATAAAGTGATATGATCATTTTATGCTATGCTAATTATCATTTATATAAACTCTCATACAATTTGAATATTCATAGGCATGCAATCAAATAGTAAACACTTACTTATTTTATATAATATATTATTCGTTAAAATAAAGTGATATGATCATTTTATGCTATGCTAATTATCATTTATATAAACTCTCATACAATTTGAATATTCATAGGCATGCAATCAAATACTAAACACTTATTTATTTTAAATAATATATTATTCGTTAAAATAAAGTGATATGATCATTTTATGCTATGCTAATTATCATTTATATAAACTCTCATACAATTTGAATATTCATAGGCATGCAATCAAATAGTAAACACTTACTTATTTTAAATAATATATTATTCGTTAAAATAAAGTGCTATGATCATTTTATGCTATGGTAATTATCATTTATATAAACTCTCATACAATTTGAATATTCATAGGCATGCAATCAAATAGTAAACACTTACTTATTTTAAATAATATATTATTCGTTAAAATAAAGTGATATGATCATTTTATGCTATGCTAATTATCATTTATATAAACTCTCATACAATTTGAATATTCATAGGCATGCAATCAAATAGTAAACACTTACTTATTTTAAATAATATATTATTCGTTAAAATAAAGTGATATGATCATTTTATGCTATGCTAATTATCATTTATATAAACTCTCATACAATTTGAATATTCATAGGCATGCAATCAAATAGTAAACACTTACTTATTTTAAATAATATATTATTCGTTAAAATAAAGTGATATGATCATTTTATGCTATGCTAATTATCATTTATATAAACTCTCATACAATTTGAATATTCATAGGCATGCAATCAAATAGTAAACACTTACTTATTTTAAATAATATATTATTCGTTAAAATAAAGTGTTATGAATATTCATTTTATGCTATGCTAATTATCATTTATATAAACTCTCATACAATTTGAATATTCATAGGCATGCAATCAAATAGTAAACACTTACTTATTTTAAATAATATATTATTCGTTAAAATAAAGTGATATGATCATTTTATGCTATGCTAATTATCATTTATATAAACTCTCATACAATTTGAATATTCATAGGCATGCAATCAAATAGTAAACACTTACTTATTTTAAATAATATATTATTCGTTAAAATAAAGTGTTATGAATATTCATTTTATGCTATGCTAATTATCATTTATATAAACTCTCATACAATTTGAATATTCATAGGCATGCAAACACTTACTTATTTTATATAATATATTATTCGTTAAAATAAAGTGATATGATCATTTTATGCTATGCTAATTATCATTTATATAAACTCTCATACTATTTGAATATTCATAGGCATGCAATCAAATAGTAAACACTTACTTATTTTAAATAATATATTATTCGTTAAAATAAAGTGATATGATCATTTTATGCTATGCTAATTATCATTTATATAAACTCTCATACGATTTGAATATTCATAGGCATGCAATCAAATAGTAAACACTTACTTATTTTAAATAATATATTATTCGTTAAAATAAAGTGATATGATCATTTTATGCTATGCTAATTATCATTTATATAAACTCTCATACGATTTGAATATTCATAGGCATGCAATCAAATAGTAAACACTTACTTATTTTAAATACTATATTATTCGTTAAAATAAAGTGATATGATCATTTTATGCTACGCTAATTATCATTTATATAAACTCTCATACGATTTGAATATTCATAGGCATGCAATCAAATAGTAAACACTTACTTATTTTAAATACTATATTATTCGTTAAAATAAAGTGATATGATCATTTTATGCTACGCTAATTATCATTTATATAAACTCTCATGCAATTTGAATATTCATAGGCATGAAATCAAATAGTAAACACTTACTTATTTTAAATAATATATTATTCGTTAAAATAAAGTGATATGATCATTTTATGCTATGCTAATTATCATTTATATAAACTCTCATACAATTTGAATATTCATAGGCATGCAATCAAATAGTAAACACTTACTTATTTTAAATAATATATTATTCGTTAAAATAAAGTGATATGATCATTTTATGCTATGCTAATTATCATTTATATAAACTCTCATACAATTTGAATATTCATAGGCATGCAATCAAATACTAAACACTTACTTATTTTAAATAATATATTATTCGTTAAAATAAAGTGATATGATCATTTTATGCTATGCTAATTATCATTTATATAAACTCTCATACAATTTGAATATTCATAGGCATGCAATCAAATACTAAACACTTACTTATTTTAAATAATATATTATTCGTTAAAATAAAGTGATATGATCATTTTATGCTATGCTAATTATCATTTATATAAACTCTCATACAATTTGAATATTCATAGGCATGCAATCAAATAGTAAACACTTACTTATTTTAAATAATATATTATTCGTTAAAATAAAGTGATATGATCATTTTATGCTATGCTAATTATCATTTATATAAACTCTCATACAATTTGAATATTCATAGGCATGCAATCAAATAGTAAACACTTACTTATTTTATATAATATATTATTCGTTAAAATAAAGTGATATGATCATTTTATGCTATGCTAATTATCATTTATATAAACTCTCATACAATTTGAATATTCATAGGCATGCAATCAAATACTAAACACTTATTTATTTTAAATAATATATTATTCGTTAAAATAAAGTGATATGATCATTTTATGCTATGCTAATTATCATTTATATAAACTCTCATACAATTTGAATATTCATAGGCATGCAATCAAATAGTAAACACTTACTTATTTTAAATAATATATTATTCGTTAAAATAAAGTGCTATGATCATTTTATGCTATGGTAATTATCATTTATATAAACTCTCATACAATTTGAATATTCATAGGCATGCAATCAAATAGTAAACACTTACTTATTTTAAATAATATATTATTCGTTAAAATAAAGTGATATGATCATTTTATGCTATGCTAATTATCATTTATATAAACTCTCATACAATTTGAATATTCATAGGCATGCAATCAAATAGTAAACACTTACTTATTTTAAATAATATATTATTCGTTAAAATAAAGTGATATGATCATTTTATGCTATGCTAATTATCATTTATATAAACTCTCATACAATTTGAATATTCATAGGCATGCAATCAAATAGTAAACACTTACTTATTTTAAATAATATATTATTCGTTAAAATAAAGTGATATGATCATTTTATGCTATGCTAATTATCATTTATATAAACTCTCATACAATTTGAATATTCATAGGCATGCAATCAAATACTAAACACTTACTTATTTTAAATAATATATTATTCGTTAAAATAAAGTGATATGATCATTTTATGCTATGCTAATTATCATTTATATAAACTCTCATACAATTTGAATATTCATAGGCATGCAATCAAATAGTAAACACTTACTTATTTTAAATAATATATTATTCGTTAAAATAAAGTGATATGATCATTTTATGCTATGCTAATTATCATTTATATAAACTCTCATACAATTTGAATATTCATAGGCATGCAATCAAATAGTAAACACTTACTTATTTTATATAATATATTATTCGTTAAAATAAAGTGATATGATCATTTTATGCTATGCTAATTATCATTTATATAAACTCTCATACAATTTGAATATTCATAGGCATGCAATCAAATAGTAAACACTTACTTATTTTAAATAATATATTATTCGTTAAAATAAAGTGTTATGAATATTCATTTTATGCTATGCTAATTATCATTTATATAAACTCTCATACAATTTGAATATTCATAGGCATGCAAACACTTACTTATTTTATATAATATATTATTCGTTAAAATAAAGTGATATGATCATTTTATGCTATGCTAATTATCATTTATATAAACTCTCATACTATTTGAATATTCATAGGCATGCAATCAAATAGTAAACACTTACTTATTTTAAATAATATATTATTCGTTAAAATAAAGTGATATGATCATTTTATGCTATGCTAATTATCATTTATATAAACTCTCATACGATTTGAATATTCATAGGCATGCAATCAAATAGTAAACACTTACTTATTTTAAATAATATATTATTCGTTAAAATAAAGTGATATGATCATTTTATGCTATGCTAATTATCATTTATATAAACTCTCATACGATTTGAATATTCATAGGCATGCAATCAAATAGTAAACACTTACTTATTTTAAATACTATATTATTCGTTAAAATAAAGTGATATGATCATTTTATGCTACGCTAATTATCATTTATATAAACTCTCATGCAATTTGAATATTCATAGACATGAAATCAAATAGTAAACACTTACTTATTTTAAATAATATATTATTCGTTAAAATAAAGTGATATGATCATTTTATGCTATGCTAATTATCATTTATATAAACTCTCATACAATTTGAATATTCATAGGCATGCAATCAAATAGTAAACACTTACTTATTTTAAATAATATATTATTCGTTAAAATAAAGTGATATGATCATTTTATGCTATGCTAATTATCATTTATATAAACTCTCATACAATTTGAATATTCATAGGCATGCAATCAAATAGTAAACACTTACTTATTTTAAATAATATATTATTCGTTAAAATAAAGTGATATGATCATTTTATGCTATGCTAATTATAATTTATATAAACTCTCATACAATTTGAATATTCATAGGCATGCAATCAAATAGTAAACACTTACTTATTTTATATAATATATTATTCGTTAAAATAAAGTGATATGATCATTTTATGCTATGCTAATTATCATTTATATAAACTCTCATGCAATTTGAATATTCATAGACATGCAATCAAATAGTAAACACTTACTTATTTTAAATAATATATTATTCGTTAAGATAAAGTGATATGATCATTTTATGCTATGCTAATTATAATTTATATAAACTCTCATACAATTTGAATATTCATAGGCATGCAATCAAATAGTAAACACTTACTTATTTTAAATAATATATATTATTCGTTAAAATAAAGTGATATGATCATTTTATGCTATGCTAACTATCATTTATATAAACTCTCATACAATTTGAATATTCATAGGCATGCAATCAAATAGTAAACACTTACTTATTTTAAATAATATATTATTCCTTAAAATAAAGTGATATGATCATTTTATGCTATGCTAATTATCATTTATATAAACTCTCATACAATTGGAATATTCATAGGTAGCAATCAAATAGTAAACACTTACTTATTTTAAATAATATATTATTCGTTAAAATAAAGTGATATGATCATTTTATGCTATGCTAATTATCATTTATATAAACTCTCATACAATTGGAATATTCATGGGCATGCAATCAAATAGTAAACACTTACTTATTTTAAATAATATATTATTCGTTAAAATAAAGTGATATGATCATTTTATGCTATGCTAATTATCATTTATATAAACTCTCATACAATTTGAATATTCATAGGCATCCAATCAAATAGTAAACACTTACTTATTTTAAATAATATATTATTCTTTAAAATAAAGTGATATGATCATTTTATGCTATGGTAATTATCATTTATATAAACTCTCATACAATTGGAATATTCATAGGCATGCAATCAAATAGTAAACACTTACTTATTTTAAATAATATATTATTCCTTAAAATAAAGTGATATGATCATTTTATGCTATGCTAATTATCATTTATATAAACTCTCATACAATTGGAATATTCATAGGCATGCAATCAAATAGTAAACACTTACTTATTTTAAATAATATATTATTCGTTAAAATAAAGTGATATGATCATTTTATGCTATGCTAATTATCATTTATATAAACTCTCATACAATTTGAATATTCATAGGCATGCAATCAAATAGTAAACACTTACTTATTTTAAATAATATATTATTCTTTAAAATAAAGTGATATGATCATTTTATGCTATGGTAATTATCATTTATATAAACTCTCATACAATTTGAATATTCATAGGCATGCAATCAAATAGTAAACACTTACTTATTTTAAATAATATATTATTCGTAAAAATAAAGTGATATGATCATTTTATGCTATGCTAATTATCATTTATATAAACTCTTATACAATTTGAATATTCATAGGCATGCAATCAAATAGTAAACACTTACTTATTTTAAATAATATATTATTCGTTAAAATAAAGTGATATGATCATTTTATGCTACGCTAATTATCATTTATATAAACTCTTATACAATTTGAATATTCATAGACATGAAATCAAATAGTAAACACTTACTTATTTTAAATAATATATTATTCGCTAAAATAAAGTGATATGATCATTTTATGCTACGCTAACTATCATTTATATAAACTCTCATGCAATTTGAATATTCATAGACATGCAATCAAATAGTAAGCACTTACTTATTTTAAATAATATATTATTCGTTAAAATAAAGTGATATGATCATTTTATGCTATGCTAATTATCATTTATATAAACTCTCATACAATTTGAATATTCATAGGCATGCAATCAAATAGTAAACACTTACTTATTTTATATAATATATTATTCGTTAAAATAAAGTGATATGATCATTTTATGCTACGCTAATTATCATTTATATAAACTCTCATGCAATTTGAATATTCATAGACATGCAATCAAATAGTAAACACTTACATATTTTATATAATATATTATTCGTTAAAATAAAGTGATATGATCATTTTATGCTATGCTAATTATCATTTATATAAACTCTCATACAATTTGAATATTCATAGGCATGCAATCAAATAGTAAACACTTACTTATTTTAAATAATATATTTTTCGTTAAAATAAAGTGATATGATCATTTTATGCTATGCTAATTATCATTTATATAAACTCTCATACAATTTGAATATTCATAGGCATGCAATCAAATAGTAAACACTTACTTATTTTAAATAATATATTATTCGTTAAAATAAAGTGATATGATCATTTTATGCTATGCTAATTATCATTTATATAAACTCTCATACGATTTGAATATTCATAGGCATGCAATCAAATAGTAAACACTTACTTATTTTAAATAATATATTATTCGTTAAAATAAAGTGATATGATCATTTTATGCTATGCTAATTATCATTTATATAAACTCTCATACGATTTGAATATTCATAGGCATGCAATCAAATAGTAAACACTTACTTATTTTAAATAATATATTATTCGTTAAAATAAAGTGATATGATCATTTTATGCGACGCTAATAATCATTTATATAAACTCTCATATGATTTGAATATTCATAGGCATGCAATCAAATAGTAAGCACTTACTTATTTTAAATAATATATTATTCGTTAAAATAAAGTGATATGATCATTTTATGCT
This sequence comes from Acmispon strigosus, assembly GCA_030819835.1. NCBI lineage: Eukaryota > Viridiplantae > Streptophyta > Magnoliopsida > Fabales > Fabaceae > Acmispon > Acmispon strigosus. Next base: position 19,324,620 of record JAUAMA010000004.1, on the reverse strand, counting down.
ACGCTAATTATCATTTATATAAACTCTCATACAATTTGAATATTCATAGGCATGCAATCAAATAGTAAACACTTACTTATTTTAAATAATATATTATTCGTTAAAATAAAGTGATATGATCATTTTATGCTACGCTAATTATCATTTATATAAACTCTCATACAATTTGAATATTCATAGGCATGCAATCAAATAGTAAACACTTACTTATTTTAAATAATATATTATTCGTTAAAATAAAGTGATATGATCATTTTATGCTACGCTAATTATCATTTACATAAACTCTCATACAATTTGAATATTCATAGGCATGCAATCAAATAGTAAACACTTACTTATTATAAATAATATATTATTCGTTAAAATAAAGTGATATGATCATTTTATGCTATGCTAATTATCATTTATATAAACTCTCATACGATTTGAATATTCATAGGCATGCAATCAAATAGTAAACACTTACTTATTTTAAATAATATATTATTCCTTAAAATAAAGTGATATGATCATTTTATGCGACGCTAATTATCATATATATAAACTCTCATACGATTTGAATATTCATAGGCATGCAATCAAATAGTAAGCACTTACTTATTTTAAATAATATATTATTCGTTAAAATAAAGTGATATGATCATTTTATGCTATGCTAATTATCATTTATATAAACTCTCATACGATTTGAATATTCATAGGCATGCAATTAAATAGTAAACACTTACTTATTTTAAATAATATATTATTCGTTAAAATAAAGTGATATGATCATTTTATGCTATGCTAATTATCATTTATATAAACTCTCATACGATTTGAATATTCATAGGCATGCAATCAAATAGTAAACACTTACTTATTTTAAATAATATATTATTCGTTAAAATAAAGTGATATGATCATTTTATGCTACGCTAATTATCATTTATATAAACTCTCATACAATTTGAATATTCATAGGCATGCAATCAAATAGTAAACACTTACTTATTTTAAATAATATATTATTCGTTAAAATAAAGTGATATGATCATTTTATGCTACGCTAATTATCATTTATATAAACTCTCATACAATTTGAATATTCATAGGCATGCAATCAAATAGTAAACACTTACTTATTTTAAATAATATATTATTCGTTAAAATAAAGTGATATGATCATTTTATGCTATGCTAATTATCATTTATATAAACTCTCATACAATTTGAATATTCATAGGCATGCAATCGAATAGTAAACACTTACTTATTTTAAATAATATATTATTCGTTAAAATAAAGTGATATGATCATTTTATGCTATGCTAGTTATCATTTATATAGACTCTCATACAATTTGAATATTCATAGGCATGCAATCAAATAGTAAACACTTACTTATTTTAAATAATATATTATTCGTTAAAATAAAGTGATATGATCATTTTATGCTATGCTAATTATCATTTATATAAACTCTCATACAATTTGAATATTCATAGGCATGCAATCAAATAGTAAACACTTACTTATTTTAAATAATATATTATTCGTTAAAATAAAGTGATATGATCATTTTATGCTATGCTAATTATCATTTATATAAACTCTCATACAATTTGAATATTCAAAGGCATGCAAACACTTACTTATTTTAAATAATATATTATTCGTTAAAATAAAGTGATATGATCATTTGATGCTATGCTAATTATCATTTATATAAACTCTCATACAATTTTAATATTCATAGGCATGCAATCAAATAGTAAACACTTACTTATTTTAAATAATATATTATTCGTTAAAATAAAGTGATATGATCATTTTATGCTATGCTAATTATCATTTATATAAACTCTCATACAATTTGAATATTCATAGGCATGCAATCAAATAGTAAACACTTACTCATTTAAAATAATATATTATTCATTAAAATAAAGTGATATGATCATTTTATGCTATGCTAGTTATCATTTATATAGACTCTCATACAATTTGAATATTCATAGGCATGCAATCAAATAGTAAACACTTACTTATTTTAAATAATATATTATTCGTTAAAATAAAGTGCTATGATCATTTTATGCTATGGTAATTATCATTTATATAAACTCTCATACAATTTGAATATTCATAGGCATGCAATCAAATAGTAAACACTTACTTATTTTAAATAATATATTATTCGTTAAAATAAAGTGATATGATCATTTTATGCTATGCTAATTATCATTTATATAAACTCTCATACAATTTGAATATTCATAGGCATGCAATCGAATAGTAAACACTTACTTATTTTAAATAATATATTGTTCGTTAAAATAAAGTGATATGATCATTTTATGCTATGCTAATTATCATTTATATAAACTCTCATACAATTTGAATATTCATAGGCATGCAATCAAATAGTAAACACTTACTTATTTTAAATAATATATTATTCGTTAAAATAAAGTGATATGATCATTTTATGCTGTGCTAATTATCATTTATATAAACTCTCATACAATTTGAATATTCATAGGCATGCAATCAAATACTAAACACTTACTTATTTTAAAGAATATATTATTCGTTAAAATAAAGTGATATGATCATTTTATGCTATGCTAATTATCATTTATATAAACTCTCATACAATTTGAATATTCATAGGCATGCAATCAAATAGTAAACACTTACTTATTTTAAATAATATATTATTCGTTAAAATAAAGTGTTATGAATATTCATTTTATGCTATGCTAATTATCATTTATATAAACTCTCATACAATTTGAATATTCATAGGCATGCAATCAAATAGTAAACACTTACTTATTTTAAATAATATATTATTCGTTAAAATAAAGTGATATGATTATTTTATGATATGCTAATTATCATTTATATAAACTCTCATACGATTTGAGTATTCATAGGCATGCAATCAAATAGTAAACACTTACTTATTTTAAATAATATATTATTCGTTAAAATAAAGTGATATGATCATTTTATGCTATGCTAATTATCATTTATATAAACTCTCATACAATTTGAATATTCATAGGCATGCAATCGAATAGTAAACACTTACTTATTTTAAATAATATATTATTCGTTAAAATAAAGTGATATGATCATTTTATGCTATGCTAGTTATCATTTATATAGACTCTCATACAATTTGAATATTCATAGGCATGCAATCAAATAGTAAACACTTACTTATTTTAAATAATATATTATTCGTTAAAATAAAGTGATATGATCATTTTATGCTATGCTAATTATCATTTATATAAACTCTCATACAATTTGAATATTCATAGGCATGCAATCAAATAGTAAACACTTACTTATTTTAAATAATATATTATTCGTTAAAATAAAGTGATATGATCATTTTATGCTATGCTAATTATCATTTATATAAACTCTCATACAATTTGAATATTCATAGGCATGCAATCAAATACTAAACACTTACTTATTTTAAATAATATATTATTCGTTAAAATAAAGTGATATGATCATTTTATGCTATGCTAATTATCATTTATATAAACTCTCATACGATTTGAGTATTCATAGGCATGCAATCAAATAGTAAGCACTTACTTATTTTAAATAATATATTATTCGTTAAAATAAAGTGATATGATCATTTTATGCTATGCTAATTATCATTTATATAAACTCTCATACGATTTGAGTATTCATAGGCATGCAATCAAATAGTAAACACTTACTTATTTTAAATAATATATTATTCGTTAAAATAAAGTGATATGATCATTTTATGCTATGCTAATTATCATTTATATAAACTCTCATACGATTTGAATATTCATAGGCATGCAATCAAATAGTAAGCACTTACTTATTTTAAATAATATATTATTCGTTAAAATAAAGTGATATGATCATTTTATGCTATGCTAATTATCATTTATATAAACTCTCATACGATTTGAGTATTCATAGGCATGCAATCAAATAGTAAGCACTTACTTATTTTAAATAATATATTATTCGTTAAAATAAAGTGATATGATCATTTTATGCTATGCTAATTATCATTTATATAAACTCTCATACGATTTGAGTATTCATAGGCATGCAATCAAATAGTAAACACTTACTTATTTTAAATACTATATTATTCGTTAAAATAAAGTGATATGATCATTTTATGCTATGCTAATTATCATTTATATAAACTCTCATACGATTTGAATATTCATAGGCAGGCAATCAAATAGTAAACAATTACTTATTTTAAATAATATATTATTCGTTAAAATAAAGTGATATGATCATTTTATGCTATGCTAATTATCATTTATATAAACTCTCATACAATTTGAATATTCATAGGCATGCAATCAAATAGTAAACACTTACTTATTTTAAATAATATATTATTCGTTAAAATAAAGTGATATGATCATTTTATGCTATGCTAATTATCATTTATATAAACTCTCATACAATTTGAATATTCAAAGGCATGCAAACACTTACTTATTTTAAATAATATATAATTCGTTAAAATAAAGTGATATGATCATTTTATGCTATGCTAATTATCATTTATATAAACTCTCATACAATTTTAATATTCATAGGCATGCAATCAAATAGTAAACACTTACTTATTTTAAATAATATATTATTCGTTAAAATAAAGTGATATGATCATTTTATGCTATGCTAATTATCATTTATATAAACTCTCATACAATTTGAATATTCATAGGCATGCAATCAAATAGTAAACACTTACTTATTTAAAATAATATATTATTCATTAAAATAAAATGATATGATCATTTTATGCTATGCTAGTTATCATTTATATAGACTCTCATACAATTTGAATATTCATAGGCATGCAATCAAATAGTAAACACTTACTTATTTTAAATAATATATTATTCGTTAAAATAAAGTGCTATGATCATTTTATGCTATGGTAATTATCATTTATATAAACTCTCATACAATTTGAATATTCATAGGCATGCAATCAAATAGTAAACACTTACTTATTTTAAATAATATATTATTCGTTAAAATAAAGTGATATGATCATTTTATGCTATGCTAATTATCATTTATATAAACTCTCATACAATTTGAATATTCATAGGCATGCAATCGAATAGTAAACACTTACTTATTTTAAATAATATATTATTCGTTAAAATAAAGTGATATGATCATTTTATGCTATGCTAATTATCATTTATATAAACTCTCATACAATTTGAATATTCATAGGCATGCAATCAAATAGTAAACACTTACTTATTTTAAATAATATATTATTCGTTAAAATAAAGTGATATGATCATTTTATGCTGTGCTAATTATCATTTATATAAACTCTCATACAATTTGAATATTCATAGGCATGCAATCAAATACTAAACACTTACTTATTTTAAATAATATATTATTCGTTAAAATAAAGTGATATGATCATTTTATGCTATGCTAATTATCATTTATATAAACTCTCATACAATTTGAATATTCATAGGCATGCAATCAAATAGTAAACACTTACTTATTTTAAATAATATATTATTCGTTAAAATAAAGTGATATGATCATTTTATGCTATGCTAATTATCATTTATATAAACTCTCATACAATTTGAATATTCATAGGCATGCAATCGAATAGTAAACACTTACTTATTTTAAATAATATATTATTCGTTAAAATAAAGTGATATGATCATTTTATGCTATGCTAGTTATCATTTATATAGACTCTCATACAATTTGAATATTCATAGGCATGCAATCAAATAGTAAACACTTACTTATTTTAAATAATATATTATTCGTTAAAATAAAGTGATATGATCATTTTATGCTATGCTAATTATCATTTTTATAAACTCTCATACAATTTGAATATTCATAGGCATGCAATCAAATAGTAAACACTTACTTATTTTAAATAATATATTATTCGTTAAAATAAAGTGATATGATCATTTTATGGTATGCTAATTATCATTTATATAAACTCTCATACAATTTGAATATTCATAGGCATGCAATCAAATACTAAACACTTATTTATTTTAAATAATATATTATTCGTTAAAATAAAGTGATATGATCATTTTATGCTATGCTAATTATCATTTATATAAACTCTCATACAATTTGAATATTCATAGGCATGCAATCAAATAGTAAGCACTTACTTATTTTAAATAATATATTATTCGTTAAAATAAAGTGATATGATCATTTTATGCTATGCTAATTATCATTTATATAAACTCTCATACGATTTGAGTATTCATAGGCATGCAATCAAATAGTAAACACTTACTTATTTTAAATAATATATTATTCGTTAAAATAAAGTGATATGATCATTTTATGCTATGCTAATTATCATTTATATAAACTCTCATACGATTTGAATATTCATAGGCATGCAATCAAATAGTAAGCACTTACTTATTTTAAATAATATATTATTCGTTAAAATAAAGTGATATGATCATTTTATGCTATGCTAATTATCATTTATATAAACTCTCATACGATTTGAGTATTCATAGGCATGCAATCAAATAGTAAGCACTTACTTATTTTAAATAATATATTATTCGTTAAAATAAAGTGATATGATCATTTTATGCTATGCTAATTATCATTTATATAAACTCTCATACGATTTGAATATTCATAGGCATGCAATCAAATAGTAAACACTTACTTATTTTAAATAATATATTATTCGTTAAAATAAAGTGATATGATCATTTTATGCTATGCTAATTATCATTTATATAAACTCTCATACAATTTGAATATTCATAGGCATGCAATCAAATAGTAAACACTTACTTATTTTAAATAATATATTATTCGTTAAAATAAAGTGATATGATCATTTTATGCTGTGCTAATTATCATTTATATAAACTCTCATACAATTTGAATATTCATAGGCATGCAATCAAATACTAAACACTTACTTATTTTAAATAATATATTATTCGTTAAAATAAAGTGATATGATTATTTTATGATATGCTAATTATCATTTATATAAACTCTCATACGATTTGAGTATTCATAGGCATGCAATCAAATAGTAAACACTTACTTATTTTAAATAATATATTATTCGTTAAAATAAAGTGATATGATCATTTTATGCTATGCTAATTATCATTTATATAAACTCTCATACAATTTGAATATTCATAGGCATGCAATCGAATAGTAAACACTTACTTATTTTAAATAATATATTATTCGTTAAAATAAAGTGATATGATCATTTTATGCTATGCTAGTTATCATTTATATAGACTCTCATACAATTTGAATATTCATAGGCATGCAATCAAATAGTAAACACTTACTTATTTTAAATAATATATTATTCGTTAAAATAAAGTGATATGATCATTTTATGCTATGCTAATTATCATTTATATAAACTCTCATACAATTTGAATATTCATAGGCATGCAATCAAATAGTAAACACTTACTTATTTTAAATAATATATTATTCGTTAAAATAAAGTGATATGATCATTTTATGCTATGCTAATTATCATTTATATAAACTCTCATACAATTTGAATATTCATAGGCATGCAATCAAATACTAAACACTTACTTATTTTAAATAATATATTATTCGTTAAAATAAAGTGATATGATCATTTTATGCTATGCTAATTATCATTTATATAAACTCTCATACGATTTGAGTATTCATAGGCATGCAATCAAATAGTAAGCACTTACTTATTTTAAATAATATATTATTCGTTAAAATAAAGTGATATGATCATTTTATGCTATGCTAATTATCATTTATATAAACTCTCATACGATTTGAGTATTCATAGGCATGCAATCAAATAGTAAACACTTACTTATTTTAAATAATATATTATTCGTTAAAATAAAGTGATATGATCATTTTATGCTATGCTAATTATCATTTATATAAACTCTCATACGATTTGAATATTCATAGGCATGCAATCAAATAGTAAGCACTTACTTATTTTAAATAATATATTATTCGTTAAAATAAAGTGATATGATCATTTTATGCTATGCTAATTATCATTTATATAAACTCTCATACGATTTGAGTATTCATAGGCATGCAATCAAATAGTAAGCACTTACTTATTTTAAATAATATATTATTCGTTAAAATAAAGTGATATGATCATTTTATGCTATGCTAATTATCATTTATATAAACTCTCATACGATTTGAGTATTCATAGGCATGCAATCAAATAGTAAACACTTACTTATTTTAAATACTATATTATTCGTTAAAATAAAGTGATATGATCATTTTATGCTATGCTAATTATCATTTATATAAACTCTCATACGATTTGAATATTCATAGGCAGGCAATCAAATAGTAAACAATTACTTATTTTAAATAATATATTATTCGTTAAAATAAAGTGATATGATCATTTTATGCTATGCTAATTATCATTTATATAAACTCTCATACAATTTGAATATTCATAGGCATGCAATCAAATAGTAAACACTTACTTATTTTAAATAATATATTATTCGTTAAAATAAAGTGATATGATCATTTTATGCTATGCTAATTATCATTTATATAAACTCTCATACAATTTGAATATTCAAAGGCATGCAAACACTTACTTATTTTAAATAATATATAATTCGTTAAAATAAAGTGATATGATCATTTTATGCTATGCTAATTATCATTTATATAAACTCTCATACAATTTTAATATTCATAGGCATGCAATCAAATAGTAAACACTTACTTATTTTAAATAATATATTATTCGTTAAAATAAAGTGATATGATCATTTTATGCTATGCTAATTATCATTTATATAAACTCTCATACAATTTGAATATTCATAGGCATGCAATCAAATAGTAAACACTTACTTATTTAAAATAATATATTATTCATTAAAATAAAATGATATGATCATTTTATGCTATGCTAGTTATCATTTATATAGACTCTCATACAATTTGAATATTCATAGGCATGCAATCAAATAGTAAACACTTACTTATTTTAAATAATATATTATTCGTTAAAATAAAGTGCTATGATCATTTTATGCTATGGTAATTATCATTTATATAAACTCTCATACAATTTGAATATTCATAGGCATGCAATCAAATAGTAAACACTTACTTATTTTAAATAATATATTATTCGTTAAAATAAAGTGATATGATCATTTTATGCTATGCTAATTATCATTTATATAAACTCTCATACAATTTGAATATTCATAGGCATGCAATCGAATAGTAAACACTTACTTATTTTAAATAATATATTATTCGTTAAAATAAAGTGATATGATCATTTTATGCTATGCTAGTTATCATTTATATAGACTCTCATACAATTTGAATATTCATAGGCATGCAATCAAATAGTAAACACTTACTTATTTTAAATAATATATTATTCGTTAAAATAAAGTGATATGATCATTTTATGCTATGCTAATTATCATTTTTATAAACTCTCATACAATTTGAATATTCATAGGCATGCAATCAAATAGTAAACACTTACTTATTTTAAATAATATATTATTCGTTAAAATAAAGTGATATGATCATTTTATGCTATGCTAATTATCATTTATATAAACTCTCATACAATTTGAATATTCATAGGCATGCAATCAAATACTAAACACTTATTTATTTTAAATAATATATTATTCGTTAAAATAAAGTGATATGATCATTTTATGCTATGCTAATTATCATTTATATAAACTCTCATACAATTTGAATATTCATAGGCATGCAATCAAATAGTAAACACTTACTTATTTTAAATAATATATTATTCGTTAAAATAAAGTGCTATGATCATTTTATGCTATGGTAATTATCATTTATATAAACTCTCATACAATTTGAATATTCATAGGCATGCAATCAAATAGTAAACACTTACTTATTTTAAATAATATATTATTCGTTAAAATAAAGTGATATGATCATTTTATGCTATGCTAATTATCATTTATATAAACTCTCATACAATTTGAATATTCATAGGCATGCAATCAAATAGTAAACACTTACTTATTTTAAATAATATATTATTCGTTAAAATAAAGTGATATGATCATTTTATGCTATGCTAATTATCATTTATATAAACTCTCATACAATTTGAATATTCATAGGCATGCAATCAAATACTAAACACTTACTTATTTTAAATAATATATTATTCGTTAAAATAAAGTGATATGATCATTTTATGCTATGCTAATTATCATTTATATAAACTCTCATACAATTTGAATATTCATAGGCATGCAATCAAATAGTAAACACTTACTTATTTTAAATAATATATTATTCGTTAAAATAAAGTGATATGATCATTTTATGCTATGCTAATTATCATTTATATAAACTCTCATACAATTTGAATATTCATAGGCATGCAATCAAATAGTAAACACTTACTTATTTTATATAATATATTATTCGTTAAAATAAAGTGATATGATCATTTTATGCTATGCTAATTATCATTTATATAAACTCTCATACAATTTGAATATTCATAGGCATGCAATCGAATAGTAAACACTTACTTATTTTAAATAATATATTATTCGTTAAAATAAAGTGATATGATCATTTTATGCTATGCTAGTTATCATTTATATAGACTCTCATACAATTTGAATATTCATAGGCATGCAATCAAATAGTAAACACTTACTTATTTTAAATAATATATTATTCGTTAAAATAAAGTGATATGATCATTTTATGCTATGCTAATTATCATTTTTATAAACTCTCATACAATTTGAATATTCATAGGCATGCAATCAAATAGTAAACACTTACTTATTTTAAATAATATATTATTCGTTAAAATAAAGTGATATGATCATTTTATGCTATGCTAATTATCATTTATATAAACTCTCATACAATTTGAATATTCATAGGCATGCAATCAAATACTAAACACTTATTTATTTTAAATAATATATTATTCGTTAAAATAAAGTGATATGATCATTTTATGCTATGCTAATTATCATTTATATAAACTCTCATACAATTTGAATATTCATAGGCATGCAATCAAATAGTAAACACTTACTTATTTTAAATAATATATTATTCGTTAAAATAAAGTGCTATGATCATTTTATGCTATGCTAATTATCATTTATATAAACTCTCATACAATTTGAATATTCATAGGCATGCAATCAAATAGTAAACACTTACTTATTTTAAATAATATATTATTCGTTAAAATAAAGTGATATGATCATTTTATGCTATGCTAATTATCATTTATATAAACTCTCATACAATTTGAATATTCATAGGCATGCAATCAAATAGTAAACACTTACTTATTTTAAATAATATATTATTCGTTAAAATAAAGTGATATGATCATTTTATGCTATGCTAATTATCATTTATATAAACTCTCATACAATTTGAATATTCATAGGCATGCAATCAAATAGTAAACACTTACTTATTTTAAATAATATATTATTCGTTAAAATAAAGTGATATGATCATTTTATGCTATGCTAATTATCATTTATATAAACTCTCATACAATTTGAATATTCATAGGCATGCAATCAAATACTAAACACTTACTTATTTTAAATAATATATTATTCGTTAAAATAAAGTGATATGATCATTTTATGCTATGCTAATTATCATTTATATAAACTCTCATACAATTTGAATATTCATAGGCATGCAATCAAATACTAAACACTTACTTATTTTAAATAATATATTATTCGTTAAAATAAAGTGATATGATCATTTTATGCTATGCTAATTATCATTTATATAAACTCTCATACAATTTGAATATTCATAGGCATGCAATCAAATAGTAAACACTTACTTATTTTATATAATATATTATTCGTTAAAATAAAGTGATATGATCATTTTATGCTATGCTAATTATCATTTATATAAACTCTCATACAATTTGAATATTCATAGGCATGCAATCAAATAGTAAACACTTACTTATTTTAAATAATATATTATTCGTTAAAATAAAGTGATATGATCATTTTATGCTATGCTAATTATCATTTATATAAACTCTCATACAATTTGAATATTCATAGGCATGCAATCAAATAGTAAACACTTACTTATTTTAAATAATATATTATTCGTTAAAATAAAGTGATATGATCATTTTATGCTGTGCTAATTATCATTTATATAAACTCTCATACAATTTGAATATTCATAGGCATGCAATCAAATAGTAAACACTTACTTATTTTAAATAATATATTATTCGTTAAAATAAAGTGATATGATCATTTTATGCTGTGCTAATTATCATTTATATAAACTCTCATACAATTTGAATATTCATAGGCATGCAATCAAATACTAAACACTTACTTATTTTAAATAATATATTATTCGTTAAAATAAAGTGATATGATCATTTTATGCTATGCTAATTATCATTTATATAAACTCTCATACAATTTGAATATTCATAGGCATGCAATCAAATAGTAAACACTTACTTATTTTAAATAATATATTATTCGTTAAAATAAAGTGATATGATCATTTTATGCTATGCTAGTTATCATTTATATAGACTCTCATACAATTTGAATATTCATAGGCATGCAATCGAATAGTAAACACTTACTTATTTTAAATAATATATTATTCGTTAAAATAAAGTGATATGATCATTTTATGCTATGCTAGTTATCATTTATATAGACTCTCATACAATTTGAATATTCATAGGCATGCAATCAAATAGTAAACACTTACTTATTTTAAATAATATATTATTCGTTAAAATAAAGTGATATGATCATTTTATGCTATGCTAATTATCATTTTTATAAACTCTCATACAATTTGAATATTTATAGGCATGCAATCAAATAGTAAACACTTACTTATTTTAAATAATATATTATTCGTTAAAATAAAGTGATATGATCATTTTATGCTATGCTAATTATCATTTATATAAACTCTCATACAATTTGAATATTCATAGGCATGCAATCAAATACTAAACACTTATTTATTTTAAATAATATATTATTCGTTAAAATAAAGTGATATGATCATTTTATGCTATGCTAATTATCATTTATATAAACTCTCATACAATTTGAATATTCATAGGCATGCAATCAAATAGTAAACACTTACTTATTTTAAATAATATATTATTCGTTAAAATAAAGTGCTATGATCATTTTATGCTATGGTAATTATCATTTATATAAACTCTCATACAATTTGAATATTCATAGGCATGCAATCAAATAGTAAACACTTACTTATTTTAAATAATATATTATTCGTTAAAATAAAGTGATATGATCATTTTATGCTATGCTAATTATCATTTATATAAACTCTCATACAATTTGAATATTCATAGGCATGCAATCAAATAGTAAACACTTACTTATTTTAAATAATATATTATTCGTTAAAATAAAGTGATATGATCATTTTATGCTATGCTAATTATCATTTATATAAACTCTCATACAATTTGAATATTCATAGGCATGCAATCAAATACTAAACACTTACTTATTTTAAATAATATATTATTCGTTAAAATAAAGTGATATGATCATTTTATGCTATGCTAATTATCATTTATATAAACTCTCATACAATTTGAATATTCATAGGCATGCAATCAAATAGTAAACACTTACTTATTTTAAATAATATATTATTCGTTAAAATAAAGTGATATGATCATTTTATGCTATGCTAATTATCATTTATATAAACTCTCATACAATTTGAATATTCATAGGCATGCAATCAAATAGTAAACACTTACTTATTTTATATAATATATTATTCGTTAAAATAAAGTGATATGATCATTTTATGCTATGCTAATTATCATTTATATAAACTCTCATACAATTTGAATATTCATAGGCATGCAATCGAATAGTAAACACTTACTTATTTTAAATAATATATTATTCGTTAAAATAAAGTGATATGATCATTTTATGCTATGCTAGTTATCATTTATATAGACTCTCATACAATTTGAATATTCATAGGCATGCAATCAAATAGTAAACACTTACTTATTTTAAATAATATATTATTCGTTAAAATAAAGTGATATGATCATTTTATGCTATGCTAATTATCATTTTTATAAACTCTCATACAATTTGAATATTCATAGGCATGCAATCAAATAGTAAACACTTACTTATTTTAAATAATATATTATTCGTTAAAATAAAGTGATATGATCATTTTATGCTATGCTAATTATCATTTATATAAACTCTCATACAATTTGAATATTCATAGGCATGCAATCAAATACTAAACACTTATTTATTTTAAATAATATATTATTCGTTAAAATAAAGTGATATGATCATTTTATGCTATGCTAATTATCATTTATATAAACTCTCATACAATTTGAATATTCATAGGCATGCAATCAAATAGTAAACACTTACTTATTTTAAATAATATATTATTCGTTAAAATAAAGTGCTATGATCATTTTATGCTATGGTAATTATCATTTATATAAACTCTCATACAATTTGAATATTCATAGGCATGCAATCAAATAGTAAACACTTACTTATTTTAAATAATATATTATTCGTTAAAATAAAGTGATATGATCATTTTATGCTATGCTAATTATCATTTATATAAACTCTCATACAATTTGAATATTCATAGGCATGCAATCAAATAGTAAACACTTACTTATTTTAAATAATATATTATTCGTTAAAATAAAGTGATATGATCATTTTATGCTATGCTAATTATCATTTATATAAACTCTCATACAATTTGAATATTCATAGGCATGCAATCAAATAGTAAACACTTACTTATTTTAAATAATATATTATTCGTTAAAATAAAGTGATATGATCATTTTATGCTATGCTAATTATCATTTATATAAACTCTCATACAATTTGAATATTCATAGGCATGCAATCAAATACTAAACACTTACTTATTTTAAATAATATATTATTCGTTAAAATAAAGTGATATGATCATTTTATGCTATGCTAATTATCATTTATATAAACTCTCATACAATTTGAATATTCATAGGCATGCAATCAAATACTAAACACTTACTTATTTTAAATAATATATTATTCGTTAAAATAAAGTGATATGATCATTTTATGCTATGCTAATTATCATTTATATAAACTCTCATACAATTTGAATATTCATAGGCATGCAATCAAATAGTAAACACTTACTTATTTTAAATAATATATTATTCGTTAAAATAAAGTGATATGATCATTTTATGCTATGCTAATTATCATTTATATAAACTCTCATACAATTTGAATATTCATAGGCATGCAATCAAATAGTAAACACTTACTTATTTTATATAATATATTATTCGTTAAAATAAAGTGATATGATCATTTTATGCTATGCTAATTATCATTTATATAAACTCTCATACAATTTGAATATTCATAGGCATGCAATCAAATACTAAACACTTATTTATTTTAAATAATATATTATTCGTTAAAATAAAGTGATATGATCATTTTATGCTATGCTAATTATCATTTATATAAACTCTCATACAATTTGAATATTCATAGGCATGCAATCAAATAGTAAACACTTACTTATTTTAAATAATATATTATTCGTTAAAATAAAGTGCTATGATCATTTTATGCTATGGTAATTATCATTTATATAAACTCTCATACAATTTGAATATTCATAGGCATGCAATCAAATAGTAAACACTTACTTATTTTCAATAATATATTATTCGTTAAAATAAAGTGATATGATCATTTTATGCTATGCTAATTATCATTTATATAAACTCTCATACAATTTGAATATTCATAGGCATGCAATCAAATAGTAAACACTTACTTATTTTAAATAATATATTATTCGTTAAAATAAAGTGATATGATCATTTTATGCTATGCTAATTATCATTTATATAAACTCTCATACAATTTGAATATTCATAGGCATGCAATCAAATAGTAAACACTTACTTATTTTAAATAATATATTATTCGTTAAAATAAAGTGATATGATCATTTTATGCTATGCTAATTATCATTTATATAAACTCTCATACAATTTGAATATTCATAGGCATGCAATCAAATACTAAACACTTACTTATTTTAAATAATATATTATTCGTTAAAATAAAGTGATATGATCATTTTATGCTATGCTAATTATCATTTATATAAACTCTCATACAATTTGAATATTCATAGGCATGCAATCAAATAGTAAACACTTACTTATTTTAAATAATATATTATTCGTTAAAATAAAGTGATATGATCATTTTATGCTATGCTAATTATCATTTATATAAACTCTCATACAATTTGAATATTCATAGGCATGCAATCAAATAGTAAACACTTACTTATTTTATATAATATATTATTCGTTAAAATAAAGTGATATGATCATTTTATGCTATGCTAATTATCATTTATATAAACTCTCATACAATTTGAATATTCATAGGCATGCAATCAAATAGTAAACACTTACTTATTTTAAATAATATATTATTCGTTAAAATAAAGTGTTATGAATATTCATTTTATGCTATGCTAATTATCATTTATATAAACTCTCATACAATTTGAATATTCATAGGCATGCAAACACTTACTTATTTTATATAATATATTATTCGTTAAAATAAAGTGATATGATCATTTTATGCTATGCTAATTATCATTTATATAAACTCTCATACTATTTGAATATTCATAGGCATGCAATCAAATAGTAAACACTTACTTATTTTAAATAATATATTATTCGTTAAAATAAAGTGATATGATCATTTTATGCTATGCTAATTATCATTTATATAAACTCTCATACGATTTGAATATTCATAGGCATGCAATCAAATAGTAAACACTTACTTATTTTAAATAATATATTATTCGTTAAAATAAAGTGATATGATCATTTTATGCTATGCTAATTATCATTTATATAAACTCTCATACGATTTGAATATTCATAGGCATGCAATCAAATAGTAAACACTTACTTATTTTAAATAATATATTATTCGTTAAAATAAAGTGATATGATCATTTTATGCTATGCTAATTATCATTTATATAAACTCTCATACAATTTGAATATTCATAGGCATGCAATCAAATAGTAAACACTTACTTATTTTAAACTAGTTGGATTTACCTGTGCGAGGCACATGTAACTTTGAATAAACTAAAATTATTGTGTGTGAAATGATATATTTTTATAATTTCTTATACATGTTGTTGTGAGATCAACAATAGTGACCAATACTGTGGCCGTGAGAAATAGTTACTTAGCAGTAAACGGTTGGCGACAATTTGCGCTTAACTCACATGGGCAAGGATCAAAACCCCATTCTGCATGATCGAGGGATAAAGTTAGCTAACTACCAAGCCACACCTTGTGCTAAATTTAGATGTTATTTTGTCATGTTGATTCCTCGATTATTGGTATAAGAATATTTAGCCTTGGGTGCGCCGTCTTCTCTTCGGGCAACAAAAGTGCAGCAAACCCTGTGTACCTCTAGAGGAAGAGCCGTTGATTTATTGAATAGAAAGTTTGGATGGTTGGGATCAGAGATAGAGGATAGTTGTGAGATCAGGTGCGTTATAAGTTGAGCGTAACGTAAAGAGAGCATTTAAATCAAGTAAAGACGTGCATTTACTTCTTACATTGAAGTTAGTGCTAAAGTAAATTTGCACTATAGTGAAATTTCATGAATATGGTTTCATGCTACTCCATTTGTTCCTATATATCTGTCACTATTTTAATCTTGTTTTTATTTTTATTTATTTGTCACTTTTAAAAAATTTCAAAAAAACATTAATCATGTTTTACCAACTCTACCCTTAAATTAATGATGATAGGAAATTAAAGAATCAACGTTAAGAAGATAGATAAAGAATATGTTATAAAGTTAGTTAATAATTTTGATAGAAGCATGAACATTAATACAATTCTTTAATACATGTGCAAAACATTAAATTGATAATTATTAAGGATTAGAGGGAGTAAAGTTTGTGTTTATCTATCTCTTCATGTGAATGAATTTTATTAAATCAATAAAAGACATGCATTTACTTCTTGCATTGAAGTCAGTGCTAACAGATGTTTACACTATAGTAAAATTTTATCTAATGTATTTTCGTGTTAAACTTTTGTGTTTATTTCTCTCTTCATATAAATGTATCTTAAATCAATAAAAGACGTGCATTTACTTCTTGCATTAAAGTCAGTGCTAACGTAAATATGTTTGAACTATAGTGAAATTTCTCTAATGCGTCATGTTAAGGCTTTGTGTTTATCTCTCCCTTCATATGAATGAATTTTAAATCAATAGAAGACGTGCATTTACTGCTTGCATTGAAGTCGGTGCTAACATATTCCTTTTGAATTACTAAGTATAAATACTTTGATTATTTGATCCCAAATCGCAGAAATACTAATTAATATATTAAACTAAAAATCTTCTATTCAGTTTTAGATTAGATTTTTTAAATTATGAATAACAATAGGATGCATCAATACTATTATTTGACACCAACTTTTGAAAATTAAAAGATGAATATTTTTTTTGGAATTCTAAATATTTGCCATAACAAACAGTAAAAGCAAAAAGATTTTGTCAAATTTAAACAAAAATATGATTTCAAAATAAAGATTTCAAATCCTTTATTTTGTAAATATTTAGGTGGAACCATATTAATCACGTTATAATGTCTTTAGATCCAAATTTAATTTATAACGTGGTTAAAAACGATTTTGTCAAATTTCATTTATAGTTACTTTTTAATATAAATTGGTTCAAAATATCGTGTCGATCTATAGAAAAATAAGTTAGACGGCACTAATAAAACTGTTTTCCTATGACGCTAAAGAGAATAAAATCGTTCTAAAAGGAATTAAATAATTTACAAAGGTATACACACATACCTTAGCGTCAACAATGGTAATTTGCTACATACACTTGTTGCTCATTCAAAAAAATAAATTTAATTAACTTAAATTAAAATTTAGTTCTCATTTGAATAATTTTCATTATTCATGTGTCAATAATATATTATTCATTAGAGTGATGCTAGATAGCTCGAATGATGGATGTTTTGCTCGAAAATCAATTCAGCATCCAAAAATATGTTTTCAAGTTCAATATTTTCCTCCGTATATTTAATGAACCGGCTCTCACAGAATGACCCTTACTAATTTCATCTTCTTCTTGTTGTTGTTTGGTGCTCCGCTTCCAAAATCATTGATGCATGTCTATAGAAACTGGCCAGTAGAACCCAAAGATACAATTATGAGAAGCAAGTGGGGAAGAGTTTATAACATGAGAAAGTATCAAACAAAATCAATTCGATAAGGTTAAGCATAGCAAGCCAGAAGAAATCAAAACTAAGATGAGTGCCTTCATCTCCTAAACCCTACTACAAAAATATGGAGAAGATAATATCAAAAAGCAATAATATCTTTCTTACCTCTAACATTAGTCTTTTCCTTGTGCCTTCATCTCCTAAACCCTACTACAAAAATATGGAGAAGATAAATATTACAACTGAGATAAAAAGAGAACCAAAAAAGTTATTGTAACATTAGAATGAATCAAAACTAAAACGAATTGAAGAATTCAAACATAATAACGTTGACATGATCCATTTCCTCGTGACGGGATTTGAGTTCGCTGGGAACTCCTTGCCCCTCTCTCTCTTGTGGAAGAGCGTGCTTCTCATCCCCTTCATCTCCTATACCCTACGAAATTGAGGAGAATGAGGAGACTAATTTATAGCATCAAGTGAGGAGACTAATTGTTAATAAAAATTCATATTTTAAAAAAATATATTTAATTTGGTATTAATTAGTTATGATTCGTTCCTTATTTTAAAATTTGGTTAAATATTTGGTATTAATTAGTTAGGGTTCATTCCTTATTTAACATTTGTAATCAATATCAATTTTTATTCCTATTAAAATTTGGTATTAATTAGTTATGATTCGTTACTTATTTAACATTTGTAATAAATTTTATAAATTTAATTAATTAATTATTTAAAAATATTTTTTAAAAAAATCTTAAGATTTAGTCAGAAATTTGATATTAATTAGTCATGATTCGAAAATTTGGTTAAAAATTTAATATTAGTTAGTCATGATTCGTTCCTTATTTAATATTTGTAATAAATTTTATATTAATTAGTTCGTTAGTAATTATTCGTTCCTTATTTAATATTTGTAAAATTGTTATAAATATTAAAATATTAATTAGATATTATAATATTAAATTTAGTAATATTAATATTAAACTTTTTAAAATATTCGTTCCTTATTCAATTCTATAAATTTTTTAAAATCTTAAAATTGTATAAATTTTATAAATCTTAAATTTATAAATATTTTATAAATTTTAAAATATTAAATTGTATGAAAGTAAAATTTTATGATTCATTCCTTATTTAACATTTGTAATAAATTTTATAAATATAGTCATGATTCGTTCTTTATTTAATATTTGTAAAAAATTTTATAAATATTAATTATTTAGGGTAGGGTCTTAATGGGTAGGTCATAGTGGAGATAGTTAGGATTTATACCTTATTTTAGGGGGTATGTGGGTATAAACCTTCTTTTATATAATATATAGATAATATATTATTCGTTAAAATAAAGTGATATGATCATTTTATGCTATGCTAATTATCATTTATATAAACTCTCATACAATTTGAATATTCATAGGCATGCAAACACTTACTTATTTTAAATAATATATTATTCGTTAAAATAAAGTGATATGATCATTTTATGCTATGCTAATTATCATTTATATAAACTCTCATACAATTTGAATATTCATAGGCATGCAAACACTTACTTATTTTATATAATATATTATTCGTTAAAATAAAGTGATATGATCATTTTATGCTATGCTAATTATCATTTATATAAACTCTCATACAATTTGAATATTTATAGGCATGCAATCAAATAGTAAACACTTACTTATTTTAAATAATATATTATTCGTTAAAATAAAGTGATATGATCATTTTATGCTATGCTAATTATCATTTATATAAACTCTCATACAATTTGAATATTCATAGGCATGCAATCAAATAGTAAACACTTACTTATTTTAAATAATATATTATTCGTTAAAATAAAGTGATATGATCATTTTATGCTATGCTAATTATCATTTATATAAACTCTCATACAATTTGAATATTCATAGGCATGCAATCAAATAGTAAACACTTACTTATTTTAAATAATATATTATTCGTTAAAATAAAGTGTTATGAATATTCATTTTATGCTATGCTAATTATCATTTATATAAACTCTCATACAATTTTAATATTCATAGGCATGCAATCAAATAGTAAACACTTACTTATTTTAAATAATATATTATTCGTTAAAATAAAGTGATATGATCATTTTATGCTATGCTAATTATCATTTATATAAACTCTCATACAATTTGAATATTCATAGGCATGCAATCAAATAGTCAACACTTACTTATTTTAAATAATATATTATTCGTTAAAATAAAGTGCTATGATCATTTTATGCTATGGTAATTATCATTTATATAAACTCTCATACAATTTAAATATTCATAGGCATGCAATCAAATAGTAAACACTTACTTATTTTATATAATATATTATTCGTTAAAATAAAGTGATATGATCATTTTATGCTATGCTAATTATCATTTATATAAACTCTCATACAATTTGAATATTCATAGGCATGCAAACACTTACTTATTTTAAATAATATATTATTCGTTAAAATAAAGTGATATGATCATTTTATGCTATGCTAATTATCATTTATATAAACTCTCATACAATTTGAATATTCATAGGCATGCAATCAAATAGTAAACACTTACTTATTTTAAATAATATATTATTCGTTAAAATAAAGTGATATGATCATTTTATGCTATGCTAATTATCATTTATATAAACTCTCATACAATTTGAATATTCATAGGCATGCAATCAAATAGTCAACACTTACTTATTTTAAATAATATATTATTCGTTAAAATAAAGTGATATGATCATTTTATGCTATGCTAATTATCATTTATATAAACTCTCATACAATTTGAATATTCATAGGCATGCAATCAAATAGTAAACACTTACTTATTTTAAATAATATATTATTCGTTAAAATAAAGTGATATGATCATTTTATGCTATGCTAATTATCATTTATATAAACTCTCATACAATTTGAATATTCATAGGCATGCAATCAAATAGTAAACACTTACTTATTTTAAATAATATATTATTCGTTAAAATAAAGTGTTATGAATATTCATTTTATGCTATGCTAATTATCATTTATATAAACTCTCATACAATTTTAATATTCATAGGCATGCAATCAAATAGTAAACACTTACTTATTTTAAATAATATATTATTCGTTAAAATAAAGTGATATGATCATTTTATGCTATGCTAATTATCATTTATATAAACTCTCATACAATTTGAATATTCATAGGCATGCAATCAAATAGTAAACACTTACTTATTTTAAATAATATATTATTATTCGTTAAAATAAAGTGATATGATCATTTTATGCTATGCTAATTATCATTTACATAAACTTTCATACAATTTGAATATTCATGGGCATGCAATCAAATAGTAAACACTTACTTATTTTAAATAATATATTATTATTCGTTAAAATAAAGTGATATGATCATTTTATGCTATGCTAATTATCATTTATATAAACTCTCATACGATTTGAATATTCATAGGCATGCAATCTAATAGTAAACACTTACTTATTTTAAATAATATATTATTATTCGTTAAAATAAAGTGATATGATCATTTTATGCTATGCTAATTATCATTTATATTAACTCTCATACAATTTGAATATTCATGGGCATGCAATCAAATAGTAAACACTTACTTATTTTAAATAATATATTATTATTCGTTAAAGTAAAGTGATATGATCATTTTATGCTATGCTAATTATCATTTATATAAACTCTTATACAATTTGAATATTCATAGGCATGCAATCAAATAGTAAACACTTACTTATTTTAAATAATATATTATTCGTTAAAATAAAGTGATATGATCATTTTATGCTATGCTAATTATCATTTATATAAACTCTCACACAATTTGAATATTCATAGGCATGCAATCAAATAGTAAACACTTACTTATTTTAAATAATATATAATTATTCGTTAAAATAAAGTGATATGATCATTTTATGCTATGCTAATTATCATTTACATAAACTTTCATACAATTTGAATATTCATGGGCATGCAATCAAATAGTAAACACTTACTTATTTTAAATAATATATTATTATTCGTTAAAGTAAAGTGATATGATCATTTTATGCTATGCTAATTATCATTTATATAAACTTTCATACAATTTGAATATTCATGGGCATGCAATCTAATAGTAAACACTTACTTTTTTTAAATAATATATTATTATTCGTTAAAATAAAGTGATATGATCATTTTATGCTATGCTAATTATCATTTATATAAACTTTCATACAATTTGAATATTCATGGGCACGCAATCAAATAGTAAACACTTACTTATTTTAAATAATATATTATTATTCGTTAAAGTAAAGTGATATGATCATTTTATGCTATGCTAATTATCATTTATATAAACTTTCATACAATTTGAATATTCATGGGCATGCAATCAAATAGTAAACACTTACTTATTTTAAATAATATATTATTATTCGTTAAAATAAAGTGATATGATCATTTTATGCTATGCTAATTATCATTTATATAAACTTTCATACAATTTGAATATTCATGAGCATGCAATCAAATAGTAAACACTTACTTATTTTAAATAATATATTATTATTCGTTAAAGTAAAGTGATATGATCATTTTATACTATGCTAATTATCATTTATATAAACTTTCATACAATTTGAATATTCATGGGCATGCAATCAAATAGTAAACACTTACTTATTTTAAATAATATATTATTATTCGTTAAAATAAAGTGATATGATCATTTTATGCTATGCTAATTATCATTTATATAAACTTTCATACAATTTGAATATTCATGGGCACGCAATCAAATAGTAAACACTTACTTATTTTAAATAATATATTATTATTCGTTAAAATAAAGTGATATGATCATTTTATGCTATGCTAATTATCATTTATATAAACTTTCATACAATTTGAATATTCATGGGCATGCAATCAAATAGTAAACACTTACTTATTTTAAATAATATATTATTATTCGTTAAAATAAAGTGATATGATCATTTTATGCTATGCTAATTATCATTTATATAAACTTTCATACAATTTGAATATTCATGGGCACGCAATCAAATAGTAAACACTTACTTATTTTAAATAATATATTATTATTCGTTAAAATAAAGTGATATGATCATTTTATGCTATGCTAATTATCATTTATATAAACTTTCATACAATTTGAATATTCATGGGCATGCAATCAAATAGTAAACACTTACTTATTTTAAATAATATATTATTATTCGTTAAAGTAAAGTGATATGATCATTTTATGCTATGCTAATTATCATTTATATAAACTTTCATACAATTTGAATATTCATGGGCATGCAATCAAATAGTAAACACTTACTTATTTTAAATAATATATTATTATTCGTTAAAATAAAGTGATATGATCATTTTATGCTATGCTAATTATCATTTATATAAACTTTCATACAATTTGAATATTCATGGGCACGCAATCAAATAGTAAACACTTACTTATTTTAAATAATATATTATTATTCGTTAAAATAAAGTGATATGATCATTTTATGCTATGCTAATTATCATTTATATAAACTTTCATACAATTTGAATATTCATGGGCATGCAATCAAATAGTAAACACTTACTTATTTTAAATAATATATTATTCGTTAAAATAAAGTGATATGATCATTTTATGCTATGCTAATTATCATTTATATAAACTCTCATACAATTTGAATATTCATAGGCATGCAATCAAATAGTAAACACTTACTTATTTTAAATAATATATTATTCGTTAAAATAAAGTGACAGGATCATTTTATGCTATGCTAATTATCATTTATATAAACTCTCATACAATTGGAATATTCATAGGCATGCAATCAAATAGTAAACACTTACTTATTTTAAATAATATATTATTCGTTAAAATAAAGTGATATGATCATTTTATGCTATGCTAATTATCATTTATATAAACTCTCATACAATTTGAATATTCATAGGCATGCAATCAAATAGTAAACACTTACTTATTTTAAATAATATATTATTCGTTAAAATAAAGTGATATGATCATTTTATGCTATGCTAAATATCATTTACATAAACTCTCATACGATTTGAATATTCATAGGCATGCAATCTAATAGTAAACACTTACTTATTTTAAATAATATATAATTCGTTATAATAAAGTGATATGATCATTTTATGCTATGCTAATTATCATTTATATAAACTCTCATACAATTTGAATATTCATAGGCATGCAATCAAATAGTAAACACTTACTTATTTTAAATAATATATTATTCGTTAAAATAAAGTGATATGATCATTTTATGCTATGCTAATTATCATTTATATAAACTCTCACACAATTTGAATATTCATAGGCATGCAATCAAATAGTAAACACTTACTTATTTTAAATAATATATTATTATTCGTTAAAATAAAGTGATATGATCATTTTATGCTATGCTAATTATCATTTACATAAACTTTCATACAATTTGAATATTCATGGGCATGCAATCAAATAGTAAACACTTACTTATTTTAAATAATATATTATTATTCGTTAAAGTAAAGTGATATGATCATTTTATGCTATGCTAATTATCATTTATATAAACTTTCATACAATTTGAATATTCATGGGCATGCAATCAAATAGTAAACACTTACTTATTTTAAATAATATATTATTATTCGTTAAAATAAAGTGATATGATCATTTTATGCTATGCTAATTATCATTTATATAAACTCTCATACGATTTGAATATTCATAGGCATGCAATCAAATAGTAAACACTTACTTATTTTAAATAATATATTATTATTCGTTAAAATAAAGTGATATGATCATTTTATGCTATGCTAATTATCATTTACATAAACTTTCATACAATTTGAATATTCATGGGCATGCAATCAAATAGTAAACACTTACTTATTTTAAATAATATATTATTATTCGTTAAAGTAAAGTGATATGATCATTTTATGCTATGCTAATTATCATTTATATAAACTTTCATACAATTTGAATATTCATGGGCATGCAATCAAATAGTAAACACTTACTTATTTTAAATAATATATTATTATTCGTTAAAATAAAGTGATATGATCATTTTATGTTATGCTAATTATCATTTATATAAACTTTCATACAATTTGAATATTCATGGGCACGCAATCAAATAGTAAACACTTACTTATTTTAAATAATATATTATTATTCGTTAAAATAAAGTGATATGATCATTTTATGCTATGCTAATTATCATTTATATAAACTTTCATACAATTTGAATATTCATGGGCATGCAATCAAATAGTAAACACTTTCTTATTTTAAATAATATATTATTCGTTAAAATAAAGTGATATGATCATTTTATGCTATGCTAATTATCATTTATATAAACTCTCATACAATTTGAATATTCATAGGCATGCAATCAAATAGTAAACACTTACTTATTTTAAATAATATATTATTCGTTAAAATAAAGTGACAGGATCATTTTATGCTATGCTAATTATCATTTATATAAACTCTCATACAATTGGAATATTCATAGGCATGCAATCAAATAGTAAACACTTACTTATTTTAAATAATATATTATTCGTCAAAATAAAGTGATATGATCATTTTATGCTATGCTAATTATCATTTATATAAACTCTCATACAATTTGAATATTCATAGGCATGCAATCAAATAGTAAACACTTACTTATTTTAAATAATATATTATTCGTTAAAATAAAGTGATATGATCATTTTATGCTATGCTAATTATCATTTATATAAACTCTCATACAATTTAATTATTCATAGGCATGAAATCAAATAGTAAACACTTACTTATTTTAAATAATATATTATTCGTTAAAATAAAGTGATATGATCATTTTATGCTATGCTAATTATCATTTATATAAACTCTCATACAATTTGAATATTCATAGGCTAAACACTTACTTATTTTAAATAATATATTATTCGTTAAAATAAAGTGATATGATCATTTTATGCTATGCTAATTATCATTTATATAAACTCTCATACAATTTGAATATTCATAGGCATTATTTTAAATAATATATTATTCGTTAAAATAAAGTGATATGATCATTTTATGCTATGCTAATTATCATTTATATAAACTCTCATACAATTTGAATATTTATAGGCATGCAAACACTTACTTATTTTAAATAATATATTATTCGTTAAAATAAAGTGATATGATCATTTTATGCTATGCTAATTATCATTTATATAAACTCTCATACAATTTAATTATTCATAGGCATGCAATCAAATAGTAAACACTTACTTATTTTAAATAATATATTATTCGTTAAAATAAAGTGATATGATCATTTTATGCTATGCTAATTATCATTTATATAAACTCTCATACAATTTAATTATTCATAGGCATGCAATCAAATAGTAAACACTTACTTATTTTAAATAATATATTATTCGTTAAAATAAAGTGATATGATCATTTTATGCTATGCTAATTATCATTTATATAAACTCTCATACAATTTGAATATTCATAGGCATGCAATCAAATAGTAAGCACTTACTTATTTTAAATAATATATTATTCGTTAAAATAAAGTGATATGATCATTTTATGCTATGCTAATTATCGTTTATATAAACTCTCATACAGTTTGAATATTCATAGGCATGCAATCAAATAGTAAACACTTACTTATTTTAAATAATATATTATTCGTTAAAATAAAGTGATATGATCATTTTATGCTATGCTAATTATCATTTATATAAACTCTCATACAATTTGAATATTCATAGGCATGCAATCAAATAGTAAGCACTTACTTATTTTAAATAATATATTATTCGTTAAAATAAAGTGATATGATCATTTTATGCTATGCTAATTATCGTTTATATAAACTCTCATACAATTTGAATATTCATAGGCATGCAATCAAATAGTAAACACTTACTTATTTTAAATAATATATTATTCGTTAAAATAAAGTGATATGATCATTTTATGCTATGCTAATTATCATCTATATAAACTCTCATACAATTTAATTATTCATAGGCATGAAATCAAATAGTAAACACTTACTTATTTTAAATAATATATTATTCGTTAAAATAAAGTGATATGATCATTTTATGCTATGCTAATTATCATTTATATAAAGTCTCATACAATTTGAATATTCATAGGCTAAACACTTACTTATTTTAAATAATATATTATTCGTTAAAATAAAGTGATATGATCATTTTATGCTATGCTAATTATCATTTATATAAACTCTCATACAATTTGAATATTCATAGGCATTATTTTAAATAATATATTATTCGTTAAAATAAAGTGATATGATCATTTTATGCTATGCTAATTATCATTTATATAAACTCTCATACACTTTGAATATTCATAGGCTAAACACTTACTTATTTTAAATAATATATTATTCGTTAAAATTAAGTGATATGATCATTTTATGCTATGCTAATTATCATTTATATAAACTCTCATACAATTTGAATATTCATAGGCATTATTTTAAATAATATATTATTCGTTACAATAAAGTGATACGATCATTTTATGCTATGCTAATTATAATTTATATAAACTCTCATACAATTTGAATATTCATAGGCATTATTTTAAATAATATATTATTCGTTAAAATAAAGTGATATGATCATTTTATGCTATGCTAATTATCATTTATATAAACTCTCATACAATTTGAATATTCATAGGCATTATTTTAAATAATATATTATTCGTTAAAATAAAGTGATATGATCATTTTAGGCTATGCTAATTATCATTTATATAAACTCTCATACAATTTGAATATTCCTAAGCATTATTTTAAATAATATATTATTCGTTAAAATAAAGTGATATGATCATTTTATGCTATGCTAATTATCATTTATATTAACTCTCATACAATTTGAATATTCATAGGCATTATTTTAAATAATATATTATTCGTTAAAATAAAGTGATATGATCATTTTATGCTATGCTATTTATCATTTATATAGACTCTCATACAATTTGAATATTCATAGGCATTATTTTAAATAATATATTATTCGTTAAAATAAAGTGATATGATCATTTTATGCTATGCTAATTATCATTTATATAAACTCTCATACAATTTGAATATTCATAGGCTAAACACTTACTTATTTTAAATAATATATTATTCGTTAAAATAAAGTGATATGATCATTTTATACTATGCTAATTATCATTTATATAAACTCTCATACAATTCGAATATTCATAGGCATGCAATCAAATAGTAAACACTTACTTATTTTAAATAATATATTATTCGTTAAAATAAAGTGATATGATCATTTTATGCTATGCTAATTATCATTTATATAAACTCTCATACAATTTAATTATTCATAGGCATGCAATCAAATAGTAAACACTTACTTATTTTAAATAATATATTATTCGTTAAAATAAAGTGATATGATCATTTTATGCTATGCTAATTATCATTTATATAAACTCTCATACAATTTGAATATTCATAGGCATGCAATCAAATAGTAAACACTTACTTATTTTAAATAATATATTATTCGTTAAAATAAAGTGATATGATCATTTTATGCCATGCTAATTATCATTTATATAAACTCTCATACAATTTGAATATTCATAGGCATGCAATCAAATAGTAAGCACTTACTTATTTTAAATAATATATTATTCGTTATAATAAAGTGATATGATCATTTTATGCTATGCTAATTATCATTTATATAAACTCTCATACAATTTGAATATTCATAGGCATGCAATCAAATTCTAAGCACTTTCTTATTTTAAATAATATATTATTCGTTAAAATAAAGTGATATGGTCATTTTATGTTATGCTAATTATCATTTATATTAACTCTCATACAATTTGAATATTCATAGGCATGCAATCAAATAGTAAGCACTTACTTATTTTAAATAATATATTATTCGTTAAAATAAAGTGATATGGTCATTTTATGCTATGCTAATTATCATTTATATAAACTCTCATACAATTTGAATATTCATAGGCATGCAATCAAATAGTAAACACTTACTTATTTTAAATAATATATTATTCGTTAAAATAAAGTGATATGATCATTTTATGCTATGCTAATTATCATTTATATAAACTCTCATACAATTTGAATATTCATAGGCATGCAATCAAATAGTAAGCACTTACTTATTTTAAATAATATATTATTCGTTAAAATAAAGTGATATGATCATTTTATGCTATGCTAATTATCGTTTATATAAACTCTCATACAATTTGAATATTCATAGGAATGCAATCAAATAGTAAACACTTACTTATTTTAAATAATATATTATTCATTAAAATAAAGTGATATGATCATTTTATGCTATGCTAATTAACATTTATATAAACTCTCATACAATTTGAATATTCATAGGCATTATTTTAAATAATATATTATTCGTTAAAATAAAGTGATATGATCATTTTACGCTATGCTAATTATCATTTATATAAACTCTCATACAATTTGAATATTTATAGGCATGCAAACACTTACTTATTTTAAATAATATATTATTCGTTAAAATAAAGTGATATGATCATTTTATGCTATGCTAATTATCATTTATATAAACTCTCATACAATTTAATTATTCATAGGCATGCAATCAAATAGTAAACACTTACTTATTTTAAATAATATATTATTCGTTAAAATAAAGTGATATGATCATTTTATGCTATGCTAATTATCATTTATATAAACTCTCATACAATTTAATTATTCATAGGCCTGCAATCAAATAGTAAACACTTACTTATTTTAAATAATATATTATTCGTTAAAATAAAGTGATATGATCATTTTATGCTATGCTAATTATCATTTATATAAACTCTCATACAATTTGAATATTCATAGGCATGCAATCAAATAGTAAGCACTTACTTATTTTAAATAATATATTATTCGTTAAAATAAAGTGATATGATCATTTTATGCTATGCTAATTATCGTTTATATAAACTCTCATACAGTTTGAATATTCATAGGCATGCAATCAAATAGTAAACACTTACTTATTTTAAATAATATATTATTCGTTAAAATAAAGTGATATGATCATTTTATGCTATGCTAATTATCATTTATATAAACTCTCATACAATTTGAATATTCATAGGCATGCAATCAAATAGTAAGCACTTACTTATTTTAAATAATATATTATTCGTTAAAATAAAGTGATATGATCATTTTATGCTATGCTAATTATCGTTTATATAAACTCTCATACAATTTGAATATTCATAGGCATGCAATCAAATAGTAAACACTTACTTATTTTAAATAATATATTATTCGTTAAAATAAAGTGATATGATCATTTTATGCTATGCTAATTATCATCTATATAAACTCTCATACAATTTAATTATTCATAGGCATGAAATCAAATAGTAAACACTTACTTATTTTAAATAATATATTATTCGTTAAAATAAAGTGATATGATCATTTTATGCTATGCTAATTATCATTTATATAAAGTCTCATACAATTTGAATATTCATAGGCTAAACACTTACTTATTTTAAATAATATATTATTCGTTAAAATAAAGTGATATGATCATTTTATGCTATGCTAATTATCATTTATATAAACTCTCATACAATTTGAATATTCATAGGCATTATTTTAAATAATATATTATTCGTTAAAATAAAGTGATATGATCATTTTATGCTATGCTAATTATCATTTATATAAACTCTCATACACTTTGAATATTCATAGGCTAAACACTTACTTATTTTAAATAATATATTATTCGTTAAAATTAAGTGATATGATCATTTTATGCTATGCTAATTATCATTTATATAAACTCTCATACAATTTGAATATTCATAGGCATTATTTTAAATAATATATTATTCGTTACAATAAAGTGATACGATCATTTTATGCTATGCTAATTATAATTTATATAAACTCTCATACAATTTGAATATTCATAGGCATTATTTTAAATAATATATTATTCGTTAAAATAAAGTGATATGATCATTTTATGCTATGCTAATTATCATTTATATAAACTCTCATACAATTTGAATATTCATAGGCATTATTTTAAATAATATATTATTCGTTAAAATAAAGTGATATGATCATTTTAGGCTATGCTAATTATCATTTATATAAACTCTCATACAATTTGAATATTCCTAAGCATTATTTTAAATAATATATTATTCGTTAAAATAAAGTGATATGATCATTTTATGCTATGCTAATTATCATTTATATTAACTCTCATACAATTTGAATATTCATAGGCATTATTTTAAATAATATATTATTCGTTAAAATAAAGTGATATGATCATTTTATGCTATGCTATTTATCATTTATATAGACTCTCATACAATTTGAATATTCATAGGCATTATTTTAAATAATATATTATTCGTTAAAATAAAGTGATATGATCATTTTATGCTATGCTAATTATCATTTATATAAACTCTCATACAATTTGAATATTCATAGGCTAAACACTTACTTATTTTAAATAATATATTATTCGTTAAAATAAAGTGATATGATCATTTTATACTATGCTAATTATCATTTATATAAACTCTCATACAATTCGAATATTCATAGGCATGCAATCAAATAGTAAACACTTACTTATTTTAAATAATATATTATTCGTTAAAATAAAGTGATATGATCATTTTATGCTATGCTAATTATCATTTATATAAACTCTCATACAATTTAATTATTCATAGGCATGCAATCAAATAGTAAACACTTACTTATTTTAAATAATATATTATTCGTTAAAATAAAGTGATATGATCATTTTATGCTATGCTAATTATCATTTATATAAACTCTCATACAATTTGAATATTCATAGGCATGCAATCAAATAGTAAACACTTACTTATTTTAAATAATATATTATTCGTTAAAATAAAGTGATATGATCATTTTATGCTATGCTAATTATCATTTATATAAACTCTCATACAATTTGAATATTCATAGGCATGCAATCAAATAGTAAGCACTTACTTATTTTAAATAATATATTATTCGTTAAAATAAAGTGATATGATCATT
The DNA here is from genome assembly GCA_030819835.1 of Acmispon strigosus. NCBI lineage: Eukaryota > Viridiplantae > Streptophyta > Magnoliopsida > Fabales > Fabaceae > Acmispon > Acmispon strigosus. The sequence continues at coordinate 19,290,845 of JAUAMA010000004.1, read as the reverse complement.
TTATGCTATGCTAATTATCATTTATATAAACTCTCATACAATTTGAATATTCATAGGCATGCAATCAAATTCTAAGCACTTTCTTATTTTAAATAATATATTATTCGTTAAAATAAAGTGATATGGTCATTTTATGTTATGCTAATTATCATTTATATTAACTCTCATACAATTTGAATATTCATAGGCATGCAATCAAATAGTAAGCACTTACTTATTTTAAATAATATATTATTCGTTAAAATAAAGTGATATGGTCATTTTATGCTATGCTAATTATCATTTATATAAACTCTCATACAATTTGAATATTCATAGGCATGCAATCAAATAGTAAACACTTACTTATTTTAAATAATATATTATTCGTTAAAATAAAGTGATATGATCATTTTATGCTATGCTAATTATCATTTATATAAACTCTCATACAATTTGAATATTCATAGGCATGCAATCAAATAGTAAGCACTTACTTATTTTAAATAATATATTATTCGTTAAAATAAAGTGATATGATCATTTTATGCTATGCTAATTATCGTTTATATAAACTCTCATACAATTTGAATATTCATAGGAATGCAATCAAATAGTAAACACTTACTTATTTTAAATAATATATTATTCATTAAAATAAAGTGATATGATCATTTTATGCTATGCTAATTAACATTTATATAAACTCTCATACAATTTAATTATTCATAGGCATGCAATCAAATAGTAAGCACTTACTTATTTTAAATAATATATTATTCGTTAAAATAAAGTGATATGATCATTTTATGCTATACTAATTATCATTTATATAAACTCTCATACAATTTGAATATTCATAGGCATGCAATCAAATAGTAAGCACTTACTTATTTTAAATAATATATTATTCGTTAAAATAAAGTGATATGATCATTTTATGCTATGCTAATTATCATTTATATAAACTCTCATACAATTTGAATATTCATAGGCATGCAATCAAATAGTAAGCACTTACTTATTTTAAATAATATATATTATTCGTTAAAATAAAGTGATATGATCATTTTATGCTATGGTAATTATCATTTATATAAACTCTCATACAATTTGAATATTCATAGGCATTATTTTAAATAATATGTTATTCGTTAAAATAAAGTGATATGATCATTTTATGCTATGCTAATTATCATTTATATAAACTCTCATACAATTTGAATATTCATAGGCATGCAATCAAATAGTAAGCACTTACTTATTTTAAATAATATATTATTCGTTAAAATAAAGTGATATGATCATTTTATGCTATGCTAATTATCGTTTATATAAACTCTCATACAATTTGAATATTCATAGGCATGCAATCAAATAGTAAACACTTACTTATTTTAAATAATATATTATTCGTTAAAATAAAGTGATATGATCATTTTATGCTATGCTAATTATCATTTATATAAACTCTCATACAATTTGAATATTCATAGGCATGCAATCAAATAGTAAGCACTTACTTATTTTAAATAATATATTATTCATTAAAATAAAGTGATATGGTCATTTTATGCTATGCTAATTATCATTTATATAAACTCTCATACAATTTGAATATTCATAGGCATGCAATCAAATAGTAAGCACTTACTTATTTTAAATAATATATTATTCGTTAAAATAAAGTGATATGATCATTTTATGCTATGCTAATTATCGTTTATATAAACTCTCATACAATTTGAATATTCATAGGCATGCAATCAAATAGTAAACACTTACTTATTTTAAATAATATATTATTCGTTAAAATAAAGTGATATGATCATTTTATGCTATGCTAATTATCATTTATATAAACTCTCATACAATTTGAATATTCATAGGCATGCAATCAAATAGTAAGCACTTACTTATTTTAAATAATATATTATTCGTTAAAATAAAGTGATATGATCATTTTATGCTATGCTAATTATCATTTATATAAACTCTCATACAATTTAATTATTCATAGGCATGCAATCAAATAGTAAACACTTACTTATTTTAAATAATATATTATTCGTTAAAATAAAGTGATATGATCATTTTATGCTATGCTAATTATCATTTATATAAACTCTCATACAATTTGAATATTCATAGGCATGCAATCAAATAGTAAGCACTTACTTATTTTAAATAATATATTATTCGTTAAAATAAAGTGATATGATCATTTTATGCTATGCTAATTATCGTTTATATAAACTCTCATACAATTTGAATATTCATAGGCATGCAATCAAATAGTAAACACTTACTTATTTTAAATAATATATTATTCGTTAAAATAAAGTGATATGATCATTTTATGCTATGCTAATTATCATTTATATAAACTCTCATACAATTTGAATATTCATAGGCATGCAATCAAATAGTAAGCACTTACTTATTTTAAATAATATATTATTCGTTAAAATAAAGTGATATGATCATTTTATGCTATGCTAATTATCGTTTATATAAACTCTCATACAATTTGAATATTCATAGGCATGCAATCAAATAGTAAACACTTACTTATTTTAAATAATATATTATTCGTTAAAATAAAGTGATATGATCATTTTATGCTATGCTAATTATCATTTATATAAACTCTCATACAATTTGAATATTCATAGGCATGCAATCAAATAGTAAGCACTTACTTATTTTAAATAATATATATTATTCGTTAAAATAAAGTGATATGATCATTTTATGCTATGCTAATTATCGTTTATATAAACTCTCATACAATTTGAATATTCATAGGCATGCAATCAAATAGTAAACACTTACTTATTTTAAATAATATATTATTCGTTAAAATAAAGTGATATGATCATTTTATGCTATGCTAATTAACATTTATATAAACTCTCATACAATTTAATTATTCATAGGCATGCAATCAAATAGTAAGCACTTACTTATTTTAAATAATATATTATTCGTTAAAATAAAGTGATATGATCATTTTATGCTATACTAATTATCATTTATATAAACTCTCATACAATTTGAATATTCATAGGCATGCAATCAAATAGTAAGCACTTACTTATTTTAAATAATATATTGTTCGTTAAAATAAAGTGATATGATCATTTTATGCTATGCTAATTATCATTTATATAAACTCTCATACAATTTGAATATTCATAGGCATGCAATCAAATAGTAAACACTTACTTATTTTAAATAATATATTATTCGTTAAAATAAAGTGATATGATCATTTTATGCTATGCTAATTATCATTTATATAAACTCTCATACAATTTGAATATTCATAGGCATGCAATCAAATAGTAAGCACTTACTTATTTTAAATAATATATATTATTCGTTAAAATAAAGTGATATGATCATTTTATGCTATGGTAATTATCATTTATATAAACTCTCATACAATTTGAATATTCATAGGCATTATTTTAAATAATATGTTATTCGTTAAAATAAAGTGATATGATCATTTTATGCTATGCTAATTATCATTTATATAAACTCTCATACAATTTGAATATTCATAGTCATGCAATCAAATAGTAAACACTTACTTATTTAAAATAATATATTATTCGTTAAAATAAAGTGATATGATCATTTTATGCTATGCTAATTATCATTTATATAAACTCTCATACACTTTGAATATTCATAGGCTAAAAACTTACTTATTTTAAATAATATATTATTCGTTAAAATAAAGTGATATGATCATTTTATGCTATGCTAATTATCATTTATATAAACTCTCATACAATTTGAATATTCATAGGCATGCAATTAAATAGTAAACACTTACTTATTTTAAATAATATATTATTCGTTAAAATAAAGTGATATGATCATTTTATGCTATGCTAATTATCATTTATATAAACTCTCATACAATTTAATTATTCATAGGCATGCAATCAAATAGTAAACACTTACTTATTTTAAATAATATATTATTCGTTAAAATAAAGTGATATGATCATTTTATGCTATGCTAATTATCATTTATATAAACTCTCATACAATTTAATTATTCATTGGCATGCAATCAAATAGTAAACACTTACTTATTTTAAATAATATATTATTCGTTAAAATAAAGTGATATGATCATTTTATGCTATGCTAATTATCATTTATATAAACTCTCATACAATTTGAATATTCATAGGCATGCAATCAAATAGTAAGCACTTACTTATTTTAAATAATATATTATTCGTTAAAATAAAGTGATATGATCATTTTATGCTATGCTAATTATCGTTTATATAAACTCTCATACAATTTGAATATTCATAGGCATGCAATCAAATAGTAAACACTTACTTATTTTAAATAATATATTATTCGTTAAAATAAAGTGATATGATCATTTTATGCTATGCTAATTATCATTTATATAAACTCTCATACAATTTGAATATTCATAGGCATGCAATCAAATAGTAAGCACTTACTTATTTTAAATAATATATTATTCGTTAAAATAAAGTGATATGATCATTTTATTCTATGCTAATTATCGTTTATATAAACTCTCATACAATTTGAATATTCATATGCATGCAATCAAATAGTAAACAATTACTTATTTTAAATAATATATTATTCGTTAAAATAAAGTGATATGATCATTTTATGCTATGCTAATTATCATTTATATAAACTCTCATACAATTTAATTATTCATAGGCATGCAATCAAATAGTAAGCACTTACTTATTTTAAATAATATATTGTTCGTTAAAATAAAGTGATATGATCATTTTATGCTATGCTAATTATCATTTATATAAACTCTCATACAATTTGAATATTCATAGGCATGCAATCAAATAGTAAACACTTACTTATTTTAAATAATATATTATTCGTTAAAATAAAGTGATATGATCATTTTATGCTATGCTAATTATCATTTATATAAACTCTCATACAATTTGAATATTCATAGGCATGCAATCAAATAGTAAGCACTTACTTATTTTAAATAATATATATTATTCGTTAAAATAAAGTGATATGATCATTTTATGCTATGGTAATTATCATTTATATAAACTCTCATACAATTTGAATATTCATAGGCATTATTTTAAATAATATGTTATTCGTTAAAATAAAGTGATATGATCATTTTATGCTATGCTAATTATCATTTATATAAACTCTCATACAATTTGAATATTCATAGTCATGCAATCAAATAGTAAACACTTACTTATTTTAAATAATATATTATTCGTTAAAATAAAGTGATATGATCATTTTATGCTATGCTAATTATCATTTATATAAACTCTCATACAATTTGAATATTCATAGGCATGCAATCAAATAGTAAGCACTTACTTATTTTAAATAATATATATTATTCGTTAAAATAAAGTGATATGATCATTTTATGCTATGGTAATTATCATTTATATAAACTCTCATACAATTTGAATATTCATAGGCATTATTTTAAATAATATGTTATTCGTTAAAATAAAGTGATATGATCATTTTATGCTATGCTAATTATCATTTATATAAACTCTCATACAATTTGAATATTCATAGTCATGCAATCAAATAGTAAACAATTACTTATTTTAAATAATATATTATTCGTTAAAATAAAGTGATATGATCATTTTATGCTATGCTAATTATCATTTATATAAACTCTCATACAATTTAATTATTCATAGGCATGCAATCAAATAGTAAACACTTACTTATTTTAAATAATATATTATTCGTTAAAATAAAGTGATATGATCATTTTATGCTATGCTAATTAACATTTATATAAACTCTCATACAATTTAATTATTCATAGGCATGCAATCAAATAGTAAGCACTTACTTATTTTAAATAATATATTATTCGTTAAAATAAAGTGATATGATCATTTTATGCTATACTAATTATCATTTATATAAACTCTCATACAATTTGAATATTCATAGGCATGCAATCAAATAGTAAGCACTTACTTATTTTAAATAATATATTGTTCGTTAAAATAAAGTGATATGATCATTTTATGCTATGCTAATTATCATTTATATAAACTCTCATACAATTTGAATATTCATAGGCATGCAATCAAATAGTAAGCACTTACTTATTTTAAATAATATATTATTCGTTAAAATAAAGTGATATGATCATTTTATGCTATGCTAATTATCGTTTATATAAACTCTCATACAATTTGAATATTCATAGGCATGCAATCAAATAGTAAGCACTTACTTATTTTAAATAATATATTATTCGTTAAAATAAAGTGATATGATCATTTTATGCTATGCTAATTATCGTTTATATAAACTCTCATACAATTTGAATATTCATAGGCATTATTTTAAATAATATGTTATTCGTTAAAATAAAGTGATATGATCATTTTATGCTATGCTAATTATCATTTATATAAACTCTCATACAATTTGAATATTCATAGTCATGCAATCAAATAGTAAACACTTACTTATTTAAAATAATATATTATTCGTTAAAATAAAGTGATATGATCATTTTATGCTATGCTAATTATCATTTATATAAACTCTCATACACTTTGAATATTCATAGGCTTAAAACTTACTTATTTTAAATAATATATTATTCGTTAAAATAAAGTGATATGATCATTTTATGCTATGCTAATTATCATTTATATAAACTCTCATGCAATTTGAATATTCATAGGCATGCAATTAAATAGTAAACACTTACTTATTTTAAATAATATATTATTCGTTAAAATAAAGTGATATGATCATTTTATGCTATGCTAATTATCATTTATATAAACTCTCATACAATTTAATTATTCATAGGCATGCAATCAAATAGTAAACACTTACTTATTTTAAATAATATATTATTCGTTAAAATAAAGTGATATGATCATTTTATGCTATGCTAATTATCATTTATATAAACTCTCATACAATTTGAATATTCATAGGCATGCAATCAAATAGTAAGCACTTACTTATTTTAAATAATATATATTATTCGTTAAAATAAAGTGATATGATCATTTTATGCTATGCTAATTATCGTTTATATAAACTCTCATACAATTTGAATATTCATAGGCATGCAATCAAATAGTAAACACTTACTTATTTTAAATAATATATTATTCGTTAAAATAAAGTGATATGATCATTTTATGCTATGCTAATTAACATTTATATAAACTCTCATACAATTTAATTATTCATAGGCATGCAATCAAATAGTAAGCACTTACTTATTTTAAATAATATATTATTCGTTAAAATAAAGTGATATGATCATTTTATGCTATACTAATTATCATTTATATAAACTCTCATACAATTTGAATATTCATAGGCATGCAATCAAATAGTAAGCACTTACTTATTTTAAATAATATATTGTTCGTTAAAATAAAGTGATATGATCATTTTATGCTATGCTAATTATCATTTATATAAACTCTCATACAATTTGAATATTCATAGGCATGCAATCAAATAGTAAACACTTACTTATTTTAAATAATATATTATTCGTTAAAATAAAGTGATATGATCATTTTATGCTATGCTAATTATCGTTTATATAAACTCTCATACAATTTGAATATTCATAGGCATGCAATCAAATAGTAAACACTTACTTATTTTAAATAATATATTATTCGTTAAAATAAAGTGATATGATCATTTTATGCTATGCTAATTATCATTTATATAAACTCTCATACAATTTGAATATTCATAGGCATGCAATCAAATAGTAAGCACTTACTTATTTTAAATAATATATATTATTCGTTAAAATAAAGTGATATGATCATTTTATGCTATGGTAATTATCATTTATATAAACTCTCATACAATTTGAATATTCATAGGCATTATTTTAAATAATATGTTATTCGTTAAAATAAAGTGATATGATCATTTTATGCTATGCTAATTATCATTTATATAAACTCTCATACAATTTGAATATTCATAGTCATGCAATCAAATAGTAAACAATTACTTATTTTAAATAATATATTATTCGTTAAAATAAAGTGATATGATCATTTTATGCTATGCTAATTATCATTTATATAAACTCTCATACAATTTAATTATTCATAGGCATGCAATCAAATAGTAAACACTTACTTATTTTAAATAATATATTATTCGTTAAAATAAAGTGATATGATCATTTTATGCTATGCTAATTAACATTTATATAAACTCTCATACAATTTAATTATTCATAGGCATGCAATCAAATAGTAAGCACTTACTTATTTTAAATAATATATTATTCGTTAAAATAAAGTGATATGATCATTTTATGCTATACTAATTATCATTTATATAAACTCTCATACAATTTGAATATTCATAGGCATGCAATCAAATAGTAAGCACTTACTTATTTTAAATAATATATTGTTCGTTAAAATAAAGTGATATGATCATTTTATGCTATGCTAATTATCATTTATATAAACTCTCATACAATTTGAATATTCATAGGCATGCAATCAAATAGTAAGCACTTACTTATTTTAAATAATATATTATTCGTTAAAATAAAGTGATATGATCATTTTATGCTATGCTAATTATCGTTTATATAAACTCTCATACAATTTGAATATTCATAGGCATGCAATCAAATAGTAAGCACTTACTTATTTTAAATAATATATTATTCGTTAAAATAAAGTGATATGATCATTTTATGCTATGCTAATTATCGTTTATATAAACTCTCATACAATTTGAATATTCATAGGCATGCAATCAAATAGTAAACACTTACTTATTTTAAATAATATATTATTCGTTAAAATAAAGTGATATGATCATTTTATGCTATGCTAATTATCATTTATATAAACTCTCATACAATTTGAATATTCATAGGCATGCAATCAAATAGTAAGCACTTACTTATTTTAAATAATATATTATTCGTTAAAATAAAGTGATATGATCATTTTATGCTATGCTAATTATCGTTTATATAAACTCTCATACAATTTGAATATTCATAGGCATGCAATCAAATAGTAAACACTTACTTATTTTAAATAATATATTATTCGTTAAAATAAAGTGATATGATCATTTTATGCTATGCTAATTATCATTTATATAAACTCTCATACAATTTGAATATTCATAGGCATGCAATCAAATAGTAAGCACTTACTTATTTTAAATAATATATATTATTCGTTAAAATAAAGTGATATGATCATTTTATGCTATGCTAATTATCGTTTATATAAACTCTCATACAATTTGAATATTCATAGGCATGCAATCAAATAGTAAACACTTACTTATTTTAAATAATATATTATTCGTTAAAATAAAGTGATATGATCATTTTATGCTATGCTAATTAACATTTATATAAACTCTCATACAATTTAATTATTCATAGGCATGCAATCAAATAGTAAGCACTTACTTATTTTAAATAATATATTATTCGTTAAAATAAAGTGATATGATCATTTTATGCTATACTAATTATCATTTATATAAACTCTCATACAATTTGAATATTCATAGGCATGCAATCAAATAGTAAGCACTTACTTATTTTAAATAATATATTGTTCGTTAAAATAAAGTGATATGATCATTTTATGCTATGCTAATTATCATTTATATAAACTCTCATACAATTTGAATATTCATAGGCATGCAATCAAATAGTAAACACTTACTTATTTTAAATAATATATTATTCGTTAAAATAAAGTGATATGATCATTTTATGCTATGCTAATTATCATTTATATAAACTCTCATACAATTTGAATATTCATAGGCATGCAATCAAATAGTAAGCACTTACTTATTTTAAATAATATATATTATTCGTTAAAATAAAGTGATATGATCATTTTATGCTATGGTAATTATCATTTATATAAACTCTCATACAATTTGAATATTCATAGGCATTATTTTAAATAATATGTTATTCGTTAAAATAAAGTGATATGATCATTTTATGCTATGCTAATTATCATTTATATAAACTCTCATACAATTTGAATATTCATAGTCATGCAATCAAATAGTAAACACTTACTTATTTAAAATAATATATTATTCGTTAAAATAAAGTGATATGATCATTTTATGCTATGCTAATTATCATTTATATAAACTCTCATACACTTTGAATATTCATAGGCTAAAAACTTACTTATTTTAAATAATATATTATTCGTTAAAATAAAGTGATATGATCATTTTATGCTATGCTAATTATCATTTATATAAACTCTCATACAATTTGAATATTCATAGGCATGCAATTAAATAGTAAACACTTACTTATTTTAAATAATATATTATTCGTTAAAATAAAGTGATATGATCATTTTATGCTATGCTAATTATCATTTATATAAACTCTCATACAATTTAATTATTCATAGGCATGCAATCAAATAGTAAACACTTACTTATTTTAAATAATATATTATTCGTTAAAATAAAGTGATATGATCATTTTATGCTATGCTAATTATCATTTATATAAACTCTCATACAATTTAATTATTCATTGGCATGCAATCAAATAGTAAACACTTACTTATTTTAAATAATATATTATTCGTTAAAATAAAGTGATATGATCATTTTATGCTATGCTAATTATCATTTATATAAACTCTCATACAATTTGAATATTCATAGGCATGCAATCAAATAGTAAGCACTTACTTATTTTAAATAATATATTATTCGTTAAAATAAAGTGATATGATCATTTTATGCTATGCTAATTATCGTTTATATAAACTCTCATACAATTTGAATATTCATAGGCATGCAATCAAATAGTAAACACTTACTTATTTTAAATAATATATTATTCGTTAAAATAAAGTGATATGATCATTTTATGCTATGCTAATTATCATTTATATAAACTCTCATACAATTTGAATATTCATAGGCATGCAATCAAATAGTAAGCACTTACTTATTTTAAATAATATATTATTCGTTAAAATAAAGTGATATGATCATTTTATTCTATGCTAATTATCGTTTATATAAACTCTCATACAATTTGAATATTCATATGCATGCAATCAAATAGTAAACAATTACTTATTTTAAATAATATATTATTCGTTAAAATAAAGTGATATGATCATTTTATGCTATGCTAATTATCATTTATATAAACTCTCATACAATTTAATTATTCATAGGCATGCAATCAAATAGTAAGCACTTACTTATTTTAAATAATATATTGTTCGTTAAAATAAAGTGATATGATCATTTTATGCTATGCTAATTATCATTTATATAAACTCTCATACAATTTGAATATTCATAGGCATGCAATCAAATAGTAAACACTTACTTATTTTAAATAATATATTATTCGTTAAAATAAAGTGATATGATCATTTTATGCTATGCTAATTATCATTTATATAAACTCTCATACAATTTGAATATTCATAGGCATGCAATCAAATAGTAAGCACTTACTTATTTTAAATAATATATATTATTCGTTAAAATAAAGTGATATGATCATTTTATGCTATGGTAATTATCATTTATATAAACTCTCATACAATTTGAATATTCATAGGCATTATTTTAAATAATATGTTATTCGTTAAAATAAAGTGATATGATCATTTTATGCTATGCTAATTATCATTTATATAAACTCTCATACAATTTGAATATTCATAGTCATGCAATCAAATAGTAAACACTTACTTATTTTAAATAATATATTATTCGTTAAAATAAAGTGATATGATCATTTTATGCTATGCTAATTATCATTTATATAAACTCTCATACAATTTGAATATTCATAGGCATGCAATCAAATAGTAAGCACTTACTTATTTTAAATAATATATATTATTCGTTAAAATAAAGTGATATGATCATTTTATGCTATGGTAATTATCATTTATATAAACTCTCATACAATTTGAATATTCATAGGCATTATTTTAAATAATATGTTATTCGTTAAAATAAAGTGATATGATCATTTTATGCTATGCTAATTATCATTTATATAAACTCTCATACAATTTGAATATTCATAGTCATGCAATCAAATAGTAAACAATTACTTATTTTAAATAATATATTATTCGTTAAAATAAAGTGATATGATCATTTTATGCTATGCTAATTATCATTTATATAAACTCTCATACAATTTAATTATTCATAGGCATGCAATCAAATAGTAAACACTTACTTATTTTAAATAATATATTATTCGTTAAAATAAAGTGATATGATCATTTTATGCTATGCTAATTAACATTTATATAAACTCTCATACAATTTAATTATTCATAGGCATGCAATCAAATAGTAAGCACTTACTTATTTTAAATAATATATTATTCGTTAAAATAAAGTGATATGATCATTTTATGCTATACTAATTATCATTTATATAAACTCTCATACAATTTGAATATTCATAGGCATGCAATCAAATAGTAAGCACTTACTTATTTTAAATAATATATTGTTCGTTAAAATAAAGTGATATGATCATTTTATGCTATGCTAATTATCATTTATATAAACTCTCATACAATTTGAATATTCATAGGCATGCAATCAAATAGTAAACACTTACTTATTTTAAATAATATATTATTCGTTAAAATAAAGTGATATGATCATTTTATGCTATGCTAATTATCATTTATATAAACTCTCATACAATTTGAATATTCATAGGCATGCAATCAAATAGTAAGCACTTACTTATTTTAAATAATATATATTATTCGTTAAAATAAAGTGATATGATCATTTTATGCTATGGTAATTATCATTTATATAAACTCTCATACAATTTGAATATTCATAGGCATTATTTTAAATAATATGTTATTCGTTAAAATAAAGTGATATGATCATTTTATGCTATGCTAATTATCATTTATATAAACTCTCATACAATTTGAATATTCATAGTCATGCAATCAAATAGTAAACACTTACTTATTTAAAATAATATATTATTCGTTAAAATAAAGTGATATGATCATTTTATGCTATGCTAATTATCATTTATATAAACTCTCATACACTTTGAATATTCATAGGCTTAAAACTTACTTATTTTAAATAATATATTATTCGTTAAAATAAAGTGATATGATCATTTTATGCTATGCTAATTATCATTTATATAAACTCTCATGCAATTTGAATATTCATAGGCATGCAATTAAATAGTAAACACTTACTTATTTTAAATAATATATTATTCGTTCAAATAAAGTGATATGATCATTTTATGCTATGCTAATTATCATTTATATAAACTCTCATACAATTTAATTATTCATAGGCATGCAATCAAATAGTAAACACTTACTTATTTTAAATAATATATTATTCGTTAAAATAAAGTGATATGATCATTTTATGCTATGCTAATTATCATTTATATAAACTCTCATACAATTTAATTATTCATTGGCACGCAATCAAATAGTAAACACTTACTTATTTTAAATAATATATTATTCGTTAAAATAAAGTGATATGATCATTTTATGCTATGCTAATTATCATTTATATAAACTCTCATACAATTTGAATATTCATAGGCATGCAATCAAATAGTAAGCACTTACTTATTTTAAATAATATATTATTCGTTAAAATAAAGTGATATGATCATTTTATGCTATGCTAATTATCGTTTATATAAACTCTCATACAATTTGAATATTCATAGGCATGCAATCAAATAGTAAACACTTACTTATTTTAAATAATATATTATTCGTTAAAATAAAGTGATATGATCATTTTATGCTATGCTAATTATCATTTATATAAACTCTCATACAATTTGAATATTCATAGGCATGCAATCAAATAGTAAGCACTTACTTATTTTAAATAATATATTATTCGTTAAAATAAAGTGATATGATCATTTTATTCTATGCTAATTATCGTTTATATAAACTCTCATACAATTTGAATATTCATATGCATGCAATCAAATAGTAAACAATTACTTATTTTAAATAATATATTATTCGTTAAAATAAAGTGATATGATCATTTTATGCTATGCTAATTATCATTTATATAAACTCTCATACAATTTAATTATTCATAGGCATGCAATCAAATAGTAAGCACTTACTTATTTTAAATAATATATTGTTCGTTAAAATAAAGTGATATGATCATTTTATGCTATGCTAATTATCATTTATATAAACTCTCATACAATTTGAATATTCATAGGCATGCAATCAAATAGTAAACACTTACTTATTTTAAATAATATATTATTCGTTAAAATAAAGTGATATGATCATTTTATGCTATGCTAATTATCATTTATATAAACTCTCATACAATTTGAATATTCATAGGCATGCAATCAAATAGTAAGCACTTACTTATTTTAAATAATATATATTATTCGTTAAAATAAAGTGATATGATCATTTTATGCTATGGTAATTATCATTTATATAAACTCTCATACAATTTGAATATTCATAGGCATTATTTTAAATAATATGTTATTCGTTAAAATAAAGTGATATGATCATTTTATGCTATGCTAATTATCATTTATATAAACTCTCATACAATTTGAATATTCATAGTCATGCAATCAAATAGTAAACACTTACTTATTTAAAATAATATATTATTCGTTAAAATAAAGTGATATGATCATTTTATGCTATGCTAATTATCATTTATATAAACTCTCATACACTTTGAATATTCATAGGCTAAAAACTTACTTATTTTAAATAATATATTATTCGTTAAAATAAAGTGATATGATCATTTTATGCTATGCTAATTATCATTTATATAAACTCTCATACAATTTGAATATTCATAGGCATGCAATTAAATAGTAAACACTTACTTATTTTAAATAATATATTATTCGTTAAAATAAAGTGATATGATCATTTTATGCTATGCTAATTATCATTTATATAAACTCTCATACAATTTGAATATTCATAGTCATGCAATCAAATAGTAAACACTTACTTATTTAAAATAATATATTATTCGTTAAAATAAAGTGATATGATCATTTTATGCTATGCTAATTATCATTTATATAAACTCTCATACACTTTGAATATTCATAGGCTAAAAACTTACTTATTTTAAATAATATATTATTCGTTAAAATAAAGTGATATGATCATTTTATGCTATGCTAATTATCATTTATATAAACTCTCATACAATTTGAATATTCATAGGCATGCAATTAAATAGTAAACACTTACTTATTTTAAATAATATATTATTCGTTAAAATAAAGTGATATGATCATTTTATGCTATGCTAATTATCATTTATATAAACTCTCATACAATTTAATTATTCATAGGCATGCAATCAAATAGTAAACACTTACTTATTTTAAATAATATATTATTCGTTAAAATAAAGTGATATGATCATTTTATGCTATGCTAATTATCATTTATATAAACTCTCATACAATTTAATTATTCATTGGCATGCAATCAAATAGTAAACACTTACTTATTTTAAATAATATATTATTCGTTAAAATAAAGTGATATGATCATTTTATGCTATGCTAATTATCATTTATATAAACTCTCATACAATTTGAATATTCATAGGCATGCAATCAAATAGTAAGCACTTACTTATTTTAAATAATATATTATTCGTTAAAATAAAGTGATATGATCATTTTATGCTATGCTAATTATCGTTTATATAAACTCTCATACAATTTGAATATTCATAGGCATGCAATCAAATAGTAAACACTTACTTATTTTAAATAATATATTATTCGTTAAAATAAAGTGATATGATCATTTTATGCTATGCTAATTATCATTTATATAAACTCTCATACAATTTGAATATTCATAGGCATGCAATCAAATAGTAAGCACTTACTTATTTTAAATAATATATTATTCGTTAAAATAAAGTGATATGATCATTTTATTCTATGCTAATTATCGTTTATATAAACTCTCATACAATTTGAATATTCATATGCATGCAATCAAATAGTAAACAATTACTTATTTTAAATAATATATTATTCGTTAAAATAAAGTGATATGATCATTTTATGCTATGCTAATTATCATTTATATAAACTCTCATACAATTTAATTATTCATAGGCATGCAATCAAATAGTAAGCACTTACTTATTTTAAATAATATATTGTTCGTTAAAATAAAGTGATATGATCATTTTATGCTATGCTAATTATCATTTATATAAACTCTCATACAATTTGAATATTCATAGGCATGCAATCAAATAGTAAACACTTACTTATTTTAAATAATATATTATTCGTTAAAATAAAGTGATATGATCATTTTATGCTATGCTAATTATCATTTATATAAACTCTCATACAATTTGAATATTCATAGGCATGCAATCAAATAGTAAGCACTTACTTATTTTAAATAATATATATTATTCGTTAAAATAAAGTGATATGATCATTTTATGCTATGGTAATTATCATTTATATAAACTCTCATACAATTTGAATATTCATAGGCATTATTTTAAATAATATGTTATTCGTTAAAATAAAGTGATATGATCATTTTATGCTATGCTAATTATCATTTATATAAACTCTCATACAATTTGAATATTCATAGTCATGCAATCAAATAGTAAACACTTACTTATTTAAAATAATATATTATTCGTTAAAATAAAGTGATATGATCATTTTATGCTATGCTAATTATCATTTATATAAACTCTCATACACTTTGAATATTCATAGGCTAAAAACTTACTTATTTTAAATAATATATTATTCGTTAAAATAAAGTGATATGATCATTTTATGCTATGCTAATTATCATTTATATAAACTCTCATACAATTTGAATATTCATAGGCATGCAATTAAATAGTAAACACTTACTTATTTTAAATAATATATTATTCGTTAAAATAAAGTGATATGATCATTTTATGCTATGCTAATTATCATTTATATAAACTCTCATACAATTTAATTATTCATAGGCATGCAATCAAATAGTAAACACTTACTTATTTTAAATAATATATTATTCGTTAAAATAAAGTGATATGATCATTTTATGCTATGCTAATTATCATTTATATAAACTCTCATACAATTTAATTATTCATTGGCATGCAATCAAATAGTAAACACTTACTTATTTTAAATAATATATTATTCGTTAAAATAAAGTGATATGATCATTTTATGCTATGCTAATTATCATTTATATAAACTCTCATACAATTTGAATATTCATAGGCATGCAATCAAATAGTAAGCACTTACTTATTTTAAATAATATATTATTCGTTAAAATAAAGTGATATGATCATTTTATGCTATGCTAATTATCGTTTATATAAACTCTCATACAATTTGAATATTCATAGGCATGCAATCAAATAGTAAACACTTACTTATTTTAAGTAATATATTATTCGTTAAAATAAAGTGATATGATCATTTTATGCTATGCTAATTATCATTTATATAAACTCTCATACAATTTGAATATTCATAGGCATGCAATCAAATAGTAAGCACTTACTTATTTTAAATAATATATTATTCGTTAAAATAAAGTGATATGATCATTTTATTCTATGCTAATTATCGTTTATATAAACTCTCATACAATTTGAATATTCATATGCATGCAATCAAATAGTAAACAATTACTTATTTTAAATAATATATTATTCGTTAAAATAAAGTGATATGATCATTTTATGCTATGCTAATTATCATTTATATAAACTCTCATACAATTTAATTATTCATAGGCATGCAATCAAATAGTAAGCACTTACTTATTTTAAATAATATATTATTCGTTAAAATAAAGTGATATGATCATTTTATGCTATACTAATTATCATTTATATAAACTCTCATACAATTTGAATATTCATAGGCATGCAATCAAATAGTAAGCACTTACTTATTTTAAATAATATATTGTTCGTTAAAATAAAGTGATATGATCATTTTATGCTATGCTAATTATCGTTTATATAAACTCTCATACAATTTGAATATTCATAGGCATGCAATCAAATAGTAAACACTTACTTATTTTAAATAATATATTATTCGTTAAAATAAAGTGATATGATCATTTTATGCTATGCTAATTATCATTTATATAAACTCTCATACAATTTGAATATTCATAGGCATGCAATCAAATAGTAAACACTTACTTATTTTAAATAATATATTATTCGTTAAAATAAAGTGATATGATCATTTTATGCTATGCTAATTATCATTTATATAAACTCTCATACAATTTAATTATTCATTGGCATGCAATCAAATAGTAAACACTTACTTATTTTAAATAATATATTATTCGTTAAAATAAAGTGATATGATCATTTTATGCTATGCTAATTATCATTTATATAAACTCTCATACAATTTGAATATTCATAGGCATGCAATCAAATAGTAAGCACTTACTTATTTTAAATAATATATTATTCGTTAAAATAAAGTGATATGATCATTTTATGCTATGCTAATTATCGTTTATATAAACTCTCATACAATTTGAATATTCATAGGCATTATTTTAAATAATATATTATTCGTTAAAATAAAGTGATATGATCATTTTATGCTATGCTAATTATCATTTATATAAACTCTCATACAATTTGAATATTTATAGGCATGCAATCAAATAGTAAGCACTTACTTATTTTAAATAATATATTATTCGTTAAAATAAAGTGATATGATCATTTTATGCTATGCTAATTATCGTTTATATAAACTCTCATACAATTTGAATATTCATAGGCATGCAATCAAATAGTAAACACTTACTTATTTTAAATAATATATTATTCGTTAAAATAAAGTGATATGATCATTTTATGCTATGCTAATTATCATTTATATAAACTCTCATACAATTTGAATATTCATAGGCATGCAATCAAATAGTAAGCACTTACTTATTTTAAATAATATATATTATTCGTTAAAATAAAGTGATATGATCATTTTATGCTATGGTAATTATCATTTATATAAACTCTCATACAATTTGAATATTCATAGGCATTATTTTAAATAATATGTTATTCGTTAAAATAAAGTGATATGATCATTTTATGCTATGCTAATTATCATTTATATAAACTCTCATACAATTTGAATATTCATAGGCATGCAATCAAATAGTAAACACTTACTTATTTTAAATAATATATTATTCGTTAAAATAAAGTGATATGATCATTTTATGCTATGCTAATTATCATTTATATAAACTCTCATACAATTTGAATATTCATAGGCTAAACACTTACTTATTTTAAATAATATATTATTCGTTAAAATAAAGTGATATGATCATTTTATGCTATGCTAATTATCATTTATATAAACTCTCATACAATTTGAATATTCATAGGCATTATTTTAAATAATATATTATTCGTTACAATAAAGTGATATGATCATTTTATGCTATGCTAATTATCATTTATATAAACTCTCATACAATTTGAATATTCATAGGCATTATTTTAAATAATATATTATTCGTTAAAATAAAGTGATATGATCATTTTATGCTATGCTATTTATCATTTATATAAACTCTCATACAATTTGAATATTCATAGGCATTATTTTAAATAATATATTATTCGTTAAAATAAAGTGATATGATCATTTTAGGCTATGCTAATTATCATTTATATAAACTCTCATACAATTTGAATATTCCTAAGCATTATTTTAAATAATATATTATTCGTTAAAATAAAGTGATATGATCATTTTATGCTATGCTAATTATCATTTATATTAACTCTCATACAATTTGAATATTCATAGGCATTATTTTAAATAATATATTATTCGTTAAAATAAAGTGATATGATCATTTTATGCTATGCTAATTATCATTTATATAAACTCTCATACAATTTGAATATTCATAGGCATGCAATCAAATAGTAAGCACTTACTTATTTTAAATAATATATTATTCGTTAAAATAAAATGATATGATCATTTTATGCTATGCTAATTATCATTTATATAAACTCTCATACAATTTGAATATTCAAAGGCATTATTTTAAATAGTATATTATTCGTTAAAATAAAGTGATATGATCATTTTATGCTATGCTAATTATCATTTATATAAACTCTCATACAATTTGAATATTCATAGGCATGCAATCAAATAGTAAGCACTTACTTATTTTAAATAATATATTATTCGTTAAAATAAAGTGATATGATCATTTTATGCTATGCTAATTATCATTTATATAAACTCTCATACAATTTGAATATTCATAGGCATGCAATCAAATAGTAAGCACTTACTTATTTTAAATAATATATTATTCGTTAAAATAAAGTGATATGATTATTTTATGCTATGCTAATTATCATTTATATAAACTCTCATACAATTTGAATATTCATAGGCTAAACACTTACTTATTTTAAATAATATATTATTCGTTAAAATAAAGTGATATGATCATTTTATGCTATGCTAATTATCATTTATATAAACTCTCATACAATTTGAATATTCATAGGCATGCAATCAAATAGTAAGCACTTACTTATTTTAAATAATATATATTATTCGTTAAAATAAAGTGATATGATCATTTTATGCTATGGTAATTATCATTTATATAAACTCTCATACAATTTGAATATTCATAGGCATTATTTTAAATAATATGTTATTCGTTAAAATAAAGTGATATGATCATTTTATGCTATGCTAATTATCATTTATATAAACTCTCATACAATTTGAATATTCATAGGCATGCAATCAAATAGTAAACACTTACTT
Organism: Acmispon strigosus; assembly: GCA_030819835.1. NCBI lineage: Eukaryota > Viridiplantae > Streptophyta > Magnoliopsida > Fabales > Fabaceae > Acmispon > Acmispon strigosus. Next base: position 19,269,874 of record JAUAMA010000004.1, on the reverse strand, counting down.
ATTTTAAATAATATATTATTCGTTAAAATAAAGTGATATGATCATTTTATGCTATGCTAATTATCATTTATATAAACTCTCATACAATTTGAATATTCATAGGCTAAACACTTACTTATTTTAAATAATATATTATTCGTTAAAATAAAGTGATATGATCATTTTATGCTATACTAATTATCATTTATATAAACTCTCATACAATTTGAAAATTCATAGGCATGCAATCAAATAGTAAACACTTACTTATTTTAAATAATATATTATTCGTTAAAATAAAGTGATATGATCATTTTATGCTATGCTAATTATCATTTATATAAACTCTCATACAATTTGAATATTCATAGGCTAAACACTTACTTATTTTAAATAATATATTATTCGTTAAAATAAAGTGATATGATCATTTTATGCTATGCTAATTATCATTTATATAAACTCTCATACAATTTGAATATTCATAGGCATGAAATCAAATAGTAAACACTTACTTATTTTAAATAATATATTATTCGTTAAAATAAAGTGATATGATCATTTTATGCTATGCTAATTATCATTTATATAAACTCTCATACGATTTGAATATTCATAGGCATGCAATCAAATAGTAAACACTTACTTATTTTAAATAATATATTATTCGTTAAAATAAAGTGATATGATCATTTTATGCTATGCTAATTATCATTTATATAAACTCTCATACAATTTGAATATTCATAGGCTAAACACTTACTTATTTTAAATAATATATTATTCGTTAAAATAAAGTGATATGATCATTTTATGCTATGCTAATTATCATTTATATAAACTCTCATACAATTTGAATATTCATAGGCATTATTTTAAATAATATATTATTCGTTACAATAAAGTGATATGATCATTTTATGCTATGCTAATTATCATTTATATAAACTCTCATACAATTTGAATATTCATAGGCATTATTTTAAATAATATATTATTCGTTAAAATAAAGTGATATGATCATTTTATGCTATGCTAATTATCATTTATATAAACTCTCATACAATTTGAATATTCATAGGCATTATTTTAAATAATATATTATTCGTTACAATAAAGTGATATGATCATTTTATGCTATGCTAATTATCATTTATATAAACTCTCATACAATTTGAATATTCATAGGCATTATTTTAAATAATATATTATTCGTTAAAATAAAGTGATATGATCATTTTATGCTATGCTAATTATCATTTATATAAACTCTCATACAATTTGAATATTCATAGGCATTATTTTAAATAATATATTATTCGTTAAAATAAAGTGATATGATCATTTTAGGCTATGCTAATTATCATTTATATAAACTCTCATACAATTTGAATATTCGTAAGCATTATTTTAAATAATATATTATTCGTTAAAATAAAGTGATATGATCATTTTATGCTATGGTAATTATCATTTATATAAACTCTCATACAATTTGAATATTCATAGGCATTATTTTAAATAATATGTTATTCGTTAAAATAAAGTGATATGATCATTTTATGCTATGCTAATTATCATTTATATAAACTCTCATACAATTTGAATATTCATAGGCATGCAATCAAATAGTAAACACTTACTTATTTTAAATAATATATTATTCGTTAAAATAAAGTGATATGATCATTTTATGCTATGCTAATTATCATTTATATAAACTCTCATACAATTTGAATATTCATAGGCTAAACACTTACTTATTTTAAATAATATATTATTCGTTAAAATAAAGTGATATGATCATTTTATGCTATACTAATTATCATTTATATAAACTCTCATACAATTTGAAAATTCATAGGCATGCAATCAAATAGTAAACACTTACTTATTTTAAATAATATATTATTCGTTAAAATAAAGTGATATGATCATTTTATGCTATGCTAATTATCATTTATATAAACTCTCATACAATTTGAATATTCATAGGCTAAACACTTACTTATTTTAAATAATATATTATTCGTTAAAATAAAGTGATATGATCATTTTATGCTATGCTAATTATCATTTATATAAACTCTCATACAATTTGAATATTCATAGGCATGAAATCAAATAGTAAACACTTACTTATTTTAAATAATATATTATTCGTTAAAATAAAGTGATATGATCATTTTATGCTATGCTAATTATCATTTATATAAACTCTCATACGATTTGAATATTCATAGGCATGCAATCAAATAGTAAACACTTACTTATTTTAAATAATATATTATTCGTTAAAATAAAGTGATATGATCATTTTATGCTATGCTAATTATCATTTATATAAACTCTCATACAATTTGAATATTCATAGGCTAAACACTTACTTATTTTAAATAATATATTATTCGTTAAAATAAAGTGATATGATCATTTTATGCTATGCTAATTATCATTTATATAAACTCTCATACAATTTGAATATTCATAGGCATTATTTTAAATAATATATTATTCGTTACAATAAAGTGATATGATCATTTTATGCTATGCTAATTATCATTTATATAAACTCTCATACAATTTGAATATTCATAGGCATTATTTTAAATAATATATTATTCGTTAAAATAAAGTGATATGATCATTTTATGCTATGCTAATTATCATTTATATAAACTCTCATACAATTTGAATATTCATAGGCATTATTTTAAATAATATATTATTCGTTACAATAAAGTGATATGATCATTTTATGCTATGCTAATTATCATTTATATAAACTCTCATACAATTTGAATATTCATAGGCATTATTTTAAATAATATATAATTCGTTAAAATAAAGTGATATGATCATTTTATGCTATGCTAATTATCATTTATATAAACTCTCATACAATTTGAATATTCATAGGCATTATTTTAAATAATATATTATTCGTTAAAATAAAGTGATATGATCATTTTAGGCTATGCTAATTATCATTTATATAAACTCTCATACAATTTGAATATTCGTAAGCATTATTTTAAATAATATATTATTCGTTAAAATAAAGTGATATGATCATTTTATGCTATGCTAATTTTCATTTATATAAACTCTCATACAATTTGAATATTCATAGGCATGCAATCAAATAGTAAGCACTTACTTATTTTAAATAATATATTATTCGTTAAAATAAAGTGATATGATCATTTTATGCTATGCTAATTATCATTTATATAAACTCTCATACAATTTGAATATTCATAGGCATGCAATCAAATAGTAAGCACTTACTTATTTTAAATAATATATTATTCGTTAAAATAAAGTGATATGATTATTTTATGCTATGCTAATTATCATTTATATAAACTCTCATACAATTTGAATATTCATAGGCTAAACACTTACTTATTTTAAATAATATATTATTCGTTAAAATAAAGTGATATGATCATTTTATGCTATGCTAATTATCATTTATATAAACTCTCATACAATTTGAATATTCATAGGCATGCAATCAAATAGTAAGCACTTACTTATTTTAAATAATATATATTATTCGTTAAAATAAAGTGATATGATCATTTTATGCTATGGTAATTATCATTTATATAAACTCTCATACAATTTGAATATTCATAGGCATTATTTTAAATAATATGTTATTCGTTAAAATAAAGTGATATGATCATTTTATGCTATGCTAATTATCATTTATATAAACTCTCATACAATTTGAATATTCATAGGCATGCAATCAAATAGTAAACACTTACTTATTTTAAATAATATATTATTCGTTAAAATAAAGTGATATGATCATTTTATGCTATGCTAATTATCATTTATATAAACTCTCATACAATTTGAATATTCATAGGCTAAACACTTACTTATTTTAAATAATATATTATTCGTTAAAATAAAGTGATATGATCATTTTATGCTATACTAATTATCATTTATATAAACTCTCATACAATTTGAAAATTCATAGGCATGCAATCAAATAGTAAACACTTACTTATTTTAAATAATATATTATTCGTTAAAATAAAGTGATATGATCATTTTATGCTATGCTAATTATCATTTATATAAACTCTCATACAATTTGAATATTCATAGGCTAAACACTTACTTATTTTAAATAATATATTATTCGTTAAAATAAAGTGATATGATCATTTTATGCTATGCTAATTATCATTTATATAAACTCTCATACAATTTGAATATTCATAGGCATGAAATCAAATAGTAAACACTTACTTATTTTAAATAATATATTATTCGTTAAAATAAAGTGATATGATCATTTTATGCTATGCTAATTATCATTTATATAAACTCTCATACGATTTGAATATTCATAGGCATGCAATCAAATAGTAAACACTTACTTATTTTAAATAATATATTATTCGTTAAAATAAAGTGATATGATCATTTTATGCTATGCTAATTATCATTTATATAAACTCTCATACAATTTGAATATTCATAGGCTAAACACTTACTTATTTTAAATAATATATTATTCGTTAAAATAAAGTGATATGATCATTTTATGCTATGCTAATTATCATTTATATAAACTCTCATACAATTTGAATATTCATAGGCATTATTTTAAATAATATATTATTCGTTACAATAAAGTGATATGATCATTTTATGCTATGCTAATTATCATTTATATAAACTCTCATACAATTTGAATATTCATAGGCATTATTTTAAATAATATATTATTCGTTAAAATAAAGTGATATGATCATTTTATGCTATGCTAATTATCATTTATATAAACTCTCATACAATTTGAATATTCATAGGCATTATTTTAAATAATATATTATTCGTTACAATAAAGTGATATGATCATTTTATGCTATGCTAATTATCATTTATATAAACTCTCATACAATTTGAATATTCATAGGCATTATTTTAAATAATATATTATTCGTTAAAATAAAGTGATATGATCATTTTATGCTATGCTAATTATCATTTATATAAACTCTCATACAATTTGAATATTCATAGGCATTATTTTAAATAATATATTATTCGTTAAAATAAAGTGATATGATCATTTTAGGCTATGCTAATTATCATTTATATAAACTCTCATACAATTTGAATATTCGTAAGCATTATTTTAAATAATATATTATTCGTTAAAATAAAGTGATATGATCATTTTATGCTATGCTAATTATCATTTATATTAACTCTCATACAATTTGAATATTCATAGGCATTGTTTTAAATAATATATTATTCGTTAAAATAAAGTGATATGATCATTGTATGCTATGCTAATTATCATTTATATAAACTCTCATACAATTTGAATATTCATAGGCATGCAATCAAATAGTAAGCACTTACTTATTTTAAATAATATATTATTCGTTAAAATGAAATGATATGATCATTTTATGCTATGCTAATTATCATTTATATAAACTCTCATACAATTTGAATATTCATAGGCATTATTTTAAATAATATATTATTCGTTAAAATAAAGTGATATGATCATTTTATGCTATGCTAATTATCATTTATATAAACTCTCATACAATTTGAATATTCATAGGCATTATTTTAAATAATATATTATTCGTAAAAATAAAGTGATATGATCATTTTATGCTATGCTAATTATCATTTATATAAACTCTCATACAATTTGAATATTCATAGGCATGCAATCAAATAGTAAACACTTACGTATTTTAAATAATATATTATTCGTTAAAATAAAGTGATATGATCATTTTATGCTATGCTAATTATCATTTATATAAACTCTCATACAATTTAATTATTCATAGGCATGCAATCAAATAGTAAACACTTACTTATTTTAAATAATATATTATTCGTTAAAGTAAAGTGATATGATCATTTTATGCTATGCTAATTATCATTTATATAAACTCTCATACGATTTGAATATTCATAGGCATGCAATCAAATAGTAAACACTTACTTATTGTAAATAATATATTATTCATTAAAGTAAAGTGATATGATCATTTTATGCTATGCTAATTATCATTTATATAAACTCTCATACGATTTGAATATTCATAGGCATGCAATCAAATAGTAAACACTTACTTATTTTAAATAATATATTATTCGTTAAAATAAAGTGATATGATCATTTTATGCTATGCTAATTCTCATTTATATAAACTCTCATACAATTTGAATATTCATAGACATGCAATCAAATAGTAAACACTTACTTATTTTAAATAATATATTATTCGTTAAAATAAAGTGATATGATCATTTTATGCTATGCTAATTATCATTTATATAAACTCTCATACAATTTGAATATTCATAGGCATGCAATCAAATAGTAAGCACTTACTTATTTTAAATAATATATTATTCGTTAAAATAAAGTGATATGATCATTTTATGCTATGCTAATTATCATTTATATAAACTCTCATACAATTTGAATATTCATAGGCATGCAATCAAATAGTAAGCACTTACTTATTTTAAATAATATATTATTCGTTAAAATAAAGTGATATGATCATTTTATGCTATGCTAATTATCATTTATATAAACTCTCATACGATTTGAATATTCATAGGCATGCAATCAAATAGTAAACACTTACTTATTTTAAATAATATATTATTCGTTAAAGTAAAGTGATATGATCATTTTATGCTATGCTAATTATCATTTATATAAACTCTCATACGATTTGAATATTCATAGGCATGCAATCAAATAGTAAACACTTACTTATTTTAAATAATATATTATTCGTTAAAATAAAGTGATATGATCATTTTATGATATGCTAATTATCATTTATATAAACTCTCATACAATTTGAATATTCATAGGCTAAACACTTACTTATTTTAAATAATATATTATTCGTTAAAATAAAGTGATATGATCATTTTTTGCTATGCTAATTATCATTTATATAAACTCTCATACAATTTGAATATTCATGGGCATGCAATCAAATAGTAAACACTTACTTATTTTAAATAATATATTATTCGTTAAAATAAAGTGATATGATCATTTTATGCTATGCTAATTATCATTTATATAAACTCTCATACAATTTAATTATTCATAGGCATGCAATCAAATAGTAAACACTTACTTATTTTAAATAATATATTATTCGTTAAAATAAAGTGATATGATCATTTTATGCTATGCTAATTATCATTTATATAAACTCTCATACAATTTGAATATTCATAGACATGCAATCAAATAGTAAGCACTTACTTATTTTAAATAATATATTATTCGTTAAAATAAAATGATATGATCATTTTATGCTATGCTAATTATCATTTATATAAACTCTCATACAATTTGAATATTCAAAGGCATTATTTTAAATAGTATATTATTCGTTAAAATAAAGTGATATGATCATTTTATGCTATGCTAATTATCATTTATATAAACTCTCATACAATTTGAATATTCATAGGCATGCAATCAAATAGTAAGCACTTACTTATTTTAAATAATATATTATTCGTTAAAATAAAGTGATATGATCATTTTATGCTATGCTAATTATCATTTATATAAACTCTCATACAATTTGAATATTCATAGGCATGCAATCAAATAGTAAGCACTTACTTATTTTAAATAATATATTATTCGTTAAAATAAAGTGATATAATCATTTTATGCTATACTAATTATCATTTATATAAACTCTCATACAATTTGAATATTCATAGGCATGCAATCAAATAGTAAGCACTTACTTATTTTAAATAATATATTGTTCGTTAAAATAAAGTGATATGATCATTTTATGCTATGCTAATTATCATTTATATAAACTCTCATACAATTTGAATATTCATAGGCATGCAATCAAATAGTAAACACTTACTTATTTTAAATAATTTATTATTCGTTAAAATAAAGTGATATGATCATTTTATGCTATGCTAATTATCATTTATATAAACTCTCATACAATTTGAATATTCATAGGCTAAACACTTACTTATTTTAAATAATATATTATTCGTTAAAGTAAAGTGATATGATCATTTTATGCTATGCTAATTATCATTTATATAAACTCTCATACGATTTAAATATTCATAGGCATGCAATCAAATAGTAAACACTTACTTATTTTAAATAATATATTATTCGTTAAAATAAAGTGATATGATCATTTTATGCTACGCTAATTATCATTTATATAAACTCTCATACAATTTGAATATTCATAGGCATGCAATCAAATTGTAAACACTTACTTATTTTAAATAATATATTATTCGTTAAAATAAAGTGATATGATCATTTTATGCTACGCTAATTATCATTTATATAAACTCTCATACAATTTGAATATTCATAGGCATGCAATCAAATAGTAAACACTTACTTATTTTAAATAATATATTATTCGTTAAAATAAAGTGATATGATCATTTTATGCTACGCTAATTATCATTTATATAAACTCTCATACAATTTGAATATTCATAGGCATGCAATCAAATAGTAAACACTTACTTATTTTAAATAATATATTATTCGTTAAAATAAAGTGATATGATCATTTTATGCTATGCTAATTATCATTTATATAAACTCTCATACGATTTGAATATTCATAGGCATGCAATCAAATAGTAAACACTTACTTATTTTAAATAATATATTATTCGTTAAAGTAAAGTGATATGATCATTTTATGCTACGCTAATTATCATTTATATAAACTCTCATACAATTTGAATATTCATAGGCATGCAATCAAATAGTAAACACTTACTTATTTTAAATAATATATTATTCGTTAAAATAAAGTGATATGATCATTTTATGCTACGCTAATTATCATTTATATAAACTCTCATACAATTTGAATATTCATAGGCATGCAATCAAATAGTAAACACTTACTTATTTTAAATATTATATTATTCGTTAAAATAAAGTGATATGATCATTTTATGCTACGCTAATTATCATTTATATAAACTCTCATACAATTTGAATATTCATAGGCATGCAATCAAATAGTAAACACTTACTTATTTTAAATAATATATTATTCGTTAAAGTAAAGTGATATGATCATTTTATGCTACGCTAATTATCATTTATATAAACTCTCATACGATTTGAATATTCATAGGCATGCAATCAAATAGTAAACACTTACTTATTTTAAATAATATATTATTCGTTAAACTAAAGTGATATGATCATTTTATGCTATGCTAATTATCATTTATATAAACTCTCAAACGATTTGAATATTCATAGGCATGCAATCAAATAGTAAACACTTACTTATTTTAAATAATATATTATTCGTTAAAATAAAGTGATATGATCATTTTATGCTATGCTAATTATCATTTATATAAACTCTCATACAATTTGAATATTCATAGGTATGCAATCAAATAGTAAGCACTTACTTATTTTAAATAATATATTATTCGTTAAAATAAAGTGATATGATCATTTTATTCTATGCTAATTATCATTTATATAAACTCTCATACGATTTGGATATTCATAGGCATGCAATCAAATAGTAAACACTTACTTATTTTAAATAATATATTATTCGTTAAAATAAAGTGATATGATCATTTTATGCTATGCTAATTCTCATTTATATAAACTCTCATACAATTTGAATATTCATAGGCATGCAATCAAATAGTAAACACTTACTTATTTTAAATAATATATTATTCGTTAAAATAAAGTGATATGATCATTTTATGCTACGCTAATTATCATTTATATAAACTCTCATACAATTTGAATATTCATAGGCATGCAATCAAATAGTAAACACTTACTTATTTTAAATAATATATTATTCGTTAAAATAAAGTGATATGATCATTTTATGGTATGCTAATTATCATTTATATAAACTCTCATACGATTTGAATATTCATAGGCATGCAATCAAATAGTAAACACTTACTTATTTTAAATAATATATTATTCGTTAAAATAAAGTGATATGATCATTTTATGCTACGCTAATTATCATTTATATAAACTCTCACACGATTTAAATATTCATAGGCATGCAATCAAATAGTAAACACTTACTTATTTTAAATAATATATTATTCGTTAAAATAAAGTGATATGATCATTTTATGCTACGCTAATTATCATTTATATAAACTCTCATACAATTTGAATATTCATAGGAATGCAATCAAATAGTAAAGACTTTATAATTTTAAATAATATATTATTCGTTAAAATAAAGTGATATGATCATTTTATGCTATGCTAATTATCATTTATATAAACTCTCATACAATTTGAATATTCATAGGCATGCAATCAAATTGTAAACACTTACTTATTTTAAATAATATATTATTCGTTAAAATAAAGTGATATGATCATTTTATGCTACGCTAATTATCATTTATATAAACTCTCATACAATTTGAATATTCATAGGCATGCAATCAAATAGTAAACACTTACTTATTTTAAATAATATATTATTCGTTAAAATAAAGTGATATGATCATTTTATGCTACGCTAATTATCATTTATATAAACTCTCATACAATTTGAATATTCATAGGCATGCAATCAAATAGTAAACACTTACTTATTTTAAATAATATATTATTCGTTAAAATAAAGTGATGTGATCATTTTATGCTACGCTAATTATCATTTATCTAAACTCTCATACAATTTGAATATTCATAGGCATGCAATCAAATAGTAAACACTTACTTATTTTAAATAATATATTATTCGTTAAAATAAAGTGATATGATCATTTTATGCTACGCTAATTATCATTTATATAAACTCTCATACAATTTGAATATTCATAGGCATGCAATCAAATAGTAAACACTTACTTATTTTAAATAATATATTATTCGTTAAAATAAAGTGATATGATCATTTTATGCTACGCTAATTATCATTTATATAAACTCTCATACAATTTGAATATTCATAGGCATGCAATCAAATAGTAAACACTTACTTATTTTAAATAATATATTATTCGTTAAAATAAAGTGATTTGATCATTTTATGGTATGCTAATTATCATTTATATAAACTCTCATACGATTTGAATGTTCATAGGCATGCAATCAAATAGTAAACACTTACTTATTTTAAATAATATATTATTCGTTAAAATAAAGTGATATGATCATTTTATGCTACGCTAATTATCATTTATATAAACTCTCATGCAATTTGAATATTCATAGGCATGCAATCAAATTGTAAACACTTACTTATTTTAAATAATATATTATTCGTTAAAATAAAGTGATATGATCATTTTATGCTATGCTAATTATCATTTATATAAACTCTCATACAATTTGAATATTCATAGGCATGCAATCAAATAGTAAACACTTACTTATTTTAAATAATAATATATTATTCGTTAAAATAAAGTGATATGATCATTTTATGCTACGCTAATTATCATTTATATAAACTCTCACACGATTTAAATATTCATAGGCATGCAATCAAATAGTAAACACTTACTTATTTTAAATAATATATTATTCGTTAAAATAAAGTGATGTGATCATTTTATGCTACGCTAATTATCATTTATCTAAACTCTCATACAATTTGAATATTCATAGGCATGCAATCAAATAGTAAACACTTACTTATTTTAAATAATATATTATTCGTTAAAATAAAGTGATATGATCATTTTATGCTACGCTAATTATCATTTATATAAACTCTCATACAATTTGAATATTCATAGGCATGCAATCAAATAGTAAACACTTACTTATTTTAAATAATATATTATTCGTTAAAATAAAGTGATATGATCATTTTATGCTACGCTAATTATCATTTATATAAACTCTCATACGATTTGAATATTCATAGGCATGCAATCAAATAGTAAACACTTACTTATTTTAAATAATATATTATTCGTTAAAATAAAGTGATGTGATCATTTTATGCTACGCTAATTATCATTTATATAAACTCTCATACAATTTGAATATTCATAGGAATGCAATCAAATAGTAAACACTTACTTATTTTAAATAATAATATATTATTCGTTAAAATAAAGTGATATGATCATTTTATGCTACGCTAATTATCATTTATATAAACTCTCATACGATTTGAATATTCATAGGCATGCAATCAAATAGTAAACACTTACTTATTTTAAATAATATATTATTCGTTAAAATAAAGTGATATGATCATTTTATGCTATGCTAATTATCATTTATATAAACTCTCATACAATTTGAATATTCATAGGCTAAACACTTACTTATTTTAAATAATATATTATTCGTTAAAATAAAGTGATATGATCATTTTATGCTATGCTAATTATCATTTATATAAACTCTCATACAATTTGAATATTCATAGGCATGCAATCAAATAGTAAACATTTACTTATTTTAAATAATAATATATTATTCGTTAAAATAAAGTGATATGATCATTTTATGCTACGCTAATTATCATTTATATAAACTCTCATACGATTTGAATATTCATAGGCATGCAATCAAATAGTAAACACTTACTTATTTTAAATAATATATTATTCGTTAAAATAAAGTGATATGATCATTTTATGCTACGCTAATTATCATTTATATAAACTCTCATACGATTTGAATATTCATAGGCATGCAATCAAATAGTAAACACTTACTTATTTTAAATAATATATTATTCGTTAAAATAAAGTGATATGATCATTTTATGCTATGCTAATTATCATTTATATAAACTCTCATACAATTTGAATATTCATAGGCTAAACACTTACTTATTTTAAATAATATATTATTCGTTAAAATAAAGTGATATGATCATTTTATGCTACGCTAATTATCATTTATATAAACTCTCATACAATTTGAATATTCATAGGAATGCAATCAAATAGTAAACACTTTATAATTTTAAATAATATATTATTCGTTAAAATAAAGTGATATGATCATTTTATGCTATGCTAATTATCATTTATATAAACTCTCATACAATTTGAATATTCATAGGCATGCAATCAAATTGTAAACACTTACTTATTTTAAATAATATATTATTCGTTAAAATAAAGTGATATGATCATTTTATGCTACGCTAATTATCATTTATATAAACTCTCATACAATTTGAATATTCATAGGCATGCAATCAAATAGTAAACACTTACTTATTTTAAATAATATATTATTCGTTAAAATAAAGTGATATGATCATTTTATGCTACGCTAATTATCATTTATATAAACTCTCATACAATTTGAATATTCATAGGCATGCAATCAAATAGTAAACACTTACTTATTTTAAATAATATATTATTCGTTAAAATAAAGTGATGTGATCATTTTATGCTACGCTAATTATCATTTATCTAAACTCTCATACAATTTGAATATTCATAGGCATGCAATCAAATAGTAAACACTTACTTATTTTAAATAATATATTATTCGTTAAAATAAAGTGATTTGATCATTTTATGCTACGCTAATTATCATTTATATAAACTCTCATACGATTTGAATATTCATAGGCATGCAATCAAATAGTAAACACTTACTTATTTTAAATAATATATTATTCGTTAAAATAAAGTGATATGATCATTTTATGCTATGCTAATTATCATTTATATAAACTCTCATACAATTTGAATATTCATAGGCTAAACACTTACTTATTTTAAATAATATATTATTCGTTAAAATAAAGTGATATGATCATTTTATGCTATGCTAATTATCATTTATATAAACTCTCATACAATTTGAATATTCATAGGCATGCAATCAAATAGTAAACACTTACTTATTTTAAATATTATATTATTCGTTAAAATAAAGTGATATGATCATTTTATGCTACGCTAATTATCATTTATATAAACTCTCATACAATTTGAATATTCATAGGCATGCAATCAAATAGTAAACACTTACTTATTTTAAATAATATATTATTCGTTAAAATAAAGTGATATGATCATTTTATGCTACGCTAATTATGATTTATATAAACTCTCATACAATTTGAATATTCATAGGCATGCAATCAAATAGTAAACACTTACTTATTTTAAATAATATATTTTTCGTTAAAATAAAGTGATGTGATCATTTTATGCTACGCTAATTATCATTTATATAAACTCTCATACAATTTGAATATTCATAGGCATGCAATCAAATAGTAAACACTTACTTATTTTAAATAATATATTATTCGTTAAAATAAAGTGATATGATCATTTTATGCTGCGTTAATTATCATTTATATAAACTCTCATACAATTTGAATATTCATAGGCATTCAATCAAATAGTAAACACTTACTTATTTTAAATAATATATTATTCGTTAAAATTAAGTGATATGATCATTTTATGCTACGCTAATTATCATTTATATAAACTCTCATACGATTTGAATATTCATAGGCATGCAATCAAATAGTAAACACTTACTTATTTTAAATAATATATTATTCGTTAAAATAACGTGATTTGATCATTTTATGGTATGCTAATTATCATTTATATAAACTCTCATACGATTTGAATGTTCATAGGCATGCAATCAAATAGTAAACACTTACTTATTTTAAATAATATATTATTCGTTAAAATAAAGTGATATGATCATTTTATGCTACGCTAATTATCATTTATATAAACTCTCATGCAATTTGAATATTCATAGGCATGCAATCAAATAGTAAACACTTACTTATTTTAAATAATATATTATTCGTTAAAATAAAGTGATATTATCATTTTATGCTATGCTAATTATCATTTATATAAACTCTCATACAATTTGAATATTCATAGGCATGCAATCAAATAGTAAACACTTACTTATTTTAAATAATAATATATTATTCGTTAAAATAAAGTGATATGATCATTTTATGCTACGCTAATTATCATTTATATAAACTCTCACACGATTTAAATATTCATAGGCATGCAATCAAATAGTAAACACTTACTTATTTTAAATAATATATTATTCCTTAAAATAAAGTGATATGATCATTTTATGCTATGCTAATTATCATTTATATAAACTCTCACACAATTTGAATATTCATAGGCATGCAATCAAATAGTAAACACTTACTTATTTTAAATAATATATTATTCGTTAAAATAAAGTGATATGATCATTTTATGCTATGCTAATTGTCATTTATATAAACTCTCACACGATTTGAATATTCATAGGCATGCAATCAAATAGTAAACACTTACTTATTTTAAATAATATATTATTCGTTAAAATAAAGTGATTTGATCATTTTATGGTATGCTAATTATCATTTATATAAACTCTCATACGATTTGAATGTTCATAGGCATGCAATCAAATAGTAAACACTTACTTATTTTAAATAATATATTATTCGTTAAAATAAAGTGATATGATCATTTTATGCTATGCTAATTATCATTTATATAAACTCTCATACAATTTGAATATTCATAGGCATGCAATCAAATAGTAAACACTTACTTATTTTAAATAATATATTATTCGTTAAAATAAAGTGATATGATCATTTTATGCTATGCTAATTATCATTTATATAAACTCTCATACGATTTGAATATTCATAAGCATGCAATCTAATAGTAAACACTTACTTATTTTAAATAATATATTATACGTTAAAATAAAGTGATATGATCATTTTATGCTATGCTAATTATCATTTATATAAACTCTCATACGATTTGAATATTCATAGGCATGCAATCAAATAGTAAACACTTACTTATTTTAAATAATATATTATTCGTTAAAATAAAGTGATATGATCATTTTATGCTATGCTAATTATCATTTATATAAACTCTCATACAATTTGAATATTCATAAGCATGCAATCTAATAGTAAACACTTACTTATTTTAAATAATATATTATTCGTTAAAATAAAGTGATATGATCAATTTATGCTATGCTAATTATCATTTATATAAACTCTCATACGATTTGAATATTCATAGGCATGCAATCAAATAGTAAACACTTACTTATTTTAAATAATATATTATTCGTTAAAATAAAGTGATATGATCATTTTATGCTATGCTAATTATCATTTATATAAACTCTCATACAATTTGAATATTCATAGGCTAAACACTTACTTATTTTAAATAATATATTATTCGTTAAAATAAAGTGATATGATCATTTTATGCTATGCTAATTATCATTTATATAAACTCTCATACAATTTGAATATTCATAGGCATGCAATCTAATAGTAAACACTTACTTATTTTAAATAATATATTATTCTTTAAAATAAAGTGATATGATCATTTTATGCTATGCTAATTATCATTTATATAAACTCTCATACAATTTGAATATTCATAGGCATGCAATCAAATAGTAAGCACTTACTTATTTTAAATAATATATTATTCGTTAAAATAAAATGATATGATCATTTTATGCTATGCTAATTATCATTTATATAAACTCTCATACAATTTGAATATTCATAGGCATGCAATCAAATAGTAAACACTTACTTATTTTAAATAATATATTATTCGTTAAAATAAAGTGATATGATCATTTTATGCTATGCTAATTATCATTTATATAAACTCTCATACGATTTGAATATTCATAGGCATGCAATCAAATAGTAAACACTTACTTATTTTAAATAATATATTATTCGTTAAAATAAAGTGATATGATCATTTTATGCTATGCTAATTATCATTTATATAAACTCTCATACAATTTGAATATTCATAGGCATGCAATCAAATAGTAAACACTTACTTATTTTAAATAATATATTATTCGTTAAAATAAAGTGATATGATCATTTTATGCTATGCTAATTATCATTTATATAAACTCTCATACAATTTAATTATTCATAGGCATGCAATCAAATAGTAAACACTTACTTATTTTAAATAATATATTATTCGTTAAAATAAAGTGATATGATCATTTTATGCTATGCTAATTATCATTTATATAAACTCTCATACAATTTGAATATTCATAGGCTAAACACTTACTTATTTTAAATAATATATTATTCGTTAAAATAAAGTGATATGATCATTTTATGCTATGCTAAGTATCATTTATATAAACTCTCATACAATTTGAATATTCATAGGCATGCAATCAAATAGTAAGCACTTACTTATTTTAAATAATATATTATTCGTTAAAATAAAGTGTTATGATCATTTTATGCTATGCTAATTATCATTTATATAAACTCTCATACAATTTGAATATTCATAGGCATGCAATCAAATAGTAAGCACTTACTTATTTTAAATAATATATTGTTCGTTAAAATAAAGTGATATGATCATTTTATGCTATGCTAATTATCATTTATATAAACTCTCATACAATTTGAATATTCATAGGCATGCAATCAAATAGTAAGCACTTACTTATTTTAAATAATATATTATTCGTTAAAATAAAGTGATATGATCATTTTATGCTATGCTAATTATCATTTTTATAAACTCTCATACAATTTGAATATTCATAGGCATGCAATCAAATAGTAAGCACTTACTTATTTTAAATAATATATTTTTCGTTAAAATAAAGTGATATGATCATTTTATGCTATACTAATTATCATTTATATAAACTCTCATACAATTTGAATATTCATAGGCATGCAATCAAATAGTAAGCACTTACTTATTTTAAATAATATATTGTTCGTTAAAATAAAGTGATATGATCATTTTATGCTATGCTAATTATCATTTATATAAACTCTCATACAATTTGAATATTCATAGGCATGCAATCAAATAGTAAACACTTACTTATTTTAAATAATATATTATTCGTTAAAATAAAGTGATATGATCATTTTATGCTATGCTAATTATCATTTATATAAACTCTCATACAATTTGAATATTCATAGGCATGCAATCAAATAGTAAGCACTTACTTATTTTAAATATTATATATTATTCGTTAAAATAAAGTGATATGATCATTTTATGCTATGCTAATTATCATTTATATAAACTCTCATACAATTTGAATATTCATAGGCATTATTTTAAATAATATGTTATTCGTTAAAATAAAGTGATATGATCATTTTATGGTATGCTAATTATCATTTATATAAACTCTCATACAATTTAATTATTCATAGGCATGCAATCAAATAGTAAACACTTACTTATTTTAAATAATATATTATTCGTTAAAATAAAGTGTTATGATCATTTTATGCTATGCTAATTATCATTTATATAAACTCTCATACAATTTGAATATTCATAGGCATGCAATCAAATAGTAAGCACTTACTTATTTTAAATAATATATTATTCGTTAAAATAAAGTGATATGATCATTTTATGCTATGCTAATTATCATTTATATAAACTCTCATACAATTTGAATATTCATAGGCATGCAATCAAATAGTAAGCACTTACTTATTTTAAATAATATATTGTTCGTTAAAATAAAGTGATATGATCATTTTATGCTATGCTAATTATCATTTATATAAACTCTCATACAATTTGAATATTCATAGGCATGCAATCAAATAGTAAGCACTTACTTATTTTAAATAATATATTATTCGTTAAAATAAAGTGATATGATCATTTTATGCTATGCTAATTATCATTTTTATAAACTCTCATACACTTTGAATATTCATAGGCATGCAATCAAATAGTAAGCACTTACTTATTTTAAATAATATATTTTTCGTTAAAATAAAGTGATATGATCATTTTATGCTATACTAATTATCATTTATATAAACTCTCATACAATTTGAATATTCATAGGCATGCAATCAAATAGTAAGCACTTACTTATTTTAAATAATATATTGTTCGTTAAAATAAAGTGATATGATCATTTTATGCTATGCTAATTATCATTTATATAAACTCTCATACAATTTGAATATTCATAGGCATGCAATCAAATAGTAAACACTTACTTATTTTAAATAATATATTATTCGTTAAAATAAAGTGATATGATCATTTTATGCTATGCTAATTATCATTTATATAAACTCTCATACAATTTGAATATTCATAGGCATGCAATCAAATAGTAAGCACTTACTTATTTTAAATATTATATATTATTCGTTAAAATAAAGTGATATGATCATTTTATGCTATGGTAATTATCATTTATATAAACTCTCATACAATTTGAATATTCATAGGCATTATTTTAAATAATATGTTATTCGTTAAAATAAAGTGATATGATCATTTTATGGTATGCTAATTATCATTTATATAAACTCTCATACAATTTAATTATTCATAGGCATGCAATCAAATAGTAAACACTTACTTATTTTAAATAATATATTATTCGTTAAAATAAAGTGTTATGATCATTTTATGCTATGCTAATTATCATTTATATAAACTCTCATACAATTTGAATATTCATAGGCATGCAATCAAATAGTAAGCACTTACTTATTTTAAATAATATATTATTCGTTAAAATAAAGTGATATGATCATTTTATGCTATGCTAATTATCATTTATATAAACTCTCATACAATTTGAATATTCATAGGCATGCAATCAAATAGTAAGCACTTACTTATTTTAAATAATATATTGTTCGTTAAAATAAAGTGATATGATCATTTTATGCTATGCTAATTATCATTTATATAAACTCTCATACAATTTAATTATTCATAGGCATGCAATCAAATAGTAAACACTTACTTATTTTAAATAATATATTATTCGTTAAAATAAAGTGATATGATCATTTTATGCTATGCTAATTATCATTTATATAAACTCTCATACAATTTGAATATTCATAGGCATGCAATCAAATAGTAAACACTTACTTATTTTAAATAATATATTATTCGTTAAAATAAAGTGATATGATCATTTTATGCTATGCTAATTATCATTTATATAAACTCTCATACAATTTGAATATTCATAGGCATGCAATCAAATAGTAAGCACTTACTTATTTTAAATAATATATTATTCGTTAAAATAAAGTGATATGATCATTTTATGCTATGCTAATTATCATTTATATAAACTCTCATACAATTTAATTATTCATAGGCATGCAATCTAATAGTAAACACTTACTTATTTTAAATAATATATTATTCTTTAAAATAAAGTGATATGATCATTTTATGCTATGCTAATTATCATTTATATAAACTCTCATACAATTTGAATATTCATAGGCATGCAATCAAATAGTAAGCACTTACTTATTTTAAATAATATATTATTCGTTAAAATAAAATGATATGATCATTTATATAAACTCTCATACAATTTGAATATTCATAGGCATGCAATCAAATAGTAAACACTTACTTATTTTAAATAATATATTATTCGTTAAAATAAAGTGATATGATCATTTTATGCTATGCTAATTATCATTTATATAAACTCTCATACGATTTGAATATTCATAGGTATGCAATCAAATAGTAAACACTTACTTATTTTAAATAATATATTATTCGTTAAAATAAAGTGATATGATCATTTTATGCTATGCTAATTATCATTTATATAAACTCTCATACAATTTGAATATTCATAGGCATGCAATCAAATAGTAAACACTTACTTATTTTAAATAATATATTATTCGTTAAAATAAAGTGATATGATCATTTTATGCTATGCTAATTATCATTTATATAAACTCTCATACAATTTAATTATTCATAGGCATGCAATCAAATAGTAAACACTTACTTATTTTAAATAATATATTATTCGTTAAAATAAAGTGATATGATCATTTTATGCTATGCTAATTATCATTTATATAAACTCTCATACAATTTGAATATTCATAGGCATGCAATCAAATAGTAAACACTTACTTATTTTAAATAATATATTATTCGTTAAAATAAAGTGATATGATCATTTTATGCTATGCTAATTATCATTTATATAAACTCTCATACAATTTGAATATTCATAGGCATGCAATCAAATAGTAAGCACTTACTTATTTTAAATAATATATTATTCGTTAAAATAAAGTGATATGATCATTTTATGCTATGCTAATTATCATTTATATAAACTCTCATACAATTTAATTATTCATAGGCATGCAATCTAATAGTAAACACTTACTTATTTTAAATAATATATTATTCTTTAAAATAAAGTGATATGATCATTTTATGCTATGCTAATTATCATTTATATAAACTCTCATACAATTTGAATATTCATAGGCATGCAATCAAATAGTAAGCACTTACTTATTTTAAATAATATATTATTCGTTAAAATAAAATGATATGATCATTTTATGCTATGCTAATTATCATTTATATAAACTCTCATACAATTTGAATATTCATAGGCTAAACACTTACTTATTTTAAATAATATATTATTCGTTAAAATAAAGTGATATGATCATTTTATGCTATGCTAATTATCATTTATATAAACTCTCATACGATTTGAATATTCATAGGCATGCAATCAAATAGTAAACACTTACTTATTTTAAATAATATATTATTCGTTAAAATAAAGTGATATGATCATTTTATGCTATGCTAATTATCATTTATATAAACTCTCATACAATTTGAATATTCATAGGCTAAACACTTACTTATTTTAAATAATATATTATTCGTTAAAATAAAGTGATATGATCATTTTATGCTATGCTAATTATCATTTATATAAACTCTCATACAATTTGAATATTCATAGGCATGCAATCTAATAGTAAACACTTACTTATTTTAAATAATATATTATTCTTTAAAATAAAGTGATATGATCATTTTATGCTATGCTAATTATCATTTATATAAACTCTCATACAATTTGAATATTCATAGGCATGCAATCAAATAGTAAGCACTTACTTATTTTAAATAATATATTATTCGTTAAAATAAAATGATATGATCATTTTATGCTATGCTAATTATCATTTATATAAACTCTCATACAATTTGAATATTCATAGGCATGCAATCAAATAGTAAACACTTACTTATTTTAAATAATATATTATTCGTTAAAATAAAGTGATATGATCATTTTATGCTATGCTAATTATCATTTATATAAACTCTCATACGATTTGAATATTCATAGGCATGCAATCAAATAGTAAACACTTACTTATTTTAAATAATATATTATTCGTTAAAATAAAGTGATATGATCATTTTATGCTATGCTAATTATCATTTATATAAACTCTCATACAATTTGAATATTCATAGGCATGCAATCAAATAGTAAACACTTACTTATTTTAAATAATATATTATTCGTTAAAATAAAGTGATATGATCATTTTATGCTATGCTAATTATCATTTATATAAACTCTCATACAATTTAATTATTCATAGGCATGCAATCAAATAGTAAACACTTACTTATTTTAAATAATATATTATTCGTTAAAATAAAGTGATATGATCATTTTATGCTATGCTAATTATCATTTATATAAACTCTCATACAATTTGAATATTCATAGGCTAAACACTTACTTATTTTAAATAATATATTATTCGTTAAAATAAAGTGATATGATCATTTTATGCTATGCTAAGTATCATTTATATAAACTCTCATACAATTTGAATATTCATAGGCATGCAATCAAATAGTAAGCACTTACTTATTTTAAATAATATATTATTCGTTAAAATAAAGTGTTATGATCATTTTATGCTATGCTAATTATCATTTATATAAACTCTCATACAATTTGAATATTCATAGGCATGCAATCAAATAGTAAGCACTTACTTATTTTAAATAATATATTGTTCGTTAAAATAAAGTGATATGATCATTTTATGCTATGCTAATTATCATTTATATAAACTCTCATACAATTTGAATATTCATAGGCATGCAATCAAATAGTAAGCACTTACTTATTTTAAATAATATATTATTCGTTAAAATAAAGTGATATGATCATTTTATGCTATGCTAATTATCATTTTTATAAACTCTCATACAATTTGAATATTCATAGGCATGCAATCAAATAGTAAGCACTTACTTATTTTAAATAATATATTTTTCGTTAAAATAAAGTGATATGATCATTTTATGCTATACTAATTATCATTTATATAAACTCTCATACAATTTGAATATTCATAGGCATGCAATCAAATAGTAAGCACTTACTTATTTTAAATAATATATTGTTCGTTAAAATAAAGTGATATGATCATTTTATGCTATGCTAATTATCATTTATATAAACTCTCATACAATTTGAATATTCATAGGCATGCAATCAAATAGTAAACACTTACTTATTTTAAATAATATATTATTCGTTAAAATAAAGTGATATGATCATTTTATGCTATGCTAATTATCATTTATATAAACTCTCATACAATTTGAATATTCATAGGCATGCAATCAAATAGTAAGCACTTACTTATTTTAAATATTATATATTATTCGTTAAAATAAAGTGATATGATCATTTTATGCTATGCTAATTATCATTTATATAAACTCTCATACAATTTGAATATTCATAGGCATGCAATCAAATAGTAAGCACTTACTTATTTTAAATAATATATTATTCGTTAAAATAAAGTGATATGATCATTTTATGCTATGCTAATTATCATTTATATAAACTCTCATACAATTTGAATATTCATAGGCATGCAATCAAATAGTAAGCACTTACTTATTTTAAATAATATATTGTTCGTTAAAATAAAGTGATATGATCATTTTATGCTATGCTAATTATCATTTATATAAACTCTCATACAATTTGAATATTCATAGGCATGCAATCAAATAGTAAGCACTTACTTATTTTAAATAATATATTATTCGTTAAAATAAAGTGATATGATCATTTTATGCTATGCTAATTATCATTTTTATAAACTCTCATACAATTTGAATATTCATAGGCATGCAATCAAATAGTAAGCACTTACTTATTTTAAATAATATATTTTTCGTTAAAATAAAGTGATATGATCATTTTATGCTATACTAATTATCATTTATATAAACTCTCATACAATTTGAATATTCATAGGCATGCAATCAAATAGTAAGCACTTACTTATTTTAAATAATATATTGTTCGTTAAAATAAAGTGATATGATCATTTTATGCTATGCTAATTATCATTTATATAAACTCTCATACAATTTGAATATTCATAGGCATGCAATCAAATAGTAAACACTTACTTATTTTAAATAATATATTATTCGTTAAAATAAAGTGATATGATCATTTTATGCTATGCTAATTATCATTTATATAAACTCTCATACAATTTGAATATTCATAGGCATGCAATCAAATAGTAAGCACTTACTTATTTTAAATATTATATATTATTCGTTAAAATAAAGTGATATGATCATTTTATGCTATGGTAATTATCATTTATATAAACTCTCATACAATTTGAATATTCATAGGCATTATTTTAAATAATATGTTATTCGTTAAAATAAAGTGATATGATCATTTTATGGTATGCTAATTATCATTTATATAAACTCTCATACAATTTAATTATTCATAGGCATGCAATCAAATAGTAAACACTTACTTATTTTAAATAATATATTATTCGTTAAAATAAAGTGTTATGATCATTTTATGCTATGCTAATTATCATTTATATAAACTCTCATACAATTTGAATATTCATAGGCATGCAATCAAATAGTAAGCACTTACTTATTTTAAATAATATATTATTCGTTAAAATAAAGTGATATGATCATTTTATGCTATGCTAATTATCATTTATATAAACTCTCATACAATTTGAATATTCATAGGCATGCAATCAAATAGTAAGCACTTACTTATTTTAAATAATATATTGTTCGTTAAAATAAAGTGATATGATCATTTTATGCTATGCTAATTATCATTTATATAAACTCTCATACAATTTAATTATTCATAGGCATGCAATCAAATAGTAAACACTTACTTATTTTAAATAATATATTATTCGTTAAAATAAAGTGATATGATCATTTTATGCTATGCTAATTATCATTTATATAAACTCTCATACAATTTGAATATTCATAGGCATGCAATCAAATAGTAAACACTTACTTATTTTAAATAATATATTATTCGTTAAAATAAAGTGATATGATCATTTTATGCTATGCTAATTATCATTTATATAAACTCTCATACAATTTGAATATTCATAGGCATGCAATCAAATAGTAAGCACTTACTTATTTTAAATAATATATTATTCGTTAAAATAAAGTGATATGATCATTTTATGCTATGCTAATTATCATTTATATAAACTCTCATACAATTTAATTATTCATAGGCATGCAATCTAATAGTAAACACTTACTTATTTTAAATAATATATTATTCTTTAAAATAAAGTGATATGATCATTTTATGCTATGCTAATTATCATTTATATAAACTCTCATACAATTTGAATATTCATAGGCATGCAATCAAATAGTAAGCACTTACTTATTTTAAATAATATATATTATTCGTTAAAATAAAGTGATATGATCATTTTATGCTATGGTAATTATCATTTATATAAACTCTCATACAATTTGAATATTCATAGGCATTATTTTAAATAATATGTTATTCGTTAAAATAAAGTGATATGATCATTTTATGGTATGCTAATTATCATTTATATAAACTCTCATACAATTTAATTATTCATAGGCATGCAATCAAATAGTAAACACTTACTTATTTTAAATAATATATTATTCGTTAAAATAAAGTGTTATGATCATTTTATGCTATGCTAATTATCATTTATATAAACTCTCATACAATTTGAATATTCATAGGCATGCAATCAAATAGTAAGCACTTACTTATTTTAAATAATATATTATTCGTTAAAATAAAGTGATATGATCATTTTATGCTATGCTAATTATCATTTATATAAACTCTCATACGATTTGAATATTCATAGGTATGCAATCAAATAGTAAACACTTACTTATTTTAAATAATATATTATTCGTTAAAATAAAGTGATATGATCATTTTATGCTATGCTAATTATCATTTATATAAACTCTCATACAATTTGAATATTCATAGGCATGCAATCAAATAGTAAACACTTACTTATTTTAAATAATATATTATTCGTTAAAATAAAGTGATATGATCATTTTATGCTATGCTAATTATCATTTATATAAACTCTCATACAATTTAATTATTCATAGGCATGCAATCAAATAGTAAACACTTACTTATTTTAAATAATATATTATTCGTTAAAATAAAGTGATATGATCATTTTATGCTATGCTAATTATCATTTATATAAACTCTCATACAATTTGAATATTCATAGGCTAAACACTTACTTATTTTAAATAATATATTATTCGTTAAAATAAAGTGATATGATCATTTTATGCTATGCTAAGTATCATTTATATAAACTCTCATACAATTTGAATATTCATAGGCATGCAATCAAATAGTAAACACTTACTTATTTTAAATAATATATTATTCGTTAAAATAAAGTGATATGATCATTTTATGCTATGCTAATTATCATTTATATAAACTCTCATACAATTTGAATATTCATAGGCTAAACACTTACTTATTTTAAATAATATATTATTCGTTAAAATAAAGTGATATGATCATTTTATGCTATGCTAAGTATCATTTATATAAACTCTCATACAATTTGAATATTCATAGGCATGCAATCAAATAGTAAACACTTAGTTATTTTAAATAATATATTATTCGTTAAAATAAAGTGATATGATCATTTTATGCTATGCTAATTATCATTTATATAAACTCTCATACAATTTGAATATTCATAGGCATGCAATCAAATAGTAAGCACTTACTTATTTTAAATAATATATTATTCGTTAAAATAAAGTGGTATGATCATTTTATGCTATGCTAATTATCATTTATATAAACTCTCATACAATTTGAATATTCATAGGCATTATTTTAAATAATATGTTATTCGTTAAAATAAAGTGATATGATCATTTTATGGTATGCTAATTATCATTTATATAAACTCTCATACAATTTGAATATTCATAGGCATGCAATCAAATAGTAAGCACTTACTTATTTTAAATAATATATTATTCGTTAAAATAAAGTGTTATGATCATTTTATGCTATGCTAATTATCATTTATATAAACTCTCATACAATTTGAATATTCATAGGCATGCAATCAAATAGTAAGCACTTACTTATTTTAAATAATATATTATTCGTTAAAATAAAGTGATATGATCATTTTATGCTATGCTAATTATCATTTATATAAACTCTCATACAATTTGAATATTCATAGGCATGCAATCAAATAGTAAGCACTTACTTATTTTAAATAATATATTGTTCGTTAAAATAAAGTGATATGATCATTTTATGCTATGCTAATTATCATTTATATAAACTCTCATACAATTTGAATATTCATAGGCATGCAATCAAATAGTAAGCACTTACTTATTTTAAATAATATATTTTTCGTTAAAATAAAGTGATATGATCATTTTATGCTATACTAATTATCATTTATATAAACTCTCATACAATTTGAATATTCATAGGCATGCAATCAAATAGTAAACACTTACTTATTTTAAATAATATATTATTCGTTAAAATAAAGTGATATGATCATTTTATGCTATGCTAATTATCATTTATATAAACTCTCATACAATTTGAATATTCATAGGCATGCAATCAAATAGTAAGCACTTACTTATTTTAAATAATATATATTATTCGTTAAAATAAAGTGATATGATCATTTTATGCTATGGTAATTATCATTTATATAAACTCTCATACAATTTGAATATTCATAGGCATTATTTTAAATAATATGTTATTCGTTAAAATAAAGTGATATGATCATTTTATGGTATGCTAATTATCATTTATATAAACTCTCATACAATTTAATTATTCATAGGCATGCAATCAAATAGTAAACACTTACTTATTTTAAATAATATATTATTCGTTAAAATAAAGTGTTATGATCATTTTATGCTATGCTAATTATCATTTATATAAACTCTCATACAATTTGAATATTCATAGGCATGCAATCAAATAGTAAGCACTTACTTATTTTAAATAATATATTATTCGTTAAAATAAAGTGATATGATCATTTTATGCTATGCTAATTATCATTTATATAAACTCTCATACAATTTAATTATTTTAAATAATATATTATTCGTTAAAATAAAGTGATATGATCATTTTATGCTATGCTAATTATCATTTATATAAACTCTCATACAATTTGAATATTCATAGGCATGCAATCAAATAGTAAACACTTACTTATTTTAAATAATATATTATTCGTTAAAATAAAGTGATATGATCATTTTATGCTATGCTAATTATCATTTATATAAACTCTCATACAATTTAATTATTCATAGGCATGCAATCAAATAGTAAACACTTACTTATTTTAAATAATATATTATTCGTTAAAATAAAGTGATATGATCATTTTATGCTATGCTAATTATCATTTATATAAACTCTCATACAATTTGAATATTCATAGGCATGCAATCAAATAGTAAGCACTTACTTATTTTAAATAATATATTATTCGTTAAAATAAAATGATACGATCATTTTATGCTATGCTAATTATCATTTATATAAACTCTCATACAATTTGAATATCCAAAGGCATTATTTTAAATAATATATTATTCGTTAAAATAAAGTGATATGATCATTTTATGCTATGCTAATTATCATTTATATAAACTCTCATACAATTTGAATATTCATAGGCATGCAATCAAATAGTAAGCACTTACTTATTTTAAATAATATATTATTCGTTAAAATAAAGTGATATGATCATTTTATGCTATGCTAATTATCATTTATATAAACTCTCATACAATTTGAATATTCATAGGCATGCAATCAAATAGTAAGCACTTACTTATTTTAAATAATATATTATTCGTTAAAATAAAATGATACGATCATTTTATGCTATGCTAATTATCATTTATATAAACTCTCATACAATTTGAATATTCAAAGGCATTATTTTAAATAATATATTATTCGTTAAAATAAAGTGATATGATCATTTTATGCTATGCTAATTATCATTTATATAAACTCTCATACAATTTGAATATTCATAGGCATGCAATCAAATAGTAAGCACTTACTTATTTTAAATAATATATTATTCGTTAAAATAAAGTGATATGATCATTTTATGCTATGCTAATTATCATTTATATAAACTCTCATACAATTTGAATATTCATAGGCATGCAATCAAATAGTAAGCACTTACTTATTTTAAATAATATATTGTTCGTTAAAATAAAGTGATATGATCATTTTATGCTATGCTAATTATCATTTATATAAACTCTCATACAATTTGAATATTCATAGGCATGCAATCAAATAGTAAACACTTACTTATTTTAAATAATATATTATTCGTTAAAATAAAGTGATATGATCATTTTATGCTATGCTAATTATCATTTATATAAACTCTCATACAATTTGAATATTCATAGGCATGCAATCAAATAGTAAGCACTTACTTATTTTAAATAATATATATTATTCGTTAAAATAAAGTGATATGATCATTTTATGCTATGGTAATTATCATTTATATAAACTCTCATACAATTTGAATATTCATAGGCATTATTTTAAATAATATGTTATTCGTTAAAATAAAGTGATATGATCATTTTATGCTATGCTAGTTATCATTTATATAAACTCTCATACAATTTGAATATTCATAGGCATGCAATCAAATAGTAAGCACTTACTTATTTTAAATAATATATTGTTCGTTAAAATAAAGTGATATGATCATTTTATTCTATGCTAATTATCATTTATATAAACTCTCATACAATTTGGATATTCATAGGCATGCAATCAAATAGTAAACACTTACTTATTTTAAATAATATATTATTCGTTAAAATAAAGTGATATGATCATTTTATTCTATGCTAATTATCATTTATATAAACTCTCATACAATTTGAATATTCATAGGCATGCAATCAAATAGTAAACACTTACTTATTTTAAATAATATATTATTCGTTAAAATAAAGTGATATGATCATTTTATGCTATGCTAATTATCATTTATATAAACTCTCATACAATTTGAATATTCATAGGCATGCAATCAAATAGTAAGCACTTACTTATTTTAAATAATATATTATTCGTTAAAATAAAGTGATATGATCATTTTATGCTATGCTAATTATCGTTTATATAAACTCTCATACAATTTGAATATTCATAGGCATGCAATCAAATAGTAAACACTTACTTATTTTAAATAATATATTATTCGTTAAAATAAAGTGATATGATCATTTTATGCTATGCTAATTATCATTTATATAAACTCTCATACAATTTGAATATTCATAGGCATGCAATCAAATAGTAAACACTTACTTATTTTAAATAATATATTATTCGTTAAAATAAAGTGATATGATCATTTTATGCTATGCTAATTCTCATTTATATAAACTCTCATACAATTTGAATATTCATAGGCATGCAATCAAATAGTAAACACTTACTTATTTTAAATAATATATTATTCGTTAAAATAAAGTGATATGATCATTTTATGCTATGCTAATTATCATTTATATAAACTCTCATACGATTTGAATATTCATAGGCATGCAATCAAATAGTAAACACTTACTTATTTTAAATAATATATTATTCGTTAAAATAAAGTGATATGATCATTTTATGCTATGCTAATTATCATTTATATAAACTCTCATCCAATTTGAATATTCATAGGCATGCAATCAAATAGTAAACACTTACTTATTTTAAATAATATATTATTCGTTAAAATAAAGTGATATGATCATTTTATGCTATGCTAATTATCATTTATATAAACTCTCATCCAATTTGAATATTCATAGGCATGCAATCAAATAGTAAACACTTACTTATTTTATATAATATATTATTCGTTAAAATAAAGTGATATGATCATTTTATGCTACGCTAATTATCATTTATATAAACTCTCATGCAATTTGAATATTCATAGACATGCAATCAAATAGTAAACACTTACTTATTTTAAAAAATATATTATTCGTTAAAATAAAGTGATATGATCATTTTATGCTATGCTAATTATCATTTATATAAACTCTCATACGATTTGAATATTCATAGGCATGCAATCAAATAGTAAGCACTTACTTATTTTAAATAATATATATTATTCGTTAAAATAAAGTGATATGATCATTTTATGCTATGCTAATTATCATTTATATAAACTCTCATACAATTTGAATATTCATAGGCATGCAATCAAATAGTAAACACTTACTTATTTTAAATAATATATTATTCCTTAAAATAAAGTGATATGATCATTTTATGCTATGCTAATTATCATTTATATAAACTCTCATACAATTGGAATATTCATAGGTAGCAATCAAATAGTAAACACTTACTTATTTTAAATAATATATTATTCGTCAAAATAAAGTGATATGATCATTTTATGCTATGCTAATTATCATTTATATAAACTCTCATACAATTGGAATATTCATGGGCATGCAATCAAATAGTAAACACTTACTTATTTTAAATAATATATTATTCGTTAAAATAGAGTGATATGATCATTTTATGCTATGCTAATTATCATTTATATAAACTCTCGTACAATTTGAATATTCATAGGCATCCAATCAAATAGTAAACACTTACTTATTTTAAATAATATATTATTCTTTAAAATAAAGTGATATGATCATTTTATGCTATGGTAATTATCATTTATATAAACTCTCATACAATTGGAATATTCATAGGCATGCAATCAAATAGTAAACACTTACTTATTTTAAATAATATATTATTCGTTAAAATAAAGTGATATGATCATTTTATGCTATGCTAATTATCATTTATATAAACTCTCATACAATTGGAATATTCATAGGCATGCAATCAAATAGTAAACACTTACTTATTTTAAATAATATATTATTCCTTAAAATAAAGTGATATGATCATTTTATGCTATGCTAATTATCATTTATATAAACTCTCATACAATTGGAATATTCATAAGTAGCAATCAAATAGTAAACACTTACTTATTTTAAATAATATATTATTCGTTAAAATAAAGTGATATGATCATTTTATGCTATGCTAATTATCATTTATATAAACTCTCATACAATTGGAATATTCATGGGCATGCAATCAAATAGTAAACACTTACTTATTTTAAATAATATATTATTCGTTAAAATAAAGTGATATGATCATTTTATGCTATGCTAATTATCATTTATATAAACTCTCATACAATTTGAATATTCATAGGCATGCAATCAAATAGTAAACACTTACTTATTTTAAATAATATATTATTCTTTAAAATAAAGTGATATGATCATTTTATGCTATGGTAATTATCATTTATATAAACTCTCATACAATTGGAATATTCATAGGCATGCAATCAAATAGTAAACACTTACTTATTTTAAATAATATATTATTCGTTAAAATAAAGTGATATGATCAATTTATGCTATGCTAATTATCATTTATATAAACTCTCATACAATTTGAATATTCATAGGCATGCAATCAAATAGTAAACACTTACTTATTTTAAATAATATATTATTCGTAAAAATAAAGTGATATGATCATTTTATGCTATGCTAATTATCATTTATATAAACTCTTATACAATTTGAATATTCATAGGCATGCAATCAAATAGTAAACACTTACTTACTTTAAATAATATATTATTCGTTAAAATAAAGTGATATAATCATTTTATGTTATGCTAATTATCATTTATATAAACTCTCATACAATTTGAATATTCATAGGCATGCAATCAAATAGTAAACACTTACTTTTTTTAAATAATATATTATTCGTTAAAATAAAGTGATATGATCATTTTATGCTATGCTAATTATCATTTATATAAACTCTCATACAATTTGAATATTCATAGGCATGCAATCAAGTAGTAAACACTTACTTGTTTTAAATAATATATTATTCGTTAAAATAAAGTGATATGATCATTTTATGCTATGGTAATTATCATTTATATAAACTCTCATACAATTGGAATATTCATAGGCATGCAATCAAATAGTAAACACTTACTTATTTTAAATAATATATTATTCGTTAAAATAAAGTGATATGATCATTTTATGTTATGCTAATTATCATTTATATAAACTCTCATACAATTTGAATATTCATAGGCATGCAATCAAATAGTAAACACTTACTTACTTTAAATAATATATTATTCGTTAAAATAAAGTGATATGATCATTTTATGCTATGCTAATTATCATTTATATAAACTCTCATACAATTTGAATATTCATAGGCATGCAATCAAATAGTAAACACTTACTTTTTTTAAATAATATATTATTCGTTAAAATAAAGTGATATGATCATTTTATGCTATGCTAATTATCATTTATATAAACTCTCATACAATTTGAATATTCATAGGCATGCAATCAAGTAGTAAACACTTACTTGTTTTAAATAATATATTATTCATTAAAATAAAGTGATATGATCATTTTATGCTATGGTAATTATCATTTATATAAACTCTCATACAATTGGAATATTCATAGGCATGCAATCAAATAGTAAACACTTACTTATTTTAAATAATATATTATTCGTTAAAATAAAGTGATATGATCATTTTATGTTATGCTAATTATCATTTATATAAACTCTCATACAATTTGAATATTCATAGGCATGCAATCAAATAGTAAACACTTACTTACTTTAAATAATATATTATTCGTTAAAATAAAGTGATATGATCATTTTATGCTATGCTAATTATCATTTATATAAACTCTCATACAATTTGAATATTCATAGGCATGCAATCAAATAGTAAACACTTACTTTTTTTAAATAATATATTATTCGTTAAAATAAAGTGATATGATCATTTTATGCTATGCTAATTATCATTTATATAAACTCTCATACAATTTGAATATTCATAGGCATGCAATCAAGTAGTAAACACTTACTTGTTTTAAATAATATATTATTCGTTAAAATAAAGTGATATGATCATTTTATGCTATGGTAATTATCATTTATATAAACTCTCATACAATTGGAATATTCATAGGCATGCAATCAAATAGTAAACACTTACTTTTTTAAATAATATATTATTCGTTAAAATAAAGTGATATGATCATTTTATGCTATGCTAATTATCATTTATATAAACTCTCATACAATTGGAATATTCATAGGCATGCAATCAAATAGTAAACACTTACTTATTTTAAATAATATATTATTCGTTAAAATAAAGTGATATGATAATTTTATGCTATGCTAATTATCATTTATATAAACTCTCATACAATTTGAATATTCATAGGCATGCAATCAAATAGTAAACACTTACTTATTTTAAATAATATATTATTCGTTAAAATAAAGTGATATGATCATTTTATGCTATGCTAATTATCATTTATATAAACTCTCATACAATTGGAATATTCATAGGCATGCAATCAAATAGTAAACACTTACTTATTTTAAATAATATATTATTCGTTAAAATAAAGTGATATTCTAATTTTATGCTATGCTAATTATCATTTATATAAACTCTCATACAATTTGAATATTCATAGGCATGCAATCAAATAGTAAACACTTACTTATTTTAAATAATATATTATTCGTAAAAATAAAGTGATATGATCATTTTATGCTATGCTAATTATCATTTATATAAACTCTCATACAATTTGAATATTCATAGGCATGCAATCAAATAGTAAACACTTACTTATTTTAAATAATATATTATTCGTTAAAATAAAGTGATATGATCATTTTATGCTATGCTAATTATCATTTATATAAACTCTCATACAATTGGAATATTCATAGGCATGCAATCAAGTAGTAAACACTTAATTGTTTTAAATAATATATTATTCGTTAAAATAAAGTGATATGATCATTTTATGCTATGGTAATTATCATTTATATAAACTCTCATACAATTGGAATATTCATAGGCATGCAATCAAATAGTAAACACTTACTTATTTTAAATAATATATTATTCGTTAAAATAAAGTGATATGATCATTTTATGCTATGCTAATTATCATTTATATAAACTCTCATACAATTGGAATATTCATAGGCATGCAATCAAATAGTAAACACTTACTTATTTTAAATAATATATTATTCGTTAAAATAAAGTGATATGATAATTTTATGCTATGCTAATTATCATTTATATAAACTCTCATACAATTTGAATATTCATAGGCATGCAATCAAATAGTAAACACTTACTTATTTTAAATAATATATTATTCGTAAAAATAAAGTGATATGATCATTTTATGCTATGCTAATTATCATTTATATAAACTCTCATACAATTTGAATATTCATAGGCATGCAATCAAATAGTAAACACTTACTTATTTTAAATAATATATTATTCGTTAAAATAAAGTGATATGATCATTTTATGCTATGCTAATTATCATTTATATAAACTCTCATACAATTGGAATATTCATAGGCATGCAATCAAATAGTAAACACTTACTTATTTTAAATAATATATTATTCGTTAAAATAAAGTGATATGATCATTTTATGCTATGCTAATTATCATTTATATAAACTCTCATACAATTGGAATATTCATAGGCATGCAATCAAATAGTAAACACTTACTTATTTTAAATAATATATTATTCCTTAAAATAAAGTGATATGATCATTTTATGCTATGCTAATTATCATTTATATAAACTCTCATACAATTGGAATATTCATAGGTAGCAATCAAATAGTAAACACTTACTTATTTTAAATAATATATTATTCGTTAAAATAAAGTGATATGATCATTTTATGCTATGCTAATTATCATTTATATAAACTCTCATACAATTGGAATATTCATAGGCATGCAATCAAATAGTAAACACTTACTTATTTTAAATAATATATTATTAGTTAAAATAAAGTGATATGATCATTTTATGCTATGCTAATTATCATTTATATAAACTCTCATACAATTTGAATATTCATAGGCATGCAATCAAATAGTAAACACTTACTTATTTTAAATAATATATTATTCGTTAAAATAAAGTGATATGATCAATTTATGCTATGCTAATTATCATTTATATAAACTCTCATACAATTTGAATATTCATAGGCATGCAATCAAATAGTAAACACTTACTTTTTTTAAATAATATATTATTCTTTAAAATAAAGTGATATGATCATTTTATGCTATGCTAATTATCATTTATATAAACTCTCATACAATTGGAATATTCATAGGCATGCAATCAAATAGTAAACACTTACTTACTTTAAATAATATATTATTCGTTAAAATAAAGTGATATGATCATTTTATGCTATGCTAATTATCATTTATATAAACTCTCATACAATTTGAATATTCATAGGCATGCAATCAAATAGTAAACACTTACTTTTTTTAAATAATATATTATTCGTTAAAATAAAGTGATATGATCATTTTATGCTATGCTAATTATCATTTATATAAACTCTCATACAATTTGAATATTCATAGGCATGCAATCAAATAGTAAACACTTACTTATTTTAAATAATATATTATTCGTTAAAATAAAGTGATATGATCATTTTATGCTATGCTAATTATCATTTATATAAACTCTCATACAATTGGAATATTCATAGGCATGCAATCAAATAGTAAACACTTACTTATTTTAAATAATATATTATTCGTTAAAATAAAGTGATATGATCATTTTATGCTATGCTAATTATCATGTATATAAACTCTCATACAATTTGAATATTCATAGGCATGCAATCAAATAGTAAACACTTACTTTTTTTAAATAATATATTATTCGTTAAAATAAAGTGATATGATCATTTTATGCTATGCTAATTATCATTTATATAAACTCTCATACAATTTGAATATTCATAGGCATGCAATCAAGTAGTAAACACTTACTTGTTTTAAATAATATATTATTCGTTAAAACAAAGTGATATGATCATTTTATGCTATGGTAATTATCATTTATATAAACTCTCATACAATTGGAATATTCATAGGCATGCAATCAAATAGTAAACACTTACTTATTTTAAATAATATATTATTCGTTAAAATAAAGTGATATGATCATTTTATGTTATGCTAATTATCATTTATATAAACTCTCATACAATTTGAATATTCATAGGCATGCAATCAAATAGTAAACACTTACTTACTTTAAATAATATATTATTCCTTAAAATAAAGTGATATGATCATTTTATGCTATGCTAATTATCATTTATATAAACTCTCATACAATTTGAATATTCATAGGCATGCAATCAAATAGTAAACACTTACTTATTTTAAATAATAATATATTATTCGTTAAAATAAAGTGATATGATCATTTTATGCTATGCTAATTATCATTTAT
Organism: Acmispon strigosus; assembly: GCA_030819835.1. NCBI lineage: Eukaryota > Viridiplantae > Streptophyta > Magnoliopsida > Fabales > Fabaceae > Acmispon > Acmispon strigosus. Next base: position 19,232,026 of record JAUAMA010000004.1, on the reverse strand, counting down.
ATAAACTCTCACACAATTTGAATATTCATAGGCATGCAATCAAATAGTAAACACTTACTTATTTTAAATAATATATTATTCGTTAAAATAAAGTGATATGATCATTTTATGCTATGCTAATTATCATTTATATAAACTCTCATACAATTTGAATATTCATAGGCATGCAATCAAATAGTAAACACTTACTTTTTTTAAATAATATATTATTCGTTAAAATAAAGTGATATGATCATTTTATGCTATGGTAATTATCATTTATATAAACTCTCATACAATTGGAATATTCATAGGCATGCAATCAAATAGTAAACACTTACTTATTTTAAATAATATATTATTCGTTAAAATAAAGTGATATGATCATTTTATGCTATGCTAATTATCATTTATATAAACTCTCATACAATTGGAATATTCATAGGCATGCAATCAAATAGTAAACACTTACTTATTTTAAATAATATATTATTCGTTAAAATAAAGTGATATGATCATTTTATGCTATGCTAATTATCATGTATATAAACTCTCATACAATTGGAATATTCATAGGCATGCAATCAAATAGTAAACACTTACTTATTTTAAATAATATATTATTCGTTAAAATAAAGTGATATGATCATTTTATGCTATGCTAATTATCATTTATATAAACTCTCACACAATTTGAATATTCATAGGCATGCAATCAAATAGTAAACACTTACTTACTTTAAATAATATATTATTCCTTAAAATAAAGTGATATGATCATTTTATGCTATGCTAATTATCATTTATATAAACTCTCATACAATTTGAATATTCATAGGCATGCAATCAAATAGTAAACACTTACTTATTTTAAATAATAATATATTATTCGTTAAAATAAAGTGATATGATCATTTTATGCTATGCTAATTATCATTTATATAAACTCTCACACAATTTGAATATTCATAGGCATGCAATCAAATAGTAAACACTTACTTATTTTAAATAATATATTATTCGTTAAAATAAAGTGATATGATCATTTTATGCTATGCTAATTATCATTTATATAAACTCTCATACAATTTGAATATTCATAGGCATGCAATCAAATAGTAAACACTTACTTTTTTTAAATAATATATTATTCGTTAAAATAAAGTGATATGATCATTTTATGCTATGGTAATTATCATTTATATAAACTCTCATACAATTGGAATATTCATAGGCATGCAATCAAATAGTAAACACTTACTTATTTTAAATAATATATTATTCGTTAAAATAAAGTGATATGATCATTTTATGCTATGCTAATTATCATTTATATAAACTCTCATACAATTGGAATATTCATAGGCATGCAATCAAATAGTAAACACTTACTTATTTTAAATAATATATTATTCGTTAAAATAAAGTGATATGATCATTTTATGCTATGCTAATTATCATTTATATAAACTCTCATACAATTGGAATATTCATAGGCATGCAATCAAATAGTAAACACTTACTTATTTTAAAAAATAATATATTATTCGTTAAAATAAAGTGATATGATCATTTTATGCTATGCTAATTATCATTTATATAAACTCTCACACAATTTGAATATTCATAGGCATGCAATCAAATAGTAAACACTTACTTTTTTTAAATAATATATTATTCGTTAAAATAAAGTGATATGATCATTTTATGCTATGGTAATTATCATTTATATAAACTCTCATACAATTGGAATATTCATAGGCATGCAATCAAATAGTAAACACTTACTTATTTTAAATAATATATTATTCGTTAAAATAAAGTGATATGATCATTTTATGCTATGCTAATTATCATTTATATAAACTCTCATACAATTGGAATATTCATAGGCATGCAATCAAATAGTAAACACTTACTTATTTTAAATAATATATTATTCGTTAAAATAAAGTGATATGATCATTTTATGCTATGCTAATTATCATTTATATAAACTCTCATACAATTGGAATATTCATAGGCATGCAATCAAATAGTAAACACTTACTTATTTTAAATAATATATTATTCCTTAAAATAAAGTGATATGATCATTTTATGCTATGCTAATTATCATTTATATAAACTCTCATACAATTGGAATATTCATAGGCATGCAATCAAATAGTAAACCCTTACTTATTTTAAATAATATATTATTCGTTAAAATAAAGTGATATGATCATTTTATGTTATGCTAATTATCATTTATATAAACTCTCATACAATTGGAATATTCATAGGCATGCAATCAAATAGTAAACACTTACTTATTTTAAATAATATATTATTCGTTAAAATAAAGTGATATGATCATTTTATGTTATGCTAATTATCATTTATATAAACTCTCATACAATTTGAATATTCATAGGCATGCAATCAAATAGTAAACACTTACTTACTTTAAATAATATATTATTCGTTAAAATAAAGTGATATGATCATTTTATGCTATGCTAATTATCATTTATATAAACTCTCATACAATTTGAATATTCATAGGCATGCAATCAAATAGTAAACACTTACTTATTTTAAATAATAATATATTATTCGTTAAAATAAAGTGATATGATCATTTTATGCTATGCTAATTATCATTTATATAAACTCTCACACAATTTGAATATTCATAGGCATGCAATCAAATAGTAAACACTTACTTATTTTAAATAATATATTATTCGTTAAAATAAAGTGATATGATCATTTTATGCTATGCTAATTATAATTTATATAAACTCTCATACAATTTGAATATTCATAGGCATGCAATCAAATAGTAAACACTTACTTTTTTTAAATAATATATTATTCGTTAAAATAAAGTGATATGATCATTTTATGCTATGGTAATTATCATTTATATAAACTCTCATACAATTGGAATATTCATAGGCATGCAATCAAATAGTAAACACTTACTTATTTTAAATAATATATTATTCGTTAAAATAAAGTGATATGATCATTTTATGCTATGCTAATTATCATTTATATAAACTCTCATACAATTGGAATATTCATAGGCATGCAATCAAATAGTAAACACTTACTTATTTTAAATAATATATTATTCGTTAAAATAAAGTGATATGATCATTTTATGTTATGCTAATTATCATTTATATAAACTCTCATACAATTTGAATATTCATAGGCATGCAATCAAATAGTAAACACTTACTTACTTTAAATAATATATTATTCGTTAAAATAAAGTGATATGATCATTTTATGCTATGCTAATTATCATTTATATAAACTCTCATACAATTTGAATATTCATAGGCATGCAATCAAATAGTAAACACTTACTTATTTTAAATAATAATATATTATTCGTTAAAATAAAGTGATATGATCATTTTATGCTATGCTAATTATCATTGATATAAACTCTCACACAATTTGAATATTCATAGGCATGCAATCAAATAGTAAACACTTACTTATTTTAAATAATATATTATTCGTTAAAATAAAGTGATATGATCATTTTATGCTATGCTAATTATAATTTATATAAACTCTCATACAATTTGAATATTCATAGGCATGCAATCAAATAGTAAACACTTACTTTTTTTAAATAATATATTATTCGTTAAAATAAAGTGATATGATCATTTTATGCTATGGTAATTATCATTTATATAAACTCTCATACAATTGGAATATTCATAGGCATGCAATCAAATAGTAAACACTTACTTATTTTAAATAATATATTATTCGTTAAAATAAAGTGATATGATCATTTTATGCTATGCTAATTATCATTTATATAAACTCTCATACAATTGGAATATTCATAGGCATGCAATCAAATAGTAAACACTTACTTATTTTAAATAATATATTATTCGTTAAAATAAAGTGATATGATCATTTTATGCTATGCTAATTATCATTTATATAAACTCTCATACAATTGGAATATTCATAGGCATGCAATCAAATAGTAAACACTTACTTATTTTAAATAATATATTATTCCTTAAAATAAAGTGATATGATCATTTTATGCTATGCTAATTATCATTTATATAAACTCTCATACAATTGGAATATTCATAGGTAGCAATCAAATAGTAAACACTTACTTATTTTAAATAATATATTATTCGTTAAAATAAAGTGATATGATCATTTTATGCTATGCTAATTATCATTTATATAAACTCTCATACAATTGGAATATTCATAGGCATGCAATCAAATAGTAAACACTTACTTATTTTAAATAATATATTATTCGTTAAAATAAAGTGATATGATCATTTTATTCTATGCTAATTATCATTTATATAAACTCTCATACAATTGGAATATTCATAGGCATGCAATCAAATAGTAAACACTTACTTATTTTAAATAATATATTATTCGTTAAAATAAAGTGATATTCTAATTTTATGCTATGCTAATTATCATTTATATAAACTCTCATACAATTTGAATATTCATAGGCATGCAATCAAATAGTAAACACTTACTTATTTTAAATAATAATATATTATTCGTTAAAATAAAGTGATATGATCATTTTATGCTATGCTAATTATCATTTATATAAACTCTCATACAATTTGAATTTCATAGGCATGCAATCAAATAGTAAACACTTACTTATTTTAAATAATATATTATTCGTTAAAATAAAGTGATATGATCATTTTATGCTATGCTAATTATCATTTATATAAACTCTCATACAATTTGAATATTCATAGGCATGCAATCAAATAGTAAACACTTACTTATTTTAATTAATATATTATTCGTTAAAATAAAGTGATATGATCATTTTATGCTATGCTAATTATCATTTATATAAACTCTCATACAATTTGAATATTCATAGGCATGCAATCAAATAGTAAACACTTACTTATTTTAAATAATATATTATTCGTTAAAATAAAGTGATATGATCATTTTATGCTATGCTAATTATCATTTATATAAACTCTCATACAATTTGAATATTCATAGGCATGCAATCAAGTAGTAAACACTTACTTATTTTAAATAATATATTATTCGTTAAAATAAAGTGATATGATCATTTTATGCTATGCTAATTATAATTTATATAAACTCTCATACAATTTGAATTTCATAGGCATGCAATCAAATAGTAAACACTTACTTATTTTAAATAATATATTATTCGTTAAAATAAAGTGATATGATCATTTTATGCTATGCTAATTATCATTTATATAAACTCTCATACAATTGGAATATTCATAGGCATGCAATCAAATAGTAAACACTTACTTATTTTAAATAATAATATATTATTCGTAAAAATAAAGTGATATGATCATTTTATGCTATGCTAATTATAATTTATATAAACTCTCATACAATTTGAATTTCATAGGCATGCAATCAAATAGTAAACACTTACTTACTTTAAATAATATATTATTCGTTAAAATAAAGTGATATGATCATTTTCTGTTATGCTAATTATCATTTATATAAACTCTCATACAATTTGAATATTCATAGGCATGCAATCAAATAGTAAACACTTACTTATTTTAAATAATAATATATTATTCGTTAAAATAAAGTGATATGATCATTTTATGCTATGCTAATTATCATTTATATAAACTCTCATACAATTTGAATATTCATAGGCATGCAATCAAATAGTAAACACTTACTTATTTTAAAAAATAATATATTATTCGTTAAAATAAAGTGATATGATCATTTTATGCTATGCTAATTATCATTTATATAAACTCTCACACAATTTGAATATTCATAGGCATGCAATCAAATAGTAAACACTTACTTATTTTAAATAATATATTATTCGTTAAAATAAAGTGATATGATCATTTTATGCTATGCTAATTATCATTTATATAAACTCTCATACAATTGGAATATTCATAGGCATGCAATCAAATAGTAAACACTTACTTATTTTAAATAATATATTATTCGTTAAAATAAAGTGATATGATCATTTTATGCTATGCTAATTATCATTTATATAAACTCTCATACAATTTGAATATTCATAGGCATGCAATCAAATAGTAAACACTTACTTATTTTAAATAATATATTATTCGTTAAAATAAAGTGATATGATCATTTTATGCTATGCTAATTATCATTTATATAAACTCTCATACAATTTGAATATTCATAGGCATGCAATCAAATAGTAAACACTTACTTATTTTAAATAATATATTATTCGTTAAAATAAAGTGATATGATCATTTTATGTTATGCTAATTATCATTTATATAAACTCTCATACAATTGGAATATTCATAGGCATGCAATCAAATAGTAAACACTTACTTATTTTAAATAATATATTATTCCTTAAAATAAAGTGATATGATCATTTTATGCTATGCTAATTATCATTTATATAAACTCTCATACAATTGGAATATTCATAGGTAGCAATCAAATAGTAAACACTTACTTATTTTAAATAATATATTATTCGTTAAAATAAAGTGATATGATCATTTTATGCTATGCTAATTATCATTTATATAAACTCTCATACAATTGGAATATTCATAGGCATGCAATCAAATAGTAAACACTTACTTATTTTAAATAATATATTATTCGTTAAAATAAAGTGATATGATCATTTTATTCTATGCTAATTATCATTTATATAAACTCTCATACAATTGGAATATTCATAGGCATGCAATCAAATAGTAAACACTTACTTATTTTAAATAATATATTATTCGTTAAAATAAAGTGATATTCTAATTTTATGCTATGCTAATTATCATTTATATAAACTCTCATACAATTTGAATATTCATAGGCATGCAATCAAATAGTAAACACTTACTTATTTTAAATAATATATTATTCGTAAAAATAAAGTGATATGATCATTTTATGCTATGCTAATTATCATTTATATAAACTCTCATACAATTTGAATATTCATAGGCATGCAATCAAATAGTAAACACTTACTTATTTTAAATAATATATTATTCGTTAAAATAAAGTGATATGATCATTTTATGCTATGCTAATTATCATTTATATAAACTCTCATACAATTTGAATATTCATAGGCATGCAATCAAATAGTAAACACTTACTTATTTTAAATAATATATTATTCGTTAAAATAAAGTGATATGATCATTTTATGCTATGCTAATTATCATTTATATAAACTCTCATACAATTGGAATATTCATAGGCATGCAATCAAATAGTAAACACTTACTTATTTTAAATAATATATTATTCCTTAAAATAAAGTGATATGATCATTTTATGCTATGCTAATTATCATTTATATAAACTCTCATACAATTGGAATATTCATAGGTAGCAATCAAATAGTAAACACTTACTTATTTTAAATAATATATTATTCGTTAAAATAAAGTGATATGATCATTTTATGCTATGCTAATTATCATTTATATAAACTCTCATACAATTGGAATATTCATAGGCATGCAATCAAATAGTAAACACTTACTTATTTTAAATAATATATTATTCGTTAAAATAAAGTGATATGATCATTTTATTCTATGCTAATTATCATTTATATAAACTCTCATACAATTGGAATATTCATAGGCATGCAATCAAATAGTAAACACTTACTTATTTTAAATAATATATTATTCGTTAAAATAAAGTGATATTCTAATTTTATGCTATGCTAATTATCATTTATATAAACTCTCATACAATTTGAATATTCATAGGCATGCAATCAAATAGTAAACACTTACTTATTTTAAATAATATATTATTCGTAAAAATAAAGTGATATGATCATTTTATGCTATGCTAATTATCATTTATATAAACTCTCATACAATTTGAATATTCATAGGCATGCAATCAAATAGTAAACACTTACTTATTTTAAATAATATATTATTCGTTAAAATAAAGTGATATGATCATTTTATGCTATGCTAATTATCATTTATATAAACTCTCATACAATTGGAATATTCATAGGCATGCAATCAAGTAGTAAACACTTACTTGTTTTAAATAATATATTATTCGTTAAAATAAAGTGATATGATCATTTTATGCTATGGTAATTATCATTTATATAAACTCTCATACAATTGGAATATTCATAGGCATGAAATCAAATAGTAAACACTTACTTATTTTAAATAATATATTATTCGTTAAAATAAAGTGATATGATCATTTTATGCTATGCTAATTATCATTTATATAAACTCTCATACAATTGGAATATTCATAGGCATGCAATCAAATAGTAAACACTTACTTATTTTAAATAATATATTATTCGTTAAAATAAAGTGATATGATAATTTTATGCTATGCTAATTATCATTTATATAAACTCTCATACAATTTGAATATTCATAGGCATGCAATCAAATAGTAAACACTTACTTATTTTAAATAATATATTATTCGTTAAAATAAAGTGATATGATCATTTTATGCTATGCTAATTATAATTTATATAAACTCTCATACAATTTGAATTTCATAGGCATGCAATCAAATAGTAAACACTTACTTATTTTAAATAATATATTATTCGTTAAAATAAAGTGATATGATCATTTTATGCTATGCTAATTATCATTTATATAAACTCTCATACAATTGGAATATTCATAGGCATGCAATCAAATAGTAAACACTTACTTATTTTAAATAATAATATATTATTCGTTAAAATAAAGTGATATGATCATTTTATGCTATGCTAATTATAATTTATATAAACTCTCATACAATTTGAATTTCATAGGCATGCAATCAAATAGTAAACACTTACTTATTTTAAATAATATATTATTCGTTAAAATAAAGTGATATGATCATTTTATGCTATGCTAATTATCATTTATATAAACTCTCATACAATTTGAATATTCATAGGCATGCAATCAAATAGTAAACACTTACTTATTTTAAATAATATATTATTCGTTAAAATAAAGTGATATGATCATTTTATGCTATGCTAATTATCATTTATATAAACTCTCATACAATTTGAATATTCATAGGCATGCAATCAAATAGTAAACACTTACTTATTTTAAATAATATATTATTCGTTAAAATAAAGTGATATGATCATTTTATGCTATGCTAATTATCATTTATATAAACTCTCATACAATTTGAATATTCATAGGCATGCAATCAAGTAGTAAACACTTACTTATTTTAAATAATATATTATTCGTTAAAATAAAGTGATATGATCATTTTATGCTATGCTAATTATAATTTATATAAACTCTCATACAATTTGAATTTCATAGGCATGCAATCAAATAGTAAACACTTACTTATTTTAAATAATATATTATTCGTTAAAATAAAGTGATATGATCATTTTATGCTATGCTAATTATCATTTATATAAACTCTCATACAATTGGAATATTCATAGGCATGCAATCAAATAGTAAACACTTACTTATTTTAAATAATAATATATTATTCGTTAAAATAAAGTGATATGATCATTTTATGCTATGCTAATTATAATTTATATAAACTCTCATACAATTTGAATTTCATAGGCATGCAATCAAATAGTAAACACTTACTTATTTTAAATAATATATTATTCGTTAAAATAAAGTGATATGATCATTTTATGCTATGCTAATTATCATTTATATAAACTCTCATACAATTTGAATATTCATAGGCATGCAATCAAATAGTAAACACTTACTTATTTTAAATAATATATTATTCGTTAAAATAAAGTGATATGATCATTTTATGCTATGCTAATTATCATTTATATAAACTCTCATACAATTTGAATATTCATAGGCATGCAATCAAATAGTAAACACTTACTTATTTTAAATAATATATTATTCGTTAAAATAAAGTGATATGATCATTTTATGTTATGCTAATTATCATTTATATAAACTCTCATACAATTTGAATATTCATAGGCATGCAATCAAATAGTAAACACTTACTTACTTTAAATAATATATTATTCGTTAAAATAAAGTGATATGATCATTTTCTGTTATGCTAATTATCATTTATATAAACTCTCATACAATTTGAATATTCATAGGCATGCAATCAAATAGTAAACACTTACTTATTTTAAATAATAATATATTATTCGTTAAAATAAAGTGATATGATCATTTTATGCTATGCTAATTATCATTTATATAAACTCTCATACAATTTGAATATTCATAGGCATGCAATCAAATAGTAAACACTTACTTATTTTAAAAAATAATATATTATTCGTTAAAATAAAGTGATATGATCATTTTATGCTATGCTAATTATCATTTATATAAACTCTCATACAATTTGAATATTCATAGGCATGCAATCAAATAGTAAACACTTACTTATTTTAAATAATAATATATTATTCGTTAAAATAAAGTGATATGATCATTTTATGCTATGCTAATTATCATTTATATAAACTCTCATACAATTTGAATATTCATAGGCATGCAATCAAATAGTAAACACTTACTTATTTTAAAAAATAATATATTATTCGTTAAAATAAAGTGATATGATCATTTTATGCTATGCTAATTATCATTTATATAAACTCTCACACAATTTGAATATTCATAGGCATGCAATCAAATAGTAAACACTTACTTTTTTTAAATAATATATTATTCGTTAAAATAAAGTGATATGATCATTTTATGCTATGGTAATTATCATTTATATAAACTCTCATACAATTGGAATATTCATAGGCATGAAATCAAATAGTAAACACTTACTTATTTTAAATAATATATTATTCGTTAAAATAAAGTGATATGATCATTTTATGCTATGCTAATTATCATTTATATAAACTCTCATACAATTGGAATATTCATAGGCATGCAATCAAATAGTAAACACTTACTTATTTTAAATAATATATTATTCGTTAAAATAAAGTGATATGATAATTTTATGCTATGCTAATTATCATTTATATAAACTCTCATACAATTTGAATATTCATAGGCATGCAATCAAATAGTAAACACTTACTTATTTTAAATAATATATTATTCGTTAAAATAAAGTGATATGATCATTTTATGCTATGCTAATTATAATTTATATAAACTCTCATACAATTTGAATTTCATAGGCATGCAATCAAATAGTAAACACTTACTTATTTTAAATAATATATTATTCGTTAAAATAAAGTGATATGATCATTTTATGCTATGCTAATTATCATTTATATAAACTCTCATACAATTGGAATATTCATAGGCATGCAATCAAATAGTAAACACTTACTTATTTTAAATAATAATATATTATTCGTTAAAATAAAGTGATATGATCATTTTATGCTATGCTAATTATAATTTATATAAACTCTCATACAATTTGAATTTCATAGGCATGCAATCAAATAGTAAACACTTACTTATTTTAAATAATATATTATTCGTTAAAATAAAGTGATATGATCATTTTATGCTATGCTAATTATCATTTATATAAACTCTCATACAATTTGAATATTCATAGGCATGCAATCAAATAGTAAACACTTACTTATTTTAATTAATATATTATTCGTTAAAATAAAGTGATATGATCATTTTATGCTATGCTAATTATCATTTATATAAACTCTCATACAATTTGAATATTCATAGGCATGCAATCAAATAGTAAACACTTACTTATTTTAAATAATATATTATTCGTTAAAATAAAGTGATATGATCATTTTATGCTATGCTAATTATCATTTATATAAACTCTCATACAATTTGAATATTCATAGGCATGCAATCAAGTAGTAAACACTTACTTATTTTAAATAATATATTATTCGTTAAAATAAAGTGATATGATCATTTTATGCTATGCTAATTATAATTTATATAAACTCTCATACAATTTGAATTTCATAGGCATGCAATCAAATAGTAAACACTTACTTATTTTAAATAATATATTATTCGTTAAAATAAAGTGATATGATCATTTTATGCTATGCTAATTATCATTTATATAAACTCTCATACAATTGGAATATTCATAGGCATGCAATCAAATAGTAAACACTTACTTATTTTAAATAATAATATATTATTCGTAAAAATAAAGTGATATGATCATTTTATGCTATGCTAATTATAATTTATATAAACTCTCATACAATTTGAATTTCATAGGCATGCAATCAAATAGTAAACACTTACTTACTTTAAATAATATATTATTCGTTAAAATAAAGTGATATGATCATTTTCTGTTATGCTAATTATCATTTATATAAACTCTCATACAATTTGAATATTCATAGGCATGCAATCAAATAGTAAACACTTACTTATTTTAAATAATAATATATTATTCGTTAAAATAAAGTGATATGATCATTTTATGCTATGCTAATTATCATTTATATAAACTCTCATACAATTTGAATATTCATAGGCATGCAATCAAATAGTAAACACTTACTTATTTTAAAAAATAATATATTATTCGTTAAAATAAAGTGATATGATCATTTTATGCTATGCTAATTATCATTTATATAAACTCTCACACAATTTGAATATTCATAGGCATGCAATCAAATAGTAAACACTTACTTATTTTAAATAATATATTATTCGTTAAAATAAAGTGATATGATCATTTTATGCTATGCTAATTATCATTTATATAAACTCTCATACAATTGGAATATTCATAGGCATGCAATCAAATAGTAAACACTTACTTATTTTAAATAATATATTATTCGTTAAAATAAAGTGATATGATCATTTTATGCTATGCTAATTATCATTTATATAAACTCTCATACAATTTGAATATTCATAGGCATGCAATCAAATAGTAAACACTTACTTATTTTAAATAATATATTATTCGTTAAAATAAAGTGATATGATCATTTTATGCTATGCTAATTATCATTTATATAAACTCTCATACAATTTGAATATTCATAGGCATGCAATCAAATAGTAAACACTTACTTATTTTAAATAATATATTATTCGTTAAAATAAAGTGATATGATCATTTTATGTTATGCTAATTATCATTTATATAAACTCTCATACAATTTGAATATTCATAGGCATGCAATCAAATAGTAAACACTTACTTACTTTAAATAATATATTATTCGTTAAAATAAAGTGATATGATCATTTTCTGTTATGCTAATTATCATTTATATAAACTCTCATACAATTTGAATATTCATAGGCATGCAATCAAATAGTAAACACTTACTTATTTTAAATAATAATATATTATTCGTTAAAATAAAGTGATATGATCATTTTATGCTATGCTAATTATCATTTATATAAACTCTCATACAATTTGAATATTCATAGGCATGCAATCAAATAGTAAACACTTACTTATTTTAAAAAATAATATATTATTCGTTAAAATAAAGTGATATGATCATTTTATGCTATGCTAATTATCATTTATATAAACTCTCACACAATTTGAATATTCATAGGCATGCAATCAAATAGTAAACACTTACTTTTTTTAAATAATATATTATTCGTTAAAATAAAGTGATATGATCATTTTATGCTATGGTAATTATCATTTATATAAACTCTCATACAATTTGAATATTCATAGGCATGCAATCAAATAGTAAACACTTACTTTTTTTAAATAATATATTATTCGTTAAAATAAAGTGATATGATCATTTTATGCTATGCTAATTATCATTTATATAAACTCTCATACAATTGGAATATTCATAGGCATGCAATCAAATAGTAAACACTTACTTATTTTAAATAATATATTATTCGTTAAAATAAAGTGATATGATCATTTTATGCTATGCTAATTATCATTTATATAAACTCTCATACAATTTGAATATTCATAGGCATGCAATCAAGTAGTAAACACTTACTTGTTTTAAATAATATATTATTCGTTAAAATAAAGTGATATGATCATTTTATGCTATGGTAATTATCATTTATATAAACTCTCATACAATTGGAATATTCATAGGCATGCAATCAAATAGTAAACACTTACTTATTTTAAATAATATATTATTCGTTAAAATAAAGTGATATGATCATTTTATGTTATGCTAATTATCATTTATATAAACTCTCATACAATTTGAATATTCATAGGCATGCAATCAAATAGTAAACACTTACTTACTTTAAATAATATATTATTCGTTAAAATAAAGTGATATGATCATTTTATGCTATGCTAATTATCATTTATATAAACTCTCATACAATTTGAATATTCATAGGCATGCAATCAAATAGTAAACACTTACTTTTTTTAAATAATATATTATTCGTTAAAACAAAGTGATATGATCATTTTATGCTATGGTAATTATCATTTATATAAACTCTCATACAATTGGAATATTCATAGGCATGCAATCAAATAGTAAACACTTACTTATTTTAAATAATATATTATTCGTTAAAATAAAGTGATATGATCATTTTATGTTATGCTAATTATCATTTATATAAACTCTCATACAATTTGAATATTCATAGGCATGCAATCAAATAGTAAACACTTACTTACTTTAAATAATATATTATTCGTTAAAATAAAGTGATATGATCATTTTCTGTTATGCTAATTATCATTTATATAAACTCTCATACAATTTGAATATTCATAGGCATGCAATCAAATAGTAAACACTTACTTATTTTAAATAATAATATATTATTCGTTAAAATAAAGTGATATGATCATTTTATGCTATGCTAATTATCATTTATATAAACTCTCATACAATTTGAATATTCATAGGCATGCAATCAAATAGTAAACACTTACTTATTTTAAAAAATAATATATTATTCGTTAAAATAAAGTGATATGATCATTTTATGCTATGCTAATTATCATTTATATAAACTCTCACACAATTTGAATATTCATAGGCATGCAATCAAATAGTAAACACTTACTTTTTTTAAATAATATATTATTCGTTAAAATAAAGTGATATGATCATTTTATGCTATGGTAATTATCATTTATATAAACTCTCATACAATTGGAATATTCATAGGCATGCAATCAAATAGTAAACACTTACTTATTTTAAATAATATATTATTCGTTAAAATAAAGTGATATGATCATTTTATGCTATGCTAATTATCATTTATATAAACTCTCATACAATTGGAATATTCATAGGCATGCAATCAAATAGTAAACACTTACTTATTTTAAATAATATATTATTCGTTAAAATAAAGTGATATGATCATTTTATGCTATGCTAATTATCATTTATATAAACTCTCATACAATTGGAATATTCATAGGCATGCAATCAAATAGTAAACACTTACTTATTTTAAATAATATATTATTCCTTAAAATAAAGTGATATGATCATTTTATGCTATGCTAATTATCATTTATATAAACTCTCATACAATTGGAATATTCATAGGCATGCAATCAAATAGTAAACACTTACTTATTTTAAATAATATATTATTCGTTAAAATAAAGTGATATGATCATTTTATGTTATGCTAATTATCATTTATATAAACTCTCATACAATTGGAATATTCATAGGCATGCAATCAAATAGTAAACACTTACTTATTTTAAATAATATATTATTCGTTAAAATAAAGTGATATGATCATTTTATGTTATGCTAATTATCATTTATATAAACTCTCATACAATTTGAATATTCATAGGCATGCAATCAAATAGTAAACACTTACTTACTTTAAATAATATATTATTCGTTAAAATAAAGTGATATGATCATTTTATGCTATGCTAATTATCATTTATATAAACTCTCATACAATTTGAATATTCATAGGCATGCAATCAAATAGTAAACACTTACTTATTTTAAATAATAATATATTATTCGTTAAAATAAAGTGATATGATCATTTTATGCTATGCTAATTATCATTTATATAAACTCTCACACAATTTGAATATTCATAGGCATGCAATCAAATAGTAAACACTTACTTATTTTAAATAATATATTATTCGTTAAAATAAAGTGATATGATCATTTTATGCTATGCTAATTATAATTTATATAAACTCTCATACAATTTGAATATTCATAGGCATGCAATCAAATAGTAAACACTTACTTTTTTTAAATAATATATTATTCGTTAAAATAAAGTGATATGATCATTTTATGCTATGGTAATTATCATTTATATAAACTCTCATACAATTGGAATATTCATAGGCATGCAATCAAATAGTAAACACTTACTTATTTTAAATAATATATTATTCGTTAAAATAAAGTGATATGATCATTTTATGCTATGCTAATTATCATTTATATAAACTCTCATACAATTGGAATATTCATAGGCATGCAATCAAATAGTAAACACTTACTTATTTTAAATAATATATTATTCGTTAAAATAAAGTGATATGATCATTTTATGCTATGCTAATTATCATTTATATAAACTCTCATACAATTGGAATATTCATAGGCATGCAATCAAATAGTAAACACTTACTTATTTTAAATAATATATTATTCCTTAAAATAAAGTGATATGATCATTTTATGCTATGCTAATTATCATTTATATAAACTCTCATACAATTGGAATATTCATAGGTAGCAATCAAATAGTAAACACTTACTTATTTTAAATAATATATTATTCGTTAAAATAAAGTGATATGATCATTTTATGCTATGCTAATTATCATTTATATAAACTCTCATACAATTGGAATATTCATAGGCATGCAATCAAATAGTAAACACTTACTTATTTTAAATAATATATTATTCGTTAAAATAAAGTGATATGATCATTTTATTCTATGCTAATTATCATTTATATAAACTCTCATACAATTGGAATATTCATAGGCATGCAATCAAATAGTAAACACTTACTTATTTTAAATAATATATTATTCGTTAAAATAAAGTGATATTCTAATTTTATGCTATGCTAATTATCATTTATATAAACTCTCATACAATTTGAATATTCATAGGCATGCAATCAAATAGTAAACACTTACTTATTTTAAATAATATATTATTCGTAAAAATAAAGTGATATGATCATTTTATGCTATGCTAATTATCATTTATATAAACTCTCATACAATTTGAATATTCATAGGCATGCAATCAAATAGTAAACACTTACTTATTTTAAATAATATATTATTCGTTAAAATAAAGTGATATGATCATTTTATGCTATGCTAATTATCATTTATATAAACTCTCATACAATTGGAATATTCATAGGCATGCAATCAAGTAGTAAACACTTACTTGTTTTAAATAATATATTATTCGTTAAAATAAAGTGATATGATCATTTTATGCTATGGTAATTATCATTTATATAAACTCTCATACAATTGGAATATTCATAGGCATGAAATCAAATAGTAAACACTTACTTATTTTAAATAATATATTATTCGTTAAAATAAAGTGATATGATCATTTTATGCTATGCTAATTATCATTTATATAAACTCTCATACAATTGGAATATTCATAGGCATGCAATCAAATAGTAAACACTTACTTATTTTAAATAATATATTATTCGTTAAAATAAAGTGATATGATAATTTTATGCTATGCTAATTATCATTTATATAAACTCTCATACAATTTGAATATTCATAGGCATGCAATCAAATAGTAAACACTTACTTATTTTAAATAATATATTATTCGTTAAAATAAAGTGATATGATCAGTTTATGCTATGCTAATTATAATTTATATAAACTCTCATACAATTTGAATTTCATAGGCATGCAATCAAATAGTAAACACTTACTTATTTTAAATAATATATTATTCGTTAAAATAAAGTGATATGATCATTTTATGCTATGCTAATTATCATTTATATAAACTCTCATACAATTGGAATATTCATAGGCATGCAATCAAATAGTAAACACTTACTTATTTTAAATAATAATATATTATTCGTTAAAATAAAGTGATATGATCATTTTATGCTATGCTAATTATAATTTATATAAACTCTCATACAATTTGAATTTCATAGGCATGCAATCAAATAGTAAACACTTACTTATTTTAAATAATATATTATTCGTTAAAATAAAGTGATATGATCATTTTATGCTATGCTAATTATCATTTATATAAACTCTCATACAATTTGAATATTCATAGGCATGCAATCAAATAGTAAACACTTACTTATTTTAAATAATATATTATTCGTTAAAATAAAGTGATATGATCATTTTATGCTATGCTAATTATCATTTATATAAACTCTCATACAATTTGAATATTCATAGGCATGCAATCAAATAGTAAACACTTACTTATTTTAAATAATATATTATTCGTTAAAATAAAGTGATATGATCATTTTATGCTATGCTAATTATCATTTATATAAACTCTCATGCAATTTGAATATTCATAGACATGCAATCAAATAGTAAACACTTACCTATTTTAAATAATATATTATTCGTTAAAATAAAGTGATATGATCATTTTATGCTATGCTAATTATCATTTATATAAACTCTCATACAATTTGAATATTCATAGGCATGCAATCAAATAGTAAACACTTACTCATTTTATATAATATATTATTCGTTAAAATAAAGTGATATGATAATTTTATGCTATGCTAATTATAATTTATATAAACTCTCATACAATTTGAATATTCATAGGCATGCAATCAAATAGTAAACACTTACTTATTTTAAATAATATATTATTCGTTAAAATAAAGTGATATGATCATTTTATGCTATGCTAATTATCATTTATATAAACTCTCATACAATTTGAATATACATAGGCATGCAATCAAATAGTAAGCACTTACTTATTTTAAATAATATATATTATTCGTTAAAATAAAGTGATATGATCATTTTATGCTATGCTAATTATCATTTATATAAACTCTCATACAATTTGACTATTCATTGGCATGCAATCAAATAGTAAATACTTACTTATTTTAAATAATATATTATTCGTTAAAATAAAGTGATATGATCATTTTATGCTATGCTAATTATCATTTATATAAACTCTCATGCAATTTGAATATTCATAGGCATGCAATCAAATAGTAAACACTTACTTATTTTAAATAATATATTATTCGTTAAAATAAAGTGATTTGATCATTTTATGGTATGCTAATTATCATTTATATAAACTCTCATACGATTTGAATGTTCATAGGCATGCAATCAAATAGTAAACACTTACTTATTTTAAATAATATATTATTCGTTAAAATAAAGTGATATGATCATTTTATGCTACGCTAATTATCATTTATATAAACTCTCATGCAATTTGAATATTCATAGGCATGCAATCAAATAGTAAACACTTACTTATTTTAAATAATAATATATTATTCGTTAAAATAAAGTGATATGATCATTTTATGCTATGCTAATTATCATTTATATAAACTCTCATACAATTGGAATATTCATAGGCATGCAATCAAATAGTAAACACTTACTTATTTTAAATAATATATTATTCGTTAAAATAAAGTGATATGATCATTTTATTCTATGCTAATTATCATTTATATAAACTCTCATACAATTGGAATATTCATAGGCATGCAATCAAATAGTAAACACTTACTTATTTTAAATAATATATTATTCGTTAAAATAAAGTGATATTCTAATTTTATGCTATGCTAATTATCATTTATATAAACTCTCATACAATTTGAATATTCATAGGCATGCAATCAAATAGTAAACACTTACTTATTTTAAATAATATATTATTCGTAAAAATAAAGTGATATGATCATTTTATGCTATGCTAATTATCATTTATATAAACTCTCATACAATTTGAATATTCATAGGCATGCAATCAAATAGTAAACACTTACTTATTTTAAATAATATATTATTCGTTAAAATAAAGTGATATGATCATTTTATGCTATGCTAATTATCATTTATATAAACTCTCATACAATTGGAATATTCATAGGCATGCAATCAAGTAGTAAACACTTACTTGTTTTAAATAATATATTATTCGTTAAAATAAAGTGATATGATCATTTTATGCTATGGTAATTATCATTTATATAAACTCTCATACAATTGGAATATTCATAGGCATGCAATCAAATAGTAAACACTTACTTATTTTAAATAATATATTATTCGTTAAAATAAAGTGATATGATCATTTTATGCTATGCTAATTATCATTTATATAAACTCTCATACAATTGGAATATTCATAGGCATGCAATCAAATAGTAAACACTTACTTATTTTAAATAATATATTATTCGTTAAAATAAAGTGATATGATAATTTTATGCTATGCTAATTATCATTTATATAAACTCTCATACAATTTGAATATTCATAGGCATGCAATCAAATAGTAAACACTTACTTATTTTAAATAATATATTATTCGTTAAAATAAAGTGATATGATCATTTTATGCTATGCTAATTATAATTTATATAAACTCTCATACAATTTGAATTTCATAGGCATGCAATCAAATAGTAAACACTTACTTATTTTAAATAATATATTATTCGTTAAAATAAAGTGATATGATCATTTTATGCTATGCTAATTATCATTTATATAAACTCTCATACAATTGGAATATTCATAGGCATGCAATCAAATAGTAAACACTTACTTATTTTAAATAATAATATATTATTCGTTAAAATAAAGTGATATGATCATTTTATGCTATGCTAATTATAATTTATATAAACTCTCATACAATTTGAATTTCATAGGCATGCAATCAAATAGTAAACACTTACTTATTTTAAATAATATATTATTCGTTAAAATAAAGTGATATGATCATTTTATGCTATGCTAATTATCATTTATATAAACTCTCATACAATTTGAATATTCATAGGCATGCAATCAAATAGTAAACACTTACTTATTTTAAATAATATATTATTCGTTAAAATAAAGTGATATGATCATTTTATGCTATGCTAATTATCATTTATATAAACTCTCATACAATTTGAATATTCATAGGCATGCAATCAAATAGTAAACACTTACTTATTTTAAATAATATATTATTCGTTAAAATAAAGTGATATGATCATTTTATGCTATGCTAATTATCATTTATATAAACTCTCATGCAATTTGAATATTCATAGACATGCAATCAAATAGTAAACACTTACCTATTTTAAATAATATATTATTCGTTAAAATAAAGTGATATGATCATTTTATGCTATGCTAATTATCATTTATATAAACTCTCATACAATTTGAATATTCATAGGCATGCAATCAAATAGTAAACACTTACTCATTTTATATAATATATTATTCGTTAAAATAAAGTGATATGATAATTTTATGCTATGCTAATTATAATTTATATAAACTCTCATACAATTTGAATATTCATAGGCATGCAATCAAATAGTAGACACTTACTTATTTTAAATAATATATTATTCGTTAAAATAAAGTGATATGATCATTTTATGCTATGCTAATTATCATTTATATAAACTCTCATACAATTTGAATATACATAGGCATGCAATCAAATAGTAAGCACTTACTTATTTTAAATAATATATATTATTCGTTAAAATAAAGTGATATGATCATTTTATGCTATGCTAATTATCATTTATATAAACTCTCATACAATTTGACTATTCATTGGCATGCAATCAAATAGTAAATACTTACTTATTTTAAATAATATATTATTCGTTAAAATAAAGTGATATGATCATTTTATGCTATGCTAATTATCATTTATATAAACTCTCATACAATTTGAATATTCATAGGCATGCAATCAAATAGTAAACACTTACTTATTTTAAATAATATATTATTCGTTAAAATAAAGTGATTTGATCATTTTATGGTATGCTAATTATCATTTATATAAACTCTCATACGATTTGAATGTTCATAGGCATGCAATCAAATAGTAAACACTTACTTATTTTAAATAATATATTATTCGTTAAAATAAAGTGATATGATCATTTTATGCTACGCTAATTATCATTTATATAAACTCTCATGCAATTTGAATATTCATAGGCATGCAATCAAATAGTAAACACTTACTTATTTTAAATAATAATATATTATTCGTTAAAATAAAGTGATATGATCATTTTATGCTGTGCTAATTATCATTTATATAAACTCTCATACAATTTGAATATTCATAGGCATGCAATCAAATAGTAAACACTTACTTATTTTAAATAATAATATATTATTCGTTAAAATAAAGTGATATGATCATTTTATGCTATCCTAATTATCATTTATATAAACTCTCATACAATTTGAATATTCATAGGCATGCAATCAAATAGTAAACACTTACTTATTTTAAATAATATATTATTCGTTAAAATAAAGTGATATGATCATTTTATGCTACGCTAATTATCATTTATATAAACTCTCATACGATTTGAATATTCATAGGCATGCAATCAAATAGTAAACACTTACTTATTTTAAATAATATATTATTCGTTAAAATAAAGTGATATGATCATTTTATGCTACGCTAATTATCATTTATATAAACTCTCATGCAATTTGAATATTCATAGACATGCAATCAAATAGTAAACACTTACTTATTTTAAATAATATATTATTCGTTAAAATAAAGTGATATGATCATTTTATGCTATGCTAATTATCATTTATATAAACTCTCATGCAATTTGAATATTCATAGACATGCAATCAAATAGTAAACACTTACTTATTTTAAATAATATATTATTCGTTAAAATAAAGTGATATGATCATTTTATGCTATGCTAATTATCATTTATATAAACTCTCATACAATTTGAATATTCATAAGCATGCAATCAAATAGTAAACACTTACTTATTTTAAATAATATATATTATTCGTTAAAATAAAGTGATATGATCATTTTATGCTATGCAAATTATCATTTATATAAACTCTCATACAATTAGAATATTCATAGGCATGCAATCAAATAGTAAACACTTACTTATTTTAAATAATATATTATTCGTTAAAATAAAGTGATATGATCATTTTATGCTATGCTAATTATCATTTATATAAACTCTCATGCAATTTGAATATTCATAGACATGCAATCAAATAGTAAACACTTACCTATTTTAAATAATATATTATTCGTTAAAATAAAGTGATATGATCATTTTATGCTATGCTAATTATCATTTATATAAACTCTCATACAATTTGAATATTCATAGGCATGCAATCAAATAGTAAACACTTACTCATTTTATATAATATATTATTCGTTAAAATAAAGTGATATGATCATTTTATGCTATGCTAATTATAATTTATATAAACTCTCATACAATTTGAATATTCATAGGCATGCAATCAAATAGTAAACACTTACTTATTTTAAATAATATATTATTCGTTAAAATAAAGTGATATGATCATTTTATGCTATGCTAATTATCATTTATATAAACTCTCATACAATTTGAATATTCATAGGCATGCAATCAAATAGTAAGCACTTACTTATTTTAAATAATATATATTATTCGTTAAAATAAAGTGATATGATCATTTTATGCTATGCTAATTATCATTTATATAAACTCTCATACAATTTGACTATTCATTGGCATGCAATCAAATAGTAAACACTTACTTATTTTAAATAATATATTATACGTTAAAATAAAGTGATATGATCATTTTATGCTATGCTAATTATCATTTATATAAACTCTCATACAATTTGAATATTCATAGGCATGCAATCAAATAGTAAACACTTACTTATTTTAAATAATATATTATTCGTTAAAATAAAATGATTTGATCATTTTATGGTATGCTAATTATCATTTAAATAAACTCTCATACGATTTGAATGTTCATAGGCATGCAATCAAATAGTAAACACTTACTTATTTTAAATAATATATTATTCGTTAAAATAAAGTGATATGATCATTTTA
Source organism: Acmispon strigosus (assembly GCA_030819835.1). Lineage (NCBI taxonomy): Eukaryota > Viridiplantae > Streptophyta > Magnoliopsida > Fabales > Fabaceae > Acmispon > Acmispon strigosus. The sequence continues at coordinate 19,207,871 of JAUAMA010000004.1, read as the reverse complement.
TGCTACGCTAATTATCATTTATATAAACTCTCATGCAATTTGAATATTCATAGGCATGCAATCAAATAGTAAACACTTACTTATTTTAAATAATAATATATTATTCGTTAAAATAAAGTGATATGATCATTTTATGCTGTGCTAATTATCATTTATATAAACTCTCATACAATTTGAATATTCATAGGCATGCAATCAAATAGTAAACACTTACTTATTTTAAATAATAATATATTATTCGTTAAAATAAAGTGATATGATCATTTTATGCTATGCTAATTATCATTTATATAAACTCTCATACAATTTGAATATTCATAGGCATGCAATCAAATAGTAAGCACTTACTTATTTTATATAATATATTATTCGTTAAAATAAAGTGATATGATCATTTTATGCTATGCTAATTATCATTTATATAAACTCTCATACAATTTGACTATTCATAGGCATGCAATCAAATAGTAAACACTTACTTATTTTATATAATATATTATTCGTTAAAATAAAGTGATATGATCATTTTATGCTATGCTAATTATCATTTATATAAATTCTCATACAATTTGAATATTCATAGGCATGCAATCAAATAGTAAACACTTACTCATTTTATATAATATATTATTCGTTAAAATAAAGTGATATGATCATTTTATGCTATGCTAATTATAATTTATATAAACTCTCATACAATTTGAATATTCATAGGCATGCAATCAAATAGTAAACACTTACTTATTTTAAATAATATATTATTCGTTAAAATAAAGTGATATGATCATTTTATGCTATGCTAATTATCATTTATATAAACTCTCATACAATTTAATTATTCATAGGCATGCAATCAAATAGTAAACACTTACTTATTTTAAATAATATATTATTCGTTAAAATAAAGTGATATGATCATTTTATGCTGTGCTAATTATCATTTGTATAAACTCTCATACAATTTGAATATTCATAGGCATGCAATCAAATAGTAAACACTTACTTATTTTAAATAATATATTATTCGTTAAAATAAAGTGATATGATCATTTTATGCTATGCTAATTATCATTTATATAAACTCTCATACAATTTGAATATTCATAGGCATGCAAACAAATAGTAAACACTTACTTATTTTAAATAATATATTATTCGTTAAAATAAAGTGATATGATCATTTTATGCTATGCTAATTATCATTTATATAAACTCTCATACAATTTGAATATTCATAGGCATGCAATCAAATAGTAAACACTTACTTATTTTATATAATATATTATTCGTTAAAATAAAGTGATATGATCATTTTATGCTATGCTAATTATCATTTATATAAACTCTCATACAATTTGAATATTCATAGGCATGCAATCAAATAGTAAACACTTACTCATTTTATATAATATATTATTCGTTAAAATAAAGTGATATGATCATTTTATGCTATGCTAATTATAATTTATATAAACTCTCATACAATTTGAATATTCATAGGCATGCAATCAAATAGTAAACACTTACTTATTTTAAATAATATATTATTCGTTAAAATAAAGTGATATGATCATTTTATGCTATGCTAATTATCATTTATATAAACTCTCATACAATTTCATTATTCATAGGCATGCAATCAAATAGTAAACACTTACTTATTTTAAATAATATATTATTCGTTAAAATAAAGTGATATGATCATTTTATGCTATGCTAATTATCATTTGTATAAACTCTCATACAATTTGAATATTCATAGGCATGCAATCAAATAGTAAACACTTACTTATTTTAAATAATATATTATTCGTTAAAATAAAGTGATATGATCATTTTATGCTATGCTAATTATCATTTATATAAACTCTCATACAATTTGAATATTCATAGGCATGCAAACAAATAGTAAACACTTACTTATTTTAAATAATATATTATTCGTTAAAATAAAGTGATATGATCATTTTATGCTATGCTAATTATCATTTATATAAACTCTCATACAATTTGAATATTCATAGGCATGCAATCAAATAGTAAACACTTACTTATTTTATATAATATATTATTCGTTAAAATAAAGTGATATGATAATTTTATGCTATGCTAATTATCATTTATATAAACTCTCATACAATTTGAATATTCATAGGCATGCAATCAAATAGTAAACACTTACTCATTTTATATAATATATTATTCGTTAAAATAAAGTGATATGATCATTTTATGCTATGCTAATTATAATTTATATAAACTCTCATACAATTTGAATATTCATAGGCATGCAATCAAATAGTAAACACTTACTTATTTTAAATAATATATTATTCGTTAAAATAAAGTGATATGATCATTTTATGCTATTCTAATTATCATTTATATAAACTCTCATACAATTTAATTATTCATAGGCATGCAATCAAATAGTAAACACTTACTTATTTTAAATAATATATTATTCGTTAAAATAAAGTGATATGATCATTTTATGCTATGCTAATTATCATTTGTATAAACTCTCATACAATTTGAATATTCATAGGCATGCAATCAAATAGTAAACACTTACTTATTTTAAATAATAATATATTATTCGTTAAAATAAAGTGATATGATCATTTTATGCTATGCTAATTATCATTTATATAAACTCTCATACAATTTGAATATTCATAGGCATGCAATCAAATAGTAAACACTTACTTATTTTATATAATATATTATTCGTTAAAATAAAGTGATATGATCATTTTATGCTATGCTAATTATCATTTATATAAACTCTCATACAATTTGAATATTCATAGGCATGCAATCAAATAGTAAACACTTACTCATTTTATATAATATATTATTCGTTAAAATAAAGTGATATGATCATTTTATGCTATGCTAATTATAATTTATATAAACTCTCATACAATTTGAATATTCATAGGCATGCAATCAAATAGTAAACACTTACTTATTTTAAATAATATATTATTCGTTAAAATAAAGTGATATGGTCATTTTATGCTATGGTAATTATCATTTATATAAACTCTCATACAATTTGAATATTCACAGGCATGCAAACAAATAGTAAACACTTACTTATTTTATATAATATATTATTCGTTAAAATAAAGTGATATGATCATTTTATGCTATGCTAATTATCATTTATATAAACTCTCATACAATTTGAATATTCATAGGCATTATTTTAAATAATATATTATTCGTTAAAATAAAGTGATATGATCATTTTATGCTATGCTAATTATCATTTATATAAACTCTCATACAATTTGAATATTCATAGGCATGCAATCAAATAGTAAACACTTACTTATTTTAAATAATATATTATTCGTTAAAATAAAGTGATATGATCATTTTATGCTATGCTAATTATCATTTATATAAACTCTCATACAATTTGAATATTCATAGGCATGCAATCAAATAGTAAACACTTACTTATTTTAAATAATATATTATTCGTTAAAATAAAGTGATATGATCATTTTATGCTATGCTAATTATCATTTATATAAACTCTCATACAATTTGAATATTCATAGGCATGCAAACAAATAGTAAACACTTACTTATTTTATATAATATATTATTCGTTAAAATAAAGTGATATGATCATTTTATGCTATGCTAATTATCATTTATATAAACTCTCATACAATTTGAATATTCATAGGCATGCAATCAAATAGTAAACACTTACTCATTTTATATAATATATTATTCGTTAAAATAAAGTGATATGATCATTTTATGCTATGCTAATTATAATTTATATAAACTCTCATACAATTTGAATATTCATAGGCATGCAATCAAATAGTAAACACTTACTTATTTTAAATAATATATTATTCGTTAAAATAAAGTGATATGATCATTTTATGCTATGCTAATTATCATTTATATAAACTCTCATACAATTTGAATATTCATAGGCATGCAATCAAATAGTAAACACTTACTTATTTTAAATAATATATTATTCGTTAAAATAAAGTGATATGGTCATTTTATGCTATGCTAATTATCATTTATATAAACTCTCATACAATTTGAATATTCATAGGCATGCAAACAAATAGTAAACACTTACTTATTTTATATAATATATTATTCGTTAAAATAAAGTGATATGGTCATTTTATGCTATGCTAATTATCATTTATATAAACTCTCATACAATTTGAATATTCATAGGCATGCAAACAAATAGTAAACACTTACTTATTTTAAATAATATATTATTCGTTAAAATAAAGTGATATGATCATTTTATGCTATGCTAATTATCATTTATATAAACTCTCATACAATTTGAATATTTATAGGCATGCAATCAAATAGTAAACACTTACTTATTTTATATAATATATTATTCGTAAAAATAAAGTGATATGATCATTTTATGCTATGGTAATTATCATTTATATAAACTCTCATACAATTTGAATATTCATAGGCATGCAATCAAATAGTAAACACTTACTTATTTTAAATAATATATTATTCGTTAAAATAAAGTGATATGATCATTTTATGCTATGCTAATTATCATTTATATAAACTCTCATACAATTTGAATATTCATAGGCATGCAATCAAATAGTAAACACTTACTTATTTTAAATAATATATTATTCGTTAAAATAAAGTGATATGATCATTTTATGCTATGCTAATTATCATTTATATAAACTCTCATACAATTGGAATATTCATAGGCATGCAATCGAATAGTAAACACTTACTTATTTTAAATAATATATTATTCGTAAAAATAAAGTGATATGATCATTTTATGCTATGCTAATTATCATTTATATAAACTCTCATACAATTGGAATATTCATAGGCATGCAATCAAATAGTAAACACTTACTTATTTTAAATAATATATTATTCGTTAAAATAAAGTGATATGATCATTTTATGCTATGGTAATTATCATTTATATAAACTCTCATACAATTTGATTATTCATAGGCATGCAATCAAATAGTAAACACTTACTTATTTTAAATAATATATTATTCGTTAAAATAAAGTGATATGATCATTTTATGCTATGCTAATTATCATTTATATAAACTCTCATACGATTTGAATATTCATAGGCATGCAATCAAATAGTAAACACTTACATATTTTAAATAATATATTATTCGTTAAAGTAAAGTGATATGATCATTTTATGCTATGCTAATTATCATTTATATAAACTCTCATGCGATTTGAATATTCATTGGCATGCAATCAAATAGTAAACACTTACATATTTTAAATAATATATTATTCGTTAAAGTAAAGTGATATGATTATTTTATGCTACGCTAATTTTCATTTATATAAACTCTCATGCGATTTGAATATTCATAGGCATGCAATCAAATAGTAAACACTTACTTATTTTAAATAATATATTATTCGTTAAAATAAAGTGATATGATCATTTTAGGCTACGCTAATTATCATTTATATAAACTCTCATACAATTAGAATATTCATAGGCATGCAATCAAATAGTAAACACTTACTTATTTTAAATAATATATTATTCGTTAAAATAAAGTGATATGATCATTTTATGCTTCGCTAATTATCATTTATATAAACTCTCATACAATTTGAATATTCATAGGCATGCAATCAAATACCAAGCACTTACTTATTTTAAATAATATATTATTCGTTAAAATAAAGTGATATGATCATTTTATGCTACGCTAATTATCATTTATATAAACTCTCATACAATTTGAATATTCATAAGCATGCAATCAAATAGTAAACACTTACTTATTTTAAATAATATATTATTCGTTAAAATAAAGTGATATGATCATTTTATGCTATGCTAATTATCATTTATATAAACTCTCATACAATTGGAATATTCATGGGCATGCAATCAAATAGTAAACACTTACTTATTTTAAATAATATATTATTCGTTAAAATAAAGTGATATGATCATTTTATGCTACGCTAATTATCATTTATATAAACTCTCATACAATTGGAATATTCATAGGCATGCAATCAAATAGTAAACACTTACTTATTTTAAATAATATATTATTCGTTAAAATAAAGTGATATGATCATTTTATGCTATGGTAATTATCATTTATATAAACTCTCATACAATTTGAATATTCATAGGCATGCAAACAAATAGTAAACACTTACTTATTTTATATAATATATTATTCGTTAAAATAAAGTGATATGATCATTTTATGCTATGCTAATTATCATTTATATAAACTCTCATACAATTTGAATATTCATAGGCATGCAATCAAATAGTAAACACTTACTTATTTTAAATAATATATTATTCGTTAAAATAAAGTGATATGGTCATTTTATGCTATGCTAATTATCATTTATATAAACTCTCATACAATTTGAATATTCATAGGCATGCAAACAAATAGTAAACACTTACTTATTTTATATAATATATTATTCGTTAAAATAAAGTGATATGATCATTTTATGCTATGCTAATTATCATTTATATAAACTCTCATACAATTTGAATATTCATAGGCATGCAATCAAATAGTAAACACTTACTCATTTTATATAATATATTATTCGTTAAAATAAAGTGATATGATCATTTTATGCTATGCTAATTATAATTTATATAAACTCTCATACAATTTGAATATTCATAGGCATGCAATCAAATAGTAAACACTTACTTATTTTAAATAATATATTATTCGTTAAAATAAAGTGATATGATCATTTTATGCTATGCTAATTATCATTTATATAAACTCTCATACAATTTGAATATTCATAGGCATGCAATCAAATAGTAAACACTTACTTATTTTAAATAATATATTATTCGTTAAAATAAAGTGATATGGTCATTTTATGCTATGCTAATTATCATTTATATAAACTCTCATACAATTTGAATATTCATAGGCATGCAAACAAATAGTAAACACTTACTTATTTTATATAATATATTATTCGTTAAAATAAAGTGATATGATCATTTTATGCTATGCTAATTATCATTTATATAAACTCTCATACAATTTGAATATTCATAGGCATGCAATCAAATAGTAAACACTTACTCATTTTATATAATATATTATTCGTTAAAATAAAGTGATATGATCATTTTATGCTATGCTAATTATAATTTATATAAACTCTCATACAATTTGAATATTCATAGGCATGCAATCAAATAGTAAACACTTACTTATTTTAAATAATATATTATTCGTTAAAATAAAGTGATATGATCATTTTATGCTATGCTAATTATCATTTATATAAACTCTCATACAATTTGAATATTCATAGGCATGCAATCAAATAGTAAACACTTACTTATTTTAAATAATATATTATTCGTTAAAATAAAGTGATATGGTCATTTTATGCTATGCTAATTATCATTTATATAAACTCTCATACAATTTGAATATTCATAGGCATGCAAACAAATAGTAAACACTTACTTATTTTATATAATATATTATTCGTTAAAATAAAGTGATATGGTCATTTTATGCTATGCTAATTATCATTTATATAAACTCTCATACAATTTGAATATTCATAGGCATGCAAACAAATAGTAAACACTTACTTATTTTAAATAATATATTATTCGTTAAAATAAAGTGATATGATCATTTTATGCTATGCTAATTATCATTTATATAAACTCTCATACAATTTGAATATTTATAGGCATGCAATCAAATAGTAAACACTTACTTATTTTATATAATATATTATTCGTAAAAATAAAGTGATATGATCATTTTATGCTATGGTAATTATCATTTATATAAACTCTCATACAATTTGAATATTCATAGGCATGCAATCAAATAGTAAACACTTACTTATTTTAAATAATATATTATTCGTTAAAATAAAGTGATATGATCATTTTATGCTATGCTAATTATCATTTATATAAACTCTCATACAATTTGAATATTCATAGGCATGCAATCAAATAGTAAACACTTACTTATTTTAAATAATATATTATTCGTTAAAATAAAGTGATATGATCATTTTCTGCTATGCTAATTATCATTTATATAAACTCTCATACAATTGGAATATTCATAGGCATGCAATCGAATAGTAAACACTTACTTATTTTAAATAATATATTATTCGTAAAAATAAAGTGATATGATCATTTTATGCTATGCTAATTATCATTTATATAAACTCTCATACAATTGGAATATTCATAGGCATGCAATCAAATAGTAAACACTTACTTATTTTAAATAATATATTATTCGTTAAAATAAAGTGATATGATCATTTTATGCTATGGTAATTATCATTTATATAAACTCTCATACAATTTGATTATTCATAGGCATGCAATCAAATAGTAAACACTTACTTATTTTAAATAATATATTATTCGTTAAAATAAAGTGATATGATCATTTTATGCTATGCTAATTATCATTTATATAAACTCTCATACGATTTGAATATTCATAGGCATGCAATCAAATAGTAAACACTTACATATTTTAAATAATATATTATTCGTTAAAGTAAAGTGATATGATCATTTTATGCTATGCTAATTATCATTTATATAAACTCTCATGCGATTTGAATATTCATTGGCATGCAATCAAATAGTAAACACTTACATATTTTAAATAATATATTATTCGTTAAAGTAAAGTGATATGATTATTTTATGCTACGCTAATTTTCATTTATATAAACTCTCATGCGATTTGAATATTCATAGGCATGCAATCAAATAGTAAACACTTACTTATTTTAAATAATATATTATTCGTTAAAATAAAGTGATATGATCATTTTAGGCTACGCTAATTATCATTTATATAAACTCTCATACAATTAGAATATTCATAGGCATGCAATCAAATAGTAAACACTTACTTATTTTAAATAATATATTATTCGTAAAAATAAAGTGATATGATCATTTTATGCTACGCTAATTATCATTTATATAAACTCTCATACAATTTGAATATTCATAGGCATGCAATCAAATACTAAGCACTTACTTATTTTAAATAATATATTATTCGTTAAAATAAAGTGATATGATCATTTTATGCTACGCTAATTATCATTTATATAAACTCTCATACAATTTGAATATTCATAAGCATGCAATCAAATAGTAAACACTTACTTATTTTAAATAATATATTATTCGTTAAAATAAAGTGATATGATCATTTTATGCTATGCTAATTATCATTTATATAAACTCTCATACAATTGGAATATTCATGGGCATGCAATCAAATAGTAAACACTTACTTATTTTAAATAATATATTATTCGTTAAAATAAAGTGATATGATCATTTTATGCTACGCTAATTATCATTTATATAAACTCTCATACAATTGGAATATTCATAGGCATGCAATCAAATAGTAAACACTTACTTATTTTAAATAATATATTATTCGTTAAAATAAAGTGATATGATCATTTTATGCTATGGTAATTATCATTTATATAAACTCTCATACAATTTGAATATTCATAGGCATGCAAACAAATAGTAAACACTTACTTATTTTATATAATATATTATTCGTTAAAATAAAGTGATATGATCATTTTATGCTATGCTAATTATCATTTATATAAACTCTCATACAATTTGAATATTCATAGGCATGCAATCAAATAGTAAACACTTACTCATTTTATATAATATATTATTCGTTAAAATAAAGTGATATGATCATTTTATGCTATGCTAATTATAATTTATATAAACTCTCATACAATTTGAATATTCATAGGCATGCAATCAAATAGTAAACACTTACTTATTTTAAATAATATATTATTCGTTAAAATAAAGTGATATGATCATTTTATGCTATGCTAATTATCATTTATATAAACTCTCATACAATTTGAATATTCATAGGCATGCAATCAAATAGTAAACACTTACTTATTTTAAATAATATATTATTCGTTAAAATAAAGTGATATGGTCATTTTATGCTATGCTAATTATCATTTATATAAACTCTCATACAATTTGAATATTCATAGGCATGCAAACAAATAGTAAACACTTACTTATTTTATATAATATATTATTCGTTAAAATAAAGTGATATGGTCATTTTATGCTATGCTAATTATCATTTATATAAACTCTCATACAATTTGAATATTCATAGGCATGCAAACAAATAGTAAACAATTACTTATTTTAAATAATATATTATTCGTTAAAATAAAGTGATATGATCATTTTATGCTATGCTAATTATCATTTATATAAACTCTCATACAATTTGAATATTTATAGGCATGCAATCAAATAGTAAACACTTACTTATTTTATATAATATATTATTCGTAAAAATAAAGTGATATGATCATTTTATGCTATGGTAATTATCATTTATATAAACTCTCATACAATTTGAATATTCATAGGCATGCAATCAAATAGTAAACACTTACTTATTTTAAATAATATATTATTCGTTAAAATAAAGTGATATGATCATTTTATGCTATGCTAATTATCATTTATATAAACTCTCATACAATTTGAATATTCATAGGCATGCAATCAAATAGTAAACACTTACTTATTTTAAATAATATATTATTCGTTAAAATAAAGTGATATGATCATTTTATGCTATGCTAATTATCATTTATATAAACTCTCATACAATTGGAATATTCATAGGCATGCAATCGAATAGTAAACACTTACTTATTTTAAATAATATATTATTCGTAAAAATAAAGTGATATGATCATTTTATGCTATGCTAATTATCATTTATATAAACTCTCATACAATTGGAATATTCATAGGCATGCAATCAAATAGTAAACACTTACTTATTTTAAATAATATATTATTCGTTAAAATAAAGTGATATGATCATTTTATGCTATGGTAATTATCATTTATATAAACTCTCATACAATTTGATTATTCATAGGCATGCAATCAAATAGTAAACACTTACTTATTTTAAATAATATATTATTCGTTAAAATAAAGTGATATGATCATTTTATGCTATGCTAATTATCATTTATATAAACTCTCATACGATTTGAATATTCATAGGCATGCAATCAAATAGTAAACACTTACATATTTTAAATAATATATTATTCGTTAAAGTAAAGTGATATGATCATTTTATGCTATGCTAATTATCATTTATATAAACTCTCATGCGATTTGAATATTCATTGGCATGCAATCAAATAGTAAACACTTACATATTTTAAATAATATATTATTCGTTAAAGTAAAGTGATATGATTATTTTATGCTACGCTAATTTTCATTTATATAAACTCTCATGCGATTTGAATATTCATAGGCATGCAATCAAATAGTAAACACTTACTTATTTTAAATAATATATTATTCGTTAAAATAAAGTGATATGATCATTTTAGGCTACGCTAATTATCATTTATATAAACTCTCATACAATTAGAATATTCATAGGCATGCAATCAAATAGTAAACACTTACTTATTTTAAATAATATATTATTCGTTAAAATAAAGTGATATGATCATTTTATGCTACGCTAATTATCATTTATATAAACTCTCATACAATTTGAATATTCATAGGCATGCAATCAAATACTAAGCACTTACTTATTTTAAATAATATATTATTCGTTAAAATAAAGTGATATGATCATTTTATGCTACGCTAATTATCATTTATATAAACTCTCATACAATTTGAATATTCATAAGCATGCAATCAAATAGTAAACACTTACTTATTTTAAATAATATATTATTCGTTAAAATAAAGTGATATGATCATTTTATGCTATGCTAATTATCATTTATATAAACTCTCATACAATTGGAATATTCATGGGCATGCAATCAAATAGTAAACACTTACTTATTTTAAATAATATATTATTCGTTAAAATAAAGTGATATGATCATTTTATGCTACGCTAATTATCATTTATATAAACTCTCATACAATTGGAATATTCATAGGCATGCAATCAAATAGTAAACACTTACTTATTTTAAATAATATATTATTCGTTAAAATAAAGTGATATGATCATTTTATGCTATGGTAATTATCATTTATATAAACTCTCATACAATTGGAATATTCATAGGCATGCAATCAAATAGTAAACACTTACTTATTTTAAATAATATATTATTCGTAAAAATAAAGTGATATGATCATTTTATGCTATGCTAATTATCATTTATATAAACTCTCATACAATTGGAATATTCATAGGCATGCAATCAAATAGTAAACACTTACTTATTTTAAATAATATATTATTCGTTAAAATAAAGTGATATGATCATTTTATGCTATGCTAATTATCATTTATATAAACTCTCATACAATTTGAATATTCATAGGCATGCAATTAAATAGTAAACACTTACTTATTTTAAATAATATATTATTCGTTAATGTAAAGTGATATGATCATTTTATGCTATGCTAATTATCGTTTATATAAACTCTCATACGATTTGAATATTCATAGGCATGCAATCAAATAGTAAACACTTACTTATTTTAAATAATATATTATTCGTTAAAATAAAGTGATATGATCATTTTATGCTATGCTAATTATCATTTATATAAACTCTCATACGATTTGAATATTCATAGGCATGCAATCAAATAGTAAACACTTACTTATTTTAAATAATATATTATTCGTTAAAATAAAGTGATATGATCATTTTATGCTATGCTAATTATCATTTATATAAACTCTCATACGATTTGAATATTCATAGGCATGCAATCAAATAGTAAACACTTACTTATTTTATATAATATATTATTCGTTAAAGTAAAGTGATATGATCATTTTATGCTATGCTAATTATCATTTATATAAACTCTCATACGATTTGAATATTCATAGGCATGCAATCAAATAGTAAACACTTACTTATTTTAAATAATATATTATTCGTTAAAGTAAAGTGATATGATTATTTTATGCTACGCTAATTTTCATTTATATAAACTCTCATGCGATTTGAATATTCATAGGCATGCAATCAAATAGTAAACACTTACTTATTTTAAATAATATATTATTCGTTAAAATAAAGTGATATGATCATTTTATGGTATGCTAATTATCATTTATATAAACTCTCATACAATTTGAATATTCATAGGCATGCAATCAAATAGTAAACACTTACTTATTTTAAATAATATATTATTCGTTAAAATAAAGTGATATGGTCATTTTATGCTATGCTAATTATCATTTATATAAACTCTCATACAATTTGAATATTCATAGGCATGCAAACAAATAGTAAACACTTACTTATTTTATATAATATATTATTCGTTAAAATAAAGTGATATGGTCATTTTATGCTATGCTAATTATCATTTATATAAACTCTCATACAATTTGAATATTCATAGGCATGCAAACAAATAGTAAACACTTACTTATTTTAAATAATATATTATTCGTTAAAATAAAGTGATATGATCATTTTATGCTATGCTAATTATCATTTATATAAACTCTCATACAATTTGAATATTTATAGGCATGCAATCAAATAGTAAACACTTACTTATTTTATATAATATATTATTTGTAAAAATAAAGTGATATGATCATTTTATGCTATGGTAATTATCATTTATATAAACTCTCATACAATTTGAATATTCATAGGCATGCAATCAAATAGTAAACACTTATTTTAAATAATATATTATTCGTTAAAATAAAGTGATATGATCATTTTATGCTATGCTAATTATCATTTATATAAACTCTCATACAATTTGAATATTCATAGGCATGCAATCAAATAGTAAACACTTACTTATTTTAAATAATATATTATTCGTTAAAATAAAGTGATATGATCATTTTATGCTATGCTAATTATCATTTATATAAACTCTCATACAATTGGAATATTCATAGGCATGCAATCAAATAGTAAACACTTACTTATTTTAAATAATAAATTATTCGTAAAAATAAAGTGATATGGTCATTTTATGCTATGCTAATTATCATTTATATAAACTCTCATACAATTGGAATATTCATAGGCATGCAATCAAATAGTAAACACTTACTTATTTTAAATAATATATTATTCGTTAAAATAAAGTGATATGATCATTTTACGCTATGGTAATTATCATTTATATAAACTCTCATACAATTTGAATATTCATAGGCATGCAATCAAATAGTAAACACTTACTTATTTTAAATAATATATTATTCGTTAAAATAAAGTGATATGATCATTTTATGCTATGCTAATTATCATTTATATAAACTCTAATACAATTTGAATATTTATAGGCATGCAATCAAATAGTAAACACTTACTTATTTTAAATAATATATTATTCGTTAAAATAAAGTGATATGATCATTTTTTGCTATATATGCTAATTATCATTTATATAAACTCTCATACATTTGGAATATTCATAGGCATGCAATCAAATAGTAAACACTTACTTATTTTAAATAATATATTATTCGTTAAAATATAGTGATATGATCAATTTATGCTATGCTAATTATCATTTATATAAACTCTCATACAATTTGAATATTCATAGGCATGCAATCAAATAGTAAACACTTACTTATTTTAAATAATATATTATTCGTTAAAATAAAGTGATATGATCATTTTATGCTATGCTAATTATCATTTATATAAACTCTCATACAATTTGAATATTCATAGGCATGCAATCAAATAGTAAACACTTACTTATTTTAAATAATATATTATTCGTTAAAATAAAGTGATATGATCATTTTATGCTATGCTAATTATCATTTATATAAACTCTCATACAATTGGAATATTCATAGGCATGCAATCAAATAGTAAACACTTACTTATTTTAAATAATATATTATTCGTTAAAATAAAGTGATATGATCATTTTATGCTATGCTAATTATCATGTATATAAACTCTCATACAATTTGAATATTCATAGGCATGCAATCAAATAGTAAACACTTACTTTTTTTAAATAATATATTATTCGTTAAAATAAAGTGATATGATCATTTTATGCTATGCTAATTATCATTTATATAAACTCTCATACAATTTGAATATTCATAGGCATGCAATCAAGTAGTAAACACTTACTTGTTTTAAATAATATATTATTCGTTAAAACAAAGTGATATGATCATTTTATGCTATGGTAATTATCATTTATATAAACTCTCATACAATTGGAATATTCATAGGCATGCAATCAAATAGTAAACACTTACTTATTTTAAATAATATATTATTCGTTAAAATAAAGTGATATGATCATTTTATGTTATGCTAATTATCATTTATATAAACTCTCATACAATTTGAATATTCATAGGCATGCAATCAAATAGTAAACACTTACTTACTTTAAATAATATATTATTCCTTAAAATAAAGTGATATGATCATTTTATGCTATGCTAATTATCATTTATATAAACTCTCATACAATTTGAATATTCATAGGCATGCAATCAAATAGTAAACACTTACTTATTTTAAATAATAATATATTATTCGTTAAAATAAAGTGATATGATCATTTTATGCTATGCTAATTATCATTTATATAAACTCTCACACAATTTGAATATTCATAGGCATGCAATCAAATAGTAAACACTTACTTATTTTAAATAATATATTATTCGTTAAAATAAAGTGATATGATCATTTTATGCTATGCTAATTATCATTTATATAAACTCTCATACAATTTGAATATTCATAGGCATGCAATCAAATAGTAAACACTTACTTTTTTTAAATAATATATTATTCGTTAAAATAAAGTGATATGATCATTTTATGCTATGGTAATTATCATTTATATAAACTCTCATACAATTGGAATATTCATAGGCATGCAATCAAATAGTAAACACTTACTTATTTTAAATAATATATTATTCGTTAAAATAAAGTGATATGATCATTTTATGCTATGCTAATTATCATTTATATAAACTCTCATACAATTGGAATATTCATAGGCATGCAATCAAATAGTAAACACTTACTTATTTTAAATAATATATTATTCGTTAAAATAAAGTGATATGATCATTTTATGCTATGCTAATTATCATGTATATAAACTCTCATACAATTGGAATATTCATAGGCATGCAATCAAATAGTAAACACTTACTTATTTTAAATAATATATTATTCGTTAAAATAAAGTGATATGATCATTTTATGCTATGCTAATTATCATTTATATAAACTCTCACACAATTTGAATATTCATAGGCATGCAATCAAATAGTAAACACTTACTTACTTTAAATAATATATTATTCCTTAAAATAAAGTGATATGATCATTTTATGCTATGCTAATTATCATTTATATAAACTCTCATACAATTTGAATATTCATAGGCATGCAATCAAATAGTAAACACTTACTTATTTTAAATAATAATATATTATTCGTTAAAATAAAGTGATATGATCATTTTATGCTATGCTAATTATCATTTATATAAACTCTCACACAATTTGAATATTCATAGGCATGCAATCAAATAGTAAACACTTACTTATTTTAAATAATATATTATTCGTTAAAATAAAGTGATATGATCATTTTATGCTATGCTAATTATCATTAATATAAACTCTCATACAATTTGAATATTCATAGGCATGCAATCAAATAGTAAACACTTACTTTTTTTAAATAATATATTATTCGTTAAAATAAAGTGATATGATCATTTTATGCTATGGTAATTATCATTTATATAAACTCTCATACAATTGGAATATTCATAGGCATGCAATCAAATAGTAAACACTTACTTATTTTAAATAATATATTATTCGTTAAAATAAAGTGATATGATCATTTTATGCTATGCTAATTATCATTTATATAAACTCTCATACAATTGGAATATTCATAGGCATGCAATCAAATAGTAAACACTTACTTATTTTAAATAATATATTATTCGTTAAAATAAAGTGATATGATCATTTTATGCTATGCTAATTATCATGTATATAAACTCTCATACAATTTGAATATTCATAGGCATGCAATCAAATAGTAAACACTTACTTACTTTAAATAATATATTATTCGTTAAAATAAAGTGATATGATCATTTTATGCTATGCTAATTATCATTTATATAAACTCTCATACAATTTGAATATTCATAGGCATGCAATCAAATAGTAAACACTTACTTTTTTTAAATAATATATTATTCGTTAAAACAAAGTGATATGATCATTTTATGCTATGGTAATTATCATTTATATAAACTCTCATACAATTGGAATATTCATAGGCATGCAATCAAATAGTAAACACTTACTTATTTTAAATAATATATTATTCGTTAAAATAAAGTGATATGATCATTTTATGTTATGCTAATTATCATTTATATAAACTCTCATACAATTTGAATATTCATAGGCATGCAATCAAATAGTAAACACTTACTTACTTTAAATAATATATTATTCGTTAAAATAAAGTGATATGATCATTTTCTGTTATGCTAATTATCATTTATATAAACTCTCATACAATTTGAATATTCATAGGCATGCAATCAAATAGTAAACACTTACTTATTTTAAATAATAATATATTATTCGTTAAAATAAAGTGATATGATCATTTTATGCTATGCTAATTATCATTTATATAAACTCTCATACAATTTGAATATTCATAGGCATGCAATCAAATAGTAAACACTTACTTATTTTAAAAAATAATATATTATTCGTTAAAATAAAGTGATATGATCATTTTATGCTATGCTAATTATCATTTATATAAACTCTCACACAATTTGAATATTCATAGGCATGCAATCAAATAGTAAACACTTACTTTTTTTAAATAATATATTATTCGTTAAAATAAAGTGATATGATCATTTTATGCTATGGTAATTATCATTTATATAAACTCTCATACAATTGGAATATTCATAGGCATGCAATCAAATAGTAAACACTTACTTATTTTAAATAATATATTATTCGTTAAAATAAAGTGATATGATCATTTTATGCTATGCTAATTATCATTTATATAAACTCTCATACAATTGGAATATTCATAGGCATGCAATCAAATAGTAAACACTTACTTATTTTAAATAATATATTATTCGTTAAAATAAAGTGATATGATCATTTTATGCTATGCTAATTATCATTTATATAAACTCTCATACAATTGGAATATTCATAGGCATGCAATCAAATAGTAAACACTTACTTATTTTAAATAATATATTATTCCTTAAAATAAAGTGATATGATCATTTTATGCTATGCTAATTATCATTTATATAAACTCTCATACAATTGGAATATTCATAGGCATGCAATCAAATAGTAAACACTTACTTATTTTAAATAATATATTATTCGTTAAAATAAAGTGATATGATCATTTTATGTTATGCTAATTATCATTTATATAAACTCTCATACAATTGGAATATTCATAGGCATGCAATCAAATAGTAAACACTTACTTATTTTAAATAATATATTATTCGTTAAAATAAAGTGATATGATCATTTTATGTTATGCTAATTATCATTTATATAAACTCTCATACAATTTGAATATTCATAGGCATGCAATCAAATAGTAAACACTTACTTACTTTAAATAATATATTATTCGTTAAAATAAAGTGATATGATCATTTTATGCTATGCTAATTATCATTTATATAAACTCTCATACAATTTGAATATTCATAGGCATGCAATCAAATAGTAAACACTTACTTATTTTAAATAATAATATATTATTCGTTAAAATAAAGTGATATGATCATTTTATGCTATGCTAATTATCATTTATATAAACTCTCACACAATTTGAATATTCATAGGCATGCAATCAAATAGTAAACACTTACTTATTTTAAATAATATATTATTCGTTAAAATAAAGTGATATGATCATTTTATGCTATGCTAATTATAATTTATATAAACTCTCATACAATTTGAATATTCATAGGCATGCAATCAAATAGTAAACACTTACTTTTTTTAAATAATATATTATTCGTTAAAATAAAGTGATATGATCATTTTATGCTATGGTAATTATCATTTATATAAACTCTCATACAATTGGAATATTCATAGGCATGCAATCAAATAGTAAACACTTACTTATTTTAAATAATATATTATTCGTTAAAATAAAGTGATATGATCATTTTATGCTATGCTAATTATCATTTATATAAACTCTCATACAATTGGAATATTCATAGGCATGCAATCAAATAGTAAACACTTACTTATTTTAAATAATATATTATTCGTTAAAATAAAGTGATATGATCATTTTATGCTATGCTAATTATCATTTATATAAACTCTCATACAATTGGAATATTCATAGGCATGCAATCAAATAGTAAACACTTACTTATTTTAAATAATATATTATTCCTTAAAATAAAGTGATATGATCATTTTATGCTATGCTAATTATCATTTATATAAACTCTCATACAATTGGAATATTCATAGGTAGCAATCAAATAGTAAACACTTACTTATTTTAAATAATATATTATTCGTTAAAATAAAGTGATATGATCATTTTATGCTATGCTAATTATCATTTATATAAACTCTCATACAATTGGAATATTCATAGGCATGCAATCAAATAGTAAACACTTACTTATTTTAAATAATATATTATTCGTTAAAATAAAGTGATATGATCATTTTATTCTATGCTAATTATCATTTATATAAACTCTCATACAATTGGAATATTCATAGGCATGCAATCAAATAGTAAACACTTACTTATTTTAAATAATATATTATTCGTTAAAATAAAGTGATATTCTAATTTTATGCTATGCTAATTATCATTTATATAAACTCTCATACAATTTGAATATTCATAGGCATGCAATCAAATAGTAAACACTTACTTATTTTAAATAATATATTATTCGTAAAAATAAAGTGATATGATCATTTTATGCTATGCTAATTATCATTTATATAAACTCTCATACAATTTGAATATTCATAGGCATGCAATCAAATAGTAAACACTTACTTATTTTAAATAATATATTATTCGTTAAAATAAAGTGATATGATCATTTTATGCTATGCTAATTATCATTTATATAAACTCTCATACAATTGGAATATTCATAGGCATGCAATCAAGTAGTAAACACTTACTTGTTTTAAATAATATATTATTCGTTAAAATAAAGTGATATGATCATTTTATGCTATGGTAATTATCATTTATATAAACTCTCATACAATTGGAATATTCATAGGCATGCAATCAAATAGTAAACACTTACTTATTTTAAATAATATATTATTCGTTAAAATAAAGTGATATGATCATTTTATGCTATGCTAATTATCATTTATATAAACTCTCATACAATTGGAATATTCATAGGCATGCAATCAAATAGTAAACACTTACTTATTTTAAATAATATATTATTCGTTAAAATAAAGTGATATGATAATTTTATGCTATGCTAATTATCATTTATATAAACTCTCATACAATTTGAATATTCATAGGCATGCAATCAAATAGTAAACACTTACTTATTTTAAATAATATATTATTCGTTAAAATAAAGTGATATGATCATTTTATGCTATGCTAATTATAATTTATATAAACTCTCATACAATTTGAATTTCATAGGCATGCAATCAAATAGTAAACACTTACTTATTTTAAATAATATATTATTCGTTAAAATAAAGTGATATGATCATTTTATGCTATGCTAATTATCATTTATATAAACTCTCATACAATTGGAATATTCATAGGCATGCAATCAAATAGTAAACACTTACTTATTTTAAATAATAATATATTATTCGTTAAAATAAAGTGATATGATCATTTTATGCTATGCTAATTATAATTTATATAAACTCTCATACAATTTGAATTTCATAGGCATGCAATCAAATAGTAAACACTTACTTATTTTAAATAATATATTATTCGTTAAAATAAAGTGATATGATCATTTTATGCTATGCTAATTATCATTTATATAAACTCTCATACAATTTGAATATTCATAGGCATGCAATCAAATAGTAAACACTTACTTATTTTAAATAATATATTATTCGTTAAAATAAAGTGATATGATCATTTTATGCTATGCTAATTATCATTTATATAAACTCTCATACAATTTGAATATTCATAGGCATGCAATCAAATAGTAAACACTTACTTATTTTAAATAATATATTATTCGTTAAAATAAAGTGATATGATCATTTTATGCTATGCTAATTATCATTTATATAAACTCTCATGCAATTTGAATATTCATAGACATGCAATCAAATAGTAAACACTTACCTATTTTAAATAATATATTATTCGTTAAAATAAAGTGATATGATCATTTTATGCTATGCTAATTATCATTTATATAAACTCTCATACAATTTGAATATTCATAGGCATGCAATCAAATAGTAAACACTTACTCATTTTATATAATATATTATTCGTTAAAATAAAGTGATATGATAATTTTATGCTATGCTAATTATAATTTATATAAACTCTCATACAATTTGAATATTCATAGGCATGCAATCAAATAGTAAACACTTACTTATTTTAAATAATATATTATTCGTTAAAATAAAGTGATATGATCATTTTATGCTATGCTAATTATCATTTATATAAACTCTCATACAATTTGAATATACATAGGCATGCAATCAAATAGTAAGCACTTACTTATTTTAAATAATATATATTATTCGTTAAAATAAAGTGATATGATCATTTTATGCTATGCTAATTATCATTTATATAAACTCTCATACAATTTGACTATTCATTGGCATGCAATCAAATAGTAAATACTTACTTATTTTAAATAATATATTATTCGTTAAAATAAAGTGATATGATCATTTTATGCTATGCTAATTATCATTTATATAAACTCTCATACAATTTGAATATTCATAGGCATGCAATCAAATAGTAAACACTTACTTATTTTAAATAATATATTATTCGTTAAAATAAAGTGATTTGATCATTTTATGGTATGCTAATTATCATTTATATAAACTCTCATACGATTTGAATGTTCATAGGCATGCAATCAAATAGTAAACACTTACTTATTTTAAATAATATATTATTCGTTAAAATAAAGTGATATGATCATTTTATGCTACGCTAATTATCATTTATATAAACTCTCATGCAATTTGAATATTCATAGGCATGCAATCAAATAGTAAACACTTACTTATTTTAAATAATAATATATTATTCGTTAAAATAAAGTGATATCATCATTTTATGCTATGCTAATTATCATTTATATAAACTCTCATACAATTTGAATATTCATAGGCATGCAATCAAATAGTAAACACTTACTTATTTTAAATAATATATTATTCGTTAAAATAAAGTGATTTGATCATTTTATGGTATGCTAATTATCATTTATATAAACTCTCATACGATTTGAATGTTCATAGGCATGCAATCAAATAGTAAACACTTACTTATTTTAAATAATATATTATTCGTTAAAATAAAGTGATATGATCATTTTATGCTACGCTAATTATCATTTATATAAACTCTCATGCAATTTGAATATTCATAGGCATGCAATCAAATAGTAAACACTTACTTATTTTAAATAATAATATATTATTCGTTAAAATAAAGTGATATGATCATTTTATGCTGTGCTAATTATCATTTATATAAACTCTCATACAATTTGAATATTCATAGGCATGCAATCAAATAGTAAACACTTACTTATTTTAAATAATAATATATTATTCGTTAAAATAAAGTGATATGATCATTTTATGCTATCCTAATTATCATTTATATAAACTCTCATACAATTTGAATATTCATAGGCATGCAATCAAATAGTAAACACTTACTTATTTTAAATAATATATTATTCGTTAAAATAAAGTGATATGATCATTTTATGCTACGCTAATTATCATTTATATAAACTCTCATACGATTTGAATATTCATAGGCATGCAATCAAATAGTAAACACTTACTTATTTTAAATAATATATTATTCGTTAAAATAAAGTGATATGATCATTTTATGCTACGCTAATTATCATTTATATAAACTCTCATGCAATTTGAATATTCATAGACATGCAATCAAATAGTAAACACTTACTTATTTTAAATAATATATTATTCGTTAAAATAAAGTGATATGATCATTTTATGCTATGCTAATTATCATTTATATAAACTCTCATGCAATTTGAATATTCATAGACATGCAATCAAATAGTAAACACTTACTTATTTTAAATAATATATTATTCGTTAAAATAAAGTGATATGATCATTTTATGCTATGCTAATTATCATTTATATAAACTCTCATACAATTTGAATATTCATAAGCATGCAATCAAATAGTAAACACTTACTTATTTTAAATAATATATATTATTCGTTAAAATAAAGTGATATGATCATTTTATGCTATGCAAATTATCATTTATATAAACTCTCATACAATTAGAATATTCATAGGCATGCAATCAAATAGTAAACACTTACTTATTTTAAATAATATATTATTCGTTAAAATAAAGTGATATGATCATTTTATGCTATGCTAATTATCATTTATATAAACTCTCATGCAATTTGAATATTCATAGACATGCAATCAAATAGTAAACACTTACCTATTTTAAATAATATATTATTCGTTAAAATAAAGTGATATGATCATTTTATGCTATGCTAATTATCATTTATATAAACTCTCATACAATTTGAATATTCATAGGCATGCAATCAAATAGTAAACACTTACTCATTTTATATAATATATTATTCGTTAAAATAAAGTGATATGATCATTTTATGCTATGCTAATTATAATTTATATAAACTCTCATACAATTTGAATATTCATAGGCATGCAATCAAATAGTAAACACTTACTTATTTTAAATAATATATTATTCGTTAAAATAAAGTGATATGATCATTTTATGCTATGCTAATTATCATTTATATAAACTCTCATACAATTTGAATATTCATAGGCATGCAATCAAATAGTAAGCACTTACTTATTTTAAATAATATATATTATTCGTTAAAATAAAGTGATATGATCATTTTATGCTATGCTAATTATCATTTATATAAACTCTCATACAATTTGACTATTCATTGGCATGCAATCAAATAGTAAACACTTACTTATTTTAAATAATATATTATACGTTAAAATAAAGTGATATGATCATTTTATGCTATGCTAATTATCATTTATATAAACTCTCATACAATTTGAATATTCATAGGCATGCAATCAAATAGTAAACACTTACTTATTTTAAATAATATATTATTCGTTAAAATAAAATGATTTGATCATTTTATGGTATGCTAATTATCATTTAAATAAACTCTCATACGATTTGAATGTTCATAGGCATGCAATCAAATAGTAAACACTTACTTATTTTAAATAATATATTATTCGTTAAAATAAAGTGATATGATCATTTTATGCTACGCTAATTATCATTTATATAAACTCTCATGCAATTTGAATATTCATAGGCATGCAATCAAATAGTAAACACTTACTTATTTTAAATAATAATATATTATTCGTTAAAATAAAGTGATATGATCATTTTATGCTGTGCTAATTATCATTTATATAAACTCTCATACAATTTGAATATTCATAGGCATGCAATCAAATAGTAAACACTTACTTATTTTAAATAATAATATATTATTCGTTAAAATAAAGTGATATGATCATTTTATGCTATGCTAATTATCATTTATATAAACTCTCATACAATTTGAATATTCATAGGCATGCAATCAAATAGTAAGCACTTACTTATTTTATATAATATATTATTCGTTAAAATAAAGTGATATGATCATTTTATGCTATGCTAATTATCATTTATATAAACTCTCATACAATTTGACTATTCATAGGCATGCAATCAAATAGTAAACACTTACTTATTTTATATAATATATTATTCGTTAAAATAAAGTGATATGATCATTTTATGCTATGCTAATTATCATTTATATAAATTCTCATACAATTTGAATATTCATAGGCATGCAATCAAATAGTAAACACTTACTCATTTTATATAATATATTATTCGTTAAAATAAAGTGATATGATCATTTTATGCTATGCTAATTATAATTTATATAAACTCTCATACAATTTGAATATTCATAGGCATGCAATCAAATAGTAAACACTTACTTATTTTAAATAATATATTATTCGTTAAAATAAAGTGATATGATCATTTTATGCTATGCTAATTATCATTTATATAAACTCTCATACAATTTAATTATTCATAGGCATGCAATCAAATAGTAAACACTTACTTATTTTAAATAATATATTATTCGTTAAAATAAAGTGATATGATCATTTTATGCTGTGCTAATTATCATTTGTATAAACTCTCATACAATTTGAATATTCATAGGCATGCAATCAAATAGTAAACACTTACTTATTTTAAATAATATATTATTCGTTAAAATAAAGTGATATGATCATTTTATGCTATGCTAATTATCATTTATATAAACTCTCATACAATTTGAATATTCATAGGCATGCAATCAAATAGTAAGCACTTACTTATTTTAAATAATATATATTATTCGTTAAAATAAAGTGATATGATCATTTTATGCTATGCTAATTATCATTTATATAAACTCTCATACAATTTGACTATTCATTGGCATGCAATCAAATAGTAAACACTTACTTATTTTAAATAATATATTATACGTTAAAATAAAGTGATATGATCATTTTATGCTATGCTAATTATCATTTATATAAACTCTCATACAATTTGAATATTCATAGGCATGCAATCAAATAGTAAACACTTACTTATTTTAAATAATATATTATTCGTTAAAATAAAATGATTTGATCATTTTATGGTATGCTAATTATCATTTAAATAAACTCTCATACGATTTGAATGTTCATAGGCATGCAATCAAATAGTAAACACTTACTTATTTTAAATAATATATTATTCGTTAAAATAAAGTGATATGATCATTTTATGCTACGCTAATTATCATTTATATAAACTCTCATGCAATTTGAATATTCATAGGCATGCAATCAAATAGTAAACACTTACTTATTTTAAATAATAATATATTATTCGTTAAAATAAAGTGATATGATCATTTTATGCTGTGCTAATTATCATTTATATAAACTCTCATACAATTTGAATATTCATAGGCATGCAATCAAATAGTAAACACTTACTTATTTTAAATAATAATATATTATTCGTTAAAATAAAGTGATATGATCATTTTATGCTATGCTAATTATCATTTATATAAACTCTCATACAATTTGAATATTCATAGGCATGCAATCAAATAGTAAGCACTTACTTATTTTATATAATATATTATTCGTTAAAATAAAGTGATATGATCATTTTATGCTATGCTAATTATCATTTATATAAACTCTCATACAATTTGACTATTCATAGGCATGCAATCAAATAGTAAACACTTACTTATTTTATATAATATATTATTCGTTAAAATAAAGTGATATGATCATTTTATGCTATGCTAATTATCATTTATATAAATTCTCATACAATTTGAATATTCATAGGCATGCAATCAAATAGTAAACACTTACTCATTTTATATAATATATTATTCGTTAAAATAAAGTGATATGATCATTTTATGCTATGCTAATTATAATTTATATAAACTCTCATACAATTTGAATATTCATA
Organism: Acmispon strigosus; assembly: GCA_030819835.1. Taxonomy (NCBI): domain Eukaryota; kingdom Viridiplantae; phylum Streptophyta; class Magnoliopsida; order Fabales; family Fabaceae; genus Acmispon; species Acmispon strigosus. The sequence goes on along the minus strand of JAUAMA010000004.1, from coordinate 19,180,804 downwards.
GGCATGCAATCAAATAGTAAACACTTACTTATTTTAAATAATATATTATTCGTTAAAATAAAGTGATATGATCATTTTATGCTATGCTAATTATCATTTATATAAACTCTCATACAATTTAATTATTCATAGGCATGCAATCAAATAGTAAACACTTACTTATTTTAAATAATATATTATTCGTTAAAATAAAGTGATATGATCATTTTATGCTGTGCTAATTATCATTTGTATAAACTCTCATACAATTTGAATATTCATAGGCATGCAATCAAATAGTAAACACTTACTTATTTTAAATAATATATTATTCGTTAAAATAAAGTGATATGATCATTTTATGCTATGCTAATTATCATTTATATAAACTCTCATACAATTTGAATATTCATAGGCATGCAAACAAATAGTAAACACTTACTTATTTTAAATAATATATTATTCGTTAAAATAAAGTGATATGATCATTTTATGCTATGCTAATTATCATTTATATAAACTCTCATACAATTTGAATATTCATAGGCATGCAATCAAATAGTAAACACTTACTTATTTTATATAATATATTATTCGTTAAAATAAAGTGATATGATCATTTTATGCTATGCTAATTATCATTTATATAAACTCTCATACAATTTGAATATTCATAGGCATGCAATCAAATAGTAAACACTTACTCATTTTATATAATATATTATTCGTTAAAATAAAGTGATATGATCATTTTATGCTATGCTAATTATAATTTATATAAACTCTCATACAATTTGAATATTCATAGGCATGCAATCAAATAGTAAACACTTACTTATTTTAAATAATATATTATTCGTTAAAATAAAGTGATATGATCATTTTATGCTATGCTAATTATCATTTATATAAACTCTCATACAATTTAATTATTCATAGGCATGCAATCAAATAGTAAACACTTACTTATTTTAAATAATATATTATTCGTTAAAATAAAGTGATATGATCATTTTATGCTATGCTAATTATCATTTGTATAAACTCTCATACAATTTGAATATTCATAGGCATGCAATCAAATAGTAAACACTTACTTATTTTAAATAATATATTATTCGTTAAAATAAAGTGATATGATCATTTTATGCTATGCTAATTATCATTTATATAAACTCTCATACAATTTGAATATTCATAGGCATGCAAACAAATAGTAAACACTTACTTATTTTAAATAATATATTATTCGTTAAAATAAAGTGATATGATCATTTTATGCTATGCTAATTATCATTTATATAAACTCTCATACAATTTGAATATTCATAGGCATGCAATCAAATAGTAAACACTTACTTATTTTATATAATATATTATTCGTTAAAATAAAGTGATATGATAATTTTATGCTATGCTAATTATCATTTATATAAACTCTCATACAATTTGAATATTCATAGGCATGCAATCAAATAGTAAACACTTACTCATTTTATATAATATATTATTCGTTAAAATAAAGTGATATGATCATTTTATGCTATGCTAATTATAATTTATATAAACTCTCATACAATTTGAATATTCATAGGCATGCAATCAAATAGTAAACACTTACTTATTTTAAATAATATATTATTCGTTAAAATAAAGTGATATGATCATTTTATGCTATTCTAATTATCATTTATATAAACTCTCATACAATTTAATTATTCATAGGCATGCAATCAAATAGTAAACACTTACTTATTTTAAATAATATATTATTCGTTAAAATAAAGTGATATGATCATTTTATGCTATGCTAATTATCATTTGTATAAACTCTCATACAATTTGAATATTCATAGGCATGCAATCAAATAGTAAACACTTACTTATTTTAAATAATAATATATTATTCGTTAAAATAAAGTGATATGATCATTTTATGCTATGCTAATTATCATTTATATAAACTCTCATACAATTTGAATATTCATAGGCATGCAATCAAATAGTAAACACTTACTTATTTTATATAATATATTATTCGTTAAAATAAAGTGATATGATCATTTTATGCTATGCTAATTATCATTTATATAAACTCTCATACAATTTGAATATTCATAGGCATGCAATCAAATAGTAAACACTTACTCATTTTATATAATATATTATTCGTTAAAATAAAGTGATATGATCATTTTATGCTATGCTAATTATAATTTATATAAACTCTCATACAATTTGAATATTCATAGGCATGCAATCAAATAGTAAACACTTACTTATTTTAAATAATATATTATTCGTTAAAATAAAGTGATATGGTCATTTTATGCTATGCTAATTATCATTTATATAAACTCTCATACAATTTGAATATTCACAGGCATGCAAACAAATAGTAAACACTTACTTATTTTATATAATATATTATTCGTTAAAATAAAGTGATATGATCATTTTATGCTATGCTAATTATCATTTATATAAACTCTCATACAATTTGAATATTCATAGGCATTATTTTAAATAATATATTATTCGTTAAAATAAAGTGATATGATCATTTTATGCTATGCTAATTATCATTTATATAAACTCTCATACAATTTGAATATTCATAGGCATGCAATCAAATAGTAAACACTTACTTATTTTAAATAATATATTATTCGTTAAAATAAAGTGATATGATCATTTTATGCTATGCTAATTATCATTTATATAAACTCTCATACAATTTGAATATTCATAGGCATGCAATCAAATAGTAAACACTTACTTATTTTAAATAATATATTATTCGTTAAAATAAAGTGATATGATCATTTTATGCTATGCTAATTATCATTTATATAAACTCTCATACAATTTGAATATTCATAGGCATGCAATCAAATAGTAAACACTTACTCATTTTATATAATATATTATTCGTTAAAATAAAGTGATATGATCATTTTATGCTATGCTAATTATAATTTATATAAACTCTCATACAATTTGAATATTCATAGGCATGCAATCAAATAGTAAACACTTACTTATTTTAAATAATATATTATTCGTTAAAATAAAGTGATATGATCATTTTATGCTATGCTAATTATCATTTATATAAACTCTCATACAATTTGAATATTCATAGGCATGCAATCAAATAGTAAACACTTACTTATTTTAAATAATATATTATTCGTTAAAATAAAGTGATATGGTAATTTTATGCTATGCTAATTATCATTTATATAAACTCTCATACAATTTGAATATTCATAGGCATGCAAACAAATAGTAAACACTTACTTATTTTATATAATATATTATTCGTTAAAATAAAGTGATATGATCATTTTATGCTATGCTAATTATCATTTATATAAACTCTCATACAATTTGAATATTCATAGGCATGCAATCAAATAGTAAACACTTACTCATTTTATATAATATATTATTCGTTAAAATAAAGTGATATGATCATTTTATGCTATGCTAATTATAATTTATATAAACTCTCATACAATTTGAATATTCATAGGCATGCAATCAAATAGTAAACACTTACTTATTTTAAATAATATATTATTCGTTAAAATAAAGTGATATGATCATTTTATGCTATGCTAATTATCATTTATATAAACTCTCATACAATTTGAATATTCATAGGCATGCAATCAAATAGTAAACACTTACTTATTTTAAATAATATATTATTCGTTAAAATAAAGTGATATGGTCATTTTATGCTATGCTAATTATCATTTATATAAACTCTCATACAATTTGAATATTCATAGGCATGCAAACAAATAGTAAACACTTGCTTATTTTATATAATATATTATTCGTTAAAATAAAGTGATATGGTCATTTTATGCTATGCTAATTATCATTTATATAAACTCTCATACAATTTGAATATTCATAGGCATGCAAACAAATAGTAAACACTTACTTATTTTAAATAATATATTATTCGTTAAAATAAAGTGATATGATCATTTTATGCTATGCTAATTATCATTTATATAAACTCTCATACAATTTGAATATTTATAGGCATGCAATCAAATAGTAAACACTTACTTATTTTATATAATATATTATTCGTAAAAATAAAGTGATATGATCATTTTATGCTATGGTAATTATCATTTATATAAACTCTCATACAATTTGAATATTCATAGGCATGCAATCAAATAGTAAACACTTACTTATTTTAAATAATATATTATTCGTTAAAATAAAGTGATATGATCATTTTATGCTATGCTAATTATCATTTATATAAACTCTCATACAATTTGAATATTCATAGGCATGCAATCAAATAGTAAACACTTACTTATTTTAAATAATATATTATTCGTTAAAATAAAGTGATATGATCATTTTATGCTATGCTAATTATCATTTATATAAACTCTCATACAATTGGAATATTCATAGGCATGCAATCGAATAGTAAACACTTACTTATTTTAAATAATATATTATTCGTAAAAATAAAGTGATATGATCATTTTATGCTATTCTAATTATCATTTATATAAACTCTCATACAATTGGAATATTCATAGGCATGCAATCAAATAGTAAACACTTACTTATTTTAAATAATATATTATTCGTTAAAATAAAGTGATATGGTAATTTTATGCTATGCTAATTATCATTTATATAAACTCTCATACAATTTGAATATTCATAGGCATGCAAACAAATAGTAAACACTTACTTATTTTATATAATATATTATTCGTTAAAATAAAGTGATATGATCATTTTATGCTATGCTAATTATCATTTATATAAACTCTCATACAATTTGAATATTCATAGGCATGCAATCAAATAGTAAACACTTACTCATTTTATATAATATATTATTCGTTAAAATAAAGTGATATGATCATTTTATGCTATGCTAATTATAATTTATATAAACTCTCATACAATTTGAATATTCATAGGCATGCAATCAAATAGTAAACACTTACTTATTTTAAATAATATATTATTCGTTAAAATAAAGTGATATGATCATTTTATGCTATGCTAATTATCATTTATATAAACTCTCATACAATTTGAATATTCATAGGCATGCAATCAAATAGTAAACACTTACTTATTTTAAATAATATATTATTCGTTAAAATAAAGTGATATGGTCATTTTATGCTATGCTAATTATCATTTATATAAACTCTCATACAATTTGAATATTCATAGGCATGCAAACAAATAGTAAACACTTACTTATTTTATATAATATATTATTCGTTAAAATAAAGTGATATGGTCATTTTATGCTATGCTAATTATCATTTATATAAACTCTCATACAATTTGAATATTCATAGGCATGCAAACAAATAGTAAACACTTACTTATTTTAAATAATATATTATTCGTTAAAATAAAGTGATATGATCATTTTATGCTATGCTAATTATCATTTATATAAACTCTCATACAATTTGAACATTTATAGGCATGCAATCAAATAGTAAACACTTACTTATTTTATATAATATATTATTCGTAAAAATAAAGTGATATGATCATTTTATGCTATGGTAATTATCATTTATATAAACTCTCATACAATTTGAATATTCATAGGCATGCAATCAAATAGTAAACACTTACTTATTTTAAATAATATATTATTCGTTAAAATAAAGTGATATGATCATTTTATGCTATGCTAATTATCATTTATATAAACTCTCATACAATTTGAATATTCATAGGCATGCAATCAAATAGTAAACACTTACTTATTTTAAATAATATATTATTCGTTAAAATAAAGTGATATGATCATTTTATGCTATGCTAATTATCATTTATATAAACTCTCATACAATTGGAATATTCATAGGCATGCAATCGAATAGTAAACACTTACTTATTTTAAATAATATATTATTCGTAAAAATAAAGTGATATGATCATTTTATGCTATTCTAATTATCATTTATATAAACTCTCATACAATTGGAATATTCATAGGCATGCAATCAAATAGTAAACACTTACTTATTTTAAATAATATATTATTCGTTAAAATAAAGTGATATGATCATTTTATGCTATGGTAATTATCATTTATATAAACTCTCATACAATTTGATTATTCATAGGCATGCAATCAAATAGTAAACACTTACTTATTTTAAATAATATATTAATCGTTAAAATAAAGTGATATGATCATTTTATGCTATGCTAATTATCATTTATATAAACTCTCATACGATTTGAATATTCATAGGCATGCAATCAAATAGTAAACACTTACATATTTTAAATAATATATTATTCGTTAAAGTAAAGTGATATGATCATTTTATGCTATGCTAATTATCATTTATATAAACTCTCATGCGATTTGAATATTCATTGGCATGCAATCAAATACTAAACACTTACATATTTTAAATAATATATTATTCGTTAAAGTAAAGTGATATGATTATTTTATGCTACGCTAATTTTCATTTATATAAACTCTCATGCGATTTGAATATTCATAGGCATGCAATCAAATAGTAAACACTTACTTATTTTAAATAATATATTATTCGTTAAAATAAAGTGATATGATCATTTTAGGCTACGCTAATTATCATTTATATAAACTCTCATACAATTAGAATATTCATAGGCATGCAATCAAATAGTAAACACTTACTTATTTTAAATAATATATTATTCGTTAAAATAAAGTGATACGATCATTTTATGCTACGCTAATTATCATTTATATAAACTCTCATACAATTTGAATATTCATAGGCATGCAATCAAATACTAAGCACTTACTTATTTTAAATAATATATTATTCGTTAAAATAAAGTGATATGATCATTTTATGCTACGCTAATTATCATTTATATAAACTCTCATACAATTTGAATATTCATAAGCATGCAATCAAATAGTAAACACTTACTTATTTTAAATAATATATTATTCGTTAAAATAAAGTGATATGATCATTTTATGCTATGCTAATTATCATTTATATAAACTCTCATACAATTGGAATATTCATGGGCATGCAATCAAATAGTAAACACTTACTTATTTTAAATAATATATTATTCGTTAAAATAAAGTGATATGATCATTTTATGCTACGCTAATTATCATTTATATAAACTCTCATACAATTGGAATATTCATAGGCATGCAATCAAATAGTAAACACTTACTTATTTTAAATAATATATTATTCGTTAAAATAAAGTGATATGATCATTTTATGCTATGGTAATTATCATTTATATAAACTCTCATACAATTTGAATATTCATAGGCATGCAAACAAATAGTAAACACTTACTTATTTTATATAATATATTATTCGTTAAAATAAAGTGATATGATCATTTTATGCTATGCTAATTATCATTTATATAAACTCTCATACAATTTGAATATTCATAGGCATGCAATCAAATAGTAAACACTTACTCATTTTATATAATATATTATTCGTTAAAATAAAGTGATATGATCATTTTATGCTATGCTAATTATAATTTATATAAACTCTCATACAATTTGAATATTCATAGGCATGCAATCAAATAGTAAACACTTACTTATTTTAAATAATATATTATTCGTTAAAATAAAGTGATATGATCATTTTATGCTATGCTAATTATCATTTATATAAACTCTCATACAATTTGAATATTCATAGGCATGCAATCAAATAGTAAACACTTACTTATTTTAAATAATATATTATTCGTTAAAATAAAGTGATATGGTCATTTTATGCTATGCTAATTATCATTTATATAAACTCTCATACAATTTGAATATTCATAGGCATGCAAACAAATAGTAAACACTTACTTATTTTATATAATATATTATTCGTTAAAATAAAGTGATATGGTCATTTTATGCTATGCTAATTATCATTTATATAAACTCTCATACAATTTGAATATTCATAGGCATGCAAACAAATAGTAAACACTTACTTATTTTAAATAATATATTATTCGTTAAAATAAAGTGATATGATCATTTTATGCTATGCTAATTATCATTTATATAAACTCTCATACAATTTGAATATTTATAGGCATGCAATCAAATAGTAAACACTTACTTATTTTATATAATATATTATTCGTAAAAATAAAGTGATATGATCATTTTATGCTATGGTAATTATCATTTATATAAACTCTCATACAATTTGAATATTCATAGGCATGCAATCAAATAGTAAACACTTACTTATTTTAAATAATATATTATTCGTTAAAATAAAGTGATATGATCATTTTATGCTATGCTAATTATCATTTATATAAACTCTCATACAATTTGAATATTCATAGGCATGCAATCAAATAGTAAACACTTACTTATTTTAAATAATATATTATTCGTTAAAATAAAGTGATATGATCATTTTATGCTATGCTAATTATCATTTATATAAACTCTCATACAATTGGAATATTCATAGGCATGCAATCGAATAGTAAACACTTACTTATTTTAAATAATATATTATTCGTAAAAATAAAGTGATATGATCATTTTATGCTATGCTAATTATCATTTATATAAACTCTCATACAATTGGAATATTCATAGGCATGCAATCAAATAGTAAACACTTACTTATTTTAAATAATATATTATTCGTTAAAATAAAGTGATATGATCATTTTATGCTATGGTAATTATCATTTATATAAACTCTCATACAATTTGAATATTCATAGGCATGCAATCAAATAGTAAACACTTACTTATTTTAAATAATATATTATTCGTCAAAATAAAGTGATATGATCATTTTATGCTATGCTAATTATCATTTATATAAACTCTCATACGATTTGAATATTCATAGGCATGCAATCAAATAGTAAACACTTACATATTTTAAATAATATATTATTCGTTAAAGTAAAGTGATATGATCATTTTATGCTATGCTAATTATCATTTATATAAACTCTCATACAATTGGAATATTCATAGGCATGCAATCAAATAGTAAACACTTACTTATTTTAAATAATATATTATTCGTTAAAATAAAGTGATATGATCATTTTATGCTATGGTAATTATCATTTATATAAACTCTCATACAATTTGATTATTCATAGGCATGCAATCAAATAGTAAACACTTACTTATTTTAAATAATATATTATTCGTTAAAATAAAGTGATATGATCATTTTATGCTATGCTAATTATCATTTATATAAACTCTCATACGATTTGAATATTCATAGGCATGCAATCAAATAGTAAACACTTACATATTTTAAATAATATATTATTCGTTAAAGTAAAGTGATATGATCATTTTATGCTATGCTAATTATCATTTATATAAACTCTCATGCGATTTGAATATTCATTGGCATGCAATCAAATAGTAAACACTTACATATTTTAAATAATATATTATTCGTTAAAGTAAAGTGATATGATTATTTTATGCTACGCTAATTTTCATTTATATAAACTCTCATGCGATTTGAATATTCATAGGCATGCAATCAAATAGTAAACACTTACTTATTTTAAATAATATATTATTCGTTAAAATAAAGTGATATGATCATTTTAGGCTACGCTAATTATCGTTTATATAAACTCTCATACAATTAGAATATTCATAGGCATGCAATCAAATAGTAAACACTTACTTATTTTAAATAATATATTATTCGTTAAAATAAAGTGATATGATCATTTTATGCTACGCTAATTATCATTTATATAAACTCTCATACAATTTGAATATTCATAGGCATGCAATCAAATACTAAGCACTTACTTATTTTAAATAATATATTATTCGTTAAAATAAAGTGATATGATCATTTTATGCTACGCTAATTATCATTTATATAAACTCTCATACAATTTGAATATTCATAAGCATGCAATCAAATAGTAAACACTTACTTATTTTAAATAATATATTATTCGTTAAAATAAAGTGATATGATCATTTTATGCTATGCTAATTATCATTTATATAAACTCTCATACAATTGGAATATTCATGGGCATGCAATCAAATAGTAAACACTTACTTATTTTAAATAATATATTATTCGTTAAAATAAAGTGATATGATCATTTTATGCTACGCTAATTATCATTTATATAAACTCTCATACAATTGGAATATTCATAGGCATGCAATCAAATAGTAAACACTTACTTATTTTAAATAATATATTATTCGTTAAAATAAAGTGATATGATCATTTTATGCTATGGTAATTATCATTTATATAAACTCTCATACAATTGGAATATTCATAGGCATGCAATCAAATAGTAAACACTTACTTATTTTAAATAATATATTATTCGTAAAAATAAAGTGATATGATCATTTTATGCTATGCTAATTATCATTTATATAAACTCTCATACAATTGGAATATTCATAGGCATGCAATCAAATAGTAAACACTTACTTATTTTAAATAATATATTATTCGTTAAAATAAAGTGATATGATCATTTTATGCTATGCTAATTATCATTTATATAAACTCTCATACAATTTGAATATTCATAGGCATGCAATTAAATAGTAAACACTTACTTATTTTAAATAATATATTATTCGTTAATGTAAAGTGATATGATCATTTTATGCTATGCTAATTATCGTTTATATAAACTCTCATACGATTTGAATATTCATAGGCATGCAATCAAATAGTAAACACTTACTTATTTTAAATAATATATTATTCGTTAAAATAAAGTGATATGATCATTTTATGCTATGCTAATTATCATTTATATAAACTCTCATACGATTTGAATATTCATAGGCATGCAATCAAATAGTAAACACTTACTTATTTTAAATAATATATTATTCGTTAAAATAAAGTGATATGATCATTTTATGCTATGCTAATTATCATTTATATAAACTCTCATACAATTTGAATATTCATAGGCATGCAATTAAATAGTAAACACTTACTTATTTTAAATAATATATTATTCGTTAATGTAAAGTGATATGATCATTTTATGCTATGCTAATTATCGTTTATATAAACTCTCATACGATTTGAATATTCATAGGCATGCAATCAAATAGTAAACACTTACTTATTTTAAATAATATATTATTCGTTAAAATAAAGTGATATGATCATTTTATGCTATGCTAATTATCATTTATATAAACTCTCATACGATTTGAATATTCATAGGCATGCAATCAAATAGTAAACACTTACTTATTTTAAATAATATATTATTCGTTAAAATAAAGTGATATGATCATTTTATGCTATGCTAATTATCATTTATATAAACTCTCATACGATTTGAATATTCATAGGCATGCAATCAAATAGTAAACACTTACTTATTTTATATAATATATTATTCGTTAAAGTAAAGTGATATGATCATTTTATGCTATGCTAATTATCATTTATATAAACTCTCATACGATTTGAATATTCATAGGCATGCAATCAAATAGTAAACACTTACTTATTTTAAATAATATATTATTCGTTAAAGTAAAGTGATATGATTATTTTATGCTACGCTAATTTTCATTTATATAAACTCTCATGCGATTTGAATATTCATAGGCATGCAATCAAATAGTAAACACTTACTTATTTTAAATAATATATTATTCGTTAAAATAAAGTGATATGATCATTTTATGGTATGCTAATTATCATTTATATAAACTCTCATACAATTTGAATATTCATAGGCATGCAATCAAATAGTAAACACTTACTTATTTTAAATAATATATTATTCGTTAAAATAAAGTGATATGGTCATTTTATGCTATGCTAATTATCATTTATATAAACTCTCATACAATTTGAATATTCATAGGCATGCAAACAAATAGTAAACACTTACTTATTTTATATAATATATTATTCGTTAAAATAAAGTGATATGGTCATTTTATGCTATGCTAATTATCATTTATATAAACTCTCATACAATTTGAATATTCATAGGCATGCAAACAAATAGTAAACACTTACTTATTTTAAATAATATATTATTCGTTAAAATAAAGTGATATGATCATTTTATGCTATGCTAATTATCATTTATATAAACTCTCATACAATTTGAATATTTATAGGCATGCAATCAAATAGTAAACACTTACTTATTTTATATAATATATTATTTGTAAAAATAAAGTGATATGATCATTTTATGCTATGGTAATTATCATTTATATAAACTCTCATACAATTTGAATATTCATAGGCATGCAATCAAATAGTAAACACTTATTTTAAATAATATATTATTCGTTAAAATAAAGTGATATGATCATTTTATGCTATGCTAATTATCATTTATATAAACTCTCATACAATTTGAATATTCATAGGCATGCAATCAAATAGTAAACACTTACTTATTTTAAATAATATATTATTCGTTAAAATAAAGTGATATGATCATTTTATGCTATGCTAATTATCATTTATATAAACTCTCATACAATTGGAATATTCATAGGCATGCAATCAAATAGTAAACACTTACTTATTTTAAATAATAAATTATTCGTAAAAATAAAGTGATATGGTCATTTTATGCTATGCTAATTATCATTTATATAAACTCTCATACAATTGGAATATTCATAGGCATGCAATCAAATAGTAAACACTTACTTATTTTAAATAATATATTATTCGTTAAAATAAAGTGATATGATCATTTTACGCTATGGTAATTATCATTTATATAAACTCTCATACAATTTGAATATTCATAGGCATGCAATCAAATAGTAAACACTTACTTATTTTAAATAATATATTATTCGTTAAAATAAAGTGATATGATCATTTTATGCTATGCTAATTATCATTTATATAAACTCTAATACAATTTGAATATTTATAGGCATGCAATCAAATAGTAAACACTTACTTATTTTAAATAATATATTATTCGTTAAAATAAAGTGATATGATCATTTTTTGCTATATATGCTAATTATCATTTATATAAACTCTCATACATTTGGAATATTCATAGGCATGCAATCAAATAGTAAACACTTACTTATTTTAAATAATATATTATTCGTTAAAATATAGTGATATGATCAATTTATGCTATGCTAATTATCATTTATATAAACTCTCATACAATTTGAATATTCATAGGCATGCAATCAAATAGTAAACACTTACTTATTTTAAATAATATATTATTCGTTAAAATAAAGTGATATGATCATTTTATGCTATGCTAATTATCATTTATATAAACTCTCATACAATTTGAATATTCATAGGCATGCAATCAAATAGTAAACACTTACTTATTTTAAATAATATATTATTCGTTAATGTAAAGTGATATGATCATTTTATGCTATGCTAATTATCGTTTATATAAACTCTCATACGATTTGAATATTCATAGGCATGCAATCAAATAGTAAACACTTACTTATTTTAAATAATATATTATTCGTTAATGTAAAGTGATATGATCATTTTATGCTATGCTAATTATCGTTTATATAAACTCTCATACGATTTGAATATTCATAGGCATGCAATCAAATAGTAAACACTTACTTATTTTAAATAATATATTATTCGTTAAAATAAAGTGATATGATCATTTTATGCTATGCTAATTATCATTTATATAAACTCTCATACGATTTGAATATTCATAGGCATGCAATCAAATAGTAAACACTTACATATTTTAAATAATATATTATTCGTTAAAGTAAAGTGATATGATCATTTTATGCTATGCTAATTATCATTTATATAAACTCTCATGCGATTTGAATATTCATAGGCATGCAATCAAATAGTAAACACTTACATATTTTAAATAATATATTATTCGTTAAAGTAAAGTGATATGATTATTTTATGCTACGCTAATTTTCATTTATATAAACTCTCATGCGATTTGAATATTCATAGGCATGCAATCAAATAGTAAACACTTACTTATTTTAAATAATATATTATTCGTTAAAATAAAGTGATATGATCATTTTATGCTACGTTAATTATCATTTATATAAACTCTCATACAATTAGAATATTCATAGGCATGCAATCAAATAGTAAACACTTACTTATTTTAAATAATATATTATTCGTTAAAATAAAGTGATATGATCATTTTATGCTACGCTAATTATCATTTATATAAACTCTCATACAATTTGAATATTCATAGGCATGCAATCAAATACTAAGCACTTACTTATTTTAAATAATATATTATTCGTTAAAATAAAGTGATATGATCATTTTATGCTACGCTAATTATCATTTATATAAACTCTCATACAATTTGAATATTCATAAGCATGCAATCAAATAGTAAACACTTACTTATTTTAAATAATATATTATTCGTTAAAATAAAGTGATATGATCATTTTATGCTATGCTAATTATCATTTATATAAACTCTCATACAATTGGAATATTCATGGGCATGCAATCAAATAGTAAACACTTACTTATTTTAAATAATATATTATTCGTTAAAATAAAGTGATATGATCATTTTATGCTACGCTAATTATCATTTATATAAACTCTCATACAATTGGAATATTCATAGGCATGCAATCAAATAGTAAACACTTACTTATTTTAAATAATATATTATTCGTTAAAATAAAGTGATATGATCATTTTATGCTATGGTAATTATCATTTATATAAACTCTCATACAATTGGAATATTCATAGGCATGCAATCAAATAGTAAACACTTACTTATTTTAAATAATATATTATTCGTAAAAATAAAGTGATATGATCATTTTATGCTATGCTAATTATCATTTATATAAACTCTCATACAATTGGAATATTCATAGGCATGCAATCAAATAGTAAACACTTACTTATTTTAAATAATATATTATTCGTTAAAATAAAGTGATATGATCATTTTATGCTATGCTAATTATCATTTATATAAACTCTCATACAATTTGAATATTCATAGGCATGCAATTAAATAGTAAACACTTACTTATTTTAAATAATATATTATTCGTTAATGTAAAGTGATATGATCATTTTATGCTATGCTAATTATCGTTTATATAAACTCTCATACGATTTGAATATTCATAGGCATGCAATCAAATAGTAAACACTTACTTATTTTAAATAATATATTATTCGTTAAAATAAAGTGATATGATCATTTTATGCTATGCTAATTATCATTTATATAAACTCTCATACGATTTGAATATTCATAGGCATGCAATCAAATAGTAAACACTTACATATTTTAAATAATATATTATTCGTTAAAGTAAAGTGATATGATCATTTTATGCTATGCTAATTATCATTTATATAAACTCTCATGCGATTTGAATATTCATAGGCATGCAATCAAATAGTAAACACTTACATATTTTAAATAATATATTATTCGTTAAAGTAAAGTGATATGATTATTTTATGCTACGCTAATTTTCATTTATATAAACTCTCATGCGATTTGAATATTCATAGGCATGCAATCAAATAGTAAACACTTACTTATTTTAAATAATATATTATTCGTTAAAATAAAGTGATATGATCATTTTATGCTACGTTAATTATCATTTATATAAACTCTCATACAATTAGAATATTCATAGGCATGCAATCAAATAGTAAACACTTACTTATTTTAAATAATATATTATTCGTTAAAATAAAGTGATATGATCATTTTATGCTACGCTAATTATCATTTATATAAACTCTCATACAATTTGAATATTCATAGGCATGCAATCAAATACTAAGCACTTACTTATTTTAAATAATATATTATTCGTTAAAATAAAGTGATATGATCATTTTATGCTACGCTAATTATCATTTATATAAACTCTCATACAATTTGAATATTCATAAGCATGCAATCAAATAGTAAACACTTACTTATTTTAAATAATATATTATTCGTTAAAATAAAGTGATATGATCATTTTATGCTATGCTAATTATCATTTATATAAACTCTCATACAATTGGAATATTCATGGGCATGCAATCAAATAGTAAACACTTACTTATTTTAAATAATATATTATTCGTTAAAATAAAGTGATATGATCATTTTATGCTACGCTAATTATCATTTATATAAACTCTCATACAATTGGAATATTCATAGGCATGCAATCAAATAGTAAACACTTACTTATTTTAAATAATATATTATTCGTTAAAATAAAGTGATATGATCATTTTATGCTATGGTAATTATCATTTATATAAACTCTCATACAATTGGAATATTCATAGGCATGCAATCAAATAGTAAACACTTACTTATTTTAAATAATATATTATTCGTAAAAATAAAGTGATATGATCATTTTATGCTATGCTAATTATCATTTATATAAACTCTCATACAATTGGAATATTCATAGGCATGCAATCAAATAGTAAACACTTACTTATTTTAAATAATATATTATTCGTTAAAATAAAGTGATATGATCATTTTATGCTATGCTAATTATCATTTATATAAACTCTCATACAATTTGAATATTCATAGGCATGCAATTAAATAGTAAACACTTACTTATTTTAAATAATATATTATTCGTTAATGTAAAGTGATATGATCATTTTATGCTATGCTAATTATCGTTTATATAAACTCTCATACGATTTGAATATTCATAGGCATGCAATCAAATAGTAAACACTTACTTATTTTAAATAATATATTATTCGTTAAAATAAAGTGATATGATCATTTTATGCTATGCTAATTATCATTTATATAAACTCTCATACGATTTGAATATTCATAGGCATGCAATCAAATAGTAAACACTTACTTATTTTAAATAATATATTATTCGTTAAAATAAAGTAATATGATCATTTTATGCTATGCTAATTATCATTTATATAAACTCTCATACGATTTGAATATTCATAGGCATGCAATCAAATAGTAAACACTTACTTATTTTATATAATATATTATTCGTTAAAGTAAAGTGATATGATCATTTTATGCTATGCTAATTATCATTTATATAAACTCTCATACGATTTGAATATTCATAGGCATGCAATCAAATAGTAAACACTTACTTATTTTAAATAATATATTATTCGTTAAAGTAAAGTGATATGATTATTTTATGCTACGCTAATTTTCATTTATATAAACTCTCATGCGATTTGAATATTCATAGGCATGCAATCAAATAGTAAACACTTACTTATTTTAAATAATATATTATTCGTTAATGTAAAGTGATATGATCATTTTATGCTATGCTAATTATCGTTTATATAAACTCTCATACGATTTGAATATTCATAGGCATGCAATCAAATAGTAAAAACTTACTTATTTTAAATAATATATTATTCGTTAAAATAAAGTGATATGATCATTTTATGCTATGCTAATTATCATTTATATAAACTCTCATACGATTTGAATATTCATAGGCATGCAATCAAATAGTAAACACTTACATATTTTAAATAATATATTATTCGTTAAAGTAAAGTGATATGATCATTTTATGCTATGCTAATTATCATTTATATAAACTCTCATGCGATTTGAATATTCATAGGCATGCAATCAAATAGTAAACACTTACATATTTTAAATAATATATTATTCGTTAAAGTAAAGTGATATGATTATTTTATGCTACGCTAATTTTCATTTATATAAACTCTCATGCGATTTGAATATTCATAGGCATGCAATCAAATAGTAAACACTTACTTATTTTAAATAATATATTATTCGTTAAAATAAAGTGATATGATCATTTTATGCTATGCTAATTATCATTTATATAAACTCTCATACAATTTGAATATTCATAGGCATGCAATCAAATAGTAAACACTTACTTATTTTAAATAATATATTATTCGTTAAAATAAAGTGATATGATCATTTTATGCTATGCTAATTATCATTTATATAAACTCTCATACAATTGGAATATTCATAGGCATGCAATCAAATAGTAAACACTTACTTATTTTAAATAATAAATTATTCGTAAAAATAAAGTGATATGGTCATTTTATGCTATGCTAATTATCATTTATATAAACTCTCATACAATTGGAATATTCATAGGCATGCAATCAAATAGTAAACACTTACTTATTTTAAATAATATATTATTCGTTAAAATAAAGTGATATGATCATTTTACGCTATGGTAATTATCATTTATATAAACTCTCATACAATTTGAATATTCATAGGCATGCAATCAAATAGTAAACACTTACTTATTTTAAATAATATATTATTCGTTAAAATAAAGTGATATGATCATTTTATGCTATGCTAATTATCATTTATATAAACTCTAATACAATTTGAATATTTATAGGCATGCAATCAAATAGTAAACACTTACTTATTTTAAATAATATATTATTCGTTAAAATAAAGTGATATGATCATTTTTTGCTATATATGCTAATTATCATTTATATAAACTCTCATACATTTGGAATATTCATAGGCATGCAATCAAATAGTAAACACTTACTTATTTTAAATAATATATTATTCGTTAAAATATAGTGATATGATCAATTTATGCTATGCTAATTATCATTTATATAAACTCTCATACAATTTGAATATTCATAGGCATGCAATCAAATAGTAAACACTTACTTATTTTAAATAATATATTATTCGTTAAAATAAAGTGATATGATCATTTTATGCTATGCTAATTATCATTTATATAAACTCTCATACAATTTGAATATTCATAGGCATGCAATCAAATAGTAAACACTTACTTATTTTAAATAATATATTATTCGTTAATGTAAAGTGATATGATCATTTTATGCTATGCTAATTATCGTTTATATAAACTCTCATACGATTTGAATATTCATAGGCATGCAATCAAATAGTAAACACTTACTTATTTTAAATAATATATTATTCGTTAATGTAAAGTGATATGATCATTTTATGCTATGCTAATTATCGTTTATATAAACTCTCATACGATTTGAATATTCATAGGCATGCAATCAAATAGTAAACACTTACTTATTTTAAATAATATATTATTCGTTAAAATAAAGTGATATGATCATTTTATGCTATGCTAATTATCATTTATATAAACTCTCATACGATTTGAATATTCATAGGCATGCAATCAAATAGTAAACACTTACATATTTTAAATAATATATTATTCGTTAAAGTAAAGTGATATGATCATTTTATGCTATGCTAATTATCATTTATATAAACTCTCATGCGATTTGAATATTCATAGGCATGCAATCAAATAGTAAACACTTACATATTTTAAATAATATATTATTCGTTAAAGTAAAGTGATATGATTATTTTATGCTACGCTAATTTTCATTTATATAAACTCTCATGCGATTTGAATATTCATAGGCATGCAATCAAATAGTAAACACTTACTTATTTTAAATAATATATTATTCGTTAAAATAAAGTGATATGATCATTTTATGCTACGTTAATTATCATTTATATAAACTCTCATACAATTAGAATATTCATAGGCATGCAATCAAATAGTAAACACTTACTTATTTTAAATAATATATTATTCGTTAAAATAAAGTGATATGATCATTTTATGCTACGCTAATTATCATTTATATAAACTCTCATACAATTTGAATATTCATAGGCATGCAATCAAATACTAAGCACTTACTTATTTTAAATAATATATTATTCGTTAAAATAAAGTGATATGATCATTTTATGCTACGCTAATTATCATTTATATAAACTCTCATACAATTTGAATATTCATAAGCATGCAATCAAATAGTAAACACTTACTTATTTTAAATAATATATTATTCGTTAAAATAAAGTGATATGATCATTTTATGCTATGCTAATTATCATTTATATAAACTCTCATACAATTGGAATATTCATGGGCATGCAATCAAATAGTAAACACTTACTTATTTTAAATAATATATTATTCGTTAAAATAAAGTGATATGATCATTTTATGCTACGCTAATTATCATTTATATAAACTCTCATACAATTGGAATATTCATAGGCATGCAATCAAATAGTAAACACTTACTTATTTTAAATAATATATTATTCGTTAAAATAAAGTGATATGATCATTTTATGCTATGGTAATTATCATTTATATAAACTCTCATACAATTGGAATATTCATAGGCATGCAATCAAATAGTAAACACTTACTTATTTTAAATAATATATTATTCGTAAAAATAAAGTGATATGATCATTTTATGCTATGCTAATTATCATTTATATAAACTCTCATACAATTGGAATATTCATAGGCATGCAATCAAATAGTAAACACTTACTTATTTTAAATAATATATTATTCGTTAAAATAAAGTGATATGATCATTTTATGCTATGCTAATTATCATTTATATAAACTCTCATACAATTTGAATATTCATAGGCATGCAATTAAATAGTAAACACTTACTTATTTTAAATAATATATTATTCGTTAATGTAAAGTGATATGATCATTTTATGCTATGCTAATTATCGTTTATATAAACTCTCATACGATTTGAATATTCATAGGCATGCAATCAAATAGTAAACACTTACTTATTTTAAATAATATATTATTCGTTAAAATAAAGTGATATGATCATTTTATGCTATGCTAATTATCATTTATATAAACTCTCATACGATTTGAATATTCATAGGCATGCAATCAAATAGTAAACACTTACTTATTTTAAATAATATATTATTCGTTAAAATAAAGTAATATGATCATTTTATGCTATGCTAATTATCATTTATATAAACTCTCATACGATTTGAATATTCATAGGCATGCAATCAAATAGTAAACACTTACTTATTTTATATAATATATTATTCGTTAAAGTAAAGTGATATGATCATTTTATGCTATGCTAATTATCATTTATATAAACTCTCATACGATTTGAATATTCATAGGCATGCAATCAAATAGTAAACACTTACTTATTTTAAATAATATATTATTCGTTAAAGTAAAGTGATATGATTATTTTATGCTACGCTAATTTTCATTTATATAAACTCTCATGCGATTTGAATATTCATAGGCATGCAATCAAATAGTAAACACTTACTTATTTTAAATAATATATTATTCGTTAATGTAAAGTGATATGATCATTTTATGCTATGCTAATTATCGTTTATATAAACTCTCATACGATTTGAATATTCATAGGCATGCAATCAAATAGTAAAAACTTACTTATTTTAAATAATATATTATTCGTTAAAATAAAGTGATATGATCATTTTATGCTATGCTAATTATCATTTATATAAACTCTCATACGATTTGAATATTCATAGGCATGCAATCAAATAGTAAACACTTACATATTTTAAATAATATATTATTCGTTAAAGTAAAGTGATATGATCATTTTATGCTATGCTAATTATCATTTATATAAACTCTCATGCGATTTGAATATTCATAGGCATGCAATCAAATAGTAAACACTTACATATTTTAAATAATATATTATTCGTTAAAGTAAAGTGATATGATTATTTTATGCTACGCTAATTTTCATTTATATAAACTCTCATGCGATTTGAATATTCATAGGCATGCAATCAAATAGTAAACACTTACTTATTTTAAATAATATATTATTCGTTAAAATAAAGTGATATGATCATTTTATGCTACGCTAATTATCATTTATATAAACTCTCATACAATTAGAATATTCATAGGCATGCAATCAAATAGTAAACACTTACTTATTTTAAATAATATATTATTCGTTAAAATAAAGTGATATGATCATTTTATGCTACGCTAATTATCATTTATATAAACTCTCATGCAATTTGAATATTCATAGGCATGCAATCAAATAGTAAACACTTACTTATTTTAAATAATAATATATTATTCGTTAAAATAAAGTGATATGATCATTTTATGCTATGCTAATTATCATTTATATAAACTCTCATACAATTTGAATATTCATAGGCATGCAATCAAATAGTAAACACTTACTTATTTTAAATAATAATATATTATTCGTTAAAATAAAGTGATATGATCATTTTATGGTATGCTAATTATCATTTATATAAACTCTCATACGATTTGAATGTTCATAGGCATGCAATCAAATAGTAAACACTTACTTATTTTAAATAATATATTATTCGTTAAAATAAAGTGATATGATCATTTTATGCTACGCTAATTATCATTTATATAAACTCTCATGCAATTTGAATATTCATAGGCATGCAATCAAATAGTAAACACTTACTTATTTTAAATAATAATATATTATTCGTTAAAATAAAGTGATATGATCATTTTATGCTATGCTAATTATCATTTATATAAACTCTCATACAATTTGAATATTCATAGGCATGCAATCAAATAGTAAACACTTACTTATTTTAAATAATAATATATTATTCGTTAAAATAAAGTGATATGATCATTTTATGCTATGCTAATTATCATTTATATAAACTCTCATACAATTTGAATATTCATAGGCATGCAATTAAATAGTAAACACTTACTTATTTTAAATAATATATTATTCGTTAATGTAAAGTGATATGATCATTTTATGCTATGCTAATTATCGTTTATATAAACTCTCATACGATTTGAATATTCATAGGCATGCAATCAAATAGTAAACACTTACTTATTTTAAATAATATATTATTCGTTAAAATAAAGTGATATGATCATTTTATGCTATGCTAATTATCATTTATATAAACTCTCATACGATTTGAATATTCATAGGCATGCAATCAAATAGTAAACACTTACTTATTTTAAATAATATATTATTCGTTAAAATAAAGTAATATGATCATTTTATGCTATGCTAATTATCATTTATATAAACTCTCATACGATTTGAATATTCATAGGCATGCAATCAAATAGTAAACACTTACTTATTTTATATAATATATTATTCGTTAAAGTAAAGTGATATGATCATTTTATGCTATGCTAATTATCATTTATATAAACTCTCATACGATTTGAATATTCATAGGCATGCAATCAAATAGTAAACACTTACTTATTTTAAATAATATATTATTCGTTAAAGTAAAGTGATATGATTATTTTATGCTACGCTAATTTTCATTTATATAAACTCTCATGCGATTTGAATATTCATAGGCATGCAATCAAATAGTAAACACTTACTTATTTTAAATAATATATTATTCGTTAATGTAAAGTGATATGATCATTTTATGCTATGCTAATTATCGTTTATATAAACTCTCATACGATTTGAATATTCATAGGCATGCAATCAAATAGTAAAAACTTACTTATTTTAAATAATATATTATTCGTTAAAATAAAGTGATATGATCATTTTATGCTATGCTAATTATCATTTATATAAACTCTCATACGATTTGAATATTCATAGGCATGCAATCAAATAGTAAACACTTACATATTTTAAATAATATATTATTCGTTAAAGTAAAGTGATATGATCATTTTATGCTATGCTAATTATCATTTATATAAACTCTCATGCGATTTGAATATTCATAGGCATGCAATCAAATAGTAAACACTTACATATTTTAAATAATATATTATTCGTTAAAGTAAAGTGATATGATTATTTTATGCTACGCTAATTTTCATTTATATAAACTCTCATGCGATTTGAATATTCATAGGCATGCAATCAAATAGTAAACACTTACTTATTTTAAATAATATATTATTCGTTAAAATAAAGTGATATGATCATTTTATGCTACGCTAATTATCATTTATATAAACTCTCATACAATTAGAATATTCATAGGCATGCAATCAAATAGTAAACACTTACTTATTTTAAATAATATATTATTCGTTAAAATAAAGTGATATGATCATTTTATGCTACGCTAATTATCATTTATATAAACTCTCATGCAATTTGAATATTCATAGGCATGCAATCAAATAGTAAACACTTACTTATTTTAAATAATAATATATTATTCGTTAAAATAAAGTGATATGATCATTTTATGCTATGCTAATTATCATTTATATAAACTCTCATACAATTTGAATATTCATAGGCATGCAATCAAATAGTAAACACTTACTTATTTTAAATAATAATATATTATTCGTTAAAATAAAGTGATATGATCATTTTATGGTATGCTAATTATCATTTATATAAACTCTCATACGATTTGAATGTTCATAGGCATGCAATCAAATAGTAAACACTTACTTATTTTAAATAATATATTATTCGTTAAAATAAAGTGATATGATCATTTTATGCTACGCTAATTATCATTTATATAAACTCTCATGCAATTTGAATATTCATAGGCATGCAATCAAATAGTAAACACTTACTTATTTTAAATAATAATATATTATTCGTTAAAATAAAGTGATATGATCATTTTATGCTATGCTAATTATCATTTATATAAACTCTCATACAATTTGAATATTCATAGGCATGCAATCAAATAGTAAACACTTACTTATTTTAAATAATAATATATTATTCGTTAAAATAAAGTGATATGATCATTTTATGCTATGCTAATTATCATTTATATAAACTCTCATACGATTTGAATATTCATAGGCATGCAATCAAATAGTAAACACTTACTTATTTTAAATAATATATTATTCGTTAAAATAAAGTGATATGATCATTTTATGCTATGCTAATTATCATTTATATAAACTCTCATACAATTTGAATATTCATAGGCATGCAATCAAATAGTAAACACTTACTTATTTTAAATAATATATTATTCGTTAAAATAAAGTGATATGATCATTTTATGCTATGCTAATTATCATTTATATAAACTCTCATACAATTTGAATATTCATAGGCATGCAATCAAATAGTAAACACTTACTTATTTTAAATAATAATATATTATTCGTTAAAATAAAGTGATATGATCATTTTATGCTATGCTAATTATCATTTATATAAACTCTCACACAATTTGAATATTCATAGGCATGCAATCAAATAGTAAACACTTACTTATTTTAAATAATATATTATTCGTTAAAATAAAGTGATATGATCATTTTATGTTATGCTAATTATCATTTATATAAACTCTCATACAATTTGAATATTCATAGGCATGCAATCAAATAGTAAACACTTACTTTTTTTAAATAATATATTATTCGTTAAAATAAAGTGATATGATCATTTTATGCTATGGTAATTATCATTTATATAAACTCTCATACAATTGGAATATTCATAAGCATGCAATCAAATAGTAAACACTTACTTATTTTAAATAATATATTATTCGTTAAAATAAAGTGATATGATCATTTTATGCTATGCTAATTATCATTTATATAAACTCTCATACAATTGGAATATTCATAGGCATGCAATCAAATAGTAAACACTTACTTATTTTAAATAATATATTATTCGTAAAAATAAAGTGATATGATCATTTTATGCTATGCTAATTATCATTTATATAAACTCTCATACAATTGGAATATTCATAGGCATGCAATCAAATAGTAAACACTTACTTATTTTAAATAATATATTATTCGTTAAAATAAAGTGATATGATCATTTTATGCTATGCTAATTATCATTTATATAAACTCTCATACAATTTGAATATTCATAGGCATGCAATCAAATAGTAAACACTTACTTATTTTAAATAATATATTATTCGTTAAAATAAAGTGATATGATCATTTTATGCTATGGTAATTATCATTTATATAAACTCTCATACAATTGGAATATTCATAGGCATGCAATCAAATAGTAAACACTTACTTATTTTAAATAATATATTATTCGTTAAAATAAAGTGATGTGATCATTTTATGCTATGGTAATTATCATTTATATAAACTCTCATACAATTGGAATATTCATAGGCATGCAATCAAATAGTAAACACTTACTTATTTTAAATAATATATTATTCGTTAAAATAAAGTGATATGATCATTTTATGCTATGCTAATTATCATTTATATAAACTCTCATACAATTGGAATATTCATAGGCATGCAATCAAATAGTAAACACTTACTTTTTTTAAATAATATATTATTCGTTAAAATAAAGTGATATGATCATTTTATGCTATGGTAATTATCATTTATATAAACTCTCATACAATTGGAATATTCATAGGTAGCAATCAAATAGTAAACACTTACTTATTTTAAATAATATATTATTCGTTAAAATAAAGTGATATGATCATTTTATGCTATGCTAATTATCATTTATATAAACTCTCATACAATTGGAATATTCATAGGCATGCAATCAAATAGTAAACACTTACTTATTTTAAATAATATATTATTCGTTAAAATAAAGTGATATGATCATTTTATGCTATGCTAATTATCATTTATATAAACTCTCATACAATTGGAATATTCATAGGCATGCAATCAAATAGTAAACACTTACTTATTTTAAATAATATATTATTCCTTAAAATAAAGTGATATGATCATTTTATGCTATGCTAATTATCATTTATATAAACTCTCATACAATTGGAATATTCATAGGTAGCAATCAAATAGTAAACACTTACTTATTTTAAATAATATATTATTCGTTAAAATAAAGTGATATGATCATTTTATGCTATGCTAATTATCATTTATATAAACTCTCATACAATTGGAATATTCATAGGCATGCAATCAAATAGTAAACACTTACTTATTTTAAATAATATATTATTCGTTAAAATAAAGTGATATGATCATTTTATGCTATGCTAATTATCATTTATATAAACTCTCATACAATTGGAATATTCATAGGCATGCAATCAAATAGTAAACACTTACTTATTTTAAATAATATATTATTCGTTAAAATAAAGTGATATTCTAATTTTATGCTATGCTAATTATCATTTATATAAACTCTCATACAATTTGAATATTCATAGGCATGCAATCAAATAGTAAACACTTACTTATTTTAAATAATATATTATTCGTAAAAATAAAGTGATATGATCATTTTATGCTATGCTAATTATCATTTATATAAACTCTCATACAATTTGAATATTCATAGGCATGCAATCAAATAGTAAACACTTACTTATTTTAAATAATATATTATTCGTTAAAATAAAGTGATATGATCATTTTATGCTATGCTAATTATCATTTATATAAACTCTCATACAATTGGAATATTCATAGGCATGCAATCAAGTAGTAAACACTTACTTGTTTTAAATAATATATTATTCGTTAAAATAAAGTGATATGATCATTTTATGCTATGGTAATTATCATTTATATAAACTCTCATACAATTGGAATATTCATAGGCATGCAATCAAATAGTAAACACTTACTTATTTTAAATAATATATTATTCGTTAAAATAAAGTGATATGATCATTTTATGCTATGCTAATTATCATTTATATAAACTCTCATACAATTTGAATATTCATAGGCATGCAATCAAATAGTAAACACTTACTTTTTTTAAATAATATATTATTCGTTAAAATAAAGTGATATGATCATTTTATGCTATGGTAATTATCATTTATATAAACTCTCATACAATTGGAATATTCATAGGCATGCAATCAAATAGTAAACACTTACTTATTTTAAATAATATATTATTCGTTAAAATAAAGTGATATGATCATTTTATGCTATGCTAATTATCATTTATATAAACTCTCATACAATTGGAATATTCATAGGCATGCAATCAAATAGTAAACACTTACTTATTTTAAATAATATATTATTCGTTAAAATAAAGTGATATGATCATTTTATGCTATGCTAATTATCATTTATATAAACTCTCATACAATTGGAATATTCATAGGCATGCAATCAAATAGTAAACACTTACTTATTTTAAATAATATATTATTCCTTAAAATAAAGTGATATGATCATTTTATGCTATGCTAATTATCATTTATATAAACTCTCATACAATTGGAATATTCATAGGTAGCAATCAAATAGTAAACACTTACTTATATTAAATAATATATTATTCGTTAAAATAAAGTGATATGATCATTTTATGCTATGCTAATTATCATTTATATAAACTCTCATACAATTGGAATATTCATAGGCATGCAATCAAATAGTAAACACTTACTTATTTTAAATAATATATTATTCGTTAAAATAAAGTGATATGATCATTTTATGCTATGCTAATTATCATTTATATAAACTCTCATACAATTGGAATATTCATAGGCATGCAATCAAATAGTAAACACTTACTTATTTTAAATAATATATTATTCGTTAAAATAAAGTGATATGATCATTTTATGCTATGCTAATTATCATTTATATAAACTCTCATACAATTGGAATATTCATAGGCATGCAATCAAATAGTAAACACTTACTTATTTTAAATAATATATTATTCGTTAAAATAAAGTGATATGATCATTTTATGCTATGCTAATTATCATTTATATAAACTCTCATACAATTGGAATATTCATAGTCATGCAATCAAATAGTAAACACTTACTTATTTTAAATAATATATTATTCGTTAAAATAAAGTGATATTCTAATTTTATGCTATGCTAATTATCATTTATGTAAACTCTCATACAATTTGAATATTCATAGGCATGCAATCAAATAGTAAACACTTACTTATTTTAAATAATATATTATTCGTAAAAATAAAGTGATATGATCATTTTATGCTATGCTAATTATCATTTATATAAACTCTCATACAATTTGAATATTCATAGGCATGCAATCAAATAGTAAACACTTACTTATTTTAAATAATATATTATTCGTTAAAATAAAGTGATATGATCATTTTATGCTATGCTAATTATCATTTATATAAACTCTCATACAATTGGAATATTCATAGGCATGCAATCAAGTAGTAAACACTTACTTGTTTTAAATAATATATTATTCGTTAAAATAAAGTGATATGATCATTTTATGCTATGGTAATTATCATTTATATAAACTCTCATACAATTGGAATATTCATAGGCATGCAATCAAATAGTAAACACTTACTTATTTTAAATAATATATTATTCGTTAAAATAAAGTGATATGATCATTTTATGCTATGCTAATTATCATTTATATAAACTCTCATACAATTGGAATATTCATAGTCATGCAATCAAATAGTAAACACTTACTTATTTTAAATAATATATTATTCGTTAAAATAAAGTGATATGATCATTTTATGCTATGCTAATTATCATTTATATAAACTCTCATACGATTTGAATGTTCATAGGCATGCAATCAAATAGTAAACACTTACTTATTTTAAATAATATATTATTCGTTAAAATAAAGTGATATGATCATTTTATGCTATGCTAATTATCATTTATATAAACTCTCATACAATTGGAATATTCATAGGCATGCAATCAAATAGTAAACACTTACTTATTTTAAATAATATATTATTCGTTAAAATAAAGTGATATGATAATTTTATGCTATGCTAATTATCATTTATATAAACTCTCATACAATTTGAATATTCATAGGCATGCAATCAAATAGTAAACACTTACTTATTTTAAATAATATATTATTCGTTAAAATAAAGTGATATGATCATTTTATGCTATGCTAATTATCATTTATATAAACTCATACGATTTGAATATTCATAGGCATGCAATCAAATAGTAAACACTTACTTATTTTAAATAATATATTATTCCTTAAAATAAAGTGATATGATCATTTTATGCTATGCTAATTATCATTTATATAAACTCTCATACAATTGGAATATTCATAGGTAGCAATCAAATAGTAAACACTTACTTATTTTAAATAATATATTATTCGTTAAAATAAAGTGATATGATCATTTTATGCTATGCTAATTATCATTTATATAAACTCTCATACAATTGGAATATTCATAGGCATGCAATCAAATAGTAAACACTTACTTATTTTAAATAATATATTATTCGTTAAAATAAAGTGATATGATCATTTTATGCTATGCTAATTATCATTTATATAAACTCTCATACAATTGGAATATTCATAGGCATGCAATCAAATAGTAAACACTTACTTATTTTAAATAATATATTATTCGTTAAAATAAAGTGATATTCTAATTTTATGCTATGCTAATTATCATTTATATAAACTCTCATACAATTTGAATATTCATAGGCATGCAATCAAATAGTAAACACTTACTTATTTTAAATAATATATTATTCGTAAAAATAAAGTGATATGATCATTTTATGCTATGCTAATTATCATTTATATAAACTCTCATACAATTTGAATATTCATAGGCATGCAATCAAATAGTAAACACTTACTTATTTTAAATAATATATTATTCGTTAAAATAAAGTGATATGATCATTTTATGCTATGCTAATTATCATTTATATAAACTCTCATACAATTGGAATATTCATAGGCATGCAATCAAGTAGTAAACACTTACTTGTTTTAAATAATATATTATTCGTTAAAATAAAGTGATATGATCATTTTATGCTATGGTAATTATCATTTATATAAACTCTCATACAATTGGAATATTCATAGGCATGCAATCAAATAGTAAACACTTACTTATTTTAAATAATATATTATTCGTTAAAATAAAGTGATATGATCATTTTATGCTATGCTAATTATCATTTATATAAACTCTCATACAATTTGAATATTCATAGGCATGCAATCAAATAGTAAACACTTACTTTTTTTAAATAATATATTATTCGTTAAAATAAAGTGATATGATCATTTTATGCTATGGTAATTATCATTTATATAAACTCTCATACAATTGGAATATTCATAGGCATGCAATCAAATAGTAAACACTTACTTATTTTAAATAATATATTATTCGTTAAAATAAAGTGATATGATCATTTTATGCTATGCTAATTATCATTTATATAAACTCTCATACAATTGGAATATTCATAGGCATGCAATCAAATAGTAAACACTTACTTATTTTAAATAATATATTATTCGTTAAAATAAAGTGATATGATCATTTTATGCTATGCTAATTATCATTTATATAAACTCTCATACAATTGGAATATTCATAGGCATGCAATCAAATAGTAAACACTTACTTATTTTAAATAATATATTATTCCTTAAAATAAAGTGATATGATCATTTTATGCTATGCTAATTATCATTTATATAAACTCTCATACAATTGGAATATTCATAGGTAGCAATCAAATAGTAAACACTTACTTATATTAAATAATATATTATTCGTTAAAATAAAGTGATATGATCATTTTATGCTATGCTAATTATCATTTATATAAACTCTCATACAATTGGAATATTCATAGGCATGCAATCAAATAGTAAACACTTACTTATTTTAAATAATATATTATTCGTTAAAATAAAGTGATATGATCATTTTATGCTATGCTAATTATCATTTATATAAACTCTCATACAATTGGAATATTCATAGGCATGCAATCAAATAGTAAACACTTACTTATTTTAAATAATATATTATTCGTTAAAATAAAGTGATATGATCATTTTATGCTATGCTAATTATCATTTATATAAACTCTCATACAATTGGAATATTCATAGGCATGCAATCAAATAGTAAACACTTACTTATTTTAAATAATATATTATTCGTTAAAATAAAGTGATATGATCATTTTATGCTATGCTAATTATCATTTATATAAACTCTCATACAATTGGAATATTCATAGTCATGCAATCAAATAGTAAACACTTACTTATTTTAAATAATATATTATTCGTTAAAATAAAGTGATATTCTAATTTTATGCTATGCTAATTATCATTTATGTAAACTCTCATACAATTTGAATATTCATAGGCATGCAATCAAATAGTAAACACTTACTTATTTTAAATAATATATTATTCGTAAAAATAAAGTGATATGATCATTTTATGCTATGCTAATTATCATTTATATAAACTCTCATACAATTTGAATATTCATAGGCATGCAATCAAATAGTAAACACTTACTTATTTTAAATAATATATTATTCGTAAAAATAAAGTGATATGATCATTTTATGCTATGCTAATTATCATTTATATAAACTCTCATACAATTGGAATATTCATAGGCATGCAATCAAGTAGTAAACACTTACTTGTTTTAAATAATATATTATTCGTTAAAATAAAGTGATATGATCATTTTATGCTATGGTAATTATCATTTATATAAACTCTCATACAATTGGAATATTCATAGGCATGCAATCAAATAGTAAACACTTACTTATTTTAAATAATATATTATTCGTTAAAATAAAGTGATATGATCATT
The DNA here is from genome assembly GCA_030819835.1 of Acmispon strigosus. Classification (NCBI taxonomy): domain Eukaryota; kingdom Viridiplantae; phylum Streptophyta; class Magnoliopsida; order Fabales; family Fabaceae; genus Acmispon; species Acmispon strigosus. Next base: position 19,148,237 of record JAUAMA010000004.1, on the reverse strand, counting down.
TTATGCTATGCTAATTATCATTTATATAAACTCTCATACAATTGGAATATTCATAGTCATGCAATCAAATAGTAAACACTTACTTATTTTAAATAATATATTATTCGTTAAAATAAAGTGATATGATCATTTTATGCTATGCTAATTATCATTTATATAAACTCTCATACGATTTGAATGTTCATAGGCATGCAATCAAATAGTAAACACTTACTTATTTTAAATAATATATTATTCGTTAAAATAAAGTGATATGATCATTTTATGCTATGCTAATTATCATTTATATAAACTCTCATACAATTGGAATATTCATAGGCATGCAATCAAATAGTAAACACTTACTTATTTTAAATAATATATTATTCGTTAAAATAAAGTGATATGATAATTTTATGCTATGCTAATTATCATTTATATAAACTCTCATACAATTTGAATATTCATAGGCATGCAATCAAATAGTAAACACTTACTTATTTTAAATAATATATTATTCGTAAAAATAAAGTGATATGATCATTTTATGCTATGCTAATTATCATTTATATAAACTCTCATACAATTTGAATATTCATAGGCATGCAATCAAATAGTAAACACTTACTTATTTTAAATAATATATTATTCGTTAAAATAAAGTGATATGATCATTTTATGCTATGCTAATTATCATTTATATAAACTCTCATACAATTTGAATATTCATAGGCATGCAATCAAATAGTAAACACTTACTTATTTTAAATAATATATTATTCGTTAAAATAAAGTGATATGATCATTTTATGCTATGCTAATTATCATTTATATAAACTCTCATACAATTGGAATATTCATAGGCATGCAATCAAATAGTAAACACTTACTTATTTTAAATAATATATTATTCCTTAAAATAAAGTGATATGATCATTTTATGCTATGCTAATTATCATTTATATAAACTCTCATACAATTGGAATATTCATAGGTAGCAATCAAATAGTAAACACTTACTTATTTTAAATAATAATATATTATTCGTTAAAATAAAGTGATATGATCATTTTATGCTGTGCTAATTATCATTTATATAAACTCTCATACAATTTGAATATTCATAGGCATGCAATCAAATAGTAAACACTTACTTATTTTAAATAATAATATATTATTCGTTAAAATAAAGTGATATGATCATTTTATGCTATCCTAATTATCATTTATATAAACTCTCATACAATTTGAATATTCATAGGCATGCAATCAAATAGTAAACACTTACTTATTTTAAATAATATATTATTCGTTAAAATAAAGTGATATGATCATTTTATGCTACGCTAATTATCATTTATATAAACTCTCATACGATTTGAATATTCATAGGCATGCAATCAAATAGTAAACACTTACTTATTTTAAATAATATATTATTCGTTAAAATAAAGTGATATAATCATTTTATGCTACGCTAATTATCATTTATATAAACTCTCATGCAATTTGAATATTCATAGACATGCAATCAAATAGTAAACACTTACTTATTTTAAATAATATATTATTCGTTAAAATAAATTGATATGATCATTTTATGCTATGCTAATTATCATTTATATAAACTCTCATGCAATTTGAATATTCATAGACATGCAATCAAATAGTAAACACTTACTTATTTTAAATAATATATTATTCGTTAAAATAAAGTGATATGATCATTTTAAGCTATGCTAATTATCATTTATATAAACTCTCATACAATTTGAATATTCATAGGCATGCAATCAAATAGTAAACACTTACTTATTTTAAATAATATATATTATTCGTTAAAATAAAGTGATATGATCATTTTATGCTATGCAAATTATCATTTATATAAACTCTCATACAATTAGAATATTCATAGGCATGCAATCAAATAGTAAACACTTACTTATTTTAAATAATATATTATTCGTTAAAATAAAGTGATATGATCATTTTATGCTACGCTAATTATCATTTATATAACCTCTCATGCAATTTGAATATTCATAGGCATGCAATCAAATAGTAAACACTTACTTATTTTAAATAATAATATATTATTCGTTAAAATAAAGTGATATGATCATTTTATGCTGTGCTAATTATCATTTATATAAACTCTCATACAATTTGAATATTCATAGGCATGCAATCAAATAGTAAACACTTACTTATTTTAAATAATAATATATTATTCGTTAAAATAAAGTGATATGATCATTTTATGCTATGCTAATTATCATTTATATAAACTCTCATACAATTTGAATATTCATAGGCATGCAATCAAATAGTAAACACTTACTTATTTTATATAATATATTATTCGTTAAAATAAAGTGATATGATCATTTTATGCTATGCTAATTATCATTTATATAAATTCTCATACAATTTGAATATTCATAGGCATGCAATCAAATAGTAAACACTTACTTATTTTAAATAATATATTATTCGTTAAAATAAAGTGATATGATCATTTTATGCTATGCTAATTATCATTTATATAAACTCCCATACAATTTGAATATTCATAGGCATGCAATCAAATAGTAAACACTTACTTATTTTAAATAATATATTATTCGTTAAAATAAAGTGATATGATCATTTTATGCTATGCTAATTATCATTTATATAAACTCTCATACGATTTGAATATTCATAGGCATGCAATCAAATAGTAAACACTTACTTATTTTAAATAATATATTATTCGTTGAAATAAAGTGATATGATGATTTTATGCTATGCTAATTATCATTTATATAAACTCTCATACGATTTGAATATTCATAGGCATGCAATCAAATAGTAAACACTTACTTATTTTAAATAATATATTATTCGTTAAAATAAAGTGATATGATCATTTTATGCTATGCTAATTATCATTTATATAAACTCTCATACGATTTGAATATTCATAGGCATGCAATCAAATAGTAAGCACTTACTTATTTTAAATAATATATATTATTCGTTAAAATAAAGTGATATAATCATTTTATGCTATGCTAATTATCATTTATATAAACTCTCATACAATTTGAATATTCATAGGCATGCAATCAAATAGTAAACACTTACTTATTTTAAATAATATATTATTCGTTAAAATAAAGTGATATGATCATTTTATGCTATGCTAATTATCATTTATATAAACTCTCATACAATTTAATTATTCAGAGGCATGCAATCAAATAGTAAACACTTACTTATTTTAAATAATATATTATTCGTTAAAATAAAGTGATATGATCATTTTATGCTATGCTAATTATCATTTGTATAAACTCTCATACAATTTGAATATTCATAGGCATGCAATCAAATAGTAAACACTTACTTATTTTAAATAATATATTATTCGTTAAAATAAAGTGATATGATCATTTTATGCTATGCTAATTATCATTTATATAAACTCTCATACAATTTGAATATTCATAGGCATTATTTTAAATAATATATTATTCGTTAAAATAAAGTGATATGATCATTTTATGCTATGCTAATTATCATTTATATAAACTCTCATACAATTTGAATATTCATAGGCATGCAATCAAATAGTAAACACTTACTTATTTTAAATAATATATTATTCGTTAAAATAAAGTGATATGATCATTTTATGCTATGCTAATTATCATTTATATAAACTCTCATACAATTTGAATATTCATAGGCATGCAATCAAATAGTAAACACTTACTTATTTTAAATAATATATTATTCGTTAAAATAAAGTGATATGGTCATTTTATGCTATGCTAATTATCATTTATATAAACTCTCATACAATTTGAATATTCATAGGCATGCAATCAAATAGTAAACACTTACTCATTTTATATAATATATTATTCGTTAAAATAAAGTGATATGATCATTTTATGCTATGCTAATTATAATTTATATAAACTCTCATACAATTTGAATATTCATAGGCATGCAATCAAATAGTAAACACTTACTTATTTTAAATAATATATTATTCGTTAAAATAAAGTGATATGATCATTTTATGCTATGCTAATTATCATTTATATAAACTCTCATACAATTTGAATATTCATAGGCATGCAAACAAATAGTAAACACTTACTTATTTTATATAATATATTATTCGTTAAAATAAAGTGATATGATCATTTTATGCTATGCTAATTATCATTTATATAAACTCTCATACAATTTGAATATTCATAGGCATGCAATCAAATAGTAAACACTTACTCATTTTATATAATATATTATTCGTTAAAATAAAGTGATATGATCATTTTATGCTATGCTAATTATAATTTATATAAACTCTCATACAATTTGAATATTCATAGGCATGCAATCAAATAGTAAACACTTACTTATTTTAAATAATATATTATTCGTTAAAATAAAGTGATATGATCATTTTATGCTATGCTAATTATCATTTATATAAACTCTCATACAATTTGAATATTCATAGGCATGCAATCAAATAGTAAACACTTACTTATTTTAAATAATATATTATTCGTTAAAATAAAGTGATATGGTCATTTTATGCTATGCTAATTATCATTTATATAAACTCTCATACTATTTGAATATTCATAGGCATGCAAACAAATAGTAAACACTTACTTATTTTATATAATATATTATTCGTTAAAATAAAGTGATATGGTCATTTTATGCTATGCTAATTATCATTTATATAAACTCTCATACAATTTGAATATTCATAGGCATGCAAACAAATAGTAAACACTTACTTATTTTAAATAATATATTATTCGTTAAAATAAAGTGATATGATCATTTTATGCTATGCTAATTATCATTTATATAAACTCTCATACAATTTGAATATTTATAGGCATGCAATCAAATAGTAAACACTTACTTATTTTATATAATATATTATTCGTAAAAATAAAGTGATATGATCATTTTATGCTATGGTAATTATCATTTATATAAACTCTCATACAATTTGAATATTCATAGGCATGCAATCAAATAGTAAACACTTACTTATTTTAAATAATATATTATTCGTTAAAATAAAGTGATATGATCATTTTATGCTATGCTAATTATCATTTATATAAACTCTCATACAATTTGAATATTCATAGGCATGCAATCAAATAGTAAACACTTACTTATTTTAAATAATATATTATTCGTTAAAATAAAGTGATATGATCATTTTATGCTATGCTAATTATCATTTATATAAACTCTCATACAATTGGAATATTCATAGGCATGCAATCGAATAGTAAACACTTACTTATTTTAAATAATATATTATTCGTTAAAATAAAGTGATATGATCATTTTATGCTATGCTAATTATCATTTATATAAACTCTCATACAATTTGAATATTCATAGGCATGCAATCAAATAGTAAACACTTACTTATTTTAAATAATATATTATTCGTTAAAATAAAGTGATATGATCATTTTATGCTATGCTAATTATCATTTATATAAACTCTCATACAATTGGAATATTCATAGGCATGCAATCGAATAGTAAACACTTACTTATTTTAAATAATATATTATTCGTAAAAATAAAGTGATATGATCATTTTATGCTATGCTAATTATCATTTATATAAACTCTCATACAATTGGAATATTCATAGGCATGCAATCAAATAGTAAACACTTACTTATTTTAAATAATATATTATTCGTTAAAATAAAGTGATATGATCATTTTATGCTATGCTAATTATCATTTATATAAACTCTCATACAATTTGAATATTCATAGGCATGCAATCAAATAGTAAACACTTACTTATTTTAAATAATATATTATTCGTTAAAATAAAGTGATATGATCATTTTATGCTATGGTAATTATCATTTATATAAACTCTCATACAATTTGAATATTCATAGGCATGCAATCAAATAGTAAACACTTACTTATTTTAAATAATATATAATACGTTAAAATAAAGTGATATGATCATTTTATGCTATGCTAATTATCATTTATATAAACTGTCATAAATTTGAATATTCATAGGCATGCAATCAAATAGTAAACACTTACTTATTTTAAATAATATATTATTCGTTAAAATAAAGTGATATGATCATTTTATGCTATGCTAATTATCATTTATATAAACTCTCATACAATTTGAATATTCATAGGCATGCAATCAAATAGTAAACACTTACTTATTTTAAATAATAATATATTATTCGTTAAAATAAAGTGATATGATCATTTTATGCTATGCTAATTATCATTTATATAAACTCTCATCCAATTTCAATATTCATAGGCATGCAATCAAATAGTAAACACTTACTTATTTTAAATAATAATATATTATTCGTTAAAATAAAGTGATATGATCATTTTATGCTATGCTAATTATCATTTATATAAACTCTCATACAATTTGAATATTCATAGGCATGCAATCAAATAGTAAACACTTACTTATTTTAAATAATAATATATTATTCGTTAAAATAAAGTGATATGATCATTTTATGCTATGCTAATTATCATTTATATAAACTCTCACACAATTTGAATATTCATAGGCATGCAATCAAATAGTAAACACTTACTTATTTTAAATAATATATTATTCGTTAAAATAAAGTGATTTGATCATTTTATGGTATGCTAATTATCATTTATATAAACTCTCATACGATTTGAATGTTCATAGGCATGCAATCAAATAGTAAACACTTACTTATTTTAAATAATATATTATTCGTTAAAATAAAGTGATATGATCATTTTATGCTACGCTAATTATCATTTATATAAACTCTCATGCGATTTGAATATTCATAGGCATGCAATCAAATAGTAAACACTTACTTATTTTAAATAATAATATATTATTCGTTAAAATAAAGTGATATGATCATTTTATGCTGTGCTAATTATCATTTATATAAACTCTCACACAATTTGAATATTCATAGGCATGCAATCAAATAGTAAACACTTACTTATTTTAAATAATATATTATTCGTTAAAATAAAGTGATATGATCATTTTATGCTATGCTAATTATCATTTATATAAACTCTCATACAATTGGAATATTCATAGGCATGCAATCAAATAGTAAACACTTACTTATTTTAAATAATATATTATTCGTTAAAATAAAGTGATATGATCATTTTATGCTATGCTAATTATCATTTATATAAACTCTCATACAATTTGAATATTCATAGGCATGCAAACAAATAGTAAACACTTACTTATTTTATATAATATATTATTCGTTAAAATAAAGTGATATGGTCATTTTATGCTATGCTAATTATCATTTATATAAACTCTCATACAATTTGAATATTCATAGGCATGCAAACAAATAGTAAACACTTACTTATTTTAAATAATATATTATTCGTTAAAATAAAGTGATATGATCATTTTATGCTATGCTAATTATCATTTATATAAACTCTCATACAATTTGAATATTTATAGGCATGCAATCAAATAGTAAACACTTACTTATTTTATATAATATATTATTCGTAAAAATAAAGTGATATGATCATTTTATGCTATGGTAATTATCATTTATATAAACTCTCATACAATTTGAATATTCATAGGCATGCAATCAAATAGTAAACACTTACTTATTTTAAATAATATATTATTCGTTAAAATAAAGTGATATGATCATTTTATGCTATGCTAATTATCATTTATATAAACTCTCATACAATTTGAATATTCATAGGCATGCAATCAAATAGTAAACACTTACTTATTTTAAATAATAATATATTATTCGTTAAAATAAAGTGATATGATCATTTTATGCTATGCTAATTATCATTTATATAAACTCTCACACAATTTGAATATTCATAGGCATGCAATCAAATAGTAAACACTTACTTATTTTAAATAATATATTATTCGTTAAAATAAAGTGATTTGATCATTTTATGGTATGCTAATTATCATTTATATAAACTCTCATACGATTTGAATGTTCATAGGCATGCAATCAAATAGTAAACACTTACTTATTTTAAATAATATATTATTCGTTAAAATAAAGTGATATGATCATTTTATGCTACGCTAATTATCATTTATATAAACTCTCATGCGATTTGAATATTCATAGGCATGCAATCAAATAGTAAACACTTACTTATTTTAAATAATAATATATTATTCGTTAAAATAAAGTGATATGATCATTTTATGCTGTGCTAATTATCATTTATATAAACTCTCACACAATTTGAATATTCATAGGCATGCAATCAAATAGTAAACACTTACTTATTTTAAATAATATATTATTCGTTAAAATAAAGTGATATGATCATTTTATGCTATGCTAATTATCATTTATATAAACTCTCATACAATTGGAATATTCATAGGCATGCAATCAAATAGTAAACACTTACTTATTTTAAATAATATATTATTCGTTAAAATAAAGTGATATGATCATTTTATGCTATGCTAATTATCATTTATATAAACTCTCATACAATTTGAATATTCATAGGCATGCAAACAAATAGTAAACACTTACTTATTTTATATAATATATTATTCGTTAAAATAAAGTGATATGGTCATTTTATGCTATGCTAATTATCATTTATATAAACTCTCATACAATTTGAATATTCATAGGCATGCAAACAAATAGTAAACACTTACTTATTTTAAATAATATATTATTCGTTAAAATAAAGTGATATGATCATTTTATGCTATGCTAATTATCATTTATATAAACTCTCATACAATTTGAATATTTATAGGCATGCAATCAAATAGTAAACACTTACTTATTTTATATAATATATTATTCGTAAAAATAAAGTGATATGATCATTTTATGCTATGGTAATTATCATTTATATAAACTCTCATACAATTTGAATATTCATAGGCATGCAATCAAATAGTAAACACTTACTTATTTTAAATAATATATTATTCGTTAAAATAAAGTGATATGATCATTTTATGCTATGCTAATTATCATTTATATAAACTCTCATACAATTTGAATATTCATAGGCATGCAATCAAATAGTAAACACTTACTTATTTTAAATAATATATTATTCGTTAAAATAAAGTGATATGATCATTTTATGCTATGCTAATTATCATTTATATAAACTCTCATACAATTGGAATATTCATAGGCATGCAATCGAATAGTAAACACTTACTTATTTTAAATAATATATTATTCGTTAAAATAAAGTGATATGATCATTTTATGCTATGCTAATTATCATTTATATAAACTCTCATACAATTTGAATATTCATAGGCATGCAATCAAATAGTAAACACTTACTTATTTTAAATAATATATTATTCGTTAAAATAAAGTGATATGATCATTTTATGCTATGCTAATTATCATTTATATAAACTCTCATACAATTGGAATATTCATAGGCATGCAATCGAATAGTAAACACTTACTTATTTTAAATAATATATTATTCGTAAAAATAAAGTGATATGATCATTTTATGCTATGCTAATTATCATTTATATAAACTCTCATACAATTGGAATATTCATAGGCATGCAATCAAATAGTAAACACTTACTTATTTTAAATAATATATTATTCGTTAAAATAAAGTGATATGATCATTTTATGCTATGCTAATTATCATTTATATAAACTCTCATACAATTTGAATATTCATAGGCATGCAATCAAATAGTAAACACTTACTTATTTTAAATAATATATTATTTGTTAAAATAAAGTGATATGATCATTTTATGCTATGGTAATTATCATTTATATAAACTCTCATACAATTTGAATATTCATAGGCATGCAATCAAATAGTAAACACTTACTTATTTTAAATAATAATATATTATTCGTTAAAATAAAGTGATATGATCATTTTATGCTATGCTAATTATCATTTATATAAACTCTCATCCAATTTCAATATTCATAGGCATGCAATCAAATAGTAAACACTTACTTATTTTAAATAATAATATATTATTCGTTAAAATAAAGTGATATGATCATTTTATGCTATGCTAATTATCATTTATATAAACTCTCATACAATTTGAATATTCATAGGCATGCAATCAAATAGTAAACACTTACTTATTTTAAATAATAATATATTATTCGTTAAAATAAAGTGATATGATCATTTTATGCTATGCTAATTATCATTTATATAAACTCTCACACAATTTGAATATTCATAGGCATGCAATCAAATAGTAAACACTTACTTATTTTAAATAATATATTATTCGTTAAAATAAAGTGATTTGATCATTTTATGGTATGCTAATTATCATTTATATAAACTCTCATACGATTTGAATATTCATAGGCATGCAATCAAATAGTAAACACTTACTTATTTTAAATAATATATTATTCGTTAAAATAAAGTGATATGATCATTTTATGCTACGCTAATTATCATTTATATAAACTCTCATGCGATTTGAATATTCATAGGCATGCAATCAAATAGTAAACACTTACTTATTTTAAATAATAATATATTATTCGTTAAAATAAAGTGATATGATCATTTTATGCTGTGCTAATTATCATTTATATAAACTCTCACACAATTTGAATATTCATAGGCATGCAATCAAATAGTAAACACTTACTTATTTTAAATAATATATTATTCGTTAAAATAAAGTGATATGATCATTTTATGCTATGCTAATTATCATTTATATAAACTCTCATACAATTGGAATATTCATAGGCATGCAATCAAATAGTAAACACTTACTTATTTTAAATAATATATTATTCGTTAAAATAAAGTGATATGATCATGAATATGCTATGCTAATTATCATTTATATAAACTCTCATACAATTTGAATATTCATAGGCATGCAATCAAATAGTAAACACTTACTTATTTTAAATAATATATTATTCGTTAAAATAAAGTGATATGATCATTTTATGCTATGCTAATTATCATTTATATAAACTCTCATACAATTTGAATATTCATAGGCTAAACACTTACTTATTTTAAATAATATATTATTCGTTAAAATAAAGTGATATGATCATTTTATGCTATGCTAATTATCATTTATATAAACTCTCATACAATTTGAATATTTATAGGCATGCAATCAAATAGTAAACACTTACTTATTTTAAATAATATATTATTCGTTAAAATAAAGTGATATGATCATTTTATGCTATGCTAATTATCATTTATATAAACTCTCATACAATTTGAATATTCATAGGCATGCAATCAAATAGTAAACACTTACTTATTTTAAATAATATATTATTCGTTAAAATAAAGTGATATGATCATTTTATGCTATGCTAATTATCATTTATATAAACTCATACGATTTGAATATTCATAGGCATGCAATCAAATAGTAAACACTTACTTATTTTAAATAATATATTATTCGTTAAAATAAAGTGATATGATCATTTTATGCTATGCTAATTATCATTTATATAAACTCTCATACAATTTGAATATTCATAGGCATGCAATCAAATAGTAAACACTTACTTATTTTAAATAATATATTATTCTATAAAATAAAGTGATATGATCATTTTATGCTATGCTAATTATCATTTATATAAACTCTCATACGATTTGAATATTCATAGGCATGCAATCAAATAGTAAACACTTACTTATTTTAAATAATATATTATTCGTTAAAGTAAAGTGATATGATCATTTTATGCTATGCTAATTATCATTTATATAAACTCTCATACGATTTGAATATTCATAGGCATGCAATCAAATAGTAAACACTTACTTATTTTAAATAATATATTATTCGTTAAAATAAAGTGATATGATCATTTTATGCTACGCTAATTATCATTTATATAAACTCTCATGCAATTTGAATATTCATAGGCATGCAATCAAATAGTAAACACTTACTTATTTTAAATAATAATATATTATTCGTTAAAATAAAGTGATATGATCATTTTATGCTATGCTAATTATCATTAATATAAACTCTCATACAATTTGAATATTCATAGGCATGCAATCAAATAGTAAACACTTACTTATTTTAAATAATAATATATTATTCGTTAAAATAAAGTGATATGATCATTTTATGCTATGCTAATTATCATTTATATAAACTCTCATACGATTTGAATATTCATAGGCATGCAATCAAATAGTAAACACTTACTTATTTTAAATAATATATTATTCGTTAAAATAAAGTGATATGATCATTTTATGCTATGCTAATTATCATTTATATAAACTCTCATACAATTTGAATATTCATAGGCATGCAATCAAATAGTAAACACTTACTTATTTTAAATAATAATATATTTTTCGTTAAAATAAAGTGATATGATCATTTTATGCTATGCTAATTATCATTTATATAAACTCTCATACAATTTGAATATTCATAGGCATGCAATCAAATAGTAAACACTTACTTATTTTAAATAATAATATATTTTTCGTTAAAATAAAGTGATATGATCATTTTATGCTATGCTAATTATCATTTATATAAACTCTCATACAATTTGAATATTCATATGCATGCAATCAAATAGTAAACACTTACTTATTTTAAATAATATATTATTCGTTAAAATAAAGTGATATGATCATTTTATGCTATGCTAATTATCATTTATATAAACTCTCATACGATTTGAATATTCATAGGCATGCAATCAAATAGTAAACACTTACTTATTTTAAATAATATATTATTCGTTAAAGTAAATTGATATGATCATTTTATGCTATGCTAATTATCATTTATATAAACTCTCATACGATTTGAATATTCATAGGCATGCAATCAAATAGTAAACACTTACTTATTTTAAATAATATATTATTCGTTAAAGTAAAGTGATATGATCATTTTATGCTATGCTAATTATCATTTATATAAACTCTCATACGATTTGAATATTCATAGCCATGCAATCAAATAGTAAACACTTACTTATTTTAAATAATATATTATTCGTTAAAATAAAGTGATATGATCATTTTATGCTATGCTAATTATCATTTATATAAACTCTCATACAATTTGAATATTCATAGGCATGCAATCAAATAGTAAACACTTACTTATTTTAAATAATATATTATTCGTTAAAATAAAGTGATATGATCATTTTATGCTATGCTAATTATCATTTATATAAACTCTCATACAATTTGAATATTCATAGGCATGCAATCAAATAGTAAACACTTACTTATTTTAAATAATATATTATTCGTTAAAATAAAGTGATATGATCATTTTATGCTATGCTAATTATCATTTATATAAACTCTCATACGATTTGAATATTCATAGGCATGCAATCAAATAGTAAACACTTACTTATTTTAAATAATATATTATTCGTTAAAGTAAAGTGATATGATCATTTTATGCTATGCTAATTATCATTTATATAAACTCTCATACGATTTGAATATTCATAGGCATGCAATCAAATAGTAAACACTTACTTATTTTAAATAATATATTATTCGTTAAAATAAAGTGATATGATCATTTTATGCTACGCTAATTATCATTTATATAAACTCTCATACGATTTGAATATTCATAGGCATGCAATCAAATAGTAAACACTTACTTATTTTAAATAATATATTATTCGTTAAAATAAAGTGATATGATCATTTTATGCTATGCTAATTATCATTTATATAAACTCATACGATTTGAATATTCATAGGCATGCAATCAAATAGTAAACACTTACTTATTTTAAATAATATATTATTCGTTAAAATAAAGTGATATGATCATTTTATGCTATGCTAATTATCATTTATATAAACTCTCATACAATTTGAATATTCATAGGCATGCAATCAAATAGTAAACACTTACTTATTTTAAATAATATATTATTCGTTAAAATAAAGTGATATGATCATTTTATGCTATGCTAATTATCATTTATATAAACTCTCATACGATTTGAATATTCATAGGCATGCAATCAAATAGTAAACACTTACTTATTATAAATAATATATTATTCGTTAAAGTATAGTGATATGATCATTTTATGCTATGCTAATTATCATTTATATAAACTCTCATACGATTTGAATATTCATAGGCATGCAATCAAATAGTAAACACTTACTTATTTTATATAATATATTATTCGTTAAAATAAAGTGATATGATCATTTTATGCTACGCTAATTATCATTTATATAAACTCATACGATTTGAATATTCATAGGCATGCAATCAAATAGTAAACACTTACTTATTTTAAATAATATATTATTCGTTAAAATAAAGTGATATGATCATTTTATGCTATGCTAATTATCATTTATATAAACTCTCATACAATTTAAATATTCATAGGCATGCAATCAAATAGTAAACACTTACTTATTTTAAATAATATATTATTCGTTAAAATAAAGTGATATGATCATTTTATGCTATGCTAATTATCATTTATATAAACTCTCATACGATTTGAATATTCATAGGCATGCAATCAAATAGTAAACACTTACTTATTTTAAATAATATATTATTCGTTAAAATAAAGTGATATGATCATTTTATGCTATGCAAATTATCATTTATATAAACTCTCATACGATTTGAATATTCATAGGCATGCAATCAAATAGTAAACACTTACTTATTTTAAATAATATATTATTCGTTAAAGTAAAGTGATATGATCATTTTATGCTACGCTAATTATCATTTATATAAACTCTCATACAATTTGAATATCCATAGGCATGCAATCAAATAGTAAACACTTACTTATTTTAAATAATATATTATTCGTTAAAATAAAGTGATATGATCATTTTATGCTATGCTAATTATCATTTATATAAACTCTCATACGATTTGAATATTCATAGGCATGCAATCAAATAGTAAACACTTACTTATTTTAAATAATATATTATTCGTTAAAATAAAGTGATATGATCATTTTATGCTATGCTAATTATCATTTATATAAACTCTCATACAATTTGAATATTCATAGGCATGCAATCAAATAGTAAACACTTACTTATTTTAAATAATATATTATTCGTTAAAGTAAAGTGATATGATTATTTTATGCTACGCTAATTTTCATTTATATAAACTCTCATACGATTTGAATATTCATAGGCATGCAATCAAATAGTAAACACTTACTTATTTTAAATAATATATTATTCGTTAAAATAAAGTGATATGATCATTTTATGCTACGCTAATTATCATTTATATAAACTCATACGATTTGAATATTCATAGGCATGCAATCAAATAGTAAACACTTACTTATTTTAAATAATATATTATTCGTTAAAATAAAGTGATATGATCATTTTATGCTATGCTAATTATCATTTATATAAACTCTCATACAATTTGAATATTCATAGGCATGCAATCAAATAGTAAACACTTACTTATTTTAAATAATATATTATTCGTTAAAATAAAGTGATATGATCATTTTATGCTATGCTAATTATCATTTATATAAACTCTCATACGATTTGAATATTCATAGGCATGCAATCAAATAGTAAACACTTACTTATTTTAAATAATATATTATTCGTTAAAGTATAGTGATATGATCATTTTATGCTATGCTAATTATCATTTATATAAACTCTCATACGATTTGAATATTCATAGGCATGCAATCAAATAGTAAACACTTACTTATTTTATATAATATATTATTCGTTAAAATAAAGTGATATGATCATTTTATGCTACGCTAATTATCATTTATATAAACTCATACGATTTGAATATTCATAGGCATGCAATCAAATAGTAAACACTTACTTATTTTAAATAATATATTATTCGTTAAAATAAAGTGATATGATCATTTTATGCTATGCTAATTATCATTTATATAAACTCTCATACAATTTAAATATTCATAGGCATGCAATCAAATAGTAAACACTTACTTATTTTAAATAATATATTATTCGTTAAAATAAAGTGATATGATCATTTTATGCTATGCTAATTATCATTTATATAAACTCTCATACGATTTGAATATTCATAGGCATGCAATCAAATAGTAAACACTTACTTATTTTAAATAATATATTATTCGTTAAAATAAAGTGATATGATCATTTTATGCTATGCAAATTATCATTTATATAAACTCTCATACGATTTGAATATTCATAGGCATGCAATCAAATAGTAAACACTTACTTATTTTAAATAATATATTATTCGTTAAAGTAAAGTGATATGATCATTTTATGCTACGCTAATTATCATTTATATAAACTCTCATACAATTTGAATATCCATAGGCATGCAATCAAATAGTAAACACTTACTTATTTTAAATAATATATTATTCGTTAAAATAAAGTGATATGATCATTTTATGCTATGCTAATTATCATTTATATAAACTCTCATACGATTTGAATATTCATAGGCATGCAATCAAATAGTAAACACTTACTTATTTTAAATAATATATTATTCGTTAAAATAAAGTGATATGATCATTTTATGCTATGCTAATTATCATTTATATAAACTCTCATACGATTTGAATATTCATAGGCATGCAATCAAATAGTAAACACTTACTTATTTTAAATAATATATTATTCGTTAAAGTAAAGTGATATGATTATTTTATGCTACGCTAATTTTCATTTATATAAACTCTCATACGATTTGAATATTCATAGGCATGCAATCAAATAGTAAACACTTACTTATTTTAAATAATATATTATTCGTTAAAATAAAGTGATATGATCATTTTATGCTACGCTAATTATCATTTATATAAACTCTCATACAATTTGAATATTCATAGGCATGCAATCAAATAGTAAACACTTACTTATTTTAAATAATATATTATTCGTTAACATAAAGTGATATGATCATTTTATGCTACGCTAATTATCATTTATATAAACTCTCATACGATTTGAATATTCATAGGCATGCAATCAAATATTAAACACTTACTTATTTTAAATAATATAATATTTGTTAAAATAAAGTGATTTGATCATTTTATGGCATGCTAATTATCATTTATATAAACTCTCATACGATTTGAATGTTCATAGGCATGCAATCAAATAGTAAACACTTACTTATTTTAAATAATATATTATTCGTTAAAATAAAGTGATATGATCATTTTATGCTACGCTAATTATCATTTATATAAACTCTCATGCAATTTGAATATTCATAGGCATGCAATCAAATAGTAAACACTTACTTATTTTAAATAATAATATATTATTCGTTAAAATAAAGTGATATGATCATTTTATGCTATGCTAATTATCATTTATATAAACTCTCATACAATTTGAATATTCATAGGCATGCAATCAAATAGTAAACACTTACTTATTTTAAATAATAATATATTATTCGTTAAAATAAAGTGATATGATCATTTTATGCTATGCTAATTATCATTTATATAAACTCTCATACGATTTGAATATTCATAGGCATGCAATCAAATAGTAAACACTTACTTATTTTAAATAATATATTATTCGTTAAAATAAAGTGATATGATCATTTTATGCTATGCTAATTATCATTTATATAAACTCTCATACAATTTGAATATTCATAGGCATGCAATCAAATAGTAAACACTTACTTATTTTAAATAATAATATATTTTTCGTTAAAATAAAGTGATATGATCATTTTATGCTATGCTAATTATCATTTATATAAACTCTCATACAATTTGAATATTCATAGGCATGCAATCAAATAGTAAACACTTACTTATTTTAAATAATATATTATTCGTTAAAATAAAGTGATATGATCATTTTATGCTATGCTAATTATCATTTATATAAACTCTCATACGATTTGAATATTCATAGGCATGCAATCAAATAGTAAACACTTACTTATTTTAAATAATATATTATTCGTTAAAGTAAAGTGATATGATCATTTTATGCTATGCTAATTATCATTTATATAAACTCTCATACGATTTGAATATTCATAGGCATGCAATCAAATAGTAAACACTTACTTATTTTAAATAATATATTATTCGTTAAAGTAAAGTGATATGATCATTTTATGCTATGCTAATTATCATTTATATAAACTCTCATACGATTTGAATATTCATAGCCATGCAATCAAATAGTAAACACTTACTTATTTTAAATAATATATTATTCGTTAAAATAAAGTGATATGATCATTTTATGCTATGCTAATTATCATTTATATAAACTCTCATACGATTTGAATATTCATAGGCATGCAATCAAATAGTAAACACTTACTTATTTTAAATAATATATTATTCGTTAAAGTAAAGTGATATGATCATTTTATGCTATGCTAATTATCATTTATATAAACTCTCATACGATTTGAATATTCATAGCCATGCAATCAAATAGTAAACACTTACTTATTTTAAATATTATATTATTCGTTAAAATAAAGTGATATGATCATTTTATGCTATGCTAATTATCATTTATATAAACTCTCATACGATTTGAATATTCATAGGCATGCAATCAAATAGTAAACACTTACTTATTTTATATAATATATTATTCGTTAAAATAAAGTGATATGATCATTTTATGCTACGCTAATTATCATTTATATAAACTCATACGATTTGAATATTCATAGGCATGCAATCAAATAGTAAACACTTACTTATTTTAAATAATATATTATTCGTTAAAATAAAGTGATATGATCATTTTATGCTATGCTAATTATCATTTATATAAACTCTCATACAATTTAAATATTCATAGGCATGCAATCAAATAGTAAACACTTACTCATTTTAAATAATATATTATTCGTTAAAATAAAGTGATATGATCATTTTATGCTATGCTAATTATCATTTATATAAACTCTCATACGATTTGAATATTCATAGGCATGCAATCAAATAGTAAACACTTACTTATTTTAAATAATAATATATTATTCGTTAAAATAAAGTGATATGATCATTTTATGCTATGCTAATTATCATTTATATAAACTCTCATACGATTTGAATATTCATAGGCATGCAATCAAATAGTAAACACTTACTTATTTTATATAATATATTACTCGTTAAAATAAAGTGATATGATCATTTTATGCTACGCTAATTATCATTTATATAAACTCATACGATTTGAATATTCATAGGCATGCAATCAAATAGCAAACACTTACTTATTTTAAATAATATATTATTCGTTAAAATAAAGTGATATGATCATTTTATGCTATGCTAATTATCATTTATATAAACTCTCATACAATTTAAATATTCATAGGCATGCAATCAAATAGTAAACACTTACTTATTTTAAATAATATATTATTCGTTAAAATAAAGTGATATGATCATTTTATGCTATGCTAATTATCATTTATATAAACTCTCATACGATTTGAATATTCATAGGCATGCAATCAAATAGTAAACACTTACTTATTTTAAATAATATATTATTCGTTAAAATAAAGTGATATGATCATTTTATGCTATGCAAATTATCATTTATATAAACTCTCATACGATTTGAATATTCATAGGCATGCAATCAAATAGTAAACACTTACTTATTTTAAATAATATATTATTCGTTAAAGTAAAGTGATATGATCATTTTATGCTACGCTAATTATCATTTATATAAACTCTCATACAATTTGAATATCCATAGGCATGCAATCAAATAGTAAACACTTACTTATTTTAAATAATATATTATTCGTTAAAATAAAGTGATATGATCATTTTATGCTATGCTAATTATCATTTATATAAACTCTCATACGATTTGAATATTCATAGGCATGCAATCAAATAGTAAACACTTACTTATTTTAAATAATATATTATTCGTTAAAATAAAGTGATATGATCATTTTATGCTATGCTAATTATCATTTATATAAACTCTCATACGATTTGAATATTCATAGGCATGCAATCAAATAGTAAACACTTACTTATTTTAAATAATATATTATTCGTTAAAGTAAACTGATATGATTATTTTATGCTACGCTAATTTTCATTTATATAAACTCTCATACGATTTGAATATTCATAGGCATGCAATCAAATAGTAAACACTTACTTATTTTAAATAATATATTATTCGTTAAAATAAAGTGATATGATCATTTTATGCTACGCTAATTATCATTTATATAAACTCTCATACAATTTGAATATTCATAGGCATGCAATCAAATAGTAAACACTTACTTATTTTAAATAATATATTATTCGTTAACATAAAGTGATATGATCATTTTATGCTACGCTAATTATCATTTATATAAACTCTCATACGATTTGAATATTCATAGGCATGCAATCAAATATTAAACACTTACTTATTTTAAATAATATATTATTCGTTAAAATAAAGTGATTTGATCATTTTATGGTATGCTAATTATCATTTATATAAACTCTCATACGATTTGAATGTTCATAGGCATGCAATCAAATAGTAAACACTTACTTATTTTAAATAATATATTATTCGTTAAAATAAAGTGATATGATCATTTTATGCTACGCTAATTATCATTTATATAAACTCTCATGCAATTTGAATATTCATAGGCATGCAATCAAATAGTAAACACTTACTTATTTTAAATAATAATATATTATTCGTTAAAATAAAGTGATATGATCATTTTATGCTATGCTAATTATCATTTATATAAACTCTCATACAATTTGAATATTCATAGGCATGCAATCAAATAGTAAACACTTACTTATTTTAAATAATAATATATTATTCGTTAAAATAAAGTGATATGATCATTTTATGCTATGCTAATTATCATTTATATAAACTCTCATACGATTTGAATATTCATAGGCATGCAATCAAATAGTAAACACTTACTTATTTTAAATAATATATTATTCGTTAAAATAAAGTGATATGATCATTTTATGCTATGCTAATTATCATTTATATAAACTCTCATACGATTTGAATATTCATAGGCATGCAATCAAATAGTAAACACTTACTTATTTTAAATAATATATTATTCGTTAAAATAAAGTGATATGATCATTTTATGCTATGCTAATTATCATTTATATAAACTCTCATACAATTTAAATATTCATAGGCATGCAATCAAATAGTAAACACTTACTTATTTTAAATAATATATTATTCGTTAAAATAAAGTGATATGATCATTTTATGCTATGCAAATTATCATTTATATAAACTCTCATACGATTTGAATATTCATAGGCATGCAATCAAATAGTAAACACTTACTTATTTTAAATAATATATTATTCGTTAAAATAAAGTGATATGATCATTTTATGCTATGCTAATTATCATTTATATAAACTCTCATACGATTTGAATATTCATAGGCATGCAATCAAATAGTAAACACTTACTTATTTTAAATAATATATTATTCGTTAAAATAAAGTGATATGATCATTTTATGCTATGCTAATTATCATTTATATAAACTCTCATACAATTTAAATATTCATAGGCATGCAATCAAATAGTAAACACTTACTTATTTTAAATAATATATTATTCGTTAAAGTAAAGTGATATGATCATTTTATGCTACGCTAATTATCATTTATATAAACTCTCATACAATTTGAATATCCATAGGCATGCAATCAAATAGTAAACACTTACTTATTTTAAATAATATATTATTCGTTAAAATAA
Source organism: Acmispon strigosus (assembly GCA_030819835.1). NCBI lineage: Eukaryota > Viridiplantae > Streptophyta > Magnoliopsida > Fabales > Fabaceae > Acmispon > Acmispon strigosus. Next base: position 19,126,352 of record JAUAMA010000004.1, on the reverse strand, counting down.
AGTGATATGATCATTTTATGCTATGCTAATTATCATTTATATAAACTCTCATACGATTTGAATATTCATAGGCATGCAATCAAATAGTAAACACTTACTTATTTTAAATAATATATTATTCGTTAAAATAAAGTGATATGATCATTTTATGCTATGCTAATTATCATTTATATAAACTCTCATACGATTTGAATATTCATAGGCATGCAATCAAATAGTAAACACTTACTTATTTTAAATAATATATTATTCGTTAAAGTAAACTGATATGATTATTTTATGCTACGCTAATTTTCATTTATATAAACTCTCATACGATTTGAATATTCATAGGCATGCAATCAAATAGTAAACACTTACTTATTTTAAATAATATATTATTCGTTAAAATAAAGTGATATGATCATTTTATGCTACGCTAATTATCATTTATATAAACTCTCATACAATTTGAATATTCATAGGCATGCAATCAAATAGTAAACACTTACTTATTTTAAATAATATATTATTCGTTAACATAAAGTGATATGATCATTTTATGCTACGCTAATTATCATTTATATAAACTCTCATACGATTTGAATATTCATAGGCATGCAATCAAATATTAAACACTTACTTATTTTAAATAATATATTATTCGTTAAAATAAAGTGATTTGATCATTTTATGGTATGCTAATTATCATTTATATAAACTCTCATACGATTTGAATGTTCATAGGCATGCAATCAAATAGTAAACACTTACTTATTTTAAATAATATATTATTCGTTAAAATAAAGTGATATGATCATTTTATGCTACGCTAATTATCATTTATATAAACTCTCATGCAATTTGAATATTCATAGGCATGCAATCAAATAGTAAACACTTACTTATTTTATATAATATATTACTCGTTAAAATAAAGTGATATGATCATTTTATGCTACGCTAATTATCATTTATATAAACTCTCATACGATTTGAATATTCATAGGCATGCAATCAAATATTAAACACTTACTTATTTTAAATAATATATTATTCGTTAAAATAAAGTGATTTGATCATTTTATGGTATGCTAATTATCATTTATATAAACTCTCATACGATTTGAATGTTCATAGGCATGCAATCAAATAGTAAACACTTACTTATTTTAAATAATATATTATTCGTTAAAATAAAGTGATATGATCATTTTATGCTACGCTAATTATCATTTATATAAACTCTCATGCAATTTGAATATTCATAGGCATGCAATCAAATAGTAAACACTTACTTATTTTAAATAATAATATATTATTCGTTAAAATAAAGTGATATGATCATTTTATGCTATGCTAATTATCATTTATATAAACTCTCATACAATTTGAATATTCATAGGCATGCAATCAAATAGTAAACACTTACTTATTTTAAATAATAATATATTATTCGTTAAAATAAAGTGATATGATCATTTTATGCTATGCTAATTATCATTTATATAAACTCTCATACGATTTAATTATTCATAGGCATGCAATCAAATAGTAAACACTTACTTATTTTAAATAATATATTATTCGTTAAAATAAAGTGTTATGATCATTTTATGCTATGCTAATTATCATTTATATAAACTCTCATACAATTTGAATATTCATAGGCATGCAATCAAATAGTAAGCACTTACTTATTTTAAATAATATATTATTCGTTAAAATAAAGTGATATGATCATTTTATGCTATGCTAATTATCATTTATATAAACTCTCATACAATTTGAATATTCATAGGCATGCAATCAAATAGTAAGCACTTACTTATTTTAAATAATATATTGTTCGTTAAAATAAAGTGATATGATCATTTTATGCTATGCTAATTATCATTTATATAAACTCTCATACAATTTAATTATTCATAGGCATGCAATCAAATAGTAAACACTTACTTATTTTAAATAATATATTATTCGTTAAAATAAAGTGATATGATCATTTTATGCTATGCTAATTATCATTTATATAAACTCTCATACAATTTGAATATTCATAGGCATGCAATCAAATAGTAAGCACTTACTTATTTTAAATAATATATTATTCGTTAAAATAAAATGATATGATCATTTTATGCTATGCTAATTATCATTTATATAAACTCTCATACAATTTGAATATTAAAAGGCATTATTTTAAATAATATATTATTCGTTAAAATAAAGTGATATGATCATTTTATGCTATGCTAATTATCATTTATATAAACTCTCATACAATTTGAATATTCATAGGCATGCAATCAAATAGTAAGCACTTACTTATTTTAAATAATATATTATTCGTTAAAATAAAGTGATATGATCATTTTATGCTATGCTAATTATCATTTATATAAACTCTCATACAATTTAATTATTCATAGGCATGCAATCAAATAGTAAACACTTACTTATTTTAAATAATATATTATTCGTTAAAATAAAGTGTTATGATCATTTTATGCTATGCTAATTATCATTTATATAAACTTTCATACAATTTGAATATTCATAGGCATGCAATCAAATAGTAAGCACTTACTCATTTTAAATAATATATTATTCGTTAAAATAAAGTGATATGATCATTTTATGCTATGCTAATTATCATTTATATAAACTCTCATACAATTTGAATATTCATAGGCATGCAATCAAATAGTAAGCACTTACTTATTTTAAATAATATATTGTTCGTTAAAATAAAGTGATATGATCATTTTATGCTATGCTAATTATCATTTATATAAACTCTCATACAATTTAATTATTCATAGGCATGCAATCAAATAGTAAACACTTACTTATTTTAAATAATATATTATTCGTTAAAATAAAGTGATATGATCATTTTATGCTATGCTAATTATCATTTATATAAACTCTCATACAATTTGAATATTCATAGGCATGCAATCAAATAGTAATCACTTACTTATTTTAAATAATATATTATTCGTTAAAATAAAGTGATATGATCATTTTATGCTATGCTAATTATCATTTATATAAACTCTCATACAATTTAATTATTCATAGGCATGCAATCAAATAGTAAACACTTACTTATTCTAAATAATATATTATTCGTTAAAATAAAGTGATATGATCATTTTATGCTATGCTAATTATCATTTATATAAACTCTCATACAATTTAATTATTCATAGGCATGCAATCAAATAGTAAACACTTACTTATTTTAAATAATATATTATTCGTTAAAATAAAGTGATATGATCATTTTATGCTATGCTAATTATCATTTATATAAACTCTCATACGATTTGAATATTCATAGGCATGCAATCAAATAGTAAACATTTACTTATTTTAAATAATATATTATTCGTTAAAATAAAGTGATATGATCATTTTATGCTATGCTAATTATCATTTATATAAACTCTCATACGATTTGAATATTCATAGGCATGCAATCAAATAGTAAACACTTACTTATTTTAAATAATATATTATTCGTTAAAATAAAGTGATATGATCATTTTATGCTATGCTAATTATCATTTATATAAACTCTCATACAATTTGAATATTCATAGGCTAAACACTTACTTATTTTAAATAATATATTATTCGTTAAAATAAAGTGATATGATCATTTTATGCTATGCTAATTATCATTTATATAAACTCTCATACAATTTGAATATTCATAGGCATGCAATCAAATAGTAAGCACTTACTTATTTTAAATAATATATTATTCGTTAAAATAAAGTGATATGATCATTTTATGCTATGCTAATTATCGTTTATATAAACTCTCATACAATTTGAATATTCATAGGCATGCAATCAAATAGTAAACACTTACTTATTTTAAATAATATATTATTCGTTAAAATAAAGTGATATGATCATTTTATGCTATGCTAATTATCATTTATATAAACTCTCATACAATTTGAATATTCATAGGCATGCAATCAAATAGTAATCACTTACTTATTTTAAATAATATATTATTCGTTAAAATAAAGTGATATGATCATTTTATGCTATGCTAATTATCATTTATATAAACTCTCATACAATTTAATTATTCATAGGCATGCAATCAAATAGTAAACACTTACTTATTTTAAATAATATATTATTCGTTAAAATAAAGTGATATGATCATTTTATGCTATGCTAATTATCATTTATATAAACTCTCATACAATTTAATTATTCATAGGCATGCAATCAAATAGTAAACACTTACTTATTTTAAATAATATATTATTCGTTAAAATAAAGTGATATGATCATTTTATGCTATGCTAATTATCATTTATATAAACTCTCATACAATTTGAATATTCATAGGCTAAACACTTACTTATTTTAAATAATATATTATTCGTTAAAATAAAGTGATATGATCATTTTATGCTATGCTAATTATCATTTATATAAACTCTCATACAATTTGAATATTCATAGGCATGCAATCAAATAGTAAACACTTACTTATTTTAAATAATATATTATTCGTTAAAATAAAGTGAATTGATCATTTTATGCTATGCTAATTATCATTTATATAAACTCTCATACAATTTAATTATTCATAGGCATGCAATCAAATAGTAAACACTTACTTATTTTAAATAATATATTATTCGTTAAAATAAAGTGTTATGATCATTTTATGCTATGCTAATTATCATTTATATAAACTCTCATACAATTTGAATATTCATAGGCATGCAATCAAATAGTAAGCACTTACTTATTTTAAATAATATATTATTCGTTAAAATAAAGTGATATGATCATTTTATGCTATGCTAATTATCATTTATATAAACTCTCATACAATTTGAATATTCATAGGCATGCAATCAAATAGTAAGCACTTACTTATTTTAAATAATATATTGTTCGTTAAAATAAAGTGATATGATCATTTTATGCTATGCTAATTATCATTTATATAAACTCTCATACAATTTAATTATTCATAGGCATGCAATCAAATAGTAAACACTTACTTATTTTAAATAATATATTATTCGTTAAAATAAAGTGATATGATCATTTTATGCTATGCTAATTATCATTTATATAAACTCTCATACAATTTGAATATTCATAGGCATGCAATCAAATAGTAAGCACTTACTTATTTTAAATAATATATTATTCGTTAAAATAAAATGATATGATCATTTTATGCTATGCTAATTATCATTTATATAAACTCTCATACAATTTGAATATTAAAAGGCATTATTTTAAATAATATATTATTCGTTAAAATAAAGTGATATGATCATTTTATGCTATGCTAATTATCATTTATATAAACTCTCACACAATTTGAATATTCATAGGCATGCAATCAAATAGTAAGCACTTACTTATTTTAAATAATATATTATTCGTTAAAATAAAGTGATATGATCATTTTATGCTATGCTAATTATCATTTATATAAACTCTCATACAATTTAATTATTCATAGGCATGCAATCAAATAGTAAACACTTACTTATTTTAAATAATATATTATTCGTTAAAATAAAGTGTTATGATCATTTTATGCTATGCTAATTATCATTTATATAAACTTTCATACAATTTGAATATTCATAGGCATGCAATCAAATAGTAAGCACTTACTCATTTTAAATAATATATTATTCGTTAAAATAAAGTGATATGATCATTTTATGCTATGCTAATTATCATTTATATAAACTCTCATACAATCTGAATATTCATAGGCATGCAATCAAATAGTAAACACTTACTTATTTTAAATAATATATTATTCGTTAAAATAAAGTGATATGATCATTTTATGCTATGCTAATTATCATTTATATAAACTCTCATACAATTTGAATATTCATAGGCATGCAATCAAATAGTAAGCACTTACTTATTTTAAATAATATATATTATTCGTTAAAATAAAGTGATATGATCATTTTATGCTATGGTAATTATCATTTATATAAACTCTCATACAATTTGAATATTCATAGGCATTATTTTAAATAATATGTTATTCGTTAAAATAAAGTGATATGATCATTTTATGCTATGCTAATTATCATTTATATAAACTCTCATACAATTTGAATATTCATAGGCATGCAATCAAATAGTAAACACTTACTTATTTTAAATAATATATTATTCGTTAAAATAAAGTGATATGATCATTTTATGCTATGCTAATTATCATTTATATAAACTCTCATACAATTTGAATATTCAAAGGCATTATTTTAAATAATATATTATTCGTTAAAATAAAGTGATATGATCATTTTATGCTATGCTAATTATCATTTATATAAACTCTCATACAATCTGAATATTCATAGGCATGCAATCAAATAGTAAGCACTTACTTATTTTAAATAATATATTATTCGTTAAAATAAAGTGATATGATCATTTTATGATATGCTAATTATCATTTATATAAACTCTCATACAATTTGAATATTCATAGGCATGCAATCAAATAGTAAGCACTTACTTATTTTAAATAATATATTATTCGTTAAAATAAAGTGATATAATCATTTTATGCTATACTAATTATCATTTATATAAACTCTCATACAATTTGAATATTCATAGGCATGCAATCAAATAGTAAGCACTTACTTATTTTAAATAATATATTGTTCGTTAAAATAAAGTGATATGATCATTTTATGCTATGCTAATTATCATTTATATAAACTCTCATACAATTTGAATATTCATAGGCATGCAATCAAATAGTAAACACTTACTTATTTTAAATAATATATTATTCGTTAAAATAAAGTGATATGATCATTTTATGCTATGCTAATTATCATTTATATAAACTCTCATACAATTTGAATATTCATAGGCATGCAATCAAATAGTAAGCACTTACTTATTTTAAATAATATATATTATTCGTTAAAATAAAGTGATATGATCATTTTATGCTATGGTAATTATCATTTATATAAACTCTCATACAATTTGAATATTCATAGGCATTATTTTAAATAATATGTTATTCGTTAAAATAAAGTGATATGATCATTTTATGCTATGCTAATTATCATTTATATAAACTCTCATACAATTTGAATATTCATAGGCATGCAATCAAATAGTAAACACTTACTTATTTTAAATAATATATTATTCGTTAAAATAAAGTGATATGATCATTTTATGCTATGCTAATTATAATTTATATAAACTCTCATACAATTTGAATATTCATAGGCTAAACACTTACTTATTTTAAATAATATATTATTCGTTAAAATAAAGTGATATGATCATTTTATGCTATGCTAATTATCATTTATATAAACTCTAATACAATTTGAATATTCATAGGCATGCAATCAAATAGTAAACACTTACTTATTTTAAATAATATATTATTCGTTAAAGTAAAGTGATATGATCATTTTATGCTATGCTAATTATCATTTATATAAACTCTCATACGATTTGAATATTCATAGGCATGCAATCAAATAGTAAACACTTACTTATTTTAAATAATATATTATTCGTTAAAATAAAATGATATGATCATTTTATGCTATGCTAATTATCATTTATATAAACTCTCATACAATTTGAATATTCAAAGGCATTATTTTAAATAATATATTATTCGTTAAAATAAAGTGATATGATCATTTTATGCTATGCTAATTGTCATTTATATAAACTCTCATACAATTTGAATATTCATAGGCATGCAATCAAATAGTAAGCACTTACTTATTTTAAATAATATATTATTCGTTAAAATAAAATGATATGATCATTTTATGCTATGCTAATTATCATTTATATAAACTCTCATACAATTTGAATATTCAAAGGCATTATTTTAAATAATATATTATTCGTTAAAATAAAGTGATATGATCATTTTATGCTATGCTAATTATCATTTATATAAACTCTCATACAATTTGAATATTCATAGGCATGCAATCAAATAGTAAGCACTTACTTATTTTAAATAATATATTATTCGTTAAAATAAAGTGATATGATCATTTTATTCTATGCTAATTATCATTTATATAAACTCTCATACAATTTGGATATTCATAGGCATGCAATCAAATAGTAAACACTTACTTATTTTAAATAATATATTATTCGTTAAAATAAAGTGATATGATCATTTTATGCTATGCTAATTATCATTTATATAAACTCTCATACAATTTGAATATTCATAGGCATGCAATCAAATAGTAAACACTTACTTATTTTAAATAATATATTATTCGTTAAAATAAAGTGATATGATCATTTTATGCTATGCTAATTATCATTTATATAAACTCTCATACAATTTGAATATTCATAGGCTAAACATTTACTTATTTTAAATAATATATTATTCGTTAAAATAAAGTGATATGATCATTTTATGCTATGCTAATTATCATTTATATAAACTCTCATACAATTTGAATATTCATAGGCATGCAATCAAATAGTAAACACTTACTTATTTTAAATAATATATTATTCGTTAAAATAAAATAATATGATCATTTTATGCTATGCTAATTATCATTTATATAAACTCTCATACAATTTAATTATTCATAGGCATGCAATCAAATAGTAAACACTTACTTATTTTAAATAATATATTATTCGTTAAAGTAAAGTGATATGATCATTTTATGCTATGCTAATTATCATTTATATAAACTCTCATACGATTTGAATATTCATAGGCATGCAATCAAATAGTAAACACTTACTTATTTTAAATAATATATTATTCGTTAAAATAAAGTGATATGATCATTTTATGCTATGCTAATTATCATTTATATAAACTCTCATACAATTTGAATATTCATAGGCATGCAATCAAATAGTAAGCACTTACTTATTTTAAATAATATATTATTCGTTAAAATAAAATGATATGATCATTTTATGCTATGCTAATTATCATTTATATAAACTCTCATACAATTTGAATATTCAAAGGCATTATTTTAAATAATATATTATTCGTTAAAATAAAGTGATATGATCATTTTATGCTATGCTAATTATCATTTATATAAACTCTCATACAATTTGAATATTCATAGGCATGCAATCAAATAGTAAGCACTTACTTATTTTAAATAATATATTATTCGTTAAAATAAAGTGATATGATCATTTTATTCTATGCTAATTATCATTTATATAAACTCTCATACAATTTGGATATTCATAGGCATGCAATCAAATAGTAAACACTTACTTATTTTAAATAATATATTATTCGTTAAAATAAAGTGATATGATCATTTTATGCTATGCTAATTATCATTTATATAAACTCTCATACAATTTGAATATTCATAGGCATGCAATCAAATAGTAAGCACTTACTTATTTTAAATAATATATTATTCGTTAAAATAAAATGATATGATCATTTTATGCTATGCTAATTATCATTTATATAAACTCTCATACAATTTGAATATTCAAAGGCATTATTTTAAATAATATATTATTCGTTAAAATAAAGTGATATGATCATTTTATGCTATGCTAATTATCATTTATATAAACTCTCATACAATTTGAATATTCATAGGCATGCAATCAAATAGTAAGCACTTACTTATTTTAAATAATATATTATTCGTTAAAATAAAGTGATATGATCATTTTATGCTATGCTAATTATCATTTATATAAACTCTCATACAATTTGAATATTCATAGGCATGCAATCAAATAGTAAGCACTTACTTATTTTAAATAATATATTATTCGTTAAAATAAAGTGATATAATCATTTTATGCTATACTAATTATCATTTATATAAACTCTCATACAATTTGAATATTCATAGGCATGCAATCAAATAGTAAGCACTTACTTATTTTAAATAATATATTGTTCGTTAAAATAAAGTGATATGATCATTTTATGCTATGCTAATTATCATTTATATAAACTCTCATACAATTTGAATATTCATAGGCATGCAATCAAATAGTAAACACTTACTTATTTTAAATAATATATTATTCGTTAAAATAAAGTGATATGATCATTTTATGCTATGCTAATTATCATTTATATAAACTCTCATACAATTTGAATATTCATAGGCATGCAATCAAATAGTAAGCACTTACTTATTTTAAATAATATATATTATTCGTTAAAATAAAGTGATATGATCATTTTATGCTATGGTAATTATCATTTATATAAACTCTCATACAATTTGAATATTCATAGGCATTATTTTAAATAATATGTTATTCGTTAAAATAAAGTGATATGATCATTTTATGCTATGCTAATTATCATTTATATAAACTCTCATACAATTTGAATATTCATAGGCATGCAATCAAATAGTAAACACTTACTTATTTTAAATAATATATTATTCGTTAAAATAAAGTGATATGATCATTTTATGCTATGCTAATTATCATTTATATAAACTCTCATACAATTTGAATATTCATAGGCTAAACACTTACTTATTTTAAATAATATATTATTCGTTAAAATAAAGTGATATGATCATTTTATGCTACGCTAATTATCATTTATATAAACTCTCATACAATTTGAATATTCATAGGCATGCAATCAAATAGTAAACACTTACTTATTTTAAATAATATATTATTCGTTAAAATAAAGTGATATGATCATTTTATGCTACGCTAATTATCATTTATATAAACTCTCATACGATTTGAATATTCATAGGCATGCAATCAAATAGTAAACACTTACTTATTTTAAATAATATATTATTCGTTAAAATAAAGTGATTTGATCATTTTATGGTATGCTAATTATCATTTATATAAACTCTCATACGATTTGAATGTTCATAGGCATGCAATCAAATAGTAAACACTTACTTATTTTAAATAATATATTATTCGTTAAAATAAAGTGATATGATCATTTTATGCTACGCTAATTATCATTTATATAAACTCTCATGCAATTTGAATATTCATAGGCATGCAATCAAATAGTAAACACTTACTTATTTTAAATAATATATTATTCGTTAAAATAAAGTGATATGATCATTTTATGCTATGCTAATTATCATTTATATAAACTCTCATACAATTTGAATATTCATAGGCATGCAATCAAATAGTATACACTTACTTATTTTAAATAATAATATATTATTCGTTAAAATAAAGTGATATGATCATTTTATGCTACGCTAATTATCATTTATATAAACTCTCACACGATTTAAATATTCATAGGCATGCAATCAAATAGTAAACACTTACTTATTTTAAATAATATATTATTTGTTAAAATAAAGTGATATGATCATTTTATGCTATGCTAATTCTCATTTATATAAACTCTCATACAATTTGAATATTCATAGGCATGCAATCAAATAGTAAACACTTACTTATTTTAAATAATATATTATTCGTTAAAATAAAGTGATATGATCATTTTATGCTATGCTAATTATCATTTATATAAACTCTCCTACAATTTGAATATTCATAGGCATGCAATCAAATAGTAAGCACTTACTTATTTTAAATAATATATTATTCGTTAAAATAAAGTGATATGATCATTTTATGCTATGCTAATTATCATTTATATAAACTCTCATACAATTTGAATATTCATAGGCATGCAATCAAATAGTAAACACTTACTTATTTTAAATAATATATTATTCGTTAAATTAAAGTGATATGATCATTTTATGCTATGCTAATTATCATTAATATAAACTCTCACACAATTTGAATATTCATAGGTATGCAATCAAATAGTAAACACTTACTTATTTTAAATAATATATTATTCGTTAAAATAATGTGATATGATCATTTTATGCTATGCTAATTATCATTAATATAAACTCTCATGCGATTTGAATATTCATAGGCATGCAATCAAATAGTAAACACTTACTTATTTTAAATAATATATTATTCGTTAAAATAAAGTGATATGATCATTTTATGCTACGCTAATAATCATTTATATAAACTCTCATACAATTTGAATATTCATAGGCATGCAATCAAATAGTAAACACTTACTTATTTTAAATAATATATTATTCGTTAAAATAAAGTGATATGATCATTTTATGCTACGCTAATTATCATTTATATAAACTCTCATACAATTTGAATATTCATAGGCATGCCATCAAATAGTAAACACTTACTTATTTTAAATAATATATTATTCGTTAAAATAAAGTGATATGATCATTTTATGCTACGCTAATTATCATTTATATAAACTCTCATACAATTTGAATATTCATAGGCTAAACACTTACTTATTTTAAATAATATATTATTCGTTAAAATAAAGTGATATGATCATTTTATGCTATGCTAATTATCATTTATATAAACTCTCATACAATTTGAATATTCATAGGCATGCAATCAAATAGTAAACACTTACTTATTTTAAATAATATATTATTCGTTAAAATAAAGTGATATGATCATTTTATGGTATGCTAATTATCATTTATATAAACTCTCATACGATTTAATTATTCATAGGCATGCAATCAAATAGTAAACACTTACATATTTTAAATAATATATTATTCATTAAAGTAAAGTGATATGATTATTTTATGCTACGCTAATTTTCATTTATATAAACTCTCATACGATTTGAATATTCATAGGTATGCAATCAAATAGTAAACACTTACTTATTTTAAATAATATATTATTCGTTAAAATAAAGTGATAGGATCATTTTATGCTACGCTAATTATCATTTATATAAACTCTCATACGATTTGAATATTCATAGGCATGCAATCAAATAGTAAACACTTACTTATTTTAAATAACATATTATTCGTTAAAATAAAGTGATATGATCATTTTATGGTACGCTAATTAACATTTATATAAACTCTCATACGATTTGAATATTCATAGGCATGCAATCAAATAGTAAACACTTACTTATTTTAAATAATATATTATTCGTTAAAATAAAGTGATATGATCATTTTATGGTATGCTAATTATCATTTATATAAACTCTCATACGATTTGAATATTCATAGGCATGCAATCAAATAGTAAACACTTACTTATTTTAAATAATATATTATTCGTTAAAATAAAGTGATATGATCATTTTATGCTATGCTAATTATCATTTATATAAACTCTCATACGATTTGAATATTCATAGGCATGCAATCAAATAGTAAACACTTACATATTTTAAATAATATATTATTCGTTAAAGTAAAGTGATATGATCATTTTATGCTACGCTAATTATCATTTATATAAACTCTCATACAATTTGAATATTCATAGGCATGCAATCAAATAGTAAACACTTACTTATTTTAAATAATATATTATTCGTTAAAATAAAGTGATATGATCATTTTATGTTTCGCTAATTATCATTTATATAAACTCTCATACAATTTGAATATTCATAGGCATGCAATCAAATAGTAAACACTTACTTATTTTAAATAATATATTATTCGTTAAAATAAAGTGATATGATCATTTTATGCTACGCTAATTATCATTTATATAAACTCTCATACAATTTGAATATTCATAGGCATGCAATCAAATAGTAAGCACTTACTTATTTTAAATAATATATTATTCGTTAAAATAAAGTGATATGATCATTTTATGCTATGCTAATTATCGTTTATATAAACTCTCATACAATTTGAATATTCATAGGCATGCAATCAAATAGTAAACACTTACTTATTTTAAATAATATATTATTCGTTAAAATAAAGTGATATGATCATTTTATGCTATGCTAATTATCATTTATATAAACTCTCATACAATTTGAATATTCATAGGCATGCAATCAAATAGTAAGCACTTACTTATTTTAAATAATATATTATTCGTTAAATTAAAGTGATATGATCATTTTATGCTATGCTAATTATCGTTTATATAAACTCTCTTACAATTTGAATATTCATAGGCATGCAATCAAATAGTAAACACTTACTTATTTTAAATAATATATTATTCGTTAAAATAAAGTGATATGATCATTTTATGCTATGCTAATTATCATTTATATAAACTCTCAAACAATTTAATTATTCATAGGCATGCAATCAAATAGTAAGCACTTACTTATTTTAAATAATATATTATTCGTTAAAATAAAGTGATATGATCATTTTATGCTATACTAATTATCATTTATATAAACTCTCATACAATTTGAATATTCATAGGCATGCAATCAAATAGTAAGCACTTACTTATTTTAAATAATATATTGTTCGTTAAAATAAAGTTATATGATCATTTTATGCTATGCTAATTATCATTTATATAAACTCTCATACAATTTGAATATTCATAGGCATGCAATCAAATAGTAAACACTTACTTATTTTAAATAATATATTATTCGTTAAAATAAAGTGATATGATCATTTTATGCTATGCTAATTATCATTTATATAAACTCTCATACAATTTAATTATTCATAGGCATGCAATCAAATAGTAAACACTTACTTATTTTAAATAATATATTATTCGTTAAAATAAAGTGATATGATCATTTTATGCTATGCTAATTATCATTTATATAAACTCTCATACAATTTGAATATTCATAGGCATGCAATCAAATAGTAAGCACTTACTTATTTTAAATAATATATATTATTCGTTAAAATAAAGTGATATGATCATTTTATGCTATGCTAATTATCATTTATATAAACTCTCATACAATTTGAATATTCATAGGCATGCAATCAAATAGTAAACACTTACTTATTTTAAATAATATATTATTCGTTAAAATAAAGTGATATGATCATTTTATGCTATGCTAATTATCATTTATATAAACTCTCACACAATTTGAATATTCATAGGCATGCAATCAAATAGTAAACACTTACTTATTTTAAATAATATATTATTCGTTAAAATAAAGTGATATGATCATTTTATGCTATGCTAATTATCATTTATATAAACTCTCACACAATTTGAGTATTCATAGGCATGCAATCAAATAGTAAACACTTACTTATTTTAAATAATATATTATTCGTTAAAATAAAGTGATATGATCATTTTATGCTATGCTAATTATCATTTATATAAACTCTCATACAATTTGAATATTCATAGGCATGCAATCAAATAGTAAGCACTTACTTATTTTAAATAATATATTATTCGTTAAAATAAAGTGATATGATCATTTTATGCTATGCTAATTATCGTTTATATAAACTCTCATACAATTTGAATATTCATAGGCATGCAATCAAATAGTAAACACTTACTTATTTTAAATAATATATTATTCGTTAAAATAAAGTGATATGATCATTTTATGCTATGCTAATTATCATTTATATAAACTCTCATACAATTTGAATATTCATAGGCATGCAATCAAATAGTAAGCACTTACTTATTTTAAATAATATATTATTCGTTAAAATAAAGTGATATGATCATTTTATGCTATGCTAATTATCGTTTATATAAACTCTCATACAATTTGAATATTCATAGGCATGCAATCAAATAGTAAACACTTACTTATTTTAAATAATATATTATTCGTTAAAATAAAGTGATATGATCATTTTATGCTATGCTAATTATCATTTATATAAACTCTCATACAATTTGAATATTCATAGGCATGCAATCAAATAGTAAGCACTTACTTATTTTAAATAATATATTATTCGTTAAAATAAAGTGATATGATCATTTTATGCTATGCTAATTATCGTTTATATAAACTCTCTTACAATTTGAATATTCATAGGCATGCAATCAAATAGTAAACACTTACTTATTTTAAATAATATATTATTCGTTAAAATAAAGTGATATGATCATTTTATGCTATGCTAATTATCATTTATATAAACTCTCATACAATTTAATTATTCATAGGCATGCAATCAAATAGTAAGCACTTACTTATTTTAAATAATATATTATTCGTTAAAATAAAGTGATATGATCATTTTATGCTATACTAATTATCATTTATATAAACTCTCATACAATTTGAATATTCATAGGCATGCAATCAAATAGTAAGCACTTACTTATTTTAAATAATATATTGTTCGTTAAAATAAAGTGATATGATCATTTTATGCTATGCTAATTATCATTTATATAAACTCTCATACAATTTGAATATTCATAGGCATGCAATCAAATAGTAAACACATACTTATTTTAAATAATATATTATTCGTTAAAATAAAGTGATATGATCATTTTATGCTATGCTAATTATCATTTATATAAACTCTCACACGATTTGAATATTCATAGGCATGCAATCAAATAGTAAACACTTACTTATTTTAAATAATATATTATTCGTTAAAATAAAGTGATATGATCATTTTATGCTATACTAATTATCATTTATATAAACTCTCATACAATTTGAATATTCATAGGCATGCAATCAAATAGTAAGCACTTACTTATTTTAAATAATATATTGTTCGTTAAAATAAAGTGATATGATCATTTTATGCTATGCTAATTATCATTTATATAAACTCTCACACGATTTGAATATTCATAGGCATGCAATCAAATAGTAAACACTTACTTATTTTAAATAATATATTATTCGTTAAAATAAAGTGATATGATCATTTTATGCTACGCTAATAATCATTTATATAAACTCTCATACAATTTGAATATTCATAGGCATGCAATCAAATAGTAAACACTTACTTATTTTAAATAATATATTATTCGTTAAAATAAAGTGATATGATCATTTTATGCTACGCTAATTATCATTTATATAAACTCTCATACAATTTGAATATTTATAGGCATGCCATCAAATAGTAAACACTTACTTATTTTAAATAATATATTATTCGTTAAAATAAAGTGATATGATCATTTTATGCTACGCTAATTATCATTTATATAAACTCTCATACAATTTGAATATTCAATGGCATGCAATCAAATAGTAAACACTTACTTATTTTAAATAGTATATTATTCGTTAAAATAAAGTGATATGATCATTTTATGCTACGCTAATTATCATTTATATAAACTCTCATACAATTTGAATATTCATAGGCATGCAATCAAATAGTAAACACTTACTTATTTTAAATAATATATTATTCGTTAAAATAAAGTGATATGATCATTTTATGCTACGCTAATTATCATTTATATAAACTCTCATACAATTTGAATATTCATAGGCATGCAATCAAATAGTAAACACTTACTTATTTTAAATAATATATTATTCGTTAAAATAAAGTGATATGATCATTTTATGCTATGCTAATTATCGTTTATATAAACTCTCATACAATTTGAATATTCATAGGCATGCAATCAAATAGTAAACACTTACTTATTTTAAATAATATATTATTCGTTAAAAGAAAGTGAGATGATCATTTTATGCTACGCTAATTATCATTTATATAAACTCTCATACAATTATTATTCGTTAAAATAAAGTGATATGATCATTTTATGCTATGCTAATTATCATTTATATAAACTCTCATACAATTTGAATATTCATAGGCTAAACACTAACTTATTTTAAATAATATATTATTCGTTAAAATAAAGTGATATGATCATTTTATGCTCTGCTAATTATCATTTATATAAACTCTCATACAATTTGAATATTCATAGGCATGCAATCAAATAGTAAACACTTACTTATTTTAAATAATATATTATTCGTTAAAATAAAGTGATATGATCATTTTATGCTATGCTAATTATCATTTATATAAACTCTCATACAATTTAATTATTCATAGGCATGCAATCAAATAGTAAACACTTACTTATTTTAAATAATATATTATTCGTTAAAATAAAGTGATATGATCATTTTATGCTATGCTAATTATCATTTATATAAACTCTCATACAATTTAATTATTCATAGGCATGCAATCAAATAGTAAACACTTACTTATTTTAAATAATATATTATTCGTTAAAATAAAGTGATATGATCATTTTATGCTATGCTAATTATCATTTATATAAACTCTCATACAATTTGAATATTCATAGGCATGCAATCAAATAGTAAGCACTTACTTATTTTAAATAATATATATTATTCGTTAAAATAAAGTGATATGATCATTTTATGCTATGCTAATTATCATTTATATAAACTCTCATACAATTTGAATATTCATAGGCATGCAATCAAATAGTAAACACTTACTTATTTTAAATAATATATTATTCGTTAAAATAAAGTGATATGATCATTTTATGCTATGCTAATTATCATTTATATAAACTCTCATACAATTTAATTATTCATAGGCATGCAATCAAATAGTAAACACTTACTTATTTTAAATAATATATTATTCGTTAAAATAAAGTGATATGATCATTTTATGCTATGCTAATTATCATTTATATAAACTCTCATACAATTTGAATATTCATAGGCATGCAATCAAATAGTAAGCACTTACTTATTTTAAATAATATATATTATTCGTTAAAATAAAGTGATATGATCATTTTATGCTATGCTAATTATCATTTATATAAACTCTCATACAATTTGAATATTCATAGGCATGCAATCAAATAGTAAACACTTACTTATTTTAAATAATATATTATTCGTTAAAATAAAGTGATATGATCATTTTATGCTATGCTAATTATCATTTATATAAACTCTCACACAATTTGAATATTCATAGGCATGCAATCAAATAGTAAACACTTACTTATTTTAAATAATATATTATTCGTTAAAATAAAGTGATATGATCATTTTATGCTATGCTAATTATCATTTATATAAACTCTCACACAATTTGAATATTCATAGGCATGCAATCAAATAGTAAACACTTACTTATTTTAAATAATATATTATTCGTTAAAATAAAGTGATATGATCATTTTATGCTATGCTAATTATCATTTATATAAACTCTCATACAATTTGAATATTCATAGGCATGCAATCAAATAGTAAGCACTTACTTATTTTAAATAATATATTATTCGTTAAAATAAAGTGATATGATCATTTTATGCTATGCTAATTATCGTTTATATAAACTCTCATACAATTTGAATATTCATAGGCATGCAATCAAATAGTAAACACTTACTTATTTTAAATAATATATTATTCGTTAAAATAAAGTGATATGATCATTTTATGCTATGCTAATTATCATTTATATAAACTCTCATACAATTTGAATATTCATAGGCATGCAATCAAATAGTAAGCACTTACTTATTTTAAATAATATATTATTCGTTAAAATAAAGTGATATGATCATTTTATGCTATGCTAATTATCGTTTATATAAACTCTCATACAATTTGAATATTCATAGGCATGCAATCAAATAGTAAACACTTACTTATTTTAAATAATATATTATTCGTTAAAATAAAGTGATATGATCATTTTATGCTATGCTAATTATCATTTATATAAACTCTCATACAATTTGAATATTCATAGGCATGCAATCAAATAGTAAGCACTTACTTATTTTAAATAATATATTATTCGTTAAAATAAAGTGATATGATCATTTTATGCTATGCTAATTATCGTTTATATAAACTCTCTTACAATTTGAATATTCATAGGCATGCAATCAAATAGTAAACACTTACTTATTTTAAATAATATATTATTCGTTAAAATAAAGTGATATGATCATTTTATGCTATGCTAATTATCATTTATATAAACTCTCATACAATTTAATTATTCATAGGCATGCAATCAAATAGTAAGCACTTACTTATTTTAAATAATATATTATTCGTTAAAATAAAGTGATATGATCATTTTATGCTATACTAATTATCATTTATATAAACTCTCGTACAATTTGAATATTCATAGGCATGCAATCAAATAGTAAGCACTTACTTATTTTAAATAATATATTGTTCGTTAAAATAAAGTGATATGATCATTTTATGCTATGCTAATTATCATTTATATAAACTCTCATACAATTTGAATATTCATAGGCATGCAATCAAATAGTAAACACATACTTATTTTAAATAATATATTATTCGTTAAAATAAAGTGATATGATCATTTTATGCTATGCTAATTATCATTTATATAAACTCTCACACGATTTGAATATTCATAGGCATGCAATCAAATAGTAAACACTTACTTATTTTAATTAATATATTATTCGTTAAAATAAAGTGATATGATCATTTTATGCTATACTAATTATCATTTATATAAACTCTCATACAATTTGAATATTCATAGGCATGCAATCAAATAGTAAACACTTACTTATTTTAAATAATATATTATTCGTTAAAATAAAGTGATATGATCATTTTATGCTACGCTAATTATCATTTATATAAACTCTCATACAATTTGAATATTCATAGGCATGCCATCAAATAGTAAACACTTACTTATTTTAAATAATATATTATTCGTTAAAATAAAGTGATATGATCATTTTATGCTACGCTAATTATCATTTATATAAACTCTCATACAATTTGAATATTCAATGGCATGCAATCAAATAGTAAACACTTACTTATTTTAAATAGTATATTATTCGTTAAAATAAAGTGATATGATCATTTTATGCTACGCTAATTATCATTTATATAAACTCTCATACAATTTGAATATTCATAGGCATGCAATCAAATAGTAAACACTTACTTATTTTAAATAATATATTATTCGTTAAAATAAAGTGATATGATCATTTTATGCTACGCTAATTATCATTTATATAAACTCTCATACAAATTGAATATTCATAGGCATGCAATCAAATAGTAAACACTTACTTATTTTAAATAATATATTATTCGTTAAAATAAAGTGATATGATCATTTTATGCTACGCTAATTATCATTTATATAAACTCTCATACAATTTGAATATTCATAGGAATGCAATCAAATAGTAAACACTTACTTATTTTAAATAATATATTATTCGTTAAAAGAAAGTGAGATGATCATTTTATGCTACGCTAATTATCATTTATATAAACTCTCATACAATTATTATTCGTTAAAATAAAGTGATATGATCATTTTATGCTATGCTAATTATCATTTATATAAACTCTCATACAATTTGAATATTCATAGGCTAAACACTAACTTATTTTAAATAATATATTATTCGTTAAAATAAAGTGATATGATCATTTTATGCTCTGCTAATTATCATTTATATAAACTCTCATACAATTTGAATATTCATAGGCATGCAATCAAATAGTAAACACTTACTTATTTTAAATAATATATTATTCGTTAAAATAAAGTGATATGATCATTTTATGCTATGCTAATTATCATTTATATAAACTCTCATACAATTTAATTATTCATAGGCATGCAATCAAATAGTAAACACTTACTTATTTTAAATAATATATTATTCGTTAAAATAAAGTGATATGATCATTTTATGCTATGCTAATTATCATTTATATAAACTCTCATACAATTTGAATATTCATAGGCTAAACACTTACTTATTTTAAATAATATATTATTCGTTAAAATAAAGTGATATGATCATTTTATGCTATGCTAATTATCATTTATATAAACTCTCATACAATTTGAATATTCATAGGCATGCAATCAAATAGTAAACACTTACTTATTTTAAATAATATATTATTCGTTAAAATAAAGTGATATGATCATTTTATGCTATGCTAATTATCATTTATATAAACTCTCATACAATTTAATTATTCATAGGCATGCAATCAAATAGTAAACACTTACTTATTTTAAATAATATATTATTCGTTAAAATAAAGTGTTATGATCATTTTATGCTATGCTAATTATCATTTATATAAACTCTCATACAATTTGAATATTCATAGGCATGCAATCAAATAGTAAGCACTTACTTATTTTAAATAATATATTATTCGTTAAAATAAAGTGATATGATCATTTTATGCTATGCTAATTATCATTTATATAAACTCTCATACAATTTGAATATTCATAGGCATGCAATCAAATAGTAAGCACTTACTTATTTTAAATAATATATTGTTCGTTAAAATAAAGTGATATGATCATTTTATGCTATGCTAATTATCATTTATATAAACTCTCATACAATTTGAATATTCATAGGCATGCAATCAAATAGTAAACACTTACTTATTTTAAATAATATATTATTCGTTAAAATAAAGTGATATGATCATTTTATGCTATGCTAATTATCATTTATATAAACTCTCATACAATTTGAATATTCATAGGCATGCAATCAAATAGTAAGCACTTACTTATTTTAAATAATATATATTATTCGTTAAAATAAAGTGATATGATCATTTTATGCTATGGTAATTATCATTTATATAAACTCTCTTACAATTTGAATATTCATAGGCATTATTTTAAATAATATGTTATTCGTTAAAATAAAGTGATATGATCATTTTATGGTATGCTAATTATCATTTATATAAACTCTCATACAATTTGAATATTCATAGGCATGCAATCAAATAGTAAACACTTACTTATTTTAAATAATATATTATTCGTTAAAATAAAGTGATATGATCATTTTATGCTATGCTAATTATCATTTATATAAACTCTCATACAATTTGAATATTCATAGGCTAAACACTTACTTATTTTAAATAATATATTATTCGTTAAAATAAAGTGATATGATCATTTTATGCTCTGCTAATTATCATTTATATAAACTCTCATACAATTTGAATATTCATAGGCATGCAATCAAATAGTAAACACTTACTTATTTTAAATAATATATTATTCGTTAAAATAAAGTGATATGATCATTTTATGCTATGCTAATTATCATTTATATAAACTCTCATACAATTTAATTATTCATAGGCATGCAATCAAATAGTAAACACTTACTTATTTTAAATAATATATTATTCGTTAAAATAAAGTGATATGATCATTTTATGCTATGCTAATTATCATTTATATAAACTCTCATACAATTTGAATATTCATAGGCATGCAATCAAATAGTAAACACTTACTTATTTTAAATAATATATGTCAGCACCCAATTTTGTCCGGGTCTTTTATTTCTTTCTTTTATTGTGTTTCATTTTATTAAAAATAAAAAAATAAAAATAGTTAGCTAAGTAGTTAGTGAAAATATTAAAAAATAGGGTGTTTAGATTAATTGAGTTTGTTTTTCTTTAGTTTCTCAAAAAAATAAAAATAAAATTTAATAAAAATGGGCCAAACTGGCCCAAAACAAACCCCAAGGGTATTTCTATCATTTTTCCTTCACTCAAACCCTAATTCTCCCCTATATAAAGCCTACCCTCTCTAACCCTAACCATCTCATCATTCACTAGCCTCCACACTTCAAAAAAAAAAAAACAAAAAAAAAACAAAAAAGAACCAGGAAAAAAACAAAAAAACTGCACCCTTTTTTTTCTCCTTTTTTCCCTTTTCCTCTCCAAAAAACCCTAATCTCCCTTGCCCCTTCCCTCCTACGCAGCCCCCATCTCCCACTCTCTCAAGCCGCCACGCCCTTCCTCACCCCTTCCAACAGCGCCGCCGCCCTTCCTCCCTCGACACCATAACCACCGTCGCCCCTTTCCACACACCACGACCATCACCGCTCCTCTCTTCTTCCTTTCCTTCGGCCACTCGACCCCAACCTCACTCCGCCGTCCCTCCTCATCACGTTCGGCCGCCGCTCCTCTGGTTCCTCCTTGACACCGCCGCACCACCTCGTCATCATCTTCGCACCACCGCACCACCTCCTGGCCGCCGCTGCAGTACCACCACCACCCTTCTGCACTTCACGCCGCCGTCATCCTCAACCAAACCGTGCTGTTTCTTTCTTTTCTTTGTTTTTTTATGTTTTTTTCCTTTGCTGTTTCAATATTGTTGTTTCTGTTTTTTCTATCTCTGTTCCTGTTTCTGTTTTTTTCCTCTGTTTCTGTTTTCTCTATTTCTGTGTTTTGTTTTTTATTTCTGTTTCCCTGCTTCTGTTTCCCTGCTTCTGTTGTTTCCCTGTTTCTGTTGTTTCCCTGTTTCTGTTGTTTTTCTATTTCCCTGTTTCTGTTTCCCTGATTCTGTTTCTGCGCATAATAAAAAAACTCATGTGCGATGCGAGGGATTTCATAAATAAAAATTAAAAATTAAACTTTTAGAACTACGTAAGCCTTGAGCCCTTCAATAGAGGTACGTAGGAGCGGGAATACTCTCGTCAGGCAACCCAATAAAAAACTCTAAAAAAAAAATAAAAATCTTTTCAAAATAAAACAAAAAAAAAAAACATTAAAAAATCAATTTAAACTTTCAGAACTACGTGGCCTTGATCTTCCATTTGAAGGAAGTACGTAGGACTAGGTTCACACCTATCAGGCTAAATAAAATAAAATAAATATATTTTGTTTTTGTAAATAATCTCATTTTCTTTTTCTTTGTAAATAGTAAATCTCAAAAAATAATAAATAAATATTCTTTGTAAATAATAAGTTTTTTTAATAATTTTTGCACAACCAATCTTTGGTACCGTCTTTGACGGGCGCTGTGGGGTGCTAACACCTTCCCCACGCGTAACCGACTCCCGAACCTAGAATTTAGGGTTTCGTAGGCCATTTTATTTTCTATTAGGTTTTCTAGCGTTTTCCTCTTAAAAACGTTAGTGGCGACTCTAGCTGTTTACTAATCTGTTTTTAGCGCCGTCCTCCGCCGCGACCCCGGTTGCGACAGATGGCGACTCTGCTGGGGAATTTTGAGAGTCAGGCCTATATGATTGGTTGTGCGTTTTCTTATTTTTCTTTATTTATTTCATCTTATTATTTATTTCTTGTCTTTTTGTATATATCTTTATTTTTATCTTGTATATATTCTTTCTTTTTCTATTATATTGTGTATTTTTTGTTTTTTGCTTTATTTTATCTTATTATTTATTTCTTGCCTTTTGTATATATTTCCTTATCTTGTATATATGATCTCTATTGGTTACTGTATTTATTTCACCATTCCACACATTTTTTGGGCTCTATACCCGGGCCCACAAACTAGGGAGTGTAGGGGTGTCTTGATAATTGTCGTGAGAGACCTAGTGTCTACGCGTCAATTATTGATTCCCCACTCAGATTATTACCGGTCATTTAGCCATTTGTCGTGAGAGGCCTAGTGTCTACGCGTCAAATAGTTCGATCATCGGGTCCTTGTCTGTGTGACGAGGGTAATCTGAGAACCTTTAGCAATGTGAGATCTAGATCCATTCCCAATTACTACACTAGTTGCTAACCCTAGTTTGTCGCTTGTATTAAGTTTCTCCGTCTCTAGAATAATCCGACCTTTATGCTTAAGAAAATAAGCTTAGTTGGGGGCTCCTTCTTTCTCTCAGAGTTTCTCATTTTCCTATCTCTGTAAATAAATTCTTTTTTCTTATTCATCCTTATAAAAAAAAAATTCTCAAAAAAAAAACTTTTTGTACACTTTCTTTCCTTTTTGTTCCATCCCTCTTTTCTCTTTTATTTTATCTTCCCTTTTTTTTTTAAAAAAAAAAAAAAAAACTATCATAACAGTTTTGTTTTACAGGTTTTTCACCATTGCTTCACATCACAATTTCATTCGTAGCCCGATTCAAACTCGTTCTCGTTCTCATCAATCAGTGACTTCCCAACAAACCTCAACAGCCGGTATGTTTGACCAAAATGCAAATCAACCCATGGAGCAAAGAATTGAAAGATTGGAAGGAAACGTGGGTCAAATCCTGGATTTGCTTAAGACCCTTATTCCCACAAGGGACACAGGAAATGAGAACAATGATGGGGAAGCAGAGGGACCCCATGTTGTTATTCTGACCCAAAAGACCACTAAGGAAAAGGAGGCAACTGAGAAAGGTAATGAGGAAGAAGCCAAGATGCTGAATAAGATGGAGGCACTAGAAGAGAAAGTGAGGGCAATGCAAGGTATAGACAAATATGGGAGCCTGAACATGCAAGATTTCTGCCTATTTCCTGATATGGAAATTCCGGCAAAGTTCAAGGTTCCTGACTTTGAAAAGTTTGAGGGGAGATCAGACCCTATGATTCACCTTACTATGTATACTCGAAGCATGGCTGCTCATCACAAGAATGAGAAACTGATGATCCATTGCTTCCAGCATAGCCTTACTGGTGGTGCATTAACATGGTTCTTGCATCTTGATAAAAAGCAAACCAAAACCTGGCATGGTCTCGTTGAGTTGTTTGTGAAGCATTACCAGTTTGTGACTGACATTACTCCTGATAGATTTGAGTTGCAAAGGATGAAGAAGGAAGATTCTGAATCATTTAGAGAGTATGCTCAAAGGTGGAGGGAGAAAGCCTCTCAAGTCTACCCTCCTCTAGACGAGAAGGAGGTTGTTAGAATTTTTCTGAAGACCCTTCAGGGGCCGTACTTTGAAAGGCTGGTTGGTTGTGTCACAAATCATTTTGCTGATGTGGTTACAGCTGGCGAACAGGTTGAAGATGCCTTCAGAGAAGGCAGGCTAAGTGAGACAAGTCCCCTTGTGGATAAACAGAAGAAGTCAATGTTTCACAAAAAGGAAGCAGATGTTCATGAGATTGACACTAGCCATATTTCATCCAAAAGCGGATCCTCTCAACCGTTTTACCAACCATTACCCTACCCTGTTCCACCATACCCCTACCCATCTTACCCAAACTACCCACCAACATATCCACAAGGGCTTCCCCAAGTTTCACCTGTGAACAGTATAATGCTATCCAATACCACTCCAAGCAAACAGGTTAACACTCCTCCTGCTGCTCCCCAAAGCCAATCTAACGTACAAGGAAGTGGAAGAGTGACAATAGAGCCAGTGCCAATGCCTTATGACCAACTTTATGATACTCTACTGAAGGGAGATTTGATTGGTCCAGAGGTTCCCAGGCCTACCCCAAACCCACTCCCTAAGTGGTACAATCCCAATGAAGCCTGCAGATTTCATATGGGAGAGCCTGGACACTCTATTGAGAGATGCATAACATTCAAGGTAAAGGTTCAGAAGCTGAGGAACAACGGATTGTTGGATTTCATGGAAAAGGAGGAGGAATCTGGAGAGATGAGTGTTGAGAAAAACCCATTGCTGAAGCATTAAAAGTGCCACTCAGAGGTTTTGATTTCAAAGTTGTTTCGTCATTTATGTTTTCCGCGTTAGACTTTGTCTTTATGATGTGTCTTCATTGGACGTTAACCATGTGGTCTCGTCTTTAAGTTTGTTTGTGTCTTTATGTTTCAGTAATAGAATTATCGTATGTTTTTTGTCTATGCTCTTTTGTTTATAATATTGTTTCTCAAAAAAAAAAAAAAAAAAAAGAGAGTGAAAGGAGCAAACTTGCAAAGTCCAAAACTTTTGTCCTAAAGTTAAATCTTTTGAAAAGGAGCAATCAATTTTTGAAATGAAGTTTGGCCATTTTTCCCTATCCAAAAAATATATTATCCCTTGCTACCCACTTTGTGCCTTAAATTTCTTTCTCTTCATTTAACCCTGGACAAGGATCACCCCTACACTGGGGGCTAGTGCAATAATTCTTCATGACTCATTTCGCTAGAGCTGATATCCTATCCGTTTCACTTGTCACCCCCACATCGAGGGCCAGCCCAGTTTGAGTATTTCTCTAGAAGTGTTCATGAATTTCCCCAACACAAGGGGGCTTTTTATAATGTTTGAAGACAGTTAAATCATTCTTCTGCTATAAAAAAAAAGGGCAAAAAAGGAAACATGGAAAATCAAAAAGAAAAAAATGAAAAAAAAATAAAAAAATGCAGAGAATGAAAATGAATATTGTTTGAATCTATCACATTGCACTAGAGATCCTTTGTCCTAATTAACCCTTAAACACTTTCTTTGAGCCTTTATACCCTTTCTTTTGTCACCCATTACCCCCTAGCCACATTACAAGCCAATAAAGTCCATCCTGATCAAATATTGATTGCTCTTATTTTCTTAAACTTTGATTTTTGGACAATGAGTTTACACTTGTGTGTTTTCGCTCCTAAAAAAAAAAAAAAAAAAGAGATGCAGAAAAGAGAGGAAAGAGAAAATTGGAGTGATGAGACATATATTCTTCCTTGATTGAAGATGGGCCTAAAGCAAGTTGGGCTCCGGGTTCGCTCCTCTTCCATGACAGATATTCAAATTGATGCTTACATTGATGTCAGACTTGGGGGCATGTTACAAGCCTAATCTCCATTACCCTCCACAAATCTTATTCCATTTCTTCCATCCAAAACCCATCCATTTATTCACTAGCTTTGACCAGTGTTGTGTTGCAATGGTGAAGATAAGATCTTTTGAAAATCACCAATTTGTTTGTTTGAAAATCTTTTAACTCTCTTTTTGCACATGATCTTTGGTCAAAAAATAAAAATAAAAATAAATAAATAAATAAATAAAAAAAAAAGAAATTCTCTTGCATTGGTATTTGTGCCTAGTTCTCTCTTTCAGGGCATGACCCACGGCTATCTACTCTCATATTTTCTTTTTCAGGGTATTGTGACGCCCGCTAGGTATTGTGACGCCTAGTTTCTTTCTCGTTAAGGGTATTGTGACGCCCGCTAGGTATTGTGACGCCTAGTTCCTTTCTCTTTCAGGGTATTGTGAAGCCCGCTAGGTATTGTGACGCCTAGTTTCTTTCTCTTTTAGGGTATTGTGACGCCCGCTAGGTATTGTGACGCCTAGTTTCTTTCTCTTTCAGGGTGTTGTGACGCCCGCTTGGTATTGTGATGCTAAGTTTTCTTTTTTCAGGGTATTGTGACGCCCGCTAGGTATTGTGACGCCTAGTTTCTTTCTCTTTTAGGGTATTGTGAAGCCCGCTAGGTATTGTGACGCCTAGTTTCTTTCTCTTTTAGGGTGTTGTGAGGCCCGCTAGGTATTGTGACGCCTAGTTTCTTTCTCTTTAAGGGTATTGTGACGCCCGCTAGGTATTGTGACGCCTAGTTTCTTTCTCTATCAGTTGTTTCATGATTTTTGATCCACCCATTGATGGGCTCCGGATCTGGCATCTTTGATATTCTTCTTCTGTTTGTTTGTGTGGCCAAAATTGGCTGCTTTTCAATTTGCTTTAACTTTCTCACCGAAAGTCAAGCAAATGAGGGCTGCTGTCAGCACCCAATTTTGTCCGGGTCTTTTATTTCTTTCTTTTATTGTGTTTCATTTTATTAAAAATAAAAAAATAAAAATAGTTAGCTAAGTAGTTAGTGAAAATATTAAAAAATAGGGTGTTTAGATTAATTGAGTTTGTTTTTCTTTAGTTTCTCAAAAAAATAAAAATAAAAAAAGAACCAGGAAAAAAACAAAAAAAACTGCACCCTTTTTTTTTCTCCTTTTTTCCCTTTTCCTCTCCAAAAAACCCTAATCTCCCTTGCCCCTTCCCTCCTACGCAGCCCCCATCTCCCACTCTCTCAAGCCGCCACGCCCTTCCTCACCCCTTCCAACAGCGCCGCCGCCCTTCCTCCCTCGACACCATAACCACCGTCGCCCCTTTCCACACACCACGACCATCACCGCTCCTCTCTTCTTCCTTTCCTTCGGCCACTCGACCCCAACCTCACTCCGCCGTCCCTCCTCATCACGTTCGGCCGCCGCTCCTCTGGTTCCTCCTTGACACCGCCGCACCACCTCGTCATCATCTTCGCACCACCGCACCACCTCCTGGCCGCCGCTGCAGTACCACCACCACCCTTCTGCACTTCACGCCGCCGTCATCCTCAACCAAACCGTGCTGCTTCTTTCTTTTCTTTGTTTTTTTATGTTTTTTTCCTTTGCTGTTTCAATATTGTTGTTTCTGTTTTTTCTATCTCTGTTCCTGTTTCTGTTTTTTTCCTCTGTTTCTGTTTTCTCTATTTCTGTGTTTTGTTTTTTATTTCTGTTTCCCTGCTTCTGTTTCCCTGCTTCTGTTGTTTTCCTGTTTCTGTTGTTTCCCTGTTTCTGTTTTTTTTCTATTTCCCTGTTTCTGTTTCCCTGATTCTGTTTCTGCGCATAATAAAAAAACTCATGTGCGATGCGAGGGATTTCATAAATAAAAATTAAAAATTAAACTTTTAGAACTACGTAAGCCTTGAGCCCTTCAATAGAGGTACGTAGGAGCGGGAATACTCTCGTCAGGCAACCCAATAAAAAACTCTAAAAAAAAAATAAAAATCTTTTCAAAATAAAACAAAAAAAAAAAAACATTAAAAAATCAATTTAAACTTTCAGAACTACGTGGCCTTGATCTTCCATTTGAAGGAAGTACGTAGGACTAGGTTCACACCTATCAGGCTAAATAAAATAAAATAAATATATTTTGTTTTTGTAAATAATCTCATTTTCTTTTTCTTTGTAAATAGTAAATCTCAAAAAATAATAAATAAATATTCTTTGTAAATAATAAGTTTTTTTAATAATTTTTGCACAACCAATCTTTGGTACCGTCTTTGACGGGCGCTGTGGGGTGCTAACACCTTCCCCACGCGTAACCGACTCCCGAACCTAGAATTTAGGGTTTCGTAGGCCATTTTATTTTCTATTAGGTTTTCTAGCGTTTTCCTCTTAAAAACGTTAGTGGCGACTCTAGCTGTTTACTAATCTGTTTTTAGCGCCGTCCTCCGCCACGACCCCGGTTGCGACAATATATTATTCGTTAAAATAAAGTGATATGATCATTTTATGCTATGCTAATTATCATTTATATAAACTCTCATACAATTTGAATATTCATAAGCATGCAATCAAATAGTAAACACTTACTTATTTTAAATAATATATTATTCGTTAAAATAAAGTGATATGATCACTTTATGCTATGCTAATTATCATTTATATAAACTCTCATACGATTTGAATATTCATAGGCATGCAATCAAATAGTAAACACTTACTTATTTTAAATAATATATTATTCGTTAAAATAAAGTGATATGATCATTTTATGCTATGCTAATTATCATTTATATAAACTCTCATACGATTTGAATATTCATAGGCATGCAATCAAATAGTAAACACTTACTTATTTTAAATAATAATATATTATTCGTTAAAATAAAGCGATATGATCATTTTATGCTATGCTAATTATCATTTATATAAACTCTCATACAATTTGAATATTCATAGGCATGCAATCAAATAGTAAACACTTACTTATTTTAAATAATATATTATTCGTTAAAATAAAGTGATATGATCATTTTATGCTATGCTAATTATCATTTATATAAACTCACATACAATTTGAATATTCATAGGCATGCAATCAAATAGTAAGCACTTACTTATTTTAAATAATATATTATTCGTTAAAATAAAGTGATATGATCATTTTATGCTATGCTAATTATCATTTATATAAACTCTCATACAATTTAATTATTCATAGGCATGCAATCAAATAGTAAACACTTACTTATTTTAAATAATATATTATTCGTTAAAATAAAGTGATATGATCATTTTATGCTATGCTAATTATCATTTATATAAACTCTCATACAATTTGAATATTCATAGGCTAAACACTTACTTATTTTAAATAATATATTATTCGTTAAAATAAAGTGATATGATCATTTTATGCTATGCTAATTATCATTTATATAAACTCTCATACAATTTGAATATTCATAGGCATGCAATCAAATAGTAAACACTTACTTATTTTAAATAATATATTATTCGTTAAAATAAAGTGATATGATCATTTTATGCTATGCTAATTATCATTTATATAAACTCTCATACAATTTAATTATTCATAGGCATGCAATCAAATAGTAAACACTTACTTATTTTAAATAATATATTATTCGTTAAAATAAAGTGTTATGATCATTTTATGCTATGCTAATTATCATTTATATAAACTCTCATACAATTTGAATATTCATAGGCATGCAATCAAATAGTAAACACTTACTTATTTTAAATAATATATTATTCGTTAAAATAAAGCGATATGATCATTTTATGCTATGCTAATTATCATTTATATAAACTCTCATACAATTTGAATATTCATAGGCATGCAATCAAATAGTAAACACTTACTTATTTTAAATAATATATTATTCGTTAAAATAAAGTGATATGATCATTTTATGCTATGCTAATTATCATTTATATAAACTCACATACAATTTGAATATTCATAGGCATGCAATCAAATAGTAAGCACTTACTTATTTTAAATAATATATTATTCGTTAAAATAAAGTGATATGATCATTTTATGCTATGCTAATTATCATTTATATAAACTCTCATACAATTTGAATATTCATAGGCATGCAATCAAATAGTAAGCACTTACTTATTTTAAATAATATATTGTTCGTTAAAATAAAGTGATATGATCATTTTATGCTATGCTAATTATCATTTATATAAACTCTCATACAATTTGAATATTCATAGGCATGCAATCAAATAGTAAACACTTACTTATTTTAAATAATATATTATTCGTTAAAATAAAGTGATATGATCATTTTATGCTATGCTAATTATCATTTATATAAACTCTCATACAATTTGAATATTCATAGGCATGCAATCAAATAGTAAGCACTTACTTATTTTAAATAATATATTATTCGTTAAAATAAAGTGATATGATCATTTTATGCTATGCTAATTATCATTTATATAAACCCTCATACAATTTGAATATTCATAGGCATGCAATCAAATAGTAAGCACTTACTTATTTTAAATAATATATTATTCATTAAAATAAAGTGATATGGTCATTTTATGCTATGCTAATTATCATTTATATAAACTCTCATACAATTTGAATATTCATAGGCATGCAATCAAATAGTAAGCACTTACTTATTTTAAATAATATATTATTCGTTAAAATAAAGTGATATGATCATTTTATACTATGCTAATTATCATTTATATAAACTCACATACAATTTGAATATTCATAGGCATGCAATCAAATAGTAAGCACTTACTTATTTTAAATAATATATTATTCGTTAAAATAAAGTGATATGATCATTTTATGCTATGCTAATTATCATTTATATTAACTCTCATACAATTTGAATATTCATAGGCATGCAATCAAATAGTAAGCACTTACATATTTTAAATAATATATTGTTCGTTAAAATAAAGTGATATGATCATTTTATGCTATGCTAATTATCATTTATATAAACTCTCATACAATTTGAATATTCATAGGCATGCAATCAAATAGTAAGCACTTACTTATTTTAAATAATATATTATTCGTTAAAATAAAGTGATATGATCATTTTATGCTATGCTAATTATCATTTATATAAACTCTCATACAATTTGAATATTCATAGGCATGCAATCAAATAGTAAGCACTTACTTATTTTAAATAATATATTATTCGTTAAAATAAAGTGATATGATCATTTTATGCTATGCTAATTATCATTTATATAAACTCTCATACAATTTGAATATTCATAGGCATGCAATCAAATAGTAAGCACTTACTTATTTTAAATAATATATTGTTCGTTAAAATAAAGTGATATGATCATTTTATGCTATGCTAATTATCATTTATATAAACTCTCATACAATTTGAATATTCATAGGCATGCAATCAAATAGTAAACACTTACTTATTTTAAATAATATATTATTCGTTAAAATAAAGTGATATGATCGTTTTATGCTATGCTAATTATCATTTATATAAACTCTCATACAATTTGAATATTCATAGGCATGCAATCAAATAGTAAGCACTTACTTATTTTAAATAATATATATTATTCGTTAAAATAAAGTGATATGATCATTTTATGCTATGCTAAATATCATTTATATAAACTCTCATACAATTTGAATATTCATAGGCATGCAATCAAATAGTAAGCACTTACTTATTTTAAATAATATATTATTCGTTAAAATAAAATGGTATGATCATTTTATGCTATGCTAATTATCATTTATATAAACTCTCATACAATTTGAATATTCATAGGCATTATTTTAAATAATATATTATTCGTTAAAATAAAGTGATATGATCATTTTATGCTATGCTAATTATCATTTATATAAACTCTCATACGATTTGAATATTCATAGGCATGCAATCAAATAATAAACACTTACTTATTTTAAATAATAATATATTATTCGTTAAAATAAAGTGATATGATCATTTTATGGTATGCTAATTATCATTTATATAAACTCTCATACGATTTGAATATTCATAGGCATGCAATCAAATAGTAAACACTTACTTATTTTAAATAATATATTATTCGTTAAAATAAAGTGATTTGATCATTTTATGCTACGCTAATTATCATTTATATAAACTCTCATACGATTTGAATATTCATAGGCATGCAATCAAATAGGAAACACTTACTTATTTTAAATAATATATTATTCGTTAAAATAAAGTGATATGATCATTTTATGCTACGCTAATTATCATTTATATAAACTCTCATACAATTTGAATATTCATAGGCATGCAATCAAATAGTAAACACTTACTTATTTTAAATAATATATTATTCGTTAAAATAAAGTGATATGATCATTTTATGCTACGCTAATTATCATTTATATAAACTCTCATACGATTTGAATATTCATAGGCATGCAATCAAATAGTAAACAATTACTTATTTTAAATAATATATTATTCGTTAAAATAAAGTGATTTGATCATTTTATGGTATGCTAATTATCATTTATATAAACTCTCATACGATTTGAATGTTCATAGGCATGCAATCAAATAGTAAACACTTACTTATTTTAAATAATATATTATTCGTTAAAATAAAGTGATATGATCATTTTATGCTACGCTAATTATCATTTATATAAACTCTCATGCAATTTGAATATTCATAGGCATGCAATCAAATAGTAAACACTTACTTATTGTAAATAATAATATATTATTCGTTAAAATAAAGTGATATGATCATTTTATGCTATGCTAATTATCATTTATATAAACTCTCATACAATTTGAATATTCATAGGCATGCAATCAAATAGTAAACACTTACTTATTTTAAATAATAATATATTATTCGTTAAAATAAAGTGATATGATCATTTTATGCTATGCTAATTATCATTTATATAAACTCTCATACAATTTGAATATTCATAGGCATGCAATCAAATAGTAAACACTTACTTATTTTAAATAATATATTATTCGTTAAAATAAAGTGATATGATCATTTTATGCTACGCTAATTATCATTTATATAAACTCTCATGCAATTTGAATATTCATAGGCATGCAATCAAATGGTAAACACTTACTTATTTTAAATAATATATTATTCGTTAAAATAAAGTGATATGATCATTTTATGCTACGCTAATTATCATTTATATAAACTCTCATACGATTTGAATATTCATAGGCATGCAATCTAATAGTAAACACTTACTTATTTTAAATAATATATTATTCGTTAAAATAAAGTGATATGATCATTTTATGCTATGCTAAATATCATTTATATAAACTCTCATACAATTTGAATATTCATAGGCATGCAATCAAATAGTAAGCACTTACTTATTTTAAATAATATATTATTCGTTAAAATAAAATGGTATGATCATTTTATGCTATGCTAATTATCATTTATATAAACTCTCATACAATTTGAATATTCATAGGCATTATTTTAAATAATATATTATTCGTTAAAATAAAGTGATATGATCATTTTATGCTATGCTAATTATCATTTATATAAACTCTCATACGATTTGAATATTCATAGGCATGCAATCAAATAATAAACACTTACTTATTTTAAATAATAATATATTATTCGTTAAAATAAAGTGATATGATCATTTTATGGTATGCTAATTATCATTTATATAAACTCTCATACGATTTGAATATTCATAGGCATGCAATCAAATAGTAAACACTTACTTATTTTAAATAATATATTATTCGTTAAAATAAAGTGATTTGATCATTTTATGCTACGCTAATTATCATTTATATAAACTCTCATACGATTTGAATATTCATAGGCATGCAATCAAATAGGAAACACTTACTTATTTTAAATAATATATTATTCGTTAAAATAAAGTGATATGATCATTTTATGCTACGCTAATTATCATTTATATAAACTCTCATACAATTTGAATATTCATAGGCATGCAATCAAATAGTAAACACTTACTTATTTTAAATAATATATTATTCGTTAAAATAAAGTGATATGATCATTTTATGCTACGCTAATTATCATTTATATAAACTCTCATACGATTTGAATATTCATAGGCATGCAATCAAATAGTAAACAATTACTTATTTTAAATAATATATTATTCGTTAAAATAAAGTGATTTGATCATTTTATGGTATGCTAATTATCATTTATATAAACTCTCATACGATTTGAATGTTCATAGGCATGCAATCAAATAGTAAACACTTACTTATTTTAAATAATATATTATTCGTTAAAATAAAGTGATATGATCATTTTATGCTACGCTAATTATCATTTATATAAACTCTCATGCAATTTGAATATTCATAGGCATGCAATCAAATAGTAAACACTTACTTATTGTAAATAATAATATATTATTCGTTAAAATAAAGTGATATGATCATTTTATGCTATGCTAATTATCATTTATATAAACTCTCATACAATTTGAATATTCATAGGCATGCAATCAAATAGTAAACACTTACTTATTTTAAATAATAATATATTATTCGTTAAAATAAAGTGATATGATCATTTTATGCTATGCTAATTATCATTTATATAAACTCTCATACAATTTGAATATTCATAGGCATGCAATCAAATAGTAAACACTTACTTATTTTAAATAATATATTATTCGTTAAAATAAAGTGATATGATCATTTTATGCTACGCTAATTATCATTTATATAAACTCTCATGCAATTTGAATATTCATAGGCATGCAATCAAATAGTAAACACTTACTTATTTTAAATAATATATTATTCGTTAAAATAAAGTGATATGATCATTTTATGCTACGCTAATTATCATTTATATAAACTCTCATACGATTTGAATATTCATAGGCATGCAATCTAATAGTAAACACTTACTTATTTTAAATAATATATTATTCGTTAAAATAAAGTGATATGATCATTTTATGCTATGCTAATTATCATTTATATAAACTCTCACACGATTTGAATATTCATAGGCATGCAATCAAATAGTAAACACTTACTTATTTTAAATAATATATTATTCGTTAAAATAAAGTGATATGATCATTTTATGCTATGCTAATTATCATTAATATAAACTCTCATGCGATTTGAATATTCATAGGCATGCAATCAAATAGTAAACACTTACTTATTTTAAATAATATATTATTCGTTAAAGTAAAGTGATATGATCATTTTATGCTATGCTAATTATCATTTATATAAACTCTCATACGATTTGAATATTCATAGGCATGCAATCAAATAGTAAACACTTACTTATTTTAAATAATATATTATTCGTTAAAATAAAGTGATATGATCATTTTATGCTATGCTAATTATCATTTATATAAACTCTCATACAATTTGAATATTCATAGGCAAGCAATCAAATAGTAAACACTTACTTATTTTAAATAATATATTATTCGTTACTTATTTTAAATAATATATTATTCGTTAAAATAAAGTGATATGATCATTTTATGCTATGCTAATTATCATTTATATAAACTCTCATACAATTTGAATATTCATAGGCATGCAATCAAATAGTAAACACTTACTTATTTTAAATAATATATTATTCGTTAAAATAAAGTGATATGATCATTTTATGCTATGCTAATTATCATTTATATAAACTCTCATACAATTTGAATATTCATAGGCATGCAATCAAATAGTAAACACTTACTTATTTTAAATAATATATTATTCGTTAAAATAAAGTGATATGATCATTTTATGCTATACTAAGTATCATTTATATAAACTCTCATACAATTTGAATATTCATAGGCATGCAATCAAATAGTAAACACTTACTTATTTTAAATAATATATTATTCGTTAAAATAAAGTGATATGATCATTTTATGCTATGCTAATTATCATTTATATAAACTCTCATACAATTGGAATATTCATAGGCATGCAATCAAATAGTAAACACTTACTTATTTTAAATAATATATTATTCGTTAAAATAAAGTGATATGTTCATTTTATGCTATGCTAATTATCATTTATATAAAATCTCATACAATTTGAATATTCATAGGCATGCAATCAAATAGTAAACACTTACTTATTTTAAATAATATATTATTCGTTAAAATAAAGTGATATGATCATTTTATGCTATGCTAATTATCATTTATATAAACTCTCATACAATTTGAATATTCATAGGCAAGCAATCAAATAGTAAACACTTACTTATTTTAAATAATATATTATTCGTTACTTATTTTAAATAATATATTATTCGTTAAAATAAAGTGATATGATCATTTTATGCTATGCTAATTAACATTTATATAAACTCTCATACGATTTGAATATTCATAGGCATGCAATCAAATAGTAAACACTTACTTATTTTAAATAATATATTATTCGTTAAAATAAAGTGATATGATCATTTTATGCTATGCTAATTATCATTTATATAAACTCTCACACAATTTGAATATTCATAGGCATGCAATCAAATAGTAAACACTTACTTATTTTAAATAATATATTATTCGTTAAAATAAAGTGATATGATCATTTTATGCTATGCTAATTATCATTTATATAAACTCTCACACAATTTGAATATTCATAGGCATGCAATCAAATAGTAAACACTTACTTATTTTAAATAATATATTATTCGTTAAAATAAAGTGATATGTTCATTTTATGCTATGCTAATTATCATTTATATAAACTCTCATACAATTTGAATATTCATAGGCATGCAATCAAATAGTAAACACTTACTTATTTTAAATAATATATTATTCGTTAAAATAAAGTGATATGATCATTTTATGCTATGCTAATTATCATTTATATAAACTCTCATACAATTTGAATATTCATAGGCAAGCAATCAAATAGTAAACACTTACTTATTTTAAATAATATATTATTCGTTACTTATTTTAAATAATATATTATTCGTTAAAATAAAGTGATATGATCATTTTATGCTATGCTAATTAACATTTATATAAACTCTCATACAATTTGAATATTCATAGGCATGCAATCAAATAGTAAACACTTACTTATTTTAAATAATATATTATTCGTTAAAATAAAGTGATATGATCATTTTATGCTATGCTAATTATCATTTATATAAACTCTCACACAATTTGAATATTCATAGGCATGCAATCAAATAGTAAACACTTACTTATTTTAAATAATATATTATTCGTTAAAATAAAGTGATATGATCATTTTATGCTATGCTAATTATCATTTATATAAACTCTCATACAATTTGAATATTCATAGGCATGCAATCAAATAGTAAACACTTACTTATTTTAAATAATATATTATTCGTTAAAATAAAGTGATATGATCATTTTATGCTATGCTAATTATCATTTATATAAACTCTCATACAATTTGAATATTCATAGGCATGCAATCAAATAGTAAACACTTACTTATTTTAAATAATATATTATTCGTTAAAATAAAGTGATATGATCATTTTATGCTATACTAAGTATCATTTATATAAACTCTCATACAATTTGAATATTCATAGGCATGCAATCAAATAGTAAACACTTACTTATTTTAAATAATATATTATTCGTTAAAATAAAGTGATATGATCATTTTATGCTATGCTAATTATCATTTATATAAACTCTCATACAATTGGAATATTCATAGGCATGCAATCAAATAGTAAACACTTACTTATTTTAAATAATATATTATTCGTTAAAATAAAGTGATATGTTCATTTTATGCTATGCTAATTATCATTTATATAAACTCTCATACAATTTGAATATTCATAGGCATGCAATCAAATAGTAAACACTTACTTATTTTAAATAATATATTATTCGTTAAAATAAAGTGATATGATCATTTTATGTTATGCTAATTATCATTTATATAAACTCTCATACAATTTGAATATTCATAGGCATGCAATCAAATAGTAAACACTTACTTATTTTAAATAATATATTATTCGTTAAAATAAAGTGATATGATCATTTTATGCTATACTAAGTATCATTTATATAAACTCTCATACAATTGGAATATTCATAGGTATGCAATCAAATAGTAAACACTTACTTATTTTAAATAATATATTATTCATTAAAATAAAGTGATATGTTCATTTTATGCTATGCTAATTATCATTTATATAAACTCTCATACACTTTGAATATTCATAGGCATGCAATCAAATAGTAAACACTTACTTATTTTAAATAATATATTATTCGTTAAAATAAAGTGATATGATCATTTTATGCTATGCTAATTATCATTTATATAAACTCTCATACAATTGGAATATTCATAGGCATGCAATCAAATAGTAAACACTTACTTATTTTAAATAATATATTATTCATTAAAATAAAGTGATATGTTCATTTTATGCTATGCTAATTATCATTTATATAAACTCTCATACAATTTGAATATTCATAGGCATGCAATCAAATAGTAAACACTTACTTATTTTAAATAATATATTATTCGTTAAAATAAAGTGATATGATCATTTTATGCTATGCTAATTATCATTTATATAAACTCTCATACAATTTGAATATTCATAGGCAAGCAATCAAATAGTAAACACTTACTTATTTTAAATAATATATTATTCGTTACTTATTTTAAATAATATATTATTCGTTAAAATAAAGTGATATGATCATTTTATGCTATGCTAATTATCATTTATATAAACTCTCATACAATTGGAATATTCATAGGTATGCAATCAAATAGTAAACACTTACTTATTTTAAATAATATATTATTCATTAAAATAAAGTGATATGTTCATTTTATGCTATGCTAATTATCATTTATATAAACTCTCATACACTTTGAATATTCATAGGCATGCAATCAAATAGTAAACACTTACTTATTTTAAATAATATATTATTCGTTAAAATAAAGTGATATGATCATTTTATGCTATGCTAATTATCATTTATATAAACTCTCACACAATTTGAATATTCATAGGCATGCAATCAAATAGTAAACACTTACTTATTTTAAATAATATATTATTCTTTAAAATAAAGTGATATGATCATTTTATGCTATGCTAATTATCATTTATATAAACTCTCATACAATTTGAATATTCATAGGCATGCAATCAAATAGTAAACACTTACTTATTTTAAATAATATATTATTCGTTAAAATAAAGTGATATGATCATTTTATGCTATGCTAATTATCATTTATATAAACTCTCATACGATTTGAATATTCATAGGCATGCAATCTAATAGTAAACACTTACTTATTTTAAATAATATATTATTCGTTAAAATAAAGTGATATGATCATTTTATGCTACGCTAATTATCATTTATATAAACTCTCATACAATTTGAATATTCATAGGCATGCAATAAAATAGTAAACACTTACTTATTTTAAATAATAATATATTATTCGTTAAAATAAAGTGATATGATCATTTTATGCTATGCTAATTATCATTTATATAAACTCTCACACAATTTGAATATTCATAGGCATGCAATCAAATAGTAAACACTTACTTATTTTAAATAATAATATATTATTCGTTAAAATAAAGTGATATGATCATTTTATGCTATGCTAATTATCCTTTATATAAACTCTCATACAATTTGAATATTCATAGGCATGCAATCAAATAGTAAACACTTACTTATTTTAAATAATATATTATTCGTTAAAATAAAGTGATATGATCATTTTATGCTATGCTAATTATCATTTATATAAACTCTCATACAATTTGAATATTCATAGGCATGCAATCAAATAGTAAACACTTACTTATTTTAAATAATATATTATTCGTTAAAAGAAAGTGATATGATCATTTTATGCTATGCTAATTATCATTTATATAAACTCTCATACGATTTGAATATTCATAGGCATGCAATCAAATAGTAAACACTTACTTATTTTAAATAATATATTATTCGTTAAAATAAAGTGATATGATCATTTTATGCCATGCTAATTATCATTTATATAAACTCTCATACGATTTGAATATTCATAGGCATGCAATCTAATAGTAAACACTTA
This sequence comes from Acmispon strigosus, assembly GCA_030819835.1. Classification (NCBI taxonomy): domain Eukaryota; kingdom Viridiplantae; phylum Streptophyta; class Magnoliopsida; order Fabales; family Fabaceae; genus Acmispon; species Acmispon strigosus. The sequence continues at coordinate 19,083,843 of JAUAMA010000004.1, read as the reverse complement.
CTTATTTTAAATAATATATTATTCGTTAAAATAAAGTGATATGATCATTTTATGCTATGCTAATTATCATTTGTATAAACTCTCATACGATTTGAATATTCATAGGCATGCAATCAAATAGTAAATACTTACTTATTTTAAATAATATATTATTCGTTAAAATAAAGTGATATGATCATTTTATGCTATGCTAATTATCATTTATATAAACTCTCATACGATTTGAATATTCATAGGCATGCAATCAAATAGTAAACACTTACTTATTTTAAATAATATATTATTCGTTAAAATAAAGTGATATAATCATTTTATGCTATGCTAATTATCATTTATATAAACTCTCACACGATTTAAATATTCATAGGCATGCAATCAAATAGTAAACACTTACTTATTTTAAATAATATATTATTCGTTAAAATAAAGTGATATGATCATTTTATGCTATGCTAATTATCATTTATATAAACTCTCATACAATTTGAATATTCATAGGCATGCAATCAAATAGTAAACACTTACTTATTTTAAATAATATATTATTCGTTAAAATAAAGTGATATGATCATTTTATGCTATACTAAGTATCATTTATATAAACTCTCATACAATTTGAATATTCATAAGCATGCAATCAAATAGTAAACACTTACTTATTTTAAATAATATATTATTCGTTAAAATAAAGTGATATGATCATTTTATGCTATGCTAATTATCATTTATATAAACTCTCATACAATTTGAATATTCATAGGCATGCAATCAAATAGTAAACACTTACTTATTTTAAATAATATATTATTCGTTAAAATAAAGTGATATGATCATTTTATGCTATGCTAATTATCATTTATATAAACTCTCATACAATTTGAATATTCATAGGCATGCAATCAAATAGTAAACACTTACTTATTTTAAATAATATATTATTCGTTAAAATAAAGTGATATGATCATTTTATGCTATGCTAATTATCATTTATATAAACTCTCATACAATTTGAATATTCATAGGCATGCAATCAAATAGTAAACACTTACTTATTTTAAATAATATATTATTCGTTAAAATAAAGTGATATGATTATTTTATGCTATGCTAATTATCATTTATATAAACTCTCATACAATTTGAATATTCATAGGCATGCAATCAAATAGTAAACACTTACTTATTTTAAATAATATATTATTCGTTAAAATAAAGTGATATGATCATTTTATGCTATGCTAATTATCATTTATATAAACTCTCATACAATTTGAATATTCATAGGCATGCAATCAAATAGTAAACACTTACTTATTTTAAATAATATATTATTCGTTAAAATAAAGTGATATGATCATTTTATGCTATGCTAATTATCATTTATATAAACTCTCATACAATTTGAATATTCATAGGCATGCAATCAAATAGTAAACACTTACTTATTTTAAATAATATATTATTCGTTAAAATAAAGTGATATGATCATTTTATGCTATGCTAATTATCATTTATATAAACTCTCATACAATTTGAATATTCATAGGCAAGCAATCAAATAGTAAACACTTACTTATTTTAAATAATATATTATTCGTTACTTATTTTAAATAATATATTATTCGTTAAAATAAAGTGATATGATCATTTTATGCTATGCTAATTATCATTTATATAAACTCTCATACAATTTGAATATTCATAGGCATGCAATCAAATAGTAAACACTTACTTATTTTAAATAATATATTATTCGTTAAAATAAAGTGATATGATCATTTTATGCTATGCTAATTATCATTTATATAAACTCTCATACAATTTGAATATTCATAGGCATGCAATCAAATAGTAAACACTTACTTATTTTAAATAATATATTATTCGTTAAAATAAAGTGATATGATCATTTTATGCTATACTAAGTATCATTTATATAAACTCTCATACAATTTGAATATTCATAGGCATGCAATCAAATAGTAAACACTTACTTATTTTAAATAATATATTATTCGTTAAAATAAAGTGATATGATCATTTTATGCTATGCTAATTATCATTTATATAAACTCTCATACAATTGGAATATTCATAGGCATGCAATCAAATAGTAAACACTTACTTATTTTAAATAATATATTATTCGTTAAAATAAAGTGATATGTTCATTTTATGCTATGCTAATTATCATTTATATAAACTCTCATACAATTTGAATATTCATAGGCATGCAATCAAATAGTAAACACTTACTTATTTTAAATAATATATTATTCGTTAAAATAAAGTGATATGATCATTTTATGCTATGCTAATTATCATTTATATAAACTCTCATACAATTTGAATATTCATAGGCAAGCAATCAAATAGTAAACACTTACTTATTTTAAATAATATATTATTCGTTACTTATTTTAAATAATATATTATTCGTTAAAATAAAGTGATATGATCATTTTATGCTATGCTAATTAACATTTATATAAACTCTCATACGATTTGAATATTCATAGGCATGCAATCAAATAGTAAACACTTACTTATTTTAAATAATATATTATTCGTTAAAATAAAGTGATATGATCATTTTATGCTATGCTAATTATCATTTATATAAACTCTCACACAATTTGAATATTCATAGGCATGCAATCAAATAGTAAACACTTACTTATTTTAAATAATATATTATTCGTTAAAATAAAGTGATATGATCATTTTATGCTATGCTAATTATCATTTATATAAACTCTCACACAATTTGAATATTCATAGGCATGCAATCAAATAGTAAACACTTACTTATTTTAAATAATATATTATTCGTTAAAATAAAGTGATATGTTCATTTTATGCTATGCTAATTATCATTTATATAAACTCTCATACAATTTGAATATTCATAGGCATGCAATCAAATAGTAAACACTTACTTATTTTAAATAATATATTATTCGTTAAAATAAAGTGATATGATCATTTTATGCTATGCTAATTATCATTTATATAAACTCTCATACAATTTGAATATTCATAGGCAAGCAATCAAATAGTAAACACTTACTTATTTTAAATAATATATTATTCGTTACTTATTTTAAATAATATATTATTCGTTAAAATAAAGTGATATGATCATTTTATGCTATGCTAATTAACATTTATATAAACTCTCATACAATTTAAATATTCATAGGCATGCAATCAAATAGTAAACACTTACTTATTTTAAATAATATATTATTCGTTAAAATAAAGTGATATGATCATTTTATGCTATGCTAATTATCATTTATATAAACTCTCACACAATTTGAATATTCATAGGCATGCAATCAAATAGTAAACACTTACTTATTTTAAATAATATATTATTCGTTAAAATAAAGTGATATGATCATTTTATGCTATGCTAATTATCATTTATATAAACTCTCATACAATTTGAATATTCATAGGCATGCAATCAAATAGTAAACACTTACTTATTTTAAATAATATATTATTCGTTAAAATAAAGTGATATGATCATTTTATGCTATGCTAATTATCATTTATATAAACTCTCATACAATTTGAATATTCATAGGCATGCAATCAAATAGTAAACACTTACTTATTTTAAATAATATATTATTCGTTAAAATAAAGTGATATGATCATTTTATGCTATACTAAGTATCATTTATATAAACTCTCATACAATTTGAATATTCATAGGCATGCAATCAAATAGTAAACACTTACTTATTTTAAATAATATATTATTCGTTAAAATAAAGTGATATGATCATTTTATGCTATGCTAATTATCATTTATATAAACTCTCATACAATTGGAATATTCATAGGCATGCAATCAAATAGTAAACACTTACTTATTTTAAATAATATATTATTCGTTAAAATAAAGTGATATGTTCATTTTATGCTATGCTAATTATCATTTATATAAACTCTCATACAATTTGAATATTCATAGGCATGCAATCAAATAGTAAACACTTACTTATTTTAAATAATATATTATTCGTTAAAATAAAGTGATATGATCATTTTATGTTATGCTAATTATCATTTATATAAACTCTCATACAATTTGAATATTCATAGGCATGCAATCAAATAGTAAACACTTACTTATTTTAAATAATATATTATTCGTTAAAATAAAGTGATATGATCATTTTATGCTATACTAAGTATCATTTATATAAACTCTCATACAATTGGAATATTCATAGGTATGCAATCAAATAGTAAACACTTACTTATTTTAAATAATATATTATTCATTAAAATAAAGTGATATGTTCATTTTATGCTATGCTAATTATCATTTATATATCCTCTCATACACTTTGAATATTCATAGGCATGCAATCAAATAGTAAACACTTACTTATTTTAAATAATATATTATTCGTTAAAATAAAGTGATATGATCATTTTATGCTATGCTAATTATCATTTATATAAACTCTCATACAATTGGAATATTCATAGGCATGCAATCAAATAGTAAACACTTACTTATTTTAAATAATATATTATTCATTAAAATAAAGTGATATGTTCATTTTATGCTATGCTAATTATCATTTATATAAACTCTCATACAATTTGAATATTCATAGGCATGCAATCAAATAGTAAACACTTACTTATTTTAAATAATATATTATTCGTTAAAATAAAGTGATATGATCATTTTATGCTATGCTAATTATCATTTATATAAACTCTCATACAATTTGAATATTCATAGGCAAGCAATCAAATAGTAAACACTTACTTATTTTAAATAATATATTATTCGTTACTTATTTTAAATAATATATTATTCGTTAAAATAAAGTGATATGATCATTTTATGCTATGCTAATTATCATTTATATAAACTCTCATACAATTTGAATATTCATAGGCATGCAATCAAATAGTAAACACTTACTTATTTTAAATAATATATTATTCGTTAAAATAAAGTGATATGATCATTTTATGCTATGCTAATTATCATTTATATAAACTCTCATACAATTTGAATATTCATAGGCATGCAATCAAATAGTAAACACTTACTTATTTTAAATAATATATTATTCGTTAAAATAAAGTGATATGATCATTTTATGCTATACTAAGTATCATTTATATAAACTCTCATACAATTTGAATATTCATAGGCATGCAATCAAATAGTAAACACTTACTTATTTTATATAATATATTATTCGTTAAAATAAAGTGATATGATCATTTTATGCTATGCTAATTATCATTTATATAAACTCTCATACAATTGGAATATTCATAGGCATGCAATCAAATAGTAAACACTTACTTATTTTAAATAATATATTATTCGTTAAAATAAAGTGGTATGATCATTTTATGCTATGCTAATTATCATTTATATAAACTCTCATACAATTTGAATATTCATAGGCATGCAATCAAATAGTAAACACTTACTTATTTTAAATAATATATTATTCGTTAAAATAAAGTGATATGATCATTTTATGCTATGCTAATTATCATTTATATAAACTCTCATACAATTTGAATATTCATAGGCATGCAATCAAATAGTAAACACTTACTTATTTTAAATAATATATTATTCGTTAAAATAAAGTGATATGATCATTTTATGCTATGCTAATTATCATTTATATAAACTCTCATACAATTTGAATATTCATAGGCATGCAATCAAATAGTAAACACTTACTTATTTTAAATAATATATTATTCGTTAAAATAAAGTGATATGATCATTTTATGCTATGCTAATTATCATTTATATAAACTATCATACAATTTGAATATTCATAGGCATGCAATCAAATAGTAAACACTTACTTATTTTAAATAATATATTATTCGTTAAAATAAAGTGATATGATCATTTTATGCTATGCTAATTATCATTTATATAAACTCTCATACAATTTGAATATTCATAGGCATGCAATCAAATAGTAAACACTTACTTATTTTAAATAATATATTATTCGTTAAAATAAAGTGATATGATCATTTTATGCTATGCTAATTATCATTTATATAAACTCTCATACAATTTGAATATTCATAGGCATGCAATCAAATAGTAAACACTTACTTATTTTAAATAATATATTATTCGTTAAAATAAAGTGATATGATCATTTTATGCTATACTAAGTATCATTTATATAAACTCTCATACAATTTGAATATTCATAGGCATGCAATCAAATAGTAAACACTTACTTATTTTAAATAATATATTATTCGTTAAAATAAAGTGATATGATCATTTTATGCTATGCTAATTATCATTTATATAAACTCTCATACAATTGGAATATTCATAGGCATGCAATCAAATAGTAAACACTTACTTATTTTAAATAATATATTATTCATTAAAATAAAGTGATATGTTCATTTTATGCTATGCTAATTATCATTTATATAAACTCTCATACAATTTGAATATTCATAGGCATGCAATCAAATAGTAAACACTTACTTATTTTAAATAATATATTATTCGTTAAAATAAAGTGATATGATCATTTTATGCTATGCTAATTATCATTTATATAAACTCTCATACAATTTGAATATTCATAGGCATGCAATCAAATAGTAAACACTTACTTATTTTAAATAATATATTATTCGTTAAAATAAAGTGATATGATCATTTTATGCTATGCTAATTATCATTTATATAAACTCTCATACAATTTGAATATTCATAGGCATGGAATCAAATAGTAAACACTTACTTATTTTAAATAATATATTATTCGTTAAAATAAAGTGATATGATCATTTTATGCTATGCTAATTATCATTTATATAAACTCTCATATAATTTGAATATTCATAGGCATGCAATCAAATAGTAAACACTTACTTATTTTAAATAATATATTATTCGTTAAAATAAAGTGATATGATCATTTTAAGCTATGCTAATTATCATTTATATAAACTCTCATACAATTTGAATATTCATAGGCATGCAATCAAATAGTAAACACTTACTTATTTTAAATAATATATTATTCGTTAAAATAAAGTGATATGATCATTTTATGCTATGCTAATTATCATTTATATAAACTCTCATATAATTTGAATATTCATAGGCATGCAATCAAATAGTAAACACTTACTTATTTTAAATAATATATTATTCGTTAAAATAAAGTGATATGATCATTTTATGCTATGCTAATTATCATTTATATAAACTCTCATACAATTTGAATATTCATAGGCATGCAATCAAATAGTAAACACTTACTTATTTTAAATAATATATTATTCGTTAAAATAAAGTGATATGATCATTTTATGCTATGCTAATTATCATTTATATAAACTCTCATACAATTTGAATATTCATAGGCATGGAATCAAATAGTAAACACTTACTTATTTTAAATAATATATTATTCGTTAAAATAAAGTGATATGATCATTTTATGCTATGCTAATTATCATTTATATAAACTCTCATACAATTGGAATATTCATAGGCATGCAATCAAATAGTAAACACTTACTTATTTTAAATAATATATTATTCGTTAAAATAAAGTGGTATGATCATTTTATGCTATGCTAATTATCATTTATATAAACTCTCATACAATTTGAATATTCATAGGCATGCAATCAAATAGTAAACACTTACTTATTTTAAATAATATATTATTCGTTAAAATAAAGTGATATGATCATTTTATGCTATGCTAATTATCATTTATATAAACTCTCATACAATTTGAATATTCATAGGCATGCAATCAAATAGTAAACACTTACTTATTTTAAATAATATATTATTCGTTAAAATAAAGTGATATGATCATTTTATGCTATGCTAATTATCATTTATATAAACTCTCATACAATTTGAATATTCATAGGCATGCAATCAAATAGTAAACACTTACTTATTTTAAATAATATATTATTCGTTAAAATAAAGTGATATGATCATTTTATGCTATGCTAATTATCATTTATATAAACTATCATACAATTTGAATATTCATAGGCATGCAATCAAATAGTAAACACTTACTTATTTTAAATAATATATTATTCGTTAAAATAAAGTGATATGATCATTTTATGCTATGCTAATTATCATTTATATAAACTCTCATACAATTTGAATATTCATAGGCATGCAATCAAATAGTAAACACTTACTTATTTTAAATAATATATTATTCGTTAAAATAAAGTGATATGATCATTTTATGCTATGCTAATTATCATTTATATAAACTCTCATACAATTTGAATATTCATAGGCATGCAATCAAATAGTAAACACTTACTTATTTTAAATAATATATTATTCGTTAAAATAAAGTGATATGATCATTTTATGCTATACTAAGTATCATTTATATAAACTCTCATACAATTTGAATATTCATAGGCATGCAATCAAATAGTAAACACTTACTTATTTTAAATAATATATTATTCGTTAAAATAAAGTGATATGATCATTTTATGCTATGCTAATTATCATTTATATAAACTCTCATACAATTGGAATATTCATAGGCATGCAATCAAATAGTAAACACTTACTTATTTTAAATAATATATTATTCATTAAAATAAAGTGATATGTTCATTTTATGCTATGCTAATTATCATTTATATAAACTCTCATACAATTTGAATATTCATAGGCATGCAATCAAATAGTAAACACTTACTTATTTTAAATAATATATTATTCGTTAAAATAAAGTGATATGATCATTTTATGCTATGCTAATTATCATTTATATAAACTCTCATACAATTTGAATATTCATAGGCATGCAATCAAATAGTAAACACTTACTTATTTTAAATAATATATTATTCGTTAAAATAAAGTGATATGATCATTTTATGCTATGCTAATTATCATTTATATAAACTCTCATACAATTTGAATATTCATAGGCATGGAATCAAATAGTAAACACTTACTTATTTTAAATAATATATTATTCGTTAAAATAAAGTGATATGATCATTTTATGCTATGCTAATTATCATTTATATAAACTCTCATATAATTTGAATATTCATAGGCATGCAATCAAATAGTAAACACTTACTTATTTTAAATAATATATTATTCGTTAAAATAAAGTGATATGATCATTTTAAGCTATGCTAATTATCATTTATATAAACTCTCATACAATTTGAATATTCATAGGCATGCAATCAAATAGTAAACACTTACTTATTTTAAATAATATATTATTCGTTAAAATAAAGTGATATGATCATTTTATGCTATGCTAATTATCATTTATATAAACTCTCATATAATTTGAATATTCATAGGCATGCAATCAAATAGTAAACACTTACTTATTTTAAATAATATATTATTCGTTAAAATAAAGTGATATGATCATTTTATGCTATGCTAATTATCATTTATATAAACTCTCATACAATTTGAATATTCATAGGCATGCAATCAAATAGTAAACACTTACTTATTTTAAATAATATATTATTCGTTAAAATAAAGTGATATGATCATTTTATGCTATGCTAATTATCATTTATATAAACTCTCATACAATTTGAATATTCATAGGCATGGAATCAAATAGTAAACACTTACTTATTTTAAATAATATATTATTCGTTAAAATAAAGTGATATGATCATTTTATGCTATGCTAATTATCATTTATATAAACTCTCATATAATTTGAATATTCATAGGCATGCAATCAAATAGTAAACACTTACTTATTTTAAATAATATATTATTCGTTAAAATAAAGTGATATGATCATTTTAAGCTATGCTAATTATCATTTATATAAACTCTCATACAATTTGAATATTCATAGGCATGCAATCAAATAGTAAACACTTACTTATTTTAAATAATATATTATTCGTTAAAATAAAGTGATATGATCATTTTATGCTATGCTAATTATCATTTATATAAACTCTCATACAATTTGAATATTCATAGGCATGCAATCAAATAGTAAACACTTACTTATTTTAAATAATATATTATTCGTTAAAATAAAGTGATATGATCATTTTATGCTATGCTAATTATCATTTATATAAACTCTCATACAATTTGAATATTCATAGGCATGCAATCAAATAGTAAACACTTACTTATTTTAAATAATATATTATTCGTTAAAATAAAGTGATATGATCATTTTATGCTATGCTAATTATCATTTATATAAACTCTCATACAATTTGAATATTCATAGGCATGCAATCAAATAGTAAACACTTACTTATTTTAAATAATATATTATTCGTTAAAATAAAGTGATATGATCATTTTATGCTATGCTAATTATCATTTATATAAACTCTCATACAATTTGAATATTCATAGGCATGCAATCAAATAGTAAACACTTACTTATTTTAAATAATATATTATTCGTTAAAATAAAGTGATATGATCATTTTATGCTATGCTAATTATCATTTATATAAACTCTCATACAATTTGAATATTCATAGGCATGCAATCAAATAGTAAACACTTACTTATTTTAAATAATATATTATTCGTTAAAATAAAGTGATATGATCATTTTATGCTATGCTAATTATCATTTATATAAACTCTCATACAATTTGAATATTCATAGGCATGCAATCAAATAGTAAACACTTACTTATTTTAAATAATATATTATTCGTTAAAATAAAGTGATATGATCATTTTATGCTATGCTAATTATCATTTATATAAACTCTCATACAATTTGAATATTCATAGGCATGCAATCAAATAGTAAACACTTACTTATTTTAAATAATATATTATTCGTTAAAATAAAGTGATATGATCATTTTATGCTATACTAAGTATCATTTATATAAACTCTCATACAATTTGAATATTCATAAGCATGCAATCAAATAGTAAACACTTACTTATTTTAAATAATATATTATTCGTTAAAATAAAGTGATATGATCATTTTATGCTATGCTAATTATCATTTATATAAACTCTCATACAATTTGAATATTCATAGGCATGCAATCAAATAGTAAACACTTACTTATTTTAAATAATATATTATTCGTTAAAATAAAGTGATATGATCATTTTATGCTATGCTAATTATCATTTATATAAACTCTCATACAATTTGAATATTCATAGGCATGCAATCAAATAGTAAACACTTACTTATTTTAAATAATATATTATTCGTTAAAATAAAGTGATATGATCATTTTATGCTATGCTAATTATCATTTATATAAACTCTCATACAATTTGAATATTCATAGGCATGCAATCAAATAGTAAACACTTACTTATTTTAAATAATATATTATTCGTTAAAATAAAGTGATATGATCATTTTATGCTATGCTAATTATCATTGTTGACACCTATTTTTGTCCGGGCCCAATAAAAAAAGAGAAGAAAAAATAATAAAATGAAAAAAGAAAAAAAAAAAAGAAAAAAAGAGAGAGGAAAAAAAGAAAAAGATAGAAAAAAGAAAAGGAAAAAAAGAGAGAAGAAGAAGAAAGAAGTCCAGAAAAAAAGAAGGGAAAAACAGAAAAAAGAAGAAGAACGAAGCCCAGGAAAAGAAGAAGGAGAAAAAGAAAAAAAATAAAAGAAAAAAGGAAGAAGAATGATGGCCAAAAAAAAAATAGAAGAATAAGTGAAGGAAGCAGCGAAGCAAAAAAGGAGTGGAAAAAAACGGGCCAAGTGGCCCGTGCAAAAAAAGAGAAGTGGAGAAAGAACAAAAAAAGGAAAGAAAAAGAGAGGAAGGAGGCAGCAGCTCAAAAGAAGAAAGGGGGAAAACCTAACCCTAATTTCTTCCCTATTTAAGCCCCCACCTCGAAAACCACAACACAGATTTTTTTTCGGCCTCTACTCATTTTTTGGGCAGCCCCATACACACTCAAAACCCTAAAAAACACACTTCTCTCCACTCCTCTCAAAACCCTAGAATTGATCCCTTCCTCCTTGCATCAACCCAGCCGCCGCCGTCATCCTTCATAGCCACCGCCGCCGGCCGCCATCCTTACTCACTACCAGCCACCGTGCGCCGTCATCCTTGGCCGCCGCGGCCAAGCCACCACGCTCCGGTCTCTCCTGGGCCGCCGTGACCGAGCCGCCACGTTCCAGCCCCTGGGCCGCCGTCGCGCCACCACTTCGCTCCTCCAACAGCCGCCGCCGTTCCTCCTTTGGCCGCCGCCATCATCCTCAATCTCCATCTTGCTGCTTCGTTCCTTTATTCTTTTTATTTGGTTGGATTTTTTTGTTTTGCCTCTTCTTTCTTATTTTACTTTATCTTTTTTTTTTCTTCATTTCCTCTGATGTAATCACTACTGTATTGGTTTTAGTTCCTTTCTTTTTATGTTTTTGTGAGACATTGTTTGTAAGTCCATCATATAAAATAAGAACTGCGTAAGCCTTGATCTTCCTTCTTAAGGAAGTACGTAGGACTGGGTTCACACCTATCAGGCTATATAAAAAATGTAAAATATTTTGTGGCTTTTCTTTATTTTTCTTTTAGAAATAATTAATTGTTAAATAATATAAGAAAATAAAATATTTTGTTTCCCCTTTTTTTATTTTTTTTAGGAATAATTAGGAATTAAATAATAATAAAAGTAAAAATAAATAAGGGTAAAATTAATAATTGTAGAAAGCTAAGGAAATTACACAAACAATTTAGGTACCGTTTAGACGGGCGCTGTGGGGTGTTAACACCTTCCCCACGCGTAATAGACTCCCGAACCTAGATTTTAGGTTTCGTAGGCTATTTATCATTTTTTAGGTTTTTCTAGTGTTTTCCTCAAATAAACATTAGTGGCGACTCTGTCGGATAATTAATTGTTTTTTTCGCCGTCCCGTCGCGACCTTGGTTGCGACAGATGGCGACTCTGCTGGGGACACTTTGAGAGTCAGGCCTTTCTTGATTGTTTGTGTTTTTTTTTAGCTTTCTTTTTATTTTATTTTACCCTTCATTATTTTGCTTTTTTTTATTGTTTAATTGCCTTGTACATATTTTTTTTTCCTACTTTGTATATAATTTGCCTCTAATTTATCTTTAATTTGTCTTTCTTTTTATTTTATTTTACTCTTTATTATTTTGCTTTTTTTTGTTTGATTGCCATGTATATATTTTATTTTTTCCCTACCTTGTATATAATTTGTTTTCAGCATGCGGTATTAGGGTAGATGACCAATTTAAATTGCTATATTTGGTTTTCTGGCTATGTTGCAGGTGGGGTAGTTTTTTTAGGGTTTCTTGAAAAAAGGTTTGTATGCTCCCAATGCACACACTTCACTTCCACTTTGTGAGACACTTTTTGGGCTCTATACCCGAGCCCGTGCGAGCCCAGGAGTAGCGGTGCCTTGGTACTTGTCGTGAGAGGCCTAGTGTCTACGCGTCAACTATTGAGCCACCACTCGGATTATTACCGGTCATCAAGCTATTTGTCGTGAGAGGCCTAGTGTCTACGCGTCAAATAGTTTGATTATCGGGACCTCATCTTCGTGATGGGGGTAATCCGAGGGCCTTTTATGAGTCTAGAACTTACCATAAAGAGAGCACTTAATTTGACCATAGTCCCCATCCAATTAGGGTTTTGGCCAATGTAGTATATCTCACCCCTTAGGTCTTTACCCTTGTAGGACAACTGGGAGCATTCTCTTCTTCTATTCTTTTTCATATCATTATTGTTCAATATGTCATGCATCATTAAAAAAAAAACATAAAAAATTTTCATGCATCATTCATCTTATATAAAAGAAAAAAACATAAAAAATTCACCTTCCATGCATCATTCATCACCTTTCATGCATCATTCATAAAAAAAAATACAAAAATTCATGCATCATTCATCTTAAAAAATTCACCTTCCATGCATCATTCATAAAAAAAAAAAAAAATAAAAAAAAAAAAATTCACCTTTCATGCATCATTTATCATATAAAAAAAAAGTCATAAAAAAACATTGCATTTCATCACTCCATGTTCATGCATTTTATGGCATTTTTACATGCTTCTTTTTAATAGTAAATCAAATTCTGTTAACGGTCCAAATGGAGGGGCTTCGAGGCCAAGCTGTGCCTGTCCTGAAGAAGAACACCAAGGTTTCGGGAACCTCAAAGAAATATGTATAAAAGTGCCGCGAGAAGTGCTTGCTGAGTTTCCAAAGAAATACGGGAATTTGTTGGGCCTACTCGACATCAAAGTAGAAGAGGGTACTACATAGAAGTGCAAAAAGTAGCAACTTCCCTCGGCATACCTGATCAGTGTTTTGCGACAAGCTCCAATGGTCTCGTCAGTGGATTGAAAAGGGTAAGATTGGAAAAATACTTAGAACACCTGGCTCAAAAGGAGAAGTGGGGGTGTTTCCTGAAGACATTGTTGCTCATCATATTTGGGGGTGGTCTTACTCCCATATCTGAAGGATGTGATAGAACAGGAAGCCATTGACGCATATTATCAGTTTGTAGAAAACAAGAGGTGCCCAGTTCCGGCAATTCTTGCAGAAACCCTAATTTCCGCAGATATCTGCCACAAAAGTAAAAAGTCAAAACTCCGATGCTGCTACCAATTGTTGTATGCCTGGTTTATAACTCATTGTTATGCTCGGCGCCACATGGGCCACAATCCGAGTGCACTAAAAGATTTCCATAAAATTCCAAGAAGATTCATGGAGGCTCAAGAATGGAAAAACGAGTTTGCTAGAATGGAGTCAAAAGCATTCATTTGGGCCTGTCCTTGGTTCATACTCGGGGACGTGATCCTCAGCTGTGGGCCTTTCTCTAATGTACCCTTGATGGGAATAAGAGGATGCATATCTTACACTCATGTCATGGTTCTCCGGCAGCTCAAGCGTGTTCAGATCATGCCGTCTAAAGAGCAACAGGGAGGTTTAAACTTCCAAATGGCCCATAGGATTTGTCTGAGGCCCATAGGCATGCGAATCAGGGTTGGGTTTTGAGCAGGGAGTATCATGATTCATTCTTGAAAGCGCAACAAAGAGAGACCCAGTTACCCAGAACAGGTGAAAGGCTTGACCCTGGAAAGAGATCGCTGGAAGAGAGAAGCCCACTACTTCCAAGTGGAAAACATGGGTTTGCTAAGAGGGTGGAGGCAAGTACTTTGACAGAGAGCTCTACATGAACAAATACCATAGACTGTCCCAGAGTGTCCAATACTACTCCAGGTAGTGGACAAGATTGTTTGATGAAGCGACAACTGAGGTCCGAGTTACCCGCCTGGGGGTTCCCCCGAAGTTGAAGAGTTTCTTGAGGCTTTCCCGAGATCTTGCCAGCACCATCAGAGGAATGAGGAGAAGAGAACTAAATGATTCCGCTTTTCATTGATGTATCCTGAATAAGGACATTGCAAGCTCTGTGATGAAAATTGTACTACAAATCTGGAATGGAATGAATAAGATGTTTTGTTCAAAAACCTTGGTGTTCTGTGTTGCTGCTTAGACATAAATTCAGTAGGGGTATTTCCCATATGGATGACTGTCTACCATGTTTTAACCCAAGGGGTCTTTCTCTGGCGTTAGAACATGGGATTGTTTCGCGTTGCTGCTTAGACATAAATTCAGTAGGGGTATTTCCCACATGAATGACTGTCTACCATGTTTTAACCCAAGGGGTCTTTCTCTGGAGTTAGAACATGGGATTGTTTCGCGTTGCTGCTTAGACATAAATTTAGTAGGGGTATTTCCCACATGAATGACTGTCAACCATGTTTTAACCCAAGGGGTCTTTCTCTGGTGTTAGAACATGGAATTGTTTCGTGTTGCCCCTTAGACATAAATTCTGTAGGGGTATTTCCCACATGAATGACTGTCAACCATGTTTTAACCCAAGGGGTCTTTCTCTGGCGTTAGAACATGAGGAACCACCATCTGCTGGACCCGTTAACAAATTTGTTTTTCTTTCAAACACATTTGCATTTCCTTGGAGAACTTAAGTCTCAATAAGTTTGAAAAAACAAGAAAAGGCATTGACAAGCTCAAGATTCTACAGAAGCAGTTGATACCAGAATCTGAACCTACAAGAGACCAGACTTTAAGAAGGTTGAGTATGATGCTATCATGCAAAAATTGGGGCAATAGTGCAAAAGAGCAGGTCAACACCGATCACGATTGAGTCAAGAACAGAATTTGTGCAATGGCGGCATCCTCATATAGTCAGCCGCTCATTTTCACTCCTCATGCCTATCCCACTTCCTCATCCGTTGCAACAGTAAGGATCATTACCCATATTCACCCATATTACCAGCTATATTAACCTTCACCATTTTTTCACCATATGGCTAACACAAGCAATTAACTTCAATATAATCTGTGGAGGCCCTACCTACCCAGCTCATTTTGTCCCGATCCTACTCACCATACAGCTTACCACTTCCTTTTCATCTCTAGACCCTCCATCCATTCGTTACTTCACTTTCTTTCTAGCACTAATCCCATCATCTCATCTCAACCTAATCGCCCTCCTCTTCACCATATAACTATTTCATTCGTAGGACACCCTATCCACCCACCTCATATTATGTTGATCCTTACTTGCTTTATCCATACATCTCACCAAGACTATTTTTCCAATCACATTTCCCTTAACCATCCCATGATCACATATCAACTCAACCACCATCCCTATGATCCAACCATTTTTCCAAAACACTTGTTCATTTCATCAAGTCACTTTCTTTGCTGCCATTTGACCATGACGACCTGCACTTGCATAATCTGTTCCCTCGAGGTTGAAGTGGTTTTGACTCAAAGTTGAAGCGTCCATTATCCCCCAGTTTGGCAAGTTCCAAGGATGAGCTTTGGCATCATACTCTCAGTGGGCCTCATGGATCTTTCACAAGAGAATACTGAAGTCGTCTGGTTTTCATCAGTGATGAGCTGCTTAGTGCAAAGGCTTCCGACCATCCGTCGGTTTGCTCTTGTTGGCCACCCATTCAAGGAGGAGGAGGCGGCATCTGTCAATCTTTCAGCAATCAAGGCGCCTGAGTTTAATGGTCTAGCATTGTTAATTGATGTGGTTAACATAAGCTTTCTGTTTTGTCATGTTAGTGTTGAACCTTTGCTGACTTTCTTTGAAGCATTATTTAAGAACCATGCATGGCATTTTCTTTTTCTTTGGTTTGTTTGCTTCATTCATTGTCTTTTCCTTTGTCAATCTCAATCTCATTCTCCAATTTTCCATTTCCATCTCACACAAATCATTCCTAGCGTCTCATAATGGCTAATGTCTCAAGTGCGGGAGAACTTGTTTGCTTGATTTCTAAGGACATGGGCTGGCATGGAAGAAGACTAGGAGCACTGGGGGCAACTTTTGTCGCGGTTGCAAGCGCTTATTTGTGAGAAGTTGATCGATTTCATAGGAAAACTTTAGCAGATGGTCATTTATGCAGAAAAGCGCAAGAGTCATCCCTCAACAAAAAAAGAAAAAAAGCCTGTTAGGTTGAAAACCCGCAAGGGCAACCTAAGCAAAAGTTAGGGCATGAAAAGTCAAAAAAAAAAAGAGCAAGTGAATCAAGTTTACCACAGCTTTGTCTCGAACAGGTTCCCGAAAGTGATCAGTCATGCCTTGAGATGAAGTTTGGCATTCTTTCTTTATCCTTACACCAAAACCTTATCCCTTGGCACCCCCTTTAAGCCGAAAAATCCTTCCCCTTAACCCTAGACAAGGGTCACTCTACATTAGAGTTAGCACAATGTCAGTGCCAAGCTTGCTTAAGATTTCCATTTCAAGAAAAGAAAAGAGACAAGTAAAAAAAAAAAAAAAAAAAAAAAAAAAAGGGAAAAATTTTGAGCAAGTCTTGGCCAGCCATATGAAAAGCATTATAAACAGTGCTAAGTATCAAAGATCCTTCGTCTTCATTAACCCGTAAACACTTTGATATCCTTCCTTTCATGACCCACAAGCCCTTAGCCACATATCCTTCGTCTTCATTAACCCGTAAACACTTGCCCTTAGCCACATATCCTTCGTCTTCATTAACCCGTAAACACTTCCTTTCATAACCCATGAGCCCTTAGCCACATTACACCCTGACAAGGTCCGTTCCGATCAAGGACTGATTGTCCACTTTTTGGGACACAATAACCTGATTAATTTGCTCAAAAAAAAAAAAAAAGAGAAAAAAGAGGGATGCTCGCTGAAAAGTTGTCTCCACAAAGTTCTTTCAAGAATGGACACTGCGGAAAAGCCCAATCAGACAGAAGAAAATCAAGAAAAGATCTCTTCCATGCCCATCAAGACCTTGAATGGGAGCCAAGATCAATAGATCGATTGTTGGACTACCACTCGTTGTCTCAATTGGGGCAACTTTTCATCTCATTGCTTGTCCCTTTCCCTGAAGTTGGGCCCATTTTTTGGTTGATCTCTCTGTGTCACAACTGAGGCAATTACTCAAGCCATTTTTCTTCACCCAAATCATACTAGGGAAACAGTCTAAGCTTCACTTCATATCTTTTGTGTACCTGGTCATTCTTCGGCTGGGATAATTACCTATTCTTAGTAGTCTTCCCGTGTACTCTGATCTGGGGCATGTGCTCATCTAAATTCCTCATACATTTTCTCAAAGTGGGGCAGACTACTTGTTCTTCCACTCTCAGGCTGAAGTATTACCTTGGTTGTTCTCACAAAGTCTTCCAACCTATTGAGACATCACTAAAGCAATTGATCATTCCAATCCTTGTCATCCTTGTTACACCCGAGAGATTGTCTAGCTTTCACTTTTCATCATTCTAGTGCATTGTTTTTCAAACTGAGTAATCACTTGTTCTCTGATGCTTATCTCTCATAATCCAGACGAGGTAATTTTCCAGTCCATGCTTTGTCAATGTTCCCAGATTGGGGCAATCATATGCTACCTCATGCTCATCGTCCAAGACTAAACCTGGGCAATCGCCCAATTTTGTCATGAATTCTTTTCAAATCAGGGCGATCAATGTTTCCATTCAATGTCTGGATTGGGGTATTCATTTGTCTTTCCATCAACTTCTTTCAAATGGGAACAATCATTTGTCTTCTGATGCTCATTCTTCAAAGTATAAACCGGGGAAATTTTCCAGTCTATGTCTTATAATTATACCCAAGCTGGGGCAGCCTGATGTCCATCACTCATTCTCTTCATCCGCCCCAAACATAACTGGGGAAATTCTCTGTCCTTTGATTCCTTCTTGTGTCATCTCATGTCATGCATATTAATTAGATAACGCTTCAAAGCGAGAGATCACAGGTTCAATAACATGACTTAGCATTTCCACATCTCATTTAATATGTTAGACCAAAAGGCTCGCGGTCCACTCAATACCAACAGAAAAGAGGGGGCGCCTCAAAGACCTCCATCAGTCAGAAAAATTCAAAGTCAGTATCAGGCGACTCAGACAAACATTCAATAAGAAGGTGGCCCACCCTTCTCAGTCAGGTTTCAGAGGAAGATCTTGCAAAAGAGGCAAGCTTCACATCCATTTACATGAGCTGTCCAGGTGAAACAAGCTTGAGTCTGTCTGAGTTTCCGAGCACGCATGTGCTTATTGAGCTAAATTTCTCCAAGGAAGCTAACAAAAGTCTTTTCTAACACAGCATAATTGAAGTTTGAGTTTCAAATCCATAAGCTGTGCATCATTTGCATCATTGCATCAAAAGCATCAACATCACATGCATAACCCCATCACATATGGTACATATCAGGCATTACATTTCATACCATGCATACCTTTGTCACATATTGAAAGTTGCAGTTGGCGAGTCCGAGGTGGCGCTTAGACTGATCCTTGTCACTTTCCAGCAGATCCAGGGTGGTGCTTAGACGATCCCTGTTACTTTTCAGCAGATCCACGGTGGCGCTTAGATGATCCGTGTTACTTTCCAGCAGATCTAGGGTGGCGCTTAGACGATCCCTGTTACCTTTCAGCAGATCCAAGGGGGCGCTTAGACGAACCTTGTTACTTTCCAGCAGATCCACGGTGGCGCTTAGACGATCCGTGTTACCTTCCAGCAGATCCAGGGTGGCGCTTAGACGATCCCTGTTACCTTTCAGCAGATCCAAGGGGGCGCTTAGACGAACCTTGTTACTTTCCAGCAGATTCACGGTGGCGCTTAGACGATCCGTGTTACCTTCCAGCAGATCCAGGGTGGCGCTTAGACGATCCCTGTTACCTTTCAGCAGATCCAAGGGGGCGCTTAGACGAACCTTGTTACTTTCCAGCAGATCCACGGTGGCGCTTAGACGATCCGTGTTACCTTCCAGCAGATCCAGGGTGGCGCTTAGACGATCCCTGTTACCTTTCAGCAGATCCAAGGGGGCGCTTAGACGAACCTTGTTACTTTCCAGCAGATCCACGGTGGCGCTTAGACGATCCGTGTTACCTTCCAGCAGATCCAGGGTGGCGCTTAGACGATCCCTGTTACCTTTCAGCAGATCCAAGGGGGCGCTTAGACGAACCTTGTTACTTTCTAGCAGATCCACGGTGGCGCTTAGACGATCCGTGTTACCTTCCAGCAGATCCAGGGTGGCGCTTAGACGATCCCTGTTACCTTTCAGCAGATCCAAGGGGGCGCTTAGACGAACCTTGTTACTTTCCAGCAGATCCACGGTGGCGCTTAGACGATCCGTGTTACCTTTCAGCAGATCCAGGGTGGCGCTTAGACGATCCCTGCAGATCCAGGGTGGCGCTTAGACGATCCCTGCTTGACAGTGGCTCGGGTTTTTGAACCCGAGTTTGCTGTGTTCTTTTTTGACACCCGGACAAAAATGTGTCATGTCTTTACTCATTTCTTACAACAGTAGTATTCTCATACTACCTAGTAAGAAACAAGTAAAGAGGGGCAGCTGTTGACACCTATTTTTGTCCGGGTCCAATAAAAAAAGAGAAGAAAAAATAATAAAAAGGAAAAAAAAAAAAAGAGAGAAGAAAAAAAGAAAAAGAGAGAAAAAAGAAAAGGAAAAAAAGAGAGAAGAAGAAGAAAGAAGTCCAGAAAAAAAGAAGGGAAAAACAGAAAAAAGAAGAAGAACGAAGCCCAGGAAAAGAAGAAGGAGAAAAAGAAAAAAAATAAAAGAAAAAAGGAAGAAGAATGATGGCCAAAAAAAAAAAGAAGAAGAAGTGAAGGAAGCAGCGAAGCAAAAAAGGAGTGGAAAAAAACGGGCCAAGTGGCCCGTGCAAAAAAAGAGAAGAGGAGAAAGAACAAAAAAAGGAAAGAAAAAGAGAGGAAGGAGGCAGCAGCTCAAAAGAAGAAAGGGGGAAAACCTAACCCTAATTTCTTCCCTATTTAAGCCCCCACCTCGAAAACCACAACACAGATTTTTTTTCGGCCTCTACTCATTTTTTAGGCAGCCCCATACACACTCAAAACCCTAAAAAACACACTTCTCTCCACTCCTCTCAAAACCCTAGAATTGATCCCTTCCTCCTTGCATCAACCCAGCCGCCGCCGTCATCCTTCATAGCCACCGCCGCCGGCCGCCATCCTTACTCACTACCAGCCACCGTGCGCCGTCATCCTTGGCCGCCGCGGCCAAGCCACCACGCTCCGGTCTCTCCTGGGCCGCCGTGACCGAGCCGCCACGTTCAGCCCCTGGGCCGCCGTCGCGCCACCACTTCGCTCCTCCAACAGCCGCCGCCGTTCCTCCTTTGGCCGCCGCCATCATCCTCAATCTCCATCTTGCTGCTTCGTTCCTTTATTCTTTTTATTTGGTTGGTTTTTTTTGTTTTGCCTCTTCTTTCTTATTTTACTTTATCTTTTTTTTTTCTTCATTTCCTCTGATGTAATCACTACTGTATTGGTTTTAGTTCCTTTCTTTTTATGTTTTTGTGAGACATTGTTTGAAAGTCCATCATATAAAATAAGAACTGCGTAAGCCTTGATCTTCCTTCTTAAGGAAGTACGTAGGACTGGGTTCACACCTATCAGGCTATATAAAAAATGTAAAATATGTTGTGGCTTTTCTTTATTTTTCTTTTAGAAATAATTAATTGTTAAATAATATAAGAAAATAAAATATTTTGTTTCCCCTTTTTTTATTTTTTTTAGGAATAATTAGGAATTAAATAATAATAAAAGTAAAAATAAATAAGGGTAAAATTAATACTTGTAGAAAGCTAAGGAAATTACACAAACAATTTAGGTACCGTTTAGACGGGCGCTGTGGGCTGTTAACACCTTCCCCACGCGTAATAGACTCCCGAACCTAGATTTTAGGTTTCGTAGGCTATTTATCATTTTTTAGGTTTTTCTAGTGTTTTCCTCAAATAAACATTAGTGGCGACTCTGTCTGATAATTAATTGTTTTTTTCGCCGTCCTGCCGCGACCTTGGTTGCGACAATCATTTATATAAACTTTCATACAATTTGAACATTCATGGGCATGCAATCAAATAGTAAACACTTACTTATTTTAAATAATATATTATTCGTTAAAATAAAGTGATATGATCATTTTATGCTATGCTAATTATCATTTATATAAACTCTCATACAATTTTAATATTCATAGGCATGCAATCAAATAGTAAACATTAACTTATTTTAAATAATATATTATTCGTTAAAATAAAGTGATATGATCATTTTATATTATGCTAATGATCATTTATATAAACTTTCATACAATTTGAATATTCATAGGCATGCAATCAAATAGTAAACATTTACTTATTTTAAATAATATATTATTCGTTAAAATAAAGTGATATGATCATTTTATATTATGCTAATTATCATTTATATAAACTTTCATACAATTTGAATATTCATAGGCATGCAATCAAATAGTAAACATTTACTTATTTTAAATAATATATTATTCGTTAAAATAAAGTGATATGATCATTTTATATTATGCTAATTATCATTTATATAAACTTTCATACAATTTGAATATTCATAGGCATGCAATCAAATAGTAAACATTTACTTATTTTAAATAATATATTATTCGTTAAAATCAAGTGATATGATGAATTAGTAACTAATATTTTATTTATACGGAATTTTGTAAACTTAATTTACTATATTAAAACATTCAATTCAACGGTTTGGATTAAGTTAATTTATATTATTTGAACAATTATGAAGTGGTGTAACTATACAAGTTTGACACTGGTGTTGTTTGATCCCTTCCAGGGATTGATCCCTACCACCGGATCATTTTATATTATGCTAGTTATCATTTATATAAACTTTCATACAATTTGAATATTCATAGGCATGCAATCAAATAGTAAACATTTACTTATTTTAAATAATATATTATTCGTTAAAATAAAGTGATATGATCATTTTATATTATGCTAATTATCATTTATGTAAACTTTAATACAATTTGAATATTCATAGGCATGCAATCAAATAGTAAACATTTACTTATTTTAAATAATATATTATTCGTTAAAATAAAGTGATATGCTGAATTAGTAACTAATATTTTATTTATATGGAATTTTGTAAACTTAATTTACTATATTAAAACATTCAATTCAACGGTTTGGATTAAGTTAATTTATATTATATGAACAATTATGAAGTGGTGTAACTATACAAGTTTGACACTGGTGTTGTTTGATCCCTTCCAGGGATTGATCCCTACCACCGGATCTTTTTATATTATGCTAATTATCATTTATATAAACTTTCATACAATTTGAATATTCATAGGCATGCAATCAAATAGTAAACATTTACTTATTTTAAATAATATATTATTCGTTAAAATAAAGTGATATGATCATTTTATATTATGCTAATTATCATTTATATAAACTTTCATACAATTTGAATATTCATAGGCATGCAATCAAATAGTAAACATTTACTTATTTTAAATAATATATTATTCGTTAAAATAAAGTGATATGATCTTTTTATATTATGCTAATTATCATTTATATAAACTTTCATACAATTTGAATATTCATAGGCATGCAATCAAATAGTAAACATTTACTTATTTTAAATAATATATTATTCGTTAAAATAAAGTGATATGATCATTTTATATTATGCTAATTATCATTTATATAAACTTTCGTACAATTTGAATATTCATAGGCATGCAATCAAATAGTAAACATTTACTTATTTTAAATAATATATTATTTGTTAAAATAAAGTGATATGATAAATTAGTAACTAATATTTTATTTATATGGAATTTTGTAAACTTAATTTACTATATTAACTTTTATAAACTTTTTCGCAATATAGTTATTATTAGTTCGAAAACGTTGAACAATATATGCAGCGGAAATAAACTTAGAGCTTGAAGAATAAAGCACACACAATATTTATCCTGGTTCACCCCCAAAACCGATAGGGCTACGTCCAGTCCTTGGCTATACCAAGATTTTCCACTATTTCAACAGAATAGTACAAGTGTTCTCAGGGACTTCTCCCAGTATTCTGAGGACTGCTCCTTTACAAGTTTTCTTAGGACTTCTCCTTTATCTCTCGAGTATTCGACAGGACTCCTCCCAGTTCTTTTTCAAGAAGGTTTGTTTTCTACAGGGATCTCTTCACAAAGAGTGGGTAGAAACTATGAAGTTCTAAAATCAGAGTGGGTATACAAATTGGTTCTATGAAGGGCTTGTGTGAGAAAGAATGAGAGTTTTCACTCTGTAGGAGTTTCACACTAGTTGGCGACTAAACTCAGAAAATGAGAAAGCTAAGGTTACTGAGTGTTCTTGACTAAAGCTTGTTCAAATTGTAAACTGACTTGAAAGGTTTGAATGCTTTGATAGTGTGTAAGTCGCCAAGTTGAAGATGATGCAGAGACCACTATTTATATCTTCAGTAGGATGATAACTGGAGGCGCTGATGAAGATCTTCAAAAATAGTTCCGTTGAATCTTTGCTTGATTGTGAGTAACGGATACTTCTGCATCTGCTTGTTGTAGTCTGCCAGGTGAAGAATGTTTCTTCAACAGATAGAGAGTGATATCGTCTGGCAATGCTTTTGTTATGGTTCTCAGAGGCTGCAATTAATGCATGTGCATTACAGCTAATATGGCAATTAATTCTCTGACCAGAAGATTTGGATTTGGCCGTTGAGGAGATACGATGATCAGAGGATATCACCGCTAATTCAGCAAAAGCAGCTTGAATTAAGGAATGTCAGAGAATTTGAACCTTCAAGGTATATGGCGCTTAATTCTGTCTCTTTCGCCATTAATGCTCTGATCCACCAAGAGTTGCATGACAACTCATCTTCGGTTTGAGCAAACGATCTCCTCTAATCTAATTCTTTTTGTACGAGTCTTTAATCATTTCTCTTTAGTCAACCCATGTGTTTGACAAGGATTGAACCGGACAGTCTTTGCAGGCGGACGAACTTTACTCTAGAGGCAGACTCATTTCTCATAGGCGGACGGTCTCTTCATTTGCTTTTTGATAATGTTTGCGGCATGGCTTCAGTTCATAAGTGTTCCTGAATATGAAATCTTTTAAAGAAAGTTGGTAACACTTAGCGAAATTGTTATATATCAAAATAGGTTAATTCATTTAAATATTTTACTCTAACAATTAGACAGTGAAATATGGAAAGCCATTGAAGAAGGTCCGTTTGTACCTATGAATGAAGTGGGAGACAGTAGACAACCAAAACCAGAAAACACTTGGAATGAAGAAGAAAAGAAGAAGGTTCAATATGATCTCAAAGGAATGAATATTCTTACATCTGCTCTTGGCATGGATGAGTTTTTCAGAGTTTCAACATGTACAACATCGAAAGAAATATGGGATACTTTGATGGTGACTCATGAAGGAACAGATGATGCTTGACTAGTTTATTTAAATGATCTATGTGTATATGAGCTTTAGACTGATTTTAGGGTTTTTGGCTTATTATAGGGTTTTAGGCCGGTTTTAGGGCTTTCTGATCGACTTTAGAGCTTTTGATCGATTTTAGAGTTTTCGGCCGATTTCAGGGTTTTTCCGCTGACTATATGACAGAGTATTCGGACGATTTAAGAGCTCTGGGTCAATTTTATGGTTTTCTTATAGACCCTAGGCTTTTAGACTTATTTTAGGGCTTTTGTGTTATTCTAGGGTTTTAGGCCGATTTCAGGGTTTTTCTGCTGACTATATAGTATAGGGTATTTGGACGATTTAGGGGCTTTGGGTTAATTTTATGGTTTTTTTTCTAGACTCTAGGCTTTTAAACTGATTTTAGGGTTTTCGGCTTATTATAGGCTTTTAGGCCGGCTTTAGGGCTTTCTGATCAACTTTAGGGCTTTTGGCCGATTTCAGGGCTTTGAGTCAATTTTATGGTTTTTCTGTAGACTGTAGGCTTTTAGACTGATTTTATGGTTTTCGGTGTATTATAGGGTTTGAGGTCGGCTTTAGGGCTTTCTGATTAACGTTGGGGCTTTTGGCCGATTTCAGCATTTTCGGCCGATTCCAGGGTTTTTCCCCTGACTATAGTACAGGGTATTTGGACGATTTATGGGCTCTTGGACAATTTTATGGTTTTTTTGTAGACGGCTTTTAGACTGATTTTAGGGTTTCTGGCTTATTATAGGGTTTTAGGCCTGCTTTAGGGCTTTCTGATCACTTTAGAGCTTTTGATCGATTTTAGAGTTTTCGGCCGATTTCAGGGATTTTCCGCTGACAATATGACAGATTATTCGGACGATTTAAGAGCTTTGGGTCAATTTTATGGTTTTCTTATAGACTATTATACTGATTTTAGGGCTTTTGTGTTATTCTAGGGTTTTAGGCCGATTTCAGGGTTTTTCTGCTAACTATATAGTATAGGGTATTTGGGCGATTTAAGGGCTTTGGATCAATTTTATGGTTTTTTTTCTAGACTCTAGGCTTTTAAACTTATTTTAGGGTTTTCGGCTTATTATAGGCTTTTAGGCCGGCTTTAAGGCTTTCTGATCAACTTTAGGGCTTTTGGCCGATTTCGGGGCTTTGGGTCAATTTTATGGTTTTTCTGTAGACTCTAGGCTTTTAGACTGATTTTGTGGTTTTCAGTGTATTATAGGGTTTGAGGTCGGCTTTAGGGCTTTCTAATTAACGTTGGGGCTTTTGGCCGATTTCAGAATTTTCGGCTGATTCCAGGGTTTTTCCCCTGACTACAGTACAGGGTATTTGACAATTTATGGGCTCAGGGATAATTTTATGGTATTTTTGTAGACGGCTTTTAGACTGATTTTAGGGTTTTTGGCTTATTATTGGGTTTTAGGCCGGCTTTAGGGCTATTTGATCACTTTAGAGCTTTTAATCGATTTTAGAGTTTTCGGCCGATTTCAGCGTTTTTCCGCTGACTATATGACAGATTATTCGGACGATTTAAGAGCTCTGGGTCAATTTTATGGTTTTCTTATAGACTCTAGGCTTTTAGACTGATTTTAGGGCTTTTGTGTTATTCTAGGGTTTTAGGCCGATTTCAGGGTTTTTCTGCTGACTATATAGTATAGGGTATTTGGACGATTTTAGGGCTTTGGGTCAATTTTATGGTTTTTTTTCTAGACTCTAGGCTTTTAAACTGATTTTAGGGTTTTCGGCTTATTATAGGCTTTTAGGCCGGCTTTAGGGCTTTTGGCCGATTTCAGGGCTTTGGGTCAATTTTATGGTTTTTCTGTAGACTCTATGCTTTTGGATTGATTTTGTGGTTTTCGGTGTATTATAGGGTTTTAGGTCGGCTTTAGGGCTTTCTGATTAACGTTGGGCCTTTTTGCCGATTTTAGAATTTTCGGCCGATTCCAGGGTTTTTCCCATGACTATAGTACACGTAATTTGGACGATTTAAGGGCTCTGGGGCAATTTTATGGTTATTTTCGTAGACGGCTTTTAGACTGATTTTAGGGTTTTTGGCTTATTATAGGATTTTAAGCAGACTTTAGGGCTTTCTATCGACTTTAGAGCTTTTGATCGATTTTAGAGTTTTCGGCCGATTTCAGGGTTTTTCCGCTGACTATATGACAGAGTATTCGGTCGATTTAAGAGCTCTGGGTCAATTTTATGGTTTTCTTATAGACTCTAGGCTTTTAGACTGATTTTAGGGCTTTTGTGTTATTCTAGGGTTTTAGGCCGATTTCAGGGTTTTTCTGCTAACTATATAGTATAGGGTATTTGGGCGATTTAAGGGCTTTGGATCAATTTTCTGGTTTTTTTCTAGACTCTAGGCTTTTAAACTTATTTTAGGGTTTTCGGCTTATTATAGGCTTTTAGGCCGGCTTTAGGGCTTTCTGATCAACTTTAGGGCTTTTGGCCGATTTCAGGGCTTTGGGTCAATTTTATTGTTTTTCTGTAGACTCTAGGCTTTTAGACTGATTTTGTGGTTTTCGGTGTATTATAGGGTTTGAGGTCGGCTTTAGGGCTTTCTATTTAACGTTGGGGCTTTTGGCCGATTTCAGAATTTTCGGCTGATTCCAGGGTTTTTCCCCTGACTACAGTACATGGTATTTGACGATTTATGGGCTCAGGGATAATTTTATGGTATTTTTGTAGACGGCTTTTAGACTGATTTTAGGGTTTTTGGCTTATTATAGGGTTTTAGGCCGGCTTTAGGGCTATCTGATCACTTTAGAGCTTTTAATCGATTTGAGAGTTTTCGGCCGATTTCAGCGTTTTTCCGCTGACTATATGACAGATTATTCGGACGATTTAAGAGCTCTGGGTCAATTTTCTGGTTTTCTTATAGACTCTAGGCTTTTAGATTGATTTTAGGGCTTTTGTGTTATTCTAGGGTTTTAGGCCGATTTCAGGGTTTTTCTGCTGACTACATAGTATAGGGTATTTGGACGATTTTAGGGCTTTGGGTCAATTTTATGGTTTTTTTTTCTAAACTCTAGGCTTTTAAACTGATTTTAGGGTTTTCGGCTTATTATCGACTTTTAGGCCGGCTTTAGGGCTTTCTGATCAACTTTAGGGCTTTTGGCCGATTTCAGGGCTTTGGGACAATTTTATGGTTTTTCTGTAGACTGTGGGCTTTTAGACTGATTTTATGGTTTTCGATGTATTATAGGGTTTGAGGTCGGCTTTAGGGCTTTCTGATTTACGTTGGGGCTTCTGGCCGATTTCAGCATTTTCGACCGATTCCAGGGTTTTTCCCCTGACTACAGTACAGGGTATTTGGACGATTTATGGGCTCTGGGACAATTTTATGGTTTTTTTGTAGACGGCTTTTAGACTGATTTTAGGGTTTTTGGCTTATTATAGGGTTTTAGGCCTGCTTTAGGGCTTTCTGATCACTTTAGAGCTTTTGATTGATTTTAGAGTTTTCGGCCAATTTCAGGGTTTTTCCGCTGCCTATATGACAGAGTATTTGGAGGATTTAAGAGCTCCGGGTCAATTTTATGGTTTTCTTATAGACTCTAGGCTTTTAGACTGATGTTAGGGCTTTTGTGTTATTCTAGGGTTTTAGGCCGATTTCAGGGTTTTTCTGCTGTCTATATAGTATAGGGTATTTGGACGATTTAAGGGCTTTAGGTCAATTTTATGGTTTTTTTTTCTAGACTCTAGGCTTTTAAACTGATTTTAGGGTTTTTGGCTTATTATAGGATTTTGATAGCCAAACCGCAAGTGCACGGTTGATTATCGTGTAATAAATAGATCGAACCCAAGGGATAGGTGCCTTCTTATTAAATTATTTAGTACTTGAGCAGAAAATAAAAAGGTGTATATTGTTGATGGTTTGATTAAGATAGAACAAGATATAGCAATAAAATATAAAGAGATAAAGATGATGAAGATTAAGCTCTTGGGTTGAATTACATAGTCTATAAGATATGCTAGCAAGTTCCTACTTAATTTCTGAATTTTAAGTCCAAGTTCATGATGCTATAGCCTAGTATTTCTACATGTTAATTCCTTAAAAGTGTAGAACTTCTTCCTAATTACTAAATCCAAGTCCTTGTGATTTAGTTAACCAAAAAAGAAGATAAAGATTGAATTCAGGCCAACATAAAGCTACGTCTATCCTAATGTCCTTTAGTGATATATACTTAAAGCCTTTTTTAGATCCTATTTCCCTTACTACTTACCAAATGGCCTTATGATATAAGTAGAAAGCAAAAACACTTGTGATCATCAAGATAAAATTAAGAACAAGGAAATAATACATAAACTGGAAATATTATTCAGAAAGGTAGAAACAAACTAAAACATAAATTATAAACTACAACAACCCAAGAAACTTAAAAAGAATTAGCCAAGCATGGCTAAAAGAAGCATCAAATTACCCTGGATAGGAGCTCAAGTATGGCTTCCCACAATTCCTAGGAACAATGATCTTTAAGGAGGAAAGTAGAATGCTTGTTGTATTCTGAATAGGTGTGTCTTACAAGTGCAAATTAACTCCCTATTTATAGCAAAAATCTGACCTCCAGTGCTTGAGCGCTGGCATTCCCAACGCTTGGGCGTTAGGATGCATTAAAACCCCACGTTCAGACATAGGCCCAGCGCTTGAGCGCTGGCTTCCAACGCTTGGGCGCTGGGTGCAACCTCTGACTCAGCTCTTAGTCAGAGTTCCAGCGCTTGAGCGGTTGGGACTTCCAGCGCTTGAGCGTTGGGACTTCCAACGCTTGAGTGCTGGCACGAACACTGGCAGCTCTCCTTGGATCCTTTTTCTTCTTCAATGGTGGAATTGATTGGCTTAATTAGGCTCCATTCAGCCTCTATTAAGTTCTGAAACTCCTCTCCACCACCATTAATCTATCCAACCTTATTTTCCATGTGCTTAAATCAAAGAGTGTTGCTTCATATTCTTGAATTCCACTTTAAGTCCTATCTTTGCTAGCACTTCAATTCTGGCCCTTTAACTCTTTGAAACTTCACTTTTCATCCTCCACTCTTGAACTTTTACACTTTGATCCTTCCTTTTCCTGAAACTTTACAATTCGGTCCCTGGACAAAAAT
The DNA here is from genome assembly GCA_030819835.1 of Acmispon strigosus. NCBI lineage: Eukaryota > Viridiplantae > Streptophyta > Magnoliopsida > Fabales > Fabaceae > Acmispon > Acmispon strigosus. The sequence continues at coordinate 19,052,904 of JAUAMA010000004.1, read as the reverse complement.
GATAACTATACCAGCTTTCCTAAAAATATAAAAATAACTAAACCTCGTTGTGTTAGAATAACTCGAAAACCTGGCCACTGTGAGTAGTCTCATGGGAAAACTCAGCCACAGGAGGGGGAAACTTGGTCACTAAGGAATTAGTGCCATGGGACTAATGAGTCAACTAATGGGAAAACCTTAGTCACCAAACGAGATTCCATGGCAAATCCTAGTAAAATAACCTCTTTGTGTGGGAAAAACTAGAAAACCTTGTCACTGTGAGTAGTCTCATAGGAAAACTCAGTCGCAGGATGGTAAAACTTAGTCACAAAGGAATTCGTGTCATGGAAAAAATGATTCACCGGATGGGAAAATTTTACTCACCAGACGAGTTTCAATGGAAAATACTTGTAAAATAACCTCTTTGTGTGGGAAAAACTCGAGAACCTCATCACCCTGACTAGTCTCACGAGAAAACTCAGCCACAGGAGGGGGAAACTATGTCACTAAGGAATTAGTGTCATGGGAAAAATGAGTCACCGAATGGGAAAACCATAATCAATAGACCAGTTTCAATGGAAAAACCTAGTAAAATAACCTCTTTGTGTTGGAATAACTTGCAAACCAGGCCACTGTGAGTAGTCTCATGGGAAAACTCAGCCACAGGAGGGGGAAACTTAGTCACTAAGGAATTAATGCCATGAGACTAATGAGTCAACTAATGGGAAAACCTTAGTCACCGAGCGAGTTTCCATGGCAAATCCTAGTAAAATAACCTCTTTGTGTGGGAAAAACTAGAAAACCTTGTCACTGTGAGTAGTCTCATCGGAAAACTCAGTTGCAGGAGGGGAAAACTTGGTCAGAAGGGAATTCGTGTCATGGAAAAAAGGAGTCACCGGATGGGAAAATTTTACTCACCGGACGAGTTTCAATGCAAAATACTTGTAAAATAATCTCTTTGTGTGGGAAAAACTTGAGAACCTCATCACCTTAACTAGTCTCACGGGAAAACTCAGTCACATGAGGGGAAAACTTAGTCACTAAGGAATAAGTGTCATGGGAAAAATGAGTCACCGGATGGGAAAACCTTAGTCAAGCGACTAGTTTCAATGGCAAAACCTAGTAAAATAAGCTCTTTGTGTTGGTATAACTCAAAAACCTGGCCACTATGAGTAGTCTCATGGGAAAACTCAGCCACAGGAGGGGGAAACTTAGTCACTAAGGAATTAGTTCCATGGGACTAATGAGTCATCTAATGGGAAAACCATAGTCACCGAACGAGTTTCCATGGCAAATCCTAGTAAAATAACCTCTTTGTGTGGGAAAAACTAGAAAACCTCGTCACTGTGAGTAGTATCGTCGGAAAACTCAGTCGCAGGAGGGGAAAACTTAGTCACAAAGGAATTCGTGTCATGGAAAAAAGGAGTCACCGGATGGGAAAATTTTACTCACCGGACGAGTTTCAATGGAAAATACTTGTAAAATAATCTCTTTGTGTGGGAAAAACTCGAGAACCTCATCACCTTAACTAGTCTCACGGGAAAACTCAGTCACATGAGGGGAAAACTTAGTCACTAAGAAATTAGTGTCATGGGAAAAATGAGTCACCGGATGGGAAAACCTTAGTCAATGGACTAGTTTCAATGGCAAAACCTAGTAAAATAACCTCTTTGTGTTGGAATAACTTGCAAACTTTGCCACTGTGAGTAGTCTCATGGTAAAACTCAGCCACAGGAGGGGGAATCTTATTCACTAAGGAATTAGTGCCATGGTGCTAATGAGTCAACTAATGGGAAAACCTTAGTCACCGAACGAGTTTCCATGGCAAATCCTATTAAAATAACCTCTTTGTGTGGGAAAAAATAGAAAACCTTGACACTAAGAGTAGTCTCATCGGAAAACTCAGTCGAAGGAGGGGAAAACTTAGTCACAAAGTAATTCGTGTCATGGAAAAAATAAGTCACCGGATGGGAAAATTTTACTCACTGGACGACTTTCAATGAAAAATACTTTTAAAATACCCTCTTTGTGTGGGAAAAACTCGAGAACCTCATCACCTTGACTAGTCTCACGGGAAAACACAGCCACAGGAGGGGGAAACTTAGTCACTAAAGAATTAGTGTCATGGGAAAAATGAGTCACCGGATGGGAAAACCTTAGTCAATGGACTAGTTTCAATGGCAAAACCTAGTAAAATAACCTCTTTGTGTTGGAATAACTTGCAAACCTGGCGACTGTGAGTAGTCTCATGGGAAAACTCAGCCACATGAGGGGGTATCTTAGCCACTAAGGAATTAGTGCCATGGGACTAATGAGTCAACTAATGGGAAAACCTTAGTCACCGAACGAGTTTCCATGGCAAATCCTAGTAAAATAACCTCTTTATGTGGGAAAAACTAGAAAACCTTGTCACTGTGAGTAGTCTCATCAGAAAACTCAGTCGCAGGAGGGGAAAACTTAGTCACAAAGGAATTCGTGTCATGGAAAATATGAGTCACCGGATGGGAAAATTTTACTCACCAGACAAGTTTCAATGGAATATACTTGTAAAATAACCTCTTTGTGTGGGAAAAACTCGAGAACCTCATCAACTTGACTAGTCTCACGGGAAAACTCAGTCACATGAGGGGAAAACTTAGTCACTAATGAATTAGTGTCATGGGAAAAATGAGTCACCGGATGGGAAGACCTTAGTCAATGGACTAGTTTCAATGGCAAAACCTAGTAAAATAACCTTGTTGTGTTAGAATAACTCGAAAATGTGGCCACTGTGAGTAGTCTCATGGGAAAACTCAGCCACAAGAGGAGGAAACTTGTTCACTAAGGAATTAGTGCCATGGGACTAATGAGTCAACTAATGGGAAAACCTTTGTTACCAAACGAGTTTCCATGGCAAATCCTAGTAAAATAACCTCTTTGTGTGGGAAAAACTAAAAAACCATGTCACTGTGAGTAGTCTCATTGGAAAACTCAGTCGCAGGAGGGGAGAACTTAGTTACAAAGGAATTCGTGTCATGGAAAAAATGCGTCGCCGGATGGGAAATTTTACTCACCGGACGAGTTCCAATGGAAAATACTTGTAAAATAACCACTTTGTGTGGGAAAAACTCGAGAACCTCATCACCTTGACTAGTCTCACGGGAAAACTCAGTCACATGAGGGGAAAACTTAGTGACAAAGGAATTAGTGTCATGGGACAAATGAGTCACCGGATGGGAATACCTTAGTCAATGGACTAGTTTCAATGGCAAAACCTAGTAAAATAACCTCTTTGTGTTGGAATAACTCGAAATCCTAGCCACTATGAGTAGTCTCATGGGAAAACTTAGCCAAAGGAGGGGGAAACTTGGTCACTAAGGAATTAGTGTCATGGGAATAATGAGTAAACTATTGGGAAAACATTAGTCACCGAACGACTTTCCATGGCAAATCCTAGTAAAATAACCTCTTTGTGTGGGAAAAACTAGAAAACCTTGTCACTGTGAGTAGTCTCATCGGAAAATTCAGTCGCTGGAGGGGAAAAATTAGTCCCAAAGGAATTTGTGTCATGGAAAAAATGAGTCATCGAATGGGAAAATTTACTCATCGGACGAGTTTAAATGGAAAATACTTGTAAAATGCGAAAAACTCGAGAACCTCATCACCTTGACTAGTCTCACGGGAAAACTCTGTCACATAAGGGGAAAACTTAGTCACTATGGAATTAGCGTCATGGGAAAAATGAGTCACCGGTTGGGAAAACCTCAGTATAATAACCTCTTTGTGTTGGAATAACTCGAAAACCTAGCCACTGTAAGTAGTCTAAGGGAAAACTCAGCCACAGGTGAGGAAATCTTAGTCACAAAGGAATTCGGGTCATGGGACTAATGAGTCACCGGATGGGAAAATTTTACTCACCGGACGAGTTTCAATGGAAAATACTTGTAAAATAACCTCTGTGTGTGGGAAAAACTCGAGAACCTCGTCACCTTGACTAGTCTTACGGGACAACTCTGTCACACGAGGGGAAAACTTAGTCACTAAGGAATTAGTGTCATGGAAAAAATGAGTCATCGGATGGGAAAACCTTTAGTCAATGGACTAGTTTCAATGGCAAAACCTAGTAAAATAACCACTTTGTGTTGGAATAACTCGAAAACTTGGCCACTGTGAGTAGTCTCATGGGAAAACTCTGCCATAGGAGGGGGAAACTTAGATACTAAGGAATTAGTGCCATGGGACTAATGAGTCAACTAATGGGAAAACCTTAGTCACCGAACGAGTTTCCATGGCAAATCCTAGTAAAATAACCTCTTTGTGTGGGAAAAACTAGAAAACGTTGTCACTGTGAGTAGTCTCATCGGAAAAATCAGTCGCAGGAGGGGAAAACTTTGTTACAAAGGAATTCGTTTCATGGAAACAATGAGTCACCGAATGGGAAAATTTTACTCACCGGACAAGTTTCAATGGAAAAGACTTGTTAAATAACCTCTTTGTGTGGGAAAAACTCGAGAACCTCATCACCTTGACTAGTCTCACGTGAAAACTCAGTCACATGAGGGGAAAACTTAGTCACTAAGGAATTAGTGTCATGGGAAAAACGAGTCACCGGATGGGAAAACCTTAGTCAATGGACTAGTTTCAATGGCAAAACCTAGTAAAATAAACTCTTTGTGTTGGAATAACTCGAAGACCTGGCCACTGTGAGTAGTCTCATGGGAAAACTCAGGCACAGGAGGGGGAAACTTGGTCACTAAGGAATTAGTCCCTAGGGACTAATGAGTCAACTATTGGGAAAACCTTATTCACCAAACGAGTTTCCATGGAAAATCCTAGTAAAATAACCTCTTTGTGCGGGAAAAACTAGAAAACTTTGTTACTGTGAGTAGTCTCATCGGAAAACTCAGACGCAGGAGGGGAAAACTTAGTCACAAAGGAATTCGTGTCATGTAAAAATTGAGTCACCGGATGGGAAAATTTTACTCACCGGACGAGTTTCAATGGAAAGTACTTGTAAAATAACCTCTTTGTGTGGGAAAAACTCGAGAACCTCATCACCTTGACTAGTCTCACGGGAAAACACAGCCACAGGAGGGGGAAACTTAGTCACTAAAGAATTAGTGTCATGGGAAAAATGAGTCACCGGATGGGAAAACCTTAGTCAATGGACTAGTTTCAATGGCAAAACCTAGTAAAATAACCTCTTTGTGTTGGAATAACTCGAAAACATTGCCGCTGTGAGTAGTCTCATGGGAAAACTCAGCTGCGGAGGGGGAAACTTGGTCACTAAGGAATAAGTGCCATGGGACTAATGAGTCAACTAATGGGAACACCTTAGTCACCGAACGAGTTTCCATGACAAATCCTAGTAAAATAACCTCTTTGTGTGGGAAAAACTCGAGAACCTCATCACCCTGACTAGTCTCACGGGAAAACTCAGCCACAGGAGGGGGAAACTATGTCACTAAGGAATTAGTGTCATGGGAAAAATGAGTCACCGGATGGGAAAACCATAGTCAATAGACTATTTTCAATGGCAAAACCTAGTAAAATAACCTCTTTGTGTTGGAATAACTAGCAAACCAGGCCACTGTGAGTAGTCTCATGGGAAAACTCAGCCACAGGAGGGGGAAACTTAGTCACTAAGGAATTAATGCCATGGGACTAATGAGTCAACTAATGGGAAAACCTTAGTCACCGAACGAGTTTCCATGGCAAATCCTAGTAAAATAACCTCTTTGTGTGGGAAAAACTAGAAAACCTCGTCACTGTGAGTAGTATCGTCGGAAAACTCAGTTGCAGGAGGGGAAAACTTAGTCACAAAGGAATTCGTGTCATGGAAAAAAGGAGTCACCGGATGGGAAAATTTTACTCACCGGACGAGTTTCAATGGAAAATACTTGTAAAATAATCTCTTTGTGTGGGAAAAACTCTAGAACCTCATCACCTTAACTAGTCTCACGGGAAAACTAAGTCACATGAGGGGAAAACTTAGTCACTAAAGAATTAGTGTCATGGGAAAAATGAGTCACCGGATGGGAAAACCTTAGTCAATGGACTAGTTTGAATGGCAAAACCTAGTAAAATAACCTCTTTATGTTGGAATAACTTGCAAACCTGGCCACTGTGAGTAGTCTCATGGGAAAACTCAGCCACAGGAGGGGGTATCTTAGTCACTAAGGAATTAGTGCCATGGGACTAATGAGTCAACTAATGGGAAAACCTTAGTCTCCGAACGAGTTTCCATGGCAAATCCTAGTAAAATAACCTCTTTGTGTGGGAAAAACTAGAAAACCTTGTCACTGTGAGTAGTCTCATCGGAAAACTCAGTCGCAGGAGGGGAAAACTTAGTCACCAAGGAATTCGTGTCATGGAAAAAATGAGTCACCGGATGGGAAAATTTTACTCAACAGACGAGTTTCAATGGAATATACTTGTAAAATAACCTCTTTGTGTGGGAAAAACTCGAGAACCTCATCACCTTGACTAGTCTCACGGGGAAACTCATTCACATGAGGGGAAAACTTAGTCACTAAGGAATTAGTGTCATGGGAAAAATGAGTCACCGGATGGGAAAACCTTAGTCAATGGACTAATTTTAATGGAAAAACCTAGTAAAATAACCTCGTTGTGTTAGAATAACTCGAAAATGTGGCCACTGTGAGTAGTCTCATGGGAAAACTCAGCCATAGGAGGGGGAAACTTGGTCACTAAGGAATTAGTGCCATGGGACTAATGAGTCAACTAATGGGAAAACCTTTGTTACCAAACGAGTTTCCATGGCAAATCCTAGTAAAATAACCTCTTTGTGTGGGAAAAACTACAAAACCATGTCACTGTGAGTAGTCTCATAGGAAAACTCAGTCGCAGGAGGGGAGAACTTAGTTACAAAGGAATTCGTGTAATGGAAAAAATGCGTCGCCGGATGGGAAATTTTACTCACCGGACAAGTTTCAATGGAATATACTTGTAAAATAACCTCTTTGTGTGGGAAAAACTCGAGAACCTCGTCACCTTGACTAGTCTCACGGGAAAACTCAGTCACATGAGGGGAAAACTTAGTCACTAAGGAATTAGTGTCATGGGAAAAATGAGTCACCGGATGGGAAAACCTTAGTCAATGGACTAATTTAATGAAAAAACCTAGTAAAATAACCTCGTTGTGTTAGAATAACTCGAAAATGTGGCCACTGTGAGTAGTCTCATGGGAAAACTCAGCCACAGGAGGGGGAAACTTGGTCAGTAAGGAATTAGTGCCATGGGACTAATGAGTCAACTAATGGGAAAACATTTGTTACCAAACGAGTTTCCATGGCAAATCCTAGTAAAATAACCTCTTTGTGTGGGAAAAACTAGAAAACCATGTCACTGTGAGTAGTCTCATAGGAAAACTCAGTCGCAGGAGGGGAGAACTTAGTTACAAAGGAATTCGTGTAATGGAAAAAATGCGTCGCCGGATGGGAAATTTTACTCACCGGACAAGTTTCAATGGAATATACTTGTAAAATAACCTCTTTGTGTGGGAAAAACTCGAGAACCTCATCACCTTGACTAGTCTCACGGGAAAACTCAGTCACATGAGGGGAAAACTTAGTCACTAAGGAATTAGTGTCATGGGAAAAATGAGTCACCGGATGGGAAAACCTTAGTCAATGGACTAATTTTAATGGAAAAACCTAGTAAAATAACCTCGTTGTGTTAGAATAACTCGAAAATGTGGCCACTGTGAGTAGTCTCATGGGAAAACTCAGCCACAGGAGGGGGAAACTTGGTCACTAAGGAATTAGTGCCATGGGACTAATGAGTCAACTAATGGGAAAACCTTTGTTACCAAACGAGTTTCCATGGCAAATCCTAGTAAAATAACCTCTTTGTGTGGGAAAAACTAGAAAACCATGTGACTGTGAGTAGTCTCATAGGAAAACTCAGTCGCAGGAGGGGAGAACTTAGTTACAAAGGAATTCGTGTAATGGAAAAAATGCGTCGCCGGATGGGACATTTTACTCACCGGACGAGTTCCAATGGAAAATACTTGTAAAATAACCACTTTGTGTGGGAAAAACTCGAGAACCTCATCACCTTAACTAGTCTCACGGGAAAACTCAATCACATGAGGGGAAAACTTAGTCACTAAGAAATTAGTGTCACGGGAAAAATAAGTCACCGGATGGGAAAACCTTAGTCAATGGACTAGGTTCAATGGCAAATCCTAGTAAAATAACCTCTTTGTGTGGGATAAACTAGAAAACCTTGTCACTGTGAGTAGTCTCATCGGAAAACTCAGTCGCTGGAGGGGAAAACTTAGTCCCAAAGGAATTTGTGTCATGGAAAAAATGAGTCATCGGATGGGAAAATTTACTCACCGGACGAGTTTAAATGGAAAATACTTGTAAAATACCCTTCTTGTGTGCGAAAAACTCGAGAACCTCATCACCTTGACTAGTCTCACGGGAAAACTCTGTCACATAAGGGGAAAACTTAGTCACTAAGGAATTAGTGTCATGGGAAAAATGAGTCATCGGATGGGAAAACCTTAGTCAATGGACTAGTTTCAATGGCAAAACCTAGTAAAATAACCTCTTTGTGTTGGAATAACTCGAAAACTTGGCCACTGTGAGTAGTCTCATGGGAAAACTCTGCCATAGGAGGGGGAAACTTAGTTACTAAGGAATTAGTGCCATGGGACTAATGAGTCAACTAATGGGAAAACCTTAGTCACCGAACGAGTTTCCATGGAAAATCCTAGTAAAATAACCTCTTTGTGTGGGATAAACTAGAAAACGTTGTCACTGTGAGTAGTCTCATCGGAAAAATCAGTCGCAGGAGGGGAAAACTTTGTTACAAAGGAATTCGTTTCATGGAAACAATGAGTCACCGGATGGGAAAATTTTACTCACCGGACAAGTTTCAATGGAAAATACTTGTTAAATAACCTCTTTGTGTGGGAAAAACTCGAGAACCTCATCACCTTGACTAGTCTCACGTGGAAACTCAGTCACATGAGGGGAAAACTTAGTCACTAAGGAATTAGTGTCATGGGAAAAACGAGTCACCGGATGGGAAAACCTTAGTCAATGGACTAGGTTCAATGGCAAATCCTAGTAAAATAACCTCTTTGTGTGGGAAAAACTAGAAAACCTTGTCACTGTGAGTAGTCTCATCGGAAAACTCAGTCGCAGGAGGGGAAAACTTAGTCACAAAGGAATTCATGTCATGGAAAAAATGAGTCACCGGATGGGAAAATTTTACTCAACAGACAAGTTTCAATGGAATATACTTGTAAAATAACCTCTTTGTGTGGGAAAAACTCGAGAACCTCATCACCTTGACTAGTCTCACGGGGAAACTCATTCACATGAGGGGAAAACTTAGTCACTAAGGAATTAGTGTCATGGGAAAAATGAGTCACCGGATGGGAAAACCTTAGTCAATGGACTAATTTTAATGGAAAAACCCTAGTAAAATAACCTCGTTGTGTTAGAATAACTCGAAAATGTGGCCACTGTGAGTAGTCTCATGGGAAAACTCAGCCACAGGAGGGGGAAACTTGGTCACTAAGGAATTAGTGCCATGGGACTAATGAGTCAACTAATGGGAAAACCTTAGTTACCAAACGAGTTTCCATGGCAAATCCTAGTAAAATAACCTCTTTGTGTGGGAAAAACTAGAAAACCATGTCACTGTGAGTAGTCTCATAGGAAAACTCAGTCGCAGGAGGGGAAAACTTAGTCACTAAGGAATTAGTGTCATGGGAAAAACGAGTCACCGGATGGGAAAACCTTAGTCAATGGACTAGTTTCAATGCCAAAACCTAGTAAAATAACCTCTTTGTGTTGGAATAACTTGAAAACATTGCCACTGTGAGTAGTCTCATGGGAAAACTCAGCCGCCGGAGGGGGAAACTTGGTCACTAAGGAATAAGTGCCCTGGGACTAATGAGTCAACTAATGGGAACACCTTAGTCACCGAACGAGTTTCCATGGCAAATCCTAGTAAAATAACCTCTATGTGTGGGAAAAACTAGAAAACCTTGTCACTGTGAGTAGTCTCATCAGAGAACTCAGACGTAGGAGGGGAAAACTTAGTCACAAAGGAATTCGTGTCATGGAAAAAATGATTCACCGGATGGGAAAATTTTACTCACCGGACGAGTTTCAATGGAAAGTACTTGTAAAATAACTTCTTTGTGTGGGAAAAACTCGAGAACCTCATCACCTTGACTAGTCTCACGGGAAAACTCAGTCACATGAGGGGAAAACTTAGTCACTATGGAATTAGTGTCATGGGAAAAATGAGTCACCGGATGGGAAAACCTTAGTCAATGGACTTGTTTCAATGGCAAAACCTAGTAAAATAACCTCTTTGTGTTGGAATAACTCGAAAACATTGCCACTGTGAGTAGTCTCATGGGAAAACTAAGCCGCCGGAGGGGGAAACTTGGTCACTAAGGTATAAGTGCCATGGGACTAATGAGTCAACTAATGGGAACACCTTAGTCACCGAACGAGTTTCCATGGCAAATCCTAGTTAAATAACCTCTTTGTGTGGGAAAAACTAGAAAACCTTGTCACTGTGAGTAGTCTCATCGGAAAACTCAGTCGCTGGAGGGAAAAACTTAGTCTCAAAGGAATTCGCGTCATGGAAATAATGAGTCATCGGATGGGAAAATTTACTCACCGGACGAGTTTAAATGGAAAATACTTGTAAAATACCCCTCTTGTGTGCGAAAAACTCGAGAACCTCATCACCTTGACTAGTCTCACGGGAAAACTCTGTCCCATAAGGGGAAAACTTAGTCACTAAGGAATTAGTGTCATGGGAAAAATGAGTCATCGGATGGGAAAACCTTAGTCAATGGACTAGTTTCAATGGCAAAACCTAGTAAAATAACCTCTTTGTGTTGGAATCACTCGAAAACTTGGCCACTGTGAGTAGTCTCATGGGAAAACTCTGCCATAGGAGGGGGAAACTTAGTTACTAAGGAATTAGTGCCATGGGACTATTGAGTCAACTAATGGGAAAACCTTAGTCACCGAACGAGTTTCCATGGCAAATCCTAGTAAAATAACCTCTTTGTGTGGGACAAACTAGAAAACCCTGAGTCTCATGGGAAAACTCTGCCATAGGAGGGGAAAACTCAGTCACATGACGGTAAAACTTAGTGACTAAAGAATTAGTGTCATCGGAAAAATGAGTCACCGGATCGGAAAACCATAGTCAATGGACTAGTTTCAATGGCAAAACCTAGTAAAATAACCTCTTTGTGTTGGAATAACTAGAATACCTGGCCACTGTGAGTAGTCTCATGGGAAAACTCAGCCGCCGGAGGGGAAAACTTGGTCACTAAGGAATAAGTGCCATGGGACTAATGAGTCAACTAATGGGAAAACCTTAGTCACCGAACGAGTTTCCATGACAAATCCTTGAAAAATAATCTCTTTGTGTGGGAAAAACTAGAAAACCTTGTCACTGTGAGTAGTCTCATCGGAAAACTCAGTTGCTGGAGGAGAAAACTTAGTCCCAAAGGAATTTGTGTCATGGAGAAAATGAGTCACCGGATGGGAAAATTTACTCATCGGACGAGTTTAAATGGTAAATACTTGTAAAATACCCTTCTTGTGTGCGAAAAACTCGAGAACCTCATCACCTTGACTAGTCTCACGGGAAAACTCAGTCACATGAGGGGAAAACTTAGTCACTAAGGAATTAGTGTCATGGGAAAAATGAGGCACCGGATGGGAAAACCTTAGTCAATGGACTAGTTTCAATGGCAAAACCTAGTAAAATAACCTCTTTGTGTTGGAATAACTCGAATACCTGGCCACTGTGAGTAGTCTCATGGGAAAACTCAGCCGCCGGAGGGGGAAACTTGGTCACTAAGGAATAAGTGCCATGGGACTAATGAGTCAACTAATGGGAACACCTTAGTCACCGAACGAGTTTCCATGGCAAATCCTAGTAAAATAACCTCTTTGTGTGGGAAAAACTAGAAAACCTTGTCACTGTGAGTAGTCTCATCGGAGAACTCAGACGTAGGAGGGGAAAACTTAGTCACAAAGGAAGTCGTGTCATGGAAAAAATGAGTCACCGGATGGGAAAATTTTACTCACCGGACGAGTTTCAATGGAAAGTACTTGTAAAATAACTTCTTTGTGTGGGAAAAACTCGAGAACCTCATCACCTTGACTAGTCTCATGGGAAAACTCAGTCACATAAGGGGAAAACTTAGTCACTATGGAATTAGTGTCATGGGAAAAATGAGTCACCGGATGGGAAAACCTTAGTCAATGGACTAGTTTCAATGGCAAAACCTAGTAAAATAACCTCTTTGTGTTGGAATAACTCGAAAACATTGCCACTGTGAGTAGTCTCATGGGAAAACTCAGCCGCCGGAGGGGGAAACTTGGTCACTAAGGAATAAGTGCCATGGGACTAATGAGTCAACTAATGGGAACACCTTAGTCACCGAACGAGTTTCCATGGCAAATCCTAGTAAAATAACCTCTTTGTGTGGGAAAAACTAGAAAACCTTGTCACTGTGAGTAGTCTCATCGGAAAACTCAGTCGCAGGAGTGGATAACTTAGTCACAAAGGAATTCTTGTCATGGAAAAAATAAGTCACCGGATGGGAAAATTTTACTCACCGGACGAGTTTCAATGGAAAATACTTGTAAAATAACCTCTTTGTGTGGGAAAAACTCGAGCACCTCATCACCTTAACTAGTCTCACGGGAAAACTCAGTCACATGAGGGGAAAACTTAGTCACTAAGAAATTAGTGTCATGGGAAAAATGAGTCACTGGATGGGAAAACCTTAGTCAATGGACTAGTTTCAATGGCAAAACCTAGTAAAATAACCTCTTTGTGTTGGAATAACTCGAAAACATTGCCGCTGTGAGTAGTCTCATGGGAAAACTCAGCCACAGGAGGGGGAAACTTGGTCACTAAGGAATAAGTGCCATGGGAATAATGATTCAACTAATGGGAACACCTTAGTCACCGAACGAGTTTCCATGGCAAATCCTAGTAAAATAACCTCTTTGTGTGGGAAAAACTAGAAAACCTTGTCACTGTGAGTAGTCTCATCGGAAAACTCAGTCGCAAGAGGGGATAACTTAGTCACAAAGGAATTCTTATCATGGAAAAAATGAGTCACCGGATGGGAAAATTTTACTCACCGAACGAGTTTCAATGGAAAATACTTGTAAAATAACCACTTTGTGTGGGAAAAACTCGAGAACCTCATCACCTTGACTAGTCTAACGAGAAAACTCTGTCACATGACGGTAAAACTTAGTGACTGAAGAATTGGTGTCATCGGAAAAATGAGTCACCGGATCGGAAAACCATAGTCAATGGACTAGTTTCAATCGCAAAACCTAGTAAAGTAACCTCATTGTGTTGGAATAACTCGAATACCTGGCCACAGTGAGTAGTCTCATGGGAAAACTCTGCCACAGGAGGGGGAAACATAGTCACTAAGGAATTAGTGCCATGGGACTAATGAGTCAACTAATGGGAAAACCTTAGTCACCGAACGAGTTTCCATGGCAAATCCTAGTAAAGTTAACTCTTTGTGTGGGAAAACTAGAAAACCTTGTCACTGTGAGTAGTCTCATCGGAAAACTCAGTCGCAGGATGGGAAAACTTAGTTACAAAGGAATTCGTTTCATGGAAACAATGAGTCACCGGATGGGAAAATTTAACTCACCGGACGAGTTTCAATGGAAAGTACTTGTAAAATAACTCCTTTGTGTGGGAAAAACTAGAGAACCTCATCACCTTGACTAGTCTCATGGGAAAACTCAGTCACATGAGGGGAAAACTTAGTCACTAAGGAATTAGTGTCATGGGAAAAATGAGTCACCGGATGGGAAAACCTTAGTCAATGGACTAGTTTCAATGGCAAAACCTAGTAAAATAACCTCATTGTGTTGGAATAACTTGAAAACATTGCCACTGTGAGTAGTCTCATGGGAAAACTCAGCCGCCAGAGGGGGAAACTTGGTCACTAAGGAATAAGTGCCATGGGACTAATGAGTCAACTAATGGGAACACCTTAGTCACCGAACGAGTTTCCATGGCAAATCCTAGTAAATTAACCTCTTTGTGTGGGAAAAACTAGAAAACCTTGTCACTGTGAGTAGTCTCATCGGAAAACTCAGTCGCAGGAGTGGATAACTTAGTCACAAAGGAATTCTTGTCATGGAAAAAATAAGTCACCGGATGGGAAAATCATACTCACCGGACGAGTTTCAATGGAAAATACTTGTAAAATAACCTCTTTGTGTGGGAAAAACTCGAGAACCTCATCACCTTGACTAGTCTCACGTGAAAACTCAGTCACATGAGGGGAAAACTTAGTCACTAAGGAATTAGTGTCATGGGAAAAACGAGTCACCGGATTGGAAAACCTTAGTCAATGGACTAGTTTCAATGGCTAAACCTAGTAAAATAAACTCTTTGTGTTGGAATAACTCGAAAACCTGGCCACTGTGAGCAGTCTCATGGGAAAACTCAGTCAAGGGAGGGGGAAACTTAGTCACTAAGGAATTAGTGCCTTGGGACTAATGAGTCAATTAGTGCGAAAACCTTAGTCACCGAACGAGTTTCCATGGCCAATCCTAGTAAAATAACCTCTTTGTGTGGGAAAAACTAGAAAACCTTGTCACTGTGAGTAGTCTCATCGGAAAACTCAGTCGCAGGAGGGGAAAACTTATTTACAAAGGAAATTGTGTTATGGAAAAAATGAGTCACCGGATGCGAAAATTTTACTCACCGGACGAGTTTCAAAGGAAAGTACTTGTATAATAACCTCTTTGTGTGGGAAAAACTCGAGAACCTCATCACCTTGACTAGTCTCACGGGAAAACTCAGTCACATGAGGGGAAAACTTAGTCACTAAGGAATTAGTGTCTTGGGAAAAATGAGTCACCGGATGGGAAAAACTTAGTCAATGGACTAGTTTCAATGGCAAAACCTATTGAAATAACCTCTTTGTGTTGGAATAACTCGAAAACATTGCCACTGTGAGTAGTCAATGGGAAAACTCAGCCACCGGAGGTGGAAACTTGGTCACTAAGGAATTAGTGCCATGGGCCTAATGAGTCAACTAATGGGAAAACCTTAGTCACCGAACGAGTTTCCATGGCAAATCCAAGTAAAATAACCTCTTTGTGTGGGAAAAACTAGAAAACCTTGTCACTGTGAGTAGTCTGATCGGAAAACTCAATCGCAGGAGGGGAAAACTTTAACACAAAGGAATTCGTGTCATGGAAAAAATGAGTCACCGGATGCGAAAGTTTTACTTACCGGACGAGTTTCAATAGAAAATACTTTTAAAATAACCTCTTTGTGTGGGAAAAACTCGAGAACCTCATCACCTTGACTAGTCTCACGGGAAAACTCAGTCACATGAGGGGAAAACTTAGTCACTAAGGAATTAGTGTCATGGGAAAAATGAGTCACTAGATGGGAAAAACTTAGTCAATGGACTAGTTTCAATGGCAAAACCTAGTAAAATAACCTCTTTGTGTTGGAATAACTCGAAAACCTGGCCACTTTGAGTAGTCTCATGGGAAAACTCAGCCACAAGAGGGGGAAACATAGTCACTAAAGAATTAGTGCCATGGGACTAATGAGTCAACTAATGGGAAAACCTTAGTCACCGAACGAGTTTCCATGGCAAATCCTAGTAAAATAATCTCTTTGTGTGGGAAAAACTAGAAAACCTTGTCACTGTGAGTAGTCTCATCGGAAAACTCAGTCGCAGGAGGGGAAAACTTATTTACAAAGGAATTTGTGTCATGGAAAAAATGAGTCACCGGATGGGAAAATTTTACTCACCGGACAAGTTTCAATGGATAATAGTTGTAAAATAACCTCTTTGTGTGGGAAAAACTCGAGAACCTCATCACCCTGACTAGTTTCACGCAAAAACTCAGTCACATTAGGGGAAAACTTAGTCACTAAGGAATTAGTGCCATGGGAAAAATGTGACACCGGATGGGAAAACTTAGTCAATGGACTACTTTCAATGGCAAAACCTAGTAAAATAACCTCTATGTGTTGGAATAACTCGAAAACCTAGCCACTGTGAGTAGTCTCATGGTAAAACTCAGCCACAGGAAGGGGAAACATAGTCACTAAGGAATTAGTGCCATGGGACTAATGAGTTAACTAATGGAAAAACCTTAGTCACCGAATGAGTTTCCATTGCAAATCCTATTAAAATAACTTCTTTGTGTGGGAAATACTAGAAAACCTTGTCACAGTGAGTAGTCTCATCGGAAAACTCAGTCGTAGGAGGAAAAAACTTAGTCACAAAGGAATTCGTGTCATGGAAAAAATGAGTCACCGGATGGGAAACTTTTACTCACCGGACGAGTTTCAATTGAAAATACTTGTGAAATAACCTCTTTGTGTGGGAAAAACTCGAGAACCTCATCACCTTGACTAGTCTCACGGGAAAACTCAGTCACACGCGGGGAAAACTTAGTCACTAAAGAATTAGTGTCATGGCAAAATGAGTCACCGGATGGGAAAACCTTAGTCAACGGACTAGTTTCAATGGTAAAACCTAGTAAAATAACCTCTTTGTGTTGGAATAACACGAAAACCTAGCCACTGTGAGTAGTCTCATGGGAAAACTCAGCCATGGGAGGGGGAAACTTAGTCACTAAGGAATTAGTGCCATGGGACTAATGAGTCAACTAATGGGAAACCCTTAGTCACCGAACGAGTTTCCATGGCAAATCCTAGTAAAATAACCTCTTTGTGTGGGAAAAACTAGAAAACCTTGTCACTGTTAGTAGTCTCATCGAAAAAACTCAGGCGCAGGAGGGGAAGACTTAGTCACAAAGGATTTCGAGTCATGGAAAAATGAGTCACCGGATGGGAAAATTTTACTCACCGGACGAGTTTCAATGGAAAATACTTACAAAATAACCTTTTTGTGTTGGAATAACTCGAAAACTCAGCCACTGTGAGTAGTCTCATGGGAAAACTCAGCCACAGGAGCGGTAAACTTAGTCACTAAGGAATTAGTGCCATGGGACTAATGAGTCAAATAATGGGAAAACCTTAGTCACCGAACGAGTTTCCATGGAAAATCCTAGTAAAATAACCTCTTTGTGTGGGAAAAACTAGAAAACCTTTTCACTGGGAGTAGTCTCATCCGAAAACTCAGTCGCAGGAGGGTAAGACTTAGTCATAAAGGAATTCGTGTCATGGAAAAAAGTAGTCACCGGATGGGAAAATTTTACTCACCGAACGAGTTTCAAAATAATATACTTGGAAAATAAGATCTTTGTGTGGAAAAACTCGAGATTCTCATCACCTTGACTAGTCTCACGGAAAACTCGGTCACACGAGGTGAAAACATAGTCACTAAGGAATTAGTGTCATGGGAAAAATGAGTCACCGGATGGGAAAACATTAGTCAATGGACTAGTTTCAATGGCTAAACCTAGTAAAACAACCTCTTTGTGTTGGAATAACACGAAAACCTAGCCACTGTGAGTAGTCTCATGGGAAAACTCAGCCATGGGAGGGGGAAACTTAGTCACTAAGGAATTAGTGCCATGGGACTAATGAGTCAACTAATGGGAAACCCTTAGTAACCGAACGAGTTTCCATTGCAAATCCTAGTAAAATAACCTCTTTGTGTGGGAAAAACTAGAAAACCTTGTCACTGTGAGTAGTCTCACGGAAAACTCAGTCGTACGAGGGGAAGACTTAGTCACAAATGAATTCGTGCCATGGAAAATATGAGTCACCGGATGGGAAAAACTCGAGAACCTCATCACCTTGACTAGTCTAACGGGAAAACTCAGTCACACGAGGGGAAAACTTAGTCACTAAGGAATTAGTGTCATGGTAAAAAAGAGTCACCGGATGGGAAAACCTTAGTCAATGGACTAGTTTCAATGGCAATACCTAGTAAAATAATCTCTTTTTGTTGGAATAACTCGAAAACCCAGCCACTGTGAGTAGTCTCATGGGAAAACTCAGCCACAGGAGCGGTAAACTTAGTCACTAAGGAATTAGTGCCATGGGACTAATGAGTCAAATAGTGGGAAAACCTTAGTCACCGAACGAGTTTCCATGGAAAATCGTAGTAAAATAACCTCTTTGTGTGGGAAAAACTAGAAAACCTTGTCATTGTGAGTAGTCTCATCGTAAAACTCAATCGCAGGAGGGTAAGACTTAGTCACAAAGGAATTCGTGTCATGGAAAAAATGAGTCACCAGATGGGAAAATTTTACTCACCGGACGAGTTTCAATGGAAAATACTTGTAAAATAACCTCTTTGTGTGGGAAAAACTCGAGAACCTCATCACCTTGACTAGTCTCACGGGAAAACTCAGTCACACGAGGGGAAAACTTAGTCACTAAGGAATTAGTGTCATGGGAAAAATGAGTCACCGGATGGGAAACGCTTAGTCAGTGGACTAGTTTCAATGGCAAAACCTAGTAAAATAACCTCTTTATGTTGGAATAACACGAAAATCGAGCCACTGTGAGTAGTCTCATGGGAAAACTCTGCCACGGGAGGGGGAAACTTAGTCACTAAGGAATTAGTGCCATGGGACTAATGAGTCAACTAATGGGAAACCCTTAGTCACCGAACGATTTTCCATGGCAAATCCTAGTAAAATAACCTCTTTGTGTGGGAAAAACTAGAAAACCTTGTCACTGTGAGTAGTCTCACGGAAAACTCAGTCGTACGAGGGGAAGACTTAGTCACAAATGAATTCGTGCCATGGAAAATATGAGTCACCGGATGGGAAAAACTCGAGAACCTCATCACCTTGACTAGTCTAACGGGAAAACTCAGTCACACGAGGGGAAAACTTAGTCACTAAGGAATTAGTGTCATGGTAAAAAAGAGTCACCGGATGGGAAAACCTTAGTCAATGGACTAGTTTCAATGGCAATACCTAGTAAAATAATCTCTTTTTGTTGGAATAACTCGAAAACCCAGCCACTGTGAGTAGTCTCATGGGAAAACTCAGCCACAGGAGCGGTAAACTTAGTCACTAAGGAATTAGTGCCATGGGACTAATGAGTCAAATAGTGGGAAAACCTTAGTCACCGAACGAGTTTCCATGGAAAATCGTAGTAAAATAACCTCTTTGTGTGGGAAAAACTAGAAAACCTTGTCATTGTGAGTAGTCTCATCGTAAAACTCAATCGCAGGAGGGTAAGACTTAGTCACAAAGGAATTCGTGTCATGGAAAAAATGAGTCACCAGATGGGAAAATTTTACTCACCGGACGAGTTTCAAAAGAAAATACTTGTTAAATAAGCTCTTGTGTGGGAAAAACTCGAGATTCTCATCACCTTGACTAGTCTCACGGGAAAACTCAGTCACATGAGGTGAAAACTTAGTCGTTAAGGAATAAGTGTCATGGGAAAAATGAGTCACCGGATGGGAAAACCTTAGTCAATGGACTATTTTCAATGGCAAAACCTTGTAAAATAACCTCTTTGTGTTGGAATAACTCGAAAACCCAACCACTGTGAGTAGTCTCATGGGAAAACTCAGCCACCGGAGGGGGAAACTTAGTCACTAAGGAATTAGTGCCATGGGACTAATGAGTTAACTAATGGGAAACCCTTAGTCACCGAACGATTTTCCATGGCAAATCCTAGTAAAATAACCTCTTTGTGTGGGAAAAACTAGAAAACCTTGTTACTGTGAGTAGTCTCATCGGAAAACTCAGTCGTAGGAGGGGAAGACTTAGTCACAAAGGAATTCGTGTCATTGAAAAAATGAGTCACCGGATTGGAAAATTTTACTCACCGGACGAGTTTCAATGGAAAATACTTGTAAAATAACCTCTTTGTGTGGGAAAAACTCGAGAACCTCATCACCTTGACTAGTCTCACGGGAAAACTCAGTCACACGAGGGGAAAACTTAGTCACTAAGGAATTAGTGTCATGGGAAAAATGAGTCACCGGATGGGAAACGCTTAGTCAGTGGACTAGTTTCAATGGCAAAACCTAGTAAAATAACCTCTTTATGTTGGAATAACACGAAAATCGAGCCACTGTGAGTAGTCTCATGGGAAAACTCTGCCACGGGAGGGGGAAACTTAGTCACTAAGGAATTAGTGCCATGGGACTAATGAGTCAACTAATGGGAAACCCTTAGTCACCGAACGATTTTCCATGGCAAATCCTAGTAAAATAACCTCTTTGTGTGGGAAAAACTAGAAAACCTTGTCACTGTGAGTAGTCTCACGGAAAACTCAGTCGTACGAGGGGAAGACTTAGTCACAAATGAATTCGTGCCATGGAAAATATGAGTCACCGGATGGGAAAAACTCGAGAACCTCATCACCTTGACTAGTCTCACGGGAAAACTCAGTCACACGAGGGGAAAACTTAGTCACTAAGGAATTAGTGTCATGGGAAAAAAGAGTCACCGGATGGGAAAACCTTAGTCAATGGACTAGTTTCAATGGCAATACCTAGTAAAATAATCTCTTTTTGTTGGAATAACTCGAAAACCCAGCCACTGTGAGTAGTCTCATGGGAAAACTCAGCCACAGGAGCGGTAAACTTAGTCACTAAGGAATTAGTGCCATGGGACTAATGAGTCAAATAGTGGGAAAACCTTAGTCACCGAAAGAGTTTCCATGGAAAATCGTAGTAAAATAACCTCTTTGTGTGGGAAAAACTAGAAAACCTTGTCATTGTGAGTAGTCTCATCGTAAAACTCAATCGCAGGAGGGTAAGACTTAGTCACAAAGGAATTCGTGTCATGGAAAAAATGAGTCACCAGATGGGAAAATTTTACTCACCGGACGAGTTTCAAAAGAAAATACTTGTTAAATAAGCTCTTGTGTGGGAAAAACTCGAGATTCTCATCACCTTGATTAGTCTCACGGGAAAACTCAGTCACATGAGGTCAAAACTTAGTCGTTAAGGAATAAGTGTCATGGGAAAAATGAGTCACCGGATGGGAAAACCTTAGTCAATGGACTATTTTCAATGGCAAAACCTTGTAAAATAACCTCTTTGTGTTGGAATAACTCGAAAACCCAACCACTGTGAGTAGTCTCATGGGAAAACTCAGCCACCGGAGGGGGAAACTTAGTCACTAAGGAATTAGTGCCATGGGACTAATGAGTTAACTAATGGGAAACCCTTAGTTACCGAACGATTTTCCATGGCAAATCCTAGTAAAATAACCTCTTTGTGTGGGAAAAACTAGAAAACCTTGTTACTGTGAGTAGTCTCATCGGAAAACTCAGTCGTAGGAGGGGAAGACTTAGTCACAAAGGAATTCGTGTCATTGAAAAAATGAGTCACCGGATTGGAAAATTTTACTCACCGGACGAGTTTCAATGGAAAATACTTGTAAAATAACCTCTTTGTGTGGGAAAAACTCGAGAACCTCATCACCTTGACTAGTCTCACGGGAAAACTCAGTCACACGAGGGGAAAACTTAGTCACTAAGGAATTAGTGTCATGGGAAAAATGAGTCACCGGATGGGAAACGCTTAGTCAATGGACTAGTTTCAATGGCAAAACCTAGTAAAATAACCTCTTTATGTTGGAATAACACGAAAACCGAGCCACTGTGAGTAGTCTCAAGGGAGAACTCAGCTACAAGAGGGGGAAACGTAGTCACTAAGGAATTAGTGCAATGGGACAAATGAGTCAACTAAAGGGAAAACCTTAGTCACCGAACGAGTTTCCATGGCAAATCCTAGTAAAATAACTTCGTTGTGTGGGAAAAACTAGAAAACCTTGTCACTGTTAGTAGTCTCATCGGAAAAACTCAGGCGCGGGAGGGGAAGACTTAGTCACAAAGGATTTCGAGTCATGGAAAAATGAGTCACCGGATGGGAAAAATTTACTCACCGGACGAGTTTCAATGGAAAATACTTATAAATAACCTCTTTGTGTTGGAATAACTCAAAAACCCAGCCACTGTGAGTAGTCTCATGGGAAAACTCAGCCACAGGAGCGGTAAACTTAGTCACTAAGGAATTAGTGCCAGGGGACTAATGAGTCAAATAATGGGAAAACCTTAGTCACCGAACGAGTTTCCATGGAAAATCCTAGTAAAATAACCTCTTTGTGTGGGAAAAACTAGAAAACCTTTTCACTGTGAGTAGTCTCATCAGAAAACTCAGTTGCTGGAGGGTAAGACTTAGTCACAAAGGAATTCGTGTCATGGAAAAAAGTAGTCACCGGATGGGAAAATTTTACTCACCGAACGAGTTTCAAAATAATATACTTGGAAAATAAGATCTTTGTGTGGGAAAAACTCGAGATTCTCATCACCTTGACTAGTCTCACGGAAAACTCGGTCACACGAGGTGAAAACATTGTCACTAAGGAATTAGTGTCATGGGAAAAATGAGTCACCGGATGGGAAAACCTTAGTCAATGGACTAGTTTCAATGGCAAAACCTAGTAAAATAACCTCTTTGTGTTGGAATAACACGAATACCTAGCCACTGTGAGTAGTCTCATGGGAAAACTCAGCCATGAGAGTGGGAAACTTAGTCACTAAGGAATTAGTGCCATGGGACTAATGAGTCAACTAATGGGAAACCCTTAGTCACCGAACGAGTTTCCATGGCAAATCCTAGTAAAATAACCTCTTTGTGTGGGAAAAACTAGAAAACCTTGTCACTGTGAGTAGTCTCATCGGAAAACTTAGTCGCTGGATGGTAAGACTTAGTCACAAAGGAATTCGTGTCATGGAAAAAATGAGTCACCGGATTGGAAAATTTTACTCACCGGACGAGTTTCAATGGAAAATACTTGTAAAATAACCTCTTTGTGTGGGAAAAACTCGAGAACCTCATCACCTTGACTAGTCTCACGGGAAAACTCAGTCACGTGAGGGGAAAACTTAGTCACTAAGGAATTCGTGTCATGGCAAAAATTATTCACCGGATGGGAAAATTTTATGCACCGGAGGAGTTTCAAAAGAAAATACTTGTAAAATAAGCCCTTTGTGTGTGAAAAACTCGAGATTCTCATCACCTTGACTAGTCTCACGGGAAAACTCAGTCACACGAGGTGAAAACTTAGTCACTAAGGAATTAGTGTCACGGGAAAAATGAGTCACCGGATGGGAAAACCTTAGTCAATGGACTAGTTTCAATGGCAAAACCTAGTAAAATAACCTCCTTGCGTTGGAATAACTCGAAAACCTAGCCACTATGAGTAGTCTCATGGGAAAACTCAGCCACAGGAGGGGGAAACTCAGTTACTAAGGAATTAGTGCCACGGGACAAATGAGTCAACTAATTGGAAAACCTTAGTCACCGAACGAGTTTCCATGGCAAGTCCTAGTGTAATAACCTCTTTGTGAGGGAAAAACTAGAAAACATTGTCACCGTGAGTAGTCTCATCGGAAAACTCCGTCGCAGGAGGGGAAGACTTAGTCACAAAGGAATTCGTGTCATGGAAAAAATGAGTCACTGGATGGGAAAATTTTACTCACCGGACGAGTTTCAATGGAAAATACTTGTAAAATAACCTCTTTGCTGTTGGAAAATCTCGAGAACCTTATCACCTTGACATGTCTCATGGGAAAACTCAATCACACGAGGGGAAAACTTAGTCACTAAGGATATAGTGTCACGGGAAAAATGAGTCACCGGATGGGAAAACCTTAGTCAATGGACTAGTTTCAATGGCAAAACCTAGTAAAATAACCTCTATGCGTTTGAATAACTCGAAAACCCAGCCACTTTGAGTAGTCTCATGGGAAAACTCAGCTACAGGAGGGGGAAACTTAGTCACTAAGGAATTAGTGCCATGGGACTAATGAGTCAACTAATGGGAAAACCTTAGTCACCGAACGAGTTTCCATGGCAAATCCTAGTAAAATAACCTCTTTGTGTGGGAAAAACTAGAAAACCTTGTCACTGTGAGTAGTCTCATCGGAAAACTCAGTCGCAGGAGGCGAAAACTTAGTCACAATGGAATTCGTGTCATGGAAAAAATGAGTCACCGGATGGGAAAATTTTACTCACCGGACGAGTTTCGATAAAAAAAATACTTGTAAAATAACCTCTTTGTGAGGGAAAAACTCGAGAACCTTATCACCATGACTAGTCTCACGGGAAAACTCAGTGACACGAGGGGAAAACTTAGTCACTAAGGAATTAGTGTCATGGGAAAAATGAGTCACCGGATGGGAAAACCTTAGTCAATGGACTAGTTTCAAAGGCAAATCCTAGTAAAATAACCTCTATGTGTTGGAATAACTCGAAAACCTGGCCACTGAGAGTAGTCTCATCGGAAAACTCAGCCACAGGAGGGGGAAACTTGATCACTAAGGAATTAGTGCCATGGGACTAATGAGTCAACTATTGGGAAAACCTTAGTCACGGTAAGAGTTTCCATGGAAAATCCTAGTAAAATAACCTCTTTGTGTGGGAAAAACTAGAAAACCTTGTCACTGTGAGTAGTCTCATCAAAAAACTCAGTCGAAGGAGGGGAAAACATTGTCACAAAGGAATTCGTGTCATGGAAATAATGAGTCACCGGATGGGAATATTTTACTCACCGGACGAGTTTCAATGGAAAATACTTGTAAAATAACCTCTTTGTGTGGGAAAAACTCGAGAACCTCATCACCTTGACTAGTCTCACGGGAAAACTCAGTCACACGAAGGGAAAACTTAGTCACTAAGCAATTAGTGCCATGGGACTAATGAGTCAACTAATGGGAAAACTTTAGTCACTGAATGAGTTTCCATGGCAAATCCTAGTAAAATAATCTCTTTGTTTGGGAAAAACTAGAAAACCTTGTCACCATGAGTAGTCTCATCGGAAAACTCAGCCGCAGGAGGGGAAAACTTAGTCACAAAGGAATTCGTGTCATGGAAAAAATGAGTCACCGGATGGGAAAATTTTACTCACCGGACGAGTTTCAATGGAAAATACTTGTAAAATAACCTCTGTGTGTGGGAAAAACTCGAGAACCTCATCACCTTGACTAGTCTCACGGGAAAACTCAGTCACACGAGGGGAAAAGTTAGTCACTAAGGAATTAGTGTCATGGGAAAAATTAGTCACCGGATTGGAAAACCTTAGTCAATGGACTAGTTTCAATGGCAAAACCTAGTAAAATAACCTCTTTGTGTTGGAATAACTCGCAAACCTGGCCACTGTGAGTAGTCTCATGGGAAAACTCATCCACGGGAGGGGAAACTTTGTCATTAAGGAATTAGTGCCATGGGACTAATGAGTCAACTATTGGGAAAACCTTAGTCACCGTAAGAGTTTCCATGGAAAATCCTAGTAAAATAACCTCTTTGTGTGGGAAAAACTAGAAAACCTTGTCACTGTGAGTAGTCTCATCAAAAAACTCAGTCGAAGGAGGGGAAAACTTTGTCACAAAGGAATTCGTGTCCTGGAAAAAATGAGTCACCGGATGGGAAAATTTTACTCACCGGACGAGTTTCAATGGAAAATACTTGTAAAATAACCTCTTTGTGTGGGAAAAACTCGAGAATCTCATCACCTTGACTAGTCTCACGGGAAAACTCAGTCACAGGAGGGGAATACTGAGTCACTAAGGAATTAGTGTCATGGGAAAAATGAGTCACCGGATGGCAAAACCTTAGTCAATCGACTAGTTTCAATGGAAAAACCTAGTTAAATAACCTCTTTGTGTTGGAATAATTCGAAAACCTGGCCACTGAGAGTAGTCTCATCGGAAAACTAAGCCACAGGAGGGGGAAACTTGATCACTAAGGAATTAGTGCCATGGGACTAATGAGTCGACTAATGGGAAAACCTTAGTCACCAAACAAGTTTCCATGGCAAATCCTAGTAAAATAACCTCTTTGTGTGGGAAAAAATAGAAAACCTTGTCATTGTGAGTAGTCTCATCGGAAAAATCAGTCGCAGGAGGGGAAACTTAGTCACAAAGGAATTCGTGTCATGGAAAAAATGAGTCACCGGATGGGAAAATTTTACTCACCGGACGAGTTTCAATGGAAAATACTTGTAAAATAACCTCTTTGTGTGGGAAAAACTCGAGAAAATCATCACCTTGACTAGTCTCACGGGAAAACTCAGTCACATGAGGGGAAAACTGAGTCACTAAGGAATTAGTGTCATGGGAAAAATGAGTCACCGGATGGCAAAACCTTGCTCAATGGACTAGTTTCAATGGAAAAACCTAGTTAAATAACCTCTTTGTGTTGGAATAACTCGAAAACCTGGCCACTGTGAGTAGTCTCATTGGAAAACTCAGCCACAGGAGGGGGAAACTTGGTCATTAAGGAATTAGTGCCATGGGACTAAGGAGTCTACTATTGGGAACGCCTTAGTCACCGAACGACTTTCCATGGCAAATCCTAGTAAAATAACCTCTTTGTGTGGGAAAAACTAGAAAACCTTGTTACTGTGAGTAGTCTCATCGGAAAACTCAGTCGCAGGAGAAGAAAACTTAGTCACAAAGAAATTCGTGTCATGGAAAAAATGAGTCACCAGATGGGAAAATTTTACTCACCGGACGAGTTTCAATGGAAAATACTTGTAAAATAACCTCTTTGTGTGGGAAAAACTCGAGAACCTCATCACCTTGACTAGTCTCATGGGAAAACACAATCAAATGAGGGGAAAACTTAGTCACTAAGGCATTAATGTCATGGGAAAAATGAGTCACCGGATGCGAAAACCTTAGTCAATGGACTAGTTTCAATGGCAAAACCTAGTAAAATAACCTCTTTGTGTTGGAATAACTCGCAAACCTGGCCACTGTGAGTAGTCTCATGGGAAAACTCAGCCACAGGAGTGGGTAACTTGGTCACTTAGGAATTAGTGCCATGGGACTAATGAGTCAACTAATGGGAAAACCTTAGTCACCAAACGAGTTGCAATGGCAAATCATAGTAAAATAACATATTTGGGTGGGAAAAACTAGAAAACCTTGTCACTGTGAGTAGTCTCATCGGAAAACTCAATCGCAAGAGGGGAAAACTTAGTCACAAAGGAATTCGTGTCATGGAAAAAATGAGTCACCGGATGGGAAAACTTTACTCACCGAACGAGTTTCAATGGCAAAACCAAGTAAAATAACCTCTTTGTGTTGGAATAATTCGAAAACCTAGCCACTGTGAGTAGTCTCATGGGAAAACTCAGCCACAGGAGGGGGAAACTTAGTCACTAACGAATTAATGCCATGGGACTAGTGAGTGAACTAATGGGAAAACCTTAGTTACCGAACGAGTTTCCATGGCAAATCCTAGTAAAGTAACCTCCTTCTGTGGGAAAAACTAGAGAACCTAATCACCTTGACTAGTCTCACAGGTAAACTCAGTCACATGAGGGGAAAACTTAGTCACTAAGGAATTAGTGTCATGGGAAAAATGAGTCACCGGATGGGAAAACCTTAGTGAATGGACTAGTTTCAATGGCAAAACCTAGTAATATAACTCTTAGAAAACCATGTCTCTGTGAGTAGTCACATCGGAAAACTAAGCCGCAGGAAGGGAAAATTTAGTCACTAAGGAATTCGTGTCATGGAAAAAATGAGGTACCAGATGGGAAAATTTTACTCACCGGACGAGTTTCAATGGAAAATACTTGTAAAATAACCTCTTTGTGTGGGAAAAACTCGAGAACCTCATCACCTTAACTAGTCTCACGGGAAAACTCAGTCACGCGAGGGGAAAACTTAGTCACTAAGGAATCAGTGTCATGGGAAAAATGAGTCACCGGATGGGAAATCCTTAGTCAATGGACTAGTTTCAATGGTAAAACCTAGTAAAATAACCTCTTTGTGTTGGAATAACTCGAAAACATAGCCACTGTGAGAAGTCTCGTGGGAAAACTCAGCCACAGGAGGGGGGAACTTAGTCACTAAGGAATTAGTGCCGTGGGACTAATGAGTCAACTAATGGGAAAACCTTAGTCCCTGAACGATTTTCCATGGCAAATCCTGGTAAAATAACCTCTTTGTGTGGGAAAACTAGAAATCCTTGTCGCTGTGAGTAGTCTCATCGGAAAACTCAGCCGCAGGAGGGGAAAACTTAGTCACAAAGGAATTTGTGTCATGGAAAAAATGAGTCACCGGATGGGAAAATTTTACTCACCGAACCAGTTTCAATGGAAAATACTTGTAAAATAACCTCTTTGTGTGGGAAAAACTTGAAAACCTATTCATTGTGGGTAGTCTTATGGGAAAACTCAGTCACAAGAAGGGATAACTTATTCACTAAGGAATTAGTGTCATGGGAAAACAAGGACACTAGATGGGAAAACCTTAGTCACCGGACGAGTATCAATGGCAAATCCTAGTAAAATAACATCTTTATGTGGAATAAACTCGAGGACCTAGTCACTTTGACTAGTCTCATGGGAAAACTCAGTCAAAGGAGGGGAAAACTTAGTCATTGAGGAATTAAAGCCATGGAAAAAATGAGTCAAAGCATGGGAAAACCTTATTTAACAGATGAGTTTCAATGGCAAATCCTAGTAATATAACCTCTTTGTGTGGGAAAAACTCGAGAACCTAGTCATTTTGAGTTGCCTCATGGGAAAACTCAGTCACAGGAATGGATAACTTAGTCACTAAGGAATAAGTTCCATGGGAAAACTGGGTCAGCGGATGGGAAAACCTTAGTCCCTGGACGAGTTTTAGTGGCAAATCCTAGTAACATAACCTCTTTGTGTGGGAAAAACTCGAGAACCTAGTCATTTTGAGTTGCCTCATGGGAAAACTCAGTCACAGGAATGGATAACTTAGTCACTAAGGAATTAGTGCCATGGGAAAACTGGGTCAGCGGATGGGAAAACCTTAGTCATCGGACGAGTTTCAATGGCAAATTCTTGTAAAATAACCTCTTTATGTGGGAAAAACTCGAGAACTTAGTCATTGTAAGTAGCCTCGTGGGAAAACTCAGTCACAGGAGGGGAAAACTTAGTTACTATGGAATTAGTGTCATGGGAAAAATGAGTCACCTGATGGGAACACATTAGTCACCGAAAGAGTTTCAATGGAAAATCCAAGTAAAATAACCTCTTTTGTGTGGGAAAAACTAGAAAACCTAGTCATTGTGGGTTGTCTTATGGGAAAACTCAGTCACAGGAAGGGAAAACTTAGTCACAAAATGAATTCGTGTCATGGAAAAAATGAGTCACCGGATGGGAAAATTTTACTCACCGGACGAGTTTCAATGGAAAATACTTGTAAAATAACTTCTTTTTGTGGGATAAACTCGAGGACCTAGTCACTTTGACTAGTCGCATGGGAAAACTCAGTCAAAGGAGGAGAAAACTTAGTCACGGAGGAATTAAAGCCATGGGAAAAATGAGTCAAAGGATGGGAAAACCTTATTTAACGGATGAGATTCAATGGCCAATCCTAGTAATATAACCTCTTTGTGTGGGTAAAAATCGAAAACCTAGTTACTGAGGAATTGGTGCCATGGGAAAATGGGGTCAGCGGATGGGAAAACCTTAGTCACTCTGAGAAGCCTCATGGGAAAACTTGGTCACAAGATCGGAAAACTTAGTCACTAACGAATTAGTGTCATGGGAAAAATGAGCCACCAGATGAGAAAGCCTTAGTCATTGGACTAGTTTCGATGACAAATAATTGTAAAATAATCTCTTTGTGTGTGAAAAACATGAGGACCTAGTCATTTTGACTTGTCTCATGGGAAAAGTTAGTCACAAGAGGGGAAAACTTAGTCACTAAGGAATTAAAGCCATGGGAAAAATGAGTCACGGGATTGGAAAACCTTAGTCATCGGATGAGTTTCAATGGCAAATCCTAAAAAATTAACCTCTTTGTGTTGGAAAAACTCGAAAACATAGTCAATGTGAGTAGTCTGATGGGAAAACTCAATCACGGGAGGGGAAAACTTAGTCACTATGGAATTAAAGCCATGGGAAAACTAGGTCACCAGATGGGAAAACCTTAGTCACCGGGACGATTTTCAATTGTAAATGCTAGTAAAATATCCTCTTTGTGTGGGAATAACTCGAGAACCTAGTTACTATGAGTAACCTCCTGGGAAAACTCGGTCACACGAGGGGAAAACTTATTCACTAAGGAATTAGTGCAATGAGAATACTTGGTCACCGGATCGGAAAACCTTAGTCCCCGGACGAGTTTCAATGGTAAATCCTAGTTTAATAACCTCTTTGTGTGGGAAAAACTCAAAAATGTAGTCACTTTGACTAGTCTCATGGGAAAACTCAGTCACAGGAGGGAAAAATTTTGTCACTATGGAATTAGTGCCTTGGGAAAACTGGGTCAGCGGATCGGAAAACCTTAGTCCCTGCACGAGTTTCAATGGCATAACCTAGTAAAATAACATCTTTGTGTGAGAAAAACTCGAGTACCAAGACACTGTCACAAGTCTCATGGGAAATCTCACTCACAGGAGGGGAAAACTTAGTCACTAAGGAATCAAGGCCATGGGAAAAATGAGTCACAGGATGGAAAAACCCTAGGCAACGGACTAGTTTCCATGGAAAATCCTAGTAAAATAACCTCTTTTTTGGGAATAACTCGAAAACCTTGTCAATGTCAGTAGTCCCATGGGAAAACTCAATCACAGGAGGGGAAAACTTAGTCATTAAGGAATTAGTGTTATGGGAAAAATGAGTCACCGTAAGGGAAAACCATAGTCACCGAACGAGTTTCAATGGCAAATCCTAGCGTAATAACCTCTTTGTGTGGGAAGAACTCAAAAACGTATTCACTATGAGTAGTTTCCAGAGAAAACCCGATCACAACAGGGGATAACTTAGTTACTAAGGAATTAGTGCCATGGGAAAACTGGGTCACCGAATGGGAAAACCTTAGTCACCGGACGAGTTTCAATGGTAAATCCTAGTAAAATAACCTCTTAGTGTGGGAAAAACTTGAGGACCTAGTCACTATGACCAGTGTCCTTGGAAAACTCTTTCAAAGGAGGGGAAAACTTAGTCACTATCGAATTAAAGACAGGGGAAAAATGAGTCAGAAGATAGGAAAACCTTGGTCAACGGACTAGTTTCCATGGAAAATCCTAGTAAAATAACTTCTTTGTGTGGGAAAAACTCGAAAACCTAGTCACTGTGAGTAGTCTCATGGGTAAACTCAATCACGGGATGGGAAAACTTAGTCACTAAAGAATTAGTGTCATGGGAAAGCTGGGTTACCTGATGGGAAAACCTTAGTCACCGGAAAAGTTTAAATGGAAAATCCTAGTGAAATATCCTCTTTGTGTGGGATTAACTCGAGAACTTAGTCACTATGAGTAGCCTCGTGAAAAACTCGGTCATTGGAGGGGAAAACTTAGTCACTGAGGAATTAGTATCATGGGAAAAATGAGTCACCAGATGGGAAAACCTTAGTCACCGAACAAGTTTCAATGGCAAATCCTAGTAAAATAGCCTTTTTGTGTGGGAAAAACTCGTGGACCTAGTCACTGTGACTAGTCTCATGGGAAAACTTACTCACAGGAGGGGAAAACTTAGTCACTAAGGAATCAAAGCCATGGGAAAAATGAGACAGAGGATCGAAAAACCATATTCAACGGACTAGCTTCCATGCCAAATCCTAGTAAAATAACCTCTTTTGGTGGGAAAAACTCGAAAACCTTGTCAATGTGAGTAGTCTCATGGGAAACTCAGTCACAAGAGGGGAAAACTTAGTCACTAAGGAATTAGTTCCATGGGAAAAATGGGTCACCGGATGGGAAAACCTTAGTCACTAAGGAATCAAAGCCATGGGAAAAATGAGACATAGGATCGAAAAACCATTTTCAACGGACTAGCTTCCATGCCAAATCCTAGTAAAATAACCTCTTTTGGTGGGAAAAACTCGAAAACCTTGTCAATGTTAGTAGTCTCATGGGAAACTCAGTCACAAGAGGGGAAAACTTAGTCACTAAGGAATTAGTGCCATGGGAAAAATGGGTCACCGGATGGGAAAACCTTAGTCACCGAACGTGTTTTAATGACAAATTCTTGTATGGGAAAAACTCGAGAACTTAGTTACTGTGACTAATCTCATGGGAAAACTCAGTCCTAGGAGGGAAAACTTAGTCACTAAGGAATTAGTGTCATGGGAAAAATGAGTCACCTGATGGGAAAACTTAGTCAGCGAAAGAGTTTCAATGGCAAATCCTAGTAAAATAAACAGTTTGTGGGGAAAAACTCGAAAACCTAGTCACTGTGTGTAGTCTCGTGGGAAAACTCAGTCACGGGAGGGGAAAACTTAGTCACTAAGGAATTAGTGCCATCGGAAAACTAGGTCACCGGATGGGAAGACCTTAGTCACCGAAGAGATTCAATGGTAAATCCTAGTAAAATATCCTCTTTGTGTGGGAAAAACTCGAGAACCTAGTCATTGTGAGTTGCCTCATGGAAAAACTCAGTCACAGGAATGGATAACGTAGTTACTAAGGAATTAGTGCCATGGGAAAACTGGGTCAGCGGATGGGAAAACCTTAGTCGCTGGATGAGTTTCAGTGGCAAATCCTAGTTACATGACCTCTTTGTGTGGGAAAAACACGAGAACCTAGTCATTGAGAGTAGCCTCATGGGAAAACTCGGTTACGGGAGGGGAAAACATAGTCACTAAGGAAATAGTATCATGGGCATAATGAGTCACGGGATGGGAAAACCTTAGTCGCAGAACGAGTTTCAATGGCAAATCCTTGTAAAATATAACCTCTTTGTGTGGGAAAAACACGAGAACCTAGTCATTGTGACTAGCCTCCCGGGAAAACTCAATCACAGTTGGGGATAACTTAGTCACTAAGGAATTAGTGCCATGGGAAAATTGGGTCACCTGATGGGAAAACCTTAGTCACCGGACGAGTTTCAATGGCAAATCCTAGTAAAATAACTTCTTTGTGAGGGAAAAACTCGAGGACCTAGTCACTGTGAGTAGACCCATGGGAAAACTCTATCACAGGAGGGGAAAACTTAGTCACACAGGTGGGGAAAGCTTAGTTAGTAAGGAATTAGTGTCATGGAAAAAATGAGTCACCTGATAGGAAAACCTTAGTTACCGATCGAGTTTCAATGGAAAATCCAAGTAAAATAACCTCTTTGTGCGAGAAAAACTAGGGAATGGGAATTCTAAGTCACCAGATAGGAAAACCTTAGTCACTAAACGATTTTTAATGGTAAATCCAAGTAAATTACCTCTTTGTGGGGGAAAAACTTGAAAATGTAGTCACTGTGAGAAGTCTCATGGGAAAACTTAGTCACAGCAGGGGAAAACTTTGTCACTAAGGAATTAGTGTCAATGGAAAATTGGGTCACCGAATGGGAAAACCTAAGTCACCAAACGAGTTTCACTGGCAAATTCTAGTAAAATAACCTCTTTGTGGGGGAAAACCTCGAATACCTAGTCCCTGTGAGTAGTCTCGTGGGAAAACTCAGTCACATGATGGGAAAACGTAGTCACTAAGGAATTAGTGCCATGGGAAAACTGGGTCACCGGATGGGAAAACCTTAGTCATCGGTCCAGCTTCAATGGCAAATCCTTGTAAAGTAACCTCTTTGTGTGGGAAAAACTCGAGAGCTTAGTCACTGTGACTTGTCTCATTGGACAACTCAGTCACAGGAGGGGAAAACTTAGTCACTAAGGAATTAGTGTCATGGAAAAATTGGGTCACCGGATTGGAAAACCGTAGTCACCGAACGAGTTTCGCTGGCAAATCCTAGTAAAATAACCTCTTTGTGTGGGAAAAACTCAAAAACCTACGCACTGTGAGTTGCCTCATGGGTAAACTCGGTCACAGAAGGGGATTACTTAGTCACTAAGAAATTAGTGCCATGGGAAAACTGGGTCACCAGATGGGAAAACCTTAGTCACCGGACGAGTTTAATGGCAAATCCCAGTACAATAACTACTTAGTGTGGGAAAAACTTGAGAACCTAGTCACTGTGACAAGTTTCATGGGAAAAGTCAGTCATAGGTGAGGAAAACTTAGTCACTAAAGAATTAGTGCAATGAGAAAACTGGGTCACCGGGTGGGAAAACTTTAGTCACAGGACGAGTTTCGATGGTTAACCCTTGTAAAATTACCTCTTTCTGTGGGAAAAACTCGAGAACCTAGTCACTGTGAGTTGCCATATGGGAAAAATCGGTCACAGGAGGGGATAACATAATCACTAAGGAATTAGTGCCATGGGAAAACTGGGTCACCGGATGCGAAAACCTTAGTCACCGGACGAGTTTCAATGGCAAATCCTAGTAATATAACCACTTTGTGTGTGAAAAACTTGAGGACCAAGTTACAGTGACAAGTCTCATGGGGAAACTGAGTCAGAAGAGGGGAAAACTTAGTCACTAAGGAATTAGTTTCACGGAAAAGATGAGTCACCGGATGGGAAAACCTTAGTCACCGGACGAGTTTCAATGGCAAGTCCTTGTATAATAACCTCTTTGTATGAGAAAAACTCGAGAACCTTGTCACTCTGACTAGTCTCATGGGAAAACTCATTCACAGGAGGGGTAAACTTAGTCACTAAGGAATTAGTGCAATGGGAAAAATGAGTCACCGGATGGGAAAACCTTAGTTTTCGAATAAGTTTCAAGGGATAATCCTTGTAAAATAACTTCTTTGTGTGGTAAGAACTCGTAAACGTAGTCACTATGAGTAGTGTCACGGGTAAATTCGACCACAGCAGGGTATAAGTTAGTCGCGAAGGAATTAGTGCCATGGGAAAATAGGGTCACCGGATGGGAAAACCTTGGTCACTGGATGAGTTTCAAAGGCAAATCCTTGTAAAATAACCTCTTTGTGTGGGAAAAACTCGAGGACCTTGTCATTGAGACTAGTCTCATGGGAAAAGTCACTCACAAGAGAGGAAAACTTAGTCACTAAGGAATTATTACCATGGGAAAACTGGGTCACTGGATGGGAAAACCTTAGTCACCGGACGAGTTTCAATGG
Organism: Acmispon strigosus; assembly: GCA_030819835.1. Taxonomy (NCBI): domain Eukaryota; kingdom Viridiplantae; phylum Streptophyta; class Magnoliopsida; order Fabales; family Fabaceae; genus Acmispon; species Acmispon strigosus. The sequence continues at coordinate 19,018,040 of JAUAMA010000004.1, read as the reverse complement.
CAAATCCTAGGAAAATAACCTCTTTGTGTGGGTAAAACTCGAGAACCTAGTCACTTTGAGTAGCCTCATGGGAAAACTCAGCACAGGGGGGGAAACATAGTGACTAAGGAATTAGTGTCATGGGAAAAATGAGTCACCGGATGAGAAAACCTTAGTCACCGAAAGAGTTTCAATGGCAAATCCTAGTAAAATAACCTCTTTGTGTGGGAAAAACTTGAGGACCTAGTCACTGTGACAAGTCTCATGGGAAAACTCAGTCACAAGTGAGGAAAACTTAGTCACTAAGGAATTAGTTCCATGGGAAAACAGGGTCACCGAGTGGGAAAACCTAAGTCACCGGACGAGTTTCATTGGCAAATCCTAGTAAACTTAGTCACTAAGGATTTAGTTCCATGGGTAAACAGGGTAACCGAGTGGGAAAACCTAAGTCACTGGACAAGTTTCATTGGAAAATCCTAGTAAAATAATCTCTTTGTGTGGGATCGAGAACCTAGTCCCTTTGAGTTGCCTCATGGGAAAACTCGGTCACAGAGGGGGAAACTTAGTCACTAAGGAATTAGTGCCATGGGAAAACTAGGTCACCGGATGGGAAAACCTTAGTCATCAGACGAGTTTCAATGGTAAATCCTCGTAAAATAACCTCTTTGTTTGGGAAAAACTCGAAAACGTAGTCACTGTGACTTGTCTCATGGGAAAACACAATCACAAGAGGGGAAAACTTTGTCACTAAGGAATTAGTGTCATGGGACAATTGGGTCACAGGATGGGAAAACCTTAGTAACCGGACGGATTTAAGTGGTAAATCCAAGTAAAATAACCTCTTTGTGTGAGAAAAACTCGAGAACTTAATCACTGTGAGTAGCCTCATGGGAAAATCGGTTACAGGAGGGGATAACTTATTCACTAAGGAATTCGGGCCATGGGAAAAGTGGATCACCGGATGGGAAAACTTAGTACGCGGACAAGTTTCAATGACAAATCCTAGTAAAACATCCTCTTTGTGTGGGAAAAACTCGAGGACCTAGTCACTTAAACTAGTCTCATAGGAAAACTCAGTCACCAGAAGGGAAACCTTAGTCACAAAGGAATTAAAGCCATGGGAAAAATGAGTCACAGGATGGGAAAACCTTAGTCAACGGACTAGTTTCCATGGCAAATCCTAGTAAAATAACCTCTTTGTGTGGGAGAAACTCGAAAACCTTGTCACCGAGAGTAGTCTCATCGGAAAACTCAGTCAGAGGAGGGAAAAACATAGTGACAAAGGAGTTCGTATCATGGAAAAAATGAGTCACCGGATGGGAAAATCTTACACACCGGACGAGTTTCAATGGAAAATACTTGTAAAAATATCTCGTTGCGTAGGAAAAACTCGTGAACCTTATCACCAAGACTAGTCTTATTGGAAAACTTAGTCACTAAGGAATTAGTGTCATTGGAAAAATGAGTCACCGGATGGGAAAACCTTAGTCAATAGACTAGTTTGAATGACAAAACCTAGTAAACTAACCTCTTTGTGTTGGAATAAGACGAAAACCTAGCCACTGTGAGTAGTCTCATGGGAAAACTCAGCAACAGGAGGGGGAAACTTAGTCACTAAGGAATTCATGTCATGGAAAAAATGAGTCACCGGATGGGAAAATTTTACACACCGGACGAGTTTCAATGGAAAATACTTGTAAAATAACCTCTTTGTGTGGGAGAAACTCGAGAACCTCATCACCTTGACTAGTATCAAGGGAAAACTCAGTCACATGAGGGGAAAACTTAGTCGCTAAGAAATTAATGTCATGGGAAAAATGAGTCACCGGATGGGAAAACCTTATTCAATGGACTAGTTTCAATGGCAAAACCTAGTAAAATAACCTCTTTGTGTTGGAATAACTCGAAAACCTAGCCACTGTGAGTAGTCTCATGGGAAAACTCAGCCACAGGAGGGGGAAACTTAGTCACCAAGGAATTAGTGCCATGGGACTAATGAGTCAACTAATGGGAAAACCTTAGTCACCGAACGAGTTTCCATGGCAAATCCTAGTAAAATAACCTCTTTGTGAGGGAAAAACTAGAAAACCTTGTTACTATGTGTAGTCTCATCGGAAAACTCAGTCGCAGGAGGGGAAAATATAATCACAAAGGAATTCGTGCCATGGAAAAAATGAGTCACCGGATGGGAAAATTTTATTCACCGGACGAGTTTCAATGGGAAATACTTGTAAAATAACCTCTTTGTGTGGGAGAAACTCGAGAACCTCATCACGTTGATTAGTCTCACAGGAAAACTCAGTCACATGAGGGGAAAACTTAGTCACTAATGAATTAGTTTCATGGGAAAAATGAGTCACCGGATGGGAAAACCTTAGTCAATGGACTAGTTTCAATGGAAAAACCTAGTAAAATAACCTCTTTGTGTTGGAATAACTCGAAATCCTAGCCACTATGAGTAGTCTCATTTGAAAACTGAGCCACAGGAGGGGGAAACTTGGTCACTAAGGAATTAGTGCCGTGGGACTAATGAGTCAACTAATGGGAAAACCATATTCACCGAACAAGTTTCCATGGCAAATCCTAGTAAAATAACCTCTTTGTGTGGGAAAAACTAGAAAACCTTGTCAGTGTGAGTAGTCTCATCGGAAAACTAAGCCGCAGAAGGGGAAGACTTAGTCACAAAGGAATTCGTGTCAAGGAAAAAATGAGTCACCGGATGGGAAAATTTTACTCACCGGACGAGTGTCAATGGAAAATACTTGTAAAATAACCTCTTTGTGTGGCAAAAACTCGAGAACCTCATCACCTTGACTAGTCTCACGGGAAAACTCAGTCACACGAGGGGAAAACTTAGTCACTAAGGAATTAGTGTCATGGGAAAAATGAGTCACCGGATGGGAAAACCTTAGTCAATGGACTAGTTTCAAAGGCAAAGCCTAGTAAAGTAATCTCTTTGTGATGGAACAACTTGAAAACCTAGCCACTGTGAGTAGTCTCATGTGAAAACTAAGCCAAAGGAGGGGGAAACTTGGTCACTAAGGAATTAGTGCTGTGGGACTAATGAGTCAACTAATGGGAAAACCATAGTCACCGATCAAGTTTCCATGGCAAATCCTAGTAAAATAACCTCTTTGTGTGGGAAAAACTAGTAAACCTTGTCACTGTGAGTAGTCTCATCGGAAAACTCAACCGCAGGAGGGGAAGACTTAGTCACAAAGGAATTCGTGTCATCGAAAAAATGAGTCACCGGATGGGAAAATTTTACTCACCGGACGAGTTTCAATCGAAAATACTTGTAAAATAACCTCTTTGTGTGGGAAAAACTCGAGAACCTCATCACCTTGACTAGTCTCACGGGAAAACTCAGTCACACGAGGAGAAAACTTAGTCACTAAGGAATTAGTGTGATGGGAAAAATGAGTCACCGGGTGGGAAAATTTTACTCACCGAACGAGTTTCAATGGAAAATACTTGTAAACTAACCTCTTTGTGTTGGAAAAACTAGAAAACCTTGTCACTGTGAGTAGTCTCATCGGAAAACTCAGCCGCAGGAGGGGAAGACTTAGTAAGAAAGGTATTCGTGTCATGGAAAAAATGAGTCACCGGATGCGAAATTTTACTCACCGGACGAGTTTCAACGGAAAATACTTGTAAAATAACCTCTTTGTGTAGGAAAAACTCGAGAACCTCATGACCTTGACTAATCTCACGGGAAAACTCAGTCCCACGAGGGGAAAACCAAGTCACTAAGGAATTAGTGTCATGGGAAAAATGAATCACCGGATGGGAAAACAATTGTCAATGGACTAGTTTCAATGGCAAAACCTAGTAAAGTAACCTCTTTGTGTTGGAATAACTCGAAAACCTAGCCACTGTGAGTAGTCTCATGGGAAAACTCAGCCACGGGAGGGGGAAACTTAGTCACTGAGGAATTAGTGCCCTGGGACTAATGAGTCAACTAATGGGAAAACCTTTGTCACCGAACGAGTTTCCATGGCAAATCCTAGTAAAATAACCTCTTTGTGTGGGAAAAACTAGAAAACCTTGTCACTGTGAGTAGTCTCATCGGAAAACTCAGTCGCAGGAGGGGAAGACTTAGTCACAAAGGAATTCGTGTCATGGAAAAAATGAGTCACTGGATGGGAAAATTTTACTCAACGGAAGAGTTTCAATGGAAAATACTTGTAAAATAACCTCTTTATGTGGGAAAAACTCTAGAACCTCATCACATTGACTAGTCTCACTGGGAAACTCAGTCACACAAGGGGAAATCTTAGTCACTAAGGAATTAGTTTTAATGGCATAACCTAGTAAAATAACCTCTTTCTGTTGGAATAACAAGAAAACCCAGCCACTGTGAGTAGTGTCATGGGAAAACTCAGCCACAGGAGGGGGGAACTTAGTCACTAAGGAATTAGTGCCATGGGACTAATGAGTCAACTAATGGGAAAACCTAAGTCACTGAACGAGTTTCAATGGCAAGTCCTAGTAAAATAACCTCTTTGTGTGGGAAAAACTAGAAAACCTTGTCACCGTGAGTAGTATCATCAAAAACTCAGTCGCAGGTGGGGAAGACTTAGTCACAGAGGAATTCGTGTCATGGAAAAAATGAGTCACCGGATGGGAAAATTTTACTCACCGGACGAGTTTCAATGGAAAATACTAGTAAAATAACCTCTTTGTGTGGGAAAAACTCGAGAACCTCATCACCTTGACTAGTCTCACGGGAAAACTCAGCCACACGAGGGGAAATCTTAGTCACTAAGGAATTAGATGCATGGGAAAAATGAGTCATCGGATGGGAAAACCTTAGTCAATGGACTAGTTTCAATGGAAAAACCTAGTAAAATAACCTCTTTGTGTAGGAATAACTCGAAAACCTAGCCACTTTGAGTAGTCAGTCTCAGGGGAAAACTCAGCCACAGGAGGGGGGAACTTAGTCACTAATGAATTAGTGCCATGGGACCAATGAGTCAACTAATGGGAAAAACTTAGTAACCGAACGAGTTTGCATGGCAAATCCTAGTAAAATAACCTCTTTGTGTGGGAAAAACTAGAAAACCTTGTCACAGTGAGTAGTCTCATCGGAAAACTCAGTCGCAGGAGGGGAAGACTTAGTCACAATAGAAAACACTTGTAAAATAACCTCTTTGTGTGGGAAAAACTCGAGAACCTCATATCCTTGACTAGTCTCACGGGAAAACTCAGTCACACGAGGGGAAAACTTAGTCACTAAGGAATTAGTATCATGGGCAAAACGAGTCACAGGATGGGAAAACCTTAGTCAATGGACTAGTTTCAATGGCAAAACCTAGTAAAATAACCTCTTTGTGTTGGAATAACTCGCAAACCCAGCCACTGTGAGTGGTCAGTCTCATGGGAAAACTCAGCCACAGGAGGGGGAAACTTAGTCACTAAGGAATTAGTGCCATGGGACTAATGAGTCAACTAATGGGAAAACCTTAGTCACCGAACGAGTTTCCATGGAAAATCCTAGTAAAATAACTTCATTGTGTGGGAAAAACTAGAAAACATTGTCACTGTGAGTAGTCTCATCGGAAAACTCAGTCGCAGGAGGGGAAGACTTAGTCACAAAGGAATTCGTGTCATGGAAAAAATGAGTCACCGATTGGGAAAATTTTACTCACCGGACGAGTTTCAATGGAAATTACTTGTAAAATAACCTCTTTGTGTGGGAAAAACGAGAGTACTTAATCACCTTGACTTGTGTCACACGAGGGGAAAACTTAGTCACTAAGGAATTAGTGTCATGGGAAAAATGAGTCACCGGATGGGAAAACATTATTCAATGGACTAGTTTCAATGGCAAAACCTAGTAAAATAACCTCTTTGTGTTGGAATAAATCGAAAACCCAGCCACTGTGAGTAGTCTCATGGGAAAACTCAGCCACAGGTGGGGGGAACTTAGTCACTAAGGAATTAGTGCCATGGGACTAATGAGTCAACTAATGGGAAAACCTTAGTCACCGAACGAGTTTCCATGGAAAATACTAGTAAAATAACCTCTTTGTGTGGGAAAAACTAGAAAACCTTGTCACAGTGAGTAGTCTCATCGGAAAACACAGTCGCAGGAGGGGAAGACTTAGTCACAAAGGAATTCGTGTCATAGAACAAATGAGTCACTGTATGGGAAAATTTTACTCAATGGACGAGTTTCAATGGGAAATACTTGTAAAATAACCTCTTTGTGTGGGAAAAACTCTAGAACCTCATCACATTGACTAGTCTCACGGAGAAACTCAGTCACACGAGGGGAAAACTTAGTCACTAAGGAATTAGTGTCATGGGAAAAATGAGTCACCGGATGGGAAAACCTTAGTCAATGGACTAGTTTCAATGGAAAATACTTGTAAAATAACCTCTTTGTGTGGGAAAAACTCGTGAACCTCATCACCTTGACTAGTCTCACGGGAAAACTCAGTAACACGAGGGGAAAACTTAGTCACTAAGGAATTAGTGTCATGGGAAAAATGAGTCACCGGATTGGAAAACCTTAGTCAACAGACTAGTTTTAATGGCAAAACCTAGTAAAATAACCTCTTTGTGTTGGAATAACAAGAAAACCCAGCCACTGTGAGTAGTGTCATGGGAAAACTCAGCCACAGGAGGGGGGAACTTAGTCACTAAGGAATTAGTGCCATGGGACTAATGAGTCAACTAATGGGAAAACCTTAGTCTTTGAACGAGTTTCCTTGGCAAATCCTAGTAAAATAACCTCTTTGTGTGGGCAAAACTAGAAAACCTTGTCACTGTGAGTAGTCTCATCGGAAAACACAGTCGCAGGAGGGGAAGACTTAGTCACAAAGGAATTCGTGTCATGGAAAAAATGAGTCACTGGATGGGAAAATTTTACTCAATGGACGAGTTTCAATGGGAAATACTTGTAAAATAACCTCTTTGTGTGGGAAAAACTCTAGAACCTCATCACATTGACAAGTCTCACGGGGAAACTCAGTCACACGAGGGGAAAACTTAGTCACTAAGGAATTAGTGTCATGGGAAAAATGAGTCACCGGATGGGAAAACCTTAGTCAATGGACTAGTTTCAATGGTAAATACGTGTAAAATAACTAACCTCTTCGTGTGGGAAAAACTCGTGAACCTCATCACCTTGACTAGTCTCACGGGAAAACTCAGTCACACGAGGGGAAAACTTAGTCACTAAGGACTTAGTGTCATGGGAAAAATGAGTCATCGGATGGGAAAACCTTAGTCAATGGACTAGTTTCAATGGAAAAACCTAGTAAAATAACCTCTTTGTGTTGGAATAACTCGAAAACCCAGCCACTTTGAGTAGTCAGTCTCAGGGGAAAACTCAGCCACAGGAAGGGGAAACTTAGTCACTATGGTATTAGTGCCATGGGACTAATGAGTCAACTAATGGGAAAACCTTAGTCACCGAACGAGTTTCCATGGCAAATCCTAGTAAAATAACCTCTTTGTGTGGAAAAAACTAGAAAACCTTGTCACAGTGAGTAGTCTCAACGGAAAACTCAGTCGCAGGAGGGGAAGACTTAGTCACAAAGGAATTCGTGTCGTGGAAAAAATGAGTCACTGGATGGGAAAATTTTACTCAACGGACGAGTTTCAATGGAAAATACTTGTAAAATAACCTCTTTGTGTGGGAAAAACTCGAGAACCTCATCACCTTGACAAGTCTCACGGGGAAACTCAGTCACACGAGGGGAAAACTTAGTCACTAAGGACTTAGTGTCATGGGAAAAATGAGTCATCGGATGGGAAAACCTTAGTCAATGGACTAGTTTCAATGGAAAAACCTAGTAAAATAACCTCTTTGTGTTGGAATAACTCGAAAACCCAGCCACTTTGAGTAGTCAGTCTCAGGGGAAAACTCAGCCACAGGAAGGGGAAACTTAGTCACTATGGTATTAGTGCCATGGGACTAATGAGTCAACTAATGGGAAAACCTTAGTCACCGAACGAGTTTCCATGGCAAATCCTAGTAAAATAACCTCTTTGTGTGGGAAAAACTAGAAAACCTTGTCACAATGAGTAGTCTCATCGGAAAACTCAGTCGCAGGAGGGGAAGACTTAGTCACAAAGGAATTCGTGTCATGGAAAAAATGAGTCACTGGATGGGAAAATTTTACTCAACGGACGAGTTTCAATAAAAAATACTTGTAAAATAACCTCTTTGTGTGGGAAAAACTCTAGAACCTCATCACATTGACTAGTCTCACTAGGAAACTCAGTCACACGAGGGGAAAACTTAGTCACTAAGGAATTAGTGTCATGGGAAAAATGAGTCACCGGATGGGAAAACCTTAGTCAATGGACTAGTTTCAATGGAAAATACTTGTAAAATAACCTCTTTGTGTGGGAAAAACTCGTGAACCTCATCACCTTGACTAGTCTCACGGGAAAACTCAGTCACACGAGGGGAAAACTTAGTCACTAAGGAATTAGTATCATGGGCAAAACGAGTCACCGGATGGGAAAACCTTAGTCAATGGACTAGTTTCAATGGCAAAACCTAGTAAAATAACCTCTTTGTGTTGGAATAACTCGAAAACCCAGCCACTTTGAGTGGTCAGAGTCATGGGAAAACTCAGCCACCGGAGGGGGAAACTTAGTCACTAAAGAATTAGTGTAATCGAAAAAATGAGTCACCGTATGAAAAAACCTTAGTCATTGGACTAGTTTCAATGGAAAAACCTAGTAAAATATCCTCTTTTTGTTGTTATAACTCGAAAACCCAGCCACTGTGAGTAGTCTCATGGGAAAACTCAACTACAAAAGGGGGAAACTTAGTAACTTTGGAATTAGTGCCATGGGACTAATGAGTCAACTAATGGGAAAACCTTAGTCACCGAACGAGTTTCCATGGCAAATCCTAGTAAAATAACCTCATTGTGTGGGAAAAACTACAAAACATTGTCACTGTGAATAGTCTCATCGGAAAACTCAGTCGCGGGAGGGGAAGACTTAGTCACAAAGGAATTCGTGTCATGGAAAAAATGAGTCACCGATTGGGAAAATTTTACTCACCGGACGAGTTTCAATGGAAATTACTTGTAAAATAACCTCTTTGTGTGGGAAAAACGAGAGTACCTCATCACCTTGACTTGTGTCACGGGAAAACTTAGTCACACGAGGGGAAAACTTAGTCACTAAGGAATTAGTGTCATGGGAAAAATGAGTCACCGGATGGGAAAACATTATCCAATGGACTAGTTTCCATGGCAAAACCTAGTAAAATAACCTCTTTGTGTTGGAATAAATTGAAAACCTAGCCACTGTGAGTAGTCTCATGGGAAAACTCAGCCACAGGTGGGGGGAACTTAGTCACTAAGGAATTAGTGCCATGGGACTAATGAGTCAACTAATGGGAAAACCTTAGTCACCGAACGAGTTTCCATGGAAAATCCTAGTAAAATAACCTCTTTGTGTGGGAAAAACTAGAAAACCTTGTCACAGTGAGTAGTCTCATCGGAAAACACAGTTTCAGGAGGGGAAGACTTAGTCACAAAGGAATTCGTGTCATGGAAAAAATGAGTCATTGTATGGGAAAATTTTACTCAACGGACGAGTTTCAATGGAAAATACTTGTAAAATAACCTCTTTGTGTGGGAAAAACTCTAGAACCTCATCACATTGACTAGTCTCACGGGGAAACTCAGTCACACGAGGGGAAAACTTAGTCACTAACGAATTAGTGTCATGGGAAAAATGAGTCACCGGATGGGAAAACCTTAGTCAATGGACTAGTTTCAATGGAAAATACTTGTAAAATAACCTCTTTGTGTGGGAAAAACTCGTGAACCTCATCACCTTGACTAGTCTCACGGGAAAACTCAGTCACACGAGGGGAAAACTTAGTCACTAAGGAATTAGTGTCATGGGAAAAATGAGTCACCGGAATGGAAAACCTTAGTCAACAGACTAGTTTTAATGGCAAAACCTATTAAAATAACCTCTTTGTGTTGGAATAACAAGAAAACCCAGCCACTGTGAGTAGCGTCATGGGAAGACTCAGCCACAGGAGGGGGGAACTTAGTCACTAAGGAATTAGTGCCATGGGACTAATGAGTCAACTAATGGGAAAACCTTAGTCACTGAACGAGTTTCCTTGACAAATCCTAGTAAAATAACCTCTTTGTGTGGGCAAAACTAGAAAACCTTGTCACTGTGAGTAGTCTCATCGGAAAACACAGTCGCAGGAGGGGAAGACTTAGTCACAAAGGAATTCGTGTCATGGAAAAAATGAGTCACTGGATGGGAAAATTTTACTCAACGGACGAGTTTCAATGGGAAATACTTGTAAAATAACCTCTTTGTGTGGGAAAAACTCTAGAACCTCATCACCTTGACTAGTCTCACGGGGAAACTCAGTCACACGAGGGGAAAACTTAGTCACAAAGGAATTAGTGTCATGGGAAAAATGAGTCACCGGATGGGAAAACCTTAGTCAATGGACTAGTTTCAATGGAAAATACTTGTAAAATAACTAACCTCTTCGTGTGGGAAAAACTCGAGAACCTCATCACCTTGACTAGTCTCACGGGAAAACTCAGTCACACGAGGGGAAAACTTAGTCACTAAGGAATTAGTGTCATTGGAAAAATGAGTCACCGGATTGGAAAACCTTAGTCAACAGACTAGTTTTAATGGCAAAACCTAGTAAAATAACCTCTTTGTGTCGGAATAACAAGAAAATCCAGCCACTGTGAGTAGTCTCATGAGATAACTCAGCCACAGGACGGGGGAACTTAGTCACTAAGGAATTAGTGCCATGGGACTAATGAGTCGACTAATGGGAAAATCTAAGTCACTGAACGAGTTTCAATGGCAAATCCTAGTAAAATAACCTCTTTGTGTGGGAAAAACTAGAAAACCTTGTCACCGTGAGTAGTATCATAAAAAACTCAGTCGCAGGTGGGGAAGACTTAGTCACAGAGGAATTCGTGTCATGGAAAAAATGAGTCACCGGATGGGAAAATTTTACTCATCGGACGAGTTTCAATGGAAAATACTTGTAAAATAACCTCTTTGTGTGGGATAAACTCGAGAACCTCATCACCTTGACAAGTCTCACGGGGAAACTCATTCTCACGAGGGGAAAACTTAGTCACTAAGGAATTAGTGTCATGGGAAAAATGAGTCATCGGATGGGAAAACCTTAGTCAATGGACTAGTTTCAATGGCAAAACCTAGTAAAATAACCTCTTTGTGTAGGAATAACTCGAAAACCCAGCCACTTTGAGTAGTCAGTCTCAGGGGAAAAATCAGCCACAGGAAGGGGGGAACTTAGTCACTAATGAATTAGTGCCATGGGACTAATGAGTCAACTAATGGGAAAACCTTAGTCACCGAACGAGTTTCCATGGCAAATCCTAGTAAAATAACCTCTTAGTGTGGGAAAAACTAGAAAACCTTGTCACGGTGAGTAGTCTCATCGGAAAACTCAGTCACAGGAGGGGAAGACTTAGTCACAAAGGAATTCATGTCATGGAAAAAATGAGTCACCGGATGGGAAAATTTTACTCAACGGACGAGTTTCAATGGAAAATACTTGTAAAATAACCTCTTTGTGTGGGAAAAACTCGAGAACCTCATCACCTTGACAAGTCTCACGGGGAAACTCAGTCACACGAGGGGAAAACTTGGTCACTAAGGAATTAGTGTCATGGGAAAAATGAGACATCGGATGGGAAAACCTTAGTCAATGGACTAGTTTAAATGGCAAACCTAGTAAAATAACCTCCTTGTGTTGGAATAACTCGAAACCCAGCCACTTTGAGTAGTCAGTCTCAGGGGAAAACTCAGCCACAGGAGGGGGAAACTTAGTCACTAAGGTATTAGTGCCTTGGGACTAATGAGTCAACTAATGGGAAAACCTTAGTCACCGATCGAGTTTCCTTGGCAAATCCTAGTAAAATATCCTCTTTGTGTGGGAAAAACTAGAAAACCTTGTCACAGTGAGTAGTCTCATCGGAAAACACAGTCGCAGGAGGGGAAGACTTAGTCACAAAGGAATTCGTGTCATGGAAAAAATGAGTCACTGGATGGGAAAATTTTACTCAACGGACGAGTTTCAATGGAAAATACTTGTAAAATAACCTCTTTGTGTGGGAAAAACTATAGAACCTCATCACCTTGACTAGTCTCACGGGGAAAATCAGTCACACGAGGGGAAAACTTAGTCACTAAGGAATTAGTGTCATGGGAAAAATGAGTCACCGGATGGGAAAACCTTAGTCAATGGACTAGTTTCAATGGAAAATACTTGTAAAATAACCTCTTTGTGTGGGAAAAACTCGTGAACCTCATCACCTTGACTAGTCTCACGGGAAAACTCAGTCACACGAGGGGAAAACTTAGTCACTAAGGAATAAGTGTCATGGGAAAAATGAGTCACCGGATTGGAAAACCTTAGTCAACAGATTAGTTTTAATGGCAAAATCTAGTAAAATAACCTCTTTGTGTTGGAAAAACAAGAAAACCCAGCCACTGTGAGTAGTCTCATGGGAAAACTCAGCCACAGGAGGGGGGAACTTAGTCACTAAGGAATTAGTGCCATGGGACTAATGAGTCAACTAATGGGAAAACCTAAGTCACTGAACGAGTTTCGATGGCAAATCCTAGTAAAATAACCTCTGTGTGGGAAAAACTAGAAAACCTTGTCACCGTGAGTAGTATCATCAAAAACTCAGTCGCAGGTGGGGAAGACTTAGTCACAGAGGAATTCGTGTCATGGAAAAAATGAGTCACCGGATGGGAAAATTTTACTCACCGGACGAGTTTCAATGGAAAATACTTGTAAAATAACCTCTTTGTGTGGGAAAAACTCGAGAACCTCATCACCTTGACTAGTCTCACGGGAAAACTCAGTCACACGAGGGGAAAACTTAGTCACTAAGGAATTAGTGTCATTGGAAAAATGAGTCACCGGATTGGAAAACCTTAGTCAACAGACTAGTTTTAATGGCAAAACCTAGTAAAATAACCTCTTTGTGTCGGAATAACAAGAAAATCCAGCCACTGTGAGTAGTCTCATGAGATAACTCAGCCACAGGACGAGGGAACTTAGTCACTAAGGAATTAGTGCCATGGGACTAATGAGTCAACTAATGGGAAAATCTAAGTCACTGAACGAGTTTCAATGGCAAATCCTAGTAAAATAACCTCTTTGTGTGGGAAAAACTAGAAAACCTTGTCACCGTGAGTAGTATCATAAAAAACTCAGTCGCAGGTGGGGAAGACTTAGTCACAGAGGAATTCGTGTCATGGAAAAAATGAGTCACCGGATGGGAAAATTTTACTCATCGGACGAGTTTCAATGGAAAATACTTGTAAAATAACCTCTTTGTGTGGGATAAACTCGAGAACCTCATCACCTTGACAAGTCTCACGGGGAAACTCATTCTCACGAGGGGAAAACTTAGTCACTAAGGAATTAGTGTCATGGGAAAAATGAGTCATCGGATGGGAAAACCTTAGTCAATGGACTAGTTTCAATGGCAAAACCTAGTAAAATAACCTCTTTGTGTAGGAATAACTCGAAAACCCAGCCACTTTGAGTAGTCAGTCTCAGGGGAAAAATCAGCCACAGGAGGGGGGAACTTAGTCACTAATGAATTTGTGCCATGGGACTAATGAGTCAACTAATGGGAAAACCTTAGTCACCGAACGAGTTTCCATGGCAAATCCTAGTAAAATAACCTCTTAGTGTGGGAAAAACTAGAAAACCTTGTCACAGTGAGTAGTCTCATCGGAAAACTCAGTCACAGGAGGGGAAGACTTAGTCACAAAGGAATTCATGTCCTGGAAAAAATGAGTCACCGGATGGGAAAATTTTACTCAACGGACGAGTTTCAATGGAAAATACTTGTAAAATAACCTCTTTGTGTGGGAAAAACTCGAGAACCTCATCACCTTGACAAGTCTCACGGGGAAACTCAGTCACACGAGGGGAAAACTTGGTCACTAAGGAATTAGTGTCATGGGAAAAATGAGACATCGGATGGGAAAACCTTAGTCAATGGACTAGTTTAAATGGCAAACCTAGTAAAATAACCTCCTTGTGTTGGAATAACTCGAAACCCAGCCACTTTGAGTAGTCAGTCTCAGGGGAAAACTCAGCCACAGGAGGGGGAAACTTAGTCACTAAGGTATTAGTGCCTTGGGACTAATGAGTCAACTAATGGGAAAACCTTAGTCACCGATCGAGTTTCCTTGGCAAATCCTAGTAAAATATCCTCTTTGTGTGGGAAAAACTAGAAAACCTTGTCACAGTGAGTAGTCTCATCGGAAAACACAGTCGCAGGAGGGGAAGACTTAGTCACAAAGGAATTCGTGTCATGGAAAAAATGAGTCACTGGATGGGAAAATTTTACTCAACGGACGAGTTTCAATGGAAAATACTTGTAAAATAACCTCTTTGTGTGGGAAAAACTATAGAACCTCATCACCTTGACTAGTCTCACGGGGAAACTCAGTCACACGAGGGGAAAACTTAGTCACTAAGGAATTAGTGTCATGGGAAAAATGAGTCACCGGATGGGAAAACCTTAGTCAATGGACTAGTTTCAATGGAAAATACTTGTAAAATAACCTCTTTGTGTGGGAAAAACTCGTGAACCTCATCACCTTGACTAGTCTCACGTGAAAACTCAGTCACACGAGGGGAAAACTTAGTCACTAAGGAATAAGTGTCATGGGAAAAATGAGTCACCGGATTGGAAAACCTTAGTCAACAGATTAGTTTTAATGGCAAAACCTAGTAAAATAACCTCTTTGTGTTGGAATAACAAGAAAACCCAGCCACTGTGAGTAGTCTCATGGGAAAACTCAGCCACAGGAGGGGGGCACTTAGTCACTAAGGAATTAGTGCCATGGGACTAATGAGTCAACTAATGGGAAAACCTAAGTCACTGAACGAGTTTCGATGGCAAATCCTAGTAAAATAACCTCTGTGTGGGAAAAACTAGAAAACCTTGTCACCGTGAGTAGTATCATCAAAAACTCAGTCGCAGGTGGGGAAGACTTAGTCACAGAGGAATTCGTGTCATGGAAAAAATGAGTCACCGGATGGGAAAATTTTACTCACCGGACGAGTTTCAATGGAAAATACTTGTAAAATAACCTCTTTGTGTGGGAAAAACTCGAGAACCTCATCACCTTGACTAGTCTCACGGGAAAACTCAGTCACACGAGGGGAAAACTTAGTCACTAAGGAATTAGTGTCATTGGAAAAATGAGTCACCGGATTGGAAAACCTTAGTCAACAGACTAGTTTTAATGGCAAAACCTAGTAAAATAACCTCTTTGTGTCGGAATAACAAGAAAATCCAGCCACTGTGAGTAGTCTCATGAGATAACTCAGCCACAGGACGGGGGAACTTAGTCACTAAGGAATTAGTGCCATGGGACTAATGAGTCAACTAATGGGAAAATCTAAGTCACTGAACGAGTTTCAATGGCAAATCCTAGTAAAATAACCTCTTTGTGTGGGAAAAACTAGAAAACCTTGTCACCGTGAGTAGTATCATAAAAAACTCAGTCGCAGGTGGGGAAGACTTAGTCACAGAGGAATTCGTGTCATGGAAAAAATGAGTCACCGGATGGGAAAATTTTACTCATCGGACGAGTTTCAATGGAAAATACTTGTAAAATAACCTCTTTGTGTGGGATAAACTCGAGAACCTCATCACCTTGACAAGTCTCACGGGGAAACTCATTCTCACGAGGGGAAAACTTAGTCACTAAGGAATTAGTGTCATGGGAAAAATGAGTCATCGGATGGGAAAACCTTAGTCAATGGACTAGTTTCAATGGCAAAACCTAGTAAAATAACCTCTTTGTGTAGGAATAACTCGAAAACCCAGCCACTTTGAGTAGTCAGTCTCAGGGGAAAAATCAGCCACAGGAGGGGGGAACTTAGTCACTAATGAATTAGTGCCATGGGACTAATGAGTCAACTAATGGGAAAACCTTAGTCACTGAACGAGTTTCCATGGCAAATCCTAGTAAAATAACCTCTTAGTGTGGGAAAAACTAGAAAACCTTGTCACGATGAGTAGTCTCATCGGAAAACTCAGTCACAGGAGGGGAAGACTTAGTCACAAAGGAATTCATGTCATGGAAAAAATGAGTCACCGGATGGGAAAATTTTACTCAACGGACGAGTTTCAATGGAAAATACTTGTAAAATAACCTCTTTGTGTGGGAAAAACTCGAGAACCTCATCACCTTGACAAGTCTCACGGGGAAACTCAGTCACACGAGGGGAAAACTTGGTCACTAAGGAATTAGTGTCATGGGAAAAATGAGACATCGGATGGGAAAACCTTAGTCAATGGACTAGTTTAAATGGCAAACCTAGTAAAATAACCTCCTTGTGTTGGAATAACTCGAAACCCAGCCACTTTGAGTAGTCAGTCTCAGGGGAAAACTCAGCCACAGGAGGGGGAAACTTAGTCACTAAGGTATTAGTGCCTTGGGACTAATGAGTCAACTAATGGGAAAACCTTAGTCACCGATCGAGTTTCCTTGGCAAATCCTAGTAAAATATCCTCTTTGTGTGGGAAAAACTAGAAAACCTTGTCATAGTGAGTAGTCTCATCGGAAAACACAGTCGCAGGAGGGGAAGACTTAGTCACAAAGGAATTCGTGTCATGGAAAAAATGAGTCACTGGATGGGAAAATTTTACTCAACGGACGAGTTTCAATGGAAAATACTTGTAAAATAACCTCTTTGTGTGGGAAAAACTATAGAACCTCATCACCTTGACTAGTCTCACGGGGAAACTCAGTCACACGAGGGGAAAACTTAGTCACTAAGGAATTAGTGTCATGGGAAAAATGAGTCACCGGATGGGAAAACCTTAGTCAATGGACTAGTTTCAATGGAAAATACTTGTAAAATAACCTCTTTGTGTGGGAAAAACTCGTGAACCTCATCACCTTGACTAGTCTCACGGGAAAACTCAGTCACACGAGGGGAAAACTTAGTCACTAAGGAATAAGTGTCATGGGAAAAATGAGTCACCGGATTGGAAAACCTTAGTCAACAGATTAGTTTTAATGGCAAAACCTAGTAAAATAACCTCTTTGTGTTGGAATAACAAGAAAACCCAGCCACTGTGAGTAGTCTCATGGGAAAACTCAGCCACAGGAGGGGGGAACTTAGTCACTAAGGAATTAGTGCCATGGGACTAATGAGTCAACTAATGGGAAAACCTAAGTCACTGAACGAGTTTCGATGGCAAATCCTAGTAAAATAACCTCTGTGTGGGAAAAACTAGAAAACCTTGTCACCGTGAGTAGTATCATCAAAAACTCAGTCGCAGGTGGGGAAGACTTAGTCACAGAGGAATTCGTGTCATGGAAAAAATGAGTCACCGGATGGGAAAATTTTACTCACCGGACGAGTTTCAATGGAAAATACTTGTAAAATAACCTCTTTGTGTGGGAAAAACTCGAGAACCTCATCACCTTGACTAGTCTCACGGGAAAAGTCAGCCACACGAGGGGAAAACTTAGTCACTAAGGAATTAGTGTCATGGGAAAAATGAGTCATTGGATGGGAAAACCTTAGTCAATGGACTAGTTTCAATGGCAAAACCTAGTAAAATAACCTCTTTGTGTAGGAATAACTCGAAAACCCAGCCTTGAGTAGTCAGTCTCAGGGGAAAACTCGAACACACGTGGGGGGAACTTAGTCACTAATGAATTAGTGCCACGGGACTAATGAGTCAACTAATGGGAAAACCTTAGTCACCGATCGAGTTTCCATAGCAAATCCTAGCAAAATAACCTCATTGTGTGGGAAAAACTAGAAAAGCTTGTCACAGTGAGTAGTCTCATCGGAAAAACTCAGTCACAGGAGGGGAAGACTTAATCACAAAGGAATTCGTGTCATGGAAAAAATGAGTTATCGGATGGGATAATTTTACTCACCGGACGAGTTTCAATGGAAAACACTTGTAAAATAACCTCTTTGTGTGGGAAAAACTCGAGAACCTCATATCCTTGACTAGTCTCACAGGAAAACTCACTCACAGGAGGGGAAAACTTAGTCACTAAGGAATTAGTATCATGGGCAAAACGAGTCACCGGATGGGAAAACCTTAGTCAATGGACTAGTTTCAATGGCAAAACCTAGTAAAATAACCTCTTTGTGTTGGAATAACTCGAAAACCCAGCCGCTGTGAGTAGTCAGTCTCATGGGAAAACTCAGCCACAAGAGGGGGAAACTTAGTCACTAAGGAATTAGTGGCATGGGACTAATGAGTCAACTAATGGGAAAACCTTAGTCACCGAATGAGTTTCCTAGGCAAATCCTAGCAATATAACCTCTTTGTGTGGGAAAAACTAGAAAACCTTGTCACTGTGTGTAGTCTCATCAAAAACTCAGTTGCAGGAGGGGAAGACATAGTCACAAAGGAATTCGTGTCATGGAAAAAATGAGTCACCGGATGGGAAAATTTTACTCACCGGACGAGTTTCAATGGAAAATACTTGTAAAATAACCTCTTTGTGTGGGAAAAACTCGAGAACCTCATATCCTTGACTAGTCTAATGGGAAAACTCAGTCACACGAGGGGAAAACTTAGTCACTAAGGAATTAGTATCATGGGCAAAACGAGTCACCGGATGAGAAAACCTTAGGCAATGGACTAGTTTCAATGGCAAAACCTAGTAAAATAACCTCATTGTTTGGTAAAAACTAGAAAACCTTGTCACAGTGAGTAGTGTCATCGGAAAACTCAGTCGCAGGAGGGGAAGACTTAGTCACATAGGAATTCGTGTCATGGAAAAAATGAGTCATCGGGTGGGATAATTTTACTCACCGGACAATTGCAACGGAAAACACTTGTAAAATAACCTCTTTGTGTGGGAAAAACTTGAGAACCTCATATCCATGACTAGTCTCACGGGAAAACTCAGTCACACGAGGGGAAAACATAGTCACTAAGGAATTAGTATCATGGGCAAAACGTGTCACCGGATGGGAAAACCTTAGTCAATGGACTTGTTTAAATGGCAAAACCTAGTAAAATAACCTCGTTGTGTTGGAATAACTCGAAAACCCAGCCACTGTGAGTAGTCAGTCTCTTGGGAAAACTCAGCCACAAGAGGGGGGAACTTAGTCACTAAGGAATTAGTGCCATGGGACTAATGAGTCAACTAATGGGAAAACCTTAGTCACCGAATGAGTTTCCATGGTAAAACCTAGTAAAATAACCTCATTGTGTGGGAAAAACTAGAAAAACTTGTCACAGTGAGTAGTGTCATCGGAAAACTCAGTCGCAGGAGGGGAAGGCTTACTCACAAAGGAATTCGTGTCATGGAAAAAATGAGTCACCGGATGGGATAATTTTACTCACCGGACAATTTCAATGGACAAAAATTGTAAAATAACCTCTTTCTTTGGGAAAAACTCGAGAACCTCATATCCATGACTAGTCTCACGGGAAAACTAGGTCACACGCGGGGAAAACTTAGTCACTAAGGAATTAGTATCATGGGCAAAAAGTGTCACCGGATGGGAAAACCTTAGTCAATGGACTAGTTTTAATGGCAAAACCTAGTAAAATAACCTCTTTGTGTTGGAATAACTAGAAAACCCAGCCGCTGTGAGTAGTCAGTCTCATGGGAAAACTCAGCCACAAGAGGGGGAAACTTAGTCACTAAGGAATTAGTGGCATGGGACTAATGAGTCAACTAATGGGAAAACCTTAGTCACCGATCGAGTTTCCATAGCAAATCCTAGCAAAATAACCTCTTTGTGTGGGAAAAACTAGAAAACCTTGTCACTGTGTGTAGTCTCATCAAAAACTCAGTCGCAGGAGGGGAAGACATAGTCACAAAGGAATTCGTGTCATGGAAAAAATGAGTCACCGGATGGGAAAATTTTACTCACCGGACAAGTTTCAATGGAAAATACTTGTAAAATAACCTCTTTGTGTGGGAAAAACTCGAGAACGTCATATCCTTGACTAGTCTCATGGGAAAACTCAGTCACACGAGGGGAAAACTTAGTCACTAAGGAATTAGTATCATGGGCAAAACGAGTCACCGGATGAGAAAACCTTAGGCAATGGACTAGTTTCAATAGCAAAACCTAGTAAAATAACCTCTTTGTGTGGGAATAACTCGAAAACCCAGCCACTGTGAGTAGTCTCATGGGAAAACTCAGCCACAGGAGGGGGAAACTTAGTCACTAAGGAATTAGTGCCATGGGACTAATGAGTCAACTAATGGGAAAACCTTAGTCACCGATCGAGTTTCCATAGCAAATCCTAGTAAAATAACCTCATTGTGTGGGAAAAACTAGAAAAGCTTGTCACAGTGAGTAGTCTCATCGGAAAAACTCAGTCGCAGGAGGGGAAGTCTAAGTCACAAAGGAATTCGTGTCATGGAAAAAATGAGTTACCGGATGGGATAATTTTACTCACCGGACGAGTTTCAATGGAAAACACTTGTAAAATAACCTCTTTGTGTGGGAAAAACTCGAGAACCTCATATCCTTGACTAGTCTCACAGGAAAACTCAGTCACACGAGGGGAAAACTTAGTCACTAAGGAATTAGTATCATGGGCAAAACGAGTCTCCGGATGGGAAAACCTTAGTCAATGGACTAGTTTCAATGGCAAAACCTAGTAAAATAACCTCTTTGTGTTGGAATAACTCGAAAACCCAGCCACTGTGAGTAGTCAGTCTCATGGGAAAACGCAGCCACAAGAGGGGGGAACTTAGTCACTAAGGAATTAGTGCCATGGGACTAATGAGTCAACTAATGGGAAAACCTTAGTCACCGAATGAGTTTCCATGGTAAAACCTAGTAAAATAACCTCATTGTGTGGGAAAAACTAGAAAAACTTGTCACAGTGAGTAGTGTCATCGGAAAACTCAGTCGCAGGAGGGGAAGGCTTACTCACAAAGGAATTCGTGTCATGGAAAAAATGAGTCACCGGATGGGATAATTTTACTCACCGGACAATTTCAATGGACAAAAATTGTAAAATAACCTCTTTCTGTGGGAAAAACTCGAGAACGTCATATCCATGACTAGTCTCACGGGAAAACTAGGTCACACGAGGGGAAAACTTAGTCACTAAGGAATTAGTATCATGGGCAAAAAGTGTCACCGGATGGGAAAACCTTAGTCAATGGACTAGTTTTAATGGCAAAACCTAGTAAAATAACCTCTTTGTGTTGGAATAACTCGAAAACCCAGCCGCTGTGAGTAGTCAGTCTCATGGGAAAACTCAGCCACAAGAGGGGGAAACTTAGTCACTAAGGAATTAGTGCCATGGGACTAATGAGTCAACTAATGGGAAAACCTTAGTCACCGAACGAGTTTCCTTGGCAAATCCTAGTAAAATAACATCTTTGTGTGGGAAAAACTAGAGAACCTTGTCACTGTGAGTAGTTTCATCAATAAACTCAGTCGCCGGAGGGGAAGACTTAGTCACTAAGGAATTCGTGTCATGGAAAAAATGAGTCACCGGATGGGATAATTTTACTCACCGGACGAGTTTCAATGGAAAACACTTGTAAAATAACCTCTTTGTGTGGGAAAAACTCGAGAACCTCATATCCTTGACTAGTCTCACGGGAAAACTCAGTCACACGAGGGGAAAACTTAGTCACTAAGGAATTAGTATCATGGGCAAAACGAGTCACTGGATGGGAAAACCTTAGTCAATGGACTAGTTTCAATGGCAAAACCTAGTAAAATAACCTCTTTGTGTTGGAATAACTCAAAAACCCAGCCACTGTGAGTAGTCTCATGGGAAAACTCAGCCACAAGAGGGGGAAACTTAGTCACTAAGGAATTAGTGCCATGGGACTAATGTGTCAACTAATGGGAAAACCTTAGTCACCGAATGAGTTTCCATGGTAAATCCTAGTAAAATAACCTCATTGTGTTGGAGAAACTAGAAAACCTTGTCACAGTGAGTAGTGTCATCGGAAAACTCAGTCGCAGGAGGGGAAGACTTAGTCACTAAGGAATTAGTGCCATGGGACTAATGAGTCAACTAATGGGAAAATCTTAGTCAATGGACTAGTTTCAATGGCAAAACCTAGTAAAATAACCTCTTTGTTTTGGAATAACTCGAAAACCCAGCCACTGTGAGTAGTCTCATGGGAAAACTCAGCCACAAGAGGGGGGAACTTAGTCACTAAGGAATTAGTGCCATGGGACTAATGAGTCAACTAATGGGAAAACCTTAGTCACCGAATGAGTTTCCATGGCAAATCCTAGCAAAATAACCTCTTTGTGTGGGAAAAACTAGAAAACCTTGTCACTGTGTGTAGTCTCATCAAAAACTCAGTCGCAAAAGGGGAAGACTTAGTCACCAAGGAATTCGTGTCATGGAAAAAATGAGTCACCGGATGGGAAAATTTTACTCACTGGACGAGTTTCAATTTAAAATACTTGTAAAATAATCTCTTTGTGTGGGAAAAACTCGAGAACCTCATATCCTTGACTAGTCTCACAGGAAAACTCAGTCACACGAGGGGAAAACTTAGTCACTAAGGAATTAGTATCATGGGCAAAACGAGTCTCCGGATGGGAAAACCTTAGTCAATGGACTAGTTTCAATGGCAAAACCTAGTAAAATAACCTCTTTGTGTTGGAATAACTCGAAAACCCAGCCACTGTGAGTAGTCAGTCTCATGGGAAAACTCAACCACAAGAGGGGGGAATTTAGTCACTAAGGAATTAGTGCCATGGGACTACTGGGTCAACTAATGGGAAAACCTTAATCACTGAATGAGTTTCCATGGCAAATCCTAGTAAAATAACCTCATTGTGTGGTAAAAACTAGAAAACCTTGTCACAGTGAGTAGTGTCATCGGAAAACTCAGTCGCAGGAGGGGAAGACTTAGTCACAAAGGAATTCGTGTCATGGAAAAAATGAGTCATCGGATGGGATAATTTTACTCACCGGACAATTGCAACGGAAAACACTTGTAAAATAACCTCTTTGTGTGGTAAAAACTCGAGAACCTCATATCCATGACTAGTCTCACGGGAAAACTCAGTCACACGAGGGGAAAACATAGTCACTAAAGAATTAGTATCATGGGCAAAACGTGTCACCGGATGGGAAAACCTTA
This sequence comes from Acmispon strigosus, assembly GCA_030819835.1. Lineage (NCBI taxonomy): Eukaryota > Viridiplantae > Streptophyta > Magnoliopsida > Fabales > Fabaceae > Acmispon > Acmispon strigosus. The sequence goes on along the minus strand of JAUAMA010000004.1, from coordinate 18,994,940 downwards.
GTCAATGGACTAGTTTAAATGGCAAAACCTAGTAAAATAACCTCTTTGTGTTGGAATAACTCGAAAACCCAGCCGCTGTGAGTAGTCAGTCTCATGGGAAAACTCAGCCACAAGAGGGGGAAACTTAGTCACTAAGGAATTAGTGGCATGGGACTAATGAGTCAACTAATGGGAAAACCTTAGTCACCGAACGAGTTTCCTTGGCAAATCCTAGTAAAATAACCTCCTTGTGTGGGAAAAACTAGAAAACCTTGTCACTGTGAGTAGTCTCATCGGAAAACTCAGTCGCAGGAGGGGAAGACTTAGTCACAAAGGAATTCGTGTCATGGAAAAAATGAGTCACCGGATGGGAAAATTTTACTCACCGGACGAGTTTCAATGGAAAACACTTGTAAAATAACCTCTTTGTGTGGTAAAAACTCGAGAACCTCATATCCATGACTAGTCTCACGGGAAAACTCAGTCACACGAGGGGAAAACATAGTCACTAAAGAATTAGTATCATGGGCAAAACGTGTCACCGGATGAGAAAACCTTAGGCAATGGACTAGTTTCAATGGCAAAACCTAGTAAAATAACCTCTTTGTGTGGGAATAACTCGAAAACCCAGCCACTGTGAGTAGTCTCATGGGAAAACTCAGCCACAGGAGGGGGAAACTTAGTCACTAAGGAATTAGTGCCATGGGTCTAATGAGTCAACTAATGGGAAAACCTTAGTCACCGAACGAGTTTCGATGGAAAATCCTAGTAAAATAACCTCATTGTGTGGGAAAAACTAGAAAACCTTGTCAAAGTGAGTAGTCTCATCGGAAAACTCAGTCGCAGGAGGGGAAGACTTAGTCACAAAGGAATTCGTGTCATGGAAAAAATGAGTCACCGGATGGGATAATTTTACTCACCGGACGAGTTTCAATGGAAAACACTTGTAAAATAACCTCTTTGTGTGGGAAAAACTCGAGAACCTCATATCCTTGACTAGTCTCACGGGAAAACTCAGTCACACGAGGGGAAAACTTAGTCACTAAGGAATTAGTATCATGGGCAAAACGAGTCACCGGATGGGAAAACCTTAGTCAATAGACTAGTTTCAATGGAAAAACCTAGTAAAATAACCTCTTTGTGTTGGAATAACTCGAAAACCCAGCCACTGTGAGTAGTCTCATGGGAAAACTCAGCCACAGGAGGGGGAAACTTAGTCACTAAGGAATTAGTGCCATGGGTCTAATGAGTCAACTAATGGGAAAACCTTAGTCACCGAACGAGTTTCCATGGAAAATCCTAGTAAAATAACCTCATTGTGTGGGAAAAACTAGAAAACCTTGTCAAAGTGAGTAGTCTCATCGGAAAACTCAGTCGCAGGAGGGGAAGACTTAGTCACAAAGGAATTCGTGTCATGGAAAAAATGAGTCACCGAATGGGATAATTTTACTCACCGGACGAGTTTCAATGGAAAACACTTGTAAAATAACCTCTTTGTGTGGGAAAAACTCGAGAACCTCATATCCTTGTCTAGTCTCACGGGAAAACTCAGTCACACGAGGGGAAAACTTAGTCACTAAGGAATTAGTATCATGGGCAAAACGAGTCACCGGATGGGAAAACCTTAGTCAATGGACTAGTTTCAATGGAAAAACCTAGTAAAATAACCTCTTTGTGTTGGAATAACTCGAAAACCCAGCCACTGTGAGTAGTCTCATGGGAAAACTCAGCCACAGGAGGGGGAAACTTAGTCACTAAGGAATTAGTGCCATGGGTCTAATGAGTCAACTAATGGGAAAACCTTACTCACCGAACGAGTTTCCATGGCAAATCCTAGTAAAATAACCTCATTGTGTGGGAAAAACTAGAAAACCTTGTCAAAGTGAGTAGTCTCATCGGAAAACTCAGTCACAGGAGGGGAAGACTTAGTCACAAAGGAATTCGTGTCATGGAAAAAATGAGTCACCGGATGGGATAATTTTACTCACCGGACGAGTTTCAATGGAAAACACTTGTAAAATAACCTCTTTGTGTGGGAAAAACTCGAAAACCCCATATCCTTGACTAGTCTCACGGGAAAACTCAGTCACACGAGGGGAAAACTACTAAGGAATTAGTATCATGGGCAAAACGAGTCACCGGATGGGAAAACCTTAGTCAATGGACTAGTTTCAATGGCAAAACCTAGTAAAATAACCTCTTTGTGTTGGAATAACTCGAAAACCCAGCCACTGTGAGTAGTCAGTCTCATGGGAAAACTCGGCCACAGGAGGGGGAAACTTAGTCACTAAGGAATTAGTGCCATAGGACTAATGAGTCAACTAATGGGAAAACCTTAGTCACCGAACGAGTTTCCATGGCAAATCCTAGTAAAATAACCTCTTTGGTTGGGAAAAACTAGAAAACCTTGTCACACTGAGTAGTCTCATTTGAAAACTCAGTCGCTGGAGGTGAAGACTTAGTCACAAAGGAATTTGTGTCATGGAAAAAATTAGTCACCGGATGGGAAAATTTTACTCACCGGATGAGTTTCAATGGAAAACACTTGTAAAAGAACCTCTTTGTGTGGGAGAAACTCGAGAACCTCATATCCTTGAGTAGTCTCACGAGAAAACTCAGTCACACGAGGGGAAAACTTAGTCACTAAGAAATTAGTATCATGGTTAAAACGAGTCACCGGATGGGAAAACCTTAGTCAATGGACTAGTTTCAATGGCAAAACCTAGTAAAATAACCTCTTTGTGTTGGAATAACTCGAAAACCCAGCCACTGTGAGTAGTCTCCTGGGAAAACTCGGCCACAGGAGGGGGAAACTTAGTCACTAAGGAATTAGTGCCATGGGACTAATGAGTCAACTAATGGGAAAACCTTAGTCACCGAACGAGTTTCCATGGCAAATCCTAGTAAAATAACCCTCTTTGGGTGGGAAAAACTAGAAAACCTTGTCACTGTGAGTGGTCTCATCTGAAAACTCAGCCGCTGGAGGGGAAGACTTAGTCACAAAGGATTCGGTTCATGGAAAAAATTAGTCACCGGATGGGAAAATTTTACTCACCGGATGAGTTTCAATGGAAAACACTTGTAAAAGAACCTCTTTGTGTGGGAGAAACTCGAGAACCTCATATCCTTGACTAGTCTCACAGGAAAACTCAGTCACACGAGGGCAAAAGTTAGTCACTAAGGAATTAGTGTCATGGGCAAAACGAGTCACCGGATGGGAAAACCTTAGTCAATGGACTAGTTTCAATGGAAAAACCTAGTAAAATAACCTCTTTGTGTTGGAATAACTCGAAAACCCAGCCACTGTGAGTAGTCTCATGGGAAAACTCAGCCACAAGAGGGGGAAACTTAGTCACTAAGGAATTAGTTCCATGGGACTAATGAGTCAACTAATGGGAAAACCTTAATCAATGGACTAGTTTCAATGGCAAAACCTAGTAAAATAGCCTCTTTGTTTTGGAATAACTCGAAAACCCAGCCACTGTTAGTAATCTCATGGGAAAACTCGACCACAAGAGGGGAAACTTAGTAACTAAGGAATTAGTGCCATGGGACTAATGAGTCAACTAATGGGAAAACCTTAGTCACTGAATGAGTTTCCATGGCAAATCCTAGTAAAATAACCTCTTTGTGTGGGAAAAACTAGAAAACCTTGTCACTGTGAGTAGTCTCCTCAAAAACTCAGTCGCAGGAGGGGAAGACTTAGTCACAAAGGAATTCGTGTCATGGAAAAAATGAATCACCGGATGGGAAAATTTTACTCACCGGACGAGTTTCAATGGAAAACACTTGTAAAATAACCTCTTGTGTGGGAAAAACTCGAGAACCTGAAATCCTAGACTAGTCTCACAAGAAAACTCAGTCACACGAGGGGAAAACTTAGTCACTAAGGAATTAGTATAATGGGCAAAACGAGTCACCGGATGGGAAAACCTTAGTCAATGGACTAGTTTCAATGGCAAAACCTAGTAAAATAACCTCTTTGTGTTGGAAAAACTCCAAAACCCAGCCACTGTGAGTAGTCTCATGGGAAAACTCAGCCACAGGATGGGGAAACTTAGTCACTAAGGAATTAGTGCCATGGGACTGATGAGTCAACTAATGGGAAAACCTTAGTCACCGAACGAGTTTCCATGGCAAATCCTAGTAAAATAACCTTTGTGTGGGAAAAACTAGAAAACCTTGTCACAGTGAGTAGTCTCATCAGAAAACTCAGTCGCAGGAGGGGAAGACTTAGTCACAAAGGAATTCGTGTCATGGAAAAAATGAGTCACCGGATGGGATAATTTTACTCACCGGACGAGTTTCAATGGAAAACACTTGTAAAATAACCTCTTTGTGTGGGAAAAACTCGAGAACCTCATATCCTTGACTAGTCTCACGGGAAAACTCAGTCACACGAGGGGAAAACTTAGTCACTAAGGAATTAGTATCATGGGCAAAACGAGTCACCGGATGGGAAAACCTTAGTCAATGGACTAGTTTCAATGGAAAAACCTAGTAAAATAACCTTTTTGTGTTGGAATAATTCGAAAACCCAGCCACTGTGAGTAGTCAGTCTCATGGGAAAACTCAGCCACTAGAGGGGGAAACTTAGTCACAAAGGAATTAGTGCCATGGGACTAATGAGTCAAGTAATGGGAAAACCTTATTCACCGAACGAGTTTCCATGGTAAATCCACGTAAAATAACCGCTTTGTGTGGGAAAAACTAGAAAACTTGTCACAGAGAGTAGTCTCATCGGAAATCTCAGTCGCAAGAGGGGAAGACTTAGTCACAAAGGAATTCGTGTCATGGAAAAAATGAGTCACCGGATGCGTTAATTTTACTCACCGGACGAGTTTCAATGGAAAACACTTGTAAAAGAACCTCTTTGTGTGGGAGAAACTCGAAAACCTCATATCCTTCACTACTCTCGCAGGAAAACTCAGTCACACGAGGGGAAAACTTAGTCACTAAGGAATTAGTGTCGTGGGATAAATGAGTCACCAGATGGGAAAACCTTAGTCAATGGACTAGTTTCAATGGCAAAACCTAGTAAAATAACCTCTTTGTGTTGGAATAACTCGAAAACCCAGCCACTGTGAGTAGTCTCATGGGAAAACTCAGCCACAAGAAGGGGAAACTTAGTCACTAAGGAATTAGTGCCATGGGACTAATGAGTCAACTAATGGGAAAACCTTAGTCAATGGACTAGTTTCAATGGCAAAACCTAGTAAAATAACCTCTTTGTTTTGGAATAACTCGAAAACCCAGCCACTGTTAGTAGTCTCATGGGAAAACTCAGCCACAAGTGGGGGAAAGTTAGTCACTAAGGAATTAGTGCCATGGGACTAATGAGTCAACTAATGGGAAAACCTTAGTCACCGAAGGAGTTTCCATGGCAAATCCTAGTAAAAATAACCTCTTTGTGTGGGAAAAACTAGAAAACCTTGTCATTGTGAGTAGTCTCATCAAAAACTCAGTCGCAGGTGGGGAAGACTTAAAGTTGATCAGAAAGCCCTAAAGCTGGCCTAAAACCCTATATTAAGCCAAAAACCCTAAAATAAGTCTAAAAGCAAAGAGTCTACAGAAAAACCAAAAAATTGACACAGAGCCCTTAAATCGTCCAAATAACATATACTATAGTCCGCGGAAAAAAATCTGAAATCGGCCGAAAACCTTGAAATCAGCCGAAAATGCCCTAAAGTTAATCAGAAAGCCCTAAAGCCAGCCAAAAAAAAAAAACACTATAATAGGCGAAAACCCTAAAATCAGTCCAAAAGCCTAGAGTTTACAGAAAAACCATAAAATTGAGCCGGAGCCTAGAGTTGATCAGAAAAACCATAAAGCCGCCCTCAAATCCTATAATAAGTCGAAAACCGTAGAATCAGTCTTAAAGCCTAGAGTCTACGGAAAAACTATAAATTTGACTAGAGGCCTTAAATCATTCAAATGCCCTTTATTATTGTCAACGGAAAAACCCTATAATCGGCCGAAAACCCTAAAATCGGCCAAAAGCCCTAAAGTTGATCAAAAAGCCCTAAAGCCGGCCAAAAATCCATATAATAAGCCGAAAACACTAAAATCAATCTAAAAGCCATTAGAGTCTACAGAAAAACAATAAAATTGACCCAGATCCCTTAAATTGACCAAATAACCTATACTCTAAACATCAGAAAAACCCTGAAATCGGCCATAAGCCCAAAAAATGATCAGAAAGCCATAAAGTTGGCCTAAAACCCTATAATAAGCCGAAAACCCTAAAATCAGTCTAAAAGTCTATAGAGTCTACAGAAAAACTATAAAATTGACCCAGAGCCCTTAAATCGTCCAAATACCATATAATAAAGTGAGCGGAAAAACTCTGAAATCAGCCGAAAACCCTTAAATCGGGAAAAACCCTGAAATCGGCCAAAATCCCTGAAATCGGCAAAAACCCCAAAAGTTAATCCGAAAGCTTTAAAGCTGGACTAAAACCCCATAAAAGCCGAAAACCCTAAATCCAGTCTAAAAGCCTAGAGTCTACAGAATAACCATAAAATTGACCCAAAGCCCTTAAATCGTCCAGATACCCTATACTATAGTCAACGAAAAAACCCTGAAATCGGCCGAAAACACTAAAATCAGCCAAAAGCCCTAATATTGATCTGAAAGCCATAAAACCAGCCTAAATCCCTATAATAAGGCAAAATCCCTAAAATCAGTCTAAAATCCTAGAGTCTACAGAAAAACAATAAAACTGACCAGAGCCCTTACATCAGAAAACCCTAAAATTAGTCTAAAAGCCTAGAGTTTACAGAAAAACCATAAAATTGACCTGGAGCCCTTAAATCGTCCAAATACCCTATACTGTAGTAAGCAGAAAAACCCTGAAATCTGCCGAAAACCCTTAAACCGGCCAAAAACTATGAAATCGGCCCAAAACTATGAAATCGGCAAAAACCCCAAAAGTTAATCCGAAAGCATTAAAGCTGGCCTAAAACCCCTTAATAAGCCGAAAACCCTAAATCCAGTCTAAAAGCCTAGAGTCTACAGAAAAACCATAAAATTGACCAAGAGCCCTTAAATCGTCCAGACACCCTACACTATAGTCAACGAAAAAACCCTGGAATCGGCCGAAAACACTAAAATCGGCCAAAAGCCCTAATGTTGATCCGAAAGCCATAAAACCAGCCTAAATCCCTATAATAAGCCAAAATCCCTAAAATCAGTCTGAAATCCTAGAGTCTACAGAAAAACAATAAAACTAACCCAGAGCCCTTTCATCGCAAAAACCCTGAAATCGGCTGAGAACCCTAAAGTTGATCAGTAAGCCCTAAAGCCGGCCTAAAACCCTATATTAAGCCAAAAACCCTAAAATAAGTCTAAAAGGGTAGAGTCTTCAGAAAACCAAAAAATTGACACAGAGCCCTTAAATCGTCCAAATAACATATACTATAGTCAGCGGAAAAAATCTGAAATCGGCCAAAAACCCTGAAATCAACCAAAAATGTTGTAATCTGCCAAATGCCCTAAAGTTGATCAGAAAGCCCTAAAGCCGGCCTAAAACCCTATAATAAGACGAAAACCCTAAAATCAGTCTATAAAGCCTAGAGTTTACAGAAAAACCATAAAATTGACCCGGAGCCCTTAAATCGTCCAAATACCCTATACTGTAGTCAGCGGAAAAACCCTGAAATCTACCGAAAACCCTGAAATCTACCGAAAACCCTGAAATTGGCTAAAAGTTGATCAGAAAAACCATAATGCCGCCCTCAAACCCTACAATAAGCCGAAAACCCTAGAATCAGTCTTAAAGCCTAGAGTCTACGGAAAAACTAATAATTTGACCAGAGGCCTTAAATCATTCAAATGCCCTTTATTATTGTCAGCGGAAAAACCCTAAAATCGGTCGAAAACCTTGAAATCGGCCGAAAGCCCTAAAGTTGATCAAAAAGCCCGAAAGCCGGCCTAAAATCTCTATAATAAGCTGAAAACACCAAAATCAATCTAAAAGCCATTAGAGTCTACAGAAAAACAATATAATTGACCCAGATCCCTTAAATTGACCAAATACCCTATACTATAAACATTGGAAAACCCTGAAATCGGCCAGAAGCCCAAAAATTGATCAGAAAGCCATAAAGCTGGCCTAAAACCCTATAATAAGCCGAAAACCCTAAAATCAGTGTAAAAGCCTATAGAGTCTACAGAAAAACTATAAAATTGACCCAGAGCCCTTAAATCGTCCAAATACCATATACTATAATGAGCAGAAAAACTCTGAAATCAACCGAAACCCCTTAAACCGGCCAAAAACTCTGAAATCGGCCCGAAACTATGAAATCGGCAAAAACCCCCAAAAGTTAATCCGAAAGCTTTAAAGCTGGCCTAAAACCCCTTAATAAGCCGAAAACCCTAAATCCAGTCTAAAAGTCTAGAGTCTACAGAATAACCATAACATTGACCAAGAGCCCTTAAATCATCCAGATACCCTATACTATAGTCAACGAAAAAACCCTGAAATCTGCCGAAAACACTGATATCAGACAAAAGCCCTAATGTTGATCCGAAAGCCATAAAACCAGCCTAAATCCCTATAATAAGCCAAAATCCCTAAAATCAGTCTGAAATCCTAGAGTCTACAGAAAAACAATAAAACTGACCCAGAGCCCTTACACCGGAAAAACCCTGAAATCGGCCGAGAACCCTAAAGATGATCAGTAAGCCCTAAAGCTGGCCTAAAACCCTATATTAAGCCAAAAACCCTAAAATAAGTCTAAAAGGGTAGAGTCTTTAGAAAACCAAAAAATTGACACAGAGCCCTTAAATCGTCCAAATAACATATACTATAGTCAGCGGAAAAAATCTGAAATTGGTCGAAAAACCTGAAATCAGCCGAAAATGCTGTAATCTGCCAAATGCCCTAAGGTTGATCAGAAAGCCCTAAAGCCGGCCTAAAACCCTATAATAAGACAAAAACACTAAAATTAGTCTAAAAGCCTAGAGTTTACGGAAAAACCATAAAATTGACCCGGAGCCCTTAAATCGTCCAAATACCCTGGAAAAACCGTGAAATCTGCCGAAAACCCTGAAATTGGCTAAAAGTTGATCAGAAAAACCATAAAGCCGCCCTCAAACCCAATAATAATCCGAAAACCCTAGAATCAGTCTTATAGCCTAGAGTCTACGGAAAAGCTATAAATTTAACCAGGGGCCTTAAAACATTCAAATGCCCTTTATTATTGTCAGCGAGAAAACCCTAAAATCGGTCGAACACCCTGAAATCGGCCAAAAGCCCTAAAGTTGATCAAAAAGCCCTAAAGCCGGCCTAAAATCCCTATAATAAGCCGAAAACACTAAAATCAATCTAAAAGCCATTAGAGTCTACAGAAAACAATAAAATTCACCCAGATCCCTTAAATTGACCAAATACCCTATACTATAAACATCGGAAAAACCCTGAAATCGACCAGAAGCCCAAAAATTGATCAAAATGCCATAAAGCTGGCCTAAAACCCTATAATAAGCTGAAAACCCTAAAATCAGTCTAAAAGCCTGTAGAGTCTACAGAAAAACTATAAAATTGACCTAGAGCCCTTAAATCGTCAAAATACCATATACTATAGTGAGCGGAAAAACTCTAAAATCAGACTAAAACCCTTATATCGGCCAAAAACCCTGAAATCGTCCAAAATCCCTGGAATTGGCAAACACCCCAAAAGTTAATCCGAAAGCTTTAAAGGTGGCCTAAAACCCCATAATAAGCCGAAAACCCTAAATCCAGTCTAAAAGACTAGAATCTACAGAATAACCATAAAATTGACCCAGAGCCCTTAAATCGTCCAGATACCCTATACTATAGTCAACGAATAAACCCTGAAATCGGGCGAAAACACTGAAATCAGCCAAAAGCCCTAATGTTGATCCGAAAGCCATAAAAACAGTCTAAATCCCTATAATAAGCCAAAATCCCTAAAATCAGTCTGAAATCGTAGAGTCTACAGAAAAACAATAAAACTGACCCAGAGCCCTTATATAGAAAAAACCATAAAATCGGCCGAGAACACTAAAGTTGATCAGAAAGCCCTAAAGCTAGCCTAAAACCCTGTATTAAGCCAAAAATCCGAAAATCAGTCTAAAAGCGTAGAGTCTACAGAAAAACCAAAAAATCGACACAGAACCCTAAAATCGTCCAAATAACATATACTATAGTCAGCGGAAAAAATCTGAAATCGGCCGAAAACCCTGAAATCAGCCGAAAATGCTGTAATCTGCCAAATGCCCTAAAGTTGATCAGAAAGCCCTAAAGCCGGCCTAAAACCCTAAAATAAGATGAAAACCCTAAAATCAGTCTAAAAGCCTAGAGTTTACAGAAAAACCATAAAATTGACCCGGAGCCCTTAAATCATCCAAATACCCTATACTATAGTCAGCGGAAAAACCTGAAATCTGCCGAAAACCCTGAAATTGGCTAAAACTTGATCAGAAAAACCATAAAGCCGCCCTCAAACCCTATAAAAAGCCGAAAACCCTAGAATCAGTCTTAAAGCCTAGAGTCAACGGAAAAACTATAAATTTGACCAAAGGCCTTCAATCATTCAAAAGCCCTTTATTATTGTCAGCGAAAAAACCCTAAAATCGGCCGAAAACCCGAAAATCGACCAAAAGCCCTAAAGTTGATCAAAAAGCCCTAAAGTCGTCCTAAAATCCCTATAATAAGCCGAAAACACTAAAATTAATCTAAAAGCCATTAGAGTCTACGGAAAAACAATAAAATTGACCCAAATCCCTTAAATTGACCAAATACCCTATACTATAAATAGCGAAAAAAACCCTGAAATCGGCCAGAAGCCCAAAAATTGATCAGAAAGCCATAAAGCTGGCCTAAAACCCTATAATAAGCCGAAAACCCTAAAATCAGTCTAAAAGCCTGTAGAGTCTACAGAAAAACTATAAACTTGACCCAGAGCCCTTAAATCATCCAAATACCATATACTATAGTGAGCGGAAAAACTCTGAAATTAGCCGAAAACCTTTAAATCGGCCCAAAACCCTGAAATCGGCAAAAACCCCAAAAGTTAATCCGACAGCTTTAAAGATGGCCTACAACCCCATAATAAGCCAAAAAGCCTAAATCCAGTCTAAAAGCCTAGAGTCAACAGAACAACCATAAAATTGACCCAGAGCCCTTAAATCGTCCAGATTCCCTATACTATAGTCAACGAAAAAACCTTGAAATCGGCCCAAAGCACTGAAATTAGCCAAAAGCCCTAATGTTGATCCGAAAGCCATAAAACCAGCCTAAATCCCTATAATAAGCCACAATCCCTAAAATCAGTCTAAAATCCTAGAGTCTACCGAAATACAATAAAACTGACCCAGAGCCCTTACATCGCAGAAACCCTGAAATCGGCCGATATTCCTAAAGTTGATAAGATAGCCCTAAAGCAGGCCTAGAACCCTATATTAAGCCAAAATCCCTAAAACAAGTCTAAAAGCGTAGAGTCTACAGAAAAACCAAAAAATTGACTCAGGGCCCTTAAACTGTCCAAATAACATATACTATAGTCAGCGGAAAATGCTGTAATCTACCAAATGCCCTAAAGTTGATCAAAAAGCCCTAAAGCCGTCCTAAAACTCTATAATAAGACGAAAACCCTAAAATCAGTCTAAAAGCCTAGAGATTACAGAAAAACCATAAAATTGACCCGGAGCCCCTTAAATCGTCCAAATACACTATACTGTAGTCAGCGGAAAAACCCTGAAATCTGCCGAAAACCCTGAAATTGGCTAAAAGTTGATCAGAAAAACCATAAAGCCGCCCTCAAACCCTATAATAAGCCGAAAACCCTAGAATCAGTCTTAAAGCCTAGAGTCTACGGAAAAACTATAAATTTGACCAACGGCCTTAAATCATTCAAATGCCCTTTATTATTGTCAGCGGAAAAACCCTAAAATCGTCTGAAAACCCTGAAATCGGCCAAAAGCGCTAAAGCCGAACTAAAATCCCTATAATAAGGCGAAAACACTAAAATCAATCTAAAAGGCATTACAATCTATAGAAAAACAATAAAATTGACCCGGATCCCTTAAATTGACCTAATACCCTATATAAACATCGGAAAAACCCTGAAATCGGCCAGAAGCACAAAAATTGATCAGAAAGCCATAAAGCTGGCCTAAAACCCTATAATAAGCCGAAAACCCTAAAATAAGTCTAAAAGCCTTTAGAGTCTACAGAAAAACTATAAAATTGACCAAGAGCCCTTAAATCGTCCAAATACCATATACTATAGTGAGCGGAAAAACTCTGAAATCAACTGAAAACCCTGCAATCAGCCAAAGATGTTGATCCGAAAGCCATAAAACCAGCCTAAATCCCTATAATAAGCCAAAATCCCTAAAATCAGTCTAAAAACCTAGAGTCTACAAAAAACAATAAAACTGATCCAGAGCCCTTACATCGGAAAAACCCTGAAATCGGCCGAGAACCCTAAAGTTGATCAAAAAGCCCTAAAGCTGGCCTAAAACCCTAAAATAAATCTAAAAGCGTAGAGTCTACAGCAAATCCAAAAAATTGACACAGAGCCCATAAATCGTCCAAATAACATATACTATATTCAGCGGAAAAATCTGAAATCGGTCGAAAACCCTGAAATCAGCCGAAAATGTTGTAATCTACCAAATGCCCTAAAGTTGATCAGAAAGCCCTAAAGCCGACCTAAAACCCTATAATAAAACGAAAATCCTAGAATCAGTCTAAAAGCCTAGAGTTTACAGAAAAACCATAAAATTGACCCGGAGCCTTTAAATCGTCCAAATACCCTATACTGTAGTCAGCGGAAAAACCCTTAAATCTGCCGAAAACCCTGAAATTGGCCAAAATCCCTAAAGTTGATCAAAAAGCCCTAAAGCCGGTCTAAAATCCCAATAATAAGACAAAACCCTAAAATCAGTCTAAAAGCCTAGAGTTTACAGAAAAACCATAAAATTGACCCGGAGCCCTTAAATCGTCCAAATACCCTATACTGTAGTCAGCGGAAAAACCCTTAAATCTGCCGAAAACCCTGAAATTGGCTAAAAGTTGATCAGAAAAACCATGAAGCCGCCCTCAAACCCTATATTAATCCGAAGACCCTAGAATCAGTCTTAAAGCCTAGAGTCTACGGAAAAACTATAAATTTGACCAGAGGCCTTCAATCATTCAAATGCCCTTTATTATTGTCAGCGGAAAAACCCTAAAATCAGCTAATAACCCTGAAATCGGCCAAAAGCCCTAAAGTTGATCAAAAGGCCCTAAAGCCGGCCTAAAATCCCTATAATAAGCCGAAAACACTAAAATCAATCTAAAAGCCATTAGAGTCTACAGAAAAACAATAAAATTGACCCAGATCCCTTAAATTGACCAAATACCCTATACTATAAACATCGGAAAAACCTTGAAATCGGCTAGAAGCCTAAAAATTGATCAGAAAGCCATAAAGCTGTCTTAAAACCCTATTATAAGCCGAAAACCCTAAAATCAGTCTAAAAGCCTATAGAGTCTACAGAAAAACTATAAAATTGACCAAGAGCCCATAAATCGTCCAAATACTATATACTATAGTGAGCGGAAAAACTCTAAAATCAGCCGAAAAACCTTAAATCGGCCAAAAACCCTGAAATCGGCAAAAACCCCAAAAGTAAATCCGAAAGCTTTAAAGATGGCCTAAAACCCCATTATAAGCCGAAAACCCCAAATCCAGTCTAAAATCCTAGAGTCTACAGAATAACCATAAAATCGACCCAGAGCCCTTCAATCGTCCAGATACCCTATACTATAGTCAATGAAAAAACCCTGAAATCGGCCAAAACACTGAAATCAGCCAAAAGCCCTAATGTTGATCCGAAAGCCATAAAACCAGCCTAAATCCCTATAATAAGCCTAAATCCCTAAAATCAGTCTAAAATCCTACAGTCTATAGAAAAACAATAAAACTGACCCAGAGCCCTTACATCGGAAAAATCCTGACATCGGCCGAGAACCCTAAAGTTGATCAGAAAGCCTTAAAACTGGCCTAATACCCTATATTAAGCCAAAAACCCTATAATATGTCTAAAAGCGTAGAGTCTACTAAAAACCAAAAAATTGACACAGAGCCCTTAAATCGTCTAAATGATAAATACTATAGCCAGCGGAAAAAATCTGAAATCGGCCGCAAAACCCTGAAATCAGCCGAAAATGCTGTAATCTGCCAAATGCCATAAAGTTGATCAGAAAGACCAAAAGCCAGCCTAAAACCCTATAATAAGATGAAAACCCTAAAATCAGTCTAAAAGCATAGAGTTTACAGAAAAACCATAAAATTGACCCGGAGCCCCTTAAATCGTCCAAATACCTTATACTGTAGTCAGCGGTAAAACCTTGAAATCTGCCGAACATCCTGAAATTGGCTAAAAGTTGATTAGAAAAACCATAAAGCCGCCCTCAAACCCTATAATAAGCTGAAAACCCTAGAATCAGTCTTAAAGCCTAAAGTCTATGGAAAAGCTATAAATTTGACCAGAGGCCTTAAATCATTCAAATGCCCTTTATTCTTGTCAGCGGAAAAACCCTAAAATCGGCCGAAAACCCTGAAATCGGCCAAAAGCCCTAAAGTTGATCAAAAAGCCCTAAAGCCGGCCTAAAATCCCAATAATAAGACAAAAACCCTAAAATCAGTCTAAAAGCCTAGAGTTTACAGAAAAACCATAAAATTGACTCGGAGCCCTTAAATCGTCCAAATACCCTATACTGTAGTCAGCGGAAAAACCCTAAAATCTGCAGAAAACCCTAAAATTGGATAAAAGTTGATCAGAAAAACCATAAAGCCGCCCTCAAACCCTATAATAAGCCGAAAACCTTAGAATCAGTCTTAAAGCCTAGAGTCTACGGAAAAACTATAAATTTGACCAGGGGCCTTAAATCAGCAGAAAACCCTGAAATCGGCCGAAAACCCTGAAATCGGCCGAAAGCCCTAAAGTGGATCAAAAAGCCATAGAGCCGGCCTAAAATCTCTATAATAAACCGAAAACACTACAATCAATCTGAAAGCCATTAGAGGCTACTGAAAAACAATAAAATTAACCCAGATCCCTTAAATTGACCAAATACCCTATACTTTAAACATCGGAAAAACCTTGAAACCGGTCAGAAGCCCTAAAATTGATCAGAAAGCCATAAAGCTGGCCTAAAACCCTATAATAAGCCGAAAACCGTAAAACCGGTCTAAAAGCCTATAGAGTCTACATAAAAACTATAAAATTGACCTAGAGCCCTTAAATTGCCAAATACCATATACTACAGTGAGCGGAAAAACTCTGAAATCAGCCGTAAACCCTGAAATAGGCCAAAAACCCTGAAATCGGCCAAAAACCCTGAAAGCGGCAAAAACCCCAAAAGTTAATCCGAAAAAAGCTGGCCTAAAACCCCATAATAAGCCGAAAACCCTAAATCCAGTCTAAGAGCCTAGAGTCTACAGAATAACCATAAAATTTACCCAGGGCCCTTAAATCGTCCAGATAACCTATACTATAGTCAACGAAAAAACCCTGAAATCGGCCGAAAACACTGAAATCAGCCAAAAGCCCTAATGTTGATCCGAAAGCCATAAAACCAGCCTAAATCCCTATAATAAGCCAAAATCCCTAAAATCAGTCTGAAATCCTAGAGTCTACAGAAAAAAATAAAACTGACCCAGAGCCCTTACATCGGAAAAACCCTGCAATCGGCCGAGAACCCTACAGTTGATCAGAAAGCCCTAAAGCTGGCCTAAAACCCTAAAATAAGTCTAAAAGCGTAGAGTCTACAGAAAAACCAAAAAATTTACATAGAGCCCTTAAATCGTCCAAATAACATATACTATAGCCAGCGGAAAAAATCTGAAATCGGCCGAAAACCCTGAAATCAGCCGAAAATACTGTAATCTGCCAACTGCCGTAAAGTTGATCATAAAGCCCTAAAGCCGGCCTAAAACCCTATAATAAGACGAAAACCCTAAAATTTGTCTTAAAGCCTAGTGTTTAAAGAAAAACCATAAAATTGACCCGGAGCCCTTAAATCGTCCAAATACCCTATACTGTACTCAGCGGAAAAACCCTGAAATTGGCTAAAAGTTGATCAGAAAAACCATAAAGCCGCCCTCAAACACTTTAATAAGCTGAGAGTCTACGGAAAAAGTATAAATTTAACCAGAGGCCTTAAATCATTCAAATGCCCTTTATTATTGTCAGCGGAAAAACCCTAAAATCGGCCAAAATCCCTAAAGTTAATCAAAAATTCCTAAAGCCGGCCTAAAATCCCTATAATAAGCCGAAAACACTAAAATCAATCTAAAAGCCATTAGAGTCTATAGAAAAACAATAAAATTGACCCAGGTCCCTTAAATTGACCAAATACCCTATACTATAAACATCGGAAAAACCCTGAAATCGGCAAGAATCCCAAAAATTGATCAGAAAGCCATAAAGCTGGTCTAAAACCATATATTAAGCCGAAAACCGTAAAATCAGTCTAAAAGCCTATAGAGTCTACAGAAAAAACTATAAAATTGACCCAAAGCCCTTAAATCTTCCAAATACCATATACTACAATGAGCAGAAAAACTCTAAAATCAGCCGTAAACCCTTAAATCGGCCAAAAACCCTGAAATCGGCCAAAAACCCTGAAATCGGCAAAAACCCCAAAAGTTAATCCGAAAGCTTTAAAGCTGGCCTAAAACCCCATAATAAGCCGAAAACCCTAAATCCAGTATAAAAGCCTAGAGTCTACAGTATAACCATAAAATTGACCCAGAGCCCTTAAATCGTCCAGATACCCTATACTATAGTCAACGAAAAAACCCTGAAATCGGCCGAAAACAATGAAATCAGCCAAATGCCCTAATGTTGATCCGAAAGTCGTAAAACCAGCCTAAATCCCTATAATAAGCCAAAATCCCTAAAATCAGTCTGGAATCCTAGAGTCTACAGAAAAACAATAAAACTGACCCAGAGCCCTTACATCGGAAAAACCATAAAATCGGCCGAGAACACTAAAGTTGATCAGAAAGCCCTAAAGCTAGCCTAAAACCCTGTATTAAGCCAAAAACCCTAAAATAAGTCAAAAAGCGTAGAGTCTGCAGAAAAACCAAAAAATTGACACGGGGTCCTTAAATCGTCCAAATAACATATACTATAGTCAGCGGAAAAAATCTGAAATCGGCCGAAAACCCTGAAATCAGCCGAAAAAGCAGGAATCTACCAAATGCCCTAAAGTTGATCAGAAAGCTCTAAAGTCGGCCTAAAACCCTATAATAAGACGAAAACCCTAAAATCAGTCTAAAAGCCTATAGATTTTAGAAAAACCATAAAATTGGCCCAGAGCCCTTAAATCGTCCAAATACCCTATACTGTAGTCAGCGGAAAAACCCTGAAATCTGCCGAAAACCCTGAAATTGGCTAAAAGTTGATCAGAAAAACCATAAAGCCGCCCTCAAACCGTATAATAAGCCGAAAACCCTAGAATCAGTCTTAAAGCCTAGAGTCTACAGAAAAACTATAAATTTGACCAGAGGCCTTAAATCATTCAAATGCCCTTTATTATTGTCAGCGGAAAAACCCTAAAATCGGTCGAAAACCTTGAAATCAGCCAAAAGCCCTAAAGTTGATCAAAAAGCCCTAAAGCTGGCCGAAAACACTAAAATAAATCTAAAAGCCAATAGAGTATACAGAAAAACAATTAAATTGACCCAGATCCCTTAAATTGACCAAATTCCCTATACTATAAACATCGGAAAAACCCTGAAATCGGCCAGAAGCCCAAAAATTGATCAGAAAGCCATAAAGCACGCCTAAAACCCTATAAAAAGCCGAAAAAACCCTGAAATCAGCCGAGAACCCTAAAGTTGATCAGAAAGCCCTAAAGCTGGCCTAAAACCCTATATTAAACCAAAAACCCCAAAATAAGTCTAAAAGCATAGAGTCTACAGAAAAACCAAAAAATTGACACAGAGCCCTTAAATCGTCCAAATAACATATACTATAGTTAGCGGAAAAAATCTGAAATCGGCCAAAATCCCTGAAATCAGCCAAAAATGTTGTAATCTGCCAAATGCCCTAAAGTTGATCAGAAAGCCCTAAAGCCGGCCTAAAACCCTATAATAAGACGAAAACTCTAAAATCAATCTAAAAGCCTAGAGTTTACAGAAAAATAATAAAATTGACCTAGATCCCTTAAATTGACCAAATACCCTATACTATAAACATCGAAAAAACCCTAAAATCGGCCAGAATCCCAAAAATTGATTAGAAAGCCATTAAGCTGGCCTAAAACCCTATAATAAGCCGAAAACCCTAAAATCAGTCTAAAAGCCTATAGAGTCTACAGAAAAACTATAAAATTGACCCAGAGCCCTTAAATCGTCCAAATACCATATACTATAGTGAGCGGAAAAACTCTGAAATCAGCCGAAAACCCTGAAATCGGCAAAAACCCCAATAGTTAATCCGAAAGCTTTAAAGCTGGCCTAAAACCCCATTATAAGCTGAAAACCCTAAATCCAGTCTAAAAGCCTAGAGTCTACAGAATAACCATAAAATTGAGCCAGAGCCCTTAAATCGTCCAGATACCCTGAAATCGGCAGAAAACACTGAAATCAGCAAAAAACCCTAATGTTGATCTGAAAGCCATAAAACCAGCCTAAATCCCTATAGTAAGCCAAAATCCCTAAAATCAATCTGAAATCCTAGAGTCTACAGAAAAACAATAAAACTTACCCAGAGCCCTTACATCGGAAAAACCCTGAAAATCGGCCGAGAACCCTAAAGTTGATCAGAAAGCCCTAAAGCTTGCCTAAAACCCTAAAATAAGTCTAAAAGCGTAGAGTCTACAGAAAAACCAAAAAATTGACATAGAGCCCTTCAATCGTCCAAATAACATATATACTATAGTCAGCCGAAAAAATCTGAAATCGGCCGAAAACCCTGAAATCAGCCGAAAATGCTGTAATCTGCCAAATGCCCTAAAGTTGATCAGAAAGCCCTAAAACCCTATAATAAGACGAAAACCCTAAAATCAGTCTAAAAGCATAGAGTTTACAGAAAAACCATAAAATTGACCCGGAGCCCCTTAAATCGTCCAAATACCTTATACTGTAGTCAGCGGTAAAACCTTGAAATCTGCCGAACATCCTGAAATTGGCTAAAAGTTGATTAGAAAAACCATAAAGCCGCCCTCAAACCCTATAATAAGCCGGAAACCCTACAATCAGTCTTAAAGACTAGAGTCTACGGAAAAACTATATATTTGACCAGAGGCCTTAAATCATTCAAATGCCCTTAATTATTGTCAATGGCAAAACCCTAAAATCGACCGAAAACCCTGAAATCGTACCAAAGCCCTAAAGCCGGCCTAAAATCCCCATAATAAGCCGCAAACACTAAAATCAATCTCAAAGTCATTAGAGTCTACAGAAAAACAATAAAATTGACCTAGATCCCTTAAATTGACCAAATACCCTATACTATAAACATCGGAAAAACCCTGAAATCGGCCAGAAGCCCAAAAATTGATCAGAAAGCCATAAAGCTGGCCTAAAACCCTATAATAAGCCGAAAACCCTAAAATCAGTCTAAAAGCCTATAGAGTCTACAGAAAAACTATAAAATTGACCCAGAGCCCTTAAATCGTCCAAATACCATATACTATAGTGAGCGAAAAAACTCTGAAATCATCCGAAAACCCTGAAATCGGCCAAAAACCCTGAAATCGGCCAAAACCCTGAAATCGGCAAAAACCACAAAAGTTAATCCGAAAGCTTTAAAGCTGGCCTAAAACCCTATAATAATCCGAAAACCATAAATCCTGTCTAAAAGCCTAGAGTCTACAGAATAACCATAAAATTGACCTAGAGCCCTTAAATCGTCTAGATACCCTATACTATAGTCAACGAAAACACCTTGAAATCGGCCGAAAACACTGAAATCAGCCAAAAGCCCTAATGTTGATCCGAAAGCCATAAAACCAGCCTAAATCCCTATAATAAGCCAAAATCCCTAAAATCAGTCTGAAATCCTAGAGTCTACAGAAAAACAATAAAACTGACCCAGAGCCCTTTCATCGGAAAAACCCCGAAATCGGCCGACAACCCTAAAGTTGATCGGAAAGCCCTATAGCAGGTCTAAAACCGTATATTAAGCCTAATACCCTAAAATAAGTCTAAAAGCGCAGAGTCTACAGAAAAACCAAAAAATTGACATAGAGCCCTTAAATCGTCCAACTAACATATACTATAGTCAGCGGAAAAAATCTGAAATCGGCCGAAACTGCTATAATCTGCCAAATGCCCGAAAGTTGATCAGAAAGCCCTATAGCCGGCCAAAAACCCTATAATAAGACGAAAACCCTAAAATCAGTCTAAAAGCCTAGAGTTTACAGAAAAACCATAAAATTGACCCGGAGCCCCTTAAATCGTCCAAATACCCTATACCGTAGTCAGCGGTAAAACCTTGAAATCTGCCAAAAATCCTGAAATTGGCTAAAAGTTGATTAGAAAAACCATAAAGCCGCCCTCAAACCCTATAATAAGCCGGAAACCCTAGAATCAGTCTTAAAGCCTAGAGTCTACGGAAAAACTATAAATTTGAGCAGAGGCCTTAAATCATTCAAATGCCCTTTATTATTGTCAGCGGAAAAACCCTGAAATCGGCCGAAAACCCTGAAATCGGCCAAAAGCCCTAAAGTTGATCAAAAAGCCCTAAAGCCGGCCTAAAATCCCTATAATAAGCCGCAAACACTAAAATCAATCTAAAAGTCATTAGAGTCTACAGAAAAACAATAAAATTGACCCAGATCCCTTAAATTGACCAAGTACCCTATAGTATAAACATCGGAAAAACCCTAAAATCGGCCTGAAGCCCAAAAATTGACCAGAAAGCCATAAAGCTGGCCTAAGACCCAATAATAAGCCGAGAACCCTAAAAGCAGTCTAAAAGCCTATAGAGTCTACAGAAAAACGATAAAATTGACCCCGAGCCCTTAAATCGTCCAATACACTATATTGAGCGGAAAAACTCTGAAATCAGTCGAAAAGCCTGAAATCGGGCAAAAACCCTGAAATCGGCAAAAACCCCAAAAGTTAATCCGAAAGCTTTAAAGCTGGCCTAAAACCCCATAATAAGCCGAAAACCATAAATCCAGTCTAAAAGCCTAGAGTCTACAGAATAACCATAAAATTGACCCAGAGCCCTTAAATCGTTTAGATTCCCTATACTATAGTCAACGAAAAAACCCAGAAATCGGCCGAAAACACTGAAATCCGTCAAAAGCCCTAATGTTGATCCGAAAGCCATAAAACCAGCTTAAATCCCTATAATAAGCTAAAATCCCTAAAATCAGTCTGAAATCCTAGAGTCAGCAGAAAAAAAATAAAACTAACCCAAAGCCCTTTCATCGGAAAAACCTGAAATCGGCCGACAACCCTAAAGTTGATCAGAAAGCCCTATAGCAGGCCTAAAACCCTATATTAAGCCTAAAACCCTAAAATAAGTCTAAAAGCGTAGAGTCTACAGAAAAACCAAAAAATTGACACATAGCCCTTAAATAGTCCAAATAACATATACTATAGTCAGCGGAAAAAATCTGAAATCGGCCGAAAACCCTGAAATCAGCCGAAAATGCTGTAATCTGCCAAATGCCCTAAAGTTGATCAGAAAGCCGTAAAGCTAGCATAAAACCCTATAATAAGACGAAAACCCTAAAATCAGTCTAAAAGCCTAGAGTTTACAGAAAAACCATAAAATTGACCCGAAGCCCCTTAAATCGTACAAACACCCTATACTATAGTCAGCGGAAAAACCCTGAAATCTGCCGAAAACCCTAAAATTGGCTAAAAGTTGATCAGAAAAACCATAAAGCTGCCCTCAAACCCTATAATAAGCCGAAAACCCTAGAATCAGTCTTAAAGCCTAGAGTCTACGGAAAAACTATAAATTTGACCAGAGGCCTTAAATCATTCAAATGCCCTTTATTATTGTCAGCGGAAAAACCCTTAAATCGGCCGAAAACCTTGAAGTCGGCCAAAAGCCCTAAAGTAAATCAAAAAGCCCAAAGGCCGGCCTAAAATCCCTATAATAAGCCGAAAACACTAAAATCAATCTAAAAGCCATTAGAGTCTACAGAAAAACAGTAAAATTGACCAAGATCCCTTAAATTGACCATTTACCCTATACTATAAACATCGAAAAAATCCTGAAATCGGCCAGAAGCCCAAAAATTGATCAGAAAGCCATAAAGCTGACCTAAAACCCTATAATAAGCCGAAAACCCTAAAATCAGTCTAAAAGCCTATTGAGTCTACAGAAAAACTATAAAATTGACCCAGAGCCCTTAAATCGTCCAAATACCATATACTATAGTGAGTGAAAAACTCTGAAATCAGCCGAAAACCCTGAAATCGGCCAAAAACCCTGAAATCAGCCAAAACCCCAAAAGTTAATCCGAAAGCTTTAGAGCTGGCCTAAAACCCCATAATAAGCCGAAAACCCTATATCCAGTCTAAAAGCCTAGAGTCTACAGAATAATCATAAAATTGACCCAGAGCCCTTAAATCGTCCAGACACCCTAAACTATAGTCAACGAAAAAACCCTGAAATCGGCCGAAAACACTGAAATCTGCCAAAAGCCCTAATGTTGATCCGAAAGCCATAAAACCAGTCAAAATCCCTAAAATCAGTCTGAATTCCAAGAGTCTATAGAAACACAATAAAACTGACCTAGAGCCCTTACAACGGAAAAACCCTGAAATCAGCCGAGAACCCTAAAGTTGATCAGAAAGCCCTAAAGCTGGCCTAAAACCCTATATTAAGCCAAAAACCCTAAAATAAGTCTAAAAGCGTAGAGTCTA
Organism: Acmispon strigosus; assembly: GCA_030819835.1. Classification (NCBI taxonomy): domain Eukaryota; kingdom Viridiplantae; phylum Streptophyta; class Magnoliopsida; order Fabales; family Fabaceae; genus Acmispon; species Acmispon strigosus. The sequence goes on along the minus strand of JAUAMA010000004.1, from coordinate 18,972,096 downwards.
CAGAAAAACAAAAAATTTGACACAGAGCCCTTAAATTGTCCAAATAACATATACTATAGTCAGCGGAAAAAATCTGAAATCGGCCGAAATCCTTGAAATATGCCAAAAATGCTGTAATCTGCCACATGCCCTAAAGTTGATCAGAAAGCCCTAAACCCGGCCTAAAACACTATAATAAGACGAAAACCCTAAAATAAGTCTAAAAGCCTAGAGTTTACGGAAAAACTAAAAATTTGACCAGAGGCCTTAAATCATTCAAATGCCCTTTATTATTGCCAGCGGAAAAATCCTAAAATCCGCCGAAAACCCTGAAATCCGCCAAATGCCCTGAAGCAGATCAAAAAGCCCTAAAGCCGGCCTAAAATCCCTATAATAAGCAAAAAACACTAAAATCAATCTAAAAGCCATTAGAGTCTACAGAAAAACAATAAAATTGACCCAGATCCCTTAAATTGACCAAATACCCTATACTATAAACATCGGAAAAACCCTGAAATCGGTCAGAAATCCAAAAATTGATCAGAAAGCCATAAAGCATGCCTAAAACCCTATAATAAGCCGAAATCCCTAAAATAAGTCTAAAAGCCTATAGAGTCTACAGAAAAACTATAAAATTGACCCAGAGCCCTTAAATCGTCCAAATACCTTATACTATAGTGAGCGGAAAAACTCTGAAATCAGCCGAAAACCCTTAAATCGGCCAAAAACCCTTAAATCAGCCAAAAACACTGAAATTGGCAAAAACCCCAAAAGTTAATCCGAAAGCTTTAAAGCTGGCCTAAAACACCATATTAAGCCGAAAACCCTAAATCCAGTCTAAAAGCCTAGACTCTACCGAATAACCATAAAACTGACCCAGAGCCCTTAAATCGTCCAGATACCCTAACTATAGTCAACGAAAAAAACCCTGATATCGACCGAAACACTGAAATCAGCCAAAAGCCCTAATGTTGATCCGAAGGCCATAAAACCAGCCTAAATCCCTATAATAAGCCAAAATCCCTAAAATCAGTCTAAAATCCTAGTGTCTACAGAAAAACAATTAAACTGACCCAGAGCCCTTACATCGGAAAAAAACCTTGAAATCGGCCGAGAACCTTAAAGTTGATTAGAAAGCCCTAAAGCTGGCCTAAAACCCTATATTAAGCCAAAAACCGTAAAATAAGTCTAAAAGCGTAGAGTCTGCAGAAAAACAAAAAGATTGACACAGAGCCCTTAAATCGTCCAAATAACATATACTATATAGTCAGCGGAAAAAATCTGAAATCGGCCGAAAATCTAAAATCGGCCGAAAACCCTGAAATCAGCCGAAAATGCTGTAATCTGCCAAATGCCTTAAAGTTGATCAGAAAGCCATAAAGACGGCCTAAAATACTATAATAAGCCGAAAACCCTAGAATCAGTCTTAAAGCCTAGTGTCTACGGAAAAACTATAAATTTGACCAAAGGCCTTAAATCATTCAAATGCCCTATATTATTGTCAGCGGAAAAACCCTAAAATCGAACGAAAACCCTAAAATCGGCCAAAAGCCCTAAAATTGATCAAAAAGCCCTAAAGCCGGCCTAAAATCCCTATAATAAGCCGAAAACACTAAAATCAATCTAAAAGCAATTAGAGTCTACAGAAAAACAATAAAATTGACCCAGATACCATAAATTGACCATGTACCCTATACTATAAACATCGGAAAAACCCTAAAATTGGCTAGAAGCCCAAAAATTGATTAGAAAGCCATAAAGCTGACCTAAAACCCTATAATAAGCCGAAAACCCTAAAATAATTCTAAAAGCCTATAGAGTCTACAGAAAAACTATAAAATTGACCCAGAGCCCTTAAATCGTCCAAATACCATATACTATAGTGAGCGGAAAAACTCTGAAATCAGCCCAAAACCCTTAAATCGGTCAAAAACCCTTAAATCGGTCAAAAACCTTGAAATCGGCCAAAAACCTTGAAATCGGCAAAAACCCCAAAAGTTAATCCGAAAGCTTTAAAGCTGGCCAAAAACCCCATAATAAGCCGAAAACCCTAAATCCAGTCTAAAAGCCTAGAGTCTACAGAATAACCATATAATTGACCCAGAGCTCTTAAATCGTCCAGATACCCTATACTATAGTCAACGAAAAAACCCTGAAATCGGCCGAAAACACCGAAATCAGCCAAAAGCCCTAATGTTGATTCGAAAGCCATAAAACCAGCCTAAATCCCTATAATAAGCCAAAGTCCCTAAAATCAATCTAAAATCCTACAGTCTACAGAAAAACAATAAAACTGACACAGAGCCCTTACATCGGAAAAAAACCCTGAAATCTGCCGAAAACCCTATATTAAGCCAAAAACCCTAAAATAAGTCTAAAAGCGTAGAGTCTACAGAAAAACCAAAAAATTGACACAGAGCCCTTAAATCGTCCAAATAACATATACTATAGTCAGCGGAAAAAATCTGAAATCGGCCGAAAACCATGAAATCAACCGAAAATGCTGTAATCTGCCAAATGCCCTAAAGTTGATCAGAAAGCCCTAAAGCCGGCCCAAAACCCTATAATAAGACGAAAACCCTAAAATCAGTCTAAAAGCCTAGAGTTTACAGAAAAACCATAAAATTGACCCGGAGCCCTTAAATCGTCCAAATACCCTATACTGTAGTCAGCGGAAAAACCCTGAAATCTGCCGAAAACCCTGAAATTGGCTAAAAGTTGATCAGAAAAACCATAAAGCCGCCCTCAAGCCCTATAATAAGCCGAAAACCCTAGAATCCTTCTTAAGGCCTAGAGTCTACGGAAAAACTACAAATTTGACCAGAGCCCTTAAATCATTCAAATGCCCTTTATTATTGCCAGCGGAAAAACCCTAAAATCGGCCGAAAACCCTGAAATCGGCCAAAAGCCCTAAAGTTGATCTAAAAGCCCTAAAGCCGGCCTAAAATCCCTATAATAAGCCGAAAACACTAAAATCGATCTAAAAGGCATTAGAGTCTACAGAAAAAAAAAAATTGACCCTGGTCCCTTAAATTGACCAAATACCCTATACTATAAACATCGGAAAAACCCTGAACTCGGCCAGAAGCCCAAAAATTGATCAGAAATCCATAAAGCTGGTCTAAAACCCTATAATAAGCGGAAAACCCTAAAATCAGTCTAAAAGCCTATAGAGTCTACAGAAAAACTATAAAATTGACCCAGAGCCCTTAAATCGTCCAAATACCATATACTATAGTGAGCGGAAAAACTCTGAAATCAAGTAAAAACCCTGAAACCGGCCAAAAGCACTAATGTTGATCCGGAAGCCAAAAAACCAGCCTAAATACCTATAATACGCCAAAATCCCTAAAATCAGTTTGAAATCCTAGAGTCTACAGAAAAATAATAAAACTAACCCAGAGTCCTTACATCGGAAAAACCCTGAAATCGGCCGAGAACCCTAAAGTTGATCAGAAAGCCCTAAAGCTGGCCTAAAACCCTATATTAAGCCAAAAACCCTAAAATAAGTCTAAAAGCGTAGAGTCTACAGAAAAACCAAAAAATTGACACAGATCCCTTAAATCGTCCAAATAACATATACTATAGCCAGCGGAAAAATTCTGCAATCGGCCGAAACCCCTGAATTCAGCCGAAAATGCTGTAATCTGCCAAATGCCCTAAAGTTGATCCGAAAGCCCTAAAGCCGGCCTAAAACCCTATAATAAGACGAAAACCCTAAAATCAGTCTAAAAGCCTAGAGTTTACAGAAAAACCATAAAATTGACCCGGAGCCCTTAAATCATCCAAATACCCTATACTGTAGTCAGCGGAAAAACCCTGAAATCTGCCGAAAACCCTGAAATTGGCTAAAAGTTGATCAGAAAAACCATAAAGCCGCCCTCAAACCCTATAATAAGCCGAAAACCCTAAAATCAATCTAAAAGCCATTAGAGTCTACGGAAAAACAATAAAATTGACCCAGGTCCCTTAAACTGACCAAATACCCTATATTATAAACTTCGGAAAAACCCTGAAATCGGCCAGAAGCCCGAAAAATGATCAGAAAGCCATAAAGCTAGCCTAAAACCCTATAATAAACCGAAAACCCTAAAATCAGTCTAAAAGCCTATAGAGTCTACAAAAAAACTATAAAATTGACCCAGAGCCCTTAAATCGTCCAAATACCATATACTATAGTGAGCGGAAAAACTCTTAAATCAACCGATAACCCTAAAATTAGTCTTGAAGCCTAGAGTTTACAGAAAAACCATAAAATTGACCCGGAGCCCCTTAAATCGTCCAAATACCCTATACTGTAGTCAGCGGTAAAACCCTGAAATTTTCCGAAATCCCTGAAATTGGCTAAAAGTTGATCAGAAAAACCATAAAGCCGCCCTCAAACCCTATAATAAGCCGGAAACCCTAGAATCAGTCTTAAAGCCTAGAGTCTACAGAAAAACTATAAATTTGACCAGAGGCCTTAAATCATTCAAATGCCCTTTATTATTGTCAGCGGAAAAACCCTAAAATCGGCCAAAAACCCTGAAATCGGCAAAAAGCCCTAAATTTGATCAAAAAGCCCTAAAGCCGATCTAAAATCCCTATAAAAGACGAAAACACTGAAATCAATCTAAAAGCCATTAGAGTCTACAGAAAAACAATAGAATTGACCCAGATCCCTTAAATTGACCAAATACCCTATACTATAAACATCGGAAAAATCCGGAAATCGGCCAGAAGCCCAAAAATTGATCAGAAAGCCATAAAGCTGACCTAAAACCCTGTAATAAGCCGAAAACCCTAAAATCAGTCTAAAAGCCTATAAAGTCTACAGAAAAACTATAAAATTGACCCAGAGCCCTTAAATCGTCCAAATACCATATACTATAGTGAGTGAAAAACTCTGAAATCAGCCGAAAACCCTAAAATCGTCCAAAAACCCTGAAATCAGCCAAAACCCCAAAAGTTAATCCGAAAGCTTTAAAGCTGGCCTAAAACCCCATAATAAGCCGAAAACCCTAAATCCAGTCTAAAAGCCTAGAGTCTACAGAATAACCATAAAATTGACCCAGAGCCCTTAAATCGTCCAGATACCCTAAACTATAGTCAACGAAAAAACCCTGAAATCGGCCGAAAACACTGAAATCAGCCAAAAGCCCTAACGTTGATCCGAAAGCCATAAAACCAGTCAAAATCCCTAAAATCAGTCTGAATTCCAAGAGTCTAAAGAAAAACAATAAAACTGACCTAGAGCCCTTACAACGGAAAAACCCTGAAATCAGCAGAGAACCCTAAAGTTGATCAGAAAGCCCTAAAGCTGGCCTAAAACCCTATATTAAACCAAAAACCCTAAAATAAGTCTAAAAGAATAGAGTCTACTGAAAAACCAAAAAATTGACACAGAGCCCTTAAATCGTCCAAATAACATATACTATAGTTAGCGGAAAAAATCTGAAATCGGCCGAAATCCCTGAAATCAGCTAAAAATGTTGTAATCTGCCAAATGCCCTAAAGTTGATCAGAAAGCCCTAAAGCCGGCCTAAAACCCTATAATAAGACGAAAACTCTAAAATCAATCTAAAAGCCTAGAGTTTACAGAAAAATAATAAAATTGACCTAGATCCCTTAAATTGACCAAATACCCTATACAATAAACATCGAAAAAACCCTAAAATCGGCCAGAATCCCAAAAATTGATTAGAAAGCCATTAAGCTGGCCTAAAACCCTATAATAAGCCGAAAACCCTAAAATCAGTCTAAAAGCCTATAGAGTCTACAGAAAAACTATAAAATTGACCCAGAGCCCTTAAATCGTCCAAATACCATATACTATAGTGAGCGGAAAAACTCTGAAATCAGCAGAAAACCCTTAAATCGGCCAAAAACCCTGAAATCGGCAAAAACCCCAATAGTTAATCCGAAAGCTTTAAAGCTGGCCTAAAACCCCATTATAAGCTGAAAACCCTAAATCCAGTCTAAAAGCCTAGAGTCTATAGAATAACCATAAAATTGAGCCAGAGCCCTTAAATCGTCCAGATACCCTGAAATCGGCAGAAAACACTGAAATCAGCAAAAAACCCTAATGTTGATCTGAAAGCAATAAAACCAGCCTAAATCCCTATAGTAAGCCAAAATCCCTAAAATCAGTCTGAAATCCTAGAGTCTACAGAAAAACAATAAAACTTACCCAGAGCCCTTACATCGGAACAACCCTGAAAATCGGCCGAGAACCCTAAAGTTGATCAGAAAGCCCTAAAGCTTGCCTAAAACCCTAAAATAAGTCTAAAAGCGTAGAGTCTACAGAAAAACCAAAAAATTGACATAGAGCCCTTCAATCGTCCAAATAACATATATACTATAGTCAGCCGAAAAAATCTTAAATCGGCCGAAAACCCTGAAATCAGCCGAAAATGCTGTAATCTGCCAAATGCCCTAAAGTTGATCAGAAAGCCCTAAAACCCTATAATAAGACGAAAACCCTAAAATCAGTCTAAAAGCATAGAGTTTACAGAAAAACCCTAAAATTGACCCGGAGCCCCTTAAATCGTCCAAATACCTTATACTGTAGTCAGCGGTAAAACCTTGAAATCTGCCGAACATCCTGAAATTGGCTAAAAGTTGATTAGAAAAACCATAAAGCCGCCCTCAAACCCTATAATAAGCCGGAAACCCTACAATCAGTCTTAAAGACTAGAGTCTACGGAAAAACTATATATTTGACCAGAGGCCTTAAATCATTCAAATGCCCTTAATTATTGTCAATGGCAAAACCCTAAAATCGACCGAAAACCCTGAAATCGTACCAAAGCCCTAAAGCCGGCCTAAAATCCCTATAATAAGCCGCAAACACTAAAATCAATCTCAAAGTCATTAGAGTCTACAGAAAAACAATAAAATTGACCTAGATCCCTTAAATTGACCAAATAACTTATACTATAAACATCGGAAAAACCCTGAAATCGGCCAGAAACCCAAAAATTGATCAGAAAGCCATAAAGCTGGCCTAAAACCCTATAATAAGCCGAAAACCCTAAAATCAGTCTAAAAGCCTATAGAGTCTACAGAAAAACTATAAAATTGACCCAGAGCCCTTAAATCGTCCAAATACCATATACTATAGTGAGCGAAAAAACTCTGAAATCATCCGAAAACCCTGAAATCGGCCAAAAACCCTGAAATCGGCCAAAACCCTGAAATCGGCCAAAACCACAAAAGTTAATCCGAAAGCTTTAAAGCTGGCCTAAAACCCCATAATAAGCCGAAAACCATAAATCCTGTCTAAAAGCCTAGAGTCTACAGAATAACCATAAAATTGACCCAGAGCCCTTAAATCGTCTAGATACCCTATACTATAGTCAACGAAAACACCTTGAAATCGGCCGAAAACACTGAAATCAGCCAAAAGCCCTAATGTTGATCCGAAAGCCATAAAACCAGCCTAAATCCTATAATAAGCCAAAATCCCTAAAATCAGTCTGAAATCCTAGAGTCTACAGAAAAACAATAAAACTGACCCAGAGCCCTTTCATCGGAAAAACCCTGAAATCGGCCGACAACCCTAAAGTTGATCGGAAAGCCCTATAGCAGGTCTAAAACCGTATATTAAGCCTAATATCCTAAAATAAGTCTAAAAGCGCAGAGTCTACAGAAAAACCAAAAAATTGACATAGAGCCCTTAAATCGTCCAACTAACATATACTATAGTCAGCGAAAAAATCTGAAATCGGCCGAAACTGCTATAATCTGCCAAATGCCCGAAAGTTGATCAGAAAGCCCTATAGCCGGCCAAAAACCCTATAATAAGACGAAAACCCTAAAATCAGTCTAAAAGCCTAGAGTTTACAGAAAAACCATAAAATTGACCCGGAGCCCCTTAAATCGTCCAAATACCCTATACCGTAGTCAGCGGTAAAACCTTGAAATCTGCCGAAAATCCTGAAATTGGCTAAAAGTTGATTAGAAAAACCATAAAGCCGCCCTCAAACCCTATAATAAGCCGGAAACCCTAGAATCAGTCTTAAAGCCTAGAGTCTACGGAAAAACTATAAATTTGAGCAGAGGCCTTAAATCATTCAAATGCCCTTTATTATTGTCAGCGGAAAAACCCTGAAATCGGCCGAAAACCCTGAAATCGGCCAAAAGCCCTAAAGTTGATCAAAAAGCCCTAAAGCCGGCCTAAAATCCCTATAATAAGCCGCAAACACTAAAATCAATCTAAAAGTCATTAGAGTCTACAGAAAAACAATAAAATTGACCCAGATCCCTTAAATTGACCAAGTACCCTATAGTATAAACATCGGAAAAACCCTAAAATCGGCCTGAAGCCCAAAAATTGACCAGAAAGCCATAAAGCTGGCCTAAGACCCAATAATAAGCCGAGAACCCTAAAAGCAGTCTAAAAGCCTATAGAGTCTACAGAAAAACGATAAAATTGACCCCGAGCCCTTAAATCGTCCAATACACTATATTGAGCGGAAAAACTCTGAAATCAGTCGAAAAGCCTGAAATCGGGCAAAAACCCTGAAATCGGCAAAAACCCCAAAAGTTAATCCGAAAGCTTTAAAGCTGGCCTAAAACCCCATAATAAGCCGAAAACCATAAATCCAGTCTAAAAGCCTAGAGTCTACAGAATAACCATAAAATTGACCCAGAGCCCTTAAATCGTTTAGATTCCCTATACTATAGTCAACGAAAAAACCCAGAAATCGGCCGAAAACACTGAAATCAGCCAAAAGCCCTAATGTTGATCCGAAAGCCATAAAACCAGCTTAAATCCCTATAATAAGCTAAAATCCCTAAAATCAGTCTGAAATCCTAGAGTCAACAGAAAAAAAATAAAACTAACCCAAAGCCCTTTCATCGGAAAAACCTGAAATCGGCCGACAACCCTAAAGTTGATCAGAAAGCCCTATAGCAGGCCTAAAACCCTATATTAAGCCTAAAACCCTAAAATAAGTCTAAAAGCGTAGAGTCTACAGAAAAACCAAAAAATTGACACATAGCCCTTAAATAGTCCAAATAACATATACTATAGTCAGCGGAAAAAATCTGAAATCGGCCGAAAACCCTGAAATCAGCCGAAAATGCTGTAATCTGCCAAATGCCCTAAAGTTGATCAGAAAGCCGTAAAGGTAGCATAAAACCCTATAATAAGACGAAAACCCTAAAATCAGTCTAAAAGCCTAGAGTTTACAGAAAAACCATAAAATTGACCCGAAGCCCCTTAAATCGTACAAACACCCTATACTATAGTCAGCGGAAAAACCCTGAAATCTGCCGAAAACCCTAAAATTGGCTAAAAGTTGATCAGAAAAACCATAAAGCTGCCCTCAAACCCTATAATAAGCCGAAAACCCTAGAATCAGTCTTAAAGCCTAGAGTCTACGGAAAAACTATAAATTTGACCAGAGGCCTTAAATCATTCAAATGCCCTTTATTATTGTCAGCGAAAAAACCCTTAAATCGGCCGAAAACCTTGAAGTCGGCCAAAAGCCCTAAAGTAAATCAAAAAGCCCAAAGGCCGGCCTAAAATCCCTATAATAAGCCGAAAACACTAAAATCAATCTAAAAGCCATTAGAGTCTACAGAAAAACAGTAAAATTGACCCAGATCCCTTAAATTGACCATTTACCCTATACTATAAACATCGGGAAAATCCTGAAATCGGCCAGAAGCCCAAAAATTGATCAGAAAGCCATAAAGCTGACCTAAAACCCTATAATAAGCCGAAAACCCTAAAATCAGTCTAAAAGCCTATTGAGTCTACAGAAAAACTATAAAATTGACCCAGAGCCCTTAAATCGTCCAAATACCATATACTATAGTGAGCGAAAAAACTCTGAAATCATCCGAAAACCCTGAAATCGGCCAAAAACCCTGAAATCGGCCAAAACCCTGAAATCGGCCAAAACCACAAAAGTTAATCCGAAAGCTTTAAAGCTGGCCTAAAACCCCATAATAAGCCGAAAACCATAAATCCTGTCTAAAAGCCTAGAGTCTACAGAATAACCATAAAATTGACCCAGAGCCCTTAAATCGTCTAGATACCCTATACTATAGTCAACGAAAACACCTTGAAATCGGCCGAAAACACTGAAATCAGCCAAAAGCCCTAATGTTGATCCGAAAGCCATAAAACCAGCCTAAATCCCTATAATAAGCCAAAATCCCTAAAATCAGTCTGAAATCCTAGAGTCTACAGAAAAACAATAAAACTGACCCAGAGCCCTTTCATCGGAAAAACCCTGAAATCGGCCGACAACCCTAAAGTTGATCGGAAAGCCCTATAGCAGGTCTAAAACCGTATATTAAGCCTAATATCCTAAAATAAGTCTAAAAGCGCAGAGTCTACAGAAAAGCCAAAAAATTGACATAGAGCCCTTAAATCGTCCAACTAACATATACTATAGTCAGCGGAAAAAATCTGAAATCGGCCGAAACTGCTATAATCTGCCAAATGCCCGAAAGTTGATCAGAAAGCCCTATAGCCGGCCAAAAACCCTATAATAAGACGAAAACCCTAAAATCAGTCTAAAAGCCTAGAGTTTACAGAAAAACCATAAAATTGACCCGGAGCCCCTTAAATCGTCCAAATACCCTATACCGTAGTCAGCGGTAAAACCTTGAAATCTGCCGAAAATCCTGAAATTGGCTAAAAGTTGATTAGAAAAACCATAAAGCCGCCCTCAAACCCTATAATAAGCCGGAAACCCTAGAATCAGTCTTAAAGCCTAGAGTCTACGGAAAAACTATAAATTTGAGCAGAGGCCTTAAATCATTCAAATGCCCTTTATTATTGTCAGCGGAAAAACCCTGAAATCGGCCGAAAACCCTGAAATCGGCCAAAAGCCCTAAAGTTGATCAAAAAGCCCTAAAGCCGGCCTAAAATCCCTATAATAAGCCGCAAACACTAAAATCAATCTAAAAGTCATTAGAGTCTACAGAAAAACAATAAAATTGACCCAGATCCCTTAAATTGACCAAGTACCCTATAGTATAAACATCGGAAAAACCCTAAAATCGGCCTGAAGCCCAAAAATTGACCAGAAAGCCATAAAGCTGGCCTAAGACCCAATAATAAGCCGAGAACCCTAAAAGCAGTCTAAAAGCCTATAGAGTCTACAGAAAAACGATAAAATTGACCCCGAGCCCTTAAATCGTCCAATACACTATATTGAGCGGAAAAACTCTGAAATCAGTCGAAAAGCCTGAAATCGGGCAAAAACCCTGAAATCGGCAAAAACCCCAAAAGTTAATCCGAAAGCTTTAAAGCTGGCCTAAAACCCCATAATAAGCCGAAAACCATAAATCCAGTCTAAAAGCCTAGAGTCTACAGAATAACCATAAAATTGACCCAGAGCCCTTAAATCGTTTAGATTCCCTATACTATAGTCAACGAAAAAACCCAGAAATCGGCCGAAAACACTGAAATCAGCCAAAAGCCCTAATGTTGATCCGAAAGCCATAAAACCAGCTTAAATCCCTATAATAAGCTAAAATCCCTAAAATCAGTCTGAAATCCTAGAGTCAACAGAAAAAAAATAAAACTAACCCAAAGCCCTTTCATCGGAAAAACCTGAAATCGGCCGACAACCCTAAAGTTGATCAGAAAGCCCTATAGCAGGCCTAAAACCCTATATTAAGCCTAAAACCCTAAAATAAGTCTAAAAGCGTAGAGTCTACAGAAAAACCAAAAAATTGACACATAGCCCTTAAATAGTCCAAATAACATATACTATAGTCAGCGGAAAAAATCTGAAATCGGCCGAAAACCCTGAAATCAGCCGAAAATGCTGTAATCTGCCAAATGCCCTAAAGTTGATCAGAAAGCCGTAAAGGTAGCATAAAACCCTATAATAAGACGAAAACCCTAAAATCAGTCTAAAAGCCTAGAGTTTACAGAAAAACCATAAAATTGACCCGAAGCCCCTTAAATCGTACAAACACCCTATACTATAGTCAGCGGAAAAACCCTGAAATCTGCCGAAAACCCTAAAATTGGCTAAAAGTTGATCAGAAAAACCATAAAGCTGCCCTCAAACCCTATAATAAGCCGAAAACCCTAGAATCAGTCTTAAAGCCTAGAGTCTACGGAAAAACTATAAATTTGACCAGAGGCCTTAAATCATTCAAATGCCCTTTATTATTGTCAGCGGAAAAACCCTTAAATCGGCCGAAAACCTTGAAGTCGGCCAAAAGCCCTAAAGTAAATCAAAAAGCCCAAAGGCCGGCCTAAAATCCCTATAATAAGCCGAAAACACTAAAATCAATCTAAAAGCCATTAGAGTCTACAAAAAAACTGTAAAATTGACCCAGATCCCTTAAATTGACCATTTACCCTATACTATAAACATCGGAAAAATCCTGAAATCGGCCAGAAGCCCAAAAATTGATCAGAAAGCCATAAAGCTGACCTAAAACCCTATAATAAGCCGAAAACCCTAAAATCAGTCTAAAAGCCTATTGAGTCTACAGAAAAACTATAAAATGGACCCAGAGCCCTTAAATCGTCCAAATACCATATACTATAGTGAGTGAAAAACTCTGAAATCAGCCGAAAACCCTGAAATCGGCCAAAATACCTGAAATCAGCCAAAACCCCAAAAGTTAATCCGAAAGCTTTAGAGCTGGCCTAAAACCCCATAATAAGCCGAAAACCCTATAGCCAGTCTAAAAGCCTAGAGTCTACAGAATAATCATAAAATTGACCCAGAGCCCTTAAATCGTCCAGATACCCTAAACTATAGTCAACGAAAAAACCCTGAAATCGGCCGAAAACACTGAAATCTGCCAAAAGCCCTAATGTTGATCCGAAAGCCATAAAACCAGTCAAAATCCCTAAAATCAGTCTGAATTCCAAGAGTCTATAGAAACACAATAAAACTGACCTAGAGCCCTTACAACGGAAAAACCCTGAAATCAGCCGAGAACCCTAAAGTTGATCAGAAAGCCCTAAAGTTGGCCTAAAACCCTATATTAAGCCAAAAACCCTAAAATAAGTCTAAAAGCGTAGAGTCTACAGAAAAACAAAAATTTTGACACAGAGCCCTTAAATTGTCCAAATAACATATACTATAGTCAGCGGAAAAAATCTGAAATCGGCCGAAATCCTTGAAATATGCCAAAAATGTTGTAATCTGCCAAATGCCCTAGAGTTGATCAGAAAGCCCTAAAGCTGGCCTAAAACCCTATAATAAAACGAAAACTCTAAAATCAATCTAAAAGACTAGAGTTTACAGAAAAACAATAAAATTGACCCAGATCCCTTAAATTGACCAAATACCCTATACTATAAACATCGAAAAAACCCTAAAATCGGCCAGAATCCCAAAAATTGATTAGAAAGCATTTAAGCTGGCCTAAAACCCTATAATAAGCCGAAAACCCTAAAATCAGTCTAAAAGCCTATAGAGTCTACAGAAAAACTATAAAATTGACCCAGAGCCCTTAAATCGTCCAAATACCATATACTATAGTGAGCGGAAAAACTCTGAAATCAGCCGAAAACCCTTAAATCGGCCAAAATCCCTGAAATCGGCCAAAATCCCTGAAATCGCCCAAAAACCTTGAAATCGGCAAAAACCCAAAAAGTTAATCCGAAAGCTTTTAAGCTGGCCTAAAACCCCATAATAAGCCGAAAACCCTAAATCCTGTCTAAAAGCCTACAGTCTACAGAATAACCATAAAATTGACCCAGAGCCCTTAAATCGTCCAGATACCCTAACTATAGTCAACGAGAAAACCCTGAAATCGGCCGAAAACACTGAAATCAGCCAAAAGCCCTAATGTTGATCCGAAGGCCATAAAACCAGCCTAAATCCCTATAATAAGCCAAAATCCCTAAAATCAGTCTAAAATCCTAGTGTCTACAGAAAAACAATTAAACTGACCCAGAGCCCTTACATCGGAAAAAAACCTTGAAATCGGCCGAGAACCTTAAAGTTGATTAGAAAGCCCTAAAGCTGGCCTAAAACCCTATATTAAGCCAAAAACCGTAAAATAAGTCTAAAAGCGTAGAGTCTGCAGAAAAACAAAAAGATTGACGCAGAGCCCTTAAATCGTCCAAATAACATATACTATATAGTCAGCGGAAAAAATCTGAAATCGGCCGAAAATCTAAAATCGGCCGAAAACCCTGAAATCAGCCGAAAATGCTGTAATCTGCCAAATGCCTTAAAGTTGATCAGAAAGCCATAAAGACGGCCTAAAATCCTATAATAAGCCGAAAACCCTAGAATCAGTCTTAAAGCCTAGTGTCTACGGAAAAACTATAAATTTGACCAAAGGCCTTAAATCATTCAAATGCCCTATATTATTGTCAGCGGAAAAACCCTAAAATCGACCGAAAACCCTAAAATCGGCCAAAAGCCCTAAAATTGATCAAAAAGCCCTAAAGCCGGCCTAAAATCCCTATAATAAGCCGAAAACACTAACATCAATCTAAAAGCAATTAGAGTCTACAGAAAAACAATAAAATTGACCCAGATACCATAAATTGACCATGTACCCTATACTATAAACATCGGAAAAACCCTAAAATTGGCTAGAAGCCCAAAAATTGATTAGAAAGCCATAAAGCTGACCTAAAACCCTATAATAAGCCGAAAACCCTAAAATAATTCTAAAAGCCTATAGAGTCTACAGAAAAACTATAAAATTGACCCAGAGCCCTTAAATCGTCCAAATACCATATACTATAGTGAGCGGAAAAACTCTGAAATCAGCCCAAAACCCTTAAATCGGTCAAAAACCCTTAAATCGGTCAAAAACCTTGAAATCGGCCAAAAACCTTGAAATCGGCAAAAACCCCAAAAGTTAATCCGAAAGCTTTAAAGCTGGCCAAAAACCCCATAATAAGCCGAAAACCCTAAATCCAGTCTAAAAGCCTAGAGTCTACAGAATAACCATAAAATTGACCCAGAGCTCTTAAATCGTCCAGATACCCTATACTATAGTCAACGAAAAAACCCTGAAATCGGCCGAAAACACCGAAATCAGCCAAAAGCCCTAATGTTGATTCGAAAGCCATAAAACCAGCCTAAATCCCTATAATAAGCCAAAGTCCCTAAAATCAATATAAAATCCTACAGTCTACAGAAAAGCAATAAAACTGACCCAGAGCCCTTACATCGGAAAAAAACCCTGAAATCTGCCGAAAACCCTATATTAAGCCAAAAACCCTAAAATAAGTCTAAAAGCGTAGAGTCTACAGAAAAACCAAAAAATTGACACAGAGCCCTTAAATCGTCCAAATAACATATACTATAGTCAACGGAAAAAATCTGAAATCGGCCGAAAACCATGAAATCAACCGAAAATGCTGTAATCTGCCAAATGCCCTAAAGTTGATCAGAAAGCCCTAAAGCCGGCCCAAAACCCTATAATAAGACGAAAACCCTAAAATCAGTCTAAAAGCCTAGAGTTTACAGAAAAACCATAAAATTGACCCGGAGCCCTTAAATCGTCCAAATACCCTATACTGTAGTCAGCGGAAAAACCCTGAAATCTGCCGAAAACCCTGAAATTGGCTAAAAGTTGATCAGAAAAACCATAAAGCCGCCCTCAAGCCCTATAATAAGCCGAAAACCCTAGAATCCTTCTTAAGGCCTAGAGTCTACGGAAAAACTACAAATTTGACCAGAGCCCTTAAATCATTCAAATGCCCTTTATTATTGCCAGCGGAAAAACCCTAAAATCGGCCGAAAACCCTGAAATCGGCCAAAAGCCCTAAAGTTGATCTAAAAGCCCTAAAGCCGGCCTAAAATCCCTATAATAAGCCGAAAACACTAAAATCGATCTAAAAGGCATTAGAGTCTACAGAAAAAAAATAAAATTGACCCTGGTCCCTTAAATTGACCAAATACCCTATACTATAAACATCGGAAAAACCCTGAACTCGGCCAGAAGCCCAAAAATTGATCAGAAATCCATAAAGCTGGTCTAAAACCCTATAATAAGCGGAAAACCCTAAAATCAGTCTAAAAGCCTATAGAGTCTACAGAAAAACTATAAAATTGACCCAGAGCCCTTAAATCGTCCAAATACCATATACTATAGTGAGCGGAAAAACTCTGAAATCAGGTAAAAACCCTGAAATCGGCCAAAAGCACTAATGTTGATCCGGAAGCCAAAAAACCAGCCTAAATACCTATAATACGCCAAAATCCCTAAAATCAGTTTGAAATCCTAGAGTCTACAGAAAAATAATAAAACTAACCCAGAGCCCTTACATCGGAAAAACCCTGAAATCGGCCGAGAACCCTAAAGTTGATCAGAAAGCCCTAAAGCTGGCCTAAAACCCTATATTAAGCCCAAAACCCTAAAATATGTCTAAAAGCGTAGAGTCTACAGAAAAACCAAAAAATTGACACAGATCCCTTAAATCGTCCAAATAACATATACTATAGCCAGCGGAAAAAATCTGCAATCGGCCGAAACCCCTGAATTCAGCCGAAAATGCTGTAATCTGCCAAATGCCCTAAAGTTGATCCGAAAGCCCTAAAGCCGGCCTAAAACCCTATAATAAGACGAAAACCCTAAAATCAGTCTAAAAGCCTAGAGTTTACAGAAAAACCATAAAATTGACCCGGAGCCCTTAAATCATCCAAATACCCTATACTGTAGTCAGCGGAAAAACCCTGAAATCTGCCGAAAACCCTGAAATTGGCTAAAAGTTGATCAGAAAAACCATAAAGCCGCCCTCAAACCCTATAATAAGCCGAAAACCCTAAAATCAATCTAAAAGCCATTAGAGTCTACGGAAAAACAATAAAATTGACCCAGGTCCCTTAAATTGACCAAATACCCTATATTATAAACTTCGGAAAAACCCTGAAATCGGCCAGAAGCCCGAAAATTGATCAGAAAGCCATAAAGCTAGCCTAAAACCCTATAATAAACCGAAAACCCTAAAATCAGTCTAAAAGCCTATAGAGTCTACAGAAAAACTATAAAATTGACCCAGGGCCCTTAAATCGTCCAAATACCATATACTATAGTGAGCGGAAAAACTCTGAAATCAGCCGAAAACCCTTAAATCGGCCAAAAACCCTGAAATCGGCCAAAAACCCTGAAATCGGCAAAAACCCCAAAAGTTAATCCGAAAGCTTTAAAGCTGGCCTAAAACCCCATAATAAGCCGAAAACCCTAAATCTAGTCTAAAAGCCTAGAGTCTACAGAATAACCATAAAATTGACCCAGAGCCCTTAAATCGTCCAGATATCCTATAATATAGTCAACGAAAAAACCCTGAAATCGGCCGAAAACACTGAAATCAGCCAAAAGCCCTAATGTTGATCTGAAGGCCATAAAACCAGCCTAAATCCCTATAATAAGCCAAAATCCCTAAAATCAGTCTGAAATCCTAGAGTCTACAGAAAAACAATAAAACTGACCCAGAGCCCTTACATCGGAAAAACCCTGAAATCGGCCGAAAGCCCTAAAGCTTGCCTAAAACCCTATATTAAGCCAAAAACCCTAAAATAAGTCTAAAAGCGTAGAGTCTACAGAAAAACCAAAAAATTGACACAGAGCCCTTAAATCGTCCAAATAACATATACTATAGCCTGCGGAAATAATCTGAAATCGGCCGAAAACCCTGAAATCAGCCGAAAATGCTGTAATCTGCGAACTGCCCTAAAGTTGATCAGAAAGCCCTAAAGCCGGCCTAAAACCCTATAATAAGACGAAAACCCTAAAATCAGTCTAAAAGCCTAGAGTTTACAGAAAAACCATAAAATTGACCCGAAGCCCTTAAATTGTCCAAATACCGTATACTGTAGTCAGCGGAAAAACTCTGAAATCTGTAGAAAACCCTGAAATTGGCTAAAAGTTGATCAGAAAAACCATAAAGCCGCCTTCAAACCCTATATTAGAATCAGTCTTAAAGCCTAGAGTTTACGGAAAAACTATAAATTTGACCAGAGGCCTTAAATCATTCAAATGCCCTTTATTATTGTCAGCGGAAAAACCATAAAATCGGCCGAAAACCCTGAAATCGGCCAAAAGCCCTAAAGTTGATCAAAAAGCCCTAAACCTGGCCTAAAATCCCTATAATAAGCCAAAAACACTAAAATCAATCTAAAAGCCATTAGAGTCTACAGAAAAGCAATAAAATTGACCCAGATCCCTTAAATTGACCAATTACCCTATACTATAAACATCGGAAAAACCCTGAAATCGGCCAGAAGCCCAAAAATTGATCAGAAAGCCATAAAGCTGGCCTAAAACCCTATAATAAGCCGAAAACCCTAAAATCAGTCTAAAAGCCTATAGTGAGCGGAAAAACTCTGAAATCAGCCGAAAACTTTTAAATCGGCCAAAAACCCTGAAATCGGCCAAAAACCATGAAATCGGCAAAAACTCCAAAAGTTAATCCGAAAGCTTTAAAGCTGCCCTAAATCCCCATATTAATCTGAAAACCCTAAATCCAGTCTAAAATCCTAGAGTCTACAGAATAACCATAAAATTGACCCAGAGCCCTTAAATCGTCCAGATACCCTATATATGTTGTTGTTTGGTTTTTAGAACTAGAAAATAAAATAGCATAAAATAAAAGAGAAGAGAAAAGTTGATGAGATTTAAGCACTTGGGTTGGATTACATAGTTTATAAAATATGCTAGCAAACTCTTACTTAATTTCTGAATTCGAGAACCAAGTTTATGATGCTATAGCCTAGTATTTCTACAAGTTAATTCCTTACAAATGTAGAACTTTCTTCCTAATTACTAAATTCAATTCCTTGCAATTTAGTTAACTAAAGAAGAAGATGAAGATGAAGTTCAGGCCAACATAAAGCTACATCTATCCTAATTCCTTAGTGATATATACATATAGCCTTTTTTAAATCATATTTCCGTTACTACTTACCAATTTCCATTGTTATAAGTAATAAGCAAGAACTCTTATGCGCATTAAGAGGAAATGAAGATCAAGGAAATAAAACATGAATTGGAAATATTATTCAGAAATGTAGAAGAAAAACTAAAACATAAAATATAAACTAAAACAACCCAAGATACTTAAAAGAATTAGCCAAGCATGGCTAAAAGAGGCATCGAATTACCCTGGATAGGAGCTCAAGTTTGGCTTCCCACAATTCCTAGAAACAATGCTCTTAAGGAGGAAAGAAGAATACTCCTGCGGCTGAGTTTTCCAATGAGACTACTCACAGTGACAAGGTTTTCTAGTTTTTCCCACACAAAGAGGTTATTTTACTAGGATTTGCCATGGAAACTCGTTCGGTGACTAAGGTTTTCCCATTAGTTGACTCATTAGTCCCATGACACTAATTCCTTAGTGACTAAGTTTCCCCCTCCTGTGGCTGAGTTTTCCCATGAGACTACTCACAGTGGCTAGGTTTTCGAGTTATTCCAACACAAAGAGGTTATTTTACTAGGTTTTGCCATTGAAACTAGTCCATTGACTAAGGTTTTCCCATCCGGTGACTCATTTTTTCCATGACACTAATTCCTTAGTGACTAAGTTTTCCCCTCATGTGACTGAGTTTTCACGTGAGACTAGTCAAGGTGATGAGTTTCTCGAGTTTTTCCCACACAAAGAGGTTATTTTACAAGTATTTTCCATTGAAACTCGTCCAGTGAGTAAAATTTTCACATCCTTTGACTCATGTTTTCCATGACATGAATTCCTTTGTGACTAAGTTTTCCGCTCCTGCGACTGAGTTTTCCGATGAGACTAGTCACAGTGACAAGGTTTTCTAGTTTTTTCCACACAAAGAGGTTATTTTACTAGGATTTGCCGTAGAAACTCGTTCGGTGACTAAGGTTTTCCCATTAGTTGACTCATTAGTCCCATGGCACTAATTCCTTAGTGACTAAGTTTCCCCCTCCTGTGGTTGAGTTTTCCCATGAGACTACTCACAGTGGCTAGGTTTTCGAGTTATTCCAACACAAAGAGGTTATTTTACTAGGTTCAGCCATTGAAACTAGTCCGTTGACTAAGGTTTTCCCATCCGGTGACTCATATTTCCCATGACACTAAATCCTTAGTGACTAAGATTTCCCCTCGTGTGACTGAGTTTTCCGTGAGACTAGTCAAGTTGATGAGGTTCTTGAGTTTTTCCCACACAAAGAGGTTATTTTACAAGTATTTTCCATTGAAATTCTTCCGGTGAGTAAAATTTTCCCATCCGGTGACTCATTTTTTCCATGACATGAATTCCTCTGTGACTAAGTTTTCCTCTCCTGCGGCTGAGTTTTCCGATGAGGCTACTCACAGTGACAAGGTTTTCTAGTTTTTCCCACACCAAGAGGTTATTTTACTAGGATTTGCCAGGGAAACTCGTTCGGTGACTAAGGTTTTCCCATTAGTTGACTCATTAGCCCCATGGCACTAATTCCTTAGTGACTAAGTTTCCCCCTCCTGTGGCTGAGCTTTCCCAAGAGACTACTAACAGTGGCTAGGTTTTCGAGTTATTCCAACACAAAGAGGTTATTTTTCTAGGTTTTTCCATTGAAACTAGTCCATTGACTAAGGTTTTCCCTTCCGGTGACTCATTTTTCCCATGACACATATTCCTTAGTGAATAAGTTTTCCCCTCGTGTGACTGAGTTTTCCCGTGAGACTAGTCAGGGTGATGAGGCTCTCGAGTTTTTCCCACACAAAGAGGTTATTTTACAAGTATTTTCCATTGAAACCCATCCGGTGACTCATTTTTTCCATGACACGAATTCCTTTGTGACTAAGTTTTCCCCTCGTGTGACTGAATTTTCTCGTGAGACTAGTCAAGTTGATGAGGTTTTCCACACAAAGAGGTTATTTTACTAGGATTTGCCATGGAAACTCGTTCGGTGACTAAGGTTTTCCCATTCGTTGAATCATTAGTCCCATGGCACTAATTCATTAGTGACTAAGTTTCCCCCTCCTGTGGCTGAATTTTCCCATGAGACTACTCACAGTGGCTAGGTTTTCGAGTTATTCCAACACAAAGAGGTTACTTTACTAGGTTTTTCCATTGAAACTAGTCCATTGAGTAAGGTCTTTTCATCCGGTTACTCATTTTTCCCATGAAACTGATTCCTTAGTGACTAAGTTTTCCCCTCGTGTGTCTGAGTTTTCCCGTGAGACTAGTTAAGGTGATGAGGTTCTCGAGTTTTTCCCACACAAAGAGGTTATGTTACAAGTATTTTCCATTGAAATTCTTCCGGTGAGTAAAATTTTCCCATCCGGTGACTCATTTTTTCCATGACACGAATTCCTCTGTGACTAAGTTTTCCTCTCCTACGACTGAGTTTTTCGATGAGACTACTCACAGTGACAAGGTTTTCTAGATTTTCCCACACAAAGAGGTTATTTTACTAGGATTTGCCATGGAAACTCGTTCGGTGACTAAGGTTTTCCCATTATTTGACTCATTAGTCCCATGCCACTAATTCCTTAGTGACTAAGTTTCCCCCTCCTGCGGTTGAGTTTTCCGATGAGACTACTCATGTTGACAAGGTTTTCTAGTTTTCCCACACAAAGAGGTTATTTTACTAGGATATGCAATGGAAACTCGTTCGGTAACTAAGTTTTTCCCATTAGTTGACTCCCTAGTCCCATGACACTAATTCCTTAGTGACTAAGTTCACCCCTCCTGTGGCTGAGTTTTCTCATGAGACTATTCACAGTGGCTAGGTTTTCGAGTTATTCCAACACAAAGAGATTATTTTACTAGGTTTTGCCATTGAAAATAGTCCATTGACTAAGGTTTTTCCATCCGGTGACTCATTTTTCCCATGACACTAATTCCTTAGTGAGTAAGTTTTCCCCTCGTGTGACTGAATTTTCCCGTGAGACTAGTCAGGGTAATGAGGTTCTCGAGTTTTACCCACACAAAGAGGTTATTTTACAAGTATTTTCCATTGAAACTCATCCGGTGAGTAAAATTTTCCCATCCGGTGACTCATTTTTTCCATGACACGAATTCCTTGGTGACTAAGTTTTCCCCTCCTGCGGCTGAGTTTTCCGATGAGACTACTCACAGTGACCAGGTTTTCTAGTTTTTCCCACACAAAGAGGTTACTTTACTAGGATCTGCCATGGAAACTCGTTCGGTAACTAAGGTTTTCCCATTAGTTGACTCACTAGTCCCATGGCACTAATTCCTTAGTGACTAAGTTTCCCCCTTCTATGGCTGAGTTTTCTCATGAGACTACTCATAGTGGCTAGGTTTTCGAGTTATTCCAACACAAAGAAGTTATTTTACAGGGTTTTTCCATTGAAACTAGAACATTGACTAAGGTTTTCCCTTCCGGTGACTCATTTTTCCAATGACACGAATTCCTCTGTGACTAAGTTTTCCCCTCCTGCGGCTGAGTTTTCCCGTGAGACTACTCACATAGACAAGGTTTTCTAGTTTTTCCCACACAAAGAGGTTACTTTACTAGGATTTGCCATGGAAACTCGTTCGGTGACTAAGGTTTTCCCGTTAGTTGACTCACTAGTCCCATGGCACTAATTCCTTAGTGACTAAGTTTCCCCCTCCTGTGGCTGAGTTTTCCCATGAGATTATTCGCAGTGGCTAGGTTTTCGTGTTATTCCAACAAAAAGCGATTATTTAACTAGGTTTTGCCATTGAAACTAGTCCATTGACTAAGGTTTTCCCATCCGGTGACTCATTTTTCCCATGACACTAATTCCTTAGTGACTAAGTTTTCCCCTCGTGTGACTGAGTTTTCCCGTTAGACTAGTCAGGGTGATGAGGTTCTCGAGTTTTTCCCACACAAAGAGGTTATTTTACAAGTATTTTCCATTGAAACTCGTCCGGTGAGTAAAATTTTCCCATCCGGTGACTCATTTTTTCCATGACACGAATTCCTTTGTGACTAAGTTTTCCCCTCCTGCGGCTGAGTTTTCCGATGAGACTACTCACAGAGACTAGGTTTTCTAGTTTTTCCCACACAAAGAGGTTACTTTACTAGGATTTTCCATGGAAACTCGTACGGTAACTAAGTTATCCCATTAGTTGACTCACTAGTCCCATGGCACTAATTCATTAGTGACTAAGTTTCCCCTTCCTGTGGCTGAGTTTTCCCATGAGACTACTCACAGTGGCTATGTTTTCGAGTTATTCCAACACAAAGAGGTTATTTTACTAGGTTTTGCCATTGAAACTAGTCCATTAACTAAGGTGTTCCCATCCGGTGACTCATTTTTCCCATGACACTAATTCCTTTGTGACTAAATTTTCCCCTCGTGTGACTGGATTTTCCCGTGAGACTAGTCAGGGTGATGAGGTTCTCGAGATTTTCCCACACAAAGAGGTTATTTTACAAGTATTTTCCATTGAAACTCGTCCGGTGAGTAAATATTCCCATCCGGTGACTCATTTTTTCCATGACACGAATTCCTTTGTGACTAAGTTTTCCCCTCCTGCGGCTGAGTTTTCCGATGAGACTACTCACAGAGACAAGGTTTTCTAGTTTTTCCCACACAAAGAGGTTACTTTACTAGGATTTTCCATGGAAACTCGTACGGTAACTAAGTTTTCCCATTAGTTGACTCACTAGTCCCATGGCACTAATTCCTTAGTGACTAAGTTTCCCCCTCCTGTGGCTGAGTATTCCCATGAGACTACTCACAGTGGCTAGGTTTTCGAGTTATTCCAACACAAAGAGGTTATTTTACTAGGTTTTGCCATTGAAACTAGTCCATTGACTACGGTTTTCCCTTCCGGTGACTCATTTTTCCCATGACACTAATTCCTTAGTGACTAAGTTTTCCCCTCGTGTGACTGAGATTTCCCGTGAGACTAGTCAAGGTGACGAGGTTCTCGAGTTTTTCCCACACAAAGAGGTTATTTTACAAGTATTTTCCATTGAAACTCGTCCGATGAGTAAAATTTTCCCATCCAGTGACTCATTTTTTCAATGACACGAATTCCTTTGTGGCTAAGTTTTCCACTCCTGCGGCTGAGTTTTCCGATGAGACTAGTCAAGGTGATGAGCTCGTTGAGTTTCTCGGACACAAAGAGGTTATTTTACAATTATTTTCCATTGAAACACATCCGGTGAGTAAAATTTTCCCATCCAGTGACTCATTTTTTCCATGACACGAATTCCTTTGTGACTAAGTTTTCCGCTCCTGCGGCTGAGTTTTCCGATGAGACTACTCACAGTGACAAGGTTTTCTAGTTTTTCCCACACAAAGAGTTTAATTTACTAGGATTTTCCATGGAAACTTGTTCGGTGACTAAAGTTTTCCCATTAGTTGACTCATTAGTCCCATGGCACTAATTCCTTAGTGAGTAAGTTTCCCCCTCCTGTGGCTGAGTTTTCCCATGAGACTACTCACAATGGCTAGGTTTTCGAGTTATTCCAACACAAAGAGGTTATTTTACTAGGTTTTGCCATTGAAACTAGTCCATTGACTACGGTTTTCCCTTGCGGTGACTCATTTTACCCATGACACTAATTCCTTAGTGACTAAGTTTTCCCCTCGTGTGACTGAGTTTTCCCGTGAGACTAGTCAAGGTGACGAGGTTCTCGAGTTTTTCCCACACAAAGAGGTTATTTTACAAGTATTTTCCATTGAAACTCGTCCGATGAGTAAAATTTTCCTATCCAGTGACTCATGTTTTCAATGACACGAATTCCTTTGTGGCTAAGTTTTACACTCCTGGGGCTGAGTTTTCTGATGAGACTAGTCAAGGTGATGAGCTTGTTGAGTTTCTCGGACACAAAGAGGTTATTTTACAATTATTTTCCATTGAAAAACGTCCGGTGAGTTAAATTTTCCCATCCAGTGACTCATTTTTTCCATGACACGAATTCCTTTGTGACTAAGTTTTCCACTCCTGCGGTTGAGTTTTCCGATGAGACTACTCACAGTGACAAGGTTTTCTAGTTTTTCCCACACAAAGAGTTTACTTTACTAGTATTTTCCATGGAAACTCGTTCGGTGACTAAAGTTTTCCCATTAGTTGACTCATTAGTCCCATGGCACTAATTCCTTAGTGAGTAAGTTTCCCCCTCCTGTGGCTGAGTTTTCCCATGAGACTACTCACAGTGGCTAGGTTTTCGAGTTATTCCAACACAAAGAGGTTATTTTACTAGGTTTTGCAATTGAAACTAGTCCATTGACTAAGGTTTTCCCATCCGGTGACTCATTTATCCCTTGACACTAATTCGTTAGTGACTAAGTTTTCCCCTAGTGTGACTGAGTTTTCCCGTGAGACTAGTCAAGGTGATGAGGTTCTCGAGTTTTTCCCACACAAAGAGGTTATTTTAAAAGTATTTTCCATTGAAACTAGTCCATTGACTAAGGTTTTCCCATCCGGTGACTCATTTTTCCTATGACACTAATTCCTTAGTGACTAAGTTTTCCCCTCTTGTGACTGAGTATTCCCGTGAGACTAGTCAAGGTGATGAGGTTCTCGAAATTTTTTCCCACACAAAGAGGTTATTTAACAAGTATTTTCCATTGAAACTCGTCCGGTGAGTAAAATTTTCCCATCCGGTGACTCATTTTTTCCATGACACGAATTCCTTTGTGACTAAGTTTTCCGCTCCTGCGGCTGAGTTTTCCGATGAGACTACTCACAGTGACAAGGTTTTCTAGTTTTTCCCACACAAAGAGTTTAATTTACTAGGATTTTCCATGGAAACTCGTTCGGTGACTAAAGTTTTCCCATTAGTTGACTCATTAGTCCCATGGCACTAATTCCTTAGTGAGTAAGTTTCCCCCTCCTGTGGCTGAGTTTTCCCATGAGACTACTCACAGTGGCTAGGTTTTCGAGTTATTCCAACACAAAGAGGTTATTTTACTAGGTTTTGCCATTGAAACTAGTCCATTGACTACGGTTTTCCCTTGCGGTGACTCATTTTACCCATGACACTAATTCCTTAGTGACTAAGTTTTCCCCTCGTGTGACTGAGTTTTCCTGTGAGACTAGTCAAGGTGACGAGGTTCTCGAGTTTTTCCCACACAAAGAGGTTATTTTACAAGTATTTTCCATTGAAACTCGTCCGCTGAGTAAAATTTTCCCATCCAGTGACTCATTTTTTCAATGACACGAATTCCATTGTGGCTAAGTTTTCCACTCCTGCGGCTGAGTTTTCCGATGAGACTAGTCAAGGTGATAAGCTTGTTGAGTTTCTCGGACACAAAGAGGTTATTTTACGATTATTTTCCATTGAAACACGTCCGGTGAGTAAAATTTTCCCATCCAGTGACTTATTTTTTCCATGACACGAATTCCTTTGTGACTAAGTTTTCCGCTCCTGCGGCTGAGTTTTCCGATGAGACTACTCACAGTGACAAGGTTTTCTAGTTTTTCCCACACAAAGAGTTTAATTTACTAGGATTTTACATGGAAACTCGTTCGGTGACTAAAGTTTTCCCATTAGTTGACTCATTAGTCCCATGGCACTAATTCCTTAATGAGTAAGTTTCCCCCTCCTGTGGCTGAGTTTTCCCATGAGACTACTCACAGTGGCTAGGTTTTCGAGTTATTCCAACACAAAGAGGTTATTTTACTAGGTTTTGCCATTGAAACTAGTCCATTGACTACGGTTTTCCCTTCCGGTGACTCATTTTTCCTATGACACTAATTCCTTAGTGACTAAGTTTCCCCCTCTTGTGACTGAGTATTCCCGTGAGACTAGTCAAGGTGATGAGGTTCTCGAAATTTTTTCCCACAGAAACAGGTTATTTAACAAGTATTTTCCATTGAAACTCGTCCGGTGGGTAAAATTTTCCCATCCGGTGACTCATTTTTTCCATGACACGAATTCCTTTGTGACTAAGTTTTCCCCTCCTGCGGCTGAGTTTTCCGATCAGACTACACACAGTGACAAGGTTTTCAAGTTTTTCCCACACAAAGAGGTTACTTTACTACGATTTGCCATGGAAACTCGTTCCGTGACTAAGGTTTTCCCATTAGTTGACTCATTAGTCCCATGGCACTAATTCCTTAGTGACTAAGTTTCCCCCTCTTGTAGATGAGTTTTCCTATGAGACTACTCACAGTGGCTAGGTTTTCGAGTTATTCCAACACAAATAGGTTATTTTACTAGGTTTCGCCATTCAATTTAGTGCATTGACTAAGGTTTCCCATTCGGTGACTCATTTTTCCCACGACACTAATTCCTTAGTGACTAAGTTTTCCCCTCGTGTGACTGAGTTTTCCCCTGAGACTAGTCAAGGTGATGAGGTTCTCGAGTTTTTCCCACACAAAGAGGTCATTTTACTAGTATTTTCCATTGAAACTCGTCCGGTGAGTAAAAGTTTCGCATTCGATGACTCATTTTTTCCATGACACGAATTCCTTTGTGACCAAATTTTCCCCTCCTGCGGCTGAGTTTTCCGATGAGACTACACACAGTGACAAGGTTTTCGAGTTTTTCCCACACAAAGAGGTTACTTTACTACGATTTGTCATGGAAACTCGTTCCGTGACTAAGGTTTTCCCATTAGTTGACTCATTAGTCCCATGGCACTAATTCCTTAGTGACTAAGTTTCCCCCTCTTGTGGATGAGTTTCCCCATGAGACTACTCACAGTGGCTAGGTTTTCGAGTTATTCCAACACAAAGAGGTTATTTTACTAGGTTTTTCCTTTGAAACTAGTCCATTGATCAAGGTTTTCCCATCCGGTGACTCATTTTTCCCATGACACTAATTCCTTAGTGACTAAGTTATCCCCACGTGTGGCTTGGTTTTCCCGTGAGACTAGTAAAGGTGATGAGGTTCTCGAGTTTTTCCCACACAAAGAGGTTATTTTACAAGTATTTTCCATTGAAACTCGTCCGGTGAGTAAAAATTTCCCATCCGGTGACTCATTTTTTCCATGACACGAATTCCTTTGTGACTAAGTTTCCCCCTCCTGCGGCTGAGTTTTCCGATGAGACTACTCACAGTGACAAGGTTTTCGAGTTTTTCCCACACAAAGAGGTTACTTTACTACGATTTGCCATATAAACTCGTTCGGTAACTACGGTTTTCCCATTAGTTGACTCATTAGTCCCATGGCACTAATTCCTTAGTGACTAAGTTTCCCCCTCCTGTGGTTGAGTTTTCCCATGGGACTACTCATAGTACCTAGGTTTTCGAGTTATTCCAACACAAAGAGGTTATTTTACTAGGTTTTTCCATTCAAATTAGTGCATTGACTAAGGTTTCCCATCCGGTGACTCATTTTTCCCATGACACTAATTCCTGAGTGACTAAGTTTTCACCTCGTGGGACTGAGTTTTCCCCTGAGACTAGTCAAGGTGATGAGGTTCTCGAGTTTTTCCCTCACAAAGAGGTTATTTTACAAGTATTTTCCGTTGAAACTTGTTCGGTGAGTATAAGTTTCGCATTCGATGACTCATTTTTTCCATGACACGAATTCCTTTGTGACCAAATTTTCCCCTCCTGCGGCTGAGTTTTCCGATGAGACTACTCACAGTGACAAGGTTTTCTAGTTTTTCCCACACAAAGAGGTTACTTTACGAGGATTTGCCATGGAAATTCGTTCGGTGACTAAGGTTTTCCCATTAGTTGACTCATTAGTCCCATGGCACTAATTCCTTAGTGACTAAGTTTCCCCCTACTATGGCTGAGTTTTCCCATGAGACTACTCACAGTGGCTAGGTTTTCGAGTTATTCCAACACAAAGAGGTTATTTTACTAGGTTTTTCCTTTGAAACTAGTCCATTGATCAAGGTTTTCCCATCCGGTGACTCATTTTTCCCATGACACTAATTCCTTAGTGACTAAGTTATCCCCACGTGTGGCTTGGTTTTCCCGTGAAACCAGTCAAGGTGATGAGGTTCTCGAGTTTTTCCCACACAAAGAGGTTATTTTACAAGTATTTTTCGTTGAAACTCGTCCGGAGAGTAAAATTTTCCCATCCGGTGATTCATTTTTTCCATGACACGAATTCCTTTGTGACTAAGTTTTGCCCTCCTGCGGCTGAGTTTTCCGAAGAGACTACTCATAGTGACAAGGTTTCTAGTTTTTCCCACACAAAGAGATTACTTTACTTGGATTTGCCATGGAAACTCGTTCAGTGACTAAGGTTTTCCCATTAGTTGACTCATTAGTCCCATGGCACTAATTCCTTAGTGACTAAGTTTCCCCCTATTGTGGCTGAGTTTTCCCATGAGACTGCTCACAGTGGCTAGGTTTTCGAGTTATTCCAACACAAAGACGTTATTTTACTAGGTTTTGCCATTCAATTTAGTGCATTGACTAACGTTTCCCATCCAGTGACTCATTTTTCCCACGACACTAATTCCTTAGTGACTAAGTTATCCCCACGTGTGGCTTAGTTTTCCCCTGAGACTAGTCAAGGTGATGAGGTTCTCGAGTTTTTCCCACACAAAGAGGTCATTTTACTAGTATTTTCCATTGAAACTCGTCCGGTGAGTAAAAGTTTCGCATTCGATGACTCATTTTTTCCATGACACGAATTCCTTTGTGACCAAATTTTCCCCTCCTGCGGCTGAGTTTTCCGATGAGACTACACACAGTGACAAGGTTTTCGAGTTTTTCCCACACAAAGAGGTTACTTTACTACGATTTGTCATGGAAACTCGTTCCGTGACTAAGGTTTTCCCATTAGTTGACTCATTAGTCCCATGGCACTAATTCCTTAGTGACTAAGTTTCCCCCTCTTGTGGATGAGTTTCCCCATGAGACTACTCACAGTGGCTAGGTTTTCGAGTTATTCCAACACAAAGAGGTTATTTTACTAGGTTTTTCCTTTGAAACTAGTCCATTGATCAAGGTTTTCCCATCCGGTGACTCATTTTTCCCATGACACTAATTCCTTAGTGACTAAGTTATCCCCACGTGTGGCTTGGTTTTCCCGTGAGACTAGTAAAGGTGATGAGGTTCTCGAGTTTTTCCCACACAAAGAGGTTATTTTACAAGTATTTTCCATTGAAACTCGTCCGGTGAGTAAAAATTTCCCATCCGGTGACTCATTTTTTCCATGACACGAATTCCTTTGTGACTAAGTTTTCCCCTCCTGCGGCTGAGTTTTCCGATGAGACTACTCACAGTGACAAGGTTTTCGAGTTTTTCCCACACAAAGAGGTTACTTTACTACGATTTGCCATATAAACTCGTTCGGTAACTACGGTTTTCCCATTAGTTGACTCATTAGTCCCATGGCACTAATTCCTTAGTGACTAAGTTTCCCCCTCCTGTGGTTGAGTTTTCCCATGGGACTACTCATAGTACCTAGGTTTTCGAGTTATTCCAACACAAAGAGGTTATTTTACTAGGTTTTTCCATTCAAACTAGTGCATTGACTAAGGTTTCCCATCCGGTGACTCATTTTTCCCATGACACTAATTCCTGAG
The DNA here is from genome assembly GCA_030819835.1 of Acmispon strigosus. NCBI lineage: Eukaryota > Viridiplantae > Streptophyta > Magnoliopsida > Fabales > Fabaceae > Acmispon > Acmispon strigosus. Next base: position 18,941,839 of record JAUAMA010000004.1, on the reverse strand, counting down.
TGACAAAGTTTTCACCTCGTGTGACTGAGTTTTCCCCTGAGACTAGTCAAGGTGATGAGGTTCTCGAGTTTTTCCCTCACAAAGAGGTTATTTTACAAGTATTTTCTGTTGAAACTTGTTCGGTGAGTATAAGTTTCGCATTCGATGACTCATTTTTTCCATGACACGAATTCCTTTGTGACCAAATTTTCCCCTCCTGCGGCTGATTTTTCCGATGCGACTACTCACAGTGACAAGGTTTTCTAGTTTTTCCCACACAAAGAGGTTACTTTACGAGGATTTGCCATGGAAACTCGTTCGGTGACTAAGGTTTTCCTATTAGTTGACTCATTAGTCCCATGGCACTAATTCCTTAGTGACTAAGTTTCCCCCTACTGTGGCTGAGTTTTCCCATGAGACTACTCACAGTGGCTAGGTTTTCGAGTTATTCCAACACAAAGAGGTTATTTTACTAGGTTTTTCCTTTGAAACTAGTCCATTGATCAAGGTTTTCCCATCCGGTGACTCATTTTTCCCATGACACTAATTCCTTAGTGACTAAGTTATCCCCACGTGTGGCTTAGTTTTCCCGTGAGACTAGTTAAGGAGATGAGGTTCTCGAGTTTTTCCCACACAAAGAGGTTATTTTACAAGTATTTTCCATTGAAACTCGTCCGGAGAGTAAATTTTTCCCTTCCGGTGACTCATTTTTTCCATGACACGAATTCCTTTGTGACTAAGTTTTGCCCTCCTGCGGCTGAGTTTTCCGAAGAGACTACTCAGAGTGACAAGGTTTTCTAGTTTTTCCCTCACAAAGAGATTACTTTACTAGGATTTGCCATGGAAACTCGTTCGGTGACTAAGGTTTTCCCATTAGTTGACTCATTAGTCCCATGGCACTAATTCCTTAGTGACTAAGTTTCCCCCTACTGTGGCTGAGTTTTCCCATGAGACTACTCACAGTGGCTAGGTTTTCGAGTTATTCCAACACAAAGACGTTATTTTACTAGGTTTTGCCATTCAATTTAGTGCATTGACTAAGGTTTCCCATCCGGTGACTCATTTTTTGCCACGACACTAATTCCTTAGTGACAAAGTTTTCCCCTCGTGTGACTGAGTTTTCCCCTGAGACTAGTCAAGGTGATGAGGTTCTCGAGTTTTTCCCACACAAAGAGGTTATTTTATAAGTATTTTCCATTGAAACTCGTCCGGTGAGTAAAATTTTCCCATCCGGTGACTCATTTTTTCCATGGCACGAATTCCTTTGTGACTAAGTTTTGCCCTCCTGCGGCTGAGTTTACCGATGAGACTACTCACAGTGAGAAGGTTTTCTAGTTTTTCCCACACAAAGAGGTTACTTTACTAGGATTTGCCATGGAAACTCGTTCGGTGACTAAGGTTTTCCCATTAGTTGACTCATTAGTCCCATGGCTCTAATTCCTTAGTGACTGAGTTTCCCCCTACTGTGGCTGAATTTTCCCATGAGACTACTCACAGTGGCTAGGTTTTCGAGTTATTCCAACACAAAGAGGTTATTTTACTAGGTTTTGCCATTTAAACTAGTCCATTGACTAAGGTTTTCCCATCCAGTGACTTATTTTTCCCATGACACTAATTCCTTAGTGACTAAGTTTCCCCCTCGTGTGACTGAGTTTTCCCGTGAGAATAGTCAAGGTGATGAGGTTCTCGAGTTTTTCCCACACAAAGAGGTTAGTTTTTCCCATCCGGTGACTCATTTTTTCCATGACACGAATTCCTTTGTGACTAAGTTTTCCCCTCCTGCGGCTGACTTTTCGATGAGACTACTCACAGTGACAAGGTTTTCTATTTTTTCCCACACAAAGAGGTACTTTACTAGGATTTGCCATGGAAACTCGTTCGGTGACTAAGGTTTTCCCATTAGTTGACTCATTTGTTCCGTGGCACTAATTCCTTAGTGACTAAGTTTTCCCCTCCTTTGGCTGAGTTTTCCCATGAGACTACTCACAGTGGCTAGGTTTTCGAGTTATTCCAACACAAAAATGTTATTTTACTAGGTTTTTCCATTGAAACTAGTCAATTGACTAAGTTTTCCCATCCGGTGACTCATTTTTCCGATGACACTAATTCCTTAATGACAAAGTTTTCCCCTCGTGTGACTGAGTTTTCCCGTGAGACTAGTCAACGTGATGAGGTTCTCGAGTTTTTCCCACACAAAGAGGTTATTTTACAAGTATTTTACATTGAAACTCGTCCGGTGAGTAAAAGTTTCCCATCTGGTGACTCATTTTTTCCATGACACGAATTCCTTTGTGACTAAGTTTTCCCCTCCTGCGGCTGAGTATTCCGAGAGACTACTCACAGTGACAAGATTTTCTAGTTTTTCCCACACAAAGAGGTTACTTTACTAGAATTTTCCATGGAAACTCGTTCGGTGACTAAGGTTTTCCCATTAGTTGACTCATTAGTCCCATGGCACTAATTCCTTAGTGACTAAGTTTCCCCCTATTGTGGCCGAGTTTTCCCATGAGATTACTCACAGTGGCTAGGTTTTCGAGTTATTCCAACCCAAAGAGGTTATTTTTCTAGGTTTTGCCATTGAAACTAGTCCATTGACTTAGGTTTTCCCATCATTTTTCCCATGACACTAATTTCTTAGTGACTAAGTTTTCCCCTCGTGTGACTGAGTTTTCCCGTGAGACTAGTCAAGGTGATGAGGTTCTCGAGTTTTTCCCACACAAAGAGGTTATATGACAAGTATTTTCCATTGAAACTCGTCCGGTGAGTAAAATTTTCCCATCCGGTGACTCATTGTTTCCATGACACGATTTCCTTTGTGATGAAGTTTTCCCCTCCTGCGGCTGAGTGTTCCGATGAGACTACTCACAGTGACAAGGTTTTCTAGTTTTTCCCACACAAAGAGGTTACTTTACTAGGATTTGCCATGGAAACTCGTTCGGTGACTAAGGTTTTCCCATTAGTTGACTCATTAGTCCCATGGCTCTAATTCCTTAGTGACTAAGTTTCCCCCTACTGTGGCTGAGTTTTCCCATGAGACTGCTCACAGTGGCTAGGTTTTCGAGTTATTCCAACACAAAGAGGTTATTTTACTAGGTTTTGCCATTGAAACTAGTCCATTGACTTAGGTTTTCCCATCATTTTTCCCATGACACTAATTTCTTAGTGACTAAGTTTTCCCCTCGTGTGACTGAGTTTTCCCTTGAGACTAGTCAAGGTGATGAGGTTCTCGAGTTTTTCCCACACAAAGAGGTTATATTACAAATATTTTCCATTGAAACTCGTCCGGTGAGTAAAATTTTCCCATCCGGTGACTCATTGTTTCCATGACACGAATTCCTTTGTGATGAAGTTTTCCCCTCCTACGGCTGAGTTTTCCGATGAGACTACTCACAGTGACAAGGTTTTCTATTTTTTCCCACACAAATAGGTTACTTTACTAGGATTTGCCTTGGAAACTCGTTCGGTGACTAAGGTTTTCCCATTAGTTGACTCATTAGTCCCATGGCACTAATTCCTTAGTGACTAAGTTTCCCCCTCCAGTGGCTGAGTTTTCCCATGAGACTGCTCACAGTGGCTAGGTTTTCGAGTTATTCCAACACAAAAAGTTATTTTACTAAGTTTTTCCATTGAAACTAGTCCATTGACTAAGGTTTTCCCATTCAGTGACTCATTTTTCCCATGACACTAGTTCCTTAGTGACTAAGATTTCCCCTCGTGTGACTGTGTTTTCTCGTGAGACTAGTCAAGGTGATGAGGTTCTCGAGTTTATCCCACACAAAGAGGTTATTTTACAAGTATTTTCCGTTGAAACTCGTCCGGTGAGTAAAATTTTCCCATAAGGTGACTCATTTTTTCCATGACACGAATTCCTTTGTGACTAAGTTTTCCCCTCCTGCGGCTGAGTTTTCCGATGAGACTACTCACAGTGACAAGGTTTTCTATTTTTTCCCACACAAAGAGGTTACTTTACTAGGATTTGCCATGGAAACTCGTTCGGTGACTAAGGTTTTCCCATTAGTTGACTCATATGTTCCATGGCACTAATTCCTTAGTGATTAAGTTTTCCCCTCCTTTGGCTGAGTTTTCCCATGAGACTACTCACAGTGGCTAGGTTTTCGAGTTTGTCCAACACAAAGAGCTTATTTTACTAGGTTTTGCCATTGAAAGTAGTCAATTGACTAAGGTTTTCCCATCTGGTGACTCATTTTTCCCATGACAATTATTGCTTAGTGACAAAGTTTTCCCCTCGTGTGACTGAGTTTTGCCGTGAGACTAGTCAACGTGATGAGGTTCTCGAGTTTTTCCGACACAAAGAGGTTATTTTACAAGTATTTTCCATTGAAACTCGTCCGGTGAGTAAAAGTTTCCCATCCGGTGACTCATTTTTACCATGACACGAATTCCTTTGTGACTAAGTTTTCCCCTCCTGCGGCTGAGTATTCCGAGAGACTACTCACAGTGACAAGGTTTTCTAGTTTTTCCCACACAAAGAGGTTACTTTACTAGGATTTTCCATGGAAACTCGTTCGGTGACTAAGGTTTTCCCATTAGTTGACTCATTAGTCCCATGGCACTAATTCCTTAGTGACAAAGTTTCCCCCTACTGTGGCTGAGTTATCCCATGAGACTACTCACAGTGGCTAGGTTTTCGAGTTATTCCAACACAAAGAGGTTATTTTACTAGGTTTTGCCATTGAAACTAGTCCATTGACTAAGGTTTTTCCATCATTTTTCCCATGACACTAATTTCTTAGTGACTAAGTTTTCCCCTCGTGTGACTGAGTTTTCCCGTGAGACTAGTCAAGGTGATGAGGTTCTCGAGTTTTTCCCACACAAAGAGGTTATATTACAAATATTTTCCATTGAAACTCGTCCGGTGAGTAAAATTTTCCCATCCGGTGACTCATTGTTTCCATGACACGAATTCCTTTGTGATGAAGTTTTCCCCTCCTGCGGCTGAGTTTTCCGATGAGACTACTCACAGTGACAAGGTTATCTATTTTTCCCACCCAAATAGGTTACTTTACTAGGATTTGCCTTGGAAACTCGTTCGGTGACTAAGGTTTTCCCATTAGGTTACTCATTAGTCCCATGGCACTAATTCCTTAGTGACTAAGTTTCCCCCTTCGGTGGCTGAGTTTTCCCATGAGACTGCTCACAGTGGCTAGGTTTTCGAGTTATTCCAATACAAAGAGGTTATTTTACTAAGTTTTTCCATTGAAACTAGTCCATTGACTAAGGTTTTCCCATTCAGTGACTCATTTTTCCCACGACACTAGTTCCTTAGTGACTAAGATTTCCCCTCGTGTGACTGTGTTTTCCCGTGAGACTAGTCAAGGTGATGAGGTTCTCGAGTTTATCCCACACAAAGAGGTTATTTTACAAGTATTTTCCATTGAAACTCGTCTGGTGAGTAAAAGTTTCCCATCCGGTGACTCATATTTTCCACGACACGAGTTCCTTTGTGACTAAGTTTTACCCTCCTGCGGCTGAGTTTTCTGATGAGACTACTCACAGTGAAAAGGTTTTCTAGTTTTTCCCACTCAAAGAGGTTACTTTACTAGGATTTGCCATGGAAACTCGTTCGGTGACTAAGGTTTTCTCCCATTAGTTGACTCATTAGTCCCATGGCACTAATTCCTTAGTGACTAAGTTTCCCCCTCCTGTGGCTGAGTTTTCCCGTGAGAGAACTCACAGTGGCTAGGTTTTTGAGTTATTCCAACACAAAGAGGTTATTTTACTAGGTTTTTCCATTGAAACTAGTCAATTGACTAAGTTTTTCCCATCCGGTGACTCATTTTTCCCATGACCCTAATTCCTTATTGACTAAGTTTTCCCCTCGTGTGACTGAGTTTTCGCGTGAGACTAATCAAGGTGATGAGGTTCTCGAGTTTTTCCCACACAAAGAGGTTATTTTACAAGTATTTTCCGTTGAAACTCGTCCGGTGAGAAACAATTTCCCACCCGGTGACTCATTTTTTCCATGACACGAATTCCTTTGGGACTAAGTTTTCCCCTCCTGCGGCTGAGTTTTCCGATGAGACTACTCACAGTGACAAGGTGTTCTAGTTTTTCCCACACAAAGGTTATTTTACTAGGACTTGCCATGGAAAGTCGTTCGGTGACTAAGGTTTTCCCATTAGTTGACTCATTAGTCCCATGGCACTATTTCTTTAGTGACCAAGTTTCCCCCTCCTGTGGCTAAATTTTCCCATGAAACTACTCTCAGTGGCCAGGTTTTCGAGTTATTCCAACACAAAGAGGTTATTTTACTAGGTTTTTCCATTGAAACTAGTCCATTGACTAAGGTTTGTCCATCCGGTGACTCATTTTTCCCATGACACTCATTCCTTAGTGACTCAGTTTTCCCCTCATGTGACTGAATTTTCCCGTGAGACTAGTCACGGTGATGAGGTTCTCAGGTTTTTCCCACACAAAGAGGTTACTTTACAAGTATTTTCCATTGAAACTCGTCCGGTGAGTATAATTTTCCCATTCGGTGACTCATTTTTTCCATGGCACGAATTCCTTTGTGACTAAATTTTCCCCTCCCGCGACTGAGTTTTCCGATGAGACTACTCACAGTGACAAGGTTATCTAGTTTTTCCAAACAAAGAGGTTATTTTACTAGGATTTGCCATGGAAACTCTTTCGGTGACTAAGGTTTTCCCATTAGTTGACTCATTAGTCCCATGGCACTAATTCCTTAGTGACCAAGTTTCCCCCTCCTATGGCTGAGTTTTCCCATGAAACTACTCTCAGTGGCCAGGTTTTCGAGTTATTCCAACACAAAGAGGTTATTTTACTTGGCTTTGCCATTGAAACTAGTCCATTGACTAAGGTTTTGCCATCCGATGACTCATTTTTCCCATGACACTAATTCCTTAGTGAATCAGTTTTCCCCTCCTGTGACTGAGTTTTTTCGTGAGACTAGTCAGGTAGATGAGGTTCTCGAGTTTTTCGCACCCAAAGAGGTTATTTTACAAGTATTTTCCATTGAAACTCGTCCGGTGAGTAAAATTTTCCCATCCGGTGAATCATTTTTTCCATTACACGAATTCCTTTGTGACTAAGTTTTCCCCTCCTGCGAATGAGTTTTCCGATGAGACTACTCACAGTGACAAGGTTTTCTAGTTTTGCCCACACAAAGAGGTTATTTTTCTAGGAATTGCCATGGAAACTCGTTCGGTGACTAAGGTTTTCCCCTTAGTTGACTCATTAGTCCCATGGCACTAATTCCTTAGTGACTAAGTTTTCCCCTCCTGTGGCTGAGTTTTCCCATGAGACTACTCTCTGTGGCCAGGTTTTCAAGTTATTCCAACACAAAGAGGTTATTTTACGAGGTTTTGCCATTGAAACTAGTCCATTGCCTAAGGTTTTCCCATCCGGTGAATCATTTTCCCACGACACTAATTCCTTAGTGACTAAGTTTTCCCATCATGTGACAGAGTTTTCCCGTGAGACTAGTCAAGGTGATGAGGTTCTCGAGTTTTTCCCACACGAATATGTTATTTTAGAAGTATTCTCCATTGAAACTCGTCTGGTGAGTAAAATTTTCCCATCCGGTGACTCATTTTTTCCATGACACGAATTCCTTTGTGACTAAGTTTTTCCCATACAGTGACAAGGTTTTCTACTTTTTCCCACACAAAGAGGTTAATTTAATAGGATTTGCCATGGAATCTCATTTGGTGACTAAGGTATTCCCATTAGTTGACTCATTAGTCCCACGACACTAATTCCTAAGTGACCAAGTTTCCCCCTCTCGTGGCTCAGTTTTCCCATGAGACTACTCACAGTGGCCAGGTTTTCGAGTTATTCCAACACAAAGTGGTTTTTTTTCTAGGTTTTTCCTTTGAAACTAGTCCATTGACTAAGGTTTTCCCATCTGGTGACTCATTTTTCCCATGACACTAATTCCTTAGTGACTAAGTTTTCCCCTCATGTGACTGAGTTTTCGCGTGAGACTAGTCATGGTGATGAGGTTCTCGAGATTTTCCCACACAACGAGGTTATTTTACAAGTATTTTCCATTGAAACTCGTCCGGTGAGTAAAATTTTCCCATCCGGTGACTCACTTTTTCCATGACACGAATTCCTTGGTGACTAAATTTTCCCCTCCTGCGACTGAGTTTTCGGATGAGACTACTGACAGTGACAAGGTTTTCTAGTTTTGCCCACACAAAGAGGTTATTTTACTAGGATTTGCCATGGAAACTCGTTCGGTGACTAAGGTTTTCCCATTAGTTGACTCATTAGTCCCATGGCACTAATTCCTTAGTGAGTAAGTTTTCCACTCCTTTGGCTTAGTTTTCCCATGAGACTACTCTCTGTGGCCAGGTTTTCGATTTATTCCAACACAAAGAGGTTATTTTAGTAGGTTTTGCCATTGAAACTAGTCCATTGCCTAAGGTTTTCCCATCCGGTGACTCATTTTCCCATGACACTAATTCCTTAGTGACTAAGTTTTCCCCTCATGTGACAGAGTTTTCCCGTGAGACTAGTCAAGGTGATGAGGTTCTCGAGTTTTTCCCACACAAAGATGTTATTTTACAAGTATTTTCCATTGAAACTCGTATGGTGAGTAAAGTTTTCCTATCCGGTGACTCATTTTTTCGATGACACGAATTCCTTTGTGACTAAGTTTTCCCCTCCTACGGCTGAGTTTTCCGATGAGACTACTCACAGTGACAAGGTTTTCTAGTTTTTCCCTCACAAAGAGGTTTCTTTACTAGGATTTGCCATGGAAACTCGTTCGGTGACTAAGGTTTTCCCATTAGTTGACTCATTAGTCCCATGGCACTAATTCCTTAGTGACTAAGTTTTCCCCTCCTGTGGATGAGTTTTCCCATGAGACTACTCACAGTGGCCAGGTTTTCGAGTTATTCCAACACAAAGAGGTTATTTTTCTAGGTTTTTCCTTTGAAACTAGTCCATTGGCTAAGGTTTTCCCATCTGGTGAGTCATTTTTCCCATGACACTAATTCCTTAGTGACTAAGTTTTCCCCTCATGTGACTGAGTTTTCGCGTGAGACTAGTCATGGTGATGAGGTTCTCGAGATTTTCCCACACAACGAGGTTATTTTACAAGTATTTCAAGGGTTGGCTTTTCTACATGGTTCTCTTCTTAATAAGGGTGGGTAGATGATATTAAGCTCGGTTTATACAGAGAGGATAGGAGTTTGGGTTCTCTGTTTTTTGAGGGTGTGTGAGTTGGGAAAGATAAGAGTAATACTCTATGAATGTTTCTCACACAGAAGCACATATACTCAGGCAGAGGTAGAGGTAGGCTTGAAGCATCCTGAGTATGAACCAAGGTTCCTTGGCTCTTGGGACAGACTTAGTTGGCATATGGAAGTTTAAGTCTAAGTTGTCCAACTATTTCGGAGGCAGGGTTTTCTATTTATATCTTCAGTTGCAGTTCTTCATTCTTCTTCTTCAGAATGAGAGAAAACCTGTCCGAAGTGCTTCTTCCTCTCTGAGCTGCACATAACGGCTAGTTCTGCATTTTTCAGCAAGTGTAAGACACGATCTGAGAATCACCGATTCGCCTGGGTTGATGTCGTCTGGCTCCATGCTGAGCGAGTAGCTTTGAGCTATGTCTTTGGTATTTAATGCGTGAAGTTTTAGCTGTGGAGTTTGCTTTGACCATTTTACCCCAGTTCTTGCCAGCTAATACTCGTCATGTGCTTTGGTCAGACATTTTGAATTTCGACCGTTGAGAGTGTACGATGCTCAGAGATTCTTGCCATTGATTCCGCGATGTCAGCTTGATTTGAGGAAAAGTAGAATAGCAGTGGGACCAAGGAATATTGTATTAATTGTGTCCCTTTCTACTTTCTGCCGCAGCCAGTACATTAATAAATATGCAGACGAGGTAGAAGTCTTTTGATCCAAGAAGCAATTACTCAAGATGAGGAGAATAATTTCTTTAATGCTTCTGTTAACCTGATATCCTCGAAAAACACACTTCTTGATCTTTGTACCTTTGGTGCAATTGACACTTGAGCGGACGAATTCTTCCTTGGAAGTTGGCAGACGCAGTCTCCTTTCAATGCTTGAAATTCCGTCACTAAGTGGCTTGTTTCGACAGACGAACTTTCTTCGTTCAGACCTTCTTCGAGGATTAGAATTTTCTTGGCTTAGGGTACTGAACCTTTTTCTTTTCTTCTGTTGCTTCTTTTGAAGTTCTCCATCTGAGTAAGTTGATTCCCAACTTCTTTATATGATGCAAGAGAGGCTTCGATAACGTAGGTATTTCTTCATAGGTTGTCATACTCTTTTAGCTTTAGATGAAGCAGTCTTTCTCTTGATAACTGTAGGTTTGAGTGACAGATTGTTTTATCTTCTTGAGGTAGACTTTGACTTGAGCGTGCAGACTTTGATGAAGTGTCCTTGAGAGAGGATGTTGAATTGCCCATTTGAAGTTAATGCTTTTATCCCTCGAGAGTCACCGGACTGTCATGTACATCAATGCTTTCCTTTGTATATTTTTGACAGTATTTCCTTCAGAGTGGCCGGACGGACTTTTCTGGTGGACTAGTTCTCTTGATGATACTTTGAGGTTCATTCAGTCCCTTTAGAGATAGTTATTCCTGTACAAGATAATTTTCACTATGTTAGAAATTCTATCTTAAGCAATATTAAACCTTAAAGAAATTGTTAATTATCAAAACATAATAATTCAATTAATTATTTGACTCTGACACATTGACTTAGTGACTAAGTTTTCCCCTCATGTGACTGAGTTTTTACGTGAGACTAGTCAAGGTGATGAGGTTCTCGAGTTTTTCCCACACAGAGGTTATTTTACAAGTATTTTCCATTGAAACTCGTCCGGTGAGAAAAAATTTCCCATCCGGTGACTCATTTTTTCCATGACACGAATTCCTTTGTGACTAAGTTTTCCCCTCCTGTGACTGAGTTTTCCGATGAGACTACTCACAGTGACAAGGTTTTCTAGTTTATCCCACACAAAGAGGTTATTTTACTAGGATTTACCACGGAAACTCGTTCGGTGACTAAGGATTTCCCATTAGTTGACTCATTAGTCCCATGGCACTAATTCCTTAGTGACTAAGTTTCCCCCACCTGTGGTTGAGTTTTCCCATGAGACTACTCACAGTGGCAAGGTTTTCGAGTTATTCCAACACAAAGAGGTTATTTTACTTGGTTTTGCCATTGAAACTAGTCAATTGACTAAGTTTTTCCCATCCGGTGACTCATTTATCCCATAACACTAATTCCTTAGTGACTAAGTTTTCCCCTCATGTGACTGAGTTTTCCCGTCAGACTAGTCAAGGTGATGAGGTTCTCGATTTTTTGCCACACAAAGAGGTTATTAAACAAGTATTTTTCATTTAAACTCGTCCGGTGAGTAAAATTTTCCCATCCGGTGACTCATTTTTTCCATGACACGAATTCCGTTGTGACTAAGTTTTCCTCTCCTGCAACTGAGTTTTCCGATGAGACTACTCACTATGACAAGGTTTTCTAGTTTTTCCCACACAACGAGGTTATTTTACTAGGATTTGCCCTGGAAACTTGTTCGGTGACTAAGGTTTTCCCATTAGTTGACTCATTAGTCCCATGGCACAAATTCCTTAGTGACTAAGTTTCTCCCTCCTATTGCTGAGTTTTCCCATGAGACTACTCACAGCGACAAGGTTTTCTAGTTTTTCCCACACAAAGAGGTTATTTTACTTGGATTTGCCATGGAATCTCGTTTGGTGACTAAGGTTTTCCCATTAGTTGACTCATTAGTCCCATGGAACTAATTCCTTAGTGACCAAGTTTCCCCCTCTTGTGGCTGAGTTTTCCCATGAGACTACTCACAGTGGCCAGGTTTTCGAGTTATTCCAACACAAAGAGGTTATTTTACTAGGATTTTCCATGGAAACTCGTTCGGTGACTAATGTTTTCCCATTAGTTGATTCATTAGTCCCATGGCACTAATTCCTTAGTGACTAAGTTTCCCGCTCCTGCGGTTGAGTTTTCCGATGAGACTACTCACGGTCACAAGGTTTTCTAGTTTTTCCCACACAAAGAGGTTATTTTACTAGGATTTGCCATGAAAACTCGTTCGGTGACTAAGGTTTTCCCATTAGTTGACTCATTAGTCCCATGGCACTAATTCCTTAGTGACTAAGTTTCCCCCTCCTGCGGTTGAGTTTTTCCGATGAGACTACTCACGGTGACAAGGTTTTCTAGTTTTTCTCACACAAAGAGGTTATTTTACTAGGATTTGCCATGAAAACTCGTTCGGTGACTAAGGTTTTCCCATTAGTTGACTCATTAGTCCAATGGTACTAATTACTTAGTGACTAAGTTTCCCCCTCCTGTCGCTGAGTTTTCCCATGAGACTACTCACAGTGGCAAGGTTTTCGAGTTATTCCAACACAAAGAGGTTATTTTACTTGGTTTTGCCATTGAAACTAGTCAATTGACTAAGTTTTTCCCATCCGGTGACTCATTTATCCCATAACACTAATTCCTTAGTGACTAAGTTTTCCCCTCATGTGACTGAGTTTTCCCGTCAGACTAGTCAAGGTGATGAGGTTCTCGATTTTTTGCCACACAAAGAGGTTATTAAACAAGTATTTTTCATTTAAACTCGTCCGGTGAGTAAAATTTTCCCATCCGGTGACTCATTTTTTCCATGACACGAATTCCGTTGTGACTAAGTTTTCCTCTCCTGCAACTGAGTTTTCCGATGAGACTACTCACTATGACAAGGTTTTCTAGTTTTTCCCACACAACGAGGTTATTTTACTAGGATTTGCCCTGGAAACTTGTTCGGTGACTAAGGTTTTCCCATTAGTTGACTCATTAGTCCCATGGCACAAATTCCTTAGTGACTAAGTTTCTCCCTCCTATTGCTGAGTTTTCCCATGAGACTACTCACAGCGACAAGGTTTTCTAGTTTTTCCCACACAAAGAGGTTATTTTACTTGGATTTGCCATGGAATCTCGTTTGGTGACTAAGGTTTTCCCATTAGTTGACTCATTAGTCCCATGGCACTAATTCCTTAGTGACCAAGTTTCCCCCTCTTGTGGCTGAGTTTTCCCATGAGACTACTCACAGTGGCCAGGTTTTCGAGTTATTCCAACACAAAGAGGTTATTTTACTAGGATTTTCCATGGAAACTCGTTCGGTGACTAATGTTTTCCCATTAGTTGATTCATTAGTCCCATGGCACTAATTCCTTAGTGACTAAGTTTCCCGCTCCTGCGGTTGAGTTTTCCGATGAGACTACTCACGGTCACAAGGTTTTCTAGTTTTTCCCACACAAAGAGGTTATTTTACTAGGATTTGCCATGAAAACTCGTTCGGTGACTAAGGTTTTCCCATTAGTTGACTCATTAGTCCCATGGCACTAATTCCTTAGTGACTAAGTTTCCCCCTCCTGCGGTTGAGTTTTTCCGATGAGACTACTCCCGGTGACAAGGTTTTCTAGTTTTTCTCACACAAAGAGGTTATTTTACTAGGATTTGCCATGAAAACTCGTTCGGTGACTAAGGTTTTCCCATTAGTTGACTCATTAGTCCAATGGTACTAATTACTTAGTGACTAAGTTTCCCCCTCCTGTCGCTGAGTTTTCCCATGAGACTACTCACAGTGGCCAGGTTTTCGAGTTATTCCAACACAAAGAGGTTATTTTACTAGATTTTGCCATGGAAACTCATTCGGTGACTAAGGTTTTCCCATTAGTTGACTCATTAGTCCAATGGCACTAATTCCTTAGTGACTAAGTTTCCCCCTCCTGTGGCTGAGTTTTCCCATGAGACTACTGACAGTGGCTAGGTTTTCAAGTTATTCCAACACAAAGAGGTTATTTTACTAGGATTTGCCATGAAAACTCGTTCGATGACTAAGGTTTTCCCATTAGTTGACTCATTAGTCCCATGGCACTAATTCCTTGGTGACTAAGTTTCCCCCTCCTGCGGTTCAGTTTTCCGATGAGACTACTCACGGTGACAAGGTTTTCTAGTTTTTCCCACACAAAGAGGTTATTTTACTAGGATTTGCCATGAAAACTCGTTCGGTGACTAAGGTTTTCCCATTAGTTGACTCATTAGTCCAATGGTACTAATTACTTAGTGACTAAGTTTCCCCCTCCTGTCGCTGAGTTTTCCCATGAGACTACTCACAGTGGCCAGGTTTTAGAGTTATTCCAACACAAAGAGGATATTTTACTAGATTTTGCCATGGAAACTCATTCGGTGACTAAGGTTTTCCCATTAGTTGACTCATTAGTCCAATGGCACTAATTCCTTAGTGACTAAATTTCCCCCTCCTGTGGCTGAGTTTTCCCATGAGACTACTGACAGTGGCTAGGTTTTCAAGTTATTCCAACACAAAGAGGTTATTTTACTAGGATTTGCCATGAAAACTCGTTCGATGACTAAGGTTTTCCCATTAGTTGACTCATTAGTCCCATGGAACTAATTCCTTGGTGACTAAGTTTCCCCCTCCTGCGGTTCAGTTTTCCGATGAGACTACTCACGGTGACAAGGTTTTCTAGTTTTTCCCACACAAAGAGGTTATTTTACTAGGATTTGCCATGAAAACTCGTTCGGTGACTAAGGTTTTCCCATTAGTTGACTCATTAGTCCAATGGCACTAATTACTTAGTGACTAAGTTTCCCCCTCCTGTCGCTGAGTTTTCCCATGAGACTACTCACAGTGGCCAGGTTTTCGAGTTATTCCAACACAAAGAGGTTATTTTACTAGGTTTTGCCATGGAAACTCATTCGGTGACTAAGGTTTTCCCATTAGTTGACTCATTAGTCCAATGGCACTAATTCCTTAGTGACTAAGTTTCCCCCTCCTGTGGCTGAGTTTTCCCATGAGACTACTCACAGTGGCTAGGTTTTCAAGTTATTCCAACACAAAGAGGTTATTTTACTAGGATTTGCCATGAAAACTCGTTCGATGACTAAGGTTTTCCCATTAGTTGACTCATTAGTCCCATGGCACTAATTCCTTAGTGACTAAGTTTCCCCCTCATGCGGTTGAGTTTTCCGATGAGACTACTCACGGTGACAAGGTTTTCTTGTTTTTCCCACACAAAGATGTTATTTTACTAAGATTTGCCATGAAAACTCGTTCGGTGACTAAGGTTTTCCCATTTTTGACTCATTAGTCCAATGGCACTAATTCCTTAGTGACTAAGTTTCCCCCTCCTGTGGCTAAGTATTCCCACGAGACTACTCACAGTGGCTAGGTTTTCGAGTTATTCCAACACAAAGAGGTTATTTTACTAGGTTTTGCCATCGAAACTAGTCCCTTAACTTAGGTTTTCCCATCCGGCGACTCATTTTTCCCATGACAGTAATTCCTTAAAGACTAAGTTTTCCCCTCGTGTGACTGAGTTTTCCCGTGACACTAGTCAAGGTGATGAGGTTCTCGAGTTTTTCCCACATAAAGAGGTTATTTTACAAGTATTTTCCATTGAAACTCGTCCGGTAAGTAAAAATTTCCCATCCGGTGACTCATTTTTTTCCATGACATGAATTCCTTTGTGGCTAAGTTTTCCCCTCCTGCGACTGAGTTTTCCGATGAGACTACTCACAGTGACAAGGTTTTCTAGTTTTTCCCACACAAAGAGGTTATTTTACTTGGATTTGCCATGGAAACTCGTTGGTGACTAAGGTTTTCCCATTAGTTGACTCATTAGACCCATGGCACTAATTCCTTAGTGACTAAGTTTCCCCCTCCTGTGGCTGAGTTTTCCCACGAGACTACGCACAGTGGCAAGGTTTTCGAGTTATTCCAACACAAAGAGGTTATTTTACTAGGTTTCACCATCGAAACTAGTCCATTAACTTAGGTTTTCCCATCCGGTGACTCATTTGTCCCATGACACTAATTCCTTAGTGACTAACTTTTCCCCTCGTGTGACTGAGTTTTCCCGTGACACTAGTCAAGATGATGAGGTTCTCGAGTTTTTCCCACATAAAGAGGTTATTTTACAAGTATTTTCCATTGAAACTCGTCCGGTGAGTAAAAATTTCACATCCGGTGACTCATTTTTTCCATGACATGAATTCCTTTGTGGCTAAGTTTTCCCCTCCTGCGACAGAGTTTTCCGATGAGACTACTCACAGTGACAAGGCTTTCTAGTTTTTCCCACACAAAGAGGTAATTTTACTAGGATTTGCCATGGAAATTCGTTCGGTGACCAAGGTTTTCCCATTACTTGACTCATTAGTCCCATGGCACTAATTCCTTAATGACTAAGTTTCCCCCTCCTATGGCTGAAGTTTCCCATGAGACTACTCACAGTGGCTAGGTTTTCGAGTTATTCCAACACAAGGAGGTTATTTTGCTAGGTTTTTCCATTGAAACTAGTCCATTGACTTAGGTTTTCCCATCCGGTGACTCATTAGTCTCATGAAACTAATTCCTTAGTGACTAAGTTTTCCCCTCGTGTGACTGAGTTTTCCCGTGACACTAGTCAAGGTGATGAGGTTCTCGAGTTTTTCCCACATAAAGAGGTTATTTTACAAGTATTTTCCATTGAAACTCGTCGGGTGAGTAAAATTTTCCTATCCGGTGACTCATTTTTTTCATGACACGAATTCCTTTGTGTCTAAGTTTTGCCCTCCTGCGACTGAGTTTTCCGATGAGACTACTCACAGTGACAAGGTTTTCTAGTTTTTCCCACACAAAGAGGTTACTTTACTAGGATTTGCCATGGAAACTCGTTCGGTGACTAAGGTTTTCCCATCACTTGACTCATTAGTCCCATGGCACTAATTCCTTAGTGACTTAGTTTCCCCCTCCTGTGGCTGAGTTTTCCCACGAGACTACTCACAGTGGCTAGGTTTTCGAGTTTTCCAACACAAAGAGGTTATTTTACTAGCTTTTGCCATCGAAACTAGTCCATTGACTAAGGTTTTCCCATCTGGTGACTCATTATTCCCATGACACTAATTCCTTAGTGACTAAGTTTTCCCCTCATGTGACTGAGTTTTCCCGTGAGACTAGTCAAGGTGATGAGGTTCTCGAGTTTTTCCCACACAAAGGTTATTTTACAAGTATTTTCCATTGAAACTCGTCCGGTGAGTAAAATTTTCCCATCCGGTGACTCATTTTGTCCATGACACGAATTCCTTTGTGACTAAGTTTTCCTCTCCAGCGACTGAGTTTTCAGATGAGACTACTCACAGTGACAAGGTTTTCTAGTTTTTCCCGCACATAGAGGTTATTTTACCAGGAATTGCCATGGAAACTCGTTCGGTGACTAAGGTTTTCCCATTAGTTGACTCATTAGTCCCATGGCACTAATTCCTTAGTGTCTATATTTCCCCCTCCTGTGGCTGAGTTATCCCATGAGACTACTCACAGTGGCCAGGTTTTCGAGTTATTCCAACACAAAGAGGTTATTTTACTAGGTTTTGCCATTGAAACTAGTCCATTGACTAAGGTTTTCCCATCCGGTGACACATTTTTCCCATGACACTAATTCCTTAGTGACTAAGTTTTCCCCTCTTGTGACTGAATTTTCCCGTGAGACTAGTCAAGGTGATGAGGTTCTCGAGTTTTTCCCACACAAAGAGGTTCTTTTACAAGTTTTTTCCATTGACACTCGTCCGGTGAGTAAAATTTTCCCCTACGATGACTCATTTTTTCCATGACATGAATTCCTTTGTGACTTAGTTTTTCCCTCCTGCGACTGAGTTTTCCAATGAGACTACTACTCACAGTGACAAGGTTTTCTAGTTTTTCCCACACAAAGAGGTTATTTTACTAGGTTTTGCCAGTGAAACTAGTCCATTGACTAAGGTTTTCCCATCCGGTGACTCATTTTTCCCATGACACTAATTCCTTAGTGACTAAGTTTTCCCCTCATGTGACTGAGTGTTCCTGTGAGACTAGTCAAGGTGATGAGATTCTCGAGTTTTTCCCACACAAAGAGGTTATTTTACAAGTATTTTCCATTGAAACTCGTCCGGCGAGTTAAATATTCCCATCTGGTGACTCATTTTTTCCATGACACGAATTCCTTTGTGACTAAGTTTTCCCCTCCTGCGATTGAGTTTTTCGATGAGACTACTCATAATTACAAGGTTTTCTAGTTTTTCCCACACAAAGAGGTTATTTTACTAGGATTTACCATGGAAACTCGTTCGGTGACTAAGGTTTTCTCATTAGTTGACTCATAAGTCCCATGGCACTAATTCCTTAGTGACTAAGTTTCCCCCTCCTTTGGCTGAATTTTCCCATGAGACTACTCATATTGTCTAGGTTTTCGAGTAATTCCAACACAAAGAGGATATTTTACTAGGTTTTGCCATTGAAACTAGTCCATTGACTAAGGTTTTCCCATCCGGTGACTCATTTTTTCCATGACACTAATTCCTTAGTGACTAAGTTTTCCCCTCATGTGACTGAGTTTTCCCGTGAGACTAGTCAAGGTGATGAGGTTCTTGAGTTTTTCCCACACAAAGAGGTTATTTTACAAGAATTTTCCATTGAAACTCATCCGGTGAGTAAAATTTTCACATCCGGTGAATCATGTTTTCCATGACACGAATTCCTTTGTGACTATGTTTTCCCCTCCTGCGACTGAGTTTTACCATGAGACTAGTCACAGTGACAAGGTTTTCTAGTTTTCCCACACAAAGAGGTTATTTTACTAGGATTTTCCATGGAATCTCGTTCGGTGACTATGGTTTTTCCATTAGTTGACTCATTAGTCCCATGGCACTAATTCCTTAGTGACTATGTTTCCCCCTCCTGTGGTTGAGTTTTCCCACGAGACTACTCACAGTGGCCAGGTTTTCGAGTTATTCCAACACAAAGTGGTTATTTTACTAGGTTTTGCCATTGAAACTAGTCCATTGACTAAGGTTTTCCCATCCGGTGACTCATTTTTCCCATGACACTAATTCCATAGTGACTAAGTTTTCCCCTGATGTGACTGAGTTTTCCCGTGAGACTAGTCAAGGTGATGAGGTTCTCGAGTTTTTCCCACACAAAGAGGTTATTTTACAAGTATTTTCCATTGAAACTCGTCCGGCGAGTTAAATATTCCCATCCGGTGACTCATTTTTTCCATGACACGAATTCCTTTGTGAGTAAGTTTTCCCCTCCTGCGACTGAGTTTTTCCAATGAGACTACTCACAGTGACAAGGTTTTCTAGTTTTTCCCACACAAAGAGGTTATTTTACTAGGATTTACCTTGGAAACTCGTTCGGTGACTATGGTTTTCCCATTAGTTGACTCATAAGTCCCGTGGCACTAATTCCTTAGTGACTAAGTTTCCCCCTCCCGTGGTTGAGTTTTCCCAAGAGACAACTCACAGTGGCTAGGTTTTCGAGTTATTCCAACACAAAGAGGTAACTTTACTAGGTTTTGACATTGAAACTAGTCCATTGACTACGGTTTTCCCATCCGGTGACTCATTTTTCCCATGACATTAATTCATTAGTGACTAAGTTTTCCCCTCATGTGGCTGAGTTTTCTCGTGAGACTAGTCAAGGTGATGAGGTTCTCGAGTTTTTCCCACACTAAGAGGTTATTTTACAAGTATTTTCCATTGAAACTTGTTCGGTGAGTAAAATTTTCCCATCCGGTGACTCATTTTTTCCATGACACAAATTCCTTTGTGACTATGTTTTCCCCTCCTGCGACTGAGTTTTCCGATGAGACTACTCACAGTGACAAGGTTTTCTAGTTTTTCCGTCACAAAGAGGTTATTTTAATAGGATTTGCCATGGAAAGTCGTTCGGTGACTAAGGTTTTCCCATTAGTTGACTCATTAGTCCCATGGCACTAATTCCTCAGTGACTATGTTTCCCGGTCCTGTGGCTGACTTTTCCCATGAGGCTACTCACAGTGGCCAGGTTTTAGAGTTATTCCAACACAAAGAGGTTATTTTACTAGGTTTTGCCATTGAAGCTAGTCCATTGACTAAGGTTTTCCCATCCGGTGACTCATTTTTCACATGACACTAATTCATTAGTACTAAGTTTCCCCTCATGTGACTGAGTTTTCTCGTGATACTAGTCAAGGTAATGAGGTTCTCGAGTTTTTCCCACACAAAGAGGTTATTTTACAAGTAATTATTTTATTGAAACTCGCAGGTGAGTAAAATTTTCGCATCCGGTGACTCATTTTTTGCATGACACGAATTCCTTTGTGACTATGTTTTCCCCTCCTGCGACTGAGCTTTCCGATGAGACTACTCACAGTGACCAGGTTTTCTAGTTTTTCCCACACAAAGAGGTTATTTTACTAGGATTTGCCATGAAAACTCGTTCGGTGACTAAGGTTTTCCCATTAGATGACTCATTAGTCCCATGGCACTAATTCCTTGGTGATAATGTTTCCCCCTCCTCTGGTTGAGTTTTCCCATGAGACTACTCACAGTGGCCAGGTTTTCGAGTTATTCCAACACAAAGAGGTTATTTTACTAGGTTTTGCCATTGAAACTAGTCCACTGACAAAGGTTTTCCCATCCGGTGAATTATTTTTCCCATGACACTAAATCCTTAGTGACTAAGTTTTCCCCTCATGTGACTGAGTTTTCCCGTGAGACTAGTCAAGGTGATGAGGTTCTCGAGTTTTTCCCACACAAAGAGGTTATTTTACAAGTATTTTCCATTGAAACTCGTCAGGTGAGTAAAATTTTCCCATTCGGTGACTCATTTTTTCCATGACACGAATTCCTTTATGACTAAGTTTTCCCCTACTGCGACTTTGTTTTTCGATAAGACTACTCACAATGACAAGGTTTTCTAGTTTTGCCCACACAAAGAGGTTATTTTACTAGGATTTTCCATGGAAACTCGTTCGGTGACTAACATTTTCCCATTAGTTGACTCATTAGTCCCATTGCACTAATTCCTTAGTTACTAAGTTTCCCCCTCCTGTGGCTGAGTTGTCCCATGAGACTACTCACAATGGCCAGGTTTTCGAGTTATTCCAACACAAAGAGGTAATTTTACTAGGTTTTGCCATTAAAACTAGTCCATTGACTAAGGTTTTCCCATCCGGTGACTCATTAGTCCCATGGCATTAATTCCTTAGTGACTAAGTTTCCCCCTCCTGTGGCTGAGTTTTCCCATGAGACTGACTACTCGCAGTGGCTGGGTTTTGGAGTTATTCCAACATAAAGAGGTTATTTTACTAGGTTTTGCCATTGAAACTAGTCCATTGACTAAGGTTTTCCCATCCGGTGACTCATTTTTCCCATGACACTAATTCCTTAGTGACTAAGTTTTCCCCTCGTGTGACTGAGTTTTCCAATGAGACCACTCACAGTGACAAGGTTTTCTAGTTTTTCTCTCACAACAAGGTTATTTTACAAGGGTTTGCCATTGAAACTCGTTGGGTGACTAAGGTTTTGCCATTAGTTGACTCATTAGTCCCATGGCACTAATTCCTCAGTGACTAAGTTTCCCCCTCCTGTGGCTGAGTTTTCCCATGAGACTGACTACTCACAGTGGCTGGGTTTTGGAGTTATTCGAACATAAAGAGGTTATTTTACTAGGTTTTGCCATTGAAACTAGTCCATTGACTAGGGTTTTCCCATCCGGTGACTCATTTTTCCCATGACACTAATTCCTTAGTGACTAAGTTTTCCCCTCGTGTGACTGAGTTTTCCCGTGAGACTCAAGGTGATGAGGTTCTCGAGTTTTTCCCACACAAAGAGGTTATTTTACAAGTATTTTCCATTGAAACTCGTCCGGTGAGTAAAATTTTCTCATCCGGTGACTAATTTTTTCCATGACACGAACTCCTTTGTGACTAAGTCTTCCCCTCCTGCGACTGAGTTTTCCGATGAGACTACTCACAGTGACAAGGTTTTCTAGTTTTTCCCACACAAAGAGGTTAGTTTACTAGGATTTGTTAGATTCAAATAATTAAATGAATTATTATGTTTTGGTAATTAACAATATCTTTAAGGTTTGATATTGTCAAAGATAAAATTCCTAACATAGTGAAAATTCTCATGCACAGGAATAAGTATCTCTAAAGGGACTGAATAGATCTCAAAGCATCATCAAGAGAACTAGTCCACCAGAAGAGTTCGTCCGGTCACTCTGAAGGAAATACTGTCAAAAATATACAAAGGAAAGCATTCATGTATAAGACAGTCCGGTGATTCAAGAGAGTTAAAACAGTAACTTCAAACAGTCAACATCCTCCCTCAAGGACACTTCATCAAACTCTACACACTCAAGTCAAAGTCTACTTCAAGAAGCTGAAACAGTCAGCTACTCAAATCTACAGTTATCAAGAGAAAGACTGCTTCATCTAAAGCTGGAAGAGTATGACAACTTATGAAGAAACATCTTCGGCATCGAAGCTTCTCTAGCATCATACAAAGAAGTTGTGGATCAACTTTCTCAGATGGAGAACTTCAAAAGAAGCGACAAAAGAAAAGAAAAGATTCAGTCTTCTAAGCCAAGAAGATTCTAATCCTCGAAGAAGAACTGAATGAAGAAAGTTCGTCTGCCGATACAAGCCACTTAGTGACGGAATTTCAAGCATTGAATGGAGACTGCGTCTGCCAAACTCTAAGGAAGAATCCGTCCGCTCAAGCGTCAAATTGCGCCAAAGGTACAAAGATCAAGAAATGTATTTTTCGAGGATATCAGGTTAACAGAAGCATTAAAGAAATTATTCTCCTCATCTTGAGTAATTGCTTCTTGGATCAAAAGACCTCTACCTCGTCTGCATATTTATTAATGTACTGGCTGTGGCAGAAAGTAGAAAGGGACACAATTAATACAATATTCCTTGGTCCCACTGCTTTTCTACTTTTCCTCAAATCAAGCTGACATCGCTGAATCAACGGCAAGAATCTCTGAGCATCGTACACTCTCAACGGTTGAAATTCAAATATCTGACCAAAGCACTTGATGAGCATTAGCTGGCATGCACTGGGATAAAATGGTCAAAACAAATACCACAGCTGGAACTCCACGCATTAAATACTAAAGACATAGCTCAAAGTTACTCGCTCAGCATGGAGCCAGACGACGTCAACCCAGGCGAATCGATGATTCTCAGATCGTGTCTTACACCTGCTGAAAAATGCAGAACTAGCCGTTATGTGCAGCTTAGAGAGGAAGAAGCACTTCGGACAGGTTTTCTCTCATTCTGAAGAAGAAGAACGAAGAATTTCATCTGAAGATATAAATAGAGAACCCTGCCTCCGGAACAAGTGGGCAACTTAGACTTAAACTTCCATATGCCAACTAAGTCTGTCCCAAGAGCCAAGGAACCTTGGTTCCAACTCAGGATGCTTCAAGCCTACCTCTACCTCTGCCTGAGTTTATGTGCTTCTGTGTGAGAAAATTCATAGAGTATTACTCTCATCCTTTCCAACTCACACACCCTCCAAAAACAGAGAACCCAAATTCCTATCCTCTCTGTATAAACTGAGCTTAACTTCTTCTACCCACTCTTATTAAGAAGAGAACCATGTAGAAAAGCCAAACCTTGAAAAAGGTGTCAGGAGAAGTCCTGTATAATACTTGTAAGGAGGAGTCCTGATAATACTTGTAAGGAGAAGTCCTTCGAATACTTGATAGGAGAAGTCCTTAGAATACTTGTTGGGAGAAGTCCCTGATAATACTTGTACTATTTGTTTAAATAGTGGAAAATCTTGGTGAAGCCAAGGACTGGACATAGCCCTGTCGATTATGGGGGTGAACCAGGATAAAATTTATGTGTGCTTTATTTTTATTGTTATGTTATATTTCCGCTGCATGCATATGTATGTGTTGTGTGAATCAGTCGTGTTAAAATCAAGCAAATGTTAATTATCCAAGATTAACGAAAAGAAATGTTAAAAATAAGTCACACAATTCAAACCCCCCCTTTCTTGTTTGTTTCTTGCACCTTCAATTGGTATCAGAGCCTAACTACTCTGAAAAACACTAACATCTTCACAGATGCAGAGTATAAAGATCTATGGTAATATATGTTCCTCTCGAACAAAAGCAACCATGATCCAAACAACGGTGTAGGGAGAACATATCGAAGAAACTATCTCAAGAAAGGAGTAAACAGGTTAATAGGAAGTTATTTACGAATAACTTGAAGGAAGATCCCACATCTACTTAGCAGAGGAAGCAAGTGAAAAATGTGGATATCTCTGCTCATATATACAGCATCATTAATGATGGATCTTCTAGCTGTTATGAGAAATGATCAAGCTTTCTTCCAAGAAAAGAAAATGAGGTAACTCTGAACCTATAGTTAATTGCTTGCTACTGTGTTACCCCTTATGTCACAAATGATTTAAGTGTTTAAATGTATGAAAGAAAAGATTACAAAATATATTCTAACATATTCATCATTTATGCTACTGAAGTAAATCGGATGAAACAAATGCATCTTTTCAGGGAAGCAAAACACATAAGTATCAAGTCCTTACTGACATAACATATCTGCATAATGAAAATATACTATCTTGAAAAATTGGCATCACATATACATATTTATGATTATCTGATTAAGACTTAGAAGATACCCCACTCTGGCTATAACCCTCAAACAATAATATTCTCAAGCTTATGAGTATAACACTAATCCTCTATAGTCTAAGATATATGGATATTAAAGAACATATTATGATTACTATTGCATGATTTTATAAGAAGAAATATATCTGGTGCAACTCTGATCAACAGAAGCTGATCAAGTTTTAATTTCAGAAAAACAAAGGTTAGTAATGCTGTCTGGAGAATGTTCCTATTTTTAAAAGAATACATTTGCCTCTTCACTAACAGCAACTGCAGGGATACAACTACAAGTAACTCAAGAAATCAATGTTAATTTTCACATTGACTAAAAGCAAAAGTAGAGGCTACGCCAGACAAACACCTCTCATGACCGTCTAGTAAAAGATAATAAATATCTATGAGGATGATCTATCAGACGGACACATATTTCAGTTGTGTTCTGATATCTTCCTAACTCAGGAAGGACATTGTTAGATTCAACTGTTAGTTGAACAATTTACTCTCAAGGACTTAGTATGCAAATCAAAAAATCCTTTACATGAAGGTAAGTATTGATAAAAACATGACCAGCACAAAGATTACAACAAGATCCTCAAGGGAAGTACTCCTAACTCATCTGTACTTATCAAGAGAAGGACACACATCGCAATGCATATAGTCAACATATTGACTAAATGGTACTAATAAAATTCTATGGCAAAGAACTATATGATGATACTTGCAGGATTGAAGATAGAAGTACACATCAAGTGGACAAAAAAGAGAAAGAGCACTAAGTCAAGGAAACCATCAAAGAAAGAACAACATTTAAATGGAGATTGCCGCCAAAAACCAAGCAAATATGAGTCATCGTCTGGTGACCATCTGATGAACTTGCGGAAGAGAACGTCTGTGAACAACTAACAAGACACGATCAGTCACTCACAATGCCCATGTTTGGGTTACTGGTAAACAGCTGTATTGTTTCATATGCTAAAAGTTCTCAGCACGCATTAAATCTTCTAACTGCCATGACTGCACATTTAAAGATCCTCATTTAATGCGCATGCTGGTCATTATATCACATCATCATAGAACTAATCATTTCAACTCCCAAACTAAGTAAAAACTGCTCGTATTCAAATTAAACTTAAGAAATTTGAAAGAAGAAGTAATACACTTATCACTGACGAACTTGCTCCAAAACTCTATTCTCTTAAACTTGTCTATTGTTCTCTCTCTAACCCTTACCTGCAGAATACTACAATGGCATCCAAGAAACAAACCGCTGCTGCCTCTGAACTCACTTCTGCTCAGCAAGAGATTATTTACAGGAGAATCAAGAATATTGCTGCCAACAGAAGAGAAAAAGAAGCATGGATTGGGAAGCAAAAGGCAATCAATCTGGGAGACAAAGAACTAGTTCCTCCAAGATATCTTGACCTCAATCTCTACAGTCATGCAAAGGTCGCAGGCCTAGACTTGGTACTATCCCAAGAATGGACCAATCTTATGAGAGTATCCTCCCTCTCCACCATCAAGCCTGTTGTCAAAGAATTCTATGACTGCGCTGTCAAAAAGGGAACCGTCACGATTAAATCCAGATGCATGAGAGCAGTCACCACTGTAACTCCAAGAGATGTTGCAGTAACTCTGGATATCAAGATTAATGAAGGGGTTAGATTTAGGCCAACTTGGGAACTGTCGGCTCCTAACCCTAACTGCATCTGGAAGCTTGACCCGAAGATCCATGGCACAAATATTAACAACCTGATAGAGGAATGCAAGTTCCCCTATGTTGTACTATGTAAGATCGTTATTCCTCGAGAAGGAAACTGCAACCAAGTAGACAAGCTGTCTCACTGGGCTCTCTACCAAATGTTGCACAAGGAGACGATCAATCTCTCCTACTTAATCTTCAATCACATCATCACCATGATGGAAGGCCAAGAATCGAACTTGCCTTATGGAGCCCTCATCTCTGAGATGATGAGAAAGAAGAAGCTCATTGATGACGTAAAGGAGCAGAGTGAGCTCATCATCCACGACTACGTCCACCCATCTCCCATCAAGTTTGGGGACTTCAGAAGAATGAAGCTGAAGATTGACATCTCCAATGTGCCCTTAGAACTGTTGAAACCAGGGAGAAGACCTCAACAGAAAGAAAACGTAAATGAAGAACAAGATGATGAGCCTGAGGAGGATATTAGTGATGATTTTCTTCCACCCACTAAGAGGCATCATATTTCCAGTTCAGGGAAGATGACTGAAATAACACCCCCATCAGAAACTGAGCAACATACAGACACAACATCTTCACAACTTAATGATGAAGACGATCTTCCGATAGCCTCACTGATCAGGAAAGCACCTCTGGGTCCTGGCTCTGAAATTCCTCAACAATCCTCCACCATCTCAAAATACCTTCCTCATATACCAACCATATTCCATGAGTTTGTGGAAAATGTAGTTGATGTCAAAGATGATGGTAACTGTGGCTTCAGGTGTATCGCTCAGTGGCTAGGAATGGACGAAAATGAATGGCCAGAAATAAGGAGAAGAATGATTAAAGAAATTGACTCCAGACGCTCGCTTCACTTAAAGATATTTGATTCTGAAGGTCATTTGGAAGTCATTCGAAAAGCTCTGATTCTTGGTCCTAATGAACTAGCTCTTGAACCCAAGTGGTTCATTGTTCCTGACATGGGACTACTGGCTGCATCTACTTTCGGAACCATTCTTGTTACCCTTAGTCTCAGAGAATCTTGCACGTATCTTCCGATGAAAGGTCCAGTGCAAACTCCGTCTCCCGTCGCCATTCTATGCAATGTGGAAGATAAACACTGGATAAGAGTAATTCTGAAAGAGATCTCCCCTCTACCCTTTGCAACACCACAATGGTGGCCCAACCGTGAGAAAGAAGCAAAACAGTGGGGACAGAACATTACATCAAGAATGATAATGTTCTGGAACATTGTAAATCCAGACTATGCTCGACCCTCAAGACTGAAGAGGAAGCGACCTACGCCCAAGACCGTCCAGGCTAGTACTGAAGTCCAAGAACAGGTGACTCTGCCAAGACCCAATCAATCAAGCTCGAATCCAACAGATACAAAGATGGAAGACCAAGGCCGTCCACTGAATGATGAACAAACAAAGCAAATGGATGAGACAGTCATTGAACCAAGTGACGCTAATACAATGCATCCTGAAGTCTCTGAACTACAACCTGAAGCCTCTAAGCAAATTCATTCAACTGGAAAACAACATGAGTCATCTGAGAAGGTGAGAAATGTTGGAAGAAGGGTCAAGTCTCGTGCAGTTCGAGTAACCAATCCAAAGAAGCAGAAGAAGAGTGACCCAAAAGTAGCTGATGAACATGTCACTAATCCAGCAACATATCTGGATGACTCTCTAAGCACACAGCTGATGAAGGAGCTTCTGCGTCAAAAGGCAATCAGGAGAATATTACTCGAGTATCTTCAACTAGGGAACAAATGATGAGGAATTTCCCTGTTCATGTGCCTAGAAGATCTCGCCACAACATAACGCCAATCTCCATGCACGTGCCCAGAATGCTAACTATGAAAAATGCTTCGCATGCTCCGAAACTGCTCTTGGAAACTCTTGGCTTCAATTTCTGTGTTCAGGCTCGAATCTGGTCTCCTCCTAGTCTCGACGGTTTGAGAACCACCTTCATTCAGAGGACAAGGTATGATATTTTTCACCATGAATGGGAACTGTCTGTCTTCAGACACGTTCATACAAGCACCATTCCATCTGGATTAATCCTCCATGGTGTTGAGCGCATCGTGTTCCAATATGGATCATGGTCGCTTATCTTGGTCGGTGACAGACCTCCACATGAACCCTTTTCAACTGCTGCTTCATCTCCCAATGCTTATTCTCTACATGAATCAGTCCCTCCTCAACCTCAAACTATAACTAACTCTGAAGATGTGATCATCATCTCCTAAGACTCTGAGGAAAGCCTAAATGTTGTATCTCCAATCCCTCCAAGAGAAATCTCTGCAATTGATACATCAGAAGAGACCTTGGAGACTGAGACCACAACCGCTCAACCCACCATTACCTCTCCAAAAGATCATCCCTCTTCAACTAAGGAAATTCCTGAGCAAAGGCAGTCGCATGAAACTCCATCTACTGAAGATCCCTTTGATGCCAGAGCTGTGCTATAATGGATTTATCCGAAAAATTTGAAAGATCCTGCTCCAACAACACCAAAGAAAACAAGGAGCTGCGAAGCGACATATTCAATCATGTTAACTCGGTGGAACAATCACTCTCTGATAAGATGGAGACTCGCTTCAAAATCCTTGAAGAACTGCTGAGACGAGACAATGAATCACGGCAGAAAAGAAACAACTGACCTTTTCCTCTTACACTACTTTATCTGCTTACTTCTTATCATACTTTACATTTGCAGTTGTTTATATAAATCTCTTATTCAGCACTTTATTCTCATTTTCTGTCCTTTACTTATCGATTATTCTTTTTGGTAATGCCAAAGGGGGAGAAGATTTAGGTTAGGAAAAAGAGACAAAATGTTAGCAACAAGAAGATGATGATAAAACACATTTAAGACTCAATGACATCAGCATCAGTTCAGGGGGAGCTTAGTTAGAAAAACATTTGTTACACAAAAATTATTTAAGGAACATCAGATTTAGGGGGAGCAAAGGTAGGCAAACTCAAGTAGTCAAAATCGTCCACCTAAAAACAAAAATGCTCTTGTCTGAGTCTAAGTACTATTGTAAGAACGATCATGTTTTTCTATACACTAAAATATCCTGAAGAAAAACTATCTCTGTATGATCTGAAAGATGACAAGATGCTTAATCGATAAACATAATCACAAATAAACCTTTTTCCGAAGAAATTGTCATTATCAAAAAGGGGGAGATTGTTAGATTCAAATAATTAAATGAATTATTATGTTTTGATAATTAACAATTTCTTTAAGGTTTAATATTGTCAAAGATAAAATTCCTAACATAGTGAAAATTCTCATGCACAGGAATAACTATCTCTAAAGGGACTGAATGGATCTCAAAGCATCATCAAGAGAACTAGTCCACCAGAAGAGTTCGTTCGGTCACTCTGAAGGAAATACTGTCAAAAAAATACAAAGGAAAGCATTCATGTATAAGACAGTCCGGTGATTCAAGAGAGTTAAAACAGTAACTTCAAACAGTCAACATCCTCTCTCAAGGACACTTCATCAAACTCTACACGCTCAAGTCAAAGTCTACTTCAAGAAGCTGAAACAGTCAGCTACTCAAATCTACAGTTATCAAGAGAAAGACTGCTTCATCTAAAGCTGGAAGAGTATGACAACTTATGAAGAAACATCTTCGGCATTGAAGCTTCTCTAGCATCATACAAAGAAGTTGTGGATCAACTTTCTCAGATAGATAACTTCAAAAGAAGCAACAAAAGAAAAGAAAAGATTCAGTCTTCTAAGCCAAGAAGATTCTAATCCTGGAAGAAGAACTGAATGAAGAAAGTTCGTCTGCCGATACAAGCCACTTAGTGACGGAATTTCAAGCATTGAATGGAGACTGCATCTGCCAAACTGTAAGGAAGAATCCGTCCGCTCAAGCGTCAAATTGCGCCAAAGGTACAAAGATCAAGAAATGTGTTTTTCGAGGATATCAGGTTAACAGAAGCATTAAAGAAATTATTCTCCTCATCTTGAGTAATTGCTTCTTGGATCAAAAGACCTCTACCTCGTCTGCATATTTATTAATGTACTGGCTGCGGCAGAAAGTAGAAAGGGACACAATTAATACAATATTCCTTGGTCCCACTGCTTTTCTACTTTTCCTCAAATCAAGCTGACATCGCGGAATCAACGGCAAGAATCTCTGAGCATTGTACACTCTCAACAGTCGAAATTCAAATATCTGACCAAAGCACTTGATGAGCATTAGCTGGCATGCACTGGGATAAAATGGTCAAAACAAATACCACAGCTGGAACTCCACGCATTAAATACTGAAGACATGGCTCAAAGTTACTCGCTCAGCATGGAGCCAGACGACTTCAACCCAGGCAAATCGATGATTCTCAGATCGTATCTTACACCTGCTGAAAAATGCAGAACTAGCCGTTATGTGCAGCTTAGAGAGGAAGAAGCACTTCGGACAGGTTTTCTCTCATTCCTTAGTGACTAAGTTCCCCCCTCCAGTGGCTGAGTTTTCCCAAGAGACTGACTACTCACAATGGCTGGGTTTTCTAGTTATTCCAACACAAAGAGGTTATTTCACTAGGTTTTTCCATTGAAACTAGTCCATTGACTAAGGTTTTCCCATTCGGTGACTCATTTTTCCCATGATACTAATTCCTTACTGACTAAGTTTTCCACTCGTGTGAGTGTGTTTTCCCGTGAGACTAGTCAAGGTGATGAGTTTCTCGAGTTTTCCCACACAAAGAGGATATTTTACAAGTACTTTCCATTGAAACTCGTCCGGTGAGTAAAACTTTCCCATTCGTTAATTCATTTTTTCCATGACACGGATTCCTTTGTGACTAAGTCTACCCCTCCTGCGATTGAGTTTTCCGATGAGACAACTCAAAGTGACAAGGTTTTCTAGTTTTTCCCACACAAAGAGGTTATTTTACTAGGATTTGCCATGGAAACTCGTTCGGTGACTAAGGTTTTCCCATTAGTTGACTCATTAGACCCATGGCACTAATTCCTTAGTGACTAAGTTTCCCCCTCTAGTGGTTGAGTTTTCCCATGAGACTGACTACTCATAGTGGCACGGTTTTCGAGTTATTCCAACTTAAAGAGGTTATTTTACTTGGTTTTGCCATTAAAACTAGTCCATTAACTAAGGTTTTCCCATCCGGTGACTCGTTTTGCCCATGATACTAATTCCTTAGTGACTAAGTTTTCCCCTCGTGTGACTGAGTTTTCCCGTGAGACTAGTCAAGGATATGACGTTCTCGAGTTTTTCCCACACAAAGAGGTTATTTTACAAGTGTTTTCCATTGAAACTCGTCCGGTGATTAAAATTATCCCATCCGGTGACTCATTTTTTCCATGACAAGAATTCCTTTGTGATTAAGTCTTCCCCTTCTGCAACTGAGATTTCCGATGAGACTACTCACTGTGACAAGGTTTTCTAGTTTTTCCCACACAATGAGGTTATTTTACTAGGATTTTCCAAGGAAACTCGTTCAGTGACTTAGGTTTTTCCCATTAGTTGACTCATTAGTCCCATGGCACTAATTCCTTAGTGACTAAGTTTTCCCCTCGTGTGACTGAGTTTTCCCGTGAAACTAGTCAAGGTGAGGAGGTTCTCGAGTTTTTCCCACACAAAAAGGATATTTTACAAGTATTTTCCATTGAAACTCGTCCGGTGAGTAAAATTTACCCTTCCGGTGACTCATTTTTTCCATGACACGAATTCCTTTGTGACTAAGTCTTCCCCTCCTGCGACTGAGTTTTCCTATGAGACTACTCACAGTGAAAAGGTTTTCTAGTTTTTCCCACACAAAGAGGTTATTTTACTAGGATTTGCCATGGAAACTCGTTCGGTGACTAAGGTTTTCCCATTAGTTGACTCATTAGTCCCATGGCACTAATTCCTTAGTGACTAAGTTCCCCCCTCCTGTGGCTGAGTTTTCCCATGAGACTGACTACAATGGCTGGGTTTTCTAGTTATTCCAACACAAAGAGGTTATTTTACTAGGTTTTTCCATTGAAACTAGTCCATTGACTAAGGTTTTCCCATTCGGTGATTCATTTTTCCCATGACACTAATTCCTTTGTGACTAAGTTTTCTACTCGTGTGAGTGAGTTTTTCCGTGAGACTAGTCAAGGTGATGTGGTTCTCGAGTTTTCCCACACAAAGGTTATTTTACAATTACTTTCCATTGAAACTCTTCCGGTGAGTAAAATTTTCCCATTCGTTAACTCATTTTTTCCATGACACGGATTCCTTTGTGACTAAGTCTACCCGTCCTGCGATTGAGTTTTCCGATGAGACAACTCAAAGTGACAAGGTTTTCTAGTTTTTCCCACACAAAGAGGTTATTTTACTAGGATTTGCCACCGCAACTCGTTCAATGACTAAGGTTCTCACATTAGTTGACTCATTAGTCCCATGGCACTAATTCCTTAGTGACTAAGTTTCCCCCGCCTTTGGATGAGTTTTCCCATGAGATTGACTACTCACAGTGGCTGGGTTTTCGAGTTATTCCAACACAAAGAGGTTATTTTACTAGGTTTTGCCATTGAAACTAGTCCATTGACTAAGGTTTTCCCATTAGTTGACTCATTAGTCCCATGGCACTAATTCCTTAGTGACTAAGTTTCCCCCTCCGGTGGCTGAGTTTTCCCATGAAACTGACTACTCACAGTGGCTGGGTTTTTGAGTTATTCCAACACAAAGAGGTTATTTTACTAGGTTTTGCCATTGAAACTAGTCCATTGACTAAGGTTTTCCTATCCGGTGACTCATTTTTCCCATGACACTAATTCCTTAGTGACTAAGTTTTCCCCTCGTGTGACTGAGTTTTCCCGTGAGACTAGTGAAGGTGATGAGGTTCTCGAGTTTTTCCCACACAAAAAGGTTATTTTACAAGTATTTTCCATTGAAACTCGTCCGGTGAGTAAAATTTTCCCATCCGGTGACTCATATTTTCCATGGCACAAATTCCTTTGTGACTAAGTTTTCCCCTCCTGCGGCTGAGTTTTCCGATCAGGCTACTCACAGTGACAAGGTTTTCTAGTTTTTCCGTCACCAAGAGGTTATTTTACTAGGATTTGCCATGGAAACTCGTTCGGTGACTAAGGTTCTCACATTAGTTGACTCATTAGTCCCATGGCACTAATTCCTTAGTGACTAAGTTTCCCCCTCCTTTGGCTGAGTTTTCCCATGAGATTGACTACTCACAGTGTCTGGGTTTTCGAGTTATTCCAACACAAAGAGGTTATTTTACTAGGTTTTGCCATTGAAACTAGTCCATTGACTAAGGTTTTCCCATCCGGTGACTCATTTTTCCCATGACACTAATTCCTTAGTGACTAAGTTTTCCCCTCGTGTGACTGAGTTTTCCCCGTGAGACTAGTCAAGGTGATGAGTTTCTCGAGTTTTTCCCACACAAAGAGGTTATTTTACAAGGATTTTCCAATGAAACTCGTCCGGAGAGTAAAATTTTCCCATTTGGTGACTCATTTTTTCCATGACACGAATTCCTTTGTGACTAAGTTTTCCACTCCTGCGGCTGAGTTTTCCGATGAGACTACTCACAGTGACAAGGTTTTCTAGTTTTTCCCACACAAAGAGTTAACTTTACTAGGATTTTCCATGGAAACTCGTTCGGTGACTAAAGTTTTCCCATTAGTTGACTCATTAGTCTCATGGCACTAATTCCTTAATGAGTAAGTTTCTCCCTCCTGTGGCTGAGTTTTCCCATGAGACTACTCACAATGGCTAGGTTTTCGAGTTATTCCAACACAAAGAGGTTATTTTACTAGGTTTTGCCATTGAAACTAGTCCATTGACTAAGGTTTTCCCATCCGGTGACTCGTTTTGCCCATGATACTAATTTCTTAGTGACTAAGTTTTCCCCTCGTGTGACTGAGTTTTCCCGTGAGACTAGTCAAGGATATGAGGTTCTCGAGTTTCTCCCACACAAAGAAATTCTTTTACAAGTATTTTCCATTGAAACTCGTCCGGTGAGTAAAATTTTCCCATCCGGTGACTAATTTTTTCCATGACAGAATTCCTTTGTGACTAAGTCTTCCCCTCCAGCGACAGAGTTTTCAGATGAGACTACTCACTGTGACAAGGTTTTCTAGTTTTTCCCACCCAAAGAGGTTATTTTACTAGGATTTGCCATGGAAACTCGTTCGGTGACTAAGGTTTTCCCATTAGTTGACTCATTAGTCCCATGGCACTAATTCCTTAGTGACTAAGTCTTCCCCTCTTGCGATTGAGTTTTCCGATGAGACTACTCACTGTGACAAGGTTTTATAGTTTGTCCCACACAATGAGGTTATTTTACTAGGATTTGCCTTGGAAACTCATTCGGTGAGTAAGGTTTTCCCATTAGTTGACTCATTAGTCCCATGGCACCAATTCCTTAGTGACTAAGTTTCCCCCTCTAGTGGCTGAGTTTTCCCATGAGACTGACTACTCACGGTGGCTGGGTTTTTGAATTATTCCAACACAAAGAAGTTATTTTACTAGGTTTTGCCATTGAAACTAGTCCATTGACTAAGGTTTTCCCATCCGGTGACTCGTTTTGCCCATGATACTAATTCCTTAGTGACTAAGTTTTCCCCTCGTGTGACTGAGTTTTCCCGTGAGACTAGTCAAGGATATGAGGTTCTCGAGTTTTTCCCACACAAAGAGGTTATTTTACAAGTGTTGTCCATTGAAACTCGTCCGGTGAGTAAAATTTTCCCATCCGGTGACTCATTTTTTCCATGACACGAATTCCTTTGTGACTAAGTCTTCCCCTCCTGAGACTGAGTTTTTGATGAGACTACTCACAGTGACAAGGTTTTCTAGTTTTTCCCACACAAAGAGGTTATTTTACTAGGATTTGCCATGGAAACTCATTCGGTGACTAAGGTTTTCCCATTAGTTGACTCATTAGTCCCATGGAACTAATTCCTTAGTGACTAAGTTTCCCCCTCCTGTGGCCGAGTTTTCCCATGAGACTACTCACAGTGGCTGGGTTTTCGAGTAATTCCAACACAAAGAGGTTATTTTACTGGGTTTTGCCATTGAAACTAGTCCATTGACTAAGGTTTTCCCATCCGGTAACTCATTTTGCCCATGATACTAATTTCTTAGTGACTAAGTTTTCCCCTCGTGTTACTGAGTTTTCCCGTGAGACTAGTCAAGGATATGAGGTTCTCGAGTTTCTCCCACACAAAGAGGTTCTTTTACAAGTATTTTCCATTGAAACTCGTCCGGTGAGTAAAATTGTCCCATCCGGTGACTAATTTTTTCCATGACAGAATTCCTTTGTGACTAAGTCTTCCCCTCCAGCGACTGAGTTTTCAGATGAGACTACTCACTGTGACAAGGTTTTCTAGTTTTTCCCACCTAAAGAGGTTATTTTACTAGGATTTGCCATGGAAACTCGTTCGGTGACTAAGGTTTTCCCATTAGTTGACTCATTAGTCCCATGGCACTAATTCCTTAGTGACTAAGTTTCCCCCTACTGTGGCCAAGTTTTCCCATGAGACTACTCACAGTGGCTGGGTTTTCGAGTTATTCCAACACAAAGAGGTTATTTTACTAGGTTTTGCCATTGAAACTAGTCCATTGACTAAGGTTTTCCCATCCGGTGACTCGTTTTGCCCATGATACTAATTTCTTACTACTAAGTTTTCCCCTCGTGTGACTGAGTTTTCCCGTGAGACTAGTCAAGGATATGAGGTTCTCGAGTTTCTCCCACACAAAGAGGTTCTTTTACAAGTATTTTCCATTGAAACTCGTCCGGTGAGTAAAATTTTCCCATCCGGTGACTAATTTTTTCCATGACAGAATTCCTTTGTGACTAAGTCTTCCCCTCCAGCGACAGAGTTTTCAGATGAGACTACTCACTGTGACAAGGTTTTCTAGTTTTTCCCACCCAAAAAGGTTATTTTACTAGGATTTGCCATGGAAACTCGTTCGGTGACTAACGTTTTCCAATTAGTTGACTCATTAGTCCCATGGCACTAATTCCTTAGTGACTAAGTTTCCCCCTCCTGTGGCCGAGTTTTCCCATGAGACTACTCACAGTGGCTGGGTTTTCGAGTTATTCCAACACAAAGAGGTTATTTTACTAGGTTTTGCCATTGAAACTAGTCCATTGACTAAGGTTTTCCCATCCGTTGACTCGTTTTGCCCATGATACTAATTCCTTAGTGACTAAGTTTTCCCCTCGTGTGACTGAGTTTTACCGTGAGACTAGTCAAGGATATGAGGTTCTCGAGTTTTTCCCACACAAAAAGGTTATTTTACAAGTGTTTTCCATTGAAACTCGTCCGGTGAGTAAAATTATCCCATCCGGTGACTCATTTTTTGCATGACACGAATTCCTTTGTGACTAACTCGTCCCCTCCTGCGACTGAGTTTTCCGATGAGACTACTCACTGTGAGAAGGTTTTCTAGTTTTTCCCACACAATGAGGTTATTTTACTAGGATTTTCCATGGAAACTCGTTTGGTGACTAAGGTTTTCCCATTAGTTGACTCATTAGTCCCATGGCACTAATTCCTTAGTGACTAAGTTTCCCCCTCCTGTGGCCGAGTTTTCCCATGAGACTACTCACAGTGGCTGGGTTTTCGAGTTATTCCAACACAAAGAGGTTATTTTACTAGGTTTTGCCATTGAAACTAGTCCATTGACTAAGGTTTTCCCATCCGGTGACACGTTTTGCCCATGATACTAATTCCTTAGTGACTAAGTTTTCCCCTCGTGTGATTGAGTTTTCCCGTGAGACTAGTCATGGATATGAGGTTCTCGAGTTTTTCCCACACAAAGAGGTTATTTTACAAGTGTTTTCCATTGAAACTCGTTCGGTGAGTAAAATTATCCCATCCGGTGACTCATTTTTTCCATGACACGAATTTGTTTGTGACTAAGTCTTCCCCTCTTGCGACTGAGTTTTCCGATGAGACTACTCACTGTGAGAAGGTTTTCTAGTTTTTCCCACACAATGAGGTTATTTTACTAGGATTTGCCATGGAAACTCGTTTGGTGACTAAGGTTTTCCCATTAGTTGACTCATTAGTCCCATGGCACTAATTCCTTAGTGACTAAGTTTCCCCCTCCTGTGGCTGAGTTTTCCGATGAGACTACTCACAGTGGCTGGGTTTTCAAGTTAAAACCCACACAAAGAGGTTATTTTACTAGTATTTGCCATGGAAACTCATTCGGTGAGTAAGGTTTTCCCATTAGTTGACTCATTAGTCCCATGGCACTAATTCCTTAGTGACTAAGTCTTCCCCTCTTGCGATTGAGTTTTCCGATGAGACTACTCACTGTGACAAGGTTTTATAGTTTGTCCCACACAATGAGGTTATTTTACTAGGATTTGCCTTGGAAACTCATTCGGTGAGTAAGGTTTTCCCATTAGTTGACTCATTAGTCCCATGGCACCAATTCCTTAGTGACTAAGTTTCCCCCTCTAGTGGCTGAGTTTTCCCATGAGACTGACTACTCACGGTGGCTGGGTTTTTGAATTATTCCAACACAAAGAAGTTATTTTACTAGGTTTTGCCATTGAAACTAGTCCATTGACTAAGGTTTTCCCATCCGGTGACTCGTTTTGCCCATGATACTAATTCCTTAGTGACTAAGTTTTCCCCTCGTGTGACTGAGTTTTCCCGTGAGACTAGTCAAGGATATGAGGTTCTCGAGTTTTTCCCACACAAAGAGGTTATTTTACAAGTGTTGTCCATTGAAACTCGTCCGGTGAGTAAAATTTTCCCATCCGGTGACTCATTTTTTCCATGACACGAATTCCTTTGTGACTAAGTCTTCCCCTCCTGAGACTGAGTTTTTGATGAGACTACTCACAGTGACAAGGTTTTCTAGTTTTTCCCACACAAAGAGGTTATTTTACTAGGATTTGCCATGGAAACTCATTCGGTGACTAAGGTTTTCCCATTAGTTGACTCATTAGTCCCATGGAACTAATTCCTTAGTGACTAAGTTTCCCCCTCCTGTGGCCGAGTTTTCCCATGAGACTACTCACAGTGGCTGGGTTTTCGAGTAATTCCAACACAAAGAGGTTATTTTACTGGGTTTTGCCATTGAAACTAGTCCATTGACTAAGGTTTTCCCATCCGGTAACTCATTTTGCCCATGATACTAATTTCTTAGTGACTAAGTTTTCCCCTCGTGTTACTGAGTTTTCCCGTGAGACTAGTCAAGGATATGAGGTTCTCGAGTTTCTCCCACACAAAGAGGTTCTTTTACAAGTATTTTCCATTGAAACTCGTCCGGTGAGTAAAATTGTCCCATCCGGTGACTAATTTTTTCCATGACAGAATTCCTTTGTGACTAAGTCTTCCCCTCCAGCGACTGAGTTTTCAGATGAGACTACTCACTGTGACAAGGTTTTCTAGTTTTTCCCACCTAAAGAGGTTATTTTACTAGGATTTGCCATGGAAACTCGTTCGGTGACTAAGGTTTTCCCATTAGTTGACTCATTAGTCCCATGGCACTAATTCCTTAGTGACTAAGTTTCCCCCTACTGTGGCCAAGTTTTCCCATGAGACTACTCACAGTGGCTGGGTTTTCGAGTTATTCCAACACAAAGAGGTTATTTTACTAGGTTTTGCCATTGAAACTAGTCCATTGACTAAGGTTTTCCCATCCGGTGACTCGTTTTGCCCATGATACTAATTTCTTACTACTAAGTTTTCCCCTCGTGTGACTGAGTTTTCCCGTGAGACTAGTCAAGGATATGAGGTTCTCGAGTTTCTCCCACACAAAGAGGTTCTTTTACAAGTATTTTCCATTGAAACTCGTCCGGTGAGTAAAATTTTCCCATCCGGTGACTAATTTTTTCCATGACAGAATTCCTTTGTGACTAAGTCTTCCCCTCCAGCGACAGAGTTTTCAGATGAGACTACTCACTGTGACAAGGTTTTCTAGTTTTTCCCACCCAAAAAGGTTATTTTACTAGGATTTGCCATGGAAACTCGTTCGGTGACTAACGTTTTCCAATTAGTTGACTCATTAGTCCCATGGCACTAATTCCTTAGTGACTAAGTTTCCCCCTCCTGTGGCCGAGTTTTCCCATGAGACTACTCACAGTGGCTGGGTTTTCGAGTTATTCCAACACAAAGAGGTTATTTTACTAGGTTTTGCCATTGAAACTAGTCCATTGACTAAGGTTTTCCCATCCGTTGACTCGTTTTGCCCATGATACTAATTCCTTAGTGACTAAGTTTTCCCCTCGTGTGACTGAGTTTTACCGTGAGACTAGTCAAGGATATGAGGTTCTCGAGTTTTTCCCACACAAAAAGGTTATTTTACAAGTGTTTTCCATTGAAACTCGTCCGGTGAGTAAAATTATCCCATCCGGTGACTCATTTTTTGCATGACACGAATTCCTTTGTGACTAACTCGTCCCCTCCTGCGACTGAGTTTTCCGATGAGACTACTCACTGTGAGAAGGTTTTCTAGTTTTTCCCACACAATGAGGTTATTTTACTAGGATTTTCCATGGAAACTCGTTTGGTGACTAAGGTTTTCCCATTAGTTGACTCATTAGTCCCATGGCACTAATTCCTTAGTGACTAAGTTTCCCCCTCCTGTGGCCGAGTTTTCCCATGAGACTACTCACAGTGGCTGGGTTTTCGAGTTATTCCAACACAAAGAGGTTATTTTACTAGGTTTTGCCATTGAAACTAGTCCATTGACTAAGGTTTTCCCATCCGGTGACACGTTTTGCCCATGATACTAATTCCTTAGTGACTAAGTTTTCCCCTCGTGTGATTGAGTTTTCCCGTGAGACTAGTCATGGATATGAGGTTCTCGAGTTTTTCCCACACAAAGAGGTTATTTTACAAGTGTTTTCCATTGAAACTCGTTCGGTGAGTAAAATTATCCCATCCGGTGACTCATTTTT
Organism: Acmispon strigosus; assembly: GCA_030819835.1. Taxonomy (NCBI): domain Eukaryota; kingdom Viridiplantae; phylum Streptophyta; class Magnoliopsida; order Fabales; family Fabaceae; genus Acmispon; species Acmispon strigosus. The sequence goes on along the minus strand of JAUAMA010000004.1, from coordinate 18,901,770 downwards.
TCCATGACACGAATTTGTTTGTGACTAAGTCTTCCCCTCTTGCGACTGAGTTTTCCGATGAGACTACTCACTGTGAGAAGGTTTTCTAGTTTTTCCCACACAATGAGGTTATTTTACTAGGATTTGCCATGGAAACTCGTTTGGTGACTAAGGTTTTCCCATTAGTTGACTCATTAGTCCCATGGCACTAATTCCTTAGTGACTAAGTTTCCCCCTCCTGTGGCTGAGTTTTCCGATGAGACTACTCACAGTGGCTGGGTTTTCAAGTTAAAACCCACACAAAGAGGTTATTTTACTAGTATTTGCCATGGAAACTCATTCGGTGAGTAAGGTTTTCCCATTAGTTGACTCATTAGTCCCATGGCACTAATTCCTTAGTGACTAAGTCTTCCCCTCTTGCGATTGAGTTTTCCGATGAGACTACTCACTGTGACAAGGTTTTATAGTTTGTCCCACACAATGAGGTTATTTTACTAGGATTTGCCTTGGAAACTCATTCGGTGAGTAAGGTTTTCCCATTAGTTGACTCATTAGTCCCATGGCACCAATTCCTTAGTGACTAAGTTTCCCCCTCTAGTGGCTGAGTTTTCCCATGAGACTGACTACTCACGGTGGCTGGGTTTTTGAATTATTCCAACACAAAGAAGTTATTTTACTAGGTTTTGCCATTGAAACTAGTCCATTGACTAAGGTTTTCCCATCCGGTGACTCGTTTTGCCCATGATACTAATTCCTTAGTGACTAAGTTTTCCCCTCGTGTGACTGAGTTTTCCCGTGAGACTAGTCAAGGATATGAGGTTCTCGAGTTTTTCCCACACAAAGAGGTTATTTTACAAGTGTTGTCCATTGAAACTCGTCCGGTGAGTAAAATTTTCCCATCCGGTGACTCATTTTTTCCATGAAACGAATTCCTTTGTGACTAAGTCTTCCCCTCCTGAGACTGAGTTTTTGATGAGACTACTCACAGTGACAAGGTTTTCTAGTTTTTCCCACACAAAGAGGTTATTTTACTAGGATTTGCCATGGAAACTCATTCGGTGACTAAGGTTTTCCCATTAGTTGACTCATTAGTCCCATGGAACTAATTCCTTAGTGACTAAGTTTCCCCCTCCTGTGGCCGAGTTTTCCCATGAGACTACTCACAGTGGCTGGGTTTTCGAGTAATTCCAACACAAAGAGGTTATTTTACTGGGTTTTGCCATTGAAACTAGTCCATTGACTAAGGTTTTCCCATCCGGTAACTCATTTTGCCCATGATACTAATTTCTTAGTGACTAAGTTTTCCCCTCGTGTTACTGAGTTTTCCCGTGAGACTAGTCAAGGATATGAGGTTCTCGAGTTTCTCCCACACAAAGAGGTTCTTTTACAAGTATTTTCCATTGAAACTCGTCCGGTGAGTAAAATTGTCCCATCCGGTGACTAATTTTTTCCATGACAGAATTCCTTTGTGACTAAGTCTTCCCCTCCAGCGACTGAGTTTTCAGATGAGACTACTCACTGTGACAAGGTTTTCTAGTTTTTCCCACCTAAAGAGGTTATTTTACTAGGATTTGCCATGGAAACTCGTTCGGTGACTAAGGTTTTCCCATTAGTTGACTCATTAGTCCCATGGCACTAATTCCTTAGTGACTAAGTTTCCCCCTACTGTGGCCAAGTTTTCCCATGAGACTACTCACAGTGGCTGGGTTTTCGAGTTATTCCAACACAAAGAGGTTATTTTACTAGGTTTTGCCATTGAAACTAGTCCATTGACTAAGGTTTTCCCATCCGGTGACTCGTTTTGCCCATGATACTAATTTCTTACTACTAAGTTTTCCCCTCGTGTGACTGAGTTTTCCCGTGAGACTAGTCAAGGATATGAGGTTCTCGAGTTTCTCCCACACAAAGAGGTTCTTTTACAAGTATTTTCCATTGAAACTCGTCCGGTGAGTAAAATTTTCCCATCCGGTGACTAATTTTTTCCATGACAGAATTCCTTTGTGACTAAGTCTTCCCCTCCAGCGACAGAGTTTTCAGATGAGACTACTCACTGTGACAAGGTTTTCTAGTTTTTCCCACCCAAAGAGGTTATTTTACTAGGATTTGCCATGGAAACTCGTTCGGTGACTAAGGTTTTCCCATTAGTTGACTCATTAGTCCCATGGCACTAATTCCTTAGTGACTAAGTCTTCCCCTCTTGCGATTGAGTTTTCCGATGAGACTACTCACTGTGACAAGGTTTTATAGTTTGTCCCACACAATGAGGTTATTTTACTAGGATTTGCCTTGGAAACTCATTCGGTGAGTAAGGTTTTCCCATTAGTTGACTCATTAGTCCCATGGCACCAATTCCTTAGTGACTAAGTTTCCCCCTCTAGTGGCTGAGTTTTCCCATGAGACTGACTACTCACGGTGGCTGGGTTTTTGAATTATTCCAACACAAAGAAGTTATTTTACTAGGTTTTGCCATTGAAACTAGTCCATTGACTAAGGTTTTCCCATCCGGTGACTCGTTTTGCCCATGATACTAATTCCTTAGTGACTAAGTTTTCCCCTCGTGTGACTGAGTTTTCCCGTGAGACTAGTCAAGGATATGAGGTTCTCGAGTTTTTCCCACACAAAGAGGTTATTTTACAAGTGTTGTCCATTGAAACTCGTCCGGTGAGTAAAATTTTCCCATCCGGTGACTCATTTTTTCCATGACACGAATTCCTTTGTGACTAAGTCTTCCCCTCCTGAGACTGAGTTTTTGATGAGACTACTCACAGTGACAAGGTTTTCTAGTTTTTCCCACACAAAGAGGTTATTTTACTAGGATTTGCCATGGAAACTCATTCGGTGACTAAGGTTTTCCCATTAGTTGACTCATTAGTCCCATGGAACTAATTCCTTAGTGACTAAGTTTCCCCCTCCTGTGGCCGAGTTTTCCCATGAGACTACTCACAGTGGCTGGGTTTTCGAGTAATTCCAACACAAAGAGGTTATTTTACTGGGTTTTGCCATTGAAACTAGTCCATTGACTAAGGTTTTCCCATCCGGTAACTCATTTTGCCCATGATACTAATTTCTTAGTGACTAAGTTTTCCCCTCGTGTTACTGAGTTTTCCCGTGAGACTAGTCAAGGATATGAGGTTCTCGAGTTTCTCCCACACAAAGAGGTTCTTTTACAAGTATTTTCCATTGAAACTCGTCCGGTGAGTAAAATTGTCCCATCCGGTGACTAATTTTTTCCATGACAGAATTCCTTTGTGACTAAGTCTTCCCCTCCAGCGACTGAGTTTTCAGATGAGACTACTCACTGTGACAAGGTTTTCTAGTTTTTCCCACCTAAAGAGGTTATTTTACTAGGATTTGCCATGGAAACTCGTTCGGTGACTAAGGTTTTCCCATTAGTTGACTCATTAGTCCCATGGCACTAATTCCTTAGTGACTAAGTTTCCCCCTACTGTGGCCAAGTTTTCCCATGAGACTACTCACAGTGGCTGGGTTTTCGAGTTATTCCAACACAAAGAGGTTATTTTACTAGGTTTTGCCATTGAAACTAGTCCATTGACTAAGGTTTTCCCATCCGGTGACTCGTTTTGCCCATGATACTAATTTCTTACTACTAAGTTTTCCCCTCGTGTGACTGAGTTTTCCCGTGAGACTAGTCAAGGATATGAGGTTCTCGAGTTTCTCCCACACAAAGAGGTTCTTTTACAAGTATTTTCCATTGAAACTCGTCCGGTGAGTAAAATTTTCCCATCCGGTGACTAATTTTTTCCATGACAGAATTCCTTTGTGACTAAGTCTTCCCCTCCAGCGACAGAGTTTTCAGATGAGACTACTCACTGTGACAAGGTTTTCTAGTTTTTCCCACCCAAAGAGGTTATTTTACTAGGATTTGCCATGGAAACTCGTTCGGTGACTAAGGTTTTCCCATTAGTTGACTCATTAGTCCCATGGCACTAATTCCTTAGTGACTAAGTCTTCCCCTCTTGCGATTGAGTTTTCCGATGAGACTACTCACTGTGACAAGGTTTTATAGTTTGTCCCACACAATGAGGTTATTTTACTAGGATTTGCCTTGGAAACTCATTCGGTGAGTAAGGTTTTCCCATTAGTTGACTCATTAGTCCCATGGCACCAATTCCTTAGTGACTAAGTTTCCCCCTCTAGTGGCTGAGTTTTCCCATGAGACTGACTACTCACGGTGGCTGGGTTTTTGAATTATTCCAACACAAAGAAGTTATTTTACTAGGTTTTGCCATTGAAACTAGTCCATTGACTAAGGTTTTCCCATCCGGTGACTCGTTTTGCCCATGATACTAATTCCTTAGTGACTAAGTTTTCCCCTCGTGTGACTGAGTTTTCCCGTGAGACTAGTCAAGGATATGAGGTTCTCGAGTTTTTCCCACACAAAGAGGTTATTTTACAAGTGTTGTCCATTGAAACTCGTCCGGTGAGTAAAATTTTCCCATCCGGTGACTCATTTTTTCCATGACACGAATTCCTTTGTGACTAAGTCTTCCCCTCCTGAGACTGAGTTTTTGATGAGACTACTCACAGTGACAAGGTTTTCTAGTTTTTCCCACACAAAGAGGTTATTTTACTAGGATTTGCCATGGAAACTCATTCGGTGACTAAGGTTTTCCCATTAGTTGACTCATTAGTCCCATGGAACTAATTCCTTAGTGACTAAGTTTCCCCCTCCTGTGGCCGAGTTTTCCCATGAGACTACTCACAGTGGCTGGGTTTTCGAGTAATTCCAACACAAAGAGGTTATTTTACTGGGTTTTGCCATTGAAACTAGTCCATTGACTAAGGTTTTCCCATCCGGTAACTCATTTTGCCCATGATACTAATTTCTTAGTGACTAAGTTTTCCCCTCGTGTTACTGAGTTTTCCCGTGAGACTAGTCAAGGATATGAGGTTCTCGAGTTTCTCCCACACAAAGAGGTTCTTTTACAAGTATTTTCCATTGAAACTCGTCCGGTGAGTAAAATTGTCCCATCCGGTGACTAATTTTTTCCATGACAGAATTCCTTTGTGACTAAGTCTTCCCCTCCAGCGACTGAGTTTTCAGATGAGACTACTCACTGTGACAAGGTTTTCTAGTTTTTCCCACCTAAAGAGGTTATTTTACTAGGATTTGCCATGGAAACTCGTTCGGTGACTAAGGTTTTCCCATTAGTTGACTCATTAGTCCCATGGCACTAATTCCTTAGTGACTAAGTTTCCCCCTACTGTGGCCAAGTTTTCCCATGAGACTACTCACAGTGGCTGGGTTTTCGAGTTATTCCAACACAAAGAGGTTATTTTACTAGGTTTTGCCATTGAAACTAGTCCATTGACTAAGGTTTTCCCATCCGGTGACTCGTTTAGCCCATGATACTAATTTCTTACTACTAAGTTTTCCCCTCGTGTGACTGAGTTTTCCCGTGAGACTAGTCAAGGATATGAGGTTCTCGAGTTTCTCCCACACAAAGAGGTTCTTTTACAAGTATTTTCCATTGAAACTCGTCCGGTGAGTAAAATTTTCCCATCCGGTGACTAATTTTTTCCATGACAGAATTCCTTTGTGACTAAGTCTTCCCCTCCAGCGACAGAGTTTTCAGATGAGACTACTCACTGTGACAAGGTTTTCTAGTTTTTCCCACCCAAAAAGGTTATTTTACTAGGATTTGCCATGGAAACTCGTTCGGTGACTAACGTTTTCCAATTAGTTGACTCATTAGTCCCATGGCACTAATTCCTTAGTGACTAAGTTTCCCCCTCCTGTGGCCGAGTTTTCCCATGAGACTACTCACAGTGGCTGGGTTTTCGAGTTATTCCAACACAAAGAGGTTATTTTACTAGGTTTTGCCATTGAAACTAGTCCATTGACTAAGGTTTTCCCATCCGTTGACTCGTTTTGCCCATGATACTAATTCCTTAGTGACTAAGTTTTCCCCTCGTGTGACTGAGTTTTACCGTGAGACTAGTCAAGGATATGAGGTTCTCGAGTTTTTCCCACACAAAAAGGTTATTTTACAAGTGTTTTCCATTGAAACTCGTCCGGTGAGTAAAATTATCCCATCCGGTGACTCATTTTTTGCATGACACGAATTCCTTTGTGACTAACTCGTCCCCTCCTGCGACTGAGTTTTCCGATGAGACTACTCACTGTGAGAAGGTTTTCTAGTTTTTCCCACACAATGAGGTTATTTTACTAGGATTTTCCATGGAAACTCGTTTGGTGACTAAGGTTTTCCCATTAGTTGACTCATTAGTCCCATGGCACTAATTCCTTAGTGACTAAGTTTCCCCCTCCTGTGGCCGAGTTTTCCCATGAGACTACTCATAGTGGCTGGGTTTTCGAGTTATTCCAACACAAAGAGGTTATTTTACTAGGTTTTGCCATTGAAACTAGTCCATTGACTAAGGTTTTCCCATCCGGTGACACGTTTTGCCCATGATACTAATTCCTTAGTGACTAAGTTTTCCCCTCGTGTGATTGAGTTTTCCCGTGAGACTAGTCATGGATATGAGGTTCTCGAGTTTTTCCCACACAAAGAGGTTATTTTACAAGTGTTTTCCATTGAAACTCGTTCGGTGAGTAAAATTATCCCATCCGGTGACTCATTTTTTCCATGACACGAATTTGTTTGTGACTAAGTCTTCCCCTCTTGCGACTGAGTTTTCCGATGAGACTACTCACTGTGAGAAGGTTTTCTAGTTTTTCCCACACAATGAGGTTATTTTACTAGGATTTGCCATGGAAACTCGTTTGGTGACTAAGGTTTTCCCATTAGTTGACTCATTAGTCCCATGGCACTAATTCCTTAGTGACTAAGTTTCCCCCTCCTGTGGCTGAGTTTTCCGATGAGACTACTCACAGTGGCTGGGTTTTCAAGTTAAAACCCACACAAAGAGGTTATTTTACTAGTATTTGCCATGGAAACTCATTCGGTGAGTAAGGTTTTCCCATTAGTTGACTCATTAGTCCCATGGCACTAATTCCTTAGTGACTAAGTCTTCCCCTCTTGCGATTGAGTTTTCCGATGAGACTACTCACTGTGACAAGGTTTTATAGTTTGTCCCACACAATGAGGTTATTTTACTAGGATTTGCCTTGGAAACTCATTCGGTGAGTAAGGTTTTCCCATTAGTTGACTCATTAGTCCCATGGCACCAATTCCTTAGTGACTAAGTTTCCCCCTCTAGTGGCTGAGTTTTCCCATGAGACTGACTACTCACGGTGGCTGGGTTTTTGAATTATTCCAACACAAAGAAGTTATTTTACTAGGTTTTGCCATTGAAACTAGTCCATTGACTAAGGTTTTCCCATCCGGTGACTCGTTTTGCCCATGATACTAATTCCTTAGTGACTAAGTTTTCCCCTCGTGTGACTGAGTTTTCCCGTGAGACTAGTCAAGGATATGAGGTTCTCGAGTTTTTCCCACACAAAGAGGTTATTTTACAAGTGTTGTCCATTGAAACTCGTCCGGTGAGTAAAATTTTCCCATCCGGTGACTCATTTTTTCCATGACACGAATTCCTTTGTGACTAAGTCTTCCCCTCCTGAGACTGAGTTTTTGATGAGACTACTCACAGTGACAAGGTTTTCTAGTTTTTCCCACACAAAGAGGTTATTTTACTAGGATTTGCCATGGAAACTCATTCGGTGACTAAGGTTTTCCCATTAGTTGACTCATTAGTCCCATGGAACTAATTCCTTAGTGACTAAGTTTCCCCCTCCTGTGGCCGAGTTTTCCCATGAGACTACTCACAGTGGCTGGGTTTTCGAGTAATTCCAACACAAAGAGGTTATTTTACTGGGTTTTGCCATTGAAACTAGTCCATTGACTAAGGTTTTCCCATCCGGTAACTCATTTTGCCCATGATACTAATTTCTTAGTGACTAAGTTTTCCCCTCGTGTTACTGAGTTTTCCCGTGAGACTAGTCAAGGATATGAGGTTCTCGAGTTTCTCCCACACAAAGAGGTTCTTTTACAAGTATTTTCCATTGAAACTCGTCCGGTGAGTAAAATTGTCCCATCCGGTGACTAATTTTTTCCATGACAGAATTCCTTTGTGACTAAGTCTTCCCCTCCAGCGACTGAGTTTTCAGATGAGACTACTCACTGTGACAAGGTTTTCTAGTTTTTCCCACCTAAAGAGGTTATTTTACTAGGATTTGCCATGGAAACTCGTTCGGTGACTAAGGTTTTCCCATTAGTTGACTCATTAGTCCCATGGCACTAATTCCTTAGTGACTAAGTTTCCCCCTACTGTGGCCAAGTTTTCCCATGAGACTACTCACAGTGGCTGGGTTTTCGAGTTATCCAACACAAAGAGGTTATTTTACTAGGTTTTGCCATTGAAACTAGTCCATTGACTAAGGTTTTCCCATCCGGTGACTCGTTTTGCCCATGATACTAATTTCTTACTACTAAGTTTTCCCCTCGTGTGACTGAGTTTTCCCGTGAGACTAGTCAAGGATATGAGGTTCTCGAGTTTCTCCCACACAAAGAGGTTCTTTTACAAGTATTTTCCATTGAAACTCGTCCGGTGAGTAAAATTTTCCCATCCGGTGACTAATTTTTTCCATGACAGAATTCCTTTGTGACTAAGTCTTCCCCTCCAGCGACAGAGTTTTCAGATGAGACTACTCACTGTGACAAGGTTTTCTAGTTTTTCCCACCCAAAAAGGTTATTTTACTAGGATTTGCCATGGAAACTCGTTCGGTGACTAAGGTTTTCCCATTAGTTGACTCATTAGTCGCATGGCACTAATTCCTTAGTGACTAAGTTTCCCCCTCCTGTGGCCGAGTTTTCCCATGAGACTACTCACAGTGGCTGGGTTTTCGAGTTATTCCAACACAAAGAGGTTATTTTACTAGGTTTTGCCATTGAAACTAGTCCATTGACTAAGGTTTTCCCATCCGTTGACTCGTTTTGCCCATGATACTAATTCCTTAGTGACTAAGTTTTCCCCTCGTGTGACTGAGTTTTACCGTGAGACTAGTCAAAGATATGAGGTTCTCGAGTTTTTCCCACACAAAAAGGTTATTTTACAAGTGTTTTCCATTGAAACTCGTCCGGTGAGTAAAATTATCCCATCCGGTGACTCATTTTTTGCATGACACGAATTCCTTTGTGACTAACTCTTCCCCTCCTGCGACTGAGTTTTCCGATGAGACTACTCACTGTGAGAAGGTTTTCTAGTTTTTCCCACACAATGAGGTTATTTTACTAGGATTTGCCATGGAAACTCGTTTGGTGACTAAGGTTTTCCCATTAGTTGACTCATTAGTCCCATGGCACTAATTCCTTAGTGACTAAGTTTCCCCCTCCTGTGGCCTAGTTTTCCCATGAGACTACTCACAGTGGCTGGGTTTTCGAGTATTCCAACACAAAGAGGTTATTTTACTTGGTTTTGCCATTGAAACTAGTCCATTGACTAAGGTTTTCCCATCCGGTGACACGTTTTGCCCATGATACTAATTCCTTAGTGACTAAGTTTTCCCCTCGTGTGATTGAGTTTTCCCGTGAGACTAGTCATGGATATGAGGTTCTCGAGTTTTTCCCACACAAATAGGTTATTTTACAAGTGTTTTCCATTGAAACTCGTTCGGTGAGTAAAATTATCCCATCCGGTGACTCATTTTTTCCATGACACGAATTTGTTTGTGACTTAGTCTTCCCCTCTTTCGACTGAGTTTTCCGATGAGACTACTCACTGTGAGAAGGTTTTCTAGTTTTTCCCACACAATGAGGTTATTTTACTAGGATTTGCCATGGAAACTCGTTTGGTGACTAAGGTTTTCCCATTAGTTGACTCATTAGTCCCATGGGACTAATTCCTTAGTGACTAAGTTTCCCCCTCCTGTGGCTGAGTTTTCCCATGAGACTACTCACAGTGGCTGGGTTTTCAAGTTAAAACCCACACAAAGAGGTTATTTTACTAGTATTTGCCATGGAAACTCATTCGGTGAGTAAGGTTTTCCCATTAGTTGACTCATTAGTCCCATGGCACTAATTCCTTAGTGACTAAGTCTTCCCCTCTTGCGACTGAGTTTTCCGATGAGACTACTCACTGTGACAAGGTTTTATAGTTTTTCCCACACAATGAGGTTATTTTACTAGGATTTTCCTTGGAAACTCATTCGGTGAGTAAGGTTTTCCCATTAGTTGACTCATTAGTCCCATGGCACCAATTCCTTAGTGACTAAGTTTCCCCCTCTAGTGGCTGAGTTTTCCCATGAGACAGACTACTCACGGTGGCTGGGTTTTTGAATTATTCCAACACAAAGAAGTTATTTTACTATGTTTTGCCATTGAAACTAGTCCATTGACTAAGGTTTTCCCATCCGGTGACTCGTTTTGCCCATGATACTAATTCCTTAGTGACTAAGTTTTCCCCTCGTGTGACTGAGTTTTCCCGTGAGACTAGTCAAGGATATGAGGTTCTCGAGTTTTTCCCACACAAAGAGGTTATTTTACAAGTGTTGTCCATTGAAACTCATCCGGTGAGTAAAATTTTCCCATCCGGTGACTCATTTTTTCCATGACACGAATTCCTTTGTGACTAAGTCTTCCCCTCCTGAGACTGAGTTTTTGATGAGACTACTCACAGTGACAAGGTTTTCTAGTTTTTCCCACACAAAGAGGTTATTTTACTAGGATTTTCCATGGAAACTCATTCGGTGACTAAGGTTTTCCCATTAGTTGACTCATTAGTCCCATGGAACTAATTCCTTAGTGACTAAGTTTCCCCCTCCTGTGGCTGAGTTTTCCCATGAGACTACTCACAGTGGCTGGGTTTTCGAGTAATTCCAACACAAAGAGGTTATTTTACTGGGTTTTGCCATTGAAACTAGTCCATTGACTAAGGTTTTCCCATCCGGTGACTCATTTTGCCCATGATACTAATTTCTTAGTGACTAAGTTTTCCCCTCGTGTTACTGAGTTTTCCCGTGAGACTAGTCAAGGATATGAGGTTCTCGAGTTTCTCCCACACAAAGAGGTTCTTTTACAAGTATTTTCCATTGAAACTCGTCCGGTGAGTAAAATTGTCCCATCCGGTGACTAATTTTTTCCATGACAGAATTCCTTTGTGACTAAGTCTTTCCTTCCAGCGACTGAGTTTTCAGATGAGACTACTCACTGTGACAAGGTTTTCTAGTTTTTCCCACCCAAAGAGGTTATTTTACTAGGATTTGCCATGGAAACTCGTTCGGTGACTAAGGTTTTCCCATTAGTTGACTCATTAGTCCCATGGCACTAATTCCTTAGTGACTAAGTTTCCCCCTACTGTGGCCAAGTTTTCCCCTGAGACTACTTACAGTGGCTGGGTTTTCGAGTTATTCCAACACAAAGAGGTTATTTTACTAGGTTTTGCCATTGAAACTAGTCCATTGACTAAGGTTTTCCCATCTGGTGACTCGTTTTGCCCATGATACTAATTTCTTACTGACTAAGTTTTCCCCTCGTGTGACTGAGTTTTCCCGTGAGACTAGTCAAGGATATGAGGTTCTCGAGTTTCTCCCACACAAAGATGTTCTTTTACAAGTGTTTTCCATTGAAACTCGTCCGGTGAGTAAAATTTTCCCATCCGGAGACTAATTTTTTCCATGACACGAATTCCTTTGTGACTAAGTCTTCCGCTCCTGAGACTGAGTTTTTGATGAGGCTACTCACAGTGACAAGGTTTTCTAGTTTTTCCCACACAAAGAGGTTATTTTACTAGGATTTGCCATGGAAACTTATTCGGTGACTAAGGTGTTCCCATTAGTTGACTCATTAGTCCCATGGAACTAATTCCTTAGTGACTAAGTTTCTCCCTCCTGTGGCTGAGTTTTCCCATGAGACTACTCACAGCGACAAGGTTTTCTAGTTTTTCCCACACAAAGAGGTTATTTTACTTGGATTTGCCATGGAATCTCGTTTGGTGACTAAGGTTTTCCCATTAGTTGATTCATTAGTCCCATGGCACTAATTCCTTAGTGACCAAGTTTCCCCCCCTTGTGGCTGAGTTTTCCCATGAGACTACTCACAGTGGCCATGTTTTCGAGTTATTCCAACACAAAGAGGTTATTTTACTATGTTTTGCCATTGAAACTGGTCCATTGACTAAGGTTGTCCCATCCGGTGACTCATTTTTCCCATGATACTAATTTCTTAGTGACTAAGTTTTCCCCTCATGTGACTGAGTTTTTCCGTAAGACTAGTCAAGGTGATGAGGTTCTCGAATTTTTCCCACACAAAGAGGTTATTTTACTAGGATTTGCCATGGAAACTCGTTCGGTGACTAAGATTTTCCCATTAGTTGACTCATTTTTTCTATGATACGAATTCCTTTGTGACTAAGTTTTCCCCTCCTGCGACTGAGTTTTCCGATGAGAGTACTCACAGTGACAAGGTTTTCTAGTTTTTCCCACACAAAGAGGTTATTTTACTAGGATTTACCATGGAAACTCGTTCGGTGACTAAGGTTTTCCCACTAGTTGACTCATTAGTCCCATGGCACTAATTCCTTAGTGACCAAGTTTCCCCCTCTCGTGGCTGAGTTTTCCCATGAGACTACTCACAGTGGCCAGGTTTTCGAGTTATTCCAACACAAAGATGTTATTTTACCATGTTTTGCCATTGAAACTAGTCCATTGACTAAGGTTTTCCCATCCGGTGACTCATTTTACCCATGATACTAATTCCTAAGTGACTAAGTTTTCCCCTCGTGTGACTGAGTTTTCCCCTGCGACTAGTCAAGGTGATGAGGTTCTCGAGTTGTTCCCACACAAAGAGGTTATTTTACAAGTATTTTCCATTGAAACTCGTCCGGTGAGTAAAATTTTCCCATCCGGTGACTCATTTTTTCCATGACACGAATTCCTTTGTGACTAAGTTTTCCCCTCCTGCGATTGAGTTTTCCGATGAGACTACTCACGGTGACAAGGTTTTCTAGTTTTTCCCACACAAAGAGGTCATTTTACTAGGATTTGCCATGGAAACTCGTTCGGTGACTAAGGTTTTCCCATTAGTTGACTCATTAGTCCCATGCCACTAATTCCTTAGTGACTAAGTTTCCCCCTCCTGCGGTTGAGTTTTCCGATGAGACTACTCATGTTGACAAGGTTTTCTAGTTTTCCCACACAAAGAGGTTATTTTACTAGGATTTGCCGTGAAAACTCGTTCGGTGACTAAGGTTTTCCCATTAGTTGACTCATTAGTCCAATGGCATTAATTCCTTAGTGACTAAGTTTCCCCCTCCTGTGGCTGAGTGTTTCCATGAGACTACTCACAGTGGCTAGGTTTTCGAGTTATTCCAACACAAAGAGGTTATTTTACTCGGATTTGCCATGAAAACTCGTTCGGTGACTAAGGTTTTCTTATTAGTTGACTCATTAGTCCCATGGCACTAATTCCTTAGTGACTAAGTTTCCCCCTCCTGCGCTTGAGTTTTCCGATGAGACTACTCACGTTGACAAGGTTTTCTAGTTTTCCCACACAAAGAGGTTATTTTACTAGGATTTGCCGTGAAAACTCGTTCGGTGACTAAGGTTTTCCCATTAGTTGACTCATTAGTCCAATGGCATTAATTCCTTAGTGACTAAGTTTCCCCCTCCTGTGGCTGAGTGTTTCCATGAGACTACTCACAGTGGCTAGGTTTTCGAGTTATTCCAACACAAAGAGGTTATTTTACTCGGATTTGCCATGAAAACTCGTTCGGTGACTAAGGTTTTCTTATTAGTTGACTCATTAGTCCCATGGCACTAATTCCTTAGTGACTAAGTTTCCCCCTCCTGCGCTTGAGTTTTCCGATGAGACTACTCACGGTGACAAGGTTTTCTAGTTTTTCCCACACAAAGAGGTTATTTTACTAGGATTTGCCATGTAAACTCGTTCGGTGACTAAGGTTTTCCCATTAGTTGATTCATTAATCCAATGGCACTAATTCCTTAGTGACTAAGTTTCCCCCACCTGTCGCTGAGTTTTCCCATGAGACTACTCACAGTGGCCAGGTTTTTGAGTTATTCCAAAACAAAGAGGTTATTTTACTAGGTTTTGCCATTGAAACTAGTCCATTGTCTAAGGTTTTCCCATCCGGTGACTCATTTTTCCCATGACACTAATTCCTTAGTGACTAAGTTTACCCCTCGTGTGACTGAGTTTTCCCGTGAGACTATTCAAGGTGATGAAGGTTCTCGAGTTTTTCCCACACAAAGAGGTTATTTTACAAGTATTTTCCATTGAAACTCGTCCGGTGAGTAAAATTTTCCCAGCCGGTGACTCATTTTATCCATGACACGAATTCCTTCGTGTCTAAGTTTTCCCCTCCTGCGGCTGAGTTTTTCGACGAGACAACTCACGATGACAAGGTTTTCTAGTTTTTCCCAAACAAAGAGGTTATTTTACTAGGATTTGCCATGGAAACTCGTTCGGTGACTAAGATTTTCCCATTAGTTGACTCAGTAGTCCCATGGCACTAATTCCTTAGTGACTAAGTTTCCCCCTCCTGTGGCTGAGTTTTCCCATGAAGCCACTCACAGTGGCTAGGTTTTTGAGTTATTCCAACACAAAGAGGTTATTTTACTAGGTTTTGCCATATAAACTAGTCCATTGACTAAGGTTTTCCCATTCGGTGACTCATTTTTCCCATGACACTAATTCCTTAGTGACTGACACTAATTCCTTAGTGACTAAGTTTCCCCCTCCAGTTGCTGAGGTTTCCCATGAGGCTACTCACAGTGGCTAGGTTTTCGAGTTATTCCAACACAAAGAGGTTATTTTACTATGTTTTGCCAATGAAACTAGTCCATTGACTAAGGTTTTCCCATCCGGTGACTCATTTTTTCCATGACACTAATTCCTTAGTGACTAAGTTTTCCCCTCGTGTGACTGAGTTTTCCCATGAGACTAGTTAAGGTCATGAGGTTCTCGAGATTTTCCCACATAAAGAGGTTATTTTACAAGTATTTTCCATTGAAACTCGTCCGGTGAGTAAAATTTTCCCATCCGGTGACTCATTTTTTCCATGACACGAATTCGTTTGTGACTAAGTTTTCCCCTCTTGCACCTGAGTTTTCCGATAAGACTACTCACGGTGACAAGGTTTTCTAGTTTTTCCCACACAAAGAGGTCATTTTACTAGGATTATCCATGGAAACTCGTTCGGTGACTGAGCTTTTCCCATTAGGTGACTCATTAGTCCCTTGGCACTAATACCTAAGTGACTAAGTTCCCCCCTCCTGTGGCTGAGTTTTCCCATGAGACTACTCACAGTGGCTAGGTTTTCGAGTTATTCCAACACAAAGATGTTATTTTACTAGGATTTGCCATGGAAACTCGTTCGGTGACTAAGGTTTTCCCATTAGTTGATTCATTAGTCCCATGGCACTAATTCCTTAGTGACTAAGTATCCCCCTCCTGCGGTTGAGTTTTCCGATGAGACTACTCACGGTCACAAGGTTTTCTAGTTTTTTCCACACAAAGAGGTTATTTTACTAGGATTTGCCATGAAAACTTGTTCGGTGACTAAGGTTTTCCCATTAGTTGACTCATTAGTCCCATGGCACTAATTCCTTAGTGACTAAGTTTCCCCCTCCTGCGGTTGAGTTTTCCGATGAGACTACTCACGGTGACAAGGTTTTCTAGTTTTTCCCACACAAAGAGGTTATTTTACTAGGATTTGCCATGAAAACTCGTTCGGTGACTAAGGTTTTCCCATTAGTTGACTCATTAGTCCAATGGCACTAATTACTTAGTTACTAAGTTTCCCCCTCCTGTCGCAGAGTTTTCCCATGAGACTACTCACAGTGGCCAGGTTTTCGAGTTATTCCAACACAAAGAGGTTATTTTACTAGGTTTTGCCATAGAGACTAGTCCATTGTTTAAGGTTTTCCCATCCGGTGACTCATTTTTCCCATGACACTAATTCCTTAGTGACTAAGTTTACCCCTCGTGTGACTGAATTTTCCCGTGAGACTAGTCAAGGTGATGAGGTTCTCGAGTTTTTCCCACACAAAGAGGTTATTTTACAAGTATTTTCCATTGAAACTCGTCCGGTGAGTAAAATTTTCCCAGTCGGTGACTCATTTTATCCATGACCCGAATTCCTTTGTGTCTAAGTTTTCGCCTCCTGCGGCTGAGTTTTTCGACGAGACAACTCACGATGACAAGGTTTTCTAGTTTTTTCCACTTAAAGAGGTTATTTTACTAGGATTTTCCATGGAAACTTGATACCCAAATCGCAAGTGTACGATTCAATATCGCGTAATAAAAAGATCGAACCCAAAGGATAGGTTTCCTATTATTATAATATTTAGTACTTGTGCAGAAAATTTAAAAGATGAATAGTAGATGTTGGTTTTTAGAACAAGCAAGAAAAATAGCATAAAATAATAAAGAGATAAGATGATGAGAAATAAGTTCTTAGGTTGAATTACATAGTCTACAAATATGCTAGCAAGTTCCTACTTAATTTCTGAATTTTAAGTCCAATTTCATGATGCTATAGCCTAGTATATCTACAAGTTAATTCCTTACACATTGTAGAACTTTCTTTCTAATTACTAAATTCAATTCCTTGCAACTTAGTTAACTAGAGAAGAAGATGAAGAAGAGATTCAGGCCAACATAGAGTTACGTCCATCCTAATTCCTTAGTGATGTATACTTATAACCTTTTTTAAATCCTAGGTCCCTTACTACTTACCAATTTCCATTCGTATAAGTAATAAGCAAGAATTCTCATGCGCATTAAGAAGAATGAAGAACAAGGAAATAAAACATGAAAGGAAATATTATTCAGAAAGGTAGAAGCAAACTAAAACATAGATATAAACTATAACAACCTAAGAAACTTAAAAAGAATTAGCCAAGCATGGCTAAAAGAGTCATCGAATTACCCTGGATAGGAGCTCAAGTATGGCTTCCCACAATTCCTAGGAACAATGATCTTTAAGGAGGAAAGAAGAACACTTGTTGTATTCTGAATAGGTGTGTCTTACAAGTGAAGAAAAGCTCCCTATTTATAGCAAAAACCTGACTTCCAGCGCTTGGGCGCTGGGAAGCATTAAAATCCAACGTGCAGAAATAGGCCCAGCGCTTGAGCTCTGGCTTCCAACGCTGCAGCGCTGGGTGCAACCTCTGACTCACATCCTAGTCAGAGGTCCAGCGCTTGGGCGTTGGGTCTTCCAACGCTGCAGCGCTGGGACGAACACTGGCAGCTTTTTCTTGGATTCCTTTCTTCTTCAATGGTGGAATTGATTGGCTTAATTAGGCCACATTCAGCCTCTATTAAGTTCTGAAACCTCCCCTTTACCACCATTAATCTTCCAACCTTATTTTACATGTGCTCAAATCAAAGAGAGTTGCTTCACATTCTTCAATTTCACTTCAAGTCCTCTCTTTGTTAGAACTTCAATTTTGGCCCTTTGACTCCTTCAAACTTCACTTTCCATCCTCCACTCTTGAACCTTTACACTTTGATCCTTTATTTCCTGAAACTTTACAAATCGGTCTCTGGACAAAAATGATAACTATACCAGCTTTTCCTAAAAATATAAAATAACTATAAAAATTCCTAAAAATATAAAACAAAGTTAGAAAAACAAATAAAAGCTAATCTATATGCAGAATTCAAAATAAATATAAAATCTATGTAAAAATACTAAAAATCCTATATGTGACTCAAAAATAATAAAATAAAAAAACTAAAAACAACCTAAAAACATCATATATTATCCTGTCATCAAAACTCGTTCGGTGACTAAGGTTTTCCCATTGGTTGACTCATTAGTCCCATGGCACTAATTCCTTAGTGACTAAGTTTCCCCCTCCTGTGGCTGAGTTTTCCCATGAGACTACTCACAGTGGCTAGGTTTTTGAGTTATTCCAACACAAAGAGGTTATTTTACTAGGTTTTGCCATATAAACTAGTCCATTGACTAAGGTTTTCCCATCCGGTGACTCATTTTTCCATTGACACTAATTCCTCAGTGACTGACACTAATTCCTTAGTGACTAAGTTTTCCCCTCGTGTGACTGAGTTTTCCCGTGAGACTAGTCAAGGTGATGAAGTTCTCGAGTTTTTCCCACACAAAGAGGTTATTTTACAAGTATTTTCCATTGAAACTCGTCCGGTGAGTAAAATTTTCCAATCCGGTGACTCATTTTTTACATGACACGAATTCCTTTGTGTCTAAGTTTTCCCCTCCTTCGGCTAAGTTTTCCGATGAGACTACACAAAGTGACAAGGTTTTCTAGTTTTTCCCACACAAAGGTTATTTTACTAGGATTTGCCATGGAAACTCATTCGGTGACTAAGGTTTTCCCATTAGTTGACTCATTAGTCCCATGGCACTAATTCCTTAGTGATTAAGTTTCCCGCTCCAGTGGCTGTGTTTTCCCATGAGACTACTCACAATGGCTAGGTTTTGGAGTTATTCCAACACAAAGAGGTTATTTTACTAGGTTATGCCTGTGAAACTAGTCCATTGACTAAGGTTTTCCAATCCGGTGACTTATTTTTCCCATGACACTAATTCCTTAGTGACAAAGTTTTCCCCTCGTGTGACTGAGTTTTCCGTGAGACTAGTCAAGGTGATGAGGTTCTCGAGTTTTTCCCACACAAAGAGGTTATTTTACAAGTATTTTCCATTGAAACTCGTCCGGTGAGTAAAATTTTCCTAGCCGGTGACTCATTTTATCCATGACACGAATTCCTTTGTGTCTAAGTTTTCCCCTCCTGCGGCTGAGTTTTTCGACGAGACAACTCATGATGACAAGGTTTTCTAGTTTTTCCCACACAAAGAGGTTATTTTACTAGGATTTGCCATGAAAACTCGTTCGGTGACTAAGGTTTTCCCATTGGTTGACTCATTAGTCCCATGGCACTAATTCCTTGGCGACTAAGTTTCCCCCTCCTGTGGCTGAGTTTTCCCATGAGACTACTCACAGTGGCTAGGTTTTTGAGTTATTCCTACACAAAGAGGTTATTTTACTAGGTTTTGCCATATAAACTAGTCCATTGACTAAGGGTTTCCCATTCGGTGACTCATTTTTCCCATGACACTAATTCCTCAGTGACTGACACTAATTCCTTAGTGACTAAGTTTTCCCCTCGTGTGACTGAGTTTTCCCGTGAGACTAGTCAAGGTGATGAGGTTCTCGAGTTTTTCCCACACAAAGAGGTTATTTTACAATTATTTTCCATTGAAACTCGTCCGGTGAGTAAAATTTTCCCATCCGGTGACTCATTTTTTACATGACACGAATTACTTTGTGTCTAAGTTTTCCCCTCCTTCGGCTGAGTTTTCCGATGAGACTACACACAGTGACAAGGTTTTCTTGTTTTTCCCACACAAAGAGGTTATTTTACTAGGATTTACCATGGAAACTCATTCGGTGACTAAGGTTTTCCCATTAGTTGACTCATTAGTCCCATGAGACTTATTCCTTAGTGATTAAGTTTCCCCCTCCTGTGGCTGAGTTTTCCCATGAGACTGCTCACAATGGCTAGGTTTTGGAGTTATTCCAACACAAAGAGGTTATTTTACTAGGTTATGCCAGTGAAACTAGTCCATTGACAAAGGTTTTCCCGTCCGGTGACTTATTTTTCCCATGACACTAATTCCTTAGTGACAAAGTTTTCCCCTCGTGTCATTGAATTTTCCCGTGAGGCTAGTCAAGGTGATGAGGTTCTCGAGTTTTTCCCACACAAAGAGGTTATTATACAAGTATTTTCCATTGAAACTCGTCCGGTGAGTAAAAATTTTCCATCCAGTGACTCATTTTTTCCATGACACGAAATCCTTTAAGACTAAGTTTTCCCCTCCTGCGACTAAGTTTTCCGATGAGACTACTCACAGTTACAAGGTTTTCTAGTTTTTCCCACACAAAGAGGTTATTTTACTAGGATTTTCTATGGAAACTCGTTGGGTGACTAAGGTTTTCTCATTAGTTGACTCATTAGTCCCATGACACTAATTCCTAAGTGACTAGGTTTCCCCCTACTGTGGTTGAGTTTTCGCATGAGACTACTCACAGTGGATAGCTTTTCGACTTATTCCAACACAAAGAGGTTATTTTACTACGTTTTTCCATTGAAACTAGTCCATTGACTAAGGTTTTCCCATCCGATGACTCATTTTTCGCATGACACTAATTCCTTAGTGATTAAGTTTTTCCCTCGTGTGACTGAGTTTTCCTGTGAGACTAGTCAGGTTTTCTAGTTTTTCCAACACAAAAAGGTTATTTTACTAGGATTTTCCTTGGAAACCCGTTCGGTGACTTAGGTTTTCCCATTAGTTGACTCATTAGTCCCATGGCACTAATTCCTAAGTGACTAAGTTTCCCCCTCTAGTGGCTGATGTTTCCCATGAGACTACTCACAGTGGCTAGGTTTTCGAGTTATTCCAACACAAAGAGGTTATTTTACTATATTTTTCCAATGAAACTAGTCCATTGACTAAGGTTTTCCAATCCGGTGACTCATTTTTCCCATGACACTAATTCCTTAGTGACTAAGTTTTCCCCTCGTGTGACTGAGTTTTCCCATGAGACTAGTAAAGGTGATGAGGTTCTCGAGATTTTCCCACATAAAGAGGTTATTTTACAAGTATTTTCCATTGAAACTCGTCCGGTGAGTAAAAGTTTCCCATCCGGTGACTCATTTTTTCCATGACACGAATTCATTTGCGACAAAGTTTTCCCCTCTTGCACCTGAGTTTTCCGATAAGACTACTCATGGTAACAAGGTTTTCTAGTTTTTCCCACACAAAGAGGTCATTTTACTAGGATTATCCATGGAAACTCGTTTGGTGACTGAGCTTTTCCCATTAGGTGACTCATTAGTCCCTTGGCACTAATTCCTAAGTGACTAAGTTTCCCCCTCCTGTGGCTGAGTTTTCCCATGAGACTACTCACAGTGGCTAGGTTTTCGAGTTATTCCAGCACAAAGAGGTTATTTTACTAGGTTTTGCCATTGAAACTGACCATTGACTACGGTTTTCCCATCCGGTGACTTATTTTTCCCATGACACTAATTCCATAGTGACAAAGTTTTCCCCTCGTGTGATTGAGTTTTCCCGTGAGACTAGTTAAGGTGATGAGTTTCTCGAGTTTTTCCCACACAAAGATGTTATTTTACAAGTATTTTTCATTGAAACTCGTCCGGTGAGTAACACTTTCCCATCCGGTGATTCATTTTTTCCATGACACAAATTCCTTTGTGACTAAGTTTTCCCCTCCTGCGGCTGAGTTTTCCGATGAGACTACTCATAGTGACAAGGTTTTCTAGTTTTTCCCAAGCAAAGAGGTTATTTTAGTAGGATTTGCCATGGAAACTCGTTCCGTGACTAAGGTTTTCCCATTAGTTGACTCATTAGTCCCGTGGCACTAATTCCTTAGTGACTAAGTTTCTCCCTCCTGTGGCTGAGTTTTCTCATGAGACTACTCACAGTGGCTAGGTTTTCGAGTTATTCCAACACAAAGAGGTTATTTTACTAGGTTTTGCCAGTGAAACTAGTCCATTGACTAAGGTTTTCCCATCCGGTGACTCATTTTTTCCATGACACTAATTCCTTAGTGACTAAGTTTTCCCCTCGTGTGACTGAGTTTTCCCGTCAGACTAGTCAGATTTTCTAGGTTTTCCCAAACAAAGAGGTTATTTTACAAGGATTTGCCATGGAAACTCGTTCGGTGACTAAGGTTATCCCATTAGCTGACTATTAGTCCCATGGAACTAATTCCTTAGTGACTAAGTTTCACCCTCGTGTGGCTGAGTGTTCCCATGAGACTACTCACAGTGGCTAGGTTTTCGAGTTATTCTAACACAAAGAGGTTATTTTACTAGGTTTTGCCATTGAAACAGTCCATTGACTAAGGTTTTCCCATTCGATGACTCATCTTTCCCATCTTTACTAGGATTATCCATGGAAACTCGTTTGGTGACTGAGCTTTTCCCATTAGGTGACTCATTAGTCCCTTGGCACTAATTCCTAAGTGACTAAGTTTCCCCCTCCTGTGGCTGAGTTTTCCCATGAGACTACTCACAGTGGCTAGGTTTTCGAGTTATTCCAGCACAAAGAGGTTATTTTACTAGGTTTTGCCATTGAAACTGACCATTGACTACGGTTTTCCCATCCGGTGACTTATTTTTCCCATGACACTAATTCCTTAGTGACAAAGTTTTCCCCTCGTGTGATTGAGTTTTCCCGTGAGACTAGTCAAGGTGATTGAGGTTCTCGAGTTTTTCCCACACAAAGAGGTTATTATACAAGTATTTTCCATTGAAACTCGTCCGGTGAGTAAAAGTTTTCCATCCGGTGACTCATTTTTTCCATGGCACGAATTCCTTTGTGACTAAGTTTTCCACTCCTGCGACTGAGTTTTCCGATGAGACTACTCACAGTGACAAGGTTTTCTAGTTTTTCCCACACAAAGAGGTTATTTTACTAGGATTTGCTATGGAAACTCGTTCGGTGACTAAGGTTTTCCCATTACTCCCATGACACTAATTCCTAAGTGACTAGGTTTCCCCCTACTGTGGCTGAGTTTTCGCATGAGACTACTTACAGCGGATAGCTTTTCAATTTATTCCAACACAAAGAGGTTATTTTACTAGGTCTTTCCATTGAAACTAGTCCATTGACTAAGGTTTTCCCATCCGATGACTCATTTTTCGCATGACACTAATTCCTTAGTGATTAAGTTTTCCCCTCGTGTGACTGAGTTTTCCTTTGAGACTAGTCAGGTTTTCTAGTTTTTCCAACACAAAAAGGTTATTTGACTAGGATTTGCCTTGGAAACCCGTTTGGTGACTTAGGTTTTCCCATTACTTGACTCATTAGTCCCATGGCACTAATTCCTAAGTGACTAAGTTTCCCCTCATTAGTCCCATGGTGACTCATTACTCACAGTGGCTAGGTTTTCGAGTTATTCCAACACAAAGAGGTTATTTTACTATGTTTTGCCACTGAAACTAGTCCATTGACTAAGGTTTTCCCATCCGGTGACTCATTTTTCCCATGACACTAATTCCTTAGTGACTAAGTTTTCCCCTCGTGTGACTGAGTTTTCCCATGAGACTAGTAAAGGTGATGAGGTTCTCGAGATTTTCCCACATAAAGAGGTTATTTTACAATATTTTCCATTGAAACTCGTCCGGTGAGTAAAATTTTCCCATCCGGTGACTCATTTTTTCCATGACACGAATTCCTTTGTGACTAAGTTTTCCCCTCTTGCACCTGAGTTTTCCGATAAGACTACTCACGGTGACAAGGTTTTCTAGTTATTCCCACACAAAGAGGTCATTTTACTAGGATTATCCATGGAAACTCGTTCGGCGACTGAGCTTTTCCCATTAGGTGACTCATTAGTCCCTTGGCACTAATTCCTAAGTGACTAAGTTTCCCCCTCATGTGGCTGAGTTTTCCCATGAGACTACTCACAGTGGCTAGGTTTTCGAGTTATTCCAGCACAAAGAGGTTATTTTACTAGGTTTTGCCATTGAAACTGACCATTAACTAAGGTTTTCCCATCCGGTGACTTATTTTTCCCATGACACTAATTCCTTAGTGACAAAGTTTTCCCCTCGTGTGATTGAGTTTTCCCGTGAGACTAGTCAAGGTGATGAGTTTCTCGAGTTTTTCCCACACAAAGAGGTTATTTTACAATTATTTTTCATTGAAACTCGTCCAGTGAGTAACATTTTCCCATCCGGTGACTCATTTTTTCCATGACACAAATTCTTTTGTGACTAAGTTTTCCCCTCCTCCGGCTGAGTTTTCCGATGAGACAACTCACAGTGACAAGGTTTTCTAGTTTTTCCCACACAAAGAGGTTATTTTACTAGGATTTTCCATGGAAACTCGTTCGGTGATTAAGGTTTTCCCATTAGTTGACTCATTAGTCCCATGGCACTAATTCCTTAGTGACTAAGTTTCCCCCTCCTGTGGCTGAGTTTTCCCATGAGACTACTTACACTGGCTAGGTTTTTGAGTTATTCCAACACAAAGAGGTTATTTTACTAGGTTTTGCCATTGAAACTAGTCCATTGACTAAGGTTTTCCCATCCGGTGACTCATTTTTTCCATGACACTAATTCCTTAGTGACTAAGTTTTCCCCTCGTGTGACTGAGTTTTCCCGTCAGACTAGTCAGATTTTCTAGGTTTTCCCAAACAAAGAGGTTATTTTACAAGGATTTGCCATGGAAACTCGTTCGGTGACTAAGGTTATCCCATTAGCTGACTATTAGTCCCATGGAACTAATTCCTTAGTGACTAAGTTTCACCCTCGTGTGGCTGAGTGTTCCCATGAGACTACTCACAGTGGCTAGGTTTTCGAGTTATTCTAACACAAAGAGGTTATTTTACTAGGTTTTGCCATTGAAACAGTCCATTGACTAAGGTTTTCCCATTCGATGACTCATCATTCCCATGACACTAATTCCTTAGTGACTAAGTTTTCCCCTCGTGTGACTGAGTTTTCCTGTGACACTAGTTAAGGTGATGAGGTTCTCGAGTTTTTCCCACACAAAGAGGTTATTTTACAATTATTTTCCATTGAAACTCGTCCGGTGAGTAAAGTTTTCCCATCCGGTGACTCATTTTTCCCATGTCACGAATTCCTTTGTGTCTAAGTTTTCCCCTCCTGGGGCTGAGTTTTCCGATGAGACTACTCACAGTGACAAGGTTTTCTAGTGTTTCCCACACAAAGAGGTTATTTTACTAGGATTTGCCATGGAAACTCGTTCGGTGACTAAGGTTTTCCCATTACTTGACTCATTAGTCCCATGGCACTAATTTCTTAGTGACTAAGTTTCCCCGTCCTGTGGCTGAAGTATCCCGTGAGGCTACTCACAGTGGCTAGGTTTTCGAGTTATTCCAACACAGAGAGGTTATTTTACTAGGTTTTTCCATTGAAATAGTCAATTGACTAAGGTTTTCCCATCCGGTGACTCATTTTTCCCATGACACTAATTCCTTAGTGACTAAGTTTTCCCCTCGTGTGGCTGAGTTTTCCCGTGACACTAGTCAAGGTGATGGGGTTCTCGAGTTTTTCCCACACAAAGAGGTTATTTTACATGTATTATCCATTGAAACTCGTCCGGTGAGTAAAATTTTCCCATCCGGTGACTCGTTTTTTCGATGACATGAATTCCTTTGTGACTAAGTTTTCCCCTCCGGCGACTGAGTTTTCCGATGAGACTACTCACCGTGACAAGGTTTTCTAGTTTTTCCCACACTAAGAGGTTATTTTACTAGGATTTGCCATGGAAACTCGTTCGGTGACTAAGGTTTTCCCATTACTTGACTCATTAGTCCCATGGCACGAATTCCTTAGTGACTAAGTTTCCCCCTCCTGTGGCTGAGTTTTCCCACGAGACTACTCACAGTGGCTAGGTTTTCGAGTTATGCCAACACAAAGAGGTTATTTTCCTAGGTTTTGCCATCGAAACTAGTCCATTAACTTAGGTTTTCCCATCCGATGACTCATTTTTCCCATGACACTAATTCCTTAGTGACTAAGTTTTCCCCTCGTGTGACTGAGTTTTCCCGTGACACTAGTCAAGGTGATGAGGTTCTCGAGCTTTTCCCACATAAAGTGGTTATTTTACAAGTATTTTCCATTGAAACTCGTCCGGTGAGTAAAAATTTCCCATCCGGTGACTCATTTTTTCCATGACATGAATTCCTTTGTGGCAAAGTTTTCCCCTCCTGCGACTGAGTTTTTCGATGAGACCACTCACAGTGAGAAGGTTTTCTAGTATTTCCCACATAAAGAGGTTATTTTCCTAGGATTTGCCATGGAAACTCGTTCGGTGACTAAGGTTTTCCCATTGGTTGACTCATTAGTCCCATGGCACTAATTCCTTAGTGACTAAGTTTCCCCCTCCTGTGGCTGAGTTTTCCCATGAGACTACTCACAGTGGCTAGGTTTTTGAGTTATTCCAACACAAAGAGGTTATTTTACTAGGTTTTGCCATATAAACTAGTCCATTGACTAAGGTTTTCCCATCCGGTGACTCATTTTTCCATTGACACTAATTCCTTAGTGACTAAGTTTTCCCCTCGTGTGACTGAGCTTTCCCGTGACACTAGTCAAGGTGATGAGGTTCTCGAGTTTTTCCCACACAAAGAGGTTATTTTACAAGTACTTTCCATCGAAACTCGTCCGGAGAGTAAAATTTTCCCATCCGGTGACTCATTTTTCCCATGACACTAATTCCTTAGTGACAAAGTTTTCCCCTCGTGTTACTAAGTTTTCCCGTGAGACTAGTGAAGGTCATGAGGTTCTCGAGTTTTTCCCACATAAAGTGGTTATTTTACAAGTATTTTCCATTGAAACTTGTCGGGTTAGTAAAATTTTCCCATCCGGTGACTCATTTTTCCCATGACATGAATTCCTTTGTGTCTAAGTTTTCCCCTCCAGAGACTGAGTTTTCCGATGAGACTACTCACAATGACAAGGTTTTCTAGTTTTTCCCACACAAAGTGGTTATTTTACTAGGATTTGCCATGGAAACTCGTTCGGTGACTAAGGTTTTCCCATTACATGACTCATTTGTCCCAAGGCACTTATTCCTTAGTGACTAAGTTTCCCCCTCCTGTAGCTGAAGTATCCCATGAGACTACTCACAGTGGCTGGTTTTTCGAGTTATTCCAACACAAAGTGGTTATTTTACTAGGTTTTGCCATTGAAACTAGTCCATTGACTAAGGTTTTCCCATCCGGTGACTCATTTTTCCCATGACACTAATTCCTCAGTGACTAAGTTTTCCCCTCGTGTGACTGAGTTTTCCCGTGACACTAGTCAAGGTGATGAGGTTCCCAAGTTTTTCGCACACAAAGAGGTTATTTTACAAGTATTTTCCATTAAAACTCGTCCGGTTAGTAAAATTTTCCCATCCGGTGACTCATTTTTCCCATGACACGAATTCCTTTGTGTCTAAGTTTTCCCCTCCTGCGACTGAGTTTTCCGATGAGACTACTCACAGTGACAAGGTTTTCTAGTTTTTCCCACACAAATAGGTTATTTTACTAGGATTTGCCATGGAAACTCGTTCGGTGACTAAGGTTTTCCCATTACTTGACTCATTAGTCCCATGGCACTAATTCCTTAGTGACTAAGTTTCCCCCACCTGTGGCTGAAGTATCCCATGAGACTACTCACAGTGGCTGGGTTTTCGAGTTATTCCAACACAAAGAGGTTATTTTACTAGGTTTTGCCATTGAAACTAGTCCATTGACTAAGGTTTTCCCATCCGGTGACTCATTTTTCCCATGACACTAATTCTTTAGTGACTAAGTTTTCCCCTCGTGTGATTAAGTTTTCCCGTGCGACTAGTCAAGGTGATGAGGTTCTCGAGTTTTTCCCACACAAAGAGGTTATTTTACAAGAATTTTCCATTGAAACTCGTCGGGTGAGTAAATTTTTCCCATCCGGTGACTCATTTTTCCCATGACACGAATTCCTTTGTGACTAAGTTTTCCTCTCCTGCGACTGAGTTTTCCGATGAGACAACTCACAGTGACAAGGTTTTCTAGTTTTTCCCACACATAGAGGTTATTTTACGAGGATTTACCACGGAAACTCGTTCGATGACTAAGGTTTTCCCATTAGTTGACTCATAAGTCCCATGGCACTAATTCCTTAGTGACTAAGTCTCCCCCTCTAGTGGCTGAGTTTTCCCATGAGACTAATTACAGTGGCCAGGTTTTCGAGTTATTCCAACACAAAGTGGTTATTTTACTAGGTTTTGCCATTGAAACTAGTCCATTGACTAAGGTTTTCCCATCAGGTGACTCATTTTTCCCATAACACTAATTCCTTAGTGACTAAGTTTTCCCCTCGTGTGACTCAGTTTTCCCGTGAGACTAGTCAAGGTGATGAGGTTCTCGAGTTTTTCCCACACAAAGAGGTTATTTTACAAGTATTTTCCATTGAAACTCGTCGGGTGAGTAAATTTTTTCCCATCCGGTGACTCATTTTTCCATGACACGAATTCCTTTGTGTCTAAGATTTCCCCTCCTGCGACTGAGTTTTACGATGAGACTACTCACAGTGACAAGGTATTCTAGTTTTTCCCACACAAAGAGGTTATTTTACTAGGATTTGCCATGGAAACTCGTTCGGTGACTAAGGTTTTCCCATTACTTGACTCGTTAGTCCCATGGCACTAATTCCTTAGTGACTAAGTTTCCCCCTCCTCTCGCTGAGTTTTCCCATGAGACTACTTACAGTGGATGGTTTTTCGAGTTATTCCAACACAAAGTGGTTATTTTACTAGGTTTTGCCATTGAAACTAGTCCATTGACTAAGGTTTTCCCATCAGGTGACTCATTTTTCCCATGACACTAATTCCTTAGTGACTAAGTTTGTCCCTCGTGTGACTGAGTTTTCCCGTGACAGTAGTCAAGGTGATGAGGTTCTCGAGTTTTTCCCACACAAAGAGGTTATTTTACAAGTATTTTCCATTGAAACTCGTCCGGTGAGTAAAATTTTCCCAACCGGTGACTCATTTTTTCCATGACATGAATTCCTTGGTGACTAAGTTTTCCCCTCCTGCGACTGAGTTTTCCGATGAGACTACTCACAGTGAATAGGTTTTCTATTTTTTCCCACACAAAGAGGTTATTTTACTACGATTTGCCATGGAAACTCGTTCGGTGAATAAGGTTTTCCCATTACTTGACTCATTAGTCCCATGGCACTAATTCCTTTGTGACTAAGTTTTCGCCTCATGTGACTGAGGTTTCCCATGAGACTAGTCAAGGTGATGAGGTTCTCGAGTTTTTCCCACACAAAGAGGTTATTTTACAAGTATTTTCCATTGAAACTCGTCCGGTGAGTAAAATTTTCCCATCCGGTGACTCATTTTTCCATGACACGAATTCCTCTGTGACTAAGTTTTCCCCTTCTGCGACTGAGGTTTCAGATGAGACTACTCACAGTGACAAGGTTTTCTAGTTTTCCCCACACAAAGAGGTTATTTTACTAGGATTTGCCATGGAAACTCGTTCGGTGACTAAGGTGTTCCCATTACTTGACTCATTAGTCCCATGGCACTAATTCCTTAGTGACTAAGTTTTCCCCTCCTGTGGCTGAGTTTTCCCATGAGACTACTCACAGTGGCTAGGTTTTCGAGTTATTCCAACACAACGAGATTATTTTACTAGGTTTTGCACTTGAATCTAGTCCATTGACTAATGTTTTCCCATCCGGTGACTTATTTTTCCCATGACACTAATTCCTTAGTGACTAAGTTTTCGCCTCATGTGACTGAGGTTTCTCGTGAGACTAGTCAAGGTGATGAGGTTCTCGAGTTTTTCCCACACAAAGAGGTTATTTTACAAGTATTTTCCATTTAAACTCGTCCGGCGAGTAAAATTTTCCCCTCCGGTGACTCATTGTTTCCATGACATGAATTCCTTTGTGACTTAGTTTTCCCCTCCTGCGACTGAGTTTTCCGATGAGACTACTCACAGTGACAAGGTTTTCTAGTTTTTCCCACACAAAGCGGTTATTTTACGTGGATTTACCATGGAAACTCGTTCGGTGAATAAGGTTTTCCCATTACTTGACTCATTAGTCCCATGGCACTAATTCCTTTGTGACTAAGTTTTCGCCTCATGTGGTTGAGTTTTCCCATGAGACTACTCATAGTGGCCAGGTTTTCGAGTTATTCCAACACAAAGAGGTTATTTTACTAGGTTTTGCCATTGAAAATAGTGCATTGACTAAGGTTTACCCATCCGGTGACTCATGTTTCCCATGACACTTCATTCCTTAGTGACTAAGTTTTCCCCTCATGTGACTGAGTTTTCCCGTGAGACTAGTCAAGGTGATGAGGTTCTCGAGTTTTTCCCACACAAAGAGGTTATTTTACAAGTAATTTTTTTATTGAAACTCGCCGGTGAGTAAAATTTTCGCATCCGGTGACTCATTTTTTCCATGACACGAATTCCTTTGTGACTATGTTTTCCCCTCCTGTGACTGAGTTTTCCGATGAGACTACTACTCACAGTGACCAAGTTTTCTAGTTTTTCCCACAAAAAGAGGTTATTTTACTAGGATTTGCCATGGAAACTCGTTCGGTGACTAAGGTTTTCCCATTAGTGGACTCATTAGTCCCATGGCACTAATTCCTTAGTGATAATGTTTCCCCCTCCTGTGGTTGAGTTTTCCCATGATACTACTCACAGTGGCCAGGTTTTCGAGTTATTCCAACACAAAGAGGTTATTTTACTAGGTTTTGCCATTGAAACTAGTCCATTGAAAAAGGTTTTTCGATCCGGTGACTTATTTTTCCCATGACACTAATTCCTTACTGACTAAGTTTTCCCCTCATGTGACTGAGTTTTTCCGTGAGACTAGTCAAGGTGATGAGGTTCTCGAGTTACTCCCACACAAAGAGGTTATTTTACAAGTATTTTCCGTTGAAATTCGTCCGGTGAGTAAAAGTTTCCCATTCGGTGACTCATTTTTTCCATGACACGAATTCCTTTGTGACTAAGTTTTCCCCTCCTGCGACTGTGTTTTCCGATGAGACTACTCACAGTGACAAGGTTTTCTAGTTTTTCCCACACAAAGAGGTTATTTTACTAGGATTTTCCATGGAAACTCGTTCGGTGACTAACGTTTTCCCATTAGTTGACTCATTAGTCCCATGACACTAATTCCTTAGTTACTAAGTTTCCCCCTCCTGTGGCTGAGTTGTCCCATGAGACTACTCACATTGGCCAGGTTTTCGAGTTATTCCAACACAAAGAGGTAATTTTAGTAGGTTTTGCCATTAAAACTAGTCCATTGACTACGGTACTCCCATCCGGTGACTCACTACTCCCATGGCATTAATTCCTTAGTGACTAAGTTTCCCCCTCCTGTGGCTGAGTTTTCCCATGAGACTGACTACTCACAGTGGCTGGGTTTTGCAGTTATTCCAACATAAAGAGGTTATTTTACTAGGTTTTCCCATTGAAACTAGTCCATTGACTAAGGTTTTCCCATCCGGGGACTCATTTTTCACATGACACTAATTCCTTAGTGACTAAGTTTTCCCCTCGTGTGACTGAGTTTTCCGATGAGACTACTCACAGTGACAAGGTTTTCTAGTTTTTCCCTCACAAAGAGGTTACTAGGGCCCATTGAAACTCGTTCGGTGACTAAGGTTTTGCCATTAGTTGACTCATTAGTCCCATGGCAATAATTCCTTAGTGACTAAGTTTCCCCCTCCTGTGGCTGAGTTTTCCCATGAGACTGACTACTCACAGTGGCTGGGTTTTGGAGTTATTCCAACATAAAGAGGTTATTTTACTAGGTTTTCCCATTGAAACTAGTCCATTGACTAAGGTTTTCCCATCCGGTGACTCATTTTTCACATGACACTAATTCCTTAGTGACTAAGTTTTCCCCTCGTGTGACTGAGTTTTCCGATGAGACTACTCACAGTGACAAGGTTTTCTAGTTTTTCCCTCACAAAGAGGTTATTTTACTAGGGCCCATTGAAACTCGTTCGGTGACTAAGGTTTTGCCATTAGTTGACTCATTAGTCCCATGGCAATAATTCCTTAGTGACTAAGTTTCCCCCTCCTGTGGCTGAGATTTCCCATGAGACTGACTACTCACAGTGGCTGGGTTTTGGAGTTATTCGAACATAAAGAGGTTATTTTACTAGGTTTTGCCATTGAAACTAGTCCATTGACTAAGGTTTTCCCATCCGGTGACTCATTTTTCCCATGACACTAATTCCTTAGTGACTAAGTTTTTCCCTCATGTGACTGAGTTTTCCCGTGAGACTAGTCAAGGTGATAAGGTTCTCGAGTTTTTCCCACACAAAGAGGTTATTTTACAAGTTTTTTCCATTGACACTCGTCCGGT
Organism: Acmispon strigosus; assembly: GCA_030819835.1. Lineage (NCBI taxonomy): Eukaryota > Viridiplantae > Streptophyta > Magnoliopsida > Fabales > Fabaceae > Acmispon > Acmispon strigosus. Next base: position 18,869,943 of record JAUAMA010000004.1, on the reverse strand, counting down.
GAGTAAAATTTTCCCCTCCGGTGACTCATTTTTTCCATGACATGAATTCCTTTGTGACTTAGTTTTCCTCTCCTGCGACTGAGTTTTCCGATGAGACTACTCACAGTGACAAGGTTTTCTTGTTTTTCCCACACAAAGAGGTTAGTTTACTAGGATTTGACATGGAAACTCGTTCGGTGACTAAGGTTTTCCCATTAGTTGACTCATAAGTCCCATGGCACTAATTCCTTAGTGACTAAGTTTCCCCCTCCTGTGGCTGAGTTTTCCCATGAGACTACTCATATTGTCTAGGTTTTCGAGTAATTCCAACACAAAGAGGTGATTTTACTAGGTTTTGCCATTGAAACTAGTCTATTGACTAAGGTTTTCCCATCCAGTGACTCATTTTTCCCATGACACTAATTCCTTAGTGACTAAGTTTTTCCCTCATGTGACTGAGTTTTCCCGTGAGACTAGTCAAGGTGATAAGATTCTCGAGTTTTTCCCACACAAAGGTTATTTTACAAGTATTTTCCATTGAAACTCGTCCGGTGAGTAAAATTTTCCCATCCGGTGACTCATTTTGTCCATGACACGAATTCCTTAGTGACTAAGTTTTCCTCTCCTGCGACTGAGTTTTCCGATCAGACTACTCACAGTGACAAGGTTTTCTAGTTTTTCCCACACATAGAGGTAATTTTACTAGAAATTGCCATGGAAACTCGTTCGGTGACTAAGGTTTTCCCATTAGTTGACTCATTAGTCCCATGGCACTAATTCCTTAGTGACTAAGTTTCCCCATCCTGTGGCTGAGTTTTCCCATGAGACTACTCACAGTGGCTAGGTTTTCAAGTTTTTCCAACACAAAGAGGTAATTTTAGTAGGTTTTTCCATTAAAACTAGTCCATTGACTACGGTACTCCCATCCGGTGACTCATTACTCCCATGGAATTAATTCCTTAGTGACTAAGTTTCCCCCTCCTGTGGCTGAGTTTTCCCATGAGACTGACTACTCACAGTGGCTGGGTTTTGGAGTTATTCCAACATAAAGAGGTTATTTTACTAGGTTTTTCCATTGAAACTAGTCCATTGACTAAGGTTTTCCCATCCGGTGACTCATTTTTCCCATGACACTAATTCCTTAGTGACTAAGTTTTCCCCTCGTGTGACTGAGTTTTCCGATGAGACTTCTCACAGTGACAAGGTTTTCTAGTTTTTCCCTCACAAAGAGGTTATTTTACTAGGGCCCATTGAAACTCGTTCGGTGACTAAGGTTTTGCCATTAGTTGACTCATTAGTCCCATGGCAATAATTCCTTAGTGACTAAGTTTCCCCCTCCTGTGGCTGAGTTTTCCCATGAGACTGACTACTCACAGTGGCTGGGTTTTGGAGTTATTCGAACATAAAGAGGTTATTTTACTAGGTTTTGCCATTGAAACTAGTCCATTGACTAAGGTTTTCCCATCCGGTGACTCATTTTTCCCATGACACTAATTCCTTAGTGACTAAGTTTTTCCCTCATGTGACTGAGTTTTCCCGTGAGACTAGTCAAGGTGATAAGGTTCTCGAGTTTTTCCCACACAAAGAGGTTATTTTACAAGTTTTTTCCATTGACACTCGTCCGGTGAGTAAAATTTTCCCCTCCGGTGACTCATTTTTTCCATGACATGAATTCCTTTGTGACTTAGTTTTCCTCTCCTGCGACTGAGTTTTCCGATGAGACTACTCACAGTGACAAGGTTTTCTAGTTTTTCCCACACATAGAGGTTATTTTACTAGGACTTGCCATGGAAAATCGTTCGGTGACTAAGGTTTTCCCATTAGTTGACTCATTAGTCCCATGGCACTAATTCCTTAGTGACTAAGTTTCCCCATCCTGTGGCTGAGTTTTCCCATGAGACTACTCACAGTGGCTAGGTATTCAAGTTTTTCCAACACAAAGAGGATATTTTACTAGGTTTTGCCATTGAAACTAGTCCATTGACTAAGGTTTTCCCATCTGGTGACTCATTTTTCCCATGACACTAATTCCTTAGTGACTAAGTTTTCCCCTCATGTGACTGAGTTTTCCCGTGAGACTAGTCAAGGTGATGAGGTTCTCGAGTTTTTCCCACACAAAGAGGTTATTTTACTAGGATTTACCATGGAAACTCGTTCGGTGACTAAGGTTTTCCCATTAGTTGACTCATTAGTCCCATGGCACTAATTCCTTAGTGACTAAGTTTCCCCATCCAGTGGCTGAGTTTTCCCATGAGACTACTCACAGTGGCTAGGTATTCAAGTTTTTCCAACACAAAGAGGATATTTTACTAGGTTTTGCCATTGAAACTGGTCCATTGACTAAGGTTTTCCCATCCGGTGACTCATTTTTCCCATGACACTAATTCCTTAGTGACTAAGTTTCCCCATCCTGCAACTGAGTTTTCCGATGAGACTACTCACAGTGACAAGGTTTTCTTGTTTTTCCCACACAAAGAGGTTAGTTTACTAGGATTTGACATGGAAACTCGTTCGGTGACTAAGGTTTTCCCATTAGTTGACTCATAAGTCCCATGGCACTAATTCCTTAGTGACTAAGTTTCCCCCTCCTGTGGCTGAGTTTTCCCATGAGACTACTCATATTGTCTAGGTTTTCGAGTAATTCCAACACAAAGAGGTGATTTTACTAGGTTTTGCCATTGAAACTAGTCTATTGACTAAGGTTTTCCCATCCGGTGACTCATTTTTCCCATGACACTAATTCCTTAGTGACTAAGTTTTTCCCTCATGTGACTGAGTTTTCCCGTGAGACTAGTCAAGGTGATAAGATTCTCGAGTTTTTCCCACACAAAGGTTATTTTACAAGTATTTTCCATTGGAACTCGTCCGGTGAGTAAAATTTTCCCATCCGGTGACTCATTTTGTCCATGACACGAATTCCTTAGTGACTAAGTTTTCCTCTCCTGCGACTGAGTTTTCCGATCAGACTACTCACAGTGACAAGGTTTTCTAGTTTTTCCCACACATAGAGGTAATTTTACTAGGAATTGCCATGGAAACTCGTTCGGTGACTAAGGTTTTCCCATTAGTTGACTCATTAGTCCCATGGCACTAATTCCTTAGTGACTAAGTTTCCCCATCCTGTGGCTGAGTTTTCGCATGAGACTACTCACAGTGGCTAGGTTTTCAAGTTTTTCCAACACAAACAGGTAATTTTAGTAGGTTTTGCCATTAAAACTAGTCCATTGACTACGGTACTCCCATCCGGTGACTCATTACTCCCATGGCATTAATTCCTTAGTGACTAAGTTCCCCCCTCCTGTGGCTGAGTTTTCCAATGAGACTGACTACTCACAGTGGCTGGGTTTTGGAGTTATTCCAACATAAAGAGGTTATTTTACTAGGTTTTGCCATTGAAACTAGTCCATTGACTAAGGTTTTCCCATCCGGTGACTCATTTTTCCCATGACACTAATTCCTTAGTGACTAAGTTTTCCGATGAGACTACTCACAGTGACAAGGTTTTCTAGTTTTTCCCTCACAAAGAGGTTATTTTACTAGGGCCCACTGAAACTCGTTCGGTGACTAAGGTTTTGCCATTAGTTGACTCATTAGTCCCATGGCAATAATTCCTTAGTGACTAAGTTTCCCCCTCCTGTGGCTGAGTTTTCCCATGAGACTGACTACTCACAGTGGCTGGGTTTTGGAGTTATTCGAACATAAAGAGGTTATTTTACTAGGTTTTGCCATTGAAACTAGTCCATTGACTCATTTTTCCCATGACACTAATTCCTTAGTGACTAAGTTTTTCCCTCATGTGACTGAGTTTTCCCGTGAGACTAGTCAAGGTGATAAGGTTCTCGAGTTTTTCCTACACAAAGAGGTCATTTTACAAGTTTTTTCCATTGACACTCGTCCGGTGAGTAAAATTTTCCCCTCCGGTGACTCATTTTTTCCATGACATGAATTCCTTTGTGACTTAGTTTTCCTCTCCTGCGAATACTTGATAGGAGAAGTCCTTAGAATACTTGTTGGGAGATGTCACTGATAATACTTGTACTATTTGTTTAAATAGTGGAAAATCTTGGTGAAGCCAAGGACTGGACATAGCCCTGTCGATTATCGGGGTGAACCAGGATAAAATTTATGTGTGCTTTATTTTTATTGTTATGTTATATTTCCGCTGCATGCATATGTATGTGTTGTGTGAATCAGTCGTGTTAAAATCAAGCAAATATTAATTATCCAAGATTAACGAAAAGAAATGTTAAAAATAAGTCACACAATTCAAACCCCCCCTTTCTTGTGTGTTTCTTGCACCTTCAATTGGTATCAGAGCCTAACTACTCTGAAAAACACTAACATCTTCACAGATGCAGAGTATAAAGATCTATGGTAATATATGTTCCTCTCGAACAAAAGCAACCATGATCCAAACAACAGTGCAGGGAGAACATATCGAAGAAACTATCTCAAGAAAGGAGTAAACAGGTTAATAGGAAGTTATTTACGAATAACTTGAAGGAAGATCCCACATCTACTTAGCAGAGGAAGCAAGTGAAAAATGTGGATATCTCTGCTCATATATATAGCATCATTAATGATGGATCTTCTAGCTGTTATGAGAAATGATCAAGCTTTCTTCCAAGAAAAGAAAATGAGGTAACTCTGAACCTATAGTTAATTGCTTGCTACTGTGTTACCCCTTATGTCACAAATGATTTAAGTGTTTAAATGTATGAAAGAAAAGATTACAAAATATATTCTAACATATTCATCATTTATGCTACTGAAGTAAATCGGATGAAACAAATGCATCTTTTCAGGGAAGCAAAACACATAAGTATCAAGTCCTTATGACATAACATATCTGCATAATGAAAATATACTATCTTGAAAAATTGGCATCACATATACATATTTATGATTATCTGATTAAGACTTAGAAGATACCCCACTCTGGCTATAACCCTCAAACAATAATATTCTCAAGCTTATGAGTATAACACTAATCCTCTATAGTCTAAGATATATGGATATTAAAGAACATATTTTGATTACTATTGCATGATTTTATAAGAAGAAATATATCTGGTGCAACTCTGATCAACAGAAGCTGATCAAGTTTTAATTTCAGAAAAACAAAGGTTAGTAATGCTGTCTGGAGAATGTTCCTATTTTTAAAAGAATACATTTGCCTCTTCACTAACAGCAACTGCAGGGATACAACTACAAGTAACTCAAGAAATCAATGTTAATTTTCACATTGACTAAAAGCAAAAGTAGAGGCTACGCCAGACAAACACCTCTCATGACCGTCTAGTAAAAGATAATAAATATCTATCAGACGGACACATATTTCAGTTGTGTTCTGATATCTTCCTAACTCAGGAAGGACATTGTTAGATTCAACTGTTAGTTGAACAATTTACTCTCAAGGACTTAGTATGCAAATCAAAACAACCTTTACATGAAGGTAAGTATTGATAAAAACATGATCAGCACAAAGATTACAACAAGATCCTCAAGGGAAGTACTCCTAACTCATCTGTACTTATCAAGAGAAGGACACACATCGCAATGCATATAGTCAACATATTGACTAAATGGTACTAATGAAATTCTATGGCAAAGAACTATATGATGATACTTGCAGGATTGAAGATAGAAGTACACATCAAGTGGACAACAAAGAGAAAGAGCACTAAGTCAGGGAAACCATCAAAGAAAGAACAACATTTAAATGGAGATTGCCGCCAAAAACCAAGCAAATATGAGTCATCGTCTAGTGACCATCTGATGAACTTGCGGAAGAGAACGTCTGTGAACAACTAACAAGACACGATCAGTCACTCACAATACCCATGTTTGGGTTACTGGTAAACAGCTGTATCGTTTCATATGCTAAAACGTTCTCAGCACGCATTAAATCTTCTAACTGCCATGACTGCACATTTAAAGATCCTCATTTAACGCCGCGCATGCTGGTCATTATATCACATCATCATAGAACTAATCATTTCAACTCCCAAACCAAGTAAAAACTGCTCGTATTCAAATTAAACTTAAGAAATTTGAAAGAAGAAGTAATACACTTATCACTGACGAACTTGCTCCAAAACTCTATATATTCTCTTAAACTTGTCTATTGTTCTCTCTCTCTAACCCTTACCTGCAGAATACTACAATGGCATCCAAGAAACAAACCGCTGCTGCCTCTGAACTTACTTCTGCTCAGCAAGAGATTATTTACAGGAGAATCAAGAATATTGCTGCCAACAGAAGAGAACAAGAAGCATGGATTGGGAAGCAAAAGGCAATCAATCTGGGAGACAAAGAACTAGTTCCTCCAAGATATCTTGACCTCAATCTCTACAGTCATGCAAAGGTCGCAGGCCTAGACTTGGTACTATCCCAAGAATGGACCAATCTTATGAGAGTATCCTCCCTCTCCACCATCAAGCCTGTTGTCAAAGAATTCTATGACTGCGCTGTCAAAAAGGGAACCGTCACGATTAAATCCAGATGCATGAGAGCAGTCACCACTGTAACTCCAAGAGATGTTGCAGTAACTCTGGATATCAAGATTAATGAAGGGGTTAGATTTAGGCCAACTTGGGAACTGTCGGCTCCTAACCCTAACTGCATCTGGAAGCTTGACCCGAAGATCCATGGCACAAATATTAACAACCTGATAGAGGAATGCAAGTTCCCCTATGTTGTACTATGTAAGATCATTATTCCTCGAGAAGGAAACTGCAACTAAGTAGACAAGCTGTCTCACTGGGCTCTCTACCAAATGTTGCACAAGGAGACGATCAATCTCTCCTACTTAATCTTCAATCACATCATCACCACGATGGAAGGCCAAGAATCGAACTTGCCTTATGGAGCCCTCATCTCTGAGATGATGAGAAAGAAGAAGCACATTGATGAAGTAAAGGAGCAGAGTGAGCTCATCATCCACGACTACATCCACCCATCTCCCATCAAGTTTGGGGACTTCAGAAGAATGAAGCTGAAGATTGACATCTCCAATGTGCCCTTAGAACTGTTGAAACCAAGGAGAAGACCTCAACAGAAAGAAAACGTAAATGAAGAACAAGATGATGAGCCTGAGGAGGATATTAGTGATGATTTTCTTCCACCCACTAAGAGGCATCATATTTCCAGTTCAGGGAAGATGACTGAAATAACCCCCCCATCAGAAACTGAGCAACATACAGACACAACATCTTCACAACTTAATGATGAAGACGATCTTCCGATAGCCTCACTGATCAGAAAAGCACCTCTGGGTTCTGGCTCTGAAATTCCTCAACAATCCTCCACCATCTCAAAATACCTTCCTCCATATACCAACCATATTCCATGGTAACTGTGGCTTCAGGTGTATCGCTCAGTGGCTAGGAATGGACGAAAATGAATGGCCAGAAATAAGGAGAAGAATGATTAAAGAACTTGACTCCAGACGCTCCCTTCACTTAAAGATATTTGATTCTGAAGGTCATTTGGAAGTCATTCGAAAAGCTCTGATTCTTGGTCCTAATGAACTAGCTCTTGAACCCAAGTGGTTCATTGTTCCTGACATGGGACTACTGGCTGCATCTACTTTCGGAACCATTCTTGTTACCCTTAGTCTCAGAGAATCTTGCACGTATCTTCCGATGAAAGGTCCAGTGCAAACTCCGTCTCCCGTCGCCATTCTATGCAATGTGGAAGATAGACATTGGATAAGGGTAATTCTGAAAGAGAACTCCCCTCTACCCTTTGCAACACCACAATGGTGGCCCAACCGTGAGAAAGAAGCAAAACAGTGGGGACAGAACATTACATCAAGAATGATAATGTTCTGGAACATTGTAAATCCAGACTATGCTCGACCCTCAAGACTGAAGAGGAAGCGACCTGCGCCCAAGACCGTCCAGGCTAGTACTGAAGTCCAAGAACAGGTGACTCTGCCAAGACCCAATCAATCAAGCTCGAATCCAACAGATACAAAGATGGAAGACCAAGGCCGTCCACTGAATGATGAACAAACAAAGCAAATGGATGAGACAGTCATTGAACCAAGTGACGCTAATACAATGCATCCTGAAGTCTCTAAACTACAACCTGAAGCCTCTAAGCAAATTCATTCAACTGGAAAACAACATGAGTCATCTGAGAAGGTGAGAAATGTTGGAAGAAGGGTCAAGTCTCGTGCAGTTCGAGTAACCAATCCAAAGAAGAAGAAGAAGAGTGACCCAAAAGTAGCTGATGAACATGTCACTAATCCAGCAGCATATCTGGATGACTCTCTAAGCACACAGCTGATGAAGGAGCTTCTGCGTCAAAAGGCAATCAGGAGAATATTACTCGAGTATCTTCAACTAGGGAACAAATGATGAGGAATTTCCCTGTTCATGTGCCTAGAAGATCTCGCCACAACATAACGCCAATCTCCATGCACGTGCCTAGAATGCTAACTATGAAAAATGCTTTGCATGCTCCGAAACTGCTCTTGGAAACTCTTGGCTTCAATTTCTGTGTTCAGGCTCAAATCTGGTCTCCTCCTAGTTTCGACGGTTTGAGAATCACCTTCATTCAGAGGACAAGGTATGATATTTTTCACCATGAATGGGAACTGTCTGTCTTCAGACACGTTCATACAAGCACCATTCCATCTGGATTAATCCATGGTGTTGAGCGCATCGTGTTCCAATATGGATCATGGTCGCTTATCTTGGTCGGTGACAGGCCTCCACATGAACCCTTTTCAACTGCTGCTTCATCTCCCAATGCTTATTCTCTACATGAATCAGTCCCTCCTCAACCTCAAACTATAACTGACTCTGAAGATGTGATCATCATCTCCTCAGACTCTAAGGAAAGCCTAAATGTTGTATCTCCAATCCCTCCAAGAGAAATCTCTGCAATTGATACATCAGAAGAGACCTTGGAGACTGAGACCACAACCGCTCAACCCACCATTACCTCTCCAAAAGATCATCCCTCTTCAACTAAGGAAATTCCTGAGCAAAGGCAGTCGCATGAAACTCCATCTACTGAAGATCCCTTTGATGCCAGAGCTGCTATAATGGATTTATCCAAAAAATTTGAAAGATCCTGCTCCAACAACACCAAAGAAAACAAGGAGCTGCGAAGCGACATATTCAATCATGTTAACTCGGTGGAACAATCACTCTCTGATAAGATGGAGACTCGCTTCAAAATCCTTGAAGAACTTCTGAGACGAGACAATGAATCACGGCAGAAAAGAAACAACTGACCTTTTCCTCTTACACTACTTTATCTGCTTTACTTCTTATCATACTTTACATTTGCAGTTGTTTATATAAATCTCTTATTCAGCACTTTATTCTCATTTTCTGTCCTTTACTTATTGATTATTCTTTTTGATAATGCCAAAGGGGGAGAAGATTTAGGTTAGGAAAAAGAGACAAAATGTTAGCAACAAGAAGATGATGATAAAACACATTTAAGACTCAATGACATCAGCATCAGTTCAGGGGGAGCTTAGTTAGAAAAACATTTGTTACACAAAAATTATTTAAGGAACATCAGATTTAGGGGGAGCAAAGGTAGGCAAACTCAAAGAGTCAAAATCGTCCGCCTAAAAACAAAAATGCTCTTGTCTGAGTCTAAGTACTATTGTAAGAACGATCATGTTTTTCTATACACTAAAATATCCTGAAGAAAAACTATCTCTGTATGATATGAAAGATGACAAGATGCTTAATCGATAAACATAATCACAAATAAACCTTTTTCCGAAGAAATTGTCATTATCAAAAAGGGGGAGATTGTTAGATTCAAATAATTAAATGAATTATTATGTTTTGATAATTAACAATTTCTTTAAGGTTTAATATTGTCAAAGATAAAATTCCTAACATAGTGAAAATTCTCATGCACAGGAATAACTATCTCTAAAGGGACTGAATGGATCTCAAAGCATCATCAAGAGAACTAGTCCACCAGAAGAGTTCGTCCGGTCACTCTGAAGGAAATACTGTCAAAAAAATACAAAGGAAAGCATTCATGTATAAGACAGTCCGGTGATTCAAGAGAGTTAAAACAGTAAATTCAAATAGTCAACATCCTCTCTCAAGGACACTTCATCAAACTCTACACGCTCAAGTCAAAGTCTACTTCAAGAAGCTGAAACAGTCAGCTACTCAAATCTACAGTTATCAAGAGAAAGACTGCTTCATCTAAAGCTGGAAGAGTATGACAACTTATGAAGAAACATCTTCGGCATCGAAGCTTCTCTAGCATCATACAAAGAAGTTGTGGATCAACTTTCTCAGATAGATAACTTCAAAAGAAGCAACAAAAGAAAAGAAAAGATTCAGTCTTCTAAGCCAAGAAGATTCTAATCCTCGAAGAAGAACTGAATGAAGAAAGTTCGTCTGCCGATACAAGCCACTTAGTGACGGAATTTCAAGCATTGAATGGAGACTGCGTCTGCCAAACTCTAAGGAAGAATCCGTCCGCTCAAGCGTCAAATTGCGCCAAAGGTACAAAGATCAAGAAATGTGTTTTTCAAGGATATCAGGTTAACAGAAGCATTAAAGAAATTATTCTCCTCATCTTGAGTAATTGCTTCTTCGATCAAAAGACCTCTACCTCGTCTGCATATTTATTAATGTACTGGCTGCGGCAGAAAGTAGAAAGGGACACAATTAATACAATATTCCTTGGTCCCACTGCTTTTCTACTTTTCCTCAAATCAAGCTGACATCGCGGAATCAACGGCAAGAATGTCTGAGCATCGTACACTCTCAACGGTCGAAATTCAAATATCTGACCAAAGCACTTGATGAGCATTAGCTGGCATGCACTGGGATAAAATGGTCAAAACAAATACCACAGCTGGAACTCCACGCATTAAATACTGAAGACATAGCTCAAAGTTACTCGCTCAGCATGGAGCCAGACGACGTCAACCCAGGCAAATCGATGATTCTCAGATCGTGTCTTACACCTGCTGAAAAATGCAGAACTAGCCGTTATGTGCAGCTTAGAGAGGAAGAAGCACTTCGGACAGGTTTTCTCTCATTCTGAAGAAGAAGAACGAAGAACTTCATCTGAAGATATAAATAGAGAACCCTGCCTCCGGAACAAGTGGGCAACTTAGACTTAAACTTCCATATGCCAACTAAGTCTGTCCCAAGAGCCAAGGAACCTTGGTTCCAACTCAGGATGCTTGAAGCCTACCTCTACCTCTGCCTGAGTTTATGTGCTTCTGTGTGAGAAAATTCATAGAGTATTACTCTCATCCTTTCCAACTCACACACCCTCCTAAAACAGAGAACCCAAATTCCTATCCTCTCTGTATAAACTGAGCTTAACTTCTTCTACCCACTCTTATTAAGAAGAGAACCATGTAGAAAAGCCAAACCTTGAAAAAGGTGTCAGGCGAAGTCCTGTATAATTCTTGTAAGGAGATGTCCTGATAATACTTGTAAGGAGAAATCCTTCGAATACTTGATAGGAGAAGTCCTTAGAATACTTGTTGGGAGAAGTCACTGATAATACTTGTACTATTTGTTTAAATAGTGGAAAAACTTGGTGAAGCCAAGGACTGGACATAGCCCTGTCGATTATCGGGGTGAACCAGGATAAAATTTATGTGTGCTTTATTTTTATTGTTATGTTATATTTCCGCTGCATGCATATGTATGTGTTGTGTGAATCAGTCGTGTTAAAATCAAGCAAATGTTAAATATCCAAGATTAACGAAAAGAAATGTTAAAAATAAGTCACACAATTCAAACCCCCCATTTCTTGTGTGTTTCTTGCACCTTCAGGATTTGCCATGGAAACTCATTCGGTGACTAAGGTTTTCCCATTAGTTGACTCATTAGTCCCATGGCACTAATTCCTTAGTGACTAAGTTTACCCCTCCTGTGGCTGAGTTTTCCCATGAGACTGACTACTTACAATGGCTGGGTTTTGGAGTTATTCCAACACAAATAGGTTATTTTACTAGGTTTTGCATTGAAACTAGTCCATTGACTAAGGTTTTCCCATCCGGTGACTCATTTATCCCATGACACTAATTCCTTAGTGACTAAGTTTTCCCCTCGTGTGACTGAGATTTCCCGTGAGACTAGTCAAGGTGATGAGGTTCTCGAGTTTTTCCCACACAAAAAGGTTATTTTACAAGTACTTTCCATTGAAACTCGTCCGGTGAGTAAAATTTTCCCATCTAGTGACTCATTTTTTCCATGACACGAATTCCTTTGTGACTAAGTCTTACCCTCCTGCGACTGAGTTTTCCGATGAGACTACTCAATGTGACAAGGTTTTCTAGTTTTTCCCACACAAAGAGGTTATTTTACTAGGATTTTCCATGGAAACTCGTTCAGTGACTAAGGTTTTCATATTAGTTGACTCATTAGTCCCATGGCACTAATTCCTTAGTGACTAAGTTTCCCCCTCCTGTGGCTGAGTTTTCCCATGAGACTGACTACACACAGTGGCTGGGTTTTGGAGTTATTCCAACAAAAAGAGGTTATTTTACTAGGTTTTGCCATTGAAACTAGTCCATTGACTAAGGTTTTCCCATCCGGTGACTCATTTATCCCATGACACTAATTCCTTAGTGACTAAGTTTTCCCCTCGTGTGACTGAGATTTCCCGTGAGACTAGTCAAGGTGATGAGGTTCTCGAGTTTTTCCCACACAAAAAGGTTATTTTACAAGTACTTTCCATTGAAACTCGTCCGGTGAGTAAAATTTTCCCATCCGGTGACTCATTTTTTCCATGACACGAATTCCTTTTTGACTAAGTCTTCCCCTCCTGCGACTGAGTTTTCCGATGAGACTACTCACTGTGACAAGGTTTTCTAGTTTTTCCCACACAATGAGGTTATTTTACTAGGATTTTCCATGGAAACTCGTTTGGTGACTTAGGTTTTCCCATTAGTTGACTCAATAGTCCCATGGCACTAATTCCTTAGTGACTAAGTTCCAACCTCCTGTGGCTGAGTTTTCCCATGAGACTGACTACTCACAATGGTTGGGTTTTCTAGTTATTCCAACACAAAGAGGTTATTTTACTAGGTTTTTCCATTGAAACTAGTCCATTGACTAAGGTTTTCCCATTCGGTGACTCATTTTTCCCATGACACTAATTCCTTAGTGACTAAGTTTTCCACTCGTGTGAGTGAGTTTTCCTGTGAGACTAGTCAAGGTGATGAGTTTCTCGAGTTTTCCCACACAAAGAGGTTATTTTACAAGTACTTTCCATTGAAACTCGTCCAGTGGGTAAAATTTTCCCATTCGTTAACTCATTTTTTCCATGACACGGATTCCTTTGTGACTAAGTTTACCCCTCCTGCGATTGAGTTTTCCGATGAGAAAACTCAAAGTGACAATGTTTTCTAGTTTTTCCCACACAAAGAGGTTATTTTACTAGGATTTGGCATGGAAACTCGTTCGGTGACTAAGGTTTTCCCATTAGTTGACTCATTAGACTCATGGCACTAATTCCTTAGTGACTATGTTTCCACCTCTAGTGGTTGAGTTTTCCCATGAGACTGTCTACTCATAGTGGCAGGGTTTTCGAGTTATTCCAACTTAAAGAGGTTATTTTAATTGGTTTTGCCATTAAAACTAGTCCATTGACTAAGGTTTTCCCATCCGGTGACTCGTTTTGCCCATGATACTAATTCCTTAGTGACTAAGTTTTCCCCTCGTGTCACTGAGTTTTCCCGTGAGACTAGTCAAGGATATGAGGTTCTCGAGTTTTTCCCACACAAAGAGGTTATTTTACAAGTGTTTTCCATTGAAACTCGTCCGGTGATTAAAATTATCCCATCCGGTGACTCATTTTTTCCATGACACGAATTCCTTTGTGATTAAGTCTTCCCCACCTGCGACTGAGATTTCCGATGAGACTACTCGCTGTGAAAAGGTTTTCTAGTTTTTCCCACACAATGAGGTTATTTTACTAGGATTTTCCATGGAAACTCGTTTGGTGACTTAGGTTTTTCCCATTAGTTGACTCATTAGTCCCATGGCACTAATTCCTTAGTGACTAAGTTTTCCCCTCGTGTGACTGAGTTTTCCCGTGAAACTAGTCAAGGTGAGGAGGTTCTCGAGTTTTTCCCACACAAAAAGGTTATTTTACAAGTATTTTCCATTGAAACTCGTCCGGTGAGTAAAATTTACCCTTCCGGTGACTCATTTTTTCCATGACACGAATTCCTTTGTGACTAAGTCTTCCCCTCCTGCGATTGAGTTTTCCGTTGAGACAACTCAAAGTGACAAGGTTTTCTAGTTTTTCCCACACAAAGAGGTTATTTTACTAGGATTTGCCATGGAAACTCGTTCGGTGACTAAGGTTCTCACATTAGTTGACTCATTAGTCCCATGGCACTAATTCCTTAGTGACTAAGTTTCTCCCTCCTTTGGCTGAGTTTTCCCATGAGATTGACTACTCACAGTGGCTGGGTTTTCGAGTTATTCCAACACAAAGAGGTTATTATACTAGGTTTTGCCATTGAAACTAGTCAATTGACTAAGGTTTTCCCATCCGGTGACTCATTTTTCCCATGACACTAATTCCTTAGTGACTAAGTTTTCCCCTCGTGTGACTGAGTTTTCCCCGTGAGACTAGTCAAGGTGATGAGTTTCTCGCGGTTTTCCCACACAAAGAGGTTATTTTACAAGTGTTTTCCATTGAAACTCATTAGTCCCATGGCACTAATTCCTTAGTGACTAAGTTTCCCCCTCTAGTGGCTGAGTTTTCCCATGAGACTGACTACTTATAGTGGCTGGGTTTTCGAGTTATTCCAACTTAAAGAGGTTATTTTACTAGGTTTTGCCATTAAAACTAGTCCATTGACTAAGGTTTTCCCATCCGGTGACTCGATTTGCCCATGGTATTAATTCCTTAGTGACTAAGTTTTCCCCTCGTGTGACTGAGTTTTCCCGTGAGACTAGTCAAGGATATGAGGTTCTCGAGTTTTTCCCACACAAAGATGTTATTTTACAAGTGTTTTCCATTGAAACTCGTTCGGTGAGTAAAATTATCCCATCTGGTGACTCATTTTTTCCATGACACGAATTCCTTTGTGATTAAGTCTTCCCCTCCTTCGACTGAGATTTCCGATGAGACTACTCACTGTGACAAGGTTTTCTAGTTTTTCCCACACAATGAGGTTATTTTACTAGGATTTTCCATGGAAACTCGTTCGGTGACTTAGGTTTTTCCCATTAGTTGACTCATTAGTCCCATGGCACTAATTCCTTAGTGACTAAGTTTTCCCCTCGTGTGACTGAGTTTTCCCGTGAAACTAGTCAAGGTGAGGAGGTTCTCGAGTTTTTCCCACACAAAAAGGTTATTTTACAAGTATTTTCCATTGAAACTCGTCCGGTGAGTAAAATTTACCCTTCCGGTGACTCATTTTTTCCATGACACGAATTCCTTTGTGACTAAGTCTTCCCCTCCTGCGACTGAGTATTCCTATGAGACTACTCACGGTGAAAAGGTTTTCTAGTTTTTCCCACACAAAGTGGTTATTTTACTAGGATTTGCCATGGAAACTCGTTCGGTGACTAAGGTTTTCCCATTAGTTGACTCATTAGTCCCATGGCACTAATTCCTTAGTGACTAAGTTTCCCCCTCTAGTGGCTGAGTTTTCCCATGAGACTGACTACTTATAGTGGCTGGGTTTTCGAGTTATTCCAACTTAAAGAGGTTATTTTACTAGGTTTTGCCATTAAAACTAGTCCATTGACTAAGGTTTTCCCATCCGGTGACTCGATTTGCCCATGGTATTAATTCCTTAGTGACTAAGTTTTCCCCTCGTGTTACTGAGTTTTCCCGTGAGACTAGTCAAGGATATGAGGTTCTCGAGTTTTTCCCACACAAAGATGTTATTTTACAAGTGTTTTCCATTGAAACTCGTTCGGTGAGTAAAATTATCCCATCTGGTGACTCATTTTTTCCATGACACGAATTCCTTTGTGATTAAGTCTTCCCCTCCTGCGACTGAGTTTTCCGATGAAACTACTCTCTGTGACAAGGTTTTCTAGTTTTTCCCACACAATGAGGTTATTTTACTAGGATTTTCCATGGAAACTCGTTCGGTGACTTAGGTTTTCCCATTAGTTGACTCATTAGTCCCATGGCACTAATTCCTTAGTGACTAAGTTCCCCCCTCCTGTGGCTGAGTTTTCCCATGAGACTGACTACTCACAATGGCTGGGTTTTCTTGTTATTCCAACACAAAGAGGTTATTTTACTAGGTTTTTCCATTGAAACTAGTCCATTGACTAAGGTTTTCCCATTCGGTGACTCATTTTTCCCATGACACTAATTCCTTAGTGACTAAGTTTTCCACTCGTGTGAGTGAGTTTTCCCGTGAGACTAGTCAAGGTGATGAGGTTCTCGAGTTTTCCCACACAAAGAGGTTATTTTACAATTACTTTCCATTGAAACTCGTCCGGTGAGTAAAATTTTCCCATTCGTTAACTCATTTTTTCCATGACACGGATTTAGGGATGGCAACGGGTAGGGTCGGGTGCGGGTTTAACCCTACCCGCACCCGAACCCGAAATAACATACCCGAACCCAAACCCTGTTCGGGTAGGAAAAATATACCCGAACCCGAACCCGAACCCGTTGGGTTTCGGGTTCCCCGTACCCGAATGCGTACCCGCGATGGATGGAGAGGAAACAGAAAAACCTGAAAACCCGACCCGAAAACCCGATTACTAATACACTAATAACAAAATCTTTAATTCTTCATAATGATTTAAAAAATGATTGGAAGCCAATTCTAAATTCAATATTCAAGATCATGATATAAATCGAGAGTACAAGAACAACAAGGATCTAAAATAAAATAGCGACGGCAATCAAAATTTATAACAAAATTCAACAACAAATACAAATACACAATTCCAGTTATTCAAATTTCAAAGTCTTCGACATCAACCTCTTCCAGATTAAAATAGCAGCAGCAGACTCTCCAAAACATAGACACCTATTAACCTGATATATTCACATTAAACTCATTAGTAATTTTACTTAAAACAATATTGAAACAAGTAGTTTTAATCAAAGTTAACCACAATACTAACCATCAATGACAAACAAATGAGATAATGCTAATTAATGAAAAAATAAAATGTACCTTTTCTTTTCTCCCCTGTGTGTATAAGAAATTTCTGGTACCTTGGTATTGCTAAAATAAATCAATCAACAGAAGAATTATAAATTCTGGATTAGTAATATAATTAGAGCCAAGAAAACCATATACTTTGTGGAGGTGTCTATACTCTATACTAACAAACTTGGATTGATATGCCATATGCCATTGTTGATTTTAACCATGTTTACATCCTTTATGAAGAAAACCATACAGATTGAATGAGATTTCATTATAACAATATAACTAGAGCATTGTCGAATCTAATCTTTCAATATAATTTCAACAATGTAGCTGTCACAACTCACAATAATTCAGTGTTATCAACTTATAAATCTTTAGGCTAAAAGAATAGTATATTTATAACAGTCTTACATTGATAGACAACATAATCAAACCTCAGAAGAGACAAAATGGGTAGCCAGTCCAGCAGCAATTAATTCGTTCCCATTCAACCTATTAATCTCTCTTTTTCTTCATTTTGAAAACATTTAATGCTAATACATACAAAAAAAAATTCATATACACTTCTACTGTCATGGAAGAATAAACAGCCAGGGAGATAGAAATTTATTTGAACCTGTCAAAGCATTTATTTGAACTTGAACACACCAAGAAATTTAAGGAGATAGTACACTTGATAAGTACATCATAAAACTAACTAAACAAGGATTTAGAATATAATCTCTAACAAGATCAAAATACCCACAGTTTGCTTTGCTTTTCATCTCAATCACTTCAGGATCATCAAGCATGAGTTTTTAAGAAAGAAGACAAATGAGAAGCCTATAAAAATAAAAACTGCAGGTCAAGTCAGCTGCTACTCAAACTCATATCACGTTTGAATAACAAAGAAGGAGACATAACAAATTAACAATGGTTCCTGCAGCCTCTGTTTTCTTTTCAATTGCAAAGATTTCTCTTTTAAATATTGGGGTTAAATCCACCAAAGTTCCTTCTGGGGTTAAATCTCTTTCTCCTAGCTCTAACTTTGACACTGTTTATTGGGCAAGTCAACACAGTCACAAAAGGCACATTGAGCAGAAACAATAATATCAAACAACGAAACCACAAAACACCTAGCACTGAAACACAGTTACACAGATGTGGAAGAAGAATCGAACATGCACCTGTAGCCTTGGACGACGGTGGAAGAGAGATCGAGAGACGGAGACGGACGCACGGAAGGTGGACGACGGCGGGCCGCGGGCGAGAGGCGGAGATCGAGAGACGGAGACGGAGATCGAGCTCCTTCTTGCTTGAATGGTGAACGGTGACGGCGGCTTGGACGAGGGCGGGCGGCGGTGGCTTGGACGACGGCGGGCGGCGGCGGCTTGGAGCACAACAGCGGAAAGTGGGGAAGGGGTGAGGGCGGCTTGACGGCTTGGAGCTCCTTCTGCTGCAATGCTGCTTTGGTGCTTATGAGGAATGAACCTTGAAAAAACCCTAGCATTACTAATATATATATGGGGGGATATTTTAGTAATTTCTTACATAGGTAACGGGTTTCGGGTAGGGTTTACTCGTACCCGAACCCGAACCCGAATAACACATTCGAAATCGGGTAAAACCCAAACCCGAACCCAATCAGAACGGGTTTTACCCATAATTTCGGGTCGGGTAGGGTCGGGTACCCGCGGGTTTGGGTTTTTCTGCCATCCCTACACAGATTCCTTTGTGACTAAGTCTACCCCTCCTGCGATTGAGTTTTCCGTTGAGACAACTCAAAGTGACAAGGTTTTCTAGTTTTTCCCACACAAAGAGGTTATTTTACTAGGATTTGCCATGGAAACTCGTTCGATGACTAAGGTTCTCACATTAGTTGACTCATTAGTCCCATGGCACTAATTCCTTAGTGACTAAGTTTCCCCCTCCTTTGGCTGAGTTTTCCCATGAGATTGACTACTCACAGTGGCTGGGTTTTCGAGTTATTCCAACACAAAGAGGTTATTATACTAGGTTTTGCCATTGAAACTAGTCAATTGACTAAGGTTTTCCCATCCGGTGACTCATTTTTCCCATGACACTAATTCCTTAGTGACTAAGTTTTCCCCTCGTGTGACTGAGTTTTCCCCGTGAGACTAGTCAAGGTGATGAGTTTCTCGCGTTTTTCCCACACAAAGAGGTTATTTTACAAGGATTTTCCAATGAAACTCGTCCGGTGAGTAAAATTTTCCCATCCGGTGACTCATTTTTTCCATGACACGAATTCCTTTTTGACTAAGTCTTCCCCTCCTGCGACTGAGTTTTCCGATGAGACTACTCACTGTGACAAGGTTTTCTAGTTTTTCCCACACAATGAGGTTATTTTACTAGGATTTGCCTTGGAAACTCGTTCGGTGACTAAGGTTTTCCCATTAGTTGAGTCATTAGTCCCATGGCACTAATTCCATAGTGACTAAGTTTCCCCCTCCTGTGGCTGAGTTTTCCCATGAGACTACTCACAATGGCTGGGTTTTCGAGTTATTCCAACACAAACAGGTTATTTTACTAGGTTTTGCCATTGAAACTAGTCCATTGACTAAGGTTTTCCCATCCGGTGACTCGTTATGCCCATGATACTAATTCCTTAGTGACTAAGTTTTACCCTCGTGTGACTGAGATTTCCCGTGAGACTAGTCAAGGATATGAGGTTCTCGAGTTTTTCCCACACAAAGAGGTTATTTTACAAGTGTTTTCCATTGAAACTCGTCCGGTGACTAAAATTATCCCATCCGGTGACTCATTTTTTCCATGACACGAATTCCTTAATGACTAAGTCTTCCCCTCCTGCGACTGAGTTTTCCGATGAGACTACTCACTGTGACAAGGTTTTCTAGTTTGTCCCACACAATGAGGTTATTTTACTAGGATTTGCCATGGAAACTCGTTCGGTGACTAAGGTTTTCCCATTAGTTGAGTCATTAGTCCCATGGCACTAATTCCATAGTGACTAAGTTTCCCCCTCCTGTGGCTGAGTTTTCCCATGAGACTACTCACAATGGCTGGGTTTTCGAGTTATTCCAACACAAACAGGTTATTTTACTAGGTTTTGCCATTTAAACTAGTCCATTGACTAAGGTTTTCCCATCCGGTGACTCGTTTTGCCCATGATACTAATTTCTTAGTGACTAAGTTTTCCCCTCGTGTGACTGAGTTTTCCCGTGAGACTAGTCAAGGATATGAGGTTCTCGAGTTTTTCCCACACAAAGAAGTTATTTTACAAGTTTTTTCCATTGAAACTCGTCCGGTGCGTAAAATTATCCCATCCGTTGACTCATTTTTTCCATGACACGATTCCTTTGTGACTAAGTCTTCCCCTCCTGCGATTGAGTTTTCCGATGAGACTACTCAATGTGACAAGGTTTTCTAGTTTTCCCCACACAATGAGGTTATTTTACTAGGATTTGCCTTGGAAACTCATTCGGTGAGTAAGGTTTTCCCATTAGTTTACTCATTAGTCCCATGGCACTAAATCCTTAGTGACTAAGTTTCCCCCTCTAAAGGCTAAGTTTTCCCATGAGACTGACTACTCACAGTGGCTGGGTTTTCGAGTTATTCCAACACAAAGAGGTTATTTTACTAGGTTTTGCCTTTGAAACTAGTCCATTGACTAACGTTTTCCAATCCGGTGACTCGTTTTGCCCATGATACTAATTTCTTAGTGACTAAGTTTTCCCCTCGTGTGACTGAGTTTTCCCGTGAGACTAGTCAAGGATATGAGGTTCTCGAGTTTTTCCCACACAAAGAAGTTATTTTACAAGTGTTTTCCATTGAAACTCGTCCGGTACGTAAAATTATCCCATCCGTTGACTCATTTTTTCCATGACACGATTCCTTTGTGACTAAGTCTTCCCCTCCTGCGATTGAGTTTTCCGATGAGACTACTCACTGTGACAAGGTTTTCTAGTTTTCCCCACACAATGAGGTTATTTTACTAGGATTTGCCTTGGAAACTCATTCGGTGAGTAAGGTTTTCCCATTAGTTTACTCATTAGTCCCATGGCACTAATTCCTTAGTGACTAAGTTTCCCCCTCTAGTGGCTAAGTTTTCCCATGAGACTGACTACTCACAGTGGCTGGGTTTTCGAGTTATTCCAACACAAAGAGGTTATTTTACTAGGTTTTGCCTTTGAAACTAGTCCATTGACTAACGTTTTCCCATCCGGTGACACGTTTTGCCCATGATACTAATTCCTTAGTGACTAAAATTTCCCCTCGTGTGACTGAGTTTTCCCGTGAGACTAGTCATGGATATGAGGTGCTCGAGTTTTTCCCACACAAAGAGGTTATTTATCAAGTATTTTCCATTGAAACTCGTCCGGTGAGTAAAATTTTCCCATCCGGTGACTCATTTTTTCCATGACAAGAATTCCTTTGTGACTAAGTCTTCCCCTCCTGCGACTGAGTTTTTGATGAGACTACTCACTGTGACAAGGTTTTCTAGTTTTTCCCACACAATGAGGTTATTTAACTAGGATTTGCCATGGAAACTCATGCGGTGACTAAGGTTTTCCAATTAGTTGACTCATTAGTCCCATGCCACTTATTCCTTAGTGAATTGAGTTTTCCCATTAGTCTGACAACTCACAGTGGCTGGGTTTTCGAGTTATTCCAACACAAAGAGGTTATTTTACTAGGTTTTGCCATTGAAACTAGTCCATTGACTAAGGTTTTCCCATCCGGTGACTCGTTTTGCCCATGATAATAATTCCTTAGTGACTAAGTTTTCCTCTCGTGTGACTGAGTTTTCCCGTGAGACTAGTCAAGGATATGAGGTTCTCGAGTTTTTCCCACACAAAGAGGTTATTTTGCAAGTGTTTTCCATTGAAACTCGTCCGGTGAGTAAAACTATCCCATCCGGTGACTCATTTTTTCCATGTCACGAATTCCTTTGTGACTAAGTCTTCCCCTCGTGCGACTGAGTTTTCCGATGAGACTACACACTGTGACAAGGTTTTCTAGTTTTTCCCACACAATGAGGTTATTTTACTAGAATTTGCCATGGAAACTCGTTCGGTGACTAAGGTTTTCCCATTAGTTGACTCATTAGTCCCATCGCACTAATTCCATAGTGACTAAGTTTCCCCCTCCTGTGGCTGAGTTTTCCCATGATACTACTCACAGTGGCTGGGTTTTCGAGTTATTCCAACACAAAGAGATTATTTTACTAGGTTTGGCCATTGAAACTAGTCCATTGACTAACGTTTTCCCATCCGGTGACTCATTTTTCCCATGACACTAATTCCTTTGTGACTAAGTTTTCCCCCCGTGTGACTGAGTTTCCCCGTGAGACTAGTCAAGGTGATGATGTTCTCGAGTTTCTCCCACACAAAGAGGTTATTTTAAGAGTATTTTCCATTGAAACTTGTCCGGTGAGTAAAATTTTCCCATCCAGTGACTCATTTTTTCCATGACACGAATTCCTTTGTGACTAAGTCTTCCCCTCCAGCGACTGAGTTTTCCAATGAAGCTACACACTGTGACAAGGTTTTCTAGTTTTTCCCACACAATGAGGTTATTTTACTAGGATTTGCCATGGAAACTCGTTCGGTGACTAAGGTTTTCCCATTAGTTGGCTCAATAGTCCCATGGCACTAATTCCATATTGACTAAGTTTCCGCCTCCTGTGACTGAGTTTTCCCATTAGACTCCTCACAGTGGCTGGGTTTTCGAATTATTCCAACACAAAGAGGTTATTTTACTAGGTTTTGCCATTGAAACTAGTCCATTGACTAAGGTTTTCCCATCCGGTGACACGTTTTGCCCATGATACTAATTCCTTAGTGACTAAGTTTTCCCCTCGTGTGACTGAGTTTTCCCGTGATACTAGTCATGGATATGAGGTTCTCGAGTTTTTCCCACACAAAGAGGTTATTTTACAAGTATTTTCCATTGAAACTCGTCCGGTGAGTAAAATTTTCCCATCCGGTGACTCATTTTTTCCATGACACGAATTCCTTTGTGACTAAGTCTTCCCCTCCTGCGACTAAGTTTTTGATGAGACTACTCAATGTGACAAGGTTTTCTAGTTTTTCCCACACAATGAGGTTATTTTACTAGGATTTGCCATGGAAACTCATTCGGTGACTAAGGTTTTCCAATTAGTTGACTCATTAGTCCCATGGCACTAATTCCTTAGAGACTAAGTTTCCCCCTCTTCTGGCTGAGTTTTCCCATGAGACTGACTACTCACAATGGGTTGGTTTTTGAGTTATTCCAACACAAAGAGGTTATTTTACTAGGTTTGGCCATTGAAACTAGTCCATTGACTAAGGTTTTCCCATCCGGTGACTCATTTTTGCCATGACACTAATTCCTTTGTGACTAAGTTTTCCCCCCGTGTGACTGAGTTTCCCCGTGAGACTAGTCAAGGTGATGATGTTCTCGAGTTTTTCCCACGCAAAGAGGTTATTTTAAGAGTATTTTCCATTGAAACTCGTCTGGTGAATAAAATTATCCAATCCGGTGACTCATTTTTTCCATGACACGAATTCCTTTTTGACTAAATCTTCCCCTCCTGCGACTGAGTTTTTCGATGAGACTACTCACTGTGACAAGGTTTTCTAGTTTTTCCCACACAATGAGGTTATTTTACTAGGATTTTCCTTGGAAACTCATTCGGTGACTAAGGTTTTCCCATTAGTTGACCCATTAAGCCCATGGCACTAATTCCTTAGTGACTAAGTTTCCCCCTCTTCTGGCTGAGTTTTCCCATGAGACTGACTACTCCCTGTTGCTGGGTTTTCGAGTTATTCCAACACAAAGAGGTTTTGCCATTGAAACTAGTCCATTGACTAAGGTTTTCCCATCCGGTGACTCGTTTTGCCCATGATACTAATTCCTTAGTGACTAAGTTTTCCCCCCGTGTGACTGAGTTTCCCCGTGAGACTAGTCAAGGTGATGATGTTCTCGAGTTTTTCCCACACAAAGAGGTTATTTTAAGAGTATTTTCCATTGAAACTCGTCTGGTGAATAAAATTATCCAATCCGGTGACTCATTTTTTCCATGACACGAATTCCTTTTTGACTAAATCTTCCCCTCCTGCGACTGAGTTTTTCGATGAGACTACTCACTGTGACAAGGTTTTCTAGTTTTTCCCACACAATGAGGTTATTTTACTAGGATTTTCCTTGGAAACTCATTCGGTGACTAAGGTTTTCCCATTAGTTGACTCATTAAGCCCATGGCACTAATTCCTTAGTGACTAAGTTTCCCCCTCTTCTGGCTGAGTTTTCCCATGAGACTGACTACTCCCTGTTGCTGGGTTTTCGAGTTATTCCAACACAAAGAGGTTTTGCCATTGAAACTAGTCCATTGACTAAGGTTTTCCCATCCGGTGACTCGTTTTGCCCATGATACTAATTCCTTAGTGACTAAGTTTTCCCCTCGTGTGACTGAGTTTTCCCGTGAGACTAGTCAAGGATATCAGGTTCTCGAGTTTTTCCCACACAAAGAGGTTATTTTACAAGTGTTTTCCATTGAAATTCGTCCGGTGAGTAAAATTATCCCATCCGGAGACTCATTTTTTCCATGACACGAATTCCTTTTTGACTAAGTCTTCCCCTCCTGCGACTGAGTTTTCCGAAGAGACTACTCACTGTGACAAGGTTTTCTAGTTTTTCCCACACAATGAGGTTATTTTACTAGGATTTGCCATGGAAACTCGTTCGGTGACTATGATTTTCCCATTAGTTGGCTCAATAGTCCCATGGCACTAATTCCATATTGACTAAGTTTCCGCCTCCTGTGGCTGAGTTTTCCTCTGAGACTCCTCACAATGATACTAATTCCTTAGTGACTAAGTTATCCCCTCGTGTGACTGAGTTTTCCCGTGAGACTAGTCATGGATATGAGGTTCTCGAGTTTTTCCCACACAAAGAGGTTATTTTACAAGTATTTTCCATTGAAACTCGTCCGGTGAGTAAAATTTTCCCATTCGGTGACTCATTTTTTCCATGACACGAATTCCTTTTTGACTAAGTCTTCCCCTCCTGCGACTGAGTTTTCCGATGAGGCTACTCACTGTGACAACGTTTTCTAGTTTTTCCCACACAATGAGGTTATTTTACTAGGATTTGCCATGGAAACTCGTTCGGTGACTAAGGTTTTCCCATTAGTTGGCTCAATAGTCCCAGGGCACTAATTCCATATTGACTAAGTTTCCGCCTCCTGTGGCTGAGTTTTCCCATGAGACTCCTCACAGTGGCTGGGTTTTCGAATTATTCCAACACAAAGAGGTTATTTTACTAGGTTTTGCCATTGAAACTAGTCCATTGACTAAGGTTTTCCCATCCGGTGACACGTTTTGCCCATGATACTAATTCCTTAGTGACTAAGTTTTCCCCTCGTGTGACTGAGTTTTCCCGTGAGACTAGTCATGGATATGAGGTTCTCGAGTTTTTCCCACACAAAGAGGTTATTTTACAAGTATTTTCCATTGAAACTCGTCCGGTGAGTAAAATTTTCCCATCCGGTGACTCATTTTTTCCATGACACGAATTCCTTTGTGACTAAGTCTTCCCCTCCTGCGACTGAGTTTTTGATGAGACTACTCAATGTGACAAGGTTTTCTAGTTTTTCCCACACAATGAGGTTATTTTACTAGGATTTGCCATGGAAACTCATTCGGTGACTAAGGTTTTCCCATTAGTTGACTCATTAGTCTCATGGCACTAATTCCTTAGTGACTAAGTTTCCCGCTCTTGTGGCTGAGTTTTCCCATGAGACTACTCACAGTGGCTGGGTTTTCAAGTTATTCCCACACAAAGAGGTTATTTTACTAGTATTTGCCATGGAAACTCATTGGGTGAGTAAGGTTTTCCCATTAGTTGACTCATTAGTCCCATGGCACTAATTCTTTAGTGACTAAGTTTCCCCCTCTTGTGGCTGAGTTTTCCCATGAGACTGACAACTCACAGTGGCTGGGTTTTCGAGTTATTCCAACACCAATAGGTTATTTTACTAGGTTTTGCCATTAAAACTAGTCCATTGACTACGGTTTTCCTATCCGGTGACTCGTTTTGCCCATGATACTAATTCCTTAGTGACTAAGTTTTCCCCTCGTGTGACTGGGTTTTCCCGTGAGACTAGTCAAGGATATGAGGTTCTCGAGTTTTTCCCACACCAAGAGGTTATTTTACAAGTGTTTTCCATTGAAACTCGTCCGGTGAGTAAAATTATCCCATCCGGTGACTCATTTTTTCCATGACACGAATTCCTTTGTGACTAAGTCTTCCCCTCCTGCGACTGAGTTTTCCGATGAGACTACTCACGGTGACAAGGTTTTCTAGTTTTTCCCACACAAAGAGGTTATTTTACTAGGATTTGCCATGGAAACTCGTTCGGTGACTAAGGTTTTCTCATTAGTTGACTCATTATTCCATGGCACTAATTCCATAGTGACTAAGTTTCCCCCACCTGTGGCTGAGTTTTCCCATGAGACTACTCACAGTGGCTGGGTTTTCGAGTTATTCCAACACAAAGAGGTTATTTTACTAGGTTTTGCCATTGAAACTAGTCCATTGACTAAGGTTTTCCCATCCGGTGAGTCGTTTTGCCCATGATACTAATTCCTTAGTGACTAACTTTTCCTCTCGTGTGACTGAGTTTTCCCGTGAGACTAGTCAAGGATACGAGGTTCTCGAGTTTTTCCCACACAAAGAGGTTATTTTACAAGTGTTTTCCATTGAAACTCGTCCGGTGAGTAAAATTATCGCATCTAGTGACTCATTTTTTCCATGACACGAATTCCTTTGTGACTAAGTCTTCCCCTCTTCCGATTGAGTTTTCCGATGAGACTACTCAGTGTGACAAGGTTTTCTAGTTTTTCCAACACAAAGAGGTAATTTTACTAGGATTTGCCTTGGAAACTCGTTCGGTGAGTAAGCTTTTCCCATTAGTTGACTCATTAGTCCCATGGCACTAATTCCTTAGTGACTAAGTTTCCCCCCCCCCCCCCCTAGTGGCTGAGTTTTCCCATGAGACTGACTACTCACGGTGGCTGGGTTTTCGAGTTATTCCAACACAAAGAGGTTATTTTACTAGGTTTTGCCATTGAAACTAGTCCATTGACTAAGGTTTTCCCATCCGGTGACTCGTTTTGCCCATGATACTAATTCCTTAGTGACTAAGTTTTCCCCTCGTGTGACTGAGTTACGTGAGACTAGTCAAGGATATGAGGTTCTCGAGTTTTTCCCACACAAAGAGGTTATTTTACAAGTGTTTTCCATTGAACTCGTCCGGTGAGTAAAATTATCCCATCCGGTGACTCATTTTTACCATGACACGAATTCCTTTGTGACTAAGTCTTCCCCTCCTGCGACTGAGTTTTCCGATGAGACTACTCACTGTGACTAGGTTTTCTAGTTTTTCCCACACAAAGAGGTAATTTTACTAGGATTTGCCATGGAAACTCGTTCGGTGACTAAGGTTTTCCCATTAGTTGACTCATTAGTCCCATGGCACTAATTCCTTAATGACTACGTTTCCCCCTCTTGTGGCTGAGTTTTCCCATGAGACTGACTACTCACAGTGGCTGGGTTTTTGAGTTGTTCCAACACAAAGAGGTTATTTTACTAGGATTTGCCATTGAAACTAGTCCATTGACTAAGGTTTTCCCATCCGGTGACTCGTTTTGCCCATGATACTAATTCCTTAGTGACTAAGTTTTTCCCTCGTGTGACTGAGTTTTCTTGTGAGACTAGTCAAGGATATCAGGTTCTCGAGTTTTTCCCACACAAAGAGGTTATTTTACAAGTGTTTTCCATTGAAACTCGTCCGGTGAGTAAAATTTTTCCATCCGGTGACTCATATTATCCATGACACGAATTCCTTTATGACTAAGTCTTCCCCTCCTGCGACTGAGTTTTTGATGAGACTACTCACAGTGTCAAGGTTTTCTAGTTTTTCCCACACAAAGAGGTTATTTTACTAGGATTTGCCATGGAAACTCATTCGGTGACTAAGGTTTTCCCATTAGTTGACTCATTAATCCCATGGCACTAATTCCTTAGTGACTAAGTTTCCCCCTCTTGTGGCTGAGTTTTCCCATGAGACTACTAACAGTGGCTGGGTTTTCGAGTTATTCCAAAACAAAGAGGTTATTTTACTAGGTTTTTCCATTGAAACTAGTCCATTGATTAAGGTTTTCCCATTAGTGGACTCATTAGTCCCATGGCACTAATTCCTTAGTGACTATGTTTCCCCCTCTTGTGGCTGAGTTTTCCCATGAGACTAATCACAGTGGCTGGGTTTTCGAGTTATTCCAACACAAAGAGGTTATTTTACTAGGTTTTGCCATTGAAACTAGTCCATTGATTAAGGTTTTCCACTCCGGTGACTCATTTTTCCCATGACACTAATTCCTTAGTGACTATGTTTTCTCCTCGTGTGACTGAGTTTTCCCGTGAAACTAGTGAAGGATATGAGGTTCTCGAGTTTCTCCCACACAAAGAGGTTCTTTTACAAGTGTTTTCCATTGAAACTCGTCCGGTGAGTAAAATTTTCCCATCCGGTGACTAATTTTTTCCATGACACGAATTCCTTTGTTACTAAGTCTTCCCCTCCAGTGACTGAGTTTTCAGATGAGACTACTCAGTGTGACAAGGTTTTCTAGTTTTTCCCATTCAAAGAGGTTATTTTACTAGGATTTGCCATGGAAACTCGTTTGGTGACTAAGGTTTTCCCATGAGTTGACTCATTAGTCCCATAGCACTAATTCCTTAGAGACTAATTTTCCCCCTCCTGTGGCCAAGTTTTCCCATGAGACAACTCAGAGTGGCTGGGTTTTCGAGTTATTCCAACACAAAGAGGTTATTTTACTAGATTTTGCCATTGAAACTAGTCCATTGACTAAGGTTTTCCCATCCGGTGACTCGTTTTGCCCATGATACTAATTCCTTAGTGACTAAGTTTTCCCCTCGTGTGACTGAGTTTTCCCGTGAGTCTAGTCAAGGATATGAGGTTCTC
This sequence comes from Acmispon strigosus, assembly GCA_030819835.1. Lineage (NCBI taxonomy): Eukaryota > Viridiplantae > Streptophyta > Magnoliopsida > Fabales > Fabaceae > Acmispon > Acmispon strigosus. The sequence continues at coordinate 18,840,865 of JAUAMA010000004.1, read as the reverse complement.
GAGTTTTTCCCACACAAAGTGGTTATTTTACAAGTGTTTTCCATTGAAACTCGTCCGGTGAGTAAAATTATCCCATCCGGTGACTCATATTTTCCATGACACGAATTCCTTTGTGACTAAGTCTTCCCCTCCTGCGACTGAGTTTTCCGATGAGACTACTCACTTTGACAAGGTTTTCTAGTTTTTCCCACACAATGAGGTTATTTTACTAGGATTTTCCATGGAAACTCGTTCGGTGACTAAGGTTTTCACATTAGTTGACTCATTAGACCCATGGCACTAATTCCTTAGTGACTAAGTTTCCCCCTCCTGTGGCACAGTTTTCCCATGAGACACTACTCACAGTGGCTGGGTTTTCGAGTTATTCCAACACAAAGAGGTTATTTTACTAGGTTTTGCCATTGAAACTAGTCCATTGACTAAGTTTTTCCCATTCGGTGACTCGTTTTGCCCATGATACTAATTCCTTAGTGACAAAGTTTTCCCCTCGTGTGACTGAGTTTTCCCGTGAGACTAGTCAAGGATATGAGGTTCTCGAGTTTTTCCCACACAAAGAGGTTATTTTACAAGTGTTTTCCGTTGAAACTCGTCCGGTGAGTAAAATTTTCCCATCCGATGACTCATTTTTTCCACAACAAGAATTCCTTTGTGACTAAGTCTTCCCCACCTGCAACGGAGTTTTTGATGAGACTACTCAAAGTGACAAGGTTTTCTAGTTTTTCCCACACAAAGAGGTTATTTTACTAGGATTTGCCATGGAAACTCCTTCGGTGACTAAGGTTTTCCCATTAGTTGACTCATTAGTCCCATGGCACTAATTCCTTAGTGACTAACTTTCCCCCACTTGTGGCTGAGTTTTCCCATGAGACTACTAACAGTGGCTGGGTTTTCGAGTTATTCCAAAACAAAGAGGTTATTTTACTAGGTTTTTCCATTGAAACTAGTCCATTGACTAAGATTTTCCCATTAGTTGACTCATTAGTCCCAAGGCACTAATTCCTTAGTGACTAAGTTTCCCCTTCTTGTGGCTGAGTTTTCTCATGAGACTACTCACAGTGGCTGCGTTTTCGAGTTATTCCAACACAAAGAGGTTATTTTACTAGGTTTTGCCATTGAAACTAGTCCATTGACTAAGGTTTTCCCATCTGGTGACTCATTTTTCCCATGACACTAATTCCTTAGTGACTAAGTTTTCCGCTCGTGTGACTGAGTTTTCCTGTGAGACTAGTGAAGGATATGAGGTTCTCGAGTTTCTCCCACACAAAGAGGTTCTTTTACAAGTGTTTTCCATTGAAACACGTCCGGTGAGTAAAATTTTCCAATCCGGTGACTAATTTTTTCCATGACACGATATCCTTTGTGACAAAGTCTTCCCCTCCAGCGACTGAGTTTTCCGATGAGACTACTCACTGTGACAAGGTTTTCTAGTTTTTCCCACACAAAGAGGTTATTTTACTAGGATTTTCCATGGAAACTCGTTCGGTGACTAAGGTTTTCCCATTAGTTGACTCATTAGTCCCATGGCACTAATTCCTTAGTGACTAAGTTTCCCCATCCTGTGGCTGAGTTTTCCCATGAGACTACTCACAGTGGCTGGGTTTTCGAGTTATTCCAACACAAAGAGGTTATTTTACTAGGTTTTGCCTTTGAAACTAGTCCGTTGACTAAGGTTTTCCCATTCGGTGACTCATTTTTCCCATGACACTAATTCCTTAGTGACTAAGTTTTCCCCTCGTGTGACTGAGTTTTCCCGTGAGACTAGTCAAGGTGATGAGGTTCTCGAGTTTTTCCCACACAAAGAGGTTATTTTACAAGTGTTTTCCATTGAAACTCGTCCGGTGAGTAAAATTTTCCCATCCGGTGACTCATTTTTTCCATGACACGAATTCCTTTGTGACTAAGTCCTCCCCTCCTTCGACTGAGTTTTTGATGAGACTACTCACAGTAACAAGGTTTTCTAGTTTTTCCCACACAAAGAGGTTATTTTACTAGGATTTGCCATGGGAACTCATTCTATGACTAAGGTTTTCCCATTAGTTGACTCATTAGTCCCATGGCAATAATTCCTTAGTGACTAAGTTTCCCCCTCTTGTGGCTGAGTTTTCCCATGAGACTACTAACAGTGGCTGGGTTTTCGAGTTATTCCAAAACAAAGAGGTTATTTTACTAGGTTTTGCCATTGAAACTAGTCCATTGATTAAGGTTTTCCCATTAGTTGACTCATTAGTCCCATGGCACTAATTCCTTAGTGACTAAGTTTCCCCCTCTTGTGGCTGAGTTTTCCCATGAGACTACTCACAGTGGCTGGGTTTTCGAGTTATTCCAACACAATGAGGTTATTTTACTAGGTTTTGCCATTGAAACTAGTCCATTGACTAAGGTTTTCCCATCCGGTGACTCATTTTTCCCATGACACTAATTCCTTAGTGACTAAGTTTTCCCCTCGTGTGACTGAGTTTTCCCGTGAAACTAGTGAAGGATATGAGGTTCTCGAGTTTCTCCCACACAAAGAGGTTCTTTTACAAAAGTTTTCCATTGAAACTTGTCCGGTGAGTAAAATTTTCCCATCCGGTGACTAATTTTTTCCATGGCACGAATTCCTTTGTGACTAAGTCTTCCCCTCCAGCGACTGAGTTTTCAGATGAGACTACTCACTGTGATAAGGTTTTCTAGTTTTTCCCATCCAAAGAGATTATTTTACTAGGATTTGCCATGGAAACTCGTTCGGTGACTAAGGTTTTCCCATTAGTTGACTCATTAGTCTCATGGCACTAATTCCTCAGAGACTAAATTTCCCCCTCCTCTGGCCGACTTTTCCCATGAGACTACTCACAGTGGCTGGGTTTTCGAGTTATTCCAACACAAAGAGGTTATTTTACTAGGTTTTGCCATTGAAACTAGTCCGTTGACTAAGGTTTTCCCATTCGGTGACTCATTTTTCCTATGACACTAATTCCTTAGTGACTAAGTTTTCCCCTCGTGTGACTGAGTTTTGCCGTCAGACTAGTCAAGGTGATGAGGTTCTCGAGTTTTTCCCACACAAAGAGGTTATTTTACAAGTGTTTTCCATTGAAACTCGTCCGGTGAGTAAAATTTTCCCATCCGGTGACTCATTTTTTCCATGACACGAATTCCTTTGTGACCAAGTCCTCCCCTCCTGCGACTGAGTTTTTGATGAGACTACTCACAGTGACAAGGTTTTCTAGTTTTTCCCACACAAAGAGGTTATTTTACTAGGATTTGCCATGGAAACTCATTCGGTGACTAAGGTTTTCCCATTAGTTGACTCATTAGTCCCATGGCACTAATTCCTTAGTGACTAAGTTTCCGCCTCTTGTGGCTGAGTTTTCCCATGAGACTACTAACAGTGGCTGGGTTTTCGAGTTATTCCAAAACAAAGAGGTTATTTTACTAGGTTTTGCCATTGAAACTAGTCCATTGATTAAGGTTTTCCCATTAGTTGACTCATTAGTCCCATGGCACTAATTCCTTAGTGACTAAGTTTCCCCCTCTTGTGACTGAGTTTTCCCATGAGACTACTCACAGTGGCTGGGTTTTCGAGTTATTCCAACACAAAGAGGTTATTTTACTAGGTTTTTCCATTGAAACTAGTCCATTGACTAAGGTTTTCCCATCCGGTGACTCATTTTTCCCATGACACTAATTCCTTAGTGACTAAGTTTTCTCTCGTGTGACTGAGTTTTCTCGTGAAACTAGTGAAGGATATGAGATTCTCGAGTTTCTCCCACACAAAGAGGTTCTTTTACAAGTGTTTTCCATTGAAACTTGTCCGGTGAATAAAATTTTCCCATCCGGTGACTAATTTTTTCCATGACACGAATTCCTTTGTGACTAAGTCTTCCCCTCCAACGACTGAGTTTTCAGATGAGACTACTCACTGTGACAAGGTTTTCTAGTTTATCCCATCCAAAGAGGTTATTTTACAAGGATTTGCCATGGAAACTCGTTCGGTGACTAAGGTTTTCCCATTAGTTGACTCTTTAGTCCCATGGCACTAATTCCTTAGAGACTAAGTTTCCCCCTCATGTGGCCGACTTTTCCCATGAGACTACTCACAGTGGCTGGGTTTTCGAGTTATTCCAACACAAAGAGGTTATTTTACTAGGTTTTGCCATTGAAACTAGTCCATTGACTAAGGTTTTCCCATCCGGTGACTCGTTTTGCCCATGATACAAATTCCTTAGTGACTAAGTTTTCCCCTCGTGTGACTGAGTTTTCCCGTGAGACTAGTCAAGGATATGAGGTTCTCGAGTTTTTCCCACACAAAGAGGTTATTTTACAAGTGTTTTCCATTGAAACAGCTTCCGGTGAGTAAAATTATCCCATCCGGTGACACATTTTTTCCATGACACGAATTCCTGTTTGACTAAGTCTTCCCCTCGTGCGACTGAGTTTTCCGATGAGGCTACTCACTTTGACAAGGTTTTCTAGTTTTTCCCACACAATGAGGTTATTTTACTAGGATTTGCCATGGAAACTCGTTCGGTGACTAAGGTTTTCCCATTAGTTGACTCATTAGACCCATGGCACTAATTCCTTAGTGACTAAGTTTCCCCCTCCTGTGGCTGAGTTTTCCCATGAGACTACTCACAGTGGCTGGGTTTTCGAGTTATTCCAACACAAAGAGGTTATTTTACTAGGTTTTGCCATTGAAACTAGTCCATTGACTAAGGTTTTCCCATCCGGTGACTCGTTTTGCCCATGATACTAATTCTTTAGTGACTAAGTTTTCCCCTCGTGTGACTGAGTTTTCCCGTGAGACTAGTCAAGGATATGAGGTTCTCGAGTTTTTCCCACACAAAGAGGTTATTTTACAAGTGTTTTCCATTGAAACTCGTCCGCTGAGTAAAATTTTCCCATCCGGTGACTCATTTTTTCCACGACACGAATTCCTTTGTGATTTAGGGTTCTCAGCCGATTTCAGGGTTTTTCCGATATAAGGGCTATGGGTCAGTTTTATTGTTTTTCTGTAGACGCTAGGATTTCAGACTAATTTTAGGGATTTTGGCTTATTATAGGGATTTAGGCTGGTTTTATGGCTTTCGGATCAACATTAGGGCTTTTGGCTGATATCAGTGTTTTCGGCCGATTTCAGGGTTTTTTCGCTGACTATAGTATAGGGTAACTGGACGATTTAAGGGCTCTCGGTCAATTTTATGGTTATTCTGTAGAGTCTAGGCATTTAGACTGTATTTAGGGTTTTCGGCTTAGTATGGGGTTTAAGGCCAGCTTTAAAGCTTTCGGATTAACTTTTGGTATTTTTGCCGATATTAGGGTTTTTGGCCGATTTCAGCGTTTTTGGCCGATTTAAGGGTTTTCGGCTGATTTCAGAGTTTTCCCGCTCACTATAGTATATGGTATTTGGACGATTTAAGGGCTCTAGGTCAATTTTATAGTTTTTTCTATAGACTCTATAGGCTTTGAGACTGATTTTAGGGTTTTCGGCCAGCTTTATGGCTTTCTGATCAATTTTTGAGCTTCTGGCCAATTTCAGGGTTTTTCCGATGTTTATAGTATAGGGTATTTGGTCAATTTATGGGATCTGTGTCAATTTTATTGTTTTTCTGTACACTCTAATGGCTTTTAGATTGATTTTAGTGTTTTCGGCTTATTATAGGTATTTTAGGCCGACTGTAGGGCTTTTTGATCAACTTTAGGGCTTTTGGCCGATTTCAGGGTTTTCGGCCGATTTTAGGGTTTTTCCGTTGACAATAATAAAGGGCATTTTTCCGATTTAAGGCCTCTGGTAAAATTTATAGTTTTTCCGTAGACTCTAGGCTTTAAGACTGATTCAAGGGTTTTCGGCTTATTATAGGGTTTGAGGGCGGCTTTATGGTTTTTCTGATCAACTTTTAGCTAATTTCAGGGTTTTCGGCAGGTTTCAGGGTTTTTCCGCTGACTACAGTATAAGGTATTTGGACGATTTAATGTCTCCGGGTCAATTTTATGGTTTTTCTGTAAACTCTAGGCTTTTAGACTGAGTTTAGGGTTTTCGTCTTATTATATGGTTTTAGGCCGGCTTTAGGGCTTTCTGATCAACTTTAGGGCATTTGGCAAATTACAGCATTTTAGGCTGATTTCAGGGTTCTCGGCCGTTTTCAGATTTTTTCCGCTGACTATAGTATATGTTATTTGGACGATTTAAGGGCTCTGTGTCAATTTTTTGGTTTTTCTGTAGACTCTACGCTTTTAGACTTATTTTAGGGTTTTTGGCTTAATATAGGGTTTTAGGCCAGCTTTAGGGCTTTCTGATCAACTTTAGGGTTCTCGGCCGATTTCATGGTTTTTCCGATGTAAGGGCTCTAGGTCAGTTTTATTGTTTTTCTGTAGACTTTAGGATTTTAGACTGATTTTAGGGTTTTTGGCTTATTATAGCGATTTAGGCTGGTTTTATGGCTTTCGGATCAACATTAGGTCTTTTGGCTGATTTCAGTGTTTTCGGCCGATTTCAAGGTTTTTTCGTTGACTATAGTGATGACAGGATTTTATATGATAATTTTAGGGTCTTTTAGTTCTTTTTATTTTATTATTTTTGAATTTCATATAGGTTTTTTATTCTTTTTATTTAGATTTTATATTTATTTTGCATTTTGCATATAGATTAGCTTTTATTTGGTTTTTAAACTTTATTTTATATTTTTAGGAATTTTTATAGTTATTTTTCTATTTTAGGAAAGCTGGTAGAAGTTATCATTTTTGTCCAGGGACCAAACTGTAAATTTTAGGAAAGAAAGGGCCAAAGTATGAAAGTTCAAGAGTTGGGGGCTAAAAGTGAAGTTTAAGGGAAATAAAGGGCCAGTATTGAAGTGCTAACAAAGAGAGGACCAAAAGTGTAAAGATTGAATATGAAGCATCATTTCTATTTTGCACATGTGAAAAAGGATGAGTGGAGAATTGATGGTAGTGGAAAGGAGTTTTCAAAAGTTAATTGGTGGCCAATGAAGGCCATAATGGCCATCAACTCCTCCACCATTGAAATTTTTGCTATAAATAGGAGTGCTCATCCTTTGTAAAAGACACACCTATTCAGAATACAACAAGTATTCTTCTTTCCTCCTTAAGAGCATTGTTCCTAGGAATTGTGGGAAGCCAAACTTGAGCTCCTATCCAGGGTAATTCGATGCCTCTTTTAGCCATGCTTGGCTAATTCTTTTAAGTATCTTGGGTTGTTTTAATTTATATTTTATGTCTTAGTTTTTCTTCTACATTTCTGAATAATATTTCCAATTCATGTTTTATTTCCTTGTTCTTCATTTCCTCTTAATGCGCATAAGAGTTCTTGCTTATTACTTATAACAATGGAAATTGGTAAGTAGTAAGGGAAATAGGATTTAAAAAAGGCTATATGTATATATCACTAAGGAATTAGGATAGACGTAGCTTTATGTTGGCCCGAACTTCATCTTCATCTTCTTCTTTAGTTAACTAAATTGCAAGGAATTGAATTTAGTAATTAGGAAGAAAGTTCTACATTTGTAAGGAATTAACTTGTAGAAATACTAGGCTATAGCATCATGAACTTGGTTCTACAATTCAGAAATTAAGTAAGAGTTTGCTAGCATATTTTATAAACTATGTAATCCAACCCAAGTGCTTAAATCTCATTATCTTTTCTCTTCTCTTTTATTTTATGCTATTTTATTTTCTAGTTCTAAAAACAAAACAACAACATATATCTTTTTATTTTCTGCACAAGGTTCTAAATAATTTAATAGAAAGACACCTGTCCCTTGGGTACGATATATTTTATACTACGCGATAACCATCCGTGCACTTGCGGATTTGGCTATCATATAATATAAGGTATCTGGACGATTTAAGGGCTCTGGGTCAATTTTATGGTTATTTTGTAGACTCTAGGCTTTTAGACTGGATTTAGGGTTTTCGGCTTATTATGGGGTTTTAGGCCAGCTTTAAAGCTTTCGGATTAACTTTTGGGGTTTTTGCCGATTTCAGGGTTTTTGGCCGATTTAAGGATTTTCGGCTGATTTAAGAGTTTTTCCGCTCACTATAGTATATGGTATTTGGACGATTTAAGGGCTCTAGGTCAATTTTATAGTTTTTCTGTAGACTCTATAGGCTTTTAGACTTATTTTAGGGTTTTCGGCTTATTATAGGGTTTTAGGCCAGCTTTATGGCTTTCTAATCAATTTTTGGGCTTCTAGCTGATTTCAAGGTTTTTCCGATGTTTATAGTATAGGGTATTTGGTCAATTTAAGGGATCTGGGTCAATTTTATTGTTTTTCTGAAGACTCTAATGGCTTTTAGATTGATTTTAGTGTTTTCGGCTTATTATAGGGATTTTAGGCCAGCTTTAGGGCTTTTTGATCAACTTTAGGGCTTTTGGCCGATTTCAGGGTTTTCGGTCGATTTTAGGGTTTTTCCGTTGACAATAATAAAGGGCATTTGAACGATTTGAGGCCTCTGGTCAAATTTATAGTTTTTCCGTAGACTCTAGGCTTTAAGACTGATTCTAGGGTTTTCGGCTTATTATAGGGTTTGAGGGCGGCTTTATGACTTTTCTGATAAACTCTTAGCCAATTTCAGGGTTTTCCACTGACTACAGTCTAGGGTATTTGGACGATTTAAGGGGCTTCGGGTCAATAATATGGTTTTTCTGTACACTCTAGGCTTTTAGACTGATTTTAGGGTTTTCGTCTTATTTTAGGGTTTTAGGCCGGCTTTAGGGCTTTCTTATCAACTCTAGGGCATTTGGCAGATTACAGAATTTTCGGCTGATTTCAGGGTTTTCGGCCGATTTCAGATTTTTTCCGCTGACTATAGTATATGTTATTTGGACGATTTAAGGGCTCTGTGTCAATTTTTTGGTTTTTCTCTAGACTCTACGCTTTTAGACTAATTTTAGGGTTTTTGGCTTAATATAGGGTTTTAGGCAAGCTTTAGGGCTTTCTGATCAACTTTAGGGTTCTCGGCCGATTTCAGGGTTTTTCCGATGTAAGGGCTCCGGGTCAGTTTTATTGTTTTTCTGTAGACTCGAGGATTTCATACTGATTTTAGGGATTTTGGCTTATTATAGGGATTTAGGCTGGTTTTATGGCTTTCGGATCAACATTAGGGCTTTTGGCTGATTTCAGTGTTTTTGGCCGATTTCGGGTTTTTTCGTTGACTATAGTGATGACTGGATTTTATATGATAATTTTAGGGTCTTTTAAGTCTTTTTATTTTATTATTTTTGAGTCTCATATAGGTTTTTTATTCTTTATATTTATATTTTATATTTATTTTACATTTTGCATATAGATTAGCTTTTATTTGGTTTTTAAACTTTATTTTATATTTTTAGGAATTTTTATAGTTATTTTTATATTTTAGGAAAGCTGGTAGAAGTTATTATTTTTGTCCAGGGACCAAACTGTAAATTTCAGGAAAGAAAGGGCCAAAGTATGAAAGTTCAAGAGTTGGGGGCTAAAAGTGAAGTTTAAGGAAAATAAAGGGCCGGAATTGAAGGAAAATAAAGGGCCGGAATTGAAGTGCTAACTGTAAATTTCTGTAAACTCTAGGCTTTTACTCTGATTTTAGGTTTTTCGTCTTATTATAGGGTTTTATGCCGGCTTTAGGGATTTCTGATCAACTTTAGGGCATTTGGCAGATTACCGCATTTTCAGCTGATTTCAGGGTTTTCGGCCGATTTCAGATTTTTTCCGCTGACTATAGTATATGCTATTTGGACGATTTAAGGGCTCTGTGTCAATTTTTTGGTTTTTTTGTAGACTCTACGCTTTTAGACTTATTATAAGGTTTTTGGCTTAATATAGGGTTTTAGGCCAGCTTTAGGGCTTTCTGATCAACTTTAGGGTTCTCGGCCGATTTTAGGGTTTTTCCGATGTAAGGGCTCTGGGTCAGTTTTATTGTTTGTCTGTAGACTCTAGGATTTTAGACTGATTTTAGGGACTTTGGCTTATTATAGGGATTTAGGCTGGTTTTATGGCTTTCGGATCAACATTAGGGCTTTTGGCTGAATTCATTGTTTTCGGCGGATTTCAGGGTTTTTTCGTTGACTATAGTATAGGGTATCTGGATGATTTAAGGGCTCTGGGTCAATTTTTTGGTTATTCTGTAGACTCTAGGCTTTTAGACTGGATTTAGGGTTTTCGGCTTATCATGGGGTTTTAGGCCAGCTTTAAAGCTTTCGGATTAACTTTTGGGGTTTTTGCCGATTTCAGGGTTTTCCTCTGATTTCTGAGTTTTTCCGCTCACTATAGTATATGGTATTTGGACGATTTAAGGGCTCTGGGTAAATTTTATAGTTTTTCTGTAGACTCTACAGGCTTTTAGACTGATTTTAGGCTTTTCGGCTTATAATAGGGTTTTAGGCCAGCTTTATGGCTTTCTGATCAATTTTTTGGCTTCTGGCCGATTTCAGGGTTTTTCCGATGTTTATAGTATAGGGTATTTGGTCAATTTATGGGATCTGGGTCAATTTTATTGTTTTTCTGTAGACTCTAATGGCTTTTAGATTGATTTTCGTGTTTTCGGCTTATTATAGAGATTTTAGGCCGGCTTTAGGGCTTTTTGATCAACTTTTGGACTTTTAGCCTATTTCAGGGTTTTCGGTCGATTTTGGGGTTTTTCCGCTGACAATAATAAAGGGCATTTGAATGATTTAAGGCCTCTGGCCAAATTTATAGTTTTTCCGTAGACTCTAGGCTTTAAGACTGATTCTAGGGTTTTCGGTTTGGTATAGGGTTTGAAGGCGGCTTTATGGTTTTTCTAATCAACTCTTAGCCAATTTCAGGGTTTTCGGCAGATTTCAGGGTTTTTCCGATTTAAGGGCTCTGGGTCAGTTTTATTGTTTGTCTGTAGACTCTAGGAATTTAGACTGATTTTAGGGACTTTGGCTTATTATAAGGATTTAGGCTTGTTTTATGGCTTTCGGATCAACATTAGGGCTTTTGGCTGATTTCAGTGTTTTCGGCCGATTTCAGGGTTTTTTCGTTGACTGTAGGGTATCTGGACGATTTAAGGGCTCTGGGTCAATTTTATGGTTATTCTGTAGACTCTAGGCTTTTAGACTGGATTTAGGGTTTTCGGCTTATTACGGGGTTTTAGGCCAACTTTAAACCTTTCGGATTAACTTTTGGGGTTTGTGCCGATTTCAGGGTTTTTGCCCGATTTCAGGGTTTTTGGCCGATTTCAGAGTTTTCGGCTGATTTCAGATTTTTTCCGCACACTATTGTATATGGTATTTGGACGATTTAAGGGCTCTGGGTCAATTTTATTGTTTTTCTGTAGACTCTATAGGCTTTTAGACTGATTTTAGGGTTTTCGGCTTATTATAGGGTTTTAGGCCATCTTTATGGCTTTCTGATCAAGTTTTGGGCTTCTGGCCGATTTCAGTGTTTTTCCGATGTTTACAGTATAGGGTATTTGGTCAATTTAAGGGATCTGGGTCAATTTTATAGTTTTTCTATAGACTCTAATGGCTTTTAGATTGATTTTAGTGTTTTCGGCTTATTATAGGTATTAAAGGCTTTTTGATCAACTTTAGGGCTTTTGCCCGATTTCAGGGTTTTCGGCTGATTTTAGGGTTTTTCCGCTGACAATAATAAAGGGCATTTGAATGATTTAAGGCCTCTGGTCAAATTTATAGTTTTTCCGTAGACTCTAGGCTTTAAGACTGATTCTAGGGTTTTCGGCTTATTATAGGGTTTGAGGCAGGCTTTATGGCAGGGTTATCCGCTGACTACAGTATAGGGTTTTTGGACGATTTAAGGGGCTCCGGGTCAATTTTATGGTTTTTCTGTAAACTCTTGGCTTTTAGACTTATTTTAGGGTTTTCGTCTTATTTTAGGGTTTTAGGCCGGCTTTAGGGCTCTCTTATCAACTCTAGGGCATTTGGCAGATTACATAATTTTCGGCTGATTTCAGGGTTTTCGGCCGATTTCAGATTTTTTTCGCTGACTATAGTATATGTTATTTGGACGTTTTAAGGGCTTTGTGTCAATTTTTTGGTTTTTCTGTAGACTCTACGCTTTTAGACTTATTTTAGGGTTTTAGGCCAGCTTTAGGGCTTTCTGATCAACTTTAAGGTTCTCGTCCGATTTCAGGGTTTTTCCGATGTAAGGGCTCTGGGTCAGTTTTATTGTTTTTCTGTAGACTTTAGGATTTTAGACTGATTTTAGGGATTTTGGCTTATTATAGGGATTTAGGTTGGTTTTATGGCTTTCGGATCAACATTAGGGCTTTTGGCTGATTTCCGTGTTTTCGGCCAAATTCAGGGTTTTTTCGTTGACTATAGTATAGGGTATCTGGACGATTTAAAGTCTCTGGGTCAATTTTATGGTTATTCTGTAGACTCTAGGCTTTTAGACTGGATTTAGGGTTTTCGGCTTATTATGGGGGTTTAGGCCAGCTTTAAAGCTTTCGGATTAACTTTGGGGGTTTTTTCCGATTTTAGGGTTTTTGGCCGATTTCAGGGTTTTTGGCCGATTTCAGAGTTTTTCCGCTCACTATAGTATATGGTATTTGGACGATTTAAGGGCTCTTTGTCAATTTTATAGTTTTTCTGTAGACTCTATAGGCTTTTAGACTGATTTTCGGGTTTTCGGCTTATTATAGGGTTTTAGGCCAGCTTTATGGCTTTCTGATCAATTTTTGGGCTTCTGGCCGATTTCAGGGTTTTTCCGATGTTTATAGTATAGTGTATTTGGTCAATTTAAGGGATCTGGGTCAATTTTATTGTTTTTCTGTAGACTCTAATGGCTTTTGGATTGATTTTAGTGTTATCGGCTTATTATAGGGATTTTAGGCCGGCTTTAGGGCTTTTTGATCAACTTAAGGGCTTTTGGTCGATTTCAGGGTTTTCGGCCGATTTTAGGGTTTTTCCGCTAACAATAATAAAGGGCATTTGAATGATTTAAGGCCTCTAGTCAAATTTATAGTTTTTCCGTAGACTCTAGGCTTTAAGACTGATTCTAGGGTTTTTGGCTTATTATAGGGTTTGAGGGCGGCTTTATGGTTTTTATGATCAACTTTTAGCCAATTTCAGGGTTTTCGGTAGATTTCAGGGTTTTTCGGCTGACTACAGTATAGGGTATTTGGACGATTTAAGGGGTTTCGGGTAAATTTTATGGTTTTTCAGTAAACTCTAGGCATTTATACTGATTCTCCGGTTTTTGTCTTATTATAGGGTTTCAGGCCGGCTTTAGGGCTTTCTGATCAACTTTAGTGCATTTAGCAGATTACAGAATTTTAGGCGGATTTCAGGGTTTTCGGCCGATTTCAGATTTTTTCCGCTGACTATAGTATATGTTAGTTGGATGATTTAAGGGCTCTGTGTCAGTTTTTTAGTTTTTCTGTAGACTCTACGCCTTTAGACTTATTTTAGGGCTTTTAGCTGATTTCACTGTTTTCCGCCGATTTCAGGGTTTTTTCGTTGACTCTAGGCTTGTAGACCGGATTTAGGGTTTTCGGCTAATTATGGGGTTTTAGGCCAGCTTTAAAGCTTTCGGATTAACTTTTGGGGTTTTTGCCGATTTCAGGGTTTTTGGACGATTTCAGGGTTTTTGGACGATTTCAGGGTTTTTGGCCGATTTCTGGGTTTTTGGCTGATTTCAGAGTTTTTCCACTCACTATAGTATTTGGAATTTGGTCGATTTAAGGGCTCTGTGTCAATTTTATAGTGTTTATGTAGACTCTACAGGCTTTTAGACTTATTTTAGGGTTTTCGGCTTATTATAGGGTTTTAGGCCAGCTTTATGGCTTTCTGATCAATTTTTGGGCTTCTGGCCAATTTCTGGGTTTTTCCTATGTTTATAGTATAGGGTACTTGGTCAATTTAAGGGACCAGGGTCAATTTTATTGTTTTTCTGTAGACTCTAATGGCTTTTAGATTGATTTTAGTGTTTTCGGCTTATTATAGGGATTTTAGGCCGGCTTTAGGGCTTTTTGATCAACTTTAGGGCTTTTAGGCCGGTTTTACTCCAAATTAGTTTGCAAGCGAAAAACCGGATTTTTGCCAAGGCCTGAGCAAGAATGTAAGGCCAGGGAGATTCTACAAGTAAAGATACAAGGCATTCTGAGGAGGCAGCCCGGGGATGAACAACAACCACCTTTCATGAAATTGAACCCTGGTTTAAAGAGAGGAGGTGAAAGAAACCTCCATTGTAGAATTTGTCTTTAAAGACAAATTGGAAATGGAGGATGAAGAACATCAAGGAATCTATGTTATAGGTTCAGAACAAAAAGGCAAAGAACAAGGAAGGAAAAATTTACTTATTCCTTCCATTTTTAATTTGATTACTGTTGCCTTGTTGGCTGAAAATTCATTGGGCACCATGATGTATTTGTGCCAAAGTTTGCATGATTTGCGGGGTCTAATGGATTTTGGAATAGACCCCGGTTAAAAAGTGATTAGTGAAAAGTCTACCAAAGACTATAACATTGGGCTTCTTGGGAGACAACCCAAGTGTTTCTATTGCTTTTGTTTTGTTTTGTTTTGCTGAATAAATTGTTGCAGGCACCCCAACGCTCAAGCGTTGGAGGCTCAACACACATGCGTTGAGCCCCTGCCAAAGCTGCCCAGGATTTCATAAATCCAACGCGCAAGCGTTGGAGGGGCCAACGCTCAAGCGTTGGGCCCCTGGAGTCCAATTTTTTATTTTAATTCCACCGCCCAAGCGTTGGCAAACCCAACGCTCAAGCGCTGGAGCTCGGGCAATTTTCTGTTTTTATTTTGTTTTTAAATAAAAAAAATTTTGTCCACCATTTCTTGAAAAGTTTTTGATTCTTTGAGTTTTCCCTTGCTTCTATAATGGTTTTGATCTTTGGGAACTCAAGAATTCTTGTTTTAAGGTGGACACAATTTTCAACCCTTGTTCTTAAGTATACTGTTTTGGGAACTAACAAGTCAAGCAAGCTTCTGCTTGTAAGACTTAGTTTGTTGAATTTTGCAGGATAGGCACCAGAGAGGAAGATCCCTCTTGAACTTGGAGTGTTCAAAGTTGAAGTTGCAATGAGGTTTCTTGGACAGTTTGTAAAAAAAGAAAAAAAAATATTTTACCATCTTTTAGTTTTTACTTTTAGATAGGTTTATTGTTTTTCATCTTTTAATTTTTAGTTTTTCTTTTTCATAGCTTTTGATTTTTTGTTTTAGTTTTTATTTTTTCTTTTAGTGTTTTTAAACTGCATGGTTGAGTGTCTTTATCCAGTCTGAATGCTACTATTGCTCTATGAATATTTTATCTGATTGAACTGCTTTTGAAAATGATGCTATGTTTGATGCGGTTAGGATTGCATGCTGTTAGAAATGATTTGAACATATTGATTGTTTGGTTGTTGGCAAAGTTTTTATGAGTTCTAAAAAGGGTACCACTTACCCTATGTTTTTCTGAGAGCTGAGGACTCTGAATGCATGATTGTAAGATTTTTCTGCCTTGTGTTGCATGTTGATTGGGATTTTGTATACTTTGTAAGTTGAGAAGAGATTATAGGCATTTTTGAAAACTCAGATTCTTGCTTGAAATTTGATATCCACTAGTAGCCCCTTTTTGAGCCTTAAAAGAGCCATTCTTTGGATCCTACTTTGTGTGATATTTTAAGTTGTTAGTGTGAGTCATAAGCTGAAATTGCTAGAGCTATGTATGTTGGGTTTCTCTCTAATAAAAAAAGAAGAAAAATAAAATAAGGTATGTGCCTTATGAAAAAGGAAAGAAAAAATAATGAAGTGGTGGGGTGAGAAAGAGTATGAGGGGAGTAAAATTCAATTCATTCATCCCATACATTCCACTACTTCGTTCAAAAAAAAAGAGGAAATTTTTTTGAGAGAACCTATGTGTTGAAGTTTGATAAAGCTCTTAGTCAAAAATTACTTAACAACAGATTCTGAGTCAAGCCAATAGAGTTGCCAAGTTCTTGAAATCCACACCTTGAATTGTTCAACCCTTTGGCCAAGTTACAACCTTCAAAAATCTCTTCAAAATTACTTAGTTACATGGTTTCAGTTTTGATTTGAATGATAGGCAGAATTAATGCTTTCTTGTTTTTCATGGAGAATGTCTTTTTGTGAGCTTAATTTGATGAACTCAACGTGTTAAAAGTGCCAAGCCTAACTTTCTTCATTAATATCTGTGGAACATGCATGTCTTTCCAAATCCGCAGTGCTTTCTTGAATATTATCATCTTCTTTGGATAAAACTTTCTCTAAACTCAGGGACGAGTTTCTCTTTAAGTTTTGTCACTTGAGGACAAGCTGTCGTTGGGTATAGTGGTGTGATGACTGGATTTTATATGATAATTTTAGGGTCTTTTTATTTTATTATTTTTTAGTCTCATATAGGTTTTTTATTCTTTTTATTTAGATTTTATATTTATTTTGCATTTTGCATATAGATTAGCTTTATTTGGTTTTTAAACTTTATTTTATATTTTTAGGAATTTTTATAGTTATTTTTATATTTTAGGAAAGCTGGTAGATGTTATCATTTTTGTCCAGGGACCAAACTGTAAATTTCAGGAAAGAAAGGGCCAAAGTATGAAAGTTCAAGAGTTGGGGGCTAAAAGTGAAGTTTAAGGAAAATAAAGGGCAAGAATTGAAGTGCTAACAAAGAGAGGACCAAAAGTGTAAAGATTGAATATGAAGCATCATTTCTATTTTGCACATGTGAAAAAGGATGAGTGGAGAATTGATGGTAGTGGGAAGGAGTTTTCAAAAGTTAATTGGTGGCCAATGAAGGCCATAATGGCCATCAACTCCTCCACCATTGAAATTTTGGCTATAAATAGGAGTGCTCATCCTTTGTAAAAGACAAACCTATTCAGAATACAACAAGTATTCTTCTTTCCTCCTTAAGAGCATTGTTCCTAGGAATTGTGGGAAGCCAAACTTGAGCTCCTATCCAGGGTAATTCGATGCCTCTTTTAGCCATGCTTGGCTAATTCTTTTAAGTATCTTGGGTTGTTTTAGTTTATATTTTATGTCTTAGTTTTTCTTCTACATTTCTGAATAATATTTCCAATTCATGTTTTATTTCCTTGTTCTTAATTTCCTCTTAATGCGCATAAGAGTTCTTGCTTATTACTTATAACAATGGAAATTGGTAAGTAGTAAGGGAAATAGGATTTAAAAAAGGCTATATGTATATATCACTAAGGAATTAGGATAGACGTAGCTTTATGTTGGTCTGAACTTCATCTTCATCTTCTTCTTTAGTTAACTAAATTGCAAGGAATTGAATTTAGTAATTAGGAAGAAATTTCTACATTTGTAAGGAATTAACTTGTAGAAATACTAGGCTATAGCATCATGAACTTGGTTCTACAATTCAGAAATTAAGTAAGAGTTTGCTAGCATATTTTATAAACTATGTAATCCAACCCAAGTGCTTAAATCTCATCATCTTTTCTCTTTTATTTTATTTTATGCTATATTATTTTCTAGTTCTAAAAACAAAACAACAACATATATCTTTTTACTTTCTGCACAAGGCTCTAAACAATTTAATAGAAAGACACCTATCCCTTGGGTACAATATCTTTTATACTATGCGATAACCATCCGTGCACTTGCGGATTTGGCTATCATATAGTATAGGGTATCTGGACAATTTAAGGGCTCTGGGTCAATTTTATGGTTATTCTGTAGACTCTAGGCTTTTAGACTGGATTTAGGGTTTTCGGCTTATTATGGGGTTTTAGGCCAGCTTTAAAGCTTTCGGATTAACTTTTGGGGTTATTGCCGATTTCAGAGTTTTTGGCCAATTTCAGGGTTTTTGCCCAGATTAAGGGTTTTCGGCTGATTTCAAAGTTTTTCCGCTCACTATAGTATATGGTATTTGGACGATTTAAGGGCTCTGGGTCAGTTTTATAGTTTTTCTGTAGACTCTATAGGCTTTTAGACTGATTTAGGGTTTTCGGCTTATGATAGGGTTTTATGCCAGCTTTATGGCTTTCTTATCAATTTTTGGGCTTCTGGCCGATTTCAGGGTTTTTCCGATGTTTATAGTATAGGGTATTTGGTCAATTTAAGGGATCTAGGTCAATTTAATTGTTTTACTGTAGACTCTAATGGCTTTTAGATTGATTTTAGTGTTTTCGGCTTATTATAGGGATTTTAGGCCAGCTTTAGAGCTTTTTGATCAACTTTAGGGCTTTTGGCCGATTTTAGGGTTTTCGGCCGAATTTAGGGTTTTTCCGCTGACAATAATAAAGGGCATTTGAATGATTTAAGGCCTCTGGTCAAATTTAATGTTTTTCCGTAGACTCTAGGCTTTAAGACTGATTCTAGGGTTTTCGGCTTATTATACGGTTTGAGGACGGCTTTATGGTTTTTCCGCTGACTACAATATAGGGTATTTGGACAATCTAAGGGGCTCCGGGTAAATTTTATGGTTTTTCTGTAAACTCTAGGCTTTTAGACTGATTTTAGGGTTTTCATCTTATTATAGGGTTTTAGGCCGGCTTTAGGGCTTTCTGATCAACTTTAGGGCATTTGGCAGATTACAGCATTTTCGGCTTATTTCAGGGTTTTCGGCCGATTTCAGATTTTTTCCACTGACTATAGTATATGTTATTTGGACTATTTACGAGCTCTGTGTCAATTTTTTGGTTTTTTTGTAGACTCTACGCTTTTAGACTTATTTTAGGGTTTTTGGCTTAATATAGGGTTTTAGGCCAGGTTTAGGGCTTTCTGCTCAACTTTAGGGTTCTCGGTCGATTTCAGGGTTTTTCCGATGTAAGGGCTCTAGGTCAGTTTTATTGTTTTTCTGTAGACTCTAGGATTTTATACTGATTTTAGGGATTTTGGCTTATTACAGGGATTTAGGCTGCTTTTATGGCTTTCGGATCAACATTAGGGCTTTTGGCTGATTTCAGTGTTTTCGGCCGATTTCAGGGTTTTTTCGTTGACTACAGTATAGGGTATTTGGACGATCTATGGGCTCTGGGTCAATTTTATAGTTTTTCTGTAGACTCTATAGGCTTTTAGACTGATTTTAGGGTTTTTGGCTTATTATAGGGTTTTAGGCCAGCTTATGGCTTTCTGATCAATTTTTGGGATTCTGGCCGATTTCAGGGTTTTTTCGATGTTTATAGTATAGGGTATTTGGTCTGTTTAAGGGATCTGGGTCAATTTTATTGTTTTTCTGTAGACTCTAATGGCTTTTAGATTGATTTTAGTGTTTCCGGCTTATTATAGGGATTTTAGGCCGGCTTTACGGCTTTTTGATCAACTTTAGGGCTTTGGGCCGACTACAGGGTTTTCGGCCGATTATAGGGTTTTTTCGCTGACTATAATAAAGGGCATTTGAATGATTTAAGGCCTCTGGTCAAAATTATAGTTTTTCCGTAGACTCTAGGCTTTAAGTCTGGTTCTAGGGTTTTCAGCTTATTATAGGGTTTGAGGGCGGCTTTATGGTTTTTCTGATCAACTTTTAGCCAATTTCAGGATTTTCGGCAGATTTCAAGGTTTTTCCGCTGACTACAATATGGGGTATTTGGACGATCTAAGGGGCTCTGAGTCAATTTTATGGTTTTTCTGTAAACTCTAGGCTTTTAGAATGATTTTAGGGTTTTCGTCTAATTATAGGGTTTTAGACCGGCTTTAGGGCTTTCTGATCAAATTAGGCCATTTGGCAGATTACCGCATTTTCGGCTGATTTCAGGGTTTTCGGCCGATTTCAGATTTTTTCCGCTGACTATAGTATATTTTATTTGGACGATTTAAGGGCTCTGTGTCAATTTTTTGTTTTTCTGTAGACGCTAGGCTTTTAGACTTATTTTAGGGTTTTTGGCTTAATAAAGGGTTTTAGGCCAGCTATAGGGCTTTCTGATCAACTTTAGGGTTCTCGGCCGATTTCAGGGTTTTTTCGATATAAGGGCTATGTGTCAGTTTTGTTGTTTTTCTGTAGACTCTAGGATTTCAGACTGATTTTAGGGATTTTGGCTTATTATAGGGATTTAGGCTGCTTTTATGGCTTTCGGACCTACATTAAGGCTTTTGGCTGATTTTAGTGTTTTCGGCCGATTTCAGGGTATTTTCGCTGACGATAGTATAGGACATCTAGACAGATTTAAGGGCTCTGGGTCAATTTTATGGTTATTCTGTAGACTCTAGGCTTTTAGATTGGATTTAGGGTTTTTGGCTTATTATGGGGTTTTAGGCCAGCTTTAAAGCTTTCGGATTAACTTTTAGGGTTTTTGCCGATTTCAGAGTTTTTGGCCAATTTCAGGGTTTTTGCCCAGTTTAAGGGTTTTCGGCTGATTTCAGAGTTTTTCCGCTCACTATAGTATATGGTATTTGGACGATTTAAGGGCTCTGGGACAATTTTATAGTTTTTCTGTAGACTCTATAGGCTTTTAGACTGATTTTAGGGTTTTCGGCTTATTATAGGGTTTTAGGCCAGCTTTATGGCTTTCTGATCAATTTTTGGGCTTCTGGCCGATTTCAGGGTTTTTCCGATGTTTATAGTATAGGGTATTTGGTCAATTTAAGGGATCTGGGTCAATTTAATTGTTTTTCTGTAGACTCTAATGGCTTTTAGATTGATTTTAGTGTTTTCGGCTTATTATAGGGATTTTAGGCCAGCTTTAGAGCTATTTGATCAACTTTAGGGCTTTTGGCCGATTTTAGGGTTTTCGGCCGAATTTAGGGTTTTTCCGCTGACAATAATAAAGGGCATTTGAATTATTTAAGGCCTCTAGGGTTTTCGGCTTATTATACGGTTTGAGGACGGCTTTATGGTTTTTCCGCTGACTACAATATAGGGTATTTGGACGATCTAAGGGGCTCCGGGTAAATTTTATGGTTTTTCTGTAAACTCTAGGCTTTTAGACTGATTTTAGGGTTTTCGTCTTATTATAGGGTTTTAGGCCGGCTTTAGGGCTTTCTGATCAACTTTAGGGCATTTGGAAGATTACAGCATTTTCGGCTGATTTCAGGGTTTTCGGCCGATTTCAGATTTTTTCCACTGACTATAGTATATGATATTTGGACTATTTACGAGCTCTGTGTCAATTTTTTGGTTTTTCTATAGGCTTTTAGACTTATTTTAGGGTTTTTGCCTTAATATAGGGTTTTAGGCCAGGTTTAGGGCTTTTTGCTCAACTTTAGGGTTCTCGGTCGATTTCAGGGTTTTTCCGATGTAAGGGCTCTGGGTCAATTTTATTGGTTTTCTGTAGACTCTAGGATTTTATACTGATTTTAGGTATTTTGGCTTATTACAGGGATTTAGGCTGGTTTTATGGCTTTCGGATCAACATTAGGGCTTTTGGCTGATTTCAGTGTTTTCGGCCGATTTCAGGGTTTTTTCGTTGACTACAGTATAGGGAATTTGGACAATCTAAGGGCTCTGGGTCAATTTTATAGTTTTTGTGTAGACTCTATAGGCTTTTAGACTGATTTTAGGGTTTTTGGCTTATTATAGGGTTTTAGGCCAGCTTTATGGCTTTCTGATCAATTTTTGGGCTTCTGGCCGATTTCAGGGTTTTTTCGATGTTTATAGTATAGGGTATTTGGTCAGTTTAAGGGATCTGTGTCAATTTTATTGTTTTTCTGTAGACTCTAATGGCTTTTAGATTGATTTTAGTGTTTCCGGCTTATTATAGGGATCTTAGGCCGGCTTTACGGCTTTTTGATCAACTTTAGGGCTTTGGGCCGATTACAGAGTTTTCGGCCGATTATAGGGTTTTTTCGCTGACTATAATAAAGGGCATTTGAATGATTTAAGGCCCCTGGTCAAAATTATAGTTTTTCCGTAGACTCTAGGCTTTAAGTCTGATTCTAGGGTTTTCGGCTTATTATAGGGTTTGAGGGCAGCTTTATGGTTTTTCTGATCAACTTTTAGCCAATTTCAGGATTTTCGGCAGATTTCATGATTTTTCCGCTGACTACAGTATAGGGTATTTGGACGATCTAAGGGGCTCTGGGTCAATTTTATGGTTTTTCTGTAAACTCTAGGCTTTTAGACTGATTTTAGGGTTTTCGTCTTATTATAGGGTTTTAAACCGACTTTAGGGCTTTCTAATCAACTTTAGGCCATTTGGCAGATTACAGCATTTTCGGCTGATTTCAGGGTTTTCTGCCGATTGCAGATTTTTTCCGCTGACTATAGTATATTTTATTTGGACGATATAAGGGCTATGTGTCAATTTTTTGTTTTTCTGTAGACTCTAGGATTTCAGACTGATTTTAGGGATTTTGGCTTATTATAGGGATTTAGGCTGCTTTTATGGCTTTCGGACCAACATTAAGGCTTTTGGCTGATTTCAGTGTTTTCGGCCGATTTCAGGGTATTTTCGCTGACTATAGTATAGGACATCAAGACAGATTTAAGGGCTCTGGGTCAATTTTATGGTTATTCTGTAGACTCTAGGCTTTTAGACTGGATTTAGGGTTTTCGGCTTATTATGGGGTTTTAGGCCAGCTTTAAAGCTTTCGGATTAACTTTTGGGGTTTTTGCCGATTTCAGAGTTTTTGGCCAATTTCAGGGTTTTTGCCCAATTTAAGGGTTTTCGGCTGATTTCAGAGTTTTTCCGCTCACTATAGTATATGGTATTTGGACGATTTAAGGGCTCTGGGTCAATTTTATAGTTTTTCTGTAGACTCTATAGGCTTTTAGACTGATTTTAGGGTTTTCGGCTTATTATAGGGTTTTAGGCCAGCTTTATGGCTTTCTGATCAATTTTTGGGCTTCTGGCCGATTTCAGGGTCTTCCCGATATTTATAGTATAGGGTATTTGGTCAATTTAAGGGATCTGGGTCAATTTTATTGTTTTTCTGTAGACTCTAATGGCTTTTAGATTGTTTTAGTGTTTCCAGCTTATTATAGGGATTTTAGGCCGGCTTTAGGGATTTTTCGCTGATAATAATGAAGGGCATTTGAATGATTTAAGGCCTCTGGTCAAATTTATAGGTTTTCCGTAGACTCTAGGCTTTAAGTCTGATTCTTGGGTTTTCGGCTTATTATAGGGTTTGAGGGCAGCTTTATGGTTTTTCTGATCAACTTTTAGCCAATTTCAGGATTTTCGGCAGATTTCAAGGTTTTTCCGCTGACTATAGTATAGGGTATTTGGACGATTTAAGGGGCTCCGGGTCAATTTTATGGTTTTTCTGTAAACTCTAGGCTTTTAGACTGATTTTAGGGTTTTTGTCTTATTATAGGGTTTTAGGACGGCTTTAGGGCCTTCTGATCAACTTTAGGGCATGTGGTAGATTACAGCATTTTCGGCTAATTTCAGGGTTTTGGCCGATTTCAGATTTTTTCCGCTCAGTATAGTATATGTTATTTGGACGATTTAAGGGCCCTGTATCAATTTTTTGGTTTTTCTGTAGACCTTACGCTTTTAGACTTGTTTTAGGGTTTTTGGCTTAATATAGGGTTTTAGGCCAGCTTTAGGGCTTTCTGATCAACTTTAGGGTTCTTGGCCGATTTCAGGGTTTTTGCGATGTAAGGGCTCTGGGTCAGTTTTATTGTTTTTCTGTAGACTCTAGGATTTTAGACTGATTTTAGGGATTTTGGCTTATTATAGGGATTTAGGCTAGTTTTATGGCTTTCGGATCAACATTAGGGCTTTTGGCTAATTTCAGTGTTTTCAGCCGATTTCAGGGTTTTTTCGTTAACTATTGTATAGGGTATCTGGACGATTTAAGGGCTCTGGGTCAATTTTATGGTTGTTCTGTTGACTCGAGGCTTTTATAGACTGGATTTAGGGTTTTAGGCCAGCTTTAAAGCTTTCGGATTAACTTTTGGGGTTTTTGCCGATTTCAGGGTTTTTGGCCGATTTTTTAAGGGTTTTCTGCTGATTTCAGAGTTTTTCCGCTCACTATTGTATATGATGTTTGAACGATTCAAGGGCTCTGGGTCAATTTTATAGTTTTTCTGTAGACTCTATAGGCTTTTAGACTGATTTTAGGGTTTTTGGCTTATTATCAAGTTTTAGGCCAGCTATATGCCTTTCTGATCAATTTTTGGGCTTGTGGCCGGTTTCAGGGTTTTTCCGATGTTTATTGTATAGTGTATTTGGTCAATTTAAGGGATCTGGGTCAATTTTATTGTTTTTCGGTAGACTGTTATTGCTTTTAGATTGACTTTAGTGTTTTCGGCTTATTATAGGGATTTTAGGCCGGCTTTACGGCTTTTTGATCAACTTTAGGGCTTTTGACCAATTTCGGGGTTTTCGGCCGATTTTAGGGTGTTTCCGCTGACAAGAATAAAGGGCATTTGAATGATTTAAGGCCTCTGGTCAAATTTATAGTTTTTCCGTAGACTAGGCTTTAAGACGGATTCTAGGGTTTTCACCTTATTATAGGGTTTGAGGGCGGCTTTATGGTTTTTCTGATCAACTTTTAGCCAATTTCAGGGTTTTCGGCAAATTTCAGGGTTTTTCCGCTCACTACAGTATAGGGTATTTGGACGATTTAAGGGCTCCGGGTCAATTATATGGTTTTTCTGTAAACTCTAGGCATTTAGACTGATTTTACGGTTTTCGTCTTATTATAGGGTTTTAGGCCGGCTTTAGGGATTTCTGATCATCTTTAGGGCATTTCGCAGATTACAGCATTTTCGGCTGATTTCAGGGTTTTCGGCCGATTTCAGATTTTTTTCCGCTGACTATATTATATGTTATTTGGACGATTTAAGGGTTCTGTTTCAATTTTTTGGTTTTTCTGTAGACTCTACCCTTTTAAGACTTATTTTAGGGTTTTTGGCTTAATATAGGGTTTTAGGCCAGCTTTATGGCTTTCTTATCAACTTTAGGGTTCTCGGCCGATTTCAGGCTTTTTCCGATGTAAGGGCTCTGGGTCAGTTTTATTGTTTTTCTGTAGACTCTAGGATTTCAGACTTATTTTAGGGATTTTGGCTGGTTATAGGGATTTAGGCTGGTTTTATGGATTTCGGATCAACAATAGGGCTTTTGGCTGATTTCAGTGTTTTCGGCCGATTTCAGGGTTTTTTCGTTGACTATAGTATAGGGTATCTGGACGATTTTAGGGCTCTGGGTCAATTTTATGGTTATTCTGTAGACTATAGGCTTTTAGACTAGATTTAGGGTTTTCGGCTTATTATGGGGTTTTAGGCCAGCTTTAAAGCTTTCAGATTAACTTTTGGGTTTTTTGCCGATTTCAGGGTTTTTGGCCGAATTAAGGGTTTTCGGCTGATTTTAGAGTTTTTCCGCTCACTATAGTATATGGTATTTGGACGATTTAAGGGCTCTGGGTCAATTTTAAAGTTTTTCGGTAGACTCTACAGTCTTTTAGACTGATTTTAAGGATTTCGGTTTATTATAGGGTTTTAGGCCAGCTTTATGGCTTTCTGATCAATTTTTGGGCTTCTGGCCGATTTCAGGGTTTTTTCGCTGTTTATACTATAGGGTATTTGGTCAACTAAAGGGATCTGGGTCAATTTTATTGTTTTTCTATAGACTCTAATGGCTTTTAGATTGATTTTAGTGTTTTTGGCTTATTATAGGGATTTTAGGGCAGCTTTAGGGCTTTTTGATCAACTTTAGGGAATTTGGCTGATTTCAGGGTTTTCGGCCGATTTTAGGGTTTTTCCGCTGACAATAATAATAAAGGGCATTTGAATGATTTAAGGCCTTTGGTCAAATTTATAGTTTTTCCGTAGACTTTAGGCTTTAAGACTGATTCTACGGTTTTTGGCTTATTATAGGGTTTGAGGGCGGCTTTATGGTTTTTCTGATCAACTTTTAGCCAATTTCAGGGTTTTCGGCATATTTCAGGGTTTTTCCGCTCATTACAGTATAGGGTATTTGGACAATTTAAGGGCTCCGGGTCAATTTTATGGTTTTTCTGTAAACTCTAGGCTTTTAGACTGATTTTAGGGTTTTCGTCTTATTATAAGGTTTTAGGCCGACTTTAGGGCTTTTTGATCAACTTTTGGGCATTTTGCAGATTACAGCATTTTCGGCCGATTTCAGATTTTATCCGCTAACTATAGTATATGATATTTGGGCGATTTAAGAGCTCTGTGTCAATATTTTAGTTTTTCTGTAGACTATAGGCTTTTAGACTTATTTTAGGGTTTTTGGCTTAATATTGGGTTTTAGGCCAGCTTTAGGGCTTTCTGATCAACTTTAGGGCATTTGGCAGATTACAGGATTTTCGGCTGATTTCAGGGTTTTCAGCCGATTTCAGATTTTTTCCGATGACTATAGCATATGTTATTTCGACAATTTAAGGGCTCTGTGTCAAAATTTTTGGTATTTCTATAGACTCTACGCTTTTAGAGTTATTTTAGGGTTTTTGGCTTAATATAGGGTTTTAGGCCAGCTTTAAGGCTTTCTGATCAACTTTACTGTTCTCGGCTGATTTCAGGGTTTTTTCGATATAAGGGCTATGTGTCAGTTTTTTTGTTTTTCTGTAGACTCTACGATTTCAGACTGATTTTAGGGATTTTGGCTTATTATAGGGATTTAGGGTGGTTTTATGGATTTGGGATCAACATTAGGGCTTTTGGCTGATTTCAGTGTTTTCGGCCGATTTCAGGGTTTTTTCGCAGACTATATTATAGGGTATATGGACGATTTATGGGCTCTGGGTCAATTTTATGGTTATTCTGTAGACTCTAGGCTTTTAGACTGGATTTAGGGTTTTAGGCCAGCTTTAAAGCTTTCGGATTAACTTTTGGGGTTTTTGCCGATTTCAGGGTTTTTGGCCGAATTAAGGGTTTTCGGCTGATTTCAGAGGTTTTCCGCTCACTATAGTATGCGGTATTTGGACGATTTAAGGGCTCTGGGTCAATTTTATAGTTTTTATGTAGACTCTACGGTCTTTTAGACTGATTTTAGGGTTTTCGGCTTATTATAGGGTTTTAGGCCAGCTTTATGGCTTTCTGATCAATTTTTGGGCTTTTGGCCGATTTCAAGGTTTTTCCGATGTTTAAAGTATAGGGTATTTGGTCAATTTAAGGGATTTTTGTGAATTTTATTGTTTTTCTTTAGACTCTAATGGCTTTTAGATTGATTTTAGTGTTTTCGGCTTATTATAGGGATTTTTGGCCGTCTTTAGGGCTTTTTGATCAACTTTAGGGCTTGTGGCCGATTTCAGGGTTTTCGGCCGAATTTAGGGTTTTTCCGTTGACAATAATAAAGGGCATTCGAATGATTTAAGGCCTCTGGTCAATTTTATAGTTTTTCCGTCGACTCTAGGCTTTAAGACTGATTCTATGGTTTTCGGCTTATTAAAGGGTTTGAGTGCGGCTTTATGGTTTTTCTAATCAACTTTTAGCCAATTTCAGGGTTTTCGACATATTTCAGGGTTTTTCCTCTGACTACAGTATAGGCTTTTAGACAGATTTTAGGGTTTTTGTCTTATTATAGGGTTTTAGGCCGGCATTAGGGCTTTTTGATCAATTTTTTTGCATTTTGCAGATTACAGCATTTTCGGCCGATTTCAGATTTTATCCGCTGACTATAGTATATGATATTTGGGCGATTTAAGAGCTCTGTGTCAATTTTTTAGTTTTTCTGTAGATTATACACTTTTAGACTTATTTTAGGGTTTTTGGCTTAATATAGGGTTTTAGGCCTGCTTTAGGGCTTTCTGATCAAATTTAGGGTTCTCGGCCGATTTCAGGGTTTTTCCGTTGTATGGGCTCTGAGTCAGTTTTATTGTTTTTCTGTAGACTCTAGGATTTCAGACTGATTTTAGGGATTTTGGCTTATTATAGGGATTTAGGCTGGTTTTATGGCTTTCAGATCAACATTAGGGCTTTTTGCTGATTTTAGTGTTTTAGGCCGATTTCAGGGTTTTTTTGTTGACTATAGTATAGGGTATGTAGACGATTTAAGGGCTCTGGGTCTATTTTATGGTTATTCTGTAGACTCTAGGCTTTTAGACTGGAGTTAGGGTTTTCGGCTTATTATGGGGTTTTAGGCCAACTTTAAAGCTTTCGGATTAACTTTTGGGTTTTTTGCCGATTTCAGGGTTTTTGGCCAAATTAAGGGTTTTCGGCTGATTTCAGAGTTTTTCCGCTCACTATAGTATATGGTATTTGGACGATTTAAGGGCTCTGGGTCAATTTTATAGTTTTTCGGTAGACTCTACAGTCTTTTAGACTGATTTTAAGGTTTTCGGTTTATTATAGGGTTTTAGGCCAGCTTTATGGCTTTCTGATCAATTTTTGGGCTTCAGGCCGTTTTTAGGGTTTATCCGATGTTTATAGTATAGGGTATTTGGTCAATTTAAGGGATCTGGGTGAATTTTATTTTTTCTGTAGACTCTAATGGCTTTTAGATTTATTTTAGTGTTTTCAGCTTATTATAGGGATTTTAGGCCGGCTTTAGGGCTTTTTAATCAACTTTAGGGATTATGGCCGATTTCAGAGTTTTCGGCCGATTTTAGGGTTTTTCCGCTGACAATAATAAAGGGCATTTGAATGATTTAAGGCCTCTGGTCAAATTTATAGTTTTTCCGTAGACTCTAGGCTTTAAGACTGATTCTAGGGTTTTCACCTTATTATAGGATTTGAGGGCGGCTTTATGGTTTTTCTGATCAACTTTTAGCCAATTTTAGGGTTTTCGGCAGATTTCAGGGTTTTTCCGCGGACTACAGTATAGGTTATTTGGACGATTTAAGGGCTTTGTGTCAATTTTTTGGTTTTTCTGTAGACTCTACGCTTTTAGACTTATTTTAGGGTTTTTGGCTTAATATAGGGTTTTAGGCCAGCTTTAGGGCTTTCTGATCAACTTTAGGGTTCTCGGCCGATGTCTGGGTTTTTCCGATGAAAGGGCTCTGGGATTTCAGACTGATTTTAGGGATTTTGGCTTATTAAAGGGATTTTGGCGGGTTTTATGGCTTTCAGATCAACATTAGAGCTTTTGGCTGATTTCAGTGTTTTCGGCCGATTTCAGGGTTTTTTCGTTGACTATAGTATAGGGTATCTGGACGATTTAAGGGCTCTGGGTAAATTTTATGGTTATTCTGTAGACTCTAGGCTTTTAGACTGGATTTAGGGTTTTCGGCTTATTATTGGGTTTTAGGCCAACTTTAAAGCTTTCGGATTAACTTTTGGGGTTTTTGCCGATTTTAGGGTTTATGGCCGATTTCAGGGTTTTTGGCCGATTTAAGGGTTTTCGGCTGATTTCAGAGTTCTTCCGCTCACTATAGTATATGGTATTTGGACGATTGAAGGGCTCGGGGTCAATTTTATAGTTTTTCTGTAGACTCTACTGGCTTTTAGATTGATTTTAGGGTTTTCGGCTTGTTATAGGGATTTTAGGCCGGCTTTAGGGCTTTTGGCCGATTTCAGGGTTTTCGGCCGAGTTTAGGGTGTGTGCGCTGACAATAATAAAGGGCATTTGAATGATTTAAGGCCCCTGGTCAAATTTGTAGTTTTTCTGTAGACTCTAGCCTTTAAGACTGATTCTAGGGTTTTCGGCTTATTATAGGGTTTGGGGGCGGTTTTATGGTTTTTCTGATCAACTTTTAGCCAATTTCAAGGTTTTCGGCAGATTTCTGGTTTTTTCCGCTGGTTACAGTATAGGGTATTTGGACGATTTAAGGGCTCCGAATCAATTTTATAGTTTTTCTGTAAACTCTAGGCTTTTAGTCTGATTTTAGGGTTTTCATCTTATTATACGGTTTTAGGCCGGCTTTAGGGATTTCTGATCAACTTTAGGGCATTTGGCAGATTACAGCATTTTCAACGGATTTCAGGGTTTTCGGCCGATTTCATATTTTTTCCGCTACCTATAGTATATGTTATTTGGACGATTTAAGGGCTTTGTGTCAATTTTTTTGGTTTTTCTGTAAACTCTACGCTTTTAGACTTATTTTAGGGTTTTTGGCTTAATATAGGGTTTTAGGCCAGCTTTAGGGCTTTCTGATCAACTTTAGGGTTTTCGACCGATTTTAGGGTTTTTCCGATGTAAGGGCTCTGGGTCAATTTTATTTTTTTTCTGTAGACTCTAGGATTTCAGACTGATTTTAGGGATTTTGGCTTATTATAGGGATTTAGGCTGGTTTTATGGCTTTCAGATCAACATTAGGGTTTTGGCTGATTTCAGGGTTTTTTCGTTGACTATAGTATAGGGTATCTGGACGATTTAAGGGCTCTGGGTCAATTTTATGGTTATTCTGTAGACTCTACTGGCTTTTAGATTGATTTTAGGGTTTTCGGCTTGTTATAGGGATTTTAGGCCGGCTTTAGGGCTTTTGGCCGATTTCAGGGTTTTCGGCCGAGTTTAGGGTGTGTGCGCTGACAATAATAAAGGGCATTTGAATGATTTAAGGCCCCTGGTCAAATTTGTAGTTTTTCTGTAGACTCTAGCCTTTAAGACTGATTCTAGGGTTTTCGGCTTATTACAGGGTTTGGGGGCGGTTTTATGGTTTTTCTGATCAACTTTTAGCCAATTTCAAGGTTTTCGGCAGATTTCTGGTTTTTTCCGCTGGCTACAGTATAGGGTATTTGGACGATTTAAGGGCTCCGAATCAATTTTATAGTTTTTCTGTAAACTCTAGGCTTTTAGTCTGATTTTAGGGTTTTCATCTTATTATACGGTTTTAGGCCGGCTTTAGGGATTTCTGATCAACTTTAGGGCATTTGGCAGATTACAGCATTTTCAACGGATTTCAGGGTTTTCGGCCGATTTCAGATTTTTTCCGCTACCTATAGTATATGTTATTTGGACGATTTAAGGGCTTTGTGTCAATTTTTTTGGTTTTTCTGTAGACTCTACGCTTTTAGACTTATTTTAGGGTTTTTGGCTTAATATAGGGTTTTAGGCCAGCTTTAGGGCTTTCTGATCAACTTTAGGGTTTTCGACCGATTTTAGGGTTTTTCCGATGTAAGGGCTCTGGGTCAGTTTTATTTTTTTTCTGTAGACTCTAGGATTTCAGACTGATTTTAGGGATTTTGGCTTATTATAGGGATTTAGGCTGGTTTTATGGCTTTCAGATCAACATTAGGGTTTTGGCTGATTTCAGGGTTTTTTCGTTGACTATAGTATAGGGTATCTGGACGATTTAAGGGCTCTGGGTCAATTTTATGGTTATTCTGTAGACTCTAGGCTTTTAGACTGGATTTAGGGTTTTCGGCTTATTATGGGGTTTTAGGTCAGCTTTAAAACTTTCGGATTAACTTTTGGGGTTTTTGCCGATTTCAGGGTTTTTGGCCGATTTAAGGGTTTTTGGCCGATTTAAGGGTTTTCGGCTGATTTTAGAGTTTTTCCGCTCACTATAATATATGGTATTTGGACAATTTAAGGGCTCTGGGTCAATTTCATAGTTTTTTTGTAGACTCTATAGGCTTATAGACTGATTTTAGGGATTTTGGCTTATTATAGGGATTTAGGCCGGTTTTATGGCTTTCAGATCAATATTAGGGCTTTTGGCTGATTTCAGTGTTTTCGGCCGATTTCAGGGTTTTTTCGTTGACTATAGTATAGGGTATCTGGACGATTTAAGGGCTCTGGGTAAATTTTATGGTTATTCTGTAGACTCTAGGCTTTTAGACTGGATTTAGGGTTTTTGGCTTATTATGGGGTTTTAGGTCAGCTTTAAAACTTTCGGATTAACTTTTGGGGTTTTTGCCGACTTCAGGGTTTTTGGCCGATTTCAGGGTTTTTGGCCGATTTAAGGGTTTTCGGCTGATTTTAGAGTTTTTCCGCTCACTATAATATATGGTATTTGGACAATTTAAGGGCTCTGGATCAATTTTATAGTTTTTTTGTAGACTCTATAGGCTTATAGACTGATTTTAGGGATTTTGGCTTATTATAGGGATTTAGGCTGGTTTTATGGCTTTCAGATCAATATTAGGGCTTTTGGCTGATTTCAGTGTTTTCGGCCGATTTCAGGGTTTTTTCGTTGACTATAGTATAGGGTATCTGGACGATTTAAGGGCTCTGGGTCAATTTTATGGTTATTCTGTAGACTCTAGGCTTTTAGACTGGATTTAGGGTTTTCGGCTTATTATGGGGTTTTAGGTCAGCTTTAAAACTTTCGGATTAACTTTTGGGGTTTTTGCCGATTTCAGGGTTTTTGGCCGATTTCAGGGTTTTTGGCCGATTTAAGGGTTTTCGGCTGATTTTAGAGTTTTTCCGCTCACTATAATATATGGTATTTGGACAATTTAAGGGCTCTGGGTCAATTTTATAGTTTTTTTGTAGACTCTATAGGCTTATAGACTGATTTTAGGGATTTTGGCTTATTATAGGGATTTAGGCCGGTTTTATGGCTTTCAGATCAATATTAGGGCTTTTGGCTGATTTAAGGGTTTTTGGCCGGTTTAAGGGTTTGTGGCTGATTTCAGAGTTTTTCCGCTCACTATATTATATGGTATTTCGACGATTTAAGGGCTCTGGGTCAATTTTATAGTTTTTATGTAGGGTTTTAGGCCAGCTTTATGGCTTTCTGATCAATTTTTGGGCTTCTGGCCGATTTCGGGGCTTTTCCGATGTTTATAGTATAGGGTATTTGGTCAATTTAAGGGATCTGGGTCAATTTTATTGTTTTTCTGTAGACTCTAATGGCTTTTAGATTGATTTTAGTGTTTTCGTCTTATTATAGGGATTTTAGGCCGGCTTTAGGGCTTTTTGATCAACTTTAGGGCTTTTGACCGATTTCAGGGTTTTCGACCGATTTTGGGGTTTTTCCGCAGACAATAATAAAGGGCATTTGAATGATTTAAGGCCTCTGGTCAAAGTTATAGTTTTTATGTAGGCTCTAGGCTTTAAGGCTGACTCTAGGGTTTTCAGCTTATTTTAGCCTATTTCATGGTTTTTCCGCTGACTACAGTATAGGGTATTTGAACGATTTAAGGGCTCCGGGTCAAATTTATGGTTTTTCTGTATACTCTAGGCTTTTAGACTAATTTTAGGGTTTTCGTCTTATTATGGGGTTTTAGGCCGGCTTTTGGGCTTTCTGATCAACTTTAGGGCATTTGGCAGATTCCAGCATTTTCGGCTGATTTTAGGGTTTTCGGCCTATTTCAAATTTTTTCCCCTGACTATAGTATATGTTATTTGGACGATTTAAGGGCTCTCTGTCAATTTTTTGGTTTTTCTGTAGACTCTACGCTTTTAGACTTACTTTAGGGTTTTTGGCTTAATATAGGGTTTTAGGCCAGCTATAGGGCTTTCTGATCAACTTTAGGGTTCTCGGCCGATTTCAGGGTTTTTCCAATGTAAGGGCTCTCGGTCAGTTTTATTGTTTTTTTGTAGACTCTAGGATTTCAGACTGATTTTAGGGACTTTGGCTTATTATAGGGATTTAGGCTGGTTTTATGGCTTTCAGATCAACATTAGGGCTTTTGGCTGATTTTAGTGTTTTCGGCCGATTTTAGGGTTTTTCGGCTGACTATAGTATAGGGTATCTGGACGATTTAAGGGCTTTGGGTCAATTTTATAGTTTTTCGGTAGACTCAATAGGCTTTTAGACTGATTTTAGGTTTTTTGGCCTATTATAGGGTTTTAGGCCAGCTTTATGGCTTTCTGATCAATTTTTGGGCTTCTTGCCGATTTCAGGGTTTTTCCGATGTTAATAGTATAGGTTATTTGGTCAATATAAGGGATCTGGGTCAATTTTATTGTTTTTCTGTAGACTCTAAAGGATTTTAGATTGCTTTTAGTGTTTTCGGCTAATTATAGGGGTTTTAGGCCGGTTTAAGGGGTTTTTGATAAACATCAGGGCTTTTGGCCGAATTCAGGGTTTTCGGCCGATTTTAGGGTTTTTCCGCTGACAATAATAAAGGGCATTTGAATGATTTAAGGCCTCTGGTCAAATTTATAGTTTTTCCGTAGAATCTAGGCTTTAACACTGATTCTAGGGTTTTCTTCTTATTATAGGGTTTGAGGGCGTCTTCATGGTTTTTCTGATCAACTTTTAGCCAATTTCAGGGTTTTCGGCAGATTTCAGGTTTTTTCCGCTGACTACAGTATAGGGTATTTAGGCAATTTAAGGGGCTCTGGCTCAATTTTATGGTTTTTCTGTAAACTCTAGGCTTTTAGACTGATTTTCGGGTTTTCGTCTTATTATAGGGTTTTAGGTCGGCTTTATGGTTCCGCTGACTACAGTATAGTGTATTTGGACGATTTAAGGGCTCCGGGTCAATTTTATGGTTTTTCTGTAAACTCTAGACTTTTAGACTAATTTTAGGGTTTTCGACTTATTATAGGGTTTTAGGCCGGCTTTAGGGCTTTCTGATCAGCTTTAGGGCATTTGGCAGATTACAGCATTTTCGGCTGATTTCAGGGTTTTCGGCCGATTTCAGATTTTTTCCGCTGACTATAGTATATGTTATTTGGACGATTTAAGGGCTCTGTGTCAATTTTTTGGTTTTTCTGTAGACTCTACGCTTTTAGACTTATTTTAGGGTTTTTGGCTTAATAGGGTTTTAGGCCAGCTTTAGGGCTTTCTGATCAACTTTAGGGTTCTCGGCCGATTTCAGCGTTTTTCCGATGTAAGGGCTCTGGGTCAAATTTATAGTTTTTCTGTAGACTCTATAGGCTTTTAGATTGTTTTTAGGGTTTTCGGCTTATTAAAGGGTTTTAGGCCAACTTTATGGCTTTCTGATCAATTTTTGGGCTTTTGACCGATTTCAGGGTTTTTCCGATGTTTATAGTATAGGGTATTTGGTCAATTTAAGGGATCTGGGTCAATTTTATTGTTTTTCTGTAGAAGCTAATGGATTTTAGATTGATTTTAGTTTTTTCGGCTTATGATAGGGATTTTAGGACGGCTTTAGGGCTTGTTGATCAACTTTAGGGCTTTTGGCCGATTTTAGGGTTTTCGGCCAATAATAAATGGCATTTGAATGATTTAAGGCCTCTGGTCAAATTTATAGGCTTTAAGACTAATTCTAGGGTTTTTGGCTTATTATAGGGTTTCAGGGCGGCTTTATGGTTCCGCTAACTACAGTATAGTGTATTTTGACGATTTAAGGGCTCTAGGAATTTTATGGTTTTTCTGTAAACTCTAGGCTTTTAGACTGGTTTTATGGTTTTCGTCTTATTATAGGGTTTTACGCCGGCTTTAGGGTTTTCTGATCAACTTTACGGCATTTGGCAGATTACAACATTTTCGGCTGATTTCAGGGTTTTCGGCCGATTTCAGATTTTTTCAGCTGACTATAGTATATGTTATTAGAACGATTTAAGGGCCCTGTGTCAATTTTTTTGGTTTTTCTGTAGACTCTACGCTTTTAGACTTATTTTAGGGTTTTTGGCTTAATATAAGGTTTTAGGCCAGCTTTAGGGCTTTCTGGTCAACTTTAGGGTTCTCGGCCGATTTCAGGGTTTTTCCGATGTAAGGGCTCTAGGTCAGTTTTATTGTTTTTCTGTAGACTCTATGATTTTAGACTAATTTTAGGGATTTTGGCTTATTATAGGGATTTAGGCTGGTTTTATGGTTTTCGGATCAACATTAGGGCTTTTGGCTGATTTCAGTGTTTTCGGCCGATTTCAGGGTTTTTTCGTTGACTATAGTATAGGGTATCTAGACGATTTAAGGGCTCTGGGTCAATTTATGGTTATTCTGTAGACTCTAGGCTTTTAGACTGGATTTAGGGTTTTCGGCTTAATATGGGGTTTTAGGCCAGGTTTAAAGCTTACGGAATAACTTTTGGGATTTTTTCCGATTTCAAGGTTTTTGGCCTATTTCAGGGTTTTTGGCCGATTTAAGGGTTTTCGGCTGATTTCAGAGTTTGTCCGCTCACTATAGTATATGGTATTTGGACGATTGAAGGGTTGTGAGTCAATTTTATAGTTTTTCTGTAGACTCTATAGGCTTTTAGACTGATTTAATGGTTTTCGGCTTATTATAGGGATTAAGCCCAGCTTTATGGCTTTCTGATCAATTTTTGGGCTTCTGGCCGATTTTAGGGTTTTTCCGATGTTTATAGTATAGGGTATTTGGTCAATTTAAGGGATCTGGGTCAATTTAATTGTTTTTCTGTAGACTCTAATGGCTTTTAGATTGATTTTAGTGTTTTTCGGCTTATTATAGGGATTTTAGACCGGCTTTAGGGCTTTTAGATCAACATTAGGGCTTTTGGCCGATTTCAGGGTTTTCGGCTGATTTTAGGGTTTTTCCGCTGACAATAATAAAGGGCATTTGAATGATTTAAGGCCTCTGGTCAAATTTATAGTTTTTCCGTAGACTCTAGGGTTTAAGACTGATTCTAGGGTTTTTGGCTTATTATAGGGTTTGAGGGCGGCTTTATGGTTTTTCTGATCAACTTTTAGCCAATTTAAGGGTTTTTGGCAGATTTCAGGGTTTTTCCGCAGACTACAGTATGGGGTATTTGGACGATTTAAGGGCTCCGGGTCAATTTTATTGTTTTTCTGTAAACTCTAGGCTTTTAGACTGATTATAGGGTTTTTCGTCTTATTATAGGGTTTTAGGCCGGCTTTAGGGCTTTCCGATCAACTTTAGGGCATTTGGCAGATTACAGCATTTTCGGCTGATTTCAGGGTTTTCGGCCGATTTCAGATTTTTTCCGCCGACTATATAGTATATGTTATTTGGACGATTTAAGGGCTCTGTGTCAATTTTTTGGTTTTTCTGTAGACTCTACGCTTTTAGACTTATTTTAGGGTTTTTGGCTTAATAGGGTTTTAGGCCAGCTTTAGGGCTTTCTGATCAACTTTAGGGTTCTCGGCCGATTTCAGCGTTTTTCCGATGTAAGGGCTCCGGGTCAGTTTATTGTTTTTCAGTAGACTCTAGGATTTCAGACTGATTTTAGGGACTTTGGCTTATTATAGGGATTAAGGCTGGTTTTATGGCTTTCGAATCAAGACTAGGGCTTTTGGCTGATTTCAGTGTTTTCGGCCTATTTCAGGGTTTTTATTCGTTGACTATATAGGGTATCTGTACGATTTAAGGGCTCTGGGCCAATTGTATGGTTATTCTGTAGACTCTCTAGGCTTTT
Organism: Acmispon strigosus; assembly: GCA_030819835.1. Lineage (NCBI taxonomy): Eukaryota > Viridiplantae > Streptophyta > Magnoliopsida > Fabales > Fabaceae > Acmispon > Acmispon strigosus. The sequence continues at coordinate 18,803,999 of JAUAMA010000004.1, read as the reverse complement.
AGACTGGATTTAGGGTTTTCAGCTTATTATGGGGTTTTAGGCCAGCTTTAAAGCTTTCGGATTAACTTTTGGGGTTTTTGCCGATTTCAGGGTTTTTGGCCGATTTCAAGGTTTTTGGCCGATTTAAGGGTTTTAGGCTGATTTCAGAGTTTTTCCGCTCACTATAGTATATGGTATTTGGACGATTTAAGGGCTCTGGGTCAATTTTATAGTTTTTCTGTAGACTCTATAGGCTTTTAGACTGATTTTAGGGTTTTCGGCTTATTATAGGGTTTTATGCCAGCTTTATGGCTTTCTGATCAACTTTTAGGGTTTTGGCCGATTTCAGGGTTTTTCCGATGTTTATAGTATAGGGTATTTGCTCAATTTAAGGGATTTGGGTCAATTTTATTGTTTTTCTGTAGACTCTAATGGCTTTTAGATTGATTTTAGTGTTTTCGGCTTATTATAGGGATTTTAGGCCGGCTTTAGGGATTTTTGATCAACTTTAGGGCTTTTGGCCGATTTCAGGGTTTTCGTTCGATTTAAGGGTTTTACCGCTGACAATAATAAAGGGCATTTGAATGATTTAAGGCCTCTTGTGAAATTTATAGTTTTTCCGTAGACTCTAGGCTTTAAGACTAATTCTAGGGTTTTCGGCTTATTATAGGGTTTGAGGGCGGCTTTTTTGTTTTTCTGATCAACTTTTAGCCAATATCAGGGTTTTCGGCAGATTTCATGGTTTTTCCGCTGACTACAATATGGGGTATTTGGACGATTTAAGGGCTCCGGGTCAATTTCATGGTTTTTCTGTAAACTCTAGGCTTTTAGACTGACTTTAGGGTTTTGTTCTAATTATAGGGTTTTAGACCGGCTTTAGGGCTTTCTGTTCAACTTTAGTGCATTTGGCAGATTACAACATTTTCGGCTGATCTCAGGGTTTTCGGCCGATTTCAGATTTTTTCCGCTGACTATAGTATATGTTATTTGGACGATTTAAGGGCTCTATGTCAATTTTTTGGTTTTTCTGTAGACTCTACGCTTTTAGACTTATTTTAGGGTTTTTGGCTTAATATAGGGTTTTAGGCCAGCTTTAGGGCTTTCTGATCAACTTTAGGGTCCTCGGCCGATTTCAGGGTTTTTCCGATGTAAGGGCTCTGGGTCAGTTTTATTGTTTTTTTGTAGACTCTAGGATTTTAGACTGATTTTAGGGATTTTGGCTTATTAGAAGGATTTAGGCTGGTTTTATGGTTTTCGGATCTACATTAGGGCTTTTGGCAGATTTCAGTGTTTTCGGCCGATTTCAGGGTTTTTTCGTTGACTATAGTATAGGGTATTTGGACGATTTAAGGGCTCTGGGTCAATTGTAAGGTTATTCTGTAGATTTCAGTGTTTTCGGATTAACTGTTGGGGTTTTTGCCGATTTCAGGGTTTTTGGCCGATTTCAGGGTTTTCGGCTGATTTCAGAGTTTGTCCGCTCACTATATTATATGGTTTTGGACAATTTAACGGCTATGGGTCAATTTTATAGTTTTTCAATAGACTCAATAGGCTTTTAGATTGATTTTAGTGTTTTCGGCTTATTATAAGGTTTTATACCAGCTTTATGGCTTTCTGATCAATTTTTGGGCTTCTGGCCGATTTCAGGGTTTTTCCGATGTTTATAGTATAGGGTATTTGGTCAATTTACGGGATCTGGGTCAATTTTAGTGTTTTTCTATAGACTCTAATGGCTTTTAGATTGATTTTAGTGTTTTCGGCTTATTATAGGGATATTAGGCCAGCTTTAGGGATTTTGGCCGATTTCAGGGTTTTCGGCGGATTTTAGGGTTTTTCCGCTGACAATTATAAAGGGCATTTGAATGATTTAAGCCCTCTGGTCAAATTTATAGTTTTTCCGTATACTCTAGGCTTTATGACTGGTTCTAGGGTTTTCAGCTTATTACAGCATTTTCGACTGATTTCAGGGTTTTCGGCCGATTTTAGAATATTTCCGCTGACTAAAGTATATGTTATTTGGAAGATTTAAGGGCCCTGTGTCAATTTTTTGGTTTTTCTGTAGACTCTACGCTTTAAGACTATTTTAGGGTTTTTGGCTTAATATAGGGTTTTAGGCGAGCTTTAGGGCTTTCTGATCAACTTTAGTGTTCTAGGCCGATTTCAGGGTTTTTCCGACATAAGGGCTCGGGGTCAGTTTTATTGTTTTTCTGTAGACTCTCGGATTTCAGACTGATTTTAGGGATTTTGGCTTATTATAGGGATTTAGGCTGGTTTTATGGCTTTCAGATCAACATTAGGGCTTTTGGCTGATTACAGTGTTTTCGGCCGACTTCAGGTTTTTTCGTTGACTATAGTATAGGGTATTTGGACGATTTAAGGGCTCTGGGTCAATTTTAAGGTTATTCTGTAGACTCTAGGCTATTAGACTAGATTTAGGATATTTGGCTTAATATGGGGTTTTAGGCCAGCTTTAAAGATTTCGGATTAACTGTTGGGGTTTTTGCCGTTTTCAGGGTTTTTGGCCGATTTCAGGGTTTTTGGCCGATTTCAGAGTTTGTCCGCTCACTATATTATATGGTTTTGGACGATTTAACGGCTATGGGTCGATTTTATAGTTTTTCTGTAGACTCTATAGGCTTTTAGACTGATTTTAGGGTTTTCGGCTTATTATAGGGTTTTAGGCCAGTTTTATGGCTTTCTGATCAATTTTTGGGCTTCTGCCCGGTTTCAGGGTTTTTCCGATGTTTATAGTATATGGTATTTGGTCAATTTAAGGGATTTGGGTCAATTGTATTGTTTATTTGTAGACTCTAATGGCTTTTAGATTGATTTTAGTGTTTTCGGATTATTATAGTCATTTTAGGCCGGCTTTAGGGCTTTTTGATCAACTTTAGTGCTTTTGGCCGATTTCAGGGTTTTCGGCCGATTTTAGGGTTTTTCCGCTGACAATAATAAAGGGCATTTGAATGATTTAAGGCCTCTGGTCAAATTTATAGTTTTTCCGTAGACTCTAGGCTTTAAGACTGATTCTACTGTTTTCGTCTTATTATTGGGATTTAAGGCCGGCTTTAGGGTTTTTTGATCAACTTTAGGTTTTTTTGCCGATTTCAGGGTTTTCGGCCGATTTTAGGGTTTTTCCGCTGACAATAATAAAGGGCATTTGAATGATTTAAGGCCTCTGGTCAAATTTATATTTTTTCTGTAGACTCTAATGGCTTTTAGATTGATTTTAGTGTTTTCGTCTTATTATTTGGATTTTAGGCCGGCTTTAGGGTTTTTTGATCAACTTTAGGGCTTTTGGCCGATTTCAGGGTTTTCGGTCGATTTTAGGGTTTTTCCGCTGACTATAGTATAGGGTATCTGGACGATTTAAGGGCTTTGGGTCAATTTTATAGTTTTTCGGTAGACTCAATAGGCTTTTAGACTGATTTTAGGTTTTTTGGCCTATTATAGGGTTTTAGGCCAGCTTTATGGCTTTCTGATCAATTTTTGGGCTTCTTGCCGATTTCAGGGTTTTTCCGATGTTAATAGTATAGGTTATTTGGTCAATATAAGGGATCTGGGTCAATTTTATTGTTTTTCTGTAGACTCTAAAGGATTTTAGATTGCTTTTAGTGTTTTCGGCTAATTATAGGGATTTTAGGCCGGTTTAAGGGGTTTTTGATAAACATCAGGGCTTTTGGCCGAATTCAGGGTTTTCGGCCGATTTTAGGGTTTTTCCGCTGACAATAATAAAGGGCATTTGAATGATTTAAGGCCTCTGGTCAAATTTATAGTTTTTCCGTAGAATCTAGGCTTTAACACTGATTCTAGGGTTTTCTTCTTATTATAGGGTTTGAGGGCGTCTTCATGGTTTTTCTGATCAACTTTTAGCCAATTTCAGGGTTTTCGGCAGATTTCAGGTTTTTTCCGCTGACTACAGTATAGGGTATTTAGGCAATTTAAGGGGCTCTGGCTCAATTTTATGGTTTTTCTGTAAACTCTAGGCTTTTAGACTGATTTTCGGGTTTTCGTCTTATTATAGGGTTTTAGGTCGGCTTTATGGTTCCGCTGACTACAGTATAGTGTATTTGGACGATTTAAGGGCTCCGGGTCAATTTTATGGTTTTTCTGTAAACTCTAGACTTTTAGACTGATTTTAGGGTTTTCGACTTATTATAGGGTTTTAGGCCGGCTTTAGGGCTTTCTGATCAGCTTTAGGGCATTTGGCCGATTTCAGGGTTTTTCCGATGTTTATAGTATAGGGTATTTGCTCAATTTAAGGGATTTGGGTCAATTTTATTGTTTTTCTGTAGACTCTAATGGCTTTTAGATTGATTTTAGTGTTTTCGGCTTATTATAGGGATTTTAGGCCGGCTTTAGGGATTTTTGATCAACTTTAGGGCTTTTGGCCGATTTCAGGGTTTTCGTTCGATTTAAGGGTTTTACCGCTGACAATAATAAAGGGCATTTGAATGATTTAAGGCCTCTTGTGAAATTTATAGTTTTTCCGTAGACTCTAGGCTTTAAGACTAATTCTAGGGTTTTCGGCTTATTATAGGGTTTGAGGGCGGCTTTTTTGTTTTTCTGATCAACTTTTAGCCAATATCAGGGTTTTCGGCAGATTTCATGGTTTTTCCGCTGACTACAATATGGGGTATTTGGACGATTTAAGGGCTCCGGGTCAATTTCATGGTTTTTCTGTAAACTCTAGGCTTTTAGACTGACTTTAGGGTTTTGTTCTAATTATAGGGTTTTAGACCGGCTTTAGGGCTTTCTGTTCAACTTTAGTGCATTTGGCAGATTACAACATTTTCGGCTGATCTCAGGGTTTTCGGCCGATTTCAGATTTTTTCCGCTGACTATAGTATATGTTATTTGGACGATTTAAGGGCTCTATGTCAATTTTTTGGTTTTTCTGTAGACTCTACGCTTTTAGACTTATTTTAGGGTTTTTGGCTTAATATAGGGTTTTAGGCCAGCTTTAGGGCTTTCTGATCAACTTTAGGGTCCTCGGCCGATTTCAGGGTTTTTCCGATGTAAGGGCTCTGGGTCAGTTTTATTGTTTTTTTGTAGACTCTAGGATTTTAGACTGATTTTAGGGATTTTGGCTTATTAGAAGGATTTAGGCTGGTTTTATGGTTTTCGGATCTACATTAGGGCTTTTGGCAGATTTCAGTGTTTTCGGCCGATTTCAGGGTTTTTTCGTTGACTATAGTATAGGGTATTTGGACGATTTAAGGGCTCTGGGTCAATTGTAAGGTTATTCTGTAGATTTCAGTGTTTTCGGATTAACTGTTGGGGTTTTTGCCGATTTCAGGGTTTTTGGCCGATTTCAGGGTTTTCGGCTGATTTCAGAGTTTGTCCGCTCACTATATTATATGGTTTTGGACAATTTAACGGCTATGGGTCAATTTTATAGTTTTTCAATAGACTCAATAGGCTTTTAGATTGATTTTAGTGTTTTCGGCTTATTATAAGGTTTTATACCAGCTTTATGGCTTTCTGATCAATTTTTGGGCTTCTGGCCGATTTCAGGGTTTTTCCGATGTTTATAGTATAGGGTATTTGGTCAATTTACGGGATCTGGGTCAATTTTAGTGTTTTTCTATAGACTCTAATGGCTTTTAGATTGATTTTAGTGTTTTCGGCTTATTATAGGGATATTAGGCCAGCTTTAGGGATTTTGGCCGATTTCAGGGTTTTCGGCGGATTTTAGGGTTTTTCCGCTGACAATTATAAAGGGCATTTGAATGATTTAAGCCCTCTGGTCAAATTTATAGTTTTTCCGTATACTCTAGGCTTTATGACTGGTTCTAGGGTTTTCAGCTTATTACAGCATTTTCGACTGATTTCAGGGTTTTCGGCCGATTTTAGAATATTTCCGCTGACTAAAGTATATGTTATTTGGAAGATTTAAGGGCCCTGTGTCAATTTTTTGGTTTTTCTGTAGACTCTACGCTTTAAGACTATTTTAGGGTTTTTGGCTTAATATAGGGTTTTAGGCGAGCTTTAGGGCTTTCTGATCAACTTTAGTGTTCTAGGCCGATTTCAGGGTTTTTCCGACATAAGGGCTCGGGGTCAGTTTTATTGTTTTTCTGTAGACTCTCGGATTTCAGACTGATTTTAGGGATTTTGGCTTATTATAGGGATTTAGGCTGGTTTTATGGCTTTCAGATCAACATTAGGGCTTTTGGCTGATTACAGTGTTTTCGGCCGACTTCAGGTTTTTTCGTTGACTATAGTATAGGGTATTTGGACGATTTAAGGGCTCTGGGTCAATTTTAAGGTTATTCTGTAGACTCTAGGCTATTAGACTAGATTTAGGATATTTGGCTTAATATGGGGTTTTAGGCCAGCTTTAAAGATTTCGGATTAACTGTTGGGGTTTTTGCCGTTTTCAGGGTTTTTGGCCGATTTCAGGGTTTTTGGCCGATTTCAGAGTTTGTCCGCTCACTATATTATATGGTTTTGGACGATTTAACGGCTATGGGTCGATTTTATAGTTTTTCTGTAGACTCTATAGGCTTTTAGACTGATTTTAGGGTTTTCGGCTTATTATAGGGTTTTAGGCCAGTTTTATGGCTTTCTGATCAATTTTTGGGCTTCTGCCCGGTTTCAGGGTTTTTCCGATGTTTATAGTATATGGTATTTGGTCAATTTAAGGGATTTGGGTCAATTGTATTGTTTATTTGTAGACTCTAATGGCTTTTAGATTGATTTTAGTGTTTTCGGATTATTATAGTCATTTTAGGCCGGCTTTAGGGCTTTTTGATCAACTTTAGTGCTTTTGGCCGATTTCAGGGTTTTCGGCCGATTTTAGGGTTTTTCCGCTGACAATAATAAAGGGCATTTGAATGATTTAAGGCCTCTGGTCAAATTTATAGTTTTTCCGTAGACTCTAGGCTTTAAGACTGATTCTAGTGTTTTCGTCTTATTATTGGGATTTAAGGCCGGCTTTAGGGTTTTTTGATCAACTTTAGGTTTTTTTGCCGATTTCAGGGTTTTCGGCCGATTTTAGGGTTTTTCCGCTGACAATAATAAAGGGCATTTGAATGATTTAAGGCCTCTGGTCAAATTTATATTTTTTCTGTAGACTCTAATGGCTTTTAGATTGATTTTAGTGTTTTCGTCTTATTATTTGGATTTTAGGCCGGCTTTAGGGTTTTTTGATCAACTTTAGGGCTTTTGGCCGATTTCAGGGTTTTCGGTCGATTTTAGGGTTTTTCCGCTGACAATAATAAAGGGCATTTGAATGATTTAAGGCCTCTGGTCAAATTTATATTTTTTCCATAGACTCTAGGCTTTAAGACTGGTTCTAGGGTTTTCGGCTTATTATAGGGTTTGAGGGCGGCTTTATGATTTTTCTGATCAACTTTTAGCCAATTTCAGGGTTTTCGGTAGATTTCAGGGTTTTTCCGATGACTACAGTATAGGGTATTTGGACGATTTAAAGGCTCCGTGTCAATTTTATGGTTTTTCTGTAAACTCTAGGCTTTTAGACTGATTTTAGGGTTTTCATTTTATTATAGGGTTTTAGGCAGGCTTTAGGGCTTTCTGATCAACTTCAGGGCATTTGGCAGATTACAGCATTTTCGGCTGATTTCAGGGTTTTCGGCCGATTTCAGATTTTTTCCGCTGACTATAGTATATGTTATTTGGACGATTTAAGGGCCCTGTGTCCATTTTTTGGTTTTTCTGTAGACCCTACGCTTTTAGACTTATTTTAGGGTTTTTGGCTTAATATAGGGTTTTAGGCCAGCTTTAGGGCTTTCTGATCTACTTTGGGGTTCTCGGCCGATTTCAGGGTTTTTCCGATGTATGGGCTCTAGGTCAGTTTTATTGTTTTTCTGTGGACTCTAGGATTTTAGACTGATTTTAGGGATTTTGGCTTATTATAGGGATTTAGGCTGGTTTTATGGCTTTCGGATCAACATTAGGGCTTTTGGCTGATTTCAGTGTTTTCGGCCGATTTTAGGGTTTTTTTGTTGACTATATAGTATAGGGTATCTGGACGATTTAAGGGCTCTGGGTCAATTTTATGGTTATTCTGTAAACTCCAGACTTTTAGACTGGACTTAGGGTTTTCGGCTTATTATGGGGTTTTAGGTCAGCTTTAAAGCTTTCGGGTTAACTTTTGGGGTTTTTGCCGATTTCAGGGTTTTTGGCCGATTTAAGGGTTTTCGGCTGATTTCAGAGTTTTTCCGCTCACTACAGTATATGGTATTTGGACGATTTAAGGGCTCTGAGTCAATTTAATATTTTTTCCGTAGAGTCTATAGGCTTTTAGACTGATTTTAGGGTTTTCGGCTTATTATAGGGTTTTAGGCCAGCTTTATGGCTTTCTGATCAATTTTTGGGCTTCTGGCTGATTTCAGGGTTTTTCCGATGTTTATAGTATAGGGTATTTGGTCAATTTAAGTGATCTGGGTAAGTTTTATTGTTTTTTTGTAGACTCTAATGGCTTTTAGATTGATTTTAGTGTTTTCGGCTTATTATAGGGATTTTAGCCAGGCTTTAGGGCTTTTTGATCAACTTTAGGGCTTTTTGGCCGATTTTGGGGTTTTTCCGCTGACAATAATAAAGGGCATTTGAATGATTTAAGGCATCTGGTCAAATTTATAGTTTTTCCGTAGACTCTAGGCTTTAAGACTGATTCTAGGGTTTTCGGCTTATTACAGGGTTTTTGGCAGATTTCAGGGTTTTTCCGCTGACTACAATATAAGGTATTTGGACGATTTAAGAACTCCGGGTCAATTTTATGGTTTTTCTGTAAACTCTAAGCTTTTAGACTGATTTTAGGGTTTTCGTCTTATTATAGGGTTTTAGGCCGGCTTTATGATCAACTTTAGGGCATTTGGCAGATTATAGCAGTTTCAGCCAATTTCAGATTTTTTCCACTGACTATGTAGTATATGTTATTTGGACGATTTAAGGACCCTGTGTCAATTTTTTGGCTTTTCTGTAGACCCTACGCTTTTAGACTTATTTAAGGGTTTTTGGCTTAATATAGGGTTTTAGGCCAGCTTTAGGGCTTTCTGATCAACTTTAGGGTTCTCGACCGATTTCTGGGTTTTTTCGATTTAAGGGCTCTGGGTCAGTTTTATTGTTTTTTTGTAGACTCTATAGGCTTTTAGACTGATTTTAGGGTTTTCGGCTTATTTTAGGGTTTTAGGCCAGCTTTATGGCTTTCTGAACAATTTTCGGGTTTCTGGCCGATTTCAGGGTTTTTCTGATGTTTATAGTATAGGGTATTTGGTCAATTTAAGTGATCTGGGTCTATTATATTGTTTTTCTGTAGACTCTAACAGCTTTTAGATTGATGTTAGTGTTTTCGGCTTATTATAGGGATTTTAGGCCGGCTTTAGGGCTTTTTGATCAACTTTAGGGCTTTTGGCCGATTTCAGGGTTTTCGGCCGATTTTAGGGTTTTTTCGGTGACAATAATAAAGGGCATTTGAATGATTTAAGGCCTCTGGTCAAATTTATAGTTTTTCCGTAGACTGTAGGCTTTAAGATTGATTCTAGGGTTTTCGGCTTATTATAGGGTTTGAGGGCGGCTTTATGGTTTTTCTGATCAACTTTTAGCCAATTTCAGGGTTTTCGGCAGATTTCAGGGTTTTTCCGCTGACTTCAGTATACGGTATTTGTACGATTTAAGGGCTCAGGGTCAATTTTTGGTTTTTCTTTAAACTCTAGGCTTTTAGACTGATTTTAGGGTTTTCGTCTTATTATAGGGTTTTAGGCTGGCTTTAGGGCTTTCTGATCAACTTTAGGGCATTTGGCAGATTACAGCATTTTCGGCTGATTTCAGGGTTTTCGGCCGATTTCTGATTTTTTCTGCTGACTACAGTATATGTTATTTGGACGATTTAAGGGCTCTGTGTCAATTTTTTATAAACTATGTAATCCAACCCAAGTTCTTAAATCTCATCATCTTTTCTCTTCTCTTTTATTTTATGCTATTTTATTTTCTAGTTCAAAAAACCAAACAACAACATATATCTTTTTATTTTCTGCACAAGGCTCTAAATAATTTAATAGAAAGACACTTATCCCTTGGGTACGATATCTTTTATACTACGCGATAACCATCCGTGCACTTGCGGATTTGGCTATCAAGTTTTTTGCGCTGTTGCCGTGGATAGGTTCTGTTCAAGTTCTTTTTATTAATTTGTTTAGTTCTGTTTTTTTTATAAAAAAGAACAAAAATAAAAAATATTATCTGTGATATGAACTGGTGCTGCTAATTTTGTTTGCTGAGTATTTTCAGGTATAGCAATGGCTGAAACATTCGAACAAAGGGAGGCAAAAATCCGGGCTGAACTTGAAAAGGAATATGAGAAGAAGAAGCAGGATGTCTTCACTCTAATTGACGAGTTTTACTCCAAATTAGATTGCAAGCGAAAAACCAGATTTTTGCCAAGTCCTGAGCAAGAATGTAAGGCCAGGAAGATTCTACAAGAAAAGATACAAGGTATTCTGAGGAGGAAGCCCAGGGATGAACAACAACCACCTTTCATGAAAGTGAACCCGTGGTTCAAAGAGAGGAGGTGAAAGAAACCTCCATTGTAGAATTTGTCTTTAAAGACAAATTGGAAATGGAGGAAGAAGAACCTCAAGGAACCTATGTTATAGGTTCAGAACAAAAAGGCAAAGAACAAGGAAGGAAAAATTTACTTATTCCTTCCATTTTTAATTTGATTATTGTTGCCTTGTTGGCTAGAAATTCATTGGGCACCATGATTGTATTTGTGCCAAAGTTTGCATGATTTGCGGGGTCTAATGAATTTTGTAATAGACCCCGGTTAAAAAGTGATTAGTGAAAAGTCTACCAAAGACTATAACATTGGGCTTCTTGGGAGACAACCCAAGTGTTTCTATTGCTTTTGTTTTGTTTTGTTTTGCTGAATAACTTGTTGCAGGCACCCCAACGCTCAAGCGTTGGAGGCTCAACACTCATGCGTTGAGCCCCTGCCAAAGCTGCCCAGGATTTCATAAATCCAACGCGCAAGCGTTGGAGGGGCCAACGCTCAAGCGTTGGGCCCCTGGAATCCAATTTTTTATTTTAATTCCAGCGCCCCAGCGTTGGCAAACCCAACGCTCGAGCGCTGGAGCTCGGGCAATTTTCTGTTTTTATTTTGTTTTCTGTTTTCTTTGTTTTTAAAATAAAAAAAATTTTTGCCCACCATTTCTTGAAAAGTTTTTGATTCTTTGAGTTTTCCCTTGCTTCTATAATAGTTTTGATCTTTGGGAACTCAAGAATTCTAATTTTAAGGTGGACACAATTTTCAACCCTTGTTCTTAAGTATACTGTTTTGGGAACTAACATGTCAAGCAAGCTTCTGCTTGTAAGACTTAGTTTGTTGAATTTTGCAGGATAGGCACCAGAGAGGAAGATCCCTCTTGAACTTGGAGTGTTCAAAGTTGAAGTTGCAATGAGGTTTCGTGGACAGTTTGTAAAAAAAGAAAAAAAGAAAAGAAAAATATTTTACCATCTTTTAGTTTTTATTTTTAGATAGGTTTATTGTTTTCATCTTTTAATTCTTAGTTTTTCTTTTTCTTAGCTTTTTATTTTTAGTTTTAGTTTTTATTTTTTCTTTTAGTGTTTTTAAACTGCATGGTTGAGTGTCTTTATCCAGTCTGAATGCTACTATTGCTCTATGAGTGTTTTATCTGATTGAACTGCTTTTGAAAATGATGCTATGTTTGATGCGGTTAGGATTGCATGCTGTTAGAAATGATTTGAACATCTTGATTGTTTGGTTGTTGGCAAAGTTTTTATGAGTTCTAAAAAGGGTACCACTTACCCTATGTTTTTCTGAGAGCTGAGGACTCTGAATGCATGATTGTAAGATTTTTCTGCCTTGTGTTGCATGTTGATTGGGATTTTGTATACTTTGTAAGTTGAGAAGAGATTATAGGCATTTTTGAAAACTCAGATTCTTGCTTGAAATTTGATATCCACTAGTAGCCCCCTTTTTGAGCCTTAAAAGAGTCATTCTTTGGATCCTACTTTGTGTGATATTTTAAGTTGTTAGTGTGAGTCATAAGCTGAAATTGCTAGAGCTATGTATGTTGGGTTTCTCTCTAATAAAAAAAAGAAGAAAAATAAAATAAGGTATGTGCCTTATGAAAAAGGAAAGAAAAAATAATGAAGTGGTGGGGTGAGAAAGAGTATGAGGGGAGTAAAATTCAATTCATTCATCCCATACATTCCACTACTTCGTTCAAAAAAAAAGAGGGAAATTTTTTGAGAGAACCTATGTGTTGAAGTTTGATAAAGCTCTTAGTCAAAAATCAATTAACAACATATTATGAGTCAAGCCAATAGAGTTGCCAAGTTCTTGAAATCCACACCTTGAATTGTTCAACCCTTTGGCCAAGTTACAACCTTCAAAAATATCTTCAAAATTACTTAGTTACATGGTTTCAGTTTTGATTTGAATGATAGGAAGAATTATCACGCTTTCTTGTTTTTTCATGGAGAATGTCTTTTTGTGAGCTTAATTTGATGAACTCAACATGTTAAAAGTGCCAAGCCTAACTTTCTTGATTAATATCTGTGGAACATGCATGTCTTTCCAAATCCGTCGTGCTTTCTTGAATATTATCATCTTCTTTGGATAAAACTTTCTCTAAACTCAGGGACGAGTTTCTCTTTAAGTTTTGTCACTTGAGGACAAGCTGTCGTTGGGTATAGTGGTGTGATGACAGGATTTTATATGATAATTTTAGGGTCTTTTTATTTTATTATTTTTTAGTCTCATATAGGTTTTTATTCTTTTTATTTAGATTTTATTAATTTTTAGTCTCATATAGATTAGCTTTATTTGGTTTTTAAACTTTATTTTATATTTTTAGGAATTTTTATAGTTATTTTTATATTTTAGGAAAGCTGGTAGATGTTATCATTTTTGTCTAGGGACCGAACTGTAAATTTCAGGAAAGAAAGGGCCAAAGTATGAAAGTTCAAGAGTTGGGGGCTAAAAGTGAAGTTTAAGGAAAATAAAGGGCCAGAATTGAAGTGCTAACAAAGAGAGGACCAAAAGTGTAAAGATTGAATATGAAGCATCATTTCTATTTTGCACATGTGAAAAAGGATGAGTGGAGAATTGATGGTAGTGGGAAGGAGTTTTCAAAAGTTAATTGGTGGCCAATGGAGGCCATAATAGCCATCAACTCCTCCACCATTGAAATTTTTGCTATGTTATTTGGACGATTTAAGGGCTCTGTGTCAATTTTTTGGTTTTTCTGTAGACTCTACACTTTTAGACTTGTTTTAGGGTTTTTGGCTTAATATAGGGTTTTATGCCAGCTTTAGGGCTTTCTAATCCACTTTAGGGTTCTCGGCCGATTTCAGGGTTTTTCCGATGTACGGGCTCTGGCTCAGTTTTATTGTTTTTCTGTAGACTCTAGGATTTCAGACTAATTTTAGAGATTTTGGCTTATTATAGGGCCTTAGACTGGTTTTCTGGCTTTCGGATCAACATTAGGGCTTTTGGCTGATTTCAGTGTTGTCGGCCGATTTCAGGGTTTTTTCGTTGACTATAGTATTGGGTATCTGGACGATTTAAGGGCTCTGGGTCAATTTTATGGTTATTCTGTAGATTCTAGGCTTTTAGACTGGATTCAGGGTTTTCGGCTTATTATGGGGTTTTAGGCCACCTTTAAAGCTTTCGGATTAACTTTAGGGGTTTCTACCGATTTCAGGGTTTTTTGCTTATTTCAGGTTTTGTTGGCCGATTTAAGGGTTTTCGGCTGATTTCAGAGTTTTTCCGCTCACTATAGTATATGGTATTTGGACGATTTAAGGGCTCTGGGTCAATTTTATAGTTTTTCTGTAGACTCTACAGGCATTTAGACTGATTTTAGGGTTTTCGGCTTATTATAGGGTTTTAGGCCAGCTTTATGGCTTTCTGATCAATTTTTGGGCTTTTGGCCGATTTCTGGGTTTTTCCGATGTTTATAGTATAGGGTATTTGGTCAATTTAAGGGATCTGGGTCAAATTTATTGTTTTTCTGTAGACTCTAATGGCTTCAAGATTGACTTTAGTGTTTTCGGCTTATTATAGGGATTTTAGGCCGGCTTTAGGGCTTTTTTATCAACTTTAGGGCTTTTGGCCGATTTCAAGGTTTTCGGCCGATTTTAGGGTTTTTCCGCTGACAATAATAAAGAGCATTTGAATGATTTAAGGCCCCTGGTCAAATTTATAGTTTTTCTTTAGACTCTAGGCTTTAAGACTGATTCTAGTGTTTTCGGCTTATTATGGGTTTGAGGGCGGCATTTTGGTGTTTCTGATAAACTTTTAGCCAATTTCAGGGTTTTCGGTAGATTTTAGGGTTTTTCCGCTGACTACAGTATAGGGTATTTGGACGATTTAAGGGCTACGGGTCAATTTTATGGTTTTTCTGTAAACTCTAGGCTTTTATACTGATTTTAGGGTTTTCGTCTAATTATGGGGTTTTAGGCCGGCTTTAGGGCTTTCTGATCAACTTTAGGGTTTTCGGCCGATTTCAGATTTTATCCGCTGACTATATAGTATATGATATTTGGACGATTTAAGGGCTCTGTGTCAATTTTTTTGTTTTCTGTAGACTCTACGCTTTTAGACTTATTTTAGGGTTTTTGGCTTAATATAGGGTTTTAGGCCAGCTTTAGGGCTTTCTGATCAAATTTAGGGTTCTCGGCCGATTTCAGGGTTTTTCCGATGTACGGGCTCTGGGTCAGTTTTATTGTTTTTCTGTAGACTCTAGGATTTCAGACTGATTTTAGGGATTTTGGCTTATTATAGGGATTTAGGCTGGTTTTATGGCTTTAGGATCAACATTAGGGCTTTTGGCTGATTTCAGTGTTTTTGGCCGATTTCAGGGTTTTTTCGTTGACTATAGTATAGGGTATCTGGACGATTTAAGGGCTCTTGGTCAATTTTATGGTTATTGTGTAGACTCTAGGCCTTTAGACTGGATTTAGGTTTTTCGGCTTATTATGGGGTTTTAGGCCAGCTTTAAAGCTTTCGGATTAACTCTTGGGGTTTTTGCCGATTTCAGGGTTTTTGGCCGATTTCATGGTTTTTGGCCGATTTAAGGGTTTTTGGCTGATTTCAGAGTTTTTCCGCTCACTATAGTATATGGTGTTTGGACGATTTAAGGGCTCTGGGTCAATTTTATTCTTTTTCTGTAGACTCTAGGATTTTAGACTTATTTTTGGGATTTTGGCTTATTATAGGGATTTAGGCTGGTTTTATGGCTTTCCGATCAACATTAGGGCTTTTGTCTTATTTCAGGGTTTTTTCGTTGACTATAGAATAGGGTATCTGGATGATTTAAGGGCTTTGGGTCAATTCAATGGTTATTCTGTAGATTCTAGGCTTTTAGACTGGATTTAGGGTTTTCAGCTTATTATGGGGTTTTAGGCCAGCTTTAAAGTTTTCGGATTAACTTTTGGGGTTTTTGCCGATTTCAGGGTTTTTGCCCGATTTCCGGGTTTTTGGCCGATTTAAGGGTTTTTGGCTGATTTCAGAGTTTTTCCGCTCACTATAGTATATGGTATTTGGACGATTTAAGGGCTCTGGGTTAATTTTATAGTTTTTCTGTAGACTCTATAGGCTTTTAGACTGATTTTAGGGTTTTCGGCTTATTATAGGGTTTTAGGCCAACTTTATGGCTTTCAGATCAATTTTTGGGCATCTTTTCGATTTCAGTGTTTTTCCGATGTTTATAGTATTGGGTATTTGGTCAATTTAAGGGATCTGGGTCAATTTTATTGTTTTTCTGTAGAGTCTAATGGCTTTGAGATTGATTTTAGTGTTTTCGGCTTATTATAGGGATTTTAGGCCGGCTTTAGGGCTTTTTGATCAACATTAGGGCTTTTCGCCGATTTCAGGGTTTTCGACCGATTTTGGGGTTTTTCCGCTCACTATAATAAAGGGCATTTTAATGATTTAAGGCCTCTGGTCAAATTTATAGTGTTTCTGTAGACTCTAGGCCTTAAGGCTGATTATAGGGTTTTCGGCTTATTATAGGTTTGGAGGGCGACTTTATGGTTTTTCTGATCAACTTTTAGCCAATTTTAGTGTTTTCGGCAGATTTCAGGGTTTTTCCACTGACTACAGTATCGGGTATTTGGACGATTTAAGGGCTCCGGGTCAATTTTATGGTTTTTCTGTAAACTCTAGCCTTTTAAACTAATTATAGGGTTTTTGTCTTATTATAGGGTTTTAGGCCGGCTTTAGGGCTCTCTGATCAACTTTAGGGCATTTGGCAGATTACAGCATTTTCGGCTGATATCAGGGTTTTCGGCCGATTTCAGATTTTTTTCGGTGACTATAGTATATGTTATTTGGACGATTTAAGGGCCCTGTGTCAATTTTTTGGTTTTTCTGTAGACTCTACGCTTTTAGACTTATTTTAGGGTTTTTGGCTTAATATAGGGTTTTAGGCCAGCTTTAGGGCTTTCTGATCAACTTTAGGGTTCTCGGTCGATTTCCGGGTTTTTTCGATGTAAGGGCTCTGGGTCAGTTTTATTGTTTTTCTGTAGACTCTAATGGCTTTTAGATTGATTTTAGTGTTTTCGGCTTATTATAGGGATTTTAGGCCGGCTTTAGGGCTTTTTGTCAACTTTAGGGCTTTTGGCCGATTTCAGGGTTTTCGGACGATTTTAGGGTTTTTTCACTGACAATAATAAAGGGCATCTGAATGATTTAAGGCCTCTGGTCAAATTTATAGTTTTTCCGTAGACTCTAGGCTTTAAGACTGAGTCTAGGGTTTTTGGCTTATTATAGGGTTTGAGGGCGGCTTTATGGTTTTTGAGATCAACTTTTAGCCAATTTCAGGGTTTTCGGCAGATTTCAAGGTTTTTCCGCTGACTACAGTATAGGGTATTTGAACGATTTAAGGGCTCCGGGTCAAATTTATGGTTTTTCTGTAAACTGTAGGCTTTTAGACTAATTTTAGGGTTTTCGTCTTATTATGGGGTTTTAGGCCGGCTTTCAAACTTTCTGATCAACTTTAGGGCATTTGGCAGATGACAGCATTTTCAGCTTATTTCTGGGTTTTCGGCCTATTTCAAATTTTTACCCTGACTATAGTATATGTTATTTGGACGATTTAAGGGCTCTATGTCAATTTTTTGGTTTTTCTGTAGACTTTATGCTTTTAGACTTACTTTCGGGTTTTTGGCTTAATATAGGATTTTAGGCCAGCTTTAGGGCTTTTTGATCAACTTTAGGGTTCTCGGCCGATTTCAGGGTTTTTCCGATGTAAGGGCTCTCAGTCAGTTTTATTGTTTTTCTGTAGACTCTAGGATTTCAGACTGATTTTAGGGACTTTAGGATTAACTTTTGTGGTTTTTGCCGATTTCAGGGTTTTTGGCCGATTTCAGGGTTTTCGGCCGATTTCAGAGTTTTTCCGCTCACTATAGTATATGGTATTTGGACGATTTAAGGGCTCTGGGTCAATTTTATAGTTTTTCTGTAGACTCTATAGGCTATTAGACTTATTTTAGGGTTTTCGGCTTATTATAGGGTTTTAGGCTAGCTTTTTGGCTTTCTGATCAATTTTTGGGCTTCTGGCCGATTTCAGGGTTTTTCCGATGTTTATAGTATAGGGTATTTGGTTAATTTAAGGGATCTAGGTCAATTTTATTGTTTTTCTGTAGACTCTAATGGCTTTTAGATTGATTTTAGTGTTTTCGGCTCATTTTAGAGATTTTAGGCCGGCTTTAGGGCTTTTTGATCAACTTTAGGGCTTTTGGCCGATTTCAGGGTTTTCGGCCGATTTTAGGGTTTTTCCACTGACAATAATAAAGGGCATTTGAATGATTTAAGGCCTCTGGTCAAATTTATAGTTTTTCCGTAGACTCTGGGCTTTAAGACTGATTCTAGGGTTTTCGGCTTATTATAGGGTTTGAGGGCGGCTTTATGGTTTTTCTGATCAACTTTTAGCCAATTTCAGGGTTTTTGGCAGATTTCAGGGTTTTTCCGCTGACTACAGTATAGGGTATTTGGACGATTTAAGGGCTCCGGGTCAATTTTATGGTTTTTCTGTAAACTCTAGGCTTTTAGACTGATTTTAGGGTTTTCGTCTTATTATAGGGTTTTAGGCCGGCTTTAGGGCTTTCTGATCAACTTTAGGGTATTTGGCAGATTACAGCATTTTCGGCCGATTTTTGGGTTTTTGGCCGATTTCAGGGTTTTTGGCTGATTTAAGGGTTTTCGGCTGATTTCAGAGTTTTTTCGCTCGCTATAGTATATGATATTTAGACGATTTAAGGGCTCTGGGTCAATTTTATAGTTTTTCTGTAGACTCCACAGGGTTTTAGACTGATTATAGGGTTTTCGGCTTATTATAGGGTTTTAGGCCAGTTTTATGGCTTTCTGATCAATTTTTGGGCTTCTGGCCGATTTCAGGGTTTTTCCGATGTTTATAGTATAGGGTATTTGGTTAATTTAAGGGATCTGGGTCAATTTTATTGTTTTTATGTAGACTCTAATGGCTTTTAGATTGATTTTAGTGTTTTCGGCTTATTATAGGGATTTTAGGCTGTGAAGAAGGTCTTGCTCCTGACCCTTGCTGAGGTTTTGATGACGACAAACTCATCGGCAAAAAGAAGAAAAGTAGACTTAGAGGAAACAGCGCTATAAAGATCATCATTTACCTAGAAGTCTTAATTTAGGTGAGTTATGCTTCTAAAGGTCTCTCAAAGCATAAAGGCTCTTTAAAACACCTAAACTAATCAAGCTTAATGTTTTCATAACTTAAAAGAAGTAGAAAAACTTAAGCCGATCTTAAAAGATCAAGTTTCTGGATGTTCGACTTTAGTGTAATCTATTTCAGCCTTCTGGTAATCGATTACACCTAGGCAAGTAATCGATTACCTCTTGCTTGTTATCGATTACATGTTTGAATTTGAAATTCAAACTGTAACGGCTCTTAGTGTAATCGATTACCTAAGTGATGTAATCGATTACACACACGAAAAGTTGCATCTTTTCATGAACCATTGTGTCTCAAACCTTTTGGGAAAGGTTGCATTGGTTCAAGGACGTTTCCCTTGCCTATATAAAGTCCATTTGAGTCCAGAACATGACAACACATGAGAATACAACATTAGGCCAAAGCTTTGCCAAAATAGTTCATTCATTAAGTCGTTTAGAACTTAAACTTTCAAAGAGCCTAAATTTTGAGTTCATGATCTTCATGTTTATAAGAACACTCTAGTTGTTCATATCTTGAGGAACTCAGAATCTTGTTATGCTTAAGAGCCTTAAAGCATAAATTCTCATGATCAATCCAATTTTATGTTAAAGGATTGATACAGCCAATTGTAAACTCTTCTTCATCTCTTTCTGATAGATTGAGTATTCACCGTGGATCTCGGTGAAGGGTTGTTGATACTGAAAGTGGTGTACTTTCAGGGTGTTGATTGAAGGTGGTTTAGCCTTCAAGGTTCAAGGTGGTTTTAGGCCGGCTTTAGGGCTTTTTGATCAACTTTAGGGCTTTTAGCCGATTTCAGGGTTTTCGACCGATTTTAGGGTTTTTCCGCTAACAATAATAAAGGGCATTTGAATGATTTAAGGCCTCGGGTCAAACTTATAGTTTTTCCGTAGACTCTAGGCTTTAAGACTGATTCTAGGGTTTTCAGCTTATAATAGGGTTTGAGGGCGGCTTTATGGTTTTTCTGATCAACTTTTAGCCAATTTCAGGGTTTTCGGTAGATTTCAGGATTTTTCCGCTGACTACATTATAGAGTATTTGGACGATTTAAGGGCTTCGGGTCAATTTTATGGTTTTTCTGTAAACTCTAGGCTTTTAGACTGATTTTAGGGTTTTCGTCTTATTATAGGGTTTAGGCCGGCTTTAGGGCTTTCTGATCAACTTTAGGGCATTCGGCAGATTACAGCATTTTCGGCTGATTTCAGGGTTTTCAGCCGTTGTCAGATTTCTTCCACAGACTATAGTATATGTTATTTGGACGATTTAAGGGCTCTGTGTCAATTTTTTGGGTTTTCTGTAGACTCTACGCTTTTATACTTATTTTAGGGTTTCTGGCTTAATATAGGGTTTTAGGCCAGCTTTATGGGTTTCTGATCAACTTTAGGGTACTCGGCCGATTTCAGGGTTTTTCCGATGTAAGGGCTCTGGGTCAGTTTTATTGTTTTTCTGTAGACTCTAGGACTTCAGACTGATTTTAGGGATATTGGATTATTATAGGGATTTAGGCTGGTTTTATGGCTTTCGGATCAACATTAGGGCTTTTGGCTGATTTCAGTGTTTTCGGCCGATTTCACGGTTTTTTCGTTGACTCTAGTATAGGGTATGTGGACGATTTAAGGGCTCCGGGTCAATTTTATAGTTATTCTGTAGACTCTAGGCTTTTAGACTGGATTTGGGGTTTTCGGCTTATTATGGGGTTTTAGGCCATCTTTATGGCATTCTGATCAATTTTTGGGCTTCTGGCCGATTTCAGGGTTTTTCCGATGTTTATAGTATTGGGTATTTGGTCAATTAAAGGGATCTGGGTCAAATTTATTGTTTTTCTGTAGACTCTAATGGCTTTTAGATTGATTTTGGTGCTTTTGGCTTATTATAGGGATTTTAGGCCGTCTTTAGGGCTTTTTGATCAACTTTAGGGCTTTTGGCCGATTTCAGGGTTTTCGGCCGATTTTAGGGTTTATCTGCAGACAATAATAAAGGGCATTTGAATGATTTAAGGCCTCTGGTCAAATTTATACTTTTTCCGCAGACTCTGGGCTTTAAGACGGATTCTAGGGTTTTCGGCTTATTATAGGGTTTTAGGGCGGCTTTATGGTTTTTCTGATAAACTTTTATCCAATTTTAGGGTTTTCGGCAGATTTCGGGGTTTTTCCGCTGACTACAGTATAGGGTATTTGGACGATTTAAGGGCTCGTGGTCAATTTTATGGTTTTTCTGTAAACTCTAGGCTTTCAGACTGATTTTAGGGTTTTCGTCTTATTATAGTGTTTTAGGCCGGCTTTAGGGCTTTCTGATCATTAGGGCATTTGTCAGATTACAGCATTTTCGGCTGATTTCAGGGTTTTCGGCAGATTTCAGGGTTTTTCTACAGACTACAGTATAGGGTATTTGGACGATTTAAGAGCTCCGGGTCAATTTTTTGGTTTTTCTGTAAACTCTAGGCTTTTAGACTGATTTTAGGGTTTTCGTCTTATTATAGGGTTTTAGGCCGGCTATAGGGCTTTCTAATCAACTTTAGGGCATTTGGCAGATTACAGCATTTTCGCACGATTTCAGGGTTTTCGGCCGATTTCATATTTTTTCCGCTGACTATAGTATATGTTATTTGGTTTTTCTGTAGACTCTACGCTTTTAGACTTATTTTGGGGTTTTTGGCTTAATATAGGGTTTTAGGGCAGCTTTAGGGCTTTCTGATCAACTTTAGGGTTCTCGGCCGATTTCAGGGTTTTTCCGATGTAAGGGCAAAAGTTAATCTGAAACGGTATCTGCCAAATGCCCTTAAGTTGATTAGAAAGCCCTAAAGCCGGCCTAAAACCCTATAATAAGACGAAAACCCTAAAATCAGTCTAAAAGCCTAGAGTTTACAGAAAAACCATAAAATTGACCCGGAGCTCTTAAATCGTCCAAATACCCTATACTGTAGTTAGCGAAAAAAACCCTGAAATCTGCCGAAAACCCTGAAATTGGCTAAAAGTTTATCAGAAAAACTATAAAGCCGCCCTCAAACCCTATAATAAGCCGAAAACCCTAGAATCAGTCTTAAAGCCTAGAGTTTACGGAAAAAATATAAATATGACCAGAGGCCTTAAATCATTCAAATGCCCTTTATTATTGTCAGCGGAAAAACCCTAAAATTGGCTGAAAAACCTGAAATCGACCAAAAGCCCTTAAGTTGATCAAAAAGCCCTAAAGCCGGCCTAAAATCCCTATAATAAGCCGAAAACACTATAATCAATCTAAAAGCCATTAGAGTCTACAGAAAAAAAATACAATTGACCCAGATCCCTTAAATTGACCACATACCCTATACTATAAACATCGGAAAAACCCTGAAATCGGCCAGAAGCCCAAAAATTGATCAGAAAGCCATAAACCTGGCCTAAAACCCTATAATAAGCCGAAAACCCTAAAATCAGTCTAAAAGCCTGTAGAGTCTAAAGAAAAAATATAAAATTGACCCATAGCCCTTAAATCATCCAAATACCATATACTATAGTGAGTGGAAAAACTCTGAAATCAGCCTAAAACCCTGAAATCGGCCAAAAACCCTGAAATCTGCAAAAACCCCAAAAGTTAATCCGAAAGCTTTAAAGCTGGCCTAAAACCCCATAATAAGCCGAAAACCCTAAGTCCAGTCTAAAAGCCTAGAGTCTACAGAATAACCATAAAATTGGCCCAGATCCCTTAAATCGTCCAGATACCCTATACTATAGTCAACGAAAAAAACCTGAAATCAGCCGAAAATACTTAAATCATCCAAAAGCCCTAATGTTGATCCGAAAGCCATAAAACCAGCCTAAATCCCTATAATAAGCCAAAATCCCTAAAATCAGTCTGAAATCCTAGAGTCTACAGAAAAACAATAAAACTGACCCAGAGCCCTTACATCGGAAAAACCCTGAAATCGACTGAGAACCCTAAAGTTGATCAGAAAGCCCTAAAGCTAGCCTAAAACCCTATATTAAGCCAAAAACCCTAAAATAAGTCTTAAAGCCTAGAGTCTACAGAATAACCATAAAATTGACCCAGATCCCTTAAATCGTCCAGATACCTTATACTATAGACAACGAAAAAACCCTGAAATCGGCCGAAAATACTTAAATCATCCAAAAGCCCTAATGTTGATCTGAAAGCCATAAAACCAGCCTAAATCCCTATAATAAGCCAAAATCCCTAAAATCAGTCTGAAATCCTAGAGTCTACAGAAAAACAATAAAACTGAGCCAGAGCCCTTACATCGGAAAAACCCTGAAATCGACTGAGAACCCTAAAGTTGATCAGAAAGCCCTAAAGCTGGCCTAAAACCCTATATTAAGCCAAAACCCCTAAAATAAGTCTAAAAGCCTAGAGTCTACAGAATAACCATAAAATCGACCCAGATCCCTTAAATCGTCCAGATACCCTATACTATAGACAACGAAAAAACCCTGAAATCGGCCGAAAATACTTAAATCATCCAAAAGCCCTAATGTTGATCCGAAAGCCATAAAACCAGCCTATATCCCTATAATAAGCCAAAATCCCTAAAATCAGTCTGAAATCCTAGAGTCTACAGAAAAATAATAAAACTGACCCAGAGCCCTTACATCGGAAAAACCCTGAAATCGATTGAGAACCCTAAAGTAGATCACAAAGCTCTAAAGCTGGCCTAAAACCCGATATTAAGACAAAAACCCTAAAATAAGTCTAAAAGCATAGAGTGTATAGAAAAACCAAAAAATTGACACAAAGCCCTTAAATCGTCCAAATAACATATACTATGTCAGCGGAAATAATCTGAAATCGGCCGAAAACCCTGAAATCAGCCGAAAATGCTGTAATCTGCCAAATGCCCTAAAGTTGATCAGAAAGCCCTAAAGCCGGCCTAAAACCCTATAATAAGAAGAAAACCCTAAAATCAGTCTTAAAGCCTAGAGTTTACAGAAAAACCATAAAATTGACCCGGAGCCCTTAAATCGTCCAAATACCCTATACTGTATTCAGCGGAAAAACCCTGAAATCTGCCGAAAACCCTGAAATTGGCTAAAAGTTGATCAGAAAAACCACAAAGCCGCCCTCAAACCCTATAAGAAGCCGAAAACCCTAGAATCAGTCTTAAAGCCTAGAGTCTACGGAAAAACTATAAATTTGACCAGAGGCCTTAAATCATTCAAATGCCCTTTATTATTGTCAGCGGAAAAACCCTAAAATCGGCCGAAAACCCTGAAATCGGTCAAAAGCCCTAAACTTGATCTAAAAGCCCTAAAGCCGGCCTAAAATCCCTATAATAAGCCGAAAAACACTAAAATCAATCTAAAAGCCATTAGAGTCTACAGAAACACAATAAAATTGACCCAGATCCCTTAAATTGACCAAATACCCTATACTATAAACATCGGAAAAACCCTGAAATCGGCCAGAAGCCCGAAAATTGATCCGAAAGCCATAAAGATGGTTTAAAATAGCCGAAAACCCTAAAATCAGTCTAAAAGCCTATAGAGTCTACATAAAAACTATAAAATTGACCCAGAGCCCTTAAATCGTCCAAATACCATATATTATAGTGAGCGGAAAAACTCTGAAATCAGCCGAAAACCCTTAAATCGGCCAAAATTCCTGAAATCGGCCAAAAACCCTGAAATCGGCGAAAACCCCAAAAGTTAATCCGAAAGCTTTAAAGCTGGCCTAAAACCCCATAATAAGCCGAAAATCCTAAATCCAGTCTAAAAGCCTAGAGTCTACAGAATAACCATAAAATTAACCCAGAGCCCTTAAATCGTCCAGATACCCTATACTATAGTCAACGAAAAAACCCTGAAATCGGCAGAAAACACAGAAATTAGCCAAAAGCCCTAATGTTGATCCGAAAGCCATAAAACCAGCCTAAATCCCTATAATAAGCCAAAATCCCTAAAAATAGTCTGAAATCCTAGAGTCTGCAGAAAAACAATAAAACTGTCCCAGAGCCTTTACATCGGAAAAACCTTGAAATCGGCAGAGAACCCTAAAGTTGATCAGAAAGCCCTAAAGCTGGCCTAAAACCCTAAACTCTAGGCTTTTAGACTGATTTTAGGGTTTTCGTCTTATTATAGGGTTTTAGGCCGGTTTTAGGGCTTTCTGATCAACTTTAGGGCATTTGGCAGGTTACAGCATTTTCGGTTGATTTCAGGGTTTTCAGCCGATTTCAGATTTTATTCACTGACTATATAGTATATGTTATTTGGACGATTTAAGGGCTCTGTGTCAATTTTTTGGTTTTCCTGTAGACTCTACGCTTTTAGACTTATTTTAGGGTTTTTTGCTTAATATAGGGTTTTAGGCCAGCATTTAGGTTGGTTTTATGGCTTTCGAATTTTAGGGTCTTTTTAGTCTTTTTATTTTATTGTTTTTGAGTCACATATAGGTTTTTTATTCTTTTTATTTAGATTTTATATTTATTTTGCATTTTGCATATAGATTAGCTTTTATTTGGTTTTTAAACTTTATTTTATATTTTTAGAAATTTTTATAGTTATTTTTATATTTTAGGAAAGCTGGTAGAAGTTATCATTTTTTTCCAAGGACCAAACTGTAAATTTCAGGAAAGAAAGGGCCAAAGTTTGAAAGTTCAAGAGTAGGGGGCTAAAAGTGAAGTTTAAGGAAAATAAAGGGCCAGAATTGAAGTGCTAACAAAGATAGGACCAAAAGTGTAAAGATTGAATATGTAGCATCATTTCTATTTTGCACATGTGAAAAAGGATGAGTGGAGAATTAATGGTAGTGGGAAGGAGTTTTCAAAAGTTAATTGGTGGCCAATGAAGGCCATAATGGCCATCAACTCCTCCACCATTGAAATTTTTGCTATAAATAGGAGTGCTCATCCTTTGTAAAATACACACCTATTCAGAATACAACAAGTATTCTTCTTTCCTCCTTAAGAGCATTGTTCCTAGGAATTGTGGGAAGCCAAACTTGAGCTCCTATCCAGGGTAATTCGATGCCTCTTTTAGCCATGCTTGGCTAACTCTTTTAAGAATCTTGGGTTGTTTTAATTTATATTTTATGTCTTAGTTTTTCTTCTACATTTCTGAATAATATTTCCAATTCATGTTTTATTTCCTTGTTCTTCATTTCCTCTTAATGCGCATAAGAGTTCTTGCTTATTACTTATAACAATGGAAATTGGTAAGTAGTAAGGGAAATAGGATTTAAAAAAGGCTATATGTATATGAGGATAGACGTAGCTTTATGTTGGCCCGAACTTCATCTTCATCTTCTTCTTTAGTTAACTAAATCGCAAGGAATTGAATTTAGTAATTAGGAAGAAAGTTCTACATTTGTAAGGAATTAACTTGTAGAAATACTAGGCTATAGCATCATGAACTTGGTTCTAGAATTCAGAAATTAAGTAAGAGTTTGCTAGCATATTTTATAAACTATGTAATCCAACCCAAGTGCTTAAATCTCATTATCTTTTCTCTTCTCTTTTATTTTATGCTATTTTATTTTCTAGTTCTAAAAACAAAACAACAACATATATCTTTTTATTTTCTGCACAAGGCTCTAAATATTTTAATAGAAAGACACCTATCCCTTGGGTACGATATCTTTTATACTACGAGATAACCATCCGTGCACTTGCGGATTTGGCTATCATATAGTATAGGGTATCTGGACGATTTAAGGGCTCTAGGTCAATTTTATGGTTATTTTGTAGACTCTAGGCTTTTAGACCGGATTTAGGGTTTTCGCCTTATTATGGGGTTTTAGGCCAGCTTTAAAGCTTTCGGATTAACTTTTGGGGTTTTGCCGATTTCAGGGTTTTTGTCCGATTTAAGGATTTTCGGCTGATTTCAGAGTTTTTTCGCTCACTATAGTATATGGTATTTGGACGATTTAAGGGCTCTGGGTCAATTTTATAGTTTTTCTGTAGACTCTATAGTCTTTTAGACTAATTTTAGGGTTTTTGGCTTATTATAGGGTTTTAGGCCAGCTTTATGGCTTTCTAATCAATTTTTGGGCTTCTGGCCGATTTCAGGGTTTTTCCGATGTTTATTTTTTTTTCCGAAAGATTAAATATATATATATCAAAGAGGAATATACACCCTAAAGAAGCGGCCGACACCCAAAAAACATCCTCCTCCAGAAACACAGAGAGAGAGAGGATAAAGCCCACGCCACAATCCAACATAGGGAGGAATAAAACCCACCCAAACAACACATCCATAAAAAAACAAAGAAAAAACCCCAAAAAACAACAAAGTCACAAAGAAAGGACCCTTCCTATGAGCTTCTGATTTCCATAATATGAGCCGCTATCTGCTTAACTGCCTCCTCATCGGGACAGTCAAAAACCACACCCGCTTACCCACTGCAACGGCGCGCCTAGCCCTCGTCAAAACCCCCGGAGGCACCAAAGACTCGGACGAAGGAATAGAGAGATGATGATCTCCGCAGCCTTCACCTCCCACCCCGATCTCCACCTGAGAGAGGTTGGAGTTGGCAAGGTTACTCAAGCCCTGGCAACTGACTGCCTTCCTGGGGCGACCCCGAGCCCTCTTCTCCCCATGCCCATGAGCCATGACTGCCACGCCTGCTGCTGCTGAAAGGACACCCATATCCTCTAGATCCTTAGAACGTCCTCGTCTTCTAGAAAGCTGCGACACTAGTTTCTTGGGTCTCCCACGTCTTCTAGGAAGCTGGACCGCCACCCCCTCCTCAACACCGCCCTCCTCTGCCCCGATGGGAACACCGCAACCATCAGAAGCTATATGAGAAGTATCCTCGGCAGAAATAACCTTAGAAGCAAACGGACCCTCCCTGGGAACAATTTCAGGAAAAAGACAACCAGATGGAACTCTTTCTCCATAAAAGAATCCCCTGTCGACACCCAAGACCAGAGCCACCTCATGAGCAGTTGAGAAAGAGGGCTTCCCCACAAGAGCCTCCTTCCACGAAGGAAGACAACCACCACCACCAGCTACTCCGCGAACATTAACCCTGAAAGAGACCGCCCCCTGCGAAGGCATACCCTCAACACTCGAAGGCCGATGTTTATAGTATAGGGTATTTGGTCAATTTAAGGGATCTGGGTCAATTTTATTGTTTTTCTTTAGACTCTAATGGCTTTTAGATTGATTTTAGTGTTTTGGGCTTATTATAGGGATTTTAGGCCAGCTTTAGGGCTTTTTGATCAACTTTAGGGCTTTTGGCCGATTTCAGGGTTTTCGGTCGATTTTAGGGTTTTTTCGCTGACAATAATAAAGGGCATTTGAACGATTTAAGGCCTCTGGTCAAATTTATAGTTTTTCTGTAGATGCTAAGCTTTAAGACTGATTCTAGGGTTTTCGGCTTATTATAGGGTTTATGGACGGCTTTCTGGTTTTTCTAATCAACTTTTAGCCAATTTCATGGTTTTCGGCAGTTTTCAGGGTTTTTTCGCTAACTACAGTATAGGGTATTTTGGACGATTTAAGCGCTCCGGGTCAATTTTATGATTTTTCTGTAAACTCTAGGCTTTTAGACTGATTTTAGGGTTTTCGTCTTATTATAGGGTTTTAGGCCGGCTTTAGGGCTTTCTGATCAACTTTAGGACATTTGGCAGATTACAGCATTTTCGGCTGATTTCAGGGTTTTCGGCCGATTTCAGATTTTTTCCGCTGACTATAAGGGCTCTGTGTCAATCGTTTTTCTGTAGACTCTACGCTTTTAGACTTATTTTAGGGTTTTTGGCTTAATATAGGGTTTTAGGCAAGCTTTAGGGCTTTTTGATCAACTTTATGGTTCTCGGCCGATTTCAGGGTTTTTCCGATGTAAGGGCTCTGGGTCAGTTTTATTGTTTTTCTGTAGACTCTAGGATTTCAGACTGATTTTAGGGATTTTGGCTTATTATAGGGATTTAGGCTGGTTTTATGGCTTTCGGATCAACATTAGGGCTTTTGGCTTATTTCAGTGTTTTTGGCCGATTTCGGGTTTTTTCGTTGACTATAGTGATGACTGGATTTTATATGATAATTTTAGGGTCTTTTTGGTCTTTTTATTTTAATATTTTTGAGTCTCATATAGGTTTTTTATTCTTTATATTTAGATTTTATATTTATTTTATATTTTGCATATAGATTACCTTTTATTTGGTTTTTAAACTTTATTTTATATTTTTAGGAATTTTTATAGTTATTTTTATATTTTAGGAAAGCTGGTAGAAGTTATCATTTTTGTCCAGGGACCAAATTGTAAAATTCAGGAAAGAAAGGGCCAAAGTATGAAAGTTCAAGAGTTGGGGGCTAAAAGTGAAGTTTAAGGAAAATAAAGGGCCAGAATTGAAGTGCTAACAAAAAGAGGACCAAAAGTGTAAAGATTGAATATGAAGCATCATTTCTATTTTGCACATGTGAAAAAGGATGAGTGGAGAATTGATGGTAGTGGGAAGGAGTTTTCAAAATACAACATTGAAATTTTTGCTATAAATAGGAGTGCTCATCCTTTGTAAAAGACACACCTATTCAGAATACAACAAGTATTCTTCTTTCCTCCTTAAGAGCATTGTTCCTAGGAATTGTGGGAAGCCAAACCTGAGCTCCTATCCAGGGTAATTCGATGCCTCTTTTATCCATGCTTGGCTAATTCTTTTAAGTATCTTGGGTTGTTTTAGTTTATATTTTATGTCTTAGTTTTTCTTCCACATTTTTGAATAATATTTCCAATTCATGTTTTATTTCCTTGTTCTTCATTTCCTCTTAATGCGCATAAGAGTTCTTGCTTATTAATTATAACAATGGAAATTGGTAAGTAGTAAGGGAAATAGGATTTTAAAAAGGCTATATGTATATATCACTAAGGAATTAGGATAGACGTAGCTTTATGTTGGTCTGAACTTCATCTTCATCTTCTTCTTTAGTTAACTAAATTGCAAGGAATTGAATTTAGTAATTAGGAAGAAAGTTCTACATTTGTAAGGAATTAACTTGTAGAAATACTAGGCTATAGCATCATGAACTTGGTCCTACAATTCAGAAATTAAGTAAGATTTTGCTAGCATATTTTATAAACTATGTAATCCAACCCAAGTGCTTAAATCTCATCATCTTTTCTCTTCTCTTATATTTTATGCTATTTTATTTTCTAGTTCAAAATCCAAACAACAACATATATCTTTTTATTTTCTGCACAAGGCTCTAAATAATTTAATAGAAAGATACCTATCCCTTGGGTACGATATCTTTTATACTACGCGATAACAATCCGTGCACTTGCGGATTTGGCTATCAAGTTTTTGGCGCTGTTGCCGGGGATAGGTTCTGTTCAAGTTCTTTTATTTAGTGCTGTTTTTTTTTTATAAAAAAGAAAAAAAAAACAAAAAATTTTATCTGTGATATGAACTGGTGCTGCTAATTTTGTTTGCTGAGTATTTTCAAGTATAGCAATGGCTGAAACATTTGAACATAGGGAGGCAAAAATCCGGGCTGAACTTGAAAAGGAATATGAGAAGAAGAAGCAGGATGTCTTCACTCTAATTGACGAGTTTTACTCCAAATTAGATTGCAAGCGAAAAACCGGATTTTTGCCAAGTCCTGAGCAAGAATGTAAGGCCAGGGAGACTCTACAAGTAAAGATACAAGGCATTCTGAGGAGGCAGCCCGGGGATGAACAACAACCACCCTGTTCATGAAAGTGAACCCGTGGTTCAAAGAGAGGAGGTGAAAGAAACCTCCATTGTAGAATTTGTCTTTAAAGACAAATTGGAAATGGAGGAAGAAGAACCTCAAGGAACCTATGTTATAGGTTCAGAACAAAAAGGCAAAGAACAAGGAAGGAAAAGTTTACTTATTCCTTCCATTTTTAATTTGATTATTGTTGCCTTGTTGGCTGAAAATTCATTGGGCACCATGATGTATTTGTGCCAAAATTTGCATGATTTGCGGGGTCTAATGAATTTTGTAATAGACCCCGGTTAAAAAGTGATTAGTGAAAAGTCTACCAAAGACTATAACATTGGGCTTCTTGGGAGGCAACCCAAGTGTTTCTATTGCTTTTGTTTTGTTTTGTTTTGCTGAATAAATTGTTTCAGGCACCCCAATGTCAAGCGTTGGAGGCTCAACACTCATGCGTTGAGCCCCTGCCAAAGCTGCCCAGGATTTCATAAATCCAACGCGCAAGCGTTGGAGGGGCCAACGCTCAAGCGTTGGGCCCCTGGAATCCAATTTTTTATTTTAATTCCAGCGCCCCAGCGTTGGCAAACCCAACGCTCAAGCGCTGGAGCTCGGGCAATTTTCTGTTTTTATTTTGTTTTCTGTTTTCTTTGTTTTTAAATAAAAAAATTTTTGTCCACCATTTCTTGAAAAGTTTTTGATTCTGTGAGTTTTCCCTTGCTTCTATAATGGTTTTGATCTTTGGGAACTCAAGAATTCTTGTTTTAAGGTGGACACAATTTTCAACCCTTGTTCTTAAGTATACTGTTTTGGGAACTAACATGTCAAGCAAGCTTCTGCTTGTAAGACTTAGTTTGTTGAATTTTGCAGGATAGGCACCAGAGAGGAAGATCCCTCTTGAACTTGGAGTGTTCAAAGTTGAAGTTGCAATGAGGTTTCCTGGATAGTTTGTAAAAAAAAATATATATTTTACCAGCTTTTAGTTTTTATTTTTAGATAGGTTTATTGTTTTTATCTTTTAATTTTTAGTTTTTCTTTTTCATAGCTTTTTATTTTTAGTTTTAGTTTTTAGTAATTAGGAAGAAAGTTCTACATTTGTAAGGAATTAACTTGTAGAAATACTAGGCTATAGCATCATTTTAGGGTTTTTGGCTTAATATAGGGTTTTATTCCAGCTTTAGGGCTTTCTGATCAACTTTTGGGGTTTTTGCCGATTTCAGGGTTTTTGGCCGATTTCAGAGTTTTTCCGCTCACTATAGTATATGGTATTTGGACGATTTAAGGGCTCTGGGTCAATTTTATAGTTTTTCTGTAGACTCTATAGGCTTTTAGACTAATTTTAGGGTTTTCGGCTTATTATAGGGTTTTAGGCCAGCTTTATGGCTTTCTGATCAATTTTTGGGCTTCTGGCCAATTTCAGGGTTTTTCCTATGTTTATAGTATAGGGTACTTGGTCAATTTAAGGGATCAGGGTCAATTTTATTGTTTTTCTGTAGACTCTAATGGCTTTTAGATTGATTTTAGTGTTTTCGGCTTATTATAGGGATTTTAGGCCGGCTTTAGGGCTTTTTGATCAATTTTAGGGCTTTGGGCCGATTTCAGGGTTTTCGGCCGATTTTAGGGTTTTTCCGCTGACAATAATAAAGGTCATTTGAATGATTTAAGGCCTCTGGTCAAATTTATAGTTTTTCCGTAGACTCTAGGCTTTAAGACTGATTCTAGGGTTTTCGGCTTATTAGATGGTTTGAGGGCGGCTTCATGGTTTTTCTCATCAGGTTTTAGCCAATTTCAGGGTTTTCGGCAGATTTCAGGGTTTTTCCGCTGACTACAGTATAGGGTATTTGGACGATTTAAGGGCTCCGGGTCAATTTTATGGTTTTTCTGTATACTCTAGGCTTTTAGACTGATTCTAGGGTTTTCGTTTATCATAGGGTTTTAGGCCGGCTTTACGGCTTTCTGATCAACTTTAGGGCATTTGGCAGATTATAGCAATTTTGGCTGATTTCAGGGTTTTCGGCCGATTTCAGATTTTTTCCGCTGACTATAGTATATGTTATTTGGACGATTTAAGGGCTCTGTGTCAATTTTTTAGTTTTTATGTAGTCTCCACGCTTTTAGACTTATTTTAGGGTTTTAGGCCAGCTTTAGGGCTTTCTTATCAACTTTAGGGTTCTCGGCCGATTTCAGGGTTTTTCCAATATAAAGGGCTCTGGGTCAGTTTTATTGTTTTTCTGTAAACTCTAGGATTTTAGACTGATTTTAGGGATTTTGGCTTATTATAGGGATTTAAGCTAGTTTTATGGCTTTCGGATCAACATTAGGGCATTTAGCTAATTTCAGTGTTTTCGGCCGATTTAGGGGTTTTTTCGTTGACTATAGTATAGGGTATCTGGACGATTTAAGGGCTCTGGGTCAATTTTATGTTTATTCTGTAGACTCTAGGCTTTTAGACTGGATTTAAGGTTTTCGGCTTATTTTGGGGTTTTAGGCCATCTTTAAAGCTTTCGGATTAACTTCTGGGGTTTTTGCCGAATTCAGGGTTTTTGGCCGATTTCAGGGTTTTTAGCCGATTTAAGGGTTTTCGGCTGATTTCAAAGTTTTTCCGCTCACTATAGTATAAGGTATTTGGACGATTTAAGGGCTCTGGGTAATTTTATAGTTTTTCTGTAGACTCTATAGGCTTTTAGACTGATTTTCGGCCGTCTTTAGGGTTTTATGATCAACTTAAGGGCTTTTGGCCGATTTCAGGGTTTTCGGCCGATTTCAGGGTTTTTCCGATGTAAGGGCTCTGGGTCAATTTTATTGTTTTTCTGTAGACTCTAGGATTTCAGACTGACATTAGGGATTTTGTCTTATTATAGTGATTTAGGCTGGTTTTATGGCTTTCGGATAACATTAGGGCTTTTGGCTGATTTCAGTGTTTTCGGCCGATTTCAGGGTTTTTTCGTGGACTGTAGTATAGGGTATCTGGACGATTTAAGGGCTCTCGGTCAATTTTATGGTTATTCTGTAGACTCTAGGCTTTTAGACAGGATTTAGGGTTTTCAGCTTATTATGGGGTTTTAGGTCAGCTTTAAAGCTTCCGGATTAACTTTTGGGGTTTTGGCCGATTTCAGGGTTTTTGGCCGATTTAAGGGTTTTCGGCTGATTTCTGAGTTTTTTCGCTCACTATAGTATATGGTATTTGGACGATTTAAGGGCTCTGGGTCAATTTTATAGTTTTTCTGTAGACTCTATAGGCTTTTAAACTAATTTTAGGGTTTTCGGCTTATTATAGAGTTTTACGCCAGCTTTATGTCTTTCTGATCAATTTTTGGGCTTCTGGCCGATGTCAGGGTTTTTCCGATGTTTATAGTATAGGGTATTTGGTTAATTTAAGGGATCTGGGTCAATTTTATTGTTTTTCTGTAGACTCTAATGGCTTTTGGATTGATTTTAGTGTTATCGGATTATTATAGGGATTTTAGGTCAGGTTTAGGGCTTTTTGATCTACTTAAGGGCTTTTGGCCAATTTCAGGGTTTTCGGCCGATTTTAGGGTTTTTCCGCTAACAATAATATAGGGCATTTGAAAGATTTAAGGCCTTTAGTCAAATTTATAGTTTTTCCGTAGACTCTAGGCTTTAAGATTGATTCTAGGGTTTCGGCTTAATATAGGGTTTGAGGGCGGCTTTATGGTTTTAATGATCAACTTTTAGCCAATTTCAGGGTTTTCGGTAGATTTCAGGGTTATTCTGCTGACTACTGTATAGGGTATTTGGACGATTTAAGGGGTTTCGGGTCACTTTTATGGTTTTTCTGTAAACTCTAGGCTTTTAGACTGATTCTAGGGTTTTTGTCTTATTATAGGGTTTTAGGCCGGCTTTAGGGCTTTCTGATCAACTTTAGGGCATTTTGCAGATTACAGCATTTTCGGCAGATTTCAGGGTTTTCGGCCGATTTCAGATTTTTCCGCTGACTATAGTATATGTTATTTGGACGATTTAAGGGCTCTATGTCAATTTTTGGGTTTTTCTGTAGACAGTACGTTTTTAGACTTGTTTTAGGGTTTTTCGCTTAATATAGGGTTTAGGCCAGCTTTAGGGCTATCTGATCAACTTTAGGATTCTTGACCAATTTCAGGGTTTTTCCGATGTAAGGGCTCTGGGTCAGTTTTATTGTTTTTCAGTAGACTCAAGGATTTCCGACTGATATTAGGGATTTTGGCTTATTATAGTGATTTAGGTTGGTTTTATGGCTTTCGGATAACATTAGGGCTTTTGGCTGATTTCAGTGTTTTCGGCCGATTTCAGGGTTTTTTCGTGGACTATAGTATAGGGTATCTGGACGATTTAAGGGCTCTGGGTCAATTTTATTGTTATTCTGTAGACTCTAGGCTTTTAGACAGGATTTAGGGTTTTCAGCTTATTATGGGGTTTTAGGTCAGCTTTAAAGCTTTCGGATTAACTTTTGGGGTTTTGGCCGATTTCAGGGTTTTTGGCCGATTTAAGGGTTTTCGGCTAATTTCAGAGTTTATCCGCTCACTATAGTATATGGTATTTGGACGATTTAAGGGCTCTGGGTCAATTTTATAGTTTTTCTGTAGACTCTATAGGCTTTAAGACTGATTTTAGGGTTTTCGGCTTATTATAGGGTTTTACGCCAACTTTATGTCTTTCTGATCAATTTTTGGGCTTCTGGCCGATTTCAGGGTTTTTCCGATGTTTATAGTATAGGGTATTTGGTCAATTTAAGGGATCTGGGTCAATTTTATTGTTTTTCTGTAGACTCTAATGGCTTTTGGATTGATTTTAGTGTTATCGGATTATTATAGGGATTTTAGGTCAGGTTTAGGGCTTTTTGATCTACTTAAGGGCTTTTGGCCAATTTCAGGGTTTTCGGCCGATTTTAGGGTTTTTCCGCTAACAATAATATAGGGCATTTGAAAGATTTAAGGCCTTTAGTCAAATTTATAGTTTTTCCGTAGACTCTAGGCTTTAAGATTGATTCTAGGGTTTTCGGCTTAATATAGGGTTTGAGGGCGGCTTTATGGTTTTAATGATCAACTTTTAGCCAATTTCAGGGTTTTCGGTAGATTTCAGGGTTATTCTGCTGACTACTGTATAGGGTATTTGGACGATTTAAGGGGTTTCGGGTCACTTTTATGGTTTTTCTGTAAACTCTAGGCTTTTAGACTGATTCTTGGGTTTTTGTCTTATTATAGGGTTTTAGGCCGGCTTTAGGGCTTTCTGATCAACTTTAGGGCATTTTGCAGATTACAGCATTTTCGGCAGATTTCAGGGTTTTCGGCCGATTTCAGATTTTTCCGCTGACTATAGTATATGTTATTTGGACGATTTAAGGGCTCTGTGTCAATTTTTGGGTTTTTCTGTAGACAGTACGTTTTTAGACTTGTTTTAGGGTTTTTCGCTTAATATAGGGTTTAGGCCAGCTTTAGGGCTATCTGATCAACTTTAGGATTCTTGACCAATTTCAGGGTTTTTCCGATGTAAGGGCTCTGGGTCAGTTTTATTGTTTTTCAGTAGACTCAAGGATTTCCGACTGATATTAGGGATTTTGGCTTATTATAGTGATTTAGGTTGGTTTTATGGCTTTCGGATAACATTAGGGCTTTTGGCTGATTTCAGTGTTTTCGGCCGATTTCAGGGTTTTTTCGTGGACTATAGTATAGGGTATCTGGACGATTTAAGGGCTCTGGGTCAATTTTATTGTTATTCTGTAGACTCTAGGCTTTTAGACAGGATTTAGGGTTTTCAGCTTATTATGGGGTTTTAGGTCAGCTTTAAAGCTTTCGGATTAACTTTTGGGGTTTTGGCCGATTTCAGGGTTTTTGGCCGATTTAAGGGTTTTCGGCTAATTTCAGAGTTTATCCGCTCACTATAGTATATGGTATTTGGACGATTTAAGGGCTCTGGGTCAATTTTATAGTTTTTCTGTAGACTCTATAGGCTTTAAGACTGATTTTAGGGTTTTCGGCTTATTATAGGGTTTTACGCCAACTTTATGTCTTTCTGATCAATTTTTGGGCTTCTGGCCGATTTCAGGGTTTTTCCGATGTTTATAGTATAGGGTATTTGGTCAATTTAAGGGATCTGGGTCAATTTTATTGTTTTTCTGTAGACTCTAATGGCTTTTGGATTGATTTTAGTGTTATCGGATTATTATAGGGATTTTAGGTCAGGTTTAGGGCTTTTTGATCTACTTAAGGGCTTTTGGCCAATTTCAGGGTTTTCGGCCGATTTTAGGGTTTTTCCGCTAACAATAATATAGGGCATTTGAAAGATTTAAGGCCTTTAGTCAAATTTATAGTTTTTCCGTAGACTCTAGGCTTTAAGATTGATTCTAGGGTTTTCGGCTTAATATAGGGTTTGAGGGCGGCTTTATGGTTTTAATGATCAACTTTTAGCCAATTTCAGGGTTTTCGGTAGATTTCAGGGTTATTCTGCTGACTACTGTATAGGGTATTTGGACGATTTAAGGGGTTTCGGGTCACTTTTATGGTTTTTCTGTAAACTCTAGGCTTTTAGACTGATTCTAGGGTTTTTGTCTTATTATAGGGTTTTAGGCCGGCTTTAGGGCTTTCTGATCAACTTTAGGGCATTTTGCAGATTACAGCATTTTCGGCAGATTTCAGGGTTTTCGGCCGATTTCAGATTTTTCCGCTGACTATAGTATATGTTATTTGGACGATTTAAGGGCTCTGTGTCAATTTTTGGGTTTTTCTGTAGACAGTACGTTTTTAGACTTGTTTTAGGGTTTTTCGCTTAATATAGGGTTTAGGCCAGCTTTAGGGCTATCTGATCAACTTTAGGATTCTTGACCAATTTCAGGGTTTTTCCGATGTAAGGGCTCTGGGTCAGTTTTATTGTTTTTCAGTAGACTCAAGGATTTCCGACTGATATTAGGGATTTTGGCTTATTATAGTGATTTAGGTTGGTTTTATGGCTTTCGGATAACATTAGGGCTTTTGGCTGATTTCAGTGTTTTCGGCCGATTTCAGGGTTTTTTCGTGGACTATAGTATAGGGTATCTGGACGATTTAAGGGCTCTGGGTCAATTTTATTGTTATTCTGTAGACTCTAGGCTTTTAGACAGGATTTAGGGTTTTCAGCTTATTATGGGGTTTTAGGTCAGCTTTAAAGCTTTCGGATTAACTTTTGGGGTTTTGGCCGATTTCAGGGTTTTTGGCCGATTTAAGGGTTTTCGGCTAATTTCAGAGTTTATCCGCTCACTATAGTATATGGTATTTGGACGATTTAAGGGCTCTGGGTCAATTTTATAGTTTTTCTGTAGACTCTATAGGCTTTAAGACTGATTTTAGGGTTTTCGGCTTATTATAGGGTTTTACGCCAACTTTATGTCTTTCTGATCAATTTTTGGGCTTCTGGCCGATTTCAGGGTTTTTCCGATGTTTATAGTATAGGGTATTTGGTCAATTTAAGGGATCTGGGTCAATTTAAGGGATCTGGGTCAATTTTATTGTTTTTCTGTAGACTCTAATGGCTTTTGGATTGATTTTAGTGTTATCGGCTTATTATAGTGTTTTAGGCCGGCATTAGGGCTTTCTGATCAACTTTAGGGCATTTGGCAGATTACAGCATTTTCGGCTGATTTCAGGGTTTTCAGCCGATATCAGATTTTTTCCGCTGACTATAGTATATGTTATTTGGACGATTTAAGGGCTCTGTGTCAATTTTTGGGTTTTTCTGTAGACTCTACGCTTTTAGACTTGTTTTAGGGTTTTTGGCTTATTATAGGGTTTAGGCCAGCTTTAGGGCTATCTGATCATACTGATATTAGGGATTTTGGCTTATTATAGTGATTTTAGGCCGGCTTTAGGGCTTTTTGATCAACTTTAGGGCTGTTGGCTTATTTCAGGGTTTTCTGCCGATTTTAGGGTTTTTCCGCTGACAATAATCAAGGGCATCTGAATGATTTAAGGCCTCTGGTCAAATTTATATTTTTTCCGTAGACTCTAGGCTTTAAGATTGGTTGTAGGGTTTTCGGCTTATTATAGGGTTTGAGGGTGGCTTTATGGTTTTTCTGATCAACTTTTAGCCAATTTTAGGGTTTTCGGCAGATTTCTGGGTTTTTCCGCTGACTACAGTATAGGGTATTTGGACGATTTAAAGGCCCTGTGTGAATTTTTTGGTTTATCTGTAGACTCTACAGTTTAGGGTTCTCGGCCGATTTTAGGGTTTTTTCGATGTAAGGGCTCTGGGTCAGTTTTATTGTTTTTCTGCAGACACTAGGATTACAGACTGATTTTAGGGATTTTGGCTTATTATAGGGATTTAGGCTGGTTTTATGGCTTTTCGAATCAAGATTAGGGCTTTTGGCTGATTTCAGTGTTTTCGGCCGATTTCAGGGTTTTTTCGTTGACTATAGGGTAGGGTATCTGGACGATTTAAGGGCTCTGGGTCAATTTTATGGTTATTCTGTAGACTCTAGGAAATTAGACTGGATTTAGGGTTTTCGGCTTATTATGGGATTTTAGGCCAGCTTTATAGCTTTCGGATTAACTTTTGGGGTTTTTTCCGATTTCAGGGTTTTTGGCCGATTTAAGGGTTTTCAGCTGATTTAAGAGTTTTTCCGCTCACTATACTATATGGTATTTGGACGATTTAAGGGCTCTGGGTCAATTTTATAGTTTTTCTGTAGACTGTATAGGCTTTTAGACTGATTTTAGGGTTTTCGGCTTATATTAGGGTTTTAGGCCAGCTTTATGGCTTTCTGATCAATTTTTGGGCTTCTAGCCGATTTCAGGGTTTTTCCGATGTTTATAGTATAGGGTATTTGGTCAATTTAAGGGATCTGGGTCAATTTTATTGTTTTTCTGTAGACTCTAATAGCTTTTAGATTGATTTTAGTGTTTTCGGCTTATTATTGTGATTTTAGGACGGCTTTAGGGCTTTTTGATCAACTTTTTGGCTTTTGGCTGATTTCAGGGTTTTTCCGATGTTTATAGTATAGGGCATTTGGTCAATTTAAGGGATCTGGATCAATTTTATGGCTATTTTGTTTTTCTGTAGACTCTAATGGCTTTTAGATTGATTTTAGTGTTTTCGGCCTATTATAGCGATTTTAGGCCGGCTTTAGGGCTTTTTGATCAACTTTAGGGCTTTTGGCCGATTTTAGGGTTTTCTGCGATTTTAGGGTTTTTCCCCTTACAATAATAAAGGGCATTTGAATGATTTAAGGCCTCTGGTCAAATTTATAGTTTTTCCGTAGACTCTAGGCTTTAAGACTGATTCTAGGGTTTTCAGCTTATTATAGGGTTTGAGGGCGGCTTTATGGTTTTTATGATCAACTTTTAGCCAATTTCAGTGTTTTCGGCAGATTTCAGGGTTTTTCCGCTTACTACAGTATACGGTATTTGGACGATTTAAGGGCTCCGGGGCAATTTTTTGGTTTTTCTGTAAACTCTAGGCTTTTAGACTGATTTTAGGGTTTTCGTCTTATTATAGGGTTTTAGGCTGGCTTTAGGGCTTTCTGATCAACTTTAGGGCATTTGGCAGATTACAGCATTTTTGGCTGATTTCAGGGTTTTCGACCGATTTCTTATTTTTTCCGCTGACTATAGTATATGTTATTTGGACGATTTAGGGGTCCGGTGTCAATTTTATGGTTTTTCTGTAGACTCTACGCTTTTAGACTTATTTTAGGGTTTTTGGCTTAATATAGGGTTTTAGGCCAGCTTTAGGGCTTTCTGATCAGCTTTAGGGTTCTCGGCCAATTTCAGGGTTTTTCCGATGTAAGGGCTCCGGGTCAGTTTTATTGTTTTTCTGTAGACTCTAGGATTTTAGACCGATTTTAGGGATTTTCGCTTATTATGGGGATATAGGCGGGTTTTATGGCTTTCGGATCAACATTAGGGCTTTTGGCTGATTACAGTGTTTTCGGCCGATTTCAAGGTTTTTTCGTTGACTATAGTATAGGGTATCTGGACGATTTAAGGGCTCTGGGTCAATTTTATCGTTATTCTGTAGACTCTAGGCTTTTAGACTGGATTTAGGGTTTTCGGCTTATTATGGGGTTTCAGGCCAGCTTTAAAGCTTTCGGATTAACTTTTGGGGTTTTTGCCGATTTCAGGGTTTTCGGCCGATTTCAGGGTTTTCGTCTGATTTCAGAGTTTTCGGCTGATTTCAGAGTTTTTCCGCTGACTATAGTGTATGGTATTTGGACGATTTAAGAGCTCTGGGTCAATTTAATATTGGCTTAAATGCACTTTTTGCCCCTGGTAATTCACACAGTTGCAAATTGAACCCCACTAAGTTTTTTGTCACAAAATGTACCCCTCTGAATTTTGAGATGAGCACTTTATGCCCTTCCGTCAGTGTGCCGTTAAAAAATGGACGGAAGGGATGACATGGCGCTGACGTGGCATGCCACGTCATTAAATCAGTTTTAGAATTTGGATAAAATGGTGGGGGAGATTCGAACACAGGACTTGGAAGTGGCAAAACACACATTTTTCCAGTTGAGCTACACAACCAATTAATAATATAATGAACAAAATTTAATTTATATCTTCTCCATCTTAACAATTAAAAAAAATTGCAGGCCCAGCCATCCTTTATAGTATAGGGTATTTGGTCAATTTAAGGGATCTGGGTCAATTTTATTGTTTTTCTGTAGACTCTAAAGGCATTTAGATTGATTTTAGTGTTTTCGGCTTATTATAGGGATTTTAGGCCGGGTTTAGGGCTTTTTGATCAACTTTAGGGCTTTTGCCCGATTTCAGGGTTTTCGGCCGATTTTAGGGTTTTTCCGCTGACACTAATAAAGGGCATTTGAATGATTTAAGGCCTCTGGTCAAATTTATAGTTTTTCCGTAGACTCTAGGATTTAAGACTGTTTCTAGGGTTTTCGGCTTATTATAGGGTTTGAGGGCGGCTTTATGGTTTTTCT
Source organism: Acmispon strigosus (assembly GCA_030819835.1). Taxonomy (NCBI): domain Eukaryota; kingdom Viridiplantae; phylum Streptophyta; class Magnoliopsida; order Fabales; family Fabaceae; genus Acmispon; species Acmispon strigosus. The sequence continues at coordinate 18,762,810 of JAUAMA010000004.1, read as the reverse complement.
GATAAACTTTTAGCCAATTTCAGGGTTTTCGGCAGATTTCAGCGTTTTTTCGCTGACTACAGTATAGGGTATTTGGACGATTTAAGGGCTCCGGGTCAATTTTATGGCTTTTCTGTAAACTCTAGGCTTTAAGACTGATTTTAGGGTTTTCGTCTTATTATAGGGTTTTAGGCCAGCTTTAGGGCTTTCTGATCAACTTTTGGGCATTTGGCAGATTACAGCATTTTCGGCTGATTTCAGGGTTTTCGGCCGATTTCATATTTTTTCCGCTGACTATAGTATATGTCTTTTGGACGATTTAAGGGCCCTGTGTCAATTTTTTGGTTTTTCTGTAGACCCTACGCTTTTAGACTTATTTTATGGTTTTTGGCTTAATATAGGGTTTAAGGCTAGCTTTAGGGCTTTCTGATCAACTTTAGGGTTCTTGGCCGATTTTAGGGTTTTTCCGATGTAAGGGATCTCGGTCAGTTTTATTGTTTTTCTGTAGACTCTAGGATTTTAGACAAATTTTAGGGATTTTGGCTTATTATAGGGATTTAGCCTGGTTTTATGGCTTTCGGATCAACATTAGGGCTTTTGGCTGATTTCAGTGTTTTCGGCCTATTTCAGGGTTTTTTCGTTGACTATAGTATAGGGTATCTGGACGATTTAAGGGCTCTGGGTCAATTTTATGGTTATTCTGTAGACTCTAGGCTTTTAGACTGGATTTAGGGATTTCGGCCTATTATGGGATTTTAGGCTAGCTTTAAAGCGTTCGGATTAACTTTTGGGGTTTTTGCCGATTTCAGAGTTTTTGGCCGATTTCAGAGTTTGTGGCCGATTTAAGGGTTTTCGTTTGATTTCAGAGTTTTTCCGCTCATTATAGTATAGGGTATTTGGTCAATTTAAGGGATCTGGATCAATTTTATTGTTTTTCTGTAGGCTCCAATGGCTTTTAATTTGATTTTAGTGTTTTTCGGCTTATTATAGGGATTTTAGGCCAGCTTTAGGGCTTTTAGATCAACTTTAGGGCTTTTGGCTGATTTCAGGGTTTTCGGCCGATTTTAGGGTTTTTCCGCTGACAATAATAAAGGGCATTTGAATGATTTAAGGCCTATGGTCAAATTTATAGTTTTTCCGTAGACTCTAGGCTTTAAGACTGATTCTAGGGTTTTAGGCTTATTATAGGGTTTGAGGGCGGCTTTATAGTTTTTCTGATCAACTTTTAGCCAATTTCAGGGTTTTAGGCAAATTTCAGGGTTTTTCCGCTGACTACAGTATAGGGTATTTGGACGATTTAAGGGCTCCGGGTCAATTTTATGGTTTTTTTGTAAACTCTAGGCTTTTAGACTGATTTTAGGGTTTTCGTCTTATTATAGGGATTTAGGCCGGCTTTAGGGCTTTCTGATCAACATTAGGGCATTTGGCAGATTACAGCATTTTCGGCTGATTTCAGGGTTTTCGGCCGATTTCAGATTTTTTCCGCTGTCTATAGTATACGTTATTTGGACGATTTAAGGGCCCTGTGTCAATTTTTTGTTTTTTCTGTAGACTCTACGCTTTTAGACTTATTTTAGGGTTTTTGGCTTAATATAGGGTTTTAGGCCAGCTTTAGGGCTTTCTGATCAACTTTAGGGTTCTCGATCGATTTCAGGGTTTTTCCGATGTAAGGGCTTTGGGTCAGTTTTATTGTTTTTCTGTAGTCTCTAGGATTTTAGACTGATTTAAGGGATTTTGGCTTATTATAGGGATTTAGGCTGGTTTTATGGCTTTCGGATCAACATTAGGGCTTTTGGCTGATTTTAGTGTTTTCGGCCGATTTCAGGGTTTTTTCGTTGACTATAGTATAGGGTATCATGACGATTTAAGGGTTTTGGGTCAATTTTATGGTTATTCTGTCGACTCTAAGCTTTTAGACTGGATTTAGGGTTTTCGGCTTTGGACAGGGCGAGCGCCCCACGACAGTAAGAGGGCGACCAACATTAGTAAAGGGCGGCCCAGAATGGCGACCCAGGGGCTTATTTGTAATACATAGGATATTGGGCCTGATCTTTGAGGCCCATAGGCTTAGTCTGAATAAAATGTAATTTATGGCCTTCCTCCCTATAAATAGCCAAGTGAGACTCATGTAAAGGGGACCTGAGTTATCTATTCTCTATGCTCTCTCAATTCGAGAACATTTGGCGCCGTCCATGGGGAAAGGTAAAACTTTTCCCACCTACGAAAAAAAGCTTTCGTTTTCTACTGTTGAGTGAGGGGCGATTTTTAAAAAAAAAAAAAAAAAGAGAGAAGCAGCCACGAACGCCCTGAATTTCTCTCTTCTCCCTTCAAGAACCCTAATTCACCCACCGGCGCCGCCACACTCGTCTCCTTCATCAGTCCACCACTGCCGCCCATTCTCCACCCTCATCTACTCTCGACCCTCACAGGCAGCCGCCACCACCACTCCTCTTCCAATCGGCCTTCAGCGCCGCCACCATGGATCCAACAACAGTGAGAACAAAACCGTTTGGGCTGGAGAAATCACAACCATCACAACTACCGCGCCACTCTGTTTGCACCAGCGTCGCCCCATCACAGCGCGCCCTCTTCCTCCGTTCCAGAGTCCGGCTTAAGGCACTCTGACACCGCCCTCCTCATCTCCTACGGTGATGCCTTCTTCATCAATCCACCCAACCGCCCTCCAAGAGGAGATGGTGATGCCATCGTCAAAAGGAGCAAACACACAGCCGCGCAGGGAAAAGAGGGCGTGAGATCGAGAAAACGAAAATAAGAAAATGGCGACAGGCATCGCGCGGCGGCGTGCCTTGCCGGCGAAGAGCCGGGCGACTGGTTCACTGCCGTCATTGACATTCCATGTCACAAACTGGAACGTTAGTTCCAACTCAAGATCAGTGAAGAGAAGAGAACGCCGAGGACTGCCGTCACCGACACGCCGCTGCAAACAACAGAGGGACGGCAAATCATCTTCATTGTTTTCGATATTCATCTTCAGGCCATACACATTTCACTCTCTCTGACATTCATCTTCGTTCTTTGAATTTTTTTTAACACCTTGATGCTCTCTTTTCATTGTTCTTTGTCATTCAAATTGTAGATATACATTTTGCATTAAAGGTGTTTGATAAAAGGCTCCAGTGAGAAGATGCTTCTGAGAATCTGGGTACAGCGATAAAGATACGAAATTAGGACGTGGGAGCAGGTTAAAGGGATCGACAATTCGACGGGCAGGCACGTGACATTTGCGAAAAGGAGAAAGGGATTGCCCAAGAAAGCCAAAGAGTTAGCAATTCTCTGTGATACACAGAAGTTGGACTTGTCATATTCTCCAGCACAGGAAAGCTTTATGAATATTCAAGCACCAGGTTAATTTCTTCATCATATATGTCCATAGCAATACAAATTAAGAATGGACCTTTATGTGTTTACAGACTGCTACAACTACTATATGCTCTCATCATCATATATAGTCTGGTATGTTTGCTCTTGATTGATAAATTTAAGTGAAACTTTTATACATGTACATGCTCATAAAAGGACAAGCGCATGCATGTGAACTTAATATCCACCAAACCATTGGTCGATCAGTAGAGCTGCAATCCACTTATAGGTTTGGTTTTGAATAATTAACCAGTTTAAATACCCATCTTTTACATCAACTTAGTTTTGTCAAGTGAAGAAGGATATATAGAAGTTTTCTCACGCAGGATTCCAACCCTTGCATAACTATAACCATTGTCAAACTTGTTTGAAAATTCCTATATAATTAATTCTAATGTTAAAGTTAATTGTGGAAAGAAACTTCTATAAGTAATTGTCAAATGTCAAAAAACTTATTCTGAGGAAAAATAAGAAAATTAAACATGCATATGCTATAAATGGTGTTAATTGAAGTGAGTGGTATTTAGAATGTGGAAGTGTTAGCCAGCAGTACAGACTAGCTGATAGAGCAAACCCCACCCCAAAAGCAATATTTAAGTCTAAATTAGGATCACTATCATTGGAAAGTGTATGCATTAGATAAAGTGTTGTCGCCACTAGTCTTGTAGAGACAAACCTAATTATGGTATTAAACCTAGCTGACCTAGCAATTTTAATTCGGTAGGTTTCATTGTCCTTGTCAATCTCATTTGGTTTACCCCTTGTTAGGGTCTCTAGCTTGGGATTTGTTCCTTTTCTATATATTATATTCTCAGTTTAGTCCATATATATGCTCACAGTGTTTGGAATTTCTGGCACATATATATATGCTTTCCAGTAAAGTCTACAACTTCTTGTAGATTAAGTATATATGTATTTTGAAATGTTATTTTACAATACTATTTTTAATAGTTATTTTAATTTTACAACTTCATGTTATTTTACCGTACTTCAAGCCCTGTTCTATCTCACTTCACAATGGGAACTAGGATATAACTTGCATTGATTATTCTTCTCCATCTTATTCCCTATTATGTTTGATAAAAAATATGTAGATGGAACTAAGTTGTCAAGTGGTAAAATTTAGAGCAGAATTATTGTTATCAATGTACTTGTAAAGATCCAACCAGCGGTGTGCTCATGAGATAAGAATTTGAATTATTCCGGAATGGTGATGTGCATGTTATTAGAAGTTATTCTTGGTTTCTTTATTCTGTGAATTAGTATCACTGTATTAGCATGCTTGGCCATAATTTATGCACTATTCTTGGTAGCCCCTGTTCTTTTACAAGTATTATCTCTTATTTTGTTCATGAGTACTTATGGAAAATAAAAAAGAAAGAGCGAGAAACTGATTCTGTTTCAGTGCACCTTTCTTCTCTTTAGAAATATACATTTGTTGGAAACAATCTTAGTGTTGAGCATACATTGTTAGTTATTACTATCAATTTTTTTTTTTTATTCCCATAATTTGTGAGCATGAATTCTGGAAAAGTATACTAGCGTGGCATGTAACCTGAGAATGCTTATGAATCAGTTCTGAATTTCTATCAATTTCTATCAAATCCTTTTTGTTGTTGCACAATTACACTATGAAGAGATCATTCTAAATTGGAGGAAAAGGGGTCCCTTGGTGATTTAAAATTTAAAATTGAAGTATGCCACTTGAAGCTAGATCAATTTGAGTGTCATGTTTACATTTGTTAATTGATATTGTATTCTACTTGTTCGAAGCTTTATATCATTTTCGTCGGTGTACTATATGTTGTGGTTGACAGTATTAAACACCATTGGCATGTCCATTACAAGAATATCATACATGTGTAGTATTTCTTTCAAAAGAAAGGGAACTGTCCATAGGGACTCTAATTTTGATTTAATCAACCTTGTTATTCTGATTTCATGTTTGATTTAATTGATTATAATATCCTGGGCACATATTAGACTTAATTGATATTGCTATCTTACCTTCAATTATAGCTTATTCGCTTAATCAGTTATGGTATTAGGGGTTCTTGATGATTGTTTAATTGTTGTATTACCTATTTAGAATAAGGGCAGCATTTTTGAGGTTCTAATGTGATTAAGCTAGTTGGAAAAGTGATTCCGAAAAATCAACATCGTCAGTTTTTGAAGAAAATGGATGATAGGGATAAGTTAGAGAATCTTAAGCATAATTTGAATATTAGTATGAATTTAGAAACAACAATTTCATGTCAGATTCACAATTCAATGAGAATAGTATTGTTGTTTGCTATCTTTCTGAGCCTGAAGTAGCCTTATTCTGCTTAGTTTAATTAATTTTGAGTATAGATAATATTCCTTATATGCATGGGTAGTAGTATGATTAGTCGAGATTGTAACTTATTTAAAATATTTTATAAACTTCAGGATATTACAAAATTGATTCTTAAGACTAACTGCATAATGCGCTGATAGTGGTTACTATGCAGTAGTATGTTCATAGCGTTTGGAGTATATACATTGCATTATTATGAATATGTCAATGGATATGTATATTTTGTTTTTAACTAACAATTTGTGGCAAGTTAAGCATAGGAAAAGCAATAATTTTATTCAGAGAAAAGGGCATCTCGAAATCCCAAGCAACAATGTAAAAGAGCTTCTGCAGAATGCTTATCCGGAACTGAGAGAACACATCAAATGATCTTCTGATTTGCTAATGTTTCCCGGGAAACCGCCATTTGGCGATCCTCTTGCAAGTGACCGCCCTTTGTTTGTGAAAAATTCCATGGTAGCATTTGGTGGTGGTTTGGTTTAGGGGGATGATGGCGTTGGAGTTTTGGTTGAAAGGAGGTGTTGGTTTAGAATGAAGTTTTTGTTTAGGAAATGAGGGCGTTTGAGTATGGGTGGAAGGGTGATCTAATGGAGGCTGCCATGGAATTTGTATGCAACTTTTCTTGTTGTTTTTTGGCGGTCCTATTTTATGTTTCTTTCAGACACGGTGGAGATAGGAAATACACGCAATTTATGGGCCAAGGCGCCTGGAGAAATTATCAGTTAGAAGGATTCCAAGGAACGCTCTGAATCTAAAGCATTATTACAGTTAAGGTAGTACAAAGCAAGGGCGCGGAGGATCCTCCCCATGGAGAATAAAGATAATAAATTCAGCCGATGAAAAGGTCAATAATTGGGCCTTAAGGTGGCCCAGCCAAAACCCAAAACTTTTCTTTTGCAGGTACAAAACAAGGGCGTGGAGGACTTCCCTAATAGTCTTAAGGACTTCCGAGGGTAAGATCTGATGAGGCGACCCTTGTAACAAAATTCGGTCGCCCCATATGTCAATACAATGCAAATTGGCGCAAATATGGGATCGCCCGAATAAGCACGTTAGACATCCGAGGCCCAGTGGCGGTCTAAATCCCAAGGCCATAAAATGGTCTAAATCTCAAGGCCTAGTAGCGGTCTAAATTCCAATGCCCAGTGGCGGTCTAAATCCCAAGGTCCATAGAGGATCTAAATTCCATTTACCGATTACGTGGTCCAGTAGTGACAAAATAAATTTCTTCGCCGCTTCCAAGATGCCAAGGGGGAAATTGTACTCTCTAGCCTGGCGCACTGTCCCGTTTTCCAGGCGGGAAGACGCGGTGCGTGAACGGTGGCTCTCTTGGAACGGTGGGGCGCGACCCTTGTACGATACGGCGAAGAAAGCCCAACCTTGATCGAAGAAGATCGAGCACGTCTATTGAGCCAAGCCTCGGGCAACCCCAGCGGCCACTAGGATCTGAGCAAAAGTCTCACTGAGCAGAAGTCTCGCCGTGCGAGCAAAAGCCTTGATCGAATTAAATCAAGCCAAAGTCTCACCGGAATAAGGTCGAGCGAAAGCCCCGCCTTGAGCGGGCCAAAGCCTCATAACAGACAACTAGCACAAACACAGGGCGTGCGGGTCATCACGTGACTCATAAAATTTCTAGCCTCTGGCCGCCCTAGTTGCGTAAGACCGAGCACCCCCAAGCCTCGTTAGAAGAGCCATGCGAGTACGACTCGTTACGCGAGCGAAAACCATGCGTGCAACAAAGGTCCAATGGCGGCCTAGAGTATCACTTTTACCATGGCCTAGAAGCGCCCTCAAACTTTATTTCTTTGAAAACAATGGCTTACAGAAGCGCCCTCAAAATTATTTCTTTCAAAACAATGCCCCAGTGGCGATTTCAAACTTTTTTTCAAAAACAGTGGCCTAAACGCGCCCTCAAGCTTTATTTCTTCAAAACAATGATCCCGTGGCGACTTCAAAATTATTTATTTTAAAATGGTCCAGTGGCGACCCAAAAGTTATTTCTTTCAGAATAATGCCCCTGTGGCGACCTAGAAAATTATTTCTTTTAAAATGGTCCAGTAGCGACTTGAAGAACTAATAACTGTGTTTGCAGGAGAGAAATATAGAAAACAGGTAACAGGATGAGGAAAGCATGAGGCACAGTTGGGCGGGTACACCAGGTCAACCTGGCGAGTAATTCTCCAACACACTTACACTTTCTGGATGGGCGATCAAGTTGTAATAGGGCGAGCTGTTACATACTTTCGGGGCTCAAATAGATTTGTGGGCTGGCAGCAACTCCTGTAGGGCGAGCGACTTCTTCCTGGCGGCTGCAGTTGACATGATGATCACTTCATTCCACACTAGGTGTGTCGACCCCTCCCAGCGTCACATTTACTCACATTTTCAGGCTAGGATTGGCGACATTTATTCCCCGTGCCCAGGCCTTAGGCGACTCATTTCTCTATAGAATGCTGTACTCTTTTTCCTTCACTAGGTTTTTGTCCCACAGGGTTTTTCCTAGGAAGGTTTTAACGAGGCATGTTCTATAGAGATGACCGCCCAAAGGAAGCGTCGGTTGGAATTACATGGCGAGTACTCTTTGAAGACACACTTCATCTTCGTGCCTCAGACTTGGTGTCTTGTGGGCTTGTGGACAGGGCGAGCGTCCCACAACAGTAAGAGGGCGACCAACATTAGTAAAGGGCGGCCCAGAATGGCGACCCAGGGGCTTATTTGTAATACATAGGATATTGGGCCTGATCTTTGAGGCCCATAGGCTTAGTCTGAATAAAATGTAATTTATGGTCTTCCTCCCTATAAATAGCCAAGGGAGACTCATGTAAAGGGGACCTGAATTATCTATTCTCTATGCTCTCTCAATTCGAGAACAGGCTTATTATGGGGTTATAGGCCAGCTTTAAAGCTTTCGGATTAACTTTTGGGGTTTTAGCCGATTTCAGGGTTTTTGGCCGATATAAGGGTTTTCGGCTGATTTTAGAGTTTTTCCGCTCATTATAGTATATGGTATTTGGACGATTTAAGTACCTCTTGGGGTTGGAATAACTCGAAAACCCAGCCACTGTGAGTAGTCTCATGGGAAAACTCAGCCACAGGACGGGGAAACTTAGTCACTAAGGAATTAGTGTAATGGGACTAATGAGTCAACTAATGAAAAACCTTAGTCACTGAACGAGTTTCCCTGGCAAATCCTAGAAAAATAACCTCTTTGTGTGGGAAAAACTAGAAAACCTTGTCACTGTGAGTAGTCTCATCGGAAAACTCAGTCGCAGGAGGGGAAGACTTAGTCACAAAGGAATTCGTGTCATGGAAAAAATGAGTCACCGGATAGGAAAATTTTACTCACCGGGTGAGTTTCAATGGAAAATACTTGTAAAATAACCTCTTTGTATGGGAAAATCTCGAGAACCTCATCACCTTGACTAGTCTCACGGGAAAACTCAGTCACACGAGGGGAAAACTTAGTCACTAAGGAATTAGTGTCATTGGAAATATGAGTCACCGGATGGGAAAACCTTAGTCAATGGACTAGTTTCAATGGAAAAACATAGTAAAATAACCACTTTGTGTTGGAATAACTCAAAAACTTAGCCACTGTGAGTAGTCTCATGGGAAAACTCAGCCACAAGAGGGGGAAACTTAGTCACTAAGGAATTAGTGTAATGGGACTAATGAGTCAACTAATGAAAAAACCTTAGCCACCGAACGAGTTTCCATGGCAAATCCTAGTAAAATAACCTCTTTGTGTGCGAAAAACTAGAAAACCTTGTCACTGTGAGTAGTCTCATCGGAAAACTCAGTCGTAGGAGGGGAAAGACTTAGTCACAAAGGAATTCGTGTCATGGAAAAAATGAGTCACTGGATGGGAAAATTTTACTCACCGGACGAGTTTCAATGGAAAACACTTGTAAAATAACCTCTTTGTGTGGGAAAAACTCGAGAACCTCATCAACTTGACTGGTCTCACGGGAAAACTCAGTCACACGAGGGGAAAACTTAGTCACTAAGGAATTAGTGTCATGGGAAAAATGAGTGACCGGAGGGGAAAACCTTAGCAAATGGACTAGTTCCAATGGCAAAAACTCGTAAAATAACTTCTTTGTGTTGGAAAAACTCGAAAACCCAGGCACTGTGAGTAGTCTCATGGGTAAACTCAGCCACAGGAGGGGGAAACTTAGTCAGTAAGGAATTAGTGCCATGGGACTAATGAGTCAACTAATGGGAAAACCTTAGTCACCGAACGTGTTTCCTTGGCAAATCCTAGTAAAATAACCTCTTTGTGTGGGAAAACTAGAAAACCTTGTCACTGTGAGTAGTCTCATCGGAAAACTCAGTCGCAGGAGGGGAAGACTTAGTCACAAAGGAATTCGTGTCATGGAAAAAATGAGTCACCGGACGAGTTTCAATGGAAAAGACTTGTAAAATAACCTCTTTGTGTGGGAAAATCTCGAGAACCTCATCACCTTGACTAGTCTCACGGGAAAACTCAGTCACGCGAGGGGAAAGCTTAGTTACTAAGGAATTAGTGTCATGGGAAAAATGAGTCACCGGATGGGAAAACCTTAGTCGATGGACTAGTTTCAAAGGCAAAACCTAGTAAAATAACCTCTTTGTGCTGGAAAAACTCGAAAACCCAGCCACTGTGAGTAGTCTCATGGGAAAACTCAGCCACAGGATGGGGAAACTTAGTCACTAAGGAATTAGTGCCATGGGACTAACGAGTCAATTAATGGGAAAACTTTAGTCACCGAACGAGTTTCCATGGCAAATCCTTGTAAAATAACCTCTTTGTATGGGAAAAACTTGAAAACTATGTCACCGTGAGTAGTCTCATCGGAAAACTCAGTCGCAGGAGGGGAAGACCTAATCACAAAGGAATTTGTGTCATGGAAAACATGAGTCACCGGATGAGAAATTTTACTCACCGGACGAGTTGTAATGGAAAATACTTGTAAAAATAACCTCTTTGTGTGGGAAAAACTCGAGAACCTTATCACCTTGACTAGTCTCACGGGAAAACTCAGTCACACGAGGGGAAAACTTAGTCACTAAGGAATTAGTGTCATGAGAAAAATGAGTCACTGGATGCGAAAACCTTAGTCAATGGACTAGATTCTGTGGCAAAACCTAGTAAAATAACTTCTTTTTGTTGGAATAACTCGAAAACCCAGCCACTGTGAGTAGTCTCATGGGGAAACTCAGCCACAGGAGGGGGGAACTTATTCACTAAGGAATTAGTGCCATGGGACTAATGAGTTAACGACTGGGAAAACCTTAGTCACCGAACGAGTTTCCAAGGCAAATCCTAGTAAAATAACCTCTTTGTGTGGGAAAAATTAGAAAACCTAGTCACTGTGAGTAGTCTCATCGGAAAACTCAGTCGCAGGAGGGGAAGACTTAATCACAAAGGAATTCGTGTCATGGAAAAAATGAGTCACCGGATGGGAAAATTTTACTCACCGGACGAGTTTCAATGGAAATTACTTGTAAAATAACCTATTTGTGTGGGAAAAACTCGAGAACCTCATCACCTTGAATAGTCTCACGTGAAAACTCAGTCACAAGAGGGGAAAACTTATTCACTAAGGAATTAGTGTCATGGGAAAAATGATTCACCGGATAGGAAAACCTTAGTCAATGGACTAGTTTCAACGGCAAAACCTAGTAAAATTACCTCTTTGTGTTGGAAAAACTCGAAAACCCAGCCACTGTGAGTAGTCTCATGGGAAAACTCAGCCACAGGAGGGGGAACCTTAGTCAGTAAGGAATTAGTACCATGGGACTAATGAGTCAACTAATGGAAAAACCTTAGTCACCGAACGAGTTTCCATGGAAAATCCTAGTAAAATAACCTCTTTAATTGGGAAAAAATAGAAAACCTTGTCACTGTGAGTAGTCTCATCGGAAAACTCAGTCGCTGGAGGGGAAGACTTAATCACAAAGGTATTCGTGTCATGGAAAAAATGAGTCACCTGATGAGAAAATTTTACTCACCGGACGAGTTTCAATGGAAAATACTTGTAAAATAACCTCTTTGTGTGGGAAAAACTCGAGAACCTCATCACCTTGACCAGTCTCACGTGAAAACTCAGTCATACGAGGGGAAAACTTAGTCATAAAGGAATTAGTGTCATGGGAAAAATTAGTCACCGGATGGGAAAATCTTAGTCAATGAACTAGTTTCAATGGCAAAACCTAGTAAAATAACCTCTTTGTGTTGGAAAAACTCGAAAACCTGTCCACTGTAAGTAGTCTCATGGGAAAACTAAACCACAGGAGGGGGAAACTTAGTCACTAAGGAATTGGTGCCATGGGACTAATGAGTCAACTAATGGTAAAACCGTAGTCACCGAACGAGTTTCCATGGCAAATCCAAGTAAAATAACCTCTTTGTGTGGGAAAAACTAGAAAACCTTGCCACTGTAAGTAGTCTCATCGGAAAACACAGTCGCAGGAGGGGAAAACTTAGTCATAAAGGACTTCGTGTCATGGAAAAAATGAGTCAAGGGATAGGAAAATTTTACTCACTGGACGAGTTTCAATGGAAAATACTTGTAAAATAACCTCTTTGTGTGGGAAAAACTGGAGAACCTCATCACCTTGACAAGTCTCACGGGAAAACTCAGTCACATGAGGGGAAAACTTAGTCACTAAGGAATTAGTGTCATGGGAAAAATGAGTCACCGGATGGGAAAATTTTACTCACCGGAAGAGTTTCAACGGAGAATACCTGTAAAATAACCTCTTTGTTAGGAAAAACGCGAGAACCTCACCACCTTAACTAGTCTCACGTGAAAACTCAGTCACACGAGGGGAAAACTTAGTCACTAAGGAATTAGTGTCATGGGAAAAATGAGTCACTCGATGGGAAAACCTTAGTCAATGGACTAGTTTCAATGGAAAAACCTAGTAAAATAACCTCTTTGTGTTGCAAAAACTCGAAAACCCAGCCACCGTGAGTAGTCTCATGGGAAAACTCAGCCACAGGAGGGGGAAACTTAGTCACTAAGGAATTAGTGCCATGGGACTAATGAGTCAACTAATGGGAAAACATTAGTCACCGAACGAGTTTCCATGGCAAATCCTAGTAAAATAACCTCTTTGTGTGGGAAAAACTAGAAAACCTTGTCACTGTGAGTAGTCTCATCGGAAAACTAAGTCGCGGAAGGGGAAGTCTTAGTCACAAAGGAATTCGTGTCATGGAAAAAATGAGTCACCGGATAGGAAAATTTTACTCACCGGAAGAGTTTCAACGGAGAATACCTGTAAAATAACCTCTTTGTTTGGAAAAACGCGAGAACCTTATCACCTTAACTAGTCTCACGTGAAAACTCAGTCACACGAGGGGAAAACTTAGTCACTAAGTGTCATGGGACAAATGAGTCACCGGATGGGAAAATCTTAGTCAATGGACTAGTTTCAATGGCAAAACCTAGTAAAATAACCTCTTTGTGTTGGAATAACTCGAAAACCTAGCCACTTTCAGTAGTCTCATTGGAAAAGTCAGCCACAGGAGCGGGAAACATAGTCACTAAGGAATTAGTGCCACGGGACTAATGAGTCAACTAATGGGAAAACCTTAGTCACCGAACGATTTTCCATGGAAAATCCTAGTCAAATAATCTCTTTGTGTGGGAAAAACTAGAAAACCTTGTCACTGTGAGTAGTCTCATCGGAAAACTAAGTCGCGGGAGGGGAAGTCTTAGTCACAAAGGAATTCGTGTCATGGAAAAAATGAGTCACCGGATGGGAAAATTTTACGCACCGGAAGAGTTTCAACGGAGAATACCTGTAAAATAACCTCTTTGTTAGGAAAAACGCGAGAACCTCATCACCTTAACTAGTATCACGTGATAACTCAGTCACACGAGGGGAAAACTTAGTCACTAAGGAATTTGTGTCATGGGAAAAATGAGTCACCGGATGTGAAAACCTTAGTCAATGGACTAGTTTCAATGGCAAAACCTAGTAAAATAACCTCTTTGTGTTGGAAAAACTCGAAAACCCAGCCACCGTGAGTAGCCTCATGGGAAAACTCAGCCACAGGAGGGGGAAATTTAGTCACTAAGGAATTAGTGCCATGGGACTAATGAGTCAACTAATGGAAAAACCTTAGTCACCGAACGAGTTTACATGGCAAATCCTAGTAAAATAACCTCTTTGAATGGGAAAAAATAGAAAACCTTGTCACTGTGAGTAGTCTCATCGGAAAACTCAGTCGCAGGAGGGGAAGACTTAATCAAAAAGGTATTCGTGTCATGGAAAAAATGAGTCACCTGATGGGAAAATTTTACTCACCGGACGAGTTTCAATGGAAAATACTTGTAAAATAACCTCTTTGTGTGGGAAAAACTCGAGAACCTCATCACCTTGACCGGTCTCACGTGAAAACTCAGTCATACGAGGGGAAAACTTAGTCATAAAGGAATTAGTGTCATGGGAAAAATTAGTCACCGGATGGGAAAATCTTAGTCAATGAACTAGTTTCAATGGCAAAACCTAGTAAAATAACCTCTTTGTGTTGGAATAACTCGAAAACCTGTCCATTGTAAGTAGTCTCATGGGAAAACTAAGCCACAGGAGGGGGAAACTTAGTCACTAAGGAATTAGTGCCATGGGACTAATGAGTCAACTAATGGTAAAACCGTAGTCACCGAACGAGTTTCCATGGCAAATCCAAGTAAAATAACCTCTTTATGTGGGAAAAACTAGAAAACCTTGCCACTGTAAGTAGTCTCATCGGAAAACTCAGTCGCAGGAGGCGAAAACTTAGTCATAAAGGAATTCGTGTCATGGAAAAAATGAGTCAAGGGATAGGAAAATTTTACTCACTGGACGAGTTTCAATGGAAAATATTTGTAAAATAACCTCTTTGTGTGGGAAAAACTGGAGAACCTCATCACCTTGACTAGTCTCACGGGAAAACTCAATCACATGAGGGGAAAACTTAGTCACTAAGGAATTAGTGTCATGGGAAAAATGAGTCACCGGATGGGAAAACCTTAGTCAATGGACTAGTTTCAATGGCAAAACCTAGTAAAATAACCTCTTTATGTTGGAATAACTCGAAAACCTGGCCACTGTCAGTAGTCTCATGGGAAAGGTCAGCCCCAGGAGCGGGAAACATAGTCACTAAGGAATTAGTGCCACGGGAATAATGAGTCAACTAATGGGAAAACCTTAGTCACCGAACGATTTTCCATGGCAAATCCTAGTAAAATAACCTCTTTGTGTGGGATAAACTAGAAAACCTTGTCACTGTGAGTAGTCTCATCGGAAAACTAAGTCGCGGGAGGGGAAGTCTTAGTCACATAGGAATTTGTGTCATGGAAAAAATGAGTCACCGGATGGGAAAATTTTACTCATCGAAAGAGTTTCAACGGAGAATACCTGTAAAATAACCTCTTTGTTAGGAAAAACGCGAGAACCTCATCACCTTAACTAGTCTCACGTGAAAAATCAGTCACACGAGGGGAAAACTTAGTCACTAAGGAATTAGTGTCATGGGAAAAATGCGTCACCCGATGAGAAAACCTTAGTCAATGGACTAGTTTAAATGGCAAAACCTAGTAAAATAACCTCTTTGTGTTGGAAAAACTCGAAAACCCTGCCACCGTGAGTAGTCTCATGGGAAAACTCAGACACGGGAGAGGGAAACTTAGTCACTAAGGAATTAGTGCCATGGGACTAATGAGTCATCTAATGGGAAAACATTAGTCCCCGAACGAGTTTCCATGGCAAATCCTAGTAAAATAACCTCTTTGTGTGGTAAAAACTAGAAAACCTTGTCACTGTGAGTAGTCTCATCGGAAAACTCAGTCGCAGGAGGGGAAGACTTAGTCACAAAGGAATTCGTGTCATGGAAAAAATGTGTCACCGGATGGGAAAATTTTACTCACCGGACGAGTTTCAATGGAAAAGACTTGTAAAATAACCTCTTTGTGTGGGAAAATCTCGAGAACCTCATCACCTTGACTAGTCTCACGGGAAAACTCAGTCACACGAGGGGAAAACTTAGTCACTAAGGAATTAGTGTCATGGGAAAAATGAGTCACCGGATGGGAAAACCTTAGTCAGTGGACTAGCTTCAATGGCAAAACCTAGTAAAATAACCTCTTTGTGTTGGAAAAACTCGAAAACCCAGCCAACGTGAGTAGTCTCATCGGAAAACTCAGCCACAGGAGGGGGAAATTTTGTCACTAAGGAATTAGTGCCATGGGACTAATGAGTCAACTAATGGGAAAACATTAGTCACCGAACGAGTTTCCATGGCAAATCCTAGTAAAATAACCTCTTTGTGTGGGAAAAACTAGAAAACCTTGTCACTGTGAGTAGTCTCATCGGAAAACTAAGTCGCGGGAGGGGAAGTCTTAGTCACAAAGGAATTTGTGTCATGGAAAAAATGAGTCACCGGATGGGAAAATTTTACTCATCGAAAGAGTTTCAACGGAGAATACCTGTAAAATTACCTCTTTGTTAGGAAAAACGCGAGAACCTCATCACCTTAACTAGTCTCACGTGAAAAATCAGTCATACGAGGGGAAAACTTAGTCACTAAGGAATTAGTGTCATGGGAAAAATGCGTCACTCGATGGGAAAACCTTAGTCAATGGAATAGTTTCAATGGCAAAACCTAGTAAAATAACCTCTTTGTGTTGGAAAAACTCGAAAACCCTGCCACCGTGAGTAGTCTCATGGGAAAACTCAGCCACGGGAGGGGGAAACTTAGTCACTAAGGAATTAATGCCATGGGACTAATGAGTCATCTAATGGGTAAGCATTAGTCACCGAACGAGTTTCCATGGCAAATCCTAGTAAAATAACCTCTTTGTGTGGGAAAAACTAGAAAACCTTGTCACTGTGAGTAGTCTCATCGGAAAACTCAGTCGCAGGAGGGGAAGACTTAGTCACAAAGGAATTCGTGTCATGGAAAAAATGAGACACCGGACGAGTTCCAATGGAAAAGACTTGTAAAATAACCTCTTTGTGTGGGAAAATCTCGAGAACCTCATCACCTTGACTAGTCTCACGGGAAAACTCAGTCACACGAGGGGAAAACTTAGTCACTAAGGAATTAGTGCCATGGGACTAACGAGTCAATTAATGGGAAAACTTTAGTCACCGAACGAGTTTCCATGGCAAATCCTTGTAAAATAACCTCTTTGTATGGGAAAAACTTGAAAACTATGTCACCGTGAGTAGTCTCATCGGAAAACTCAGTCGCAGGAGGGGAAGACCTAATCACAAAGGAATTTGTGTCATGGAAAACATGAGTCACCGGATGAGAAATTTTACTCACCGGACGAGTTGTAATGGAAAATACTTGTAAAAATAACCTCTTTGTGTGGGAAAAACTCGAGAACCTTATCACCTTGACTAGTCTCACGGGAAAACTCAGTCACACGAGGGGAAAACTTAGTCACTAAGGAATTAGTGTCATGAGAAAAATGAGTCACTGGATGCGAAAACCTTAGTCAATGGACTAGATTCTGTGGCAAAACCTAGTAAAATAACTTCTTTTTGTTGGAATAACTCGAAAACCCAGCCACTGTGAGTAGTCTCATGGGGAAACTCAGCCACAGGAGGGGGGAACTTATTCACTAAGGAATTAGTGCCATGGGACTAATGAGTTAACGACTGGGAAAACCTTAGTCACCGAACGAGTTTCCAAGGCAAATCCTAGTAAAATAACCTCTTTGTGTGGGAAAAATTAGAAAACCTAGTCACTGTGAGTAGTCTCATCGGAAAACTCAGTCGCAGGAGGGGAAGACTTAATCACAAAGGAATTCGTGTCATGGAAAAAATGAGTCACCGGATGGGAAAATTTTACTCACCGGACGAGTTTCAATGGAAATTACTTGTAAAATAACCTATTTGTGTGGGAAAAACTCGAGAACCTCATCACCTTGAATAGTCTCACGTGAAAACTCAGTCACAAGAGGGGAAAACTTATTCACTAAGGAATTAGTGTCATGGGAAAAATGATTCACCGGATAGGAAAACCTTAGTCAATGGACTAGTTTCAACGGCAAAACCTAGTAAAATTACCTCTTTGTGTTGGAAAAACTCGAAAACCCAGCCACTGTGAGTAGTCTCATGGGAAAACTCAGCCACAGGAGGGGGAACCTTAGTCAGTAAGGAATTAGTACCATGGGACTAATGAGTCAACTAATGGAAAAACCTTAGTCACCGAACGAGTTTCCATGGAAAATCCTAGTAAAATAACCTCTTTAATTGGGAAAAAATAGAAAACCTTGTCACTGTGAGTAGTCTCATCGGAAAACTCAGTCGCTGGAGGGGAAGACTTAATCACAAAGGTATTCGTGTCATGGAAAAAATGAGTCACCTGATGAGAAAATTTTACTCACCGGACGAGTTTCAATGGAAAATACTTGTAAAATAACCTCTTTGTGTGGGAAAAACTCGAGAACCTCATCACCTTGACCAGTCTCACGTGAAAACTCAGTCATACGAGGGGAAAACTTAGTCATAAAGGAATTAGTGTCATGGGAAAAATTAGTCACCGGATGGGAAAATCTTAGTCAATGAACTAGTTTCAATGGCAAAACCTAGTAAAATAACCTCTTTGTGTTGGAAAAACTCGAAAACCTGTCCACTGTAAGTAGTCTCATGGGAAAACTAAACCACAGGAGGGGGAAACTTAGTCACTAAGGAATTGGTGCCATGGGACTAATGAGTCAACTAATGGTAAAACCGTAGTCACCGAACGAGTTTCCATGGCAAATCCAAGTAAAATAACCTCTTTGTGTGGGAAAAACTAGAAAACCTTGCCACTGTAAGTAGTCTCATCGGAAAACACAGTCGCAGGAGGGGAAAACTTAGTCATAAAGGACTTCGTGTCATGGAAAAAATGAGTCAAGGGATAGGAAAATTTTACTCACTGGACGAGTTTCAATGGAAAATACTTGTAAAATAACCTCTTTGTGTGGGAAAAACTGGAGAACCTCATCACCTTGACAAGTCTCACGGGAAAACTCAGTCACATGAGGGGAAAACTTAGTCACTAAGGAATTAGTGTCATGGGAAAAATGAGTCACCGGATGGGAAAATTTTACTCACCGGAAGAGTTTCAACGGAGAATACCTGTAAAATAACCTCTTTGTTAGGAAAAACGCGAGAACCTCACCACCTTAACTAGTCTCACGTGAAAACTCAGTCACACGAGGGGAAAACTTAGTCACTAAGGAATTAGTGTCATGGGAAAAATGAGTCACTCGATGGGAAAACCTTAGTCAATGGACTAGTTTCAATGGAAAAACCTAGTAAAATAACCTCTTTGTGTTGCAAAAACTCGAAAACCCAGCCACCGTGAGTAGTCTCATGGGAAAACTCAGCCACAGGAGGGGGAAACTTAGTCACTAAGGAATTAGTGCCATGGGACTAATGAGTCAACTAATGGGAAAACATTAGTCACCGAACGAGTTTCCATGGCAAATCCTAGTAAAATAACCTCTTTGTGTGGGAAAAACTAGAAAACCTTGTCACTGTGAGTAGTCTCATCGGAAAACTAAGTCGCGGAAGGGGAAGTCTTAGTCACAAAGGAATTCGTGTCATGGAAAAAATGAGTCACCGGATAGGAAAATTTTACTCACCGGAAGAGTTTCAACGGAGAATACCTGTAAAATAACCTCTTTGTTTGGAAAAACGCGAGAACCTTATCACCTTAACTAGTCTCACGTGAAAACTCAGTCACACGAGGGGAAAACTTAGTCACTAAGTGTCATGGGACAAATGAGTCACCGGATGGGAAAATCTTAGTCAATGGACTAGTTTCAATGGCAAAACCTAGTAAAATAACCTCTTTGTGTTGGAATAACTCGAAAACCTAGCCACTTTCAGTAGTCTCATTGGAAAAGTCAGCCACAGGAGCGGGAAACATAGTCACTAAGGAATTAGTGCCACGGGACTAATGAGTCAACTAATGGGAAAACCTTAGTCACCGAACGATTTTCCATGGAAAATCCTAGTAAAATAATCTCTTTGTGTGGGAAAAACTAGAAAACCTTGTCACTGTGAGTAGTCTCATCGGAAAACTAAGTCGCGGGAGGGGAAGTCTTAGTCACAAAGGAATTCGTGTCATGGAAAAAATGAGTCACCGGATGGGAAAATTTTACGCACCGGAAGAGTTTCAACGGAGAATACCTGTAAAATAACCTCTTTGTTAGGAAAAACGCGAGAACCTCATCACCTTAACTAGTATCACGTGATAACTCAGTCACACGAGGGGAAAACTTAGTCACTAAGGAATTTGTGTCATGGGAAAAATGAGTCACCGGATGTGAAAACCTTAGTCAATGGACTAGTTTCAATGGCAAAACCTAGTAAAATAACCTCTTTGTGTTGGAAAAACTCGAAAACCCAGCCACCGTGAGTAGCCTCATGGGAAAACTCAGCCACAGGAGGGGGAAATTTAGTCACTAAGGAATTAGTGCCATGGGACTAATGAGTCAACTAATGGAAAAACCTTAGTCACCGAACGAGTTTACATGGCAAATCCTAGTAAAATAACCTCTTTGAATGGGAAAAAATAGAAAACCTTGTCACTGTGAGTAGTCTCATCGGAAAACTCAGTCGCAGGAGGGGAAGACTTAATCAAAAAGGTATTCGTGTCATGGAAAAAATGAGTCACCTGATGGGAAAATTTTACTCACCGGACGAGTTTCAATGGAAAATACTTGTAAAATAACCTCTTTGTGTGGGAAAAACTCGAGAACCTCATCACCTTGACCGGTCTCACGTGAAAACTCAGTCATACGAGGGGAAAACTTAGTCATAAAGGAATTAGTGTCATGGGAAAAATTAGTCACCGGATGGGAAAATCTTAGTCAATGAACTAGTTTCAATGGCAAAACCTAGTAAAATAACCTCTTTGTGTTGGAATAACTCGAAAACCTGTCCATTGTAAGTAGTCTCATGGGAAAACTAAGCCACAGGAGGGGGAAACTTAGTCACTAAGGAATTAGTGCCATGGGACTAATGAGTCAACTAATGGTAAAACCGTAGTCACCGAACGAGTTTCCATGGCAAATCCAAGTAAAATAACCTCTTTATGTGGGAAAAACTAGAAAACCTTGCCACTGTAAGTAGTCTCATCGGAAAACTCAGTCGCAGGAGGCGAAAACTTAGTCATAAAGGAATTCGTGTCATGGAAAAAATGAGTCAAGGGATAGGAAAATTTTACTCACTGGACGAGTTTCAATGGAAAATATTTGTAAAATAACCTCTTTGTGTGGGAAAAACTGGAGAACCTCATCACCTTGACTAGTCTCACGGGAAAACTCAATCACATGAGGGGAAAACTTAGTCACTAAGGAATTAGTGTCATGGGAAAAATGAGTCACCGGATGGGAAAACCTTAGTCAATGGACTAGTTTCAATGGCAAAACCTAGTAAAATAACCTCTTTATGTTGGAATAACTCGAAAACCTGGCCACTGTCAGTAGTCTCATGGGAAAGGTCAGCCCCAGGAGCGGGAAACATAGTCACTAAGGAATTAGTGCCACGGGAATAATGAGTCAACTAATGGGAAAACCTTAGTCACCGAACGATTTTCCATGGCAAATCCTAGTAAAATAACCTCTTTGTGTGGGATAAACTAGAAAACCTTGTCACTGTGAGTAGTCTCATCGGAAAACTAAGTCGCGGGAGGGGAAGTCTTAGTCACATAGGAATTTGTGTCATGGAAAAAATGAGTCACCGGATGGGAAAATTTTACTCATCGAAAGAGTTTCAACGGAGAATACCTGTAAAATAACCTCTTTGTTAGGAAAAACGCGAGAACCTCATCACCTTAACTAGTCTCACGTGAAAAATCAGTCACACGAGGGGAAAACTTAGTCACTAAGGAATTAGTGTCATGGGAAAAATGCGTCACCCGATGAGAAAACCTTAGTCAATGGACTAGTTTAAATGGCAAAACCTAGTAAAATAACCTCTTTGTGTTGGAAAAACTCGAAAACCCTGCCACCGTGAGTAGTCTCATGGGAAAACTCAGACACGGGAGAGGGAAACTTAGTCACTAAGGAATTAGTGCCATGGGACTAATGAGTCATCTAATGGGAAAACATTAGTCCCCGAACGAGTTTCCATGGCAAATCCTAGTAAAATAACCTCTTTGTGTGGTAAAAACTAGAAAACCTTGTCACTGTGAGTAGTCTCATCGGAAAACTCAGTCGCAGGAGGGGAAGACTTAGTCACAAAGGAATTCGTGTCATGGAAAAAATGTGTCACCGGATGGGAAAATTTTACTCACCGGACGAGTTTCAATGGAAAAGACTTGTAAAATAACCTCTTTGTGTGGGAAAATCTCGAGAACCTCATCACCTTGACTAGTCTCACGGGAAAACTCAGTCACACGAGGGGAAAACTTAGTCACTAAGGAATTAGTGTCATGGGAAAAATGAGTCACCGGATGGGAAAACCTTAGTCAGTGGACTAGCTTCAATGGCAAAACCTAGTAAAATAACCTCTTTGTGTTGGAAAAACTCGAAAACCCAGCCAACGTGAGTAGTCTCATCGGAAAACTCAGCCACAGGAGGGGGAAATTTTGTCACTAAGGAATTAGTGCCATGGGACTAATGAGTCAACTAATGGGAAAACATTAGTCACCGAACGAGTTTCCATGGCAAATCCTAGTAAAATAACCTCTTTGTGTGGGAAAAACTAGAAAACCTTGTCACTGTGAGTAGTCTCATCGGAAAACTAAGTCGCGGGAGGGGAAGTCTTAGTCACAAAGGAATTTGTGTCATGGAAAAAATGAGTCACCGGATGGGAAAATTTTACTCATCGAAAGAGTTTCAACGGAGAATACCTGTAAAATTACCTCTTTGTTAGGAAAAACGCGAGAACCTCATCACCTTAACTAGTCTCACGTGAAAAATCAGTCATACGAGGGGAAAACTTAGTCACTAAGGAATTAGTGTCATGGGAAAAATGCGTCACTCGATGGGAAAACCTTAGTCAATGGAATAGTTTCAATGGCAAAACCTAGTAAAATAACCTCTTTGTGTTGGAAAAACTCGAAAACCCTGCCACCGTGAGTAGTCTCATGGGAAAACTCAGCCACGGGAGGGGGAAACTTAGTCACTAAGGAATTAATGCCATGGGACTAATGAGTCATCTAATGGGTAAGCATTAGTCACCGAACGAGTTTCCATGGCAAATCCTAGTAAAATAACCTCTTTGTGTGGGAAAAACTAGAAAACCTTGTCACTGTGAGTAGTCTCATCGGAAAACTCAGTCGCAGGAGGGGAAGACTTAGTCACAAAGGAATTCGTGTCATGGAAAAAATGAGACACCGGACGAGTTCCAATGGAAAAGACTTGTAAAATAACCTCTTTGTGTGGGAAAATCTCGAGAACCTCATCACCTTGACTAGTCTCACGGGAAAACTCAGTCACACGAGGGGAAAACTTAGTCACTAAGGAATTAGTTTCATGGGAAAAATGAGTCACCGGATGGGAAAACCTTAGTCAATGGACTAGCTTCAATGGCAAAACCTAGTAAAATAACCTCTTTGTGTTGGAAAAACTCGAAAACCCAGCCACCGTGAGTAGTCTCATGGGAAAACTCAACCACAGGAGGGGGAAATTTAGTCACTAAGGAATTAGTGCCATGGGACTAATGAGTCAACTAATGGGAAAACATTAGTCACCGAACGAGTTTCCATGGCAGATCCTAGTAAAATAACCTCTTTGTGTGGGAAAAACTAGAAAACCTTGTCACTGTGAGTAGTCTCATCGGAAAACTAAGTCGCGGGAGGGGAAGTCTTAGTCACAAAGGAATTTGTGTCATGGAAAAAATGAGTCACCGGATGGGAAAATTTTACTCATCGAAAGAGTTTCAACGGAGAATACCTGTAAAATAACCTCTTTGTTAGGAAAAACGCGAGAACCTCATCACCTTAACTAGTCTCACGTGAAAAATCAGTCATACGAGGGGAAAACTTAGTCACTAAGGAATTAGTGTCATGGGAAAAATGCGTCACTCGATGGGAAAACCTTAGTCAATGGAATAGTTTCAATGGCAAAACCTAGTAAAATAACCCCTTTGTGTTGGAAAAACTCGAAAACCCTGCCACCGTGGGTAGTCTCATGGGAAAACTCAGCCACGGGAGGGGGAAACTTAGTCACTAAGGAATTAATGCCATGGGAATAATGAGTCATCTAATGGGAAAGCATTAGTCACCGAACGAGTTTCCATGGCAAATCCTAGTAAAATAACCTCTTTGTGTGGGAAAAACTAGAAAACCTTGTCACTGTGAGTAGTCTCATCGGAAAACTCAGTCGCAGGAGGGGAAGACTTAGTCACAAAGGAATTCGTGTCATGGAAAGAATGAGTCACCGGACGAGTTTCAATGGAAAAGACTTGTAAAATAACCTCTTTGTGTGGGAAAATCTCGAGAACCTCATCACCTTGACTAGTCTCACGGGAAAACTCAGTCACACGAGGGGAAAACTTAGTCACTAAGGAATTAGTGTCATGGGAAAAGTGAGTCACCGGATGGGAAAACCTTAGTCAATGGACTAGTTTCAATGGCAAAACCTAGTAAAATAACCTCTTTGTGTTGGAAAAACTCGAAAACCCAGCCACCGTGAGTAGTCTCATGGGAAAACTCAGCCACAGGAGGGGGAAACTTAGTCACTAAGGAATTAGTGCCATGGGACTAATGAGTCATCTAATGGGAAAACATTATTCACCGAACGAGTTTCCATGGCAAATCCTAGTAAAATAACCTCTTTGGGTGGGAAAAACTAGAAAACCTTATCACTGTGAGTAGTCTCATCGGAAAACTCAGTCGCGGGAGGGGAAGTCTTAGTCACAAAGGAATTCGTGTTATGGAAAAAATGAGTCACCGGATGGGAAAATTTTACTCACCGGAAGAGTTTCAACGGAGAATACCTGTAAAATAACCTCTTTGTTAGGAAAAACGCGAGAACCTCATCATCTTAACTAGTCTCACGTGAAAACTCAGTCACACGAGGGGAAAACTTAGTGATGACAGGATATTATATGATGTCTTTAGGTTATTTTTAGTCTTTTTATTTTATTATTTTTGAGTCACATATAGGATTTTTATTATTTTTATATTGATTTTATATTTATTTTGCATTCTGCATATAGATTAGCTTTTATTTGTTTTTCTAACTTTATTTTATATTTTTAGGAATTTTTATAGCTATTTTATATTTTTAGGAAAAGCTGGTATAGTTATCATTTTTATCCAGGGACCGATTTGTAAAGTTTCAGGAAATAAAGGATCAAAGTGTAAAGGTTCAAGAGTGGAGGATGAAAAGTGAAGTTTGAAGGAGTCAAATGGCCAGAATTGAAGTTCTAACATAGAGAGGACTTGAAGTGAAATTGAAGAATGTGCAGCAACTCTCTTTGATTTGAGCACATGTAAAATAAGGTTGGAAGATTAATGGTGGTAAAGGGGAGGTTTCTGAACTTAATAGAGGCTGAATGTGGCCTAATTAAGCCAATCAATTCCACCATTGAAGAAGAAAGGAATCCAAGAAGAAGCTGCCAGTGTTCGTGCCAGCGCTGCAGCGTTGGAAGTCCCAACGCTCAAGCGCTGGACCTCTGACTAGGATGTGAGTCAGAGGCTGCACCCAGCGCTGCAGCATTGGAAGCCAGCGCTCAAGCGCTGGGCCTATTTCTGCACGTTGGATTTTAATGCTTCCCAGCGCCCAAGCGTTGGTAATGCCAGCGCCCAAGCGTTAGTCTATGGACTAGTTTCAATGGCAAAACCTAGTAAAATAACCTCTTTGTGTCGGAATAACTCGAAAACCTGGCCACTGTGAGCAGTCTCATGGGAAAACTCAGCCACAGGAGGGGGGAACTTAGTCACCAAGGAATTCGTGTCAAGGAAAAAATGAGTCACCGGATGGGAAAGTTTTACTCACCGGACGAGTTTCAATGGAAAATACTTGTAAAATAACCTCTTTGTGTGGGAAAACCTCGAGAACCTCATCACCTTGACTAGTCTCACGGGAAAACTGAGCCACCTGGTGGGAAAACTTAGTCACTAAGGAATTAGTGTCATGGGAAAAATGAGTCACCGGATGGGTAAACCTTAGTCTATGGACTAGTTTCAATGGCAAAACCTAGTAAAATAACCTCTTTGTGTCGGAATAACTCGAAAACCTGGCCACTGTGAGTAGTCTCATGGGAAAACTCAGCCACAGGAGGGGGAAACTTAGTCACTAAGGAATTAGTGCCATTGGACTAATGATTCAACTAATGGGAAAACCAAAGTCACCGAACAAGTTTCAATGGCAAAACCTAGTAAAATAACCTCTTTGTGTTGGAATAACTCGAAAACCTTGCCACTGTGAGTAGTCTCATCGGAAAACTCTGTCGCAGGAGGGAAAAACTTAGTCACAAAGATATTCGTGTCATGGAAAAAATAAGTCACTGGGTGGGAAAATTTTACTCACCGGACGAGTTTCAATGGAAAATACTTGTAAAATAACCTCTTTGTGTAGGAAAAACTCGAGAACCTTATCACCTTGACTAGTCTCACGGGAAAACTCAGTCACATGGGGGAAAAACTTAGTAACTAAGGAATTAGTGTCATGGGAAAAATGAGTCACCGGATGGGAAAACCTTAGTCAATGGACTAGTTTTAATGGAAAAACCTAGTAAAATAACCTCTTTGTGTCGGAATAACTCGAAAACACAGCCACTGTGAGTAGTCTCATGGGGAAACTCAGCCACAGGAGGGGGAAACTTAGTCACTAAGGAATTAGTGCCATGGGACTAATGAGTCAAATAATGGGAAAACCTTAGTCACCGAACGAGTTTCCATGGCAAATCCAAGTAAAATAACCTCTTTGTGTGGGAAATCTAGAAAAACTTGTCACTGTGAGTAGTCTCATAGGAAAACTCAATCGCAGGAGGGGAAAACTTAGTCACAAAGGAATTCGTGTCATGGAAAAAATGAGTCACCGGATGAGAAACTTTTACTCACCGGACGAGTTTCAATGGAAAAGACTTGTGAAATAACGTCTTTGTGTGGGAAAACTTCGAGAACCTCATCACCTTGACTAGTCTCTCAGGAAAACTCAATCACATGAGGGGAAAACTTACTCACTAAGGAATTAGTGTCATGGGAAAAATAAGTCATCTGATGGGAAAATCTTAGTCAATCGACTAGTTTCAATGGCAAAACCTAGTAAAATAACCTCTTTGTGTCGGAATAACACGAAAACCTGGCCACTGTGAGCAGTCTCATGGGAAAACTCAGCCATAGGAGGGGGAAACTTATGTTAGAACAGATAGCAACCTGAGAGGGGGGGGGTGAATCAGTGTTGCCCCAATTTTCGCCTTATTGAAATCGATACTTTCAAGTTTATGATGATCACGAGTTGATCTTAGTGATTGCAGCGGATATGAACAATACTTGAAAGTAAATGTGAAGGATAAAGAGAATCACACACAAGATTTATCCTGGTTCGCCTTCAATCCACCGAAGACTACGTCCAGTCCCTCAAGAAAACCCCTTGAGGATTTTTCCACTATTGATAAGAATTTCTTACAAGTTCCTAACCCAAGGACCCCAAGAACTTCTACCAATATCCTGTGAAAGCAAACCGCTTTCAACAGCCCCTGAAAGCAAACCGCTTTCAGTTCCTGAAGGCAAATCACCCTCAGACCTTGAAGACAAACTTGTCTTCAATCAAAACCCTGAAAGCAAACCACTTTCAGTGACAACAACCCTTCACCGAATACCACGGTGAAAAACTCAATCTTACAGAAAGAGATGAAGAAGATATTACACTTGGCTGTTTCAATCCTTTAACACACAATTGGATTGAACATGAGAAATTATGCTTTAAGGCTTTTAAGCATAATACAATTCTGAGTTCTTCAAGATATGAACAACTAATGTGTTCTTGTAAACATGAAGATCATGAACTCAGAATTTAGGCTCCAAAAGATTTAAGTTCTAAAAGATGAACCAATTTTGAAAGAGCTTTGGCCTAATGTGTTTTTCTCATGTGAAATGTGTCTATTTCGTGTGTGTTGTGTGTTCTATGTTGTTGTTGTGTTTTCTGGACTCAAATGGTCTTTATATAGGCAAGGGAAACGTCCTTGAACCATCACAACCCTTTTCAAAAGGTTTGGGACACAATGGTTCATGAAAAGATGCACTTTTTCGTTCTGGTAATCGATTACCATACTTAGTGTAATCGATTACACAAGTGACCGTTTCAGTTTGAATTTGAATTTCAAACATGTAATCGATTACAAGACTGGAGTAATCGATTACTTGCCTTGGTGTAATCGATTACCATAATGGTGTAATCGATTACACAGAAGCCCATTTTCCAGAAACTTATTCTTTGAGACTTGCTTAAGGTTTTCTACTTCTTTTAAGTTATGAAAACACTTAGCTTGATTAGATTAGGTGTTTTGAGAGCCTTTATGCTTTAATAAACCTTTGGAAGCATAACTCACCTAATTCTAAGACTTCTAGACTATTGATGGACTTGAGTGCTTGATTCTTTGAAGTCTTCTTTTCTTCTTTTTGTTGATGAGTTTGTCGTCATCAAAACCACAGCCAGGGTCAGGAGCAAGACCTTCTTCACAATCTCCCCCTTTTTGATGATGGCAAACACATACTTGACTCTTTGAAGATCATTTATGCATTCGTGATGCTTAACTCCCCCTATTTGATAGAATCTAGTATTTTTGATATTTCTCCCCCTTTCTAATGTACTTGTTGAATTCCTGCATATGATCTTTTAAGAGCACAGAACCTTTCTCCCCCTTTTGACTTCATCAAAAAGAAGAAAAGGCCAAAAAATGTACAGGCATACATACAAGTATATTGAAACATAAAGCATGGGGGAATAGGGGTAAATATGTAAAATAGGACGAAAACATAATAGTCCAAACATAGTATTTAAGAGATAACATACATACAATGGGAACATAGTACAAGATGAAATAAACGACATGAAAAACGCCTAGAAAGCTAAGTACTAGTAGGAGAGTCAACATCAGCAATGGTATACACGGGTACGAAATCCCGACCAGCATCATGAATTTGACATGGAAGGAGAGAGAGGCCAAAACCATTAGTGATGTTGAGCGAAGGAAGAATGGAGGTGTCTATTCGTTTGAGATGAGATGACCGCGTGTCATAAAGCTTGGCAATAGGCACTCCAGAGTAGAGAAGGAGGCGGGTGATGATCGATGCATAAGGAAAAGAGTCTGCCAAGTTACGACTTCGTAGCATGTGGTGCATAACCAAAAATGCCCAATTGATTTTGTGACAATGAAGAATGCCAAAAAGAATTTGTAACTCAAAGTCGCTAATGTGAGCAAGGAGAGTTTCTTCAGGCAGGACTACTTGATTAATGAAATAGTGTAGAAGATGATTGTTTGTCGTGAGGACATCAGTGTTGTATGGGCAAGAGGTAGTATGTGGTGGGTGAATTCTCTGGAGGTCTACTGATTCAAATCGACACAGAGATTTGTAAAAGGAGTCATGGCTATAGTCAGACCAGGGGCAAGGGAGGTTAGGACCCAAGAGAGCACCCGATGAAGGAAGTCCAAGGCATCGACCAAAAGATGATAGGGAGTGTCGAATAAGAATCCCTTTGACAGAACTTTGAAATCCATCTTGCAAAGGTTCTAAGTTGCAATAAAAGACTTTTACTAGTTCAGGATAGTAGGGATTGCACATAGAGATAAACTCCTCAAGATTTTGATAACGGAGATAGGCGGGAAATGTGTGACCATTGTCGACAAAGGAATCCAAATCACCAAACAAAGGTTTACGAATGAGTTGATTGATGAATCGTGAAACAAACCTAGTTCTTTGATGGGTGGTTGTGAGTAGTCGTGTAAGGTTCATGGGTCGAGAAGAACGAGAATGATAGTAATCCATGGTTGGTTGAGGAGAATATGCAGCACCTTGAGAGAGTTTTGGAGGATATGACTAATCAATTCCTAAGGCTGGCTTAAATATCCCGAAGATGTAATCGATTACAGCGGTTTAAGTAATCGATTACGAAGCAGTTATGCCAAGTTTGAAAAAGATGGAGGGAAATTTGAAATTCTGGCAATTTTTCGAGTATGTAATCGATTACTGCAGTTGGGGTAATCGATTACGTCAGTTACAAATTTGAAAATTTTCAAATTGTGAATGTGTAATCGATTATGGCAGTTTGAATAATCGATTACTCAGATGTTTCTAATGAGCACGAGGACTTAGAACATGAATAATCGATTACAAATCCTAGGGTAATCGATTACTAGGACATTTTTACAAGTTCTAGGCTCTAGATTCCTATGTAACACTTTTTTCTATAAAACACTTAAGCACATAATGCAAATGTACATATAAAGTTTATGCAAATAACATGTTACATTAAATATCATGCTCATCTAATATGCCTAATTCTCTTCTTATCTTGAAAAATGATTCTTTAGGAAGAGGCTTAGTAAAGATGTCTGCTAACTGATTATGTGTATCCACAAATGAAATCTCAATATCTTTCCTCATAACATGATCTCGAAGAAAATGATGTCGTATATCAATATGCTTAGTTCGAGAATGCATGATAGGGTTTTTAGTGAGATTAATGGCACTTGTGTTGTCACATTTAATTGGAATGCAGCCCAGCTCTAAGCCATAATCTTTGAGTTGTTGTTTGAGCCATAGAGTTTGTGCACAACAACTTCCTGCAGCAATGTATTCTGCTTCTGCAGTACTTAGAGCAACACATGCTTGTTTCTTACAAGACCATGAAACAAGAGCATTTCCTAATAGGTGACAAGTACCACTTGTACTTTTTCTTTCAGTTTTACAACCAGCATAATCAGAATCAGAATATCCAATCAAATCACAAACACTTCCCTTGGGATACCACAATCCAACATTTGTAGTTCCTTTCAAATATTTGAAAATTCGTTTAACAGAACTCAAATGTGATTCCCTAGGAGATGCTTGATATCTAGCACATAGACACACACTAAACATAATATCAGGTCTACTTGCAGATAAGTATAAAAGAGATCCGATCATACCTCTATATTTGGTAATATCTACTTGATTACCGGATTCATCTTGATCTAAATATGTATTAGACCCCATAGGTGTGGCTATGGCTTTGCAATCATCCAAATCATATTTCTTTAATAGTTCCTTGCAAAACTTTGATTGATTGATGAATATTCCATCACTTGATTGCTTGATTTGCAAACCAAGAAAGAAATTTAATTGTCCCATCATGGACATTTCAAATTCTTCTTGCATCATGTTAGAGAAATCTTTGCAAAGAGATTCGTTAGTTGCACCAAAGATAATATCATCAACATAAATTTGAACAAGTAAGGTATTACCTTTGGTTCTTTTGATGAACAAGGTTGTATCAGCCTTACCTTTTTGAAATCCTTTATTACAAAGGAAAGTACTTAACCTATCATACCATGCACGAGGGGCTTGCTTAAGACCATAGAGTGCTTTCTTTAGTCTGAAGACATGTGAAGGAAACTTTGGATCTTCAAATCCTGGAGGTTGCTTCACATACACTTCTTCTTGAATATATCCGTTCAGGAATGCACTTTTGACGTCCATTTGATATAATGGGAAATTTAAAGAACAAGCATACGCCAATAATAGTCTTATGGCTTCCAACCTTGCTACTGGTGCATAAGTTTCATCAAAATCTATGCCTTCTTCTTGATTATACCCTTGAGCAACTAATCTTGCTTTGTTCCTAACTATAATACCATTTTCATCTAACTTATTCCTAAACACCCACTTTGTTCCAATAATGTGTTTATCACTAGGCTTAGGGACAAGTTCCCAAACTTGATTCCTTTCAAATTGGTTTAGTTCTTCCTGCATTGCTACAATCCAATATTCATCCTCTAGAGCATCATTTACTTTTGATGGTTCTATCTGAGAGACAAAGGCCATATTCAAAACTGAATCATTCAAGCGTAGCCTTGTAGAAACGCCTCTAGAGATATCACCAATAATATTATCAACTGGATGATCCCTATGGGTTCTCCATTCTTTTGGAAGTTGATAAGTATTACTTTCAATGTGCTCTTCTTGTATTGGATTCTGATCTCCATCCTTTTGAGAATCTTCATTTATAATGATGTCATCTTCTTCATTATCTGGAAGATTGACTTTATCTTCTATTGAAGATTTAGATTCATCAAAAGTAACATGTATGGATTCTTCCACGGATAGAGTTTTCTTGTTAAAGACTCTATATGCTTTGCTTGTTAGAGAATATCCAAGGAATATACCTTCATCAGATTTTTCATCAAACTTACCAAGGTTTTCCTTTCCATTATTCAAGACAAAGCATTTTGATCCAAAAGCATGTAGATGAGAGATATTTGGTTTCCTTCCTTTGTAGAGTTCATAGGGTGTTTTCTTAAGGATAGGTCTAATAAGAACTCTATTGGAAACATAGCAAGCAGTACTTACAGCATCAGCCCAGAAATATTTAGGGAGACTAGATTCACTTAACATGGTTCTTGCTAATTCTTCAAGTAACCTATTCTTCCTTTCTACTACACCATTTTGTTGTGGTGTTCTCGGAGTAGAGAAGTTATGTGATATTCCATTTTCATCACATAGTTCTTGGAATTGTTGATTCTGAAATTCTCCACCATGATCACTTCTAATAGAAGAGATCTTTAAAGACTTCTCATTTTGAACTAGCCTTGCATATCTTTTGAATGCATTGAAGGCTTCATTCTTATGAGGTAGAAATAAAGTCCAAGTGAATCTAGAGAAATCATCAACAATAACAAGTGCATAGAAATTACCTCCGAAGCTTTTAGTTCTAGAAGGTCCGAACAAATCCATATGTAACAATTGAAGGGGTCTTGAGGTCGAAACTATGTTCTTTGGTTTGAAGGATGTTCTGGTTTGCTTCCCTTTTTGACATGCATCACAAAGCTTGTCTTTCTCGAATTTTATCTTAGGAAGCCCAACAACTAGATCATGCTTGACTAGTTTGTTTAAATGATCTATGTAAATATGTGCAAGTCTTCTATGCCATAGCCATGAATCACTATTATTCTTGGCCAAAAGGCATCTCATATTTTGTGGAATTTCTTCCAATGAGATCATGAAGACTTTGTTTACTTTATATCCAGAAAACTTAATTTCTTTAGTTTTCACATCTTTCACAACACATATATCATTTATAAAACCTACTTTCAAACCTTTATCACATAGTTGACTAATACTCAGAAGATTATGCATCAAACCATCAACGTAAAGAACTTTATCGATGACTGTTTGAGGGGGTGTGCCTATTCTTCCAATACCGAGTATTTTTCCCTTTTGATTGTTACCATATGTGACGAAACCTTTTTCCCTAGGTATAAGAAAAGAAAACTTGGTTTTGTCTCCTGTCATGTGTGATGAGCAGCCACTATCAAGATACCATAGATCCTTTGCTGCTTTCATACACACCTACATGACAAAGTTCAGACATGGGTATTAGGAACCCAACAAGTTTTGGGTCCTTCTAAGTTAACATCCTTTCTAACCCAAATGTATTCCCTATTTGGTACTCCTATATGTTTGTAGTAGCATCTACTAGGGGTATGTCCTATTTTGTTACAGTAAGTACAAGAGTAATGATTGTAACTGGAGGTTTGTCTAGGAGAGGGATGAATCTTCTTAGGAGGTCTATTTTGAATGTTCTTCCTATTGTTTGTACTTCTAACAGGATTAATTTTATTGTTACTAGAAGATCCTAAAACATGGTTTGGTTTTACAAACATAGTTTTCCTAACTTCTTTTGTCTTTGGTTGAGAAGTATATCCTAAACCTGACTTATTGTTTGAATATCTTTGAACACTTAGAATATCATCTAACTTCTGTTTTCCTTTATTGAAGTTATTTACTCTTTGTTGAAGATTTTCTATCTTTTCTTCTAAAGAACTACACTTAGTACATTTGTGAGTAATGTCTATCTTAGATTTTACTGCATCTAGTTCTTCTTGTAAATTTCTGCATTTACTTTCTAGGGAAGAAATTAACTTATTTTGCCTAGTGCTAATTTTAGAAAATTCTTGACATATTTTAAACATATTTTCCATGGTAAACTTTAAATCATGAAAAGATATAGAATTCTCACTAACCTGGGAATCTTCAACATCAGAGTCATGTGAGGCCATCAAAGCAATTTGTGCTTCTTCTTTATCAGAATCAGATGATGAACTTACTTCATTATCATCCCAAGCCAAATATGATCTTCGAGTAGGTTGATCCCTTTTCTCGAATTTCTCTCTTAGACCATGTTTCTTCTTCTGAAGATTTGGACAATCTGACTTGAAATGTCCCGGTTTGCCACACTCGAAACATGTAATCTTTTGGGATGAAGAAGACTCATTGTTCCTTTGGAAGACTTTATTGTTGTTAAATCTAATATTTTTCTTTTTAAGAAACTTTCCAAAGTTCTTCACTAGAAGATTTAAATTTCCATTGTCTTCTTCTTCAGAATCTGCATCATAATCTTCTTTGATGCTTTCTTTTGCTTTTAGGGAAATTGATCGATACTTCTTCTCATGTTGTTCATGCTCTTCTAAACGATTCAATTCCAACTCATGTTCTTGGAGTTTTCCAAAAAGAGTTGCAAGAGTCATATTTGATAAACTCTTCTTCTCTGAGATGGCTGTTACTTTTGGTTGCCATACTCTTGTAAGTGATCTTAGAACTTTCATGTTCAAATCACTGTTTGAAAATTGTCTACCAAGAGCAATCAAATGATTAATTAAATGAGTGAATCGTTTTTGCATGTCTAATACCTTTTCTCCTGGAAGCATTCTGAACATTTCATATTCTTGAGATAGAGTATTGATCTTTGATCTCTTGACTTCATCTGTTCCTTCATGAGTCACCATCAATGTATCCCATATTTCTTTTGATGAAGTGCATGTTGATACTCTGAAAAATTCATCCATGCCAAGAGCAGATGTAAGAATGTTCATTCCTTTGAGATCATGTTGAACCTTCTTCTTTTCTTCTTCACTCCAAGTACTTTCTGGTTTTGGTTGTGAAGTTCCTTCTTCATTTGTTGTTACAGGCACAAAGGGTCCTTCTTCAATGACTTTCCATATTCCTGAGTCTAATGACTTTATGAATATCTTCATCTTGATTTTCCAGAAGTCATAGTGTTCTCCATTGAAGAATGGTGGCCTGTTTATGTTATGTCCTTCACTTGTTCCATGATTGGAAGAGGAAGCCATCTTTTCCCGGATCTTAGGAATAACTTACCTAAACTTCCGCTCTGATACCAATTGTTAGAACAGATAGCAACCTGAGAGGGGGGGGGTGAATCAGTGTTGCCCCAATTTTCGCCTTATTGAAATCGATACTTTCAAGTTTATGATGATCACGAGTTGATCTTAGTGATTGCAGCGGATATGAACAATACTTGAAAGTAAATGTGAAGGATAAAGAGAATCACACACAAGATTTATCCTGGTTCGCCTTCAATCCACCGAAGACTACGTCCAGTCCCTCAAGAAAACCCCTTGAGGATTTTTCCACTATTGATAAGAATTTCTTACAAGTTCCTAACCCAAGGACCCCAAGAACTTCTACCAATATCCTGTGAAAGCAAACCGCTTTCAACAGCCCCTGAAAGCAAACCGCTTTCAGTTCCTGAAGGCAAATCACCCTCAGACCTTGAAGACAAACTTGTCTTCAATCAACACCCTGAAAGCAAACCACTTTCAGTGACAACAACCCTTCACCGAATACCACGGTGAAAAACTCAATCTTACAGAAAGAGATGAAGAAGATATTACACTTGGCTGTTTCAATCCTTTAACACACAATTGGATTGAACATGAGAAATTATGCTTTAAGGCTTTTAAGCATAATACAATTCTGAGTTCTTCAAGATATGAACAACTAATGTGTTCTTGTAAACATGAAGATCATGAACTCAGAATTTCGGCTCCAAAAGATTTAAGTTCTAAAAGATGAACCAATTTTGAAAGAGCTTTGGCCTAATGTGTTTTTCTCATGTGAAATGTGTCTATTTCGTGTGTGTTGTGTGTTCTATGTTGTTGTTGTGTTTTCTGGACTCAAATGGTCTTTATATAGGCAAGGGAAACGTCCTTGAACCATCACAACCCTTTTCAAAAGGTTTGGGACACAATGGTTCATGAAAAGATGCACTTTTTCTTTCTGGTAATCGATTACCATACTTAGTGTAATCGATTACACAAGTGACCGTTTCAGTTTGAATTTGAATTTCAAACATGTAATCGATTACAAGACTGGAGTAATCGATTACTTGCCTTGGTGTAATCGATTACCATAATGGTGTAATCGATTACACAGAAGCCCATTTTCCAGAAACTTATTCTTTGAGACTTGCTTAAGGTTTTCTACTTCTTTTAAGTTATGAAAACACTTAGCTTGATTAGATTAGGTGTTTTGAGAGCCTTTATGCTTTAATAAACCTTTGGAAGCATAACTCACCTAATTCTAAGACTTCTAGACTATTGATGGACTTGAGTGCTTGATTCTTTGAAGTCTTCTTTTCTTCTTTTTGTTGATGAGTTTGTCGTCATCAAAACCACAGCCAGGGTCAGGAGCAAGACCTTCTTCACAACTTAGTCACTAAGGAATTAGTGCCATGGGACTTATGAGTCAAATAATGGGAAAACCTTTGTCACCGAACGAGTTTCCATGGCAAATCCAAGTAAAATAACCTCTTTGTGTGGGAAATCTAGAAAAACTTGTCACTGTGAGTAGTCTCATAGGAAAACTCAGTCGTAGGAGGGGAAAACTTAGTCACAAAGGAATTCGTGTCATGGAAAAAATGAGTCACCGGATGGGAAACTTTTACTCACCGGACGAGTTTCAATGGAAAAGACTTGTGAA
Organism: Acmispon strigosus; assembly: GCA_030819835.1. Taxonomy (NCBI): domain Eukaryota; kingdom Viridiplantae; phylum Streptophyta; class Magnoliopsida; order Fabales; family Fabaceae; genus Acmispon; species Acmispon strigosus. Next base: position 18,726,199 of record JAUAMA010000004.1, on the reverse strand, counting down.
ATAACCTCTTTGTGTGGGAAAACTTCGAGAACCTCATCACCTTGACTAGTCTCTCAGGAAAACTCAATCACATGAAGGGAAAACTTACTCACTAAGGAATTAGTGTCATGGGAAAATAAGTCACCGGATGGGAAAATCTTAGTCAATGGACTAGTTTCAATGGCAAAACCTAGTAAAATAACCTCTTTGTGTCGGAATAACTCGAAAACCCAGCCACTGTGAGTAGTCTCATGGGAAAACTCAGCCACAGAACGGGGAAACTTAGTCACAAAGGAATTAGTGCCATGAGACTAATGAGTCAACTAATGGGAAAACATTAGTTACCGAACGAGTTTCCATGGCAAATCCTAGTAAAATAACCTCTTTGTGTGGGAAAAACTAGAAAACCTTGTCACTGTGAGTAGTCTCATCGGAAAACTCAGTCGCATGAGGGGAAGACTTAGTCACAAAGGAATTCGTGTCATGGAAAAAATGAGTCACCGGATGGGAAAATTTTACTCACCGGACGAGTTTCAATGGAAAAGAATTGTAAAATAACCTCTTTGTGTGGGAAAATCTCGAGAACCTCATCACCTTGACTAGTCTCACGGGAAAACTCAGTCACATGAGGGGAAAACTTAGTCACTAAGGAATTAGTGTCATGGGAAAACTGAGTCGCCGGATGGGAAAACTAAATGGACTAGTTTCAATGGAAAAACCTAGTAAAATAACCTCTTTGTGTTGGAATAACTCGAAAACACAGCCACTGTGAGTAGTCTCATGGGGAAACTCAGCCACAGTAGGGGGAAACTTAGTCACTAAGGAATTAGTGCCATGGGACTGATGAGTCAAATAATGGGAAAACCTTAGTCACCGAACGAGTTTCCATGGCAAATCCAAGAAAAATAACCTCTTTGTGTGGGAAAAATTAGAAAACCTAGTCACTGTGAGTAGTCTCACCGGAAAACTCAGTCGCAGGAGGGGAAGACTTAATCACAAAGGAATTCGTGTCATGGAAAAAATGAGTCACCGGATGGGAAAATTTTACCCACCGGACGAGTTTCAATGGAAATTACTTGTAAAATAACCTATTTGTGTGGGAAAAACTCGAGAACCTCATCACCTTGAATAGTCTCACGTGAAAACTCAGTCACAAGAGGGGAAAACTTATTCACTAAAGAATTAGTGTCATGGGAAAAATGATTCACCGGATAGGAAAAACTTAGTCAATGGACTAGTTTCAACGGCAAAACCTAGTAAAATAACCTCTTTGTGTTGGAAAAACTCGAAAACCCAGCCACTGTGAGTAGTCTCATGGGAAAACTCAGCCACAGGAGGGGGAACCTTAGTCAGTAAGGAATTAGTGCCATGGGACTGATGAGTCAAATAATGGAAAAACCTTAGTCACCGAACGAGTTTCCATGGCAAATCCTAGTAAAATAACCTCTTTGAATGGGAAAAAATAGAAAACCTTGTCACTGTGAGTAGTCTCATCGGAAAACTCAGTCGCTGGAGGGGAAGACTTAATCACAAAGGTATTCTGTCATGGAAAAAATGAGTCACCTGATGAGAAAATTTTACTCACCGGACGATTTTCAATGGAAAATACTTGTAAAATAACCTCTTTGTGCGGGAAAAACTCGAGAACCTCATCACCTTGACCAGTCTCACGTGAAAACTCAGTCATACGAGGGGAAAACTTAGTCATAAAGGAATTAGTGTCATGGGAAAAATTAGTCACCGGATGGGAAAATCTTAGTCAATGAACTAGTTTCAATGGCAAAACCTAGTAAAATAACCTCTTTGTGTTGGAAAAACTCGAAAACCTGTCCACTGTAAGTAGTCTCATGGGAAAACTAAGCCACAGGAGGGGGAAACTTAATCACTAAGGAATTGGTGCCATGGGACTAATGAGTCAACTAATGGTAAAACCGTAGTCACCGAACGAGTTTCCATGGCAAATCCAAGTAAAATAACCTCTTTGTGTGGGAAAAACTAGAAAACCTTGCCACTGTAAGTAGTCTCATCGGAAAACTCAGTCGCAGGAGGGGAAAACTTAGTCATAAAGGAATTCGTGTCATGGAAAAAATGAGTCAAGGGATACGAAAATTTTACTCACTGGACGAGTTTCAATGGAAAATACTTGTAAAATAACCTCTTTGTGTGGGAAAAACTGGAGAACCTCATCACCTTGACTAGTCTCACGGGAAAACTCAGTCACATGAGGGGAAAACTTAGTCACTAAGGAATTAGTGTCATGGGAAAAATGAGTCACCGGATGGGAAAACCTTAGTCAATGGACTAGTTTCAATGGCAAAACCTAGTAAAATAACCTCTTTATGTTGGAATAACTCGAAAACCTGGCCACTGTCAGTAGTCTCATGGGAAAGGTTAGCCACAGGAGCGGGAAACATAGTCACTAAGGAATTAGTGCCACAGGAATAATGAGTCAAATAATGGGAAAACCTTAGTCACCGAACGATTTTCCATGGCAAATCCAAGTAAAATAACCTCTTTGTGTGGGATAAACTAGAAATCCTTGTCACTGTGAGTAGTCTCATCGGAAAACTAAGTCGCGGGAGGGGAAGTCTTAGTCACAAAGGAATTTGTGTCATGGAAAAAATGAGTCACCGGATGGGAAAATTTTACTCACCGGAAGAGTTTCAACGGAGAATACCTGTAAAATAACCTCTTTGTTAGGAAAAACGCGAGAACCTCACCACCTTAACTAGTCTCACGTGAAAACTGAGTCACACGAGGGGAAAACTTAGTCACTAAGGAATTAGTGTCATGGGAAAAATGAGTCACTCGATGGGAAAACCTTAGTCAATGGGCTAGTTTCAATGGAAAAACCTAGTAAAATAACCTCTTTGTGTTGCAAAAACTCGAAAACGCAGCCACCGTGAGTAGTCTCATGGGAAAACTCAGCCACAGGAGGGGGAAACTTAGTCACTAATGAATTAGTGTCATGGGACTAATGAGTCAACTAATGGGAAAATATTAGTCACCGAACGAGTTTCCATGGCAAATCCTAGTAAAATAACCTCTTTCTGTGGGAAAAACTAGAAAACCTTGTCACTGTGAGTAGTGTCATCGGAAAACTAAGTCGCGGGAGGGGAAGTCTTACAAAGGAATTCGTGTCATGGAAAAACTGAGTCACCGGATGGGAAAATTTTACGCACCGGAAGAGTTTCAACGGAGAATACCTGTAAAATAACCTCTTTGTTAGGAAAAACGCAAGTACCTCATCACCTTAACTAGTCTCACGTGATAACTCAGTCACACGAGGGGAAAACTTAGTCACTAAGTGTCATGGGACAAATGAGTCAGTGGATGGGAAAACGTTAGTCAATGGACTAGTTTCAATGGAAAAACCTAGTAAAATAACCTCTTTGTGTTGGAAAAACTCGAAAACCCTGCCACCGTGAGTAGTCTCATGGGAAAACTCAGCCATAGGAGGGGGAAACGTAGTCACTAAGGAATTAGTGCCATGGGACTAATGAGTCAACTAATGGGAAAACATTAGTCACCGAACGAGTTTCCATGGCAAATCCTAGTAAAATAACCTCTTTGTGTGGGAAAAATTAGAAAACCTTGTCACTGTGAGTAGTCTCATCGGAAAACTAAGTCGCGGGAGGGGAAGTCTTAGTCACAAAGGAATTCGTGTCATGGAAAAAATGAGTCACCGGATAGGAAAATTTTACTCACCGGAAGAGTTTCAACGGAGAATACCTGTAAAATAACCTCTTTGTTAGGAAAAACGCGAGAACCTTATCACCTTAACTAGTCTCACGTGAAAACTCAGTCACACGAGGGGAAAACTTAGTCACTAAGTGTCATGGGACAAATGAGTCACCGGATGGGAAAACCTTAGTCAATGGACTAGTTTCAATGGCAAAACCTAGTAAAATAACCTCTTTGTGTTGGAATAACTCGAAAACCTAGCCACTTTCAGTAGTCTCATTGGAAAAGTCAGCCACAGGAGCGGGAAACATAGTCACTAAGGAATTAGTGCCACGGGACTAATGAGTCAATTAATGGGAAAACCTTAGTCACCGAACGATTTTCCATGGAAAATCCTAGTAAAATAATCTCTTTGTGTGGGAAAAACTAGAAAACCTTGTCTCTGTGAGTAGTCTCATCGGAAAACTAAGCCGCAGGAGGGGAAGTCTTAGTCACAAAGGAATTCGTGTCATGGAAAAAATGAGTCACCGGATGGGAAAATTTTACGCACCGGAAGAGTTTCAACGGAGAATACCTGTAAAATAACCTCTTTGTTAGGAAAAACGCGAGAACCTCATCACCTTAACTAGTCTCACGTGATAACTTAGTCACACGAGGGGAAAACTTAGTCACTAAGGAATTTGTGTCATGGGAAAAATGAGTCACCGGATGTGAAAACCTTAGTCAATGGACTAGTTTCAATGGCAAAACCTAGTAAAATAACCTCTTTGTGTTGGAAAAACTCGAAAACCCAGCCACCGTGAGTAGCCTCATGGGAAAACTCAGCCACAGGAGGGTGAAATTTAGTCACTAAGGAATTAGTTCCATGGGACTAATGAGTCAACTGATGGTAAAACCTTAGTCACCGAACGAGTTTACATGGCAAGTCCTAGTAAAATAACCTCTTTGAATGGGAAAAAAATAGAAAACCTTGTCACTGTGAGTAGTCTCATCGGAAAACTCAGTCGCAGGAGGGGAAGACTTAATCACAAAGGTATTCGTGTCATGGAAAAAATGAGTCACCTGATGGGAAAATTTTACTCACCGGACGAGTTTCAATGGAAAATACTTGTAAAATAACCTCTTTGTGTGGGAAAAACTCGAGAACCTCATCACCTTGACCAGTCTCACGTGAAAACTCAGTCATACGAGGGGAAAACTTAGTCATAAAGGAATTAGTGTCATGGGAAAAATTAGTCACCGGATGGGAAAATCTTAGTCAATGAACTAGTTTCAATGGCAAAACCTAGTAAAATAACCTCTTTGTGTTGGAATAACTCGAAAACCTGTCCATTGTAAGTAGTCTCATGGGAAAACTAAGCTACAGGAGGGGGAAACTTAGTCACTAAGGAATTAGTGCCATGGGACTAATGAGTCAACTAATGGTAAAACCGTAGTCACCGAACGAGTTTCCATGGCAAATCCAAGTAAAATAACCTCTTTGTGTGGGAAAAACTAGAAAACCTTGCCACTGTAAGTAGTCTCATCAGAAAACTCAGTCGCAGGAGGGGAAAACTTAGTCATAAAGGAATTCGTGTCATGGAAAAAATGAGTCAAGGGATAGGAAAATTTTACTCACTGGACGAGTTTCAATGGAAAATATTTGTAAAATAACCTCTTTGTGTGGGAAAAACTGGAGAACCTCATCACCTTGACTAGTCTCACGGGAAAACTCAATCACATGAGGGGAAAACTTAGTCACTAAGGAATTAGTGTCATGGGAAAAATGAGTCACCGGATGGGAAAACCTTAGTCAATGGACTAGTTTCAATGGCAAAACCTAGTAAAATAACCTCTTTATGTTGGAATAACTCGAGAACCTGGCCACTGTCAGTAGTCTCATGGGAAAGGTCAGCCACAGGAGCGGGAAACATAGTCACTAAGTAATTAGTGCCACGGGAATAATGAGTCAACTAATGGGAAAACCTTAGTCACCGAACGATTTTCCATGGCAAATCCTAGTAAAATAACCTCTTTGTGTGGGATAAACTAGAAAACCTTGTCACTGTGAGTAGTCTCATCGGAAAACTAAGTCGCGGGAGGGGAAGACTTAGTCACATAGGAATTTGTGTCATGCAAAAAATGAGTCACCGGATGGGAAAATTTTACTCATCGCAAGAGTTTCAACGGAGAATACCTGTAAAATAACCTCTTTGTTAGGAAAAACGCGAGAACCTCATCACCTTAACTAGTCTCACGTGAAAAATCAGTCACACGAGGGGAAAACTTAGTCACTAAGGAATTAGTGTCATGGGAAAAATGCGTCACCCGATGGGAAAACCTTAGTCAATGGACTAGTTTAAATGGCAAAACCTAGTAAAATAACCTCTTTGTGTGGGAAAAACTAGAAAACCTTGCCACTGTAAGTAGTCTCATCAGAAAACTCAGTCGCAGGAGGGGAAAACTTAGTCATAAAGGAATTCGTGTCATGGAAAAAATGAGTCAAGGGATAGGAAAATTTTACTCACTGGACGAGTTTCAATGGAAAATATTTGTAAAATAACCTCTTTGTGTGGGAAAAACTGGAGAACCTCATCACCTTGACTAGTCTCACGGGAAAACTCAATCACATGAGGGGAAAACTTAGTCACTAAGGAATTAGTGTCATGGGAAAAATGAGTCACCGGATGGGAAAACCTTAGTCAATGGACTAGTTTCAATGGCAAAACCTAGTAAAATAACCTCTTTATGTTGGAATAACTCGAGAACCTGGCCACTGTCAGTAGTCTCATGGGAAAGGTCAGCCACAGGAGCGGGAAACATAGTCACTAAGTAATTAGTGCCACGGGAATAATGAGTCAACTAATGGGAAAACCTTAGTCACCGAACGATTTTCCATGGCAAATCCTAGTAAAATAACCTCTTTGTGTGGGATAAACTAGAAAACCTTGTCACTGTGAGTAGTCTCATCGGAAAACTAAGTCGCGGGAGGGGAAGACTTAGTCACATAGGAATTTGTGTCATGCAAAAAATGAGTCACCGGATGGGAAAATTTTACTCATCGCAAGAGTTTCAACGGAGAATACCTGTAAAATAACCTCTTTGTTAGGAAAAACGCGAGAACCTCATCACCTTAACTAGTCTCACGTGAAAAATCAGTCACACGAGGGGAAAACTTAGTCACTAAGGAATTAGTGTCATGGGAAAAATGCGTCACCCGATGGGAAAACCTTAGTCAATGGACTAGTTTAAATGGCAAAACCTAGTAAAATAACCTCTTTGTGTTGGAAAAACTCGAAAACCCTGCCACCGTGAGTAGTCTCATGGGAAAACTCAGACACAGGAGGGGGAAACTTAGTCACTAAGGAATTAGTGCCATGGGACTAATGAGTCATCTAATGGGAAAACATTAGTCACCGAACGAGTTTCCATGGCAAATCCTAGTAAAATAACCTCTTTGTGTGGTAAAAACTAGAAAACCTTGTCACTGTGAGTAGTCTCATCGGAAAACTCAGTCGCAGGAGGGGAAGACTTAGTCACAAAGGAATTCGTGTCATGGAAAAAATGTGTCACCGGATGGGAAAATTTTACTCACCGGACGAGTTTCGATGGAAAAGACTTGTAAAATAACCTCTTTGTGTGGGAAAATCTCGAGAACCTCATCACCTTGACTAGTCTCACAGGAAAACTCAGTCACACGAGGGGAAAACTTAGTCAATAAGGAATTAGTGTCATGGGAAAAATTAGTCACCGGATGGGAAAACCTTAGTCAATGGACTAGCTTCAATGGCAAAACCTAGTAAAATAACCTCTTTGTGTTGGAAAAACTCGAAAACCCAGCCACCGTGAGTAGTCTCATGGGAAAACTCAGCCACAGGAGGGGGAAATTTAGTCACTAAGGAATTAGTGCCATGGGACTAATGAGTCAACTAATGGGAAAACATTAGTCACCGAACGAGTTTCCATGGCAAATCCTAGTAAAATAACCTCTTTGTGTGGGAAAAACTAGAAAACCTTGTCACTGTGAGTAGTCTCATCGGAAAACCAAGTCGCGGGAGGGGAAGTCTTAGTCACAAAGGAATTTGTGTCAGTGAAAAAATGAGTCACCGGATGGGAAAATTTTACTCATCGAAAGAGTTTCAACGGAGAATACCTGTAAAATAACCTCTTTGTTAGGAAAAACACGAGAACCTCATCACCTTAACTAGTCTCACGTGAAAAATCAGTCATACGAGGGGAAAACTTAGTCACTAAGGAATTAGTGTCATGGGAAAAATGCGTCACCCGATGGGAAAACCTTAGTCAATGGACTAGCTTCAATGGCAAAACCTAGTAAAATAACCTCTTTGTGTTGGAAAAACTCGAAAACCCTGCCACCGTGAGTAGTCTCATGGGAAAACTCAGCCACGGGAGGGGGAAACTTAGTCACTAAGGAATTAATGCCATGGGACTAATGAGTCATCTAATGGGAAAGCATTAGTCACCGAACGAGTTTCCATGGCAAATCCTAGTAAAATAACCTCTTTGTGTGGGAAAAACTAGAAAACCTTGTCACTGTGAGTAGTCTCATCGGAAAACTCAGTCGCAGGAGGGGAAGACTTAGTCACAAAGGAATTCGTGTCATGGAAAAAATGAGTCACCGGACGAGTTTCAATGGAAAAGACTTGTAAAATAACCTCTTTGTGTGGGAAAATCTCGAGAACCTCATCACCTTGACTAGTCTCACGGGAAAACTCAGTCACACGAGGGGAAAACTTAGTCACTAAGGAATTAGTGTCATGGGAAAAATGAGTCACCGGATGGGAAAACCTTAGTCAATGGACTAGTTTCAATGGCAAAACCTAGTAAATTAACCTCTTTGTGTTGGAAAAACTCGAAAACCCAGCCACCGTGAGTAGTCTCATGGGAAAACTCAGCCACAGGAGGGGGAAACTTAGTCACTAAGGAATTAGTGCCATGGGACTAATGAGTCATCTAATGGGAAAACATTATTCACCGAACGAGTTTCCATGGAAAATCCTAGTAAAATAACCTCTTTGTGTGGGAAATCTAGAAAAACATGTCATTGTGAGTAGTCTCATCGGAAAACTCAGTCGCGGGAGGGGAAGTCTTAGTCACAAAGGAATTCGTGTTATGGAAAAAATGAGTCACCGGATGGGAAAATTTTACTCACCGGAAGAGTTTCAACGGAGAATACCTGTAAAATAACCTCTTTGTTAGGAAAAACGCGAGAACCTCATCATCTTAACTAGTCTCACGTGAAAACTCAGTTACACGAGGGGAAGACTTAGTGATGGCAGGATATTATATGATGTCTTTAGGTTATTTTTAGTCTTTTTATTTTATTATTTTTGAGTCACATATAGGATTTTTATTATTTTTACATAGATTTTATATTTATTTTGCATTCTGCATATAGATTAGCTTTTATTTGTTTTTCTAACTTTATTTTATATTTTTAGGAATTTTTATAGCTATTTTATATTTTTAGGAAAAGCTGGTATAGTTATCATTTTTATCCAGGGACCGATTTGTAAAGTTTCAGGAAATAAAGGATCAAAGTGTAAAGGTTCAAGAGTGGAGGATGAAAAGTGAAGTTTGAAGGAGTCAAAGGGCCAGAATTGAAGTTCTAACATAGAGAGGACTTGAAGTGAAATTGAAGAATGTGCAACAACTCTCTTTGATTTGAGCACATGTAAAATAAGGTTGGGAGATTAATGGTGGTAAAGGGGAGGTTTCAGAACTTAATAGAGGCTGAATGTGGCCTAATTAAGCCAATCAATTCCACCATTGAAGAAGAAAGGAATCCAAGAAGAAGCTGCCAGTGTTCGTGCCAGCGCTGCAGCGTTGGAAGTCCCAACACTCAAGCGCTGGACCTCTGACTAGGATGTGAGTCAGAGGCTGCACCCAGCGCTGCAGCGTTGGAAGCCAGCGCTCAAGCGCTGGGCCTATTTCTGCACGTTGGATTTTAATGCTTCCCAGCGCCCAAGCGTTGGTAATGCCAGCGCCCAAGCGTTAGTCTATGGACTAGTTTCAATGGCAAAACCTAGTAAAATAACCTCTTTGTGTCGGAATAACTCGAAAACCTGGCCACTGTGAGCAGTCTCATGGGAAAACTCAGCCACAGGAGGGGGAAACTTAGTCACAAAGGAATTCGTGTCAAGGAAAAAATGAGTCACCGGATGGGAAAGTTTTACTCACCGGACGAGTTTCAATGGAAAATACTTGTAAAATAACCTCTTTGTGTGGGAAAACCTCGAGAACCTCATCACCTTGACTAGTCTCACGGGAAAACTGAGTCACCTGGTGGGAAAACTTAGTCACTAAGGAATTAGTGTCATGGGAAAAATGAGTCACCGGATGGGTAAACCTTAGTCTATGGACTAGTTTCAATGGCAAAACCTAGTAAAATAACCTCTTTGTGTCGGAATAACTTGAAAACCTTGCCACTGTGAGTAGTCTCATGGGAAAACTCAGCCACAGGAGGAGGAAACTTAGTCACTAAGGAATTAATGCCATTGGACTAATGATTCAACTAATGGGAAAACCAAAGTCACCGAACAAGTTTCAATGGCAAAACCTAGTAAAATAACCTCTTTGTGTTGGAATAACTCGAAAACCTTGCCACTGTGAGTAGTGTCATCGGAAAACTCTGTCGCAGGAGGGAAAATCTTAGTCACAAAGATATTCGTGTCATGGAAAAAATGAGTCACTGGATGGGAAAATTTTACTCACCGGACGAGTTTCAATGGAAAATACTTGTAAAATAACCTATTTGTGTAGGAAAAACTCGAGAACCTTATCACCTTGACTAGTCTCACGGGAAAACTCAGTCACATGAGGGAAAAACTTAGTAACTAAGGAATTAGTGTCATGGGAAAAATGAGTCACCGGATGGGAAAACCTTAGTCAATGGACTAGTTTTAATGGAAAAACCTAGTAAAATAACCTCTTTGTGTCGGAATAACTCGAAAAACTGGCCACTGTGAGTAGTCTTATGGGAAAACTCAGCCACAGGAGGGGGGAACTTGGTCACTAAGGAATTAGTGCCATGGGACTACTGAGTCAACTAATGGGAAAAACTTAGTCACCAAACGAGTTTCCATGGCAAATCCTAGTAAAATAATCTCTTTGTGTGGGAAAAACTAGAATAACTTGTCTCTGTGAGTAGTCTCATCGGAAAACTCTGTCACAGGACGGGAAAACTTAGTCACAAAGGAATTCGTGTCATGGAAAAAATGAGTCACCGGATGGGAAAATTTTACTCACCGGACGAGTTTCAATGGAAAAGACTTGTAAAATAACCTCTTTGTGTGGGAAAATCTCGAGAACCTCATCACCTTGACTAGTCTCACGGGAAAACTCAGTCACACGAGGGGAAAACTTAGTCACTAAGGAATTAGTGTCATGGGAAAAATGAGTCACCGGATGGGAAAACCTTAGTCAATGGACTAGTTTCAATGGCAAAACCTAGTAAAATAACCTCTTTGTGTTGGAAAAACTCGAAAACCCAGCCAGTGTGTGTAGTCTCATGGAAAATCTTAGCCACAGGAGGGGGGAACTTAGTCACTAAGGAATTAGTGGCATGGGACTATTGGGAAAACATTAGTCACCGAACGAGTTTCCATGGCAAATTCTAGTAAAATAACCTCTTTGTGTGGGAAAAACTAGAAAACCTTGTCACTGTGAGTAGTCTCATCGGAAAACTCAGTCGCAGGAGGGGAAAACTTAGTCACTAAGGAATTAGTGTCATGGGAAAAATGAGTCACCGGATGGGAAAACCTTAGTCAATGGACTAGTTTCAATGGCAAAACCTAGTAAAATATTCTCTTTGTGTTGGAATAACTCGAAAACACAGCCACTGTGAGTAGTCTCATGGGGAAACTCAGCCACAGGAGGGGAAAACTTAGTCACAAAGGAATTCGTGTCATGGAAAAAATGAGTCACCGGATGGGAAACTTTTACTCACCGGACGAGTTTCAATGGAAAAGACTTGTGAAATAACCTCTTTGTGTGGGAAAACTTCGAGAACCTCATCACCTTGACTAGTCTCTCAGGAAAACTCAGTCACATGAGGGGAAAACTTAGTCACTAAGGAATTAGTGTCATGTGAAAAATAAGTTACCGGATGGGAAAATCTTAGTCAATGGACTAGTTTCAATGGCAAAACCTAGTAAAATAACCTCTTTGTGTCGGAATAACTCGAAAACCTGGCCACTGTGAGCAGTCTCATGGGAAAACTCAGCCACAGGAGGGGGAAACTTAGTCACAAAGGAATTCGTGTCATGGAAAAAATGAGTCACCGGATGGGAAAATTTTACTCACCGGACGAGTTTCAATGGAAAAGACTTGTGAAATAACCTCTTTGTGTGGGAAAACCTCGAGAACCTCATCACCTTGACTAGTCTCACGAGAAAACTGAGTCACCTGGCGGGAAAACTTAGTCACTAAGGAATTAGTGTCATGGGAAAAATGAGTCACCGGATGGGAAAACCTTATTCTATGGACTAGTTTCAATGGCAAAACCTAGTAAATTAACCTCTTTGTGTCGGAATAACTCGAAAACCTGGCCACTGTGAGTAGTCTCATGGGAAAACTCAACCATAGGAGGGGGAAACTTAGTCACTAAGGAATTAGTGCCATGGGACTTATGAGTCAAATAATGGGAAAACCTTTGTAACCGAACAAGTTTCCATGGCAAATACAAGAAAAATAACCTCTTTGTGTGGGAAATCTAGAAAAACTTGTTACTGTGAGTAGTCTCATAGGAAAACTCAGTCGTAGGAGGGGAAAACTTAGTCACAAAGGAATTCGTGTCATGGAAAAAATGAGTCACCGGATGGGAAACTTTTACTCACCGGACGAGTTTCAATGGAAAAGACTTGTGAAATAACCTCTTTGTGTGGGAAAACTTCGAGAACCTCATCACCTTGACTAGTCTCTCAGGAAAACTCAATCACATGAGGGGAAAACTTACTCACTAAGGAATTAGTGTCATGGGAAAATAAGTCACCGGATGGGAAAATCTTAGTCAATGGACTAGTTTCAATGGCAAAACCTAGTAAAATAACCTCTTTGTGTCGGAATAACTCGAAAACCCAGCCACTGTGAGTAGTCTCATGGGAAAACTCAGCCACAGAACGGGGAAACTTAGTCACTATGAAATTAGTGCCATGGGACTAATGAGTCAACTAATGGGAAAACATTAGTCACCGAACGAGTTTCCATGGCAAATCCTAGTAAAATAACCTCTTTGTGTGGGAAAAACTAGAAAACCTTGTCACTGTGAGTAGTCTCATCGGAAAACTCAGTCGCATGAGGGGAAGACTTAGTCACAAAGGAATTCGTGTCATGGAAAAAATGAGTCACCGGATGGGAAAATTTTACTCACCGGACGAGTTTCAATGGAAAAGAATTGTAAAATAACCTCTTTGTGTGGGAAAATCTCGAGAACCTCATCACCTTGACTAGTCTCACGGGAAAACTCAGTCACATGAGGGGAAAACTTAGTCACTAAGGAATTAGTGTCACGGGAAAAATGAGTCACCGGATGGGAAAACTAAATGGACTAGTTTTATTGGCAAAACCTTGTAAAATAACTTCTTTGTGTTGGAATAACTCGAGAACACAGCCACTGTGCGTAGTCTCATGGGGAAACTCAGCCACAGTAGGGGGAAACTTAGTCACTAAGGAATTAGTGCCATGGGACTGATGAGTCAAATAATGGGAAAACCTTAGTCACCGAACGAGTTTCCATGGCAAATCCAAGTAAAATAACCTCTTTGTGTGGGAAATCTAGAAAAACATGTCACTGTGAGTAGTCGTCTCATAGGAAAACTCAGTCGCAGGAGGGGAAATCTTAGTCACAAAGGAATTCGTGTCATGGAAAAAATGAGTCACCGGATGGGAAACTTTTACTCATTGGACGAGTTTCAATGGAAAAGACTTGTAAAATAACCTCTTTGTGTGGGAAAACTTCGAGAACCTCATCACCTTGACTAGTCTCTCAGGAAAACTCAGTCACATGAGGGGAAAACTTAGTCACTAAGGAATTAGTGTCATGGGAAAAATAAGTCACCGGATGGGAAAATCTTAGTCAATGGACTAGTTTCAATGGCAAAACCTAGTAAATTAACCTCTTTGTGTTGGAATAACTCGAAAACCTGGCCACTGTGAGTAGTCTCATGGGAAAACTCAGCCACAGGAGGGGGAAACTTAGTCACTAAGGAATTAGTGCCATGGGACTTATGAGTCAAATAATGGGAAAACCTTAGTCACCGAAAGAGTTTCCATGGAAAATCCAAGTAAAATAACCTCTTTGTGTGGGAAATCTAGAAAAACTTGTCACTGTGAGTAGTCTCATAGGAAAACTCAGTGGCAGGAGGGGAAAACTTAGTCACAAAGGAATTCGTGTCATGGAAAAAATGAGTCACCGGATGGGAAACTTTTACTCACCGGACGAGTTTCAATGGAAAAGACTTGTAAAATAACCTCTTTGTGTGGGAAAACCTCGAGAACCTCATCACCTTGACTAGGCTCACGGGAAAACTGAGTCACCTGGCGGGAAAACTTAGTCACTAAGGAATTAGTGTCATGGGAAAAATGAGTCACCGGATGGGAAAACCATATTCTATGGACTAGTTTCAATGGCAAAACCGAGTAAATTAACCTCTTTGTGTCAGAATAACTCGAAAACCTGGCCACTGTGAGTAGTCTCATGGGAAAACTCAGCCACAGGAGGGGGAAACTTAGTCACTAAGGAATTCGTGTCATGGAAAAAATGAGTCACCGGATGCGAAAATTATACTCACCGGACGAGTTTCAATGGAAAATACTTGTAAAATAACCTCTTTTTGTGGGAAAACCTCGAGAACCTCATCACCTTGACTAGTCTCACGGGAAATCTGAGTCACCTGGCGGGAAAACTTAGTCACTAAGGAATTAGTGTCATGGGAAAAATGAGTCACCGGATGGGAAAACCTTATTCTATGGACTAGTTTCAATGGCAAAACCTAGTAAATTAACCTCTTTGTGTCGGAATAACTCGAAAACCTGGCCACTGTGAGTAGTCTCATGGGAAAACTCAGCCATAGGAGGGGGAAACTTAGTCACTAAGGAATTAGTGCCATGGGACTTATGAGTCAAATAATGGGAAAACCTTTGTCACCGAACGAGTTTCCATGACAAATCCAAGTAAAATAACCTCTTTGTGTGGGAAATCTAGAAAAACTTGTCACTGTGAGTAGTCTCATAGGAAAACTCAGTCGTAGGAGGGGAAAACTTAGTCACAAAGGAATTCGTGTCATGGAAAAAATGAGTCACCGGATGGGAAACTTTTACTCACCGGATGAGTTTCAATGGAAAAGACTTGTGAAATAACCTTTTTGTGTGGGAAAACTTCGAGAACCTCATCACCTTGACTAGTCTCTCAGGAAAACTCAATCACATGAGGGGAAAACTTTCTCACTAAGGAATTAGTGTCATGGGAAAATAAGTCACCGGATGGGAAAATCTTAGTCAATGGACTAGTTTCAATGGTAAAACCTAGTAAAATAACCTCTTTGTGTCGGAATAACTCGAAAACCCAGCCACTGTGAGTAGTCTCATGGGAAAACTCAGCCATAGGAGGGGGAAACTTAGTCACTAAGGAATTAGTGCCATGGGACTTATGAGTCAAATAATGGGAAAACCTTTGTCACCGAACGAGTTTCCATGACAAATCCAAGTAAAATAACCTCTTTGTGTGGGAAATCTAGAAAAACTTGTCACTGTGAGTAGTCTCATAGGAAAACTCATTCGCAGGAGGGGGAAACTTAGTCACAAATGAATTCGTGTCATGGAAAAAATGAGTCACCGGATGGGAAACTTTTACTCACCGGACGAGTTTCAATGGAAAAGACTTGTAAAACAACCTCTTTGTGTGGGAAAACTTCGAGAACCTCATCACCTTGACTAGTCTCTCAGGAAATGTCAGTCACATGAGGGGAAAACTTAGTCACTAAGGAATTAGTGTCATGGGAAAAACAAGTCACGGGATGGGAAAATCTTAGTCAATGGACTAGTTTCAATGGCAAAACCTAGTAAAATAACCTCTTTGTGTTGGAATAACTCGAAAACCTGGCAACTGTGAGCAGTCTCATGGGAAAACTTAGCCACAGGAGGGGGAAACTTAGTCACAAAGGAATTCGTGTCATGGAAAAAATGAGTCACCGGATGCGAAAATTTTACTCACCGGACGAGTTTCAATGGAAAATACTTGTAAAATAACCTCTTTGTGTGGGAAAACCTCGAGAACCTCATCACCTTGACTAGTCTCACGGGAAAACTGAGTCACCTGGCGGGAAAACTTAGTCACTAAGGAATTAGTGTCATGGGAAAAATGAGTCACCGGATGGGAAAACCATATTCTATGGACTAGTTTCAATGGCAAAACCTAGTAAATTAACCTCTTTGTGTCGGAATAACTCGAAAACCTGGCCACTGTGAGTAGTCTCATGGGAAAACTCAGCCACAGGAGGGGGAAACTTAGTCACTAAGGAATTCGTGTCATGGAAAAAATGAGTCACCGGATGGGAAAATTTTACTCACCGGACGAGTTTCAAAAGAAAATACTTGTAAAATAACCGCTTTGTGTGGGAAAACCTCGAGAACCTCATCACCTTGACTAGTCTCACGGGAAAACTGAGTCACCTGGCGGGAAAACTTAGTCACTAAGGAATTAGTGTCATGGGAAAAATGAGTCACCGGATGGGAAAACCATATTCTATGGACTAGTTTCAATGGCAAAACCTAGTAAATTAACCTCTTTGTGTCGGAATAACTCGACAACCTGGCCACTGTGAGTAGTCTCATGGGAAAACTCAGCCACAGGAGGGGGAAACTTAGTCACTAAGGAATACGTGTCATGGAAAAAATGAGTCACCGGATGCGAAAATTTTACTCACCGGACGAGTTTCAATGGAAAAGAATTGTAAAATAACCTCTTTGTGTGGGAAAATCTCGAGAACCTCATCACCTTGACTAGTCTCACGGGAAAACTCAGTCACATGAGGGGAAAACTTAGTCACTAAGGAATTAGTGTCATGGGAAAAATGAGTCACCGGATGGGAAAACTAAATGGACTAGTTTCAATGGCAAAACCTAGTAAAATAACCTCTTTGTGTTGGAATAACTCGAAAACACAGCCACTGTGAGTAGTCTCATGGGGAAACTCAGCCACAGTAGGGGGAAACTTAGTCACTAAGGAATTAGTGCCATGGGACTGATGAGTCAAATAATGGGAAAACCTTAGTCACCGAACGAGTTTCCATGGCAAATCCAAGTAAAATAACCTCTTTGTGTGGGAAATCTAGAAAAACTTGTCACTGTGAGTAGTCTCATAGGAAAACTCAGTCGTAGGAGGGGAAAACTTAGTCACAAAGGAATTCGTGTCATGGAAAAAATGAGTCACCGGATGGGAAACTTTTACACACCGGACGAGTTTCAATGGAAAAGACTTGTGAAATAACCTCTTTGTGTGGGAAAACTTCGAGAACCTCATCACTTTGACTAGTCTCTCAGGAAAACTCAATCACATGAGGGGAAAACTTAGTCACTAAGGAATTAGTGTCATGGGAAAATAAGTCACCGGATGGGAAAATCTTAGTCAATGGACTAGTTTCAATGGCAAAACCTAGTAAAATAACCTCTTTGTGTCGGAATAACTCGAAAACCTGGCCACTGTGAGCAGTCTAATGGGAAAACTCAGCCACAGGAGGGGGAAACTTAGTCACCAAGGAATTCGTGTCATGGAAAAAATGAGTCACCGGATGGGAAATATTTACTCACCGGACGAGTTTCAATGGAAAATACTTGTAAAAGAACCTCTTTGTGTGGGAAAACCTCGAGAACCTCATCACCTTGACTAGTCACATGGGAAAACTGAGTCACCTGGCGGGAAAACTTAGTCACTAAGGAATTAGTGTCATGGGAAAAATGAGTCACCGGATGGGAAAACCTTATTCTATGGACTAGTTTCAATTTTAAAACCTAGTAAATTAACCTCTTTGTGTCGGAATAACTCGAAAACCTGGCCACTGTGAGTAGTCTCACGGGAAAACTCAGCCATAGGAGGGGGAAACTTAGTCACTAAGGAATTAGTGCCATGGGACTTATGAGTCAAATAATGGGAAAACCTTAGTCACCGAACGAGTTTCCATGGCAAATCCAAGTAAAATAACCTCTTTGTGTGGGAAATCTAGAAAAACTTGTCACTGTGAGTAGTCTCATAGGAAAACTCAGTCGCAGGAGGGGAAAACTTAGTCACAAAGGAATTCGTGTCATGGAAAAAATGAGTCACCGGATGGGAAACTTTTACTCACCGGACGAGTTTCAATGGAAAAGACTTGTAAAATAACCTCTTTGCGTGGGAAAACTTCGAGAACCTCATCACCTTGACTAGTCTTTCAGGAAAACTCAGTCACATGAGGGGAAAACTTACTCACTAAGGAATTCGTGTCATGGGAAAAATAAGTCACCGGATGGGAAAATCTTAGTCAATGGACTAGTTTCAATGGCAAAACCTAGTAAAATAATTTCTTTGTGTCGGAATAACTCGAAAACCTGGCCACTGTGAGCAGCCTCATGGGAAAACTCAGCCACAGGAGGGGGAAATTTAGTCACAAAGGAATTTGTGTCATGGAAAAAATGAGTCACCGGATGGGAAAATTTTACGCACCGGACGAGTTTCAATGGAAAATACTTGTAAAATAACCTCTTTGTGTGGGAAAACCTCGAGAACCTCATCACCTTGACTAGTCTCACGGGAAAACTGAGTAACCTGGCCGGAAAACTTAGTCACTAAGGAATTAGTGTCATGGGAAAAATGAGTCACCGGATGGGAAAACCTTAGTCAATGGACTAGTTTCAATGGCAAAACCTAGTAAAATAACCTCTTTGTGTTGGAAAAACTCGAAAACCCAGCCACTGTGAGTAGTCTCATGGGAAAACTCAGCCACAGGACGGGGAAACTTTTTCACTAAGGAATTAGTGCCATGGGAATAATGAGTCAACTAATGGGAAAACATTAGTCACCGAACGAGTTTCCATGGCAAATCCTAGTAAAATAACCTCTTTGTTTGGGAAAAACTAGAAAACCTTGTCACTGTGAGTAGTCTCATCGGAAAACTCAGTCGCAGGAGGGGAAGACTTAGTCACAAAGGAATTCGTGTCATGGAAAAAATGACTCACCGGATGGGAAAATTTTACTCACCGGACGAGTTTCAATGAAAAAGAATTGTAAAATAACCTCTTTGTGTGGGAAAATCTCGAGAACCTCATCACCTTGACTAGTCTCACGGGAAAACTCAGTCACATGAGGGGAAAACTTAGTCACTAAGGAATTAGTGTCATGGGAAAAATAAGTCACCGGATGGGAAAACCTTAGTCAATGGACTAGTTTCAATGGCAAAACCTAGAAAATATTCTCTTTGTGTTGGAATAACTCGAAAACACAGCCACTGTGAGTAGTCTCATGGGGAAACACAGCCACAGGAGGGGGAAACATAGTCACTAAGGAATTAGTGCCATGGGACTAATGAGTCAAATAATGGGAAAACCTTAGTCACCGAACGAGTTTCCATGGCTAATCCAAGTAAAATAACCTCTTTGTGTGGGAAATCTAGAAAAACTTATCACTGTGAGTAGTCTCATAGGAAAACTCAGTCGCAGGAGGGGAAAACTTAGTCACAAAGGAATTCGTGTCATGGAAAAAATGAGTCACCGGATGGGAAACTTTTACTCACCGGACGAGTTTCAATGGAAAAGACTTGTAAAATTACCTTTGTGTGGGAAAACTTCGAGAACCTCATCACCTTGACTAGTCTCTCAGGAAAACTCAGTCACATGAGGGGAAAACTTAGTCACTAAGGAATTAGTTTTATGGGAAAAATAAGTCACCGGATTGGAAAATCTTAGTCAATGGACTAGTTTCAATGGCAAAACCTAGTAAAATAACCTCTTTGTGTCGGAATAACTCGAAAACCTGGCCACTGTGAGCAGTCTCATGGGAAAACTCAGCCAAAGGAGGGGGAAACTTAGTCACAAAGGAATTCGTGTCATGGAAAAAATGAGTCACCGGATGGGAAAATTTTACTCACCGGACGAGTTTCAATGGAAAATACTTGTAAAATAACCTCTTTGTGTAAGAAAATCTCGAGAAACTCATCACCTTCAATAGTCTCACGGGAAAACTGTGTCACCTGGCGGGAAAACTTAGTCACTAAGGAATTAGTGTCATGGGAAAAATGACTCACCGGATGGGAAAACCTTATTCTATGGAGTAGTTTCAATGGCAAAACCTAGTAAATTAACCTTTTTGTGTCGGAATAACTCGAAAACTTGGCCACTGTGAGTAGTCTCATGGGAAAACTCAGCCACAGGAGGGGGAAACTTAGTCACTAAGGAATTAGTGCCATGGGACTAATGAGTCAAATAATGGGAAAACCTTAGTCACCGTACGAGTTTCCATGGCAAATCCAAGTAAAAGAACCTCTTTGTGTGGGAAATCTAGAAAAACTTGTCACTGTGAGTAGTCTCATAGGAAAACTCAGTCGTAGGAGGGGAAAACTTAGTCACCAAGGAATTCGTGTCATGGAAAAAATGAGTCACCGGATGGGAAACTTTTACTCATCGGACGAGTTTCAATGGAAAAGACTTGTGAAATAACCTCGTTGTGTGGGAAAACTTCGAGCACCTCATCACCTTGACTAGTCTCTCAGGAAAACTCAATCACATGAGGGGAAAACTTACTCACTAAGGAATTCGTGTCATGGGAAAAATAAGTCACCGGATGGGAAAATCTTAGTCGATGGACTAGTTTCAATGGCAAAACCTAGTAAAATAACCTCTTTGTGTCGGAATAACTCGAAAACCTGGCCACTGTGAGCAGTCTCATGGGAAAACTCAGCCACAGGAAGGGGAAACTTAGTCACAAAGGAATTTGTGTCATGGAAAAAATGAGTCACCGGATGGGAAAATTTTACGCACCGGACGAGTTCCAATGGAAAATACTTGTAAAATAACCTCTTTGTGTGGGAAAACCTCGAGAACCTCATCACCTTGACTAGTCTCACGGGAAAACTGAGTCACCTGGCAGGAAAACTTAGTCACTAAGGAATTAGTGTCATGGGAAAAATGAGTCGCCGGATGGGAAAACCTTAGTCCATGGACTAGTTTCAATGGCAAAACCTAGTAAAATAACCTCTTTGTGTTGGAAAAACTCGAAAACCCAGCCACTGTGAGTAGTCTCATGGGAAAACTCAGCCACAGGACGGGGAAACTTAGTCACTAAGGAATTAGTGCCATGGGACTAATGAGTCAACTAATGGGAAAATATTAGTCACCGAACGAGTTCCATGGAAAATCCTAGTAAAATAACCTCTTTGTGTGGGAAAAACTAGAAAACCTTGTCACTGTGAGTAGTCTCATCGGAAAACTCAGTCGCAGGAGGGGAAGACTTAGTCACAAAGGAATTCGTGTCATGGAAAAAATGACTCACCGGATGGGAAAATTTTACTCACCGGACGAGTTTCAATGGAATAGAATTGTAAAATAACCTCTTTGTGTGGGAAAATCTCGAGAACCTCATCACCTTCACTAGTCTCACGGGAAAACTCAGTCACATGAGGGGAAAACTTACTCACTAAGGAATTAGTGTCATGGAAAAAATGAGTCACCGGATGGGAAACTTTTACTCACCGGACGAGTTTCAATGGAAAAGACTTGTAAAATAACCTCTTTGTGTGGGAAAACTTCGAGAACCTCATCACCTTGAGTAGTCTCTCAGGAAAACTCAGTCACATGAGGGGAAAACTTACTCACTAAGGAATTAGTGTCATGGGAAAAATAAGTCACCGGATGGGAAAATCTTAGTCAATCGACTAGTTTCAATGGCAAAACCTAGTAAAATAACCTCTTTGTTTCGGAATAACTCGAAAACCTGGCCACTGTGAGCAGTCTCAAGGGAAAACTCAGCCACAGGAGGGGGAAACTTAGTCACAAAGGAATTCGTGTCATGGAAAAAATGAGTCACCGGATGGGAAAATTTTACTCACCGGACGAGTTTCAATGGAAAAGAATTGTAAAATAACCTCTTTGTGTGGGAAAATCTCGAGAACCTCATCACCTTGACTAGTTTCACGGGAAAACTCAGTCACATGAGGGGAAAACTTAGTCACTAAGGAATTAGTGTCATGGGAAAAATGAGTCACCGGATGGGAAAACCTTAGTCAATGGACTAGTTTCAATGGCAAAACCTAGTAAAATATTCTCTTTGTGTTGGAATAACTCCAAAACACAGCCACTGTGAGTAGTCTCATGGGGAAACTCAGCCACAGGAGGGGGAAACTTAGTCACTAAGGAATTAGTGCCATGGGACTAATGAGTCAACTAATGGGAAAACATTAGTCACCAAACGAGTTTCCATGGAAAATCCTAGTAAAATAACCTCTTTGTGTGGGAAAAACTAGAAAACCTTGTCACTGTGAGTAGTCTCATCGGAAAACTCAGTCCCAGGAGGGGAAAACTTAGGCACAAAGGAATTCGTGTCATGGAAAAAATGGGTCACCGGATGGGAAACTTTTACTCACCGGACGAGTTTCAATGGAAAAGACTTGTGAAATAACCTCTTTGTGTGGGAAAACTTCGAGAACCTCATCACCTTGACTAGTCTCTCAGGAAAACTCAATCACATGAGGGGAAAACTTACTCACTAAGGAATTAGTGTCATGGGAAAAATGAGTCAACGGATGGGAAAACCTTAGTCAATGGACTAGTTTCAATGGCAAAACCTAGTAAAATATTCTCTTTGTGTTGGAATAACTCGAAAACTTGGCCACTGTGAGTAGTCTCATGGGAAAACTCAGCCACAGGAGGGGGAAACATAGTCACTAAGGAATTAGTGCCATGGGACTAATGAGTCAAATAATGGGAAAACCTTAGTCACCGAACGAGTTTCCATGGCAAATCCAAGTAAAAGAACCTCTTTGTGTGGGAAATCTAGAAAAACTTGTCACTGTGAGTAGTCTCATAGGAAAACTCAGTCGTAGGAGGGGAAAACTTAGTCACCAAGGAAGTCGTGTCATGGAAAAAATGAGTCACCGGATGGGAAAATTTTACTCACCGGACGAGTTTCAATGGAAATTCTTGTAAAATAACCTCTTTGTGTGGGAATACTTCGAGAACCTCATCACCTTGAGTAGTCTCTCAGGAAAACTCAATCACTTGAGGGGAAAACTTACTCACTAAGGAATTACTGTCATGGGAAAAATAAGTCACCGGATGGAAAAATCTTAGTCAATGGACTAGTTTCAATGGCAAAACCTAGTAAAATAACCTCTTTGTGTCGGAATAACTCGAAAACCTGGCCACTGTGAGCAGTCTCATGGGAAAACTTTGCCACAGGAGGGGGAAACCTAATCACAAAGGAATTGGTGTCATGGAAAAAATGAGTCACCGGATGGGAAAATTTTACTCACTTGACGAGTTTCAATGGAAAATACTAGTAAAATAACCTCTTTGTGTGGGAAAACCTCGAGAACCTCATCACCTTGACTAGTCTCACGGGAAAACTGAGTCACCTGGCGGGAAAACTTAGTCACTAAGGAATTAGTGTCATGGGAAAAATGAGTCACCGGATGGGAAAACCTTAGTCAATGGACTAGTTTCAATGGCAAAACCTAGTAAAATATTCTCTTTGTGTTGGAATAACTCGAAAACTTGGCCACTGTGAGTAGTCTCATGGGAAAACTCAGCCACAGGAGGGGGAAACTTAGTCACTAAGGAATTAGTGCCATGGGAATAATGAGTCAAATAATGAGAAAACCTTAGTCACCGAACGAGTTTCCATGGCAAATCCAAGTAAAAGAACCTCTTTGTGTGGGAAAACCTCGAGAACCTCATCACCTTGACTAGTCTCACGGGAAAACTGAGTCACCTGGCGGGAAAACTTAGTCACTAAGGAATTAGTGTCATGGGAAAAATGACTCACCGGATGGGAAAACCTTATTCTATGGAGTAGTTTCAATGGCAAAACCTAGTAAATTAACCTTTTTGTGTCGGAATAACTCGAAAACTTGGCCACTGTGAGTAGTCTCATGGGAAAACTCAGCCACAGGAGGGGGAAACTTAGTCACTAAGGAATTAGTGCCATGGGACTAATGAGTCAAATAATGGGAAAACCTTAGTCACCGAACGAGTTTCCATGGCAAATCCAAGTAAAAGAACCTCTTTGTGTGGGAAATCTAGAAAAACTTGTCACTGTGAGTAGTCTCATAGGAAAACTCAGTCGTAGGAGGGGAAAACTTAGTCATCAAGGAATTCGTGTCATGGAAAAAATGAGTCACCGGAAGGGAAACTTTTACTCATCGGACGAGTTTCAATGGAAAAGACTTGTGAAATAACCTCTTTGTGTGGGAAAACTTCGAGAACCTCATCACCTTGACTAGTCTCTCAGGAAAACTCAATCACATGAGGGGAAAACTTACTCACTTAGGAATTCGTGTCATGGGAAAAATAAGTCACCGGATGGGAAAATCTTAGTCAATGGACTAGTTTAAATGGCAAAACCTAGTAAAATAACCTCTTTGTGTCGGAATAACTCAAAAACCTGGCCACTGTGAGCAGTCTCATGGGAAAACTCAGCCACAGGAGGGGGAAACTTAGTCACAAAGGAATTTGTGTCATGGAAAAAATGAGTCACCGGATGGGAAAATTTTACGCACCGGACGAGTTTCAATGGAAAATACTTGTTAAATAACCTCTTTGTGTGGGAAAACCTCGAGAACCTCATCACCTTGACTAGTCTCACGGGAAAACTGAGTCACCTGGCAGGAAAACTTAGTCACTAAGGAATTAATGTCATGGGAAAAATGAGTCGCCGGATGGGAAAACCTTAGTCAATGGACTAGTTTCAATGGCAAAACCTAGTAAAATAACCTCTTTGTGTTGGAAAAACTCGAAAACCCAGCCACTGTGAGTAGTCTCATGGGAAAACTCAGCCACAGGACGGGGAAACTTAGTCACTAAGGAATTAGTGCCATGGGACTAATGAGTCAACTAATGGGAAAATATTAGTCACCGAACGAGTTTCCATGGAAAATCCTAGTAAAATAACCTCTTTGTGTGGGAAAAACTAGAAAACCTTGTCACTGTGAGTAGTCTCATCGGAAAACTCAGTCGCAGGAGGGGAAGACTTAGTCACAAAGGAATTCGTGTCATGGAAAAAATGACTCACCGGATGGGAAAATTTTACTCACCGGACGAGTTTCAATGGAATAGAATTGTAAAATAACCTCTTTGTGTGGGAAAATCTCGAGAACCTCATCACCTTCACTAGTCTCACGGGAAAACTCAGTCACATGAGGGGAAAACTTAGTCACTAAGGAATTAGTGTCATGGGAAAAATGAGTCACCGGATGGGAAAACCTTAGTCAATGGACTAGTTTCAATGGCAAAACCTAGTAAAATATTCTCGTTGTGTTGGAATAACTCGAAAACACAGCCATTGTGAGTAGTCTCATGGGGAAACTATGCCACAGGAGGGGGAAACATAGTCACTAAGGAATTAGTGCCATGGGACTAATGAGTCAAATAATGGGAAAACCTTAGTCACCGAACGAGTTTCCATGGCAAATCCAAGTAAAATAACCACTTTGTGTGGGAAATCTAGAAAAACTTGTCACTGTGAGTAGTCTCATAGGAAAACTCAGTCGCAGGAGGGGAAAACTTAGTCACAAAGGAATTCGTGTCATGGAAAAAATAAGTCACCGGATGGGAAACTTTTACTCACCGGACGAGTTTCAATGGAAAAGACTTGTGAAATAACCTCTTTGTGTGGGAAAACTTCGAGAACCTCACACCTTGACTAGTCTCTCAGGAAAACTCAGTCACATGAGGGGAAAACTTACTCACTAAGGAATTAGTGTCATGGGAAAAATAAGTCACCGGATGGGAAAATCTTAGTCAATGGACTAGTTTCAATGGCAAATCCTAGAAAAAAAACCTCTTTGTGCCGGAATAACTCGAAAACCTGGCCACTGTGAGCAGTCTCATGGGAAAACTCAGCCACAGGAGGGGGAAACTTAGTCACAAAGAATTCGTGTCATGGAAAAAATGAGTCACCGGATGCGAAAATTTTACTCACCGGACGAGTTTCAATGGAAAATACTTGTAAAATAACCTTTTTGTGTGGGAAAACCTCGAGAACCTCATCACCTTGACTAGTCTCACGGGAAAACTGAGTCACCTGGCGGGAAAACTAAGTCACTAAGGAATTACTTTCATGGGAAAAATGAGTCACCGGATGGGAAAACCTTATTCTATGGAGCAGTTTCAATGGCAAAACCTAGTAAATTAACCTCTTTGTGTCGGAATAACTCTAAAACCTGGCCACTGTGAGTAGTCTCATGGGAAAACTCAGCCACAGGAGGGGGAAACTTAGTCACTAAGGAATTAGTGCCATGGGACTAATGAGACAAATAATGGGAAAACCTTAGTCACCGAACGAGTTTCCATGGCAAATCCAAGTAAAATAACCTCTTTGTGTGGGAAATCTAGAAAAACTTGTCACTGTGAGTAGTCTCATAGGAAAACTCAGTCGCAGGAGGGGAAAACTTAGTCACAAAGGAATTCGTGTCATGGAAAAAATGAGTCACCGGATGGGAAACTTTTACTCACCGGACGAGTTTCAATGGAAAAGACTTGTAAAATAACCTCTTTGTGTGGGAAAACTTCGAGAACCTCATCACCTTGAGTACTCTCTCAGGAAAACTCAGTCACATGAGGGGAAAACTTACTCACTAAGGAACTAGTGTCATGGGAAAAATAAGTCACCGGATGGGAAAATCTTAGTCAATCGACTAGTTTCAATGGCAAAACCTAGTAAAATAACCTCTTTGTGTCGGAATAACTCGAAAACCTGGCCACTGTGAGCAGTCTCAAGGGAAAACTCAGCCACAGGAGGGGGAAACTTAGTCACAAAGGAATTCGTGTCATGGAAAAAATGAGTCACCGGATGGGAAAATTTTACTCACCGGACGAGTTTCATTGGAAAAGAATTGTAAAATAACCTCTTTGTGTGGGAAAATCTCGAGAACCTCATCACCTTGACTAGTTTCACGGGAAAACTCAGTCACATGAGGGGAAAACTTAATCACTAAGGAATTAGTAACATGGGAAAAATGAGTCACCGGATGGGAAAACCTTAGTCAATGGACTAGTTTCAATGGCAAAACCTAGTAAAATATTCTCTTTGTGTTGGAATAACTCGAAAACACAGCCACTGTGAGTAGTCTCATGGGGAAACTCAGCCACAGGAGGGGGAAACTTAGTCACTAAGGAATTAGTGCCATGGGACTAATGAGTCAACTAATGGGAAAACATTAGTCACCAAACGAGTTTCCATGGAAAATCCTAGTAAAATAACCTCTTTGTGTGGGAAAAACTAGAAAACCTTGTCACTGTGAGTAGTCTCATCGAAAAACTCAGTCCCAGGAGGGGAAAACTTAGGCACAAAGGAATTCGTGTCATGGAAAAAATGGGTTACGGATGGGAAACTTTTACTCACGGGACGAGTTTCAATGGAAAAGACTTGTGAAATAACCTCTTTGTGTGGGAAAACTTCGAGAACCTCATCACCTTGACTAGTCTCTCAGGAAAACTCAATCACATGAGGGGAAAACTTACTCACTAAGGAATTAGTGTCATGGGAAAAATGAGTCAACGGATGGGAAAACCTTAGTCAATGGACTAGTTTCAATGGCAAAACCTAGTAAAATATTCTCTTTGTGTAGGAATAACTTGAAAACTTGGCTACTGTGAGTAGTCTCATGGGAAAACTCAGCCACAGGAGGGGGAAACGTAGTCACTAAGGAATTAGTGCCATGGGACTAATGAGTCAAATAATGGGAAAACCTTAGTCACCGAACGAGTTTCCATGGCAAATCCAAGTAAAAGAACCTCTTTGTGTGGGAAATCTAGAAAAACTTGTCACTGTGAGTAGTCTCATAGGAAAACTCAGTCGTAGGAGGGGAAAACTTAGTCACCAAGGAAGTCGTGTCATGGAAAAAATGAGTCACCGGATGGGAAAATTTTACTCACCGGACGAGTTTCAATGGAAATTCTTGTAAAATAACCTCTTTGTGTGGGAAAACTTCGAGAACCTCATCACCTTGAGTAGTCTCTCAGGAAAACTCAATCACATGAGGGGAAAACTTACTCACTAAGG
Organism: Acmispon strigosus; assembly: GCA_030819835.1. Classification (NCBI taxonomy): domain Eukaryota; kingdom Viridiplantae; phylum Streptophyta; class Magnoliopsida; order Fabales; family Fabaceae; genus Acmispon; species Acmispon strigosus. Next base: position 18,698,295 of record JAUAMA010000004.1, on the reverse strand, counting down.
AATTAGTGTCATGGGAAAAATAAGTCACCGGATGGAAAAATCTTAGTCAATGGACTAGTTTCAATGGCAAAACCTAGTAAAATAACCTCTTTGTGTCGGAATAACTCGAAAACCTGGCCACTGTGAGCAGTCTCATGGGAAAACTCTGCCACAGGAGGGGGAAACCTAATCACAAAGGAATTTGTGTCATGGAAAAAATGAGTCACCGGATGGGAAAATTTTACTCACTGGACGAGTTTCAATGGAAAATACTAGTAAAATAACCTCTTTGTGTGGGAAAACCTCGAGAACCTCATCACCTTGACTAGTCTCACGGGAAAACTGACTCACCTGGCGGGAAAACTTAGTCACTAAGGAATTAGTGTCATGGGAAAAATGAGTCACCGGATGGGAAAACCTTAGTCAATGGACTAGTTTCAATGGCAAAACCTAGTAAAATATTCTCTTTGTGTTGGAATAACTCGAAAACTTGGCCACTGTGAGTAGTCTCATGGGAAAACTCAGCCACAGGAGGGGGAAACTTAGTCACTTAGGAATTAGTTCCATGGGACTAATGAGTCAAATAATGGGAAAACCTTAGTCACCGAACGAGTTTCCATGGCAAATCCAAGTAAAAGAACCTCTTTGTGTGGGAAATCTAGAAAAACTTGTCACTGTGAGTAGTCTCATAGGAAAACTCAGTCGTAGGAGGGGAAAACTTAGTCACCAAGGAATTCGTGTCATGGAAAAAATGAGTCACCGGATGGGAAACTTTTACTCACCGGACGAGTTTCAATGGAAAAGAATTGTAAAATAACCTCTTTGTGTGGGAAAATCTCGAGAACCTCATCACCTTGACTAGTCTCACGGGAAAACTCAGTCACATGAGGGGAAAACTTAGTCACTAAGGAATTAGTTTCATGGGAAAAATGATTCAACGGATGGGAAAACCTTAGTCAATGGACTAGTTTCAATGGCAAAACCTAGTAAAATATTCTCTTTGTGTTGGAATAACTCGAAAACTTGGCCACTGTGAGTAGTCTCATGGGAAAACTCAGCCACAGGAGGGGGAAACATAGTCACTAAGGAATTAGTGCCATGGGACTAATGAGTCAAATAATGGGAAAACCTTAGTCACCGAACGAGTTTCCATGGCAAATCCAAGTAAAAGAACCTCTTTGTGTGGGAAATCTAGAAAAACTTGTCATTGTGAGTAGTGTCATAGGAAAATTCAGTCGTAGGAGGGGAAAACTTAGTCACCAAGGAATTGGTGTCATGGAAAAAATGAGTCACCGGATGGGAAAATTTTACTCACCGGACGAGTTTCAATGGAAAAGAATTGTAAAATAACCTCTTTGTGTGGGAAAACTTCGAGAACCTCATCACCTTGACTAGTCTCTCAGGAAAACTCAATCACATGAGGGGAAAACTTACTCACTAAGGAATTAGTGTCATGGGAAAAATGAGTCAACGGATGGGAAAACCTTAGTCAATGGACTAGTTTCAATGGCAAAACCTAGTAAAATATTCTCTTTGTGTTGGAATAACTCGAAAACTTGGCCACTGTGAGTAGTCTCATGGGAAAACTCAGCCACAGGAGGGGGAAACGTAGTCACTAAGGAATTAGTGCCATGGGACTAATGAGTCAAATAATGGGAAAACCTTAGTCACCGAACGAGTTTCCATGGCAAATCCAAGTAAAAGAACCTCTTTGTGTGGGAAATCTAGAAAAACTTGTCACTGTGAGTAGTCTCATAGGAAAACTCAGTCGTAGGAGGGGAAAACTTAGTCACCAAGGAAGTCGTGTCATGGAAAAAATGAGTCACCGGATGGGAAAATTTTACTCACCGGACGAGTTTCAATGGAAATTCTTGTAAAATAACCTCTTTGTGTGGGAAAACTTCGAGAACCTCATCACCTTGAGTAGTCTCTCAGGAAAACTCAATCACATGAGGGGAAAACTTACTCACTAAGGAATTAGTGTCATGGGAAAAATAAGTCACCGGATGGAAAAATCTTAGTCAATGGACTAGTTTCAATGGCAAAACCTAGTAAAATAACCTCTTTGTGTCGGAATAACTCGAAAACCTGGCCACTGTGAGCAGTCTCATGGGAAAACTCTGCCACAGGAGGGGGAAACCTAATCACAAAGGAATTTGTGTCATGGAAAAAATGAGTCACCGGATGGGAAAATTTTACTCACTGGACGAGTTTCAATGGAAAATACTAGTAAAATAACCTCTTTGTGTGGGAAAACCTCGAGAACCTCATCACCTTGACTAGTCTCACGGGAAAACTGACTCACCTGGCGGGAAAACTTAGTCACTAAGGAATTAGTGTCATGGGAAAAATGAGTCACCGGATGGGAAAACCTTAGTCAATGGACTAGTTTCAATGGCAAAACCTAGTAAAATATTCTCTTTGTGTTGGAATAACTCGAAAACTTGGCCACTGTGAGTAGTCTCATGGGAAAACTCAGCCACAGGAGGGGGAAACTTAGTCACTTAGGAATTAGTTCCATGGGACTAATGAGTCAAATAATGGGAAAACCTTAGTCACCGAACGAGTTTCCATGGCAAATCCAAGTAAAAGAACCTCTTTGTGTGGGAAATCTAGAAAAACTTGTCACTGTGAGTAGTCTCATAGGAAAACTCAGTCGTAGGAGGGGAAAACTTAGTCACCAAGGAATTCGTGTCATGGAAAAAATGAGTCACCGGATGGGAAACTTTTACTCACCGGACGAGTTTCAATGGAAAAGAATTGTAAAATAACCTCTTTGTGTGGGAAAATCTCGAGAACCTCATCACCTTGACTAGTCTCACGGGAAAACTCAGTCACATGAGGGGAAAACTTAGTCACTAAGGAATTAGTTTCATGGGAAAAATGATTCAACGGATGGGAAAACCTTAGTCAATGGACTAGTTTCAATGGCAAAACCTAGTAAAATATTCTCTTTGTGTTGGAATAACTCGAAAACTTGGCCACTGTGAGTAGTCTCATGGGAAAACTCAGCCACAGGAGGGGGAAACGTAGTCACTAAGGAATTAGTGCCATGGGACTAATGAGTCAAATAATGGGAAAACCTTAGTCACCTAACGAGTTTCCATGGCAAATCCAAGTAAAAGAACCTCTTTGTGTGGGAAATCTAGAAAAACTTGTCATTGTGAGTAGTGTCATAGGAAAATTCAGTCGTAGGAGGGGAAAACTTAGTCACCAAGGAATTGGTGTCATGGAAAAAATGAGTCACCGGATGGGAAAATTTTACTCACCGGACGAGTTTCAATGGAAAAGAATTGTAAAATAACCTCTTTGTGTGGGAAAACTTCGAGAACCTCATCACCTTGACTAGTCTCTCAGGAAAACTCAATCACATGAGGGGAAAACTTACTCACTAAGGAATTAGTGTCATGGGAAAAATGAGTCAACGGATGGGAAAACCTTAGTCAATGGACTAGTTTCAATGGCAAAACCTAGTAAAATATTCTCTTTGTGTTGGAATAACTCGAAAACTTGGCCACTGTGAGTAGTCTCATGGGAAAACTCAGCCACAGGAGGGGGAAACGTAGTCACTAAGGAATTAGTGCCATGGGACTAATGAGTCAAATAATGGGAAAACCTTAGTCACCGAACGAGTTTCCATGGCAAATCCAAGTAAAAGAACCTCTTTGTGTGGGAAATCTAGAAAAACTTGTCACTGTGAGTAGTCTCATAGGAAAACTCAGTCGTAGGAGGGGAAAACTTAGTCACCAAGGAAGTCGTGTCATGGAAAAAATGAGTCACCGGATGGGAAAATTTTACTCACCGGACGAGTTTCAATGGAAATTCTTGTAAAATAACCTCTTTGTGTGGGAAAACTTCGAGAACCTCATCACCTTGAGTAGTCTCTCAGGAAAACTCAATCACATGAGGGGAAAACTTACTCACTAAGGAATTACTGTCATGGGAAAAATAAGTCACCGGATGGAAAAATCTTAGTCAATGGACTAGTTTCAATGGCAAAACCTAGTAAAATAACCTCTTTGTGTCGGAATAACTCGAAAACCTGGCCACTGTGAGCAGTCTCATGTGAAAACTCTGCCACAGGAGGGGGAAACCTAATCACAAAGGAATTTGTGTCATGGAAAAAATGAGTCACCGGAGGGGAAAATTTTACTCACTCGACGAGTTTCAATGGAAAATACTAGTAAAATAACCTCTTTGTGTGGGAAAACCTCGAGAACCTCATCACCTTGACTAGTCTCACGGGAAAACTGAGTCACCTGGCGGGAAAACTTAGTCACTAAGGAATTAGTTTCATGGGAAAAATGAGTCACCGGATGGGAAAACCTTAGTCAATGGACTAGTTTCAATGGAAAAACCTAGTAAAATATTCTCTTTGTGTTGGAATAACTCGAAAACTTGGCCACTGTGAGTAGTCTCATGGGAAAACTCAGCCACAGGAGGGGGAAACTTAGTCACTTAGGAATTAGTGCCATGGGACTAATGAGTCAAATAATGGGAAAACCTAAGTCACCGAACGAGTTTCCATGGCAAATCCAAGTAAAAGAACCTCTTTGTGTGGGAAATCTAGAAAAACTTGTCACTGTGAGTAGTCTCATAGGAAAATTCAGTCGTAGGAGGGGAAAACTTAGTCACCAAGGAATTCGTGTCATGGAAAAAATGAGTCACCGGATGGGAAAATTTTACTCACCGGACGAGTTTCAATGGAAAAGAATTGTAAAATAACCTCTTTGTGTGGGAAAATCTCGAGAACCTCATCACCTTGACTAGTCTCACGGGAAAACTCAGTCACATGAGGGGAAAACTTAGACACTAAGGAATTAGTTTCATGGGAAAAATGATTCAACGGATGGGAAAACCTTAGTCAATGGACTAGTTTCAATGGCAAAACCTAGTAAAATATTCTCTTTGTGTTGGAATAACTCGAAAACTTGGCCACTGTGAGTAGTCTCCTGGGAAAACTCAGCCACAGGAGGGGGAAACGTAGTCACTAAGGAATTAGTGCCATGGGACTAATGAGTCAAATAATGGGAAAACCTTAGTCACCGAACGAGTTTCCATGGCAAATCCAAGTAAAAGAAACTCTTTGTGTGGGAAATCTAGAAAAACTTGTCACTGTGAGTAGTGTCATAGGAAAATTCAGTCGTAGGAGGGGAAAACTTAGTCACCAAGGAATTCGTGTCATGGAAAAAATGAGTCACCGGATGGGAAAATTTTACTCACCGGACGAGTTTCAATGGAAAAGACTTGTGAAATAACCTCTTTGTGTGGGAAAACTTCGAGAACCTCATCACCTTGACTAGTCTCTCAGGAAAACTCAATCAAATGAGGGGAAAACTTACTCACTAAGGAATTACTGTCATGGGAAAAATAAGTCACCGGATGGAAAAATCTTAGTCAATGGACTAGTTTCAATGGCAAAACCTAGTAAAATAACCTCTTTGTGTCGGAATAACTCGAAAACCTGGCCTCTGTGAGCAGTCTCATGGGAAAACTCTGCCACAGGAGGGGGAAACCTAATCACAAAGGAATTTGTGTCATGGAAACAATGAGTCACCGGAGGGGAAAATTTTACTCACTCGACGAGTTTCAATGGAAAATACTAGTAAAATAACCTCTTTGTGTGGGAAAACCTCGAGAACCTCATCACCTTGACTAGTCTCACGGGAAAACTGAGTCACCTGGCGGGAAAACTTAGTCACTAAGGAATTAGTGTCATGGGAAAAATGAGTCACCGGATGGGAAAACCTTAGTCAATGGACTAGTTTCAATGGAAAAACCTAGTAAAATATTCTCTTTGTGTTGGAATAACTCGAAAATTGGCCACTGTGTGTAGTCTCATGGGAAAACTCAGCCACAGGAGGGGGAAACTTAGTCACTAAGGAATTAGTGCCATGGGACTAATGAGTCAAATAATGGGAAAACCTAAGTCACCGAACGAGTTTCCATGGCAAATCCAAGTAAAAGAACCTCTTTGTGTGGGAAATCTAGAAAAACTTGTCACTGTGAGTAGTCTCATAGGAAAACTTAGTCGTAGGAGGGGAAAACTTAGTCACCAAGGAATTCGTGTCATGGAAAAAATGAGTCACCGGATGGGAAACTTTTACTCACCGGACGAGTTTCAATGGAAAAGAATTGTAAAATAACCTCTTTGTGTGGGAAAATCTCGAGAACCTCATCACCTTGACTAGTCTCACGGGAAAACTCAGTCACATGAGGGGAAAACTTAGTCACTAAGGAATTAGTTTCATGGGAAAAATGATTCAACGGATGGGGAAACCTTAGTCAATGGACTAGTTTCAATGGTAAAACCTAGTAAAATATTCTCTTTGTGTTGGAATAACTCGAAAACTTGGCCACTGTGAGTAGTGTCATGGGAAAACTCAGCCACAGGAGGGGGAAACGTAGTCACTAAGGAATTAGTGCCATGGGACTAATGAGCAAATAATGGGAAAACCTTAGTCCCCGAACGAGTTTCCATGGCAAATCCAAGTAAAAGAACCTCTTTGTGTGGGAAATCTAGAAAAACTTGTCACTGTGAGTAGTCTCATAGGAAAATTCAGTCGTAGGAGGGGAAAACTTAGTCACCAAGGAATTCGTGTCATGGAAAAAATGAGTCACCGGATGGGAAAATTTTACTCACCGGACGAGTTTCAATGGAAAAGAATTGTAAAATAACCTCTTTGTGTGGGAAAATCTCGAGAACCTCATCACCTTGACTAGTCTCACGGGAAAACTCAGTCACATGAGGGGAAAACTTAGACACTAAGGAATTAGTTTCATGGGAAAAATGATTCAACGGATGGGAAAACCTTAGTCAATGGACTAGTTTCAATGGCAAAACCTAGTAAAATATTCTCTTTGTGTTGGAATAACTCGAAAACTTGGCCACTGTGAGTAGTCTCCTGGGAAAACTCAGCCACAGGAGGGGGAAACGTAGTCACTAAGGAATTAGTGCCATGGGACTAATGAGTCAAATAATGGGAAAACCTTAGTCACCGAACGAGTTTCCATGGCAAATCCAAGTAAAAGAAACTCTTTGTGTGGGAAATCTAGAAAAACTTGTCACTGTGAGTAGTGTCATAGGAAAATTCAGTCGTAGGAGGGGAAAACTTAGTCACCAAGGAATTCGTGTCATGGAAAAAATGAGTCACCGGATGGGAAAATTTTACTCACCGGACGAGTTTCAATGGAAAAGACTTGTGAAATAACCTCTTTGTGTGGGAAAACTTCGAGAACCTCATCACCTTGACTAGTCTCTCAGGAAAACTCAATCAAATGAGGGGAAAACTTACTCACTAAGGAATTAGTGTCATGGGAAAAATAAGTCACCGGATGGGAAAATCTTAGTCAATGGACTAGTTTCAATGGTAAAACCTAGTAAAATAACCTCTTTGTGTCGGAATAACTCGAAAACCTGGCCTCTGTGAGCAGTCTCATGGGAAAACTCAGCCACAGGTGGGGGAAACTTAGTCACAAAGGAGTTCGAGTCATGGAAAAAATGAGTCACCGGATGGGAAAATTTTACTCACCGGACGAGTTTCAATGGAAAAGAATTGTAAATAACCTCTTTGTGTGGGAAAATCTCGAGAACCTCATCACCTTGACTAGTCTCACGGGAAAACTCAGTCACATGAGGGGAAAACTTAGTCACTAAGGAATTAGTGTCATGGGAAAAATTAGTCACCGGATGGGAAAACCTTAGTCAATGGACTAGTTTCAATGGCAAAACTTAGTAAAATATTCTCTTTGTGTTGGAATAACTCGAAAACACAGCCACTGTGAGTAGTCTCATGGGGAAACTCAGCCACAGGAGGGGGAAACTTAGTCACTAAGGAATTAGTGCCATGGGATTAATGAGTCAAATAATGGGAAAACCTTAGTCACCGAACGAGTTTCCATGGCAAATCCAAGTAAAATAACCTCTTTGTGTGGGAAATCTAGAAAAACTTGTCACTGTGAGTAGTCTCATAGGAAAACTCAGTCGTAGGAGGGGAAAACTTAGTCACAAAGGAATTCGTGTCATGCAAAAAATGAGTCACCGGATGGGAAACTTTTACTCACCGGACGAGTTTCAATGGAAAATACTTGTGAAATAACCTCTTTGTGTGGGAAAACTTCGAGAACCTCTTCACCTTGACTAGTCTCTCAGGAAAACTCAATCACATGAGGGGAAAACTTACTCACGAAGCAATTAGTGTCATGGGAAAAATAAGTCACCGGATGGGAAAATCTTAGTCAATGGACTAGTTTCAATGGCAAAACCTAGTAAAATAATCTCTTTGTGTCGGAATAACTCGAAAACCTGGCCACTGTGAGCAGTCTCATGGGAAAACTGAGCCACAGGAGGGGGAAACTTAGTTACAATGGAATTCGTGTCATGGAAAAAATGAGTCACCGGATGGGAAAATTTTACTCACCGGACGAGTTTCAATGGAAAATACTTGTAAAATAACCTCTTTGTGTGCGAAAACCTCGAGAACCTCATCACCTTGACTAGTCTCACAGGAAAACTGAGTCACCTGGCGGGAAAACTTAGTCACTAAGGAATTAGTGTCATGGGAAAAATGAGTCACCGGATGGGAAAACCTTAGTCAATGGTCTAGTTTCAATGGCAAAATCTAGTAAAATAACCTCTTTGTGTTGGAAAAACTCGAAAACCCAGCCACTGTGAGTAGTCTCATGGGAAAACTCAGCCACAGGACGGGGAAACTTAGTCACTAAGGAATTAGTGCCATGGGACTAATGAGTCAACTAATGGAAAAACATTAGTCACCGAACGAGTTTCCATGGCAAATCCGAGTAAAATAACCTCTTTGTGTGGGAAAAACTAGAGAACCTTGTCACTGTGAGTAGTCTCATCGGAAAACTCAGTCGCAGGAGGGGAAGACTTATTCACAAAGGAATTCGTGTCATGGAAAAAATGAGTCACCGGATGGGAAACTTTTACTCACCGGACGAGTTTCAATGGAAAAGAATTGTAAAATAACCTCTTTGTGTGGGAAAATCTGGAGAACCTCATCACCTTGACTAGACTCACGGGAAAACTCAGTCACATGAGGGGAAAACTTAGTCACGAAGGAATTAGTGTCATGGGAAAAATGAGTCACCGAATGGGAAAACCTTAGTCAATGGACTAGTTTCTATGGCAAAACCTAGTAAAATATTCTCTTTGTGGTGGAATAACTCGAAAACACAGCCACTGTGAGTAGTCTCATGGGGAAACTCAGCCACAGGAGGGGGAAACATAGTCACTAAGGAATTAGTGCCATGGGACTAATGAGTCAAATAATGGGAAAACCTTAGTCACCGAACGATTTTCCATGGCAAATCCAAGTAAAATAACCTCTTTGTGTGGAAAATCTAGAAAAACTTGTCACTGTCAGTCGCAGGAGGGGAAAACTTAGTCACAAAGGAATTCGTGTCATGGAAAAAATGAGTCACCGGATAGGAAGCTTTTACTCACCGGACGAGTTTCAATGGAAAAGACTTGTAAAATAACTGCTTTGTGTGGGATAACTTCGAGATCCTCATCACCTTGACTAGTCTCTCAGGAAAACTCAGTCACATGAGGGGAAAACTTAGTCACTAAGGAATTAGTGTCATGGGAAAAATAAGTCACCGGATGGGAAAATCTTAGTCAATGGACTAGTTTCGATGGCAAAACCTAGTAAAATAACCTCTTTGTGTCGAAATAACTCGAAAACCTGGCCACTGTGAGCAGTCTCATGGGAAAACTCAGCCACGGGAGGGGGAAACTTAGTCACAAAGGAATTCGTGTCATGGAAAAACTGAGTCACCGGATGGGAAAATTTTACTCACCGGACGAGTTTCAATGGAAAATACTTGTAAAATAACCTCTTTGTGTGGGAAAACCTCGAGAACCTCATCACCTAGACTAGTCTCACGGGAAAACTCAGTCACATGAGGGGAAAACTTAGTCACTAAGGAATTAGTGTCATGGGAAAAATGAGTCTCCGAATGGGAAACCTTAGTCAATGGACTAGTTTCATTGGCAAAACCTAGTAAAATAACATCTTTGTGTTGGAATAACTCGAAAACCTGGCCACTGTGAGTAGTCTCATGGGAAAACTCAGCCACGGGAGGGGGAAACTTAGTCACAAAGGAATTCGTGTCATGGAAAAAATGAGTCACCGGATGGGAAAATTTTACTCACCGAAAAAGTTTCAATGGAAAAGACTTGTAAAATAACCTCTTTGTGTGGGAAAAACTCGAGAACCTCATCACCTTGACTAGTCTCACGGGAAATCTCAGTCACATGAGGGGAAAACTTAGTCACTAAGGAATTAGTGTCATGGGAAAAATGAGTCACTGGATGGGAAAACCTTAGTCAATGGACAAGTTTCAATGGCAAAACCTAGTAAAATAACATCTTTGTGTTGGAATAACTCGAAAACCTGGCCATTGTGAGCAGTCTCGTGGGAAAACTCAACCACAGGAGGGGGGAACTTAGTCACAAAGGAATTCGTGTCATGGAAAAAATGAGCCACCGGATGGGAAAATTTTACTCACCGGACGAGTTTCAATGGAAATTCTTGTGAAATAACCTCTTTGTGTGGGAAAAACTCGAGAACCTCATCACCCTGACTAGTCTCACGGGAAAACTCAGTCACATGAGGGGAAAACTGAGTCACTAAGGAATTAGAGTCATGGGAAAAATGAGTCACCGGATGGGAAAACCTTAGTTAATGGACTAGTTTTAATGGCAAAACCAAAGTAAAATAACCTCTTTGTGTTGGAATAACTCGAAAACCTGGCCACTACGAGTAGTCTCATGAGAAAACTCAGCCACAGGAGGGGGAAACAAAGTCACTAAGGAATTAGTACCATGGGACTAATGAGTCAACTAATGGGAAAACCTTAGTCACCGAACGGGATTCCATAGCAAATCCTAGTAAAATAACCTCTATGTGTGGGAAACACTAGAAAACCTTGTCACTGTGAGTAGTCTCATCGGAAAACTCAGTCGCAGGAGGGGAAAACTTGGTCACAAAGGAATTCGTGTCGTGGAAAAATTGAGTCACCGGATGAGAAAATTTTACTCACCGGACGAGTTTCAATGGAAAATACTTGTAAAATAACCTCTTTGTGTGGGAAAACCTCGAGAACTCATCACCTTGACTAGTCTCACGGAAAAACTCAGTTACATGAGGGGAAAACTTAGTCACTAAGGAATTAGTGTCATGGGAAAAATGAGACTCCGGATGGGAAAACCTTAGTCACCGAACCAATTTACATGGAAAATCCTAGTAAAATAACCTCTTTCTGTTGGAATAACTCGAAAACCTGGCCACTGTGAGTAGTCTCATGGGAAAACTCAGCCACAGGAGTGGGAAACTTAGTCACAAAGGAATTCGTGTCATGGAAAAAATGAGTCACCGGATGGGAAAATTTTACTCACCGGACGAGTTTCAATGGAAAAGACTTGTAAAATAACCTCTTTGTGTGGGAAAAACTCGAGAACCTCATCACCTTGACTAGTCTCACGTGAAATCTCAGTCACATGAGGGGAAAACTTAGTCACTAAGGAATTAGTGTCATGGGAAAACTAAGTCACCGGATGGGAAAACCTTAGTCAATGGACTAGTTTCAATGGCAAAACCTAGTAAAATAACCTCTTTGTGTGGGAAAAACTAGAAAACCTTGTAACTGTGAGTAGTCTCATGGGAAAACTCAGCCACAGGAGGGGGAAACTTGGTCACTAAGGAATTAGTGCCGTGGGACTATTGAGTCAACTAATGGGAAAACCTTACTCACCGAACCAGTTTCCATTGCAAATCCTAGTAAAATAACCTCTTTGTGTGGTAAAAACAAGAAAACCTTGTCACTGTGAGTAGTCTCATCGGAAAACTCTGTCGTAGGAGGGGAAAACTTAGTCACAAAGGAATTCGTGTCGTGGAAAAAATGAGTCACCGGATGGGAAAATTTAACTCACCAGACGAGTTTCAATGGAAAATACTTGTAAAATAACCTCTTGTGTGGGAAAAACTCAAGAACCTCATCACCTTGACTAGTCTCACGAGAAAACTCAGCCACACGAGGGGAAAACTTAGTCACTAAGGAATTAGTGTCATGGGAAAAATGAGTCACCGGATGGGAAAACCTTAGTCAATGCACTAGTTTCAATGGAAAAACCTAGTAAAATAACCTCTTTGTGTTGGAATAACTCGAAATCCTAGCCACTGTGAGTAGTCTCATGGGAAAACTCTGCCACGGGAGGGGGAAACTTAGTCACTAAGTAATTAGTGCCATGGGACTAATGAGTCAACTAATGGGAAAACCTTAGTCACCGAACGACATTCCATGGAAAATCCTAGTAAAATAACCTCTTTGTGTGGGAAAAACTATAAAACCTTTTCACTGTGAGTAGTCTCATCGGAAAACTCATTCGCAGGATGGGACAACTTAGTCACAAAGGAATTCGTGTCATGGAAAAAATGGGTCACCGGATGGGAAAATTTTACTCACCGGACGAGTTTCAATGGAAAATACTAGGAAAATAACCTCTTTGTGTGGGCAAAACTCGAGAACCTCATGACCTTGACTAGTCTCACGGGAAAACTCAGTCACATGAGGGGAAAACTTAGTCACTAAGGAATTAGTGTCATGGGAAAAACGAGTCACCGGATGGGAAAACCTTAGTCAATGGACTAGTTTCAATGGAAAAACCTAGTAAAATAACCTCTTTGTGTTGGAATAACTCGAAATCCTAGCCACTGTGAGTAGTCTCATGGGAAAACTCAGCCACGGGAGGGGGAAACTTAGTCACTAAGGAATTAGTGCCATGGGACTAATGAGTCAACTAATGGGAAAACCTTAGTCACCGAACCAGTTTACATGGAAAATCATAGTAAAATAACCTCTTTGTGTGGGAAAAACTAGATAACCTTGTCACTGTGAGTAGTCTCATCGGAAAACTCAGCCACAGGAGGGGAAAACTTAGTCATAAAGGAATTCGTGTCATGGGAAAAATGAGTCTGCGGATGGGAAACTTTTACTCACCGGACGAGTTTCAATGGAAAATACTTGTAAAATAACCTCTTTGTGTGGGAAAAACTGGAGAACCTCATCACCTTGACCAGTCTCACGGGAAAACTCAGTCACATGAGGGGAAAACTTAGTCACTGAGGAATTAGTGTCATGGGAAATATGAGTCACCGGATGGGAAAACCTTAGTCAATGGACTAGTTTTAATGGCAAAACCAAAGTAAAATAACCTCTTTGTGTTGGAATAACTCGAAAACCTGGCCACTACGAGTAGTCTCATGGGAAAACTCAGCCACAGGAGGGGAAAAAAAGTCACTAAGGAATTAGTGCCATGGGACTAATGAGTCAACTAATGGGAAAACCTTAGTCACCGAACGGGATTCCATAGCAAATCCTAGTAAAATAACCTCTTTGTGTGGGAAACACTAGAAAACCTTGTCACTGTGAGTAGTCTCATCGGAAAACTCAGTCGCAGGAGGGGAAAACTTGGTCACAAAGGAATTCGTGTCGTGGAAAAAATGAGTCACCGGATGGGAAAATTTTACTCACCGGACGAGTTTCAATGGAAAATACTTGTCAAATAACCTCTTTGTGTGGGAAAAAATCGAGAACCTCATCACCTTGACTAGTCTCACGGGAAAACTCAGTCACATGAGGGGCAAACTTAGTCACTAAGGAATTAGTGTCATGGGAAAAATGAGTCACCGGATGGGAAAACCTTAGTCAATGGACTAGTTTCCATGGAAAACCCTAGTAAAATAACCTCTTTGTGTTGGAATAACTCGAGAACCTGGCCACTGTGAGTTGTCTCATGGGAAAACTCAGCCACAGGAGAGGGAAACTTAGTCACTAAGGAATTGGTGCCATGGGACTAATGAGTCATATAATGGGAAAACCTTAGTCACCGAACGAGTTTCCATGGCAAATCCTAGTAAACTAACGTCTTTGTGTGGGAAAAACTAGAAAACCTTGTCACTGTGAGTAGTCTCATCGGAAAACTCAGTCGCAGGAGGGGAAAACTTAGTCACAAAGGAACCCGTGTCATGGAAAAAATGAGTCACCGGATGGGAAAATTTTACTCACCGGACGAGTTTCAATGGAAAATACTTGTAAAATAAATTCTTTGTGTGGGAAAAACTCGAGAACCTCATCACCTTGACTAGTCTCAAGGGAAAACTCAGTCACATGAGGGGAAAACTTAGTCATTAAGGAATTAGTGTCATGGGAAAAATGAGTCACCGGATGGGAAAACCTTAGTCAATGAACTAGTTTCAATGGCAAAACCTAGTAAAATAACCTCTTTGTGTTTGAATAACTCAAAAACCTAGCCACTGTGAGTAGTCTAGTGACGCTCCTTTAGCTCGAAGTATAAACGATTCTACTTCTCCTATTTATCCTCCGAACCAAGGATTGACACAAGTTTTTTTATTTTTATATCCTATCAAGCTACTTTCATATGTTAGTGTACATCTTTTATGCGGAAGCTTCAGTGTTACCTGTTCTTTATCCTAACTCTTCGGTTCATATATTTATCGTGAACCTTTACTTAGGATAGTATAGGATCTTCCAAGAGATATTAGTAACACACAGATTTTATTCAACACACCACGAATATATTACAGGTGACAGAAGTTTAGTAGAGTGTTCAAGTAGTGAATCCTCCAAGCATTCTCAAACCATTCATCAAACACACACAAACTAAACATAGAAAATAACACAACAAAGTCATTAGTGACATAGAGACAACAAGCAGCTAAGAGTTTGCTGCACCATTCGGACCATCTCTAGCCTCATTCCGAGCCTCTTCCATACCAACACTGTCCTCAATCTGGATTACTGGTACTCTCACCTCCGCTGCACGAGAGGTCTCACCATGGTGAAATAGGTTTCCATATTCCCTAGCAGTCATTCTCCTGTTTTGAGCAATCACACTCTTCCTAGCTGTGGTTCTCATTCGGGGTCCAGGTCTCCGAAGAGGTGGTGAAGTGACTGACTCAGATGGTTGATGATGACTGGGGTTATTACCTTCAGGTGGAAACTCTCTAATAGGTATAGCGGGTACCGGCTCAGGCTCATGTGGTGGTCCAGGTGAGTCTCTTGGGTTAATATGGCGTGCTCTCATAGGTAAGTAGAAAGAAAAGGTCATTGGTAAGGTAACAGGGTATCCAACTTCTTCATTAAGGTAACTCCTAAACCAGAAAACTGACACTCCGTTGTACAGACAGTATCTGGTGGATGGATCATGATACCATCCTGAGGCTGCCGGAAATTCAGCATGGATGGAGATGACTGGTGGTCTGCTCATTGGGATACCTGGCAATATCTATGTAGAAAATGTAGTGCAAGGGTGAGTCAAACATAACCATATACATGCTACACAACATATAAGTGATCTATCACAAATCAAGATAACATATCATCATCACACATGATCACACCAAGCACATAAACAATATGCAAACATGTGGGTTATCAAGCCTCCCTTATATCTCCATATATTTCAGTCAGACTTCGCTTCCCATTTGCCCCAGAGGTTATACCCCTGAGAAGAAAGTCCCTGATCTGACCTTTTTAAATTTAATATCATGAATGCTAGTAGTGTATAAGGCCCGAAGCGTTTTAGCTTCTACACTCTTCAGAAAGCCATTCGGGAATTATGGACACGGAATTTACCCTCGTTCCACTCTTTACCAAACTTGGATTACCTTAGGGCTTCACTGACAGATATACATGACTTTCCCAGTCCTTTAACTTCATACCAGCACGGCCTAAGGGGTTTTGCCTGTAACTGGTAGAGAGGTAGTCCCATCATGTATTCCCGGACTTATTCATCTCTGAACATAGTCACCCTCGGTATCTCTGTTCCCCACACTCTTATAGTGGTAGTGATAGTGCTTTCCTACTCCTTATCTCTCCATATAAATATGAATATATCATTATATAGCATTTCTTCACCCCCTTATACTTCCTGATTAACCAGAGTCATAACTAAGATGATCTCCATTGCATCTGTAACTGAATCTCATAAATGAGTTCATAACAATTGAGTAACACATATATTAGGTAAAGAGAGCTTTACACACAGGAACCACGTTCTCTCGGTAACCAGCCCGCACTTTAAGTTTTCAAATCGTTTCAACTCCCTAATTCATTTAGTTATGTCCGTTAACTATCTATCCTACTGGTGAATCCTAATTAATTATAGGGTAGGCTGAATTTCGTAAACAAGCGACAGGCCAACAATTACCTCAAGATTTTTCCCTCTGCTCTACTACCACAGATGCTAAGTAAATATTTCTTATAGCAATTTCAAATAAGCCTTATGACGGCAATACCTAGTACCACTAGATCCCATAGTGTACTCTCCCGTTCTAATGTTCGATGTAACAACTTCACAATCAAGTTCAGCATAGAACAATCAACAATCATCCAGAAATATCACAGCATATCAAACAAGCAATCACACATAATAATAATAATATGCATTCCATCTTTCTAATAGACTGCTTATATGAAACCTAACATGACATGGCATAGTCTAACTCCCCTTACCTCGGCTTCCAGCTTGAGGTTCTGAGTTTGTATAGAATCCTTGATATTCTGCACATGATACCATATATTACAGATTATGTAATAGATTAGAGTTAGAACTATGTCCATATTTACCTTCCAGTCCTTTATAATTATTTTATTTACAAGTAAGTCCCTAAAGTTCTTTTATTTCCTATATAAATCCCATTTTATTTCTAAATTACATTTTCTCTTTCATTTCACTACTTTCTAAATTCTGAATCCTAGTGTTAGTACAAGAAAATCTATAGGTTCATTCTTCCTAGTTACAATTAGACTAAGTTTCTTATGATTTTATGTGAGATTTTCCACTTCCATCACTCTTCCTATTTCTTTTCTGTTTTCCCTTCCTAATTCTATCATCACTAACATGCAGAGTCCCTCTACTACAAACTATATAGGTTCCCACGTCCAATTCATCACTCTTCACATTCTAGTATCCTAGCTTAAAGCTTAAAAATTGATTTTGCTATTCCTTACTTTTTCCTTCGTTCTAGCCTTCCTAATTCACTCTCTGGTGTTCCAGAAATCCTCTCGACCTATTTCCAGTTCATTTGACCCACTAAATAAGCCAGAACAGTGAACACGAGCTTCAAGTGTTCATGAACTTCATGGTTTCGAAATTCTAGTTTCCAGGGCTTAAAACATGTTTCTAATGGTCCTAAACTGAAGAAATAAGGTGAAAAATGAGTCCTGGAGGTCTATTTACCTCGGAAACACGTTTCTGGAAAATTGTTATTGAGAAGCTCACCGGAGAAGATGAAGCACGGCGGCGGCCACGGTGGTCGTCGTCGCCGGAGCTAGTTTGAACGGTGATTCTACTTCCTCAAGCTTCCAGATGTTCAATGGTGGTGGTGGTGTGCCCTAACTCCTCCTAGTTACACCGGAAAACGCGAAGGAAGAAATTTTCCGGCCACCGGAATCTAGAAAATGTCGCCGGAAACTGGGAAAAATTTTCAGAACTTTATTTTCTTCGTGAAAAACTTCAGAAATCCTGCCCAGAATCCATCCTAGCACTCCCAGAAAACTAATGGAAAAGGTTTGGAGTCCTAAAACACTCTAGAATGAGAGAATCGAAGAAGAGAAACTTGAGCCAAGCTCCTCGGTTTTGTGAGAAAACCAGGGCTTCCTGCCTTGCTCGACCCTCCTGAACCTACTTAGACCATTTCTCTGAGTTGCCTTGGTGTCCAGAAAGATATATTTATAGGCTGAATTGGGATTAAGTCACTAAACCAAGTTTTCCAAGTTAATGGAGTTGCACCACCAATGGTTCTTCATGCAAGGTGATTAGGGCTAGCTTCCATGCATTCTGGTGATGATGCACGAAATTAGGGCTGCTGTAGTGCTTAATGGAGTCTGAAAATTAATTTGAAGTGATGTGCATAGTGACATGTACATCAGACATAGTGACTCGTCGCACCGTATTGGTCGCACATATCGTCATGTCGTCACTACAGTACGAAAATGACCCTATTCTCAAGTAAACCCTATGCCATAATGTTTCACCTGAATTATTTCCCTATCTCAGAGTCCAGAATCATGAGTAATCAGTACTCTCAATTAACTGGCTCAGTTGTTCACGATCACTCCGAGACAATACCGACTATTGTCAAAAGAGATAATCAGAATATTTGGGGTTCCTATTGCCATTGTCATGTCTACACCTTTCTAATAATCATATCTACTACTATAATCATCAATCAATTCATTCATATACACTAGCATTATATAAATATATTTTATAGTTACTGAGATAGATTTAGGGTTTCTATCTCTCATAGTTAGTAGTTAGGGTAATAGCTTAAGGCAATTACCTACTAAAAATACGAGATGTTACATTCTCCCCTCCTTTTTGGAAGTTCGTCCCGAAATTCTACTCCTACCTTCAAAAATCTGCGGGTATTTTTCCTTCATCTTATTTTCTAATTCCCAAGTTATCTGTTCACTCATTCCATCATCCCAAGCTACCTTCACCAACACTACTTCCTTATTTCTAAGCTTCTTTATCCTCTTATCCAAGATCTTAGTTGGCATAGTTGCATATGTTAAGTTCTCTTTGAGCTGTATATGTTCAGGTTTTATCACATGAGAGGGGTCTGAGAGATATTTCTTCATCTGAGATACATGAAATACATCATGTAAATTTGACAGATTTGGTGGTAATGCTATTTGATAAGCTGAAGTTCCTATTTTCCTAAGAATCTGGTAAGGTCCTAAGTACTTTGGAGTAAGTTTCCTAGACTTAATAGCTCTACCGATCCCTGTTGTTGGAGTAACTTTCAGAAAAACATGGTCTCCTTCCTGAAATTCTAAAGGTTTCCTCCTACGATCATAGTATGTCTTCTGCCTATCTTGAGCTATCCTAAGCTTCTCCCTAATCTCTCTGACCTTCTCAGACATCTCTTGTACTATCTCTGGTCCTAGTACCAACTTATCTCCCTCATCAAACCAACACAAAGGTGTTTTGCACTTTCTCCCATACAGTGCCTCAAATGGTGCCATCTTAATGCTAGAATGGTAACTGTTCTTATAAGAAAATTCCACCAATGGCAAGTACTGTTCCCAATTGCCTTGACTTTCAAGTATACAAGCCCTAAGCATATCTTCCAAAGTCTGAATAGTTCTCTCTGTCTGTCCATCTGTTTGCGGATGATATGCAGAACTAAACCTCAAATTAGTCCCTAATGCTCCTTGTAAACTTTTCCAAAATTGTGATGTGAATCTAGGATCTCTATTAGACACTATACTAGATGGTACTCCATGTACTCTCACCATTTCCTTTACATACATCTGGGTTAACTTCTCTAAAGATTGTGTCGTGTTCACTGCCAAGAAATGAGCACTTTTAGTCAATCTGTCCACAATTACCCAAATTGCATCATTTCCAGACCGTGTTCTTGGTAGTCCTGTCACAAAATCCATTGATACGCTCTCCCATTTCCATTCTGGAATCTCTAAAGGCTTTAGTTCTCCCGATGGTTTCCTATGTTCTGTCTTAGCCTTCTGACATACTAAACATGTCATCACCTGATTCCATATATCCTTTTTCATTCGTGCCCACCAAAATCTCTCCTTAAGGTCTTCGTACATCTTAGTGAATCCAGGGTGTATACTAAGATTACTCCTATGGGCTTCTTCCAAAATTCTACTCCTCAAGTCTGCTCCTTCTGGTATACATACTCTCCTACCAAATCTCCATAATCCGTCATTCCCTTTGACTAACTTCCCTTTTCTCTCTTCTGGTGTCCTTGTATAAGCTCTTGAAATCTCTCATTATTTTCTTGTTCCCTTCTAACTTCCTCTAAAAATTCATTGGTCAACACTATTGTCCCAAAATGTATCCTCTTAGAACCAACTCCTACTGCTAAACTTAAATCTCTGAATTCCTCTATCAGCTTAAGCTCCTTCATCATCATTCCTGAGATATGCAAACTCTTCCGACTCAAGGCATCAGCTACTACATTTGCCTTCCCTGGGTGATACTGTAACTCAAAGTCATAGTCCTTTAAAAATTCTACCCATCTTCTCTGCCTCATATTCATCTCCTTCTGATCAAACAAGTACTTCAAACTCTTATGTTCGCTAAACACCGTGAAACTTGCACCATACAAGTAGTGCCTCCATATCTTTAGTGCAAATACTACTGCTGCCAATTCTAGATCATGAGTAGGATAGTTCAACTCATGTGGCCTCTCAACTGCCTCGATGCATACTCCACTACCTTGCGTTCTTGCATCAATAGACATCCTAATCCCAACTTTGAAGCGTCACAGTACACTTCAAATTCCTTTCCTGAGTCTGGCAACACTAATACTGGTGAAGTAGTTAACTTCTTCTTCAAATTTTGAAAACTCTCTTCACACGCTTGTGTCCAAGTAAACGGCTGATTTTTCCTAGTTCATTTGGTCAATGGAGTAGCTATCTTCGAAAATCCTTCTATGCATCTTCGATAATATCCAGCTAAACCGAGAAAACTATGAACTTCAGTCACAGTCTTCGGTGTGCCCCAAGCAATCACCGCTTCCACTTTACTCGGATCTACTGCTATTCCATCCTTACCGACTACATGTCCTAGGAATTGCACTGACTCTAACCAGAATTGACACTTTAACAATTTAGTAAATAGCTGTCTATCCCTCAGGATTCCTAGTACTATCCTAAGATGCTCTTCATGTTCTTTCTCACTCCTTGAGTATATCAGGATGTCATCTATGAATACCACTACAAATTTGTCCAAGTACGGATTAAAGATACGGTTCATATAATCCATGAATATTGCAGGTGCGTTCGTAACACCGAACGGAATTACTAAATATTCATAGTGTCCATACCGCGTCCTAAAAGCTGTCTTCGGTATGTCCTCTCTTCTAACCCTTATTTGGTGATATCCTGATCTCAAATCTATCTTAGAAAATACCGCTGCCCTTTCAACTGATCCATCAGATCATCTATTCTAGGTAAAGGGTACTTATTCTTCACCGTCACTTTGTTCAACTGCCTATAATCTACACACAATCTCATACTTCCGTCCTTCTTCTTTACCAATAACACAGGTGCTCCCCATGGTGACACACTCGGACGTATAAATCCCTTTTGCATCAATTCCTCCACTTGCTTCTTAAGTTCCGGTAATTCCATAGGTGACATTCTATAAGGTGCTATGGAAATAGGTCCTGTTCCTGGCACTAAGTCTATGGAAAACTCTATTTCCCTCTCTGGTGGTAACTCAGTCATATCTTCTAGGAATACTTCCGGAAATTCCTTCACCACTGGAATTTCTCCTACTTTAACATCCTTCTTCCCTTCTTCTAAAGAATACAAGTAAGCTCCTAGCACACATATCTTGACTTCCCCTTCATTACTACAGGTCACTCCTTTTCCTTGCTCAGGTTCACTCCTTACAAATTCAATCAACTTCCTACAACAATCTATCCTCACATTGTGCTTAGATAACCAATCCTTCCCTAGGATCACATCTAAATGTTCCAAAGGCAAACATATCAGGTCTTGTTGGAAAGTTCGTCCTAACACAGTTATCGAACATCCCTTACAGACACTAGAAGTCCGACAAGTTCCACTAGTTGGGGTAGAAACTTCTAAATCATACCCTAATTCAGTCTCATAAAATCCTAGTTGTTTGACCCGCTCTCGTGATATAAATGAATGTGTTGCACCTGAATCATATAAAACATTCAAAGAAAATCCATTAATATAGCACATACCTTGTATCAGATCTGGAGATTCTTCAACTTCCTTACCACTCATGGCAAATACTTTCCCTTTGTTGATCGGCCGTCCAGGTTTCCTTGCTTCACTTGTCCTGGGTACATTCCGATTGTCTTTCCCTACATTGTCACTTACCGGGTTGGAATTTCCATTCCCACTAGTTGATGCTCCTATCGGATTTGCCCATTGGTTTGTACAGTCTTGTACCACGTGTCCATACTGCTTGCATCTGACACAATACCGTCCACTATTCCAATTCATCCATCCACGGATGTTAGAATTCCCTTGATGATATCTCTTTCCATTATACCAGTTTCTTCCTTGCACAAAGGATCTTTGATAAGGCCCTCTACGTTCATCCCTTCTTCTATCCACCTTATGATTACCAACTCCCTTCATATACTCCTTCCTCATCTGCTCGTTTCCTTCAAAAATCCTGCACTTTTCAACTAATGTTGCAAAATTTCTAATTTGATCATGTCCTACCGCAGCCTTTATATCAGGTCTCAACCCATACTCAAACCTGATACACTTTGATGTGTCATCCACTGCCTGATGATAATGCGGATGAAAACGGCATAGTTCCTCAAATTTCGCTGCATACTCTCCCACTGTCATGGTACCTTGCTTCAGTTCCAAAAATTCCGTCTCTTTTCTACCTTTGGCATCATCTGGAAAATACTTCTCCAGAAATGCGGTCCTAAACACTTCCCAAGTTATTCCTCCCGTTGCTGGTGCTAATCTGCCCTTTGCAGTAGCCCACCAAATAGATGCTTCTCCTGTCAAAAGATATGTAGCAAATGCAACTTTGCGTACATCAGCACAAGTTAGAGTTTCAAAAATTCTTTCTATCTCTCTGATCCACTCATAGGCTCCGTCAGGATTGTAACCCCCGCCAAACTTCGGTGGTTCCCTTTTAAGAAATTTATCGAGTCCATGGTATACTTCTTCCTCAGTTCGATTTGTATTTACTCCCTGCTCGGTTCTTGCTGCTTGTTCAGCCAAGAATGCAGTGAGTCGATCTAATGCTCTTGCCATAGCTGCCATTCTTACTCCTGAAATCCATACATCAGTTAGTTTATCCAATCTCACAGCATAGCATAGTAGGCTCATAACTATGCTCTTAAGGAAAAACCGCTCTGATACCACCCAATTGTGACGCTCCTTTAGCTCGAAGTATAAACGATTCTACTTCTCCTATTTATCCTCCGAACCAAGGATTGACACAAGTTTTTTTTTTTATATCCTATCAAGCTACTTTCATATGTTAGTGTACATCTTTTATGCGGAAGCTTCAGTGTTACCTGTTCTTTATCCTAACTCTTCGGTTCATATATTTATCGTGAACCTTTACTTAGGATAGTATAGGATCTTCCAAGAGATATTAGTAACACACAGATTTTATTCAACACACCACGAATATATTACAGGTGACAGAAGTTTAGTAGAGTGTTCAAGTAGTGAATCCTCCAAGCATTCTCAAACCATTCATCAAACACACACAAACTAAACATAGCAAATAACACAACAAAGTCATTAGTGACATAGAGACAACAAGCAGCTAAGAGTTTGCTGCACCATTCGGACCATCTCTAGCCTCATTCCGAGCCTCTTCCATACCAACACTGTCCTCAATCTGGATTACTGGTACTCTCACCTCCGCTGCACGAGAGGTCTCACCATGGTGAAATAGGTTTCTATATTCCCTAGCAGTCATTCTCCTGTTTTGAGCAATCACACTCTTCCTAGCTGTGGTTCTCATTCGGGGTCCAGGTCTCCGAAGAGGTGGTGAAGTGACTGACTCAGATGGTTGATGATGACTGGGGTTATTACCTTCAGGTGGAAACTCTCTAATAGGTATAGCGGGTACCGGCTCAGGCTCATGTGGTGGTCCAGGTGAGTCTCTTGGGTTAATATGGCGTGCTCTCATAGGTAAGTAGAAAGAAAAGGTCATTGGTAAGGTAACAGGGTATCCAACTTCTTCATTAAGGTAACTCCTAAACCAGAAAACTGACACTCCGTTGTACAGACAGTATCCGGTGGATGGATCATGATACCATCCTGAGGCTGCCGGAAATTCAGCATGGATGGAGATGACTGGTGGTCTGCTCATTGGGATACCTGTCAATATCTATATAGAAAATGTAGTGCAAGGGTGAGTCAAACATAACCATATACATGCTACACAACATATAAGTGATCTATCACAAATCAAGATAACATATCATCATCACACATGATCACACCAAGCACATAAACAATATGCAAACATGTGGGTTATCAAGCCTCCCTTATATCTCCATATATTTCAGTCAGACTTCGCTTCCCATTTGCCCCAGAGGTTATACCCCTGAGAAGAAAGTCCCTGATCTGACCTTTTTAAATTTAATATCATGAATGCTAGTAGTGTATAAGGCCCGAAGCGTTTTAGCTTCTACACTCTTCAGAAAGCCATTCGGGAATTATGGACACGGAATTTAGCCTCGTTCCACTCTTTACCGAACTTGGATTACCTTAGGGCTTCACTGACAGATATACATGACTTTCCCAGTCCTTTAACTTCATACCAGCACGGCCTAAGGGGTTTTGCCTGTAACTGGTAGAGAGGTAGTCCCATCACGTATTCCCGGACTTATTCATCTCTGAACATAGTTACCCTCGGTATCTCTGTTTCCCCACACTCTTATAGTGGTAGTGACAGTGCTTTCCTACTCCTTATCTCTCCATATAAATATGAATATATCATTATATAGCATTTCTTCACCCCCTTATACTTCCTGATTAACCAGAGTCATAACTAAGATGATCTCCGTGCATCTGTAGCTGAATCTCATAAATGAGTTCATAACAATTGAGTAACACATATATTAGGTAAGTAGAGCTTTACACACAGGAACCACGTTCTCTCAGTAACCAGCCCGCACTTTAAGTTTTCAAACCGTTTCAACTCCCTAATTCATTTAGTTATGTCCGTTAACTATCTATCCTACTGGTGAATCCTAATTAATTATAGGGTAGGCTGAATTTCGTAAACAAGCGACAGACCAACAATTACCTCAAGATTTTTCCCTCTGCTCTACTACCACAGATGCTAAGTAAATATTGCTTATAGAAATTTCAAATAAGCCTTATGACGGCAATACCTAGTACCACTATATCCCATAGTGTACTCTCCCGTTCTAATGTTCGATGTAACAACTTCACAATCAAGTTCAGCACAGAACAATCAACAATCATCCAGAAATATCACAGCATATCAAACAAGCAATCACACATAATAATAATATGCATTCCATCTTTCTAATAGACTGCTTATATGAAACCTAACATGGCATAGTCTAACTCCCCTTACCTCGGTTTCCAGCTTGAGGTTCTGAGTTTGTATAGAATCCTTGATATTCTGCACATGATACCATATATTACAGATTATGTAATAGATTAGAGTTAGAAATATGTCCATATTTACCTTCCAGTCCTTTATAATTATTTTATTTACAAGTAAGTCCCTAAAGTTCTTTTATTTCCTATATAAATCCCATTTTATTTATAAATTACATTTTCTCTTTCATTTCACTACTTTCTAAATTCTGAATCCTAGTGTTAGTACAAGAAAATCTATAGGTTCATTCTTCTTAGTTACAATTAGACTAAGTTTCTTATGATTTTATGTGAGATTTTCCACTTCCATCACTCTTCCTATTTCTTTTCTGTTTTCCCTTCCTAATTCTATCATCACTAACATGCAGAGTCCCTCTACTACAAACTATATAGGTTCCCACGTCCAATTCATCATTCTTCACATTCTAGTATCATAGCTTAAAGCTTAAAAATTGATTTTGCTATTCCTTACTTTTTCCTTCGTTCTAGCCTTCCTAATTCACTCTCTGATGTTCCAGAAATCCTCTCGACCTGTTTCCAGTTCATTTGACCCACTAAACAAGCCAGAAAAGTGAACACGAGCTTCAAGTGTTCATGAACTTCATGGTTTCGAAATTCTAGTTTCCAGGGCTTAAAACATGTTTCGAATGGTCCTAAACTGAAGAAATAAGGTGAAAAATGAGTCCTGGAGGTCTATTTACCTCGGAAACACGTTTCTGTAAAATTGTTCTTGAGAAGCTCACCGGAGAAGATGAAGCACGGCGGCGGCCACGGTGGTCGTCGTCGCCGGAGCTAGTCTGAACGGTGATTCTACTTCCTCAAGCTTCCAGAAGTTCAATGGTGGTGGTCGTGTGCCCTAACTCCTCCTAGTTACACCGGAAAACGTGAAGGAAGAAATTTTCCGGCCACCGGAATCTGGAAAATATCGCCGGAAACTGGGAAAAAATTTCAGAACTTTATTTTCTTCGTGAAAAACTTCAGAAATCCTGCCCAGAATCCATCCTAGCACTCCCAGTAAACTAATGGAAAAGGTTTGGAGTCCTAAAACACTCTAGAATGAGAGAATCGAAGAAGAGCAACTTGAGCCAAGCTCCTCGGTTTTGTGAGAAAACCAGGGCTTCTTGCCTTGCTCGACCCTCCTGAACCTACTTAGACCATTTCTCTGAGTTGCCTTGGTGTCCAGAAAGCTATATTTAGAGGCTGAATTGGGATTAAGTCACTAAACCAAGTTTTCCAAGTTAATGGAGTTGCACCACCAATGGTTCTTCATGCAAGGTGATTAGGGCTAGCTTCCATGCATTCTGGTGATGATGCACGAAATTAGGGCTGCTGTAGTGCTTAATGGAGTCTAAAAATTAATTTGAAGTGATGTGCATAGTAACATGTACATCAGACATAGTGACTCGTCGCACCGTATTGGTCGCACATATCGTCATGTCGTCACTACAGTACGAAAATGACCCTATTCTCAAGTAAACCCTATGCAATAATGTTTCACCTGAATTATTTCCCTATCTCAGAGTCCAGAATCATGAGTAATCAGTACTCTCAATTAACTGGCTCAGTTGTTCACGATCACTCCGAGACAATACCGACTATTGTCAAAAGAGATAATCAGAATATTTGGGGTTCCTATTGCCATTGTCATGTCTACACCTTTCTAATAATCATAACTACTACTATAATCATCAATCAATTCATTCATATACACTAGCATTATATAAATATATTTTATAGTTACTGAGATAGATTTAGGGTTTCTATCTCTCATAGTTTCAACGGAAAATACTCGTAAAATAACCTCTTTGTGCGGGAAAAACTCGAGAACCTCATCACCTTGACTAGTCTCACGGGAAAACTCAGTCACACGAGGGAAAACTTAGTCACTAAGGAATTAGTGTCATGGGAAAAATGAGTCAACGGATGGGAAAACCTTAGTCAATGGACTAGTTTCAATGGCCAAACCAAGTAAAATAACCTCTTTGTGTTGGAATAACTCGAAAACCAGGCCACTGTGACTTCATGGGAAAACTCAGCCACAGGAGGGGGAAACTTAGTTACTAAGGAATTAGTGCCATGGGACTAATGAGTCAACTAATGGGAAAACCTTAGTCACCAAACGAGTTTCCATGGCAAATCCTAGTAAAATAACCTCTTTGTGTGTGAAAAACTAGAAAACCTTGTCACCGTGAGTAGTCTCATCGGAAAACTCAATCACAGGAGGGGAAAACTTAGTCACCAAGGTATTAGTGTCATGGGAAAATGAGTCACCGGATGGGAAAACCTTAGTCAATGGACTAGTTTCAATGGCAAAACCTAGTAAAATAACTTCTTTGTGTTGGAATAACTCGAAAACCAGGCCACTATGAGTAGTCTCATGGGAAAACTCAACCACAGGAGGGGGAAACTTAGTCACTAAGGCATTAGTGCCATGGGACAAATGAGTCAACTAATGGGAAAACCTTAGTCACCGAACGAGTTTCCACGGCAAGTCCTAGTAAAATATCCTCTTTTTGTGGGAAAAACTAGAAAACCTTGTCACCGTGAGTAGTCTCATCGGAAAACTCAGTCGCAGGAGGGGAAAACTTAGTCACCAAGGAATTCGTGTCATGGAAAAAATGAGTCACCGGATGGGAAAACCTTAGTCAATGGACTAGTTTCGATGGCAAAACTTAGTAAAATAACCTCTTTGTGTTGGAATAACTCGAAAACCCAGCCACTGTGAGTAGTCTCATGGGAAAACTCAGCCACAGGAGGGGGAAACTTAGTCACTAAGGAATTAGTGCCATGGGACAAATGAGTCAACTAATGGGAAAACCTTAGTCACCGAACGAGTTTCCATGGCAAATCCAAGTAAAATAACCTCTTAGGGTGGGAAAAACTAGAAAACTTTGTCGCCGTGAGTAGTTTCATCGGAAAACTCAGTAGAAGGAGGGGAAAACTTAGTCACAATGGAATTCGTGTAATGGAAAAAATGAGTCACCGTATGAGAAAATTTTACTCACCAGACTAGTTTCAATGGAAAATACTTGTAAAATAACCTCTTTGTGCGGGAAAAACTCGAGAACCTCATCACCTTGACTAGTCTCACGGGAAAACTTAGACCCACGAGGGGAAAACGTAGTCACTAAGGAATTAGTTTTATGGGAAAAATGAGTCACTCGATGGGAAAACCTTAGTCAATTGACTAGTTTCAAAGGCAAAACCTAGTAAAAAAACCTCTTTTTGTTGGAATAACTCGAAAACTTAGCCACTGTGAGTAGTCTCATGGGAAAACTCAGCCACAGGAGGGGGAAACTTAGTTACTAAGGAATTAGTGCCATGGGACTAATGAGTCGACTAATGGGAAAACCTTAGTCACCGAACGAGTTTCCATGGCAAATCCTAGTAAAATAACCTCTTTGTGTGGGAAAAACTAGAAAACCTTGTCACCGTGAGTAGTCTCATCGGAAAACTCAGTCGAAGGAGGGGAAAACTTAGTCACCAAGGAATTCGTTTCATGGAAAAAATGAGTCACCGGATGGGAAAATTTTACTCACCGGACGAGTTTCAATGGAAAATACTTGTAAAATAACCTCTTTGTGTGGGAAAAACTCGAGAACCTCATCACCTTGACTAGTCTCACGGGAAAACTCAGTCACACGAGCGGATAACTTAGTCACTAACGAATTAGTTTCATGGGATAAATTAATCATCGGATGGAAAAAACTTAGTCAATGGACAAGTTTCAATGGCAAAACCTAGTAAAATAACCTCTTTGTGTTGGAATAACTCGAAAACCTAGCCACTGTGAGTAGTCTCAAGGAAAAACTCAGCCACAGGAGGGGGAAACTTATCCACTAAGGAATTAGTGCCATGGGACTAATGAGTCAACTAATGGGAAAACCTTAGTCACCGAACGAGTTTCCAAGGCAAATCCTAGTAAAATAACCTCTTTGTGTGGGAAAAACTAGAAAACCTTGTCACAGTTAGTAGTCTAATCGGAAAACTCAGTCGCAGGAGGGGAAAACTTAGACATAAAGGAATACGTGTCATGGAAAAAATGAGTCACTGGATGGGAAAATTTTACTCACCGGACGAGTTTCAATGGAAAATACTTGTAAAATAACCTCTTTGTGTGGGAAAAACTCGAGAACCTCATACCTTGATTAGTCTCACGGGAAAACTCAGTCACACGAGGGGAAAAATTAGTCACTAAAGAATTAGTGTCATGGGAAAAATGAATCACCGGATGGGAAAACCTTAGTCAATGAACAAGTTTCAATTCTAAAACCTAGTTAAATATCCTCTTTGTGTTGGAATAACTCGAAAGCCTAGCCACTGTGAGTAGTCTCATGGCAAAACTCAGCCACAGGAGGGGGAAACTTAGTCACTAAGGAATTAGTGCCATGGGACTAATGAGTCAACTAATGGGAAAACTTTAGTCACCGAACGAGTTTCCATGGCAAATCCTAGTAAAATAACCTCTTTGTGTGGGAAAACTCAGTCGCCGGAGGGGAAAACTTAGTCACAAAGGAATTCGTGTCATGGAAAAAATGAGTCACCGGATGGGAAAATTTTACTCACCGGACAAGTTTCAATGGAAAATACTTGTAAAATAACCTCTTTGTGTGGGTAGAACTCGAGAAACTCATCACCATGACTAGTCTCACGGGGAAACTCAGTCAGACGAGGCGAAAACTTACTCACTAAGGAATTAGTGTCATGGGAAAAATGAGTCACGAGATGGGAAAACCTTAGTCAATGGATTAGTTTCAATGGCAAAACCTAGTAAAATACCCTCTTTGTGTTGGAATAACTCGAAAACCTGGCCACTGGCAGTAGTTTCACGGGAAAACTTAGCCACGGGAGGGGAAACTTGGTGACTAAGGAATTAGTGCCATGGGACTAATGAGTCAACTAATGGGAAAACCTTAGTCACCGAACGAGTTTCCATGGCAAATCCTAGTAAAATAACCTCTTTGTTTGGGAAAAACTAGAAAACCTTGTCACTGTGAGTAGTCTCATTGGAAAACTCAGCAGCAGGAGGGGAAAATTTAGTCACAAAGGAATTCGTTTCATGGAAAAAATGAGTCACCGGATGGGAAAATTTTACTCCTCGAACGAGTTTCAATGGAAAATACTTGTAAAATAACCTCTTTGTGTGGGAAAAACTCGTGAACCTCATCACCTTGACTAGTCTCACGGGAAAACTTAGTCACTAAGGAATTAGTGTCATGGGAAAAATGAGTCACCGGATGGGAAAACCTTAGTCATTGGACTAGTTTCAATGGGAAAACCTAGTAAAATAACCTCTTTGTGTTGGAATAACTCGAAAACCTGGCCACTGTGAGTAGTCTCATGGGAAAACTCAGCAACAGGAGGGGGAAACTTGGTCACTAAGGAATTAGTTCCATGGGACTAATGAGTCAACTATTGGGAAAACCTTAGTCACCGAACGAATTTCCATGGCAAATCCTAGTAACTATTGGGAAAACCTCTTTGTGTGGGAGAAACTAGAAAACCTTGTCACAGTGAGTAGTCTAATCGGAAAACTCAGATGCAGGAGGGGAAAACTTAGACATAAAGGAATTCGTGTCTTGGAAAAAATGACTCACCGGATGGGAAAATTTTACTCAACGGACAAGTTTCAATGGAAAATACTTGTAAAATAATTTCTTTGTGCGGGAAAAACTCGAGAACCTCATCACCTTAACTAGTCTCACGGGAAAACTCTGCCACACGAGGCGAAAACTTAGTCACTAAGGAATTAGTGTCATGGTAAAAATGAGTCAACGGATGGGAAAACCTTAGTCAATGGACTAGTTTCAATGGCAAAACCTAGTAAAATAACCTCTTTGTATTGGAATAACTCGAAAATCTAGCCACAGTGAGTAGTCTCATGGGAAAACTCAGCCCCAGGAGGGGGAAACTTAGTCACTAAGGAATTAGTGCCATGGGACTAATGAGTCGACTAATGGGAAAACCTTAGTCATCGAACGAGTTTCCATGGCAAATCCTAGTAAAATAACCTCTTTGAGTGGGAAAAACTTGAAAACCTTGTCACCGAGAGTAGTCTCATCGGAAAACTCAGTCGTAGGAGGGGAAAACTTAGTCACAAAGGAATTCGTGTCATGGAAAACATAAGCCACCGGATGGGAAAAGTTTACTCACCGGACGAGTTTCAATGGAAAATACTTGTAAAATAACCTCTTTGTGTGGGAAAAACACGAGAACCTCATCACCTTGACTAGTCTCACGGGAAAACACAGTCATAAGAGGGGAAAACTTAGTCACTAAGGAATTTGTGTCAAGGGAAAAATGAGTCACCGGATGGGAAAACCTTAGTCAATGGACTAGTTTCAATGGAAAAACCTAGTAAAATAACCTCTTTGTGTTGGAATAACTCGAAATCCTGGCCACTGTGTGGGAAAAACTAGAAAACCTTGTACCCGTGAGTAGTCTTATCGGAAAACTCTCTCGCAGGAGGGGAAAACTTAGTCACAAAGGAATTCGTGTCAAAGAAAAAATGAGTCACCGGGTGGGAAAATTTTACTCATCAGACGAGTTTCAATGGAAAATACTTGTAAAATATCGTCTTTGTGTGGGAAAAACTCGAGAACCTCATCACCTTGACTAGTCTCACGGGAAAACTCTGTCACACGAGGCGAAAACTTTGTCACTAAGGAATTAGTGTCATGGGAAAAATGAGTCACCGGATGGGAAAACCTTAGTCAATGGATTAGTTTCAATGGAAAAACCTAGTAAAATAACCTCTTTGTGTTGGAATACCTCGAAAATCGGGCCACTGTGAGTAGTCTCATGGGAAAACTCAGCCAGCGGAGGGGGAAACTTAGTTACTAAGGAATTAGTGTCGTGGGACTAATGAGACAACTAATGGGAAAACCTTAGTCACCGAACGAGTTTCGATGTCAAATCCTAGTAAAATAACCTCTTTGTGTGGGAAAAATTAGAAAACCTTGTCACCGTGAGTAGAGTCATCGGAAAACTCAGTCGAAGGAGGGGAAAACTTAGTCACAAAGGAATTCGTGTCATGGAAAAAATGAGTCACCGGATCGGAAAATTTTACTCAACGGACGAGTTTCAATGGAAAATACTTGTAAAATAATTTCTTTGTGCGGGAAAAACTCGAGAACCTCATCACCTTAACTAGTCTCACGGGAAAACTCTGTCACACGAGGCGAAAACTTAGTCACTAAGGAATTAGTGTCATGGGAAAAATGAGTCACCGGATGGGAAAACCTTAGTCAATGGACTAGTTTCAATGGAAAAACCTAGTAAAATAACCTCTTTGTGTTGGAATAACTCGAAAACGTAGCCACTGTGAGTAGTCTCATGGGAAAACTCAGCCCCAGGAGGGGGAAACTTAGTCACTAAGGAATTAGTGCCATGGGACTAATGAGTCGACTAATGGGAAACCTTAGTCATCGAACGAGTTTCAATGGCAAATCATAGTAAAATAACCTCTTTGTGTGGGAAAAACTTGAAAACCTTGTCACCGAGAGTAGTCGCATCGGAAAACTCAGTCGTTGGAGGGGAAAACTTAGTCACAAAGGAATTCGTGTCATGGAAAAAATGAGCCACCAGATGGGAAAATTTTACTCACCGGACAAGTTTCAATGGAAAATACTTGTAAAATAACCTCTTTGTGTGGGAAAAACACGAGAACCTCATCACCTTGACTAGTCTCACGGGAAAACACAGTCACACGAGGGGAAAACTTAGTCACTAAGGAATTTGTGTTAAGGGAAAAATGAGTCACCGGAAGGGAAAACCTTAGTCAATGGACTAGTTTCAATGGCAAAACCTAGAAAAGTAACCTCTTTGTGTTGGAATAACTCCAAATCCTGGCCACTGTGTGGGAAAAACTAGAAAACCTTGTACCCGTGAGTAGTCTTATCGGAAAACTCTCTCGCAGGTGGGGAAACATTAGTCACCAAGGAATTCGTGTCAAAGAAAAAATAAGTCACCGGGTGGGAAAATTTTACTCATCAGACGAGTTTCAATGGAAAATACTTGTAAAGTATCCTCTTTGTGTGGGAAAAACTCGAGAACCTCATCACCTTGACTAGTCTCACGGGAAAACTCAGTCACACGAGGGGAAAACTTAGTCACTAAGGAATTAGTGTCATGGGAAAAATGAGTCACCAGATGGGAAAACCTTAGTCAATGGACTAGTTTCAATGGAAAAACCTAGTAAAATAACCTCTTTGTGTTGGAATAACTCGAAAACCTGGCCACTGTAAGTAGTCTCATGGGAAAACTCAGCCACAGGAGGGGGAAACTTAGTCACAAAGGAACTCGTGTCATGGAAAAAATAAGTCACCGGATGGGAAAATTTTAGTCACCGGACGAGTTTCAATGGAAAATACTACTAAAAAAACCTCTTTGTGCGGGAAAAACTCGAGAACCTCATGACCTTGACGAGTCTCACGGGAAAACTCAGTCACACGAGGGGAAAACTTAGTCACTAAGGAATTAGTGCATGGGAAAAATGAGTCACCGGATGGGAAAACCTTAGTCAATGGACTAGTTTCAATGGCAAAACCTAGTAAAATAACCTCTTTGTGTTGGAATACCTCGAAAATCGGGCCACTGTGAGTAGTCTCATGGGAAAACTCAGCCAGCGGAGGGGGAAACTTAGTTACTAAGGAATTAGGGCCATGGGACTAATGAGTCAACTAATGGGAAAACCTTAGTCATCGAACGAGTTTCGATGGCAAATCCTAGTAAAATAACCTCTTTGTGTGGGAAAAATTAGAAAACCTTGTCACCGTGAGTAGAGTCATCGGAAAACTCAGTCGAAGGAGGGGAAAACTTAGTCACAAAGGAATTCGTGTCATGGAAAAAATGAGTCACCGGATGGGAAAATTTTACTCAACGGACGAGTTTCAATGGAAAATACTTGTAAAATAATTTCTTTGTGCGGGAAAAACTCGAGAACCTCATCACGTTGACTAGTCTCACGGGAAAACTCTGTCACACGAGGCGAAAACTTTGTCACTAAGGAATTAGTGTCATGGGAAAAATGAGTCACCGGATGGGAAAACCTTAGTCAATGGACTAGTTTCAATGGAAAAACCTAGTAAAATAACCTCTTTGTGTTGGAATAACTCGAAAATTGGGCCACTGTGAGTAGTCTCATGGTAAAACTCAGCCCCAGGAGGGGGAAACTTAGTCACTAAGGAATTAGTGCCATGGGACTAATGAGTCGACTAATGGGAAAACCTTAGGCATCGAACGAGTTTCGATGGCAAATCCTAGTAAAATAACCTCTTTGTGTGGGAAAAATTAGAAAACCTTGTTGATACCCAAATCGCAAGTGTACGATTCAATATCGCGTAATAAAAAGATCGAACCCAAGGGATAGGTGTTCTTATTATTATAAAATTTAGTACTTGTGCAGAAATTTAAGAGATGAATATTTGATGTTGGTTTTTATAGCAAGCAAGAACAATAGCATAAAATAATAAAGAGATAGGATGATGAGAAATACGTTCTTGGGTTGAATTACATAGTCTACAAATATGCTAGCAAGTTCCTACTTAATTTCTGAATTTTAAGTCCAATTTCATGATGCTTTAGCCTAGTATATCTACAAGTTAATTCCTTACACATTGTAGAACTTTCTTTCCAATTACTAAATTCAATTCCTTGCAACTTAGTTAACTAGAGAAGAAGATGAAGAAGAATTTCAGGCCAACATAGAGTTACGTCCATCCTAATTCCTTAGTGATGTATACTTATAACCTTTTTAAGTCCTAGGTCCCTTACTACTTACCAATTTCCATTCTTATAAGTAATAAGCAAGAATTCTCATGCGCATTAATAAGAGTGAAGAACAAGGAAATAAAACATGAAAGGAAATATTATTCAGAAAGGTAGAAGCAAACTAAAACATAGATATAAACTATAACAACCCAAGAAACTTAAAAAGAATTAGCCAAGCATGGCTAAAAGAGTCATCGAATTACCCTGGATAGGAGCTCAAGTATGGCTTCCCACAATTCCTAGGAACAATGATCTTTAAGAGGGAAAGAAGAACACTTGTTGTATTCTGAATCGGTGTGTTACAAGTGAAGAAAAGCTCACTATTTATAGCAAAAACCTGACCTCCAGCGCTTGGGCGCTGGCATTCCCAACGCTTGGGCGCTGGGAAGCATTAAAATCCAACGTGCAGAAATAGGCCCAGCGCTTGAGCGCTGGCTTCCAACGCTGCAGCGCTGGGTGCAACCTCTGACTCACATCCTAGTCAGAGGTCCAGCGCTTGAGCGTTGGGTCTTCCAACGCTGCAGCGCTGGGACGAACACTGGCAGCTTTTTCTTGGATTCCTTTCTTCTTCAATGGGGGAATTGATTGGCTTAATTAGGCTCATTCAGCCCCTAATAAGTTCTGAAACTCCTTCCTTCCACCATTAATCCTTCAAACCTTATTTTACATGTGCTCAAATCAAAGAGAGTTGCTTCACATTCTTTAATTCACTTCAAGTCCCCTCTTTGTTAGAAATTCAATTCTGGCCCTTTGACTCCTTCAAACTTCACTTTTCATCCTCCTCTCTTGAACCTTTACACTTTGATCCTTTATTTCCTGAAACTTTACAAATCGATCCCTGGACAAAAATGATAACTATACCAGCTTTTCCTAAAAATATAAAATAGCTATAAAATTCCTAAAAATATAAAATAAAGTTAGAAAAACAAATAAAAGCTAATCTATATGCAGAATGCAAAATAAATATAAAATCTATGTAAAAATACTAAAAGTCCTATATGTGACTCAAAAATAATAAAATAAAAAGACTAAAAACAACCTAAAAACATCATATATTATCCTGTCATAACTTGTCACCGTGAGTAGTCTCATCGGAAAACTCAGTCGTAGGAGGGGAAAACTTAGTCACAAAGGAATTCGTGTCATGGAAAAAATGAGCCACCGGATGGGAAAATTTTACTCACCGGACGAGTTTCAATGGAAAATACTTGTAAAATAACCTCTTTGTGTGGGAAAAACACGAGAACCTCATCACCTTGAGTAGTCTCACGGGAAAACACAGTCACACGAGGGGAAAACTTAGTCACTAAGGAATTTGTGTCAAGGGAAAAATGAGTCATCGGATGGGAAAACCTTAGTCAATGGACTAGTTTCAATGGCAAAACCTAATAAAATAACCTCTTTGTGTTGGAATAACTCGAAATCCTGGCCACTGTGTGGGAAAAACTAGAAAACCTTGTACCCGTGAGTAGTCTTATCGGAAAACTCTCTCGCAGGAGGGGAAAACTTAGTCACAAAGGAATTCGTGTCAAAGAAAAAATGAGTCACCGGGTGGGAAAATTTTACTCATCAGACGAGTTTCAATGGAAAATACTTGTAAAATATCGTCTTTGTGTGGAAAAAACTCGAGAACCTCATCACCTTGACTAGTCTCACGAGAAAACTCAGTCACACGAGGGGAAAACTTAGTCACTAAGGAATTAGTGTCATGGGAAAAATGACTCACCAGATGGGAAAACCATAGTCAATGGACTAGTTTCAATGGAAAAACCTAGTAAAATAACCTCTTTGTGTTGGAATAACTCGAAAACCTGGCCACTGTAAGTAGTCTCATGGGAAAACTCAGCCACAGGAGGGGGAAACTTAGTCACTAAGGAATTAGTGCCATGGGAGTAATGAGTCAACTAATGGGAAAACCCTAGTCACCAAACAAGTTTCCATGGCAAATCCTAGTAAAATAACCTCTTTGTGTGGGAAAAACTAGAGAACCATGTCACTGTGAGTAGTGTCATTGGAAAACTCCGTCGCAGGAGCGGAAAACTTAGTCACAAAGGAACTCGTGTCATGGAAAAAATAAGTCACCGGATGGGAAAATAT
The DNA here is from genome assembly GCA_030819835.1 of Acmispon strigosus. Classification (NCBI taxonomy): domain Eukaryota; kingdom Viridiplantae; phylum Streptophyta; class Magnoliopsida; order Fabales; family Fabaceae; genus Acmispon; species Acmispon strigosus. The sequence goes on along the minus strand of JAUAMA010000004.1, from coordinate 18,661,266 downwards.
TACTCACCGGACGAGTTTCAATGGAAAATACAACTAAAAAAACCTCTTTGTGCGGGAAAAACTCGAGAACCTCATCACCTTGACTAGTCTCACGGGAAAACTCAGTCACACCAGGCGAAAACTTAGTCACTAAGGAATTAGTGTCATGGGAAAAATGAGTCACCGGATGGGAAAACTTAGTCAATGGACTAGTTTCAATGTAAAAACCTAGTAAAGTAACCTCTTTGTGTTGGAATAACTCGAAAACGTAGCCACTGTGAGTAGTCTCATGGGAAAACTCAGCCCCAGGAGTGGGAAACTTAGTAACATAGGAATTAGTGCCATGGGACTAATGAGTCGACTAATGGGAAAACCTTAGTCATCGAACGAGTTTCCATGGCAAATCCTAGTAAAATAACCTCTTTGTGTTGGAATAACTCGAATATTGGGCCACTGTGCGTAGTCTCATGGGAAAACTCAGCCCCAGGAGGGGGAAACTTAGTCACTAAGGAATTAGTGCCATGGGACTAATGATTCGACTAATGGGAAAACCTTAGTCATCGAACGAGTTTCGATGGCAAATCCTAGTAAAATAACCTCTTTGTGTGGGAAAAATTAGAAAACCTTGTCACCGTGAGTAGTCTCATCGGAAAACTCAGTCGTAGGAGGGGAAAACTTAGTCACAAAGGAATTCGTGTCATGGAAAAAATGAGTCACCGGATGGGAAAACCTTAGTCAATGGACTAGTTTCAACGGCAAAACCTAATAAAATAACCTCTTTGTGTTGGAATAACTCGAAATCCTGGCTACTGTGTGGGAAAAACTAGAAAACCTTGTACCCGTGAGTAGTCTTATCGGAAAACTCTCTCGCAGGAGGGGAAAACTTAGTCACAAAGGAATTCGTGTCAAAGAAAAAATGAGTCACCTGGTGGGAAAATTTTACTCATCAGACGAGTTACAATGGAAAATACTTGTAAAATATCGTCTTTGTGTGGGAAAAACTCGAGAACCTCATCACCTTGACTAGTCTCACGGGAAAACTTAGTCACTAAGGAATTAGTGTCATGGAAAAATGAGTCACCAGATGGGAAAACCTTAGTCAATGGACTAGTTTCAATGGAAAAACCTAGAAAAATAACCTCTTTGTGTTGGAATAACTCGAAAACCTGGCCACTGTAAGTAGTCTCATGGGAAAACTCAGCCACAGGAGGGGGAAACTTAGTCACTAAGGAATTAGTGCCATGGGACTAATGAGTCAACTAAAAGGAAAACCTTAGTCACCGAACGAGTTTAGATGGCAAATCCTAGTAAAATAACCTCTTTGTGAGGGAAAAATTAGAAAACCTTGTCACCGTGAGTAGAGTCATCGGAAAACTCAGTCGAAGGAGGGGAAAACTTGGTCACAAAGGAATTCTTGTCAAGGAAAAAATGAGTCACCGGATGGGAAAATTTTACTCAACGGACGAGTTTCAATGGAAAATACTTGTAAAATAATTTCTTTGTGCGGGAAAAACTCGAGAACCTCATCACCATAACTAGTCTCACGGGAAAACTCTGTCACACGAGGGGAAAACTTAGTCACTAAGGAATTAGTGTCATGGGAAAAATGAGTCACCGGATGGGAAAACCTTAGTCAATGGACTAGTTTGAATGGAAAAACCTAGTAAAGTAACCTCTTTGTGTTGGAATAACTCGAAAACGTAGCCACTGTGAGTAGTCTCATGGGAAAACTCAGCCCCAGGAGGGGGAAACTTAGTAACTATGGAATTAGTGCCATGGGACTAATGAGTCGACTAATGGGAAAACCTTAGTCATCGAACGAGTTTCCATGGCAAATCCTAGTAAAATAACCTCTTTGTGTGGGAAAAACTTGAAAACCTTGTCACCGAGAGTAGTCTCATCGGAAAACTCAGTCGTAGGAGGGGAAAACTTAGTCAGAAAGGAATTCGTGTCATGGAAAAAATGAGCCACCGGATGGGAAAATTTTACTCACCGGACGAGTTTCAATGGAAAATACTTGTAAAATAACCTCTTTGTGTGGGAAAAACATCAGAACCTCATCACCTTGACTAGTCTCACGGGAAAACACAGCCACACGAGGGGAAAACTTAGTCACTCAGGAATTTGTGTCAAGGGAAAAATGAGTCACCGGATGGGAAAACCTTAGTCAATGGACTAGTTTCAATGGAAAAACCGAGTAAAATAACCTATTTGTGTTGGAATAACTCGAAAACCTGGCCACTGTGTGGGAAAAACTAGAAAACCTCTTACCCGTGAGTAGTCTCATCAGAAAACTCTGTCGCAGGAGGGGAAAACTTAGTCACAAAGGAATTCGTGTCATAGAAAAAATGAGTCACCGGGTGGGAAAATTTTACTCATCAGACGAGTTTCAATGGAAAATACTTGTGAAATATCCTCTTTGTGTGGGAAAAACTCGAGAACCTCATCACCTTGACTAGTTTCACGGGAAAACTCAGTCACACGAGGGGAAAACTTAGTCACTAAGGAATTAGTGTCATGGGAAAAATGAGTCACCGGAAGGGAAAACCTTAGTCAATGGACTAGTTTCAATGGCAAAACCTAGTAAAATAACCTCTTTGTGTTGGAATAACTCGAAAACCTAGCCACTGTGAGTAGTCGCATGGGAAAACTCAGCCGCAGGAGGGGGGGAAACTTAGTCACTAAGGAATTACTGTCATGGAAAAAATGAGTCACCGGATGGGAAAATTTTACTCACCGGACGAGTTTCAATGGAAAATACAATTAAAATAACCTCTTTGTGCGAGAAAAACTCGAGAACCTCATCACCTTGGCTAGTCTCACGAGAAAACTCAGTCACACGAGGGGAAAACTTTGTCACTAAGGAATCAGTGTCATGGGAAAAATGAGTCACCGGATTGGAAAACCTTAGTCAATGGACTAGTTTCAATGGCAAAACCTTGTAAAATAACCTCTTTGTGTTGGAATAACTCGAAAACCTGGCCACTGCGAGTTGTCTCATGGGAAAACTCAGCCACAGGAGGGGGAAACTTAGTCACTAAGGAATTAGTGCCATGGGCCTAATGAGTCAACTAATGGGAAAACCTTAGTCACCGAACGAGTTTCCATGGAAAATCCTAGTAAAATAACCTCGTTGTGTGGGAAAAAATAGAAAACCTTGTCACCGTGAGTAGTCTCATCGGAAAACTCAGTCGCAGGAGGGGAAAACTTAGTCACAAAGGAATTCGTGTCATGGAAAAAATGAGTCACCGGATGGGAAAATTTTACTCACCGGACGTGTTTCATTGGAAAATACTCTGAAAATAACCTCTTTGTTCGGGAAAAAATCGAGAACCTCATCACCTTGACTAGTCTCACGGGAAAACTCAGCCACATGAGGAAAAAACTTAGTCACTAAGGAATTAGTGTCACGGGAAAAATAAGTCACCGGATGGGAAAACCTTAGTCAATGGACTAGTTTCAATGGCAAAACCTAGTAAAATAACCTCTTTGTGTTGGAATAACTCGAAAACCTAGCCATTGTGAGTAGTCTCATGGGAAAACTCAGCCACTGGAAGGGGAAACTTAGTCACTAAGGAATTAGTGCCATGGGACTAATGAGTCAACTAATGGGAAAACCTTAGTCATCGAACTAGTTTCCATGGCAAATCCTAGTAAAGTAACCTCAGTGTGGGAAAAACTTGAAAACCTTGTCACCGTGAGTAGTCTCATCGGAAAACTCAGTAGTAGGAGGGGAAAACTTGGTCACAAAGGAATTCGTGTCCTGGAAAAAATGAGTCACCGGATGGGAAAATTTTACTCACCGGACGAGTTTCAATGGAAAATACTTGTAAAATAACCTCTTTGTGTGGGAAAAACACGAGAACGTCATCACCTTGACTAGTCTCACGGGAAAACACAGTCACACGAGGGGAAAACATAGTCACTAAGGAATTTGTGTCAAGGGAAAAATGAGTCACCGGATGGGAAAACCTTAGTCAATGGATTAGTTTCAATGGCAAAACCTAGTAAAATAACCTCTTTGTGTTGGAACAACTCGAAAACCTAGCCACGTGGGAAAACTCAGCCACAGGAGGGGGAAACTTAGTCACTAAAGAATTAGTGCCATGGGACTAGTGATTCAACTAATGGGAAAACCTTAGTCACCGAACGAGTTTCCATGGAAAATAATAGTAAAGTAACCTCTTTGTGTGGGAAAAACTAGAAAACCTTGTCACTGTGAGTAGACTCACCGGAAAACTCAGCCGCAGGAGGGGAAAATTTGTCACAAAGGAATTCGTGTCATGGAAAAAATGAGTCACCGGATGGGAAAATTTTATTCACCGGACGAGTTTCAATGGAAAATACTTGTAAAATAACCTCTTTGTGTGGGAAAAACTCGAGAACCTCATCACCTTGACTAGTCTCACGTGAAAACTCAGTCACACGAGGGGAAAACTTGGTCACTAAGGAATTAGTGCCAAGGGACTAATGAGTCAACTAATGGGAAAACCTTAGTCACCGAACGAGTTTCCATGGCAATTCCTAGTAAAATTACCCCTTGGTGTGGGAAAAACTAGAACACCTTGTCACTGTGAGTAGTCTCATCGGAATTCATGTCATGGAAAAAATGAGTCACCGGATGGGAAAATTTTACTTACCCGACGAGTTTCAATGGAAAACACTTTGTGTGGGAAAAAATCGAGAACCTCATCACCTTGACTAGTCTCACGGGAAAACTCAGTCACATGAGGGGAAAACTTCGTCACTAAGGACTTAGTGTCATGGAAAAAATGAGTCACCGGATGGGAAAACCTTAGTCAATGGACTAGTTTCAATGGCAAAACCTAGTAACATAACCTCTTTGTGTTGGAATAACTCGAAAACGTAGCCACTGTGAGTAGTCTCATGGGAAAACTCAGCCACAGGAGGGGGAAACTTAGTCACTAAGGAATTAGTGCCGTGGGACTAATGAGTCAACTAATGGGAAAACCTTAGTCACCGAACGAGTATCCTAGGGAAATCCTAGTAAAATAACCTCTTTTTGCGGAAAAAACTAGAAAACCTTGTCACTGTGAGTAGTCTCATCGGAAAACCCAGTCGCTGGAGGGGAAAACTTAGTCACAGAGGAATTCGGTTCATGGAAAAAATGAGTCACCGGATGGAAAATTTTACTCACCGGACGAGTTTCTACGGAAAATTATTGTAAAATAACCCCTTTGTGTGGGAAAAACTCGAGAGCCTCATCACCTTGACTAGTCTCACGGGAAAACTCAGTCACATGAAGGGAAAACTTTGTCACTAAGGAATTAGTGTCATGGGAAAAACGAGTCACCGGAGGGGAAAACCTTAGTCAGTGGACTAGTTTCAATGGCAAAACCTAGTAAAGTAACCTCTTTGTGTTGGAATAACTCGGAAACCGCGCCACTGTGAGTAGTCTCATGGGAAAACTCAGCCACATGAGGGGGAAACTTGGTCACTAAGGAATTAGTGCCATGGGACTAATGAGTCAACTAATGGGAAAACCTTAGTCACCGAACGAGTTTCCATGGCAAATCCTAGTAAAATAACCCCTTTGTGTGGGAAAAACTAGAAAACCTTGTCACTGTCAGTAGTCTCATCGGAAAACTCAGTCGTAGGAGAGGAAAACTTAGTCACAAAGGAATTCATGTCATGGAAAAAATGAGTCACCGGATGGGAAAATTTTACTTACCGGACGAGTTTCAATGGAAAATACTTGTAAATTAACATCTTTGTGAGGTAAAAACTTGAGAACCTCATCACCTTGTCTAGTCTCACGAGAAAATTCAGTCACACGAGGGGAAAACTAAGTCACAAAGGAATTCGTGTCATGGAAAAAATGAGTCACCGAATGGGAAAAGCTTAGTCAATGGACTAGTTTCAATGGCAAAACCTAGTAAAATAACATCTTTGTGTTGGAATAACTCGAAAACCTAGCCACTGTGAGTAGGAGGGGAAAACTTAGTCACAAAGGAATTCATGTCATGGAAAAAATGAGTCACCGGATGGGAAAATTTTACTTACCCGACGAGTTTCAATGGAAAACACTTGTAAAATAACCACTTTGTGTGGGAAAAACTCGAGAACCTCATCTCACCTTGACTAGTCTCACGGGAAAACTCAGTCACATGGGGGGAAAACTTCGTCACTAAGGAATTAGTGTCATGGAAAAAATGAGTCACCGGATGGGAAAACCTTAGTCAATGGACTAGTTTCAATGGCAAAACCTAGTAACATAACCTCTTTGTGTTGGAATAACTCGAAAACGTAGCCACTGTGAGTAGTCTCATGGGAAAACTCAGCCACAGGAGGGGGAAACTTAGTCACTAAGGAATTAGTGCCATGGGACTAATGAGTCAACTAATGGGAAAACCTTAGTCACCAAACGAGTTTCCATGGCAAATCCTAGTAAACTAACCTATTTGTGTGGGAAAAAATAGAAAACCTTGTCACTGTGAGTAGTCTCATCGGAATTCATGTCATGGAAAAAATGAGTCACCGGATGGGAAAATTTTACTTACCCGACGAGTTTCAATGGAAAACACTTTGTGTGGGAAAAAATCGAGAACCTCATCACCTTGACTAGTCTCACGGGAAAACTCAGTCACATGAGGGGAAAACTTCGTCACTAAGGACTTAGTGTCATGGAAAAAATGAGTCACCGGATGGGAAAACCTTAGTCAATGGACTAGTTTCAATGGCAAAACCTAGTAACATAACCTCTTTGTGTTGGAATAACTCGAAAACGTAGCCACTGTGAGTAGTCTCATGGGAAAACTCAGCCACAGGAGGGGGAAACTTAGTCACTAAGGAATTAGTGCCGTGGGACTAATGAGTCAACTAATGGGAAAACCTTAGTCACCGAACGAGTATCCTAGGGAAATCCTAGTAAAATAACCTCTTTTTGCGGAAAAAACTAGAAAACCTTGTCACTGTGAGTAGTCTCATCGGAAAACCCAGTCGCTGGAGGGGAAAACTTAGTCACAGAGGAATTCGGTTCATGGAAAAAATGAGTCACCGGATGGAAAATTTTACTCACCGGACGAGTTTCTACGGAAAATTATTGTAAAATAACCCCTTTGTGTGGGAAAAACTCGAGAGCCTCATCACCTTGACTAGTCTCACGGGAAAACTCAGTCACATGAAGGGAAAACTTTGTCACTAAGGAATTAGTGTCATGGGAAAAACGAGTCACCGGAGGGGAAAACCTTAGTCAGTGGACTAGTTTCAATGGCAAAACCTAGTAAAGTAACCTCTTTGTGTTGGAATAACTCGGAAACCGCGCCACTGTGAGTAGTCTCATGGGAAAACTCAGCCACATGAGGGGGAAACTTGGTCACTAAGGAATTAGTGCCATGGGACTAATGAGTCAACTAATGGGAAAACCTTAGTCACCGAACGAGTTTCCATGGCAAATCCTAGTAAAATAACCCCTTTGTGTGGGAAAAACTAGAAAACCTTGTCACTGTCAGTAGTCTCATCGGAAAACTCAGTCGTAGGAGAGGAAAACTTAGTCACAAAGGAATTCATGTCATGGAAAAAATGAGTCACCGGATGGGAAAATTTTACTTACCGGACGAGTTTCAATGGAAAATACTTGTAAATTAACATCTTTGTGAGGTAAAAACTTGAGAACCTCATCACCTTGTCTAGTCTCACGAGAAAATTCAGTCACACGAGGGGAAAACTAAGTCACAAAGGAATTCGTGTCATGGAAAAAATGAGTCACCGAATGGGAAAAGCTTAGTCAATGGACTAGTTTCAATGGCAAAACCTAGTAAAATAACATCTTTGTGTTGGAATAACTCGAAAACCTAGCCACTGTGAGTAGGAGGGGAAAACTTAGTCACAAAGGAATTCATGTCATGGAAAAAATGAGTCACCGGATGGGAAAATTTTACTTACCCGACGAGTTTCAATGGAAAACACTTGTAAAATAACCACTTTGTGTGGGAAAAACTCGAGAACCTCATCTCACCTTGACTAGTCTCACGGGAAAACTCAGTCACATGGGGGGAAAACTTCGTCACTAAGGAATTAGTGTCATGGAAAAAATGAGTCACCGGATGGGAAAACCTTAGTCAATGGACTAGTTTCAATGGCAAAACCTAGTAACATAACCTCTTTGTGTTGGAATAACTCGAAAACGTAGCCACTGTGAGTAGTCTCATGGGAAAACTCAGCCACAGGAGGGGGAAACTTAGTCACTAAGGAATTAGTGCCATGGGACTAATGAGTCAACTAATGGGAAAACCTTAGTCACCAAACGAGTTTCCATGGCAAATCCTAGTAAACTAACCTATTTGTGTGGGAAAAAATAGAAAACCTTGTCACTGTGAGTAGTCTCATCGGAATTCATGTCATGGAAAAAATGAGTCACCGGATGGGAAAATTTTACTTACCCGACGAGTTTCAATGGAAAACACTTTGTGTGGGAAAAAATCGAGAACCTCATCACCTTGACTAGTCTCACGGGAAAACTCAGTCACATGAGGGGAAAACTTCGTCACTAAGGACTTAGTGTCATGGAAAAAATGAGTCACCGGATGGGAAAACCTTAGTCAATGGACTAGTTTCAATGGCAAAACCTAGTAACATAACCTCTTTGTGTTGGAATAACTCGAAAACGTAGCCACTGTGAGTAGTCTCATGGGAAAACTCAGCCACAGGAGGGGGAAACTTAGTCACTAAGGAATTAGTGCCGTGGGACTAATGAGTCAACTAATGGGAAAACCTTAGTCACCGAACGAGTATCCTAGGGAAATCCTAGTAAAATAACCTCTTTTTGCGGAAAAAACTAGAAAACCTTGTCACTGTGAGTAGTCTCATCGGAAAACCCAGTCGCTGGAGGGGAAAACTTAGTCACAGAGGAATTCGGTTCATGGAAAAAATGAGTCACCGGATGGAAAATTTTACTCACCGGACGAGTTTCTACGGAAAATTATTGTAAAATAACCCCTTTGTGTGGGAAAAACTCGAGAGCCTCATCACCTTGACTAGTCTCACGGGAAAACTCAGTCACATGAAGGGAAAACTTTGTCACTAAGGAATTAGTGTCATGGGAAAAACGAGTCACCGGAGGGGAAAACCTTAGTCAGTGGACTAGTTTCAATGGCAAAACCTAGTAAAGTAACCTCTTTGTGTTGGAATAACTCGGAAACCGCGCCACTGTGAGTAGTCTCATGGGAAAACTCAGCCACATGAGGGGGAAACTTGGTCACTAAGGAATTAGTGCCATGGGACTAATGAGTCAACTAATGGGAAAACCTTAGTCACCGAACGAGTTTCCATGGCAAATCCTAGTAAAATAACCCCTTTGTGTGGGAAAAACTAGAAAACCTTGTCACTGTCAGTAGTCTCATCGGAAAACTCAGTCGTAGGAGAGGAAAACTTAGTCACAAAGGAATTCATGTCATGGAAAAAATGAGTCACCGGATGGGAAAATTTTACTTACCGGACGAGTTTCAATGGAAAATACTTGTAAATTAACATCTTTGTGAGGTAAAAACTTGAGAACCTCATCACCTTGTCTAGTCTCACGAGAAAATTCAGTCACACGAGGGGAAAACTAAGTCACAAAGGAATTCGTGTCATGGAAAAAATGAGTCACCGAATGGGAAAAGCTTAGTCAATGGACTAGTTTCAATGGCAAAACCTAGTAAAATAACATCTTTGTGTTGGAATAACTCGAAAACCTAGCCACTGTGAGTAGGAGGGGAAAACTTAGTCACAAAGGAATTCATGTCATGGAAAAAATGAGTCACCGGATGGGAAAATTTTACTTACCCGACGAGTTTCAATGGAAAACACTTGTAAAATAACCACTTTGTGTGGGAAAAACTCGAGAACCTCATCTCACCTTGACTAGTCTCACGGGAAAACTCAGTCACATGGGGGGAAAACTTCGTCACTAAGGAATTAGTGTCATGGAAAAAATGAGTCACCGGATGGGAAAACCTTAGTCAATGGACTAGTTTCAATGGCAAAACCTAGTAACATAACCTCTTTGTGTTGGAATAACTCGAAAACGTAGCCACTGTGAGTAGTCTCATGGGAAAACTCAGCCACAGGAGGGGGAAACTTAGTCACTAAGGAATTAGTGCCATGGGACTAATGAGTCAACTAATGGGAAAACCTTAGTCACCAAACGAGTTTCCATGGCAAATCCTAGTAAACTAACCTATTTGTGTGGGAAAAAATAGAAAACCTTGTCACTGTGAGTAGTCTCATCGGAATTCATGTCATGGAAAAAATGAGTCACCGGATGGGAAAATTTTACTTACCCGACGAGTTTCAATGGAAAACACTTTGTGTGGGAAAAAATCGAGAACCTCATCACCTTGACTAGTCTCACGGGAAAACTCAGTCACATGAGGGGAAAACTTCGTCACTAAGGACTTAGTGTCATGGAAAAAATGAGTCACCGGATGGGAAAACCTTAGTCAATGGACTAGTTTCAATGGCAAAACCTAGTAACATAACCTCTTTGTGTTGGAATAACTCGAAAACGTAGCCACTGTGAGTAGTCTCATGGGAAAACTCAGCCACAGGAGGGGGAAACTTAGTCACTAAGGAATTAGTGCCGTGGGACTAATGAGTCAACTAATGGGAAAACCTTAGTCACCGAACGAGTATCCTAGGGAAATCCTAGTAAAATAACCTCTTTTTGCGGAAAAAACTAGAAAACCTTGTCACTGTGAGTAGTCTCATCGGAAAACCCAGTCGCTGGAGGGGAAAACTTAGTCACAGAGGAATTCGGTTCATGGAAAAAATGAGTCACCGGATGGAAAATTTTACTCACCGGACGAGTTTCTACGGAAAATTATTGTAAAATAACCCCTTTGTGTGGGAAAAACTCGAGAGCCTCATCACCTTGACTAGTCTCACGGGAAAACTCAGTCACATGAAGGGAAAACTTTGTCACTAAGGAATTAGTGTCATGGGAAAAACGAGTCACCGGAGGGGAAAACCTTAGTCAGTGGACTAGTTTCAATGGCAAAACCTAGTAAAGTAACCTCTTTGTGTTGGAATAACTCGGAAACCGCGCCACTGTGAGTAGTCTCATGGGAAAACTCAGCCACATGAGGGGGAAACTTGGTCACTAAGGAATTAGTGCCATGGGACTAATGAGTCAACTAATGGGAAAACCTTAGTCACCGAACGAGTTTCCATGGCAAATCCTAGTAAAATAACCCCTTTGTGTGGGAAAAACTAGAAAACCTTGTCACTGTCAGTAGTCTCATCGGAAAACTCAGTCATAGGAGAGGAAAACTTAGTCACAAAGGAATTCATGTCATGGAAAAAATGAGTCACCGGATGGGAAAATTTTACTTACCGGACGAGTTTCAATGGAAAATACTTGTAAATTAACATCTTTGTGAGGTAAAAACTTGAGAACCTCATCACCTTGTCTAGTCTCACGAGAAAATTCAGTCACACGAGGGGAAAACTAAGTCACAAAGGAATTCGTGTCATGGAAAAAATGAGTCACCGAATGGGAAAAGCTTAGTCAATGGACTAGTTTCAATGGCAAAACCTAGTAAAATAACATCTTTGTGTTGGAATAACTCGAAAACCTAGCCACTGTGAGTAGGAGGGGAAAACTTAGTCACAAAGGAATTCATGTCATGGAAAAAATGAGTCACCGGATGGGAAAATTTTACTTACCCGACGAGTTTCAATGGAAAACACTTGTAAAATAACCACTTTGTGTGGGAAAAACTCGAGAACCTCATCTCACCTTGACTAGTCTCACGGGAAAACTCAGTCACATGGGGGGAAAACTTCGTCACTAAGGAATTAGTGTCATGGAAAAAATGAGTCACCGGATGGGAAAACCTTAGTCAATGGACTAGTTTCAATGGCAAAACCTAGTAACATAACCTCTTTGTGTTGGAATAACTCGAAAACGTAGCCACTGTGAGTAGTCTCATGGGAAAACTCAGCCACAGGAGGGGGAAACTTAGTCACTAAGGAATTAGTGCCATGGGACTAATGAGTCAACTAATGGGAAAACCTTAGTCACCAAACGAGTTTCCATGGCAAATCCTAGTAAACTAACCTATTTGTGTGGGAAAAAATAGAAAACCTTGTCACTGTGAGTAGTCTCATCGGAAAACTCAGCCGCAGGAGAGGAAAACTTAGTCACAAAGGAATTCATGTCACGGAAAAAATGAGTCACCGGATGGGAAAATTTTACTCACCGGACGAGTTTCAATGGAAAATACATGTAAAATAACCTCTTTGTGTGGGAAAAACTCAATAACCTCATCACCGTGACTAGTCTCACGGGAAAACTCAGTCACACGAGGGGAAAACTTAGTCACTAAGGAATTATTGTCATTGCAAAAATGAGTCACCGGATTGGAAAACCTTACTCAATGGACTAGTTTCAATGGCAAAATCTAGTAAAGTAACCTCTTTGTGTTGTGATAGCGAAATCGCAAGTGCACGATTGTCTATCGCGTAGTAAAAAAGATCGAACCCAAGGGATAGGTGTTCTTATTAATATTAAATTTAGTACTTGAGCAAGAAATTAAAAGATGAATAGATGTTGTTGTTTTTAGAACAAGAAATAACAAAAGCATAAAATGATAAGAGATAAGATGATAAGAATTTAAGTTCTTGGGTTGGTTTACATAGTCTATAAAACATGCTAGAAATCTCCTACTTAATTTCTGAATTTTAAATCCAAAATCATGGTGCTATAGCCTAGAATTTCTACATCCTAATAGCCTTAAGAAATGTAGAACTTTCTTTCCTAATTACTAACTCCATAGCCCCATATTAGTTAATCAGAAAAGAAGATGAAGAAGGAATTCGGGCCAACACAAAGTTACGTCCATCCTAATTGCCTTAAGAAATGTATACTTATAACCTATTTTATTTCCTATTTCCCTTACTACTTACCAAATGGCCTTATGACATAAGTAGAAAGCATGAAATCTTTTGTAAACAAGATTAATGAAGAACAAGGAAATAAAACATGAATTGAAAGTATTATTCAGAAATGTAGGAAAAACTAGAACATGAATTATAAACTAAAACAACCCAAAAACTTAAAGAAGAAGTTAGCCAAGCATGGCTAAAGGAGTCATTGAATTACCCTGGATAGGAGCTCAAATATGGCTTCCCACAAGTCCTAGGAACAATGCTCAAAAAGGGAGAAAGAGAGAATACTTGTTGTATTCTAAGAGGTGTGTTTTTTACAAAGGATGAGCACTCCTATTTATAGCAAAAAATTTGCCTTTCAATGGTGGAGGAGTTGATGGCCATTATGGCCTTCATTGGCCACCAATTAACTTTTGAAAACTCCTTCCCACTAACATCAATTCTCCACTCATCCTTTAATCCTTAATTTCCATGTGCTAAATTGGAGAGAGTTGCTTCATATTCTTCTTTTTCACTTTTAGCCCTCTCTTTACTAGCACTCCAATTCAAGCCCTTTTAATTCTCTCAATCTTCACTTTTAGTCCTCCACTCTTGAACTTTCACATTTTGGTCCCTGATTTCCTGAAACTTCATAAATTGGTCCCTAGACAAAAATGATAACTAAACCAGCTTTTCCTAAAAATATAAAATAGCTATAAAAATTCCTAAAAATATAAAATAAAGTTAGAAAAACAAATAAAATCTAATCTACATGCAAAATGAAAAATAAATATAAAATCTACATAAAAATAACAAAAAAACCTATATGTGACTCAAAAATAATAAAATAAAAAGACTAAAAACAACCTAAAAACATCATATAATATCCACTCATCATGTTGGAATAAATCGAAAACCTAGCCACTGTGAGTAGTCTCATGGGAAAACTCAGCCACGGGAGGGGGAAACTTAGTCACTATGGAATTAGTGCCATGGGACTAATGATTCAACTAATAAGAAAACCTTAGTCACCGAACGAGTTTCCTTGGCAAATCCTAGTAAAATAACCTCTTTGTGTGGGAAAAACTAGAAAACCTTGTCACTGTGAGTAGTCTCATCGGAAAGCTCAGTCGCAGGAGAGGAAAACTTAGTCACAGAGGAATTCGTGTCATGGAAAAAATGAGTCAACGGATGGGAAAATTTTACTCACCGGAAGAGTTTCAATGGAAAATACTTGTAAAATAACCTCTTTGTGTGGGAAAAACTCGAGAACCTCATCGACTTGACTAGTCTCACGGGAAGACTCAGTCACACGAGGGGAAAACTTAGTCACTAAGGAATTAGTGTCATTGCAAAAATGAGTGACCGGATGGAAAACCTTACTCAATGGACTAGTTTCAATGGCAAAATCTAGTAAAGTAACCTCTTTCTGTTGGAATAAATCGAAAACCTAGCCACTGTGAGTAGTCTCATGGGAAAACTCAGCCACAGGAGGGGGAAACTTAGTCACTAAGGAATTAGTGACATGGCTCTAGTGAGTCAACTAATGGGAAAACCTTAGTTACCGAACGAGTTTCCATGGCAAATCCTAGTAAAGTAACCTCTTTGTGTGGGAAAAACTAGAAAACCTTGTCACTGTGAGTAGTCTCATCGGAAAACTCAGTCGCAGGAGAGGAAAACTTAGTCACAGAGGAATTTGTGTCATGGAAAAAATGAGTCAACGGATGGGAAAATTTTACTCACCGGAAGAGTTTCAATGGAAAATACTTGTAAAATAACCTCTTTGTGTGGGAAAAACTCGAGAACCTCATCAACTTGACTAGTCTCACGGGAAGACTCAGTCACACGAGGGGAAAACTTAGTCACTAAGGAATTAGTGTCATTGCAAAAATGAGTAACCGAATGGAAAACCTTACTCAATGGACTAGTTTCAATGGCAAAATCTAGTAAAGTAACTTCTTTCTGTTGGAATAAATCGAAAATCTAGCCACTGTGAGTAGTCTCATGGGAAAACTCAGCCACAAGAGGGGGAAACTTAGTCACTAAGGAATTAGTGACATGGCTCTAGTGAGTCAACTAATGGGAAAACCTTAGTTACCGAACGAGTTTCATAGGCAAATCCTAGTAAAGTAACCTCTTTGTGTGGGAAAAACTAGAAAACCTTGTCACTGTGAGTAGTCTCATCGGAAAACTCAGCCGCAGGAGTGGAAAACTTAGTCACAAAGGAATTCGTGTCATCGAAAAAATTAGTCACCGAATGGGAAAATATTACTCACCGGACGAGTTTCAATGGAAATTACTCGTAAAATAACCTCTTTGTGTGGGAAAAACTCGAGAACCTCATCACCTAGACTAGTCCCACGGGAAAACTCGGTCACACGAGGGGAAAACTTAGTCACTAAGGATTTAGTGTCATTGGAAAAATGAGTCACCGGATGGGAAAACCTTACTCAATGGACTAGTTTCAATGGAAAAACCTAGTAAAGTAACGTCTTTGTGTTGGAATAAATCGAAAACCAAGCCACTGTGAGTATTCTCATGGGAAAACTCAGCCACAGGAGGGGGAAACTTAGTCACTAAGGAATTAGTGACATGGCTCTAGTGAGTCAACTAATGGGAAAACCTTAGTCACCGAACGAGTTTCCTTGGCAAATCCTAGTAAAATAACCTCTTTGTGTGGGAAAAACTAGAAAACCTTGTCACTGTGAGTAGTCTCATCGGAAAGCTCAGTCGCAGGAGAGGAAAACTTAGTCACAGAGGAATTCGTGTCATGGAAAAAATGAGTCAACGGATGGGAAAATTTTACTCACCGGAAGAGTTTCAATGGAAAATACTTGTAAAATAACCTCTTTGTGTGGGAAAAACTCGAGAACCTCATCGACTTGACTAGTCTCACGGGAAGACTCAGTCACACGAGGGGAAAACTTAGTCACTAAGGAATTAGTGTCATTGCAAAAATGAGTGACCGGATGGAAAACCTTACTCAATGGACTAGTTTCAATGGCAAAATCTAGTAAAGTAACCTCTTTCTGTTGGAATAAATCGAAAACCTAGCCACTGTGAGTAGTCTCATGGGAAAACTCAGCCACAGGAGGGGGAAACTTAGTCACTAAGGAATTAGTGACATGGCTCTAGTGAGTCAACTAATGGGAAAACCTTAGTTACCGAACGAGTTTCCATGGCAAATCCTAGTAAAGTAACCTCTTTGTGTGGGAAAAACTAGAAAACCTTGTCACTGTGAGTAGTCTCATCGGAAAACTCAGTCGCAGGAGAGGAAAACTTAGTCACAGAGGAATTTGTGTCATGGAAAAAATGAGTCAACGGATGGGAAAATTTTACTCACCGGAAGAGTTTCAATGGAAAATACTTGTAAAATAACCTCTTTGTGTGGGAAAAACTCGAGAACCTCATCAACTTGACTAGTCTCACGGGAAGACTCAGTCACACGAGGGGAAAACTTAGTCACTAAGGAATTAGTGTCATTGCAAAAATGAGTAACCGAATGGAAAACCTTACTCAATGGACTAGTTTCAATGGCAAAATCTAGTAAAGTAACTTCTTTCTGTTGGAATAAATCGAAAATCTAGCCACTGTGAGTAGTCTCATGGGAAAACTCAGCCACAAGAGGGGGAAACTTAGTCACTAAGGAATTAGTGACATGGCTCTAGTGAGTCAACTAATGGGAAAACCTTAGTTACCGAACGAGTTTCATAGGCAAATCCTAGTAAAGTAACCTCTTTGTGTGGGAAAAACTAGAAAACCTTGTCACTGTGAGTAGTCTCATCGGAAAACTCAGCCGCAGGAGTGGAAAACTTAGTCACAAAGGAATTCGTGTCATCGAAAAAATTAGTCACCGAATGGGAAAATATTACTCACCGGACGAGTTTCAATGGAAATTACTCGTAAAATAACCTCTTTGTGTGGGAAAAACTCGAGAACCTCATCACCTAGACTAGTCCCACGGGAAAACTCGGTCACACGAGGGGAAAACTTAGTCACTAAGGATTTAGTGTCATTGGAAAAATGAGTCACCGGATGGGAAAACCTTACTCAATGGACTAGTTTCAATGGAAAAACCTAGTAAAGTAACGTCTTTGTGTTGGAATAAATCGAAAACCAAGCCACTGTGAGTAGTCTCATGGGAAAACTCAGCCACAGGAGGGGGAAACTTAGTCACTAAGGAATTAGTGACATGGCTCTAGTGAGTCAACTAATGGGAAAACCTTAGTCACCGAACGAGTTTCCTTGGCAAATCCTAGTAAAATAACCTCTTTGTGTGGGAAAAACTAGAAAACCTTGTCACTGTGAGTAGTCTCATCGGAAAGCTCAGTCGCAGGAGAGGAAAACTTAGTCACAGAGGAATTCGTGTCATGGAAAAAATGAGTCAACGGATGGGAAAATTTTACTCACCGGAAGAGTTTCAATGGAAAATACTTGTAAAATAACCTCTTTGTGTGGGAAAAACTCGAGAACCTCATCGACTTGACTAGTCTCACGGGAAGACTCAGTCACACGAGGGGAAAACTTAGTCACTAAGGAATTAGTGTCATTGCAAAAATGAGTGACCGGATGGAAAACCTTACTCAATGGACTAGTTTCAATGGCAAAATCTAGTAAAGTAACCTCTTTCTGTTGGAATAAATCGAAAACCTAGCCACTGTGAGTAGTCTCATGGGAAAACTCAGCCACAGGAGGGGGAAACTTAGTCACTAAGGAATTAGTGACATGGCTCTAGTGAGTCAACTAATGGGAAAACCTTAGTCACCGAACGAGTTTCCTTGGCAAATCCTAGTAAAATAACCTCTTTGTGTGGGAAAAACTAGAAAACCTTGTCACTGTGAGTAGTCTCATCGGAAAGCTCAGTCGCAGGAGAGGAAAACTTAGTCACAGAGGAATTCGTGTCATGGAAAAAATGAGTCAACGGATGGGAAAATTTTACTCACCGGAAGAGTTTCAATGGAAAATACTTGTAAAATAACCTCTTTGTGTGGGAAAAACTCGAGAACCTCATCAACTTGACTAGTCTCACGGGAAGACTCAGTCACACGAGGGGAAAACTTAGTCACTAAGGAATTAGTGTCATTGCAAAAATGAGTAACCGGATGGAAAACCTTACTCAATGGACTAGTTTCAATGGCAAAATCTAATAAAGTAACCTCTTTCTGTTGGAATAAATCGAAAACCTAGCCACTGTGAGTAGTCTCATGGGAAAACTCAGCCACAGGAGGGGGAAACTTAGTCACTAAGGAATTAGTGACATGGCTCTAGTGAGTCAACTAATGGGAAAACCTTAGTTACCGAACGAGTTTCCATGGCAAATCCTAGTAAAGTAACCTCTTTGTGTGGGAAAAACTAGAAAACCTTGTCACTGTGAGTAGTCTCATCGGAAAACTCAGTCGCAGGAGAGGAAAACTTAGTCACAGAGGAATTCGTGTCATGGAAAAAATGAGTCAACGGATGGGAAAATTTTACTCACCGGAAGAGTTTCAATGGAAAATACTTGTAAAATAACCTCTTTGTGTGGGAAAAACTCGAGAACCTCATCAACTTGACTAGTCTCACGGGAAGACTCAGTCACACGAGGGGAAAACTTAGTCACTAAGGAATTAGTGTCATTGCAAAAATGAGTAACCGAATGGAAAACCTTACTCAATGGACTAGTTTCAATGGCAAAATCTAGTAAAGTAACCTCTTTCTGTTGGAATAAATTGAAAACCTAGCCACTGTGAGTAGTCTCATGGGAAAACTAAGCCACAAGAGGGGGAAACTTAGTCACTAAGGAATTAGTGACATGGCTCTAGTGAGTCAACTAATGGGAAAACCTTAGTTACCGAACGAGTTTCCATGGAAAATCCTAGTAAAGTAACCTCTTTGTGTGGGAAAAACTAGAAAACCTTGTCACTGTGAGTAGTCTCATCGGAAAACTCAGCCGCAGGAGTGGAAAACTTAGTCACAAAGGAATTCGTGTCATGGAAAAAATTAGTCACCGAATGGGAAAATATTACTCACCGGACGAGTTTCAATGGAATATACTCGTAAAATAACCTCTTTGTGTGGGAAAAACTCGAGAACCTCATCACCTAGACTAGTTCCACGGGAAAACTCGGTCACACGAGGGGAAAACTTAGTCACTAAGGATTTAGTGTCATTGGAAAAATGAGTCACCGGATGGGAAAACCTTACTCAATGGACTAGTTTCAATGGAAAAACCTAGTAAAGTAACGTCTTTGTGTTGGAATAAATCGAAAACCAAGCCACTGTGAGTAGTCTCATGGGAAAACTCAGCCACAGGAGGGGGAAACTTAGTCACTAAGGAATTAGTGCCATGGGACTAATGAGTCAACTAATGGGAAAACCTTAGTCACCGACCGAGTTTCCATGGTAAATCCTAGTAAAATAACCTCTTTGTGTGGGAAAAACTAGAAAACCTTGTCACTGTGAGTAGTCTCATCGGAAAACTCAGGCGCAGGAGGGGTAAACTTAGTCACAGAGGAATTCGTGTCATGGAAAAAATTAGTCACCGAATGGGAAAATATTACTCACCGGACGAGTTTCAATGGAAAATACTTGTAAAATAACCTCTTTGTGTGGGAACAACTCGAGAACCTCATCACCTAGACTAGTCCCACGGGACTACTCGGTCACACGAGGGGAAAACTTAGTCACGAAGGATTTAGTGTCATTGGAAAAATGAGTCACCGGATAGGAAAACCTTACTCAATGGACTAGTTTCAATGGCAAAACCTAGTAAATAACGTCTTTGTGTTGGAATAAAGCGAAAACCAAGCCACTGTGAGTAGTCTCATGGGAAAACTTAGCCACAGGAGGGGGAAACTTTGTCACTAAGGAATTAGTGTCATGGGACTAATGAGTCAACTAATGTGAATTCCTTAGTCAGCGAACGAGTTTCCATGGAAAATCCTAGTAAAATAACTTCTTTGTGTTGGAAAAAGTAGAAAACCTTGTCACTGTGAGTAGTCTCATCGGAAAACTCAGTCGCAGGTGAGGAAAACTTAGTCACTGAGGAATTCGTGTCATGGAAAAAATGAGTCACCGGATGGGAAAATTTTACTCACCGGACGAGTTTCAATGGAAAATACTTGTAAAACAACCACTTTGTGTGGGAAAAACTCGAGAACCTCATCACCTTGACTAGTCCCACGGGAAAACTCAGTCACACGGGGGGAAAACTTAGTCATTAAGGAATTAGTGTCATTGGAAAAATGAGTCACCGTTTGGGAAAACCTTACTCAATGGACTAGTTTCAATGGCAAAACCTAGTAAAATAACCTCTTTGTGTTGGAGTAAATCGAAAACCTAGCCACTGTGAGTAGTCTCATGGGAAAACTCAGCCACAGGAGGGGGAAACTTAGTCACTAAGGAATTAGTGCCATGAGACTAATGAGTTAACTAATGGGAAAACCTTAGTCACCGAATGAGTTTCCATGGCAAATCCTAGTAAAATAACCTCTTTGTGTGGGAAAAAACTAGAAAACCTTGTCACTGTGAGTAGTCTCATCGGAAAACTCAGTCGCAGGAGAGGAAAACTTAGTCACAGAGGAATTCGTGTCATGGAAAAAATGAGTCACCGGATGGGAAAAATTTACTCACCGGACGAGTTTCAATGGAAAATACTTGTAAAACAACCACTTTGTGTGGGAAAAACTCGAGAACCTCATCACCTTGACTAGTCCCACGGGAAAACTCAGTCACACGGGGGGAAAACTTAGTCATTTAGGAATTAGTGTCATTGGAAAAATGAGTCACTGGATGGGAAAACCTTACTCAATGGACTAGTTTCAATGGCAAAACCTAGTAAAATAACCTCTTTGTGTTGGAGTAAATCGAAAACCTAGCCACTGTGAGTAGTCTCATGGGAAAACTCAGCCACAGGAGGGGGAAACTTAGTCACTAAGGAATTAGTGCCATGAGACTAATGAGTCAACTAATGGGAATACCTTAGTCACCGAATGAGTTTCCATGGCAAATCCTAGTAAAATAACCTCTTTGTGTGGGAAAAAACTAGAAAACCTTGTCACTGTGAGTAGTCTCATCGGAAAACTCAGTCGCAGGTGAGGAAAACTTAGTCACAGAGGAATTCGTGTCATGGAAAAAATGAGTCACCGGATGGGAAAATTTTACTCACCGGACGAGTTTCAATGGAAAATACTTGTAAAACAACCACTTTGTGTGGGAAAAACTCGAGAACCTCATCACCTTGACTAGTCCCACGGGAAAACTCAGTCACACGGGGGGAAAACTTAGTCATTAAGGAATTAGTGTCATTGGAAAAATGAGTCACCGGATGGGAAAACCTTAAGCAATGGACTAGTTTCAATGGCAAAACCTAGTAAAATAACCTCTTTGTGTTGGAATAACTCGAAAACCTAGCCACTGTGAGTAGTCTCATGGGAAAACTTAGTCACAGGAGGGGGAAACTTAGTCACTAAGGAATTAGTGCCATGTGACTAATGGGAAAACCTTAGTCACCGAATGAGTTTCCATGGGAAATCCTAGTAAAATAACCTCTTTGTGTGGGAAAAACTAGAAAACCTTGTCACTGTGAGTAGTCTCATCGGAAAACTCAGTCGCAGGAGAGGAAAACTTAGTCACAGAGGAATTCGTGTCATGGAAAAAATGAGTCACCGGATGTGAAAATTTTACTCACCGGACGAGTTTCAATGGAAAATACTTCTAAAATAACCTCTTTGTGTGGGAAAAACTCGAGAACCTTGTCACCTAGACTAGTCCCACGGGAAAACTCGGTCACACGAGGATAAAACTTAGTCACGAAGGATTTAGTGTCATTGGAAAAATGAGTCACCGGATGGAAAAACCTTACTCAATGGACTAGTTTCAATGGCAAAACCAAGTAAAGTAACCTCTTGGTTTTGGAATAACTCGAAAACCTAGCCACTGTGAGTAGTCTCATGGGAAAACTCAGCCACAGGAGGGGGAAACTTAGTCACTAAGGAATTAGTGCCATGGGACTAATGACTCAACTAATGGGAAAACCTTAGTCACCGAACGACTTTCCATGGCAAATCCTAGTAAAATAACCTCTTTGTGTGGGAAAAACTAGAAAACCTTGTCACAGTGAGTAGTCTCATCGGAAAACTCAGTCGCAGGAGAGGAAAACTTGTTTACAGAGGAATTCATGTCATGGAAAAAATGAGTAACCAGAGGGGAAAATTTTACTCATTGGACGAGTTTCAATGGAAAATACTTGTAAAATAACCTGTTTGTGTGGGATAAACTCGAGAACCTCATCAACTAGACTAGTCCCACGGGAAAACTAAGTTACACGAAGGGAAAACTTAGTCACTAAGGAATTGGTGTCATGGGAAAAATGAGTCACCGGATGGGAAAACCATAGTCAATGGACTAGTTGCAATGGCAAAACCTAGTAAAGTAACCTCTTTGTGTTGGAATAACTCGAAAACCTAGCCACTGTGAGAAGTCTCATGGGAAAACTCAGCCACAGGAGGTGGAAACTTAGTCAAAAGGAATTAGTGCCATGGGACTAATGAGTCAACTAATGGGAAACCCTTAGTCACCGAACGAGTTTCCATGGAAAATCTTAGTAAAATAACCTCTTTGTGTGGGAAAAACTTGAAAACCTTGTCACTGTGAGTAGTCTCATCGGAAAACTCAGTCGCAGGAGAGGAAAACTTAGTCAAAGAGGAATTAGTGTCATGGGACTAATGAGTCAACTAATGGGAAAAACTTTGTCACCGAACGAGTTTCCATGGTAAATCCTAGTAAAATAACCTCGTTGTGTGGGAAAAACTAGAAAACCTTGTCACAGTGAGTAGTCTCATCGGAAAACTCAGTCGCAAGAGGGGAAAACTTAGTCACAGAGGTATTCGTGTCATGGAAAAAATGAGTCACCGGATGGGAAAGTTTTACTCACCGGATGAGTTTCAATGGAAAATACTTGTAAAATAACCTCTTTGTGTGGGAAAAACTCGAGAACCTCATCACCTTGACTAGTCCCACGGGAAAACTCAGCCACACGAGGGGAAAAATTAGTCACTAAGGAATTAGTGTCATTGGAAAAATGAGTCAGCGGATGGGAAAACCTTACTCAATGGACTAGTTTCAATGGCAAAACCTAGTAAAGTAACCTCTTTGTGTTGGAATAACTCGAAAACCTAGCCACTGTGAGTAGTCTCATGAGAAAACTCTGCCACAGGAGGGGGAAACTTAGTGACTAAGGAAATAGTGCCATGGGACTAATGAGTCAACTAAAGGGAAAACCTTAGTCACCGAACGAGTTTCCATGGCAAATCCTAGTAAAATAACCTCTTTTTGTTGGAATAACTCGAAAACCTAGCCACTGTGAGTAGTCGCATGGGAAAACTAAGCCACAGGAGGGGGAAACTTAGTCACTAAGGAATTAGTGTCATGGGACTAATGAGTCAACTAATGGGAAAACCTGAGTCACCGAACGAGTTTCCAAGAGAAATCCTAGTAAAATAACCTCTTTGTGTGGGATAAACTAGAAAACCTTGTCACTGTGAGTAGTCTCATCGGAAAACTCAGTCGCAGGAGAGGAAAACTTAGTCAAAGAGGAATTCGTGTCACGGAAAAAATGAGTCCCTGGATGGAAAATTTTACTCACCGGAAGAGTTTCAATGGAAAATACTTGTAAAATAACCTCTTTGTGTGGGAAAAACTCGAGAACCTCATCACCTTGACTAGTCTCACGGGAATAGTCACACGAGGGGAACACTTAATCACTAAGGAATTAGTTTCATTGCAAAAATGAGTCACCGGATGGGAAAACCTTAGTCAATGGACTAGTTTCAATGGCAAAACATAGTAAAATAACCTCTTTGTGTTAGAATAAAATGAAAACCTAGCCACTGTGAGTAGTCTCATGCAAAAACTCAGCCACAGGAGGGTGAAACTTAGTCACTAAGGAATTAGTGGCATGGGACTAATGAGTCAACTAATGGGAAAACCTTAGTCAGCGAACGAGTTTCCATGGCAAATCCTAGTAAAATAACCTCTTTGTGTAGGAAAAACAAGAAAACCATGTCACTGTGAGTAGTCTCATCAGAAAACTCAATCGCAGGAGGGGAAGACTTAGTCACAAAGGAATTCGTGTCATGGAAAAAATGAGTCACCGGATGGGAAAATTTTACGCCCCGGACGAGTTCCAATGGAAAAATACTTGTAAAATAACCTCTCGTGTGGGAAAAACTTGAGAACCCCATCACCTTGACTAGTCTCACGGGAAAACTCCGTCACACGAGGGGAAAACTTAGTCACTAAGGAATTAGTGTCATGGGAAAAATGAGTCACCGGATGGGAAAACCTTAGTCAATGGACTAATTTCAATGCCAAAACCTAGTAAATTAACCTCTTTGTGTTGCAATAACTCGAAAACCTAGCCACTGTGAGTAGTCTCTTGGGAAAACTCAGCCACAGGAGGGGGAAACTTAGTCACTAAGGAATTAGTGCCATGGGACTAATGAGTCAACTAATGGGAAAACCTTAGTCACCGAACGATTTTCCATGGCAAATCCTAGTAAAATAACCCCTTTGTCTGGGAAAAACTAGAAAACCTTGTCTCTGTGAGTCGTCTCATCGGGAAACTCAGCCGCAGAAGGGGAAAACTTAGTAACAAAGGAATTCGTGTCATGGAAAAAATGAGTCACCGGATGGGAAAATTTTACTCACCGGATGAGTTTCAATGGAAAATACTTGTAAAATAACCTCTTTGTGTGGGAAAAACTCGAGAACCTCATCACCTTGACTAGTCTCACGGGAAAACTCAGTCACACGAGGGGAAAACTTAGTCGCTAAGGAACAAGTGTCAAGGGAAAAATGAGTCACCGGATGGGAAAACCTTAGTCAATGCACTAGTTTCAATGGCAAATCCTAGTAAAGTAACCTCTTTGTGTTGGAATAACTCGCAAAACCTAGCCACTGTGAGTAGTCTCATAGGAAAACTCAGCCACAGGAGGGGGAAACTTAGTCACTAAGGAATTAGTGTCATGGGAAAAATGAGTCACCGGATGGGAAAACCTTAGTCAATGGACTAGTTTCAGTGGCAAAACCTAGTAAAGTAACCTCTTTGTGTTGGAATAACTCGAAAACCTAGCCACTGAGAGTAGTCTCATCGGAAAACTCAGCCACAGGAGGGGGAAACTTAGTCACTAAGGAATTAGTGCCGTGGGGCTAATTAGTCAACTAATGGGAAAACATTTGTCACCGAACGAGTTTCCATGGCAAATCCTAGTAAAATAACCTCTTTGTGTGGCAAAAACTAGAAAACCTTGTCACTGTGAGTAGTCTCATCGGAAAACGCAATCGCAGGAGGGGAGGACTTAGTCACAAAGGAATTCGTGTCATGGACAAAATGAGTCACCGGATGGGAAAATTTTACGCACCGGATGAGTTCCAATGGAAAATACTTGTAAAATAACCTCTTTGTGTGGGAAAAACTAGAGAACCTCATCACCTTGACCATTCTCACGGGAAAACTCAGTAACAGGAGGGGAAAACTTCTTCACTAAGGAATTAGTGTCATCGGAAAAATGAGTCACCGGATGGGAAAATTTTACGCACTGGATGAGTTCCAATGGAAAGTACTTGTAAAATAACCTCTTTGTGTCGGAAAAACTAGAGAACCTCATCACCTAGACCATTCTCACGGGAAAACTCAGTAACAGGAGGGGAAAACTTCTTCACTAAGGAATTAGTGTCATGGGAAAAATGAGTCACCGGATGGGAAAACCTTAGTCAATGGACTAGTTTCAATGGCAAAGCCTAGTAAAGTAACCTCTTTGTGTTGGAATAACTCGAAAACCTAGCCACGGTGAGTAGTCTCATGGGAAAACTTAGCCACAGGTAGGGGAAACTTAGTCACTAAGGAATTAGTCCCATGGGACTTATGAGTCAACTAATGGAAAAACCTTAGTCACCGAACGAGTTTCCATGGCAAATCTTAGTAAAAGAACCTCCTTGTGTTGGAAAAACTAGATAACCTTGTCACTGTGAGTAGTCTCATCGGAAAACTCAGTCGCAGGAGGGGAAGACTTAGTCACATAGGAATTCGTGTCATGGAAAAAAAGAGTTACCGGATGGGAAAATTTTACTCGCCGGACGAGTTTCAATGGAAAATACTTGTAAAATAACCTCTTTGTGTGGGAAGAACTCGAGAAACTCATCACCTTGACTAGTCTCACGGGAAAACTCAATAACATGAGGGGAAAACTTAGTCACTAAGGAATTAGTATCATGGGAAAAATGAGTCACCGGATGGGAAAACCTTAGTCAAAGGACTAGTTTCAATGGCAAAAGCTAGTAATATAACCTCCCTGTGTTGGAATAACTCGAAAACCAAGCCACTATGAGAAGTCTCATGGGTAAACTCAGCCATAGGAGGGGGAAACTTAGTCACTAAGGAATTAGTGTCGTGGGCCTCATGTGTCAACTAATGGGAAAACCTAAGTCACCGAACGAGTTTCAATGGCAAATCCTAGTAAAATAACCTCTTTGTGTGGGAAAAACTAGAAAACCTTGTCACTTGGAGTAGTCTCATCGGAAAACTCAGTCGCAGGAGGGGAAGACTTAGTCACAAAGGAATTCGTGTCATGGAAACAATGAGTTACCGGATGGGAAAATTTTACTCACCGGACGAGTTTCAATGGAAAATACTTATAAAATAACCTATTTGTGTGGGAAAAACTCGAGAACCTCATCACCTTGACTAGTCTCACGGGAAAACTCAGTCACACGAGGGGAAAACTTAGTCACTAAGGAATTAGTGTCATGGGAAAAATGAGTCACCGGATGGGAAAACCTTAGTCAATGGACTAGTTTCAATGGCAAAACCTAGTAAAATAACCTCTTTGTGTTGGAATAACTCCAAAACCCAGCCACTGTGAGTAGTCTCATGGGACAACTCAGCCACAGGAGGGGGAAACTTAGTCACTATGGAATTAGTGCCATGGGACTAATGAGTCAACTAATGGCAAAACCTTAGTCACCGAACGAGTTTTCGTGGCAAATCCTAGTAAAATAACCTCATTGTGTGGGAAAAACTAGAAAACCTTGTCACAGTGAGTAGTCTCATCGGAAAACTCAGTCGCAGGAGGGGAAGACTTAGTTACAAAGGAATTCGTGTCATCAAAAAATTGAGTCACCGGATGGAAAAATTTTACTCACCGGACGAGTTTCAATGGAAAATACTTGTAAAATAACCTCTTTGTGTGGGAAAAACTCGAGAACCTCACCACCTTGACAAGTCTCACGGGAAAACTCAGTCACACGAGGGGAAAACTTAGTCACTAAGGAATTAGTGTCATGGTAAAAATGAGTCACCGGATGGGAAAACCTTATTCAATGGACTAGTTTCAATGGCAAAACCTATTAAAATAACCTCTTTGTGTTGGAATAACTCTAAAACCCAGCCACTGTGAGTAGTCAGTCTCACGGGAAAACTCAGCCACAGGACGGAGAAACTTGGTCACTAAGGAATTAGTGTCATGGGACAAATGAGTCAACTAATGGGAAAACCTAAGTCACCGAACGAGTTTCAATGGCAAATCCTAGTAAAATAACCTCTTTGTGTGGGAAAAACTAGAAAACCTTATCACTGTGAGTAAACTCATCGGAAAACTCAGTCGCATGAGGGGAAGACTTAGTCACAAAGGAATTCGTGTCATGGAAAAAATGAGTCACCGGATGGGAAAATTTTACTCACCGGACGAGTTTCGATGGAAAATACTTGTAAAATAACCTCTTAGTGTGGGAAAAACTCGAGAACCTCATATCCTTGACAAGTCTCACGGGAAAACTCAGTCACACGAGGGGAAAACTTAGTCACTAAGGAATTAGTGTCATGGGAAAAATGAGTCACCGGATGGGAAAACCTTAGTCAATGGACTAGTTTCAATGGCAAAACCTAGTAAAATAACCTCTTTGTGTTGGAATAACTCCAAAACCCAGCCACTGTGAGTTGTCTCATGGGACAACTCAGCCACAGGAGGGGGAAACTTAGTCACTATGGAATTAGTGCCATGGGACTAATGAGTCAACTAATGGCAAAACCTTAGTCACCGAACGAGTTTTCGTGGCAAATCCTAGTAAAATAACCTCATTGTGTGGGAAAAACTAGAAAACCTTGTCACAGTGAGTAGTCTCATCGGAAAACTCAGTCGCAGGAGGGGAAGACTTAGTTACAAAGGAATTCGTGTCATCAAAAAATTGAGTCACCGGATGGAAAAATTTTACTCACCGGACGAGTTTCAATGGAAAATACTTGTAAAATAACCTCTTTGTGTGGGAAAAACTCGAGAACCTCACCACCTTGACAAGTCTCACGGGAAAACTCAGTCACACGAGGGGAAAACTTAGTCACTAAGGAATTAGTGTCATGGTAAAAATGAGTCACCGGATGGGAAAACCTTATTCAATGGACTAGTTTCAATGGCAAAACCTATTAAAATAACCTCTTTGTGTTGGAATAACTCTAAAACCCAGCCACTGTGAGTAGTCAGTCTCACGGGAAAACTCAGCCACAGGACGGAGAAACTTGGTCACTAAGGAATTAGTGTCATGGGACAAATGAGTCAACTAATGGGAAAACCTAAGTCACCGAACGAGTTTCAATGGCAAATCCTAGTAAAGTAAACTCTTTGTGTGGGAAAAACTAGAAAACCTTATCACTGTGAGTAAACTCATCGGAAAACTCAGTCGCAGGAGGGGAAGACTTAGTCACAAAGGAATTCGTGTCATGGAAAAAATGAGTCACCGGATGGGAAAATTTTACTCACCGGACGAGTTTCGATGGAAAATACTTGTAAAATAACCTCTTAGTGTGGGAAAAACTCGAGAACCTCATATCCTTGACAAGTCTCATGGGAAAACTCAGTCACTCGAGGGGAAAACTTAGTCACTAAGGAATTAGTGTCATGGGAAAAATGAGTCACCGGATGGGAAAACCTTAGTCAATGGACTAGTTTCAATGGCAAAACCTAGTAAAATAACCTCTTTGTGTTGGAATAACTACAAAACCCAGCCACTGTGAGTAGTCTCATGGGACAACTTAGCCACAGGAGGGGGAAACTTAGTCACTATGGAATTAGTGCCATGGGACTAATGAGTCAACTAATGGCAAAACCTTAGTCACCGAACAAGTTTCCGTGGCAAATCCTAGTAAAATAACCTCGTTGTGTGGGAAAAACTAGAAAACCTTGTCACAGTGAGTAGTCTCATCGGAAAACTCAGTCGCAGGAGGGGAAGACTTAGTTACAAAGGAATTCGTGTCATCGAAAAAATGAGTCACCGGATGGGAAAATTTTACTCACCGGACGAGTTTCAATGGAAAATACTTGTAAAATAACCTCTTTGTGTGGGAAAAACTCGAGAACCTCACCACGTTGACTAGTCTCACGGGAAAACTCAGTCACACGAGGGGAAAACTTAGTCACTAAGGAATTAGTGTCATGGGAAAAATGAGTCACCGGATGGGAAAACCTTAGTCAATGGACTAGTTTCAATGGCAAAACCTATTAAAATAACCTCTTTGTGTTGGAATAACTCTAAAACCCAGCCACTGTGAGTAGTCAGTCTCATGGGAAAACTCAGCCACAGGACTGGGAAACTTAGTCACTAAGGAATTAGTGTCATGGGACAAATGAGTCAACTAATGGGAAAACCTAAGTCACCGAACGAGTTTCAATGGCAAATCCTAGTAAAATAACCTCTTTGTGTGGGAAAAACTAGAAAACCTTATCACTGTGAGTAAACTCATCGGAAAACTCAGTCGCATGAGGGGAAGACTTAGTCACAAAGGAATTCGTGTCATGGAAAAAATGAGTCACCGGATGGGAAAATTTTACTCACCGGACGAGTTTCGATGGAAAATACTTGTAAAATAACCTCTTAGTGTGGGAAAAACTCGAGAACCTCATATCCTTGACAAGTCTCACGGGAAAACTCAGTCACACGAGGGGAAAACTTAGTCACTAAGGAATTAGTGTCATGGGAAAAATGAGTCACCGGATGGGAAAACCTTAGTCAATGGACTAGTTTCAATGGCAAAACCTAGTAAAATAACCTCTTTGTGTTGGAATAACTCCAAAACCCAGCCACTGTGAGTTGTCTCATGGGACAACTCAGCCACAGGAGGGGGAAACTTAGTCACTATGGAATTAGTGCCATGGGACTAATGAGTCAACTAATGGCAAAACCTTAGTCACCGAACGAGTTTTCGTGGCAAATCCTAGTAAAATAACCTCATTGTGTGGGAAAAACTAGAAAACCTTGTCACAGTGAGTAGTCTCATCGGAAAACTCAGTCGCAGGAGGGGAAGACTTAGTTACAAAGGAATTCGTGTCATCGAAAAATTGAGTCACCGGATGGGAAAATTTTACTCACCGGACGAGTTTCAATGGAAAATACTTGTAAAATAACCTCTTTGTGTGGGAAAAACTCGAGAACCTCACCACCTTGACTAGTCTCACGGGAAAACTCAGTCACACGAGGGGAAAACTTAGTCACTAAGGAATTAGTGTCATGGGAAAAATGAGTCACCGGATGGGAAAACCTTAGTCAATGGACTAGTTTCAATGGCAAAACCTATTAAAATAACCTCTTTGTGTTGGAATAACTCTAAAACCCAGCCACTGTGAGTAGTCAGTCTCATGGGAAAACTCAGCCACAGGACTGGGAAACTTAGTCACTAAGGAATTAGTGTCATGGGACAAATGAGTCAACTAATGGGAAAACCTAAGTCACCGAACGAGTTTCAATGGCAAATCCTAGTAAAATAACCTCTTTGTGTGGGAAAAACTAGAAAACCTTATCACTGTGAGTAAACTCATCGGAAAACTCAGTCGCATGAGGGGAAGACTTAGTCACAAAGGAATTCGTGTCATGGAAAAAATGAGTCACCGGATGGGAAAATTTTACTCACCGGACGAGTTTCGATGGAAAATACTTGTAAAATAACCTCTTAGTGTGGGAAAAACTCGAGAACCTCATATCCTTGACAAGTCTCACGGGAAAACTCAGTCACACGAGGGGAAAACTTAGTCACTAAGGAATTAGTGTCATGGGAAAAATGAGTCACCGGATGGGAAAACCTTAGTCAATGGACTAGTTTCAATGGCAAAACCTAGTAAAATAACCTCTTTGTGTTGGAATAACTCCAAAACCCAGCCACTGTGAGTTGTCTCATGGGACAACTCAGCCACAGGAGGGGGAAACTTAGTCACTATGGAATTAGTGCCATGGGACTAATGAGTCAACTAATGGCAAAACCTTAGTCACCGAACGAGTTTTCGTGGCAAATCCTAGTAAAATAACCTCATTGTGTGGGAAAAACTAGAAAACCTTGTCACAGTGAGTAGTCTCATCGGAAAACTCAGTCGCAGGAGGGGAAGACTTAGTTACAAAGGAATTCGTGTCATCAAAAAATTGAGTCACCGGATGGAAAAATTTTACTCACCGGACGAGTTTCAATGGAAAATACTTGTAAAATAACCTCTTTGTGTGGGAAAAACTCGAGAACCTCACCACCTTGACAAGTCTCACGGGAAAACTCAGTCACACGAGGGGAAAACTTAGTCACTAAGGAATTAGTGTCATGGTAAAAATGAGTCACCGGATGGGAAAACCTTATTCAATGGACTAGTTTCAATGGCAAAACCTATTAAAATAACCTCTTTGTGTTGGAATAACTCTAAAACCCAGCCACTGTGAGTAGTCAGTCTCACGGGAAAACTCAGCCACAGGACGGAGAAACTTGGTCACTAAGGAATTAGTGTCATGGGACAAATGAGTCAACTAATGGGAAAACCTAAGTCACCGAACGAGTTTCAATGGCAAATCCTAGTAAAGTAAACTCTTTGTGTGGGAAAAACTAGAAAACCTTATCACTGTGAGTAAACTCATCGGAAAACTCAGTCGCAGGAGGGGAAGACTTAGTCACAAAGGAATTCGTGTCATGGAAAAAATGAGTCACCGGATGGGAAAATTTTACTCACCGGACGAGTTTCGATGGAAAATACTTGTAAAATAACCTCTTAGTGTGGGAAAAACTCGAGAACCTCATATCCTTGACAAGTCTCATGGGAAAACTCAGTCACACGAGGGGAAAACTTAGTCACTAAGGAATTAGTGTCATGGGAAAAATGAGTCACCGGATGGGAAAACCTTAGTCAATGGACTAGTTTCAATGGCAAAACCTAGTAAAATAACCTCTTTGTGTTGGAATAACTCCAAAACCCAGCCACTGTGAGTTGTCTCATGGGACAACTCAGCCACAGGAGGGGGAAACTTAGTCACTATGGAATTAGTGCCATGGGACTAATGAGTCAACTAATGGCAAAACCTTAGTCACCGAACGAGTTTTCGTGGCAAATCCTAGTAAAATAACCTCATTGTGTGGGAAAAACTAGAAAACCTTGTCACAGTGAGTAGTCTCATCGGAAAACTCAGTCGCAGGAGGGGAAGACTTAGTTACAAAGGAATTCGTGTCATCAAAAAATTGAGTCACCGGATGGAAAAATTTTACTCACCGGACGAGTTTCAATGGAAAATACTTGTAAAATAACCTCTTTGTGTGGGAAAAACTCGAGAACCTCACCACCTTGACAAGTCTCACGGGAAAACTCAGTCACACGAGGGGAAAACTTAGTCACTAAGGAATTAGTGTCATGGTAAAAATGAGTCACCGGATGGGAAAACCTTATTCAATGGACTAGTTTCAATGGCAAAACCTATTAAAATAACCTCTTTGTGTTGGAATAACTCTAAAACCCAGCCACTGTGAGTAGTCAGTCTCACGGGAAAACTCAGCCACAGGACGGAGAAACTTGGTCACTAAGGAATTAGTGTCATGGGACAAATGAGTCAACTAATGGGAAAACCTAAGTCATCGAACGAGTTTCAATGGCAAATCCTAGTAAAGTAAACTCTTTGTGTGGGAAAAACTAGAAAACCTTATCACTGTGAGTAAACTCATCGGAAAACTCAGTCGCAGGAGGGGAAGACTTAGTCACAAAGGAATTCGTGTCATGGAAAAAATGAGTCACCGGATGGGAAAATTTTACTCACCGGACGAGTTTCGATGGAAAATACTTGTAAAATAACCTCTTAGTGTGGGAAAAACTCGAGAACCTCATATCCTTGACAAGTCTCACGGGAAAACTCAGTCACACGAGGGGAAAACTTAGTCACTAAGGAATTAGTGTCATGGGAAAAATGAGTCACCGGATGGGAAAACCTTAGTCAATGGACTAGTTTCAATGGCAAAACCTAGTAAAATAACCTCTTTGTGTTGGAATAACTCCAAAACCCAGCCACTGTGAGTTGTCTCATGGGACAACTCAGCCACAGGAGGGGGAAACTTAGTCACTATGGAATTAGTGCCATGGGACTAATGAGTCAACTAATGGCAAAACCTTAGTCACCGAACGAGTTTTCGTGGCAAATCCTAGTAAAATAACCTCATTGTGTGGGAAAAACTAGAAAACCTTGTCACAGTGAGTAGTCTCATCGGAAAACTCAGTCGCAGGAGGGGAAGACTTAGTTACAAAGGAATTCGTGTCATCAAAAAATTGAGTCACCGGATGGAAAAATTTTACTCACCGGACGAGTTTCAATGGAAAATACTTGTAAAATAACCTCTTTGTGTGGGAAAAACTCGAGAACCTCACCACCTTGACAAGTCTCACGGGAAAACTCAGTCACACGAGGGGAAAACTTAGTCACTAAGGAATTAGTGTCATGGTAAAAATGAGTCACCGGATGGGAAAACCTTATTCAATGGACTAGTTTCAATGGCAAAACCTATTAAAATAACCTCTTTGTGTTGGAATAACTCTAAAACCCAGCCACTGTGAGTAGTCAGTCTCACGGGAAAACTCAGCCACAGGACGGAGAAACTTGGTCACTAAGGAATTAGTGTCATGGGACAAATGAGTCAACTAATGGGAAAACCTAAGTCACCGAACGAGTTTCAATGGCAAATCCTAGTAAAGTAAACTCTTTGTGTGGGAAAAACTAGAAAACCTTATCACTGTGAGTAAACTCATCGGAAAACTCAGTCGCAGGAGGGGAAGACTTAGTCACAAAGGAATTCGTGTCATGGAAAAAATGAGTCACCGGATGGGAAAATTTTACTCACCGGACGAGTTTCGATGGAAAATACTTGTAAAATAACCTCTTAGTGTGGGAAAAACTCGAGAACCTCATATCCTTGACAAGTCTCATGGGAAAACTCAGTCACTCGAGGGGAAAACTTAGTCACTAAGGAATTAGTGTCATGGGAAAAATGAGTCACCGGATGGGAAAACCTTAGTCAATGGACTAGTTTCAATGGCAAAACCTAGTAAAATAACCTCTTTGTGTTGGAATAACTACAAAACCCAGCCACTGTGAGTAGTCTCATGGGACAACTCAGCCACAGGAGGGGGAAACTTAGTCACTATGGAATTAGTGCCATGGGACTAATGAGTCAACTAATGGCAAAACCTTAGTCACCGAACAAGTTTCCGTGGCAAATCCTAGTAAAATAACCTCGTTGTGTGGGAAAAACTAGAAAACCTTGTCACAGTGAGTAGTCTCATCGGAAAACTCAGTCGCAGGAGGGGAAGACTTAGTTACAAAGGAATTCGTGTCATCGAAAAAATGAGTCACCGGATGGGAAAATTTTACTCACCGGACGAGTTTCAATGGAAAATACTTGTAAAATAACCTCTTTGTGTGGGAAAAACTCGAGAACCTCACCACCTTGACTAGTCTCACGGGAAAACTCAGTCACACGAGGGGAAAACTTAGTCACTAAGGAATTAGTGTCATGGGAAAAATGAGTCACCGGATGGGAAAACCTTAGTCAATGGACTAGTTTCAATGGCAAAACCTATTAAAATAACCTCTTTGTGTTGGAATAACTCTAAAACCCAGCCACTGTGAGTAGTCAGTCTCATGGGAAAACTCAGCCACAGGACTGGGAAACTTAGTCACTAAGGAATTAGTGTCATGGGACAAATGAGTCAACTAATGGGAAAACCTAAGTCACCGAACGAGTTTCAATGGCAAATCCTAGTAAAATAACCTCTTTGTGTGGGAAAAACTAGAAAACCTTATCACTGTGAGTAAACTCATCGGAAAACTCAGTCGCATGAGGGGAAGACTTAGTCACAAAGGAATTCGTGTCATGGAAAAAATGAGTCACCGGATGGGAAAATTTTACTCACCGGACGAGTTTCGATGGAAAATACTTGTAAAATAACCTCTTAGTGTGGGAAAAACTCGAGAACCTCATATCCTTGACAAGTCTCACGGGAAAACTCAGTCACACGAGGGGAAAACTTAGTCACTAAGGAATTAGTGTCATGGGAAAAATGAGTCACCGGATGGGAAAACCTTAGTCAATGGACTAGTTTCAATGGCAAAACCTAGTAAAATAACCTCTTTGTGTTGGAATAACTCCAAAACCCAGCCACTGTGAGTTGTCTCATGGGACAACTCAGCCACAGGAGGGGGAAACTTAGTCACTATGGAATTAGTGCCATGGGACTAATGAGTCAACTAATGGCAAAACCTTAGTCACCGAACGAGTTTTCGTGGCAAATCCTAGTAAAATAACCTCATTGTGTGGGAAAAACTAGAAAACCTTGTCACAGTGAGTAGTCTCATCGGAAAACTCAGTCGCAGGAGGGGAAGACTTAGTTACAAAGGAATTCGTTTCATCGAAAAAATGAGTCACCGGATGGGAAAATTTTACTCACCGGACGAGTTTCAAAGGAAAATACTTGTAAAATAACCTCTTTGTGTGGGAAAAACTCGAGAACCTCACCACCTTGACAAGTCTCATGGGAAAACTCAGTCACACGAGGGGAAAACTTAGTCACTAAGGAATTAGTGTCATGGTAAAAATGAGTCACCGGATGGGAAAACCTTAGTCAATGGACTTGTTTCAATGGCAAAACCTATTAAAATAACCTCTTTGTGTTGGAATAACTCCAAAACCCAGCCACTGTGAGTAGTCTCATGGGACAACTCAGCCACAGGAGGGGGAAACTTAGTCACTATGGAATTAGTGCCATGGGACTAATGAGTCAACTAATGGCAAAACCTTAGTCACCGAACGAGTTTCCGTGGCAAATCCTAGTCAAATAACCTCGTTGTGTGGGAAAAACTAGAAAACCTTGTCACAGTGAGTAGTCTCATTGGAAAACTCAGTCGCAGGAGGGGAAGACTTAGTTACAAAGGAATTCGTGTCATCGAAAAAATGAGTCACCGGATGGGAAAATTTTACTCACCGGACGAGTTTCAAAGGAAAATACTTGTAAAATAACCTCTTTGTGTGGGAAAAACTCGAGAACCTCACCACCTTGACAAGTCTCATGGGAAAACTCAGTCACACGAGGGGAAAACTTAGTCACTAAGGAATTAGTGTCATGGTAAAAATGAGTCACCGGATGGGAAAACCTTAGTCAATGGACTTGTTTCAATGGCAAAACCTATTAAAATAACCTCTTTGTGTTGGAATAACTCCAAAACCCAGCCACTGTGAGTAGTCTCATGGGACAACTCAGCCACAGGAGGGGGAAACTTAGTCACTATGGAATTAGTGCCATGGGACTAATGAGTCAACTAATGGCAAAACCTTAGTCACCGAACGAGTTTCCGTGGCAAATCCTAGTCAAATAACCTCGTTGTGTGGGAAAAACTAGAAAACCTTGTCACAGTGAGTAGTCTCATTGGAAAACTCAGTCGCAGGAGGGGAAGACTTAGTTACAAAGGAATTCGTGTCATCGAAAAAATGAGTCACCGGATGGGAAAATTTTACTCACCGGACGAGTTTCAATGGAAAATACTTGTAAAATAACCTCTTTGTGTGGGAAAAACTCGAGAACCTCACCACCTTGACTAGTCTCACGGGAAAACTCAGTCACACGAGGGGAAAACTTAGTCACTAAGGAATTAGTGTCATGGGAAAAATGAGTCACCGGATGGGAAAACCTTAGTCAATGGACTAGTTTCAATGGCAAAACCTATTAAAATAACCTCTTTGTGTTGGAATAACTCTAAAACCCAGCCACTGTGAGTAGTCAGTCTCATGGGAAAACTCAGCCACAGGACGGGGAAACTTAGTCACTAAGGAATTAGTGTCATGGGACAAATGAGTCAACTAATGGGAAAACCTAAGTCACCGAACGAGTTTCAATGGCAAATCCTAGTAAAATAACCTCTTTGTGTGGGAAAAACTAGAAAACCTTATCACTGTGAGTAAACTCATCGAAAAAACTCAGTCGCATAAGGGGAAGACTTAGTCACAAAGGAATTCGTGTCATGGAAAAAATGAGTCACCGGATGGGAAAATTTTACTCACCGGACGAGTTTCGATGGAAAATACTTGTAAAATAACCTCTTAGTGTGGGGAAAACTCGAGAACCTCATATCCTTGACAAGTCTCACGGGAAAACTCAGTCACACGAGGGGAAAACTTAGTCACTAAGGAATTAGTGTCATGGGAAAAATGAGTCACCGGATGGGAAAACCTTAGTCAATGGACTAGTTTCAATGGCAAAACCTAGTAAAATAACCTCTTTGTGTTGGAATAACTCCAAAACCCAGCCACTGTGAGTAGTCTCATGGGACAACTCAGCCACAGGAGGGGGAAACTTAGTCACTATGGAATTAGTGCCATGGGACTAATGAGTCAACTAATGGCAAAACCTTAGTCACCGAACGAGTTTCCGTGGCAAATCCAAGTAAAATAACCTCATTGTGTGGGAAAAACTAGAAAACCTTGTCACAGTGAGTAGTCTCATCGGAAAACACAGTCGCAGGAGGGGAAGACTTAGTTACAAAGGAATTCGTGTCATCGAAAAAATGAGTCACCGGACGGGAAAATTTTACTCACCGGACGAGTTTCAATGGAAAATACTTGTAAAATAACCTCTTTGTGTGGGAAAAACTCGAGAACCTCACCACCTTGACTAGTCTCACGGGAAAACTCAGTCACACGAGGGGAAAACTTAGTCACTAAGGAATTAGTGTCATGGGAAAAATGAGTCACCGGATGGGAAAACCTTAGTCAATGGACTAGTTTCAATGGCAAAACCTATTAAAATAACCTCTTTGTGTTGGAATAACTCTAAAACCCAGCCACTGTGAGTAGTCAGTCTCATGGGAAAACTCAGCCACAGGACTGGGAAACTTAGTCACGAAGGAATTAGTGTCATGGGACAAATGAGTCAACTAATGGGAAAACCTAAGTCACCGAACGAGTTTCAATGGCAAATCCTAGTAAAATAACCTCTTTTTGTGGGAAAAACTAGAAAACCTTATCACTGTGAGTAAACTCATCGGAAAACTCAGTCGCAGGAGGGGAAGACTTAGTCACAAAGGAATTCGTGTCATGGAAAAAATGAGTCACCGGATGGGAAAATTTTACTCACCGGACGAGTTTCGATGGAAAATACTTGTAAAATAACCTCTTAGTGTGGGAAAAACTCGAGAACCTCATATCCTTGACAAGTCTCACGGGAAAACTCAGTCACACGAGGGGAAAACTTAGTCACTAAGGAATTAGTGTCATGGGAAAAATGAGTCACCGGATGGAAAAACCTTAGTCAATGGACTAGTTTCAATGGCAAAACCTAGTAAAATAACCTATTTGTGTTGGAATAACTCGATAACCCATCCACTGTGAGTAGTCAGTCTCATGGGAAAACTCAGCCACAGGAGGGGGAAACTTAGTCACTAAGGAATTAGTGCCATGGGACGAATGAGTCAACTAATGGAAAAACCTTAGTCACCGAACGAGTTTCAATGGCAAAACCTAGTAAAATAACCTCTTTGTGTGGGAAAAACTAGAAAACCTTGTCATTGTGAGTAGTCTGATCGGAAAACTCAGTCACAAGAGGGGAAAACTTAGTCACGAAGGAATTAAAGTCATGGGAAAAATGAGTCACCGGATGGGAAAACCTTAGTCATTGGACTAGTTTCAATGGCAAAACCTAGTAAAATAACCTCTTTGTGTTGCAATAACTCGAAAACCTAGCCACTGTGAGAAGTGTCAGAGGAAAACTCAGCCACGGGAGGGGGAAACTTAGTCATTAAGGAATTAGTGCCATGGGACTAATGAGGCAACTAATGGGAAAACCTTAGTCACCGAACGAGTTTCCATGGCAAATCCAAGTAAAATAACCTCTTTGTGTGGGAAAAACTAGAAAACCTTGTCACTGTGAGTAGTCTCATCGAAAAACTCAGTCACAGGAGGGGAAAACTTAGTCACAAAGGAATTCGTGTCATGGAAAAAAAGAGTCACCGGATGGGAAAATTTTACTCACCGGACGAGTTTCAATAAAAAATACTTGTAAAATAACCTCTTTGTGTGGGAAAAACTCGAGAACCTCGTCACCTTGACTAGTCTCATCGGAAAACCCAGTTGCAGGAGGGGAAAACTTAATCACTGAGGAATTCGTGTCATGGAAAAAATGAGTCACCGGATGGGAAAATTTTACGCACCGGCCGAGTTTCAATGGAAAATACTTGTAAAATAACCTCTTTGTGTGGGTAAAACTCGAGAACCTCATCACCTTGACTAATCTCACGGGAAAACTCAGTCACATGAGGGGAAAACTTAGTCACTAAGGAATTAGTGTCATCGGAAAAATGAGTCACCGGATGGGAAAACCTTAGTCAATGGACTAGTTTCAATGGCAAAACCTAGTAAAATAACCTCTTTGTGTTGGAATAAGTCGAAAACCTGGCCACTGTGAGTAGTCTCGTGGGAAAACTCAGCCACTGGAGTGGGAAACTTAGTCACTGAGGAATTAGTGCCAAGGGACTAATGAGTCAACTAATGGGAAAACCATAGTCACCGAACGGGTTTCCATGGCAAAGTCTAGTAAAATAACCTCTTTGTGTGGGAAAAATTAGAAAACCTTGTCACTGTGAGTAGTCTCATCGGAAAACTCAGTCGCAGGAGGGGAAAACTTATTATTATATTTTTTTTTCTTTTTTTTATATATAAACAAAAAGCACTAAACAAAATAATAAAAAGAACAGAACCTATCCCCGACAACGGCACCAAAAACTTGATACCCAAATCGCAAGTGCACGATTGACTATCGCGTAATATAAAAAGATCGAACACAAGGGATAGGTGTCCTTATTATTATAATATCTAGTACTTGTGCAGAAAAATTAAAAGGTATGTTTGATGTTGGGTTAGAACAAGATAAAAATAATAGCATAAAATGATAAGAGAATAAAGATGATAAGAATTAAGCTCTTGGGTCGATTTACATAGTCTATAGAATATGCTAGCAAGTTCCTACTTAATTTCTGAATTTTAAATCCAAGTTCATGATGCTATAGCCTAGAATTTCTACAAGTTAATGATCTTAAGAAATGTAGAACTTTCTTCCTAATTACTAAATCCAAGATCTTGTAATTTAGTTAACCAGAAAAGAAGATGAAAAATGAATTCGGGCCAACATAAAGCTACGTCTATCCTAATGATCTTTAGAGATTTATACTTATAGCCTTTTTTATTTCCTAGTTCCCTTACTACTTACCAAATGGTCTTATGACATAAGTAATAAGCAAAACTTCTTGTGTACAGCAAGATAACATTAAGAGCAAGGAAATAAAACATGAAAGGAAATATTATTCAAAAATGTAGAAAAAGACTAGAACATAAACTATAAACTACTACAACCCAAGAAACTTAATAAGAATTAGCCAAGCATGGCTAAAAGAGTCATTGAATTACCCTGGATAGGAGCTCAAGTTTGGCTTCCCACAATTCCTAGGAACAATGATCTTAAGGAGGAAAGAAGAACACTTGTTGTATTCTGAAATGGTGTGGTTTACAAGTGAAGAAAAGGCCCCTATTTATAGTAAAAAATCACCCTCCAGCGCTTGAGCGCTGGCATTCCCAACGGTTGGGCGTTGGGATGCATTAAAATTCCACTATCAGACCGAGGCCCAACGCTTGAGCGCTGGCTTTCCAACGCTTGAGCGCTGGGTGAAAATCTGACTCATCTCCTAGTCAGAGTCCCAACGCCTGAGCGTTGGGTCGCCTGCTGCTTCATCTTCAAGCTTTTCCCTTCTTCATGGTAATGGGTTTTCAATGCCTTCAATGGCAACCACTCAGCCCTTAATCATTTCTGAAACTTCCTTCCCACTACCATCAATTCTTCAAGCTTATTTTCCATGTGCTAAATTAGAGAGAGTTGCTTCATATTCTTGATTTCCACTTTAAGTCCTCTCTTTGTTAGCACTTCAATTCTGGCCCTTTAATTCTTTTAAACTTCACTTCTCATCCTCTACTCTTGAACTTTTCCACTTTGATCCCTGATTTCCTGAAACTTTACAAATCGGTCCCTGGACAAAAATGATAACTATACCAGCTTTTCCTAAAAATATAAAATAGTTATAAAAATTCCTAAAAATATAAAATAAAGATAGAAAAACAAATAAAAACTATTCTATATGCAAAATGCAAAATAAATATAAAATCTACATAAAAATAATAAAAATCCTATATGTGACTCAAAAATAATAAAATAAAAAGACTAAAAACACCCTAAAAATTATCATATAAAATCCTGTCATCACACCACTATACCCAACGACAGCTTGTCCTCAAGCGACAAAACTTAAAGAGAAACTCGTCCCTGAGTTTATAGAAAGTTTATCTGATTAAAACTTGAAGCGCAAGAACCTTTCCAAGAAAGCTTAGCGGATATGGAAGACATGCATGTTTATAGATATTTAATCAAGAAAGTTAGGCTTGGCTTTTAACATGTTGAGTTCATCAAATAAGCTCACAAAATGATAATCTCCATGAAAAACAATAAAGCTCAATAATCCTACCTATCATTCAAATCAAAACTGGAATAGTGCAACTAAATAATTTTTGAAGAGATTTTGAAGGTTGTAACTTGGCCACAGGAGGGGGAAACTTAGTCACTAAGGAATTACTGCCATGGGACTAATGAGTCAAGTAATGGAAAAACCTTAGTCACCGAACGAGTTTCCATGGCAAATCCTACTAAAATAACCTCTTTGTGTGGGAAAAACTAGAAAACCTTGTCACTGTGAGTAGTCTCATCGGAAAACTCAGTCGCAGGAGGGGAAAATTTAGTCACAAAGGAATTCATGTCATGGAAAAAATGAGTCACCGGATGGGAAAATTTTACTCACCGGACGAGTTTCAATGGAAAATACTTGTAAAATAACCTCGTTGTGTGGGAAAAACTAGAGAACCTCATCACCTTGACTAGTCTCACGGGGAAAACTCAGTCACACGAGGGGAAAACTTAGTCACTAAGGAATTAGTGTCATGGGAAAAATAAGTCAACGGATGGGAAAACCTTAGTCAAGGGACTAGATTCAACTGCAAAACCTAGTAAAATAACCTCTTTGTGTTGGATTAACTCAAAAACCTAGCCACTACGAGTAGTCTCATGGGAAAATCAGCCACAGGAGGGGGGAACTTAGTCACTAAGGAATTAGGGCCATGGGACTAATGAGTCAACTAATGGGAAAACCTTAGTCACCGTACGAGTTACCATGGCAAATCCTAGTAAAATAACCTCTTTGTGTGGGCAAAACTAGAAAACCTTGTCACTGTGAGTAGTCTCATCGGAAAGCTAAGTCGCAGGAGGGGAAAACTTAGTCACAAAGGAATTTGTGTCATGGAAAAAATGAGTCACCGGATGGGAAAATTTTACTCACCGGACGAGTTTCAATGGAAAGTACTTGTAAAATAACCTCTTTGTGTGGGAAAAACACGAGAACCTCATCACCTTGACTAGTCTCACGGGAAAACTCAGATATAAGAGTGGAAAACTTAGTCACTAAGGAATTATTGTCATAGGAAAAATGAGTCACCGGATGGGAAAACCTTAGTCAATGGACTAGTTTCAATGGCAAAACCTAGTAAAATAACCTCTTTGTGTTGGAATAACTCGAAAACCTGGCCAGTGTTAGTAGTCTCATGGGAGAACTCAACCACAGGAGAGGGAAACATAGTCACTAAGGAATTAGTGCCATGGGACTAATGAGTCAACTAATGGGAAAACATTAGTCATCGAACGAGTTACCATGGCAAATCCTAGTAAACTAACCTCTTTTTGTGGGAAAAACTAGAAAACCTTGTCACTGTTAGTAGTCTCATCGGAAAACTCAGTCGCAGGAGGGGAAAACTTATTCACAAAGGAATTCGTGTCATGGAAAGATGAGTTACCAGATGGGAAAATTTTACTCACAGGACGAGTTTCAATGGAAAATACTTGTAAAATAACCTCTTTGTGTGGGAAAAAATCGAGAACCCCATCACCTTGACTAGTGTCACTGGAAAACTCAGTCACACGAGGGAAAAACTTAGTGACTAAGGAATTAGTGTCATGGGAAAAATGAGTTACCGGATGAGAAAACCTTTGTCAATAGACTAGTTTCAATGGAAAAACCTAGTAAAATAACCTCTTTGTGTTGGAATAACTCGAAAACCTTGCCACTGTGAGTAGTCTCATGGGAAAACTCAACCACAGGAGGGGGAAATAGAGTCATTAAGGAATTAGTGCCGTGGGACTAAAGAGTCAACTAATGGGAAAACCTTAGTCACCGAACGAGTTTCCATGGCAAATCCTAGTAAAATAACATCATTGTGTGGGAAAAACTTGAAAACCTTGTCACTGTGAGTAGTCTCATCGGAAAACTCAGTCGCAGGAGGGGAAAACTTAGTCACAAAGGAATTCGTGTCATGGACAAAATGAGTCACCGGATGGGAAACTTTTACTCACCGGACGAGTTTCAATGGAAAATACTTGTAAAATAACCTTTGTGTGGGAAAAACTCGAGAACCTCATCACCTTGACTAGTCTTACGGGAAAACTCAGTCACGTGAGGGCAAAACTTAGTCAGTAAGGAATTAGTGTCATGGTAAAAATGAGTCACCGGATGGGAAAACCTTAGTCAATGGACTAGTTTCAAATGCTAAACCTAATAAAAGAAGCTCTTTGTGTTGGAATAACTCGAAAACCTAGCC
The DNA here is from genome assembly GCA_030819835.1 of Acmispon strigosus. NCBI lineage: Eukaryota > Viridiplantae > Streptophyta > Magnoliopsida > Fabales > Fabaceae > Acmispon > Acmispon strigosus. The sequence continues at coordinate 18,617,375 of JAUAMA010000004.1, read as the reverse complement.
ATTGTGAGTAGTCTCATGGTAAAACTCAGCCACAGGAGGGGGGAACTTAGTCACTAAGGAATTAGTGCTATGGGACTAATGAGTCATCTAATGGGAAAACCTTAGTCACCGAACGTGTTTCCGTGGCAAATCCTAGTAAAATAACCTCTTTGTGTGGGAAAAACTAGAAAACCTTGTCACTGTGAGTAGTCACATCTGAAAACTCAGTCGCAGGACGGGAAAACTTAGTCAAAAAGGAATTCGTGTCATCGAAAAATGAGTCACCGGATGGGAAAATTTTACTCACCGGACGAGTTTCAATGGAAAATACTTGTAAAATAACCTCTGTGTGTGGGAAAAACTCGAGAACCTCATTACCTTGACTAGTCTCACGTGAAAACTCAGTCACATGAGGGGAAAACTTAGTCACTAAGGAATAAGTGTCATGGGAAAAATAAGTCACCGGATGGGAAAACCTTAGTCAATGGACTAGATTCAAGTGCAAAACCTAGTAAAACAACCTCTTTGTCTTGGAATAACTCGAAAAACTAGCCACTGTGAGTAGTCTCATGGGAAAACTCAGCCACAGGAGGGGGAAACTCAGTCACTAAGGAATTACTGCCATGGGACTAATGAGTCAAGTAATGGGAAAACCTTAGTCACCGAACGAGTTTCCATGGCAAATCCTACTAAAATAACCTCTTTGTGTGGGAAAAACTAGAAAACCTTGTCACAGTGAGTAGTCTCATCGGAAAACTCAGTCGCAGGAGGGGAAAACTTAGTCACAAAGGAATTCATGTCATGGAAAAAATGAGTCACCGGATGGGAAAATTTTACTCACCGGACGAGTTTCAATGGAAAATACTTGTAAAATAACCTCTGTGTGTGGGAAAAACTCGAGAACCTCATTACCTTGACTAGTCTCACGTGAAAACTCAGTCCCATGAGGGGAAAACTTAGTCACTAAGGAATAAGTGTCATGGGAAAAATAAGTCACCGGATGGGAAAACCTTAGTCAATGGACTAGATTCAAGTGCAAAACCTAGTAAAACAACCTCTTTGTCTTGGAATAACTCGAAAAACTAGCCACTGTGAGTAGTCTCATGGGAAAACTCAGCCACAGGAGGGGGAAACTTAGTCACTAAGGAATTACTGCCATGGGACTAATGAGTCAAGTAATCGGAAAACCTTAGTCACCGAACGAGTTTCTATGGCAAATCCTACTAAAATAACCTCTTTGTGTGGGAAAAACGAGAAAACCTTGTCACAGTGAGTAGTCTCATCGGAAAACTCAGTCGCAGGAGGGGAAAACTTAGTCACAAAGGAATTTGTGTCATGGAAAAAATGAGTCACCGGATTGGAAAATTTTACTCACCGGACGAGTTTCAATGGAAAATACTTGTAAAATAACCTCGTTGTGTGGGAAAAACTCAAGAACCTCATCACCTTGACTAGTCTCACGGGAAAACACAGTCACACGAGGGGAAAACTTAGTCACTAAGGAATTAGTGTCATGGGAAAAATAAGTCACCGGATGGGAAAACCTTAGTCAAGGGACTAGATTCAACTGCAAAACCTAGTAAAATAACCTCTTTGTGTTGGATTAACTCTAAAACTTAGCCACTACGAGTAGTCTCATGGGAAAATCAGCCACAGGAGGGGGGAACTTAGTCACTAAGGAATTAGGGCCATGGGACTAATGAGTCAACTAATGGGAAAACCTTAGTCACCGAACGAGTTACCATGGCAAATCCTAGTAAAATAACCTCTTTGTGTGGGCAAAACTAGAAAACCTTGTCACTGTGAGTAGTCTCATCGGAAAGCTAAGTCGCAGGACGGGAAAACTTAGTCACAAAGGAATTCGTGTCATCGAAAAAATGAGTCACCGGATGGGAAAATTTTACTCACCGGACGAGTTTCAATGGAAAATACTTGTAAAATAACCTCTTTGTGTGGGAAAAACTCGAGAACCTCATTACCTGGACTAGTCTCACGTGAAAACTCAGTCACATGAGGGGGAAACTTAGTCACTAAGGAATTAGTGTCATGGGAAAAATGAGTCACCGGATGGGAAAACCTTAGTCAATGGACTAGTTTCAATGGCAAAACCTAGTAAAATAACCTCTTTGTGTTGGAATAACTCGAAAACCTGGCCAGTGTTAGTAGTCTCATGGGAGAACTCAACCACAGGAGAGGGAAACATAGTCACTAAGGAATTAGTGCCATGGGACTAATGAGTCAACTAATGGGAAAACATTAGTCATCGAACGAGTTACCATGGCAAATCCTTGTAAACTAACCTCTTTTTCTGGGAAAAACTAGAAAACCTTGTCACTGTGAGTAGTCTCATCGGAAAACTCAGTCGCAGGAGGGGAAAACTTAGTCACAAAGGAATTCATGTCATGGAAAAAATGAGTCACCGGATGGGAAAATTTTACTCACCGGACGAGTTTCAATGGAAAATACTTGTAAAATAACATCTTTGTGTGGGAAAAACTCGAGAACCTCATCACCTTGACTAGTCTCACGGGAAAACCCAGTCACACGAGGGGAAAACTTTGTCACTAAGTAATTAGTGTCATGCAAAAAATGAGTCACCGGATGGGAAAACCTTAGTCAATGGACTAGTTTCAATGGAAAAACCTAGTAAAATAAACTCTTTGTGTTGGAATAAATCGAAAAGCTAGCCACTGTGAGTAGTCTAATGCGAAAACTCAGCCACAGTAGGGGGAAACGTAGTCACTTAGGAATTATAGTGAACTAATGGGAAAACCTTAGTCACCGAACGAGTTTCCATAGAAAATCCTAGTAAAATAACCTCTTTGTGTGGGAAAAACTAGAAAACCTTCTCGATGTGAGTAGTCTCATCGGAAAACTCAGTCGCAGGAGGGGAAGACTTAGTCACGAAGGAATTCGTGTCATGGAAAAAAGGAGTCGCCGGATGGAAAATTTTTACTCACCTGACGAGTTTCAATTGAAAATACTTGTATAATAACCTCTTTGTGTGGGAAAAACTCGAGAACCTCATTACCTTGACTTGTCTCACGGGAAAACTCAGTCACAGGAGGGGAAAACTTTGTCACTAAGGAATTAGTGTCATGGGAAAAATAAGTCACCGAATGGGAAAACCTTAGTCAATGGACTAGTTTCAACGGCAAAATATAGTAAAATAACCTCTTTGTGTTGGAATAACTCGAAAACCTAGCCACTGTGAGTAGTCTCATGGCAAAACTCAGCCACAGGAGGGGGAAACTTAGTCACTAAGGAATTAGTGTCATTGGACTAATGAGTCAACTAATGGGAAAAACTTAGTCACCGAACGAGTTTCCACGGCAAATCCTAGTAAAATAACCTCTTTGTGTGGGAAAAACTAGAAAACCTTGTCACTGTGAGTAGTCTCATCGGAAAACTCAGCCGGAGGAGGGGAAAACTTAGATACAAAGGAATTCGTGTCATGTAAAAAATGAGTCACCGGATGGGAAAATTTTACTCACCGGACGAGTTTCAATGGAAAATACTTGTAAAATAACCACTTTGTGTGGGAAAAACTCGAGAACCTCATCACCTTGACTAGGCTCATGGGAAAACTCAGTCACACGAGGGGAAAACTTAGTCACTAAGGAATTAGTGTCATGGGAAAAATGAGTTACCGGATAGGAAAACCATAGTCAATGGACTAGTTTCAATGGAAAAACATAGTAAAATAACCTCTTTGTGTTGGAATAACTCGAAAACCTAGCCACTGTGAGTAGTCTCGTGGGAAACTTCAGCCACAGGAGGGGGAAACTTAGTCACTAAGGAATTAGTGCCATGGGACTAATGAGTCCAGTAATTGGAAAACCTTAGTCACCGAACGAGTTTCCATGGAAAATCCTAGTAAAATAACCTCTTTGTGTGGGAAAAACTAGAAAACCTTGTCATTTTGAGTAGTCTCATCGGAAAACTCAGCCGAAGGAGGGGAAAACTTAGACACAAAGGAATTCGTGTCATGGAAAAAATGAGTTGCCGGATAGAAAATTTTTACTCACCGGACGAGTTTCAATGGAAAATACTTGTAAAATAACCTCTTTGTGTCCGAAAAACTCAAGAAACTCTTCACCTTGACTAGTCTCACGAGAAAACTCAGTCACACGAGGGGAAAACTTTGTCACTAAGGAATTAGTGTCATGGGAAAAATAGGTCACCGGATTTTGAAAACCTTAATCAATGGTCAGTTTCAATGGCAAAACCTAGTAAAATAACCTCTTTGTGCTGGAATAACTCGAAAACCTAGCCACTGTGAGTAGTCTCATGGGAAAACTCAGCCACAGGAGGGGGAAACTTAGTCACTAAGGAATTAGTGCCAAGGGACTAATGAGTCACCTAATGGGCTCAGTCACCGAACGAGTTTCCATGGATAATCCTAGTAAAATGACCTCTTTGTGTGGGAAAAACTAGAAAACCTTGTCACTGTGAGTAGTCTCATCGGAAAACTCAGTCGAAGAGGGGAAAACTTAGTTACAAAGGAATTCATGTCATGGAAAAAATGAGTCACCGGATGGGAAAATTTTACTCAACAGACGAGTTTCAATGTAAAATACTAGTAAAATAATCTCTTTTTTTGGGAAAAACTCGATAACCTCATCACCTTGACTAGTCTCACGGGTAAACTCAGTCACACGAGGGGAAAACTTAGTCACTAAGGAATTAGTGTCATAGAAAAATGAGTCACCGGATGGGAAAACCTTAGTCAATGGACTAGTTTCACTAGCAAAACATAGTAAAATAACCTCTTTGTGTTGGAATAACTCGAAAACCTAGCCACTGTGAGTAGTCTCATGGGAAAACCCTGCCACAGGAGGGGGAAACTTAGTCACTAAGGAATTAGTGCCATGGTATTGATGAGTCAACTAATGGGAAAATCTTAGTCACCGAACGAGTTTCCTTGGCAAATCCTAGTAAAATAACCTCTTTGCTTGGGAAAAACTAGAAAACCTTGTCACTGTGAGTAGTCTCATCGGAAAACTCAGCCGCAGGAGGGGAAAACTTAGTCACAATGGAATTTGTGTCATGGAAAAAATGAGTCACCGGATGGGAAAATGTTACTCATCGGACGAGTTTCAATGAAAAATACTTGTAAAATAACCTCTTTGTGTGGGAAAAACTCGAGAAACTCTTCACCTTAACTAGTCTCACGGGAAAACTCAGTCACACGAGGGGGAAACTTTGTCACCGAACGAGTTTCCTTGGCAAATCCTAGTAAAATAACCTCTTTGCTTGGGAAAAACTAGAAAACCTTGTCACTGTGAGTAGTCTCATCGGAAAACTCAGCCGCAGGAGGGGAAAACTTAGTCACAATGGAATTTGTGTCATGGAAAAAATGAGTCACCGGATGGGAAAATGTTACTCACCGGACGTGTTTCAATGAAAAATACTTGTAAAATAACCTCTTTGTGTGGGAAAAACTCGAGAAACTCTTCACCTTGACTAGTCTCACGGGAAAACTCAGTCACACGAGGGGGAAACTTTGTCACTAAGGAATTAGTGTCATGGGAAAGCCTTAGTCAATGGACTAGATTCAAGTGCAAAACCTAGTAAAACAACCTCTTTGTGTTGGAATAACTCAAAAACCTAGCCACTGTGAGTAGTTTCATGGGAAAACTCAGCCACAGGAGGGGGAAACTTAGTCACTAAGGAATTAGTTCCATGGGACTAATGAGTCAAGTAATGGGAAAACCTTAGTCAAACGAACGAGTTTCCATGGCAAATCCTAGTAAAATAACCTCTTTGTGTGGGAAAAACTAGAAAACCTTGTCACTGTGAGTAGTCTCATCGGAAAACTCAGTCGCAAGAGGGGAAAACTTAGTCACAAAGGAATTCATTGCATGGAAAAAATGAGTCACCGGATGGGAAAATTTTACTCACCAGACGAGTTTCAATGGAAAATACTTGTAAAATAACCTTTTTGCGTGGGAAAAACTCGAGAACCTCATCACCTTGACTAGTGTCACGGGAAAACTCAGTCACACGAGGGGAAAACTTAGTCACTAAGGAATTAGTATCATGGGAAAAATGAGTCACCGGATGGGTAAACCTTAGTCAATGGACTAGTTTCAAAGGCAAAACCTAGTAAAATAACCTCTTTGTGTTGGAATAACTCGAAAACCTAGCCACTGTGAGTAGTCTCATGGGATACTTCAGCCACAGGCGGGGGAAACTTAGTCACTAAGGAATTAGTGCCATGGGACAAATGAGTCAAGTATTGGGAAAACCTTCTTTACCGAACGAGTTTCCATGGCAAATTCTAGTAAAATAACCTCTTTGTGTTGGAATAACTCGAAAACCTAGCCATTGTGAGTAGTCTCAAGGGAAAACTCAGCCACAGGAGGGGGAACTTAGTCACTAAGGAATTAGTGCCATGGGACTAATGCGTCAAGTAATGGGAAAACCTTAGTCACCGAACGCGTTTCCATGGCAAATCCTAGTAAAATAACCTCTTTGTGTGGGAAAAACTAGAAAACCTTGTCACTGTGAGTAGTCTCATCGGAAAACTCAGTCGCAGGAGGGGAAAACTTAGTCACAAAGGAATTCATGTCATGGAAAGAATGAGTCACCGGATGGGAAAATTTTCCTCACCGGACGAGTTTCAATGGAAATTACTTGTAAAATAACCTCTTTGTGTGTGAAAAACTCGAGAACCTCATCACCTTGACTAGTCTCACGGGAAAACTCAGTCATATGAGGAGGGGAAAACTTAGTCACTAAGGAATTAAGTGTCATGGGAAAAATGAGTCACCGGATGGGTAAACCTTAGTCAATGGACTAGTTTCAATGGCAAAACCTAGTAAAATAACCTCTTTGTGTTGGAATAACTCGAAAACCTAGCCACTGTGAGTAGTCTCATGGGAAACTACAGCCACAGGAGGGGGAGACTTAGTCACTTAGCTATTAGTGTCATGGGACTAATGAGTCAACTAATGGGAAAACCATAGTCACCGAACGATTTTCCATGGTAAATCCTAGTAAAATAACCTCTTTGTGTAGCAAAAACTAGAAAACCTTGTCACTGTGAGTAGTCTCATCGGAAAACTCAGTCGCAGGAGGGGAAAACTAAGTTACAAAGGAATTCATGTCATGGAAAAAATGAGTCACCGGATGGGAAAATTTTACTCACCGGACGAGTTTCAATGGAAAATACTTGTAAAATAACCTCTTTGTGTGGGAAAAACTGGGGAACCTCATCGCCTTGACTAGTCTCACGGGAAACCTCAGTCCCATGAGGCGAAAACTTAGTCACTAAGGAATTAGTGTCATGGGAAAAATAAGTCACCGGATGGGAAAATCTTAGTCAATGGACTAGATTCAAGTGCAAAACCTAGTAAAACAACCTCTTTGTGTTGGAATAACTCGAAAACCTAGCCACTGTGAGTAGTCTCATGGGATAACTCAGCCACAGGAGGGGGAAACTTAGTCACTAAGGAATTAGTGTCGTGGGACTAATTGTGAAGAAGGTCTTGCTCCTGACCCTTGCTGTGGTTTTGATGACGACAAACTCATCGACAAAAAGAAGAAAAGAAGACTTCGAAGAAACAGCACTACAAAGTTCATCAATAGTCTAGAAGTCTTAGTTTAGGTGAGTTATGCTTCTAAAGGTCTATTAAAGCATAAAGGCTCTTAAAACATCTAAACTAATCAAGCTAAGTGTTTTCATAACTTAAAAGTAGTAGAAAACCTTAAGCCAATCTTAAAAGATCAAGTTTCTGGAAGATGGACTTCAGTGTAATCGATTGCAGCTTTCTGGTAATCGATTACACATAGGCAAGTAATCGATTACCCATTGCTTGTAATCGATTACATGTTTGAATTTGAAATTCAAACTGAAACGGCTATTAGTGTAATCGATTACACTAAGTGATGTAATCGATTACCAGAACGAAAAGTTACATCTTTTCATGAACCATTGCGTCCCAAACCTTTTGGAAAGGGTTGTGATGGTTCAAGGACGTTTCCCTTGCCTATATAAAGTCCATTTGAGTCCAGAACACAACAACACATGAGAATACAACATTAGGCCAAAGCTTTGTCAAAATTAGTTCATCTTTTAGAACTTAAACCTTCAAGAGCCTAAATTCTGAGTTCATGATCTTCACGTTTATAAGAACACTTTAGTTGTTCATATCTTGAGGAACTCAGAATTATATTATTATGCTTAAAAGCCTTAAAGCATAAATTCTCATGATCAATCCATTTGCATGTTAAAGGATTGATACAGCCAATTGTAAAACTCTTCTTCATCTCTTTCTGTAAGATTGAGTTTTCACCGTGGTATTCGGTGAAGGGTTGTTGTCACTGAAAGTGGTATACTTTCAGGGTGTTGATTGAAGGTGGTTTAGCCTTCAAGGTCTGAGGGTGGTTTGCCTTCAGGAACTGAAAGTGGTTTGCTTTCAGGGGCTGTTGAAAGTGGTTTGCTTTCACAGGATATCGGTAGAAATTCTTGGGGTCCTTGGGTTAGGAACTTGTAAGAGATTCTTATCAATAGTGGAAAAATCCTCAAGGGGTTTTCTTGAGGGACTGGACGTAGCCTTCGGTGGATAGAAGGTGAACAAGGATAAAACTCCGTGTGTGAATTGTTCTATCCTTCATCTTTACTTTCAAGCAACGTTTAATTCCGCTGAAATCACAAAGGAATTCGTGTCATGGAAAAAATGAGTCGCTGGCTGGAAAATTTTTACTCACCGTACGAGTTTCAATGGAAAATACTTGTATAATAACCTCTTTGTGTGGGAAAAACTCGAGAACCTCATCACCTTGACTAGTCTCACGGGAAAACTTAGTCACACGAGGGGAAAACTTCGTCACAAAGGAATTCGTGTCATGGAAAAAATGAGTCACCGGATGGAAACTTTTTACTCACCGGACGAGTTTCAATGGAAAATACTTGTAAAATAACCTCTTTGTGTGGGAAAAACTCGAGAACCTCATCACCATGACTTGTCTCACGGGAAAACTCAGTCACACGAGGGGAAAACGTAGTCACTAAGCAATTAGTGCCATGGGACTAATGAGTCAACTAATGCGAAAACCTTAGTCACCGAACGAGTTTCCATTGCAAATCCTAGTAAAATAACCTCTTTGTGTGGGAAAAACTAGAAAACATTGTCACTGTGAGTAGTCTCATCGGAAAACTCAGCCGCAGGAGGGGAAAACTTAGTCACAAAGGAATTCGTGTCATGGAAAAATTGAGTCACTGGATGGGAAAATTTTACTCACCGGACAAGTTTCAATGAAAAATACTTGTAAAATAACCTCTTTGTGTGGGAAAAACTCGAGAAACTCTTCACCTTGACTAGTCTCACGAGAAAACTCACTCACACGAGGGGAAAACTTTGTCACTAAGGAATTAGTGTCATGGGAAAAATAAGTCACCGGATGGGAAAACCTTAGTCAATGGTCAGTTTCAATGGCAAAACCTAGTAAAATAACCTCTTTGTGCTGGAATAACTCGAAAACCAAGCCACTGTGAGTAGTATCATGGGAAAACTCAGCCACAGGTGGGGGGAACTTAGTCACTAAGGAATTAGTGCCAAGGGACTAATGAGTAACCTAATGGGAAAAGCTCAGTCACCGAACGAGTTTCCATGGATAATCCTAGTAAAATGACCTCTTTGTGTGGGAAAAACTAGAAAACGTTGTCACTGTCAGTAGTCTCATCGGAAAACTCAGTCGTAAAGGGGAAAACTTAGTCACAAAGGAATTCATGTCATGGAAAAAATGAGTCACCAAATGGGAAAATTTTACTCACCGGACGAGTTTAATTGGAAAATACTTGTAAAATAACCTCTTTGTGTGGGAAAAACTCGAGAACCTCATCACCGTGACTAGTCTCACGGGTAAACTCAGTCACACGAGGGGAAAACTTAGTCACTAAGGAATTAGTGTCATGGGAAAAATGAGTCACCGGATGGGAAAACCTTAGTCAATGGACTAGTTTCACTGGCAAAACATAGTAAAATAACCTCTTTGTGTTGGAATAACTCGAAAACCTAGCCACTGTGAGTAGTCTCATCGAAAAACTCAGTCGCAGGAGGGGGAAACTTAATCACTAAGGAATTAGTGCCATGGGACTAATAAGTCAACTAATGGGAGAACCTTAGTCACCGAACGAGTTTCGATGGAAAGTCCTAGTAAAATAACCTCTTTGTGTGGGAAAAACTAGAAAACCTTGTCACTGTGAGTAGTCTCATCGGAAAACTCAGCCGGAGAAGGGGAAAACTTAGACACAAAGGAATTCGTGTCATGTAAAAAATGAGTCACCGGATGGGAAAATTTTACTCACCGGACGAGTTTCAATGGAAAATACTTGTAAAATAACCTCTTTGTGTGGGAAAAACTCGAGAACCTCATCACCTTGACTAGTGTTACGGGAAAACTGAGTCACACGAGGGGAAAACTTAGTCACTAAGGAATTAGTGTTATGGGAAAAATGAGTCACCGGATGGGAAAACCTTAGTCAATGGACTAGTTTCAATGGCAAATCCTAGTAAAATAACCTCTTTGTGTTGGAATTACTCGAAATCCTAGCCACTGTGAGTAGTCTCATGGGAAACTTCAGCCACAGGAGGGGGAAACTTAGTGGGCAGGGCGACCGCCAAAGACTACATAGTAGGGGCGGTTAGGTTTCGGTTTGGGGGCTTCCTAGTTGAGCGGCGTGGAAAGCGCGTCGTGCGCCCACGATTGGTTAGAGCCTATCTAGACGGTAGGGGCAAACTTGTAATAGGCATAGGGCTTGGACTTTATAATGTATTGGGCTGATTTTGACGGCCCATAGGGTTTTACTCCCTATAAATAGCTAGGGGAGGCTACTGTAAAAGGGGTTAACAATTTTTATTAAACAAAGAGAATATTCAGCTCTCATCTATTGTGTTATTTTCCCAGAACATTTTTGGCGCCGTCTGTGGGGAAGGTAAACTAAACCCTACGCACTCAACAACTAGCTATGTCAGGCACTGGCCGTCGAAGGGGAGGCCGCGGGCGTGGAGGACGAACGGTGGGCCGTCAGCCTGAACCGTCTCCCACGCCTCCGCCGACTCCTATTCCGAATCCGGGTTCGCCGCAGGCGGACGCGCAGGGTGATGGAGCGTCCGGCCAGGTTCCTTTCGCCGTCTCTATGGCTGAGTGGAATCGGGTGTGTGGCGCCCTGGATTTTGTCCAACAGCAGAATCAGCATCTGCAGGCCCAGTTGGAGTATTTTCGTCAACAAAAGGATTCTGGTGTGGAGAGCCTTAGAGAAGCTGAGACGGTGGTTGATTTTCAACCCTTTTCACCTGCCATCCAGGCGGTCCCTATCCCGGACGTGGTAAAGCACTTGGTGTTAGACACGTACTCTGGCGAATCGGACCCAAAGGGACACTTACAGGCGTTTATGACCAAAATGGTGATTAGTCAGGCGACTGATGCGGTACGCTGCAGATTGTTCCCATCAACGCTGAAGGGGACGGCCTTGGCATGGTTCTCTAAACTACCAACACATTCCATAAGTAGCTTCACTGAGTTTTCATCTAAGTTCCTCTCACATTTTGCGGCAAGTAGGAGTCAGCGGGTGACGACGGGTGCTTTATTCAACATTCGTCAGGGCGCGTCGGAATCGTTGAAACAGTATATGGCGAGGTTCAACGCCACATTGGTACGAATCGAGGACCCCCCTCAAGAGACATGCGTGAATGCCTTCAAGCAAGGGCTGCGGGCGGGTGCGCTGAACAATAAGCTTAGTAGGCGCCCGCCACGCGACATGGCGGACCTCCGAGCTCGTGTCCATGACTTCATATTAGAGGAAGAGGATGATGAGCAGAAGAGAACACGGGATATGATGGACGCGCCGCCTAGGAGGCAGGAAGCGAAAGGAAAACAGGGGGAAGTGTTTGTGCAACGGGATGCTCCAAGGTCCAACCGAAGTAACCCATATCAAACTGCCGCCTTCGCTAATCAGCAACGCCGGAACTATGTAGCTCGCCCAGTAGCTGGGACGCGACCGGCCCCTCAACGCCAGGCGCCGCGGCCAGTGGCGTCAGTACCTCGTTATTCTCCGGTAGCTCACCGGGCGAGGGTACCATTGGCGGTTGGACTCTCACAGATACTGACGGACAATAGAGAGACTAATTTGATCGCTCGCCCCTATCCTCCCAAGCGTCCCCCGCCCAATGTCGATACTCGAAGATGGTGTGATTATCATGGCGTCCTGGGTCATGATACGGACGACTGTGTTACCTTACAACGTGAGGTTGAGAGGTTGATAAAGGCGGGTCACCTGGGCTAGTATGTTAAGACAGTGCCCACTCCAGATGTAGGGCGATCTGCGCAGACGTCTAGACGTGGGAATTATGGCGATGCGGATGGAGAGGCGACAATGGGAGACCCGACGGGAACTGTTAACTGCATCTCTGGAGGCTTCAATGATGAATCTAATGCAAGTCGCAAGAGGTACGTACGCTTGGCACACGCCGCGGTGCATACCGTTCAAGAGGAGAAATTCGGCTTCCAACAGCCCAACATAATTTTCACCAGCGAGGATTTCAAAGGGGTGCTTCCACATAAGGGCGACCCGGTCGTGGTGCAGTTGCGAATCAACAACTATGATGTGAGGCGAGTGCTTCTGGATCAAGGGAGTTCGGCGGACATAATATATGGCGATGCATTTGAGAAAATGGGTCTTACTGAAAGCGCGCTAACGCCTTATACGGGGTCGTTAATTGGGTTCACAGGCGAGCGGGTGATACCACGAGGGTGTGTGGAGTTGAAGACAGTCTTCGGATCGGAAGGATTCGCTAAAACGGTTTTCGTTAAATACATCGTCCTATCGTGTAAGTCTTCTTATAATGCTTTAATTGGGCGTGACACTTTAAATCAGATTTGTGCAGTGATTTCAACAAAGCATCTCAAGGTGAAGTACCCACTGTCCAATGGGCGTGTCGGAACCCTGGCGGTTGACCAAATTCGAGCGCGAGAATGTTACAGGGAGAGCGTGGTAGATTATGGGCCGCAGAACGCCAGGATTGGGCATCAGTGTTATGAGATTAGTAATGAGGGCGCGCTGGACCCCAGAAGGGAGACACCGGAATCTCGACCTTGTCCTATCGAAGAAACAAAAACAGTGCAGGTAGGGCAACGAATGTTGAAGGTAGGAACACAACTGACACCTGTTCAAGAAAACCGATTGACTCGCTTACTGGAGGAGAATCTGGATCTATTTGCTTGGACGCTTAAGGATGTTCCAGGCATTAGCCCGGACGTGATTTGTCACAGGTTGGCGATTAAGGACGAGGTCAAGCCAGTCGCTCAAACGCGAAGGAAGATGGGTGAAGAACGGACCAAGGTGGTCGAGATAGAAACGGCAAAGCTTAAGGAAGCAAACTTCATTAGGGAAGTTAAATACCCTACGTGGCTGGCGAACGTGGTATTGGTTAAGAAAGAGAATGGAAAATGGCGTATGTGTACTGATTATACCGATTTGAATAAGGCGTGCCCTAAGGATGCGTATCCTTTGCCTAATATTGACAAACTTGTTGATGGGGCTTCTGGGAATGAAGTGCTCAGCCTCATGGACGCCTTCTCAGGTTATAATCAAATATGCATGCATCCACAGGATGAAGAAAAGACAGCGTTCATGACTCCCAAAATCAATTATTGTTATCGAACCATGCCTTTTGGACTCAAGAATGCTGGGGCGACTTATCAGCGGCTGATGGATAGAGTGTTTGAGGAGCAGATAGGAAGAAATATGCAGGTTTATGTAGATGATATGATCGTGACATCAGTCAAGGCGGATGATCATTTGGCTGATCTGGGTGAGGCATTCGGGCGAGTGCGGCATTACAACATGCGTCTTAATCCAGATAAATGTTCTTTCGGAATCCTCGGAGGCAAATTCTTGGGTTTCATGGTAACGGTGAGGGGCATCGAGATCAACCCAGATAAGTGTAGGGCGATTATGGAGATGGCTAGCCCGTCTTCAGTAAAGGAGGTCCAGTGCCTAGCTGGAAAAATTGCTTCGCTAGCTCGCTTCCTACCACACGCTGGGGAGAAGGCGGCCCCATTCTTCAAATGTTTAAAGAAGAGCACCAAATTTGAGTGGACGCCAGAGTGCGAAGAGGCGTTTCAGCGGTTGAAGCTGTTCTTGTCTAAACCGCCAGTATTACAAAAGCCAATAGTGGGCGAGCCTTTGTTACTTTATTTTGCCATCACAGATCGTGCATTGGGTTCAGTCCTCACGCAAGAAGTGGCGGGCGAGGTACGCATAATTTATTTTGTAAGTCATACTTTGCAGGGAGCTGAGAAGAGATATCAAAGGATTGAGAAAGCGGCCTTGGCGGTTTTGGTTACAGCTCGCCGTTTACGACCTTATTTTCAAAGTTTTCAAGTAAAGGTCAGAACTGACTTACCATTGAGGTAGGTGCTGCAGAAGCCTGACATTTCTGGGCGTTTAGTCGGATGGTGTGTAGAGTTGTCAGAATACGGCTTAATATATGAAGCAAGAGGTAAAGTTTCGTCACAGAGGTTGGCGGAATTTGTAGCTGAGTTAACAATGGCGGGCGAGGAACCGGGTACGAAGGTTTGGGTCTTGCACATCGATGGCTCGTCAAACTCGCGTGGTAGTGGCGCCGGCATTATACTGACGGGCCCCAAGGAGGTACAGATCGAACAGTCTCTCAGGTTTGAATTTAAAGCTAGCAACAATCAGGCTGAGTATGAGGCGCTGCTGGCGGGCCTAAGTTTGGCGAAGGAATTGGAGGTAGAAACTCTGGAAATCAGAAGTGATTCTCTCTTGGTGACTAATCAAATAAATGGAATCTATCAGGTTAAGGACCCGTTGTTGGAAAGATATTTAAATCGGGCACAGGAGTTGATGAAGGAGATTCAAACGGTGGAAATTAGCTATGTTCCTCGAGAACAAAATCAACGGGCTGACTTGCTCGCCAAGCTCGCCAGTACCAGGCGACCTGGAAATTATAGATCTGTTATTCATGAAGTAATGCATTCTCCTAGTATAGACAGGGTAGAGCAGGTGTGTATGGTTGTTCAAGAGCATAGTTGGATGTCTCCAATTATAGAGGCGTTAACTGAGTCCGCGGAGGGCGCGTCGGCGGTCGGGACCGAGAAGAGACGGGCCGCTAGTTATTTTACAATGATACAGGGCGAATTATATAGGAGGGGCTTCTCAGCGCCCCTGTTGAAATGTGTCACCGAGGATCAGGCTCAAGAGTTGATGAAAGAAGTACATGAAGGTACATGCGCTAGTCATATTGGGGGCAGATCGCTGGGAGCAAAAATTCTGAGGGCTGGGTTCTACTGGCCAACTCTGAGGAAGGACTGCCAATTATACGTGAAAAAGTGTGACAAGTGTCAAATGTTTGCAGATTTACATAGAGCGCCCCCAGAATTAATGGCGACTATATCTTCCCCATGGCCATTCGCCCTCTGGGGAGTTGATTTAGTCGGGCCATTCCCGCCCGCGCGGTCACAATTTAAATACATCTTGGTGGCGGTGGATTATTTCACTAAATGGATAGAAGCAGAGCCTCTAGCAGCCATCACCTCTGAGAAGGTTAAAAAGTTTTATTTTCAAAGACTCATTTGTAGGTTTGGCGTACCTCAGGCAATCATCTCTGATAATGGGACTCAATTCTCTAGTCAAGCGACCAAGGATTTCTGCGAGGAATGGGGAATTCAGAACCGCTTCACTTCGGTCGAGCACCCTCAGACTAATGGCCAGGCAAAGGCCGCCAATAAAATTGTTCTAGCAGGATTAAAGAAGCGCCTTGATGAAGCAAAGGGGCGTTGGTTGGAGGAATTGCCTATAGTTCTCTGGTCGTACAACACCACGCCTCAGTCGACTACTGGAGAAACGCCTTTCAGATTAACCTATGGCACAGACGCTATGTTGCCGGTCGAGATAAAAAACAAGGCATGGCGAGCGGTAGCTACCGACCCGGAACATAATCAGAATAACTTATTGGTTAGTTTGGACCTGGCTCCAGAAGTGAGAGAAGAGGCTCGCCTCAGGGGTGAAGCCATGAAACAGCGTATATCCAGGAGATATGATTCACGGGTTGTCCCGCGGGTAATGCGCGTTGGTGATTTGGTCTTGCGCAGGCGAACAGGTACCTCGGATGTCAACAAGCTAACACCTAATTAGGAGGGACCTTTTAAGATCACAGAATCTCTGGGCAATGGGACGTACCATTTGGCAGATTTGTTCGGCAAGAGAATCCCAAGGTCTTGGAATGCCACTCATCTTAGGCATTATTACAGTTAGTAATGTATTTAGTTGGCGCCTTAGCTTTGGCGGCCAAGCTCTTCGCTTACAGTTATTTTATTTCTGTCATCTTATTCCATTCAATAAAGGTAGAATTTTCAGTTGATGCAAGGATATAATTTTGGGCCAAAAGAAGGCCCCGCCCAAACATTTAACTTTCTTGCAGGTACAAAACAAGGGCGCGGAGGACTTTCCTAATAGTCTTATGGACTATCAAGGGCAAAGTCCGACGAGGCGACCCTTGTAACAAAATTCGGCCGCCCCATAGGTCAATATAACGCAAATTGGCACTAATATGGGAGCGCCCAAATAAGCACGTTCGAAATCCGAGGCCCAGTGGCGGTCTAAATCCCAAGGCCATAAAATGGTCTAAATCTCAAGGCCCAGTAGTGGTCTCAATTCCAAGGCCCAGTGGCGGTCTAAATCCCAAGGTCCATAGAGGGTCTAAATTACATTTACAGATTACGTTGTCCAGTAGTGACAAAATAAATTTCTTTGCCGCTTCCAAGATGCCAAGGGGGAAATTGCACCCTCTAGCCTGGCGCACTGTCCCGTTTTCCAGGTGGGAAGACGCGGTGCGTGAACGGTGGCTCTCTTGGAACGGTGGGGCGCGACCCTTGTGCGATACGGCGAAGAAAGCCCAGCCTTGATCGAAGAAGATCGAGCACGTCTATTGAGCCAAGCCTCGGGAAACCCCAGCGGCCACTGGGATCTGAGCAAAAGTCTCACTGAGCAGAAGCCTCCCCATGCGAGCAAAAGCCTTGATCGAATTAAATCAAGCCAAAGTCTCACCGGAATAAGGTCAAGCGAAAGCCCCGCCTCGAGCGGGCCAAAGCCTCATGACAGACAACTAGCACAAACACAGGGCGTGCGGGTCATCACGTGACTCATAAAATTTCTAGCCTCTGGCCGCCCTAGCTGCGTAAGACCGAGCACCCCCAAGCCTCGTTAGAAGAGCCATGCGAGTACGACTCGTTACGCGAGCGGAAACCATGCATGCAACAAAGGTCCAATGGCGGCCTAGAGTCTCATTTTTACCATGGCCTAGAAGCGCCCTCAAACTTTATTTCTTTGAAAACAATGGCGTACAGGAACGCCCTCAATATTATTTCTTTCAAAACAAGGCCCCCGTGGCGATTTCAAACTTTTTTTTCAAAACAGTGGCCTAGTCGAGCCCCCAAACTTCATTCAAAATAGTGGCCTAGAGGCGCCCTTAACCTTTATTTCTTTCGACGCCATCAAACTTGGTTTCTTCCAAACAATGTTTATTTCTTTCAAAGCAATGGTCCAGTGGCGACCCAAAAGTTATTTTAGAATAATGCCCCTGTGGCGCCTTCAAAAGTTATTTCTTTCAAAACATAAGTTTTTTTCACTCAGTGGCCTAGAGGTGCCTTTCAAACTTATTTCTTTTACGATGGTCTAATGTTTCAAAGCTTACACGGTTGATTTTACACGAATGTTGAGCATACGTTGAGTTCTACGAGCAGTTAAAAAAAAAAGTAAGTGGACTAGACAAAAGAGATAACGAAAGAGATGATATTTCATTGCAGTTCATTGTAGTGTGCAGGAACGTACTAGAAAAACATCAAAGGTACACAAAGCAAAGAAAACAATAGAAAGCAAAGTGGCCGCCCATCAAGGTTGCTCAAGACTGTTCGCCGTGCTCGCCTTCGGCTGGCCCATCAGAGGCTTCATCTTCAGAATCCTCGCCCTCAATTCCAGTATCGGTGACATTTTTCCACTTTCCCATTGCTGAGAGATCAGCTTTGGGAAAAAGGAATCGCACCTGAGCTTTAGCAGTGTTGAAGCCAATGACATATTGCTTCAAACTTTCATCTTGAAAGTCTTTTTCCAGAGAGGCTAAGTCTGCAGCGACAGCGTCGGTTTTTTCATTGGCAACCCTTATCTTCTCCTCCGCCTCGGCGACCGTCTTGCCAGCATCTGCCTTCATTTGTTCCGCGCTCGCCTTGGCCTTGGCAACCGACTCCTCTAGAATTTTGTTCTTGTTTCGAAACATAGCTTCTAACTCTTGCTTCATTGCCAAGAACTCGGCGTCTCGCGTGGTCTTTTCGGAGGCCAAAGCCTCCTGGTGGCGAGCCTCTGCATCAGCCATCTTTTTCTGCCACTCAGCCTTTTCTGCCTTCAGGGTTTCCAGTTCTGAAACCATTTCCCGAGCAAGGTTGGGACAGATATTGGCATCCTCCCAGTCCTTCCGCTGCTGTTCAATGGTCGCTGATAGCTTGGCAACCTTGGAGTTTAGAGATTGGACTTGTTGGGTGCGTTGGGCGAGCGCCTCTTGTGCTTCTTCGTACTTTCTGATCGCTCTGTAACTCCAGCTAATCGAAGCAAGATGGCCACGCATGATCTTATCGCCCACGCCGCGCGGAACGGCGCTCACAGGGTGCGCCAAATACTTATCGAAGCGCAGTGTCTCCTCAAAGTAGGCAAAGTCTTCAAATTTGGCGGCCTCCTCAGCCCCGCCTTCTGGCTGATCTTCCGTGGCGACAGCGTCATCGCCCTCTTCAGCGGGCTGCTCTTTAGTGATCACCTCCTTACCCTTGGGGGCGCGCTTAACTTTCCTCCGCTTGGCAGGCGGCCCGGCCTGGTCAGGAACAGATTTCCTCACTACCGCTTCAGAGTTGGGCATGTTCGCCGAAGGGGTGCTTCGTGAAGGGACTTGGCGCGACCCCGTGGCAACCGTGGTGGTAGGGATCGCCGCTGGTATGGTGGACTCTTCAGCCGCCCTCTGTTTGGCTTCCTTAACCAAACGGGCGAGTTCAGCTCGAGAAATTTGGTGTCTTGTCACTGCAACAAACAAAACGATGAGAAAAGTGTTAAGGGTGAAAAAACATGTCAGACTAAAAGTGGTCGTATATGAAGATAAACTCACTTAAGTGATCCTCGGCGGTGCCTTTACTCTCTGCGAAAAGCAGCTCGCCGAGGTCGATCAGGGAGACGCCCCCCAAATACTTTATGATTGCCCAATCCTCAAAGGTAAGATGCCCGTCCTCTACACTAAGGGTGTACTTGGGCGACTCTGTCCAGTACGGTGGGAATCGCATGACCCCATTGTCGTCATGGCGAAGAAGACGGGGAATATCAGGGCTGTCGACGACCTTGAAGAATCGCGACTTCCACTGATCATGTGTGTTGCTCTTCCAAGCCTTAAAGCAGGCTTTTGAAGGCTTGGCGGTTAGGCCAACCCAAGAGCTGGTGGGTGCTACTGCTAATCCTTTCTTATTAGGCGGGATACATTTGTAAAAATAGAAAAAATACTCGTATTTCGGGATGATTCCTAAGGCTTCACAAAGGATTTCAAACCCTCGGATAAACCCCCAAGAGTTTGGAGTTAATTGAGATGGGGCGACCTGAAGAGCGTCAAGCCCCTCCTAATGCATTCTCCTAGTATAGACAGGGTAGAGCAGGTGTGTATGGTTGTTCAAGAGCATAGTTGGATGTCTCCAATTATAGAGGCGTTAACTGAGTCCGCGGAGGGCGCGTCGGCGGTCGGGACCGAGAAGAGACGGGCCGCTAGTTATTTTACAATGATACAGGGCGAATTATATAGGAGGGGCTTCTCAGCGCCCCTGTTGAAATGTGTCACCGAGGATCAGGCTCAAGAGTTGATGAAAGAAGTACATGAAGGTACATGCGCTAGTCATATTGGGGGCAGATCGCTGGGAGCAAAAATTCTGAGGGCTGGGTTCTACTGGCCAACTCTGAGGAAGGACTGCCAATTATACGTGAAAAAGTGTGACAAGTGTCAAATGTTTGCAGATTTACATAGAGCGCCCCCAGAATTAATGGCGACTATATCTTCCCCATGGCCATTCGCCCTCTGGGGAGTTGATTTAGTCGGGCCATTCCCGCCCGCGCGGTCACAATTTAAATACATCTTGGTGGCGGTGGATTATTTCACTAAATGGATAGAAGCAGAGCCTCTAGCAGCCATCACCTCTGAGAAGGTTAAAAAGTTTTATTTTCAAAGACTCATTTGTAGGTTTGGCGTACCTCAGGCAATCATCTCTGATAATGGGACTCAATTCTCTAGTCAAGCGACCAAGGATTTCTGCGAGGAATGGGGAATTCAGAACCGCTTCACTTCGGTCGAGCACCCTCAGACTAATGGCCAGGCAAAGGCCGCCAATAAAATTGTTCTAGCAGGATTAAAGAAGCGCCTTGATGAAGCAAAGGGGCGTTGGTTGGAGGAATTGCCTATAGTTCTCTGGTCGTACAACACCACGCCTCAGTCGACTACTGGAGAAACGCCTTTCAGATTAACCTATGGCACAGACGCTATGTTGCCGGTCGAGATAAAAAACAAGGCATGGCGAGCGGTAGCTACCGACCCGGAACATAATCAGAATAACTTATTGGTTAGTTTGGACCTGGCTCCAGAAGTGAGAGAAGAGGCTCGCCTCAGGGGTGAAGCCATGAAACAGCGTATATCCAGGAGATATGATTCACGGGTTGTCCCGCGGGTAATGCGCGTTGGTGATTTGGTCTTGCGCAGGCGAACAGGTACCTCGGATGTCAACAAGCTAACACCTAATTAGGAGGGACCTTTTAAGATCACAGAATCTCTGGGCAATGGGACGTACCATTTGGCAGATTTGTTCGGCAAGAGAATCCCAAGGTCTTGGAATGCCACTCATCTTAGGCATTATTACAGTTAGTAATGTATTTAGTTGGCGCCTTAGCTTTGGCGGCCAAGCTCTTCGCTTACAGTTATTTTATTTCTGTCATCTTATTCCATTCAATAAAGGTAGAATTTTCAGTTGATGCAAGGATATAATTTTGGGCCAAAAGAAGGCCCCGCCCAAACATTTAACTTTCTTGCAGGTACAAAACAAGGGCGCGGAGGACTTTCCTAATAGTCTTATGGACTATCAAGGGCAAAGTCCGACGAGGCGACCCTTGTAACAAAATTCGGCCGCCCCATAGGTCAATATAACGCAAATTGGCACTAATATGGGAGCGCCCAAATAAGCACGTTCGAAATCCGAGGCCCAGTGGCGGTCTAAATCCCAAGGCCATAAAATGGTCTAAATCTCAAGGCCCAGTAGTGGTCTCAATTCCAAGGCCCAGTGGCGGTCTAAATCCCAAGGTCCATAGAGGGTCTAAATTACATTTACAGATTACGTTGTCCAGTAGTGACAAAATAAATTTCTTTGCCGCTTCCAAGATGCCAAGGGGGAAATTGCACCCTCTAGCCTGGCGCACTGTCCCGTTTTCCAGGTGGGAAGACGCGGTGCGTGAACGGTGGCTCTCTTGGAACGGTGGGGCGCGACCCTTGTGCGATACGGCGAAGAAAGCCCAGCCTTGATCGAAGAAGATCGAGCACGTCTATTGAGCCAAGCCTCGGGAAACCCCAGCGGCCACTGGGATCTGAGCAAAAGTCTCACTGAGCAGAAGCCTCCCCATGCGAGCAAAAGCCTTGATCGAATTAAATCAAGCCAAAGTCTCACCGGAATAAGGTCAAGCGAAAGCCCCGCCTCGAGCGGGCCAAAGCCTCATGACAGACAACTAGCACAAACACAGGGCGTGCGGGTCATCACGTGACTCATAAAATTTCTAGCCTCTGGCCGCCCTAGCTGCGTAAGACCGAGCACCCCCAAGCCTCGTTAGAAGAGCCATGCGAGTACGACTCGTTACGCGAGCGGAAACCATGCATGCAACAAAGGTCCAATGGCGGCCTAGAGTCTCATTTTTACCATGGCCTAGAAGCGCCCTCAAACTTTATTTCTTTGAAAACAATGGCGTACAGGAACGCCCTCAATATTATTTCTTTCAAAACAAGGCCCCCGTGGCGATTTCAAACTTTTTTTTCAAAACAGTGGCCTAGTCGAGCCCCCAAACTTCATTCAAAATAGTGGCCTAGAGGCGCCCTTAACCTTTATTTCTTTCGACGCCATCAAACTTGGTTTCTTCCAAACAATGTTTATTTCTTTCAAAGCAATGGTCCAGTGGCGACCCAAAAGTTATTTTAGAATAATGCCCCTGTGGCGCCTTCAAAAGTTATTTCTTTCAAAACATAAGTTTTTTTCACTCAGTGGCCTAGAGGTGCCTTTCAAACTTATTTCTTTTACGATGGTCTAATGTTTCAAAGCTTACACGGTTGATTTTACACGAATGTTGAGCATACGTTGAGTTCTACGAGCAGTTAAAAAAAAAAAGTAAGTGGACTAGACGAAAGAGATAACGAAAGAGATGATATTTCATTGCAGTTCATTGTAGTGTGCAGGAACGTACAAGAAAAACATCAAAGGTACACAAAGCAAAGAAAACAATAGAAAGCAAAGTGGCCGCCCATCAAGGTTGCTCAAGAATGTTCGCCGTGCTCGCCTTCGGCTGGCCCATCAGAGGCTTCATCTTCAGAATCCTCGCCCTCAATTCCAGTATCGGTGACATTTTTCCACTTTCCCATTGCTGAGAGATCAGCTTTGGGAAAAAGGAATCGCACCTGAGCTTTAGCAGTGTTGAAGCCAATGACATATTGCTTCAAACTTTCATCTTGAAAGTCTTTTTCCAGAGAAGCTAAGTCTGCAGCGACAGCGTCGGTTTTCTCATTGGCAACCCTTATCTTCTCCTCCGCCTCGGCGACCGTCTTGCCAGCATCTGCCTTCATTTGTTCCGCGCTCGCCTTGGCCTTGGCAACCGACTCCTCTAGAATTTTGTTCTTGTTTCGAAACATAGCTTCTAACTCTTGCTTCATTGCCAAGAACTCGGCGTCTCGCGTGGTCTTTTCGGCGGCCAAAGCCTCCTGGTGGCGAGCCTCTGCATCAGCCATCTTTTTCTGCCACTCAGCCTTTTCTGCCTTCAGGGTTTCCAGTTCTGAAACCATTTCCCGAGCAAGGTTGGGACAGATATTGGCATCCTCCCAGTCCTTCCGCTGCTGTTCAATGGTCGCTGATAGCTTGGCAACCTTGGAGTTTAGAGATTGGACTTGTTGGGTGCGTTGGGCGAGCGCCTCTTGTGCTTCTTCGTACTTTCTGATCGCTCTGTAACTCCAGCTAATCGAAGCAAGATGGCCACGCATGATCTTATCGCCCACGCCGCGCGGAACGGTGCTCACAGGGTGCGCCAAATACTTATCGAAGTGCAGTGTCTCCTCAAAGTAGGCAAAGTCTTCAAATTTGGCGGCCTCCTCAGCCCCGCCTTCTGGCTGATCTTCCGTGGCGACAGCGTCATCGCCCTCTTCAGCGGGCTGCTCTTTAGTGATCACCTCCTTACCCTTGGGGGCGCGCTTAACTTTCCTCCGCTTGGCAGGCGGCCCGGCCTGGTCAGGAACAGATTTCCTCACTACCGCTTCAGAGTTGGGCATGTTCGCCGAAGGGGTGCTTCGTGAAGGGACTTGGCGCGACCCCGTGGCAACCGTGGTGGTAGGGATCGCCGCTGGTATGGTGGACTCTTCAGCCGCCCTCTGTTTGGCTTCCTTAGCCAAACGGGCGAGTTCAGCTCGAGAAATTTGGTGTCTTGTCACTGCAACAAACAAAACGATGAGAAAAGTGTTAAGGGTGAAAAAACATGTCAGACTAAAAGTGGTCGTATATGAAGATAAACTCACTTAAGTGATCCTCGGCAGTGCCTTTACTCTCTGCGAAAAGCAGCTCGCCGAGGTCGATCAGGGAGACGCCCCCCAAATACTTTATGATTGCCCAATCCTCAAAGGTAAGATGCCCGTCCTCTACACTAAGGGTGTACTTGGGCGACTCTGTCCAGTACGGTGGGAATCGCATGACCCCATTGTCGTCATGGCGAAGAAGACGGGGAATATCAGGGCTGTCGACGACCTTGAAGAATCGCGACTTCCACTGATCATGTGTGTTGCTCTTCCAAGCCTTAAAGCGGGCTTTTGAAGGCTTGGCGGTTAGGCCAACCCAAGAGCTGGTGGGTGCTACTGCTAATCCTTTCTTATTAGGCGGGATACATTTGTAAAAATAGAAAAAATACTCGTATTTCGGGATGATTCCTAAGGCTTCACAAAGGATTTCAAACCCTCGGATAAACCCCCAAGAGTTTGGAGTTAATTGAGATGGGGCGACCTGAAGAGCGTCAAGCACGGCGCAGAGGAAGGGTGAGAAGGGAAGACGAATACGGAAATCTTCAAACATATAAAAATAAGCAAAGAAGAAATGCGGAGAACGGGCGGTCGCCCGGGCGTCACAGACGCAATCCGTTATGGCACAAGGGCGGGTAACAAGATTTGTGTCATAATCGTCATTACAGATACCGCCAAGGCGAGTAATGAACTCTTTCAGGTTTTGGGCGTCGGTAAAACAAGGCGGAATGGAGGTGACCTTCGTCGAGACAAGACCTTTTTGGACGAACCTAGGGAGTGACTCTTCATAATTACGGAGTTTGGTTTCAGGTGATAGAGGCGCCTTCTTGGTGGGTGCCGTGGAGGTCCCGGCGCCGGATTGGCCACCGGGGGTGGCAAAAAGGGGTGTTTGTTCTGGAGTTGGGTGGTCGTCGCTACTGGAAGAGGATGGGTTGCTCGATTCAGGGTCCATTATAGGGTTCGAACTGAGAATGCGACAAATAAATCAAGAAAAAGACCAAAGGGAAACAGAAAACGTACTAATGGCTGAGAAGAAGAGAGTTTGGCAAGCAAGGTTGCACGTTGGCGCAACTCCGGCATGGAGGAAGCAAGGAGCAGAGGCGGAAAGAGGAGTTAGAGTCTCAAAATTCGCGTACGGTCTGAAGAAATGCCAAGAAAGGAGAAAGCTTGGGTTAGGCAAGGTTTTATAGAGGAAGGAAGGAAGGCGAAAAGGTGTAACAGTTGGGGCCCGTGGAAAGAAAATCAAGAGGGGATGTGAATTTCGAGGGATAGTTAAGTCCCATCATGGAAGTGACGTTTCCGAGGGTAATGATGGCCATTAAGGCAGAAACGGCGCGCGTGGGGTAGAACCCTAGGTGAGAAATCTTGGGATTGCCAAGGGTCGCAAGCATACAGTAAAGGAGGAAACGATGATGTGTGAGTAAGGCGACTGGAATTATTTGAAATATCGGGCGAGAGGCAAATTAAGGTAAGTAATTCGAATTAATTGAGATTATTTAAAAGATGATGGTGCGTTACTTTTGTAGCTGACACAGAAACAGGAACCAAAAAAGGGGAGTAATTCGAAGAGACGTTGCTTAAGGCGAGCCCTATCTCGAGGCGCACAACGCTTTACAGCGGAGGATCTAAAGAAACACTTACATCACTCACCGCGTTCAAACCCGAGGCGACTCATTTCCTTATAACGATGTACTCTTTTTCCTTCACCAGGTTTTTGTCCCACTGGGTTTTACCTGGGAAGGTTTTAACGAGGCATGCTTTATAAGGATGACCGCTCGAGGGAAATGTTGGTTGAGCTCATCTGGCGAGCCCCACTATAGATCGATGTCAGTACAAGGCATGTGGCAAATATACAACATTCAGGGCGAGTCAAAGACACCTCACTCTCAGTTTTCGAGATCGTGTCTGGTGGGCCTGTGGGCTGGTGGGCTGGTGCTCACGGTTCGAAGATGTCAAAGGCGTTCTCTGAAGGCAGTATGAAGACACTTCTCTTGCGCAACTCAAGATCGTGTCTTGTGGGCTTGTGGACAGGGCGACCGCCAAAGACTACATAGTAGGGGCGGTTAGGTTTCGGTTTGGGGGCTTCCTAGTTGAGCGGCGCGGAAAGCGCGTCGTGCGCCCACGATTGGTTAGAGCCTATCTAGACGGTAGGGGCAAACCTGTAATAGGCATAGGGCTTGGACTTTATAATGTATTGGGCTGATTTTGACGGCCCATAGGGTTTTACTCCCTATAAATAGCTAGGGGAGGCTACTGTAAAAGGGGTTAACAATTTTTAATAAACAAAGAGAATATTCAGCTCTCATCTATTGTGTTATTTTCCCAGAACACTTAGTCACTAAGAAATTAGTGCCATAGGACTAATGAGTCAAGTAATGGGAAAACCTTAGTCACCGAACGAGTTTCTCTGGCAAATCCTAGTAAAATAACCTCTTTGTGTGGGATAAACTAGAAAACCTTGTCACTGTGAGTAGTCTCATCGGAAAACTCAGTCGCAGGAGGGGAAAACTTAGTCCCCAAGGAATTCATGTCATGGAAAAAATGAATCACCGGATGGGAAAATTTTACTCACCGGACGAGTTTCAATGGAAAATACTTGTAAAATAACCACTTTGTGTGTGAAAAACTCGAGAACCTCATCACCTTGACTAGTTTCACGGGAATACTCAATCACACGAGGGGAAAACTTAATCACTAAGGAATTAAGGTCAAGGGAAAAACGAGTCACCGGATGGGAAAACCTTAGTCAATGGACTAGTTTCAATGGGAAAACCTAGTAAAATAACCTCTTTGTGTTGGAATAACTCGAAAACCTAGCCAATGTGAGTAGTCTCATGGGAAAACTCAACCACAGGAGGGGGGAACTTAGTCACTAAGGAATTAGTGGCATAGGTCTAATGAGTCAACTAATGGGAAAACATTACTCACCGAACGAGTTTCCATGGCTAATCCTAGTTAAATAACCTCTTTGTGTGGGAAAAACTAGAAAACCTGACTAGTCTCACGGAAAAACTGAATCACACGAGGGGAAAACTTAGTCACTAAGGAATTAGTGTCATGGGAAAAATGAGTCACCGGATGGGAAAACCTTAGTCAATGGACTAGTTTCAATGCCAAAACCTAGTAAAATAACCTCTGTGTTGGAATAACTCGAAAACCTAGCCACTGTGAGTAGTCTCATGGGAAACTTCAGCCACAGGAGGGGGAAACTTAGTACTAAGAAATTAGTGCCATGGGACTAATGAGTCAACTAAAGGGAAAACCCTAGTCGCCGAACGAGTTTCCATGGCAAATCCTAGTAAAATAACCTCTTTGTGTGGGAAAAACTAGAAAACCTGACTTGTCTCACAGGAAAACTCAGTCACACGAGGGGAAAACTTAGTCACTAAGGAATTAGTGTCATGCGAAAAATGAGTTACCGGATGGGAAAACCTTAGTCAATGGACTAGTTTCAATGGCAAAACCTAGAAAATAACATCTTTGTGTTGGAAAAACTCCAAAACATAGCCAATGTGAGTTGTCTCATGGGAAAACTCAGCCACAGGAGGGGGAAACTTAGTCACTAAGGAATTAGTGCCATAAGACTAAAGAGTCAACTAATGGGAAAACATTAGTCACCGATCGAGTTTCCATGGCAAATCCTAGTAAAATAACCTCTTTGTGTGGGAAAACTAGAAAACCTGACTAGTCTCACGGGAAAACTCAGTCACACGAGGGGAAAACTTAGTCACTAAGGAATTAGTGTCATGGGAAAAATGAGTCACCGGATGGGAAAACCTTAGTCAATGGAATAGTTTCAATGGCAAAACCTAGTAAAATAACCTCTTTGTGTTGGAATAACTCGAAAACCTAGCCACTGTGAGTAGTCTCATGGGAAAATTCAGCCACCGGAGGGGGAAACTTAGTCACTAAGGAATTAGTGCCATGGGACTAATGAGTCAACTAATGGGAAAACCTTAGTCACCGAACGAGTTTCCATGGCAAATCCTAGTAAAATAACCTCTTTACTTGGGAAAAACTAGAAAACCTTGTCACTGTGAGTAGTCTCATCGTAAAACTCAGCCGCAGGAGGGGAAAACTTAGTCACAAAGGAATTTGTGTTATGGAAAAAATGAGTCACCGGATGGGAAAATGTTACTCACCGGACGAGTTTCAATGAAAAATACTTGTAAAATAGCCTCTTTGTGTGGGAAAAACTCGAGAAACTCATCACCTTGACTAGTCTCACGGGAAAACTCAGTCACACGAGGGGAAAACTTAGTCACTAAGGAATTAGTGTCATTGGAAAAATGAGTCACCGGATGGGAAAACCTTAGTCAATGGACTAGTTTCAATGGCAAAACCTAGTAAAATAACCTCTTTGTGTTGGAATAACTCGAAAACCAAGCCACTGTGACTAGTCTCACGGGAAAACTTAGCCACAGGAGGGGGAAACTTAGTCACTATGGAATTAGTGCCATGGGATTAACGAGTCAGCTAATGGGAAAACCTCAGTCACCGAACGAGTTTCCATGGAAAATCCTTGTAAAATGACCACTTTGTGTGGGAAAAACTAGAAAACGTTGTCACTGTGAGTAGTCTAATCAGAAAACTCAGTCGCAGGAGGGGAAAACTTAGTCACAAAGGAATTTGTGTTATGGAAAAAATGAGTCATCGGATGGGAAAATGTTACTCACCGGACGAGTTTCAATGAAAAATACTTGTAAAATAACCTCTTTGTGTGGGAAAAACTCGAGAAACTCATCACCTTGACTAGTCTCACGGGAAAACTCAATCACACGAGGGGAAAACTTAGTCACTAAGGAATTAGTGTCATGGGAAAAATAAGTCACCGGATGGGAAAACCTTAGTCAATGGACTAGTTTCAATGGCAAAACCTAGTAAAATAACCTCTTTGTGTTGGAATAACTCGAAAACCTAGCCACTGTGAGTAGTCTCATGGGAAACTTCAGCCACAGGAGGGGGAAACTTAGTCACTAAGGAATTAGTGCCATGGGACTAATGAGTCAACTAATGGGAAAACCTTCGTCACCGAACGAGTTTCCATGGCAAATCCTAGTAAAATAACCTCTTTGTGTGGGAAAAACTAGAAAACCTTGTCACTGTGAGTAGTCTCATCGGAAAACTCAGCCGCAGGTGGGGAAAACTTAGTCACAAAGGAATTCGTGTCATGGAAAAAATGAGACACCAGATAGGAAAATTTTACACACTGGACGAGTTTCAATGGAAAATACTTGTAAAATATCCCTTGTGTGGGAAAAACTCAAAAACCTCATCACCTTGACCAGTCTCATGGGAAAACTTAGTCACACGAGGGGAAAACTTAGTCACTAAGGAATTAGTGTCACGGGAAAATGAGTCACCGGATGGGAAAACCTTAGTCAATGGACTAGTTTCAATGGCAAAACCTAGTAAAATAACCTCTTTGTGTTGGAATAACTCGAAAACCTAGCCACTGTGGGTAGTCTCATGGGAAAACTCAGCCACGGGAGGGGGAAACTTAGTCACTAAGGAATTAGTGCCATGGGACTAATGAGTCACCTAATGGGAAAACCTCAGTCACAGAACGAGTTTCCATGGAAAATCCTTGTAAAATGTCCTCTTTGTGTGGGAAAAACTAGAAAACCTTGTCACTGTGAGTAGTCTCAACGGAAAACTCAGTCGTAGAGGGGAAAACTTAATCACAAAAGAATTCGTGTCATGGAAAAAATGAGTCACCGGATGGGAAAATTTTACTCACCTGACGAGTTTCAATGGAAAATACTTGTAAAATAACCTGTTTGTGTGGGAAAAACTCGAGAACCTCATCACCTTGACTTGTCTCACGGGAAAACTCAGTCACATGAGGGGAAAACTTAGTCACTAAGGAATTAGTGTCATGGGAAAAATGAGTCACCGGATGGGAAAACCTTAGTCAATGGACTAGTTTCAATGGCAAAACCTAGTAAAATAACCTCTTTGTGTTGGAATGACTCGAAAACCTAGCCACTGTGAGTAGTCTTATGGGAAAACACAGCCACGGGAGGGGGAAACTTTGTCACTAAGAAATTAGTGCCGTGGGACTAATGGGAAAACCTTAGTCACCGAACGAGTTTCCATCGCAAATCCTAGTAAAATAACCTCTTTGTGTGGGAAAACTAGAAAATCTTGTCACTGTGAGTAGTCTCATCGGAAAACTCAGCCGCAGGAGGGGAAAACTTAGTCACAAAGGAATTCGTGTCATGGAAAAAATGAGTCACCAGATAGGAAAATCTTACACACCGGACGAGTTTCAATGGAAAATACTTGTAAAATAACCCTTGTGTGGGAAAAACTCGAAAACCTCATCACCTTGTCTAGTCTCACGGGAAAACTCAGTCACACGAGGGGAAAACTTAGTTACTAAGGAATTAGATCCATGGGACTAATGAGTCAACTAATGGGAAAACCTTAGTCACCGAACGAGTTTCCATGGCAAATCCTAGTAAAATAACCTCTTTGTGTGGGAAAAACTAAAAAACCTTGTCACCGTGAGTAGTCTCATGGGAAAACTCAGCCGCAGGAGGGGAAACTTAGTCACTAAGGAATCAGTGCCATGGGACTAATGAGTCAACTAATGGGAAAACCTTAGTCACCGAACGAGTTTCCATGGTAAATCCTAGTAAAATAACCTCTTTGTGTGGGAAAAACTAGAAAACCTTGTCACTGTGAGTAGTCTCATCGGAAAACTCAGTCGCAGGAGGGGAATAATTAGTCACAAAGGAATTCGTGTCATGGAAAAAATGAGTCACCGGGTGGGAAAATGTTACTCACCGGACGATTTTCAATGGAAAATTCTTGTAAAATAACCTCTTTGTGGGGGAAAAACTCGAGAACCTCATCACCTTGACTAGTCTCACGGGAAAACTCAGTCACACGAGGGGAAAACTTAGTTACTAAGGAATTAGATTCATGGGACTAATGAGTCAACTAATTGGAAAACCTTCGTCACCGAACGAGTTTCCATGGCAAATCCTCGTAAAAAACCTCTTTGTGTGGGAAAAACTAGAAAACCTTGTCACTGTGAGTAGTTTCATCGGAAAACTCAGCCGCAGGAGTATTCTTCTTTCCTCCTTAAGAGCACTGTTTCTAGGAATTGTGGGAAGCCAAACTTGAGCTCCTATCCAGGGTAATTCGATGCCTCTTTTAGCCATGCTTGGCTAATTCTTTTAAGTATCTTGGGTTGTTATAGTTTATATTTTATGTCTTAGTTTTTCTTCTACATTTCTGAATAATATTTCCAATTCATGTTTTATTTCCTTGTTCTTCATTTCCTCTTAATGCGCATAAGAGTTCTTGCTTATTACTTATAATAATGGAAATTGGTAAGTAGTAAGGGAAATAGGATTTAAAAAAGGCTATATGTATATATCACTAAGGAATTAGGATAGATGTAGTTTTATGTTGGCCTGAACTTCATCTTCATCTTCTTCTTTAGTTAACTAAATTGCAAGGAATTGAATTTAGTAATTAGGAAGAAAGTTCTACATTTGTAAGGAATTAACTTGTAGAAATACTAGGCTATAGCATCATGAACTTGGTTCTCGAATTCAGAAATTAAGTAAGAGTTTGCTAGCATATTTTATAAACTATGTAATCCAACCCAAGTGCTTAAATCCCATCATCTTTTCTCTCCTCTTTTATTTTATGCAATTTTATTTTCTAGTTCTAAAAACCAAACAACAACATATATCTATTTATTTTCTGCACAAGGCTCTAAATAATTTAATAGAAAGACACCTATCCCTTGGGTACGATATCTTTTATACTACGCGATAACCATCCGTGCACTTGCGGATTTGGCTATCATATAGTATAGGATATCTGGACGATTTAAGGGCTCTGGGTCAATTTTATGGTTATTCTGTAGACTCTAGGCTTTTCGACTGGATTTAGGGTTTTCAGCTTATTATGGGGTTTTAGGCCAGCTTTAAAGCTTTCGGATTAACTTTTGGGGTTTTTGCCGATTTCAGGGTTTTTGGCCGATTTCAGGGTTTTTGGCCGATTTAAAGGTTTTCAGCTGATTTCAGAGTTTTTCCGCTCACTATAGGCTTTTAGACTAATTTTAGGGTTTTCGGCTTATTATAGGGTTTTAGGCCAGCTTTATGGCTTTCTGATCAATTTTTGGGCTTCTGGCGGATTTCAGGGTTTTTCCGATGTTTATAGTATAGGGTATTTGGTCAATTTAAGGGATCTGGGTCAATTTTATTGTTTTTTTGTAGACTCTAATGGCTTTTAGATTGATTTTAGTGTTTTTGGCTTATTATAGGGATTTTAGGCCAGGTTTAGGGCTTTTTGATCAACTTTAGGGCTTTTGGCCAATTTCAGGATTTTCGGCCGATTTTAGGGTTTTTCCGCTGACAATAATAAAGGGCATTTGAATGATTTAAGGCCTCTAGTCAAATTTATAGTTTTTCCATAAACTCTAGGCTTTAAGACTAATTCTACGGTTTTCGGCTTATTATAGGGTTTGAAGGCGGCTTTATGGATTTTCTGATCAACTTTTAGCCAATTTCAGGGTTTTCGGCAGATTTCAGGGTTTTTCCGCTGAATACAGTATAGGGTATTTGGACGATTTAAGGGCTTCGGGTCAATTTTATGGTTTTTATGTAAACTCTAGGCTTTTAGACTGATTTTAGGGTTTTCGTCTAATTATAGGGTTTTAGGCCGGCTTTAGGGCTTTCTGATCAACTTTAGGCCAGTTGGCAGATTACAGCATTTTCGGCTGATTTCAGGGTTTTCGGCCGATTTCAGGGCTCTGTGTCAACTTTTTGGTTTTTCTGTAGACTCTACGCTTTTAGACTTATTTTAGGGTTTTTGGCTTAATATAAGGCCAACTTTGGGGCTTTCTGATCAACTTTAGGGTTATAGGCCAATTTCAGGGTTTTCCGATGTAAGGGCTCTGGGTCAGTTTTATTGTTTTTCTGTAGACTGTAGAATTTTAGACTGATTTTAGGGATTTTTGCTTATTATAGGGATTTAGGCTGGTTTTATGGCTTTCGGATCAACATTAGGGCTTTTGGCTGATTTCAGTGTTTTGGGCCGATTTCAGGGTTTTTTCGTTGACTATAGTATAGGGTATCTGAACGATTTAAGGGCTCTGGGTCAATTTTATGGTTATTCTGTAGACTCTAGGCTTTTAGACTGGAATTAGGGTTTTCGGCTTATTATGCGGTTTTAGGCCAGCTTTAAAGCTTTCGGATTAACTTTTGGGCTTTTTGCCGATTTCAGGGTTTTTGGCCGATTTAAGGGTTTTCGGCTGATTTCAGAGTTTTTCCGCTCACTATAGTACATGGGATCTGGACGATTTAAGGGCTCTGGGTCAATTTTATATTTTTTCTTAAGACTCTACAGGCTTTTAGACTGATTTTAGGGTTTTCGGCTTATTATAGGGTTTTAGGCCAGCTTTATGGCTTTCTGATCAATTTTTGGGCTTCTGGCCGATTTCAGGGTTTTTCCGATGTTTATAGTATAGGGTATTTGGTCAATTTAAGGGACCTGGGTCAATTTCAGGGACCGATGTTTATAGTATAGGGTTTTAGGCCAGCTTTAAAGCTTTCGGATTAACGTTTTGGGTTTTTTCCGATTTCAGCATTTTCGGCAGATTTCAGGGTTTTTCAGCTGACTACAGTATAGGGTATTTGGACGATTTAAGGGCTCCGAGTCAATTTTATGGTTTTTGTGTAAACTCTAGGCTTTTAGACTGATGTTAGGGTTTTCGTCTTATTATGAGGTTTAAGGCCGGCTTTAGGGCTTTCTGATCAACTTTAGGGCATTTGGCAGATTACAGCATTTTCGGCTGATTTCAGGGTTTTCGGCTGATTTCAGGGTTTTCGGCCGATTTCAGATTTTTTCCGCTGACTATATAGTATATGTTATTTGGACGATTTAAGGGCTCTGTGTCAATTTTTTGGTTTTTCTGTAGACTCTACGCTTTTATACATATTTTAGGGTTTTTGGCTTAAAATAGGGTTTTAGACCAGCTTTAGGGCTTTCTGATCAACTTTAGGGTTCTCGGCCGATCTCAGGGTTTTTGCGATGTAAGGGCTCTGTGTCAGTTTTATTTTTTTTCTGTAGTCTCTAGGATTTCAGACTGATTTTAGGGACTTTGGCTTATTATTGGGATTTAGGCTGGATTTTTGGCTTTCGGATCAACATTAGGGCTTTTGGCTGATTTCAGTGTTTTCGGCCGATTTCTGGGTTTTTTCGTTGACTATAGTCTAGGGTATCTGGACGATTTAAGGGCACTGGGTCAATTTAATGGTTTTTCTGTAGACTCTAGGCTTTTAGACTGGATTTAGGGCTTTCGGCTTATTATGGGGTTTTAGGCCAGCTTTAAAGCTTTCGGATTAACTTTTGGGGTTTTTGCCGATTTCAGGGTTTTGGTTTATTTCAGGGTTTTTGGCCGATTTAAGGGTTTTCGGCTGATTTCAGAGTTTTTCCGCTCACTATAGTATATGGTATTTGGACGATTTAAGGGCTCTGGGTCAATTTTATAGTTTTTCTGTAGACTCTACAGGCTTTTAAATTGATTTTAGGGTTTTCAGCTTATTATAGGGTTTTAGGCCAGCTTTATGGCTTTCTGATCAATTTTTGGGCTTCTGGCCGATTTCAAGGTCTTTCCGATGTTTATAGTATAGGGTATTTGGTCAATTTAAGGGATCTGGGTCAATGTTATGGTTTTTCTGTAGACCCTAATGGCTTTTAGATTGATTTTAGTGTTTTCGGCTTATTATAGGGATTTTAGGCCGGCTTTAGGGCTTTTTGATCAACTTTAAGGCTTTTGGCCGATTTCAGGGTTTTCGGCCGATTTTAGGGTTTTTCCGCTGACAATAATAAGGGCATTTGAATGATTTAAGGCCTCTGGTCAAATTTATAGTTTTTCCGTAGACTCTAGACTTTAAGACTGATTCTAGGGTTTTAGGCTTATTATAGACTTTGAGGGCGGCTTTATGGTTTTTCTGATCAACTTTTAGCC
This sequence comes from Acmispon strigosus, assembly GCA_030819835.1. Lineage (NCBI taxonomy): Eukaryota > Viridiplantae > Streptophyta > Magnoliopsida > Fabales > Fabaceae > Acmispon > Acmispon strigosus. The sequence continues at coordinate 18,582,551 of JAUAMA010000004.1, read as the reverse complement.
AAATTCAGGGTTTTCAGCAGATTTCAGGGTTTTTCCGCTGACTACAGTATAGGGTATTTGGACAATTTAAGGGCTCCGGGTCAATTTTATGGTTTTTCTGTAAACTCTAGGCTTTTATACTGATTTTCGGGTTTTCGTCTTATTATGGGGTTTTAGGCCGGCTTTAGGGCTTTCTGATCAACTTTAGGGCATTTGGCAGATTACAGCATTTTCGGCTGATTTAAGGTTTTTCGGCCGATTTCAGTAATATATGTTATTTGGACGATTTAAGGGCTCTGTGTCAATTTTTTGGTTTTTATGTAGACTCTACGCTATTAGACTGATTTTAGGGTTTTCGGCTGATTTTAGGGTTTTTCCGATGTTTATAGTATAGGGTATTTGGTCAATTTAAGGGATCTGGGTCAATTTTATTTTTTTTCTGTAGACTCTAATGGCTTTTAGATTGATTTTAGTGTTTTCGGCTTATTATAGAGATTTTAGGCCGGCTTTAGGGCTTTTTGATCAACTTTAGGGCTTTTGGCTGATTTCAGGGTTTTCGGCCGATTTCAGGGTTTTTCCGCTGACAATAATAAATGGCATTTAAATGATTTAAGGCCTCTAGTCAAATTATTAGTTTTTTCGTAGACTCTAGGCTTCAAGACTGATTCTAGAGTTTTCGGCTTATTATAGGGTTTTAGGCCAGCTTTATGGCTTTCTGATCAATTTTTGGGCTTCTGGCCGATTTCAAGGTCTTTCCGATGTTTATAGTATAGGGTATTTGGTCAATTTAAGGGATCTGGGTCAATGTTATGGTTTTTCGGCCGATAAGGGCATTTGAATGATTTAAGGCCTCTGGTCAAATTTATAGTTTTTCCGTAGACTCTAGACTTTAAGACTGATTCTAGGGTTTTAGGCTTATTATAGACTTTGAGGGCGGCTTTATGGTTTTTCTGATCAACTTTTAGCCAAATTCAGGGTTTTCAGCAGATTTCAGGGTTTTTCCGCTGACTACAGTATAGGGTATTTGGACAATTTAAGGGCTCCGGGTCAATTTTATGGTTTTTCTGTAAACTCTAGGCTTTTATACTGATTTTCGGGTTTTCGTCTTATTATGGGGTTTTAGGCCGGCTTTAGGGCTTTCTGATCAACTTTAGGGCATTTGGCAGATTACAGCATTTTCGGCTGATTTAAGGTTTTTCGGCCGATTTCAGTAATATATGTTATTTGGACGATTTAAGGGCTCTGTGTCAATTTTTTGGTTTTTATGTAGACTCTACGCTATTAGACTGATTTTAGGGTTTTCGGCTGATTTTAGGGTTTTTCCGATGTTTATAGTATAGGGTATTTGGTCAATTTAAGGGATCTGGGTCAATTTTATTTTTTTTCTGTAGACTCTAATGGCTTTTAGATTGATTTTAGTGTTTTCGGCTTATTATAGAGATTTTAGGCCGGCTTTAGGGCTTTTTGATCAACTTTAGGGCTTTTGGCTGATTTCAGGGTTTTCGGCCGATTTCAGGGTTTTTCCGCTGACAATAATAAATGGCATTTAAATGATTTAAGGCCTCTAGTCAAATTATTAGTTTTTTCGTAGACTCTAGGCTTCAAGACTGATTCTAGAGTTTTCGGCTTATTATAGGGTTTGAGGGCGGCTTTATGGTTTTTCTGATCAACTTTTAGCCAATTTTAGGGTTTTCGGCAGATTTCAGGGTTTTTCCGCTGACTACAGTATAGGGTATTTGGACGATTTAAGGGCTCCGGGTCAATTTTATGGTTTTTCTGTAAACTCTAGGATTTTAGACTGATTTTACAGTTTTCGTCTTATTATAGGGTCTTAGGCCGACTTTAGGGCTTTCTGATCAACTTTAGGGCATTTGGCAGATTACAGCATTTTCGGCTGATTTCAGAGTTTTTTCGCTCGCTATAGTATATGGTATTTAGACGATTTAAGGGCTCTGGGTCAATTTTATAGTTTTCTGTAGACTCTACAGGCTTTTAGACTGATTATAGAGTTTTCGGCTTATTATAGGGTTTTAGGCCGACTTTAGGGCTTTCTGATCAACGTTAGGGCATTTGGCAGATTACAGCATTTTCGGCCGATTTCATGGTTTTTGGCCGATTTCAGGGTTTTTGGCCGATTTAAGGGTTTTCGGCTGATTTCAGAGTTTTTTCGCTCGCTATAGTATATGGTATTTAGACGATTTAAGGGCTCTGGGTCAATTTTATAGTTTTTCTGTAGACTCTACAGGCTTTTAGACTGATTATAGGGTTTTCGGCTTATTATAGGGTTTTAGGCCAGTTTTATGGCTTTCTGATCAATTTTTGGGCTTCTGGCCGATTTCAAGGTTTTTCCGATGTTTATAGTATAGGGTATTTGGTCAATTTAAGGGATCTGGGTCAATTTTATTGTTTTTATGTAGACTCTAATGGCTTTTAGATTGTTTTTTCTGTTTTCGGCTTATTATAGGGATTTTAGGCTGTGAAGAAGGTCTTGCTCCTGACCCTGGCTGAGGTTTTGATGACGACAAGCTCATCAGCAAAAAGAAGAAAAGAAGACTAATAGGAAACAGCGCTATAAAGATCATCATTTACCTAGAAGTCTTAGTTTAGGTGAGTTATGCTTCTAAAGGTCTCTCAAAGCATAAAGGCTCTTTAAAACACCTAAACTAATCAAGCTTAATGTTTTCATAACTTAAAAGAAGTAGAAAAACTTAAGCCGATCTTAAAAGATCAAGTTTCTGGATGTTGGACTTCAGTGTAATCGTTTTCAGCCTTCTGGTAATCGATTACACCTAGGCAAGTAATCGATTACCTCTTGCTTGTAATCGATTACATGTTTGAATTTGAAATTCAAACTGTAACGGCTCTTAGTGTAATCGATTACCTAAGTGATGTAATCAATTACACACACGAAAAGTTGCATCTTTTCATGAACCATTGTGTCTCAAACCTTTTGGGAAAGGTTGCATTGGTTCAAGGACGTTTCCCTTGCCTATATAAAGTCCATTTGAGTCCAGAACATGACAACACATGAGAATACAACATTAAGCCAAAGCTTTTCCAAAATAGTTCATTCATTAAGTCGTTTAGAACTTAAACTTTCAAAGAGCCTAAATTCTGAGTTCATGATCTTCATGTTTATAAGAACACTCTAGTTGTTCATATCTTGAGGAACTCGGAATCTTGTTATGCTTAAGAGCCTTAAAGCATAAATTCTCATGATCAATCCACTTGTATGTTAAAGGATTGATACAGCCAATTGTAAACTCTTCTTCATCTCTTTCTGATAGATTGAGTATTCACTGTGGATCTCGGTGAAGGGTTGTTGATACTGAAAGTGGTGTACTTTCATGGTGTTGATTGAAGGTGGTTTAGCCTTCAAGGTCTGAAGGTGGTTTGCCTTCAGGAACTGAAAGTGGTATACTTTCAGGGGCTGTTGAAAGTGGTATACTTTCACCGGAAATTGATAGAAATTCTTAGGGTCCTTGGTGTAAGAACATGTAAGAGATTTTTATCAATAGTGGAAAAATCCTCAAGGGATTTTCTTGAGGGACTGGACGTAGCCTTCAGTGGATAGAAGGTGAACCAGGATAAAATTCTGTGTGTGTGAATTCTTCTATCCTTCATCTTTACTTTCAAGAAACGCTTAATTCCGCTGCAATCGTTTGATGTTACATTTATCTTGAAAGTAAGAAGTTATCAAGGCGAAAATCGGGTAAACCTGATTCACCCCCCCCCCTCTCAGGTTGCTATCTATACTAACATTGGCCAGCTTTAGGGCTTTTTGATCAACTTTAGGGCTTTCGGCCGATTTTAGGGTTTTTCCGCTGACAATAATAAAGGGCATTTGAATGATTTAAGGCCTCTGGTCAAATTTATAGTTTTTCCGTAGACTCTAGGCTTTAAGACTGATTCTAGGGTTTTAGGCTTATTATAAGCTTTGAGGGCGGCTTTATGGTTTTTCTGATCAACTTTTAGCCAATTTCAGGGTTTTCGGCAGATTTCAGAGTTTTTCCGCTGACTACAGTATAGGGTATTTGGACGATTTAAGGGCTCCGGGTCAATTTTATGGTTTTTCTGTAAACTCTAGGCTTTTAGACTGATATTAGGGTTTTTGTCTTATTATAGGGTTTTAGGTCAGCTTTAGGGCTTTCCGATCAACTTTACAGCATTTTCGGCTGATTTCAGGGTTTTCGGCCGATTTCAGATTTTTTCCGCTGACTATAGTATATGTTATTTGGACGATTTAAGGGCTGTGTCAATTTTTGGTTTTTCTGTAGAATCTACGCTTTTAGACTTATTCTAGGGTTTTCGGATTATTATAGGGTTTGAGGGCGGAAGATTTCAAGGTTTTTCCGCTGACTACAGTATACGGTATTTGGACGATTTAAGGGCTTCGGGTCAATTTTATGGTTTTTCTGTAAACTCTAGGCTTTTAGACTGATTTTAGGGTTTTCGTCTAATTATAGGGTTTTAGGCTGGCTTTAGGGATTTCTGATCAACTTTAGGGCATCTGGCATATTACAGCATTTTCGGCTGATATCGGGGTTTTCGGCCGATTTTAGATTTTTTCCGCTGACTATAGTATATGTTACTTGGACGATTTAAGGTCTCTGTGTCAATATTTTGGTTTTTCTGTAGTCTCTACGCTTTTAGACTTATTTTAGGGTTTTTGGCTTAATTTAGCGTTTTAAGCTAGCTTTAGGGCTTTGTGATCAACTTTAGGGTTCTCGGCCGATTTCAGGGTTTTTGCGATGTAAGGGCTCTGGGTCAGTTTTATTGTTTTTCTGTAGAATCTAGGATTTTAGACTGATTTTAGGGATTTTGGCTTATTAAAGGGATTTAGGCTGGTTTTATGGCTTTCGGATGAACATTAGGGCTTTTGGCTGATTTCAGTGTTTTCGGCCGGTTTCAGAGTTTTTTCGTTGACTATAGTATAAGGTATCTGGACGATTTAAGGGCTCTGGGTCAATTTTATGGTTATTCCGTACTATAGGCTTTTAGACTTGATTTAGGGTTTTCGGCTTATTATGGGGTTTTAGGCCAGCTTTAAAGCTTTCAGATTAACTTTTCGGGTTTTTACCGATTTCAGGGTTTTTGGCCGATTTTAGGGTTTTTGGCCGATTTAAGGGTTTTCGGCTGATTTCAGAGTTTTTCCGCTCACTATAGTATATGGTATTTGGACGATTTAAGGGCTCTGGGTCAATTTTATAGTTTTTCTCTAGACTCTATAGGCTTTTAGACTGATTTTAGTGTTTTCGGCATACTATAGGGTTTTAGGCCAGCTTTATGGCTTTCTGACCAGTTTTTGGGCTTCTGGCCAATTTCAGGGTTTTTCCGATGTTTATAGTATAGGGTATTTGGTCAGTTTAATGGATCTGGGTCAATTTTATTGTTTTTCTATAGACTCTAATGGCTTTTAGATTGATTTTAGTGTTTTCGGCTTATTATAGGGATTTTAGGCCGGCTTTAGGGCTTTTTGATTAACTTTAGGGCTTTTGGCTGATTTCAGGGTTTTCGGCCGATTTTAGGGTTTTTCCGTTGACAATAATAAAAGGAATTTGAATGATTTAAGTCCTTTGGTCAGTTTTATTGTTTTTCCGTAGACTCTAGGCTTTAGCACTGATTCTAGGGTTTTCGGCTTATTATAGGGTTTGAGGGCGGCCTTATGGTTTTTCTGATCAACTTTTAGCCAATTTCAGGGTTTTCGGCTGATTTCAGGGTTTTTCCGCTGACTACAGTATAGGGTATTTGGACGATTTAAGGGGCTTCGGGTCAATTTTATTGTTTTTCTGTAAACTCTATGCTTTTAGACTGATTTTAGGGTTTTCGTCTTAATCTAGTGTTTTAGGCCAGCTTTAAGGCTTTCTAATCAATTTTAAGGTTCTCGGCAGATTTCAGGGTTTTTCCGATGTAAGGGCTCTGGGTCAGTTTTATTGTTTTTTTGTAGACTCTAGGATTTTAGACTAATTTTAGGGATTTTGGCTTATTATAGGGATTTAGGCTGGTTTTATGGCTTTCGGATCAACATTAAGGCTTTTGGCTGATTTCAGTGTTTTCGACCGATTTCGGGGTTTTTTCGTTGACTATAGTATAAGGTATCTGGACGATTTAAGGGCTCTGGGTCAATTTTATGGTTATTCTGTAGACTCTAGGCTTTTAGACTGGATTTAGTGTTTTCGGCTTCTTATGGGGTTTTAGACCAACTTTAAAACTTTCGGATTAACTTTTGTGGTTTTTGCCGATTTCAGGGTTATTGGCCGATTTCATGGTTTTTGGCCGATTTCATGGTTTTTTGCCGATATCAGAGTTTTTCCGCTCACTATAGTATATGGTATTTGGACGATTTCAGATCCCTAGGTCAATTTTATTGTTTTTCTGTAGACTCTATAGGCTTTTAGACTGATTTTAGGGTTTTCGGCTTATTATAGGATATTGGGCCAGCTTTATGGCTTTCTGATCAATTTTTGGGCTTCTGGCCGATTTCACGATTTTTCTGATGTTTATAGTACAGGGTATTTGGTCAATTTAATGGATCTGGGTCAATCTTATTGTTTTTCTGTAGACTCTAATGGCTTTTAGATTGATTTTTGTGTTTTCGGCTTATTATAGGGATTTTAGGCCAGCATTAATGCTTTTTGATCAACTTTAGGGCTTTTGGCCGATTTCAGGGTTTTCGGCCGATTTTAGGGTTTTTCTGCTGACAATATTAAAGGGCATTTGAATGATTTAAGGACTCTAGTCAAATTTATAGTTTTTCCGTAGACTCTAGGCTTTAAGGCTGATTCTAGGGTTTTCGGCTTATTATGGTTTTTCTAATCAACTTTTAGCAAATTTTAGGGTTTTCGGCATATTTCAGGGTTTTTCCGCTGACTACAGTATACGGTATTTGGATGATTTAAGGGGCTCCGGGTCAATTTTATGGTTTTTCTGTAAACTCTGGGCTTTTAGACTGATTTTAGGGCTTTCTGATCAACTTTAGGGCATTTGGCAGGTTACAGCATTTTCGGCTGTTTCAGGGTTTTCGGTCGATTTCAGATTTTTTCCGCTGACTATAGTATATATTATTTGGACGATTTAAGGGCTCTGTGTCAATTTTTTGATTTTTCTGTAGACTCTACTCATTTAGACTTATTTTAGGGTTTTTGGCTTAATATAGGGTTTTAGACCAGCTTTAGGGATTTCTGATCAACTTTAGTGTTTTCGGCTTATTATAGGGATTTTAGGCTGGGTTTAGGGCTTTTTGATCAACTTTAGGGCTTTTGGCCGATTTTAGGGTTTTCGGCCGATTTTAGGGTTTTTCCGCTGACAATAATAAAGGGCATTTGAATGATTTAAGGCCTCTAGTCAAATTTATAGTTTTTCCGTAGACTCTAGGCTTTAAGACTGATTCTAGGGTTTTCAGCTTATTATAGGGTTTTAGGGCGGCTTTATGGTTTTTCTGGTAAACTTTTAGCCAATTTCAGGGTTTTCAACTGATTTCAGGGTTTTTCCGCTGACTACAGTATAGGGTATTTGGACGATTTAAGGGCTCCGGGTCAATTTTATGGTTTTTCTGTAAACTCTAGGCTTTCAGGCTGATTTTCGGGTTTTCGTCTTATTATAGGGTTTTAGGCCGTCTTTAGGGCTTTCTGATCAACTTTAGGGCATTTGGCATATTACGGCATTTTCTGCTGATTTCAAGGTTTTCGCCCGATTTCAGATTTTTTCCGCTGACTGTAATATATGTTATTTGGACGATTTAAGGGCCTTGTGTCAATTTTTTCATTTTTCTATAGACTCTACGCTTTTAGGCTTATTTTAGGGTTTTTGGCTTAATATAGGGTTTTAGGCTAGCTTTAGGGCTTTCAGATCAACTTTAGGGTTCTCGGCCGATTTAAGGGTTTTTCCGATGTAAGGGCTCTGGGCCAGTTTTATTGTTTTTCTGTAGACTCTAGGAATTCAGACTGATTTTAGGGATTTTGGCTTATTATAGGGATTTTGGCTGGTTTTATGGCTTTCGGATCAACATTAGGGCTTTTGGATGATTTCAGTGTTTTCGGCCGATTTCAAGGTTTTTTTGTTGACTATAGTATAGGGTAAATGGACGATTGAAGGGCTCTGGGTCAATTTTATGGTTATTCTGTAGACTCTAGGCTTTTAGACTGGATTTAGGGTTTTCGGCTTATTATACGGTTTTAGGCCAGCTTTCGGATTAACTATTTGCCGATTTCAGGGTTTTTGGCCAATTCAAGGGTTTTCGGCTGATTTCAGAGTTTTTCCGCTCACTATAGTATATGGTATCTGGACGATTTAAGGGCTCTGGGTCAATTTTATGGCTATTCTGTAGACTCTAGGCTTTTAGACTGGATTTAGGGTTTTCAACTTATTATGGGGTTTTTGGCCAGCTTTAAAGCTTTCGGATTAACTTTTGGGGTTTTTGCCGATTTCAAGGTTTTTTGCCGATTTCAGGGTTTTTGGCCGATTTCAGTGTTTTCGGCTGATTTCAGAGTTTTTCCGCTCACTATAGGCTTTTAGACTGATTTTAGGGTTTTCGGCTTATTATAGGGTTTTAGGCCAGCTTTATGGCTTTCTGATCAATTTTTGGGATTCTGGCCGATTTCAAGGTTTTTCCGATGTTTATAGTATAGGGTATTTGGTCAATTTAAGGGATCTGGGTCAATTTTATTGTTTTTCTGTCAACTCTAATGGCTTTTAGATTGATTTTAGTGTTTTTGGCTTATTATAGGGATTTTAGGCCGACTTTAGGGCTTTTGACTGATTTTAGGGATTTCGGCTGATTTTAGGGTTTTTTCGCTGACAATAATAAAGGGCATTTGAATGATTTAAGGCCTCTGGTCAAATTTATAGTTTTTCCGTAGACTCAAGGCTTTAAGACTGATTCTAGGGTTTTTGGCTTATTATAGGGTTTGAGGGTGGCTTTATGGTTTTTCTGATCAACTTTTAGCAAATTTCAGGGTTTTCGGCAGATTTCAGGGTTTTTCCGCTGACTACAGTATAGGGTATTTGGACGATTTATGTGCTCCGGGTCAATTTTATGGTTTTTCTGTAAACTCTAGTCTTTTAGACTGATTTTAGGGTTTTCGTCTTATTATAGGGTTTTAAACCGGCTTTGGGCTTTCTGATCAACTTTAGGGCATTTGGCAGATTACAGCATTTTCGGCTGATTTCAGGGTTTTCGGCCGATTTCAGATTTTTTCCGCTGGCTATAGTATATGTTATTTGGACAATTTAAGGGCTCTGTGTCAATTTTATGGTTTTCCTGTAGACTCTACGCTTTTAGACTTATTTTAAGGTTTTTGGCTTAATATAGGGTTTTAGGCCAGCTTTAGGGCTTTCTGATCAACTTTAGGGTTCTCGGCCGATTTCAGGGTTTTTCCGATGTAAGAGCTCTGGGTCAGTTTTATTGTTTTTCTGTAGACCCTAGGATTTCAGACTGATTTTAGGGATTTTGGCTTAATATGGGGATTTAGGCTGGTTTTATGGCTTTCGGATCAACATTAGGGCTTTTGGCTGATTTCAGTGTTTTCGACCGATTTCAGGTTTTTTCGTTGACTATAGTATAGGGTATCTGGACGATTTAAGGGCTCTGGGTCAATTTTATGGTTATTCTGTAGACTCTAGGCTTTTAGACTGGATTTAGGTTTTCGGCTTATTACGGGGTTTTAGGCTAGCTTTAAAGCATTCGGATTAACTTTTGGGGTTTTTGCCGATTTCAGGGTTTTTGGCCGTTTTAAGGGTTTTCGGCTGATTTCAAAGTTTTTCCACTCACTATGTTATATGGTATTTAGACGATTTAAGGGCTCTGGGTCAGTTTCATAGTTTTTCTGTAGACTCTATATGCTTTTAGACTGATTTTAGGGTTTGCGGCTTATTAGAGGGTTTTAGGCCAGCTTTATGGCTTTCTAATCAATTTTGGGGCTTCTGGCCGATTTCAGGGTTTTTCCCATGTTTATAGTATTGGGTATTTGGTCAATTTAAGGGATCTGGGTCAATTTTATTGTTTTTCTGTAGACTCTAATTGCTTTTAGATTGATTTTAGTGTTTTCGGCTTATTATAGGGATTTTAGGCCGGCTTTAGGGCTTTTGACCGATTTCAGGGTTTGCGGCCGATTTTAGGGTTTTTCCGGTGACAATAATAAAGGGCATTTGAATGATTTAAGGCCTCTGGTAAAATTTATAGTTTTTCCGCTCACTATAGGCTTTTAGACTGATTTTAGGGTTTTCGGCTTATTATAGGGTTTTAGGCCAGCTTTATGGCTTTCTGATCAATTTTTGGGATTCTGGCCGATTTCAAGGTTTTTCCGATGTTTATAGTATAGGGTATTTGGTCAATTTAAGGGATCTGGGTCAATTTTATTGTTTTTCTGTCAACTCTAATGGCTTTTAGATTGATTTTAGTGTTTTTGGCTTATTATAGGGATTTTAGGCCGACTTTAGGGCTTTTGACTGATTTTAGGGATTTCGGCTGATTTTAGGGTTTTTTCGCTGACAATAATAAAGGGCATTTGAATGATTTAAGGCCTCTGGTCAAATTTATAGTTTTTCCGTAGACTCAAGGCTTTAAGACTGATTCTAGGGTTTTCGGCTTATTATAGGGTTTAAGGGTGGCTTTATGGTTTTTCTGATCAACTTTTAGCAAATTTCAGGGTTTTCGGCAGATTTCAGGGTTTTTCCGCTGACTACAGTATAGGGTATTTGGACGATTTATGTGCTCCGGGTCAATTTTATGGTTTTTCTGTAAACTCTAGTCTTTTAGACTGATTTTAGGGTTTTCGTCTTATTATAGGGTTTTAAGCCGGCTTTGGGCTTTCTGATCAACTTTAGGGCATTTGGCAGATTACAGCATTTTCGGCTGATTTCAGGGTTTTCGGCCGATTTCAGATTTTTTCCGCTGGCTATAGTATATGTTATTTGGACAATTTAAGGGCTCTGTGTCAATTTTATGGTTTTCCTGTAGACTCTACGCTTTTAGACTTATTTTAAGGTTTTTGGCTTAATATAGGGTTTTAGGCCAGCTTTAGGGCTTTCTGATCAACTTTAGGGTTCTCGGCCGATTTCAGGGTTTTTCCGATGTAAGAGCTCTGGGTCAGTTTTATTGTTTTTCTGTAGACCCTAGGATTTCAGACTGATTTTAGGGATTTTGGCTTAATATGGGGATTTAGGCTGGTTTTATGGCTTTCGGATCAACATTAGGGCTTTTGGCTGATTTCAGTGTTTTCGACCGATTTCAGGTTTTTTCGTTGACTATAGTATAGGGTATCTGGACGATTTAAGGGCTCTGGGTCAATTTTATGGTTATTCTGTAGACTCTAGGCTTTTAGACTGGATTTAGGTTTTCGGCTTATTACGGGGTTTTAGGCTAGCTTTAAAGCTTTCGGATTAACTTTTGGGGTTTTTGCCGATTTCAGGGTTTTTGGCCGTTTTAAGGGTTTTCGGCTGATTTCAAATTTTTTCCACTCACTATGTTATATGGTATTTAGACGATTTAAGGGCTCTGGGTCAGTTTCATAGTTTTTCTGTAGACTCTATATGCTTTTAGACTGATTTTAGGGTTTGCGGCTTATTAGAGGGTTTTAGGCCAGCTTTATGGCTTTCTAATCAATTTTGGGGCTTCTGGCCGATTTCAGGGTTTTTCCCATGTTTATAGTATTGGGTATTTGGTCAATTTAAGGGATCTGGGTCAATTTTATTGTTTTTCTGTAGACTCTAATTGCTTTTAGATTGATTTTAGTGTTTTCGGCTTATTATAGGGATTTTAGGCCGGCTTTAGGGCTTTTGACCGATTTCAGGGTTTGCGGCCGATTTTAGGGTTTTTCCGGTGACAATAATAAAGGGCATTTGAATGATTTAAGGCCTCTGGTAAAATTTATAGTTTTTCCGTAGACTCTAGGCTTTAAGCCTGATTCTAGGGTTTTCGGCTTATTATAGGGTTTGAGGGCGGCTTTATGGTTTTTCTAATCCACTTTTAGCCAATTTCAGGGTTTTCGGCAGATTTCAGGGTTTTTCCGCTGACAACAGTATAGAGTATTTGGACGATTTAAGGGCTCCGGGTCAATTTTATGGTTTTTCTGTAAACTCTAGGCTTTTAGACTGATTTTAGGTTTTTCGTCTTATTATAGGGTTTTATGCCGGCTTTAGGAATTTCTGATCATCTTTAGGGCATTTGGCAGCTTACAGCATTTTCGGCTGATTACAGGGTTTTCGGCCGATTTCAGATTTTTTTCCGCTGACTATATTATATGTTATTTGGACGATTTAAGGGTTTTGTGTCAATTTTTTGGTTTTTCTGTAGATTCTACGCTTTTAGACTTATTTTAGGGATTTTGGCTTAATATAGGGTTTTAGGCAAGCTTTAGGGCTTTCTGATCAACTTTAGGGTTCTCGGCCGATTTCAGGGATTTTCCGATGTAAGGGCTCTGGGTCAGTTTTATTGTTTTTCTGTAGACTCTAGGATTTCAGACTCATTTTAGGGATTTTGGCTGGTTATAGGGATTTAGGATGGTTTTATGGCTTCCGGATCAACATTAGGGCTTTTGGCTGATTTCAGTGTTTTCGGCCGATTTCAGGGTTTTTCGCAGACTAGAATAGGGTATCTGGACGATTTAAGGGCTCTGGGTCAATTTTATGGTTATTCTGTAGACTCTAGGCTTTTTGACTGGATTTAGGGTTTTAGGCCAGCTTTAAAGCTTTCGGATTAACTTTTGGGGTTTTTGCCGATTTCAGGGTTTTTGGCTGATTTCAGGGTTTTTGGCCGATTTAAGGGTTTTCGGCTGATTTCAGAGTTTTTCCGCTCATTATAGTATATGGTGTTTGCACGATTTAAGGGCTCTGGGTCTATTTTATAGTTTTTCGGTAGACTCTACAGTCTTTTAGACTGATTTTAGGGTTTTCGGCTTATTATAGGGTTTTAGGCCAGCTTTATGGCTTTCTGATCAATTTTTGGGCTTGTGGCAGATTTCAGGGTTTTTCCGATGTTTATAGTATAGGGTATTTGGTCAATTTAAGGGATCTGGGTGAATTTTATTGTTTTTTTGTAGACTCTAATGGCTTTTTAGATTGATTTTAGTGTTTTCGGCTTATTATAGGGATTTTAGGCCGGCTTTAGGGCTTTTTGATGAACTTTAGGGCTTTTGGCCGATTTCAGGGTTTTCGCCCGATTTTAGGGTTTTCGCCCGATTTTAGGGTTTTTCCGCTGACAATAATAAAGGGCATTTGAATGATTTAAGGCCTCTGGTCAAATTTATAGTTTTTCCGTAGACTCTAGGCTTTAAGACTGATTCTAGGGTTTTCGGCTTATTATAGGGTTTGAGGGCGGCTTTATGGGTTTTCTAATAAACATTCAGCCAATTTCAGGGTTTTCGGCAGATTTCAGGGTTTTTCCTCTGACTACAGTATAGGATATTTGGACGATTTAAGGGCTCCGGGTCAATTTTATGGTTTTTCTGTAAACTCTAGGCTTTTAGACTGATTTTAGGGTTTTCGACTTATTATAGGGTTTTAGGCCGGCTTTAGGGCTTTCTAATCAACTTTAAGGCATTTTGCAGATTACAGCATTTTCGTCCGATTTCAGATTTTTTCCGCTGGCTATAGTATATGTCATTTGGACGATTTAAGGGCTCTGTGTCAATTTTTTGGTTTTTCTGTATACTATACGCTTTTAGACTTATTTAAGGGTTTTTGGCTTAATATAGGGTTTTAGGCCAGCTTTAGGGCTTTCTGATCAACTCTAGGGTTCTCGGCCGATTTCAGGGTTTTTCCGATGTATGGGCTCTGTGTCAGTTTTATTGTTTTTCTGTAGACTCTAGGATTTCAGACTGATTTTAGGGATTTTGGCTTATTATAGGGATTTCAGTGTTTTCGGCCGATTTCAGGGTTTTTTCGTTGACTATAGTATAGGGTTTCCAGATGATTTAAGGGCTCTGGGTCAATTTTATGGTTGTTCTGTAGACTCTAGGCTTTTAGACTGGAGTTAGGGTTTTTGGCTTATTATGGGGTTTTAGGCCAGCTTTAAAGCTTTCGGATTAACTTTTGGGGTTTTTGCCGATTTCAGGGTTTTTGGCTGAATTAAGGGTTTTCGGCTGATTTCAGAATTTTTCCGCTCACTATAGTATATGGTATTTGGACGATTTAAGGGCTCTAGGTCAATTTTATAGTTTTTCAGTAGACTCTACAGTCTTTTAGACTGATTTTAGGGTTTTCGGCTTATTATTGGGTTTTAGGCCAGCTTTATGGCTTTCTCATCAATTTTCGGGCTTCTGGCCGATTTCAGGGTTTTTCTGATGTTTATAATATAGGGTATTTGGTCAATTCAAGGGATGTGGGTCAATTTTATTGTTTTTCTGTAGACTCTAATGGCTTTTAGATTGATTTTAGTGTTTTCGGCTTATTATAGGGATTTTAGGCCGGCTTTAGGGCTTTTTGATCAACTTTAGGGCTTGTGGCCGATTAGGGTTTTCGGCTGATTTTAGGGTTTTTCCGCTGAAAATAATAAAGGGCATTTGATAGATTTAAGGCCTCTGGTCAAATTTATAGTTTTTCCGTAGACTCTAGTCTTTAAGACTGATTCTAGGGTTTTCGGCTTATTATAGGGCTTGAGGGCGGATTTATGGTTTTTTCTAATTAACTTTTAGCCAATTTCAGGGTTTTCGGCAGATTTTAGGGTTTTTCCTCTGACTACTGTATAGGATATTTGGACGATTTAAGGGCTCCAGGTCAATTTTATGGTTTTTCTGTAAACTCTAGGCTTTTAGACTGATTTTAGGGTTTTCGTCTTATTATAGGGTTTTAGGCTGGCTTTAGGGCTTTCTGATCAACTTTAGGGCATTTGGCAGATTACAACATTTTCGGCTGATTTCAGATTTTTTCCACTGACTACATAATATATGTTATTTGGACGATTTAAGGGCTCTGTGTCAATTTTTTGGTTTTTCTGTAGACTCTACGCTTTTAGACTTATTTTAGGGTTTTTGGCTTAATATAGGGTTTTAGGCCAGCTTTAGGGCTTTTGATCAACTTTAGGCTTCTCGGCCGATTTCAGGGTTTTTGCAATGTAAGGGCTCTGGGTCAGTTTTATTGTTTTTCTGTAGACTCTAGGATTTTAAACTAATTTTAGGGATTTTGGCTTATTTTATGGCTTTCGGATCAACATTAGGGCTTTTGGCTGATTTCGGTGTTTTCGGCCGATTTCAGTGTTTTCGGCCGATTTCAGGGTTTTTTCGTTGACTATAGTATAGGGTATCTGGACGATTTAAGGGCTCTTGGTCAATTTTATAGTTTTTCTGTAGACTCTACAGGCTTTTAGACTTATTTTAGGATTTTCGGCTTATTATAGGGTTTTAGGCCAGCTTTATGGCTTTCTGATCAATTTTTGGGCTTCTGGCCGATTTCAGGGTTTTTCCGATGTTTATAGTATAGGGTATTTGGTCAATTTAAGGGATATGGGTGAATTTTATTGTTTTTCTGTAGACTCTAATGGCTTTTAGATTGATTTTAGTGTTTTCGGCTTATTATAGGGATTTTAGGCCAGCTTTAGGGCTTTTTGATCAACTTTAGGGCTTTTGGCCGATTTCAGGGTTTTCACCCGATTTTAGGGTTTTTCCGCTGACAATAATAAAGGGCATTTGAATGATTTAAGGCCTCTGGTCAAATTTATAGTTTTTCCGTAGACTTTAGGCTTTAAGAATGATTCTAGGGTTTTCGGCTTATTATAGGGTTTGAGGGCGGCTTTATGGTTTTTCTGATCAACTTTTAGCCAATTTCAGGGTTTTCGGCAGATTTCAGGGTTTTTCCACTGACTACAGTATAGGGTATTTGGACGATTTAAGGGCTCCGGGTCAATTTAATGGTTTTTCTGTAAACTCTAGGCTTTTAGACTAATTTTAGGGTTTTCGTCTTATTATAGGGTTTTAGGCCGGCTTTAGGGATTTCTTATCATCTTTAGTGCATTTGGCAGATTACAGCATTTTCGGCTGATTTCAGGGTTTTCGGCCGATTTCAGATTTTTTCCGCTGGCTATAGTATATGTTATTTGGACAATTTAAGGGCTCTGTGTCAATTTTATGGTTTTCCTGTAGACTCTACGCTTTTAGACTTATTTTAAGGTTTTTGGCTTAATATAGGGTTTTAGGCCAGCTTTAGGGCTTTCTGATCAACTTTAGGGTTCTCGGCCGATTTCAGGGTTTTTCCGATGTAAGAGCTCTGGGTCAGTTTTATTGTTTTTCTGTAGACCCTAGGATTTCAGACTGATTTTAGGGATTTTGGCTTAATATGGGGATTTAGGCTGGTTTTATGGCTTTCAGATCAACATTAGGGCTTTTGGCTAATTTTAGTGTTTTCGGCCGATTTCAGGGTTTTTTCGTTACCTATAGTATAGGGTATCCGGACGATTTAAGGGCTCTGGGTCAATTTTATGGTTGTTCTGTTAACTGGAGGCTTTTAGACTGGATTTAGGGTTTTTGGCCTATTATGGGGTTTTAGGCCAGCTTTAAAGCTTTCGGATTAACTTTTGGGGTTTTTGCCGATTTCAGGGTTTTTGGCCGAATTAAGGGTTTTCGGCTGATTTCAGAGTTATTCCGCTCACTATTGTATATGGTATTTGGACGATTTAAGGGCTCTAGGTCAATTTTATAGTTTTTGTGTAGACTCTACAGTCTTTTAGACTGATTTTAGGGTTTTCGGCTTATTATAGGGTTTTAGGCCAGCTTTATGGCTTTCTGATCAATTTTTGGGCTTCTGGCCGATTTCAGGGTTTTTCCGATGTTTATAGTATAGGGTATTTGGTCAATTTAAGGGATCTGGGTGAATTTTATTGTTTTTCTGTAGACTCTAATGGCTTTTAGATTGATTTTAGTGTTTTCGGCTTATTATAGGGATTTTAGGCCGGCTTTAGGGATTTTTTATCAACTTTAGGGCTTGTGGCCGATTTCAGGGTTTTCGGCTGATTTTAGGGTTTTTTCGCTGACAATAATAAAGGGCATTTGAATGATTTAAGGCCTCTGGTCAAATTTATAGTTTTTCCGTAGACTCAAGGCTTTATGACTGATTCAAGGGTTTTCGGCTTATTATAGGGCTTATGGGCGGCTTTATGGTTTTTCTGATCAACTTTTAGCCAATTTCAGGGTTTTCGGCAGATTTCAGGGTTTTTCCTCTGACTACAGTATAGGGTATTTGGACGATTTAAGGGCTCCAGTTCAATTTTATGGTTTTTCTGTAAACTCTAGGCTTTTAGACTGATTTTAGGGTTTTCATCTTATTATAGGGTTTTAGGCCGGCTATAGGGCTTTCTGATCAACTTTAGGGCATTTTGCAGATTACAGCATTTTTGGCCGATTTCAGATTTTTTCCGCTGACTATAGTATATGTTATTTGGACGATTTAAGGGCTCTGTGTCAATTTTTAGGTTATTCTGTAGACTATACGCTTTTAGACTTATTTTAGGGTTTTTGGCTTAATATAGGGTTTTAGGCCAGCTTTAGGGCTTTCTGATCAAATTTAGGGTTCTCGGCCGATTTCAGGGTTTTTCCGATGTATGGGCTCTATGTCAGATTTATTGTTTTTCTGTAGACTCTAGAATTTCAGACTGATTTTAGGGATTTTTGCTTATTATAGGGATTTAGGCTGGTTTTATGGCTTTCGGATCAACATTAAGGCTTTTGGCTGATTTCAGTGTTTTCGGCCGATTTCAGGGTTTTTTCGTTGACTATAGTATAGGGTATCTAGACGATTTAAGCGCTCTGGGTCAATTTTATGGTTATTTTGTAGACTCTAGGCTTTTAGACTGGTGTTAGGGTTTTCGGCTTATTATGGGGTTTTAGGCCAGCTTTAAAGCTTTCGGATTAACTTTTGGGGTTTTTGCCGATTTCAGGGTTTTTGGCCGAATTAAGGGTTTTCGTCTGATTTCAGAGTTTTTCCGCTCACAATAGTTTATGGTATTTGGACGATTTAAGGGCTCTGGGTCGATTTTATATTTATTCTGTAGACTCTACTGTCTTTTAGACTGATTTTTGGGTTTTCGGTTTATTATAGGGTTTTAGGCCAGCTTTATGGCTTTTTGATCAATTTTTGGGCTTCTGGCCGTTTTCAGGGTTTTTCCGATGTTTATAGTATAGGGTATTTGGTCAATTTAAGGGATCCGGGTGAATTTTATTGTTTTTCTGTAGACTCTAATGGCATTTAGGGCTTATTGATCAACTTTAGGGCTTTTGGCCGATTTCAGAGTTTTCGGCCGATTTTAGGGTTTTCGGCCGATTTTAGGGTTTTTTCGCTGACAATAATAAAGGGCATTTGAACGATTTAAGGCCTCTGGCCAAATTTATAGTTTTTCCGTAGACTCTAGGCTTTAAGACTGATTCTAGGGTTTTCGCTTTATTATAGGGTTTTAGGCCGGCTTTAGGGCCTTCTGATCAACTTTAGGGCATTTTGCAGATTACACCATTTTCGGCCGATTTCAGATTTTTTTCTGCTGACTATAGTATATGTTATTTGGACGATTTAAGGGCTCTGTGTCAATTTTTTTGTTTTTCTGTAGACTATACGCTTTTAGACTTATTTTAGGGTTTTTGGCTTAGTATAGGTTTTAGGCCCGCTTTAGGGCTTTCTGGTCAACTTTAGGGTTCTCGGCCGATTTCAGGGTTTTTCCAATGTATTGGCTCTGGGTCAGTTTTATTGTTTTTCTGTAGTCTCTAGGATTTCATACTGATTTTAGGAATTTTTGCTTATTATAGCGATTTTGGTTGGTTTTATGGCTTTCGTGTCAACATTAGGGCTTTTGGCTGATTTCAGTGTTTTCGGCCGATTTCAAGGTTATTTCGTTGACTTAGTATAGGGTATCTAGACAATATAAGGGCTCTGGGTCCATTTTATGGTTATTCTGTAGACTCTACGCTTTTAGACTTATTTTAGGGTTTTCGTCTTATTATAGGGTTTTAGGCCGGTTTAAGGGCTTTCTAACAATTTTATGCCATTTGGCAGATTACAGCATTTTCGGCTGATTTCAGGGTTTTCGGCCGATTTCAGAATTTTTCCGCTCACTATAGTATATGTTATTTGGACGATTTAAGGGCTCTGTGTCAATTGTTTGGTTTTTCTGTAGACTCTACGCTTTTAGACTTATTTTGGGGTTTTTGGGTTAATATAGAGTTTTAGGCCAGCTTTAGGGCTTTCTGATCAACTTTAGGGTTCTCGGCCGATTTCAGGGTTTTTCAGATGTAAGGGCTCTAGGTCAGTTTTATTGTTTTTCTGTAGATTCTAGGATTTCAGACTGATTTTAGGTGATTTCGGTGTTTTCGGCCGATTTCAGGGTTTTTTCGTTGACTATAGTATAGGGTATCTGGACGATTTAAGAGCTCTAGGTCAATTTTATGGTTATTATGTAGAGTCTAGGCGTTTAGACTGGATTTAGGGTTTTAGGCTTATTATGGGGTTTTAGGCCACCTTTAGACTGGATTTAAGGGTTTTCGGCTGATTTCAGAGTTTTTCTGCTCACTATAGTATATGGTATTTGGAAGATTTAAGGGCTCTGGGTCAATTTTATAGTTTTTCTGTAGACTTTACAGGCTTTTCGACTGATTTTAGGGCTTTTAGCATATTATAGGGTTTTAGGCCAGCTTTATGGCTTTCTGATCAATTTTTGGGCTTCTGGCCGATTTCAGGGTTTTCGGCCGATATTAGGGTTTTTCCGCTGACAATAATAAAGGGCATTTGAATGATTTAAGGCCTCTGGTCAAATTTTTAGTTTTTCCGTAGACTCTAGGCTTTAAGACTGATTCTAGGGTTTTCGGCTTATTATAGGGTTTGAGGGCTGCTTTATGGTTTTTTTGATCAACTTGTAGCCAATTTCAGGGTTTTCGGCAGATGTCAGGGTTTTTCCGCTGACTACAGTATAGGGTATCTGGACGATTTAAGGGCTCCGGGTCAATTTTATGGTTTTTCTGTAAACTCTAGGCTTTTTAGACTGATTTTAGGGTTTTCGTCTTATTATAGGGATTTTAGGCCGTCTTTAGGGGTTTCTGATCAACTTTAGGGCATTTGGCATATTACAGCATTTTTGGCCGATTTCATGGTTTTTGGCCGATTTCAGGCTTTTTGGCTGATTTAAGGGTTTTCGGCTGATTTCAGAGTTTTTTCGCTCGCTACAGTTTATGTTATTTAGATGATTTAAGGGCTCTGGGTCAATTTTATAGTTTTTTTGTAGCCTCTACAGGCTTTTAGACTGATTATAGTGTTTTCGGATTATTATAGGGTTTTAGGCCAGTTTTACGGCTTTCTGATCAATTTTTGGGCTTCTGGCCGATTTTAGGGTTTTTCTGATGTTTATAGTATAGGGTATTTGGTCAATTTAAGGGATCTGGGTCAATTTTATTGTTTTTCTGTAGACTCTAATGGCTTTTAGATTGATTTTAGTGTTTTCGGCTTATTATAGGGATTTTAGACCGGCTTTAGGTCTTTTTGATCAGCTTTAGGGCTTTTGGCCGATTTCAGGGTTTTCGGCCGATTTTAGGGTTTTTCCGCTGACAATAATATAGGGCATTTGAATGATTGGCCTCTGGTCAAATTTATCGTTTTTCCGTAGACTCTATAGGCTTTTAGACTGATTTTAGGGTTTTCGGCTTATTATAGGGTTTTATGTTAGCTTTATGGCTTTCTGGTCAATTTTTGGGATTCTGGCCGATTTCAGGGTTTTTGCGATGTTTATCGTATAGGGTATTTGGTCAATTTAAGGGATCTGGGTCAATTTTGTTGTTTTTCTGTAGACTCTAATGGCTTTTAGATTGATTTTAGTGTTTTCGGCTTATTATAGGGATTTTAGCCGGCTTTATGGCTTTCTGATCAACTTTAGGGCATTTGGCAGATTACAACATTTTCGGCTGACTATAGTATATGTTATTTGGACGATTTAAGGGCTCTGTGTCAATTTTTTGGTTTTGCTGTAGACTCTACGCTTTTAGACTTATTTTAGGGTTTTTGGCTTAATATAGGGTTTTAGGCTAGCTTTAGGGCTTTCTGATCAACTTTAGGGTTGTCTGCCGATTTCAGGGTTTTTCCGATGTAAGGGCTCTGGGTCAATTTTATTGTTTTTCAGTAGACTCTCGGATTTCAGACTGATTTTAGGGATTTTGGCTTATTATATAGGGATTTAGGCTGGTTTTATGGCTTTCTAATCAAGACTAAGCCTTTTGGCTGATTTCAGTGTTTTCGGCCGATTTCATGGTTTTTTCGTTGACTATAGTATAGGGTATTTGGACGATTTAAGGGCTCTGGGTCAATTTTATGGTTATTCTGTACACTCTAGGCTTTTAGACTGGATTTAGGGTTTTTGGCTTATTATGGGGTTTTAGGCCAGCTTTAAAGCTTTCGGATTAACTGTTGGGGTTTTGGCCGATTTCAAGGTTTTTGGCCGATTTCAGGGTTTTTGGCCGATTTCAGGGTTTTCGGCTGATTTCAGAGTTTGCCCGCTCACTATAGTATATGGTATTTGGACGATTTAAGGGCTCTGGGTCAATTTTATAGTTTTTCTGTAGACTCTATAGGCTTTTAGACTGATTTTAGGGTTTTCGGCTTATTATAGGGTTTGAGGGCGGCTTTATGGTTTTTCTGATCAACTTTTAGCCAATTTAAGGGTTTTCGGCAGATTTCAGGGTTTTTCCGCTGACTACAATATAAGGTATTTGGACGATTTAAGGACTCCGGGTCAATTTTATGGTTTTTCTGTAAACTCTAGGCTTTTGGACTGCTTTTAGGGTTTTCGTCTTATTATAGGGTTTTAGGCCGGCTTTAGGGCTTTCTGATCAACTTTAGGGCATTTGGCAGATTATAGCAGTTTCGGCCGATTTCATATTTTTTCCGCTGACTATATAGTATATGTTATTTGGACGATTTAAGGGCCCTGTGTCAATTTTTTGGTTTTTCTGTAGACCTACGCTTTTAGACTTATTTTAGGGTTTTTGGCTTAATATAGGGTTTTAGGCCAGCTTTAGGGCTTTCTGATCAACTTTAGGGTTCTCGACCGATTTCAGTGTTTTTCCGATTTAAGTGCTCCGGGTCAATTTTATTGTTTTTCTGTAGACTCTATAGGCTTTTAGACTGATTTTAGGGTTTTCGGCTTATTATAGGGTTTTAGGCCAGCTTTATGGCTTTCTGATCAATTTTTGGGCTTCTGGCCGATTTCAGGGTTTTTCCTATGTTTATAGTATAGGGTATTTGGTCAATTTAAGTGATCTGGGTCTATTTTATTGTTTTTTTTGTAGAATCTAATGGCTTTTAGATTGATTTTAGTGTGTTCGGCTTATTATAGGGATTTTAGGCCGGCTTTAGGGCTTTTTGATCAACTTTAGGGCTTTTGGCCGATTTTAGGGTTTTCGGCCGATTTTAGGGTTTTTTCGCTGACAATAATAAAGGGCATTTGAATGATTTAAGGCCTCTGGTCAAATTTATTGTTTTTCCGTAGACTCTAGGCTTTAAGACTGATTCTTGGGTTTTCGGCTTATTATAGGGTTTGAGGGTGGCTTTATGGTTTTTCTGATAAACTTTTAGCCAATTTCAGGGTTTTCGGCAGATTTCAGGGTTTTTCGCTGACTACAGTATAGTGTATTTGGACGAATTAAGGGCTCCGGGTCAATTTTATGGTTTTTCTGTAAACTCTAGGCTTTTAGACTGATTTTAGGGTTTTCGTCTTATTATAGGGTTTTAGGCCGGCTTTAGGCCTTTCTGATCAACTTTAGGGCTTTTCTCAGATTATAGCATTTTCGGCCGATTTCAGATTTTTTTCCTCTGACCATAGTATATGTTATTTGGACGATTTAAGGGCCCTGTGTCAATTTTTTGGTTTTTCTGTAGACCCTACGCTTTTAGACTTATTTTAGGGTTTTTGGCTTAATATAGGGTTTTAGGCCAGCTTTAGGACTTTCTGGTCAACTTTAGGGTTCTCGACCGATTTCAGTGTTTTTCCGATTTAAGGGCTCTGGGTCAGTTTTATTGTTTTTCTGTAGACTCTATAGGCTTTTAAACTGATTTTAGGGTTTTCGGCTTATTATAGGGTTTTAGGCCAGGTTTAAGGCTTTCTGATCAGTTTTTGGGCTACTGGCCGATTTCAGGGTTTTTCCGATGTTTATAGTATACGGTATTTTGTCAATTTAAGGGATCTTGGTCAATTTTGTTGTTTTTCTGTAGACTCTAATGGCTTTTAGATTGATTTTAGTGTTTTCGGCTTATAATATGGATTATAGGCCGGCTTTAGGGCTTTTTGATCAACTTTAGGGCTTTTGGCCGATTTTAGGGTTTTCGGCCGATTTGAGGTCTTTTCCGCTGACATAAAGGGCATTTGAATGATTTAAGGCCTCTGGTCAAATTTATAGTTTTTTCGTAGACTCTAGGCTTTAAGACTGATTCTAGGGTTTTCGGCTCATTATACGGTTTGAGGGCGGCTTTATGGTTTTTCTGATCAACTTTTAGCCAATTTCAGGGTTTTCGGCAGATTTCAGGGTGTTTTCGCTGACTACAGTATAGGGTATTTTGACGATTTAAGGGCTCCGGGTCAATTTTATGGTTTTTTTGTAAACTCTAGGCTTTTAGACTGATTTTAGGGTTTTCGTCTTATTATAGGGTTTTAGGCCGGCTTTAGGGCTTTCTGATCAACTTTAGGGCAATTTCAGATTTTTCGGCTGATTATAGTATATATTATTTGGACGATTTAAGGGCTTTGTGTCAATTTTTTGGTTTTTCTGTAGACTCTACCCTTTTAGACTTATTTTATGGTTTTTGGCTTAATATAGGGTTTTAGGCCAGCTTTAGGGCTTTCTGATCAACTTTAGGGTTCTCGGCCGATTTCAGGGTTTTTCCGATGTAAGGGCTCTGGGCAGTTTTATTGTTTTTCTGTAGACTCTAGGATTTTAAACTGATTTTAGGGATTTTGGCTTATTACAGGGATTTAGGCTGGTTTTATGGCTTTCGAATCAACATTAGGGCTTTTGGCTGATTACAGCATTTTCGGCTCATTTCAGGGTTTTCGGCCAATTTCAGATTTTTTTCCGCTGACTATAGTATATGTTATTTGGACGATTTATGGGCTCTGTGTCAATTTTTTGGTTTTTCTATAGACTCTACGCTTATAAAATTATTTTAGGGTTTTTGGCTTAATATAGGGTTTTAGGCCAGCTTTAGGGCATTCTGATCAACTCTAGGGTTCTCGGCCGATTTCAGGGTTTTTTCGATGTAAGGACTCTGGGTCAGTTTTATTGTTTTTCTGTAGACTCTAGGATTTCAGACTCATTTTAGGGATTTTGGCTTATTATAGGGATTTAGGCTGGTTTTATGGCTTTCGGATCAATATTAGGGCTTTTGGCTGATTTCACTGTTTTCGGCGATTTCAGGGTTTTTTCGTTGACTGTAGGCTTTTAGACTGGATTTAGGGTTTTCGGCTAATTATGGGGTTTTAGGCCAGCTTTAAAGCTTTCGAATTAACTTTTGGGGTTTTTGCCGATTTTAGGGTTTTTGGCCGATTTCAGGGTTTTTGGCTGATTTCAGAGTTTTTCCGCTCACTATAGTATTTGGAATTTGGACGATTTAAGGGCTCTGGGTCAAATTTATAGTTTTTCTGTAGACTCTACAGGCTTTTAGACTGATTTTATGGTTTTCGGCTTATTATAGGGTTTTAGGCCAGCTTTATTGCTTTCTGATCAATTTTTGGGCTTTTCGCCAATTTCAGGGTTTTTTCCGATGTTTATAGTATAGGGTATTTGGTCAATTTAAGGGATATGGGTCAATTTGATTGTTTTTCTGTAGACTCTAATGGCTTTTAGATTGATTTTAGTGTTTTCGACTTATTATAGGGATTTTAGGCTTGTTTTAGGGCTTTTTGATCAACTTCCTTTTGGCCGATTTTAGGGTTTTTTTGCTGACAATAATAAAGGGCAGTTGAAAGATTTAAGGCCTCTGGTCAAATTTATAGTTTTCCGTAGACTCTCGGCTTTAAGACTGATTCTAGGGTTTTCGGCTTATTATAGGGTTTGAGGGCGTCTTTATGGTTTTTCTGATCAACTTTTAGTCAATTTCAGGGTTTTCGGCAGATTTCAGGGTTTTTCCGTTGACTACTGTATAGGGTATTTGGATGATTTCAGGGCTCCGGGTCAATTTTATGGATTTTCTGTAAACTATAGGGCATTTGGCAGATTACAGCATTTTCGGCTGATTTCAGCGTTTTCGGTCGATTTCAGGTTTTTTTCGCTGACTATAGTATATGTTATTTGAACGATTTAACGGCTCTATGTCAATTTTTTGGTTTTTCTGTACACTCTACGCTTTTAGACTTATTTTACGGTTTTTGGCTTAATATAGGATTTTGAGGGCAGCTTTTGGGCTTTCTAATCAACTTTAGGGTTCTCGGCCGATTTCTGGGTTTTTCCGATGTATGGGCTCTGGGTCAGTTTTATTGTTTTTCTGTAGACTTTATGATTTTAGACTGATTTTAGGGATTTTGGCTTATTATAGGGATTTAGGCTGGTTTTATGGCTTTCGGATCAACATTAGGGCTTTTGGTTGATTTCAGGGTTTTTGGCCGATTTTAGGGTTTTTGGCCGATTTAAGGGTTTTCGGCTGATTTCAGAGTTTTTCCGGTCACTATAGTATATGGTATTTGGACGACTTAAGGGCTCTGGGTCAATTTTATAGTTTTTATGTAGACTCTATAGGCTTTAAGACTGATTTTAGGGTTTTCGGCTTATTATAGGGTTTTAGGCCAGCTTTATGGCTTTCTAATCATTTTTTGGACTTCTGGCCGAATTCAGGGTTTTTCCGATGTTTATAGTATAGGGTTTTTGGTCAATTTAAGGGATCTGGGTCAATTTTATTGTTTTTCTGTAGACTCTAATGGCTTTTAGATTGATTTTAGTGTTTTCGGCTTATTATAGGGATTTTAGGCCGGCTTTAGGGCTTTTGGCCGATTTCAGGGTTTTTGGCCGATTTTAGGGTTTTTCCGCTTACAATAATAAAGGGCATTTGAATGATTTAAGGCCTCTGGTCAAATTTATAGTTTTTCAGTGTTTTCGGCCGATTTCGGGTATTTTCGGTGACTATAGTGATGGCTGGATTTTATATGATAATTTTAGGGTTTAGTCTGTTTATTTTATTATTTTTGAGTCTCATATAGGTTTTTTATTCTTTTTATTTACATTTTTATTTGGTTTTTAAACTTTATTTTATATTTTTAGGAATTTTTATAGTTATTTTTATATTTTAGGAAAGCAGGTAGAAGTTATCATTTTTGTCCAAGGACTAAACTGTAAATTTCAGGAAAGAAAGGGCCAAAGTATGAAAGTGCAAGAGTTGGGGGCTAAAAGTGAAGTTTAAGGAAAATAAAGGGTCAGAATTGAAGTGCTAACAAAGAGAGGACTAAAAGTGTAAAGATTGATTATGAAGCATCATTTCTATTTTGCACATGTGAAAAAGGATGAGTGGAGAATTGATGGTAGTGGGAAGGAGTTTTCAAAAGTTAATTGGTGGCCAATGAAGGCCATAATGGCCATCAACTCCTCCACCATTGAAATTTTTGCTATAAATAGGAGTGCTCATCCTTCGTAAAAGACACACCTATTCAGAATACAACAAGTATTCTTCTTTCCTCCTTAAGAGCATTGTTCCTAGGAATTGTGGGAAGCCAAACTTGAGCTCCTATCCAGGGTAATTCGATGCCTCTTTTAGCCATGCTTGGCTAATTCTTTTAAGTATCTTGGGTTGTTTTAGTTTATATTTTATGTCTTAGTTTTTCTTCTACATTTCTGAATAATATTTCCAATTCATGTTTTATTTCCTTGTTCTTCATTTCCTCTTAATGCGCATAAGAGTTCTTGCTTATTACTTATAACAATGGAAATTGGTAAGTAGTAAGGGAAATAGGATTTAAAAAAGGCTATATGTATATATCACTAAGGAATTAGGATAGACGTAGCTTTATGTTGGCCTGAACTTCATCTTCATCTTCTTCTTTAGTTAACTAAATTGCAAGGAATTAAATTTAGTAATTAGGAAGAAAGTTCTACATTTGTAAGGAATTAACTTGCAGAAATACTAGGCTATAGCATCATGAACTTGGTTCTAGAATTCAGAAATTAAGTAAGAGTTTGCTAGCATATTTTATAAACTATGTAATCCAACCCAAGTGCTTAAATCT
This sequence comes from Acmispon strigosus, assembly GCA_030819835.1. NCBI lineage: Eukaryota > Viridiplantae > Streptophyta > Magnoliopsida > Fabales > Fabaceae > Acmispon > Acmispon strigosus. The sequence continues at coordinate 18,555,412 of JAUAMA010000004.1, read as the reverse complement.
CATCATCTTTTCTCTTCTCTTTTATTTTATGCTATTTTATTTTCTAGTTCAAAAAACCAAACAACAACATATATCTTTTTATTTTCTGCACAAGGCTCTAAATAATTTAATAGAAAGACACTTATCCCTTGGGTACGATATCTTTTATACTACGCGATAACCATCCGTGCACTTGTGGATTTGACTATCAAGTTTTTGGCGCTGTTGGCGGGGATAGGTTATGTTCAAGTTCTTTTTATTAATTTGTTTAGTGCTGTTTTTTTTATAAAAAAGAAAAAAAATAAAAAATATTATCTGTGATATGAACTGGTGCTGCTAATTATGTTTGCTGAGTATTTTCAGGTATAGCAATGGATGAAACATTCGAACAATGGGAGGCAAAAATCCGGGCTGAACTTGAAAAGGAATATGAGAAGAAGAAGCAGGATGTATTCACTCTAATTGACGAGTTTTACTCCAAATTAGATTGCAAGCGAAAAACCGGATTTTTGCCAAGTCCTGAGCAAGAATGTAAGGCCAGGGAGATTCTACAAGTAAAGATACAAGGCATTCTGAGGAGGAAGCCCGGGGATGAACAACAACCACCTTTCATGAAAGTGAACCCGTGGTTCAAAGAGAGGAGGTGAAAGAAACCTCCATTGTAGAATTTGTCTTTAAAGACAAATTGGAAATGGAGGAAGAAGAACCTCAAAGAACCTATGTTATAGGTTCACAACAAAAAGGCAAAGAACAAGGAAGGAAAAATTTATTTATTCCTTCCATTTTTAATTTGATTATTGTTGCCTTGTTGGCTGAAAATTCATTGGGCACCATGATGTATTTGTGCCAAAGTTTGCATGATTTGCGGGGTCTAATGAATTTTGTAATAGACCCTGGTTAAAAAGTGATTAGTGAAAAGTCTACCAAAGACTATAACATTGGGCTTCTTGGGAGACAACCCAAGTGTTTCTATTGCTTTTGTTTTGTTTTGCTGAATAAATTGTTGCAGGCACCCCAACGCTCAAGCGTTGGAGGCTCAACACTCATGCGTTGAGCCCCTGCCAAAGCTGCCCAGGATTTCATAAATCCAACGCGCAAGCGTTGGAGGGGCCAACGCTCAAGCGTTGGGCCCCTGGAATCCAATTTTTTATTTTAATTCCAGCGCCCAAGCGTTGGCAAACCCAACGCTCAGGCGCTGGAGCTCGGGCAATTTTCTGTTTTTATTTTGTTTTCTGTTTTCTTTGTTTTTAAATAAAAAATTTTTGTCCACCATTTCTTGAAAAGTTTTTGATTCTTTGAGTTTTCCCTTGCTTCTATAATGGTTTTGATCTTTGGGAACTCAATAATTCTTGTTTTAAGGTGGACACAATTTTCAACCCTTGTTCTTAAGTATACTGTTTTGGGAACTAACAAGTCAAGCAAGCTTCTGCTTGTAAGACTTAGTTTGTTGAATTTTGCAGGATAGGCACCAGAGAGGAAGATCCCTCTTGAACTTGGAGTGTTCAAAGTTGAAGTTGCAATGAGGTTTCCTGGACAGTTTGTAAAAAAAGAAAAAAAGAAAAGAAAAATATTTTACCATCTTTTAGTTTTTATTTTTAGATAGGTTTATTGTTTTCATCTTTTAAATTTTAGTTTTTCTTTTTCGTAGCTTTTTATTTTTAGTTTTAGTTTTTATTTTTTCTTTTAGTATTTTTAAACTGCATGGTTGAGTGTCTTTATCCAGTCTGAATGCTACTATTGCTCAATGAATGTTTTATCTGATTGAACTGCTTTTGAAAATGATGCTATGTTTGATGCGGTTAGGATTGCATGCTGTTAGAAATGATTTGAACATCTTGATTGTTTGGTTGTTGGCAAAGTTTTTATGAGTTCTAAAAGGGGTACCACTTACCCTATGTTTTTCTGAGAGCTGAGGACTCTGAATGCATGATTGTAAGATTTTTCTGCCTTGTGTTGCATGTTGATTGGGATTTGTATACTTTGTAAGTTGAGAAGAGATTATAGGCATTTTTGAAAACTCAGATTCTTGCTTGAAATTTGATATCCACTAGTAGCCCCTTTTTGAGCCTTAAAAGAGTCATTCTTTGGATCCTACTTTGTGTGATATTTTAAGTTGTTAGTGTGAGTCATAAGCTGAAATTGCTAGAGCTATGTATGTTGGGTTTCTCTCTAATAAAAAAAAGCAGAAAAATAAAATAAGGTATGTGCCTTATGAAAAAGGAAAGAAAAAATAATGAAGTGGTGGGGTGAGAAAGAGTATGAGGGGAGTAAAATTCAATTCATTCATCCCATACATTCCACTACTTCGTTCAAAAAAAAAAAAGAGGGAAAAAATTTGAGAGAACCTATGTGTTGAAGTTTGATAAAGCTCTTAGTCAAAAATCACTTAACAACAGATTATGAGTCAAGCCAATAGAATTGCCAAGTTCTTGAAATCCACACCTTGAATTGTTCAACCCTTTGGCCAAGTTACAACCTTCAAAAATCTCTTCAAAATTACTTAGTTACATGGTTTCAGTTTTGATTTGAATGATAGGCAGAATTATCACGCTTTCTTGTTTTTCATGGAGAATGTCTTTTTGTGAGCTTAATTTGATGAACTCAACATGTTAAAAGTGCCAAGCCTAACTTTCTTGATTAATATCTGTGGAACATGCATGTCTTTCCAAATCCGCCGTGCTTTCTTGAATATTATCATCTTCTTTGGATAAAACTTTGTCTAAACTCAGGGACGAGTTTCTCTTTAAGTTTTGTCACTTGAGGACAAGCTGTCGTTGGGTATAGTGGTGTGATGACTGGATTTTATATGATAATTTTAGGGTCTTTTTATTTTATTATTTTTTAGTCTCATATAGGTTTTTTATTCTTTTTATTTAGATTTTATATTTATTTTTCATTTTGCATATAGATTAGCTTTATTTGGTTTTTAAACTTTATTTTATATTTTTAGGAATTTTTATAGTTATTTTTATATTTTAGGAAAGCTGGTAGATGTTATCATTTTTGTCCAGGGACCAAACTGTAAATTTCAGGAAAGAAAGGGCCAAAGTATGAAAGTTCAAGAGTTGGGGGCTAAAAGTGAAGTTTAAGGAAAATAAAGGGCCAGAATTGAAGTGCTAACAAAGAGAGGACCAAAAGTGTAAAGATTGAATATGAAGCATCATTTCTATTTTGCACATGTGAAAAAGGATGAGTGGATAATTGATGGTAGTGGGAAGGAGTTTTCAAAAGTTAATTGGTGGCCAATGAAGGCCATAATGCCCATCAACTCCTCCACCATTGAAATTTTTGCTATAAATAGGAGTGCTCATCCTTCGTAAAAGACACACCTAATCAGAATACAACAAGTATTCTTCTTTCCTCCTTAAGAGCATTGTTCCTAGGAATTGTGGGAAGCCAAACTTGAGCTCCTATCCAGGGTAATTCGATGCCTCTTTTAGCCATGCTTGGCTAATTCTTTTAAGTATCTTGGGTTGTTTTAGTTTATATTTTATGTCTTAGTTTTTCTTCTACATTTCTGAATAATATTTCCAATTCATGTTTTATTTCCTTGTTCTTCATTTCCTCTTAATGCGAATAAGAGTTCTTGCTTATTACTTATAACAATGGAAATTGGTAAGTAGTAAGGGAAATAGGATTTAAAAAGGGCTATATGTATATATCACTAAGGAATTAGGATAGACGTAGCTTTATGTTGGCCTGAACTTCATCTTCATCTTCTTCTTTAGTTAACTAAATTGCAAGGAATTGAATTTAGTAATTAGGAAGAAAGTTCTACATTTGTAGGGAATTAACTTGTAGAAATACTAGGGTATAGCATCATGAACTTGGTTCTAGAATTCAGAAGTTAAGTAAGAGTTTGCTAGCATATTTTATAAACTATGTAATCCAACCCAAGTGCTTAAATCTCATCATCTTTTCTCTTTTCTTTTATTTTATGCTATTTTATTTTCTAGTTCTAAAAACAAAACAACAACATATATCTTTTTATTTTCTGCACAAGGCTCTAAATAATTTAATAGAAAGCACCTATCCCTTGGGTACAATATCTTTTATACTACGCGATAACCATCCGTGCACTTGAGGATTTGGCTATCATATAGTATAGGGTATCTGGACAATTTAAGGGCTCTGGGTCAATTTTATGGTTATTCTGTAGACTCTAGGCTTTTAGACTGGATTTAGGGTTTTCGGCTTATTATGGGGTTTTAGGCCAGCTTTAAAACTTTCGAATTAACTTTCAGGGTTTTTGCCGATTTCAGGGTTTTTGGCCGATTTCAGGGTTTTTGGCCGATTTAAGGGTTTTCGGCTGATTTCAGAGTTTTTCCGCTCACTATAGTATATGGTATTTGGACGATTTAAGGGCTCTGGGTCAATTTTATAGTTTTTCTGTAGACTCTATAGGCTTTTAGACTGATTTTAGGGTTTTCGGCTTATAGGGTTTTAGGTCAGCTTTATGGCTTTCTGATCAATTTTTGGGCTTCTGGCCGATTTCAGGGTTTTTCCGATGTTTATAGTTTAGGGAATTTGGTCAATTTAAGGGATCTGGGTCAATTTAATTGTTTTTCTGTAGACTCTATGGGCTTGTAGATTGATTTTAGTGTTTTCGGCTTATTATAGGGAATTTAGGCCAGCTTTAGGGCTTTTTGATCAACTTTAGGGCTTTTGGCCGATTTCAGGGTTTTCGGCCGATTTTAGGGTTTTTTCGCTGACAATAATAAAGGGCATTTGAATGATTTAAGGCCTCTGGTCAAATTTATAGTTTTTCCGTAGACTCTAGGCTTTAAGACTGATTCTAGGGTTTTCGGCTTATTATACGGTTTGAGGGCGGCTTTATAGTTTTTCTGATCAACTTTTCGCCAATTTCAGGGTTTTCGGCAGATTTCATGGTTTTTCCGCTGACTACAGTATAGGGTATTTGGACGATTTAAGGGCTCTGGGTCAATTTTATGGTTTTTCTGTAAACTCTAGGCTTTTAGACTGATTTTAGGGTTCTCGTCTTAATATTGGGTTTTAGGTCGGCTTAAGGGCTTTATGATCAACTTTGGGGCATTTGGCAGATTACAGCATTTTCGGCTGATTTCAACGTTTTCGGCCAATTTCAGATTTTTTCCGCTGACTACAGTATATGTTATTTGGACGATTTAAGGGCCCTGTGTCAATTTTTTGGTTTTTCAGTAGACTCTACGCTTTTAGACTTATTTTAGGGTTTTTGGCTTAATATAGGGTTTTAGGCCAGCTTTAGGGCTTTCTGATCAACTTTAGGGTTCTCGACCGATTGCAGGGTTTTTCCGATGTAAAGGCTCTGGGTCAGTTTTATTGTTTTTCTGTAGACTGTAGGATTTTAGACAGATTTTAGGGATTTTGGCTTATTATAGGGATTTAGGCTGGCTTTATGGCTTTCGGATCAACATTAGGGCTTTTGGCTGATTTCAGTGTTTTCGGCCGATTTCAGGGTTTTTTCGTTGACTATAGTATAGGTTATCTGGACAATTTAAGGGCTCTGGGTCAATTTTAGGGTTATTCTGTAGACTCTAGCCTTTTAGACTGGAATTAGGGTTTTTGACTTATTATGGGGTTTTAGGCCAGCTTTAAAGCTTTCGGATTTACTTTTGGGCTTTTGGCCGATTTTAGGGTTTTTGGCCGATTCAAGGGTTTTCGGCTGATTTCAGAGTTTTTCCGCTCACTATAGTATATGGTATTTGGACGATTTAAGGGCTCTGGGTCAATTTTATAGTTTTTCTGTAGACTCTATAGGCTTTTAGACTGATTTTAGGGATTTCGGCTTATTATAGGGTTTTAGGCCAGCTTTATGGCTTTCTGGCCGATTTCAGGGTTTTTCCGATGTTTATAGTATAGGGTATTTGGTCAATTTAAGGGACCTGGGTCAATTTTATTGTTTTTCTGTAGACTCTAATGGCTTTTAGATTGAATTTAGTGTTTTCGGCTTATTATAGGGATTTTAGGCCGGCTTTAGGGCTTTTTGATCAACTTAGGGCTTTGGGCCGATTTCAGGGTTTTCGGCTGATTTTAGGGTTTTTCCGGTGACAATTATAAAGGGCATTTGAATGATTTAAGGCCTCTGGTCAAATTTATAGTTTTTCCGTAGACTCTCGGCTTTAAGGTTGATTTTAGGGTTTTCGGCTTATTATAGGGTTTGAGGGCGGCTTTATGGTTTTTCTGATCAACTTTTAGCCTATTTCAGGTTTTTCCGCTGACTATAATATACGGTATTTGGACGATTAAAGGGCTCCGGGTCAATTTTATGGTTTTTTTTGTAAACTCTAGGCTTTTAGACTGATTTTAGGGTTTTCGTCTTATTATAGGGTTTTGGGCCGGCTTTAGGGCTTTCTGATCAACTTTACGGAAGTTAGCAGATTACAGTATTTTGGGCTGATTTCAGGGTTTTCGGCCGATTTCAGATTTTTTCCGCTGGCTATAGTATATGTTATTTGGACGATTTAAGGGCTCTGTGTCAATTTTTTGGATTTTCTGTAGACTCTACGCTTTTAGATTTATTTTAGGGTTTTTGGCTTAATATAGGGTTTTAGGCCAGCTTTAGGGCATTTTGATCAACTTTAGGGTTCTCGGCCGATTTCAGGGTTTTTCCGATGTAAGGGCTCTGGGTCAGTTTTATTGTTTTTCTCTAGACTCTAGGATTTCAGACTGATTTTAGGGATTTTGTCTTATTATAGGGATTTAGGCTGGTTTTATGGCTTTCGGATCAACATTAGGGCTTTTGGCTGATTTCAGTGTTTTCGGCCGATTTCAGGGTTTTTTCGTTGACTATCTGGACGATTTAAGGGCGCTGGGTCAATTTTATGGTTATTCTGTAGACTCTAGGCTTTTAGACTGGATTTAGGGTTTTCGGCTTATTATGGGGTTTTATGCCAGCTTTAAAGCTTTCGGATTAACTTTTGGGCTTTTTGCCGATTTCAGGGATTTTGGCCGATTTCAAGGTTTTTAGCCGATATAAGGGTTTTGGGCTGATTTCAGAGTTTTTGCGCTTACTATAGTATATGGTATTTGGACAATTTAAGGGCTCTGGGTCAATTTTATATTTTTTCTTTAGACTCTACAGGCTTTTAGACTGGTTTAAGGGTTTTCGGCTTATTATAGGGTTTTAGGCCAGCTTTATGGCTTTCTGATCAATTTTTGGGCTTTTGGCCGATTTCAGGGTTTTTTCGTTGACTATAGTATAGGTTATCTGGACGTTTTAAGGGCTCTGGATCAATTTTAAGGTTATTCTGTAGACTCTAGGCTTTTAGACTGGAATTAGGGTTTTCGGCTTATTATGGGGTTTTAGGCCAGCTTTAAAGCTTTCGGATTTACTTTTGGGCTTTTGGCCGATTTTAGGGTTTTTGGCCGATTTAAGGGTTTTCGGCTGATTTCAGAGTTTTTCCTCTCACTATAGTATATGGTATTTGGACGATTTAAGGGCTCTGGGTCAATTTTATAGTTTTTATGTAGACTCTATAGGCTTTTAGACTGATTTTAGGGTTTTAAGCTTATTATAGGGTTTTAGGTCAGCTTTATGGCTTTCTGATCAATTTTGGGCTTGTGGCCGATTTCAGGGTTTTTCCGATGTTTATAGTTTAGGGAATTTGGTCAATTTAAGGGATCTGGGTCAATTTAATTGTTTTTCTATAGACTCTATAGGCTTGTAGATTGATTTTAGTGTTTTCGGCTTATTATAGGGAATTTAGGCCAGCTTTAGGGCTTTTTAATCAACTTTAGGGCTTTTGGCCGATTTTAGGGTTTTCGGCCGATTCTAGGGTTTTTCCGCTGACAATAATAAAGGGAATTCGAATGATTTAAGGCCTCTGGTCAAATTTATAGTTTTTCCGTAGTCTCTAGGCTTTAAGACTGATTCTAGGGTTTTCGGCTTATTATACGGTTTGAGGGCGGCTTTATAGTTTTTCTGATCAACTTTTAGCCAATTTCAGGGTTTTCGGCAGATTTTATGGTTTTTCTGTAAACACTAGGCTTTTAGACTGATTTTAGGGTTTTCGTCTTATTATAGGGCTTTAGGCCGGCTTTTGGGCTTTCTGGCCAACTTTAGGGCATATGGCAGATTACAGCATTTTCGGCTGATTTTAGTGTTTTCGGCCGATTTCAGATTTTTTCCGCTAGCTATAGTATATGTTATTTGGACGATTTAAGGGCTCTGTGTCAATTTTTTGGTTTTTCTGTAGGCTCTACGCTTTTAGACATATTTTATGGTTTTTGGCTTAATATAGGGTTTTAGGCCAGCTTTAAGGCTTTCTGATCAACTTTAGGGTTCTCCGGCAATTTCTGGGTTTTTCCGATGTAAGGGCTCTGGGTCAGTTTTATTGTTTTTCTGTAGACTGTAGGATTTTAGACTGATTTTAGGGATTTTGGCTTATTATAGGGATTTAGGTTGGTTTTACGGCTTTCGGATCAACATTAGGGCTTTTGGCTGATTTCAGTGTTTTCGGCCGGTTTCAGGGTTTTTTCGTTGATTATAGTATATGGTATCTGGACGATTTAAGGGCTCTAGGTCAATTTTATGGTTATTCTGTAGACTCTAGGCTTTTAGACTGGATTTAGGGTTTTCAGCTTATTATGGGGTTTTAGGCCAGCTTTAAAGCTTTCGGATTAACTTTGGGGCTTTTTGCCGATTTCAGGGTTTTTGGCCGATTTCAGGGTTTTTGGCCGATTTAAGGGTTTGCGGCTGATTTCAGAGTTTTTCCGCTCACTATAGTATATGGTATTAGGACGATTTAAGGGCTCTGGGTCAATTTTATATTTTTTCTTTAGACTCTAACGGCTTTTAGACTGATTTTAGGGTTTTCGGCTTATTATAGGGTTTCAGGCCAGCTGTATGGCTTTCTGATCAATTTTTGGGCTTCTGGCCGATTTCAGGGTTTTTCCGATGTTTATAGTATAGGGTATTTGGTCAATTTAAGGGATCTGGGTCAATTTTATTGTTTTTCTGTAGACTCTTATGGCTTTTAGATTGATTTTAGTGTTTTCGGCTTATTATAGGGATTTTAGGCCGGCTTTAGGGCTTTTTGATCAACTTTAGGGCTTTGGGCCGATTTCAGGGTTTTCGGCCGATATTAGGGTTTTTCCGCTGACAATAATAAAGGGCATTTGAATGATTTAAGGCCTCTGGTCAAATTTATAGTTTTTCTGTAGACTCTAGGCTTTAAGACTGATTCAAGGGTTTTCAGCTTATTATAGGGTTTGAGGGCGGCTTTATGGTTTTTCTGATCAGCTTTTAGCCAATTTCACGGTTTTCGGCAGATTTCAGGGTTTTTCCGCTGACTACAGTATAGGGTATTTGGACGATTTAAGGGCTCCGGGTCAATTTTATGGTTTTTCTGTAAACTCTAGGCTTTTAGACTGATTTTAGGGTTTTTCTGCTCACTATATAGTATATGGTATTTGGACGATTTAAGGGCCCTGGGTCAATTTTATAGTTTTTCTGTAGACTATATAGGCTTTGAGACTCATGTTAGAGTTTTCGGCTTATTATAGGGTTTTAGACCAGCTTGATGGATTTCTTATCAATTTTTGGGCTTCTGGCCGATTTCAGGGATTTTCCGATGTTTATAGTATAGGGTATTTGGTCAATTTAAGGGATCTGGCTCAATTTTATTGTTTTTCAGTAGACTCTAGGCTTTAAGACTGATTCTAGGGTTTTCGGCTTATTATAGGGTTTGAGGGCGGCTTTATGGTTTTTCTGATCAACTTTTAGCCATATTTAGGGTTTTCAGCAGATTTCAGGGTTTTTCCGCAGACTACAGTATAGCGTATTTTGACTATTTAAGGGGTTCCGGGTCAATTTTATGGTTTTTCTGTAAACTCTAGGCTTTAAGACTGATTCTAGGGTTTTCGGCTTATTATAGGGTTTGAGGGCGGCTTTATGGTTATTCTGATCAACTCTTAGCAAATTTCAGGGTTTTCAGCAGATTTCAGGGTTTTTCCGCTGACTACAATATAGGATATTTGGACGATTTATGAGGCTTCGAGTCAATTTTATGGTTTTTCTGTAAACTCAAGGCATTTAGACTGATTTTAGGGTTTTCGTCTTATTATAGGGTTGTAGGCCGGCATTAGGGCTTTCTGATCAACTTTAGGGCATTTGGCAGATGACAGCATTTTCGGCTGATTTCAAGGTTTTCTGCCGATTTCAGATTTTTTCCGCTGACTATGTTATTTGGATGATTTAAAGGCTCTGTGTCAATTTTTTGATTTTTCTGTAAACTCTACGCTTTTAGACTTATTTTAGGGTTTTTGGCTTAATATAGGGTTTTAGGCCAGCTTTAGGGCTTTCTAATCAACTTTAGGGTTCTCGGCCGATTTCAGAGTTTTTCCGATGTAAGGGCTCTGGGTCAGTTTTATTGTTTTTCTGTAGACTCTAGGATTTCAGACTGATTTTAGGGATTTTGGCTTATTATAGGGATTTAGGATGGTTTTATGGCTTTCAGATCAACATTAGGGCTTTTAGCTGATTTCCGTGTTTCCGGCCGATTTCAGGGTTTTTTCGTTGACTATAGTATAGGTTATCTGGACGTTTTAAGGGCTCTGGGTCAACTTTATGGTTATTCCGTAGACTCTGGGATTTTAGGGATTTTAGGCCGGCTTTAGGGCTTTTTGATCAAATTTAGGGCTTTTGGTCGATTTCAGGGTTTTCGGTCGATTTCAGGGTTTTCCCGCTGACAATAATAAATGGCATTTGAATGATTTAAGGCCTTTGGTCAAATTTATAGTTTTTCCGTAGACTCTAGGCTTTAAGACCAATTCAAGGGTTTTCGGCTTATTATAGGGTTTGAGGGCAGCTTTATGGTTTTTCTGATCAGCTTTTAGCCAATTTCAGGGTTTTTTCCGCAGACTACAGTATAGCGTATTCGGACGATTTAAGGGGCTCCGGGTCAATTTTATGGTTTTTCTTTAAAATCTAGGCTTTTAGACTGATTTTAGGGTTTTCGTCTTATCATCGGGTTTTAGGCCGGCTTTAGGGCTTTCTGATCAACTTTAGGGCATTTGGCAGATTACAGCATTTTCGGCTGATTTCAGAGTTTTCGGCCGATTTCAGATTTTTTCCGCTGACTTAAGTATATGTTATTTGGACGATTTAAGGGCTCTGTGTCAATTTTTTGGATATTCTGTAGACTCTACGCTTTTAGACTTATTTTAGGGTTTTAGGCCAGCTTTATGGCTTTCTGATCAACTTTAGGGTTCTCGGCCGATTTCAGGGTTTTTCCGATGTAAGGGCTCTGGGTTAGTTTTATTGTTTTTCTGTAGACTCTAGGATTTTAGACTTATTTTAGGGATTTTGGCTTATTATAGGGATTTAGGCTGGTTTTATGGCTTTCGGATCAACATTAGGGCTTTACCTGATTTCAGGGTTTCGGCTGACTTCAGAGTTTTTCCGCTCACTATAGTATATGGTATTTGGACGATTTAAGGGCTCTGGATCAATTTTATAGTTTTTCTGTAGACTCTATAGGCTTTTAGACTGATTTTAGGGTTTTCGGCTTATTATAGGGTTTTAGGCCAGCTTTATGGCTTTCTGATCATTTTTTGGGCTTCTGGCCGATTTCAGTGTTTTTCCGATGTTTATAGTATAGGGTATTTGGTCAATTTAAGGGATCTGGGTCACTTTTATTATTTTATTTAGGGGTTTTGGCCAATTTCATGGTTTTCGGCCGATTTTAGGGTTTTTCCGCTGTCAATAATAAAGGGCATTTGAATGATTTAAGGCCTCTGGTCAAATTTATAGTTTTTCTGTAGACTCTAGGCTTTAAGACTGATTCTAGGGTTTTCGGCTTATTATAGGGTTTGAGGGCGGCTTTATGGTTTTTTTGATAAACTTTTAGCCAATTTCAGGGTTTTCGGCAGATTTCAGGGTTTTTCCGCTAATTACAGTATAGGGTATTTGGACTATTTAAGGGGCTCCGGGTCAATTTTATGGTTTTTCTGTAAACTCTAGGCTTTTAGACTGATTTTAGGGTATTCATCTTATTATAGGGTTTTAGGATGGCTTTAGGGCTTTTTGATCAACTTTAGGGCATTTGGTAGATTACAGCATTTTCGGCTGATTTCAGGGTTTTCGACCGATTTCAGATTTTTTCCGCTCACTATAGTATATGTTATTTGGACGATTTAAGGGCCCTGTGTCAATTTTTTGGTTTTTCTGTAGACTCTACGCTTTTAGACTTGTTTTAGGGTTTTTGGCTTAATATAGGGTTTTAGGCCAGCTTTAGGGCTTTCTGATCAACTTTAGGGTTCTCGGCCGATTTCAGGATTTTTCCGATGTAAGGGCTCTAGGTCAGTTTTCTTGTTTTTCTGTAGACTCAAGGATTTCAGACTGATTTTAGGGATTTTGGCTTGTTATAGGGATTTAGACTGGTTTTATGGCTTTCAGATCAACATTAGGGCTTTCGGCTGATTTCAGTGTTTTTGGTCGATTTCAGGGTTTTTTCGTTGACTATAGTATAGGGTATCTGGACGATTTAAGGGCTCTGGGTCAATTTTGTGGTTATTCTGTAGATTCTAGGCTTTTAGACTGGATTTAGGGTTTTCGGCTTATTATGGGGTTTTATGCCACCTTTAAAGCTTTCAGATTAACATTTGGGGTTTTTACCGATTTCATGGTTTTTGGCTTATTTCAGGGTTTTTTGCCGATTTAAGGGTTTTCGGCTGATTTCAGAGTTTTTCCGCTCACTATAGTATATTGTATTTGGGCGATTTAAGGGCTCTGGGTCAATTTTATAGTTTTTCTGTAGACTCTATTTATGGCTTTCTGATCAATTTTTGGGCTTCTGGCCGATTTCAGGGTTTTTCCAATGATTATAGTATAGGGTATTTGGTCAATTTAAGGGATCTGGGTCAATTTTATTGCTTTTCTGTAGACTCTAATGGCTTTTAGATTGATTTTAGTGTTTCCTGCTTATTATTGGGATTTTAGGCCGTCTTTAGGGCTTTTTGATCAACTTTAGGGCTTTTGGCCGATTTCAGGGTTTTCGGCTGATTTTAGGGTTTTTCCGGTGACAATAATAAAGGGCATTTGAATGATTGAAGGCCCCTGGTCAAATTTATAGTTTTTCCGTAGACTCTAGGCTTTAAGACTGATTCTAGGGTTTTCGGCTTATTATAGGGTTTGAGGGCGGCTTTATGGTTTTTCTGATCAACTTTTAGCCAATTTCAGCGTTTTCGGCAGATTTCAGGGTTTTTCCGCTAACTACAGTATAGGGTATTTGGACGATTTAAGGGCTCCGGGTCAATTTGATGGTTTTTCTGTAAACTCTAGGCTTTTAGACTGATTTTAGGGTTTTCGTCTTATTATAGGGTTTCAGGCCGGCTTTAGGGCTTTCTGATCAACTTTAGGACATTTGGTAGATTACAGCATTTTCGGCTGATTTCAGATTTTTTTCACTGACTATAGTATATGTTATTTGGACGATTTAAGGGCTCTGTGTCAATTTTTTGGTTTTTCTGTAGACTCTACGCTTTTAGACTTATTTTAGGGTTTTTGGCTTAATATAGGGTTTTAGGCCAGCTTTAGGGCTTTCTGATCAACTTTAGGGTTCACGGCCGATTTCAGGGTTTTTCTGATGTAAGGGCTCTGGATCAGTTTTATTGTTTTTCTGTAGACTCGAGGATTTCAAACTGATTTTAGGGACTTTGGCTTATTATAGGGATTTAGGCTGGTTTTATGGCTTTTGGATCAACATTAGGGCTTTTGGCTGATTTCAGTGTTTTCGGCCGATTTCAGGGTTTTTTCGTTGACTATACTATAGGGTATCTGGACGATTTAAGGGCTTTGGGTCAATTTTATGGTTATTCTGTAGACTCTAGGCTTTTAGACTGGATTTAGGGTTTTAGGCCAGCTTTAAAGCTTTCGGATTAACTTTTGGGGTTTTTGCCGATTTCAGGGTTTTTGGCTGATTTCAGGGTTTTTGGCCGATTTAAGGGTTTTCGGCTGATTTCAGAGTTTTTCCGCTCACTATAGTATATGGTGTTTGGACGATTTAAGGGCTCTGGGTCAATTTTATAGTTTTTCTGTAGACTCTAATGGCTTTTAGATTGATTTTAGAGTTTTTGGCTTATTATGGGGATTTTAGGCCGGCTTTAGGGCTTTTGGCTGATTTCAGGGTTTTCAGCTGATTTTTAGGGTTTTTCCGCTGACAATAATAATGGGCATTTGAATGATTTAAGGCCTCTGGTTAAATTTATAGTTTTTCCGTAGATGCTAGGCTTTAAGACTGATTCTAGGGTTTTTGGCTTATTATAGGGTTTGAGGGCGGCTTTATGGTTTTTCTGATCAATTTTTAGCCAATTTCAGGGTTTTCGGCAGATTTCAGGGTTTTTCCGCTGACTACTGTATAGGGTATTTGGACGATTTAAGGGCTCCAGGTTAATTTTATGGTTTTTCTGTAAACCCTAGGCTTTTAGACTGATTTAATGGTTTTCGTGTTATTATAGGGTTTTAAGCCAGCTTTAGGGCTTTCTGATCAACTTTAGGGCATTTTGCATATTACAACATTTTCGGCCGATTTCAGATTTTCTCGCTGACCATAGTATATGTTATTTGGACGATTTAAGAGCTTTGTGTCAATTTTTTGGTTTTTCTGTAGACTATACGCTTTTAGACTTATTTAAGGATTTTTGGCTTAATATAGGGTTTTAGGCCAGCTTTAGGGCTTTCTAATCAACTTTAGGGTTCACGGCCGATTTCAGGTTTTTTCCGATGTATGGGCTCTGTGTCAGTTTTATTGTTTTTCTGTAGACTCTAGGATTTCAGACTGATTTTAGGGATTTTGGCTTATTATAGGGATTTAGGCTGGTTTTATGGCTTTCGGATCAACATTAGGGCTTTTGGCTGATTTCAGTGTTTTCGGCCGATTTCAGGGTTTTTTCGTTGACTATAGTATAGGGTATCTTGACAATTTAAGAGCTCTGGGTCAATTTTATGGTTATTCTGTAGACTGTAGGCTTTTAGACTGGATTTAGGGTTTTCGGCTTATTATGGGGTTTTAGGCCATGTTTAAAGCTTTCGGATTAACTTTTGGGGTTTTTGCCGATTTCAGGGTTTTTGGCCGAATTAGGGTTTTCCGCTGACAATAATAAAGGGTATTTGAATGATTTAAGGCCCCTGGTCAAATTTATAGTTTTTCCGTAGACTTTAGGCTTTAAGACTGATTTTAGGGTTTTCGGCTTATTATATTGTTTGAGGGCGGTTTTATGGTTTTTCTGATCAACTTTTAGCCAATTTTAGGGTGTTCGGCAGATTTCAGGGTTTTGCCGCTGACTACAGTATAGGGTATTTGAACGATTTAAGGGCTCCGGGTCAATTTTTTGGTTATTCTGTAACCACTAGGCTTTTAGTCTGATTTTAGGGTTTTCGTCTTATTATACGGTTTTAGGCCGGCTTTAGGGCTTTCTGATCAACTTTAGGCCATTTGGCAGATTACAGCATTTTTGGGTGATTTCAGGGTTTTAGGCCGATTTCAGATTTTTTCCGCTGACTATAGTATATGTTATTTGGACGATTTAAGGGCTCTGTGTCGATTTTTTTGTTTTTCGGTAGACTCTACGCTTTTAGACTTATTTTAGGGTTTTTGGCTTAATATAGGGTTTTAGGCCAGCTTTAGGGCTTTCTGATCAACTTTAGGGTTCTCGACCGATTTCAGGGTTTTTCCGATGTAAGGGCTCTGGGTCAGTTTTATTGTTTTTCTGTAGACTCTAGGATTTCAGACTGATTTTAGGGATTTTTGCTTATTATAGGGATTTAGACTGGTTTTATGGCTTTCGGATCAACATTAGGGCTTTTGGCTGATTACACTGTTTTCGGCCGATTTCAGGGTTTGTTCGTTGATTATAGTATATGGTATCTGGACGATTTAAGGGCTCTGGGTCAATTTTATGGTTTTTCTGTAGACTCTAGGCTTTTAGACTGGATTTAGGGTTTTCGACTTATTATGGGGTTTTAGGCCACCTTTAAAGCTTTCGGATTAACTTTTGGGGTTTTTACTGATTTCAGGGTTTTTAACGATTTCAGGGTTTTTGGCCGATTTAAGGGTTTTCGCTGATTTAAGGGTTTTCGGCTGATTTCAGAGTTTTTCCGCTCAATATAGTATATGGTACTTGGACGATTTAAGGGTTTTCGGCTTATTATAGGGATTTTAGGCTGGCTTTAGGGCTTTTTGATCAACTTTTGGGGTTTTTGCCGATTTTAGGGCTCGAAGTTAATTTTATAGTTTTTCTGTAGACTCTACAGGCTTTCAGATTGATTTTAGGGTTTTCGGCTTATTATAGGGTTTTTGGCCAGCTTTATGGCTTTCTGATCAATTTTTGGGCTTCTGACCGATTTTAGGGTTTTTCCGATCTTTATAGTATAGGGTATTTGGTCAATTTAAGGGATCTGGGTCAATTTCATTGTTTTTCTGTAGACTCTAATGGCTTTTAGATTGATCTTAGTGTTTTCGGCTTATTATAGGGATTTTAGGCTGGCTTTAGGGCTTTTTGATCAACTTTAGGGGTTTTGGTCGATTTTAGGGTTTTCGGCCGTTTTTAGGGTTTTTCCGCTGACAATAATAAAGGGCATTTGAGTGATTTAAGGCCTTTGGTCAAATTTATAGTTTTTCCGTAGACTCTAGGCTGTAAGACTGATTATAGGGTTTTCGGCTTATTATAGGGTTTGAGGGCGGGTTTATGGTTTTTCTCATCAACTTTTAGCCAATTTCAGGGTTTTCGGAAGATTTCAGGTTTTTCCGCTGACTACAATAGTATTGGGTATTTGGACGATTTAAGGGCTCCGGGTCAATTTGATGGTTTTTCTGTAAACTCTAGGCTTTTAGACTGATTTTAGGGTTTTCGTCTTATTATGGGGTTTTAGGCCGTCTTTAGGGCTTTCTGATCAACTTTAGGGCATTTGGCAGATTACAGCATTTTCGGCTGATTTCAGGGTTTTCAGCCGATTTCAGATTTTTTCCGCTGACTATAGTATATGTTATTTGGACGATTTAAAGGCTCTGTGTCGATTTTTTTGTTTTTCTGTAGACTCTACGCTTTTAGACTTATTTTAGGGTTTTTGGCTTAATATAGGGTTTTAGGCCAGCTTTAGGGCTTTCTGATCAACTTTAGGGTTCTCGATCGATTTCAGGGTTTTTCCGATGTAAGGGCTCTGGGTCAGTTTTATTGTTTTTCTGTAGACTCTAGGATTTCAGACCGATTTTAGGGACTTTGGCTTATTATAGGGATTTAGGCTGGTTTTATGGCTTTCAGATCACCATTAGGGCTTTTGGCTGATTTCGGTGTTTTCGGCCGATTTCAGGGTTTTTTCGTTGGGTATCCGGACGATTTAAGGGTTCTGGGTCAATTTTATGGTTATTCTGTAGATTCTAGGCTTTTAGACTGGATTTAGGGTTTTCGGCTTATTATGGGGTTTAGGCCACCTTTAAAGGTTTCGGATTAACTTTTGGGGTTTTTACCGATTTCATGGTAATAGGATTATTTCAGGGTTTTTGGCCGATTTAAGGGTTTTCGGCTGATTTCAGAGTTTTTCCGCTTGCGTATATGGTATTTGGACGATTCAAGGGCTCTGGGTCACTTTTATAGTTTTTTTGGAGACTCTACAGGCTTTTAGACTGATTTTAGGGTTTTCAGCTTATTATAGGGTTTTAGGCCAGCTTTATGGCTTTCTGATCAATTTTTGGGCTTCTGGCAGATTACAGCATTTTCGGCTGATTTCCGGGTTTTTCGGCCGATTTCAGATTTTTTCCGCTGGCTGTAGTATATGTTATTTGGACGATGTAAGGGCCCTGTGTCAATTTTTTGGTTTTTCTGTAGACTCCACGCTTTTAGACTTATTTTAGGGTTTTTGGCTTAATATAGGGTTTTAGGCCAGCTTTAGGGCTTTCTGATCAACTTTAGGGTTTTCGGCCGATTTCAGGGTTTTTTCGATGTAAGGACTCTGGGTCAGTTTTATTGTTTTTCTGTAGACTCTAGGATTTCAGACTGATTTTAGGGACTTTGGCTTATTTTAGGGATTTAGGCTGGTTTTATGGCTTTCGGATCAATATTAGTTAGGGCTTTTGGCTGATTTCAGTGTTTTCGGCCGATTTCAGGGTTTTTTCATAGACTTTAGTATTGGGTATCTGGACGATTTAAGGGCTCTGGGTCAATTTTATGGTTATTCTGTAGACTCTAGGCTTTTAGACTAGATTTAGGGTTTTCGGCTTATTATGGGGTTTTAGGCCAGCTTTAAAGCTTTCGGATTAACTTTTGGGGTTTATGCCGATTTCAGGGTTTTTGGCTGATTTAAGGGTTTTCGGCCGATTTCAAAGTTTTTCCGCTCACTATTGTATATGGTATTTGGACGATTTAAGGGCTCGGAGTTAATTTTATAGTTTTTATGTAGACTCTACAGGCTTTCAGATTGATTTTAGCGTGTTCGGCTTATTATAGGGTTTTAGGCCAGCTTTATGGCTTTGTGATCAACTTTTGGGCTTCTTGCCGATTTCAGGGTTTTTCCGATCTTTATAGTATAGGGTATTTGGTCAATTTATGGGATCTGGGTCAATTTTATTGTTTTTCCGTGGACTCTAATGGCTTTAAGATTGATTTTAGTGTTTTTGGCTTATTATAGGGATTTTAGGCCGGCTTTAGGGCTTTTTGATCAACTTTAGGGCTTTTTGCCGATTTTAGGGTTTTTCCGTTGACAATAATAAAGGGCATTTGAATGATTTAAGGCCCCTGGTCAAATTTATAGTTTTTCTGTGGACTCTAGGCTTTAAGACTGATTCTAGGGTTTTCGGCTTATTGTAGGGTTTGAGGGCGGCCTTATGGTTTTTCTGATCAACTTTTAGCCAATTTCAGGGTTTTCGGCAGATTTCAGGGTTTTTCCGCTGACTACAGTATAGGGTATTTGGACGATTTAAGGGTCCCGGGTCTATTTTATGGTTTTTCTGTAAACTCTAGGCTTTTAGACTGATTTTAGGGTTTTCGTCTTATTATGGGGTTTTAGGCCGGCTTTAGGGCTTTCTGATCAACTTTAGGGCATTTGGTAGATTACAGCATTTTCGGCTGATTTCAGAGTTTTCGGCCGATTTCAGATTTTTTCCGCTGACTATAGTATATGTTATTTGGACGATTTAAGGGCCCTATGTCAAATTTTTGGTTTTTCTGTAGACTCTACGCTTTTAGACTTATTTTAGGGTTTTTGGCTTAATATAGGGTTTTAGGCCCGCTTTAGGGCTTTCTGATCAACTTTAGGGCTTTTGGCCGATTTTAGGGTTTTTCCGCTGACAATAATAAAGGGCATTTGAGTGATTTAAGGCCTCTGGTCAAATTTATAGTTTTTCCGTAGACTCTAGGCTTTAAGACTGATTCTAGGTTTTTCGGCTTATTATAGGGTTTGACGGCGGCTTTATGGTTTTTCTCATCAACTTTTAGCCAATTTCAGGGTTTTCGGAAGATTTCAGGTTTTTCCGCTGACAACAGTAGTATAGGGTATTTGGACGATTTAAGGGCTCCGGGTCAATTTGATGGTTTTTCTGTAAACTCTAGGCTTTTAGACAGATTTTAGGGTTTTCGTCTTATTATGGGGTTATAGGCCGTCTTTAGGGCTTTCGGATCAACTTTAGGGTATTTGGCAGATTACAACATTTTTCAGCTGATTTCAGGGTTTTCAGCGGATTTCAGATTTTTTCCGCTGACTATAGTATATGTTATTTGGACGATTTAACGGCTCTTTGTCGATTTTTTGGTTTTTCTGTAGACTCTACGCTTTTAGACTTATTTTAGGGTTTTTGGCTTAATATAGGGTTTTAGGCCAGCTTTAGGGCATTCTGATCAACTTTAGGGTTCTCGACCGATTTCAGGGTTTTTCCGATGTAAGGGCTCTGGGTCAGTTTTATTGTTTTTGTGTAGACTCTAGGATTTCATACTGATTTTAGGGATTTTGGCTTATTATATGGGATTTAGACTTGTTTTATGGCTTTCGGATCAACATTAGGGCTTTTGGCTGATTTCAGGGTTTTTTCGTTGACTCTAGGCTTTTAGATTGGATTTAGGGTTTTCAGCTTATTATGGGGTTTTAGGCCAGCTTTAAAGCTTTCGGATTAACTTTTGGGGTTTTTGCCGATTTCAGGGTTTTTGGCCGATTTCCGGGTTTTTGGCTGATTTCAGAGTTTTTCCGCTCACTATAGTATATGGTATTTGGACGATTTAAGGGCTCTGGGTCAATTTTATAGTTTTTCTGTAGACTCTATAGGCTTTTAGACTAATTTTAGGGTTTTCGGCTTATTATAGGGTTTTAGGCCAGCTTTATGGCTTTCTGATCAATTTTTGGGCTTCTGACCGATTTCAGGGTTTTTCTGATGTTTATAGTATAGTGTATTTGGTCAATTTAAGGGATCTGGGTCAATTTTATTATTTTTCTGTAGACTCTAATGGCTTTGAGATTGATTTTAGTGTTTACGACTTATTATAGGGATTTTAGGCCGGCTTTAGGGCATTTTGATCAACTTTATGGCTTTTGGCCGAGTTCAGGGTTTTTCACCGATTTTGGGGTTTTTCCGCTGACAGTTTATAGGCCTCTGGTCAAATTTATAGTTTTTCTGTAGACTCTAGGCTTTAAGGCTGATTCTAGGGTTTTCTGCTTATTATAGGTTTGGAGGGCGGGTTTATGGTTTTTCTGATCAACTTTTAGCCAATTTCAGGGAGTTCGGCTGATTTCAGGGTTTTTCCACTGACTACAATATCAAGTATTTGGACGATTTAAGGGTTCTGGGTCAATTTTATGGTTTTTCTGTAAACTCTAGCCTTTTAGACTAATTATAGGGTTTTTGTCTTATTATAGGGTTTTAGGCCGGCTTTAGGGCTTTCTGATCAACTTTAGCGCATTTGGCAGATTTTAGCATTTTCGGCTGATTTCAGGGTTTTCGGCCGATTTCAGATTTTTTCCGCTGACTATAGTATATGTTGTTTGGACGATATAAGGGCCCTGTGTCAATTTTATGGTTTTTCTGTAGACTCTATAGGCTTTTAGACTGATTTTAGGGATTTCGGCTTATTATAAGGTTTTAGGCCAGCTTTATGGCTTTCTGATCAATATTTGGGCTTCTGGCCGATTTCAGGGTTTTTCCGATGTTTATAGTATAAGGTATTTGGTCAATTTAAGGGATCTGGGTCAACTTTATTGTTTTTCTGTAGACTCTAATGGCTTTTAGATTGATTTTAGTGATAGTAATAAACTTACACAAGAAAGGGGGGGTTTGAATTGTGTGTGTGGCTTTTTAAATGTTTTTCGCAAAGTACTTGTTATAAGTTTGAAAACGTTTAAAGAGAAGTGTAGCGGAAATATACTTAAAGCATAAACAATAAAGCACACAAGGTATTTATCCTGGTTCACCCCCAAAAGAGATAGGGCTACGTCCAGTCCTTGGCTATACCAAGATTTTCCACTATTTCAACTGAATAGTACAAGTGTTCTCAGGGACTTCTCCCTGTATTCTGAGGACTACTCCTTACAAGTTTTCTCAGGACTTCTCCTTTATCTCTCAAGTATTCGACAGGACTTCTCCCAGTTCTTTTTCAAGAAGGTTTGTTTTCTACAAATATCTCTTCACAAAGAGTGGGTAGAAACTATGAGGTTCTAGGTTCAGAGATGGTATTTAAATTGATTCTCTGAAGAGGTTGTGTGAGAAGGATAAGAGTTTTCACTCTATAAGGGTTTCACACGAGTTGGCGACTAAACTCAGAATAATAGTAAATCTAGAGTTGCTGAGTGTTCTTGGATAAAGCTTGTTCAAATTGTAAACTGACTTGAAGGATTTGAATGCTTTGATAGTGTGTAAGTCGCCAAGTTTAAAATAATGCAGAGGCCACTATTTATATCTTCAGTAGGATGAGAACTGGATGAGCTGATGAAGATCTTCAAAAATAGTTCCGTTGAATATTTGCATGATTGTGAGTAACGGATACTTCTGCATCTTGTTGCTTGATACGGTTTGCCAAAGTGAAGAACAATTCTTCATCTGATAGAGAGTGAGATCGTCTGGCAATGCTTTTTCTTCTGGTACTCAGAGGCAGCAATTAATGCAAGTGTATTACAGCTAATAAGGCAATTAATGCTCTGACCAGAGGATTCGGATTCGGCCGTTGAGGAGATATGATGATCAGAGGATTTCACCGTTAATTCAGCAAAAGTAGCTTGAATTAAGGAATGTCAGAGAGTTTGAATCTTCAAGGTAGATGGCGCTTAATTCTGTCTCTTTCGACATTAATGCTCTGATCAACCAAGCGGTGCATGACAGCTCATCTTTGGTTTGAGCAAACGATCTCTTCTAAGCAGATTCTTTTTGTACCAATCTTCAATCACTGCTCCTTAGTCAACCCCTGTGTTTGACGAGGAATGGACCGGACAAACTTTCCAGGCGGACAAACTTTGCTCTGAAGGCAGATTCGATTCTTATAGCCGGACGGACTTTTCCTTTGCTTTTTGATAATGGTTGTAGCATGGCTTCCGTTCATAAGAGTCCCTGAATGTAAAATTCTTCAAAGAAAGTTAGTGACTCTTAACGAAATTGTTATTTATCAAAATAGATTAATACGTTTAGATATTTTTCTCTAACATTTAGTGTTTTCGGCTTATTATAGGGATTTTAGGCCGGATTTAGGGCTTTTTGACCATCTTTAGGGCTTTTGGCCGATTTCAGGGTTTTCGGCCGATTTTAGGGTTTTTCCGCTGACAATAATAAAGGGCATTTGAATGATTTAAGGCCTCTAGTCAAATTTATAGTTTTTCCGTAGACTCTAGTCTTTAAGACTGATTCTAGGGTTTTCGGCTTATTATAGGGTTTGAGGGCGGCTTTATGGTTTTTATGATCAACTTTTATCCAATTTCAGGGTTTTCGGTAGATTTCAGGGTTTTTCCGCTGACTACAGTATAGGGTATTTGGACGATTTAAGGGGTTTCGGGTCAATTTTATGGTTTTTCTGTAAACTTTAGGCATTTAAACTGTTTCTAGGGTTTTTGTCTTATTATAGGGTTTTAGGCCGGCTTTAGGGCTTTCTGAACAACTTTTGGGCATTTGGCAGATTACAGCATTTTCGGCGGATTTCAGGGTTTTCGGCGGATTTCAGGGTTTTGGACGATTTAAGGGCTCTGTGTCAATTTTTCGGTTTTTCTGTAGACTCTACGCTTTTTGACTTGTTTTAGGGTTTTTAGCTTAATATAGGGTTGAGGCCAGCTTTAGGGCTATCTGATCAACTTTAGGGTTCTCGGCCGATTTCAGGGTTTTTCCGATGTAAGGGCTCTAGGTCAGTTTAATTGTTTTTCTGTAGACTCTAGGATTTCAGACTGATATTAGGGATTTTGGCTTATTATAGTGATCTAGGCTATTAAAGGATTTTGACTGTTTTGGGGTTTTTGCCGATTTCAGGGTTTTTGGCCGATTAAAGGGTTTTCGGCTGATTTCAAAGTTTTTCCGCTCACTATAGTATATGGTATTTGGACAATTTAAGGGCTCTGGGTCCATTTTATAGTTTTTCTGTAGACTCTATAGGCTTTTAGACTGATTTTAGGGTTTTCGGCTTATTATAGGGTTTTACGCCAGCTTTATGTCTTTCTGATCAATTTTTGGGCTTCTGGCCGATTTCAGGGTTTTTCCGATGTTTATAGTATAGGGTATTTGGTCAATTAAAGGGATCTGGGTCAATTTTATTGTTTTTCTATAGACTCTAATGGCTTTTGGATTGATTTTAGTGTTATCGGCTTATTATATGGCTTTCAGATCAACATTAGGGCGTTTGGCTGATTTCAGTGTTTTCGGCCGATTTCAAAGTTTTTTCGTTGACTATAGTATAGGGTATCTGGACGATTTAAGGGCTCTGGGTCAATATTATTGTTATTCTGTAGACTCTAGGCTTTTAGACTGGATTTAGGGTTTTCGGCTTATTATCGGGTTTTAGGCCAGCTTTAAAGCTTTCGGATTAACTTTTGGGCTTTTTACCGATTTCAGGGTTTTTGGCCGATTTCAGGGTTTTCGGCTGATTTCAGAGTTTTTCCGCTCACTACAGTATATGGTATTTGGACGATTTAAGGGCTCTGGGTCAATTTTATGTTTTTTCTTTTGACTCTACAGGATTATAGATTGATGTTAGGGTTTTCGACTTATTATAGGGTTTTAGGCCAGCTTTATGGCTTTCTGGTCAATTTTTGGGCTTCTGGCCGATTTCAGGGTTTTTCCGATGTTTATAGTATAGGGTATTTGGTCAATTTAAAGGGTCTGGGTCAATTTATTGTTTGTTTGTAGACTCTAATGGCTTTCAGATTGATTTTAGTGTTTTCGGTTTATTATAGGGATTTTAGGCCACTTTAGGGCTTTCGGCTGATTTCAGGGTTTTCGGCAGATTTCAGGGTTTTTCCGCTGACTACAGTATAGTGTATTTGGACGATTTAAGGGACTCCGGGTCAATTTTTTTGGTTTTTCTGTAAACTCTGGGCTTTTAGACTGATTTTAGGGTTTTCGTCTTATTATAGGGTTTTAGGCCAAGTTTAGGGCTTTCTGATCAACTTTAGGGTTGTAGGCCGATTTCAGAGTTTTTCCGATGTAAGGGCTCTGGGTCAGATTTATTGTTTTTCTGTAGACTCTTGGATTTCAGACTGATTTTAGGGATTTTGGCTTATTATAGGGATTTAGGCTAGTTTTATGGCTTTCGGATTAACATTAGGGCTTTTGGCTGATTTCATTGTTTTCGGCCGATTTCAGAGTTTTTTCATTGACTATAGGGTATCTGGACGATTTAAGGGCTCTGGGTCAATTTTATGATTATTCTATACACTATAGGCTTTTAGACTGGATTTAGGGTTTTCGGCTTATTATGGGGTTTTCGGCCAGCTTTATGGCTTTCTGATCAATTTTTGGGCTTCTGGCCGATTTCAGGGTTTTTTCGATGTGTATAGTATAGGGTATTTGGTCAGTTTAAGGGATCTGGGTCAATTTTATTGTTTTTCTGTAGACTCTAATGGCTTTTAGATTGATTTTAGTGTTTCCGGCCTATTATAGGGATTTTAGGCCGGCTTTATGGCTTTTTGATCAACTTTAGGGCTTTTGGCCGATTACAGGGTTTTCGGCCGATTTTAGGGTTTTTTCGCTGACAATAATAAAGGGCATTTGAATGATTTAAGGCCTTTGGTCAAATTTATAGTTTTTCCGTAGACTCTAGGCTTTAAGTCTGATTCTAGGGTTTTCGGCTTATTATAGGGTTTGAGGGCGGCTTTATGGTTTTTCTGATCAACTTTTAGCCAATTTCAGGATTTTCGGGAGATTTCAAGGTTTTTCCGCTGACTACAGTATAGGGTATTTGGACGATCTAAGGGGCTCCGGGTCAATTTTATGGTTTTTCTGTAAACTCTAGGCTTTTAGACTGATTTTAGGGTTTTCGTCTTATTATAGGGTTTTAGGCCGGCTTTAGGGCTTTCTGATCAACTTTAGGCTATTTGGCAGATTACAGCATTTTCGGCTAATTTCAGGGTTTTTGGCCGATTTCAGGGCTCTGTGTCAATTTTTTGGTTTTTCTGTAGACTCTACGCTTTTAGACTTATTTTAGGGTTTTTGGCTTAATATGGGGTTTTAGGCCAGCTTTAGGGCTTTTTGATCAGCTTTAGGGTTCTCGGCCGATTTCAGGGTTTTTCCGATGTAAGGGCTCTAGGTTAGTTTTATTTTTTTCTGTAGACTCTAGGATTTTAGACTGATTTTAGGGATTTTCGCTTATTATGGGGATATAGGCTGGTTTTATGGCTTTCGGATCAACATTAGGGCTTTTGGCTAATTTCAGTGTTTTCGGCCGATTTCAGGGTTTTTTCGTTGACTATAGTATAGGGTATCTGGACGATTTAAGGGCTCTAGGTCAATTTTATGGTTATTCTATAGACTCTAGGCTTTTAGATTGGATTTAGGGTTTTCGGCTTATTATGGGGTTCTAGGCCAGCTTTAAAGCTTTCGGATTAACTTTTGGGGTTGAGGCCGATTTCAGGGTTTTTGGCCGATTTCAGGGTTTTCGGCTGATTTCAGAGTTTTTCCGCTTATTATAGTATATGTTATTTGGACGATATAAGGCTGATTTTAGGGATTTTGGCTTATTATGGGGTGTGATGACCGGATTTTATATGATGTTTTTAGGGTCTTTTTAGTTTATTATTTTTGAGTCTCATATAGGATTTTTATTATTTTTATGTAGATTTAATATTTATTTTGCATTTTGCATATAGATTATCTTTTATTTGGTTTTTAAACTTTATTTTATATTTTTAGGAAATTTTATAGTTATTTTTTTATTTTTAGGAAATCTGGTATAGTTATCATTTTTGTCCAGGGACCAAATTGTAAAGTTTCAGGAAAGGAAGGATTAAAGTGTAAAAGTTCAAGAGTGGAGGATGAAAAGTGAAGTTTCAAGGACTTGAAGGATTGAAATTGAAGTGCTAGCAAAGAGAGGACTTAAAGTGGAAATCAAGAATATGAAGCAACACTCTTTGATTAAGCACATGGAAAATAAGGATTAAAGGATGAGTGGAGAATTGATGGTAGTGGGAAGGAGTTTTCAAAAGTTAATTGGCCAATGAAGGCCATAATGGCCATCAACTCCTCCACCATTGAAAGGCAAATTTTTGCTATAAATAGGAGTGCTCATCCTTTGTAAAAATCACACCATTTCAGAATACAACAAGTATTCTTCTTTCCTCCTTAAGATCATTGTTCCTAGGAATTGTGGGAAGCCAAACTTGAGCTCCTATCCAGGGTAATTCAATGATTCTTTTAGCCATGCTTGGCTAACTTCTTCTTTAAGTTTTTGGGGTGTTTTAGTTTATAATTCATGTTCTAGTCTTTTTCTACATTTCTGAATAATATTTCCTTTCGTGTTTTATTTCTTTGTTCTTCATTCATCTTTATGCGCAAAAGATATCTTGCTTTCTACTTATGTCATAAGGCCATTTGGTAAGTAGTAAGGGAAATAGGGAATAAAAAAGGTTAAAAGTATACATTTCTTAAGGCAATTAGGATGGACGTAACTTTGTGCTGGCCCGAATTCATTCTTCATCTTCTTTTCTGGTTAACTAGATACCAAGGCTATGGATTTAGTAATTAGGAAGAAAGTTCTACATTTCTTAAGGCAATTAGGATGTAGAAATTCTAGGCTATAGCACCTGGATTTGGATTTAAAATTCAGAAATTAAGTAGGAGATTGCTAGCATGTTTTATAGACTATGTAAACCAACCCAAGAGCTTAAATTCTTATCATCTTTATTTCTTATCATTTTATGCTATTGTTTTCATCTTGTTCTAAACCAACATCAAACACATCTTTTAGTTTTTTTGCACCAGTACTAAATATTATATTAATAAGAACACCTATCCCTTGGGTTCGATCTTTTTACTACGCAATAGTCAATCGTGCACTTGCGATTTGGGTATCAGGGATATAGGCTGGTTTTATGGCTTTCGGATCAACATTAGGGCTTTTGGCTGATTTCAGTGTTTTCGGCCGATTTCAAGGTTTTTTCGTTGACTATAGTATAGGGTATCTGGACGATTTAAGGGCTCTGGGTCAATTTTATGGTTATACTGTAGACTCTAGGCTTTTAGACTGGATTTAGGGTTTTCGGCTTATTATGGGGTTCTAGGCCAGCTTTAAAGCTTTCGGATTAACTTTTGCGGTTGTGGCCGATTTATTCAGCTGATTTCAGAGTTTTTCCGCTCACTATAGTATATGGTATTTGGACGATTTAAGGGCTCTGGGTCAATTTTATAGTTTTTCTGTAGACTCTATAGGCTTTTAGACTGATTTTAGGGTTTTCGGCTTATTATAGGGTTTTAGGCCAGCTTTATGGCTTTCTGATCAATTTTTGGGCTTCTGGCCGATTTCAGGGTTTTTCCGATATTTATAGTATAGGGTATTTGGTCAATTTATGGGATCTGGGTCAATTTTATTGTTTTTCTGTAGACTCTAATGGCTTTTAGATTGATTTTAGTGTTTTCGGCTTATTATAGGGATTTTAGGCCGGCTTTAGGGCTTGCTGATCAACTTTAGGGCTTTTGGCCGATTTTAGGGTTTTTGGCCGATTTTAGGTCTTTTCCGCTAACAATAATAAAGGGCATTTGAATGATTTAAGGCCTCTGGTCAAATTTATAGTTTTTCCGTAGACTCTAGGCTTTAAGACTGATTCTAGGATTTTCGGCTTATTATAGGGTTTGAGGGCGGCTTTATGGTTTTTCTGATCAACTGCCAATTTCAGGATTTTCGGCAGATTTCAAGGTTTTTCCGCTGACTACAGTATAGGGTATTTGGACGATCTAAGGGGCTCCGGGTCAATTTTATGGTTTTTCTGTAAACTCTAGGCTTTTAGACTTATTTTAGGGTTTTCGTCTTATTATATAGGGTTTTAGGCCGGCTTTAGGGCTTTCTGATCAACTTTAGGCCATTTGGCAGATTACAGCATTTTCGGCTGATTTCAGGGTTTTCGCCGATAAAGGGCATTTGAAAGATTTAAGGCCTCTGGTCAAATTTATAGTTTTTTCCGTTGACTCTAGGCTTTAAGACTGATTCTTGGGTTTTCGGCTTATTATAGGATTTGAGGGCGGCCTTATGGTTTTTATGATCAGCTTTTAGCCAATTTCACGATTTTCGGCAGATTTCAGGGTTTTTCCGCTGACTACAGTATAGGGTATTTGGACGATTTAAGGGCTCCTGGTCAATTTTATGGTTTTTCTGTAAACTCTAGGCATTTACACTGATTTTAGGGTTTTTGTCTTATTATAGGGTTTTAGGCCGGCTTTGGGGCTTTCTGATCAACTTTAAGGCATTTGGCAGATTACAGCATTTTCGGCTGATTTCAGGATTTTCGGCCTATTTCAGATTTTATCCGCTGGCTATAGTATATGTTATTTGGACGATTTAAGGGCACTGTGTCAATTATTTGGTTTTTCTGTAGACTCTACGCTTTTAGACATATTTTAGGGTTTTTGGCTTAATATAGGGTTTTAGGCCAGCTTTAGGGCTTTCTGATCATCTTTAGGGTTCTCGGCCGATTTCAGGGTTTTTCCAATGTAAGGGCTCTAGGTCAGTTTTGGTGTTTTTCTGTAGACTCTAGGATTTCAGACTGATTTTAGGGAATTAGGCTGGTTTTACGGCTTTCGGATCAACATTAGGGGTTTTGGCTGATTTCAGTGTTTTCAGCCGATTTCAGGGTTTTTACGTTGACTATAGTATAGGGTATCTGGACGATTTAAGGGCTCTGGGTCAATTTTATGGTTATTCTGTAGACTCTAGGCTTTTAGACTGTATTTAGGGTTTTCGGCTTATTATGGGGTTTTAGGCCAGCTTTAAAGCTTTCAGATTAACTTTTGGGGTTTTTGCCGATTTCAGGGTTTTTGGCCGATTTCAGGGTTTTTGCCCGATTTGATGGTTTTCGGCTGATTTCAGAGTTTTTCTGCTCACTATAGTATATGGTATTTGGACGATTTAAGGGCTCTGGGTCAATTTTATAGTTTTTCTGTAGACTCTACAGGCTTTTAGACTGATTTTAGGGTTTTCGGCTTATTATAGGGTTTTAGGCCAGCTTTATGGCTTTCTGATCAATTTTTAGGCTTCTGGCCGATTTCAGGGTTTTTCTGATGTTTATAGTATAGGGTATTTGGTCAATTTAAGGGATCTGGGTCCAATTTATTGTTTCTCTGTAGACTCTAATGGCTTTTTGATTGATTTTAGTGTTTTCGTCTTATTATTGGGTTTTGGGCCGACTTTAGGGCTTTCTGATCAACTTTAGGGCATTTGGCAGATTAAAGCATTTTTGGCCGATTTCAGGGTTTTCGGCCGATTTCAGATTTTTTCCGCTGACCATAGTATATGTTATTTGGACGATTTAAGGACTCAGTATCAATTTTTTGGTTTTTCTGTAGACTCTACGCTTTTAGACTTATTTTAGGGTTTTTAGCTTAATATAGGGTTTTAGGCCAGCTTTAGGGCTTTCTGATCAACATTTTGGGTTCTCGGCCGATTTCATGGTTTTTCCGATATAAGGGCTCTGGGTAAGTTTTATTGTTTTTCTGTAGACTCTAGGATTTCAGACTGAGTTTAGGGATTTTGGCTTATTATAGGGATTTAGGCTGGTTTTATCGGACGATTTCAGGGTTTTTTCGTTGACAATAGTATAGGGTATTTGGACGATTTATGGGCTTTGGGTCAATTTTATGGTTATTCTGTAGACTCTAGGATTTTAGACTAGATTTAGGGTTTTCGGCTTATTATGGGGTTTTAGGCCAGCTTTAAAGCTTTCGGATTAACTTTTGGGGTTTATGGCCGATTTCAGTGTTTTTGGCCGATTTAAGGGTTTGCGGCTGATTTCAGAGTTTTTCCGCTCACTATAGTATATGGTATTTGGACGATTTAAGGGCCCTGGGTCAATTTTATATTTTTTCTGTAGACTCTATAGGCTTTTAGACTGATTTTAGGGTTTTCGGATTATTATACGGTTTTAGGCCAGCTTTATGGCTTTCTGATCAATTTTTGGGCTTCTGGCCGATTTCAGGGTTTTTCCGATGTTTATAGAATAGGGTATTTGGTCAATTTAAGGGATCTGGGTCAATTTTATTGTTTTTGTGTAGACTCTAATGGCTTTTAGATTGATTTTAGTGTTTCCGGCTTATTATAGGGATTTTAGGCCGGCTTTAGGGTTTTTTGATCAACTTTAGGGATTTTGACCGATTACAGGGTTTTCGGCCGATTTTTGGGTTTTTTCGCTGTCATTAATAAAGGGCATTTGAATGATTTAAGGCCTCTGGTCAAATTTATAGGTTTTCCGTATACTCTAGGCTTTAAGTCTGATTCTAGGGTTTTCGGCTCATTATAGGGTTTGAGGGCGGCTTTATGGTTTTTCTGATCAACTTTTAGCTAATTTCAGGATTTTCGGAAGATTTCAGGGTTTTTACGCTGACTACAGTATAGGGTATTTGGACGATTTAAGGGCTCCGGGTCAATTTTATGGTTTTTCTGAAAACTCTAGGCTTTTAGATTGATTTTAGGGTTTTCGTCTTATTATAGGGTTTTAGGACGGCTTTAGGGCTTTTTGATCAACTTTAGGGCATTTGGTAGATTACTGCATTTTCGGCTGATTTCAGGGTTTTCGACCGATTTCAGATTTTTTCCGCTCACTATAGTATATGTTATTTGGACGATTTAAGGGCCCTGTGTGATTTTTTTGGTTTTTCTGTAGACTCTACGCTTTTAGACTTGTTTTAGGGTTTTTGGCTTAATATATGGTTTTAGGCCAGCTTTAGGGCTTTCTGATCAACTTTAGGGTTCTCGGCCGATTTCAGGGTTTTTGCAATGTAAGGGCTCTGGGTCAAATTTATTGTTTTTCTGTAGACTCTAGGATTTTAGACTGATTTTAGGGATTGTGGCTTATTATAGGGATTTAGGCTGGTTTTATGTCTTTCGGATCAACATTAGGGCTTTCGGCTAATTTCAGTGTTTTCGGCCGATTTCAGGGTTTTTTCGTTGACTATAATATAGGGTATCTGGACAATTTAAGGGCTCTGGGTCAATTTTATGGTTGTTCTGTTGACTCTAGGCTTTTAGACAGGATTTAGGGTTTTTGGTTTATTATGGGGATTTAGGCCAGCTTTAAAGCTTTCGGATTAACTTTTGGGGTTTTTGCCGATTTCAGGGTTTTTGGCCGATTTAAGGGTTTTCGGCTGATTTCAGAGTTTTTCCGCTCACTATAGTATATGGTATTTGGATGATTTAAGGGCTCTGGGTCAAGTTTATAGTTTTTTTGTAGACTCTACAGGATTTTAGCCTGATTTTAGGGTTTTCGGCTTATTATAGGGTTTTAGGCCAGCTTTATGGCTTTCTGATCGATTTTTGGGCTTCTGGCCGATTTTAGGGTTTTTCCGCTGTTTATAGTATAGGGTATTTGGTCAATTTAAGGGATTTGGGTCAATTTTATTGTTTTTCCATAGACTCTAATGGCTTTTAGATTGATTTTAGGGTTTTCGGCTTATTATAGGGATTTTTGGACGGCTTTAGGGTTTTTGGCAGATTTCAGGGTTTTCGGCCGATTTTAGGGTTTTTCCGCTGACAATAATAAAGGGCATTTGAATGATTGAAGGCCTGTGGTCAAATTTATAGTATTTCCGTAGACTCTAGGCTTTAAGACTGATTGTAGGGTTTTCGGCTTATTATAGGGTTTGAGGGCGGCTTTATGGTTTTTCTGATCAAGTTTTAGCCGATTTCATGATTTTCCGTAGATTTCAGGGTTTTTCCACTCACTAAAGTATAGGGTATTTGGACGATTTTAGGGCTCCGGGTCAATTTTATGGTTTTTGTGTAAACTCTAGGCTTTTAGACTGATTTTAGGGTTTTCGTCTTATTATAAGATTTTATGCCGGCTTTAGGGCTTTCTGATCAATTTAGGGCATTTGGCAGATTACAGTATTTTCGGCTGATTTCAGGGTTTTCGGCTGATTTCAGATTTTTTCCGTTGACTATAGTATATGTTATTTGGACGATTTAAGGGCTCTGTGTCAATTTTTAGGGCTTTTGGCCGATTTCAGGGTTTTCGGCCGATTTTAGGGTTTTTCCGCTGACAATAATAAAGGGCATTTGAATGATTTAAGGCTTGTGGTCAAATTTATAGTTTTTCCGTAGACTCTAGGCTTTAAGACTGATTCTAGGGTTTTCGGCTTATTATTGGGTTTGAGGGCGGCTTTATGGTTTTTCTGAACAACTTTTAGCCAATTTCAGGGTTTTCGGCAGATTTCAGGTTTTTCCGCTGACTACAGTATAGGGTATTTGGATGATTTAAGCGCTCTGTGTCAATTTTATGGTTTTTCTGTAAACTCTAGGCTTTTAGAATGATTTTAGGGTTTTCGTCTTATTATAGGGTTTTAGGCCGGCTTTAGGGCTTTTTGATCAACTTTAGGGCATTTGGCAGATTACAGCATTTTCGGCTGATTTCAGAGTTTTCGGCCAATTTCAGATTTTTTCCGCTGACTATAGTATATGTTATTTGGACGATTTAAGGGCTTTGTGTCCATTTTTTGGATTTCCTGTAGACTCTACGCTTTTAGAATTATTTTAGGGTTTTTGGCTTAATATAGGGTTTTAGGCCAGCTTTAGGGCTTTCTGATCAACTTTAGGGTTCTCGGCCGATTTCAGGGTTTTTCCGATGTAAGGGCTCTAGGTCACTTTCATTGTTTTTCTGTAGACTCTAGGATTTCAGACTGATTTTCGGGACTTTGGCTTATTATAGGGATTTAGGCTGGTTTTATGGCTTTCAGACCAACATTAGGGCTTTTGGCTGATTTTAGTGTTTTCGGCCGATTTCAGGGTTTTTTCGTTGACTATAGTATAGGGTATCTGGACGATTTAAGGGCTTCGGGTAAATTTTATGGTTATTCTGTAAACTCTAGGCTTTTAGACTGGATTTAGGGTTTTCGGCTTATTATGGGGTTTTAGGCCAGCTTTAAAGCTTTCGGATTAACTTTAAGGGTTTTTGCCGATTTCAGGGTTTTTGGCCGATTTCAAGGTTTTTGGCCAATTTAAGGGTTTTCGGCTGATTTCAGAGTTTTTCCGCTCACTATAGTATATGGTATTTGGACGATTTAAGGGCTCGGGGTCAATTTTATAGTTTTTCTGTAGACTCTACAGGCTTTTAGATTGATTTTAGGGTTTTCGGCTTATTATAGGGTTTTTGGCCAGCTTTATGGCTTTGTGATCAATTTTAGGGCTTCTGGCCGATTTCAAGGTTTTTCCAATCTTTATAGTGTAGGGTATTTGGTCAATTTAAGGGATTTGGGTCAATTTTATTGTTTTTCTGTAGACTCTAATGGCTTTTAGATTGATTTTAGTGTTTTCAGCCTATTATAGGGATTTTAGGCCGGCTTTAGGGCTTTTTGATCAACTTTAGGGCTTTTGGCCGATTTCAGGGTTTTCGGCCGAATTTAGGGTTTTTCCGCTGACAATAATAAAGGGCATTTGAATGATTTAAGGCCTTTGGTCAAATTTATAGTTTTTCCGTAGACTCTAGGCTTTAAGACTGATTCTAGGGTTTTCGGCTTATTATAGGGTTTGAGGGCGGCTTTATGGTTTTTCTCATCAACTTTTAGCCAATTTCAGGGTTTTCGGCAGATTTCAGGGTTTTTCCTCTGACTACAGTATAGGGTATTTGGACGATTTAAGGGCTCCGGGTCAAATTTATGGTTTTTCTGTAAACCCTAGGCTTTTAGACTGATTTTAGGGTTTTCGTCTTATTATGGGGTTTTAGGCCGGATTTAGAGCTTTCTGATCAACTTTAGGGCATTTGGCAGATTACAGCATTTTCGGCTGATTTCAGGGTTTTCGGCCGATTTCAGATTTTTTCCGTTGACTATAGTATTTGTTATTTGGA
Organism: Acmispon strigosus; assembly: GCA_030819835.1. Taxonomy (NCBI): domain Eukaryota; kingdom Viridiplantae; phylum Streptophyta; class Magnoliopsida; order Fabales; family Fabaceae; genus Acmispon; species Acmispon strigosus. The sequence goes on along the minus strand of JAUAMA010000004.1, from coordinate 18,521,007 downwards.
CGATTTAAGGGCTCTAGGTCGTTTTTTTGGTTTTTCTGTAGACTCTACGCTTTTAGACTTATTTTAGGGTTTTTGGCTTAATATAGGGTTTTAGGCCAGTTTTAGGGCTTTCTGATCAACTTTAGGGTTCTCGACAGATTTCAGGGTTTTTCCGATGTAAGGGCTCTGGGTCAGTTTTATTGTTTTTCTATAGACTCTAGGATTTCAGACTGATTTTAGGGATTTTGGCTTATTATAGGGATTTAGACTGGTTTTATGGATTTCGGATCAACATTAGGGCTTTTGGCTGATTACAGTGTTTTCGGCCGATTTCAGGGTTTTTTCGTTGATTATAGTATAGGGTATCTGGACGATTTAAGGGCTCTGGGTCAATTTTTTGGTTATTCTGTAGACTCTAGGCTTTTAGACTGGATTTAGGGTTTTCGACTTATTATGGGGTTTTAGGCCACCTTTAAAGCTTTCGGACTAACTTTTGGGGTTTTTACCGATTTTAGGGTTTTGGGCTGATTTCAAGGTTTTTGGTCGATTTAAGGGTTTTCGGCTGATTTCAGAGTTTTTCCGCTCAATATAGTATATGGTATTTGGACGATTTAAGGGCTCGGAGTTAATTTTATAGTTTTTCTGTAGACTCTACAGGCTTTCAGATTGATTTTAGGGTTTTCGGCTTATTATAGGGTTTTAGGCCAACTTTATGGCTTTCTGATCAATTTTTGGGCTTCTGGCCGATTTCAGGGTTTTTCCGATCTTTATAGTATAGGGTATTTGGTCAATGTAAGGGATCTGGGTCAATTTTATTGTTTTTCTATAGACTCTAATGGCTTTTAGATTGATCTTAGTGTTTTCGGCCTATTATAGGGATTTTAGGCCGGCTTTAGGGCTTTTTGATCAACTTTAGGGTTTTTGGACGACTTAAGGGCTCCGGGTCAATTTGATGGTTTTTCTGTAAACTCTAGGCTTTTAGACTAATTTTAGGGTTTTCGTCTTATTATAGGGTTTTAGGCAGGCTTTAGGGCTTTTTGATCTACTTTAGGGCATTTGGCAGATTACAGCATTTTCGGTTGATTTCAGGGTTTTCAGCCGATTTCAGATTTTTTCCACTGACTATATAGTATATGTTATTTGGACGATATAAGGGCCCTGTGTCAATTTTTTTGTTTTTCTGTAGACTCTACGCTTTTAGACTTATTTTAGGGTTTTTGGCTTAATATCCAGCTTTATGGCTTTCTGATCAACTTTAGGGTTCTCGACCGATTTCAGGGTTTTTCCGATGTAAGGGCTCGAGGTCAGTTTTATTGTTTTTCTGTAGACTCTAGGATTTCAGACTGAATTTAGGGACTTTGGCTTATTATATGGATTTAGGCTGGTTTTATGGCTTTCAGATCAACATTAGGGCTTTTGGCTGATTTCGGTGTTTTCGGCCGATTTCAGGGTTTTTTCGTTGGGTATCTGGACGATTTAAGGGCTCTGGGTCAATTTTATGGTTATTCTGTAGATTCTAGGCTTTTAGACTGGATTTAGGGTTTTCGGCTTATTATGGGGTTTTAGGCCACCTTTAAAGCTTTCGGAATAACTTTTGGGGTTTTTACCGATTTCATGGTATTTGGCTTATTTCAGGGTTTTTGGCCGATTTAAGGGTTTTCGGCTGATTTCAGAGTTTTTCCGCTCACTATAGTATATGGTATTTGGACGATTTAAGGGCTCTGGATCAATTTTATAGTTTTTCTGTAGACTCTACAGGCTTTTACACTGATTTTAGGGTTTTCAGCTTATTATAGGGTTTTAGGCCATCTTTATGGCTTTCTGATCAATTTTTGGGCTTCTGGCCGAGTTCAGGGTTTTTTCGATGTTTATAGTATAAGGGTATTTGGTCAATTTAATGGATCTGGGTCAATTTTATTGTTTTTCTGTAGATTCTAATGGCTTTTAGATTGATCTTAGTGTTTTGGGCTTATTATAGGGATTTTAGGCTGGCTTTAGGGCTTTTTGATCAACTTTAGGGGTTTTGGCCGATTTTAGGGTTTTCGGCCGATTTTAGGGTTTTTCCGCTGACAATAATAAAGGGCATTTGAGTGATTTAAGGACTCTGGTCAAATTTATAGTTTTTCCGTAGACTCTAGGCTTTAAGACTGAATCTAGGGTTTTCGGCTTATTATAGGGTTTGAGGGCGGGTTTATGGTTTTTCTCATCAACTTTTAGCCAATTTCAGGGTTTTCAGAAGATTTCAGGTTTTTCCGCTGACTACAATAGTATAGGGTATTTGGACGATTTAAGGGCTCCGGGTCAATTTGATGGTTTTTCTGTAAACTCTAGGGTTTTAGACTAATTTTAGGGTTTTCGTCTTATTATAGGGTTTTAGGCAGGCTTTAGGGCTTTTTGATCTACTTTAGGGCATTTGGCAGATTACAGCATTTTCGGCTGATTTTAGGGTTTTCAGCCGATTTCAGATTTTTTCCACTAACTATAGTATATGTTATTTGGAAGATATAAGGGCCCTGTGTCAATTTTTTGGTTTTTCTGTAGACTCTACGCTTTTAGACTTATTTTAGGGTTTTTGGCTTAATATAGGGTTTTAGGCCAGCTTTATGGCTTTCTGATCAACTTTAGGGTTCTCGACCGATTTCAGGGTTTTTCCGATGTAAGGGCTCGAGGTCAGTTGTATTGTTTTTCTGTAGACTCTAGGATTTCAGACTGATTTTAGGGACTTTGGCTTATTATAGGGATTTAGGCTTGTTTTATGGCTTTCAGATCAACATTAGGGCTTTTGGCTGATTTCGGTGTTTTCGGCCGATTTCAGGGTTTTTTCGTTGGGTATCTGGACGATTTAAGGGCTCTGGGTCAATTTTATAGTTATTCTGTAGATTCTAGGCTTTTAGACTGGATTTAGGGTTTTCGACTTATTATGGGGTTTTATGCCACCTTTAAAGCTTTCGGAATAACTTTTGGGGTTTTTACCGATTTCATGGTATTTGGCTTATTTCAGGGTTTTTGGCCGATTTAAGGGCTCGGAGTTAATTTTATAGTTTTTCTGTAGACTCTACGGGCTTTCAGATTGATTTTAGGGTTTTCAGCTTATTATAGGGTTTTAGGCCAGCTTTATGGCTTTCTGATCAATTTTTGGGCTTCTGGCCGATTTCAGGGTTTTTCCGATCGTTATAGTATAGGGTATTTGGTCAATTTAAGGGATCTGGGTCAATTTTATTGTTTTTTCTGTAGACTCTAATGGCTTTTAGATTGATCTTAGTGTTTTGGGCTTATTATAGGGATTTTAGGCTGGCTTTAGGGCTTTTTGATCAACTTTAGGGGTTTTGGCTGATCTTAGGGTTTTTCCGCTGACAATAATAAAGGGCATTTGAGTGATTTAAGGCCTCTGGTCAAATTTATAGTTTTTCCGTAGACTCTAGGCTTTAAGACTGATTCTAGGGTTTTTGGCTTATTATAGGGTTTGAGGGTGGGTTTATGGTTTTTCTCATCAACTTTTAGCCAATTTCAGGGTTTTCGGAAGATTTCAGGTTTTTACGCTGACTACAATAGTATAGGGTATTTGGACGATTTAAGGGCTCCGGGTCAATTTGATGGTTTTTCTGTAAACTCTAGGCTTTTAGACTGATTTTAGGGTTTTCGTCTTATTAGGGTGTTTTAGGCCGGCTTTAGGGGCTTTCTGATCAACTTTAGGGCATTTGGCAGATTACAGCATTTTCGGCTTATTTCAAGGTTTTCAGCCGATTTCAGATTTTTTCCGTTGACTATAGTATATGTTATTTGGACGATTTAAGGGTTCTAGGTCGATTTTTTGGTTTTTCTGTAGACTCTACGCTTTTAGACTTATTTTAGGGTTTTTGGCTTAATATAGGGTTTTAGGCCAGCTTTAGGGCTTTTTGATCAACTTTAGGGTTCTCGACCGATTTCAGGGTTTTTCCGATGTAAGGGCTCTGTGTCAGTTTTATTGTTTTTGGATAGACTCTTGGATTTCAGACTAATTTTAGGGATTTTGGCTTATTATAGGGATTTAGACTGGTTTTATGGCTTTTGAATCAACATTAGGGCTTTTGGCTGATTACAGTGTTTTCGGCCGATTTCAGGGTTTTTTCGTTGTTTATAGTATATGGTATCTGGACGATTTAAGGGCTCTGGGTCAATTTTTTGGTTATTCTGTAGACTCTAGGCTTTTAGACTGGATTTAGGGTTTTCGACTTATTATGGGGTTTTAGGCCACCTTTAAAGATTTCGGATTAACTTTTGGGGTTTTTACCGATTTCAGGGTTTTTGGCCGATTTCAAGGTTTTTGGCCGATTTAAGGGTTTTCGGCTGATTTCAGAGTTTTTCCGCTCAATATAGTATATGGTATTTGGACGATTTAAGGGCTCGGAGTTAATTTAATAGTTTTTCTGTAGACTCTACAGGCTTTCAGATTGATTTTAGGGTTTTCGGCATATTATAGGGTTTTAGGCCAGCTTTATGGCTTTCTAATCAATTTTTGGGCTTCTGGCCGATTTCAAGGTTTTTCTGATCTTTATAGTATAGGGTATTTGGTCAATTTAAGGGATCTGGGTCAATTTTATTGTTTTTTTGTAGACTCTAATGGCTTTTAGATTGATCTTAGTGTTTTGGGCTTATTATAGGGATTTTAGGCTGGCTTTAGGGCTTTTTGATCAACTTTAGGGGTTTTGGCCGATTTTAGGGTTTTCGGCCGATTTTAGGGTTTTTCCGCAGACAATAATAAAGGGCAATAAAGTGAATTAAGGCCTCTGGTCAAATTTATAGTTTTTCCGTAGACTCTAGGCTTTAAGACTGATTCTAGGGTTTTCGGCTTATTATAGGGTTTGAGGGCGGGTTTATGGTTTTTCTCATCAACTTTTAGCCAATTTCAGGGTTTTCGGAAGATTTCAGGTTTTTCCGCTGACTATAATAGTATAGGGTATTTGGACGATTTAAGGGCTCCGGGTCAATATGATGGTTTTTCTGTAAACTCTAGGCTTTTAGAATGATTTTAGGGTTTTCGTCTTATTATAGGGTTTTAGGTCGGCTTTAGGGCTTTTTGATCAACTTTAGGGCATTTGGCAGATTACAGCATTTTCAGCTGATTTCAGAGTTTTCGGCCGATTTCAGATTTTTTCCGCTGACTATAGTATATGTTATTTGGACGATTTAAGGGCTTTGTGTCCATTTTTTGGATTTCCTGTAGACTCGACGCTTTTAGAATTATTTTAGGGTTTTTGGCTTAATATAGGGTTTTAGGCCAGCTTTAGGGCTTTCTGATCAACTTTAGGGTTCTCGGCCGATTTCAGGGTTTTTCCGATGTAAGGGCTCTAGGTCAGTTTCATTGTTTTTCTGTAGACTCTAGGATTTCAGACTGATTTTTGGGACTTTGGCTTATTATAGGGATTTAGGCTGGTTTTATGGCTTTCAGACCAACATTAGGGCTTTTGGCTGATTTTAGTGTTTTCGGCCGATTTCAGGGTTTTTTCGTTGACTATAGTATAGGGTATCTGGACGATTTAAGGGCTTCGGGTAAATTTTATGGTTATTCTGTAGACTCTAGGCTTTTAGACTGGATTTAGGGTTTTCGGCTTATTATGGGGTTTTAGGCCAGCTTTAAAGCTTTCGGATTAACTTTAAGGGTTTTTGCCGATTTCAGGGTTTTTGGCCGATTTCAAGGTTTTTGGCCAATTTAAGGGTTTTCGGCTGATTTCAGAGTTTTTCCGCTCACTATAGTATATGGTATTTGGACGATTTAAGGGCTCGGGGTCAATTTTATAGTTTTTCTGTAGACTCTACAGGCTTTTAGATTGATTTTAGGGTTTTCAGCTTATTATAGGGTTTTTGGCCAGCTTTATGGCTTTGTGATCAATTTTAGGGCAGATTTCAGGGTTTTTCCTCTGACTACAGTATAGGGTATTTGGACGATTTAAGGGCTCCGGGTCAAATTTATGGTTTTTCTGTAAACCCTAGGCTTTTAGACTGATTTTAGGGTTTTCGTCTTATTATGGGGTTTTAGGCCGGATTTAGGGCTTTCTGATCAACTTTAGGGCATTTGGCAGATTACAGCATTTTCGGCTGATTTCAGGGTTTTCGGCCGATTTCAGATTTTTTCCGTTGACTATAGTATATGTTATTTGGACGATTTAAGGGCTCTAGGTCGATTTTTTGGTTTTTCTGTAGACTCTACGCTTTTAGACTTATTTTAGGGTTTTTGGCTTAATATAGGGTTTTAGGCCAGCTTTAGGGCTTTCTGATCAACTTTAGGGTTCTCGACAGATTTCAGGGTTTTTCCGATGTAAGGGCTCTGGGTCAGTTTTATTGTTTTTCTATAGACTCTAGGATTTCAGACTGATTTTAGGGATTTTGGCTTATTATAGGGATTTAGACTGGTTTTATGGCTTTCGGATCAACATTAGGGCTTTTGGCTGATTTTAGTGTTTTCGGCCGATTTCAGGGTTTTTTCGTTGACTATAGTATAGGGTATCTGGACGATTTAAGGGCTTCGGGTAAATTTTATGGTTATTCTGTAGGCTCTAGGCTTTTAGACTGGATTTGAGTGATTTAAGGCCTCTGGTCAAATTTATAGTTTTTCCGTAGACTCTAGGCTTTAAGACTGATTCTAGGGTTTTCGGCTTGTTATAGGGTTTGAGGGCGGGTTTATGGTTTTTCTCATAAACTTTTAGCCAATTTCAGGGTTTTCGGAAGATTTTAGGTTTTTGCGCTGATTACAATAGTATAGGGTATTTGGACGATTTAAGGGCTCCGGGTCAATTTGATGGTTTTTCTGTAAACTCTAGGCTTTTAGACTAATTTTAGGGTTTTCGTCTTATTATAGGGTTTTAGGCAGGCTTTAGGGCTTTTTGATCTACTTTAGGGCATTTGGCAGATTACAACATTTTCGGCTGATTTCAGGGTTTTCAGCCGATTTCAGATTTTTTCCACTGACTATAGTATATGTTATTTGGACGATATAAGGGCCCGGTGTCAATTTTTTGGTTTTTCTGTAGACTCTACGCTTTTAGACTTATTTTAGGGTTTTAGGCCAGCTTTATGGCTTTCTGTTCAACTTTAGGGTTCACGACCGATTTCAGGGTTTTTCCGATGTAAGGGCTCGTGGTCAGTTTTATTGTTTTTCTGTAGACTCTAGGATTTCAGACTGATTTTAGGGACTTTGGCTTATTATAGGGATTTAGGCTGGTTTTATGGCTTTCAGATCAACATTAGGGCTTTTGGCTGATTTCGGTGTTTTCGGATGATTTCAGGGTTTTTTCGTTGGGTATCTGGACGACTTAAGGGCTCTGGGTCAATTTTATGGTTATTCTTCAGATTCTAGGCTTTTAGACTGGATTTAGGGTTTTAGGCCAGCTATCGGGCTTTCTGGTCAACTTTAGGGTTCTCGGCCGGTTTCAGGTTTTTTCCGATGAAAAGGCTCTGGGTTAGTTTTGTTGTTTTTCTGTAGACTCTAGGATTTCAGACTTATTTTAGGGATTTTGGTTTATTATAGGGATTTAGGCTGGTTTTATGGCTTTCGGATCATCATTAGGGCTTTTGGCTGATTTCTAGGTTTTCGGCCGATTTCAGGGTTTTTTCGTTGACTATAGTATAGGACATCTAGACGATTTAAGGGCTCGGGGTCAATTTTATGGTTATTCTGTAGACTCTAGGCTTTTAGACTGGATTTATGGTTTTCGGCTTACTATGGGGATTTAGGCCAGCTTTAAAGCTTTCGGATTAACTTTTGGGGTTTTTACAGATTTCAGGGTTTTAGGCCGATTTCAGTGTTTTTGGCCGATTTAAGGGTTTTTGGCTGATTTCAGAGTTTTTCCGCTCACTATAGTATATGGTATTTGGACGATTTAAGGGCTCTGGGTCAATTTTATAGTTTTTCTGTAGACTCTACAGTCTTTTAGACTGATTTTAGGGTTTTCAGCTTATTATAGGGTTTTGGGCAAGCTTTATGGCTTTCTGATCAATTCTTGGGCATCTGGCCGATTTCAGGGTTTTTTCGATGTTTATAGTATAGGGTATTTGGTCAATTTAAGGGATCTAGGTCAATTTTATTGTTTTCCTGTAGACTCTAATGCCTTTTAGATTGATTTTAGTGTTTTCGGCTTATTATAGGGATTTTAGTCCGGCTTTAGGGCTTTTTGATCAACTTTAGGGATTTCGGCCGATTTCAGGGTTTTCGGCCGATTTTAGGGTTTTTCCGCTGACAATAATAAAGGACATTTGAATGATTTAAGGCCCCTAGACAAATTTTTAGTTTTTCCGTAGACTCTAGGCTTTAAGACTGACTCTAGGGTTTTCGGCTTATTATAGGGTTTGAGGGCGGCTTTATGGTTTTTCTGATAAACTTTTAGCCAATTTCAGGGTTTTCGGCAGATTTCAGGGTTTTTCCGCTGGCTACAGTATAGGGTATTTGGACGATTTAAGGGCTTCGGGTCAATTTTATGGTTTTTCTGTAAACTCTAGGCTTTTAGACTGATTTTAGGGTTTTCGTCTTATTAGGGTGTTTTAGGCCGGCTTTAGGGGCTTTCTGATCAACTTTAGGGCATTTGGCAGATTACAGCATTTTCGGCTGATTTCAGGGTTTTCAGCCGATTTCAGATTTTTTCCGTTGACTATAGTATATGTTATTTGGACGATTTAAGGGGCTCCAGGTCAATTTTAGGGTTTTTCTGTAAACTCTAGGCTTTTAGACTGATTTTAGGGTTTTCGTCTTATTATAGGGTTTTAGGCCGGCTTTAGGGCTTTCTGATCAACTTTAGGGCATTTGGCAGATTACAGCATTTTCGGCTGATTTCAGGGTTTTCGGCCGATTTCAGATTTTTTCAGCTGACTATAGTATATTTTATTTGGACGATTTAAGGGCTCTGTGTCAATTTTTTGGTTTTTCTGTAGACTATACGCTTTTAGACTTATTTTAGGGTTTTGGGCTTAATATAGGGTTTTAGGCCAGCTTTGTGGCTTTCTGATCAACATTTTGGGTTCTCGGCCGATTTCATGGTTTTTCCGATGTAAGGGCTCTGGGTAAGTTTTATTATTTTTCTGTAGACTCTAGGATTTCAGACTGAGTTTAGGGATTTTGGTTTATTATAGGGATTTAGGCTGGTTTTATGGCTTTCACATCAACATTAGGGCTTTTGGCTGATTTCGGTGTTTTCGGACGATTTCAGGGTTTTTTCGTTGACTATAGTATAGGGTATTTGGACGATTTATGGGCTCTGGGTCAATTTTATGGTTATTCTGTAGACTCTAGGATTTTAGACTAGATTTAGGGTTTTCGGCATATTATGGGGTTTTAGGCCAACTTTAAAGCTTTCGGATTAACTTATGGGGTTTTTGCCGATTTCAGGGTTTTTGGCCAGTTTAAGGGTTTTCGGCTGATTTCAAAGTTTTTCCGCTCACTATAGTATATGGTATTTGGACGATTTAAGGGCTCTGTGTCAATTTTATAGTTTTTCTGTAGACTCTATAGTCTTTTAGACTGATTTTAGGGTTTTCGGCTTATTTTATGGTTTTAGGCCAGCTTTATGGCTTTCTGATCAATTTTTGGGCTTCTGGCCGATTTCAAGGTCTTTCCGATGTTTATAGTATAGGGTATTTTTTCAATTTAAGGGATCTGGGTCAATTTTATGGTTTTTCTGTAGACCCTAATGGCTTTTAGATTGATTTTAGTGTTTTCGGCTTATTATAGGGATTTTAGGCTGGCTTTAGGGCTTTTTGATCAACTTTAGGGCTTTTGGCCGATTTCAGGGTTTTCGGCCGATTTTAGGGTTTGTCCGCTGACAATAATAATAAGGGCAATTGAATGATTTAAGTCCTCTGGTCAAATTTATAGTTTTACCGTAGACTCTAGGCTTTAAGACTAATTCTAGGGTTTTCGGCTTATTATAGGGTTTGAGGGCGGCTTTATGGTTTTTCTGATCAACTTTTAGCCAAATTCAGGGTTTTCAGCAGATTTCAGGGTTTTTCCGCTGACTACAGTATAGGGTATTTGGACGATTTAAGGGCTCCGGGTCAATTTTATGGTTTTTCTGTAAACTCTAGGCTTTTATACTGATTTTAGGGTTTTCGTCTTTTTATGGGGTTTTAGGCCGACTTTAGGGCTTTCTGATCAACTTTAGGGCATTTGGCAGATTACAGCATTTTCGGCTGATTTCAGAGTTTTCGGCCGATTTCAGTAGTATATGTTATTTGGACGATTTAAGAGCTCTGTGTCAATTTTTTGGTTTTTATGTAGACTCTACGCTATTAGACTGATTTTAGGGTTTTCGGCTGATTTTAGGGTTTTCAGTTTATTATAGGGTTTTGGGCCAGCTTTATGGCTTTCTGATCAATTTTTGGGCTTCTGGCCGATTTTAGGGTTTTTCCGATGTTTATAGAATAGGGTAATTGGTCAATTTAAGGGATCTGGGTCAATTTTATTGTTTTTGTGTAGACTCTAATGGCTTTTAGATTGATTTTAGTGTTTCCGGCTTATTATAGGGATTTTAGGCCGGGTTTAGGGCTTTTTGATCAACTTTAGGGATTTTGACCGATTACAGGGTTTTCGGCCGATTTTTGGGTTTTTTCGCTGACAATAATAAAGGGCATTTGAATGATTTAAGGCCTCTGGTCAAATTTATAGGTTTTCCGTATACTTTAGGCTTTAAGTCTGATTCTAGGGTTTTCGCTTATTATAGGGTTTGAGGGCGGCTTTATGGTTTTTCTGATCAACTTTTAGCTAATTTCAGGATTTTCGGCAGATTTCAAGGTTTTTCCGCTGACTACAGTATAGGGTATTTGGACGATTTAAGGGACTCCGGGTCAATTTTAGGGTTTTCGTCTTATTATAGGGTTTTAGGCCAGCTTTAGGGCTTTCTAATCAACTTTAGGGCATTTGGCAGATTACAGCATTTTCGGTTGATTTCAGGGTTTTCGGCCGATTTCAGATTTTTTCCGCTGACTATAGTATATGTTATTTGGACGATTTAAGGGCTCTGTGTCAATTTTTTTGTTTTTCTGTAGACTCCACGCTTTAAGACTTATTTTAGGGTTTTTGGCTTAATATAGGGTTTTAGGCCAGCTTTACGGCTTTCTGATCAACTTTAGGGTTCCCAGCCGATTTCAGGGTTTTTTCGATGTAAGGGCTCTGGGTCATTTTTGTTGTTTTTCTGTAGACTCTAGGATTTTAGACTGATTTTAGGGATTGTGGCTTATTATAGGGATTTAGGCTGGTTATATGTCTTTTGGATCAACATTAGGGCTTTTGGCTAATTTCAGTGTTTTCGGCCGATTTCAGGGTTTTTTCGTTGACTATATAGTATAGAGTATCTGGACGATTTAAGGGCTCTGGATCAATTTTATGGTTGTTCTGTTGACTCTAGGCTTTTAGACTGGATTTAGGGTTTTTGGCTTATTATGGGGATTTAGGCCAGCTTTAAAGCTTTCGGATTAACTTTTGGGGTTTTTGCCGATTTTAGGGTTTTTGGCTGATTTAAGGGTTTTCGGCTGATTTCAGAGTTTTTCCGCTCACTATAGTATATGGTATTTGGATGATTTAAGGGCTCTGGGTCAAGTTTATAGTTTTTTTGTGGACTCTACAGGCTTTTAGACTGATTTTAGGGTTTTCGGCTTATTATAGGGTTTTAGGCCAGCTTTATGGCTTTCTGATCGATTTTTGGGCTTCTGGCCGATTTTAGGGATTTTCCGCTGTTTATAGTATAGGGTATTTGGTCAATTTAAGGGATTTGGGTCAATTTTATTGTTTTTCCGTAGACTCTAATGGCTTTTAGATTGATTTTAGGGTTTTCGGCTTATTATAGGGATTTTAGGACGGCTTTAGGGTTTTTGGCTGATTTCAGGGTTTTCGGCCGATTTTAGGGTTTTTCCGCTGACAATGATAAAGGGCATTTGAATGATTGAAGGCCTTTGGTCAAATTTATAGTTTTTCCGTAGACTCTAGGCTTTAAGACTGATTGTAGGGTTTTCGGATTATTATAGGGTTTGAGGGCGGCATTATGGTTTTTCTGATCAAGTTTTAGCAAATTTAAGGATTTTCCGTAGATTTCTGGGTTTTTCCGCTCACTAAAGTATAGGGTATTTGGACGATTTAAGGGCTCCGGGTCAATTTTATGGTTTTTGTGTAAACTCTAGGCTTTTAGACTGATTTTAGGGTTTTCGTCTTATTATATGGTTTTATGCCGGCTTTAGGGCTTTCTGATCAACTTTAGGGCATTTGGCAGATTACAGTATTTTCGGCTGATTTCAGGGTTTTCGGCTGATTTCAGATTTTTTCCGCTGACTATAGTGCATGTTATTTGGACGATTTAAGGGCTCTGTGTCAATTTTTTCGTTTTTTTATAGACTATACGCTTTTAGACTTATTTTAGGGTTTTTGGCTTAATATAGGGGTTTAGGCCAGCTTTAGGGCTTTTTGATCAACTTTAGTGTTCTCGGCCGATTTTTGGGTTTTTTCTAGATAAGGGCTCTGGGTAAGTTTTATTGTTTTTCTGTAGACTCTACGATTTCAGACTGATTTTAGGGATTTTGGCTTATTATAGGGATTTAGGCTGGTTTTATGGATTTCGAATTAACATTAGGGCTTTTGGCTGATTTCAGTGTTTTCGGCCGATTTCAGGGTTTTTCGCTGACTATAGTATAGGGTATCTGGACGATTTAAGGGCTCTGGGTCTATTTTATGGTTATTCTGTAGACTCAAGGATTTTAGACTGGATTTAGGGTTTTAGGCCAGCTTGAAAGCTTTCGGATTAACTTTTGGGGTTTTTGCCGATTTCAGGGTTTTTGGCTGATTTCAGGGTTTTTGGCCAATTTAACGGTTTTTGGCTGATTTTAGAGTTTTTCCGCTCACTATAGTATATGGTGTTTGGACGATTTAAGGGCTCTAGGTCAATTTTATAGTTTTTCTGTAGACTCTACAGGCTTTTAGACTGATTTTAGGGTTTTCGGCTTATTATAGGGTTTTAGGTCAGCTTTATGGCTTTCTGATCAATTTTTGGGCTTCTGGCCGATTTCAGGGTTTTTCCGATGTTTATAGTATAGGGTATTTGGTCAATTTAAGGGATCTGGGTTAATTTTATTGTTTTTATGTAGACTCTAATGGCTTTTAGATTGATTTTAGGGTTTTCGTCTTATTATAGGGTTTTCGGCCGGCTTTTGGGCTTTCTGATCAACTTCAGGGCATTTTGCAGATTACAGCATTTTCGGCCGATTTCAGATTTTTTCCACTGACTACAGTGTATGTTATTTGGACGATTTAAGGGCTCTGTGTGAATTTTTTGGTTTTTCTGTAGACTATACGCATTTAGACTTATTTTAGGGTTTTTGGCTTAATATAGGGTTTTAGGCCAGCTTTAGGGCTTCTGATCCACTTTAGGGTTCTCGGCCGATTTCAGGGTTTTTCCGATGTATGGGCTCTGTGTCAATTTTATAGTTTTTCTGTAGACTCTACAGGCTTTTAGATTGATTTTAGGGTTTTCAGCTTATTATAGGGTTTTAGGCCAGCTTTATGGCTTTCTGATCAATTTTTGGGCTTATGGCCGATTTCAGGGTTTTTTCGATGTTTATAGTATAGGGTATTTTGTCAATTTAAGGGATCTGGGTTAATTTTATTGTTTTTCTGTAGACTCTAATGGCTTTTAGATTGATTTTAGTGTTTTCGGCTTATTATAGGGATTTTAGGCCGACTTTAGTTGTTTTGGATCAACTTTAGGGTTTTGGCCGATTTCAGGGTTTTCGGCCGATTTTAGGGTTTATCCGCTGACAATAATAAAGGGCATTTGAATGATTTAAGGCCACTGGTAAAATTTATAGTTTTTCCGTAGACTCTAGGTTTTAAGACTGATTCTAGGGTTTTTGGCTTATTAAAGGGTTTGAGGGCGGCTTTATTGTTTTTCTGATCAACTTTTAGCCAATTTCAGCGTTTTCGACAGATTTCAGGGTTTTTCCTCTGACTACAGTATAAGGTATTTGGATGATTTAAGGGCTCCAGGTTAATTTTGTGGTTTTTCTGTAAACTCTAGGCTTTTAGAATGATTTTAGGGTTTTCGTCTTATTATAGGGTTTTAGGCCGGCTTTTGGGCTTTCTGATCAACTTTAGGGCATTTTCCAGATTACAGCATTTTCGGCCGATTTTAGATTTTTTCCACTGACTATAGTATATGTTATTTGGACAATTTAAGGGCTCTGTTTCAATTTTTTGGGTTTTCTGTAGACTATACGCATTTAGACTTATTATTGGGTTTTTGGCTTAATATAGGGTTTTAGGCCAGCTTTAGGGCTTCTGATCAACTTTAGGGTTCTCGGCCGATTTTAGGGTTTTTCTGATGTATGGGCTCTGTGTCAGTTTTATAGTTTTTCTGTAGACTCTAGGATTTCAGACTGATTTTGGGGATTTTGGCTTATTATACGTATTTAGGCTGGTTTTATGGCTTTCGGATCAAAATTAGGGCTTTTGGCTGATTCCAGTGTTTTCGGCCGATTTCAGGGTTTTTTCGTTGACTATATCATAGGGTATCTAGACGATTTAAGGGCTCTGGGTCAATTTTATGGTTATTCTGTAGACTCTAGGCATTTAGACTGGATTTAGGGTTTTCGGCTTATTATGGGGTTTTAGGCAAGCTTTAAAGCTTTCAGATTAACTTTTGGGGTTTTTGCCAATTTCAGGGTTTTTGGCCGATATAGGGTTTTTCCGCTGACAATAATAAAGGGCATTTGAATGATTTAAGGCCCCTGGTCAAATTTATAGTTTTTCCGTAGACTCTAAGCTTTAAGACTGATTCTAGGGTTTTCAGTTTATTATAGGGTTTGAGGGCGGTTTTATGGTTTTTCTGATCAACTTTTAGCCAATTTTAGGGTTTTCGGCAGATTTCAGGGTTTTGCCGCTGACTACAGTATAGGGTATTTGGATGATTTAAGGGCTCCGTGTCAATTTTATAGTTTTTCTGTAAACACTAGGCTTTTAGTCTGATTTTAGGGTTTTCGTGTTATTATACGGTTTTAGGCCGGCTTTAGGGCTTTCTGATCAACTTTAGGGCATTTGGCAGGTTACAGCATTTTCGGCAGATTTCAGATTTTTTCCGTTGACTATAGTATATGTTATTTGGACGATTTAAGGGCTCTGTGTCAATTTTTTGGTTTTTCTGTAGACTCTACGCTTTTAGACTTATTTTAGGGTTTTTGGCTTAATATAGGGTTTTAGGCCAGCTTTAGGGCTTTCTGATCAACTTTAGGGTTCTCGGCCGATTTCAGGGTTTTTCCGATGTAAGGGCTCTAGGTCAGTTTCATTGTTTTTCTGTAGACTCTAGGATTTCAGACTGATTTTTGGGACTTTGGCTTATTATAGGGATTTAGGCTGGTTTTATGGCTTTCAGACCAACATTAGGGCTTTTGGCTGATTTTAGTGTTTTCGGCCGATTTCAGGGTTTTTTCGTTGACTATAGTATAGGATATCTGGACGATTTAAGGGCTTCGGGTAAATTTTATGGTTATTCTGTAGACTCTAGGCTTTTAGACTGGATTTACGGTTTTCGGCTTATTATGGGGTTTTAGGCCAGCCTTAAAGCTTTCAGATTAACTTTAAGGGTTTTTGCCGATTTCAGGGTTTTTGGCCGATTTCAAGGTTTTTGGCCAATTTAAGGGTTTTCGGCCAATTTAAGGGTTTTCGGCTGATTTCAGAATTTTTCCGCTCACTATAGTATATGGTATTTGGACGATTTAAGGGCTCGGGGTCAATTTTATAGTTTTTCTGTAGACTCTACAGGCTTTTAGATTGATTTTAGGGTTTTCGGCTTATTATAGGGTTTTAGGCCAGCTTTATGGCTTTGTGATCAATTTTAGGGCTTCTGGCCGATTTCAGGGTTTTTCCGATCTTTATAGTGTACGGTATTTGGTCAATTTAAGGGATTTGGGTCAATTTTATTGTTTTTCTGTAGACTCTAATGGCTTTTAGATTGATTTTAGTGTTTTCGGCCTATTATAGGGATTTTAGGCCGGCTTTAGGGCTTTTTGATCAACTTTAGGGCTTTTGGTCGATTTTAGGGTTTTCGGCCGATTTTAGGGTTTTTCTGCTGACAATAATAAAGGGCATTTGAATGAATTAAGGCCTTTGGTCAAATTTATAGTTTTTCCGTAGACTCTAGGCTTTAAGACTGATTCTAGGGTTTTCGGCTTATTATAGGGTTTGAGGGCGGCTTTATGGTTTTTCTGATCAAGTTTTAGCAAATTTAAGGATTTTCCGTAGATTTCAGGTTTTTCCGCTGACTACAGTATAGGGTATTTGGACGAATTAAGGGCTCTGGATCAATTTTATGGTTTTTCTGTAAACTCTAGGCTTTTAGAATGATTTTAGGGTTTTCGTCTTATTTTAAGGTTTTAGGCCGGCTTTAGGGCTTTTTGATCAACTTTAGGGCATTTGGCAGATTACAGCATTTTCGGCTGATTTCAGGGTTTTCGGCCGATTTCAGATTTTTTCCGCTGACTATATAGTATATGTTATTTGGACGATTTAAGGGCTCTGTGTCGATTTTTTGGTTTTTCTGTTGACTCTACGCTTTTAGACTTATTTTAGGGTTTTTGGCTTAATATAGGGTTTTAGGCCAGCTTTAGGGCTTTCTGATCAACTTTAGGGTTCTCGACCGATTTCAGGGTTTTTTCCGATGTAAGGGCTCTAGGTCAGTTATATTGTTTTTCTGTAGACTCTAGGATTTCAAACTGATTTTAGGGATTTTGGCTAATTATAGGGATTTAGGCTGGTTTTATGGCTTTCAGATCAACATTAGGGCTTTTGGCTGATTTTAGTGTTTTCGGCCGATTTCAGGGTTTTTTCGTTGACTATAGTATAGGGTATCTGGACGATTTAAGGGCTCTGGGTCAATTTTATGGTTATTCTGTAGATTCTAGGCTTTTAGACTGAATTTAGGGTTTTCGGCTTATTATGGGGTTTTAGGCCAGCTTTAAAGCTTTTGGACTAACTATTGGGGTTTTTGCTGATTTCATGGTTTTTAGCCGTTTTCAGGGTTTTGGCCGATTTAAGGGTTTTCAGCTGATTTCAGAGTTTTTCCGCTCACTATTGTGTATGGTATTTGGACGATTTAAGGGCTCGGGGTCAATTTTATAGTTTTTCTGTAGACTCTACAGGCTTTTAGATTGATTTTAGGGTTTTCGGCTTATTATAGGGTTTTAGGCCAGCTTTATGGCTTTCTGATCAATTTTTGGGCTTCTGGCCGATTTCAGGGTTTTTCCGATGTTTATAGAATAGGGTATTTGGTCAATTTAAGGGATCTGGGTCAATTTTATTGTTTTTCTGTGGACTCTAATGGCTTTAAGATTGATTTTAGTGTTTTCGGCTTATTATAGGGACTTTAGGCCGGCTTTAGGGCTTTTTGATCAACTTTAGGGCTTTTGGCCGATTTTAGGGTTTTTCCGCTGACAATAATAAAGGGCATTTGAATGATTTAAGGCCCCTGGTCAAATTTATAGTTTTTCTGTGGACTTAGGCTTTAAGACTTATTCTAGGGTTTTCGGCTTATTATAAGGTTTGAGGGCGGCTTTATGGTTTTTCTGATCAACTTTTAGCCAATTTCAGGGTTTTCGGCAGATTTAAGGGTTTTTCCGCTGACTATAGTATAGGGTATTTGGACTAATTAAGGGCCCCGGGTCAATTTTATGGTTTTTCTGTAAACTCTAGGCTTTTAGACTGATTTTAGGGTTTTCGTCTTATTATGGGGTTTTAGGCCGGCTTTAGGGCTTTCTGATCAACTTTAGGGCATTTGGTAGATTACAGCATTTTCGGCTGATTTCAGGGTTTCCGGCCGATTTCATATTTTTTCCGCTCACTATATTATATGTTATTTGGACGATTTAAGGGCCCTATGTCAATTTTTTGGTTTTTCTGTAGACTCTACGCTTTTAAACTTATTTTAGGGTTTTTGGCTTAATATAGGGTTTTAGGCCAGCTTTAGGGCTTTCTGATCAACTTTAGGGTTCTCGGCCGATTTCAGGGTTTTTGCGATGTAAGGGCTCTGGGTCAGTTTTATTGTTTTTCTGTAGACTCTAGGATTTCAGACTGATTTTAGGGACTTTGGCTTATTATAGGGATTTAGGCTGGTTTTATGGCTTTCGGATCAACATTACGGCTTTTGGCTGATTTCAGTGTTTTCGGCCGATTTCAAGGTTTTTTCGTTGACTATATAGTATAGGATATCTGGACGATTTAAGGGCTCTGGGTCAATTTTATGGTTATTCTGTAGACTCTAGGCTTTTAGACTGGATTTAGGGTTTTCGGCTTATTATCGGGTTTTAGGCCAGCTTTAAAGCTTTCGGGTTAACTCTTGGGGTTTTTGCCGATTTCAGGGTTTTTGGCCGATTTCAAGGTTTTTGGCCGATTTAAGGGTTTTCGGCTGATTTCAGAGTTTTTCAACTCACTATAGTATATGGTATTTGGACGATTTAAGGGCTCGGAGTTAATTTTATAGTTTTTCTGTAGAATCTACAGGCTTTCAAATTGGTTTTAGGGTTTTCGGCTTATTATAGGGTTTTAGGCAAGCTTTATGGCTTTCTGATCAATTTTTGGGCTTCTGGCCGATTTCAGGATTTTTCCGATGTTTATATTATAGGGTATTTCGTCAATTTAAGGGATCTGGGTCAATTTTATTGTTTTTCTGTAGACTCTAATGGCTTTTAGATTGATTTTAGTGTTTTCGGCTTATTATAGGGATTTTAGGCCGGCTTTAGGGCTTTTTGATCAACTTTAGGGCTTTTGGCCGATTTTAGGGTTTTTCCGCTGACAATAATAAAGGGCATTTTAGTGATTTAAGGCCTCTGGTCAAATTTATAGGTTTGGAGGGCGGCTTTATGGTTTTTCTAATCAACTTTTAGCCAATTTCAGGGTTTTCGGCAGATTTCAGGGTTTTTCCACTGACTACAGTATCGGGTATTTGGACGATTTAAGGGCTCCGGGTCAATTTTATGGTTTTTCTGTAAACTCTAGCCTTTTAGACTAATTATAGGGTTTATGTCTTATTATAGGATTTTAGGCCGGCTTTAGGGCTTTCTGATCAACTTTAGCGCATTTGGCAGATTTTAGCATTTTCGGCTGACTATAGTATATGTTATTTGGACGATTTCAGATTTTTTCCGCTGACTATAGTATATGTTATTTGGACGATATAAGGGCCCTGTGTCAATTTTTTGCTTTTTCTGTAGACTCTACGATTTTAGACTTATTATAGGGTTTTTGGCTTAATATAGGGTTTTAGGCCAGCTTTAGGGCTTTCTGATCAACTTTAGGGTTCTCGGTCGATTTCAGGGTTTTTCCGATGTAAGGGCTCTGGGTCAGTTTTATTGTTTTTCTGTAGACTCTAATGGATGTTAGATTGATTTTAGTGTTTTCGGCTTATTATAGGGATTTTAGGCCGGCTTTAGGGCTTTTTGATCAACTTTAGGGCTTTTGGCCGATTTCAGGGTTTTCGTACGATTTTATGGTTTTTGGCCGATTTCAGGGTTTTTGGCCGATTTAAGGGTTTTCGGCTTATTTCAGAGTTTTTTCGCTCACTATAGTATATGGTATTTAGACGATTTAAGGGTTCTGGGTCAATTTTATAGTTTTTCTGTAGACTCTACAGGCTTTTAGACTGATTATAGGGTTTTCGGCTTATTATAGGGTTTTAGGCCAGTTTTATGGCTTTCTGATCAATTTTTGGGCTTCTGGCCGATTTCAGGGTTTTTCCGATGTTTATAGTATAGGGTATTTGGTCAATTTAAGGGATTTGGGTCAATTTTATTGTTTTCATGTAGACTCTAATGGCTTTTAGATTGATTTTAGTGTTTTCGGCTTATTATAGGGATTTTAGGTTGTGAAGAAGGTCTCGCTCCTGACCCTGGCTGAGGTTTTGATGACGACAAACTCATCGGCGAAAAGAAGAAAAGAAGACTTAGAGGAAACAGCGCTATAATGATCATCATTTACCTAGAAGTCTTAGTTTAGGTGAGTTATGCTTCTAAAGGTCTCTCAAAGCATAAAGGCTCTTTAAAACACCTAAACTAATCAAGCTTAATGTTTTCATAACTTAAAAGAAGTAGAAAAACTTAAGCCGATCTTAAAAGATCAAGTTTCTGGATGTTGGACTTTAGTGTAATCGATTTCAGCCTTCTGGTAATCGATTACACCTAGGCAAGTAATCGATTACCTCTTGCTTGTAATCGATTACTGTTTGAATTTGAAATTCAAACTGTAACGGCTCTTAGTGTAATCGATTACCTAAGTGATGTAATCGATTACACACACGAAAAGTTGCATCTTTTCATGAACCATTGTGTCTCAAACCTTTTGGGAAAGGTTGCATTGGTTCAAGGACGTTTCCCTTGCCTATATAAATTCCATTTGAGTCCAGAACATGACAACACCTGAGAATACAACATTAGGCCAAAGCTTTGCCAAAATAGTTCATTCATTAAGTCGTTTAGAACTTAAACTTTCAAAGAGCCTAAATTCTGAGTTCATGATCTTCATGTTTATAAGAACACTCTAGTTGTTCATATCTTGAGGAACTCAGAATCTTGTTATGCTTAAGAGCCTTAAAGCATAAATTCTCATGATCAATCCACTTGTATGTTAAAGGATTGATACAGCTGTTCTCGAATTGAGAGAGCAGAGAAGAAAGGAAGTGTTATTAGAATAAGAGAATTCAGGTCCCTTTTACATGAGTCTCCCTTGGCTATTTATAGGGAGGATGGCCATAAATTACATTTAATTCAGACTAAGCCTATGGGCCTCAAAGATCAGGCCCAATATCCTATGTATTACAAATAAGCCCCTGGGTCGCCATTCTGGGCCGCCCTTTACTAATGTTGGTCGCCCTCTTACTGTCGTGGGGCGCTCGCCCTGTCCACAAGCCCACAAGACACCGAGCTTGAAGTATGAAAGCGAAGTGTCTTCATAAGTCTTCATGGCCCGCCACCGGGGGGAGGCACTCGCCCAGCCCACAAGCCCACAAGACACCAAGTCTGAGGCACGAAGATGAAGTGTGTCTTCAAAGAGTACTCGCCATGTAATTCCAACCGACGCTTCCTTTGGGCGGTCATCCCTATAGAACGTGCCTCGTTAAAACCTTCCTAGGAAAAACCCTGTGGGATAAAAACCTAGTGAAGGAAAAAGAGTACAGCATTCTATAGAGAAATGAGTCGCCTAAGGCCTGGGCGCGGAGAGTAAATATGTCGCCAATCCTAGCATGAAAATGTGAGTGAATGTGACGCTGGGTGGGGTCGACACGCCTAGTGTGGAATGAAGTGATCATCATGTCAACTGGAGCCGCCAGGAAGAAGTCGCTCGCCCTACAGGAGTTGTTGTCAGCCCACAAGTCTAACTGAGCCTCGGAAGTATGAAACAGCTCGACATACTGCAACTTGATCGCCAATCTTGAAAGTGTAAGTATGATGGAGAATTACTCGCCAGGTTGGGCTGGGGTTACTCGCCCAGCTGTGCCTCATGCTTTCCTCATCCTGTTACCTATTTTCTATATTTCTCACCTGCAAACACAGTCATTAGTTCTTCAAGTCGCTACTGGACCATTTTGAAAGAAATAATTTTCTAGGTCGCCACAAAGGCATTATTCTAAAAGAAATAACTTTTGGGTCGCCACTAGACCATTTTGAAAGAAATAATTTTTGAAGTCGCCACAGGGGCATTATTCTGAAAGAAATAACTTTTGGGTCGCCACTGGACCATTTTGAAATAATTTTTTGCCTCGGATCATTGTTTTGAAGAAACCAAGTTTGATGGCGTCTCTGGGCCATTATCTTGAAAGAAATAAAGTTTAAGGGCGCCTCTAGGCCACTATTTTGAATGAAGATTGAGGGCGCGTCTAGGCCACTGTTTTGAAAGAAATAAAGTTTGAAATCGCCACTGGGGCATTGTTTTGAAAGAAATAATTTTGAGGGCGCTTCTGTAAGCCATTGTTTTCAAAGAAATAAAGTTTGAGGGCGCTTCTAGGCCATGGTAAAAGTGATATTGTAGGCCGCCATTGGACCTTTGTTGCACGCATGGTTTCCGCTCGCGTAACGAGTCGTACTCGCATGGCTCTTCTAACGAGGCTTGGGGGTGCTCGGTCTTACGCAGCTAGGGCGGCCAGAGGCTAGAAATTTTATGAGTCACGTGATGACCCGCACGCCCTGTGTTTGTGCTAGTTGTCTGTTATGAGGCTTTGGCCTGCTCAAGGCGGGGCTTTCGCTCGACCTTATTCCGGTGAGA
The DNA here is from genome assembly GCA_030819835.1 of Acmispon strigosus. Taxonomy (NCBI): domain Eukaryota; kingdom Viridiplantae; phylum Streptophyta; class Magnoliopsida; order Fabales; family Fabaceae; genus Acmispon; species Acmispon strigosus. The sequence continues at coordinate 18,498,779 of JAUAMA010000004.1, read as the reverse complement.
CTTTGGCTTGATTTAATTCGATCAAGGCTTTTGCTCGCATGGCGAGGCTTCTGCTCAGTGAGACTTTTGCTCAGATCCCAGTGGCCGCTGGGGTTGCCCGAGGCTTGGCTCAATAGACGTGCTCGATCTTCTTCGATCAAGGCTGGGCTTTCTTCGCCGTATCGCACAAGGGTCGCGCCCCACCGTTCCAAGAGAGCCACCGTTCACGCACTGCGCCTTCCCTCCTGGAAAACGGGACAATGCGTCAGGCTAGAGAGTACAATTTCCCCCTTGGCATCTTGGAAGCGGCAAAGAAATATATTTTGTCACTACTGGACCACGTAATCTGTGAATGTAATTTAGACCCTCTATGGACCTTGGGATTTAGACCACCACTGGGCCTTGGTATTTAGACCACTACTGGGCCTTGAGATTTAGACCATTTTATGGCCTTGGGATTTAGACCGCCACTGGGCCTCGGTTGTCAAGCGTGCTTATTCGGGCGATCCCATATTAGCACCAATTTGCATTGTATTGACATATGGGGCGGCCAAATTTTGTTACAAGGGTCGCCTCATCAGACTTTGCCCTCTGGAGTCTTTAAGACTATTAGGGAAGTCCTCCGCGCCCTTGCTTTGTACCTGCAAGAGTAAAGTTTTGGGTTTTGGCTGGGCCACCTTAAGGCCCAATTATTGACCTTTTCATAGGCTGAATTTATTATCCTTATTCTCCATGGGGAGAATCATGCGCGCCCTTGCTTTGTACTACCTTAACTGTAATAATGCTTTAGATTCAGAGCGTTCCTTCGAATCCTTCTAACTGATAATTTCTCCAAGCGCCTTGGCCCAAAAATTGCGTGTATTTCTTATCTCCACCGTGCCTGAAAGAAACATAAAACAGGACCGCCCAAAAACAACAAGAAAAGTTGCATACAAATTCCATGGCAGCCTCCATTAGATCACCCTTCCACCCATACTCAAACGCCCTCATCTCCTAAACAAAAACTTCATCCTAAATCAACACCTCCTTTCAACCAAAACTCCAACGCCATCATCCCCCTAAACCAAAACCTCGCCCTAAACCCAAACCACCACCAAATGCTACCATGGAATTTTTCACAAACAAAGGGCGCGGTCACTTGCAAGAGGACCGCCAAATGGCGGTTGCCCGGGAAACATTAGCGAATCAGAAGATCATTTGATATGTTCTCTCAGTTCTGGATAAGCATTCTGCAGAAGCTCTTTTACAATGTTGCTTGGGGTTTCGAGATGCTCTTTGCTCTGAAGAAAATTATTGCTTTTCCTATGCTTAACTTGCCTCAAATTGTTAGTTAAAAACAAAATATACATATGCATTAACATATTCATAATAATGCAATGTATATACTCAAAACTCCATGAACATACTACTGCATAGTAACCACTATCAGCACATTATGCAATTAGGCTTAAGAATCAATTTTTTAATATCCTGAAGTTTACAAAATATTTTAAATAAATTACAATCTCGACTAATCATACTACTATCCATGCATATAAGGAATATTATCTATACTCAAAATTAATTAAAGTAAGCAGAATGAGACTATTTCAGGCTCAGAAAAGATAGCAAACAGCAATACCATTCTCATTGAATTGTGAATCTGACATGAAATCGTTGTTTCTAAATTCATACTAATATTCAAATTATTCTTAAAATTCAAATTATTCAAAAACTGATGATGTTAATTTTCCGGAATCGCTTTTCCAACTAGCTTAATCTCATTAAAACCTCAAAAACACTGCCCTTATTTTAAATATGAAATACAACAATTAAACAATCATCAAGAACCCCTAATACCATGACTGATTAAACAAATAATCTATAATTGAAGGTAAGATAGCAAAATAATTAAATCTGATATGTGCCCAGGATATTATAATCAATTAAATCAAATATGGAATTTGAATAACAAGGTTGATTAAATCAGAATTAGAGTCCTTATGGACTGTTCCCTTTCTTTTGAAAGAAATACTACACATGTATGATATTCTTGTAATGGATATGCCAATGGTGTTTAATATTGTCAATCACAACATATAGTACACCGACGAAAATGCACATGATAAACGAAAATGATATAAAGCTTCGAACAAGTAGAATACAATATTAACAAATGTAAACATGACACTCAAATTGATCTAGCTTCAAGTGGCATACTTCAGGTTTTAAATTTAAAATCACCAAGGGACCCCTTTTCCTCTAATTCAGAATGATCTCTTCATAATGTAATTGTACAACAACAAAAAGGATTTGATAGAAATTCAGAATTGATTCATAAGCATTCGCAGGTTACATGCCACGCTAAGATTTGATAGTAATAACTAACAATGTATACTCAACACTAAGATTGTTTCCAACAACTGAAACGGAATCAGTCTCTCACTCTTTCTTTTTTATTTTCCATAAATACTCATGAACAAAATAAGAGATAATGGGATAAGAATTGTAAATTAAATATAAAAATAAGCGACGGATTATTGATTACATTAAGAATAAGAACTATAATAAGAAGTCAAATAAAAATTAGGATAAGGAATAAAAGGTAAATTATAAAAATGAGAATTATAATGTTTAATGACGAATATAAATTCAGTTTTGATAACTGTTGAGCTACTAAAATTTAATTTCATCATATGATACTAAGTGGTATTCAATAATTTTAAATTATAATCCTATGAATTTGATTGCATATTAACATGAAGATAAGAACAGAAGAAAGCAAAGGATAACACACATTTTCTCAACTATGCTCCACATTTTGACCATAACAAGAAACTAGATATCAAACCGGTTTGACCATGGAATTGAAATCATGCTACGCTACTCTTTAGAACAAAAATCGAACTCAACAGCCCTAGAGTTAATATAGAATATGCTCTGGACAAATGCTGAATAGACTACAACAATTAATCAAAGAGACTGAAACCCATATTTGGATCAGCATAAAAATAAAGAGAAGGATAAACAAATCAGAATAATTTTAAATAAGATTTACCAAATCAACTCATGCTTACAATTTGCATAAAAAACTAGAAAGCAAGACGTTGTACATAATACTGCGATACTGGAAACTATTCTTTCCATTTGACCTTTTAATTATGCAGGACATTTCACCTCTAATGCTTTCTTTTTTATTCGTATCTTTTTGTACTGTAGTCAAGTTTCTTGCTTATGTCTTATGTGTTTTACTCTAGATTTAATAAATTTGGAGTTGATAGTGGACCTGCTGCTAAAACATTCAGACTAGAGATTTAATAAATTTCTTGCTACTGATGCATTTTGCTCTCATGTTGTGTGACTAAAATAAGATGAGATCTTTGCGTATATCATTATTAAATTGGCAATCTTGGCTTGAATTTATCCTAATTGTACGATGCAGGTTGCCTTCCTTTCGTCTTGGGTTTCTTTCCTGGTAACTTAAACTAGCTCTAAATATCCTCTAAAGAGCAAGGCATTAATCAAAATACTTTTATGTAAAATGTTTTGGATTACAGTGGGTTCCCAAGTAATGCATTTAAGTCTGCTGGGTCTTGATCTATAGCAATTAATACTATCTACTACTAAATAGAACACAAACATGATTTACTGACATGTATATGTTTTTAGACCTGTGGCAAAACTATGGTGTTTTCCAATTAAAAAAAAGTAAAATATCTCCGATTTCTATTTGCTTGCCTCATATAAATTTTTTGCTAGAAATTACATTGTCTACTTTGACATTGAATATATTTATATCCTGCAATAAAGGAAATGAGAGGCAAAATAATAGATCACCAATTAGAAGGAGAGAACACTGCCCTGGTTTATGATAATAGAGCTTATTGAACCAACTTGGCCAGCCTCTTCTCCCCTTCCCTTTTCGCATGAAAGATAAGCTAACTGGGAGTGCTTTATGGATTCCTAACTCTAAGCATTCTTCGGATGCCATAAGCTCGCCGATTTTCATCACAAATTCCAAGGAAACATGAAAAAGAACAGATTAAATTTTGTCAAGCATTTCAACAAACACTTTTCAAGTATTAAAACTTTAATAACAATAGGATAGAAAATTCATTCAGCCTATTAGTGAGTCTGTATATGCACACATCAGAACCACAATTAAATTGTAGGAAACCACTTAGAACGAAAAAGAGCTAGAGATAGAGTGAACTGAGAAACAGATGTCATTCAGTCATTTGGTCAAATGATCAGGAAACATAAAATCTGCAATGGAAATGTATGAAAGATAATTAACTCAGGCCTTTCATCGAGCAATTTGCAGGCAAGGACACTTCAATTTCAATTAATCAGCAATAATTGAGCATGGACAGAAACAGAGTTCATTCTGAAATTTTATCGAATAGTTTGCAGACCATGTGCAGAAAAATTTAGTCAATTTATCAAACGTTAATTGTGCATCTAAGTCATATCAGAAATATCGAACATAACTTAAAACATGAAAGAGATAAAGTGAACAAAAAGATGAAGTGAATCAATGAATTAAGGAACCGGTGTCAAAGGTGTGCCGTGACTTCAAGCAATGGGTTAGCTTTGGTGTCGGCTCAGTTCCAGACCTTTCAGACGCGTCCAATTTTCATTACTCGCCCGTATTTGATCCTGAGTTCAACAGCAATATGAAGAAAAAGCAGTGACATACACTCGGGCATTTCATCAAACAGTTAGCAGACACCAAAATCATAATGAAAATATAGAAAATAACATATGGAGGAATATGAGATAGAAGGATCAAAGAGATTGAATGGTTCCATGAACCGAAGCAGAGATTGGTTGCGGAACTTGATGGAGAAGAGTAGACTTAATTGTTCTCCACTCGCGAGTGGTCTGTCACCCAAAAATGGATGGCGGTGCTGCTACCGCCGCATCGGAAGGGCTCGCCAACGCCGCTTAAATCGCTTCTTGTTACATATTCCGCTCATCTCGCCCTCGATGCCGATCTTTTCTTCCTTTTGCTCTCTGCGATTCCTTCCTCCTCCTTTTGTTTTGGCTCGACCTGCTTCTTTCTCATGTGTGTAATCGCGTGTTTGCTCGGTTTGGCGGTGGAATCACCGTCTCAACTAGAAGGACGATGGGATGGAGGCTGCGGTATCCAAGTCGACGTCGGCGCCGAGAATTGATCTTCGTCTTCGCCGTCGCTGTCCACCTATTGGGCGTTTGACGGCGGCTAAAGGTCAAAGAGTGAAGAAGGAAGGGTGGCGGCGCTGGAGGCCGATTGGAAGGGGAGTGGTGGTGGCGGCTGCACTTTGGCGGCTTGAAGGTTAAAGGAGGTGAGTACTCAGGAGGCGGCGGCCAGGCTTGGTGACGGCGCTGGGTAAAGCTAGAAGAACTAGGGTTCTTTAGGTCTGGCTCTTTTTTCTTTTTTTTTTCTCTTTTTTTTTTTTCTTTTAATCGCCCCTCACTCAGGCAGTAGAACACGAAAGATTTTTCGTGGGGTGGGAAAAGTTTTACCTTTCCCCACAGACGGCGCCAAATGTTCTCGAATTGAGAGAGCAGAGAAGAAAGGAAGTGTTATTAGAATAAGAGAATTCAGGTCCCTTTTACATGAGTCTCCCTTGACTATTTATAGGGAGGATGGCCATAAATTACATTTAATTCAGACTAAGCCTATGGGCCTCAAAGATCAGGCCCAATATCCTATGTATTACAAATAAGCCCCTGGGTCGCCATTCTGGGCCGCCCTTTACTAATGTTGGTCGCCCTCTTACTGTCGTGGGGCGCTCGCCCTGTCCAACAGCCAATTGTAAACTCTTCTTCATCTCTTTCTGATAGATTGAGTATTCACCGTGGATCTTGGTGAAGGGTTGTTGATACTGAAAGTGGTGTACTTTCAGGGTGTTGATTGAAGGTGGTTTAGCCTTCAAGGTCTGAAGGTGGTTTGCCTTCAGGAACTGAAAGTGGTTTACTTTCAGGGGCTGTTGAAAGTGGTATACTTTCACCGGAATTGATAGAAATTCTTAGGGTCCTTGGTGTAAGAACTTGTAAGAGATTTTTATCAATAGTGGAAAAATCCTCAAGGGATTTTCTTGAGGGACTGGACATAACCTTCGGTGGATAGAAGGTGAACCAGGATGAAATTCTGTGTGTGTGAATTCTTCTATCCTTCATCTTTACTTTCAAGCAACGCTTAATTCCGCTGCAATCGTTTGATGTTACATTTATCTTGAAAGTAAGAAGTTATCAAGGCGAAAATCGGGTAAACCTGATTCACCCCCCCTCCCAGGTTGCTATCTATACTAACATAGGCCGGCTTAAGGGCTTTTTGATAAACTTTAGGGCTTTCGGTCGATTTTAGGGTTTTTCCGCTGACAATAATAAAGGGCATTTGAATGATTTAAGGCCTCTGGTCAAATTTATAGTTTTTCCGTAGACTCTAGGCCTTAAGACTGTCAATTTTTTGGTTTTTCTGTAGAATCTACGCTTTTAGACTTATTCTAGGGTTTTCGGATTATTACAGGGTTTGAGGGCGGCTTTAAGGTTTTTCTGATCAACTTTTAGCCAATTTCAGGGTTTTCTGAAGATTTCAGGGTTTTTCCGCTGACTACAGTATACGGTATTTGGACGATTTAAGGGGCTCCGGGTCAATTTTAGGGTTTTTCTGTAAACTCTAGGCTTTTAGACTGATTTAGGGTTTTCGTCTTATTATAGGGTTTTAGGCCGGCTTTAGGGATTTCTGATCAACTTTAGGGCATTTGGCAGATTACAACATTTTCGGCTGTTTCAGGGTTTTCGGCCGATTTCAGATATTTTCCGCTGACTATAGTATATGTTATTTGGACGATTTAAGGGCACTGTGTCAATTATTTGGTTTTTCTGTAGACTCTACGCTTTTAGACTTATTTTAGGGTTTTTGGCTTAATATAGGGTTTTAGGCCAGCTTTAGGGGTTTCTTATCAACTTTAGGGTTCTCGGCCGATTTCAGGGTTTTTCCGATGTAAGGGCTCTGGGTCAGTTTTATTGTTTTTCTGTAGACTCTAGGACTTCAGACTGATTTTAGGGATTTTGGCTTATTATAGGGATTTAGGCTGGTTTTATGGCTTTCGGATCAACATTAGGGCTTTTGGCTGATTTCAGTGTTTTCGGCCGATTTCAGGGTTTTTTCGTTGACTATAGTATAGGGTATCTGGACGATTTAAGGGCTCTGGGTCAATTTTATGGTTATTCTGTAGACTCTAGGCTTTTAGACTGGATTTGGGGTATTCGGCTTATTATGGGGTTTTAGGCCAGCTTTAAAGCTTTCGGATTAACTTTTGGGGGTTTTGCCGATTTAAGGGTTTTCGGCCGATTTCAGGGTTTTTCGCCGATTTAAGGGTTTTTAGCTGATTTCAGAGTTTGTCCGCTCACTATAGTATATGGTATTTGGACGATTTAAGGGCTCTTGGTCAATTTTATAGTTTTTCTGTAGACTCTATAGGCTTTTAGACTGATTTAAGGGTTTTCGGCTTATTATAAGGTTTTAGGCCAGCTTTATGGCTTTCTGATCAATATTAGGGCTTCTGGCCGATTTCGGGGTTTTTCCGATGTTTATAGTATAGGGTATTTGGTCAATTTAAGGGATCTGGGTCAATTTTATTGTTTTTCTGTAGACTCTAATGGCTTTTAGATTGATTTTAGTGTTTTCGGCTTATGATAGGGATTTTAGGACGGCTTTAGGGCTTGTTGATAAACTTTAGGGCTTTTGGCCGATTTCAGGGTTTTCGGCCGATTTTAGGGTTTTTCCGCTAACAATAATAAATGGCATTTGAATGATTTAAGGCCTCTGGTCAAACTTATAGTTTTTCCTTAGAGTCTAGGCTTTAAGACTGATTCTAGGGTTTTCGGCTTATTATAGGGTTTGAGGGCGGCTTTATGGTTCTGCTGACTGCAGTATAGTGTATTTGGACAATTTAAATGCTCCGAGTCAATTTTATGGTTTTTCTATAAACTCTAGGCTTTTAGACTGATTTAAAGGTTTTCGTCTTATTATAGGGTTTTAGGCCGGCTTTAGGGCTTTCTGATCAACTTTAGGGCATTTGGCAGATTACAGCATTTTCGGCTGATTTCAGGGTTTTCGGCCGATTTCAGATTTTTTTAGCTGACTATAGTATATGTTATTTGGACGATTTAAGGGCCCTGTGTCAATTTTTTTGTTTTTCTGTAGACTCTACGATTTTAGACTTATTTTAGGGTTTTTGGCTTAATATAGGGTTTTAGGCCAGCTTTAGGGCTTTCTGATCAACTTTAGGGTTCTCGGCCGATTTCAGGGTTTTTCCGATGTAAGGGCTCTGGGTCAGTTTTATTGTTTTTCTGTAGACTCTATTGGCTTTTAGAGTGATTTTAGTGTTTTCGGCTTATTATAGGGATTTTAGGCCGGCTTTAGGGCTTTTAGATCAACTTTAGGGCTTTTGGCCGATTTTAGGGTTTTTCCGCTAACAATCATAAAGGGCATTTGAATGATTTAAGGCTTCTGGTCAAATTTATAGTTTTTCCGTAGGCTCTAGGCTTTAAGACCGATTCAAGGGTTTTCGTCTTATTATAGGGTTTGAGGGCGGCTTTATGGTTTTTCTGATCAGCTTTTAGCCAATTTCACGGTTTTCGGCGGATTTCAGGGTTTTTCCGCTGACTATAGCATAGGGTAGTTGGACGATTTAAGGGCTCCGGGTCAATTTTATGGTTTTTCTGTAAACTCTAGGCTTTTAGACTGATTTTAGGGATTTCGTCTTATTATAGGTTTTTTGGCCGACTTTAGGGCTTTGTGATTTACCTTAGAGCATTTGGCAGATTACAGCATTTTCGGCTGATTTCAGGGTTTTCGTCCGATTTCAGATTTTTTCCGCTGACTATAGTATATGTTATTTGGACGATTTAAGGGCCTTGTGTCAATTTTTTAGTTTTTCTGTAGACCCTACGCTTTTAGGCCAGCTTTAGGGCTTTCTGATCAACTTTAGGGTTCTCGGCCGATTTCAGGGTTTTTCCGATGTAAGGGCTCTGGGTTAATTTTATAGTTTTTCTGTAGACTCTATAGGCTTTTAGACTGTTTTTAGTGTTTTCGGCTTATTAAAGGGTTTTAGGCCAGCTTTATGGCTTTCTGATCAATTTTTGGGCTTCTGGCCGATTTTAGGGTTTTTCCGATGTTTATAGTATAGGGTATTTGGTCAATTTAAGTGATCTTGGTCAATTTTATTGTTTTTCTGTAGAATCTAATGGCTTTTAGATTGATTTTAGTGTTTTCGGCTTATGATAGGGATTTTAGGACGGCTTTAGGGCTTGTTGATTAACTTTAGGGCTTTTGGCCGATTTCAGGGTTTTCGGCCGATTTTAGGGTTTTTCCGCTAACAATAATAAATGGCATTTGAATGATTTAAGGCCTCTGGTCAAACTTATAGTTTTTCCTTAGAGTCTAGGCTTTAAGACTGATTCTAGGGTTTTCGGCTTATTATAGGGTTTGAGGGCGGCTTTATGGTTCCGCTGACTGTAGTATAGTGTATTTGGACAATTTAAGTGCTCGGGTCAATTTTATGGTTTTTCTGTAAACTCTAGGCTTTTAGACTGATTTTAGGGTTTTCGTCTTATTATAGGGTTTTTGGCCGGCTGTAGGGCTTTCTGATCAACTTTAGGGCATTTGGCAGATTACAGCATTTTCGGCTGATTTCAGGGTTTTCGGCCGATTTCAGATTTTTTCAGCTGACTATAGTATATGTTATTTGGACGATTTAAGGGTCTTGTGTCAATTTTTTGGTTTTTCTGTAGACTCTACGCTTTTAGACTTATTTTAGGGTTTTTGGCTTAATATAGGGTTTTAGGCCAGCTTTAGGGCTTTCTGATCAACTTTAGGGTTCTCGGCCGATTTCAGGGTTTTTCCGATGTAAGGGCTCTAGGTCAGTTTTATTGTTTTTCTGTAGACTCTAATGGCTTTTAGATTGATTTTAGTGTTTTCGGCTTATTATAGGGATTTTAGGCCGGCTTTAGGGCTTTTTGATCAACTTTAGGGCTTTTGGCCGATTTCAGGGTTTTCGGCCGATTTTAGGGTATTTCCGCAGACAATAATATAGGGCATTTGAATGATTTAAGGCCTCTGGTCAAATTTATAGTTTTTCCGTAGACTCTAGGCTTTAAGACTGATTCTAGGGTTTTCGGCTTATGATAGGGTTTGAGGGCGGCTTTATGGTTTTTCTGATCAACTTTTAGCCAATTTAAGGGTTTTCGGCATATTTCTGGGTTTTACCGCAGACTACAGTATAGGGTATTTGGACGATTAAAGGGCTCCAGGTTAATATTATGGTTTTTCTGGAAACTCTAGGCTTTTAGACTGATTTTAGGGTTTTTCATCTTATTATAGGGTTTTAGGCCGGTTTTAGGGCTTTCTGATCAACTTTAGGGCATTTGGCAGATTACAGCATTTTTGGCTGATTTCAGGGTTTTCGGCCGATTTCAGATTTTTTCCGCTGACTATAGTATATGTTATTTGGACGATTTAAGGGCTTTGTGTCAATTTTTTGGTTTTTCTGTAGACTCCACGCTTTTAGACTTATTTTAGGGTTTTTGGCTTAATATAGGGTTTTAGGCCAGCTTTAGGGATTTCTAATCAACTTTAGGGTTCTCGACCGATTTCAGGGTTTTTCCGATGTAAGGGCTCCGGGCTCTGGGTCAGTTTTATTGTTTTTCTGTAGACTCTAGGATTTTAGACTGATTTTAGGGATTTTAGCTTATTATAGGGATTTAGGCTGGTTTTATGGTTTTCGGATCAACATTAGGGCTTTTGGCTGATTTCAGTGTTTTCGGCCGATTTCAGGCTTTTTTCGTTGACTATAGTGATGACTGGATTTTATATGATAATTTTAGGGTCTTTTTAGTCTTTTTATTTTATTATTTTTGAGTCTCATATAGGTTTTTTATTCTTTTTATTTAGATTTTAAATTTATTTTGCATTTTGCATATAGATTAGCTTTTATTTGGTTTTTAAACTTTATTTTATATTTTTAGGAATTTTTATAGTTATTTTTATATTTTAGGAAAGCTGGTAGAAGTTACCGGTTTTTTCCAGGGACCAAACTGTAAATTTCAGGAAAGAAAGGGCCAAACTATGAAAGTTTAAGAGTGTGGGGCTAAAAGTGAAGTTTAAGGAAAATAAAGGGCCAGAATTGAAGTGCTAACAAAGAGAGGACCAAAAGTGTAAAGATTGAATATGAAGCATCATTTCTATTTTGCACATGTGAAAAAGGATGAGTGGAGAATTGATGGTAGTGGGATGGAGTTTTCAAAAGTTAATTGGTGGCCAATGAAGTCCAAAATGGCCATCAACTCCTCCACCATTGAAATTTTTGCTATAAATAGGAGTGCTCATCCTTTGTAAAAGACACACCTATTCAGAATACAACAAGTATTCTTCTTTCCTCCTTAAGAGCATTGCTCCTAGGAATTTTGGGAAGCCAAACTTGAGCTCCTATCTAGGGTAATTCGATGCCTCTTTTAGCCATGCTTGGCTAATTCTTTTAAGTATCTTGGGTTGTTTTAATTTATATTTTATGTCTTAGTTTTTCTTCTATATTTCTGAATAATATTTCCAGTTCATGTTTTATTTCCTTGTTCTTCATTTCCTCTTAATGCGCATAAGAGTTCTTGCTTATTACTTATAACAATGGAAATTGGTAAGTAGTAAGAGAAATAGGATTTAAAAAAGGCTATATGTATATATCACTAAGGAATTAGGATAGACGTAGCTTTATGTTGGCCCGAACTTCATCTTCATCTTCTTCTTTAGTTAACTAAATTGCAAGGAATTTAGTTTAGTAATTAGGAAGAAAGTTCTACATTTGTAAGGAATTAACTTGTAGAAATACTAGGCTATAGCATCATGAACTTGGTTCTCCATTTGTGCTTGTGTTTCAGCCATGGCCCTTGCTAATCTCCTTTGCTCCGCTAATCTGCGATGCAAAGTTCTTTCAATTTCAGGGTCCAAATCAAAATGTCCTACCATGCAAACAAGCCAAAGAAGTTAATAGCACCTATTCAATACAAATTTTTTTATATATTTTTTTTTACTGAATTTTTTTTTTATAAACAAAAAGTATTAAATAAAATAAAAACAAGAACTTGAAAGAACCTATCCCCGGCAACGGCGCCAAAAACTTGATAATGAAATTGCAAGTGTACAATTTACTATCGCGTAATATAAAAAGATCGAACCGACGGGATAGGTGTTCTTATTATTATAAAATTTAGTACTAAAACAGAAAAATAAAAGATGAATATTTGTTGTTGGTTTGAGAACTAGAAAGAAACAATAGCATAAAATAATAGAATAAAGAGATGATGAACATTAAGCTCTTGGGTTGGTTTACATAGTCTATAAAAATATGCTAGAAATTTCCTACTAAATTCCTGAATTATAAAACCATTATCATGATGCTATAGCCTAGTGTAACTACAAGTTAATTCCTTAAGCATTGTAGATCTTTCTTTTTAATTACTAAACCCAATTCCTTGGCACCTAGTTAACTAAAGAAGAAGATGAAGAAGATGTTCAGGCCAACATAAAGTTACGTCCTTCCTAATTCCTTAGCGAAGTATACTTATAACCTTTTTTATTACCTAGTTCCCTTACTACTCACCAAATGGCCTTATGTAATAAGTAATAAGCAAAACCTCTTGGGATCCACAAGATAGAAATAAAGCATAAGGTAATAAAACATGAATGGAAATAAAATTCAGAAATGTAGAAAAAGACTAGAACATGTATTATAAACTAAAACAACCCAAAAACTTAAAGAAGAATTTAGCCAAGCATGGCTAAAAGAATCATTGAATTACCCTGGATAGGAGCTCAAGTTTGGCTTCCCACAATTCCTAGGAACAATGATCTTTGAGGGAGAAAGAGAGAATACTTGTTGTATTCTATGAAGGTGTGTCTTCCAAGTGAAGAAAAGGGCCCTATTTATAGTAAAATTCCAGCCTCCAGCGCTTGAGCGCTGGCATTCCCAACGCATGGGCGCTAGGATGCATTAAAAATCCACTTTCTGTCCGAGGCCCAGCGCTTGAGCGCTGGCTTTCCAACGCTTGGGCGCTGGGTCAACATCTGACTCATCATCTAGTCAGAACCCCAGCGCTGGAGCGCTGGGATCCCAACGCTTGAGCGCTGGGACGCTGCTTCTTCATCTTCAAGCTTTTCCTTCCTTCTTCATTCATGGTAGTGGGTTTTGATGGCCATAAAAAGCCACTAACCAGCCTTGATCAATTCTGAAACCCTTCCTCCACTAACATCAATTCTTTAAACATTTTTTCCATGTGCTAAATTAGAGAGTGATTCTTCATATTCTTCTTTTTCACTTTGGTCCTCCCTTGGTTAGCACTATAATTCAAGCCCTCATATTCTCTCAATCTCCACTTTAAGTCCTCCACTCTTGAACTTTTACAATTTGGTCCCTGACTTCCTGAAACTTTACACATTGGTCCCTGGACAAAAATGATAACTAAACCAGCTTTTTCTAAAAATACAAAATAACTAGAAAAAATTCCTAAAAATATAAGATAAAACTAGAAAATCTAATAAAATCTAATCTACATGCAAAATGCAAAATAAATATAAAATCTACATAAAAACAATAAAAAAACCTACATGAGACTCAAAAATAATAAAATAAAAAGACTAAAAATAGCCTAAAAACATCATATAAAATCCACTCATCACACCACTATACCCAACGACAGCTTGTCCTCAAGCGACAAAACTTAAAGAAAAACTCGTCCCTGGGTTTTGAGAAAGTTTTATCTGATTACAACTTGAAGCACAGAAACCTTTCAAAGAAAGCTTAGCAGAAAAGGAAGACATGCATGTTTTATAGACAAAGAATCAAGAAAGTTAGGCTTGGCTTTTAACATGTTTGAGTTCATCAATTAAGCTCACAAAATAATATTCTCCATGAAAACAAGAAAGCTCAATAATTCTGCCTATCATTCAAATCAAAACTGAAGTAAAGCAACCAAGTGATTTTGAAGAGATTTTTGAAGGTTGTAACTTGGCCAAAGGGTTGAACAATTTAAGGTATGGATTTCAAGACTTGGCAACTCTATTGGCTGACTCAGAATCTGTTGTTAAGTGATTTTTTTCCTTGATTAAGAGCTCAACAATTCATCACAAGGGTCCTCTCAATTTTTCTTTTTTCTTTCTTTTTTTTTTTTTTGAACAAAGTAGTGGAATGTATGGGATGAATGACTTGAATTTTACTCCCCTCATACTCTTTCTCACCCCACTACTTCATTATTTTTTCTAAGGCACATACCTTATTTTTCAATTTTTCCTTCTTTCTTTTTTCTAGAGAGAAACCCAACAAACATAGCTCTACAAATTCAGCACATGCATCACTATAACAACTTAAAAAATTATCACACAAAGTAGGCTCCAAAGAATGACTCTTTTAAGGCTCAAAAGGGGCTACTAGTGGATATAACAATTCAAGCAAAACTCTGAGTTTTCAAAAAAATGCCTATAACCTCTTCACAACTCACAAAGTATAAAAAACTCCAATCAACATGCAACACAAGGCAGAAAAATTTCACAATCATGCATTCAGAGTCCTCAGCTCTCAGAAAAAGATAGGGTAAGTGGTACCCTTTTAAGAACTCAGAAAAACTTTTGCCAACAACCCATCAATCAAGACATCAAAAATCCTTTCTACAGCATGCAATCCTGACTGCTTAAAACATAGAACTTTTCAAAAAGCAGTTTAATCAGATAAAGCATTCACAAAGCTATAGCAATATTCAGAATGGATAATAAGACTCATGCAAAAATAAAACAGAAAAACTAAACTAAAAATAAAAATAACACTAAAAACTATAAAAACAAAAACAAAAATTAACAAGCTGGTATAGTAACAAATTTTCCACAAAGGTCCAAGGGAACCTCAATGTAAAAATCACTTTGAACACTCAAGTTCAAGAGGGCTCTCCCTCCTTTTGGTACCTATCCTGTAACAATGAACAAACAAAAGTCTCACAAGTAGAAACTTGCTTGACTTGTTAGTTCCAAAATCAGCACAAAAGATCATGGGTTGAAGAATTTGTGTCCACCTTAAAAACAAGAATTCTTGAGTTCCCAAAAATTAAAACCAGTTTAGGACCAAGGGAACACTCAAAGAACCTTAAAACTTTCAGAAAATGGTGAACACAAAATTTATTAAAAACTAAAAACAGCAAACAAAAGAAAAAACAGAAAACTGCCCAAGCTCCAGCGCTTGAGCGTTGGGAATACCAACGCTTGGGCGCTGGAATTAAAACAATTACTGGGCATCAGAGGTCCCAGCGCCTGGGCGCTGGGTTCCAACGCTGTGGCGCTGGAAATTAAAAAATAAAAAGCTGGGATTCCAGGGGCCTAGCGCATGAGCGCTAGCCCTCCAACGCCTAAGCGCTGGGATCAACTGGAATCAGAGGTTACAAGCAGGGGCCTAACGCATGAGCGTTGGCCTCCAGCGCTCGAGCGCTGGCCTCGCCTGCAGCTAAAACATAAAAGTTCTTTTCTTTTATTTATGTACAAGAGTTGTGCAAAAATTAAAAAGACAGAAACATAAACTATCCTAAGTTGGGTTGTCTCCCAACCAGCTCAATGTTAAGGTCCGAGATAGACCCTTCCCCTTAATCAATTGGGGGTACTTTTTCTTTTCTTGTTACAAACATCATCTTTAAACTCATCCTCACTTTCAGACTCATAGTGCTTACAAGTACGGAATACAGAAAACTTCACTTTTTCATCCCCTACCTTCAAAGATAGGAGGCCTTCTGCTACATTAATCTTGGCGTTTCCCGTAGCAAGGAATGGCCGCCCAAGAATTAATGGTACCTTGGAGTCTTCTTCCATGTCAAGTATCACAAAATCAACCGGGAAGACAAACTTGTCAACCCTTACCAAAACATCTTCAGCCACCCCATAGGGGTACTTAATTGACCTGTTCGCCAATTGTAAACACATCAAAGTAGGAGTGGCCTCTCCCATGTCCAATTTCCTAAACATGGAGAGTGGCATGAGGTTTATAGAAGCTCCTAAATCACAAAGAGCTGTTGCATTAGGTAGTCCCTCAATTTCCACAGGCAAAGTGAAGCTCCCCGGATCCTTCAATTTTTGGGGCAACTTCCTCAAAACCATAGCTGAACACTCCTCAGTTAACATCACAGTTTCATCCATCTCACTTAATTTCCTCCTTCTAAATAAAATGTCCTTCATAAACTTAGCATAAATTGGCATTTGTTCCAAAGCTTCAGAAAATGGAATGTTAATTTGAAGCCTTTTAAAAATCTCAAGAAATTTCGAGAATTGTTTTTCCAAATTCTTTTTGAAAGCTTTAGGAAAAGGAACTTTGCCAATTTTCTTAGAAGGAGAAATTACATTTTCAGCAATTTTTTCAACAACAATAGGCACATTCCTTTCTTCTTCTTTTTCTTCACCACTTACCTCTTGTTCAATTTCCACTACCCTTTCGGGCATAATCTTACCACTCCTAAGAGTGATGGCAGAAACATTCTTAACATTTTCCTTTGGATTGACAAGAGTATCAGACGGAAAAGTACCTGGAATCCTTTCTGAGATGGTCTTGGCCAACTGGCCTACCTGGACCTCCAAATTTCTAATGGAGGCTTCATGATTCTTAGCACTTGTCCGGGTCTCATTCATAAATTGCACAGTTTGTTGGTCTATTTCACCAACAATTTCTTCCAAACTTTTCCTTCCCTGGTTTGGATTCAAAGGCATTGGTGGCCTCTGATTTTGGAATGGCCTCTGAAATTGCTGTCTGGCTTCTCCTTGACCACCCCCTTGATCTCTCCAAGAAAAATTGGGGTGGTTTCTCCAGCTTGGGTTATAAGTGTTGCCATAGGAATTTTGAAAATTCCCCATAGCTTTTACCTCAGCTTCTAATTCAGCCTCCTCCGGGCTCAGTTGAACCCCCTCCATTCTTTTGACCATTGCATCAACTTTCCTGGATAAAAGTTTATTTGAAGCAACAATGGACTCAAAAGAATCAACCTCATAAATACCTTTCCTGATTGCCGGTCCTGGTTTGAATGAGCAGCTCTTGCAGCAAGTTTGTTGATAAGATCAAGAGCTCCTTGTGGTGGCAAAGCATCGAATGCCCCACTTGCTGCAGTATCCAATTTGTCCCTGGTATAATCATTCAAAGCAGCATAAAATTTCTCTACCTGATCTGCGATAGAGATGTTATGACCTGGGCACCTTCTGAGAAGTCCCTTGAACCTCTCCCATGTCTCATACAAGTTTTCAGCATCTTGCTGAATGAAGGAGTTGATTTCCTGCTTCAACTTCCTTATGCGGTTGTAAGGAAAAAATTTGGCCGTGAATTTTTCAGCCAAATCATCCCATGAAGTAATGCTTCTGAGTGGTTGAGAAGAAAGCCACTCCTCTGCCACATCTCTTAAGGAAAATGGAAACAGCATTAGTCTTACCGTATCCAAGTGAGCATCATTTCTCCTTAAGGTGGAGAATTGCTTAGTGAACCGCTCCAGATGTGTATGGCAGTCTTCATTTACACTTCCACCAAATTGGTTTTGACTTACCAATGAGATGAAGTGTGGAGGAATCTGGAAATTTGGCAAAGCATCCTCCGGAACCACAATACTCCCTTCAAAATTGTAATCTACCTGGGGAGCTGTGATATCACGAAGAGAGCGATTAGCATTCTGCTCTTCCTCCTCCTCTCTCAGCCTTTGAAGTCTAGCTTGGACTTCGTCTTCCACCCTTGCATTGTATTCAGCAAGGAGGCGCTCCTCCATTTGTGCTTGTGTTTCAGCCATGGCCCTTGCTAATCTCCTTTGCTCCGCTAATCTGCGATGCAAAGTTCTTTCAATTTCAGGGTCCAAATCAAAATGTCCTACCATGCAAACAAGCCAAAGAAGTTAATAGCACCTATTCAATACAAATTTTTTTATATATTTTTTTTTACTGAATTTTTTTTTTTATAAACAAAAAGTACTAAATAAAATAAAAACAAGAACTTGAAAGAACCTATCCCCGGCAACGGCGCCAAAAACTTGATAATGAAATTGCAAGTGTACAATTTACTATCGCGTAATATAAAAAGATCGAACCGACGGGATAGGTGTTCTTATTATTATAAAATTTAGTACTAAAACAGAAAAATAAAAGATGAATATTTGTTGTTGGTTTGAGAACTAGAAAGAAACAATAGCATAAAATAATAGAATAAAGAGATGATGAACATTAAGCTCTTGGGTTGGTTTACATAGTCTATAAAAATATGCTAGAAATTTCCTACTAAATTCCTGAATTATAAAACCATTATCATGATGCTATAGCCTAGTGTAACTACAAGTTAATTCCTTAAGCATTGTAGATCTTTCTTTTTAATTACTAAACCCAATTCCTTGGCACCTAGTTAACTAAAGAAGAAGATGAAGAAGATGTTCAGGCCAACATAAAGTTACGTCCTTCCTAATTCCTTAGCGAAGTATACTTATAACCTTTTTTATTACCTAGTTCCCTTACTACTCACCAAATGGCCTTATGTAATAAGTAATAAGCAAAACCTCTTGGGATCCACAAGATAGAAATAAAGCATAAGGTAATAAAACATGAATGGAAATAAAATTCAGAAATGTAGAAAAAGACTAGAACATGTATTATAAACTAAAACAACCCAAAAACTTAAAGAAGAATTTAGCCAAGCATGGCTAAAAGAATCATTGAATTACCCTGGATAGGAGCTCAAGTTTGGCTTCCCACAATTCCTAGGAACAATGATCTTTGAGGGAGAAAGAGAGAATACTTGTTGTATTCTATGAAGGTGTGTCTTCCAAGTGAAGAAAAGGGCCCTATTTATAGTAAAATTCCAGCCTCCAGCGCTTGAGCGCTGGCATTCCCAACGCATGGGCGCTAGGATGCATTAAAAATCCACTTTCTGTCCGAGGCCCAGCGCTTGAGCGCTGGCTTTCCAACGCTTGGGCGCTGGGTCAACATCTGACTCATCATCTAGTCAGAACCCCAGCGCTGGAGCGCTGGGATCCCAACGCTTGAGCGCTGGGACGCTGCTTCTTCATCTTCAAGCTTTTCCTTCCTTCTTCATTCATGGTAGTGGGTTTTGATGGCCATAAAAAGCCACTAACCAGCCTTGATCAATTCTGAAACCCTTCCTCCACTAACATCAATTCTTTAAACATTTTTTCCATGTGCTAAATTAGAGAGTGATTCTTCATATTCTTCTTTTTCACTTTGGTCCTCCCTTGGTTAGCACTATAATTCAAGCCCTCATATTCTCTCAATCTCCACTTTAAGTCCTCCACTCTTGAACTTTTACAATTTGGTCCCTGACTTCCTGAAACTTTACACATTGGTCCCTGGACAAAAATGATAACTAAACCAGCTTTTTCTAAAAATACAAAATAACTAGAAAAAATTCCTAAAAATATAAGATAAAACTAGAAAATCTAATAAAATCTAATCTACATGCAAAATGCAAAATAAATATAAAATCTACATAAAAACAATAAAAAAAACCTACATGAGACTCAAAAATAATAAAATAAAAAGACTAAAAATAGCCTAAAAACATCATATAAAATCCACTCATCAAACAACAACATATATGTTTTTATTTTCTGCAAAAGGCTCTAAATAATTTAATAGAAAGACACATATCCCTTGGCTACGATATCTTTTATACTACGCGATAACCATCCGTGCACTTGCGGATTTGGCTATCATATAGTATAGGGTATCGGGACGATTTAAGGGCTCTGGGTCAATTTTATGGTTATTTTGTAGACTCTTGGCTTTTAGACTAGATTTAGGGTTTTCGGCTTATTATGGGATTTAGGCCAGCTTTAAAGCTTTCGGATTAACTTTTGGGGTTTTTGCCGATTTCAGGGTTTTTGGCCGATTTAAGGATTTTCGGCTGATTTCAGAGTTTTTCCGCTCACTATAGTATACGGTATATGGACGATTTAAGGGCTCTAGGTCAATTTTTTAGTTTTTCTGTAGACTCTATAGGCTTTTAGACTGATTTTAGGGTTTTCGGCTTATTATAGGGTTTTAGGCCAGTTTTATGGCTTTCTAATCAATTTTTGGGCTTCTGGCCGATTTCAGGGTTTTTCCGATGTTTATAGTATAGGGTATTTGGTCAATTTTATTGTTTTTCAGTAGACTCTAATGGCTTTTAGATTGATTTTAGTGTTTTCGGCTTATTATAGGGATTTTAGGCCAGCTTTAGGGCTTTTTGATCAACTTTAGGGCTTTTGGCCGATTTCAGGGTTTTCGGTCGATTTTAGGGTTTTTCCGCTGACAATAATAAAGGGCATTTGAACGATTTAAGGCCTTTGGTCAAATTTATAGTTTTTCCGTGGACTCTAGGCTTTAAGACTGATTCTAGGGTTTTCGGCTATTTATAGGGCTTGAGGGCGGCTTTATGGTTTTTCTGATCAACTTTTAGCCAATTTCAGGGTTTTCGGCAGATTTCAGGGTTTTTCCGCTGACTACAGTATAGGGTATTTGGACAATTTAAGGGCTCCGGGTCAATTTTATGATTTTTCTGTAAACTCTAGGCTTTTAGACTGATTTTAGGGTTTTCGTCTTATTATAGGGTTTTAGGCCGGCTTTAGGGCTTTCTGATCAACTTTAGGGCATTTGGCAGATTACAGCATTTTCGGCTGATTTCAGGGTTTTCGGCCGATTTCAGATTTTTTCCGCTGACTATAGTAAATGTAATTTGGACGATTTAAGGGCTCTGTGTCAATTTTTTGGTTTTTCTGTAGACTCTACACTTTTAGACTTATTTTAGGGTTTTTGGCTTAATATAGGGTTTTAGGCAGCTCTAGGGCTTTCTGATCAACTTTAGGGTTCTCGGCCGATTTCAGGGTTTTTCCGATGTAAGGGCTTTGGGTCAGTTTTATTGTTTTTCTGTAGACTCTAGGATTTCAGACTGATTTTAGGGATTTTGGCTTATTATAGGGATTTAGGCTGGTTTTATGGCTTTCGGATCAACATTAGGGCTTTTGGCTGATTTCAGTGTTTTTGGCCGATTTCGGGTTTTTTCGTTGACTATAGTGATGACTAGATTTTATATGATAATTTTAGGGTCTTTTTAGTCTTTTTATTTTATTATTTTTGAGTCTCATATAGGTTTTTTATTCTTTATATTTAGATTTTATATTTATTTTTCATTTTGCATATAGATTAGCTTTTATTTGGTTTTTAAATTTTATTTTATATTTTTAGGAATTTTTATAGTTATTTTTATATTTTAGGAAAGCTGGTACAAGTTATCATTTTTGTCCAGGGACCAAACTGTAAATTTCAGGAAAGAAAGGGCCAAAGTATGAAAGTTCAAGAGTTGGGGGCTAAAAGTGAAGTTTAAGGAAAATAAAGGGCCAGAATTGAAGTGCTAACAAAGAGAGGACCAAAAGTGTAAAGATTGAATATGAAGCATCATTTCTATTTTGCACATGTGAAAAAGGATGAGTGGAGAATTGATGGTAGTGGGAAGGAGTTTTCAAAAGTTAATTGGTGGCCAATGAAGGCCATAATGGCCATCAACTCCTCCATCATTGAAAGACACACCTATTCAGAATACAACAAGTATTCTTCTTTCCTCCTTAAGAGCATTGTTTCTAGGAATTGTGGGAAGCCAAACTTGAGCTCCTATCCAGGGTAATTCAATGCCTCTTTTAGCCATGCTTGGCTAATTCTTTTAAGTATCTTGGGTTGTTTTAGTTTATATT
The DNA here is from genome assembly GCA_030819835.1 of Acmispon strigosus. Lineage (NCBI taxonomy): Eukaryota > Viridiplantae > Streptophyta > Magnoliopsida > Fabales > Fabaceae > Acmispon > Acmispon strigosus. Next base: position 18,477,047 of record JAUAMA010000004.1, on the reverse strand, counting down.
TTATGTCTTAGTTTTTCTTCTACATTTTTGAATAATATTTCCAATTCATGTTTTATTTCCTTGTTCTTCATTTCCTCTTAATGCGCATAAGAGTTCTTGCTTAATACTTATAACAATGGAAATTGGTAAGTAGTAAGGGAAATAGGATTTTAAAAAGGCTATATGTATATATCACTAAGGAATTAGGATAGACATAGCTTTATGTTGGTCTGAACTTCATCTTCATCTTCTTCTTTAGTTAACTAAATTGCAAGGAATTGAATTTTGTAATTAGGAAGAAAGTTCTACATTTGTAAGGAATTAACTTGTAGAAATACTAGGCTATAGCATCATGAACTTGGTCCTACAATTCAGAAATTAAGTATGAGTTTGCTAGCATATTTTATAAACTATGTAATCCAACCCAAGTGCTTAAATCTCATCATCTTTTCTCTTCTCTTTTATTTTATGCTATTTTATTTTCTAGTTCAAAAAACCAAACAACAACATATATCTTTTTATTTTCTGCACAAGGCTCTAAATAATTTAATAGCAAGATACCTATCCCTTGGGTACGATATCTTTTATACTACGTGATAACCATCCGTGCACTTGCGGATTTGGCTATCAAGTTTTTGGCGCTGTTGCCGGGGATAGGTTCTGTTCAAGTTCTTTTTATTAATTTGTTTAGTGCTGTTTGTTTTATAAAAAATAAAAAATATTATTTGTGATATGAACTGGTGCTGCTAATTTTGTTTACTGAGTATTTTCAGGTATAGCAATGGCTGAAACATTCGAACAAAGGGAGGCAAAAATCCGGGCTGAACTTGAAAAGGAATATGAGAAGAAGAAGCAGGATGTCTTCACTCTAATTGACGAGTTTTACTCCAAATTAGATTGCAAGCGAAAAACCGGATTTTTGCCAAGTCTTGAGCAAGAATGTAAGGCCAGGGAGATTCTACAAGTAAAGATACAAGGCATTCTGAGGAGGCAGCCCGGGATGAACAACAACCACCTGTTCATGAAAGTGAACCCGTGGTTCAAAGAGAGGAGGTGAAAGAAACCTCCATTGTAGAATTTGTCTTTAAAGACAAATTGGAAATGGAGGAAGAAGAACCTCAAGGAACCTATGTTATAGGTTCAGAACAAAAAGGCAAAGAACAAGGAAGGAAAAGTTTACTTATTCCTTCCATTTTTAATTTGATTATTGTTGCCTTGTTGGCTGAAAATTCATTGGGCACCATGATGTATTTGTGCCAAAATTTGCATGATTTCCGGGGTCTAATGAATTTTGTAATAGACCCCGGTTAAAAAGTGATTAGTGAAAAGTCTACCAAAGACTATAACATTGGGCTTCTTGGGAGGCAACCCAAGTGTTTCTAATGCTTTTTTTTTGTTTTGTTTTGCTGAATAAATTGTTGCAGGCACCCCAACGCTCAAGCGTTGGAGGCTCAACACTCATGCGTTGAGCCCCTGCCAAAGCTGCCCAGGATTTCATAAATCCAACGCGCAAGCGTTGGAGGGGCCAACGCTCAAGCGTTGGGCCCCTGGAATCCAATTTTTTATTTTTATTCCAGCGCCCAAGCGTTGGCAAACCCAACGCTCAAGCGCTGGAGCTCGGGCAATTTTCTGTTTTTATTTTGTTTTCTGTTTTCTTTGTTTTTAAATAAATTTTTCTTTTGTCCACCATTTCTTGAAAAGTTTTTGATTCTTTGAGTTTTCCCTTGCTTCTATAATGGTTTTGATCTTTGGGAACTCAAGAATTCTTATTTTAAGGTGGACACAATTTTCAACCCTTGTTCTTAAGTATACTGTTTTGGGAACTAACAAGTCAAGAAAGCTTCTGCTTGTAAGACTTAGTTTGTTGAATTTTGCAGGATAGGCACCAGAGAGGAAGATCCTTCTTGAACTTGGAGTGTTCAAAGTTGAAGTTGCAATGAGGTTTCCTGGACAGTTTGTAAAAAAAAAAAAAAAAAAAATTTCACCAGCTTTTAGTTTTTATTTTTAGATAGGTTTATTGTTTTTATCTTTTAATTTTTAGTTTTTCTTTTTCATAGCTTTTTATTTTTAGTTTTAGTTTTTATTTTTTCTTTTAGTGTTTTTAAACTGCATGGTTGAGTGTCTTTATCCAGTCTGAATGCTATCATTGTTCTGTGAATGTTTTATCTGATTGAACTGCTTTTGAAAATGATGCTATGTTTGATGCGGTTAGGATTGCATGCTGTTAGAAATGATTTGAACATCTTGATTGTTTGGTTGTTGGCAAAGTTTTTATGAGTTCTAAAAAGGGTACCACTTACCCTATGTTTTTATGAGAGCTGAGGACTCTGAATGCATGATTGTAAGATTTTTCTGCCTTGTGTTGCATGTTGATTGGGATTTTGTATACTTTGTAAGTTGAGAAGAGATTATAGGCATTTTTGAAAACTCAGATTCTTGCTTGAAATTTGATATCCACTAGTAGCCCCTTTTTGAGCCTTAAAAGAGTCATTCTTTGGATCCTACTTTGTGTGATATTTTAAGTTGTTAGTGTGAGTCATAAGCTGAAACTGCTAGAGCTATGTATGTTTGGTTTCTCTCTAATAAAAAAAAAGAAGAAAAATAAAATAAGGTATGTGCCTTATGAAAAAGGAAAGAAAAAATAATGAAGTGGTGGTGTGAGAAAGAGTATGAGGGGAGTAAAATTCAATTCATTCATCCCATACATTCCACTACTTCGTTCAAAAAAAAAAGAGCGAAAAAATTTGAGAGAACCTATGTGTTGAAGTTTGATAAAGCTCTTAGTCAAAAATCACTTAACAACAGATTCTGAGTCAAGCCAATAGAGTTGCCAAGTTCTTGAAATCCACACCTTGAATTGTTCAACCCTTTGGCCAAGTTACAACCTTCAAAAATCTCTTCAAAATTACTTAGTTACATGGTTTCAGTTTTGATTTGAATGATAGGCAGAATTATCACGCTTTCTTGTTTTTCATGGAGAATATCTTTTTGTGAGCTTAATTTGATGAACTCAACATGTTAAAAGTGCCAAGCCTAACTTTCTTGATTAATATATGTGGAACATGCATGTCTTTCCAAATCCGCCGTGCTTTCTTGAATATTATCATCTTCTTTGGATAAAACTTTCTCTAAACTCAGGGACGAGTTTCTCTTTAAGTTTTATCGCTTGAGGACAAGCTGTCGTTGGGTATAGTGGTGTGATGACTGGATTTTATATGATAATTTTAGGGTCCTTTTGGTATTTTTATTTTATTATTTTTGAGTCTCATATAGGTTTTTTATTCTTTTTATTTAGATTTTATATTTATTTTTCATTTTGCATATAGATTAGCTTTTATTTGGTTTTTAAACTTTATTTTATATTTTTAGGAATTTTTATAGTTATTTTTATATTTTAGGAAAGCTGGTAGAAGTTATCATTTTTGCCCACGGACCAAACTGTAAATTTCATGAAAGAAAGGGCCAAAGTATGAAAGTTCAAGAGTTGGGGGCTAAAAGTGAAGTTTAAGGAAAATAAAGGGCCAGAATCGAAGTGCTAACAAAGAGAGGACCAAAAGTGTAAAGATTGAATATGAAGCATCATTTCTATTTTGCACATGTGAAAAAGGATGAGTGGAGAATTGATGGTAGTGGGAAGGAGTTTTCAAAAGTTAATTGGTGGCCAATGAAGGCCATAATGGCCATCAACTCCTCCACCATTGAAATTTTTGCTATAAATAGGAGTGCTCATCCTTTGTAAAAGACACACCTATTCAGAATACAACAAGTATTCTTCTTTCCTCCTTAAGAGCATTGTTCCTAGGAATTGTGGGAAGCCAAACTTGAGCTCCTATCCAAGGTAATTTGATGCCTCTTTTAGCCATGCTTGGCTAACTCTTTTAAGTATCTTGGGTTGTTTTAGTTTATATTTTATGTCTTAGTTTTTCTTCTACATTTTTGAATAATATTTCCAATTCATGTTTTATTTCCTTGTTCTTCATTTCCTCTTAATGCGCATAAGAGTTCTTGCTTATTACTTATAACAATGGAAATTGGTAAGTAGTAAGGGAAATAGGATTTAAGAAGGGCTATATGTAACACCCCAATTTTGGGTTGAGGGTCACATAGTAATTACCCGGAAAATATACTTTGAAACCTCTCAAAAACACTCAAGTTTCCAAAGATCAACGTCACTCGATAATAATAATTAATAATTATCCCATAATAGAAATATAATCATCTCAACGCGATAAAGTTCCAAAATAAATAAAGTGGCACCGACATGTGCAAAAAAACCAAACATCGCAAACAGAAAGAGAATTACAACTTCTTTATTTGAATCTTCCTCATCACTTGTTCTATCTTCAAGTCACCGCTCCTGGACCTCATTGTCCTGGTCATCTATGGCGTTAAGCGCCCAAACAAATCAAACAAGGCAAACAAGAAAGGGTTAACTCGTAAATACAGGAAAAACATATTATCAATTGTGATAGTAAAAAAAACACAAGTTCATAAAGCTGAATCCATCAAGAACAGGACAAGAACAACAACACAATAATTAATTTCCACGTCACCAAATCAATTAAGATGTGCAAATGCTCTCTACTACTATATGCTTATAGTTATAATATATGGCCATTACGTCACCCTTCTCGGGCTAAAACATCACCCTTCACGGGCTAAAACATCACCCTTCACGGGCCAAGACATCACCCTTCACGGGTCAAACGTCACCCTTCACGGGCCAATACATCACCCTTCACGGGCCAAGACATCACCCTTCACGGGCCAAGACAATCACGTGGGACAAAGATCCACCACATTGCCCTCGGTTGATTACCATCAACCTAAGAATCCTTAGTTGATCCCGCGGGACAAAGTGCCGCCACATCAACCCAATATATATATATAAGATGCATATGCTATGACTATGCAAAAATTCATACTCCTCATGGACCAACAGTCCACACAAAACTTCAATCATAGCACACTACATACACAATATAATCATCACCACACAACAACATTTCCACCATGAATTAACCAATATATCTCAATTTTTTTTTAAAAAAACAGCATTCTTATTTTATTAATAAAAATAGAAACAACCTTAATAAAATTGTGGAAACAGCAGTGTTTATATACAGAAAACAGCAGTGTTTATATACAAAGAAAACAGCAGTGTTTATATACAAAAAACAGCAGTGTTTATATACAGAAAACAGTGGTCTTTATATACAGAAAACAGCAGTATAATTTTTCAAATACAGAAAAATAGCAGTGTATTTTTAAAACAGAAACAGCAACACTTAAAATACAGAAAACAGTGGCTATTTTAACACAGAAAACAGAAGCACTAAAATACAGAAAACAGTGTTATAAACAAACAGAAACAGTGGCAATTTTAATACAGAAAACAAAATACAGTAGAGTTAAAAACCACAGAACAGCACCCTTTATTTTTCCACGAAGAGGGCTCGATTTCCACCACTTACAGCATACTAATATGCCAACAATTCCTCAGTGACAATTCTCAACATCACCCAAAACAGAATCCATGAAGTAACATGCAAACCATCACAAAACCAACATAGAAACCTAAGAAAAACGAGTTACCCTTATCTCCGAGAGGGTTGCATGAAAGTGTTTCCAAACCTTGAAAGACAAACAAACATACATACATTCATCAACAAACATGGAAAAAGGTCGGAAAACAACTCATATGAATTATAGACCAAAAAAGCAAAAACAACAATTTGCTATCAGGGGCCTAGCGCCCAAGCGTTGGGTTCCAACGCTCAAGCGTTGGGTCCCTGTCTGGCGACACGTACTGGGCAAAATTCTAACGCCCAGGCGTTGGGGTCCAGCGCTCATGCGTTGGCTCCCTACCAGAAACCCTAAAAATCAAGTTTTTCACCCGAAACTCCATTTTTAACCAATTCCTTTCAAAATTAAAATTCGTCCATGTTCATAACTTACATTATAACCTAACAAATGAGTTTTCTATCCAAAAGACCAAAGGTTTTCTAATTTCCAAAAATCATTTTTCAAGAGAGGTAACTAGGTGTTGAACCGAAAGAACGGAAATAGAATACCAACCTTGTTTGAGAGAGTTGATCAAGCTTGAGTGTAGCAAGACCCTAGCCCCTTCCAGAATGTAGTGGACTCGAGCTTGATGAAGATCAAAGGTTGGAATCAAAAACCAAATAGCTCTAGAGGAAGGCAAGAATTGTTACTAGAAAAACTCAAAATTTGGAAGTTTTGGTCTCTTACCGATTGAACCGACACCACGAACTTTGAAGGGATTGAGTGTGAGGTTTTAGAACCACGAAAAATGGAGGGATTCAGAGCTTGATCACCACCAAGAAGAAAGGAGAGGTTCAACCAAGCAACACAAAATTCCAGCAGCACTTCGGAAACACAGAATAAGGGGTTCTAGGCCTTTTTCGGAATATCTTTGAGTGGAGGAGCAAGAGAAGGTTAGCAATTCTTTAAGGTTAGAGGTTTCAGCAATGAGAGGGTGATAGGGAGAAGGAGAGGCACGACCATAACCTCTTTCATTCAGCATAATTTCTCTTCATGGCACATTAAGGCAAAGGACAAAGAATTAACTCCCTTAATAGCCCATAACTCACTTGTTGGTTTTGAATTTCAAAAGGAGGAGTTTTAGCACATGTGTTTATTCCATTCAGCTGCATGGTGAGGGAGAGAGAGCCGTCCCCACCTCCTTCCTTAGCCTTAATACACATTAAACTCCTTTAAAACCCTAGACAAGCCATTAAGCACTCCTAATCCTCCTTTAATGCCTATAATCCTCACATTAAGCCTAATTTAAATGCTCTTTACTCCTCTTTGATCTGAATTTCGAAATTTGAAAGTGAATTTGATGAGTCACACGAAAAACTAAAATAAAAACAAAACCTTCCTCATTGAGGTTCGAACCCAAAACTTGCCAACGAAATGGTTAAGCCTCAACCGCTAAGCCACAACTCATCTTGTTGCAATTCAAGCAAGGTAATTCAAATATTCTCAAGGTAAGCAATCATGCTCTAGACAAGATTAAATAACTCAAGACTAACATCACATTAATTAACTCAAGGGTTAATTTACAAACAAAAGAAGTCCGAGGACTAGAAAACAATTACAACCAAGTTCAGGGACTAAACTGTAATTACAATAAATTAGGGGTCCTACACTATATGTATATATCACTAAGGAATTAGGATAGACGTAACTAAATTGCAAGGAATTGAATTTAGTAATTAGGAAGAAAGTTCTACATTTGTAAGGAATTAACTTGTAGAAATACTAGGCTATAGCATCATGAACTTGGTTCTAGAATTCAGAAATTAAGTAAGAGTTTGCTAGCATATTTTATAAACTATGTAATCCAACCCAAGTGCTTAAATCTCATCATCTTTTCTCATCTCTTTTATTTTATGCTATTTTATTTTCTAGTTCTAAAAACCAAACAACAACATATATCTTTTTATTTTCTGCACAAGGCTCTAAATAATTTAATAGAAAGACACCTATCCCTTGGGTACGATATCTTTTATACTACGCGATAACCATCCCTGCACTTGCGGATTTGGCTATCATATAGTATAGGGTATCTGGACGATTTAAGGGCTCTGGGTCAATTTTATGGTTATTCTGTAGACTCTAGGCTTTTAGACTGGATTTAGGGTTTTCGGCTTATTATGGGGTTTTAGGCCAGCTTTAAAGCTTTCGGATTAACTTTTGGGTTTTTTACCGATTTCAAGGTTTTTGGCCGATTTCAGGGTTTTTGGCTGATTTCAGAGTTTTTCCGCTCACTATAGGCTTTTAGACTGATTTTAGGGTATTTGGTTAATTTAAGGGATCTTGGTCAATTTTATTGTTTTTCTGTAGACTCTAATGGCTTTTAGATGGATTTTAGTGTTTTCGGTTTATTATAGGGATTTTAGGCCGGCTTTAGGACTTTCTGATCAACTTTAAGGCTTTTGGCCGATTTCAGGGTTTTCGGCCGATTTTAGGGTTTTTTCCGCTGACAATAATAAAGGGCATTTTTCCTATTTAAGGCCTCTGGTCAAATTTATAGTTTTTCCGTGGACTCTAGGCTTTAAGACTGATTCTAGGGTTTTCGGCTTATTATAGGGTTTGAGGGCGGCTTTATGGTTTTTCTGATCAACTTTTAGCCAATTTCAGGGTTTTCGGCAGATTTCAGGGTTTTTCCGCTGACAACAGTATAGAGTCTTTGAACGATTTAAGGGCTCCGGGTCAATTTTATGGTTTTTCTGTAAACTCTAGGCTTTTAGACTAATTTTAGGTTTTTCGTCTTATTATAGGGTTTTATGCCGGCTTTACGGATTTCTGATCAACTTTAGGGCATTTGGCAGATTACAGCATTTTCGGCTGATTTCAGGGTTTTCAGCCGATTTCAGATTTTTTCCGCTGACTATAGTATATGTTATTTGGACGATTTAAGTGCTCTGTGTCAATTTTTTGGTTTTTCTGTAGACTCTACGCTTTTAGACTTATTATAGGGTTTTTGGCTTAATATAGGGTTTTAGGCCAGCTTTAGGGCTTTCTGATCAACTTTAGGGTTCTCGGCCGATTTCAGGGTTTTTCCGATGTAAGGGCTCTGGGTCAGTTTTATTGTTTGTTTGTAGACTTTAGGATTTGAGACTAATTTTAGGGACTTTGGCTTATTATAGGGATTTAGGCTGGTTTTATGGCTTTCGGATCAACATTAGGGCTTTTGGCTTATTTCAGTGTTTTCGGCCGATTTCAGGGTATTTTCGTTGACTATAGTATAGGGTATCTGGACGATTTAAGGGCTCTGGGTCAATTTTATGGTTATTCTGTAGACTCTAGGCTTTTAGACTGGATTTAGGGTTTTCGGCTTATTATGGGGTATTAGGCCAGCTTTAAAGCTTTCGGATTAACTTTTGGGTTTTTTACCGATTTCAAGGTTTTTGGCCGATTTCAGGGTTTTTGGCTGATTTCAGAGTTTTTCCGCTCACTATAGGCGTTTAGACTGATTTTAGGGTATTTGGTTAATTTAAGGGATCCTGGTCAATTTTATTGTTTTTCTGTAGACTCTAATGGCTTTTAGATGGATTTTAGTGTTTTCGGTTTATTATAGGGATTTTAGGCCGGCTTTAGGACTTTTTGATCAACTTTAAGGCTTTTGGCCGATTTCAGGGTTTTCGGCCGATTTTAGGGTTTTTTCCGCTGACAATAATAAAGGGCATTTTTCCTATTTAAGGCCTCTGGTCAAATTTATAGTTTTTCCGTGGACTCTAGGCTTTAAGACTGATTCTAGGGTTTTTGGCTTATTATAGGGTTTGAGGGCGGCTTTATGGTTTTTCTGATCAACTTTTAGCCAATTTCAGGGTTTTCGGCAGATTTCAGGGTTTTTCCGCTGACAACAGTATAGAGTCTTTGAACGATTTAAGGGCTCCGGGTCAATTTTATGGTTTTTCTGTAAACTCTAGGCTTTTAGACTAATTTTAGGTTTTTTGTCTTATTATAGGGTTTTATGCCGGCTTTACGGATTTCTGATCAACTTTAGGGCATTTGGCAGATTACAGCATTTTCGGCTGATTTCAAGGTTTTCAGCCGATTTCAGATTTTTTCCGCTGACTATAGTATATGTTATTTGGACGATTTAAGTGCTCTGTGTCAATTTTTTGGTTTTTCTGTAGACTCTACGCTTTTAGACTTATTATAGGGTTTTTGGCTTAATATAGGGTTTTAGGCCAGCTTTAGGGCTTTCTGATCAACTTTAGGGTTCTCGGCCGATTTCAGGGTTTTTCCGATGTAAGGGCTCTGGGTCAGTTTTATTGTTTGTTTGTAGACTCTAGGATTTTAGACTGAGTTTAGGGACTTTGGCTTATTATAGGGATTTAGGCTGGTTTTATGTCTTTCGGATCAACATTAGGGCTTTTGGCTTATTTCAGTGTTTTCGGCCGATTTCAGGGTATTTTCGTTGACTATAGTATAGGGTATCTGGACGATTTAAGGGCTCTGGGTCAATTTTATGGTTATTCTGTAGACTCTAGGCTTTTAGACTCGATTTAGGGTTTTCGGCTGATTATGGGGTTTTAGGCCAGCTTTAAAGCTTTTGGATTAACTTTTGGGGTTTTTGCCGATTTCAGGGTTTTTGGCCGATTTCAGGGTTTTCGGCTGATTTCAGAGTTTTTCCGCTCACTATAGTATATGGTATTTGGACGATTTAAGGTCTCTGGGTCAATTTTATAGTTTTTCTGTAGACTCTACAGGCTTTTAGACTGATTTTAGGCTTTTCGACTTATTATAGGGTTTTAGGCCAGCTTTATGGCTTTCTGATCAATTTTTGGGCTTCTGGCTGATTTCAGGGTTTTTCCGATGTTTATAGTAGGTATTTTGTCAATATATGGGATTTGGGTCAATTTTATTGTTTTTCTGTAGACTGTAAAGGCTTTTAGATTGATATTGTGTTTACGGCTTATTATAGAGATTTTAGGCCGGCTTTAGGGCTTTTTGATAAACTTTTGGACTTTTAGCCGATTTCAGGGTTTTCGGCCGATTTTGGGGTTTTTCCGCAGACAATATTAAAGGGCATTTGAATGATTTAAGGCCTCTGGCCAAATTTTGTAGTTTTTCCATAGACTCTAGGCTTTAAGACTGATTCTTGGGTTTTCGGCTTGTTATAGGGTTTGAGGGCGGCTTTATGGTTTTTCTAATCAACTTTTAGCCAATTTCAGGGTTTCGGCAGATTTCAGGGTTTTTCCGCTGACTACAGTATAGGGTATTTGGATGATTTATCGGCTCCGGGTCAATGTTACGGTTTTTCTATAAACTCTAGGCTTTTAGACTGATTTTAGGGTTTTCGTATTATTATAGGGTTTTGGGCCGGCTTTACGGCTTTCTGATCAACTTTAGGGCATTTGGCAGAATACACCATTTCAGGCTGATTTTAGGGTTTTCGGCAGATTTCAGGGTTTTTTCGCTGACTGCAGTATAGGGTATTTGGACGATTTAAGGGGCTCCGAGTCAATTTTATGGTTTTTCTGTAAACTCTTGGCTTTCAGACTGATTTTAGGGATTTTGGCTTATTATAGGGATTTAGGCTGGTTTTAGGGCTTTCTGATCAACTTTAGGGCATTTGGCAGATTACAGCATTTTCGGTTGATTTCAGGGTTTTCGGCCGATTTCAGATTTTTTTCCAATGACTATAGTATATATTATTTGGACGATTTATGGGCTCTGTGTCAATTTTTTGGTTTTTCTGTAGACTCTACGCATTTAGACTTATTTTAGGGTTTTTTGGCTTAATATAGGGTTTTAGGCCAGCTTTAGGGCTTTCTCATCAACTTTACGGTTCTCGACCGATTTCAGGGTTTTTCCGATGTAAGGGCTCTGGGTCAGTTTTATTGTTTTTCTTTAGAATCTAGGATTTCAGACTTATTATAGGGATTCTGGCTTATTATAGGGATTTAGGCTGGTTTTATGGCTTTCGGATCAACATTAGGGCTTTTGTCTTATTTCAGTGTTTTCGGCCGATTTCAGGGTTTTTTCGTTGACTATAGTACAGGGTATCTGGACGATTTAAGGGCTCTTGGTCAATTTTATGGTTATTTTGTAGACTCTAGGCTTTTAGACTGGATTTAGGGTTTTCGGCTTATTACGGGGTTTTAGCCAAGCTTTAAAGCTTTCGGATTAACTTTTGGGGTTTTTGCCGATTTCAAGGTTTTTGCCCGATTTCATGGTTTGTACCCGATTTAAGGGTTTTCGGCTAATTTCAGAGTTTTTCCGCTCACTATAGTATATGGTATTTGGACGATCTAAGAGCTCTGGGTCAATTTTATAGTTTTTCTGTAGACTCAATAGGCTTTTAGACTGATTTTAGGGTTTTCGGCTTATTATAGGGTTTTAGGCCAGCTTTTATGGCTTTCTGATCAATTTTTGGGCTTCTGGCCGATTTCAAGGTTTTTCCAATGTTTATAGTATAGGGTATTTGATCAATTTAAGGGATCTGGGTCATTTTTATTGTTTTTCTGTAGACTCACATGGCTTTTACATTGATTTTAGTGTTTTCAGCTTATTATAGGGATTTTAGGCCGGATTTAGGGCTTTTTGATCAACTTTAGGGCTTTTGGCCGATTTCAGGGTTTTCGGCTGATTTTAGGGTTTTTCCGCTGACAATAATAAAGGGCATTTGAATGATTTATGGCCTCTGGTGAAATTTATAGTTTTTCCGTAGACTCTAGGCTTTAAGACTGATTCTAGGGTTTTCGGCTTATTATAGGGTTTGAGGGCGGCTTTGTGGTTTTTCTTATCAACTCTTAGCCAATTTCGGGGTTTTCGACAGATTTCAGGTTTTTTCCGCTGACAACAGTATAGGGTATTTGGAAGATTTAAGGGACTCCAGGTCAATTTTATGGTTTTTCTGTAAACTCTAGGCTTTTAGACTGATTTTAGGGTTTCGTCTTATTATAGGGTTTTAGGCCGGCTTTAGGGCTATCTGATCAACTTTAGGGCATTTGGCAGATTACAGCATTTTCAACTGATTTCAGGGTTTTCGGCCAATTTCAGATTTTTTCCTCTGACTATAGTATATGTTATTTGGACGATTTAAGGGCTTTGTGTCAATTTTTTGGTTTTTCTGTAGACTCTATGCTTTTAGACTTATTTTAGGGTTTTAGGCCAGCTTAAGGGCTTTGTGATCAACTTTAGGGTTCTCGGCCGATTTCAGGGTTTTTCCGATGTAAGGGCTCTGGGTCAGTTATATTGTTTTTCTGTAGACTCTAGGATTTTAGACTGATTTTAGGGATTTTGGCTTATTATAGGGATTTAGGCTGGTTTTATGGCTTTCGGATCAACATTAGGGCTTTTGGCTGATTTCAGTGTTTTCGGCCGATTTCAAGGTTATTTCGTTGACTATAGTATAGGGTATCTGGACGATTTAAGGGCTCTGGGTCAATATTATGGTTATTCTGTAGACTTTAGGCTTTTAGACTGGATTTAGGGTTTTCGGCTTATTATGGGGTTTTAGGCCAGCTTTAAAGCTTTCGGATTAACTTTTGGGCTTTATGCCGATTTCAGGGTTTTTGGTCGATTTCAGGGCTTTTTGCCGATTTAAGGGTTTTCGGCTATTTTGAGAGTTTTTCCGCTCACTATAGTATATGGTATTTGGACGATTTAAGGGCTCTGGGTCAATTTTATATTTTTTCTTTATACTCTACAGGATTTTAGACTAATGTTAGGGTTTTCGACTTATTATAGGGTTTTAGGCCAGCTTTATGGCTTTCTGGTCAATTTTTGGGCTTCTGGCCGATTTCAGGGTTTTTCCGGTGTTAATAGTATAGGGTATTTGGTCAATTTAAAGGATCTGGGTCAATTTATTGTTTTTTTGTAGACTCTAATGGCTTTCAGATTGATTTTAGTGTTTTCGGTTAATTATTGGGATTTTAGGCCGACTTTAGGGCTTTTTGATCCACTTTCGGGCTTTCGGCCGATTTCAGGGTTTTCGGCAGATTTCAGGGTTTTTCCGCTGACTACAGTATAGTGTATTTGGACGATTTAAGGAACTCCGGGTCAATTTTTTGGTTTTTCTTTAAACTCTAGGCTTTTAGACTGATTTTAGGGTTTTCGTCTTATTATAGGGTTTTAGGCCGGCTTTAGGGCTTTCTGATCAACTTTAGGCCATTTGGCAGATTACAGCATTTTCGGCTGATTTCAGGGTTTTCGGCCGATTTCAGATTTTTTCCGCTGGCTATAGTATATGTTATTTGGACGATTTAAGGGCTCTGTGTCAATTTTTTGGTTTTTCTGTAGACTCTACGCTTTTAGACTTATTTTAGGGTTTTAGGCTTAATATAGGGTTTTAGGCCAGCTTTAGGGCTTTCTGATCAACTTTGGGGTTCTCGGCCGATTTCAGGGTTTTTCCGACGTAAGGGCTCTAGGTCAGTTTTATTTTTTTTCTGTAGACTCTAGGATTTAAGACTGATTTTAAGGATTTTGGCTTATTATAGGGATTTAGGCTGGTTTTATGGCTTTCGGATCAACATTAGGGCTTTTGGCTAATTTCAATGTTTTCGGCCGATTTCAGGGTTTTTTCGTTGATTAGTATAGGGTATCTGGACGATTTAAGGGCTCCGGGTCAATTTTATGGTTATTCTGTAGACTCTAGGCTTTTAGACTGGATTTAGTGTTTTCGACTTATTATGAGGTTTTAGGCCAGCTTTAAAGCTTTCGGATTAACTTTTGGGGTTTTTGCCGATTTCAGGGTTTTTGGCCGATTTCAGGGTTTTTGGCCGATTCATGGGTTTTCGGCCGATTTCAGGGTTTTTCCGATGTAAGGGCTCTGGGTCAGTTTTATTGTTTTTCTGTAGACTGTAGGATTTTACACGGATTTTAGGGATTTTGGCTTATTATAGGGATTTAGGCTGGTTTTATGGCTTTCGGATCAACATTAGGGCTTTTGGCTGATTTCAGTGTTTTCGGCCGATTTCAAGGTTATTTCGTTGACTGTAGTATAGGGTATCTGGACGATTTAAGGGCTCTGGGTCAATATTATGGTTATTCTGTAGACTTTAGGCTTTTAGACTGGATTTAGGGTTTTCGGCTTATTATGGGGTTTTGGGCCAGCTTTAAAGCTTTCGGATTAACTTTTGGGCTTTTTGCCGATTTCAGGGTTTTTGGCCGATTTCATCGCTTTTGGCCGATTTCAGGGCTTTTAGGCCATTTGGCAGATTACAGCATTTTCGGCTGATTTCAGGGTTTTCGGCCGATTTCAGATTTTTTCCGCTGGCTATAGTATATGTTATTTGGACGATTTAAGGGCTCTGTGTCAATTTTTTGGTTTTGCTGTAGACTCTACGCTTTTAGACTTATTTTAGGGTTTTAGGCTTAATATAGGGTTTTAGGCCAGCTTTAGGGCTTTCTGATCAACTTTGGGGTTCTCGGCCGATTTCAGGGTTTTTCCGACGTAAGGGCTCTAGGTCAGTTTTATTTTTTTTCTGTAGACTCTAGGATTTAAGACTGATTTTAAGGATTTTGGCTTATTATAGGGATTTAGGCTGGTTTTATGGCTTTCGGATCAACATTAGGGCTTTTGGCTGATTTCAGTGTTTTCGGCCGATTTCAAGGTTATTTCGTTGACTATAGTATAGGGTATCTGGACGATTTAAGGGCTCTGGGTCAATATTATGGTTATTCTGTAGACTTTAGGCTTTTAGACTGGATTTAGGGTTTTCGGCTTATTATGGGGTTTTAGGCCAGCTTTAAAGCTTTCGGATTAACTTTTTGGCTTTATGCCGATTTCAGGGTTTTTGGCCGATTTCAGGGCTTTTTGCCGATTTAAGGGTTTTCGGCTGTTTTGAGAGTTTTTCCGCTCACTATAGTATATGGTATTTGGACGATTAAAGGGCTCTGGGTCAATTTTATATTTTTTCTTTATACTCTACAGGATTTTAGACTAATGTTAGGGTTTTCGACTTATTATAGGGTTTTAGGCCAGCTTTATGGCTTTCTGGTCAATTTTTGGGCTTCTGGCCGATTTCAGGGTTTTTCCGGTGTTAATAGTATAGGGTATTTGGTCAATTTAAAGGATCTGGGTCAATTTATTGTTTTTTTGTAGACTCTAATGGCTTTCAGATTGATTTTAGTGTTTTCGGTTAATTATTGGGATTTTAGCCCGACTTTAGGGCTTTTTGATCCACTTTCGGGCTTTCGGCCGATTTCAGGGTTTTCGGCAGATTTCAGGGTTTTTCCGCTGACTACAGTATAGTGTATTTGGACGATTTAAGGAACTCCGGGTCAATTTTTTGGTTTTTCTTTAAACTCTAGGCTTTTAGACTGATTTTAGGGTTTTCGTCTTATTATAGGGTTTTAGGCCGGCTTTAGGGCTTTCTGATCAACTTTAGGCCATTTGGCAGATTACAGCATTTTCGGCTGATTTCAGGGTTTTCGGCCGATTTCAGATTTTTTCCGCTGGCTATAGTATATGTTATTTGGACGATTTAAGGGCTCTGTGTCAATTTTTTGGTTTTTCTGTAGACTCTACGCTTTTAGACTTATTTTAGGGTTTTAGGCTTAATATAGGGTTTTAGGCCAGCTTTAGGGCTTTCTGATCAACTTTGGGGTTCTCGGCCGATTTCAGGGTTTTTCCGACGTAAGGGCTCTAGGTCAGTTTTATTTTTTTTCTGTAGACTCTAGGATTTAAGACTGATTTTAAGGATTTTGGCTTATTATAGGGATTTAGGCTGGTTTTATGGCTTTCGGATCAACATTAGGGCTTTTGGCTAATTTCAGTGTTTTCGGCCGATTTCAGGGTTTTTTCGTTGACTAGTATAGGGTATCTGGACGATTTAAGGGCTCCGGGTCAATTTTATGGTTATTTTGTAGACTCTAGGCTTTTAGACTGGATTTAGTGTTTTCGACTTATTATGATGTTTTAGGCCAGCTTTAAAGCTTTCGGATTAACTTTTGGGGTTTTTGCCGATTTCAGGGTTTTTGGCCGATTTCAGGGTTTTTGGCCGATTCATGGGTTTTCGGCCGATTTCAGGGTTTTTCCGATGTAAGGGCTCTGGGTCAGTTTTATTGTTTTTCTGTAGACTGTAGGATTTTACACGGATTTTAGGGATTTTGGCTTATTATAGGGATTTATGCTGGTTTTATGGCTTTCGGATCAACATTAGGGCTTTTGGCTGATTTCAGTGTTTTCGGCCGATTTCAAGGTTATTTCGTTGACTATAGTATAGGGTATCTGGACGATTTAAGGGCTCTGGGTCAATATTATGGTTATTCTGTAGACTTTAGGCTTTTAGACTGGATTTAGGGTTTTCGGCTTATTATGGGGTTTTGGGCCAGCTTTAAAGCTTTCGGATTAACTTTTGGGCTTTTTGCCGATTTCAGGGTTTTTGGCCGATTTCAGGGCTTTTGGCCGATTTCAGGGCTTTTAGGCCATTTGGCAGATTACAGCATTTTCGGCTGATTTTTGGGTTTTCGGCCGATTTCAGATTTTTTCCGCTGGCTATAGTATATGTTATTTGGACGATTTAAGGGCTCTGTGTCAATTTTTTGGTTTTTCTGTAGACTCTACACTTTTAGACTTATTTTAGGGTTTTAGGCCAGCTTTAGGGCTTTCTGATCAACTTTGGGGTTCTCGGCCAATTTCAGGGTTTTTCCGACGTAAGGGCTCTAGGTTAGTTTAATTTTTTTTCTGTAGACTCTAGGATTTCAGACTGATTTTAAGGATTTTGGCTTATTATAGGGATTTAGGCTGGTTTTATGGCTTTCGGATCAACATTAGGGCTTTTGGCTTATTTCAGTGTTTTCGGCCGATTTCAGGGTTTTTTCGTTGACTAGTATAGGGTATCTGGACGATTTAAGGGCTCTAAGTCAATTTCATGGTTATTCTATAGACTCTAGGCTTTTAGACTGGATTTTGGGTTTTCGGCTTATTATGGGGTTTTAGGCCAGCTTTAAAGCTTTCAGATTAACTTTTGGGTATTTTTCCGATTTCAGGGTTTTTGGCCGATTTCAGGGTTTTTGGCCGATATAAGGGTTTTCGGCTGATTTCAGAGTTTTTCCGCTCACTATAGTATATGGTATTTGGACGATTTAAGGGCTCTGGGTCAATTTTATAGTTTTTCTGTAGACTCTATAGGCTTTTAGACTGATTTTAGGGTTTTCGGCTTATTATAGGGTTTTAGGCCAGCTTTACGGCTTTCTGATCAATTTTTGTGCTTCTGGCCGATTTCAAGGTTTTTCCGAAGTTTATAGTATAGGGTATTTGGTCAATTTAAGGGATCTGGGTCAATTTTATTGTTTTTCTGTAGACTCTAATGGCTTTTAGATTGATTTTAGTGTTTTCAGCTTATTATAGGGATTTTAGGCCGGCTTTGGGGCTTTGTGATCAACTTTAGGGCTTTTGGCCAATTTCAGGGTTTTCGGCCGATTTTATGGTTTTTCCGCTGACAATAATAAAGGGAATTTGAATGATTTAAGGCCTCTGGTCAAATTTTTAGTTTTTCCGTAGACTCTAGGCTTTAAGACTGATACTAGGGTTTTCGGCAGATTTCAAGGTTTTTCCGCTGACTACAGTATAGGGTATTTGGACGATCTAAGGGTCTCCGGGTCAATTTTATGGTTTTTCTATAAACTCTAGGCTTTTAGACTGATTTTAGGGTTTTCGTCTTATTATAGGGTTTTAGGTCGGCTTTAGGGCTTTCTGATCAACTTTAGGCCATTAGGCAGATTACAGCATTTTCGGCCGATTTCAATTTTTTTTTCGCTGACTATAGTATATTTTATTTGGACGATTTAAGGGCTCTGTGTAAATTTTTTGTTTTTCTGTAGACTCTACGCTTTTTGACTTATTTTAGGGTTTTTGGCTTAATATAGGGTTTTAGGCTAGTTATAGGGCTTTCTAATCAACTTTAGGATTCCCTGCCGATTTCAGAATTTTTCCGATGAATGTGCTCTGGGTTAGTTTTGTTGTTTTTCTGTAGACTCTAGGATTTAAGACTGATTTTAGGGATTTTGGCTTATTATAGGGATTTAGGCTGCTTTTTTGGCTTTCGGATCAACATTAGGGCTTTTGGCTGATTTCAGTGTTTTCGGCCGATTTCAAGGTTTTTTCATTGACTATAGTATAGGGTATCTGGACGATTTAAGGGCTTTGGGTCAATTTTATGGTTATAATGTAGACTCTAGGCTTTAAGACTGATTTTAGGGATTTTGGCTTATTATAGGGATTTAGGCTGCTTTTTTGGCTTTCGGATCAACATTAGGGCTTTTGGCTGATTTCAGTGTTTTCGGCCGATTTCAAGGTTTTTTCATTGACTATAGTATAGGGTATCTGGACGATTTAAGGGCTCTGGGTCAATTTTATGGTTATTCTGTAGACTCTAGGCTTTTAGACTGGATTTAGGGTTTTCGGCTTATTATGGGGTTTTAGGCCAGCTTTAAAGCTTTCGGATTAACTTTTGGGCTTTTTGCCGATTTCAGGGCTTTTGGCCGATTTAAGGGTTTTCGGCTGATTACAGAGTGTTTCCGCTCACTATAGTATATGGTATTTGGACGATTTAAGGGCTCTGGGTCAATTTTATAGTTTTTATGTAGACTCTACAGGATTTTAGACTGATTTTAAGGTTTTTGGCTTATTATAGGGTTTTAGGCCAGCTTTATGGCTTTCTGGTCAAATTTTGGGTTTTCTGGCCGATTTCAGGGTTTTTCCGAAGTTGATAGTATAGGTTATTTGGTCAATTTAAGGGATCTGGGTCAATTTTATTGTTTTTCTGTAGACTCTAATGGCTTTTAGATTGATTTTAGTGTTTTCGGCTTATTATAGGGTTTTTAGGCCGGCTTTAGGGCTTTTTTATCAACTTTAGGGCTTTTGGCCGATTTCAGGTTTTTCGGCCGATTTTAGGGTTTTTCCGCTGACAATAATAAAGGTCATTTGAATGATTTAAGGCCCCTGGTCAAATTTATAGTTTTTCCGTAGACTCTAGGCTTTAAGACTGATTCTAGGGTTTTCGACTTATTATTGGGTTTGAGGGAAGCTTTATGGTTTTGCTAATCAACTTTTAGCCAATTTCCGGGTTTTCGGCAGATTTCAGGGTTTTTCCGCTGACTACAGTATAGGGTATTTAGACGATTTAAGGGCTCCGGGTCAATTTTATGGTTTTTCCGTAAACTCTAGGCTTTTAGACTGATTTTAGGGTTTTCGTCTTATAATAGGGTTTTAGGCCGGCTTTAGGGCTTTCGGATAAACTTTAGGGCATTTGGCAGATTACAGCATTTTCGGTTGATTTCAGGGTTTTCGGCCGATTTTAGATTTTTTCCGCTGACAATAGTATATGTTATTTGGACGATTTAAGGGCTTTGTGTCAATTTTTTTGTTTTTCTGTAGACTCTACGCTTTTAGACTTATTTTAGGGTTTTTGGCTTATTATAGGGTTTTAGGCCAGCTTTAGGGCTTTCTGATCAACTTTAGGGTTCTCGGCCGATTTCAGGGTTTTTCCGATGCAAGGGCTCTGGGTCAGTTATATTGTTTTTCTGTAGACTCTAGGATTTCAAACTGATTTTGGCTTATTATAGGGATTTTGGCTGGTTTTATGGCTTTCGGATCAACATTAGGGCTTTTGGCTGATTTCAGTGTTATCGGCCGATTTCAGGGTTTTTCGTTGACTATAGTATAGGGTATCTAGACGATTTAAGGGCTCTTGGTCAAGTTTATGGTTATTCTGTAGACTCTAGCCTTTTAAACTGGATTTAGGGTTTTCGGCTTATTATGGGGTTTTAGGCCAGCTTTATGGCTTTCTGATTAATTTTTGGGCTTATGGCCGATTTCAGGGTTTTTCCGATGTTTATAGTATAGAGTATTTGGTCAATTTAAGGGATCTGGGTCAATTTATGGATTTTCTGTAGACTCTAATGGCTTTTAGATTGATTTTAGTGTTTACGGCTTATTATAGGGATTTTAGGCCGGCTTTAGGGCTTTTTGATCAACTTTAGGGATTTTGGCCGATTTTAGGGTTTTTCCGCTGACAATAATAAAGGGCATTTGAATGATTTTAGGCCTCTGGTAAAATTTATAGTTTTTCCTTAGACTTTAGTCTTTAAGACTGATTCTAGGGTTTTCGGCTTATTATAGGGTTTAATGGCGGCTTTATGGTTTTTCTGATCAACTTTTAGCCAATTTCTGGGTTTTCGGCAGATTTCAGGGTTTTTCCGCTGACTACAGTATAGGGTATTTGAAAGATTTAAGGGCTCCGGGTCAAATTTATGGTTATTTTGTAAACTCTAGGCTTTTAGACTGATTTTAGGGTTTTCGTCTTATTATGGGGTTTTAGGCTGGATTTAGGGCTTTCTGATCAACTTTAGGGCATTTGGAAGATTACAGCATTTTCGGTTGATTTCAGGGTTTTCCACCGATATCAGATATTTTCCGCTGACTATAGTATATGTTATTTGGACGATTTAAGGGCTCTGTGTCAATTTTTAGGTTTTTCTGTAGACTCTGCGCTTTTAGAATTATTTTAGGGTTTTTGGCTTAATATCGGGTTTTAGGCCAGCTTTAGGGCTTTCTGATCAACTTTAGGGTTCACGGCCGATTTCAGGGTTTTTCCGATGTAAGGGCTTTGGGTCAGTTTTATTGTTTTTCTATAGACTCTAATGGCTTTTAGATTGATTTTAGTGTTTTCGGCTTATTATAGGGATTTTAGGCCGGCTTTAGGGCTTTTTGATCAACTTTAAGGCTTTTGGCCGATTTCAGGGTTTTCGGACGATTTTAGGGTTTTTCCACTGACAATAACAAAGGGCATTTGAATGATTTAAGGCCTCTGGTCAAATTTATAGTTTTTCCGTAGACTCTAGGCTTTAAGATTGATTCTAGGATTTTCGGCTTATTATAGGGTTTGAGGGCGGCTTTATGGTTTTTGTGATCAACTTTTAGCCAATTTCAGGGTTTTTCCGCTGATTACAGTATAGGGTATTTGAACGATTTAAGGGCTCCGAGTCAAATTTATGGTTTTTCTGTAAACTCTAGGCTTTTAGACTAATTTTAGGGTTTTCGTCTTATTATGGGGTTTTAGGCCGGCTTTCGGGCTTTCTGATCAACTTTAGGGCATTTGGCAGATTACAGCATTTTCGGCTAATTTCAGGGTTTTCGGCCGATTTCAGATATTTTTCGCTGACTATAGTATATGTTATTTGGCCGATTTTAGGGCTCTGTGTCAATTTTTTAGTTTTCCTGTAGACTCTACGCTTTTAGATTTATTTTAGGGTTTTTGGCTTAATATAGGGTTTTAGGCCAGCTTTACGGCTTTCTAATCAACTTTAGGGTTATCGGCCGATTTCAGGGTTTTTTCGATGTCAGGGCTATGGGTCAGTTTTATTGTTTTTCTGTAGACTCTAGGATTTGAGACTGATTTTAGGGATTTTGGCTTATTATAGGGATTTAGGCTGGTTTTATGGCATTCTTACCAACATTAAGGCTTTTGGCTGATTTCAGTTTTTTCGGCCGATTTCAGGGTTTTTTCGTTGACTAGTATAGGGTATCTGGACGATTTAAGGTCTCTAGGTCAATTTTTATGGTTATTCTGTAGACTCTAGGCTTTTAGACTGGATTTAGGGTTTTCGGTTTATTATGGGGTTTTAGGCCAGCTTTAAAGCTTTCGGATTAACTTTTGGGGTTTTTGCCGATTTCAGGGTTTTTGGCCAGTTTAAGGGTTTTCAGGTGATTTCAGAGTTTTTACGCTCACTATAGTATATGTTATTTGGACGATTTAAGGGCTTTGGGTCAATTTTATAGTTTTCCTGTAGACTCTATAGGCTTTTAGACTGATTTTAGGGTTTTCGGCTTATTATAGGGTTTTAGGCCAGCTTTAAGGCTTTCTGATCAAATTTTGGGCTTCTGGCGGATTTCAGGGTCTTCCCGATGTTTATAGTATAGGGTATTTGGTCAATTTAAGGGATCTGGGTCAATTTTATTGTTTTTCTGTAGACTCTAATGGCTTTTAGATTGATTTTAGTGTTTCCGGCTTATTATAGGGATTTTAGGCCGGCTTTAGGGCTTTTGCATCAACTTTAGCGCTTTTGACCGATTACAGGGTTTTCAGCCGATTTTAGGGTTTTTTCGCTGATAATAATAAAGGGCATTTGAATGATTTAAGGCCTCTGGTCAAATTTATAGGTCTTCCGTAGACTCTAGGCTTTAAGACTGATTCTAGGGTTTTCGGCTTATTATTGGGTTTGAGGGCGGCTTTATGGTTTTTCTGATCAACGTTTAGCCAATTTCAGGGTTTTCGGCAGATTTCAGGGTTTTTCCGCTGACTACAGTATAGGGTATTTGGACAATTTAAGGGGCTACGGGTCAATTTGGCCGATTTCAAATTTGGACAATTTTCGGCTGATTTCAGGGTTTTTGGCCGATTTCAAATTTTTTCCGCTTACTAAAGTATATGTTATATGGACGATTTAAGGGTCCTGTGTCAATTTTTTGGTTTTTCTGTAGACCCTACGCTTTTAGACTTGTTTTAGGGTTTTTGGCTTAATATAGGGTTTTTCGCCATCTTTAGGGCTTTCTGATCAACTTTAGGGTTCTCGGCCGATTTTAGGGATTTTGCGATGTAAGGGCTCTGGGTCAGTTTTATTGTTTTTCTGTAGACTTTAGGATTTTAGACTGATTTTAGGGATTCTGGCTTATTATAGGGATTTAGGCTGGTTTTATGGCTTTCGGATCAACATTAGGGCTTTTGGCTAATTTCAGTGTTTTCGGTCGATTTCAGGGTTTTTTCGTTGACTTATAGTATAGGGTATCTGGACGATTTAAGGGCTCTGGGTCAATTTTATGGTTGTTCTGTTGACTCGAGGCTTTTAGACTGGATTTCAGGGTTTTTGGCTGATTTCAGGGTTTTTGGCCGATTTAAGGGTTTTCGGCTGACAATAATAAAGGGCATTTGAATGATTTAAGGCCTCTGGTCAAATTTAAAGTTTTTCTGTAGACTAGGCTTTAAGACTGATTCTAGGGTTTTCGGCTTATTACAGGGTTTGAGGGTGGCTTTATGGTTTTTCTGATCAACTTTTAGCCAATTTCAGGGTTTTCGACAGATTTCAGGGTTTTTCCGCTCACTACAGTATAGGGTATTTGGACGATTTAAGGGATCCGGGTCAATTATATGGTTTTTCTGTAAACTCTAGGCTTTTAGACTGATTTTAGGGTTTTCGTCTTATTATAGAGTTTTAGGCCGGCTTTAGGGCTTTCTAATCAACTTTAGGGCATTTGGTAGATTACAGCATTTTCGGCTGATTTCAGGGTTTTCGGCCGATTCCAAATTATTTTCCGCTGACTATATTATATGTTATTTGGACGATTTAAGGGTTCTGTGTCAATTTTTTGGTTTTTCGGTAGACTCTACGCTTTTAGACTTATTTTAGGGATTTTGGCTTAATATAGTGTTTTAGGCCAGCTTTAGGGCTTTCTGATCAACTTTAGGGTTCTCGGCCGATTTCAGGGTTTTTCCGTTGTATGGGCTCTGGGTCAGTTTTATTGTTTTTCTGTAGACTCTAGGATTTCAGACTGATTTTAGGGATTTAGGCTGGTTTTATGGCTTTCGGATCAACATTAGGGATTTTGGCTGATTTCTGTGTTTTCGGCCGATTTCAGGGTTTTTTCGTTGACTATAGTATAGGGTATCTGAACGATTTAAGGGCTTTGGGTCAATTTTATGGTTATTCTGTAGACTCTAGGCTTTTAGACTAGATTTAGGGTTTTCGGCTTATTATGGGGTTTTAGGCCAGCTTTAAAGCTTTCAGATTAACTTTGGGTGTTTTTGCTGATTTCAGGGTTTTTGGCCGATTTAAGGGTTTTCGGTTGATTTCAGATTTTTTCCGCTCACTATAGTATATGGTTTTTGGACGATTTAAGGGCTCGGGGTCAATTTTATAGTTTTTCTGTAGACTCTACAGGCTTTTAGATTGATTTTAGGGTTTTCGGCTTATTATAGGGTTTAAGGCCAGCTTTATGGCTTTCTGATCAATTTTTGGGCTTCTGGCCGATTTCAGGGATTTTACGATGTTTATAGAATTGGGTATTTGGTCAATTTAAGGGATTTGGGTTAATTTTTTTTCTGTAGACTCTAATGGCTTTTAGATTGATTTTAGTGTTTTCGGCTTATTATAGGGATTTTAGGCCGGCTTTAGGGCTTTTTGATCAACTTTAGGGCTTTTGGTCGATTTCAGGGTTTCGACCGATTTTAGGGTTTTTCCGCTGACAATAATATAGGGCATTTGAATGATTTAAGGCCCCTGGTCAAATTTATAGTTTTTTCGTAGACTCTAGGCTTTAAGACTGATTCTAGGGTTTTCGGCTTATTATTAGGTTTGAGGGCGGCTTTATGGTTTTTCTGATCAACTTTTATCCAATTTCAGGGTTTTCGGCAGATTTCGGGGTTTTTCCGCGGACTACAGAATAGGGTATTTGAAAGATTTAAGGGCTCCGGGTCAAATTTATGGTTTTTCTGTAAACTCTAGGCTTTTAGGCTGATTTTAGGGTTTTCATCTTATTATGGGGTTTTAGACCGGCTTTAGGGCTTTCTGATCAATTTTAGGGCATTTGGCAGATTACAGCATTTTCGGTTGATTTCAGAGTTTTCGGCCGATTTCATATTTTTTCCGCTGACTATAGTATACGTTATTTGGACGATTTAAGAACTCTGTGTCAATTTTATGGTTTTTCTGTAGACTCTACGCTTTTAGACTTGTTTTAGGGTTTTTGGCTTAATATAGGGTTTTAGGCCAGCTTTAGGGCTTTCTAATCAACTTTAGTGTTCTCGGCCGATTTCAGGGTTTTTCCGATGTAAGGGCTCTGTGTTAGTTTTATTTTTCTTCTGTAGACTCTAGGATTTCAGACTAATTTTAGGGATTTTGGCTTATTATAGGGATTTAGACTGGTTTTATGGCTTTCGGATCAACATTAGGGCTTTTGGCTTATTTCAGTGTTGTAGGCCGATTTCAGGGTTTTTTCGTTGACAATAGTATAGGGTATCTGGACGATTTAAGGGCTCTGGGTCAATTTTATGGTTATTCTGTAGATTCTAGGCTTTTAGACTAGATTTAGGGTTTTCGGCTTATTATGGGGTTTTAGGCCACCTTTAAAGCTTTCGGATTAACTTTTCGGGTTTTTAACGATTTCAGGGTTTTTGGCTTATTTCAGGGTTTTTGGCCGATTTAAGGGTTTTCAGCCGATTTAAATGTTTTTCCGCTCACAATAGTATATGGTATTTGGACTATTTTTGGGCTCTGGGTCAATTTTATAGTTTTTCTGTAGACTCTACAGGCTTTTAGACTGATTTTAGGGTTTTCAGCTTATTATAGGGTTTTAGGCCAGCTTTATGGCTTTTTGATCAATTTTTGGGCTTCTGGCCGATTTCAGGGTTTTTCCGATGTTCATAGTATAGGGTATTTTGTCAATTTAAGGGATCTGGGTCAATTTTATTGTTTTTCTGCAGACTCTAATGGCTTTTAGATTGATTTTAGTGTTTTCGGCTTATTATAGGGATTTTAGGCCGGCTTTAGGGCTTTTTGATCAACTTTAGGGTTTTGGCCGATTTCAGGGTTTTCGGCCGATTTTAGGGTTTTGCCGCTAACAATAATAAAGGGCATTTGAATGATTTAAGGCCCCAGGTCAAATTTATAGTTTTTCCGTAGACTAGGCTTTAAGACTGATTTTAGGGTTTTCAGCTTATTATTGGGTTTGAGGGCGGCTTTATGGTTTTTCTGATCAACTTTTAGCCAATTTTAGGGTTTTCGGCAGATTTCAGGGTTTTTCCGCTGACTACAGTATAGTGTATTTGGACGATTTAAGGGCTCCGGGTCAATTTTATGGTTTTTCTGTAAACTCTAGGCTTTTAGACTAATTTTAGGGTTTTCATCTTATTATAGGGTTTTAGGCCGGCTTTAGGGCTTTCTGATCAACTTTAGGGCATGGTAGATTACAAAATTTTCGGTTGATTTCAGGGTTTTCCGCCGATTTCAGATTTTTTCCGCTAACGATAGTATATGTTATTTGGACGATTTAAGGGCTCTGTGTCAATTTTTTAGTTTTTCTGATTTTAGGGATATTGGCTTATTATAGGGATTTAGGCTGGTTTTATGGCTTTCGGATCAACATTAGGGCTTTTGGCAGATTTTAGTGTTTTCGGCCGATTTCAGGGTTTTTTTCGTTGACTATAGTGTAGGGTATCTGGACGATTTAAGGGCTCAGGGTCAATTTTATGGTTATTTTGTAGATTCTAGGCTTTTAGACTGGATTTAGGGTTTTCGGCTTATTATGGGGTTTTAGGCCAGCTTTAAAGCTTTCGGATTAACTTTTGGGGTTTTTGCCGATTTCAGGGTTTTGGGCCGATTTCATGGTTTTTGGCCGATTTAAGGGTTTTCGGCTGATTTCCGAGTTTTTCCGCTCACTATAGTTATGGTATTTGGACGATTTAAGGGCTCTGGGTCAATTTTGTAGTTTTTCTGTAGACTCTACTGGCTTTTAGACTGATTCTAGGGTTTTCGGCTTATTATAGGGTTTTAGGCCAGCTTTATGGTTTTTCTGATCAACTTTTAGCCAATTTCAGGGTTTTCGGCAGATTTCAGGGTTTTTCCGCTGTATAGGGTATTTGGACGATTTAAGGGGCTACGGGTCAATTTTATGGTTTTTCTGTAAACTCTAGGCTTTTAGACTGATTTTAGGGTTTTCGTCTTATTATAGGGTTTTAGGACGGGTTTAGGGCTTTCTGATCAACTTTAGGGCATGTGGTAGATTACAACATTTTCGGCTGATTTCAGGGTTTTCAGCCGATTTCAAATTTTTTCCGCTCACTATAGTATATGTTATATGGACGATTTAAGGGCCCTGTATCAATTTTTTGGTTTTTCTGTAGACCCTACGCTTTTAGACTTGTTTTAGGGTTTTTGGCTTAATATAGGGTTTTTGGCCATCTTTAGGGCTTTCTGATCAACTTTAGGGTTCTCGGCC
Source organism: Acmispon strigosus (assembly GCA_030819835.1). NCBI lineage: Eukaryota > Viridiplantae > Streptophyta > Magnoliopsida > Fabales > Fabaceae > Acmispon > Acmispon strigosus. Next base: position 18,449,587 of record JAUAMA010000004.1, on the reverse strand, counting down.
GATTTCAGGGTTTTTGCGATGTAAGGGCTCTGGGTCAGTTTTATTGTTTTTCTGTAGACTTTAGGATTTTAGACTGATTTTAGGGATTCTGGCTTATTATAGGGATTTAGGCTGGTTTTATGGCTTTCGGATCAACATTAGGGCTTTTGGCTAATTTCAGTGTTTTCGGCCGATTTTAGGGTTTTTTCGTTGACTATAGTATAGGGTATCTGGACGATTTAAGGGCTCTGGGCCAATTTTATGGCTGTTCTGTTGACTCGAGGCTTTTAGACTGGATTTTAGGGTTTTTGGCTGATTTCAGGGTTTTTGGCAGATTTAAGGGTTTTCGGCTGACAATAATAAAGGGCATTTGAATGATTTAAGGCCTTTGGTCAAATTTATAGTTTTTCTGTAGACTAGGCTTTAAGACTGATTCTAGGGTTTTCGGCTTATTACAGGGTTTGAGGGTGGCTTTATGGTTTTTCTGATCAACTTTTAGCCAATTTCAGGGTTTTCGACAGATTTCAGGGTTTTTCCGCTCACTACAGTATAGGGTATTTGGACGATTTAAGGGCTCCGGGTCAATTTTATGGTTTTTCTGTAAACTCTAGTCTTTTAGACTGCTTTTAGGGTTTTCGTCTTATTATAGGGTTTTTGGCCGGCTTTAGGGCTTTCTAATCAACTTTAGGGCATTTGGCAGATTACAGCATTTTCGGCTGATTTTAGGGTTTTCGGCCGATTCCAAATTATTTTCCGCTGACTATATTATATGTTATTTGGACGATTTAAGGGTTTTGTGTCAATTTTTTGGTTTTTCGGTAGACTCTACGCTTTTAAACTTATTTTAGGGATTTTGGCTTAATATAGTGTTTTAGGCCAGCTTTAGGGCTTTCTGATCAACTTTAGGGTTCTCGGCCGATTTCAGGGTTTTTCCGATGTATGGGCTCTGAGTCAGTTTTATTGTTTTTCTGTAGACTCTAGGATTTCAGACTGATTTTAGGGATTTTGGCTGGTTATAGGGATTTAGGCTGGTTTTATGGCTTTCGGATCAACATTAGGGATTTTGGCTGATTTCTGTGTTTTCGGCCGATTTCAGGGTTTTTTCGTTGACTATAGTATAGGGTATCTGGACGATTTAAGGGCTCTGGGTCAATTTTTTGGTTATTCTGTAGACTCTAGGCTTTTAGACTGGATTTAGGGTTTTCGACTTATTATGGGGTTTTAGGCCAGCTTTAAAGCTTTCGGATTAACTTTGGGTGTTTTTGCCGATTTCAGGGTTTTTGGCCGATTTAAGGGTTTTCGGTTGATTTCAGATTTTTTCCGCTCTTTATAGTATATGGTTTTTGGACGATTTAAGGGCTCAGGGTCAATTTTATAGTTTTTCTGTAGACTCTACAGGCTTTTAGATTGATTTTAGGGTTTTCGGCTTATTATAGGGTTTAAGGCCAGCTTTATGGCTTTCTGATCAATTTTTGGGCTTCTGGCCGATTTCAGGGATTTTACGATGTTTATAGAATTGGGTATTTGGTCAATTTAAGGGATTTGGGTTAATTTTTTTTCTGTAGACTCTAATGGCTTTTAGATTGATTTTAGTGTTTTCGGCTTATTATAGGGATTTTAGGCCGGCTCGATTTTAGGGTTTTTGCGCTGACAATAATAAAGGGCATTTGAATGATTTAAGGCCCCTGGTCCTCCTTACAAGTATTATCAGGACTTCTCCTTACAAGTATTATACAGGACTTCTCTTGACACCTTTTTCAGGGTTTTTCTTTTCTACAAAATTCTCTTCTGATAAGAGTGGGTATAGCCTCATCAAGAGAACCAGTCCATCAGAAGAGTTCGTCCGGTCACCTCGAAGGAAACAGTGTCAAAGATATACGAAGGAAAGCATTCTCGTATGAGAAAGTCCGGTGGCTCAAGAAAGGAAGATATTCAAGTACAAGATAGTCCGGTGACTCAAGAGAGATAAATCAACAGCCTCAAATGACCAGCATCTTCTCTCATGGTCACTTGATCGAAATCTGCACACTCAAGTCAAAGTCTACTTGAAGCAGCTGAATCAGTCCGCTACCTAAATCTACAAAGATTAAATTGGAAGATTGCGTCGCTCAAAGGTGAAAGAGTATGACAACGTATGAAGAAACACCTTCTTCCTCGAAGCTTCTCAAGCATCATATAAAGAAGTTGTGAATCAACTCTCTCAGATGGAGAACTTCAGTGGAAACAAATAAAAGGAAAGGATTCAGTTCTCTAAGACAAAAATATTATGTTCCTTAAAGAAGAACTAACTGAAGGAAGTTCGTCTGCCGATGCAAGCCACTCAGCGACAGAATCTCAAGCACTAGATGGTAACTCCGTCCACTCAAGTATCAATTGCGCCAAAGGGACAAAGATCAAGAAATGTGCTTCTCGAAGATATTAGGTTACCAGGAGCATTAAAGAAATTATTCTTCTCCTCCTGAGTAATTGCTTCTTGGATCAAAGACATCTACCTTGTCTGCACATTTATTAAGGTACTGGCAATCACAGAAAGAAAGAAGGGACACAATTAATTAAATACTTCCTGGTCCCACTGCTTTTCTGCTTTTCCTCAAATCAAGCTGACATCGCGAAATCAACGGCAAGAATCTCTGAGCATCGTACACTCTCAACGGTCGAAATTCAAAATATCTGACCAAAACACGTGATGAGTGTTAGCTGTCAAGCACTGGGGTAAAATGGTCAAAACATCTCCACCGCTGGATCTTCACTTTATATTCAGAGAAACTAGCTCAAGATCACTCGCTCAGCATGGAGCTAGACGACATCAACCCAGACGTATTGATGATTCTCAGATCATATCTTACGCTTGCAGAGAAACCTCAGATCGTGACTTACGCCTGCTGAGAGATGCAGAACTAGCCGTTATGTGCTGCCTGGAGAGGACGAAGCACTTCGGGCAGGTTTTCTCTCCTCCTGTGAGGATTTCAACTGAAGATATATATAGAGAACCCTGCTTCCGTAGCAACTTGACGACTAGAACTAAATTGTACACATCTCAATCTAGTTCGTCCAAAAGACCAAGGCAATCTTGGTTTCAACTTAGGAAACTTCAAGTCATATCACAACCTGAGTTGAGTTGCTTATGTGTGTGGAAAACTTACAGAGTTTAACTCTCATCATATCCCACACACATAACTTAAAACAGAGATCAGCTTGCTTATGATCTCTCTATTTTATAAGCTTCATTTCTTCTACCCGCTCTTATCAGAAGAGAATTTTGTAGAAAAGAAAAACCCTGAAAAAGGTGTCAGGAGAAGTCCTGTATAATACTTGTAAGGAGAAGTTCTGATAATACTTGTAAGGAGGAGTCCTAACAATACTTGTAAGGAGAAGTCCTTAGAATACTTGTTGGGAGAAGTCCTTGATAATACTTGTACTATTTGTTTAAATAGTGAAAATCTTGGTGAAGCCAAGGACTGGACGTAGCCCTGTCGATTATGGGGGTGAACCAGGATAAAAACCATGTGTGTTTTATTTTCTTGTTATATTGCTTTTCCGCTGCACGCTTATTCATGCTTTCATAACTAATAAATTATTTTGAAAACAAGTAATCAGTTTTCAGAATCCACTAAATGAATTTCATGCATTCTTACATATTTTCAAGAATATCTTATGATAAATATAAATGAATACTAATAGATGATTAACATACAACTCTTTAGAAAAGAAACTAAAAAATTGGGTCACACAATTCAAACCCCCCTTTCTTGTGTGTTTCTTGAACCTACAATTGGTATCAGAGCATAACCACTCTGAAAAGCACTAACATCTTCACAGATGCAGAGTACAAAGATCTATGGAAGTATATGTTCTCCTTGAACAAATGCAACCATGATCCACATAACAGTGCAGGAAGAACATATCAAAGAAACCAAACCAAGAAATGAGTGTACCAACTAAAGATAGATAGTTGCAGATGAATTGAGAAAACGCAAAGAAATTTATGCTCATCCAAGAAGAAGAAGCAAATGAAGAATCCTATTCTTGCAAGCATCAGAAGGAGCACCTAACAAATTCTTTGCAAAAAGTTTGATGGACCATGTAACTACAAGAAACGTAAATGAGGTAACCCTGATCTCATAAGTATCAAACTTTACTCATTTCTTTTTCTGCTCTAAGTTAATTAGAATTAGTGACATATTAAATATGTTAAAGAAAGGAGAAATTGAAACTTTTGTCCCTGAATATAAGCAACATCTATATATTATGTCAAATTCACATCCATTTGAAAGGAACAAAAATTTCTATTGATATTCAAACTTACATGAGCTATGTTATTTAAACACCGGCATAGACATCTAATAACCTTACGTGCATACATACTGATATATATATATATATACTGATATATATATATATATATATATGTGTGTGTGTGTGTGTGTGTGTGTGTGTGTGCATATACATTCAAGCCTTGAAGATCTATCCTACTTCAAGTATGTCACTCAAACACCGATGCTTACACTCTTGTAAGTAACAAACTAATCCACTGGACCCAACTAAAATTCGGGTACCACAAAAGTACACAACAACTTCTGCTGCAGGAACTCACAGTGAAGAAACTCACTACAATGATAGTCAACAGAAACTGATCTAACATGGAGGCCAAGAGAAGAAAATGAAAGAGCCTACTGGACAACACAAAGCACGTGTCATAGAAAGAAGCGTGTCCGCAATGAAGAAATGGTCCCACTGAGTAAATGACGAAAAATGATCAAGAAGGTGAATCCTAGTGAAGGACTCAAAACCATTACCAAAATTGACGTCTATCATCAAGAGTTATCAAAGTAAGAGGAAATCACCGTCTGGTGGTTAATCAAAAAACATCCAAAGTGAGAACGTCTAAGGCCCACTCGAAAGGACGCTACTCAAATAGTCCGTCTGGGGCCACAGGTAAACAGCTGTATCGTTCCACTTGATAAAAGCGTCCGCAACACGCATTAAATCCTCAACTGCCATAACTGCACATTTTTCTATTATTACTTAATACGCATGTGATACCCGATATCTCACGTCAAATGCAAAGGCAATCATTTCTTCCCACTAAACGAGTAAAACTGTCCGCCTTCCAATCAACCTTAACAAAAGATTTTGAGAGTGTACAACTCACTCACTTGCATCTCAGAACCCTTGCTATTCTCTGCTTGTATTCTCTAACCTCTCTCTACAGATTTCTCAAATGGCACCAAAGAAGGAAACTGCTGCCAAGCCAAAACTCACTCAGGCACAAGAAGCTATTCTTGAATTGAGAAAGAAGAATCTTGAAGCTAATCGTCGTGAACAAGTCTCGAAGATTGGGGCTCAAAAGTTCTCTGACCTAGGTGAAAAAGGGATCTGGTTTCACCAAGATATCTTGAGCTTAATCGTTTCCAGTATGCCAAGGTTGCCGGACTGAGTCATGTATTATTCCAAGACTGGGAACAACTCATGAAAGATTTTGGGTTTTAGACTCTACGCTTTTAGACTTGTTTTTGGATTTTTGGCTTAATATAGGGTTTAAGGCTAGCTTTAGGGCTTTCTGATCAACTTTAGGGTTCTCGGCCGATTTCAGGGTTTTTCCAATGTAACGGCTCAGGGTCAGTTTTATTGTTTTTTTATAGACTCTAGGATTTTAAACTGATTTTAGGGATTTTGGCTTATTATAGGGATTTAGGCTGGTTTTATGGCTTTCGGATCAACATTAGGGCTTTTGGCTGATTTCAATGTTTTCGGCCGATTTCAGGGTTTTTTCGTTGACTATAGTATAGGGTATGTGGACGATTTAAGGGCTCTTGGTCAATTTTATGGTTATTTTGTAGACTCTAGGATTTTAGAATGGATTTAGGGTTTTTAGCTTATTATGGAGTTTTAGGCCAGCTTTAAAGCTTTCGGATTAACTTTTGGGGTTTTGTCGATTTCAGGGTTTTTGGCCGATTTTACGGTTTTTGGCCGATTTAAGGGTTTTTAGCTGATTTTAGAGTTTTTCCCCTCACTATAGTATATGGTATTTCGACGATTTAAGGGCTCTGGGTCAATTTTATAGTTTTTCTGTAGACTCTATAGGCTAATAGACTGATTTTAGGGTTTTCGGCTTATTATAGGGTTTTAGGCCCGCTTTATGGCTTTCTGATCAATTTTTGGGCTTCTGGCCGATTTCAGGGTTTTTCCGATGATTATAGTATAGGGTATTTGGTCAATTTAAGGGATCTGGGTCAATTTTATTGTTTTTCAATAGACTCTAATGGCTTTTAGATTGATTTTAGTGTTTTCAGCTTATTATAGGGATTTTAGGCCGGCTTTAGGGCTTTTTGATCAACTTTAGGGCTTTTGGCCGATTTTGGGGTTTTTCCGCTGACAATAATAAAGGGCATTTGAATGATTTAAGGCCTCTGGTCAAATTTATAGTTTTTCTGTAGACTCTAGGCTTTAAGGCTGATTATAGGGTTTTCGGCTTATTATAGGTTTGGAGGGCGGCTTTATGGTTTTTCTGATCAACTTTTAGCCAATTTCAGGATTTTCGGGAGATTTCAAGGTTTTTCCGCTGACTACAGTATAGGGTATTTGGACGATCTAAGGGACTCCGGGTCAATTTTATGGTTTTTCTGTAAACTCTAGGCTTTTAGACTGATTTTAGGGTTTTCGTCTTATTATAGGATTTTAGGCCGGCTTTAGGGCTTTCTGATCAACTTTAGGGCATTTGGCAGATTACAGCATTTTGGGCTGATTTCAGGGTTTTCGGCAGATTTCAGGGTTTTTCCACTGACTACAGTATCGGGTATTTGGACAATTTAAGGGCTCCGGGTCAATTTTATGAGTTTTCTGTAAACTCTAGCCTTTTAGACTAATTTTAGGGTTTTTTTTCTTAATATAGGGTTTTAGGCCGGCTTTAGGGCTTTCTGATCAACTTTAGGGCATTTGGCAGATTACAGCATTTTGGGCTGATTTCACGGTTTTCGGCCGATTTCAGATTTTTTCCGCTGACTATATAGTATATGTTATTTGGACGATTTAAAGGCCCTGTGTCAATTTTTTGGTTTTTCTGTAGACTCTACGCTTTTAGACTTATTTTAGGGTTTTTGGCTTTATATAGGGTTTTAGGCCAGCTTTAGGGCTTTCTGATCAACTTTAGGGTTCTCGGCCGATTTCAGGGTTTTTCCGATGTAAGGGCTCTGGGTCAGTTTTATTGTTTTTCTCTAGACTCTAATGGCTTTTAGATTGTTTTTAGTGTTTTCGGCTTATTATTAGGATTTTAGGCCGGCTTTAGGGCTTTTTGATCAACTTTAGGGCTTTTGGCCGATTTCAGGGTTTTCAGACGATTTTAGGGTTTTTCCACTAACAATAATAAAGGGCATTTGAATGATTTAAGGCCTCTGGTCAAATTTATAGTTTTTCCGTAGACTCTAGGCTTTAAGACTGATTCTAGGGATTTCGGCTTATTATAGGGTTTGAGGGCTGCTTTATGGTTTTTGTGATCAACTTTTAGCCAATTTCAGGGTTTTTCTGCTGACTACAATATAGGGTATTTGAACGATTTAAGGGCTCCGGTCAAATTTATGGTTTTTCTGTAAACTCTAGGCTTTTAGACTAATTTTAGGGTTTTCGTCTTATTATGGGGTTTTAGGCCGGCTTTCAGGCTTTCTGATCAACTTTAGGGCATTTGAAATATTACAACACTTTCGGCTGATTTCAGGGTTTTCGGCCGATTTCAGATTTTTTCCGCTGACTATAGTATATGTTATTTGGACGATTTAAGGGCTCTGTGTCAATTTTTTGGTTTTTATGTAGACTCTACGCTTTTAGACATATTTTAGGGTTTTTGGCTTAGTATAGGGTTTTAGGCCCGATTTAAGGCTTTCTGATCAACTTTAGGGTTCTCGGCTGATTTCAGGGTTTTTCCGATGTAAGGGCTCTGGGTCTGTTTTATTGTTTTTCTGTAGACTCTAGGATTTCAGACTGATTTTAGGGATTTTGGCATATTATAGGGATTTAGGCTGGTTTTATGGCTTTCAGATCAACATTAGGGCTTTTGACTGATTTCAGTGTTTTCGGCCGATTTCAGGGTTTTTTCGTTGACTATAGTATAGGGTTTCTGGAAGATTTAAGGGCTCTGGGTCAATTTTGTGGTTATTCTGTAGACTCTAGGCTTTTAGACTTGATTTAGGGTTTTGAGCTTATTATGGGGTTTTAGGCCAGCTTTAAAGATTTCAGATTAACTTCTGGGGTTTTTGTCGATTTTAGGGTTTTTGGCCGATTTCAGGGTTTTTGGCGGATTTAAGGGTTTTCGGCTGATTTCAGAGTTTTTCCGCTCACTAAAATATATGGTATTTGGACGATTTAAGGGCTCTGGGTCAATTTTATGGTTTTTCTGTTCACTCTATAGGCTTTTAGACTGATTTTAGGGTTTTCGGCTTATTATAGGGTTTTTGGCCAGCTTTATGGCTTTCTGATCAATTTTTGGGCTTCTAGCCGATTTCAGGGTTTTTCTGATGTTTATAGTATAGGGTATTTGGTCAATTTAAGGGATCTGGGTCAATTTTATTGTTTTTCTCTAGACTCTAATGGCTTTTAGATTGATTTTAGTGTTTTCGGCTTATTATAGAGATTTTAGGCCGGCTTTAGGGCTTTTTGATCAACTTTAGGGCTTTCGGCCGATTTTAGGATTTTTCCGCTGACAAATAATAAAGGGCATTTGAATGATTGGAGGCCTCTCGTCAAATTTATAGTTTTTTCGTAGACTCCAGGCTTTAAGACCGATTTTAGGATTTTAGGCTAATTATAGGCTTTGAGGGCGGCTTTATGGTTTTTCTGATCAACTTTTAGCCAATTTCAGGGTTTTCAGCAGATTTCAGGGTTCTTCCGCTGACTACAGTATAGTGTATTTGGACGATTTAAGGGCTCCGGGTCAATTTTATGGTTTTTCTGCAAACTCTAGGCTTTTAGACTGATTTTAGGGTTTTCGTCTTATTATAGGGTTTTAGGCCGGCTTTAGGGCTTTCTGATCAACTTTAGGGCATTTGGTAGATTACAGCATTTTCTGTTGATTTTAGGGTTTTCGGCCGATTTCAGATTTTTTCAGCTGACTATAGTATATGTTATTTTGACGATTTAAGGGCCCTGTGTCAATTTTTTGGTTATTCTGTAGACTCTACGCTTTTAGACTTATTTTAGGGTTTTTGGCTTAATATAGGGTTTTAGGCCAGCTTTGGGGCTTTCTGATCAACTTTAGGGTTCTCGGCCGATGTTAGGGTTTTTCCGATGTAAGGGCTCTGGGTCAATTTTATTGTTTTTCTGTAGACTCTAGGCTTTAAGACTGATTCTAGGGATTTCGGCTTATTATAGGGTTTGAGGGCTGCTTTATGGTTTTTGTGATCAACTTTTAGCCAATTTCAGGGTTTTTCTGCTGACTACAGTATAGGGTATTTGAACGATTTAAGGGCTCCGGTCAAATTTATGGTTTTTCTGTAAACTCTAGGCTTTTAGACTAATATTAGGGTTTTCGTCTTATTATGGGGTTTTAGGCCGGCTTTCAGGCTTTCTGATCAACTTTAGGGCATTTGAAATATTACAACACTTTCGGCTGATTTCAGGGTTTTCGGCCGATTTCAGATTTTTTCCGCTGACTATAGTATATGTTATTTGGACGATTTAAGGGCTCTGTGTCAATTTTTTGGTTTTTATGTAGACTCTACGCTTTTAGACATATTTTAGGGTTTTTGGCTTAGTATAGGGTTTTAGGCCCGATTTAAGGCTTTCTGATCAACTTTAGGGTTCTCGGCTGATTTCAGGGTTTTTCCGATGTAAGGGCTCTGGGTCTGTTTTATTGTTTTTCTGTAGACTCTAGGATTTCAGACTGATTTTAGGGATTTTGGCTTATTATAGGGATTTAGGCTGGTTTTATGGCTTTCAGATCAACATTAGGGCTTTTGACTGATTTCAGTGTTTTCGGCCGATTTCAGGGTTTTTTCGTTGACTATAGTATAGGGTTTCTGGATGATTTAAGGGCCCTGTGTCAATTTTTTGGTTTTTCTGTAGACTCTACGCTTTTAGACTTATTTTAGGGTTTTTGGCTAAATATAGGGTTTTAGGCCAGCTTTAGGGCTTTCTGATCAACTTTAGTGTTCTCGGCCGATTTCAGGGGTTTTCCGATGTAAGGGCTTTGGGTCAGTTTAATTGTTTTTCTGTAGACTCTCGGATTTCAGACTGATTTTAGGGATTTTAGCTTATTATAGGGATTTTGGCTAGTTTTATGGCTTTCGGATCAACATTAGGGCTTTTTGCTGATTTTTTCGGCCAATTTCAGGGTTTTTTCGTTGACTATATAGTATAAAGTATCTGGACGATTTAAGGGCTCTGGGTCAATTTTATGGTTATTCTGTAGACTCTAGACTTTTTGACTGGATTTAGGGTTTTCGGCTTATTATGGGGTTTTAGGCCAGCTTTAAAGCTTTCAGATTAACTTTTGGGGTTTTTGCCGATTTCAGGGTTTTTGACCGATATCAGGGTTTTTGGCCGATTTAAGGGTTTTCGGCTGATTTCAGAGTTTTTCCGCTCACTAAAATATATGGTATTTGGACGATTTAAGGGCTCTGGGTCAATTTTATAGTTTTTCTGTAGACTCTACAGGCTTTTAGACTGATTTTAGGTTTTTCGGCTTATTAAAGGGTTTTAGGCCAGCTTTATGGCTTTCTGATCAATTTTTGGGCTTCTGGCCGATTTCAGGGTTTTTCCGATGTTTATAGTATAGGGTATTTGGTCAACTTAAGGGATCTGAGTAGATTTTATTGTTTTTCTTTAGACTCTAATGGCTTTTAGACTGATTTTAGGATTTTCGGCTTATTATAGGGTTTTAGGCCAGCTTTATGGCTTTCTTGTTAGTACAGATAGCAACCTGAGAGGGGGAGTGAATCAGGTTTACCCGATTTTCGCCTTGATAATTTCTTACTTTCAAGATAAATGTAAAAGCAAACGATTGCAGCGGAATTAAGCGTTGCTTGAAAGTAAAAATGAAGGATAGAAGAATTCACACACACAGAATTTTATCCTGGTTCACCTTCTATCCACCGAAGTCTACGTCCAGTCTCTCAAGAAAATCCCTTGAGGATTTTTCCACTATTGATAAAAATCTCTTACAAGTTCTTACACCAAGGACCCTAAGAATTTCTATCAATTTCCTGTGAAAGTATACCACTTTCCACAGCCCGTGAAAGCAAACCACTTTCAGTTCCTGAAGGCAAACCACCCTCAGACCTTGAAGGCTAAACCACCTTCAATCAACACCCTGAAAGTATACCACTTTCAGTACCAACAACCCTTCACCGAGATCCACGGTGAATACTCAATCTTACAGAAAGAGATGAAGAAGAGTTTACAATTGGCTGAATCAATCCTTTAACATACAAGTGGATTGATCATGAGAATTTATGCTTTAAGGCTTTTAAGCATAACAAGATTCTGAGTTCCTCAACTAGAGTGTTCTTATAAACATGAAGATCATGAACTCAGAATTTAGTCTCTTGAAAGTTTAAGTTCTAAAAGACTTAATGAACTAATTTTGACAAAGCTTTGGCCTAATGTTGTATTCTCATGTGTTGTTATGTTCTGGACTCAAATGGACTTTATATAGGCAAGGGAAACGTCCTTGAACCAATGCAACCTTTCCCAAAAGGTTTGAGACACAATGGTTCATGAAAAGATGCAACTTTTCGTGTTGGTAATCGATTACATCACTTAGTGTAATCGATTACACTTATAGCCGTTTCAGTTTGAATTTCAAATTCAAACATGTAATCGATTACAAGCAAGTAGTAATCGATTACTTGCCTATGTGTAATCGATTACCAGAAAGCTGCAATCGATTACACTGAGGTCCATCTTCCAGAAACTTGATCTTTTAAGATCGGCTTAAGGTTTTCTACTTCTTTTAAGTTATGAAAACATTAAGCTTGATTAGTTTAGGTGTTTTAAAGAGCCTTTATGCTTTAATAGACCTTTAGAAGCATAACTCACCTAAACTAGGACTTCTAGGTATTTGATAAACTTTGTAGCGATGTTTCCTCTAAGTCTTCTTTTCTTCTTTTTGTCGATGAGTTTATCGTCATCAAAACCTCAGCCAGGGTCAGGAGCAAGACCTTCTTCACAATCTCCCCCTTTTTTATGATGGCAAACACATTCTTGATACTTGAAGATCATATATGCTTCTCTGTTGAAAAACTCCCCCTGTTTGATGTAATCCAGTATTTCTCCCCCTTTCTAATTCACTTGTTGAATTCCTGCATATTATCTTTAAGAGCACAGAACCTTTCTCCCCCTTTTGACTTCATCAAAAAGAAGACAAGGCCAAAAAACAGGCATACATCCATACAAGTATATATTTCGAAATAAAGCAAGAGTATGGGGGTAAAGATGTAAAACAATGATAAACCACAATCATCCAAGCATAGCAAATAAAAAGAAAATATCCAACAGTGCGTGCAGTTAAGAGTTTAGACTATGCTATTACATACCAAATAGGATGTCTAATGAAAGCATAAAAAGATCTAAAACTCATCAAAATCATCAGAGGAGTCAGGAGAGTCATGAGGAGAGGGAGCCATGCGATCGACACGAAGACTGAGGCGATCCATATCAGCACGGAGAGTGGTGTACATGGACTCGACCTGACCTTCCATGTGATCGAACCTCTGATCAAAATGTGTCCTCATATCTGCCAAATGAGAGAGCATGAGTTGAGTAGAGGCATCCGCATCTCCAGAGGACGAAGGGCCACTCTCAGAGGATGGTGGACAGAAAGCAGCAGGGGCAAGAGCCTGGGTAGTGTCAGGACCCAAATATGATTTGTGCCTGAAAGTACCATCAATATCCCTGAAAATCCCCATCTTGTTCAGAATTTCCATGTCGATCCTCTGAGATTTAGCATCCATGACCTGTGCATACTCTCCATGCGTAGAAATCCCAAAGTTCTTCAGAATAAGAGTAATCACAGGAGCATAAGGAAGAGGACCAGTTCTGTCCTTGTGACGCAGCATGTGAATCATGACCAAGTAAGCCCAATTAATTGCTTCATTATGCTTCAGACCATATATGATTTGTAACTCCAAATCACTAATCTAAGCGTGGTTATAGGACTGAGGGAGAAGAACATAACTTATCAAATAATGAAGTAAACGATCCTCTACACTGAGATATCCAACAGCAAGGATATCCCTGGAACGGTTGGCCTCCGTTCGTTGCTTCTTTATCTGTATCTCCTCCTCAGAAAACCGACACAGAGATAGATAGAAAGACTTCTTATCATAATCAGCCCATGGACACGTAATCTCAGGGCCTAGTCGGGCTCCAACATAGGGAATCGACAGTAAAGTGCCCAATTGCTCTTGAGTCAAAGAAATGTCAATCCCTTTGACTGATGAACAGATTTTGCCACCCCTCTTGACCAAATTGCAATAAAAGACTTTGACAAGTTCAGGATAATACGTACCCGTGAAGCCAACAAATTCATCAAGGCCTTGAAAGTCGAGGAGAGATGGGAAGAGAAGTCCAACATTGATGAAGGAGTTCAAGTCACCATACTTGGGAGGAAGAATCGGCCTTTCAAGGTAATAGGCCAAGAATCGTTCCTTTTGTTCCTCCGTGACAAGGAGATGTGATAGGTCAAGGGTATTCATGGAGAGATTCTTCGACCGGTGTCTGCGAGAGGAAGAGGAAGACATTTTCAGATTTGTGAAAGGCTAGGGTTCGAAAAAGGGGTTTTGGGTAGAGACCAAATTAGAAAATCCGAATGGGTTGAGAGGCAAGAGAGGAGAAGGACGAGCGAAACCCACCAATTGGTTCTGAATTTGAGCAAGAATCGAAGGAGAATGGTGGGAAAAACCAGTTCGGCGTCGAGGAGAGGAAAAGGGAAGAAGAACAGTGTAATCGATTATGAAAACTGACCAGCGATACTTATATTATCGAATTGGTAATCGATTACAGACAGTTGTGTAATCGATTACCACTGTTTGAATTTTGAATAAAATTCAAAAATTGCAACTGTAATCGATTACAGCAGTTAATGTAATCGATTACTGGCAGTTCAAAATTTGAAAAATTTCAAATTTCGAATATGTAATCGATTATACCAGTTATGGTAATTGATTACTCAGAGAATTTTAATAAGCATGAGGACTAAGAACAGGGGTAATCGATTATAAGCCTATGGTAATCGATTACACGAACATTTTATAAGTTCTAACCTATAAATTCCTATGTAACATATTTCCAAAAGAACATTTAAGCACATAATCAATTAAAACACGTAATCATGTAAGAAAAGATTATACAAGTATCTAATGATAAGAACTAACATAGGACATGTGTTTAAGCACATAGGTAAATTAGATATATGCAATCATAAATTTAAGACATGAATTAAGCATGTAAGCATATATGTTTACCTAAAAATTATGCAAGTATTTAAGACATATAAGCATATTTTTAGAAAATTATCTACTTAACGATTATGTTTGTTTAATTTATTTTTTAAAATACCTACTGTGTTCCTATGAACTTCTAGTCAGTGGGCTTAGGAGCAAGTTCCCAAACTTGATTCCTTTCTATTTGGTTGAATTCTTCCTGCATTGCCACAATCCAATACTCATCCTCCAGAGCATCATTTACTTTTGAGGGTTCTATTTGAGAGACAAATGCCATATTCAAAACAGAATCATTTAAGCGTAGCCTTGTAGAAACGCCTCTAGAAATATCACCAATGATATTATCAACTGGATGATCCCTATGGATTCTCCATTCCTTTGGAAGTTGCTAAGTGTTATCTTCAATGTGCTCTTCTTGTATTGGATTTTGATCTCTTTCCTTTTGTGAGTCTTCAGTAATAATGATATCTTCTTCTTCATTATCTGGAAGATTGACTGTATCTTCTATTGAAGATTTAGACTCATCAAAGGTAACATGTATGGATTCTTCCACAGATAGAGTTTTCTTGTTGAAGACTCTATATGCTTTGCTTGTTAGAGAATAACCAAGGAATATACTTTCATCAGATTTTTCATCAAACTTACCAAGGTTTTCCTTTCCATTATTCAAGACAAAGCATTTGGATCCAAAAGCATGTAGATGAGAGATATTTGGTTTCCTTCCTTTGTAGAGTTCATAGGGGGTTTTCTTCAGAATTGGTCTAATAAGAACTCTATTGGAAACATAGCAAGCAGTACTTACAGCATCAGCCCAGAAATATTTAGGAATACTTGATTCACTTAGCATGGTTCTTGCTAATTCTTTAAGTAGCCTGTTCTTCCTTTCTACAACTCCATTTTGTTGTGGTGTTCTCGGAGTAGAGAAATCATGTGATATTCCATTTTCATCACATAGTTCTTGAAATTGATGATTTTGAAATTCTCCACCATGATCACTTCTAATAGAAGAGATCTTTAAAGCCTTCTCATTTTGAACTAGCCTTGCATATCTCTTAAATGCGTTGAAGGCTTCATTCTTATGAGGCAAGAATAATGTCCATGTAAATCTAGAGAAATCATCAACAATAACAAGTGCATAGAAATTACCTCCGAGGCTTTTTGTTCTTGAAGGTCCGAACAAATCCATATGTAGAAATTGAAGGGGTCTTGAAGTCGAAACTATGTTCTTTGGTTTGAAAGACGTTCTGGTTTGCTTCCCTTTTTTACATGCATCACAAAGCTTGTCTTTCTCGAATCTTATCTTTGGAAGCCCAACAACTAGATCATGCTTGACTAGTTTGTTTAAATGGTCTATGTGTATATGAGCAAGTCTTCTATGCCATAGCCATGAATCACTATTGTTCTTGGCCAAAAGGCATCTTACGTTTTGTGGAATTTCTTCCAAGGAAATCATGAAGACTTTATTGACTTTATAACCAGAAAACTTAACTTCTTTAGTTTTCACATCTTTTACTACACATATATCATCAATGAAACCAACTTTCAAACCTTTGTCACATAGTTGACTGATACTCAGAAGATTATGCATCAAACCATCAACGTAAAGAACTTTATCGATGACTGTTTGAGGGGGTGTGCCTATTCTTCCAATACCGAGTATCTTTCCCTTTTGATTGTTTCCATATGTGACAAAACCTTTTTCCCTAGGTATAAGTAAAGAAAACTTGGTTTTGTCTCCTGTGTGATTAGCAGCCACTATCAAGATACCATAAATCCTTTGCTGCTTTCATACACACCTACATGACAAAGTTCAGACATGGGTATTAGGAACCCAACAAGTTTTGGGTCCTTCTAAGTTAACATCCTTTCTAACCCATATGTATTCCCTATTTGGTACTCCAACATTTTTGTAGTAACATCTACTAGGGGTATGTCCTATTTTGTTACAATAAGTACATGAATAATGATTGTAACTAGATGTTTGCCTAGGAGAGGGATGAATCTTTTTAGGAGGTCTATGAGAATTACTCTTCCTATTGTTCATACTCCTAAATGAGTTAGTCTTAGTGTTATTAGAAGATCCTTCCACTTTGTTTGATTTTACAAACACCGTTTTCTTGACTTGTTTTGTCTTTGGGTGAGAAGTATATCCTAGACCTGACTTATTGTTTGAATGCCTTTGCACACTTAGAATATCATCTAACTTCTGTTTTCCTGTGTTGAAGTTATGAACTCTTTGTTGAAGATTATCTATCTTTTCTTCTAAAGAACTACACTTAGTACATTTATGTGTAATATCTAACTTAGATTTTACTACATCTAGTTCTTCTTGTAAAGTTCTACACTTACTTTCTAAGGATGAAATTAAATCATTTTGCCTAGTGCTAACCTTAGAAAATTCTTGACATAATTTAAACATATTTTCCATAGTAAACTTTAAATCATGAAAAGACATAGAATTATCACTAACCTGGGAATCTTCAACATCTGAATCATGTGAGGCCATCAATGCAACTTGTGCTTCTTCTTTGTCAGAATCTGATGATGAACTTACTTCATTATCATCCCAAGCCAAGTATGCTCTTCGTGTGGAATGAACCTTCTTTTCGAATTTGTCTCTTAGACCATGTTTCTTCTTTTGAAGATTTGGACATTCCAACTTGATGTGTCCAGGCTTGCCACATTCGAAGCATGTGATCTTTTGAGAGGAAGAAGACTCATTGTTCCTTTGGAAAGATCTGTTGTTGTTAAATTTCATACCTTTTTTTTTAAGAAACTTTCCAAAGTTCTTTACTAGAAGATTCAAGTTCCCATTGTCTTCTTCTTCAGAATCTGCATCATAATCATCTTTGACGCTTTCTTTTGCCTTTAGGGAAATGGATCGATACTTCTTCTCATGTTGTTCATGCTCTTCTAAACGATTCAATTCCAACTCGTGTTCTTGGATTTTTCCAAAGAGAGTTGCAAGAGTCATATTTGATAAACTCTTCTTCTCTGAGATGGCTGTAACTTTTGGTTGCCATACTCTTGTAAGTGATCTTAGAAATTTCATGTTCAAGTCACTGTTTGAAAATTGTTTGCCAAGAGCAATCAAATGGTTAATCAAATGAGTGAATCGTTTTTGCATATCTAATACCTTCTCTCCTGGAAGCATTCTGAACATTTCATATTCTTGAGATAGAGTATTGATCTTTGATCTCTTGACTTCATCTGTTCCTTCGTGAGTCACCATCAACGTATCCCATATTTCTTTCGATGAAGTGCACGTTGATACTCTGAAAAACTCATCCATGCCAAGAGCAGATGTAAGAATGTTCATTCCTTTGAGCCTTCTTCTTTTCTTCTTCACTCCAAGTACTTTCTGGTTTTGGTTGTGAACTTCCTTCTACTTCTGATACAGGCACAAAGGGACCTTCTTCAATGGCTTTCCAAATTCCTGCGTCTAATGACTTTATGAATATTTTCATCTTGATTTTCCAGAAGTCATAGTGTTCTCCATTGAAGAATGGTGGCCTGTTTATGTTGAATCCTTCACCGGTTCCATGATTGGAAGAGGATTCCATCTTTTCCCGGATCTTAGGAATAACTTACCTAAACTTCCGCTCTGATACCAATTGTTAGTACAGATAGCAACCTGAGAGGGGGGTGAATCAGGTTTACCCGATTTTCGCCTTGATAATTTCTTACTTTCAAGATAAATGTAAAAGCAAACGATTGCAGCGGAATTAAGCGTTGCTTGAAAGTAAAGATGAAGGATAGAAGAATTCACACACACAGAATTTTATCCTGGTTCACCTTCTATCCACCGAAGGCTACGTCCAGTCCCTCAAGAAAATCCCTTGAGGATTTTTCAACTATTGATAAAAATCTCTTACAAGTTCTTACACCAAGGACCCTAAGAATTTCTATCAATTTCCTGTGAAAGTATACCACTTTCCACAGCCCTTGAAAGCAAACCACTTTCAGTTCCTGAAGGCAAACCACCCTCAGACCTTGAAGGCTAAACCACCTTCAATCAACACCCTGGAAGTATACCACTTTCAGTACCAACAACCCTTCACCGAGATCCACGGTGAATACTCAATCTTACAGAAAGAGATGAAGAAGAGTTTACAATTGGCTGAATCAATCCTTTAACATACAAGTGGATTGATCATGAGAATTTATGCTTTAAGGCTTTTAAGCATAACAAGATTCTGAGTTCCTCAACTAGAGTGTTCTTATAAACATGAAGATCATGAACTCAGAATTTAGGCTCTTGAAAGTTTAAGTTCTAAAAGACTTAATGAACTAATTTTGACAAAGCTTTGGCCTAATATTGTATTCTCATGTGTTGTTATGTTCTGGACTCAAATGGAGTTTATATAGGCAAGGGAAACGTCCTTGAACCAATGCAACCTTTCCCAAAAGGTTTGAGACACAATGGTTCATGAAAAGATGCAACTTTTCGTGTTGGTAATCGATTACATCACTTAGTGTAATCGATTACACTAATAGCCGTTTCAGTTTGAATTTCAAATTCAAACATGTAATCGATTACAAGCAAGTAGTAATCGATTACTTGCCTATGTGTAATCGATTACCAAAAAGCTACAATCGATTACACTGAGGTCCATCTTCTAGAAACTTGATTTTTTAAGATCGGCTTAAGGTTTTCTACTTATTTTAAGTTACGAAAACATTCAGCTTGATTAGTTTAGGTGTTTTAAAGAGCCTTTATGCTTTAATAGACCTTTAGAAGCATAACTCACCTAAACTAGGACTTCTAGGTATTTGATAAACTTTGTAGCACTGTTTCCTCTAAGTCTTCTTTTCATCTTTTTGTCGATGAGTTTGTCGTCATCAAAACCTCAGCCAGGGTCAGGAGCAAGACCTTCTTCACATTTCTGATCAATTTTTGGGCTTCTGCCCGATTTCAGGGTTTTTTCGATGTTTATAGTATAGGGTATTTGGTCAATTTAAGGGATCTGGGTCAATTTTATTGTTTTTTTGTAGACTCTAATGGCTTTTAGATTGATTTTAGTGTTTTCGGCTTATTATAGTGATTTTAGGCCGGCTTTAGGTTTTTTTGATCAACTTTAGGGCTTTTGGCCGATTTCAGGATTTTCGGCCGATTTTAGGGTTTTTCCGCTTACAATAATAAAGGGCATTTGAATGATTTAAGGCCTCTGGTCAAATTTATAGTTTTTCCGTAGACTCTAGGCTTTAAGACTGATTCTAGGGTTTTCGGCTTATTATAGGGTTTGAGGGCGGCTTTATGGTTTTTCTGATCAACTATTAGCCAATTTCAGGGTTTTCGGCAGATTTCAGGGTTTTTCCGCTAACTACAGTATAGGGTAACTGGAAGATTTAAGGGCTCCGGGTCAATTTTATGGTTCTTCTGTAAACTCTAGGCTATTAGACTGATTTTAGGGTTTTCGTCTTATTATAGGGTTTTAGGCCGGCTTGAGGGCTTTCTGATCAAATTTAGGGCATTTTGCTGATTATAGCATTTTCGGCTGATTTCAGGGTTTCGGCCAAGTTAAGATTTTTTCCACGGACTATAGTATATGTCATTTGGACGATTTAAGGGCTCTGTGTCAATTTTTTTGTTTTTCTGTTGACTCTACGCGTTTAGACTTATTTTAGGGTTTTTGGCTTAATATAGGGTTTTAGGCCAGCTTTAGGGCTTTCTGATCAACTTTAGGGTTCTCGGCCGATTTCAGGGGTTTTCCGATGTAAGGGCTCTGGGTCAGTTTTATTGTTTTTATGTAGACTCTCAGATTTCAGACTGATTTTAGGGATTTTGGCTTATTATAGGGATTTAGGCTGGTTTTAGGCCTTTCGGATCAACATTAGGGCTTTTGGCTGATTTCAGTGTTTTCGGCCGATTTCAGGGTTTTTTCGTTGACTATGTAGTATAGGGTATCTGGACGATTTAAGGGCTCTAGGTCAATTTTATGGTTTTTCTGTAGACTCTAGGCTTTTAGACTGGATTTAGGGTTTTCGGCTTATTATGGGGTTTTAGGCCAGCTTTAAAGCTTTCGGATTAACATTTGGGGTTTTTGCCGATTTAAGGGTTTTTGGCCGATTTAAGGGTTTTTGGCTGATTTCAGAGTTTTTCCGCTAACTATAGTATATGGTATATGGACGATTTAAGGGCTCTGGGTCAATTTTATATTTTTTCTGTAGACTCTATAGGCTTTTAGACGTATTTTAGGGTTTTCGGCTTATTATAGGGTTTTATGCCAGCTTTATGGCTTTCTGATCAATTTTTGGGGTTCTGGCCGATTTCAGGGTTTTTCCGATGATTATAGTATAGGGTATTTGGTCAATTTTCAGGGATCTGGGTCAATTTTATTGTTTTTCTGTAGACTCTAATGGCTTGATTTTAGTGTTTTTGGCTTATTATAGGGATTTTAGGCCGGCTTTAGGGCTTTTTGATCAACTTTAGGGCTTTTGGCCGATTTCAGGGTTTTCGGCCGATTTTAGGGTTTTACCGCTGACAATAATAAAGGGCATTTGAAAGATTTAAGGCCTCTGGTCAAATTTATAGTTTTTTCGTAGACTCTAGGCTTTAAGACTAATTCTAGGGTTTTCGGCTTATTATAGGGTTTGAGGGCGGCTTTTTTGTTTTTCTGATCAACTTTTAGCCAATATTAGGGTTTTCGGCAGATTTCATGGTTTTTCCGCTGACTACAGTATAGGGTATTTGGACGATTTAAGGGCTCCGGGTCAATTTTATGGTTTTTCTGTAAACTCTAGGCTTTTAGACTGATTTTAGGGTTTTTGTCTTATTATAGGGTTTTAGACCGGCTTTAGGGCTTTCTGATCAACTTTAGGGCATTTGGCAGATTACAGCATTTTCGGCTTATTTCAGGGTTTTCGGCCGATTTCAGATTTTTTCTGTTGACTATAGTACATGTTATTTGGACGATTTAAGGGCTCTGTGTCAATTTTTTGGTTTTTCTGTAGACTCTACGCTTTTAGACTTATTTTAGGGTTTTTGGCTTAATATAGGGTTTTAGGCCAGCTTTAGGGCTTTCTGATCAACTTTAGGGTCCTCGGCCGATTTCAGGGTTTTTCCGATGTAAGGGCTCTGGGTCATTTTTATTGTTTTTCTGTAGACTCTAGGATTTTAGACTGATTTTAGGGATTTTGGCTTATTATATGGATTTAGGCTGGTTTTATGGCTTTCGGATCAACATTAGGGCTTTTAGCTGATTTCATTGTTTTCGACCGATTTCACGCATAGGGTATTTGGACGATTTAAGGGCTCTGTGTCAATTTTATGGTTATTCTATAGACTCTAGGCTTTTAGACTGGATTTAGGGTTTTCGGCTTATTATGGCATTTTTTGCCAGCTTTAAAGCTTTCGGATTAAATTTTGGGGTTTTTGCCGATTTAAGGGTTTTTGGCTGATTTAAGGGTTTTTGGCCGATTTTAGGGTTTTCGGCTGATTTCAGAGTTTGTCCGCTCACTATAGTATATGGTATTTGGACGATTTAAGGGCTCTGGGTAAAATTTATAGTTTTTATGTAGACTCTAGGCTTTTAGACTGGATTTAGGGTTTTCGGCTTATTATGGGGTTTTAGGCCAGCTTTAAAGCTTTCGGATTAACTTTTGGGGCTTTTGCCGATTTCAGGGTTTTTGGCCGATTTCAGGTTTTTTGGCCGATTTAAGAGTTTTCGGATGATTTCAGAGTTTTTCCGCTCACTATAGTATATGGTATTTGGACGATTTAAAGGCTCTAGGTCAATTTTATAGTTTTTCTGTAGACTCTATAGGCTTTTAGACTGATTTTAGGGTTTTCGGCTTATTATAGGGTTTTAGGCCAGCTTTATGGCTTTCTGATCAACTTTTGGGCTGCTGGCCGATTTCAGGGTTTTTCCGATGTTTATAGTATAGGGTATTTGGTCAATTTAAGGGATCTGGGTCAATTTTATTGTTTTTCTGTAGACTCTAATGGCTTTTAGATTGATTTTAGTGTTTTTGGCTTTATTATAGGGATTGCGCTTTAGGGTTTTTTGATCAACTTTAGGGATTTTGGCCGATTTCAGGGTTTTCGTGCGATTTTTGGGTTTTTCCGCTAACAATAATAAAGGGCATTTTAATGATTTAAGGCCTCTGGTCTAATTTATAGTTTTTACGTAGACTTTAGGCTTTAAGACTGATTCTAGGGTTTTCGGCTTATTATAGGGTTTGAGGGCGGCTTTATGGTTTTTCTGATCAACTTTTAGCCAATTTCAGGGTTTTCGGCAGATTTCGGCGTTTTTCCGCTGACTACAATATAGGGTATTTGGACGATTTAAGGGCTCCGGGTCAATTTCATGGCTTTTCTGTAAACTCGAGGCTTTAAGACTGATTTTAGGGTTTTCGTCTTATTATAGGGTTTTAGGCCGGCTTTAGGGCTTTCTGATCAACTTTAGGGCATTTGGCAGATTACAGCATTTTCGGCTGATTTCAGGGTTTTCGGCCGATTTTATATTTTTTCCGTTGACTATAGTATATGTTATTTGGACGATTTAAGGGCCGTGTGTCAATTTTTTTGTTTTTCTGTAGACCCTACGCTTTTAGACTTATTTTAGGGTTTTTGGCTTGATATAGGGTTTTAGGCCAGCTTTAGGGCTTTCTAATCAACTTTAGGGTTATCGGTCGATTTCAGGGTTTTTCCGATTTAAGGGCTCTGGGTCAGTTTTATTGTTTTTCTGTAGACTCTAGGATTTTAGACAGATTTTAGGGATTTTGGCTTATTATAGGCATTTAGGCAGGATTTATGGCTTTCGGATCAACATTAGGGCTTTTGGCTGATTTCAGTGTTTTCGGCCTATTTCAGGGTATCAGGACGATTTAAGGGCTCTGGGTCAATTTTATGGTTATTCTGCTCTAGGCTTTTAGACTGGATTTAGGGTTTTCGGCTTATTATGGGGTTTTAGGCCAGCTTTAAAGCTTTCGGATCAACTTTTGGGGTTTTTGACGATTTAAGGGTTTTTGGCCGATTTAAGGGTTTTCGGCTGATTTCATGGGAAAAATGAGTCACCGGATGGGAAAACCTTAGTCAATAGACTAGTTTCAATGGCAAAACCTAGAAAAATAACCTCTCTGTGTTGGAAAAACTCGAAAACCCAGCTACTGTGAGTAGTCTCATGGGAAAACTCAGCCATAGGAGGGGGAAACGTAGTCACTAAGGAATTAGTGCCATGGGACTAATGAGTCAACTAATGGGAAAACCTTAGTCACCGAACGAGTTTCCATGGCAAATCTTAGTAAAATAACCTCTTTGTGTGGGAAAAACGAGAAAACCTTGTCACTGTGAGTAGTCTCATTGGAAAACTCAGTCGCAGGAGGGGAAGACTTAGTCACAAAGGAATTCGTGTCATGGAAAAAATAAGTCACCGGATGGGAAAATTTTACTCTCCGGACGAGTTTGAATGGAAAAAACTTGTAAAATAACCTCTTTGTGTGGGAAAAACTAGAAAACCTTGTCACCGTGCGTAGTCTCATCAGAAAACTCAGTCGCAGGAGGGGAAAACTTAGTCACAAATGAATTCGGGTCATTGAAAAAATGAGTCACCGGATGGGAAAATTTTGCTCACCGGACGAGTTTCAATGGAAAATACTCTTAAAATAACCACTTTGTGCAGGAAAAGCTCGAGAACCTAATCACCTTGACTAGTCTCACGGGAAAACTCAGTCACACGAGGGGAAAACTTTGTCACTAAGGAATTAGTGTCACGGGAAAAATGAGTCACCGGATGGGAAAACCATAGTCAATGGACTAGGTTCAATGGCAAAACCTAGTAAAATAACCTCTTTGTGTTGGAATAACTCGAAAACCTAGCCACTGTGAGTAGTCTCATGGGAAAACTCAGCCACAGGAGGGGGAAACTTAGTCACTAAGGAATTAGTGCCATGGGACTAATGAGTCAACTAATGGGAAAACCTTAGTCACCTATCGAGTTTCCACGGCAAATCCTAGTAAAATAACCTCTTTGTGTGGGAAAAACTAGAAAACCTTGTCACCGTGAGTAGTCTCATCGGAAAACTCAGTCGCAGGAGGGGAAAACATAGTCACAAAGGAATTCGGTTCATGGAAAAAATGAGTCACCGGATGGGAAAATTTTGCTCACCGGACTAGTTTCAAAGGAAAATACTTGTAAAATAACCTCTTTGTGCGGGAAAAACTGGAGAACCTCATCAGCTTGACTAGTCTCACGGGAAAACTCAGTCACACGAGGGGAAAACTTAGTCACTATGGAATTGGTGTAATGGGAAAAATGAGTCACCCGATGGGAAAACCTTAGTCAATGGACTAGGTTCAATAGCAAGACCTAGTAAAATAACCTCTTTGTGTTGGAATAACTCGAAAACCTAGCCACTGTGAGTAGTCTCATGGGAAAACTCAGCCACAGGAGGGGGAAACTTGGTCACTAAGGAATTAGTGCCCCAGGACTAATGATTCAACTAATGGGAATACCTTAGTCACCGAACGAGTTTCCATGGCAAATCCTAGTAAAATAACCTCTTTGCAAAACTAGAAAACCTTGTCACCGTGAGTAGTCTCATCGGAAAACTCAGTCGCAGGAGGGGAAAACTTAGTCACAAAGGAATTCGTGTCATGGAAAGAATGAGTCACCGGATGGGAAAATTTGACTCACCGGATGAGTATCAATGGAAAATACACTTAAAATAACCTCTTTGTGCGGGAAAAACTCGAGAACCTCATCACCTTGACTAGTCTCACGGGAAAACTCAGTCACACGATGGGAAAACTTAGTCACTAAGGAATTAGTGTCATGGGAAAAATGAGTCACCGGATGGGAAAACCTTAGTCAATGTACTAGTTTCAATGGCAAAACCTAGTAAAATAACCTCATTGTGTGGGAATAACTCGAAAACCAAGCCACTGTGAGTAGTCTCATGGGAAAACTCAGTCGCAGGACGGGGAAACTTAGTTACTAATGAATTAGTGCCATGGGACAAATGAGTCGACTAATGGGAAAACCTTAGTCACCGAACGAGTTTCGATGGCAAATCCTAGTAAAATAACCTCTTTGGGTGGGAAAAACTAGAAAACCTTGTCACCGTGAGTAGTCTCATCGGAAAACTCAGTCGCAGGAGGGGAAAACTTAGTCACAAAGGAATTCGTGTCAGGGAAAAAATGAGTCACCGGATGGGAAAGTTTTACTCACCGGACGAGTTTCAATGGAAAATACTTGTAAAATAACCTTTTTGTATGGGAAAAACTCGAGAACGTCATCACCTTGACTAGTCTCACGGGAAAACTCAGTCACACGAGGGGAAAACTTAGTCACTAAGGAATTAGTGTCAATGGAAAAATGAGTCAGCGGATGGGAAAACCTTAGCCAATGGACTAGGTTCAATGGCAAAACCTAGTAAAATAACCTCTTTGTGTTGGAATAACTCGAAAACCTAGCCACTATGAGTAGTCTCATGGGAAAACTTAGCCACCGGAGGGGGAAACTTAGTCACTAAGGAATTAGTGCCATGGGACTAATGAGTCAACTAATGGGAAAACCTTAGTCACCGAACGAGTTTCCACGGCAAATCCTAGTAAAATAACCTCTTTGTGTGGGAAAAACTAGAAAACCTTGTCACCGTGAGTAGTCTCATCGGAAAACTCAGTCGCAGGAGGGGAAAACTTAGTCACAAAGAAATTCGGGTCATGGAAAAAATGAGTCACCGGATGGGAAAATTTTGCTTACCGGACGAGTTTCAATGGAAAATACTCTTAAAATAACCACTTTGTGCGGGAAAAACTTGAGGAATTAGTGTCACGGGAAAAATGAGTCACCGGATGTGAAAACCTTAGTCAATGGACTAGGTTCAATGGCAAAACCTAGTAAAATAACCTCTTTGTGTTGGAATAACTCGAAAACCTAGCCACTGTGAGTAGTGTCATGGGAAAACTCAGCCACAGGAGGGGGAAACTTAGTCACTAAGGAATTGGTGACATGGGACTAATGAGTCAACTAATGGGAAAACCTTAGTCACCGAACTAGTTACCACGAAAAATCCTAGTAAAATACCCTCTTTGAGTGGGAAAAACTAGAAAACCTTGTAACCGTGAGTAGTTTCATCGGAAAACTCAGTCGCAGGAGGGGAAAACTTAGTCACAAAGGAATTCGTGTCATGGAAAAAATGAGTCACCGGATGGGAAAATTTTGCTCACCGGACGAGTTTAAATGGAAAATACTCTTAAAAAAAACCACTTTGTGCAGGAAAAACTCGAGAAC
Organism: Acmispon strigosus; assembly: GCA_030819835.1. Taxonomy (NCBI): domain Eukaryota; kingdom Viridiplantae; phylum Streptophyta; class Magnoliopsida; order Fabales; family Fabaceae; genus Acmispon; species Acmispon strigosus. The sequence goes on along the minus strand of JAUAMA010000004.1, from coordinate 18,422,940 downwards.
ATGATCACCTTGACTAGTCTCACGAGAAAACTCAGTCACACGAGTGGAAAACTTTGTCACTAAGGAATTAGTGTCATGGGAAAAATGAGTTACCGGATGGGAAAACCTTAGTTTATGGACTAGTTTCAATGGCAAAACTTAGTAAATTAACCTCTTTGTGTGGCAATAACTCGAAAAACTAGCCACTGTGAGTAGTCTCATGGGAAACCTCAGTAGCAGGAGGGGGGAACTTAGTTACTAAGGAATTAGTGCCATGGGACAAATGTGTCGACTAATGGGAAAACCTTAGTCACCGGACGAGTTTCGATGGCAAATCCTAGTAAAATAACCTCTTTGGGTGGGAAAAACAAGAAAACCTTGTCACCGTGAGTAGTGTCATCGGAAAACTCAGTCGCAGGAGGGGAAAACTTAGTCACAAAGGAATTCGTGTCAGGGAAAAAATGAGTCATCGGATGGGAAAGTTTTGCTCACCGGACGAGTTTCAATGGAAAATACTTGTAAAATAACCTCTTTGTGTGGAAAAAACTCGAGAACGTCATCACCTTGACTAGTCTCACGGGAAAACTCAGTCACACGAGGGGAAAACTTAGTCACTAAGGAATTAGTGTCAATGGAAAAATGAGTCAGCGGATGGGAAAACCTTAGTCAATGGACTAGGTTCAATGGCAAAACCAAGTAAAATAACCTCTTTGTGTTGGAATAACTCGAAAACCTAGCCACTGTGAGTAGTCTCATGGCAAAACTCAGCCACAGGAGCTGGAAACTTAGTCACTAAGGAATTAGTGCCATGGGACTAATGAGTCAACTAATGGGAAAACCTTAGTCACCGAACGAGTTTCCTTGGCAAATCCTAGTAAAATAACCTCTTTGTGTGGGAAAAACTAGAAAACCTTGTCACCGTGCGTAGTCTCATCAGAAAACTCAGTCGCAGGAGGGGAAAACTTAGTCACAAATGAATTCGGGTCATTGAAAAAATGAGTCACCGGATGGGAAAATTTTGCTCACCGGACGAGTTTCAATGGAAAATACTCTTAAAATAACCACTTTGTGCAGGAAAAGCTCGAGAACCTAATCACCTTGACTAGTCTCACGGGAAAACTCAGTCACACGAGGGGAAAACTTTGTCACTAAGGAATTAGTGTCACGGGAAAAATGAGTCACCGGATGGGAAAACCATAGTCAATGGACTAGGTTCAATGGCAAAACCTAGTAAAATAACCTCTTTGTGTTGGAATAACTCGAAAACCTAGCCACTGTGAGTAGTCTCATGGGAAAACTCAGCCACAGGAGGGGGAAACTTAGTCACTAAGGAATTAGTGCCATGGGACTAATGAGTCAACTAATGGGAAAACCTTAGTCACCTATCGAGTTTCCACGGCAAATCCTAGTAAAATAACCTCTTTGTGTGGGAAAAACTAGAAAACCTTGTCACCGTGAGTAGTCTCATCGGAAAACTCAGTCGCAGGAGGGGAAAACATAGTCACAAAGTAATTCGGTTCATGGAAAAAATGAGTCACCGGATGGGAAAATTTTGCTCACCGGACTAGTTTCAAAGGAAAATACTTGTAAAATAACCTCTTTGTGCGGGAAAAACTGGAGAACCTCATCAGCTTGACTAGTCTCACGGGAAAACTCAGTCACACGAGGGGAAAACTTAGTCACTATGGAATTGGTGTAATGGGAAAAATGAGTCACCCGATGGGAAAACCTTAGTCAATGGACTAGGTTCAATAGCAAGACCTAGTAAAATAACCTCTTTGTGTTGGAATAACTCGAAAACCTAGCCACTGTGAGTAGTCTCATGGGAAAACTCAGCCACAGGAGGGGGAAACTTGGTCACCAAGGAATTAGTGCCCCAGGACTAATGATTCAACTAATGGGAATACCTTAGTCACCGAACGAGTTTCCATGGCAAATCCTAGTAAAATAACCTCTTTGCAAAACTAGAAAACCTTGTCACCGTGAGTAGTCTCATCGGAAAACTCAGTCGCAGGAGGGGAAAACTTAGTCACAAAGGAATTCGTGTCATGGAAAGAATGAGTCACCGGATGGGAAAATTTGACTCACCGGATGAGTATCAATGGAAAATACACTTAAAATAACCTCTTTGTGCGGGAAAAACTCGAGAACCTCATCACCTTGACTAGTCTCACGGGAAAACTCAGTCACACGATGGGAAAACTTAGTCACTAAGGAATTAGTGTCATGGGAAAAATGAGTCACCGGATGGGAAAACCTTAGTCAATGTACTAGTTTCAATGGCAAAACCTAGTAAAATAACCTCATTGTGTGGGAATAACTCGAAAACCAAGCCACTGTGAGTAGTCTCATGGGAAAACTCAGTCGCAGGACGGGGAAACTTAGTTACTAATGAATTAGTGCCATGGGACAAATGAGTCGACTAATGGGAAAACCTTAGTCACCGAACGAGTTTCGATGGCAAATCCTAGTAAAATAACCTCTTTGGGTGGGAAAAACTAGAAAACCTTGTCACCGTGAGTAGTCTCATCGGAAAACTCAGTCGCAGGAGGGGAAAACTTAGTCACAAAGGAATTCGTGTCAGGGAAAAAATGAGTCACCGGATGGGAAAGTTTTGCTCACCGGACGAGTTTCAATGGAAAATACTTGTAAAATAACCTCTTTGTATGGGAAAAACTCGAGAACGTCATCACCTTGACTAGTCTCACGGGAAAACTCAGTCACACGAGGGGAAAACTTAGTCACTAAGGAATTAGTGTCAATGGAAAAATGAGTCAGCGGATGGGAAAACCTTAGCCAATGGACTAGGTTCAATGGCAAAACCTAGTAAAATAACCTCTTTGTGTTGGAATAACTCGAAAACCTAGCCACTATGAGTAGTCTCATGGGAAAACTTAGCCACCGGAGGGGGAAACTTAGTCACTAAGGAATTAGTGCCATGGGACTAATGAGTCAACTAATGGGAAAACCTTAGTCACCGAACGAGTTTCCACGGCAAATCCTAGTAAAATAACCTCTTTGTGTGGGAAAAACTAGAAAACCTTGTCACCGTGAGTAGTCTCATCGGAAAACTCAGTCGCAGGAGGGGAAAACTTAGTCACAAAGGAATTCGGGTCATGGAAAAAATGAGTCACCGGATGGGAAAATTTTGCTTACCGGACGAGTTTCAATGGAAAATACTCTTAAAATAACCACTTTGTGCGGGAAAAACTTGAGGAATTAGTGTCACGGGAAAAATGAGTCACCGGATGTGAAAACCTTAGTCAATGGACTAGGTTCAATGGCAAAACCTAGTAAAATAACCTCTTTGTGTTGGAATAACTCGAAAACCTAGCCACTGTGAGTAGTCTCATGGGAAAACTCAGCCACAGGAGGGGGAAACTTAGTCACTAAGGAATTGGTGACATGGGACTAATGAGTCAACTAATGGGAAAACCTTAGTCACCGAACTAGTTACCACGAAAAATCCTAGTAAAATAACCTCTTTGAGTGGGAAAAACTAGAAAACCTTGTAACCGTGAGTAGTTTCATCGGAAAACTCAGTCGCAGGAGGGGAAAACTTAGTCACAAAGGAATTCGTGTCATGGAAAAAATGAGTCACCGGATGGGAAAATTTTGCTCACCGGACGAGTTTCAATGGAAAATACTTTTAAAAAAAACCACTTTGTGCAGGAAAAACTCGAGAACATGATCACCTTGACTAGTCTCACGAGAAAACTCAGTCACACGAGGGGAAAACTTTGTCACTAAGGAATTAGTGTCATGGGAAAAATGAGTTACCGGATGGGAAAACCTTAGTTAATGGACTAGTTTCAATGGCAAAACTTAGTAAATTAACCTCTTTGTGTGGCAATAACTCGAAAAACTAGCCACTGTGAGTAGTCTCATGGGAAACCTCAGTAGCAGGAGGGGGGAACTTAGTTACTAAGGAATTAGTGCCATGGGACAAATGTGTCGACTAATGGGAAAACCTTAGTCACCGAACGAGTTTCGATGGCAAATCCTAGTAAAATAACCTCTTTGGGTGGGAAAAACAAGAAAACCTTGTCACCGTGAGTAGTGTCATCGGAAAACTCAGTCGTAGGAGGGGAAAACTTAGTCACAAAGGAATTCGTGTCAGGGAAAAAATGAGTCATCGGATGGGAAAGTTTTGCTCACCGGACGAGTTTCAATGGAAAATACTTGTAAAATAACCTCTTTGTGTGGAAAAAACTCGAGAACGTCATCACCTTGACTAGTCTCACGGGAAAACTCAGTCACACGAGGGGAAAACTTAGTCACTAAGGAATTAGTGTCAATGGAAAAATGAGTCAGCGGATGGGAAAACCTTAGTCAATGGACTAGGTTCAATGGCAAAACCAAGTAAAATAACCTCTTTGTGTTGGAATAACTCGAAAACCTAGCCACTGTGAGTAGTCTCATGGCAAAACTCAGCCACAGGAGCTGGATACTTAGTCACTAAGGAATTAGTGCCATGGGACTAATGAGTCAACTAATGGGAAAACCTTAGTCACCGAACGAGTTTCCACGGCAAATCCTAGTAAAATAACCTCTTTGTGTGGGAAAAACTAGAAAACCTTGTCACCGTGCGTAGTCTCATCAGAAAACTCAGTCGCAGGAGGGGAAAACTTAGTCACAAATGAATTCGGGTCATTGAAAAAATGAGTCACCGGATGGGAAAATTTTGCTCACCGGACGAGTTTCAATGGAAAATACTCTTAAAATAACCACTTTGTGCAGGAAAAGCTCGAGAACCTAATCACCTTGACTAGTCTCACGGGAAAACTCAGTCACACGAGGGGAAAACTTTGTCACTAAGGAATTAGTGTCACGGGAAAAATGAGTCACCGGATGGGAAAACCATAGTCAATGGACTAGGTTCAATGGAAAAACCTAGTAAAATAACCTCTTTGTTTTGGAATAACTCGAAAACCTAGCCACTGTGAGTAGTCTCATGGGAAAACTCAGCCACAGGAGGGGGAAACTTAGTCACTAAGGAATTAGTGCCATGGGACTAATGAGTCAACTAATGGGAAAACCTTAGTCACCTATCGAGTTTCCACGGCAAATCCTAGTAAAGTAACCTCTTTGTGTGGGAAAAACTAGAAAACCTTGTCACCGTGAGTAGTCTCTTCGGAAAACTCAGTCGCAGGAGGGGAAAACATAGTCACAAAGGAATTCGGTTCATGGAAAAAATGAGTCACCGGATGGGAAAATTTTGCTCACCGGACGAGTTTCAATGGAAAATACTCTTAAAATAACAACTTTGTGCGGGAAAAGCTCGAGAACCTAATCACCTTGACTAGTCTCACGGGAAAACTCAGTCACACGAGGGGAAAACTTTGTCACTAAGGAATTAGTGTCACGGGAAAAATGAGTCACCGGATGGGAAAACCTTAGTCAATGGACTAGGTTCAATGGAAAAACCTAGTAAAATAACCTCTTTGTGTTGGAATAACTCGAAAACCTTGCCACTGTGAGTAGTCTCATGGGAAAACTCAGCCACAGGAGGGGGAAACTTAGTCACTAAGGAATTAGTGCCATGGGACTAATGAGTCAACTAATGGGAAAACCTTAGTCACCTATCGAGTTTCCACGGCAAATCCTAGTAAAATAACCTCTTTGTGTGGGAAAAACTAGAAAACCTTGTCACCGTGAGTAGTCTCATCGGAAAACTCAGTCGCAGGAGGGGAAAACTTAGTCACAAATGAATTCGGGTCATGGAAAAAATGAGTCACCGGATGGGAAAATTTTGCTCACCGGACGAGTTTCAATGGAAAATACTCTAAAAGTAACCACTTTGTGCGGGAAAAACTCGAGAACCTAATCACCTTGACTAGTCTAACGGGAAAACTCAGTCACACGAGGGGAAAACTTTGTCACTAAGGAATTAGTGTCACGGAAAAAATAAGTCACCGGATGGGAAAACCTTAGTCAACGGACTAGGTTCAATGGCAAAACCTAGTAAAATAACCTCTTTGTGTTGGAATAACTCGAAAACCTAGCCACTGTGAGTAGTCTCATGGGAAAACTCAGCCACACGAGGGGGAAACTTAGTCACTAAGGAATTAGTGTCATGGGACTAATGAGTCAACTAATGGGAAAACCTTAGTCATCGAACGAGTTTCCACGGCAAATCCTAGTAAAATAACCTCTTTGTGTCGGAAAAAATAGAAAACCTTGTCACCGTGAGTAGTCTTATCGGAAAACTCTGTCGCAGGAGGGGAAAACTTAGTCACAAAGGAATTCGGGTCATGGAAAAAATGAGTCACAGGATGGGAAACTTTTGCTCACCGGACGAGTTTCAATGGAAAAGACTCTTAAAATAACCACTTTGTGCGGAAACGCTCGAGAACTTAATCACCTTGACTAGTCTCACGGGAAAACTCAGTCACACGAGCGGAAAACTTTGTCACTAAGGAATTAGTGTCACGCGAAAAATGAGTCACCGGATGGGAAAACCTTAGTTAATGGACTAGGTTCAATGGCAAAACCTAGTAAAATAACCTCTTTGTGTTGGAATAACTCGAAAACCTAGCCACTGTGAGTAGTCTCATGGGAAAACTCAGCCACAGGAGGGGGAAACTTAGTCACTAAGGAATTAGTGCCATGGGACTAATGAGTCAACTAATGGGAAAACCTTAGTCACCGAACGAGTTTCCACGGCAAATCCTAGTAAAATAACCTCTTTGTGTGGGAAAAACTAGAAAACCTTGTCACCGTGAGTAGTCTCATCTAAAAACTCAGTCGCAGGAGGGGAAAACTTAGTCACAAAGGAATTTGGGTCATGGAAAAAATGAGTCACCGGATGGGAAAATTTTGCTCACCGGACGAGTTTCAATGGAAAATACTCTTAAAATAACCACTTTGTGCGGGAAAAACTCGATAACCTAATAACCTTGACTAGTCTTACGGGAAAACTTAGTCACACGAGGGGCAAACTTTGTCACTAAGGAATTAGTGTCACGTGAAAAATGAGTCACCGGATGGGAAAACCTTAGTCAATGGACTAGGTTCAATGGCAAAACCTAGTAAAATAACCTCTTTGTGTTGGAATAACTCGAAAACCTAGCCACTGTGAGTAGTCTCATGGGAAAACTCAGCCACAAGAGGGGGAAACTTAGTCACTAAGGAATTAGTGCCATGGGACTAATGAGTCAACTAATGGGAAAACCTTAGTCACCGAACGAGTTTCCACGGCAAATCATAGTAAAATAACCTCTTTGTGTGGGAAAAACTAGAAAACCTTGTCACCGTGAGTAGTCTCATCGGAAAACTCAGTCGCAGGAGGGGAAAACTCAGTCACAAAGAAATTTGGTTCATGGAAAAAATGAGTCACCGGATGGGAAAATTTTGCTCACCGGACGAGTTTCAATGGAAAATACTCTTAAAATAACCACTTTGTGCGGGAAAAGCTCGAGAACCTAATCACCTTGACTAGTCTCACGGGAAAACTCAGTCACACGAGGGGAAAACTTTGTCACTAAGGAATTAGTGTCACGGGAAAAATGAGTCACCGGATGGGAAAACCTTAGTCAATGGACTAGGTTCAATGGAAAAACCTAGTAAAATAACCTCTTTGTGTTGGAATAACTCGAAAACCTTGCCACTGTGAGTAGTCTCATGGGAAAACTCAGCCACAGGAGGGGGAAACTTAGTCACTAAGGAATTAGTGCCATGGGACTAATGAGTCAACTAATGGGAAAACCTTAGTCACCTATCGAGTTTCCACGGCAAATCCTAGTAAAATAACCTCTTTGTGTCGGAAAAACTAGAAAACCTTGTCACCGTGAGTAGTCTCATCGGAAAACTCAGTCGCAGGAGGGGAAAACTTAGTCACAAAGGAATTCAGGTCATGGAAAAAATGAGTCACCGGATGGGAAAATTTTGCTCACCGGACGAGTTTCAATGGAAAATACTCTAAAAAAAACCACTTTGTGCGGGAAAAACTCGAGAACCTAATCACCTTGAGTAGTCTCACGGGAAAACTCAGTCACACGAGGGGAAAACTTTGTCAGTAACGAATTAGTGTCATGGGAAAAATGAGTCACCGGATGGGAAAACCTTAGTCAATGGACTAGGTTCAATGGCAAAACCTAGTAAAATAACCTCTTTGTGTTGGAATAACTCGAAAACCTAGCCACTGTGAGTAGTCTCATGGAAAAACTCAGCCACAGGAGGGGGAAACTTAGTCACTAAGGAATTAGTGCCATGGGACTAATGAGTCAACTAATGGGATAACCTTAGTCACCGAACGATTTTCCACGGCAAATCCTAGTAAAATAACCTCTTTGTGTGGGAAAAACTAGAAAACCTTGTCACCGTGAGTAGTCTCATCGGAATACTCAGTCGCAGGAGGGGAAAACTTAGTCACAAAGGAATTCGTGTCCTGGAAAAAATGAGTCACCGGATGGCAAAATTTTACTCACCGAACGTGTTTCAATGGAAAATACTTGTAAAATAACCTCTTTGTGTGGGAAAAACTTGAGAACCTCATCACCTTGACTAGTTTCACGGGAAAACTCAGTCACACGAGGGGAAAACTTAATCACTAAAGAATTAGTGTCATGGGAAAAATGAGTCACCGGTTGGGAAAACCTTTGTGAATGGACTAGTTTCAATGGAAAAACCTAGTAAAATAACCTCTTTGTGTTGGAATATCTCGAAAACCTAGCCACTGTGAGTAGTCTCATGGGAAAACTCAGCCAAAGGAGGGGGAAACTTAGTCATTAAGGAATTAGTGCCATGGGACTAATGAGTCAATTTATGGGAAAACCTTAGTCACCGAACGAATTTCCATGGAAAATCCTTGTAAAATAACCTCTTTGTGTGGAAAACACTAGAAAACCTTGTCTCCGTGAGTAGTCTCCTCGGAAAACTCAGTCGCAGGAGGGGAAAACTTAGTCAGAAAGGAATTCGTGTCAGGGAAAAAATGAGTCACCGGATGTGAAAGTTTTGCTCACCGGACGAGTTTCAATGGAAAATACTTGTAAAATAACCTCTTTGTGGGGGAAAAACTCGAGAACGTCATCACCTAGACTAGTCTCACGGGAAAACTCAGTCACATGAGGGGAAAATTTAGTCACTAAGGAATTAGTGTCAATGGAAAAATGAGTCAGCAGATAAGAAAACCTTAGTCAATGGACTAGTTTCAATGGCAAAACCTAGTAAAATAACCTCTTTGTGTTGGAATAACTAGTCACCTTGACTAGTCTCATGGGAAAACTCAGCCACAGGATGGGGAAACTTAGTCACTAAGGAATTAGTGCCGTGGGACTAATGAGTCAACTAATGGGAAAACCTTAGTCACCGAACAAGTTTCCATGGAAAATCCTAGTAAATTAACCTCTTTGTGTGGGAAAAACTAGAAAACCTTGTCACAGTGAGTAGTCTCATCGGAAAACTCAGTCGTAGGAGGGGAAGACTTAGTCACAAAGGAATTCGTGTCATGGAAAAAATGAGTCACCAGATGGAATAATTTTACTCACCGAACGAGTTTCAATGGAAAATACTCTTAAAATAACCACTTTGTGCGGGAAAAGCTCGAGAACCTAATCACCTTGACTAATCTCACGGGAAAACTCAGTCACACGAGGGGAAAACTTAGTCACTAAGGAATTAGTATCTTGGGCAAAACGAGTCACCGGATGGGAAAACCTTAGTCAATGGACTAGTTTCAATGGCAAAACCTAGTAAAATAACCTCTTTGTGTTGGAATAACTCGAAAACCCAGCCACCGTGAGTAGTCAGTCTCATGGGAAAACTCAGCCACTAGAGGGGGAAACTTAGTCACTAAGGAATTAGTGCCATGGGACAAATGAGTCAACTAATGGGAAAACCTTACTCACCGAACGAGTTTCCAAGGCAAATCCTAGTAAAATAACCTCATTGTGTGGGAAAAACTAGAAAACCTTGTCAAAGTGAGTAGTCTCATCGGAAAACTCAGCCACAAGAGAGGGAAACTTAGTCACTAAGGAATTAGTGCCATGGGACTAATGTGTCAACTAATGGGACAACCTTAGTCACCGAACGAGTTTCCACGGCAAATCCTAGTAAAATAACCTCTTTGTGTGGGAAAAACTAGAAAACCTTGTCACCGTGAGTAGTCTCATCGGAAAACTAAGTCGCAGGAGGGGAAAACTTAGTCACAAAGGAATTCGGGTCATGGAAAAAATGAGTCACCGGATGGGAAAATTTTCCTCACCGGACGAGTTTCAATGGAAAATACTCTTAAAAAAACCACTTTGTGCGGGAAAAGCTCGGGAACCTAATCACCTTGACTAGTCTCAAGGGAAAACTCAGTCACACGAGGGGAAAACTTTGTCACTAAGGAATTAGTGTCACAGGAAAAATGAGTCACCGGATGGGAAAACCTTAGTCAATGGACTAGGTTCAATGGATAAACCTAGTAAAATAACCTCTTTGTGTTGGAATAACTCGAAAACCTAGCCACTGTGAGTAGTCTCATGGGAAAACTCAGCCACAGGAGGGGGAAACTTAGTCACTAAGGAATTAGTGCCATGGGACTAATGAGTCAACTAATGGGAAAACCTTAGTCACCTATCGAGTTTCCACGGCAAATCCTAGTAAAATAACCTCTTTGTGTCGGAAAAACTAGAAAACCTTGTCACCGTGAGTAGTCTCATCGGAAAACTCTGTCGCAGGAGGGGAAAACTTAGGCACAAAGGAATTCGGGTCATGGAAAAAATGAGTCACCGGATGGGAAAATTTTGCTCACCGAACGAGTTTCAATGGAAAATACTCTTAAAATAACCACTTTGTGCGGGAAAAGCTCGAGAACCTAATCACCTTGACTAATCTCACGGGAAAACTCAGTCACACGAGGGGAAAACTTTGTCACTAAGGAATTAGTGTCACGGGAAAAATGAGTCACCGGATGGGAAAACCTTAGTCAATGGACTAGGTTCAATGGCAAAACCTAGTAAATTAACCTCTTTGTGTTGGAATAACTCGAAAACCTAGCCACTGTGAGTAGTCTCATGGGAAAACTCAGCCACAGGAGGGGGAAACTTAGTCACTAAGGAATTAGTGCCATGGGACTAATGAGTCAACTAATGGAAAAACCTTAGTCACCGAACGAGTTTCCACGGCAAATCCTAGTAAAATAACCTCTTTGTGTGGGAAAAACTAGAAAACCTTGTCACCGTGAGTAGTCTCATCGGGAAACTCAGTCGCAGGAGGGGAAAACTTAGTCACAAAGGAATTAGTATCATGGGCAAAACGAGTCACCGGATAGGAAAACCTTAGTCAATGGACTAGGTTCAATGGCAAAACCTAGTAAAATAACCTCTTTGTGTTGGAATAACTCCAAAACCCAGCCACTGTGAGTAGTCTCATGCGAAAACTCAGCCACAGGATGGGGAAACTTAGTCACTAAGGAATTAGTGCCGTGGGACTAATGAGTCAACTAATGGGAAAACCTTAGTCACCGAACGAGTTTCCATGGCAAATCCTAGTAAATTTAGCTCTTTGTGTGGGAAAAACTAGAAAACCTTGTCACTGTGAGTAGTCTCATCGGAAAACTCAGTCGCAGGAGGGGAAAACTCAGTCACAAAGGAATTTGGGTCATGGAAAAAATGAGTCACCGGATGGGAAAATTTTGCTCACCGGACGAGTTTCAATGGAAAATACTCTTAAAATAACCATTTTGTGCGGGAAAAACTCGATAACCTAATAACCTTGACTAGTCTTACGGGAAAACTCAGTCACACGAGGGGCAAACTTTGTGACTAAGGAATTAGTGTCACGTGAAAAATGAGTCACCGGATGGGAAAACCTTAGTCAATGGACTAGGTTCAATGGCAAAACCTAGTAAAATAACCTCTTTGTGTTGGAATAACTCGAAAACCTAGCCACTGTGAGTAGTCTCATGGGAAAACTCAGCCACAGGAGGGGGAAACTTAGTCACTAAGGAATTAGTGCCATGGGACTAATGAGTCAACTAATGGGAAAACCTTAGTCACCGAACGAGTTTCCACGGCAAATCATAGAAAAATAACCTCTTTGTGTGGGAAAAACTAGAAAACCTTGTCACCGTGAGTAGTCTCATCGGAAAACTCAGTCGCAGGAGGGGAAAACTCAGTCACAAAGAAATTTGGTTCATGGAAAAAATGAGTCACCGGATGGGAAAATTTTGCTCACCGGACGAGTTTCAATGGAAAATACTCTTAAAATAACCACTTTGTGCGGGAAAAGCTCGAGAACCTAATCACCTTGACTAGTCTCACGGGAAAACTCAGTCACACGAGGGGAAAACTTTGTCACTAAGGAATTAGTGTCACGGGAAAAATGAGTCACCGGATGGGAAAACCTTAGTCAATGGACTAGGTTCAATGGAAAAACCTAGTAAAATAACCTCTTTGTGTTGGAATAACTCGAAAACCTTGCCACTGTGAGTAGTCTCATGGGAAAACTCAGCCACAGGAGGGGGAAACTTAGTCACTAAGGAATTAGTGCCATGGGACTAATGAGTCAACTAATGGAAAAACCTTAGTCACCTATCGAGTTTCCACGGCAAATCCTAGTAAAATAACCTCTTTGTGTCGGAAAAACTAGAAAACCTTGTCACCGTGAGTAGTCTCATCGGAAAACTCAGTCGTAGGAGGGGAAAACTAAGTCACAAAGGAATTCAGGTCATGGAAAAAATGAGTCACCGGATGGGAAAATTTTGCTCACCGGACGAGTTTCAATGGAAAATACTCTAAAAAAAACCACTTTGTGCGGGAAAAACTCGAGAACCTAATCACCTTGAGTAGTCTCACGGGAAAACTCAGTCACACGAGGGGAAAACTTTGTCAGTAACGAATTAGTGTCATGGGAAAAATGAGTCACCGGATGGGAAAACCTTAGTCAATGGACTAGGTTCAATGGCAAAACCTAGTAAAATAACCTCTTTGTGTTGGAATAACTCGAAAACCTAGCCACTGTGAGTAGTCTCATGGAAAAACTCAGCCACAGGAGGGGGAAACTTAGTCACTAAGGAATTAGTGCCATGGGACTAATGAGTCAACTAATGGGATAACCTTAGTCACCGAACGATTTTCCACGGCAAATCCTAGTAAAATAACCTCTTTGTGTGGGAAAAACTAGAAAACCTTGTCACCGTGAGTAGTCTCATCGGAATACTCAGTCGCAGGAGGGGAAAACTTAGTCACAAAGGAATTCGTGTCCTGGAAAAAATGAGTCACCGGATGGCAAAATTTTACTCACCGAACGAGTTTCAATGGAAAATACTTGTAAAATAACCTCTTTGTGTGGGAAAAACTCGAGAACCTCATCACCTTGACTAGTCTCACGGGAAAACTCAGTCACACGAGGGGAAAACTTAATCACTAAAGAATTAGTGTCATGGGAAAAATGAGTCACCGGTTGGGAAAACCTTTGTGAATGGACTAGTTTCAATGGAAAAACCTAGTAAAATAACCTCTTTGTGTTGGAATATCTCGAAAACCTAGCCACTGTGAGTAGTCTCATGGGAAAACTCAGCCAAAGGAGGGGGAAACTTAGTCATTAAGTAATTAGTGCCATGGGACTAATGAGTCAAGTTATGGGAAAACCTTAGTCACCGAACGAATTTCCATGGAAAATCCTAGTAAAATAACCTCTTTGTGTGGAAAACACTAGAAAACCTTGTCTCCGTGAGTAGTCTCCTCGGAAAACTCAGTCGCAGGAGGGGAAAACTTAGTCAGAAAGGAATTCGTGTCAGGGAAAAAATGAGTCACCGGATGTGAAAGTTTTGCTCACCGGACGAGTTTCAATGGAAAATACTTGTAAAATAACCTCTTTGTGGGGGAAAAACTCGAGAACGTCATCACCTTGACTAGTCTCACGGGAAAACTCAGTCACATGAGGGGAAAATTTAGTCACTAAGGAATTAGTGTCAATGGAAAAATGAGTCAGCAGATAAGAAAACCTTAGTCAATGGACTAGTTTCAATGGCAAAACCTAGTAAAATAACCTCTTTGTGTTGGAATAACTAGTCACCTTGACTAGTCTCATGGGAAAACTCAGCCACAGGATGGGGAAACTTAGTCACTAAGGAATTAGTGCCATGGGACTAATGAGTCAACTAATGGGAAAACCTTAGTCACCGAACAAGTTTCCATGGAAAATCCTAGTAAATTAACCTCTTTGTGTGGGAAAAACTAGAAAACCTTGTCACAGTGAGTAGTCTCATCGGAAAACTCAGTCGTAGGAGGGGAAGACTTAGTCACAAAGGAATTCGTGTCATGGAAAAAATGAGTCACCAGATGGAATAATTTTACTCACCGGACGAGTTTCAATGGAAAACACTTGTAAAATAACCTCTTTATGTGGGAAAAACTCGAGAACCTCATATCCTTGACTAGTCTCACGGGAAAACTCAGTCACACGAGGGGAAAACTTAGTCACAAAGGAATTCGTGTCATGGAAAAAATGAGTCACCAGATGGAATAATTTTACTCACCGGACGAGTTTCAATGGAAAACACTTGTAAAATAACCTCTTTATGTGGGAAAAACTCGAGAACCTCATATCCTTGACTAGTCTCACGGGAAAACTCAGTCACACGAGGTGAAAACTTAGTCACTAAGGAATTAGTATCTTGGGCAAAACGAGTCACCGGATGGGAAAACCTTAGTCAATGGACTAGTTTCAATGGCAAAACCTAGTAAAATAACCTCTTTGTGTTGGAATAACTCGAAAACCCAGCCACCGTGAGTAGTCAGTCTCATGGGAAAACTCAGCCACTAGAGGGGGAAACTTAGTCACTAAGGAATTAGTGCCATGGGACAAATGAGTCAACTAATGGGAAAACCTTACTCACCGAACGAGTTTCCAAGGCAAATCCTAGTAAAATAACCTCATTGTGTGGGAAAAACTAGAAAACCTTGTCAAAGTGAGTAGTCTCATCGGAAAACTCAATCGCAAGAGGGGAAGACTTAGTCACAAAGGAATTCGTGTCATGGAAAAAATGAGTCACCGGATGCGATAATTTTACACACCGGACGAGTTTCAATGGAAAACACTTGTAAAATAACCTCTTTGTGTGGGAAAAATTCGAGAACCTCATATCCTTGACTAGTCTCACGGGAAAACTCAGTCACACGAGGGGTAAACTTAGTCACTAAGGAATTAGTATCATGGGCAAAACGAGTCACCGGATGGGAAAACCTTAGTCAATGGACTAGGTTCAATGGCAAAACCTAGTAAAATAACCTCTTTGTGTTGGAATAACTCGAAAACCTAACCACTGTGAGTAGTCTCATGGGAAAACTCAGCCACAGGATGGGGAAACTTAGTCACTAAGGAATTAGTGCCGTGGGACTAATGAGTCAACTAATGGGAAAACCTTAGTCACCGAACGAGTTTCCATGGCAAATCCTAGTAAAATAACCTCTTTGTGTGGGAAAAACTTGAAAACCTAGCCACTGTGAGTAGTCTCATGGGAAAACTCAGCCACAAGAGAGGGAAACTTAGTCACTAAGGAATTAGTGCCATGGGACTAATGTGTCAACTAATGGGACAACCTTAGTCACCGAACGAGTTTCCACGGCAAATCCTAGTAAAATAACCTCTTTGTGTGGGAAAAACTAGAAAACCTTGTCACCGTGAGTAGTCTCATCGGAAAACTAAGTCGCAGGAGGGGAAAACTTAGTCACAAAGGAATTCGGGTCATGGAAAAAAATGAGTCACCGGATGGGAAAATTTTCCTCACCGGACGAGTTTCAATGGAAAATACTCTTAAAATAACCACTTTGTGCGGGAAAAGCTCGAGAACCTAATCACCTTGACTAGTCTCAAGGGAAAACTCAGTCACACGAGGGGAAAACTTTGTCACTAAGGAATTAGTGTCACGGGAAAAATGAGTCACCGGATGGGAAAACCTTAGTCAATGGACTAGGTTCAATGGAAAAACCTAGTAAAATAACCTCTTTGTGTTGGAATAACTCGAAAACCTAGCCACTGTGAGTAGTCTCATGGGAAAACTCAGCCACAGGAGGGGGAAACTTAGTCACTAAGGAATTAGTGCCATGGGACTAATGAGTCAACTAATGGGAAAACCTTAGTCACCTATCGAGTTTCCACGGCAAATCCTAGTAAAATAACCTCTTTGTGTCGGAAAAACTAGAAAACCTTGTCACCGTGAGTAGTCTCATCGGAAAACTCTGTCGCAGGAGGGGAAAACTTAGGCACAAAGGAATTCGGGTCATGGAAAAAATGAGTCACCGGATGGGAAAATTTTGCTCACCGAACGAGTTTCAATGGAAAATACTCTTAAAATAACCACTTTGTGCGGGACAAGCTCGAGAACCTAATCACCTTGACTAATCTCACGGGAAAACTCAGTCACACGAGGGGAAAACTTTGTCACTAAGGAATTAGTGTCACGGGAAAAATGAGTCACCGGATGGGAAAACCTTAGTCAATGGACTAGGTTCAATGGCAAAACCTAGTAAATTAACCTCTTTGTGTTGGAATAACTCGAAAACCTAGCCACTGTGAGTAGTCTCATGGGAAAACTCAGCCACAGGAGGGGGAAACTTAGTCACTAAGGAATTAGTGCCATGGGACTAATGAGTCAACTAATGGGAAAACCTTAGTCACCGAACGAGTTTCCACGGCAAATCCTAGTAAAATAACCTCTTTGTGTGGGAAAAACTAGAAAACCTTGTCACCGTGAGTAGTCTCATCGGGAAACTCAGTCGCAGGAGGGGAAAACTTAGTCACAAAGGAATTAGTATCATGGGCAAAACGAGTCACCGGATAGGAAAACCTTAGTCAATGGACTAGGTTCAATGGCAAAACCTAGTAAAATAACCTCTTTGTGTTGGAATAACTCCAAAACCCAGCCACTGTGAGTAGTCTCATGCGAAAACTCAGCCACAGGATGGGGAAACTTAGTCACTAAGGAATTAGTGCCGTGGGACTAATGAGTCAACTAATGGGAAAACCTTAGTCACCGAACGAGTTTCCATGGCAAATCCTAGTAAAATAACCTCTTTGTGTGGGAAAAACTTGAAAACCTAGCCACTGTGAGTAGTCTCATGGGAAAACTCAGCCACAAGAGGGGGAAACTTAGTCACTAAGGAATTAGTGCCATGGGACTAATGTGTCAACTAATGGGACAACCTTAGTCACCGAACGAGTTTCCACGGCAAATCCTAGTAAAATAACCTCTTTGTGTGGGAAAAACTAGAAAACCTTGTCACCGTGAGTAGTCTCATCGGAAAACTAAGTCGCAGGAGGGGAAAACTTAGTCATAAAGGAATTCGGGTCATGGAAAAAATGAGTCACCGGATGGGAAAATTTTCCTCACCGGACGAGTTTCAATGGAAAATACTCTTAAAAAAACCACTTTGTGCGGGAAAACCTCGAGAACCTAATCACCTTGACTAGTCTCAAGGGAAAACTCAGTCACACGAGGGGAAAAGTTTGTCACTAAGGAATTAGTGTCACGGGAAAAATGAGTCACCGGATAGGAAAACCTTAGTCAATGGACTAGGTTCAATGGCAAAACCTAGTAATATAACCTCTTTGTGTTGGAATAACTCGAAAACCTAGCCACTGTGAGTAGTCTCATGGGAAAACTCAGCCACAAGAGGGGGGAACTTAGTCACTAAGGAATTAGTGCCATGGGACTAATGAGTCAACTAATGGGAAAACCTTAGTCACCTATCGAGTTTCCACGGCAAATCCTAGTAAAATAACCTCTTTGTGTCGGAAAAACTAGAAAACCTTGTCACCGTGAGTAGTCTCATCGGAAAACTCTGTCGCAGGAGGGGAAAACTTAGGCACAAAGGAATTCGGGTCATGGAAAAAATGAGTCACCGGATGGGAAAATTTTGCTCACCGAACGAGTTTCAATGGAAAATACTCTTAAAATAACCACTTTGTGCGGGAAAAGCTCGAGAACCTAATCACCTTGACTAATCTCACGGGAAAACTCAGTCACACGAGGGGAAAACTTTGTCACTAAGGAATTAGTGTCACGGGAAAAATGAGTCACCGGATGGGAAAACCTTAGTCAATGGACTAGGATCAATGGCAAAACCTAGTAAAATAACCTCTTTGTGTTGGAATAACTCGAAAACCTAGCCACTGTGAGTAGTCTCATGGGAACACTCAGCCACAGGAGGGGGAAACTTAGTCACTAAGGAATTAGTGCCATGGGACTAATGAGTCAACTAATGGGAAAACCTTAGTCACCGAACGAGTTTCCACGGCAAATCCTAGTAAAATAACCTCTTTGTGTGGGAAAAACTAGAAAACCTTGTCACCGTGAGTAGTCTCATCGGAAAACTCAGTCGCAGGAGGGGAAAACTTAGTCACAAAGGAATTCGAGTCATGGAAAAAATGAGTCACCGGATGGGAAACTTTTGCTCACCGGACGAGTTTCAATGGAAAATACTCTTAAAGTAACCACTTTGTGCGGGAAAAGCTCGAGAACCTAATCACCTTGACTAGTCTCACGGGAAAACTCAGTCACACGAGGGGAAAACTTTGTCACTAAGGAATTAGTGTCACGGGAAAAATGAGTCACCGGATGGGAAAACCTTAGTCAATGGACTAGGTTCAATGGCAAAACCTAGTAAAATAACCTCTTTGTGTTGCAATAACTCGAAAACCTAGCCACTGTGAGTAGTCTCATGGGAAAACTCAGCCACAGGAGGGGGAAACATAGTCACTAAGGAATTAGTGCCATGGGACTAATGAGTCAACTAATGGGAAAACCTTAGTCACCGAACGAGTTTCCACGGCAAATCCTAGTAAAATAACCTCTTTGTGTGGGAAAAACTAGAAAACCTTGTCACCGTGAGTAGTCTCATCGGAAAACTCAGTCGCAGAAGGGGAAAACTTAGTCACAAAGGAATTCGAGTCATGGAAAAAATGAGTCACCGGATGGGAAAATTTTGCTCACTGGACGAGTTTCAATGGAAAATACTCTTAAAATAACCACTTTGTGCGGGAAAAGCTCGAGAACCTAATCACCTTGACTAGTCTCACAGGAAAACTCAGTCACACGAGGGGAAAACTTTGTCACTAAGGAATTAGTGTCACGGGAAAAATGAGTCACCGGATGGGAAAACCTTAGTCAATGGACTAGGTTCAATGGCAAAACCTAGTAAAATAACCTCTTTGTGTTGGAATAACTCGAAAACCTAGCCACTGTGAGTAGTCTCATGGGAAAACTCAGCCACAGGAGGGGGAAACTTAGTCACTAAGGAATTAGTGCCATGGGACTAATGAGTCAACTAATGGGAAAACCTTAGTCACCGAACGAGTTTCCACGGCAAATCCTAGTAAAATAACCTCTTTGTGTGGGAAAAACTAGAAAACCTTGTCACCGTGCGTAGTCTCATCAGAAAACTCAGTCGTAGGAGGGGAAAACTTAGTCACAAAGGAATTCGGGTCATGGAAAAAATGAGTCACCGGATGGGAAAATTTTGCTCACCGGACGAGTTTCAATGGAAAATACTCTTAAAATAACCACTTTGTGCGGGAAAAGCTCGAGAACCTAATCACCTTGACTAATCTCACGGGAAAACTCAGTCACACGAGGGGAAAACTTTGTCACTAAGGAATTAGTGTCACGGGAAAAATGAGTCACCGGATGGGAAAACCTTTGTCACCGGATGGGAAATCCTGTGGCGACCTCAAAAATTATTTCTTTCAAGAGGGTCCAGTGGCGACCCAAAGGTTGTTTAGAATAATGCCCCTGTGGCGCCTTCAAAAGTTATTTCTTTCAAAACATAAGTTTTTTCACTCAGTGGCCTAGCGGTGCCTTTCAAATTGTCGAAGGGATAACAAAAGATTTTACGCGAATATTGAGCATATGTTGAGTTCTACGAGCAGTTAAGCAAGAAAAAGTAGAGTGGACTAGACGGAAGAGATAACAAAAGAGATGATATTTCATTGCAGTTCAAGAGAGATGATATTTCATTACAGTTCATCATAGTGTGCAGGAAAGTACAAGACAAACATCAAAGGTACGCAAAACAAAAAAAAACACTAGAAAACAAAGTGGCCGCCCATCAAGGTTGCCTAAGACTGCTCGCCTTGCTCGCCTTCGGCTGGCCCATCAGAGGCTTCATCTCCAGAATCCTCGCCCTCAATTCCAGCATCGGTGACATTTTTCCACTTTCCCATTGCTGAAAGATCAGCTTTGGGAAAAAGGTGACGCACCTGAGCTTTAGCAGTGTTGAAGCCAATGACATATTGCTTCAAACTTTCATCTTGAAAGTCCTTTTCCAGAGAAGCTAAGTCTGCAGCGACGGCGTCGGTTTTCTCATTGGCAGCCCTTAACTTCTCTTCAGCTGCGGCGACCGCCTTGGCAGCATCTGCTTTCATTTGTTCTGCGCCCGCCTTGGCCTTGGCAACCGACTCCTCGAGAATTTTATTCTTGTTCCGAAACATAGCTTCCAACTCTTGCCTCATTGCCAAGAACTGGGCGTCTCGAGTGGTCTTCTCGGCGGCCAAGGCCTCCTGGTGGCGAGCCTCTGCATCCGCCATCTTTTTCTGCCACTCAGCCTTTTCCGACTTCAAGGTTTCCAGTTCTGAAACCATTTCCCGAGCAAGGTTGGGACAGATATTGGCATCCTCCCAATCCTTTCGTTGCTGTTCAATGGTTGCTGATAGCTTGGCAACCTTGGAGTGTAAAGATTTGACTTGCTGGGTGCGTTGGGCGAGCGCCTCTTGTGCTTCCTCATATTTTCGGATCGCTGTGTAACTCCAGCTGATCGAAGCAAGGTGGCCGCGCATGATTTTATCCCCCACGCCGCGCGGATTGGCGCTCACAGGGTGCGCCAAATATTTATCGAAGCGCAGTGTCTCCTCAAAATAGGCGAAGTCTTCAAATTCAGCCGCCTCCTCGGCCCCGCCTTCCGGCTGATCTTCAGCGGCGACAGTGTCATCGCCCTCTTCAGCGGGCTGCTCTTCAAGGACCACCTCCTTGCCCTTGGGGGCGCGCTTAACTTTCCTCCGCTTGGCCGGCGGTCCGGCTTGGTTAGGGGCAGATTTTCTCACTACCGCCTCAGGATTGGGCTGTTTTGCCGAAGGGGTGCTTCGCGAAGAGACTTGACGCGACCCAGTGGCAACCACGGTGGTAGGGATTGCCGCTGGTATGGTGGACTCTGCAGCCGCCCTCTGTTTGGCTTCCTTAGCCAAACGGGCGAGTTCAGCTCGAGAAATTTGGTGTCTTGTCACTGCAACAAACAAAACGATAAGCAGAGAGTTAAGAGTGAAAAAGCGTATCAGATTAAAAAGAGTCGCATATGAAGATAAACTCACTTAAGTGATCCTCGGCAGTGCCTTTACTCTCGGCGAAAAGCAGCTCGCCGAGGTCGATCAGGGACACGCCCCCCAAATACTTTATGATTGCCCAATCCTCAAAGGTAAGATGCCCGTCCTCTACACTAAGGGTGTACTTGGGCGACTCCGTCCAATACGGTGGGAATCGCATGACCCCATTGTCGTCATGGCGAAGAAGATGGGGAATATCAGGGCTGTCGACGACCTTGAAGAATCGCGACTTCCACTGATCATGGGTATTGCTCTTCCAAGCCTTGAAGCGGGCTTTCGAAGGCTTGGCGGTCAGGCCAACCCAAGAGCTGGTGGGGGCTACTGCTAATCCTTTCTTATTAGGCGGGATACATTTGTAAAAATAGAAAAAATACTCGTATTTCGGGATGATTCCTAAGGCTTCACAAAGGATTTCAAACCCCCGGATAAACCCCCAAGAGTTTGGAGTTAGTTGAGAGGGGGCGACCTGAAGAGCGTCAAGCACAGCACAGAGGAAGGGTGAGAAGGGAAGGCGAATACGGAAATCTTCAAACATATACAAATATGCAAAGAAGAAATGCGGGGATCGGGCGGTCGCCCGGGCGTCACAGACGCGATCTGTTATGACACAAGGGCGGGTAACCAGATTTGTGTCATAACCGTCATTACAGATGCCGCCAAGGCGAGTAATGAACTCTTTCAAGTTTTGGGCGTCGGTAAAACAGGGAGGAATGGAGGTGACCTTCGTCGAGACAAGACCTTTTTGGACGAACTTAGGGAGTGACTCTTCATAATTACGAAATTTGGTTTCGGGTGATAGAGGCGCATTCTTGGTGGGTACCGTGGAGGTCCCGGCGCCGGAGTGGGCACCGGAGGTGGCAAGAAGGGGTGTTTGTTCAGGAGTTGGGTGGCTATCGCTACTGGAAGAAGATGGGTTGCTACATTCAGGGTCCATTATAGGATTCGAATTGACAATGTGACAAATAAATCAAGAAAAAGACCAAAGGGAAACAGAAAACGTACTAATGGCTGAGAAGGAGAGAGTTTGGCAAGCAAGGTTGCAAGTTGGCGCAACTCCGGCACGGTGTAGGCAAGGAGCAGAAGTGGAAGGATGAGTTACAGTCTCAGAACTCGCGTACGGTCTGAAGAAATACCAAGAAGGGGGAAAGTGTTAGTCAGGCAGGGTTTTATAGAGGAAAGGGGGAAGGCGAAAGGGTGTAACGGTTGGGGGCCCGTGGAAAGAAAATCAAGAAAGGATGTGAATTTCGAGGGACAGTTAAGTCCCATCATTGAAGTGACGTTTCCGAGAGTAATGATGGCAATAAAAGCAGAAACGGCGCGCGTGGGGTAGAACCCTAGGCGAGAAACCTTGGGATTGCCAAGGGTCGCAAGCATACAATAAAGGGGGGAAACGAAACGATGGTGTGTGCGTAAGGCGACTGAAATTTTCGAAATATCGGGCGAGAGGCAAATTAAGAAATAGGAACCAACGAAGGGGAGTAATTAGAAGAGACATTGCATAAGGCGAGCCCTATCTCGAGGCGCACAACGTTCTACAGCGGAGGATCCAAAGAAACACTTACATTACTCGCCGCGTTCAAACCCGAGGTGACTCATTTCCTTATGAAGATGTACTCTTTTTCCTTCACCAGGTTTTTGTCCCACTGGGTTTTACCTGGGAAGGTTTTAACGAGGCATGCTTTATAAGGATGACCGCTCGAGGGAAATGTGGTTGAGCTTATCTGGCGAGCCCCTCTACAAATCAGTGTCAGTACAAGGCATGTGGCAAATATACAACATCCGGGGCGAGCCAAAAGACACCTCACTCTCAGTTTTCGAGATCGTGTCTGGTGGGCCTGTGGGCTGGTGGGCTGGTGCTCACGGTTCGAAGATGTCAAAGGCGTTCTCTGAAGGCAGTATGAAGACACTTCTCTTTCGCAACTTAAGATCGTGTCTTGTGGGCTTGTGGACTGGGCGACCGCCAAAGACTACATAATAGGGGCGGTTAGGTTTCAGTTTGGGGGTTTCCTAGTTGAGCGGCGCGGAAAGCGCGTCGTGCGCCCACGATTGGGTAGAGCCTATCTAGACGGTAGGGGCAAACCTGTAATACGCATAGGGCTTGGACTTTATAATGTATTGGGCTGATTTTGACGGCCCATAGGGTTTTACTCTCTATAAATAGCTAGGGGAGGCTACTGTAAAGGGGGTTAACAATTTTAATAAACAAGGAGATTATTCAGCTCTCATATATCGTGTTATTTTCCCAGAACAGGGGGGTTTGAATTGTATGACTTATTTATAACATTTCTTTTAGTTAATCTTGGATAATTAACATTTGCTTGATTTTAACACGACTGATTCACACAACACATACATATGCATGCAGCGGAAATATAACATAACAATAAAAATAAAGCACACATAAATTTTATCCTGGTTCACCCCGATAATCGACAGGGCTATGTCCAGTCCTTGGCTTCACCAAGATTTTCCACTATTTAAACAAATAGTACAAGTATTATCAGTGACTTCTCCCAACAAGTATTCTAAGGACTTCTCCTATCAAGTATTCGAAGGACTTCTCCTTACAAGTATTATCAGGACATCTCCTTACACGAATTATACAGGACTTCGCCTGACACCTTTTTCAAGGTTTGGCTTTTCTACATGGTTCTCTTCTTAATAAGAGTGGGTAGAAGAAGTTAAGCTCAGTTTATACAGAGAGGATAGGAATTTGGGTTCTCTGTTTTAGGAGGGTGTGTGAGTTGGAAAGGATGAGAGTAATACTCTATGAATTTTCTCACACAGAAGCACATAAACTCAGGCAGAGGTAGAGGTAGGCTTCAAGCATCCTGAGTTGGAACCAAGGTTCCTTGGCTCTTGGGACAGACTTAGTTGGCATATGGAAGTTTAAGTCTAAGTTGCCCACTTGTTCCGGAGGCAGGGTTCTCTATTTATGTCTTCAGATGAAGTTCTTCGTTCTTCTTCTTCAGAATGAGAGAAAACCTGTCCGAAGTGCTTCTTCCTCTCTAAGCTGCACATAATGGCTAGTTCTGCATTTTTCAGCAGGTGTAAGACACGATCTGAGAATCATCGATTCGCCTGGGTTGACGTCGTCTGGCTCCATGCTGAGCGAGTAACTTTGAGCTATGTCTTCAGTATTTAATGCGTGGAGTTCCAGCTGTGGTATTTGTTTTGACCATTTTATCCCAGTGCATGCCAGCTAATGCTCATCAAGTGCTTTGGTCAGATATTTGAATTTCGACCGTTGAGAGTGTACGATGCTCAGAGATTCTTGCCGTTGATTCCGCGATGTCAGCTTGATTTGAGGAAAAGTAGAAAAGCAGTGGGACCAAGGAATATTGTATTAATTGTGTCCCTTTCTACTTTCTGCCGCAGCCAGTACATTAATAAATATGCAGACGAGGTAGAGGTCTTTTGATCGAAGAAGCAATTACTCAAGATGAGGAGAATAATTTCTTTAATGCTTCTGTTAACCTGATATCCTCGAAAAACACATTTCTTGATCTTTGTACCTTTGGCGCAATTTGACGCTTGAGCGGACGGATTCTTCCTTAGAGTTTGGCAGACGCAGTCTCCATTCAACGCTTGAAATTCCGTCACTAAGTGGCTTGTATCGACAAACGAACTTTCTTCATTCAGTTCTTCTTCGAGGATTAGAATCTTCTTGGCTTAGAAGACTGAATCTTTTCTTTTCTTTTGTTGCTTCTTTTGAAGTTATCTATCTGAGAAAGTTGATCCACAACTTCTTTGTATGATGCTAGAGAAGCTTCGATGCCGAAGATGTTTCTTCATAAGTTGTCATACTCTTCCAGCTTTAGATGAAGCAGTCTTTCTCTTGATAACTGTAGATTTGAGTAGCTGACTGTTTCAGCTTCTTGAAGTAGACTTTGACTTGAGCGTGAAGAGTTTGATGAAGTGTCCTTGAGAGAGGATGTTGACTGTTTGAAGTTACTGTTTTAACTCTCTTGAATCATCGGACTGTCTTATACATGAATGCTTTCCTTTGTATTTTTTTGACATTATTTCCTTCAGAGTGACCGGACGAACTCTTCTGGTGGACTAGTTCTCTTGATGATGCTTTGAGATCCATTCAGTCCCTTTAGAGATAGTTATTCCTGTGCATGAGAATTTTCACTATGTTAGGAATTTTATCTTTGACAATATTAAACCTTAAAGAAATTGTCAATTATCAAAACATAATAATTCATTTAATTATTTGAATCTAACAATCTCCCCCTTTTTGATAATGACAATTTCTTCCGAAAAAGGTTTATTTGTGATTATGTTTATCGATTAAGCATCTTGTCATCTTTCAGATCATACAGAGATAGTTTTTCTTCAGGATATTTTAGTGTATAGAAAAACATGATCGTTCTTACAATAGTACTTAGACTCAGACAAGAGCATTTTTGTTTTTAGGCGGACGATTTTGACTACTTGAGTTTGCCTACCTTTGCTCCCCCTAAATCTGATGTTCCTTAAATAATTTCTGTGTAACAAATGTTTTTCTAACTAAGCTCCCCCTGAACTGATGCTGATGTCATTGAGTCTTAAATGTGTTTTATCATCATCTTCTTGTTGCTAACATTTTGTCTCTTTTTCCTAACCTAAATCTTCTCCCCCTTTGGCATTATCAAAAAGAATAATCGATAAGTAAAGGACAGAAAATGAGAATAAAGTGCTGAATAAGAGATTTATATAAACAACTGCAAATGTAAAGTATGATAAGAAGTAAGCAGATAAAGTAGTGTAAGAGGAAAAGGTCAGTTGTTTCTTTTCTGCCGTGATTCATTGTCTCGTCTCAGCAGTTCTTCAAGGATTTTGAAGCGAGTCTCCATCTTATTAGAGAGTGATTGTTCCACCGAGTTAACATGATTGAATATGTCGCTTCGCAGCTCCTTGTTTTCTTTGGTGTTGTTGGAGCAGGATCTTTCAAATTTTTCGGATAAATCCATTATAGCAGCTCTGGCATCACAGGGATCTTCAGTAGATGGAGTTTCATGCGACTGCCTTTGCTCAGGAATTTCCTTAGTTGAAGAGGGATGATCTTTTGGAGAGGTAATGGTGGGTTGAGCGGTTGTGGTCTCAGTCTCCAAGGTCTCTTCTGATGTATCAATTGCAGAGATTTCTCTTGGAGGGATTGGAGATACAACATTTAGGCTTTCCTCAGAGTCTGAGGAGATGATGATCACATCTTCAGAGTCAGTTATAGTTTGAGGTTGAGGAGGGACTGATTCATGTAGAGAATAAGCATTGGGAGATGAAGCAGCAGTTGAAAAGGGTTCATGTGGAGGTCTGTCACCGACCAAGATAAGCGACCATGATCCATATTGGAACACGATGCGCTCAACACCATGGATTAATCCAGATGGAATGGTGCTTGTATGAACGTGTCTGAAGACAGACAGTTCCCATTCATGGTGAAAAATATCATACCTTGTCCTCTGAATGAAGGTGATTCTCAAACCGTCGAGACTAGGAGGAGACCAGATTCGAGCCTGAACACAGAAATTGAAGCCAAGAGTTTCCAAGAGCAGTTTCGGAGCATGCGAAGCATTTTTCATAGTTAGCATTCTGGGCACGTGCATGGAGATTGGCGTTATGTTGTGGCGAGATCTTCTAGGCACATGAACAGGGAAATTCCTCATCATTTGTTCCCTAGTTGAAGATACTCGAGTAATATTCTCCTGATTGCCTTTTGACGCAGAAGCTCCTTCATCAGCTGTGTGCTTAGAGAGTCATCCAGATATGCTGCTGGATTAGTGACATGTTCATCAGCTACTTTTGGGTCACTCTTCTTCTTCTTCTTTGGATTGGTTACTCGAACTGCACGAGACTTGACCCTTCTTCCAACATTTCTCACCTTCTCAGATGACTCATGTTGTTTTCCAGTTGAATGAATTTGCTTAGAGGCTTCAGGTTGTAGTTCAGAGACTTCAGGATGCATTGTATTAGCGTCACTTGGTTCAATGACTGTCTCATCCATTTGCTTTGTTTGTTCATCATTCAGTGGACGGCCTTGGTCTTCCATCTTTGTATCTGTTGGATTCGAGCTTGATTGATTGGGTCTTGGCAGAGTCACCTGTTCTTGGACTTCAGTACTAGCCTGGACGGTCTTGGGCGCAGGTCGCTTCCTCTTCAGTCTTGAGGGTCGAGCATAGTCTGGATTTACAATGTTCCAGAACATTATCATTCTTGATGTAATGTTCTGTCCCCACTGTTTTGCTTCTTTCTCACGGTTGGGCCACCATTGTGGTGTTGCAAAGGGTAGAGGGGAGTTCTCTTTCAGAATTACCCTTATCCAGTGTCTATCTTCCACATTGCATAGAATGGCGACGGGAGACGGAGTTTGCACTGGACCTTTCATCGGAAGATACGTGCAAGATTCTCTGAGACTAAGGGTAACAAGAATGGTTCCGAAAGTAGATGCAGCCAGTAGTCCCATGTCAGGAACAATGAACCACTTGGGTTCAAGAGCTAGTTCATTAGGACCAAGAATCATAGCTTTTCGAATGACTTCCAAATGACCTTCAGAATCAAATATCTTTAAGTGAAGCGAGCGTCTGGAGTCAAGTTCTTTAATCATTCTTCTCCTTATTTCTGGCCATTCATTTTCGTCCATTCCTAGCCACTGAGCGATACACCTGAAGCCACAGCTACCATTATCTTTGACATCAACTACATTTTCCACAAACTCATGGAATATGGTTGGTATATGAGGAAGGTATTTTGAGATGGTGGAGGATTGTTGAGGAATTTCAGAGCCAGAACCCAGAGGTGCTTTCCTGATCAGTGAGGCTATCAGAAGATCGTCTTCATCATTAAGTTGTGAAGATGTTGTGTCTGTATGTTGCTCAGTTTCTGATGGGGGTGTTATTTCAGTCATCTTCCCTGAACTGGAAATATGATGCCTCTTAGTGGGTGGAAGAAAATCATCACTAATATCCTCCTCAGGCTCATCATCTTGTTCTTCATTTACGTTTTCTTTCTGTTGAGGTCTTCTCCTTGGTTTCAACAGTTCTAAGGGCACATTGGAGATGTCAATCTTCAGCTTCATTCTTCTGAAGTCCCCAAACTTGATGGGAGATGGGTGGATGTAGTCGTGGATGATGAGCTCACTCTGCTCCTTTACTTCATCAATGAGCTTCTTCTTTCTCATCATCTCAGAGATGAGGGCTCCATAAGGCAAGTTCGATTCTTGGCCTTCCATCGTGGTGATGATGTGATTGAAGATTAAGTAGGAGAGATTGATCGTCTCCTTGTGCAACATTTGGTAGAGAGCCCAGTGAGACAGCTTGTCTACTTGGTTGCAGTTTCCTTCTCGAGGAATAACGATCTTACATAGTACAGCATAGGGGAACTTGCATTCCTCTATCAGGTTGTTAATATTTGTGCCATGGATCTTCGGGTCAAGCTTCCAGATGCAGTTAGGGTTAGGAGCCGACAGTTCCCAAGTTGGCCTAAATCTAACCCCTTCATTAATCTTGATATCCAGAGTTACTGCAACATCTCTTGGAGTTACAGTGGTGACTGCTCTCATGCATCTGGATTTAATCGTGACGGTTCCCTTTTTGACAGCGCAGTCATAGAATTCTTTGACAACAGGCTTGATGGTGGAGAGGGAGGATACTCTCATAAGATTGGTCCATTCTTGGGATAGTACCAAGTCTAGGCCTGCGACCTTTGCATGACTGTAGAGATTGAGGTCAAGATATCTTGGAGGAACTAGTTCTTTGTCTCCCAGATTGATTGCCTTTTTCTTCCCAATCCATGCTTCTTGTTCTCCTCTGTTGGCAGCAATATTCTTGATTCTCCTGTAAATAATCTCTTGCTGAGCAGAAGTGAGTTCAGAGGCAGCAGCGGTTTGTTTCTTGGATGCCATTGTAGTATTCTGTAGGTAAGGGTTAGAGAGAGAGAACAATAGACAAGTTTAAGAGAATAGAGTTTTGGAGCAAGTTCGTCAGTGATAAGTGTATTACTTCTTCTTTCAAATTTCTTAAGTTTAATTTGAATACGAGCAGTTTTTACTTGGTTTGGGAGTTGAAATGATTAGTTCTATGATGATGTGATATAATGACCAGCATGCGCATTAAATGAGGATCTTTAAATGTGCAGTCATGGCAGTTAGAAGATTTAATGCGTGCTGAGAACGTTTTAGCATATGAAACGATACAGCTGTTTACCAGTAACCCAAACATGGGTATTGTGAGTGACTGATCGTGTCTTGTTAGTTGTTCACAGACGTTCTCTTCCGCAAGTTCATCAGATGGTCACTAGACGATGACTCATATTTGCTTGGTTTTTGGCGGCAATCTCCATTTAAATGTTGTTCTTTCTTTGATGGTTTCCCTGACTTAGTGCTCTTTCTCTTTGTTTTCCACTTGATGTGTACTTCTATCTTCAATCCTGCAAGTATCATCATATAGTTCTTTGCCATAGAATTTCATTAGTACCATTTAGTCAATATGTTGACTATATGCATTGCGATGTGTGTCCTTCTCTTGATAAGTACAGATGAGTTAGGAGTACTTCCCTTGAGGATCTTGTTGTAATCTTTGTGCTGGTCATGTTTTTATCAATACTTACCTTCATGTAAAGGATGTTTTGATTTGCATACTAAGTCCTTGAGAGTAAATTGTTCAACTAACAGTTGAATCTAACAATGTCCTTCCTGAGTTAGGAAGATATCAGAACACAACTGAAATATGTGTCCGTCTGATAGATCATCTCATAGATATTTATTATCTTTTACTAGACGGTCATGAGAGGTGTTTGTCTGGCGTAGCCTCTACTTTTGCTTTTAGTCAATGTGAAAATTAACATTGATTTCTTGAGTTACTTGTAGTTGTATCCCTGCAGTTGCTGTTAGTGAAGAGGCAAATGTATTCTTTTAAAAATAGGAACATTCTCCAGACAGCATTACTAACCTTTATTTTTCTGAAATTAAAACTTGATCAGCTTCTGTTGATCAGAGTTGCACCAGATATATTTCTTCTTATAAAATCATGCAATAGTAATCATAATATGTTCTCTAATATCCATATATCTTAGACTATAGAGGATTAGTGTTATACTCATAAGCTTGAGAATATTATTGTTTGAGGGTTATAGCCAGAGTGGGGTATCTTCTAAGTCTTAATCAGATAATCATAAATATGTATATGTGATGCCAATTTTTCAAGATAGTATATTTTCATTATGCAGATATGTTATGTCAGTAAGGACTTGATACTTATGTGTTTTGCTTCCCTGAAAAGATGCATTTGTTTCATCCGATTACTTTAGTAGCATAAATGATGAATATGTTAGAATATATTTTGTAATCTTTTCTTTCATACATTTAAACACTTAAATCATTTGTGACATAAGGGGTAACACAGTAGCAAGCAATTAACTATAGGTTCAGAGTTACCTCATTTTCTTTTCTTGGAAGAAAGCTTGATCATTTCTCATAACAGCTAGTCCATCATTAATGATGCTGTATATATGAGCAGAGATATCCACATTTTTCACTTGCTTCCTCTGCTAAGTAGATGTGGGATCTTCCTTCAAGTTATTCGTAAATAACTTCCTATTAACCTGTTTACTCCTTTCTTGAGATAGTTTCTTCGATATGTTCTCCCTGCACTGTTGTTTGGATCATGGTTGCTTTTGTTCGAGAGGAACATATATTACCATAGATCTTTATACTCTGCATCTGTGAAGATGTTAGTGTTTTTCAGAGTAGTTAGGCTCTGATACCAATTGAAGGTGCAAGAAACACACAAGAAAGGGGGGGTTTGAATATTGTGACTTATTTTTAACATTTCTTTTCGTTAATCTTGGATAATTAACATTTGCTTGATTTTAACACGACTGATTCACACAACACATACATATGCATGCAGCGGAAATATAACATAACAATAAAAATAAAGCACACATAAATTTTATCCTGGTTCACCCCCATAATCGACAGGGCTATGTCTAGTCCTTGGCTTCACCAAGATTTTCCACTATTTAAACAAATAGTACAAGTATTATCAGGGACTTCTCCCAACAAGTATTCTAAGGACTTCTCCTATCAAGTATTCGAAGGACTTCTCCTTACAAGTATTATCAGGACTCCTCCTTACAAGTATTATACAGGACTTCTCCTGACACCTTTTTCAAGGTTTGGCTTTTCTACATGGTTCTCTTCTTAATAAGAGTGGGTAGAAGAAGTTAAGCTCAGTTTATACAGAGAGGATAGGAATTTGGGTTCTCTGTTTTTGGAGGGTGTGTGAGTTGGAAAGGATGAGAGTAATACTCTATGAATTTTCTCACACAGAAGCACATAAACTCAGGCAGAGGTAGAGGTAGGCTTCAAGCATCCTGAGTTGGAACCAAGGTTCCTTGGCTCTTGGGACAGACTTAGTTGGCATATGGAAGTTTAAGTCTAAGTTGCCCACTTGTTCCGGAGGCAGGGTTCTCTATTTATATCTTCAGATGAAGTTCTTCGTTCTTCTTCTTCAGAATGAGAGAAAACCTGTCCGAAGTGCTTCTTCCTCTCTAAGCTGCACATAACGGCTAGTTCTGCATTTTTCAGCAGGTGTAAGACACGATCTGAGAATCATCGATTCGCCTGGGTTGACGTCGTCTGGCTCCATGCTGAGCGAGTAACTTTGAGCTATGTCTTCAGTATTTAATGCGTGGAGTTCCAACTGTGGTATTTGTTTTGACCATTTTATCCCAGTGCATGCCAGCTAATGCTCATCAAGTGCTTTGGTCAGATATTTGAATTTCGACCGTTGAGAGTGTACGATGCTCAGAGATTCTTGCCGTTGATTCAGCGATGTCAGCTTGATTTGAGGAAAAGTAGAAAAGTAGTGGGACCAAGGAATATTGTATTAATTGTGTCCCTTTCTACTTTCTGCCGCAGCCAGTACATTAATAAATATGCAGACGAGGTAGAGGTCTTTTGATCCAAGAAGCAATTACTCAAGATGAGGAGAATAATTTCTTTAATGCTTCTGTTAACCTGATATCCTCGAAAAATACATTTCTTGATCTTTGTACCTTTGGCGCAATTTGACGCTTGAGCGGACAGAATCTTCCTTAGAGTTTGGCAGACGCAGTCTCCATTCAATGCTTGAAATTCCGTCAATAAGTGGCTTGTATCGGCAGACGAACTTTCTTCATTCAGTTCTTCTTTGAGGATTAGAATCTTCTTGGCTTAGAAGACTGAATCTTTTCTTTTCTTTTGTCGCTTCTTTTGAAGTTCTCCATCTGAGAAAGTTGATCCACAACTTCTTTGTATGATGCTAGAGAAGCTTCGATGCCGAAGATGTTTCTTCATAAGTTGTCATACTCTTCCAGCTTTAGATGAAGCAGTCTTTCTCTTAATAACTGTAGATTTGAGTAGCTGACTGTTTCAGCTTCTTGAAGTAGACTTTGACTTGAGCGTGTAGAGTTTGATGAAGTGTCCTTGAGAGAGGATGTTGACTGTTTGAAGCTACTGTTTTAACTCTCTTGAATCACCAGACTGTCTTATACATGAATGCTTTCCTTTGTATATTTTTGACAGTATTTCCTTCAGAGTGACCGGACGAACTCTTCTGGTGGACTAGTTCTCTTGATGATGCTTTGAGATCCATTCAGTCCCTTTAGAGATAGTTATTCCTGTGCATGAGAATTTTCACTACGTTAGGAATTTTATCTTTGACAATATTAAACCTTAAAGATATTGTTAATTACCAAAACATAATAATTCATTTAATTATTTGAATCTAACAAATCCTAGTAAAATAACCTCTTTGTGTGGGAAAAACTAGAAAACCTGGTCACTGTGAGTAGTCTTATCGGAAAACACAGTCGCAGGAGGGGAAAACTTAGTCACAACGGAATTCGAAACATGGAAAAAATGAGTCACCGAATGGGAAAATTTTACTCACCGGACGAGTTTCAATGGAAAATACTTGTAAAATAACCTCTTTGTGTCGGAATAACTCGAGAACCTCATCACCTTGACTAGTCTCACGGGAAAACTCAGTCACATGAGGGGAAAACTTAGTCAGTAAGGAATTAGTGTCATGGGAAAAATGAGTCACCGGATGGGAAAACATTTGTCAATGGACTAGTTTCAATGGCAAAACCTAGTAAAATAACCTC
Source organism: Acmispon strigosus (assembly GCA_030819835.1). Lineage (NCBI taxonomy): Eukaryota > Viridiplantae > Streptophyta > Magnoliopsida > Fabales > Fabaceae > Acmispon > Acmispon strigosus. Next base: position 18,389,526 of record JAUAMA010000004.1, on the reverse strand, counting down.
TTTGTGTTGGAATAACTCGAAAACCTGGCCACAGTGAGTAGTCTCATGGGAAAACTCAACCACAGGAGGGGGAAACTTAGTCACTAAGGAATTAGTGCCATGGGACTAATGAGTCAACTAATGGGAAAACGTTAGTAACCGAACGAGTTTCCATGGCAAATCCTAGTAAAATAACCTCTTTGTGTGGGAAAAACTAGAAAACATGGTCACTGTGAGTAGTCTCATCAGAAAACTCAGTCGCAGGAGGGGAAAACATAGTCACAAAGGAATTCGTGTCATGGAAAAAATGAGTCACCGGATGCGAAAATTTTACTCACCGGCGAGTTTCAAAAAAAAAATTACTTGTAAAATAACCTCTTTGTGTGGGAAAAACTCGAGAACCTCATTACCTTGACTAGTCTCACGGGAAAACTCAGTCACATGAGGGGAAAACTTAGTCACTAAGGAATTAGTGTCATGTGAAAAATTAGTCACCGGATGGGAAAACCTTAGTCAATGGACTAGTTTCAATGGCAAAACCTAGTAAAATAACCTCTTTGTGTTGGAATAACTCTAAAACCTGGCCACTGTGAGTAGTCTCATGGGAAAAGTCAGCCACAGGACCGGGAAACATAGTCACTAAGGAATTAGTGCCATGGGACTAATGAGTCAACTAATGGGAAAACCTTAGTCACCGAACGACTTTCCATGGCAAATCCTATTAAAATAACCTCTTTGTGACGGAAATACTAGAAAACCTTGTCACTGTGAGTAGTCTCATCGGAAAACTCAGTCGCAGGAGGGGAAAACATAGTTACAAAGGAATTTGTGTCATGGAAAAAATGAGTCACCGGATGGGAAAATTTTACTCACCGAACAAGTTTCAATGGAAAATACTTGTAAAATAACCTCTTTGTGTGGGAAAAACTCGAGAACCTCATCACCTTGACTAGTCTCACGGGAAAACTCAGTCACACGAGGGGAAAACTTAGTCACTAACGAATTAGTATCATGGGCAAATCGGGTCGCCGGATGGGAAAACCTTAGTCAATGGACTAGTTTTAATGGCAAAACCTAGTAAAATAACTTCTTTAAGTTGGAATAACTCGAAAACCCAGCCACTATGAGTAGTCAGTCTCATGGGAAAACTCAGCCACTAGAGGGGGAAACTTAGTCACTAAGGAATTAGTGCCATGGGACTAATGAGTCAACTAATGGGAAAACCTTAGTCACCGAACGACTTTCCATGGCAAATCCTATTAAAATAACCTCTTTGTGACGGAAAAACTATAAAACCTTGTCACTGTGAGTAGTCTCATCTCACAAAGGAATTTGTGTCATGGAAAAAATGAGTCACCGGATGGGAAAATTTTACTCACCGAACAAGTTTCAATGGAAAATACTTGTAAAATAACCTCTTTGTGTGGGAAAAACTCGAGAACCTCATCACCTTGACTAGTCTCACGGGAAAACTCAGTCACACGAGGGGAAAACTTAGTCACTAACGAATTAGTATCATGGGCAAATCGGGTCGCCGGATGGGAAAACCTTAGTCAATGGACTAGTTTCAATGGCAAAACCTAGTAAAATAACCTCTTTGTGTTGGAATAACTCTAAAACCTGGCCACTGTGAGTAGTCTCATGGGAAAAGTCAGCCACAGGACCGGGAAACATAGTCACTAAGGAATTAGTGCCATGGGACTAATGAGTCAACTAATGGGAAAACCTTAGTCACCGAACGACTTTCCATGGCAAATCCTATTAAAATAACCTCTTTGTGACGGAAATACTAGAAAACCTTGTCACTGTGAGTAGTCTCATCGGAAAACTCAGTCGCAGGAGGGGAAAACATAGTCACAAAGGAATTTGTGTCATGGAAAAAATGAGTCACCGGATGGGAAAATTTTACTCACCAACAAGTTTCAATGGAAAATACTTGTAAAATAACCTCTTTGTGTGGGAAAAGCTCGAGAACCTCATCACCTTGACTAGTCTCACGGGAAAACTCAGTCACATGAGGGGAAAACTTAGTCAGTAAGGAATTAGTGTCATGGGAAAAATGAGTCACCGGATGGGAAAACCTTTGTCAATGGACTAGTTTCAATGGCAAAACCTAGTAAAATAACCTCTTTATGTTGGAATAACTCGAAAACCTGGCCACAGTGAGTAGTCTCATGGGAAAACTCAACCACAGGAGGGGGAAACTTAGTCACTAAGGAATTAGTGCCATGGGACTAATGAGTCAACTAATGGGAAAACGTTAGTAACCGAACGAGTTTCCATGGCAAATCCTAGTAAAATAACCTCTTTGTGTGGGAAAAACTAGAAAACATGGTCACTGTGAGTAGTCTCATCAGAAAACTCAGTCGCAGGAGGGGAAAACATAGTCACAAAGGAATTCGTGTCATGGAAAAAATGAGTCACCGGATGCGAAAATTTTACTCACCGGCGAGTTTCAATAAAAAAATTACTTGTAAAATAACCTCTTTGTGTGGGAAAAACTCGAGAACCTCATTACCTTGACTAGTCTCACGGGAAAACTCAGTCACATGAGGGGAAAACTTAGTCACTAACGAATTAGTATCATGTGAAAAATTAGTCACCGGATGGGAAAACCTTAGTCAATGGACTAGTTTCAATGGCAAAACCTAGTAAAATAACCTCTTTGTGTTGGAATAACTCTAAAACCTGGCCACTGTGAGTAGTCTCATGGGAAAAGTCAGCCACAGGACCGGGAAACATAGTCACTAAGGAATTAGTGCCATGGGACTAATGAGTCAACTAATGGGAAAACCTTAGTCACCGAACGACTTTCCATGGCAAATCCTATTAAAATAACCTCTTTGTGACGGAAATACTAGAAAACCTTGTCACTGTGAGTAGTCTCATCGGAAAACTCAGTCGCAGGAGGGGAAAACATAGTCACAAAGGAATTTGTGTCATGGAAAAAATGAGTCACCGGATGGGAAAATTTTACTCACCGAACAAGTTTCAATGGAAAATACTTGTAAAATAACCTCTTTGTGTGGGAAAAACTCGAGAACCTCATCACCTTGACTAGTCTCACGGGAAAACTCAGTCACACGAGGGGAAAACTTAGTCACTAACGAATTAGTATCATGGGCAAATCGGGTCGCCGGATGGGAAAACCTTAGTCAATGGACTAGTTTTAATGGCAAAACCTAGTAAAATAACCTCTTTAAGTTGGAATAACTCGAAAACCCAGCCACTATGAGTAGTCAGTCTCATGGGAAAACTCAGCCACTAGAGGGGGAAACTTAGTCACTAAGGAATTAGTGCCATGGGACTAATGAGTCAACTAATGGGAAAACCTTAGTCACCGAACGACTTTCCATGGCAAATCCTATTAAAATAACCTCTTTGTGACGGAAAAACTATAAAACCTTGTCACTGTGAGTAGTCTCATCTCACAAAGGAATTTGTGTCATGGAAAAAATGAGTCACCGGATGGGAAAATTTTACTCACCGAACAAGTTTCAATGGAAAATACTTGTAAAATAACCTCTTTGTGAGGGAAAAACTCGAGAACCTCATCACCTTGACTAGTCTCACGGGAAAACTCAGTCACACGAGGGGAAAACTTAGTCACTAACGAATTAGTATCATGTGAAAAATTAGTCACCGGATGGGAAAACCTTAGTCAATGGACTAGTTTCAATGGCAAAACCTAGTAAAATAACCTCTTTGTGTTGGAATAACTCTAAAACCTGGCCACTGTGAGTAGTCTCATGGGAAAAGTCAGCCACAGGACCGGGAAACATAGTCACTAAGGAATTAGTGCCATGGGACTAATGAGTCAACTAATGGGAAAACCTTAGTCACCGAACGACTTTCCATGGCAAATCCTATTAAAATAACCTCTTTGTGACGGAAATACTAGAAAACCTTGTCACTGTGAGTAGTCTCATCGGAAAACTCAGTCGCAGGAGGGGAAAACATAGTCACAAAGGAATTTGTGTCATGGAAAAAATGAGTCACCGGATGGGAAAATTTTACTCACCGAACAAGTTTCAATGGAAAATACTTGTACAATAACCTCTTTGTGTGGGAAAAACTCGAGAACCTCATCACCTTGACTAGTCTCACGGGAAAACTCAGTCACACGAGGGGAAAACTTAGTCACTAACGAATTAGTATCATGGGCAAATCGGGTCGCCGGATGGGAAAACCTTAGTCAATGGACTAGTTTTAATGGCAAAACCTAGTAAAATAACCTCTTTAAGTTGGAATAACTCGAAAACCCAGCCACTATGAGTAGTCAGTCTCATGGGAAAACTCAGCCACTAGAGGGGGAAACTTAGTCACTAAGGAATTAGTGCCATGGGACTAATGAGTCAACTAATGGGAAAACCTTAGTCACCGAACGACTTTCCATGGCAAATCCTATTAAAATAACCTCTTTGTGACGGAAAAACTATAAAACCTTGTCACTGTGAGTAGTCTCATCTCACAAAGGAATTTGTGTCATGGAAAAAATGAGTCACCGGATGGGAAAATTTTACTCACCGAACAAGTTTCAATGGAAAATACTTGTAAAATAACCTCTTTGTGAGGGAAAAACTCGAGAACCTCATCACCTTGACTAGTCTCACGGGAAAACTCAGTCACACGAGGGGAAAACTTAGTCACTAACGAATTAGTATCATGGGCAAATCGGGTCGCCGGATGGGAAAACCTTAGTCAATGGACTAGTTTCAATGGCAAAACCTAGTAAAATAACCTCTTTGTGTTGGAATAACTCTAAAACCTGGCCACTGTGAGTAGTCTCATGGGAAAAGTCAGCCACAGGACCGGGAAACATAGTCACTAAGGAATTAGTGCCATGGGACTAATGAGTCAACTAATGGGAAAACCTTAGTCACCGAACGACTTTCCATGGCAAATCCTATTAAAATAACCTCTTTGTGACGGAAATACTAGAAAACCTTGTCACTGTGAGTAGTCTCATCGGAAAACTCAGTCGCAGGAGGGGAAAACATAGTCACAAAGGAATTTGTGTCATGGAAAAAATGAGTCACCGGATGGGAAAATTTTACTCACCAACAAGTTTCAATGGAAAATACTTGTAAAATAACCTCTTTGTGTGGGAAAAGCTCGAGAACCTCATCACCTTGACTAGTCTCACGGGAAAACTCAGCCACATGAGGGGAAAACTTAGTCACTAATGAATTAGTGTCATGGGAAAAATGAGTCACCGGATGGGAAAACCGTAGTCAATGGACTAGTTCCAATGGCAAAACCTAGTAAAATTACCTCTTTGTGTTGGAATAACTCGAGAACCTCATCACCTTGACTAGTGTGACGGGAAAACTCAGTCACACGAGGGGAAAACTTAGTCACTAAGGAATTAGTGTCATGAGACTAACGAGTCACCGGATGGGAAAACCTAAGTCAATGGACTAGTTTCAATGGAAAAACCTAGTAAAATAACCTCCTTGTGTTGGAATAACTCGAAAACCTAGCCACTCTGAGTAGTCTCATGGGAAACTTCAGCCACAGGAGGGGGAAACTTAGTCACTAAGGAATTAGTGCCATGGGACTAATGAGTCAAGTAATGGGAAAACCTTAGCCAACGAACGAGTTTCCATGGCAAATCCTAATAAAATAACCTCTTTATGTGGGAAATACTAGAAAACCTTGTCACTGTGAGTAGTCTCATCGAAAAACTCAGTCGCAGGAGGCGAAAACTTAGCCACAAAGGAATTCATGTCATGGAAAAAATGAGTCACCGGATGGGAAATTTTTACTCATCGGACGAGTTTCAATGGAAAATACTTGTAAAATAACCTCTTTATGTGGGAAAAACTCGAAAACCTCATCACCTTGACTAGTGTCACGGGAAAACTCAGTCACACGAGGGGAAAACTTAGTCACTAAGGAATTAGTGTCATGGGAAAAATGAGTCACCGGATGGGAAAACCTAAGTGAATGGACTAGTTTCGATGGCAAAACCTAGCAAAATAACCTCTTTGTGTTGGAATTACTCGAAAACCTAGCCACTGTGAGTAGTCTCGTGGGAAAACTCAGCCACAGGAGGGGGGAACTTAGTCACTAAGGAATTATTGCCATGGGACTAATGAGTCAAGTAATGGGAAAACCTTAGTCGCCGAACGAGTTTCCATGGCAAATCCTAGTAAAATAACCTCTTTATGTGGGAAAAACTAGAAAACCTTGTCACTGTGAGTAGACTCATCGGAAAACTCAGTCTCAGGAGGGGAAAACTTAGTCACAAAGGAATTCATGTCATCGAAAAAATGAGTCACCGGATGGGAAAATTTTACTCACCGGACGAGTTTCGATGGAAAATACTTGTAAAATAACCTCTTTGTGTGGGAAAAACTCGAGAACCTCATCACCTTGACTAGTGTGACCGGAAAACTCAGTCACACGAGGGGAAAACTTAGTCACTATGGAATTAGTGTCATGAGACTAATGAGTCACCGGATGGGAAAACCTAAGTTAATGGACTAGTTTCGATGGCAAAACCTAGTAAAATAACCTCTTTCTGTTGGAATAACTCGAAAACCTAGCCACTGTGAGTAGTCTCGTGGGAAAACTCAGCCACAGGAGGGGGAAACTTAGTCACTAAGGAATTAGTGCCATGGGACTAATGAGTCAAGTAATGGGAAAACCTTAGTCACCGAACGAGTTTCCATGGCAAATCCTAGTAAAATAACCTCTTTGTGTGGAAAAAACTAGAAAACCTTGTCACTGTGAGTAGTCTCATCGGAAAACTCAGTCGCAGGAGGGGAAAACTTAGACACAAAGGAATTCGTGTCATGGGAAAAATGAGTCACCGGATGGTAAAATTTTACTCACCCGACGAGTTTCAATGGAAAATACTTGTAAAATAACCACTTAATGTGGGAAAAACTCGAGAACCTCATCCTCTTGACTAGTCTCACGGGAAAACTTAGTCACACGAGGGGAAAACTTTGTCACTAAGGAATTAGTGTCATGGGAAAAATGAGTCACCGGATGGGAAAATTTTAGTCACCGGACGAGTTTCGATGGAAAATACTTGTAAAATAACCTCTTTGTGTGGGAAAAACTCGAGAACCTCATCACCTTGACTAGTGTGACGGGAAAACTCAGGCACACGAGGGGAAAACTTAGTCACTAAGGAATTAGTGTCATGAGACTAACGAGTCACCGGATGGGAAAACCTAAGTCAATGGACTAGTTTCAATGGAAAAACCTAGTAAAATAACCTCCTTGTGTTGGAATAACTCGAAAACCTAGCCACTCTGAGTAGTCTCATGGGAAACTTCAGCCACAGGAGGGGGAAACTGAGTCACTAAGGAATTAGTGCCATGGGACTAATGAGTCAAGTAATGGGAAAACATTAGTCACCGAACGAGTTTCCATGGCAAATCCTAGTAAAATAACCTCTTTATGTGGGAAATACTAGAAAACCTTGTCACAGTAGTAGTCTCATTGAAAAACTCAGTCGCAGGAGAGGAAAACTTAGCCACAAAGGAATTCATGTCATGGAAAAAATGAGTCACCGGATGGGAAATTTTTACTCACCGGACGAGTTTCAATGGAAAATACTTGTAAAATAACCTCTTTATGTGGGAAAAACTCGAGAACCTCATCACCTTGACTAGTGTCACGGGAAAACTCAGTCACACGAGGGGAAAACTTAGTCACTAAGGAATTAGTGTCATGGGAAAAATGAGTCACCGGATGGGAAAACCTAAGTTAATGGACTAGTTTCGATGGCAAAACCTAGTAAAATAACCTCTTTCTGTTGGAATAACTCGAAAACCTAGCCACTGTGAGTAGTCTCGTGGGAAAACTCAGCCACAGGAGGGGGAAACTTAGTCACTAAGGAATTAGTGCCATGGGACTAATGAGTCAAGTAATGGGAAAACCTTAGTCACCGAACGAGTTTCCAAGGCAAATCCTAGTAAAATAACCTCTTTGTGTGGAAAAAACTAGAAAACCTTGTCACTGTGAGTAGTCTCATCGGAAAACTCAGTCGCAGGAGGGGAAAACTTAGACACAAAGGAATTCGTGTCATGGGAAAAATGAGTCACCGGATGGTAAAATTTTACTCACCCGACGAGTTTCAATGGAAAATACTTGTAAAATAACCACTTAATGTGGGAAAAACTCGAGAACCTCATCCTCTTGACTAGTCTCACGGGAAAACTTAGTCACACGAGGGGAAAACTTTGTCACTAAGGAATTAGTGTCATGGGAAAAATGAGTCATCGGATGGGAAAATTTTACTCACTGGACGAGTTTCAATGGAAAATACTTGTAAAATAACCTCTTTGTGTGGGAAAAACTCGAGAACCTCATCACCTTGACTAGTGTGACGGGAAAACTCAGTCACACGAGGGGAAAACTTAGTCACTAAGGAATTAGTGTCATGAGACTAACGAGTCACCGGATGGGAAAACCTAAGTCAATGGACTAGTTTCAATGGAAAAACCTAGTAAAATAACCTCCTTGTGTTGGAATAACTCGAAAACCTAGCCACTCTGAGTAGTCTCATGGGAAACTTCAGCCACAGGAGGGGGAAACTTAGTCACTAAGGAATTAGTGCCATGGGACTAATGAGTCAAGTAATGGGAAAACCTTAGCCACCGAATGAGTTTCCATGGCAAATCCTAATAAAATAACCTCTTTATGTGGGAAATACTAGAAAACCTTGTCACTGTGAGTAGTCTCATCGAAAAACTCAGTCGCAGGAGGCGAAAAAATAGCCACAAAGGAATTCATGTCATGGAAAAAATGAGTCACCGGATGGGAAATTTTTACTCATCGGACGAGTTTCAATGGAAAATACTTGTAAAATAACCTCTTTATGTGGGAAAAACTCGAAAACCTCATCACCTTGACTAGTGTCACGGGAAAACTCAGTCACACGAGGGGAAAACTTAGTCACTAAGGAATTAGTGTCATGGGAAAAATGAGTCACCGGATGGGAAAACCTTAGTCAACGGACTAGTTTCAGTGCCAAAACCTAGTAAAATAACCTCTTTGTATTGGAATAACTCGAAAACCAAGCCACTGTGAGTAGTCTCATGGGAAAACTCAGCCACAGGAGGGGGAAACTTAGTCACTAAGGAATTAGTGCCACGGGACTAATGAGTCAACTAATGGGAAAACCACCGAACGAGTTTCCATGGCAAATCCTAGTAAAATAACCTCTTTATGTGGGAAAAACTAGAAAACATTGTCACTGTGAGTAGTCTCATCGGAAAACTCAGTCGCAGGAGGGGAAAACTTAGTCACAAATGAATTCGTGTCATGGAAAAAATGAGTCACCGGATTGGAAAATTTTACTCACGGGGACGAGTTTCAATGGAAAATACTTGTAAAATAACCTATTTGTGTGGGAAAAACTCGAGAACCTCATCACCTTGACTAGTCTCACGGGAAAACTCAGTCACATGAGGGGAAAGCTTAGTCACTAAGGAATTAAAGTCATGGGAAAAATGAGTCACCGGATGGGAAAACCTTAGTGAACGGACTAGTTTCAATGGCAAAACCCAGTAAAATAACCTTTTTGTGTTGGAATAACAAGAAAACCCAGCCACTGTGAGTAGTCTCATGGAAAAACTCAGCCACAGGAGGGGGAAACTTAGTCACTAAGGAATTAGTGCCATGGGACTAATGAGTAAACTAATGGGAAAACCTTAGTCACCGAACGAGTTTCCATGGCAAATCCTAGTAAAATAACCTCTTTGTGTGGGAAAAACTAGAAAACATTGTCACTGTGAGTAGTCTCATCGGAAAACTCCGTCGCAGGAGCGGAAGACTTAGTCACAAATGAATTCGTGTCATGGAAAAAATGAGTCACCGGATGGGAAAATTTTACACACGGGGACGAGTTTCAATGGAAAATACTTGTAAAATAACCTCTTTGTGTGGAAAAAACTCGAGAACCTCATGACCTTGACTAGTCTCACGGGAAAACTCAGTCACACGAGGGGAAAACTTAGTCACTAAGGAACTAGTGTCATGGGAAAAATGAGTCACCGGATTGCAAAACCTTAGTCAATGGACGAGTTTCAATGGCAAAACCCAGTAAAATAACCTCTTTGTGTGGGAATAACTCGAAAACCCAGCCACTGTGAGTAGTCTCATGGGAAAACTCAGCCACAAGTGGGGGAAAGTTAGTCACTAAGGAATTAGTGCCATGGGACTAATGAGTCAACTAATGGGAAAACCTTAGTCACCGAAGGAGTTTCCATGGCAATTCCTAGTAAAATAACCTCTATGTGTGGGAAAAACTAGAAAACCTTGTCACTGTGAGTAGTCTCATCAAAAACTCAGTCGCAGGTGGGGAAGACTTAGTCACAAAGGAATTCGTGTCGTGGAAAAAATGAGTCACCGGATGGGAAAATTTTACTCACCGGACGAGTTTCAATGGAAAACACTTGTAAAATAACCTCTTTGTATGGGAAAAACTCGAGAACTTTATATCCTTGACTAGTCTCACGGGAAAACTCAGTCACACGAGGGGAAAACTTAGTCACTAAGGAATTAGTATCATGGGCAAAACGAGTCACCGGATGGGAAAACCTTAGTCAATAGACTAGTTTCAATGGAAAAACCTAGTAAAATAACCTCTTTGTGTTGGAATAACTCGAAAACCCAACCACTGTGAGTAGTCTCATGGGAAAACTCAGCCACAGGAGGGGGAAACTTAGTCACTAAGGAATTAGTGCCATGGGTCTAATGAGTCAACTAATGGGAAAACCTTAGTCACCGAACGAGTTTCCATGGCAAATCCTAGTAAAATAACCTCTTTGGGTGGGAAAAACTAGAAAACCTTGTCACAGTGAGTAGTCTCATCTGAAAACTCAGTCGCTGGAGGGGAAGACTTAGTCACAAAGGAATTCGTGTCATGGAAAAAATTAGTCACCGGATGGGAAAATTTTACTCACCGGACGAGTTTCAATGGAAAACATTTGTAAAATAACCTCTTTGTGTGGGAGAAACTCGAGAACCTCATATCTTTCACTAGTTTCACGGGAAAACTCAGTCACACGAGGGGAAAACTTAGTCACTAAGGAATTAGTGTCATGGGAAAAATGAGTCACCGGATGGGAAAGCCTTAGTCAATGGACTAGTTTCAATGGCAAAACCTAGTGAAATAACCTCTTTGTGTTGGAATAACTCGAAAACCCAGCCACTGTGAGTAGTCTCATGGGAAAACTCAGCCACAAGAGGGGGAAACTTAGTCACTAAGGAATTAGTTCCATGGGACTAATGAGTCAACTAATGGGAAAACCTTAATCAATGGACGAGTTTCAATGGAAAAACCTAGTAAAATAACCTCTTTGTTTTGGAATAATTCGAAAACCCAGCCACTGTTAGTAGTCTCATGGGAAAACTCAGCCACAAGAGGGGGGAACTTAGTCACTAAAGTATTAGTGCCATGGGACTAATGAGTCAACTAATGGGAAAACCTTAGTCACCGAATGAGTTTCCATGGCAAATCCTAGTAAAATAACCTCTTTGTGTGGGAAAAACTAGAAAACTCACTGTGAGTAGTCTCATCAAAAACTCAGTCGCAGGAGGGGAAGACTTAGTTACAAAGGAATTTGTGTCATGGAAAAAATGAGTCACCGGATGGGAAACTTTTACTCACCGGACAAGTTTCAATGGAAAACACTTGTAAAATAACCTCTTTGTGTGGGAAAAACTCGAGAACCTGATATCCTTGACTAGTCTGATGGGAAAACTCAGTCACACGAGGGGAAAACATAGTCACTAAGGAATTAGTATCATGGGCAAAACAAGTCACCGGATGGGAAAACCTTAGTCAATGGACTTGTTTCAATGGCAAAACCTAGTAAAATAACCTCTTTGTGTTGGAATAACTCGAAAACCCAGCCACTATGAGTAGTCTCATGGGAAAACTCAGCCACAGGATGGGGAAACTTAGTCACTAAGGAATTTGTGCCATGGGACTAATGAGTCAACTAATGGGAAAACCTTAGTCACCGAACGAGTTTCCATGGAAAATCCTAGTAAAATAACCGCTTTGTGTGGGAAAAACAAGAAAACCTTGTCACAGTGAGTAGTCTCATCGGAAAACTCAGTCGCAAGAGGGGAAGACTTAGTCACAAAGGAATTCGTTTTATGGAAAAAATGAGTCACCGGATGCGATAATTTTACTCACCGGACGAGTTTCAATGGAAAACACTTGAAAAAGAACCTCCTTGTGTGGGAGAAACTCGAGAACCTCATATCCTTCACTAGTCTCACAGGAAAACTCAGTCACACGAGGGGAAAACTTAGTCACTAAGGAATTAGTGTCATGGGAAAAATGAGTCACCAGATGGGAAAACCTTAGTCAATGGACTAGTTTCAATGGCAAAACCTAGTAAAATAACCTCTTTGTGTTGGAATAACTCGAAAACCCAGCCACTGTGAGTAGTCTCATGGGAAAACTCAGCCATAAGAAGGGGAAACTTAGTCACTAAGGAATTAGTACCATGGGACTAATGAGTCAACTAATGGAAAAACCTTACTCACCGAATGAGTTTCCATGGCAAATACTAGTAAAATATCCTCTTTGTGTGGGAATGACTTGAAAACCCAGCCACTGCTAGTCTCATGGGAAAACTCAGCCACAAGAGGGGGAAACTTAGTCACTAAGGAATTAGTGTCATGGGACTAATGAGTCAACTAATGGGAAAACCTTAGTCACCGAATGAGTTTCCATGGCAAATCCTAGTAAAATAACCTCATTGTGTGGGAAAAACTAGAAAACCTTGTCACAGTGAGTAGTCTCATCGGAAAACTCAGTCGCAAGAGGGGAAGACTTAGTCACAAAGGAATTCGTGTCATGGAAAAATTGAGTCACCGGATGCGATAATTTTACTCACCGGACGAGTTTCAATGGAAAACACTTGTAAAATAACCTCTTTGTGTGGGAAAAACTCGAGAACCTCATATCCTTGACTAGTCTCACAGGAAAAGTCAGTCACACGAGGGGAAAACTTAGTCACTAAGGAATTAGTATCATGGGCAAAACGAGTCAACGGATGGGAAAACCTTAGTCAATGGACTAGTTTCAATGGCAAAACCTAGTAAAATAACCTATATGTGTTGGAATAACTCGAAAACCCAGCCACTGTGAGTAGTCAGTCTCATGGGAAAACTCAGCCACAAGAGGGGGAAACTTAGTCACTAAGGAATTAGTGCCATGGGACTAATGAGTCAACTAATGGGAAAACCTTACTCACCGAATGAGTTTCCATGGCAAATACTAGTAACATAACCTCTTTCTGTGGGAATAACTTGAAAACCCAGCCACTGTGAGTAGTCTCATGGGAAAACTCAGCCACAAGAGGGGGAAACTTAGTCCCTAAGGAATTAGTGTCGTGGGACTAATGAGTCAACTAATGGGAAAACCTTAGTCACCGAATGAGTTTCCATGGCAAATCCTAGTAAAATAACCTCATTGTGTGGGAAAAACTAGAAAACCTTGTCACATTGACTAGTCTCATCAAAAACTCAGTCGCAGGAGGGGAAGACTTAGCCGCAAAGGAATTCGTGTCATGGAAAAAATGAGTCACCGGATGGGAAAATTTTACTCACCAGACGAGTTTCAATGGAAAATACTTGTAAAATAACCTCTTTCTGTGGGAAAAACTCGAGAACCTCATATCCTTAACTAGTCTGACGGGAAAACTCAGTCACACGAGGGGAAAACTTAGTCACTAAGGAATTATTATCATGGGCAAAACGAGTCACCGGATGGGAAAACCTTAGTCAATGGACTAGCTTCAATGGAAAAACCTAGTAAAATAACCTCTTTGTGTTGGAATAATTCGAAAACCCAGCCACTGTGAGTAGTCAGTCTCATGGGAAAACTCAGCCACTAGAGGGGGAAACTTAGTCAGTAAGGAATTGGTGCATGGGACTAATGAGTGAACTAATGGGAAAACCTTACTCACCGAATGAGTTTCCAAGGCAAATCCTAGTAAAATAACCTCATTGTGTGGGAAAAACTAGAAAACCTTGTCACAGTGAGTAGTCTCATCGGAAAACTCAGTCGCACGAGGGGAAGACTTAGTCACAAAGGAATTCGTGTCATGGAAAAATTGAGTCAACGGATGCGATAATTTTACTCACCGGACGAGTTTCAATGGAAAACACTTGTAAAATAACCTCTTTGTGTGGGAAAAACTCGAGAAACTCATATCCTTGACTAGTCTCACAGGAAAACTCAGTCACACGAGGGGAAAACTTAGTCACTAAGGAATTAGTATCATGGGCAAAACGAGTCAACGGATGGGAAAACCTTAGTCAATGGACTAGTTTCAATGGCAAAACCTAGTAAAATAACCTATGTGTTGGAATAACTCGAAAACCCAGCCACTGTGAGTAGTCAGTCTCATGGGAAAACTCAGCCACAAGAGGGGGAAACTTAGTCACTAAGGAATTAGTGCCATGGGACTAATGAGTCAACTAATGGGAAAACCTTACTCACCGAATGAGTTTCCATGGCAAATACTAGTAAAATAACCTCTTTGTGTGGGAATAACTTGAAAACCCAGCCACTGTGAGTAGTCTCATGGGAAAACTCAGCCACAAGAGGGGGAAACTTAGTCCCTAAGGAATTAGTGTCGTGGGACTAATGAGTCAACTAATGGGAAAACCTTAGTCACCGAATGAGTTTCCATGGCAAATCCTAGTAAAATAACCTCATTGTGTGGGAAAAACTAGAAAACCTTGTCACATTGACTAGTCTCATAAAAAACTCAGTCGCAGGAGGGGAAGACTTAGCCACAAAGGAATTCGTGTCATGGAAAAAATGAGTCACCGGATGGGAAAATTTTACTCACCGGACGAGTTTCAATGGAAAATACTTGTTAAATCACCTCTTTCTGTGGGAAAAACTCGAGAACCTCATATCCTTAACTAGTCTGACGGGAAAACTCAGTCACACGAGGGGAAAATTTAGTCACTAAGGAATTATTATCATGGGCTAAACGAGTCACCGGATGGGAAAACCTTGGTCAATGGACTAGCTTCTTTGGAAAAACCTAGTAAAATAACCACTTTGTGTTGGAATAATTCGAAAACCCAGCCACTGTGAGTAGTCAGTCTCATGGGAAAACTCAGCCACTAGAGGGGGAAACTTAGTCAGTAAGGAATTGGTGCCATGGGACTAATGAGTGAACTAATGGGAAAACCTTACTCACCGAATGAGTTTCCAAGGCAAATCCTAGTAAAATAACCTCATTGTGTGGGAAAAACTAGAAAACCTTGTCACAGCGAGTAGTCTCATCGGAAAACTCAGTCGCAAGAGGGGAAGACTTAGTCACAAAGGAATTCGTGTCATGGAAAAAATGAGTCACCGGATGCGATAATTTTACTCACCGGACGAGTTTCAATGGAAAACACTTGTAAAATAACCTCTTTGTGTGGGAAAAACTCGAGAACCTCATATCCTTGACTAGTCTCACAGGAAAACTCAGTGACACGAGGGGAAAACTTAGTCACTAAGGAATTAGTATCATGGGCAAAACGAGTCAACGGATGGGAAAACCTTAGTCAATGGACTAGTTTCAATGGCAAAACCTAGTAAAATAACCTATATGTGTTGGAATAACTCGAAAACCCAGCCACTGTGAGTAGTCAGTCTCATGGGAAAACTCAGCCACAAGAGGGGGAAACTTAGTCACTAAGGAATTAGTGCCATGGGACTAATGAGTCAACTAATGGGAAAACCTTACTCACCGAATGAGTTTCCATGGCAAATACTAGTAAAATAACCTCTTTGTGTGGGAATAACTTGAAAACCCAGCCACTGTGAGTAGTCTCATGGGAAAACTCAGCCACAAGAGGGGGAAACTTAGTCACTAAGGAATTAGTGCCATGGGACTAATGAGTCAACTAATGGGAAAACCTTAGTCACCGAATGAGTTTCCATGGCAAATCCTAGTAAAATAACCTCATTGTGTGGGAAAAACTAGAAAACCTTGTCACATTGACTAGTCTCATCAAAAACTCAGTCGCAGGAGGGGAAGACTTAGCCACAAAGGAATTCGTGTCATGGAAAAAATGAGTCACCGGATGGGAAAATTTTACTCACCGGACGAGTTTCAATGGAAAATACTTGTAAAATCACCTCTTTTTGTGGGAAAAACTCGAGAACCTCATATCCTTAACTAGTCTGACGGGAAAACTCAGTCACACGAGGGGAAAATTTAGTCACTAAGGAATTATTATCATGGGCAAAACGAGTCACCGGATGGGAAAACCTTGGTCAATGGACTAGCTTCAATGGAAAAACCTAGTAAAATAACCTCTTTGTGTTGGAATAATTCGAAAACCCAGCCACTGTGAGTAGTCAGTCTCATGGGAAAACTCAGCCACTAGAGGGGGAAACTTAGTCAGTAAGGAATTGGTGCCATGGGACTAATGAGTGAACTAATGGGAAAACCTTACTCACCGAATGAGTTTCCAAGGCAAATCCTAGTAAAATAACCTCATTGTGTGGGAAAAACTAGAAAACCTTGTCACAGTGAGTAGTCTCATCGGAAAACTCAGTCGCAAGAGGGGAAGACTTAGTCACAAAGGAATTCGTGTCATGGAAAAAATGAGTCACCGGATGCGATAATTTTACTCACCGGACGAGTTTCAATGGAAAACACTTGTAAAATAACCTCTTTGTGTGGGAAAAACTCGAGAACCTCATATCCTTGACTAGTCTCACAGGAAAAGTCAGTCACACGAGGGGAAAACTTAGTCACTAAGGAATTAGTATCATGGGTAAAACGAGTCAACGGATGGGAAAACCTTAGTCAATGGACTAGTTTCACCGTCTTGACATACTGGCCCAGATGACCCGCCTTTATCAACCGTTCAACCTCCCGCTGTAGGGTAACACAGTCGTCCGTGTCTTGACCCAGGACGCCATGATAATCACACCATCTTCGGGTGTCTACATTGGGCGGGGGATGCTTGGGAGGATAGGGGCGAGCAATCAAATTAGTTTCTCTATTGTCTGTCAATATCTGTGAGAGACCAACCGCCAATGGTACCTTCGCCCGGTGGGCTACCGGGGAGTACCGGGGTACTGAAGCCACTGGTCGCGGCGCCTGGCGTTGAGGCGCTGGCCGTGACCCAGCTTCTGGGCGAGCTACATAGTTCCGGCGTTGCTGATTAGCGAAGGCAGCAGTTTGGTACGGGTTACTTCGGTTGGCCCTTGGAGGATCATGTTGAACAAACGCATCCCCCTGCTTTCCTTTCCCTTCTTGCCTCCTCAGTGGCGCATCCAACATATCCCGCTTTCTCTTCTGTTCATCATCCTCTTCCTCTAATATAAAGTCATGGACATGAGCTCAGAGGTCCGCCATGTCACGTGGCGGGCGTCTGCTAAGCTTATTGTTCAGCGCACCCGCCCGCAAGCCTTGCTTAAAGGCATTCACACACGTCTCCTGGGGGGGATCCTCGATCCGTACCAATGTGGCGTTGAACCTCGCCATATATTGCTTTAGCGTTTCTGATGCGCCCTAACGAATGTTGAATAGTGCGCCCGTCGTTACCCTCTGACTCCTGCTTGCCGCAAAATGTGACAGGAACTTACATGAAAACTCGGTGAAGCTATTTATGGAATGTGTTGGTAATTTAGAAAACCAAGCCAACGCCGTCCCCTTCAGTGTTGATGGGAACAATCTGCATCGAACCGCGTCAGGCGCCTGACTAATCACCATTTTGGTCATAAACGCCTGTAAGTGTTCCTTAGGGTCCGATTCGCCAGAGTACGTGTCTAACACCAAGTGCTTTACCACGTCCGGGATAGGGACCGCCTGGATGGCGGGTGAAAAGGGTTGGAAATCGACCACAGTCTCAGCTTCTCTAAGGCTCTCCACACCAGGATCCTTTTGTTGACGAAAATACTCCAACTGGGCCTGTAGATGCTGATTCTGCTGTTGTACAAAATCCAGGGCGCCACACACCCGATTCCATTCAGCCATAGAAACGGCGAAGGGAATCTGGCTGGACGCGCCGTCACCCTGCGCGTCCGCCTGCGGCGAACCTGGATTTGGGATAGGAGTCGGCGGAGGCGTGGGAGACGGTTCAGGCTGACGGCTCGCCGTTCGTCCTCCACGCCCGCGGCCTCCCCTACGACGGCCAGTGCCTGACATAGCTAATTGTTGAGTGCGTAGGGTTTGGTTTACCTTCCCCACAGACGGCGCCAAAAATGTTCTAGGAAAATAATACAATAGTCAATAGCTGAATGTTTCTTCTTGTTTATTAAAAATTGTCAACCCCTTTTACAGTGGCCTCCCCTAGCTATTTATAGGGAGTAAAACTCTATGGGCCGTCAGAATCAGCCCAATACATTATAAAGTCTAAGCCCTATGCCTATTACAGGTTTTCCCCTACCGTCTAGGTAAACACTAATCCGGTCGTGGGCGCACGACGCGCTTTCCGCGCCGCTCAACAAGGAAAACCCCCAACTGAAACCTAACCGCCCCTATTATGCAGTCTTTGGCGGTCGCCCTGTCCATCCTCTTTGTGTGGGAAAAACTAGAAAACCTTGTCACTGTGAGTAGTCTCATCGGAAAACTCAGTCGAAGGAGGGGAAAACTTAGTCACAAAGGAATTCGTGTGATGGAAAAAAAGAGTCACCGGATGGGAAAATTTTACTCACCGGACGAGTTTCAATGGAAAATACTTGTAAAATAACCTCTTTGTGTGGGAAAAATTCGAGAACCTCTTTGACTAGTCTTACGGGAAAACTCAGTCACATGAGGGGAAAACTTAGTCACTAAGAAATTAGTATCATGGGAAAAATGAGTCACCGGATGGGAAAACCTTAGTCAATGGACTAGTTTCAATGGCAAAACATAGTAAAATAACCTCTTTGTGTTGGAATAACTCGAAAACCTGGCCACTGTGAGTAGTCTCATGGGAAAACTCAGCCACAAGAGGGGGAAACTTGGTCACTAAGGAATTAGTGCCATGGGACTAATGAGTCAACTAATGGGAAAACCTTAGTCACTAAACGAGATTCCATGGCAAATCCAAGTAAAATGACCTCTTTGTGTGGTAAAAACTAGAAAACCTTGTCGCTGTGAGTGGTCTCATGGGAAAACTCAGCAACAGGAGGGGGAAACTTAGTCACTAAGGAATTAGTACCATGGGACTAATCAGTGAACTAATGGCAAAACATTAGTCACCGAACAAGTTTCCCTGGAAAATCCTAGTAAAATAACCTCTTTGTGTGGGAAAAATTAGAAAACCTTGTCACAGTGAGTAGTCTCATCGGAAAACTCAGTCGCAGGAGGGGAAAATTTAGTCACAAAGGAATTCGTGTCCTGGAAAAAATGAGTCACCGGATGGGAAAATTTTACTCACCGGACGAGTTTAAATGAAAAATAATTGTAAAATAACCTCTTTGTGTGGCAAAATATCGAGAACCTCATCACCTTGACTAGTCTGACGGGAAAACTCAGTCACATGAGGGGAAAACTTAGTCACTAAGGAATTAGTGTCATGGGAAAAATGAGTCACCGCATGCGAAAACCTTAGTCAATTGACTAGTTTCAATGGCAAAACCAAGTAAAATAACCTCTTTGTGTTGGAATAACTCGAAAACCTGGCCACTGTGAGTAGTCTCATGGGAAAACTCAGCCACAAGAGGGGGAACTTGGTCACTAAGGAATTAGTGCCATGGGACTAATGAGTCAACTAATTGGAAAACCTTAGTCACCGCACGAGATTCCATGGCAAATCATAGTAAAATAACCTCTTTGTG
Organism: Acmispon strigosus; assembly: GCA_030819835.1. Taxonomy (NCBI): domain Eukaryota; kingdom Viridiplantae; phylum Streptophyta; class Magnoliopsida; order Fabales; family Fabaceae; genus Acmispon; species Acmispon strigosus. Next base: position 18,369,776 of record JAUAMA010000004.1, on the reverse strand, counting down.
TGGGACAAACTAGAAAACCTTGTCACTGTAAGTAGTCTCAACGGCAAACTCAGTCGCAGGAGGGGAAAACTTAGTCACCAAGGAATTCGTGTGATGGAAAAAATGAGTGACCGGATGGGAAAATTTTACGCACTGGACGAGTTTCAATGGAAAATACATGTAAAATAACCTATTTGGGTGGGAAAAACTCGAGAACCTCATCACCTTGACTAATCTCATGGGAAAACTCAGTCACATGAGGGGAAAACTAAGTCACTAAGGAATTAGTGTCATGGGAAAGATGAGTCACCGGATGGGAAAACCTTAGTCAATGGACTAGTTTAAATGGAAAAACCTAGTAAAATAACCTCTTTGTGTTGGAATAACTCGAAAACCTGGCCACTTGAGTAGTCTCATGGGAAAACTCAGCCACAGGAGGGGGAACCTTAGTCACTAAGAAATTAGTGCCATGGGACTACAAAGTCAACTAATGGGAAAACCTTAGTCACCGAACGAGTTTCCATGGTAAATCCTAGTAAAATAACCTCTTTGTGTGGGAAAAACTAGAAAACCTTGTCACTGTGAGTAGTCTCATCAGAAAACTCAGTCGCAGGAGGGGAAAACTTAGTCACAAAGGAATTCGTGTCATGGAAAAAATGAGTCACTGGATGGGAAAATTTTACTCACCGGACGAGTTTAAATGAAAAGTACTTGTAAAATAACCTCTTTTTGTGGCAAAAAATCGAGAACCTCATCACCTAGACTAGTCTTACGGGAAAACTCAGTCACATGAGGGGAAAACTTAGTCACTAAGGAATTAGTTTCATGGGAAAAATGAGTCACCGGATGGGAAAACCTTACTCAATTGACTACTTTCAATGGCAAAACCAAGTAAAATAACCTCTTTGTGTTGGAATAACTCGAAAACCTGGCCACTATGAGCAGTCTCATGGGAAAACTGAGCCACAAGAGGGGGAAACTTGGTCACTAAGGAATTATTGCCATGGGACTAATGAGTCAACTAATGGGAATACCTTAGTCACCAAATGAGATTCCATGGCAAATCCTATTAAATTAACCTCTTTGTGTGGGAAAAAGTAGAAAACCTTGTCACTGTGAGTAGTCTCATCGGAAAACTCAGTCGCAGGAGGGGAAAACTTAGTCACAAAGGAATTCGTGTCATGGAAAAAATGTGTCACCGGATGGGAAAATTTTACGCACCGGACGAGTTTCAATGGAATATACTTGTAAAATAACCTATTTGTGTGGGAATAACTCGAGAACCTCATCACCTTGACTAATCTCACAGGAAAACTCAGTCACATGAGGGGAAAACTTAGTCACTAAGGAATTAGTGTCATGGAAAAATTCAGTCACCGGATGGGAAAACCTTAGTCAATGGACTAGTTTCAAAGGCAAAACCTAGAAAAATAACTTCTTTGTGTGGGAATAACTCGAAAACCTGGCCACTTTGAGTAGTATCATGGGAAAACTCAGCCACAGGAGGGGGAAACTTGGTCACTAAGGAATTAGTGCCATCGGACTAATGACTCAACTAATGGGAAAACTTAAGTCACCAAACGAGTTTCCATGGCAAATCCTAGTAAAATAACCTCTTTATGTGGGAAAAACTAGAAAACCTTGTCACTGTGAGTAGTCTCATCGGAAAACTCAGTCACAGGAGGGGAAAACTTAGTCACTAAGGAATTAGTGCCATGGGACTTATGAGTCAACTAATGGGAAAATCTTAGTCACCGAACGAGTTTCCATGGCAAATCCTAGTAAAATAACCTCTTTGTGTGGGAAAAACTAGAAAACCTTGTCACATTGACTAGTCTCATCGGAAAACTCAGTCGAAGGAGGGGAAAACTTAGTCACAAAGGAATTCGTGTGATGGAAAAAATGAGTCACCGGATGGGAAAATTTTACTTACCGGACGAGTTTAATTGGAAAATACATGTAAAATAACCTATTTGGGTGGGAAAAACTCGAGAACCTCATCACCTTGACTAATCACACGGGAAAACTCAGTCACATGAGGGGAAAACTAAGTCACTAAGGAATTAGTGTCATGGGAAAGATGAGTCACCGGATGGGAAAACCTTAGTCAATGGACTAGTTTCAATGTCAAAACCTAGTAAAATAACCTCTTTGTGTTGGAATAACTCGAAAACCTGGCCACTTGAGTAGTCTCATGGGAAAACTCAGCCACAGGAGGGGGAAACTTAGTCACTAAGAAATTAGTGAGATGGGACTATAGAGTCAACTAATGGGAAAACGTTAGTCACCGAACGAGTTTCCATGGTAAATCCTAGTAAAATAACCTCTTTGTGTGGGAAAAACTAGATAACCTTGTCACTGTGAGTAGTCTCATCGGAAAACTCAGTCGCAGGAGGGGAAAACTTAGTCACAAAGGAATTCGTGTCATGGAAAAAATGAGTCACCGGATGGGAAACTTTTACTCACCGGACGAGTTTCAATGGAAAATACTTGTAAAATAACCTCTTTGTGTGGGAAAAACTCGAGAACCTCATCACCTTGACTAGTCGCATGGGAAAACTCAGTCACACGAGGGGAAAACTTAGTTACTAAGGAATTAGTATCATGGGTAAAATGAGTCACCGGATGGGAAAACCTTAGTCAATGGACTAGTTTCAATGGCAAAAAATGGTAAAATAACCTCTTTGTGTTGGAATAACTCGAAAACCTGGCCACTGTGAGTAGCCTCATGGCAAAACTCAGCCACAAGAGGGGGAAACTTGGTCACTAAGGAATTAGTGCCATGGGACTAATGAGTCAAATAATGGGAAAACCTTAGTCACCGAACGAGTTTCCATGGTAAATCCTAGTAAAATAACCTCTTTGTGTGGGAAAAACTAGAAAACCTAGTCACTGTGAGTAGTCTCATCGGAAAACTCAGTCGCAGGAGGGGAAAACTTAGTCACAAAGGAACTCGTGTCATGGAAAAAATGAGTCACCGGATGGGAAAATTTTACTCACCGGACGAGTTTCAATGGAAAATACTTGTAAAATAACCTCTTTGTGTGGGAAAAATTCGAGAACCTCATCACCTTGACTAGTCTTACAGAAAAACTCAGTCACATGAGGGGAAAACTTAGTCACTAAGATATTACTATCATGGGAAAAATGAGACACCGGATGGGAAAACCTTAGTCAATGGACTAGTTTCAATGGCAAAACATAGTAAAATAACCTCTTTGTGTTGGAATAACTCGAAAACCTGGCCACTGTGAGTAGTCTCATGGGAAAACTCAGCCACAAGAGGGGGAAACTTGGTCACTAAGGAATTAGTGCCATGGGACTAATGAGTCAACTAATGGGAAAACCTTAGTCACCAAAGAGATTCCATGGAAAATCCAAGTAAAATAACCTCTTTGTGTGGGAAAAACTAGAAAACCTTGTCGCTGTGAGTAGTCTCATGGGAAACTCAGCAATAGGAGGGGGAAACTTAGTCACTAAGGAATTTGTGCCATGGGACTAGTGAGTCAACTAATGGGAAAACCTTAGTCACCGAACAAGTTTCCATGGCAAATCCTAGTAAAATAACCTCTTTGTGTGGGAAAAACTAGAAAACCTTGTCATAGTGAGTAGTCTCATCGGAAAACTCAGTTGCAGGAGGGGTAAACTTAGTCACAACGGAATTCGTGTCATGGAAAAAATGAGTCACCGGATGTGAAAATTTTACTCATTGGACGAGTTTAAATGAAAAATACTTGTAAAATAACCTCTTTGTGTGGCAAAAAATCGAGAACCTCATCACCTGGACTAGTCTGACGGGAAAACTCAGTCACATGAGGGGAAAACTTAGTCACTAAGGAATTAGTGTCATGGGATAAATGAGTCACCGGATGGGAAAAACTTAGTCAATTGACTAGTTTCAATGGCAAAACCAAGTAAAATAACCTCTTTGTGTTGGAATAACTCGAAAACCTTGCCACTGTGAGTAGTCTCATGGGAAAACTCAGCCACAGGAGGGGGAAACTTGGTCACTAAGGAATTAGTGCCATGGGACTAATGAGACAACTAATGGGAAAACCTTAGTCACCGAACGAGATTCCATGGCAAATCCTAGTAAAATAACCTCTTTGTGTGGGAAAAACTAGAAAACCTTGTCACTGTAAGTAGTCTCATCGGCAAACTCAGTCGCAGGAGGGGAAAACTTAGTCACAAAGGAATTCGTGTCATGGGAAAAATGAGTCACCGGATGGGAAAATTTTACGCACCGGACGAGTTTCAATGGAAAATACTTTTAAAATAACCTATTTGGGTGGGAAAAACTCGAGAACCTCATCACCTTGACTAATCTCACGGGAAAACTCAGTCACATGAGGGGAAAACTTAGTCACTAAGGAATTAGTGTCATGGGAAAGATGAGTCACGGGATGGGAAAATCTTAGTCAATGGACTAGTTTCAATGGCAAAACCTAGTAAAATAACCTCTTTGTGTTGGAATAACTCGAAAACCTGGCCACTGTGAGTAGTCTCATGGGAAAACTCAACCACAGGTGGGGGAAACTTAGTCACTAAGGAATTAGTGCCATGGGACTAATGAGTCAACTAATGGGAAAACCTTAGTCACCGAACGAGTTTCAATGGTAAATCCTAGTAAAATAACCTCTTTGTGTGGGATAAACTAGAAAACCTTGTCACTGTGAGTAGTCTCATCGGAAAACTCAGTCACAGGAGGGGAAAACTTAGTCACAAAGGAATTTGTGTCATGGAAAAAATGAGTCACCGGATGGGAAAATTTTACTCACCGGACGAGTTTGAATGGAAAATACTTGTAAAACATCCTCTTTGTGTGGGAAAAACTCGAGAACCTCATCACCTTGACTAGTCTCACGGAAAAACTCAGTCACATGAGGGGAAAACTTAGTCACTAAGTCAATGTGTTAGAGTCAAATAATTAAATGAATTATTATGTTTTGATAATTAACAATTTCTTTAAGGTTTAATATTGCTTAAGATAGAATTTCTAATATAGTGAAAATTATCTAGTACAGGAATAACTATCTCTAAAGGGACTGAATGAACCTCAAAGTATCATCAAGAGAACTAGTCCACCAGAAAAGTCCGTCCGGCCACTCTGAAGGAAATACTGTCAAAAATATACAAAGGATAGCATTGATTTACAAGACAGTCCGGTGACTCTCGAGGGATAAAAGCATTAACGTCAAATGGGCAATTCAACATCCTCTCTCAAGGACACTTCATCAAAGTCTGCACGCTCAAGTCAAAGTCTTTCTCAAGAAGATAATACAGTCTGCCACTCAAACCTACAGTTATCAAGAGAAAGACTGCTTCTCTAAAGCTAAAAGAGTATGACAACCTATGAAGAAATACCTACGTTATCGAAGCCTCTCTTGCATCATATAAAGAAGTTGGGAATCAACTTACTCAGATGGGGAACTTCAAAAGAAGCAACAGAAGAAAAGAAAAAGGTTCAGTACCCTAAGCCAAGAAAATTCTAATCCTCGAAGAAGGTCTGAATGAAGAAAGTTCGTCTGTCGAAACAAGCCACTTAGTGACGGAATTTCAAGCATTGAAAGGAGATTGCGTCTGCCAACTTCCAAGGAAGAATTCATCCGCTCAAGTGTCAATTGCGCCAAAGGTACAAAGATCAAGAAGTGTGTTTTTCGAGGATATCAGGTTAACAGAAGCATTAAAGAAATTATTCTCCTCATCTTGAGTAATTGCTTCTTGGATCAAAAGACTTCTACCTCGTCTGCATATTTATTAATGTACTGGCTGCGGCAGAAAGTAGAAAGGGACACAATTAATACAATATTCCTTGGTCCCACTGCTATTCTACTTTTCCTCAAATCAAGCTGACATCGCGGAATCAATGGCAAGAATCTCTGAGCATCGTACACTCTCAATGGTCGAAATTCAAAATGTATGACCAAAGCACATGACGAGTATTAGCTAGCAAGCACTGGGGTAAAATGGTCAAAGCAAACTCCACAGCTAAAACTTCACGCATTAAATACCAAAGACATAGCTCAAAGCTACTCGCTCAGCATGGAGCCAGACGACATCAACCCAGGCGAATCAATGATTCTCAGATCGTGTCTTACACCTGCTGAAAAATGCAGAACTAGCCGTTATGTGCAGCTCAGAGAGGAAGAAGCACTTCGGACAGGTTTTCTCTCATTCTGAAGAAGAATAATGAAGAACTGCAACTGAAGATATAAATAGAAAACCCTGCCTCCGAAATAGTTGGACAACTTAGACTTAAACTTCCATATGCCAACTAAGTCTGTCCCAAGAGCCAAGGAACCTTGGTTCATACTCAGGATGCTTCAAGCCTACCTCTACCTCTGCCTGAGTATATGTGCTTCTGTGTGAGAAACATTCATAGAGTATTACTCTTATCTTTCCCAACTCACACACCCTCAAAAAACAGAGAACCCAAACTCCTATCCTCTCTGTATAAACCGAGCTTAATATCTTCTACCCACCCTTATTAAGAAGAGAACCATGTAGAAAAGCCAACCCTTGAAAAAGGTGTCACGAGAAGTCCTGCATAATACTTGTAAGGAGGAGTCCTGATAATACTCGTAAGGAGAAGTCCTTCGAATACTTGATAGGAGAAGTCCTTAGAATACTTGTTGGGAGAAGTCCCTGATAATACTTGTACTATTTATTTAAATAGTGGAAAATCTTAGTGAAGCCAAGGACTGGACGTAGCCTTGTCGATTATAGGGGTGAACCAGGATAAAATTTATGTGTGCTTTATAATTATAGTTATGTTATATTTCCGCTGCATGCATATGTATATATTGTGAGGATCAGTATTGATAAATTCACATAAATGTTAATTGTCCAAGATAGAAGAGAGAAAATAAAAAACGAGTCACACAATTCAAACCCCCCCTTTCTTGTGTGTTTCTTGCACCTTCACAATGGACTAGTTTCAATGGCAAAACCTAGTAAAATAACCTCTTTGTGTTGGAATAACTTGAAACCTGGCCACTGTGAGTAGTCTCATGGGAAAACTCAGCCACAGGAGGGGAAAACTTAGTCACTAAGGAATTAGTGCCATGGGACTAATGAGTCAACTAATGGGAAAACCTTAGTCACCGAACGAGTTTCCATGGCAAATCCGAGTAAAATAACCTCTTTGTGTGGGACAAACTAGAAAACCTTGTCACTGTGAGTAGTCTCATCGGAAAACTCAATCGCAGGAGGGGAAAACTTAGTCACAAAGGAATTCGTGTCATGGAAAAAATGAGTCACCAGATGGGAAAATTTTACTCACCGGACGAAGTTCAATGGAAAATAATTGTAAAATAACCTCTTTGTGTGGGAAAAACTCGAGAACCTCATCACTATGACTAGTCTCACGCGAAAACTCAGTCACATTAGGGGAAAACTTAGTCACTAAGGAATTAGTGTCATGGGAAAAATGAATAACCAGATGGGAAAACCTTAGTCAATGGACTAGTTTCAAAGGAAAAACCTAGTAAAATAACCTCTTTGTGTTGGAATAACTCGAAAACCTAGCCACTGTGAGTAGTCTCATGGGAAAACTCAGCCACAGGAGGGGAAAACTTAGTCACTAAGGAATTAGTGTCATGGGACTAATGAGTCAACTAATGGGAAAACCTTAGTCACCGAACGAGTTTCCATGGCAAATCAAAGTAAAATAACCTCTTTGTGTGGGAAAAACTAGAAAACCTTGTCACTGTGAGTAGTCTCATCGGAAAACTCAGTCGCAGGAGGGGAAAACTTAGTCACAAAGGAATTCGTGTCATGGAAAAAATGAGTCACCGGATGGGAAAATTTTACTCACCGGACGAGTTTCAATAGAAAATACTTGTAAAATAACCTCTTTTTGTGGCAAAAATTCGAGAACCTCATCACCATGACTAGTCTCACGCGAAAACTCAGTCACATTAGGGGAAAACTTAGTCACTAAGGAATTAGTGTCATGGGAAAAATGAATCACCAGATGGGAAAACCATAGTCAATGGACTAGTTTCAAAGGAAAAACCTAGTAAAATAACCTCTTTGTATTGGAATAACTCGAAAACCTGGCCACTGTGAGTAGTCTCATGGGAAAACTCAGCCACAGGAGGGGAAAACTTAGTCACTAAGGAATTAGTGCCATGGGACTAATGAGTCAACTAATGGGAAAACCTTAGTCACCGAACGAGTTTCCATGGAAAATCCTAGTAAAATAACCTCTTTGTGTGGGCAAAACTAGAAAACCTTGTCACTGTGAGTAGTCTCATCGGAAAACTCTGTCGCAGGAGGGGAAAACTTAGTCACAAAGGAATTCGTGTCATGGAAAAAATGAGTCACCGGATGGGAAAATTTTACTCACCGGACGAGTTTCAATGGAAAATACTTGTAAAATAACCTCTTTTTGTGGCAAAAACTCGAGAACCTCATCACCATGACTAGTCTCACGCGAAAATTCAGTCACATGAGGGGAAAACTTAGTCACTAAGGAATTAGTGTCATGGGAAAAATGACTCACCAGATGGGAAAACCTTAGTCAATGGACTAGTTTCAAAGGAAAAACCTAGTAAAATAACCTCTTTGTGTTGGAATAACTCGAAAACCTGGCCATTGTGAGTAGTCTCATGGGAAAACTCAGCCACAGGAGGGGAAAACTTAGTCACTAAGGAATTAGTGCCATGGGACTAATGAGTCAACTAATGGGAGAAAACCTTAGTCACCGAACGAGTTTACATGGCAAATCCTAGTAAAATAATCTCTTTGTGTGGGAAAAACTAGAAAACCTTGTCACTGTGAGTAGTCTCATCGGAAAACTCAGTCGCAGGAGGGGAAAACTTAGTCACAAAGGAATTCGTGTCATGGAAAAAATGAGTCACCGGATGGGAAAATTTTACGCACCGGACGAGTTTCAATGGAAAATACTTGTAAAATAACCTCTTTGTGTGCAAAAACTCGAGAACCTCATCACCATGACTAGTCTCACGAGAAAACTCAGTCACATGAGGGGAAAACTTAGTCACTAAGGAATTAGTGTCATGGGAAAAATGACTCACCAGATGGGAAAACCTTAGTCAATGGACTAGTTTCAAAGGAAAAACCTAGTAAAATAACCTCTTTGTGTTGGAATAACTCGAAAACCTGGCCATTGTGAGTAGTCTCATGGGAAAACTCAGCCACAGGAGGGGAAAACTTAGTCACTAAGGAATTAGTGCCATGGGACTAATGAGTCAACTAATGGGAAAACCTTAGTCACCGAACGAGTTTCCATGGCAAATCCTAGTAAAATAACCTCTGTGTGTAGGAAAAACTAGAAAACCTTGTCACTGTGTGGGAAAAACTTAGTCACAAAGGAATTCGTGTCATGGAAAAAATGAGTCACCGGATGGGAAAATTTTACTCACCAGACGAGTTTCAATGGAAAATACTTGTAAAATAACATCTTTGGGTGGGAAAAACTCGAGAACCTGATGACCTTGACTAGTCTCACGGGAAAACTCTGTCACATGAGGGGAAAACTTAGTCACTAAGGAATTAGTGTCATGGGAAAATGAGTCACCGGATGGGAAAACCTTAGGCAATGGACTAGTTTCAATGGCAAAACATAGTAAAATAACCTCTTTGTGTTGGAATAACTCGAAAACCTGGCTACAGAGAGTAGTCTCATGGGAAAACTCAGCCACAGGACGGGAAAACTTAGTCACTAAGGAATTAGTGCCATGGGACTAATGAGTCAACTAATGGGAAAACCTTAGTCACCGAACGAGTTTCCATGGCAAATCCTAGTAAAATAACCTCCTTGTGTGGGAAATACTAGAAAACCTTGTCACCATGAGTAATCTCATCGGAAAACTAAGTCGCAGGAGGGGAAAACTTAGTCACAAAGGAATTTGTGTCATGGAAAAAATGAGTCACCGGATGGGAAAATTTTACTCACCGGACGAGTTTCAATGGAAAATACTTGTAAAATAACCTCTTTGTGTGGGAAAATCTCGAGAACCTCATCACCATGACTAGTCTCAGGCGAAAACTCAGTCACATGAGGGGAAAACTTAGTCACTAAGGAATTAGTGTCATGGGAAAAATGACTCCCCAGATGGGAAAAACTTAGTCAATGGACTAGTTTCAAAGGAAAATCCTAGTAAAATAACCTCTTTGTGTTGGAATAACTCGAAAACCATGCCACTGTGAGTAGTCTCATGGGAAAACTCAGCCACAGAAGGGGAAAACTTAGTCACTAAGGAATTAGTGCCATGGGACTAATGAGTCAACTAATGGGAAAACCTTAGTCACCGAACGGGTTTCCATTGCAAATCCTAGTAAAATAACCTCTTTGTGTGGGAAAAACTAGAAAACCTTGTCACTGTGTGGGAAAAACATAGTCACAAAGGAATTCGTGTAATGGAAAAAATGAGTCATCGGATGGGAAAATTTTACTCATCAGACGAGTTTCAATGGAAAATACTTGTAAAATAACATCTTTGTGTGGGAAAAACTCGAGAACCTCATCACCTTGACTAGTCTCACGGGAAAACTCTGTCACATGATCGGAAAACTTAGTCACTAAGGAATTAGTGTCATGGGAAAATGAGTCACCGGATGGGAAAACCTTAGTCAATGGACTAGTTTCAATGGCAAAACCTAGTAAAATAACCTCTTTGTTATGGAATAACTCGAAAACCTGGCCACAGAGAGTAGTCTCATGGGAAAACTCAGCCACAGGAGGGGAAAACTTAGTCACTAAGGAATTAGTGCCATGGGACTAATGAGTCAACTAATGGGAAAACCTTAGTCACCGAACGAGTTTCCATGGCAAATCCTTGTAAAATAACCTCTTTGTGTGGGCAAAACTAGAAAACCTTGTCACTTTGAGTAGTCTCATCGGAAAACTCAGTCGCAGGAGGGGAAAACTTAGTCACAAAGGAATTCGTGTCATGGAAAAAATGAGTCACCGGATGGGAAAATTTTACTCACCAGACGAGTTTCAAAGGAAAATACTTGTAAAATAACCTCTTTGTGTGGGAAAAACTCGAGAACCTCATCACCATGACTAGTCTCACGCGAAAACTCAGTCACATTAGGGGAAAACTTAGTCACTAAGGAATTAGTGTCATGGGAAAATGAGTCACCGGATGGGAAAACCTTAGTCAATGGACTAGTTTCAAAGGAAAAACCTAGTAAAATAACCTCTTTGTGTTGGAATAACTCGAAAACCTGGCCACTGTGAGTAGTCTCATGGGAAAACTCAGCCACAGTAGGGGAAAACTTAGTCACTAAGGAATTAGTGCCATGGGACTAATGAGTCAACTAATGGGAAAACCTTAGTCACCGAACGGGTTTCCATTGCAAATCCTAGTAAAATAACCTCTTTGTGTGGGAAAAACTAGAAAACCTTGTCACTGTGTGGGAAAAACATAGTCACAAAGGAATTCGTGTAATGGAAAAAATGAGTCATCGGATGGGAAAATTTTACTCACCAGACGAGTTTCAATGGAAAATACTTGTAAAATAACATCTTTGTGTGGGAAAAACTCGAGAACCTCTTCACCTTGACTAGTCTCACGGGAAAACTCTGTCACATGAGGGGAAAACTTAGTCACTAAGGAATTAGTGTAATGGGAAAATGAGTCACCTGATGGGAAAACCTTAGGCAATGGACTAGTTTCAATGGCAAAACGTAGTAAAATAACCTCTTTGTGTTGGAATAAATCGAAAACCTGGCCACAGAGAGTAGTCTCATGGGAAAACTCAGCCACAAGAGGGGAAAACTTATTCACTAAGGAATTAGTGCCATGGGACTAATGAGTCAACTAATGGGAAAACCTTAGTCACCGAACGAGTTTCCATGGAAAATCCTAGTAAAATAACCTCTTTGTGTGGGCAAAACTAGAAAACCTTGTCACTGTTAGTAGTCTCATCGGAAAACTCAGTCGCAGGAGGGGAAAACTTAGTCACAAAGGAATTCGTGTCATGGAAAAAATGAGTCACCGGATGGGAAAATTTTACTCACCGGACGAGTTTCAATGGAGAATACTTGTAAAATAACCTCTTTGGGTGGGAAAAACTCGAGAACCTCATCACGTTGACTAGTCTCACGAAAAAACTCAGTCACAGGAGGGGAAAACTGATTCACTAAGGAATTAGTGTCATGGGAAAAATGAGTCATCGGATGGAAAAACCTTAGTCAATGGACTAGTTTCAATGGCAAAACCAAGTAAAATAACCTCTTTGTGTTGGTATAACTCGAAAACCTGGCCACTGAGAGTAGTTTCATGGGAAAACTCAGCCATAGGAGGGGGAAACTTGGTCACTAAGGAATTAGTGCCATGGGACTAATGAGTCAACTAATGGGAAAACCTTAGTCACCGAACAAGTTTCCATGGCAAATCCTAGTAAAATAACCTCTTTGTTTGGAAAATTTAGAAAACCTTGTCACTGTGAGTAGTCTCATCGGAAAACTCAGTCGCGGGAGGGGAAAATTTAGACACAAAGGAATTCGTGCCATGGAAAAAATGAGTCAACGAATGGGAAAATTATACTCACCGGACGAGTTTCAATGGAAAATACTTGTAAAGTAACCTCTTTGTGTGGGAAAAACCTGAGAACCTCATCACAGTGACTAGTCTCACGGGAAAACTCAGTCACACGAGGGGAAAACTTAGTCACTAAGGAATTAGGGTCATGGGAAAAATGAGTCACCGGTTGGGAAAAACTTAGTTAATTGACTAGTTTCAATGGAAAAACCTAGTAAAATAACCTCTTTGTGTTGGAATAATTCAAAAACCTAGCCACTGTGAGTAGTCTCATGGGAAAACTCAGCCACATGAGGGGAAATCTTAGTCACTAAGGAATTAGTGCCATGGTACTAATGATTAAACTAATGGGAAAACCTTAGTCACCGAACGAGTTTCCATGGCAAATCCTAGTAAAGTAACCTCTTTGTGTGGGAAAAACTAGAAAACCTTGTCTCTGTGAGTAGTCTCATCGGAAAACTCAGCCGCGGGAGGGGAATACTTAGCCCCAAAGGAATTCGTGTCGTGGAAAAAAATGAGTCACCGGATGGGAAAATTTTACTCATCGGACGAGTTTCAATGGAAAATACTTGTAAAATAACCTCTTTGTGTGGGAAAAACTCGAGAACCGCATCACCTTGACTAGTCTCACGGGAAAACTCAGTCACACGAGGGGAAAACTTAGTCACTAAGAAATTTGTGTCATGGGAAAAATGATGGGAAAACCTTAGCCAATGGACTAGTTTCAATGGCAAAACCTAGTAATATAACCTCTTTGTGTTGGAATAACTCGAAAACCTAGCCACTGTGAGTAGTCTGATGGGAAAACTCAACCACAGGAGGGGGAAACTTAATCACTAAGGAATTAATGCCTTGGGACTAATGAGTCAACTAATGGGTAAACCTTAGTCACCGAACGAGTTTCCATCTCAAATCCTAGTAAAGTAACCTCTTTGTGTGGGAAAAACTAGAAAACCATGTCACTGTGAGTAGTCTCATCGGAAAGCTCAGCCTCAGAAGGGTAAAACTTAGTCATAAAGGAATTCGTGTCACGGAAAAAATGAGTCACTGGATGGGAAAATTTTACTCATCGGACGAGTTTCAATGGAAAATACTTGTAAAATAACCTCTTTGTGTGGGAAAAACTCGAGAACCTCATCACCTTGACTAGTCTCACGGGAAAACTCAGTCACACGAGGGGAAAACTTAGTCACTAAGAAATTTGTGTCATGGGAAAAATGATGGGAAAACCTTAGTCAATGGACTAGTTTCAATGGCAAAACCTAATAAAATAACCTCTTTGTGTTGGAATAACTCGAAAACCTAGCCACTGTGAATAGTCTCATGGGAAAACTCAGCCACAGGAGGGGGAAACTTAGTCACAAAGGAATTCGTGTCATGGAAAAAAATGAGTCACCGGATGGGAAAATTTTACTCACCGGACGAGTTTCAATGGAATATACTTGTAAAATAACCTCTTCGTGTGGGAAAAACTTGAGAACCTCTTCACCTTGACTAGTCTCACGTGAAAACTTAGTCACACAAGCGGAAAACTTAGTCACTAAGGAATTAGTGTCATGCGAAAAAAGATGGGAAAACCTTAGTCAATGGACTAGTTTCAATGGCAAAACCTAGTAAAATAACCTCTTTGTGTTGGAATAACTCAAAAAGCTAGCCACTCTGAGTAGTCTCAAGGGAAAACTCAACCACAGGAGGGGGAAACTTAATCACTTAGGAATTAATGCCATGGGACTAATGAGTCAACTAATGGGAGAAAACCTTAGTCACCGAACGAGTTTCCATGGCAAATCCTAGTAAAGTAACCTCTTTGAGTGGGAAAAACTAGAAAACCTTGTCACTTTGTGTAGTCTCATCGGAAAACTCAGCCGCAGGAGGGTAAAACTTACAAAGGAATTAGTGTCATGGAAAAAATGAGTCACCGGATGGGAAAATTTTACTCACCGGACGAGTTTCAACGGAAAATACTTGTAAAATAACCTCTTTGTGTGGGATAAACTCGAGAACCTCATCACCTTGACTAGTCTCACGGGAAAACTCAGTCACACGAGGGGAAATCTTAGTCACTAAGGAACTAGTGTCATGGGAAAAATGAGTCACTGAATGGGAAAACCTTAGCCAATGGACTAGTTTCAATGGAAAAACTTAGTAAAATAACCTCTTTGTGTTGGAATAACTCGAAAACCTAGCCACTGTGAGCAGTCTCATGGGAAAACTCAGCCACAAGAGGGGGAAACTTAGTCACTAAGAAATTAGTGCCATGGGACTAATGAGTCAACTAATGGGAAAACCTTAGTCACCGAACGAGTTTCCAAGGCAAATCCTAGTAAAGTAACCTATTTGTGTGGGAAAAAATAGAAAACCTTGTCACTGTGAGTAGTCTCATCGGAAAACTCAGCCGCAGGAGGGGAAAACTTCGTCACAAAGGAATTCGTGTCATGGAAACAATGAGTCAACGGATGGGAAAATTTTACTCACCGGACGAGTTTCAATTGAAAATACTTGTAAAATAACCTCTTTGTGTGGGAAAAACTCGAGAACCTCATCACGTTGACTAGTCTCACGGGAAAACTCAGTCACACGAGGGGAAAAATGAGTCACCGGATGGGAAAACCTTAGTCAATGGACTAGTTTAAATGGCAAAACCTAGTAAAATAACCTCTTTGTGTTGGAATAACTCGAAAACCTAGCCACTGTGAGTAGTCTCATGGGAAAACTCAGCCACAGTAGGGGGAAACTTAGTCACTAAGGAATTAGAGCCATGGGACTAATGAGTCAACTAATGGGAAAACCTTAGTCACCGAACGAGTTTCCATGGCAAATCCTAGTAAAGTAACCTCTTTGTGTGGGAAAAACTAGAAAACCTTGTCACTGTGAGTAGTCTCATCGGTAAACTCAGCCGCAGGAGGGCAAAACTTAGTCACAAAGGAATTCGTGTCATGGAAAAAATGAGTCACCGGATGGGAAACTTTTAGTCACCGGACGAGTTTCAACGGAAAATACTTGTAAAATAACATCTTTGTGTGGGAAAAACTCGAGAACCTCATCACCTTGACAAGTCTCAGGGGAAAACTCAGTCACACGAGGGGAAAACTTAGTCACTAAGGAATTAGCGTCATGGGAAAAATGAGTCACCGGATGGGAAACCTTAGTCAATGCACTAGTTTGAATGGAAAAACCTAGTAAAATAACCTCTTTGTGTTGGAATAACTCGAAAACCTAGCCACTGTGAGTAGTCTCATGGGAAAACTCAACCACAGGAGGGGAAAACTTAGTCACTAAGGAATTAGTGCCATGGGACTAATGAGTCAACTAATGGGAAAACCGTAGTTACCGAACGAGTTTATATGGCAAATCGTAGTAAAGTAACCTCTTTGTGTGGGAAAAACTCGAAAACCTTGTCACTGTGAGTAGTCTCATCGGAAAACTCAGCCGCAGGAGGGGAAAACTTAGTCACAAAGGAATTCGTGTCATGGACAAAATGAGTCATCGAATGGGAAACTTTTACTCACCGGACGATTTTCAACGGAAAATACTTGTAAAATAACCTCTTTGTGAGGGAAAAACTCGAGAACCTCATCACCTTGACTAGCCTCAGGGGAAAACTCAGTCACACGAGGGGAAAACTTAGTCACTAAGGAATTAGTGTCATGGGAAAAATGAGTCACCGGATGGGAAACCTTAGTCAATGCACTAAATTGAATGGCGAAACCTAGAAAAATAACCTCTTTGTGTTGGAATAACTCGAAAACCTAGCCACTGTGAGTAGTCTCATGGGAAAACTCAGCCAAAGGAGGGGGAAACTTAGTCACTAAGGAATTAGTGCCATGGGAATAACGAGTCAACTGATGGGAAAACCTTCGTCACCGAACGAATTTCCGTGGCAGATCCTAGTAAAGTAACCTCTTTGTGTGGGAAAAACTAGAAAACCTTGTCACTTTAAGTAGTCTCATCGGAAAACTCAGCCGCAGGAGGGGAAAACTTAGTCACAAAGGAATTCGTGTCATGGAAAATATGAGTCACCGGATGGGAAAATTTTACTCACCGGACGAGTTTCAATGGAAAATACTTGTAAAATAACCTCTTTGTGTGGGAAAAACTCGAGAACCTCATCACCTTGACTAGTCTCAGGGGAAAACTCAGTCACACGAGGGGAAAACTTAGTCACTAAGGAATTAGTGTCGTGGGAAAAATGAGTCACCGGATGGGAAACCTTAGTCAATGCACTAAATTGAATGGCGAAACCTAGTAAAATAACCTCTTTGTGTTGGAATAACTCGAAAACCTAGCCACTGTTAGTAGTCTCATGGGAAAACTCATCCACAAGAGGGGGAAACTTAGTCACTAAGGAATTAGTGCCATGGGACTAATGAGTCAACTAATGGGAAAACCTTAGTCACGGAACGAGTTTCCATGGAAAATCGTAGTAAAGTAACCTCTTTGTGTGGGAAAAACTCGAAAACCTTGTCACTGTGAGTAGTCTCATCTGGAAACTCAGCCGCAGGAGGGGAAAACTTAGTCACAAAGGAATTCGTGTCATGGAAAAAATGAGTCACCGGATGGGAAAATTTTACTCACCGGACGAGTTTTAATGGAAAATACTTGTAAAATAACCTCTTTGTGTGGGAAAAACTCGAGAACCTCATCACTTTGACTAGTCTCAGGGGAAAACTCAGTCACACGAGGGGAAAACTTAGTCACTAAGGAATTAGTGTCGTGGGAAAAATGAGTCACCGGATGGGAAACCTTAGTCAATGCACTAAATTGAATGGCGAAACCTAGTAAAATAACCTCTTTGTGTTGGAATAACTCGAAAACCTAGCCACTGTTAGTAGTCTCATGGGAAAACTCATCCACAAGAGGGGGAAACTTAGTCACTAAGGAATTAGTGCCATGGGACTAATGAGTCAACTAATGGGAAAACCTTAGTCACGGAACGAGTTTCCATGGCAAATCGTAGTAAAGTAACCTCTTTGTGTGGGAAAAACTCGAAAACCTTGTCACTGTGAGTAGTCTCATCTGGAAACTCAGCCGCAGGAGGGGAAAACTTAGTCACAAAGGAATTCGTGTCATGGAAAAAATGAGTCACCGGATGGGAAAATTTTACTCACCGGACGAGTTTCAATGGAAAATACTTGTAAAATAACCTCTTTGTGTGGGAAAAACTCGAGAACCTCATCACCTTGACTAGTCTCAGGGGAAAACTCAGTCACACGAGGGGAAAACTTATTCACTAAGGAATTAGTGTCGTGGGAAAAATGAGTCACCGGATGGGAAACCTTAGTCAATGCACTAAATTAAATGGCGAAACCTAGTAAAATAACCTCTTTGTGTTGGAATAACTCGAAAACCTAGCCACTGTTAGTAGTCTCACGGGAAAACTCAGCCACAGGAGGGGGAAACTTAGTCACAAAGGAACTCGTGGCATGGAAAAAAATGAGTCACCGGATGGGAAAATTTTACTCAGCGGACGAGTTTCAATGGAAAATACTTGTAAAATAACCTCTTTGTGTGGGAAAAACTCGAGAACCTCATCACCTTGACTAGTCTCACGGGAAAACTCAGTCACACTAGGGGAAAACTTAGTCACTAACGAACTCTGATGCACCGACACGCGAAAATCTGGCCGTGTCCGTGTCGGACACGCTGCCAACACGCGACACGCGTGCGACACCCGTACGACACGCACCGGACACGCCAGAAAACGTGTCTGACAAAAAAACATTTTTGTTCGCTTTGGACACGTCCTCGACACGCCGCCGACACGTGTGGACACGGCACCGACACGCGTAAAAGCGAAAACAGACACGGCAGTTGGCTTTTTGTATTTTTTTTTTTTAACTTTTTGTATTTTTATAATTTGAAACCAAATAAAAAAAAGGAGAGAAGTGAAAGAGCCAGAATAAAATAGTAACCCTCACACACGCATTCACCCTCCTCTGCTTCAGCCTTTCACGCACGCTGCTTCTCTGTTTCTGCACCGTCCGCGCGAAGTCTGCTTGCCGCCGCAGATTGAATTCATCTCTTTTTGAATTCATGATTGTTAGTTTGTGGCTTCTCTTTTTTAATTTATGTTCATAGCTTCTCCTTGATAAAATGGTGATATTTGACTTTAATTTTATGAACATAATTTTCTAATATATTTTTTATTTTTTATATATTTTTATTTTTTACTATATATATATGCCGTGTCCCCGTGTCCTACTTTTGGATGTTCACCGTGTCGCGGTGTCCGTGTCCGTGTCCGTGTCCGACACCGTGTCAGTGTCCGTGCATCATAGCTAACGAATTAGTGTCAAGGGATAAATGAGTCACCGGATGGGAAAACCTTAGTCAATGGACTAGTTTCAATGGAAAAACCTAGTAAAATAACCTCTTTGTGTTGGAAACACTCGAAAATCTAGCCACTGTGAGTAGTCTCATGGGAAAACTCAGCCACTGGAGGGGGAAACTTAGTAACTATGGAATTAGTGCCACGGGACTAGTGAGTCAACTAATGGGAAAACCTTAGTAACCGAACGAGTTTCTATGGCATATCCTAGTAAAGTAATCTCTTTGTGTGGGAAAAACTAGAATACCTTGTCACTTTGAGTAGTCTCATCGGAAAACTCAGCCACAAGAGGGGAAAACTTAGTCACGAAGGAATTCTTGTAATGGAAATAATGAGTCTCCGGATGGGAAAATTTTACTCACCGGACGAGTCTCAATGGAAAATACTTGTAAAATAACCTCTTTATGTGGGAAAAACTCGAGAACCTCATCACCTTGACTAGTCTCACGGGAAAACTCAGTCACACGAGGGGAAAACTTAGTCACTAAGAAATTTGTGTCATGGGAAAAATGATGGGAAAACCTTAGTCACTAAGGAATTAGTGCCGTGGGACTAATGAGTCAACTAATGGGAAAACCTTAGTCACCGAACGAGTTTCCATGGCAAATCCTAGTAAAGTAACCTCTTTCTGTGGGAAAAACTAGAAAACCTTGTCACTGTGAGTAGTCTCATCGGAAAACTCAGCCGCCAGATTGGAAAACTTAGTCGCAAAGTGGTTCGTGTAATGGAAAAAATGAGTCACCGGTTGGGAAAATTTTACTCACCGGACGAGTTTCAATGGAAAATACTTGTTAAATAACCTCTTTGGGTGGGAAAAACTCGAGAACCTCATCTCCTTGACTAGTCTCACGGGAAAACTCGGTCACACGAGGGGAAAACTTAGTCACTAAGGAATTAGTGTCATGGGAAAAATGAGTCCTCGGATGAGAAAACCTTAGTCAATGGACTAGTTTCAATGGAAAAACCTAGTAAAATAACCTTTTTGTGTTGGAATAACTCGAAAACCTAGCCATTTTGTGTAGTCTCATGGGAAAACTAAGCCACAGGTGGGGGAAATTTATTTACTAAGGAATTAGTGTCGTGGGACTAATGAGTCAACTAATGGGAAAACTTTAGTCACCGAACGAGTTTCCTTAGCAAATCCTAGTAACGTAACCTCTTTGTGTGGGAAAAATTATTAAACCTTGTCACTGTGAGTAGTCTGATCGGAAAACTCAGCCGCAGGAAGGGAAAACTTAGTCACAAAGGAATTCGTGTCATGGAAAAAATGAGTCACCAGATGGGAAAATTTTACTCACCGGACGAGTCTCAATGGAAAATACTTGTAAAATAACCTCTTTATGTGGGAAAAACTCGAGAACCTCATCACCTTGACTAGTCTCACGGGAAAACTCAGTCACACGAGGGGAAAACTTAGTCACTAAGGAATTAGTGTCATGGGAAAAATGAGTCCCCGGATGGGAAAACCTTAGTGAATGGACTAGTTTCAATGGAAAAACCTAGTAAAATAACCTCTTTGTGTTGGAATAAGTCGATAATCTAGCCACTGTGAGTAGTCTCATGGGAAAACTCAGCCACAAGAGGGGGGAACTTAGTCATTAAGGAATTCGTGCCATGGGACTAATGAGTCAACTAATGGGAAAACCTTAGTAACCGAACGAGTTTCTATGGCATATCCTAGTAAGGTTATCTCTTTGTGTGGGAAAAACTAGAAAACCTTGTCACAGTGAGTTGTCTCATCGGAAAACTCAGCCGCAGGAGGGGAAAACTTAGTCACAAAGGAATTCGTGTCATGGAAAAAATGAGTCACTGGATGGGAAACTTTTACTCACCGGATGAGTTTCAATGGAAAATACTTGTAAAATAACCTCTTTGTGTGGGAAAAACTCGAGAACCTCATCACCTTGACTAGTCTCACGGGAAAACTCAGTCACACGAGGGGAAAACTTAGTCACTAACGAATTAGTGTCAAGGGATAAATGAGTCACCGGATGGGAAAACCATAGTCAATGGACTAGTTTCAATGGAAAAACCTAGTAAAATAACCTCTTTGTGTTGGAAACACTCGAAAATCTAGCCACTCTGAGTAGTCTCATGGGAAAACTCAGCCACTGGAGGGGGAAACTTAGTAACTATGGAATTAGTGCCACGGGACTAGTGAGTCAACTAATGGGAAAACCTTAGTCACCGAACGAGTTTCCATGGCAAATCCTAGTAAAGTAACCTCTTTCTGTGGGAAAAACTAGAAAACCTTGTCATAGTGAGTTGTCTCATCGGAAAACTCAGCCGCAGGAGGGGAAAACTTAGCCACAAAGGAATTCGTGTCATGGAAAAAATGAGTCACCGGATGGGAAAATTTTACTCACCGGATGAGTTTCAATGGAAAATACTTGTAAAATAACCTCTTTGTGTGGGAAAAACTCGAGAACCTCATCACCTTGACTAGTCTCACGGGAAAACTCTGTCACGCGAGGGGAAAACTTAGTCACTAAGGAATTAGTTTGATGGGAAAATTGAGTCACCAAATGGGAAAACCATAGTCAATGGACTAGTTTTAATTACAAAACCTAGTAAAATAACCTCTTTGTGTTGGAATAACTCGAAAACCTAGCCACTGTGAGTAGTCTCATGGGAAAACTCAGCCACAGGAGGGGGAAACTTAGTCACTTAGGAATTAGTGCCATGGGACTAATGAGTCTACTAATGGGAAAACCATAGTCACCGAATGAGTTTCCATGGCAAATCCTAGTTAAGTAACCTCTTTGTGTGGGAAAAACTAGAAAACCTTGTCACTGTGAGTAGTCTCATCGGAAAACTAAGCCGCGGGAGCGGAAAACTTAGTCACAAAGGAAAAAATGAGTCACCGGATGGGAAAATTTTACTCACCGGACGAGTCTCAATGGAAAATACTTGTAAAATAACCTCTTTATGTGGGAAAAACTCTAGAGCCTCATCACCTTGACTAGTCTCACGGGAAAACTCAGTCACACAAGGGGAAAACTTAGTCACTAAGGAATTAGTATCATGGGAAAAATGAGTCCCCGGATGGGAAAACCTTAGTCAATGCACTAGTTTCAATGGCAAGACCTAGTAAAATAACCTCTTTGTGTTGGAATAACTCGAAAACCTAGCCATTCTGTGTAGTCTCATGGGAAAACTTAGCCACATGAGTGGGGAACTTAGTCATTAAGGAATTAGTTCCCTGGGACTAATGAGTCAACTAATGGGAAAACCTTAGTCACCGAACAAGTTTCCATGGAAAATCCGAGTTAAGTAACCTCTTTGTGTGGGAAAAACTAGAAAACCTTGTCACAGTGAGTAGTCTCATCGAAAAACTCAGCCGCAGGAGTGGAAAACTTAGCCACAAAGGAATTCGTGTCATGGAAAAAATGAGTCACCGGATGGGAAAATTTTACTCATTGGATGTGTTTCAATGGAAAATATTTGTAAAATAACCTCTTTGTGTGGGAAAAACTCGAGAACCTCATCACCCTGACTAGTCTAACCGGAAAACTCAGTCACACGAGGGGGAAACTTAGTCACTACGGAATTAGTGTCATGGGAAAAATGAGTCACCGGAAGGGAAAACCTTAGTCAATGGACTAATTTCAATGGCAAAACCTAGTAAAATAACCTCTTTGTGTTGGAATAACTCGAAAACCTAGCTACTGTAAGTAGTCTCATGGGAAAACTCAGCCACAGGAGGGGGAAACTTAGTCACTATAAAATTAGTGCCATGGGACTAGTGAGTCACCTAATGGGAAAACCTTAGTTACCAAACGAGTTTCCATGGAAAACCCTAGTAAAGTAACCTCTTTGTGTGGGAAAAACTAGAAAACCTTGTCACTGTGAGTTGTCTCATCGGAAAACTCAGCCGCAGGATGGGAAAACTTAGCCACAAAGAAATTCGTGTCATGGAAAAAATGAGTCACCGGATTGGAAAATTTTACTCGCCGGACGAGTTTCAATGGAAAATACTTGTAAAATAACCTCTTTGTGTGGGAAAAACTCGAGAACCTCATCACCTTGACTAGTCTCACGGGAAAACTCAGTCATGCGAGGGGAAAACTTAGTCACTAAGGAATTAGTTTCATGGGAAAATTGAGTCACCGGATGGGAAAACCTTAGTCAATGGACTAGTTTCAATGGCAAGACCTAGTAAAATAACCTCTTTGTGTTGGAATAACTCGAAAACCTAGGCATTGTGAGTAGTCTCATGGGAAAACTCAGCCACAGGAGGGGGAAACTTACTCACTAAGGAATTAGTGCCATGAGACTAATGAGTCAACTAATGGGAAAACTTTAGTCACCGAACGAGTTTCCATGGAAAATCCTAGTAAAGTTAACTCTTTGTGTGGGAAAAACTAGAAAACCTTGTCACTGTGAGTAGTCTCATCGGAAAACTCAGCCGCAGGAGTGGAAAACTTAGTCACAAAGGAATTCGTGTCATGGAAAAAATGAGTCACCAAATGGGAAAATTTTACTCTCCGGACGAGTTTCAATGGAAAATACTTGTAAAATAACCTCTTTGTGTGGGAAAAACTCGAGAACCGCATCACCTTGACTAGTCTCACGGGAAAACTCAGTCACGCGAGGGGAAAACTTAGTCATTAAGGAATTAGTGTCATGGGAAAAATGAGTCACCGGATGGGAAAACCTTAGTCAATGGACTAGTTTCAATGGCAAAACCTAGTAAAATAACCTCTTTGTGGTGGAATAACTCGAAATCATAGCCACTGCGAGTAGTCTCATGGGAGAACTCAGCCACAGGAGGGGGGAAACTTAGTCACTAAGGAATTAGTGCCATGGGACTAGTGAGTTATCTAATGGGAAAACCTTAGTCACCGAACGAATTTCCATGGAAAATCCTAGTAAAGTAACCTCTTTGTGTGGGAAAAACTAGAAAACCTTGTCACTGTGAGTAGTCTCATCGAAAAACTCAGCCGCAGGAGTGGAAAACTTAGCCACAAAGGAATTCGTGTCATGGAAAAAATGAGTCACCGGATGGGAAAATTTTACTCATTGGATGTGTTTCAATGGAAAATATTTGTAAAATAACCTCTTTGTGTGGGAAAAACTCGAGAACCTCATCACCCTGACTAGTCTCACCGGAAAACTCAGTCACACGAGGGGGAAACTTAGTCACTAAGGAATTAGTGTCATGGGAAAAATGAGTCACCGGAAGGGAAAACCTTAGTCAATGGACTAGTTTCAATGGCAAAACCTAGTAAAATAACCTCTTTGTGTTGGAATAACTCGAAAACCTAGCTACTGTAAGTAGTCTCATGGGAAAACTCAGCCACAGGAGGGGAAAACTTAGTCACTATAAAATTAGTGCCATGGGACTAGTGAGTCACCTAATGGGAAAACCTTAGTTACCGAACGAGTTTCCATGGCAAACCCTAGTAAAGTAACCTCTTTGTGTGGGAAAAACTAGAAAACCTTGTCACTGTGAGTTGTCTCATCGGAAAACTCAGCCGCAGGATGGGAAAACTTAGCCACAAAGAAATTCGTGTCATGGAAAAAATGAGTCACCGGATTGGAAAATTTTACTCGCCGGACGAGTTTCAATGGAAAATACTTGTAAAATAACCTCTTTGTGTGGGAAAAACTCGAGAACCTCATCACCTTGACTAGTCTCACGGGAAAACTCAGTCATGCGAGGGGAAAACTTAGTCACTAAGGAATTAGTTTCATGGGAAAATTGAGTCACCGGATGGGAAAACCTTAGTCAATGGACTAGTTTCAATGGCAAGACCTAGTAAAATAACCTCTTTGTGTTGGAATAACTCGAAAACCTAGGCATTGTGAGTAGTCTCATGGGAAAACTCAGCCACAGGAGGGGGAAACTTACTCACTAAGGAATTAGTGCCATGAGACTAATGAGTCAACTAATGGGAAAACTTTAGTCACCGAACGAGTTTCCATGGAAAATCCTAGTAAAGTTAACTCTTTGTGTGGGAAAAACTAGAAAAAGTTGTCACTGTGAGTAGTCTCATCGGAAAACTCAGCCGCAGGAGTGGAAAACTTAGTCACAAAGGAATTCGTGTCATGGAAAAAATTAGTCACCAAATGGGAAAATTTTACTCTCCGGACGAGTTTCAATGGAAAATACTTGTAAAATAACCTCTTTGTGTGGGAAAAATTCGAGAACCGCATCACCTTGACTAGTCTCACGGGAAAACTCAGTCACGCGAGGGGAAAACTTAGTCATTAAGGAATTAGTGTCATGGGAAAAATGAGTCACCGGATGGGAAAACCTTAGTCAATGGACTAGTTTCAATAGCAAAACCTAGTAAAATAACCTCTTTGTGTTGGAATAACTCGAAATCATAGCCACTGCGAGTAGTCTCATGGGAGAACTCAGCCACAGGAGGGGGGATACTTAGTCACTAAGGAATTAGTGCCATGGGACTAGTGAGTTATCTAATGGGAAAACCTTAGTCACCGAACGAGTTTCCATAGAAAATCCTAGTAAAGTAACCTCTTTGTGTGGGAAAAACTATAAAACCTTGTCACTGTGAGTAGTCTCATCGAAAAACTCAGCTGCAGGAGTGAAAACTTAGCCACAAAGGAATTCGTGTCATGGAAAAAATGAGTCACCGGATGGGAAAATTTTACTCATTGGACGTGTTTCAATGGAAAATATTTGTAAAATAACCTCTTTGTGTGGGAAAAACTCGAGAACCTCATCACCCTGACTAGTCTCACCGAAAAACTCAGTCACACGAGGGGGAAACTTAGTCACTAAGGAATTAGTGTCATGGGAAAAATGAGTCACCGGAAGGGAAAACCTTAGTCAATGGACTAGTTTCAATGGCAAAACCTAGTAAAATAACCTCTTTGTGTTGGAATAACTCGAAAACCTAGCTACTGTAAGTAGTCTCATGGGAAAACTCAGCCACAGGAGGGGGAAACTTAGTCACTAAGGAATTAGTGCCATGGGACTAGTGAGTCACCTAATGGGAAAACCTTAGTTACCGAACGAGTTTCCATGGCAAACCCTAGTAAAGTAACCTCTTTGTGTGGGAAAAACTAGAAAACCTTGTCACTGTGAGTTGTCTCATCGGAAAACTCAGCCGCAGGAGGGGAAAACTTAGCCACAAAGGAATTCGTGTCATGGAAAAAATGAGTCACCGGATTGGAAAATTTTACTCGCCGGACGAGTTTCAATGGAAAATACTTGTAAAATAACCTCTTTATGTGGGAAAAACTCGAGAACCTCATCACCTTGACTAGTCTCACGAGAAAACTCAGTCAGTAAGGAATTAGTTTCATGGGAAATTTGAGTCACCGGATGGGAAAACCTTAGTCAATGGACTAGTTTCAATGGCAAGACCTAGTAAAATAACCTCTTTGTGTTGGAATAACTCGAAAACCTAGCCATTGTGAGTAGTCTCATGGGAAAACTCAGCCACAGGAGGGGGGAACTTAGTCATTCAGGAATTAGTGCCATGGGACTAATGAGTCAACTAATGGGAAAACGTTATTCACAGAACGAGTTTCCATGGCAAATCCTAGTAAAGTAACCTCTTTGTGTGGGAAAAACTAGAAAACCTTGTCACTGTGACTAGTCTCATCGGAAAACTCAGCCGCAGGAGTGGAAAACTTAGTCACAATGGAATTCGTGTCATGGAAAAAATGAGTCGCCAAATGGGAAAATTTTACTCTCCGGACGAGTTTCAATGGAAAATACTTGTAAAATAACCTCTTTGTGTGGGAAAATCTCGAGAACCGCATCACCTTGACTAGTCTCACGGGAAAACTTAGTCACACGAGGGGAAAACTTTGTCACTAAGGAATTAGTGTCATGGGAAAAATGAGTCACCGGATGGGAAAACCTTAGTCAATGGACTAGTTTCAATTGCAAAACCTAGTAAAATAACCTCTTTGTGTTGGAATAACTCGAAAACCTAGCCACTGTGAGTAGTCTCATGGGAAAACTCAGCCACAGGAGGGGGAAACTTACTCACTAAGGAATTAGTGCCATGGGACTAATGAGTCAACTAATGGGAAAACTTTAGTCATCGAACGAGTTTCCATGGAAAATCCTAGTAAAGTAAACTCTTTGTGTGGGAAAAACTAGAAAACCTTGTCACTGTGAGTAGTCTCATCGGAAAACTCAGCCGCAGGAGTGGAAAACTTAGTCACAAAGGAATTCGTGTCATGGAAAAAATGAGTCACTGGATGGGAAAATTTTACTCACCGGACGTGTTTCAATGGAAACTAATTGTAAAATAACCTCTTTGTGTCCGAGAAACTCAAGAAGCTCATAACCTTGACTAGTCTCACGGGAAAACTCAGTCACACGAGGGGGAAACTTAGTCACTAAGGAATTAGTGTCATGGGAAAAAAGAGTCACCGGATGGGAATCTTTTACTCACCAGACGAGTTTCAATGGAAAATACTTGTATAATAACCTCTTTGTGTGGGAAAATCTCGAGAACCTCATCACCTTGACTAGTCTCATGGGAAAACTCAGTCACACGAGGGGAAAACTTAGTCATTAAGGAATTAGTGTCATGGGAAAAATGAGTCACCGGATGGGAAAACCTTAGTCAATGGACTAGTTTCAATAGCAAAACCTAGTAAAATAACCTCTTTGTGTTGGAATAACTCGAAATCATAGCCACTGCGAGTAGTCTCATGGGAGAACTCAGCCACAGGAGGGGGGAAACTTAGTCACTAAGGAATTTGTGCCATGGGACTAGTGAGTTATCTAAGGGGAAAACCTTAGTCACCGAACGAGTTTCCATGGAAAATCCTAGTAAAGTAACCTCTTTGTGTGGGAAAAACTAGAAAACCTTGTCACTGTGAGTAGTCTCATCGAAAAACTCAGCCGCAGGAGTGGAAAACTTAGCCACAAAGTAATTCGTGTCATGGAAAAAATGAGTAACCGGATGGGAAAATTTTACTCATTGGACGAGTTTCAATGGAAAATACTTGTTAAATAACCTCTTTGTGTGGGAAAAACTCGAGAACCGCATCACCTTGACTAGTCTCACGGGAAAACTCAGTCACACGAGGGGAAAACTTAGTCACTAAGGAATTACTTTAATGGGATAAATGAGTCACCGGAAGGGAAAACCTTATTCAATGGACTAGTTTCAATGGCAAAACCTAGTAAAATAACCTCTTTGTGTTGGAATAACTCGAAAACATAGCCACTGTGAGTAGTCTCATGGGAAAACTCAGCCACAGGAAGGGGAAACTTAGTCACTAAGGAATTAGTGCCATGGGACTAGCGAGTCATCCAATGGGAAAACCTTAGTCACCGAATGAGTTTCCATGGAAAATCCTAGTAAAGTAACCTCTTTGTGTGTGAAAAACTAGAAAACCTTGTCAGTGTGAGTAGTCTCATCGGAAAACTCAGCCGCAGGAGTGGAAAACTTAGCCACAAAGGAATTCGTGTCATTGAAAAAATGAGTCACTGGATGGGAAAATTTTACTCATCGGACGAGTTTCAATGGAAAATACTTGTAAAATAACCTCTTTGTGTGGGAAAAACTCGAGAACCTCGTCACCTTGACTAGTCTCACGGGAAAACTCAGTCACACGAGGGGGAAATTTAGTCACTAAGGAATTAGTGTCATGGGAAAAATGAGTCACCGGATGCGAAAACCTAAGTTAATGGACTAGTTTCAATGGCAAAACCTAGTAAAATAACCTCATTGTGTTGGAATAACTCGAAAACCTAGCCACTGTGAGTAGTCTCATGGGAATACTCAGCCACAGGAGGGGGAAACTTAGTCACTAAGGAATTAGTGCCATGGGACTAGTGAGTCATCTAATGGGAAAACCTTAGTCACCGAACGAGTTTCCATGGAAAATCCTAGTAAAGTAACCTCTTTGTGTGGGAAAAACTAGAAAACCTTGTCACTGTAAGTAGTCTCATCGGAAAACTCAGCCGCAGGAGGGGAAAACTTAGTCACAAAGGAATTCGTGTCATGGAAAAAATGAGTCACCGGATGGGAAAATTTTACTCACCGGACGAGTTTCAATGGAAAATACTTGTAAAATAACCTCTTTGTGTGGGAAAAACTCGAGAACCTCATCACCCTGACTAGTCTCACGGGAAAACTCAATCACACGAGGGGAAAACTAAGTCGCTAAGGAATTAGTGTCATGGGTAAAATGAGTCACCGGATGGAAAAACCTTAGTTAATGGACTAGTTTCAATGGCAAAACCTAGTAAAATAACCTCTTTGTGTTGGAATAACTCGAAAACCTAGTCACTGTGAGTAGTCTCATGGATAAACTCAACCACAGGCGGGGGAAACTTAGTCACTAAGGAATTAGTGCCATGGGACTAGTGAGTCATCTAATGGGAAAACCTTAGTCACCGACCGAGTTTCCATGGAAAATCCTAGTAAAGTAACCTCTTTGTGTTGGAAAAACTAGAAAACCTTGTCATTGTGAGTAGTCTCATCGGAAAACTCAGCCACAGGAGTGGAAAACTTAGCCACAAAGGAATTCGTGTCATTGAAAAAATGAGTCACCAAATGGGAAAATTTTACTCATCGGACGAGTTTCAAGGGAAAATACTTGTAAAATAACCTCTTTGTGTGGGAAAAACTCGAGAACCTCGTCCACTTGACTAGTCTCACGGGAAAACTCAGTCACACGAGGGGAAAACTTAGTCACTAAGGAATAAGTGTCATGGGAAAAATGACTCACCGGAAGGGAAAACCTTAGTCAATGGACTAGTTTCAATGGCAAAACCTAGTAAAATAACCTCTTTGTGTTGGAATAACTCGAAAACCTAGCCACTGTGAGTAGTCTCATGGGATTACTCAGCCACAGGAGGGGGAAACTTACTCACTAAGGAATTAGTGCCATGGGACTAGTGAGTCAACTAATGGGAAAACTTTGTTACCGTACGAGTTTGCGTGGAAAATCCTAGTAAAGTAACCTCTTTGTGTGGGAAAAACTAGAAAACCTTGTCTCTGTGAGTAGTCTCATCGGAAAACTCAGCCGCAGGAGGGGAAAACTTAGTCACAAAGGAATTCGTGTCATGGAAAAAATGAGTCACCGGATGGGAAAATTTTACTCACCGGACGAGTTTCAATGGAAAATACTAGTAAAATAACCTCTTTGTGTGGGAAAAACTCGAGAACCTCACCACCTTGACTAGTCTCACGGGAAAACTCAGTCACGTGAGGGGAAAATTTTGTCACTAAGGAATTAGTGTCATGGGAAAAATGAGTCACCGGATGGGAAAATCTTAGTCAATGGACAAGTTTCAATGGCAAAACCTAGTAATTGACCTCTTTGTGTTGGAATAACTCGAAATCCTGGCCACTGTGAGTAGTCTCATGGGAAAACTCTGCCATAGGAGGGGGAAACTTAGTCACTAAGGAATTAGTGCCATGGGACTAATGAGTCAACTAATGGGAAAACCTTAGTCACTGAACGAGTTTCCATGGCAAAACCTAGTAAAATGACCTCTTTGTGTGGGAAAAACTAGAAAACCTTGTCACTGTGAGTAGTCTCCTCGGAAAACTCAGTCGCAGGAGGGGAATACTTAGTCAGAAAGGAATTCGTGTCATGGAAAAAATAAATCACCGGATGGGAAAATTTTACTCACCGGACGAGTTTAAATGGAAAATAATTGTAAAATAACCTCTTTGTGTGGGAAAAACTCGAGAACCTCATCACCTTAACTAGTCTCACGGGAAAACTCATTCACATGAGGGGAAAACTTAGTCACTACGGAATTAGTGTCATGGGAAAAATGAGTCACCGGATGGGAAAACGTTAGTCAATGGACTAGTTTCAATGGAAAAACCTAGTAAAATAACCTCTTTGTGTTGGAAAAACTCTAAAACCTTGCCACTGTGAGTAGTCTCATGGGAAAACTCAGCCACAGGAGGGGGGAACTTAGTCACTAAGGAATTATTGCCATGGGACTAATGAGTCAACTAATGAGAAAACCTTAGTCGCCGAACGAGTTTCCACCGCAAATCCTAGTAAAATAACCTCTTTGTGTGGGAAAAACTAGAAAACCTTGTCACTGTGAGTAGTCTCATCGGAAAACTCAGTCACGGGAGGGGAAAACTTAGTCACAAAGGAATTCGTGTCATGGAAAAAATGAGTCACCGGATGGGAAAATTTTACTCATCGGACGAATTTCAATGGAAAATACTTGTAAAATAACCTCTTTGTGTGGGAAAAACTCGAGAACCTCATCACCTAGACTAGTCTCACGGGAAAACTCAGTCACGTGAGGGGAAATCTTAGTCACTAAGGAATTAGTGTCATGGGAAAAATGAGTCACCGGATGGGAAAACCTTAGTCAATGGACGAGTTTTAATGGCAAAACCTAGTAAAATAACCTTTTTGTGTTGTTATAACTCGAAAACCTAGCCACTGTGAGTAGTCTCATGGGAAAACTCAGCCAAAGGAGGGGGAAACTTAGTCACTAAGTAATTAGTGCCATGGGACTAATGAGTCAACTAATGGGAAAACCTTAGTCACTGAACGAGTTTCCATGGCAAAACCTAGTAAAATGACCTCTTTGTGTGGGAAAAACTAGAAAACCTTGTCACTGTGAGTAGTCTCCTCGGAAAACTCAGTCGCAGGAGGGGAATACTTAGTCAGAAAGGAATTCGTGTCATGGAAAAAATAAATCACCGGATGGGAAAATTTTACTCACCGGACGAGTTTAAATGGAAAATAATTGTAAAATAACCTCTTTGTGTGGGAAAAACTCGAGAACCTCATCACCTTAACTAGTCTCACGGGAAAACTCATTCACATGAGGGGAAAACTTAGTCACTACGGAATTAGTGTCATGGGAAAAATGAGTCACCGGATGGGAAAACGTTAGTCAATGGACTAGTTTCAATGGAAAAACCTAGTAAAATAACCTCTTTATGTTGGAAAAACTCTAAAACCTTGCCACTGTGAGTAGTCTCATGGGAAAACTCAGCCACAGGAGGGGGGAACTTAGTCACTAAGGAATTATTGCCATGGGACTAATGAGTCAACTAATGGGAAAACCTTAGTCGCCGAACGAGTTTCCACCGCAAATCCTAGTAAAATAACCTCTTTGTGTGGGAAAAACTAGAAAACCTTGTCACTGTGAGTAGTCTCATCGGAAAACTCAGTCACGGGAGGGGAAAACTTAGTCACAAAGGAATTCGTGTCATGGAAAAAATGAGTCACCGGATGGGAAAATTTTACTCATCGGACGAATTTCAATGGAAAATACTTGTAAAATAACCTCTTTGTGTGGGAAAAACTCGAGAACCTCATCACCTAGACTAGTCTCACGGGAAAACTCAGTCACGTGAGGGGAAATCTTAGTCACTAAGGAATTAGTGTCATGGGAAAAATGAGTCACCGGATGGGAAAACCTTAGTCAATGGACGAGTTTCAATGGCAAAACCGAGTAAAATAACCTCTTTGTGTTGTTATAACTCGAAAACCTAGCCACTGTGAGTAGTCTCATGGGAAAACTCAGCCACAGGAGGGGGAAACTTAGTCACTAAGTAATTAGTGCCATGGGACTAATGAGTCAACTAATGGGAAAACCTTAGTCGCCGAACGAGTTTCCACCGCAAATCCTAGTAAAATAACCTCTTTGTGTCGGAAAAACAAGAAAACCTTGTCATTGTGAGTAGTCTCATCGGAAAACTCAGTCACGGGAGGGGAAAACTTAGTCACAAAGGAATTCGTGTCATGGAAAAAATGAGTCACCGGATGGGAAAATTTTACTCATCGGACGAATTTCAATGGAAAATACTTGTAAAATAACCTCTTTGTGTGGGAAAAACTCGAGAACCTCATCACCTAGACTAGTCTCACGGGAAAACTCAGTCACGTGAGGGGAAATCTTAGTCACTAAGGAATTAGTGTCATGGGAAAAATGAGTCACCGGATGGGAAAACCTTAGTCAATGGACGAGTTTCAATGGCAAAACCTAGTAAAATAACCTCTTTGTGTTGTTATAACTCGATAACCTAGCCACTGTGAGTAGTCTCATGGGAAAACTCAGCCACAGGAGGGGGAAACTTAGTCACTAAGTAATTAGTGCCATGGGACTAATGAGTCAACTAATGGGAAAACCTTAGTCACTGAACGAGTTTCCATGGCAAAACCTAGTAAAATAACCTCTTTGTGTGGGAAAAACTAGAAAACCTTGTCACTGTGAGTAGTCTCATCGGAAAACTCAGTCGAAGGAGGGGAATACTTAGTCAGAAAGGAATTCGTGTCATGGAAAAAATAAATCACCGGATTGGAAAATTTTACTCACCGAACGAGTTTAAATGGAAAATAATTGTAAAATAACCTCTTTGTGTGGGAAAAACTCGAGAACCTCATCACCTTAACTAGTCTCACTGGAAAACTCATTCACATGAGGGGAAAACTTAGTCGCTACGGAATTAGTGTCATGGGAAAAATGAGTGACCGGATGGGAAAACCTTAGTCAATGGACTAGTTTCAAGGAAAAAACCTAGTAAAATAACATCTTTGTGTTGGAAAAACTCTAAAACCTGGCCACTGTGAGTAGTCTCATGGGAAAACTCAGCCACAGGAGGGGGGAACTTAGTCACAAAGGAATTATTGCCATGGGACTAATGAGTCAACTAATGGGAAAACCTTAGTCGCCGAACGAGTTTCCACCGCAAATCCTAGTAAAATAACCTCTTTGTGTGGGAAAAACTAGAAAACCTTGTCACTGTGAGTAGTCTCATTGGAAAACTCAGTCGCGGTTGGGGGAAATTTAGTTCCAAAGGAATTCGTGTCATGGAAAAAAATGAGTCACCGGATGGGAAAATTTTACTCACCGGACGAGTTTCAATGGAAAATACTTGTAAAATAACCTCTTTGTGTGGGAAAAACTCGAGAACCTCATCACCTTGACTAGTTACACGGGGAAACTGAGTCACGTGAGGGGAAAACTTAGTCACTAAGGAATTAGTGTCGTGGGAAAAATGAGTCACCGGTTGGGAAAACATTAGTCAATGGACTTCTTTCAATGGCAAAACCTAGTAAAATAACCTCTTTGTGTTGGAATAGCTCGAAAACCTGGCCACCGTGAGTAGTCTCATGGGAAAACTCAGCCACAGGAGGGGGAAACTTAGTCACTAAGGAATTAGTGCCATCGGACTAATGAGTCAACTAATGGGAAAACCTTAGAGAGGGGAAAACTTAGTTACAAAGGAATTCGTGTCATGGAAAAAATGAGTCACCGGATGGGAAAATTTTAGTCAATGGACTAGTTTCAATGGCAAAACCTAGTAATATAACCTTTGTGTTGGAATAACTCGAAAACCTGGCCACTGTGAGTAGTCTCATGGGAAAACCCAGCCACAGGAGGGGGAAACTTAGTCACTAAGGAATTAGTGCCATGGGACTAATGAGTCAACTAATGGGAAAACCTTAGTCACCGAACGAGTTTCCATGGCAAATCCTAGTAAAGTAACCTCTTTGTGTGGGAAAAACTAGAAAACCATGTCACTGTGAGTAGTCTCATCGGAAAACTCAGTCGCAGGAGGGGAAAACTTAGTCACAAAGGAATTCGTGTCATGAAAAAATGAGTCTCCGGATGGGAAAATTTTACTCACCGGACTAGTTTCAATGGAAAATACTTGAAAAATAACCTCTTTGTGTGGGAAAACACGAGAACCTCATC
Source organism: Acmispon strigosus (assembly GCA_030819835.1). Classification (NCBI taxonomy): domain Eukaryota; kingdom Viridiplantae; phylum Streptophyta; class Magnoliopsida; order Fabales; family Fabaceae; genus Acmispon; species Acmispon strigosus. The sequence continues at coordinate 18,335,311 of JAUAMA010000004.1, read as the reverse complement.
ACCTTGACTAGTCTCACGGGAAAACTCAGTCACATGAGGGGAAAACTTAGTCACTAAGGAATTAGTGTCATGGGAAAAATGAGTCACCGGATGGGAAAACCTTAGTTTTTGGACTAGTTTCAACGGCAAAACCTAGTAAAATAACCTCTTTGTGTTGCAATAACTGGAAAACCTGGCCACTGGGAGTAGTCTCATGGGAAAACTCAGCCACAAGAGGGGGGAACTTAGACACTGAGGAATTAGTGCCAAGGGACTAATGAGTCAACTAATGGGAAAACCTTAGTCACCGAACGAGTTTCCATGGCAAATCATAGTAAAGTAACATCTTTGTGTGGGAAAAATTAGAAAACCTTGTCACTGTGAGTAGTCTCATCGGAAAACTCAGGCGCGGGAGGGTAAAACTTAGTCACTAAGGAATAAGTGTCATGGGAAAAACGAGTCACCGGATGGGAAAAGCTTAGTCAACGGACTAGTTTCAATGGTAAAAGCTAGTAAAATAACCTCTTTGTGTAGGAATAACTCGAAAACCTAGCCACTATGAGTAGTCTCATGGGAAAACTCAGCCACAGGAGGGGGAAACTTAGTCACTAAGGAATTAGTGTCATGGGACTAATGAGTCAACTAATGGGAAAACCTTAGTCTCTGAACAAGTTTCCATGGCAAATCCTAGTAAAATAACCTCTTTGTGTGGGAAAAACTAGAAATCCTTGTCACTGTGAGTAGTCTCATCAGAAAACTCAGCCGCAAGAGGGGAAAACTTAGTCACAAAGGAATTCGTGTCATGGAAAAAAGGAGTCACCGGATGTGAAATATTTACTCACCGGACTAGTTTCAATGGAAAATACTTGTAAAATAACCTCTTTGTGTGGGAAAAACTCGAGAACCTCATCACCTTGACTAGACTCACGGGAAAACTCAGTCACACGAGGGGAAAACTTAGTCACTTAGGAATTAGTATCATGAGAAAAATGAGTCACCGGATGGGAAAACCTTAGTCAATGGACTAGTTTCAATGGCAAAACCTAGAAAAATAACCTGTTTGTGTTGGAATAACTCGAAAACCTAGCCACTGTGAGTAGTCTTATCGGAAAACTCAGCCACAGGAAGGGGAAACTTAGTCACTAAGGAATTAGTGCCATGGGACCAATGAGTCAACTAATGGGAAAACCTTAGTCACCGAACGAGTTTCCATGGAAAATCCTAGTAAAGTAACCTCTTTGTGTGGGAAAAACTAGAAAACCTTGTCACTGTGAGTAGTCTCATCGGAAAACTCAGCCGCGGGAGGGGAAAAGTTAGTCACAAAGGAATTCGTGTCATGGAAAAAATGAGTCAGCGAATGGGAAAATTTTACTCACCGGACGAGTTTCAAAGGAAAATACTTGTAAAATAACCTCTTTGTGTGGGAAAAACTCGAGAACCTCATTAGCTTGACTAGTCTCACGGGAAATCTCAGTCACACGAGGGGAAAACTTAGTCACTAAGGAATTAATGTCATGGGAAAAATGAGTCACCGGATGGGAAAACCTAAGTCAATGGACTAGTTTCAATGGAAAAACCTAGTAAAAAAACCTCTATGTCATGGAATAACTCGAAAACCTAGCCACTATGAGCAGCCTCGTGGGAAAAGTCAGCCACAGGAGGGGGAAACTTAGTCACTGAGGAATTAGTGCCATGGGACAAAAGAGTCAACTAATAGGAAAACCTTAGTCTCTGAACAAGTTTCCATGGCAAATCCTAGTAAAATAACCTCTTTGTGTGGGAAAAACTAGAAATCCTTGTCACTGTGAGTAGTCTCATCAGAAAACTCAGCCGCAAGAGGGGAAAACTTAGTCACAAAGGAATTCGTGTCATGGAAAAAAGGAGTCACCGGATGTGAAATATTTACTCACCGGACTAGTTTCAATGGAAAATACTTGTAAAATAACCTCTTTGTGTGGGAAAACCTCGAGAACCTCATCACCTTGACTAGTCTCACGGGAAAACTCAGTCACACGAGGGGAAAACTTAGTCAATAAGGAATTAGTGTCATGGGGAAAATGTGTCACCGGATGGGAAAACCTTAGTCAATGGACTAGTTTCAATGGCAAAACCTAGTAAAAAAACCTCTTTGTGTTGGAATAACTCGAAAACCTAGCCACTGTGAGTAGTCTCATCGGAAAACTCAGCCACAGGAGGGGGAAACTTAGTCACTAAAGAATTAGTGCCATGGGACTAATGAGTCAACTGATGGGAAAACCTTAGTCACCGAATGAGTTTCCATGGAAAACCCTAGTAAAGTAACCTCTTTGTGTGGGAAAAACTAGAAAACCTTGTCTCTGTGAGTAGTCTCATCGGAAAACTCAGCCGCAGGAGGGGAAAACTTAGTCACAAAAGAATTCGTGTCATCGAAAAAATGAGTCATCGGATGCGAAACTTTTACTCACCGGAGGAGTTTCAATGGAAAATACTTGTAAAATAACCTCTTTCTGTGGGAAAAACTCGAGCACCTCATCACCTTGACTAGTCTTACGGGAAAACTCAGTGACACGAGAGGAAATCAAAGTCACTAAGGAATTAGTGTCATGGGAAAAATGAGTCGCCGGATGGGAAAACCTTTGTCAATGGACTAGTTTCAATGGCAAAGACTAGTAAAGTAACCTCTTTGTGTTGGAATATCTCGAAAACCTAGCCACTGTGAGTAGTCTCATCGGAAAACTCAGCCACAGGAGGGGGAAACTGGGTCACTAAGGAATTAGTGTCATGGGACTAATGAGTCAACTAGTGGGAAAACCTTAGTCACCGAACGAGCTTCCATGGCAAATCCTAGTAAAATAACCTCTTTGTGTGGGAAAAACTAGAAAACCTTGTCTCCATGAGTAGTCTCATCGGAAAACTCAGCCGCAGGAGGGGAAAACTTAGTCACAAAGGAATTCGTGTCATCGAAAAAATGAGTCACCGGATGGCAAAATTTTACTCACCGGACGAGTTTCAATGGAAAATACTTGTAAAATAACCTCTTTGTGTGGGAAAAACTCGAGAACCTCATCACCTTGACTAGTCTCACGGGAAAACTCAGTCACACGAGGGGAAAACTTAGTCACTAAGAAATTTTTGTCAAGGAAAACTGAGTCACCGGATGGGAAAACCTTAGTCAATGGACTAGTTTCAATGGCAAAGACTAGTAAAGTAACCTCTTTGTGTTGGAATAACTCGAAAACCTAGCCACTGTGAGTAGTCTCATCAGAAAACTCAGCCACAGGAGGGGGAAACTTAGTCACTAAGGAATTAGTGACATGGGACTAATGAGTCAACCGATGGGAAAACCTTAGTCACCGAACGAGTTTCCATGGCAAACCCTAGTAAAGTAACCTCTTTGTGTGGGAAAAACTAGAAAACCTTGTCTCTGTGAGTAGTCTCATCGGAAAACTCAGCCGCAGGAGGGGAAAACTTAGTCACAAAAGAATTTGTGTCATCGAAAAAATGAGTCATCGGACGCGAAACTTTTTCTCACCGGACGAGTTTCCATGGAAAAAACTTGTAAATTAACCTCTTTGTGTGGGAAAAACTCGAGAACCTCATCACCTTGACTAGTCTCACGGGAAAACTCAGTCACGTGACGGGAAAACTTAGTCACTAAGGAATTAGTGTCATGGGAAAAATGAGTCACCGGATGGGAAAACCATAGTCAATGGACTAGTTTCAATGGCAAAACCTAGTAAAAAAACCTCTGTGTTGGAATAACTCGAAAACCTAGCCACTGTGAGTAGTCTCTTGGGAAAACTCAACCACAGGAGGGGGGAAATTAGTCACTAAGGAATTAGTGCCATTGGACTAATTAGTCAACTAATGGGAATACCTAAGTCACCGAACGACTTTCCAAGGAAAATCCTAGTAAAATAACCTCTTTGTGTAGGAAAAACTTGAAAACCTTGTCTCTGTGAGTAGTCTCATCGGAAAACTCAGGCGCAGGAGGGGAAAACTTAGTCACAAAGCAATTCGTGTCATGGAAAAAATGAGTCATCGGATGCAAATTTTTTACTAACCGGACGAGTTTCAATTGAAAATACTTGTATAATAACCTCTTTGTGTGGGAAAAACTCGAGAACCTCATCACCTTGACTAGTCTTATGGGAAAACTCAGTGACACGAGAGGAAATCAAAGTCACTAAGAAATTAGTGTCATGGAAAAATGAGTCACCGGATGGGAAAACCTTAGTCAATGGACTAGTTTCAATGGCAAAGACTAGTAAAGTAACCTCTTTGTGTTGGAATAACTCGAAAACCTAGCCACTGTGAGTAGTCTCATCGGAAAACTCAGCCACAGGAGGGGGAAACTTAGTCACTAAGGAATTAGTTCCATGGGACTAATGAGTCAACTGATGGGAAAACCTTAGTCACTGAACGAGTTTCCATGGCAAACTCTAGTAAAGTAACCTCTTTGTGTGGGAAAAACTAGAAAACCTTGTCTCTGTGAGTAGTCTCATCGGAAAACTCAGCCGCAGGAGGGGAAAACTTAGTCACAAAAGAATTCGTGTCATCGAAAAAATGAGTCATCGGATGCGAAACTTTTACTACCGGACGAGTTTCCATGGAAAATACTTGTAAATTTACCTCTTTGTGTGGGAAAAACTCGAGAACCTCATCACCTTGACTAGTCTCACGGGAAAACTCAGTCACGTGAGGGGAAAACTTAGTCACTAAGGAATTAGTGTCATGGGAAAAATGAGTCACCGGAATTGAAAACCTTAGTCAATGGACTAGTTTCAATGGCAAAACCTCGCAAAAAAACCTCTGTGTTGGAATAACTCGAAAACCTAGCCACTGTGAGTAGTCTCTTGGGAAAACTCAACCACAGGAGGGGGGAAATTAGTCACTAAGGAATTAGTGCCATTGGACTAATTAGTCAACTAATGGGAATACCTATGTCACCGAACGATTTTCCAAGGAAAATCCTAGTAAAATAACCTCTTTGTGTGGGAAAAACTAGAAAACCTTGTCTCTGTGAGTAGTCTCATCGGAAAACTCAGCCGCAGGAGGGGAAAACTTAGTCACAAAGCAATTCGTGTAATGGAAAAAATGAGTCATCGGATGCAAAATTTTTACTAACCGGACGAGTTTCAATGGAAAATACTTGTATAATAAGCTCTTTGTGTGGGAAAAACTCGAGAACCTCATCACCTTGACTAGTCTTACGGGAAAACTCAGTGACACGAGAGGAAATCAAAGTCACTAAGAAATTAGTGTCATGGAAAAATGAGTCACCGGATGGGAAAACCTTAGTCAATGGACTAGTTTCAATGGCAAAGACTAGTAAAGTAACCTCTTCGTGTTGGAATAACTCGAAAGCCTAGCCACTGTGAGTAGTCTCATCGGAAAACTCAGCCACAGGAGGGGGAAACTTAGTCACTAAGGAATTAGTGCCATGGGACAAATGAGTCAACTGATGGGAAAACTTTAGTCACGGAACGAGTTTCCATGGCAAACCCTAGTAAAGTAACCTCTTTGTGTAGGAAAAACTAGAAAACCTTGTCTCTGTGAGTAGTCTCATCGGAAAACTCAGTCGCAGGAGGGGAAAACTTAGTCACAAAAGAATTTGTGTCATCGAAAAAATGAGTCATCGGATGCGAAACTTTTACTACCGGACGAGTTTCCATGGAAAATACTTGTAAATTAACCTCTTTGTGTGGGAAAAACTCGAGAACCTCATCACCTTGACTAGTCTCACGGGAAAACTCAGTCACGTGAGGGGAAAACTTAGTCACTAAGGAATTAGTGTCATGGGAAAAATGAGTCACCGGATGGGAAAACCATAGTCAATGGACTAGTTTCAATGGCAAAACCTAGTAAAAAAACCTCTGTGTTGGAATAACTCGAAAACCTAGCCACTGTGAGTAGTCTCTTGGGAAAACTCAACCACAGGAGGGGGGAAATTAGTCACTAAGGAATTTGTGCCATTGGACTAATTAGTCAACTAATGGGAATACCTGACTAGTCTCACGGGAAAACTCAGTCACATGAGGGAAAAACTTAGTCACTAAGGAATTAGTGTCATGGGAAAAATGAGTCACCGGATGGGAAAACCTTAGTCAATGGACTAGTTTCAATGGGAAAACCAAGTAAAATAACCTCTTTGTGTTGGAATAACTTGAAAACCTTGCCACTGTGAGTAGTCTCACGGGAAAACTCAGTCACGTGAGGGGAAAACTTAGTCACTAAGGAATTAGTGTCATGGGAAAAATGAGTCACCGGATGGGAAAACCTTCGTCAATGGACTAGTTTCAATGGAAAAACCTAGTAAACTAACCTCTTTGTGTTGGAATAACTCGAAAACCTAGCCATTGTGAGTAGTCTCATGGGAACACACAGCCACAGGAGGGGGAAACTTAGTCACTAAGGAATTAGTGCCGTGGGACTAATGACTCAACTAAGGGGAAAACCTTAGTCACTGAACGAGTTTCCATGGCAAATCCTAGTAATGTAACTTCTTTGTGTGGGAAAAACTAGAAAACCTTGTCACTGTGAGTACTCTCATCGGAAAACTCAGTCGCGGGAGGGGAAAACTTAGTCACAAAGGAATTCGTGTCATGGATAAAATGAGTCACCGTATGGGAAAATTTTACTCACCGGACGAGTTTCAATGGAAAATACTTGAAAAATAACCTCTTTGGGTGGGAAAAACTCGAGAACCTCATCACCTTGACTAGACTCACGGGAAAACTCAGTCACGTGAGGGGAAAACTTAGTCACTAAGGAATTAGTGTCAAGGGACTAATGACTCAACTAAGGGGAAAACCTTAGTCACCGAACGAGTTTCCATGGCAAATCCTAGTAAAGTAACATCTTTGTGTGGGGAAAACTCGAAAACCTTGTCACTGTGAGTAGTCTCATCGGAAAACTCAGTCGCGGGAGGGGAAAACTTAGTCACAAAGGAATTCGTGTCATGGAAAAACTGAGTCACCGTTTGGGAAAATTTTACTCACCGGACGAGTTTCAATGGAAAATACTTGTAAAATAACCTCTTTGGGTGGGAAAATATCGAGAACCTCATCACCTTGACTAGTCTCACGGGAAAACTCAGTCACGTGAGGGGAAAACTTAGTCACTAAGGAATTAGTGTCATGGGTAAAATGAGTCACCGGATGGGAAAACCTTAGTCAATGGACTAGTTTCAATGGCAAAACCTAGTAAATTAACCTCTTTGTGTTGGAATAACTCGAAAACCTGGCCTTTGTGAGTAGTGTCATGGGAAAACTCAGCCACAAGAGGGGGAAACTTAGTCACTAAGGAATTAGTGCCATGGGACTAATGAGTCAACTAATGGGAAAACCTTAGTCACCGAACGAGTTTCCATGGCAAATCCTAGTAAAGTAACATCTTTGTGTGGGAAAAACTAGAATACTTTGTTACTGTGAGTAGTCTCATCGGAAAAATCAGTCGCTGGAGGGGAAAACTTAGTCACAAAGGAATTCGTGTCATGGAAAAAATGAGTCACCGGATGGGAAAATTATACTCACCGGACGAGTTTCAATGGAAAATACTTGTTAAATAACCTCTTTGTGTGGGAAAAACTCGAGAACCTCATCACCTTGACTAGTCTCACGGGAAAACTCAGTCACGTGAGGGGAAAACTTAGTCACTAAGGAATTAGTGTCATGGGAAAAATGACTCACTAGATGGGAAAACCTTAGTCAATGGACTAGTTTCAATGGCAAAACCTAGTAAAATAACCTCTTGTGTTGGAATAACTCGAAAACCTGACCACTGTGAGTAGTCTCATGGGAAAACTCAGCAACAGGAGGGGGAAACTTAGTCACTAAGGAATTAGTGCTATGGGACTAATGAGTCAACTAATGGGAAAACCTTAGTCACCGAACGAGTTTCCATGGCAAATCCTAGTAAAGTAACATCTTTGTGTGGGAAAAACTAGAAAACTTTGTCACTGTGAGTAGTCTCATCGGAAAAATCAATCGCTGGAGGGGAAAACTTAGTCACAAAGGAATTCGTGTCATGGAAAAAATGAGTCACCGGATGGGAAAATTTTACTCACCGGACGAGTTTCAATGGAAAATACATGTAAAATAACCTCTTTGTGTGGGAAAAACTCGAGAACCTCATCACCTTGACTAGTCTCACGGGAAAACTCAGTCACGTGAGGGGAAAACTTAGTCACTAAGAAATTAGTGTCATTGGAAAAATGAGTCACCGGATGGGAAAACCTTAGTTAATGGACTAGTTTCAATGGCAAAACCTAGTAAAATAGCCTCTTTGTGTTGGAATAACTCTAAAACTTGGCCACTGTGACTAGTCTAATGCGAAAACACAGCCACAGGAGGGGGAAACTTAGTCACTAAGGAATTAGTGCCATGGGTCTAATGACTCAACTATGGGGAAAACCTTAGTCACCGAACGAGTTTCCGTGGCAAATGCTAGTGAAATAACATCTTTGTGTGCGAAAAACTAGAAAACCTTGTCACTGTGAGTACTCTCATCAGAAAACTCAGTCGCTGGAGGGGAAAACTTTTTCACAAAGGAATTCGTGTCATGGAAAAACTGAGTCACCGTATGGGAAAATTTTACTCACCGGACGAGTTTCAATGGAAAATACATGTAAAATAACCTCTTTGGGTGGGGAAATATCGAGAACCTCATCACCTTGACTAGTCTCACGGGAAAACTCAGTCACGTGAGGGGAAAACTTAGTCACTAAGGAATTAGTGTCATGGGAAAAATGAGTCACCGGATGGGAAAACCTTAGTCAATGGACTAGTCTCATGGCAAAACCTAGTAAAATAACCTCTTTATGTTGGAATAACTCGAAAACTTGGCCACTGAGAGTAGTCTCATGGGAACACACAGCCACAGGAGGGGGAAACTTAGTCACTATGGAATTAGTGCCATGGGACTAATGACTCAACTAAGGGGAAAACCTTAGTCACCGAACGAGTTTCCATGGCAAATCCTAGTAAAGTAACATCTTTGTGTTGGAATAACTCGAAAACCTGGCCACTGTGAGTAGTGTCATGGGAAAACTCAGCCACAAGAGGGGGGAACTTAGTCACTAAGGAATTAGTGCCATGGGACTAATGAGTCAACTAATGGGAAAACCTTAGTCACCGAACGAGTTTCCATGGCAAATCCTAGTAAAGTAACATCTTTGGGTGGGAAAAACTCGAGAACCTCATCACCTTGACTAGACTCACGGGAAAACTCAGTCACGTGAGGGGAAAACTTAGTCACTAAGGAATTAGTGTCATGGGACTAATGACTCAACTAAGGGGAAAACCTTAGTCACCGAACGAGTTTCCATGGCAAATCCTAGTAAAGTAACATCTTTGTGTGGGAAAAACTCGAAAACCTTGTCACTGTGAGTAGTCTCATCGGAAAACTCAGTCGCGGGAGGGGAAAACTTAGTCACAAAGGAATTCGTGTCATGGAAAAACTGAGTCACCGTTTGGGAAAATTTTACTCACCGGACGAGTTTCAATGGAAAATACTTGTAAAATAACCTCTTTGGGTGGGAAAATATCGAGAACCTCATCACCTTGACTAGTCTCACGGGAAAACTCAGTCACATGAGGGGAAAACTTAGTCACTAAGGAATTAGTGTCATGGGTAAAATGAGTCACCGGATGGGAAAACCTTAGTCAATGGACTAGTTTCAATGGCAAAACCTAGTAAATTAACCTCTTTGTGTTGGAATAACTCGAAAACCTGGCCACTGTGAGTAGTCTCATGGGAAAACTCAGCCACAAGAGGGGGAAACTTAGTCACTAAGGAATTAGTGCCATGGGACTAATGAGTCAACTAATGGGAAAACCTTAGTCACCGAACGAGTTTCCATGGCAAATCCTAGTAAAGTAACATCTTTGTGTGGGAAAACCTAGAAAACCTTGTCACTGTGAGTAGTCTCATCGGAAAAATCAGTCGCTGGAGGGGAAAACTTAGTCACAAAGGAATTCGTGTCATGGAAAAACTGAGTCACCGGATGGGAAAATTTTACTCACCGGGCGAGTTTCAATGGAAAATACTTGTAAAATAACCTCTTTGTGTGGGAAAAACTCGAGAACCTCATCACCTTGACTAGTCTCATGGGAAAACTCAGTCACGTGAGGGGAAAACTTAGTCACTAAGGAATTAGTGTCATGGGTAAAATGAGTCACCGGATGGGAAAACCTTAGTCAATGGACTAGTTTCAATGGCTAAACCTAGTAAATTAACCTCTTTGTGTTGGAATAACTCGAAAACCTGGCCACTGTGAGTAGTCTCATGGGAAAACTCAGCCACAAGAGGGGGAAACTTAGTCACTAAGGAATTAGTGCCATGGGATTAATGAGTCAACTAATGGGAAAACCTTGGTCACCGAACGAGTTTCCATGGCAAATCCTAGTAAAGTAACATCTTTGTGTGGGAAAAACTAGAAAACTTTGTCACTGTGAGTAGTCTCATCGGAAAAATCAGTCGCTGGAGGGGAAAACTTAGTCACAAAGGAATTCGTGTCATGGAAAAAATACCGGATGGGAAAATTTTAGTCACCGGACGAGTTTCAATGGAAAATACTTGTAAAATAACCTCTTTGTGTGGGAAAAACTCGAGAACCTCATCACCTTGACTAGTCTCACGGGAAAACTCAGTCACGTGAGGGGAAAACTTAGTCACTAAGGAATTAGTGTCATGGGAAAAATGAGTCACCGGATGGGAAAACCTTAGTCAATGGACTAGTCTCATGGCAAAACCTAGTAAAATAACCTCTTTATGTTGGAATAACTCGAAAACTTGGCCACTGACAGTAGTCTCATGGGAACACACAGCCACAGGAGGGGGAAACTTAGTCACTAAGGAATTAGAGCCATGGGAAAAATGACTCAACTAAGGGGAAAACCTTAGTCACCGAACGAGTTTCCATGGCAAATCCTAGTGAAGTAACATCTTTGTGTGGGAAAAACTCGAAAACCTTGTCATTGTGAGTAGTCTCATCGGAAAACTCAGTCGCGGGAGGGGAAAACTTAGTCACAAAGGAATTCGTGTCATGGAAAAAACGAAGTCACCGTTTGGGAAAATTTTACTCACCGGACGAGTTTCAATGGAAAATACTTGTAAAATAACCTCTTTGGGTGGTAAAATTCGAGAACCTCATCACCTTGACTAGTCTCATGGGAAAACTCAGTCACGTGAGGGGAAAACTTAGTCACTAAGGAATTAGTGTCATGGGAAAAATGAGTCACCGGATTGGAAAACCTTAGTCAATGGACTAGTTTCAATGGCATAAACCTAGTAAAATAACCTCTTTGTGTTGGAATAACTCGAAAACCTGACCACTGTGAGTAGTCTCATGGGAAAACTCAGCCATAGGAGGGGGAAACTTAGTCACTAAGGAATTAGTGCCATGGGACTAATGAGTCAACTAATGGGAAAACCTTAGTCACCGAACGAGTTTCCATGGCAAATCCTAGTAAAGTAACATCTTTGTGTGGGAAAAACTAGAAAACTTTGTCACTGTGAGTAGTCTCATCGGAAAAATCAGTCGCTGGAGGGGAAAACTTAGTCACAAAGGAATTCGTGTCATGGAAAAAATGAGTCACCGGATGGGAAAATTTTAGTCACCGGACGAGTTTCAATGGAAAATACTTGTAAAATAACCTCTTTGTGTGGGAAAAACTCGAGAACCTCATCACCTTGACTAGTCTCACGGGAAAACTCAGTCACGTGAGGGGAAAACTTAGTCACTACGAAATTAGTGTCATTGGAAAAATTAGTCACAGGATGGGAAAACCTTAGTTAATGGACTAGTTTCAATGGCAAAACCTAGTAAAATAACCTTTTTGTGTTGGAATAACTCTAAAACCTGGCCACTGTGACTAGTCTCATGCGAAAACACAGCCACAGGAGGGGGAAACTTAGTCACTAAGGAATTAGTGCCATGGGACTAATGACTCATTAATGGGGAAAACCTTAGTCACCGAACGAGTTTCCGTGGCAAATGCTAGTGAAATAACATCTTTGTGTGCGAAAAACTAGAAAACCTTGTCACTGTGAGTACTCTCATCAGAAAACTCAGTCGCTGGAGGGGAAAACTTTTTCACAAAGGAATTCGTGTCATGGAAAAACTGAGTCAGCGTATGGGAAAATTTTACTCACCGGACGAGTTTCAATGGAAAATACATGTAAAATAACCTCTTCGGGTGGGAAAATATCGAGAACCTCATCACCTTGACAGTCTCACGGGAAAACTCAGTCACGTGAGGGGAAAACTTAGTCACTAAGGAATTAGTGTCATGGGAAAAATGAGTCACCGGATGGGAAAACCTTAGTCAATGGACTAGTCTCATGGCAAAACCTAGTAAAATAACTTCTTTATGTTGGAATAACTCGAAAACTTGGCCACTGAGAGTAGTCTCATGGGAACACACAGCCACAGGAGGGGGAAACTTAGTCACTATGGAATTAGTGCCATGGGACTAATGACTCAACTAAGGGGAAAACCTTAGTCACCGAACGAGTTTCCATGGCAAATCCTAGTAAAGTAACATCTTTGTGTTGGAATAACTCGAAAACCTGGCCACTGTGAGTAGTGTCATGGGAAAACTCAGCCACAAGAGGAGGAAACTTAGTCACTAAGGAATTAGTGCCATGGGACTAATGAGTCAACTAATGGGAATACCTTAGTCACCGAACGAGTTTCCATGGCAAATCCTAGTAAAGTAACATCTTTGTGTGAGAAAAACTCGAAAACCTTGTCACTGTGAGTAGTCTCATCGGAAAACTCAGTCGCTGGAGGGGGAAACTTGGTCAATGGACTAGTTTCAATGGCAAAACCTAGTAAATTAACCTCTTTGTGTTGGAATAACTCGAAAACCTGGCCTTTGTGAGTAGTGTCATGGGAAAACTCAGCCACAAGAGGGGGAAACTTAGTCACTAAGGAATTAGTGCCATGGGACTAATGAGTCAACTAATGGGAAAACCTTAGTCACCGAACGAGTTTCCATGGCAAATCCTCGTAAAGTAACTTCTTTGTGTGGGAAAAACTCGAAAACCTTGTCATTGTGAGTAGTCTCATCGGAAAACTCAGTCGCGGGAGGGGAAAACTTAGTCACAAAGGAATTCGTGTCATGGAAAAAACGAAGTCACCGTTTGGGAAAATTTTACTCACCGGACGAGTTTCAATGGAAAATACTTGTAAAATAACCTCTTTGGGTGGGAAAAACTCGAGAACCTCATCACCTTGACTAGTCTCACCGGAAAACTCAGTCACGTGAGGGGAAAACTTAGTCACTAAGGAATTAGTGTCATGGGAAAAATGAGTCACCGGATGGGAAAACCTTAGTTAATGGACTAGTTTCAATGGAAAAACCTAGTAAAATAACCTCTTTGTGTTGGAATAACTCTAAAACCTGGCCACTGTGACTAGTCTCATGGGAAAACACAGCCACAGGAGGGGGAAACTTAGTCACTAAGGAATTAGTGCCATGGGACTAATGACTCAACTATGGGGAAAACCTTAGTCACCGAACGAGTTTCCGTGGCAAATGCTAGTGAAATAACATCTTTGTTTGCGAAAAACTAGAAAACCTTGTCACTGTGAGTAGTCTCATCGGAAAACTCAGTCGCTGGAGGGGAAAACTTTTTCACAAAGGAATTCCTGTCATGGAAAAACTGAGTCACCGTATTGGAAAATTTTGCTCACCGGACGAGTTTCAATGGAAAATACTTGTAAAATAACCTCTTTGGGTGGGAAAATATCGAGAACCTCATCACCTTGACTAGTCTCACGGGAAAACTCAGTCACGTGAGGGGAAAACTTAGTCACTAAGGAATTAGTGTCATGGGAAAAATGAGTCACCGGATGGGAAAACCTTAGTCAATGGACTAGTCTCATGGCAAAACCTAGTAAAATAACCTCTTTATGTTGGAATAACTCGAAAACTTGGCCACTGACAGTAGTCTCATGGGAACACACAGCCACAGGAGGGGGAAACTTAGTCACTAAGGAATTAGAGCCATGGGAAAAATGACTCAACTAAGGGGAAAACCTTAGTCACCGAACGAGTTTCCATGGCAAATCCTAGTGAAGTAACATCTTTGTGTGGGAAAAACTCGAAAACCTTGTCATTGTGAGTAGTCTCATCGGAAAACTCAGTCGCGGGAGGGGAAAACTTAGTCACAAAGGAATTCGTGTCATGGAAAAAACGAAGTCACCGTTTGGGAAAATTTTACTCACGGGACGAGTTTCAATGGAAAATACTTGTAAAATAACCTCTTTGGGTGGTAAAATTCGAGAACCTCATCACCTTGACTAGTCTCATGGGAAAACTCAGTCACGTGAGGGGAAAACTTAGTCACTAAGGAATTAGTGTCATGGGAAAAATGAGTCACCGGATTGGAAAACCTTAGTCAATGGACTAGTTTCAATGGCATAAACCTAGTAAAATAACCTCTTTGTGTTGGAATAACTCGAAAACCTGACCACTGTGAGTAGTCTCATGGGAAAACTCAGCCATAGGAGGGGGAAACTTAGTCACTAAGGAATTAGTGCCATGGGACTAATGAGTCAACTAATGGGAAAACCTTAGTCACCGAACGAGTTTCCATGGCAAATCCTAGTAAAGTAACATCTTTGTGTGGGAAAAACTCGAAAACCTTGTCACTGTGAGTAGTCTCATCGGAAAACTCAGTCGCGGGAGGGGAAAACATAGTCACAAAGGAATTCGTGTCATGGAAAAACTGAGTCACCGTTTGGGAAAATTTTACTCACCGGACGAGTTTCAATGGAAAATACTTGTAAAATAACCTCTTTGGGTGGGAAAAACTCGAGAACCTCATCACCTTGACTAGTCTCACGGGAAAACTCAGTCACGTAAGGGAAAACTTAGTCACTAAGGAATTAGTGTCAGGGGTAAAATGAGTCACCGGATGGGAAAACCTTAGTCAATGGACTAGTTTCAATGGCAAAACCTAGTAAAATAACCTCTTTGTGTTGGAATAACTCTAAAACCTGGCCACTGTGACTAGTCTCATGGGAAAACACAGCCACAGGAGGGGGAAACTTAGTCACTAAGGAATTAGTGCCATGGGACTAATGAGTCAACTATGGGGAAAACCTTAGTCACCGAACGAGTTTCCGTGGCAAATGCTAGCGAAATAACATCTTTGTGTGGGAAAAACTCGAAAACCTTGTCATTGTGAGTAGTCTCATCGGAAAACTCAGTCGCGGGAGGGGAAAACTTAGTCACAAAGGAATTCGTGTCATGGAAAAAACGAAGTCACCGTTTGGGAAAATTTTACTCACCGGACGAGTTTCAATGGAAAATACTTGTAAAATAACCTCTTTGGGTGGGAAAAACTCGAGAACCTCATCACCTTGACTAGTCTCACAGGAAAACTCAGTCACGTGAGGGGAAAACTTAGTCACTAAGGAATTAGTGTCATGGGAAAAATGAGTCACCGGATGGGAAAACCTCAGTCAATGGACTAGTCTCATGGCAAAACCTAGTAAAATAACCTCTTTATGTTGGAATAACTCGAAAACTTGGCCACTGACAGTAGTCTCATGGGAACACACAGCCACAAGAGGGGGAAACTTAGTCACTAAGGAATTAGTGCCATGGGACTAATGACTCAACTAAGGGGAAAACCTTAGTCACCGAACGAGTTTCCATGGCAAATCCTAGTAAAGTAACATCTTTGTGTGGGAAAAACTAGAAAACCTTGTCACTGTGAGTACTCTCATCGGAAAACTCAGTCGCTGGAGGGGAAAACTTAGTCACAAAGGAATTTATGTCATGGAAAAACTGAGTCACCGTATGGGAAAATTTTACTCACCGGACGAGTTTCAATGGAAAATACTTGTAAAATAACCTCTTTGTGTGGGAAAAACTCGAGAACCTCATCACCTTGACTAGACTCACGGGAAAACTAAGTCACGTGAGGGGAAAACTTAGTCACTAAGGAATTAGTGTCATGGGACTAATGACTCAACTAAGGGGAAAACCTTAGTCACCGAACGAGTTTCCATGGCAAATCCTAGTAAACTAACATCTTTGTGTGGGAAAAACTAGAAAACCTTGTCACTGAGAGTAGCCTCAACGGAAAACTCAATCGCTAGAGAGGAAAACTTAGTCACAAAGGAATTCGTGTCATGGAAAAACTGAGTCACCGTATGGGAAAGTTTTACTCACCGGACGAGTTTCAATGGAAAATACTTGTAAAATAACCTCTTTGGGTGGGAAAATATCGAGAACCTCATCACCTTGACTAGTCTCACGGGAAAACTCAGTCACGTGAGGGGAACACTTAGTCACTAAGGAATTAGTGTCATGGGTATAATGAGTCACCGGAAGGGAAAACCTTAGTCAATGGACTAGTTTCAATGGCATAAACCTAGTAAATTAACCTCTTTGTGTTGGAATAACTCGAAAACCTGGCCACTGTGAGTAGTCTCATGGGAAAACTCAGCCACAAGAGGGGGAAACTTAGTCACTAAGGAATTAGTGCCATGGGACTAATGAGTCAACTAATGGGAAAACCTTAGTCACCGAACGAGTTTCCATGGAAAATCCTAGTAAAGTAACATCTTTGTGTGGGAAAAACTCGAAAACCTTGTCACTGTGAGTAGTCTCATCGGAAAACTCAGTCGCTGGAGGGGAAAACTTAGTCACAAAGGAATTCGTGTCATGGAAAAAATGAGTCACCGGATGGGAAAATTTTACGCACCGGACGAGTTTCAATGGAAAATACTTGTAAAATAACCTCTTTGTGTGGGTAAAACTGGAGAACCTCATCACCTTGACTAGTCTCACGGGAAAACTCAGTCACGTGAGGGGAAAACTTAGTCATTAAGGAATTAGTGTCATGGGAAAAATGAGTCACCGGATGGGAAAACCTTAATCAATGGACTAGTTTCAATGGCAAAACCTAGTAAAATAACCTCTTTGTGTTGGAATAACTCGAAAACCTGACCACTGTGAGTAGTCTCATGGGAAAACTCAGCCACAGGAGGGGGAAACTTAGTCACTAAGGAATTAGTGCCATGGGACTAATGAGTCAACTAATGGGAAAACCTTAGTCACCGAACGAGTTTCCATGGCAAATCCTAGTAAAGTAACATCTTTGTGTGGGAAAAACTCGAAAACCTTGTCACTGTGAGTACTCTCATCGAAAAACTCAGTCGCGGGAGGGGAAAACATAGTCACAAAGGAATTCGTGTCATGGAAATACTGAGTCACCGTTTGGGAAAATTATACTCACCGGACGAGTTTCAATGGAAAATACATATAAAATAACCTCTTTGGGTGGGAAAAACTCGAGAACCTCATCACCTTGACTAGTCTCACGGGAAAACTCAGTCACGTGAGGGGAAAACTTAGTCACTAAGGAATTAGTGTCATGGGTAAAATGAGTCACCGGATGGGAAAACCTTAGTCAATGGACTAGTTTCAATGGCAAAACCTAGTAAATTAACCTCTTTGTGTTGGAATAACTCGAAAACCTGGCCACTGTGAGTAGTCTCATGGGAAAACTCAGCCACAAGAGGGGGAAACTTAGTCACTAAGGAATTAGTGCCATGGGACTAATGAGTCAACTAATGGGAAAACCTTAGTCACCGAACGAGTTTCCATGGCAAATCCTAGTAAAGTAACATCTTTGTGTGGGAAAAACTCGAAAACCTTGTCAGTGTGAGTAGTCTCATCGAAAAACTCAGTCGCGGGAGGGGAAAACTTAGTCACAAAGGAATTCGTGTCATGGAAAAAACGAAGTCATCGGATGGGAAAATTTTACTCACCGGACGAGTTTCAATGGAAAATACTTGTAAAATAACCTCTTTGTGTGGGAAAAACTCGAGAACCTCACCACCTTGACTAGTCTCACGGGAAAACTCCGTAACGTGTTGGGAAAACTTAGTCACTAAGGAATTAGTGTCATGGGTAAAATGAGTCACCAGATGGGAAAACCTTAGTCAATGGACTAGTTTCAATGGCAAAACCTAGTAAATTAACCTCTTTGTGTTGGAATAACTCGAAAACCTGGCCACTGAGAGTAGTCTCATGGGAAAACTCAGCCACAAGAGGGGGGAACTTAGTCACTAAGGAATTAGTGCCATGGGACTAACGAGTCAACTAATGGGAAAACCTTAGTCACCGAACGAGTTTCCATGGCAAATCCTAGTAAAGTAACATCTTTGTGTGGGAAAAACTAGAAAACCTTGTCACTGTGAGTAGTCTCATCGGAAAAATCAGTCGCTGGAGGGGAAAACTTAGTCACAAAGGAATTCGTGTCATGGAAAAAATGAGTCACCGGATGGGAAAATTTTACTCACCGGACGAGTTTCAATGGAAAATACTTGTAAAATAACCTCTTTGTGTGGGAAAAACTCGAGAACCTCATCACCTTGACTAGTCTCACGGGAAAACTCAGTCACGTAAGGGGAAAACTTAGTCACTAAGAAATTAGTGTCATGGGAAAAATGAGTCACCGGATGAGAAAACCTTAGTTAATCGACTAGTTTCAATGGCAAAACCTAGTAAAATAACCTCTTTGTGTTGGAATAACTCTAAAACCTGGCCACTGTGACTAGTCTCATGGGATAACACAGCCATAGGAGGGGGAAACTTAGTCACTAAGGAATTAGTGCCATAGGACTAATGACTCAACTATGGGGAAAACCTTAGTCACCGAACGAGTTTCTGTGGCAAATGCTAGTGAAATAACATCTTTGTGTGCGAAAAACTAGAAAACCTTGTCACTGTGAGTAGTCTCATCAGAAAACTCAGTCGCTGGAGGTGAAAACTTTTTCACAAAGGAATTCGTGTCATGGAAAAACTGAGTCACCGTATGGGAAAATTTTACTCACAGGACGAGTTTCAATGGAAAATACTTGTAAAATAACCTCTTTGGGTGGGAAAATATCGAGAACCTCATCATCTTGACTAGTCTCACGGGAAAACTCAGTCACGTGAGGGGAAAACTTAGTCACTAAGAAATTAGTGTCATCGGAAAAATGAGTCATCGGATGGGAAAACCTTAGTCAATGGACTAGTCTCATGGCAAAACCTAGTAAAATAACCTCTTTATGTTGGAATAACTCGAAAACTTTGCCACTGAGAGTAGTCTCATGGGAACACACAGCCACAGGAGGGGGAAACTTAGTCACTAAGGAATTAGTGCCATGGGACTAATGACTCAACTAAGGGGAAAACCTTAGTCACCGAACGAGTTTCCATGGCAAATCCTAGTAAAGTAACATCTTTGTGTGGGAAAAACTAGAAAACCTTGTCACTGTGAGTACTCTCATCGGAAAACTCAGTCGCTGGAGGGGAAAACTTAGTCACAAAGGAATTCGTGTCATGGAAAAACTGAGTCACCGTATGGGAAAATTTTACTCACCGGACGTGTTTCAATGGAAAATACTTGTAAAATAACCTCTTTGTGTGGGAAAATATCGAGAACCTCATCACCTTGACTAGACTCACGGGAAAACTCAGTCGCGTGAGGGGAAAACTTAGTCACTATGGAATTAGTGTCATGGGTAAAATGAGTCATCGGATGGGAAAACCTTAGTCAATGGACTTGTTTCCATGGCAAATCCTAGTAAAGTAACATCTTTGTGTGGGAAAAACTCGAAAACCTTGTCACTGAGAGTAGTCTCAACGGAAAACTCAGTCGCTAGAGGGGAAAACTTAGTCACAAAGGAATTCGTGTCATGGAAAAACTGAGTCACCGATGGGAAAATTTCACTCACCGGACGAGTTTCAATGGAAATTACTTGTAAAATAACCTCTATGTGTGGGAAAATATCGAGAACCTCATCACCTTGACTAGTCTGACGGGAAAACTCAGTCACGTGAGGGGAAAACTTAGTCACTAAGGTATTAGTGTCATGGGTAAAATGAGTCACCGGATGGGAAAACCTTAGTCAATGGACTAGTTTCAATGGCAAAACCTAGTAAATTAACCTCTTTGTGTTGGAATAACTCGAAAACCGGGCCACTGTGAGTAGTCTCATGGGAAAACTCAGCCACAAGAGGGGGAAACTTAGTCACTAAGGAATTAGTGCCATGGGACTAATGAGTCAACTAATGGGAAAACCTTAGTCACCGAACGAGTTTCCGTGGCAAATGCTAGCGAAATAACATCTTTGTGTGGGAAAAACTCGAAAACCTTGTCATTGTGAGTAGTCTCATCGGAAAACTCAGTCGCTGGAGGGGAAAACTTAGTCACAAAGGAATTCGTGTCATGGAAAAAACGAAGTCACCGTTTGGGAAAATTTTACTCACCGGACGAGTTTCCATGGAAAATACTTGTAAAATAACCTCTTTGGGTGAGAAAAACTCGAGAACCTCATCACCTTGACTAGTCTCACGGGAAAACTCAGTCACGTGAGGGGAAAACTTAGTCACTAAGGAATTAGTGTCATGGGTAAAATGAGTCACCGGATGGGAAAACCTTAGTCAATGGACTAGTTTCAATGGCAAAACCTAGTAAATTAACCTCTTTCTGTTGGAATAACTCGAAAACCTGGCCACTGTGAGTAGTCTCATGGGAAAACTCAGCCACAAGAGGGGGAAACTTAGTCACTAAGGAATTAGTGCCATGGGACTAATGAGTCAACTAATGGGAAAACCTTAGTCACCGAACGAGTTTCCATGGCAAATCCTAGTAAAGTAACATCTTTGTGTGGGAAAAACTCGAAAATCTTGTCACTGTGAGCAGTCTCATCGGAAAACTCAGTCGCGGGAGGGGAAAACTTAGTCACAAAGGAATTCGTGTCATGGAAAAACTGAGTCACCGTTTGGGAAAATTTTACTCACCGGACGAGTGTCAATGGAAAATACTTGTAAAATAACCTCTTTGCGTGGGAAAAACTAGAAAACCTTGTCACTGTGAGTAGTCTCATCGGAAAAATCAGTCGCAGGAGGGGAAAACTTAGTCACTAAGGAATTAGTGTCATGGGTAAAATGAGTCACCGGATGGGAAAACCTTAGTCAATGGACTAGTTTAATTGGCAAAACCTAGTAAATTAACCTCTTTCTGTTGGAATAACTCGAAAACCTGGCCACTGTGAGTAGTCTCATGGGAAAACTCAGCCACAAGAGGGGGAAACTTAGTCACTATGGAATTAGTGCCACGGGACTAATGAGTCAACTAATGGGAAAACCTTAGTCACCAAACGAGTTTCCATGGCAAATCCTAGTAAAGTAACATCTTTGTGTGGGAAAAACTAGAAAACCTTGTCACTGTGAGTAGTCTCATCGGAAAAATCAGTCGCTGGAGGGGAAAACTTAGTCACAAAGGAATTCGTGTCATGGAAAAAATGAGTCACCGGATGGGAAAATTTTACTCACCGGACGAGTTTCAATGGAAAATACTTGTAAAGTAACCTCTTTGTGTGGGAAAAACTCGAGAACCTCATCACCTTGACTAGTCTCACGGGAAAACTCAGTCACGTGAGGGGAAAACTTAGTCACTAAGGAATTAGTGTCATGGGTAAAATGAGTCACCGGATGGGAAAACCTTAGTCAATGGACTAGTTTCAATGGCAAAACCTAGTAAAATAACCTCTTTGTGTTGGAATAACTCGAAAACCTGGCCACTGTGAGTAGTCTCATGGGAAAACTCAGACACAAGAGGGGGAAACTTAGTCACTAAGGAATTAGTGCCATGGGACTAATGAGTCAACTAATGGGAAAACCTTAGTCACCGAACGAGTTTCCATGGCAAATCCTAGTAAAGTAACATCTTTGTGTGGGAAAAACTCGAAAACCTTGTCATTGTGAGTAGTCTCATCGGAAAACTCAGTCGCGGGAGGGGAAAACTTAGTCACAAAGGAATTCGTGTCATGGAAAAAACGAAGTCACCGTTTGGGAAAATTTTACTCACCGGACGAGTTTCCATGGAAAATACTTGTAAAATAACCTCTTTGGGTGGGAAAAACTCGAGAACCTCATCACCTTGACTAGTCTCACGGGAAAACTCAGTCACGTGAGGGGAAAACTTAGTCACTAAGGAATTAGTGTCATGGGTAAAATGAGTCACCGGATGGGAAAACCTTAGTCAATGGACTAGTTTCAATGGCAAAACCTAGTAAATTAACCTCTTTCTGTTGGAATAACTCGAAAACCTGGCCACTGTGAGTAGTCTCATGGGAAAACTCAGCCACAAGAGGGGGAAACTTAGTCACTATGGAATTAGTGCCATGGGACTAATGAGTCAACTAATGGGAAAACCTTAGTCACCGAACGAGTTTCCATGGCAAATCCTAGTAAAGTAACATCTTTGTGTGGGAAAAACTAGAAAACCTTGTCACTGTGAGTAGTCTCATCGGAAAAATCAGTCGCTGGAGGGGAAAACTTAGTCACAAAGGAATTCGTGTCATGGAAAAAATGAGTCACCGGATGGGAAAATTTTACTCACCGGACGAGTTTCAATGGAAAATACTTGTAAAGTAACCTCTTTGTGTGGGAAAAACTTGAGAACCTCATCACCTTGACTAGTCTCACGGGAAAACTAAGTCACGTGAGGGGAAAACTTAGTCACTAAGAAATTAGTGTCATGGGAAAAATGAGTCACCGGATGGGAAAACCTTACTCAATGGACTAGTTTCAATGGCAAAACCTAGTAAATTAACCTCTTTGTGTTGGAATAACTCGAAAACCTGACCACTGTGAGTAGTCTCATGGGAAAACTCAGCCACAGGAGGAGGAAACTTAGTCACTAAGGAATTAGTGCCATGGGACTAATGAGTCAACTAATGGGAAAACCTTAGTCACCAAACGAGTTTCCATGGCAAATCCTAGTAAAGTAACATCTTTGTGTGGGAAAAACTAGAAAACCTTGTCACTGTAAGTAGTCTCATCGGAAAACTCAGTCGCAGGAGGGGAAAACTTAGTCACAAAGGAATTCATGTCATGGAAAAAATGTGTCACCGGATGGGAAACTTTTACACACCGGACGAGTTTCAATGGAAAATACTTGTAAAATAACCTCTCTGTGTGGGAAAAACTAGAGAACCTCACCACCTCGACTAGTCTCACGGGAAAACTAAGTCACGTGAGGGGAAAACTTAGTCACTAAGGAATTAGTGTCATGGGAAAAATGAGTCACCGGATGGGAAAACCTTAGTCAAAGGACTAGTTGTAATGGCAAAACCTAGTAATTAACCTCTTTGTGTTGGAATAACTCGAAAACCTAGCCACACTGAGTAGTCTCATGGGAAAACTCAGCCACAGGAGGGGGAAACTTAGTCACTAAGGAATTAGTGCCATGGGACTAATGAGTCAACTAAGGGGAAAACCTTAGTCACCGAACGAGTTTCCATGGCAAATCCTAGTAAAGTAAAATCGTTGTGTGGGAAAAACTAGAAAACCTTGTCACTGTGAGTAGCCTCTTCGGAAAACTCAGTCGCTGGAGGGGAAAACTTAGTCACAAAGGAATTCGTGTCATGGAAAAACTGAGTCACCGTATGTGAAAATTTTACTCACCGGACGAGTTTCAATGGAAAATACTTGTAAAATAACCTCTGTGGGTGGGAAAAACTCGAGAACCTCATCTCCTTGACTAGTCTCACGGGAAAACTCAGTCACGTGAGGGGAAAACTTAGTCAGTAAGGAATTAGTGTCATGGGAAAAATGAGTCACCGGATGGGAAAACCTTAGTCAATGGACTAGTTTCAATGGCAAAACCAAGTGAAATAACCTCTTTGTGTTGGAATAACTCGAAAACCTGGCCACTGTGAGTAGTCTCATGGGAAAACTCAGCCACAGGAGGGGGAAACTTAGTCACTAAGGAATTAGTGCCATGGGACTAATGAGTCAACTAATGGGAAAACCTTAGTCACCGAACGAGTTTCCACGGCAAATCCTAGTAAAGTAACCTATTTGTGTGGGAAAAACTAGAAAACCTTGTCACTGTGAGTAGTTTCATCGGAAAACTCAGTCGCTAGAGGGGAAAACTTAGTCACTAAGGAATTCGTGTCATGGAAAAAATCAGTCACCGTGTGGGAAATTTTTACTCACCGGACGAGTTTCAATGGAAAATACTTGTAAAATAACCACTTTGTGTGGGAAAAACTAGAGAACCTCATCACCTTGACTAGTCTCACGGGAAAACTCAGTCACGTGAGGGGAAAACTTAGTCACTAAGGAATTAGTGTCATGGGAAAAATGAGTCACCGGATGCGAAAAGCTTAGTCAATGGACTAGTTTCAATGGCAAAACCTAGTAAAATAACCTCTTTGTGTTGGAATAACTCGAAAACCTGGCCACTGTGACTAGTCTCATGGGAAAACTCAGCCACAGGAAGGGGAAACTTAGTCACTAAGGAATTAGTGCCATGGGACTAATGAGTCAACTAAGGGGAAAACCTTAGTCACCGAACGAGTTTCCAAGGCAAATCCTAGTAAAGTAACATCTTTGTGTGGGAAAAACTAGAATACCTTTTCACTGTGAGTAGTCTCATCGGATAACTCAGTCGCGGGAGGGGAAAACTTAGTCACAAAGGAATTCGTGTCATGGAAAAAATGAGTCACCGGATGGGACTATTTTACTCACCGGACGAGTTTCAATGGAAAATACTTGTAAAATAACCTCTTTGTGTGGGAAAAAATCGAGAACCTCATCACCATGACTAGTCTCATGGGAAAACTCAGTCACGTGAGAGGAAAACTTAGTCACTAAGGAATTAGTGTCATGGGAAAAATGAGTCACCGGATGGGAAAACCTTAGTCAATGGACTAGTTTCAATGGCAAAACCAAGTGAAATAACCTCTTTGTGTTGGAATAACTCGAAAACCTTGCCACTGTGAGTAGTCTCATGGGAAAACTCAGCCATAGGAGGGGGAAACTTAGTCACTAAGGAATTAGTGCCATGGGACTAATGAGTCAACTAATGGGAAAACCTTAGTCACCGAACGAGTTTCCATGGCAAATCGTAGTAAAGTAACCTCTTTGTGTGGGAAAAACTAGAAAACCTTGTCACTGTGAGTAGTCTCATCGGAAAACTCAGTCGCGGGAGGGGAAAACTTAGTCACAAAGGAATTCGTGTCATGGAAAAAATGAGTCACCGGATGGGAAAATTTTACTCACCGGACGAGTTTCAATGGAAAATACTTGTAAAATAACCTCTTTGTGTGGGAAAAACTCGAGAACCTCATCTCCTTGACTAGTCTCACGGGAAAACTCAGTCACGTGAGGGGAAAACTTAGTCAGTAAGGAATTAGTGTCATGGGAAAAATGAGTCACCGGATGGGAAAACCTTAGTCAATGGACTAGTTTCAATGGCAAAACCAAGTGAAATAACCTCTTTGTGTTGGAATAACTCGAAAACCTGGCCACTGTGAGTAGTCTCATGGGAAAACTCAGCCACAGGAGGGGGAAACTTAGTCACTAAGGAATTAGTGCCATGGGACTAATGAGTCAACTAATGGGAAAACCTTAGTCACCGAACGAGTTTCCACGGCAAATCCTAGTAAAGTAACCTATTTGTGTGGGAAAAACTAGAAAACCTTGTCACTGTGAGTAGTTTCATCGGAAAACTCAGTCGCTAGAGGGGAAAACTTAGTCACTAAGGAATTCGTGTCATGGAAAAAATCAGTCACCGTGTGGGAAATTTTTACTCACCGGACGAGTTTCAATGGAAAATACTTGTAAAATAACCACTTTGTGTGGGAAAAACTAGAGAACCTCATCACCTTGACTAGTCTCACGGGAAAACTCAGTCACGTGAGGGGAAAACTTAGTCACTAAGGAATTAGTGTCATGGGAAAAATGAGTCACCGGATGCGAAAAGCTTAGTCAATGGACTAGTTTCAATGGCAAAACCTAGTAAAATAACCTCTTTGTGTTGGAATAACTCGAAAACCTGGCCACTGTGACTAGTCTCATGGGAAAACTCAGCCACAGGAAGGGGAAACTTAGTCACTAAGGAATTAGTGCCATGGGACTAATGAGTCAACTAATGGGAAAACCTTAGTCACCGAACGAGTTTCCACGTCAAATCCTAGTAAAGTAACATCTTTGTGTGGGAAAAACTAGAAAACCTTGTCACTGTGAGTAGTCTCATTGGAATACTCAGTCGCGGGAGGGGAAAACTTAGTCACAGAGGAATTCGTGTCATGGAAAAAATCAGTCACCGGATGGGAAAATTTTACTCACCGGACGAGTTTCAATGGAAAATACTAGAAAAATAACCTCTTTGTGTGGGAAAAACTCGAGAACCTCATCACCTTGACTAGTCTCACGGGAAAACTCAGTCACGTGAGGGGAAAATTTAGTCACTATGGAATTAGTGTCATGGAAAAAATGAGTCACCGGATGGGAATATTTTACTCACCGGACGAGTTTCAATGGAAAATACTTGTAAAATAACCTCTTTGTGTGGGAAAAACTCGAGAACCTCATCACCTTGACTAGTCTCACGGGAAAACTCAGTCACGTGAGGGGAAAACGTAGTCACTAAGAATTTAGTGTCATGGGAAAAATGAGTCACCGGATGGGAAAACCTTAGTCAATGGACTAGTTTCAACGGCAAAACCTAGTAAAATAACCTCTTTGTGTTGGAATAACTCGAAAACCTGGGCATTGTGAGTAGTCTCATGGGAAAACTCAGCCACAGGAGGGGCAAACTTAGTCACTAAGGAATTAGTGCCATGGGACTAATGAGTCAACTAATGGGAAAACCTTAGTCACCGAACGAGTTTCCACGGCAAATCCTAGTAAAGTAACCTATTTGTGTGGGAAAAACTAGAAAACCTTGTCACTGTGAGTAGTTTCATCGGAAAACTCAGTCGCTAGAGGGGAAAACTTAGTCATTAAGGAATTCGTGTCATGGAAAAAATCAGTCACCGTGTGGGAAATTTTTACTCACCGGACGAGTTTCAATGGAAAATACTTGTAAAATAACCACTTTGTGTGGGAAAAACTCGAGAAACTCATCACCTTGACTAGTCTCACGGGAAAACTCAGTCACGTGAGGGGAAAACTTAGTCACTAAGGAATTAGTGTCATGGGAAAAATGAGTCACCGGATGCGAAAACCTTAGTCAATGGACTAGTTTCAATGGCAAAACCTAGTAAAATAACCTCTTTGTGTTGGAATAACTCGAAAACCTGGCCACTGTGAGTAGTCTCATGGGAAAACTCAGCCACAGGAGGGGTAAACTTAGTCACTAAGGAATTAGTGCCATGCGACTAATGGGTCAACTAATGGGAAAACCTTAGTCACCGAACGAGTTTCCATGGCAAATCCTAGTAAAGTAACCTCTTTGTGTGGGAAAAACTAGAAAACCTTGTCACTGTGAGTAGTCTCATCGGAAAACTCAGCCGTGGGAGGGGAAAACTTAGTCACAGAGGAATTCGTGTCATGGAAAAATTCAGTCACCGGATGGGAAAATTTTACTCACCGGACGAGTTTCACTAGAAAATACTTGTAAAATAACCACTTTGTGTGGGAAAAACTCGAGAACCTCATCACCTTGACTAGTCTCACGGGAAAACTCAGTCACGTGAGGGGAAAACTTAGTCACTAAGGAATTAGTGTCATGGGAAAAATGAGTCACCGGATGGGAAAACCTTAGTCAATGGACTAGTTTCAATGCAAAACCAAGTAAAATAACCTCTTTGTGTTGGAATAACTCGAAAACCTTGTCACTGTGAGTAGTCTCATTTGAAAACTCAGCCACAGGAGGGGGAATTTTAGTCACTAAGGAATTAGTGCCATGGGACTAATGAGTCATCTAATGGGAAAACCTTAGTCACCGAACGAGTTTCCACGGCAAATCCTAGTAAAGTAACCTCTTTGTGTGGGAAAAACTAGAAAACCTTGTCACTGTGAGTAGTTTCATCGGAAAACTCAGTCGCTAGAGGGGAAAACTTAGTCACTAAGGAATTCGTGTCATGGAAAAAATCAGTCACCGTGTTGGAAAATTTTACTCACCAGACGAGTTTCAATGGAAAATACTTGTAAAATAACCTCTTTGTGTGGGAAAAAATCGAGAACCTCATCACCTTGACTAGTCTCACGGGAAAACTCAGTCACATGATGGGAAAACCTTAGTCAATGGACTAGTTTCAATGCAAAACCAAGTAAAATAACCTCTTTGTGTTGGAATAACTCGAAAACCTTGCCACTGTGAGTAGTCTCATTTGAAAACTCAGCCACAGGAGGGGGAAACTTAGTCACTAAGGAAATAGTGCCATGGGACTAATGAGTCATCTAATGGGACAACCTTAGTCACCGAACGAGTTTCCACGGCAAATCCTAGTAAAGTAACCTCTTTGTGTGGGAAAAACTAGAAAACCTTGTCACTGTGAGTAGTTTCATCGGAAAACTCAGTCGCTAGAGGGGAAAACTTAGTCACTAAGGAATTCGTGTCATGGAAAAAATCAGTCACCGTGTTGGAAAATTTTACTCACCGGACGAGTTTCAATGGAAAATACTTGTAAAATAACCTCTTTGTGTGGGAAAAAATCGAGAACCTCATCACCTTGACTAGTCTCACGGGAAAACTCAGTCACATGAGGGGAAAACTTAGTCACTAAGGAATTAGTGTCATGGGAAAAATGAGTCACCAGATGGGAAAACCTTAGTCAATGGACTAGTTTCAATGGAAAAACCTTGTAAAATAACCTCTTAGTGTTGGAATAACTCGAAAACCTGGCCACTGTGACTAGTCTCATGGGAAAACTCAGCCACAGGAAGGGGAAACTTAGTCACTAAGGAATTAGTGCCATGGGACTAATGAGTCAACTAATGGGAAAACCTTAGTCACCGAACGAGTTTCCACGTCAAATCCTAGTAAAGTAACATCTTTGTGTGGGAAAAACTAGAAAACCTTGTCACTGTGAGTAGTCTCATTGGAATACTCAGTCGCGGGAGGGGAAAACTTAGTCACAGAGGAATTCGTGTCATGGAAAAAATCAGTCACCGGATGGGAAAATTTTACTCACCGGACGAGTTTCAATGGAAAATACTAGAAAAATAACCTCTTTGTGTGGGAAAAACTCGAGAACCTCATCACCTTGACTAGTCTCACGGGAAAACTCAGTCACGTGAGGGGAAAATTTAGTCACTATGGAATTAGTGTCATGGAAAAAATGAGTCACCGGATGGGAATATTTTACTCACCGGACGAGTTTCAATGGAAAATACTTGTAAAATAACCTCTTTGTGTGGGAAAAACTCGAGAACCTCATCACCTTGACTAGTCTCACGGGAAAACTCAATCACGTGAGGGGAAAACGTAGTCACTAAGAATTTAGTGTCATGGGAAAAATGAGTCACCGGATGGGAAAACCTTAGTCAATGGACTAGTTTCAACGGCAAAACCTAGTAAAATAACCTCTTTGTGTTGGAATAACTCGAAAACCTGGGCATTGTGAGTAGTCTCATGGGAAAACTCAGCCACAGGAGGGGCAAACTTAGTCACTAAGGAATTAGTGCCATGGGACTAATGAGTCAACTAATGGGAAAACCTTAGTCACCGAACGAGTTTCCACGGCAAATCCTAGTAAAGTAACCTATTTGTGTGGGAAAAACTAGAAAACCTTGTCACTGTTAGTAGTTTCATCGGAAAACTCAGTCGCTAGAGGGGAAAACTTAGTCACTAAGGAATTCGTGTCATGGAAAAAATCAGTCACCGTGTGGGAAATTTTTACTCACCGGACGAGTTTCAATGGAAAATACTTGTAAAATAACCACTTTGTGTGGGAAAAACTAGAGAACCTCATCACCTTGACTAGTCTCACGGGAAAACTCAGTCACGTGAGGGGAAAACTTAGTCACTAAGGAATTAGTGTCATGGGAAAAATGAGTCACCGGATGCGAAAAGCTTAGTCAATGGACTAGTTTCAATGGCAAAACCTAGTAAAATAACCTCTTTGTGTTGGAATAACTCGAAAACCTGGCCACTGTGACTAGTCTCATGGGAAAACTCAGCCACAGGAAGGGGAAACTTAGTCACTAAGGAATTAGTGCCATGGGACTAATGAGTCAACTAATGGGAAAACCTTAGTCACCGAACGAGTTTCCACGTCAAATCCTAGTAAAGTAACATCTTTGTGTGGGAAAAACTAGAAAACCTTGTCACTGTGAGTAGTTTCATCGTAAAACTCAGTCGCGGGAGGGGAAAACTTAGTCACAGAGGAATTCGTGTCATGGAAAAACTGAGTCACCGTGTGGGAAAATTTTACTCACCGGACGAGTTTCAATGGAAAATACTTGTATAATAACCTCTTTGTGTGGGAAAAACTCGAGGACCTCATCACCTTGACTAGTCTCACGGGAAAACTCAGTCACATGAGGGGAAAACTATGTCACTAAGGAATTAGTGTCATGGGAAAAATGAGTCACCGGATGGGAAAACCTTAGTCAATGGACTGGTTTCAATGGCAAAACTTAGTAAAATAACCTCTTTGTGTTGGAATAACTCGAAAACCTGGCCACTGTGAGTAGTCTCATGGGAAAACTCAGCCACAGGAGGGGTAAACTTAGTCACTAAGGAATTAGTGCCATGGGACTAATGGGTCAACTAATGGGAAAACCTTAGTCACCGAACGAGTTTCCATGGCAAATCCTAGTAAAGTAACCTCTTTGTGTGGGAAAAACTAGAAAACCTTGTCACTGTGAGTAGTCTCATCGGAAAACTCAGCCGTGGGAGGGGAAAACTTAGTCACAGAGGAATTCGTGTCATGGAAAAATTCAGTCACCGGATGGGAAAATTTTACTCACCGGACGAGTTTCACTAGAAAATACTTGTAAAATAACCACTTTGTGTGGGAAAAACTCGAGAACCTCATCACCTTGACTAGTCTCACGGGAAAACTCAGTCACGTGAGGGGAAAACTTAGTCACTAAGGAATTAGTGTCATGGGAAAAATGAGTCACCGGATGGGAAAACCTTAGTCAATGGACTAGTTTCAATGCAAAACCAAGTAAAATAACCTCTTTGTGTTGGAATAACTCGAAAACCTTGGGTAAACTTAGTCACTAAGGAATTAGTGCCATGGGACTAATGAGTCATCTAATGGGAAAACCTTAGTCACCGAACGAGTTTCCACGGCAAATCCTAGTAAAGTAACCTCTTTGTGTGGGAAAAACTAGAAAACCTTGTCACTGTGAGTAGTTTCATCGGAAAACTCAGTCGCTAGAGGGGAAAACTTAGTCACTAAGTAATTCGTGTCATGGAAAAAATCAGTCACCGTGTTGGAAAATTTTACTCACCGGACGAGTTTCAATGGAAAATACTTGTAAAATAACCTCTTTGTGTGGGAAAAAATCGAGAACCTCATCACCTTGACTAGTCTCACGGGAAAACTCAGTCACATGATGGGAAAACCTTAGTCAATGGACTAGTTTCAATGCAAAACCAAGTAAAGTAACCTCTTTGTGTTGGAATAACTCGAAAACCTTGCCACTGTGAGTAGTCTCATTTGAAAACTCAGCCACAGGAGGGGGAAACTTAGTCACTAAGGAAATAGTGCCATGGGACTAATGAGTCATCTAATAGGAAAACCTTAGTCACCGAACGAGTTTCCACGGCAAATCCTAGTAAAGTAACCTCTTTGTGTGGGAAAAACTAGAAAACCTTGTCACTGTGAGTAGTTTCATCGGAAAACTCAGTCGCTAGAGGGGAAAACTTAGTCACTAAGGAATTCGTGTCATGGAAAAAATCAGTCACCGTGTTGGAAGATTTTACTCACCGGACGAGTTTCAATGGAAAATACTTGTAAAATAACCTCTTTGTGTGGGAAAAAATCGAGAACCTCATCACCTTGACTAGTCTCACGGGAAAACTCAGTCACATGAGGGGAAAACTTAGTCACTAAGGAATTAGTGTCATGGGGAAAATGAGTCACCAGATGGGAAAACCTTAGTCAATGGACTAGTTTCAATGGCAAAACCTTGTAAAATAACCTCTTTGTGTTGGAATAACTCGAAAACCTGGCCACTGTGAGTAGTCTCATGGGAAAACTCAGCCACAGGAAGGGGAAACTTAGTCACTAAGGAATTAGTGCCATGGGACTAATGAGTCAACTAATGGGAAAACCTTAGTCACCGAACGAGTTTCCACGGCAAATCCTAGTAAAGTAACATCTTTGTGTGGGAAAAACTAGAAAACCTTGTCACTGTGAGTAGTCTCATTGGAAAACTCAGTCGCGGGAGGGGAAAACTTAGTCACAGAGGAATTCGTGTCATGGAAAAAATCAGTCACCGGATGGGAAAATTTTACTCACCGGACGAGTTTCAATGGAAAATACTAGAAAAATAACCTCTTTGTGTGGGAAAAACTCGAGAACCTCATCACCTTGACTAGTCTCACGGGAAAACTCAGTCACATGAGGGGAAAATTTAGTCACTATGGAATTAGTGTCATGGGAAAAATGAGTCACCAGATGCGAAAACCTTAGTCAACGGACTAGTTTCAATGGCAAAACCAAGTAAAATAACCTCTTTGTGTTGGAATAACTCGAAAACCTGGCCACTGTGAGTAGTCTCATTTGAAAACTCAGCCACAGGAGGGGGAAACTTAGTCACTAAGGAATTAGTGCCATGGGACTAATGAGTCAACTAATGGGAAAACCTTAGTCACCCAACGAGTTTCCAGGGCAAATCCTAGTAAAGTAACATCTTTGTGTGGGAAAAACTAGAAAACCTTGTCACTGTGAGTAGTCTCATCGTATAACTCAGTCGCTAGAGGGGAAAACTTAGTCACTAACGAATTCGTGTAATGGAAAAAATCAGTCACCGTGTGGGAAAATTTTACTCACCGGACGAGTTTCAATGGAAAAAAATACTTGTAAAATAACCTCTTTGTGTGGGAAAAACTCGAGAACCTCATCACCTTGACTAGTCTCACGGGAAAACTCAGTCACATGAGGGGAAAACTTAGTCACTAAGGAATTAGTGTCATGGGAAAAATGAGTCACCGGATGGGAAAACCTTAGTCAATGGACTAGTTTCAATGGTAAAACCTAGTAAAATAACCTCTTTGTGTTGGAATAACTTGAAAACCTGGCCACTGTGAGTAGTCTCATGGGAAAACTCAGCCGCAAGAAGGGGAAACTTAGTCACTAAGGAATTAGTGCCATGGGACTAATGAGTCAACTAATGGGAAAACCTTAGTCACTGAACGAGTTTCCACGGCAAATCCTAGTAAAGTAACATATTTGTGTGGGAAAAACTAAAAAACCTTGTCACTGTGAGTAGTCTCATGGTATAACTCAGTCGCTAGAGGGGAAAACTTAGTCACTAAGGAATTCGTGTCATGGAAAAAATCAGTCACCGTGTGGGAAAATTTTACTCACTGGACGAGTTTCAATGGAAAATACTTGTAAAATAACCTCTTTGTGTGGGAAAAACTCGAGAACCTCATCACCTTGACTAGTCTCACGGGAAAACTCAGTCACGTGAGGGGAAAACTTAGTCACTAAGGAATTAGTGTCATGGGAAAAATGAGTCACCGGATGGGAAAACCTTAGTCAATGGACTAGTTTCAATGGCAAAACCAAGTAAAATAACCTCTTTGTGTTGGAATAACTCGAAAACCTGGCCACTGTGAGTAGTCTCATTTGAAAAATCAGCCACAGGAGGAGGAAACTTAGTCACTAAGGAATTAGTGCCATGGGACTAATGAGTCATCTAATGGGAAAACCTTAGTCACCCAACGAGTTTCCAGGGCAAATCCTAGTAAAGTAACATCTTTGTGTGGGAAAAACTAGAAAACCTTGTCACTGTGAGTAGTCTCATCGTATAACTCAGTCGCTAGAGGGGAAAACTTAGTCACAGAGGAATTCGTGTCATGGAAAAAATCAGTCACCGGATGGGAAAATTTTACTCACCGGACGAGTTTCAATGGAAAATACTAGAAAAATAACCTCTTTGTGTGGGAAAAACTCGAGAACCTCATCACCTTGACTAGTCTCACGGGAAAACTCAGTCACGTGAGGGGAAAAATGAGTCACCAGATGCGAAAACCTTAGTCAACGGACTAGTTTCAATGGCAAAACCAAGTAAAATAACCTCTTTGTGTTGGAATAACTCGAAAACCTGGCCACTGTGAGTAGTCTCATTTGAAAACTCAGCCACAGGAGGGGGAAACTTAGTCACTAAGGAATTAGTGCCATGGGACTAATGAGTCAACTAATTGGAAAACCTTAGTCACCCAACGAGTTTCCAGGGCAAATCCTAGTAAAGTAACATCTTTGTGTGGGAAAAACTAGAAAACCTTGTCACTGTGAGTAGTCTCATCGTATAACTCAGTCGCTAGAGGGGAAAACTTAGTCACTAACGAATTCGTGTAATGGAAAAAATCAGTCAGCGTGTGGGAAAATTTTACTCACCGGACGAGTTTCAATGGAAAATACTTGTAAAATAACCTCTTTGTGTGGGAAAAACTCGAGAACCTCATCACCTTGACTAGTCTCACGGGAAAACTCAGTCATGAGAGAGGAAAACTTAGTCACTAAGGAATTAGTGTCATGGGAAAAATGAGTCACCGGATGGGAAAACCTTAGTCAATGGACTAGTTTCAATGGCAAAACCTAGTAAAATAACCTCTTTGTGTTGGAATAACTCGAAAACCTGGCCACTGTGAGTAGTCTCATGGGAAAACTCAGCCACGGGAGGGGGAAACTTAGTCACTAAGGAATTAGTGTCGTGGGACTAATGAGTCAACTAAGGGGAAAACCTTAGTCACCGAACGAGTTTCCACGGCAAATCCTAGTAAAGTAACCTCTTTGTGTGGGAAAAACTAGAAAACGTTTTCACTGTGAGTAGTTTCATCGTAAAACTCAGTCGCTAGAGGGGAAAACTTAGTCACAAAGGAATTCGTGTCATGGAAAAACTGAGTCACCGTGTGGGAAAAATTTACTCACCGGACGAGTTTCAATGGAAAATACTTGTATAATAACCTCTTTGTGTGGGAAAAACTCGAGAACCTCATCACCTTGACTAGTCTCACGGGAAAACTCAGTCACATGAGGGGAAAACTATGTCACTAAGGAATTAGTGTCATGGGAATAATGAGTCACCTGATGGGAAAACCTTAGTCAATGACTGGTTTCAAGGGCAAAACCTAGTAAAATAACCTCTTTGTGTTGGAATAACTTGAAAACCTGGCCACTGTGAGTAGTCTCATGGGAAAACTCAGCCACAGGAGGGGGAAACTTAGTAACTAAAGAATTAGTGCCATGGGACTAATGAGTCAACTAATGGGAAAACCTTAGTCACCGAACGAGTTTCCACGGCAAATCCTAGTAAAGTAACCTCTTTGTGTGGGAAAAACTAGAAAACGTTGTCACTGTGAGTAGTTTCATCGTAAAACTCAGTCGCTCGAGGGGAAAACTTAGTCACAAAGGAATTCGTGTCATGGAAAAAATGAGTCACCGTGTGGGAAAATTTTACTCACCGGACGAGTTTCAATGGAAAATACTTGTAAAATAACCTCTTTGTGTGGGAAAAACTCGAGAACCTCATCACCTTGACTAGTCTCACGTGAAAACTCAGTCACATGAGGGGAAAACTTAGTCACTAAGGAATTAGTGTCATGGGAAAAATGAGTCACCGGATGGGAAAACCTTAGTGAATGGACTAGTTTCAATGGCAAAAGCTAGTAATATAACCTCTTTGTGTTGGAATAACTCGAAAACCTGGCCACTGTGAGTAGTCTCATGGGAAAACTCAGCCACGGGAGGGGGAAACTTAGTCACTAAGGAATTAGTGTCGTGGGACTAATGAGTCAACTAAGGGGAAAACCTTAGTCACCGAACGAGTTTCCACGGCAAATCCTAGTAAAGTAACCTCTTTGTGTGGGAAAAACTAGAAAACGTTTTCACTGTGAGTAGTTTCATCGTAAAACTCAGTCGCTAGAGGGGAAAACTTAGTCACAAAGGAATTCGTGTCATGGAAAAAATCAGTCACCGTGTGGGAAAATTTTACTCACCGGACGAGTTTCAATGGAAAAAACTTGTATAATAACCTCTTTGTGTGGGAAAAACTCGAGAACCTCATCACCTTGACTAGTCTCACGGGAAAACTCAATCACATGAGGGGAAAACTATGTCACTAAGGAATTAGTGTCATGGGAAAAATGAGTCACCGGATGGGAAAACCTTAGTCAATGGACTAGTTACAATGGCAAAACCTAGTAAAATAACCTCTTTGTGTTGGAATAACTCGAAAACCTGGCCACTGTGAGTAGTCTCATGGGAAAACTCAGCCGCAGGAGGGGGAAACTTAGTCACTAAGGAATTAGTGCCATGGGACTAATGGGTCAACTAATGGGAAACCCTTAGTCACCGAACGAGTTTCCATGGCAAATCCTAGTAAAGTAACATCTTTGTGTGGGAAAAACTAGAAAACCTTGTCACTGTGAGTAGTCTCATCGTATAACTCAGCCGCGGGAGGGGAAAACTTAGTCACAGAGGAATTCGAGTCATGGAAAAAATGAGTCACCGTGTGGGAAAATTTTACTCACCGGACGAGTTTCATTGGAAAATACTTGTAAAATAACCTCTTTGTGTGGGAAAAACTCGAGAACCTCATCACCTTGACTAGTCTCACGTGAAAACTCAGTCACATGAGGGGAAAACTTAGTCACTAAGGAATTAGTGTCATGGGAAAAATGAGTCACCGGATGGGAAAACCTTAGTCAATGGACTAGTTTCAATGGCAAAACCTAGTAAAATAACCTCTTTGTGTTGGAATAACTCGAAAACCTGGCCACTGTGAGTAGTCTCATGGGAAAACTCAGCCGCAGGAAGGGGAAACTTAGTCACTAAGGAATTAGTGCCATGGGACTAATGAGTCAACTAATGGGAAAACCTTAGTCACCGAACGAGTTTCCACGGCAAATCCTAGTAAAGTAACCTCTTTGTGTGGGAAAAACTAGAAAACGTTTTCACTGTGAGCAGTTTCATCGTAAAACTCAGTCGCTAGAGGGGAAAACTTAGTCACAAAGGAATTCGTGTCATGGAAAAACTGAGTCACCGTGTGGGAAAATTTTACTCACCGGACGAGTTTCATTGGAAAATACTTGTAAAATAACCTCTTTGTGTGGGAAAAACTCGAGAACCTCATCACCTTGACTAGTCTCACGGGAAAACTCAATCACATGAGGGGAAAACTATGTCACTAAGGAATTAGTGTCATGGGAAAAATGAGTCACCGGATGGGAAAACCTTAGTCAATGGAGTAGTTTCAATGGCAAAACTTAGTAAAATAACCTCTTTGTGTTGGAATAACTCGAAAACCTGGCCACTGTGAGTAGTCTCATGGGAAAATTCAGCCACAGGAGGGGGAAACTTAGTCACTAAGGAATTAGTGCCATGGGACTAATGGGTCAACTATTGGGAAACCCTTAGTCACCGAACGAGTTTCCATGGCAAATCCTAGTAAAGTAATCTCTTTGTGTGGGAAAAACTAGAAAACCTTGTCACTGTGAGTAGTCTCATCGGAAAACTCAGCCGCGGGAGGGGAAAACTTAGTCACAGAGGAATTTGTGTCATGGAAAAATTCAGTCACCGGATGGGAAAATTTTACTCACCGGACGAGTTTCACTAGAAAATACTTGTAAAATAACCACTTTGTGTGGGAAAAACTCGAGAACCTCATCACCTTGACTAGTCTCACGGGAAAACTCAGTCACGTGAGGGGAAAACTTAGTCACTAAGGAATTAGTGTCATGGGAAAAATGAGTCACCGGATGGGAGAACCTTAGTCAATGGACTAGTTTCAATGGCAAAACCAAGTAAAATAACCTCTTTGTGTTGGAATAACTCGAAAACCTGGCCACTGCGATTAGTCTCATTTGAAAACTCAGCCACAGGAAGGGGAAACTTAGTCACTAAGGAATTAGTGCCATGGGACTAATGAGTTATCTAATGGGAAAACCTTAGTCACCCAATGAGTTTCCATGGCAAATCCTAGTAAAGTAACATCCTTGTGTGGGAAAAACTAGAAAACCTTGTCACTGTGAGTAGTCTCATCGTATAACTCAGTCGCTAGAGGGGAAAACTTAGTCACTAACGAATTCGTGTAATGGAAAAAATCAGTCAGCGTGTGGGAAAATTTTACTCACCGGACGAGTTTCACTAGAAAATACTTGTAAAATAACCACTTTGTGTGGGAAAAACTCGAGAACCTCATCACCTTGACTAGTCTCACGGGAAAACTCAGTCACGTGAGGGGAAAACTTAGTCACTAAGGAATTAGTGTCATGGGAAAAATGAGTCACCGGATGGGAAAACCTTAGTGAATGGACTAGTTTCAATGGCAAAAGCTAGTAATATAACCTCTTTGTGTTGGAATAACTCGAAAACCTGGCCACTGTGAGTAGTCTCATGGGAAAACTCAGCCACGGGAAGGGGAAACTTAGTCACTAAGGAATTAGTGTCGTGGGACTAATGAGTCATCTAATGGGAAAACCTTAGTCACCCAACGAGTTTCCATGGCAAATCCTAGTAAAGTAACATCTTTGTGTGGGAAAAACTAGAAAACCTTGTCACTGTTAGTAGTCTCAACGGAAAACTCAGCCGCGGGAGGGGAAAACTTAGTCACAGAGAAATTCGTGTCATGGAAAAATTCAGTCACCGGATGGGAAAATTTTACTCACCGGACTAGTTTCACTAGAAAATACTTGTATAATAACCACTTTGTGTGGGAAAAACTCGAGAACCTCATCACCTTGACTAGTCTCACGGGAAAACTCAGTCACGTGAGGGGAAAACTTAGTCACTAAGGAATTAGTGTCATGGGAAAAATGAGTCACCGGATGGGAAAACCTTAGTCAACGGACTAGTTTCAATGGCAAAACCAAGTAAAATAACCTCTTTGTGTTGGAATAACTCGAAAACCTGGCCACTGTGAGTAGTCTCATTTGAAAACTCAGCCAGAGGAGGGGGAAACTTAGTTACTAAGGAATTAGTGCCGTGGGTCTAATGAGTCATCTAATTGGAAAACCTTAGTCACCCAACGAGTTTCCAGGGCAAATCCTAGTAAAGTAACATCTTTGTGTGGGAAAAACTAGAAAACCTTGTCACTGTGAGTAGTCTCATCCTATAACTCAGTCGCGGGAGGGGAAAACTTAGTCACAAAGGAATTCGTGTCATGGAAAAAATGAGTCACCGGATGGGAAACTTTTACGCATCGGACGAGTTTCAATGGAAAATACTTGTAAAATAACCTCTTTGTGTGGGAAAAACTCGAGAACCTCATCACCTTGACTAGTCTCACGGGAAAACTCAGTCACGAGAGAGGAAAACTTAGTCACTAAGGAATTAGTGTCATGGGAAAAATGAGTCACCGGATGCGAAAACCTTAGTCAATGGACTAGTTTCAATGGTAAAACCTAGTAAAATAACCTCTTTGTGTTGGAATACCTCGAAAACCTGGCCACTGTGAGTAGTCTCATGGGAAAACTCAGCCACAGGAGGGGGAAACTTAGTCACTAAGGAATTAGTGCCATGGGACTAATGAGTCAACTAATGGGAAAACCTTAGTCACCGAACGAGTTTCCACGGCAAATCCTAGTAAAGTAACCTCTTTGTGTGGGAAAAACTAGAAAATGTTGTCACTGTGAGTAGTTTCATCGTAAAACTCAGTCGCTAGAGTGGAAAAGTTAGTCACAAAGGAATTCGTGTCATGGAAAAACAAAGTCACCGTGTGGGAAAATTTTACTCACCGGACGAGTTTCAATGGAAAATACTTGTAAAATAACCTCTTTGTGTGGGAAAAACTCGAGAACCTCATCACCTTGACTAGTCTCACGGGAAAACTCAGTCACATGAGGGGAAAACTTAGTCACTAAGGAATTAGTATCATGGGAAAAATGAGTCACCGGATGGGAAAACCTTAGTCAATGGACTAGTTTCAATGGAAAAACCTAGTAAAATAACCTCTTTGTGTTGGAATAACTCGAAAACCTTGCCACTGTGAGTAGTCTCATGGGAAAACTCAGCCACAGGAGGGGGAAACTTAGTCACTAAGGAATTAGTGCCATGGGACTAATGAGTCAACTAATGGGAAAACCTTAGTCACCGAACGAGTTTCCATGGAAAATCCTAGTAAAGTAACCTCTTTGTGTGGGAAAAACTAGAACACCTTGTCACTGTGAGTAGTCTCATCGCAAAACTCAGCTGCGGGAGGGGAAAATTTAGTCACAGAGGAACTCGTGTCATGGAAAAATTCAGTCACCGGATGGGAAAATTTTACTCACCAGACGAGTTTCACTAGAAAATACTTGTAAAATAACAACTTTGTGTGGGAAAAACTCGAGAACCTCATCACCTTGACTAGTCTCACGGGAAAACTCAGTCACGTGAGGGGAAAACTTAGTCATTAAGTAATTAGTGTCATGGGAAAAATGAGTCACCGGATGGGAAAACCTTAGTCAATGGACTAGTTTCAATGGCAAAACCAAGTAAAATAACTTCTTTGTGTTGGAATAACTCGAAAACCTGGCCACTGTGAGTAGTCTCATTTGAAAACTCAGCCACAGGAGGGGGAAACATAGTCACTAAGGAATTAGTGCCATGGGACCAATGAGTTATCTAATGGGAAAACCTTAGTCACCCAACGAGTTTCCATGGCAAATCCTAGTAAAGTAACATCCTTGTGTGGGAAAAACTAGAAAACCTTGTCACTGTGAGTAGTCTCATCGTACAACTCAGTCGCGGGAGGGGTAAACTTAGTCACAAAGGAATTCGTGTCATGGAAAAAATGAGTCACCGGATGGGAAACTTTTACTCATCGGACGAGTTTCAATGGAAAATACTTGTAAAATAACCTCTATGTGTGGGATAAACTCGAGAACCTCATCACCTTGACTAGTCTCACGGGAAAACTCAGTCACGAGAGAGGAAAACTTAGTCACTAAGGAATTAGTATCATGGGAAAAATGAGTCACCGGATGCGAAAACCTAGTAAAGTAACCTCTTTGTGTTGGAATAACTCGAAAACCTGGCCACTGTGAGTAGTCTCATGGGAAAACTCAGCCACAGAAGGGGGAAACTTAGTCACTAAGGAATTAGTGCCATGGGACTAATGAGTCATGTAATGGGAAAACCTTAGTCACCGAACGAGTTTCCATGGAAAATCCTAGTAAAATAACCTCTTTGTGTGGGAAAAACTAGAAAACCTTATTACTGTGAGTAGTCTCATCGGAAAACTCAGTCGAAGGAGGGGAAGACTTAGTCACAACAAAGGAATTCGTGTTATGGAAAAAACGAGTCACCGGATGGGTAAATTTTACTCACCGGACGAGTTTCGATGGAAAGTACTTGTAAAATAACCTCTTTGTGTGCGAAAAACTCGAGAACCTCATCACCTTGACTAGTCTCACGGGAAAACTCAGTCACGAGAGAGGAAAACTTAGTCACTAAGGAATTAGTATCATGGGAAAAATGAGTCACCGGATGCGAAAACCTAGTAAAGTAACCTCTTTGTGTTGGAATAACTCGAAAACCTTGCCACAATGTGTAGTCTCATGGGAAAACTGAGCTACAGGAGGGGCAAACTTAGTCACTAAGAAATTAGTGCCATGGGACTAATGAGTCAACTACTGGGAAAATCTTAGTCACCGAACGAGTTTCCATGGAAAATCCTAGTAAAATAACCTCTTTGTGTGGGAAAAACTAGAAAACCTTGTCACTGTGAGTAGTCTCATCGGAAAACTCAGCCGCAGGAGGGGAAGACTTTCTCCCAAAGGAATTCGTGTCATGGAAAAAATGAGTCACCGGACGAGTTTCGATGGAAAGTACTTGTAAAATAACCTCTTCGTGTGGGAAAAACTCGAGAACCTCATCACCTTCACTAGTCTTACGGGAAAACTCAGTCACATGAGGGGAAAACTTAGTCATTAGGGAATTAGTGTCATGTTAAAAATGAGTCACCGGATGGGAAAACCTTAGTCAATGGACTAGTTTCAATGGCAAAACCTAGTAAAATAACCTCTTTGTGTTGGAATAACTCGAAAACCTGGCCACTGTGAGTAGTCTCATGGGAAAACTCAGCCACAGGAGGGGGAAACTTAGTCACTAAGTAATTAGTGCCATGGGACTAATGAGTCAACTAATGGGAAAACCTTAGTCACCAAACGAGTTTCCATGGCAAATCCTAGGAAAGTAACATTTTTGTGTGGGAAAAACTAGAAAACCTTGTCACTGTGAGTAGTCTCATCGGATAACTCAGTCGTGGGAGGGGAAAACTTAGTCACAAAGGAATTCGTGTCATGGAAAAAATGAGTCACCGGATGGGAAAATTTTACTCACCAGACGAGTTTCAATGGAAAATACTTGTAAAATAACCTCTTTGTGTGCGAAAAACTAGAGAACCTCATCACCTTGACTAGTCTTACGGGAAAA
The DNA here is from genome assembly GCA_030819835.1 of Acmispon strigosus. Taxonomy (NCBI): domain Eukaryota; kingdom Viridiplantae; phylum Streptophyta; class Magnoliopsida; order Fabales; family Fabaceae; genus Acmispon; species Acmispon strigosus. The sequence goes on along the minus strand of JAUAMA010000004.1, from coordinate 18,292,989 downwards.
CTCAGTCACATGAGGGGAAAACTTAGTCATTAAGGAATTAGTGTCATGGGAAAAATGAGTCACCGGATGGGAAAACCTTAGTCAATGGACTAGTTTCAATGGTAAAACCTAGTAAAATAACCTCTTTGTGTTGTTATAACTCGAAAACCTAGCCACTGTGAGTAGTCTCATGGGAAAACTCAGCCACAGGAGGGGGAAACTAAGTCACTAAGTAATTAGTGCCATGGGACTAATGAGTCAACTAATGGGAAAACCTTAGTTACCGAACGAGTTTCCATGGCAAATCCTAGTAAAGTAACCTCTTTCTGTGGGAAAAACTAGAAAACCTTGTCCCTGTGAGTAGTCTCATCGGAAAACTCAGTCGCAGGAGGGGAAAACTTAGTCATAAAGGAATTCGTGTCATGGAAAAATGAGTCACCGGATGGGAAAATTTTACTCACCGGACGAGTTTCAATGGAAAATACTTGTAAAATAACCTCTTTGTGTGGGAAAAACTCGAGAACTTCATCACCTTGATTAGTCTCACGGGAAAACTCAGTCACGTGAGGGGAATACTTAGTCACTAAGGAATTCGTGTCATGGGAAAAATGAGCCACCGGATGGGAAAACCTTAGTCAATGGACAAGTTTCAATGGAAAAACCTAGTAAAATAACCTCTTTGTGTTGTTATAACTCGAAAACCTAGCCACTGTGAGTAGTCACATGGGAAAACTCAGCCACAGGAGGGGGAAACTTAGTCACTAAGTAATTAGTGCCATGGGACTAATGAGTCAACTAATGGGAAAACCTTAGTCACCGAACGAGTTTCCACGGCAAATCCTAGTAAAGTAACCTCATTGTGTGGGAAAAACTAGAAAACCTTGCCACTGTGAGTAGTCTCATCGGAAAACTCAGTCGCGGGAGGGGAAAACTTAGTCACAAAAGAAATCGTGTTATGGAAAAAATGAGTCACCGGATCGGAACATTTTACTCACCGGATGAGTTTCAATGGAAAATACTTATAAAATAACTTCTTTGTGTGGGAAAAACTCGAGAACCTCATCACCTAGACAAGTCTCACGGGAAAACTCGGTTACGTGAGGGGAAAACTTAGTCACTAAGGAATTAGTGTCATGGGAAAAATGAGTCACCGGATGGGAAACTTTTACTCACCGGACGAGTTTCAATGGAAAATACTTATAAAATAACTTCTTTGTGTGGGAAAAACTCGAGAACCTCATCACCTTGACTAGTCTCACGGGAAAACTCAGTCACATGAGGGGAAAACTTAGTCACTAAGAATTTAGTGTCATGGGAAAAATTAGTCACCGGATGGGAAAACCCTAGTCAATGGACTAGTTTCAATGGCAAAACCTAGTAAAATAACCTCTTTGTTTTGGAATAACTCGAAAACCTGGCCACTGTGAGAAGTCTCATGGTAAATTTAGTCACTAAGGAATTAGTGCCATGGGACTAATGAGTCAACTAATGGGAAAACCTTAGTCACCGAACGAGTTTCCATGGCAAATCCTAGTAAACTAACATCTTTGTGTGGGAAAAACTAGAAAACCTTGTCACTATGAGTAGTCTCATCGGAAAACTCAGTCACGGGAGGGGAAAACTTTACTCACCGGACAAGTTTCAATGGAAAAACCTAGTAAAATAACCTCTTTGTGTTGTTATAACTCGAAAACCTAGCCACTGTGAGTAGTCTCATGGGAAAACTCAGCCACAGGAGGGGGAAACTTAGTCACTAAGTAATTAGTGCCATGGGACTAATGAGTCAACTAATGGGAAAACCTTAGTCACTGAACGAGTTTCCATGGCAAAACCTAGTAAAATAACCTCTTTGTGTGGGAAAAACTAGAAAACCTTGTCAGTGTGAGTAGTCTCATCGGAAAACTCAGTCGCAGGAGGGGAAAACTTAGTCAGAAAGGAATTCGTGTCATGGAAAAAATGAGTCACCGGATGGGAAAATTTTACTCACCGGACGAGTTTCAATGGAAAATACTTGTATAATAAACTCTTTGTGTGGGAAAAACTCGAGAACCTCATCACCTTAACTAGTCTCACGGGAAAACTCATTCACATGAGGGGAAAACTTAGTCACTAAGGAATTAGTGTCATGGGAAAAATGAGTTAACGGATGGGAAAACCTTAGTCAATAGACTAGTTTCAATGGCAAAACCTAGTAAAATAACCTCTTTGTATTGGAATAACTCGAAAACCTGGCCACTGTGAGTAGTCTCATGGGAAAACTCAACCACAGGAGGGGGAAACTTAGTCACTAAGGAATTAGTGCCATGGGACTAATGAGTGAACTAATGGGTAAACCTTAGTCACCGAACGAGTTTCCATGGCAAATCCTAGTAAAGTAACAACTTTGTGTGGGAAAAAGTATAAAACCTTGTCACTGTGAGTAGTCTCATCAGGAAAACTCAGTCGCGGGACAGGAAAACTTAGTCACAAAGGAATTTGTGTCATTGAAAAAATGAGTCACCGGATGGTAAAATTTTACTCACCGGACGAGTTTCAATAGAAAATACTTGTAAAATAACTTCTTTGTGTGGGAAAAACTCGAGAACCTCATCACCTTGACTAGTCTCACGGGAAAACTCATTCACATGAGGGGAAAACTTAGTCACTAAGGAATTAGTGTCATGGGAAAAATGAGTTACCGGATGGGAAAATCCTAGTCAATAGACTAGTTTCAAAGGCAAAACCTAGTAAAATAACCTCTTTGTGTTGGAATAACTCGAAAACCTTGCCACTGTGAGTAGTCTCATGGGAAAACTCTGCCACAGGAGGGGGAAACTTAGTCACTAAGGAATTAGTGCAATGGGACTAATGAGTCAACTAATGGGAAAACGTTAGTCACCGAACGAGTTTCCATGGCAAATCCTAGTAAAATAACCTCTTTGTGTGGGAAAAACTAGAAAACTTTGTCACTGTGAGTAGTCTCATCGGAAAACTCAGTTGCGGGAGGGGAAAACTATGTCACAAAGGAATTCAAGTCATGGAAAAAATGAGTCACCGGATGGGAAAATTTTACTCACCGGACGAGTTTCAAAGGAAAATACTTGTAAAATAACCTCTTTGTGTGGGAAAAACTCTAGAACCTCATGACCTTGACTAGTCTCACGGGGAAACTGAGTCACGTGAGGGGAAAACTTAGTCACTAAGGAATTAGTTTCGTGGGAAAAATGAATCACCGGATGGGAAAACATTAGTCAATGGACTAGTTTCAATGGCAAAACCTAGTAAAATAATCTCTTTGTGTTGGAATAACTCGAAAACCTGGCCACTGTGAGTAGTCTCAGGGGAAAACTCTGCCACAGGAGGGGGAAACTTAGTCACTAAGGAATTAGTGCAATGGGACTAATGAGTCAACTAATGGGAAAATCTTAGTCACCGAACGAGTTTCCATGGAAAATCCTAGTAAAATAACCTCTTTGTGTGGAAAAACTTGAGAACCTCATCACCTTGACTAGTCTCACGGGAAAACTCAGTCACATGAGGGGAAAGCTTAGTCACTAAGGAATTAGTGTCATGGGAAAAATGAGTCACCGGATGGGAAAACCTTAGTCATTGGACTAGTTTGAATGGCAAAACCTAGTAAAATAACCTCTTGGTGTTGGAATAACTGGAAAACCTGGCCATTGTGAATAGTCTCATGGAAAAACTCAGCCATAGGAGGGGGAAACTTAGTCACTAAGGAATTAGTGCCATGAGACTAATGAGTCAACTAATGGGAAACCCTTAGTCACCGAACGAGTTTCAATGGAAAATCCTAGTAAAATAACCTCTTTGTGTAGGAAAAACTAGAAAACCTTGTCACTGTGAGAAGTCTCATCGGATAACTCTGTCGCGGGAGGGGAAAACTTTGTCACAAAGGAATTCGTGTCATGGAAAAAATGAGTCACTGGATGGGAAAACTTTACTCAGCGGACGAGTTTGAATGGAAAATACTTGTAAAATAACCTCTTTGTGTGGGAAAAACTCGACAACCTCATCACCTTGACTAGTCTCACGGGGAATCTGAGTCACGTGAGGGGAAAACTTAGTCACTAAGGAATTAGTGTCGTGGGAAAAATGAGTCACCGGATGGGAAAACCTTAGTCAATGGACTAGTTTCAATGGAAAAACCTAGTAAAATAACCTCTTTGTGTTGGAATAACTCGAAAACCTGGCCACTGTGAGTAGTCTCATGGGAAAACTCAGCCACAGGAGGGGGAAACTTTGTCACTAAGGAATTAGTGCCATGGGACTAATGAGTCAACTAATAGGAAAACCTTAGTCACTGAACGAGTTTCCATGGCAAATCCTAGTAAAATAACCACTTTGTGTGGGAAAAACTAGAAAACCTTGCCACTGTGAGTAGTCTCATCGGAAAAATCAGTCGCGGGAGGGGAAAACTTTGTCACAAAGGAATTCGTATCATGGAAAAAATGAGTCACCGGATGGGAAAATTTTATGCACCGAACGAGTTTCAAAGGAAAATACTTGTAAAATAACCTCTTTGTGTGGGAAAAACTCTAGAACCTCATCACCTTGACTAGTCTCACGGGAAAACGGAGTCACGTGAGGGGAAAACTTAGTCACTAAGGAATTAGTGTCGTGGGAAAAATGAGTCACCGGATGGGAAAACCTTAGTCAATAGACTAGTTTCAATGGCAAAACCTAGTAAAATAACCTCTTCGTGTTGGAAAAACTCGAAAACCTTGCCACTGTGAGTAGTCTCATGGGAAAACTCAGCCATAGGAGTGGGAAACTTAGTCACTAAGGAATTAGTGCCATGGGACTAATGAGTGAACTAATGGGTAAACCTTAGTCACCGAACGAGTTTCCATGGCAAATCCTAGTAAAGTAACATCTTTGTGTGGGAAAAAGTATAAAACCTTGTCACTGTAAGTAGTCTCATCAGGAAAACTCAGTCGCGGGAGGGGAAAACTTAGTCACAAAGGAATTTGAGTCATGGAAAAAATGAGTCACCGGATGGTAAAATTTTACTCACCGGACGAGTTTCAATAGAAAATACTTGTAAAATAACTTCTTTGTGTGGGAAAAACTCGAGAACCTCATCACCTTGACTAGTCTCACGGGAAAACTCAGTCACATGAGGGGAAAACTTAGTCACTAAGGAATCAGTGTCATGGGAAAAATGAGTCACCGGATGGGAAAACCTTAGTCAATGGACTAGTTTCAATGGCAAAACCTAGTAAAATAACCTCTTTGTGTTGGAATAACTCGAAAACCTTGCCACTGTGAGTAGTCTAATGGGAAAACTCTGCCACAGGAGGGGGAAACTTAGTCACTAAGGAATTAGTGCAACGGGACTAATGAGTCAACTAATGGGAAAACGTTAGTCACCGAACGAGTTTCCATGGCAAATCCAAGTAAAATAACCTCTTTGTGTGGGAAAAACTAGAAAACTTTGTCACTGTGAGTAGTCTCATCGGAAAACTCAGTTGCGGGAGGGGAAAACTTTGTCACAAAGGAATTCAAGTCATGGAAAAAATGAGTCACCGGATGGGAAAATTTTACTCACCGGACGAGTTTCAAAGGAAAATACTTGTAAAATAACCTCTTTGTGTGGGAAAAACTCTAGAACCTCATCACCTTGACTAGTCTCACGCGAAAACTCAGTCACATGAGGGGAAAACTTAGTCACTAAGGAATTAGTGTCATGGGAAAAATAAGTCACCGGATGGGAAAACCTTAGTCATTGGACTAGTTTGAATGGCAAAACCTAGTAAAATAACCTCTTTGTGTTGGAATAACTCGAAAACCTGGCCACTGTGAGTAGTCTCATGGGAAAACTCTGCCACAGGAGGGGGAAACTTTGTCACTAACGAATTAGTGCCATGGGCTAATGAGTCAACTAATGGGAAAACCTATGTCACCGAACGAGTTTCCATGGCAAATCCTAGTAAAATAACCTCTTTGTGAGGGAAAAACTAGAAAACCTTGTCACTGTGAGTAGTCTCATCGGATAACTCCGTTGCGGGAGGGGAAATCTTTGTCACAAAGGAATTCGTGTCATGGAAAAAATGAGTCACCGGATGGGAAAATTTTACTCACCGGACGAGTTTCAATAGAAAATACTTGTAAAATAACCTCTTTGTGTGGGAAAAACTCGAGAACCTCATCACCTTGACTAGTCTCACGGGAAAACTCAGTCACATTAGGGGAAAACTTAGTCACTAAGGAATCAGTGTCATGGGAAAAATGAATCACCGAATGGGAAAATCTTAGTCAATGGACTAGTTTCAATGGCAAAACCTAGTAAAATAACCTCTTTGTGTTGGAATAACTCGAAAACCTTGCCACTGTGAGTAGTCTCAGGGGAAAACTCTGCCACAGGAGGGGGAAACTTAGTCACTAAGGAATTAGTGCAATGGGACTAATGAGTCAACTAATGGGAAAATCTTAGTCACCGAACGAGTTTCCATGGAAAATCCAAGTAAAATAACCTCTTTGTGTGGAAAAAACTAGAAAACCTTGTCACTGTGAGTAGTCTCATCGGAAAACTCAGTCGCAGGAGGGGAAAACTTTGTCACAAAGGAATTCGTGTAATGGAAAAAATGAGTCACCGGATGGGAAAATTTTACTCACCGGACTAGTTTCAATGGAAAATACTTGTAAAATAACCTCTTTGTGTGGGAAAAACTCGAGAACCTCATCACCTTGACTAGTCTCACGGGGAAACTGAGTCACTTGAGGGGAAAACTTAGTCACTAAGGAATTAGTGTCGTGGGAAAAATGAGTCACCAGATGGGAAAACCTTAGTCAATGGACTAGTTTCAATGGCAAAACCTAGTAAAATAACCTCTTTGTGTTGGAATAACTCGAAAACCTGGCCACTGTGAGTAGTCTCATGGGAAAACTCTGCCCCAGGAGGGGGAAACTTAGTCACTAAGGAATTAGTGCAATGGGACTAATGAGTCAACTAATGGGAAAACCTTAGTCACCGAAAGAGTTTCCCTAGCAAATCCTAGTAAAATAACCTCTTTGTGTGGAAAAAACTAGAAAACCTTGTCACTGTGAGAAGTCTCATGGAAAAACTCAGTCGCGGGAGTGGAAAACTTTGTCACAAAGGAATTCGTGCCATGGAAAAAATGAGTCACCGGATCGGAAAATTTTACTCACCGGACGAGTTTCAATGGAAAATACTTGTAAAATAACCTCTTTGTGTGGGAAAAACTCGAGAACCTAATCACCTTGACTAGTCTCACGGGAAAACTCAGTCACATGAGGGGAAAACTTAGTCACTAAGGAATTAGTGTCATGGGAAAAATGAGTCACCGGATGGGAAAATCTTAGTCAATGGACTAGTTTCAATGGCAAAACCTAGTAAAATAACTTCTTTATTTTGGAATAACTCGAAAACCTGGCCACTATGAGTAGTCTCATGGGAAAACTCAGCCACAGGAGGGGGGAACTTAGTCACTAAGGAATTAGTGCAATGGGACTAATGAGTCAACTAATGGGAAAACGTTAGTCACCGAACGAGTTTCCATGGCAAATCCTAGTAACATAACCTCTTTGTGTGGGAAAAACTAGAAAACCTTGTCACTGTGAGTAGTCTAATCGGAAAACTCAGTCGCGGGAGGGGAAAATTTGTCACAAAGGAATTCGTGTCATGGAAAAAATGAGTCACCGGATGGTAAAATTTTACTCACCGGACGAGTTTCAATGGAAAATACTTGTAAAATAACCTCTTTGTGTGGGAAAAACTCGAGAACCTCATCACCTTGACTAGTCTCACGGGAAAACTGAGTCACATGAGGGGAAAACTTAGTCACTAAGGAATTAGTGTCATGGGAAAAATGAGTCACCGGATGGGAAAACCTTAGTCAATGGACTAGTTTCAATGGCAAAACCTAGTAAATTAACCTTTTTGTGTTGGAATAACTCGAAAACCTGGCCACTGTGAGTAGTCTCATGGGAAAAACTCAGCCACAGGAGGGGGAAACTTTGTCACTAACGAATTAGTGCCAGGGGACTAATAAGTCAACTAATGGGAAAACCTTAGTCACCGAACGAGTTGCCATGGAAAATCCTAGTAAAGTAACATCTTTGTGTGGGAAAAACTAGAAAACCTTGTCATTGTGAGTAGTCTCATCGGAAAACTCAGTCGCGGGAGGGGAAAACTTAGTCACAAAGGAATTCGTGTCATGGAAAAAATGAGTCACCGGATGGGAAATTTTTTCGCATCGGACGAGTTTCAATAGAAAATACTTGTAAAATAACCTTTGTGTGGGAAAAACTCGAGAACCTCATCACCTTGACTAGTCTCACGGGAAAACTCAGTCATATGAGGGGAAAACTTAGTCACTAAGGAATTAGTGTCATGGGAAAAATGAGTCACCGGATGGGAAACCCTTAGTCAATGGACTAGTTTCAATGGCAAAACCTAGTAAAATAACCTCTTTGTGTTGGAATAACTCGAAAACCTTGCCACTGTGAGTAGTCTCATGGGAAAACTCAGCCATAGGAGTGGGAAACTTAGTCACTAAGGAATTAGTGCCATGGGACTAATGAGTGAACTAATGGGAAAACCTTAGTCACCGAACGAGTTTCCATGGAAAATCCTAGTAAAGTAACATCTTTGTGTGGGAAGAACTAGAAAACCTTGTAACTGTGAGTAGTCTCATCGGAAAACTCAGTCGCAGTAGGGGAAAACTTAGTCACAAAGGAATTTGTTTTGAGGAAAAAATGTGTCACCGGATGGGAAAATTTTACTCACCGGACTAGTTTCAATAGAAAATACTTGTAAAATAACTTCTTTGTGTGGGAAAAACTCGAGAACTCATCACCTTGACTAGTCTCACGGGAAAACTCAGTCACGTGAGGGGAAAACTTAGTCACTAAGAAATTAGTGTCATGGGAAAAATGAGTCACCGGATGGGAAAACCTTAGTCAATGGACTAGTTTCAATGGAAAAACCTAGTAAAATAACCTCTTTGTGTTGGAATAACTCGAAAACCTGGCCACTGTGAGTAGTCTCATGGGAAAACTCAGCCACAGGAGGGGGAAACTTAGTCACAAAGGAATTTGTGCCGTGGGAATAATGAGTCAACTAAAGGGAAAACCTTAGTCACCGAACGAGTTTCCATGGCAAATCCTAGTAAGGTAACATCTTTGTGTGGGAAAAACTAGAAAACCTTGTCACTGTGAGTAGTCTCATCGGAAAACTTAGTCACAAAGGAATTCGTGTCATGGAAAAAATGAGTCACCGGATGGTAAAATTTTACTCACCGGACGAGTTTCAATGGAAAATACTTGTAAAATAACCTCTTTGTGTGGGAAAAACTCGAGGACCTCATCACATTGACTAGTCTCACGGGAAAACTCAGTCACATGAGGGGAAAACTTAGTCACTAAGGAATTAGTGTCATGGGAAAAATGAGTCACCGGATGGGAAAACCTTAGTCAATGGACTAGTTTCAATGGCAAAACCTAGTAAAATAACCTCTTTGTGTTGGAATAACTCGAAAACCTGGCCACTGTGAGTAGTCTCATGGGAAAACTCAGCCACAGGAGGGGAAAACTTAGTCACTAAGGAATTAGTGCAATGGGACTAATGAGTCAACTAATGGGAAAACCTTAGTCACCGAACGAGTTTCCATGGCAAAACCTAGTAAAGTTACATCTTTTTGTGAGAAAAACTAGAAAACCTTGTCACTGTGAGTAGTCTCATCGGAAAACTCAGTCGCGGGAGGGGAAAACTTATTAAAAAAGGAATTCGTGTCATGGAAAAAATGAGTCACCGGATGGTAAAATTTTACTCACCGGACGAGTTTCAATGGAAAATACTTGTAAAATAATCTCTTTGTGTGGGAAAAACTCGAGAACCTCATCACATTGACTAGTCTCACGGGAAAACTCAGTCACATGAGGGGAAAACTTAGTCACTAAGGAATTAGTGCCATGGGACTAATGAGTCAACTAATGAGAAAACCTTACTCACCGAACGAGTTTCCATTGCAAATCCTAGTAAAATAACCTCTTTCTGTGTGAAAAACTAGAAAACCTTGTCACTGTGAGTAGTCTCATCGAAAAACTTAGTCGCGGTTGGGGAAAATTTAGTAACAAAGGAATTCGAGTCGTGGAAAAAATCAGTCACCGGATGGGAAAATTTTACTCACCGGACGAGTTTCAATGGAAAATACTTGTAAACTAACCTCTCTGTGTAGGAAAAACTCGAGAACCTCCTCCCTTGACTTGTCTCACGGGAAAACTTAGTCACGTGAGGGGAAAACTTAGTCACTAAGGAATTAGTGTCAAGGGAAACATGAGTCACCGGATGGGAAAATTTTACTCACCGGACGAGTTTCAATGGAAAATACTTGTAAACTAACCTCTCTGTGTAGGAAAAACTCGAGAACCTCATCCCCTTGACTTGTCTCACGGGAAAACTTAGTCACGTGAGGGGAAAACTTAGTCACTAAGGAATTAGTGTCAAGGGAAAAATGAGTCACCGGATGGGAAAATTTTACTCACCGGAAGAGTTTCAGTGGAAAATACTTGTAAACTAACCTCTCTATGTAGGAAAAACTCGTGAACCTCATCCCCTTGACTTGTCTCACGGGAAAACTTAGTCACGTGAGGGGAAAACTTAGTCACTAAGGAATTAGTGTCATGGGAAAAATGAGTCACCGGATGGGAAAATTTTACTCACCGGACGAGTTTCAATGGAAAATACTTGTAAACTAACCTCTCTGTGTAGGAAAAACTCGAGAACCTCATCCCCTTGACTTGTCTCACGGGAAAACTTAGTCACGTGAGGGGAAAACTTAGTCACTAAGGAATTAGTGTCATGGGAAAAATGAGTCACCGGATGGGAAAATTTTACTCACCGGACGAGTTTCAATGGAAAATACTTGTAAACTAACCTCTCTGTGTAGGAAAAACTCGAGAACCTCATCCCCTTGACTTGTCTCACGGGAAAACTTAGTCACGGGAGGGGAAAACTTAGTCACTAAGGAATTAGTGTCATGGGAAAAATGAGTCACCGCATGGGAAAATTTTACTCACCGGACGAGTTTCAATGGAAAATACTTGTAAAATAACCTCTTTGTGTGGGAAAATTTAGAGAACCTCATCATATTGACTAGTCTCACGGGAAAACTCAGTCACATGAGGGGAAAACTTAGTCACTAAGGAATGAGTGTCATGGGAAAAATGAGTCACCGGATGGGAAAACCTTAGTCAATGGACTAGTTTCAATGGCAAAACCTAGTAAAATGACCTCTTTGTGTTGGAATAACTCGAAAACCTGGCCACTGTGAGTAGTCTCATTGGAAAACTCAGCCACAGGAGGCGGAAACTTAGTCACCAAGGAATTAGTGCCATGTGACTAATGAGTCAACTAATGGGAAAACCTTAGGCACCGAACGCGTTTCCATGGCAAATCCTAGTAAAATAACCTCTTTGTGTGGGAAAAACTAGAAAACCTTGTCACTGTGAGTAGTCTCATCAGAAAACTCAGTCGCGGGAGGGGAAAACTTAGTCACAAAGGAATTCGTGTCATGGAAAAAATGAGTCACCCGATGCGAAAAGTTTACTCACCGGACGAGTTTCAATGGAAAATACTTGTAAAATAACATCTTTGTGTGGGAAAAACTCGAGAACCTCATCACATTGACTAGTCTCACGGGAAAACTCAGTCACGTGAGGGGAAAACTTAGTCACTAAGGAATTAGTGTCATGGGAAAAATGAGTCACCGGATGGGAAAACCTTAGTCAACGGACTAGTTTCAATGGCAAAACATAGTAAAATAACCTCTTTGTGTTGGAATAACTCGAAAACCTGGTCACTGTGAGTAGTCTCATGGGAAAACTCAACCACAGGAGGGGAAAACTTAGTCACTAAGGAATTAGTGCCATGGGACTAATGAGTCAACTAAAGGGAAAACCTTAGTTACCAAACGAGTTTCCATGGCAAATCCTAGTAAAGTAACATCTTTGTGTGGGAAAAACTAGAAAACCTTGTCACTGTGAGTAGTCTCACCGGAAAACTCAGTCGCGGGAGGCGAAAACTTAGTCACAAAGGAATTCGTGTCATGGAAAAAATGAGTCACCGCATGGTAAAATTTTACTCACCTGACGTGTTTCACTGGAAAATACTTGTAAAATAAACTCTTTGTGTGGGAAAAACCCGAGAACCTCATCACATTGACTAGTCTCCGGGAAAACTCAATCACGTGAGGGGAAAACTTAGTCACTAAGAAATTAGTGTCGTGGGAAAAATGAGTCACCGGATGGGAAAACCTGAGTCAATGGACTAGTTTCAATGGCAAAACCTAGTAAAATGACCTCTTTGGGTTGGAATAACTCTAAAACCTGGCCACTGTGAGTAGTCTCATGGGAAAACTCAGCCAAAGGAGTGGGAAACTTAGTCACTAAGGAATTAGTGCATGGGACTAATGAGTCAACTAATGTGAAAACCTTAGTCACCAACGTATTTCCATGGCAAATCCTAGTAAAATAACCTCTTTGTATGGGAAAAACTAGAAAACCTTGTCACTTTGAGTAGTCTCATCGGAAAACTCAGTCGCAGAAGGGGAAAACTTAGTCACAGAGGAATTCGTTTTATGGAAAAACTGAGTCACCGGATGGGAAAATTTTACTCACCGGACTAGTTTCAATGGAAATACTTGTAAAATAACCTCTTTGTGTGGGAAAAACTCGAGAACCTCATCACCTTGACTAGTCTCACGGGAAAACTCAGTCACGTGAGGGGAAAACTTAGTCACAAAGAAATTAGTGTCATGGGAAAAATGAGTCACCGGATGGGAAAACCTTAGTCAATGGACTAGTTTCAATGGAAAAACCTAGTAAAATAACCTCTTTGTGTTGGAGTAACTCGAAAACCTGGCCACTGTGAGTAGTCTCATGGGAAAACTCAGCCACAGGAGGGGGAAACATAGTCACTAAGGAATTAGTGCCATGGAACTAATGAGTCAACTAATGGGAAAACCTTAGTTACCGAACGAGTTTCCATGGCAAATCCTAGTAAAGTAACATCTTTGTGTGGGAAAAACTAGAAAACCTTGTCACTGTGAGTAGTCTCATCGGAAAACTAAGTCGCGGGAGGGGAAAACTTAGTCACAAAGGAATTCGTGTCATGGAAAAAATGAGTCACCGCATGGTAAAATTTTACTCACCTGACGAGTTTCAATGGAAAATACTTGTAAAATAATCTCTTTGTGTGGGAAAAACCCGAGAACCTCATCACATTGACTAGTCTCACGGGAAAACTCAGTCACGTGAGGGGAAAACTTAGTCACTAAGAAATTAGTGTAATGGGAAAAATGAGTCACCGGATGGGAAAACCTGAGTCAATGGACTAGTTTCAATGGCAAAACCTAGTAAAATGACCTCTTTGTGTGGGAAAAACTCGAGAACCTCATCACCTTGACTAGTCTCACGGGAAAACTCAGTCACGGGGGGGGGGGGGGGGGGAAACTTAGTCACTAAGAAATTAGTGTCATGGGAAAAAGGAGTCACCGGATGGGAAAACCTTAGTCAATGGACTAGTTTCAATGGAAAAACCTAGTAAAATAACCTCTTTGTGTTGGAATAACTCGAAAACCTGGCCACTGTGTGTAGTCTCATGGGAAAACTCAGCCACAGGAGGGGGAAACTTAGTCACTAAGGAATTTGTGCCATGGGACTAATGAAACAACTAATGGGAAAACCTTAGTCACCGAACGAGTTTCCATGGCAAATCCTAGTAATGTAACATCTTTGTGTGGGAAAAACTAGAAAACCTTGTCTCTGTGAGTAGTCTCATCAGAAAACTCAGTCGCGGGAGGGGAAAACTTAGTCACAAAGGAATTCGTGTCATGAAAAAAATGAGTCACCGCATGGTAAAATTTTACTCACCTGACGAGTTTCAATGGAAAATACTTGTAAAATGATCTCTTTGTGTGGGAAAAACCCGAGAACCTCATCACATTGACTAGTCTCACGGGAAAACTCAGTCACGTGAGGGGAAAACTTAGTCACTGAGAAATTAGTGTCATGGGAAAAATGAGTCACCGGATGGGAAAACCTTAGTCAATGGACTAGTTTCAATGGCAAAACCTAGTAAAATGACCTCTTTGTGTTGGAATAACTCTAAAACCTGGCCACTGTGAGTAGTCTCATGGGAAAACTCAGCCAAAGGAGTGGGAAACTTAGTCACTAAGGAATTAGTGCCATGGGACTAATGAGTCAACTAATGTGAAAACCTTAGTCACCGAACGAATTTCCATGGCAAATCCTAGTAAAATAACCTCTTTGTATGGGAAAAACTAGAAAACCTCGTCACTTTGAGTAGTCTCATCGGAAAACTCAGTCGCAGAAGGGGAAAACTTAGTCACAGAGGAATTCATTTTATGGAAAAAATGAGTCACCGGATGGGAAAATTTTACTCACCGGACTAGTTTCAATGGAAAATACTTGTAAAATAACCTCTTTGTGTGGGAAAAACTCGAGAACATCATCACCTTGACTAGTCTCACGGGAAAACTCAGTCACGTGAGGGGAAACCTTAGTCACTGAGGAATTAGTGTCATGGGAAAAATGAGTCACCGGATGGGAAAACCTTAGTCAATGGACTAGTTTCAATGGCAAAACCTTGTAAAGTAACATCTTTGAGTTGGAATAACTCGAAAACCTGGCCACTGTGAGTAGTCTCATGGGAAAACTCAGCCACAGGAGGGGGAAACTTAGTCACTAAGGAATTAGTGCCATGGGACTAATAAGTCAACTAATGTGAAAACCTTAGTCACCGAACGAATTTCCATGGAAAATCCTAGTAAAATAACCTCTTTGTAAGGGAAAAACTAGAAAACCTTGTCACTGTGAGTAGTCTGATCGGAAAACTCAGCCACAGGAGGGGGAAACTTAGTCACTAAGGAATTAGTGCCATGGGACTAATAAGTCAACTAATGTGAAAACCTTAGTCACCGAACGAATTTCCATGGCAAATCCTAGTAAAATAACCTCTTTGTAAGGGAAAAACTAGAAAACCTTGTCACTGTGAGTAGTCTGATCGGAAAACTCAGTCGCAGGAGGGGAAAACTTAGTCACAAAGGAATTCGTTTTATGGAAAAAATGAGTCACCGGATGGGAAACTTTTACTCACCGAACGAGTTTCCATGGCAAATCCTAGTAAAGTAACATCTTTGTGTGGGAAAAACTAGAAAACCTTTTCACTGTGAGTAGTCTCATCGGAAAACTAAGTCGCGGGAGGGGAAAACTTAGTCACAAAGGAATTCGTGTCATGGAAAAAATGAGTCACCGCATGGTAAAATTTTACTCACCTGACGAGTTTCAATGGAAAATACTTGTAAAATAATCTCTTTGTGTGGGAAAAACCCGAGAACCTCATCACATTGACTAGTCTCACGGGAAAACTCAGTCACGTGAGGGGAAAACTTAGTCACTAAGAAATTAGTGTAATGGGAAAAATGAGTCACCGGATGGGAAAACCTGAGTCAATGGACTAGTTTCAATGGCAAAACCTAGTAAAATGACCTCTTTGTGTGGGAAAAACTCGAGAACCTCATCACCTTGACTAGTCTCACGGGAAAACTCAGTCACGGGGGGGTGGGGGAAAACTTAGTCACTAAGAAATTAGTGTCATGGGAAAAAGGAGTCACCGGATGGGAAAACCTTAGTCAATGGACTAGTTTCAATGGAAAAACCTAGTAAAATAACCTCTTTGTGTTGGAATAACTCGAAAACCTGGCCATTGTGTGTAGTCTCATGGGAAAACTCAGCCACAGGAGGGGGAAACTTAGTCACTAAGGAATTTGTGCCATGGGACTAATGAAACAACTAATGGGAAAACCTTAGTCACCGAACGAGTTTCCATGGCAAATCCTAGTAATGTAACATCTTTGTGTGGGAAAAACTAGAAAACCTTGTCACTGTGAGTAGTCTCATCAGAAAACTCAGTCGCGGGAGGGGAAAACTTAGTCACAAAGGAATTCGTGTCATGGAAAAAATGAGTCACCGCATGGTAAAATTTTACTCACCTGACGAGTTTCAATGGATAATACTTGTAAAATGATCTCTTTGTGTGGGAAAAACCCGAGAACCTCATCACATTGACTAGTCTCACGGGAAAACTCAGTCACGTGAGGGGAAAACTTAGTCACTGAGAAATTAGTGTCATGGGAAAAATGAGTCACCGGATGGGAAAACCTTAGTCAATGGACTAGTTTCAATGGCAAAACCTAGTAAAATGACCTCTTTGTGTTGGAATAACTCTAAAACCTGGCCACTGTGAGTAGTCTCATGGGAAAACTCAGCCAAAGGAGTGGGAAACTTAGTCACTAAGGAATTAGTGCCATGGGACTAATGAGTCAACTAATGTGAAAACCTTAGTCACCGAACGAATTTCCATGGCAAATCCTAGTAAAATAACCTCTTTGTATGGGAAAAACTAGAAAACCTCGTCACTTTGAGTAGTCTCATCGGAAAACTCAGTCGCAGAAGGGGAAAACTTAGTCACAGAGGAATTCATTTTATGGAAAAAATGAGTCACCGGATGGGAAAATTTTACTCACCGGACTAGTTTCAATGGAAAATACTTGTAAAATAACCTCTTTGTGTGGGAAAAACTCGAGAACATCATCACCTTGACTAGTCTCACGGGAAAACTCAGTCACGTGAGGGGAAACCTTAGTCACTGAGGAATTAGTGTCATGGGAAAAATGAGTCACCGGATGGGAAAACCTTAGTCAATGGACTAGTTTCAATGGCAAAACCTTGTAAAGTAACATCTTTGAGTTGGAATAACTCGAAAACCTGGCCACTGTGAGTAGTCTCATGGGAAAACTCAGCCACAGGAGGGGGAAACTTAGTCACTAAGGAATTAGTGCCATGGGACTAATAAGTCAACTAATGTGAAAACCTTAGTCACCGAACGAATTTCCATGGAAAATCCTAGTAAAATAACCTCTTTGTAAGGGAAAAACTAGAAAACCTTGTCACTGTGAGTAGTCTGATCGGAAAACTCAGCCACAGGAGGGGGAAACTTAGTCACTAAGGAATTAGTGCCATGGGACTAATAAGTCAACTAATGTGAAAACCTTAGTCACCGAACGAATTTCCATGGCAAATCCTAGTAAAATAACCTCTTTGTAAGGGAAAAACTAGAAAACCTTGTCACTGTGAGTAGTCTGATCGGAAAACTCAGTCGCAGGAGGGGAAAACTTAGTCACAAAGGAATTCGTTTTATGGAAAAAATGAGTCACCGGATGGGAAACTTTTACTCACCGAACGAGTTTCCATGGCAAATCCTAGTAAAGTAACATCTTTGTGTGGGAAAAACTAGAAAACCTTTTCACTGTGAGTAGTCTCATCGGAAAACTAAGTCGCGGGAGGGGAAAACTTAGTCACAAAGGAAGTGTCATGGAAAAAATGAGTCACCGCATGGTAAAATTTTACTCACCTGACGAGTTTCAATGGAAAATACTTGTAAAATAATCTCTTTGTGTGGGAAAAACCCGAGAACCTCATCACATTGACTAGTCTCACGGGAAAACTCAGTCACGTGAGGGGAAAACTTAGTCACTAAGAAATTAGTGTAATGGGAAAAATGAGTCACCGGATGGGAAAACCTGAGTCAATGGACTAGTTTCAATGGCAAAACCTAGTAAAATGACCTCTTTGTGTGGGAAAAACTCGAGAACCTCATCACCTTGACTAGTCTCACGGGAAAACTCAGTCACGGGGGGGGGAAAACTTAGTCACTAAGAAATTAGTGTCATGGGAAAAAGGAGTCACCGGATGGGAAAACCTTAGTCAATGGACTAGTTTCAATGGAAAAACCTAGTAAAATAACCTCTTTGTGTTGGAATAACTCGAAAACCTGGCCATTGTGTGTAGTCTCATGGGAAAACTCAGCCACAGGAGGGGGAAACTTAGTCACTAAGGAATTTGTGCCATGGGACTAATGAAACAACTAATGGGAAAACCTTAGTCACCGAACGAGTTTCCATGGCAAATCCTAGTAATGTAACATCTTTGTGTGGGAAAAACTAGAAAACCTTGTCACTGTGAGTAGTCTCATCAGAAAACTCAGTCGCGGGAGGGGAAAACTTAGTCACAAAGGAATTCGTGTCATGGAAAAAATGAGTCACCGCATGGTAAAATTTTACTCACCTGACGAGTTTCAATAGAAAATACTTGTAAAATGATCTCTTTGTGTGGGAAAAACCCGAGAACCTCATCACATTGACTAGTCTCACGGGAAAACTCAGTCACGTGAGGGGAAAACTTAGTCACTGAGAAATTAGTGTCATGGGAAAAATGATTCACCGGATGGGAAAACCTTAGTCAATGGACTAGTTTCAATGGCAAAACCTAGTAAAATGACCTCTTTGTGTTGGAATAACTCTAAAACCTGGCCACTGTGAGTAGTCTCATGGGAAAACTCAGCCAAAGGAGTGGGAAACAAAGTCACTAAGGAATTAGTGCCATGGGACTAATGAGTCAACTAATGTGAAAACCTTAGTCACCGAACGAATTTCCATGGCAAATCCTAGTAAAATAACCTCTTTGTATGGGAAAAACTAGAAAACCTTGTCACTTTGAGTAGTCTCATCGGAAAACTCAGTCGCAGAAGGGGAAAACTTAGTCACAGAGGAATACGTTTTATGGAAAAAATGAGTCACCGGATGGGAAAATTTTACTCACCGGACTAGTTTCAATGGAAAATACTTGTAAAATAACCTCTTTGTGTGGGAAAAACTCGAGAACCTCATCACCTTGACTAGTCTCACGGGAAAACTTAGTCAGTAAGAAATTAGTGTCATGGGAAAAATGAGTCACCGGATGGGAAAACCTTAGTCAATGGACTAGTTTCAATGGAAAAACCTAGTAAAATAACTTCTTTGTGTTGGAATAACTCGAAAACCTGGCTACTATGAGTTGTCTCATGGGAAAACTCAGCCACAGGAGGGGGAAACTTAGTCACTAAGGAATTTGTGCCATGGGACTAATGAGACAACTAATGGGAAAACCTTAGTCACTGAACGAGTTTCCATGGCAAAACCTAGTAATGTAACATCTTTGTGTGGGAAAAACTAGAAAACCTTGTCACTGTGAGTAGTCTCATCAGAAAACTCAGTCGCGGGAGGGGAAAACTTAGTCACAAAGGAATCCGTGTCATGGAAAAAATGAGTCACCGCATGGTAAAATTTTACTCACCTGGCGAGTTTCAATGGAAAATACTTGTAAAATGATCTCTTTGTGTGGGAAAAACCCGAGAACCTCATCACATTGACTAGTCTCACGGGAAAACTCAGTCACGTGAGGGGAAAACTTAGTCACTGAGAAATTAGTGTCATGGGAAAAATGAGTCACCGGATGGGAAAACCTTAGTCAATGGACTAGTTTCAATGGCAAAACCTAGTAAAATGACCTCTTTGTGTTGGAATAACTCTAAAACCTGGCCACTGTGAGTAGTCTCATGGGAAAACTCAGCCAAAGGAGTGGGAAACTTAGTCACTAAGGAATTAGTGCCATGGGACTAATGAGTCAACTAATGTGAAAACCTTAGTCACCGAACGAATTTCCATGGCAAATCCTAGTAAAATAACCTCTTTGTATGGGAAAAACTAGAAAACCTTGTCACTTTGAGTAGTCTCATCGGAAAACTCAGTCGCAGAAGGGGAAAACTTAGTCACAGAGGAATACGTTTTATGGAAAAATGAGTCACCGGATGGGAAAATTTTACTCACCGGACTAGTTTCAATGGAAAATACTTGTAAAATAACCTCTTTGTGTGGGAAAAACTCGAGAACATCATCACCTTGACTAGTCTCACGGGAAAACTCAGTCACGTGAGGGGAAACCTTAGTCACTGAGGAATTAGTGTCATGGGAAAAATGAGTCACCGGATGGGAAAACCTTAGTCAATGGACTAGTTTCAATGGCAAAACCTTGTAAAGTAACCTCTTTGAGTTGGAATAACTCGAAAACCTGGCCACTGTGAGTAGTCTCATGGGAAAACTCAGCCACAGGAGGGGGAAACTTAGTCACTAAGGAATTAGTGCCATGGGACTAATAAGTCAACTAATGTGAAAACCTTAGTCACCGAACGAATTTCCATGGCAAATCCTAGTAAAATAACCTCTTTGTATGGGAAAAACTAGAAAACCTTGTCACTGTGAGTAGTCTGATCGGAAAACTCAGTCGCAGGAGGGGAAAACTTAGTCACAAAGGAATTCGTTTTATGGAAAAAATGAGTCACCGGATGGGAAACTTTTACTCACCGGACGAGTTTCAATGTAAAATACTTGTAAAATAACCTCTTTGTGTGGGTAAAACTCGAGAACCTCATCACCTTGACTAGTCTCACGGGAAAACTCAGTCACGTGAGGGGAAAACTTAGTCACTAAGGAATTAATCTCATGGGAAAAATGAGTCACCGGATGGGAAAATTTTACTCACCGGACTAGTTTCAATGGAAAATACTTGTAAAATAATCTCTTTGTGTGGGAAAAACTCGAGAACCTCATCACCTTGACTAGTCTCACGGGAAAACTCAGCACGTGAGGGGAAAACTTAGTCACTAAGAAATTAGTGTCATGGGAAAAATGAGTCACCGGATGGGAAAACCTTAGTCAATGGACTAGTTTCAATGGAAAAACCTAGTAAAATAACCTCTTTGTGTGGGAATAACTCGAAAACCTGGCCACTGTGTGTAGTCTCATGGGAAAACTCAGCCAGAGGAGGGGGAAACTTAGTCACAAAGGAATTTAGTGCCATGGGACTATTGAGTCAACTAATGGGAAAACCTTAGTCACCGAACGAGTTTCCACGGCAAATCCTAGTAAAATAACCTCTTTGTGTGGGAAAAACTAAAAAACCTTGTCACTGTGAGTAGTCTTATCGGAAAACTCAGTCGCGGGAGGGGAAAACTTAGTCACAAAGGAATTCGTGTCATGGAAAAAATGAGTCACCGGATGGGAAAATTTAACTCACTGGACGAGTTTCAATGGAAAATACTTGTAACATAACCTCTTTGTGTGGTAAAAACTCGAGAACCTCATCACCTTTACTAGTCTCACGGGAAAACTCAGTCACGTGAGGGGAAAACTTAGTCACTAAGAAATTAGTGTCATGGGAAAAATGAGTCACCGGATGGGAAAACCTTAGTCAATGGACTAGTTTCAATTGCAAAACCTTGTAAGATAACCTCTTTGTGTTGGAATAACTCGAAAACCTGGCCACTGTGAGTAGTCTCATGGGAAAACTCAGCCACAGGAGGGGGAAACTTAGTCACAAAGGAATTTGTGCCATGGGACTAATGAGTCAACTAAAGGGAAAACCTTAGTCACCGAACGAGTTTCCATGGAAAATCCTAGTAAAGTAACATCTTTGTGTGGGAAAAACTAGAAAACCTTGTCACTGTGAGTAGTCTCATCGGAAAACTCAGTCGCGGGAGGGGAAAACTTAGTCACAAAGGAATTCGTGTCATGGAAAAATTGAGTCACCGGGTGGTAAAATTTTACTCACCGGACGAGTTTCAATGGAAAATACTTGTAAAATAACCTCTTTGTGTAGGAAAAACTCGAGAACCTCATCCCCTTGACTTGTCTCACGGGAAAACTTAGTCACGTGAGGGGAAAACTTAGTTACTAAGAAATTAGTGTCATGGGAAAAATGAGTCACCGGATGGGAAAATTTTACTCACCGGACGAGTTTCAATGGAAAATACTTGTAAAATAACCTCTTTGTGTGGGAAAAACTCGAGAACCTCATCACATTGACTAGTCTCACGGGAAAACTCAGTCACATGAGGGGAAAACTTAGTCACTAAGGAATTAGTGTCATGGGAAAAATGAGTCACCGGATGGGAAAACCTTAGTCAATGGACTAGTTTCAATGGCAAAACCTAGTAAAATAACCTCTTTGTGTTGGAATAACTCGAAAACCTGGCCACTGTGAGTAGTCTCATGGGAAAACTCAGCCACAGGAGGGGAAAACTTAGTCACTAAGGAATTAGTGCCATGGGACTAATGAGTCAACTAATGGGAAAACCTTAGTCACCGAACGAGTTTCCTTGGCAAATCCTAGTAAAGTTACATCTTTTTGTGAGAAAAACTAGAAAACCTTGTCACTGTGAGTAGTCTCATCGGAAAACTCAGTCGCGGGAGGGGAAAACTTATTCAAAAAGGAATTCGTGTCATGGAAAAAATGAGTCACCGGATGGTAAAATTTTACTCACCGGACGAGTTTCACTGGAAAATGCTTGTAAAATAATCTCTTTGTGTGGGAAAAACTCGAGAACCTCATTACATTGACTAGTCTCACGGGAAAACTCAGTCACATGAGGGGAAAACTTAGTCACTAAGGAATTAGTGCCATGGGACTAATGAGTCAACTAATGAGAAAACCTTACTCACCGAACGAGTTTCCATTGCAAATCCTAGTAAAATAACCTCTTTGGGTGGCAAAAACTAAAAAACCTTGTCACTGTGAGTAGTCTCATCGGAAAACTCAGTCGCGGGAGGGGAAAACTTAGTCACAAAGGAATTCGTGTCATGGAAAAAAAGAGTCATCGGATTGTAAAATTTTACTCACCGGACGAGTTTCAATGGAAAATACTTGTAAACTATCCTCTCTGTGTAGGAAAAACTCGAGAACCTCATCCCCTTGACTTGTCTCACGGGAAAACTTAGTCACGTGAGGGGAAAACTTAGTCACTAAGGAATTAGTGTCATGGGAAAAATGAGTCATGATGAGTGGATTTTATATGATGTTTTTAGGGTCTTTTTGGTCTTTTTATTTTATTATTTTTTGAGTCTCATGTAGGTTTTTTATTGTTTTTATGTAGATTTTATATTTATTTTGCATTTTGCATGTAGATTAGATTTTTTGTGTTTTTCTATCTTTATTTTATATTTTTAGGGATTTTTCTAGTTATTTTATATTTTTAGGAAAAGCTGGTTAGTTATCATTTTTGGTCCAGGGACCAATGTGTAAAGTTTCAGAAAGTCAGGGACCAAATTGTAAAAGTTCAAGAGTGGAGGACTTAAAGTGGAGATTGGGAGAATATGAGGGCTTGAATTGAAGTGCTAACCAAGGGAGGACCAAAGTGAAAAAGAAAAATATGAAGAGTCACTCTCCAATTTAGCACATGGAAAAAATGTTTAAAGAATTGATGAAGGGTTTCAGAATTGATCAAGGCTGGTTAGTGGCTTTTTATGGCCATCAAAACCCACTACCATGAATGAAGAAGGAAGAACAAGCAAGAAGATGAAGAAGCAGCATCCCAACGCTCCAGCGTTGGGATCCCAGCGCTCCAGTGCTGGGAGCGCTGGGGTTCTGACTAGATGATGAGATGGTGACCCAGCGCCCAAGCGTTGGAAAGCCAGCGCTCAAGCGCTGGGTCTCGGACAGAAAGTGGATTTTTAATGCATCCTAGCGCCCATGCGTTGGGAAAGCCAGCGCTCAAGCGCTGGAGGCTGGAATTTTACTATAAATAGGGCCCTTTTCTTCACTTGTAAGACACACCTTCATAGAATACAACAAGTATTCTCTCTTTCTCCCTCAAAGATCATTGTTCCTAGGACTTGTGGGAAGCCATACTTGAGCTCCTATCCAGGGTAATTCAATGATTCTTTTAGCCATGCTTGGCTAATTCTTCTTTTAAGTTTTTGGGTTGTTTTAATTTATAATTCATGTTCTAGTTTTCTTTTACATTTCTGAATAATATTTTCTATTCATGTTTATTTCTTTGTTCTTCATTAATCTTTATGCGCAAAAGGTTTCATGCTTTCTACTTATTCATAAGGCCATTTGTTAAGTAGTAAGGGAAATAGGAAATAAAAAAGGTTATATGTTTGCATTACTTAAGGCTATAAGGATGTACGTAATCTTGTGTTGGCTCGGACTCCTTCTTCATCTTCTTCTCTAATTAACTAATAACCAATGCTATGGAGTTAGTAATTAGGAAAGGAAGTTCTACATTTCTTAAGGCCATTAGGGTGTAGAAACTTAGGCTATAGCACCATGAATTTGAATTTAAAATTCAGAAATTTAGTAAGAGTTTTCTAGCATGTTTTATAGATTATGTAAATCAACCCAAGAGCTTAAATTCCTCTCATCTTATTTCTTATCATTTTATGCTATTGTTATATCTTTGTTCTAAACCAACTTCATATTTCTATCTTTTTATTTTTATGCTTAAGTACTAAATTTTATATCAATAAGAACACCTATCCCTTGGGTTCGATAATCTTTTATATTTCGCGATAGTAAATTGTACACTTGCAATTTCATTATCAAGTTTTTGGCGCCGTTGCCGGGGATAGGTTCTTTCAAGTTCTTATTTTTATTTTATTTAGTACTTCTTGTATATATAAAAAAAAAAAAAAATATTTCTGCTTAACAGTTTGTTGCCATGTGGAAAGAAGAAGATCCTTTAGAGACTATAATCTCTGAAGGGTTGGATTTTGAAAATATTGAAAGCAATGACGAACAGGTCATTGAAATGGCAAGATATCTGGAGGCTGCCCATTGTTTCCAACCAAAGGGAAATTGGGTAGAGGAGCTCAGAAGAGAAGAAGAAGTTCAAGAGGAAAAGAGGGAATTGAAGCCCTTACCTTCCACCCTTAAGTATGTATTTCTTGAGGAAGGTAATGATAAGCCAGTTATTGTGAGTAGTTCCCTCTCTCCTCTTGAAGAAGAAAAACTGGTAAGAATTCTTAGAGCTCATAAATCTGCTTTGGGTTGGACTATAGAGGACATTAAGGGCATAAGCCCCACTGTTTGTATGCATAAAATTTGTTTAGAAGAACAAGTTAAACCTGTAGTCCAACCCCAAAGAAGACTTAATCCTGCCATGAAAGAGGTGGTAAGGAAAGAAGTGATTAAGTTACTAGATGCAGGGATCATCTATCCCATTTCTGATAGTGAATGGGTTAGTCCTGTTCAGGTAGTTCCCAAAAAAGGGGGAATTACTGTGGTCCCAAATGAGAACAATGAATTGATTCCCACCAGGAAGGTAACTGGTTGGAGGGTTTGTATAGATTACCGGAGGCTGAATTCTGCCACCCGGAAGGATCATTTCCCCCTTCCCTTTATTGATCAAATGCTTGACAGGTTGGCTGGCCATGAGTACTATTGTTTCCTGGATGGTTACTCAGGTTATAATCAAATTGTTGTTGATCCTAAGGATCAAGAAAAAACTGCTTTTACTTGTCCCTTCGGGGTGTTTTCTTATAAAAGAATGCCTTTTGGCTTGTGTAATGCTCCAGGAACCTTCCAAAGATGTATGTTTGCTATTTTTTATGATTTAATTGGTGAATGTATGGAAGTGTTCATGGATGACTTTTCTGTGTATGGCCCCAACTTTGACAAGTGTTTGAGCAATTTGGAAAGGATTCTTGTTAGGTGCCAAGAAAAGAATTTGGTGCTTAATTGGGAAAAATGTCATTTTATGGTTAAAGATGGCATTGTGCTTGGGCACAAGATTTCTGAAAAAGGGATTGAGGTGGATAAGGCTAAAACTGAAGTTATTGAAAATCTACCTCCTCCCACTAATATTAAAGGTATAAGAAGCTTTCTTGGTCATGCAGGTTTTTATAGGCGATTTATAAAAGATTTTTCTAAAATTGCTAAGCCTATGACAAATCTCCTTGAAAAAGAAGCTCCTTTTATCTTTAATGATGAGTGTTTGGCTGCCTTTAAATTATTAAAGGAAAAACTTGTTTCAGCCCCTATCATTGTTGCTCCCCAATGGGATTTGCCTTTTGAAGTTATGTGTGATGCTAGTGATAATGCAATAGGGGCTGTTCTTTGTCAAAAAAATGGAAAAGTGTTGCATGTTATTTACTATGCTAGTAAGGTTCTGAATGAAGCTCAAAGAAATTATGCTACAACTGAAAAGGAGTTGTTGAGTGTAGTTTATGCTTTAGATAAATTCAGACCTTACGTTTTGGGTACTAAAGTTATTGTGCATACTGACCATTCTGCATTGAAGTATTTGTTTGCTAAGCAGGAAGCTAAACCCAGGTTGATCAGGTGGATCTTACTCTTGCAAGAGTTTGATCTTGAAATTGTGGACAGGAAAGGGAAGGACAATGGTGTAGCAGACCATTTGTCAAGACTTGAAGGGGGGAACTCCGATCCAATTCCTATTCAAGAGGAGTTCCCAGATGAGAGGCTTTTTGCTGTCCAAGAGATAGCTCCATGGTATGTACATTTAGCTAATTTTAAAGCTGCTGGTGTGTTGCCTTCTGATTTGACTTGGCAACAAAAGAAGAAATTTTTGCATGATGCTAAATTCTTTTTCTGGGATGAACCTTATCTGTTTAGAGAATGTTCTGATGGGATCATTAGAAGGTGTATTCCAGAAAAAGAATTTGAGGCTATTTTATGGCATTGCCATGGCTCCGATTATGGAGGCCATTTTTCAGGTGAGAGGACTGCAGCTAAAGTCCTCCAAAGTGGTTTTTATTGGCCTACTATCTTCAAAGATAGTAGAGCATTTGTGGTAAGGTGTGATCGCTGTCAACGAACTGGTAATATCTCAAGAAGGAATGAGATGCCCCAAAAAATGATTTTGGAAGTAGAAGTTTTTGATGTTTGGGGCATTGATTTCATGGGACCTTTTCCACCTTCTTTTGGTTGCCAGTATATTTTGGTTGCTGTTGACTATGTTTCTAAATGGGTTGAAGCATCAGCCCTTCCCACAAATGATGGAAAAGTTGTTCTAGATTTTCTGAAGAAAAAGATTTTTACTAGATTTGGGGTGCCAAGAGCAATAATCAGTGATGGAGGTAGGCATTTTTGTAATAAATCTTTTGAAACTCTTTTGAAAAAATATGGTGTTAATCATAAAATTGCTACCCCCTATCACCCCCAAACTAGTGGGCAAGTAGAGGTTTCTAATAGGGAGTTAAAAAGGATTTTGGAAAAAACAGTCGGTACCTCAAGGAAGGATTGGTCAAAAAAATTAGATGACACCTTGTGGGCTTATCGTACTGCGTTTAAAACTCCTATTGGAACCTCTCCTTACCAGTTAGTTTATGGTAAGACTTGTCATTTACCTGTGGAACTTGAGCATAAAGCCTTTTGGGCTTTGAAATATTTGAACATGGATCCCAAGGAAGCTGGGGATAAAAGACAGGTACAGGTACATGAGCTGGATGAATTTAGACTCCAAGCATATCACAATGCTAGGATCTACAAGGAAAGAACAAAAAGGTGGCATGATAAGAAGATCTTGCCAAAAGAATTTAGTCCAGGACAGCTTGTGTTATTATATAACTCAAGGCTGAGGTTGTTTCCTGGAAAGCTGAAGTCAAGATGGACAGGACCATTTTTGGTCACCAAAGTCTTCCCTCATGGTGCAGTTGAATTGGAAGATCAGGTTAAAAAGGAAACATTTCTTGTCAATGGGCAAAGACTGAAACTGTATCTAGGGATAGATGATGAAAGACAAGTGATGACAGTTGAGCTTGCTTCCCCAATTGATTAAGGGGAAGGGTCTATCTCGAACCTTAACATTGAGCTGGTTGGGAGACAACCCAACTTAGGATAGTTTAAATTTTTGTCATTTAAATTTCTGCACAACTCTTGTAAATAAATAAAAGAAAAAAATTCTATGTTGTTGCTGCAGGAGGGGCCAGCGCTTAGGCGCTGGAGGCCAACGCATGAGCGTTAGGCCCCTGTAAAAGCCCCCTTGATCCAGTTGATCCCAACGCTTAGGCGTTGGGGGGCCAGCGCTCATGCGCTAGGCCCCTGGAATCCACCCAGTTTATTTTCTATTTTCCAGCGCCATAGCGTTGGAACCCAGCGCTCAGGCGCTGGGACCTCTGATGCCCAGTAATTCTTTTAATTCCAGCGCCCAAGCGTTGGCATCCCCAACGCTCAAGCGCTGGAACTCGGGCAGTTTGCTGTTTTTACTTTTATTTGCTGTTTTTAATTTTTAATAAAATTTTGTGTTCACCATTTTCTGAAAGGTTTTAGATTCTTTGAGTTTTCCCTTGTTTCTACACTGGTTTTAATTTTTGGGAACTCAAGAATTCTTGTTTTTAAAAGGTGGACACAATATTTTTCAACCCATGATCTTTTGTGCTAATTTTGGAACTAACAAGTCAAGCAAGTTTTTACTTGTGAGACTTTTGTTTGTTCATTGTTACAGGATAGGTACCAAAAGAGGGAGAGCCCTCTTGAACTTGATTGTTCAAAGTGATTTTTACATTGAGGTTCCCTTGGACCTTTGTGGAAAATTTGTTACTATACCAGCTTTTTAGTTTTTATTTTTCTTTTTATAGTTTTTAGTTTTATTTTTATTTTTAGTTTAGTTTTTCTGTTTTATTTTTGCATGAGTCTTGAGTATATTAT
Source organism: Acmispon strigosus (assembly GCA_030819835.1). Lineage (NCBI taxonomy): Eukaryota > Viridiplantae > Streptophyta > Magnoliopsida > Fabales > Fabaceae > Acmispon > Acmispon strigosus. Next base: position 18,264,642 of record JAUAMA010000004.1, on the reverse strand, counting down.
CCATTCTGAATATTGCTATAGCTTTGTGAATGCTTTATCTGATTGAACTGCTTTGTGAAAAATTCTATGTTTTTAAGCAGTTAGGATTGCATGCTGTAGAAAGGATTTTTGATGTCTTGATTGTTTGGTTGTTGGCTAAGTCTTTTTCTGAGTTCTAAAAAGGGTACCACTTACCCTATTCTGAGAGCTGAGGACTCTGAATGCATGATTGTGAAATTTTTCTGCCTTGTGTTACATGTTGATTGGAGTTTTGTATACTTTGTGAGTTGAGAAGAGATTATAGGCATTTTTGAAAACTCAGATTTTTGCTTGAAATGTTATATCCACTAGTAGCCCCTTTTGAGCCTTAAAAGAGTCATTCTTTGGAGCCTACTTTGTGTGATAATTTTTCAGTTGTTATAGTGATGCATGTGCTGATTTGTTAGAGCTATATTTGTGGGTTTCTCTCTAAAAAAAAATGAAGGAAAAAATTGAAAAAAAAAGGTATGTGCCTTAGAAAAATAATGAAGTAGTGGGGTGAGAAAGAGTATGAGGGGAGTAAAATTCAAGTCATTCATCCCATACATTCCACTACTTTGTTCAAAAAAAAAGAAAAGGAAAAATTGAGAGAACCCTTGTGTTGAATTGTTGAAGCTCTTAGTTGAAAAATCACTTAACAACAAAATTTCTGAGTCAGCCAATAGAGTTGCCAAGTCTTGAAATCCATACCTTAAATTGTTCAACCCTTTGGCCAAGTTACAACCTTCTAGAATCTCTTCAAAATCACTTGGTTGCTTTACTTCAGTTTTGATTTGAATTATAGGCAGGATTATTGAGCTTTCTTGTTTTCATGGAGAACATTATTTTTGGTGAGCTTAATTGTTGAACTCAAACATGTTAAAAGCCAAGCCTAAACTTTCTTGATTCTTTGTCTATAAAACATGCATGTCTTCCTTTTCTGCTAAGCTTTCTTTGAAAGGTTTCTGTGCTTCAAGTTGTAATCAGATAAAACTTTCTCAAAACCCAGGGACGAGTTTTTCTTTAAGTTTTGTCGCTTGAGGACAAGCTGTCGTTGGGTATAGTGGTGTGATGAGTGGATTTTATATGATGTTTTTAGGGTCTTTTTGGTCTTTTTATTTTATTATTTTTTGAGTCTCATGTAGGTTTTTTATTGTTTTTATGTAGATTTTATATTTATTTTGCATTTTGCATGTAGATTAGATTTTTTGTGTTTTTCTATCTTTATTTTATATTTTTAGGGATTTTTCTAGTTATTTTATATTTTTAGGAAAAGCTGGTTAGTTATCATTTTTGGTCTAGGGACCAATGTGTAAAGTTTCAGAAAGTCAGGGACCAAATTGTAAAAGTTCAAGAGTGGAGGACTTAAAGTGGAGATTGGGAGAATATGAGGGCTTGAATTGAAGTGCTAACCAAGGGAGGACCAAAGTGAAAAAGAAAAATATGAAGAGTCACTCTCCAATTTAGCACATGGAAAAAATGTTTAAAGAATTGATGAAGGGTTTCAGAATTGATCAAGGCTGGTTAGTGGCTTTTTATGGCCATCAAAACCCACTACCATGAATGAAGAAGGAAGAACAAGCAAGAAGATGAAGAAGCAGCATCCCAACGCTCCAGCGTTGGGATCCCAGCGCTCCAGCGCTGGGAGCGCTGGGGTTCTGACTAGATGATGAGTCAGATGGTGACCCAGCGCCCAAGCGTTGGAAAGCCAGCGCTCAAGCGCTGGGTCTCGGACAGAAAGTGGATTTTTAATGCATCCTAGCGCCCATGCGTTGGGAAAGCCAGCGCTCAAGCGCTGGAGGCTGGAATTTTACTATAAATAGGGCCCTTTTCTTCACTTGTAAGACACACCTTCATAGAATACAACAAGTATTCTCTCTTTCTCCCTCAAAGATCATTGTTCCTAGGACTTGTGGGAAGCCATACTTGAGCTCCTATCCAGGGTAATTCAATGATTCTTTTAGCCATGCTTGGCTAATTCTTCTTTTAAGTTTTTGGGTTGTTTTAATTTATAATTCATGTTCTAGTTTTCTTTTACATTTCTGAATAATATTTTCTATTCATGTTTATTTCTTTGTTCTTCATTAATCTTTATGCGCAAAAGGTTTCATGCTTTCTACTTATTCATAAGGCCATTTGTTAAGTAGTAAGGGAAATAGGAAATAAAAAAGGTTATATGTTTGCATTACTTAAGGCTATAAGGATGTACGTAATCTTGTGTTGGCTCGGACTCCTTCTTCATCTTCTTCTCTAATTAACTAATAACCAATGCTATGGAGTTAGTAATTAGGAAAGGAAGTTCTACATTTCTTAAGGCCATTAGGGTGTAGAAACTTAGGCTATAGCACCATGAATTTGAATTTAAAATTCAGAAATTTAGTAAGAGTTTTCTAGCATGTTTTATAGATTATGTAAATCAACCCAAGAGCTTAAATTCCTCTCATCTTATTTCTTATCATTTTATGCTATTGTTATATCTTTGTTCTAAACCAACTTCATATTTCTATCTTTTTATTTTTATGCTTAAGTACTAAATTTTATATCAATAAGAACACCTATCCCTTGGGTTCGATAATCTTTTATATTTCGCGATAGTAAATTGTACACTTGCAATTTCATTATCAAGTCACCGGATGGGAAAATTTTACTCACCGGACGAGTTTCAATGGAAAATACTTGTAAACTAACCTCTCTGTGTAGGAAAAACTCGAGAACCTCATCCCCTTGACTTGTCTCACGGGAAAACTTAGTCACGTGAGGGGAAAACTTAGTCACTAAGGAATTAGTGTCATGGGAAAAATGTGTCACCGGATGGGAAAATTTTACTCACTGGACGAGTTTCAATGGAAAATACTTGTAAACTAACCTCTCTGTGTAGGAAAAACTAGAGGACCTCATCCCCTTGACTTGTCTCACGGGAAAACTTAGTCACGTGAGGGGAAAACTTAGTCACTAAGAAATTAGGGTCATGGGAAAAATGAGTCACCGGATGGGAAAATTTTACTCACCGGACGAGTTTCAATGGAAAATACTTGTAAAATAACCTCTTTGTGTGGGAAAAACTCGAGAACCTCATCACATTGACTAGTCTCACGGGAAAACTCAGTCACATGAGGGGAAAACTTAGTCACTAAGGAATTAGTGTCATGGGAAAAATGAGTCACCGGATGGGAAAACCTTAGTCAATGGACTAGTTTCAATGGCAAAACCTAGTAAAATAACCTCTTTGTGTTGGAATAACTCGAAAACCTGGCCACTGTGAGTAGTCTCATGGGAAAACTCAGCCACAGGAGGGGAAAACTTAGTCACTAAGGAATTAGTGCCATGGGACTAATGAGTCAACTAATGGGAAAACCTTAGTCACCAAACGAGTTTCCATGGCAAATCCTAGTAAAGTTACATCTTTTTGTGAGAAAAACTAGAAAACCTTGTCACTGTGAGTAGTCTCATCGGAAAACTCAGTCGCGGGAGGGGAAAACTTATTCAAAAAGGAATTCGTGTCATGGAAAAAATGAGTCACCGGATGGTAAAATTTTACTCACTGGACGAGTTTCACTGGAAAATACTTGTAAAATAATCTCTTTGTGTGGGAAAAACTCGAGAACCTCATCACATTGACTAGTCTCACGGGAAAACTCAGTCACATGAGGGGAAAACTTAGTCACTAAGGAATTAGTGCCATTGGACTAATGAGTCAACTAATGAGAAAACCTTACTCACCGAACGTGTTTCCATTGCAAATCCTAGTAAAATAACCTCTTTGGGTGGGAAAAACTAGAAAACCTTGTCATTGTGAGTAGTCTCATCGGAAAACTCAGTCGCGGGAGGGGAATACTTAGTCACAAAGGAATTCGTGTCATGGAAAAAATGAGTCATCGGATTGTAAAATTTTACTCACCGGACGAGTTTCAATGGAAAATACTTGTAAACTAACCTCTCTGTGTAGGAAAAACTCGAGAACCTCATCCCCTTGACTTGTCTCACGGGAAAACTTAGTCACGTGAGAGGAAAACTTAGTCACTAAGGAATTAGTGTCATGGGAAAAATGAGTCACCGGATGGGAAAATTTTACTCACCGGACGAGTTTCAATGGAAAATACTTGTAAACTAACCTCTCTGTGTAGGAAAAACTCGAGAACTTCATCCCCTTGACTTGTCTCACGGGAAAACTTAGTCACGTGAGGGGAAAACTTAGTCACTAAGGAATTAGTGTCATGGGAAAAATGTGTCACCGGATGGGAAAATTTTACTCACTGAACGAGTTTCAATGGAAAATACTTGTAAACTAACCTCTCTGTGTAGTTAAAATTGTTAACCCTTTTTACAGTAGCCTCCCCTAGCTATTTATAGGGAGTAAAACCCTATGGGCCGTCGGAATCAGCCCAATACATTATAAAGTCCAAGCCCTATGCCTATTACAGGTTTGCCCCTACCGTTTCGATAGGCTCTACCCAATCGTGGGCGCACGACTCGCTTTCCGCGCCGCTCAACCAGGAAGCCCCCCCAACCGAAACCTAACCGCCCCTATTATGTAGTCTTTGGCGGTCGCCCAGTCCACAAGCCCACAAGACACGATCTTAAGTTGCGAAAGAGAAGTGTCTTCATACTGCCTTCAGAGAACGCCTTTGACATCTTCGAACCGTGAGCACCAGCCCACCAGCCCACAGGCCCACCAGACACGATCTCGAAAACTGAGAGTGAGGTGTCTTTTGGGTCGCCCCAGATGTTGTATATTTGCCACATGCCTTGTACTGACACCGATTTGTAGAGGGGCTCGCCAGATGAGCTCAACCACATTTCCCTCGAGCGGTCATCCTTATAAAGCATGCCTCGTTAAAACCTTCCCAGGTAAAACCCAGTGGGACAAAAACCTGGTGAAGGAAAAAGAGTACATCTTCATAAGGAAATGAGTCGCCTCGGGTTTGAACGCGGCGAGTAATGTAAGTGTTTCTTTGGATCCTCCACTGTAGAACGTTGTGCGCCTCGAGATAGGGCTCGCCTTATGCAATGTCTCTTCTAATTACTCCCCTTCGTTGGTTCCTATTTCTGTGTCAGCTGCAAAAGTAACGCACCATCATCTTTTAAATAATCTCAATTAATTGGAATTACTTACCTTAATTTACCTCTCGCCCGATATTTCGAAAATTTCAGTCGCCTTACTCACACACCATCGTTTCGTTTCCCTCCTTTATTGTATACTTGCGACCCTTGGCAATCCCAAGGTTTCTCACCTAGGGTTCTACCCCACGCGCGCCGTTTCTGCTTTTATTGTCATCATTACTCTCGAAAACGTCACTTCAATGATGGGACTTAACTGCCCCTCGAAATTCACATCCTTTCTTGATTTTCTTTCCACGGGCCCCTAACCGTTACACCCTTTCGCCTTCCCCCTTTCCTCTATAAAACCCTGCCTGACTCACACTTTCCCCCTTCTTGGTATTTCTTCAGACCGTACGCGAGTTCTGAGACTGTAACTCATCCTTCCACTTCTGCTCCTTGCCTCCACCGTGCCGGAGTTGCGCCAACTTGCAACCTTGCTTGCCAAACTCTCTTCTTCTCAGCCATTAGTACGTTTTCTGTTACCCTTTGGTCTTTTTCTTGATTTATTTGTCACATTGTCAATTCGAATCCTATAATGGACCCTGAATCTAGCAACCCATCTTCTTCCAGTAGCGATAGCCACCCAACTCCTGAACAAACACCCCTTCTTGCCACCTCCGGTGCCCACTCCGGCGCCGGGACCTCCACGGTAACCACCAAGAATGCGCCTCTATCACCCGAAACCAAATTTCGTAATTATGAAGAGTCACTCCCTAAGTTCGTCCAAAAAGGTCTTGTCTCGACGAAGGTCACCTCCATTCCTCCCTATTTTACCGACGCCCAAAACTTGAAAGAGTTCATTACTCGCCTTGGCGGCATCTGTAATGACGGTTATGACACAAATCTGGTTACCCGCCCTTGTGTCATAACGGATCGCGTCTGTGACGCCCGGGCGACCGCCCGATCCCCGCATTTCTTCTTTGCATATTTGTATATGTTTGAAGATTTCCGTATTCGCCTTCCCTTCTCACCCTTCCTCTGTGCTGTGCTTGACGCTCTTCAGGTCGCCCCCTCTCAACTAACTCCAAACTCTTGGGGGTTTATCTGGGGGTTTGAAATCCTTTGTGAAGCCTTAGGAATCATCCCGAAATACGAGTATTTTTTCTATTTTTACAAATGTATCCCGCCTAATAAGAAAGGATTAGCAGTAGCCCCCACCAGCTCTTGGGTTGGCCTGACCGCCAAGCCTTCGAAAGCCCGCTTCAAGGCTTGGAAGAGCAATACCCATGATCAGTGGAAGTCGCGATTCTTCAAGGTCGTCGACAGCTCTGATATTCCCCATCTTCTTCGCCATGACGACAATGGGGTCATGCGATTCCCACCGTATTGGACGGAGTCGCCCAAGTACACCCTTAGTGTAGAGGACGGGCATCTTACCTTTGAGGATTGGGCAATCATAAAGTATTTGGGGGGCGTGTCCCTGATCGACCTCGGCGAGCTGCTTTTCGCCGAGAGCAAAGGCACCGCCGAGGATCACTTAAGTGAGTTTATCTTCATATGCGACTCTTTTTAATCTGATACGCTTTTTCACTCTTAACTCTCTGCTTATCATTTTGTTTGTTGCAGTGACAAGACACCAAATTTCTCGAGCTGAACTCGCCCGTTTGGCTAAGGAAGCCAAACAGAGGGCGGCGGCAGAGTCCACCATACCAGCGGCAATCCCTACCACCGCGGTTGCCACTGGGTCGCGTCAAGTCTCTTCGCGAAGCACCCCTTCGGCAAAACAGCCCAATCCTGAGGTGGTAGTGAGAAAATCTGCCCCTGACCAAGCCGGACCGCCGGCCAAGCGGAGGAAAGTTAAGCGCGCCCCCAAGGGCAAGGAGGTGGTCCTTGAAGAGCAGCCCGCTGAAGAGGGCGATGACACTGTCGCCGCTGAAGATCAGCTGGAAGGCGGGGCCGAGGAGGCGGCTGAATTTGAAGACTTCGCCTATTTTGAGGAGACACTGCGCTTTGATAAATATTTGGCGCACCCTGTAAGCGCCATTCCGCGCGGCGTGGGGGATAAAATCATGCGCGGCCACCTTGCTTCGATCAGCTGGAGTTACACAGCGATCCGAAAATATGAGGAAGCACAAGAGGCGCTCGCCCAACGCACCCAGCAAGTCAAATCTTTACACTCCAAGGTTGCCAAGCTATCAGCAACCATTGAACAGCAACGAAAGGATTGGGAGGATGCCAATATCTGTCCCAACCTTGCTCGGGAAATGGTTTCAGAACTGGAAACCTTGAAGTCGGAAAAGGCTGAGTGGCAGAAAAAGATGGCGGATGCAGAGGCTCGCCACCAGGAGGCCTTGGCCGCCGAGAAGACCACTCGAGACGCCCAGTTCTTGGCAATGAGGCAAGAGTTGGAAGCTATGTTTCGGAACAAGAATAAAATTCTCGAGGAGTCGGTTGCCAAGGCCAAGGCGGGCGCAGAACAAATGAAAGCAGATGCTGCCAAGGCGGTCGCCGAAGCTGAAGAGAAGTTAAGGGCTGCCAATGAGAAAACCGACGCCGTCGCTGCAGACTTAGCTTCTCTGGAAAAGGACTTTCAAGATGAAAGTTTGAAGCAATATGTCATTGGCTTCAACACTGCTAAAGCTCAGGTGCGTCACCTTTTTCCCAAAGCTGATCTTTCAGCAATGGGAAAGTGGAAAAATGTCACCGATGCTGGAATTGAGGGCGAGGATTCTGAAGATGAAGCCCCTGATGGGCCAGCCGAAGGCGAGCATGGCGAGCAGTCTTGAGCAACCTTGATGGGCGGCCACTTTGCTTTCTAGTGTTTTCTTTGTTTTGTGTACCTTTGATGTTTTTCTTGTACTTTCCTGCACACTATAATGAACTGTAATGAAATATCATCTCTTTTGTTATCTCTTCCGTCTAGTCCACTCTACTTTTTTCTTTGTTAACTACTCGTAAAACTCAACATATGCTCAATATTCGCGTAAAATCTTTTGTTATCTCTTCGAGAATTTGAAAGGCACCCCTAGGCCACTGAGTGAAAAAACTTATGTTTTGAAAGAAATAACTTTTGAAGGCGCCACAGGGGCATTATTCTAAACAACCTTTGGGTCGCCACTGGACCCTCTTGAAAGAAATAATTTTTGAGGTCGCCACAGGGGCATTTTTCTGAAAGAAATAACTTTTGAGTCACCACTGGACCATTTTGAAATAATTTGTTGCCTCGGATCATTGTTTTGAAGAAACCAAGTTTAATGGCGTCTCTGGGCCATTATCTTGAAAGAAATAAAGTTTAAGGGCGCCTCTAGGCCACTATTTTGAATGAAGTTTGAGGGCTCGTCTAGGCCACTGTTTTGAAAGAAATGAAGTTTGAAATCGCCACTGGGGCATTGTTTTGAAAGAAATGATTTTGAGGGCGCTTCTACGAGCCATTGTTTTCAAAGAAATAAAGTTTGAGGGCGCTTCTAGGCCATGGTAAAAGTGATACTGTAGGCCGCCATTGGACCTTTGTTGCACGCATGGTTTCCGCTCGCGTAACGAGTCGTACTCGCATGGCTCTTCTAACGAGGCTTGGGGGTGCTCGGTCTTACGCAGCTAGGGCGGCCAGAGGCTAGAAATTTTATGAGTCACGTGATGACCCGCACGCCCTGTGTTTGTGCTAGTTGTCTGTTATGAGGCTTTGGCCCGCTCAAGGCGGGGCTTTCGCTCGACCTTATTCCGGTGAGACTTTGGCTTGATTTAATTCGATCAAGGCTTTTGCTCGCATGGCGAGGCTTCTGCTCAGTGAGACTTTTGCTCAGATCCCAGTGGCCACTGGGGTTGCCCGAGGCTTGGCTCAATAGACATGCTCGATCTTCTTCGATCAAGGCTGGGCTTTCTTTGCCGTATCGCACAAGGGTCGCGCCCCACCGTTCCAAGAGAGCCACCGCTCACGCACCGCGTCTTCTCGCCTGGAAAACGGGACAGTGCGCCGGGCTAGAGAGTGCAATTTCCCCCTTGGCATCTTGGAAACGGCGAAGAGATTTATTTTGTCACTACTGGACCACTTAATCTGTAAATGGAATTTAGACCCTCTATGGACCTTGGGATTTAGACCGCCACTGGGCCTTGGAATTTAGACCACTACTGGGCCTTGAGATTTAGACCATTTTATGGCCTTGGGATTTAGACCGCCACTGGGCCTCGGATGTCTAACGCTCTTATTCGGGCGATCCCATATTTGCGCCAATTTGCATTGTATTGACATATGGGGCGGCCGAATTTTGTTACAAGGGTCGCCTCGTCAGACTTTTCCCATGATAGTCCGTAAGACTATTAGGAAAGTCCTCCGCGCCCTCGTTTTGTACCTGCAAGAAAGTTAAATGTTTGGGCGGGGCCCTCTGTTGACCCAAAATTATATCTTTGCATCAACTGAAAATTCTACCTTTATTGAATGGAATAAGATGACTGAAATAAAATAACTGTAAGCAAAGAGCTTGGCCGCCAAAGCTAGGGCGCCAACTAAATACATTACTAACTGTAATAATGCCTAAGATGAGTGGCATTCCAAGACCTTGGGATTCTTTTGCCGAACAAATCTGCCAAATGGTACGCCCCATTGCCCAGAGATTCTGTGATCTTATAAGGTCCTTCCCAATTGGGTGTTAGCTTGTTGACATCCGAGGTGCCTGTTCGCCTGCGCAAGACCAAATCACCAACGCGCATTACCCGCGGGACAACCCGTGAATCATATCTCCTGGATATACGTTGTTTCATGGCTTCACCCCTAAGTCGAGCCTCTTCCCTCACTTCTGGAGCCAGGTCCAAACTAACCAATAAGTTATTCTGATTGTATTCCGGGTCGGTAGCTACCGCTCGCCACGCCTTGTTTTTTATCTCGACCGGCAGCATAGCGTCTGTGCCATAAGTTAATCTGAAAGGCGTTTCTCCAGTAGTCGACTGAAGGCGTGGTGTTGTACGACCAGAGAACTATAGGCAATTCCTCCAACCAACGCCCCTTTGCTTCATCAAGACGTTTCTTTAATCCTGCTAGAACAACTTTGTTGGCGGCCTCCGCCTGGCCATTAGTCTGAGGGTGCTCGACCGAAGTGAAGCGGTTCTGAATTCCCCATTCCTCGCAGAAATCCTTGGTCGCTTGACTAGAGAATTGAGTCCCATTATCAGAGATGATTGCCTGAGGTACGCCAAACCTGCAAATAAGTCTTTGAAAATAAAACTTTTTCACCTTCTCAGAGGTGATAGTTGCTAAAGGCTCTGCTTCTATCCATTTAGTGAAATAATCCACCGCCACCAAGATGTATTTAAATTGTGATCGCGCGGGCGGGAATGGCCCGACCAAATCAACTCCCCAGAGGGCGAATGGCCATGGGGAAGATATAGTCGCCATTAGCTCTGGGGGCGCCCTATGTAAATCTGCAAACTTTTGACACTTATCACACTTTTTCACATATAATTGGCAGTCCTTCCTCAGAGTTGGCCAGTAGAACCCTGCCCTCAGAATTTTTGCCCCCAGCGATCTTCCTCCAATATGACTAGCGCATGTACCTTCATGTACTTCTTTTATCAACTCTTGGGCCTGATCTTCAGTGACACACTTCAACAGGGGCGCTGAGAAGCCCCTCCTATACAATTCACCCTGTATCATCATAAAATAACTAGCGGCCCGTCTCGTCTCGGCCCCGACTGCCGACGCGCCCTCCTCGGAGTTAGTTAACGCCTCTATAATTGGAGACATCCAACTATGTTCTGGAACAACCATACACACCTGCTCCGCCCTGTCTATACTAGGAGAATGCATTACTTCATGAATAACAGACCTATAATTTCCGGGTCGCCGAGTACTGGCGAGCTTGGCGAGCAAGTCAGCCCGCTGATTTTGTTCTCGAGGAACATAGCTAATTTCTACTGTCTGAATCTCCTTCATCAGCTCCTGTGCCCGATTCAAATATCTTTCCAACAACGGATCCTTAACCTGATAGATTCCATTAATTTGATTAGTCACCAAGAGAGAATCGCTTCTAATTTCCAGAGTTTCTACCTCCAACTCCTTCGCCAAATTTAGGCCCGCCAGCAGCGCCTCATACTCAGCCTGATTGTTGCTAGCTTTAAATTCAAACCGAAGAGACTGTTCGATCTGTACCTCCTTTGGGCCCGTCAGTATAATGCCGGCGCCACTACCACGCGAGTTTGACGAGCCATCAATGTGCAAGACCCAAACCTTCGTACCCGGTTCTTCGCCCGCCATTGTTAACTCAGCTACAAATTCCGCCAACCTCTGTGACGAAACTTTGCCTCTTGCTTCATATATTAAGCCGTATTCTGACAACTCTACACACCATCCGACTAAACGCCCCGAGATATCAGGCTTCTGCAGCACCTGCCTCAATGGTAAGTCCGTTCTGACCTTTACTTGAAAACTTTGAAAATAAGGTCGCAAGCGACGAGCCGTAACCAAAACCGCCAGGGCCGCCTTCTCAATCCTTTGATATCTCTTCTCAGCTCCCTGCAAAGTATGACTTACAAAATAAATTATGCGTACCTCGCCCGCCACTTCTTGCGTGAGGACTGAGGCCAACGCACGATCTGTGATGGCAAAATAGAGTAACAAAGGCTCGCCCGCTATTGGCTTTTGCAATACTGGTGGTTTAGACAAAAACAGCTTCAGCCGCTGAAACGCCTCTTCACACTCTGGCGTCCACTCGAATTTGGTGCTCTTCTTTAAACATTTGAAGAATGGGGCCGCCTTCTCCCCAGCGTGTGGCAAGAAGCGAGCTAGCGAAGCAATTTTTCCAGCTAGGCACTGGACCTCCTTTACCGAAGACGGGCTAGCCATCTCCATAATCGCCCTACACTTATCTGGGTTGATCTCGATGCCCCTCACCGTTACCATGAAACCCAAAAATTTGCCTCCGAGGATTCCGAAAGAACATTTATCTGGATTAAGACGCATGTTGTAATGCCGTACTCGCCCGAATGCCTCGCCTAAATCAGCCAAATGATCATCCGCCTTGATTGATGTCACGATCATATCATCTACATAAACCTGCATATTTCTTCCTATCTGCTCCTCAAACACTCTATCCATCAGCCGCTGATAAGTCGCCCCAGCATTCTTGAGTCCAAAAGGCATGGTTCGATAACAGTAATTGACCTTAGGAGTCATGAACGCTGTCTTTTCTTCATCCAGTGGATGCATGCGTATTTGATTGTAACCTGAGAAGGCATCCATGAGGCTGAGCACTTCATTCCCAGAAGCCCCATCGACAAGTTTGTCAATATTAGGCAAAGGATACGCGTCCTTAGGGCACGCCTTATTCAAATCAGTATAATCGGTATACATACGCCATTTTCCATTCGCTTTCTTAACCAATACCACGTTCGCCAGCCACGTAGGGTATTTAACTTCCCTAATGAAGTTTGCTTCCTTGAGCTTTGCTGTTTCTATCTCGACCACTTTGGTCCGTTCTTCACCCATCTTCCTTCGCGTTTGAGCGACTGGCTTGACCTCGTCCTTAATCGCCAACCTGTGACAAATCACATCCGGGCTAATGCCTGGGACATCCTTAAGCGTCCAGGCGAATAGATCCAGATTCTCTTCCAGTAAGCGAGTCAATCGGTTTTCTTGAACAGGTGTCAGTTGTGTTCCTACCTTCAACATTCGTTGCCCTACCTGCACTGTCTTTGTTTCCTCGATAGGACAAGGTCGAGATTCCGGTGTCTCCCTTCTGGGGTCCAGCGCGCCCTCATTACTGATCTCATAACACCGATGCCCAATCTTGGCGTTCTGCGGCCCATAATCTACCACACTCTCCCTGTAACATTCTCGCGCTCGAATTTGGTCAACCGCCAGAGTTCCGACACGCCCATTGGTCAGTGGGTACTTCACCTTGAGATGCTTTGTTGAAATCACTGCACAAATTTGATTTAAAGTGTCACGCCCGATTAAAGCGTTATAAGAAGACTTACACGATAGGACGATGTATTTAACGGAAACCGTTTTAGCGAATCCTTCCGATCCGAAGACTGTCTTTAACTCCACACACCCTCGTGGTATCACCCGCTCGCCTGTGAACCCAATTAACGACCCCGTATAAGGCGTTAGCGCGCTTTCAGTAAGACCCATTTTCTCAAATGCATCGCCGTATATGATGTCCGCCGAACTCCCTTGATCCAGAAGCACTCGCCTTACATCATAGTTGTTGATTCGCAACTGCACCACAACAGGGTCGCCCTTATGTGGAAGCACCCCTTTGAAATCCTCGCTGGTGAAAATTATGTTGGGGTGTTGGAAGCCAAATTTCTCCTCTTGAACGGTATGCACCGCGGCGTGGGCCAAGCGTACGTACCTCTTACGACTTGCATTAGATTCATCATTGAAGCCTCCAGAAATGCAGTTAACAGTTCCCGCCGGATCTCCCATTGTCGCCTCTCCATCCGCGTCGCCAAAATTCCCACGTCTTGACGTCTGCGTAGATCGCCCTACATCTGGAGTGGGTACTGTCCTAACATACTGGCCCAGGTGACCCGCCTTTATCAACCTTTCAACCTCACGTTGCAAGGTAACACAGTCGTCCGTATCATGACCCAGGACGCCATGATAATCACACCATCTTCGAGTATCGACATTAGGCGGGGGACGCTTGGGAGGATAGGGGCGAGCAATCAAATTAGTCTCTCTATTTTCCGTCAGTATCTGTGAGAGTCCAACCGCCAATGGTACCCTCGGCCGGTGAGTTACCGGAGAATACCGGGGTACTGACGCCATTGGCCGCGGGGCCTGGCGTTGAGGGGCCGGTCTCGTCCCAGCTATCGGGCGAGCTACATAGTTCCGGCGTTGCTGATTGGCGAAGGCAGCAGTTTGATATGGGTTACTTCGGTTGGACCTTGGAGCGTCCCGTTGCACAAACACTTCCCCCTGTTTTCCTTTCGGTTCCTGCCTTCTAGGTGGCGCGTCCATCATATCCCGTGTTCTCTTCTGCTCATCATCCTCTTCCTCTAATATGAAGTCATGGACACGAGCTCGGAGGTCCGCCATGTCACGTGGCGGGCGCCTACTAAGCTTATTGTTCAGCGCACCCGCCCGCAGCCCTTGCTTGAAAGCGTTCACACATGTCTCTTGAGGGGGGTCCTCGATTCGTACCAGTGTGGCGTTGAACCTCGCCATATACTGCTTCAACGATTCCGACGCGCCCTGCCAAATGTTGAATAGAGCACCCGTCGTCACCCGCTGACTCCTACTTGCCGCAAAATGTGAAAGGAACTTAGATGAAAACTCAGTGAAGCTGCTTATGGAATGTGTTGGTAGTTTAGAGAACCATGCCAAGGCGGTCCCCTTCAATGTTGATGGGAACAATCTACAGCGCACCGCATCGGTCGCCTGACTAATCACCATTTTGGTCATAAACGCCTGTAAGTGTTCCTTTGGGTCTGATTCGCCAGAGTACGTGTCTAACACCAAGTTCTTTACCCCGTCCGGGATAGGGACCGCCTGGATGGCAGGTGAAAAAGGTTGAAAATCAACCACCGTCTCAGCCTCTCTAAGGCTCTCCACACCCGAGTCCTTTTGTTGACGAAAATACTCCAACTGGGCCTGCAGATGCTGATTCTGCTGTTGGACAAAATCCAGGGCGCCACACACCCGATTCCACTCAGCCATAGAGACGGCGAAAGGAACCTGGCCGGACGCACCATCACCCTGTGCGTCCGCCTGCGGCGAACCCGGATTCGGAATAGGAGTCGGCGGAGGCGTGGGAGACGGTTCAGGTTGACGGCCCACCGTTCGTCCTCCACACCCGCGGCCTCCCCTTCGACGGCCAGTGCCTGACATAGCTAGTTGTTGAGTGCGTAGGGTTTAGTTTACCTTTCCCCACAGACGGCGCCAAAAATGTTCTGGGAAAATAACACGATATATGAGAGCTGAATAATCTCCTCGTTTATTAAAATTGTTAACCCTTTTTACAGTAGCCTCCCCTAGCTATTTATAGGGAGTAAAACCCTATGGGCCGTCGGAATCAGCCCAATACATTATAAAGTCCAAGCCCTATGCCTATTACAGGTTTGCCCCTACCGTCTAGATAGGCTCTACCCAATCGTGGGCGCACGACGCGCTTTCCGCGCCGCTCAACCAGGAAGCCCCCCCAACCGAAACCTAACCGCCCCTATTATGTAGTCTTTGGCGGTCGCCCAGTCCACTTAGTCACTAAGGAATTAGTGTCATGGGAAAAATGTGTCACCGGATGGGAAAATTTTACTCACTGGACGAGTTTCAATGGAAAATACTTGTAAACTAACCTCTCTGTGTAGGAAAAACTAGAGGACCTCATCCCCTTGACTTGTCTCAAGGGAAAACTTAGTCACGTGATGGGAAAACTTAGTCACTAAGAAATTAGTGTCATGGGAAAAATGAGTCACCGGATGGGAAAATTTTACTCACCGGACGAGTTTCAATGGAAAATACTTGTAAAATAACCTCTTTGTGTGGGAAAAACTCGAGAACCTCATCACATTGACTAGTCTCACGGGAAAACTCAGTCACATGAGGGGAAAACTTAGTCACTAAGGAATTAGTGTCATGGGAAAAATGAGTCACCGGATGGGAAAACCTTAGTCAATGGACTAGTTTCAATGGCAAAACCTAGTAAAATAACCTCTTTTTGTTGGAATAACTCGAGAACCTCATCACATAGACTAGTCTCACGGGAAAACTCAATCACATGAGGGGAAAACTTAGTCACTAAGGAATTAGTGCCATGGGACTAATGAGTCAACTAATGAGAAAACCTTACTCACCGAACGAGTTTCCATTGCAAATCCTAGTAAAATAACCTCTTTGGGTGGGAAAAACTAGAAAACCTTGTCACTGTGAGTAGTCTCATCGGAAAACTCAGTCGCGGGAGGGGAAAACTTAGTCACAAAGGAATTCGTGTCATGGAAAAAATGAGTCATCAGATTGTAAAATTTTACTCACCGGACGAGTTTCAATGGAAAATACTTGTAAACTAACCTCTCTGTCTAGGAAAAACTCGAGAACCTCATCCCCTTGACTTGTCTCACGGGAAAACTTAGTCACGTGAGGGGAAAACTTAGTCACTAAGGAATTAGTGTCATGGGAAAAATGAGTCACCGGATGGGAAAATTTTACTCACCGGACGAGTTTCAATGGAAAATACTTGTAAACTAACCTCTCTGTGTAGGAAAAACTCGAGAACCTCATCCCCTTGACTTGTCTCACGGGAAAACTTAGTCACGTGAGGGGAAAACTTAGTCACTAAGGAATTAGTGTCATGGGAAAAATGTGTCACCGGATGGGAAAATTTTACCCACTGGACGAGTTTCAATGGAAAATACTTGTAAACTAACCTCTCTGTGTAGGAAAAACTCGAGAACCTCATCCCCTTGACTTGTCTCACGGGAAAACTTAGTCACGTGAGGGGAAAACTTAGTCACTAAGGAATTAGTGTCATGGGAAAATTGTGTCATCGGATGGGAAAATTTTACTCACTGGACGAGTTTCAATGGAAAATACTTGTAAACTAACCTCTCTGTGTAGGAAAAACTAGAGGACCTCATCTTCTTGACTTGTCTCACGGGAAAACTTAGTCACGTGAGGGGAAAACTTAGTCACTAAGAAATTAGTGTCATGGGAAAAATGAGTCACCGGATGGGAAAATTTTACTCACCGGACGAGTTTCAATGGAAAATACTTGTAAAATAACCTCTTTGTGTGGGAAAAACTCGAGAACCTCATCACATTGACTAGTCTCACGGGAAAACTCAGTCACATGAGGGGAAAACTTAGTCACTAAGGAATTAGTGTCATGGGAAAAATGAGTCACCGGATGGGAAAACCTTAGTCAATGGACTAGTTTCAATGGCAAAACCTAGTAAAATAACCTCTTTTTGTTGGAATAACTCGAGAACCTCATCACATTGACTAGTCTCACGGGAAAACTCAGTCACATGAGGGGAAAACTTAGTCACTAAGGAATTAGTGCCATGGGACTAATGAGTCAACTAATGAGAAAACCTTACTCACCGAACGAGTTTCCATTGCAAATCCTAGTAAAATAACCTCTTTGGGTGGGAAAAACTAGAAAACCTTGTCACTGTGAGTAGTCTCATCGGAAAACTCAGTCGCGGGAGGGGAAAACTTAGTCACAAAGGAATTCGTGTCATGGAAAAAATGAGTCATCAGATTGTAAAATTTTACTCACCGGACGAGTTTCAATGGAAAATACTTGTAAACTAACCTCTCTGTCTAGGAAAAACTCGAGAACCTCATCCCCTTGACTTGTCTCACGGGAAAACTTAGTCACGTGAGGGGAAAACTTAGTCACTAAGGAATTAGTGTCATGGGAAAAATGAGTCACCGGATGGGAAAATTTTACTCACCGGACGAGTTTCAATGGAAAATACTTGTAAACTAACCTCTCTGTGTAGGAAAAACTCGAGAACCTCATCCCCTTGACTTGTCTCACGGGAAAACTTAGTCACGTGAGGGGAAAACTTAGTCACTAAGGAATTAGTGTCATGGGAAAAATGTGTCACCGGATGGGAAAATTTTACCCACTGGACGAGTTTCAATGGAAAATACTTGTAAACTAACCTCTCTGTGTAGGAAAAACTCGAGAACCTCATCCCCTTGACTTGTCTCACGGGAAAACTTAGTCACGTGAGGGGAAAACTTAGTCACTAAGAAATTAGTGTCATGGGAAAAATGTGTCACCGGATGGGAAAATTTTACTCACTGGACGAGTTTCAATGGAAAATACTTGTAAACTAACCTCTCTGTGTAGGAAAAACTAGAGGACCTCATCCCCTTGACTTGTCTCACGGGAAAACTTAGTCACGTGAGGGGAAAACTTAGTCACTAAGAAATTAGTGTCATGGGAAAAATGAGTCACCGGATGGGAAAATTTTACTCACCGGACGAGTTTCAATGGAAAATACTTGTAAAATAAGCTCTTTGTGTGGGAAAAACTCGAGAACCTCATCACATTGACTAGTCTCACGGGAAAACTCAGTCACATGAGGGGAAAACTTAGTCACTAAGGAATTAGTGTCATGGGAAAAATGAGTCACCGGATGGGAAAACCTTAGTCAATGGACTAGTTTCAATGGCAAAACCTAGTAAAATGACATCTTTTTGTGTTGGAATAACACGAAAACCTGGCCACTGTGAGTAGTCTCATTGGAAAACTCAGCCACAGAATGCGGAAACTTAGTCACTAAGGAATTAGTGCCATGTGACTAATGAGTCAACTAATGGGAAAACCTTAGGCACCGAACGAGTTTCCATGGCAAATCCTAGTAAAGTAACATCTTTGTGTGGGAAAAACTAGAAAACCTTGTCACTGTGAGTAGTCTCATCGGAAAACTCAGTCGCGGGAGGGGAAAACTTAGTCACAAAGGAATTCGTGTCATGGAAAAAATGAGTCACCGGATGATAAAATTTTACTCACCGGACGAGTTTCAATGGAAAATACTTGTAAAATAACCTCTTTGTGTGGGAAAAACTCGAGAACCTCATCACATTGACTAGTCTCACGAGAAAACTCAGTCACATGAGGGGAAAACTTAGTCACTAAGGAATTAGTGTCATGGGAAAAATGAGTCACCGGATGGGAAAACCTTAGTCAATGGACTAGTTTCAATGGCAAAACCTAGTAAAATGACCTCTTTCTGTGTTGGAATAACACGAAAACCTGGTCACTGTGAGTAGTCTCATTGGAAAACTCAGCCACAGGAGGCGGAAACTTAGTCACTAAGGAATTAGTGCCATGGGACTAATGAGTCATCTAATGGGAAAACCTTAGTCACCGAACGAGTTTCCATGGCAAATCCTAGTAAAGTTACATCTTTTTGTGAGAAAAACTAGAAAACCTTGTCACTATGAGTAGTCTCATCGGAAAACTCAGTCGCGGGAGGGGAAAACTTATTCAAAAAGGAATTCGTGTCATGGAAAAAATGAGTCACCGGATGGTAAAATTTTACTCACCGGACGAGTTTCAATGGAAAATACTTGTAAAATAATCTCTTTGTGTGGGAAAAACTCGAGAACCTCATCACATTGACTAGTCTCACGGGAAAACTCAGTCACATGAGGGGAAAACTTAGTCACTAAGGAATTAGTGCCATGGGACTAATGAGTCAACTAATGAGAAAACCTTACTCACCGAACGAGTTTCCATTGCAAATCCTAGTAAAATAACCTCTTTGGGTGGGAAAAACTAGAAAACCTTGTCACTGTGAGTAGTCTCATCGGAAAACTCAGTCGCGGGAGGGGAAAACTTAGTCACAAAGGAATTCGTGTCATGGAAAAAATGAGTCATCGGATTGTAAAATTTTAATCACCAGACGAGTTTCAAAGGAAAATACTTGTAAAATAACCTCTCTGTGTAGGAAAAACTCGAGAACCTCATCCCCTTGACTTGTCTCACGGGAAAACTTAGTCACGTGAGGGGAAAACTTAGTCACTAAGGAATTAGTGTCATGGGAAAAATGAGTCACCGGATGGGAAAATTTTACTCACCGAACGAGTTTCAATGGAAAATACTTGTAAACTAACCTCTCTGTGTAGGAAAAACTCGAGAACCTCATCCCCTTGACTTGTCTCACGGGAAAACTTAGTCACGTGAGGGGAAAACTTAGTCACTAAGGAATTAGTGTCATGGGAAAAATGAGTCACCGGATGGGAAAATTTTACTCACCGGACGAGTTTCAATGGAAAATACTTGTAAACTAACCACTCTGTGTAGGAAAAACTCGAGAACCTCATCCCCTTGACTTGTCTCACGTGAAAACTTAGTCACGTGAGGGGAAAACTTAGTCACTAAGGAATTAGTGTCATGGGAAAAATGTGTCACCGAATGGGAAAATTTTACTCACCGGACGAGTTTCAATGGAAAATACTTGTAAACTAACCTCTCTGTGTAGGAAAAATTCGAGAACCTCATCACATTGACTAGTCTCACGGGAAAACTCAGTCACATGAGGGGAAAACCTTAGTCACTAAGGAATTAGTGTCATGGGAAAAATGAGTCACCGGATGGGAAAACCTTAGTCAATGGACTAGTTTCAATGGCAAAACCTAGTAAAATGACCCCTTTTTGTGTTGGAATAACACGAAAACCTGGCCACTGTGAGTAGTCTCATTGGAAAACTCAGCCACAGGAGGCGGAAACTTAGTCACTAAGGAATTAGTGCCATGTGACTTATGAGTCAACTAATGGGAAAACCTTAGGCACCGAACGCGTTTCCATGGAAAATCCTAGTAAAATAACCTCTTTGTGTGGGAAAAACTAGAAAACCTTGTCACTGTGAGTAGTCTCATCGGAAAACTCAGTCGCAGGAGGGGAAAACATAGTCACAAAGGAATTCGTGTCATGGAAAAAATGAGTCACCCGATGCGAAACGTTTACTCACCGGACGAGTTTCAATGGAAAATACTTGTAAAATAACCTCTTTGTGTGGGAAAAACTCGAGAACCTCATCACCTTGACTAGTCTCACGGGAAAACTCAGTCACGAAAGGAGAAAACTTAGTCACTAAGGAATTAGTGTCATGGGAAAAATGAGTCGCCGGATGGGAAAACCTTAGTCAATGGACTAGTTTCAATGGAAAAACCTAGTAAAATAACCTCTTTGTGTTGGAATAACTCGAAAACCTGGCCACTGTGAGTAGTCTCATGGGAAAACTCAGCCAAAGGAGGGGAAAACTTAGTCACTAAGGAATTAGTGCCATGGGACTAATGAGTCAACTAATGGGAAAACCTTAGTCACCGAACGAGTTTCCATGGAAAATCCTAGTAAAATAACCTCTTTGTATGGGAAAGACTAGAAAACCTTGTCACTGTGAGTAGACTCATCGGAAAACTCAGTCGCAGAAGGGGAAAACTTAGTCACAAAGGAATTAAGTTTAATGGAAAAAATGAGTCACCGGTTGGGAAAATTTTACTCACCGAACTAGTTTCAATGGAAAATACTTGTAAAATAACCTCTTTGTGTGGTAAAAACTCGAGAACCTCATCACATTGACTAGTCTCACGGGAAAACTCAGTCACGAAAGGGGAAAACTTAGTCACTAAGGAATTAGTGTCATGGGAAAAATGAGTCGCCGGATGGGAAAACCTTCGTCAATGGACTAGTTTCAATGGCAAAACCTAGTAAACTAACCTCTTTGTGTTGGAATAACTCGAAAACCTGGCCACTGTGAGTAGTCTCATGGGAAAACTCAGCCACAGGAGGGGGAAAATTAGTCACTAAGGAATTAATTCCATAGGACTAATGAGTCAACTAATGGGAAAACCTTAGTCACCAAACGAGTTTCCATGGCAAATCCTAGTAAAGTAACATCTTTGTGTGGGAAAAACTAGAAAACCTTGTCACTGTGAGTAGTCTCATCGGAAAACTCAGTCGCGGGAGGGGAAAACTTAGTCACAAAGGAATTCGTGTCATGGAAAAAATGAGTCACTGCATGGTAAAATTTTACTCACCGGACGAGTTTCAATGGAAAATACTTGTAAAATAACCTCTTTGTGTGGGAAAAACTCGAGAACCTCATCACATTGACTAGTCTCACGGGAAAACTCAGTCACATGAGGGGAAAACTTAGTCACTAAGGAATTAGTGTCATGGGAAAAATGAGTCACCGGTGGGAAAACCTTAGTCAATGGACTAGTTTCAATGGAAAAACCTAGTAAAATAACCTCTTTGTGTCGGAATAACTCGAAAACCTGGCCACAGTGAGTAGTCTCATGGGAAAACTCAGCCACAGGAGGGGGAAACTTAGTCACTAAGGAATTAGTGCCATGGGACTATTGAGTCAACTAATGGGAAAACCTTAGTCACCGAACGAGTTTCCACGACAAATCCTAGTAAAAAAACCTCTTTGTGTGGGAAAAACTAGAAAATCTTGTCACTGTGAGTAGTCTTATCGGAAAACTCAGTCGCAGGATGGGAAAACTTAGTCACAAAGGAATTCATTTTATGGAAAAAATGAGTCACCGGATGGGAAAACTTAACTCACCGGACGAGTTTCAATGGAAAATACTTGTAAAATAACCTCTTTGTGTGGGAAAAACTCGAGAACCTCATCAGCTTGACTTGTCTCACGGGAAAACTCAGTCACGTGAGGGGAAAACGTAGTCACTAAGGAACAAGTGTCATGGGAAAAATGAGTCACCGGATGGGAAAACCTTAGTCAATGGACAAGTTTCAATGGCAAAACCAAGTAAGATAACCTCTTTGTGTAGGAATAACTCGAAAACCTGGCCACTGTGAGTAGTCTCATGGGAAAAGTCAGCCACAGGAGGGGGAAACTTAGTCACTAAGGAATTAGTACCATGGGACTATTGAGTCAACTAATGGGAAAACCTTAGTCACCGAACGAGTTTCCACGGCAAATCCTAGTAAAATAACCTCTTCGTGTGGGAAAAACTAGAAAACCTTGTCACTGTAAGTAGTCTCATCGGAAAACTCAGTCGCAGGAGGGGAAAACTTAGTCACAAAGGAATTCATTTTATGGAAAAAATGAGTCACCGGATGGGAAAATTTAACTCACCGGACGAGTTTCAATGGAAAATACTTGTAAAATAACCTCTTTGTGTGGGAAAAACTCGAGAACCTCGTCACCTTGACTTGTCTCACGGGAAAACTCAGTCATGTGAGGGGAAAACTTAGTCACTAAGAAATTAGTGCTATGGGAAAAATGAGTCACCGGATGGGAAAACCTTAGTCAATGGACTAGTTTCAATGGCAAAACCTAGTAAAATAACCTCTTTGTGTTGGAATAACTCGAAAGCCTTGCCACTGTTAGTAGTCTCATGGGAAAACTCAGCCACAGGAGGGGGAAACTTAGTCACTAAAGAATTAGTGCCTTGGGACTAATGAGTCAACTAATGGGAAAACCTTAGTCACCGAACGAGTTTCCATGGAAAATCCTAGTAAAGTAACCTCTTTGTGTGGGAAAAACTAGAAAACATTGTCACTGTGAGTAGTCTCATCGGAAAACTCAGTTGCGGGAGGGGAAAACTTAGTCACAAAGGAATTCGTGTCATGGAAAAAATGAGTCACCGGATGGGAAAATTTAACTCACCGGACGAGTTTCAATGGAAAATACTTGTAAAATAACCTCTTTGTGTGGGAAAAACTCGAGAACCTCATCACCTTGACTTGTCTCACGGGAAAACTCAGTCACGTGAGGGGAAAACTTAGTCACTAAGGAACTAGTGGCATGGGAAAAATGAGTCACCGGATGGGAAAACCTTAGTCAATGGACAAGTTTCAATGGCAAAACCAAGTAAGATAACCTCTTTGTGTTGGAATAACTTGAAAACCTGGCCACTGTGAGTAGTCTCATGGGAAAAGTCAGCCACAGGAGGGGAAAACTTAGTCACTAAGGAATTAGTACCATGGGACTATTGAGTCAACTAATGGGAAAACCTTAGTCACCGAACAAGTTTCCACGGCAAATCCTAGTAAAATAACCTCTTTTTGAGGGAAAAACTTGAAAACCTTGTCACTGTAAGTAGTCTCATCGGAAAACTAACTCGCAGGAGGGGAAAACTTAGTCACAAAGGAATTCATTTTATGGAAAAAATGAGTCACCGGATGGGAAAATTTAACTCACCGGACGAGTTTCAATGGAAAATACTTGTAAAATAACCTCTTTGTGTGGGAAAAACTCGAGAACCTCATCACCTTGACTTGTCTCACGGGAAATCTCAGTCACGTGAGGGGAAAACTTAGTCACTAAGAAATTAGTGTCATGGGAAAAATGAGTCACCGGATGGGAAAACCTTAGACAATGGACTAGTTTCAATGGCAAAACCTAGTAAAATAACCTCTTTGTGTTGGAATAACTCGAAAGCCTTGCCACTGTTAGTAGTCTCATGGGAAAACTCAGCCACAGGAGGGGGAAACTTAGTCACTAAAGAATTAGTGCCTTGGGACTAATGAGTCAACTAATGGGAAAACCTTAGTCACCGAACGAGTTTCCATGGAAAATCCTAGTAAAGTAACCTCTTTGTGTGGGAAAAACTAGAAAACATTGTCACTGTGAGCAGTCTCATCAGAAAACTCAGTTGCGGGAGGGGAAAACTTAGTCACAAAGGAATTCGTGTCATAGAAAAAATGAGTCACCGGATGGGAAAATTTAACTCACCGGACGAGTTTCAATGGAAAATACTTGTAAAATAACCTCTTTGTGTGGGAAAAACTCGAGAACCTCATCACCTTGACTAGTCTCACGAGAAACCTCAGTCACGTGAGGGGAAAACTTAGTCACTAAGAAATTAGTGTCATGGGAAAAATGAGTCACCCGATGGGAAAACCTTAGTCAATGGACTAGTTTCAATGGCAAAACCTAGTAAGATAACCTCTTTGTGTTGGAACAACTCGAAAACCTTGCCACTGTGAGTAGTCTCATGGGAAAACTCAGCCACAGGAGGGGGAAATTTAGTCACTAAGGAATTAGGGCCTTGGGACTAATGAGTCAACTAATGGGAAAACCTTAGTCACCGAATGAGTTTCCATGGCAAATCCTAGTAAAGTAACCTCTTTGTGTGGGAAAAACTAGAAAACCTTGTCACTATGAGTAGTCTCATCGGAAAACTCAGTTGTGGGAGGGGAAAACTTAGTCACAAAGGAATTCGTGTCATGGAAAAAATGAGTCACCGGATGGGAAAATTTTACTCACCGGACAAGTTTCAATGGAAAATACTTGTAATATAACCTCTTTGTGTGGGAAAAACTCGAGAACCTCTTCACCTTGACTTGTCTCACAGGAAAACTCAGTCACGTGAGGGGAAAACTTAGTCACTAAGAAATTATTGTCATGGGAAAAATGAGTCACCGGATGGGAAAACCTTAGTCAATGTACTAGTTTCAATGGCAAAACCTAGTAAGATAACCTCTTTGTGTTGGAATAACTCGAAAACCTGGCCACTGTGAGTAGTCTCACGGGAAAACTCAGCCACAGGAGGGGGGAACTTAGTCACTAAGTAATTAGTGCCATGGGACTAATGAGTCAACTAATGGGAAAAACTTAGTCACCGAACGAGTTTCCACGGCAAATCCTAGTAAAATAACCTCTTTGTGTGGGAAAAACTAGAAAACCTTGTCACTGTAAGTAGTATCATCGGAAAACTCAGTCGCAGGAGGGGAAAATTTAGTCACAAAGGAATTCCTTTTATGGAAAAAATGAGTCACCGGATGGGAAAATTTAACTCACCGGACGAGTTTCAATGGAAAATACTTGTAAAATAACCTCTTTGTGTGGGAAAAACTCGAGAACCTCATCACCTTGACTTGTCTCACGGGAAAACTCAGTCACGTGAGGGGAAAACTTAGTCACTAAGAAATTAATGTCATGGGAAAAATGAGTCACCGGATGGGAAAACCTTAGTCAATGGACTAGTTTCAATGGAAAAACCTAGCAAAATAACCTCTTTGTGTTGGAATAACTCGAAAACCTTGCCACTGTGAGTAGTCTCATGGGAAAACTCAGCCACAGGAGGGGGAAACTTAGTCACTAAGGAATTAGTGCCTTGGGACTAATGAGTCAACTAATGGGAAAACCTTAGTCACCGAACGAGGTTTCTTTGTGTGGGAAAAACTAGAAAACCTTGTCACTGTGAGTAGTCTCATCGGAAAACTCAGTTGCGGGAGGGGAAAACTTAGTCACAAAGGAATTCGTGTCATGGAAAAAATGAGTCACCGGATGGGAAAATTTTACGCACCGGACGAGTTTCAATGGAAAATACTTGTAATATAACCTCTTTGTGTGGGAAAAACTCGAGAACCTCATCAACATGACTAGTTTCACGAGAAAACTCAGTCACGTGAGGGGAAAACTTAATCACTAAGGAATTAGTGTCATGGGAAAAATGAGTCACCGGATGGGAAAACCTTAGTCAATGGACTAGTTTCAATGGCAAAACCTAGTAAATGAACCTCTTTGTGTTGGAATAACTCGAAAACCTGACCACTGTGAGTAGTCTCATGGGAAAACTCAGCCACAGGAGGGGGAAACTTAGTCACTAAGGAATTAGTGCCATGTTGCTAATGAGTCAACTAATGGGAAAACCTTAGTCACCGAACGACTTTCCATGGCAATTCCTAGTAAAGTAACATCTTTGTGTGGGAAAAACTAGAAAACATTGTCACTGTAAGTAGTCTCATCGCAAAACTAAGTCGCAGGAGGGGAAAACTTAGTCACAAAGGAATTCATTTAATGGAAAAATGAGACACCGGATGGGAAAATTTAACTCACCGTACGAGTTTCAATGGAAAATACTTGTAAAATAACCTCTTTGTGTGGGAAAAACTCGAGAACCTCATCACCTTGACTTGTCTCACGGGAAAACTCAGTCATGTGAGTGGAAAACTTAGTCACTAAGAAATTAGTGTCATGGGAAAAATGAGTCACCGGATGGGAAAACCTTAGTCAATGTACTAGTTTCAATGGCAAAACCTAGTAAGATAACCTCTTTGTGTTGGAATAACTCGAAAACCTGGCCACTGTGAGTAGTCTCACGGGAAAACTCAGCCACAGGAGGGGGAAACTTAGTCACTAAGGAATTAGTGCCATGGGACTATTGAGTCAACTAATGGGAAAACCTTAGGCACCGAACGAGTTTCCACGGCAAATCCTAGTAAAATAACCTCTTTGTCTGGGAAAAACTAGAAAACCTTGTCACTGTGAGTAGTCTCATCGGAAAACTCAGTCGCGGGAAGGGAAATTTAGTCACAAAGGAATTCGTGTCAAGGAAAAAATGAGTCACCGGATGGGAAAATTTTACTCACCGGACGAGTTTCAATGGAAAATACTTGTAAAATAACCTCTTTGTGTGGGAAAAACTCGAGAACCTCATCACCTTGACTAGTCTCACGGCAAAACTCAGTCACGTGAGGGGAAAACTTAGTCACTAAGAAATTAGTGTCATGGGAAAAATGAGTCACCGGATGGGAAAACCTTAGTCAATGGACTAGTTTCAATGGCATAACCTAGTAAAATAACCTCTTTGTGTTGAAATAACTCGAAAACCTTGCCACTGTGAGTAGTCTCATGGGAAAACTGAGCCACAGGAGGGGGAAACTTAGTCACTAAGGAATTAGTGCCATGGGACTAATGAGTCAACTAATGGGAAAACCTTAGTCACCGAACGAGTTTCCATGGAAATTCCTAGTAAAGTAACCTCTTTGTGTGGGAAAAACTAGAAAACCTTGTCACTGTGAGTAGTCTCATCGAAAAACTCAGTTGCGGGAGGGGAAAACTTAGTCACAAAAGAATTCGTGTCATTGAAAAAATGAGTCACCGGATGGGAAAATTTTACTCACCGGACGAGTTTCAATGGAAAATACTTGTAAAATAACCTCTTTGTGTGGGAAAAACTCGAGAACCTTAGTCAATGGACTAGTTTCAATGGAAAAACCTAGCAAAATAACCTCTTTGTGTTGGAATAACTCGAAAACCTTGCCACTGTGAGTAGTCTCATGGGAAAACTCAGCCACAGGAGGGGGAAACTTAGTCACTAAGGAATTAGTGCCTTGGGACTAATGAGTCAACTAATGGGAAAACCTTAGTCACCGAACGAGGTTTCTTTGTGTGGGAAAAACTAGAAAACATTGTCACTGTAAGTAGTCGCATCGGAAAACTAAGTCGCAGGAGGGGAAAACTTAGTCACAAAGGAATTCATTTTATGGAAAAAATTAGTCACCGGATGGGAAAATTTAACTCA
Source organism: Acmispon strigosus (assembly GCA_030819835.1). Lineage (NCBI taxonomy): Eukaryota > Viridiplantae > Streptophyta > Magnoliopsida > Fabales > Fabaceae > Acmispon > Acmispon strigosus. The sequence continues at coordinate 18,236,867 of JAUAMA010000004.1, read as the reverse complement.
CCGTACGAGTTTCAATGGAAAATACTTGTAAAATATCCGCTTTGTGTGGGAAAAACTCGAGAACCTCATCACCTTGACTTGTCTCACGGGAAAACTCAGTCACGTGAGGGGAAAACTTAGTCACTAAGAAATTAGTGTCATGGGAAAAATGAGTCACCGGATGGGAAAACCTTAGTCAATGTACTAGTTTCAATGGCAAAACCTAGTAAGATAACCTCTTTGTGTTGGAATAACTAGAAAACCTGGCCACTGTGAGTAGTCTCATGGGAAAACTCAGCCACAGGAGGGGGAAACTTAGTCACTAAGGAATTAGTGCCATGGGACTATTGAGTCAACTAATGGGAAAACCTTTGTCACCGAACGAGTTTCCACGGCAAAATCTAGTAAAATAACCTCTTTGTGTGGGAAAAACTAGAAAACCTTGTCACTCTAAGTAGTCTTATCGGAAAACTCAGTCGTAGGAGGGGAAAACTTAGTCACAAAGGAATTCATTTTATGGAAAAAATGAGTCACCGGATGAGAAAATTTAACTCACCGGACGAGTTTCAATGGAAAATACTTGTAAAATAACCTCTTTGTGTGGGAAAAACTCGAGAACCTCATCACCTTGACTTGTCTCACGGGAAAACTCAGTCACGTGAGGGGAAAACTTAGTCACTAAGGAATTAGTGTCATGGGAAAACTGAGTCACCGGATGGGAAAACCTTAGTCAATGGACTAGTTTCAATGGCAAAACCTAGTAAAATAACCTCTTTGTGTTGGAATAACTCGAAAACCTGGCCATTGTGAGTAGTCTCATGGGAAAACTCAGCCACAGGAGGGGGAAACTTAGTCACTAAGGAATTAGTGCCATGGGACTATTGAGTCAACTAATTGGAAAACCTTAGTCACCGAACAAGTTTCCATGGCAAATCCTAGTAAAGTAACCTCTTTGTGTGGGAAAAACTAGAAAACCTTGTCACTGTGAGTAGTCTTATCGGAAAACTCAGTTGCGGGAGGGGAAAACTTAGTCACTAAGGAATTAGTGTCATGGGAAAACAAAGTCACCGGATGGGAAAACCTTAGTCAATGGACTAGTTTCAACGGCAAAACCTAGTAAAATAACCTATTTGTGTTGGAATAACTCGAAAACCTAGCCATTGTGAGTAGTCTCATGGGAAAACTTAGCCACAGGAGGGGGGAACTTAGTCACCACGGAATTAGTGCCATGGGACTATTGTGTCAACTAATTGGAAAACCTTAGTCACCGAACGAGTTTCCACGCCAAATCCTAGTAAAATAACCTCTTTGTGTGGGAAAAACTAGAAAACCATGTCACTGTGAGTAGTCTCATCGGAAAACTCAGTCGCGGGAAGGGAAATTTAGTCACAAAGAAATTCATTTTATGGAAAAAATGAGTCACCGGATGGGAAAATTTTACTCACCGGACGACTTTCCATGGAAAATACTTGTAAAATAACCTCTTTGTGTGGGAAAAACTCGAGAACCTCATCACCTTGACTAGTCTCACGGGAAAACTCAGTCACGTGAGGGGAAAACTTAGTCACTAAGGAATTAGTGTCATGGGAAAAATGAGTCACCGGATGGGAAAACCTTAGTCAATGGACTAGTTTCAATGGCAAAACCTAGTAAAATAACCTCTTTGTGTTGGAATAACTCGAAAACCTGGCCATTGTGAGTAGTAGTCTCATGGGAAAACTCAGCCACAGGAGGGGGAAACTTAGTCACTAAGGAATTAGTGCCATGGGACTATTGAGTCAACTAATTGGAAAACCTTAGTCACCGAACGAGTTTCCACGGCAAATCCTAGTAAAATAACCTCTTTGTGTGGGAAAAACTAGAAAACCTTGTCACTGTGAGTAGTCTCATCGGAAAACTCAGTCGCGGGAGGGGAAATTTAGTCACAAAGGAATTCGTGTCAACGAAAAAATGAGTCACCGGATGGGAAAATTTTACTCACCGGACGACTTTCAATGGAAAATACTTGTAAAATAACCTCTTTGTGTGGGAAAAACTCGAGAACCTCATCACCTTGACTAGTCTCATGGGAAAACTCAGTCACGTGAGGGGAAAACTTAGTCACTAAGGAATTAGTGTCATGGGAAAAATGAGTCACCGGATGGGAAAACCTTAGTCAATGGACTAGTTTCAATGGCAAAACCTAGTAAAATAACCTCTTTTTGTTGGAATAACTCGAAAACCTGGCCACTGTGAGTAGTCTCATGGGAAAACTCATCCACAGGAGGGGGAAACTTAGTCACTATGGAATTAGTGCCATGGGACTATTGAGTCAACTAATTGGAAAACCTTAGTCACCGAACGAGTTTCCACGGTAAATCCTAGTAAAATAACCTCTTTGTGTGGGAAAAACTAGAAAACCTTGTCACTGTGAGAAGTCTCATCGGAAAACTCAGTCGCGGGAGGGGAAATTTAGTCACAAAGGAATTCGTGTCAACGAAAAAATGAGTCACCGGATGGGAAAATTTTATTCACCGGACGACTTTCAATGGAAAATACTTGTAAAATAACCTCTTTGTGTGGGAAAAACTCGAGAACCTCATCACCTTGACTAGTCTCACGGGAAAACTCAGTCACGTGAGGGGAAAACTTAGTCACTAAGGAATTAGTGTCATGGGAAAAATGAGTCACCGGATGGGAAAACCTTAGTCAATGTACTAGTTTCAATGGCAAAACCTAGTAAGATAACCTCTTTGTGTTGGAATAACTAGAAAACCTGGCCACTGTGAGTAGTCTCATGGGAAAACTCAGCCACAGGAAGGGGAAACTTAGTCACTAAGGAATTAGTGCCATGGGACTATTGAGTCAACTAATGGGAAAACCTTAGTCACCGAACGAGTTTCCACGGCAAAATCTAGTAAAATAACCTCTTTGTGTGGGAAAAACTAGAAAACCTTGTCACTCTAAGTAGTCTCATCGGAAAACTCAGTCGTAGGAGGGGAAAACTTAGTCACAAAGGAATTCATTTTATGGAAAAAATGAGTCACCGGATGAGAAAATTTAACTCACCGGACGAGTTTCAATGGAAAATACTTGTAAAATAACCTCTTTGTGTGGGAAAAACTCGAGAACCTCATCACCTTGACTTGTCTCACGGGAAAACTCAGTCACGTGAGGGGAAAACTTAGTCACTAAGGAATTAGTGTCATGGGAAAACTGAGTCACCGGATGGGAAAACCTTAGTCAATGGACTAGTTTCAATGGCAAAACCTAGTAAAATAACCTCTTTGTGTTGGAATAACTCGAAAACCTGGCCATTGTGAGTAGTCTCATGGCAAAACTCATCCACAGGAAGGGGAAACTTAGCCACTATGGAATTAGTGCCATGGGACTATTGAGTCAACTAATTGGAAAACCTTAGTCACCAAATGAGTTTCCACGGTAAATCCTAGTAAAATAACCTCTTTGTGTGGGAAAAACTAGAAAACCTTGTCACTGTGAGTAGTCTCATCGGAAAACTCAGTCGCGGGAGGGGAAATTTAGTCACAAAGGAATTCGTGTCAAGGAAAAAATGAGTCTCCGGATGGGAAAATTTTACTCACCGGACGACTTTCAATGGAAAATACTTGTAAAATAACCTCTTTGTGTGGGGAAAACTGGAGAACCTCATCACCTTGACTAGTCTCACGGGAAAACTCAGTCACGTGAGGGGAAAACTTAGTCACTAAGGAATTAGTGTTATGGGAAAAATGAGTCACCGGATGGGAAAACCTTAGTCAATGGACTAGTTTCAATGGCAAAACCTAGTAAAATAACCTCTTTGTGTTGGAATAACTCGAAAACCTGGCCATTGTCAGTAGTAGTCTCATGGGAAAACTCAGCCACAGGAGGGGGAAACTTAGTCGCTAAGGAATTAGTGCCATGGGACTATTGAGTCAACTAATTGGAAAACCTTAGTCACCGAACAAGTTTCCACGGCAAATCCTAGTAAAATAACCTCTTTGTGTGGGAAAAACTAGAAAACCTTGTCATTGTGAGTAGTCTCATCGGAAAACTCAGTCGCGGGAGGGGAAATTTAGTCACAAAGGAATTCGTGTCAACGAAAAAATGAGTCACCGGATGGGAAAATTTTACTCACCGGACGACTTTCAATGGAAAATACTTGTAAAATAACCTCTTTGTGTGGGAAAAACTCGAGATCCTCATCACCTTGACTAGTCTCACGGGAAAACTCAGTCACGTGAAGGGAAAACTTAGTCACTAAGGAATTAGTGTCATGGGAAAAATGAGTCACCGGATGGGAAAACCTTAGTCAATGGACTAGTTTCAATGGCAAAACCTAGCAAAATAACCTCTTTGTGTTGGAATAACTCGAAAACCTGGCCATTGTGAGTAGTCTCATGGGAAAACTCAGCCACAGGAGGGGGAAACTTAGTCACTAAGGAATTAGTGCCATGGGACTATTGAGTCAACTAGTTTGAAAACCTTAGTCACCGAACGAGTTTCCACGGCAAATCCTAGTAAAATAACCTCTTTGTGTGGGAAAAACTAGAAAACCTTGTCACTGTGAGTAGTCTCATCGGAAAACTCAGTCGCGGGAGGGGAAATTTAGTCACAAAGGAATTCGTGTCAACGAAAAAATGAGTCACCGGATGGGAAAATTTTACTCACCGGACGACTTTCAATGGAAAATACTTGTAAAATAACCTCTTTGTGTGGGACAAACTCGAGAACCTCATCACCTTGACTAGTCTCACGGGAAAACTCAGTCACGTGAGGGGAAAACTTAGTCACTAAGGAATTAGTGTCATGGAAAAAATGAGTCACCGGATGGGAAAACCTTAGTCAATGGACTAGTTTCAATGGCAAAACCTACTAAAATAACCTGTTTGTGTTGGAATAACTCGAAAACCTAGCCATTGTGAGTAGTCTCATGGGACTATTGAGTCAACTAATTAGAAAACCTTAGTCACCGAACGAGTTTCCACAGCAAATCCTAGTAAAATAACCTCTTTGTGTGGGAAAAACTAGAAAACCTTCTCACTGTGAGTAGTCTCAACGGAAAACTCAGTCGCGGGAGGGGAAATTTAGTCACAAAGGAATTCGTGTCAACGAAAAAATGAGTCACCGGATGGGAAAATTTTACTCACCGGACGACTTTCAATGGAAAATACTTGTAAAGTAACCTCTTTGTGTGGGAAAAACTCGAGAACCTCATCACCTTGACTAGTCTCACGGGAAAACTCAGTCACGTGAGGGGAAAACTTAGTCACTAAGGAATTAGTGTCATGGGAAAAATGAGTCACCGGATGGGAAAACCTTAGTCAATGGACTAGTTTCAATGGCAAAACCTAGTAAAATAACCTCTTTGTGTTGGAATAACTCGAAAACCTGGCCATTGTCAGTAGTAGTCTCATGGGAAAACTCAGCCACAGGAGGGGGAAACTTAGTCACTAAGGAATTAGTGCCATGGGACTATTGAGTCAACTAATTTGAAAACCTTAGTCACCGAACGAGTTTCCACGGCAAATCCTAGTAAAATAACCTCTTTGTGTGGGAAAAACTAGAAAACCTTGTCACTGTGAGTAGTCTCATCGGAAAACTCAGTCGCGGGAGGGGAAATTTAGTCACAAAGGAATTCGTGTCAACGAAAAAATGAGTCACCGGATGGGAAAATTTTACTCACCGGACGACTTTCAATGGAAAATACTTGTAAAATAACCTCTTTGTGTGGGAAAAACTCGAGAACCTCATCACCTTGACTAGTCTCACGGGAAAACTCAGTCACGTGAGGGGAAAACTTAGTCACTAAGGAATTAGTGTCATGGAAAAAATGAGTCACCGGATGGGAAAACCTTAGTCAATGGACTAGTTTCAATGGCAAAACCTAGTAAAATAACCTCTTTGTGTTGGAATAACTCGAAAACCTAGCCATTGTGAGTAGTCTCATGGGACTATTGAGTCAACTAATTAGAAAACCTTAGTCACCGAACGAGTTTCCACGGCAAATCCTAGTAAAATAACCTCTTTGTGTGGGAAAAACTAGAAAACCTTGTCACTGTGAGTAGTCTCATCGGAAAACTCAGTCGCGGGAGGGGAAATTTAGTCACAAAGGAATTCGTGTCAACGAAAAAATGAGTCACCGGATGGGAAAATTTTACTCACCGGACGACTTTCAATGGAAAATACTTGTAAAGTAACCTCTTTGTGTGGGAAAAACTCGAGAACCTCATCACCTTGACTAGTCTCACGGGAAAACTCAGTCACGTGAGGGGAACACTTAGTCACTAAGGAATTAGTGTCATGGGAAAAATGAGTCACCGGATGGGAAAACCTTAGTCAATGGACTAGTTTCAATGGCAAAACCTAGTAAAATAACCTCTTTGTGTTGGAATAACTCGAAAACCTGGCCATTGTCAGTAGTAGTCTCATGGGAAAACTCAGCCACAGGAGGGGGAAACTTAGTCGCTAAGGAATTAGTGCCATGGGACTATTGAGTCAACTAATTGGAAAACCTTAGTCACCGAACGAGTTTCCACGGCAAATCCTAGTAAAATAACCTCTTTGTGTGGGAAAAACTAGAAAACCTTGTCACTGTGAGTAGTCTCATCGGAAAACTCAGTCGCGGGAGGGGAAATTTAGTCACAAAGGAATTCGTGTCAAGGAAAAAATGAGTCACCGGATGGGAAAATTTTACTCACCGGACGACTTTCAATGGAAAATACTTGTAAAATAACCTCTTTGTGTGGGGAAAACTGGAGAACCTCATCACCTTGACTAGTCTCACGGGAAAACTCAGTCACGTGAGGGGAAAACTTAGTCACTAAGGAATTAGTGTCATGGGAGAAATGAGTCACCGGATGGGAAAACCTTAGTCAATGGACTAGTTTCAATGGCAAAACCTAGTAAAATAACCTCTTTGTGTTGGAATAACTCGAAAACCTGGCCATTGTGAGTAGTACTCTCATGGGAAAACTCAGCCACAGGAGGGGGAAACTTAGTCACTAAGGAATTAGTGCCATGGGACTATTGAGTCAACTAATTGGAAAACCTTAGTCACCGAACGAGTTTCCACGGCAAATCCTAGTAAAATAACCTCTTTGTGTGGGAAAAACTAGAAAACCTTGTCACTGTGAGTAGTCTCATCGGAAAACTCAGTCGCGGGAGGGGAAATTTAGTCACAAAGGAATTCGTGTCAACGAAAAAATGAGTCACCGGATGGGAAAATTTTACTCACCGGACGACTTTCAATGGAAAATACTTGTAAAATAACCTCTTTGTGTGGGAAAAACTCGAGATCCTCATCACCTTGACTAGTCTCACGGGAAAACTCAGTCACGTGAAGGGAAAACTTAGTCACTAAGGAATTAGTGTCGTGGGAAAAATGAGTCACCGGATGGGAAAACCTTAGTCAATGGACTATTTTCAATGGCAAAACCTAGCAAAATAACCTCTTTGTGTTGGAATAACTCGAAAACCTGGCCATTGTGAGTAGTCTCATGGGAAAACTCAGCCACAGGAGGGGGAAACTTAGTCACTAAGGAATTAGTGCCATGGGACTATTGAGTCAACTAATTTGAAAACCTTAGTCACCGAACGAGTTTCCACGGCAAATCCTAGTAAAATAACCTCTTTGTGTGGGAAAAACTAGAAAACCTTGTCACTGTGAGTAGTCTCATCGGAAAACTCAGTCGCGGGAGGGGAAATTTAGTCCCAAAGGAATTCGTGTCAACGAAAAAATGAGTCACCGGATGGGAAAATTTTACTCACCGGACGACTTTCAATGGAAAATACTTGTAAAGTAACCTCTTTGTGTGGGAAAAACTCGAGAACCTCATCACCTTGACTAGTCTCACGGGAAAACTCAGTCACGTGAGGGGAAAACTTAGTCACTAAGGAATTAGTGTCATGGGAAAAATGAGTCACCGGATGGGGAAACCTTAGTCAATGGACTAGTTTCAATTGAAAAACCTAGTAAAATAACCTCTTTTTGTTGGAATAACTCGAAAACCTGGCCATTGTGAGTAGTCTCATGGGAAAACTCAGCCACAGGAGGGGGAAACTTAGTCACTAAGGAATTAGTGCCATGGGACTATTGAGTCAACTAATTGGAAAACCTTAGTCACCGAACGAGTTTCCACGGCAAATCCTAGTAAAATAACATCTTTGTGTGGGAAAAACTAGAAAACCTTGTCACTGTGAGTAGTCTCATCGGAAAACTCAGTCGCGGGAGGGGAAATATAGTCACAAAGGAATTCGTGTCAACGAAAAAATGAGTCACCGGATGGGAAAATTTTACTCACCGGACGACTTTCAATGGAAAATACTTGTAAAATAACCTCTTTGTGTGGGAAAAACTCGAGATCCTCATCACCTTGACTAGTCTCACGGGAAAACTCAGTCACGTGAAGGGAAAACTTAGTCACTAAGGAATTAGTGTCATGGGAAAAATGAGTCACCGGATTGGAAAACCTTAGTCAATGGACTAGTTTCAATGGCAAAACCTAGTAAAATAACCTCTTTTTGTTGGAATAACTCGAAAACCTGGCCATTGTGAGTAGTCTCATGGGAAAACTCAGCCACAGGAGGGGGAAACTTAGTCACTAAGGAATTAGTGCCACGGGACTATTAAGTCAACTAATTGGAAAACCTTCGTCACCGAACGAGTTTCCACGGCAAATCCTAGTAAAATAACCTCTTTGTGTGGGAAAAACTAGAAAACCTTGTCACTGTGAGTAGTCTCATCGGAAAACTCAGTCGCGGGAGGGGAAATTTAGTCACAAAGGAATTCGTGTCAACGAAAAAATGAGTCACCGGATGGGAAAATTTTACTCACCGGACGACTTTTAATGGAAAATACTTGTAAAATAACCTCTTTGTGGGGGAAAAACTCGAGAACCCCATCACCTTGACTAGTCTCACGGGAAAACTCAGTCACGTGAGGGGAAAACTTAGTCACTAAGGACTTAGTGCCTTAGGACTAATGAGTCACCGGATGGGAAAACCTTAGTCACCGAACGAGTTTCCATGGCAAATCCTAGTAAAATAACCTCTTTGTGTGGGAAAAACTAGAAAACCTTGTCACTGTGAGTAGTCTCATCGGAAAACTCAGCCGCAGGAGGGGAAAACTTAGTCACAAAGGAATTCGTGTCGTGGAAAAAATGAGTCACCGGATGGGAAAATTTTACTCACCGGACGAGTTTCAATGGAAAGTACTTGTAAAATAACCTCTTTGTGTGGGAAAAACTCGAGAACATCATCACCTTGACTAGTCTCACGGGAAAACTCAGTCACACGAGGGGAAAACTTAGTCACTAAGGAATTAGTGTCATGGGAAAAATGAGTCACCGGATGGGAAAACCTTAGTCAATGGACTAGTTTCAAGGGCAAAACCTAATAAAATAACCTCTTTGTGTTGGAATAACTCGAAAACCTGGCCACTGTGAGTAGTCTCATGGGAAAACTCAGCCACAGGAGGGGGGAACTTAGTCACTAAGGAATTAGTGCCATGGGACTAATGAGTTAACTAATGGGAAAACCATAGTCACCGAACGAGTTTCCATGGCAAATCCTAGTAAAATAACCTCTTTGTGTGGGAAAAACTAGAAAACCTTGTCACTGTGAGTAGTCTCATCGGAAAACTCAGCCGCAGGAGGGGAAAACTTAGTCACAAAGGAACTCGTGTCATGGAAAAAATGAGTCACCGGATGGGAAAAATTTACTCACCGGACGAGTTTCAATGGAAAGTACTTGTAAAATAACCTCTTTGTGTGGGAAAAACTCGAGAACCTCATCACCTTGACTTGTCTCACGGGAAAACTCAGTCACACGAGGGGAAAACTTAGTCACTAAGGAATTAGTGTCATGGGAAAAATGAGTCACCGGATGGGAAAACCTTAGTCAATGGACTAGTTTCAAGGGCAAAACCTAGTCAAATAACCTCTTTGTGTTGGAATAACTCGAAAACCTGACCACTGTGAGTAGTCTCATGGGAAAACTCAGCCACAGGAGGGGGAAACTTAGTCACTAAGGAATTAGTGCCATGGGACTAATGAGTCAACTAATTGGAAAACCTTAGTCACCGAACGAGTTTCCATGGCAAATCCTAGTAAAATAACCTCTTTGTGTGGGAAAAACTAGAAAACCTTGTCACTGTGAGTAGTCTCATCGGAAAACTCAGTCGTGGGAGGGGAAATTTAGTCACAAAGGAATTCGTGTCAGGGAAAAAATATGTCACCGGATGGGAAAATTTTACTCACCGGACAAGTTTCAATGGAAAATACTTGTAAAATAACCTCTTTGAGTGGGAAAAACTCGAGAACCTCATCACCTTGACTTGTCTCACGGGAAAACTCAGTCACACGAGGGGAAAACTTAGTCACTAAGGAATTAGTGTCATGGGAAAAATGAGTCACCGGATGGGAAAACCTTAGTCAATGGACTAGTTTCAAGGGCAAAACCTAGTCAAATAACCTCTTTGTGTTGGAATAACTCGAAAACCTAGCCATTGTGAGTAGTCTCATGGGAAAACTTTGCCACAGGAGGGGGAAACTTAGTCACTAAGGAATTCGTGTCAACGAAAAAATGAGAGGACCCTTGTGTTGAATTGTTTAAGCTCTTAGTCAAGAAAATCACTTAACAACAAATTCTGAGTCAGCCAATAGAGTTGCCAAGTCTTGAAATCCATACCTTAAATTGTTCAACCCTTTGGCCAAGTTACAACCTTCAAAAAATCTCTTCAAAATCACTTGGTTGCTTTACTTCAGTTTTGATTTGAATTATAGGCAGGATTATTGAGCTTTCTTGTTTTCATGGAGAATATTATTTTTGGTGAGCTTAATTGATGAACTCAAACATGTTAAAAGCCAAGCCTAACTTTCTTGATTCTTTGTCTATAAAACATGCATGTCTTCCTTTTCTGCTAAGCTTTCTTTGAAAGGTTTCTGTGCTTCAAGTTGTAATCAGATAAAACTTTCTCAAAACCCAAGGACGAGTTTTTCTTTAAGTTTTGTCGCTTGAGGACAAGCTGTCGTTGGGTATAGTGGTGTGATGAGTGGATTTTATATGATGTTTTTAGGCTATTTTTAGTCTTTTTATTTTATTATTTTTGAGTCACATATAGGTTTTTTAATCTTTTTATATAGATTTTCTATTTATTTTTCATTTTGCATGTAGATTAGATTTTATTAGATTTTCTAGCTTTATTTTATATTTTTAGGAATTTTTCTAGTTATTTTGTATTTTTAGAAAAAGCTGGTTTAGTTATCATTTTTTGTCCAGGGACCAATATGTAAAGTTTCAGGAAGTCAGGGACCAAATTGTGAAAGTTCAAGAGTGGAGGACTTAAAGTGAAGATTGAGAGAATAGGAGGGCTTGAAATGAAGTGCTAACCAAGGGACGACCAAAGTGAAAAAGAAGAATATGAAGAATCACTCTCTAATTTAGCACATGGAAAAAATGTTTAAAGGAATTGATGTTAGTGGAGGAAGGGTTTCAGAATTAAACAAGGCTGAGTAGTGGCATTTTATGGCCATCAAAACCCACTACCATGAATGAAGAAGGAAGGAAAAGCTTGAAGATGAAGAAGCAGCGTCCCAACGCTCCAGCGTTGGGATCCCAGCGCTGGAGCGCTGGGGTTCTGACTAGATGATGAGTCAGATGTTGACCCAGCGCCCAAGCGTTGGAAAGCCAGCGCTCAAGCGCTGGGCCTCGGACAGAAAGTGGATTTTTAATGCATCCTAGCGCCCATGCGTTGGGAATGCCAGCGCTCAAGCGCTGGAGGCTGGAATTTTACTATAAATAGGACCCTTTTCTTCACTTGTAAGACACACCTTCATAGAATACAACAAGTATTCTCTCTTTCTCCCTCAAAGATCATTGTTCCTAGGAATTGTGGGAAGCCAAACTTGAGCTCCTATCCAGGGTAATTCAATGATTCTTTTAGCCATGCTTGGCTAATTCTTCTTTTAAGTTTTTGGGTTGTTTTAATTTATAATTCATGTTCTAGTTTTCTTTTACATTTCTGAATAATATCTTCTATTCATGTTTTATTTCTTTGTTCTTCATTAATCTTTATGCGCAAAAGATTTCATGCTTTCTACTTATTCATAAGGCCATTTGGTAAGTAGTAAGGGAAATAGGAAATAGAAAAAGTTATAAGTATACATTTCTTAAGGCTATAAGGATGGACGTAGCTTTGTGTTGGCCCGAATTCCTTCTTCATCTTCTTTTCTAATTAACTAATAACCAAGGCTATGGAGTTAGTAATTAGGTAAGAAAGTTCTACATTTCTTAAGGCTATTAGGATGTAGAAATTTAGGCTATAGCACCATGAATATGAATTTAAAATTCAGAAATTTAGTAGGAGTTTTCTAGCATGTTTTATAAATTATGTAAATCAACCCAAGAGCTTAAATTTTCTCATCTTATTTGCTTTATTATTTTATGCTATTACTCTCTTCTTGTCATAAACCAAACATCAACCATATCATTTTATTTTCTTTGCACAGGTACTAAATTATATAATAATAAGAACACCTATCCCTTGGGTTCGATAATCTTTTATATTACGCGATAGTTTAATCGTACACTTGCGATTTTCTCTATCAAGTTTTTGGCGCCGTTGCCGGGGATAGGTTCTTTCAAGTTCTTGTTTTTATTTTATTTAGTACTTTTTGTTTATATAAAAAAAAAGAAAAAAAAAATATTTCTGCCTAACAGTTTGTTGCCATGTGGAAAGAAGATCCTTTAGAGACTATAATCTCTGAAGGGTTGGATTTTGAAGATATTGAAAGCAATGACGAACAGGTCATTGAAATGGCAAGATATCTGGAAGCTGCCCATTTTTCCCCTTCAAAAGAAAATTGGGTAGAGGAGCTGAAAAGAGAGGAAGAAGTTCAAGAGGAAAAGAGGGAATTGAAGCCCTTACCTTCCACCCTTAAGTATGTATTTCTTGAGGAAGGTAATAATAAGCCAGTCATTGTGAGTAGTTCCCTCTCTCCTCTTGAAGAAGAAAAACTGGTAAGAATTCTTAGAGCTCATAAATCTGCTTTGGGTTGGACTATTGAGGACATTAAGGGCATAAGCCCCACTGTTTGTATGCATAAAATTTGTTTAGAAGAACAAGTTAAACCTGTAGTCCAACCCCAAAGAAGACTTAATCCTGCCATGAAAGAGGTGGTAAGGAAAGAAGTGATTAAGTTGCTTGATGCAGGGATCATTTATCCCATTTCTGATAGTGAATGGGTTAGTCCTGTTCAGGTAGTTCCCAAGAAAGGGGGAATTACTGTGGTCCCAAATGAGAACAATGAATTGATTCCCACCAGGATGGTAACTGGATGGAGGGTTTGTATTGATTACCGGAGGCTAAATTCTGCTACCCGGAAAGATCATTTCCCCCTTCCCTTTATTGATCAAATGCTTGACAGGTTGGCTGGCTATGAGTACTATTGTTTCTTGGATGGGTACTCAGGATATAATCAAATTGTTGTTGATCCTAAGGATCAAGAAAAAACTGCTTTTACTTGCCCCTTCGGGGTGTTTGCTTATAAAAGAATGCCTTTTGGCTTGTGTAATGCTCCAGGAACCTTCCAAAGATGTATGTTTGCTATTTTTTATGATTTAATTGGTGAATGTATGGAAGTGTTCATGGATGATTTTTCTGTATATGGCCCCAACTTTGACAAGTGTTTGAGCAATTTGGAAAGGATTCTTGTTAGGTGCCAAGAAAAGAATTTGGTACTTAATTGGGAAAAATGTCATTTTATGGTAAAAGATGGCATTGTGCTTGGGCACAAGATTTCTGAAAAAGGGATTGAGGTAGATAAGGCTAAAACTGAAATTATTGAAAATCTACCTCCTCCCACTAATATTAAAGGTATAAGAAGCTTTCTTGGTCATGCAGGTTTTTATAGGCGATTTATAAAAGATTTTTCTAAAATTGCTAAGCCTATGACAATTCTCCTTGAAAAAGAAGCTCCTTTTATCTTTAATGATGAGTGTTTGGCTGCTTTTAAATTATTAAAGGAAAAACTTGTTTCAGCCCCTATCATTGTTGCTCCCCAATGGGATTTGCCTTTTGAAATTATGTGTGATGCTAGTGATAATGCAATAGGGGCTGTTCTTTGTCAGAAAAATGGAAAGGTTTTGCATGTGATTTATTATGCTAGTAAGGTTCTGAATGAAGCTCAAAAAAATTATGCTACAACTGAAAAGGAGTTGTTGAGCGTTGTCTATGCTTTAGACAAATTCAGACCTTACGTTTTGGGTACTAAAGTTATTGTGCATACTGACCATGCTGCATTGAAGTACTTGTTTGCTAAGCAGGAAGCTAAACCCAGGCTGATCAGGTGGATCTTACTCTTGCAAGAGTTTGATCTTGAAATTGTGGACAGAAAAGGGAAGGACAATGGTGTAGCAGACCATTTGTCAAGGCTTGAAGAAGGGAACTCCGATCCAATTCCTATTCAAGAGGAGTTCCCAGATGAGAGGCTTTTAGCTATCCAAGAGATAGCTCCATGGTATGTACATTTAGCCAATTTTAAAGCTGCTGGTGTGTTGCCTTCTGATTTGACTTGGCAACAAAAGAAGAAATTTTTACATGATGCTAAATTCTTTTTCTGGGATGAACCTTATTTGTTTAGAGAATGTTCTGATGGGATCATTAGAAGGTGTATTCCAGAAAAAGAATTTGAGGCTATTTTATGGCATTGCCATGGCTCCGATTATGGAGGCCATTTTTCAGGTGAGAGGACTGCAGCTAAAGTCCTCCAAAGTTGTTTTTATTGGCCTACTATCTTCAAAGATAGTAGAGCATTTGTGGTAAGGTGTGATCGCTGTCAACGAACTGGTAATATCTCAAGAAGGAATGAGATGCCCCAAAAAATGATTTTGGAAGTTGAGCTTTTTGATGTTTGGGGCATTGATTTCATGGGACCTTTTCCACCTTCTTTTGGTTGCCAGTATATTTTGGTTGCTGTTGACTATGTTTCTAAATGGGTTGAAGCATCAGCCCTTCCCACAAATGATGGAAAAGTTGTTCTGGATTTTCTGAAGAAAAAGATTTTTACTAGATTTGGGGTGCCAAGAGCAATAATCAGTGATGGAGGTAAGCATTTTTGTAATAAAGCTTTTGAAACTCTTTTGAAAAAATATGGTGTTAGTCATAAAATTGCTACCCCCTATCAGCCCCAAACTAGTGGACAAGTAGAGGTTTCTAATAGGGAGTTAAAAAGGATTTTGGAAAAAACAGTTGGTACCTCAAGGAAGGATTGGTCAAAAAAATTGGATGACACCTTGTGGGCTTACCGAACTGCGTTTAAAACTCCTATTGGAACCTCTCCTTACCAGTTGGTTTATGGTAAGACTTGTCATTTACCTGTGGAACTTGAGCATAAAGCCTTTTGGGCTTTGAAACATTTGAACATGGACCCCAAAGAAGCTGGGGATAAAAGACAGGTACAGGTACATGAGCTGGATGAGTTTAGACTCCAAGCATATCACAATGCTAGGATCTACAAAGAAAGAACAAAAAGGTGGCATGATAAGAAAATCTTGCCAAAAGAATTTAGTCCAGGACAGCTTGTGTTATTGTATAACTCAAGGCTGAGGTTGTTCCCTGGAAAGTTGAAGTCAAGATGGACAGGACCATTTTTTGATCACCAAAGTTTTTTCTCATGGTGCGGTTGAGTTGGAAAATCGGGGAACAAAGAACACATTTCTGGTCAATGGGCAAAGGCTGAAACCTTACCTAGGAGGAGATTATGAGAGTCAAGTGATGACTGTTGAACTTGCTGAACCCCCAATTGATTAAGGGGAAGGGTCTATCTCGGACCTTAACATTGAGCTGGTTGGGAGACAACCCAACTTAGGATAGTTTATGTTTCTGCCTTTTTAATTTTTTGCACAACTCTTGTACATAAATAAAAGAAAAGAAATTTTATGTTGTTGCTGCAGGAGGGGCCAGCGCTTAGGCGCTGGAGGCCAACGCACAAGCGTTAGGCCCCTGTTTAAAGTCCCCTGGTTCCAGCGTAGTCCAACGCTTCAGCGTTGGAGGGCTAGCGCTCATGCGCTAGGCCCCTGGAATCCCCAGTTTTATTTTCTATTTTCCAGCGCCACAACGTTGGAACCCAGCGCCCAGGCGCTGGGACCTCTGATGCCCAGTTTTTATTTTAATTCCAGCGCCCAAGCATTGGTATCCCCAACGCTCAAGCGCTGGAGCTCGGGCAGTTTGCTGATTTTGCTTTTGTTTGCTGTTTTTAGTTTTTAATAAATTTTGTGTTCACCATTTTCTGGAAATTTTAAGATTCTTTGAGTTTTCCCTTGGTTCTAAACTGGTTTTAATTTTTGGGGAACTCAAGAATTCTTGTTTTTAAAGGGTGGACACAAATTTTCAACCCATGACCTTAATTGTGCTGTTTTTGGAACTAACAAGTCAAGCAAGTTTTTACTTGTGAGACTTTTGTTTGTTCATTGTTACAGGATAGGTACCAAAGGAGGAAGAGCCCTCTTGAACTTAAGTGTTCAAAAGTGATTTTTACAATGAGGTTCCCTTGGACCTTTGTGGAAATTTGTTACTATACCAGCTTGTTAGTTTTTATTTTTGTTTTTATAGTTTTTAGTTTTATTTTTAGTTTAGTTTTTCTGTTTTATTTTTGCATGAGTCTTGAGTATATTATCCATTCTGAATGTTGCTATAGCTTTGTGAAATGCTTTATCTGATTGAGCTGTTTTGTGAAAAAGTTATATGTTTTGAAGCAGTTAGGATTGCATGCTGTAGAAAGGATTTTTGATATCTTGATTGTTTTGGTTATTGGCTAAGTCTTTTTCTGAGTTCTAAAAAAGGGTACCACTTACCCTATCTTTTTCTGAGAGCTGAGGACTCTGATTACATGATTGTAAAATTTTTCTGCCTTGTGTTGCATGTTGATTGGAGTTTTGTATACTTTGTGAGTTGTGAAGAGATTATAGGCATTTTTGAAAACTCAGATTTTTGCTTGAAATGTTATATCCACTAGTAGCCCCTTTTGAGCCTTAAAAGAGTCATTCTTTGGAGCCTACTTTGTGTGATAATTTTTAAGTTGTTATTGTGATTCATGGTGAAATTGCTAGAGCTATGTTTGTTGGGTTTCTCTCTAAAAAAGAAGGAAAAAAGTTGAGAAAAAAATAAGGTATGTGCCTTAGAAAAAATAATGAAGTAGTGGGGTGAGAAAGAGTATGAGGGGAGTAAAATTCAAGTCATTCATCCCATACATTCCACTACTTTGTTCAAAAAAAAAAAAAAAAAAAAAAAAAGAGAAAAATTGAGAGGACCCTTGTGTTGAATTGTTTAAGCTCTTAGTCAAGAAAATCACTTAACAACAAATTCTGAGTCAGCCAATAGAGTTGCCAAGTCTTGAAATCCATACCTTAAATTGTTCAACCCTTTGGCCAAGTTACAACCTTCAAAAAATCTCTTCAAAATCACTTGGTTGCTTTACTTCAGTTTTGATTTGAATTATAGGCAGGATTATTGAGCTTTCTTGTTTTCATGGAGAATATTATTTTTGGTGAGCTTAATTGATGAACTCAAACATGTTAAAAGCCAAGCCTAACTTTCTTGATTCTTTGTCTATAAAACATGCATGTCTTCCTTTTCTGCTAAGCTTTCTTTGAAAGGTTTCTGTGCTTCAAGTTGTAATCAGATAAAACTTTCTCAAAACCCAAGGACGAGTTTTTCTTTAAGTTTTGTCGCTTGAGGACAAGCTGTCGTTGGGTATAGTGGTGTGATGAGTGGATTTTATATGATGTTTTTAGGCTATTTTTAGTCTTTTTATTTTATTATTTTTGAGTCACATATAGGTTTTTTAATCTTTTTATATAGATTTTCTATTTATTTTTCATTTTGCATGTAGATTAGATTTTATTAGATTTTCTAGCTTTATTTTATATTTTTAGGAATTTTTCTAGTTATTTTGTATTTTTAGAAAAAGCTGGTTTAGTTATCATTTTTTGTCCAGGGACCAATATGTAAAGTTTCAGGAAGTCAGGGACCAAATTGTGAAAGTTCAAGAGTGGAGGACTTAAAGTGAAGATTGAGAGAATAGGAGGGCTTGAAATGAAGTGCTAACCAAGGGAGGACCAAAGTGAAAAAGAAGAATATGAAGAATCACTCTCTAATTTAGCACATGGAAAAAATGTTTAAAGGAATTGATGTTAGTGGAGGAAGGGTTTCAGAATTAAACAAGGCTGAGTAGTGGCATTTTATGGCCATCAAAACCCACTACCATGAATGAAGAAGGAAGGAAAAGCTTGAAGATGAAGAAGCAGCGTCCCAACGCTCCAGCGTTGGGATCCCAGCGCTGGAGCGCTGGGGTTCTGACTAGATGATGAGTCAGATGTTGACCCAGCGCCCAAGCGTTGGAAAGCCAGCGCTCAAGCGCTGGGCCTCGGACAGAAAGTGGATTTTTAATGCATCCTAGCGCCCATGCGTTGGGAATGCCAGCGCTCAAGCGCTGGAGGCTGGAATTTTACTATAAATAGGACCATTTTCTTCACTTGTAAGACACACCTTCATAGAATACAACAAGTATTCTCTCTTTCTCCCTCAAAGATCATTGTTCCTAGGAATTGTGGGAAGCCAAACTTGAGCTCCTATCCAGGGTAATTCAATGATTCTTTTAGCCATGCTTGGCTAATTCTTCTTTTAAGTTTTTGGGTTGTTTTAATTTATAATTCATGTTCTAGTTTTCTTTTACATTTCTGAATAATATCTTCTATTCATGTTTTATTTCTTTGTTCTTCATTAATCTTTATGTGCAAAAGATTTCATGCTTTCTACTTATTCATAAGGCCATTTGGTAAGTAGTAAGGGAAATAGGAAATAGAAAAAGTTATAAGTATACATTTCTTAAGGCTATAAGGATGGACGTAGCTTTGTGTTGGCCCGAATTCCTTCTTCATCTTCTTTTCTAATTAACTAATAACCAAGGCTATGGAGTTAGTAATTAGGTAAGAAAGTTCTACATTTCTTAAGGCTATTAGGATGTAGAAATTTAGGCTATAGCACCATGAATATGAATTTAAAATTCAGAAATTTAGTAGGAGTTTTCTAGCATGTTTTATAAATTATGTAAATCAACCCAAGAGCTTAAATTTTCTCATCTTATTTGCTTTATTATTTTATGCTATTACTCTCTTCTTGTCATAAACCAAACATCAACCATATCATTTTATTTTCTTTGCACAGGTACTAAATTATATAATAATAAGAACACCTATCCCTTGGGTTCGATAATCTTTTATATTACGCGATAGTTTAATCGTACACTTGCGATTTTCTCTATCAAGTTTTTGGCGCCGTTGCCGGGGATAGGTTCTTTCAAGTTCTTGTTTTTATTTTATTTAGTACTTTTTGTTTATATAAAAAAAAAGAAAAAAAAAATATTTCTGCCTAACAGTTTGTTGCCATGTGGAAAGAAGATCCTTTAGAGACTATAATCTCTGAAGGGTTGGATTTTGAAGATATTGAAAGCAATGACGAACAGGTCATTGAAATGGCAAGATATCTGGAAGCTGCCCATTTTTCCCCTTCAAAAGAAAATTGGGTAGAGGAGCTGAAAAGAGAGGAAGAAGTTCAAGAGGAAAAGAGGGAATTGAAGCCCTTACCTTCCACCCTTAAGTATGTATTTCTTGAGGAAGGTAATAATAAGCCAGTCATTGTGAGTAGTTCCCTCTCTCCTCTTGAAGAAGAAAAACTGGTAAGAATTCTTAGAGCTCATAAATCTGCTTTGGGTTGGACTATTGAGGACATTAAGGGCATAAGCCCCACTGTTTGTATGCATAAAATTTGTTTAGAAGAACAAGTTAAACCTGTAGTCCAACCCCAAAGAAGACTTAATCCTGCCATGAAAGAGGTGGTAAGGAAAGAAGTGATTAAGTTGCTTGATGCAGGGATCATTTATCCCATTTCTGATAGTGAATGGGTTAGTCCTGTTCAGGTAGTTCCCAAGAAAGGGGGAATTACTGTGGTCCCAAATGAGAACAATGAATTGATTCCCACCAGGATGGTAACTGGATGGAGGGTTTGTATTGATTACCGGAGGCTAAATTCTGCTACCCGGAAAGATCATTTCCCCCTTCCCTTTATTGATCAAATGCTTGACAGGTTGGCTGGCTATGAGTACTATTGTTTCTTGGATGGGTACTCAGGATATAATCAAATTGTTGTTGATCCTAAGGATCAAGAAAAAACTGCTTTTACTTGCCCCTTCGGGGTGTTTGCTTATAAAAGAATGCCTTTTGGCTTGTGTAATGCTCCAGGAACCTTCCAAAGATGTATGTTTGCTATTTTTTATGATTTAATTGGTGAATGTATGGAAGTGTTCATGGATGATTTTTCTGTATATGGCCCCAACTTTGACAAGTGTTTGAGCAATTTGGAAAGGATTCTTGTTAGGTGCCAAGAAAAGAATTTGGTACTTAATTGGGAAAAATGTCATTTTATGGTAAAAGATGGCATTGTGCTTGGGCACAAGATTTCTGAAAAAGGGATTGAGGTAGATAAGGCTAAAACTGAAATTATTGAAAATCTACCTCCTCCCACTAATATTAAAGGTATAAGAAGCTTTCTTGGTCATGCAGGTTTTTATAGGCGATTTATAAAAGATTTTTCTAAAATTGCTAAGCCTATGACAATTCTCCTTGAAAAAGAAGCTCCTTTTATCTTTAATGATGAGTGTTTGGCTGCTTTTAAATTATTAAAGGAAAAACTTGTTTCAGCCCCTATCATTGTTGCTCCCCAATGGGATTTGCCTTTTGAAATTATGTGTGATGCTAGTGATAATGCAATAGGGGCTGTTCTTTGTCAGAAAAATGGAAAGGTTTTGCATGTGATTTATTATGCTAGTAAGGTTCTGAATGAAGCTCAAAAAAATTATGCTACAACTGAAAAGGAGTTGTTGAGCGTTGTCTATGCTTTAGACAAATTCAGACCTTACGTTTTGGGTACTAAAGTTATTGTGCATACTGACCATGCTGCATTGAAGTACTTGTTTGCTAAGCAGGAAGCTAAACCCAGGCTGATCAGGTGGATCTTACTCTTGCAAGAGTTTGATCTTGAAATTGTGGACAGAAAAGGGAAGGACAATGGTGTAGCAGACCATTTGTCAAGGCTTGAAGAAGGGAACTCCGATCCAATTCCTATTCAAGAGGAGTTCCCAGATGAGAGGCTTTTAGCTATCCAAGAGATAGCTCCATGGTATGTACATTTAGCCAATTTTAAAGCTGCTGGTGTGTTGCCTTCTGATTTGACTTGGCAACAAAAGAAGAAATTTTTACATGATGCTAAATTCTTTTTCTGGGATGAACCTTATTTGTTTAGAGAATGTTCTGATGGGATCATTAGAAGGTGTATTCCAGAAAAAGAATTTGAGGCTATTTTATGGCATTGCCATGGCTCCGATTATGGAGGCCATTTTTCAGGTGAGAGGACTGCAGCTAAAGTCCTCCAAAGTGGTTTTTATTGGCCTACTATCTTCAAAGATAGTAGAGCATTTGTGGTAAGGTGTGATCGCTGTCAACGAACTGGTAATATCTCAAGAAGGAATGAGATGCCCCAAAAAATGATTTTGGAAGTTGAGCTTTTTGATGTTTGGGGCATTGATTTCATGGGACCTTTTCCACCTTCTTTTGGTTGCCAGTATATTTTGGTTGCTGTTGACTATGTTTCTAAATGGGTTGAAGCATCAGCCCTTCCCACAAATGATGGAAAAGTTGTTCTGGATTTTCTGAAGAAAAAGATTTTTACTAGATTTGGGGTGCCAAGAGCAATAATCAGTGATGGAGGTAAGCATTTTTGTAATAAAGCTTTTGAAACTCTTTTGAAAAAATATGGTGTTAGTCATAAAATTGCTACCCCCTATCAGCCCCAAACTAGTGGACAAGTAGAGGTTTCTAATAGGGAGTTAAAAAGGATTTTGGAAAAAACAGTTGGTACCTCAAGGAAGGATTGGTCAAAAAAATTGGATGACACCTTGTGGGCTTACCGAACTGCGTTTAAAACTCCTATTGGAACCTCTCCTTACCAGTTGGTTTATGGTAAGACTTGTCATTTACCTGTGGAACTTGAGCATAAAGCCTTTTGGGCTTTGAAACATTTGAACATGGACCCCAAAGAAGCTGGGGATAAAAGACAGGTACAGGTACATGAGCTGGATGAGTTTAGACTCCAAGCATATCACAATGCTAGGATCTACAAAGAAAGAACAAAAAGGTGGCATGATAAGAAAATCTTGCCAAAAGAATTTAGTCCAGGACAGCTTGTGTTATTGTATAACTCAAGGCTGAGGTTGTTCCCTGGAAAGTTGAAGTCAAGATGGACAGGACCATTTTTTGATCACCAAAGTTTTTTCTCATGGTGCGGTTGAGTTGGAAAATCGGGGAACAAAGAACACATTTCTGGTCAATGGGCAAAGGCTGAAACCTTACCTAGGAGGAGATTATGAGAGTCAAGTGATGACTGTTGAACTTGCTGAACCCCCAATTGATTAAGGGGAAGGGTCTATCTCGGACCTTAACATTGAGCTGGTTGGGAGACAACCCAACTTAGGATAGTTTATGTTTCTGCCTTTTTAATTTTTTGCACAACTCTTGTACATAAATAAAAGAAAAGAAATTTTATGTTGTTGCTGCAGGAGGGGCCAGCGCTTAGGCGCTGGAGGCCAACGCACAAGCGTTAGGCCCCTGTTTAAAGTCCCCTGGTTCCAGCGTAGTCCAACGCTTCAGCGTTGGAGGGCTAGCGCTCATGCGCTAGGCCCCTGGAATCCCCAGTTTTATTTTCTATTTTCCAGCGCCACAGCGTTGGAACCCAGCGCCCAGGCGCTGGGACCTCTGATGCCCAGTTTTTATTTTAATTCCAGCGCCCAAGCATTGGTATCCCCAACGCTCAAGCGCTGGAGCTCGGGCAGTTTGCTGATTTTGCTTTTGTTTGCTGTTTTTAGTTTTTAATAAATTTTGTGTTCACCATTTTCTGGAAATTTTAAGATTCTTTGAGTTTTCCCTTGGTTCTAAACTGGTTTTAATTTTTGGGGAACTCAAGAATTCTTGTTTTTAAAGGGTGGACACAAATTTTCAACCCATGACCTTAATTGTGCTGTTTTTGGAACTAACAAGTCAAGCAAGTTTTTACTTGTGAGACTTTTGTTTGTTCATTGTTACAGGATAGGTACCAAAGGAGGAAG
Source organism: Acmispon strigosus (assembly GCA_030819835.1). Classification (NCBI taxonomy): domain Eukaryota; kingdom Viridiplantae; phylum Streptophyta; class Magnoliopsida; order Fabales; family Fabaceae; genus Acmispon; species Acmispon strigosus. The sequence goes on along the minus strand of JAUAMA010000004.1, from coordinate 18,213,693 downwards.
AGCCCTCTTGAACTTAAGTGTTCAAAAGTGATTTTTACAATGAGGTTCCCTTGGACCTTTGTGGAAATTTGTTACTATACCAGCTTGTTAGTTTTTATTTTTGTTTTTATAGTTTTTAGTTTTATTTTTAGTTTAGTTTTTCTGTTTTATTTTTGCATGAGTCTTGAGTATATTATCCATTCTGAATGTTGCTATAGCTTTGTGAAATGCTTTATCTGATTGAGCTGTTTTGTGAAAAAGTTATATGTTTTGAAGCAGTTAGGATTGCATGCTGTAGAAAGGATTTTTGATATCTTGATTGTTTTGGTTATTGGCTAAGTCTTTTTCTGAGTTCTAAAAAAGGGTACCACTTACCCTATCTTTTTCTGAGAGCTGAGGACTCTGATTACATGATTGTAAAATTTTTCTGCCTTGTGTTGCATGTTGATTGGAGTTTTGTATACTTTGTGAGTTGTGAAGAGATTATAGGCATTTTTGAAAACTCAGATTTTTGCTTGAAATGTTATATCCACTAGTAGCCCCTTTTGAGCCTTAAAAGAGTCATTCTTTGGAGCCTACTTTGTGTGATAATTTTTAAGTTGTTATTGTGATTCATGGTGAAATTGCTAGAGCTATGTTTGTTGGGTTTCTCTCTAAAAAAGAAGGAAAAAAGTTGAGAAAAAAATAAGGTATGTGCCTTAGAAAAAATAATGAAGTAGTGGGGTGAGAAAGAGTATGAGGGGAGTAAAATTCAAGTCATTCATCCCATACATTCCACTACTTTGTTCAAAAAAAAAAAAAAAAAAAAAAAGAGAAAAATTGAGAGGACCCTTGTGTTGAATTGTTTAAGCTCTTAGTCAAGAAAATCACTTAACAACAAATTCTGAGTCAGCCAATAGAGTTGCCAAGTCTTGAAATCCATACCTTAAATTGTTCAACCCTTTGGCCAAGTTACAACCTTCAAAAAATCTCTTCAAAATCACTTGGTTGCTTTACTTCAGTTTTGATTTGAATTATAGGCAGGATTATTGAGCTTTCTTGTTTTCATGGAGAATATTATTTTTGGTGAGCTTAATTGATGAACTCAAACATGTTAAAAGCCAAGCCTAACTTTCTTGATTCTTTGTCTATAAAACATGCATGTCTTCCTTTTCTGCTAAGCTTTCTTTGAAAGGTTTCTGTGCTTCAAGTTGTAATCAGATAAAACTTTCTCAAAACCCAAGGACGAGTTTTTCTTTAAGTTTTGTCGCTTGAGGACAAGCTGTCGTTGGGTATAGTGGTGTGATGAGTGGATTTTATATGATGTTTTTAGGCTATTTTTAGTCTTTTTATTTTATTATTTTTGAGTCACATATAGGTTTTTTAATCTTTTTATATAGATTTTCTATTTATTTTTCATTTTGCATGTAGATTAGATTTTATTAGATTTTCTAGCTTTATTTTATATTTTTAGGAATTTTTCTAGTTATTTTGTATTTTTAGAAAAAGCTGGTTTAGTTATCATTTTTTGTCCAGGGACCAATATGTAAAGTTTCAGGAAGTCAGGGACCAAATTGTGAAAGTTCAAGAGTGGAGGACTTAAAGTGAAGATTGAGAGAATAGGAGGGCTTGAAATGAAGTGCTAACCAAGGGAGGACCAAAGTGAAAAAGAAGAATATGAAGAATCACTCTCTAATTTAGCACATGGAAAAAATGTTTAAAGGAATTGATGTTAGTGGAGGAAGGGTTTCAGAATTAAACAAGGCTGAGTAGTGGCATTTTATGGCCATCAAAACCCACTACCATGAATGAAGAAGGAAGGAAAAGCTTGAAGATGAAGAAGCAGCGTCCCAACGCTCCAGCGCTGGGGTTCTGACTAGATGATGAGTCAGATGTTGACCCAGCGCCCAAGCGTTGGAAAGCCAGCGCTCAAGCGCTGGGCCTCGGACAGAAAGTGGATTTTTAATGCATCCTAGCGCCCATGCGTTGGGAATGCCAGCGCTCAAGCGCTGGAGGCTGGAATTTTACTATAAATAGGACCCTTTTCTTCACTTGTAAGACACACCTTCATAGAATACAACAAGTATTCTCTCTTTCTCCCTCAAAGATCATTGTTCCTAGGAATTGTGGGAAGCCAAACTTGAGCTCCTATCCAGGGTAATTCAATGATTCTTTTAGCCATGCTTGGCTAATTCTTCTTTTAAGTTTTTGGGTTGTTTTAATTTATAATTCATGTTCTAGTTTTCTTTTACATTTCTGAATAATATCTTCTATTCATGTTTTATTTCTTTGTTCTTCATTAATCTTTATGCGCAAAAGATTTCATGCTTTCTACTTATTCATAAGGCCATTTGGTAAGTAGTAAGGGAAATAGGAAATAGAAAAAGTTATAAGTATACATTTCTTAAGGCTATAAGGATGGACGTAGCTTTGTGTTGGCCCGAATTCCTTCTTCATCTTCTTTTCTAATTAACTAATAACCAAGGCTATGGAGTTAGTAATTAGGTAAGAAAGTTCTACATTTCTTAAGGCTATTAGGATGTAGAAATTTAGGCTATAGCACCATGAATATGAATTTAAAATTCAGAAATTTAGTAGGAGTTTTCTAGCATGTTTTATAAATTATGTAAATCAACCCAAGAGCTTAAATTTTCTCATCTTATTTGCTTTATTATTTTATGCTATTACTCTCTTCTTGTCATAAACCAAACATCAACCATATCATTTTATTTTCTTTGCACAAGTACTAAATTATATAATAATAAGAACACCTATCCCTTGGGTTCGATAATCTTTTATATTACGCGATAGTTTAATCGTACACTTGCGATTTTCTCTATCAAGTTTTTGGCGCCGTTGCCGGGGATAGGTTCTTTCAAGTTCTTGTTTTTATTTTATTTAGTACTTTTTGTTTATATAAAAAAAAAAGAAAAAAAAATATTTCTGCCTAACAGTTTGTTGCCATGTGGAAAGAAGATCCTTTAGAGACTATAATCTCTGAAGGGTTGGATTTTGAAGATATTGAAAGCAATGACGAACAGGTCATTGAAATGGCAAGATATCTGGAAGCTGCCCATTTTTCCCCTTCAAAAGAAAATTGGGTAGAGGAGCTGAAAAGAGAGGAAGAAGTTCAAGAGGAAAAGAGGGAATTGAAACCCTTACCTTCCACCCTTAAGTATGTATTTCTTGAGGAAGGTAATAATAAGCCAGTCATTGTGAGTAGTTCCCTCTCTCCTCTTGAAGAAGAAAAACTGGTAAGAATTCTTAGAGCTCATAAATCTGCTTTGGGTTGGACTATTGAGGACATTAAGGGCATAAGCCCCACTGTTTGTATGCATAAAATTTGTTTAGAAGAACAAGTTAAACCTGTAGTCCAACCCCAAAGAAGACTTAATCCTGCCATGAAAGAGGTGGTAAGGAAAGAAGTGATTAAGTTGCTTGATGCAGGGATCATTTATCCCATTTCTGATAGTGAATGGGTTAGTCCTGTTCAGGTAGTTCCCAAGAAAGGGGGAATTACTGTGGTCCCAAATGAGAACAATGAATTGATTCCCACCAGGATGGTAACTGGATGGAGGGTTTGTATTGATTACCGGAGGCTAAATTCTGCTACCCGGAAAGATCATTTCCCCCTTCCCTTTATTGATCAAATGCTTGACAGGTTGGCTGGCTATGAGTACTATTGTTTCTTGGATGGGTACTCAGGATATAATCAAATTGTTGTTGATCCTAAGGATCAAGAAAAAACTGCTTTTACTTGCCCCTTCGGGGTGTTTGCTTATAAAAGAATGCCTTTTGGCTTGTGTAATGCTCCAGGAACCTTCCAAAGATGTATGTTTGCTATTTTTTATGATTTAATTGGTGAATGTATGGAAGTGTTCATGGATGATTTTTCTGTATATGGCCCCAACTTTGACAAGTGTTTGAGCAATTTGGAAAGGATTCTTGTTAGGTGCCAAGAAAAGAATTTGGTACTTAATTGGGAAAAATGTCATTTTATGGTAAAAGATGGCATTGTGCTTGGGCACAAGATTTCTGAAAAAGGGATTGAGGTAGATAAGGCTAAAACTGAAATTATTGAAAATCTACCTCCTCCCACTAATATTAAAGGTATAAGAAGCTTTCTTGGTCATGCAGGTTTTTATAGGCGATTTATAAAAGATTTTTCTAAAATTGCTAAGCCTATGACAATTCTCCTTGAAAAAGAAGCTCCTTTTATCTTTAATGATGAGTGTTTGGCTGCTTTTAAATTATTAAAGGAAAAACTTGTTTCAGCCCCTATCATTGTTGCTCCCCAATGGGATTTGCCTTTTGAAATTATGTGTGATGCTAGTGATAATGCAATAGGGGCTGTTCTTTGTCAGAAAAATGGAAAGGTTTTGCATGTGATTTATTATGCTAGTAAGGTTCTGAATGAAGCTCAAAAAAATTATGCTACAACTGAAAAGGAGTTGTTGAGCGTTGTCTATGCTTTAGACAAATTCAGACCTTACGTTTTGGGTACTAAAGTTATTGTGCATACTGACCATGCTGCATTGAAGTACTTGTTTGCTAAGCAGGAAGCTAAACCCAGGCTGATCAGGTGGATCTTACTCTTGCAAGAGTTTGATCTTGAAATTGTGGACAGAAAAGGGAAGGACAATGGTGTAGCAGACCATTTGTCAAGGCTTGAAGAAGGGAACTCCGATCCAATTCCTATTCAAGAGGAGTTCCCAGATGAGAGGCTTTTAGCTATCCAAGAGATAGCTCCATGGTATGTACATTTAGCCAATTTTAAAGCTGCTGGTGTGTTGCCTTCTGATTTGACTTGGCAACAAAAGAAGAAATTTTTACATGATGCTAAATTCTTTTTCTGGGATGAACCTTATTTGTTTAGAGAATGTTCTGATGGGATCATTAGAAGGTGTATTCCAGAAAAAGAATTTGAGGCTATTTTATGGCATTGCCATGGCTCCGATTATGGAGGCCATTTTTCAGGTGAGAGGACTGCAGCTAAAGTCCTCCAAAGTGGTTTTTATTGGCCTACTATCTTCAAAGATAGTAGAGCATTTGTGGTAAGGTGTGATCGCTGTCAACGAACTGGTAATATCTCAAGAAGGAATGAGATGCCCCAAAAAATGATTTTGGAAGTTGAGCTTTTTGATGTTTGGGGCATTGATTTCATGGGACCTTTTCCACCTTCTTTTGGTTGCCAGTATATTTTGGTTGCTGTTGACTATGTTTCTAAATGGGTTGAAGCATCAGCCCTTCCCACAAATGATGGAAAAGTTGTTCTGGATTTTCTGAAGAAAAAGATTTTTACTAGATTTGGGGTGCCAAGAGCAATAATCAGTGATGGAGGTAAGCATTTTTGTAATAAAGCTTTTGAAACTCTTTTGAAAAAATATGGTGTTAGTCATAAAATTGCTACCCCCTATCACCCCCAAACTAGTGGACAAGTAGAGGTTTCTAATAGGGAGTTAAAAAGGATTTTGGAAAAAACAGTTGGTACCTCAAGGAAGGATTGGTCAAAAAAATTGGATGACACCTTGTGGGCTTACCGAACTGCGTTTAAAACTCCTATTGGAACCTCTCCTTACCAGTTGGTTTATGGTAAGACTTGTCATTTACCTGTGGAACTTGAGCATAAAGCCTTTTGGGCTTTGAAACATTTGAACATGGACCCCAAAGAAGCTGGGGATAAAAGACAGGTACAGGTACATGAGCTGGATGAGTTTAGACTCCAAGCATATCACAATGCTAGGATCTACAAAGAAAGAACAAAAAGGTGGCATGATAAGAAAATCTTGCCAAAAGAATTTAGTCCAGGACAGCTTGTGTTATTGTATAACTCAAGGCTGAGGTTGTTCCCTGGAAAGTTGAAGTCAAGATGGACAGGACCATTTTTTGATCACCAAAGTTTTTTCTCATGGTGCGGTTGAGTTGGAAAATCGGGGAACAAAGAACACATTTCTGGTCAATGGGCAAAGGCTGAAACCTTACCTAGGAGGAGATTATGAGAGTCAAGTGATGACTGTTGAACTTGCTGAACCCCCAATTGATTAAGGGGAAGGGTCTATCTCGGACCTTAACATTGAGCTGGTTGGGAGACAACCCAACTTAGGATAGTTTATGTTTCTGCCTTTTTAATTTTTTGCACAACTCTTGTACATAAATAAAAGAAAAGAAATTTTATGTTGTTGCTGCAGGAGGGGCCAGCGCTTAGGCGCTGGAGGCCAACGCACAAGCGTTAGGCCCCTGTTTAAAGTCCCCTGGTTCCAGCGTAGTCCAACGCTTCAGCGTTGGAGGGCTAGCGCTCATGCGCTAGGCCCCTGGAATCCCCAGTTTTATTTTCTATTTTCCAGCGCCACAGCGTTGGAACCCAGCGCCCAGGCGCTGGGACCTCTGATGCCCAGTTTTTATTTTAATTCCAGCGCCCAAGCATTGGTATCCCCAACGCTCAAGCGCTGGAGCTCGGGCAGTTTGCTGATTTTGCTTTTGTTTGCTGTTTTTAGTTTTTAATAAATTTTGTGTTCACCATTTTCTGGAAATTTTAAGATTCTTTGAGTTTTCCCTTGGTTCTAAACTGGTTTTAATTTTTGGGGAACTCAAGAATTCTTGTTTTTAAAGGGTGGACACAAATTTTCAACCCATGACCTTAATTGTGCTGTTTTTGGAACTAACAAGTCAAGCAAGTTTTTACTTGTGAGACTTTTGTTTGTTCATTGTTACAGGATAGGTACCAAAGGAGGAAGAGCCCTCTTGAACTTAAGTGTTCAAAAGTGATTTTTACAATGAGGTTCCCTTGGACCTTTGTGGAAATTTGTTACTATACCAGCTTGTTAGTTTTTATTTTTGTTTTTATAGTTTTTAGTTTTATTTTTAGTTTAGTTTTTCTGTTTTATTTTTGCATGAGTCTTGAGTATATTATCCATTCTGAATGTTGCTATAGCTTTGTGAAATGCTTTATCTGATTGAGCTGTTTTGTGAAAAAGTTATATGTTTTGAAGCAGTTAGGATTGCATGCTGTAGAAAGGATTTTTGATATCTTGATTGTTTTGGTTATTGGCTAAGTCTTTTTCTGAGTTCTAAAAAAGGGTACCACTTACCCTATCTTTTTCTGAGAGCTGAGGACTCTGATTACATGATTGTAAAATTTTTCTGCCTTGTGTTGCATGTTGATTGGAGTTTTGTATACTTTGTGAGTTGTGAAGAGATTATAGGCATTTTTGAAAACTCAGATTTTTGCTTGAAATGTTATATCCACTAGTAGCCCCTTTTGAGCCTTAAAAGAGTCATTCTTTGGAGCCTACTTTGTGTGATAATTTTTAAGTTGTTATTGTGATTCATGGTGAAATTGCTAGAGCTATGTTTGTTGGGTTTCTCTCTAAAAAAGAAGGAAAAAAGTTGAGAAAAAAATAAGGTATGTGCCTTAGAAAAAATAATGAAGTAGTGGGGTGAGAAAGAGTATGAGGGGAGTAAAATTCAAGTCATTCATCCCATACATTCCACTACTTTGTTCAAAAAAAAAAAAAAAAAAAAAAAAAGAGAAAAATTGAGAGGACCCTTGTGTTGAATTGTTTAAGCTCTTAGTCAAGAAAATCACTTAACAACAAATTCTGAGTCAGCCAATAGAGTTGCCAAGTCTTGAAATCCATACCTTAAATTGTTCAACCCTTTGGCCAAGTTACAACCTTCAAAAAATCTCTTCAAAATCACTTGGTTGCTTTACTTCAGTTTTGATTTGAATTATAGGCAGGATTATTGAGCTTTCTTGTTTTCATGGAGAATATTATTTTTGGTGAGCTTAATTGATGAACTCAAACATGTTAAAAGCCAAGCCTAACTTTCTTGATTCTTTGTCTATAAAACATGCATGTCTTCCTTTTCTGCTAAGCTTTCTTTGAAAGGTTTCTGTGCTTCAAGTTGTAATCAGATAAAACTTTCTCAAAACCCAAGGACGAGTTTTTCTTTAAGTTTTGTCGCTTGAGGACAAGCTGTCGTTGGGTATAGTGGTGTGATGAGTGGATTTTATATGATGTTTTTAGGCTATTTTTAGTCTTTTTATTTTATTATTTTTGAGTCACATATAGGTTTTTTAATCTTTTTATATAGATTTTCTATTTATTTTTCATTTTGCATGTAGATTAGATTTTATTAGATTTTCTAGCTTTATTTTATATTTTTAGGAATTTTTCTAGTTATTTTGTATTTTTAGAAAAAGCTGGTTTAGTTATCATTTTTTGTCCAGGGACCAATATGTAAAGTTTCAGGAAGTCAGGGACCAAATTGTGAAAGTTCAAGAGTGGAGGACTTAAAGTGAAGATTGAGAGAATAGGAGGGCTTGAAATGAAGTGCTAACCAAGGGAGGACCAAAGTGAAAAAGAAGAATATGAAGAATCACTCTCTAATTTAGCACATGGAAAAAATGTTTAAAGGAATTGATGTTAGTGGAGGAAGGGTTTCAGAATTAAACAAGGCTGAGTAGTGGCATTTTATGGCCATCAAAACCCACTACCATGAATGAAGAAGGAAGGAAAAGCTTGAAGATGAAGAAGCAGCGTCCCAACGCTCCAGCGTTGGGATCCCAGCGCTGGAGCGCTGGGGTTCTGACTAGATGATGAGTCAGATGTTGACCCAGCGCCCAAGCGTTGGAAAGCCAGCGCTCAAGCGCTGGGCCTCGGACAGAAAGTGGATTTTTAATGCATCCTAGCGCCCATGCGTTGGGAATGCCAGCGCTCAAGCGCTGGAGGCTGGAATTTTACTATAAATAGGACCCTTTTCTTCACTTGTAAGACACACCTTCATAGAATACAACAAGTATTCTCTCTTTCTCCCTCAAAGATCATTGTTCCTAGGAATTGTGGGAAGCCAAACTTGAGCTCCTATCCAGGGTAATTCAATGATTCTTTTAGCCATGCTTGGCTAATTCTTCTTTTAAGTTTTTGGGTTGTTTTAATTTATAATTCATGTTCTAGTTTTCTTTTACATTTCTGAATAATATCTTCTATTCATGTTTTATTTCTTTGTTCTTCATTAATCTTTATGCGCAAAAGATTTCATGCTTTCTACTTATTCATAAGGCCATTTGGTAAGTAGTAAGGGAAATAGGAAATAGAAAAAGTTATAAGTATACATTTCTTAAGGCTATAAGGATGGACGTAGCTTTGTGTTGGCCCGAATTCCTTCTTCATCTTCTTTTCTAATTAACTAATAACCAAGGCTATGGAGTTAGTAATTAGGTAAGAAAGTTCTACATTTCTTAAGGCTATTAGGATGTAGAAATTTAGGCTATAGCACCATGAATATGAATTTAAAATTCAGAAATTTAGTAGGAGTTTTCTAGCATGTTTTATAAATTATGTAAATCAACCCAAGAGCTTAAATTTTCTCATCTTATTTGCTTTATTATTTTATGCTATTACTCTCTTCTTGTCATAAACCAAACATCAACCATATCATTTTATTTTCTTTGCACAAGTACTAAATTATATAATAATAAGAACACCTATCCCTTGGGTTCGATAATCTTTTATATTACGCGATAGTTTAATCGTACACTTGCGATTTTCTCTATCAAGTTTTTGGCGCCGTTGCCGGGGATAGGTTCTTTCAAGTTCTTGTTTTTATTTTATTTAGTACTTTTTGTTTATATAAAAAAAAAGAAAAAAAAATATTTCTGCCTAACAGTTTGTTGCCATGTGGAAAGAAGATCCTTTAGAGACTATAATCTCTGAAGGGTTGGATTTTGAAGATATTGAAAGCAATGACGAACAGGTCATTGAAATGGCAAGATATCTGGAAGCTGCCCATTTTTCCCCTTCAAAAGAAAATTGGGTAGAGGAGCTGAAAAGAGAGGAAGAAGTTCAAGAGGAAAAGAGGGAATTGAAACCCTTACCTTCCACCCTTAAGTATGTATTTCTTGAGGAAGGTAATAATAAGCCAGTCATTGTGAGTAGTTCCCTCTCTCCTCTTGAAGAAGAAAAACTGGTAAGAATTCTTAGAGCTCATAAATCTGCTTTGGGTTGGACTATTGAGGACATTAAGGGCATAAGCCCCACTGTTTGTATGCATAAAATTTGTTTAGAAGAACAAGTTAAACCTGTAGTCCAACCCCAAAGAAGACTTAATCCTGCCATGAAAGAGGTGGTAAGGAAAGAAGTGATTAAGTTGCTTGATGCAGGGATCATTTATCCCATTTCTGATAGTGAATGGGTTAGTCCTGTTCAGGTAGTTCCCAAGAAAGGGGGAATTACTGTGGTCCCAAATGAGAACAATGAATTGATTCCCACCAGGATGGTAACTGGATGGAGGGTTTGTATTGATTACCGGAGGCTAAATTCTGCTACCCGGAAAGATCATTTCCCCCTTCCCTTTATTGATCAAATGCTTGACAGGTTGGCTGGCTATGAGTACTATTGTTTCTTGGATGGGTACTCAGGATATAATCAAATTGTTGTTGATCCTAAGGATCAAGAAAAAACTGCTTTTACTTGCCCCTTCGGGGTGTTTGCTTATAAAAGAATGCCTTTTGGCTTGTGTAATGCTCCAGGAACCTTCCAAAGATGTATGTTTGCTATTTTTTATGATTTAATTGGTGAATGTATGGAAGTGTTCATGGATGATTTTTCTATATATGGCCCCAACTTTGACAAGTGTTTGAGCAATTTGGAAAGGATTCTTGTTAGGTGCCAAGAAAAGAATTTGGTACTTAATTGGGAAAAATGTCATTTTATGGTAAAAGATGGCATTGTGCTTGGGCACAAGATTTCTGAAAAAGGGATTGAGGTAGATAAGGCTAAAACTGAAATTATTGAAAATCTACCTCCTCCCACTAATATTAAAGGTATAAGAAGCTTTCTTGGTCATGCAGGTTTTTATAGGCGATTTATAAAAGATTTTTCTAAAATTGCTAAGCCTATGACAATTCTCCTTGAAAAAGAAGCTCCTTTTATCTTTAATGATGAGTGTTTGGCTGCTTTTAAATTATTAAAGGAAAAACTTGTTTCAGCCCCTATCATTGTTGCTCCCCAATGGGATTTGCCTTTTGAAATTATGTGTGATGCTAGTGATAATGCAATAGGGGCTGTTCTTTGTCAGAAAAATGGAAAGGTTTTGCATGTGATTTATTATGCTAGTAAGGTTCTGAATGAAGCTCAAAAAAATTATGCTACAACTGAAAAGGAGTTGTTGAGCGTTGTCTATGCTTTAGACAAATTCAGACCTTACGTTTTGGGTACTAAAGTTATTGTGCATACTGACCATGCTGCATTGAAGTACTTGTTTGCTAAGCAGGAAGCTAAACCCAGGCTGATCAGGTGGATCTTACTCTTGCAAGAGTTTGATCTTGAAATTGTGGACAGAAAAGGGAAGGACAATGGTGTAGCAGACCATTTGTCAAGGCTTGAAGAAGGGAACTCCGATCCAATTCCTATTCAAGAGGAGTTCCCAGATGAGAGGCTTTTAGCTATCCAAGAGATAGCTCCATGGTATGTACATTTAGCCAATTTTAAAGCTGCTGGTGTGTTGCCTTCTGATTTGACTTGGCAACAAAAGAAGAAATTTTTACATGATGCTAAATTCTTTTTCTGGGATGAACCTTATTTGTTTAGAGAATGTTCTGATGGGATCATTAGAAGGTGTATTCCAGAAAAAGAATTTGAGGCTATTTTATGGCATTGCCATGGCTCCGATTATGGAGGCCATTTTTCAGGTGAGAGGACTGCAGCTAAAGTCCTCCAAAGTGGTTTTTATTGGCCTACTATCTTCAAAGATAGTAGAGCATTTGTGGTAAGGTGTGATCGCTGTCAACGAACTGGTAATATCTCAAGAAGGAATGAGATGCCCCAAAAAATGATTTTGGAAGTTGAGCTTTTTGATGTTTGGGGCATTGATTTCATGGGACCTTTTCCACCTTCTTTTGGTTGCCAGTATATTTTGGTTGCTGTTGACTATGTTTCTAAATGGGTTGAAGCATCAGCCCTTCCCACAAATGATGGAAAAGTTGTTCTGGATTTTCTGAAGAAAAAGATTTTTACTAGATTTGGGGTGCCAAGAGCAATAATCAGTGATGGAGGTAAGCATTTTTGTAATAAAGCTTTTGAAACTCTTTTGAAAAAATATGGTGTTAGTCATAAAATTGCTACCCCCTATCACCCCCAAACTAGTGGACAAGTAGAGGTTTCTAATAGGGAGTTAAAAAGGATTTTGGAAAAAACAGTTGGTACCTCAAGGAAGGATTGGTCAAAAAAATTGGATGACACCTTGTGGGCTTACCGAACTGCGTTTAAAACTCCTATTGGAACCTCTCCTTACCAGTTGGTTTATGGTAAGACTTGTCATTTACCTGTGGAACTTGAGCATAAAGCCTTTTGGGCTTTGAAACATTTGAACATGGACCCCAAAGAAGCTGGGGATAAAAGACAGGTACAGGTACATGAGCTGGATGAGTTTAGACTCCAAGCATATCACAATGCTAGGATCTACAAAGAAAGAACAAAAAGGTGGCATGATAAGAAAATCTTGCCAAAAGAATTTAGTCCAGGACAGCTTGTGTTATTGTATAACTCAAGGCTGAGGTTGTTCCCTGGAAAGTTGAAGTCAAGATGGACAGGACCATTTTTTGATCACCAAAGTTTTTTCTCATGGTGCGGTTGAGTTGGAAAATCGGGGAACAAAGAACACATTTCTGGTCAATGGGCAAAGGCTGAAACCTTACCTAGGAGGAGATTATGAGAGTCAAGTGATGACTGTTGAACTTGCTGAACCCCCAATTGATTAAGGGGAAGGGTCTATCTCGGACCTTAACATTGAGCTGGTTGGGAGACAACCCAACTTAGGATAGTTTATGTTTCTGCCTTTTTAATTTTTTGCACAACTCTTGTACATAAATAAAAGAAAAGAAATTTTATGTTGTTGCTGCAGGAGGGGCCAGCGCTTAGGCGCTGGAGGCCAACGCACAAGCGTTAGGCCCCTGTTTAAAGTCCCCTGGTTCCAGCGTAGTCCAACGCTTCAGCGTTGGAGGGCTAGCGCTCATGCGCTAGGCCCCTGGAATCCCCAGTTTTATTTTCTATTTTCCAGCGCCACAGCGTTGGAACCCAGCGCCCAGGCGCTGGGACCTCTGATGCCCAGTTTTTATTTTAATTCCAGCGCCCAAGCATTGGTATCCCCAACGCTCAAGCGCTGGAGCTCGGGCAGTTTGCTGATTTTGCTTTTGTTTGCTGTTTTTAGTTTTTAATAAATTTTGTGTTCACCATTTTCTGGAAATTTTAAGATTCTTTGAGTTTTCCCTTGGTTCTAAACTGGTTTTAATTTTTGGGGAACTCAAGAATTCTTGTTTTTAAAGGGTGGACACAAATTTTCAACCCATGACCTTAATTGTGCTGTTTTTGGAACTAACAAGTCAAGCAAGTTTTTACTTGTGAGACTTTTGTTTGTTCATTGTTACAGGATAGGTACCAAAGGAGGAAGAGCCCTCTTGAACTTAAGTGTTCAAAAGTGATTTTTACAATGAGGTTCCCTTGGACCTTTGTGGAAATTTGTTACTATACCAGCTTGTTAGTTTTTATTTTTGTTTTTATAGTTTTTAGTTTTATTTTTAGTTTAGTTTTTCTGTTTTATTTTTGCATGAGTCTTGAGTATATTATCCATTCTGAATGTTGCTATAGCTTTGTGAAATGCTTTATCTGATTGAGCTGTTTTGTGAAAAAGTTATATGTTTTGAAGCAGTTAGGATTGCATGCTGTAGAAAGGATTTTTGATATCTTGATTGTTTTGGTTATTGGCTAAGTCTTTTTCTGAGTTCTAAAAAAGGGTACCACTTACCCTATCTTTTTCTGAGAGCTGAGGACTCTGATTACATGATTGTAAAATTTTTCTGCCTTGTGTTGCATGTTGATTGGAGTTTTGTATACTTTGTGAGTTGTGAAGAGATTATAGGCATTTTTGAAAACTCAGATTTTTGCTTGAAATGTTATATCCACTAGTAGCCCCTTTTGAGCCTTAAAAGAGTCATTCTTTGGAGCCTACTTTGTGTGATAATTTTTAAGTTGTTATTGTGATTCATGGTGAAATTGCTAGAGCTATGTTTGTTGGGTTTCTCTCTAAAAAAGAAGGAAAAAAGTTGAGAAAAAAATAAGGTATGTGCCTTAGAAAAAATAATGAAGTAGTGGGGTGAGAAAGAGTATGAGGGGAGTAAAATTCAAGTCATTCATCCCATACATTCCACTACTTTGTTCAAAAAAAAAAAAAAAAAAAAAAAAAAGAGAAAAATTGAGAGGACCCTTGTGTTGAATTGTTTAAGCTCTTAGTCAAGAAAATCACTTAACAACAAATTCTGAGTCAGCCAATAGAGTTGCCAAGTCTTGAAATCCATACCTTAAATTGTTCAACCCTTTGGCCAAGTTACAACCTTCAAAAAATCTCTTCAAAATCACTTGGTTGCTTTACTTCAGTTTTGATTTGAATTATAGGCAGGATTATTGAGCTTTCTTGTTTTCATGGAGAATATTATTTTTGGTGAGCTTAATTGATGAACTCAAACATGTTAAAAGCCAAGCCTAACTTTCTTGATTCTTTGTCTATAAAACATGCATGTCTTCCTTTTCTGCTAAGCTTTCTTTGAAAGGTTTCTGTGCTTCAAGTTGTAATCAGATAAAACTTTCTCAAAACCCAAGGACGAGTTTTTCTTTAAGTTTTGTCGCTTGAGGACAAGCTGTCGTTGGGTATAGTGGTGTGATGAGTGGATTTTATATGATGTTTTTAGGCTATTTTTAGTCTTTTTATTTTATTATTTTTGAGTCACATATAGGTTTTTTAATCTTTTTATATAGATTTTCTATTTATTTTTCATTTTGCATGTAGATTAGATTTTATTAGATTTTCTAGCTTTATTTTATATTTTTAGGAATTTTTCTAGTTATTTTGTATTTTTAGAAAAAGCTGGTTTAGTTATCATTTTTTGTCCAGGGACCAATATGTAAAGTTTCAGGAAGTCAGGGACCAAATTGTGAAAGTTCAAGAGTGGAGGACTTAAAGTGAAGATTGAGAGAATAGGAGGGCTTGAAATGAAGTGCTAACCAAGGGAGGACCAAAGTGAAAAAGAAGAATATGAAGAATCACTCTCTAATTTAGCACATGGAAAAAATGTTTAAAGGAATTGATGTTAGTGGAGGAAGGGTTTCAGAATTAAACAAGGCTGAGTAGTGGCATTTTATGGCCATCAAAACCCACTACCATGAATGAAGAAGGAAGGAAAAGCTTGAAGATGAAGAAGCAGCGTCCCAACGCTCCAGCGTTGGGATCCCAGCGCTGGAGCGCTGGGGTTCTGACTAGATGATGAGTCAGATGTTGACCCAGCGCCCAAGCGTTGGAAAGCCAGCGCTCAAGCGCTGGGCCTCGGACAGAAAGTAGATTTTTAATGCATCCTAGCGCCCATGCGTTGGGAATGCCAGCGCTCAAGCGCTGGAGGCTGGAATTTTACTATAAATAGGACCCTTTTCTTCACTTGTAAGACACACCTTCATAGAATACAACAAGTATTCTCTCTTTCTCCCTCAAAGATCATTGTTCCTAGGAATTGTGGGAAGCCAAACTTGAGCTCCTATCCAGGGTAATTCAATGATTCTTTTAGCCATGCTTGGCTAATTCTTCTTTTAAGTTTTTGGGTTGTTTTAATTTATAATTCATGTTCTAGTTTTCTTTTACATTTCTGAATAATATCTTCTATTCATGTTTTATTTCTTTGTTCTTCATTAATCTTTATGCGCAAAAGATTTCATGCTTTCTACTTATTCATAAGGCCATTTGGTAAGTAGTAAGGGAAATAGGAAATAGAAAAAGTTATAAGTATACATTTCTTAAGGCTATAAGGATGGACGTAGCTTTGTGTTGGCCCGAATTCCTTCTTCATCTTCTTTTCTAATTAACTAATAACCAAGGCTATGGAGTTAGTAATTAGGTAAGAAAGTTCTACATTTCTTAAGGCTATTAGGATGTAGAAATTTAGGCTATAGCACCATGAATATGAATTTAAAATTCAGAAATTTAGTAGGAGTTTTCTAGCATGTTTTATAAATTATGTAAATCAACCCAAGAGCTTAAATTTTCTCATCTTATTTGCTTTATTATTTTATGCTATTACTCTCTTCTTGTCATAAACCAAACATCAACCATATCATTTTATTTTCTTTGCACAAGTACTAAATTATATAATAATAAGAACACCTATCCCTTGGGTTCGATAATCTTTTATATTACGCGATAGTTTAATCGTACACTTGCGATTTTCTCTATCAAGTTTTTGGCGCCGTTGCCGGGGATAGGTTCTTTCAAGTTCTTGTTTTTATTTTATTTAGTACTTTTTGTTTATATAAAAAAAAAGAAAAAAAAATATTTCTGCCTAACAGTTTGTTGCCATGTGGAAAGAAGATCCTTTAGAGACTATAATCTCTGAAGGGTTGGATTTTGAAGATATTGAAAGCAATGACGAACAGGTCATTGAAATGGCAAGATATCTGGAAGCTGCCCATTTTTCCCCTTCAAAAGAAAATTGGGTAGAGGAGCTGAAAAGAGAGGAAGAAGTTCAAGAGGAAAAGAGGGAATTGAAACCCTTACCTTCCACCCTTAAGTATGTATTTCTTGAGGAAGGTAATAATAAGCCAGTCATTGTGAGTAGTTCCCTCTCTCCTCTTGAAGAAGAAAAACTGGTAAGAATTCTTAGAGCTCATAAATCTGCTTTGGGTTGGACTATTGAGGACATTAAGGGCATAAGCCCCACTGTTTGTATGCATAAAATTTGTTTAGAAGAACAAGTTAAACCTGTAGTCCAACCCCAAAGAAGACTTAATCCTGCCATGAAAGAGGTGGTAAGGAAAGAAGTGATTAAGTTGCTTGATGCAGGGATCATTTATCCCATTTCTGATAGTGAATGGGTTAGTCCTGTTCAGGTAGTTCCCAAGAAAGGGGGAATTACTGTGGTCCCAAATGAGAACAATGAATTGATTCCCACCAGGATGGTAACTGGATGGAGGGTTTGTATTGATTACCGGAGGCTAAATTCTGCTACCCGGAAAGATCATTTCCCCCTTCCCTTTATTGATCAAATGCTTGACAGGTTGGCTGGCTATGAGTACTATTGTTTCTTGGATGGGTACTCAGGATATAATCAAATTGTTGTTGATCCTAAGGATCAAGAAAAAACTGCTTTTACTTGCCCCTTCGGGGTGTTTGCTTATAAAAGAATGCCTTTTGGCTTGTGTAATGCTCCAGGAACCTTCCAAAGATGTATGTTTGCTATTTTTTATGATTTAATTGGTGAATGTATGGAAGTGTTCATGGATGATTTTTCTGTATATGGCCCCAACTTTGACAAGTGTTTGAGCAATTTGGAAAGGATTCTTGTTAGGTGCCAAGAAAAGAATTTGGTACTTAATTGGGAAAAATGTCATTTTATGGTAAAAGATGGCATTGTGCTTGGGCACAAGATTTCTGAAAAAGGGATTGAGGTAGATAAGGCTAAAACTGAAATTATTGAAAATCTACCTCCTCCCACTAATATTAAAGGTATAAGAAGCTTTCTTGGTCATGCAGGTTTTTATAGGCGATTTATAAAAGATTTTTCTAAAATTGCTAAGCCTATGACAATTCTCCTTGAAAAAGAAGCTCCTTTTATCTTTAATGATGAGTGTTTGGCTGCTTTTAAATTATTAAAGGAAAAACTTGTTTCAGCCCCTATCATTGTTGCTCCCCAATGGGATTTGCCTTTTGAAATTATGTGTGATGCTAGTGATAATGCAATAGGGGCTGTTCTTTGTCAGAAAAATGGAAAGGTTTTGCATGTGATTTATTATGCTAGTAAGGTTCTGAATGAAGCTCAAAAAAATTATGCTACAACTGAAAAGGAGTTGTTGAGCGTTGTCTATGCTTTAGACAAATTCAGACCTTACGTTTTGGGTACTAAAGTTATTGTGCATACTGACCATGCTGCATTGAAGTACTTGTTTGCTAAGCAGGAAGCTAAACCCAGGCTGATCAGGTGGATCTTACTCTTGCAAGAGTTTGATCTTGAAATTGTGGACAGAAAAGGGAAGGACAATGGTGTAGCAGACCATTTGTCAAGGCTTGAAGAAGGGAACTCCGATCCAATTCCTATTCAAGAGGAGTTCCCAGATGAGAGGCTTTTAGCTATCCAAGAGATAGCTCCATGGTATGTACATTTAGCCAATTTTAAAGCTGCTGGTGTGTTGCCTTCTGATTTGACTTGGCAACAAAAGAAGAAATTTTTACATGATGCTAAATTCTTTTTCTGGGATGAACCTTATTTGTTTAGAGAATGTTCTGATGGGATCATTAGAAGGTGTATTCCAGAAAAAGAATTTGAGGCTATTTTATGGCATTGCCATGGCTCCGATTATGGAGGCCATTTTTCAGGTGAGAGGACTGCAGCTAAAGTCCTCCAAAGTGGTTTTTATTGGCCTACTATCTTCAAAGATAGTAGAGCATTTGTGGTAAGGTGTGATCGCTGTCAACGAACTGGTAATATCTCAAGAAGGAATGAGATGCCCCAAAAAATGATTTTGGAAGTTGAGCTTTTTGATGTTTGGGGCATTGATTTCATGGGGCCTTTTCCACCTTCTTTTGGTTGCCAGTATATTTTGGTTGCTGTTGACTATGTTTCTAAATGGGTTGAAGCATCAGCCCTTCCCACAAATGATGGAAAAGTTGTTCTGGATTTTCTGAAGAAAAAGATTTTTACTAGATTTGGGGTGCCAAGAGCAATAATCAGTGATGGAGGTAAGCATTTTTGTAATAAAGCTTTTGAAACTCTTTTGAAAAAATATGGTGTTAGTCATAAAATTGCTACCCCCTATCACCCCCAAACTAGTGGACAAGTAGAGGTTTCTAATAGGGAGTTAAAAAGGATTTTGGAAAAAACAGTTGGTACCTCAAGGAAGGATTGGTCAAAAAAATTGGATGACACCTTGTGGGCTTACCGAACTGCGTTTAAAACTCCTATTGGAACCTCTCCTTACCAGTTGGTTTATGGTAAGACTTGTCATTTACCTGTGGAACTTGAGCATAAAGCCTTTTGGGCTTTGAAACATTTGAACATGGACCCCAAAGAAGCTGGGGATAAAAGACAGGTACAGGTACATGAGCTGGATGAGTTTAGACTCCAAGCATATCACAATGCTAGGATCTACAAAGAAAGAACAAAAAGGTGGCATGATAAGAAAATCTTGCCAAAAGAATTTAGTCCAGGACAGCTTGTGTTATTGTATAACTCAAGGCTGAGGTTGTTCCCTGGAAAGTTGAAGTCAAGATGGACAGGACCATTTTTTGATCACCAAAGTTTTTTCTCATGGTGCGGTTGAGTTGGAAAATCGGGGAACAAAGAACACATTTCTGGTCAATGGACAAAGGCTGAAACCTTACCTAGGAGGAGATTATGAGAGTCAAGTGATGACTGTTGAACTTGCTGAACCCCAAATTGATTAAGGGGAAGGGTCTATCTCGGACCTTAACATTGAGCTGGTTGGGAGACAACCCAACTTAGGATAGTTTATGTTTCTGCCTTTTTAATTTTTTGCACAACTCTTGTACATAAATAAAACTTAGTCACAAAGGAATTCGTGTCATGGAAAAAATGAGTCACCGGATGGGAAAATTTTACTCACCTGACGAGTTTCAATGGAAAATACTTGTAAAATAACCTCTTTGTCTGGGAAAAACTCGAGAACCTCACCACCTTGACTAGTCTCATGGGAAAACTCGGTCACGTGAGGGGAAAACTTAGTCACTAAGGAATTAGTGTCATGGGAAAAATTAGTCACCGGATGGGAAAACCTTAGTAAATGGACTAGTTTCAATGGCAAAACCTAGTAAAATAACCTCTTTGTGTTGGAATAACTCGAAAACCTGGCCACTGTGAGTAGTCTCATGGGAAAACTCAGCTACAGGAGGGGGAAACTTAGTCACTAAGGAATGTGTGCCATGGGACTTATGAGTCAACTAATGGGAAAACCTTAGTCACCGAACGAGTTTCGATGGCAAATATTAGTAAAATAACATCTTTGGGTGGTAAAAACTAGAAAACCTTGTCACTGTGAGTAGTGTCATCGGAAAACTCAGTCGCGGTTGGGGAAAATTTAGTAACAAAGGAAATCGTGTCATGGAAAAAATGAGTCACCGGATGGGAAAATTTTACTCACCGGACGAGTTTCAATGGAAAATACTTGTAAAATAACCTCTTTGTGTGGGAAAAACTTGAGAACCTCATCACCTTGACTAGTCTCACGGGAAAACTCAGTCACGTGAGGGGAAAATTTAGTGACTAAGGAATTAGTGTCATGGGAAAAATGAGTCACCGGATGGGAAATCCTTAGTCAATGGACAAGTTTCAATGGCAAAACCTAGTAAAATAACCTCTTTGTGTTGGAATAACTCGAAAACCTGGCCACTATGAGTAGTCTCATGGGAAAAATCAGCCACAGGAGGGGGAAACTTAGTCACTAAGGAATTAGTGCCATGGGACTATTGAGTCAACTAATGGGAAGACCATAGTCACCGAACGAGTTTCCATGGCCAATCCAAGTAAAGTAACATCTTTGTGTGGGAAATACTAGAAAACCTTGTCACTGTGAGTAGTCTCATTGGAAAACTCAGTCGCGGGAGGGGAAAACTTAGTCACAAAGGAATTCGTGTCATGGAAAAAATGAGTCACCGGATGGGAAAATTTTACTCACCTGACGAGTTTCAATGGAAAATACTTGTAAAATAACCTCTTTGTGTGGGAAAAACTCGAGAACCTCACCACCTTGACTAGTCTCATGGGAAAACTCGGTCACGTGAGGGGAAAACTTAGTCACTAAGGAATTAGTGTCATGGGAAAAATTAGTCACCGGATGGGAAAACCTTAGTAAATGGACTAGTTTCAATGGCAAAACCTAGTAAAATAACCTCTTTGTGTTGGAATAACTCGAAAACCTGGCCACTGTGAGTAGTCTCATGGGAAAACTCAGCTACAGGAGGGGGAAACTTAGTCACTAAGGAATGTGTGCCATGGGACTTATGAGTCAACTAATGGGAAACCTTAGTCACCGAACGAGTTTCCATGGCAAATCCAAGTAAAGTAACATCTTTGTGTGGGAAAAACTAGAAAACCTTGTCACTGTGAGTAGTCTCATCGGAAAACTCAGTCGCGGTTGGGGAAAATTTAGTAACAAAGGAAATCGTGTCATGGAAAAAATGAGTCACCGGATGGGAAAATTTTATTCACCGGACGAGTTTCAATGGAAAATACTTGTAAAATAACCTCTTTGTGTGGGAAAAACTCGAGAACCTCATCACCTTGACTAGTCTCACGGGAAAACTCAGTCACGTGAGGGGAAAATTTAGTGACTAAGGAATTAGTGTCATGGGAAAAATGAGTCACCGGATGGGAAATCCTTAGTCAATGGACAAGTTTCAATGGCAAAACCTAGTAAAATAACCTCTTTGTGTTGGAATAACTCGAAAACCTGGCCACTATGAGTAGTCTCATGGGAAAAATCAGCCACAGGAGGGGGAAACTTAGTCACTAAGGAATTAGTGCCATGGGACTATTGAGTCAACTAATGGGAAGACCTTAGTCACCGAACGAGTTTCCATGGCCAATCCAAGTAAAGTAACATCTTTGTGTGGGAAATACTAGAAAACCTTGTCACTGTGAGTAGTCTCATTGGAAAACTCAGTCGCGGGAGGGGAAAACTTAGTCACAAAAGAATTCGTGTCATGGAAAAAATGAGTCACCGGATGGGAAAATTTTACTCACCTGACGAGTTTCAATGGTAAATACTTGTAAAATAACCTCTTTGTGTGGGAAAAACTCGAGAACCTCACCACCTTGACTAGTCTCATGGGAAAACTCGGTCACGTGAGGGGAAAACTTAGTCACTAAGGAATTAGTGTCATGGGAAAAATTAGTCACCGGATGGGAAAACCTTAGTAAATGGACTAGTTTCAATGGCAAAACCTAGTAAAATAACCTCTTTGTGTTGGAATAACTCGAAAACCTGGCCACTGTGAGTAGTCTCATGGGAAAACTCAGCTACAGGAGGGGGAAACTTAGTCACTAAGGAATGTGTGCCATGGGACTTATGAGTCAACTAATGGGAAACCTTAGTCACCGAACGAGTTTCCATGGCAAATCCAAGTAAAGTAACATCTTTGTGTGGGAAAAACTAGAAAACCTTGTCACTGTGAGTAGTCTCATCGGAAAACTCAGTCGCTGGAGTGGAAAACTTAGTCACAAAGGAAATCGTGTCATGGAAAAACTGAGTCACCGTATGGGAAAATTTTACTCACCGGACGAGTTTCAATGGAAAATACTTGTAAAATAACCTCTTTGAGTGGGAAAAACTCGAGAACCTCACCACGTTGACTAGTCTCACGGGAAAACTCAGTCACGTGAGGGGAAAACTTAGTCACTAAGGAATTAGTGTCATGGGAAAAATGAGTCACCGGATGGGAAAACCTTAGTCAATGGACTAGTTTCAATGGCAAAACCTAGTAAACTAACCTCTTTCTGTTGGAATAACTCGAAAACCTGGCCACTGTGAGTAGTCTCATGGTTAAACTCAGCCACAGGAGGGGGAAACTTAGTCACTAAGGAATTAATGCCAAAGGACTAATGAGTCAACTAATGGGAAAACCTTAGTCACCAAACGAGTTTCCATGGAAAATCCTAGTAAAGTAACATCTTTGTGTGGGAAAAACTAGAAAACCTTGTCACTGTGAGTAGTCTCATTGGAAAACACAGTCGCTGTTGGGGAAAATTTAGTAACAAAGGAATTTGTGTCATAGAAAAAATGAGTCACCGGATGGGAAAAGTTTACTCACCGGACGAGTTTCAATGGAAAATACTTGTAAAATAACCTCTTTGTGTGGGAAAAACTCGAGAACCTCATCACCTTGACTAGTCTCACGGGAAAACTCAGTCACGTGAGGGGAAAACTTAGTCACTAAGGAATTAGTGTCATGGGAAAAATGAGTCACCGGACGGGAAAACCTTCGTCAATGGACTAGTTTCAATGGAAAAACCTAGTAAACTAACCTCTTTGTGTTGGAATAACTCGAAAACCTAGCCACTGTGAGTAGTCTCATAGGAAAACTCAGCCACAGGAGGGGGAAACTTAGTCACTAAAGAATTAGTGCCGTGGGACTAATGAGTCAACTAATGGGAAAACCTTAGTCACCAAACGAGTTTCCATGGCTAATCCTAGTAAAGTAACATCTTTGTGTGGGAAAAACTAAAAAACCTTGTCACTGTGAGTAGTCTCATCGGAAAACTCAGTCGCGGTTGGGGAAAATTTAGTAACAAAGGAATTCGTGTCATGGAAAAAATGAGTCACCGGATGGGAAAATTTTATTCACCGGACGAGTTTCAATGGAAAATACTTGTAAAATAACCTCTTTGTGTGGGAAAAACTCGAGAACCTCATCACCTTGACTTGTCTCACTGGAAAACTCAGTCACGTGAGGGGAAACTTAGTCACTAAGGAATTAGTGTCATGGGAAAAATGAGTCACCGGATGGGGAAACCTTCGTCAATGGACTAGTTTCAGTGGCAAAACCTAGTAAACTAACCTCTTTGTGTTGGAATAACTCGAAAACCTGGCCACTGTGAGTAGTCTCATGGGAAAACTCAGCCACAGGAGGGGGAAACTTAGTCACTAAGGAATTAATGCCATAGGACTAATGAGTCAACTAATGGGAAAACCTTAGTCACCAAACGAGTTTCCATGGCAAATCCTAGTAAAGTAACATCTTTGTGTGGGAAAAACTAGAAAACCTTGTCACTGTGAGTAGTCTCATTGGAAAACTCAGTCGCGGGAGGGGAAAACTTAGTCACAAAGGAATTCGTGTCATGGAAAAAATGAGTCACCGGATGGGAAAATTTTACTCACCTGACGAGTTTCAATGGAAAATACTTGTAAAATAACCTCTTTGTGTGGGAAAAACTCGAGAACCTCATCACCTTGACTAGTCTCACGGGAAAACTCGGTCACGTGAGGGGAAAACTTAGTCACTAAGGAATTAGTGTCATGTGAAAAATGAGTCACCGGACGGGAAAACCTTCGTCAATGGACTAGTTTCAATGGAAAAACCTAGTAAACTAACCTCTTTGTGTTGGAATAACTCGAAAACCTAGCCACTGTGAGTAGTCTCATGGGAAAACTCAGCCACAGGAGGGGGAAACTTAGTCACTAAAGAATTAGTGCCGTGGGACTAATGAGTCAACTAATGGGAAAACCTTAGTCACCAAACGAGTTTCCATGGCTAATCCTAGTAAAGTAACATCTTTGGGTGGGAAAAACTAGAAAACCTTGTCACTGTGAGTAGTCTCATCGGAAAACTCAGTCGCTGGAGTGGAAAACTTAGTCACAAAGGAAATCGTGTCATGGAAAAACTGAGTCACCGTATGGGAAAATTTTACTCACCGGACGAGTTTCAATGGAAAATACTTGTAAAATAACCTCTTTGAGTGGGAAAAACTCGAGAACCTCACCACGTTGACTAGTCTCACGGGAAAACTCAGTCACGTGAGGGGAAAACTTAGTCACTAAGGAATTAGTGTCATGGGAAAAATGAGTCACCGGATGGGAAAACCTTAGTCAATGGACTAGTTTCAATGGCAAAACCTAGTAAACTAACCTCTTCCTGTTGGAATAACTCGAAAACCTGGCCACTGTGAGTAGTCTCATGGTTAAACTCAGCCACAGGAGGGGGAAACTTAGTCACTAAGGAATTAATGCCATAGGACTAATGAGTCAACTAATGGGAAAACCTTAGTCACCAAACGAGTTTCCATGGAAAATCCTAGTAAAGTAACATCTTTGTGTGGGAAAAACTAGAAAACCTTGTCACTGTGAGTAGTCTCATTGGAAAACACAGTCGCGGTTGGGGAAAATTTAGTAACAAAGGAATTTGTGTCATAGAAAAAATGAGTCACCGGATGGGAAAAGTTTACTCACCGGACGAGTTTCAATGGAAAATACTTGTAAAATAACCTCTTTGTGTGGGAAAAACTCGAGAACCTCATCACCTTGACTAGTCTCACGGGAAAACTCAGTCACGTGAGGGGAAAACTTAGTCACTAAGGAATTAGTGTCATGGGAAAAATGAGTCACCGGACGGGAAAACCTTCGTCAATGGACTAGTTTCAATGGAAAAACCTAGTAAACTAACCTCTTTGTGTTGGAATAACTCGAAAACCTAGCCACTGTGAGTAGTCTCATAGGAAAACTCAGCCACAGGAGGGGGAAACTTAGTCACTAAAGAATTAGTGCCGTGGGACTAATGAGTCAACTAATGGGAAAACCTTAGTCACCAAACGAGTTTCCATGGCTAATCCTAGTAAAGTAACATCTTTGTGTGGGAAAAACTAAAAAACCTTGTCACTGTGAGTAGTCTCATCGGAAAACTCAGTCGCGGTTGGGGAAAATTTAGTAACAAAGGAATTCGTGTCATGGAAAAAATGAGTCACCGGATGGGAAAATTTTATTCACCGGACGAGTTTCAATGGAAAATACTTGTAAAATAACCTCTTTGTGTGGGAAAAACTCGAGAACCTCACCACGTTGACTAGTCTCACGGGAAAACTCAGTCACGTGAGGGGAAAACTTAGTCACTAAGGAATTAGTGTCATGGGAAAAATGAGTCACCGGATGGGGAAACCTTCGGCAATGGACTAGTTTCAGTGGCAAAACCTAGTAAACTAACCTCTTCCTGTTGGAATAACTCGAAAACCTGGCCACTGTGAGTAGTCTCATGGTTAAACTCAGCCACAGGAGGGGGAAACTTAGTCACTAAGGAATTAATGCCATAGGACTAATGAGTCAACTAATGGGAAAACCTTAGTCACCAAACGAGTTTCCATGGAAAATCCTAGTAAAGTAACATCTTTGTGTGGGAAAAACTAGAAAACCTTGTCACTGTGAGTAGTCTCATTGGAAAACACAGTCGCGGTTGGGGAAAATTTAGTAACAAAGGAATTTGTGTCATAGAAAAAATGAGTCACCGGATGGGAAAAGTTTACTCACCGGACGAGTTTCAATGGAAAATACTTGTAAAATAACCTCTTTGTGTGGGAAAAACTCGAGAACCTCATCACCTTGACTAGTCTCACGGGAAAACTCGGTCACGTGAGGGGAAAACTTAGTCACTAAGGAATTAGTGTCATGTGAAAAATGAGTCCCCGGACGGGAAAACCTTCGTCAATGGACTAGTTTCAATGGAAAAACCTAGTAAACTAACCTCTTTGTGTTGGAATAACTCGAAAACCTAGCCACTGTGAGTAGTCTCATGGGAAAACTCAGCCACAGGAGGGGGAAACTTAGTCACTAAAGAATTAGTGCCGTGGGACTAATGAGTCAACTAATGGGAAAACCTTAGTCACCAAACGAGTTTCCATGGCTAATCCTAGTAAAGTAACATCTTTGGGTGGGAAAAACTAGAAAACCTTGTCACTGTGAGTAGTCTCATCGGAAAACTCAGTCGCGGTTGGGGAAAATTTAGTAACAAAAGAATTCGTGTCATGGAAAAAATGAGTCACCGGATGGGAAAATTTTATTCACCGGACGAGTTTCAATGGAAAATACTTGTAAAATAACCTCTTTGTGTGGGAAAAACTCGAGAACCTCATCACCTTGACTTGTCTCACGGGAAAACTCAGTCACGTGAGGGGAAACTTATTCACCGGATGGGAAAACCTTCGTCAATGGACTAGTTTCAATGGCAAAACCTAGTAAACTAACCTCTTTGTGTCGGAATAACTCGAAAACCTGGCCACTGTGAGTAGTCTCATGGGAAAACTCAGCCACAGGAGGGGAAAACTTAGTCACTAAGGAATTAGTGCCATGGGACTTATGAGTCAACTAATGGGAAAACCTTAGTCACTGAACGAGTTTCCATGGCAAATCCTTGTATAGTAACATCTTTGTGTGGGAAAAACTAAAAAACCTTGTCACTGTGAGTAGTCTCATCGGAAAACTAAGTCGCGGTTGGGGAAAATTTAGTCACAAAGGAATTCGTGTCATTAAAAAAATGAGTCACCGGATGGGAAAATTTTACTCACCGGACGAGTTTCTATGGAAAATACTTGTAAAATAACCTCTTTGTGTGGGAAAAACTCGAGAACCTCATCACCTTGACTTGTCTAACGGGAAAACTCAGTCACGTGAGGGGAAAACTTAGTCACTAAGGAATTAGTGTCATGGGAAAAATGAGTCACCGGATGGGAAAACCTTCGTCAATGGACTAGTTTCAATGGCAAAACCTAGTAAACTAACCTCTTTGTGTTGGAATAACTCGAAAACCTGGCCACTGTGAGGAGTCTCATGGGAAAACTCAGCCACACGAGGGGGAAACTTAGTCACTAAGGAATTAGTGCCATGGGACTTATGAGTCAACTAATGGGAAAACCTTAGTCACAAAACGAGTTTCCAAGGCAAATCCTAGTAAAGTAACATCTTTGTGTGGGAAAAACTAGAAAACCTTGTCACTGTGAGTAGTCTCATCGGAAAACTCAGTCGCGGGAGGGGAAAACTTAGTCACAAAGGAATTCATGTCATGGAAAAAATGAGTCACCGGATGGGA
Organism: Acmispon strigosus; assembly: GCA_030819835.1. Classification (NCBI taxonomy): domain Eukaryota; kingdom Viridiplantae; phylum Streptophyta; class Magnoliopsida; order Fabales; family Fabaceae; genus Acmispon; species Acmispon strigosus. Next base: position 18,186,120 of record JAUAMA010000004.1, on the reverse strand, counting down.
AAATTTTACTCACCGGACGAGTTTCAATGGAAAATACTTGTAAAATAACCTCTATGTGTGGGAAAAACTCGAGAACCTCACCACCTTGACTAGTCTCATGGGAAAACTCGGTCACGTGAGGGGAAAACTTAGTCACTAAGGAATTAGTGTCATGGGAAAAATGAGTCACCGGATGGGAAAACCTTAGTCAATGGACTAGTTTCAATGGAAAAACCTAGTTATATAACCTCTTTGTGTTGGAATAACTCGAAAACCTGGCCACTGTGAGTAGTGTCATGGGAAAACTCAGCCACTGGAGGGGGAAACTTAGTCACTAAGTAATTAGAGCCATGCGACTAATGAGTCAACTAATGGGAAACCCTTAGTCACCGAACGAGTTTCGATGGCAAATCTTAGTAAAATAACATCTTTGGGTGGTAAAAACTAGAAAACCTTGTCACTGTGAGTAGTCTCATCGGAAAACTCAGTCGCGGTTGGGGAAAATTTAGTAACAAAGGAAATCGTGTCATGGAAAAAATGAATCACCGGATGGGAAAATTTTATTCACCGGACGAGTTTCAATGGAAAATACTTGTAAAATAACCTCTTTGTGTGGGAAAAACTCGAGAACCTCATCACCTTGACTAGTCTCACGGGAAAACTCAATCACGTGAGGGGAAAATTTAGTGACTAAGGAATTAGTGTCATGGGAAAAATGAGTCACCGGATGGGAATTCCGTAGTCAATGGACAAGTTTCAATGGCAAAACCTAGTAAAATAACCTCTTTGTGTTGGAATAACTCGAAAACCTGGCCACTATGAATAGTCTCATGGGAAAAATCAGCCACAGGAGGGGGAAACTTAGTCACTAAGGAATTAGTGCCATGGGACTATTGAGTCAACTAATGGGAAGACCTTAGTCACCGAACGAGTTTCCATGGCCAATCCAAGTAAAGTAACATCTTTGTGTGGGAAATACTAGAAAACCTTGTCACTGTGAGTAATCTCATCGGAAAACTCAGTCGCGGGAGAGGAAAACTTAGTCATAAAGGAATTCGTGTCATGGAAAAAATGAGTCACCGGATGGGAAAGTTTTACTCACCGGACGAGTTTCAATAGAAAATACTTGTAAAATAACCTCTTTGTGTGGGAAAAACTCGAGAACCTCATCACCTTGACTAGTCTCACAAGAAAACTCAGTCACGTGAGGGGAAAACTTAGTCACTAAGGAATTAGTGTCATGGGAAAAATGAGTCACCGGATGGGAAAACCTTAGTCAATGGACTAGTTTCAATGGCAAAACCTAGTAAAATAACCTCTTTGTGTTGGAATAACTCGAAAACCTGGCTACTGTGAGTAGTCTCATGGGAAAACTCAGCCACAGGAGGGGGAAACTTAGTCACTAAGGAATTAGTGCCATGGGACTAATGAGTCAACTAATGGGAAAACCTTAGTCACCGAACGAGTTTCCATGGAAAATCCTAGTAAAATAACCTCTTTAAATGGGAAAAACTAGAAAACCTTGTCACTGTAAGTAGTCTCATCGGAAAACTCAGTCGCGGGAGGGGAAAAGATAGTCACAAAGGCATTCGTTTTATGGAAAAAAATGAGTCACCGGATGGGAAAATTTTACTCACCTGACGAGTTTCAATGGAAAATAGTTGTAAAATAACCTCTTTGTGTGGGAAAAACTCGAGAACCTCACCACCTTCACTAGTCTCGCAGGAAAACTCAGTTACATGAGGGGAAAACTTAGTGACTAAGGAATTATTGTCATGGGAAAAATGAGTCACCAGATGGGAAATCCTTAGTCAATGGACTAGTTTCAATGGCAAAACCTAGTAAAATAACCTCTTTGTGTTGGAATAACTCGAAAACCTGGCCACTGTGAGTAGTCTCATGGGAAAACTCAGCCACAGGAGGGGGAAACTTAGTCACTAAGGAATTAGTGACATGGGACTATTGAGTCAACTAATGGGAAGACCTTAGTCACCGAACGAGTTTCCATGGCAAATCCAAGTAAAGTAACATCTTTGTGTGGGAAAAACTAGAAAACCTTGTCACTGTGAGTAGTCTCATCGGAAAACTCAGTCGCGGGAGGGGAAAACTTAGTCACAAAGGCATTCGTTTTATGGAAAAAAAATGAGTCACCGGATGGGAAAATTTTACTCACCTGACGAATTTCAATGGAAAATACTTGTAAAATAACCTCTTTGTGTGGGAAAAACTCGAGAACCTCGCCACCTTCACTAGTCTCCTGGGAAAAGTCAGTCACGTGAGGGGAAAACTTAGTCACTAAGGAATTAGTGTCATGGGAAAAATGAGTCACCGGATGGGAAATCCTTAGTCTATGGACTAGTTTCAATGGCAAAACCTAGTAAAATAACCTCTTTGTGTTGGAATAACTCGAAAACCTGGCCACTGTGAGTAGTCTCATGGGAAAACTCAGCCACAGGAGGGGGAAACTTAGTCACTAAGGAATTAGTGCCATGGGACTATTGAGTCAACTAATTGGAAGACCTTAGTCACCGAACGAGTTTCCATGGCAAATCCAAGTAAAGTAACATCTTTGTGTGGGAAAAACTAGAAAACCTTGTCACTGTGAGTAGTCTCATTGGAAAACTCAGTCGAAGGAGGGGAAAACTTAGTCACAAAGGAATTCGTTTTATGGAAAAAATGAGTCACCGGATGGGAAAATTTTACTCACCGGACGAGTTTCAATGGAAAATACTTGTAAAATAACCTCTTTGTGTGGGAAAAACTCGAGAACCTCATCACCTTGACTAGTCTCACGGGAAAACTCAATCACGCGAGGGGAAAACTTAGTCACTAAGGAATTAGTGTCATGGGAAAAATGAGTCACCGGATGGGAAAACCTTAGTCAATAGACTAGTTTCAATGGTAAAACCCAGTAAAATAACCTCTTTGTGTTGGAATGACGCGAAAACCTGGCCATTGTGAAAAGTCTCATGGGAAAACTCAGCCACAGGAGGGGGAAACTTAGTGACTAAGGAATTAGTGCCATGGTACTAATGAGTCAACTATTGGGAAAACCTTAGCCACCGAACGAGTTTCCATTGAAAATCCTAGTAAAATAACCTCTTTGAATGGGAAAAACTAGAAAACCTTGTCACTATAAGTAGTCTCATCGGCAAACTCAGTCGCAGGAGGGGAAAACTTAGTCACAAAGGCATTCGTTTTATGGAAAAAAATAAGTCACCGGATGGGAAAATTATACTCACCGGACGAGTTTCAATGGAGAATACTTGTAAAATAACTTTGTGTGGGAAAAAGTCGAGAACCTCATCACCTTGACTAGTCTCACGGGAAAACTCAGTCACGTGAGGGGAAAACTTAGTCACTAAGAAATTAGTGTCATGGGAAAAATGAGTCACCGGATGGGAAAACCTTAGTCAATGGACTAGTTTCAATGGCAAAACCTAGTAAAATAACCTCTTTGTGTTGGAATAACTCGAAAACCTGGCCACTGTGAGTAGTCTCATGGGAAAACTCAGCCACAGGAGGGGGAAACTTAGTGACTAAGGAATTAGTGTCATGGGACTAATGAGTCAACTAATGGGAAATCCTTAGTCACCGAACGAGTTTCCACGGCAAATCCTAGTTAAGTAACTTCTTTGTGTGGGAAAAATTAGAAAACCTTGTCACTGTGAGTAGTCTCATCGGAAAACTCATTCGCGGGAGGGGAAAACTTAGACACGAAGGAATTCGTGTCATGGAAAAAATGAGTCACCGGATGGGAAAATTTTACTCACCGGACGAGTTTCAATGGAAAATAATTGTAAAATAACCTCTTTGTGTGGGAAAAACTCGAGAACCTCATCACCTTGACTAGTCTCACGGGAAAACTCAGTCACATGAGGGGAAAACTTAGTGACTAAGGAATTATTGTCATGGGAAAAATGAGTCACCAGATGGGAAATCCTTAGTCAATGGACTAGTTTCAATGGCAAAACCTAGTAAAATAACCTCTTTGTGTTGGAATAACTCGAAAACCTGGCCACTATGAGTAGTCTCATGGGAAAACTCAGCCACGGGAGGGGGAAACTTAGTCACTAAGGAATTAGTGCCATGGGACTAATGAGTCAACAAATGGGAAATCCTTAGTCACCGAACGAGTTTCCACGGCAAATCCTAGTAAAGTAACCTCTTTGTGTGGGAAAAACTAGAAAACCTTGTCACTGTAAGTAGTCTCACCGGAAAACTCAATCGCGGGAAGGGAAAACTTAGTCACAAAGGAATTCGTGTCGTGGAAAAAATAAGTCACCGGATGGGAAAATTTTACTCACCGGACGAGTTTCAATGGAAAATACTTGTAAAATAACCTCTTTGTGTGGGAAAAACTCGAGAACCTCGCCACCTTCACTAGTCTCCTGGGAAAAGTCAGTCACGTGAGGGGAAAACTTAGTCACTAAGGAATTAGTGTCATGGGAAAAATGAGTCACCGGATGGGAAATCCTTAGTCTATGGACTAGTTTCAATGGCAAAACCTAGTAAAATAACCTCTTTGTGTTGGAATAACTCGAAAACCTGGCCACTGTGAGTAGTCTCATGGGAAAACTTAGCCACAGGAGGGGGAAACTTAGTCACTAAGGAATTAGTGCCATGGGACTATTGAGTCAACTAATGGGAAGACCTTAGTCACCGAACGAGTTTCCATGGCAAATCCAAGTAAAGTAACATCTTTGTGTGGGAAAAACTAGAAAACCTTGTCACTGTGAGTAGTCTCATCGGAAAACTCAGTCGCGGGAGGGGAAAACTTTGTCATAAAGGAATTCGTGTCATGGAAAAAATGAGTCACCGGATGGGAAAATTTTACTCACCGGACGAGTTTCAATGGAAAATACTTGTAAAATAACCTCTTTGTGTAAGAAAAACTCGAGAACCTCATCACCTTGACTAGTCTCACGGGAAAACTCAATCAGGCGAGGGGAAAACTTAGTCACTAAGGAATTAGTGTCATGGGAAAAATGAGTCACCGGATGGGAAAACCTTAGTCAATAGACTAGTTTAAATGGTAAAACCTAGTAAAATAACCTCTTTGTGTTGGAATGACGAGAAAACCTGGCAATTGTGAATAGTCTCATGGGAAAACTCAGCCACAGGAGGGGGAAACTTAGTGACTAAGGAATTAGTGCCATGGTACTAATGAGTCAACTAATGGGAAAACCTTAGCCACCGAACGAGTTTCCATTGAAAATCCTAGTAAAATAACCTCTTTGAATGGGAAAAACTAGAAAACCTTGTCACTATAAGTAGTCTCATCGGCAAACTCAGTCGCAGGAGGGGAAAACTTAGTCACAAAGGCATTCGTTTTATGGAAAAAAATGAGTCACCGGATGGGAAAATTATACTCACCGGACGAGTTTCAATGGAGAATACTTGTAAAATAACTTTGTGTGGGAAAAAGTCGAGAACCTCATCACCTTGACTAGTCTCACGGGAAAACTCAGTCACGTGAGGGGAAAACTTAGTCACAAAGAAATTAGTGTCATGGGAAAAATGAGTCACCGGATGGGAAAACCTTAGTCAATGGACTAGTTTCAATGGCAAAACCTAGTAAAATAACCTCTTTGTGTTGGAATAACTCGAAAACCTGGCCACTGTGAGTAGTCTCATGGGAAAACTCAGCCACAGGAGGGGGAAACTTAGTGACTAAGGAATTAGTGCCATGGGACTAATGAGTCAACTAATGGGAAATCCTTAGTCACCGAACGAGTTTCTACAGCAAATCCTAGAAAAGTAACTTCTTTGTGTGGGAAAAATTAGAAAACCTTGTCACTGTGAGTAGTCTCATCGGAAAACTCATTCGCGGGAGGGGAAAACTTAGTCCCGAAGGAATTCGTGTCATGGAAAAAATGAGTCACCGGATGGGAAAATTTTACTCACCGGACGAGTTTCAATGGAAAATAATTGTAAAATAACCTCTTTGTGTGGGAAAAACTCGAGAACCTCATCACCTTGACTAGTCTCACGGGAAAACTCAGTCACATGAGGGGAAAACTTAGTGACTAAGGAATTAGTGTCATGGGAAAAATGAGTCACCGGATGAGAAATCCTTTGTCAATGGACTAGTTTCAATGGCTAAACCTAGTAAAATAAACTCTTTGTGTTGGAATAACTCAAAAACCTGGCCACTATGAGTAGTCTCATGGGAAAACTCAGCCACGGGAGGGGGAAACTTAGTCACTAAGGAATTAGTGCCATGGGACTAATGAGTCAACTAATGGGAAATCCTTAGTCACCGAACGAGTTTCCACGGCAAATCCTAGTAAAGTAACCTCTTTGTGTGGGAAAAACTAGAAAACCTTGTCACTGTAAGTAGTCTCACCAGAAAACTCAATCGCGGGAAGGGAAAACTTAGTCACAAAGGAATTCGTGTCATGGAAAAATAAGTCACCGGATGGGAAAATTTTACTCACCGGACGAGTTTCAATGGAAAATACATGTAAAATAACTTTGTGTGGGAAAAACTCGAGAACCTCATCACCTTGACTAGTCTCACGGGAAAACTCAGTCACATGAGGGGAAAACTTAGTGTCTAAGGAATTAGTGTCATGGGAAAAATGAGTCACCGGATGGGAAAACCTTAGTCAATGGACTAGTTTCAATGGCAAAACCTAGTAAAATAACCTTTTTGTGTTGGAATAACTCGAAAACCTGGCCACTGTGAGTAGTCTCATGGGAAAACTCAGCCACAGGAGGGGGAAACTTAGTCACTAAGGAATTAGTGCCATGGGACTAATGAGTCAACTAATGGGAAATCCTTAGTCACCGAACGAGTTTCCACGGCAAATCCAAGTAAAGTAACTTCTTTGTGTGGGAAAAATTAGAAAACCTTGTCACTGTGAGTAGTCTCATCGGAAAACTCAATCGCGGGAGGGGAAAACTTAGTCACAAAGGAATTCGTGTCATGGAAAAAATGAGTCACCGGATGGGAAAGTTTTACTCACCGGACGAGTTTCAATGGAAAATACTTGTAAAATAACCTCTTTGTGTGGGAAAAACTAGAGAACCTCATCACCTTGACTAGTCTCACGGGAAAACTCAGTCACATGAGGGGAAAACTTAGTGACTAAGGAATTAGTGTCATGGGAAAAATGAGTCACCGGATGGGAAAACCTTAGTCAATGGACTCGTTTCAATGGCAAAACCTAGTAAAATAATCTCTTTGTGTTGGAATAACTCGAAAACCTGGCCACTGTGAGTAGTCTCATGGGAAAACTCAGCCACAGGAGGGGGAAACTTAGTCACTAAGGAATTAGTTCCATGGGACTAATGAGTCAACTAATGGGAAAACTTTAGTCACCGAACTTGTTTCTATGGCAAGTCTTAGTAAAGTAACATCTTTGTGTGGGAAAAACTAGAAATCCTTGTCACTGTGAGTAGTCTCAACGGAACACTTAGTCGCAGGAGGGGAAAACTTAGTCATAAAGGAATTCGTTTTATGGAAAAAATGAGTCACCGGATGAGAAAATTTTACTCACCGGACGAGTTTCAATGGAAAATACTTGTAAAATAACCTCTTTGTGTTGGAAAAACTCGAGAACCTCATCACCTTGACTAGTCTCACGGGAAAACTCAATCACGTGAGGGGAAATCTTAGTCTCTAAGGAATTAGTGTCATGGGAAAAATGAGTCACCGGATGGGAAAACCTTAGTCAATGGACTCGTTTCAATGGCAAAACCTAGTAAAATAACCTCTTTGTGTTGGAATAACGCGAAAACCTGGCCACTGTGACTAGTCTCATGGGAAAACTCAGCCACAAGAGGGGGGAACTTAGTCACTAAGGAATTAGTGCCATGGGACTAATGAGTCAACTAATGGGAAAACCTTAGTCACCGAACGAGTTTCCATGGCAAATCGTAGTAAAGTAACATCTTTGTGTGGGAAAAACTAGAAAACCTTGTCACTGTGAGTAGTCTCATTGGAAAACTCAGTCGAAGGAGGGGAAAACTTAGTCACAAAGGAATTCGTTTTATGGAAAAAATGAGTCACCGGATGGGAAAACCTTAGTCAATGGACTAGTTTCAATGGCAAAACCTAGTAAAATAACCTCTTTGTGTTGGAATAACGCGAAAACCTAGCCACTGTGAGTAGTCTCATGGAAAAACTCAGCCACAGGAGGGGGAAACTTAGTCACTAAGGAATTAGTGCCATGGGACTAATGAGTCAACTAATGGGAAATCCTTAGTCACCGAACGAGTTTCCGCGGCAAATCCTAGTAAAATATCTAGAAAACCTTGTCACTGTGAGTAGTCTCATCGGAAAACTCAGTCGCGCGAGGGGAAAACTTAGTCTCTAAGGAATTCGTGTCATGGAAAAAATGAGTCACCGGATGGGAAAACCTTAGTCAATGGACTAGTTTCAAGGGTAAAACCTAATAAAATAACCTCTTTGTGTTGGAATAACTCGAAAACCTGGCACTGTGAGTAGTCTCATGGGAAAACTCAGCCACAGGAGGGGGAAACTTAGTCACTAAGGATTTAGTGCCATGGGACTAATGAGTCAACTAATGGGAAATCCTTAGTCACCGAAGGAGTTTCCACGGCAAATTCTAGTAAAGTAACCTCTTTGGGTTGGAATAACTAGAAAACCTTGTCACTGTGAGTAGTCTCATCGGAAAACTCAATCGCGGGAGGGGAAAACTTAGTCACCAAGGAATTCGTGTCATGGAAAAAATGAGTCATCGGATGGGAAAATTTTACTCACCGGACGAGTTTCAATGGAAAATACTTGTAAAATAACCTTTTTGTGTGGGAAAAACTCGCGAACCTCATCACCTTGACTAGTCTCACGGTAAAACTCAGTCACGTGAGGGGAAAACTTAGTCACTAAGGAATTAGTGTCATGGGAAAAATGAGTCACCGGATGGGAAAACCTTAGTCAATGGACTAGTTTCAATGGCAAAACCTAGCAAATTAACCTCTTTGTGTTGGAATAACTTGAAAACCTGACCACTGTGAGTAGTCTCATGGGAAAACTCAGCCACAGGAGGGGGAAACTTAGTCACTAAGGAATTAGTGCCATGGGAAAAATGAGTCAACTAATGGGAAATCCTTAGTCACCGAACGAGTTTCCACGGCAAATCCTAGTAAAGTAACCTCTTTGTGTAGGATAACTAGAAAACCTTGTCACTGTGAGTAGTCTCATCGGAAAACTCAGTCGCGGGAGGGGAAAACTTAGTCACCAAGGAATTCGTGTCATGGAAAAAATGAGTCACCGGATGGGAAAATTTTACTCACCGGACGAGTTTCAATGGAAAATACTTGTTAATTAACCTCTTTGTGTGGGAAAAACTCGAGAACCTCATCACCTTGACTAGTCTCACGGGAAAACTCAGTCACGTGAGGGGAAAACTTAGCCTCTAAGGAATTAGTGTCATGGTAAAAATGAGTCACCGGATGGGAAAACCTTAGTCAATGGACTAGTTTCAATGGCAAAACCTAGCAAATTAACCTCTTTGTGTTGGAATAACTCGAAAACCTGACCACTGTGAGTTGTCTCATGGGAAAACTCAGCCACAGGAGGGGGAAACTTAGTCACTAAGGAATTAGTTCCATGGGACTAATGAGTCAACTAATGGGAAAACCTTAGTCACCGAACGAGTTTCCATGGCAAATCGTAGTAAAGTAACGTCTTTGTGTGGGAAAAACTAGAAAACCTTGTCACTGTGACTAGTCTCATCGGAAAACTCAGTCGCAGGAGGGGAAAACTTAGTCACAAAGGAATTCGTTTTATGGAAAAAATGAGTCACCGGATGGGAAAATTTTACTCACCGGACGAGTTTCAATGGAAAATACTTGTAAAATAACCTCTTTGTGTGGGAAAAACTCGAGAACCTCATCTCCTTGACTAGTCTCACGGGAAAACTCAGTCACGTGAGGGGAAAACTTAGTCTCTAAGGAATTAGTGTCATGGTAAAAATGAGTCACCGGATGGGAAAACCTTAGTCAATGGACTAGTTTCGATGGCAAAACCTAGTAAATTAACCTCTTTGTGTTGGAATAACTCGAAAACCTGACCACTGTGAGTAGTCTCATGGGAAAACTCAGCCACAAGAGGGGGAAATTTAGTCACTAAGGAATTAGTTCCATGGGACTGATGAGTCAACTAATGGGAAAACCTTAGTCACCGAACGAGTTTCCATGGCAAATCGTAGTAAAGTAACATCTTTGTGTGGGAAAAACTAGAAAACCTTGTCACTGTGAGTAGTCTCATCGGAAAACTCAGTCGCAGGAGGGGAAAACTTAGTCACAAAGGAATTCGTTTTATGGAAAAAATGAGTCACCGGATGGGAAAATTTTACTCACCGGACGAGTTTCAATGGAAAATACTTGTAAAATAACTTTGTGTGGGAAAATCTCGAGAACCTCATCGCCTTGACTAGTCTCACGGGAAAACTCAGCCACATGAGGGGAAAACTTAGTCACTAAGGAATTAGTGTCATGGGAAAAATGAGTCACCGGATGGGAAAACCTTAGTCAATGGACTAGTTTCAATGGCAAAACCTAGTAAAATAACCTCTTTGTGTTGGAATAACGCGAAAACCTGGCCACTATGACTAGTCTCATGGAAAAACTCAGCCACAGGATGGGGAAACTTAGTCACTAGGGAATTAGTGCCATGGGACTAATGAGTCAACTAATGGGAAATCCTTAGTCACCGAACGAGTTTCCGCGGCAAATCCTAGTAAAGTAACATATTTGTGTGGGAAAAACGAGAAAACCTTGTCACTGTGAGGAGTCTCATCGGAAAACTCAGTCGCGGGAGGGGAAAACTTAGTCACAAAGGAATTCGTGTCATGGAAAAACTGAGTCACCGTATGGGAAAATTTTACTCACCGGACGAGTTTCAATGGAAAATACTTGTAAAATAACCTCTTTGTGTGGGAAAAACTCGAGAACCTCATCACCTTGACTAGTCTCACGGGAAAACTCAGTCACGTGAGGGGAAAACTTAGTCACTAAGGAAATAGTGTCATGGGAAAAATGAGTCACCGGATGGGAAAACCTTTGTCAATGGACTAGTTTCAATGGCAAAACCTAGTAAAATAACCTCTTTGTGTTGGAATAACTCGAAAACCTGACCACTGTGAGTAGTCTCATGGGAAAACTCAGCCACAGGAGGGGGAAACTTAGTCACTAAGGAATTAGTGCCATGGGACTAATGAGTCAACTAATGGGAAAACCTTAGTCACCGAACGAGTTTCCATGGCAAATTCTAGTAAAGTAACATCTTTGTGTGGGAAAAACTAGAAAACCTTGTCACTGTGAGTAGTTACATCGGAAAACTCAGTCGCAGGAGGGGAAAACCTAGTCACAAAGGAATTCGTTTTATGGAAAAAATGAGTCACCGGATGGGAAAATTTTACTCACCGGACGAGTTTCAATGGAAAATACTTGTAAAATAACTTTGTGTGGGAAAATCTCGAGAACCTCATCGCCTTGACTAGTCTCACGGGAAAACTCAGCCACATGAGGGGAAAACTTAGTCACTAAGGAATTAGTGTCATGGGAAAAATGAGTCACCGGATGGGAAAACCTTAGTCAATGGACTAGTTTCAATGGCAAAACCTAGTAAAATAACCTCTTTGTGTTGGAATAACGCGAAAACCTGGCCACTGTGACTAGTCTCATGGGAAAACTCAGCCAAAGGAGGGGGAAACTTAGTCACTAAGGAATTAGTGGCGTGGGACTAATGAGTCAACTAATGGGAAAACCTTAGTCACCGAACGAGTTTCCATGGCAAATCCTAGTAAAGTAACATATTTGTGTGGGAAAAACGAGAAAACCTTGTCACTGTGAGGAGTCTCATCGGAAAATTCAGTCGCGGGAGGCGAAAACTTAGTCACAAAGAAATTCGTGTCATGGAAAAAATGAGTCACCGGATGGGAAAATTTTACTCACCGGAAGAGTTTCAATGGAAAATACTTGTTAAATAACCTCTTTGTGTGGGAAAAACTCGAGAACCTCATCACCTTGACTAGTCTCACGGGAAAACTCAGTCACGTGAGGGGAAAACTTAGTCACTAAGGAATTAGTGTCATGGGAAAAATGACTCACGGGATGGGAAAACCTTAGTCAATGGACTAGTTTCAATGGTAAAACCTAGTAAAATAACCTCTTTGTGTTGGAATAACTCGAAAACCTGGCCACTGTGAGTAGTCTCATGGGAAAACTCAGCCACAAGAGGGGGAAACTTAGTCACTAAATAATTAGTGCCATGGGACTAATGAGTCAACTAATGGGAAAACCTTAGTCACCGAACGAGTTTCCATGGCAAATCCTAGTAAAGTAACATCTTTGTGTGGGAAAAACTAGAAAACCTTGTCACTGTGAGCAGTCTCATCGGAAAACTCAGTCGCGGGAGGGGAAAACTTAGTCACAAAGGAATTCGTGTCATGGAAAAAATGAGTCACCGGATGGGAAAATTTTACTCACCGGACGAGTTTCAATGGAAAATACTTGTTAAATAACCTCTTTGTGTGGGAAAAACTCGAGAACCTCATCACCTTGACTAGTCTCACGGGAAAACTCAGTCACGTGAGGGGAAAACTTAGTCACTAAGGAATTAGTGTCATGGGAAAAATGACTCACCGGATGGGAAAACCTTAGTCAGTGGACTGGTTTCAATGGCAAAACCTAGTAAATATAACCTCTTTGTGTTGGAATAACTCGAAAACCTGACCACTGTGAGTAGTCTAATGGGAAAACTCAGCCACAGGAGGGGGAAACTTAGTCACTAAGGAATTAGTGGCGTGGGACTAATGAGTCAACTAATGGGAAAACCTTAGTCACCGAACGAGTTTCCATGGCAAATCCTAGTAAAGTAACATCTTTGTGTGGGAAAAACTCGAAAACCTTGTCACTGTGAGCAGTCTCATCGGAAAACTCAGTCGCGGGAGGGGAAAACTTAGTCACAAAGGAATTCGTGTCATGGAAAAATTGAGTCACCGTTTGGGAAAATTTTACTCACCGGACGAGTTTCAATGGAAAATACTTGTAAAATAACGTCTTTGGGTGGGAGAAACTCGAGAACCTCATCACCTTGACTAGTCTCACGGTAAAACTCAGTCACGTGAGGGGAAAACTTAGTCACTAAGGAATTAGTGTCATGGGAAAAATGAGTCACCGGATGGGAAAACCTTAGTCAATGGACTGGTTTCAATGGCAAAACCTAGTAAAATAACCTCTTTGTGTTGGAATAACGCGAAAACCTGGCCATTGTGACTAGTCTCATGGGAAAAGTCAGCCACAAGAGGGGTAAACTTAGTCACTAAGGAATTAGTGCCATGGGACTAATGAGTCAACTAATGGGAAAACCTTAGTCACCGAACGAGTTTCCATGGCAAATCCTAGTAAAGTAACATCTTTGTGTGGGAAAAACGAGAAAACCTTGTCACTGTGAGCAGTCTCATCGGAAAACTCAGTCGCGGGAGGGGAAAACTTAGTCACAAAGGAATTCGTGTCATGGAAAAAATGAGTCACCGGATGGGAAAATTTTACTCACCAGACGAGTTTCAATGGAAAATACTTGTAAAATAACGTCTTTGGGTGGGAGAAACTCGAGAACTTCATCACCTTGACTAGTCTCACGGTAAAACTCAGTCACGTGAGGGGAAAACTTAGTCACTAAGGAATTAGTGTCATGGGAAAAATGAGTCACCGGATGGGAAAACCTTAGTCAATGGACTAGTTTCAATGGCAAAACCTAGCAAATTAACCTCTTACTTGAAAACCTGACCACTGTGAGTAGTCTCATGGGAAAACTCAGCCACAGGAGGGGGAAACTTAGTCACTAAGGAATTAGTGCCATGGGAAAAATGAGTCAACTAATGGGAAATCCTTAGTCACCGAACGAGTTTCCACGGCAAATCCTAGTAAAGTAACCTCTTTGTGTAGGATAACTAGAAAACCTTGTCACTGTGAGTAGTCTCATCGGAAAACTCAGTCGCGGGAGGGGAAAACTTAGTCACCAAGGAATTCGTGTCATGGAAAAAATGAGTCACCGGATGGGAAAATTTTACTCACCGGACGAGTTTCAATGGAAAATACTTGTTAATTAACCTCTTTGTGTGGGAAAAACTCGAGAACCTCATCACCTTGACTAGTCTCACGGGAAAACTCAGTCACGTGAGGGGAAAACTTAGCCTCTAAGGAATTAGTGTCATGGTAAAAATGAGTCACCGGATGGGAAAACCTTAGTCAATGGACTAGTTTCAATGGCAAAACCTAGCAAATTAACCTCTTTGTGTTGGAATAACTCGAAAACCTGACCACTGTGAGTTGTCTCATGGGAAAACTCAGCCACAGGAGGGGGAAACTTAGTCACTAAGGAATTAGTTCCATGGGACTAATGAGTCAACTAATGGGAAAACCTTAGTCACCGAACGAGTTTCCATGGCAAATCGTAGTAAAGTAACGTCTTTGTGTGGGAAAAACTAGAAAACCTTGTCACTGTGACTAGTCTCATCGGAAAACTCAGTCGCAGGAGGGGAAAACTTAGTCACAAAGGAATTCGTTTTATGGAAAAAATGAGTCACCGGATGGGAAAATTTTACTCACCGGACGAGTTTCAATGGAAAATACTTGTAAAATAACCTCTTTGTGTGGGAAAAACTCGAGAACCTCATCTCCTTGACTAGTCTCACGGGAAAACTCAGTCACGTGAGGGGAAAACTTAGTCTCTAAGGAATTAGTGTCATGGTAAAAATGAGTCACCGGATGGGAAAACCTTAGTCAATGGACTAGTTTCGATGGCAAAACCTAGTAAATTAACCTCTTTGTGTTGGAATAACTCGAAAACCTGACCACTGTGAGTAGTCTCATGGGAAAACTCAGCCACAAGAGGGGGAAATTTAGTCACTAAGGAATTAGTTCCATGGGACTGATGAGTCAACTAATGGGAAAACCTTAGTCACCGAACGAGTTTCCATGGCAAATCGTAGTAAAGTAACATCTTTGTGTGGGAAAAACTAGAAAACCTTGTCACTGTGAGTAGTCTCATCGGAAAACTCAGTCGCAGGAGGGGAAAACTTAGTCACAAAGGAATTCGTTTTATGGAAAAAATGAGTCACCGGATGGGAAAATTTTACTCACCGGACGAGTTTCAATGGAAAATACTTGTAAAATAACTTTGTGTGGGAAAATCTCGAGAACCTCATCGCCTTGACTAGTCTCACGGGAAAACTCAGCCACATGAGGGGAAAACTTAGTCACTAAGGAATTAGTGTCATGGGAAAAATGAGTCACCGGATGGGAAAACCTTAGTCAATGGACTAGTTTCAATGGCAAAACCTAGTAAAATAACCTCTTTGTGTTGGAATAACGCGAAAACCTGGCCACTGTGACTAGTCTCATGGAAAAACTCAGCCACAGGATGGGGAAACTTAGTCACTAGGGAATTAGTGCCATGGGACTAATGAGTCAACTAATGGGAAATCCTTAGTCACCGAACGAGTTTCCGCGGCAAATCCTAGTAAAGTAACATATTTGTGTGGGAAAAACGAGAAAACCTTGTCACTGTGAGGAGTCTCATCGGAAAACTCAGTCGCGGGAGGGGAAAACTTAGTCACAAAGGAATTCGTGTCATGGAAAAACTGAGTCACCGTATGGGAAAATTTTACTCACCGGACGAGTTTCAATGGAAAATACTTGTAAAATAACCTCTTTGTGTGGGAAAAACTCGAGAACCTCATCACCTTGACTAGTCTCACGGGAAAACTCAGTCACGTGAGGGGAAAACTTAGTCACTAAGGAAATAGTGTCATGGGAAAAATGAGTCACCGGATGGGAAAACCTTTGTCAATGGACTAGTTTCAATGGCAAAACCTAGTAAAATAACCTCTTTGTGTTGGAATAACTCGAAAACCTGACCACTGTGAGTAGTCTCATGGGAAAACTCAGCCACAGGAGGGGGAAACTTAGTCACTAAGGAATTAGTGCCATGGGACTAATGAGTCAACTAATGGGAAAACCTTAGTCACCGAACGAGTTTCCATGGCAAATTCTAGTAAAGTAACATCTTTGTGTGGGAAAAACTAGAAAACCTTGTCACTGTGAGTAGTTACATCGGAAAACTCAGTCGCAGGAGGGGAAAACTTAGTCACAAAGGAATTCGTTTTATGGAAAAAATGAGTCACCGGATGGGAAAATTTTACTCACCGGACGAGTTTCAATGGAAAATACTTGTAAAATAACTTTGTGTGGGAAAATCTCGAGAACCTCATCGCCTTGACTAGTCTCACGGGAAAACTCAGCCACATGAGGGGAAAACTTAGTCACTAAGGAATTAGTGTCATGGGAAAAATGAGTCACCGGATGGGAAAACCTTAGTCAATGGACTAGTTTCAATGGCAAAACCTAGTAAAATAACCTCTTTGTGTTGGAATAACGCGAAAACCTGGCCACTGTGACTAGTCTCATGGGAAAACTCAGCCAAAGGAGGGGGAAACTTAGTCACTAAGGAATTAGTGGCGTGGGACTAATGAGTCAACTAATGGGAAAACCTTAGTCACCGAACGAGTTTCCATGGCAAATCCTAGTAAAGTAACATATTTGTGTGGGAAAAACGAGAAAACCTTGTCACTGTGAGGAGTCTCATCGGAAAATTCAGTCGCGGGAGGCGAAAACTTAGTCACAAAGAAATTCGTGTCATGGAAAAAATGAGTCACCGGATGGGAAAATTTTACTCACCGGAAGAGTTTCAATGGAAAATACTTGTTAAATAACCTCTTTGTGTGGGAAAAACTCGAGAACCTCATCACCTTGACTAGTCTCACGGGAAAACTCAGTCACGTGAGGGGAAAACTTAGTCACTAAGGAATTAGTGTCATGGGAAAAATGACTCACGGGATGGGAAAACCTTAGTCAATGGACTAGTTTCAATGGTAAAACCTAGTAAAATAACCTCTTTGTGTTGGAATAACTCGAAAACCTGGCCACTGTGAGTAGTCTCATGGGAAAACTCAGCCACAAGAGGGGGAAACTTAGTCACTAAATAATTAGTGCCATGGGACTAATGAGTCAACTAATGGGAAAACCTTAGTCACCGAACAAGTTTCCATGGCAAATCCTAGTAAAGTAACATCTTTGTGTGGGAAAAACTAGAAAACCTTGTCACTGTGAGCAGTCTCATCGGAAAACTCAGTCGCGGGAGGGGAAAACTTAGTCACAAAGGAATTCGTGTCATGGAAAAAATGAGTCACCGGATGGGAAAATTTTACTCACCGGACGAGTTTCAATGGAAAATACTTGTTAAATAACCTCTTTGTGTGGGAAAAACTCGAGAACCTCATCACCTTGACTAGTCTCACGGGAAAACTCAGTCACGTGAGGGGAAAACTTAGTCACTAAGGAATTAGTGTCATGGGAAAAATGACTCACCGGATGGGAAAACCTTAGTCAGTGGACTGGTTTCAATGGCAAAACCTAGTAAATATAACCTCTTTGTGTTGGAATAACTCGAAAACCTGACCACTGTGAGTAGTCTAATGGGAAAACTCAGCCACAGGAGGGGGAAACTTAGTCACTAAGGAATTAGTGGCGTGGGACTAATGAGTCAACTAATGGGAAAACCTTAGTCACCGAACGAGTTTCCATGGCAAATCCTAGTAAAGTAACATCTTTGTGTGGGAAAAACTCGAAAACCTTGTCACTGTGAGCAGTCTCATCGGAAAACTCAGTCGCGGGAGGGGAAAACTTAGTCACAAAGGAATTCGTGTCATGGAAAAATTGAGTCACCGTTTGGGAAAATTTTACTCACCGGACGAGTTTCAATGGAAAATACTTGTAAAATAACGTCTTTGGGTGGGAGAAACTCGAGAACTTCATCACCTTGACTAGTCTCACGGTAAAACTCAGTCACGTGAGGGGAAAACTTAGTCACTATGGAATTAGTGTCATGGGAAAAATGAGTCACCGGATGGGAAAACCTTAGTCAATGGACTGGTTTCAATGGCAAAACCTAGTAAAATAACCTCTTTGTGTTGGAATAACGCGAAAACCTGGCCATTGTGACTAGTCTCATGGGAAAAGTCAGCCACAAGAGGGGGAAACTTAGTCACTAAGGAATTAGTGCCATGGGACTAATGAGTCAACTAATGGGAAAACCTTAGTCACCGAACGAGTTTCCATGGCAAATCCTAGTAAAGTAACATCTTTGTGTGGGAAAAACGAGAAAACCTTGTCACTGTGAGCAGTCTCATCGGAAAACTCAGTCGCGGGAGGGGAAAACTTAGTCACAAAGGAATTCGTGTCATGGAAAAAATGAGTCACCGGATGGGAAAATTTTACTCACCGGACGAGTTTCAATGGAAAATACTTGTAAAATAACCTCTTTGGGTGGGAAAAACTCGAGAACCTCATCACCTTGACTAGTCTCACGGGAAAACTCAGTCACGTGAGGGGAAAACTTAGTCACTAAGGAATTAGTGTCATGGGAAAAATGAGTCACCGGATGGGAAAACCTTAGTCAATGGACTAGTTTCAACGGCAAAACCTAGTAATGTAACCTCTTTGTGTTGGAATAACTCGAAAACCTGACCACTTTGAGTAGTCTCATGGGAAAACTCAGCCACAGGAGGGGGAAACTTAGTCACTAAGGAATTAGTGCCATGGGACTAATGAGTCAACTAATGGGAAAACCTTAGTCACCGAACGAGTTTCCATGGCAAATCCTAGTAAAGTAACATCTTTGTGTGGGAAAAACTAGAAAACCTTGTCACTGTGAGTAGTCTCATCGGAAAACTCAGTCGCGGGAGGGGAAAACTTAGTCTCAAAGGAATTCGTGTCATG
Organism: Acmispon strigosus; assembly: GCA_030819835.1. Lineage (NCBI taxonomy): Eukaryota > Viridiplantae > Streptophyta > Magnoliopsida > Fabales > Fabaceae > Acmispon > Acmispon strigosus. Next base: position 18,167,325 of record JAUAMA010000004.1, on the reverse strand, counting down.
GAAAAACTGAGTCACCGGATGGGAAAATTTTACTCACCGGACGAGTTTCAATGGAAAATACTTGTTAAATAACCTCTTTGTGTGGGAAAAACTCGAGAACCTCATCACCTTGACAAGTCTCACGGGAAAACTCAGTCACGTGAGGGGAAAACTTAGTCAATAAGGAATTAGTGTCATGGGAAAAATGACTCACCGGATGGGAAAACCTTAGTCAATGGACTAGTTTCAATGGCAAAACCTAGTAAAATAACCTCTTGTGTTGGAATAACTCGAAAACCTGACCACTGTGAGTAGTCTCATGGGAAAACTCAGCCACAGGAGGGGGAAACTTAGTCACTAAGGAATTAGTGCCATGGGACTAATGAGTCAACTAATGGGAAAACCTTAGTCACCGAACGAGTTTCCATGGCAAATCCTAGTAAAGTAACATCTTTGTGTGGGAAAAACTCGAAAACCTTGTCACTGTGAGCAGTCTCATCGGAAAACTCAGTCGCGTGAGGGGAAAACTTAGTCACAAAGGAATTCGTGTCGTGGAAAAACTGAGTCACCGTTTGGGAAAATTTTACTCACCGGACGAGTTTCAATGGAAAATACTTGTAAAATAACCTCTTTGGGTGGGAAAATATCGAGAACCTCATCACCTTGACTAGTCTCACGGGAAAACTCAGTCACGTGAGGGGAAAACTTAGTCACTAAGGAATTAGTGTCATGGGAAAAATGAGTCACCGGATGGGAAAACCTTAGTCAATGGACTAGTTTCAATGGCAAAACCTAGTAAATTAACCTCTTTGTGTTGGAATAACTCAAAAACCAGACCACTGTGAGTAGTCTCATGGGAAAACTCAGCCACAGGAGGGGGAAACTTAGTCACTAAGGAATTAGTGCCATGGGACTAATGAGTCAACTAATGGGAAAACCTTAGTCACCGAACGAGTTTCCATGGCAAATCCTAGTAAAGTAACATCTTTGTGTGGGAAAAACTCGAAAACCTTGTCACTGTGAGCAGTCTCATCGGAAAACTCAGTCGCGGGAGGGGAAAACTTAGTCACAAAGGAATTCGTGTCATGGAAAAACTGAGTCACCGTTTGGGAAAATTTTACTCACCGGACGAGTTTCAATGGAAAATACTTGTAAAATAACCTCTTTGGGTGGGAAAATATCGAGAACCTCATCACCTTGACTAGTCTCACAGGAAAACTCAGTCACGTGAGGGGAAAACTTAGTCACTAAGAAATTAGTGTCATGGGAAAAATGAGTCACCGGATGGGAAAACCTTAGTCAATGGACTAGTTTCAATGGCAAAACCTAGTAAATTAACCTCTTTGTGTTGGAATAACTCGAAAACCTGACCACTGTGAGTAGTCTCATGGGAAAACTCAGCTACAGGAGGGGGAAACTTAGTCACTAAGGAATTAGTGCCATGGGACTAATTAGTCAACTAATGGGAAAACCTTAGTCACCGAACGAGTTTCCATGGAAAATCCTAGTAAAGTAACATATTTGTGTTGGAAAAACTAGAAAGCCTTGTCACTGTGAGTAGTCTCATCGGAAAACTCAGTCGCGGGAGGGGAAAACTTAGTCACAAAGGAATTCGTGTCATGGAAAAATGAGTCACCGGATGGGAAAATTTTACTCACCGGACGAGTTTCAATGGAAAATACTTGTAGAATAACCTCTTTGTGTGGGAAAAACTCGAGAACCTCATCACCTTGACTAGTCTCACGGGAAAACTCAGTCACGTGAGGGGAAAACTTAGTCACTAAGGAATTAGTGTCATGGGAAAAATGAGTCACCGGATGGGAAAACCTTAGTCAATGTACTAGTTTCAATGGCAAAACCTAGTAAAATAACCTCTTTGTGTTGGAATAACTCGAAAACCTGGCCACTGTGAGTAGTCTCATGGGAAAACTCAGCCACATGAGGGGGAAACTTAGTCACTAAGGAATTAGTGCCATGGGACTAATGAGTCAACTAATGGGAAAACCTTAGTCACCGAACGAGTTTCCATGGCAAATCCTAGTAAAGTAACATCTTTGTGTGGGAAAAACTCGAAAAACTTGTCACTGTGAGCAGTCTCATCGGAAAACTCAGTCGCGGGAGGGGAAAACTTAGTCACAAAGGAATTCGTGTCATGGAAAAAATGAGTCACCGGATGGGAAAATTTTACTCACCGGACGAGTTTCAATGGAAAATACTTGTTAAATAACCTCTTTGTGTGGGAAAAACTCGAGAACCTCATCACCTTGACAAGTCTCACGGGAAAACTCAGTCACGTGAGGGGAAAACTTAGTCAATACGGAATTAGTGTCATGGGAAAAATGACTCACCGGATGGGAAAACCTTAGTCAATGGACTAGTTTCAATGGCAAAACCTAGTAAAATAACCTCTTGTGTTGGAATAACTCGAAAACCTGACCACTGTGAGTAGTCTCATGGGAAAACTCAGCCACAGAAGGGGGAAACTTAGTCACTAAGGAATTAGTGCCATGGGACTAATGAGTCAACTAATGGGAAAACCTTAGTCACCGAACGAGTTTCCATGGCAAATCCTAGTAAAGTAACATCTTTGTGTGGGAAAAACTCGAAAACCTTGTCACTGTGAGCAGTCTCATTGGAAAACTCAGTCGCGTGAGGGGAAAACTTAGTCACAAAGGAATTCGTGTCATGGAAAAACTGAGTCACCGTTTGGGAAAAATTTACTCACCGGACGAGTTTCAATGGAAAATACTTGTGAAATAACCTCTTTGGTGGGAAAATATCGAGAACCTCATCACCTTGACTAGTCTCACGGGAAAACTTAGTCACGTGAGGGGAAAACTTAGTCACTAAGGAACTAGTGTCATGGGAAAAATGAGTCACCGGATGGGAAAATCTTAGTCAGTGGACTAGGTTCAATGGCAAAACCTAGTAAATTAACCTCTTTGTGTTGGAATAACTCGAAAACCAGACCACTGTAAGTAGTCTCATGGGAAAACTCAGCCACAGGAGGGGGAAACTTAGTCACTAAGGAATTAGTGCCATGGGACTAATGAGTCAACTAATGGGAAAACCTTAGTCACCGAACGAGTTTCCATGGCAAGTCCTAGTAAAGTAACATATTTGTGTGGGAAAAACTAGAAAACCTTGTCACTGTGAGTAGTCTCATCGGAAAACTCAGTCGCGCGAGGGGAAAACTTAGTAACAAAGGAATTCGTGTCATGGAAAAAATGAGTCACCGGATGGGAAAATTTTACTCACCGGACGTGTTTCCATGGAAAATACTTGTTAAATAACCTCTTTGTGTGGGAAAAACTCGAGAACCTCATCACCTTGACTAGTCTCACGGGAAATCTCAGTCACGTGAGTGGAAAACTTAGTCACTAAGGAATTAGTATCATGGGAAAAATGAGTCACCGGATGGGAAAACCTTAGTCAATGGACTAGTTTCAATGGCAAAACCTAGTAAAATAACCTCTTTGTGTTGGAATAACTCGAAAACCTGGCCACTGTGAGTAGTCTCATGGGAAAACTCAGCCACATGAGGGGGAAACTTAGTCACTAAGGAATTAGTGCCATGGGACTAATGAGTCAACTAATGGGAAAACCTTAGTCACCGAACGAGTTTCCATGGCAAATCCTAGTAAAGTAACATCTTTGTGTGGGAAAAACTAGAAAACCTTGTCACTGTCAGTAGTCTCATTGGAAAACTCAGTCGTGGGAGGGGAAAACTTAGTCACAAAGGAATTCGTGTCATGGAAAAACTGAGTCACCGAATGGGAAAATTTTACTCAACAGACGAGTTTCAATGGAAAATACTTGTAAAATAACCTCTGTGGGTGGGAAAAACTCGAGAACCTCATCACCTTGACTAGTCTCACAGGAAAACTCAGTCACGTGAGGGGAAAACATAGTCACTAAGGAATTAGTGTCATGGGAAAAATGAGTCACCGGATGGGAAAACCTTAGGCAATGGACTAGTTTCAAGGGAAAAACTTAGTAAATTAACCTCTTTGTGTTGGAATAACTCGAAAACCTGACCACTGTGAGTAGTCTCATGGGAAAACTCAGCCACAGGAGGAGGTAACTTAGTCACTAAGGAATTAGTGCCATGGGACTAATGAGTCAACTAATGAGTCACCGGATGGGAAAATTTTACTCACCGGACGAAGTTCAATGGAAAATACTTGTAAAATAACCTCTTTGTGTGGGAAAAACTCGAGAACCTCATCACCTTGACTAGTCTCACGTGAAAACTCAGTCACGTGAGGGGAAAACTTAGTCACTAAGAAATTAGTGTCATGGGAAAAATGAGTCACCGGATGGGAAAATCTTTGTCAATGGACTAGTTTCAATGGAGAAACCTAGTAATATAACCTCTTTGTGTTGGAATAACTCGAAAACCTTGCCACTGTGAGTAGTCTCATGGGAAAACACAACCACAGGAGGGGGAAACTTAGTCACTAAGGAATTAGTGCCATGGGAGTAATGACTCAACTAAGGGGAAAACCTTAGTCACCGAACGAGTTTCCATGGCAAATCCTAGTATAGTAACATCTTTGTGTGGGAAAAACTAGAAAACCTTGTCACTGTGAGTAGTCTCATCGGAAAACTCAGTCGCGGGAGGGGAAAACTTAGTCACAAAGGAATTCGTGTCATGGAAAAAATGAGTCACCGGATGGGAAAATTTTACTCACCGGACGAAGTTCATTGTAAAATACTTGTAAAATAACCTCTTTGTGTGGGAAATACTCGAGAACCTCATCACCTTGACTAGTCTCACGTGAAAACTCAGTCACGTGAGGGGAAAACTTAGTCACTAAGAAATTAGTGTCATGGGATAAATGAGTCACCGGATGGGAAAATCTTAGTCAATGGACTAGTTTCAATGGCAAAACCTAGTAATATAACCTCTTTGTGTTGGAATAACTCGAAAACCTGGCCACTGTGAGTAGTCTCATGGGAAAACTCAGCCACAAGAGGGGGGAACATAGTCACTAACGAATTAGTGCCATGGGACTAATGACTCAACTAAGTGGAAAACCTTAGTCACCGGACGAGTTTCCATGGAAAATTCTAGTATAGTAACATCTTTGTGTGGGAAAAACTAGAAAACCTTGTCACTGTGAGTAGTCTCATCGGAAAACTCAGTCGCGGGAGGGCAAAACTTAGTCACAAAGGAATTCGTGTCATGGAAAAAATGATTCACCGGATGGGAAAATTTTACTCACCGGACGAGTTTCAATGGAAAATACTTGTAAAATAACCTCTTTGTGTGGGAAAAACTCGAGAACCTCATCACCTTGACTAGTCTCACGGGAAAACTCAGTCACGTGAGGGGAAAACTTAGTCACTAAGAAATTAGTGTCATGGGAAAAATGAGTCACCGGATGGGAAAACCTTAGTCAATGGACTAGGTTCAATGGTTAAACCTAGTAATATAACCTCTTTGTGTTGGAATAACTCGAAAACCTGGCCACTGTGAGTAGTCTCATGGGAAAACACAGCCACAAGAGGGGGAAACTTAGTCACTAAGTAGTTAGTGCCATAGGACTAATGACTCAACTAAGGGGAAAACCTTAGTCACCGAACGAGTTTCCATGGCAAATCCTAGTAAAGTAACATCTTTGTGTTGGAAAAACTAGAAAGCCTTGTCACTGTGAGTAGTCTCATCGGAAAACTCAGTCGCTGGAGGGGAAAACTTAGTCACAAAGGAATTCGTGTCATGGAAAAACTGAGTCACCGTATGGGAAAATTTTACTCAACGGACGAGTTTCAATGGAAATATTTGTAAAATAACCTCTGTGGGTGGGAAAAACTCGAGAACCTCATCACCTTGACTAGTCTCACGGGAAAACTCAGTCACGTGAGGGGAAAACATAGTCACTAAGGAATTAGTGTCATGGGAAAAATGAGTCACCGGATGGGAAAACCTTAGTCAATGGACTAGTTTCAATGGCAAAACCTAGTAAACTACCTCTTTGTGTTGGAATAACTCGAAAACCTGGCCACTGTGAGTAGTCTCTTGGGAAACTCAGCCACAGGAGGGGGAAACTTAGTCACTAAGGAATTAGTGCCATGGGACTAATGAGTCAACTAATGGGAAAACCTTAGTCACCGAACGAGTTTCCATGGCAAATCCTAGTAAAGTAACATCTTTGTGTGGGAAAAACTAGAAAACCTTGTCACTGTCAGTAGTCTCATTGGAAAACTCAGTCGTGGGAGGGGAAAACTTAGTCACAAAGGAATTCGTGTCATGGAAAAACTGAGTCACCGAATGGGAAAATTTTACTCAACAGACGAGTTTCAATGGAAAATACTTGTAAAATAACCTCTGTGGGTGGGAAAAACTCGAGAACCTCATCACCTTGACTAGTCTCACAGGAAAACTCAGTCACGTGAGGGGAAAACATAGTCACTAAGGAATTAGTGTCATGGGAAAAATGAGTCACCGGATGGGAAAACCTTAGGCAATGGACTAGTTTCAAGGGAAAAACTTAGTAAATTAACCTCTTTGTGTTGGAATAACTCGAAAACCTGACCACTGTGAGTAGTCTCATGGGAAAACTCAGCCACAGGAGGAGGAAACTTAGTCACTAAGGAATTAGTGCCATGGGACTAATGAGTCAACTAATGAGTCACCGGATGGGAAAATTTTACTCACCGGACGAAGTTCAATGGAAAATACTTGTAAAATAACCTCTTTGTGTGGGAAAAACTCGAGAACCTCATCACCTTGACTAGTCTCACGTGAAAACTCAGTCACGTGAGGGGAAAACTTAGTCACTAAGAAATTAGTGTCATGGGAAAAATGAGTCACCGGATGGGAAAATCTTTGTCAATGGACTAGTTTCAATGGAGAAACCTAGTAATATAACCTCTTTGTGTTGGAATAACTCGAAAACCTGGCCACTGTGAGTAGTCTCATGGGAAAACACAACCACAGGAGGGGGAAACTTAGTCACTAAGGAATTAGTGCCATGGGAGTAATGACTCAACTAAGGGGAAAACCTTAGTCACCGAACGAGTTTCCATGGCAAATCCTAGTATAGTAACATCTTTGTGTGGGAAAAACTAGAAAACCTTGTCACTGTGAGTAGTCTCATCGGAAAACTCAGTCGCGGGAGGGGAAAACTTAGTCACAAAGGAATTCGTGTCATGGAAAAAATGAGTCACCGGATGGGAAAATTTTACTCACCGGACGAAGTTCATTGTAAAATACTTGTAAAATGACCTCTTTGTGTGGGAAATACTCGAGAACCTCATCACCTTGACTAGTCTCACGTGAAAACTCAGTCACGTGAGGGGAAAACTTAGTCACTAAGAAATTAGTGTCATGGGATAAATGAGTCACCGGATGGGAAAATCTTAGTCAATGGACTAGTTTCAATGGCAAAACCTAGTAATATAACCTCTTTGTGTTGGAATAACTCGAAAACCTGGCCACTGTGAGTAGTCTCATGGGAAAACTCAGCCACAAGAGGGGGGAACTTAGTCACTAACGAATTAGTGCCATGGGACTAATGACTCAACTAAGTGGAAAACCTTAGTCACCGGACGAGTTTCCATGGAAAATTCTAGTATAGTAACATCTTTGTGTGGGAAAAACTAGAAAACCTTGTCACTGTGAGTAGTCTCATCGGAAAACTCAGTCGCGGGAGGGCAAAACTTAGTCACAAAGGAATTCGTGTCATGGAAAAAATGATTCACCGGATGGGAAAATTTTACTCACCGGACGAGTTTCAATGGAAAATACTTGTAAAATAACCTCTTTGTGTGGGAAAAACTCGAGAACCTCATCACCTTGACTAGTCTCACGGGAAAACTCAGTCACGTGAGGGGAAAACTTAGTCACTAAGAAATTAGTGTCATGGGAAAAATGAGTCACCGGATGGGAAAACCTTAGTCAATGGACTAGGTTCAATGGTTAAACCTAGTAATATAACCTCTTTGTGTTGGAATAACTCGAAAACCTGGCCACTGTGAGTAGTCTCATGGGAAAACACAGCCACAAGAGGGGGAAACTTAGTCACTAAGTAATTAGTGCCATAGGACTAATGACTCAACTAAGGGGAAAACCTTAGTCACCGAACGAGTTTCCATGGCAAATCCTAGTAAAGTAACATCTTTGTGTTGGAAAAACTAGAAAACCTTGTCACTGTGAGTAGTCTCATCGGAAAACTCAGTCGCTGGAGGGGAAAACTTAGTCACAAAGGAATTCGTGTCATGGAAAAACTGAGTCACCGTATGGGAAAATTTTACTCAACGGACGGTTTTCAATGGAAATACTTGTAAAATAACCTCTGTGGGTGGGAAAAACTCGAGAACCTCATCACCTTGACTAGTCTCACGGGAAAACTCAGTCACGTGAGGGGAAAACATAGTCACTAAGGAATTAGTGTCATGGGAAAAATGAGTCACCGGATGGGAAAACCTTAGTCAATGGACTAGTTTCAATGGCAAAACCTAGTAAACTACCTCTTTGTGTTGGAATAACTCGAAAACCTGGCCACTGTGAGTAGTCTCTTGGGAAAACTCAGCCACAGGAGGGGGAAACTTAGTCACTAAGGAATTAGTGCCATGGGACTAATGAGTCAACTAATGGGAAAACCTTAGTCACCGAACGAGTTTCCATGGCAAATCCTAGTAAAGTAACATCTTTGTGTGGGAAAAACTAGAAAACCTTGTCACTGTCAGTAGTCTCATTGGAAAACTCAGTCGTGGGAGGGGAAAACTTAGTCACAAAGGAATTCGTGTCATGGAAAAACTGAGTCACCGAATGGGAAAATTTTACTCAACAGACGAGTTTCAATGGAAAATACTTGTAAAATAACCTCTGTGGGTGGGAAAAACTCGAGAACCTCATCACCTTGACTAGTCTCACAGGAAAACTCAGTCACGTGAGGGGAAAACATAGTCACTAAGGAATTAGTGTCATGGGAAAAATGAGTCACCGGATGGGAAAACCTTAGGCAATGGACTAGTTTCAAGGGAAAAACTTAGTAAATTAACCTCTTTGTGTTGGAATAACTCGAAAACCTGACCACTGTGAGTAGTCTCATGGGAAAACTCAGCCACAGGAGGAGGAAACTTAGTCACTAAGGAATTAGTGCCATGGGACTAATGAGTCAACTAATGAGTCACCGGATGGGAAAATTTTACTCACCGGACGAAGTTCAATGGAAAATACTTGTAAAATAACCTCTTTGTGTGGGAAAAACTCGAGAACCTCATCACCTTGACTAGTCTCACGTGAAAACTCAGTCACGTGAGGGGAAAACTTAGTCACTAAGAAATTAGTGTCATGGGAAAAATGAGTCACCGGATGGGAAAATCTTTGTCAATGGACTAGTTTCAATGGAGAAACCTAGTAATATAACCTCTTTGTGTTGGAATAACTCGAAAACCTGGCCACTGTGAGTAGTCTCATGGGAAAACACAACCACAGGAGGGGGAAACTTAGTCACTAAGGAATTAGTGCCATGGGAGTAATGACTCAACTAAGGGGAAAACCTTAGTCACCGAACGAGTTTCCATGGCAAATCCTAGTATAGTAACATCTTTGTGTGGGAAAAACTAGAAAACCTTGTCACTGTGAGAAGTCTCATCGGAAAACTCAGTCGCGGGAGGGGAAAACTTAGTCACAAAGGAATTCGTGTCATGGAAAAAATGAGTCACCGGATGGGAAAATTTTACTCACCGGACGAAGTTCATTGTAAAATACTTGTAAAATGACCTCTTTGTGTGGGAAATACTCGAGAACCTCATCACCTTGACTAGTCTCACGTGAAAACTCAGTCACGTGAGGGGAAAACTTAGTCACTAAGAAATTAGTGTCATGGGATAAATGAGTCACCGGATGGGAAAATCTTAGTCAATGGACTAGTTTCAATGGCAAAACCTAGTAATATAACCTCTTTGTGTTGGAATAACTCGAAAACCTGGCCACTGTGAGTAGTCTCATGGGAAAACTCAGCCACAAGAGGGGGGAACTTAGTCACTAACGAATTAGTGCCATGGGACTAATGACTCAACTAAGTGGAAAACCTTAGTCACCGGACGAGTTTCCATGGAAAATTCTAGTATAGTAACATCTTTGTGTGGGAAAAACTAGAAAACCTTGTCACTGTGAGTAGTCTCATCGGAAAACTCAGTCGCGGGAGGGCAAAACTTAGTCACAAAGGAATTCGTGTCATGGAAAAAATGATTCACCGGATGGGAAAATTTTACTCACCGGACGAGTTTCAATGGAAAATACTTGTAAAATAACCTCTTTGTGTGGGAAAAACTCGAGAACCTCATCACCTTGACTAGTCTCACGGGAAAACTCAGTCACGTGAGGGGAAAACTTAGTCACTAAGAAATTAGTGTCATGGGAAAAATGAGTCACCGGATGGGAAAACCTTAGTCAATGGACTAGGTTCAATGGTTAAACCTAGTAATATAACCTCTTTGTGTTGGAATAACTCGAAAACCTGGCCACTGTGAGTAGTCTCATGGGAAAACACAGCCACAAGAGGGGGAAACTTAGTCACTAAGTAATTAGTGCCATAGGACTAATGACTCAACTAAGGGGAAAACCTTAGTCACCGAACGAGTTTCCATGGCAAATCCTAGTAAAGTAACATCTTTGTGTTGGAAAAACTAGAAAACCTTGTCACTGTGAGTAGTCTCATCGGAAAACTCAGTCGCTGGAGGGGAAAACTTAGTCACAAAGGAATTCGTGTCATGGAAAAACTGAGTCACCGTATGGGAAAATTTTACTCAACGGACGGTTTTCAATGGAAATACTTGTAAAATAACCTCTGTGGGTGGGAAAAACTCGAGAACCTCATCACCTTGACTAGTCTCACGGGAAAACTCAGTCACGTGAGGGGAAAACATAGTCACTAAGGAATTAGTGTCATGGGAAAAATGAGTCACCGGATGGGAAAACCTTAGTCAATGGACTAGTTTCAATGGCAAAACCTAGTAAACTACCTCTTTGTGTTGGAATAACTCGAAAACCTGGCCACTGTGAGTAGTCTCTTGGGAAAACTCAGCCACAGGAGGGGGAAACTTAGTCACTAAGGAATTAGTGCCATGGGACTAATGAGTCAACTAATGGGAAAACCTTAGTCACCGAACGAGTTTCCATGGCAAATCCTAGTAAAGTAACATCTTTGTGTGGGAAAAACTAGAAAACCTTGTCACTGTCAGTAGTCTCATTGGAAAACTCAGTCGTGGGAGGGGAAAACTTAGTCACAAAGGAATTCGTGTCATGGAAAAACTGAGTCACCGAATGGGAAAATTTTACTCAACAGACGAGTTTCAATGGAAAATACTTGTAAAATAACCTCTGTGGGTGGGAAAAACTCGAGAACCTCATCACCTTGACTAGTCTCACAGGAAAACTCAGTCACGTGAGGGGAAAACATAGTCACTAAGGAATTAGTGTCATGGGAAAAATGAGTCACCGGATGGGAAAACCTTAGGCAATGGACTAGTTTCAAGGGAAAAACTTAGTAAATTAACCTCTTTGTGTTGGAATAACTCGAAAACCTGACCACTGTGAGTAGTCTCATGGGAAAACTCAGCCACAGGAGGAGGAAACTTAGTCACTAAGGAATTAGTGCCATGGGACTAATGAGTCAACTAATGAGTCACCGGATGGGAAAATTTTACTCACCGGACGAAGTTCAATGGAAAATACTTGTAAAATAACCTCTTTGTGTGGGAAAAACTCGAGAACCTCATCACCTTGACTAGTCTCACGTGAAAACTCAGTCACGTGAGGGGAAAACTTAGTCACTAAGAAATTAGTGTCATGGGAAAAATGAGTCACCGGATGGGAAAATCTTTGTCAATGGACTAGTTTCAATGGAGAAACCTAGTAATATAACCTCTTTGTGTTGGAATAACTCGAAAACCTGGCCACTGTGAGTAGTCTCATGGGAAAACACAACCACAGGAGGGGGAAACTTAGTCACTAAGGAATTAGTGCCATGGGAGTAATGACTCAACTAAGGGGAAAACCTTAGTCACCGAACGAGTTTCCATGGCAAATCCTAGTATAGTAACATCTTTGTGTGGGAAAAACTAGAAAACCTTGTCACTGTGAGTAGTCTCATCGGAAAACTCAGTCGCGGGAGGGGAAAACTTAGTCACAAAGGAATTCGTGTCATGGAAAAAATGAGTCACCGGATGGGAAAATTTTACTCACCGGACGAAGTTCATTGTAAAATACTTGTAAAATGACCTCTTTGTGTGGGAAATACTCGAGAACCTCATCACCTTGACTAGTCTCACGTGAAAACTCAGTCACGTGAGGGGAAAACTTAGTCACTAAGAAATTAGTGTCATGGGATAAATGAGTCACCGGATGGGAAAATCTTAGTCAATGGACTAGTTTCAATGGCAAAACCTAGTAATATAACCTCTTTGTGTTGGAATAACTCGAAAACCTGGCCACTGTGAGTAGTCTCATGGGAAAACTCAGCCACAAGAGGGGGGAACTTAGTCACTAACGAATTAGTGCCATGGGACTAATGACTCAACTAAGTGGAAAACCTTAGTCACCGGACGAGTTTCCATGGAAAATTCTAGTATAGTAACATCTTTGTGTGGGAAAAACTAGAAAACCTTGTCACTGTGAGTAGTCTCATCGGAAAACTCAGTCGCGGGAGGGCAAAACTTAGTCACAAAGGAATTCGTGTCATGGAAAAAATGATTCACCGGATGGGAAAATTTTACTCACCGGACGAGTTTCAATGGAAAATACTTGTAAAATAACCTCTTTGTGTGGGAAAAACTCGAGAACCTCATCACCTTGACTAGTCTCACGGGAAAACTCAGTCACGTGAGGGGAAAACTTAGTCACTAAGAAATTAGTGTCATGGGAAAAATGAGTCACCGGATGGGAAAACCTTAGTCAATGGACTAGGTTCAATGGTTAAACCTAGTAATATAACCTCTTTGTGTTGGAATAACTCGAAAACCTGGCCACTGTGAGTAGTCTCATGGGAAAACACAGCCACAAGAGGGGGAAACTTAGTCACTAAGTAATTAGTGCCATAGGACTAATGACTCAACTAAGGGGAAAACCTTAGTCACCGAACGAGTTTCCATGGCAAATCCTAGTAAAGTAACATCTTTGTGTTGGAAAAACTAGAAAACCTTGTCACTGTGAGTAGTCTCATCGGAAAACTCAGTCGCTGGAGGGGAAAACTTAGTCACAAAGGAATTCGTGTCATGGAAAAACTGAGTCACCGTATGGGAAAATTTTACTCAACGGACGGTTTTCAATGGAAATACTTGTAAAATAACCTCTGTGGGTGGGAAAAACTCGAGAACCTCATCACCTTGACTAGTCTCACGGGAAAACTCAGTCACGTGAGGGGAAAACATAGTCACTAAGGAATTAGTGTCATGGGAAAAATGAGTCACCGGATGGGAAAACCTTAGTCAATGGACTAGTTTCAATGGCAAAACCTAGTAAACTACCTCTTTGTGTTGGAATAACTCGAAAACCTGGCCACTGTGAGTAGTCTCTTGGGAAAACTCAGCCACAGGAGGGGGAAACTTAGTCACTAAGGAATTAGTGCCATGGGACTAATGAGTCAACTAATGGGAAAACCTTAGTCACCGAACGAGTTTCCATGGCAAATCCTAGTAAAGTAACATCTTTGTGTGGGAAAAACTAGAAAACCTTGTCACTGTCAGTAGTCTCATTGGAAAACTCAGTCGTGGGAGGGGAAAACTTAGTCACAAAGGAATTCGTGTCATGGAAAAACTGAGTCACCGAATGGGAAAATTTTACTCAACAGACGAGTTTCAATGGAAAATACTTGTAAAATAACCTCTGTGGGTGGGAAAAACTCGAGAACCTCATCACCTTGACTAGTCTCACAGGAAAACTCAGTCACGTGAGGGGAAAACATAGTCACTAAGGAATTAGTGTCATGGGAAAAATGAGTCACCGGATGGGAAAACCTTAGTCAATGGACTAGTTTCAAGGGAAAAACTTAGTAAATTAACCTCTTTGTGTTGGAATAACTCGAAAACCTGACCACTGTGAGTAGTCTCATGGGAAAACTCAGCCACAGGAGGAGGAAACTTAGTCACTAAGGAATTAGTGCCATGGGACTAATGAGTCAACTAATGAGTCACCGGATGGGAAAATTTTACTCACCGGACGAAGTTCAATGGAAAATACTTGTAAAATAACCTCTTTGTGTGGGAAAAACTCGAGAACCTCATCACCTTGACTAGTCTCACGTGAAAACTCAGTCACGTGAGGGGAAAACTTAGTCACGAAGAAATTAGTGTCATGGGAAAAATGAGTCACCGGATGGGAAAACCTTAGTCAATGGACTAGTTTCAATGGCAAAACCTAGTAAACTACCTCTTTGTGTTGGAATAACTCGAAAACCTGGCCACTGTGAGTAGTCTCATGGGAAAACACAGCCACAAGAGGGGGAAACTTAGTCACTAAGTAATTAGTGCCATAGGACTAATGACTCAACTAAGGGGAAAACCTTAGTCACCGAACGAGTTTCCATGGCAAATCCTAGTAAAGTAACATCTTTGTGTTGGAAAAACTAGAAAACCTTGTCACTGTGAGTAGTCTCATCGGAAAACTCAGTCGCTGGAGGGGAAAACTTAGTCACAAAGGAATTCGTGTCATGGAAAAACTGAGTCACCGTATGGGAAAATTTTACTCAACGGACGAGTTTCAATGGAAATACTTGTAAAATAACCTCTGTGGGTGGGAAAAACTCGAGAACCTCATCACCTTGACTAGTCTCACGGGAAAACTCAGTCACGTGAGGGGAAAACATAGTCACTAAGGAATTAGTGTCATGGGAAAAATGAGTCACCGGATGGGAAAACCTTAGTCAATGGACTAGTTTCAATGGCAAAACCTAGTAAACTATCCTCTTTGTGTTGGAATAACTCGAAAACCTGGCCACTGTGAGTAGTCTCATGGGAAAACTCAGCCATAAGAGGGGGAAACTTAGTCACTAAGGAATTAGTGCCATGGGACTAATGAGTCAACTAACGGGAAAACCTTAGTCACCGAACGAGTTTCCATGGCAAATCCTAGTAAAGTAACATCTTTGTGTGGGAAAAACTAGAAAACCTTGTCACTGTAAGTAGTCTCATCGGAAAACTCAGTCGCACGAGGGGAAAACTTAGTCACAACGGAATTCGTGTCATGGGAAAAATGAGTCACCGGATGGGAAAATTTTACTCACCAGACGAGTTTCAATGGAAAAAACTTGAAAAATAACCTCTTTGTGTGGGAAATACTCGAGAACCTCATCACCTTGACTAGTCTCACGTGAAAACTCAGTCACGTGAGGGGAAAACTTAGTCACTAAGAAATTAGTGTCATGGGAAAAATGAGTCACCGGATGGGAAAATCTTAGTCAATGGACTAGTTTCAATGGCAAAACCTAGTAATATAACCTCTTTGTGTTGGAATAACTCGAAAACCTGGCCACTGTGAGTAGTCTCATGGGAAAACACACCCACAGGAGGGGGAAACTTAGTCACTAAGGAATTAGTGCCATGGGAGTAATGACTCAACTAAGGGGAAAACCTTAGTCACCGAACGAGTTTCCATGGCAAATCCTAGTATAGTAACATCTTTGTGTGGGAAAAACTAGAAAACCTTGTCACTGTGAGTAGTCTCATCGGAAAACTCAGTCGCGGGAGGGGAAAACTTAGTCACAAAGGAATTCGTGTCATGGAAAAAATGAGTCACCGGATGGGAAAATTTTACTCACCGGACGAAGTTCATTGGAAAATACTTGTAAAATAACCTCTTTGTGTGGGAAATACTCGAGAACCTCATCACCTTGACTAGTCTCACGTGAAAACTCAGTCACGTGACGGGAAAACTTAGTCACTAAGAAATTAGTGTCATGGGAAAAATGAGTCACCGGATGGGAAAATCTTAGTCAATGGACTAGTTTCAATGGCTAAACCTAGTAATATAACCTCTTTGTGTTGGAATAACTCTAAAACCTGGCCATTGTGAGTAGTCTCATGGGAAAACACAGCCACAGGAGGGGGAAACTTAGTCACTAACGAATTAGTGCCATGGGATTAATGACTCAACTAAGTGGAAAACCTTAGTCACCGAACGATTTTCCATGGAAAATTCTAGTATAGTAACATCTTTGTGTGGGAAAAACTAGAAATCCTTGTCACTGTGAGTAGTCTCATCGGAAAACTCAGTCGCGGGAGGGGAAAACTTAGTCACAAAGGAATTCGTGTCATGGAAAAAATGAGTCACCGGATGGGAAAATTTTACTCACTGGACGAAGTTCATTGGAAAATACTTGTAAAATAACCTCTTTGTGTGGGAAATACTCGAGAACCTCATCACCTTGACTAGTCTCACGTGAAAAGTCAGTCACGTGAGGGGAAAACTTAGTCACTAAGAAATTAGTGTCATGGGAAATATGAGTCACCGGATGGGAAAATCTTAGTCAATGGACTAGTTTCAATGGCAAAACCTAGTAATATAACCTCTTTGTGTTGGAATAACTCGAAAACCTGGCCACTGTGAGTAGTCTCATGGGAAAACACACCCACAGGAGGGGGAAACTTAGTCACTAACGAATTAGTGCCATGGGACTAATGACTCAACTAAGGGGAAAACCTTAGTCACCAAACGAGTTTCCATGGCAAATTCTAGTATAGTAACATCTTTGTGTGGGAAAAACTAGAAAACCTTCTCACTGTGAGTAGTCTCATCGGAAAACTCAGTCGCGGGAGGGGAAAACTTAGTCACAAAGGAATTCGTGTCATGGAAAAAATGATTCACCGGATGGGAAAATTTTACTCACCGGACGAGTTTCAATGGAAAATACTTGTAAAATAACCTCTTTGTGTGGGAAAAACTCGAGAACATCATCACCTTGACTAGTCTCAAGGGAAAACTCAGTCACGTGAGGGGAAAACTTACTCACTAAGAAATTAGTGTCATGGGAAAAATGATTCACCGGATGGGACAACCTTAGTCAATGGACTAGTTTCAATGGCAAAACCTAGTAATATAACCTCTTTGTGTTGGAATAACTCGAAAACCTGGCCACTGTGAGTAGTCTCATGGGAAAACACAGCCACAGGAGGGGGAAACTTAGTCACTAAGGAATTAGTGCCATGGGACTAATGACTCAACTAAGGGGAAAACCTTAGTCACCGAACGAGTTTCCATGGCAAATCCTAGTATAGTAACATCTTTGTGTGGGAAAAACTAGAAAACCTTGTCACTGTGAGTAGTCTCATCGGAAAACTCAGTCGCGGGAGGGGAAAACTTAGTCACAAAGGAATTCGTGTCATGGAAAAAATGAGTCACCGGATGGGAAAATTTTACTCACCGGACGAGTTTCAATGGAAAATACTTGTAAAATAACCTCTTTGTGTGGGAAATACTCGAGAACCTCATCACCTTGACTAGTCTCACGGGAAAACTCAGTCACGTGAGGGGAAAACTTAGTCACTAAGAAATTAGTGTCATGGGAAAAATGAGTCACCGGATGGGAAAACCTTAGTCAATGGACTAGTTTCAATGGCAAAACCTAGTAAATTAACCTATTTGTGTTGGAATAACACGAAAACCTGACCACTGTGAGTAGTCTCATGGGAAAACTCAGCCATAGGAGGGGGAAACTTAGTCACTAAGGAATTAGTGCCATGGGACTAATGAGTCAACTAACGGGAAAACCTTAGTCACCGAACGAGTTTCCATGGCAAATCCTAGTATAGTAACATCTTTGTGTGGGAAAAACTAGAAAACCTTGTCACTGTGAGTAGTCTCATCGGAAAACTCAGTCGCGGGAGGGGAAAACTTACTCACAAAGGAATTCGTGTCATGGAAAGAATGAGTCACCGGATGGGAAAATTTTACTCACCGAACGAGTTTCAATGGAAAATACTTGTAAAATAACCTCTTTATGTAGGAAATACTCGAGAACCTCATCACCTTGACTAGTCTCACGGGAAAACTCAGTCACGTGAGGGGAAAACTTAGTCACTAAGAAATTAGTGTCATGGGAAAAATGAGTCACCGGATGGGAAAACCTTAGTCAATGGACTAGTTTCAATGGCAAAACCTAGTAAATTATCCTCTTTATGTTGGAATAACTCGAAAACCTGGCCACTGTGAGTAGTCCCTTGGGAAAACTCAGCCACAGGAGGGGGAAACTTAGTCACTAAGGAATTAGTGCCATGGGACTAATGAGTCAACTAATGGGAAAACCTTAGTCACCGAACGAGTTTCCATGGCAAATCCTAGGAAAGTAACATCTTTGTGTGGGAAAAACTAGAAAACCTTGTCACTGTCAGTAGTCTCATCGGAAAACTCAGTCGCGGGAGGGGAAAACTTTGTCACAAAGGATTTCGTGTCATGGAAAAAATGAGTCACCGGATGAGAAAATTTTACTCACCGCACGAGTTTCAATGGAAAATACTTGTAAAATAACCTCTTTGTGTGGGAAAAACTCGACAACCTCACCACCTTGACTAGTCTCACGGGAAAACTCAGTCACGTGAGGGGAAAAGTTAGTCACTAAGGAATTAGCGTCATGGGAAAAATGAGTCACCGGATGGGAAAACCTTAGTCAATGGACTAGTTTCAAAGGCAAAACCTAGTAATATAACCTCTTTGTGTTGGAATAACTCGAAAACCTGGCCACTGTGAGTAGTCTCATGGGAAAACACAGCCACAGGAGGGGGAAACTTAGTCACTAAGGAATTAGTGCCATGGGACTAATGACTCAACTAAGGGGAAAACCTTAGTCACCGAACGAGTTTCCGTGGCAAATCCTAGTATAGTAACATCTTTGTGTGGGAAAAACTAGAAAACCTTGTCATTGTCAGTAGTCTCATCGGAAAACTCAGTCGCGGGAGGGGAAAACTTAGTCACAAAGGAATTCGTGTCATGGAAAAAATGAGTCACCGGATGGGAAAATTTTACTCACCAGACGAGTTTCAATGGAAAATACTTGTAAAATAACCTCTTTGTGTGGGAAAAACTCGTGAACCTCATCACCTTGATTAGTCTCACGGGAAAACTCAGTCACATGAGGGGAAAACTTAGGCACTAAGGAATTAGTGTCATGGGAAAATTGATTCACCGAATGGGAAAATCTTAGTCAATGGACTAGTTTCAATGGCGAAACCAAGTAAAATAACCTCTTTGTGTTGGAATAACTGGCAAACCTTGCCACTGTGAGTAGTCTCATGGGAAAACTCAGCCACAGGAGGGGGGAACTTAGTCACTATGGAATTAGTGCCATGGGACTAATGAGTCAACTAATGGGAAAACCTTAGTCACCGAAAGAGTTTCCATGGAAAATCCTAGTAAAATAACCTCTTTCTTTGGGAAAAACTAGAAAACTTTGTCACTGTGAGTAGTCTCATCGGAAAACTCAGTCGAAGGAGGGGAAAACTTAGTCACAAAGGAATTCGTGTCATGGAAAAAATGAGTCACAGGATGGGAAATGTTTACTCACCGGGCGAGTTTCAATGGAAAATACTAGTAAAACAACCTCTTTGTGTGGGAAAAACTCGAGAACCTCATCACCTTGACTAGTCTCACGGGAAAACTCAGAAAACCTTAGTCAATGGACTAGTTTCAATGGCAAAACCTAGTAAAATAACCTCTTTGTGTTGGAATAACACGAAACCTGGCCACTGTGAGTAGTCTCATAGGAAAACTCAGCCACAGGAGGGGGAATCTTAGTCACTAAGGAATTAGTGCCATGGGACTAATGAGTCAACTAATGCGAAAACCTTAGTCACCGAACGAGTTTCCATGGCAAATCCTAGTAAAATAACCTCTTTGTATGGGAAAAAATAGAAAACCTTGTCACTGTAAGTACTTTAATCGGAAAACTCAGTCGCAGCATGGGAAAACTTAGTCACAAAGGAATTCGTTTTATGGAAAAAATGAGTCACCGGATGGGAAAATTTTACTCACCGGACGAGTTTCAATGGAAAATACTAGTAAAACAACCTCTTTGTGTGGGAAAAACTCGAGAACCTCATCACCTTGACTAGTCTCACGGGAAAACTCAGTCACATGAGGGGAAAACTTAGTCACTAAGGAATTAGTGTCATGGGACTAATGTGTCAACTAATGGGAAAACCTTAGTCACCGAACGAGTTTCCATGGCAATCCTTGTAAAATAACCTCTTTGTGTGGGAAAAACTAGAAAACCTTGTCACTGTGAGTAGTCTAATCGGAAAACTCAGCAGCAGGAGGGGAAAACTTAGTCACTAAGGAATTAGTGTCATGGGAAAAATGAGTCCCCGGATGGGAAAACCTTAGTCAATGGACTAGTTTCAATGGTAAAACCTAGTAAAATAACATCTTTGTGTTGGAATAACTCGATAACCTGGCCACTGTGAGTAGTCTCATTGGAAAACTCAGCCACAGGAGGGGGAAACTTAGTCACGCGAGGGGAAAACTTAGTCACTAAGGAATTAGTGTCATGGGAAAAATGAGTCACCGGATGGGAAAAGCTTAGTCAATGGACTAGTTTCAATGGGAAAACCTAGTAAAATAACCTCTTTGTATTGGAATAACTAGAAAACCTTGCCACTGTGAGTAGCCTCTTGGTTAAACTAAGCCACAGGAGGGGGAAACATAGTCACTAAGGAATTTGTGCCATGGGACTAATGAGTCAACTAATGGGAAAACCTTAGTCACTGAACGTGTTTCCACGGCAAATCCTAGTAAAATAACCTCTTTATGTGGGAAAAACTAGATAACCTTGTCACTGTGAGTAGTCTCATCAGAAAACTCAGCCGCTGGAGGGGAAAACTTAGTCACAAAGGAATTCGTGTCATGGAAAAAATGAGTCACAGGACGGGAAAATTTTACTCACCGGACGAGTTTCAATGGAAAGTACTTGTAAAATAACCTCTTTGTGTGGGAAAAACTCGAGAACCTCATCACCTTGACTTGTCTCACGGGAAAACTCAGTCACACGAGGGGAAAACTTAGTCACTAAGGAATTAGTGTCATGGGAAAAATGAGTCACCGGATGGGAAAACCTTAGTCAATGGACTAGTTTCAAGGACAAAACCTAGTCAAATAACCTCTTTGTGTTGGAATAACTCGAAAACCTGACCACTGTGAGTAGTCTCATGGGAAAACTCAGCCACAGGAGGGGGAAACTTATTCACTAAGGAATTAGTGCCATGGGACTAATGAGTCAACTAATGGGAAAACCTTAGTCACCGAACGAGTTTCCATGGCAATTCCTAGTAAAATAACCTCTTTGTGTGGGAAAAACTAGAAAACCTTGTCACTGTGTGTAGTCTCATCGGAAAACTCAGTCGGGGGAGGGGAAATTTAGTCACAAAGGAATTCGTGTCAGGGAAAAAATGAGTCACCGGATGGGAAAATTTTACTCACCGGACAAGTTTCATTGGAAAATACTTGTAAAATAACCTCTTTGAGTGGGAAAAACTCGAGAACCTCATCACCTTGACTAGTCTCGCGGGAAAACTTAGTCACATGAGGGGAAAACTTAGTCACTAAGGAATTAGTGTCATGGGAAAAATGAGTCACCGGATGGGAAAACCTTAGTCAATGGACTAGTTTCAAGGGCAAAACCTAGTAAAATAACCTCTTTGTGTTGGAATAACTCGAAAACCTGGCCACTGTGAGTAGTCTCATGGGAAAACTCAGCCACAGGAGGGGGGAACTAAGTCACTAAGGAATTAGTGCCATGGGACTAATGAGTTAACTAATGGGAAAACCTTAGTCACCGAACGAGTTTCCATGGCAAATCCTAGTAAAATAACCTCTTTGTGTGGGAAAAACTAGAAAACCTTGTCACTGTGAGTAGTCACATCGGAAAACTCAGTCGCAGGAGGGGAAAACTTATTCACAAAGAAAATCGTGTCATGGAAAAAATGTGTCATCGGATGGGAAAATTTTACTCACCGGACGAGTTTCAATGGAAAATACTAGTTAAATAACCTCTTTGAGTGGGAAAAACTCGAGAACCTCATCACCTTGACTTGTCTCACGGGAAAACTCAGTCACTCGAGGGGAAAACTTAGTCACTAAGGAATAAGTGTCAAGGAAAAAATGAGTCACCGGATGGGAAAACCTTAGTCAATGGACTAGTTTCAAGGGCAAAACCTAGTGAAATAACCTCTTTGTGTTGGAATAACTCGAAAACCTGACCACTGTGAGTAGTCTCATGGGAAAACTCAGCCACAGGAGGGGGAAACTTAGTCACTAAGGAATTAGTGCCATGGGACTAATGAGTCAACTAATTGGAAAACCTTAGTCACCGAACGAGTTTCCATGGCAAATCCTAGTAAAATAACCTCTTTGTGTGGGAAAAACTAGAAAACCTTGTCCCTGTGAGTATTCTCATCGGAACACTCAGTCGCAGGAGGGGAAGACTTAGTCACAAAGGAAGTCGTGTCATGGAAAAAATGAGTCACCGGATGGGAAAATTTTTCTCACCGGACAGTTTTCAATGGCAAATCCTTGTAAAATAACCTCTTTGTGTGGGAAAAACTAGAAAACCTTGTCACTGTGAGTAGTCTAATCGGAAAACTCAGCAGCAGGAGGGGAAAACTTAGTCACAAAGGAATTCGTGTCATGGAAAAAAAGGAGTCACTGGATGGGCAAATTGTACTCACCGGACGAGTATAAATGGAAAATACTTTTAAAATAACCTCTTTGTGTCGGAAAAACTCGAGAACCTCATCACCTTGACTAGTCTCACGGGAAAACTCAATCACACGAGGGGAAAACTTAGTCACTAAGGAATTAGTGTCATGGGAAAAATGAGTCATCGGATGGGAAAACATTAGTCAATGGACTAGTTTCAATGGCAAAACCTAGTAAAGTAACCTCTTTCTGTTGGAATAACTCGAAAACCTAGCCACTGTGAGTAGTCTCATGGGAAAACTCAGCCACAGGAGGGGGGAACTTAATCACTAAGGAATTAGTGCCATGGGACTAATGAGTCAACTAATGGGAAAACCTTAGTCACCGAACGAGTTTCCCTGGCAAATCCTAGTAAATTTAGCTCTTTGTGTGGGAAAAACTAGAAAACCTTGTCACTGTGAGTAGTCACATCGGAAAACTCAGTCGCAGGAGGGGAAGACTTAGTCACAAAGGAAATCGTGTCATGGGAAAAATGAGTCATCGGATGGGAAAATTTTACTCACCGGACGAGTTTCAATGGAAAATACTAGTAAAATAACCTCTTTGAGTGGGAAAAACTCGAGAACCTCATCACCTTGACTTGTCTCACGGGAAAACTTTGTCACTTGAGGGGAAAACTTAGTCACTAAGGAATAAGTGTCATGGAAAAAATGAGTCACCGGATGGGAAAACCTTAGTCAATGGACTAGTTTCAAGGGCAAAACCTAGTCAAATAACCTCTTTGTGTTGGAATAACTCGAAAACCTAACCACAGTGAGTTATCTCATGGGAAAACTCAGCCACAGGAGGGGGGAACTTAGTCACTAAGGAATTAGTGCCATGGGACTAATGAGTTAACTAATGGGAAAACCTTAGTCACCGAACGAGTTTCCATGGCAAATCCTAGTAAAATAACCTCTTTGTATGGGAAAAACTAGAAAACCTTGTCACTGTGAGTAGTCACATCGGAAAACTCAGTCGCAGGAGGGGAAAACTTAGTCACAAAGAAAATCGTGTCATGGAAAAAATGAGTCATCGGATGGGAAAATTTTACTCACCGGACGAGTTTCAATGGAAAATACTAGTAAAATAACCTCTTTGAGTGGGAAAAACTCGAGAACCTCATCACCTTGACTTGTCTCACGGGAAAACGCAGTCACTCGAGGGGAAAACTTAGTCACTAAGGAATAAGTGTCATGGAAAAATGAGTCACCGGATGGGAAAACCTTAGTCAATGGACTAGTTTCAAGGGCAAAACCTAGTCAAATAACCTCTTTGTGTTGGAATAACTCGAAAACCTGACCACTGTGAGTAGTCTCATGGGAAAACTCAGCCACAGGAGGGGGAAACTTAGTCACTAAGGAATTAGTGCCATGGGACTAATGAGTCAACTAATGGGAAAACCTTAGTCACCGAACGAGTTTCCATGGCAAATCCTAGTAAAATAACCTCTTTGTGTGGGAAAAACTAGAAAATCTTGTCACTGTGAGTATTCTCATCGGAACACTCAGTCGCAGGAGGGGAAGACTTAGTCTCAAAGGAAGTCGTGTCATGGAAAAAATGAGTCACCGGATGGGAAAATTTTTCTCACCGGACGGTTTTCAATGGAAAATACTTGTAAAATAACCTCTTTGTGTGGGAAAAACTCGAGAACCTCATCACCTTGACTAGTCTCACGGGAAAACTTAGTCACACGAGGGGAAAATTTAGTCACTAAGGAATTAGTGTCCTGGGAAAAATGAGTCATCGGATGGGAAAACATTAGTCAATGGACTAGTTTCAATGGCAAAACCTAGTAATGTAACCTCTTTCTGTTGGAATAACTCGAAAACCTAGCCACAGTGAGTAGTCTCATGGGAAAACTCAGCCACAGGAGGGGGGAACTTAATCACTAAGGAATTAGTGCCATGGGACTAATGAGTCAACTAATGGGAAAACCTTAGTCACCGAACGAGTTTCCATGGCAAATCCTAGTAAATTTAGCTCTTTGTGTGGGAAAAACTAGAAAACCTTGTCACTGTGAGTAGTCACATCGGAAAACTCAGTCGCAGGAGGGGAAGACTTAGTCACAAAGGAAATCGTGTCATGGGAAAAATGAGTCATCGGATGGGAAAATTTTACTCACCGGACGAGTTTCAATGGAAAATACTAGTAAAATAACCTCTTTGAGTGGGAAAAACTCGAGAACCTCATCACCTTGACTTGTCTCACGGGAAAACTTTGTCACTTGAGGGGAAAACTTAGTCACTAAGGAATAAGTGTCATGGAAAAAATGAGTCACCGGATGGGAAAACCTTAGTCAATGGACTAGTTTCAAGGGCAAAACCTAGTCAAATAACCTCTTTGTGTTGGAATAACTCGAAAACCTAACCACAGTGAGTTATCTCAGGGGAAAACTCAGCCACAGGAGGGGGGAACTTAGTCACTAAGGAATTAGTGCTATGGGACTAATGAGTTAACTAATGGGAAAACCTTAGTCACCGAACGAGTTTCCATGGCAAATCCTAGTAAAATAACCTCTTTGTATGGGAAAAACTAGAAAACCTTGTCACTGTGAGTAGTCACATCGGAAAACTCAGTCGCAGGAGGGGAAAACTTAGTCACAAAGAAAATCGTGTCATGGAAAAAATGAGTCATCGGATGGGAAAATTTTACTCACCGGACGAGTTTCAATGGAAAATACTAGTAAAATAACCTCTTTGAGTGGGAAAAACTCGAGAACCTCATCACCTTGACTTGTCTCACGGGAAAACTCAGTCACTCGAGGGGAAAACTTAGTCACTAAGGAATAAGTGTCATGGAAAAATGAGTCACCGGATGGGAAAACCTTAGTCAATGGACTAGTTTCAAGGGCAAAACCTAGTCAAATAACCTCTTTGTGTTGGAATAACTCGAAAACCTGACCACTGTGAGTAGTCTCATGGGAAAACTCAGCCACAGGAGGGGGAAACTTAGTCACTAAGGAATTAGTGCCATGGGACTAATGAGTCAACTAATGGGAAAACCTTAGTCACCGAACGAGTTTCCATGGCAAATCCTAGTAAAATAACCTCTTTGTGTGGGAAAAACTAGAAAACCTTGTCACTGTGAGTATTCTCATCGGAAAACTCAGTCGCAGGAGGGGAAGACTTAGTCTCAAAGGAAGTCGTGTCATGGAAAAAATGAGTCACCGGATGGGAAAATTTTTCTCACCGGACGGTTTTCAATGGAAAATACTTGTAAAATAACCTCTTTGTGTGGGAAAAACTCGAGAACCTCATCACCTTGACTAGTCTCACGGGAAAACTTAGTCACACGAGGGGAAAATTTAGTCACTAAGGAATTAGTGTCATGGGAAAAATGAGTCATCGGATGGGAAAACATTAGTCAATGGACTAGTTTCAATGGCAAAACCTAGTAAAGTAACCTCTTTCTGTTGGAATAACTCGAAAACCTAGCCACAGTGAGTAGTCTCATGGTAAAACTCAGCCACAGGAGGGGGGAACTTAATCACTAAGGAATTAGTGCCATGGGACTAATGAGTCAACTAATGGGAAAACCTTAGTCACCGAACGAGTTTCCATGGCAAATCCTAGTAAATTTAGCTCTTTGTGTGGGAAAAACTAGAAAACCTTGTCACTGTGAGTAGTCACATCGGAAAACTCAGTCGCAGGAGGGGAAGACTTAGTCACAAAGGAAATCGTGTCATGGGAAAAATGAGTCATCGGATGGGAAAATTTTACTCACCGGACGAGTTTCAATGGAAAATACTAGTAAAATAACCTCTTTGAGTGGGAAAAACTCGAGAACCTCATCACCTTGACTTGTCTCACGGGAAAACTTTATCACTTGAGGGGAAAACTTAGTCACTAAGGAATAAGTGTCATGGAAAAAATGAGTCACCGGATGGGAAAACCTTAGTCAACGGACTAGTTTCAAGGGCAAAACCTAGTCAAATAACCTCTTTGTGTTGGAATAACTCGAAAACCTAACCACAGTGAGTTGTCTCATGGGAAAACTCAGCCACAGGAGGGGGGAACTTAGTCACTAAGGAATTAGTGCCATGGGACTAATGAGTTAACTAATGGGAAAACCTTAGTCACCGAACGAGTTTCCATGGCAAATCCTAGTAAAATAACCTCTTTGTATGGGAAAAACTAGAAAACCTTGTCACTGTGAGTAGTCACATCGGAAAACTCAGTCGCAGGAGGGGAAAACTTAGTCACAAAGAAAATCGTGTCATGGAAAAAATGAGTCATCGGATGGGAAAATTTTACTCACCGGACGAGTTTCAATGGAAAATACTAGTAAAATAACCTCTTTGAGTGGGAAAAACTCGAGAACCTCATCACCTTGACTTGTCTCACGGGAAAACTCAGTCACTCGAGGGGAAAACTTAGTCACTAAGGAATAAGTGTCATGGAAAAATGAGTCACCGGATGGGAAAACCTTAGTCAATGGACTAGTTTCAAGGGCAAAACCTAGTCAAATAACCTCTTTGTGTTGGAATAACTCGAAAACCTGACCACTGTGAGTAGTCTCATGGGAAAACTCAGCCACAGGAGGGGGAAACTTAGTCACTAAGGAATTAGTGCCATGGGACTAATGAGTCAACTAATGGGAAAACCTTAGTCACCGAACGAGTTTCCATGGCAAATCCTAGTAAAATAACCTCTTTGTGTGGGAAAAACTAGAAAACCTTGTCACTGTGAGTATTCTCATCGGAACACTCAGTCGCAGGAGGGGAAGACTTAGTCTCAAAGGAAGTCGTGTCATGGAAAAAATGAGTCACCGGATGGGAAAATTTTTCTCACCGGACGGTTTTCAATGGAACATACTTGTAAAATAACCTCTTTGTGTGGGAAAAACTCGAGAACCTCATCACCTTGACTAGTCTCACGGGAAAACTTAGTCACACGAGGGGAAAATTTAGTCACTAAGGAATTAGTGTCATGGGACTAATGTGTCAACTAATGGGAAAACCTTAGTCACCGAACGAGTTTCCATGGCAAAACCTTGTAAAATAACCTCTTTGTGTGGGAAAAACTAGAAAACCTTGTCACTGTGAGTAGTCTAATCGGAAAACTCAGCAGCAGGAGGGGAAAACTTAGTCACAAAGGAATTCGTGTCATGGAAAAAAATGAGTCACTGGATGGGCAAATTTTACTCACCGGACGAGTATAAATGGAAAATACTTTTAAAATAACCTCTTTGTGTCGGAAAAACACGAGAACCTCATCACCTTGACTAGTCTCACGGGAAAACTCAGTCACACGAGGGGAAAAGTTAGTCACTAAGGAATTAGTGTCATGGGAAAAATGAGTCATCGGATGGGAAAACATTAGTCAATGGACTAGTTTCAACGGCAAAACCTAGTAAAGTAACCTCTTTCTGTTGGAATAACTCGAAAACCTAGCCACTGTGAGTAGTCTCATGGGAAACCTCAGCCACAGGAGGGGGGAACTTAGTCACTAAGGAATTAGTGCCATGGGACTAATGAGTCAACTAATGGGAAAACCTTAATCACCGAACGAGTTTCCATGGCAAATCCTAGTAAATTTAGCTCTTTGTGTGGGAAAAACTAGAAAACCTTGTCACTGTGAGTAGTCACATCGGAAAACTCAGTCGCAGGAGGGGAAGACTTAGTCACAAAGGAAATCGTGTCATGGAAAAAATGAGTCATCGGATGGGAAAATTTTACTCACCAAACGAGTTTCAATGGAAAATACTAGTAAAATAACCTCTTTGAGTGGGAAAAACTCGAGAACCTCATCACCTTGACTTGTCTCACGGGAAAACTTTGTCACTTGAGGGGAAAACTTAGTCACTAAGGAATAAGTGTCATGGAAAAAATGAGTCACCGGATGGGAAAACCTTAGTCAATGGACTAGTTTCAAGGGCAAAACCTAGTTAAATAACCTCTTTGTGTTGGAATAACTCGAAAACCTAACCACTGTGAGTAGTCTCATGGGAAAACTCAGCCACAGGAGGGGGAAACTTAGTCACTAAGGAATTAGTGCCATGGGACTAATGAGTCAACTAATGGGAAAACCTTAGTCACCGAACGAGTTTCCATGGCAAATCCTAGTAAAATAACCTCTTTGTGTGGGAAAAACTAGAAAACCTTGTCACTGTGAGTATTCTGATCGGAACACTCAGTCGCTGGAGGGGAAGACTTAGTCACAAAGGAAGTCGTGTCATGGAAAAAATGAGTCACCGGATGGGAAAATTTTTCTCAAAGGACGGTTTTCAATGGAAAATACTTGTAAAATAACCTCTTTGTGTGGGAAAAACTCGAGAACCTCATCACCTTGACTAGTCTCAAGGGAAAACTTAGTCACACGAGGGGAAAATTTAGTCACTAAGGAATTAGTGTCATGGGACTAATGTGTCAACTAATGGGAAAACCTTAGTCACCGAACGAGTTTCCATGGCAAAACCTTGTAAAATAACCTCTTTGTGTGGGAAAAACTAGAAAACCTTGTCACTGTGAGTAGTCTAATCGGAAAACTCAGCAGCAGGAGGGGAAAACTTAGTCACAAAGGAATTCGTGTCATGGAAAAAAATGAGTCACTGGATGGGCAAATTTTACTCACCGGACGAGTATAAATGGAAAATACTTTTAAAATAACCTCTTTGTGTCGGAAAAACTCGAGAACCTCATCACCTTGACTAGTCTCACGGGAAAACTCAGTCACACGAGGGGAAAAGTTAGTCACTAAGGAATTAGTGTCATGGGAAAAATGAGTCATCGGATGGGAAAACATTAGTCAATGGACTAGTTTCAATGGCAAAACCTAGTAAAGTAACCTCTTTCTGTTGGAATAACTCGAAAACCTAGCCACTGTGAGTAGTCTCATGGGAAACCTCAGCCACAGGAGGGGGGAACTTAGTCACTAAGGAATTAGTGCCATGGGACTAATGAGTCAACTAATGGGAAAACCTTAATCACCGAACGAGTTTCCATGGCAAATCCTAGTAAATTTAGCTCTTTGTGTGGGAAAAACTAGAAAACCTTGTCACTGTGAGTAGTCACATCGGAAAACTCAGTCGCAGGAGGGGAAGACTTAGTCACAAAGGAAATCGTGTCATGGAATAAATGAGTCATCGGATGGGAAAATTTTACTCACCGGACGAGTTTCAATGGAAAATACTAGTAAAATAACCTCTTTGAGTGGGAAAAACTCGAGAACCTCATCACCTTGACTTGTCTCACGGGAAAACTTTGTCACTTGAGGGGAAAACTTAGTCACTAAGGAATAAGTGTCATGGAAAAAATGAGTCACCGGATGGGAAAACCTTAGTCAATGGACAAGTTTCAAGGGCAAAACCTAGTTAAATAACCTCTTTGTGTTGGAATAACTCGAAAACCTAACCACTGTGAGTAGTCTCATGGGAAAACTCAGCCACAGGAGGGGGAAACTTAGTCACTAAGGAATTAGTGCCATGGGACTAATGAGTCAACTAATGGGAAAACCTTAGTCACCGAACGAGTTTCCATGGCAAATCCTAGTAAAATAACCTCTTTGTGTGGGAAAAACTAGAAAACCTTGTCACTGTGAGTATTCTGATCGGAACACTCAGTCGCTGGAGGGGAAGACTTAGTCACAAAGGAAGTCGTGTCATGGAAAAAATGAGTCACCGGATGGGAAATTTTTTCTCACAGGACGGTTTTCAATGGAAAATACTTGTAAAATAACCTCTTTGTGTGGGAAAAACTCGAGAACCTCATCACCTTGACTAGTCTCAAGGGAAAACTTAGTCACACGAGGGGAAAATTTAGTCACTAAGGAATTAGTGTCATGGGACTAATGTGTCAACTAATGGGAAAACCTTAGTCACCGAACGAGTTTCCATGGCAAAACCTTGTAAAATAACCTCTTTGTGTGGGAAAAACTAGAAAACCTTGTCACTGTCAGTAGTGTAATCGGAAAACTCAGCAGCAGGAGGGGAAAACTTAGTCACAAAGGAATTCGTGTCATGGAAAAAAATGAGTCACTGGAGGGGCAAATTTTACTCACCGGACGAGTATAAATGGAAAATACTTTTAAAATAACCTCTTTGTGTCGGAAAAACTCGGGAACCTCATCACCTTGACTAGTCTCACGGGAAAACTCAGTCACACGAGGGGAAAAGTTAGTCACTAAGGAATTAGTGTCATGGGAAAAATGAGTCATCGGATGGGAAAACATTAGTCAATGGACTAGTTTCAATGGCAAAACCTAGTAAAGTAACCTCTTTCTGTTGGAATAACTCGAAAACCTAGCCACTGTGAGTAGTCTCATGGGAAACCTCAGCCACAGGAGGGGGGAACTTAGTCACTAAGGAATTAGTGCCATGGGACTAATGAGTCAACTAATGGGAAAACCTTAATCACCGAACGAGTTTCCATGGCAAATCCTAGTAAATTTAGCTCTTTGTGTGGGAAAAACTAGAAAACCTTGTCACTGTGAGTAGTCACATCGGAAAACTCAGTCGCAGGAGGGGAAGACTTAGTCACAAAGGAAATCGTGTCATGGAAAAAATGAGTCATCGGATGGGAAAATTTTACTCACCGGACGAGTTTCAATGGAAAATACTAGTAAAATAACCTCTTTGAGTGGGAAAAACTCGAGAACCTCATCACCTTGACTTGTCTCACGGGAAAACTTTGTCACTTGAGGGGAAAACTTAGTCACTAAGGAATAAGTGTCATGGAAAAAATGAGTCACCGGATGGGAAAACCTTAGTCAATGGACAAGTTTCAAGGGCAAAACCTAGTTAAATAACCTCTTTGTGTTGGAATAACTCGAAAACCTAACCACTGTGAGTAGTCTCATGGGAAAACTCAGCCACAGGAGGGGGAAACTTAGTCACTAAGGAATTAGTGCCATGGGACTAATGAGTCAACTAATGGGAAAACCTTAGTCACCGAACGAGTTTCCATGGCAAATCCTAGTAAAATAACCTCTTTGTGTGGGAAAAACTAGAAAACCTTGTCACTGTGAGTATTCTGATCGGAACACTCAGTCGCTGGAGGGGAAGACTTAGTCACAAAGGAAGTCGTGTCATGGAAAAAATGAGTCACCGGATGGGAAATTTTTTCTCACAGGACGGTTTTCAATGGAAAATACTTGTAAAATAACCTCTTTGTGTGGGAAAAACTCGAGAACCTCATCACCTTGACTAGTCTCAAGGGAAAACTTAGTCACACGAGGGGAAAATTTAGTCACTAAGGAATTAGTGTCATGGGACTAATGTGTCAACTAATGGGAAAACCTTAGTCACCGAACGAGTTTCCATGGCAAATCCTTGTAAAATAACCTCTTTGTGTGGGAAAAACTAGAAAACCTTGTCACTGTCAGTAGTGTAATCGGAAAACTCAGCAGCAGGAGGGGAAAACTTAGTCACAAAGGAATTCGTGTCATGGAAAAAATAAGTCACTGGAGGGGCAAATTTTACTCACCGGACGAGTATAAATGGAAAATACTTTTAAAATAACCACTTTGTGTCGGAAAAACTCGGGAACCTCATCACACTGACTAGTCTCACGGGAAAACTCAATCACACGAGGGGAAAACTTAGTCACTAAGGAATTAGTGTCATGGGAAAAATGAGTCATCGGATGGGAAAACCTTAGTCAATGGACTAGTTTCAATGGCAAAACCTAGTAAAGTAACCTCTTTCTGTTGGAATAACTCGAAAACCTAGCCACTGTGAGTAGTCTCATGGGAAAACTCAGCCACAGGAGGAGGAAACTTAGTCACTAAGGAATTAGTGCCATGGGACTAATGAGTCAACTAATGGGAAAACCTTAGTCACCGAACGAGTTTCCATGGCAAATCCTAGTAAATTTAGCTCTTTGTGTGGGAAAAACTAGAAAACCTTGTCACTGTGAGTAGTCTCATCGGAAAACTCAGCCGCAGGAGGGGAAGACTTAGTCACAAAGGAATTCGTGTCATGGAAAAAATTAGTCACTGGATAGGCAAACTTTACTCACCGGACGAGTTTCAATGGAAAATACTTGTAAAATAACCTCTTTGTGTGGGAAAAACTCGAGAACCTCATAACCTTGACTAGTCTCACGGGAAAACTCAGTCACACGAGGGGAAAACTTCGTCACTAAGGAATTAGTGTCATGGGAAAAATGAGTCACCGAATGGGAAAAACATAGTCAATGGACTAGTTTCCATGGCAAAACCTAGTAAAATAACCTCTTTGTGTTGGTATAACTCGAAAACCTGCCCACTGTGAGTAGTCTCATGGGAAAACTCAGCCACAGGAGGGGGAAACTTAGTCACTAAGGAATTAGTGTCATGGTACTAATGAGTCAACTAATGGGAAAACCTTTGTCACCGAACGAGTTTCCATGGCAAATCCTAGTAAAGTAACCTCTTTGTGTGGGGAAAACTAGAAAACCTTGTCACTCGTAGTAGTCTCTTCGGAAAACTCAGTCGCAGGAGGCGAAAACTTAGTCACAAAGGAATTCGTATCATGGAAAAAATTAGTCACCGGATGGGAAAATTTTACTCACCGGCCGAGTTTCAATGGAAAATACTTGTAAATTAACCTCTTTGTGTGGGAAAAACTCGAGAACCTCATCATCTTGACTAGTCTCACGGGAAAACTCAGTCACATGAGGGGAAAACTTAGTCACTAAGGAATTAGTGTCATGGGAAAAATGAGTCACCGGATGGGAAAACCTTAGTCAATGGACTAGTTTCAATGGCAAAACCTAGTAAAATAACCTCTTTGTGTTGGAATAACTCGAAAACCTGGCCACTGTGAGTAGTGTCATGGGAAAACTCAGCCACAGGAGGGGGAAACTTAGTCACTAAGGAATTAGTGCCATGGGACTAATGAGTCAACTAATGGGAAAACGTTTGTCACTGAACGAGTTTCCATGGCAAATCCTCGTAAAGTAACCTCTTTGTGTGGGTAAAACTAGAAAACCTTGTCTCTCGGAGTAGTCTCTTCGGAAAACTCAGTCGCAGGAGGGGAAAACTTAGTCACAAAGGAATTCGTGTCATGGAAAAAATTAGTCACCGGATGGGAAAGTTTTACTCACCGGACGAGTTTCAATTGAAAATACTTGTAAAATAACCTCTTTGTGTGGGAAAAACTCGAGAACCTCATCATCTTGACTAGTCTCACGGGAAAACTCAGTCACATGAGGGGAAAACTTAGTCACTAAGGAATTAGTGTCATGGGAAAAATGAGTCACCGGATGGGAAAACCTTAGTCAATGGACTAGTTTCAATGGCAAAACCTAGTAAAATAACCTCTTTGTGCTGGAATAACTCGAAAACCTGCCCACTGTGAGTAGTCTCATGGGAAAACTCAGCCACAGGAGGGGGAAACTTAGTCACTAAGGAATTAGTGCCATGGTACTAATGAGTCAACTAATGGGAAAACCTTTGTCACCGAACGAGTTTCCATGGCAAATCCTAGTAAAGTAACCTCTTTGTGTGGGGAAAACTAGAAAACCTTGTCACTCGGAGTAGTCTCATCGGAAAACTCAGTCGCAGGAGGCGAAAACTTAGTCACAAAGGAATTCGTATCATGGACAAAATTAGTCACCGGATGGGAAAATTTTACTCACCGGCCGAGTTTCAATGGAAAATACTTGTAAAGTAACCTCTTTGTGTGGGAAAAACTCGAGAACCTCATCATCTTGACTAGTCTCACGGGAAAACTCAGTCACATGAGAGGAAAACTTAGTCACTAAGGAATTAGTGTCATGGGAAAAATGAGTCACCGGATGGGAAAACCTTAGTCAATGGACTAGTTTCAATGGCAAAACCTAGTAAAATAACCTCTTTATGTTGGAATAACTCGAAAACCTGGCCACTGTGAGTAGTCTCATGGGAAAACTCAGCCACAGGAGGGGGAAACTTAGTCACTAAGGAATTAGTGCCATGGGACTAATGAGTCAACTAATGGGAAAACCTTTGTCACCGAACGAGTTTCCATGGCAAATCCTAGTAAAGTAACCTCTTTGTGTGGGTAAAACTAGAAAACCTTGTCTCTCGGAGTAGTCTCTTCGGAAAACTCAGTCGTAGGAGGGGAAAACTTAGTCAAAAAGGAATTCGTGTCATGGAAAAAATTAGTCACCGGATGGGAAAGTTTTACTCACCGGACGAGTTTCAATTGAAAATACTTCTAAAATAACCTCTTTGTGTGGGAAAAACTCGAGAACCTCATCATCTTGACTAGTCTCACGGGAAAACTCAGTCACATGAGGGGAAAACTTAGTCACTAAGGAATTAGTGTCATGGGAAAAATGAGTCACCGGATGGGAAAACCTTAGTCAATGGACTAGTTTCAATGGCAAAACCTAGTAAAATAACCTCTTTGTGTTGGAATAATTCGAAAACCGGCCTACTGTGAGTAGTCTCATGGGAAAACTCAGCCACAAGAGGGGGAAACTTAGTCACTAAGGAATTAGTGCCATGGTACTAATGAGTCAACTAATGGGAAAACCTTTGTCACCGAACGAGTTTCCACGGCAAATCCTAGTAAAGTAACCTCTTTGTGTGGGGAAAACTAGAAAACCTTGTCACTCGGAGTAGTCTCATCGGAAAACTCAGTCGCAGGACGGGAAAACTTAATCACAAAGGAATTCATTTTATGGAAAAAATGAGTCACCGGATGGGAAAATTTTACTCATCGGACGAGTTTCAATGGAAAATACTTGTAAAATAACCTCTTTGTGTGGGAAAAACTCGAGAACCTCATCACCTTGACTAGTCTCACGGGAAAACACAGCCACATGAGGGGAAAACTTAGTCACTAAGGAATTAGTGTCATGGGAAAAATGAGTCACTGGATGGGAAAACCTTAGTCAATGGACTCGTTTCAATGGCAAAACCTAGTAAAATAACCTCTTTGTGTTGGAATAACTCGAAAACCTGGCCACTGTGAGTAGTCTCATGGGAAAACTCAGCCACAGGAGGGGGAAACTTAGTCACTAAGGAATTAGTTCCACGGGACTAATGAGTCAACTAATGGGAAAACTTTAGTCACCGAACGTGTTTCCATGGCAAGTCATAGTAAAGTAACATCTTTGTGTGGGAAAAACTAGAAATCCTTGTCACTATGAGTAGTCTTAACGGAACACTCAGTCGCAGGAGGGGAAAACTTTGTCACAAAGGAATTCGTTTTATGGAAAAAATGAGTCACCGGATGGGAAAATTTTACTCATCGGACGAGTTTCAATGGAAAATACTTGTAAAATAACCTCTTTGTGTGGGAAAAACTCGAGAACCTCATCACCTTGACTAGTCTCACGGGAAAACACAGTCACGTGAGGGGAAAACTTAGTCTCTAAGGAATTAGTGTCATGGGAAAAATGAGTCACCGGATGGGAAAACCTTAGTCAATGGACTCGTTTCAATGGCAAAACCTAGTAAAATAACCTCTTTGTGTAGGAATAACGCGAAAACCTGGCCACTGTGACTAGTCTCATGGGAAAACTCAGCCACAAGAGGGGGAAACTTAGTCACTAAGGAATTAGTGCCATGGGACTAATGAGTCAACTAATGGGAAAACCTTAGTCACCGAACGAGTTTCCATGGCAAATCGTAGTAAAGTAACATCTTTGTGTGGGAAAAACTAGAAAACCTTGTCACTGTGAGTAGTCTCATTGGAAAACTCAGTCGCAGGAGGGGAAAACTTAGTCACTAAGGAATTAGTTCCATGGGACTGATGAGTCAACTAATGGGAAAACCTTAGTCACCGAACGAGTTTCCACGGCAAATCGTAGTAAAGTAACCTCTTTGTGTGGGAAAAACTAGAAAACCTTGTCACTGTGAGTAGTCTCATCGGAAAACTCGGTCGCAGGAGGGGAAAACTTAGTCACAAAGGAATTCGTTTTATGGAAAAAATGAGTCACCGGATGGGAAAATTTTACTCACCGGACGAGTTTCAATGGAAAATACTTGTAAAATAACCATTTTGTGTGGGAAAAACTCGAGAACCTCATCGCCTTGACAAGTCTCACGGGAAAACTCAGCCACATGAGGGGAAAACTTAGTCACTAAGGAATTAGTGTCATGGGAAAAATGAGTCACTGGATGGGAAAACCTTAGTCAATGGACTCGTTTCAATGGCAAAACCTAGTAAAATAACCTCTTTGTGTTGGAATAACTCGAAAACCTGGCCACTGTGAGTAGTCTCATGGGAAAACTCAGCCACAGGAGGGGGAAACTTAGTCACTAAGGAATTAGTTCCATGGGACTAATGAGTCAACTAATGGGAAAACTTTAGTCACCGAACGTGTTTCCATGGCAAGTCATAGTAAAGTAACATCTTTGTGTGGGAAAAACTAGAAATCCTTGTCACTGTGAGTAGTCTTAACGGAACACTCAGTCGCAGGAGGGGAAAACTTTGTCACAAAGGAATTCGTTTTATGGAAAAAATGAGTCACCGGATGGGAAAATTTTACTCATCGGACGAGTTTCAATGGAAAATACTTGTAAAATAACCTCTTTGTGTGGGAAAAACTCGAGAACCTCATCACCTTGACTAGTCTCACGGGAAAACACAGTCACGTGAGGGGAAAACTTAGTCTCTAAGGAATTAGTGTCATGGGAAAAATGAGTCACCGGATGGGAAAACCTTAGTCAATGGACTCGTTTCAATGGCAAAACCTAGTAAAATAACCTCTTTGTGTTGGAATAACGCGAAAACCTGGCCACTGTGACTAGTCTCATGGGAAAACTCAGCCACAAGAGGGGGAAACTTAGTCACTAAGGAATTAGTGCCATGGGACTAATGAGTCAACTAATGGGAAAACCTTAGTCACCGAACGAGTTTCCATGGCAAATCGTAGTAAAGTAACATCTTTGTGTGGGAAAAACTAGAAAACCTTGTCACTGTGAGTAGTCTCATTGGAAAACTCAGTCGCAGGAGGGGAAAACTTAGTCACTAAGGAATTAGTTCCATGGGACTGATGAGTCAACTAATGGGAAAACCTTAGTCACCGAACGAGTTTCCATGGCAAATCGTAGTAAAGTAACATCTTTGTGTGGGAAAAACTAGAAAACCTTGTCACTGTGAGTAGTCTCATCGGAAAACTCGGTCGCAGGAGGGGAAAACTTAGTCACAAAGGAATTCGTTTTATGGAAAAAATGAGTCACCGGATGGGAAAATTTTACTCACCGGACGAGTTTCAATGGAAAATACTTGTAAAATAACCTCTTTGTGTG
Organism: Acmispon strigosus; assembly: GCA_030819835.1. Lineage (NCBI taxonomy): Eukaryota > Viridiplantae > Streptophyta > Magnoliopsida > Fabales > Fabaceae > Acmispon > Acmispon strigosus. The sequence goes on along the minus strand of JAUAMA010000004.1, from coordinate 18,129,507 downwards.
GGAAAAACTCGAGAACCTCATCGCCTTGACAAGTCTCACGGGAAAACTCAGCCACATGAGGGGAAAACTTAGTCACTAAGGAATTAGTGTCATGGGAAAAATGAGTCACTGGATGGGAAAACCTTAGTCAATGGACTCGTTTCAATGGCAAAACCTAGTAAAATAACCTCTTTGTGTTGGAATAACTCGAAAACCTGGCCACTGTGAGTAGTCTCATGGGAAAACTCAGCCACAGCAGGGGGAAACTTAGTCACTAAGGAATTAGTTCCATGGGACTAATGAGTCAACTAATGGGAAAACTTTAGTCACCGAACGTGTTTCCATGGCAAGTCATAGTAAAGTAACATCTTTGTGTGGGAAAAACTAGAAATCCTTGTCACTGTGAGTAGTCTTAACGGAACACTCAGTCGCAGGAGGGGAAAACTTTGTCACAAAGGAATTCGTTTTATGGAAAAAATGAGTCACCGGATGGGAAAATTTTACTCATCGGACGAGTTTCAATGGAAAATACTTGTAAAATAACCTCTTTGTGTGGGAAAAACTCGAGAACCTCATCACCTTGACTAGTCTCACGGGAAAACACAGTCACGTGAGGGGAAAACTTAGTCTCTAAGGAATTAGTGTCATGGGAAAAATGAGTCACCGGATGGGAAAACCTTAGTCAATGGACTCGTTTCAATGGCAAAACCTAGTAAAATAACCTCTTTGTGTTGGAATAACGCGAAAACCTGGCCACTGTGACTAGTCTCATGGGAAAACTCAGCCACAAGAGGGGGAAACTTAGTCACTAAGGAATTAGTGCCATGGGACTAATGAGTCAACTAATGGGAAAACCTTAGTCACCGAACGAGTTTCCATGGCAAATCGTAGTAAAGTAACATCTTTGTGTGGGAAAAACTAGAAAACCTTGTCACTGTGAGTAGTCTCATTGGAAAACTCAGTCGCAGGAGGGGAAAACTTAGTCACTAAGGAATTAGTTCCATGGGACTAATGAGTCAACTAATGGGAAAACCTTAGTCACCGAACGAGTTTCCATGGCAAATCGTAGTAAAGTAACATCTTTGTGTGGGAAAAACTAGAAAACCTTGTCACTGTGAGTAGTCTCATCGGAAAACGCAGTCGCAGGAGGGGAAAACTTAGTCACAAAGGAATTCCTTTTATGGACAAAATGAGTCACCGGATGGGAAAATTTTACTCACCGGACGAGTTTCAATGGAAAATACTTGTAAAATAACTTTGTGTGGGAAAAACTCGAGAACCTCATCGCCTTGACTAGTCTCACGGGAAAACTCAGCCACATGAGGGGAAAACTTAGTCACTAAGGAATTAGTGTCATGGGAAAAATGAGTCACCGGATGGGAAAACCTTAGTCAATGGACTAGTTTCAATGGCAAAACCTAGTCAAATAACCTCTTTGTGTTGGAATAACGCGAAAACCTGGCCACTGTGACTAGTCTCATGGGAAAACTCAGCCATAGGAGGGGGAAACTTAGTCACTAAGGAATTAGTGCCATGGGACTAATGAGTCAACTAATGGGAAATCCTTAGTCACCAAACGAGTTTCCGCGGCAAATCCTAGTAAAATAACTAGAAAACCTTGTCACTGTGAGTAGTCTCACCGGAATACTCAGTCGCGCGAGGGGAAAACTTAGTCTCTAAGGAATTTGTGTCATGGAAAAAATGAGTCACCGGATGGGAAAACCTTAGTCAATGGACTAGTTTCAATGGCAAAACCTAGTAAAATAACCTCTTTGTGTTGGAATAACGCGAAAACTGCCCACTGTGACTATTCTCATGGGAAAACTCAGCCACAAGAGGGGGAAACTTAATCACTAAGGAATTAGTGCCATGCGACTAATGAGTCAACTAATTGGAAAACCTTAGTCACCGAACGAGTTTCCATGGCAAATCGTAGTAAAGTAACATCTTTGTGTGGGAAAAACTAGAAAACCTTGTCACTGTGAGTAGTCTCATTGGAAAACTCAGTCGCAGTGGGGGAAAACTTAGTCACTAAGGAATTAGTTCCATGGGACTGATGAGTCAACTAATGGGAAAACCTTAGTCACCGAACGAGTTTCCATGGCAAATCGTAGTAAAGTAACATCTTTGTGTGGGAAAAACTAGAAAACCTTGTCACTGTGAGTAGTCTCATCGGAAAACTCAGTCGCAGGAGGGGAAAACTTAGTCACAAAGGAATTCGTTTTATGGAAAAAATGAGTCACCGGATGGGAAAATTTTACTCACCGGACGAGTTTCAATGGAAAATACTTGTAAAATAACTTTGTGTGGGAAAAACTCGAGAACCTCATCGCCTTGACTAGTCTCACGGGAAAACTCAGCCACATGAGGGGAAAACTTAGTCACTAAGGAATTAGTGTCATGGGAAAAATGAGTCACCGGATGGGAAAACCTTAGTCAATGGACTAGTTTCAATGGCAAAACCTAGTAAAATAACCTCTTTGTGTTGGAATAACGCGAAAACCTGGCCACTGTGACTAGTCTCATGGGAAAACTCAGCCACAAGAGGGGGAAACTTAGTCACTAAGGAATTAGTGCCATGGGACTAATGAGTCAACTAATTGGAAAACCTTAGTCACCGAACGCGTTTCCATGGCAAATCGTAGTAAAGTAACATCTTTGTGTGGGAAAAACTAGAAAACCTTGTCACTGTGAGTAGTCTCATCGGAAAACTCAGTCGCGCGAGGGGAAAATTTAGTCTCTAAGGAATTCGTGTCATGGAAAAAATGAGTCACCGGATGGGAAAACCTTAGTCAATGGACTAGTTTCAATGGCAAAACCTAGTAAAATAACCTCTTTGTGTTGGAATAACGCGAAAACTGGCCACAGTGACTATTCTCATGGGAAAACTCAGCCACAAGAGGGGGAAACTTAATCACTAAGGAATTAGTGCCATGGGACTAATGAGTCAACTAATTGGAAAACCTTAGTCACCGAACGAGTTTCCATGGCAAATCGTAGTAAAGTAACATCTTTGTGTGGGAAAAACTAGAAAACCTTGTCACTGTGAGTAGTCTCATCAGAAAACTCAGTCGCAGGAGGGGAAAACTTAGTCACAAGGGAATTCGTTTTATGGAAAAAATGAGTCACCGGATGAGAAAAGTTTACTCACCGGACGAGTTTCAATGGAAAATACTTGTAAAATAACCTCTTTGTGTTGGAAAAACTCGAGAACCTCATCACCTTGACTAGTCTCACGGGAAAACTTAGTCACGTGAGGGGAAAACTTAGTCACTAAGAAATTAGTGTCATGGGAAAAATGAGTCACCGGATGGGAAAACCTTAGTCAATGGACTAGTTTCAATGGCAAAACCTAGTAAAATAACCTCTTTGTGTTGGAATAACTTGAAAACCTGGCCACTGTGAGTAGTCTCATGGGAAAACTCAGCCACAGGAGGGGGAAACTTAGTCACTAAGGAATTAGTGCCATGGGACTAATGAGTCAACTAATGGGAAATCCTTAGTCACCGAACGACTTTCCACGGCAAATCCTAGTAAAGTAACCTCTTTGTGTTGGAATAACTAGAAAACCTTGTCACTGTGAGTAGTCTCATCGGAAAACTCAATCGCGGGAGGGTAAAACTTAGTCACCAAGGAATTCGTGTCATGGAAAAAATGATTCACCGGATGGGAAAATTTTACTCACCGGACGAGTTTCAATGGAAAATACTTGTAAAATAACCTCTTTGTGTGGGAAAAACTCGAGAACCTCATCACCTTGACTAGTCTCACAGGAAAACTCAGTCACGTGAGGGGAAAACTTAGTCTCTAAGGAATTAGTGTCACGGTAAAAATGAGTCACCGGATGGGAAAACCTTAGTCAATGGACTAGTTTCAATGGCAAAACCTAGCAAATTAACCTCTTTGTGTTGGAATAACTCGAAAACCTGACCACTGTGAGTAGTCTCATGGGAAAACTCAGCCACAGGAGGGGGTAACTTAGTCACTAAGGAATTAGTGCCATGGGACAAATGAGTCAACTAATGGGAAATCCTTAGTGACCGAACGATTTTCCACGGCAAATCCTAGTAAAGTAACCTCTTTGTGTAAGAATAACTAGAAAACCTTGTCACTGTGAGTAGTCTCATCGGAAAACTCAGTCGCGGGAGGGGAAAACTTAGTCACGAAGGAATTCGTGTCATGGAAAAAATGAGTCACCGGATGGGAAAATTTTACTCACCGGACGAGTTTCAATGGAAAATACTTGTTAAATAACCTCTTTGTGTGGGAAAAACTCGAGAACCTCATCACCTTGACTAGTCTCACGGGAAAACTCAGTCACGTGAGGGGAAAACTTAGTCTCTAAGGAATTAGTGTCATGGTAAAAATGAGTCACCGGATGGGAAAACCTTAGTCAATGGACTAGTTTCAATGGCAAAACTTAGCTAATTAACCTCTTTATGTTGGAATAACTCGAAAACCTGACCACTGTGAGTAGTCTCATGGGAAAACTCAACCACAGGAGGGGGAAACTTAGTCACTAAGGAATTAGTTCCATGGGACTAATGAGTCAACTAATGGGAAAACCTTAGTCACCGAACGAGTTTCCATGGCAAATCGTAGTAAAGTAACATCTTTGTGTGGGAAAAACTAGAAAACCTTGTCACTGTGAGTAGTCTCATCGGAAAACTCAGTCGCAGGAGGGGAAAACTTAGTCACAAAGGAATTCGTTTTATGGAAAAAATGAGTCACCGGATGTGAAAATATTACTCACCGGACGAGTTTGAATGGAAAATACTTGTAAAATAACTTTGTGTGGGAAATACTCGAGAACCTCATCGCCTTGACTAGTCTCACGGGAAAACTCAGCCACATGAGGGGAAAACTTAGTCACTAAGGAATTAGTGTCATGGGAAAAATGAGTCACCGGATGGGAAAACCTTAGTTAATGGACTAGTTTCAATGGCAAAACCTAGTAAAATAACCTCTTTGTGTTGGAATAACGCGAAAACCTGGCCACTGTGACTAGTCTCATGGGAAAACTCAGACACAGGAGGGGGAAACTAAGTCACTAAGGAATTAGTGCCATGGGACTAATGAGTCAACTAATGGGAAATCCTTAGTCACGGAACGAGTTTCCGCGGTAAATCCTAGTAAAATAACTAGAAAACCTTGTCACTGTGAGTAGTCTCATCGGAAAACTCAGTCGCGCGAGGGGAAATTTTAGTCACAAAGGAATTCGTGTCATGGAAAAAATGAGTCACCGAATGGGAAAACCTTAGTCAATGGACTAGTTTCAATGGCAAAACCTAGTAAAATAACCTCTTTGTGTTGGAATAACGCGAAAACTGGCCACTGTGACTATTCTCATGGGAAAACTCATCCACAAGAGGGGGAAACTTAATCACTAAGGAATTAGTGCCATGGGACTAATGAGTCAACTAATGGGAAAACCTTAGTCACCGAACGAGTTTCCATGGCAAATCTTAGTAAAGTAACATCTTTGTGTGGGAAAAACTAGAAAACCTTCTCATCGGAAAACTCAGTCGCAGGAGGGGAAAACTTAGTCACAAAGGAACTCGTTTTATGGAAAAAATGAGTCACCGGATGGGAAAATTTTACTCACCGGACGAGTTTCAATGGAAAATACTTGTAAAATAACTTTGTGTGGGAAAAACTCGAGAACCTCATCGCCTTGACTAGTCTCACGGGAAAACTCAGCCACATGAGGGGAAAACTTAGTCACTAAGGAATTAGTGTCATGGGAAAAATGAGTCACCGGATGGGAAAACCTTAGTCAATGGACTCGTTTCAATGGCAAAACCTAGTAAAATAACCTCTTTGTGTTGGAATAACGCGAAAACCTGGCCACTGTGACTAGTCTCATGGGAAAACTCAGCCACAAGAGGGGGAAACTTAGTCACTATGGAATTAGTGCCATGGGACTAATGAGTCAACTAATTGGAAAACCTTAGTCACCGAACGAGTTTCCATGGCAAATCGTAGTAAAGTAACATCTTTGTGTGGGAAAAACTAGAAATCCTTATCACTGTGAGTAGTGTCAACGGAACACTCAGTCGCAGGAGGGGAAAACTTAATCACAAAGGAATTCGTTTTATGGAAAAAATGAGTCACCGGATGGGAAAACTTTACTCATCGGACGAGTTTCAATGTAAAATACTTGTAAAATAACCTCTTTGTGTGGGAAAAACTCGAGAACCTCATCACCTTGACTAGTCTCACGGGAAAACACAGTCACGTGAGGGGAAAACTTAGTCTCTAAGGAATTAGTGTCATGGGAAAAATGCGTCACCGGATGGGAAAACCTTAGTCAATGGACTCGTTTCAATGGCAAAACCTAGTAAAATAACCTCTTTGTGTTGGAATAACGCGAAAACCTGGCCACTGTGACTAGTCTCATGGGAAAACTCAGCCACAAGAGGGGGAAACTTAGTCACTATGGAATTAGTGCCATGGGACTAATGAGTCAACTAATTGGAAAACCTTAGTCACCGAACGAGTTTCCATGGCAAATCGTAGTAAAGTAACATCTTTGTGTGGGAAAAACTTGAAATCCTTATCACTGTGAGTAGTGTCAACGGAACACTCAGTCGCAGGAGGGGAAAACTTAATCACAAAGGAATTCGTTTTATGGAAAAAATGAGTCACCGGATGGGAAAACTTTACTCATCGGACGAGTTTCAATGGAAAATACTTGTAAAATAACCTCTTTGTGTGGGAAAAACTCGAGAACCTCATCACCTTGACTAGTCTCACGGGAAAACACAGTCACGTGAGGGGAAAACTTAGTCTCTAAGGAATTAGTGTCATGGGAAAAATGCGTCACCGGATGGGAAAACCTTAGTCAATGGACTCGTTTCAATGGCAAAACCTAGTAAAATAACCTCTTTGTGTTGGAATAACGCGAAAACCTGGCCACTGTGACTAGTCTCATGGGAAAACTCAGCCACAAGAGGGGGAAACTTAGTCACTAAGGAATTAGTGCCATGGGACTAATGAGTCAACTAATGGGAAAACCTTAGTCACCGAACGAGTTTCCATGGCAAATCGTAGTAAAGTAACATCTTTGTGTGGGAAAAACTAGAAAACCTTGTCACTGTGAGTAGTCTCATTGGAAAACTCAGTCGCAGGAGGGGAAAACTTAGTCACTAAGGAATTAGTTCCATGGGACTGATGAGTCAACTAATGGGAAAACCTTAGTCACCGAACGAGTTTCCATGGCAAATCGTAGTAAAGTAACATCTTTGTGTGGGAAAAACTAGAAAACCTAGTCACTGTGAGTAGTCTCATCGGAAAACTCAGTCGCAGGAGGGGAAAACTTAGTCACAAAGGAATTCGTTTTATGGAAAAAATGAGTTACCGGATGGGAAAATTTTACTCATCGGACGAGTTTCAATGGAAAATACTTGTAAAATAACCTCTTTGTGTGGGAAAAAATCGAGAACCTCATCACCTTGACTAGTCTCACGGGAAAACACAGTCACGTGAGGGGAAAACTTAGTCTCTAAGGAATTAGTGTCATGGGAAAAATGAGTCAACGGATGGGAAAACCTTAGTCAATGGACTCGTTTCAATGGCAAAACCTAGTAAAATAACCTCTTTGTGTTGGAATAACGCGAAAACCTGGCCACTGTGACTAGTCTCATGGGAAAACTCAGCCACAAGAGGGGGAAACTTAGTCACTAAGGAATTAGTGCCATGGGACTAATGAGTCAACTAATGGGAAAACCTTAGTCACCGAACGAGTTTCCATGGCAAATCGTAGTAAAGTAACATCTTTGTGTGGGAAAAACTAGAAAACCTTGTCACTGTGAATAGTCTCATTGGAAAACTCAGTCGCAGGAGGGGAAAACTTAGTCACTAAGGAATTAGTTCCATGGGACTGATGAGTCAACTAATGGGAAAACCTTAGTCACCGAACGAGTTTCCATGGAAAATCGTAGTAAAGTAACATCTTTGTGTGGGAAAAACTAGAAAACCTTGTCACTGTGAGTAGTCTCATCGGAAAACTCAGTCGCAGGAGGGGAAAACTTAGTCACAAAGGAATTCGTTTTATGGAAAAAATGAGTCACCGGATGGGAAAATTTTACTCACCGGACGAGTTTCAATGGAAAATACTTGTAAAATAACCTCTTTGTGTGGGAAAAACTCGAGAACCTCATCGCCTTGACAAGTCTCAAGGGAAAACTCAGCCACATGAGGGGAAAACTTAGTCACTAAGGAATTAGTGCCATGGGACTAATGAGTCAACTAATGGGAAATACTTAGTCACCAAACGAGTTTCCGCGGCAAATCCTAGTAAAATAACTAGAAAACCTTGTCACTGAAAGTAGTCTCACCGGAAAACTCAGTCGCGCGAGGGGAAAACTTAGTCTCTAAGGAATTCGTGTCATGGAAAAAATGAGTCACCGGATGGGAAAACCTTAGTCAATGGACTAGTTTCAATGGCAAAACCTAGTAAAATAACCTCTTTGTGTTGGAATAACGCGAAAACTGGCCACTGTGACTATTCTCATGGGAAAACTCAGCCACAAGAGGGGGAAACTTAATCACTAAGGAATTAGTGCCATGGGACTAATGAGTCAACTAATTGGAAAACCTTAGTCACCAAACGAGTTTCCATGGCAAATCGTAGTAAAGTAACATCTTTGTGTGGGAAAAACTAGAAAACCTTGTCACTGTGAGTAGTCTCATTGGAAAACTCAGTCGCAGTAGGGGAAAACTTAGTCACTAAGGAATTAGTTCCATGGGATTGATGAGTCAACTAATAGGAAAACCTTAGTCACCGAACGAGTTTCCATGGCAAATCGTAGTAAAGTAACATCTTTGTGTGGGAAAAACTAGAAAACCTTGTCACTGTGAGTAGTCTCATCGGAAAACTCAGTCGCAGGAGGGGAAAACTTAGTCACAAAGGAATTCGTTTTATGGAAAAAATGAGTCACCGGATGGGAAAATTTTACTCACCGGACGAGTTTCAATGGAAAATACTTGTAAAATAACTTTGTGTGGGAAAAACTCGAAAACCTTGTCACTGTGAGTAGTCTCATCGGAAAACTCAGTCGCGGGAGGGGAAAACTTAGTCACAAAGGAATTCGTGTCATGGAAAAACTGAGTCACCGTTTGGGAAAATTTTACTCACCGGACGAGTTTCAATGGAAAATACTTGTAAAATAACCTCTTTGGGTGGGAATAACGCGAAAACCTGGCCACTGTGACTAGTCTCATGGGAAAACTCAGCCACAAGAGGGGGAAACTTAGTCACTAAGGAATTAGTGCCATGGGACTAATGAGTCAACTAATTGGAAAACCTTAGTCACCGAACGCGTTTCCATGGCAAATCGTAGTAAAGTAACATCTTTGTGTGGGAAAAACTAGAAAACCTTGTCACTGTGAGTAGTCTCATCGAAAAACTCAGTCGCGCGAGGGGAAAATTTAGTCTCTAAGGAATTCGTGTCATGGAAAAAATGAGTCACCGGATGGGAAAACCTTAGTCAATGGACTAGTTTCAATGGCAAAACCTAGTAAAATAACCTCTTTGTGTTGGAATAACGCGAAAACTGGCCACAGTGACTATTCTCATGGGAAAACTCAGCCACAAGAGGGGGAAACTTAATCACTAAGGAATTAGTGCCATGGGACTAATGAGTCAACTAATTGGAAAACCTTAGTCACCGAACGAGTTTCCATGGCAAATCGTAGTAAAGTAACATCTTTGTGTGGGAAAAACTAGAAAACCTTGTCACTGTGAGTAGTCTCATCAGAAAACTCAGTCGCAGGAGGGGAAAACTTAGTCACAAGGGAATTCGTTTTATGGAAAAAATGAGTCACCGGATGAGAAAATTTTACTCACCGGACGAGTTTCAATGGAAAATACTTGTAAAATAACCTCTTTGTGTTGGAAAAACTCGAGAACCTCATCACCTTGACTAGTCTCACGGGAAAACTTAGTCACGTGAGGGGAAAACTTAGTCACTAAGAAATTAGTGTCATGGGAAAAATGAGTCACCGGATGGGAAAACCTTAGTCAATGGACTAGTTTCAATGGCAAAACCTAGTAAAATAACCTCTTTGTGTTGGAATAACTTGAAAACCTGGCACTGTGAGTAGTCTCATGGGAAAACTCAGCCACAGGAGGGGGAAACTTAGTCACTAAGGAATTAGTGCCATGGGACTAATGAGTCAACTAATGGGAAATCCTTAGTCACCGAACGAGTTTCCACGGCAAATCCTAGTAAAGTAACCTCTTTGTGTTGGAATAACTAGAAAACCTTGTCACTGTGAGTAGTCTCATCGGAAAACTCAATCGCGGGAGGGGAAAACTTAGTCACCAAGGAATTCGTGTCATGGAAAAAATGATTCACCGGATGGGAAAATTTTACTCACCGGACGAGTTTCAATGGAAAATACTTGTAAAATAACCTCTTTGTGTGGGAAAAACTCGAGAACCTCATCACCTTGACTAGTCTCACAGGAAAACTCAGTCACGTGAGGGGAAAACTTAGTCTCTAAGGAATTAGTGTCACGGTAAAAATGAGTCACCGGATGGGAAAACCTTAGTCAATGGACTAGTTTCAATGGCAAAACCTAGCAAATTAACCTCTTTGTGTTGGAATAACTCGAAAACCTGACCACTGTGAGTAGTCTCATGGGAAAACTCAGCCACAGGAGGGGGTAACTTAGTCACTAAGGAATTAGTGCCATGGGACAAATGAGTCAACTAATGGGAAATCCTTAGTGACCGAACGATTTTCCACGGCAAATCCTAGTAAAGTAACCTCTTTGTGTAGGAATAACTAGAAAACCTTGTCACTGTGAGTAGTCTCATCGGAAAACTCAGTCGCGGGAGGGGAAAACTTAGTCACGAAGGAATTCGTGTCATGGAAAAAATGAGTCACCGGATGGGAAAATTTTACTCATCGGACGAGTTTCAATGGAAAATACTTGTTAAATAACCTCTTTGTGTGGGAAAAACTCGAGAACCTCATCACCTTGACTAGTCTGACGGGAAAACTCAGTCACGTGAGGGGAAAACTTAGTCTCTAAGGAATTAGTGTCATGGTAAAAATGAGTCACCGGATGGGAAAACCTTAGTCAATGGACTAGTTTCAATGGCAAAACTTAGCAAATTAACCTCTTTATGTTGGAATAACTCGAAAACCTGACCACTGTGAGTAGTCTCATGGGAAAACTCAGCCACAGGAGGGGGAAACTTAGTCACTAAGGAATTAGTGCCATGGGACTAATGAGTCAACTAATTGGAAAACCTTAGTCACCGAACGAGTTTCCATGGCAAATCGTAGTAAAGTAACATCTTTGTGTGGGAAAAACTAGAAAACCTTGTCACTGTGAGTAGTCTCATCGGAAAACTCAGTCGCAGGAGGGGAAAACTTAGTCACAAAGGAATTCGTTTTATGGAAAAAATGAGTCACCGGATGTGAAAATATTACTCACCGGACGAGTTTGAATGGAAAATACTTGTAAAATAACTTTGTGTGGGAAATACTCGAGAACCTCATCGCCTTGACTAGTCTCACGGGAAAACTCAGCCACATGAGGGGAAAACTTAGTCACTAAGGAATTAGTGTCATGGGAAAAATGAGTCACCGGATGGGAAAACCTTAGTTAATGGACTAGTTTCAATGGCAAAACTTAGTAAAATAACCTCTTTGTGTTGGAATAACGCGAAAACCTGGCCACTGTGACTAGTCTCCTGGGAAAACTCAGCCACAGGAGGGGGAAACTAAGTCACTAAGGAATTAGTGCCATGGGACTAATGAGTCAACTAATGGGAAATCCTTAGTCACGGAACGAGTTTCCGCGGTAAATCCTAGTAAAATAACTAGAAAACCTTGTCACTGTGAGTAGTCTCATCGGAAAACTCAATCGCGGGAGGGGAAAACTTAGTCACCAAGGAATTCGTGTCATGGAAAAAATGATTCACCGGATGGGAAAATTTTACTCACCGGACGAGTTTCAATGGAAAATACTTGTAAAATAACCTCTTTGTGTGGGAAAAACTCGAGAACCTCATCACCTTGACTAGTCTCACAGGAAAACTCAGTCACGTGAGGGGAAAACTTAGTCTCTAAGGAATTAGTGTCACGGTAAAAATGAGTCACCGGATGGGAAAACCTTAGTCAATGGACTAGTTTCAATGGCAAAACCTAGCAAATTAACCTCTTTGTGTTGGAATAACTCGAAAACCTGACCACTGTGAGTAGTCTCATGGGAAAACTCAGCCACAGGAGGGGGTAACTTAGTCACTAAGGAATTAGTGCCATGGGACAAATGAGTCAACTAATGGGAAATCCTTAGTGACCGAACGATTTTCCACGGCAAATCCTAGTAAAGTAACCTCTTTGTGTAGGAATAACTAGAAAACCTTGTCACTGTGAGTAGTCTCATCGGAAAACTCAGTCGCGGGAGGGGAAAACTTAGTCACGAAGGAATTCGTGTCATGGAAAAAATGAGTCACCGGATGGGAAAATTTTACTCATCGGACGAGTTTCAATGGAAAATACTTGTTAAATAACCTCTTTGTGTGGGAAAAACTCGAGAACCTCATCACCTTGACTAGTCTGACGGGAAAACTCAGTCACGTGAGGGGAAAACTTAGTCTCTAAGGAATTAGTGTCATGGTAAAAATGAGTCACCGGATGGGAAAACCTTAGTCAATGGACTAGTTTCAATGGCAAAACTTAGCAAATTAACCTCTTTATGTTGGAATAACTCGAAAACCTGACCACTGTGAGTAGTCTCATGGGAAAACTCAGCCACAGGAGGGGGAAACTTAGTCACTAAGGAATTAGTGCCATGGGACTAATGAGTCAACTAATTGGAAAACCTTAGTCACCGAACGAGTTTCCATGGCAAATCGTAGTAAAGTAACATCTTTGTGTGGGAAAAACTAGAAAACCTTGTCACTGTGAGTAGTCTCATCGGAAAACTCAGTCGCAGGAGGGGAAAACTTAGTCACAAAGGAATTCGTTTTATGGAAAAAATGAGTCACCGGATGTGAAAATATTACTCACCGGACGAGTTTGAATGGAAAATACTTGTAAAATAACTTTGTGTGGGAAATACTCGAGAACCTCATCGCCTTGACTAGTCTCACGGGAAAACTCAGCCACATGAGGGGAAAACTTAGTCACTAAGGAATTAGTGTCATGGGAAAAATGAGTCACCGGATGGGAAAACCTTAGTTAATGGACTAGTTTCAATGGCAAAACTTAGTAAAATAACCTCTTTGTGTTGGAATAACGCGAAAACCTGGCCACTGTGACTAGTCTCATGGGAAAACTCAGCCACAGGAGGGGGAAACTAAGTCACTAAGGAATTAGTGCCATGGGACTAATGAGTCAACTAATGGGAAATCCTTAGTCACGGAACGAGTTTCCGCGGTAAATCCTAGTAAAATAACTAGAAAACCTTGTCACTGTGAGTAGTCTCATCGGAAAACTCAATCGCGGGAGGGGAAAACTTAGTCACCAAGGAATTCGTGTCATGGAAAAAATGATTCACCGGATGGGAAAATTTTACTCACCGGACGAGTTTCAATGGAAAATACTTGTAAAATAACCTCTTTGTGTTGGAAAAACTCGAGAGCCTCATCACCTTGACTAGTCTCACGGGAAACCTCAGTCACGTGAGGGGAAAACTTAGTCACTTAGAAATTAGTGTCATGGGAAAAATGAGTCACCGGATGGGAAAACCTTAGTCAATGGACTAGTTTCAATGGCAAAACCTAGTAAAATAACCTCTTTGTGTTGGAATAACTCGAAAACCTGGCCACTGTGAGTAGTCTCATGGGAAAACTCAGCCACAGGAGGGGGAAAGTTAGTCACTAAGGAATTAGTGCCATGGGACTAATGAGTCAACTAATGGGAAATCCTTAGTCACCGAACGAGTTTCCACGGCAAATCTTAGTAAAGTAACCTCTTTGTGTTGGAATAACTAGAAAACCTTGTCACTGTGAGTAGTCTCATCGGAAAACTCAGTTGCGGGAGGGGAAAACTTAGTCACCAAGGAATTCGTGTCATGGAAAAAATGAGTCACCGGATGGGAAAATTTTACTCACCGGACGAGTTTCAATGGAAAATACTTGTAAAATAACCTCTTTTGGTGGGAAAAACTCGACAACCTCATCACCTTGACTAGTCTCACGGGAAAACTCAGTCACGTGAGGGGAAAACTTAGTCTCTAAGGAATCAGTGTCATGGTAAAAATGAGTCTCCGGATGGGAAAACCTTAGTCAATGGACTCGTTTCAATGGCAAAACCTAGTAAAATAACCTCTTTGTGTTGGAATAACGCGAAAACCTGGCCACTGTGACTAGTCTCATGGGAAAACTCAGCCACAAGAGGGGGAAACTTAGTCACTAAGGAATTAGTGCCATGGGACTAATGAGTCAACTAATGGGAAATCCTTAGTCACCGAACGAGTTTCCACGGCAAATCTTAGTAAAGTAACCTCTTTGTGTTGGAATAACTAGAAAACCTTGTCACTGTGAGTAGTCTCATCGGAAAACTCAGTTGCGGGAGGGGAAAACTTAGTCACCAAGGAATTCGTGTCATGGAAAAAATGAGTCACCGGATGGGAAAATTTTACTCACCGGACGAGTTTGAATGGAAAATACTTGTAAAATAACTTTGTGTGGGAAATACTCGAGAACCTCATCGCCTTGACTAGTCTCACGGGAAAACTCAGCCACATGAGGGGAAAACTTAGTCACTAAGGAATTAGTGTCATGGGAAAAATGAGTCACCGGATGGGAAAACCTTAGTTAATGGACTAGTTTCAATGGCAAAACTTAGTAAAATAACCTCTTTGTGTTGGAATAACGCGAAAACCTGGCCACTGTGACTAGTCTCATGGGAAAACTCAGCCACAGGAGGGGGAAACTAAGTCACTAAGGAATTAGTGCCATGGGACTAATGAGTCAACTAATGGGAAATCCTTAGTCACGGAACGAGTTTCCGCGGTAAATCCTAGTAAAATAACTAGAAAACCTTGTCACTGTGAGTAGTCTCATCGGAAAACTCAATCGCGGGAGGGGAAAACTTAGTCACCAAGGAATTCGTGTCATGGAAAAAATGATTCACCGGATGGGAAAATTTTACTCACCGGACGAGTTTCAATGGAAAATACTTGTAAAATAACCTCTTTGTGTTGGAAAAACTCGAGAGCCTCATCACCTTGACTAGTCTCACGGGAAACCTCAGTCACGTGAGGGGAAAACTTAGTCACTTAGAAATTAGTGTCATGGGAAAAATGAGTCACCGGATGGGAAAACCTTAGTCAATGGACTAGTTTCAATGGCAAAACCTAGTAAAATAACCTCTTTGTGTTGGAATAACTCGAAAACCTGGCCACTGTGAGTAGTCTCATGGGAAAACTCAGCCACAGGAGGGGGAAAGTTAGTCACTAAGGAATTAGTGCCATGGGACTAATGAGTCAACTAATGGGAAATCCTTAGTCACCGAACGAGTTTCCACGGCAAATCTTAGTAAAGTAACCTCTTTGTGTTGGAATAACTAGAAAACCTTGTCACTGTGAGTAGTCTCATCGGAAAACTCAGTTGCGGGAGGGGAAAACTTAGTCACCAAGGAATTCGTGTCATGGAAAAAATGAGTCACCGGATGGGAAAATTTTACTCACCGGACGAGTTTCAATGGAAAATACTTGTAAAATAACCTCTTTTGGTGGGAAAAACTCGACAACCTCATCACCTTGACTAGTCTCACGGGAAAACTCAGTCACGTGAGGGGAAAACTTAGTCTCTAAGGAATCAGTGTCATGGTAAAAATGAGTCTCCGGATGGGAAAACCTTAGTCAATGGACTCGTTTCAATGGCAAAACCTAGTAAAATAACCTCTTTGTGTTGGAATAACGCGAAAACCTGGCCACTGTGACTAGTCTCATGGGAAAACTCAGCCACAAGAGGGGGAAACTTAGTCACTAAGGAATTAGTGCCATGGGACTAATGAGTCAACTAATGGGAAAACCTTAGTCACCGAACGAGTTTCCATGGCAAATCGTAGTAAAGTAACATCTTTGTGTGGGAAAAACTAGAAAACCTTGTCACTGTGAGTAGTCTCATTGGAAAACTCAGTTGCAGGAGGGGAAAACTTAGTCACTAAGGAATTCGTGTCATGGAAAAACTGAGTCACCGTATAGGAAAATTTTATTCACCGAACGAGTTTCAATGGAAAATACTTGTAAAATAACCTCTTTGTGTGAGAAAAACTCGAGAACCTCATCACCTTGATTAGTCTCACGGGAAAACTCAGTCACGTGACGGGAAAACTTAGTCACTAAGGAATTAGTGTCATGGGAAAAATGAGTCACCGGATGGGAAAACCTTAGTCAATGGACTAGTTTCAATGGCAAAACCTAGTAATTAACCTCTTTGTGTTGGAATAACTCGAAAACCTGGCCACTGTGAGTAGTCTCATGGGAAAACTCAGCCACAAGAGGGGGAAACTTAGTCACTAAGGAATTAGGGCCATGGGAGTAATGAGTCAACTAATGGGAAAACCTTAGTCACCGAACGAGTTTCCATGGAAAATCCTAGTAAAGTAACATATTTGTGTGGGAAAAACTAGAAAACCTTGTCATTGTGAGTAGTCTCATCAGAAAACTCAGTCGCGGGAGGGGAAAACTTAGACACAAAGGAATTCGTGTCATGGAAAAAATGAGTCAGCGGATGGGAAAATTTTACTCACCAAACGAGTTTCAAGGGAAAATACTTGTAAAATAACCTCTTTGGGTGGGAAAAACTCGAGAACCTCAACACCTTGACTAGTCTCACGGGAAAACTCAGTCACGTGAGGGGAAAACTTAGTCACTAAGGAGTTAGTGTCATGGGAAAAATGAGTCACCGGATGGGAAAACCTTAGTCAATGGACTAGTTTCAATGGCAAAACCTAGTAAATTAACCTCTTTGTGTTCGAATAACTCGAAAACCTGGCCACTGTGAGTAGTCTCATGGGAAAACTCAGCCACAGGAGGGGGAAACTTAGTCACTAAGGAATTAGTGCCATGGGACTAATGACTCAACTAAGGGGAAAACCATAGTCACCGAACGAGTTTCCATGGCAAATCCTAGTAAAGTAACATCTTTGTGTGGGAAAAACTAGAAAACCTTGTCACTGTGAGTACTCTCATCGGAAAACTTAGTCGCTGGAGGGGAAAACTTAGTCACAAAGGAATTTGCGTCATCGAAAAACTGAGTTAACGTATGGGAAAATTTTACTCACCGGACGAGTTTCAATGGAAAATACTTGTAAAATAACCTCTTTGGGTGGGAAAAACTCGAGAACCTCATCACCTTGACTAGACTCACGGGAAAACTCAGTCACGTGAGGGGAAAACTTAGTCACTAAAGAATTAGTGTCATGGGACTAATGACTCAACTAAGGGGAAAACCTTAGTCACCGAACGAGTTTCCATGGCAAATCCTAGTAAATTAACATCTTTGTGTGGTAAATACTAGAAAACCTTGTCACTGTGAGTAGTCTCATCGGAAAACTCAGTCGCTGGAGGGGAAAACTTAGTCACAAAGGAATTCGTGTCATGGAAAAACTGAGTCACCGTATGGGAAAATTTTATTCACCGAACGAGTTTCAATGGAAAATACTTGTAAAATAACCTCTTTGTGTGAGAAAAACTCGAGAACCTCATCACCTTGATTAGTCTCACGGGAAAACTCAGTCACGTGACGGGAAAACTTAGTCACTAAGGAATTAGTGTCATGGGAAAAATGAGTCACCGGATGGGAAAACCTTAGTCAATGGACTAGTTTCAATGGCAAAACCTAGTAATTAACCTCTTTGTGTTGGAATAACTCGAAAACCTGGCCACTGTGAGTAGTCTCATGGGAAAACTCAGCCACAAGAGGGGGAAACTTAGTCACTAAGGAATTAGTGCCATGGGAGTAATGAGTCAACTAATGGGAAAACCTTAGTCACCAAACGAGTTTCCATGGCAAATCCTAGTAAAGTAACATATTTGTGTGGGAAAAACTAGAAAACCTTGTCATTGTGAGTAGTCTCATCGGAAAACTCAGTCGCGGGAGGGGAAAACTTAGACACAAAGGAATTCGTGTCATGGAAAAAATGAGTCAGCGGATGGGAAAATTTTACTCACCAAACGAGTTTCAATGGAAAATACTTGTAAAATAACCTCTTTGGGTGGGAAAAACTCGAGAACCTCAACACCTTGACTAGTCTCACGGGAAAACTCAGTCACGTGAGGGGAAAACTTAGTCACTAAGGAGTTAGTGTCATGGGAAAAATGAGTCACCGGATGGGAAAACCTTAGTCAATGGACTAGTTTCAATGGCAAAACCTAGCAAATTAACCTCTTTGTGTTCGAATAACTCGAAAACCTGGCCACTGTGAGCAGTCTCATGGGAAAACTCAGCCACAGGAGGGGGAAACTTAGTCACTAAGGAATTAGTGCCATGGGACTAATGACTCAACTAAGGGGAAAACCTTAGTCACCGAACGAGTTTCCATGGCAAATCCTAGTAAAGTAACATCTTTGTGTGGGATAAACTAGAAAACCTTGTCACTGTGAGTACTCTCATCGGAAAACTCAGTCGCTCGAGGGGAAAACTTAGTCACAAAGGAATTTGCGTCATCGAAAAACTGAGTTACCGTATGGGAAAATTTTACTCACCGGACGAGTTTCAATGGAAAATACTTGTAAAATAACCTCTTTGGCTGGGAAAAACTCGAGAACCTCATCACCTTGACTAGACTCACGGGAAAACTCAGTCACGTGAGGGGAAAACTTAGTCACTAAGGAATTAGTGTCATGGGACTAATGACTCAACTAAGGGGAAAACCTTAGTCACCGAACGAGTTTCCATGGCAAATCCTAGTAAAGTAACATCTTTGTGTGGTAAATACTAGAAAACCTTGTCACTGTGAGTAGTCTCATCGGAAAACTCAGTCGCTGGAGGGGAAAACTTAGTCACAAAGGAACTCGTTTTATGGAAAAAATGAGTCACCGTATGGGAAAATTTTACTCACCGGACGAGTTTCAATGGAAAATACTTGTAAAATAACCTCTTTGGGTGGGAAAATATCGAGAACCTCATCACCTTGACTAGTCTCACGGGAAAACTCAGTCACGTGAGGGGAAAACTTAGTCACTAAGGAATTAGTGTCATGGGAAAAATTAGTCACCGGATGGGAAAACCTTAGTCAATGGATTAGTTTCAATGGCAAAACCTAGTAAAATAACCTCTTAGTGTTTGAATAACGCGAAAACCTGACCACTGTGACTAGTCTCATGGGAAAACACAGCCACAGGAGGGGGAAACTTAGTCACTGAGGAATTAGTGCCATGGGACTAATGTGTCAACTAATGGGAAAACCTTAGTCACCGAACGAGTTTCCATGGCAAATCCTTGTAAATTAACATCTTTGTGGGGGAAAAACTAGAAAACCTTGTCACTGTAAGTAGTCTCATCGGAAAAATCAGTCGCAGGAGGGGAAAACTTAGTCACAAAGGAACTCGTTTTATGGAAAAAATGAGTCACCGTATGGGAAAATTTTACTCACCGGACGAGTTTCAATGGAAAATACTTGTAAAATAACCTCTTTGGGTGGGAAAATATCGAGAACCTCATCACCTTGACTAGTCTCACGGGAAAACTCAGTCACGTGAGGGGAAAACTTAGTCACTAAGGAATTAGTGTCATGGGAAAAATTAGTCACCGGATGGGAAAACCTTAGTCAATGGACTAGTTTCAATGGCAAAACCTAGTAAAATAACCTCTTTGTGTTGGAATAACGCGAAAACCTGACCACTGTGACTAGTCTCATGGGAAAACACAGCCACAGGAGGGGGAAACTTAGTCACTGAGGAATTAGTGCCATGGGACTAATGTGTCAACTAATGGGAAAACCTTAGTCACCGAACGAGTTTCCATGGCAAATCCTAATAATTAACATCTTTGTGTGGGAAAAACTAGAAAACCTTGTCATTGTGAGTAGTCTCATCGGAAAAATCAGTCGCAGGAGGGGAAAACTTAGTCACAAAGGAACTCGTTTTATGGAAAAAATGAGTCACCGGATGGGAAAATTTTACTCACCGGACGAGTTTCAATGGAAAATACTTGTAAAATAACCTCTTTGGGTGGGAAAATATCGAGAACCTCATCACCTTGACTAGTCTCACGGGAAAACTCAGTCACGTGAGGGCAAAACTTAGTCACTAAGGAATTAGTGTCGTGGGAAAAATGAGTCACCGGATGGGAAAACCTTAGTCAATGGTCTAGTTTCATTGGCAAAACCTAGTAATTAACCTCTTTGTGTTGGAATAACTCGAAAACCTGGCCACTGTGAGTAATCTCATGGGAAAACTCAGCCACAGGAGGGGGAAACTTAGTCACTATGGAATTAGTGCCATGGGACTAATGAGTCAACTATTGGGGAAACCTTAGTCACCGAACCAGTTTCCATGGTAAATCCTAGTAAAGTAACATCTTTGTGTGGGAAAAACTAGAAAACCTTGTCACTGTGAGTAGTCTCATCGGAAAACTCAGTCGCGGGAGGGGAAAACTTAGTCACAAAGGAATTCGTGTCATGGAAAAAATGAGTCACCGGATGGGAAAATTTTACTCACCGGACGAGTTTCAATGGAAATTACTTGTAAAATAACCTCTTTGTGTGGGAAAAACTCGAGAACCTCATCACCTTGACTAGTCTCACGGGAAAACTCAGTCACGTGAGGGGAAAACTTAGTCACTAAGGAATTAGTGTCTTGGGAAAAATGAGTCACCGGATGGGAAAACCTTAGTCAATGGACTAGTTTCAATGGCAAAACCTAATAAAATAACCTCTTTGTGTTGGAATAACTCCAAAACCTGACCACTGTGAGTAGTCTCATGGGAAAACTCAGCCACAGGAGGGGGAAACTTAGTCACTAAGGAATTAGTGCCATGGGACTAATGAGTCAACTAATGGGAAAACCTTAGTCACCGAACGAGTTTCCATGGCAAATAGTAGTAAACTAACATATTTGTGTGGGAAAAACTAGAAAACCTTGTCACTGTGAGTAGTCTCATCGGAAAACTCAGTCGCAGGAGGGGAAAACTTAGTCACAAAAGAATTCGTTTTATGGAAAAAATGAGTCACCGGATGGGAAAATTTTACTCACCGGACGAGTTTCAATGGAAAATACTTGTAAAATAACTTCTTTGTGTTGGAAAAACTCGAGAACCTCATCACCTTGACTAGTCTCACGGGAAAACTCAGTCACGTGAGGGGAAAACTTAGTCACTAAGAAATTAGTGTCATGGGAAAAATTAGTCACCGGATGGGAAAACCTTAGTCAATGGACTAGTTTCAATGGCAAAACCTAGTAAAATAACCTCTTTGTGTTGGAATAACTCGAAAACCTGGCCACTGTGAGTAGTCTCATGGGAAAACTCAGCCACAGGAGGGGGAAACTTAGTCACTATGGAATTAGTGCCATGGGACTAATGAGTCAACTAATGGGAAATCCTTAGTCACCGAACGAGTTTCCACAGCAAATCCTAGTAAAGTAACCTCTTTGTGTTGGAATAACTAGAAAACCTTGTCACTGTGAGTAGTCTCATCGGAAAACTCAGTCGCGGGAGGGGAAAACTTAGTCACAAAGGAATTCGTTTTATGGAAAAAAATGAGTCACCGGATGGGAAAATTTTACGCACCGGACGAGTTTCAATGGAAAATACTTGTAAAATAACCTCTTTGTGTGGGAAAAACTCGAGAACCTCATCGCCTAGACTAGTCTCACGGGAAAACTCAGTCACGTGAGGGGAAAACTTAGTCACTAAGAAATTAGTGTCATGGGAAAAATGAGTCACCGGATGGGAAAACCTTAGTCAATGGACTAGTTTCAATGGAAAAACCTAGTAAAATAACCTCTTTGTGTTGGAATAACTCGAAAACCTGGCCACTGTGAGTAGTCTCATGGGAAAACTCAGCCACAGGAGGGGGAAACTTAGTCACTAAGGAATTAGTGCCATGGGACTAATGAGTCAACTAATGGGAAATCCTTTGTCACCGAACGAGTTTCCACGGCAAATCCTAGTAAAGTAACCTCTTTGTGTTGGAATAACTAGAAAACCTTGTCACTGTGAGTAGTCTCATCGGAAAACTCAGTCGCGGGAGGGGAAAACTTAGTCACAAAGGAATTCGTTTTATGGAAAAAATGAGTCACCGGATGGGAAAAGTTTACTCACCGGACGAGTTTCAATGGAAAATACTTGTAAAATAACCTCTTTGTGTGGGAAAAACTCGAGAACCTCATCGCCTAGACTAGTCTCACGGGAAAACTCAGTCACATGAGGGGAAAACTTAGTCACTAAGGAATTAGTGTCATGGGAAAAATGAGTCACCAGATGGGAAAACCTTAGTCAATGGACTAGTTTCAATGGCAAAACCTAGTAAAATAACCTCTTTGTGTTGGAATAACGCGAAAACCTAGCCACTGTGACTAGTCTCATGGGAAAACACAGCCACGGGAGGGGGAAACATAGTCACTAAGGAATTAGTGCCATGGGACTAATGTGTAAACTAATGGGAAAACCTTAGTCACCGAACGAGTTTCCACGGCAAATCCTAGTAAAGTAACCTCTTTGTGTTGGAATAACTAGAAAACCTTGTCACTGTGAGTACTCTCATCGGAAAACTCAGTTGCGGGAGGGGAAAACTTAGTGACAAAGGAATTCGTGTATGGAAAAACTGAGTCACCGGATGGGAAAATTTTACTCACCGGACGAGTTTCAATGGAAAATACTTGTAAAATAACCTCTTTGGGTGGGAAAATATCGAGAACCTCATCACCTTGACTAGTCTCACGGGAAAACTCAGTCACGTGAGGGGAAAACTTAGTCACTAAGGAATTAGTGTCATGGGTAAAATGAGTCACCGGATGGGAAAACCTTAGTCAATGGACTAGTTTCAATGGCAAAACCTAGTAAATTAACCTCTTTGTGTTGGAATAACTCGAAAACCTGGCCACTGTGAGTAGTCTCATGGGAAAACTCAGCCACAAGAGGGGGAAACTTAGTCACTAAGGAATTAGTGCCATGGGACTAATGACTCAACTATGGGGAAAACCTTAGTCACCGAACGAGTTTCCGTGGCAAATGCTAGTGAAATAACATCTTTGTGTGCGAAAAACTAGAAAACCTTGTCACTATGAGTAGTCTCATCGGAAAACTCAGTCGTTGGAGGGGAAAACTTTTTCACGAAAGAATTTGTGTCATGGAAAAACTGAGTCACCGTATGGGAAAATTTTACTCACCGGACGAGTTTCAATGGAAAATACTTGTAAAATAACCTCTTTGGTTGGGAAAAAATCGAGAACCTCATCACCTTGACTAGACTCACGGGAAAACTCAGTCACGTGAGGGGAAAACATAGTCACTAAGGAATTAGTGTCATGGGACTAATGACTCAACTAAGTGGAAAACCTTAGTCACCGAACGAGTTTCCAAGGAAAATCCTAGTAAAGTAACATCTTTGTTTGGGAAAAACTAGAAAACCATGTCACTGTGAGTAGTCTCATCGGAAAACTCAGTTGCTGGAGGGGAAAACTTAGTCACAAAGGAATTCGTGTCATGGAAAAACTGAGTCACCGTATGGGAAAAATTTACTCACCGGACGAGTTTCAATGGAAAATACTTGTAAAATAACCTCTTTGGGTTGGAAAATATCGAGAACCTCATCACCTTGACTAGTCTCACGGGAAAACTCAGTCACGTGAGGCGAAAACTTAGTCGCTAAGGAGTTAGTGTCATGGGAAAAATGAGTCCCCGGATGGGAAAACCTTAGTCAATGGACTAGTTTCGTTGGCAAAACCTAGTAATTAACCTCTTTGTGTTGGAATAACTCGAAAACCTGGCCCGTGTGAGTAATCTCATGGGAAAACTCAGCCACAGGAGGGGGAAACTTAGTCACTAAGGAATTAGTGCCATGGGACTAATGAGTCAACTAGTGGGAAAACCTTAGTCACCGAGCGAGTTTCCATGGCAAATCCTTGTAAAGTAACATCTTTGTGTGGGAAAAACTAGAAAACCTTGTCACTGTGAGTACTCTCATCGGAAAACTCAGTTGCGGGAGGGGAAAACTTAGTCACAAAGGAATTCGTGTATGGAAAAACTGAGTCACCGGATGGGAATATTTTACTCACCGGACAAGTTTCAATGGAAAATACTTGAAAAATAACCTCTTTGGGTGGGAAAATATCGAGAACCTCATCACCTTGACTAGTCTCACGGGAAAACTCAGTCACGCGAGGGGAAAACTTAGTCACTAAGGAATTAGTGTCATGGGTAAAATGTGTCACCGGATGGGAAAACCTTAGTCATTGAACTAGTTTCAATGGCAAAACCTAGTAAATTAACCTCTTTGTGTTGGAATAACTCGAAAACCTGGCCACTGTGAGTAGTCTCATGGGAAAACTCAGCCACAAGAAGGGGAAACTTAGTCACTAAGGAATTAGTGCCATGGGACTAATGAGTCAACTAATGGGAAAACCTTAGTCACCGAACGAGTTTCCATGGCAAATCCTAGTAAAGTAACATCTTTGTGTGGGAAAAACTAGAAAACCTTGTCACTGTGAGTACTCTCATCGGAAAAATCAGTCGCTGGAGGGGAAAACTTAGTCACAAAGGAATTCGTGTCATGGAAAAAATGAGTCACCGGATGGGAAAATTTTACTCACCGGATGAGTTTCAATGGAAAATACTTGTAAAATAACCTCTTTGTGTGGGAAAAACTCGAGAACCTCATCACCTTGACTAGTCTCACGGGAAAACTCAGTCACGTGAGGGGAAAACTTAGTCACTAAGGAATTAGTGTCATGGGTAAAATGAGTCATCGGATGGGAAAACCTAAGTCAATGGACTAGTTTCAATGGCAAAACCTATTAAATTAACCTCTTTATGTTGGAATAACTCTAAAACCTGGCCACTGTGACTAGTCTCATGGGAAAACACAGCCACGGGAGGGGGAAACTTAGTCACTAAGGAATTAGTGCCATGGGAAAAATGAGTCACCGGATGGGAAAACCTTAGTCAATGGACTAGTTTCATTGGCAAAACCTAGTAATTAACCTCTTTGTGTTGGAATAACTCGAAAACCTGGCCACTGTGAGTAATCTCATGGGAAAACTCAGCCACAGGAGGGGGAAACTTAGTCACTAAGGAATTAGTGCAATGGGACTAATGAGTCATCTAATGGGGAAACCTTAGTCACCGAACGAGTTTCCATGGCAAATCCTAGTAAAGTAACATCTTTGAGTGGGAAAAACTAGAAAACCTTGTCACTGTGAGTACTCTCATCAGAAAACTCAGTTGCGGGAGGGGAAAACTTAGTGACAAAGGAATTCGTGTATGGAAAAACTGAGTCACCGGATGGGAAAATTTTACTCACCGGACGAGTTTCAATGGAAAATACTTGTAAAATAACCTCTTTGGGTGGGAAAATATCGAGAACCTCATCACCTTGACTAGTCTCACGGGAAAACTCAGTCACGTGAGGGGAAAACTTAGTCACTAAGGAATTAGTGTCATGGGTAAAATGAGTCACCGGATGGGAAAACCTTAGTCAATGGACTAGTTTCAATGGCAAAACCTAGTAAATTAACCTCTTTGTGTTGGAATAACTCGAAAACCTGGCCACTGTGAGTAGTCTCATGGGAAAACTCAGCCACAAGAGGGGGAAACTTAGTCACTAAGGAATTAGTGCCATGGGACTAATGACTCAACTATGGGGAAAACCTTAGTCACCGAACGAGTTTCCGTGGCAAATGCTAGTGAAATAACATCTTTGTGTGCGAAAAACTAGAAAACCTTGTCACTATGAGTAGTCTCATCGGAAAACTCAGTCGTTGGAGGGGAAAACTTTTTCACGAAAGAATTCGTGTCATGGAAAAACTGAGTCACCGTATGGGAAAATTTTACTCACCGGACGAGTTTCAATGGAAAATACTTGTAAAATAACCTCTTTGGTTGGGAAAAACTCGAGAACCTCATCACCTTGACTAGACTCACGGGAAAACTCAGTCACGTGAGGGGAAAACATAGTCACTAAGGAATTAGTGTCATGGGACTAATGACTCAACTAAGTGGAAAACCTTAGTCACCGAACGAGTTTCCAAGGAAAATCCTAGTAAAGTAACATCTTTGTTTGGGAAAAACTAGAAAACCATGTCACTGTGAGTAGTCTCATCGGAAAACTCAGTTGCTGGAGGGGAAAACTTAGTCACAAAGGAATTCGTGTCATGGAAAAACTGAGTCACCGTATGGGAAAAATTTACTCACCGGACGAGTTTCAATGGAAAATACTTGTAAAATAACCTCTTTGGGTTGGAAAATATCGAGAACCTCATCACCTTGACTAGTCTCACGGGAAAACTCAGTCACGTGAGGCGAAAACTTAGTCGCTAAGGAATTAGTGTCATGGGAAAAATGAGTCCCCCGATGGGAAAACCTTAGTCAATGGACTAGTTTCATTGGCAAAACCTAGTAATTAACCTCTTTGTGTTGGAATAACTCGAAAACCTGGCCAGTGTGAGTAATCTCATGGGAAAACTCAGCCACAGGAGGGGGAAACTTAGTCACTAAGGAATTAGTGCCATGGGACTAATGAGTCAACTAGTGGGAAAACCTTAGTCACCGAGCGAGTTTCCATGGCAAATCCTTGTAAAGTAACATCTTTGTGTGGGAAAAACTAGAAAACCTTGTCACTGTGAGTACTCTCATCGGAAAACTCAGTTGCGGGAGGGGAAAACTTAGTCACAAAGGAATTCGTGTATGGAAAAACTGAGTCACCGGATGGGAATATTTTACTCACCGGACAAGTTTCAATGGAAAATACTTGAAAAATAACCTCTTTGGGTGGGAAAATATCGAGAACCTCATCACCTTGACTAGTCTCACGGGAAAACTCAGTCACGCGAGGGGAAAACTTAGTCACTAAGGAATTAGTGTCATGGGTAAAATGTGTCACCGGATGGGAAAACCTTAGTCAGTGAACTAGTTTCAATGGCAAAACCTAGTAAATTAACCTCTTTGTGTTGGAATAACTCGAAAACCTGGCCACTGTGAGTAGTCTCATGGGAAAACTCAGCCACAAGAAGGGGAAACTTAGTCACTAAGGAATTAGTGCCATGGGACTAATGAGTCAACTAATGGGAAAACCTTAGTCACCGAACGAGTTTCCATGGCAAATCCTAGTAAAGTAACATCTTTGTGTGGGAAAAACTAGAAAACCTTGTCACTGTGAGTACTCTCATCGGAAAAATCAGTCGCTGGAGGGGAAAACTTAGTCACAAAGGAATTCGTGTCATGGAAAAAATGAGTCACCGGATGGGAAAATTTTACTCACCGGATGAGTTTCAATGGAAAATACTTGTAAAATAACCTCTTTGTGTGGGAAAAACTCGAGAACCTCATCACCTTGACTAGTCTCACGGGAAAACTCAGTCACGTGAGGGGAAAACTTAGTCACTAAGGAATTAGTGTCATGGGTAAAATGAGTCATCGGATGGGAAAACCTAAGTCAATGGACTAGTTTCAATGGCAAAACCTATTAAATTAACCTCTTTATGTTGGAATAACTCTAAAACCTGGCCACTGTGACTAGTCTCATGGGAAAACACAGCCACGGGAGGGGGAAACTTAGTCACTAAGGAATTAGTGCCATGGGACTAATGAGTCAACTAATGGGAAAACCTTAGTCACCGAACGAGTTTCCGTGGCAAATGCTAGTGAAATAACATCTTTGTGTGCGAAAAACTAGAAAACCTTGTCACTGTGAGTAGTCTCATCGGAAAAATCAGTCGCTGGAGGGGAAAACTTAGTCACAAAGGAATTCGTTTTATGGAAAAAATGAGTCACCGTATGGGAAAATTATACGCACCGGACGAGTTTCAAGGGAAAATACTTGTAAAATAACCTCTTTGTGTGGGAAAAACTCGAGAACCTCATCACCTTGACTAGTCTCACGGGAAAACTCAGTCACGTGAGGGGAAAACTTAGTCACTAAGAAATTAGTGTCATGAGAAAAATGAGTCACCGGATGGGAAAACCTTAGTTAATGGACTAGTTTCAATGGCAAAACCTAGTAAAATAACCTCTTTGTGTTGGAATAACTCTAAAACCTGGCCACTGTGACTAGTCTCATGGGAAAACACAGCCACAGGAGGGGGAAACTTAGTCACTAAGGAATTAGTGCCATGGGACTAATGACTCAACTATGGAATTCGTGTCATGGAAAAACTGAGTCACCGTATGGGAAAATTTTACTCACCGGACGAGTTTCAATGGAAAATACTTGTAAAATAACCTCTTTGGGTGGGAAAATATCGAGAACCTCATCACCTTGACTAGTCTCACGGGAAAACTCAGTCACGTGAGGGGAAAACTTAGTCACTAAGGAATTAGTGTCATGGGAAAAATGAGTCACCGGATGGGAAAACCTTAGTCAATGGACTAGTTTCAATGGCAAAACCTAGTAAATTAACCTCTTTGTGTTGGAATAACTCGAAAACCTGGCCACTGTGAGTAGTCTCATGGGAAAACTCAGCCACAAGAGGGGGAAACTTAGTCACTAAGGAATTAGGGCCATGGGACTAATGAGTCAACTAATGGGAAAACCTTAGTCACCGAACGAGTTTCCATGGCAAATCCTAGTAAAGTAACATCTTTGTGTGGGAAAAACTAGAAAACCTTGTCACTGTGAGTAGTCTCATCGGAAAAATCAGTCGCGGGAGGGGAAAACTTAGTCATAAAGGAATTCGTGTCATGGAAAAAATGAGTCACCGGATGGGAAAATTTTACTCACCGGATGAGTTTCAATGGAAAATCCTAGTAAGTTAACATCTTTGTGTGGGAAAAACTCGAGAACCTCATCACCTTGACTAGTCTCACGGGAAAACTCAGTCACCTGAGGGGAAAACTTAGTCACTAAGAAATTAGTGTCATGGGAAAAATGAGTCACCGGATGGGAAAACCTTATTTAATGGACTAGTTTCAATGGCAAAACCTAGTAAAATAACCTCTTTGTGTTGGAATAACTCTAAAACCTGGCCACTGTGACTAGTCTCATGGGAAAACACAGCCACAGGAGGGGGAAACTTAGTCACTAAGGAATTAGTGCCATGGGACTAATGAATCAACTAAAGGGAAAACCTTAGTCACCGAACGAGTTTCCGTGGCAAATGCTAGTGAAATAACATCTTTGTGTGCGAAAAACTAGAAAACCTTGTCACTGTGAGTACTCTCATCGGAAAACTCAGTCGCTGGAGGGGAAAACTTAGTCACAAAGGAATTCGTGTCATGGAAAAACTGAGTCACCGTATGGGAAAATTTTACTCACCGGACGAGTTTCAATGGAAAATACTTGTAAAATAACCTCTTTGGGTGGGAAAATATCGAGAACCTCATCACCTTGACTAGTCTCACGGGAAAACTCTGTCACGTGAGGGCAAAACTTAGTCACTAAGGAATTAGTGTCGTGGGAAAAATGAGTCACCGGATGGGAAAACCTTAGTCAATGGATTAGTTTCAATGGCAAAACCTAGTAAAATAACCTCTTTGTGTTGGAATAACGCGAAAACCTGGCCACTATGACTAGTCTCATGGGAAAACACAGCCACGGGAGGGGGAAACATTGTCACTAAGGAATTAGTGCCATGGGACTAATGTGTCAACTAATGGGAAAACCTTAGTCACCGAACGAGTTTCCATGGCAAATCCTAGTAAATTAACATCTTTGTGTGGGAAAAACTAGAAAACCTTGTCACTGTGAGTAGTCTCATCGGAAAAATCAGTCGCAGGAGGGGAAAACTTAGTCACAAAGGAATTCGTTTTATGGAAAAAATGAGTCACCGGATGGGAAAATTTTACTCACCGGACGAGTTTCAATGGAAAATACTTGTAAAATAACCTCTTTGTGTGGGAAAAACTCGAGAACCTCATCACCTTGACTAGTCTCACGGGAAAACTCAGTCACGTGAGGGGAAAACTTAGTCACTAAGGAATTAGTGTCTTGGGAAAAATGAGTCACCGGATGGGAAAACCTTAGTTAATGGACTAGTTTCAATGGCAAAACCTAGTAAAATAACCTCTTTGTGTTGGAATAACTTCAAAACCTGACCACTGTGAGTAGTCTCATGGGAAAACTCAGCCACAGGAGGGGGAAACTTAGTCACTAAGGAATTAGTGCCATGGGACTAATGAGTCAACTAATGGGAAAACCTTAGTCACCGAACGAGTTTCCATGGCAAATCGTAGTAAACTAACATCTTTGTGTGGGAAAAACTAGAAAACCTTGTCACTGTGAGTAGTCTCATCGGAAAACTCAGTCGCAGGAGGGGAAAACTTAGTCACAAAATAATTCGTTTTATGGAAAAAATGAGTCACCGGATGGGAAAATTTTACTCACCGGACGAGTTTCAATGGAAAATACTTGTAAAATAACCTCTTTGTGTTGGAAAAACTCGAGAACCTCATCACCTTGACTAGTCTCACGGGAAAACTCAGTCACGTGAGGGGAAAACTTAGTCACTAAGAAATTAGTGTCATGGGAAAAATGAGTCACCGGATGGGAAAACCTTAATCAATTGACTAGTTTCAATGGCAAAACGTAAAATAACCTCTTTGTGTTGGAATAACTCGAAAACCTGGCCACTGTGAGTAGTCTCATGGGAAAACTCAGCCACAGGAGGGGGGAACTTAGTCACTAAGGAATTAGTGCCATGGGACTAATGAGTCAACTAATGGGAAATCCTTAGTCACCGAACGAGTTTCCACGGCAAATCCTAGTAAAGTAACCTCTTTGTGTTGGAATAACTAGAAAACCTTGTCACTGTGAGTAGTCTCATCGGAAAACTCAGTCGCGGGAGGGGAAAACTTAGTCACAAAGGAATTCGTTTTATGGAAAAAATGAGTCACCGGATGGGAAAATTTTACTCACCGGACGAGTTTCAATGGAAAATACTTGTAAAATAACCTCTTTGTGTGGGAAAAACTCGAGAACCTCATCGCCTAGACTAGTCTCACGGGAAAACTCAGTCACATGAGGGGAAAACTTAGTCACTAAGGAATTAGTGTCATGGGAAAAATGAGTCACCAGATGGGAAAACCTTAGTCAATGGACTAGTTTCAATGGAAAAACCTAGTAAAATAACCTCTTTGTGTTGGAATAACGCGAAAACCTGGCCACTGTGACTAGTCTCATGGGAAAACACAGCCACGGGAGGGGGAAACATAGTCACTAAGGAATTAGTGCCATGGGACTAATGTGTAAACTAATGGGAAAACCTTAGTCACCGAACGAGTTTCCATGGCAAATCCTAGTAAGTTAACATCTTTGTGTGGGAAAAACTAGAAAACCTTGTCACTGTGAGTAGTCTCATCGGAAAAATCAGTCACAGGAGGGGAAAACTTAGTCACAAAGGAATTCGTTTTATGGAAAAAATGAGTCACCGGATGGGAAAATTTTACTCACCGGACGAGTTTCAATGGAAAATACTTGTAAAATAACCTCTTTGGGTGGGAAAATATCGAGAACCTCATCACCTTGACTAGTCTCACGGGAAAACTCAGTCACCTGAGGGGAAAACTTAGTCACTAAGGAATTAGTGTCATGGGTAAAATGAGTCACCGGATGGGAAAACCTTAGTCAATGGACTAGTTTCAATGGCAAAACCTAGTAAATTAACCTCTTTGTGTTGGAATAACTCGAAAACCTGGCCACTGTGAGTAGTCTCATGGGAAAACTCAGCCACAAGAGGGGGAAACTTAGTCACTAAGGAATTAGGGCCATGGGACTAATGAGTCAACTAATGGGAAAACCTTAGTTACCGAACGAGTTTCCATGGCAAATCCTAGTAAAGTAACATCTTTGTGTGGGAAAAACTAGAAAACCTTGTCACTGTGAGTAGTCTCATCGGAAAAATCAGTCGCGGGAGGGGAAAACTTAGTCATAAAGGAATTCGTGTCATGGAAAAAATGAGTCACCGGATGGGAAAATTTTACTCACCGGATGAGTTTCAATGGAAAATACTTGTAAAATAACCTCTTTGTGTGGGAAAAACTCGAGAACCTCATCACCTTGACTAGTCTCACGGGAAAACTCAGTCACCTGAGGGGAAAACTTAGTCACTAAGAAATTAGTGTCATGGGAAAAATGAGTCACCGGATGGGAAAACCTTATTTAATGGACTAGTTTCAATGGCAAAACCTAGTAAAATAACCTCTTTGTGTTGGAATAACTCTAAAACCTGGCCACTGTGACTATTCTCATGGGAAAACACAGCCACAGGAGGGGGAAACTTAGTCACTAAGGAATTAGTGCCATGGGACTAATGACTCAACTAAAGGGAAAACCTTAGTCACCGAATGAGTTTCCGTGGCAAATGCTAGTGAAATAACATCTTTGTGTGCGAAAAACTAGAAAACCTTGTCACTGTGAGTACTCTCATCGGAAAACTCAGTCGCTGGAGGGGAAAACTTAGTCACAAAGGAATTCGTGTCATGGAAAAACTGAGTCACCGTATGGGAAAATTTTACTCACCGGACGAGTTTCAATGGAAAATACTTGTAAAATAACCTCTTTGTGTGGGAAAAACTCGAGAACCTCATCACCTTGACTAGTCTCACGGGAAAACTCAGTCACGTGAGGGGAAAACTTAGTCACCAAGGAATTAGTGTCTTGGGAAAAATGAGTCACCGGATGGGAAAACCTTAGTCAATGGACTAGTTTCAATGGCAAAACCTAGTAAAATAACCTCTTTGTGTTGGAATAACTCCAAAACCTGACCACTGTGACTAGTCTCATGGGAAAACTCAGCCACAGGAGGGGGAAACTTAGTCACTAAGGAATTAGTGCCATGGGACTAATGAGTCAACTAATGGGAAAACCTTAGTCACCGAACGAGTTTCCATGGCAAATCGTAGTAAACTAACATCTTTGTGTGGGAAAAACTAGAAAACCTTGTCACTGTGAGTAGTCTCATCGGAAAACTCAGTCGCAGGAGGGGAAAACTTAGTCACAAAAGAATTCGTTTTATGGAAAAAATGAGTCACCGGATGGGAAAATTTTACTCACCGGACGAGTTTCAATGGAAAATACTTGTAAAATAACCTCTTTGTGTTGGAAAAACTCGAGAACCTCATCACCTTGACTAGTCTCACGGGAAAACTCAGTCACGTGAGGGGAAAACTTAGTCACTAAGAAATTAGTGTCATGGGAAAAATGAGTCACCGGATGGGAAAACCTTAATCAATTGACTAGTTTCAATGGCAAAACGTAAAATAACCTCTTTGTGTTGGAATAACTCGAAAACCTGGCCACTGTGAGTAGTCTCATGGGAAAACTCAGCCACAGGAGGGGGAAACTTAGTCACTAAGGAATTAGTGCCATGGGACTAATGAGTCAACTAATGGGAAATCCTTAGTCACCGAACGAGTTTCCACGGCAAATCCTAGTAAAGTAACCTCTTTGTGTTGGAATAACTAGAAAACCTTGTCACTGTGAGTAGTCTCATCGGAAAACTCAGTCGCGGGAGGGGAAAACTTAGTCACAAAGGAATTCGTTTTATGGAAAAAATGAGTCACCGGATGGGAAAATTTTACTCACCGGACGAGTTTCAATGGAAAATACTTGTAAAATAACCTCTTTGTGTGGGAAAAACTCGAGAACCTCATCGCCTAGACTAGTCTCACGGGAAAACTCAGTCACATGAGGGGAAAACTTAGTCACTAAGGAATTAGTGTCATGGGAAAAATGAGTCACCAGATGGGAAAACCTTAGTCAATGGACTAGTTTCAATGGCAAAACCTAGTAAAATAACCTCTTTGTGTTGGAATAACGCGAAAACCTGGCCACTGTGACTAGTCTCATGGGAAAACACAGCCACGGGAGGGGGAAACATAGTCACTAAGGAATTAGTGCCATGGGACTAATGTGTAAACTAATGGGAAAACCTTAGTCACCGAACGAGTTTCCATGGCAAATCCTAGTAAGTTAACATCTTTGTGTGGGAAAAACTAGAAAACCTTGTCACTGTGAGTAGTCTCATCGGAAAAATAAGTCGCGGGAGGCGAAAACTTAGTCATAAAGGAATTCGTGTCATGGAAAAAATGAGTCACCGGATGGGAAAATTTTACTCACCGGATGAGTTTCAATGGAAAATACTTGTAAAATAACCTCTTTGTGTGGGAAAAACTCGAGAACCTCATCACCTTGACTAGTCTCACGGGAAAACTCAGTCACGTGAGGGGAAAACTTAGTCACTAAGAAATTAGTGTCATGGGAAAAATGAGTCACCGGATGGGAAAACCTTATTTAATGGACTAGTTTCAATGGCAAAATCTAGTAAAATAACCTCTTTGTGTTGGAATAACTCTAAAACCTGGCCACTGTGACTAGTCTCATGGGAAAACACAGCCACAGGAGGGGGAAACTTAGTCACTAAGGAATTAGTGCCATGGGACTAATGACTCAACTAAGGGGAAAACCTTAGTCACCGAACGAGTTTCCGTGGCAAATGCTAGTGAAATAACATCTTTGTTTGCGAAAAACTAGAAAACCTTGTCACTGTGAGTACTCTCATCGGAAAACTCAGTCGCTGGAGGGGAAAACTTAGTCACAAAGGAATTCGTGTCATGGAAAAACTGAGTCACCGTATGGGAAAATTTTACTCACCGGACGAGTTTCAATGGAAAATACTTGTAAAATAACCTCTTTGGTTGGGAAAAATTCGAGAACCTCGTCACCTTGACTAGACTCACGGGAAAACTCATTCACGTGAGGGGAAAACTTAGACACTAAGGAATTAGTGTCATGGGACTAATGACTCAACTAACGGGAAAACCTTAGTCACCGAACGAGTTTCCAAGGCAAATCCTAGTAAAGTAACATCTTTGTTTGAGAAAAACTAGAAAACCATGTCACTGTGAGTAGTCTCATCGGAAAACTCAGTTGCTGGAGGGGAAAACTTAGTCACAAAGGAATTCGTGTCATGGAAAAACTGAGTCACCGTATGGGAAAATTTTACTTACCGGACGAGTTTCAATGGAAAATGCTTGTAAAATAACCTCTTTGGGTGGGAAAATATCGAGAACCTCATCACCTTGACTAGTCTCACGGGAAAACTCAGTCACGTGAGGCGAAAACTTAGTCACTAAGGAATTAGTGTCATGGGAAAAATGAGTCCCCGGATGGGAAAACCTTAGTCAATGGACTAGTTTCATTGGCAAAACCTAGTAATTAACCTCTTTGTGTTGGAATAACTCGAAAACTTGGCCAGTGTGAGTAATCTCATGGGAAAACTCAGCCACAGGAGGGGGAAACTTAGTCACTAAGGAATTAGGGCCATGGGACTAATGAGTCAACTAATGGGAAAACCTTAGTCACCGAACGAGTTTCCCTGGAAAATCCTAGTAAAGTAACATCTTTGTGTGGGAAAAACTAGAAAACCTTGTCACTGTGAGTAGTCTCATCGGAAAAATCAGTCGCTGGAGGGGAAAACTTAGTCACAAAGGAATTCGTTTTATGGAAAAAATGAGTCACCGTATGGGAAAATTATACGCACAGGACGAGTTTCAAGGGAAAATACTTGTAAAATAACCTCTTTGTGTGGGAAAAACTCGAGAACCTCATCACCTTGACTAGTCTCACGGGAAAACTCAGTCACGTGAGGGGAAAACTTAGTCACTAAGAAATTAGTGTCATGAGAAAAATGAGTCACCGGATGGGAAAACCTTAGTTAATGGACTAGTTTCAATGGCAAAACCTAGTAAAATAACCTCTTTGTGTTGGAATAATTCTAAAACCTGGGCACTGTGACTAGTCTCATGGGAAAACACAGCCACAGGAGGGGGAAACTTAGTCACTAAGGAATTAGTGCCATGGGACTAATGACTCAACTATGGGGAAAACCTTAGTCACCGAACGAGTTTCCGTGGCAAATGCTAGTGAAATAACATCTTTGTGTGCGAAAAACTAGAAAACCTTGTCACTATGAGTAGTCTCATCGGAAAACTCAGTCGCTGGAGGGGAAAACTTTTTCACGAAAGAATTCGTGTCATGGAAAAACTGAGTCACCGTATGGGAAAATTTTACTCACCGGACGGGTTTCAATGGAAAATACTTGTAAAATAACCTCTTTGGGTGGGAAAATATCGAGGACCTCATCACCTTGACTAGTCTCACGGGAAAACTCAGTCACGTGAGGCGAAAACTTAGTCACTAAGGAATTAGTGTCATGGGAAAAATGAGTCACCGGATGGGAAAACCTTAGTCAATGGACTAGTCTCATGGCAAAACCTAGTAAAATAACCTCTTTATGTTGGAATAACTCGAAAACTTGGCCACTGAGAGTAGTCTCATGGGAACACACAGCCACAGGAGGGGGAAACTTAGTCACTAAGGAATTAGTGCCATGGGACTAATGACTCAACTAAGGGGAAAACCTTAGTCACCGAACGAGTTTCCATGGTAAATCCTAGTAAAGTAACATCTTTGTGTGGGAAAAACTAGAAAACCTTGTCACTGAGAGTAGTCTCAACGGAAAACTCAGTCGCTGGAGGGGAAAACTTAGCCACAAAGGAATTCGTGTCATGGAAAAACTGAGTCACCGTATGGGAAAATTTTACTCACCGGACGAGTTTCAATGGAAAATACTTGTAAAATAACCTCTTTGGGTGGGAAAATATCGAGAACCTCATCACCTTGACTGGTCTCACGGGAAAACTCAGTCACGTGAGGGGAAAACTTAGTCACTAAGGAATTAGTGTCATGGGTAAAATGAGTCACCGGATGGGAAAACCTTAGTCAATGGACTAGTTTCAATGGAAAAACCTAGTAAATTAACCACTTTGTGTTGGAATAACTCGAAAACCTGGCCACTATGAGTAGTCTCATGGGAAAACTCAGCCACAAGAGGGGGAAACTTAGTCACTAAGGAATTAGTGCCATGGGACTAATGAGTCAACTAATGGGAAAACCTTAGTCACCGAACGAGTTTCCATGGAAAATCCTAGTAAAGTAACATCTTTGTGTTGGAAAAACTCGAAAACCTTGTCACTGTGAGAAGTCTCATCGGAAAACTCAGTCGCGGGAGGGGAAAACTTAGTCACAAAGGAATTCGTGCCATGGAAAAACTGAGTCACCGTTTGGGAAAATTTTACTCACCGGACGAGTTTCAATGGAAAATACTTGTAAAATAACCTCTTTGGGTGGGAAAAACTCGAGAACCTCATCACCTTGACTAGTCTCACGGGAAAACTCAGTCACGTGAGGGGAAAACTTAGTGACTAAGAAATTAGTGTCATGGGAAAAATGAGTCACCGGATGGGAAAACCTTAGTTAATGGACTAGTTTCAATGGCAAAACCTAGTAAAATAACCTCTTTGTGTTGGAATAACTCTAAAACCTGGTCACTGTGACTAGTCTCATGGGAAAACACAGCCACAGGAGGGGGAAACTTAGTCATTAAGGAATTAGTGCCATGGGACTAATGACTCAACTATGGGGAAAACCTTAGTCACCGAACGAGTTTCCGTGGCAAATGCTAGTGAAATAACATCTTTGTGTGCGAAAAACTAGAAAACCTTGTCACTATGAGTAGTCTCATCGGAAAACTCAGTCGCTGGAGGGGAAAACTTTTTCACAAAAGAATTCGTGTCATGGAAAAACTGAGTCACCGTATGGGAAAATTTTACTCACCGGACGAGTTTCAATGGAAAATACTTGTAAAATAACCTCTTTGGGTGGGAAAATATCGAGAACCTACCTTGACTAGTCTCACGGGAAAACTCAGTCACGTGAGGGGAAAACTTAGTCACTAAGGAATTAGTGTCATGGGAAAAATGAGTCACCGGATGGGATAACCTTAGTCAATGGACTAGTCTCATGGAAAAACCTAGTAAAATAACCTCTTTATGTTGGAATAACTCGAAAACTTGGCCACTGAGAGTAGTCTCATGGGAACACACAGCCACAGGAGGGGGAAACTTAGTCACTAAGGAATTAGTGCCATGGGACTAATGACTCAACTAAGGGGAAAACCTTAGTCACCGAACGAGTTTCCATGGCAAATCCTAGTAAAGTAACATCTTTGTTTTGGAAAAACTAGAAAACCTTGTCACTGTGAGTACTCTCATCGGAAAACTCAGTCGCTGGAGGGGAAAACTTAGTCACAAAGGAATTCGTGTCATGGAAAAACTGAGTCACCGTATGGGAAAATTTTACTTACCGGACGAGTTTCAATGGAAAATACTTGTAAAATAACCTCTTTGGGTGGGAAAAACTCGAGAACCTCATTACCTTGACTAGACTCACGAGAAAACTCAGTCACGTGAGGGGAAAACTTAGTCACTAAGGAATTAGTGTCATGGGACTAATGACTCAACTAAGGGGAAAACCTTAGTCACCGAACGAGTTTCCATGGCAAATCCTAGTAAAGTAACATCTTTGTTTCGGAAAAACTAGAAAACCTTGTCAGTGAGAGTAGTCTCAACGGAAAACTCAGTCGCTAGAGGGGAAAACTTAGTCACAAAGGAATTCGTGTCATGGAAAAAATGAGTCACCGGATGGGAAAATTTTACTCACCGGACGAGTTTCAATGGAAAATACTTGTAAAATAACCTCTTTGTGTGGGAAAAACTCGAGAACCTCATCACCTTGCCTAGTCTCACGGGAAAACTCAGTCACGTGAGGGGAAAACTTAGTCTCTAAGGAATTAGTGTCATGGGAAAAATGAGTCACCGGATAGGAAAACCTTAGTCAATGGACTAGTTTCAATGGCAAAACCTAGTAAAATAACCTCTTTGTGTTGGAATAACTCGAAAACCTGACCACTATGAGTAGTCTCATGGGAAAACTCAGCCACAAGAGGGGGAAACTTAGTCACTAAGGAATTAGTGTCATGGGACTAATGACTCAACTAAGGGGAAAACCTTAGTCACCGAACGAGTTTCCATGGCAAATCCTAGTAAAGTAAAATCTTTGTTTGGGAAAAACTAGAAAACCTTGTCAGTGAGAGTAGTCTCAACGGAAAACTCAGTCGCTAGAGGGGAAAACTTAGTCACAAAGGAATTCGTGTCATGGAAAAAATGAGTCACCGTATGGGAAAATTTTACTCACCGGACGAGTTTCAATGGAAAATACTTGTAAAATAACCTCTTTGGGTGGGAAAATATCGAGGACCTCATCACCTTGACTAGTCTCACGGGAAAACTCAGTCACGTGAGGCGAAAACTTAGTCACTAAGGAATTAGTGTCATGGGAAAAATGAGTCACCGGATGGGAAAACCTTAGTCAATGGACTAGTCTCATGGCAAAACCTAGTAAAATAACCTCTTTATGTTGGAATAACTCGAAAACTTGGCCACTGAGAGTAGTCTCATGGGAACACACAGCCACAGGAGGGGGAAACTTAGTCACTAAGGAATTAGTGCCATGGGACTAATGACTCAACTAAGGGGAAAACCTTAGTCACCGAACGAGTTTCCATGGTAAATCCTAGTAAAGTAACATCTTTGTGTGGGAAAAACTAGAAAACCTTGTCACTGAGAGTAGTCTCAACGGAAAACTCAGTCGCTGGAGGGGAAAACTTAGCCACAAAGGAATTCGTGTCATGGAAAAACTGAGTCACCGTATGGGAAAATTTTACTCACCGGACGAGTTTCAATGGAAAATACTTGTAAAATAACCTCTTTGGGTGGGAAAATATCGAGAACCTCATCACCTTGACTGGTCTCACGGGAAAACTCAGTCACGTGAGGGGAAAACTTAGTCACTAAGGAATTAGTGTCATGGGTAAAATGAGTCACCGGATGGGAAAACCTTAGTCAATGGACTAGTTTCAATGGAAAAACCTAGTAAATTAACCACTTTGTGTTCGAATAACTCGAAAACCTGGCCACTATGAGTAGTCTCATGGGAAAACTCAGCCACAAGAGGGGGAAACTTAGTCACTAAGGAATTAGTGCCATGGGACTAATGAGTCAACTAATGGGAAAACCTTAGTCACCGAACGAGTTTCCATGGAAAATCCTAGTAAAGTAACATCTTTGTGTTGGAAAAACTCGAAAACCTTGTCACTGTGAGTAGTCTCATCGGAAAACTCAGTCGCGGGAGGGGAAAACTTAGTCACAAAGGAATTCGTGCCATGGAAAAACTGAGTCACCGTTTGGGAAAATTTTACTCACCGGACGAGTTTCAATGGAAAATACTTGTAAAATAACCTCTTTGGGTGGGAAAATATCGAGAACCTCATCACCTTGACTAGTCTCACGGGAAAACTCAGTCACGTGAGGGGAAAACTTAGTCACTAAGGAATTAGTGTCATGGGTAAAATGAGTCACCGGATGGGAAAACCTTAGTCAATGGACTAGTTTCAATGGCAAAACCTAGTAAATTAACCTCTTTGTGTTGGAATAACTCGAAAACCTGGCCACTGTGAGTAGTCTCATGGGAAAACTCAGCCACAAGAGGGGGAAACTTAGTCACTAAGGAATTAGTGCCATGGGACTAATGAGTCAACTAATGGGAAAACCTTAGTCACCGAACGAGTTTCCATGGCAAATCCTAGTAAAGTAACATCTTTGTGTGGGAAAAACTAGAAAACCTTGTCACTGTGAGTAGTCTCGTCGGAAAAATCAGTCGCTGGAGGGGAAAACTTAGTCACAAAGGAATTCGTTTTATCAAAAAAATGAGTCACCGTATGGGAAAATTTTACTCACCGGACGAGTTTCAAGGGAAAATACTTGTAAAGTAACCTCTTTGTGTGGGAAAAACTCGAGAACCTCATCACCTTGACTAGTCTCACGGGAAAACTCAGTCACGTGAGGGGAAAACTTAGTGACTAAGAAATTAGTGTCATGGGAAAAATGAGTCACCGGATGGGAAAACCTTAGTTAATGGACTAGTTTCAATGGCAAAACCTAGTAAAATAACCTCTTTGTGTTGGAATAACTCTAAAACCTGGTCACTGTGACTAGTCTCATGGGAAAACACAGCCACAGGAGGGGGAAACTTAGTCATTAAGGAATTAGTGCCATGGGACTAATGACTCAACTATGGGGAAAACCTTAGTCACCGAACGAGTTTCCGTGGCAAATGCTAGTGAAATAACATCTTTGTGTGCGAAAAACTAGAAAACCTTGTCACTATGAGTAGTCTCATCGGAAAACTCAGTCGCTGGAGGGGAAAACTTTTTCACAAAAGAATTCGTGTCATGGAAAAACTGAGTCACCGTATGGGAAAATTTTACTCACCGGACGAGTTTCAAGGGAAAATACTTGTAAAGTAACCTCTTTGTGTGGGAAAAACTCGAGAACCTCATCACCTTGCCTAGTCTCACGGGAAAACTCAGTCACGTGAGGGGAAAACTTAGTCTCTAAGGAATTAGTGTCATGGGAAAAATGAGTCACCGGATAGGAAAACCTTAGTCAATGGACTAGTTTCAATGGCAAAACCTAGTAAAATAACCTCTTTGTGTTGGAATAACTCGAAAACCTGACCACTATGAGTAGTCTCATGGGAAAACTCAGCCACAAGAGGGGGAAACTTAGTCACTAAGGAATTAGTGCCATGGGACTAATGAGTCAACTAATGGGAAAACCTTAGTCACCGAACGAGTTTCCATGGCAAATCCTAGTAAAGTAACATCTTTGTGTGGGAAAAACTCGAAAACCTTGTCACTGTGAGTAGTCTCATCGGAAAACTCTGTCGCGGGAGGGGAAAACATAATCACAAAGGAATTCGTGTCATGGAAAAACTGAGTCACCGTTTGGGAAAATTTTACTCACCGGACGAGTTTCAATGGAAAATACTTGTAAAATAACCTCTTTGGGTGGGAAAATATCGAGAACCTCATCACCTTGACTAGTCTCACGGGAAAACTCAGTCACGTGAGGGGAAAACTTAGTCACTAAGGAATTAGTGTCGTGGGTAAAATGAGTCACCGGATGGGAAAACCTTAGTCAATGGACTAGTTTCAATGGCAAAACTTAGTAAAATAACCCCTTTGTGTTGGAATAACTCGAAAACCTGACCACTGTGAGTAGTCTCATGGGAAAACTCAGCCGCAGGAGGGGGAAACTTAGTCACTAAGGAATTAGTGCCATGGGACTAATGAGTCAACTAATGGGAAAACCTTAGACACCGAACGAGTTTCCATGGCAAATCCTAGTAAAGTAACATCTTTGTGTGGGAAAAACTCGAAACCCTTGTCACTGTGAGCAGTCTCATCGGAAAACTCAGTCGCGGGAGGGGAAAACTTAGTCACAAAGGAATTCATGTCATGGAAAAACTGAGTCACCGTATGGGAAAATTTTACTCACCGGACGAGTTTCAATGGAAAATACTTGTAAAATAACCTCTTTGGGTGGGAAAAACTCGAGAACCTCATCACCTTAACTAGACTCACGGGAAAACTCAGTCACGTGAGGGGAAAACTTAGTCACTAAGGAATTAGTGTCATGGGACTAATGACTCAACTAAGGGGAAAACCTTAGTCACCGAACGAGTTTCCATGGCAAATCCTAGTAAAGTAACATCTGTGTGTGGGAAAAACTAGAAAACCTTGTCACTGAGAGTAGTCTCAACGGAAAACTGAGTCGCTAGAGGGGAAAACTTAGTCACAAAGGAATTCGTGCCATGGAAAACTGAGTCACCGTTTGGGAAAATTTTACTCACCGGACGAGTTTCAATGGAAAATACTTGTAAAATAACCTCTTTGGGTGGGAAAATATCGAGAACTTCATCACCTTGACTAGTCTCATGGGAAAACTCAGTCACGTGATGGGAAAACTTAGTCATTAAGGAATTAGTGTCATGGGTAAAATGAGTCACCGGATGGGAAAACCTTAGTCAATGGACTAGTTTCAATGGCAAAACCTAGTAAATTAACCTCTTTGTGTTGGAATAACTCGAAAACCTGGCCACTGTGAGTAGTCTCATGGGAAAACTCAGCCACAAGAGGGGGAAACTTAGTCACTAAGGAATTAGTGCCATGGGACTAATGAGTCAACTAATGGGAAAACCTTAGTCACCGAACGAGTTTCCATGGCAAATCCTAGTAAAGTAACATCTTTGTGTGGGAAAAACTAGAAAACCTTGTCACTGTGAGTAGTCTCATCGGAAAAATCAGTCGCTGGAGGGGAAAACTTAGTCACAAAGGAATTCGTTTTATCAAAAAAATGAGTCACCGTATGGGAAAATTTTACTCACCGGACGAGTTTCAAGGGAAAATACTTGTAAAATAACCTCTTTGTGT
The DNA here is from genome assembly GCA_030819835.1 of Acmispon strigosus. Classification (NCBI taxonomy): domain Eukaryota; kingdom Viridiplantae; phylum Streptophyta; class Magnoliopsida; order Fabales; family Fabaceae; genus Acmispon; species Acmispon strigosus. The sequence continues at coordinate 18,086,226 of JAUAMA010000004.1, read as the reverse complement.
GGGAAAAACTCGAGAACCTCATCACCTTGACTAGTCTCACGCGAAAACTCAGTCACGTGAGGGGAAAACTTAGTCACTAAGGAATTAGTGTCATGGGACTAATGACTCAACTAAGGGGAAAACCTTAGTCACCGAACGAGTTTCCATGGCAAATCCTAGTAAAGTAACATCTTTGTTTGGGAAAAACTAGAAAACCTTGTCAGTGAGAGTAGTCTCAACGGAAAACTCAGTCGCTAGAGGGGAAAACTTAGTCACAAAGGAATTCGTGTCATGGAAAAAATGAGTCACCGGATGGGAAAATTTTACTCACCGGACGAGTTTCAATGGAAAATACTTGTAAAATAACCTCTTTGTGTGGGAAAAACTCGAGAACCTCATCACCTTGCCTAGTCTCACGGGAAAACTCAGTCACGTGAGGGGAAAACTTAGTCTCTAAGGAATTAGTGTCATGGGAAAAATGAGTCACCGGATAGGAAAACCTTAGTCAATGGACTAGTTTCAATGGCAAAACCTAGTAAAATAACCTCTTTGTGTTGGAATAACTCGAAAACCTGACCACTATGAGTAGTCTCATGGGAAAACTCAGCCACAAGAGGGGGAAACTTAGTCACTAAGGAATTAGTGCCATGGGACTAATGAGTCAACTAATGGGAAAACCTTAGTCACCGAACGAGTTTCCATGGCAAATCCTAGTAAAGTAACATCTTTGTGTGGGAAAAACTCGAAAACCTTGTCACTGTGAGTAGTCTCATCGGAAAACTCTGTCGCGGGAGGGGAAAACATAATCACAAAGGAATTCGTGTCATGGAAAAACTGAGTCACCGTTTGGGAAAATTTTACTCACCGGACGAGTTTCAATGGAAAATACTTGTAAAATAACCTCTTTGGGTGGGAAAATATCGAGAACCTCATCACCTTGACTAGTCTCACGGGAAAACTCAGTCACGTGAGGGGAAAACTTAGTCACTAAGGAATTAGTGTCGTGGGTAAAATGAGTCACCGGATGGGAAAACCTTAGTCAATGGACTAGTTTCAATGGCAAAACTTAGTAAAATAACCCCTTTGTGTTGGAATAACTCGAAAACCTGACCACTGTGAGTAGTCTCATGGGAAAACTCAGCCGCAGGAGGGGGAAACTTAGTCACTAAGGAATTAGTGCCATGGGACTAATGAGTCAACTAATGGGAAAACCTTAGACACCGAACGAGTTTCCATGGCAAATCCTAGTAAAGTAACATCTTTGTGTGGGAAAAACTCGAAACCCTTGTCACTGTGAGCAGTCTCATCGGAAAACTCAGTCGCGGGAGGGGAAAACTTAGTCACAAAGGAATTCATGTCATGGAAAAACTGAGTCACCGTATGGGAAAATTTTACTCACCGGACGAGTTTCAATGGAAAATACTTGTAAAATAACCTCTTTGGGTGGGAAAAACTCGAGAACCTCATCACCTTAACTAGACTCACGGGAAAACTCAGTCACGTGAGGGGAAAACTTAGTCACTAAGGAATTAGTGTCATGGGACTAATGACTCAACTAAGGGGAAAACCTTAGTCACCGAACGAGTTTCCATGGCAAATCCTAGTAAAGTAACATCTGTGTGTGGGAAAAACTAGAAAACCTTGTCACTGAGAGTAGTCTCAACGGAAAACTGAGTCGCTAGAGGGGAAAACTTAGTCACAAAGGAATTCGTGCCATGGAAAACTGAGTCACCGTTTGGGAAAATTTTACTCACCGGACGAGTTTCAATGGAAAATACTTGTAAAATAACCTCTTTGGGTGGGAAAATATCGAGAACTTCATCACCTTGACTAGTCTCATGGGAAAACTCAGTCACGTGATGGGAAAACTTAGTCATTAAGGAATTAGTGTCATGGGTAAAATGAGTCACCGGATGGGAAAACCTTAGTCAATGGACTAGTTTCAATGGCAAAACCTAGTAAATTAACCTCTTTGTGTTGGAATAACTCGAAAACCTGGCCACTGTGAGTAGTCTCATGGGAAAACTCAGCCACAAGAGGGGGAAACTTAGTCACTAAGGAATTAGTGCCATGGGACTAATGAGTCAACTAATGGGAAAACCTTAGTCACCGAACGAGTTTCCATGGCAAATCCTAGTAAAGTAACATCTTTGTGTGGGAAAAACTAGAAAACCTTGTCACTGTGAGTAGTCTCATCGGAAAAATCAGTCGCTGGAGGGGAAAACTTAGTCACAAAGGAATTCGTTTTATCAAAAAAATGAGTCACCGTATGGGAAAATTTTACTCACCGGACGAGTTTCAAGGGAAAATACTTGTAAAATAACCTCTTTGTGTGGGAAAAACTCGAGAACCTCATCACCTTGACTAGTCTCACGCGAAAACTCAGTCACGTGAGGGGAAAACTTAGTCACTAAGAAATTAGTGTCATGGGAAAAATGAGTCACCGGATGGCAAAACCTTAGTTAATGGACTAGTTTCAATGGCAAAACCTAGTAAAATAACCTCTTTGTGTTGGAATAACTCTAAAACCTGGTCACTGTGACTAGTCTCATGGGAAAACACAGCCACAGGAGGGGGAAACTTAGTCACTAAGGAATTAGTGCCATGGGACTAATGACTCAACTATGGGGAAAACCTTAGTCACCGAACGAGTTTCCGTGGCAAATGCTAGTGAATTAACATCTTTGTGTGCGAAAAACTAGAAAACCTTGTCACTATGAGTAGTCTCATCGGAAAACTCAGTCGCTGGAGGGGAAAACTTTTTCACAAAAGAATTCGTGTCATGGAAAAACTGAGTCACCGTATGGGAAAATTTTACTCACCGGACGAGTTTCAATGGAAAATACTTGTAAAATAACCTCTTTGGGTGGGAAAATATCGAGAACCTCATCACCTTGACTAGTCTCACGGGAAAATTCAGTCACGTGAGGGGAAAACTTAGTCACTAAGGAATTAGTGTCATGGGAAAAATGAGTCACCGGATGGGAAAACCTTAGTCAATGGACTAGTCTCATGGCAAAACCTAGTAAAATAACCTCTTTATGTTGGAATAACTCGAAAACTTGGCCACTGAGAGTAGTCTCATGGGAACACACAGCCACAGGAGGGGGAAACTTAGTCACTAAGGAATTAGTGCCATGGGACTAATGACTCAACTAAGCGGAAAACCTTAGTCACCGAACGAGTTTCCATGGCAAATCCTAGTAAAGTAACATCTTTGTGTTGGAAAAACTAGAAAACCTTGTCACTGTGAGTACTCTCATCGGAAAACTCAGTCGCTGGAGGGGAAAACTCAGTCACAAAGGAATTCGTGTCATGGAAAAACTGAGTCACCGTATGTGAAAATTTTACTCACCGGACGAGTTTCAATGGAAAATACTTGTAAAATAACCTCTTTGGGTGGGAAAAACTCGAGAACCTCATTACCTTGACTAGACTCACGGGAAAACTCAGTCACGTGAGGGGAAAACTTAGTCACTAAGGAATTAGTGTCATGGGACTAATGACTCAACTAAGGGGAAAACCTTAGTCACCGAACGAGTTTCCATGGCAAATCCTAGTAAAGTAACATCTTTGTGTGGGAAAAACTAGAAAACCTTGTCACTGAGAGTAGTCTCAACGGAAAACTCAGTCGCTAGAGGGAAAAACTTAGTCACAAAGGAATTCGTGTCATGGAAAAAATGAGTCACCAGATGGGAAAATTTTACTCACCGGACGAGTTTCAATGGAAAATACTTGTAAAATAACCTCTTTGTGTGGGAAAAACTCGAGAACCTCATCACCTTGCCTAGTCTCACGGGAAAACTCAGTCACGTGAGGGGAAAACTTAGTCTCTAAGGAATTAGTGTCATGGGAAAAATGAGTCACCGGATAGGAAAACCTTAGTCAATGGACTAGTTTCAATGGCAAAACCTAGTAAAATAACCTCTTTGTGTTGGAATAACTCGAAAACCTGACCACTATGAGTAGTCTCATGGGAAAACTCAGCCACAAGAGGGGGAAACTTAGTCACTAAGGAATTAGTGCCATGGGACTAATGAGTCAACTAATGGGAAAACCTTAGTCACCGAACGAGTTTCCATGGCAAATCCTAGTAAAGTAACATCTTTGTGTGGGAAAAACTCGAAAACCTTGTCACTGTGAGTAGTCTCATCGGAAAACTCAGTCGCGGGAGGGGAAAACATAATCACAAAGGAATTCGTGTCATGGAAAAACTGAGTCACCGTTTGGGAAAATTTTACTCACCGGACGAGTTTCAATGGAAAATACTTGTAAAATAACATCTTTGGGTGGGAAAAACTCGAGAACCTCATCACCTTAACTAGACTCACGGGAAAACTCAGTCACGTGAGGGGAAAACTTAGTCACTAAGGAATTAGTGGCATGGGACTAATGACTCAACTAAGGGGAAAACCTTAGTCACCGAACGAGTTTCCATGGCAAATCCTAGTAAAGTAACATCTTTGTGTGGGAAAAACTAGAAAACCTTGTCACTGAGAGTAGTCTCAACGGAAAACTCAGTCGCTAGAGGGGAAAACTTAGTCACAAAGGAATTCGTGTCATGGAAAAACTGAGTCACCGTATGGGAAAATTTTACTCACCGGACGAGTTTCAATGGAAAATACTTGTAAAATAACCTCTTTGGGTGGGAAAATATCGAGAACCTCATCACCTTGACTGGTCTCACGGGAAAACTCAGTCACGTGAGGGGAAAACTTAGTCACTAAGGAATTAGTGTCATGGGTAAAATGAGTCACCGGATGGGAAAACCTTAGTCAATGGACTAGTTTCAATGGCAAAACCTAGTAAATTAACCTCTTTGTGTTGGAATAACTCGAAAACCTGGCTACTATGAGTAGTCTCATGGGAAAACTCAGCCACAAGAGGGGGAAACTTAGTCACTAAGGAATTAGTGCCATGGGACTAATGAGTCAACTAATGGGAAAACCTTAGTTACCGAACGAGTTTCCATGGAAAATCCTAGTAAAGTAACATCTTTGTGTGGGAAAAACTCGAAAACCTTGTCACTGTGAGTAGTCTCATCGGAAAACTCAGTCGCTGGAGGGGAAAACTTAGTCACAAAGGAATTCGTGTCATGGAAAAAATGAGTCACCGGATGGGAAAATTTTACTCACCGGACGAGTTTCAATGGAAAATACTTGTAAAATAACCTCTTTGTGTGGGAAAAACTCGAGAACCTCATCACCTTGCCTAGTCTCACAGGAAAACTCAGTCACGTGAGGGGAAAACTTAGTCTCTAAGGAATTAGTGTCATGGGAAAAATGAGTCACCGGATGGGAAAACCTTAGTCAATGGACTAGTTTCAATGGCAAAACCTAGTAAAATAACCTCTTTGTGTTGGAATAACTCGAAAGCCTTGCCACTGTTAGTAGACTCATGGGAAAACTCAGCCACAGGAGGGGGAAACTTAGTCACTGAAGAATTAGTGCCTTGGGACTAATGAATCAACTAATGGGAAAACCTTAGTCACCGAACGAGTTTCCATGGCAAATCCTAGTAAAGTAACATCTTTGTGTGGGAAAAACTCGAAAACCTTGTCACTGTGAGTAGTCTCATCGGAAAACTCAGTCGCAGGAGGGGAAAACATAGTCATAAAGGAATTCGTGTCATGGAAAAACTGAGTCACCGTTTGGGATAATTTTACTCACCGGACGAGTTTCAATGGAAAATACTTGTAAAATAACCTCTTTGGGTGGGAAAATATCTAGAACCTCATAACCTTGACTAGTCTCACGGGAAAACTCAGTCACGTGAGGGGAAAACTTAGTCACTAAGGAATTAGTGTCATGGGAAAAATGAGTCACCGGATGGGAAAACCTTAGTCTATGGACTAGTCTCATGGAAAAACCTAGTAAAATAACCTCTTTATGTTGGAATAACTCGAAAACTTGGCCACTGAGAGTAGTCTCATGGGAACACACAACCACAGGAGGGGGAAACTTAGTCACTAAGGAATTAGTGCCATGGGACTAATGACTCAACTAAGGGGAATACCTTAGTCACCGAACGAGTTTCCATGGCAAATCCTAGTAAAGTAACATCTTTGTGTGGGAAAAACTAGAAAACCTTGTCACTGTGAGTACTCTCATCGGAAAACTCAGTCGCTGTAGGGGAAAACTTAGTCACAAAGGAATTCGTGTCATGGAAAAATTGAGTCACCGTATGGGAAAATTTTACTCACCGGACGAGTTTCAATGGAAAATACTTGTAAAATAACCTCTTTGGGTGGGAAAAACTCGAGAACCTCATCACCTTGACTAGACTCACGGGAAAACTCAGTCACGTGAGGGGAAAACTTAATCACTAAGGAATTAGTGTCATGGGACTAATGACTCAACTAAGGGGAAAACCTTGGTCACCGAACGAGTTTCCATGGCAAATCCTAGTAAAGTAACATCTTTGTGTGGGAAAAACTAGAAAACCTTGTCACTAAGAGTAGTCTCAACGGAAAACTCAGTCGCTAGAGGGGAAAACTTAGTCACAAAGGAATTCGTGTCATGGAAAAACTGAGTCACCGTATGGGAAAATTTTACTCACCGGACGAGTTTCAATGGAAAATACTTGTAAAATAACCTCTTTGGGTGGGAAAATATCGAGAACCTCATCACCTTGACTAGTCTCACGGGAAAACTCAGTCACGTGAGGGGAAAACTTAGTCACTAAGGAATTAGTGTCGTGGGTAAAATGAGTCACCGGATGGGAAAACCTTAGTCAATGGACTAGTTTCAATGGCAAAACTTAGTAAAATAACCCCTTTGTGTTGGAATAACTCGAAAACCTGACCACTGTGAGTAGTCTCATGGGAAAACTCAGCCACAAGAGGGGGAAACTTAGTCACTAAGGAATTAGTGCCATGGGACTAATGAGTCAACTAATGGGAAAACCTTAGTCACCGAACGAGTTTCCATGGCAAATCCTAGTAAAGTAACATCTTTGTGTGGGAAAAACTAGAAAACCTTGTCACTGTGAGTAGTCTCATCGGAAAAATCAGTCGCTGGAGGGGAAAACTTAGTCACAAAGGAATTCGTGTCATGGAAAAAATGAGTCACCGTATGGGAAAATTTTACTCACCGGACGAGTTTCAATGGAAAATACTTGTAAAATAACCTCTTTGTGTGGGAAAAACTCAAGAACCTCATCACCTTGACTAGTCTCACGGGAAAACTCAGTCACGTGAGGGGAAAACTTAGTCACTAAGGAATTAGTGTCATGGGAAAAATGAGTCACCGGATGGGAAAACCTTAGTCTATGGACTAGTCTCATGGCAAAACCTAGTAAAATAACCTCTTTATGTTGGAATAACTCGAAAACTTGGCCACTGAGAGTAGTCTCATGGGAACACACAGCCACAGGAGGGGGAAACTTAGTCACTAAGGAATTAGTGCCATGGGACTAATGACTCAACTAAGGGGAAAACCTTAGTCACCGAACGAGTTTCCATGGCAAATCCTAGTAAAGTAACATGTGGGAAAAACTAGAAAACCTTGTCACTGTGAGTACTCTCATCGGAAAACTCAGTCGCTGGAGGGGAAAACTTAGTCACAAAGGAATTCGTGTCATGGAAAAACTGAGTCACCGTATGGGAAAATTTTACTCACCGGACGAGTTTCAATGGAAAATACTTGTAAAATAACCTCTTTGGTTGGGAAAAACTCGAGAACCTCATCACCTTGACTAGACTCACGGGAAAACTCAGTCACGTGAGGGGAAAACTTAGTCACTAAGGAATTAGTGTCATGGGACTAATGACTCAACTAAGGGGAAAACCTTAGTCACCGAACAAGTTTCCATGGCAAATCCTAGTAAAGTAACATCTTTGTGTGGGAAAAACTAGAAAACCTTGTCACTGAGAGTAGTCTCAACGGAAAACTCAGTCGCTAGAGGGGAAAACTTAGTCACAAAGGAATTCGTGTCATGGAAAAACTGAGTCACCGTATGGGAAAATTTTACTCACCGGACGAGTTTCAATGGAAAATACTTGTAAAATAACCTCTTTGGGTGGGAAAATATCGAGAACCTCATCACCTTGACTGGTCTCACGGGAAAACTCAGTCACGTGAGGGGAATACTTAGTCACTAAGGAATTAGTGTCATGGGTAAAATGAGTCACCGGATGGGAAAACCTTAGTCAATGGACTAGTTTCAATGGCAAAACCTAGTAAATTAACCTCTTTGTGTTGGAATAACTCGAAAACCTGACCACTGTGAGTAGTCTCATGGGAAAACTCAGACACCAGAGGGGGAAACTTAGTCACTAAGGAATTAGTGCCATGGGACTAATGAGTCAACTAATGGGAAAACCTTAGTCACCGAACGAGTTTCCATGGAAAATCCTAGTAAAGTAACATCTTTGTGTGGGAAAAACTCGAAAACCTTGTCACCGTGAGTAGTCTCATCGGAAAACTCAGTCGCGGGAGGCGAAAACATAGTCACAAAGGACTTCGTGTCATGGAAAAACTGAGTCACCGTTTGGGAAAATTTTACTCACCGGACGAGTTTCAATGGAAAATACTTGTTAAATAACCTCTTTGGGTGGAAAAATATCGAGAACCTCATCACCTTGACTAGTCTCACGGGAAAACTCAGTCACGTGAGGGAAAAACTTAGTCACTAAGGAATTAGTGTCATGGGTAAAATGAGTCACCGGATGGGAAAACCTTAGTCAATGGACTAGTTTCAATGGCAAAACCTAGTAAATTAACCTCTTTGTGTTGGAATAACTCGAAAACCTGACCACTGTGAGTAGTCTCATGGGAAAACTCAGCCACAGGAGGGGGAAACTTAGTCACTAAGGAATTAGTGCCATGGGACTAATGAGTCAACTAATGGGAAAAATTTAGTCACCGAACGAGTTTCCATGGCAAATCCTAGTAAAGTAACATCTTTGTGTGGGAAAAACTCGAAAACATTGTCACTGTGAGCAGTCTCATCGGAAAACTCAGTCGCGGGAGGGGAAAACTTAGTCACAAAGGAATTCGTGTCATGGAAAAATTGAGTCACCGTTTGGGAAAATTTTACTCACCGGACGAGTTTCAATGGAAAATAATTGTAAAATAACCTCTTTGGGTGGGAAAAACTCGAGAACCTCATCACCTTGACTAGTCTCACGGGAAAACTCAGTCACGTGAGGGGAAAACTTAGTCACTAAGGAATTAGTGTCATGGGAAAAATGTGTCACCGGATGGGAAAACCTTAGTCAATGGACTAGTTTCAATGGCAAAACCTAGTAAAATTAGCTCTTTGTGTTGGAATAACTCGAAAACCTGACCATTGTGAGTAGTCTCATGGGAAAACTCAGCCACAGGAGGGGGAAACTTAGTCACTAAGGAATTAGTGCCATGGGACTAATGAATCAACTAATGGGAAAACCTTAGTCACCGAACGAGTTTCCATGGCAAATCCTAGTAAAGTAACATCTTTGTGTGGGAAAAACTCGAAAACCTTGTCACTGTGAGTAGTCTCATCGGAAAACTCAGTCGCAGGAGGGGAAAACATAGTCACAAAGGAATTCGTGTCATGGAAAAACTGAGTCACCGTTTGGGAAAATTTTACTCACCGGACGAATTTCAATGGAAAATACTTGTAAAATAACCTCTTTGGGTGGGAAAATATCGAGAACCTCATCACCTTGACTAGTCTCACGGGAAAACTCAGTCACGTGAGGGGAAAACTTAGTCACTAAGGAATTAGTGTCATGGGTAAAATGAGTCACCGGATGGGAAAACCTTAGTCAATGGACTAGTTTCAATGGCAAAACCTAGTAAATTAACCTCTTTGTGTTGGAATAACTCGAAAACCTGGCCACTATGAGTAGTCTCATGGGAAAACTCAGCCACAAGAGGGGGAAACTTAGTCACTAAGGAATTAGTGCCATGGGACTAATGAGTCAACTAATGGGAAAACCTTAGTCACCGAACGAGTTTCCATGGCAAATCCTAGTAAAGTAACATCTTTGTGTGGGAAAAACTAGAAAACCTTGTCACTGTGAGTAGTCTCATCGGAAAAATCAGTCGCTGGAGGGGAAAACTTAGTCACAAAGGAATTCGTGTCATGGAAAAAATGAGTCACCGTATGGGAAAATTTTACTCACCGGACGAGTTTCAATGGAAAATACTTGTAAAATAACCTCTTTGTGTGGGAAAAACTCAAGAACCTCATCACCTTGACTAGTCTCACGGGAAAACTCAGTCACGTGAGGGGAAAACTTAGTCACTAAGGAATTAGTGTCATGGGAAAAATGAGTCACCGGATGGGAAAACCTTAGTCTATGGACTAGTCTCATGGCAAAACCTAGTAAAATAACCTCTTTATGTTGGAATAACTCGAAAACTTGGCCACTGAGAGTAGTCTCATGGGAACACACAGCCACAGGAGGGGGAAACTTAGTCACTAAGGAATTAGTGCCATGGGACTAATGACTCAACTAAGGGGAAAACCTTAGTCACCGAACGAGTTTCCATGGCAAATCCTAGTAAAGTAACATGTGGGAAAAACTAGAAAACCTTGTCACTGTGAGTACTCTCATCGGAAAACTCAGTCGCTGGAGGGGAAAACTTAGTCACAAAGGAATTCGTGTCATGGAAAAACTGAGTCACCGTATGGGAAAATTTTACTCACCGGACGAGTTTCAATGGAAAATACTTGTAAAATAACCTCTTTGGTTGGGAAAAACTCGAGAACCTCATCACCTTGACTAGACTCACGGGAAAACTCAGTCACGTGAGGGGAAAACTTAGTCACTAAGGAATTAGTGTCATGGGACTAATGACTCAACTAAGGGGAAAACCTTAGTCACCGAACAAGTTTCCATGGCAAATCCTAGTAAAGTAACATCTTTGTGTGGGAAAAACTAGAAAACCTTGTCACTGAGAGTAGTCTCAACGGAAAACTCAGTCGCTAGAGGGGAAAACTTAGTCACAAAGGAATTCGTGTCATGGAAAAACTGAGTCACCGTATGGGAAAATTTTACTCACCGGACGAGTTTCAATGGAAAATACTTGTAAAATAACCTCTTTGGGTGGGAAAATATCGAGAACCTCATCACCTTGACTGGTCTCACGGGAAAACTCAGTCACGTGAGGGGAATACTTAGTCACTAAGGAATTAGTGTCATGGGTAAAATGAGTCACCGGATGGGAAAACCTTAGTCAATGGACTAGTTTCAATGGCAAAACCTAGTAAATTAACCTCTTTGTGTTGGAATAACTCGAAAACCTGGCCACTGTGAGTAGTCTCATGGGAAAACTCAGCCACAAGAGGGTGAAACTTAGTCACTAAGGAATTAGTGCCATGGGACTAATGAGTCAACTAATGGGAAAACCTTAGTCACCGAACGAGTTTCCATGGCAAATCCTAGTAAAGTAACATCTCTGTGTGGGAAAAACTAGAAAACCTTGTCACTGTGAGTAGTCTCATCGGAAAACTCAGTCGCGGGAGGGGAAAACTTAGTCACAAAGGAATTCGTGTCATGGAAAAACTGAGTCACCGTATGGGAAATTTTACTCACCGGACGAGTTTCAATGGAAAATACTTGTAAAATAACCTCTTTGTGTGGGAAAAACTCGAGAACCTCATCACCTTGACTAGTCTCACAGGAAAACTCAATCACGTGAGGGGAAAACTTAGTCACTAAGAAATTAGTGTCATGGGAAAAATGAGTCACCGGATGGGAAAACCTTAGTTAATGGACTAGTTTCAATGGCAAAACCTAGTAAAATAACCTCTTTGTGTTGGAATAACTCTAAAACCTGGCCACTGTGACTAGTCTCATGGGAAAACACAGCCACAGGAGGGGGAAACATAGTCACTAAGGAATTAGTGCCATGGGACTAATGACTCAACTATGGGGAAAACCTTAGTCACCGAACGAGTTTCCGTGGCAAATGCTAGTGAAATAACATCTTTGTGTGCGAAAAACTAGAAAACCTTGTCACTGTGAGTACTCTCATCGGAAAACTCAGTCGCTGGAGGGGAAAACTTAGTCACAAAGGAATTCGTGTCATGGAAAAACTGAGTCACCGTTTGGGAAAATTTTACTCACCGGACGAGTTTCAATGGAAAATACTTGTAAAATAACCTCTTTGGGTGGGAAAATATCGAGAACCTCATCACCTTGACTAGTCTCACATGAAAACTCAGTCACGTGAGGGGAAAACTTAGTCACTAAGGAATTAGTGTCATGGGTAAAATGAGTCACCGGATGGGAAAACCTTAGTCAATGGACTAGTGTCAATGGAAAAACCTAGTAAATTAACCTCTTTGTGTTGGAATAACTCGAAAACCTGGCCACTGTGAGTAGTCTCATGGGAAAACTCAGCCACAAGAGGGGGAAACTTAGTCACTAAGGAATTAGTTCCATGGGACTAATGAGTCAACTAATGGGAAAACCTTAGTCACCGAACGAGTTTCCATGGCAAATCCTAGTAAAGTAACATCTTTGTGTGGGAAAAACTCGAAAACCTTGTCACTGTGAGTAGTCTCATCGGAAAACTCAGTCGCGGGAGGGGAAAACTTAGTCACAAAGGAATTCGTGTCATGGAAAAAATGAGTCACCGGATGGGAAAATTTTACTCACCGGACGAGTTTCAATGGAAAATACTTGTAAAATAACCTCTTTGTGTGGGAAAAACTCGAGAACCTCATCATTTTGACTAGTCTCACGGGAAAACTCAGTCACGTGAGGGGAAAATTTAGTCACTAAGGAATTAGTGTCATGGAAAAAATGAGTCACCGGATGAGGAAACCTTAGTCAATGGACTAGTTTCAATGGCAAAACCTAGTAAAATAACCTCTTTGTGTTGGAATAACTCGAAAACCTGACCACTGTGAGTAGTCTCATGGGAAAACTCAGCCACAGGAGGGGGAAACTTAGTCACTAAGGAATTAGTGCCATGGGACTAATGAGTCAACTAATGGGAAAACCTTAGTCACCGAACGAGTTTCCATGGCAAATCCTAGTAAAGTAACATCTTTGTGTGGGAAAAACTCGAAAACCTTGTCACTGTGAGCAGTCTCATCGGAAAACTCAGTCGCGGGAGGGGAAAACTTAGTCACAAAGGAATTCGTGTCATGGAAAAATTGAGTCACCGTTTGGGAAAATTTTACTCACCGGACGAGTTTCAATGGAAAATAATTGTAAAATAACCTCTTTGGGTGGGAAAAACTCGAGAACCTCATCACCTTGACTAGTCTCACGGGAAAACTCAGTCACGTGAGGGGAAAACTTAGTCACTAAGGAATTAGTGTCATGGGAAAAATGTGTCACCGGATGGGAAAACCTTAGTCAATGGACTAGTTTCAATGGCAAAACCTAGTAAAATAATCTCTTTGTGTTGGAATAACTCGAAAACCTGACCACTGTGAGTAGTCTCATGGGAAAACTCAGCCACAGGAGGGGGAAACTTAGTCACTAAGGAATTAGTGCCATGGGACTAATGAATCAACTAATGGGAAAACCTTAGTCACCGAACGAGTTTCCATGGCAAATCCTAGTAAAGTAACATCTTTGTGTGGGAAAAACTCGAAAACCTTATCACTGTGAGTAGTCTCATCGGAAAACTCAGTCGCAGGAGGGGAAAACATAGTCACAAAGGAATTCGTGTCATGGAAAAACTGAGTCACCGTTTGGGAAAATTTTACTCACCGGACGAGTTTCAATGGAAAATAATTGTAAAATAACCTCTTTGGGTAGGAAAATATCGAGAACCTCATCACCTTGACTAGTCTCACATGAAAACTCAGTCACGTGAGGGGAAAACTTAGTCACTAAGGAATTAGTGTCATGGGTAAAATGAGTCACCGGATGGGAAAACCTTAGTCAATGGACTAGTTTCAATGGCAAAACCTAGTAAATTAACCTCTTTGTGTTGGAATAACTCGAAAACCTGGCCACTGTGAGTAGTCTCATGGGAAAACTCAGCCACAAGAGGGGGAAACTTAGTCACTAAGGAATTAGTGCCATGGGACTAATGATTCAACTAATGGGAAAACCTTAGTCACCGAACGAGTTTCCATGGCAAATCCTAGTAAAGTAACATCTTTGTGTGGGAAAAACTCGAAAACCTTGTCACTGTGAGTAGTCTCATCGGAAAACTCAGTCGCGGGAGGGGAAAACTTAGTCACAAAGGAATTCGTGTCATGGAAAAACTGAGTCACCGGATGGGAAAATTTTACTCACCGGACGAGTTTCAATGGAAAATACTTGTAAAATAACCTCTTTGTGTGGGAAAAACTCGAGAACCTCATCACCTTGACTAGTCTCACGGGAAAACTCAGTCACGTGAGGGGAAAATTTAGTCACTAAGGAATTAGTGTCATGGAAAAAATGAGTCACCGGATGAGGAAACCTTAGTCAATGGACTAGTTTCAATGGCAAAACCTAGTAAAATAACCTCTTTGTGTTGGAATAACTCGAAAACCTGACCACTGTGAGTAGTCTCATGGGAAAACTCAGCCACAGGAGGGGGAAACTTAGTCACTAAGGAATTAGTGCCATGGGACTAATGAATCAACTAATGGGAAAACCTTAGTCACCGAACGAGTTTCCATGGCAAATCCTAGTAAAGTAACATCTTTGTGTAGGAAAAACTCGAAAACCTTGTCACTGTGAGTAGTCTCATCGGAAAACTCAGTCGCAGGAGGGGAAAACATAGTCACAAAGGAATTCGTGTCATGGAAAAACTGAGTCACCGTTTGGGAAAATTTTACTCACCGGACGAGTTTCAATGGAAAATACTTGTAAAATAACCTCTTTGGGTAGGAAAATATCGAGAACCTCATCACCTTGACTAGTCTCACATGAAAACTCAATCACGTGAGGGGAAAACTTAGTCACTAAGGAATTAGTGTCATGGGTAAAATGAGTCACCGGATGGGAAAACCTTAGTCAATGGACTAGTTTCAATGGCAAAACCTAGTAAAATAATCTCTTTGTGTTGGAATAACTCGAAAACCTGACCACTGTGAGTAGTCTCATGGGAAAACTCAGCCACAGGAGGGGGAAACTTAGTCACTAAGGAATTAGTGCCATGGGACTAATGAGTCAACTAATGGGAAAACCTTAGTCACCGAACGAGTTTCCATGGCAAATCCTAGTAAAGTAACATCTTTGTGTGGGAAAAACTCAAAAACCTTGTCACTGTGAGCAGTCTCATCGAAAAACTCAGTCGCGGGAGGGGAAAACTTAGTCACAAAGGAATTCGTGTCATCGAAAAATTGAGTCACCGTTTCGGAAAATTTTACTCACCGGACGAGTTTCAATGGAAAATAATTGTAAAATAACCTCTTTGGGTGGGAAAAACTCGAGAACCTCATCACCTTGACTAGTCTCACGGGAAAACTCAGTCACGTGAGGGGAAAACTTAGTCACTAAGGAATTAGTGTCATGGGAAAAATGTGTCACCGGATGGGAAAACCTTAGTTAATGGACTAGTTTCAATGGAAAAACCTAGTAAAATAACCTCTTTGTGTTGGAATAACTCGAAAACCTGACCACTGTGAGTAGTCTCATGGGAAAACTCAGCCACAGGAGGGGGAAACTTAGTCACTAAGGAATTAGTGCTATGGGACTAATGAGTCAACTAATGGGAAAACCTTAGTCACCGAACGAGTTTCCATGGCAAATCCTAGTAAAGTAACATCTTTGTGTGGGAAAAACTCGAAAACCTTGTCACTGTGAGCAGTCTCATCGGAAAACTCAGTCGCGGGAGGGGAAAACTTAGTCACAAAGGAATTCGTGTCATGGAAAAATTGAGTCACCGTTTGGGAAAATTTTACTCACCGGACGAGTTTCAATGGAAAATAATTGTAAAATAACCTCTTTGGGTGGGAAAAACTCGAGAACCTCATCACCTTGACTAGTCTCACGGGAAAACTCAGTCACGTGAGGGGAAAACTTAGTCACTAAGGAATTAGTGTCATGGGAAAAATGTGTCACCGGATGGGAAAACCTTAGTCAATGGACTAGTTTCAATGGCAAAACCTAGTAAAATAATCTCTTTGTGTTGGAATAACTCGAAAACCTGACCACTGTGAGTAGTCTCATGGGAAAACTCAGCCACAGGAGGGGGAAACTTAGTCACTAAGGAATTAGTGCCATGGGACTAATGAATCAACTAATGGGAAAACCTTAGTCACCGAACGAGTTTCCATGGCAAATCCTAGTAAAGTAACATCTTTGTGTAGGAAAAACTCGAAAACCTTGTCACTGTGAGTAGTCTCATCGGAAAACTCAGTCGCAGGAGGGGAAAACATAGTCACAAAGGAATTCGTGTCATGGAAAAACTGAGTCACCGTTTGGGAAACTTTTACTCACCGGACGAGTTTCAATGGAAAATACTTGTAAAATAACCTCTTTGTGTGGGAAAAACTCGAGAACCTCATCACCTTGCCTAGTCTCACGGGAAAGCTCAGTCACGTGAGGGGAAAACTTAGTCTCTAAGGAATTAGTGTCATGGGAAAAATGAGTCACCGGATAGGAAAACCTTAGTCAATGGACTAGTTTCAATGGCAAAACCTAGTAAAATAACCTCTTTGTGTTGGAATAACTCGAAAACCTGACCACTGTGAGTAGTCTCATGGGAAAACTCAGCCACAGGAGGGGGATACTTAGTCACTAAGGAATTAGTGCCATGGGACTAATGAGTCAACTAATGGGAAAACCTTAGTCACCGAACAAGTTTCCATGGCAAATCCTAGTAAAGTAACATCTTTGTGTGGGAAAAACTCGAAAACCTTGTCACTGTGAGGAGTCTCATCGGAAAACTCAGTCGCGGGAGGGGAAAACTTAGTCACAAAGGAATTCGTGTCATGGAAAAAATGAGTCACCGGATGGGAAAATTTTACTCACCGGACGAGTTTCAATGGAAAATACTTGTAAAATAACCTCTTTGTGTGGGAAAAACTCGAGAACCTCATCACCTTGACTAGTCTCACGGGAAAACTCAGTCACGTGAGGGGAAAACTTAGTCACTAAGGAATTAGTGTCATGGGAAAAATGAGTCACCGGATGAGGAAACCTTAGTCAACGGACTAGTTTCAATGGCAAAACCTTGTAAAATAACCTCTTTGTGTTGGAATAACTCGAAAACCTGACCACTGTGAGTAGTCTCATGGGAAAACTCTGCCACAGGAAGGGGAAACTTAGTCACTAAGGAATTAGTGCCATGGGACTAATGAGTCAACTAATGGGAAAACCTTAGCCACCGAACGAGTTTCCATGGCAAATCCTAGTAAAGTAACATCTTTGTGTGGGAAAAACTCGAAAACCTTGTCACTGTGAGCAGTCTCATCGGAAAACTCAGTCGCGGGAGGCGAAAACTTAGTCACAAAGGAATTCGTGTCATGGCAAAAATGAGTCACCGGATGGGAAAATTTTACTCACCGGACGAGTTTCAATGGAAAATACTAGTAAAATAACCTCTTTGTGTGGGAAAAACTCGAGAACCTCATCACCTTGACTAGTCTCACGGGAAAACTCAGTCACGTGAGGGGAAAACTTAGTCACTAAGGAATTAGTGTCATGGGAAAAATGAGTCACCGGATGAGGAAACCTTAGTCAATGGACTAGTTTCAATGGCAAAACCTAGTAAAATAACCTCTTTGTGTTGGAATAACTCGAAAACCTGACCACTGTGAGTAGTCTCATGGGAAAACTCAGCCACAGGAAGGGGAAACTTAGTCACTAAGGAATTAATGCCATGGGACTAATGAGTCAACTAATGGGAAAACCTTAGTCACCGAACGAGTTTCCATGGCAAATCCTAGTAAAGTAACATCTTTGTGTGGGAAAAACTCGAAAACCTTGTCACTGTGAGTAGTCTCATCGGAAAACTCAGTCGCGGGAGGGGAAAACTTAGTCACAAAGGAATTCGTGTCATGGAAAAAATGAGTCACCGGATGGGAAAATTTTACTCACCGGACGAGTTTCAATGGAAAATACTTGTAAAATAACCTCTTTGTGTGGGAAAAACTCGAGAACCTCATCACCTTGCCTAGTCTCACGGGAAAGCTCAGTCACGTGAGGGGAAAACTTAGTCTCTAAGGAATTAGTGTCATGGGAAAAATGAGTCACCGGATAGGAAAACCTTAGTCAATGGACTAGTTTCAATGGCAAAACCTAGTAAAATAACCTCTTTGTGTTGGAATAACTCGAAAACCTAACCACTGTGAGTAGTCTCATGGGAAAACTCAGCCACAGGAGGGGGAAACTTAGTCACTAAGGAATTAGTGCCATGGGACTTATGAGTCAACTAATGGGAAAACCTTAGTCACCGAACGAGTTTCCATGGCAAATCCTAGTAAAGTAACATCTTTGTGTGGGAAAAACTCGAAAACCTTGTCACTGTGAGCAGTCTCATCGGAAAACTCAGTCGCGGGAGGGGAAAACTTAGTCACAAAGGAATTCGTGTCATGGAAAAAATGAGTCACCGGATGGGAAAATTTTACTCACATGACGAGTTTCAATGGAAAATACTAGTAAAATAACCTCTTTGTGTGGGAAAAACTCGAGAACCTCATCACCTTGACTAGTCTCACGGGAAAACTCAGTCACGTGAGGGGAAAACTTAGTCACTAAGGAATTAGTGTCATGGGAAAAATGAGTCACCGGATGAGGAAACCTTAGTCAATGGACTAGTTTCAATGGCAAAACCTAGTAAAATAACCTCTTTGTGTTGGAATAACTCGAAAACCTGACCACTGTGAGTAGTCTCATGGGAAAACTCAGCCACAGGAAGGGGAAACTTAGTCACTAAGGAATTAATGCCATGGGACTAATGAGTCAACTAATGGGAAAACCTTAGTCACCGAACGAGTTTCCATGGCAAATCCTAGTAAAGTAACATCTTTGTGTGGGAAAAACTCGAAAACCTTGTCACTGTGAGCAGTCTCATCGGAAAACTCAGTCGCGGGAGGGGAAAACTTAGTCACAAAGGAATTCGTGTCATGGAAAAAATGAGTCACCGGATGGGAAAATTTTACTCACATGACGAGTTTCAATGGAAAATACTAGTAAAATAACCTCTTTGTGTCGGAAAAACTCGAGAACCTCATCACCTTGACTAGTCTCACGGGAAAACTCAGTCACGTGAGGGGAAAACTTAGTCACTAAGGAATTAGTGTCATGCGAAAAATGAGTCACCGGATGCGGAAACCTTAGTCAATGGACTAGTTTCAATGGAAAAACCTAGTAAAATAACCTCTTTGTGTTGGAATAACTAGAAAACCTGACCACTGTGAGTAGTCTCATGGGAAAACTCAGCCACAGGAAGGGGAAACTTAGTCACTAAGGAATTAGTGCCATGGGACTAATGAGTCAAATAATGGGAAAACCTTAGTCACCGAACGAGTTTCCATGGAAAATCCTAATAAAGTTACATCTTTGTGTGGGAAAAACTCGAAAACCTTGTCACTATGAGTAGTCTCATCGGAAAACTCAGTCGCGGGAGGGGAAAACTTAGTACCAAAGGAATTTTTGTCATGGAAAAAATGAGTCACCGGATGGGAAAATTTTACTCAACGGACGAGTTTCAATGGAAAATACTTGTAAAATAACCTCTTTGTGTGGGAAAAACTCGAGAACCTCATCACCTTGACTACTCTCACGGGAAAACTCAGTCACGTGAGGGGAAAATTTAGTCACTAAGGAATTAGTGTCATGGGAAAAATGAGTCACCAAATGAGGAAACCTTAGTAAATTGACTAGTTTCAATGGCAAAACCTAGTAAAATAACCTCTTTGTGTTGGAATAACTCGAAAACCTGACCACTTTGAGTAGTCTCATGGGAAAACTCAGCCACAGGAGGGGGAAACTTAGTCACTAAGGAATTAGTGCCATGGGACTAATGAGTCAACTAATGGGAAAACCTTAGTCACCGAACGAGTTTCCATGGCAAATCCTAGTAAAGTAACATCTTTGTGTGGGAAAAACTTGAAAACCTTGTCACTGTGAGCAGTCTCATCGGAAAACTCAATCGCAGGAGGGGAAAACTTAGTCACAAAGGAATTCGTGTCATGGAAAACCTGAGTCACCGTTTGGGAAACTTTTACTCACCGGACGAGTTTCAATGGAAAATACTTGTAAAATAACCTCTTTGGGTGGGAAAATATCGAGAACCTCATCACCTTGACTAGTCTCACGGGAAAACTCAGTCACGTGAGGGGAAAACTTAGTCACTAAGGAATTAGTGTCATGGGAAAAATGTGTCACCGGATGGGAAAATTTTACTCACCGGACGAGTTTCAATGGAAAATACTTGTAAAATAACCTCTTTGGGTGGGAAAAACTCGAGAACCTCATCACCTTGACTAGTCTCACGGGAAAACTAAGTCACGTGAGGGGAAAACTTAGTCACTAAGGAATTCGTGTCATGGAAAAAATGAGTCACCGGATGGGAAAATTTTACTCACCGGACGAGTTTCAATGGAAAATACTTGTAAAATAACCTCTTTGTGTGGGAAAAACTTGAGAACCTCATCACCTTGACTAGTCTCACGGGAAAACTCAGTCACGTGAGGGGAAAATTTAGTCACTAAGGAATTAGTGTCATGGGAAAAATGAGTCACCAGATGAGGAAACCTTAGTAAATGGACTAGTTTCAATGGCAAAACCTAGTAAAATAACCTCTTTGTGTTGGAATAACTCGAAAACCTGACCACTTTGAGTAGTCTCATGGGAAAACTCAGCCACAGGAGGGGGAAACTTAGTCACTAAGGAATTAGTGCCATGGGACTAATGAGTCAACTAATGGGAAAACCTTAGTCGCCGAACGAGTTTCCATGGCAAATCCTAGTAAAGTAACATCTTTGTGTGGGAAAAACTCGAAAACCTTGTCACTGTGAGCAGTCTCATCGGAAAACTCAGTCGCAGGAGGGGAAAACTTAGTCACAAAGGAATTCGTGTCATGGAAAAACTGAGTCACCGTTTGGGAAACTTTTACTCACCGGACGAGTTTCAATGGAAAATACTTGTAAAATAACCTCTTTGGGTGGGAAAATATCGAGAACCTCATCACCTTGACTAGTCTCACGGGAAAACTCAGTCACGTGAGGGGAAAACTTAGTCACTAAGGAATTAGAGTCATGGGAAAAATGTGTCACCGGATGGGAAAATTTTACTCACCGGACGAGTTTCAACGGAAAATACTTGTAAAATAACCTCTTTGGGTGGGAAAAACTCGAGAACCTCATCACCTTGACTAGTCTCACGGGAAAACTCAGTCACGTGAGGGGAAAACTTAGTCACTAAGGAATTCGTGTCATGGAAAAAATGAGTCACCGGATGGGAAAATTTTACTCACCGGACGAGTTTCAATGGAAAATACTTGTAAAATAACCTCTTTGTGTGGGAAAAACTCGAGAACCTCATCACCTTGACTAGTCTCACGGGAAAACTCAGTCACGTGAGGGGAAAATTTAGTCACTAAGGAATTAGTGTCATGGGAAAAATGAGTCACCAGATGAGGAAACCTTAGTAAATGGACTAGTTTCAATGGCAAAACCTAGTAAAATAACCTCTTTGTGTTGGAATAACTCGAAAACCTGACCACTTTGAGTAGTCTCATGTGAAAACTCAGCCACAGGAGGGGGAAACTTAGTCACTAAGGAATTAGTGCCATGGGACTAATGAGTCAACTAATGGGAAAACCTTAGTCGCCGAACGAGTTTCCATGGCAAATCCTAGTAAAGTAACATCTTTGTGTGGGAAAAACTCGAAAACCTTGTCACTGTGAGCAGTCTCATCGGAAAACTCAGTCGCAGGAGGGGAAAACTTAGTCACAAAGGAATTCGTGTCATGGAAAAACTGAGTCACCGTTTGGGAAACTTTTACTCACCGGACGAGTTTCAATGGAAAATACTTGTAAAATAACCTCTTTGGGTGGGAAAATATCGAGAACCTCATCACCTTGACTAGTCTCACGGGAAAACTCAGTCACGTGAGGGGAAAACTTAGTCACTAAGGAATTAGTGTCATGGGAAAAATGTGTCACCGGATGGGAAAATTTTACTCACCGGACGAGTTTCAATGGAAAATACTTGTAAAATAACCTCTTTGGGTGGGAAAAACTCGAGAACCTCATCACCTTGACTAGTCTCACGGGAAAACTCAGTCACGTGAGGGGAAAACTTAGTCACTAAGGAATTAGTGTCATGGGAAAAATGTGTCACCGGATGGGAAAACCTTAGTCAATGGACTAGTTTCAATGGCAAAACCTAGTAAATTAACCTCTTTGTGTTGGAATAACTCGAAAACCTGGCCACTGTGAGTAGTCTCATGGGAAAACTAAGCCACAAGAGGGGGAAACATAGTCACTAAGGAATTAGTGCCATGGGACTAATGAGTCAACTAATGGGAAAACCTTAGTCACCGAACGAGTTTCCATGGCAAATCCTAGTAAAGTAACATCTTTGTGTGGGAAAAACTCGAAAACCTTGTCACTGTGAGCAGTCTCATCGGAAAACTCAGTCGCTGGAGGGCAAAACTTTGTCACAAAGGAATTCGTGTCATGGAAAAAATGAGTCACCGGATGGGAAAATTTTACTCACCGGACGAGTTTCAATGGAAAATACTTGTAAAATAACCTCTTTGTGTGGGAAAAACTCGAGAACCTCATCACCTTGACTAGTCTCACGGGAAAACTCAGTCACGTGAGGGGAAAACATAGTCACTAAGGAATTAGTGTCATGGGAAAAATGTGTCACCGGATGGGAAAACCTTAGTCAATGGACTAGTTTCAATGGCAAAACCTAGTAAAATAACCTCTTTGTGTTGGAATAACTCGAAAACCTGACCACTGTGAGTAGTCTCATGGGAAAACTCAGCCACAGGAGGGGGAAACTTAGTCACTAAGGAATTAGTTCCGTGGGACTAATGAATCAACTAATGGGAAAACCTTAGTCACCGAACGAGTTTCCATGGCAAATCCTAGTAAAGTAACATCTTTGTGTGGGAAAAACTCGAAAACCTTGTCACTGTGAGTAGTCTCATCGGAAAACTCAGTCGCAGGAGGGGAAAACATTGTCACAAAGTAATTCGTGTCATGGAAAAAATGAGTCACCGGATGGGAAAATTTTACTCACCGGACGAGTTTCAATGGAAAATACTTGTAAAATAACCTCTTTGGGTGGGAAAAACTCGAGAACCTCATCACCTTGACAAGTCTCACGGGAAAACTCAGTCACGTGAGGGGAAAACTTAGTCACTAAGGAATTAGTGTCATGGGAAAAATGTGTCACCGGATGGAAAAAATTAGTCAATGGACTAGTTTCAATGGCAAAACCTAGTAAATTAACCTCTTTGTGTTGGAATAACTCGAAAACCTGGCCACTGTGAGTAGTCTCATGGGAAAACTCAGCCACAAGAGGGGGAAACATAGTCACTAAGGAATTAGTGCCATGGGACTAATGAGTCAACTAATGGGAAAACCTTAGTCACCGAACGAGTTTCCATGGCAAATCCTAGTAAAGTAACATCTTTGTGTGGGAAAAACTCGAAAACCTTGTCACTGTGAGTAGTCTCATCGGAAAACTCAGTCGCTGGAGGGCAAAACTTTGTCACAAAGGAATTCGTGTCATGGAAAAAATGAGTCACCGGATGGGAAAATTTTACTCACCGGACGAGTTTCAATGGAAAATACTTGTAAAATAACCTCTTTGTGTGGGAAAAACTCGAGAACCTCATCACCTTGACTAGTCTCACGGGA
The DNA here is from genome assembly GCA_030819835.1 of Acmispon strigosus. Lineage (NCBI taxonomy): Eukaryota > Viridiplantae > Streptophyta > Magnoliopsida > Fabales > Fabaceae > Acmispon > Acmispon strigosus. Next base: position 18,062,527 of record JAUAMA010000004.1, on the reverse strand, counting down.
AAACTCAGTCACGTGAGGGGAAAACTTAGTCACTAAGGAATTAGTGTCATGGGAAAAATGTGTCACCGGATGGGAAAACCTTAGTCAATGGACTAGTTTCAATGGCAAAACCTAGTAAAATAACCTCTTTGTGTTGGAATAACTCGAAAACCTGACCACTGTGAGTAGTCTCATGGGAAAACTCAGCCACAGGAGGGGGAAACTTAGTCACTAAGGAATTAGTTCCATGGGACTAATGAATCAACTAATGGGAAAACCTTAGTCACCGAACGAGTTTCCATGGCAAATCCTAGTAAAGTAACATCTTTGTGTGGGAAAAACTCGAAAACCTTGTCACTGTGAGTAGTCTCATCGGAAAACTCAGTCGCAGGAGGGGAAAACATAGTCACAAAGGAATTCGTGTCATGGAAAAAGTGAGTCACCGGATGGGAAAATTTTACTCACCGGACGAGTTTCAATGGAAAATACTTGTAAAATAACCTCTTTGGGTGGGAAAAACTCGAGAACCTCATCACCTTGACAAGTCTCACGGGAAAACTCAATCACGTGAGGGGAAAACTTAGTCACTAAGGAATTCGTGTCATGGAAAAAATGAGTCACCGGATGGGAAAATTTTACTCACCGGACGAGTTTCAATGGAAAATACTTGTAAAATAACCTCTTTGTGTGGGAAAAACTCGAGAACCTCATCACCTTGACTAGTCTCACGGGAAAACTCAGTCACGTGAGGGGAAAACTTAGTCACTAAGGAATTAGTGTCATGGGAAAAATGTGTCACCGGATGGGAAAACCTTAGTCAATGGACTAGTTTCAATGGAAAAACCTAGTAAATTAACCTCTTTGTGTTGGAATAACTCGAAAACCTGGCCACTGTGAGTAGTCTCATAAGAAAACTCAGCCACAAGAGGGGGAAACATAGTCACTAAGGAATTAGTGTCATGGGACTAATGAGTCAACTAATGGGAAAACCTTAGTCACCGAACGAGTTTCCATGGCAAATCCTAGTAAAGTAACATCTTTGTGTGGGAAAAACTCGAAAACCTTGTCACTGTGAGTAGTCTCATCGGAAAACTCAGTCGCTGGAGGGCAAAACTTTGTCACAAAGGAATTCGTGTCATGGAAAAAATGAGTCACCGGATGGGAAAATTTTACTCACCGGACGAGTTTCAATGGAAAATACTTGTAAAATAACCTCTTTGTGTGGGAAAAACTCGAGAACCTCATCACCTTGACTAGTCTCACGGGAAAACTCAGTCACGTGAGGGGAAAACTTAGTCACTAAGGAATTAGTGTCATGGGAAAAATGTGTCACCGGATGGGAAAACCTTAGTCAATGGACTAGTTTCAATGGCAAAACCTAGTAAAATAACCTCTTTGTGTTGGAATAACTCGAAAACCTGACCACTGTGAGTAGTCTCATGGGAAAACTCAGCCACAGGAGGGGGAAACTTAGTCACTAAGGAATTAGTTCCATGGGACTAATGAATCAACTAATGGGAAAACCTTAGTCACCGAACGAGTTTCCATGGCAAATCCTAGTAAAGTAACATCTTTGTGTGGGAAAAACTCGAAAACCTTGTCACTGTGAGTAGTCTCATCGGAAAAGTCATTCGTACGAGGGGAAGACTTAGTCACAAATGAATTCGTGTCATGGAAAAAATGAGTCACCGGATGGGAAAATTTTACTCACCGGATGAGTTTCAATGGAAAATACCTGTAAAATAACCTCTTTGTGTGGGAAAAACTCGAGAACCTCATCACCTTGACTAGTCTCACGGGAAAACTCAGTCACGTGAGGGGAAACATAGTCACTAAGGAATTAGTGTCATGGGAAAAATGAGTCACCGGATGGGAAAACCTTAGTCAATGGACTAGTTTCAATGGCAAAACCTAGTAAAATAACCTCTTTGTGTTGGAATAACTCGAAAGCCTGACCACTGTGAGTAGTCTCATGGGAAAACTCATCCACAGGAGGGGGAAACTTAGTCACTAAGGAATTAGTGCCATGGGACTAATGAGTCAACTAATGGGAAAACCTTAGTCACCGAACGAGTTTCCATGGCAAATCCTAGTAAAGTAACATCTTTGTGTGGGAAAAACTCGAAAACCTTGTCACTGTGAGCAGTCTCATCGGAAAACTCAGTCGCAGGAGGGGAAAACATAGTCACAAAAGAATTCGTGTCATGGAAAAAATGAGTCACCGGATGGGAAAATTTTACTCACCGGACGAGTTTCAATGGAAAATACTTGTAAAATAACCTCTTTGGGTGGGAAAAACTCGAGAACCTCATCACCTTGACAAGTCTCACGGGAAAACTCAGTCACGTGAGGGGAAAACTTAGTCACTAAGGAATTCGTGTCATGGAAAAAATGAGTCACCGGATGGGAAAATTTTACTCACCGGACGAGTTTCAATGGAAAATACTTGTAAAATAACCTCTTTGTGTGGGAAAAACTCGAGAACCTCATCACCTTGACTAGTCTCACGGGAAAACTCAGTCACGTGAGGGGAAAACTTAGTCACTAAGGAATTAGTGTCATGGGAAAAATGTGTCACCGGATGGGAAAACCTTAGTCAATGGACTAGTTTCAATGGCAAAACCTAGTAAATTAACCTCTTTGTGTTGGAATAACTCGAAAACCTGGCCACTGTGAGTAGTCTCATAAGAAAACTCAGCCACAAGAGGGGGAAACATAGTCACTAAGGAATTAGTGCCATGGGACTAATGAGTCAACTAATGGGAAAACCTTAGTCACCGAATGAGTTTCCATGGCAAATCCTAGTAAAGTAACATCTTTGTGTGGGAAAAACTCGAAAACCTTGTCACTGTGAGTAGTCTCATCGGAAAACTCAGTCGCTAGAGGGCAAAACTTTGTCACAAAGGAATTCGTGTCATGGAAAGAATGAGTCACCGGATGGGAAAATTTTAATCACCGGACGAGTTTCAATGGAAAATACTTGTAAAATAACCTCTTTGTGTGGGAAAAACTCGAGAACCTCATCACCTTGTCTAGTCTCACGGGAAAACTCAGTCACGTGAGGGGAAAACATAGTCACTAAGGAATTAGTGTCATGGGAAAAATGAGTCACCGGATGGGAAAACCTTAGTCAATGGACTAGTTTCAATGGCAAAACTTAGTAAAATACCTCTTTGTGTTGGAATAACTCGAAAACCTAGCCACTGTGAGTAGTCTCATGGGAAAACTCAGCCACAGGAGGGGGAAATTTAGTCACTAAGGAATTAGTGCCATGGGACTAATGAGTCAACTAATGGGAAAACCTTAGTCACCGAACGAGTTTCCATGGCAAATCCTAGTAAAATAACCTCTTTGTGTGGGAAAAACTAGAAAACCTTGTCACTGTGAGTAGTCTCATCGGAAAAGTCATTCGTACGAGGGGAAGACTTAGTCACAAATGAATTCGTGTCATGGAAAAAATGAGTCACCGGATGGGAAAATTTTACTCACCGGATGAGTTGCAATGGAAAATACCTGTAAAATAACCTCTTTGTGTGGGAAAAACTCGAGAACCTCATCACCTTGACTAGTCTCACGGGAAAACTCAGTCACGTGAGGGGAAACATAGTCACTAAGGAATTAGTGTCATGGGAAAAATGAGTCACCGGATTGGAAAACCTTAGTCAATGGACTAGTTTCAATGGCAAAACCTAGTAAAATAACCTCTTTGTGTTGGAATAACTCGAAAACCTGGCCACTGTGAGTAGTCTCATGGGAAAACTCATCCACGGGAGGGGGAAATTTAGTCACTAAGGAATTAGTGCCATGGGACTAATGAGTCAACTAATGGGAAAACCTTAGTCACCGAACGAGTTTCCATGGCAAATCCTAGTAAAGTAACATTTTTGTGTGGGAAAAACTCGAAAACCTTGTCATTGTGAGCAGTCTCATCGGAAAACTCAGTCGCGGGAGGGGAATACTTAGTCACAAAGGAATTCGTGTCATGGAAAAACTGAGTCACCGTTTGGTAAAATTTTACTCACCGGACGAGTTTCAATGGAAAATACTTGTAAAATAACCTCTTTGGGTGGGAATATATCGAGAACCTCATAACCTTGACTAGTCACACGGGAAAACTCAGTCACGTGAGGGGAAAACTTAGTCACTAAGGAATTAGTGTCATGGGAAAAATGAGTCACCGGATGGGAAAACCTTAGTCAATGGACTGGTTTCAATGGCAAAACTTAGTAAAATAACCTCTTTGTGTTGGAATAACGCGAAACCCTTGCCACTGTGACTAGTCTGATGGGAAAACTCAGCCACAAGAGGGGGAAACTTAGTTACTAAGGAATTAGTGCCATGGGATTAATGAGTCAACTAATGGGAAAACCTTAGTCACCGAACGAGTTTCCATGGCAAATCCTAGTAAAGTAACATATTTGTGTGGGAAAAACTAGAAAACCTTGTCACTGTGAGTAGTCTCATCGGAAAACTCAGTCGCGGGAGGGGAAAACTTAGTCACAAAGGAATTCGTGTCATGGAAAAAATGAGTCACCGGATGGGAAAATTTTACTCACCGGACGAGTTTCAATGGAAAATACTTGTTAAATAACCTCTTTGTGTGGGAAAAACTCGAGAACCTCATCACCTTGACTAGTCCCACGGGAAAACTCAGTCACGTGAGGGGAAAACTTAGTCACTAAGGAATTAGTGTCATGGGAAAAATGACTCACCGGATGGGAAAAACCTTAGTCAATGGACTAGTTTCAATGGCAAAACATAGTAATTTAACCTCTTTGTGTTGGAATAACTCGAAAACCTGACCACTGTGAGTAGTCTCATGGGAAAACTCAGCCACAGGAGGGGGAAACTTAGTCACTAAGGAATTAGTGCCATGGGACTAATGAGTCAACTAATGGGAAAACCTTAGTCACCGAACGAGTTTCCATGGCAAATCCTAGTAAAGTAACATATTTGTGTGGGAAAAATTAGAAAACCTTGTCACTGTGAGTAGTCTCATCGGAAAACTCGGTCGCGGGAGGGGAAAACTTAGTCACAAAGGAATTCGTGTCATGGAAAAAATGAGTCACCGGATGGGAAAATTTTACTCACCGTACGAGTTTCAATGGAAAATACTTGTTAAATAACCTCTTTGTGTGGGAAAAACTCGAGAACCTCATCACCTTGACTAGTCTCACGGGAAAACTCAGTCACGTGAGGGGAAAACTTAGTCACTAAGGAATTAGTGTCATGGAAAAAATGAGTCACCGGATGGGAAAACCTTAGTCAATGGACTAGTTTCAATGGAAAAACCTAGTAAATTAACCTCTTTGTGTTGGAATAACTCGAAAACCTGACCACTGTGTGTAGTCTCATGGGAAAACTCAGCCACAGGAGGGGGAAACTTAGTCACTAAGGAATTAGTGCCATGGGACTAATGAGTCAACTAATGGGAAAAACTTAGTCACCGAACGAGTTTCCATGGCAAATCCTAGTAAAGTAACATCTTTGTGTGGGAAAAACTCGAAAACCTTGTCACTGTGAGCAGTCTCATCAAAAAAACTCAGTCGCAGGAGGGGAAAACTTAGTCACAAAGGAATTCGTGTCATGGAAAAACTGAGTCACCGTTTGGGAAACTTTTACTCACCTGACGAGTTTCAATGGAAAATACTTGTAAAATAACCTCTTTGGGTGGGAAAATATCAAGAACCTCATCACCTTGACTAGTCTCACGGGAAAACTCAGTCACGTGAGGGGAAAACTTAGTCACAAAGGAATTAGTGTCATGGGAAAAATGAGTCACCGGATGCGGAAACCTTAGTCAATGGACTAGTTTCAATGGAAAAACCTAGTAAAATAACCTCTTTGTGTTGGAATAACTAGAAAACCTGACCACTGTGAGTAGTCTCATGGGAAAACTCAGCCACAGGAAGGGGAAACTTAGTCACTAAGGAATTAGTGCCATGGGACTAATGAGTCAAATAATGGGAAAACCTTAGTTACCGAACGAGTTTCCATGGAAAATCCTAATAAAGTTACATCTTTGTGTGGGAAAAACTCGAAAACCTTGTCACTATGAGTAGTCTCATCGGAAAACTCAGTCGCGGGAGGGGAAAACTTAGTACCAAAGGAATTTTTGTCATGGAAAAAATGAGTCACCGGATGGGAAAATTTTACTCAACGGACGAGTTTCAATGGAAAATACTTGTAAAATAACCTCTTTGTGTGGGAAAAACTCGAGAACCTCATCACCTTGACTAGTCTCACGGGAAAACTCAGTCACGTGAGGGGAAAATTTAGTCACTAAGGAATTAGTGTCATGGGAAAAATGAGTCACCAGATGAGGAAACCTTAGTAAATTGACTAGTTTCAATGGCAAAACCTAGTAAAATAACCTCTTTGTGTTGGAATAACTCGAAAACCTGACCACTTTGAGTAGTCTCATGGGAAAACTCAGCCACAGGAGGGGGAAACTTAGTCACTAAGGAATTAGTGCCATGGGACTAATGAGTCAACTAATGGGAAAACCTTAGTCACCGAACGAGTTTCCATGGCAAATCCTAGTAAAGTAACATCTTTGTGTGGGAAAAACTTGAAAACCTTGTCACTGTGAGCAGTCTCATCGGAAAACTCAATCGCAGGAGGGGAAAACTTAGTCACAAAGGAATTCGTGTCATGGAAAACCTGAGTCACCGTTTGGGAAACTTTTACTCACCGGACGAGTTTCAATGGAAAATACTTGTAAAATAACCTCTTTGGGTGGGAAAATATCGAGAACCTCATCACCTTGACTAGTCTCACGGGAAAACTCAGTCACGTGAGGGGAAAACTTAGTCACTAAGGAATTAGTGTCATGGGAAAAATGTGTCACCGGATGGGAAAATTTTACTCACCGGACGAGTTTCAATGGAAAATACTTGTAAAATAACCTCTTTGGGTGGGAAAAACTCGAGAACCTCATCACCTTGACTAGTCTCACGGGAAAACTAAGTCACGTGAGGGGAAAACTTAGTCACTAAGGAATTCGTGTCATGGAAAAAATGAGTCACCGGATGGGAAAATTTTACTCACCGGACGAGTTTCAATGGAAAATACTTGTAAAATAACCTCTTTGTGTGGGAAAAACTTGAGAACCTCATCACCTTGACTAGTCTCACGGGAAAACTCAGTCACGTGAGGGGAAAATTTAGTCACTAAGGAATTAGTGTCATGGGAAAAATGAGTCACCAGATGAGGAAACCTTAGTAAATGGACTAGTTTCAATGGCAAAACCTAGTAAAATAACCTCTTTGTGTTGGAATAACTCGAAAACCTGACCACTTTGAGTAGTCTCATGGGAAAACTCAGCCACAGGAGGGGGAAACTTAGTCACTAAGGAATTAGTGCCATGGGACTAATGAGTCAACTAATGGGAAAACCTTAGTCGCCGAACGAGTTTCCATGGCAAATCCTAGTAAAGTAACATCTTTGTGTGGGAAAAACTCGAAAACCTTGTCACTGTGAGCAGTCTCATCGGAAAACTCAGTCGCAGGAGGGGAAAACTTAGTCACAAAGGAATTCGTGTCATGGAAAAACTGAGTCACCGTTTGGGAAACTTTTACTCACCGGACGAGTTTCAATGGAAAATACTTGTAAAATAACCTCTTTGGGTGGGAAAATATCGAGAACCTCATCACCTTGACTAGTCTCACGGGAAAACTCAGTCACGTGAGGGGAAAACTTAGTCACTAAGGAATTAGAGTCATGGGAAAAATGTGTCACCGGATGGGAAAATTTTACTCACCGGACGAGTTTCAACGGAAAATACTTGTAAAATAACCTCTTTGGGTGGGAAAAACTCGAGAACCTCATCACCTTGACTAGTCTCACGGGAAAACTCAGTCACGTGAGGGGAAAACTTAGTCACTAAGGAATTCGTGTCATGGAAAAAATGAGTCACCGGATGGGAAAATTTTACTCACCGGACGAGTTTCAATGGAAAATACTTGTAAAATAACCTCTTTGTGTGGGAAAAACTCGAGAACCTCATCACCTTGACTAGTCTCACGGGAAAACTCAGTCACGTGAGGGGAAAATTTAGTCACTAAGGAATTAGTGTCATGGGAAAAATGAGTCACCAGATGAGGAAACCTTAGTAAATGGACTAGTTTCAATGGCAAAACCTAGTAAAATAACCTCTTTTTGTTGGAATAACTCGAAAACCTGACCACTTTGAGTAGTCTCATGTGAAAACTCAGCCACAGGAGGGGGAAACTTAGTCACTAAGGAATTAGTGCCATGGGACTAATGAGTCAACTAATGGGAAAACCTTAGTCGCCGAACGAGTTTCCATGGCAAATCCTAGTAAAGTAACATCTTTGTGTGGGAAAAACTCGAAAACCTTGTCACTGTGAGCAGTCTCATCGGAAAACTCAGTCGCAGGAGGGGAAAACTTAGTCACAAAGGAATTCGTGTCATGGAAAAACTGAGTCACCGTTTGGGAAACTTTTACTCACCGGACGAGTTTCAATGGAAAATACTTGTAAAATAACCTCTTTGGGTGGGAAAATATCGAGAACCTCATCACCTTGACTAGTCTCACGGGAAAACTCAGTCACGTGAGGGGAAAACTTAGTCACTAAGGAATTAGAGTCATGGGAAAAATGTGTCACCGGATGGGAAAATTTTACTCACCGGACGAGTTTCAACGGAAAATACTTGTAAAATAACCTCTTTGGGTGGGAAAAACTCGAGAACCTCATCACCTTGACTAGTCTCACGGGAAAACTCAGTCACGTGAGGGGAAAACTTAGTCACAAAGGAATTCGTGTCATGGAAAAAATGAGTCACCGGATGGGAAAATTTTACTCACCGGACGAGTTTCAATGGAAAATACTTGTAAAATAACCTCTTTGTGTGGGAAAAACTTGAGAACCTCATCACCTTGACTAGTCTCACGGGAAAACTCAGTCACGTGAGGGGAAAATTTAGTCACTAAGGAATTAGTGTCATGGGAAAAATGAGTCACCAGATGAGGAAACCTTAGTAAATGGACTAGTTTCAATGGCAAAACCTAGTAAAATAACCTCTTTGTGTTGGAATAACTCGAAAACCTGACCACTTTGAGTAGTCTCATGGGAAAACTCAGCCACAGGAGGGGGAAACTTAGTCACTAAGGAATTAGTGCCATGGGACTAATGAGTCAACTAATGGGAAAACCTTAGTCGCCGAACGAGTTTCCATGGCAAATCCTAGTAAAGTAACATCTTTGTGTGGGAAAAACTCGAAAACCTTGTCACTGTGAGCAGTCTCATCGGAAAAATCAGTCGCAGGAGGGGAAAACTTAGTCACAAAGGAATTCGTGTCATGGAAAAACTGAGTCACCGTTTGGGAAACTTTTACTCACCGGACGAGTTTCAATGGAAAATACTTGTAAAATAACCTCTTTGGGTGGGAAAATATCGAGAACCTCATCACCTTGACTAGTCTCACGGGAAAACTCAGTCACGTGAGGGGAAAACTTAGTCACTAAGGAATTAGAGTCATGGGAAAAATGTGTCACCGGATGGGAAAATTTTACTCACCGGACGAGTTTCAACGGAAAATACTTGTAAAATAACCTCTTTGGGTGGGAAAAACTCGAGAACCTCATCACCTTGACTAGTCTCACGGGAAAACTCAGTCACGTGAGGGGAAAACTTAGTCACTAAGGAATTCGTGTCATGGAAAAAATGAGTCACCGGATGGGAAAATTTTACTCACCGGACGAGTTTCAATGGAAAATACTTGTAAAATAACCTCTTTGTGTGGGAAAAACTCGAGAACCTCATCACCTTGACTAGTCTCACGGGAAAACTCAGTCACGTGAGGGGAAAATTTAGTCACTAAGGAATTAGTGTCATGGGAAAAATGAGTCACCAGATGAGGAAACCTTAGTAAATGGACTAGTTTCAATGGCAAAACCTAGTAAAATAACCTCTTTTTGTTGGAATAACTCGAAAACCTGACCACTTTGAGTAGTCTCATGTGAAAACTCAGCCACAGGAGGGGGAAACTTAGTCACTAAGGAATTAGTGCCATGGGACTAATGAGTCAACTAATGGGAAAACCTTAGTCGCCGAACGAGTTTCCATGGCAAATCCTAGTAAAGTAACATCTTTGTGTGGGAAAAACTCGAAAACCTTGTCACTGTGAGCAGTCTCATCGGAAAACTCAGTCGCAGGAGGGGAAAACTTAGTCACAAAGGAATTCGTGTCATGGAAAAACTGAGTCACCGTTTGGGAAACTTTTACTCACCGGACGAGTTTCAATGGAAAATACTTGTAAAATAACCTCTTTGGGTGGGAAAATATCGAGAACCTCATCACCTTGACTAGTCTCACGGGAAAACTCAGTCACGTGAGGGGAAAACTTAGTCACTAAGGAATTAGTGTCATGGGAAAAATGTGTCACCGGATGGGAAAATTTTACTCACCGGACGAGTTTCAATGGAAAATACTTGTAAAATAACCTCTTTGGGTGGGAAAAACTCGAGAACCTCATCACCTTGACTAGTCTCACGGGAAAACTCAGTCACGTGAGGGGAAAACTTAGTCACTAAGGAATTAGTGTCATGGGAAAAATGTGTCACCGGATGGGAAAACCTTAGTCAATGGACTAGTTTCAATGGCAAAACCTAGTAAATTAACCTCTTTGTGTTGGAATAACTCGAAAACCTGGCCACTGTGAGTAGTCTCATGGGAAAACTAAGCCACAAGAGGGGGAAACATAGTCACTAAGGAATTAGTGCCATGGGACTAATGAGTCAACTAATGGGAAAACCTTAGTCACCGAACGAGTTTCCATGGCAAATCCTAGTAAAGTAACATCTTTGTGTGGGAAAAACTCGAAAACCTTGTCACTGTGAGCAGTCTCATCGGAAAACTCAGTCGCTGGAGGGCAAAACTTTGTCACAAAGGAATTCGTGTCATGGAAAAAATGAGTCACCGGATGGGAAAATTTTACTCACCGGACGAGTTTCAATGGAAAATACTTGTAAAATAACCTCTTTGTGTGGGAAAAACTCGAGAACCTCATCACCTTGACTAGTCTCACGGGAAAACTCAGTCACGTGAGGGGAAAACATAGTCACTAAGGAATTAGTGTCATGGGAAAAATGTGTCACCGGATGGGAAAACCTTAGTCAATGGACTAGTTTCAATGGCAAAACCTAGTAAAATAACCTCTTTGTGTTGGAATAACTCGAAAACCTGACCACTGTGAGTAGTCTCATGGGAAAACTCAGCCACAGGAGGGGGAAACTTAGTCACTAAGGAATTAGTTCCGTGGGACTAATGAATCAACTAATGGGAAAACCTTAGTCACCGAACGAGTTTCCATGGCAAATCCTAGTAAAGTAACATCTTTGTGTGGGAAAAACTCGAAAACCTTGTCACTGTGAGTAGTCTCATCGGAAAACTCAGTCGCAGGAGGGGAAAACATTGTCACAAAGTAATTCGTGTCATGGAAAAAATGAGTCACCGGATGGGAAAATTTTACTCACCGGACGAGTTTCAATGGAAAATACTTGTAAAATAACCTCTTTGGGTGGGAAAAACTCGAGAACCTCATCACCTTGACAAGTCTCACGGGAAAACTCAGTCACGTGAGGGGAAAACTTAGTCACTAAGGAATTAGTGTCATGGGAAAAATGTGTCACCGGATGGGAAAAATTAGTCAATGGACTAGTTTCAATGGCAAAACCTAGTAAATTAACCTCTTTGTGTTGGAATAACTCGAAAACCTGGCCACTGTGAGTAGTCTCATGGGAAAACTCAGCCACAAGAGGGGGAAACATAGTCACTAAGGAATTAGTGCCATGGGACTAATGAGTCAACTAATGGGAAAACCTTAGTCACCGAACGAGTTTCCATGGCAAATCCTAGTAAAGTAACATCTTTGTGTGGGAAAAACTCGAAAACCTTGTCACTGTGAGTAGTCTCATCGGAAAACTCAGTCGCTGGAGGGCAAAACTTTGTCACAAAGGAATTCGTGTCATGGAAAAAATGAGTCACCGGATGGGAAAATTTTACTCACCGGACGAGTTTCAATGGAAAATACTTGTAAAATAACCTCTTTGTGTGGGAAAAACTCGAGAACCTCATCACCTTGACTAGTCTCACGGGAAAACTCAGTCACGTGAGGGGAAAACTTAGTCACTAAGGAATTAGTGTCATGGGAAAAATGTGTCACCGGATGGGAAAACCTTAGTCAATGGACTAGTTTCAATGGCAAAACCTAGTAAAATAACCTCTTTGTGTTGGAATAACTCGAAAACCTGACCACTGTGAGTAGTCTCATGGGAAAACTCAGCCACAGGAGGGGGAAACTTAGTCACTAAGGAATTAGTTCCATGGGACTAATGAATCAACTAATGGGAAAACCTTAGTCACCGAACGAGTTTCCATGGCAAATCCTAGTAAAGTAACATCTTTGTGTGGGAAAAACTCGAAAACCTTGTCACTGTGAGTAGTCTCATCGGAAAACTCAGTCGCAGGAGGGGAAAACATAGTCACAAAGGAATTCGTGTCATGGAAAAAGTGAGTCACCGGATGGGAAAATTTTACTCACCGGACGAGTTTCAATGGAAAATACTTGTAAAATAACCTCTTTGGGTGGGAAAAACTCGAGAACCTCATCACCTTGACAAGTCTCACGGGAAAACTCAATCACGTGAGGGGAAAACTTAGTCACTAAGGAATTCGTGTCATGGAAAAAATGAGTCACCGGATGGGAAAATTTTACTCACCGGACGAGTTTCAATGGAAAATACTTGTAAAATAACCTCTTTGTGTGGGAAAAACTCGAGAACCTCATCACCTTGACTAGTCTCACGGGAAAACTCAGTCACGTGAGGGGAAAACTTAGTCACTAAGGAATTAGTGTCATGGGAAAAATGTGTCACCGGATGGGAAAACCTTAGTCAATGGACTAGTTTCAATGGAAAAACCTAGTAAATTAACCTCTTTGTGTTGGAATAACTCGAAAACCTGGCCACTGTGAGTAGTCTCATAAGAAAACTCAGCCACAAGAGGGGGAAACATAGTCACTAAGGAATTAGTGCCATGGGACTAATGAGTCAACTAATGGGAAAACCTTAGTCACCGAACGAGTTTCCATGGCAAATCCTAGTAAAGTAACATCTTTGTGTGGGAAAAACTCGAAAACCTTGTCACTGTGAGTAGTCTCATCGGAAAACTCAGTCGCTGGAGGGCAAAACTTTGTCACAAAGGAATTCGTGTCATGGAAAAAATGAGTCACCGGATGGGAAAATTTTACTCACCGGACGAGTTTCAATGGAAAATACTTGTAAAATAACCTCTTTGTGTGGGAAAAACTCGAGAACCTCATCACCTTGACTAGTCTCACGGGAAAACTCAGTCACGTGAGGGGAAAACTTAGTCACTAAGGAATTAGTGTCATGGGAAAAATGTGTCACCGGATGGGAAAACCTTAGTCAATGGACTAGTTTCAATGGCAAAACCTAGTAAAATAACCTCTTTGTGTTGGAATAACTCGAAAACCTGACCACTGTGAGTAGTCTCATGGGAAAACTCAGCCACAGGAGGGGGAAACTTAGTCACTAAGGAATTAGTTCCATGGGACTAATGAATCAACTAATGGGAAAACCTTAGTCACCGAACGAGTTTCCATGGCAAATCCTAGTAAAGTAACATCTTTGTGTGGGAAAAACTCGAAAACCTTGTCACTGTGAGTAGTCTCATCGGAAAAGTCATTCGTACGAGGGGAAGACTTAGTCACAAATGAATTCGTGTCATGGAAAAAATGAGTCACCGGATGGGAAAATTTTACTCACCGGATGAGTTTCAATGGAAAATACCTGTAAAATAACCTCTTTGTGTGGGAAAAACTCGAGAACCTCATCACCTTGACTAGTCTCACGGGAAAACTCAGTCACGTGAGGGGAAACATAGTCACTAAGGAATTAGTGTCATGGGAAAAATGAGTCACCGGATGGGAAAACCTTAGTCAATGGACTAGTTTCAATGGCAAAACCTAGTAAAATAACCTCTTTGTGTTGGAATAACTCGAAAGCCTGACCACTGTGAGTAGTCTCATGGGAAAACTCATCCACAGGAGGGGGAAACTTAGTCACTAAGGAATTAGTGCCATGGGACTAATGAGTCAACTAATGGGAAAACCTTAGTCACCGAACGAGTTTCCATGGCAAATCCTAGTAAAGTAACATCTTTGTGTGGGAAAAACTCGAAAACCTTGTCACTGTGAGCAGTCTCATCGGAAAACTCAGTCGCAGGAGGGGAAAACATAGTCACAAAAGAATTCGTGTCATGGAAAAAATGAGTCACCGGATGGGAAAATTTTACTCACCGGACGAGTTTCAATGGAAAATACTTGTAAAATAACCTCTTTGGGTGGGAAAAACTCGAGAACCTCATCACCTTGACAAGTCTCACGGGAAAACTCAGTCACGTGAGGGGAAAACTTAGTCACTAAGGAATTCGTGTCATGGAAAAAATGAGTCACCGGATGGGAAAATTTTACTCACCGGACGAGTTTCAATGGAAAATACTTGTAAAATAACCTCTTTGTGTGGGAAAAACTCGAGAACCTCATCACCTTGACTAGTCTCACGGGAAAACTCAGTCACGTGAGGGGAAAACTTAGTCTAAGGAATTAGTGTCATGGGAAAAATGTGTCACCGGATGGGAAAACCTTAGTCAATGGACTAGTTTCAATGGAAAAACCTAGTAAATTAACCTCTTTGTGTTGGAATAACTCGAAAACCTGGCCACTGTGAGTAGTCTCATAAGAAAACTCAGCCACAAGAGGGGGAAACATAGTCACTAAGGAATTAGTGCCATGGGACTAATGAGTCAACTAATGGGAAAACCTTAGTCACCGAATGAGTTTCCATGGCAAATCCTAGTAAAGTAACATCTTTGTGTGGGAAAAACTCGAAAACCTTGTCACTGTGAGTAGTCTCATCGGAAAACTCAGTCGCTAGAGGGCAAAACTTTGTCACAAAGGAATTCGTGTCATGGAAAGAATGAGTCACCGGATGGGAAAATTTTAATCACCGGACGAGTTTCAATGGAAAATACTTGTAAAATAACCTCTTTGTGTGGGAAAAACTCGAGAACCTCATCACCTTGTCTAGTCTCACGGGAAAACTCAGTCACGTGAGGGGAAAACATAGTCACTAAGGAATTAGTGTCATGGGAAAAATGAGTCACCGGATGGGAAAACCTTAGTCAATGGACTAGTTTCAATGGCAAAACTTAGTAAAATACCTCTTTGTGTTGGAATAACTCGAAAACCTAGCCACTGTGAGTAGTCTCATGGGAAAACTCAGCCACAGGAGGGGGAAATTTAGTCACTAAGGAATTAGTGCCATGGGACTAATGAGTCAACTAATGGGAAAACCTTAGTCACCGAACGAGTTTCCATGGCAAATCCTAGTAAAATAACCTCTTTGTGTGGGAAAAACTAGAAAACCTTGTCACTGTGAGTAGTCTCATCGGAAAAGTCATTCGTACGAGGGGAAGACTTAGTCACAAATGAATTCGTGTCATGGAAAAAATGAGTCACCGGATGGGAAAATTTTACTCACCGGATGAGTTGCAATGGAAAATACCTGTAAAATAACCTCTTTGTGTGGGAAAAACTCGAGAACCTCATCACCTTGACTAGTCTCACGGGAAAACTCAGTCACGTGAGGGGAAACATAGTCACTAAGGAATTAGTGTCATGGGAAAAATGAGTCACCGGATTGGAAAACCTTAGTCAATGGACTAGTTTCAATGGCAAAACCTAGTAAAATAACCTCTTTGTGTTGGAATAACTCGAAAACCTGGCCACTGTGAGTAGTCTCATGGGAAAACTCATCCACGGGAGGGGGAAATTTAGTCACTAAGGAATTAGTGCCATGGGACTAATGAGTCAACTAATGGGAAAACCTTAGTCACCGAACGAGTTTCCATGGCAAATCCTAGTAAAGTAACATTTTTGTGTGGGAAAAACTCGAAAACCTTGTCATTGTGAGCAGTCTCATCGGAAAACTCAGTCGCGGGAATGGAATACTTAGTCACAAAGGAATTCGTGTCATGGAAAAACTGAGTCACCGTTTGGTAAAATTTTACTCACCGGACGAGTTTCAATGGAAAATACTTGTAAAATAACCTCTTTGGGTGGGAATATATCGAGAACCTCATAACCTTGACTAGTCACACGGGAAAACTCAGTCACGTGAGGGGAAAACTTAGTCACTAAGGAATTAGTGTCATGGGAAAAATGAGTCACCGGATGGGAAAACCTTAGTCAATGGACTGGTTTCAATGGCAAAACTTAGTAAAATAACCTCTTTGTGTTGGAATAACGCGAAACCCTTGCCACTGTGACTAGTCTGATGGGAAAACTCAGCCACAAGAGGGGGAAACTTAGTTACTAAGGAATTAGTGCCATGGGATTAATGAGTCAACTAATGGGAAAACCTTAGTCACCGAACGAGTTTCCATGGCAAATCCTAGTAAAGTAACATATTTGTGTGGGAAAAACTAGAAAACCTTGTCACTGTGAGTAGTCTCATCGGAAAACTCAGTCGCGGGAGGGGAAAACTTAGTCACAAAGGAATTCGTGTCATGGAAAAAATGAGTCACCGGATGGGAAAATTTTACTCACCGGACGAGTTTCAATGGAAAATACTTGTTAAATAACCTCTTTGTGTGGGAAAAACTCGAGAACCTCATCACCTTGACTAGTCTCACGGGAAAACTCAGTCACGTGAGGGGAAAACTTAGTCACTAAGGAATTAGTGTCATGGGAAAAATGACTCACCGGATGGGAAAAACCTTAGTCAATGGACTAGTTTCAATGGCAAAACATAGTAATTTAACCTCTTTGTGTTGGAATAACTCGAAAACCTGACCACTGTGAGTAGTCTCATGGGAAAACTCAGCCACAGGAGGGGGAAACTTAGTCACTAAGGAATTAGTGCCATGGGACTAATGAGTCAACTAATGGGAAAACCTTAGTCACCGAACGAGTTTCCATGGCAAATCCTAGTAAAGTAACATATTTGTGTGGGAAAAATTAGAAAACCTTGTCACTGTGAGTAGTCTCATCGGAAAACTCGGTCGCGGGAGGGGAAAACTTAGTCACAAAGGAATTCGTGTCATGGAAAAAATGAGTCACCGGATGGGAAAATTTTACTCACCGTACGAGTTTCAATGGAAAATACTTGTTAAATAACCTCTTTGTGTGGGAAAAACTCGAGAACCTCATCACCTTGACTAGTCTCACGGGAAAACTCAGTCACGTGAGGGGAAAACTTAGTCACTAAGGAATTAGTGTCATGGAAAAAATGAGTCACCGGATGGGAAAACCTTAGTCAATGGACTAGTTTCAATGGAAAAACCTAGTAAATTAACCTCTTTGTGTTGGAATAACTCGAAAACCTGACCACTGTGTGTAGTCTCATGGGAAAACTCAGCCACAGGAGGGGGAAACTTAGTCACTAAGGAATTAGTGCCATGGGACTAATGAGTCAACTAATGGGAAAAACTTAGTCACCGAACGAGTTTCCATGGCAAATCCTAGTAAAGTAACATCTTTGTGTGGGAAAAACTCGAAAACCTTGTCACTGTGAGCAGTCTCATCAAAAAAACTCAGTCGCAGGAGGGGAAAACTTAGTCACAAAGGAATTCGTGTCATGGAAAAACTGAGTCACCGTTTGGGAAACTTTTACTCACCTGACGAGTTTCAATGGAAAATACTTGTAAAATAACCTCTTTGGGTGGGAAAATATCAAGAACCTCATCACCTTGACTAGTCTCACGGGAAAACTCAGTCACGTGAGGGGAAAACTTAGTCACTAAGGAATTAGTGTCAGGGGAAAAATGACTCACCGGATGGGAAAACCTTAGTCAATGGACTAGTTTCAATGGAAAAACCTAGTAAATTAACCTCTTTGTGTTGGAATAACTCGAAAACCTGACCACTGTGTGTAGTCTCATGGGAAAACTCATCCACAGGAGGGGGAAACTAAGTCACTAAGGAATTAGTGCCATGGGACTAATGAGTCAACTAATGGGAAAACCTTAGTCACCGAACGAGTTTCCATGGCAAATCCTAGTAAAGTAACATCTTTGTGTGGGAAAAACTCGAAAACCTTGTCACTGTGAGCAGTCTCATCGGAAAACTCATTTGCGGGAGGGGAAGAAAACTTAGTCACAAAGGAATTCGTGTCATGGAAAAACTGAGTCACCGTTTGGGAAAATTTTACTCACCGGACGAGTTTCAATTGAAAATACTTTTAAAATAACCTCTTTGGGTGGGAAAAACTCGAGAACCTCATCACCTTGACTAGTCTCACGGGAAAACTCAGTCACGTGAGGGGAAAACTTAGTCACTAAGGAATTAGTGTCATGGGAAAAATGTGTCACCGGATGGGAAAACCTTAGTCAATGGACTAGTTTCAATGGCAAAACCTAGTAAATTAACCTCTTTGTGTTGGAATAACTCGAAAACCTGGCCACTGTGAGTAGTCTCATGGGAAAACTCAGCCACAAGAGGGGAAACATAGTCACTAAGGAATTAGTGCAATGGGACTAATGAGTCAACTAATGGGAAAACCTTAGTCACCGAACGAGTTTCCATGGCAAATCCTAGTAAAGTAACATATTTGTGTGGGAAAAACTAGAAAACCTTGTCACTGTGAGTAGTCTCATCGGAAAACTCCGTCGCGGGAGGGGAAAACTTAGTCACAAAGGAATTCGTGTCATGGAAAAAATGAGTCACCGGATGGGAAAATTTTACTCACCGGACGAGTTTCAATGGAAAAAACTTGTTAAATAACCTCTTTGTGTGGGAAAAACTCGAGAACCTCATCACCTTGACTAGTCTCACGGGAAAACTCAGTCACGTGTGGAGAAAAGTTAGTCACTAAGCAATTAGTGTCATGGGAAAAATGAGTCACCGGATGAGGAAACTTTAGTCAATGGACTAGTTTCAATGGCAAAACCTAGTAAAATAACCTCTTTGTGTTGGAATAACTCGAAAACCTGGCCACTTTGAGTAGTCTCATGGGAAAACTCAGCCACAGGAGGGGGAAACTTAGTCACTAAGGAATTAGAGCCATGGGACTAATGATTCAACTAATGGGAAAACCTTAGTCACCGAACGAGTTTCCATGGCAAATCCTAGTAAAGTAACATCTTTGTGTGGGAAAAACTCGAAAACCTTGTCACTGTGAGCAGTCTCATCGGAAAACTTAGTCGCGGGAGGGGAAAACTTAGTCACAAAGGAATTCGTGTCATGGAAAAACTGAGTCACCGTTTTGGAAAATTTTACTCACCGGACGAGTTTCAATGGAAAATACTTGTAAAATAACCTATTTGGGTGGGAAAATATCGAGAACCTCATCACCTTGACTAGTCTCACGGGAAAACTCAGTCACGTGAGGGGAAAACTTAGTCACTAAGGAATTAGTGTCATGGGAAAAATGACTCACCGGATGGGAAAACTTTAGTCAATGGACTAGTTTCAATGGCAAAACCTAGTAATTTAACCTCTTTGTGTTGGAATAACTCGAAAACCTGACCGCTGTGAGTAGTCTCATGGGAAAACTCAGCCACAGGAGGGGGAAACTTAGTCACTAAGGAATTAGTGCCATGGGACTAATGAGTCAACTAATGGGAAAACCTTAGTCACCGAACGAGTTTCCATGGCAAATCCTAGTAAAGTAACATATTTGTGTGGGAAAAACTAGAAAACCTTGTCACTGTGAGTAGTCTCATCGGAAAACTCAGTCGCGGGAGGGGAAAACTTAGTCACAAAGGAATTCGTGTCATGGAAAAAATGAGTCACCGGATGGGAAAATTTTACTCACCGGACGAGTTTCAATGGAAAATACTTGTTAAATAACCTCTTTGTGTGGGAAAAACTCGAGAACCTCATCACCTTGACTAGTCTCACGGGAAAACTCAGTCACGTGAGGGGAAAACTTAGTCACTAAGGAATTAGTGTCATGGGAAAAATGACTCACCGGATGGGAAAACCTTAGTCAATGGACTACTTTCAATGGAAAAACCTAGTAAAATAACCTCTTGTGTTGGAATAACTCGAAAACCTGGCCACTGTGAGTAGTCTCATGGGAAAACTCAGCCACAGGAGGGGGAAACTTAGTCACTAAGGAATTAGTGCCATGGGACTAATGAGTCAACTAATGGGAAAACCTTAGTCACCGAACGAGTTTCCATGGCAAATCCTAGTAAAGTAACATCTTTGTGTGGGAAAAACCTGAAAACCTTGTCACTGTGAGCAGTCTCATCGGAAAACTCAGTCGCGGGAGGGGAAAACTTAGTCACAAAGGAATTCGTGTCATGGAAAAACTGAGTCACCGTTTGGGAAAATTTTACTCACCGAACGAGTTTCAATGGAAAATACTTGTAAAATAACCTATTTGGGTGGGAAAATATCGAGAACCTCATCACCTTGACTAGTCTCACGGGAAAACTCAGTCACGTGAGGGGAAAACTTAGTCACTAAGGAATTAGTGTCATGGGAAAAATGACTCACCGGATGGGAAAACCTTAGTCAATGGACTAGTTTCAATGGCAAAACCTAGTAATTTAACCTCTTTGTGTTGGAATAACTCGAAAACCTGACCGCTGTGAGTAGTCTCATGGGAAAACTCAGCCACAGGAGGGGGAAACTTAGTCACTAAGGAATTAGTGCCATGGGACTAATGAGTCAACTAATGGGAAAACCTTAGTCACCGAACGAGTTTCCATGGCAAATCCTAGTAAAGTAACATATTTGTGTGGGAAAAACTAGAAAACCTTGTCACTGTGAGTAGTCTCATCGGAAAACTCAGTCGCGGGAGGGGAAAACTTAGTCACAAAGGAATTCGTGTCATGGAAAAAATGAGTCACCGGATGGGAAAATTTTACTCACCGGACGAGTTTCAATGGAAAATACTTGTTAAATAACCTCTTTGTGTGGGAAAAACTCGAGAACCTCATCACCTTGACTAGTCTCACGGGAAAACTCAGTCACGTGAGGGGAAAACTTAGTCACTAAGGAATTAGTGTCATGGGAAAAATGACTCACCGGATGGGAAAACCTTAGTCAATGGACTAGTTTCAGTGGCAAAACCTAGTAAAATAACCTCTTGTGTTGGAATAACTCGAAAACCTGACCACTGTGAGTAGTCTCATGGGAAAACTCAGCCACAGGAGGGGGAAACTTAGTCACTAAGGAATTAGTGCCATGGGACTAATGAGTCAACTAATGGGAAAACCTTAGTCACCGAACGAGTTTCCATGGCAAATCCTAGTAAAGTAACATCTTTGTGTGGGAAAAACTCGAAAACCTTGTCACTGTGAGCAGTCTCATCGGAAAACTCAGTCGTGGGAGGGGAAAACTTAGTCACAAAGGAATTCGTGTCATGGAAAAAATGAGTCACCGGATGGGAAAATTTTACTCACCGGACGAGTTTCAATGGAAAATACTTGTATAATAACCTCTTTGTGTGGGAAAAACTCGAGAACCTCATCACCTTGACTAGTCTCACGGGAAAACTCAGTCACGTGAGGGGAAAACTTAGTCACTAAGGAATTAGTGTCATGGGAAAAATGACTCACCGGATGGGAAAACCTTAGTCAATGGACTAGTTTCAATGGCAAAACCTAGTAAAATAACCTCTTTGTGTTGGAATAACTCGAAAACCTGGCCACTGTGAGTAGTCTCATGGGAAAACTCAGCCACAGGAGGGGGAAACTTAGTCACTAAGGAATTAGTGCCATGGGACATAATGAGTCAACTAATGGGAAAACCTTAGTCACCGAACGAGTTTCCATGGCAAATCTTAGTAAAGTAACATCTTTGTGTGGGAAAAACTCGAAAACCTTGTCACTGTGAGTAGTCTCATCGGAAAACTCAGTTGCGGGAGGGGAAAACTTAGTCACAAAGGAATTCGTGTCATGGAAAAACTGAGTCACCGTTTGGGAAAATTTTACTCACCGGACGAGTTTCAATGGAAAAACCTAGTAAAATAACCTCTTTGTGTTGGAATAACTCGAAAACCTGGCCACTGTGAGTAGTCTCATGGGAAAACTCAGCCACAGGAGGGGGAAACTTAGTCACTAAGGAATTAGTGCCATGAGACTAATGAGTCAACTAATGGGAAAACCTTAGTCACCGAACGAGTTTCCATGGCAAATCCTAGTAAAGTAACATCTTTGTGTGGGAAAAACTCGAAAACCTTGTCACTGTGAGCAGTCTCATCGGAAAACTCAGTCGCGGGAGGGGAAAACTTAGTCACAAAGGAATTCGTGTCATGGAAAAAATGAGTCACCGGATGGGAAAATGTTACTCACCGGACGAGTTTCAATGGAAAATACTTGTTAAATAACCTCTTTGTGTGGGAAAAACTCAAGAACCTCATCACCTTGACTAGTCTCACGGGAAAACTCAGTCACGTGAGGGGAAAACATAGTCAATAAGGAATTAGTGTCATGGGAAAAATGAGTCACCGGATGGGAAAACCTTAGTCAATGGACTAGTTTCAATGGCAAAACCTAGTAAAATAACCTCTTGTGTTGGAATAACTCGAAAACCTGACCACTGTGAGTAGTCTCATGGGAAAACTCAGCCACAGGAGGGGGAAACTTAGTCACTAAGGAATTAGTGCCATGGGACTAATGAGTCAACTAATGGGAAAACCTTAGTCACCGAACGAGTTTCCATGGCAAATCCTAGTAAAGTAACATCTTTGTGTGGGAGAAACTCGAAAACCTTGTCACTGTGAGCAGTCTCATCGGAAAACTCAGTCGCGGGAGGGGAAAACTTAGTCACAAAGGAATTCGTGTCATGGAAAAACTGAGTCACCGTTTGGGAAAATTTTACTCACCGGACGAGTTTCAATGGAAAATACTTGTAAAATAACCTCTTTGGTGGGAAAAACTCGAGAACCTCATCACCTTGACTAGTCTCACGGGAAAACTCAGTCACGTGAGGGGAAAACTTAGTCACTAAGGAATTAGTGTCATGGGAAAAATGAGTCACCGGATGAGGAAACCTTAGTCAACGGACTAGTTTCAATGGCAAAACCTAGTAAAATAACCTCTTTGTGTTGGAATAACTCGAAAACCTGACCACTGTGAGTAGTCTCATGGGAAAACTCAGCCACAGGAGGGGGAAACTTAGTCACTAAGGAATTAGTGCCATGGGACTAATGAGTCAACTAATGGGAAAACCTTAGTCACCGAACAAGTTTCCATGGCAAATCCTAGTAAAGTAACATCTTTGTGTGGGAAAAACTCGAAAACCTTGTCACTGTGAGTAGTCTCATCGGAAAACTCAGTCGCGGGAGGGGAAAACTTAGTCACAAAGGAATTCGTGTCATGGAAAAACTGAGTCACCGTTTGGGAAAATTTTACTCACCGGACGAGTTTCAATGGAAAATACTTGTAAAATAACCTCTTTGGTGGGAAAAACTCGAGAACCTCATCACCTTGACTAGTCTCACGGGAAAACTCAGTCACGTGAGGGGAAAACTTAGTCACTAAGGAATTAGTGTCATGGGAAAAATGAGTCACCGGATGGGAAAACCTTAGTCAATGGACTAGTTTCAATGGCAAAACCTAGTAAAATAACCTCTTGTGTTGGAATAACTCGAAAACCTGACCACTGTGAGTAGTCTCATGGGAAAACTCAGCCACAGGAGGGGGAAACTTAGTCACTAAGGAATTAGTGCTATGGGACTAATGAGTCAACTAATGGGAAAACCTTAGTCACCGAACGAGTTTCCATGGCAAATCCTAGTAAAGTAACATCTTTGGGTGGGAAAAACTCGAAAACCTTGTCACTGTGAGCAGTCTCATCGGAAAACTCAGTCGCGGGAGGGGAAAACTTAGTCACAAAGGAATTCGTGTCATGGAAAAAATGAGTCACCGTTTGGGAAAATTTTACTCACCGGACGAGTTTCAATGGAAAATACTAGTAAAATAACCTCTTTGGTGGGAAAATATCGAGAACCTCATCACCTTGACTAGTCTCACGGGAAAACTCAGTCACGTTAGGGGAAAACTTAGTCACTAAGGAATTAGTGTCATGGGAAAAATGAGTCACCGGATGGGAAAACCTTAGTCACCGGACGAGTTTCAATGGAAAATACTTGTATAATAACCTCTTTGTGTGGGAAAAACTCGAGAACCTCATCACCTTGACTAGTCTCACGGGAAAACTCAGTCACGTGAGGGGAAAACTTAGTCACTAAGGAATTAGTGTCATGGGAAAAATGAGTCACCGGATGGGAAAACCTTAGTCAGTGGACTAGTTTCAATGGCAAAACCTAGTAAAATAACCTCTTGTGTTGGAATAACTCGAAAACCTGACCACTGTGAGTAGTCTCATGGGAAAACTCAGCCACAGGAGGGGGAAACTTAGTCACTAAGGAATTAGTGCCATGGGACTAATGAGTCAACTAATGGGAAAACCTTAGTCACCGAACGAGTTTCCATGGCAAATCCTAGTAAAGTAACATCTTTGTGTGGGAGAAACTCGAAAACCTTGTCACTGTGAGCAGTCTCATCGGAAAACTCAGTCGCGGGAGGGGAAAACTTAGTCACAAAGGAATTCGTGTCATGGAAAAACTGAGTCACCGTTTGGGAAAATTTTACTCACCGGACGAGTTTCAATGGAAAATACTTGTAAAATAACCTCTTTGGTGGGAAAAACTCGAGAACCTCATCACCTTGACTAGTCTCACGGGAAAACTCAGTCACGTGAGGGGAAAACTTAGTCACTAAGGAATTAGTGTCATGGGAAAAATGAGTCACCGGATGGGAAAACCTTAGTCAATGGACTAGTTTCAATGGCAAAACCTAGTAAAATAACCTCTTGTGTTGGAATAACTCGAAAACCTGACCACTGTGAGTAGTCTCATGGGAAAACTCAGCCACAGGAGGGGGAAACTTAGTCACTAAGGAATTAGTGCCATGGGACTAATGAGTCAACTAATGGGAAAACCTTAGTCACCGAACAAGTTTCCATGGCAAATCCTAGTAAAGTAACATCTTTGTGTGGGAAAAACTCGAAAACCTTGTCACTGTGAGTAGTCTCATCGGAAAACTCAGTCGCGGGAGGGGAAAACTTAGTCACAAAGGAATTCGTGTCATGGAAAAACTGAGTCACCGTTTGGGAAAATTTTACTCACCGGACGAGTTTCAATGGAAAATACTTGTAAAATAACCTCTTTGGTGGGAAAAACTCGAGAACCTCATCACCTTGACTAGTCTCACGGGAAAACTCAGTCACGTGAGGGGAAAACTTAGTCACTAAGGAATTAGTGTCATGGGAAAAATGAGTCACCGGATGGGAAAACCTTAGTCAATGGACTAGTTTCAATGGCAAAACCTAGTAAAATAACCTCTTGTGTTGGAATAACTCGAAAACCTGACCACTGTGAGTAGTCTCATGGGAAAACTCAGCCACAGGAGGGGGAAACTTAGTCACTAAGGAATTAGTGCTATGGGACTAATGAGTCAACTAATGGGAAAACCTTAGTCACCGAACGAGTTTCCATGGCAAATCCTAGTAAAGTAACATCTTTGGGTGGGAAAAACTCGAAAACCTTGTCACTGTGAGCAGTCTCATCGGAAAACTCAGTTGCGGGAGGGGAAAACTTAGTCACAAAGGAATTCGTGTCATGGAAAAAATGAGTCACCGTTTGGGAAAATTTTACTCACCGGACGAGTTTCAATGGAAAATACTAGTAAAATAACCTCTTTGGTGGGAAAATATCGAGAACCTCATCACCTTGACTAGTCTCACGGGAAAACTCAGTCACGTTAGGGGAAAACTTAGTCACTAAGGAATTAGTGTCATGGGAAAAATGAGTCACCGGATGGGAAAACCTTAGTCACCGGACGAGTTTCAATGGAAAATACTTGTATAATAACCTCTTTGTGTGGGAAAAACTCGAGAACCTCATCACCTTGACTAGTCTCACGGGAAAACTCAGTCACGTGAGGGGAAAACTTAGTCACTAAGGAATTAGTGTCATGGGAAAAATGAGTCACCGGATGGGAAAACCTTAGTCAATGGACTAGTTTCAATGGCAAAACCTAGTAAAATAACCTCTTGTGTTGGAATAACTCGAAAACCTGACCACTGTGAGTAGTCTCATGGGAAAACTCAGCCACAGGAGGGGGAAACTTAGTCACTAAGGAATTAGTGCCATGGGACTAATGAGTCAACTAATGGGAAAACCTTAGTCACCGAACGAGTTTCCATGGCAAATCCTAGTAAAGTAACATCTTTGTGTGGGAGAAACTCGAAAACCTTGTCACTGTGAGCAGTCTCATCGGAAAACTCAGTCGCGGGAGGGGAAAACTTAGTCACAAAGGAATTCGTGTCATGGAAAAACTGAGTCACCGTTTGGGAAAATTTTACTCACCGGACGAGTTTCAATGGAAAATACTTGTAAAATAACCTCTTTGGTGGGAAAAACTCGAGAACCTCATCACCTTGACTAGTCTCACGGGAAAACTCAGTCACGTGAGGGGAAAACTTAGTCACTAAGGAATTAGTGTCATGGGAAAAATGAGTCACCGGATGGGAAAACCTTAGTCAATGGACTAGTTTCAATGGCAAAACCTAGTAAAATAACCTCTTGTGTTGGAATAACTCGAAAACCTGACCACTGTGAGTAGTCTCATGGGAAAACTCAGCCACAGGAGGGGGAAACTTAGTCACTAAGGAATTAGTGCTATGGGACTAATGAGTCAACTAATGGGAAAACCTTAGTCACCGAACGAGTTTCCATGGCAAATCCTAGTAAAGTAACATCTTTGTGTGGGAAAAACTCGAAAACCTTGTCACTGTGAGCAGTCTCATCGGAAAACTCAGTCGCGGGAGGGGAAAACTTAGTCACAAAGGAATTCGTGTCATGGAAAAAATGAGTCACCGTTTGGGAAAATTTTACTCACCGGACGAGTTTCAATGGAAAATACTAGTAAAATAACCTCTTTGGTGGGAAAATATCGAGAACCTCATCACCTTGACTAGTCTCACGGGAAAACTCAGTCACGTTAGGGGAAAACTTAGTCACTAAGGAATTAGTGTCATGGGAAAAATGAGTCACCGGATGGGAAAACCTTAGTCACCGGACGAGTTTCAATGGAAAATACTTGTATAATAACCTCTTTGTGTGGGAAAAACTCGAGAACCTCATCACCTTGACTAGTCTCACGGGAAAACTCAGTCACGTGAGGGGAAAACTTAGTCACTAAGGAATTAGTGTCATGGGAAAAATGAGTCACCGGATGGGAAAACCTTAGTCAATGGACTAGTTTCAATGGCAAAACCTAGTAAAATAACCTCTTGTGTTGGAATAACTCGAAAACCTGACCACTGTGAGTAGTCATGGGAAAACTCAGCCACAGGAGGGGGAAACTTAGTCACTAAGGAATTAGTGCCATGGCACTAATGAGTCAACTAATGGGAAAACCTTAGTCACCGAACGAGTTTCCATGGCAAATCCTAGTAAAGTAACATCTTTGTGTGGGAGAAACTCGAAAACCTTGTCACTGTGAGCAGTCTCATCGGAAAACTCAGTCGCGGGAGGGGAAAACTTAGTCACAAAGGAATTCGTGTCATGGAAAAAATGAGTCACCGTTTGGGAAAATTTTACTCACCGGACGAGTTTCAATGGAAAATACTTGTAAAATAACCTCTTTGGTGGGAAAAACTCGAGAACCTCATCACCTTGACTAGTCTCACGGGAAAACTCAGTCACGTGAGGGGAAAACTTAGTCACTAAGGAATTAGTGTCATGGGAAAAATGAGTCACCGGATGGGAAAACCTTAGTCAATTGACTAGTTTCAATGGCAAAACCTAGTAAAATAACCTCTTGTGTTGGAATAACTCGAAAACCTGACCACTGTGAGTAGTCTCATGGGAAAACTCAGCCACAGGAGGGGGAAACTTAGTCACTAAGGAATTAGTGCCATGGGACTAATGAGTCAACTAATGGGAAAACCTTAGTCACCGAACGAGTTTCCATGGCAAATCCTAGTAAAGTAACATCTTTGTGTGGGAAAAACTCGAAAAACTTGTCACTGTGAGCAGTCTCATCGGAAAACTCAGTCGCGGGAGGGGAAAACTTAGTCACAAAGGAATTCGTGTCATGGAAAAAATGAGTCACTGTTTGGGAAAATTTTACTCACCGGACGAGTTTCAATGGAAAATACTAGTAAAATAACCTCTTTGGTGGGAAAATATCGAGAACCTCATCACCTTGACTAGTCTCACGGGAAAACTCAGTCACGTGAGGGGAAAACTTAGTCACTAAGGAATTAGTGTCATGGGAAAAATGACTCACCGGATGGGAACACCTTAGTCAATGGACTAGTTTCAATGGCAAAACCTAGTAAAATAACCTCTTGTGTTGGAATAACTCGAAAACCTGACCACTGTGAGTAGTCTCATGGGAAAACTCAGCCACAGGAGGGGGAAACTTAGTCACTAAGGAATTAGTGCCATGGGACTAATGAGTCAACTAATGGGAAAACCTTAGTCACCGAACGAGTTTCCATGGCAAATCCTCGTAAAGTAACATCTTTGTGTGGGAAAAACTCGAAAACCTTGTCACTGTGAGCAGTCTCATCGGAAAACTCAGTCGCGGGAGGGGAAAACTTAGTCACAAAGGAATTCGTGTCATGGAAAAAATGAGTCACCGTTTGGGAAAATTTTACTCACCGGACGAGTTTCAATGGAAAATACTAGTAAAATAACCTCTTTGGTGGGAAAATATCGAGAACCTCATCACCTTGACTAGTCTTACGGGAAAACTCAGTCACGTGAGGGGAAAACTTAGTCACTAAGGAATTAGTGTCATGGGAAAAATGAGTCACCGGATGGGAAAACCTTAGTCAATGGATTAGGTTCAATGGCAAAACCTAGTAAATTAACCTCTTTGTGTTGGAATAACTCGAAAACCTGACCACTGTGAGTAGTCTCAAGGGAAAACTCAGCCACAAGAGGGGGAAACTTAGTCACTAAGGAATTAGTGCCATGGGACTAATGAGTCAACTAATGGGAAAACCTTAGTCACCGAACGAGTTTCCATGGCAAATCCTAGTAAAGTAACATCTTTGTGTGGGAAAACCTCGAAAACCTTGTCACTGTGAGCAGTCTCATCGGAAAACTCAGTCGCGGGAGGGGAAAACTTAGTCACAAAGGAATTCGTGTCATGGAAAAACTGAGTCACCGTTTGGGAAAATTTTACTCACCGGACGAGTTTCAATGGAAAATACTTGTAAAAGAACCTCTTTGGGTGGGAAAATATCGAGAACCTCATCACCTTGACTAGTCTCACGGGAAAACTCAGTCACGTGAGGGGAAAACTTAGTCACTAAGAAATTAGTGTCATGGGAAAAATGAGTCACCGGATGGGAAAACCTTAGTCAATGGACTAGTTTCAATGGCAAAACCTCGTAAATTAACTTCTTTGTGTTGGAATAACTCGAAAACCTGACCACTGTGAGTAGTCTCATGGGAAAACTCAGCCACAGGAGGGGGAAACTTAGTCACTAAGGAATTAGTGCCATGGGACTAATGAGTCAACTAATGGGAAAACCTTAGTCACCGAACGAGTTTCCATGGCAAATCCTAGTAAAGTAACATCTTTGTGTGGGAAAAACTCGAAAACCTTGTCACTGTGAGCAGTCTCATCGGAAAACTCAGTCGCGGGAGGGGAAAACTTAGTCACAAAGGAATTCGTGTCATGGAAAAAATGAGTCACCGGATGGGAAAATTTTACTCACCGGTCGAGTTTCAATGGAAAATACTTGTAAAATAACCTCTTTGTGTGGGAAAAACTCGAGAACCTCATCACCTTGACTAGTCTCACGGGAAAACTCAGTCACGTGAGGGGAAAACTTAGTCACTAAGAAATTAGTGTCATGGGAAAAATGAGTCACCGGATGGGAAAACCTTAGTCAATGGACTAGTTTCAATGGCAAAACCTCGTAAATTAACTTCTTTGTGTTGGAATAACTCGAAAACCTGACCACTGTGAGTAGTCTCATGGGAAAACTCAGCCACAGGAGGGGGAAACTTAGTCACTAAGGAATTAGTGCCATGGGACTAATGAGTCAACTAATGGGAAAACCTTAGTCACCGAACGAGTTTCCATGGCAAATCCTAGTAAAGTAACATCTTTGTGTGGGAAAACCTCGAAAACCTTGTCACTGTGAGCAGTGTCATCGGAAAACTCAGTCGCGGGAGGGGAAAACTTAGTCACAAAGGAATTCGTGTCATGGAAAAAATGAGTCACCGTTTGGGAAAATTTTACTCACCGGACGAGTTTCAATGGAAAATACTTGTAAAATAACCTCTTTTGTGGGAAAATATCGAGAACCTCATCACCTTGACTAGTCTCACGGGAAAACTCAGTCACGTGAGGGGAAAACTTAGTCACTAAGGAATTAGTGTCATGGGAAAAATGAGTCACCGGATGGGAAAACCTTAGTCAATGGACTAGTTTTAATGGCTAAACCTCGTAAATTAACTTCTTTGTGTTGGAATAACTCGAAAACCTGACCACTGTGAGTAGTCTCATGGGAAAACTCAGCCACAGGAGGGGGAAACTTAGTCACTAAGGAATTAGTGCCATGGGACTAATGAGTCAACTAATGGGAAAACCTTAGTCACCGAACGAGTATCCATGGCAAATCCTAGTAAAGTAACATCTTTGTGTGGGAAAAACTCGAAAACCTTGTCACGGTGAGCAGTCTCATCGGAAAACTCAGTCGCGGGAGGGGAAAACTTAGTCACAAAGGAATTCGTGTCATGGAAAAAATGAGTCACCGTTTGGGAAAATTTTACTCACCGGACGAGTTTCAATGGAAAATACTTGTAAAAGAACCTCTTTGGGTGGGAAAATATCGAGAACCTCATCACCTTGACTAGTCTCACGGGAAAACTCAGTCACGTGAGGGGAAAACTTAGTCACTAAGAAATTAGTGTCATGGGAAAAATGAGTCACCGGATCGGAAAACCTTAGTCAATGGACTAGTTTCAATGGCAAAACCTCGTAAATTAACCTCTTTGTGTTGGAATAACTCGAAAACCTGACCACTGTGAGTAGTCTCATGGGAAAACTCAGCCACAGGAGGGGGAAAGTTAGTCACTAAGTAATTAGTGCCATGGGACTAATGAGTCAACTAATGGGAAAACCTTAGTCACCGAACGAGTTTCCATGGCAAATCCTAGTAAAGTAACATATTTGTGTGGGAAAAACTAGAAAACCTTGTCACTGTGAGTAGTCTCATCGGAAAACTCAGTCGCGGGAGGGGAAAACTTAGTCACAAAGGAATTGGTGTCATGGAAAAAATGAGTCACCGGATGGGAAAATTTTACTCACCGGACGAGTTTCAATGGAAAATACTTGTAAAATAACCTCTTTGTGTGGGAAAAACTAGAGAACCTCATCACCTTGACTAGTCTCACGGGAAAACTCAGTCACGTGAGGGGAAAACTTAGTCACTAAGGAATTAGTGTCATGGGAAAAATGACTCACCGGATGGGAAAACCTTAGTCAATGGACTAGTTTCAATGGCAAAACCTAGTAAAATAACCTCTTTCTGTTGGAATAACTCGAAAACCTGGCCACTGTGAGTAGTCTCATGGGAAAACTTAGCCACAGGAGGGGGAAACTTAGTCACTAAGGAATTAGTGCCATGGGACTAATGAGTCAACTAATGGGAAAACCTTAGTCACCGAACGAGTATCCATGGCAAATCCTAGTAAAGTAACATCTTTGTGTGGGAAAAACTCGAAAACCTTGTCACGGTGAGCAGTCTCATCGGAAAACTCAGTCGCGGGAGGGGAAAACTTAGTCACAAAGGAATTCGTGTCATGGAAAAAATGAGTCACCGTTTGGGAAAATTTTACTCACCGGACGAGTTTCAATGGAAAATACTTGTAAAAGAACCTCTTTGGGTGGGAAAATATCGAGAACCTCATCACCTTGACTAGTCTCACGGGAAAACTCAGTCACGTGAGGGGAAAACTTAGTCACTAAGAAATTAGTGTCATGGGAAAAATGAGTCACCGGATCGGAAAACCTTAGTCAATGGACTAGTTTCAATGGCAAAACCTCGTAAATTAACCTCTTTGTGTTGGAATAACTCGAAAACCTGACCACTGTGAGTAGTCTCATGGGAAAACTCAGCCACAGGAGGGGGAAAGTTAGTCACTAAGGAATTAGTGCCATGGGACTAATGAGTCAACTAATGGGAAAACCTTAGTCACCGAACGAGTTTCCATGGCAAATCCTAGTAAAGTAACATATTTGTGTGGGAAAAACTAGAAAACCTTGTCACTGTGAGTAGTCTCATCGGAAAACTCAGTCGCGGGAGGGGAAAACTTAGTCACAAAGGAATTGGTGTCATGGAAAAAATGAGTCACCGGATGGGAAAATTTTACTCACCGGACGAGTTTCAATGGAAAATACTTGTAAAATAACCTCTTTGTGTGGGAAAAACTAGAGAACCTCATCACCTTGACTAGTCTCACGGGAAAACTCAGTCACGTGAGGGGAAAACTTAGTCACTAAGGAATTAGTGTCATGGGAAAAATGACTCACCGGATGGGAAAACCTTAGTCAATGGACTAGTTTCAATGGCAAAACCTAGTAAAATAACCTCTTTCTGTTGGAATAACTCGAAAACCTGGCCACTGTGAGTAGTCTCATGGGAAAACTTAGCCACAGGAGGGGGAAACTTAGTCACTAAGGAATTAGTGCCATGGGACTAATGAGTCAACTAATGGGAAAACCTTAGTCACCGAACGAGTTTCCATGGCAAATCCTAGTAAAGTAACATCTTTGTGTGGGAAAAACTCGAAAACCTTGTCACTGTGAGCAGTCTCATCGGAAAACTCAGTCGCGGGAGGGGAAAACTTAGTCACAAAGGAATTCGTGTCATGGAAAAAATGAGTCACCGTTTGGGAAAATTTTACTCACCGGACGAGTTTCAATGGAAAATACTAATAAAATAACCTCTTTGGTGGGAAAATATCGAGAACCTCATCACCTTGACTAGTCTCACGGGAAAACTCAGTCACGTGAGGGGAAAACTTTGTCACTAAGGAATTAGTGTCATGGGAAAAATGAGTCACCGGATGGGAAAACATTAGTCAATGGATTAGGTTCAATGGCAAAACCTAGTAAATTAACCTCTTTGTGTTGGAATAACTCGAAAACCTGACCACTGTGAGTAGTCTCATGGGAAAACTCAGCCACAGGAGGGGGAAACTTAGTCACTAAGGAATTAGTGCCATGGGACTAATGAGTCAACTAATGGGAAAACCTTAGTCACCGAACGAGTTTCCATGGCAAATCCTAGTAAAGTAACATCTTTGTGTGGGAAAAACTCGAAAACCTTGTCACTGTGAGCAGTCTCATCGGAAAACTCAGTCGCGGGAGGGGAAAACTTAGTCACAAAGGAATTCGTGTCATGGAAAAAATGAGTCACCGGATGGGAAAATTTTACTCACCGGTCGAGTTTCAATGGAAAATACTTGTAAAATAACCTCTTTGTGTGGGAAAAACTCGAGAACCTCATCACCTTGACTAGTCTCACGGGAAAACTCAGTCACGTGAGGGGAAAACTTAGTCACTAAGAAATTAGTGTCATGGGAAAAATGAGTCACCGGATGGGAAAACCTTAGTCAATGGACTAGTTTCAATGGCAAAACCTCGTAAATTAACTTCTTTGTGTTGGAATAACTCGAAAACCTGACCACTGTGAGTAGTCTCATGGGAAAACTCAGCCACAGGAGGGGGAAACTTAGTCACTAAGGAATTAGTGCCATGGGACTAATGAGTCAACTAATAGGAAAACCTTAGTCACCGAACGAGTTTCCATGGCAAATCCTAGTAAAGTAACATCTTTGTGTGGGAAAACCTCGAAAACCTTGTCACTGTGAGCAGTCTCATCGGAAAACTCAGTCGCGGGAGGGGAAAACTTAGTCACAAAGGAATTCGTGTCATGGAAAAACTGCGTCACCGTTTGGGAAAATTTTACTCACCGGACGAGTTTCAATGGAAAATACTTGTAAAAGAACCTCTTTGGGTGGGAAAATATCGAGAACCTCATCACCTTGACTAGTCTCAC
Organism: Acmispon strigosus; assembly: GCA_030819835.1. NCBI lineage: Eukaryota > Viridiplantae > Streptophyta > Magnoliopsida > Fabales > Fabaceae > Acmispon > Acmispon strigosus. Next base: position 18,028,384 of record JAUAMA010000004.1, on the reverse strand, counting down.
GGGAAAACTCAGTCACGTGAGGGGAAAACTTAGTCACTAAGGAATTAGTGTCATGGGAAAAATGAGTCACCGGATGGGAAAACCTTAGTCAATGGACTAGTTTCAATGGCAAAACCTAGTAAAATAACCTCTTTGTGTTGGAATAACTCGAAAACCTGGCCACTGTGAGTAGTCTCATGGGAAAACTCAGCCACAGGAGGGGGAAACTTAGTCACTAAGGAATTAGTGCCATGGGACTAATGAGTCAACTAATGGGAAAACCTTAGTCACCGAACGAGTTTCCATGGCAAATCCTAGTAAAGTAACATCTTTGTGTGGGAAAAACTCGAAAACCTTGTCACTGTGAGCAGTCTCATCGGAAAACTCAGTCGCGGGAGGGGAAAACTTAGTCACAAAGGAATTCGTGTCATGGAAAAAATGAGTCACCGTTTGGGAAAATTTTACTCACCGGACGAGTTTCAATGGAAAATACTTGTAAAATAACCTCTTTTGTGGGAAAATATCGAGAACCTCATCACCTTGACTAGTCTCACGGGAAAACTCAGTCACGTGAGGGGAAAACTTAGTCACTAAGGAATTAGTGTCATGGGAAAAATGAGTCACCGGATGGGAAAACCTTAGTCAATGGACTAGTTTTAATGGCTAAACCTCGTAAATTAACTTCTTTGTGTTGGAATAACTCGAAAACCTGACCACTGTGAGTAGTCTCATGGGAAAACTCAGCCACAGGAGGGGGAAACTTAGTCACTAAGGAATTAGTGCCATGGGACTAATGAGTCAACTAATGGGAAAACCTTAGTCACCGAACGAGTATCCATGGCAAATCCTAGTAAAGTAACATCTTTGTGTGGGAAAAACTCGAAAACCTTGTCACTGTGAGCAGTCTCATCGGAAAACTCAGTCGCGGGAGGGGAAAACTTAGTCACAAAGGAATTCGTGTCATGGAAAAAATGAGTCACCGTTTGGGAAAATTTTACTCACCGGACGAGTTTCAATGGAAAATACTTGTAAAAGAACCTCTTTGGGTGGGAAAATATCGAGAACCTCATCACCTTGACTAGTCTCACGGTAAAACTCAGTCACGTGAGGGGAAAACTTAGTCACTAAGAAATTAGTGTCATGGGAAAAATGAATCACCGGATCGGAAAACCTTAGTCAATGGACTAGTTTCAATGGCAAAACCTCGTAAATTAACCTCTTTGTGTTGGAATAACTCGAAAACCTGACCACTGTGAGTAGTCTCATGGGAAAACTCAGCCACAGGAGGGGGAAAGTTAGTCACTAAGGAATTAGTGCCATGGGACTAATGAGTCAACTAATGGGAAAACCTTAGTCACCGAACGAGTTTCCATGGCAAATCCTAGTAAAGTAACATATTTGTGTGGGAAAAACTAGAAAACCTTGTCACTGTGAGTAGTCTCATCGGAAAACTCAGTCGCGGGAGGGGAAAACTTAGTCACAAAGGAATTGGTGTCATGGAAAAAATGAGTCACCGGATGGGAAAATTTTACTCACCGGACGAGTTTCAATGGAAAATACTTGTAAAATAACCTCTTTGTGTGGGAAAAACTAGAGAACCTCATCACCTTGACTAGTCTCACGGGAAAACTCAGTCACGTGAGGGGAAAACTTAGTCACTAAGGAATTAGTGTCATGGGAAAAATGACTCACCGGATGGGAAAACCTTAGTCAATGGACTAGTTTCAATGGCAAAACCTAGTAAAATAACCTCTTTCTGTTGGAATAACTCGAAAACCTGGCCACTGTGAGTAGTCTCATGGGAAAACTCAGCCACAGGAGGGGGAAACTTAGTCACTAAGGAATTAGTGCCATGGGACTAATGAGTCAACTAATGGGAAAACCTTAGTCACCGAACGAGTTTCCATGGCAAATCCTAGTAAAGTAACATCTTTGTGTGGGAAAAACTCGAAAACCTTGTCACTGTGAGCAGTCTCATCGGAAAACTCAGTCGCGGGAGGGGAAAACTTAGTCACAAAGGAATTCGTGTCATGGAAAAAATGAGTCACCGTTTGGGAAAATTTTACTCACCGGACGAGTTTCAATGGAAAATACTAGTAAAATAACCTCTTTGGTGGGAAAATATCGAGAACCTCATCACCTTGACTAGTCTCACGGGAAAACTCAGTCACGTGAGGGGAAAACTTAGTCACTAAGGAATTAGTGTCATGGGAAAAATGAGTCACCGGATGGGAAAACATTAGTCAATGGATTAGGTTCAATGGCAAAACCTAGTAAATTAACCTCTTTGTGTTGGAATAACTCGAAAACCTGACCACTGTGAGTAGTCTAAAGGGAAAACTCAGCCACAGGAGGGGGAAACTTAGTCACTAAGGAATTAGTGCCATGGGACTAATGAGTCAACTAATGGGAAAACCTTAGTCACCGAACGAGTTTCCATGGCAAATCCTAGTAAAGTAACATCTTTGTGTGGGAAAACCTCGAAAACCTTGTCACTGTGAGCAGTCTCATCGGAAAACTCAGTCGCGGGAGGGGAAAACTTAGTCACAAAGGAATTCGTGTCATGGAAAAAATGAGTCACCGTTTGGGAAAATTTTACTCACCGGACGAGTTTCAATGGAAAATACTTGTAAAAGAACCTCTTTGGGTGGGAAAATATCGAGAACCTCATCACCTTGACTAGTCTCACGGGAAAACTCAGTCACGTGAGGGGAAAACTTAGTCACTAAGAAATTAGTGTCATGGGAAAAATGAGTCACCGGATGGGAAAACCTTAGTCAATGGACTAGTTTCAATGGCAAAACCTCGTAAATTAACTTCTTTGTGTTGGAATAACTCGAAAACCTGACCACTGTGAGTAGTCTCATGGGAAAACTCAGCCACAGGAGGGGGAAACTTAGTCAATAAGGAATTAGTGCCATGGGACTAATGAGTCAACTAATGGGAAAACCTTAGTCACCGAACGAGTTTCCATGGCAAATCCTAGTAAAGTAACATCTTTGTGTGGGAAAAACTCGAAAACCTTGTCACTGTGAGCAGTCTCATCGGAAAACTCAGTCGCGGGAGGGGAAAACTTAGTCACAAAGGAATTCGTGTCATGGAAAAAATGAGTCACCGGATGGGAAAATTTTACTCACCGGTCGAGTTTCAATGGAAAATACTTGTAAAATAACCTCTTTGTGTGGGAAAAACTCGAGAACCTCATCACCTTGACTAGTCTCACGGGAAAACTCAGTCACGTGAGGGGAAAACTTAGTCACTAAGGAATTAGTGTCATGGGAAAAATGACTCACCGGATGGGAAAACCTTAGTCAATGGACTAGTTTCAATGGCAAAACCTAGTAAAATAACCTCTTTGTGTTGGAATAACTCGAAAACCTGGCCACTGTGAGTAGTCTCATGGGAAAACTCAGCCACAGGAGGGGGAAACTTAGTCACTAAGGAATTAGTGCCATGGGACATAATGAGTCAACTAATGGGAAAACCTTAGTCACCGAACGAGTTTCCATGGCAAATCTTAGTAAAGTAACATCTTTCTGTGGGAAAAACTCGAAAACCTTGTCACTGTGAGCAGTCTCATCGGAAAACTCAGTCGCGGGAGGGGAAAACTTAGTCACAAAGGAATTCGTGTCATGGAAAAACTGAGTCACCGTTTGGGAAAATTTTACTCACCGGACGAGTTTCAATGGAAAATACTTGTAAAAGAACCTCTTTGGGTGGGAAAATATCGAGAACCTCATCACCTTGACTAGTCTCACGGGAAAACTCAGTCACGTGAGGGGAAAACTTAGTCACTAAGAAATTAGTGTCATGGGAAAAATGAGTCACCGGATCGGAAAACCTTAGTCAATGGACTAGTTTCAATGGCAAAACCTCGTAAATTAACCTCTTTGTGTTGGAATAACTCGAAAACCTGACCACTGTGAGTAGTCTCATGGGAAAACTCAGCCACAGGAGGGGGAAAGTTAGTCACTAAGGAATTAGTGCCATGGGACTAATGAGTCAACTAATGGGAAAACCTTAGTCACCGAACGAGTTTCCATGGCAAATCCTAGTAAAGTAACATATTTGTGTGGGAAAAACTAGAAAACCTTGTCACTGTGAGTAGTCTCATCGTAAAACTCAGTCGCGGGAAGGGAAAACTTAGTCACAAAGGAATTGGTGTCATGGAAAAAATGAGTCACTGGATGGGAAAATTTTACTCACCGGACGAGTTTCAATGGAAAATACTTGTAAAATAACCTCTTTGTGTGGGAAAAACTAGAGAACCTCATCACCTTGACTAGTCTCACGGGAAAACTCAGTCACGTGAGGGGAAAACTTAGTCACTAAGGAATTAGTGTCATGGGAAAAATGACTCACCGGATGGGAAAACCTTAGTCAATGGACTAGTTTCAATGGCAAAACCTAGTAAAATAACCTCTTTGTGTTGGAATAACTCGAAAACCTGGCCACTGTGAGTAGTCTCATGGGAAAACTCAGCCACAGGAGGGGGAAACTTAGTCACTAAGGAATTAGTGCCATGGGACTAATGAGTCAACTAATGGGAAAACCTTAGTCACCGAACGAGTTTCCATGGCAAATCCTAGTAAAGTAACATCTTTGTGTGGGAAAAACTCGAAAACCTTGTCACTGTGAGAAGTCTCATCGGAAAACTCAGTCGCGGGAGGGGAAAATTTAGTCACAAAGGAATTCGTGTCATGGAAAAATTGAGTCACCGTTTGGGAAAATTTTACTCACCGGACGAGTTTCAATGGAAAATACTAGTAAAATAACCTCTTTGGTGGGAAAATATCGAGAACCTCATCACCTTGACTAGTCTCACGGGAAAACTCAGTCACGTGAGGGGAAAACTTAGTCACTAAGGAATTAGTGTCATGGGAAAAATGAGTCACCGGATGGGAAAACATTAGTCAATGGATTAGGTTCAATGGCAAAACCTAGTAAATTAACCTCTTTGTGTTGGAATAACTCGAAAACCTGACCACTGTGAGTAGTCTCAAGGGAAAACTCAGCCACAGGAGGGGGAAACTTAGTCACTAAGGAATTAGTGCCATGGGACTAATGAGTCAACTAATGGGAAAACCTTAGTCACCGAACGAGTTTCCATGGCAATTCCTAGTAAAGTAACATCTTTGTGTGGGAAAACCTCGAAAACCTTGTCACTGTGAGCAGTCTCATCGGAAAACTCAGTCGCGGGAGGGCAAAACTTAGTCACAAAGGAATTCGTGTCATGGAAAAAATGAGTCACCGTTTGGGAAAATTTTACTCACCGGACGAGTTTCAATGGAAAATACTAGTAAAATAACCTCTTTGGTGGGAAAATATCGAGAACCTCATCACCTTGACTAGTCTCACGGGAAAACTCAGTCACGTGAGGGGAAAACTTAGTCACTAAGGAATTAGTGTCATGGGAAAAATGAGTCACCGGATGGGAAAACATTAGTCAATGGATTAGGTTCAATGGCAAAACCTAGTAAATTAACCTCTTTGTGTTGGAATAACTCGAAAACCTTACCACTGTGAGTAGTCTCAAGGGAAAACTCAGCCACAGGAGGGGGAAACTTAGTCACTAAGGAATTAGTGCCATGGGACTAATGAGTCAACTAATGGGAAAACCTTAGTCACCGAACGAGTTTCCGTGGCAAATCCTAGTAAAGTAACATCTTTGTGTGGGAAAACCTCGAAAACCTTGTCACTGTGAGCAGTCTCATCGGAAAACTCAGTCGCGGGAGGGGAAAACTTAGTCACAAAGGAATTCGTGTCATGGAAAAACTGAGTCACCGTTTGGGAAAATTTTACTCACCGGACGAGTTTCAATGGAAAATACTTGTAAAAGAACCTCTTTGGGTGGGAAAATATCGAGAACCTCATCACCTTGACTAGTCTCACGGGAAAACTCAGTCACGTGAGGGGAAAACTTAGTCACTAAGAAATTAGTGTCGTGGGAAAAATGAGTCACCGGATGGGAAAACCTTAGTCAATGGACTAGTTTTAATGGCAAAACCTCGTAAATTAACTTCTTTGTGTTGGAATAACTCGAAAACCTGACCACTGTGAGTAGTCTCATGGGAAAACTCAGCCACAGGAGGGGGAAACTTAGTCACTAAGGAATTAGTGCCATGGGACTAATGAGTCAACTAATGGGAAAACCTTAGTCACCGAACGAGTTTCCATGGCAAATCCTAGTAAAGTAACATCTTTGTGTGGGAAAAACTCGAAAACCTTGTCACTGTGAGCAGTCTCATCGGAAAACTCAGTCGCGGGAGGGGAAAACTTAGTCACAAAGGAATTCGTGTCATGGAAAAAATGAGTCACCGGATGGGAAAATTTTACTCACCGGTCGAGTTTCAATGGAAAATACTTGTAAAATAACCTCTTTGTGTGGGAAAAACTCGAGAACCTCATCACCTTGACTAGTCTCACGGGAAAACTCAGTCACGTGAGGGGAAAACTTAGTCACTAAGGAATTAGTGTCATGGGAAAAATGAGTCACCGGATGGGAAAACCTTAGTTAATGGACTAGCTTCAATGGCAAAACCTAGTAAAATAACCTCTTTGTGTTGGAATAACTCGAAAACCTGGCCACTGTGAGTAGTCTCATGGGAAAACTCAGCCACAGGAGGGGGAAACTTAGTCACTAAGGAATTAGTGCCATGGGACATAATGAGTCAACTAATGGGAAAACCTTAGTCACCGAACGAGTTTCCATGGCAAATCTTAGTAAAGTAACATCTTTGTGTGGGAAAAACTCGAAAACCTTGTCAGTGTGAGCAGTCTCATCGGAAAACTCAGTCGCGGGAGGGGAAAACTTAGTCACAAAGGAATTCGTGTCATGGAAAAACTGAGTCACCGTTGGGGAAAATTTTACTCACCGGACTAGTTTCAATGGAAAATACTTGTAAAAGAACCTCTTTGGGTGGGAAAATATCGAGAACCTCATCACCTTGACTAGTCTCTCGGGAAAACTAAGTCACGTGAGGAAAAAACTTAGTCACTAAGAAATTAGTGTCATGGGAAAAATGAGTCACCGGATCGGAAAACCTTAGTCAATGGACTAGTTTCAATGGCAAAACCTCGTAAATTAACCTCTTTGTGTTGGAATAACTCGAAAACCTGACCACTGTGAGTAGTCTCATGGGAAAATCAGCCACAGGAGGGGGAAAGTTAGTCACTAAGGAATTAGTGCCATGGGACTAATGAGTCAACTAGTGGGAAAACCTTAGTCACCGAACGAGTTTCCATGGCAAATCCTAGTAAAGTAACATATTTGTGTGGGAAAAACTAGAAAACCTTGTCACTGTGAGTAGTCTCATCGGAAAACTCAGTCGCGGGAGGGGAAAACTTAGTCACAAAGGAATTCGTGTCATGGAAAAAATGAGTCACCGGATGGGAAAATTTTACTCACCGGACGAGTTTCAATGGAAAATACTTGTAAAATAACCTCTTTGTGTGGGAAAAACTAGAGAACCTCATCACCTTGACTAGTCTCACGGGAAAACTCAGTCACGTGAGGGGAAAACTTAGTCACTAAGGAATTAGTGTCATGGGAAAAATGAGTCACCGGATGGGAAAACATTAGTCAATGGATTAGGTTCAATGGCAAAACCTAGTAAATTAACCTCTTTGTGTTGGAATAACTCGAAAACCTGACCACTATGAGTAGTCTCAAGGGAAAACTCAGCCACAGGAGGGGGAAACTTAGTCACTAAGGAATTAGTGCCATGGGACATAATGAGTCAACTAATGGGAAAACCTTAGTCACCGAACGAGTTTCCATGGCAAATCCTAGTAAAGTAACATATTTGTGTGGGAAAAACTAGAAAACCTTGTCACAGTGAGTAGTCTCATCGGAAAACTCAGTCGCGGGAGGGGAAAACTTAGTCACAAAGGAATTCGTGTCATGGAAAAAATGAGTCACCGGATGGGAAAATTTTACTCACCGGACGAGTTTCAATGGAAAATACTTGTAAAATAACCTCTTTGTGTGGGAAAAACTAGAGAACCTCATCACCTTGACTAGTCTCACGGGAAAACTCAGTCACGTGAGGGGAAAACTTAGTCACTAAGGAATTAGTGTCATGGGAAAAATGACTCACCGGATGGGAAAACCTTAGTCAATGGACTAGTTTCAATGGCAAAACCTAGTAAAATAACCTCTTTGTGTTGGAATAACTCGAAAACCTGGCCACTTGTGAGTAGTCTCATGGGAAAACTCAGCCACAGGAGGGGGAAACTTAGTCACTAAGGAATTAGTGCCATGGGACTAATGAGTCAACTAATGGGAAAACCTTAGTCACCGAACGAGTTTCCATGGCAAATCCTAGTAAAGTAACATCTTTGTGTGGGAAAAACTCGAAAACCTTGTCACTGTGAGCAGTCTCATCGGAAAACTCAGTCGCGGGAGGGGAAAACTTAGTCACAAAGGAATTCGTGTCATGGAAAAAATGAGTCACCGGATGGGAAAATTTTACTCACCGGTCGGGTTTCAATGGAAAATACTTGTAAAATAACCTCTTTGTGTGGGAAAAACTCGAGAACCTCATCACCTTGACTAGTCTCACGGGAAAACTCAGTCACGTGAGGGGAAAACTTAGTCACTAAGGAATTAGTGTCATGGGAAAAATGAGTCACCGGATGGGAAAACCTTAGTTAATGGACTAGCTTCAATGGCAAAACCTAGTAAAATAACCTCTTTGTGTTGGAATAACTCGAAAACTTGGCCACTGTGAGTAGTCTCATGGGAAAACTCAGCCACAGGAGGGGGAAACTTAGTCACTAAGGAATTAGTGCCATGGGACATAATGAGTCAACTAATGGGAAAACCTTAGTCACCGAACGAGTTTCCATGGCAAATCTTAGTAAAGTAACATCTTTGTGTGGGAAAAACTCGAAAACCTTGTCAGTGTGAGCAGTCTCATCGGAAAACTCAGTCGCGGGAGGGGAAAACTTAGTCACAAAGGAATTCGTGTCATGGAAAAACTGAGTCACCGTTTGGGAAAATTTTACTCACCGGACGAGTTTCAATGGAAAATACTTGTAAAAGAACCTCTTTGGGTGGGAAAATATCGAGAACCTCATCACCTTGACTAGTCTCTCGGGAAAACTAAGTCACGAGAGGAAAAAACTTAGTCACTAAAAAATTAGTGTCATGGGAAAAATGAGTCACCGGATGGGAAAACCTTAGTCAATGGACTAGTTTCAATGGCAAAACCTCGTAAATTAACCTCTTTGTGTTGGAATAACTCGAAAACCTGACCACTGTGAGTAGTCTCATGGGAAAACTCAGCCACAGGAGGGGGAAAGTTAGTCACTAAGGAATTAGTGCCATGGGACTAATGAGTCAACTAGTGGGAAAACCTTAGTCACCGAACGAGTTTCCATGGCAAATCCTAGTAAAGTAACATATTTGTGTGGGAAAAACTAGAAAACCTTGTCACTGTGAGTAGTCTCATCGGAAAACTCAGTCGCGGGAGGGGAAAACTTAGTCACAAAGGAATTCGTGTCATGGAAAAAATGAGTCACCGGATGGGAAAATTTTACTCACCGGACGAGTTTCAATGGAAAATACTTGTAAAATAACCTCTTTGTGTGGGAAAAACTAGAGAACCTCATCACCTTGACTAGTCTCACGGGAAAACTCAGTCACGTGAGGGGAAAACTTAGTCACTAAGGAATTAGTGTCATGGGAAAAATGACTCACCGGATGGGAAAACCTTAGTCAATGGACTAGTTTCAATGGCAAAACCTAGTAAAATAACCTCTTTGTGTTGGAATAACTCGAAAACCTGGCCACTTGTGAGTAGTCTCATGGGAAAACTCAGCCACAGGAGGGGGAAACTTAGTCACTAAGGAATTAGTGCCATGGGACTAATGAGTCAACTAATGGGAAAACCTTAGTCACCGAACGAGTTTCCATGGCAAATCCTAGTAAAGTAACATCTTTGTGTGGGAAAAACTCGAAAACCTTGTCACTGTGAGCAGTCTCATCGGAAAACTCAGTCGCGGGAGGGGAAAACTTAGTCACAAAGGAATTCGTGTCATGGAAAAAATGAGTCACCGTTTGGGAAAATTTTACTCACCGGACGAGTTTCAATGGAAAATACTAGTAAAATAACCTCTTTGGTGGGAAAATATCGAGAACCTCATCACCTTGACTAGTCTCACGGGAAAACTCAGTCACGTGAGGGGAAAACTTAGTCACTAAGGAATTAGTGTCATGGGAAAAATGAGTCACCGGATGGGAAAACATTAGTCAATGGATTAGGTTCAATGGCAAAACCTAGTAAATTAACCTCTTTGTGTTGGAATAACTCGAAAACCTGACCACTGTGAGTAGTCTCAAGGGAAAACTCAGCCACAGGAGGGGGAAACTTAGTCACTAAGGAATTAGTGCCATGGGACTAATGAGTCAACTAATGGGAAAACCTTAGTCACCGAACGAGTTTCCATGGCAAATCCTAGTAAAGTAACATCTTTTTGTGGGAAAACCTCGAAAACCTTGTCACTGTGAGCAGTCTCATCGGAAAACTCAGTCGCGGGAGGGGAAAACTTAGTCACAAAGGAATTCGTGCCATGGAAAAAATGAGTCACCGTTTGGGAAAATTTTACTCACCGGACGAGTTTCAATGGAAAATACTAGTAAAATAACCTCTTTGGTGGGAAAATATCGAGAACCTCATCACCTTGACTAGTCTCACGGGAAAACTCAGTCACGTGAGGGGAAAACTTAGTCACTAAGGAATTAGTGTCATGGGAAAAATGAGTCACCGGATGGGAAAACATTAGTCAATGGATTAGGTTCAATGGCAAAACCTAGTAAATTAACCTCTTTGTGTTGGAATAACTCGAAAACCTGACCACTGTGAGTAGTCTCAAGGGAATACTCAGCCACAGGAGGGGGAAACTTAGTCACTAAGGAATTAGTGCCATGGGACTAATGAGTCAACTAATGGGAAAACCTTAGTCACCGAACGAGTTTCCATGGCAAATCCTAGTAAAGTAACATCTTTGTGTGGGAAAACCTCGAAAACCTTGTCACTGTGAGCAGTCTCATCGGAAAACTCAGTCGCGGGAGGGGAAAACTTAGTCACAAAGGAATTCGTGTCATGGAAAAACTGAGTCACCGTTTGGGAAAATTTTACTCACCGGACGAGTTTCAATGGAAAATACTTGTAAAAGAACCTCTTTGGGTGGGAAAATATCGAGAACCTCATCACCTTGACTAGTCTCACGGGAAAACTCAGTCACGTGAGGGGAAAACTTAGTCACTAAGAAATTAGTGTCATGGGAAAAATGAGTCACCGGATGGGAAAACCTTAGTCAATGTACTAGTTTCAATGGCAAAACCTCGTAAATTAACTTCTTTGTGTTGGAATAACTCGAAAACCTGACCACTGTGAGTAGTCTCACGGGAAAACTCAGCCACAGGAGGGGGAAACTTAGTCACTAAGGAATTAGTGCCATGGGACTAATGAGTCAACTAATGGGAAAACCTTAGTCACCGAACGAGTTTCCATGGCAAGTCCTAGTAAAGTAACATATTTGTGTGGGAAAAACTAGAAAACCTTGTCACTGTGAGTAGTCTCATCGGAAAACTCAGTCGCGGGAGGGGAAAACTTAGTCACAAAGGAATTCGTGTCATGGAAAAAATGAGTCACCGGTTGGGAAAATTTTACTCACCGGACGAGTTTCAATGGAAAATACTTGTTAAATAACCTCTTTGTGTGGGAAAAACTCGAGAACCTCATCACCTTGACTAGTCTCACGGGAAAACTCAGTCACGTGAGGGGAAAACATAGTCACTAAGGAATTAGTGTCATGGGAAAAATGAGTCACCGGATGGGAAAACCTTAGTCAATGGACTAGTTTCAATGGCAAAACCTAGTAAAATAACCTCTTGTGTTGGAATAACTCGAAAACCTGGCCACTGTGACTAGTCTCATGGGAAAACTCAGCCACAGGAGGGGGAAACTTAGTCACTAAGGAATTAGTGCCATGGGACTAATGAGTCAACTAATGGGAAAACCTTAGTCACCGAACGAGTTTCCATGACAAATCCTAGTAAAGTAACATATTTGTGTGGGAAAAAATCGAAAACCTTGTCACTGTGAGTAGTCTCATCGGGAAACTCAGTCGCGGGAGGGGAAAACTTAGTCACAAAGGAATTCGTGTCATGGAAAAAATGAGTCACCGGATGGGAAAATTTTACTCACCGGATGAGTTTCAATGGAAAATACTTGTAAAATAACCTCTTTGTGTGGGAAAAACTCGAGAACCTCATCACCTTGACTAGTCTCACGGGAAAACTCAGTCACGTGAGGGGAAAACATAGTCACTAAGGAATTAGTGTCATGGGAAAAATGAGTCACCGGATGGGAAAACCTTAGTCAATGGACTAGTTTCAATGGCAAAACCTAGTAAAATAACCTCTTTGTGTTGGAATAACTCGAAAACCTGGCCACTGTGAGTAGTCTCAAGGGAAAACTCAGCCACAAGAGGGGGAAACATAGTCACTAAGGAATTAGTGCCATGGGACTAATGAGTCAACTAATGGGAAAACCTTAGTCACTGAACGAGTTTCCATAACAAATCCTAGTAAAGTAACATCTTTGTGTGGGAAAAACTAGAAAACCTTGTCACTGTGGGTAGTCTCATCGGAAAAATCAGTCGCGGGAGGGGAAAACTTAGTCACAAAGGAATTCGTGTCATGGAAAAAATGAGTCACCGGATGGGAAAATTTTACTCACCGGACGAGTTTCAATGGAAAATACTTGTAAAATAACCTCTTTGTGTGGGAAAAACTCGAGAACCTCATCACCTTGACAAGTCTCACGGGAAAACTCAGTCACGTGAGGGGAAAACATAGTCACTAAGGAATTAGTGTCATGGGAAAAATGAATCACCGGATGGGAAAACCTTAGTCAATGGATTAGTTTCAATGGCAAAACCTAGTAAAATAACCTCTTGTGTTGGAATAACTCGAAAACCTGACCACTGTGAGTAGTCTAATGGGAAAACTCAGCCACAGGAGGGGGAAACTTAGTCACTAAGGAATTAGTTCCATGGCACTAATGAGTCAACTAATGGGAAAACCTTAGTCACCGAACGAGTTTCCATGGCAAATCCTAGTAAAGTAACATCTTTGTGTGGGAAAAACGTGAAAACCTTGTCACTGTGAGCAGTCTCATCGGAAAACTCAGTCGCGGGAGGGGAAAACTTAGTCACAAAGTAATTCGTGTCATGAAAAAACTGAGTCACCGTTTGGGAAAATTTTACTCACCGGACGAGTTTCAATGGAAAATACTTGTAAAATAACCTCTTTGGGTGGGAAAATATCGAGAACCTCATCACCTTGACTAGTCTCATCGGGAAACTCAGTCGCGGGAGGGGAAAACTTAGTCACAAAGGAATTCGTGTCATGGAAAAAATGAGTCACCGGATGGGAAAATTTTACTCACCGGACGAGTTTCAATGGAAAATACTTGTAAAATAACCTCTTTGTGTGGGAAAAAATCGAGAACCTCATCACCTTGACTAGTCTCACGGGAAAACTCAGTCACGTGAGGGGAAAACATAGTCACTAAGGAATTAGTGTCATGGGAAAAATGAGTCACCGGATGGGAAAACCTTAGTCAATGGACTAGTTTCAATGGCAAAACCTAGTAAAATAACCTCTTTGTGTTGGAATAACTCGAAAACCTGGCCACTGTGAGTAGTCTCAAGGGAAAACTCAGCCACAAGAGGGGGAAACATAGTCACTAAGGAATTAGTGCCATGGGACTAATGAGTCAACTAATGGGAAAACCTTAGTCACTGAACGAGTTTCCATAACAAATCCTAGTAAAGTAACATCTTTGTGTGGGAAAAACTAGAAAACCTTGTCACTGTGGGTAGTCTCATCGGAAAAATCAGTCGCGGGAGGGGAAAACTTAGTCACAAAGGAATTCGTGTCATGGAAAAAATGAGTCACCGGATGGGAAAATTTTACTCACCGGACGAGTTTCAATGGAAAATACTTGTAAAATAACCTCTTTGTGTGGGAAAAACTCGAGAACCTCATCACCTTGACAAGTCTCACGTGAAAACTCAGTCACGTGAGGGGAAAACATAGTCACTAAGGAATTAGTGTCATGGGAAAAATGAATCACCGGATGGGAAAACCTTAGTCAATGGATTAGTTTCAATGGCAAAACCTAGTAAAATAACCTCTTGTGTTGGAATAACTCGAAAACCTGACCACTGTGAGTAGTCTAATGGGAAAACTCAGCCACAGGAGGGGGAAACTTAGTCACTAAGGAATTAGTTCCATGACACTAATGAGTCAACTAATGGGAAAACCTTAGTCACCGAACGAGTTTCCATGGCAAATCCTAGTAAAGTAACATCTTTGTGTGGGAAAAACGTGAAAACCTTGTCACTGTGAGCAGTCTCATCGGAAAACTCAGTCGCGGGAGGGGAAAACTTAGTCACAAAGTAATTCGTGTCATGAAAAAACTGAGTCACCGTTTGGGAAAATTTTACTCACCGGACGAGTTTCAATGGAAAATACTTGTAAAATAACCTCTTTGGGTGGGAAAATATCGAGAACCTCATCACCTTGACTAGTCTCACGGGAAAACTCAGTCACGTGAGGGGAAAACTTAGTCACTAAGGAATTAGTGTCATGGGAATAATGAGTCACCGGATGGGAAAACCTTAGTCAATGGACTAGTTTCAATGGCAAAACCTAGTAAAATAACCTCTTGTGTTGGAATAACTTGAAAACCTGACCACTGTGAGTAGTCTCATGGGAAAACTCAGCCACAGGAGGGGGAAACTTAGTCACTAAGGAATTAGTGCCATGGGACTAATGAGTCAACTAATGGGAAAACCTTAGTCACCGAACGAGTTTCCATGGCAAGTCCTAGTAAAGTAACATATTTGTGTGGGAAAAACTAGAAAACCTTGTCACTGTGAGTAGTCTCATCGGAAAACTCAGTCGCGGGAGGGGAAAACTTAGTCACAAAGGAATTCGTGTCATGGAAAAAATGAGTCACCGGATGGGAAAATTTTACTCACCGGACGAGTTTCAATGGAAAATACTTGTTAAATAACCTCTTTGTGTGGGAAAAACTCGAGAACCTCATCACCTTGACTAGTCTCACGGGAAAACTCAGTCACGTGAGGGGAAAACATAGTCACTAAGGAATTAGTGTCATGGGAAAAATGAGTCACCGGATGGGAAAACCTTAGTCAATGGACTAGTTTCAATGGCAAAACCTAGTAAAATAACCTCTTTGTGTTGGAATAACTCGAAAACCTGGCCACTGTGAGTAGTCTCAAGGGAAAACTCAGCCACAAGAGGGGGAAACATAGTCACTAAGGAATTAGTGCCATGGGACTAATGAGTCAACTAATGGGAAAACCTTAGTCACTGAACGAGTTTCCATGGCAAATCCTAGTAAAGTAACATCTTTGTGTGGGAAAAACTAGAAAACCTTGTCACTGTGGGTAGTCTCATCGGAAAAATCAGTCGCGGGAGGGGAAAACTTAGTCACAAAGGAATTCGTGTCATGGAAAAAATGAGTCACCGGATGGGAAAATTTTACTCACCGGACGAGTTTCAATGGAAAATACATGTTAAATAACCTCTTTGTGTGGGAAAAACTCGAGAACCTCATCACCTTGACTAGTCTCACGGGAAAACTCAGTCACGTGAGTGGAAAACTTAGTCACTAAGGTATTAGTGTCATGGGAAAAATGACTCACCAGATAAGAAAACCTTAGTCAATGGACTAGTTTCAATGGCAAAACCGAGTAAATTAACCTCTTTGTGTTGGAATAACTCGAAAACCTGACCACTGTGAGTAGTCTCATGGGAAAACTCAGCCACAGGAGGGGGAAACTTAGTGACTAAGGAATTAGTGCCATGGGACTAATGAGTCAACTAATGGGAAAACCTTAGTCACCGAATGAGTTTCCATGGAAAATCCTAGTAAAGTAACATCTTTGTGTGGGAAAAACTCGAAAACCTTGTCACTGTGAGCAGTCTCATCGGGAAACTCAGTCGCGGGAGGGGAAAACTTAGTCACAAAGGAATTCGTGTCATGGAAAAAATGAGTCACCGGATGGGAAAATTTTACTCACCGGACGAGTTTCAATGGAAAATACTTGTAAAATAACCTCTTTGTGTGGGAAAAAATCGAGAACCTCATCACCTTGACTAGTCTCACGGGAAAACTCAGTCACGTTAGTGGAAAACTTAGTCACTAAGGAATTAGTGTCATGGGAAAAATGACTCACCGGATAAGAAAACCTTAGTCAATGGACTAGTTTCAATGGCAAAACCTAGTAAATTAACCTCTTTGTGTTGGAATAACTCAAAAACCTGACCACTGTGAGTAGTCTCATGGGAAAACTCAGCCACAGGAGGGGGAAACTTAGTCACTAAGGAATTAGTGCCATGGGACTAATGACTCAACTAATGGGAAAACCTTAGTCACCGAACGAGTTTCCATGGAAAATCCTAGTAAAGTAACATATTTGTGTGGGAAAAACTCGAAAACCTTGTCACTGTGAGTAGTCTCATCGGGAAACTCAGTCGCGGGAGGGGAAAACTTAGTCACAAAGGAATTCGTGTCATGGAAAAAATGAGTCACCAGATGGGAAAATTTTACTCACCGGACGAGTTTCAATGGAAAATACTTGTAAAATAACCTCTTTGTGTGGGAAAAAATCGAGAACCTCATCACCTTGACTAGTCTCACGGGAAAACTCAGTCACGTGAGGGGGAAACTTAATCACTAAGGAATTAGTGTCTTGGGAAAAATGAGTCACCAGATGGGAAAACCTTAGTCAATGGATTAGTTTCAATGGCAAAACCTAGTAAAATAACCTCTTGTGTTGGAATAACTCGAAAACCTGACCACTGTGAGTAGTCTAATGGGAAAACTCAGCCACAGGAGGGGGAAACTTAGTCACTAAGGAATTAGTTCCATGGCACTTATGAGTCAACTAATGGGAAAACCTTAGTCACCGAACGAGTTTCCATGGCAAATCCTAGTAAAGTAACATCTTTGTGTGGGAAAAACGTGAAAACCTTGTCACTGTGAGCAGTCTCATCGGAAAACTCAGTCGCGGGAGGGGAAAACTTAGTCACAAAGTAATTCGTGTCATGAAAAAACTGAGTCACCGTTTGGGAAAATTTTACTCACCGGACGAGTTTCAATGGAAAATACTTGTAAAGTAACCTCTTTGGGTGGGAAAATATCGAGAACCTCATCACCTTGACTAGTCTCACGGGATAACTCAGTCACGTGAGGGGAAAACTTAGTCACTAAGGAATTAGTGTCATGGGAATAATGAGTCACCGGATGGGAAAACCTTAGTCAATGGACTAGTTTCAATGGCAAAACCTAGTAAATTAACCTCTTTGTGTTGGAATAACTCGAAAGCCTGACCACTGTGAGTAGTCTCATGGGAAAACTCAACCACAGGAGGGGGAAACTTAGTCACTAAGGAATTAGTGCCATGGGACTAATGAGTCAACTAATGGGAAAACCTTAGTCAACGAACGAGTTTCTATGGCAAATCCTAGTAAAGTATCATCTTTGTGTGGGAAAAACTCGAAAACCATGTCACTGTGAGTAGTCTCATCGGAAAACTCAGACGCGGGAGGGGAAAACATAGTCACAAAGGAATTCGTGTCATGGAAAAACTGAGTCACCGTTTGGGAAAATTTTACTCACCGGATGAGTTTCAATGGAAAATACTTGTAAAATAACCTCTTTGGGTGGGAAAAACTCGAGAACCTCATCACCTTGACTAGTCTCACGGGAAAACTCAGTCACGTGAGGGGAAATCTTAGTCACTAAGGAATTAGTGTCATCGGAAAAATGAGTCACCGGATGGGAAAATCGTAGTCAATGGACTAGTTTCAATGGCAAAACCTAGTAAATTAACCTCTTTGTGTTGGAATAACTCGAAAACCTGACCATTGTGACTACTCTCATGGGAAAACTCAGCCACAGGAGGGGGAAACATAGTCACTAAGGAATTAGTGCCATGGGACTAATGAGTCAACTAATGGGAAAACCTTAGTCACCGAACGAGTTTCCATGGCAAATCCTAGTAAAGTAACATCTTTGTGTGGGAAAAACGTGAAAACCTTGTCACTGTGAGCAGTCTCATCGGAAAACTCAGTCGCGGGAGGGGAAAACTTAGTCACAAAGTAATTCGTGTCATGAAAAAACTGAGTCACCGTTTGGGAAAATTTTACTCACCGGACGAGTTTCAATGGAAAATACTTGTAAAGTAACCTCTTTGGGTGGGAAAATATCGAGAACCTCATCACCTTGACTAGTCTCACGGGAAAACTCAGTCACGTGAGGGGAAAACTTAGTCACTAAGGAATTAGTGTCATGGGAATAATGAGTCACCGGATGGGAAAACCTTAGTCAATGGACTAGTTTCAATGGCAAAACCTAGTAAATTAACCTCTTTGTGTTGGAATAACTCGAAAGCCTGACCACTGTGAGTAGTCTCATGGGAAAACTCAACCACAGGAGGGGGAAACTTAGTCACTAAGGAATTAGTGCCATGGGACTAATGAGTCAACTAATGGGAAAACCTTAGTCAACGAACGAGTTTCTATGGCAAATCCTAGTAAAGTATCATCTTTGTGTGGGAAAAACTCGAAAACCATGTCACTGTGAGTAGTCTCATCGGAAAACTCAGACGCGGGAGGGGAAAACATAGTCACAAAGGAATTCGTGTCATGGAAAAACTGAGTCACCGTTTGGGAAAATTTTACTCACCGGACGAGTTTCAATGGAAAATACTTGTAAAATAACCTCTTTGTGTGGGAAAAACTCGAGAACCTCATCACCTTGACTAGTCTCACGGGAAAACTCAGTCACGTGAGGGGAAAACTTATTCACTAAGGAATTAGTATCATGGGAAAAATGACTCACCGGATGGGAAAACCTTAGTCAATAGACTAGTTTCAATGGCAAAACCTAGTAAAATAACCTCTTGTGTTGGAATAACTCGAAAACCTAACCACTGTGAGTAGTCTCATGGGAAAACTCAGCCACAGGAGGGGGAAACTTAGTCACTAAGGAATTAGTGCCATGGGACTAATGAGTCAACTAATGGGAAAACCTTAGTCACCGAACGAGTTTCCATGGCAAATCCTAGTAAAGTAACATCTTTGTGTGGGAAAAACTCGAAAACCTTGTCACTGTGAGCAGTCTCATCAGAAAACTCAGTCGCGGGAGGGGAAAACTTAGTCACAAAGGAATTCGTGTCATGGAAAAAATGAGTCACCGGATGGGAAAATTTTACTCACCGGACAAGTTTCAATGGAAAATACTTGTAAAATAACCTCTTTGTGTGGGAAAAACTCGAGAACCTCATCACCTTGACTAGTCTCACGGGAAAACTCAGTCACGTGAGGGGAAAACTTAGTCACTAAGGAATTAGTGTCATGGGAAAAATGAGTCACCGGAAGGGAAAACCTTAGTCAATGGACTAGGTTTAATGGAAAAACCTAGTAAATTAACCTCTTTGTTTTGGAATAACTCGAAAACCTGACCACTGTGAGTAGTCTCATGGGAAAACTCAGCCACAGGAGGGGGAAACTTAGTCACTAAGGAATTAGTGCCATGGGACTAATGAGTCAACTAATGGGAAAACCTTAGTCACCGAACGAGTTTCCATGGCAAGTCCTAGTAAAGTAACATATTTGTGTGGGAAAAACTAGAAAACCTTGTCACTGTGAGTAGTCTCATCGGAAAACTCAGTCGCGGGAGGGGAAAACTTAGTCACAAAGGAATTCGTGTCATGGAAAAAATGAGTCACCGGATGGGAAAATTTTACTCACCGGACGAGTTTCAATGGAAAATACTTGTTAAATAACCTCTTTGTGTGGGAAAAACTCGAGAACCTCATCACCTTGACTAGTCTCACGGGAAAACTCAGTCACGTGAGGGGAAAACTTAGTCACTAAGGAATTAGAATCATGGGAAGAATGACTCACCGGATGGGAAAACCTTAGTCAATGGACTAGTTTCAATGGCAAAACCTAGTAAAATAACCTCTTTGTGTTGGAATAACGCGAAAACCTGGCCACTGTGACTAGTCTCATGGGAAAACTCAGCCACAAGAGGGGGAAACTTAGCACTAAGGAATTAGTGCCATGGGACTAATGAGTCAACTAATGGGAAAACCTTAGTCACCGAACGAGTTTCCATGGCAAATCCTAGTAAAGTAACATCTTTGTGTGGGAAAAACTAGAAAACCTTGTCACAGTGAGTAGTCTCATCGGAAAAATCAGTCGCGGGAGGGGAAAACTTAGTCACAAAGGAATTCGTGTCATGGAAAAAATGAGTCACCGGATGGGAAAATTTTACTCACCGGACGAGTTTCAATGGAAAATACTTGTTAAATAACCTCTTTGTGTGGGAAAAACTCGAGAACCTCATCACCTTGACTAGTCTCACGGGAAAACTCAGTCACGTGAGGGGAAAACTTAGTCACTAAGGAATTAGTGTCATGGGAAAAATGACTCACCGGATGGGAAAACCTTAGTCAATGGACTAGTTTCAATGGCAAAACCTAGTAAAATAACCTCTTTGTGTTGGAATAACGCGAAAACCTGGCCACTGTGACTAGTCTCATGGGAAAACTCAGCCACAAGAGGGGGAAACTTAGCACTAAGGAATTAGTGCCATGGGACTAATGAGTCAACTAATGGGAAAACCTTAGTCACCGAACGAGTTTCCATGGCAAATCCTAGTAAAGTGACATCTTTGTGTGGGAAAAACTAGAAAACCTTGTCACTGTGAGCAGTCTCATCGGAAAAATCAGTCGCAGGAGGGGAAAACTTAGTCACAAAGGAATTCGTGTCATGGAAAAAATGAGTCACCGGATGGGAAAATTTTACTCACCGAACGAGTTTCAATGGTAAATACTTGTAAAATAACCTCTTTGTGTGGGAAAAACTCGAGAACCTCATCACCTTGACTAGTCTCACGGGAAAACTCAGTCACGTGAGTGGAAAACTTAGTCACTAAGGAATTAGTGTCATGGGAAAAATGAGTCACCGGATGGGAAAACCTTAGTCAATGGACTAGTTTCAATGGCAAAACCTAGTAAATTAACCTCTTTGTGTTGGAATAACTCGAAAACCTAACCACTGTGAGTAGTCTAATGGGAAAACTCAGCCACAGGAGGGGGAAACTTAGTCACTAAGGAATTTGTGCCATGGGACTAATGAGTCAACTAATGGGAAAACCTTAGTCACCGAGCGAGTTTCCATGGCAAGTCCTAGTAAAGTAACATATTTGTGTGGGAAAAACTAGAAAACCTTGTCACTGTGAGTAGTCTCATCGGAAAACTCAGTCGCGGGAAGGGAAAACTTAGTCACAAAGGAATTCGTGTCATGGAAAAAATGAGTCACCGGATGGGAAAATTTTACTCACCGGACGAGTTTCAATGGAAAATACATGTTAAATAACCTCTTTGTGTGGGAAAAACTCGAGAACCTCATCACCTTGACTAGTCTCACGGGAAAACTCAATCACGTGAGTGGAAAACTTAGTCACTAAGGAATTAGTGTCATGGGAAAAATGACTCACCGGATAAGAAAACCTTAGTCAATGGACTAGTTTCAATGGCAAAACCTAGTAAATTAACCTCTTTGTGTTGGAATAACTCGAAAACCTGACCACTGTGAGTAGTCTCATGGGAAAACTCAGCCACAGGAGGGGGAAACTTAGTCACTAAGGAATTAGTGCCATGGGACTAATGAGTCAACTAATGGGAAAACCTTAGTCGCCGAACGAGTTTCCATGGCAAATCCTAGTAAAGTAACATCTTTGTGTGGGAAAAACTCGAAAACCTTGTCACTGTGAGCAGTCTCATCGGAAAACTCAGTCGCGGGAGGGGAAAACTTAGTCACAAAGGAATTCGTGTCATAGAAAAACTGAGTCACCGTTTGGGAAAATTTTACTCACCGGACGAGTTTCAATGGAAAATACTAGTAAAATAACCTCTTTGGTGGGAAAATATCGAGAACCTCATCACCTTGACTAGTCTCATGGGAAAACTCAGTCACGTGAGGGGAAAACTTAGTCACTAAGGAATTAGTGTCATGGGAAAAATGAGTCACCGGATGGGAAAACCTTAGTCAATGAATTAGGTTCAATGGCAAAACCTAGTAAATTAACCTCTTTGTGTTGGAATAACTCGAAAACCTGACCACTGTGAGTAGTGTCATGGGAAAACTCAGCCACAGGAGGGGGAAACTTAGTCACTAAGGAATTAATGCCATGGGACTAATGAGTCAACTAATGGGAAAACCTTAGTCACCGAACGAGTTTCCATGGGAAATCCTAGTAAAGTAACAAATTTATGTGGGAAAAACTAGAAAACCTTGTCACTGTGAGTAGTCTCATCGGAAAACTCAGTCGCGGAACGGGAAAACTTAGTCACAAAGGAATTCGTGTCATGGAAAAAATGAGTCACCGGATGGGAAAATTTTACTCACCGGACGAGTTTCAATGGAAAATACTTGTTAAATAACCTCTTTGTGTGGGAAAAACTCGAGAACCTCATCACCTTGACTAGTCTCACGGGAAAACTCAGTCACGTGAGGGGAAAACTTAGTCACTAAGGAATTAGTGTCATGGGAAAAATGAGTCACCGGATGGGAAAACCTTAGTCAATGGATTAGGTTCAATTGCAAAACCTAGTAAATTAACCTCTTTGTGTTGGAATAACTCGAAAACCTGACCACTGTGAGTAGTCTCATGGGAAAACTCAGCCACAGGAGGGGGAAACTTAGTCACTAAGGAATTAGTGCCATGGGACTAATGAGTCAACTAATGGGAAAACCTTAGTCACCGAACGAGTTTCCATGGCAAATCCTAGTAAAGTAACAAATTTGTGTGGGAAAAACTAGAAAACCTTGTCACTGTGAGCAGTCTCATCGGAAAACTCAGTCGCGGGAGGGGAAAACTTAGTCACAAAGGAATTCGTGTCACGGAAAAACTGAGTCACTGTTTGGGAAAATTTTACTCACCGGACGAGTTTCAATGGAAAATACTTGTAAAATAACCTCTTTGGATGGGAAAATATCGAAAACCTCATCACCTTGACTAGTCTCACGGGAAAACTCAGTCACGTGAGGGGAAAACTTAGTCACTAAGGAATTAGTGTCATGGGAAAAATGAGTCACCGGATGGGAAAACCTTAGTCAATGGACTAGTTTCAATGGCAAAACCTAGTAAAATAACCTCTTTGTGTTGGAATAACTCGAAAACCTGACCACTGTGAGTAGTCTCATGGGAAAACTCAGCCACAGGAGGGGGAAACTTAGTCACTAAGGAATTAGTGCCATGGGACTAATTAGTCAACTAATGGGAAAACCTTAGTCACCGAACGAGTTTCCATGGCAAATCCTAGTAAAGTAACATATTTGTGTGGGAAAAACTAGAAAACCTTTTTCACTGTGAGTAGTCTCATCGGAAAACTCAGTCGCGGGAGGGGAAAACTTAGTCACAAAGGAATTCGTGTCATGGAAAAAATCAGTCACCGGATGGGAAAATTTTATTCACCGGACGAGTTTCAATGGAAAATACTTGTAAAATAACCTCTTTGTGTGGGAAAAACTCGAGAACCTCATCACCTTGACTAGTCTCACGGGAAAACTCAGTCACGTGAGGGGAAAACTTAGTCACTAAGGAATTAGTGTCATGGGAAAAATGAGTCACCGGATGGGAAAACCTTAGTCAATGGACTAGTTTCAATGGCAAAACCTAGTAAAATAACCTCTTTGTGTTGGAATAACTCGAAAACCTTGCCACTGTGAGTAGTCTCATGGGAAAACTCAGCCACAGGAGGGGGAAACTTAATCACTAAGGAATTAGTGCCATGGGACATAATGAGTCAACTAATGGGAAAACCTTAGTCACCGAACGAGTTTCCATGGCAAATCTTAGTAAAGTAACATCTTTGTGTGGGAAAAACTCGAAAACCTTGTCACTGTGAGTAGTCTCATCGGAAAACTCAGTCGCGGGAGGGGAAAACTTAGTCACAAAGGAATTCGTGTCATGGAAAAACTGAGTCACCGTTTGGGAAAATTTTACTCACCGGACGAGTTTCAATGGAAAATACTTGTAAAATAACCTCTTTGGGTGGGAAAATATCGAGAACCTCATCACCTTGACTAGTCTCACGGGAAAACTCAGTCACGTGAGGGGAAAACTTAGTCACTAAGGAATTAGTGTCATGGGAAAAATGAGTCACCGGATGGGAAAACTTTAGTCAATGGACTAGTTTCAATGGCAAAACCTAGTAAAATAACCTCTTTGTGTTGGAATAACGCGAAAACCTGGCCACTGTGACTAGTCTCATGGGAAAACTCAGCCACAAGAGGGGGAAACTTAGAACTAAGGAATTAGTGCCATGGGACTAATGAGTCAACTAATGGGAAAACCTTAGTCACCGAACGAGTTTCCATGGCAAATCCTAGTAAAGTAACATATTTGTGTGGGAAAAACTCGAAAACCTTGTCACTGTGAGTAGTCTCATCGGAAAACTCAGTCGCGGGAGGGGAAAACTTAGTCACAAAGGAATTCGTGTCATTGAAAAAATGAGTCACCGAATGGGAAAATTTTACACACCGGACGAGTTTCAATGGAAAATACTTGTAAAATAACCTCTTTGTGTGGGAAAAACTCAGGAACCTTATCACCTTGACTAGTCTCACGGGAAAACTCAGTCACGTGAGGGGAAAACTTAGTCACTAAGGAATTAGTGTCGTCGGAAAAATGAGTCACCGGATGGGAAAATCTTAGTCAATGGACTAGTTTCAATGGCAAAACCTAGTAAATTAACCTCTTTGTGTTGGAATAACTCGAAAACCTGGCCACTGTGAGTAGTCTCATGGGAAAACTCAGCCACAGGAGGGGAAAACTTAGTCACTAAGGAATTAGTGCCATGGGACTAATTAGTCAACTAATGGGAAAACCTTAGTCACCGAACGAGTTTCCATGGCAAATCCTAGTAAAGTAACATCTTTGTGTGGGAAAAACTAGAAAACCTTGTCACTGTGAGTAGTCTCATCGGAAAAATAAGTCGCGGGAGGGGAAAACTTAGTCACAAAGGAATTCGTGTCATGCAAAAAATGAGTCACCGGATGGGAAAATTTTACTCACCGGACGAGTTTCAATGGAAAATACTTGTAAAATAACCTCTTTGTGTGGGAAAAACTCGAGAACCTCATCACCTTGACTAGTCTCACGGGAAAACTCAGTCACGTGAGGGGAAAACTTAGTCACTAAGAAATTAGTGTCATGGGAAAAATGAGTCACCGGATGGGAAAACCTTACTCAATGGACTAGTTTCAATGGCAAAACCTAGTAAAATAACCTCTTTGTATTGGAATAACTCGAAAACCTGGCCACTGTGAGTGGTCTCATGGGAAAACACAGCCACAGGAGGGGGAAACTTACTCACTAAGGAATTAGTACCATGGGACTAATGACTCAACTAAGGGGAAAACCTTAGTCAACGAACGAGTTTCCATGGCAAATCCTAGTAAAGTAACATTTAGTCACAAAGGAATTCGTGTCATGGAAAAACTGAGTCACCGTTTGGGAAAATTTTACACACCGGACGAGTTTCAATGGAAAATACTTGTAAAATAACCTCGTTGGGTGGGAAAAACTAGAAAACCTTGTCACTGTGAGTAGTCTCATCGGAAAAATCAGTCGCAGGAGGGGAAAACTTAGTCACAAAGGAAGTCGTTTTATGGAAAAAATGAGTCACCGGATGGGAAAATTTTACGCACCGGACGAGTTTCAATGGAAAATACTTGTAAAATAACCTCTTTGTGTGGGAAAAACTCGAGAACCTCATCACCTTGACTAGCCTCACGGGAAAACTCAGTCACGTGAGGGGAAAAATTAGTCACTAAGAAATTAGTATCATGGGAAAAATGAGTCACCGGATGGGAAAACCTTACTCAATGGACTAGTTTCAATGGCAAAACATAGTAAATTAACCTCTTTGTGTTGGAATAACTCGAACACCTGACCACTGTGAGCAGTCTCATGGGAAAACTCAGCCACAGGAGGGGGAAACTTAGTCACTAAGGAATTAGTGCCATGGGACTAATGAGTCAACTAATGGGAAAACCTTAGTCACCGAACGAGTTTCCATGGCAAATCCTAGTAAAGTAACATCTTTGTGTGGGAAAAACTCGAAAACCTTGTCACTGTGAGCAGTCTCATCGGAAAACTCAGTCGCGGGAGGGGAAAACTTAGTCACAAAGAAATTCGTGTCATGGAAAAACTGAGTCACCGTTTGGGAAAATTTTACTCACCGGACGAGTTTCAATGGAAAATACTTGTAAAATAACCTCTTTGGATGGGAAAATATCGAAAACCTCATCACCTTGACTAGTCTCACGGGAAAACTCAGTCACGTGAGGGGAAAACATAGTCAATAAGGAATTAGTGTCATGGGAAAAATGACTCACCGGATGGGAAAACCTTAGTCAATGGACTAGTTTCAATGGCAAAACCTAGTAAAATAACCTCTTGTGTTGGAATAACTCGAAAACCTGACCACTGTGAGTAGTCTCATGGGAAAACTCAGCCACAGGAGGGGGAAACTTAGTCACTAAGGAATTAGTGCCATGGGACTAATGAGTCAACTAATGGGAAAACCTTAGTCACCGAACGAGTTTCCATGGCAAATCCTAGTAAAGTAACATATTTGTGTGGGAAAAACTAGAAAACCTTGTCACTGTGAGTAGTCTCATCGGAAAACTCAGTCGTGGGAGGGGAAAACTTAGTCACAAAGGAATTCGTGTCATGGAAAAAATGAGTCACCGGATGGGAAAATTTTACGCACCGGACGAGTTTCAATGGAAAATACTTGTAAAATAACCTCTTTGTGTGGGAAAAACTCGAGAACCTCATCACCTTGACTAGTCTCACGGGAAAACTCAGTCACGTGAGGGAAAACTTAGTCACTAAGAAATTAGTGTCATGGGAAAAATGAGTCACCGGATGGGAAAACCTTACTCAATGGACTAGTTTCAATGGCAAAACCTAGTAAAATAACCTCTTTGTATTGGAATAACTCGAAAACCTGGCCACTGTGAGTGGTCTCATGGGAAAACACAGCCACAGGAGGGGGGAACTTAGTCACTAAGGAATTAGTACCATGGGACTAATGACTCAACTAAGGGGAAAACCTTAGTCACCGAACGAGTTTCCATGGCAAATCCTAGTAAAGTAACATTTAGTCACAAAGGAATTCGTGTCATGGAAAAACTGAGTCACCGTTTGGGAAAATTTTACTCACCGGACGAGTTTCAATGGAAAATACTTGTAAAATAACCTCTTTGGGTGGGAAAAACTAGAAAACCTTGTCACTGTGAGTAGTCTCATCGGAAAAATCAGTCGCAGGAAGGGAAAACTTAGTCACAAAGGAAGTCGTTTTATGGAAAAAATGAGTCACCGGATGGGAAAATTTTACGCACCGGACGAGTTTCAATGGAAAATACTTGTAAAATAACCTCTTTGTGTGGGAAAAACTCGAGAACCTCATCACCTTGACTAGTCTCACGGGAAAACTCAGTCAGGTGAGGGGAAAACTTAGTCACTAAGAAATTAGTGTCATGGGAAAAGTGAGTCACCGGATGGGAAAACCTTACTCAATGGACTAGTTTCAATGGCAAAACCTAGTAAAATAACCTCTTTTTGTTGGAATAACTCGAAAACCTGACCACTGTGAGTAGTCTAATGGGAAAACTCAGCCACAGGAGGGGGAAACTTAGTCACTAAGGAATTAGTTCCATGGGACTAATGAGTCAACTAATGGGAAAACCTTAGTCACCGAACGAGTTTCCATGGCAAATCCTAGTAAAGTAACATCTTTGTGTGGGAAAAACTCGAAAACCTTGTCACTGTGAGTAGTCTCATCAGAAAACTCAGTGGCGGATGGGGAAAACTTAGTCACAAAGGAAGTCGTGTCATGGAAAAACTGAGTCACCGTTTGGGAAAATTTTACTCACCGGACGAGTTTCAATGGAAAATACTTGTAAAATAACCTCTTTGGGTGGGAAAAACTCGAGAACCTTATCACCTTGACTAGTCTCACGGGAAAACTCAGTCACGTGAGGGGAAAACTTAGTCACTAAGCAATTAGTGTCATCGGAAAAATGAGTCACCGGATGGGAAAACCTTTGTCAATGGACTAGTTTCAATGGCAAAACCTTGTAATTAACCTCTTTGTGTTGGAATAACTCGAAAACCTGGCCACTGTGAGTAGTCTCATGCGAAAACACAGCCACAGGAGGGGGAAACTTAGTCACTAAGGAATTAGTGCCATGGGACTAATGAGTCAACTAATGGGAAAACCTTAGTCACCGAACCAGTTTCCATGGCAAATCCTAGTAAAGTAACATCTTTGTGTGGGAAAATCTCGAAAACCTTGTCACTGTGAGTCGTCTCATCAGAAAACTCAGTTGCGGGAGGGGAAAACTTAGTCACAACGGAATTTGTGTCATGGAAAAACTGAGTCACCGTTTGGGAAAATTTTACTCACCGGACGAGTTTCAATGGAAAATACTTGTAAAATAACCTCTTTGGGTAGGAAAAACTCGAGAACCTTATCACCTTGACTAGTCTCACGGGAAAACACAGTCACGTGAGGGGAAAACTTAGTCACTAAGGAATTAGTGTCATCGGAAAAATTAGTCACCGGATGGGAAAACCTTAGTCAATGGACTAGTTTCAATGGCAAAACCTAGTAAATTAACCTCTTTGTGTTGGAATAACTCGAAAACCTGGCCACTGTGAGTAGTCTCATGGGAAAACTCAGCCACAAGAGGGGGAAACTTAGTCACTAAGGAATTAGTGCCATGGGACTAATGAGTCAACTAATGGGAAAACCATAGTCACCGAACGAGTTTCCATGGCAAATCCTAGTAAAGTAACATCTTTGTGTGGGAAAAACTAGAAAACCTTGTCACTGTGAGTAGTCTCATCGGAAAAATCAGTCGCGGGAGGGGAAAACTTAGTCACAAAGGAATTCGTGTCATGGAAAAAATGAGTCACCGGATGGGAAAATTTTACTCACCGGACAAGTTTCAATGGAAAATACTTGTAAAATAACCTCTTTGTGGGGGAAAAACTCGAGAACCTCATCACCTTGACTAGTCTCACGGGAAAACTCAGTCACGTGAGGGGAAAACTTAGTCACTAAGAAATTAGTGTCATGGGAAAAATGAGTCACCGGATGGGAAAATCTTAGTCAATGGACTAGTTTCAATGGCAAAACCTAGTAATATAACCTCTTTGTGTTGGAATAACTCGAAAACCTGACCACTGTGAGTAGTCTCATGGGAAAATACAACCACAGGAGGGGGAAACTTAGTCACTAAGGACTTAGTGCCATGGGAGTAATGACTCAACTAAGGAGAAAACCTTAGTCACCGAACGTGTTTCCAAGGCAAATCCTAGTAAAGTAACATTTTTGTGTGGGAAAAACTAGAAAACCTTGTCACTGTCAGTAGACTCATTGGAAAACTCAGTCGTGGGAGGGGAAAACTTAGTCACAAAGGAATTCGTGTTATGGAAAAAATGAGTCACCGGATGGGAAAAGTTTACTCACATGACGAGTTTCAATGGAAAATACTTTTAATATAACCTCTTTGTGTGGGAAAAACTCGAGAACCTCATCACCTTGACTAGTGTCACGGGAAAACTCAGTCACGTGAGGGGAAAACTTAGTCACTAAGGAATTAGTGTCATGGGAAAAATGAGTCACCGGATGGGAAAACCTTAGTCAATGGACTAGTTTCAATGGCAAAACCTAGTAAATTAATCTCTTTGTGTTGGAATAACTCGAAAACCTGACCACTGTGAGTAGTCTCATGATAAAACTCAGCCACAGGAGGGGGAAACTTAGTCACTAGGGATTAGTGCCATGGGACTAATGAGTCAACTAATGGGAAAACCTTAGTCACCGAACTAGTTTCCATGGCAAATCCTAGTATAGTAACATCTTTGTGTGGGAAAAACTAGAAAACCTTGTCACTGTGAGTAGTCTCATCGGAAAACTCAGTCGCGGGAGGGGAAAACTTAGTCACAAAGGAATTCGTGTCATAGAAAAAATGAGTCACCGGATGGGAAAATTTTACTCACCGGACGAGTTTCAATGGAAAATACTTGTAAAATAACCTCTTTGTGTGGGAAAAACTCGAGAACCTCATCACCTTGACTAGTCTCACGGGAAAACTCAGTCACGTGAGCGGAAAACTTAGTCACAAAGGAATTCGTGTCATGGAAAAAATGAGTCACCGGATGGGAAAATTTTACTCACCGGACGAGTTTCAATGGAAAATACTTGTAAAATAACCTCTTTGTGTGGGAAAAACTCAAGAAGCTCATCACCTTGACTAGTCTCACGGGAAAACTCAGTCACGTGAGGGGAAAACTTAGTCACTAAGAAATTAGTGTCATGGGAAAAATGAGTCACCGGATGGGAAAATCTCAGTCAATGGACTAGTTTCAATGGCAAAACCTAGTAATATAACCTCTTTGTGTTGGAATAACTCGAAAACCTGGCCACTGTGAGTAGTCTCATGGGAAAACACAGCCACAAGAGGGGGAAACTTAGTCACTAAGGAATTAGTGCCATGGGACTAATGACTCAACTAAGGGGAAAACCTTAGTCACCGAACGAGTTTCCATGGCAAATCCTAGTAAAGTAACATCTTTGTGTGGGAAAAACTAGAAAACCTTGTCACTGTAAGTAGTCTCATCGGAAAACTCAGTCGCTGGAGGGGAAAACTTAGTCACAAAGGAATTCGTGTCATGGAAAAACTGAGTCACCGTATGGGATAATTTTACTCACCGGACGAGTTTCAATGGAAAATACTTGTAAAATAACCTCTGTGGGTGGGAAAAACTCGAGAACCTCATCACCTTGACTAGTCTCACGGGAAAACTCAGTCATGTGAGGGGAAAACATAGTCACAAAGGATTTTGTGTCATCGAAAAAATGAGTCACCGGATGAGAAAATTTTACTCACCGAACGAGTTTCAATGGAAAATACTTGTAAAATAACCTCTTTGTGTGGGAAAAACTCGACAACCTCACCACCTTGACTAGTCTCACGGGAAAACTCAGTCATGTGAGGGGAAAACTTAGTCACTAAGGAATTAGTGTCATGGGAAAAATGAGTCACCGGATGGGAAAACCTTAGTCAATGGACTAGTTTCAATTGCAAAACCTAGTAATTAACCTCTTTGTGTTGGAATAACTCGAAAACCTGGCCACTGTGAGTAGTCTCATGGGAAAACTCAGCCATAGGAGGGGGAAACTTAGTCACTAAGGAATTAGTGCCATGGGACTAATGAGTCAACTAATGGGAAAACCTTAGTCACCGAACGAGTTTCCAAGGCAAATCCAAGTAAAGTAACATCTTTGTGTGGGAAAAACTAGAAAACCTTGTCACTGTCAGTAGTCTCATCGGAAAACTCAGTCGCGGGAGGGGAAAACTTAGTCACAAAGGAATTCGTGTTATGGAAAAAATGAGTCACCGGATGGGAAAAGTTTACTCACATGACGAGTTTCAATGGAAAATACTTTTAAAATAACCTCTTTGTGTGGGAAAAACTCGAGAACCTCATCACCTTGACTTGTCTCACGGGAAAACTCAGTCGCGTGAGGGGAAAACTTAGTCACTAAGGAATTAGTGTCATGGGAAAAATGAGTCACCGGATGGGAAAACCTTAGTCAATGGACTCGTTTCAATGGCAAAACCTAGTAAATTAACCTCTTTGTGTTGGAATAACTCGAAAACCTGACCACTATGAGTAGTCTCATGGGAAAACTCAGCCACAGGAGGGGGAAACTTAGTAACTAGGGATTAGTGCCATGTGACTAATGAGTCAACTAATGGGAAAACCTTAGTCACCGAACTAGTTTCCATGGCAAATCCTAGTATAGTAACATCTTTGTGTGGGAAAAACTAGAAAACCTTGTCACTATGAGTAGTCTCATCGGAAAACTCAGTCGCGGGAGGGGAAAACTTAGTCACAAAGGAATTCGTGTCATGGAAAAAATGAGTCACCGGATGGGAAAATTTTACTCACCGGACGAGTTTCAATGGAAAATACTTGTAAAATAACCTCTTTGTGTGGGAAAAACTCGAGAACCTCATCACCTTGACTAGTCTCACGGGAAAACTCAGTCACGTGAGGGGAAAACTTAGTCACTAAGAAATTAGTGTCATGGGAAAAATGAGTCACCGGATGGGAAAATCTCAGTCAATGGACTAGTTTCAATGGCAAAACCTAGTAATTAACCTCTTTGTGTTGGAATAACTCGAAAACCTGGCCACTGTGAGTAGTCTCATGGGAAAACTCTGCCATAGGAGGGGGAAACTTAGTCACTAAGGAATTAGTGCCATGGGACTAATGAGTCAACTAATGGGAAAACCTTAGTCACCGAACGAGTTTCCATGGCAAATCCTTGTAAAGTAACATCTTTGTGTGGGAAAAACTAGAAAACCTTGTCACTGTCAGTAGTCTCATCGGAAAACTCAGTCGCGGGAGGGGAAAACTTAGTCACAAAGGAATTCGTGTTATGGAAAAAATGAGTCACCGGATGGGAAAAGTTTACTCACATGACGAGTTTCAATGGAAAATACTTTTAAAATAACCTCTTTGTGTGGGAAAAACTCGAGAACCTCATCACCTTGACTTGTCTCACGGGAAAACTCAGTCGCGTGAGGGGAAAACTTAGTCACTAAGGAATTAGTGTCATGGGAAAAATGAGTCACCGGATGGGAAAACCTTAGTCAATGGACTAGTTTCAATGGCAAAACCTAGTAAATTAATCTCTTTGTGTTGGAATAACTCGAAAACCTGACCACTGTGAGTAGTCTCATGATAAAACTCAGCCACAGGAGGGGGAAACTTAGTCACTAGCGATTAGTGCCATGGGACTAATGAGTCAACTAATGGGAAAACCTTAGTCACCGAACTAGTTTCCATGGCAAATCCTAGTATAGTAACATCTTTGTGTGGGAAAAACTAGAAAACCTTGTCACTGTGAGTAGTCTCATCGGAAAACTCAGTCGCGGGAGGGGAAAACTTAGTCACAAAGGAATTCGTGTCATAGAAAAAATGAGTCACCGGATGGGAAAATTTTACTCACCGGACGAGTTTCAATGGAAAATACTTGTAAAATAACCTCTTTGTGTGGGAAAAACTCGAGAACCTCATCACCTTGACTAGTCTCACGGGAAAACTCAGTCACGTGAGCGGAAAACTTAGTCACAAAGGAATTCGTGTCAGGGAAAAAATGAGTCACCGGATGGGAAAATTTTACTCACCGGACGAGTTTCAATGGAAAATACTTGTAAAATAACCTCTTTGTGTGGGAAATACTCGACAACCTCACCACCTTGACTAGTCTCACGGGAAAACTCAGTCATGTGAGGGGAAAACTTAGTCACTAAGGAATTAGTGTCATGGGAAAAATGAGTCACCGGATGGGAAAACCTTAGTCAATGGACTAGTTTCAATTGCAAAACCTAGTAATTAACCTCTTTTTGTTGGAATAACTCGAAAACCTGGCCACTGTGAGTAGTCTCATGGGAAAACTCAGCCATAGGAGGGGGAAACTTAGTCACTAAAGAATTAGTGCCATGGGACTAATGACTCAACTAATGGGAAAACCTTAGTCACCGAACGAGTTTCCAAGGCAAATCCAAGTAAAGTAACATCTTTGTGTGGGAAAAACTAGAAAACCTTGTCACTGTCAGTAGTCTCATCGGAAAACTCAGTCGCGGGAGGGGAAAACTTAGTCACAAAGGAATTCGTGTTATGGAAAAAATGAGTCACCGGATGGGAAAAGTTTACTCACATGACGAGTTTCAATGGAAAATACTTTTAAAATAACCTCTTTGTGTGGGAAAAACTCGAGAACCTCATCACCTTGACTTGTCTCACGGGAAAACTCAGTCGCGTGAGGGGAAAACTTAGTCACTAAGGAATTAGTGTCATGGGAAAAATGAGTCACCGAATGGGAAAACCTTAGTCAATGGACTAGTTTCAATGGCAAAACCTAGTAAATTAACCTCTTTGTGTTGGAATAACTCGAAAACCTGACCACTGTGAGTAGTCTCATGGGAAAACTCAGCCAAAGGAGGGGGAAACTTAGTAACTAGGGATTAGTGCCATGTGACTAATGAGTCAACTAATGGGAAAACCTTAGTCACCGAACTAGTTTCCATGGCAAATCTTTGTAAAGTAACATCTTTGTGTGGGAAAAACTAGAAAACCTTGTCACTGTCAGTAGTCTCATCGGAAAACTCAGTCGCGGGAGGGGAAAACTTAGTCACAAAGGAATTCGTGTTATGGAAAAAATGAGTCACCGGATGGGAAAAGTTTACTCACATGACGAGTTTCAATGGAAAATACTTGTAATATAACCTCTGTGGGTGGGAAAAACTCGAGAATCTCATCATCTTGACTAGTCTCACGGGAAAACTCAGTCACGTGAGGGGAAAACATAGTCACTAAGGAATTAGTGTCATGGGAAAAATGAGTCACCGGATGGGAAAACCTTAGTCAATGGACTAGTTTCAATGGAAAAACCTAGTAAATTATCCTCTTTGTGTTGGAATAACTCGAAAACCTGGCCACTGTGAGTAGTCTCTTGGGAAAACTCAGCCACAGGAGGGGGAAACTTAGTCACTAAGGAATTAGTGCCATGGGACTAATGAGTCAACTAATGGGAAAACCTTGGTCACCGAACGAGTTTCCATGGTAAATCCTAGTAAAGTAACATCTTTGTGTGGGAAAAACTAGAAAACCTTGTCACTGTCAGTAGTCTCATCGGAAAACTCAGTCGCGGGAGGGGAAAACTTAGTCGCAAAGGATTTCGTGTCATGGAAAAAATGAGTCACCGGATGGGAAAATTTTACTCACCGGACGAGTTTCAATGGAAAATACTTGTAAAATAACCTCTTTGTGTGGGAAAAACTCGACAACCTCACCACCTTGACTAGTCTCACGGGAAAACTCAGTCATGTGAGGGGAAAACTTAGTCACTAAGGAATTAGTGTCATGGGAAAAATGAGTCACCGGATGGGAAAACCTTAGTCAATGGACTAGTTTCAATTGCAAAACCTAGTAATTAACCTCTTTGTGTTGGAATAACTCGAAAACCTGGCCACTGTGAGTAGTCTCATGGGAAAACTCAGCCATAGGAGGGGGAAACTTAGTCACTAAGGAATTAGTGCCATGGGACTAATGACTCAACTAATGGGAAAACCTTAGTCACCGAACGAGTTTCCAAGGCAAATCCAAGTAAAGTAACATCTTTGTGTGGGAAAAACTAGAAAACCTTGTCACTGTCAGTAGTCTCATCGGAAAACTCAGTCGCGGGAGGGGAAAACTTAGTCACAAAGGAATTCGTGTTATGGAAAAAATGAGTCACCGGATGGGAAAAGTTTACTCACATGGCGAGTTTCAATGGAAAATACTTTTAAAATAACCTCTTTGTGTGGGAAAAACTCGAGAACCTCATCACCTTGACTTGTCTCACGGGAAAACTCAGTCGCGTGAGGGGAAAACTTAGTCACTAAGGAATTAGTGTCTTGGGAAAAATGAGTCACCGAATGGGAAAGCCTTAGTCAATGGACTAGTTTCAATGGCAAAACCTAGTAAATTAACCTCTTTGTGTTGGAATAACTCGAAAACCTGACCACTGTGAGTAGTCTCATGGGAAAACTCAGCCACAGGAGGGGGAAACTTAGTAACTAGGGATTAGTGCCATGTGACTAATGAGTCAACTAATGGGAAAACCTTAGTCACCGAACTAGTTTCCATGGCAAATCCTTGTAAAGTAACATCTTTGTGTGGGAAAAACTAGAAAACCTTGTCACTGTCAGTAGTCTCATCGGAAAACTCAGTCGCTGGAGGGGAAAACTTAGTCACAAAGGAATTCGTGTTATGGAAAAAATGAGTCACCGGATGGGAAAAGTTTACTCACATGACGAGTTTCAATGGAAAATACTTGTAAAATAACCTCTGTGGGTGGGAAAAACTCGAGAATCTCATCATCTTGACTAGTCTCACGGGAAAACTCAGTCACGTGAGGGGAAAACATAGTCACTAAGGAATTAGTGTCATGGGAAAAATGAGTCACCGGATGGGAAAACCTTAGTCAATGGACTAGTTTCAATGGAAAAACCTAGTAAATTATCCTCTTTGTGTTGGAATAACTCGAAAACCTGGCCACTGTGAGTAGTCTCTTGGGAAAACTCAGCCACAGGAGGGGGAAACTTAGTCACTAAGGAATTAGTGCCATGGGACTAATGAGTCAACTAATGGGAAAACCTTAGTCACCGAACGAGTTTCCATGGCAAATCCTAGTAAAGTAACATCTTTGTGTGGGAAAAACTAGAAAACCTTGTCACTGTCAGTAGTCTCATCGGAAAACTCAGTCGCGGGAGGGGAAAACTTAGTCGCAAAGGATTTCGTGTCATGGAAAAAATGAGTCACCGGATGGGAAAATTTAACTCACCGGACGAGTTTCAATGGAAAATACTTGTAAAATAACCTCTTTGTGTGGGAAAAACTCGACAACCTCACCACCTTGACTACTAGTCTCACGGGAAAACTCAGTCACGTGAGGGGAAAACATAGTCACTAAGGAATTAGTGTCATGGGAAAAATGAGTCACCGGATGGGAAAACCTTAGTCAATGGACTAGTTTCAATGGAAAAACCTAGTAAATTATCCTCTTTGTGTTGGAATAACTCGAAAACCTGGCCACTGTGAGTAGTCTCTTGGGAAAACTCAGCCACAGGAGGGGGAAACTTAGTCACTAAGGAATTAGTGCCATGGGACTAATGAGTCAACTAATGGGAAAACCTTAGTCACCGAACGAGTTTCCATGGCAAATCCTAGTAAAGTAACATCTTTGTGTGGGAAAAACTAGAAAACCTTGTCACTGTCAGTAGTCTCATCGGAAAACTCAGTCGCGGGAGGGGAAAACTTAGTCGCAAAGGATTTCGTGTCATGGAAAAAATGAGTCACCGGATGGGAAAATTTAACTCACCGGACGAGTTTCAATGGAAAATACTTGTAAAATAACCTCTTTGTGTGGGAAAAACTAGACAACCTCACCACCTTGACTAGTCTCACGGGAAAACTCAGTCACGTGAGGGGAAAATTTAGTCACTAAGGAATTAGTGTCATGGGAAATATGAGTCACCGGATGGGAAAGCCTTAGTCAATGGACTAGTTTCAATGGCAAAACCTAGTAATTAACCTCTTTGTGTTGGAATAACTCGAAATCCTGGCCACTGTGAGTAGTCTCATGGGAAAACTCTGACATAAGAGGGGGAAACTTAGTCACTAAGGAATTAGTGCCATGGGACTAATGAGTCAACTAATGGGAAAACCTTAGTCACCGAACGAGTTTCCAAGGCAAATCCTAGTAAAGTAACATCTTTGTGTGGGAAAAACTAGAAAACCTTGTCACTGTCAGTAGTCTCATTGGAAAACTCAGTCGTGGGAGGGGAAAACTTAGTCACAAAGGAATTCGTGTTATGGAAAAAATGAGTCAGCGGATGGGAAAAGTTTACTCATATGACGAGTTTCAATGGAAAATACTTTTAAAATAACCTCTTTGTGTGGGAAAAACTCGAGAACCTCATCACCTTGACTAGTCTCACGGGAAAACTCAGTCACGTGACGGGAAAACTTAGTCACTAAGGAATTAGTGTCAAGGGAAAAATGAGTCACCGGATGAGAAAACCTTAGTCAATGGACTAGTTTCAATGGCAAAACCTAGTAAATTAACCTCTTTGTGTTGGAATAACTCGAAAACCTGACCACTGTGAGTAGTCTCATGGGAAAACTCAGCCACAGGAGGGGGAAACTTAGTAACTAGGGATTAGTGCCATGGTACTAATGAGTCAACTAATGGGAAAACCTTAGTCACCGAACTAGTTTCCATGGCAAATCCTAGTATAGTAACATCTTTGTGTGGGAAAAACTAGAAAACCTTGTCACTGTGAGTAGTCTCATCGGAAAACTCAGTCGCTGGAGGGGAAAACTTAGTCACAAAGGAATTCGTGTCATGGAAAAACTGAGTCACCGTATGGGATAATTTTACTCACCGGACGAGTTTTAATGGAAAATACTTGTAAATTAACCTCCGTGGGTGGGAAAAACTCGAGAACCTCATCACCTTGACTACTAGTCTCACGTGCAAACTCAGTCACGTGAGGGGAAAACATAGTCACTAAGGAATTAGTGTCATGGGAAAAATGAGTCACCGGATGGGAAAACCTTAGTCAATGGACTAGTTTCAATGGAAAAACCTAGTAAATTATCCTCTTTGTGTTGGAATAACTCGAAAACCTGGCCACTGTGAGTAGTCTCTTGGGAAAACTCAGCCACAGGAGGGGGAAACTTAGTCACTAAGGAATTAGTGCCATGGGACTAATGAGTCAACTAATGGGAAAACCTTAGTCACCGAACGAGTTTCCATGGCAAATCCTAGTAAAGTAACATCTTTGTGTGGGAAAAACTAGAAAACCTTGTCACTGTCAGTAGTCTCATCGGAAAACTCAGTCGCGGGAGGGGAAAACTTAGTCGCAAAGGATTTCGTGTCATGGAAAAAATGAGTCACCGGATGGGAAAATTTAACTCACCGGACGAGTTTCAATGGAAAATACTTGTAAAATAACCTCTTTGTGTGGGAAAAACTCGACGACCTCACCACCTTGACTAGTCTCACGGGAAAACTCAGTCACGTGAGGGGAAAATTTAGTCACTAAGGAATTAGTGTCATGGGAAAAATGAGTCACCGGATGGGAAAGCCTTAGTCAATGGACTAGTTTCAATGGCAAAACCTAGTAATTAACCTCTTTGTGTTGGAATAACTCGAAATCCTGGCCACTGTGAGTAGTCTCATGGGAAAACTCTGCCATAGGAGGGGGAAACTTAGTCACTAAGGAATTAGTGCCATGGGACTAATGAGTCAACTAATGGGAAAACCTTAGTCACCGAACGAGTTTCCAAGGCAAATCCTAGTAAAGTAACATCTTTGTGTGGGAAAAACTAGAAAACCTTGTCACTGTCAGTAGTCTCATTGGAAAACTCAGTCGTGGGAGGGGAAAACTTAGTCACAAAGGAATTCGTGTTATGGAAAAAATGAGTCAGCGGATGGGAAAAGTTTACTCACATGACGAGTTTCAATGGAAAATACTTTTAAAATAACCTCTTTGTGTGGGAAAAACTCGAGAACCTCATCACCTTGACTAGTCTCACGGGAAAACTCAGTCACGTGACGAGAAAACTTAGTCACTAAGGAATTAGTGTCATGGGAAAAATGAGTCACCGGATGAGAAAACCTTAGTCAATGGACTAGTTTCAATGGCAAAACCTAGTAAATTAACCTCTTTGTGTTGGAATAACTCGAAATCCTGACCACTGTGAGTAGTCTCATGGGAAAACTCAGCCACAGGAGGGGGAAACTTAGTAACTAGGGATTAGTGCCATGGGACTAATGAGTCAACTAATGGGAAAACCTTAGTCACCGAACTAGTTTCCATGGCAAATCCTAGTATAGTAACATCTTTGTGTGGGAAAAACTAGAAAACCTTGTCACTGTGAGTAGTCTCATCGGAAAACTCAGTCGCTGGAGGGGAAAACTTAGTCACAAAGGAATTCGTGTCATGGAAAAACTGAGTCACCGTATGGGATAATTTTACTCACCGGACGAGTTTTAATGGAAAATACTTGTAAAATAACCTCCGTGGGTGGGAAAAACTCGAGAACCTCATCACCTTGACTACTAGTCTCACGTGCAAACTCAGTCACGTGAGGGGAAAACATAGTCACTAAGGAATTAGTGTCATGGGAAAAATGAGTCACCGGATGGGAAAACCTTAGTCAATGGACTAGTTTCAATGGAAAAACCTAGTAAATTATCCTCTTTGTGTTGGAATAACTCGAAAACCTGGCCACTGTGAGTAGTCTCTTGGGAAAACTCAGCCACAGGAGGGGGAAACTTAGTCACTAAGGAATTAGTGCCATGGGACTAATGAGTCAACTAATGGGAAAACCTTAGTCACCGAACGAGTTTCCATGGCAAATCCTAGTAAAGTAACATCTTTGAGTGGGAAAAACTAGAAAACCTTGTCACTGTCAGTAGTCTCATCGGAAAACTCAGTCGCGGGAGGGGAAAACTTAGTCGCAAAGGATTTCGTGTCATGGAAAAAATGAGTCACCGGATGGGAAAATTTAACTCACCGGACGAGTTTCAATGGAAAATACTTGTAAAATAACCTCTTTGTGTGGGAAAAACTCGACAACCTCACCACCTTGACTAGTCTCACGGGAAAACTCAGTCACGTGAGGGGAAAATTTAGTCACTAAGGAATTAGTGTCATGGGAAAAATGAGTCACCGGATGGGAAAGCCTTAGTCAATGGACTAGTTTCAATGGCAAAACCTAGTAATTAACCTCTTTGTGTTGGAATAACTCGAAATCCTGGCCACTGTGAGTAGTCTCATGGGAAAACTCTGCCATAGGAGGGGGAAACTTAGTCACTAAGGAATTAGTGCCATGGGACTAATGAGTCAACTAATGGGAAAACCTTAGTCACCGAACGAGTTTCCAAGGCAAATCCTAGTAAAGTAACATCTTTGTGTGGGAAAAACTAGAAAACCTTGTCACTGTCAGTAGTCTCATTGGAAAACTCAGTCGTGGGAGGGGAAAACTTAGTCACAAAGGAATTCGTGTTATGGAAAAAATGAGTCAGCGGATGGGAAAAGTTTACTCACATGACGAGTTTCAATGGAAAATACTTTTAAAATAACCTCTTTGTGTGGGAAAAACTCGAGAACCTCATCACCTTGACTAGTCTCACGGGAAAACTCAGTCACGTGACGGGAAAACTTAGTCACTAAGGAATTAGTGTCATGGGAAAAATGAGTCACCGGATGAGAAAACCTTAGTCAATGGACTAGTTTCAATGGCAAAACCTAGTAAATTAACCTCTTTGTGTTGGAATAACTCGAAATCCTGACCACTGTGAGTAGTCTCATGGGAAAACTCAGCCACAGGAGGGGGAAACTTAGTAACTAGGGATTAGTGCCATGGGACTAATGAGTCAACTAATGGGAAAACCTTAGTCACCGAACTAGTTTCCATGGCAAATCCTAGTATAGTAACATCTTTGTGTGGGAAAAACTAGAAAACCTTGTCACTGTAAGTAGTCTCATCGGAAAACTCAGTCTCTGGAGGGGAAAACTTAGTCACAAAGGAATTCGTGTCATGGAAAAACTGAGTCACCGTATGGGATAATTTTACTCACCGGACGAGTTTTAATGGAAAATACTTGTAAAATAACCTCCGTGGGTGGGAAAAACTCGAGAACCTCATCACCTTGACTACTAGTCTCACGTGCAAACTCAGTCACGTGAGGGGAAAACATAGTCACTAAGGAATTAGTGTCATGGGAAAAATGAGTCACCGGATGGGAAAACCTTAGTCAATGGACTAGTTTCAATGGCAAAACCTAGTAAATTAACCTCTTTTTGTTGGAATAACTCGAAATCCTGACCACTGTGAGTAGTCTCATGGGAAAACTCAGCCACAGGAGGGGGAAACTTAGTAACTAGGGATTAGTGCCATGGGACTAATGAGTCAACTAATGGGAAAACCTTAGTCACCGAACTAGTTTCCATGGCAAATCCTAGTATAGTAACATCTTTGTGTGGGAAAAACTAGAAAACCTTGTCACTGTGAGTAGTCTCATCGGAAAACTCAGTCGCTGGAGGGGAAAACTTAGTCACAAAGGAATTCGTGTCATGGAAAAACTGAGTCACCGTATGGGATAATTTTACTCACCGGACGAGTTTTAATGGAAAATACTTGTAAAATAACCTCCGTGGGTGGGAAAAACTCGAGAACCTCATCACCTTGACTACTAGTCTCACGTGCAAACTCAGTCACGTGAGGGGAAAACATAGTCACTAAGGAATTAGTGTCATGGGAAAAATGAGTCACCGGATGGGAAAGCCTTAGTCAATGGACTAGTTTCAATGGAAAAACCTAGTAAATTATCCTCTTTGTGTTGGAATAACTCGAAAACCTGGCCACTGTGAGTAGTCTCTTGGGAAAACTCAGCCACAGGAGGGGGAAACTTAGTCACTAAGGAATTAGTGCCATGGGACTAATGAGTCAACTAATGGGAAAACCTTAGTCACCGAACGAGTTTCCATGGCAAATCCTAGTAAAGTAACATCTTTGTGTGGGAAAAAC
Source organism: Acmispon strigosus (assembly GCA_030819835.1). Taxonomy (NCBI): domain Eukaryota; kingdom Viridiplantae; phylum Streptophyta; class Magnoliopsida; order Fabales; family Fabaceae; genus Acmispon; species Acmispon strigosus. The sequence goes on along the minus strand of JAUAMA010000004.1, from coordinate 17,986,040 downwards.
TAGAAAACCTTGTCACTGTCAGTAGTCTCATCGGAAAACTCAGTCGCGGGAGGGGAAAACTTAGTCGCAAAGGATTTCGTGTCATGGAAAAAATGAGTCACCGGATGGGAAAATTTAACTCACCGGACGAGTTTCAATGGAAAATACTTGTAAAATAACCTCTTTGTGTGGGAAAAACTCGACAACCTCACCACCTTGACTAGTCTCACGGGAAAACTCAGTCACGTGAGGGGAAAATTTAGTCACTAAGGAATTAGTGTCATGGGAAAAATGAGTCACCGGATGGGAAAGCCTTAGTCAATGGACTAGTTTCAATGGCAAAACCTAGTAATTAACCTCTTTGTGTTGGAATAACTCGAAATCCTGGCCACTGTGAGTAGTCTCATGGGAAAACTCTGCCATAGGAGGGGGAAACTTAGTCACTAAGGAATTAGTGGCATGGGACTAATGAGTCAACTAATGGGAAAACCTTAGTCACCGAACGAGTTTCCAAGGCAAATCCTAGTAAAGTAACATCTTTGTGTGGGAAAAACTAGAAAACCTTGTCACTGTCAGTAGTCTCATTGGAAAACTCAGTCGTGGGAGGGGAAAACTTAGTCACAAAGGAATTCGTGTTATGGAAAAAATGAGTCAGCGGATGGGAAAAGTTTACTCACATGACGAGTTTCAATGGACAATACTTTTAAAATAACCTCTTTGTGTGGGAAAAACTCGAGAACCTCATCACCTTGACTAGTCTCACGGGAAAACTCAGTCACGTGACGGGAAAACTTAGTCACTAAGGAATTAGTGTCATGGGAAAAATGAGTCACCGGATGAGAAAACCTTAGTCAATGGACTAGTTTCAATGGCAAAACCTAGTAAATTAACCTCTTTGTGTTGGAATAACTCGAAATCCTGACCACTGTGAGTAGTCTCATGGGAAAACTCAGCCACAGGAGGGGGAAACTTAGTAACTAGGGATTAGTGCCATGGGACTATTGAGTCAACTAATGGGAAAACCTTAGTCACCGAACTAGTTTCCATGGCAAATCCTAGTATAGTAACATCTTTGTGTGGGAAAAACTAGAAAACCTTGTCACTGTGAGTAGTCTCATCGGAAAACTCAGTCGCTGGAGGGGAAAACTTAGTCACAAAGGAATTCGTGTCATGGAAAAACTGAGTCACCGTATGGGATAATTTTACTCACCGGACGAGTTTTAATGGAAAATACTTGTAAAATAACCTCCGTGGGTGGGAAAAACTCGAGAACCTCATCACCTTGACTAGTCTCACGTGCAAACTCAGTCACGTGAGGGGAAAACATAGTCACTAAGGAATTAGTGTCATGGGAAAAATGAGTCACCGGATGGGAAAACCTTAGTCAATGGACTAGTTTCAATGCCAAAACCTAGTAAATTATCCTCTCTGTGTTGGAATAACTCGAAAACCTGGCCACTGTGAGTAGTCTCATGGGAAAACACAGCCACAGGAGGGGGAAACTTAGTCACTAAGGAATTAGTGCCATGGGACTAATGAGTCAACTAATGGGAAAACCTTAGTCACCGAACGAGTTTCCATGGCAAATCCTAGTAAAGTAACATCTTTGTGTGGGAAAAACTAGAAAACCTTGTCACTGTCAGTAGTCTCATCGAAAAACTCAGTCGCGGGAGGGGAAAACTTAGTCACAAAGGATTTCGTGTCATGGAAAAAATGAGTCACCGGATGGGAAAATTTTACTCACCGGACGAGTTTCAATGGAAAATACTAGTAAAATAACCTCTTTGTGTGGGAAAAACTCGAGAACCTCATCATCTTGACTAGTCTCACGGGAAAACTCAGTCACGTGAGGGGAAAACTTAGTCACTAAGAAATTAGTGTCATGGGAAAAATGAGTCACCGGATGGGAAAATCTCAGTCAATGGACTAGTTTCAATGGCAAAACCTAGTAATATAACCTATTTGTGTTGGAATAACTCGAAAACCTGGCCACTGTGAGTAGTCTCATGGGAAAACACAGCCACAAGAGGGGGAAACTTAGTCACTAAGGAATTAGAGCCGTGGGACTAATGACTCAACTAAGGGGAAAACCTTAGTCACCGAACGAGTTTCCATGGCAAATCCTAGTAAAGTAACATCTTTGTGTGGGAAAAACTAGAAAACCTTGTCACTGTGAGTAGCCTCATCGGAAAACTCAGTCGCTGGAGGGGAAAACTTAGTCACAAAGGAATTCGTGTCATGGAAAAACTGAGTCATCGTATGGGAAAATTTTACTCACCGGACGAGTTTCAATGGAAAATACTTGTAAAATAACCTTTGTGGGTGGGAAAAACTCGAGAACCTCATCACCTTGACTAGTCTCACGGGAAAACTCAGTCACGTGAGGGGAAAACATAGTCACTAAGGAATTAGTGTCATGGGAAAAATGAGTCACCGGATGGGAAAACCTTAGTCAATGGACTAGTTTCAATGGCAAAACCTAGTAAAATAACCTCTTTGTGTTGGAATAACTCGAAAACCTGGCCACTGTGAGTAGTCTCATGGGAAAACTCAGCCACAGGAGGGGGAAACTTAGTCACTAAGGAATTAGTGCCATGGGACTAATGAGTCAACTAATGGGAAAACCTTAGTCACCGAACTAGTTTCCATGGCAAATCCTAGTATAGTAACATCTTTGTGTGGGAAAAACTAGAAAACCTTGTCACTGTGAGTAGTCTCATCGGAAAACTCAGTCGCTGGAGGGGAAAACTTAGTCACAAAGGAATTCGTGTCATGGAAAAACTGAGTCACCGGATGGGAAAATTTTACTCACCGGACGAGTTTCAATGGAAAATACTTGTAAAATAACCACTTTGTGTGGGAAAAACTCGACAACCTCACCACCTTGACTAGTCTCACGGGAAAACTCAGTCACGTGAGGGGAAAACTTAGTCACTAAGGAATTAGTGTCATGGGAAAATTGAGTCACCGGATGGGAAAACCTTAGTCAATGGACTAGTTTCAATGGCAAAACCTAGTAATTAACCTCTTTCTGTTGGAATAACTCGAAAACCTGGCCACTGTGAGTAGTCTCATGGGAAAACTCAGCCATAGGAGGGGGAAACTTAGTCACTAAGGAATTAGTGCCATGGGACTAATGAGTCAACTAATGGGAAAACCTTAGTCACCGAACGAGTTTCCAAGGCAAATCCTAGTAAAGTAACATCTTTGTGTGGGAAAAACTAGAAAACCTTGTCACACTGTCAGTAGTCTCATCGGAAAACTCAGTTGCGGGAGGGGAAAACTTAGTCACAAAGGAATTCGTGTTATGGAAAAAATGAGTCACCGGATGGGAAAAGTTTACTCACATGACGAGTTTCAATGGAAAATACTTTTAAAATAACCTCTTTGTGTGGGAAAAACTCGAGAATCTCATCACCTTGACTAGTCTCACGGGAAAACTCAGTCACGTGAGGGGAAAACTTAGTCACTAAGGAATTAGTGTCATGGGAAAAATGAGTCACCGGATGGGAAAACCTTAGTCAATGGACTAGTTTCAATGGCAAAACCTAGTAAATTAACCTCTTTGTGTTGGAATAACTCGAAAACCTGGCCACTGTGAGTAGATGGGAAAACTCAGCCACAGGAGGGGGAAACTTAGTCAATAAGGAATTAGTGCCATGGGACTAATGAGTCAACTAATGGGAAAACCTTAGTCACCGAACGAGTTTCCATGGCAAATCCTTGTAAAATAACCTCTTTGTATGGGAAAAACTAGAAAACCTTGTCATTGTAAGTAGTCTCATCGGAAAACTCAGTCGCAAGAGGGGAAAACTAAGTCACAAAGGAATTCGTTTTATGGAAAAAATGAGTCATCGGATGGGAAAATTGTACTCATCGGACGAGTTTCAATGGAAAATACTTGTAAAATAACCTCTTTGTGTGGGAAAAACTCGACAACCTCACCACATTGACTAGTCTCACGGGAAAACTTAGTCACGTGAGGGGAAAACTTAGTCACTAAGGAATTAGTGTCATGGGAAAAATGAGTCACCGGATGGGAAAACCGTAGTCAATGGACTAGTTTCAATGGGAAAACCTAGTAAATTATCCTCTTTGTGTTGGAATAACTCGAAAACCTGGCCACTGTGAGTAGTCTCTTGGGAAAACTCAGCCACAGGAGGGGGAAACTTAGGCACTAAGGAATTAGTGCCATGGGACTAATGAGTCAACTAATGGGAAAACCTTAGTCACCGAACGAGTTTCCATGGCAAATCCTAGTAAAGTAACATCTTTGTGTGGGAAAAACTAGAAAACCTTGTCATTGTGAGTAGTCTCACAGGAAAACTCAGTCGCGGGAGGGGAAAACTTAGTCACAAAGGAATTCGTGTCATGGAAAAAATGAGTCACCGGATGGGAATATTTTACTCACCGGACGAGTTTCAATGGAAAATACTTGTAAAATAATCTCTTTGTGTGGGAAAAACTCGAGAACCTCATCACCTTGACTAGTCTCACGGGAAAACTCAGTCACGTGAGGGGAAAACTTAGTCACTAAGGAATTAGTGTCATGGGAAAAATGAGTCACCGGATGGGAAAACCTTAGTCAATGGACTAGTTTCAATAGCAAAACCTAGTAAAATAACCTCTTTGTGTTGGAATAGCTCGAAAACCTTGCCACTATGAGTAGTCTCATGGGAAAACTAAGCCACAGGAGGGGGAAACTTAGTCACTAAGGAATTAGTGCCATGGGACTAATGAGTCAACTAATGGGAAAACCTTAGTCACCGAACGAGTTTCCATGGCAAATCCTAGTAAAATAACCTCTTTGTATGGGAAAAACTAGAAAACCTTGTCACTGTGAGTAGTCTCATCGGAAAACTCAGTCGCAGGAGGGGAAAACTTAGTCACAAAGGAATTCGTTTTATGGAAAAAATGAGTCACCGGATGGGAAACTTTTACTCACCGGACGAGTTTCAATGGAAAATACTTTTAAAATAACCTCTTTGTGTGGGAAAAACTCGAGAATCTCATCACCTTGACTAGTCTCACGGGAAAACTCAGTCACGTGAGGGGAAAACTTAGTCACTAAGGAATTAGTGTCATGGGAAAAATGAGTCACCGGATGGGAAAACCTTAGTCAATGGACTAGTTTCAATTGCAAAACCTAGTAAATTAACCTCTTTGTGTTGGAATAACTCGAAAACCTGGCCACTGTGAGTAGTCTCATGGGAAAACTCAGCCACAGGAGGGGGAAACTTAGTCAATAAGGAATTAGTGCCATGGGACTAATGAGTCAACTAATGGGAAAACCTTAGTCACCGAACGAGTTTCCATGGCAAATCCTAGTAAAATAACCTCTTTGTATGGGAAAAACTAGAAAACCTTGTCATTGTAAGTAGTCTCATCGGAAAACTCAGTCGCAAGAGGGGAAAACTAAGTCACAAAGGAATTCGTTTTATGGAAAAAATGAGTCATCGTATGGGAAAATTGTACTCATCGGACGAGTTTCAATGGAAAATAATTGTAAAATAACCTCTTTGTGTGGGAAAAACTCGAGAAACTCATCACCTTGACTTGTCTCACGGGAAAACTCAGTCACATGAGGGGAAAACTTAGTCACTAAGAAATTAGTGTCATGGGAAAAATGAGTCACCGGATGGGAAAACCTTAGTCAATGGACTAGTTTCAATAGCAAAACCTAGTAAAATAACCTCTTTGTGTTGGAATAGCTCGAAAACCTTGCCACTATGAGTAGTCTCATGGGAAAACTAAGCCACAGGAGGGGGAAACTTAGTCACTAAGGAATTAGTGCCATGGGACTAATGAGTCAACTAATGGGAAAACCTTAGTCACCGAACGAGTTTCCATGGCAAATCCTAGTAAAATAACCTCTTTGTATGGGAAAAACTAGAAAACCTTGTCACTGTGAGTAGTCTCATCGGAAAACTCAGTCGCAGGAGGGGAAAACTTAGTCACAAAGGAATTCGTTTTATGGAAAAAATGAGTCACCGGATGGGAAACTTTTACTCACCGGACGAGTTTCAATGGAGAATACTTGTAAAATAATCTCTTTGTGTGGGAAAAACTCGAGAACCTCATAACCTTGACTAGTCTCACGGGAAAACTCAGTCACGTGAGGGGAAAACTTAGTCACTAAGAAATTAGTGTCATGGGAAAAATGAGTCACCGGATGGGAAAACCTTAGTCAATGGACTAGTTTCAATGGTAAAACCTAGTAATTAATCTCTTTGTGTTGGAATAACTCGAAAACCTGGCCACTGTGAGTAGTCTCATGGGAAAACTCAGCCACAGGAGGGGGAAACTTAGTCACTAAGGAATTAGTGCCATGGGACTAATGAGTCAACTAATGGGAAAACCTTAGTCACCGAACGAGTTTCCATGGAAAATCCTCGTAAACTAACATCTTTGTGTGTGAAAAACTAGAAAACCTCGTCACTGTGAGTTGTCTCATCGGAAAACTCAGTCGCGGAAGGCGAAAACTTAGTCACAACGGAATTCGTGTCATGGAAAAAATGAGTCATCGGATGGGAAAATTTTACTCACCGGACGAGTTTCAATGGAAAATACTTGTAAAATAACCTCTTTGTGTGGGAAAATCTCGAGAACCTCATCACCTTGACTAGTCTCACGGGAAAACTCAGTCTCCTGAGGGGAAAACTTAGTCACTAAGAATTTAGTGTCATGGGAAAAATGAGTCACCGGATGGGAAAACCTTAGTCAATGGACTAGTTTCAATGGGAAAACCTAGTAAAATAACCTCTTTGTGTTGGAATAACTCGAAAACCTGGCCACTGTGAGTAGTCTCATGGGAAAACTCAGCCACAGGAGGGGGAAACTTAGTCACTAAGCAATTAGTGTCATAGGACTAATGAGTCAACTAATGGGAAAACCTTAGTCACCGAACTAGTTTCCATGGCAAATCCTAGTAAAGTAACATCTTTGTGTGGGAAAAACTAGAAAACCTCGTCACTGTGAGTAGTCTCATCGGGAAACTCAGTCGCGGAAGGCGAAAACTTAGTCACAACAGAATTCGTGTCATGGAAAAAATGAGTCATCGGATGGGAAAATTTTACTCACCGGACGAGTTTCAATGGAAAATACTTGTAAAATAACCTCTTTGTGTGGGAAAATCTCAAGAACCTCATCACCTTGACTAGTCTCACGGGAAAACTCAGTCTCATGAGGGGAAAACTTAGTCACTAAGAATTTAGTGTCATGGGAAAAATGAGTCACCGGATGGGAAAACCTTAGTCAATGGACTTGTTTCAATGGGAAAACCTAGTTAAATAACCTCTTTGTGTTGGAATAACTCGAAAACCTGGCCACTGTGAGTAGTCTCATGGGAAAACTCAGCCACAGGAGGGGGAAACTTAGTCACTAAGGAATTAGTATCATAGGACTAATGAGTCAACTAATGGGAAAACCTTAGTCACCGAACTAGTTTCCATGGCAAATCCTAGTAAAGTAACATCTTTGTGTGGGAAAAACTAGAAAACCTTGTCACTGTGAGTAGTCTCATCGGGAAACTCAGTCGCGGGAGGCGAAAACTTAGTCACAACGGAATTCGTGTCATGGAAAAAATGAGTCACCGCATGGGAAAATTTTACTCACCGGACGAGGTTCAATGGAAAATACTTGTAAAATAACCTCTTTGTGTGGGAAAAACTCGAGAACCTCATCACCTTGACTAGTCTCACGGGAAAACTCAGTCACATGAGGGGAAAACTTAGTCACTAAGGAATTAGTGTCATGGGAAAAATGAGTCACCGGATGGGAAAACCTTAGTCAATGGACTAGTTTCAATGGCACAACCTAGTAAATTAACCTCTTTGTGTTGGAATAACTCGAAAACCTGGCCACTGTGAGTAGTCTCATGGGAAAACTCAGCCACAGGAGGGGGAAACTTAGTCACTAAGGAATTAGTGCCATGGGACTAATGAGTCAACTAATGGGAAAACCTTAGTCACCGAACGAGTTTCCATGGCAAATCCTTGTAAAATAACCTCTTTGTATGGGAAAAACTAGAAAACCTTGTCATTGTAAGTAGTCTCATCGGAAAACTCAGTCGTAAGAGGGGAAAACTAAGTCACAAAGGAATTCGTTTTATGGAAAAAATGAGTCATCGGATGGGAAAATTGTACTCATCGGACGAGTTTCAATGGAAAATAATTGTAAAATAACCTCTTTGTGTGGGAAAAACTCGAGAACCTCATCACCTTGACTTGTCTCACGGGAAAACTCAGTCACATGAGGGGAAAACTTAGTCACTAAGAAATTAGTGTCATGGGAAAAATGAGTCACCGGATGGGAAAACCTTAGTCAATGGACTAGTTTCAATAGAAAAACCTAGTAAAATAACCTCTTTGTGTTGGAATAGCTCGAAAACCTTGCCACTATGAGTAGTCTCATGGGAAAACTAAGCCACAGGAGGGGGAAACTTAGTCACTAAGGAATTAGTGCCATGGGACTAATGAGTCAACTAATGGGAAAACCTTAGTCACCGAACGAGTTTCCATGGCAAATCCTAGTAAAATAACCTCTTTGTATGGGAAAAACTAGAAAACCTTGTCACTGTGAGTAGTCTCATTGGAAAACTCAGTCGCAGGAGGGGAAAACTTAGTCACAAAGGAATTCGTTTTATGGAAAAAATGAGTCACCGGATGGGAAACTTTTACTCACCGGACGAGTTTCAATGGAGAATACTTGTAAAATAATCTCTTTGTGTGGGAAAAACTCGAGAACCTCATAACCTTGACTAGTCTCACGGGAAAACTCAGTCACGTGAGGGGAAAACTTAGTAACTAAGAAATTAGTGTCATGGGAAAAATGAGTCACCGGATGGGAAAACCTTAGTCAATGGACTAGTTTCAATGGCAAAACCTAGTAATTAATCTCTTTGTGTTGGAATAACTCGAAAACCTGGCCACTGTGAGTAGTCTCATGGGAAAACTCAGCCACAGGAGGGGGAAACTTAGTCACTAAGGAATTAGTGCCATGGGACTAATGAGTCAACTAATGGGAAAACCTAAGTCACCGAACGAGTTTCCATGGAAAATCGTCGTAAACTAACATCTTTGTGTGTGAAAAACTAGAAAACCTCGTCACTGTGAGTAGTCTCATCGGAAAACTCAGTCGCGGAAGGCGAAAACTTAGTCACAACGGAATTCGTGTCATGGAAAAAATGAGTCATCGGATGGGAAAATTTTACTCACCGGACGAGTTTCAATGGAAAATACTTGTAAAATAACCTCTTTGTGTGGGAAAATCTCGAGAACCTCATCACCTTGACTAGTCTCACGGGAAAACTCAGTCTCATGAGGGGAAAACTTAGTCACTAAGAATTTAGTGTCATGGGAAAAATGAGTCATCGGATGGGAAAACCTTAGTCAATGGACTAGTTTCAATGGGAAAACCTAGTAAAATAACCTCTTTGTGTTGGAATAACTCGAGAACCTGGCCACTGTGAGTAGTCTCATGGGAAAACTCAGCCACAGGAGGGGGAAACTTAGTCACTAAGCAATTAGTGTCATAGGACTAATGAGTCAACTAATGGGAAAACCTTAGTCACCGAACTAGTTTCCATGGCAAATCCTAGTAAAGTAACATCTTTGTGTGGGAAAAACTAGAAAACCTCGTCACTGTGAGTAGTCTCATCGGGAAACTCAGTCGCGGGAGGCGAAAACTTAGTCACAACAGAATTCGTGTCATGGAAAAAATGAGTCATCGGATGGGAAAATTTTACTCACCGGACGAGTTTCAATGGAAAATACTTGTAAAATAACCTCTTTGTGTGGGAAAATCTCGAGAACCTCATCACCTTGACTAGTCTCACGGGAAAACTCAGTCTCATGAGGGGAAAACTTAGTCACTAAGAATTTAGTGTCATGGGAAAAATGAGTCACCGGATGGGAAAACCTTAGTCAATGGACTTGTTTCAATGGGAAAACCTAGTTAAATAACCTCTTTGTGTTGGAATAACTCGAAAACCTGGCCACTGTGAGTAGTCTCATGGGAAAACTCAGCCACAGGAGGGGGAAACTTAGTCACTAAGGAATTAGTGTCATAGGACTAATGAGTCAACTAATGGGAAAACCTTAGTCACCGAACTAGTTTCCATGGCAAATCCTAGTAAAGTAACATCTTTGTGTGGGAAAAACTAGAAAACCTTGTCACTGTGAGTAGTCTCATCGGGAAACTCAGTCGCGGGAGGCGAAAACTTAGTCACAACGGAATTCGTGTCATGGAAAAAATGAGTCACCGCATGGGAAAATTTTACTCACCGGACGAGGTTCAATGGAAAATAATTGTAAAATAACCTCTTTGTGTGGGAAAAACTCGAGAACCTCATCACCTTGACTAGTCTCACGGGAAAACTCAGTCACGTGAGGGGAAAACTTAGTCACTAAGGAATTAGTGTCATGGGAAAAATGAGTCACCGGATGGGAAAACCTTAGTCAATGGACTAGTTTCAATGCAAAAACCTAGTAAAATAACCTCTTTCTGTTGGAATAACTCGAAAACCTGGCCACTGTGAGTAGTCTCATGGGAAAACTCAGCCACAGGAGGGGGAAACTTAGTCACTAAGGAATTAGTGCCATGGGACTAATGAGTCAACTAATGGGAAAACCGTAGTCACCGAACGAGTTTCCACGGAAAATCCTAGTAATGTAACCTCTTTGTGTGGGAAAAACTAGAAAACCTTGTCACTGTGAGTAGTCTCATCGGAAAACTCAGTCGCAGGATGGGAAAACTTAGTCACAAAGGAGTTCGTGTCATGGAAAAAATGAGTCACCGGATGGGAAAATTTTACTCACCGGACGAGGTTCAATGGAAAATACTTGTAAAATAACCTCTTTGTGTGGGAAAAACTCGAGAACCTCATCACCTTGACTAGTCTCACGGGAAAACTCAGTCACATGAGGGGAAAACTTAGTCACTAAGGAATTAGTGTCATGGGAAAAATGAGTCACCGGATGGGAAAACCTTAGTCAATGGACTAGTTTCAATGGCACAACCTAGTAAATTAACCTCTTTGTGTTGGAATAACTCGAAAACCTGGCCACTGTGAGTAGTCTCATGGGAAAACTCAGCCACAGGAGGGGGAAACTTAGTCACTAAGGAATTAGTGCCATGGGACTAATGAGTCAACTAATGGGAAAACCTTAGTCACCGAACGAGTTTCCATGGCAAATCCTAGTAAAATAACCTCTTTGTATGGGAAAAACTAGAAAACCTTGTCATTGTAAGTAGTCTCATCGGAAAACTCAGTCGCAAGAGGGGAAAACTAAGTCACAAAGGAATTCGTTTTATGGAAAAAATGAGTCATCGGATGGGAAAATTGTACTCATCGGACGAGTTTCAATGGAAAATAATTGTAAAATAACCTCTTTGTGTGGGAAAAACTCGAGAACCTCATCACCTTGACTTGTCTCACGGGAAAACTCAGTCACATGAGGGGAAAACTTAGTCACTAAGAAATTAGTGTCATGGGAAAAATGAGTCACCGGATGGGAAAACCTTAGTCAATGGACTAGTTTCAATAGAAAAACCTAGTAAAATAACCTCTTTGTGTTGGAATAGCTCGAAAACCTTGCCACTATGAGTAGTCTCATGGGAAAACTAAGCCACAGGAGGGGGAAACTTAGTCACTAAGGAATTAGTGCCATGGGACTAATGAGTCAACTAATGGGAAAACCTTAGTCACCGAACGAGTTTCCATGGCAAATCCTAGTAAAATAACCTCTTTGTATGGGAAAAACTAGAAAACCTTGTCACTGTGAGTAGTCTCATTGGAAAACTCAGTCGCAGGAGGGGAAAACTTAGTCACAAAGGAATTCGTTTTATGGAAAAAATGAGTCACCGGATGGGAAACTTTTACTCACCGGACGAGTTTCAATGGAGAATACTTGTAAAATAATCTCTTTGTGTGGGAAAAACTCGAGAACCTCATAACCTTGACTAGTCTCACGGGAAAACTCAGTCACGTGAGGGGAAAACTTAGTAACTAAGAAATTAGTGTCATGGGAAAAATGAGTCACCGGATGGGAAAACCTTAGTCAATGGACTAGTTTCAATGGCAAAACCTAGTAATTAATCTCTTTGTGTTGGAATAACTCGAAAACCTGGCCACTGTGAGTAGTCTCATGGGAAAACTCAGCCACAGGAGGGGGAAACTTAGTCACTAAGGAATTAGTGCCATGGGACTAATGAGTCAACTAATGGGAAAACCTAAGTCACCGAACGAGTTTCCATGGAAAATCGTCGTAAACTAACATCTTTGTGTGTGAAAAACTAGAAAACCTCGTCACTGTGAGTAGTCTCATCGGAAAACTCAGTCGCGGAAGGCGAAAACTTAGTCACAACGGAATTCGTGTCATGGAAAAAATGAGTCATCGGATGGGAAAATTTTACTCACCGGACGAGTTTCAATGGAAAATACTTGTAAAATAACCTCTTTGTGTGGGAAAATCTCGAGAACCTCATCACCTTGACTAGTCTCACGGGAAAACTCAGTCTCATGAGGGGAAAACTTAGTCACTAAGAATTTAGTGTCATGGGAAAAATGAGTCATCGGATGGGAAAACCTTAGTCAATGGACTAGTTTCAATGGGAAAACCTAGTAAAATAACCTCTTTGTGTTGGAATAACTCGAGAACCTGGCCACTGTGAGTAGTCTCATGGGAAAACTCAGCCACAGGAGGGGGAAACTTAGTCACTAAGCAATTAGTGTCATAGGACTAATGAGTCAACTAATGGGAAAACCTTAGTCACCGAACTAGTTTCCATGGCAAATCCTAGTAAAGTAACATCTTTGTGTGGGAAAAACTAGAAAACCTCGTCACTGTGAGTAGTCTCATCGGGAAACTCAGTCGCGGGAGGCGAAAACTTAGTCACAACAGAATTCGTGTCATGGAAAAAATGAGTCATCGGATGGGAAAATTTTACTCACCGGACGAGTTTCAATGGAAAATACTTGTAAAATAACCTCTTTGTGTGGGAAAATCTCGAGAACCTCATCACCTTGACTAGTCTCACGGGAAAACTCAGTCTCATGAGGGGAAAACTTAGTCACTAAGAATTTAGTGTCATGGGAAAAATGAGTCACCGGATGGGAAAACCTTAGTCAATGGACTTGTTTCAATGGGAAAACCTAGTTAAATAACCTCTTTGTGTTGGAATAACTCGAAAACCTGGCCACTGTGAGTAGTCTCATGGGAAAACTCAGCCACAGGAGGGGGAAACTTAGTCACTAAGGAATTAGTGTCATAGGACTAATGAGTCAACTAATGGGAAAACCTTAGTCACCGAACTAGTTTCCATGGCAAATCCTAGTAAAGTAACATCTTTGTGTGGGAAAAACTAGAAAACCTTGTCACTGTGAGTAGTCTCATCGGGAAACTCAGTCGCGGGAGGCGAAAACTTAGTCACAACGGAATTCGTGTCATGGAAAAAATGAGTCACCGCATGGGAAAATTTTACTCACCGGACGAGGTTCAATGGAAAATAATTGTAAAATAACCTCTTTGTGTGGGAAAAACTCGAGAACCTCATCACCTTGACTAGTCTCACGGGAAAACTCAGTCACGTGAGGGGAAAACTTAGTCACTAAGGAATTAGTGTCATGGGAAAAATGAGTCACCGGATGGGAAAACCTTAGTCAATGGACTAGTTTCAATGCAAAAACCTAGTAAAATAACCTCTTTCTGTTGGAATAACTCGAAAACCTGGCCACTGTGAGTAGTCTCATGGGAAAACTCAGCCACAGGAGGGGGAAACTTAGTCACTAAGGAATTAGTGCCATGGGACTAATGAGTCAACTAATGGGAAAACCGTAGTCACCGAACGAGTTTCCACGGAAAATCCTAGTAATGTAACCTCTTTGTGTGGGAAAAACTAGAAAACCTTGTCACTGTGAGTAGTCTCATCGGAAAACTCAGTCGCAGGATGGGAAAACTTAGTCACAAAGGAGTTCGTGTCATGGAAAAAATGAGTCACCGGATGGGAAAATTTTACTCACCGGACGAGGTTCAATGGAAAATACTTGTAAAATAACCTCTTTGTGTGGGAAAAACTCGAGAACCTCATCACCTTGACTAGTCTCACGGGAAAACTCAGTCACATGAGGGGAAAACTTAGTCACTAAGGAATTAGTGTCATGGGAAAAATGAGTCACCGGATGGGAAAACCTTAGTCAATGGACTAGTTTCAATGGCACAACCTAGTAAATTAACCTCTTTGTGTTGGAATAACTCGAAAACCTGGCCACTGTGAGTAGTCTCATGGGAAAACTCAGCCACAGGAGGGGGAAACTTAGTCACTAAGGAATTAGTGCCATGGGACTAATGAGTCAACTAATGGGAAAACCTTAGTCACCGAACGAGTTTCCATGGCAAATCCTAGTAAAATAACCTCTTTGTATGGGAAAAACTAGAAAACCTTGTCATTGTAAGTAGTCTCATCGGAAAACTCAGTCGCAAGAGGGGAAAACTAAGTCACAAAGGAATTCGTTTTATGGAAAAAATGATTCATCGGATGGGAAAATTGTACTCATCGGACGAGTTTCAATGGAAAATAATTGTAAAATAACCTCTTTGTGTGGGAAAAACTCGAGAACCTCATCACCTTGACTTGTCTCACGGGAAAACTCAGTCACATGAGGGGAAAACTTAGTCACTAAGAAATTAGTGTCATGGGAAAAATGAGTCACCGGATGGGAAAACCTTAGTCAATGGACTAGTTTCAATAGCAAAACCTAGTAAAATAACCTCTTTGTGTTGGAATAGCTCGAAAACCTTGCCACTATGAGTAGTCTCATGGGAAAACTAAGCCACAGGAGGGGGAAACTTAGTCACTAAGGAATTAGTGCCATGGGACTAATGAGTCAACTAATGGGAAAACCTTAGTCACCGAACGAGTTTCCATGGCAAATCCTAGTAAAATAACCTCTTTGTATGGGAAAAACTAGAAAACCATGTCACTGTGAGTAGTCTCATCGGAAAACTCAGTCGCAGGAGGGGAAAACTTAGTCACAAAGGAATTCGTTTTATGGAAAAAATGAGTCAGCGGATGGGAAACTTTTACTCACCGGACGAGTTTCAATGGAGAATACTTGTAAAATAATCTCTTTGTGTGGGAAAAACTCGAGAACCTCATAACCTTGACTAGTCTCACGGGAAAACTCAGTCACGTGAGGGGAAAACTTAGTCACTAAGAAATTAGTGTCACGGGAAAAATGAGTCACCGGATGGGAAAACCTTAGTCAATGGACTAGTTTCAATGGCAAAACCTAGTAAAATAATCTCTTTGTGTTGGAATAACTCGAAAACCTAGCCACTGTGAGTAGTCTCATGGGAAAACTCAGCCACATGAGGGGGAAACTTAGTCACTAAGGAATTACTGCCATTGGACTAATGAGTCAACTAATGGGAAAACCTTAGTCACCGAACGAGTTTCCATGGCAAGTACTAGTAAAGTAACATCTTTGTGTGGGAAAAACTAGAAAACCTTGTCACTGTGAGTAGTCTCATCGGAAAACTCAGTCGCGGGAGGGGAAAACTTAGTCACAAAGGAATTCGTGTCATGGAAAAAATGAGTCACCGGATGGGACTATTTAACTCACCGGACGAGTTTCAATGGAAAATACTTGTAAAATAACCTCTTTGTGTGGGAAAAACTCGAGAACCTCATCACCTTGACTAGTCTCACGGGAAAACTCAGTCACGTGAGGGGAAAACTTAGTCACTAAGGAATTAGTGTCATGGGAAAAATGAGTCACCGGATGGGAAATCCTTAGTCAATGGACTAGCTTAAATGGCAAAACCTAGTAAAGTAACATCTTTGAATTGGAATAACTCGAAAACCTGGCCATTGTGAATAGTCTCGTGTGAAAACTCAGCCACAGGAGGGGGAAACTTAGTCACTAAGGAATTAGTGCCATGGGACTAATGTGTCATCTAATGGGAAAACCTTAGTCACCGAACGAGTTTCCATGGCAAATCCTAAAAAAATAACCTCTTTGTGTGGGAAAAACTAGAAAACCTTGTCACTGTGAGTAGTCTCAACGGAAAACTCAGACCTGGAGGGGAAAACTTAGTCACAAAGGAATTCGTGTCATGGAAAAACTGAGTCACCGTATGGGAAAATTTTACTCACCGGACGAGTTTCAATGGAAAATACTTGTAAAATAACCTCTTTGTGTGGGAAAAACTCGAGAACCTCATCACCTTGACTAGTCTCACGGGAAAACTCAGTCACGTGAGGGGAAAACTTAGTCACTAAGGAATTAGTGTCATGGGAAAAATGAGTCACCGGATGGGAAATCCTTAGTCAATGGACTAGTTTCAATGGCAAAACCTAGTAAAATAACATCTTTGAATTGGAATAACTCGAAAACCTGGCCATTGTGAATAGTCTCGTGTGAAAACTCAGCCACAGGAAAGGGAAACTTAATCACTAAGGAATTAGTGCCATGGGACTAATGTGTCAACTAATGGGAAAACCTTAGTCACCGAACGAGTTTCCATGGCAAATCCTAAAAAAATAACCTCTTTGTGTGGGAAAAACTAGAAAACCTTGTCACTGTGGGTAGTCTCAACGGAAAACTCAGTCCTGGAGGGGAAAACTTAGTCACAAAGGAATTCGTGTCATGGAAAAACTGAGTCACCGTATGGGAAAATTTTACTCATCGGACGAGTTTCATTGGAAAATACTTGTAAACTAGCCTCTTTGTGTGGGAAAAACTCGAGAACCTCATCACCTTGACTAGTCTCACGGGAAAACTCAGTCACGTGAGGGGAAAACTTAGTCACTAAGGAATTAGTGTCATGGAAAAATGAGTCACTGGATGGGAAAACCTTAGTCAATGGACTAGTTTCAACGGCAAAACCAAGTGAAATAACCTCTTTGTGTTGGAATAACTCGAAAACCTGGCCACTGTGAGTAGTCTCATGGGAAAACTCAGCCCCAGGAGGGGGAAACTTAGTCACTAAGGAATTAGTGCCATGGGACTAATGAGTCAACTAATGGGAAAACCTTAGTCACCGAACGAGTTTCCATGGCAAATCCTAGTAAAGTAACATCTTTGTGTGGGAAAAACTGGAAAACCTTGTCACTGTGAGTAGTCTCATCGGAAAACTCAGTCGGGGAGGGGAAAACTTAGTCACAAAGGAATTCGTGTCATGGAAAAAATGAGTCACCGGATGGGACTATTTTACTCACCGGACGAGTTTCAATGGAAAATACTTGTAAAATAACCTATTTGTGTGGGAAAAACTCGAGAACCTCATCTCCATGACTAGTCTCACGGGAAAACTCAGTCACGTGAGGGGAAAACTTAGTCACTAAGGAATTAATGTCATGGAAAAAATGAGTCACCGGATGGGAAAACCTTAGTCAATGGACTAGTTTCAATGGCAAAACCAAGTGAAATAACCTCTTTGTGTTGGAATAACTCGAAAACCTGGCCACTGTGAGTAGTCTCATGGGAAAACTCAACCATAGGAGGGGGAAATTTAGTCACTAAGGAATTAGTGCCATGGGACTAATGAGTCAACTAATGGGAAAACCTTAGTCACCGAACGAGTTTCCATGGAAAATCCTAGTAAAGTAACATCTTTGTGTGGGAAACACTAGAAAACCTTGTCACTGTGAGTAGTCTCATCGGAAAACTCAGTCACGTGAGGGGAAAACTTAGTCACTAAGAAATTAGTGTCATGGGAAAAATGAGTCACCGGATGGGAAAACCTTAGTCTATGGACTAGTTTCAATGGCAAAACCTAGTAAAATAACCTCTTTGTGTTGGAATAACTCGAAAACCTAGCCACTGTGAGTAGTCTCATGGGAAAACTCAGCCACAGGAGGGGGAAACTTAGTCACTAAGGAATTACTGCCATTGGACTAATGAGTCAACTAATGGGAAAACCTTAGTCACCGAGCGAGTTTCCATGGCAAATACTAGTAAAGTAACATCTTTGTGTGGGAAAAACTAGAAAACCTTGTCACTGTGAGTAGTCTCATCGGAAAACTCAGTCGCGGGAGGGGAAAACTTAGTCACTAAGGAATTAGTGTCATGGGAAAAATGAGTCACCGGATGGGAAATCCTTAGTCAATGGACTAGTTTCAATGGCAAAACCTAGTAAAATAACATCTTTGAATTGGAATAACTCGAAAACCTGGCCATTGTGAATAGTCTCGTGTGAAAACTCAGCCACAGGAATGGGAAACTTAGTCACTAAGGAATTAGTGCCATGGGACTAATGTGTCAACTAATGGGAAAACCTTAGTCACCGAACGAGTTTCCATGGCAAATCCTAAAAAAATAACCTCTTTGTGTGGGAAAAACTAGAAAACCTTGTCACTGTGAGTAGTCTCAACGGAAAACTCAGTCCTGGAGGGGAAAACTTAGTCACAAAGGAATTCGTGTCATGGAAAAACTGAGTCACCGTATGGGAAAATTTTACTCACCGGACGAGTTTCAATGGAAAATACTTGTAAACTAACCACTTTGTGTGGGAAAAACTCGAGAACCTCATCTCCATGACTAGTCTCACGGGAAAACTCAGTCACGTGAGGGGAAAACTTAGTCACTAAGGAATTAATGTCATGGAAAAAATGAGTCACCGGATGGGAAAACCTTAGTCAATGGACTAGTTTCAATGGCAAAACCAAGTGAAATAACCTCTTTGTGTTGGAATAACTCGAAAACCTGGCCATTGTGAATAGTCACTAAGGAATTAGTGTCATGGGAAAAATGAGTCACCGGATGGGAAAACCTTAGTCAATGGACTAGTTTCAATGGCAAAACCTAGTAAAATAACAT
This sequence comes from Acmispon strigosus, assembly GCA_030819835.1. Taxonomy (NCBI): domain Eukaryota; kingdom Viridiplantae; phylum Streptophyta; class Magnoliopsida; order Fabales; family Fabaceae; genus Acmispon; species Acmispon strigosus. The sequence continues at coordinate 17,967,241 of JAUAMA010000004.1, read as the reverse complement.
CTTTGAATTGGAATAACTCGAAAACCTGGCCATTGTGAATAGTCTCGTGTGAAAACTCAGCCACAGGAAGGGGAAACTTAGTCACTAAGGAATTAGTGCCATGGGACTAATGTGTCAACTAATGGGAAAAACTTAGTCACCGAACGAGTTTCCATGACAAATCCTAGTAAAATAACCTCTTTGTGTGGGAAAAACAAGAAAACCTTGTCACTGTGAGTAGTCTCAACGGAAAACTCAGTCCTGGAGGGGAAAACTTAGTCACAAAGGAATTCGTGTCATGGAAAAACTGAGTCACCGTATGGGAAAATTTTACTCACCGGACGAGTTTCAATGGAAAATACTTGTAAACTAACCACTTTGTGTGGGAAAAACTCGAGAACCTCATCTCCATGACTAGTCTCACGGGAAAACTCAGTCACGTGAGGGGAAAACTTAGTCACTAAGGAATTAATGTCATGGAAAAAATGAGTCACCGGATGGGAAAACCTTAGTCAATGAACTAGTTTCAATGGCAAAACCAAGTGAAATAACCTCTTTGTGTTGGAATAACTCGAAAACCTGGCCACTGTGAGTAGTCTCATGGGAAAACTCAACCATAGGAGGGGGAAACTTAGTCACAAAGGAATTCGTGTCATGGAAAAAATGAGTCACCGGATGGGACTATTTAACTCACCGGACGAGTTTCAATGGAAAATACTTGTAAAATAACCTCTTTGTGTGGGAAAAACTCGAGAACCTCATCACCTTGACTAGTCTCACGGGAAAACTCAGTCACGTGAGGGGAAAACTTAGTCACTAAGGAATTAGTGTCATGGGAAAAATGAGTCACCGGATGGGAAATCCTTAGTCAATGGACTAGTTTCAATGGAAAAACCTAGTAAAATAACATCTTTGAATTGGAATAACTCGAAAACCTGGCCATTGTGAATAGTCTCGTGTGAAAACTCAGCCACAGGAAAGGGAAACTTAGTCACTAAGGAATTAGTGCCATGGGACTAATGTGTCAACTAATGGGAAAACCTTAGTCACCGAACGAGTTTCCATGGCAAATCCTAAAAAAATAACCTCTTTGTGTGGGAAAAACTAGAAAACCTTGTCAGTGTGGGTAGTCTCAACGGAAAACTCAGTCCTGGAGGGGAAAACTTAGTCACAAAGGAATTCGTGTCATGGAAAAACTGAGTCACCGTATGGGAAAATTTTACTCATCGGACGAGTTTCAATGGAAAATACTTGTAAACTAGCCTCTTTGTGTGGGAAAAACTCGAGAACCTCATCACCTTGACTAGTCTCACGGGAAAACTCAGTCACGTGAGGGGAAAACTTAGTCACTAAGGAATTATTGTCATGGAAAATTGAGTCACTGGATGGGAAAACCTTAGTCAAGGGACTAGTTTCAATGGCAAAACCAAGTGAAATAACCTCTTTGTGTTGGAATAACTCGAAAACCTGGCCACTGTGAGTAGTCTCATGGGAAAACTCAGCCCCAGGAGGGGGAAACTTAGCCACTAAGGAATTAGTGCCATGGGACTAATGAGTCAACTAATGGGAAAACCTTAGTCACCGAACGAGTTTCCATGCCAAATCCTAGTAAAGTAACATCTTTGTGTGGGAAAAACTGGAAAACCTTGTCACTATGAGTAGTCTCATCGAAAAACTCAGTCGGGGAGGGGAAAACTTAGTCACAAAGGAATTCGTGTCATGGAAAAAATGAGTCACCGGATGGGACTATTTTACTCACCGGACGAGTTTCAATGGAAAAAACTTGTAAAATAACCTCTTTGTGTGGGAAAAACTCGAGAACCTCATCACCTTGACTAGTCTCATGTGAAAACTCAGTCACGTGAGGGGAAAACTTAGTCACTAAGGAATTAGTGTCATGGGAAAAATGAGTCACCGGATGGGAAAACCTTAGTCAATGGATTAGTTTCAATGGCTAAACCTAGCAAAATAACATCTTTGTGTTGGAATAACTCGAAAACCTGGCCACTGTGAATAGTCTCGTGGGAAAACTCAGCCACAGGAAGGGGAAACTTAGTCACTAAGGAATTTGTGCCATGGGACTAATGTGTCAACTAATGGGAAAAACTGAGTCACCGAACGAGTTTCCATGACAAATCCTAGTAAAATAACCTCTTTGTGTGGGAAAAACAAGAAAACCTTGTCACTGTGAGTAGTCTCAACGGAAAACTCAGTCCTGGAGGGGAAAACTTAGTCACAAAGGAATTCGTGTCATGGAAAAACTGAGTCACCGTATGGGAAAATTTTACTCACCGGACGAGTTTCAATGGAAAATACTTGTAAACTAACCACTTTGTGTGGGAAAAACTCGAGAACCTCATCTCCATGACTAGTCTCACGGGAAAACTCAGTCACGTGAGGGGAAAACTTAGTCACTAAGGAATTAATGTCATGGAAAAAATGAGTCACCGGATGGGAAAACCTTAGTCAATGAACTAGTTTCAATGGCAAAACCAAGTGAAATAACCTCTTTGTGTTGGAATAACTCGAAAACCTGGCCACTGTGAGTAGTCTCATGGGAAAACTCAACCATAGGAGGGGGAAACTTAGTCACTAAGGAATTAGTGCCATGGGACTAATGAGTCAACTAATGGGAAAACCTTAGTCACCGAACGAGTTTCCATGGCAAATCCTAGTAAAGTATTATCTTTGTGTGGGAAAAACTAGAAAACCTTGTCACTGTGAGTAGTCTCATCGGAAAACTCAGTCACGTGAGGGGAAAACTTAGTCACTAAGAAATTAGTGACATGGGAAAAATGAGTCACCGGATGGGAAAACCTTAGTCAATGTACTAGTTTCAATGGCAAAACCTAGTAAAATAACCTCTTTGTGTTGGAATAACTCGAAAACCTAGCCACTGTGAGTAGTCTCATGGGAAAACTCAGCCACAGGAGGGAGAAACTTAGTCACTAAGGAATTACTGCCATTGGACTAATGAGTCAACTAATGGGAAAACCTTAGTCACCGAACGAGTTTCCATGGCAAATCCTAAAAAAATAACCTCTTTGTGTGGGAAAAACTAGAAAACCTTGTCACTGTGGGTAGTCTCAACGGAAAACTCAGTCCTGGAGGGGAAAACTTAGTCACAAAGGAATTCGTGTCATGGAAAAACTGAGTCACCGTATGGGAAAATTTTACTCATCGGACGAGTTTCAATGGAAAATACTTGTAAACTAACCTCTTTGTGTGGGAAAAACTCGAGAACCTCATCACCTTGACTAGTCTCACGGGAAAACTCAGTCACGTGAGGGGAAAACTTAGTCACTAAGGAATTAGTGTCATGGAAAAATGAGTCACTGGATGGGAAAACCTTAGTCAATGGACTAGTTTCAATGGCAAAACCAAGTGAAATAACCTCTTTGTGTTGGAATAACTCGAAAACCTGGCCACTGTGAGTAGTCTCATGGGAAAACTCAGCCCCAGGAGGGGGAAACTTAGTCACTAAGGAATTAGTGCCATGGGACTAATGAGTCAACTAATGGGAAAATCTTAGTCACCGAACGAGTTTCCATGGCAAATCCTAGTAAAGTAACATCTTTGTGTGGGAAAAACTGGAAAACCTTGTCACTGTGAGTAGTCTCATCGGAAAACTCAGTCGGGGAGGGGAAAACTTAGTCACAAAGGAATTCGTGTCATGGAAAAAATGAGTCACCGGATGGGACTATTTTACTCACCGGACGAGTTTCAATGGAAAATACTTGTAAAATAACCTCTTTGTGTGGGAAAAACTCGAGAACCTCATCACTTTGACTAGTCTCACGGGAAAATTCAGTCACGTGAGGGGAAAACTTAGTCACTAAGGAATTAGTGTCATGGGAAAAATGAGTCACCGGATGGGAAAACCTTAGTCAATGGACTAGTTTCAATGGCAAAACCTAGTAAAATAACCTCTTTGTGTTGGAATAACTCGAAAACCTGGCCACCGTGAGTAGTCTCATGGGAAAACTCAGCCACAGGAGCGGGGAACTTAGTCACTAAGGAATTAGTGCCATGGGACTAATGAGTCAACTAATGGGAAAACCTTAGTCACCGAACGAGTTTCCATGGCAAATCCTAGTAAAGTAACCTCTTTGTGTGGGAAAAACTAGAAAACCTTGTCACTGTGAGTAGTTTCATCGGAAAACTCAGTCGCTAGAGGGGAAAACTTAGTCACTAAGGAATTCGTGTCATGGAAAAAATCAGTCACTGTGTGGGAAAATTTTACTCACCGGACGAGTTTCAATGGAAAATACTTGTAAAATAACCTCTTTGTGTGGAAAAAACTCGAGAACCTCATCACCTTGACTAGTCTCACGGGAAAACTCAGTCACGTGAGGGGAAAACTTAGTCACTAAGGAATTAGTGTCATGGGAAAAATGAGTCACCGGATGGGAAAACCTTTGTCAATGGACTAGTTTCAATGGCAAAACCTAGTAAAATAACCTCTTTGTGTTGGAATAACTCGAAAACCTGGCCATTGTGAGTAGTCTCATGGGAAAACTCAGCCACAGGAGGGGGGAACTTAGTCACTAAGGAATTAGTGCCATAGGACTAATGAGTCAACTAATGGGAAAACCTTAGTCACTGAACGAGTTTCCACGGCAAATCCTAGTAAAGTAACCTCTTTGAGTGGGAAAAACTAGAAAACCTTGTCACTGTGAGTAGTTTTATCGGAAAACTCAGTCGCTAGAGGGGAAAACTTAGTCACTAAGGAATTCGTGTCATGGAAAAAATCAGTCACCGTGTGGGAAAATTTTACCCACCAGACGAGTTTCAATGGAAAATACTTGTAAAATAACATCTTTGTGTGGGAAAAACTCGAGAACCTGATCACCTTGACTAGTCTCACGGGAAAACTCAGTCACGAGAGAGGAAAACTTAGTCACTAAGGAATTAGTGTCATGGGAATAATGAGTCACCGGATGGGAAAACCTTAGTCAATGAACTAGTTTCCATGGCAAATCCTAGTAAAGTAACCTCTTTGTGTGGGAAAAACTAGAAAACCTTGTCACTGTTAGTAGTCTCATCGGAAAACTCAGCCGCGGGAGGGGAAAACTTAGTCACAGAGGAATTCGTGTCATGGAAAAATTCAGTCATCGGATGGGAAAATTTTACTCACCGGACGAGTTTCACTAGAAAATACTTGTAAAATAACCACTTTGTGTGGGAAAAACTCGAGAACCTCATCACCTTGACTAGTCTCACGGGAAAACTCAGTCACGTGAGGGGAAAACTTAGTCACTAAGGAATTAGTGTCATGGGAAAAATGAGTCACCGGATGGGAAACTTTTACTCATCGGACGAGTTTCAATGGAAAATACTTGTAAAATAACCTCTTTGTGTGGGAAAAACTCGAGAACCTCATCACCTTGACTAGTCTCACGGGAAAACTCAGTCGCGAGAGAGGAAAACTTAGTCACTAAGGAATTAGTGTCATGGGAAAAATGAGTCACCGGATGCGAAAACCTTAGTCAATGGACTAGTTTCAATGGAAAAACCTAGTAAAATAACCTCTTTGTGTTGGAATAACTCGAAAACCTGGCCACTGTGAGTAGTCTCAAGGGAAAACTCAGCCGCAGGAGGGGGAAACTTAGTCACTAAGGAATTAGTGCCATGGGACTAATGAGTCAACTAATGGGAAAACCTTAGTCACCGAACGAGTTTCCACGGCAAATCCTAGTAAAGTAACCTCTTTGTGTGGGAAAAACTAGAAAACGTTTTTACTGTGAGTAGTCTCATCGTAAAACTCAGTCGCTAGAGGGGAAAACTTAGTCACAAAGGAATTCGTGTCATGGAAAAACTGAGTCACCGTGTGGGAAAATTTTACTCACCGGACGAGTTCAATGGAAAATACTTGTAAAATAACCTCTTTGTGTGGGAAAAACTCGAGAACCTCATCACCTTGACTAGTCTCACGGGAAAACTCAGTCACATGAGGGGAAAACTTAGTCACTAAGGAATTAGTGTCATGGGAAAAATGAGACACCGGATGGGAAAACCTTAGTCAATGGACTGGTTTCAATGGCAAAACTTAGTAAAATAACCTCTTTGTGTTGGAATAACTCGAAAACCTGGCCACTGTGAGTAGTCTCATGGGAAAACTCAGCCACAGGAGGGGGAAACTTAGTCACTAAAGAATTAGTGCCATGGGACTAATGGGTCAACTAATGGGAAAACCTTAGTCACCGAACGAGTTTCCATGGCAAATCCTAGTAAAGTAACCTCTTTGTGTGGGAAAAACTAGAAAACCTTGTCACTGTGAGTAGTCTCATCGGAAAACTTAGCCGCGGGAGGGGAAAACTTATCACAGAGGAATTCGTGTCATGGAAAAATTCAGTCAACGGATGGGAAAATTTTACTCACCGGACGAGTTTCACTAGAAAATACTTGTAAAATAACCACTTTGTGGGGGAAAAACTCGAGAACCTCATCACCTTGACTAGTCTCACGGGAAAACTCAGTCACGTGAGGGAAAAACTTAGTCACTAAGGAATTAGTGTCATGGGAAAAATGAGTCACCGGATGGGAAAACCTTAGTCAATGGACTAGTTTCAATGGCAAAACCAAGTAAAATAACCTCTTTGTGTCGGAATAACTCGAAAACCTGGCCACTGTGAGTAGTCTCATTTGAAAACTCAGCCATAGGAGGGGGAAACTTAGTCACTAAGGAATTAGTGCCATGGGACTAATGAGTCATCTAATGGGAAAACCTTAGTCACCCAACGAGTTTCCATGGCAAATCCAAGTAAAGTAACATCTTTGTGTGGGAAAAACTAGAAAACCTTGTCACTGTGAGTAGTCTCATCGTATAACTCAGTCGCGGGAGGGGAAAACTTAGTCACAAAGGAATTAGTGTCATGGGAAAAATGAGTCACCGGATGCGAAAACCTTAGTCAATGGACTAGTTTCAATGGCAAAACCTAGTAAAATAACCTCTTTGTGTTGGAATAACTCGAAAACCTGGCCACTGTGAGTAGTCTCATGGGAAAACTCAGCCACAGGAGGGGGAAACTTAGTCACTAAGGAATTAGTGCCATGGGACTAATGAGTCAACTAATGGGAAAACCTTAGTCACCGAACGAGTTTCCACGACAAATCCTAGTAAAGTAACCTCTTTGTGTGGGAAAAACTAGAAAACGTTGTCACTGCGAGTAGTTTCATCGTAAAACTCAGTCGGTAGTGGGGAAAACTTAGTCACAAAGGAAATCGTGTCATGGAAAAAATGAGTCACCGTGTGGAAAATTTTTACTCACCGGACGAGTTTCAATGGAAAATACTTGTAAAATAACCTCTTTGTGTGGGAAAAACTCGAGAACCTCATCACCTTGACTAGTCTCACGGGAAAACTCAGTCACGTGAGGGGAAAACTTAGTCACTAAGGAATTAGTGTCATGGAAAAATGAGTCACTGGATGGGAAAACCTTAGTCAATGGACTAGTTTCAATGGCAAAACCAAGTGAAATAACCTCTTTGTGTTGGAATAACTCGAAAACCTGGCCACTGTGAGTAGTCTCAAGGGAAAACTCAGCCGCAGGAGGGGGAAACTTAGTCACTAAGGAATTAGTGCCATGGGACTAATGAGTCAACTAATGGGAAAACCTTAGTCACCGAACGAGTTTCCACGGCAAATCCTAGTAAAGTAACCTCTTTGTGTGGGAAAAACTAGAAAACGTTTTTACTGTGAGTAGTCTCATCGTAAAACTCAGTCGCTAGAGGGGAAAACTTAGTCACAAAGGAATTCGTGTCATGGAAAAACTGAGTCACCGTGTGGGAAAATTTTACTCACCGGACGAGTTCAATGGAAAATACTTGTAAAATAACCTCTTTGTGTGGGAAAAACTCGAGAACCTCATCACCTTGACTAGTCTCACGGGAAAACTCAGTCACATGAGGGGAAAACTTAGTCACTAAGGAATTAGTGTCATGGGAAAAATGAGACACCGGATGGGAAAACCTTAGTCAATGGACTGGTTTCAATGGCAAAACTTAGTAAAATAACCTCTTTGTGTTGGAATAACTCGAAAACCTGGCCACTGTGAGTAGTCTCATGGGAAAACTCAGCCACAGGAGGGGGAAACTTAGTCACTAAAGAATTAGTGCCATGGGACTAATGGGTCAACTAATGGGAAAACCTTAGTCACCGAACGAGTTTCCATGGCAAATCCTAGTAAAGTAACCTCTTTGTGTGGGAAAAACTAGAAAACCTTGTCACTGTGAGTAGTCTCATCGGAAAACTTAGCCGCGGGAGGGGAAAACTTATCACAGAGGAATTCGTGTCATGGAAAAATTCAGTCAACGGATGGGAAAATTTTACTCACCGGACGAGTTTCACTAGAAAATACTTGTAAAATAACCACTTTGTGGGGGAAAAACTCGAGAACCTCATCACCTTGACTAGTCTCACGGGAAAACTCAGTCACGTGAGGGAAAAACTTAGTCACTAAGGAATTAGTGTCATGGGAAAAATGAGTCACCGGATGGGAAAACCTTAGTCAATGGACTAGTTTCAATGGCAAAACCAAGTAAAATAACCTCTTTGTGTCGGAATAACTCGAAAACCTGGCCACTGTGAGTAGTCTCATTTGAAAACTCAGCCATAGGAGGGGGAAACTTAGTCACTAAGGAATTAGTGCCATGGGACTAATGAGTCATCTAATGGGAAAACCTTAGTCACCCAACGAGTTTCCATGGCAAATCCAAGTAAAGTAACATCTTTGTGTGGGAAAAACTAGAAAACCTTGTCACTGTGAGTAGTCTCATCGTATAACTCAGTCGCGGGAGGGGAAAACTTAGTCACAAAGGAATTAGTGTCATGGGAAAAATGAGTCACCGGATGCGAAAACCTTAGTCAATGGACTAGTTTCAATGGCAAAACCTAGTAAAATAACCTCTTTGTGTTGGAATAACTCGAAAACCTGGCCACTGTGACTAGTCTCATGGGAAAACTCAGCCACAGGAGGGGGGAACTTAGTCACTAAGGAATTAGTGCCATAGGACTAATGAGTCAACTAATGGGAAAACCTTAGTCACTGAACGAGTTTCCACGGCAAATCCTAGTAAAGTAACCTCTTTGAGTGGGAAAAACTAGAAAACCTTGTCACTGTGAGTAGTTTTATCGGAAAACTCAGTCGCTAGAGGGGAAAACTTAGTCACTAAGGAATTCGTGTCATGGAAAAAATCAGTCACCGTGTGGGAAAATTTTACCCACCAGACGAGTTTCAATGGAAAATACTTGTAAAATAACATCTTTGTGTGGGAAAAACTCGAGAACCTCATCACCTTGACTAGTCTCACGGGAAAACTCAGTCACGAGAGAGGAAAACTTAGTCACTAAGGAATTAGTGTCATGGGAATAATGGGTCAACGGATGGGAAAACCTTAGTCAATGAACTAGTTTCCAGGGCAAATCCTAGTAAAGTAACCTCTTTGTGTGGGAAAAACTAGAAAACCTTGTCACTGTTAGTAGTCTCATCGGAAAACTCAGCCGCGGGAGGGGAAAACTTAGTCACAGAGGAATTCGTGTCATGGAAAAATTCAGTCATCGGATGGGAAAATTTTACTCACCGGACGAGTTTCACTAGAAAATACTTGTAAAATAACCACTTTGTGTGGGAAAAACTCGAGAACCTCATCACCTTGACTAGTCTCACGGGAAAACTCAGTCACGTGAGGGGAAAACTTAGTCACTAAGGAATTAGTGTCATGGGAAAAATGAGTCACCGGATGGGAAACTTTTACTCATCGGACGAGTTTCAATGGAAAATACTTGTAAAATAACCTCTTTGTGTGGGAAAAACTCGAGAACCTCATCACCTTGACTAGTCTCACGTGAAAACTCAGTCGCGAGAGAGGAAAACTTAGTCACTAAGGAATTAGTGTAATGGGAAAAATGAGTCACCGGATGCGAAAACCTTAGTCAATGGACTAGTTTCAATGGCAAAACCTAGTAAAATAACCTCTTTCTGTTGGAATAACTCGAAAACCTGGCCACTGTACGTAGTCTCATGGGAAAACTCAGCCACAGGAGGGGGAAACTTAGTCACTAAGGAATTAGTGCCATGCGACTAATGAGTCAACTAATGGGAAAACCTTAGTCACCGAACGAGTTTCCACGACAAATCCTAGTAAAGTAACCTCTTTGTGTGGGAAAAACTAGAAAACGTTGTCACTGTGAGTAGTTTCATCGAAAAACTCAGTCGGTAGTGGGGAAAACTTAGTCAGAAAGGAAATCGTGTCATGGAAAAAATGAGTCACCGTGTGGAAAATTTTTACTCACCGGACGAGTTTCAATGGAAAATACTTGTAAAATAACCTCTTTGTGTGGGAAAAACTCGAGAACCTCATCACCTTGACTAGTCTCACGGGAAAACTCAATCACATGAGGGGAAAACTTAGTCACTAAGGAATTAGTGTCATGGGAAAAATGAGTCACCGGATGGGAAAACCTTAGTCAATGGACTCGTTTCAATGGCAAAACCTAGTATAATAACCTCTTTGTGTTGGAATAACTCGAAAACCTGGCCACTGTGAGTAGTCTCAAGGGAAAACTCAGCCGCAGGAGGGGGAAACTTAGTCACTAAGGAATTAGTGCCATGGGACTAATGAGTCAACTAATGGGAAAACCTTAGTCACCGAACGAGTTTCCACGGCAAATCCTAGTAAAGTAACCTCTTTGTGTGGGAAAAACTAGAAAACGTTTTTACTGTGAGTAGTTTCATCGTAAAACTCAGTCGCTAGAGGGGAAAACTTAGTCACAAAGGAATTCGTGTCAAGGAAAAACTGAGTCACCGTGTGGGAAAATTTTACTCACCGGACGAGTTTCAATGGAAAATACTTGTAAAATAACCTCTTTGTGTGGGAAAAACTCGAGAACCTCATCACCTTGACTAGTCTCACGGGAAAACTCAGTCACATGAGGGGAAAACTTAGTCACTAAGGAATTAGTGTCATGGGAAAAATGAGACACCGGATGGGAAAACCTTAGTCAATGGACTGGTTTCAATGGCAAAACTTAGTAAAATAACCTCTTTGTGTTGGAATAACTCGAAAACCTGGCCACTGTGAGTAGTCTCATGGGAAAACTCAGCCACTGGAGGGGGAAACTTAGTCACTAAGGAATTAGTGCCATGGGACTAATGGGTCAACTAATGGGAAAACCTTAGTCACCGAACGAGTTTCCATGGCAAATCCTAGTAAAGTAACCTCTTTGTGTGGGAAAAACTAGAAAACCTTGTCACTGTGAGTAGTCTCATCGGAAAACTCAGCCGCGGGAGGGGAAAACTTATCACAGAGGAATTCGTGTCATGGAAAAATTCAGTCAACGGATGGGAAAATTTTACTCACCGGACGAGTTTCACTAGAAAATACTTGTAAAATAACCACTTTGTGGGGGAAAAACTCGAGAACCTCATCACCTTGACTAGTCTCACGGGAAAACTCAGTCACGTGAGGGGAAAACTTAGTCACTAAGGAATTAGTGTCATGGGAAAAATGAGTCACCGGATGGGAAAACCTTAGTCAATGGACTAGTTTCAATGGCAAAACCAAGTAAAATAACCTCTTTGTGTCGGAATAACTCGAAAACCTGGCCACTGTGAGTAGTCTCATTTCAAAACTCAGCCATAGGAGGGGGAAACTTAGTCACTAAGGAATTAGTGCCATGGGACTAATGAGTCATCTAATGGGAAAACCTTAGTCACCCAACGAGTTTCCATGGCAAATCCAAGTAAAGTAACATCTTTGTGTGGGAAAAACTAGAAAACCTTGTCACTGTGAGTAGTCTCATCGTATAACTCAGTCGCGGGAGGGGAAAACTTAGTCACAAAGGAATTAGTGTCATGGGAAAAATGAGTCACCGGATGCGAAAACCTTAGTCAATGGACTAGTTTCAATGGCAAAACCTAGTAAAATAACCTCTTTGTGTTGGAATAACTCGAAAACCTGGCCACTGTGAGTAGTCTCATGGGAAAACTCAGCCACAGGAGGGGGGAACTTAGTCACTAAGGAATTAGTGCCATAGGACTAATGAGTCAACTAATGGGAAAACCTTAGTCACTGAACGAGTTTCCACGGCAAATCCTAGTAAAGTAACCTCTTTGAGTGGGAAAAACTAGAAAACCTTGTCACTGTGAGTAGTTTTATCGGAAAACTCAGTCGCTAGAGGGGAAAACTTAGTCACTAAGGAATTCGTGTCATGGAAAAAATCAGTCACCGTGTGGGAAAATTTTACCCACCAGACGAGTTTCAATGGAAAATACTTGTAAAATAACATCTTTGTGTGGGAAAAACTCGAGAACCTCATCACCTTGACTAGTCTCACGGGAAAACTCAGTCACGAGAGAGGAAAACTTAGTCACTAAGGAATTAGTGTCATGGGAATAATGAGTCACCGGATGGGAAAACCTTAGTCAATGAACTAGTTTCCAGGGCAAATCCTAGTAAAGTAACCTCTTTGTGTGGGAAAAACTAGAAAACCTTGTCACTGTTAGTAGTCTCATCGGAAAACTCAGCCGCGGGAGGGGAAAACTTAGTCACAGAGGAATTCGTGTCATGGAAAAATTCAGTCATCGGATGGGAAAATTTTACTCACCGGACGAGTTTCACTAGAAAATACTTGTAAAATAACCACTTTGTGTGGGAAAAACTCGAGAACCTCATCACCTTGACTAGTCTCACGGGAAAACTCAGTCACGTGAGGGGAAAACTTAGTCACTAAGGAATAAGTGTCATGGGAAAAATGAGTCACCGGATGGGAAACTTTTACTCATCGGACGAGTTTCAATGGAAAATACTTGTAAAATAACCTCTTTGTCTGGGAAAAACTCGAGAACCTCATCACCTTGACTAGTCTCACGGGAAAACTCAGTCGCGAGAGAGGAAAACTTAGTCACTAAGGAATTAGTGTCATGGGAAAAATGAGTCACCGGATGCGAAAACCTTAGTCAATGGACTAGTTTCAATGGCAAAACCTAGTAAAATAACCTCTTTCTGTTGGAATAACTCGAAAACCTGGCCACTGTAAGTAGTCTCATGGGAAAACTCAGCCACAGGAGGGGGAAACTTAGTCACTAAGGAATTAGTGCCATGGGACTAATGAGTCAACTAATGGGAAAACCTTAGTCACCGAACGAGTTTCCACGACAAATCCTAGTAAAGTAACCTCTTTGTGTGGGAAAAACTAGAAAACGTTGTCACTGTGAGTAGTTTCATCGTAAAACTCAGTCGGTAGTGGGGAAAACTTAGTCAGAAAGGAAATCGTGTCATGGAAAAAATGAGTCACCGTGTGGAAAATTTTTACTCACCGGACGAGTTTCAATGGAAAATACTTGTAAAATAACCTCTTTGTGTGGGAAAAACTCGAGAACCTCATCACCTTGACTAGTCTCACAGGAAAACTCAATCACATGAGGGGAAAACTTAGTCACTAAGGAATTAGTGTCATGGGAAAAATGAGTCACCGGATGGGAAAACCTTAGTCAATGGACTCGTTTCAATGGCAAAACCTAGTAAAATAACCTCTTTGTGTTGGAATAACTCGAAAACCTGGCCACTGTGAGTAGTCTCAAGGGAAAACTCAGCCGCAGGAGGGGGAAACTTAGTCACTAAGGAATTAGTGCCATGGGACTAATGAGTCAACTAATGGGAAAACCTTAGTCACCGAACGAGTTTCCACGGCAAATCCTAGTAAAGTAACCTCTTTGTGTGGGAAAAACTAGAAAACGTTTTTACTGTGAGTAGTTTCATCGTAAAACTCAGTCGCTAGAGGGGAAAACTTAGTCACAAAGGAATTCGTGTCATGGAAAAACTGAGTCACCGTGTGGGAAAATTTTACTCACAGGACGAGTTTCAATGGAAAATACTTGTAAAATAACCTCTTTGTGTGGGAAAAACTCGAGAACCTCATCACCTTGACTAGTCTCACGGGAAAACTCAGTCACATGAGGGGAAAACTTAGTCACTAAGGAATTAGTGTCATGGGAAAAATGAGACACCGGATGGGAAAACCTTAGTCAATGGACTGGTTTCAATGGCAAAACTTAGTAAAATAACCTCTTTGTGTTGGAATAACTCGAAAACTTGGCCACTGTGAGTAGTCTCATGGGAAAACTCAGCCACTGGAGGGGGAAACTTAGTCACTAAGGAATTAGTGCCATGGGACTAATGGGTCAACTAATGGGAAAACCTTAGTCACCGAACGAGTTTCCATGGCAAATCCTAGTAAAGTAACCTCTTTGTGTGGGAAAAACTAGAAAACCTTGTCACTGTGAGTAGTCTCATCGGAAAACTCAGCCGCGGGAGGGGAAAACTTATCACAGAGGAATTCGTGTCATGGAAAAATTCAGTCAACGGATGGGAAAATTTTACTCACCGGACGAGTTTCACTAGAAAATACTTGTAAAATAACCACTTTTTGGGGGAAAAACTCGAGAACCTCATCACCTTGACTAGTCTCACGGGAAAACTCAGTCACGTGAGGGGAAAACTTAGTCACTAAGGAATTAGTGTCATGGGAAAAATGAGTCACCGGATGGGAAAACCTTAGTCAATGGACTAGTTTCAATGGCAAAACCAAGTAAAATAACCTCTTTGTGTCGGAATAACTCGAAAACCTGGCCACTGTGAGTAGTCTCATTTCAAAACTCAGCCATAGGAGGGGGAAACTTAGTCACTAAGGAATTAGTGCCATGGGACTAATGAGTCATCTAATGGGAAAACCTTAGTCACCCAACGAGTTTCCATGGCAAATCCAAGTAAAGTAACATCTTTGTGTGGGAAAAACTAGAAAACCTTGTCACTGTGAGTAGTCTCATCGTATAACTCAGTCGCGGGAGGGGAAAACTTAGTCACAAAGGAATTAGTGTCATGGGAAAAATGAGTCACCGGATGCGAAAACCTTAGTCAATGGACTAGTTTCAATGGCAAAACCTAGTAAAATAACCTCTTTGTGTTGGAATAACTCGAAAACCTGGCCACTGTGAGTAGTCTCATGGGAAAACTCAGCCACAGGAGGGGGGAACTTAGTCACTAAGGAATTAGTGCCATAGGACTAATGAGTCAACTAATGGGAAAACCTTAGTCACTGAACGAGTTTCCACGGCAAATCCTAGTAAAGTAACCTCTTTGAGTGGGAAAAACTAGAAAACCTTGTCACTGTGAGTAGTTTTATCGGAAAACTCAGTCGCTAGAGGGGAAAACTTAGTCACTAAGGAATTCGTGTCATGGAAAAAATCAGTCACCGTGTGGGAAAATTTTACCCACCAGACGAGTTTCAATGGAAAATACTTGTAAAATAACATCTTTGTGTGGGAAAAACTCGAGAACCTCATCACCTTGACTAGTCTCACGGGAAAACTCAGTCACGAGAGAGGAAAACTTAGTCACTAAGGAATTAGTGTCATGGGAATAATGAGTCACCGGATGGGAAAACCTTAGTCAATGAACTAGTTTCCAGGGCAAATCCTAGTAAAGTAACCTCTTTGTGTGGGAAAAACTAGAAAACCTTGTCACTGTTAGTAGTCTCATCGGAAAACTCAGCCGCGGGAGGGGAAAACTTAGTCACAGAGGAATTCGTGTCATGGAAAAATTCAGTCATCGGATGGGAAAATTTTACTCACCGGACGAGTTTCACTAGAAAATACTTGTAAAATAACCACTTTGTGTGGGAAAAACTCGAGAACCTCATCACCTTGACTAGTCTCACGGGAAAACTCAGTCACGTGAGGGGAAAACTTAGTCACTAAGGAATAAGTGTCATGGGAAAAATGAGTCACCGGATGGGAAACTTTTACTCATCGGACGAGTTTCAATGGAAAATACTTGTAAAATAACCTCTTTGTCTGGGAAAAACTCGAGAACCTCATCACCTTGACTAGTCTCACGGGAAAACTCAGTCGCGAGAGAGGAAAACTTAGTCACTAAGGAATTAGTGTCATGGGAAAAATGAGTCACCGGATGCGAAAACCTTAGTCAATGGACTAGTTTCAATGGCAAAACCTAGTAAAATAACCTCTTTCTGTTGGAATAACTCGAAAACCTGGCCACTGTAAGTAGTCTCATGGGAAAACTCAGCCACAGGAGGGGGAAACTTAGTCACTAAGGAATTAGTGCCATGGGACTAATGAGTCAACTAATGGGAAAACCTTAGTCACCGAACGAGTTTCCACGACAAATCCTAGTAAAGTAACCTCTTTGTGTGGGAAAAACTAGAAAACGTTGTCACTGTGAGTAGTTTCATCGTAAAACTCAGTCGGTAGTGGGGAAAACTTAGTCAGAAAGGAAATCGTGTCATGGAAAAAATGAGTCACCGTGTGGAAAATTTTTACTCACCGGACGAGTTTCAATGGAAAATACTTGTAAAATAACCTCTTTGTGTGGGAAAAACTCGAGAACCTCATCACCTTGACTAGTCTCACAGGAAAACTCAGTCGCGAGAGAGGAAAACTTAGTCACTAAGGAATTAGTGTCATGGGAAAAATGAGTCACCGGATGCGAAAACCTTAGTCAATGGACTAGTTTCAATGGCAAAACCTAGTAAAATAACCTCTTTGTGTTGGAATAACTCGAAAACCTGGCCACTGTGAGTAGTCTCATGGGAAAACTCAGCCACAGGAGGGGGAAACTTAGTCACTAAGGAATTAGTGCCATGGGACTAATGAGTCAACTAATGGGAAAACCTTAGTCACCGAACGAGTTTCCACGACAAATCCTAGTAAAGTAACCTCTTTGTGTGGGAAAAACTAGAAAACGTTGTCACTGTGAGTAGTTTCATCGTAAAACTCAGTCGGTAGTGGGGAAAACTTAGTCACAAAGGAAATCGTGTCATGGAAAAAATGAGTCACCGTGTGGAAAATTTTTACTCACAGGACGAGTTTCAATGGAAAATACTTGTAAAATAACCTCTTTGTGTGGGAAAAACTCGAGAACCTCATCACCTTGACTAGTCTCACGGGAAAACTCAGTCACATCAGGGGAAAACTTAGTCACTAAGGAATTAGTGTCATGGGAAAAATGAGACACCGGATGGGAAAACCTTAGTCAATGGACTGGTTTCAATGGCAAAACTTAGTAAAATAACCTCTTTGTGTTGGAATAACTCGAAAACCTGGCCACTGTGAGTAGTCTCATGGGAAAACTCAGCCACTGGAGGGGGAAACTTAGTCACTAAGGAATTAGTGCCATGGGACTAATGGGTCAACTAATGGGAAAACCTTAGTCACCGAACGAGTTTCCATGGCAAATCCTAGTAAAGTAACCTCTTTGTGTGGGAAAAACTAGAAAACCTTGTCACTGTGAGTAGTCTCATCGGAAAACTCAGCCGCGGGAGGGGAAAACTTATCACAGAGGAATTCGTGTCATGGAAAAATTCAGTCACCGGATGGGAAAATTTTACTCACAGGACGAGTTTCACTAGAAAATACTTGTAAAATAACCACTTTGTGGGGGAAAAACTCGAGAACCTCATCACCTTGACTAGTCTCACGGGAAAACTCAGTCACGTGAGGGGAAAACTTAGTCACTAAGTAATTAGTGTCATGGGAAAAATGAGTCACCGGATGGGAAAACCTTAGTCAATGGACTAGTTTCAATGGCAAAATCTAGTAAAGTAACCTCTTTGTGTTGGAATAACTCGAAAACCTAGCCACTGTGAGTAGTCTCATGGGAAAACTCAGCCGCAGGAGGGGGAAACTTAGTCACTAAGGAATTAGTGCCATGGGACTAATGAGTCAACTAATGGGAAAACCTTAGTCACCGAACGAGTTTCCATGGCAAATCCTAGTAAAGTAACCTCTTTGTGTGGGAAAAACTAGAAAACCTTCTCACTGTGAGTAGTCTCATTGGAAAACTCAGCCGCAGGAGGGGAAAACTTAGTCATAAAGGAATTCGTGTCATGGAAAAAATGAGTCACTGGATGGGAACTCACCAGACGAGTTTCAGTGGAAAGTACTTGTAAAATAACTTCTTTGTTTGCGAAAAATTCGAGAACCTCATCACCTTGACTAGTCTCACGGGAAAAATCAGTCACACGAGGGGAAAACTTAGTCACTAAGGAATTAGTGTCATGGGAAAAATGAGTCACCGGATGGGAAAATCTTAGTCAATGGACTAGTTTCAATGGAAAAACCTAGTAAAGTAACCTCTTTGTGTTGGAATAACTCGAAAACCTAGCCACTGTGAGCAGTCTCATGGGAAAACTCAGCCGCAGGAGGGGGAAACTTAGTCACTAAGGAATTAGTGCCATGGGACTAATGAGTTAACTAATGGGAAAACCTTAGTCACCAAACGAGTTTCCATGGCAAATCCTAGTTAAATAACCTCTTTGTGTGGGAAAAACTAGAAAACCTTATTACTGTGAGTAGTCTCATCGGAAAACTCAGTCGAAGGAGGGGAAGACTTAGTCACAACAAAGGAATTCGTGTTATGGAAAAAATGAGTCACCGGATGGGTAAATTTTACTCACCGGACGAGTTTCGATAGAAAGTACTTGTAAAATAACCTCTTTGTGTGCGAAAAACTCGAGAACCTCATCACCTTGACCAGTCTCACGGGAAAACTCAGTCACACGAGGGGAAAACTTAGTCACTAAGGAATTAGTGTCATGGGAAAAATGAGTCACCGGATTGGAACACCTTAGTCAATGGACTAGTTTCAATGGCAAAACCTAGTAAAGTAACCTCTTTGTGTTGGAATAACTCGAAAACCTAGCCACTGTGAGCAGTCTCATGGGAAAACTCAGCCGCAGGAGGGGGAAACTTAGTCACTAAGGAATTAGTGCCATGGGACTAATGAGTTAACTAATGGGAAAACCTTAGTCACCAAACGAGTTTCCATGGCAAATCCTAGTTAAATAACCTCTTTGTGTGGGAAAAACTAGAAAACCTTATTACTGTGAGTAGTCTCATCGGAAAACTCAGTCGAAGGAGGGGAAGACTTAGTCACAACAAAGGAATTCGTGTTATGGAAAAAATGAGTCACCGGATGGGTAAATTTTACTCACCGGACGAGTTTCGATAGAAAGTACTTGTAAAATAACCTCTTTGTGTGCGAAAAACTCGAGAACCTCATCACCTTGACCAGTCTCACGGGAAAACTCAGTCACACGAGGGGAAAACTTAGTCACTAAGGAATTAGTGTCATGGGAAAAATGAGTCACCGGATTGGAACACCTTAGTCAATGGACTAGTTTCAATGGCAAAACCTAGTAAAGTAACCTCTTTGTGTTGGAATAACTCGAAAACCTAGCCACTGTGAGTAGTCATGGGAAAACTCAGCCGCAGGAGGGGGAAACTTAGTCACTAAGGAAATAGTGCCATGGGACTACTGAGTCAACTTATGGGAAAATCTTAGTCACCAAACGAGTTTCCATGGAAAGTCCTAGTAAAATAACCTCTTTGTGTGGGAAAAACTAGAAAACCTTGTCACTGTGAGTAGTCTCATCGGAAAACTCAGCCGCAGGAGGGGAAAACTTAGTCCCAAAGGAATTCGTGTCATGGAAAAAATGAGTCACTGGATGTGTAAATTTTTCTCACCGGACGAGTTTCGATGGAAAGTACTTGTAAAATAACCTCTTCGTGTGGGAAAAACTCGAGAACCTCATCACCTTGACAAGTCTCACGGGAAAACTCAGTCACACGAGGGGAAAACTTAGTCACTAAGGAATTAATGTCATGGGAAAAATGAATCACCGGATGGGAAAACCTTAGTCAATGGACTAGTTTCAATGGCAAAACTTAGTAAAGTAACCTCTTTGTGTTGGAATAACTCGAAAACCTAGCCACTGTGAGTAGTCTCATGGGAAAACTCAGCCGCACGAGGGGGAAAATTAGTCACTAAGGAATTAGTGCCATGGGACAAATGAGTCAACTAATAGGAAAACCTTAGTCAACGAACGAGTTTCCATGGCAAATACTAGTAAAATAACCTCTTTGTGTTGGAAAAACTAGAAAACCTTGTCACTGTGAGTAGTCTCATCGGAAAACTCAGCAGCAGGAGGGGAAAACTTAGTCACAAAGGAATTCGTGTCATGGAAAAAATGAGTCACCGAATGGGAAAATTTTACTCACCGGACGAGTTTCAATGGAAAGTACTTGTAAAATAACCACTTTGTGTGGGAAAAACTCTAGAACCTCATCACCTTGACTAGTCTCACGGGAAAACTCAGTCACCCGAGGGGAAAACTTAGTCGCTAAGGAACTAGTGTCATGGGAAAAATGAGTCACCGGATGGGAACACCTTAGTCAATGGACTAGTTTCAATGGCAAAACCTAGTAAAGTAACCTCTTTGTGTTGCAATAACTTGAAAACCTAGCCACTGTGAGTAGTCTCATGGGAAAACTCAGCCACAGGAGGGGGATACTTAGTCACTAAGGAATTAGTGCCTTAGGACTAATGAGTCAACTAATGGGAAAACCTTAGTCACCGACGAGTTTCCATGGCAAATCCTAGTAAAATAACCTCTTTGTGTGGGAAAAACTAGAAAACCTTGTCACTCGGAGTAGTCTCATCGGAAAACTCAGACGCCGGAGGGGAAAACTTAGTCACAAAGGAATTCGTGTCATGGAAAAAATTAGTCACCGGAAGGGAAAATTTTACTCACCGGACGAGTTTCAATGGAAAATACTTGTAAAATAACCTCTTTGTGTGGGAAAAACTCGAGAACCTCATCGCCTTGACTAGTCTCACGGGAAAACTCACTCACATGAGTGGAAAATTTAGTCACTAAGGAATTAGTGTCATGGGAAAAATGAGTCACCGGATGGGAAAACCTTAGTCAATGGTCTAGTTTCAATGGCAAAACCTAGTAAAGTAACCTCTTTCTGTTGGAATAACTCGAAAACCTTCCCACTTTGAGTAGTCTCATGGGAAAACTCAGCCACAGGAGGGGGAAACTTCGTCACTAAGGAATTACTGCCATGGGACTAATGAGTCAACTAATGGGAAAACCTTAGTCACCGAACGAGTTTCCATGGCAAATCCAAGTAAAATAACCTCTTTGTGTGGGAAAAACTAGAAAACCTTGTCACTGTGAGTAGTCTCATCGGAATACTCAGTTGCAGGAGGGGAAAAACTAGTCACAAAGAAATTCGTGTCATGGAAAAAATGAGTCACCGGATGGGAAAATTTTACTAACCGGACGAGTTCAACGGAAAAGACTTGTAAAATAACCTCTTTGTGTGGGAAAAACTCGAGAAACTAATCACCTTGACTAGTCTCACGGGAAAACTCAGTCACACGAGGGGAAAACTTAGTCACTAAGGAATTAGTGTCATGGGAAAAATGAGTCACCGGATGGGAAAACCTTAGTCAATGGACTAGTTTCAATGGCAAAACCTAGAAAAATAACCTCTTTGTGTGGGAAAAACTAGAAACTCTTGTCACTGTGAGTAGTCTCATCAGAAAACTCAGCCAAACGAGGGGAAAACTTAGCCACAAAGGAATTCGTGTCATGGAGAAAATGAGTCAACGAATGGGAAAATTTTACTCACCGGACGAGTTTCGATGGAAAATACTTGTAAAATAACCTCTTTGTGTGGGAAAAATACGAGAACCTCATCACCTTGACTAGTCTCCCGAGAAAACTCAGTCACACGAGGGGAAAACTTAGTCACAAAGGAATTGGTGTCATAGAAAAAATGAGTCACGGATGGGAAAATTTTACTCACCGGATGAGTTTCAATGGAAAATACTTGTAAAATAACCTCTTTGTGTGGGAAAAACTCGAGAACCTCATCACCCTGACTAGTCTCACGGGAAAACTCAGTCACACGAGGGGAAAACTTAGTCACTAAGGAATTAGTGTCATGGGAAAAATGAGTCACCGGATGGGAAAACCTTAGTCAATGGACTAGTTTCCATGGAAAAACCTAGAAAAATAACCTCTTTGTGTTGGAATAACTCGAAAACCTAGCCACTGTGAGTTGTCTTATCGGAAAACTCAGCCACAGGAAGGGGAAACTTAGTCACTAAGGAATTAGTGCCATGGGACCAATGAGTCAACTAATGGGAAAACCTTAGTCACTCAACGAGTTTCCATGGCAAATCCTAGTAAAGTAACCTCTTTGTGTGGGAAAAACTAGAAAACCTTGTCATTGTGACTAGTCTCACGGGAAAACTCAGTCACACGACGGGAAAACTTAGTCACTAAGGAATTAGTGTCATGGGAAAAATGAGTCACCGGATGGGAAAACCTTAGTCAATGGACTAGTTTCAATGGCAAAACCTAGAAAAATAACCTCTTTCTGTTGGAATAACTCGAAAACCTTGCCACTGTGAGTAGTCTCATGGGAAAACTCAGCCACAGGAGGGGGAAACTTAGTCACTAAGGAATTAGTGCCATGGGACTAATGAGCCAACTAATGGGAAAACCTTAGTCACCAAACGAGTTTTCATGGCAAATCCTTGTAAAGTAACCTCTTCGTGTGGGAAAAACTAGAAACTCTTGTCACTGTGAGTAGTCTCATCAGAAAACTCAGCCGCACGAGGGAAAAACTTAGCCACAAAGGAATTCGTGTCTTGGAAAAAATGAGTCACCGAATGGGAAAATTTTACTCACCAGACGAGTTTCGATGGAAAATACTTGTAAAATAACCTCTTTGTGTGGGAAAAACACGAGAACCTCATCACCTTGACTAGTCTCATGGGAAAACTCACTCACATGAGGGGAAAACTTAGTCACTAAGGAATTAGTGTCATGGGAAAAATGAGTTATCGGATGGAAAAACCTTAGTCAATGGACTAGTTTCAATGG
The DNA here is from genome assembly GCA_030819835.1 of Acmispon strigosus. Taxonomy (NCBI): domain Eukaryota; kingdom Viridiplantae; phylum Streptophyta; class Magnoliopsida; order Fabales; family Fabaceae; genus Acmispon; species Acmispon strigosus. Next base: position 17,944,500 of record JAUAMA010000004.1, on the reverse strand, counting down.
CAAAACCTTGTAAAATAACCTCTTTGTGATGGAATAACTTGAAAACCTGGCCACTGTGAGTAGTCTCATGGGAAAACTCAGCCACAGGAGGGGGAAACTTAGTCACTAAGGAATTAGTGCCATGGGACTAATGAGCCAACTAATGGGAAAACCTTAGTCACTGAACGAGTTTTCAGGGCAAATCCTTGTAAAGTAACCTCTTTGTGTGGGAAAAACTAGAAACTCTTGTATCTGTGAGTAGTCTCATCAGAAAACTCAGCCGCACGAGGGGAAAACTTAGCCACAAAGGAATTCGTGTCATGGAAAAAATGAGTCACCGAATGGGAAAATTTTACTCACCGGACGAGTTTCGATGGAAAATACTTGTAAAATAACCTCTTTGTGTGGGAAAAACTCGACAACCTCATCACCTTGACTAGTCTCACGGGAAAACTCAGTCACACGAGGGGAAAACTTAGTCACTAAGGAACTAGTGTCATGGGAAAAATGAGTCACCGGATGGGAAAACCTTAGTCAATGGACTAGTTTCAATGGCAAAACCTAGAAAAATAACCTCTTTGTGTTGGAATAACTCGAAAACCTAGCCACTGTGAGTAGTCTCATGGGAAAACTCAGCCACAGGAGGGGGAAACTTAGTCACTAAGGAATTAGTGCCATGGGACAAATGAGCCAACTAATGGGAAAACCTTAGTCACCGAACGAGTTTTCATGCCAAATCCTTGTAAAGTAACCTCTTTGTGTGGGAAAAACTAGAAACTCTTGTCACTGTGAGTAGTCTCATCAGAAAACTCAGCCAAACGAGGGGAAAACTTAGCCAGAAAGGAATTCGTGTCATGGAAAAAATGAGTCACCGAATGGGAAAATTTTACTCACCGGACGAGTTTCGATGGAAAATACTTGTAAAATAACCTCTTTGTGTGGGAAAAACACGAGAACCTCATCACCTTGACTAGTCTCCCGAGAAAACTCAGTCACACGAGGGGAAAACTTAGTCACAAAGGAATTGGTGTCATGGAAAAAATGAGTCACGGATGGGAAAATTTTACTCACCGGATGAGTTTCAATGGAAAATACTTGTAAAATAACCTCTTTGTGTGGGAAAAACTCGAGAACCTCATCACCCTGACTAGTCTCACGGGAAAACTCAGTCACACGAGGGGAAAACTTAGTCACTGAGGAATTAGTGTCATGGGAAAAATGAGTTACCGGATGGGAAAACCTTAGTCAATGGACTAGTTTCCATGGAAAAACCTAGAAAAATAACCTCTTTGTGTTGGAATAACTCGAAAACCTAGCCACTGTGAGTTGTCTTATCGGAAAACTCAGCCACAGGAAGGGGAAACTTAGTCACTAAGGAATTAGTGCCATGGGACCAATGAGTCAACTAATGGGAAAACCTTAGTCACTCAACGAGTTTCCATGGCAAATCCTAGTAAAGTAACCTCTTTGTGTGGGAAAAACTAGAAAACCTTGTCATTGTGACTAGTCTCACGGGAAAACTCAGTCACACGACGAGAAAACTTAGTCACTAAGGAATTAGTGTCATGGGAAAAATGAGTCACCGGATGGGAAAACCTTAGTCAATGGACTAGTTTCAATGGCAAAACCTAGAAAAATAACCTCTTTCTGTTGGAATAACTCGAAAACCTAGCCACTGTGAGTAGTCTCATGGGAAAACTCAGCCACAGGAGGGGGAAACATAGTCACTAAGGAATTAGTGCCATGGGACTAATGAGCCAACTAATGGGAAAACCTTAGTCACCGAACGAGTTTTCATGGCAAATCCTTGTAAAGTAACCTCTTCGTGTGGGAAAAACTAGAAACTCTTGTCACTGTGAGTAGTCTCATCAGAAAACTCAGCCGCACGAGGGGAAAACTTAGCCACAAAGGAATTCGTGTCTTGGAAAAAATGAGTCACCGAATGGGAAAATTTTACTCACCGGACGAGTTTCGATGGAAAATACTTGTAAAATAACCTCTTTGTGTGGGAAAAACTCGACAACCTCATCACCTTGACTAGTCTCACGGGAAAACTCAGTCACTCAAGGGGAAAACTTAGTCACTAAGGAATTAGTGTCATGGGAAAAATGAGTTACCGGATGGAAAAACCTTAGTCAATGGACTAGTTTCAATGGCAAAAACTTGTAAAATAACCTCTTTGTGATGGAATAACTTGAAAACCCGGCCACTGTGAGTAGTCTCATGGGAAAACTCAGCCACAGGAGGGGGAAACTTAGTCACTAAGGAATTAGTGCCATGGGACTAATGAGCCAACTAATGGGAAAACCTTAGTCACCGAACGAGTTTTCATGGCAAATCCTTGTAAAGTAACCTCTTTGTGTGGGAAAAACTAGAAACTCTTGTAACTGTGAGTAGTCTCATCAGAAAACTCAGCCGCACGAGGGGAAATCTTAGCCACAAAGGAATTCGTGTCATGGAAAAAATGAGTCATCGAATGGGAAAATTTTACTCACCGGACGAGTTTCGATGGAAAATACTTGTAAAATAACCTCTTTGGGTGGGGAAAACTCGACAACCTCATCTCCTTGACTAGTCTCACGGGAAAACTCAGTCACACGAGGGGAAAACTTAGTCACTAAGGAATTAGTGTCATGGGAAAAATGAGTCACCGGATGGGAAAACTTTAGTCAATGGACTAGTTTCAATGGCAAAACCTGGAAAAATAACCTCTTTGTGTTGGAATAACTCGAAAACCTAGCCACTGTGAGTAGTCTTATCGGAAAACTCAGCCACTGGAAGGGGAAACTTAGTCACTAAGGAATTAGTGCCATGGGACCAATAAGTCAACTAATGGGAAAACCTTAGTCACTGAACGAGTTTCCATGGAAAATCCTAGTAAAGTAACCTCTTTGTGTGGGAAAAACTAGAAAACCTTGTCATTGTGACTAGTCTCACGGGAAAACTCAGTCACACGAGGGGAAAACTTAGTTACTAAGGAATTAGTGTCATGGGAAAAATGAGTCACCGGATGGGAAAACCTTAGTCAATGGACTAGTTTCAATGGCAAAACCTAGAAAAATAACCTCTTTGTGTTGGAATAACTCGAAAACCTAGCCTTTGTGAGTAGTCTTATCGGAAAACTCAGCCACGGGAAAGGGAAACTTAGTCACTAAGGAATTAGTGCCATGGGACTAATGAGTCAACTAATGGGAAAACCTTAGTCACCGAACGAGTTTCCATGGCAAATCCTAGTAAAGTAACCTCTTTGTGTGGGAAAAACTTGAAAACCGTGTCAATGTGTGTAGTCTCATCGAAAAACTCAACCACAGGAGGGGAAAACTAATTCACAAAGGAATTCGTGTCATGGAAAAAATGACTCACCGGATGGGAAAATTTTACTCACCGGACGAGTTTCAATGGAAAATACTTGTAAAATAACCTCTTTGTGTGGGAAAAACTCGAGAACTTCATCACCTTGACTAGTCTCACGGGAAAACTCAGTCTCACTAGGGGAAAACATAGTCACTAAGGAATTAGTGTGATGGAAAAAATGAGTCACAGGATGGGAAAAGCTTAGTCAATGGACTAGTTTCAATGGCAAAACCTAGTAAAATAACCTCTTTGTGTTGGAATAACTCGAAAACCTAGCCACTGTGAGTAGCCTCGTGGGAAAACTCAGCCACAGGAGGGGGAAACTTAGTCACTAAGGAATTAGTGCCATGGGACTAGTGAGTCAACTAATGGGAAAACCTTAGTCACCGAACGAGTTTCCATGGAAAACCATAGTAAAGTAACCTCTTTGTGTGGGAAAAATTAGAAAACCTTGTCAATGTGAGTAGTCTCATCGGAAAACTCAGCCGTAGGAGGGGAAAACTTAGTCTCAAAGTAATTCGTGTCATGGAAAAAATGAGTCACCGGATGGGAAAATTTTACTCAACGGACGAGTTTCGATGGAAAATACTTGTAAAATAACCTTTTTGTGTGGGAAAAACTCGAGAACCTCATCACCTCGACTCAGTCACACGTGGGGAAAACTTAGTCACAAAGGAATTCGTGTCATGGAAAAAATGAGTCACAGGATGGGAAAACCTTAGTCAATGGACTAGCTTCAATGGCAAAACATAGTAAAATAACCTCTTTTTGTTGGAATAACTCGAAAATCTAGCCACTGTGAGTAGTCTCATGGGAAAACTCAGCCACAGGAGGGGGAAACTTAGTCACTAAGGAATTAGTGTAATGGGAAAAATGAGTCACCAGATGGGAAAATATTAGTCAATGGACTAGTTTCAATGGCAAAACCTAGAAAAATAACCTCTTTGTGTTGGAATAACTCGAAAACCTAGCCACTGTGAGTAGTCTCATGGGAAAACTCAGCCACAGGAGGGGGAAACTTAGTCACTAAGGAATTAGTGTCATGGGACTAATGAGTCAACTAATGGGAAAGTCTTAGTCACCGAACGATTTTCAATGGCAAATCCTAGTAAAGTAACCTCTTGGTGTGGGAAAAACATGAAAACCTTGTCAATGTGAGTAGTCTCATCGGAAAACTCAGCCGTAGGAGGGGATAACTTAGTCTCAAAGTAATTCGTGTCATGGAAAAAATGAGTCACCGGATGGGAAAATTTTACTCACCGGACTAGTTTCAAAGGAAAATACTTGTAAATAACCTCTTTGTGTGGGAAAAACTCGAGAACCTCATCACCTTGACTAGACTCACGGGAAAACTCAGTCACACGAGGGGAAAACTTAGTCACTTAGGAATTAGTGTCATGAGAAAAATGAGTCACCGGATGGGAAAACCTTAGTCAATGGACTAGTTTCAATGGCAAAACCTAGAAAAATAACCTCTTTGTGTTGGAATAATTCGAAAACCTAGCCACTGTGAGTAGTCTCATCGGAAAACTCAGCCGCGGGAGGGGAAGAGTTAGTCACAAAGGAATTCGTGTCATGGAAAAAATGAGTCAGCGAATGGGAAAATTTAACTCACCAGACGAGTTTCAATGGAAAATACTTGTAAAATAACCTCTTTGTGTGGGAAAAACTCGAGAATTTCATCAGCTTGACTAGTCTCACGGGAAATCTCAGTCACACGAGGGGAAAACTTAGTCACTAAGGAATTAATGTCATGGGAAAAATGAGTCACCGGATGGGAAAACCTAAGTCAATGGACTAGTTTCAATGGAAAAACCTAGTAAAGAAACCTCTATGTCATGGAATAACTCGAAAACCTAGCCACTATGAGTAGCCTCGTGGGAAAAGTCAGCCACAGGAGGGGGAAACTTAGTCACTGAGGAATTAGTGCCATGGGACAAAAGAGTCAACTAATGGGAAAAAGTTTCCATGGCAAATCCTAGTAAAATAACCTCTTTGTGTGGGAAAAACTAGAAATCCTTGTCACTGTGAGTAGTCTCATCGGAAAACTCAGCCGCAAGAGGGGAAAACTTAGTCACTAAGGAATTCGTGTCATGGAAAAAAGGAGTCACCGGATGTGAAATATTTACTCACCGGACTAGTTTCAATGGAAAATACTTGTAAAATAACCTCTTGTGTGGGAAAACCTCGAGAACCTCATCACCTTGACTAGTCTCACGGGAAAACTCAGTCACACGAGGGGAAAACTTAGTCACTAAGGAATTAGTGTCTTGGGAAAAATGAGTCACCGGATGGGAAAACCTTATTTAATGGACTAGTTTCAATGGAAAAACCTAGTAAAGTAACTTCCTAGTGTTGGAATAACTCGAAAACCTAGCCACTGTGAGTAGTGTCATGGGAAAACACAGCCACAGGAGGGGGGAACTAGGTCACTAAGGAATTAGTGCCGTGGGACTAATTAGTCAACTAATGGGAAAACCTTAGTCACCGAACGAGTTTCTATGGCAAATCCTAGTAAAGTAACCTCTTTGTGTGGGAAAAACTAGAAAACCTTGTCACTGTGAGTAGTCTCATCGGAAAAATCTGCCGCAGGAGGGGAAAACATAGCCACAAAGGAATTCGGGTCATGGAAAAAATGAGTTGCCGGATGGGAAAACTTTACTCACCGGACGAGTTTAAATGGAAAATACTTGTAAAATAACCTCTTTGTGTGGGAAAAACTCGAGAACCTCATTACCTTGACTAGTCTCACGGGAAAACTCAGTCACACGAGGGGAAAACTTAGTCACTAAGGAATTAGTGTCATGGGAAAAATGAGTCACCGGAAGGGAAAACCTTATTTAATGGACTAGTTTCAATGGAAAAACCTAGTAAAGTAACTTCCTAGTGTTGGAATAACTCGAAAACCTAGCCACTGTGAGTAGTGTCATGGGAAAACACAGCCACAGGAGGGGGGAACTAGGTCACTAAGGAATTAGTGCCATGGGACTAATTAGTCAACTAATGGGAAAACCTTAGTCACCGAACGAGTTTCCATGGCAAATCCTAGTAAAGTAACCTCTTTGTGTGGGAAAAACTAGAAAACCTTGTCACTGTGAGTAGTCTCATCGGAAAACTCTGCCGCTGGAGGGGAAAACATAGCCACAAAGGAATTCGGGTCATGGAAAAAATGAGTTGCCGGATGGGAAAACTTTACTCACCGGACGAGTTTAAATGGAAAATACTTGTAAAATAACCTCTTTGTGTGGGAAAAACTCGAGAACCTCATCACCTTGACTAGTCTCACGGGAAAACTCAGTCACATGAGGGGAAAACTTAGTCACTAAGGAATTAGTGTCATGGGAAAAATGAGTCACCGGATGGGAAAACCTTAGTCAATGGACTAGTTTCAATGGAAAAACCTAGTAAAATAACCTCTTTGTGTTGGAATAATTCGTAAACCTAGCCACTGTGAGTAGTCTCATGGGAAAACTCATCCACAGGAGGGGGAAACTTAGTCACTAAGGAATTAGTGCCATGGGACTAGTGAGTCAACTAATGGGAAAACCTTAGTCACCGAACGAGTTTCCATGGCAAATCCTAGTTAAGTAACCTCTTTGTTTGCGAAAAACTCGAAAACGTAGTCACTGTGAGTCTCATGGGAAAACTCAGTCACAGGAGGGGAAAACTTTGTCACTAAGGAATTAGTGTCATGGGACAATTGGGTCACAGGATGGGAAAACCTTAGTAACCGGACGGATTTAAGTGGTAAATCAAAGTAAAGTAACCTCTTTGTGTAAGAAAAACTCGAGAACTTAGTCACTGTGAGTAGCCTCATGGTAAAATCGGTTACAGGAGGGGATAACTTATTCACAAAGGAATTCGGGCCATGGGAAAAGTGGATCACCGGATGGGAAAACTGAGTGTGCGGACAAGTTTCAATGACAAATCCTAGTAAAACATCCTCTTTGTGTGGGAAAAACTCGAGGATCTAGTCACTTAAACTAGTCTCATAGGAAAACTTAGTCACCAGAGGGGAAACCTTAGTCACAAAGGAATTAAAGCCACGGGAAAAATGAGTCACAGGATGGGAAAACCTTAGTCAACAGACTAGTTTCCATGGCAAATCTTAGTAAAATAACCTCTTTGTGTGGGAGAAACTCGAAAACCTTGTCCCTGAGAGTAGTCTCATCGGAAAACTAAGTCAGAGGAGGGAAAAACATAGTGACAAAGGAGTTCGTATCACGGAAAAAATGAGTCACCGGATGGGAAAATCTTACACACTGTACGAGTTTCAATGGAAAATACTTATAAAATAACCTCTTTGTGTGCGAAAAACTCGAGAACCTCATCACCTTGACTAGTCTCACGGGAAAACTCAGTAACACGAGGGGAAAACTTAGTCACTAAGGAATTAGTGTCATGGGGAAAATCAGTCACCGGATGGGAAAACCTTAGTCAATGGACTAGTTTCAATGGCAAAACCTAGTAAAAAAACCTCTTTGTGTTGGAATAACTCGAAAACATAGCCACTGTGAGTAGTCTCATCGGAAAACTCAGCCACAAGAGGGGGAAACTTAGTCACTAAGGAATTAGTGCCATGGGACTAATGAGTCAACTGATGGGAAAACCTTAGTCACCGAATGAGTTTCCATGGCAAACCCTAGTAAAGTAACCTCTTTGTGTGGGAAAAACTAGAAAACCTTGTCTCTGTGAGTAGTCTCATCGGAAAACTCAGCCGCAGGAGGGGAAAACTTAGTCACAAAAGAATTCGTGTCATCGAAAAAATGAGTCATCGGATGCGAAACTTTTACTCACCGGAGGAGTTTCAATGGAAAATACTTGTAAAATAACCTCTTTGTGTGGGAAAAACTCGAGCACCTCATCACCTTGACTAGTCTTACGGGAAAACTCAGTGACACGAGAGGAAATCAAAGTCACTAAGGAATTAGTGTCATGGGAAAAATGAGTCACCGGATAGGAAAACCTTAGTCAATGGACTAGTTTCAATGGCAAAGACTAGTAAAGTAACCTCTTTGTGTTGGAATAACTCGAAAACCTAGCCACTGTGAGTAGTCTCATCGGAAAACTCAGCCACGGGAGGGGGAAACTTAGTCACTAAAGACTCAGTGCCGTGGGACTAATGAGTCAACTAATGGGAAAACCCTAGTCACCGAACGAGCTTCCATGGCAAATCCTAGTAAAATAACCTCTTTGTGTGGGAAAAACTAGAAAACCTTGTCTCTGTGAGTAGTCTCATCGGAAAACTCAGCTGTAGGAGGGGAAAACATAGTCACAAAGCAATTCGTGTCATCGAAAAAATGAGTCACCGGATGGCAAAATTTTACTCACCGGACGAGTTTCAATGGAAAATACTTGTAAAATAACCTCTTTGTGTGGGAAAAACTCGAGAACCTCATCACCTTGACTAGTCTCACGGGAAAACTCAGTCACGTGAGGGGAAAACTTAGTCACTAAGGAATTAGTGTCATGGGAAAAATGAGTCACCGGATTTGAAAACCTTAGTCAATGGTCTAGTTTCAATGGCAAAACCTAGTAAAAAAACCTCTGTGTTGGAATAACTCGAAAACCTAGCCACTGTGAGTAGTCTCTTGGGAAAACTCAACCACAGGAGGGGGGAAATTAGTCACTAAGGAATTAGTGCCATTGGACTAATTAGTCAACTAATGGGAATACCTAAGTCACCGAACGACTTTCCAAGGAAAATCCTAGTAAAATAACCTCTTTGTGTGGGAAAAACTAGAAAACCTTGTCTCTGTGAGTAGTCTCATCGGAAAACTCAGCCGCAGGAGGGGAAAACTTAGTCACAAAGCAATTCGTGTCATGGAAAAAATGAGTCATCGGATGCAAATTTTTTACTAACCGGACGAGTTTCAATGGAAAATACTTGTATAATAACCTCTTTGTGTGGGAAAAACTCGAGAACCTCATCACCTTGACTAGTCTTACGGGAAAACTCAGTGACACGAGAGGAAATCAAAGTCACTAAGAAATTAGTGTCATGGAAAAATGAGTCACCGGATGGGAAAACCTTAGTCAATGGACTAGTTTCAATGGCAAAGACTAGTAAAGTAACCTCTTCGTGTTGGAATAACTCGAAAACCTAGCCACTGTGAGTAGTCTCATCGGAAAACTCAGCGACAGGAGGGGGAAACTTAGTCACTAAGGAATTAGTGCCATGGGACTAATGAGTCAACTGATTGGATAACTTTAGTCACCGAAGGAGTTTCCATGGCAAACCCTAGTAAAGTAACCTCTTTGTGTGGGAAAAACTAGAAAACCTTGTCTCTGTGAGTAGTCTCATCGGAAAACTCAGTCGCAGGAGGGGAAAACTTAGTCTCAAAAGAATTCGTGTCATCGAAAAAATGAGTCATCGGATGCGAAACTTTTACTACCGGACGAGTTTCAATGGAAAATACTTGTAAATTAACCTCTTTGTGTGGGAAAAACTCGAGAACCTCATCACCTTGACTAGTCTCACGGGAAAACTCAGTCACGTGAGGGGAAAACGTAGTCACTAAGGAATTAGTGTCATGGGAAAAATGAGTCACCGGATGGGAAAACCATAGTCAATGGACTAGTTTCAATGGCAAAACCTAGTAAAAAATAACCTCTTTGTGTGGGAAAAACTAGAAAACCTTATCACTCTGAGTAGTCTCATCGGAAAACTCAGCAGCAGGATGGGAAAACTTAGTCACAAAGGAATTCGTGTCATGGAAAAAATGAGTCACCGGATGGGAAAATTTTACTCACCGTACGAGTTTCAATGGAAAATACTTGTAAAATATCCTCTTTGTGTTGGAAAAACTCGAGATCCTCATCACCTTGACTAGTCTCACGAGAAAACTCAGTCACACGAGGGGAAAACTTAGTCACTAAGGAATTAGTGTCATGGGAAAAATGACTCACCGGATGGGAAAACCTTAGTCAATGAACTAGTTTCAATGGCAAAACCTAGTAAAGTAACCTTTTTGTGTTGGAATAACTCGAAAACCAAGCCACTGTGAGTAGTCTCATGGGAAAACTAAGCCACAGTAGGGGGAAACTTAGTCACTAAGGAATTAGTGCCATTGGACTAATGAGTCAACTAATGGAAAAACCTTAGTCACCGAACGAGTTTCCATGGCAAATCCTAGTAAAATAACCTCTTTGTGTGGGAAAAACTAGAAAACCTTGTCACTGTGAGTAGTCTCATCGGTAAACTCAGCCGCAGGAGGGGAAACTTAGTCACAAAGGAATTCGTGTCATGGAAAAAATGAGTCACCGGATGGGAAAATTTTACTCACCGGACGAGTTTCAATGGAAAATACTTTTAAAATAACCACTTTGTGGGAAAAACTCGAGAACCTCATCACCTTGACTAGTCTCACGGGAAAACTCAGTCACACGAGGGGAAAACTTAGTCACTAAGGAATTAGTGTCATGGGAAAAATGAGTCACCGGATGGGAAAACCTTAGTCAATGGACTAGTTTCAATGGCAAAACCTAGTAAAATAACCTCTTTGTGTTGGAATAACTCGAAAACCTGGCCACTGTGAGTAGTCTCATGTGAATACTTAGCCACAGGAGGGGGAAACTTAGTCACTAAGGAATTAGTGCCATGGGACTAATGAGTCAACTAATAGGAAAACCTTAGTCACCGAACAAGTTTCCATGGTAAATCCTAGTAAAATAACCTCTTTGTGTGGGAAAAACTAGAAAACCTTGTCACTGTGAGTAGTCTCATCGGAAAAATCAGTCGCGGAAGGGGAAAATTTAGTCACAAAGGAATTCGTGTCATGTCAAAAATGAGTCACCGGATGGGAAAATTTTACTCACCAGACGAATTTCAATAGAAAATACTTGTAAAATAACCTCTTTGTGTGGGAAAATCTCGAGAACCTCATCACCTTGACTAGTCTCGCGGGAAAACTCAGTCACATGAGGGGAAAACTTAGTCACTAAGGAATTAGTGTCATGGGAAAAATGAGTCACCGGATGGGAAAACCTTAGTCAATGGACTAGTTTCAATGGCAAAACCTAGTAAAAAAACCTCTTTGAGTTGGAATAACTCGAAAACCTGGCCACTGTGAGTAGTCTCATGGGAAAACTCAGCCACAGGAGGGGGAAACTTAGTCACTAAGGAATTAGTGCCATGCGACTAATGAGTCAACTAATGGGAAAACCTTAGTCACCGAACGAGTTTCCATGGCAAATCCTAGTAAAATAACCTCTTTGTGTGGGAAAAACTAGAAAACCTTATCACTGTGAGTAGTCTCATCGGAAAACTTAGTCACAAAGGAATTCGTATCATGGAAAAAATGAGTCACCGGATGGGAAAATTTTACTCACTGGACGAGTTTCAATGGAAAATACTTGTAAAATAACCTCTTTGTGTGGGGAAAACTCGAGAACCTCATCACCTTGACTAGTCTCACGGGAAACTTAGTCACATGAGGGGAAAACTTAGTCACTAAGGAATTAGTGTCAAGGGAAAAATGAGTCACCGGATGGGAAAACCTTAGTCAATGGACTAGTTTCAATGGCAAAACCTAGTAAAATAACCTCTTTGTGATGGAATAACTCGAAAACCTGGCCACTGTGAGTAGTCTCATGGGAAAACTCAGCCACAGGAGGGGGAAACTTAGTCACTAAGGAATTAGTGCCATGCGACTAATGAGTCAACTAATGGGAAAACCTAAGTCACCGAACGAGTTTCCATGGCAAATCCTAGTAAAATAACCTCTTTGTGTGGGAAAAACTAGAAAACCTTGTCATTGTGAGTAGTCTCGTCAGAAAACTCAGTCACGAGAGGGGAAAATTTAGTCACAAAGGAATTTGTGTCATGGAAAAAATGAGTCACTGGATGGGAAATGTTTACACACCGGATGAGTTTCAATGGAAAATACTAGTAAAATAACCTCTTTGTGTGGGAAAAATTCGAGACCTCATCACCTTGACTAGTCCCACGGGGAAACTCAGTCACATGAGGGGAAAACTTAGTCACTAAGGAAATATTGTCATGGGAAAAATGAGTCACCTGATTGGAAAACCTTATTCAATGGACTAGTTTCAATGGCAAAACCTAGAAAAATAACCTCTTTGTGTTGGAATAACTCGAAAACCTGGCCCCTATGAGTAGTCTCATGGGAAAACTCAGCCACAGGAGGGGGAAACTTAGTCACTAAGGAATTAGTGCCATGGGACTAATGAGTCAACTAATGGGAAAACCTTAGTCACCGAAAGAGTTTCCATGGCAAATCCTAGTAAAATAACCTCTTTGTGTGGGAAAAACTAGAAAACCTTATCACTGTGAGTAGTCTCATCGGAAAACTTAGTCACAAAGGAATTCGTGTCATGGAAAAAATGAGTCGCCGGATGGGAAAATTTTACTCACTGGACGAGTTTCAATGGAAAATACTTGTAAAATAACCTCTTTGTGTGGGGAAAACTCGAGAACCTCATCACCTTGACTAGTCTCACGGGAAACTTAGTCACATGAGGGGAAAACTTAGTCACTAAGGAATTAGTGTCATGGGAAAAATGAGTCACCGGATGGAAAAACCTTAGTCAATGGACTAGTTTCAATGGCAAAACCTAGTAAAATAACCTCTTTGTGTTGGAATAACTCGAAAACCTGGCCACTGTGAGTAGTCTTATGTGAATACTCAGCCACAGGAGGGGGAAACTTAGTCACAAAGGAATTAGTGCCATGGGACTAATGAGTCAACTAATGGGAAAACCTTAGTCACCGAACGAGTTTCCATGGTAAGTCCTAGTAAAATAACCTCTTTGTGTGGGAAAAACTAGAAAACCTTGTCACTGTGAGTAGTCTCATCGGAAAACTCAGCAGCAGGAGGGGAAAACTTAGTCACAAAGGAATTCGTGTCATGTAAAAAATGAGTCACCGGATGGGAAAATTTTACTCACCGAACGAGTTTCAACGGAAAGTACTTGTAAAATAACCTATTTGTGTGGGAAAAACTCGAGAACCTCATCACCTTGACTAGTCTCACGGGAAAACTCAGTCACCCGAGGGGAAAACTTAGTCACTAAGGAATGAGTGTCATGGGAAAAATGAGTCGAAAACCTAGCCACTGTGAGTAATCTCATGGGAAAATTGAGCCACAGGGAGGGGGAAACTTAGTCACTAAGGAATTACTGCCATGGGACTAATGACTCAACGAATGGGAAAACCTTAGTCACCGAACGAGTTTCTGTGGAAAATCCTAGTAAAATAACCTCTTTGTGTGGGAAAAACTAGAAAACCTTGTCACTGTGAGTAGTCTCATCGGAAAACTCAGTTGCGGGAAGGGAAAACTTAGTCACAAAGTAATTCGTGTCATGGAAAAAATGAGTCACCGGATGGGAAAATTTTACTCACCGGACGAGTTTCAATGGAAAATATTTGTAAATTAACCTCTTTGTGTGGGAAAAACTCGAGAACCTCATCACCTTGACTAGTCTCACGGGAAAACTCAGTCACATGAGGGGAAAACTTAGTCACTAAGGAATTAGTGTCATGGGAAAAATGAGTCACCGGATGGGAAAACCTTTGTCAATGGACTAGTTTCAATGGCAAAACCTAGTAAAATAACCTCTTTGTGTTGGAATAACTCGAAAACCTGGCCACTGTGAGTAGTCTTATGTGAATACTCAGCCACAGGAGTGGGAAACTTAGTCACTAAGGAATTAGTGCCATGGGACTAATGACTCAACGAATGGGAAAACCTTAGTCACCGAACGAGTTTCTGTGGAAAATCCTAGTAAAATAACCTCTTTGTGTGGGAAAAACTAGAAAACCTTGTCACTGTGAGTAGTCTCATCGGAAAACTCAGCAGCAGGAGGGGAAAACTTAGTCACAAAGGAATTCGTGTCATGTAAAAAATGAGTCACCGGATGGGAAAATTTTACTCACCGAACGAGTTTCAATGGAAAGTACTTGTAAAATAACCTATTTGTGTGGGAAAAACTCGAGAACCTCATCACCTTGACTAGTCTCACGGGAAAACTCAGTCACCCGAGGGGAAAACTTAGTCACTAAGGAATGAGTGTCATGGGAAAAATGAGTCGAAAACCTAGCCACTGTGAGTAATCTCATGGGAAAACTGAGCCATAGGGAGGGGGAAACTTAGTCACTAATGAATTACTGCCATGGGACTAATGACTCAACGAATGGGAAAACCTTAGTCACCGAACGAGTTTCTGTGGAAAATCCTAGTAAAATAACCTCTTTGTGTGGGAAAAACTAGAAAACCTTGTCACTGTGAGTAGTCTCATCGGAAAACTCAGTTGCGGGAAGGGAAAACTTAGTCACAAAGTAATTCGTGTCATGGAAAAAATGAGTCACCGGATGGGAAACTTTTACTCACCGGACGAGTTTCAATGGAAAATATTTGTAAATTAACCTCTTTGTGTGGGAAAATCTCGAGAACCTCATCACCTTGACTAGTCTCACGGGAAAACTCAGTCACATGAGGGGAAAACTTAGTCACTAAGGAATTAGTGTCATGGGAAAAATGAGTCACCGGATGGGAAAACCTTTGTCAATGGACTAGTTTCAATGGCAAAACCTAGAAAAATAACCTCTTTGTGTTGGAATAACTCGAAAACCTGGGCACTGTGAGTAGTCTTATGTGAATACTCAGCCACAGGAGTGGGAAACTTAGTCACTAAGGAATTAGTGCCATGGGACTAATGACTCAACGAATGGGAAAACCTTAGTCACCGAACGAGTTTCTGTGAAAAATCCTAGTAAAATAACCTCTTTGTGTGGGAAAAACTAGAAAACCTTGTCACTGTGAGTAGTCTCATCGGAAAACTCAGCAGCAGGAGGGGAAAACTTAGTCACAAAGGAATTCGTGTCATGTAAAAAATGAGTCACCGGATGGGAAAATTTTACTCACCGAACGAGTTTCAATGGAAAGTACTTGTAAAATAACCTAATTGTGTGGGAAAAACTCGATAACCTCATCACCTTGACTAGTCTCACGGGAAAACTCAGTCACCCGAGGGGAAAACTTAGTCACTAAGGAATGAGTGTCATGGGAAAAATGAGTCGAAAACCTAGCCACTGTGAGTAATCTCATGGGAAAACTGAGCCACAGGGAGGGGGAAACTTAGTCACTAAGGAATTACTGCCATGGGACTGATGACTCAACGAATGGGAAAACCTTAGTCACCGAACGAGTTTCTGTGGAAAATCCTAGTAAAATAACCTCTTTGTGTGGGAAAAACTAGAAAACCTTGTCACTGTGAGTAGTCTCATCGGAAAACTCAGTTGCGGGAAGGGAAAACTTAGTCACAAAGTAATTCGTGTCATGGAAAAAATGAGTCACCGGATGGGAAACTTTTACTCACCGAACGAGTTTCAATGGAAAATATTTGTAAATTAACCTCTTTGTGTGGGAAAAACTCGAGAACCTCATCACCTTGACTAGTCTCACGGGAAAACTCAGTCACATGAGGGGAAAACTTAGTCACTAAGGAATTAGTGTCATGGGAAAAATGAGTCACCGGATGGGAAAACCTTTGTCAATGGACTAGTTTCAATGGCAAAACCTAGTAAAATAACCTCTTTGTGTTGGAATAACTCGAAAACCTGGCCACTGTGAGTAGTCTTATGTGAATACTCAGCCACAGGAGTGGGAAACTTAGTCACTAAGGAATTAGTGCCAAGGGACTAATGACTCAACGAATGGGAAAACCTTAGTCACCGAACGAGTTTCTGTGGAAAATCCTAGTAAAAGAACCTCTTTGTGTGGGAAAAACTAGAAAACCTTGTCACTGTGAGTAGTCTCATCGGAAAACTCAGCAGCAGGAGGGGAAAACTTAGTCACAAAGGAATTCGTGTCATGTAAAAAATGAGTCACCGGATGGGAAAATTTTACTCACCGAACGAGTTTCAATGGAAAGTACTTGTAAAATAACCTATTTGTGTGGGAAAAACTCGAGAACCTCATCACCTTGACTAGTCTCACGGGAAAACTCAGTCACCCGAGGGGAAAACTTAGTCACTAAGGAATGAGTGTCATGGGAAAAATGAGTCGAAAACCTAGCCACTGTGAGTAATCTCATGGGAAAACTGAGCCACAGGGAGGGGGAAACTTAGTCACTAAGGAATTACTGCCATGGGACTAATGACTCAACGAATGGGAAAACCTTAGTCACCGAACGAGTTTCTGTGGAAAATCCTAGTAAAATAACCTCTTTGTGTGGGAAAAACTAGAAAACCTTGTCACTGTGAGTAGTCTCATCGGAAAACTCAGTTGCGGGAAGGGAAAACTTAGTCACAAAGTAATTCGTGTCATGGAAAAAATGAGTCACCGGATGGGAAACTTTTACCCATCGGACGAGTTTCAATGGAAATTATTTGTAAATTAACCTCTTTGTGTGGGAAAAACTCGAGAACCTCATCACCTTGACTAGTCTCACGGGAAAACTCAGTCAATGAGGGGAAAACTTAGTCACTAAGGAATTAGTGTCATGGGAAAAATGAGTCACCGGATGGGAAAACCTTTGTCAATGGACTTGTTTCAATGGCAAAACCTAGTAAAATAACCTCTTTGTGTTGGAATAACTCGAAAACCTGGCCACTGTGAGTAGTCTTATGTGAATACTCAGCCACAGGAGTGGGAAACTTAGTCACTAAGGAATTAGTGCCGTGGGACTAATGACTCAACGAATGGGAAAACCTTAGTCACCGAACGAGTTTCTGTGGATAATCCTAGTAAAATAACCTCTTTGTGTGGGAAAAACTAGAAAACCTTGTCACTGTGAGTAGTCTTATGTGAATACTCAGTTGCGGGAGGGGAAGACTTAGTCTCAAAGTAATTCGTGTCATGGAAAAATGAGTGTCATGGGAAAAATGAGTCGAAAACCTAGCCACTGTGAGTAATCTCATTGGAAAACTCAGCCACAGGAGTGGGAAACTTAGTCACTAAGGAATTAGTGCCATGGGACTAATGACTCAACGAATGGGAAAACCTTAGTCACCGAACGAGTTTCTGTGGAAAATCCTAGTAAAATAACCTCTTTGTGTGGGAAAAACTAGAAAACCTTGTCACTGTGAGTAATCTCATCGGAAAACTCAGTCGCGGGAGGGGAAGACTTAGTCACAAAGTAATTCGTGTCATGGAAAAAATGAGTCTCCGGATGGGAAACTTTTACTCACCGGACGAGTTTCAATGGAAAATATTTGTAAAATAACCTCTTTGTGTGGGAAAAACTCGAGAACCTCATCACCTTGACTAGTCTCGCGGGAAAACTCAGTCACATGAGGGGAAAACTTAGTCACTAAGGAATTAGTGTCATGGGAAAAATGAGTCACCGGATGGGAAAACCTTAGTCAATGGACTAGTTTCAATGGCAAAACCTAGTAAAATAACCTCTTTGAGTTGGAATAACTCGAAAACCTGGCCACTGTGAGTAGTCTCATGGGAAAACTCAGCCACAGGAGGGGGAAACTTAGTCCATGGGACTAATGAGTCAACCCATGGGAAAACCTTAGTCACCGAACGAGTTTCCTTTGCAAATCCTAGTAAAACAATCTCTTTGTGTGGGAAAAACTAGATAACCTTGTCACTGTGAGTAGTCTCATCGGAAAACTCAGTCGCGGGAGGGGAAAACATAGTCACAAAGGAATTTGTGTCCTGGAAAAAATGAGTCACCGGATGGGAAAATTTTACTCACCGGACGAGTTACAATGGAAAATACTCGTAAAATAACCTCTTTGAGTGCAAATAACTCGAGAACCTCATCACCTTGACTAGTCTCACGGGAAAACTCAGTCACACGAGGGGAAAACTTAGTTACTAAGGAATTAGTGTTATGGGAAAAATGAGTCACCGGATGTGAAAACCTTAGTCAATGGACTAGTTGCAAAACCAAGTAAAATAACCTCTTTGTTTTGGAATAACTCGACAACCTGGCCACTGTGAGTAGTCTCATGGGAAAACTCAGCCACAGGAGGGGGAAACTTAGTCACTAAGGAATTAGTGCCATGGGACTAATGAGTCTACTCGTGGGAAAACCTTAGTCACCGAATGAGTTTCCATGGATAATCCTAGTAAAATAACCTCTTTGTGTGGGAAAAACTAGAAAACCTTGTCACTGTGAGTAGTCCCATCGGAAAATTCAGTCGCGAGAGGGGAAAACTTAGTCACAAAGGAATTCGTGTCATGGAAAAAATGAGTCACAGGATGGGAAAATTTTACTCAGCGGATGAGTTTCAATGGAAAATACTTGTAAAATAACCTCTTTGTGTGGGAAATACTCGAGAACCTCATCACCATGACTAGTCTCAAGGGAAAACTCAGTCACATGGGGGGAAAACTTAGTCACTAAGGAATTAGTGTCATGGGAAAAATGAGTCACCGGATGGGAAAACCTTAGTCAATGGACTAGTTTCAATGGCAAAACCTAGTAAAATAACCTCTTTGAGTTGGAATAACTCGAAAACCTGGCCACTGTGAGTAGTCTCATGGGAAAACTCAGCCACAGGAGGGGGAAACTTAGTCCATGGGACTAATGAGTCAACCCATGGGAAAACCTTAGTCACCGAACGAGTTTCCTTTGCAAATCCTAGTAAAACAATCTCTTTGTGTGGGAAAAACTAGATAACCTTGTCACTGTGAGTAGTCTCATCGGAAAACTCAGTCGCGGGAGGGGAAAACATAGTCACAAAGGAATTTGTGTCCTGGAAAAAATGAGTCACCGGATGGGAAAATTTTACTCACCGGACGAGTTACAATGGAAAATACTCGTAAAATAACCTCTTTGAGTGCAAATAACTCGAGAACCTCATCACCTTGACTAGTCTCACGGGAAAACTCAGTCACACGAGGGGAAAACTTAGTTACTAAGGAATTAGTGTTATGGGAAAAATGAGTCACCGGATGTGAAAACCTTAGTCAATGGACTAGTTGCAAAACCAAGTAAAATAACCTCTTTGTTTTGGAATAACTCGACAACCTGGCCACTGTGAGTAGTCTCATGGGAAAACTCAGCCACAGGAGGGGGAAACTTAGTCACTAAGGAATTAGTGCCATGGGACTAATGAGTCTACTCGTGGGAAAACCTTAGTCACCGAATGAGTTTCCATGGATAATCCTAGTAAAATAACCTCTTTGTGTGGGAAAAACTAGAAAACCTTGTCACTGTGAGTAGTCCCATCGGAAAATTCAGTCGCGAGAGGGGAAAACTTAGTCACAAAGGAATTCGTGTCATGGAAAAAATGAGTCACAGGATGGGAAAATTTTACTCAGCGGATGAGTTTCAATGGAAAATACTTGTAAAATAACCTCTTTGTGTGGGAAATACTCGAGAACCTCATCACCATGACTAGTCTCAAGGGAAAACTCAGTCACATGGGGGGAAAACTTAGTCACTAAGGAATTAGTGTCATGGGAAAAATGAGTCACCGGATGGGAAAACCTTAGTCAATGGACTAGTTTCAATGGCAAAACCAAGTAAAATAACCTCTTTCTGTTGGAATAACTCGAAAAGCTGCCACTGTGAGTAGTCTCATGGGAAAACTCAGCCACAGGAGGGTGAAACTTAGTCACTAAGGAATTACTGCCATGGGACTAATGAGTCAACTAATGGGAAAACCTTAGTCACTGAACAAGTTTCCATGGCAAATCCTAGTAAAATAACCTCTTTGTGTGGGAAAAACTAGAAAACCTTATAAGTGTGAGTAGTCTCATCAGAAAACTCACTCGCAGGAAGGGAAAACTTAGTCACAAAGGAATTCGTGTCATGGAAATAATGAGTCACCGGATGGGAAAATTTTACTCACCGGACGAGTTTCAATGGAAAATACTTGTAAAATAACCTCTTTGTGTGGGAAAAACTCGAGAACCTCATCACCTTGACTAGTCTCAAGGGAAAACTCTGTCACATGAGGGGAAAACTTAGTCACTAAGGAATTAGTGTCATGGGAAAAATGAGTCACCGGATGGGAAAACCTTATTTAATGGACTAGTTTCAATGGAAAAACCAAGTAAAATAACCTCTTTGTAATGGAATAACTCGAAAACCTGGCCACTGTGAGTAGTCTCATGGGAAAACTCAGCCACAGGAGGGGGAAACTTAGTCACAAAGGAATTAGTGCCATGGGACTAATGAGTCAACTAATGGGAAAACCTTAGTCACCCAACGAGTTTCCATGGCAAATCCTAGTAAAATAACCTCTTTGTGTGGGAAAAACTGGAAAACCTTGTCAATGTGAGTAGTCTAATCGAAAAACTCAGTCGCGGGATGGGAAAATTTAGTCACAAATGAATTCGTGTCTTGGAAAAAATGAGTCAACGGATGGGAAAGTTTTACTCACCAGACGAGTTTCATTGGAAAATACTTGTAAAATAATCTCTTTGTGTGGAAAAAACTCGAGAACCTCATCACCTTGACTAGTCTCACGGGAAAACTCAGTCACATGAGGGGAAAACTTAGTCACTAAGGAATTAGTGTCATGGGAAAAATGAGTCACTGGATGGGAAAACCTTATTCAATGGACTAGTTTCAATGGCGAAACCTAGAAAAATAACCTCTTTGTGTTAGAACAACTCGAAAACCTGGCCACTGTGAGTAGGCTCATGGGAAAACTCAGCCACAGGTGGGGGAAACTTAGTCACTAAGGAATTAGTGCCATGGGACTAATGGGAAAACCTTAGTCACCGAATGAGTTTCCATGGCAAATCCTAGTAAAATAACCTCTTTGTGTGGGAAAAACTAGAAAACCTTTTCACTGTGAGTAGTCTCATCGGAAAACTCAGTCATTGGAGGGGAAAACTTAGTCACAAAGGAATTCGTGTCATGGAAAAAATGAGTCACCGGATGGGAAAATTTTACTCACCGGACGAGTTTCAATGGAAAATACTTGTAAAATAACCTCTTTGTGTGGGAAAAACTCGAGAACCTCATCACCTTGAATAGTCTCGCGGGAAAACTCAGTCACATGAGGGGAAAACTTAGTCACTAAGGAATTAGTGTCATGGGAAAAATGAGTCACCGGATGGGAAAACCTTAGTCAATGGACTAGTTTCAATGGCAAAACCTAGTAAAATAACCTCTTTGAGTTGGAATAACTCGAAAACCTGGCCACTGTGAGTAGTCTCATGGGAAAACTCAGCCACAGGAGGGGGAAACTTAGTCACTAAGGAATTAGTGCCATGGGACTAATGAGTCAACTCATGGGAAAACCTTAGTCACCGAATGAGTTTCCATGGATAATCCTAGTAAAATAACCTCTTTGTGTGGGAAAAACTAGAAAACCTTGTCACTGTTAGTAGTCCCATCGGAAAACTCAGTCGCGGGAGGGGAAAACATAGTCACAAAGGAATTTGTGTCCTGGAAAAAATGAGTCACCGGATGGGAAAATTTTACTCCCCGGACGAGTTACAATGGAAAATACTCGTAAAATAACCTCTTTGAGTGCGAATAACTCGAGAACCTCATCACCTTGACTAGTCTCACGGGAAAACTCAGTCACACGAGGGGAAAACTTAGTTACTAAGGAATTAGTGTCATGGGAAAAATGAGTCACCGGATGTGAAAACCTTAGTCAATGGACTAGTTGCAAAACCAAGTAAAATAACCTCTTTGTGTTGGAATAACTCGAAAACCTGGCCACTGTGAGTAGTCTCATGGGAAAACTCAGCCACAGGAGGGGGAAACTTAGTCACTAAGGAATTAGTGCCATGGGACTAATGAGTCAACTCATGGGAAAACCTTAGTCACCGAATGAGTTTCCATGGATAATCCTAGTAAAATAACCTCTTTGTGTGGGAAAAACTAGAAAACCTTGTCACTGTGAGTAGTCCCATCGGAAAATTCAGTCGCGAGAGGTGAAAACTTAGTCACAAAGGAATTCGTGTCATGGAAAAAATGAGTCACCGGATGGGAAAATTTTACTCACCGGACGAGTTTCAATGGAAAATACTTGTAAAATAAACTCTTTGTGTGGGGAAAACTCGAGAACCTCATTACCTTGACTAGTCTCACGGGTAAACTCAGTCACATGACGGGAAAACATAGTCACTAAGGAATTTGTGTCATGGAAAAAATGAGTCACCGGATGGGAAAACCTTAGTCAATGGACTAGTTTCAATGGCAAAACCTAGTAAAATAACCTCTTTGTGTTGGAATAACTCGAAAACCTTGCCACTGTGAGTAGTCTCATGGGAAAACTCAGCCACAGGAGGGGGAAACTTAGTCACTAAGGAATTTGTGCCATGGGACTAATGAGTCAACTAATGGGAAAACCTTAGTCACTGAACGAGTTTCCACGGCAAATCCTAGTAAAATAACCTCTTTGTTTGGGAAAAACTAGATAACCTTGTCACTGTGAGTAGTCTCATCGGAAAACTCAGCCGCTGGAGGGGAAAACTTAGTCACAAATGAATTCGTGTCATGGAAAAAATGAGTCACCGGATGGGAAAATTTTACTCACCAGACGAGTATCAATGGAAAGTACTTATAAAATAACCTCTTTGTGTGGGTAAAACTCGAGAACCTCATCACCTTGACTAGTCTCACGGGAAAACTCAGTCACACGAGGGGAAAACTTAGTCGCTAAGGAATTAGTGTCATGGGAAAAATGAGTCACCGGATGGGAACACCGTAGTCAATGGACTAGTTTCAATGGCAAAACCTAGTAAAGTAACCTCTTTCTGTTGGAATAACTCGAAAACCTAGCCACTGTGAGTTGTCTCATGGGAAAACTCAGCCACAGGAGGGGGAAACTTAGTCACTAAGGAATTAGTGCCTTAGGACTAATGAGTCAACTAATGGGAAAACCTTAGTCACCGAACGAGTTTCCATGGCAAATCCTAGTAAAATAACCTCTTTGTGTGGGAAAAACTAGAAAACCTTGTCACTGTGGGTAGTCTCATCGGAAAACTCAGCCGCAGGAGGGGAAAACTTAGTCACAGAGGAATTCGTGTCATGGAAAAAATGAGTCACCGGATGGGAAAATTTTACTCACCGGACGAGTTTCAATGGAAAGTACTTGTAAAATAACCTCTTTGTGTGGGAAAAACTCGAGAACCTCATCACCTTGACTAGTCTCACGCGAAAACTCAGTCACACGAGGGGAAAACTTAGTCACTAAGGAATTAGTGTCATGGGAAAAATGAGTCACCGGAAGGGAAAACCTTAGTCAGTGGACTAGTTTCAAGGGCAAAACCTAGTCAAATAACCTCTTTGTGTTGGAATAACTCGAAAACCTGGCCACTGTGAGATGTCTCATGGGAAAACTCAGCCACAGGAGGGGGGAACTTAGTCACTAAGGAATTAGTGCCATGGGACTAATGAGTTAACTAATGGGAAAACCTTAGTCACCGAACGAGTTTCCATGGCAAATCCTAGTAAAATAACCTCTTTGTGTGGGAAAAACTAGAAAACCTTGTCACTGTGAGTAGTCACATCGGAAAACTCAGTCACAGGAGGGGAAAACTTAGTCACAAAGAAAATCGTGTCATGGAAAAAATGAGTCATCGGATGGGAAAATTTTACTCACCGGACGAGTTTCAATGGAAAATACTAGTAAAATAACCTATTTGAGTGGGAAAAACTCGAGAACCGCATCACCTTGACTTGCATCACGGGAAAACTCAGTCCCTCGAGGGGAAAACTTAGTCACTAAGGAATAAGTGTCATGGAAAAAATGAGTCACCGGATGGGAAAACCTTAGTCAATGGACTAGTTTCAAGGGCAAAACCTAGTCAAATAACCTCTTTGTGTTGGAATAACTCGAAAACCTGACCACTGTGAGTAGTCTCATGGGAAAACTCAGCCATAGGAGGGGGAAACTTAGTCACTAAGGAATTAGTGCCATGGGACTAATGAGTCAACTAATGGGAAAACCTTAGTCACCGAACGAGTTTCCATGGCAAATCCTTGTAAAATAACCTCTTTGTGTGGGAAAAACTAGAAAACCTTGTCACTGTGAGTATTCTCATCGGAACACTCAGTCGCAGGAGGGGAAGACTTAGTCACAAAGGAAGTCGTGTCATGGAAAAAATGAGTCACCGGATGGGAAATTTTTTCTCACCGGACGGTTTTCAATGGAAAATACTTGTAAAATAACCTCTTTGTGTGGGAAAAACTCGAGAACCTCATCACCTTGACTAGTCTCACGGGAAAACTTAGTCACACGAGGGGAAAATTTAGTCACTAAGGAATTAGTGTCATGGGATTATGTGTCAACTAATGGGAAAACCTTAGTCACCGAACGAGATTCCATGGCAAATCCTTGTAAAATAACCTCTTTGTGTGAGAAAAAGTAGAAAACCTTGTCACTGTGAGTAGTCTAATCGGAAAACTCAGCAGCAGGAGGGGAAAACTTAGTCACAAAGGAATTCGTGTCATGGAAAAAATGAGTCACCGGATGGGAAAATTTTACTCACCGGACGAGTTTCAATGGAAAGTACTTATAAAATAACCTCTTTGTGTGGGTAAAACTCGAGAACCTCATCACCTTGACTAGTCTCACGGGAAAACTCAGTCACACGAGGGGAAAACTTAGTCGCTAAGGAATTAGTGTCATGGGAAAAATGCGTCACCGGATGGGAACACCGTAGTCAATGGACTAGTTTCAATGGCAAAACCTAGTAAAGTAACCTCTTTGTGTTGGAATAACTCGAAAACCTAGCCACTGTGAGTTGTCTCATGGGAAAACTCAGCCACAGGAGGGGGAAACTTAGTCACTAAGAATTAGTGCCATGGGACTAATGTGTCAACTAATGGGAAAACCTTAGTCACCGAACGAGTTTCCATGGCAAATCCTAGTAAATTTAGCTCTTTGTGTGGGAAAAACTAGAAAACCTTGTCACTTTGAGTAGTCACATCGGAAAACTCAGTCGCAGGAGGGGAAGACTTAGTCACAAAGGAAATCGTGTCATGGAAAAAATGAGTCATCGGATGGGAAAATTTTACTCACCGGACGAGTTTCAATGGAAAATACTAGTAAAATAACCTCTTTGAGTGGGAAAAACTCGAGAACCTCATCACCTTGACTTGTCTCACGGGAAAACTTTGTCACTTGAGGGTAAAAACTTAGTCACTAAGGCATAAGTGTCATGGAAAAAATGAGTCACCGGATGGGAAAACCTTAGTCAATGGACTAGTTTCAAGGGCAAAACCTAGTCAAATAACCTCTTTGTGTTGGAATAACTCGAAAACCTAACCACTGTGAGTAGTCTCATTGGAAACCTCAGCCACAGGAGGGGGAAACTTAGTCACTAAGGAATTAGTGCCATGGGACTAATGAGTCAACTAATGGGAAAACCTTAGTCACCGAACGAGTTTCCGTGGCAAATCCTAGTAAAATAACCTCTTTGTGTGGGAAAAACTAGAAAACCTTGTCACTGTGAGTATTCTCATCGGAACACTCAGTCGCAGGAGGGGAAGACTTAGTCACAAAGGAAGTCGTATCATGGAAAAAATGAGTCTCCGGATGGGAAATTTTTTCTCACCGGACGGTTTTCAATGGAAAATACTTGTAAAATAACCTCTTTGTGTGGGAAAAACTCGAGAACCTCATCACCTTGACTAGTCTCACGGGAAAACTTAGTCACACGAGGGGAAAATTTAGTCACTAAGGAATTATTGTCATGGGACTAATGTGTCAACTAATGGGAAAACCTTAGTCACCGAACGAGTTTCCATGGCAAATCCTTGTAAAATAACCTCTTTGTGTGGGAAAAACTAGAAAACCTTGTCACTGTGAGTAGTCTAATAAGAAAACTCAGCAGCAGGAGGGGAAAACTTAGTCACAAAGGAATTCGTGTCATGGAAAAAATGAGTCACTGGATGGGCAAATTTTACTCACCGGACAAGTATAAATGGAAAATACTTTTAAAATAACCTCTTTGTGTCGGAAAAACTCGAGAACCTCATCACACTGACTAGTCTCACGGAAAACTCAGTCACACGAGGGGAAAACTTAGTCACTAAGGAATTAGTGTCATGGGAAAAATGAGTCATCGGATGGGAAAACCTTAGTCAATGGACTAGTTTCAATGGCAAAACCTAGTAAAGTAACCTCTTTCTGTTGGAATAACTCGAAAACCTAGCCACTGTGAGTAGTCTCATGGGAAAACTCAGCCACAGGAGGGGGAAACTTAGTCACTAAGGAATTAGTGCCATGGGACTAATGAGTCAACTAATGGGAAAACTTTAGTCACCGAACGAGTTTCCATGGCAAATCCTAGTAAATTTAGCTCTTTGTGTGGGAAAAACTAGAAAACCTTGTCACTGTGAGTAGTCTCATCGGAAAACTCAGCCGCAGGAGGGGAAGACTTAGTCACAAAGGAATTCGTGTCATGGAAAAAATTAGTCACTGGATAGGCAAACTTTACTCACCGGACGAGTTTCAATGGAAAATACTTGTAAAATAACCTCTTTGTGTGGGAAAAACTCGAGAACCTCATAACCTTGACTAGTCTCACGGGAAAACTCAGTCACACGAGGGGAAAACTTCATCACTAACGATTTAGTGTCATGGGAAAAATGAGTCACCGGATGGGAAAACCATAGTCAATGGACTAGTTTCAATGGCAAAACCTAGTAAAATAACCTCTTTGTGTTGGAATAACTCGAAAACCTGCCCACTGTGAGTAGTCTCATGGGAAAACTCAGCCACAGGAGGGGGGAACTTAGTCACTAAGGAATTAGTGCCATGGTACTAATGAGTCAACAAATGGGAAAACCTTTGTCACCGAACGAGTTTCCATGGCAAATCCTAGTAAAGTAACCTCTTTGTGTGGGGAAAACTAGAAAACCTTGTCAATCGGAGTAGTCTTATCGGAAATCTCAGTCGCAGGAGGCGAAAACTTAGTCACCAAGGAATTCGTATCATGGAAAAAATTAGTCACCGGATGGGAAAATTTTACTCACCGGCCTAGTTTCAATGGAAAATACTTGTAAAATAACCTCTTTGTGTGGGAAAAACTCGAGTACCTCATCATCTTGACTAGTCTCACGGGAAAATTCAGTCACATGAGGGGAAAACTTAGTCACTAAGGAATTAGTGTCATGGGGAAAATGAGTCACCGGATAGGAAAACCTTAGTCAATGGACTAGTTTCATTGGCAAAACCTAGTAAAATAACCTCTTTATGTTGGAATAACTCGAAAAGCTGGCCACTGTGAGTAGTCTCACGGGAAAACTCAGCCACAGGAAGGGGAAACTTAGTCACTAAGGAAATAGTGCCATGGGACTAATGAGTCAACTAATGGGAAAACCTTAGTCACCGAACGAGTTTCCATGGCAAATCCTAGTAAAGTAACCTCTTTGTGTGGCTAAAACTAGAAAACCTTGTCTCTCGGAGTAGTCTCTTCGGAAAACTCAGTCGCAGGAGGGGAAAACTTAGTCACAAAGGAATTCGTGTCATGGAAAAAATTAGTCACCGGATGGGAAAGTTTTACTCACTGAACGAGTTTCAATTGAAAATACTTGTAAAATAACCTCTTTGTGTGGGAAAAACTTGAGAACCTCATCATCTTGACTAGTCTCACGGGAAAACTCAGTCACATGAGGGGAAAACTTAGTCACTAAGGAATTAGTGTCATGGGAAAAATGAGTCACCGGATGGGAAAACCTTAGTCAATGGACTAGTTTCAATGGAAAAACCTAGTAAAATAACCTCTTTCTATTGGAATAACTCGAAAACCTGCCCACTGTGAGTAGTCTCATGGGAAAACTCAGCCACAGGAGGGGGAAACTTAGTCACTAAGGAATTAGTGCCATGGTACTAATGAGTCAACTAATGGGAAAACCTTTGTCACCGAACGAGTTTCCATGGCAAATCCTAGTAAAGTAACCACTTTGTGTGGGGAAAGCTAGAAAACCTTGTTACTCGGAGTAGTCTCATCGGAAAACTCGGTCGCAGGACAGGAAAACTTAGTCACGAAGGAATTCGTGTCATGGAAAAAATTAGTCACCGGATGGGAAAATTTTACTCACCGGACGAGTTTCAATGGAAAATACTTGTAAAATTACCTCTTTGTGTGGGAAAAACTCGAGAACCTCATCACCTTAACTAGTCTCACGGGAAAACTCACTCACATGAGGGGGAAATTTAGTCACTAAGGAATTAGTGTCATGGCAAAAATGAGTCACCGGATGGGAAAACCTTAGTCAATGGACTAATTTCAATTGCACAACCTAGTAAAATGACCTCTTTGTGTTGGAATAACTCGAAAACCTGGCCATTGTGAGTAGTCTCATTGGAAAACTCAGCCACAGGAGGGGGAAACTTAGTCACTAAGGAATTAGTGCCATGGGACTAATGAGTCAACTAATGGCAAAACCTTAGTCACCGAACGAGTTTCCATGGCAAATCCTAGTAAAGTAACCTCTTAGTGTGGGAAAAACTAGAAAACCTTGTCACTGTGAGTAGTCTCATTGGAAAACTAAGCCGCATGAGGGGAAAACTTAGTCACAAAGAAATTCGTTTCATGGAAAAAATGAGTCACCGGATGGGAAAATTTTACTCCCAGGACGAGTTTCAATGGAAAATACTTGTAAAATAACCTCTTTGTGTGGGAAAAACTCGAGAACCTGACCTTGACTAGTCTCACGGGAAAACTCAGTCACACGAGGGGAAAACTTAGTAACTAAAGAATTAGTGTCATGGAAAAAATGAGTCACCGGATGGGAAAACTTTAGTCAATGGACTAGTTTCGATGGCAAAACCTAGTAAAATAACCTCTTTGTGTTGGAATAACTCGATAACCTGGCCACTGTGAGTAGTCTCATAGGAAAACTCTGCCACTGGAGGGGGAAACTTAGTCACTAAGGAATTAGTGCCATGGGACTAATGAGTCAACTAATGGTGAAACCTTTGTCACTGAACGAGTTTCCATGGAAAATCCAAGTAAAGTAACCTCTTTGTGTGGGATAAACTAGAAAACCTTGTCACACGGAGTAGTCTCATCGGAAAACTCAGTCGCAGGAGGGGAAAACTTAGTCACTAAGGAATTAGTGTCATGGGAAAAATGAGTCATCGGATGGGAAAACCTTAGTCAATGGACTAGTTTCAATGGCAAAACCTAGTAAAGTAACCTCTTTCTGTAGAAATAATTCGAAAACCTAGCCACTGTGAGTAGTCTCATGGGAAAACTCAGCCACAGGAGGGGGGAACTTAGTCACTAAGGAATTAGTGCCATGGGACTAATGAGTCAACTAATGGGAAAACCTTAGTCACCGAACGAGTTTCCATGGCAAATCCTAGTAAATTTAGCTATTTGTGTGGGAAAAACTAGAAAACCTTGTCACTGTGAGTAGTCTCATCGGAAAACTCAGCCGCAGGAGGGGAAGACTTAGTCACAAAGGAATTCGTGTCATGGAAAAAGTTAGTCACTGGATAGGCAAACTTTACTCACCGGACGAGTTTCAATGGAAAATACTTGTAAAATAACCTCTTTGTGTGGGAAAAACTCGAGAACCTCATAACCTTGACTAGTCTCACGGGAAAACTCAGTCACACGAGGGGAAAACTTCGTCACTAAGGAATTAGTGTCATGGGAAAAATGAGTCACCGGATGGGAAAACCATAGTCAATGGACTAGTTTCAATGGCAAAACCTAGTAAAATAACCTCTTTGTGTTGGAATAACTCGAAAACCTGCCCACTGTGAGTGGTCTCATGGGAAAACTCAGCCACAGGAGGGGGAAACTTAGTCACTAAGGAATTAGTGCCATGGTACTAATGAGTCAACTAATGGGAAAACCTTTGTCACGGAACGAGTTTCCATGGCAAATCCTAGTAAAGTAACCTCTTTGTGTGGGGAAAACTAGAAAACCTTGTCACTCGGAGTAGTCTTATCGGAAATCTCTGTCGCAGGAGGCGAAAACTTAGTCACAAAGGAATTCATATCATGGAAAAAATTAGTCACCGGATGGGAAAATTTTACTCACCGGCCGAGTTTCAATGGAAAATACTTGTAAAATAACCTCTTTGTATAGGAACAACTCGAGTACCTCATCATCTTGACTAGTCTCACGGGAAAACTCAGTCACATGAGGGGAAAACTTAGTCACTAAGGAATTAGTGTCATGGGAAAAATGAGTCACCGGATGGGAAAACCTTAGTCAATGGACTAGTTTCAATGGCAAAACCTAGTAAAATAACCTCTTTATGTTGGAATAACTCGAAAACCTGGCCACTGTGAGTAGTCTCATGGGAAAACTCAGCCACAGGAGGGGGAAACTTAGTCACTAAGGAATTAGTGCCATGGGACTAATGAGTCAACTAATGGGAAAACCTTAGTCACGGAACGAGTTTCCATGGCAAATCCTAGTAAAGTAACCTCTTTGTGTGGGAAAAACTAGAAAACCTTGTCTCTCGGAGTAGTCTCTTCGGAAAACTCAGTCGCAGGAGGGGAAAACTTAGTCACAAAGGAATTCGTGTCATGGAAAAAATTAGTCACCGGATGGGAAAGTTTTACTCACCGGACGAGTTTCAATTGAAAATACTTGTAAAATAACCTCTTTGTGTGGGAAAAACTCGAGAACCTCATCATCTTGACTAGTCTCACGGGAAAACTCAGTCACAGGAGGGGAAAACTTAGTCACTAAGGAATTAGTGTCATGGGAAAAATGAGTCACCGGATGGGAAAACCTTAGTCAATGGACTAGTTTCAATGGCAAAACCTAGTAAAAAAACCTCTTTATGTTGGAATAACTCGAAAACCTGGCCACTGTGAGTCGTCTCATGGGAAAACTCAGCCATAGGAGGGGGAAACTTAGTCACTAAGGAATTAGTGCCATGGGACTAATGAGTCAACTAATGGGAAAACCTTAGTCACGGAACGAGTTTCCATGGCAAATCCTAGTAAAGTAACCTCTTTGTGTGGGTAAAACTAGAAAACCTTGTCTCTCAGAGTAGTCTCTTCGGAAAACTCAGTCGCAGGAGGGGAAAACTTAGTCACAAAGGAATTCGTGTCATGGAAAAAATTAGTCACCGGATGGGAAAGTTTTACTCACCGGACGAGTTTCAATTGAAAATACTTGTAAAATAACCTCTTTGTGTGGGAAAAACTCGAGAACCTCATCATCTTGACTAGTCTCACGGGAAAACTCAGTCACATGAGGGGAAAACTTAGTCACTAAGGAATTAGTGTCATGGGAAAAATGAGTCACCGGATGGGAAAACCTTAGTCAATGGACTAGTTTCAATGGCAAAACCTAGTAAAATAACCTCTTTGTGTTGGAATAACTCGAAAACCTGCCCACTGTGAGTAGTCTCATGGGAAAACTCAGCCACAAGAGGGGGAAACTTAGTCACTAAGGAATTAGTGCCATGGTACTAATGAGTCAACTAATGGGAAAACCTTTGTCACCGAACGAGTTTCCATGGCAAATCCTAGTAAAGTAACCTCTTTGTGTGGGGAAAACTAGAAAACCTTGTCACTCAGAGTAGTCTTACCGGAAATCTCAGTCGCAGGAGGCGAAAACTTAGTCACAAAGGAATTCGTATCATAGAAAAAATTAGTCACCGGATGGGAAAATTTTACTCACCGGCCGAGTTTCAATGGAAAATACTTGTAAAATAACCTCTTTGTGTGGGAAAAACTCGAGAACGTCATCATCTTGACTAGTCTCACGGGAAAACTCAGTCACATGAGGGGAAAACTTAGTCACTAAGGAATTAGTGTCATGGGAAAAATGAGTCACCGGATGGGAAAACCTTAGTCAATGGACTAGTTTCAATGGCAAAACCTAGTAAAATAACCTCTTTATGTTGGAATAACTCGAAAACCTGGCCACTGTGAGTAGTCTCATGGGAAAACTCAGCCACAGGAGGGGGAAACTTAGTCACTAAGGAATTAGTGCCATGGGACTAATGAGTCAACTAATGGGAAAACCTTAGTCACGGAACGAGTTTCCATGGCAAATCCTAGTAAAGTAACCTCTTTGTGTGGGTAAAACTAGAAAACCTTGTCTCTCGGAGTAGTCTCTTCGGAAAACTCAGTCGTAGGAGGGGAAAACTTAGTCACAAAGGAATTCGTGTCATGGAAAAAATAAGTCACCGGATGGGAAAGTTTTACTCACCGGACAAGTTTCAATTGAAAATACTTGTAAAATACCCTCTTTGTGTGGGAAAAACTCGAGAACCTCATCATCTTGACTAGTCTCACGGGAAAACTCAGTCACATGAGGGGAAAACTTAGTCACTAAGGAAATAGTGTCATGGGAAAAATGAGTCACCGGATGGGAAAACCTTAGTCAATGGACTAGTTTCAATGGCAAAACCTAGTAAAATAACCTCTTTGTGTTGGAATAACTCGAAAACCTGGCCACTGTGAGTAGTCTCATGGGAAAACTCAGCCACAGGAGGGGGAAACTTAGTCACTAAGGAATTAGTGCCATGGTGCTAATGAGTCAACTAATGGGAAAACCTTTGTCACCGAACGAGTTTCCATGGCAAATCCTAGTAAAGTAACCTCTTTGTGTGGGTAAAACTAGAAAACCTTGTCACTCGGAGTAGTCTCTTCGGAAAACTCAGTCGCAGGAGGGGAAAACTTAGTCACAAAGGAATTCGTGTCATGGAAAAAATTAGTCACCGGATGGGAAAGTTTTACTCACCGGACGAGTTTCAATTGAAAATACTTGTAAAATAACCTCTTTGTGTGGGAAAAACTCGAGAACCTCATCATCTTGACTAGTCTCACGGGAAAACTCAGTCACATGAGGGGAAAACTTAGTCACTAAGGAATTAGTGTCATGGGAAAAATGAGTCACCGGATGGGAAAACCTTAGTCAATGGACTAGTTTCAATGGCAAAACCTAGTAAAATAACCTATTTCTATTGGAATAACTCGAAAACCTGCCCACTGTGAGTAGTCTCATGGGAAAACTCAGCCACAGGAGGGGGAAACTTAGTCACTAAGGAATTAGTGCCATGGTACTAATGAGTCAACTAATGGGAAAACCTTTGTCACCGAACGAATTTCCATGGAAAATCCTAGTAAAGTAACCTCTTTGTGTGGGGAAAACTAGAAAACCTTGTCACTCGGAGTAGTCTCATCGGAAAACTCAGTCGCAGGACGGGAAAACTTAGTCACAAAGGAATTCGTGTCATGGAAAAAATTAGTCACCGGATGGGAAAATTTTACTCACCGGACGAGTTTCAATGGAAAATACTTGTAAAATAACCTCTTTGTGTGGGAAAAACTCGAGAACCTCATCACCTTGACTAGTCTCACGGGAAAACTCACTCACATGAGGGGGAAATTAAGTCACTAAGGAATTAGTGTCATGGCAAAAATGAGTCACCGGATGGGAAAACCTTAGTCAATGGACTAATTTCAATTGCACAACCTAGTAAAATGACCTCTTTGTGTTGGAATAACTCGAAAACCTGGCCACTGTGAGTAGTCTCATGGGAAAACTCAGCCACAGGAGGGGGAAACTTAGTCACTAAGGAATTAGTGCCATGGGACTAATGAGTCAACTAATGGGAAAACCTTAGTCACGGAACGAGTTTCCATGGCAAATCCTAGTAAAGTAACCTCTTTGTGTGGGTAAAACTAGAAAACCTTGTCTCTCGGAGTAGTCTCTTCGGAAAACTCAGTCGCAGGAGGGGAAAACTTAGTCACAAAGGAATTCGTGTCATGGAAAAAATAAGTCACCGGATGGGAAAGTTTTACTCACCGGACAAGTTTCAATTGAAAATACTTGTAAAATACCCTCTTTGTGTGGGAAAAACTCGAGAACCTCATCATCTTGACTAGTCTCACGGGAAAACTCAGTCACATGAGGGGAAAACTTAGTCACTAAGGAAATAGTGTCATGGGAAAAATGAGTCACCGGATGGGAAAACCTTAGTCAATGGACTAGTTTCAATGGCAAAACCTAGTAAAATAACCTCTTTGTGTTGGAATAACTCGAAAACCTGCCCACTGTGAGTAGTCTCATGGGAAAACTCAGCCACAAGAGGGGGAAACTTAGTCACTAAGGAATTAGTGCCATGGTGCTAATGAGTCAACTAATGGGAAAACCTTTGTCACCGAACGAGTTTCCATGGCAAATCCTAGTAAAGTAACCTCTTTGTGTGGGTAAAACTAGAAAACCTTGTCACTCGGAGTAGTCTCTTCGGAAAACTCAGTCGCAGGAGGGGAAAACTTAGTCACAAAGGAATTCGTGTCATGGAAAAAATTAGTCACCGGATGGGAAAGTTTTACTCACCGGACGAGTTTCAATTGAAAATACTTGTAAAATAACCTCTTTGTGTGGGAAAAACTCGAGAACCTCATCATCTTGACTAGTCTCACGGGAAAACTCAGTCACATGAGGGGAAAACTTAGTCACTAAGGAATTAGTGTCATGGGAAAAATGAGTCACCAGATGGGAAAACCTTAGTCAATGGACTAGTTTCAATGGAAAAACCTAGTAAAATAACCTCTTTGTGTTGGAATAACTCGAAAACCTGCCCACTGTGAGTAGTCTCATGGGAAAACTCAGCCACAAGAGGGGGAAACTTAGTCACTAAGGAATTAGTGCCATGGTACTAATGAGTCAACTAATGGGAAAACCTTTGTCACCGAACGAGTTTCCATGGCAAATCCTAGTAAAATAACCTCTTTGTGTGGGGAAAACTAGAAAACCTTGTCACTCAGAGTAGTCTTACCGGAAATCTCAGTCGCAGGAGGCGAAAACTTAGTCACAAAGGAATTCGTATCATAGAAAAAATTAGTCACCGGATGGGAAAATTTTACTCACCGGCCGAGTTTCAATGGAAAATACTTGTAAAATAACCTCTTTGTGTGGGAAAAACTCGAGAACGTCATCATCTTGACTAGTCTCACGGGAAAACTCAGTCACATGAGGGGAAAACTTAGTCACTAAGGAATTAGTGTCATGGGAAAAATGAGTCACCGGATGGGAAAACCTTAGTCAATGGACTAGTTTCAATGGCAAAACCTAGTAAAATAACCTCTTTATGTTGGAATAACTCGAAAACCTGGCCACTGTGAGTAGTCTCATGGGAAAACTCAGCCACAGGAGGGGGAAACTTAGTCACTAAGGAATTAGTGCCATGGGACTAATGAGTCAACTAATGGGAAAACCTTAGTCACGGAACGAGTTTCCATGGCAAATCCTAGTAAAGTAACCTCTTTGTGTGGGTAAAACTAGAAAACCTTGTCTCTCGGAGTAGTCTCTTCGGAAAACTCAGTCGCAGGAGGGGAAAACTTAGTCACAAAGGAATTCGTGTCATGGAAAAAATAAGTCACCGGATGGGAAAGTTTTACTCACCGGACAAGTTTCAATTGAAAATACTTGTAAAATACCCTCTTTGTGTGGGAAAAACTCGAGAACCTCATCATCTTGACTAGTCTCACGGGAAAACTCAGTCACATGAGGGGAAAACTTAGTCACTAAGGAAATAGTGTCATGGGAAAAATGAGTCACCGGATGGGAAAACCTTAGTCAATGGACTAGTTTCAATGGCAAAACCTAGTAAAATAACCTCTTTGTGTTGGAATAACTCGAAAACCTGCCCACTGTGAGTAGTCTCATGGGAAAACTCAGCCACAAGAGGGGGAAACTTAGTCACTAAGGAATTAGTGCCATGGTGCTAATGAGTCAACTAATGGGAAAACCTTTGTCACCGAACGAGTTTCCATGGCAAATCCTAGTAAAGTAACCTCTTTGTGTGGGTAAAACTAGAAAACCTTGTCACTCGGAGTAGTCTCTTCGGAAAACTCAGTCGCAGGAGGGGAAAACTTAGTCACAAAGGAATTCGTGTCATGGAAAAAATTAGTCACCGGATGGGAAAGTTTTACTCACCGGACGAGTTTCAATTGAAAATACTTGTAAAATAACCTCTTTGTGTGGGAAAAACTCGAGAACCTCATCATCTTGACTAGTCTCACGGGAAAACTCAGTCACATGAGGGGAAAACTTAGTCACTAAGGAATTAGTGTCATGGGAAAAATGAGTCACCGGATGGGAAAACCTTAGTCAATGGACTAGTTTCAATGGCAAAACCTAGTAAAATAACCTATTTCTATTGGAATAACTCGAAAACCTGCCCACTGTGAGTAGTCTCATGGGAAAACTCAGCCACAGGAGGGGGAAACTTAGTCACTAAGGAATTAGTGCCATGGTACTAATGAGTCAACTAATGGGAAAACCTTTGTCACCGAACGAATTTCCATGGCAAATCCTAGTAAAGTAACCTCTTTGTGTGGGGAAAACTAGAAAACCTTGTCACTCGGAGTAGTCTCATCGGAAAGCTCAGTCGCAGGACGGGAAAACTTAGTCACAAAGGAATTCGTGTCATGGAAAAAATTAGTCACCGGATGGGAAAATTTTACGCACCGGACGAGTTTCAATGGAAAATACTTGTAAAATAACCTCTTTGTGTGGGAAAAACTCGAGAACCTCATCACCTTGACTAGTCTCACGGGAAAACTCACTCACATGAGGGGGAAATTAAGTCACTAAGGAATTAGTGTCATGGCAAAAATGAGTCACCGGATGGGAAAACCTTAGTCAATGGACTAATTTCAATTGCACAACCTAGTAAAATAACCTCTTTGTGTTGGAATAACTCGAAAACCTGCCCACTGTGAGTAGTCTCATGGGAAAACTCAGCCACAGGAGGGGGAAACTTAGTCACTAAGGAATTAGTGCCATGGGACTAATGAGTCAACTAATGGCAAAACCTTAGTCACCGAACGAGTTTCCATGGCAAATCCTAGTAAAGTAACCTCTTTGTGTGGGAAAAACTAGAAAACCTTGTCACTCTGAGTAGTCTCATCGGAAAACTCAGCCGCAGGAGGGGAAAACTTAGTCACAAAGTAATTCGTGTCATGGAAAAAATGAGTCACCGGATGGGAAAATTTACTCCCAGGACGAGTTTCAATGGAAAATACTTGTAAAATAACCTCTTTGTGTGGGAAAAACTCGAGAACCTCATCACCTTGACTAGTCTCAGGGGAAAACTCAGTCACAGGAGGGGAAAACTTAGTAACTAAAGAATTAGTGTCACGGAAAAAATGAGTCACCGGATGGGAAAACTTTAGTCAATGGACTAGTTTCGATGGCAAAACCTAGTAAAATAACCTCTTTGTGTTGGAATAACCTGATAACCTGGCCAATGTGAGTAGTCTCATAGGAAAACTCTGCCACGGGATGGGGAAACTTAGTCACTAAGGAATTAGTGCCATGGGACTAATGAGTCAACTAATGGTGAAACCTTTGTCACTGAACGAGTTTCCATGGCAAATCCAAGTAAAGTAACCTCTTTGTGTGGGAAAAACTAGAAAACCTTGTCACACGGAGTAGTCTCATCGGAAAACTCAGTCGCAGGAGGGGAAAACTTAGTCACAAAGGAATTCGTGTCAAGGAAAAAATTAGTCACCGGATGGGAAAATTTTACACACCGGACGAGTTTCTGTGGAAAATACTTGTAAAATAACTTCCTTGTGTGGGAAAAACTCGAGAACCTCATCACCTTGACTAGTCTCACGGGAAAACTCAGTCACATGAGGGGAAAACTTAGTCACTAAGGAATTAGTGTCATGGGAAAAATGAGTCACCGGATATGAAAACCTTAGTCAATGGACTAGTTTCAATGGCATAACCTAGTAAAATAACCTCTTTGTGTTGGAATAACTCGAAAACCTTGCCATTGTGAGTCTCATGGGAAAACTCAGCCACAGGAGGGGGAAAACTCAGCCGCAGGAGGGGGAAAACTCAGCCACAAAGGAATTAGTGCCATGGGACTAATGAGTCATCTAATGGGAAAACCTTAGTCACCGAACGAGTTTCCATGGCAAATCCT
Organism: Acmispon strigosus; assembly: GCA_030819835.1. Lineage (NCBI taxonomy): Eukaryota > Viridiplantae > Streptophyta > Magnoliopsida > Fabales > Fabaceae > Acmispon > Acmispon strigosus. The sequence goes on along the minus strand of JAUAMA010000004.1, from coordinate 17,906,391 downwards.
AGTAAAATAACCTTTTTGTGTGGGAAAAACTAGAAAACCTACAACACTCTGAGTAGTCTCATCGGAAAATCAGCCGCGGGAGGGGAAAACTTAGTCCCAAAGGAATTCGTGTCATGGAAAAAGTGAGTCACCGGATGGGAAAATTTTACTCACCGGACGAGTTTCAATAGAAAATACTTGTAAAATAACCTCTTTGTGTGGGAAAAACTCGAGAACCTCATAACCTTGACTAGTCTCACGGGAAAACTCAGTCACACGAGGGGAAAACTTAGTCACTAAGGAATTAGTGTCATGGGAAAAATGAGTCACCGGATGGGAAAACCTTAATCAATGGACTAGTTTCAATGGCAAAACCTAGTAAAATAACCTCTTTGTGTTGGAATAACTCGAAAACCCAGCCACTGTGAGTAGTCTCATGTGAAAACTCAGCCACAGGAGGGGGAAATTTAGTCACTAAGGAATTAGTACCATGGCACTAATGAGTCAACTAATGGGAATACCTTAGTCACCGAACGAGTTTCCATGGCAAATCCTAGTAAAATAACCTCTTTGTGTGGGAAAAACTAGAAAACCTTGTAACTGTAAGTAGTCTCATCGGAACACTCAGTCGCAGGAGGGGAAGACTTAGTCACAAAGGAATTCGTGTCATGAAAAAAATGAGTCACCGGATGGGAAAATTTTACGCACCGGACGAGTTTCAATAAAAAATACTTGTAAAATAACCTCTTTGTGTGGGAAAAACTCGTGAACCTCATCACCTTGACTAGTCTCACGGGAAAACTCAGTCACGTGAGGGGAAAACTTAGTCACTAAGGAATTAGTGTCATGGGAAAAATGAGTCACCGGATGGGAAAACCTTCGTCAATGGACTAGTTTCAATGGCAAAACCTAGTAAAATAACCTCTTTGTGTTGGAATAACTCGAAAACCCAGCCACTGTAAGTAGTCTCATAGGAAAACACAGCCACAGGATGGGGAAACTTAATCACTAAGGAATTAGTGCCATGGGACTAATGAGTCAACTAATGGGAAATCCTTAGTAACCGAACGAGTTTCCATGGCAAATCCTAGTAAAGTAACCTCTTTGTGTGGGAAAAACTAGAAAACCTTGTCACTGTGAGTAGTCTCATCGGAAAACTCAACCGCAGGAGGGGAAAACTTAGTCACAAAGGAATTCATGTCATGGAAAAAGTGAGTCACCGGATGGGAAAATTTTACGCACCGGACGAGTTTCAATAGAAAATACTTGTAAAATAACCTCTTTGGGTGGAAAAACTCGAGAACCTCATCACCTTGACAAGTCTCACGGGAAAACTCAGTCACACGAGGGGAAAACTTAGTCACATGAAGGGGAAAACTTAGTCACTAAGGAATTAGTGTCATGAGAAAAATGAGTCACCGGATGGGAAAACCTTAATCAATGGACTAGTTTCAATGGCAAAACCTAGTATACTAACTTCTTTGTGTTGGAATAACTCGAAAACTCAGTCGCAGGAGGGGAAGACTTAGTCACAAAGGAATTCCTGTCATGGAAAAAATGAGTCACCGGATTGGAAAATTTTACTCACCGGAAGAGTTTCAATGGAAAATACTTGTAAAATAACCTCTTTAACTGGGAAAAACTCGAGAACCTCATCACCTTGACTAGTCTCACGGGAAAACTCAGTCACACGAGGGGAAAACTTAGTCACAAAGGAATTCGTGTCATGGAAAAAATGAGTCACCGGATTGGAAAATTTTACTCACCGGACGAGTTTCAATAGAAAATACTTGTAAAATAACCTCTTTGTCTGGGAATAACTCGAGAACCTCATCACCTTGACTAGTCTCACGGGAAAACTCAGTCACACGAGGGGAAAACTTAGTCACTAAGGAATTAGTGTCATGGGAAAAATGAGTTACCGGATGGAAAAACCTTAGTCAATGGACTAGTTTCACAGGCAATACCTAGTAAAATAACCTCTTTGTGTTGGAATAACTCGAAAACCCAGCCACTTTGAGTAGTCTCATGGGAAAATTCAGCCACAGGAGGGGGAAACTTAGTCACTAAGGAATTAGTGCCATGGGACTAATGAGTCAACTAATGGGAATAACTTAGTCACCGAACGAGTTTCCAAGGCAAATCCTAGTATAGTAACCTCTTTGTGTTGGAAAAACTAGAAAACCTTGTCACTGTGAGTAGTCTCATCGAAAAACTCAGCCGTAGGAGGGGAAAACTTAGTCACAAAGGAATTCGTGTCATGGAAATACTAAGTCACCGGATGGGAAAATTTTACTCAACAGACGAGTTTCAATGGAAAATACTTGTAAAATAACCTCTTTGTGTGGGAAAAACTCGTGAACCTCATCACCTTGACTAGTCTCACGGGAAAACTCAGTCACGTGAGGGGAAAACTTAGTCACTAAGGAATTAGTGTCATGGGAAAAATGAGTCACCGGATGGGAAAACCTTCGTCAATGGACTAGTTTCAATGGCAAAACCTAGTAAAATAACCTCTTTGTGTTGGAATAACTCGAAAACCCAGCCACTGTAAGTAGTCTCATAGGAAAACACAGCCACAGGATGGGGAAACTTAATCACTAAGGAATTAGTGCCATGGGACTAATGAGTCAACTAATGGGAAATCCTTAGTAACCGAACGAGTTTCCATGGCAAATCCTAGTAAAGTAACCTCTTTGTGTGGGAAAAACTAGAAAACCTTGTCACTGTGAGTAGTCTCATCGGAAAACTCAACCGCAGGAGGGGAAAACTTAGTCACAAAGGAATTCATGTCATGGAAAAAGTGAGTCACCGGATGGGAAAATTTTACGCACCGGACGAGTTTCAATAGAAAATACTTGTAAAATAACCTCTTTGGGTGGAAAAACTCGAGAACCTCATCACCTTGACAAGTCTCACGGGAAAACTCAGTCACACGAGGGGAAAACTTAGTCACATGAAGGGGAAAACTTAGTCACTAAGGAATTAGTGTCATGAGAAAAATGAGTCACCGGATGGGAAAACCTTAATCAATGGACTAGTTTCAATGGCAAAACCTAGTATACTAACTTCTTTGTGTTGGAATAACTCGAAAACTCAGTCGCAGGAGGGGAAGACTTAGTCACAAAGGAATTCCTGTCATGGAAAAAATGAGTCACCGGATTGGAAAATTTTACTCACCGGAAGAGTTTCAATGGAAAATACTTGTAAAATAACCTCTTTAACTGGGAAAAACTCGAGAACCTCATCACCTTGACTAGTCTCACGGGAAAACTCAGTCACACGAGGGGAAAACTTAGTCACAAAGGAATTCGTGTCATGGAAAAAATGAGTCACCGGATTGGAAAATTTTACTCACCGGACGAGTTTCAATAGAAAATACTTGTAAAATAACCTCTTTGTCTGGGAATAACTCGAGAACCTCATCACCTTGACTAGTCTCACGGGAAAACTCAGTCACACGAGGGGAAAACTTAGTCACTAAGGAATTAGTGTCATGGGAAAAATGAGTTACCGGATGGAAAAACCTTAGTCAATGGACTAGTTTCACAGGCAATACCTAGTAAAATAACCTCTTTGTGTTGGAATAACTCGAAAACCCAGCCACTTTGAGTAGTCTCATGGGAAAATTCAGCCACAGGAGGGGGAAACTTAGTCACTAAGGAATTAGTGCCATGGGACTAATGAGTCAACTAATGGGAATAACTTAGTCACCGAACGAGTTTCCAAGGCAAATCCTAGTATAGTAACCTCTTTGTGTTGGAAAAACTAGAAAACCTTGTCACTGTGAGTAGTCTCATCGAAAAACTCAGCCGTAGGAGGGGAAAACTTAGTCACAAAGGAATTCGTGTCATGGAAATACTAAGTCACCGGATGGGAAAATTTTACTCAACAGACGAGTTTCAATGGAAAATACTTGTAAAATAACCTCTTTGTGTGGGAAAAACTCGAGAACCTCACCACGTTGACTAGTCTCACGGGTAAACTCAGTCACATGAGGGGAAAACTTAGTCACTAAGGAATTAGTGTCATGGGAAAAATGAGTCACCGGATGGGAAAACCTTAGTCAATGGACTAGTTTCAATGGCAAAACCTAGTTAAATAACCTCTTTGTGTTGGAATAACTCGAAAACCTGGCCACTGTGAGTAGTCTCATGGGAAAACTCAGCCACAGGAGGGGGAAACTTAGTCACTAAGTAATTAGTGCCATGGGACTAATGAGTCAACTAATGGGAAAACCTTAGTCACCGAACGAGTTTCCATGGCAAATCTTAGTAAAATAACCACTTTGTGTGGGAAAAACTAGAAAACCTTGTCACTGTGAGTAGTCTCGTCGGAAAACTCAGTCGCGGTTGGGGAAAATTTAGTCACAAAGGAATTCGTGTCATTAAAAAAATGAGTCACCGGATGGGAAAATTTTACTCTCCGGACGAGTTTCAATGGAAAATACTTGTAAAATAACCTCTTTGTGTGGGAAAAACTCGAGAACCTCATCACCTTGACTAGTCTCACGGGAAAACTCAGTCACGTGAGGGGAAAACTTAGTCACTAAGGAATTAGTGTCATGGTAAAAATGAGTCACCGGATGGGAAAACCTTAGTCAATGGACTAGTTTCAATGGCAAAACCTAGTTAAATAACCTCTTTGTGTTGGAATAACTCGAAAACCTGGCCACTGTGAGTAGTCTCATGGGAAAACTCAGCCACAGGGGGGGAAACTTAGTCACTAAGTAATTAGTGCCATGGGACTAATGAGTCAACTAATGGGAAAACCTTAGTCACCAAACGAGTTTACATGGCAAATCCTAGTAAAATAACCTCTTTGTGTGGGAAAAACTAGAAAACCTTGTCACTGTGAGTAGTCTCATCGGAAAACTCAGTTGCTGGAGTGGAAAACTTAGTCACAAAGTAATTCGTGTAATGGAAAAAATGAGTCGCCGGATGGGAAAATTTTACTCACCGGACGAGTTTCAATGGAAAATACTTGTAAAATAACCTCTTTGTGTGGGAAAAACTCGAGAACCTCACCACCTTCACTAGTCTCACGGGAAAACTCAGTCACGTGAGGGGAAAACTTAGTCACTAAGGAATTAGTGTCATGGGAAAAATGAGTCACCGGATGGGAAAACCTTAGTCAATGGACTAGTTTCAATGGAAAAACCTAGTAAAATAACCTCTTTGTGTTGGAATAACTCGAAAACCTTGCCACTGTGATTAGTCTCATGGGAAAACTCAGCCACAAGAGGGGAAAACTTAGTCACTAAGTAATTAGTGCCATGGGACTAATGAGTCAACTAATGGGAAAACCTTAGTCACCGAACGAGTTTCCATCGCAAATCTTAGTAAAATAACCTCTTTGTGTGGGAAAAACTAGAAAACCTTGTCACTGTGAGTAGTCTCATCGGAAAACTCAGTTGCTGGAGTGGATAACTTAGTCACAAAGGAATTCGTGTCATGGAAAAAATGAGTCACCGGATGGGAAAATTTTACTCACCGGACGAGTTTCAATGGAAAATACTTGTAAAATAACCTCTTTGTGTGGGAAAAACTCGAGAACCTCACCACGTTGACTAGTCTCACGGGTAAACTCAGTCACATGGGGGGAAAACTTAGTCACTAAGGAATTAGTGTCATGGGAAAAATGAGTCACCGGATGGGAAAACCTTAGTCAATGGACTAGTTTCAATGGAAAAACCTAGTTAAATAACCTCTTTGTGTTGGAATAACTCGAAAACCTTGCCACTGTGATTAGTCTCATGGGAAAACTCAGCCACAATAGGGGAAAACTTAGTCACTAAGTAATTAGTGCCATGGGACTAATGAGTCAACTAATGGGAAAACCTTAGTCACCGAACGAGTTTCCATGGCAAATCCTAGTAATATAACCACTTTGTGTGGGAAAAACTAGAAAACCTTGTCACTGTGAGTAGTCTCATCGGAAAACTCAGTCGCGGTTGGGGAAAATTTAGTAACAAAGGAATTCGTGTCATGGATAAAATGAGTCACCAGATGGGAAAATTTTACTCACCGGACGAGTTTCAATGGAAAATACTTGTAAAATAACCTCTTTGTGTGGGAAAAACTCGAGAACCTCACCACGTTGACTAGTCTCACGGGTAAACTCAGTCACATGAGGGGAAAACTTAGTCACTAAGGAATTAGTGTCATGGGAAAAATGAGTCACCGGATGGGAAAACCTTAGTCAATGGACTAGTTTCAATGGCAAAACCTAGTTAAATAACCTCTTTGTGTTGGAATAACTCGAAAACCTGGCCACTGTGAGTAGTCTCATGGGAAAACTCAGCCACAGGAGGGGGAAACTTAGTCACTAAGTAATTAGTGCCATGGGACTAATGAGTCAACTAATGGGAAAACCTTAGTCACCGAACGAGTTTCCATGGCAAATCTTAGTAAAATAACCACTTTGTGTGGGAAAAACTAGAAAACCTTGTCACTGTGAGTAGTCTCGTCGGAAAACTCAGTCGCGGTTGGGGAAAATTTAGTCGCAAAGGAATTCGTGTCATTAAAAAAATGAGTCACCGGATGGGAAAATTTTACTCTCCGGACGAGTTTCAATGGAAAATACTTGTAAAATAACCTCTTTGTGTGGGAAAAACTCAAGAACCTCATCATCTTGACTAGTCTCACGGGAAAACTCAGTCACGTGAGGGGAAAACTTAGTCACTAAGGAATTAGTGTCATGGGAAAAATGAGTCACCGGATGGGAAAACCTTAGTCAATGGACTAGTTTCAATGGCAAAACCTAGTTAAATAACCTCTTTGTGTTCGAATAATTCGAAAACCTGGCCACTGTGAGTAGTCTCATGGGAAAACTCAGCCACAGGAGGGGGAAACTTAGTCACTAAGTAATTAGTGCCATGGGACTAATGAGTCAACTAATGGGAAAACCTTAGTCAACGAACGAGTTTCCATGGCAAATCTTAGTAAAATAACCTCTTTGTGTGGGAAAAACTAGAAAACCTTGCCACTGTGAGTAGTCTCGTCGGAAAACTCAGTCGCGGTTGGGGAAAATTTAGTCGCAAAGGAATTCGTGTCATTAAAAAAATGAGTCACCGGATGGGAAAATTTTACTCTCCGGACGAGTTTCAATGGAAAATACTTGTAAAATAAGCTCTTTGTGTGGGAAAAACTCGAGAACCTCATCACCTTGACTAGTCTCACGGGAAAACTCAGTCACGTGAGGGGAAAACTTAGTCACTAAGGAATTAGTGTCATGGGAAAAATGAGTCACCGGATGGGAAAACCTTCGTCAATGGACTATTTTCAATGGCAAAACCTAGTAAACTAACCTCTTTGTGTTGGAATAACTCGAAAACCTGGCCACTGTAAGTAGTCTCATGGGAAAACTCAGCCACAGGAGGGGGAAACTTAGTCACTAAGTAATTAGTGCCATGGGACTAATGAGTCAACTAATGGGAAAACCTTAGTCACCGAACGAGTTTCCATGGCAAATCTTAGTAAAATAACCACTTTGTGTGGGAAAAACTAGAAAACCTTGTCACTGTGAGTAGTCTCGTCGGAAAACTCAGTCGCGGTTGGGGAAAATTTAGTCACAAAGGAATTCGTGTCATTAAAAAAATGAGTCACCGGATGGGAAAATTTTACTCTCCGGACGAGTTTCAATGGAAAATACTTGTAAAATAACCTCTTTGTGTGGGAAAAACTCGAGAACCTCACCACGTTGACTAGTCTCACGGGTAAACTCAGTCACATGAGGGGAAAACTTAGTCACTAAGGAATTAGTGTCATGGGAAAAATGAGTCACCGGATGGGAAAACCTTAGTCAATGGACTAGTTTCAATGGCAAAACCTAGTTAAATAACCTCTTTGTGTTGGAATAACTCGAAAACCTGGCCACTGTGAGTAGTCTCATGGGAAAACTCAGCCACAGGAGGGGGAAACTTAGTCACTAAGTAATTAGTGCCATGGGACTAATGAGTCAACTAATGGGAAAACCTTAGTCACCGAACGAGTTTCCATGGCAAATCTTAGTAAAATAACCACTTTGTGTGGGAAAAACTAGAAAACCTTGTCACTGTGAGTAGTCTCGTCGGAAAACTCAGTCGCGGTTGGGGAAAATTTAGTCGCAAAGGAATTCGTGTCATTAAAAAAATGAGTCACCGGATGGGAAAATTTTACTCTCCGGACGAGTTTCAATGGAAAATACTTGTAAAATAACCTCTTTGTGTGGGAAAAACTCAAAAACCTCATCATCTTGACTAGTCTCACGGGAAAACTCAGTCACGTGAGGGGAAAACTTAGTCACTAAGGAATTAGTGTCATGGGAAAAATGAGTCACCGGATGGGAAAACCTTAGTCAATGGACTAGTTTCAATGGCAAAACCTAGTTAAATAACCTCTTTGTGTTCGAATAATTCGAAAACCTGGCCACTGTGAGTAGTCTCATGGGAAAACTCAGCCACAGGAGGGGGAAACTTAGTCACTAAGTAATTAGTGCCATGGGACTAATGAGTCAACTAATGGGAAAACCTTAGTCAACGAACGAGTTTCCATGGCAAATCTTAGTAAAATAACCTCTTTGTGTGGGAAAAACTAGAAAACCTTGCCACTGTGAGTAGTCTCGTCGGAAAACTCAGTCGCGGTTGGGGAAAATTTAGTCGCAAAGGAATTCGTGTCATTAAAAAAATGAGTCACCGGATGGGAAAATTTTACTCTCCGGACGAGTTTCAATGGAAAATACTTGTAAAATAAGCTCTTTGTGTGGGAAAAACTCGAGAACCTCATCACCTTGACTAGTCTCACGGGAAAACTCAGTCACGTGAGGGGAAAACTTAGTCACTAAGGAATTAGTGTCATGGGAAAAATGAGTCACCGGATGGGAAAACCTTCGTCAATGGACTATTTTCAATGGCAAAACCTAGTAAACTAACCTCTTTGTGTTGGAATAACTCGAAAACCTGGCCACTGTAAGTAGTCTCATGGGAAAACTCAGCCACAGGAGGGGGAAACTTAGTCACTAAGTAATTAGTGCCATGGGACTAATGAGTCAACTAATGGGAAAACCTTAGTCACCGAACGAGTTTCCATGGCAAATCTTAGTAAAATAACCACTTTGTGTGGGAAAAACTAGAAAACCTTGTCACTGTGAGTAGTCTCGTCGGAAAACTCAGTCGCGGTTGGGGAAAATTTAGTCACAAAGGAATTCGTGTCATTAAAAAAATGAGTCACCGGATGGGAAAATTTTACTCTCCGGACGAGTTTCAATGGAAAATACTTGTAAAATAACCTCTTTGTGTGGGAAAAACTCGAGAACCTCATCACCTTGACTAGTCTCACGGGAAAACTCAGTCACGTGAGGGGAAAACTTAGTCACTAAGGAATTAGTGTCATGGGAAAAATGAGTCACCGGATGGGAAAACCTTAGTCAATGGACTAGTTTCAATGGCAAAACCTAGTTAAATAACCTCTTTGTGTTGGAATAATTCGAAAACCTGGCCACTGTGAGTAGTCTCATGGGAAAACTCAGCCACAGGAGGGGGAAACTTAGTCACTAAGTAATTAGTGCCATGGGACTAATGAGTCAACTAATGGGAAAACCTTAGTCAACGAACGAGTTTCCATGGCAAATCTTAGTAAAATAACCTCTTTGTGTGGGAAAAACTAGAAAACCTTGCCACTGTGAGTAGTCTCGTCGGAAAACTCAGTCGCGGTTGGGGAAAATTTAGTCGCAAAGGAATTCGTGTCATTAAAAAAATGAGTCACCGGATGGGAAAATTTTACTCTCCGGACGAGTTTCAATGGAAAATACTTGTAAAATAAGCTCTTTGTGTGGGAAAAACTCGAGAACCTCATCACCTTGACTAGTCTCACGGGAAAACTCAGTCACGTGAGGGGAAAACTTAGTCACTAAGGAATTAGTGTCATGGGAAAAATGAGTCACCGGATGGGAAAACCTTCGTCAATGGACTAGTTTCAATGGCAAAACCTAGTAAACTAACCTCTTTGTGTTGGAATAACTCGAAAACCTGGCCACTGTAAGTAGTCTCATGGGAAAACTCAGCCACAGGAGGGGGAAACTTAGTCACTAAGGAATTAGTGCCATAGGACTAATGAGTCAACTAATGGGAAAACCTTAGTCACCAAACGAGTTTCCATGGCAAATCCTAGTAAAGTAACATCTTTGTGTGGGAAAAACTAGAAAACCTTGTCACTGTGAGTAGTCTCATTGGAAAACTCAGTCGCGGGAGGGGAAAACTTAGTCACAAAGGAATTCGTGTCATGGAAAAAATGAGTCACCGGATGGGAAAATTTTACTCACCTGACGAGTTTCAATGGAAAATACTTGTAAAATAACCTCTTTGTGTGGGAAAAACTCGAGAACCTCACCATCTTGACTAGTCTCATGGGAAAACTCGGTCACATGAGGGGAAAACTTAGTCACTAAGGAATTAGTGTCATGGGAAAAATTAGTCACCGGATGGGAAAACCTTAGTAAATGGACTAGTTTCAATGGCAAAACCTAGTAAAATAACCTCTTTGTGTTGGAATAACTTGAAAACCTGGCCACTGTGAGTAGTCTCATGGGAAAACTCAGCTACAGGAGGGGGAAACTTAGTCACTAAGGAATTTGTGCCATGGGACTTATGAGTCAACTAATGGGAAAACCTTAGTCACCGAACGAGTTTCCATGGCAAATCCAAGTAAAGTGTTCTGGGAAAATAACACAATGGATGAGAGCTGAATATTCTCCTTGTTTATTAAAAATTGTTAACCCCTTTTACAGTAGCCTCCCCTAGCTATTTATAGGGAGTAAAACCCTATGGGCCGTCGAAATCAGCCCAATACATTATAAAGTCCAAGCCCTATGCCTATTACAGGTTTGCCCCTACCGTCTAGATAGGCTCTACCCAATCGTGGGCGCACGACGCGCTTTCTGCGCCGCTCAACCAGGAAGCCCCCCAACCGAAACCTAACCGCCCCTATTATGTAGTCTTTGGCGGTCGCTCTGTCCACAAGCCCACAAGACACGATCTTGAGTTGCGAAAGAGAAGTGTCTTCATACTGCCTTCAGAGAACGCCTTTGACATCTTCGAACCGTGAGCACCAGCCCACTAGCCCACAGGCCCACCAGACACGATCTCGAAAACCGAGAGTGAGGTGTCTTTGATTCGCCCTGGGTGTTGTATATTTGCCACATGCCTTGTACTGACATCGATCTATAGTGAGGCTCGCCACATCAGCTCAACCAACATTTCCCTCGAGCGGTCATCCTTATAAAGCATGCCTCGTTAAAACCTTCCCAGGTAAAACCCAGTGGGACAAAAGCCTGGTGAAGGAAAAAGAGTACATCTTTATAAGGAAATGAGTCGCCTCGGGTTTGAATGCGGCGAGTGATGTAAATGCTTCTTTAGATCCTCCGCTGTGAAGCGTTGTGAACTTCGAAAGGGGGCTCGCCCTTCACAATGTCTCTTCGAATTACTCCCTCTTTTGGTTCCTGTTTCTGTGTTTCTGTGTCAGCTGCAAAAGTAACGCACCATCATCTTTTAAATAATCTCAATTAATTCGAATTACTTACCTTAATTTGCACCTCGCCCGATATTTCAAGGAATTCCGATCGCCTTACTCACGCGTCATAGTTTCCTCCTTTACTGTATGCTTGCGACCCTTGGCAATCCCGAGATTTCTCACCTAGGGTTCTACCCCACGCGCGCCGTCTCTACCTTAATAGCCATCATTACTCTCGGAAACGTCACTTCAATGATGGGACTTAACTATGCCTCGAAACTCACATCCCCTCTTGATTTCCTTTTCGCGGCCCCCAACCGTTACACCCTTTCGCCTTCCTCACTTCCTCTATAAAACCTTGCCTAACCAAAGCTTTCTCCTTTCTTGGCATTTCTTCAGACCGTACACGAATTCTGACTTTAACTCCTCTTTCCGCCTCTGCTCCTTGCTTCCTCCGTGCCGGAGTTGCGCCAACGTGCAACCTTGCCTGCCAAACTCTCTTCTTCTCAGCCATTAGTACGTTTTCTGTTCCCTTTGGTCTTTTTCTTGATTTATTTGTCGCATTCGCAGTTCGAACCCTATAAAGGACCCTGAATCGAGCAACCCATCCTCTTCCAGTAGCGATGACCACCCAACTCCAGAACAAACACCCCTTTTTGCCACCTCCGGTGACCAATCCGGCGCCGGGACCTCCACGGCACCCACCAACAAGGCGCCACTATCACCTAAAACCAAACTCCGTAATTATGAGGATTCACTTCCTAGGTTCGTCCAAAAAGGTCTTGTCTCGACGAAGGTCACCTCCGTTCCGCCTTGTTTTACTGACGCCCAAAACCTGAAAGAGTTCATTACTCACCTTGGCGGTATCTGTAATGACGATTATGACACAAATCTTGTTACCCGCCCTTGTGCCATAACGGATCACGTCTGTGACGCCCCGGCGAGCGCCCGTTCCCCGCATTTCTTCTTTGCTTATTTTTATATGTTTGAAGATTTCCGCATTCGCCTTCCCTTCTCACCCTTCCTCTGCGCTGTGCTTGACGCTCTTCAAGTCGCCCCATCTCAATTAACTCCAAACTCTTGGGGATTTATCCGAGGGTTTGAAATCCTTTGTGAAGCCTTAGGAATCATCCCGAAATACGAGTATTTTTTCTATTTTTACAAATGTATCCCGCCTAATAAGAAAGGATTAGCAGTAGCACCCACCAGCTCTTGGGTTGGCCTAACCGCCAAGCCTTCGAAAGCCCGCTTCAAGGCTTGGAAGAGCAACACACATGATCAGTGGAAGTCGCGATTCTTTAAGGTCGTCGACAGCCCTGATATTCCCCGTCTTCTTTGCCATGACGACGATGGGGTCATGCGATTCCCACCGTACTGGACAGAGTCGCCCAAGTACACCCTTAGTGTAGAGGACGGGCATCTTACCTTTGAGGATTGGGCAATCATAAAGTATTTGGGGGGCGTCTCCCTGATCGACCTCGGCGAGCTGCTTTACGCAGAGAGTAAAGGCACCGCCGAGGATCACTTAAGTGAGTTTATCTTCATATACGACAACTTTTAGTCTGACATGCTTTTTCACCCTTAACACTTTTCTCATCGTTTTGTTTGTTGCAGTGACAAGACACCAAATTTCTCGAGCTGATCTCGCCCGTTTGGCTAAGGAAGCCAAACAGAGGGCGGCTGAAGGGTCCACCATACCAGCGGCGATCCCTACCACCACGGTTGCTACGGGGTCGCGCCAAGTCCCTTCACGAAGCACCCCTTCGGCGACCATGCCAAACTCTGAAGCGGTAGTGAGGAAATCTGTTCCTGACCAGACCGGGCCGCCTGCCAAGCGGAGGAAAGTTAAGCGCGCCCCCAAGGGTAAGGAGGTGGTCACGGAAGAGCAGCCCGCTGAAGAGGGCGATGACGCTGTCGCCACGGAAGATCAGCCAGAAGGCGGGGCTGAGGAGGCCGCCAAATTTGAAGACTTTGCCTATTTTGAGGAGACACTGCGCTTCGATAAGTATTTGGCGCACCCTGTGAGCGCCGTTCCGCGCGGCGTGGGTGATAAGATCATGCGCGGCCATCTTGCTTCGATTAGCTGGAGTTACACAGCGATCAGAAAGTATGAAGAAGCACAAGAGGCGCTCGCCCAACGCACCCAACAAGTCCAATCTCTAAACTCCAAGGTTGCCAAACTATCAGCGACCATTGAACAGCAGCGGAAGGACTTGGAGGATGCCAATATCTGTCCCAACCTTGCTCGGGAAATGGTTTCAGAACTGGGAACCCTGAAGGCAGAAAAGGCTGAGTGGCAGAAAAAGATGGCTGATGCAGAGGCTCGCCACCAGGAGGCCTTGGCCGCCGAAAAGACCACGCGGGACGCCGAGTTCTTGGCAATGAAGCAAGAGTTAGAAGCCATGTTTCGGAACAAGAACAAAATTCTAGAGGAGTCGGTTGCCAAGGCCAAGGCGAGCGCGGAACAAATGAAGGCAGATGCTGGCAAGACGGTCGCCGAGGCGGAGGAGAAGATAAGGGTTGCCAATGAGAAAACCGACGCTGTCGCTGCAGACTTAGCCTCTCTGGAAAAAGACTTTCAAGATGAAAGTTTGAAGCAATATGTCATTGGCTTCAACACTGCTAAAGCTCAGGTGCGATTCCTTTTTCCCAAAGCTGATCTCTCAGCGATGGGAAAGTGGAAAAATGTCACCGATACTGGAATTGAGGGCGAGGATTCTGAAGATGAAGCCTCTGATGGGCCAGCCGAAGGCGAGCATGGCGAGCAGTCTTGAGCAACCTTGATGGGCGGCCACTTTGCTTTCTATTGTTTTCTTTGTTTTGTGTACCTTTGATGTTCTTCTTGTATTGTCCTGCACACTACAATGAACTGCAATGAAATATCATCTCTTTCGTTATCTCTTTCGTCTAGTCCACTCTACTTTTTTTTTGCATAACACGTCAGATTTGGTCAAAACACTTGGTAAAATAGTGCTCTGAAATTGGCATCACATGTTGTTTACACAACCTAACTGCTCGTAGAACTCAACATATGCTCAACATTCATTTAAAATCAACCGTGTAAGCTGTAAAACATTAGACCATCGTAAAAGAAATAAGTTTGAAAGGCACCTCTAGGCCACTGAGTGAAAAAACTTATGTTTTGAAAGAAATAACTTTTGAAGGCGCCACAGGGGCATTATTCTGAAAGAAATAACCTTTGGGTCGCCACTAGACCATTTTGAAAGAAATAATTTTTGAAGTTGCCTCGGATCATTGTTTTGAAGAAACCAAGTTTGATGGCGTCTCTGGGCCATTATTGAAAGAAATAAAGTTTAAGGGCGCCTCTAGGCCACTATTTCGAATGAGGTTCGAGGGCGCGTCTAGGCCACTGTTTTGAAAGAAATAAAGTTTGAAATCGCTACTGGGGCATTACTTTGAAAAAAAAGCAATTTTGAGGGCGCTTCTGCAAGCCATTGTTTTCAAAGAAATAAAGTTTGCGGGCGCTTCTAGGCCATGGTAAAAGTGATACTGTAGGCCGCCATGGGACCTTTGTTGCACGCATGGTTTCCGCTCGCGTAACGAGTCGTACTCGCATGGCTCTTCTAACGAGGCTTGGGGGTGCTCGGTCTTACGCAGCTAGGGCGGCCAGAGGCTAGAAATTTTATGAGTCACGTGATGACCCGCACGCCCTGTGTTTGTGCTAGTTGTCTGTTATGAGGCTTTGGCCCGCTCAAGGCGGGGCTTTCACTCGACCTTATTCCGGTGAGACTTTGGCTTGATTTAATTCGATCAAGGCTTTTGCTCGCTTGGCGAGGCTTCTGCTCAGTGAGACTTTTGCTCAGATCCCAGTGGCCACTGGGGTTGCCCGAGGCTTGGCTCAATAGACGTGCTCGATCTTCTTCGATCAAGGCTAGGCTTTCTTTGCCGTATCGCACAAGGGTCGCACCCCACCGTTCCAAGAGAGCCACCGTTCACACACCGCGTCTTCCCGCCTGAAAAACGGGACGGTGCGCCAGGATAGAGAGTGCAATTTCCCCCTTGGCAACTTGGAAACGGCGAAGAGATATAATTTGTCACTACTGGACCACTTAATCTGTAAATGTAATTTAGACCCTCTATGGACCTTGGGATTTAGACCGCCACTGGGCCTTGGAATTTAGACCGCTACTGGGCCTTGAGATTTAGACCATTTTATGGCCTTAGGATTTAGACCGCCACTGGGCCTCGGATTTCTAACGTGCTTATTCGGGCGCTCCCATATTAGCGCCAATTTGCGTTATATTGACCTATGGGGCGGCCGAATTTTGTTACAAGGGTCGCCTCGTCAGACTTTGGCCCTTGATAGTCCGTAAGACTATTAGGAAAGTCCTCCGCGCCCTCGTTTTGTACCTGCAAGAAAGTTAGATATTTGGGCGGGGCCTTCTTTTGGCCCAAAATTATATCCTTTAATTCTACCTTTATTGAATGGAATAAGATGACAGAAATAAAATAACTGTAAGCGAAGAGCTTGGCCGCCAAAGCTAGGGCGCCAACTAAATACATTACTAACTGTAATAATGCCTAAGATGAGTGGCATTCCAAGACCTTGGGATTCTCTTGCCGAACAAATCTGCCAAATGGTACGCCCCATTGCCCAGAGATTCTGTGATCTTAAAAGGTCCTTCCCAATTAGGTGTTAGCTTGTTGACATCCGAGGTACCTGTTCGCCTGCGCAAGACCAAATCACCAACGCGCATTACCCGCGGGACAACCCGTGAATCATATCTCCTGGATATACGCTGTTTCATGGCTTCACCCCTGAGGCGAGCCTCTTCCCTCACTTCTGGAGCCAGGTCCAAACTAACCAATAAGTTATTCTGATTATGTTCCGGGTCGGTAGCTACCGCTCGCCATGCCTTGTTTTTTATCTCGACCGGCAGCATAGCGTCTGTGCCATAGGTTAATCTGAAAGGCGTTTCTCCAGTAGTCGACTGAGGCGTGGTGTTGTACGACCAGAGAACTATAGGCAATTCCTCCAACCAATGCCCCTTTGCTTCATCAAGGCGTTTCTTTAATCCTGCTAGAACAACTTTATTGGCGGCCTCTGCCTGGCCATTGGTCTGAGGGTGCTCGACCGAAGTGAAGCGATTCTGAATTCCCCATTCCTCGCAGAAATCCTTGGTCGCTTGACTAGAGAATTGAGTCCCATTATCAGAGATGATTGCCTGAGGTACGCCAAACCTACAAATGAGTCTTTGAAAATAAAACTTTTTAACCTTCTCAGAGGTGATGGCTGCTAGAGGCTCTGCTTCTATCCATTTAGTGAAATAATCCACCGCCACCAAGATGTATTTAAATTGTGACCTTGCGGGCGGGAATGGCCCGACTAAATCAACTCCCCAGAGGGCGAATGGCCATGGGGAAGATATAGTCACCATTAATTCTGGGGGCGCTCTATGTAAATCTGCAAACATTTGACACTTGTCACACTTTTTCACGTATAATTGGCAGTCCTTCCTCAGAGTTGGCCAGTAGAACCCAGCCCTCAGAATTTTTGCTCCCAGCGATCTGCCCCCAATATGACTAGCGCATGTACCTTCATGTACTTCTTTCATCAACTCTTGAGCCTGATCCTCGGTGACACATTTCAACAGGGGCGCTGAGAAGCCCCTCCTATACAATTCGCCCTGTATCATCGTAAAATAACTAGCGGCCCGTCTCTTCTCGGTCCCGAACGCCGACGCGCCCTCCGCGGACTCAGTTAACGCCTCTATGATTGGAGACATCCAACTATGCTCTTGAACAACCATACACACCTGCTCTACCCTGTCTATACTAGGAGAATGCATTACTTCATGAATAACAGATCTATAATTTCCAGGTCGCCTGGTACTGGCGAGCAAGTCAGCCCGTTGATTTTGTTCTCGAGGAACATAGCTAATTTCCACCGTTTGAATCTCCTTCATCAACTCATGTGCCCGATTTAAATATCTTTCCAATAACGGGTCCTTAACCTGATAGATTCCATTTATTTGATTAGTCACCAAGAGAGAATCACTTCTAATTTCCAGAGTTTCTACCTCCAATTCCTTCGCCAAACTTAGGCCCGCCAGCAGCGCCTCATACTCAGCCTGATTGTTGCTAGCTTTAAATTCAAACCTGAGAGATTGTTCGATCTGTACCTCCTTGGGGCCCGTCAGTATAATGCCGGCGCCACTACCACGCGAGTTTGACGAGCCATCGATATGCAAGACCCAAACCTTCGTACCCGGTTCCTCGCCCGCCATTGTTAACTCAGCTACAAATTCCGCCAACCTCTGTGACGAAACTTTACCTCTTGCTTCATATATTAAGCCGTATTCTGACAATTCTACACACCATCCGACTAAACGCCCAGAAATGTCAGGCTTCTGCAGCACCTGCCTCAATGGTAAGTCAGTTCTGACCTTTACTTGAAAACTTTGAAAATAAGGTCGTAAACGGCGAGCTGTAACCAAAACCGCCAAGGCCGCTTTCTCAATCCTTCGATATCTCTTCTCAGCTCCCTGCAAAGTATGACTTACAAAATAAATTATGCGTACCTCGCCCGCCACTTCTTGCGTGAGGACTGAACCCAATGCACGATCTGTGATGGCAAAATAAAGTAACAAAGGCTCGCCCACAATTGGCTTTTGTAATACTGGCGGTTTAGACAAGAACAGCTTCAACCGCTGAAACGCCTCTTCACACTCTGGCGTCCACTCAAATTTGGTGCTCTTCTTTAAACATTTGAAGAATGGGGCCGCCTTCTCCCCAGCGTGTGGTAGGAAGCGAGCTAGCGAAGCAATTTTTCCAGCTAGGCACTGGACCTCCTTTACTGAAGACGGGCTAGCCATCTCCATAATCTCCCTACACTTATCTGGGTTGATCTCGATGCCCCTCACCGTTACCATGAAACCCAAGAATTTGCCTCCGAGGATTCCGAAAGAACATTTATCTGGATTAAGACGCATGTTGTAATGCCGCACTCGCCCGAATGCCTCGCCCAGGTCAGCCAAATGATCATCCGCCTTGACTGATGTCACGATCATATCATCTACATAAACCTGCATATTTCTTCCTATCTGCTCCTCAAACACTCTATCCATCAGCCGCTGATAAGTCGCCCCAGCATTCTTGAGTCCGAAAGGCATGGTTCGATAACAATAATTGATCTTGGGAGTCATGAACGCTGTCTTTTCTTCATCCTGTGGATGCATGCATATTTGATTATAACCTGAGAAGGCGTCCATGAGGCTGAGCACTTCATTCCCAGAAGCCCCATCAACAAGTTTGTCAATATTAGGCAAAGGATACACATCCTTAGGGCACGCCTTATTCAAATCGGTATAATCAGTACACATACGCCATTTTCCATTCGCTTTCTTAACCAATACCACGTTCGCCAGCCACGTAGGGTATTTAACTTCCCTAATGAAGTTTGCTTCCTTAAGCTTTGCCGTTTCTATCTCGACCACCTTGGTCCGTTCTTCACCCATCTTCCTTCGCGTTTGAGCGACTGGCTTGACCTCGTCCTTAATCGCCAACCTGTGACAAATCACGTCCGGGCTAATGCCTGGAACATCCTTAAGCGTCCAGGCAAATAGATCCAGATTCTCCTCCAGTAAGCGAGTCAATCGGTTTTCTTGAACAGGTGTCAGTTGTGTTCCTACCTTCAACATTCGTTGCCCTACCTGCACTGTTTTTGTTTCTTCGATAGGACAGGGTCGAGATTCCGGTGTCTCCCTTCTGGGGTCCAGCGCGCCCTCATTACTAATCTCATAACACCGATGCCCAATCCTGGCGTTCTGCGGCCCATAATCTACCACGCTCTCCCTGTAACATTCTCGCGCTCGAATTTGGTCAACCGCCAGGGTTCCGACGCGCCCATTGGACAGTGGGTACTTCACCTTGAGATGCTTTGTTGAAATCACTGCACAGATCTGATTTAAAGTGTCACGCCCAATTAAAGCATTATAAGAAGACTTACACGATAGGACGATGTATTTAACGAAAACCGTTTTAGCGAATCCTTCCGATCCGAAGACTGTCTTCAACTCCACACATCCTCGTGGTATCACCCGCTCGCCCATGAACCCAATTAACGACCCCGTATAAGGCGTTAGCGCGCTTTCCGTAAGACCCATTTTCTCAAATGCATCGCCATATATTATGTCCGCCGAACTCCCTTGATCCAGAAGCACTCGCCTCACATCATAGTTGTTGATTCGCAACTGCACTACGACCGGGTCGCCCTTATGTGGAAGCACCCCTTTGAAATCCTCGCTGGTGAAAATTATGTTGGGGTGTTGGAAGCCGAATTTCTCCTCTTGAACGGTATGCACCGCGGCGTGTGCCAAGCGTACATACCTCTTGCGACTTGCATTAGATTCATCATTGAAGCCTCCAGAGATGCAGTTGACAGTTCCCGCCGGGTCTCCCATTGTCGCCTCTCCATCCGCATCGCCATAATTCCCACGCCTAGACGTCTGCGCAGATCGCCCTACATCTGGAGTGGGCACTGTCTTAACATACTGGCCCAGGTGACCCGCCTTTATCAACCTCTCAACCTCACGCTGTAAGGTAACGCAGTCGTCCGTATCATGACCCAGGACGCCATGATAATCACACCATCTTCGAGTATCGACATTAGGCGGGGGACGCTTGGGAGGATAGGGGCGAGCGATCAAATTAGTCTCTCTATTGTCCGTCAGTATCTGTGAGAGTCCAACCGCCAATGGTACCCTCGCCCGGTGAGCTACCGGAGAATAACGAGGTACTGACGCCACTGGCCGCGGCGCCTGGCGTTGAGGGTCCGGTCGCGTCCCAGCTACTGGGCGAGCTACATAGTTCCGGCGTTGCTGATTAGCGAAGGCGGCAGTTTGATATGGGTTACTTCGGTTGGACCTTGGAGCATCCCGTTGCACAAACACTTCCCCCTGTTTTCCTTTCGCTTCCTGCCTCCTAGGCGGCGCGTCCATCATATCCCGTGTTCTCTTCTGCTCATCATCCTCTTCCTCTAATATGAAGTCGTGGACACGAGCTCGGAGGTCCGCCATGTCGCGTGGCGGGCGCCTACTAAGCTTATTGTTCAGAGCACCCCCGCCCGCAGCCCTTGCTTAAAGGCATTCACACATGTCTCTTGAGGGGGGTCCTCAATTCGTACCAATGTGGCGTTGAACCTCGCCATATACTGTTTCAGCGATTCCGACGCGCCTTGACGAATGTTGAATAAAGCACCCATCGTCACCCGCTGGCTCCTACTTGCCGCAAAATGTGAGAGGAACTTAGATGAAAACTCAGTGAAGCTACTTATGGAATGTGTTGGTAGTTTAGAGAACCATGCCAAGGCTGTCCCCTTCAGTGTTGATGGGAACAATCTGCAGCGTACCGCATCAGTCACCTGACTAATCACCATTTTGGTCATAAACGCCTGTAAGTGTTCCTTTGGGTCCGATTCGCCAGAGTACGTGTCTAACACCAAGTGCTTTACCACCTCCGGGATAGGGACCGCCTAATGGCAGGTGAAAAGGGTTGAAAATCAACCACCGTCTCAGCTTCTCTAAGGCTCTCCACACCAGAATCCTTTTGTTGACGAAAATACTCCAACTGGGCCTGCAGATGCTGATTCTGCTGTTGGACAAAATCCAGGGCGCCACACACCCGATTCCACTCAGCCATAGAGACGGCGAAAGGAACCTGGCCGGACGCCCCATCACCCTGCGCGTCCGCCTGCGGCGAACCCGGATTTGGAATAGGAGTCGGCGGAGGCGTGGGAGACGATTCAGGCTGACGGCCCACCGTTCGTCCTCCACGCCCGCGGCCTCCCCTACGACGGCCAGTGCCTGACATAGCTAGTTGTTGAGTGCGTAGGGTTTAGTTTACCTTTCCCACAGACGGCGCCAAAAATGTTCTGGGAAAATAACACAATGGATGAGAGCTGAATATTCTCCTTGTTTATTAAAAATTGTTAACCCCTTTTACAGTAGCCTCCCCTAGCTATTTATAGGGAGTAAAACCCTATGGGCCGTCGAAATCAGCCCAATACATTATGAAGTCCAAGCCCTATGCCTATTACAGGTTTGCCCCTACCGTCTAGATAGGCTCTACCCAATCGTGGGCGCACGACGCGCTTTCCGCGCCGCTCAACCAGGAAGCCCCCAACCGAAACCTAACCGCCCCTATTATGTAGTCTTTGGCGGTCGCCCTGTCCATAAAGTAACATCTTTGTGTGGGAAAAACTAGAAAACCTTGTCACTGTGAGTAGTCTCATCGGAAAACTCAGTCGTTGGAGTGGAAAACTTAGTCACAAAGGAATTCGTGTCATGGAAAAACTGAGTCACCGTATGGGAAAATTGTACTCACCGGACGAGTTTCAATGGAAAATACTTGTAAAATAACCTCTTTGTGTAGGAAAAACTCGAGAACCTCACCACGTTGACTAGTCTCACGGGAAAACTCAGTCACGGGAGGGGAAAACTTAGTCACTAAGGAATTAGTGTCATGGGAAAAATGAGTCATCGGATGGGAAAACCTTAGTCAATGGACTAGTTTCAATGGCAAAACTCAGCCACAGTGAGTAGTCTCATTGGCAAACTCAGCCACAGGAGGGGGAAACTTAGTCACTAAGTAATTAGTGCCATGGGACTAATGAGTCAACTAATGGGAAACCCACAGTCACCGAACGAGTTTCCATGGCAAATCTTAGTAAAATAACCTCTTTGTGTGGGAAAAACAAGAAAACCTTGTCACTGTGAGTAGTCTCATCGGAAAACTCAGTCGCGGTTGGGGAAAATTTAGTAACAAAGGAATTTGTGTCATAGAAAAAATGAGTCACCGGATGGGAAAATTTTACTCACCGGACGAGTTTCAATGGAAAATACTTGTAAAATAACCTCTTTGTATGGGAAAAACTCGAGAACCTCATCACCTTGACTAGTCTCACGGGAAAACTCAGTCACGTGAGGGGAAAACTTAGTCACTAAGGAATTAGTGTCATGGGAAAAATGAGTCACCGGATGGGAAAACCTTCGTCAATGGACTAGTTTCAATGGAAAAACCTAGTAAACTAACCTCTTTGTGTGGGAATAACTCGAAAACCTAGCCACTGTGAGTAGTCCCATGGGAAAACTCAGCCACAGGAGGGGGAAACTTAGTCACTAAGGAATTAGTGCCGTGGGACTAATGAGTCAACTAATGGGAAAACCTTAGTCACCAAACGAGTTTCCATAGCAAATCCTAGTAAAGTAATATCTTTGTGTGGGAAAAACTAAAAAACCTTGTCATTGTGAGTAGTCTCATCGGAAAACTCAGTTGCGGGAGGGGAAAACTTAGTCACAAAGGAATTCGTGTCATGGAAAAAATGAGTCACCGGATGGGAAAATTTTACTCACCGGACGAGTTTCAATGGAAAATACTTGTAAAATAACCTCTTTGTGTGGGAAAAACTCGAAAACCTCACCACCTTGACTAGTCTCACGGGAAAACTCGGTCACGTGAGGGGAAAACTTAGTCCCTAAGGAATTAGTGTCATGGGAAAAATGAGTATCGGATGGGAAAACCTTGGTCAATGGACTAGTTTCAATGGAAAAACCTTGTAAAATAACCTCTTTGTGTTGGAACAACTCGAAAACCTGGCCACTGTGGGTAGTCTCATGGGAAAACTCAGCCACAGGAGGGGGAAACTTAGTCACTAAATAATTAGAGCCATGGGACTAATGAGTCAACTAATGGGAAACCCTTAGTCACCGAACGAGTTTCCATGGAAAATCCTAGTAAAATAACCTCTTTGTGTGGGAAAAACTAGAAAACCTTGTCACTGTGAGTAGTCTCATCGGAAAACTCAGTCGCGGTTGGGGAAAATTTAGTAACAAAGGAATTCGTGTCATGGAAAAAATGAGTCACCGGATGGGAAAATTTTATTCACCGGACGATTTTCAATGGAAAATACTTGTAAAATAACCTCTTTGTGTGGGAAAAACTCGAGAACCTCATCACCTTGACTTGTCTCACGGGAAAACTCACTCACGTGAGGGGAAAACTTAGTCACTAAGGAATTAGTGTCATGGGAAAAATGAGTCACCGAATGGGAATACCTTCGTCAATGGACTAGTTTCAATGGCAAAACCTAGTAAACTAACCTCTTTGTGTCGGAATAACTCGAAAACCTGGCCACTGTGAGTAGTCTCATGGGAAAACTCAGCCACAGGAGGGGAAAACTTAGTCACTAAGGAATTAGTGCCATGGGACTTATGAGTCAACTAATGGGAAAACCTTAGTCACTGAAGGAGTTTCCATGGCAAATCCTAGTATAGTAACATCTTTGTGTGGGAAAAACTAAAAAACCTTGTCACTGTGAGTAGTCTCATCGGAAAACTAAGTCGCGGTTGGGGAAAATTTAGACACAAAGGAATTCGTGTCATTAAAAAAATGAGTCACCGGATGGGAAAATTTTACTGACCGGACGAGTTTCAATGGAAAATACTTGTAAAATAACCTCTTTGTGTGGGAAAAACTCGAGAACCTCATCACCTTGACTTGTCTCACGGGACAACTCAGTCACGTGAAGGGAAAACTTAGTTACTAAGGAATTAGTGTCATGGGAAAAATGAGTCACCGGATGGGAAAACCTTCGTCAATGGACTATTTTCAATGGCAAAACCTAGTAAACTAACCTCTTTGTGTTGGAATAACTCGAAAACCTGGCCACTGTGAGGAGTCTCATGGGAAAACTCAGCCACAGGAGGGGGAAACTTAGTCACTAAGGAATTAGTGCCATGGGACTTATGAGTCAACTAATGGGAAAACCTTAGTCACCAAAAGAGTTTCCAGGCAAATCCTAGTAAAGTAACATCTTTGTGTGGGAAAAACTAGAAAACCTTGTCACTGTGAGTAGTCTCATCGGAAAACTCAGTCGCGGGAGCGGAAAACTTAGTCACAAAGGAATTCGTGTCATGGAAAAAATGAGTCACCGGATGGGAAAATTTTACTCACCGGACGAGTTTCAATGGAAAATACATGTAAAATAACCTTTATGTGTGGGAAAAACTCGAGAACCTCACCACCTTGACTAGTCTCATGGGAAAACTCGGTCACGTGAGGGGAAAACATAGTCACTAAGGAATTAGTGTCATGGGAAAAATGAGTCACCGGATGGGAAAACCTTAGTCAATGGACTAGTTTCAATGGAAAAACCTAGTTAAATAACCTCTTTGTGTTGGAATAACTCGAAAACCTGGCCACTGTGAGTAGTCTCATGGGAAAACTCAGCCACTGGAGGGGGAAACTTAGTCACTAAGTAATTAGAGCCATGCGACTAATGAGTCAACTAATGGGAAACCCTTAGTCACCGAACGAGTTTCGATGGCAAATCTTAGTAAAATAACATCTTTGTGTGGTAAAAACTA
Source organism: Acmispon strigosus (assembly GCA_030819835.1). Lineage (NCBI taxonomy): Eukaryota > Viridiplantae > Streptophyta > Magnoliopsida > Fabales > Fabaceae > Acmispon > Acmispon strigosus. The sequence continues at coordinate 17,881,541 of JAUAMA010000004.1, read as the reverse complement.
GAAAACCTTGTCACTGTGAGTAGTCTCATCGGAAAACTCAGTCGCGGTTGGGGAAAATTTAGTAACAAAGGAAATCGTGTCATGGAAAAAATGAGTCACCGGATGGGAAAATTTTATTCACCGGACGAGTTTCAATGGAAAATACTTGTAAAATTACCTCTTTGTGTGGGAAAAACTCGAGAACCTCACCACCTTGACTAGTCTCATGGGAAAACTCGGTCACGTGAGGGGAAAACTTAGTCACTAAGAAATTAGTGTCATGGGAAAAATGAGTCACCGGATGGGAAAACCTTAGTCAATGGACTAGTTTCAATGGCAAAACCTAGTAAAATAACCTCTTTGTGTTGGAATAACTCGAAAACCTGGCCACTGTGAGTAGTCTCAAGGTAAAACTCAGCCACAGGAGGGGGAAACTTAGTCACTAAGGAATTAGTGCCATGGGACTAATGAGTCAACTAATGGGAAAACCTTAGTCACCGAACGAGTTTCCATGGAAAATCCTAGTAAAGTAACGTCTTTGTGTGGGAAAAACTAGAAAACCTTGTCACTGTGAGTAGTCTCATCGGAAAATTCAGTCGCGGGAGGGGAAAACTTAGTTACAAAGGAATTCGTGTCATGGAAAAAATGAGTCACCGGATGGGAAAATTTTACTCACCTGAGGAGTTTCAATGGAAAATACTTGTAAAATAACCTCTTTGTATGGGAAAAACTCGAGAACCTCATCACCTTGACTAGTCTCACGGGAAAACTCAGTCACGTGAGGGGAAAACTTAGTCACTAAGGAATTAGTGTCATGGGAAAAATGAGTCACCGGATGGGAAAACCTTCGTCAATGGACTAGTTGCAATGGAAAAACCTAGTAAACTATCCTCTTTGTGTTGGAATAACTCGAAAACCTAGCCACTGTGAGTAGTCTCATGGGAAAACTCAGCCACAGGAGGGGGAAACTTAGTCACTAAGGAATTAGTGCCGTGGGACTAATGAGTCAACTAATGGGAAAACCTTAGTCACCAAACGAGTTTCCATGGCAAATCCTAGTAAAGTAATATCTTTGTGTGGGAAAAACTAAAAAACCTTGTCATTGTGAGTAGTCTCATCGGAAAACTCAGTTGCGGGAGGGGAAAACTTAGTCACAAAGGAATTCGTGTCATGGAAAAAATGAGTCACCGGATGGGAAAACCTTGGTCAATGGACTAGTTTCAATGGAAAAACCTAGTAAAATAACCTCTTTGTGTTGGAACAACTCGAAAACCTGGCCACTGTGGGTAGTCTCATGGGAAAACTCAGCCACAGGAGGGGGAAATTTGTCACTAAATAATTAGAGCCATGGGACTAATGAGTCAACTAATGGGAAACCCTTAGTCACCGAACGAGTTTCCATGGCAAATCCTAGTAAAATAACCTCTTTGTGTGGGAAAAACTAGAAAACCTTGTCACTCTGAGTAGTCTCATCGGAAAACTCAGTCGCGGTTGGGGAAAATTTAGTAACAAAGGAATTCGTGTCATGGAAAAAATGAGTCACCGGATGGGAAAATTTTATTCACCAGACGAGTTTCAATGGAAAATACTTGTAAAATAACCTCTTTGTGTGGGAAAAACTCGAGAACCTCATCACCTTGACTTGTCTCACGGGAAAACTCACTCACGTGAGGGGAAAACTTAGTCACTAAGGAATTAGTGTCGTGGGAAAAATGAGTCACCGAATGGGAAAACCTTCGTCAATGGACTAGTTTCAATGGCAAAACCTAGTAAACTAACCTCTTTGTGTCGGAATAACTCGAAAACCTGGCCACTGTGAGTAGTCTCATGGGAAAACTCAGCCACAGGAGGGGAAAACTTAGTCACTAAGGAATTAGTGCCATGGGACTTATGAGTCAACTAATGGGAAAACCTTAGTCACTGAAGGAGTTTCCATGGCAAATCCTAGTATAGTAACATCTTTGTGTGGGAAAAACTAAAAAACCTTGTCACTGTGAGTAGTTTCATCGGAAAACTCAGTCGCGGTTGGGGAAAATTTAGACACAAAGGAATTCGTGTCATTAAAAAAATGAGTCACCGGATGGGAAAATTTTACTGACCGGACGAGTTTCAATGGAAAATACTTGTAAAATAACCTCTTTGTGTGGGAAAAACTCGAGAACCTCATCACCTTGACTTGTCTCACGGGACAACTCAGTCACGTGAAGGGAAAACTTAGTTACTAAGGAATTAGTGTCATGGGAAAAATGAGTCACCGGATGGGAAAACCTTCGTCAATGGACTATTTTCAATGGCAAAACCTAGTAAACTAACCTCTTTGTGTTGGAATAACTCGAAAACCTGGCCACTGTGAGGAGTCTCATGGGAAAACTCAGCCACAGGAGGGGGAAACTTAGTCACTAAGGAATTAGTGCCATGGGACTTATGAGTCAACTAATGGGAAAACCTTAGTCACCAAACGAGTTTCCAGGCAAATCCTAGTAAAGTAACATCTTTGTGTGGGAAAAACTAGAAAACCTTGTCACTGTGAGTAGTCTCATCGGAAAACTCAGTCGCGGGAGGGGAAAACTTAGTCACAAAGGGATTCGTGTCATGGAAAAAATGAGTCACCGGATGGGAAAATTTTACTCACCGGACGAGTTTCAATGGAAAATACATGTAAAATAACCTCTATGTGTGGGAAAAACTCGAGAACCTCACCACCTTGACTAGTCTCATGGGAAAACTCGGTCACGTGAGGGGAAAACTTAGTCACTAAGGAATTAGTGTCATGGGAAAAATGAGTCACCGGATGGGAAAACCTTAGTCAATGGACTAGTTTCAATGGAAAAACCTAGTTAAATAACCTCTTTGTGTTGGAATAACTCGAAAACCTGGCCACTGTGAGTAGTCTCATGGGAAAACTCAGCCACTGGAGGGGGAAACTTAGTCACTAAGTAATTAGAGCCATGCGACTAATGAGTCAACTAATGGGAAACCCTTAGTCACCAAACGAGTTTCGATGGCAAATCTTAGTAAAATAACATCTTTGTGTGGTAAAAACTAGAAAACCTTGTCACTGTGAGTAGTCTCATCGGAAAACTCAGTCGCGGTTGGGGAAAATTTAGTAACAAAGGAAATCGTGTCATGGAAAAAATGAGTCACCGGATGGGAAAATTTTATTCACCGGACGAGTTTCAGTGGAAAATACTTGTAAAATAACCTCTTTGTGCGGGAAAAACTCGAGAACCTCACCACCTTGACTAGTCTCATGGGAAAACTCGGTCACGTGAGGGGAAAACTTAGTCACTAAGAAATTAGTGTCATGGGAAAAATGAGTCACCGGATGGGAAAACCTTAGTCAATGGACTAGTTTCAATGGCAAAACCTAGTAAAATAACCTCTTTGTGTTGGAATAACTCGAAAACCTAGCCACTGTGAGTAGTCTCATGGGAAAACTCAGCCACAGGAGGGGGAAACTTAGTCACTAAGGAATTAGTGCCATGGGACTAATGAGTCAACTAATGGGAAAACCTTAGTCACCGAACGAGTTTCCATGGAAAATCCTAGTAAAGTAACGTCTTTGTGTGGGAAAAACTAGAAAACCTTGTCACTGTGAGTAGTCTCATCGGAAAATTCAGTCGCGGGAGGGGAAAACTTAGTCACAAAGGAATTCGTGTCATGAAAAAAATGAGTCACCGGATGGGAAAATTTTCGCACCGGACGAGTTTCAATGGAAAATACTTGTAAAATAACCTCTTTGTGTGGGAAAAACTCGAGAACCTCATCACCTTGACTAGTCTCACGGGAAAACTCATTCACATGAGGGGAAAACTTAGTGACTAAGGAATTAGTGTCATGGGAAAAATGAGTCACCGGATGGGAAATCCTTTGTCAATGGACTAGTTTCAATGGCAAAACCTAGTATACTAACCTCTTTGTGTTGGAATAACTCGAAAACCTAGCCACTGTGAGTAGTCTCATGGGAAAACTCAGCCACAGGAGGGGGAAACTTAGTCACTAAGGAATTAGTGCCGTGGGACTAATTAGTCAACTAATGGGAAAACCTTAGTCACCAAACGAGTTTCCATGGCAAATCCTAGTAAAGTAACATCTTTGTGTGGGAAAAACTAAAAAACCTTGTCACTGTGAGTAGTCTCATCGGTAAACTCAGTTGCGGGAGGGGAAAACTTAGTCACAAAGGAATTCGTGTCATGGAAAAAATGAGTTACCGGATGGGAAAATTTTACGCACCGGACGAGTTTCAATGGAAAATACTTGTAAAATAACCTCTTTGTGTGGGAAAAACTCGAGAACCTCACCACCTTGACTAGTCTCACGGGAAAACTCGGTCACGTGAGGGGAAAACTTAGTCACTAAGGAATTAGTGTCATGGGAAAAATGAGTCACCGGATGGGAAAACCTTGGTCAATGGACTAGTTTCAATGGAAAAACCTAGTAAAATAACCTCTTTGTGTTGGAATAACTCGAAAACCTGGCCACTGTGGGTAGTCTCATGGGAAAACTCAGCCACAGGAGGAGGAAACTTAGTCACTAAATAATTAGAGCCATGGGACTAATGAGTCAACTAATGGGAAACCCTTAGTCACCGAATGAGTTTTGATGAGTGGATTTTATATGATGTTTTTAGGCTATTTTTAGTCTTAGTCAAGAAAATCACTTAACAACAGTTTCTGAGTCAGCCACTAGAGTTGCCAATTTCTTGAAATCCATACCTTGAAATGTACAACCCTTTGGCCAAGTTACAACCTTCAAAAATCTCTTCAAAATCACTTGGTTGCTTTACTTCAGTTTTGATTTGAATTATAGGCAGGATTATTGAGCTTTCTTGTTTTCATGGAGAATATTATTTTTGGTGAGCTTAATTGATGAACTCAAACATGTTAAAAGCCAAGCCTAACTTTCTTGATTCTTTGTCTATAAAACATGCATGTCTTCCTTTTCTGCTAAGCTTTCTTTGAAAGGTTTCTGTGCTTCAAGTTGTAATCAGATAAAACTTTCTCAAAACCCAGGGACGAGTTTTTCTTTAAGTTTTGTCGCTTGAGGACAAGCTGTCGTTGGGTATAGTGGTGTGATGAGTGGATTTTATATGATGTTTTTAGGCTATTTTTAGTCTTTTTATTTTATTATTTTTGAGTCACATATAGGTTTTTTTAATCTTTTTATATAGATTTTCTATTTATTTTTCATTTTGCATGTAGATTAGATTTTATTAGATTTTCTAGCTTTATTTTATATTTTTAGGAATTTTTCTAGTTATTTTGTATTTTTAGAAAAAGCTGGTTTAGTTATCATTTTTTGTCCAGGGACCAATATGTAAAGTTTCAGGAAGTCAGGGACCAAATTGTAAAAGTTCAAGAGTGGAGGACTTAAAGTGAAGATTGAGAGAATAGGAGGGCTTGAAATGAAGTGCTAACCAAGGGAGGACCAAAGTGAAAAAGAAGAATATGAAGAATCACTCTCTAATTTAGCACATGGAAAAAATGTTTAAAGGAATTGATGTTAGTGGAGGAAGGGTTTCAGAATTAAACAAGGCTGAGTAGTGGCATTTTATGGCCATCAAAACCCACTACCATGAATGAAGAAGGAAGGAAAAGCTTGAAGATGAAGAAGCAGCGTCCCAACGCTCCAGCGTTGGGATCCCAGCGCTCCAGCGCTGGGGTTCTGACTAGATGATGAGTCAGATGTTGACCCAGCGCCCAAGCGTTGGAAAGCCAGCGCTCAAGCGCTGGGCCTCGGACAGAAAGTGGATTTTTAATGCATCCTAGCGCCCATGCGTTGGGAATGCCAGCGCTCAAGCGCTGGAGGCTGGAATTTTACTATAAATAGGACCCTTTTCTTCACTTGTAAGACACACCTTCTTAGAATACAACAAGTATTCTCTCTTTCTCCCTCAAAGATCATTGTTCCTAGGAATTGTGGGAAGCCAAACTTGAGCTCCTATCCAGGGTAATCCAATGATTCTTTTAGCCATGCTTGGCTAATTCTTCTTTAAGTTTCTTGGGTTGTAGTAGTTTATATTTATGTTTTAGTTTGTTTTTACCTTTCTGAATTTTATTTCTATTTCATGTTTTATTTCCTTGTTCTTCATTCATCTTATGCGCAAAAGATTTCTTGCTTATTACTTATTCGAATGGAAATTGGTAAGTAGTAAGGGACCTAGGATCTAAAAAAGGTTATAAGTATACTTCACTAAGGAATTAGGAAGGACGTAACTTTATGTTGGCCTGAATTTCTTCTTCATCTTCTTCTCTAGTTAACTAAGTTGCAAGGAATTGAATTTAGTAATTAGAAAGAAAGTTCTACAATGTGTAAGGAATTAACTTGTAGATAATTCGGCTATAGCATCATGAAGTTAGATTTATAATTCAGAAATTAAGTAGGAACTTGCTAGCATATTATATATAGACTATGTAAACCAACCCAAGAAGCTTATTTGCTATCATCTTATTATCTTTTATTTTATTGCTATTTCCATGTGCTACCTTAAACAAACTTCCAACAAATACATCTTTTTATTTTTCTGTTTAAGTACTAAACTTAATATTAACAAGAACACCTATCCTTTGGGTTCGAACATTTTTATTACGCGATAGTAAATTGTACACTTGCAATTTCATTATCAAGTTTCCATGGCAAATCCTAGTAAAGTAATATCTTTGTGTGGGAAAAACTAAAAAACCTTGTCACTGTGAGTAGTCTCATCGGAAAACTCAGTTGCGGGAGGGGAAAACTTAGTCACAAAGGAATTCGTGTCATGGAAAAAATGAGTCACCGGATGGGAAAATTTTACTCACCGGACGAGTTTCAATGGAAAATACTTGTAAAATAACCTCTTTGTGTGGGAAAAACTCGAGAACCTCACCACCTTGACTAGTCTCACGGGAAAACTCAGTCACGTGAGGGGAAAACTTAGTCACTAAGGAACTAGTGTCATGGGAAAAATGAGTCACCGGATGGGAAAACCTTGGTCAATGGACTAGTTTCAATGGAAAAACCTAGTAAAATAACCTCTTTGTGTTGGAATAACTCGAAAACCTGGCCACTGTGGGTAGTCTCATAGGAAAACTCAGCCACAGGAGGGGGAAACTTAGTCACTAAATAATTAGAGCCATGGGACTAATGAGTCAACTAATGGGAAACCCTTAGTCACCGAACGAGTTTCCATGGCAAATCTTAGTAAAATAACCTCTTTGTGTGGGAAAAACTAGAAAACCTTGTCACTGTGAGTAGTCTCATCGGAAAACTCAGTCGCGGTTGGGGAAAATTTAGTAACAAAGGAATTCGTGTCATGGAAAAAATGAGTCACCGGATGGGAAAATTTTATTCACCGGACGAGTTTCAATGGAAAATACTTGTAAAATAACCTCTTTGTGTGGGAAAAACTCGAGAACCTCATCACCTTGACTTGTCTCACGGGAAAACTCACTCACGTGAGGGGAAAACTTAGTCACTAAGGAATTAGTGTCATGGGAAAAATGAGTCACCGGATGGGAAAACCTTCGTCAATGGACTAGTTTCAATGGCAAAACCTAGTAAACTAACCTCTTTGTGTCGGAATAACTCGAAAACCTGGCCACTGTGAGTAGTCTCATGGGAAAACTCAGCCACAGGAGGGGAAAACTTAGTCACTAAGGAATTAGTGCCATTGGACTTATGAGTCAACTAATCGGAAAACCTTAGTCACTGAACGAGTTTCCATGGCAAATCCTAGTATAGTAACATCTTTGTGTGGGAAAAACTAAAAAACCTTGTCACTGTGAGTAGTCTCATCGGAAAACTAAGTCGCGGTTGGGGAAAATTTAGACACAAAGGAATTCGTGTCATTAAAAAAACGAGTCACCGGATGGGAAAATTTTACTCACCGGACAAGTTTCAATGGAAAATACTTGTAAAATAACCTCTTTGTGTGGGAAAAACTCGAGAACCTCATCACCTTGACTAGTCTCACGGCAAAACTCAGTCACGTGAGGGGAAAACTTAGTCACTAAGGAATTAGTATCATGGGAAAAATGAGTCACCGGATGGGAAAACCTTCGTCAATGGACTTGTTTCAATGGCAAAACCTAGTAAACTAACCTCTTTGTGTTGGAATAACTCGAAAACCTGGCCACTGTGAGGAGTCTCATGGGAAAACTCAGCCACAGGAGGGGGAAACTTAGTCACTAAGGAATTAGTGCCATGGGACTTATGAGTCAACTAATGGGAAAACCTTAGTCACCAAACGAGTTTCCAAGGCAAATCCTAGTAAAGTAACATCTTTGTGTGGGAAAAACTAGAAAACCTTGTCACTGTGAGTAGTCTCATCGGAAAACTCAGTCGCTGGAGTGGAAAACTTAGTCACAAAGGAATTCGTGTCATGGAAAAACTGAGTCACCGTATGGGAAAATTTTACTCCCCGGACGAGTTTCAATGGAAAATACTTGTAAAATAACCTCTTTGTGTAGGAAAAACTCGAGAACCTCACCACGTTGACTAGTTACACGGGAAAACTCAGTCACAAGAGGGGAAAACTTAGTCACTAAGGAATTAGTGTCATGGGAAAAATGAGTCATCGGATGGGAAAACCTTAGTCAATGGACTAGTTTCAATGGCAAAACCTAGTAAAATAACCTCTTTGTTTTGGAATAACTCGAAAACCTGGCCACTGTGAGTAGTCTCGTTGGAAAACTCAGCCACAGGAGGGGGAAACTTAGTCACTAAGTAATAAGTGCCATGGGACTAATGAGTCAACTAATGGGAAACCCTTAGTCACCGAACGAGTTTCCATGGCAAATCTTAGTAAAATAACCTCGTTGTGTGGGAAAAACAAGAAAACCTTGTCACTGTGAGTAGTCTCATCGGAAAACTCAGTCGCGGTTGGGGAAAATTTAGTAACAAAGGAATTTGTGTCATAGAAAAAATGAGTCACCGGATGGGAAAATTTTACTCACCGGACGAGTTTCAATGGAAAATACTTGTAAAATAACCTCTTTGTGTGGGAAAAACTCGAGAACCTCACCACCTTGACTAGTCTCACGGGAAAACTCGGTCACGTGAGGGGAAAACTTAGTCACTAAGGAATTAGTGTCATGGGAAAAATGAGTCACCGGATGGGAAAACCTTGGTCAATGGACTAGTTTCAATGGAAAAACCTAGTAAATTAACCTCTTTGTGTTGGAATAACTCGAAAACCTTGCCACTGTGGGTAGTCTCATGGGAAAACTCAGTCACAGGAGGGGTAAACTTAGTCACTAAATAATTAGAGCCATGGGACTAATGGGTCAACTAATGGGAAACCCTTAGTCACCGAAGGAGTTTCCATGGAAAATCTTAGTAAAATAACCTCTTTGTGTGGGAAAAACTAGAAAACCTTGTCACTGTGAGTAGTCTCATCGGAAAACTCAGTCGCGGTTGGGGAAAATATAGTAACAAAGGAATTCGTGTCATGGAAAAAATGAGTCACCGGATGGGAAAATTTTATTCACCGGACGAGTTTCAATGGAAAATACTTGTAAAATAACCTCTTTGTGTGGGAAAAACTCGAGAACCACATCACCTTGACTTGTCTCACGGGAAAACTCACTCACGTGAGGGGAAAACTTAGTCACTAAGGAATTAGTGTCATGGGAAAAATGAGTCACCGGATAGGAAAACCTTCGTCAATGGACTAGTTTCAATGGCAAAACCTAGTAAACTAACCTCTTTGTGTCAGAATAACTCGAAAACCTGGCCACTGTGAGTAGTCTCATGGGAAAACTTAGCCACAGGAGGGGAAAACTTAGTCACTAAGGAATTAGTGCCATGGGACTTATGAGTCAACTAATGGGAAAACCTTAGTCACTGAACGAGTTTCCATGGCAAATCCTAGTATAGCAACATCTTTGTGTGGGAAAAACTAAAAAACCTTGTCACTGTGAGTAGTCTCATCGGAACACTCTGTCGCGGTTGGGGAAGACTTAGTCTCAAAGGAAGTCGTGTCATGGAAAAAATGAGTCACCGGATGGGAAATTTTACTCACCGGACGAGTTTCAATGGAAAATACTTGTAAAATAACCTCTTTGTGTGGGAAAAACTCGAGAACCTCATCACCTTCACTTGTCTCACGGGAAAACTCAGTCACGTGAGGGGAAAACTTAGTCACTAAGGAATTAGTGTCATGGGAAAAATGAGTCACCGGGTGGGAAAACCTTCGTCAATGGACTAGTTTCAATGGCAAAACCTAGTAAACTAACCTCTTTGTGTTGGAATACCTCGAAAACCTGGCCACTGTGTGGAGTCTCATGGGAAAACTCAGCCACAGGAGGGGGAAACTTAGTCACTAAGGAATTAGTGCCATGGGACTTATGAGTCAACTAATGGGAAAACCTTAGTCACCAAACGAGTTTCCAAGGCAAATCCTAGTAAAGTAACATCTTTGTGTGGGAAAAACTAGAAAACCTTGTCACTGTGAGTAGTCTCATCGGAAAACTCAGTCGCGGGAGGGGAAAACTTAGTCACAAAGGAATTCGTGTCATGGAAAAAATGAGTCACCGGATGGGAAAATTTTACTCACCGGACGAGTTTCAATGGAAAATACTTGTAAAATAACCTCCATATGTGGGAAAAACTCGAGAACCTCACCACCTTGACTAGTCTCATGGGAAAACTCGGTCACGTGAGGGGAAAACTTAGTCACTAAGGAATTAGTGTCATGGAAAAAATGAGTCACCGGATGGGAAAACCTTAGTCAATGGACTAGTTTCAATGGAAAAACCTAGTTAAATAACCTCTTTGTGTTGGAATAACTCGAAAACCTGGCCACTGTGAGTAGTCTCATGGGAAAACTCAGCCACTGGAGGGGGAAACTTAGTCACTAAGTAATTAGAGCCATGCGACTAATGAGTCAACTAATGGGAAACCCTTAGTCACCGAACGAGTTTCGATGGCAAATCTTAGTAAAATAACATCTTTGTGTGGTAAAAACTAGAAAACCTTGTCACTGTGAGTAGTCTCATCGGAAAACTCAGTCGCGGTTGGGGAAAATTTAGTAACAAAGGAAACCGTGTCATGGAAAAAATGAGTCACCGGATGGGAAAATTTTATTCACCGGACGAGTTTCAATGGAAACTACTTGTAAAATAACCTCTTTGTGTGGGAAAAACTCGAGAACCTCACCACCTTGACTAGTCTCATGGGAAAACTCGGTCACGTGAGGGGAATTCTTAGTCACTAAGAAATTAGTGTCATGGGAAAAATGAGTCACCGGATGGGAAAACCTTAGTCAATGGACTAGTTTCAATGGCAAAACCTAGTAAAATAACCTCTTTGTGTTGGAATAACTCGAAAAACTTGTCACTGTGAGTAGTCTCATCGGAAAATTCAGTCGCGGGAGGGGAAAACTTAGTCACAAAGGAATTCATTTTATGGACTAAATGAGTCACCGGATGGGAAAATTTTACTCACCGGACGAGTTTCAATGGAAAATACTTGTAAAATAACCTCTTTGTGTTGGAAAAACTCGAGAACCTCATCACCTTGGCTAGTCTCACGGGAAAACTCACTCACGTGAGGGGAAAACTTAGTCACTAAGGAATTAGTGTCATGGGAAAAATGAGTCACCGGATGGGAAAACCATCGTCAATGGACTAGTTTCAATGGCAAAACCTAGTAAACTAACCTCTTTGTGTCGGAATAACTCGAAAACCTGGCCACTGTGAGTAGTCTCATGGGAAAACTCAGCCACTGGAGGGGGAAACTTAGTCACTAAGTAATTAGAGCCATGCGACTAATGAGTCAACTAATGGGAAACCCTTAGTCACCGAACGAGTTTCGATGGCAAATCTTAGTAAAATATATGTGGGAAAAACTCGAGAACCTCACCACCTTGACTAGTCTCATGGGAAAACTCGGTCACGTGAGGGGAAAACTTAGTCACTAAGGAATTAGTGTCATGGGAAAAATGAGTCACCGGATGGGAAAACCTTAGTCAATGGACTAGTTTCAATGGCAAAACCTAGTAAAATAACCTCTTTGTGTTGGAATAACTCGAAAACCTTGTCACTGTGAGTAGTCTCATCGGAAAATTCAGTCGCGGGAGGGGAAAACTTAGTCACAAAGGAATTCATTTTATGGACTAAATGAGTCACCGGATGGGAAAATTTTACTCACCGGACGAGTTTCAATGGAAAATACTTGTAAAATAACCTCTTTGTGTTGGAAAAACTCGAGAACCTCATGACCTTGGCTAGTCTCACGGGAAAACTCAGTCACGTGAGGGGAAAACTTAGTCACTAAGAAATTAGCGTCATGGGAAAAATGAGTCACCGGATGGGAAAACCTTAGTCAATGGACTAGTTTCAATGGCAAAACCTAGTAAAATAACCTCTTTGTGTTGGAATAACTCGAAAACCTGGCCACTGTGAGTAGTCTCATGGGAAAACTCAACCACAGGAGGGGGAAACTTAGTCACTAAGGAATTAGTGCCATGGGACTAATGAGTCAACTAATGGGAAATCCTTAGTCACCGAACGAGTTTCCACGGCAAATCCTAGTAAAGTAACCTCTTTGTGTTGGAATAACTAGAAAACCTTGTCACTGTGAGTAGTCTCATCGGAAAACTCAGTCGCGGGAGGGGAAAACTTAGTCACCAAGGAAATCGTGTCATGGAAAAAATGAGTCACCGGATGGGAAAATTTTACTCACCGGACGAGTTTCAAAGGAAAATACTTGTAAAATAACCTCTTTGTGTGGGAAAAACTCGACAACCTCATCACCTTGACTAGTCTCACGGGAAAACTCAGTCACGTGAGGCGAAAACTTAGTCTCTAAGGAATTAGTGTCATGGGAAAAATGAGTCACCGGATGGGAAAATTTTACTCACCGGACGAGTTTCAATGGAAAATACTTGTGAAATAACCTCTTTGTGTGGGAAAAACTCGAGAACCTCATCACCTTGACTAGTCCCACGGGAAAACTCAGTCACGTGAGGGGAAAACTTATTCACTAAGGAATTAGTGTCACGGAAAAAATGAGTCACCGGATGGGAAAACCTTAGTCAATGGACTAGTTTCAATGGCAAAACCTAGTAAAATAACCTCTTTGTGTTGGAATAACTCGAAAACCTGACCACTGTGAGTAGTCTCATGGGAAAACTCAGCCACAGGAGGGGGAAACTTAGTCACTAAGGAATTAGTGCCATGGGACTAATGAGTCAACTAATGGGAAAACCTTAGTCACCGAACGAGTTTCCATGGAAAATCCTAGTAAACTAACATCTTTGTGTGGGAAAAACAAGAAAACCTTGTCACTGTGAGTAGTCTCATCGGAAAACTCAGTCGCAGGAGGGGAAAACTTAGTCACAAAGGAATTCATTTTATGGAATAAATGAGTCACCGGATGGGAAAATTTTACTCACCGGACGAGTTTCAATGGAAAATACTTGTAAAATAACCTCTTTGTGTTGGAAAAACTCGAGAACCTCATCACCTTGGCTAGTCTCACGGGAGAACTCAGTCACGTGAGGGGAAAACTTAGTCACTAAGAAATTAGTGTCATGGGAAAAATGAGTCACCGGATGGGAAAACCTTAGTCAATGGACTAGTTTCAATGGCAAAACCTAGTAAAATAACCTCTTTGTGTTGGAATAACTCGAAAACCTGGCCATTGTGAGTAGTCTCATGGGAAAACTCAGCCACAGGAGGGGGAAACTTAGTCACTAAGTAATTAGAGCCATGCGACTAATGAGTCAACTAATGGGAAAACCTTAGTCACCGAACGAGTTTCCATGGCAAATCCTAGTAAAGTAACATCTTTGTGTGGGAAAAACTCGAAAACCTTGTCACTGTGAGTAGTCTCATCGGAAAACTCAGTCGCGGGAGGGGAAAACTTAGTCACAAAGGAATTCGTGTCATGGAAAAACTGAGTCACCGTATGGGAAACTTTTACTCACCGGATGAGTTTCAATGGAAAATACTTGTAAAATAACCTCTTTGGGTGGGAAAATATCGAGAACCTCATCACCTTGACTAGTCTCACGGGAAAACTCAGTCACGTGAGGGGAAAACTTAGTCACTAAGGAATTAGTGTCATGGGAAAAATGAGTCACCGGATTGGAAAACCTTAGTCAATGGACTAGTTTCATTGGCGAAACCTAGTAATTAACCTCTTTGTGTTGGAATAACTCGAAAACCTGGCCACTGTGAGTAATCTCAAGGGAAAACTCAGCCACAGGAGGGGGAAACTTAGTCACTAAGGAATTAGTGCCATGGGACTAATGAGTCAACTAATGGGGAAACCTTAGTCACCGAACGAGTTTCCATGGCAAATCCTAGTAAAGTAACATCTCTGTGTGGGAAAAACAAGAAAACCTTGTCACTGTGAGTAGTCTCATCGGAAAACTCAGTCGCAGGAGGGGAAAACTTAGTCACAATGGAATTCATTTTATGGAATAAATGAGTCACCGGATGGGAAAATTTTACTCACCGGACGAGTTTCAATGGAAAATACTTGTAAAATAACCTCTTTGTGTGGGAAAAACTCGAGAACCTCATCACCTTGGCTAGTCTCACGGGAAAACTCAGTCACGTGAGGGGAAAACTTAGTCACTAAGGAATTAGTGTCATGGGAAAAATGAGTCACCGGATGGGAAAACCTTAGTCAATGGACTAGTTTCAATGGCAAAACCTAGTAATTAACCTCTTTGTGTTGGAATAACTCGAAAACCTGGCCACTGTGAGTAGTCTCATGGGAAAACTCAGCCACAAGAGGGGGAAACTTAGTCACTAAGGAATTAGTGCCATGGGACTAATGAGTTAACTAATGGGAAAACCTTAGTCACCGAACGAGTTTCCATGGCAAATCCTAGTAAAGTAACATCTTTGTGTGGGAAAAACTAGAAAACCTTGTCACTGTGAGTAGTCTCATCGGAAAACTCAGTCGCGGGAGGGGAAAACTTAGTCACAAAGGAATTCGTGTCATGGAAAAAATGAGTCAGCGGATGGGAAAATTTTACTCACCGAACGAGTTTCAATGGAAAATACTTGTAAAATAACCTCTTTGGGTGGGAAAAACTCGAGAACCTCATCACCTTGACTAGTCTCACGGGAAAACTCAGTCACGTGAGGGGAAAACTTAGTCACTAAGGAATTAGTGTCATGGGAAAAATGAGTCACCGGATGGGAAAACCTTAGTCAATGGACTAGTTTCAATGGCAAAACCTAGTAAAATAACCTCTTTGTGTTGGAATAACTCGAAAACCTGACCACTGTGAGTAGTCTCATGGGAAAACTCAGCCACAGGAGGGGGAAACTTAGTCACTAAGGAATTAGTGCCATGGGACTAATGAGTCAACTAATGGGAAAACCTTAGTCACCGAACGAGTTTCCATGGCAAATCCTATTAAAGTAACATCTTTGTGTGGGAAAAACTAGAAAACCTTGTCACTGTGAGTAGTCTCATCGGAAAACTCAGTCGCGGGAGGGGAAAACTTAGTCACAAAGGAATTCGTGTCATGGAAAAAATGAGTCAGCGGATGGGAAAATTTTACTCACCGGACGACTTTCAATGGAAAATATTTGTAAAATAACCTTTTGTGTGGGAAAAACTCGAGAACCTCATCACCTTGACTAGTCTCACGGGAAAACTCAGTCACGTGAGGGGAAAACTTAGTCACTAAGGAATTAGTGTCATGGGAAAAATGAGTCACCGGATGGGAAAACCTTAGTCAATGGACTAGTTACAATGGCAAAACGTTGTAAAATAACCTCTTTGTGTTGGAATAACTCGAAAACCTGACCACTGGGAGTAGTCTCATGGGAAAGTTCAGCCACAGGAGGGGGAAACTTAGTCACTAAGGAATTAGTGTCATGGGACTAATGAGTCAACTAATGGGAAAACCTTAGTCACCGAACGAGTTTCTATGGCAAATCCTAGTAAAGTAACATCTTTGTGTGGGAAAAACTCGAAAACCTTGTCACTGTGAGTAGTCTCATCGGAAAACTCAGTCGCGGGAGGGGAAAAATTAGTCACAAAGGAATTCGTGTCATGGAAAAACTGAGTCACCGTATGGGAAAATTTTACTCACCGGACGGGTTTCAATGGAAAATACTTGTAAAATAACCTCTTTGGGTGGGAAAATACCGAGAACCTCATCACCTTGACTAGTCTCACGGGAAAACTCAGTCACGTGTGGGGAAAACTTAGTCACTAAGGAATTAGTGTCATGGGAAAAATGAGTCACCGGATTGGAAAACCTTAGTCAATGGACTACTTTCATTGGCAAAACCTAGTTATTAACCTCTTTGTGTTGGAATAACTCGAAAACCTGGCCACTGTGAGTAATCTCATGGGAAAACTCAGCCACAGGAGGGGGGAACTTAGTCACTAAGGAATTAGTGCCATGGGACTAATGAGTCAACTAATGGGGAAACCTTAGTCACCGAACGAGTTTCCATGGCAAATCCTAGTAAAGTTACATCTTTGTGTGGGAAAAACTAGAAAACCTTGTCACTGTGAGTAGTCTCATCGGAAAACTCAGTCGCGGGAGGGGAAAACTTAGTCACAAAGGAATTCGTGTCATGGAAAAACTGAGTCACCGTATGGGAAAATTTTACTCATCGGACGAGTTTCAATGGAAAATACTTGTAAAATAACCTCTTTGGGTGGGAAAATATCGAGAACCTCATCACCTTGACTAGTCTCACGGGAAAACTCAGTCACGTGAGGGGAAAACTTAGTCACTAAGGAATTAGTGCCATGGAAAAAATGAGTCACCGGATGGGAAAACCTTAGTCAATGGACTAGTTTCAATGGCAAAACCTAGTAAAATAACCTCTTTGTGTTGGAATAACTCGAAAACCTGACCACTGTGAGTAGTCTCATGGGAAAACTCAGCCACAGGAGGGGGAAACTTAGTCACTAAGGAATTAGTGCCATGGGACTAATGAGTCAACTAATGGGGAAACCTTAGTCACCGAACGAGTTTCCATGGCAAATCCTAGTAAAGTAACATCTTTGTGTGGGAAAAACTACAAAACCTTGTCACTGTGAGTAGTCTCATCGGAAAACTCAGTCGCGGGAGGGGAAAACTTAGTCACAAAGGAATTCGTGTCATGGAAAAAATGAGTCACCGGATGGGAAAATTTTACTCACCGGACGAGTTTCAATGGAAAATACTTGTAAAATAACCTCTTTGTGTGGGAAAAACTCGAGAACCACATCACCTTGACTAGTCTCACGGGAAAACTCAGTCACGTGAGGGGAAAACTTAGTCACTAAGGAATTAGTGTCATGGGAAAAATGAGTCACCGGATGGGAAAACCTTAGTCAATGGACTAGTTTCAATGGCAAAACCTAGTAATTAACCTCTTTGTGTTGGAATAACTCGAAAACCTGACCACTGTGAGTAGTCTCATGGGAAAACTCAGCCACAGGTGGGGGAAACTTAGTCACTAAGGAATTAGCAGTGCCATGGGACTAATGAGTCAACTAACGGGAAAACCTTAGTCACCGAACGAGTTTCCATGGCAAATCCTAGTAAAGTAACATCTTTGTGTGGGAAAAACTCGAAAACCTTGTCACTGTGAGTAGTCTCATCGGAAAACTCAGTGGCGGGAGGGGAAAACTTAGTCACAAAGGAATTCGTGTCATGGAAAAACTGAGTCACCGGATGGGAAAATTTTACTCACCGGACGAGTTTCAATGGAAAATACTTGTAAAATAACCTCTTTGTGTGGGAAAAACTCGAGAACCTCATCACCTTGACTAGTCTCACGGGAAAACTCAGTCACGTGAGGGGAAAACTTAGTCACTAAGGAATTAGTGTCATGGGAAAAATGAGTCACCGGATGGGAAAACCTTAGTCAATGGACTAGTTTCAATGGCAAAACCTAGTAATTAGCCTCTTTGTGTTGGAATAACTCGAAAACCTGACCACTGTGAGTAGTCTCATGGGAAAACTCAGCCACAGGAGGGGGAAACTTAGTCACTAAGGAATTAGTGCCATGGGACTAATGAGTCAACTAATGGGAAAACCTTAGTCACCGAACGAGTTTCCATGGCAAATCCTAGTAAAGTAACATCTTTGTGTGGGAAAAACTCGAAAACCTTGTCACTGTGAGTAGTCTCATCGGAAAACTCAGTGGCTGGAGGGGAAAACTTAGTCACAAAGGAATTCGTGTCATGGAAAAATTGAGTCACCGTATGGGAAAATTTTACTCACCGGACGAGTTTCAATGGAAAATACTTGTTAAATAACCTCTTTGGGTGGGAAAATATCGAGAACCTCATCACCTTGACTAGTCTCACGGGAAAAGTCAGTCACGTGAGGGGAAAACTTAGTCACTAAGGAATTAGTGTCATGGGAAAAATGAGTCACCGGATTGGAAAACCTTAGTCAATGGACTAGTTTCATTGGCAAAACCTAGTAATTAACCTCTTTGTGTTGGAATAACTCGAAAACCTGGCCACTGTGAGTAATCTCATGGGAAAACTCAGCCACAGGAGGGGGAAACTTAGTCACTAAGGAATTAGTGCCATGGGTCTAATGAGTCAACTAATGGGGAAACCTTAGTCACCGAACGAGTTTCCATGGCAAATCCTAGTAAAGTAACATCTTTGTGTGGGAAAAACTAGAAAACCTTGTCACTGTGAGTAGTCTCATCGGAAAACTCAGTCGCGGGAGGGGAAAACTTAGTCACAAAGGAATTCGTGTTATAGAAAAAATGAGTCACCGGATGAGAAAATTTTACTCACCGGACGAGTTTCAATGGAAAATACTTGTAAAATAACCTCTTTGTGTGGGAAAAACTCGAGAACCTCATCACCTTGACTAGTCTCACGGGAAAACTCAGTCACGTGAGGGGAAAACTTAGTCACTAAGGAATTAGTGTCATGGGAAAAATGAGTCACCGGATGGGAAAACCTTAGTCAATGGACTAGTTTCAATGGCAAAACCTAGTAAAATAACCTCTTTGTGTTGGAATAGCTCGAAAACCTGACCACTGTGAGTAGTCTCATGGGAAAACTCAGCCACAGGAGGGGGAAACTTAGTCACTAAGGAATTAGTGCCATGGGACTAATGAGTCAACTAATGGGAAAACCTTAGTCACCGAACGAGTTTCCATGGCAAATCCTAGTAAAGTAACATCTTTGTGTGGGAAAAACTAGAAAACCTTGTCACTGTGAGTAGTCTCATCGGAAAACTCACTCGCTGGATTGGAAAACTTAGTCACAAAGGAATTCGTGTCATGGAAAAAATGAGTCACCGGATGGGAAAATTTTACTCACCGGACGAGTTTCAATAGAAAATACTTGTAAAATAACCTCTTTGTGTGGGAAAAACTCGAGAACCTCACCACCTTGACTAGTCTCACGGGAAAACTCGGTCACGTGAGGGGAAAACTTAGTCACTAAGGAATTAGTGTCATGGGAAAAATGAGTCACCGGATGGGAAAACCTTAGTCAATGGACTAGTTTCAATGGCAAAACCTAGTAAAATAGCCTCATTGTGTTGGAATAACTCGAAATCCTGACCACTGTGAGTAGTCTCATGGGAAAACTCAGCCACACGAGGGGGAAACTTAGTCACTAAGGAATTAGTGCCATGGGACTAATGAGTCAACTAATGGGAAAACCTTAGTCACCGAACGAGTTTCCATGGCAAATCCTAGTAAAGTAACATCTTTGTGTGGGAAAAACTAGAAAACCTTGTCACTGTGAGTAGTCTCATCGGAAAACTCAGTCGCGGGAGGGGAAAACTTAGTCACAAAGGAATTCGTGTCATGGAAAAAATGAGTCAGCGGATGGGAAAATTTTACGCACCGGACGAGTTTCAATGGAAAATATTTGTAAAATAACCTTTTGTGTGGGAAAAACTCGAGAACCTCATCACCTTGACTAGTCTCACGGGAAAACTCAGTCACGTGAGGGGAAAACTTAGTCACTAAGGAATTAGTGTCATGGGAAAAATGAGTCACCGGATGGGAAAACCTTAGTCAATGGACTAGTTACAATGGCAAAACGTTGTAAAATAACCTCTTTGTGTTGGAATAACTCGAAAACCTGACCACTGGGAGTAGTCTCATGGGAAAGTTCAGCCACAGGAGGGGGAAACTTAGTCACTAAGGAATTAGTGTCATGGGACTAATGAGTCAACTAATGGGAAAACCTTAGTCACCGAACGAGTTTCTACGGCAAATCCTAGTAAAGTAACATCTTTGTGTGGGAAAAACTCGAAAACCTTGTCACTGTGAGTAGTCTCATCGGAAAACTCAGTCGCGGGAGGGGAAAACTTAGTCACAAAGGAATTCGTGTCATGGAAAAACTGAGTCACCGTATGCGAAAATTTTACTCACCGGACGAGTTTCAATGGAAAATACTTGTAAAATAACCTCTTTGGGTGGGAAAATACCGAGAACCTCATCACCTTGACTAGTCTCACGGGAAAACTCAGTCACGTGTGGGGAAAACTTAGTCACTAAGGAATTAGTGTCATGGGAAAAATGAGTCACCGGATTGGAAAACCTTAGTCAATGGACTAGTTTCATTGGCAAAACCTAGTAATTAACCTCTTTGTGTTGGAATAACTCGAAAACCTGGCCACTGTGAGTAATCTCATGGGAAAACTCAGCCACAGGAGGGGGGAACTTAGTCACTAAGGAATTAGTGCCATGGGACTAATGAGTCAACTAATGGGGAAACCTTAGTCACCGAACGAGTTTCCATGGCAAATCCTAGTAAAGTTACATCTTTGTGTGGGAAAAACTAGAAAACCTTGTCACTGTGAGTAGTCTCATCGGAAAACTCAGTCGCGGGAGGGGAAAACTTAGTCACAAAGGAATTCGTGTCATGGAAAAACTGAGTCACCGTATGGGAAAATTTTACTCATCGGACGAGTTTCAATGGAAAATACTTGTAAAATAACCTCTTTGGGTGGGAAAATATCGAGAACCTCATCACCTTGACTAGTCTCACGGGAAAACTCAGTCACGTGAGGGGAAAACTTAGTCACTAAGGAATTAGTGCCATGGGAAAAATGAGTCACCGGATGGGAAAACCATAGTCAATGGACTAGTTTCAATGGCAAAACCTAGTAAAATAACCTCTTTGTGTTGGAATAACTCGAAAACCTGACCACTGTGAGTAGTCTCATGGGAAAACTCAGCCACAGGAGGGGGAAACTTAGTCACTAAGGAATTAGTGCCATGGGACTAATGAGTCAACTAATGGGGAAACCTTAGTCACCGAAAGAGTTTCCATGGCAACTCCTAGTAAAGTAACATCTTTGTGTGGGAAAAACTAGAAAACCTTGTCACTGTGAGTAGTCTCATCGGAAAACTCAGTCGCGGGAGGGGAAAACTTAGTCACAAAGGAATTCGTGTCATGGAAAAAATGAGTCACCGGATGGGAAAATTTTACTCACCGGACGAGTTTCAATGGAAAATACTTGTAAAATAACCTCTTTGTGTGGGAAAAACTCGAGAACCTCATCACCTTGACTAGTCTCACGGGAAAACTCAGTCACGTGAGGGGAAAACTTAGTCACTAAGGAATTAGTGTCATGGGAAAAATGAGTCACCGGATGGGAAAACCTTAGTCAATGGACTAGTTTCAATGGCAAAACCTAGTAATTAACCTCTTTGTGTTGGAATAACTCGAAAACCTGACCACTGTGAGTAGTCTCATGGGAAAACTCAGCCACAGGAGGGGGAAACTTAGTCACTAAGGAATTAGTGCCATGGGACTAATGAGTCAACTAATGGGAAAACCTTAGTCACCGAACGAGTTTCCATGGCAAATCCTAGTAAAGTAACATCTTTGTGTGGGAAAAACTCGAAAACCTTGTCACTGTGAGTAGTCTCATCGGAAAACTCAGTCGCGGGAGGGGAAAACTTAGTCACAAAGGAATTCGTGTCATGGAAAAACTGAGTCACCGTATGGGAAAATTTTACTCACCGGACGAGTTTCAATGGAAAATACTTGTAAAATAACCTCTTTGGGTGGGAAAATATCGAGAACCTCATCACCTTGACTAGTGTCACGGGAAAACTCAGTCACGTGAGGGGAAAACTTAGTCACTAAGGAATTAGTGTCATGGGAAAAATGAGTCACCGGATTGGAAAACCTTAGTCAATGGACTAGTTTCATTGGCAAAACCTAGTAAATAACCTCTTTGTGTTGGAATAACTCGAAAACCTGGCCACTGTGAGTAATCTCATGGGAAAACTCAGCCACAGGAGGGGGAAACTTAGTCACTAAGGAATTAGTGCCATGGGTCTAATGAGTCAACTAATGGGGAAACCTTAGTCACCGAACGAGTTTCCATGGCAAATCCTAGTAAAGTAACATCTTTGTGTGGGAAAAACTAGAAAACCTTGTCACTGTGAGTAGTCTCATCGGAAAACTCAGTCGCGGGATGGGAAAACTTAGTCACAAAGGAATTCGTGTCATGGAAAAAATGAGTCACCGGATGGGAAAATTTTACTCACCGGACGAGTTTCAATGGAAAATACTTGTAAAATAACCTCTTGTGTGGGAAAAACTCGAGAACCTCATCACCTTGACTAGTCTCACGGGAAAACTCAGTCACGTGAGGGGAAAACTTAGTCACTAAGGAATTAGTGTCATGGGAAAGATGAGTCACCGGATGGGAAAACCTTAGTCAATGGTCTAGTTTCAATGGCAAAACCTAGTAAAATAACCTCTTTGTGTTGGAATAACTCGAAAACCTGACCACTGTGAGTAGTCACATGGGAAAACTCAGCCACAGGAGGGGGAAACTTAGTCACTAAGGAATTAGTGCCATGGGACTAATGAGTCAACTAATGGGAAAACCTTAGTCACCGAACGAGTTTCCATGGCAAATCCTAGTAAAGTAACATCTTTGTGTGGGAAAATCTCGAAAACCTTGTCACTGTGAGTAGTCTCATCGGAAAACTCAGTCGCGGGAGGGGAAAACTTAGTCACAAAGGAATTAGTGCCATGGGACTAATGAGTCAAATAATGGGAAAACCTTAGTCACCGAACGAGTTTCCATGGCAAATCCTAGTAAAGTAACATCTTTGTGTGGGAAAAACTCGAAAACCTTGTCACTGTGAGTAGTCTCATCGGAAAACTCAGTCGCGGGAGGGGAAAACTTAGTCACAAAGGAATTCGTGTCATGGAAAAACTGAGTCACCGTATGGGAAAATTTTACTCACCGGACGAGTTTCAATGGAAAATACTTGTAAAATAACCTCTTTGGGTGGGAAAATATCGAGAACCTCATCACCTTGACTAGTCTCACGGGAAAACTCAGTCACGTGAGGGGAAAACTTAGTCACTAAGGAATTAGTGTCATGGGAAAAATGAGTCACCGGATGGGAAAACCTTAGTCAATGGACTAGTTTCAATGGCAAAACCTAGTAATTAACCTCTTTGTGTTGGAATAACTCGAAAACCTGGCCACTGTGAGTAGTCTCATGGGAAAACTCAGCCACAGGAGGGGGAAACTTAGTCACTAAGGAATTAGTGCCATGGGACTAATGAGTCAACTAATGCGGAAACCTTAGTCACCGAACGAGTTTCCATGGCAAATCCTAGTAAAGTAACATCTTTGTGTGGGAAAAACTAGAAAACCTTGTCACTGTGAGTAGTCTCATCGGAAAACTCAGTCGCGGGAGGGGAAAACTTAGTCACAAAGGAATTCGTGTCATGGAAAAAATGAGTCACCGGATGGGAAAATTTTACTCACCGGACGAGTTTCAATGGAAAATACTTGTAAAATAACCTCTTTGTGTGGGAAAAACTCGAGAACCTCATCACCTTGACTAGTCTCACGGGAAAACTCAGTCACGTGAGGGGAAAACTTAGTCACTAAGGAATTAGTGTCATGGGAAAGATGAGTCACCGGATGGGAAAACCTTAGTCAATGGTCTAGTTTCAATGGCAAAACCTAGTAAAATAACCTCTTTGTGTTGGAATAACTCGAAAACCTGACCACTGTGAGTAGTCACATGGGAAAACTCAGCCACAGGAGGGGGAAACTTAGTCACTAAGGAATTAGTGCCATGGGACTAATGAGTCAACTAATGGGAAAACCTTAGTCACCGAACGAGTTTCCATGGCAAATCCTAGTAAAGTAACATCTTTGTGTGGGAAAATCTCGAAAACCTTGTCACTGTGAGTAGTCTCATCGGAAAACTCAGTCGCGGGAGGGGAAAACTTAGTCACAAAGGAATTAGTGCCATGGGACTAATGAGTCAAATAATGGGAAAACCTTAGTCACCGAACGAGTTTCCATGGCAAATCCTAGTAAAGTAACATCTTTGTGTGGGAAAAACTCGAAAACCTTGTCACTGTGAGTAGTCTCATCGGAAAACTCAGTCGCGGGAGGGGAAAACTTAGTCACAAAGGAATTCGTGTCATGGAAAAACTGAGTCACCGTATGGGAAAATTTTACTCACCGGACGAGTTTCAATGGAAAATACTTGTAAAATAACCTCTTTGGGTGGGAAAATATCGAGAACCTCATCACCTTGACTAGTCTCACGGGAAAACTCAGTCACGTGAGGGGAAAACTTAGTCACTAAGGAATTAGTGTCATGGGAAAAATGAGTCACCGGATGGGAAAACCTTAGTCAATGGACTAGTTTCAATGGCAAAACCTAGTAATTAACCTCTTTGTGTTGGAATAACTCGAAAACCTGGCCACTGTGAGTAGTCTCATGGGAAAACTCAGCCACAGGAGGGGGAAACTTAGTCACTAAGGAATTAGTGCCATGGGACTAATGAGTCAACTAATGCGGAAACCTTAGTCACCGAACGAGTTTCCATGGCAAATCCTAGTAAAGTAACATCTTTGTGTGGGAAAAACTAGAAAACCTTGTCACTGTGAGTAGTCTCATCGGAAAACTCAGTCGCGGGAGGGGAAAACTTAGTCACAAAGGAATTCGTGTCATGGAAAAAATGAGTCACCGGATGGGAAAATTTTACTCACCGGACGAGTTTCAATGGAAAATACTTGTAAAATAACCTCTTTGTGTGGGAAAAACTCGAGAACCTCATCACCTTGACTAGTCTCACGGGAAAACTCAGTCACGTGAGGGGAAAACTTAGTCACTAAGGAATTAGTGTCATGGGAAAAATGAGTCACCGGATGGGAAAACCTTAGTCAATGGACTAGTTTCAATGGCAAAACCTAGTAAAATAACCTCTTTGTGTTGGAATAACTCGAAAACCTGACCACTGTGAGTAGTCTCATGGGAAAACTCAGCCACAGGAGGGGGAAACTTAGTCACTAAGGAATTAGTGCCATGGGACTAATGAGTCAACTAATGGGGAAACCTTAGTCACCGAACGAGTTTCCATGGCAAATCCTAGTAAAGTAACATCTTTGTGTGGGAAAAACTAGAAAACCTTGTCACTGTGAGTAGTCTCATCGGAAAACTCAGTCGCGGGAGTGGAAAACTTAGTCATAAAGGAATTCGTGTCATGGAAAAAATGAGTCACCGGATGGGAAAATTTTACTCACCAGACGAGTTTCAATGGAAAATACTTGTAAAATAACCTCTTTGTGTGGGAAAAACTCGAGAACCTCATCACCTTGACTAGTCTCACGGGAAAACTCAGTCACGTGAGGGGAAAACTTAGTCACTAAGGAATTAGTGTCATGGGAAAAATGAGTCACCGGATGGGAAAACCTTAGTCAATGGACTAGTTTCAATGGCGAAACCTAGTAAAATAACCTCTTTGTGTTGGAATAACTCGAAAACCTGAGCACTGTGAGTAGTCACATGGGAAAACTCAGCCACAGGAGGGGGGAACTTAGTCACTAAGGAATTAGTGCCATGGGACTAATGAGTCAACTAATGGGAAAACCTTAGTCACCGAACGAGTTTCCATGGGAAATCCTAGTAAAGTAACATCTTTGTGTGGGAAAAACTCGAAAACCTTGTCACTGTGAGTAGTCTCATCGGAAAACTCAGTCGCGGGAGGGGAAAACTTAGTCACAAAGGAATTAGTGCCATGGGACTAATGAGTCAAATAATGGGAAAACCTTAGTCACCGAACGAGTTTCCATGGCAAATCCTAGTAAAGTAACATCTTTGTGTGGGAAAAACTCGAAAACCTTGTCACTGTGAGTAGTCTCATCGGAAAACTCAGTCGCGGGAGGGGAAAACTTAGTCACAAAGGAATTCGTGTCATGGAAAAACTGAGTCACCGTATGGGAAAATTTTACTCACCGGACGTGTTTCAATGGCAAATCCAAGTAAAGTAACATCTTTGTGTGGGAAAAACTCGAAAACCTTTTCACTGTGAGTAGTCTCACGGGAAAACTCAGTCACGTGAGGGGAAAACTTAGTCACTAAGGAATTAGTGTCATGGGAAAAATGAGTCACCGGATTGGAAAACCTTAGTCAATGGACTAGTTTCATTGGCAAAACCTAGTAATTAACCTCTTTGTGTTGGAATAACTCAAAAACCTGGCCACTGTGAGTAATCTCATGGGAAAACTCAGCCACAGGAGGGGGAAACTTAGTCACTAAGGAATTAGTGCCATGGGACTAATGAGTCAACTAATGGGGAAACCTTAGTCACCGAACGAGTTTCCATGGCAAATCCTAGTAAAGTAACATCTTTGTGTGGGAAAAACTAGAAAACCTTGTCACTGTGAGTAGTCTCATCGGAAAACTCAGTCGCGGGAGGGGAAAACTTAGTCACAAAGGAATTCGTGTCATAGAAAAAATGAGTCACCGGATGGGAAAATTTTACTCACCGGACGAGTTTCAATGGAAAATACTTGTAAAATAACCTCTTTGTGTGGGAAAAACTCGAGAACCTCATCACCTTGACTAGTCTCACGGGAAAACTCAGTCACATGAGGGGAAAACTTAGTCACTAAGGAATTAGTGTCATGGGAAAAATGAGTCACCGGATGGGAAAACCTTAGTCAATGGACTAGTTTCAATGGCAAAACCTAGTAAAATAACCTCTTTGTGTTGGAATAACTCGAAAACCTGACCACTGTGAGTAGTCTCATGGGAAAACTCAGCCACAGGAGGGGGAAACTTAGTCACTAAGGAATTAGTGCCATGGGACTAATGAGTCAACTAATGGGGAAACCTTAGTCACCGAACGAGTTTCCATGGCAAATCCTAGTAAAGTAACATCTTTGTGTGGGAAAAACTAGAAAACCTTGTCACTGTGAGTAGTCTCATCTGAAAACTCAGTCGCGGGAGGGGAAAACTTAGTCACAAAGGAATTCGTGTCATGGAAAAACTGAGTCACCGTATGGGAAAATTTATTCACCGGACGAGTTTCAATGGAAAATACTTGTAAAATAACCTCTTTGGGTGGGAAAATACCGAGAACCTCATCACCTTGACTAGTCTCACGGGAAAACTCAGTCACGTGTGGGGAAAACTTAGTCACTAAGGAATTAGTGTCATGGGAAAAATGAGTCACCGGATTGGAAAACCTTAGTCAATGGACTAGTTTCATTGGCAAAACCTAGTAATTAACCTCTTTGTGTTGGAATAACTCGAAAACTTGGCCACTGTGAGTAATCTCATGGGAAAACTCAGCCACAGGAGGGGGGAACTTAGTCACTAAGGAATTAGTGCCATGGGACTAATGAGTCAACTAATGGGGAAACCTTAGTCACCGAACGAGTTTCCATGGCAAATCCTAGTAAAGTTACATCTTTGTGTGGGAAAAACTAGAAAACCTTGTCACTGTGAGTAGTCTCATCGGAAAACTCAGTCGCGGGAGGGGAAAACTTAGTTACAAAGGAATTCGTGTCATGGAAAAACTGAGTCACCGTATGGGAAAATTTTACTCATCGGACGAGTTTCAATGGAAAATACTTGTAAAATAACCTCTTTGGGTGGGAAAATATCGAGAACCTCATCACCTTGACTAGTCTCACAGGAAAACTCAGTCACGTGAGGGGAAAACTTAGTTACTAAGGAATTAGTGCCATGGGAAAAATGAGTCACCGGATGGGAAAACCTTAGTCAATGGACTAGTTTCAATGGCAAAACCTAGTAAAATAACCTCTTTGTGTTGGAATAACTCGAAAACCTGACCACTGTGAGTAGTCTCATGGGAAAACTCAGCCACAGGAGGGGGAAACTTAGTCACTAAGGAATTAGTGCCATGGGACTAATGAGTCAACTAATGGGGAAACCTTAGTCACCGAACGAGTTTCCATGGCAAATCCTAGTAAAGTAACATCTTTGTGTGGGAAAAACTAGAAAACCTTGTCACTGTGAGTAGTCTCATCGGAAAACTCAGTCGCGGGAGGGGAAAACTTAGCCACAAAGGAATTCGTGTCATGGAATAAATGAGTCACCAGATGGGAAAATTTTACTCACCGGACGAGTTTCAATGGCAAATACTTGTAAAATAACCTCTTTGTGTGGGAAAAACTCGAGAACCTCATCACCTTGACTAGTCTCACGGGTAATCTCAGTCACGTGAGGGGAAAACTTAGTCACTAAGGAATTAGTGTCATGGGAAAAATGAGTCACCGGATGGGAAAACCTTAGTCAATGGACTAGTTTCAATGGAAAAACCTAGTAATTAACCTCTTTGTGTTGGAATAACTCGAAAACCTGACCACTGTGAGTAGTCTCATGGGAAAACTCAGCCACAGGAGGGGGAAACTTAGTCACTAAGGAATTAGTGCTATGGGACTAATGAGTCAACTAATGGGAAAACCTTAGTCACCGAACGAGTTTCCATGGCAAATCCTAGTAAAGTAACATATTTGTGTGGGAAAAACTCGAAAACCTTGTCACTGTGAGTAGTCTCATCGGAAAACTCTGTCGCGGGAGGGGAAAAATTAGTCACAAAGGAATTCGTGTCATGGAAAAACTGAGTCACCGTATGGGAAAATTTTACTCACCGGACGAGTTTCAATGGAAAATACTTGTAAAATAACCTCTTTGGGTGGGAAAATATCGAGAACCTCATCACCTTGACTAGTCTCACGGGAAAACTCAGTCACGTGAGGGGAAAACTTAGTCACTAAGGAATTAGTGTCATGGGAAAAATGAGTCACCGGATGGGAAAACCTTAGTCAATGGACTAGTTTCAATGGCAAAACCTAGTAAAATAACCTCTTTGTGTTGGAATAACTCGAAAACCTGACCACTATGAGTAGTCACATGGGAAAACTCAGCCACAGGAGGGGGAACTTAGTCACTAAGGAATTAGTGCCATGGGACTAATGAGTCAACTAATGGGAAAACCTTAGTCACCGAACGAGTTTCCATGGCAAATCCTAGTAAAGTAACATCTTTGTGTGGGAAAAACTCGAAAACCTTGTCACTGTGAGTAGTCTCATCGGAAAACTCAGGCGCGGGAGGGGAAAACTTAGTCACAAAGGAATTAGTGCCATGGGACTAATGAGTCAAATAATGGGAAAACCTTAGTCACCGAACGAGTTTCCATGGCAAATCCTAGTAAAGTAACATCTTTGTGTGGGAAAAACTCGAAAACCTTGTCACTGTGAGTAGTCTCATCGGAAAACTCAGTCGCGGGAGGGGAAAACTTAGTCACAAAGGAATTCGTGTCATGGAAAAACTGAGTCACCGTATGGGAAAATTTTACTCACCGGACGAGTTTCAATGGAAAATACTTGTAAAATAACCTCTTTGGGTGGGAAAATATCGAGAACCTCATCACCTTTACTAGTCTCACGGGAAAACTCAGTCACGTGAGGGGAAAACTTAGTCACTAAGGAATTAGTGTCATGGGAAAAATGAGTCACCGGATGGGAAAACCTTAGTCAATGGACTAGTTTCAATGGCAAAACCTAGTAATTAACCTCTTTGTGTTGGAATAACTCGAAAACCTGGCCACTGTGAGTAGTCTCATGGGAAAACTCAGCCACAGGAGGGGGAAACTTAGTCACTAAGGAATTAGTGCCATGGGACTAATGAGTCAACTAATGGGGAAACCTTAGTCACCGAACGAGTTTCCATGGCAAATCCTAGTAAAGTAACATCTTTGTGTGGGAAAAACTCGAAAACCTTGTCACTGTGAGTAGTCTCATCGGAAAACTCAGTCGCGGGAGGGGAAAACTTAGTCACAAAGGAATTCGTGTCATGGAAAAACTGAGTCACCGTATGGGAAAATTTTACTCACCGGACGAGTTTCAATGGAAAATACTTGTAAAATAACCTCTTTGGGTGGGAAAATATCGAGAACCTCATCACCTTGACTAGTCTCACGGGAAAACTCAGTCACGTGAGGGGAAAACTTAGTCACTAAGGAATTAGTGTCATGGGAAAAATGAGTCACCGGATGGGAAAACCTTAGTCAATGGACTAGTTTCAATGGCAAAACCTAGTAAAATAACCTCTTTGTGTTGGAATAACTCGAAAACCTGACCACTATGAGTAGTCACATGGGAAAACTCAGCCACAGGAGGGGGAACTTAGTCACTAAGGAATTAGTTCCATGGGACTAATGAGTAAACTAATGGGAAAACCTTAGTCACCGAACGAGTTTCCATGGCAAATCCTAGTAAAGTAACATCTTTGTGTGGGAAAAACTCGAAAACCTTGTCACTGTGAGTAGTCTCATCGGAAAACTCAGGCGCGGGAGGGGAAAACTTAGTCACAAAGGAATTAGTGCCATGGGACTAATGAGTCAAATAATGGGAAAACCTTAGTCACCGAACGAGTTTCCATGGCAAATCCTAGTAAAGTAACATCTTTGTGTGGGAAAAACTCGAAAACCTTGTCACTGTGAGTAGTCTCATCGGAAAACTCAGTCGCGGGAGGGGAAAACTTAGTCACAAAGGAATTCGTGTCATGGAAAAACTGAGTCACCGTATGGGAAAATTTTCCTCACCGGACGAGTTTCAATGGAAAATACTTGTAAAATAACCTCTTTGGGTGGGAAAATATCGAGAACCTCATCACCTTTACTAGTCTCACGGGAAAACTCAGTCACGTGAGGGGAAAACTTAGTCACTAAGGAATTAGTGTCATGGGAAAAATGAGTCACCGGATTGGAAAACCTTAGTCAATGGACTAGTTTCAATGGCAAAACCTAGTAATTAACCTCTTTGTGTTGGAATAACTCGAAAACCTGGCCACTGTGAGTAGTCTCATGGGAAAACTCAGCCACAGGAGGGGGAAACTTAGTCACTAAGGAATTAGTGCCATGGGACTAATGAGTCAACTAATGGGGAAACCTTAGTCACCGAACGAGTTTCCACGGCAAATCCTAGTAAAGTAACATCTTTGTGTGGGAAAAACTAGAAAACCTTGTCACTGTGAGTAGTCTCATCGGAAAACTCAGTCGCGGGAGGGGAAAACTTAGTCACAAAGGAATTCGTGTCATAGAAAAAATGAGTCACCGGATGGGAAAATTTTACTCACCGGACGAGTTTCAATGGAAAATACTTGTAAAATAACCTCTTTGTGTGGGAAAAACTCGAGAACCACATCACCTTGACTAGTCTCACGGGAAAACTCAGTCACGTGAGGGGAAAACTTAGTCACTAAGGAATTAGTGTCATGGGAAAAATGAGTCACCGGATGGGAAAACCTTAGTCAATGGACTAGTTTCAATGGCAAAACCTAGTAAAATAACCTCTTTGTGTTGGAATAACTCGAAAACCTGACCACTGTGAGTAGTCTCATGGGAAAACTCAGCCACAGGAGGGGGAAACTTAGTCACTAAGGAATTAGTGCCATGGGACTAATGAGTCAACTAATGGGGAAACCTTAGTCACCGAACGAGTTTCCATGGCAAATCCTAGTAAAGTAACATCTTTGTGTGGGAAAAACTAGAAAACCTTGTCACTGTGAGTAGTCTCATCGGAAAACTCAGTCGCGGGAGGGGAAAACTTAGTCACAAAGGAATTCGTGTCATGGAAAAAATGAGTCACCGGATGGGAAAATTTTACTCACCGGACGAGTTTCAATGGAAAATACTTGTAAAATAACCTCTTTGTGTGGGAAAAACTCGAGAACCTCATCACCTTGACTAGTCTCACGGGAAAACTCAGTCACGTGAGGGGAAAACTTAGTCACTAAGGAATTAGTGTAATGGGAAAAATGAGTCACCGGATGGGAAAACCTTAGTCAATGGACTAGTTTCAATGGCAAAACCTAGTAAAATAACCTCTTTGTGTTGGAATAACTCGAAAACCTGACCACTGTGAGTAGTCACATGGGAAAACTCAGCCACAGGAGGGGGAAACTTAGTCACTAAGGAATTAGTGCCATGGGACTAATGAGTCAACTAATGGGAAAACCTTAGTCACCGAACGAGTTTCCATGGCAAATCCTAGTAAAGTAACATCTTTGTGTGGGAAAAACTCGAAAACCTTGTCACTGTGAGTAGTCTCATCGGAAAACTCAGTCGCGGGAGGGGAAAACTTAGTCACAAAGGAATTAGTGCCATGGGACTAATGAGTCAAATAATGGGAAAACCTTAGTCACCGAACGAGTTTCCATGGCAAATCCTAGTAAAGTAACATCTTTGTGTGGGAAAAACTCGAAAACCTTGTCACTGTGAGTAGTCTCATCGGAAAACTCAGTCGCGGGAGGGGAAAACTTAGTCACAAAGGAATTCGTGTCATGGAAAAACTGAGTCACCGTATGGGAAAATTTTACTCACCGGACGAGTTTCAATGGAAAATACTTGTAAAATAACCTCTTTGGGTGGGAAAATATCGAGAACCTCATCACCTTGACTAGTCTCACGGGAAAACTCAGTCACGTGAGGGGAAAACTTAGTCACTAAGGAATTAGTGTCATGGGAAAAATGAGTCACCGGATGGGAAAACATTAGTCAATGGACTAGTTTCAATGGCAAAACCTAGTAATTAACCTCTTTGTGTTGGAATAACTCGAAAACCTGACCACTGTGAGTAGTCTCATGGGAAAACTTAGCCACAGGAGGGGGAAACTTAGTCACTAAGGAATTAGTGCTATGGGACTAATGAGTCAACTAATGGGAAAACCTTAGTCACCGAACGAGTTTCCATGGCAAATCCTAGTAAAGTAACATCCTTGTGTGGGAAAAACTCGAAAACCTTGTCACTGTGAGTAGTCTCATCGGAAAACTCAGTCGCGGGAGGGGAAAACTTAGTCACAAAGGAATTCGTGTCATGGAAAAACTGAGTCACCGTATGGGAAAATTTTACTCACCGGACGAGTTTCAATGGAAAATACTTGTAAAATAACCTCTTTGGGTGGGAAAATATCGAGAACCTCATAACCTTGACTAGTCCCACGGGAAAACTCAGTCACGTGAGGGGAAAACTTAGTCACTAAGGAATTAGTGTCATGGGAAAAATGAGTCACCGGATGGGAAAACCTTAGTCAATGGACTAGTTTCAATGGCAAAACCTAGTAATTAACCTCTTTGTGTTGGAATAACTCGAAAACCTGGCCACTGTGAGTAGTCTCATGGGAAAACTCAGCCACAGGAGGGGGAAACTTAGTCACTAAGGAATTAGTGCCATGGGACTAATGAGTCAACTAATGGGGAAACCTTAGTCACCGAACGAGTTTCCATGGCAAATCCTAGTAAAGTAACATCTTTGTGTTGGAAAAACTAGAAAACCTTGTCATTGTGAGTAGTCTCATCGGAAAACTCAGTCGCGGGAGGGGAAAACTTAGTCACAAAGGAATTCGTGTCATAGAAAAAATGAGTCACCGGATGGGAAAATTTTACTCACCGGACGAGTTTCAATGGAAAATACTTGTAAAATAACCTCTTTGTGTGGGAAAAACTCGAGAACCTCATCAGCTTGACTAGTCTCACGGGAAAACTCAGTCACGTGAGGGGAAAACTTAGTCACTAAGGAATTAGTGTCATGGGAAAAATGAGTCACCGGATGGGAAAACCTTTGTCAATGGACTAGTTTCAATGGCAAAACCTAGTAAAATAACCTCTTTGTGTTGGAATAACTCGAAAACCTGACCACTGTGAGTAGTCTCATGGGAAAACTCAGCCACAGGAGGGGGAAACTTAGTCACTAAGGAATTAGTGCCATGGGACTAATGAGTCAACTAATGGGGAAACCTTAGTCACCGAACGAGTTTCCATGGCAAATCCTAGTAAAGTAACATCTTTGTGTGGGAAAAACTAGAAAACCTTGTCACTGTGAGTAGTCTCATCGGAAAACTCAGTCGCGGGAGGGGAAAACTTAGTCACAAAGGAATTCGTGTCATGGAAAAAATGAGTCACCGGATGGGAAAAATTTACTCAACGGACGAGTTTCAATGGAAAATACTTGTAAAATAACCTCTTTGTGTGGGAAAAACTCGAGAACCTCATCACCTTGACTAGTCTCACGGGAAAACTCAGTCACGTGAGGGGAAAACTTAGTCACTAAGGAATTAGTGTAATGGGAAAAATGAGTCACCGGATGGGAAAACCTTAGTCAATGGACTAGTTTCAATGGCAAAACCTAGTAAAATAACCTCTTTGTGTTGGAATAACTCGAAAACCTGACCACTGTGAGTAGTCACATGGGAAAACTCAGCCACAGGAGGGGGAAACTTAGTCACTAAGGAATTAGTGCCATGGGACTAATGAGTCAACTAATGGGAAAACCTTAGTCACCGAACGAGTTTCCATGGCAAATCCTAGTAAAGTAACATCTTTGTGTGGGAAAAACTCGAAAACCTTGTCACTGTGAGTAGTCTCATCGGAAAACTCAGTCGCGGGAGGGGAAAACTTAGTCACAAAGGAATTAGTGCCATGGGACTAATGAGTCAAATAATGGGAAAACCTTAGTCACCGAACGAGTTTCCATGGCAAATCCTAGTAAAGTAACATCTTTGTGTGGGAAAAACTAGAAAACCTTGTCACTGTGAGTAGTCTCATCGGAAAACTCAGTCGCGGGAGGGTAAAACTTAGTCACAAAGGAATTCGTGTCATGGAAAAACAGAGTCACCGTATGGGAAAATTTTACTCACCGGACGAGTTTCAATGGAAAATACTTGTAAAATAACCTCTTTGGGTGGGAAAATATCGAGAACCTCATCACCTTGACTAGTCTCACGGGAAAACTCAGTCACGTGAGGGGAAAACTTAGTCACTAAGGAATTAGTGTCATGGGAAAAATGAGTCACCGGATGGGAAAACCTTAGTCAATGGACTAGTTTCAATGGCAAAACCTAGTAATTAACCTCTTTGTGTTGGAATAACTCGAAAACCTGACCACTGTGAGTAGTCTCATGGGAAAACTCAGCCACAGGAGGGGGAAACTTAGTCACTAAGGAATTAGTGCTATGGGACTAATGAGTCAACTAATGGGAAAACCTTAGTCACCGAACGAGTTTCCATGGCAAATCCTAGTAAAGTAACATCTTTGTGTGGGAAAAACTAGAAAACCTTGTCACTGTGAGTAGTCTCATCGGAAAACTCAGTCGCGGGAGGGGAAAACTTAGTCACAAAGGAATTCGTGTCATGGAAAAAATGAGTCACCGGATGGGAAAATTTTACTCCCCGGACGAGTTTCAATGGAAAATACTTGTAAAATAACATCTTTGTGTGGGAAAAACTCGAGAACCTCATCACCTTGACTAGTCTCACGGGAAAACTCAGTCACGTGAGGGGAAAACTTAGTCACTAAGGAATTAGTGTCATGGGAAAAATGAGTCACCGGATGGGAAAACCTTAGTCAATGGACTAGTTTCAATGGCAAAACCTAGTAAAATAACCTCTTTGTGTTGGAATAACTCGAAAACCTGACCACTATGAGTAGTCACATGGGAAAACTCAGCCACAGGAGGGGGAAACTTAGTCACTAAGGAATTAGTGCCATGGGACTAATGAGTCAACTAATGGGAAAACCTTAGTCACCGAACGAGTTTCCATGGCAAATCCTAGTAAAGTAACATCTTTGTGTGGGAAAAACTCGAAAACCTTGTCACTGTGAGTAGTCTCATCGGAAAACTCAGGCGCGGGAGGGGAAAACTTAGTCACAAAGGAATTAGTGCCATGGGACTAATGAGTCAAATAATGGGAAAACCTTAGTCACCGAACGAGTTTCCATGGCAAATCCTAGTAAAGTAACATCCTTGTGTGGGAAAAACTCGAAAACCTTGTCACTGTGAGTAGTCTCATCGGAAAACTCAGTCGCGGCAGGGGAAAACTTAGTCACAAAGGAATTCGTGTCATGGAAAAACGGAGTCACCGTATGGGAAAATTTTACTCACCGGACGAGTTTCAATGGAAAATACTTGTAAAATAACCTCTTTGGGTGGGAAAATATCGAGAACCTCATAACCTTGACTAGTCTCACGGGAAAACTCAGTCACGTGAGGGGAAAACTTAGTCACTAAGGAATTAGTGTCATGGGAAAAATGAGTCACCGGATGGGAAAACCTTAGTCAATGGACTAGTTTCAATGGCAAAACCTAGTAATTAACCTCTTTGTGTTGGAATAACTCGAAAACCTGGCCACTGTGAGTAGTCTCATGGGAAAACTCAGCCACAGGAGGGGGAAACTTAGTCTCTAAGGAATTAGTGCCATGGGACTAATGAGTCAACTAATGGGGAAACCTTAGTCACCGAACGAGTTTCCATGGCAAATCCTAGTAAAGTAACATCTTTGTGTTGGAAAAACTAGAAAACCTTGTCACTGTGAGTAGTCTCATCGGAAAACTCAGTCGCGGGAGGGGAAAACTTAGTCACAAAGGAATTCGTGTCATAGAAAAAATGAGTCACCGGATGGGAAAATTTTACTCACCGGACGAGTTTCAATGGAAAATACTTGTAAAATAACCTCTTTGGGTGGGAAAATATCGAGAACCTCATCACCTTGACTAGTCTCACGGGAAAACTCAGTCACGTGAGGGGAAAACTTAGTCACTAAGGAATTAGTGTCATGGGAAAAATGAGTCACCGGATGGGAAAACCTTAGTCAATGGACTAGTTTCAATGGCAAAACCTAGTAAAATAACCTCTTTGTGTTGGAATAACTCGAAAACCTGACCACTGTGAGTAGTCTCATGGGAAAACTCAGCCACAGGAGGGGGAAACTTAGTCACTAAGGAATTAGTGCCATGGGACTAATGAGTCAACTAATGGGGAAACCTTAGTCACCGAACGAGTTTCCATGGCAAATCCTAGTAAAGTAACATCTTTGTGTGGGAAAAACTCGAAAACCTTGTCACTGTGAGTAGTCTCATCGGAAAACTCAGGCGCGGGAGGGGAAAACTTAGTCACAAAGGAATTAGTGCCATGGGACTAATGAGTCAAATAATGGGAAAACCTTAGTCACCGAACGAGTTTCCATGGCAAATCCTAGTAAAGTAACATCTTTGTGTGGGAAAAACTCGAAAACCTTGTCACTGTGAGTAGTCTCATCGGAAAACTCAGTCGCGGCAGGGGAAAACTTAGTCACAAAGGAATTCGTGTCATGGAAAAACTGAGTCACCGTATGGGAAAATTTTACTCACCGGACGAGTTTCAATGGAAAATACTTGTAAAATAACCTCTTTGGGTGGGAAAATATCGAGAACCTCATAACCTTGACTAGTCTCACGGGAAAACTCAGTCACGTGAGGGGAAAACTTAGTCACTAAGGAATTAGTGTCATGGGAAAAATGAGTCACCGGATGGGAAAACCTTAGTCAATGGACTAGTTTCAATGGCAAAACCTAGTAATTAACCTCTTTGTGTTGGAATAACTCGAAAACCTGGCCACTGTGAGTAGTATCATGGGAAAACTCAGCCGCAGGAGGGGGAAACTTAGTCACTAAGGAATTAGTGCCATGGGACTAATGAGTCAACTAATGGGGAAACCTTAGTCACCGAACGAGTTTCCATGGCAAAACCTAGTAAAGTAACATCTTTGTGTTGGAAAAACTAGAAAACCTTGTCACTGTGAGTAGTCTCATCGGAAAACTCAGTCGCGGGAGGGGAAAACTTAGTCACAAAGGAATTCGTGTCATCGAAAAAATGAGTCACCGGATGGGAAAATTTTACTCATCGGATGAGTTTCAATGGAAAATACTTGTAAAATAACCTCTTTGTGTGGGAAAAACTCGAGAACCTCATCAGCTTGACTAGTCTCACGGGAAAACTCAGTCACGTGAGGGGAAAACTTAGTCACTAAGGAATTAGTGTCATGGGAAAAATGAGTCACCGGATGGGAAAACCTTAGTCAATGGACTAGTTTCAATGGCAAAACCTAGTAAAATAACCTCTTTGTGTTGGAATAACTCGAAAACCTGACCACTGTGAGTAGTCTCATGGGAAAACTCAGCCACAGGAGGGGGAAACTTAGTCACTAAGGAATTAGTGCCATGGGACTAATGAGTCAACTAATGGGGAAACCTTAGTCACCGAACGAGTTTCCATGGCAAATCCTAGTAAAGTAACATCTTTGTGTGGGAAAAACTAGAAAACCTTGTCACTGTGAGTAGTCTCATCGGAAAACTCAGTCGCGGGAGGGGAAAACTTAGTCACAAAGGAATTCGTGTCATGGAAAAAATGAGTCACCGGATGGGAAAATTTTACTCACCGGACGAGTTTCAATGGAAAATACTTGTAAAATAACCTCTTTGTGTGGGAAAAACTCGAGAACCTCATCACCTTGACTAGTCTCACGGGAAAACTCAGTCACGTGAGGGGAAAACTTAGTCACTAAGGAATTAGTGTCATGGGAAAAATGAGTCACCGGATGGGAAAACCTTAGTCAATGGACTAGTTTCAATGGCAAAACCTAGTAAAATAACCTCTTTGTGTTGGAATAACTCGAAAACCTGACCACTGTGAGTAGTCACATGGGAAAACTCAGCCACAGGTGGGGGAAACTTAGTCACTAAGGAATTAGTGCCATGGGACTAATGAGTCAAATAATGGGAAAACCTTAGTCACCGAACAAGTTTCCATGGCAAATCCTAGTAAAGTAACATCTTTGTGTGCGAAAAACTCGAAAACCTTGTCACTGTGAGTAGTCTCATCGGAAAACTCAGTCGCGGGAGGGGAAAATTAGTCACAAAGGAATTAGTGCCATGGGCTAATGAGTCAAATAATGGGAAAACCTTAGTCACCGAACGAGTTTCCATGGCAAATCCTAGTAAAGTAACATCTTTGTGTGGGAAAAACTCGAAAACCTTGTCACTGTGAGTAGTCTCATCGGAAAACTCAGTCGCGGGAGGGGAAAACTTAGTCACAAAGGAATTCGTGTCATGGAAAAACTGAGTCACCGTATGGGAAAATTTTACTCACCGGACGAGTTTCAATGGCAAATCCTAGTAAAGTAACATCTTTGTGTGGGAAAAACTCGAAAACCTTGTCACTGTGAGTAGTCTCACGGGAAAACTCAGTCACGTGAGGGGAAAACTTAGTCACTAAGGAATTAGTGTCATGGGAAAAATGAGTCACCGGATTGGAAAACCTTAGTCAATGGACTAGTTTCATTGGCAAAACCTAGTAATTAACCTCTTTGTGTTGGAATAACTCGAAAACCTGACCACTGTGAGTAGTCTCATGGGAAAACTCAGCCACAGGAGGGGGAAACTTAGTCACTAAGGAATTAGTGCCATGGGACTAATGAGTCAACTAATGGGGAAACCTTAGTCACCGAACAAGTTTCCATGGCAAATCCTAGTAAAGTAACATCTTTGTGTGGGAAAAACTAGAAAACCTTGTCACTGTGAGTAGTCTCATCGGAAAACTCAGTCGCGGGAGGGGAAAACTTAGTCTGAAAGGAATTCGTGTCATGGAAAAAATGAGTCACCGGATGGGAAAATTTTACTCACCGGACGAGTTTCAATGGAAAATACTTGTAAAATAACCTCTTTGTGTGGGAAAAACTCGAGAACCTCATCACCTTGACTAGTCTCACGGGAAAACTCAGTCACGTGAGGGGAAAACTTAGTCACTAAGGAATTAGTGTCATGGGAAAAATGAGTCACCGGATGGGAAAACCTTAGTCAATGGACTAGTTTCAATGGCAAAACCTAGTAAAATAACCTCTTTGTGTTGGAATAACTCGAAAACCTGACCACTGTGAGTAGTCACATGGGAAAACTCAGCCACAGGAGGGGGAAACTTAGTCACTAAGGAATTAGTGCCATGGGACTAATGAGTCAACTAATGGGGAAACCTTAGTCACCGAACGAGTTTCCATGGCAAATCCTAGTAAAGTAACATCTTTGTGTGGGAAAAACTAGAAAACCTTGTCACTGTGAGTAGTCTCATCGGAAAACTCAGTCGCGGGAGGGGAAAACTTAGTCACAAAGGAATTCGTGTCATAGAAAAAATGAGTCACCGGATGGGAAAATTTTACTCACCGGACGAGTTT
This sequence comes from Acmispon strigosus, assembly GCA_030819835.1. Classification (NCBI taxonomy): domain Eukaryota; kingdom Viridiplantae; phylum Streptophyta; class Magnoliopsida; order Fabales; family Fabaceae; genus Acmispon; species Acmispon strigosus. The sequence continues at coordinate 17,841,325 of JAUAMA010000004.1, read as the reverse complement.
CAATGGAAAATACTTGTAAAATAACCTCTTTGTGTGGGAAAAACTCGAGAACCTCATCACCTTGACTAGTCTCACGGGAAAACTCAGTCACGTGAGGGGAAAACTTAGTCACTAAGGAATTAGTGTCATGGGAAAAATGAGTCACCGGATGGGAAAACCTTAGTCAATGGACTAGTTTCAATGGCAAAACCTAGTAAAATAACCTCTTTGTGTTGGAATAACTCGAAAACCTGACCACTGTGAGTAGTCTCATGGGAAAACTCAGCCACAGGAGGGGGAAACTTAGTCACTAAGGAATTAGTGCCATGGGACTAATGAGTCAACTAATGGGGAAACCTTAGTCACCGAACGGTTTCCCATGGCAAATCCTAGTAAAGTAACATCTTTGTGTGGGAAAAACTAGAAAACCTTCTCACTGTGAGTAGTCTCATCGGAAAACTCATTCGCGGGAGGGGAAAACTTAGTCACAAAGGAATTCGTGTCATGGAAAAAATGAGTCACCGGATGGGAAAATTTTACTCACCGGACGAGTTTCAATGGAAAATACTTGTAAAATAACCTCTTTGTGTGGGAAAAACTCGAGAACCTCATCACCTTGACTAGTCTCACGGGAAAACTCAGTCACGTGAGGGGAAAACTTAGTCACTAAGGAATTAGTGTCATGGGAAAAATGAGTCACCGGATGGGAAAACCTTAGTCAATGGACTAGTTTCAATGGCAAAACCTAGTAAAATAACCTCTTTGTGTTGGAATAACTCGAAAACCTGACCACTGTGAGTAGTCACATGGGAAAACTCAGCCACAGGAGGGGGAAACTTAGTCACTAAGGAATTAGTGCCATGGGATTAATGAGTCAAATAATGGGAAAACCTTAGTCACCGAACGAGTTTCCATGGCAAATCCTAGTAAAGTAACATCTTTGTGTGGGAAAAACTCGAAAACCTTGTCACTGTGAGTAGTCTCATCGGAAAACTCAGTCGCGGGAGGGGAAAACTTAGTCACAAAGGAATTAGTGCCATGGGACTAATGAGTCAAATAATGGGAAAACCTTAGTCACCGAACGAGTTTCCATGGCAAATCCTAGTAAAGTAACATCTTTGTGTGGGAAAAACTCTAAAACCTTGTCACTGTGAGTAGTCTCATCGGAAAACTCAGTCGCGGGAGGGGAAAACTTAGTCACAAAGGAATTCGTGTCATGGAAAAACTGAGTCACCGTATGGGAAAATTTTACTCACCGGACGAGTTTCAATGGCAAATCCTAGTAAAGTAACATCTTTGTGTGGGAAAAACTCGAAAACCTTGTCACTGTGAGTAGTCTCACGGGAAAACTCAGTCACGTGAGGGGAAAACTTAGTCACTAAGGAATTAGTGTCATGGGAAAAATGAGTCACCGGATTGGAAAACCTTAGTCAATGGACTAGTTTCAATGGAAAAACCTAGTAAAATAACCGCTTTGTGTTGGAATAACTCGAAAACCTGACCACTGTGAGTAGTCACATGGGAAAACTCAGCCACAGGAGGGGGAAACTTAGTCACTAAGGAATTAGTGCCATGGGACTAATGAGTCAACTAATGGGGAAACCTTAGTCACCGAACGAGTTTCCATGGCAAATCCTAGTAAAGTAACATCTTTGTGTGGGAAAAACTAGAAAACCTTGTCACTGTGAGTAGTCTCATCGGAAAACTCAGTCGCGGGAGGGGAAAACTTAGTCACAAAGGAATTCGTGTCATAGAAAAAATGAGTCACCGGATGGGAAAATTTTACTCACCGGACGAGTTTCAATGGAAAATACTTGTAAAATAACCTCTTTGTGTGGGAAAAACTCGAGAACCTCATCACCTTGACTAGTCTCACGGGAAAACTCAGTCACGTGAGGGGAAAACTTAGTCACTAAGGAATTAGTGTCATGGGAAAAATGAGTCACCGGATGGGAAAACCTTAGTCAATGGACTAGTTTCAATGGCAAAACCTAGTAAAATAACCTCTTTGTGTTGGAATAACTCGAAAACCTGACCACTGTGAGTAGTCTCATGGGAAAACTCAGCCACAGGAGGGGGAAACTTAGTCACTAAGGAATTATTGCCATGGGACTAATGAGTCAACTAATGGGGAAACCTTAGTCACCGAACGAGTTTCCATGGCAAATCCTAGTAAAGTAACATCTTTGTGTGGGAAAAACTATAAAACCTTGTCACTGTGAGTAGTCTCATCGGAAAACTCAGTAGCGGGAGGGGAAAACTTAGTCACACAGGAATTCGTGTCATGGAAAAAATGAGTCACCGGATGGGAAAATTTTACTCACCGGACGAGTTTCAATGGAAAATACTTGTAAAATAACCTCTTTGTGTGGGAAAAACTCGAGAACCTCATCACCTTGACTAGTCTCACGGGAAAACTCAGTCACGTGAGGGGAAAACTTAGTCACTAAGGAATTAGTGTCATGGGAAAAATGAGTCACCGGATGGGAAAACCTTAGTCAATGGACTAGTTTCAATGGCAAAACGTAGTAAAATATCCTCTTTGTGTTGGAATAACTCGAAAACCTGACCACTGTGAGTAGTCACATGGGAAAACTCAGCCACAGGAGGGGGAAACTTAGTCACTAAGGAATTAGTGCCATGGGACTAATGAGTCAACTAATGGGAAAACCTTAGTCACCGAACGAGTTTCCATGGCAAATCCTAGTAAAGTAACATCTTTGTGTGGGAAAAACTCGAAAACCTTGTCACTGTGAGTAGTCTCAAAGGAAAACTCAGTCGCGGGAGGGGAAAACTTAGTCACAAAGGAATTCGTGTCATGGAAAAACTGAGTCACCGTATGGGAAAATTTTACTCATCGGACGAGTTTCAATGGAAAATACTTGTAAAATAACCTCTTTGGGTGGGAAAATATCGAGAACCTCGTCACCTTGAATAGTCTCACGGGAAAACTCAGTCACGTGAGGGGAAAACTTAGTCACTAAGGAATTAGTGTCATGGGAAAAATGAGTCACCGGATTGGAAAACCTTAGTCAATGGACTAGTTTCATTGGCAAAACCTAGTAATTAACCTCTTTGTGTTGGAATAACTCGAAAACCTGGCCACTGTGAGTAATCTCATGGGAAAACTCAGCCACAGGAGGGGGAAACTTAGTCACTAAGGAATTAGTGCCATGGGACTAATGAGTCAACTAATGGGGAAACCTTAGTCACCGAACGAGTTTCCATGGCAAATCCTAGTACAGTAACATCTTTGTGTGGGAAAAACTATAAAACCTTGTCACTGTGAGTAGTCTCATCAGAAAACTCAGTCGCGGGAGGGGAAAACTTAGTCACAAAGGAATTCGTGTCATGGATAAACTGAGTCACCGTATGGGAAAATTTTACTCGCCGGACGAGTTTCAATGGAAAATACTTGGAAAATAACCTCTTTGGGTGGGAAAATATCGAGAACCTCATCACCTTGACTAGTCTCACGGGAAAACTCAGTCACGTGAGGGGAAAACTTAGTCACTAAGGAATTAGTGTCATGGGAAAAATGAGTCACCGGATGGGAAAACCTTAGTCAATGGACTAGTTTCAATGGCAAAACCTAGTAAATTAACCTCTTTGTGTTGGAATAACTCGAAAACCTGGCCACTGTGTGTAGTCTCATGGGAAAACTCAGCCACAAGAGGGGGAAACTTAGTCACTAAGGAATTAGTGCCATGGGACTAATGAGTCAACTAATGGGAAAACCTTAGTCACCGAACGAGTTTCCATGGAAAATCCTAGTAAAGTAACATCTTTGTGTGGGAAAAACTCGAAAACCTTGTCACTGTGAGTAGTCTCATCGGAAAACTCAGTCGCGGGAGGGGAAAACTTAGTCACAAAGGAATTCGTGTCATGGAAAAAACGAAGTCACCGTTTGGGAAAATTTTACTCACCGGACGAGTTTCAATGGAAAATACTTGTAAAATAACCTCTTTGGGTGGGAAAAACTCGAGAACCACATCACCTTGACTAGTCTCACGGGAAAACTCAGTCACGTGAGGGGAAAACTTAGTCACTAAGGAATTAGTGTCATGGGTAAAATGAGTCACCGGATGGGAAAACCTTAGTCAATGGACTAGTTTCAATGGCAAAACCTAGTAAATTAACCTCTTTGTGTTGGAATAACTCGAAAACCTGGCCACTGTGAGTAGTCTCATGGGAAAACTCAGCCACAGGAGGGGGAAACTTAGTCACTAAGGAATTAGTGCCATGGGACTAATGAGTCAACTAATGGGAAAACCTTAGTCACCGAACGAGTTTCCATGGCAAATACTAGTAAAGTAACATCTTTGTGTGGGAAAAACTCGAAAACCTTGTCACTGTGAGCAGTCTCATCGGAAAACTCAGTCGAGGGAGGGGAAAACTTAGTCACAAAGGAATTCGTGTCATGGAAAAACTGAGTCACCGTTTGGGAAAATTTTACTCACCGGACGAGTTTCAATGGAAAATACTTGTAAAATAACCTCTTTGGGTGGGAAAATATCGAGAACCTCATAACCTTGACTAGTCTCACGGGAAAACTCAGTCACGTGAGGGGAAAACTTAGTCACTAAGGAATTAGTGTCATGGGAAAAATGACTAACTGGATGGGAAAACCTTAGTCAATGGACTAGTTTCAATGGCAAAACCTAGTAAATTAACCACTTTGTGTTGGAATAACTCGAAAACCTGACCACTGTGAGTAGTCTCATGGGAAAACTCAGCCACAGGAGGGGGAAACTTAGTCACTAAGGAATTAGTGCCATGGGACTAATGAGTCAACTAATGGGAAAAACTTAGTCACGGAACGAGTTTCCATGGCAAATCCTAGTAAAGTAACATATTTGTGTGGGAAAAACTAGTAAAACATTGTCACTGTGAGTAGTCTCATCGGAAAACTCAGTCGCGGGAGGGGAAAACTTAGTCACAAAGGAATTCGTGTCATGGAAAAAATGAGTCACCGGATGGGAAAATTTTACTCACTGGACAAGTTTCAATGGAAAATACTTGTAAAATAACCTCTTTGGGTGGGAAAATATCGAGAACCTCATCACCTTGACTAGTCTCACGGGAAAACTCAGTCACGTGAGGGGTAAACTTAGTCACTAAGGAATTAGTGTCATGGGAAAAATGACTAACTGGATGGGAAAACCTTAGTCAATGGACTAGTTTCAATGGCAAAACCTAGTAAATTAACCTCTTTGTGTTGGAATAACTCGAAAACCTGACCACTGTGAGTAGTCTCATGGGAAAACTCAGCCACAGGAGGGGGAAACTTAGTCACTAAGGAATTAGTGGCATGGGACTAATGAGTCAACTAATGGGAAAACCTTAGTCACCGAACGAGTTTCCATGGCAAATCCTAGTAAAGTAACATCTTTGTGTGGGAAAAACTCGAAAATCTTGTCACTGTGAGCAGTCTCATCGGAAAACTCAGTCGCGGGAGGGGTAAACTTAGTCACAAAGGAATTCGTGTCATGGAAAAACTGAGTCACCGTTTGGGAAAATTTTACTCACCGGACGAGTTTCAATGGAAAATACTTGTAAAATAACCTCTTTGCGTGGGAAAAACTAGAAAACCTTGTCACTGTGAGTAGTCTCATCGGAAAAATCAATCGCAGGAGGGGAAAACTTAGTCACAAAGGAAGTCGTTTTATGGAAAAAATGAGTCACCGGATGGGAAAATTTTACGCACCGGACGAGTTTCAATGGAAAATACTTGTAAAATAACCACTTTGTGTGGGAAAAACTCGAGAACCTCATCACCTTGACTAGTCTAACGGGAAAACTCAGTCACGTGAGGGGAAAACTTAGTCACTAAGAAATTAGTGTCATCGGAAAAATGAGTCACCGGATGGGAAAACCTTACTCAATGGACTAGTTTCAATGGCAAAACCTAGTAAAATAACCTCTTTGTGTTGGAATAACTCGAAAACCTGGCCACTGTGAGTGGTCTCATGGGAAAACACAGCCACAGGAGGGGGAAACTTAGTCACTAAGGAATTAGTGCCATGGGACTAATGACTCAACTAAGGGGAAAACCTTAGTCACCGAACGAGTTTCCATGGAAAATCCTAGTAAAGTAACATTTAGTCACAAAGGAATTCGTGTCATGGAAAAACTGAGTCACCGTTTGGGAAAATTTTACTCACCGGACGAGTTTCAATGGAAAATACTTGTAAAATAACCTCTTTGCGTGGGAAAAACTAGAAAACCTTGTCACTGTGAGTAGTCTCATCGGAAAAATCAGTCGCAGGAGGGGAAAACTTAGTCACAAAGGAAGTCGTTTTATGGAAAAAATGAGTCACCGGATGGGAAAACCTTACTCAATGGACTAGTTTCAATGGCAAAACCTAGTAAAATAACCTCTTTGTGTTGGAATAACTCGAAAACCTGGCCACTGTGAGTGGTCTCATGGGAAAACACAGCCACAAGAGGGGGAAACTTAGTCACTAAGGAATTAGTGCCATGGGACTAATGACTCAACTAAGGGGAAAACCTTAGTCACCGAACGAGTTTCCATGGCAAATCCTAGTAAAGTAACATTTAGTCACAAAGGAATTCGTGTCATGGAAAAACTGAGTCACCGTTTGGGAAAATTTTACTCACCGGACGAGTTTCAATGGAAAATACTTGTAAAATAACCTCTTTGCGTGGGAAAAACTAGAAAACCTTGTCACTGTGACTAGTCTCATCGGAAAAATCAGTCGCAGGAGGGGAAAACTTAGTCACAAAGGAAGTCGTTTTATGGAAAAAATAAGTCACCGGATGGGAAAATTTTACGCACCGGACGAGTTTCAATGGAAAATACTTGTAAAATAACCTCTTTGTGTGGGAAAAACTCGAGAACCTCATCACCTTGACTAGTCTCACGGGAAAACTCAGTCACGTGAGGGGAAAACTTAGTCACTAAGAAATTAGTGTCATGGAAAAAATGGATGTTACTTTACTAGGATTTGCCATGGAAACTCGTTCGGTGACTAAGGTTTTCCCATTAGTTGACTCATTAGTCCCATAGCACTAATTCCTTAGTGACTAAGTTTCCCCCTCCTGTGGCTGAGTTTTCCCATGAGACTACTCACAGTGGTCAGGTTTTCGAGTTATTCCAACACAAAGAGGTTATTTTACTAGGTTTTGCCATTGAAACTAGTCCATTAACTAAGGTTTTCCCATCCGGTGACACATTTTTCCCATGACACTAATTCCTTAGTGACTAAGTTTTCCCCTCACGTGACTGAGTTTTCCCGTGAGACTAGTCAAGGTGATGAGGTTCTCGAGTTTTTCCCACCCAAAGAGGTTATTTTACAAATAATGTCCATTGAAACTCGTCCGGTGAGTAAAATTTTCCCAAACGGTGACTCAATTTTTCCATGACACGAATTCCTTTGTGACTAAGTTTTCCCCTCCCGCGACTGAGTTTTTCGATGAGACTGCTCACAGTGACAAGGTTTTTGAGTTTTTCCCACACAAAGATGTTACTTTACTAGGATTTGCCATGGAAACTCGTTCGGTGACTAAGGTTTACCCATTAGTTGACTCATTAGTCCCATGGCACTAATTCCTTAGTGACTAAGTTTCCCCCTCCTGTGGCTGAGTTTTCCCATGAGACTACTCACAGTGGTCAGGTTTTCGAGTTATTCCAACACAAAGAGGTTATTTTACTAGGTTTTGCCATTGAAACTAGTCCATTGACTAAGGTTTCCTCATCCGGTGACTCATTTTTTCCATGACACTAATTCCTTAGTGACTAAATTTTCCCCTCACGTGACTGAGTTTTCCCGTGAGACTAGTCAAGGTGATGAGGTTCTCGAGTTTTTCCCACACAAAGAGGTTATTTTACAAGTATTTTCCATTGAAACTCGTCCGGTGAGTAAAATTTTCCCATCCGGTGACTCATTTTTTCCATGACACGAATTCCTTTGTGACTAAGTTTTCCCCTCCCGCGACTGAGTTTTCCGATGAGACTACTCACAGTGACAAGGTTTTCGAGTTTTTCCCACACAAAGATGTTACTTTACTAGGATTTGCCATGGAAACTCGTTCGGTGACTAAGGTTTTCCCATTAGTTGAATCATTAGTCCCATGGCACTAATTCCTTAGTGACTAAGTTTCCCCCTCTTGTGGCTGAGTTTTCCCATGAGACTACTCACAGTGGCCAGGTTTTCGAGTTATTCCAACACAAAGAGGTTAATTTACTAGGTTTTGCCATTGAAACTAGTCCATTGACTAAGGTTTTCCCATTCGGTGACTCATTTTACCCATGACACTAATTCCTTAGTGACTAAGTTTTCCCCTCACGTGACTGAGTTTTCATGTGAGACTAGTCAAGGTGATGAGGTTCTCGATATTTTCCTACCCAAAGAGGTTATTTTACAAGTATTTTCCATTGAAACTCGTCCGGTGAGTAAAATTTTCCCAAACGGTGACTCAATTTTTCCATGACACGAATTCCTTTGTGACTATGTTTTCCCCTCCTGCGACTGAGTTTTCCGATGAGACTACTCACAGTGACAAGGTTTTCGAGTTTTTCCCACACAAAGATGTTACTTTACTAGGATTTGCCATGGAAACTCGTTCGGTGACTAAGGTTTTCCCATTAGTTGATTCATTAGTCCCATGGCACTAATTCCTTAGTGACTAAGTTTCCCCCTCCTGTGGCTGAGTTTTCCCATGAGACTACTCACAGTGGTCAGGTTTTCGAGTTATTCCAACACAAAGAGATTATTTTACTAGGTTTTGCCATTGAAACTAGTCCATTGACTAAGGTTTTCCCATCCGGTGACACATTTTTCCCATGACACTAATTCCTTAGTGACTAAGTTTTCCCCTCACGTGACTGAGTTTTCCCGTGAGACTAGTCAAGGTGATGAGGTTCTCGAGTTTTTCCCACCCAAAGAGGTTATTTTACAATTATTTTCCATTGAAACTCGTCCGGTGAGTAAAATTTTCCCAAACGGTGACTCAATTTTTCCATGACACGAATTCCTTTGTGACTAAGTTTTCCCCTCCCGCGACTGAGTTTTCCGATGAGACTGCTCACAGTGACAAGGTTTTCGAGTTTTTCCCACACAAAGATGTTACTTTACTAGGATTTGCCATGGAAACTCGTTCGGTGACTGTAAACACCCCAATTTTGCCCTAGTTTTTTTGTTAATTTAGTAGTTTTTTAGATAAAAATCCAAAAAAAGTAAAAATCATGAAAAAAGAATAAAAATTGTGAAAATCCCTAAAAATGATAAAAATCTAAGAAAGTACAAAAAAAAATACAAAATACAAAAAGGGTTAATCCAATGAGTTTAGATATTAGTTTAATTTTGATTTTAGTATTAGTTAATTTTGAGAGGTACAAAAATAAAAAAAGAAGTGAGTCCAAAATGTTCAAAGAATTAGCTTCCAAAAAGGGAGTGAAGGGTGGCCCAACTGCAAAGAAAAGAAAAGAAGAAGGCTGGCGGCCCAAGAGAAGAAGGGAACGGCCAAAGAGAATTCAGCTCCTGAAACCCTAGTTGGACTGAGGGTCAAAGTGTAAAAAGAAGAAAACTTCAGGGACTTAAGTGAAAATTCTTGAAACCCTAGCTCTATTTAAACACTACCACCTCGGGATCCGGGGGAGGAGAAAAAAACTATTCACTGGTTTCAGCAGCCACCAAAACCCTAACAGAGCCACCCTCTTTCTTCTCCCATCAAACCCCAACCATCTCCCTCCTCCTAAACAGCCGCCACCCATCAAACCTTCACGCTCCCTCCATTCCACTCCAAACTCCAGCTCCGCCACCCATCTCTCATCAACCGCCACCCCCACTTTCTTCAGGATTTACACCGAATCCACTCCTCAAACCGCTCCTCACCCTCCTCTTCTCTAAACGGAACTGAACCCAGCCACCATCACCTTCGCTGAAACCGCGCCGCCACCCCACTCTTTCTCCGCCAACCACCACCAGAAGCCCCTGAACCTCTTCGAAACCCACCACCAGAAACCCTTTCGCCATCTCCCTCAGCCCCGCGACACAGACACTGAGCCGCCGCTCTCTCACTCATTCGCCGCTGTCACCATACCCAGCGCAACTGCTCCGCTCCTCTTCGCACCGCTGTCAGAAGCTCCCTCTTGTTCCTCGTCACCGCCCCCCCCCACCGCTGCTCAAACGACCACGCGCCGTCATCCCGTGTCTGCGCCGCCGTTTCCTCTGCACTGTCATCCATCACCGTACTTTCGCCCTCCACCGCCGTTCCGCCATCATTGTCGTCGAGTCTAAGCCACTGCCTTCGTGTTCATCGTACTCCGGTTACAGAGTCTTCCTAGGTTTGTCTATTTTGTTTTTTGCCCTGGTTTTGGTCTCCCCTAACCTCTGTCAAATGTTTTGCTAAATGTCCCATTATCATTCTATGGTTTTGTTGATCTTTCGTTAGCTGCTGATGGATTTCTTGTCTGCTGCGTTTGTTTTGGTTCAGTTTAAAATGTTTGGTTTTTTCCTTTTTGTTGTTCACTGCTGTGTGTTTTCGGATTTGATTCTGAATGTTATAGATTCATGAATTCTGCTGCGTGTTGGCCTAAAGTTGTTTGCGGAATTTGTGGCTTTTCTTTCTGATGACTATTCGATAAGGTTCCTTTAGTTTTACATGCTTAATTTGTCTTGCTGCCATGTTTAAGTTGTTATTGTTATGAGTTATCCATGCTAGATTTGTAGACTGTGATTTTGGGATTGTAATCTTGGATTTAAAATATGTTTAAATTTTACTTCCCTAAATTTTCTGAATGTTTTTTCTAGTTCTAAATGTTTGCTGGTTTCTTCTGTTTAATCAATTCGGTGATGTTAAAACTTTCTTCCTTTTTATGATTAAAACATGATGATACTGAATTTTTTTTTTTTTTTTTTTGTAATAACCACTTCTCTCTTTTAAAATTTGGTGATTGGACTTGATTAATCCATGCTGAAGTTCTTGTACGGTGATGTTCAAGTTTCTAGCTTACCAGTTTAGTGATGTTGAATGCTTCTTTAAATTTCTAAGGTTCCTTGCTTGATAAAGATGCTGTTGTGTTTCATTGAATAATTGTTGCTATTGGTTTATTATAGTGAAATTGCTATTGTTTGAGTTGCTCTTATTATGAGTTATCATTTGGAATTTTCTATGTGGCAAAGAAGCATGAATCTGTTTGATAAAAATGTTACTTGGTGTTTTTAGTTGTTAAAGATGTCAACTTTATATGATTTATTTGACAAAAATTCATCTTTGCTGCAATGGAATGAGTTTCTTGCCTCTTGTCTCATTTATCTGCAACTCACTGGTTTGTTGAATTTGTGCCTGAGCCAACTTGAACGAAGCTTGGACCTTTAGTATGAAGGAGTCGCAAGACATACCGCTGGCGAGGATCCCTTTTATGTTGATTCATCCTGCTTAATGTATCAATTAAAGGACTATTATTTCCATGTATCTTTTATTCGTAGTTCGGTTTGTGGCATGTTTAGGGTACTCTCGCATTACTGCAAGACTATCATAGATTCTGCTCGAATAAGTTAAAAATAAAATGAACATTCAACTAGAGGGATACTCTCACATTACTGTGAGACTGTCTAGCTCTTACGCGATTAATTTAAAATCAGACCGTTGTCTAGGGACACTTTCACATTACTGTGAGACTGTCTAGTAATTTAAAATCAGCTCGTTGCTTAGTGATACTCTTACATTACTGTGAGACTGTCTTGCTCTTAAGCGATTAATTTAAAATTAACTCTTTGTTTGGTGACACTCTCACATTACTGTGGGGTGGTCTTTTCGTTTAAAAAAGAAATCAATTGGGGACACTCTCGCATTACTACGAGACTGTCGCTCTTCTTTTAAGAATAAATCAAGTTTTTAAAATGACACTCTCGCATTACTACGAGACTAGTCGCTTTTCTTTCAAAAACAAAGTGAGTTTTTCAACACGGCACTCTCGCATTACTACGAGACCTGTCGCTTTTCTTTCAAATAAAACAGATTTTCAAAAGGGCGCTCTCGCATTACTACGAGACCTGTCACTTTTCTTTAAAATAAAACAAATTTTCAAAACGGCGCTCTCGCATTACTACGAGACCTGTCGCTTTTTTTAAAATAAAACAGATTTTCAAAAGGGCGCTCTCGCATTACTACGAGACTCGCCCTTCTTTCCTCAAACAAAAAACAGACATGTTTTCAAAAGCCCCTCTCGCATTACTACGAGACAGGTTTTTAATCATTTCAAAAATTAAAAAATATTGAACAAACTAAATCTTTTTAAGAACTGCGTAAGCCTTGATCTTCCTAACGAAAGGAAGTACGCAGGCCTAGGGTCACACCTACCAGGCTAACATAATAAAAAAAAAAATCTTTTTGTTTTGTTTATTTTTAACGTTTCATAAAACTTAATACATGCATAAACAATTTTCGGTAACCGTCTTATGATGGGTGCACTAGGGGTGTTGTGGAGGTTCGTCTTCCACCCTTCCCTACGCATAAATAGACCTCCGAACCCAAGTTTGTAAATAAAAGAATTTCAAAAGGGTTTTCCAATGTTTCCCCTTAAATAAAAACACCGGTGGCGACTCTGTTTATTTAACACTGAAGATTATTTTTTCAGGTCGTTACAGTGACTAAGGTTTTCCCATTAGTTGACTCATTAGTCCCATGGCACTAATTCCTTAGTGACTAAGTTTCCCCCTCTTGTGGCTGAGTTTTCCCATGAAGTCACTCACAGTGGCCAGGTTTTCGAGTTATTCCAACACAAAGAGGTTAATTTACTAGGTTTTGCCATTGAAACTAGTCCATTGACTAAGGTTTTCCCATCCGGTGACTCATTTTACCCATGACACTAATTCCTTAGTGACTAAGTTTTCCCCTCACGTGACTGAGTTTTCCCGTGAGACCAGTCAAGGTGATGAGGTTCTCGATATTTTCCCACCCAAAGAGGTTATTTTACAAGTATTTTCCATTGAAACTCGTCCGGTGAGTAAAATTTTCCCATACGGTGACTCAGTTTTTCCATGACACGAATTCCTTTGTGACTAAGTTTTCCCATCTAGCGACTGAGTTTTCCGTTGAGACTACTCTCAGTGACAAGGTTTTCTAGTTTTTCCCACACAAAGATATTACTTTACTAGGATTTGCCATGGAAACTTGTTCGGTGACTAAGGTTTTCCCCTTAGTTGAGTCATTAGTCCCATGACACTAATTCCTTAGTGACTAAGTTTTCCCCTCACGTGACTGAGTTTTCCCGTGAGTCTAGTCAAGGTGATGAGGTTCTCGAGTTTTTCCCACCCAAAGAGGTTATTTTACAAGTATTTTCCATTGAAACTCGTCCGGTGAGTAAAATTTTCCCATACGGTGACTCAGTTTATCCATGACACAAATTCCTTTGTGACTAAGTTTTCCCCACCAGCGACTGATTTTTCCGATGAGACTACTCACAGTGACAAGGTTTTCTAGTTTTTCCCACACAAAGATGTTACTTTACTAGGATTTGCCATGGAAACTCGTTCGGTGACTAAGGTTTTCCCATTAGTTGACTCATTAGTCCCATGGCACTAATTCCTTAGTGACTAAGTTTCCCCCTCTTGTGGCTGAGTTTTCCCATGAGACTACTCACAGTGGCCAGGTTTTCGAGTTATTCCAACACAAAGAGGTTAATTTACTAGGTTTTGCCATTGAAACTAGTCCATTGACTAATGTTTTCCCATCCGGTGACTCATTTTACCCATGACACTAATTCCTTAGTGACTAAGTTTTCCCCTCACGTGACTGAGTTTTCCCGTGAGACTAGTCAAGGTGATGAGGTTCTCGATATTTTCCCACCCAAAGAGGTTATTTTACAAGTATTTTCCATTGAAACTCGTCCGGTGAGTAAAATTTTCCCAAACGGTGACTCAGTTTTTCCATGACACGAATTCCTTTGTGACTATGTTTTCCCCTCCTGCGACTGAGTTTTCCGATGAGACTACTCACAGTGACAAGGTTTTCGAGTTTTTCCCACACAAAGATGTTACTTTACTAGGATTTGCCATGGAAACTCGTTCGGTGACTAAGGTTTTCCCATTAGTTGATTCATTAGTCCCATGGCACTAATTCCTTAGTGACTAAGTTTCCCCCTCCTGTGGCTGAGTTTTCCCATGAGACTACTCACAGTGGTCAGGTTTTCGAGTTATTCCAACACAAAGAGATTATTTTACTAGGTTTTGCCATTGAAACTAGTCCATTGACTAAGGTTTTCCCATCCGGTGACTCATTTTACCCATGACACTAATTCCTTAGTGACTAAGTTTCCCCCTCACGTGACTGAGTTTTCCCGTGAGACTAGTCAAGGTGATGAGGTTCTCGATATTTTCCCACCCAAAGAGGTTATTTTACAAGTATTTTCCATTGAAACTCGTCCGGTGAGTAAAATTTTCCCAAACGGTGACTCAGTTTTTCCATGACACGAATTCCTTTGTGACTATGTTTTCCCCTCCTGCGACTGAGTTTTCCGATGAGACTACTCACAGTGACAAGGTTTTCGAGTTTTTCCCACACAAAGATGTTACTTTACTAGGATTTGCCATGGAAACTCGTTCGGTGACTAAGGTTTTCCCATTAGTTGATTCATTAGTCCCATGGCACTAATTCCTTAGTGACTAAGTTTCCCCCTCCTGTGGCTGAGTTTTCCCATGAGACTACTCACAGTGGTCAGGTTTTCGAGTTATTCCAACACAAAGAGATTATTTTACTAGGTTTTGCCATTGAAACTAGTCCATTGACTAAGGTTTTCCCATCCGGTGACACATTTTTCCCATGACACTAATTCCTTAGTGACTAAATTTTCCCCCTCACGTGACTGAGTTTTCCTGTGAGACTAGTCAAGGTGATGAGGTTCTCGAGTTTTTCCCACCCAAAGAGGTTATTTTACAATTATTTTCCATTGAAACTAGTCCGGTGAGTAAAATTTTCCCAAACGGTGACTCAATTTTTCCATGACACGAATTCCTTTGTGACTAAGTTTTCCCCTCCCGCGACTGAGTTTTCCGATGAGACTGCTCACAGTGACAAGGTTTTCGAGTTTTTCCCACACAAAGATGTTACTTTACTAGGATTTGCCATGGAAACTCGTTCGGTGACAAAGCTTTTCCCATTAGTTGACTCATTAGTCCCATAGCACTAATTCCTTAGTGACTAAGTTTCCCCCTCCTGTGGCTGAGTTTTCCCATGAGACTACTCACAGTGGTCAGGTTTTCGAGTTATTCCAACACAAAGAGGTTATTTTACTAGGTTTTGCCATTGAAACTAGTCCATTAACTAAGGTTTTCCCATCCGGTGACACATTTTTCCCATGACACTAATTCCTTAGTGACTAAGTTTTCCCCTCACGTGACTGAGTTTTCCCGTGAGACTCGTCAAGGTGATGAGGTTCTCGAGTTTTTCCCACCCAAAGAGGTTATTTTACAATTATTTTCCATTGAAACTCGTCCGGTGAGTAAAATTTTCCCAAACGGTGACTCAATTTTTCCATGACACGAATTCCTTTGTGACTAAGTTTTCCCCTCCCGCGACTGAGTTTTTCGATGAGACTGCTCACAGTGACAAGGTTTTTGAGTTTTTCCCACACAAAGATGTTACTTTACTAGGATTTGCCATGGAAACTCGTTCGGTGACTAAGGTTTTCCCATTAGTTGACTCATTAGTCCCATGGCACTAATTCCTTAGTGACTAAGTTTCCCCCTCCTGTGGCTGAGTTTTCCCAAGAGACTACTCACAGTGGCCAGGTTTTCGAGTTATTCCAACACAAAGAGGTTATTTTACTAGGTTTTGCCATTGAAACTAGTCCATTGACTATGTTGACTAGTCTCACGGGAAAACTCGGTCACGTGAGGGGAAAACTTAGTCACTAAGGAATTAGTGTCATGGGAAAAATGAGTCACCGGATGGGAAAACCTTAGTCAATGGACTAGTTTCAATGGCAAAACCTAGTAAATTAACCTCTTTGTGTTGGAATAACTCGAATACCTGACCACTGTGAGTAGTCTCATGGGAAAACTCAGCCACAGGAGGGGGAAACTTAGTCACTAAGGAATTAGTGCCATGGGACTAATGAGTCAACTAATGGGAAAACCTTCGTCACCAAACGAGTTTCCATGGCAAATCCTAGTAAAGTAACATCTTTGTGTGGGAAAAACTAGAAAACCTTTTCACTGTGAGTAGTCTCATCGGAAAACTCAGTCGCGGGAGGGGAAAACTTAGTCACAAAGGAATTCGTGTCATGGAAAAAATGAGTCACCGGATGGGAAAATTTTACTCACCGGACGTGTTTTAATAGAAAATACTTGTAAAATAACCTCTTTGTGTGGGAAAAACTCGAGAACCTCACCACCTTGACTAGTCTCACGGGAAAACTCGGTCACGTGAGGGGAAAACTTAGTCACTAAGGAATTAGTGTCATGGGAAAAATGAGTCACCGGATGGGAAAACCTTCTTCAACGGACTAGTTTCAATGACAAAACCTAGTAAAATAAACTCTTTGTGTTGGAATAACTCGAAAACTTGGCCACTATGAGTAGTCTCATGGAAAACTCAGCCACAGGAGGGGAAATTTTAGTCACTAAGGAATTAGTGCCATGGGACTAATGAGTCAACTAATGGGAAAACCTAAGTCACCGAACGAGTTTCCATGGAAAATCCCAGTAAAGTAACATCTTTGTGTGGGAAAAACTAAAAAACCTTGTCACTGTGAGTAGTCTCATCGGAAAACTCAGTCGCGGGAGGGCAAAACTTAGTCACAAAGGAAATCGTGTCATGGAAAAAATGAGTCACCGGATGGGAAAATTTTACTCACCGGACGAGTTTCAACGGAAAATACTTGTAAAATAACCTCTTTGTGTGGGAAAACTCGAGAACCTCATCACCTTGACTAGTCTTATGGGAAAACTCAGTCACGTGAGGGGAAAACTTAGTCACTAAGAAATTAGTGTCCTGGGAAAAATGAGTCACCGGATGGGAAAACCTTAGTCAACGGACTAGTTTCAATGGCAAAACCTAGTAAAATAACCTCTTTGTGTTGGAATAACTCAAAAACTTGGCCACTATGAGTAGTCTCATGGGAAAACTCAGCCACAGGAGGGGGAAACTTAGTCACTAAGTAATTAGTGCCATGGTACTAATGAGTCAACTAATGGGAAAATCTTAGCCACCGAACGAGTTTCAACGGCAAATCCTAGTAAAGTAACCTCTTTGTCACTATGAGTAGTCTCATCGGAAAACTCAGTCGCGGGAGGGGAAAATTTTATTCACCGGACCAGTTTCAATGGAAAATACTTATAAAATAACCTCTTTGAGTGGGAAAAACTCGAGAACCTCATCATCTTGACTAGTCTCACGGGAAAACTCAGTCACTTGAGGGGAAAACTTAGTCACTAAGGAATTAGTATCATGGGAAAAATGAGCCACGGATGGGAAAACTTTAGTCAATGGACTAGTTTCAATGGCAAAACCTAGTAAAATAACCTCTTTGTGTTGGAATAACTCGAAAACCTGGCCACTGTGAGTAGTCGCATGGGAAAACTCAGCCACAGGAGGGGGAAACTTAGTCACTAAGGAATTAGTGCCATGGGACTAATGAGTCAACTAATGGGAAAATCTTAGTCACCGAATGAGTTTCCATGGCAAGTCCTAGTAAAGTAACCTCTTTGTGTGGGAAAAACTAGAAAACATTGTCACTGTGAGTAGTCTCATCGGAAAACTCAGTCGCAGGAGGGGAAAACTTAGGCACAAAGAAATTCGTGTCATGGAAAAAATTAGTCACCGGATGGGAAAATTTTATTCACCGGACGAGTTTCAATGGAAAATACTTGTAAAATAACCTCTTTGTGTGGGAAAACTCGAGAACCTCATCACCTTGACTAGTCTTATGGGAAAACTCAGTCACGTGAGGGGAAAACTTAGTCACTAAGAAATTAGTGTCCTGGGAAAAATGAGTCACCGGATGGGAAAACCTTAGTCAACGGACTAGTTTCAATGGCAAAACCTAGTAAAATAACCTCTTTGTGTTGGAATAACTCGAAAACTTGGCCACTATGAGTAGTCTCATGGGAAAACTCAGCCACAGGAGGGGGAAACTTAGTCACTAAGTAATTAGTGCCATGGTACTAATGAGTCAACTAATGGGAAAATCTTAGCCACCGAACGAGTTTCAACGTCAAATCCTAGTAAAGTAACCTCTTTGTCACTATGAGTAGTCTCATCGGAAAACTCAGTCGCGGGAGGGGAAAATTTTATTCACCGGACCAGTTTCAATGGAAAATACTTATAAAATAACCTCTTTGAGTGGGAAAAACTCGAGAACCTCATCATCTTGACTAGTCTCACGGGAAAACTCAGTCACTTGAGGGGAAAACTTAGTCACTAAGGAATTAGTATCATGGGAAAAATGAGTCACGGATGGGAAAACTTTAGTCAATGGACTAGTTTCAATGGCAAAACCTAGTAAAATAACCTCTTTGTGTTGGAATAACTCGAAAACCTGGCAACTGTGAGTAGTCGCATGGGAAAACTCAGCCACAGGAGGGGGGAACTTAGTCACTAAGGAATTAGTGCCATGGGACTAATGAGTCAACTAATGGGAAAATCTTAGTCACCGAATGAGTTTCCATGGCAAGTCCTAGTAAAGTAACCTCTTTGTGTGGGAAAAACTAGAAAACCTTTTCACTGTGAGTAGTCTCATAGGAAAACTCAGTCGCGGGAGGGGAAAACTTAGTCACAAAGGAATTCGTGTCATGGAAAAAATGAGTCACCGGATGGGAAAATTTTACTCACCGGACGTGTTTCAATAGAAAATACTTGTAAAATAACCTCTTTGTGTGGGAAAAACTCGAGAACCTCACCACCTTGACTAGTCTCACGGGAAAACTCGGTCACGTGAGGGGAAAACTTAGTCACTAAGGAATTAGTGTCATGGGAAAAATGAGTCACCGGATGGGAAAACCTTCTTCAACGGACTAGTTTCAATGACAAAACCTAGTGAAATAACCTCTTTGTGTTGGAATAACTCGTAAACCTGGCCACTGTGAGTAGTGTCATGGGAAAACTCAGCCACAGGAGGGGGAAACTTAGTCACTAAGGAATTAGTGCCATGGGACTAATGAGTTAACTAATGGGAAAACCTTAGTCACCGAACGAGTTTCCATGGCAAATCCAAGTAAAGTAACATCTTTGTGTGGGAAAAACTAGAAAACCTTGTCACTGTGAGTAGTCTCATCGGAAAACTCACTCGCTGGAGTGGAAAACTTAGTCACAATGGAATTCGTGTCATGGAAAAACTGAGTCACCGTATGGGAAAATTTTACTCACCGGACGAGTTTCAATGGAAAATACTTGTAAAATAACCTCTTTGTGTACGAAAAACACGAGAACCTCACCACCTTGACTAGTCTCACGGGAAAACTCGGTCACGTGAGGGGAAAACTTAGTCACTAAGGAATTAGTGTCATGGGAAAAATGAGTCACCGGATGGGAAAACCTTAGTCAATGGACTAGTTTCAATGGCAAAACCTAGTAAATTAACCTCTTTGTGTTGGAATAACTCGAATACCTGACCACTGTGAGTAGTCTCATGGGAAAACTCAGCCACAGGAGGGGGAAACTTAGTCACTAAGGAATTAGTGCCATGGGACTAATGAGTCAACTAATGGGAAAACCTTCGTCACCAAACGAGTTTCCATGGCAAATCCTAGTAAAGTAACATCTTTGTGTGGGAAAAACTAGAAAACCTTTTCACTGTGAGTAGTCTCATCGGAAAACTCAGTCGCGGGAGGGGAAAACTTAGTCACAAAGGAATTCGTGTCATGGAAAAAATGAGTCACCGGATGGGAAAATTTTACTCACCGGACGAGTTTCAATAGAAAATACTTGTAAAATAACCTCTTTGTGTGGGAAAAACTCGAGAACCTCACCACCTTGACTAGTCTCACGGGAAAACTCGGTCACGTGAGGGGAAAACTTAGTCACTAAGGAATTAGTGTCATGGGAAAAATGAGTCGCCGGATGGGAAAACCTTCGTCAACGGACTAGTTTCAATGACAAAACCTAGTAAAATAAACTCTTTGTGTTGGAATAACTCGAAAACTTGGCCACTGTGAGTAGTCTCATGGAAAACTCAGCCACAGGAGGGGGAAACTTAGTCACTAAGGAATTAGAGCCATGGGACTAATGAGTCAACTAATGGGAAAATCTTAGCCACCGAACGAGTTTCAACGGCAAATCCTAGTAAAGTAACCTCTTTGTCACTATGAGTAGTCTCATCGGAAAACTCAGTCGCGGGAGGGGATAATTTTATTCACCGGACCAGTTTCAATGGAAAATACTTATAAAATAACCTCTTTGAGTGGGAAAAACTCGAGAACCTCATCATCTTGACTAGTCTCACGGGAAAACTCAGTCACATGAGGGGAAAACTTAGTCACTAAGGAATTAGTGTCATGGGAAAAATGAGTCACGGATGGGAAAACCTTAGTCAATGGACTAGTTTCAATGGCAAAACCTAGTAAAATAACCTCTTTGTGTTGGAATAACTCGAAAACCTGGCCACTTTGAGTAGTCTCATGGGAAAACTCAGCCACAGGAGGGGGAAACTTAGTCACTAAGGAATTAGTGCCATGGTACTAATGAGTCAACTAATGGGAAAACCTACGTCACCGAACGAGTTTCCATGGAAAATTCCAGTAAAGTAAAATCTTTGTGTGGGAAAAACTAGAAAACCTTGTCACTGTGAGTAGTCTCATCGAAAACTCAGTCCCAGGAGGGGAAAACTTAGTCACAAAGGAATTAGTGTCATGGGAAAAATGAGTCACCGGATGGGAAAACCTTTGTCATTGGACTAATTTCAATGGCAAAACCTAGTAAAATGACCTCTTTGTGTTGGAATAACTCGAAAACCTGGCCACTTTGAGTAGTCTTATGGGAAAACTAAGACACAGGAGGGGGAAACTTAGTCACTAAGGAATTAGTGCCATGGGACTAATGAGTCAACTAATGGGAAAATCTTAGTCACCGAATGAGTTTCCATGGCAAGTCCTAGTAAAGTAACCTCTTTGTGTGGGAAAAACTAGAGAACCTTGTCACTGTGAGTAGTCTCATCGGAAAACTCAGTCGCAGGAGGGGAAAACTTAGGCACAAAGAAATTCGTGTCATGGAAAAAATTAGTCACCGGATGGGAAAATTTTATTCACCGGACGAGTTTCAATGGAAAATACTTGTAAAATAACCTCTTTGTGTGGGAAAAACTCGAGAACCTCATCACCTTGACTAGTCTCATGGGAAAATTCAGTCACGTGAGGGGAAAACTTAGTCACTAAGGAATTAGTGTCATGGGAAAAATGAATCACCGGATGGGAAAACCTTAGTCAATGGACTAGTTTCAATGGCAAAACCTAGTAAAATAACCTCTTTGTGTTGGAATAACTTGAAAACCTGGCCATTGTGAGTAGTCTCATGGGAAAACTCAGCCACAGGAGGGGGAAACTTAGTCACTAAGGAATTAGTGCCATGGGACTAATGAGTCAACTAATGGGAAAACCTTAGTCACCGAACGAGTTTCCATGGCAAATCCAAGTAAAGTAACATCTTTGTGTGGGAAAAACTAGAAAACCTTGTCACTATGAGTAGTCTCATCGGAAAACTCACTCGCTGGAGTGAAAAACTTAGTCACAAAGGAATTCGTGTCATGGAAAAATTGAGTCACCGTATGGGAAAATTTTACTCACCGGACAAAGTTCAATGGAAAATACTTGTAAACTAACCTCTTTGTGTGGGAAAAACTGGAGAACCTCATTACCTTGACTAGTCTCACGGGAAAACTCACTCACATGAGTGGAAAATTTAGTCACTAAGGAATTAGTGTCATGGGAAAAATGAGTCACCGGATGGGAAAACCTTCGTCAATTGACTAGTTTCAATGGCACAACCTAGTAAAATGACCTCTTTGTGTTGGAATAACTCGAAAACCTGGCCACTGTGACTAGTCTCATGGGAAAACTCAGCCACAGGAGGGGGAAACTTAGTCACTAAGGAATTAGTGCCATGGGACTAATGAGTCAACTAATGGGAAAATCTTAGTCACCGAATGAGTTTCCATGGCAAATCCTAGTAAAGTAACCTCTTTGTGTGGGAAAAACTAGAAAACCTTGTCACTGTGAGTAGTCTCATCGGAAAACTCACTCGCTGGAGTGGAAAACTTAGTCACAAAGGAATTCGTGTCATGGAAAAATTGAGTCACCGTATGGGAAAATTTTACTCACCGGACAAAGTTCAATGGAAAATACTTGTAAAATAACCTCTTTGTGTGGGAAAAACTCGAGAACCTCACCACCTTGACTAGTCTCACGGGAAAACTCGGTCACGTGAGGGGAAAACTTAGTCACTAAGGAATTAGTGTCATGGGAAAAATGAGTCACCGGATGGGAAAACCTTAGTCAATGAACTAGTTTCAATGGCAAAACCTAGTGAAATAACCTCTTTGTGTTGGAATAACTCGTAAACCTGGCCACTGTGAGTAGTGTCATGGGAAAACTCAGCCAAAGGAGGGGGAAACTTAGTCACTAAGGAATTAGTGCCATGGGACTAATGAGTTAACTAATGGGAAAACCTTAGTCACCGAACGAGTTTCCATGGCAAATCCAAGTAAAGTAACATCTTTGTGTGGGAAAAACTAGAAAACCTTGTCACTGTGAGTAGTCTCATCGGAAAACTCACTCGCTGGATTGGAAAACTTAGTCACAAAGGAATTCGTGTCATGGAAAAAATGAGTCACCGGATGGGAAAATTTTACTCACCGGACGAGTTTCAATAGAAAATACTTGTAAAATAACCTCTTTGTGTGGGAAAAACTCGAGAACCTCACCACCTTGACTAGTCTCACGGGAAAACTCGGTCACGTGAGGGGAAAACTTAGTCACTAAGGAATTAGTGTCATGGGAAAAATGAGTCACCGGATGGGAAAACCTTCGTCAACGGACTAGTTTCAATGACAAAACCTAGTAAAATAAACTCTTTGTGTTGGAATAACTCGAAAACTTGGCCACTGTGAGTAGTCTCATGGAAAACTCAGCCACAGGAGGGGGAAACTTAGTCACTAAGGAATTAGTGCCATGGGACTAATGAGTCAACTAATGGGAAAATCTTAGCCACCGAACGAGTTTCAACGGCAAATCCTAGTAAAGTAACCTCTTTGTCACTATGAGTAGTCTCATCGGAAAACTCAGTCGCGGGAGGGGAAAATTTTATTCACCGGACCAGTTTCAATGGAAAATACTTATAAAATAACCTCTTTGAGTGGGAAAAACTCGAGAATCTCATCATCTTGACTAGTCTCACGGGAAAACTCAGTCACATGAGGGGAAAACTTAGTCACTAAGGAATTAGTGTCATGGGAAAAATGAGTCACGGATGGGAAAACCTTAGTCAATGGACTAGTTTCAATGGCAAAACCTAGTAAAATAACCTCTTTGTGTTGGAATAACTCGAAAACCTGGCCACTGTGAGTAGTCTCATGGGAAAACTCAGCCACAGGAGGGGGAAACTTAGTCACTAAGGAATTAGTGCCATGGTACTAATGAGTCAACTAATGGGAAAACCTACGTCACCGAACGAGTTTCCATGGAAAATCCCAGTAAAGTAAAATCTTTGTGTGGGAAAAACTAGAAAACCTTGTCACTGTGAGTAGTCTCATCGAAAACTCAGTCCCAGGAGGGGAAAACTTAGTCACAAAGGAATTAGTGTCATGGGAAAAATGAGTCACCGGATGGGAAAACCTTTGTCATTGGACTAATTTCAATGGCAAAACCTAGTAAAATGACCTCTTTGTGTTGGAATAACTCGAAAACCTGGCCACTTTGAGTAGTCTCATGGGAAAACTAAGACACAGGAGGGGGAAACTTAGTCACTAAGTAATTAGTGCCATGGGACTAATGAGTCAACTAATGGGAAAATCTTAGTCACCGAATGAGTTTCCATGGCAAGTCCTAGTAAAGTAACCTCTTTGTGTGGGAAAAACTAGAAAACCTTGTCACTGTGAGTAGTCTCATCGGAAAACTCAGTCGCAGGAGGGGAAAACTTAGGCACAAAGAAATTCGTGTCATGGAAAAAATTAGTCACCGGATGGGAAAATTTTATTCACCAGACGAGTTTCAATGGAAAATACTTGTAAAATAACCTCTTTGTGTGGGAAAAACTCGAGAACCTCATCACCTTGACTAGTCTCATGGGAAAATTCAGTCACGTGAGGGGAAAACTTAGTCACTAAGGAATTAGTGTCATGGGAAAAATGAATCACCGGATGGGAAAACCTTAGTCAATGGACTAGTTTCAATGGCAAAACCTAGTAAAATAACCTCTTTGTGTTGGAATAACTTGAAAACCTGGCCATTGTGAGTAGTCTCATGGGAAAACTCAGCCACAGGAGGGGGAAACTTAGTCACTAAGGAATTAGTGCCATGGGACTAATGAGTCAACTAATGGGAAAACCTTAGTCACCGAACGAGTTTCCATGGCAAATCCAAGTAAAGTAACATCTTTGTGTGGGAAAAACTAGAAAACCTTGTCACTGTGAGTAGTCTCATCGGAAAACTCACTCGCTGGAGTGAAAAACTTAGTCACAAAGGAATTCGTGTCATGGAAAAATTGAGTCACCGTATGGGAAAATTTTACTCACCGGACAAAGTTCAATGGAAAATACTTGTAAAATAACCTCTTTGTGTGGGAAAAACTGGAGAACCTCATCACCTTGACTAGTCTCACGGGAAAACTCACTCACATGAGTGGAAAATTTAGTCACTAAGGAATTAGTGTCATGGGAAAAATGAGTCACCGGATGGGAAAACCTTCGTCAATTGACTAGTTTCAATGGCACAACCTAGTAAAATGACCTCTTTGTGTTGGAATAACTCGAAAACCTGGCCACTGTGACTAGTCTCATGGGAAAACTCAGCCACAGGAGGGGGAAACTTAGTCACTAAGGAATTAGTGCCATGGGACTAATGAGTCAACTAATGGGAAAATCTTAGTCACCGAATGAGTTTCCATGGCAAATCCTAGTAAAGTAACCTCTTTGTGTGGGAAAAACTAGAAAACCTTGTCACTGTGAGTAGTCTCATCGGAAAACTCACTCGCTGGAGTGGAAAACTTAGTCACAAAGGAATTCGTGTCATGGAAAAATTGAGTCACCGTATGGGAAAATTTTACTCACCGGAAAAAGTTCAATGGAAAATACTTGTAAAATAACCTCTTTGTGTGGGAAAAACTGGAGAACCTCATCACCTTGACTAGTCTCACGGGAAAACTCACTCACATGAGTGGAAAATTTAGTCACTAAGGAATTAGTGTCATGGGAAAAATGAGTCACCGGATGGGAAAACCTTCGTCAATTGACTAGTTTCAATGGCACAACCTAGTAAAATGACCTCTTTGTGTTGGAATAACTCGAAATCCTGGCCACTGTGAGTAGTCTCATGGGAAAACTCAGCCACAAGAGGGGGAAACTTAGTCACTAAGGAATTAGTGCCATGGGACTAATGAGTCAACTAATGGGAAAATCTTAGTCACCGAATGAGTTTCCATGGCAAATCCTAGTAAAGTAACCTCTTTGTGTGGGAAAAACTAGAAAACCTTGTCACTGTGAGTAGTCTCATCGGAAAACTCACTCGCTGGAGTGGAAAACTTCGTCACAAAGGAATTCGTGTCATGGAAAAATTGAGTCACCGTATGGGAAAATTTTACTCACCGGAAAAAGTTCAATGGAAAATACTTGTAAAATAACCTCTTTGTGTGGGAAAAACTGGAGAACCTCATCACCTTGACTAGTCTCACGGGAAAACTCACTCACATGAGTGGAAAATTTAGTCACTAAGGAATTAGTGTCATGGGAAAAATGAGTCACCGGATGGGAAAACCTTCGTCAATTGACTAGTTTCAATGGCACAACCTAGTAAAATGACCTCTTTGTGTTGGAATAACTCGAAAACCTGGCCACTGTGAGTAGTCTCATGGGAAAACTCAGCCACAGGAGGGGGAAACTTAGTCACTAAGGAATTAGTGCCATGGGACTAATGAGTCAACTAATGGGAAAATCTTAGTCACCGAATGAGTTTCCATGGCAAATCCTAGTAAAGTAACCTCTTTGTGTGGGAAAAACTAGAAAACCTTGTCACTGTGAGTAGTCTCATCGGAAAACTTAGTCACAGGAGGGGAAAACTTAGTCACAAAGGAATTCGTGTCATGGAAAAAATGAGTCACCGGATGGGAAAATTTTACTCACCGGACGAGTTTCAATGGAAAATACTTGTAAAATAACCTCTTTGTGTGGGAAAAACTCGAGAACCTCATCTCCTTGACTAGTCTCACGGGAAAACTTAGTCACTTGAGGGGAAAACTTAGTCACTAAGGAATTAGTGTCATGGGAAAAATGAGTCACCGGATGGGAAAACCTTAGTCAATGGACTAGTTTCAATGGCAAAACCTTGTAAAATAACCTCTTTGTGTTGGAATAACTCGAAAACCTGGCCACTGTGAGTAGTCTCATGGGAAAACTCAGCCACAGGAGGGGGAAACTTAGTCACTAAGGAATTAGTGCCATGGGACTAATGAGTCAACTAATGAGAAAACCTTAGTCACCGAACGAGTTTCCATGGCAAATCCTAGTAAAGAAACCTCTTTGTGTGGGAAAAACTAGAAAACCTTTTCACTGTGAGTATTCTCATTGGAAAACTCAGCCGCAAGAGGGGAAAACTTAGTCACAAAGGAATTCGTGTCATGGAAAAAATGAGTCACCGGATGGGAAAATTTTACTCACCGGACGAGCTTCAATGGAAAATACTTGTAAAATAACCTCTTTGTGTGGGAAAAACTCAAGAACCTCATCACCTTGACTAGTCTCACGGGAAAACTCAGTCACACGAGGGGAAAACTTAGTCACTAAGGAATTAGTGTCATGGAAAAAATGAGTCACCGGATGGGAAAACCTTAGTCAATGGACTAGTTTCAATGGAAATACCTAGTAAAATAACCTCTTTGTGTTGGAATAACTCGAAAACCCAGCCACTGTGAGTAGTCTCATGGGAAAACTCAGCCACAGGAGGGGGAAACTTAGTCACTAAGGAATTAGTGCCATGGGACTAATGAGTCAACTAATGGGAAAACCTTAGTCCCCGGACGAGTTTCCATTGCAAATCCTAGTAAAGTAACCTCTTAGTATGGGAAAAACTAGAAAACCATGTCACTATGAGTAGTCTCATCGGAAAACTCAGTCGCGGGAGGGGAAAACTTAGTCACAAAGGAATTCGTGTCATGGAAAAAATGAGTCACCGGATTGGAAAATTTTACACACCGGACGAGTTTCAATTGAAAATACTTGTAAAATAACCTCTTTGTGTGGGAAAAACTCGAGAACCTCATCACCTTGACTAGTCTCACGGGAAAACTCAGTCACATGAGGGGAAAACCTAGTCACTAAGGAATTAGTGTCATGGAAAAAATGAGTCACCGGATGGGAAAACCTTTGTCAATGGACTAGTTTCAATGGCAAAACCTAGTAAAATAACCTCTTTGTGTTGGAATAACTCGTAAACCCAGCAACTGTGAGTAGTCTCATGGGAAAACTTAGCCACAGGAGGGGGAAACTTAGTCACTAAGGAATTAGTGCCATGGGACTAATGAGTCAACTAATGGGAAAACCTTAGTCCCCGGACGAGTTTCCATTGCAAATCCTAGTAAAGTAACCTCTTAGTATGGGAAAAACTAGAAAACCATGTCACTATGAGTAGTCTCATCGGAAAACTCAGTCGCGGGAGGGGAAAACTTAGTCACAAAGGAATTCGTGTCATGGAAAAAATGAGTCACCGGATGGGAAAATTTTACTCACCAGACGAGTGTCAATGGAAAATACTTGTAAAATAACCTCTTTGTGTGGGAAAAACTCGAGAACCTCATCACCTTGACTAGTCTCACGGGAAAACTCAGTCACGTGAGGGGAAGACTTAGTCGCTAAGAATTTAGTGTCGTGTTAAAAATGAGTCACCGGATGGGATAACCTTAGTCAATGGACTAGTTTCAATGGCAAAACCTAGTAAAGTAACCTCTTTGTGTTGGAATAACTCGAAAACCTGGCCACTGTGAGTAGTCTCTTGGGAAAACTCAGCCACAGGAGTGGGAAACTTACTCACTAAGGAATTAGTGCCATGGGACTAATGAGTCAACTAATGGAAAAACCTTAGTCACCGGACGAGTTTCCATGGCAAATCCTAGTAAGGTTACCTCTTTGTGTGGGAAAAACTAGAAAACCTTGTCACTATGAGTAGTCTCATTGGAAAACTCAGCCGCAGGAAGGGAAAACTTAGTCACAAAGGAATTCGTGTCATGGAAAAAGTGAGTCACCAGATGGGAAAATTTTACTCACCAGACGAGTTTCAATAGAAAATACTTGTAAAATAACCTCTTTGTGTGGGAAAAACTCAAGAACCTCATCACCTTGACTAGTCTCACGGGAAAACTCAGTCACACGAGGGGAAAACTTAGTCACTAAGGAATTAGTGTCATGGAAAAAATGAGTCACCGGATGGGAAAACCTTAGTCAATGGACTAGTTTCAATGGAAATACCTAGTAAAATAACCTCTTTGTGTTGGAATAACTCGAAAACCTGGCCACTGTGAGTAGTCTCTTGGGAATACTCAGCCACAGGAGGGGGAAACTTAGTCACTAAGGAATTAGTGCCATGGGACTAATGAGTCAACTAATGGGAAAACCTTAGTCACCGGACGAGTTTCCATTGCAAATCCTAGTAAAGTAACCTCTTAGTCTGGGAAAAACTAGAAAACCTTGTCACTATGAGTAGTCTCATCGGAAAACTCAGTCGCGGGAGGGGAAAACTTAGTCACAAAGGAATTCGTGTCATGGAAAAAATGAGTCACCGGATGGGAAAATTTTACTCACCAGACGAGTGTTAATGGAAAATACTTGTAAAATAACCTCTTTGTGTGGGAAAAACTCGAGAACCTCATCACCTTGACTAGTCTCACGGGAAAACTCAGTCACGTGAGGGGAAGACTTAGTCGCTAAGAATTTAGTGTCGTGTTAAAAATGAGTCACCGGATGGGATAACCTTAGTCAATGGACTAGTTTCAATGGCAAAACCTAGTAAAGTAACCTCTTTGTGTTGGAATAACTCGAAAACCTGGCCACTGTGAGTAGTCTCTTGGGAAAACTCAGCCACAGGAGTGGGAAACTTACTCACTAAGGAATTAGTGCCATGGGACTAATGAGTCAACTAATGGAAAAACCTTAGTCACCGGACGAGTTTCCATGGCAAATCCTAGTAAGGTAACCTCTTTGTGTGGGAAAAACTAGAAAACCTTGTCACTATGAGTAGTCTCATTGGAAAACTCAGCCGCAGGAAGGGAAAACTTAGTCACAAAGGAATTCGTGTCATGGAAAAAGTGAGTCACCAGATGGGAAAATTTTACTCACCAGACGAGTTTCAATAGAAAATACTTGTAAAATAACCTCTTTGTGTGGGAAAAACTCGAGAACCTCATTACCTGGACTAGTCTCACGGGAAAACTCAGTCACACGGGGGGAAAACTTAGTCACTAAGGAATTAGTGTCATGGAAAAAATGAGTCACTGGATGGGAAAACCTTAGTCAATGGACTACTTTCAATGGCAAAACCTAGTAAAATAACCTCTTTGTGTTGGAATAACTCGAAAACCCAGCCACTGTAAGTAGTCTCATTGGAAAACTCAGCCACAGGAGGGGGAAACTTAGTCACTAAGGAATTAGTGCCATGGGACTAATGAGTCAACTAATGGGAAATCCTTAGTTACCGAACGATTTTCCATGGGAAATCCTTAGTCACCGAACGATTTTCCATGGCAAATCCTAGTAAATTAACCTCTTTGTGTGGGAAAAACTAGAAAACCTTGTCACTGTTAATAGTCTCATCGGAAAACTCAGTCGCAGGAGGGGAAGACTTAGTCACAAATGAATTCGTGTCATGGAAAAAATGAGTCACCGGATTGGAAAATTTTACTCACCGGACGAGTTTCAATTGAAAATACTTGTAAAATAACCTCTTTGTGTGGGAAAAACTAGAGAACCTCATCACCTTGACTAGTCTCACGGGAAAACTCAGTCACATGAGGGGAAAACCTAGTCACTAAGGAATTAGTGTCATGGAAAAAATGAGTCACCGGATGGGAAAACCTTTGTCAATGGACTAGTTTCAATGGCAAAACCTAGTAAAATAACCTCTTTGTGTTGGAATAACTCGTAAACCCAGCCACTGTGAGTAGTCTCATGGGAAAACTCAGCCACAGGAGGGGGAAACTTAGTCACGAAGGAATAAGTGCCATGGTACTAATGAGTCAACTAATGGGAAAACCTTAGTCACCGAACGAGTTTCCATGGAAAATCCTAGTAAAGAAACCTCTTTGTGTGGGAAAAACTAGAAAACCTTTTCACTGTGAGTAGTCTCATTGGAAAACTCAGCCGCAAGAGGGGAAAACTTAGTCACAAAGGAATTCGTGTCATGGAAAAAATGAGTCACCGGATGGGAAAATTTTACTCACCGGACGAGCTTCAATAGAAAATACTTGTAAAATAACCTCTTTGTGTGGGAAAAACTCAAGAACCTCATCACCTTGACTAGTCTCACGGGAAAACACAGTCACACGAGGGGAAAACTTAGTCACTAAGGAATTAGTGTCATGGAAAAAATGAGTCACCGGATGGGAAAACCTTAGTCAATGGACTAGTTTCAATGGAAATACCTAGTAAAATAACCTCTTTGTGTTGGAATAACTCGAAAACCTGGCCACTGTGAGTAGTCTCTTGGGAATACTCAGCCACAGGAGGGGGAAACTTAGTCACTAAGGAATTAGTGCCATGGGACTAATGAGTCAATCTAATGGAAAAACCTTAGTCACCTGACGAGTTTCCATGGCAAATCCTAGTAAAGTAACCTCTTTGTGTGGGAAAAACTAGAAAACCTTTTCACTGTGAGTAGTCTCATTGGAAAACTCAGCCGCAAGAGGGGAAAACTTAGTCACAAAGGAATTCGTGTCATGGAAAAAATGAGTCACCGGATGGGAAAATTTTACTCACCGGACGAGCTTCAATGGAAAATACTTGTAAAATAACCTCTTTGTGTGGGAAAAACTAAAGAACCTCATCACCTTGACTAGTCTCACGGGAAAACTCAGTCACACGAGGGGAAAACTTAGTCACTAAGGAATTAGTGTCATGGAAAAAATGAGTCACCGGATGGGAAAACCTTAGTCAATGGACTAGTTTCAATGGCAAAACCTAGTAAAATAACCTCTTTTAGTTGGAATAATTCGAAAACCTGGCCACTGTGAGTAGTCACATGGGAAAACTCATCCACAGGTGGGGGAAACTTAGTCACTAAGTAATTAGTGCAATGGGACTAATGAGTCAAATAATGGGAAAACCTTAGTCACCAAACGAGTTTCCATGGCAAATCCTAGTAAAGTAACATCTTTGTGTGGGAAAAGCTAGAAAACCTTGTCACTGTGAGTAGTCTCATCGGAAAACTCAGTCGCGGGAGGGGAAAACTTAGTTACAAAGGAATTCGTGTCATGGAAAAAATGAGTCACCGGATGGGAAAGTTTTAGTCACCGGACGAGTTTCAATGTAAATTACTTGTCAAATAACCTCTTTGTGTGGGAAAAACTCGAGAACCTCATCACCTTGACTAGTCTCACGGGAAAACTCAGTCAAATGAGGGGAAAATTTAGTCACTAAGGAATTAGTGTCATGGGAAAAATGAGTCAACGGATGGGAAAACCTTCGTTAATATAATAGTTTCAATGGCAAAACCTAGTAAGATAAACACTTTGTGTCGGAATAACTCGAAAACCTGGCAACTGTGAGTAGTCTCATGGGAAAACTCAGCCACAGGAGGGGGAAACTTAGTCACTAAGGATAACATTAGTGCCATGGGACTAATGAGTCAACTAATGGGAAAACTTTAGTCACTGAACGAGTTTCCATTGCAAATCCTAGTAAAGTAACCTCTTTGTGTTGGAAAAACTAGAAAACCTTGTCACTGTGAGTAGTCGCATCGGAAAACTCAGTCGCGGGAGGGGAAAACTTAGTCACAAAAGAATTCGTGTCATGGAAAAATGAGTCACCGAATGGGAAAATTTTACTCACCGGACGAGTTTCGATGGAAAATACTTGTAAAACAACCTCTTTGTGTGGGAGAAACTCGAGAACCTCATCACCTTGACTAGTCTCACGGGAAAACTCAGTCACGTGAGGGGAAAACTTAGTCACTAAGAAATTAGTGTCATGTGGAAAATGAGTCACCGGATGGGAAAACCTTAGTTAATGGACTAGGTTCAATGGCAAAACCTAGTAAAATAACCTCTTTGTGTTGGAATAACTCGAAAACCTGGCCACTGTGAGTAGCCTCTTTGGAAAACTCAGCCACAGGAGGGGGAAACTTAGTCACTAAGGATTAGTGCCATGGGACTAACGAGTCAACTAATGGGAAAACCTTAGTCACTGAACGAGTTTCCATGGCAAATCCTAGAAAAGTAACGTCTTTTTGTGGGAAAAACTAGAAAACCTTGTCACTGTTAATAGTCTCATCGGAAAACTCAGTTGCGGGAGCGGAAAACTTAGTCATAAAGGAATTCGTGTCATGGAAAAAATGAGTCACCGGATGGGAAAATTTTACTCACCGGACGAGTTTCAATATAAAATACTTGTAAAATAACCTCTTTGTGTGGGAAAAACTCGAGAACCTCATCACCTTAACTAGTCTCACGGGAAAACTCAGTCACATGAGGGGAAAACTTAGTCACTAAGGAATTAGTGTCATGGGAAAAAAGAGTCACCGGATGGGAAAACCTTAGTCAATGGACTAGTTTCAAAGGCAAAACTTAGTAAAATAACCTCTTTGTGTTGGAATAACTCGAAAACCCGGCCACTGTGAGTAGTCTCGTGGGAAAACTCAGCCACAGGAGGGGGAAACTTAGTCACTAAGGAATTAGTGCCATGGGACTAATGAGTCAACTAATGGGAAAACCTTAGTCACCGAACGAGTTTCCATGGCAAATCCTAGTAAAGTAACCTCTTTGTGTGGGTAAAACTAGAAAACCTTGTCTCTCGGAGTAGTCTCTTCGGAAAACTCAGTCGCAGGAGGGGAAAACTTAGTCACAAAGGAATTCGTGTCATGGAAAAAATTAGTCACCGGATGGGAAGGTTTTACTCACCGGACGAGTTTCAAATGAAAATACTTGTAAAATAACCTCTTTGTGTGGGAAAAACTCGAGAACCTCATCATCTTGACTAGTCTCACGGGAAAACTCAGTCACATGAGGGGAAAACTTAGTCACTAAGGAATTAGTGCCATGGGACTAATGAGTCAACTAATGGGAAAACCTTAGTCACCGGACGAGTTTCCATTGCAAATCCTAGTAAAGTAACCTCTTAGTCTGGGAAAAACTAGAAAACCTTGTCACTATGAGTAGTCTCATCGGAAAACTCAGTCGCGGGAGGGGAAAACATAGTCACAAAGGAATTCGTGTCATGGAAAAAATGAGTCACCGGATGGGAAAATTTTACTCACCAGACGAGTGTCAATGGAAAATACTTGTAAAATAACCTCTTTGTGTGGGAAAAACTCGAGAACCTCATCACCTTGACTAGTCTCACGGGAAAACTCAGTCACGTGAGGGGAAGACTTAGTCGCTAAGAATTTAGTGTCGTGTTAAAAATGAGTCACCGGATGGGATAACCTTAGTCAATGGACTAGTTTCAATGGCAAAACCTAGTAAAGTAACCTCTTTGTGTTGGAATAACTCGAATACCTGGCCACTGTGAGTAGTATCTTGGGAAAACTCAGCCACAGGAGGGGGAAACTTAATCACTAAGGAATTAGTGCCATGGGACTAATGAGTCAACTAATGGAAAAACCTTAGTCACCGGACGAGTTTCCATGGCAAATCCTAGTAAGGTAACCTCTTTGTGTGGGAAAAACTAGAAAACCTTGTCACTATGAGTAGTCTCATTGGAAAACTCAGCCGCAGGAGGGGAAAACTTAGTCACAAAGGAATTCGTGTCATGGAAAAAGTGAGTCACCAGATGGGAAAATTTTACTCACCAGACGAGTTTCAATAGAAAATACTTGTAAAATAACCTCTTTGTGTGGGAAAAACTCGAGAACCTCATCACCTGGACTAGTCTCACGGGAAAACTCAGTCACACGGGGGGAAAACTTAGTCACTAAGGAATTAGTGTCATGGAAAAAATGAGTCACCGGATGGGAAAACCTTAGTCAATGGACTACTTTCAATGGCAAAACCTAGTAAAATAACCTCTTTGTGTTGGAATAACTCGAAAACCCAGCCACTGTAAGTAGTCTCATTGGAAAACTCAGCCACAGGAGGGGGAAACTTAGTCACTAAGGAATTAGTGCCATGGGACTAATGAGTCAACTAATGGGAAATCCTTAGTCACCGAACGATTTTCCATGGGAAATCCTTAGTCACCGAACGATTTTCCATGGCAAATCCTAGTAAATTAACCTCTTTGTGTGGGAAAAACTACAAAACCTTGTCACTGTTAATAGTCTCATCGGAAAACTCAGTCGCAGGAGGGGAAGACTTAGTCACAAAGGAATTCGTGTCATGGAAAACATGAGTCACCGGATTGGAAAATTTTACTCACCGGACGAGTTTCAATTGAAAATACTTGTAAAATAACCTCTTTGTGTGGGAAAAACTAGAGAACCTCATCACCTTGACTAGTCTCACGGGAAAACTCAGTCACATGAGGGGAAAACCTAGTCACTAAGGAATTAGTGTCATGGAAAAAATGAGTCACCGGATGGGAAAACCTTTGTCAATGGACTAGTTTCAATGGCAAAACCTAGTAAAATAACCTCTTTGTGTTGGAATAACTCGTAAACCCAGCCACTGTGAGTAGTCTCGTGGGAAAACTCAGCCACAGGAGGGGGAAACTTAGTCACTAAGGAATTAGTGCCATGGGACTAATGAGTCAACTAATGGGAAAACCGTAGTCACCGGACGAGTTTCCATGGCAAATCTTAGTAAAGTAACCTCTTTGTGTGGGAAAAACTAGAAAACCTTGTCACTATGGGTAGTCTCATCAGAAAACTCAGCCGCAGGAGGGGAAAACTTAGTCACAAAGGAATTCGTGTCGTGGAAAAAGTGAGTCACCAGATGGGAAAATTTTACTCACCAGACGAGTTTCAATAGAAAATATTTGTAAAATTACCTCTTTGTGTGGGAAAAACTCGAGAACCTCATCACCTTGACTAGTCTCACGGGAAAACTCAGTCACATGAGGGGAAAACTTAGTCACTAAGGAATTAGTGTCATGGGAAAAATGAGTCACCGGATGGGAAAACCTTAGTCAATGGACTAGTTTCAATGGCAAAACCTAGTAAAATAACCTCTTTTTGTTGGAATAACTCGAAAACCTGGCCACTGTGAGTAGTCACATGGGAAAACTCAGCCACAGGTGGGGGAAACTTAGTCACTAAGTAATTAGTGCAATGGGACTAATGAGTCAAATAATGGGAAAACCTTAGTCACCAAACGAGTTTCCATGGCAAATCCTAGTAAAGTAACATCTTTGTGTGGGAAAAGCTAGAAAACCTTGTCACTGTGAGTAGTCTCATCGGAAAACTCAGTCGCGGGAGGGGAAAACTTAGTTACAAAGGAATTCGTGTCACGGAAAAAATGAGTCACCGGATGGGAAAATTTTAGTCACCGGACGAGTTTCAATGTAAATTACTTGTCAAATAACCTCTTTGTGTGGGAAAAACTCGAGAACCTCATCACCTTGACTAGTCTCACGGGAAAACTCAGTCAAATGAGGGGAAAACTTAGTCACTAAGGAATTAGTGTCATGGGAAAAATGAGTCACCGGATGGGAAAACCTTAGTTAATGGACTAGGTTCAATGGCAAAACCTAGTAAAATAACCTCTTTGTGTTGGAATAACTCGAAAACCTGGCCACTGTGAGTAGCCTCTTGGGAAAACTCAGCCACAGGAGGGGGAAACTTAGTCACTAAGGATAACATTAGTGCCATGGGACTAATGAGTCAACTAATGGGAAAACTTTAGTCACTGAACGAGTTTCCATGGCAAATCCTAGTAAAGTAACCTCTTTGTGTTGGAAAAACTAGAAAACCTTGTCACTGTGAGTAGTCTCATCGGAAAACTCATTCGCGGGAGGGGAAAACTTAGTCACAAAAGAATTCGTGTCATGGAAAAATGAGTCACCGAATGGGAAAATTTTACTCACCGGACGAGTTTCGATGGAAAATACTTGTAAAATAACCTCTTTGTGTGGGAGAAACTCGAGAACCTCATCACCTTGACTAGTCTCACGGGAAAACTCAGTCACGTGAGGGGAAAATTTAGTCACTAAGAAATTAGTGTCATGTGGAAAATGAGTCACCGGATGGGAAAACCTTAGTTAATGGACTAGGTTCAATGGCAAAACCTAGTAAAATAACCTCTTTGTGTTGGAATAACTCGAAAACCTGGCCACTGTGAGTAGCCTCTTGGGAAAACTCAGCCACAGGAGGGGGAAACTTTGTCACTAAGGATTAGTGCCATGGGACTAACGAGTCAACTAATGGGAAAACCTTAGTCACCGAACGAGTTTCCATGGCAAATCCTAGAAAAGTAACGTCTTTGTGTGGGAAAAACTAGAAAACCTTGTCACTGTTAAAAGTCTCATCGGAAAACTCAGTTGCGGGAGCGGAAAACTTAGTCATAAAGGAATTCGTGTCATGGAAAAAATGAGTCACCGGATGGGAAAATTTTACTCACCGGACGAGTTTCTATTGAAAATACTTGTAAAATAACCTCTTTGTGTGGGAAAAACTTGAGAACCTCATCACCTTAACTAGTCTCACGGAAAACTCAGTCACATGAGGGGAAAACTTAGTCACTAAGGAATTAGTGTCATGGGAAAAAAGAGTCACCGGATGGGAAAACCTTAGTCAATGGTCTAGTTTCAATGGCAAAACTTAGTAAAATAACCTCTTTGTGTTGGAATAACTCGAAAACCCGGCCACTGTGAGTAGTCTCGTGGGAAAACTCAGTCACAGGAGGGGGAAACTTAGTCACTAAGGAATTAGTGCCATGGGACTAATGAGTCAACTAATGGGAAAACCTTAGTCACCGAACGAGTTTCCATGGCAAATCCTAGTAAAGTAACCTCTTTGTGTGGGTAAAACTAGAAAACCTTGTCTCTCGGAGTAGTCTCTTCGGAAAACTCAGTCGCAGGAGGGGAAAACTTAGTCACAAAGGAATTCGTGTCATGGAAAAAATTAGTCACCGGATGGGAAAGTTTTACTCACCGGACGAGTTTCAATTGAAAATACTTGTAAAATAACCTCTTTGTGTGGGAAAAACTCGAGAACCTCATCATCTTGACTAGTCTCACGGGAAAACTCAGTCACATGAGGGGAAAACTTAGTCACTAAGGAATTAGTGTCATGGGAAAAATGAGTCACCGGATGGGAAAACCTTAGTCAATGGACTAGTTTCAATGGCAAAACCAAGTAAAATAACCTCTTTGTGTTGGAATAACTCGAAAACCTGCCCACTGTGAGTAGTCTCATGGGAAAACTCAGCCACAGGAGGGGGAAACTTAGTCACTAAGGAATTAGTGCCATGGTACTAATGAGTCAACTAATGGGAAAACCTTTGTCACCGAACGAGTTTCCATGGAAAATCCTAGTAAAGTAACCTCTTTGTGTGGGGAAAACTAGAAAACCTTGTCACGCGGAGGAGTCTCATCGGAAAACTCAGTCGCAGGACGGGAAAACTTAGTCACAAAGGAATTCGTGTCATGGAAAAAATTAGTCACCGGATGGGAAAATTTTACTCACCGGACGAGTTTCAATGGAAAATACTTGTAAAATAACCTCTTTGTGTGGGAAAAACTCGAGAACCTCATCACCTTGACTAGTCTCACGGGAAAACTCACACACATGAGGGGGAAATTTAGTCACTAAAGAATTAGTGTCATGGCAAAAATGAGTCACCGGATGGGAAAACCTTAGTCAATGGACTAATTTCAATTGCACAACCTAGTAAAATGACCTCTTTGTGTTGGAATAACTCGAAAACCTGGCCGCTGTGAGTAGTCTCATTGCAAAACTCAGCCACAGGAGGGGGAAACATAGTCACTAAGGAATTAGTGCCATGGGACTAATGAGTCAACTAATGGCAAAACCTTAGTCTTCGAACGAGTTTCCATGGCAAATCCTAGTAAAGTAACTTCTTTGTGTGGGAAAAACTAGAAAACCTTGTCACTGTGAGTAGTCTCATCGGAAAACTCAGCCGCAGGAGGGGAAAACATAGTCACAAAGAAATTCGTGTCATGGAAAAAATGAGTCACCGGATGGGAAAATTTTACTCCCAGGACGAGTTTCAATGGAAAATACTTGTAAAATAACCTCTTTGTGTGGGAAAAACTCGAGAACCTCATCACTGTGACTAGTCTCACGGGAAAACTCAGTCACACGAGGGGAAAACTTAGTAACTAAAGAATTAGTGTCACGGAAAAAATGAGTCACCGGATGGGAAAACTTTAGTCAATGGACTAGTTTCGATAGCAAAACCTAGTAAAATAACCTCTTTGTGTTGGAATAACTCGATAACCTAGCCACTGTGAGTAGACTCATTGCAAAACTCAGCCACAGGAGGGGGAAACATAGTCACTAAGGAATTAGTGCCATGGGACTAATGAGTCAACTAATGGCAAAACCTTAGTCTTCGAACGAGTTTCCATGGCAAATCCTAGTAAAGTAACTTCTTTGTGTGGGAAAAACTAGAAAACCTTGTCACTGTGAGTAGTCTCATCGGAAAACTCAGCCGCAGGAGGGGAAAACATAGTCACAAAGAAATTCGTGTCATGGAAAAAATGAGTCACCGGATGGGAAAATTTTACTCCCAGGACGAGTTTCAATGGAAAATACTTGTAAAATAACCTCTTTGTGTGGGAAAAACTCGAGAACCTCATCACCGTGACTAGTCTCACGGGAAAACTCAGTCACACGAGGGGAAAACTTAGTAACTAAAGAATTAGTGTCATGGAAAAAATGAGTCACCGGATGGGAAAACTTTAGTCAATGGACTAGTTTCGATAGCAAAACCTAGTAAAATAACCTCTTTGTGTTGGAATAACTCGATAACCTGGCCACTGTGAGTAGTCTCATAGGAAAACTCTGCCACAGGAGGGGGAAACTTAGTCACTAAGGAATTAGTGCCATGGGACTAATGAGTCAACTAATGGTGAAACCTTTGTCACTGAACGAGTTTCCATGGCGAATCCAATTAAAGTAACCTCTTTGTGTGGGAAAAACTAGAAAACCTTGTCATACGGAGTAGTCTCATTGGAAAACTCAGTCGCAGGAGGGGAAAACTTAGTCACAAAGGAATTCGTGTCAAGGAAAAAATTAGTCACCGGATGGGAAAATTTTACACACCGGACGAGTTTCTGTGGAAAATACTTGTATAATAACTTCCTTGTGTGGGAAAAACTCGAGAACCTCATCACCTTGACTAGTCTCACGGGAAAACTCAGTCACATGAGGGGAAAACTTAGTCACTAAGGAATTAGTGTCATGGGAAAAATGAGTCACCGGATATGAAAACCTTAGTCAATGGACTAGTTTCAATGGCATAACCTAGAAAAATAACCTCTTTGTGTTGGAATAACTCGAAAACCTTGCCACTGTGAGTAGTCTCATGGGAAAACTCAGCCACAGGAGGGGGAAACTTAGTCACAAAGGAATTAGTGCCATGGGACTAATGGGTCAACTAATGGGAAAACCTTAGTCACCGAACGAGTTTCCATGGCAAATCCTAGTAAAATAACCTTTTTGTGGGGGAAAAACTTGAAAACCTTGTCACCACGAGTAGTCTCATCAGAAAACTCAGTCGCGGGAGGGGAAAATTTAGTCACAAAGGAATTCGTGTCATGGAAAAAGTGAGTCACCGGATGGGAAAATTTTACTCACCGGACGAGTTTCAATGGAAAATACTTGTAAAATAACCTCTTTGTGTGGGAAAAACTCGAGAACATCATCACCTTGACTAGTCTCACGGGAAAACTCAGTCACACGAGGGGAAAACTTAGTTACTGAGGAATTAGTGTCATGGGATAAATGAGTCACCGGATGGGAAAACCTTAGTCAATGGACTAGTTTCAATGGTAAAACCTAGTAAAATAACCTCTTTGTGTTGGAATAACTCGAAAACCTAGCCACTGTGAGTAGTCTCATGGGAAAACTCAGCCACAGGAGGGGGAAACTTAGTCACTAAGGAATTAGTGCCATGGGACTAATGAGTCAACTAATGGGAAAACCTTAGTCACCGAAATAGTTTCCATGGCAAATCCTAGTAAAGTAACCTCTTTGTGTGGGAAAAACTAGAAAACCTTGTCACTGTGAGCAGTCTCATTGAAAAAATCAGCCGCGGGAGGGGAAAACTTAGTCACAAAGGAATTCGTGTCATGGAAAAAATGAGTCACCGGATGGGAAAATTTAACTCACCAGACGAGTTTCAATGGAAAATACTTGTAAAATAACCTCTTGTGTGGGAAAAACTCAAGAACCTCATCACCTTGACTAGTCTCACGAGAAAACTCAGCCACACGAGGGGAAAACTTAGTCACTAAGGAATTGGTGTCATGGATAAAATGAGTCACCGGATGGGAAAACCTTAGTCAATGGAGTAGTTTCAATGGCAATACCTAGTAAAATAACCTCTTTGTGTTGGAATAACTCGAAAACCCAGCCATTGTGAATAAGTCTCATGGGAAAACTCAGCCACAGGAGGGGGAAACTTAGTCACTAAGAAATTAGTGCCATGGGACTAATGAGTCAACTAATGGAAAAACCTTAGTACCGGACGAGTTTCCATAGAAAATCCTAGTAAAGTAACCTCTTTGTGTGGGAAAATCAGCCGCAGGAGGGGAAAACTTAGTCCCAAAGGAATTCGTGTCATGGAAAAAGTGAGTCACCGGATGGGAAAATTTTACTCACCGGACGAGTTTCAATAGAAAATACTTGTAAAATAACCTCTTTGTGTGGGAAAAACTCGAGAACCTCATCACCTTGACTAGTCTCACGGGAAAACTCAGTCACACGAGGGGAAAACTTAGTCACTAAGGAATTAGTGTCAGGGGAAAAATGAGTCACAGGAAGGGAAAACCTTAATCAATGGACTAGTTTCAATGGCAAAACCTAGTAAAATAACCTCTTTGTGTTGGAATAACTCGAAAACCCAGC
Source organism: Acmispon strigosus (assembly GCA_030819835.1). Classification (NCBI taxonomy): domain Eukaryota; kingdom Viridiplantae; phylum Streptophyta; class Magnoliopsida; order Fabales; family Fabaceae; genus Acmispon; species Acmispon strigosus. The sequence goes on along the minus strand of JAUAMA010000004.1, from coordinate 17,800,010 downwards.
CACTATGAGTAGTCTCATGTGAAAACTCAGCCACAGGAGGGGGAAATTTAGTCACTAAGGAATTAGTACCATGGCACTAATGAGTCAACTAATGGGAATACCTTAGTCACCGAACGAGTTTCCATGGCAAATCCTAGTTAAATAACCTCTTTGTGTGGGAAGAACTAGAAAACCTTGTCACTGTAAGTAGTCTCATCGGAACACTCAGTCGCAGGAGGGGAAGACTTAGTCACAAAGGAATTCGTGTCATGGAAAAAATGAGTCACCGGATGGGAAAATTTTACGCACCGGACGAGTTTCAATAAAAAATACTTGTAAAATAACGTCTTTGTGTGGGAAAAACTCGTGAACCTCATCACCTTGACTAGTCTCACGGGAAAACTCAGTCACGTGAGGGGAAAACTTAGTCACTAAGGAATTAGTGTCATGGGAAAAATGAGTCACCGAATGGGAAAACCTTCGTCAATGGACTAGTTTCAATGGCAAAACCTAGTAAAATAACCTCTTTGTGTTGGAATAACTCGAAAACCCATCCACTGTAAGTAGTCTCATGGGAAAACACAGCCACAGGATGGGGAAACTTAATCACTAAGGAATTAGTGCCACGGGACTAATGAGTCAACTAATGGGAAATCCTTAGTCACCGAACGAGTTTCCATGGCATATCCTAGTAAAGTAACCTCTTTGTGTGGGAAAAACTAGAAAACCTTGTCACTGTGAGTAGTCTCATCGGAAAACTCAACCGCAGGAGGGGAAAACTTAGTCACAAAGGAATTCATGTCATGTAAAAAGTGAGTCACCGGATGGGAAAATTTTACGCACCGGACGAGTTTCAATAGAAAATACTTGTTAAATAACCTCTTTGGGTGGAAAAACTCGAGAACCTCATCACCTTGACAAGGCTCATGGGAAAACTCAGTCACACGAGGGGAAAACTCAGTCACATGAGGGGAAAACCTTAATCAATGGACTAGTTTCAATGGCAAAACCTAGTATACTAACCTCTTTGTGTTGGAATAACTCGAAAACTCAGTCGCAGGAGGGGAAGACTTAGTCAAAAAGGAATTCCTGTCATGGAAAAAATGAGTCACCGGATTGGAAATTTTTACTCACCGGACGAGTTTCAATGGAAAATACTTGTAAAATAACCTCTTTGTCTGGGAAAAACTCGAGAACCTCATCACCTTGACTAGTCTCACGGGAAAACTCAGTCACACGAGGGGAAAACTTAGTCACAAAGGAATTCGTGTCATGGAAAAAATGAGTCACCGGATTGGAAAATTTTACTCACCGGACGAGTTTCAATGGAAAATACTTGTAAAATAACCTCTTTGTTTGGGAAAAACTCGAGAACCTCATCACCTTGACTAGTCTCACGGGAAAACTCAGTCACACGAGGGGAAAACTTAGTCACTAAGGAATTAGTGTCATGGGAAAATTGAGTTACCGGATGGAAAAACCTTAGTCAATGGACTAGTTTCACAGGCAATACCTAGTAAAATAACCTCTTTGTGTTGGAATAACTCAAGAACCCAGCCGCTTTGAGTAGTCTCATGGGAAAACTCAGCCACAGGAGGGGGAAACTTAGTCACTAAGGAATTAGTGCCATGGGACTAATGAGTCAACTAATGGGAAATCCTTAGTCACCGAACGAGTTTCCAAGGCAAATCCTAGTAAAGTAACCTCTTTGTGTGGGAAAAACTAGAAAACCTTGTCATTGTGAGTAGTCTCATCGAAAAACTCAGCCGCAGGAGGGGAAAACTTAGTCACAAAGGAATTCGTGTCATGGAAATACTAAGTCACCGGATGGGAAAATTTTACTCAACAGACGAGTTTCAATGGAAAATACTTGTAAAATAAACTCTTTGTGTGGGAAAAACTCGAGAACCTCATCACCTTGACTAGTCTCGCGAGAAAACTCAGTCACATGTGGGGAAAACTTAGTCAATAAGGAATTAGTGTCATGGGAAAAATGAGTCACCGGGTTGGAAAACCTTAGTCAATGGACTAGTTTCAATGGCAAAACCTAGTAAAATAACCTCTTTGTGTTGGAATAACTCGAAAACCTGGCCACTGTGAGTAGTCTCATGGGAAAACTCAGCCACGGGAAGGGGAAACTTAGTCACTAAGGAATTAGTGCCATGGGACTAATGAGTCAACTAATGGGAAAACCTTAGTCACCGAACGAGTTTCCATGGCAAATCCAAGTAAAGTAACATCTTTGTGTGGGAAAAACTAGAAAACCTTGTCACCGTGAGTAGTCTCATCGGAAAACTCAGTTGCTGGAGTGGAAAACTTAGTCACAAAGTAATTCGTGTCATGGAAAAAATGAGTCACCGGATGGGAAAATTTTACTCACCGGACGAGTTTCAATGAAAAATACTTGTAAAATAACCTCTTTGTGTGGGAAAAACTCGTGAACCTCATCACCTTGACTAGTCTCACGGGAAAACCCAGTCACGTGAGGGGAAAACTTAGTTACTAAGGAATTAGTGTCTTGGGAAAAATGAGTCACCGGATGGGAAAACCTTCACCGATGGACTAGTTTCAATGGCAAAACCTAGGAAACTAACCTCTTTGTGTTGGAATAACTCGAAAACCTGGCCACTGTGAGTAGTCGCATGGGAAAACTCAGCCACAGGAGGGGGAAACTTAGTCACTAAGGAATTAGTGCCATGGGACTAATTAGTCAACTAATGGGAAAACCTTAGTCACCGAACGAGTTTCCATGGCAAATCCAAGTAAAGTAACATCTTTGTGTGGGAAAAACTAGAAAACCTTATCACTGTGAGTAGTCTCATCGGAAAATTCAGTTGCTGGAGAGGAAAACTTAGTCACAAAGTAATTCGTGTCATGGAAAAACTGAGTCACCGTATGGGAAAATTTTACTCACCGGACGAGTTTCAATGGAAAATACTTGTAAAATAACCTCTTTGTGTGGGAAAAACTCGAGAACCTCACCACGTTGACTAGTCTCACGGGAAAACTCAATCACATGAGGGGAAAACTTAGTCACTAAGGAATTAGTGTCATGGGAAAAATGAGTCACCGGATGGGAAAACCTTAGTCAATGGACTAGTTTCAATGGAAAAACCTAGTTAAATAACCTCTTTGTGTTGGAATAACTCGAAAACCTGGCCACTGTGAGTAGTCTCATGGGAAAACTCAGCCACAGGAGGGGGAAACTTAGTCACTAAGTAATTAGTGCCATGGGACGAATGAGTCAACTAATGGGAAAACCTTAGTCACCGAACGAGTTTACATGGCAAATCCTAGTAAAATAACCTCTTTGTGTGGGAAAAACTAGAAAACCTTGTCACTGTGAGTAGTCTCATCGGAAAAATCAGTTGCTGGAGTGGAAAACTTAGTCACAAAGTAATTCGTGTCATGGAAAAAATGAGTCGCCGGATGGGAAAAGTTTACTCACCGGACGAGTTTCAAAGAAAAATACTTATAAAATAACCTCTTTGTGTGGGAAAAACTCGAGAACCTCACCACGTTGACTAGTCTCACGGGAAAACTCAATCACATGAGGGGAAAACTTAGTCACTAAGGAATTAGTGTCATGGGAAAAATGAGTCACCGGATGGGAAAACCTTAGTCAATGGACTAGTTTCAATGGAAAAACCTAGTTAAATAACCTCTTTGTGTTGGAATAACTCGAAAACCTGGCCACTGTGAGTATCTCATGGAAAACTCAGCCACAGGAGGGGGAAACTTAGTCACTAAGTAATTAGTGCCATGGGACTAATGAGTCAACTAATGGGAAAACCTTAGTCACCGAACGAGTTTCAATGGCAAATCCTAGTAAAATAACCACTTTGTGTGGGAAAAACTAGAAAACCTTGTCACTGTGAGTAGTCTCATCGGAAAACTCAGTCGCGGTTGGGGAAAATTTAGTAACAAAGGAATTCGTGTCATGGATAAAATGAGTCACCGGATGGGAAAATTTTACTTACCGGACGAGTTTCAATGGAAAATACTTGTAAAATAACCTCTTTGTGTGGGAAAAACTCGAGAACCTCACCACGTTGACTAGTCTCACGGGTAAACTAAGTCACATGAGGGGTAAACTTAGTCACTAAGGAATTAGTGTCATGGGAAAAATGAGTCACCGGATGGGAAAACCTTAGTCAATGGACTAGTTTCAATGGCTAAACCTAGTAAAATAACCTCTTTGTGTTGGAATAACTCGAAAACCTTGCCACTGTGAGTAGTCTCATGGGAAAACTCAGTCACCGGAGGGGAAAACTTAGTCACTAAGTAATTAGTGCCATGGGACTAATGAGTCAACTAATGGGAAAACCTTAGTCACCGAACGAGTTTCCATGGCAAATCCTAGTAAAATAACCTCTTTGTGTGGGAAAAACTAGAAAACCTTGTCACTGTGAGTAGTCTCATCGGAAAACTCAGTTGCTGGAGTGGAAAACTTAGTCACAAAGGAATTCGTGTCATGGAAAAAATGAGTCACCGGATGGGAAAATTTTACTCACCAGACGAGTTTCAATGGAAAATACTTGTAAAATAACCTCTTTGTGTGGGAAAAACTCGAGAACCTCACCACGTTGACTAGTCTCACGGGTAAACTAAGTCACATGAGGGGAAAACTTAGTCACTAAGGAATTAGTATCATGGAAAAAATGAGTCACCGGATGGGAAAATCTTAGTCAATGGACTAGTTTCAATGGCAATCCCTAGTTAAATAACTTCTTTGTGTTGGAATAACACGAAAACCTGGCCACTGTGAGTAGTCTCATGGGAAAACTCAGCCACAGGAGGGGGAAACTTAGTCACTAAGGAATTAGTGCCATTGGACTATTGAGTCAACTAATGGGAAGACCTTAGTCACCGAACGAGTTTCCATGGCAAATCCAAGTAAAGTAACATCTTTGTGTGGGAAAAACTAGAAAACCTTGTCACTGTGAGTAGTCTCATCGGAAAACTCAGTCACGGGTGGGGAAAACTTTGTCATAAAGGAATTCGTGTCATGGAAAAAATGAGTCACCGGATGGGAAAATTTTACTCACCGGACGAGTTTCAAAGGAAAATACTTGTAAAATAACCTCTTTGTGTGGGAAAAACTCGAGAACCTCATCACCTTGACTAGTCTCACGGGAAAACTCAAGCACGTGAGGGGAAAACTTAGTCACTAAGGAATTAGTGTCATGGGAAAAATGAGTCACCGGATGGGAAAACCTTAGTCAATGGACTAGTTTCAATGGCAAAACCTAGTAAAATAACCTCTTTGTGTTGGAATAACTCGAAAACCTGGCCACTGTGAGTAGTCTCATGGGAAAACTCAGCCACAGGAGGGGGAAACTTAGTCACTAAGTAATTAGTGCCATGGGACTAATGAGTCAACTAATGGGAAAACCTTAGTCACCGAACGAGTTTCCATGGAAAATCCTAGTAAAATAACCTCTTTAAATGGGAAAAACTAGAAAACCTTGTCACTGTAAATAGTCTCATCGGAAAACTCAGTCGCGGGAGGGGAAAACATAGTCACAAAGGCAATCGTTTTATGGAAAAAAATGAGTCACCGGATGGGAAAATTTTACTCACCTGACGAGTTTCAATGGAAAATAGTTGTAAAATAACCTCTTTGTGTGGGAAAAACTCGAGAACCTCACCACCTTCACTAGTCTCGCAGGAAAACTCAGTTACATGAGGGGAAAACTTAGTGACTAAGGAATTATTGTCATGGGAAAAATGAGTCACCGGATGGGAAATCCTTAGTCAATGGACTAGTTTCAATGGCAAAACCTAGTAAAATAACCTCTTTTTGTTGGAATAACTCGAAAACCTTGCCACTGTGAGTAGTCTCATGGGAAAACTCAGCCACAGGAGGGGGAAACTTAGTCACTAAGGAATTAGTGACATGGGACTATTGAGTCAACTAATGGGAAGACCTTAGTCACCGAACGAGTTTCCATGGCAAATCCAAGTAAAGTAACATCTTTGTGTGGGAAAAACTAGAAAACCTTGTCACTGTGAGTAGTCTCATCGGAAAACTCAGTCGCGGGAGGGGAAAACTTAGTCACAAAGGCATTCGTTTTATGGAAAAAAAATGAGTCACCGGATGGGAAAATTTTACTCACCTGACGAATTTCAATGGAAAATACTTGTAAAATAACCTCTTTGTGTGGGAAAAACTCGAGAACCTCGCCACCTTCACTAGTCTCCTGGGAAAAGTCAGTCACGTGAGGGGAAAACTTAGTCACTAAGGAATTAGTGTCATAGGAAAAATGAGTCACCGGATGGGAAATCCTTAGTCTATGGACTAGTTTCAATGGCAAAACCTAGTAAAATAACCTCTTTGTGTTGGAATAACTCGAAAACCTGGCCACTGTGAGTAGTCTAATGGGAAAACTCAGCCACAGGAGGGGGAAACTTAGTCACTAAGGAATTAGTGCCATGGGACTATTGAGTCAACTAATGGGAAGACCTTAGTCACCGAACGAGTTTCCATGGCAAATCCAAGTAAAGTAACATCTTTGTGTGGGAAAAACTAGAAAACCTTGTCACTGTGAGTAGTCTCATCGGAAAACTCAGTCACGGGAGGGGAAAACTTTGTCATAAAGGAATTCGTGTCATGGAAAAAATGAGTCACCAGATGCGAAAATTTTACTTACCGGACGAGTTTCAATGGAAAATACTTGTAAAATAACCTCTTTGTGTGGGAAAAACTCGAGAACCTCATCACCTTGACTAGTCTCACGGGAAAACTCAAGCACGTGAGGGGAAAACTTAGTCACTAAGAAATTAGTGTCATGGGAAAAATGAGTCACCGGATGGGAAAACCTTAGTGAATGGACTAGTTTCAATGGCAAAACCTAGTAAAATAACCTCTTTGTGTTGGAATAACTCGAAAACCTGGCCACTGTGAGTAGTCTCATGGGAAAACTCAGCCACAGGAGGGGGAAACTTAGTGACTAAGGAATTAGTGCCATGGGACTAATGAGTCAACTAATGGGAAATCCTTAGTCACCGAACGAGTTTCCACGGCAAATCCTAGTAAAGTAACTTCTTTGTGTGGGAAAAATTAGAAAACCTTGTCATTGTGATTAGTCTCATCGGAAAACTCATTCGCGGGAGTGGAAAACTTAGTCACGAAGGAATACGGGTCATGGAAAAAATGAGTCACCGGATGGTAAAATTTTACTCACCGGACGAGTTTCAATGGAAAATAATTGTAAAATAACCTCTTTGTGTGGGAAAAACTCGAGAACCTCATCACCTTGACTAGTCTCACGGGAAAACTCAGTCACGTGAGGGGAAAACTTAGTCACTAAGAAATTAGTGTCATGGGAAAAATGAGTCACCGGATGGGAAAACCTTAGTCAATGGACTAGTTTCAATGGCAAAACCTAGTAAAATAACCTTTTTGTGTTGGAATAACTCGAAAACCTGGCCACTGTGAGTAGTCTCATGGGAAAACCTAGCCAAAGGAGGGGAAAACTCAGTCACTAAGGAATTAGTGCCATGGGACTAATGGGTCAACTAATGGGAAAACTTTAGTCACCGAATGAGTTTCCGTGGAAAATCCTAGTAAAATAATCTCTTTGAATTGGAAAAACTAGAAAACCTTGTCAGTGTGAGTAGTCTCATCGGAAAACTCAATCGCGGGAGGGGAAAACTTAGTCACAAAGGAATTCGTGTCATGGAAAAAATGAGTCACCGGATGGGAAAGTTTTACTCACCGGACGAGTTTCAATGGAAAATACTTGTAAAATAACCTCTTTGTGTGGGAAAAACTAGAGAACCTCATCACCTTGACTAGTCTCACGGGAAAACTCAGTCACATGAGGGGAAAACTTAGTCACTAAGGAATTAGTGTCATGGGAAAAATGAGTCACCGGATGGGAAAACCTTAGTCAATGGACTCGTTTCAATGGCAAAACCTAGTAAAATAACCTCTTTGTGTTGGAATAACTCGAAAACCTGGCCACTGTGAGTAGTCTCATGGGAAAACTCAGCCACAGGAGGGGGAAACTTAGTCACTAAGGAATTAGTTCCATGGGACTAATGAGTCAACTAATGGGAAAACTTTAGTCACCGAACGTGTTTCCATGGCAAGTCTTAGCAAAGTAACATCTTTGTGTGGGAAAAACTAGAAATCCTTGTCACTGTGAGTAGTCTCAACGGAACACTCAGTCGCGGAGGGGAAAACTTAGTCATAAAGGAATTCGTTTTATGGAAAAAATGAGTCACCGGATGGGAAAATTTTACTCACCGGACGAGTTTCAATGGAAAAAACTTGTAAAATAACCTCTTTGTGTGGGAAAAACTCGAGAACCTCATCACCTTGACTAGTCTCACGGGAAAACTCAATCACGTGAGGGGAAAACTTAGTCTCTAAGGAATTAGTGTCATGGGAAAAATGAGTCACCGGATGGGAAAACCTTAGTCAATGGACTGGTTTCAATGGCAAAACCTAGTAAAATAACCTCTTTGTGTTGGAATAACGCGAAAACCTGGCCACTGTGACTAGTCTCCTGGGAAAACTCAGCCACAAGAGGGGGAAACTTAGTCACTAAGGAATTAGTGCCATGGGACTAATGAGTCAACTAATGGGAAAACCTTAGTCACCGAACGAGTTTCCATGGCAAATCGTAGTAAAGTAACATCTTTGTGTGGGAAAAACTAGAAAACCTTGTCACTGTGAGTAGTCTCATTGGAAAACTCAGTCGAAGGAGGGGAAAACTTAGTCACAAAGGAATTCGTTTTATGGAAAAAATGAGTCACCGGATGGGAAAATTTTACTCACCGGACGAGTTTCAATGGAAAATACTTGTAAAATAACCTCTTTGTGTGGGAAAAACTCGAGAACCTCATCACCTTGACTAGTCTCACGGGAAAACTCAATCACGTGAGGGGAAAACTTAGTCTCTAAGGAATTAGTGTCATGGGAAAAATGAGTCACCGGATGGGAAAACCTTAGTCAATGGACTGGTTTCAATGGCAAAACCTAGTAAAATAACCTCTTTGTGTTGGAATAACGCGAAAACCTGGCCACTGTGACTAGTCTCCTGGGAAAACTCAGCCACAAGAGGGGGAAACTTAGTCACTAAGGAATTAGTGCCATGGGACTAATGAGTCAACTAATGGGAAAACCTTAGTCACCGAACGAGTTTCCATGGCAAATCGTAGTAAAGTAACATCTTTGTGTGGGAAAAACTAGAAAACCTTGTCACTGTGAGTAGTCTCATTGGAAAACTCAGTCGAAGGAGGGGAAAACTTAGTCACAAAGGAATTCGTTTTATGGAAAAAATGAGTCACCGGATGGGAAAATTTTACTCACCGGACGAGTTTCAATGGAAAATACTTGTAAAATAACCTCTTTGTGTGGGAAAAACTCGAGAACCTCATCGCCTTGACTAGTCTCACGGGAAAACTCAATCACGTGAGGGGAAAACTTAGTCTCTAAGGAATTAGTGTCATGGGAAAAATGATTCACCGGATGGGAAAACCTTAGTCAATGGACTAGTTTCAATGGCAAAACCTAGTAAAATAACCTCTTTGTGTTGGAATAACTCGAAAACCTGGCCACTGTGAGTAGTCTCATGGGAAAACTCAGCCACAAGAGGGGGAAACTTAGTCACTAAGGAATTAGTGCCATGGGACTAATGAGTCAACTAATGGGAAAACCTTAGTCACCGAACGAGTTTCCATGGCAAATCGTAGTAAAGTAACATCTTTGTGTGGGAAAAACTAGAAAACCTTGTCACTGTGAGTAGTCTCATTGGAAAACTCAGTCGAAGGAGGGGAAAACTTAGTCACAAAGGAATTCGTTTTATGGAAAAAATGAGTCACCGGATGGGAAAATTTTACTCACCGGACGAGTTTCAATGGAAAATACTTGTAAAATAACCTCTTTGTGTGGGAAAAACTCGAGAACCTCATCGCCTTTACTAGTCTCACGGGAAAACTCAATCACGTGAGGGGGAAACTTAGTCTCTAAGGAATTAGTGTCATGGGAAAAATGATTCACCGGATGGGAAAACCTTAGTCAATGGACTAGTTTCAATGGCAAAACCTAGTAAAATAACCTCTTTGTGTTGGAATAACTCGAAAACCTGGCCACTGTGAGTAGTCTCATGGGAATACTCAGCCACAAGAGGGGGAAACTTAGTCACTAAGGAATTAGTGCCATGGGACTAATGAGTCAACTAATGGGAAAACCTTAGTCACCGAACGAGTTTCCATGGCAAATCGTAGTAAAGTAACATCTTTGTGTGGGAAAAACTAGAAAACCTTGTCACTGTGAGTAGTCTCATTGGAAAACTCAGTCGAAGGAGGGGAAAACTTAGTCACAAAGGAATTCGTTTTATGGAAAAAATGAGTCACCGGATGGGAAAATTTTACTCACCGGACGAGTTTCAATGGAAAATACTTGTAAAATAACCTCTTTGTGTGGGAAAAACTCGAGAACCTCATCACCTTGACTAGTCTCACGGGAAAACTCAGTCACGTGAGGGGAATACTTAATCACTAAGAAATTAGTGTCATGGGAAAAATGAGTCACCGGATGGGAAAACCTTACTCAACGGACTAGTTTCAATGGCAAAACCTAGTAAATTAACCTCTTTGTGTTTGAATAACTCGAAAACCTGGCCACTGTGAGTAGTCTCATGGGAAAACTCAGCCAAAGGAGGGGAAAACTCAGTCACTAAGGAATTAGTGCCATGGGACTAATGAGTCAACTAATGGGAAAACTTTAGTCACCGAATGAGTTTCCATGGAAAATCCTAGTAAAATAACCTCTTTGAATTGGAAAAACTAGAAAACCTTGTCACTGTGAGTAGTCTCATCGGAAAACTCAATCGCGCGAGGGGAAAACTTAGTCATAAAGGAATTCGTGTCATGGAAAAAATGAGTCACCGAATGGGAAAGTTTTACTCACCGGACGAGTTTCAATGGAAAATACTTGTAAAATAACCTCTTTGTGTGGGAAAAACTAGAGAACCTCATCACCTTGACTAGTCTCACGGGAAAACCCAGTCACATGAGGGGAAAACTTAGTCACTAAGGAATTAGTGTCATGGGAAAAATGAGTCACCGGATGGGAAAACCTTAGTCAATGGACTCGTTTCAATGGCAAAACCTAGTAAAATAACCTCTTTGTGTTGGAATAACTAGAAAACCTGGCCACTGTGAGTAGTCTCATGGGAAAACTCAGCCAAAGGAGGGGAAAACTCAGTCACTAAGGAATTAGTTCCATGGGACTAATGAGTCAAGTAATGGGAAAACTTTAGTCACCGAACGTGTTTCCATGGCAAGTCTTAGTAAAGTATCATCATCTTTGTGTGGGAAAAACTAGAAATCCTTGTCACTGTGAGTAGTCTCAACGGAATACTCAGTCGCAGGAGGGGAAAACTTAGTCATAAAGGAATTCGTTTTATGGAAAAAAATGAGTCACCGGATGGGAAAATTTTACTCACCGGAAGAGTTTCAATGGAAAATACTTGTAAAATAACCTCTTTGTGTGGGAAAAACTCGAGAACCTCATCACCTTGACTAGTCTCACGGGAAAACTCAATCACGTGAGGGGAAAACTTAGTCTCTAAGGAATTAGTGTCATGGGAAAAATGAGTCACCGGATGGGAAAACCTTAGTCAATGGACTCGTTTCAATGGCAAAACCTAGTAAAATAACCTCTTTGTGTTGGAATAACGCGAAAACCTGGCCACTGTGACTAGTCTCCTGGGAAAACTCAGCCACAAGAGGGGGAAACTTAGTCACTAAGGAATTAGTGCCATGGGACTAATGAGTCAACTAATGGGAAAACCTTAGTCACCGAACGAGTTTCCATGGCAAATCGTAGTAAAGTAACATCTTTGTGTGGGAAAAACTAGAAAACCTTGTCACTGTGAGTAGTCTCATTGGAAAACTCAGTCGAAGGAGGGGAAAACTTAGTCACAAAGGAACTCGTTTTATGGAAAAAATGAGTCACCGGATGGGAAAATTTTACTCACCGGACGAGTTTCAATGGAAAATACTTGTAAAATAACCTCTTTGTGTGGGAAAAACTCGAGAACCTCATCGCCTTGACTAGTCTCACGGGAAAACTCAATCACGTGAGGGGAAAACTTAGTCTCTAAGGAATTAGTGTCATGGGAAAAATGATTCACCGGATGGGAAAACCTTAGTCAATGGACTAGTTTCAATGGCAAAACCTAGTAAAATAACCTCTTTGTGTTGGAATAACTCGAAAACCTGGCCACTGTGAGTAGTCTCATGGGAAAACTCAGCCACAAGAGGGGGAAACTTAGTCACTAAGGAATTAGTGCCATGGGACTAATGAGTCAACTAATGGGAAAACCTTAGTCACCGAACGAGTTTCCATGGCAAATCGTAGTAAAGTAACATCTTTGTGTGGGAAAAACTAGAAAACTTGTCACTGTGAGTAGTCTCATTGGAAAACTCAGTCGAAGGAGGGGAAAACTTAGTCACAAAGGAATTCGTTTTATGGAAAAAATGAGTCACCGGATGGGAAAATTTTACTCACCGGACGAGTTTCAATGGAAAATACTTGTAAAATAACCTCTTTGTGTGGGAAAAACTCGAGAACCTCATCGCCTTTACTAGTCTCACGGGAAAACTCAATCACGTGAGGGGGAAACTTAGTCTCTAAGGAATTAGTGTCATGGGAAAAATGATTCACCGGATGGGAAAACCTTAGTCAATGGACTAGTTTCAATGGCAAAACCTAGTAAAATAACCTCTTTGTGTTGGAATAACTCGAAAACCTGGCCACTGTGAGTAGTCTCATGGGAATACTCAGCCACAAGAGGGGGAAACTTAGTCACTAAGGAATTAGTGCCATGGGACTAATGAGTCAACTAATGGGAAAACCTTAGTCACCGAACGAGTTTCCATGGCAAATCGTAGTAAAGTAACATCTTTGTGTGGGAAAAACTAGAAAACCTTGTCACTGTGAGTAGTCTCATTGGAAAACTCAGCCGAAGGAGGGGAAAACTTAGTCACAAAGGAATTCGTTTTATGGAAAAAATGAGTCACCGGATGGGAAAATTTTACTCACCGGACGAGTTTCAATGGAAAATACTTGTAAAATAACCTCTTTGTGTGGGAAAAACTCGAGAACCTCATCACCTTGACTAGTCTCACGGGAAAACTCAGTCACGTGAGGGGAATACTTAATCACTAAGAAATTAGTGTCATGGGAAAAATGAGTCACCGGATGGGAAAACCTTACTCAACGGACTAGTTTCAATGGCAAAACCAAGTAAATTAACCTCTTTGTGTTTGAATAACTCGAAAACCTGGCCACTGTGAGTAGTCTCATGGGAAAACTCAGCCAAAGGAGGGGAAAACTCAGTCACTAAGGAATTAGTGCCATGGGACTAATGAGTCAACTAATGGGAAAACTTTAGTCACCGAATGAGTTTCCATGGAAAATCCTAGTAAAATAACCTCTTTGAATTGGAAAAACTAGAAAACCTTGTCACTGTGAGTAGTCTCATCGGAAAACTCAATCGCGCGAGGGGAAAACTTAGTCACAAAGGAATTCGTGTCATGGAAAAAATGAGTCACCGAATGGGAAAGTTTTACTCACCGGACGAGTTTCAATGGAAAATACTTGTAAAATAACCTCTTTGTGTGGGAAAAACTAGAGAACCTCATCACCTTGACTAGTCTCACGGGAAAACCCAGTCACATGAGGGGAAAACTTAGTCACTAAGGAATTAGTGTCATGGGAAAAATGAGTCACCGGATGGGAAAACCTTAGTCAATGGACTCGTTTCAATGGCAAAACCTAGTAAAATAACCTCTTTGTGTTGGAATAACTAGAAAACCTGGCCACTGTGAGTAGTCTCATGGGAAAACTCAGCCAAAGGAGGGGAAAACTCAGTCACTAAGGAATTAGTTCCATGGGACTAATGAGTCAAGTAATGGGAAAACTTTAGTCACCGAACGTGTTTCCATGGCAAGTCTTAGTAAAGTATCATCATCTTTGTGTGGGAAAAACTAGAAATCCTTGTCACTGTGAGTAGTCTCAACGGAACACTCAGTCGCAGGAGGGGAAAACTTAGTCATAAAGGAATTCGTTTTATGGAAAAAAATGAGTCACCGGATGGGAAAATTTTACTCACCGGAAGAGTTTCAATGGAAAATACTTGTAAAATAACCTCTTTGAGTGGGAAAAACTCGAGAACCTCATCACCTTGACTAGTCTCACGGGAAAACTCAATCACGTGAGGGGAAAACTTAGTCTCTAAGGAATTAGTGTCATGGGAAAAATGAGTCACCGGATGGGAAAACCTTAGTCAATGGACTCGTTTCAATGGCAAAACCTAGTAAAATAACCTCTTTGTGCTGGAATAACGCGAAAACCTGGCCACTGTGACTAGTCTCCTGGGAAAACTCAGCCACAAGAGGGGGAAACTTAGTCACTAAGGAATTAGTGCCATGGGACTAATGAGTCAACTAATGGGAAAACCTTAGTCACCGAACGAGTTTCCATGTCAAATCGTAGTAAAGTAACATCTTTGTGTGGGAAAAACTAGAAAACCTTGTCACTGTGAGTAGTCTCATTGGAAAACTCAGTCGAAGGAGGGGAAAACTTAGTCACAAAGGAAGTCGTTTTATGGAAAAAATGAGTCACCGGATGGGAAAATTTTACTCACCGGACGAGTTTCAATGGAAAATACTTGTAAAATAACCTCTTTGTGTGGGAAAAACTCGAGAACCTCATCGCCTTGACTAGTCTCACGGGAAAACTCAATCACGTGAGGGGAAAACTTAGTCTCTAAGGAATTAGTGTCATGGGAAAAATGATTCACCGGATGGGAAAACCTTAGTCAATGGACTAGTTTCAATGGAAAAACCTAGTAAAATAACCTCTTTGTGTTGGAATAACGCGAAAACCTGGCCACTGTGACTAGTCTCCTGGGAAAACTCATCCACAAGAGGGGGAAACTTAGTCACTAAGGAATTAGTGCCATGGGACTAATGAGTCAACTAATGGGAAAACCTTAGTCACCGAACGAGTTTCCATGGCAAATCGTAGTAAAGTAACATCTTTGTGTGGGAAAAACTAGAAAACCTTGTCACTGTGAGTAGTCTCATTGGAAAACTCAGTCGAAGGAGGGGAAAACTTAGTCACAAAGGAAGTCGTTTTTTATGGAAAAAATGAGTCACCGGATGGGAAAATTTTACTCACCGGACGAGTTTCAATGGAAAATACTTGTAAAATAACCTCTTTGTGTGGGAAAAACTCGAGAACCTCATCGCCTTGACTAGTCTCACGGGAAAACTCAATCACGTGAGGGGAAAACTTAGTCTCTAAGGAATTAGTGTCATGGGAAAAATGATTCACCGGATGGGAAAACCTTAGTCAATGGACTAGTTTCAATGGCAAAACCTAGTAAAATAACCTCTTTGTGTTGGAATAACTCGAAAACCTGGCCACTGTGAGTAGTCTCATGGGAAAACTCAGCCACAAGAGGGGGAAACTTAGTCACTAAGGAATTAGTGCCATGGGACTAATGAGTCAACTAATGGGAAAACCTTAGTCACCGAACGAGTTTCCATGGCAAATCGTAGTAAAGTAACATCTTTGTGTGGGAAAAACTAGAAAACCTTGTCACTGTGAGTAGTCTCATTGGAAAACTCAGTCGAAGGAGGGGAAAACTTAGTCACAAAGGAATTCGTTTTATGGAAAAAATGAGTCACCGGATGGGAAAATTTTACTCACCGGACGAGTTTCAATGGAAAATACTTGTAAAATAACCTCTTTGTGTGGGAAAAACTCGAGAACCTCATCGCCTTGACTAGTCTCACGGGAAAACTCAATCACGTGAGGGGAAAACTTAGTCTCTAAGGAATTAGTGTCATGGGAAAAATGATTCACCGGATGGGAAAACCTTAGTCAATGGACTAGTTTCAATGGCAAAACCTAGTAAAATAACCTCTTTGTGTTGGAATAACTCGAAAACCTGGCCACTGTGAGTAGTCTCATGGGAATACTCAGCCACAAGAGGGGGAAACTTAGTCACTAAGGAATTAGTGCCATGGGACTAATGAGTCAACTAATGGGAAAACCTTAGTCACCGAACGAGTTTCCATGGCAAATCGTAGTAAAGTAACATCTTTGTGTGGGAAAAACTAGAAAACCTTGTCACTGTGAGTAGTCTCATTGGAAAACTCAGTCGAAGGAGGGGAAAACTTAGTCACAAAGGAATTCGTTTTATGGAAAAAATGAGTCACCGGATGGGAAAGTTTTACTCACCGGACGAGTTTCAATGGAAAATACTTGTAAAATAACCTCTTTGTGTGGGAAAAACTAGAGAACCTCATCACCTTGACTAGTCTCACGGGAAAACCCAGTCACGTGAGGGGAAAACTTAGTCACTAAGGAATTAGTGTCATGGGAAAAATGAGTCACCGGATGGGAAAACCTTAGTCAATGGACTCGTTTCAATGGCAAAACCTAGTAAAATAACCTCTTTGTGTTGGAATAACTCGAAAACCTGGCCACTGTGAGTAGTCTCATGGGAAAACTCAGCCACAGGAGGGGGAAACTTAGTCACTAAGGAATTAGTTCCATGGGACTAATGAGTCAACTAATGGGAAAACTTTAGTCACAGAACGTGTTTCCATGGCAAGTCTTAGTAAAGTATCATCTTTGTGTGGGAAAAACTAGAAATCCTTGTCACTGTGAGTAGTCTCAACGGAACACTCAGTCGCAGGAGGGGGAAACTTAGTCATAAAGGAATTCGTTTTAAGGAAAAAATGAGTCACCGGATGGGAAAATTTTACTCACCGGACGAGTTTCAATGGAAAATACTTGTAAAATAACCTCTTTGTGTGGGAAAAACTCGAGAACCTCATCACCTTGACTTGTCTCACGGGAAAACTCAATCACGTGAGGGGAAAACTTAGTCTCTAAGGAATTAGTGTCATGGGAAAAATGAGTCACCGGATGGGAAAACCTTAGTCAGTTGACTATTTCAATGGAAAAACTTAGTAAAATAATCTGTGTTGGAATAACTCGAAAACCTAGCCACTGTGAGTAGTCTCACTGGATACTTCAGCCACAGGAGGGGGAAACTTAGTCACTAAGAAATTAGTGCCATGGGACTAATGAGTCAAGTAATGGGAAAACCTTAGTCACCGAACGAGTTTCCATGGCAAATCCTAGTAAAATAACCTCTTTGTGTGGGAAACACTAGAAAACCTTGTCACTGTGAGTAGTCTCATAGGAAAACTCGGCCGGAGGAGGGGAAAACTTAGACACAAAGGAATTCGTGTCATGTAAAAAATAAGTCACCGGATGGGAAAAGTTTACTAACAAGACGAGTTTCAATGGAAAATACATGTAAAATAACCTCTTTGTGTGGGAAAAACTCGAGAACCTCATCACATTGACTAGTCTCACAGGAAAACTGAGTCACACGAGGGGAAAACTTAGTCACTAAGGAATTAGTGTCATGGGAAAAATGAGACACCGGATGGGAAAACCTTAGTCAATGGACTAGTTTCAATGGCAAAACCTAGTAAAATAACCTCTTTGTGTTGGAATAACTCAAAAACCTAGCCACTGTGAGTAGTCTCATGGGAAACTTCAGCCACAGGAGGGGGAAACTTAGTCACTAAGGAATTAGTGTCTTGGGAAAAATGAGTCACCGGATGGGAAAACCTTAGTCAATTGACTATTTCAATGGAAAAACTTAGTAAAATAACCTCTCTGTGTTGGAATAACTCGAAAACCTAGCCACTGTGAGTAGTCTCACGGGATACTTCAGCCACAGGAGGGGGAAACTTAGTCACTAAGAAATTAGTGCCATGGGACTAATGAGTCAAGTAATGGGAAAACCTTAGTCACCGAACGAGTTTCCATGGCAAATCCTAGTAAAATAACCTCTTTGTGTGGGAAAAACTAGAAAACCTTGTCACTGTGAGTAGTCTCATCGGAAAACTCAGTCGCAGGAGGGGAAAACTTAGTCACAAAAGAATTCATGTCATCGAAAAAATGAGTCACCGGATGGGAAAATTTTACTCACCGGACGAGTTTCAATGGATAATACATGTAAAATAACCTCTTTGTGTGGGAAAAACTCGAGAACCTCATCCCCTTGACTAGTGTCACGGGAAAACTCAGCCACACGAGGGGAAAACTTAGTCACTAAGGAATTAGGGTCATGGGAAAAATGAGTCACCGGATGGGAGAACCTTAGTCAGTTGACTATTTTAATGGAAAAACTTAGTAAAATAACCTCTCTGTGTTGGAATAACTCGAAAACCTAGCCACTGTGAGTAGTCTCACGGGATACTTCAGCCACAGGAGGGGGAAACTTAGTCACTAAGAAATTAGTGCCATGGGACTAATGAGTCAAGTAATGGGAAAACCTTAGTCACCGAACGAGTTTCCATGGCAAATCCTAGTAAAATAACCTCTTTGTGTGGGAAACACTAGAAAACCTTGTCACTGTGAGTAGTCTCATCGGAAAACTCGGCCGGAGGAGGGGAAAACTTAGACACAAAGGAATTCGTGTCATGTAAAAAATCAGTCACCGGATGGGAAATTTTACTCACCAGACGAATTTCAATGGAAAATACATGTAAAATAACCTCTTTGTGTGGGAAAAACTCGAGAACCTCATCACCTTGACTAGTCTCACAGGAAAACTGAGTCACACGAGGGGAAAACTTAGTCACTAAGGAATTAGTGTCATGGGAAAAATGAGTCACCGGATGGGAAAACCTTAGTCAATGGACTAGTTTCAATGGCAAAACCTAGTAAAATAACCTCTTTGTGTTGGAATAACTCAAAAACCTAGCCACTGTGAGTAGTCTCATAGGAAACTTCAGCCACAGGAGGGGGAAACTTAGTCACTAAGGAATTAGTGTCAAGGGAAAAATGAGTCACCGGATGGGAAAACCTTAGTCAATTGACTATTTCAATGGAAAAACTTAGTAAAATAACCTCTCTGTGTTGGAATAACTCGAAAACCAAGCCACTGTGAGTAGTCTCACGGGATACTTCAGCCACAGGAGGGGGAAACTTAGTCACTAAGAAATTAGTGCCATGGGACTAATGAGTCAAGTAATGGAAAAACCTTAGTCACCGAACGAGTTTCCATGGCAAATCCTAGTAAAATAACCTCTTTGTGTGGGAAACACTAGAAAACCTTGTCACTGTGAGTAGTCTCATCGGAAAACTCGGCCGGAGGAGGGGAAAACTTAGACACAAAGGAATTCGTGTCATGTAAAAAATGAGTCACCGGATGGGAAAATTTTACTCACCAGACGAGTTTCAATGGAAAATACATGTAAAATAACCTCTTTGTGTGGGAAAAACTCGAGAACCTCATCACCTTGACTAGTCTCACGGGAAAACTTAGTCACACGAGGGGAAAACTTTGTCACTAAGGAATTAGTGTCATGGGAAAAATGAGTCACCGGATGGAAAAATTTTACTTACCGGACAAGTTGCAATGGAAAAACCTAGTAAAATAACCTCTTTGTGTGGGAAAAACTCGAGAACCTCATCACCTTGACTAGTGTGACGGGAAAACTCAGTCACACGAGGGGAAAACTTAGTCACTAAGGAATTAGTGTCATGAGACTAATGAGTCACCGGATGGGAAAACCTAAGTCAATGGACTAGTTTCAATGGAAAAACCTAGTAAAATAACCTCCTTGTGTTGGAATAACTCGAAAACCTAGCCACTCTGAGTAGTCTCATGGGAAACTTCAGCCACAGGAGGGGGAAACTTAGTCACTAAGGAATTAGTGCCATGGGACTAATGAGTCAAGTAATGGGAAAACCTTAGTCACCGAACGAGTTTCCATGGCAAATCCTAGTAAAATAACCTCTTTATGTGGGAAATACTAGAAAACCTTGTCACTGTGAGTAGTCTCATTGAAAAACTCAGTCGCAGGAGGGGAAAACTTAGCCACAAAGGAATTCATGTCATGGA
Organism: Acmispon strigosus; assembly: GCA_030819835.1. NCBI lineage: Eukaryota > Viridiplantae > Streptophyta > Magnoliopsida > Fabales > Fabaceae > Acmispon > Acmispon strigosus. The sequence continues at coordinate 17,780,064 of JAUAMA010000004.1, read as the reverse complement.
AAAAATGAGTCATCGGATGGGAAATTTTTACTCACCGGACGAGTTTCAATGGAAAATACTTGTAAAATAACCTCTTTATGTGGGAAAAACTCGAGAACCTCATCACCTTGACTAGTGTCACGGGAAAACTCAGTCACACGAGGGGAAAACTTAGTCACTAAGGAATTAGTGTCATGGGAAAAATGAGTCACCGGATGGGAAAACCTAAGTTAATGGACTAGTTTCGATGGCAAAACCTAGTAAAATAACCTCTTTGTGTTGGAATAACTCGAAAACCTAGCCACTGTGAGTAGTCTCGTGGGAAAACTCAGCCACAGGAGGGGGAAACTTAGTCACTAAGGAATTAGTGCCAAGGGACTAATGAGTCAAGTAATGGGAAAACCTTAGTCACCGAACGAGTTTCCATGGAAAATCCTAGTAAAATAACCTCTTTGTGTGGAAAAAACTAGAAAACCTTGTCACTGTGAGTAGTCTCATCGGAAAACTCAGTCGCAGGAGGGGAAAACTTAGACACAAAGGAATTCGTGTCATGGGAAAAATGAGTCACCGGATGGTAAAATTTTACTCACCCGACGAGTTCCAATGGAAAATACTTGTAACATAACCACTTAATGTGGGAAAAACTCGAGAACCTCATCCTCTTGACTAGTCTCACGGGAAAACTTAGTCACACAAGGGGAAAACTTTGTCACTAAGGAATTAGTGTCATGGGAAAAATGAGTCACCGGATGGGAAAATTTTACTCACCGGACGAGTTTCGATGGAAAATACTTGTAAGATAACCTCTTTGTGTGGGAAAAACTCGAGAACCTCATCACCTTGACTAGTGTGACGGGAAAACTCAGTCACACGAGGGGAAAACTTAGTCACTAACGAATTAGTGTCATGAGACTAACGAGTCACCGGATGGGAAAACCTAAGTCAATGGACTAGTTTCAATGGAAAAACCTAGTAAAATAACCTCCTTGTGTTGGAATAACTCGAAAACCTAGCCACTCTGAGTAGTCTCATGGGAAACTTCAGCCACAGGAGGGGGAAACTTAGTCACTAAGGAATTAGTGCCATGGGACTAATGAGTCAAGTAATGGGAAAACCTTAGTCAACGAACGAGTTTCCATGGCAAATCCTAGTAAAATAACCTCTTTATGTGGGAAATACTAGAAAACCTTGTCACTGTGAGTAGTCTCATTGAAAAACTCAGTCGCAGGAGGGGAAAACTTAGACACCAAGGAATTCGTGTCATGTAAAAAATGAGTCACCGGATGGGAAAATTTTACTCACCAGACAAGTTTCAATGGAAAATACATGTAAAATAACCTCTTTGTGTGGGAAAAACTCGAGAACCTCATCACATTGACTAGTCTCACAGGAAAACTGAGTCACACGAGGGGAAAACTTAGTCACTAAGGAATTAGTGTCATGGGAAAAATGAGACACCGGATGGGAAAACCTTAGTCAATGGACTAGTTTCAATGGCAAAACCTAGTAAAATAACCTCTTTGTGTTGGAATAACTCAAAAACCTAGCCTCTGTGAGTAGTCTCATGGGAAACTTCAGCCACAGGAGGGGGAAACTTAGTCACTAAGGAATTAGTGTCATGGGAAAAATGAGTCACCGGATGGGAAAACCTTAGTCAATTGACTATTTCAATGGAAAAACTTAGTAAAATAACCTCTCTGTGTTGGAATAACTCGAAAACCTAGCCACTGTGAGTAGTCTCACTGGATACTTCAGCCACAGGAGGGGGAAACTTAGTCACTAAGAAATTAGTGCCATGGGACTAATGAGTCAAGTAATGGGAAAACCTTAGTCACCGAACGAGTTTCCATGGCAAATCCTAGTAAAATAACCTCTTTGTGTGGGAAACACTAGAAAACCTTGTCACTGTGAGTAGTCTCATCAGAAAACTCGGCCGGAGGAGGGGAAAACTTAGACACAAAGGAATTCGTGTCATGTAAAAAATGAGTCACCGGATGGGAAAATTTTACTAGCCAGACGAGTTTCAATGGAAAATACATGTAAAATAACCTCTTTGTGTGGGAAAAACTCGAGAACCTCATCACATTGACTAGTCTCACAGGAAAACTGAGTCACACGAGGGGAAAACTTAGTCACTAAGGAATTAGTGTCATGGGAAAAATGAGACACCGGATGGGAAAACCTTAGTCAATGGACTAGTTTCAATGGAAAAACCTAGTAAAATAACCTCTCTGTGTTGGAATAACTCAAAAACCTAGCCACTGTGAGTAGTCTCACGGTAAACTTCAGCCACAGGAGGGGGAAACTTAGTCACTAAGGAATTAGTGTCTTGGGAAAAATGAGTCACCGGATGGGAAAACCTTAGTCAATTGACTATTTCAATGGAAAAACTTAGTAAAATAACCTCTCTGTGTTGGAATAACTCGAAAACCTAGCCACTGTGAGTAGTCTCACGGGATACTTCAGCCACAGGAGGGGGAAACTTAGTCACTAAGAAATTAGTGCCATGGGACTAATGAGTCAAGTAATGGGAAAACCTTAGTCACCGAACGAGTTTCCATGGAAAATCCTAGTAAAATAACCTCTTTGTGTGGGAAACACTAGAAAACCTTGTCACTGTGAGTAGTCTCATCGGAAAACTCGGCCGGAGGAGGGGAAAACTTAGACACAAAGGAATTCGTGTCATGTAAAAAATCAGTCACCGGATGGGAAATTTTACTCACCAGACGAGTTTCAATGGAAAATACATGTAAAATAACCTCTTTGTGTGGGAAAAACTCGAGAACCTCATCACCTTGACTAGTCTCACAGGAAAACTGAGTCACACGAGGGGAAAACTTAGTCACTAAGGAATTAGTGTCATGGGAAAAATGAATCACCGGATGGGAAAACCTTAGTCAATGGACTAGTTTCAATGGCAAAACCTAGTAAAATAACCTCTTTGTGTTGGAATAACTCAAAAACCTAGCCACTGTGAGTAGTCTCATAGGAAACTTCAGCCACAGGAGGGGGAAACTAAGTCACTAAGGAATTAGTGTCAAGGGAAAAATGAGTCACCGGATGGGAAAACCTTAGTCAATTGACTATTTCAATGGAAAAACTTAGTAAAATAACCTCTCTGTGTTGGAATAACTCGAAAACCAAGCCACTGTGAGTAGTCTCACGGGATACTTCAGCCACAGGAGGGGGAAACTTAGTCACTAAGAAATTAGTGCCATGGGACTAATGAGTCAAGTAATGGAAAAACCTTAGTCACCGAACGAGTTTCCATGGCAAATCCTAGTAAAATAACCTCTTTGTGTGGGAAACACTAGAAAACCTTGTCACTGTGAGTAGTCTCATCGGAAAACTCGGCCGGAGGAGGGGAAAACTTAGACACAAAGGAATTCGTGTCATGTAAAAAATGAGTCACCGGATGGGAAAATTTTACTCACCAGACGAGTTTCAATGGAAAATACATGTAAAATAACCTCTTTGTGTGGGAAAAACTCGAGAACCTCATCACCTTGACTAGTCTCACGGGAAAACTTAGTCACACGAGGGGAAAACTTTGTCACTAAGGAATTAGTGTCATGGGAAAAATGAGTCACCGGATGGAAAAATTTTACTTACCGGACAAGTTGCAATGGAAAAACCTAGTAAAATAACCTCTTTGTGTGGGAAAAACTCGAGAACCTCATCACCTTGACTAGTGTGACGGGAAAACTCAGTCACACGAGGGGAAAACTTAGTCACTAAGGAATTAGTGTCATGAGACTAATGAGTCACCGGATGGGAAAACCTAAGTCAATGGACTAGTTTCAATGGAAAAACCTAGTAAAATAACCTCCTTGTGTTGGAATAACTCGAAAACCTAGCCACTCTGAGTAGTCTCATGGGAAACTTCAGCCACAGGAGGGGGAAACTTAGTCACTAAGGAATTAGTGCCATGGGACTAATGAGTCAAGTAATGGGAAAACCTTAGTCAACGAACGAGTTTCCATGGCAAATCCTAGTAAAATAACCTCTTTATGTGGGAAATACTAGAAAACCTTGTCACTGTGAGTAGTCTCATTGAAAAACTCAGTCGCAGGAGGGGAAAACTTAGCCACAAAGGAATTCATGTCATGGAAAAAATGAGTCACCGGATGGGAAATTTTTACTCACCGGACGAGTTTCAATGGAAAATACTTGTAAAATAACCTCTTTATGTGGGAAAAACTCGAGAACCTCATCACCTTGACTAGTGTCACGGGAAAACTCAGTCACACGAGGGGAAAACTTAGTCACTAAGGAATTAGTGTCATGGGAAAAATGAGTCACCGGATGGGAAAACCTAAGTTAATGGACTAGTTTCGATGGCAAAACCTAGTAAAATAACCTCTTTCTGTTGGAATAACTTGAAAACCTAGCCACTGTGAGTAGTCTCGTGGGAAAACTCAGCCACAGGAGGGGGAAACTTAGTCACTAAGGAATTAGTGCCAAGGGACTAATGAGTCAAGTAATGGGAAAACCTTAGTCACCGAACGAGTTTCCATGGCAAATCCTAGTAAAATAACCTCTTTGTGTGGAAAAAACTAGAAAACCTTGTCACTGTGAGTAGTCTCATCGGAAAACTCAGTCGCAGGAGGGGAAAACTTAGACACAAAGGAATTCGTGTCATGGGAAAAATGAGTCACCGGATGGTAAAATTTTACTCACCCGACGAGTTCCAATGGAAAATACTTGTAACATAACCACTTAATGTGGGAAAAACTCGAGAACCTCATCCTCTTGACTAGTCTCACGGGAAAACTTAGTCACACGAGGGGAAAACTTTGTCACTAAGGAATTAGTGTCATGGGAAAAATGAGTCACCGGATGGGAAAATTTTACTTACCGGACGAGTTTCGATGGAAAATACTTGTAAAATAACCTCTTTGTGTGGGAAAAACTCGAGAACCTCATCACCTTGACTAGTGTGACGGGAAAACTCAGTCACACGAGGGGAAAACTTAGTCACTAACGAATTAGTGTCATGAGACTAGCGAGTCACCGGATGGGAAAACCTAAGTCAATGGACTAGTTTCAATGGAAAAACCTAGTAAAATAACCTCCTTGTGTTGGAATAACTCGAAAACCTAGCCACTCTGAGTAGTCTCATGGGAAACTTCAGCCACAGGAGGGGGAAACTTAGTCACTAAGGAATTAGTGCCATGGGACTAATGAGTCAAGTAATGGGAAAACCTTAGTCAACGAACGAGTTTCCATGGCAAATCCTAGTAAAATAACCTCTTTATGTGGGAAATACTAGAAAACCTTGTCACTGTGAGTAGTCTCATTGAAAAACTCAGTCGCAGGAGGGGAAAACTTAGCCACAAAGGAATTCATGTCATGGAAAAAATGAGTCACCGGATGGGAAATTTTTACTCACCGGACGAGTTTCAATGGAAAATACTTGTAAAATAACCTCTTTATGTGGGAAAAACTCGAGAACCTCATCACCTTGACTAGTGTCACGGGAAAACTCAGTCACACGAGGGGAAAACTTAATCACTAAGGAATTAGTGTCATGGGAAAAATGAGTCACCGGATGGGAAAACCTAAGTTAATGGACTAGTTTCGATGGCAAAACCTAGTAAAATAACCTCTTTGTGTTGGAATAACTCGAAAACCTAGCCACTGTGAGTAGTCTCGTGGGAAAACTCAGCCACAGGAGGGGGAAACTTAGTCACTAAGGAATTAGTGCCATGGGACTAATGAGTCAAGTAATGGGAAAACCTTAGTCACCGAACGAGTTTCCATGGAAAATCCTAGTAAAATAACCTCTTTGTGTGGAAAAAACTAGAAAACCTTGTCACTGTGAGTAGTCTCATCGGAAAACTCAGTCGCAGGAGGGGAAAACTTAGACACAAAGGAATTCGTGTCATGGGAAAAATGAGTCACCGGATGGTAAAATTTTACTCACCCGACGAGTTCCAATGGAAAATACTTGTAACATAACCACTTAATGTGGGAAAAACTCGAGAACCTCATCCTCTTGACTAGTCTCACGGGAAAACTTAGTCACACGAGGGGAAAACTTTGTCACTAAGGAATTAGTGTCATGGGAAAAATGAGTCACCGGATGGGAAAATTTTACTTACCGGACGAGTTTCGATGGAAAATACTTGTAAAATAACCTCTTTGTGTGGGAAAAACTCGAGAACCTCATCACCTTGACTAGTGTGACGGGAAAACTCAGTCACACGAGGGGAAAACTTAGTCACTAACGAATTAGTGTCATGAGACTAGCGAGTCACCGGATGGGAAAACCTAAGTCAATGGACTAGTTTCAATGGAAAAACCTAGTAAAATAACCTCCTTGTGTTGGAATAACTCGAAAACCTAGCCACTCTGAGTAGTCTCATGGGAAACTTCAGCCACAGGAGGGGGAAACTTAGTCACTAAGGAATTAGTGCCATGGGACTAATGAGTCAAGTAATGGGAAAACCTTAGTCAACGAACGAGTTTCCATGGCAAATCCTAGTAAAATAACCTCTTTATGTGGGAAATACTAGAAAACCTTGTCACTGTGAGTAGTCTCATTGAAAAACTCAGTCGCAGGAGGGGAAAACTTAGCCACAAAGGAATTCATGTCATGGAAAAAATGAGTCACCGGATGGGAAATTTTTACTCACCGGACGAGTTTCAATGGAAAATACTTGTAAAATAACCTCTTTATGTGGGAAAAACTCGAGAACCTCATCACCTTGACTAGTGTCACGGGAAAACTCAGTCACACGAGGGGAAAACTTAATCACTAAGGAATTAGTGTCATGGGAAAAATGAGTCACCGGATGGGAAAACCTAAGTTAATGGACTAGTTTCGATGGCAAAACCTAGTAAAATAACCTCTTTGTGTTGGAATAACTCGAAAACCTAGCCACTGTGAGTAGTCTCGTGGGAAAACTCAGCCACAGGAGGGGGAAACTTAGTCACTAAGGAATTAGTGCCATGGGACTAATGAGTCAAGTAATGGGAAAACCTTAGTCACCGAACGAGTTTCCATGGAAAATCCTAGTAAAATAACCTCTTTGTGTGGAAAAAACTAGAAAACCTTGTCACTGTGAGTAGTCTCATCGGAAAACTCAGTCGCAGGAGGGGAAAACTTAGACACAAAGGAATTCGTGTCATGGGAAAAATGAGTCACCGGATGGTAAAATTTTACTCACCCGACGAGTTTCAATGGAAAATACTTGTAAAATAACCACTTAATGTGGGAAAAACTCGAGAACCTCATCCTCTTGACTAGTCTCACGGGAAAACTTAGTCACACGAAGGGAAAACTTTGTCACTAAGGAATTAGTGTCATGGGAAAAATGAGTCACCGGATGGGAAACTTTTACTCACCGGACGAGTTTCGATGGAAAATACTTGTAAAATAACCTCTTTATGTGGGAAAAACTTGAGAACCTCATCACCTTGACTAGTGTCACGGGAAAACTCAATCACACGAGGGGAAAACTTAGTCACTAAGGAATTAGTGTCATGGGAAAAATGAGTCACCGGATGGGAAAACCTAAGTTAATGGACTAGTTTCGATGGCAAAACCTAGTAAAATAACCTCTTTGTGTTGGAATAACTCGAAAACCTAGCCACTGTGAGTAGTCTCGTGGGAAAACTCAGCCACAGGAGGGGGACACTTAGTCACTAAGGAATTAGTGCCATGGGACTAATGAGTCAAGTAATGGGAAAACCTTAGTCACCGAACGAGTTTCCATGGCAAATCCTAGTAAAATAACCTCTTTATGTGGGAAAAACTAGAAAACCTTGTCACTGTGAGTAGACTCATCGGAAAACTCAGTCTCAGGAGGGGAAGACTTAGTCACAAAGGAATTCGTGTCATGGAAAAAATTAGTCAACGGATGGGATAATTTTACTCACCGGACGAGTTTCGATGGAAAACATTTGTAAAATAACCTCTTTGTGTGGGAGAAACTCGAGAACCTCATATCCTTCACTAGTTTCACGGGAAAACTCAGTCACACGAGGGGAAAACTATGTCACTAAGGAATTAGTGTCATGGGAAAAATGAGTCACAGGATGGGAAAACCTTAGTCAATGGACTAGTTTCAATGGCAAAACCTAGTAAAATAACCTCTTTGTGTTGGAATAACTCGAAAACCCAGCCACTGTGAGTAGTCTCATGGGAAAACTCAGCCACAGGAGGGGGAAACTTAGTCACTAAGGAATTAGTTCCATGGGACTAATGAGTCAACTAATGGGAAAACCTTAATCAATGGACTAGATTCAATGGCAAAACCTAGTAAAATAACCTCTTTGTTTTGGAATAATTCGAAAACCCAGCCACTGTTAGTAGTCTCATGGGAAAACTCAGCCACAAGAGGGGGAAACTTAGTCACTAAGGAATTAGTGCCATGGGACTAATGAGTCAACTAATGGGAAAACCTTAGTCACCGAATGAGTTTCCATGGCAAATCCTAGTAAAATAACCTCTTTGTGTGGGAAAAACTAGAAAACCTTGTCACTGTGACTAGTCTTATAAAAAAACCAGTCGCAGGAGGGGAAGACTTAGTCACAAAGGAATTCGTGTCATGGAAAAAATGAGTAACCGGATGGGAACATTTTACTCACCGGACGAGTTTCAATGGAAAACACTTGTAAAATAACCTCTTTGTGTGGGAAAAACTCGAAAACCTGATATCCTTGACTAGTCTCACAAGAAAACTCAGTCACACGAGGGGAAAACTTAGTCACTAAGGAATTAGAATCATGGGCAAAACAAGTCACTGGATGGGAAAACCTTAGTAAATGGACTAGTTTCAATGGCAAAACCTAGTAAAATAACCTCTTTGTGTTGGAATAACTAAAAAACCCAGCGACTGTGAGTAGTCTCATGGGAAAACTCAGCCACAGGAGGGGGAAACTTAGTCACTATGGAATTAGTGCCATGGGACTAATGAGTCAACTAATGGGAAAACCTTAGTCACCGAACGAGTTTCCATGGCAAATCCTAGTAAAATTACCTCATTGTGTGGGAAAAACTAGAAAACCATGTCACAGTGAGAAGTCTCATCGGAAAACTCAGTCGCTGGAGGGGAAGACTTAGTCACAAAAGAATTCATGTCATCGAAAAAATGAGTCACCGGATGGGAAAATTTTACTCACCGGACGAGTTTCAATGGATAATACATGTAAAATAACCTCTTTGTGTGGGAAAAACTCGAGAACCTCATCACCTTGACTAGTGTCACGGGAAAACTCAGCCACACGAGGGGAAAACTTAGTCACTAAGCATTTAGTGTCATGGGAAAAATGAGTCACCGGATGATAAAACCTTAGTCAATGGACTAGTTTCAATGGAAAAACCTAGTAAAATAACCTCTTTGTGTTGGAATAACTCGAAAACCCAGCCACTGTGAGTAGTCTCATGGGAAAACTCAGCCACAAGAAGGGGAAACTTAGTCACTAAGGAAATAGTTCCATGGGACTAATGAGTCAACTAATGGGAAAACCTTAATCAATGGACTAGTTTCAATGGAAAAACCTAGTAAAATAACCTCTTTGTTTTGGAATAATTCGAAAACCCAGCCACTGTTAGTAGTCTCATGGGAAAACTCAGCCACAAGAGGGGGGAACTTAGTCACTAAAGAATTAGTGCCATGGGACTAATGAGTCAACTAATGGGAAAACCTTAGTCACCGAATGAGTTTCCATGGCAAATCCTAGTAAAATAACCTCTTTGTGTGGGAAAAACTAGAAAACTCACTGTGAGTAGTCTCATCAAAAACTCAGTCGCAGGAGGGGAAGACTTAGTTACAAAGGAATTTGTGTCATGGAAAGAATGAGTCACCGGATGGGAAACTTTTACTCACCGGACGAGTTTCAATGGAAAACACTTGTAAAATAACCTCTTTGTGTGGGAAAAACTCGAGAACCTGATATCCTTGACTAGTCTCACAAGAAAACTCAGTCACACGAGGGGAAAACATAGTCACTAAGGAATTAGTATCATGGGCAAAACAAGTCACCGGATGGGAAAACCTTAGTCAATGGACTTGTTTCAATGGCAAAACCTAGTAAAATAACCTCTTTGTGTTGGAATAACTCGAAAACCCAGCCACTGTGAGTAGTCTCATGGGAAAACTCAGCCACAGGATGGGGAAACTTAGTCACTAAGGAATTTGTGCCATGGGACTAATGAGTCAACTAATGGGAAAACCTTAGTCACTGAACGAGTTTCCATGGAAAATCCTAGTAAAATAACCGCTTTGTGTGGGAAAAACAAGAAAACCTTGTCACAGTGAGTAGTCTCATTGGAAAACTCAGTCGCTGGAGGGAAAGACTTAGTCACAAAGGAATTCGTGTCATGGAAAAAATTAGTCACCGGATTGGAAAGTTTTACTCACCAGACGAGTTTCAATGGAAAACACTTGTAAAAGAACCTCCTTGTGTGGGAGAAACTCGAGAACCTCATATCCTTCACTAGTCTCACAGGAAAACTCAGTCACACGAGGGGAAAACTTAGTCACTAAGGAATTAGTGTCATGGGAAAAATGAGTCACCAGATGGGAAAACCTTAGTCAATGGACTAGTTTCAATGGCAAAACCTAGTAAAATAACCTCTTTGTGTTGGAATAACTCGAAAACCCAGCCACTGTGAGTAGTCTCATGGGAAAACTCAGCCATAAGAAGGGGAAACTTAGTCACTAAGGAATAAGTACCATGGGACTAATGAGTCAACTAATGGGAAAACCGTACTCACCGAATGAGTTTCCATGGCAAATACTAGTAAAATAACCTCTTTGTGTGGGAATAACTTGAAAACCCAGCCACTGTGAGTAGTCTCATGGGAAAACTCAGCCACAAGAGGGGGAAACTTAGTCACTAAGGAATTAGTGCCATGGGACTAATGAGTCAACTAATGGGAAAACCTTAGTCACCGAATGAGTTTCCATGGCAAATCCTAGTAAAATAACCTCATTGTGTGGGAAAAACTAGAAAACCTTGTCACAGTGAGTAGTCTCATCGGAAAACTCAGTCGCAAGAGGGGAAGACTTAGTCACAAAGGAATTCGTGTCATGGAAAAAATGAGTCACCGGATGCGATAATTTTACTCACCAGACGAGTTTCAATGGAAAACACTTGTAAAATAACCTCTTTGTGTGGGAAAAACTCGAGAACCTCAAATCCTTGACTAGTCTCACAGGAAAACTCAGTCACACGAGGGGAAAACTTAGTCACTAAGGAATTAGTATCATGGGCAAAACGAGTCAACGGATGGGAAAACCTTAGTCAATGGACTAGTTTCAATGGCAAAACCTAGTAAAATAACCTATATGTGTTGGAATAACTCGAAAACCCAGCCACTGTGAGTAGTCAGTCTCATGGGAAAACTCAGCCACAAGAGGGGGAAACTTAGTCACTAAGGAATTAGTGCCATGGGACTAATGAGTCAACTAATGGGAAAACCTTACTCACCGAATGAGTTTCCATGGCAAATACTAGTAAAATAACCTCTTTGTGTGGGAAAAACTAGAAAACCTTGTCACAGTGAGTAGTCTCATCGGAAAACTCAGTCGCAAGAGGGGAAGACTTAGTCACAAAGGAATTCGTGTCATGGAAAAAATGAGTCACCGGATGCGATAATTTTACTCACCGGACGAGTTTCAATGGAAAACACTTGTAAAATAACCTCTTTGTGTGGGAAAAACTCGAGAACCTCATATCCTTGACTAGTCTCACAGGAAAACTCAGTCACACGAGGGGAAAACTTAGTCACTAAGGAATTAGTATCATGGGCAAAACGAGTGAACGGATGGGAAAACCTTAGTCAATGGACTAGTTTCAATGGCAAAACCTAGTAAAATAACCTATATGTGTTGGAATAACTCGAAAACCCAGCCACTGTGAGTAGTCAGTCTCATGGGAAAACTCAGCCACAAGAGGGGGAAACTTAGTCACTAAGGAATTAGTGCCATGGGACTAATGAGTCAACTAATGGGAAAACCTTACTCACCGAATGAGTTTCCATGGCCAATACTAGTAAAATAACCTCTTTGTGTGGGAATAACTTGAAAACCCAGCCACTGTGAGTAGTCTCATGGGAAAACTCAGCCACAAGAGGGGGAAACTTAGTCACTAAGGAATTAGTGCCATGGGACTAATGAGTCAACTAATGGGAAAACCTTAGTCACCGAATGAGTTTCCATGGCAAATCCTAGTAAAATAACCTCATTGTGTGGGAAAAACTAGAAAACCTTGTCACATTGACTAGTCTCATCAAAAACTCAGTCGCAGGAGGGGAAGACTTAGCCACAAAGGAATTCGTGTCATGGAAAAAATGAGTCACCGGATGGGAAAATTTTACTCACCGGACGAGTTTCAATGGAAAATACTTGTAAAATAACCTCTTTCTGTGGGAAAAACTCGAGAACCTCGTATCCTTAACTAGTCTGACGGGAAAACTCAGTCACACGAGGGGAAAACTTAGTCACTAAGGAATTATTATCATGGGCAAAACGAGTCACCGGATGGGAAAACCTTAGTCAATGGACTAGCTTCAATGGAAAAACCTAGTAAAATAACCTCTTTGTGTTGGAATAATTCGAAAAGCCAGCCACTGTGAGTAGTCAGTCTCATGGGAAAACTCAGCCACTAGAGGGGGAAACTTAGTCAGTAAGGAATTGGTGCCATGGGACTAATGAGTCAACTAATGGGAAAATCTTACTCACCGAATGAGTTTCCAAGGCAAATCCTAGCAAAATAACCTCATTGTGTGGGAAAAACTAGAAAACCTTGTCACAGTGAGTAGTCTCATCGGAAAACTCAGTCGCAAGAGGGGAAGACTTAGTCACAAAGGAATTCGTGTCATGGAAAAAATGAGTCACCGGATGCGATAATTTTACTCACCGGACGAGTTTCAATGGAAAACACTTGTAAAATAACCTCTTTGTGTGGGAAAAACTCGAGAACCTCATATCCTTGACTAGTCTCACGGGAAAACTCAGTCACACGAGGGGAAAACTTAGTCATTAAGGAATTAGTATCATGGGCAAAACGAGTCACCGGATGGGAAAACCTTAGTCAATGGACTAGTTTCAATGGCAAAACCTAGTAAAATAACCTATATGTGTTGCAATAACTCGAAAACCCAACCACTGGGAGTAGTCAGTCTCATGGGAAAACTCAGCCACAAGAGGGGGAAACTTAGTCACTAAGGAATTAGTGCCATGGGACTAATGAGTCAACTAATGGGAAAACCTTACTCACCGAATGAGTTTCCAAGGCAAATACTAGTAACATAACCTCTTTCTGTGGGAATAACTTGAAAACCCAGCCATTGTGAGTAGTCTCATGGGAAAACTCAGCCACAAGAGGGGGAAACTTAGTCACTAAGGAATTAGTGCCGTGGGACTAATGAGTCAACTAGTGGGAAAACCTTAGTCACCGAATGAGTTTCCATGGCAAATCCTAGTAAAATAACCTCATTGTGTGGGAAAAACTAGAAAACCTTGTCACATTGACTAGTCTCATCAAAAACTCAGTCGCAGGAGGGGAAGACTTAGCCGCAAAGGAATTCGTGTCATGGAAAAAATGAGTCACCGGATGGGAAAATTTTACTCACCAGACGAGTTTCAATGGAAAATACTTGTAAAATAACCTCTTTCTGTGGGAAAAACTCGAGAACCTCATATCCTTAACTAGTCTGACGGGAAAACTCAGTCACACGAGGGGAAAACTTAGTCACTAAGGAATTATTATCATGGGCAAAACGAGTCACCGGATGGGAAAACCTTAGTCAATGGACTAGCTTCAATGGAAAAACCTAGTAAAATAACCTCTTTGTGTTGGAATAATTCGAAAACCCAGCCACTGTGAGTAGTCAGTCTCATGGGAAAACTCAGCCACTAGAGGGGGAAACTTAGTCAGTAAGGAATTGGTGCCATGGGACTAATGAGTGAACTAATGGGAAAACCTTACTCACCGAATGAGTTTCCAAGGCAAATCCTAGTAAAATAACCTCATTGTGTGGGAAAAACTAGAAAACCTTGTCACAGTGAGTAGTCTCATCGGAAAACTCAGTCGCAAGAGGGGAAGACTTAGTCACAAAGGAATTCGTGTCATGGAAAAAATGAGTCACCGGATGCGATAATTTTACTCACCGGACGAGTTTCAATGGAAAACACTTGTAAAATAACCTCTTTGTGTGGGAAAAACTCGAGAACCTCATATCCTTGACTAGTCTCACAGGAAAACTCAGTCACACGAGGGGAAAACTTAGTCACTAAGGAATTAGTATCATGGGCAAAACGAGTCAACGGATGGGAAAACCTTAGTCAATGGACTAGTTTCAATGGCAAAACCTAGTAAAATAACCTATATGTGTTGGAATAACTCGAAAACCCAGCCACTGTGAGTAGTCAGTCTCATGGGAAAACTCAGCCACAAGAGGGGGAAACTTAGTCACTAAGGAATTAGTGCCATGGGACTAATGAGTCAACTAATGGGAAAACCTTACTCACCGAATGAGTTTCCATGGCAAATACTAGTAAAATAACCTCTTTGTGTGGGAATAACTTGAAAACCCAGCCACTGTGAGTAGTCTCATGGGAAAACTCAGCCACAAGAGGGGGAAACTTAGTCACTAAGAAATTTGTGCCATGGGACTAATGAGTCAACTAATGGGAAAACCTTAGTCACCGAATGAGTTTCCATGGCAAATCCTAGTAAAATAACCTCATTGTGTGGGAAAAACTAGAAAACCTTGTCACATTGACTAGTCTCATCAAAAACTCAGTCGCAGGAGGGGAAGACTTAGCCACAAAGGAATTCGTGTCATGGAAAAAATGAGTCACCGGATGGGAAAATTTTACTCACCGGACGAGTTTCAATGGAAAATACTTGTAAAATCACCTCTTTCTGTGGGAAAAACTCGAGAACCTTATATCCTTAACTAGTCTGACGGGAAAACTCAGTCACACGAGGGGAAAATTTAGTCACTAAGGAATTATTATCATGGGCAAAACGAGTCACCGGATGGGAAAACCCTTGTCAATGGACTAGCTTCAATGGAAAAACCTAGTAAAATAACCTCTTTGTGTTGGAATAATTCGAAAACCCAGCCACTGTGAGTAGTCAGTCTCATGGGAAAACTCAGCCACTAGTGGGGGAAACTTAGTCAGTAAGGAATTGGTGCCATGGGACTAATGAGTGAACTAATGGGGAAACCTTACTCACCGAATGAGTTTCCAAGGCAAATCCTAGTAAAATAACCTCATTGTGTGGGAAAAACTAGAAAACCTTGTCACAGTGAGTAGTCTCATCGGAAAACTCAGTCGCAAGAGGGGAAGACTTAGTCACAAAGGAATTCGTGTCATGGAAAAAATGAGTCACCGGATGCGATAATTTTACTCACCGGACGAGTTTCAATGGAAAACACTTGTAAAATAACCTCTTTGTGTGGGAAAAACTCGAGAACCTCATATCCTTGACTAGTCTCACAGGAAAACTCAGTCACACGAGGGGAAAACTTAGTCACTAAGGAATTAGTATCATGGGCAAAACAAGTCAACGGATGGGAAAACCTTAGTCAATGGACTAGTTTCACCGTCTTGACATACTGGCCCAGATGACCCGCCTTTATCAACCGTTCAACCTCCCGCTGTAGGGTAACACAGTCGTCCGTGTCTTGACCCAGGACGCCATGATAATCACACCATCTTCGGGTGTCTACATTGGGCGGGGGACGCTTGGGAGGATAGGGGCGAGCAATCAAATTAGTTTCTCTATTGTCTGTCAATATCTGTGAGAGACCAACCGCCAATGGTACCTTCGCCCGGTGGGCTACCGGGGAGTACCGGGGTACTGAAGCCATTGGTCGCGGCGCCTGGCGTTGAGGCGCTGGCCGTGACCCAGCTTCTGGGCGAGCTACATAGTTCCGGCGTTGCTGATTAGCGAAGGCAGCAGTTTGGTACGGGTTACTTCGGTTGGCCCTTGGAGCATCATGTTGAACAAACGCATCCCCCTGCTTTCCTTTCCCTTCTTGCCTCCTCAGTGGCGCATCCAACATAGCCCGCTTTCTCTTCTGTTCATCATCCTCTTCCTCTAATATAAAGTCATGGACATGAGCTCGGAGGTCCGCCATGTCACGTGGCGGGCGTCTGCTAAGCTTATTGTTCAGCGCACCCGCCCGCAAGCCTTGCTTAAAGGCATTCACACACGTCTCCTGGGGGGGATCCTCGATCCGTACCAATGTGGCGTTGAACCTCGCCATATATTGCTTTAGCGTTTCTGACGCGCCCTGACGAATGTTGAATAGTGCGCCCGTCGTTACCCTCTGACTCCTGCTCGCCGCAAAATGTGACAGGAACTTACATGAAAACTCGGTGAAGCTATTTATGGAATGTGTTGGTAATTTAGAAAACCAAGCCAACGCCGTCCCCTTCAGTGTTGATGGGAACAATCTACATCGAACCGCGTCAGGCGCCTGACTAATCACCATTTTGGTCATAAACGCCTGTAAGTGTTCCTTAGGGTCCGATTCGCCAGAGTACGTGTCTAACACCAAGTGCTTTACCACGTCCGGGATAGGGACCGCCTGGATGGCGGGTGAAAAGGGTTGGAAATCGACCACAGTCTCAGCTTCTCTAAGGCTCTCCACACCAGGATCCTTTTGTTGACGAAAATACTCCAACTGGGCCTGTAGATGCTGATTCTGCTGTTGTACAAAATCCAGGGCGCCACACACCCGATTCCATTCAGCCATAGAAACGGCGAAGGGAATCTGGCGGGACGCGCCGTCACCCTGCGCGTCCGCCTGCGGCGAACCTGGATTTGGGATAGGAGTCGACGGAGGCGTGGGAGACGGTTCAGGCTGACGGCTCGCCGTTCGTCCTCCACGCCCGCGGCCTCCCCTACGACGGCCAGTGCCTGACATAGCTAGTTGTTGAGTGCGTAGGGTTTGGTTTACCTTCCCCACAGACGGCGCCAAAAATGTTCTAGGAAAATAATACAATAGTCAATAGCTGAATGTTTCTTCTTGTTTATTAAAAATTGTCAACCCCTTTTACAGTGGCCTCCCCTAGCTATTTATAGGGAGTAAAACTCTATGGGCCGTCAGAATCAGCCCAATACATTATAAAGTCTAAGCCCTATGCCTATTACAGGTTTTCCCCTACCGTCTAGGAAAACCCTAATCCGGTCGTGGGCGCACGACGCGCTTTCCGCGCCGCTCAACAAGGAAAACCCCCAACTGAAACCTAACCGCCCCTATTATGCAGTCTTTGGCGGTCGCCCTGTCCAACCTCTTTGTGTGGGAAAAACTAGAAAACCTGGTCACTGTGAGTAGTCTCATCGGAAAACTCAGTCGAAGGAGGGGAAAACTTAGTCACAAAGGAATTCGTGTGATGGAAAAAAAGAGTCACCGGATGGGAAAATTTTACTCACCGGACGAGTTTCAATGGAAAATACTTGTAAAATAACCTCTTTGTGTGGGAAAAATTCGAGAACCTCTTTGACTAGTCTTACGGGAAAACTCAGTCACATGAGGGGAAAACTTAGTCACTAAGAAATTAGTATCAGGGGAAAAATGAGTCACCGGATGGGAAAACCTTAGTCAATGGACTAGTTTCAATGGCAAAACATAGTAAAATAACCTCTTTGTGTTGGAATAACTCGAAAACCTGGCCACTGTGAGTAGTCTCATGGGAAAACTCAGCCACAAGAGGGGGAAACTTGGTCACTAAGGAATTAGTGCCATGGGACTAATGAGTCAACTAATGGGAAAACCTTCGTCACTAAACGAGATTCCATGGCAAATCCAAGTAAAATGACCTCTTTGTGTGGGAAAAACTAAAAAACCTTGTCGCTGTGAGTAGTCTCATGGGAAAACTCAGCAACAGGAGGGGGAAACTTAGTCACTAAGGAATTAGTACCATGGGACTAATCAGTGAACTAATGGGAAAACATTAGTCACCGAAAAAGTTTCCCTGGAAAATCCTAGTAAAATAACCTCTTTGTGTGGGAAAAATTAGAAAACCTTGTCACAGTGAGTAGTCTCATCGGAAAACTCAGTCGCAGGAGGGGAAAACTTAGTCACAAAGGAATTCGTGTCCTGGAAAAAATGAGTCACCGGATGGGAAAATTTTACTCACCGGACGAGTTTAAATGAAAAATAATTGTAAAATAACCTCTTTGTGTGGCAAAAAATCGAGAACCTCATCACCTTGACTAGTCTGACGGGAAAACTCAGTCACATGAGGGGAAAACTTAGTCACTAAGGAATTAGTGTCATGGGAAAAATGAGTCACCGCATGGGAAAACCTTAGTCAATTGACTAGTTTCAATGGCAAAACCAAGTAAAATAACCTCTTTGTGTTGGAATAACTCGAAAACCTGGCCACTGTGAGTAGTCTCATGGGAAAACTCAGCCACAGGAGGGGGAACTTGGTCACTAAGGAATTAGTGCCATGGGACTAATGAGTCAACTAATTGGAAAACCTTAGTCACCGCACGAGATTCCATGGCAAATCCTAGTAAAATAACCTCTTTGTGTGGGACAAACTAGAAAACCTTGTCACTGTAAGTAGTCTCATCGGCAAACTCAGTCGCAGGAGGGGAAAACTTAGTCACCAAGGAATTCGTGTGATGGAAAAAATGAGTGACCGGATGGGAAAATTTTACGCACTGGACGAGTTTTAATGGAAAATACATGTAAAATAACCTATTTGGGTGGGAAAAACTCGAGAACCTCATCACCTTGACTAATCTCACGGGAAAACTCAGTCACATGAGGGGAAAACTAAGTCACTAAGGAATTAGTGTCATGGGAAAGATGAGTCACCGGATGGGAAAACCTTAGTCAATGGACTAGTTTAAATGGAAAAACCTAGTAAAATAACCTCTTTGTGTTGGAATAACTCGAAAACCTGGCCACTTGAGTAGTCTCATGGGAAAACTTAGCCACAGGAGGGGGAACCTTAGTCACTAAGAAATTAGTGCCATGGGACTACAAAGTCAACTAATGGGAAAACCTTAGTCACCGAACGAGTTTCCATGGTAAATCCTAGTAAAATAACTTCTTTGTGTGGGAAAAACTAGAAAACCTTGTCACTGTGAGTAGTCTCATCAGAAAACTCAGTCGCAGGAGGGGAAAACTTAGTCACAAAGGAATTCGTGTCATGGAAAAAATGAGTCACCGGATGGGAAAATTTTACTCACCGGACGAGTTTAAATAAAAAGTACTTGTAAAATAACCTCTTTGTGTGGCAAAAAATCGAGAACCTCATCACCTAGACTAGTCTTACGGGAAAACTCAGTCACATGAGGGGAAAACTTAGTCACTAAGGAATTAGTTTCATGGTAAAAATGAGTCACCGGATGGGAAAACCTTACTCAATTGACTACTTTCAATGGCAAAACCAAGTAAAATAACCTCTTTGTGTTGGAATAACTCGAAAACCTGGCCACTATGAGCAGTCTCATGGGAAAACTGAGCCACAAGAGGGGGAAACTTGGTCACTAAGGAATTATTGCCATGGGACTAATGAGTCAACTAATGGGAATACCTTAGTCACCAAATGAGATTCCATGGCAAATCCTATTAAATTAACCTCTTTGTGTGGGAAAAAGTAGAAAACCTTGTCACTGTGAGTAGTCTCATCGGAAAACTCAGTCGCAGGAGGGGAAAACTTAGTCACAAAGGAATTCGTGTCATGGAAAAAATGTGTCACCGGATGGGAAAATTTTACGCACCGGACGAGTTTCAATGGAATATACTTGTAAAATAACCTATTTGTGTGGGAATAACTCGAGAACCTCATCACCTTGACTAATCTCACAGGAAAACTCAGTCACATGAGGGGAAAACTTAGTCACTAAGGAATTAGTGTCATGGAAAAATTCAGTCACCGGATGGGAAAACCTTAGTCAATGGACTAGTTTCAATGTCAAAACCTAGTAAAATAACCTCTTTGTGTTGGAATAACTCGAAAACCTGGCCACTTGAGTAGTCTCATGGGAAAACTCAGCCACAGGAGGGGGAAACTTAGTCACTAAGAAATTAGTGCCATGGGACTATAGAGTCAACTAATGGGAAAACGTTAGTCACCGAACGAGTTTCCATGGTAAATCCTAGTAAAATAACCTCTTTGTGTGGGAAAAACTAGATAACCTTGTCACTGTGAGTAGTCTCATCGGAAAACTCAGTCGCAGGAGGGGAAAACTTAGTCACAAAGGAATTCGTGTCATGGAAAAAATGAGTCACCGGATGGGAAACTTTTACTCACCGGACGAGTTTCAATGGAAAATACTTGTAAAATAACCTCTTTGTGTGGGAAAAACTCGAGAACCTCATCACCTTGACTAGCCGCATGGGAAAACTCAGTCACACGAGGGGAAAACTTAGTTACTAAGGAATTAGTATCATGGGTAAAATGAGTCACCGGATGGGAAAACCTTAGTCAATGGACTAGTTTCAATGGCAAAACATGGTAAAATAACCTCTTTGTGTTGGAATAACTCGAAAACCTGGCCACTGTGAGTAGTCTCATGGCAAAACTCAGCCACAAGAGGGGGAAACTTGGTCACTAAGGAATTAGTGCCATGGGACTAATGAGTCAACTAATGGGAAAACCTTAGTCACCGAACGAGTTTCCATGGTAAATCCTAGTAAAATATCCTCTTTGTGTGGGAAAAACTAGAAAACCTAGTCACTGTGAGTAGTCTCATCGGAAAACTCAGTCGCAGGAGGGGAAAACTTAGTCACAAAGGAACTCGTGTCATGGAAAAAATGAGTCACCGGATGGGAAAATTTTACTCACCGGACGAGTTTCAATGGAAAATACTTGTAAAATAACCTCTTTGTGTGGGAAAAATTCGAGAACCTCATCACCTTGACTAGTCTTACAGAAAAACTCAGTCACATGAGGGGAAAACTTAGTCACTAAGAAATTAGTATCATGGGAAAAATGAGTCACCGGATGGGAAAACCTTAGTCAATGGAATAGTTTCAATGGCAAAACATAGTAAAATAACCTCTTTGTGTTGGAATAACTCGAAAACCTGGCCACTGTGAGTAGTCTAATGGGAAAACTCAGCCACAAGAGGGGGAAACTTGGTCACTAAGGAATTAGTGCCATGGGACTAATGAGTCAACTAATGGGAAAACCTTAGTCACCAAACGAGATTCCATGGCAAATCCAAGTAAAATAACCTCTTTGTGTGGGAAAAACTAGAAAACCTTGTCGCTGTGAGTAGTCTCATGGGAAAACTCAGCAATAGGAGGGGGAAACTTAGTCACTAAGGAATTTGTGCCATGGGACTAGTGAGTCAACTAATGGGAAAACCTTAATCACCGAACAAGTTTCCATGGCAAATCCTAGTAAAATAACCTCTTTGTGTGGGAAAAACTAGAAAACCTTGTCATAGTGAGTAGTCTCATCGGAAAACTCAGTTGCAGGAGGGGTAAACTTAGTCACAACGGAATTCGTGTCATGGAAAAAATGAGTCACCGGATGTGAAAATTTTACTCCTTGGACGAGTTTAAATGAAAAATACTTGTAAAATAACCTCTTTGTGTGGCAAAAAATCGAGAACCTCATCACCTTGACTAGTCTGACGGGAAAACTCAGTCACATGAGGGGAAAACTTAGTCACTAAGGAATTAGTGTCATGGGATAAATGAGTCACCAGATGGGAAAAACTTAGTCAATTGACTAGTTTCAATGGCAAAACCAAGTAAAATAACCTCTTTGTGTTGGAATAACTCGAAAACCTTGCCACTGTGAGTAGTCTCATGGGAAAACTCAGCCACAGGAGGGGGAAACTTGGTCACTAAGGAATTAGTGCCATGGGACTAATGAGTCAACTAATGGGAAAACCTTAGTCACCGAACGAGATTCCATGGCAAATCCTAGTAAAATAACCTCTTTGTGTGGGAAAAACTAGAAAACCTTGTCACTGTAAGTAGTCTCATCGGCAAACTCAGTCGCAGGAGGGGAAAACTTAGTCACAAAGGAATTCGTGTCATGGGAAAAATGAGTCACCGGATGGGAAAATTTTACGCACCGGACGAGTTTCAATGGAAAATACTTGTAAAATAACCTATTTGGGTGGGAAAAACTCGAGAACCTCATCACCTTGACTAATCTCACGGGAAAACTCAGTCACATGAGGGGAAAACTTAGTCACTAAGGAATTAGTGTCATGGGAAAGATGAGTCACGGGATGGGAAAACCTTAGTCAATGGACTAGTTTCAATGGCAAAACCTAGTAAAATAACCTCTTTGTGTTGGAATAACTCGAAAACCTGGCCACTGTGAGTAGTCTCATGGGAAAACTCAACCACAGGTGGGGGAAACTTAGTCACTAAGGAATTAGTGCCATGGGACTAATGAGTCAACTAATTGGAAAACCTTAGTCACCGAACGAGTTTCAATGGTAAATCCTAGTAAAATAACCTCTTTGTGTGGGATAAACTAGAAAACCTTGTCACTGTGAGTAGTCTCATCGGAAAACTCAGTCACAGGAGGGGAAAACTTAGTCACAAAGGAATTTGTGTCATGGAAAAAATGAGTCACCGGATGGGAAAATTTTACTCACCGGACGAGTTTGAATGGAAAATACTTGTAAAATATCCTCTTTGTGTGGGAAAAACTCGAGAACCTCATCACCTTGACTAGTCTCACGGAAAAACTCAGTCACATGAGGGGAAAACTTAGTCACTAAGTCAATGTGTTAGAGTCAAATAATTAAATGAATTATTATGTTTTGATAATTAACAATTTCTTTAAGGTTTAATATTGCTTAAGATAGAATTTCTAACATAGTGAAAATTATCTAGTAAGGAATAACTATCTCTAAAGGGACTGAATGAACCTCAAAGTATCATCAAGAGAACTAGTCCACCAGAAAAGTCCGTCCGGCCACTCTGAAGGAAATACTGTCAAAAATATACAAAGGATAGCATTGATTTACAAGACAGTCCGGTGACTCTCGAGGGATAAAAGCATTAACGTCAAATGGGCAATTCAACATCCTCTCTCAAGGACACTTCATCAAAGTCTGCACGCTCAAGTCAAAGTCTTTCTCAAGAAGATAATACAGTCTGCCACTCAAACCTACAATTATCAAGAGAAAGACTGCTTCTCTAAAGCTAAAAGAGTATGACAACCTATGAAGAAATACCTACGTTATCGAAGCCTCTCTTGCATCATATAAAGAAGTTGGGAATCAACTTACTCAGATGGGGAACTTCAAAAGAAGCAACAGAAGAAAAGAAAAAGGTTCAGTACCCTAAGCCAAGAAAATTCTAATCCTCGAAGAAGGTCTGAATGAAGAAAGTTCGTCTGTCGAAACAAGCCACTTAGTGACGGAATTTCAAGCATTGAAAGGAGACTGCGTCTGCCAACTTCCAAGGAAGAATTCATCCGCTCAAGTGTCAATTGCGCCAAAGGTACAAAGATCAAGAAGTGTGTTTTTCGAGGATATCAGGTTAACAGAAGCATTAAAGAAATTATTCTCCTCATCTTGAGTAATTGCTTCTTGGATCAAAAGACTTCTACCTCGTCTGCATATTTATTAATGTACTAGCTGCGGCAGAAAGTAGAAAGGGACACAATTAATACAATATTCCTTGGTCCCACTGCTATTCTACTTTTCCTCAAATCAAGCTGACATCGCGGAATCAATGGCAAGAATCTCTGAGCATCGTACACTCTCAATGGTCGAAATTCAAAATGTCTGACCAAAGCACATGACGAGTATTAGCTAGCAAGCACTGGGGTAAAATGGTCAAAGCAAACTCCACAGCTAAAACTTCACGCATTAAATACCAAAGACATAGCTCAAAGCTACTCGCTCAGCATGGAGCCAGACGACATCAACCCAGGCGAATCGATGATTCTCAGATCGTGTCTTACACCTGCTGAAAAATGCAGAACTAGCCGTTATGTGCAGCTCAGAGAGGAAGAAGCACTTCGGACAGGTTTTCTCTCATTCTGAAGAAGAATAATGAAGAACTGCAACTGAAGATATAAATAGAAAACCCTGCCTCCGAAATAGTTGGACAACTTAGACTTAAACTTCCATATGCCAACTAAGTCTGTCCCAAGAGCCAAGGAACCTTGGTTCATACTCAGGATGCTTCAAGCCTACCTCTACCTCTGCCTGAGTAAATGTGCTTCTGTGTGAGAAACATTCATAGAGTATTACTCTTATCTTTCCCAACTCACACACCCTCAAAAAACAGAGAACCCAAACTCCTATCCTCTCTGTATAAACAGAGCTTAATATCTTCTACCCACCCTTATTAAGAAGAGAACCATGTAGAAAAGCCAACCCTTGAAAAAGGTGTCAGGAGAAGTCCTGCATAATACTTGTAAGGAGGAGTCCTGATAATACTCGTAAGGAGAAGTCCTTCGAATACTTGATAGGAGAAGTCCTTAGAATACTTGTTGGGAGAAGTCCCTGATAATACTTGTACTATTTATTTAAATAGTGGAAAATCTTAGTGAAGCCAAGGACTGGACGTAGCCTTGTCGATTATAGGGGTGAACCAGGATAAAATTTATGTGTGCTTTATAATTATAGTTATGTTATATTTCCGCTGCATGCATATGTATATATTGTGAGGATCAGTATTGATAAATTCACATAAATGTTAATTGTCCAAGATAGAAGAGAGAAAATAAAAAACGAGTCACACAATTCAAACCGCCCCTTTCTTGTGTGTTTCTTGCACCTTCACAATGGACTAGTTTCAATGGCAAAACCTAGTAAAATAACCTCTTTGTGTTGGAATAACTTGAAACCTGGCCACTGTGAGTAGTCTCATGGGAAAACTCAGCCACAGGAGGGGAAAACTTAGTCACTAAGGAATTAGTGCCATGGGACTAATGAGTCAACTAATGGGAAAACCTTAGTCACCGAACGAGTTTCCATGGCAAATCCGAGTAAAATAACCTCTTTGTGTGGGACAAACTAGAAAACCTTGTCACTGTGAGTAGTCTCATCGGAAAACTCAATCGCAGGAGGGGAAAACTTAGTCACAAAGGAATTCGTGTCATGGAAAAAATGAGTCACCAGATGGGAAAATTTTACTCACCGGACGAAGTTCAATGGAAAATAATTGTAAAATAACCTCTTTGTGTGGGAAAAACTCGAGAACCTCATCACCATGACTAGTCTCACGCGAAAACTCAGTCACATTAGGGGAAAACTTAGTCACTAAGGAATTAGTGTCATGGGAAAAATGAATCACCAGATGGGAAAACCTTAGTCAATGGACTAGTTTCAAAGGAAAAACCTAGAAATATAACCTCTTTGTGTTGGAATAACTCGAAAACCTGGCCACTGTGAGTAGTCTCATGGGAAAACTCAGCCACAGGAGGGGAAAACTTAGTCACTAAGGAATAAGTGCCATGGGACTAATGAGTCAACTAATGGGAAAACCTTAGTCACCGAACGAGTTTCCATGGCAAATCCAAGTAAAATAACCTCTTTGTGTGGGAAAAACTAGAAAACCTTGTCACTGTGAGTAGTCTCATCGGAAAACTCAGTCGCAGGAGGGGAAAACTTAGTCACAAAGGAATTCGTGTCATGGAAAAAATGAGTCACCGGATGGGAAAATTTTACTCACCGGACGAGTTTCAATAGAAAATACTTGTAAAATAACCTCTTTTTGTGGCAAAAATTCGAGAACCTCATCACCATGACTAGTCTCACGCGAAAACCCAGTCACATAAGGGGAAAACTTAGTCACTAAGGAATTAGTGTCATGGGAAAAATGAATCACCAGATGGGAAAACCTTAGTCAATGGACTAGTTTCAAAGGAAAAACCTAGTAAAATAACCTCTTTGTATTGGAATAACTCGAAAACCTGGCCACTGTGAGTAGTCTCATGGGAAAACTCAGCCACAGGAGGGGAAAACTTAGTCACTAAGGAATTAGTGCCATGGGACAAATGAGTCAACTAATGGGAAAACCTTAGTCACCGAACGAGTTTCCATGGAAAATCCTAGTAAAATAACCTCTTTGTGTGGGCAAAACTAGAAAACCTTGTCACTGTGAGTAGTCTCATCGGAAAACTCTGTCGCAGGAGGGGAAAACTTAGTCACAAAGGAATTCGTGTCATGGAAAAAATGAGTCACCGGATGGGAAAATTTTACTCACCGGACGAGTTTCAATGGAAAATACTTGTAAAATAACCTCTTTTTGTGGCAAAAACTCGAGAACCTCATCACCATGACTAGTCTCACGCGAAAATTCAGTCACATGAGGGGAAAACTTAGTCACTAAGGAATTAGTGTCATGGGAAAAATGACTCACCAGATGGGAAAACCTTAGTCAATGGACTAGTTTCAAAGGAAAAACCTAGTAAAATAACCTCTTTGTGTTGGAATAACTCGAAAACCTGGCCACAGAGAGTAGTCTCATGGGAAAACTCAGCCACAGGAGGGGAAAACTTAGTCACTAAGGAATTAGTGCCATGGGACTAATGAATCAACTAATGGGAAAACCTTAGTCACCGAACGAGTTTCCATGGCAAATCCTAGTAAAATAACCTCTTTGTGTGGGCAAAACTAGAAAACCTTGTCACTGTGAGTAGTCTCATCGGAAAACTCAGTCGCAGGAGGGGAAAACTTAGTCACAAAGGAATTCGTGTCACGGAAAAAATGAGTCACCGGATGGGAAAATTTTACGCACCGGACAAGTTTCAATGGAAAATACTTGTAAAATAACCTCTTTGTGTGCAAAAACTCGAGAACCTCATCACCATGACTAGTCTCACGCGAAAACTCAGTCACATGAGGGGAATACTTAGTCACTAAGGAATTAGTGTCATGGGAAAAATGACTCACCAGATGGGAAAACCTTAGTCAATGGACTAGTTTCAAAGGAAAAACCTAGTAAAATAACCTCTTTGTGTTGGAATAACTCGAAAACCTGGCCATTGTGAGTAGTCTCATGGGAAAACTCAGCCACAGGAGGGGAAAACTTAGTCACTAAGGAATTAGTGCCATGGGACTAATGAGTCAACTAATGGGAAAACCTTAGTCACCGAACGAGTTTCCATGGCAAATCCTAGTAAAATAACCTCTTTGTGTAGGAAAAACTAGAAAACCTTGTCACTGTGTGGGAAAAACTTAGTCACAAAGGAATTCGTGTCATGGAAAAAATGAGTCACCGGATGGGAAAATTTTACTCACCAGACGAGTTTCAATGGAAAATACTTGTAAAATAACATCTTTGGGTGGGAAAAACTCGAGAACCTGATGACCTTGACTAGTCTCACGGGAAAACTCTGTCACATGAGGGGAAAACTTAGTCACTAAGGAATTAGTGTCATGGGAAAATGAGTCACCGGATGGGAAAACCTTAGGCAATGGACTAGTTTCAATGGCAAAACATAGTAAAATAACCTCTTTGTGTTGGAATAACTCGAAAACCTGGCTACAGAGAGTAGTCTCATGGGAAAACTCAGCCACAGGAGGGGAAAACTTAGTCACTAAGGAATTAGTGCCATGGGACTAATGAGTCAACTAATGGGAAAACCTTAGTCAACGAACGAGTTTCCATGGCAAATCCTAGTAAAATAACCTCCTTGTGTGGGAAATACTAGAAAACCTTGTCACCGTGAGTAATCTCATCGGAAAACTAAGTCGCAGGAGGGGAAAACTTAGTCACAAAGGAATTTGTGTCATGGAAAAAATGAGTCACCGGATGGGAAAATTTTACTCACCGGACGAGTTTCAATGGAAAATACTTGTAAAATAACCTCTTTGTGTGGGAAAATCTCGAGAACCTCATCACCATGACTAGTCTCAAGCGAAAACTCCAGTCACATGAGGGGAAAACTTAGTCACTATGGAATTAGTGTCATGGGAAAAATGACTCCCCAGATGGGAAAAACTTAGTCAATGGACTAGTTTCAAAGGAAAATCCTAGTAAAATAACCTCTTTGTGTTGGAATAACTCGAAAACCTGGCCACTGTGAGTAGTCTCATGGGAAAACTCAGCCACAGAAGGGGAAAACTTAGTCACTAAGGAATTAGTGCCATGGGACTAATGAGTCAACTAAGGGGAAAACCTTAGTCACCGAACGGGTTTCCATTGCAAATCCTAGTAAAATAACCTCTTTGTGTGGGAAAAACTAGAAAACCTTGTCACTGTGTGGGAAAAACATAGTCACAAAGGAATTCGTGTAATGGAAAAAATGAGTCATCGGATGGGAAAATTTTACTCACCAGACGAGTTTCAATGGAAAATACTTGTAAAATAACATCTTTGTGTGGGAAAAACTCGAGAACCTCATCACCTCGACTAGTCTCACGGGAAAACTCTGTCACATGATGGGAAAACTTAGTCACTAAGGAATTAGTGTCATGGGAAAATGAGTCACCGGATGGGAAAACCTTAGTCAATGGACTAGTTTCAATGGCAAAACCTAGTAAAATAACCTCTTTGTGTTGGAATAACTCGAAAACCTGGCCACAGAGAGTAGTCTCATGGGAAAACTCAGCCACAGGAGGGGAAAACTTAGTCACTAAGGAATTAGTGCCATGGGACTAATGAGTCAACTAATGGGAAAACCTTCGTCACCGAACAAGTTTCCATGGCAAATCCTAGTAAAATAACCTCTTTGTGTGGGAAAAACTAGAAAACCTTGTCACTGTGAGTAGTCTCATCGGAAAACTCAGTCGAAGGAGGGGAAAGCTTAGTCACGAATGAATTCGTGTCATAGAAAAAATGAGTCACTGGATAGGAAAATTTGAATCACCAGACGAGTTTCAATGGAAAATACTTGTAAAATAACATCTTTGTGTGGGAAAAACTCGAGAACCTCATCACCTTGACTAGTCTCACGGGAAAACTCTGTCACATGAGGGGAAAACTTAGTCACTAAGGAATTAGTGTCATGGGAAAATGAGTCACCAGATGGGAAAACTTTAGGCAATGGACTAGTTTCAATGGCAAAACGTAGTAAAATAACCTCTTTGTGTTGGAATAAATCGAAAACCTGGCCACAGAGAGTAGTCTCATGGGAAAACTCAGCCACAAGAGGGGAAAACTTATTCACTAAGGAATTAGTGCCATGGGACTAATGAGTCAACTAATGGGAAAACCTAAGTCACCGAACGAGTTTCCATGGCAAATCCTAGTAAAATAACCTCTTTGTGTGGGAAAAACTAGAAAACCTTGTCACTGTTAGTAGTCTCATCGGAAAACTCAGCCTCTTTGTGTGGGAAAAACTAGAAAACCTTGTCACTGTTAGTAGTCTCATCGGAAAACTCAGTCGCAGGAGGGGAAAACTTAGTCACAAAGGAATTCGTGTCATGGAAAAAATGAGTCACCGGATGGGAAAATTTTACTCACCGGACGAGTTTCAATCGAGAATACTTGTAAAATAACCTCTTTGGGTGGGAAAAACTCGAGAACCTCATCACGTTGACTAGTCTCACGAAAAAACTCAGTCACAGGAGGGGAAAACTGATTCACTAAGGAATTAGTGTCATGGGAAAAATGAGTCATCGGATGGCAAAACCTTAGTCAATGGACTAGTTTCAATGGCAAAACCAAGTAAAATAACCTCTTTGTGTTGGTATAACTCGAAAACCTGGCCACTGAGAGTAGTTTCATGGGAAAACTCAGCCATAGGAGGGGGAAACTTGGTCACTAAGGAATTAGTGCCATGGGACTAATGAGTCAACTAATGGGAAAACCTTAGTCACCGAACAAGTTTCCATGGCAAATCCTAGTAAAATAACCTCTTTGTTTGGAAAATTTAGAAAACCTTGTCACTGTGAGTAGTCTCATCGGAAAACTCAGTCGCGGGAGGGGAAAATTTAGACACAATGGAATTCGTGCCATGGAAAAAATGAGTCAACGAATGGGAAAATTATACTCACCGGACGAGTTTCAATGGAAAATACTTGTAAAGTAACCTCTTTGTGTGGGAAAAACCTGAGAACCTCATCACCGTGACTAGTCTCACGGGAAAACTCAGTCACACCAGGGGAAAACTTAGTCACTAAGGAATTAGGGTCATGGGAAAAATGAGTCACCGGTTGGGAAAAACTTAGTTAATTGACTAGTTTCAATGGAAAAACCTAGTAAAATAACCTCTTTGTGTTGGAATAATTCAAAAACCTAGCCACTGTGAGTAGTCTCATGGGAAAACTCAGCCACATGAGGGGAAATCTTAGTCACTAAGGAATTAGTGCCATGGTACTAATGATTAAACTAATGCGAAAACCTTAGTCACCGAACGAGTTTCCATGGCAAATCCTAGTAAAGTAACCTCTTTGTGTGGGAAAAACTAGAAAACCTTGTCTCTGTGAGTAGTCTCATCGGAAAACTCAGCCGCGGGAGGGGAAAACTTAGCCCCAAAGGAATTCGTGTCGTGGAAAAAAATGAGTCACCGGATGGGAAAATTTTACTCATCGGACGAGTTTCAATGGAAAATACTTGTAAAATAACCTCTTTGTGTGGGAAAAACTCGAGAACCTCATCACCTTGACTAGTCTCACGGGAAAACTCAGTCACACGAGGGGAAAACTTAGTCACTAAGAAATTTGTGTCATGGGAAAAATGATGGGAAAACCTTAGTCAATGGACTAGTTTCAATGGCAAAACCTAGTAATATAACCTCTTTGTGTTGGAATAACTCGAAAACCTAGCCACTGTGAGTAGTCTGATGGGAAAACTCAACCACAGGAGGGGGAAACTTAATCACTAAGGAATTAATGCCTTGGGACTAATGAGTCAACTAATGGGAAAACCTTAGTCACCGAACGAGTTTCCATCTCAAATCCTAGTAAAGTAACCTCTTTGTGTGGGAAAAACTAGAAAACCATGTCACTGTGAGTAGTCTCATCGGAAAGCTCAGCCTCAGAAGGGTAAAACTTAGTCATAAAGGAATTCGTGTCACGGAAAAAATGAGTCACTGGATGGGAAAATTTTACTCATCGGACGAGTTTCAATGGAAAATACTTGTAAAATAACCTCTTTGTGTGGGAAAAACTCGAGAACCTCATCACCTTGACTAGTCTCACGGGAAAACTCAGTCACACGAGGGGAAAACTTAGTCACTAAGAAATTTGTGTCATGGGAAAAATGATGGGAAAACCTTAGTCAATGGACTAGTTTCAATGGCAAAACCTAATAAAATAACCTCTTTGTGTTGGAATAACACTAAAACCTAGCCACTGTGAATAGTTACATGGGAAAACTCAGCCACAGGAGGGGGAAACTTAGTCACAAAGGAATTCGTGTCATGGAAAAAAATGAGTCACCGGATGGGAAAATTTTACTCACTGGACGAGTTTCAATGGAATATACTTGTAAAATAACCTCTTCGTGTTGGAAAAACTTGAGAACCTCTTCACCTTGACTAGTCTCACGTGAAAACTTAGTCACACAAGCGGAAAACTTAGTCACTTAGGAATTAGTGTCATGGGAAAAATGATGGGAAAACCTTAGTCAATGGACTAGTTTCAATGGCAAAACCTAGTAAAATAACCTCTTTGTGTAGGAATAACTCAAAAAGCTAGCCACTCTGAGTAGTCTCAAGGGAAAACTCAACCACAGGAGGGGGAAACTTAATCACTTAGGAATTAATGCCATGGGACTAATGAGTCAACTAATGGGAGAAAACCTTAGTCACCGAACGAGTTTCCATGGCAAATCCTAGTAAAGTAACCTCTTTGAGTGGGAAAAACTAGAAAACCTTGTCACTGTGAGTAGTCTCATCGGAAAACTCAGCCGCAGGAGGGTAAAACTTTGTCACAAAGGAATTAGTGTCATGGAAAAAATGAGTCACCGGATGGGAAAATTTTACTCACCGGACGAGTTTCAACGGAAAATACTTGTAAAATAACCTCTTTGTGTGGGATAAACTCGAGAACCTCATCACCTTGACTAGTCTCACGGGAAAACTCAGTCACACGAGGGGAAATCTTAGTCACTAAGGAACTAGTGTCATGGGAAAAATGAGTCACTGAATGGGAAAACCTTAGTCAATGGACTAGTTTCAATGGAAAAACTTAGTAAAATAACCTCTTTGTGTTGGAATAACTCGAAAACCTAGCCACTGTGAGCAGTCTCATGGGAAAACTCAGCCACAGGAGGGGGAAACTTAGTCACTAAGGAATTAGTGCCATGGGACTAATGAGTCAACTAATGGGAAAACCTTAGTCACCGAACGAGTTTCCAAGGCAAATCCTAGTAAAGTAACCTATTTGTGTGGGAAAAAATAGAAAACCTTGTCACTGTGAGTAGTCTCATCGGAAAACTCAGCCGTAGGAGGGGAAAACTTCGTCACGAAGGAATTCGTGTCATGGAAACAATGAGTCACCGATGGGAAAATTTTACTCACCGGACGAGTTTCAATTGAAAATACTTGTAAAATAACCTCTTTGTGTGGGAAAAACTCGAGAACCTCATCACGTTGACTAGTCTCACGGGAAAACTCAGTCACACGAGAGGAAAAATGAGTCTCCGGATGGGAAAACCTTAGTCAATGGACTAGTTTAAATGGCAAAACCTAGTAAAATAACCTCTTTGTGTTGGAATAACTCGAAAACCTAGCCACTGTGAGTAGTCTCATGGGAAAACTCAGCCACAGTAGGGGAAACTTAGTCACTAAGGAATTAGAGCCATGGGACTAATGAGTCAACTAATGGGAAAACCTTAGTCACCGAACGAGTTTCCATGGTAAATCCTAGTAAAGTAACCTCTTTGTTTGGGAAAAACTAGAAAACCTTGTCACTGTGAGTAGTCTCATCGGTAAACTCAGCCGCAGGAGGGCAAAACTTAGTCACAAAGGAATTCGTGATATGGAAAAAATGAGTCACCGAATGGGAAACTTTTAGTCACCGGACGAGTTTCAACGGAAAATACTTGTAAAATAACCTCTTTGTGTGGGAAAAACTCGAGAACCTCATCACCTTGACTAGTCTCAGGGGAAAACTCAGTCACATGAGGGGAAAACTCAGTCACATGAGGGGAAAACTTAGTCACTAAGGAATTAGCGTCATGGGAAAAATGAGTCACCGGATGGGAAACCTTAGTCAATGCACTAGTTTGAATGGAAAAACCTAGTAAAATAACCTCTTTGTGTTGGAATAACTCGAAAACCTAGCCACTGTGAGTAGTCTCATGGGAAAACTCAACCACAGGAGGGGAAAACTTAGTCACTAAGGAATTAGTGCCATGGGACTAATGAGTCAACTAATGGGAAAACCGTAGTTACCGAACAAGTTTATATGGCAAATCGTAGTAAAGTAACCTCTTTGTGTGGGAAAAACTCGAAAACCTTGTCACTGTGAGTAGTCTCATCAGAAAACTCAGCCGCAGGAGGGGAAAACTTAGTCACAAAGGAATTCGTGTCATGGACAAAATGAGTCATCGAATGGGAAACTTTTACTCACCGGACGAGTTTCAACGGAAAATACTTGTAAAATAACCTCTTTGTGAGGGAAAAACTCGAGAACCTCATCACCTTGACTAGCCTCAGGGGAAAACTCAGTCACACGAGGGGAAAACTTAGTCACTAAGGAATTAGTGTCGTGGGAAAAATGAGTCACCGGATGGGAAACCTTAGTCAATGCACTAAATTGAATGGCGAAACCTAGTAAAATAACCTCTTTGTGTTGGAATAACTCGAAAACCTAGCCACTGTGAGTAGTCTCATGGGAAAAATCAGCCAAAGGAGGGGGAAACTTAGTCACTAAGGAATTAGTGCCATGGGAATAACGAGTCAACTGATGGGAAAACCTTCGTCACCGAACGAGTTTCCGTGGCAAATCCTAGTAAAGTAACCTCTTTGTGTGGGAAAAACTAGAAAACCTTGTCACTTTAAGTAGTCTCATCGGAAAACTCAGCCGCAGGAGGGGAAAACTTAGTCACAAAGGAATTCGTGTCATGGAAAATATGAGTCACCGGATGGGAAAATTTTACTCACCGGACGAGTTTCAATGGAAAATACTTGTAAAATAACCTCTTTGTGTGGGAAAAACTCGAGAACCTCATCACCTTGACTAGTCTCAGGGGAAAACTCAGTCACACGAGGGGAAAACTTAGTCACTAAGGAATTAGTGTCGTGGGAAAAATGAGTCACCGGATGGGAAACCTTAGTCAATGCACTAAATTGAATGGCGAAACCTAGTAAAATAACCTCTTTGTGTTGGAATAACTCGAAAACCTAGCCACTGTTAGTAGTCTCATGGGAAAACTCATCCACAAGAGGGGGAAACTTAGTCACTAAGGAATTAGTGCCATGGGACTAATGAGTCAACTAATGGGAAAACCTTAGTCACGGAACGAGTATCCATGGCAAATCCTAGTAAAGTAACCTCTTTGTGTGGGAAAAACTAGAAAACCTTGTCACTTTAAGTAGTCTCATCGGAAAAATCAGCCGCAGGAGGGGAAAACTTAGTCACAAAGGAATTCGTGTCATGGAAAATATGAGTCACCGGATGGGAAAATTTTACTCACCGGACGAGTTTCAATGGAAAATACTTGTAAAATAACCTCTTTGTGTGGGAAAAACTCGAGAACCTCATCACCTTGACTAGTCTCAGGGGAAAACTCAGTCACACGAGGGGAAAACTTAGTCACTAAGGAATTAGTGTCGTGGGAAAAATGAGTCACCGGATGGGAAACCTTAGTCAATGCACTAAATTGAATGGCGAAACCTAGTAAAATAACCTCTTTGTGTTGGAATAACTCGAAAACCTAGCCACTGTTAGTAGTCTCATGGGAAAACTCATCCACAAGAGGGGGAAACTTAGTCACTAAGGAATTAGTGCCATGGGACTAATGAGTCAACTAATGGGAAAACCTTAGTCACGGAACGAGTTTCCATGGCAAATCGTAGTAAAGTAACCTCTTTGTGTGGGAAAAACTCGAAAACCTTGTCACTGTGAGTAGTCTCATCGGAAAAATCAGCCGCAGGAGGGGAAAACTTAGTCACAAAGGAATTCGTGTCATGGAAAATATGAGTCACCGGATGGGAAAATTTTACTCACCGGACGAGTTTCAATGGAAAATACTTGTAAAATAACCTCTTTGTGTGGGAAAAACTCGAGAACCTCATCACCTTGACTAGTCTCAGGGGAAAACTCAGTCACACGAGGGGAAAACTTAGTCACTAAGGAATTAGTGTCGTGGGAAAAATGAGTCACCGGATGGGAAACCTTAGTCAATGCACTAAATTGAATGGCGAAACCTAGTAAAATAACCTCTTTGTGTTGGAATAACTCGAAAACCTAGCCACTGTTAGTAGTCTCACGGGAAAACTCAGCCACAGGAGGGGGAAACTTAGTCACAAAGGAACTCGTGGCATGGAAAAAAATGAGTCACCGAATGGGAAAATTTTACTCAGCGGACGAGTTTCAATGGAAAATACTTGTAAAATAACCTCTTTGTGTGGGAAAAACTCGAGAACCTCATCACCTTGACTAGTCTCACGGGAAAACTCAGTCACACTAGGGGAAAACTTAGTCACTAACGAATTAGTGTCAAGGCATAAATGAGTCACCGGATGGGAAAACCTTAGTCAATGGACTAGTTTCAATGGAAAAACCTAGTAAAATAACCTCTTTGTGTTGGAAACACTCGAAAATCTAGCCACTGTGAGTAGTCTCATGGGAAAACTCAGCCACTGGAGGGGGAAACTTAGTAACAATGGAATTAGTGCCACGGGACTAGTGAGTCAACTAATGGGAAAACCTTAGTAACCGAACGAGTTTCTATGGCATATCCTAGTAAAGTAATCTCTTTGTGTGGGAAAAACTAGAAAACCTTGTCACTGTGAGTAGTCTCATCGGTAAACTCAGCCGCAGGAGGGCAAAACTTAGTCACAAAGGAATTCGTGTCATGGAAAAAATGAGTCACCGGATGGGAAACTTTTAGTCACCGGACGAGTTTCAACGGAAAATACTTGTAAAATAACCTCTTTGTGTGGGAAAAACTCGAGAACCTCATCACTTTGACTAGTCTCAGGGGAAAACTCAGTCACACGAGGGGAAAACTTAGTCACTAAGTGTTGACACCTATTTTTGTCCGGGCCCAATTTTGAAAAAGCAAAAAAAAAAGGAAAAAGGAAAGGAAAGAAAAAAAAAAGAGAGATGAGAAAAGAAGAAAAGAAAGAAGAGAAAAAAAAAAGAAGAAAAGAAGAAAAAGAGAAAAGAAAAGAAAAGGCCCAGCAGAGGAAAAGGAAGAAGAAAGGAAGAAAAATGGGCCGTGGCCCAAAGGAAAAGAGAGGAAGCAGAAGCAAGGAAGGAAGGGCAACTTAGTCATTTTCCCCCTCACTGAAACCCTAATTCTCCCCTATATAAGCCTACCCTCTTTAACCCTAAAGACCACTCATCATTCTCTAAGAGCCTCCATACACACTCATCTCACAAACCCTAAAAAATTTCTCTCCCTCTCTTTCTCCTTACACTTACAGCCACTACACACCCTCTCTCTCTTTTTCAACCTCACGACCCATCCTCCCTCATTCTCCCTACACACACAGCCGCCACCTTGCTCCTCTCCTCCCTGGCCGCACTACCTTCCCTTTATCACTATTATGCTTGATTTGTGGTGCTTGTTCAAGAAAATTGGGTGTGCGTTCCGGCGTTGAAGGCTCTGTTTTTTTTTTCTTCTTTTTTTCTTTTCCTCCAATTGCTGTGTTCTGGAGGTATATTCATTTTCCTTTGTACGTTTGCTAACTGATTGTTATATATAAGAATTCCTCTGTTCGTTCATGTTGTTTCCCTTTTGATCCAATTAATGTACCAATATGTTATGTGTTTGATTGTGAAAAATTAAGAATACATAGGACCGCACAACAATCCCGCCATGCACCCCTTTGTAAATAACACATTTTTTAAATCACCCATTTTTTTTTCCACTTAAATCTCAAGAACTACGTATGCCTTGATCTTCCATTTTAGGGAAGTACGTAGGACTAGGTTCACACCTATCAGGCTATATAAAAATAAAATGTTTTGTTCTTTTTTTTCTTTTTCTTTTTTTCTTTTTTTTTCTTTTCAGGAGTAATTAGGAATTAAATAATAAAAATGAATAAGGGTAAAATTAATAATGTGGAAAGCTAAGGAAATTACACAAACATTTGGGTACCGTTTAGACGGGCGCTGTGGGGTGCTAACACCTTCCCCACGCGTAATAGACTCCCGAACCTAGATTTTAGATTTCGTAGGCTATTTATCTCATTTTAGGTTTTTCTAGTGTTTTCCTCAAATAAACATTAGTGGCGACTCTGTCTGATAATAAATGGTTTTTTTTCGCCGTCCCGCCGCGACCCCGGTTGCGACAGATGGCGACTCTGCTGGGGACACTTTGAGAGTCGGGCCTTTCTTGATTGTTTGTGTTTTTTCCTTAGCTTCCTTTTACTTTATTTTACCCTTCACTATTTTTATTGTTTCATTGTCTTGTACATATTTTTTCTACTTTGTATATAATTTGTATATAATTTGTCTCTAATTTATCTTTAATTTGTCTTTCTTTTTATTTTATTTCACTCTTCATTATTTTGCTTTTTTTTTTAATTGCCATGTATATATTTTATTTTTCGCTATCTTTTTTTCTCTAATTTATCTTTAATTTGTCTTTCTTTTTATTTTATTTCACTCTTCATTATTTTGCTTTTTTTGTTTAATTGCCATGTATATATTTTTTTTTTCGCTATCTTTGTATATAATTTGTTTTCCGCATGCGGTATTAGGGTAGATGACCAATTTAAATTGCTATATCTGGTTTTCTGGCTATGTTGCAGGTGGGTAGTTTTTTTAGGTTTTCTTGAAAACAGGTTTGTATGCTCCCAATGCACGCACTTCACTTCCACTTTGTGAGATACACTTTTTGGGCTCTATACCCGAGCCCGTGTGAGCCCAGGAGTAGCAGTGCCTTGGTACTTGTCGTGAGAGACCTAGTGTCTACGCGTCATCTATTGAGTCACCACCCGAATTATTACCGGTCATTAAGCTATTTGTCGTGAGAGACCTAGTGTCTACTCGTCAAATAGTTTGATCATCGGGGCCTTGTCTTTATGACAGGGGTAATCCGGGGGCCTTTTAGGAAGTCTAGAACTTACCATAAAGAGAGCACTTAATTTGACCATAGTCCCCATCCAATTAGGGTTTTGGCCAATGTAGTATATCTCACCCCTTAGGACTTTAACCTTGTAGGACAAATGGGAGCATTCTCTTCTATTCTTTTTCATATCGTTCAATATGCCATGCATCATTCATAAAAAAAAAAAACATAAAAATATTTTTTCATGCATCATTCATCTTATATAAAAAAAAAACCATAAAAAACTCATTTTTTCATGCATCATTCATCTTATATAAAAAAAAAAAAAAAAAACATAAAAAATTCACCTTCCATGCATCATTCATCTTATATAAAAAAACATAAAAAAAAATTTCACCTTCCATGCATCATTCATCATATAAGAAAAAAAAAAACATAAAAAATTCACCTTCCATGCATCATTCATAAAAAAACATAAAAAAAAAAAATTCACCTTTCATGCATCATTCATCATATATAAAAAAAAAAATCATAAAAAAAAAACATTGCATTTCATCACTTCATGTTCATGCATTTTATGGCATTTTTATATGCTTCTTTTTTAATAGTAAATCAAATTCTGTTAACGGTCCAAATGGAGGGGCTTCGAGGCCAAGCTGTGCCTGTCCTGAAGAAGAACACCAAGGTTTCGGGAACCTCAAAGAAATATGTAGAAAAGTGCCGCGAGAAGTGCTTGCTGAGTTTCCAAAGAAATACGGGAATTTGTTGGGCCTACTCGACATCAAAGTAGAAGAGGGTACTACATAGAAGTGCAAAAAGTAGCAACTTCCCTCGGCATACCTGATCAGTGTTTTGCGACAAGCTCCAATGGTCTCGTCAGTGGATTGAAAAGGGTAAGATTGGAAAAATACTTAGAACACCTGGCTCAAAATGAGAAGTGGGGGTGTTTCCTGAAGACATTGTTGCTCATCATATTTGGGGTGGTTTTATTCCCATACCTGAAGGATGTGATAGAACAGGAAGCCTTTGACGCATATTATCAGTTTGTAGAAACAAGAGGTGCCCAGTTCCGGCAATTCTTGCAGAAACCCTAATTTCCGCAGATATCTACCGCAAAAGTAAAAAGTCAAAACTTCGATGCTGCTACCAATTGTTGTACGCCTGG
Organism: Acmispon strigosus; assembly: GCA_030819835.1. Lineage (NCBI taxonomy): Eukaryota > Viridiplantae > Streptophyta > Magnoliopsida > Fabales > Fabaceae > Acmispon > Acmispon strigosus. The sequence goes on along the minus strand of JAUAMA010000004.1, from coordinate 17,740,912 downwards.
TTTATAACTCATTGTTATGCTCGGCGCCACATGGGCCACAATCCGAGTGCACTAAAAGATTTCCATAAAATTCCAAGAAGATTCATGGAGGCTCAAGAATGGAAAAACGAGTTTGCTAGAATGGAGTCAAAAGCATTCATTTGGGCCTGTCCTTGGTTCATACTCGGGGACGTGATCCTTAGCTGTGGGCCTTTCTCTAATGGGAATAAGAGGATGCATATCTTACACTCATGTCATGGTTCTCCGGCAGCTCAAGCGTGTTCAGATCATGCCGTCTAAAGAGCAACTGGGAGGTTTAAACTTCCAAGTGGCCCATAGGATTTGTCTGAGGCCCATAGGCATGCGAATCAGGGTTGGGATTTGAGCAGGGAGTATCATGATTCATTCTTGAAAGTGCAGCAAAGAGAGACTCAGTTACTAGAACAGGTGAAAGGTTTGACCCTGGAAAGAGATCGCTGGAAGAGAGAAGCCCACTACTTCCAAGTGGAAAACATGGGTTTGCTAAGAGGGTGGAGGCAAGTACTTTAACAGGGAGCTCTACATGAACAAATACCATAGACTGTCCCAGAGTGTCCAATGCTACTCCAGGTAGTGGACAAGATTGTTTGATGAAGCGACAGCTGAGGTCCGAGTTACCCGCCTGGGGGTTCCCCCGAAGTTGAAGAGTTTCTTGAGGCTTTCCCGAGACCTTGCCAGCACCATCATGGGAATGAGAAGAAGAGAACTAAATGATTCCTCTTTTCATTGATGTATCCCGAATAGGGACATTGCAAGCTCTGTGATGAAAATTGTACTACAAATCTGGAATGGAATGAATAAGATGTTTTGTTCAAAAACCTTGGTGTTCCGTGTTGCTACTTAGACATAAATTCAGTAGGGGTATTTCCCATATGAATGACTGTCTACCATGTTTTAACCCAAGGGGTCTTTCTCTGGCGTTAGAACATGGGATTGTTTCGCGTTGCTGCTTAGACATAAATTCAGTAGGGGTATTTCCCACATGAATGACTGTCAACCATGTTTTAACCCAAGGGGTCTTTCTCTGGTGTTAGAACATGGGATTGTTTCGTGTTGCCCCTTAGACATAAATTCTGTAGGGGTATTTCCCACATGAATGACTGTCAACCATGTTTTAACCCAAGGGGTCTTTCTCTGGCGTTATAACATGGGGAACCACCATCTGCTGGACCCGTTAACAAATTTGTTTTTTTTTTTCAAACACATTTGCATTTCCTTGGAGAGCTTAAGTCCCAATAAGTTTGAAAAAACAAGAAAAGGCATTGACAAGCTCAAGTTGAAACCCTGGAATCTACAGAAGCAGTTGATACCAGAATCTGAACCTGCAAATAGACCAGACTTGAAGAAGGTTGAGTATGATGCTACCGTGCAAAATTGGGGCAGTAGTGCAAATGAGTAGATCAATACTGGTCATGATTGAGTCAAGAACAGAATTTGTGCAATGGCAGCATCCTCATATAGTCAGTCGCTGATTTTCACTCCTCATGCCTATCCCACTTCCTCACCCTTTGCACCAGTAAGGATCATCACCCATATTTACCCGTTCTACCAGTCATAATAACCTTCCCCCTTTTCACCATATGGCCAACACAAGCAATTAACTTCAATATAATCTGTGGAGGCCTTACCTACCCACCTCATTTTGTCCCGATCCTACTCACCATACATCTTACCACTTCCTTTTCATCTCTAGACCCTCCATCCATTCGTTACTTCACTTTCTTTCTAGCACTAATCCCATCATCTCATTTCAACCTAATCGCCCTCCTCTTCACCATATGACTATTTCATTCGTAGGAGACCTTATCCACCCACCTCATATTATGTTGATCCTTGTTTGCTTTATCCATACATCTCACCAAGACTATTTTTCCAATCACATTTCCCTTAACCATCCCATGATCACATATCAACTCAACCACCATCCCTATAATCCAACCCTTTCTTCCAAAACACCTGTTCATTTTATCAAGTCACCCTCTCTGCTGCCACTTGACCATGATGACCTGCACTTGCATAATCTGTTCCCTTAAGGATGAAGTGGTTTTTGACTCAAGATTGGAGTGTCTATTATCCATAGTTTGGCAAGTTCCAAGGATGACCTTTAGCATCATACTCTCAGTGGGCCTCATGGATCTTTCACAAGAGAATACTGAAGTCGTCTGGTTTTCAGTGATGAGCTGCTTATTGTATCAAAAGCCACAAAGGGCTTTCAATTAACCCTTGAAGCAGCTCGTTCAAGGAGGAGGAGGCGTCATCTGCCAATCTTTCAGCGATCAAGGCGCCTGAGTTTAATGGTCTAGCATAAGCTATATGTTTTGTCATGTTAATTTTGAACCTTTGCTAACTTTCTTTGAAGCATTATTTATGGATCATGCATGACATTTTCTTTTTCTTCTGTTTGTTTGCTTCATTCATTGTCTTTTCCTTCGTCAATCTCAATCTCATTCTCCTTCCATGTCCAACTCACACAAATCATTCCTAGCGTCTCATAATGGCTAATGTCTCAAGTGCGGGAGAACTTGCTTGCTTGATTTCTATGGACATGGGCCGGCATGGAAGAAGACTAGGAGCACTGGGGGCAACTTTTGTCGCGGCTGCAAGCGCTTATTTGTGAGAAGTTGATCGATTTCATAGGAAAACTTTAGGAGATGGTCATTTATGCAGAAAAGCGCAAGAGTCATCCCTCAACAAAAAAAAAGAAAAAAGAAAAAAGGCCTGTTAGGTTGAAAACCCGCCAGGGCGACCTAAGCAAAAGTTAGGGCATGCAAAAAAAAAGAGCAAGTGAACCATGTTCACCACAGCTTTGTTTTGGACTTAGGTTCTCGAAAGTGATCAGTCATGCCTTGAGATGAAGTTTGACATTCTTTCTCTATCCTTACCCCATAACATTATCCATTGACACCCATTTGAGCCAAAAATCCTTCCCCTTAACCCTAGACAAGGATCACTCTACATTAGAGTTAGCACAATATTAGTGCCAAGCTTGCTTAAGATTTCCATTTCAAAGAAAAGAAAGAAGCAAAGAAAAAGAAATAAAAATGCCAAAAGATGAAAATGTCAAAAAGGAATACAAAAAGAAAAATTGCTTGAGCAAGTCTTGATAATCAGTGCTAAGTTTCGATCAAAGTGCTAAAAATCCTTTGTCTTCATTAATTCATTAACCCGTAAACACTTTGATATCCTTCCTTTCATGATCCACAAGCCCTTAGCCACATATCCTTCGTCTTCATTAACCCGCAAACACTTGTTTGTGCCTTTGATATCCTTCCTTTCATGACCCACTAGCCCTTAGCCACATATCCTTCATTAACCTGTAAACACCTCCTTTCATAACCCACTAGCCTTTAGCCACATTACAACCCTAACAAAGTCCATTCCGATCAAGGATTGATTGTCCACTTTTTCTTGAACTTGTTTTTGAGACACAATAACCTGATTCATTTGCTCATAAAAAAAGGAGAAAAAAGAGAAAAAATGAGGGATGCTCGCTGAATAGTTGCCTCCGCAGAGTTCTTTCAAGAATTGACACTGCGGCGAAGCCCAATCAGTCAGAAGAAAATCAAGAAAAGATCTCTTCCATGCCCATCAAGACCTCAAGTGGGAGCCAAGATCAATAGAGCAATTGTTGGACTACCACTCGTTGTCTCAATTGGGGCAACTTTTCAGCTCATTGCTTGTCTCTTTCCCTGAAGTTGGGCCCGTTTTTTTTGGTTTCTCACCGATCTCTCTGTGTCAGAACTGAGGCAATCACTCAAGCCATTTTTCTTCACCCGAATCAGACTAGGGAAACAGTCTAAGCTTCACTTCATATCTTTTGTGTACCTGGTCATTCTTCGGCTGGGATAATTACCTATTCTTAGTAGTCTCCCCGTGTACTCTGATCTGGGGCATGTGCTCATCTAAAAGTGGGGCAGACTACTTGTTCTTCCATTCTCAGGCTGAAGTATTACCTTGGTTGTTCTCACAAATTCTTCCAATCCATTAAGACATCACTGAAGCAATTGATCATTCCACTCCTTGTCATCCTTGTTACACCGGAGAGATTGTCTAGCTTTCACTCTTCGTCATTCTAGTGCATTTCCTTTCAAACTGGAGCGATCACTTGTTTTCTGATGCTCATCCAAGATGAGGTAATTCTGCAGTCCATGCTTTGTCAATATTCCCAAATTGGGGCAATCATATGCTACCTCATGCTCATCGTCCAATCTGGGGCAAACTGGGGCAATCGCCCAATTTTGTCATGAATTCTTTTCAATGTCTAGATTGGAGCGTTCATTTGTTTTTCTATCAACTTCTTCCAAATGGGAGCAATAAATTGTCTTCTGATGCTCATTCTTCAAAGTATAAACCGGGGCAATTTTCCAGTCTATGTCTTATAATTATACCCAAGCTGGGGCAGCTTGATGTCCATCACTCATTCTGTTCATCCGCCCCAAACATAACTGGGGCAATTCTCTGTCCTTTGATTCCTTCTTGTGTCATCTCATGTCATGCATTTTAATTAGATAGCGCTTCAAAGCGAGAGATCACAGGTTCAATAACATGACTTAGCATTTCAACATCTCATTTAACATGTTAGACCAAAAGGCTCGCGGTCAACTCAATACCAACAGAAAAGAGAGGGCGCCTCAAAGACCTCCGTCAGTCAGAAAAATTCAAAGTCAGCATCAGACGACTCAGATAAACATTCAATAAGCAGGTGGCCCACCCTTCTCAGTCAGGTTTCAGAGGAAGATCTTGCAAAAGAGGCAAGCTTCACATCCATTCACACGAGCTGTCCAGGTGAAACAAGCTTGGGTCTGCCTGAGCTTCCGAGCACGCATGTGCTTATTGAGCTAATTTTTTCCAAGGAAGCTAACAAAAGTCTTTTCTAACACAGCATAATTCAAGTTTGAGTTTCAAATTCATAAGCTGTGCATCATTTGCATCATTTGCATCATTGCATCAAAAGCATCAACATCACATGCATAACCCCATCACATATGGTACATATCATACATTACATTTCATAGCATGCATTACATTTCATACCATGCATACCTTTGTCACATATTGAAAGTTGCAGTTGGCAAGTCCGAGGTGGCGCTTAGACCGATCCTTGTCACTTTCCAGCAGATCCAGGGTGGTGCTTAGACGATCCCTGTTACTTTTCAGCAGATCCAAGGGGGCGCTTAGACGAACCTTGTTACTTTCCAGCAGATCCACGGTGGCGCTTAGACGATCCGTGTTACTTTCCAGCAGATCCAGGGTGGCGCTTAGACGATCCCTGTTACCTTTCAGCAGATCCAAGGGGGCGCTTAGATGAACCTTGTTACTTTCCAGCAGATCCACGGTGGCGCTTAGACGATCCGTGTTACCTTCCAGCAGATCCAGGGTGGCGCTTAGACGATCCCTGTTACCTTTCAGCAGATCCAAGGGGGCGCTTAGACGAACCTTGTTACTTTCCAGCAGATCCACGGTGGCGCTTAGACGATCCGTGTTACCTTCCAGCAGATCCAGGGTGGCGCTTAGACGATCCCTGTTACATTTCAGCAGATCCAAGGGGGCGCTTAGACGAACCTTGTTACTTTCCAGCAGATCCACGGTGGCGCTTAGACGATCTGTGTTACCTTCCAGCAGATCCAGGGTGGCGCTTAGACGATCCCTGTTACCTTTCAGCAGATCCAAGGGGGTGCTTAGACGAACCTTGTTACTTTCCAGCAGATCCACGGTGGCGCTTAGACGATCCGTGTTACCTTCCAGCAGATCCAGGGTGGCCATTGAAATTAGTGTCATGGGAAAAATGAGTCACCGGATGGGAAAACCTTAGTCAATGGACTCGTTTCAATGGCAAAACCTAGTAAAATAACCTCTTTGTGTTGGAATAACTCGAAAACCTGGCCACTGTGAGTAGTCTCATGGGAAAACTCAGCCACAGGAGGGGGAAACTTAGTCACTAAGGAATTAGTTCCATGGGACTAATGAGTCAACTAATGGGAAAACTTTAGTCACAGAACGTGTTTCCATGGCAAGTCTTAGTAAAGTATCATCTTTGTGTGGGAAAAACTAGAAATCCTTGTCACTGTGAGTAGTCTCATTGAAAAACTCAGTCGCAGGAGGGGAAAACTTAGACACCAAGGAATTCGTGTCATGTAAAAAATGAGTCACCGGATGGGAAAATTTTACTCACCAGACAAGTTTCAATGGAAAATACATGTAAAATAACCTCTTTGTGTGGGAAAAACTCGAGAACCTCATCACATTGACTAGTCTCACAGGAAAACTGAGTCACACGAGGGGAAAACTTAGTCACTAAGGAATTAGTGTCATGGGAAAAATGAGACACCGGATGGGAAAACCTTAGTCAATGGACTAGTTTCAATGGCAAAACCTAGTAAAATAACCTCTTTGTGTTGGAATAACTCAAAAACCTAGCCACTGTGAGTAGTCTCATGGGAAACTTCAGCCACAGGAGGGGGAAACTTAGTCACTAAGGAATTAGTGTCATGGGAAAAATGAGTCACCGGATGGGAAAACCTTAGTCAATTGACTATTTCAATGGAAAAACTTAGTAAAATAACCTCTCTGTGTTGGAATAACTCGAAAACCTAGCCACTGTGAGTAGTCTCACTGGATACTTCAGCCACAGGAGGGGGAAACTTAGTCACTAAGAAATTAGTGCCATGGGACTAATGAGTCAAGTAATGGGAAAACCTTAGTCACCGAACGAGTTTCCATGGCAAATCCTAGTAAAATAACCTCTTTGTGTGGGAAACACTAGAAAACCTTGTCACTGTGAGTAGTCTCATCAGAAAACTCGGCCGGAGGAGGGGAAAACTTAGACACAAAGGAATTCGTGTCATGTAAAAAATGAGTCACCGGATGGGAAAATTTTACTAGCCAGACGAGTTTCAATGGAAAATACATGTAAAATAACCTCTTTGTGTGGGAAAAACTCGAGAACCTCATCACATTGACTAGTCTCACAGGAAAACTGAGTCACACGAGGGGAAAACTTAGTCACTAAGGAATTAGTGTCATGGGAAAAATGAGACACCGGATGGGAAAACCTTAGTCAATGGACTAGTTTCAATGGAAAAACCTAGTAAAATAACCTCTCTGTGTTGGAATAACTCAAAAACCTAGCCACTGTGAGTAGTCTCACGGTAAACTTCAGCCACAGGAGGGGGAAACTTAGTCACTAAGGAATTAGTGTCTTGGGAAAAATGAGTCACCGGATGGGAAAACCTTAGTCAATTGACTATTTCAATGGAAAAACTTAGTAAAATAACCTCTCTGTGTTGGAATAACTCGAAAACCTAGCCACTGTGAGTAGTCTCACGGGATACTTCAGCCACAGGAGGGGGAAACTTAGTCACTAAGAAATTAGTGCCATGGGACTAATGAGTCAAGTAATGGGAAAACCTTAGTCACCGAACGAGTTTCCATGGAAAATCCTAGTAAAATAACCTCTTTGTGTGGGAAACACTAGAAAACCTTGTCACTGTGAGTAGTCTCATCGGAAAACTCGGCCGGAGGAGGGGAAAACTTAGACACAAAGGAATTCGTGTCATGTAAAAAATCAGTCACCGGATGGGAAATTTTACTCACCAGACGAGTTTCAATGGAAAATACATGTAAAATAACCTCTTTGTGTGGGAAAAACTCGAGAACCTCATCACCTTGACTAGTCTCACAGGAAAACTGAGTCACACGAGGGGAAAACTTAGTCACTAAGGAATTAGTGTCATGGGAAAAATGAATCACCGGATGGGAAAACCTTAGTCAATGGACTAGTTTCAATGGCAAAACCTAGTAAAATAACCTCTTTGTGTTGGAATAACTCAAAAACCTAGCCACTGTGAGTAGTCTCATAGGAAACTTCAGCCACAGGAGGGGGAAACTTAGTCACTAAGGAATTAGTGTCAAGGGAAAAATGAGTCACCGGATGGGAAAACCTTAGTCAATTGACTATTTCAATGGAAAAACTTAGTAAAATAACCTCTCTGTGTTGGAATAACTCGAAAACCAAGCCACTGTGAGTAGTCTCACGGGATACTTCAGCCACAGGAGGGGGAAACTTAGTCAATAAGAAATTAGTGCCATGGGACTAATGAGTCAAGTAATGGAAAAACCTTAGTCACCGAACGAGTTTCCATGGCAAATCCTAGTAAAATAACCTCTTTGTGTGGGAAACACTAGAAAACCTTGTCACTGTGAGTAGTCTCATCGGAAAACTCGGCCGGAGGAGGGGAAAACTTAGACACAAAGGAATTCGTGTCATGTAAAAAATGAGTCACCGGATGGGAAAATTTTACTCACCAGACGAGTTTCAATGGAAAATACATGTAAAATAACCTCTTTGTGTGGGAAAAACTCGAGAACCTCATCACCTTGACTAGTCTCACGGGAAAACTTAGTCACACGAGGGGAAAACTTTGTCACTAAGGAATTAGTGTCATGGGAAAAATGAGTCACCGGATGGAAAAATTTTACTTACCGGACAAGTTGCAATGGAAAAACCTAGTAAAATAACCTCTTTGTGTGGGAAAAACTCGAGAACCTCATCACCTTGACTAGTGTGACGGGAAAACTCAGTCACACGAGGGGAAAACTTAGTCACTAAGGAATTAGTGTCATGAGACTAATGAGTCACCGGATGGGAAAACCTAAGTCAATGGACTAGTTTCAATGGAAAAACCTAGTAAAATAACCTCCTTGTGTTGGAATAACTCGAAAACCTAGCCACTCTGAGTAGTCTCATGGGAAACTTCAGCCACAGGAGGGGGAAACTTAGTCACTAAGGAATTAGTGCCATGGGACTAATGAGTCAAGTAATGGGAAAACCTTAGTCAACGAACGAGTTTCCATGGCAAATCCTAGTAAAATAACCTCTTTATGTGGGAAATACTAGAAAACCTTGTCACTGTGAGTAGTCTCATTGAAAAACTCAGTCGCAGGAGGGGAAAACTTAGCCACAAAGGAATTCATGTCATGGAAAAAATGAGTCACCGGATGGGAAATTTTTACTCACCGGACGAGTTTCAATGGAAAATACTTGTAAAATAACCTCTTTATGTGGGAAAAACTCGAGAACCTCATCACCTTGACTAGTGTCACGGGAAAACTCAGTCACACGAGGGGAAAACTTAGTCACTAAGGAATTAGTGTCATGGGAAAAATGAGTCACCGGATGGGAAAACCTAAGTTAATGGACTAGTTTCGATGGCAAAACCTAGTAAAATAACCTCTTTCTGTTGGAATAACTTGAAAACCTAGCCACTGTGAGTAGTCTCGTGGGAAAACTCAGCCACAGGAGGGGGAAACTTAGTCACTAAGGAATTAGTGCCAAGGGACTAATGAGTCAAGTAATGGGAAAACCTTAGTCACCGAACGAGTTTCCATGGCAAATCCTAGTAAAATAACCTCTTTGTGTGGAAAAAACTAGAAAACCTTGTCACTGTGAGTAGTCTCATCGGAAAACTCAGTCGCAGGAGGGGAAAACTTAGACACAAAGGAATTCGTGTCATGGGAAAAATGAGTCACCGGATGGTAAAATTTTACTCACCCGACGAGTTCCAATGGAAAATACTTGTAACATAACCACTTAATGTGGGAAAAACTCGAGAACCTCATCCTCTTGACTAGTCTCACGGGAAAACTTAGTCACACGAGGGGAAAACTTTGTCACTAAGGAATTAGTGTCATGGGAAAAATGAGTCACCGGATGGGAAAATTTTACTTACCGGACGAGTTTCGATGGAAAATACTTGTAAAATAACCTCTTTGTGTGGGAAAAATTCGAGAACCTCATCACCTTGACTAGTGTGACGGGAAAACTCAGTCACACGAGGGGAAAACTTAGTCACTAACGAATTAGTGTCATGAGACTAGCGAGTCACCGGATGGGAAAACCTAAGTCAATGGACTAGTTTCAATGGAAAAACCTAGTAAAATAACCTCCTTGTGTTGGAATAACTCGAAAACCTAGCCACTCTGAGTAGTCTCATGGGAAACTTCAGCCACAGGAGGGGGAAACTTAGTCACTAAGGAATTAGTGCCATGGGACTAATGAGTCAAGTAATGGGAAAACCTTAGTCAACGAACGAGTTTCCATGGCAAATCCTAGTAAAATAACCTCTTTATGTGGGAAATACTAGAAAACCTTGTCACTGTGAGTAGTCTCATTGAAAAACTCAGTCGCAGGAGGGGAAAACTTAGCCACAAAGGAATTCATGTCATGGAAAAAATGAGTCACCGGATGGGAAATTTTTACTCACCGGACGAGTTTCAATGGAAAATACTTGTAAAATAACCTCTTTATGTGGGAAAAACTCGAGAACCTCATCACCTTGACTAGTGTCACAGGAAAACTCAGTCACACGAGGGGAAAACTTAATCACTAAGGAATTAGTGTCATGGGAAAAATAAGTCACCGGATGGGAAAACCTAAGTTAATGGACTAGTTTCGATGGCAAAACCTAGTAAAATAACCTCTTTGTGTTGGAATAACTCGAAAACCTAGCCACTGTGAGTAGTCTCGTGGGAAAACACAGCCACAGGAGGGGGAAACTTAGTCACTAAGGAATTAGTGCCATGGGACTAATGAGTCAAGTAATGGGAAAACCTTAGTCACCGAACGAGTTTCCATGGCAAATCCTAGTAAAATAACCTCTTTGTGTGGAAAAAACTAGAAAACCTTGTCACTGTGAGTAGTCTCATCGGAAAACTCAGTCGCAGGAGGGGAAAACTTAGACACAAAGGAATTCGTGTCATGGGAAAAATGAGTCACCGGATGGTAAAATTTTACTCACCCGACGAGTTTCAATGGAAAATACTTGTAAAATAACCACTTAATGTGGGAAAAACTCGAGAACCTCATCCTCTTGACTAGTCTCACGGGAAAACTTAGTCACACGAGGGGAAAACTTTGTCACTAAGGAATTAGTGTCATGGGAAAAATGAGTCACCGGATGGGAAACTTTTACTCACCGGACGAGTTTCGATGGAAAATACTTGTAAAATAACCTCTTTATGTGGGAAAAACTTGAGAACCTCATCACCTTGACTAGTGTCACGGGAAAACTCAATCACACGAGGGGAAAACTTAGTCACTAAGGAATTAGTGTCATGGGAAAAATGAGTCACCGGATGGGAAAACCTAAGTTAATGGACTAGTTTCGATGGCAAAACCTAGTAAAATAACCTCTTTGTGTTGGAATAACTCGAAAACCTAGCCACTGTGAGTAGTCTCGTGGGAAAACTCAGCCACAGGAGGGGGACACTTAGTCACTAAGGAATTAGTGCCATGGGACTAATGAGTCAAGTAATGGGAAAACCTTAGTCACCGAACGAGTTTCCATGGAAAATCCTAGTAAAATAACCTCTTTATGTGGGAAAAACTAGAAAACCTTGTCACTGTGAGTAGACTCATCGGAAAGGAATTCATGTCATCGAAAAAATGAGTCACCGGATGGGAAAATTTTACTCACCGGACGAGTTTCGATGGAAAATACTTGTAAAATAACCTCTTTGTGTGGGAAAAACTCGAGAACCTCATCACCTTGACTAGTGTGACGGGAAAACTCAGTCACACGAGGGGAAAACTTAGTCACTATGGAATTAGTGTCATGAGACTAATGAGTCACCGGATGGGAAAACCTAAGTCAATGGACTAGTTTCAATGGAAAAACCTAGTAAAATAACCTCCTTGTGTTGGAATAACTCGAAAACCTAGCCACTCTGAGTAGTCTCATGGGAAACTTCAGCCACAGGAGGGGGAAACTTAGTCACTAAGGAATTAGTGCCATGGGACTAATGAGTCAAGTAATGGGAAAACCTTTGTCACCGAACGAGTTTCCATGGCAAATCCTAGTAAAATAACCTCTTTATGTGGGAAATACTAGAAAACCTTGTCACTGTGAGTAGTCTCATCGAAAAACTCAGTCGCAGGAGGGGAAAACTTAGCCACAAAGGAATTCATGTCATGGAAAAAATGAGTCACCGGATGGGAAATTTTTACTCACCGGATGAGTTTCAATGGAAAATACTTGTAAAATAACCACTTTATGTGGGAAAAACTCGAGAACCTCATCATCTTGACTAGTGTCACGGGAAAACTCAGTCACACGAGGGGAAAACTTAGTCACTAAGGAATTAGTGTCATGGGAAAAATGAGTCACCGGATGGGAAAACCTAAGTCAATGGACTAGTTTCGATGGCAAAACTTAGTAAAATAACCTCTTTGTGTTGGAATAACTCGAAAACCTAGCCACTGTGAGTAGTCTCGTGGGAAAACTCAGCCACAGGAGGGGGACACTTAGTCACTAAGGAATTAGTGCCATGGGACTAATGAGTCAAGTAATGGGAAAACCTTAGTCACCGAACGAGTTTCCATGGCAAATCCTAGTAAAATAACCTCTTTATGTGGGAAAAACTAGAAAACCTTGTCACTGTGAGTAGACTCATCGGAAAACTCAGTCTCAGGAGGGGAAAACTTAGTCACAAAGGAATTCATGTCATCGAAAAAATGAGTCACCGGATGGGAAAATTTTACTCACCGGACGAGTTTCGATGGAAAATACTTGTAAATTAACCTCTTTGTGTGGGAAAAACTCGAGAACCTCATCACCTTGACTAGTGTGACGGGAAAACTCAGTCACACGAGGGGAAAACTTAGTCACTATGGAATTAGTGTCATGAGACTAATGAGTCACCGGATGGGAAAACCTAAGTCAATGGACTAGTTTCAATGGAAAAACCTAGTAAAATAACCTCCTTGTGTTGGAATAACTCGAAAACCTAGCCACTCTGAGTAGTCTCATGGGAAACTTCAGCCACAGGAGGGGGAAACTTAGTCACTAAGGAATTAGTGCCATGGGACTAATGAGTCAAGTAATGGGAAAACCTTTGTCACCGAACGAGTTTCCATGGCAAATCCTAGTAAAATAACCTCTTTATGTGGGAAATACTAGAAAACCTTGTCACTGTGAGTAGTCTCATCCAAAAACTCAGTCGCAGGAGGGGAAAACTTAGCCACAAAGGAATTCAAGTCATGGAAAAAATGAGTAACCGGATGGGAAATTTTTACTCACCGGACGAGTTTCAATGGAAAATACTTGTAAAATAACCTCTTTATGTGGGAAAAACTCGAGAACCTCATCACCTTGACAAGTCCCTCGGGAAAACTCAGTCACACGAGGGGAAAACTTAGTCACTAAGGAATCAGTGTCATGGGAAAAATGAGTCGCCGGATGGGAAAACCTTAGTCAAGGACAAGTTTCAATGGCAAAACCTAGTAAAGTAACCTCTTTGTGTTGGAATAACTCAAAAACCCTGCCACTTTGAGTAGTCTCATGGGAAAACTCGGCCCCAGGAGGGGTAACTTAGTCACTAAAGAATTAGTGCCACGGGACTAATGAGTCAACTAATGGGAAAACCACGGAACGAGTTTCCGTGGCAAATCCTAGTAAAATAACCTTTTTGTGTGGGAAAAACTAGAAAACCTTGTCACTGTGAGTAGTTTCATCGGAAAACTCAGTCGCAGGAGGGGAAGACTTAGTCACAAATGAGTTCGTGTCATGGAAAAAATGAGTCACCGGATGGGAAAATTTTACTCACGGGGATGAGTTTCAGTGGAAAATACTTGTAAAAGAACCTCTTTGTGTGGGAAAAACTCGAGAACCTCATCACCTTGACTAGTCTCGCGGGAAAACTCAGTCACACGAGGGGAAAACTTAGTCACTAAGGAATTAGTGTCATGGGAAAAATGAGTCACCGGATGGGAAAACCTTAGTCAACGGACTAGTTTCAGTGGCAAAACCTAGTAAAATAACCTCTTTGTATTGGAATAACTCGAAAACCAAGCCACTGTGAGTAGTCTCATGGGAAAACTCAGCCACAGGAGGGGGAAACTCAGTCACTAAAGAATTAGTGCCACGGGACTAATGAGTCAACTAATGGGAAAACCACCGAACGAGTTTCCATGGCAAATCCTAGTAAAATAACCTCTTTATGTGGGAAAAACTAGAAAACATTGTCACTGTGAGTAGTCTCATCGGAAAACTCAGTCACAGGAGGGGAAAACTTAGTCACAAATGAATTCGTGTCATGGAAAAAATGAGTCACCGGATTGGAATATTTTACTCACGGGGACGAGTTTCAATGGAAAATACTTGTAAAATAACCTATTTGTGTGGGAAAAACTCGAGAACCTCATCACCTTAACTAGTCTCACGGGAAAACTCAGTCACATGAGGGGAAAGCTTAGTCACTAAGGAATTAAAGTCATGGGAAAAATGAGTCACCGGATGGGAAAACCTTAGTGAACGGACTAGTTTCAATGGCAAAACCCAGTAAAATAACCTTTTGGTGTTGGAATAACAAGAAAACCCAGCCACTGTGAGTAGTCTCATGGAAAAACTCAGCCACAGGAGGGGGAAACTTAGTCACTAAGGAATTAGTGCCATGGGACTAATGAGTAAACTAATGGGAAAACCTTAGTCACCGAACGAGTTTCCAGGGCAAATCCTAGTAAAATAACCTCTTTGTGTGGGAAAAACTAGAAAACATTGTCACTGTGAGTAGTCTCATCGGAAAACTCCGTCGCAGGAGCGGAAGACTTAGTCACAAATGAATTCGTGTCATGGAAAAAATGAGTCACCGGATGGGAAAATTTTACTCACGGGGACGAGTTTCAATGGAAAATACTTGTAAAATAACCTCTTTGTGTGGAAAAAACTCGAGAACCTCATGACCTTGACTAGTCTCACGGGAAAACTCAGTCACACGAGGGGAAAAGTTAGTCACTAAGGAACTAGTGTCATAGGAAAAATGAGTCACCGGATTGCAAAACCTTAGTCAATGGACGAGTTTCAATGGCAAAACCCAGTAAAATAACCTCTTTGTGTGGGAATAACTCAAAAACCCAGCCACTGTGAGTAGTCTCATGGGAAAACTCAGCCACAAGTGGGGGAAAGTTAGTCACTAAGGAATTAGTGCCATGGGACTAATGAGTCAACTAATGGGAAAACCTTAGTCACCGAAGGAGTTTCCATGGCAATACCTAGTAAAATAACCTCTTTGTGTGGGAAAAACTAGAAAACCTTGTCACTGTGAGTAGTCTCATCAAAAACTCAGTCGCAGGTGGGGAAGACTTAGTCACAAAGGAATTCGTGTCGTGGAAAAAATGAGTCACCGGATGGGAAAATTTTACTCACCGGACGAGTTTCAATGGAAAACACTTGTAAAATAACCTCTTTGTATAGGAAAAACTCGAGAACTTTATATCCTTGACTAGTCTCACGGGAAAACTCAGTCACACGAGGGGAAAACTTAGTCACTAAGGAATTAGTATCATGGGCAAAACGAGTCACCGGATGGGAAAACCTTAGTCAATAGACTAGTTTCCATGGAAAAACCTAGTAAAATAACCTCTTTGTGTTGGAATAACTCGAAAACCCAGCCACTGTGAGTAGTCTCATGGGAAAACTCAGCCACAGGGGGGGGAAACTTAGTCACTAAGGAATTAGTGCCATGGGTCTAATGAGTCAACTAATGGGAAAACCTTAGTCACCGAATGAGTTTCCATGGCAAATCCTAGTAAAATAACCTCTTTGGGTGGGAAAAACTAGAAAACCTTGTCACAGTGAGTAGTCTCATCTGAAAACTCAGTCGCTGGAGGGGAAGACTTAGTCATAAAGGAATTCGTGTCGTGGAAAAAATTAGTCACCGGATGGGAAAATTTTACTCACCGGACGAGTTTCAATGGAAAACATTTGTAAAATAACCTCTTTGTGTGGGAGAAACTCGAGAACCTCATATCTTTCACTAGTTTCACGGGAAAACTCAGTCACACGAGGGGAAAACTTAGTCACTAAGAAATTAGTGTCATGGGAAAAATGAGTCACCGGATGGGAAAACCTTAGTCAATGGACTAGTTTCAATGGCAAAACCTAGTAAAATAACCTCTTTGTGTTGGAATAACTCGAAAACCCAGCTACTGTGAGTAGTCTCATGGGAAAACTCAGCCACAAGAGGGGGAAACTTAGTCACTAAGGAATTAGTTCCATGGGACTAATGAGTCAACTAATGGGAAAACCTTAATCAATGGACGAGTTTCAATGGAAAAACCTAGTAAAATGACCTCTTTGTTTTGGAATAATTCGAAAACCCAGCCACTGTTAGTAGTCTCATGGGAAAACTCAGCCACAAGAGGGGGAAACTTAGTCACTAAGAAATTAGTGCCATGGGACTAATGAGTCAACTAATGGGAAAACCTTAGTCACCGAATGAGTTTCCATGGCAAATCCTAGTAAAATAACCTCTTTGTGTGGGAAAAACTAGAAAACCTTGTCACTGTGAGTAGTCTCATCAAAAACTCAGTCGCAGGAGGGGAAGACTTAGTCACAAAGGAATTCGTGTCATGGAAAAAATGAGTAACCGGATGGGAAAATTTTACTCACCGGACGAGTTTCAATGGAAAACACTTGTAAAATAACCTCTTTGTGTGGGAAAAACTCGAGAACCTGATATCCTTGACCAGTCTCACAAGAAAACTCAGTCACACGAGGGGAAAACTATGTCACTAAGGAATTAGTATCATGGGCAAAACGAGTCACCAGATGGGAAAACCTTAGTCAATGGACTAGTTTCAATGGAAAAACCTAGTAAAATAACCTCTTTGTGTTGGAATAACTCGGAAACCCAGCGACTGTGAGTAGTCTCATGGGAAAACTCAGCCACAGGAGGGGGAAACTTAGTCACTATGGAATTAGTGCCATGGGACTAATGAGTCAACTAATGGGAAAACCTTAGTCACCGAACGAGTTTCCATGGCAAATCCTAGTAAAATAACCTCATTGTGTGGGAAAAACTAGAAAACCATGTCACAGTGAGTAGTCTCATCGGAAAATTCAGTCGCTTGAGGGGAAGACTTAGTCACAAAGGAATTCGTGTCATGGAAAAAATTAGTCACCGGATGGGAAAATTTTACTCAGCGGACGAGTTTCAATGGAAAACACTTGTAAACGAACATCTTTGTGTGGGAGTAACTCGAGAACCTCATATCCTTCAGTAGTCTCACAGGAAAACTCAGTCACACGAGGGGAAAACTTAGTCACTAAGCAATTAGTGTCATGGGAAGAATGAGTCACCGGATGATAAAACCTTAGTCAATGGACTAGTTTCAATGGAAAAACCTAGTAAAATAACCTCTTTGTCTTGGAATAACTCGAAATCCCAGCCACTGTGAGTAGTCAGTCTCATGGGAAAACCCAGCCACAAGAGGGGGAAACTTAGTCACTAAGGAATTAGTGCCATGGGACTAATGAGTCAACTAATGGGAAAATCTTAGTCACCGAATGAGTTTCTATGGCAAATACTAGTAAAATAACCTCTTTGTGTGGGAAAAACTAGAAAACCTTGTCACTGTGAGTAGTCTCATCGGAAAACTCAGACGCAGGAGCGGAAGACTTAGTCTCAAAGGAATTCGTGTCATGGAAAAAATGAGTCACCGGATGGGAAAATTTTACTCACCGGACGAGTTTCAATGGAAAATACTTTTAAAATAACCTCTTTGAGTGGGAAAAACTCGAGAACCTCATCACCTTGACTAGTCTCACTGGGAAACTCAGTCACACCAGGGGAAAACTTAGTCACTAAGGAATAAGTGTCATGGGAAAAATGATTCACCGGATGGGAAAACCTTATTCAATGGACTAGTTTCGATGGTAAAACCTAGTAAAAAACCTCTTTGTGTTGGAATAACTCGAAAACCCAGCGACTGTGACTAGTCTCATGGGAAAACTCAGCCACAGGAGGGGGAAACTTAGTCACTATGGAATTAGTGCCATGGGACTAATGAGTCAACTAATGGGAAAACCTTAGTCACCGAACGAGACTCCATGGAAAATCCTAGTAAAATAACCTCATTGTGTGAGAAAACTCAGTCGCTGGAGGGGAAGACTTAGTCACTAAGGAATTCGTGTCATGGAAAAAATTAGTCACCGGATGGGAAAATTTTACTCACCGGACGAGTTTCAATGGAAAACACTTGTAAAAGAACATCTTTGTGTGGGAGAAACTCGAGAACCTCATATCCGTCAGTAGTCTCACAGGAAAACTCAGTCACACGAGAGGAAAACATAGTCACTAAGGAATTAGGGTCATGGGAAAAATGAGTAACCAGATGGGAAAACCTTAGTCAATGGACTAGTTTCAATGGCAAAACCTAGAAAAATAACCTCTTTGTGTTGGAATAACTCGAAAACCCAGCCACTGTGAGTAGTCTCATGGGAAAACTCAGCCACAAGAGGGGGAAACTTAGTCACTGAGGAATTAGTGCCATGGCACTAATGAGTCAACTAATGGGAAAACCTTAGTCAATGGACTAGTTTCAATGGCAAAACCTAGTAAAATAACCTCATTGTTTCTGAATAACTCGAAAACCCAGCCACTGTGAGTAGTCTCATGGGAAAACTCAGCCACAAGTGGGGGAAAGTTAGTCACTAAGAAATTAGTGCCATGGGACTAATGAGTCAACTAATGGGAAAACCTTAGTCACCGAAGGAGTTTCCATGGCAATTCCTAGTAAAATAACCTCTTTGTGTGGGAAAAACTAGAAAACCTTGTCACTGTGAGTAGTCTCATCAAAAACTCAGTCGCAGGTGGGGAAGACTTAGTCACAAAGGAATTCGTGTCGTGGAAAAAATGAGTCACCGGATGGGAAAATTTTACTCACCGGACGAGTTTCAATGGAAAACACTTGTAAAATAACCTCTTTGTATAGGAAAAACTCGAGAACTTTATATCCTTGACTAGTCTCACGGGAAAACTCAGTCACACGAGGGGAAAACTTAGTCACTAAGGAATTAGTATCATGGGAAAAACGAGTCACCGGATGGGAAAACCTTAGTCAATAGACTAGTTTCGATGGAAAAACCTAGTAAAATAACCTCTTTGTGTTGGAATAACTCGAAAACCCAGCCACTGTGAGTAGTCTCATGGGAAAACTCAGCCACAGGGGGGGAAACTTAGTCACTAAGGAATTAGTGCCATGGGTCTAATGAGTCAACTAATGGGAAAACCTTAGTCACCGAACGAGTTTCCATGGCAAATCCTAGTAAAATAACCTCTTTGGGTGGGAAAAACTAGAAAACCTTGTCACAGTGAGTAGTCTCATCTGAAAACTCAGTCGCTGGAGGGGAAGACTTAGTCACAAAGGAATTCGTGTCATGGAAAAAATTAGTCACCGGATGGGAAAATTTTACTCACCGGACGAGTTTCAATGGAAAACATTTGTAAAATAACCTCTTTGTGTGGGAGAAACTCGAGAACCTCATATCCTTCACTAGTTTCACGGGAAAACTCAGTCACACGAGGGGAAAACTTAGTCACTAAGAAATTAGTGTCATGGGAAAAATGAGTCACCGGATGGGAAAACCTTAGTCAATGGACTAGTTTCAATGGCAAAACCTAGTAAAATAACCTCTTTGTGTTGGAATAACTCGAAAACCCAGCTACTGTGAGTAGTCTCATGGGAAAACTCAGCCACAAGAGGGGGAAACTTAGTCACTAAGGAATTAGTTCCATGGGACTAATGAGTCAACTAATGGGAAAACCTTAATCAATGGACGAGTTTCAATGGAAAAACCTAGTAAAATGACCTCTTTGTTTTGGAATAATTCGAAAACCCAGCCACTGTTAGTAGTCTCATGGGAAAACTCAGCCACAAGAGGGGGAAACTTAGTCACTAAGAAATTAGTGCCATGGGACTAATGAGTCAACTAATGGGAAAACCTTAGTCACCGAATGAGTTTCCATGGCAAATCCTAGTAAAATAACCTCTTTGTGTGGGAAAAACTAGAAAACCTTGTCACTGTGAGTAGTCTCATCAAAAACTCAGTCGCAGGAGGGGAAGACTTAGTCACAAAGGAATTCGTGTCATGGAAAAAATGAGTAACCGGATGGGAAAATTTTACTCACCGGACGAGTTTCAATGGAAAACACTTGTAAAATAACCTCTTTGTGTGGGAAAAACTCGAGAACCTGATATCCTTGACCAGTCTCACAAGAAAACTCAGTCACACGAGGGGAAAACTATGTCACTAAGGAATTAGTATCATGGGCAAAACGAGTCACCAGATGGGAAAACCTTAGTCAATGGACTAGTTTCAATGGAAAAACCTAGTAAAATAACCTCTTTGTGTTGGAATAACTCGGAAACCCAGCGACTGTGAGTAGTCTCATGGGAAAACTCAGCCACAGGAGGGGGAAACTTAGTCACTATGGAATTAGTGCCATGGGACTAATGAGTCAACTAATGGGAAAACCTTAGTCACCGAACGAGTTTCCATGGCAAATCCTAGTAAAATAACCTCATTGTGTGGGAAAAACTAGAAAACCATGTCACAGTGAGTAGTCTCATCGGAAAATTCAGTCGCTTGAGGGGAAGAGTTAGTCACAAAGGAATTCGTGTCATGGAAAAAATTAGTCACCGGATGGGAAAATTTTACTCAGCGGACGAGTTTCAATGGAAAACACTTGTAAACGAACATCTTTGTGTGGGAGTAACTCGAGAACCTCATATCCTTCAGTAGTCTCACAGGAAAACTCAGTCACACGAGGGGAAAACTTAGTCACTAAGCAATTAGTGTCATGGGAAGAATGAGTCACCGGATGATAAAACCTTAGTCAATGGACTAGTTTCAATGGAAAAACCTAGTAAAATAACCTCTTTGTCTTGGAATAACTCGAAATCCCAGCCACTGTGAGTAGTCAGTCTCATGGGAAAACCCAGCCACAAGAGGGGGAAACTTAGTCACTAAGGAATTAGTGCCATGGGACTAATGAGTCAACTAATGGGAAAATCTTAGTCACCGAATGAGTTTCTATGGCAAATACTAGTAAAATAACCTCTTTGTGTGGGAAAAACTAGAAAACCTTGTCACTGTGAGTAGTCTCATCGGAAAACTCAGACGCAGGAGCGGAAGACTTAGTCTCAAAGGAATTCGTGTCATGGAAAAAATGAGTCACCGGATGGGAAAATTTTACTCACCGGACGAGTTTCAATGGAAAATACTTTTAAAATAACCTCTTTGAGTGGGAAAAACTCGAGAACCTCATCACCTTGACTAGTCTCACTGGGAAACTCAGTCACACCAGGGGAAAACTTAGTCACTAAGGAATAAGTGTCATGGGAAAAATGATTCACCGGATGGGAAAACCTTATTCAATGGACTAGTTTCGATGGTAAAACCTAGTAAAAAACCTCTTTGTGTTGGAATAACTCGAAAACCCAGCGACTGTGACTAGTCTCATGGGAAAACTCAGCCACAGGAGGGGGAAACTTAGTCACTATGGAATTAGTGCCATGGGACTAATGAGTCAACTAATGGGAAAACCTTAGTCATCGAACGAGACTCCATGGCAAATCCTAGTAAAATAACCTCATTGTGTGAGAAAACTCAGTCGCTGGAGGGGAAGACTTAGTCACTAAGGAATTCGTGTCATGGAAAAAATTAGTCACCGGATGGGAAAATTTTACTCACCGGACGAGTTTCAATGGAAAACACTTGTAAAAGAACATCTTTGTGTGGGAGAAACTCGAGAACCTCATATCCGTCAGTAGTCTCACAGGAAAACTCAGTCACACGAGAGGAAAACATAGTCACTAAGGAATTAGGGTCATGGGAAAAATGAGTAACCAGATGGGAAAACCTTAGTCAACGGACTAGTTTCAATGGCAAAACCTAGAAAAATAACCTCTTTGTGTTGGAATAACTCGAAAACCCAGCCACTGTGAGTAGTCTCATGGGAAAACTGAGCCACAAGAGGGGGAAACTTAGTCACTGAGGAATTAGTGCCATGGCACTAATGAGTCAACTAATGGGAAAACCTTAGTCAATGGACTAGTTTCAATGGCAAAACCTAGTAAAATAACCTCATTGTTTTGGAATAACTCGAAAACCCAGCCACTGTTAGTAGTATCATGGGAAAACTCAGCCACAAGTGGGGGAAAGTTAGTCACTAAGAAATTAGTGCCATGGGACTAATGAGTCAACTAATGGGAAAACCTTAGTCACCGAAGGAGTTTCCATGGCAATTCCTAGTAAAATAACCTCTTTGTGTGGGAAAAACTAGAAAACCTTGTCACTGTGAGTAGTCTCATCAAAAACTCAGTCGCAGGTGGGGAAGACTTAGTCACAAAGGAATTCGTGTCGTGGAAAAAATGAATCACCGGATGGGAAAATTTTACTCACCGGACGAGTTTCAATGGAAAACACTTGTAAAATAACCTCTTTGTGTGGGAAAAACTCGAGAACTTTATATCCTTGACTAGTCTCACGGGAAAACTCAGTCACACGAGGGGAAAACTTAGTCACTAAGGAATTAGTATCATGGGCAAAACGAGTCACCGGATGGGAAAACCTTAGTCAATAGACTAGTTTCAATGGAAAAACCTAGTAAAATAACCTCTTTGTGTTGGAATAAATCGAAAACCCAGCCACTGTGAGTAGTCTCATGGGATAACTCAGCCACAGGAGGGGGAAACTTAGTCACTAAGGAATTAGTGCCATGGGTCTAATGAGTCAACTAATGGGAAAACCTTAGTCACCGAACGAGTTTCCATGGCAAATCCTAGTAAAATAACCTCATTGTGTGGGAAAAACTAGAAAAGCTTGTCACAGTGAGTAGTCTCATCTGAAAACTCAGTCGCTGGAGGGGAAGACTTAGTCACAAAGGAATTCGTGTCATGGAAAAAATTAGTCACCGGATGGGAAAATTTTACTCACCAGACGAGTTTCAATGGAAAACACTTGTAAAAGAACCTCTTTGTGTGGGAGAAACTCGGGAACCTCATATCCTTGACTAGTCTCACGGGAAAACTCAGTCACACGTGGGGAAAACTTAGTCACTAAGAAATTAGTATCATGGGCAAAACGAGTCACCGGATGGGAAAACCTTACTCAATGGACTAGTTTCAATGGCAAAACCTAGTAAAATAACCTCTTTGTGTTGGAATAACTCGAAAACCCAGCCACTGTGAGTAGTCTCATGGGAAAACTCGGCCACAGGAGGGGGAAACTTAGTCACTAGGGAATTAGTGCCATGGGACTAATGAGCCAACTAATGGGAAAACCTTAGTCACCGAACGAGTTTCCATGGCAAATCCTAGTAAAATAACCTCTTTGGGTGGGAAAAACTAGAAAACCTTGTAACAGTGAGAAGTCTCATCTGAAAACTCAGTCGCAGGAGGGGAAGACTTAGTCACAAAGGAATTCTGTCATGGAAAAAATTAGTCACCGGATTGGAAAATTTTACTCACCGGACGAGTTTCAATGGAAAATACTTGTAAAAGAACCTCTTTGTGTGGGAGAAACTCGAGAACCTCATATCCTTGACTAGTCTCACGGGAAAACTCAGTCACACGAGGGGAAAACTTAGTCACTAAGAAATTAGTATCATGGGCATAAAGAGTCACCGGATGGGATAACCTTAGTCAATGGACTAGTTTCAATGGCAAAACCTAGTAAAATAACTTCTTTGTGTTGGAATAACTCGAAAACCCAGCCACTGTGAGTAGTCTCGTGGGAAAACTCGGCCGCAGGAGGAGTTAACTTAGTCACTAAAGAATTAGTGCCATGGGACTAATGAGTCAACTAATGGGAAAACCTTAGTCACCGAACGAGTTACCATGGAAAATCCTAGTAAAATAACCTCTTTGGGTGGGAAAAACTAGAAAACCTTGTCACAGTGAGTAGTCTCATCTGAAAACTCAGTCGCTGGAGGGGAAGACTTAGTCACAAAGGAATTCGTGTCATGGAAAAAATTAGTCAACGGATGGGATAATTTTACTCACCGGACGAGTTTCAATGGAAAACATTTGTAAAATAACCTCTTTGTGTGGGAGAAACTCGAGAACCTCATATCCTTCACTAGTTTCACGGGAAAACTCAGTCACACGAGGGGAAAACTTAGTCACTAAGGAATTAGTGTCATGGGAAAAATGAGTCACAGGATGGGAAAACCTTAGTCAATGGACTAGTTTCAATGGCAAAACCTAGTAAAATAACCTCTTTGTGTTGGAATAACTCGAAAACCCAGCCACTGTGAGTAGTCTCATGGGAAAACTCAGCCACAAGAGGGGGAAACTTAGTCACTAAGGAATTAGTTCCACGGGACTAATGAGTCAACTAATGGGAAAACCTTAATCAATGGACTAGATTCAATGGCAAAACCTAGTAAAATAACCTCTTTGTTTTGGAATAATTCGAAAACCCAGCCACTGTTAGTAGTCTCATGGGAAAACTCAGCCACAAGAGGGGGAAACTTAGTCACTAAGGAATTAGTGCCATGGGACTAATGAGTCAACTAATGGGAAAACCTTAGTCACCGAATGAGTTTCCATGGCAAATCCTAGTAAAATAACCTCTTTGTGTGGGAAAAACTAGAAAACCTTGTCACTGTGACTAGTCTTATAAAAAAACCAGTCGCAGGAGGGGAAGACTTAGTCACAAAGGAATTCGTGTCATGGAAAAAATGAGTAACCGGATGGGAACATTTTACTCACCGGACGAGTTTCAATGGAAAACACTTGTAAAATAACCTCTTTGTGTGGGAAAAACTCGAAAACCTGATATCCTTGACTAGTCTCACAAGAAAACTCAGTCACACGAGGGGAAAACTTAGTCACTAAGGAATTAGAATCATGGGCAAAACAAGTCACTGGATGGGAAAACCTTAGTAAATGGACTAGTTTCAATGGCAAAACCTAGTAAAATAACCTCTTTGTGTTGGAATAACTCGAAAACCCAGCGACTGTGAGTAGTCTCATGGGAAAACTCAGCCACAGGAGGGGGAAACTTAGTCACTATGGAATTAGTGCCATGGGACTAATGAGTCAACTAATGGGAAAACCTTAGTCACCGAACGAGTTTCCATGGCAAATCCTAGTAAAATTACCTCATTATGTGGGAAAAACTAGAAAACCATGTCACAGTGAGAAGTCTCATCGGAAAACTCAGTCGCTGGAGGGGAAGACTTAGTCACAAAGGAATTCGTGTCATGGAAAAAATTAGTCACCGGATGGGAAATTTTACTCACCGGACGAGTTTCAATGGAAAACACTTGTAAAAGAACCTCCTTGTGTGGGAGAAACTCGAGAACCGCATATCCTTCAGTAGTCTCACAGGAAAACTCAGTCACACGAGGGGAAAACTTAGTCACTAAGCATTTAGTGTCATGGGAAAAATGAGTCACCGGATGATAAAACCTTAGTCAATGGACTAGTTTCAATGGCAAAACCTAGTAAAATAACCTCTTTGTGTTGGAATAACTCGAAAACCCAGCCACTGTGAGTAGTCTCATGGGAAAACTCAGCCACAAGAAGGGGAAACTTAGTCACTAAGGAATTAGTTCCATGGGACTAATGAGTCAACTAATGGGAAAACCTTAGTCACCGAATGAGTTTCCATGGCAAATCCTAGTAAAATAACCTCTTTGTGTGGGAAAAACTAGAAAACTCACTGTGAGTAGTCTCATCAAAAACTCAGTCGCAGGAGGGGAAGACTTAGTTACAAAGGAATTTGTGTCATGGAAAGAATGAGTCACCGGATGGGAAACTTTTACTCACCGGACGAGTTTCAATGGAAAACACTTGTAAAATAACCTCTTTGTGTGGGAAAAACTCGAGAACCTGATATCCTTGACTAGTCTCACAAGAAAACTCAGTCACACGAGGGGAAAACATAGTCACTAAGGAATTAGTATCATGGGCAAAACAAGTCACCGGATGGGAAAACCTTAGTCAATGGACTTGTTTCAATGGCAAAACCTAGTAAAATAACCTCTTTGTGTTGGAATAACTCGAAAACCCAGCCACTGTGAGTAGTCTCATGGGAAAACTCAGCCACAGGATGGGGAAACTTAGTCACTAAGGAATTTGTGCCATGGGACTAATGAGTCAACTAATGGGAAAACCTTAGTCACCGAACGAGTTTCCATGGAAAATCCTAGTAAAATAACCGCTTTGTGTGGGAAAAACAAGAAAACCTTGTCACAGTGAGTAGTCTCATTGGAAAACTCAGTCGCTGGAGGGAAAGACTTAGTCACAAAGGAATTCGTGTCATGGAAAAAATTAGTCACCGGATTGGAAAGTTTTACTCACCAGACGAGTTTCAATGGAAAACACTTGTAAAAGAACCTCCTTGTGTGGGAGAAACTCGAGAACCTCATATCCTTCACTAGTCTCACAGGAAAACTCAGTCACACGAGGGGAAAACTTAGTCACTAAGGAATTAGTGTCATGGGAAAAATGAGTCACCAGATGGGAAAACCTTAGTCAATGGACTAGTTTCAATGGGAAAACCTAGTAAAATAACCTCTTTGTGTTGGAATAACTCGAAAACCCAGCCACTGTGAGTAGTCTCATGGGAAAACTCAGCCATAAGAAGGGGAAACTTAGTCACTAAGGAATAAGTACCATGGGACTAATGAGTCAACTAATGGGAAAACCTTACTCACCGAATGAGTTTCCATGGCAAATACTAGTAAAATAACCTCTTTGTGTGGGAATAACTTGAAAACCCAGCCACTGTGAGTAGTCTCATGGGAAAACTCAGCCACAAGAGGGGGAAACTTAGTCACTAAGGAATTAGTGCCATGGGACTAATGAGTCAACTAATGGGAAAACCTTAGTCACCGAATGAGTTTCCATGGCAAATCCTAGTAAAATAACCTCATTGTGTGGGAAAAACTAGAAAACCTTGTCACAGTGAGTAGTCTCATCGGAAAACTCAGTCGCAAGAGGGGAAGACTTAGTCACAAAGGAATTCGTGTCATGGAAAAAATGAGTCACCGGATGCGATAATTTTACTCACCAGACGAGTTTCAATGGAAAACACTTGTAAAATAACCTCTTTGTGTGGGAAAAACTCGAGAACCTCAAATCCTTGACTAGTCTCACAGGAAAACTCAGTCACACGAGGGGAAAACTTAGTCACTAAGGAATTAGTATCATGGGCAAAACGAGTCAACGGATGGGAAAACCTTAGTCAATGGACTAGTTTCAATGGCAAAACCTAGTAAAATAACCTATATGTGTTGGAATAACTCGAAAACCCAGCCACTGTGAGTAGTCAGTCTCATGGGAAAACTCAGCCACAAGAGGGGGAAACTTAGTCACTAAGGAATTAGTGCCATGGGACTAATGAGTCAACTAATGGGAAAACCTTACTCACCGAATGAGTTTCCATGGCAAATACTAGTAAAATAACCTCTTTGTGTGGGAAAAACTAGAAAACCTTGTCACAGTGAGTAGTCTCATCGGAAAACTCAATCGCAAGAGGGGAAGACTTAGTCACAAAGGAATTCGTGTCATGGAAAAAATGAGTCACCGGATGCGATAATTTTACTCACCGGACGAGTTTCAATGGAAAACACTTGTAAAATAACCTCTTTGTGTGGGAAAAACTCGAGAACCTCATATCCTTGACTAGTCTCACAGGAAAACTCAGTCACACGAGGGGAAAACTTAGTCACTAAGGAATTAGTATCATGGGCAAAACGAGTAAACGGATGGGAAAACCTTAGTCAATGGACTAGTTTCAATGGCAAAACCTAGTAAAATAACCTATATGTGTTGGAATAACTCGAAAACCCAGCCACTGTGAGTAGTCAGTCTCATGGGAAAACTCAGCCACAAGAGGGGGAAACTTAGTCACTAAGGAATTAGTGCCATGGGACTAATGAGTCAACTAATGGGAAAACCTTACTCACCGAATGAGTTTCCATGGCCAATACTAGTAAAATAACCTCTTTGTGTGGGAATAACTTGAAAACCCAGCCACTGTGAGTAGTCTCATGGGAAAACTCAGCCACAAGAGGGGGAAACTTAGTCACTAAGGAATTAGTGCCATGGGACTAATGAGTCAACTAATGGGAAAACCTTAGTCACCGAATGAGTTTCCATGGCAAATCCTAGTAAAATAACCTCATTGTGTGGGAAAAACTAGAAAACCTTGTCACATTGACTAGTCTCATCAAAAACTCAGTCGCAGGAGGGGAAGACTTAGCCACAAAGGAATTCGTGTCATGGAAAAAATGAGTCACCGGATGGGAAAATTTTACTCACCGGACGAGTTTCAATGGAAAATACTTGTAAAATAACCTCTTTCTGTGGGAAAAACTCGAGAACCTCATATCCTTAACTAGTCTGACGGGAAAACTCAGTCACACGAGGGGAAAACTTAGTCACTAAGGAATTATTATCATGGGCAAAACGAGTCACCGGATGGGAAAACCTTAGTCAATGGACTAGCTTCAATGGAAAAACCTAGTAAAATAACCTCTTTGTGTTGGAATAATTCGAAAAGCCAGCCACTGTGAGTAGTCAGTCTCATGGGAAAACTCAGCCACTAGAGGGGGAAACTTAGTCAGTAAGGAATTGGTGCCATGGGACTAATGAGTCAACTAATGGGAAAATCTTACTCACCGAATGAGTTTCCAAGGCAAATCCTAGCAAAATAACCTCATTGTGTGGGAAAAACTAGAAAACCTTGTCACAGTGAGTAGTCTCATCGGAAAACTCAGTCGCAAGAGGGGAAGACTTAGTCACAAAGGAATTCGTGTCATGGAAAAAATGAGTCACCGGATGCGATAATTTTACTCACCGGACGAGTTTCAATGGAAAACACTTGTAAAATAACCTCTTTGTGTGGGAAAAACTCGAGAACCTCATATCCTTGACTAGTCTCACGGGAAAACTCAGTCACACGAGGGGAAAACTTAGTCATTAAGGAATTAGTATCATGGGCAAAACGAGTCACCGGATGGGAAAACCTTAGTCAATGGACTAGTTTCAATGGCAAAACCTAGTAAAATAACCTATATGTGTTGGAATAACTCGAAAACCCAACCACTGGGAGTAGTCAGTCTCATGGGAAAACTCAGCCACAAGAGGGGGAAACTTAGTCACTAAGGAATTAGTGCCATGGGACTAATGAGTCAACTAATGGGAAAACCTTACTCACCGAATGAGTTTCCAAGGCAAATACTAGTAACATAACCTCTTTCTGTGGGAATAACTTGAAAACCCAGCCATTGTGAGTAGTCTCATGGGAAAACTCAGCCACAAGAGGGGGAAACTTAGTCACTAAGGAATTAGTGCCGTGGGACTAATGAGTCAACTAATGGGAAAACCTTAGTCACCGAATGAGTTTCCATGGCAAATCCTAGTAAAATAACCTCATTGTGTGGGAAAAACTAGAAAACCTTGTCACATTGACTAGTCTCATCAAAAACTCAGTCGCAGGAGGGGAAGACTTAGCCACAAAGGAATTCGTGTCATGGAAAAATGAGTCACCGGATGGGAAAATTTTATTCACCGGACGAGTTTCAATGGAAAATACTTGTAAAATAACCTCTTTCTGTGGGAAAAACTCGAGAACCTCATATCCTTAACTAGTCTGACGGGAACACTCAGTCACACGAGGGGAAAACTTAGTCACTAAGGAATTAAAATCATGGGCAAAACGAGTCACCGGATGGGAAAACCTTAGTCAATGGACTAGCTTCAATGGAAAAACCTAGTAAAATAACCTCTTTGTGTTGGAATAATTCGAAAACCCAGCCACTGTGAGTAGTGAGTCTCATGGGAAAACTCAGCCACTAGAGGGGGAAACTTAGTCAGTAAGGAATTGGTGCCATGGGACTAATGAGTGAACTAATGGGAAAACCTTACTCACCGAATGAGTTTCCAAGGCAAATCCTAGCAAAATAACCTCATTGTGTGGGAAAAACTAGAAAACCTTGTCACAGTGAGTAGTCTCATCGGAAAACTCAGTCGCAAGAGGGGAAGACTTAGTCAGAAAGGAATTCGTGTCATGGAAAAAATGAATCACCGGATGCGATAATTTTACTCACCGGACGAGTTTCAATGGAAAACACTTGTAAAATAACCTCTTTGTGTGGGAAAAACTCGAGAACCTCATATCCTTGACTAGTCTCAGGAAAACTCAGTCACACGAGGGGAAAACTTAGTCACTAATGAATTAGTATCATGGGCAAAACGAGTCACCGGATGGGAAAACCTTAGTCAATGGACTAGTTTCAATGGCAAAACCTAGTAAAATAACCTATATGTGTTGGAATAACTCGAAAACCCAGCCACTGTGAGTAGTCAGTCTCATGGGAAAACTCAGCCACAAGAGGGGGAAACTTAGTCACTAAGGAATTAGTGCCATGGGACTAATGAGTCAACTAATGGGAAAACCTTACTCACCGAATGAGTTTCCATGGCAAATACTAGTAACATAACCTCTTTCTGTGGGAATAACTTGAAAACCAAGCCACTGTGAGTAGTCTCATGGGAAAACTCAGCCACAAGAGGGGGAAACTTAGTCCCTAAGGAATTAGTGCCGTGGGACTAATGAGTCAACTAATGGGAAAACCTTAGTCACCGAATGAGTTTCCATGACAAATCCTAGTAAAATAACCTCATTGTGTGGGAAAAACTAGAAAACCTTGTCACATTGACTAGTCTCATCAAAAACTCAGTCGCAGGAGGGGAAGACTTAGCCGCAAAGGAATTCGTGTCATGGAAAAAATGAGTCACCGGATGGGAAAATTTTACTCACCAGACGAGTTTCAATGGAAAATACTTGTAAAATAACCTCTTTCTGTGGGAAAAACTCGAGAACCTCATATCCTTAACTAGTCTGACGGGAAAACTCAGTCACACGAGGGGAAAACTTAGTCACTAAGGAATTATTATCATGGGCAAAACGAGTCACCGGATGGGAAAACCTTAGTCAATGGACTAGCTTCAATGGAAAAACCTAGTAAAATAACCTCTTTGTGTTGGAATAATTCGAAAACCCAGCCACTGTGAGTAGTCAGTCTCATGGGAAAACTCAGCCACTAGAGGGGGAAACTTAGTCAGTAAGGAATTGGTGCCATGGGACTAATGAGTGAACTAATGGGAAAACCTTACTCACCGAATGAGTTTCCAAGGCAAATACTAGTAACATAACCTCTTTCTGTGGGAATAACTTGAAAACCCAGCCATTGTGAGTAGTCTCATGGGAAAACTCAGCCACAAGAGGGGGAAACTTAGTCACTAAGGAATTAGTGCCGTGGGACTAATGAGTCAACTAATGGGAAAACCTTAGTCACCGAATGAGTTTCCATGGCAAATACTAGTAAAATAACCTCATTGTGTGGGAAAAACTAGAAAACCTTGTCACATTGACTAGTCTCATCAAAAACTCAGTCGCAGGAGGGGAAGACTTAGCCACAAAGGAATTCGTGTCATGGAAAAATGAGTCACCGGATGGGAAAATTTTATTCACCGGACGAGTTTCAATGGAAAATACTTGTAAAATAACCTCTTTCTGTGGGAAAAACTCGAGAACCTCATATCCTTAACTAGTCTGACGGGAACACTCAGTCACACGAGGGGAAAACTTAGTCACTAAGGAATTAAAATCATGGGCAAAACGAGTCACCGGATGGGAAAACCTTAGTCAATGGACTAGCTTCAATGGAAAAACCTAGTAAAATAACCTCTTTGTGTTGGAATAATTCGAAAACCCAGCCACTGTGAGTAGTGAGTCTCATGGGAAAACTCAGCCACTAGAGGGGGAAACTTAGTCAGTAAGGAATTGGTGCCATGGGACTAATGAGTGAACTAATGGGAAAACCTTACTCACCGAATGAGTTTCCAAGGCAAATCCTAGCAAAATAACCTCATTGTGTGGGAAAAACTAGAAAACCTTGTCACAGTGAGTAGTCTCATCGGAAAACTCAGTCGCAAGAGGGGAAGACTTAGTCACAAAGGAATTCGTGTCATGGAAAAAATGAATCACCGGATGCGATAATTTTACTCACCGGACGAGTTTCAATGGAAAACACTTGTAAAATAACCTCTTTGTGTGGGAAAAACTCGAGAACCTCATATCCTTGACTAGTCTCAGGAAAACTCAGTCACACGAGGGGAAAACTTAGTCACTAATGAATTAGTATCATGGGCAAAACGAGTCACCGGATGGGAAAACCTTAGTCAATGGACTAGTTTCAATGGCAAAACCTAGTAAAATAACCTATATGTGTTGGAATAACTCGAAAACCAAGCCACTGTGAGTAGTCAGTCTCATGGGAAAACTCAGCCACAAGAGGGGGAAACTTAGACACTAAGGAATTAGTGCCATGGGACTAATGAGTCAACTAATGGGAAAACCTTACTCACCGAATGAGTTTCCATGGCAAATACTAGTAACATAACCTCTTTCTGTGGGAATAACTTGAAAACCAAGCCACTGTGAGTAGTCTCATGGGAAAACTCAGCCACAAGAGGGGGAAACTTAGTCCCTAAGGAATTAGTGCCGTGGGACTAATGAGTCAACTAATGGGAAAACCTTAGTCACCGAATGAGTTTCCATGGCAAATCCTAGTAAAATAACCTCATTGTGTGGGAAAAACTAGAAAACCTTGTCACATTGACTAGTCTCATCAAAAACTCAGTCGCAGGAGGGGAAGACTTAGCCGCAAAGGAATTCGTGTCATGGAAAAAATGAGTCACCGGATGGGAAAATTTTACTCACCAGACGAGTTTCAATGGAAAATACTTGTAAAATAACCTCTTTCTGTGGGAAAAACTCGAGAACCTCATATCCTTAACTAGTCTGACGGGAAAACTCAGTCACACGAGGGGAAAACTTAGTCACTAAGGAATTATTATCATGGGCAAAACGAGTCACCGGATGGGAAAACCTTAGTCAATGGACTAGCTTCAATGGAAAAACCTAGTAAAATAACCTCTTTGTGTTGGAATAATTCGAAAACCCAGCCACTGTGAGTAGTCAGTCTCATGGGAAAACTCAGCCACTAGAGGGGGAAACTTAGTCAGTAAGGAATTGGTGCCATGGGACTAATGAGTGAACTAATGGGAAAACCTTACTCACCGAATGAGTTTCCAAGGCAAATCCTAGTAAAATAACCTCATTGTGTGGGAAAAACTAGAAAACCTTGTCACAGTGAGTAGTCTCATCGGAAAACTCAGTCGCAAGAGGGGAAGACTTAGTCACAAAGGAATTCGTGTCATGGAAAAAATGAGTCACCGGATGCGATAATTTTACTCACCGGACGAGTTTCAATGGAAAACACTTGTAAAATAACCTCTTTGTGTGGGAAAAACTCGAGAACCTCATATCCTTGACTAGTCTCACAGGAAAACTCAGTCACACGAGGGGAAAACTTAGTCACTAAGGAATTAGTATCATGGGCAAAACGAGTCAACGGATGGGAAAATCTTAGTCAATGGACTAGTTTCAATGGCAAAACCTAGTAAAATAACCTATATGTGTTGGAATAACTCGAAAACCCAGCCACTGTGAGTAGTCAGTCTCATGGGAAAACTCAGCCACAAGAGGGGGAAACTTAGTCACTAAGGAATTAGTGCCATGGGACTAATGAGTCAACTAATGGGAAAACCTTACTCACCGAATGAGTTTCCATGGCAAATACTAGTAAAATAACCTCTTTGTGTGGGAATAACTTGAAAACCCAGCCACTGTGAGTAGTCTCATGGGAAAACTCAGCCACAAGAGGGGGAAACTTAGTCACTAAGAAATTAGTGCCATGGGACTTATGAGTCAACTAATGGGAAAACCTTAGTCACCGAATGAGTTTCCATGGCAAATCCTAGTAAAATAACCTCATTGTGTGGGAAAAACTAGAAAACCTTGTCACATTGACTAGTCTCATCAAAAACTCAGTCGCAGGAGGGGAAGACTTAGCCACAAAGGAATTCGTGTCATGGAAAAAATGAGTCACCGGATGGGAAAATTTTACTCACCGGACGAGTTTCAATGGAAAATACTTGTAAAATCACCTCTTTCTGTGGGAAAAACTCGAGAACCTTATATCCTTAACTAGTCTGACGGGAAAACTCAGTCACACGAGGGGAATATTTAGTCACTAAGGAATTATTATCATGGGCAAAACGAGTCACCGGATGGGAAAACCCTTGTCAATGGACTAGCTTCAATGGAAAAACCTAGTAAAATAACCTCTTTGTGTTGGAATAATTCGAAAACCCAGCCACTGTGAGTAGTCAGTCTCATGGGAAAACTCAGCCACTAGTGGGGGAAACTTAGTCAGTAAGGAATTGGTGCCATGGGACTAATGAGTGAACTAATGGGGAAACCTTACTCACCGAATGAGTTTCCAAGGCAAATCCTAGTAAAATAACCTCATTGTGTGGGAAAAACTAGAAAACCTTGTCACAGTGAGTAGTCTCATCGGAAAACTCAGTCGCAAGAGGGGAAGACTTAGTCACAAAGGAATTCGTGTCATGGAAAAAATGAGTCACCGGATGCGATAATTTTACTCACCGGACGAGTTTCAATGGAAAACACTTGTAAAATAACCTCTTTGTGTGGGAAAAACTCGAGAACCTCATATCCTTGACTAGTCTCACAGGAAAACTCAGTCACACGAGGGGAAAACTTAGTCACTAAGGAATTAGTATCATGGGCAAAACGAGTCAACGGATGGGAAAACCTTAGTCAATGGACTAGTTTCACCGTCTTGACATACTGGCCCAGATGACCCGCCTTTATCAACCGTTCAACCTCCCGCTGTAGGGTAACACAGTCGTCCGTGTCTTGACCCAGGACGCCATGATAATCACACCATCTTCGGGTGTCTACATTGGGCGGGGGACGCTTGGGAGGATAGGGGCGAGCAATCAAATTAGTTTCTCTATTGTCTGTCAATATCTGTGAGAGACCAACTGCCAATGGTACCTTCGCCCGGTGGGCTACCGGGGAGTACCGGGGTACTGAAGCCATTGGTCGCGGCGCCTGGCGTTGAGGCGCTGGCCGTGACCCAGCTTCTGGGCGAGCTACATAGTTCCGGCGTTGCTGATTAGCGAAGGCAGCAGTTTGGTACGGGTTACTTCGGTTGGCCCTTGGAGCATCATGTTGAACAAACGCATCCCCCTGCTTTCCTTTCCCTTCTTGCCTCCTCAGTGGCGCATCCAACATATCCCGCTTTCTCTTCTGTTCATCATCCTCTTCCTCTAATATAAAGTCATGGACATGAGCTCGGAGGTCCGCCATGTCACGTGGCGGGCGTCTGCTAAGCTTATTGTTCAGCGCACCCGCCCGCAAGCCTTGCTTAAAGGCATTCACACACGTCTCCTGGGGGGATCCTCGATCCGTACCAATGTGGCGTTGAACCTCGCCATATATTGCTTTAGCGTTTCTGACGCGCCCTGACGAATGTTGAATAGTGCGCCCGTCGTTACCCTCTGACTCCTGCTCGCCGCAAAATGTGACAGGAACTTACATGAAAACTCGGTGAAGCTATTTATGGAATGTGTTGGTAATTTAGAAAACCAAGCCAACGCCGTCCCCTTCAGTGTTGATGGGAACAATCTGCATCGAACCGCGTCAGGCGCCTGATTAATCACCATTTTGGTCATAAACGCCTGTAAGTGTTCCTTAGGGTCCGATTCGCCAGAGTACGTGTCTAACACCAAGTGCTTTACCACGTCCGGGATAGGGACCGCCTGGATGGCGGGTGAAAAGGGTTGGAAATCGACCACAGTCTCAGCTTCTCTAAGGCTCTCCACACCAGGATCCTTTTGTTGACGAAAATACTCCAACTGGGCCTGTAGATGCTGATTCTGCTGTTGTACAAAATCCAGGGCGCCACACACCCGATTCCATTCAGCCATAGAAACGGCGAAGGGAATCTGGCGGGACGCGCCGTCACCCTGCGCGTCCGCCTGCGGCGAACCTGGATTTGGGATAGGAGTCGGCGGAGGCGTGGGAGACGGTTCAGGCTGACGGCTCGCCGTTCGTCCTCCACGCCCGCGGCCTCCCCTACGACGGCCAGTGCCTGACATAGCTAGTTGTTGAGTGCGTAGGGTTTGGTTTACCTTCCCCACAGACGGCGCCAAAAATGTTCTAGGAAAATAATACAATAGTCAATAGCTGAATGTTTCTTCTTGTTTATTAAAAATTGTCAACCCCTTTTACAGTGGCCTCCCCTAGCTATTTATAGGGAGTAAAACTCTATGGGCCGTCAGAATCAGCCCAATACATTATAAAGTCTAAGCCCTATGCCTATTACAGGTTTTCCCCTACCGTCTAGGAAAACCCTAATCCGGTCGTGGGCGCACGACGCGCTTTCCGCGCCGCTCAACAAGGAAAACCCCCAACTGAAACCTAACCGCCCCTATTATGCAGTCTTTGGCGGTCGCCCTGTCCAACCTCTTTGTGTGGGAAAAACTAGAAAACCTTGTCACTGTGAGTAGTCTCATCGGAAAACTCAGTCGAAGGAGGGGAAAACTTAGTCACAAAGGAATTCGTGTGATGGAAAAAAAGAGTCACCGGATGGGAAAATTTTACTCACCGGACGAGTTTCAATGGAAAATACTTGTAAAATAACCTCTTTGTGTGGGAAAAATTCGAGAACCTCTTTGACTAGTCTTACGGGAAAACTCAGTCACATGAGGGGAAAACTTAGTCACTAAGAAATTAGTATCATGGGAAAAATGAGTCACCGGATGGGAAAACCTTAGTCAATGGACTAGTTTCAATGGCAAAACATAGTAAAATAACCTCTTTGTGTTGGAATAACTCGAAAACCTGGCCACTGTGAGTAGTCTCATGGGAAAACTCAGCCACAAGAGGGGGAAACTTGGTCACTAAGGAATTAGTGCCATGGGACTAATGAGTCAACTAATGGGAAAACCTTAGTCACTAAACGAGATTCCATGGCAAATCCAAGTAAAATGACCTCTTTGTGTGGGAAAAACTAGAAAACCTTGTCGCTGTGAGTAGTCTCATGGGAAAACTCAGCAACAGGAGGGGGAAACTTAGTCACTAAGGAATTAGTACCATGGGACTAATCAGTGAACTAATGGGAAAACATTAGTCACCGAAAAAGTTTCCCTGGAAAATCCTAGTAAAATAACCTCTTTGTGTGGGAAAAATTAGAAAACCTTGTCACAGTGAGTAGTCTCATCGGAAAACTCAGTCGCAGGAGGGGAAAACTTAGTCACAAAGGAATTCGTGTCCTGGAAAAAATGAGTCACCGGATGGGAAAATTTTACTCACCGGACGAGTTTAAATGAAAAATAATTGTAAAATAACCTCTTTGTGTGGCAAAAAATCGAGAACCTCATCACCTTGACTAGTCTGACGGGAAAACTCAGTCACATGAGGGGAAAACTTAGTCACTAAGGAATTAGTGTCATGGGAAAAATGAGTCACCGCATGGGAAAACCTTAGTCAATTGACTAGTTTCAATGGCAAAACCAAGTAAAATAACCTCTTTGTGTTGGAATAACTCGAAAACCTGGCCACTGTGAGTAGTTTCATGGGAAAACTCAGCCACAGGAGGGGGAACTTGGTCACTAAGGAATTAGTGCCATGGGACTAATGAGTCAACTAATTGGAAAACCTTAGTCACCGCACGAGATTCCATGGCAAATCCTAGTAAAATAACCTCTTTGTGTGGGACAAACTAGAAAACCTTGTCACTGTAAGTAGTCTCATCGGCAAACTCAGTCGCAGGAGGGGAAAACTTAGTCACCAAGGAATTCGTGTGATGGAAAAAATGAGTGACCGGATGGGAAAATTTTACGCACTGGACGAGTTTCAATGGAAAATACATGTAAAATAACCTATTTGGGTGGGAAAAACTCGAGAACCTCATCACCTTGACTAATCTCACGGGAAAACTCAGTCACATGAGGGGAAAACTAAGTCACTAAGGAATTAGTGTCATGGGAAAGATGAGTCACCGGATGGGAAAACCTTAGTCAATGGACTAGTTTAAATGGAAAAACCTAGTAAAATAACCTCTTTGTGTTGGAATAACTCGAAAACCTGGCCACTTGAGTAGTCTCATGGGAAAACTTAGCCACAGGAGGGGGAACCTTAGTCACTAAGAAATTAGTGCCATGGGACTACAAAGTCAACTAATGGGAAAACCTTAGTCACCGAACGAGTTTCCATGGTAAATCCTAGTAAAATAACCTCTTTGTGTGGGAAAAACTAGAAAACCTTGTCACTGTGAGTAGTCTCATCAGAAAACTCAGTCGCAGGAGGGGAAAACTTAGTCACAAAGGAATTCGTGTCATGGAAAAAATGAGTCACCGGATGGGAAAATTTTACTCACCGGACGAGTTTAAATAAAAAGTACTTGTAAAATAACCTCTTTGTGTGGCAAAAAATCGAGAACCTCATCACCTAGACTAGTCTTACGGGAAAACTCAGTCACATGAGGGGAAAACTTAGTCACTAAGGAATTAGTTTCATGGTAAAAATGAGTCACCGGATGGGAAAACCTTACTCAATTGACTACTTTCAATGGCAAAACCAAGTAAAATAACCTCTTTGTGTTGGAATAACTCGAAAACCTGGCCACTATGAGCAGTCTCATGGGAAAACTGAGCCACAAGAGGGGGAAACTTGGTCACTAAGGAATTATTGCCATGGGACTAATGAGTCAACTAATGGGAATACCTTAGTCACCAAATGAGATTCCATGGCAAATCCTATTAAATTAACCTCTTTGTGTGGGAAAAAGTAGAAAACCTTGTCACTGTGAGTAGTCTCATCGGAAAACTCAGTCGCAGGAGGGGAAAACTTAGTCACAAAGGAATTCGTGTCATGGAAAAAATGTGTCACCGGATGGGAAAATTTTACGCACCGGACGAGTTTCAATGGAATATACTTGTAAAATAACCTATTTGTGTGGGAATAACTCGAGAACCTCATCACCTTGACTAATCTCACAGGAAAACTCAGTCACATGAGGGGAAAACTTAGTCACTAAGGAATTAGTGTCATGGAAAAATTCAGTCACCGGATGGGAAAACCTTAGTCAATGGACTAGTTTCAAAGGCAAAACCTAGAAAAATAACTTCTTTGTGTGGGAATAACTCGAAAACCTGGCCACTTTGAGTAGTCTCATGGGAAAACTCAGCCACAGGAGGGGGAAACTTGGTCACTAAGGAATTAGTGCAATCGGATTAATGACTCAACTAATGGGAAAACTTAAGTCACCAAACGAGTTTCCATGGCAAATCCTAGTAAAATAACCTCTTTATGTGGGAAAAACTAGAAAACCTTGTCACTGTGAGTAGTCTCATCGGAAAACTCAGTCACAGGAGGGGAAAACTTAGTCACTAAGGAATTAGTGCCATGGGACTTATGAGTCAACTAATGGGAAAATCTTAGTCACCGAACGAGTTTCCATGGCAAATCCTAGTAAAATAACCTCTTTGTGTGGGAAAAACTAGAAAACCTTGTCACATTGACTAGTCTCATCGGAAAACTCAGTCGAAGGAGGGGAAAACTTAGTCACAAAGGAATTCGTGTGATGGAAAAAATGAGTCACCGGATGGGAAAATTTTACTTACCGGACGAGTTTAATTGGAAAATACATGTAAAATAACCTATTTGGGTGGGAAAAACTCGAGAACCTCATCACCTTGACTAATCACACGGGAAAACTCAGTCACATGAGGGGAAAACTAAGTCACTAAGGAATTAGTGTCATGGGATAAATGAGTCACCGGATGGGAAAAACTTAGTCAATTGACTAGTTTCAATGGCAAAACCAAGTAAAATAACCTCTTTGTGTTGGAATAACTCGAAAACCTTGCCACTGTGAGTAGTCTCATGGGAAAACTCAGCCACAGGAGGGGGAAACTTGGTCACTAAGGAATTAGTGCCATGGGACTAATGAGTCAACTAATGGGAAAACCTTAGTCACCGAACGAGATTCCATGGCAAATCCTAGTAAAATATCCTCTTTGTGTGGGAAAAACTAGAAAACCTTGTCACTGTAAGTAGTCTCATCGGCAAACTCAGTCGCAGGAGGGGAAAACTTAGTCACAAAGGAATTCGTGTCATGGGAAAAATGAGTCACCGGATGGGAAAATTTTACGCACCGGACGAGTTTCAATGGAAAATACTTGTAAAATAACCTATTTGGGTGGGAAAAACTCGAGAACCTCATCACCTTGACTAATCTCACGGGAAAACTCAGTCACATGAGGGGAAAACTTAGTCACTAAGGAATTAGTGTCATGGGAAAGATGAGTCACGGGATGGGAAAACCTTAGTCAATGGACTAGTTTCAATGGCAAAACCTAGTAAAATAACCTCTTTG
Source organism: Acmispon strigosus (assembly GCA_030819835.1). Taxonomy (NCBI): domain Eukaryota; kingdom Viridiplantae; phylum Streptophyta; class Magnoliopsida; order Fabales; family Fabaceae; genus Acmispon; species Acmispon strigosus. The sequence goes on along the minus strand of JAUAMA010000004.1, from coordinate 17,700,718 downwards.
TGTTGGAATAACTCGAAAACCTGGCCACTGTGAGTAGTCTCATGGGAAAACTCAACCACAGGTGGGGGAAACTTAGTCACTAAGGAATTAGTGCCATGGGACTAATGAGTCAACTAATTGGAAAACCTTAGTCACCGAACGAGTTTCAATGGTAAATCCTAGTAAAATAACCTCTTTGTGTGGGATAAACTAGAAAACCTTGTCACTGTGAGTAGTCTCATCGGAAAACTCAGTCACAGGAGGGGAAAACTTAGTCACAAAGGAATTTGTGTCATGGAAAAAATGAGTCACCGGATGGGAAAATTTTACTCACCGGACGAGTTTGAATGGAAAATACTTGTAAAATATCCTCTTTGTGTGGGAAAAACTCGAGAACCTCATCACCTTGACTAGTCTCACGGAAAAACTCAGTTACATGAGGGGAAAACTTAGTCACTAAGTCAATGTGTTAGAGTCAAATAATTAAATGAATTATTATGTTTTGATAATTAACAATTTCTTTAAGGTTTAATATTGCTTAAGATAGAATTTCTAACATAGTGAAAATTATCTAGTAAGGAATAACTATCTCTAAAGGGACTGAATGAACCTCAAAGTATCATCAAGAGAACTAGTCCACCAGAAAAGTCCGTCCGGCCACTCTGAAGGAAATACTGTCAAAAATATACAAAGGATAGCATTGATTTACAAGACAGTCCGGTGACTCTCGAGGGATAAAAGCATTAACGTCAAATGGGCAATTCAACATCCTCTCTCAAGGACACTTCATCAAAGTCTGCACGCTCAAGTCAAAGTCTTTCTCAAGAAGATAATACAGTCTGCCACTCAAACCTACAATTATCAAGAGAAAGACTGCTTCTCTAAAGCTAAAAGAGTATGACAACCTATGAAGAAATACCTACGTTATCGAAGCCTCTCTTGCATCATATAAAGAAGTTGGGAATCAACTTACTCAGATGGGGAACTTCAAAAGAAGCAACAGAAGAAAAGAAAAAGGTTCAGTACCCTAAGCCAAGAAGATTCTAATCCTCGAAGAAGGTCTGAATGAAGAAAGTTCGTCTGTCGAAACAAGCCACTTAGTGACGGAATTTCAAGCATTGAAAGGAGACTGCGTCTGCCAACTTCCAAGGAAGAATTCATCCGCTCAAGTGTCAATTGCGCCAAAGGTACAAAGATCAAGAAGTGTGTTTTTCGAGGATATCAGGTTAACAGAAGCATTAAAGAAATTATTCTCCTCATCTTGAGTAATTGCTTCTTGGATCAAAAGACTTCTACCTCGTCTGCATATTTATTAATGTACTAGCTGCGGCAGAAAGTAGAAAGGGACACAATTAATACAATATTCCTTGGTCCCACTGCTATTCTACTTTTCCTCAAATCAAGCTGACATCGCGGAATCAATGGCAAGAATCTCTGAGCATCGTACACTCTCAATGGTCGAAATTCAAAATGTCTGACCAAAGCACATGACGAGTATTAGCTAGCAAGCACTGGGGTAAAATGGTCAAAGCAAACTCCACAGCTAAAACTTCACGCATTAAATACCAAAGACATAGCTCAAAGCTACTCGCTCAGCATGGAGCCAGACGACATCAACCCAGGCGAATCGATGATTCTCAGATCGTGTCTTACACCTGCTGAAAAATGCAGAACTAGCCGTTATGTGCAGCTCAGAGAGGAAGAAGCACTTCGGACAGGTTTTCTCTCATTCTGAAGAAGAATAATGAAGAACTGCAACTGAAGATATAAATAGAAAACCCTGCCTCCGAAATAGTTGGACAACTTAGACTTAAACTTCCATATGCCAACTAAGTCTGTCCCAAGAGCCAAGGAACCTTGGTTCATACTCAGGATGCTTCAAGCCTACCTCTACCTCTGCCTGAGTAAATGTGCTTCTGTGTGAGAAACATTCATAGAGTATTACTCTTATCTTTCCCAACTCACACACCCTCAAAAAACAGAGAACCCAAACTCCTATCCTCTCTGTATAAACCGAGCTTAATATCTTCTACCCACCCTTATTAAGAAGAGAACCATGTAGAAAAGCCAACCCTTGAAAAAGGTGTCAGGAGAAGTCCTGCATAATACTTGTAAGGAGGAGTCCTGATAATACTCGTAAGGAGAAGTCCTTCGAATACTTGATAGGAGAAGTCCTTAGAATACTTGTTGGGAGAAGTCCCTGATAATACTTGTACTATTTATTTAAATAGTGGAAAATCTTAGTGAAGCCAAGGACTGGACGTAGCCTTGTCGATTATAGGGGTGAACCAGGATAAAATTTATGTGTGCTTTATAATTATAGTTATGTTATATTTCCGCTGCATGCATATGTATATATTGTGAGGATCAGTATTGATAAATTCACATAAATGTTAATTGTCCAAGATAGAAGAGAGAAAATAAAAAACGAGTCACACAATTCAAACCGCCCCTTTCTTGTGTGTTTCTTGCACCTTCACAATGGACTAGTTTCAATGGCAAAACCTAGTAAAATAACCTCTTTGTGTTGGAATAACTTGAAACCTGGCCACTGTGAGTAGTCTCATGGGAAAACTCAGCCACAGGAGGGGAAAACTTAGTCACTAAGGAATTAGTGCCATGGGACTAATGAGTCAACTAATGGGAAAACCTTAGTCACCGAACGAGTTTCCATGGCAAATCCGAGTAAAATAACCTCTTTGTGTGGGACAAACTAGAAAACCTTGTCACTGTGAGTAGTCTCATCGGAAAACTCAATCGCAGGAGGGGAAAACTTAGTCACAAAGGAATTCGTGTCATGGAAAAAATGAGTCACCAGATGGGAAAATTTTACTCACCGGACGAAGTTCAATGGAAAATAATTGTAAAATAACCTCTTTGTGTGGGAAAAACTCGAGAACCTCATCACCATGACTAGTCTCACGCGAAAACTCAGTCACATTAGGGGAAAACTTAGTCACTAAGGAATTAGTGTCATGGGAAAAATGAATCACCAGATGGGAAAACCTTAGTCAATGGACTAGTTTCAAAGGAAAAACCTAGAAATATAACCTCTTTGTGTTGGAATAACTCGAAAACCTGGCCACTGTGAGTAGTCTCATGGGAAAACTCAGCCACAGGAGGGGAAAACTTAGTCACTAAGGAATAAGTGCCATGGGACTAATGAGTCAACTAATGGGAAAACCTTAGTCACCGAACGAGTTTCCATGGCAAATCCAAGTAAAATAACCTCTTTGTGTGGGAAAAACTAGAAAACCTTGTCACTGTGAGTAGTCTCATCGGAAAACTCAGTCGCAGGAGGGGAAAACTTAGTCACAAAGGAATTCGTGTCATGGAAAAAATGAGTCACCGGATGGGAAAATTTTACTCACCGGACGAGTTTCAATAGAAAATACTTGTAAAATAACCTCTTTTTGTGGCAAAAATTCGAGAACCTCATCACCATGACTAGTCTCACGCGAAAACCCAGTCACATAAGGGGAAAACTTAGTCACTAAGGAATTAGTGTCATGGGAAAAATGAATCACCAGATGGGAAAACCTTAGTCAATGGACTAGTTTCAAAGGAAAAACCTAGTAAAATAACCTCTTTGTATTGGAATAACTCGAAAACCTGGCCACTGTGAGTAGTCTCATGGGAAAACTCAGCCACAGGAGGGGAAAACTTAGTCACTAAGGAATTAGTGCCATGGGACAAATGAGTCAACTAATGGGAAAACCTTAGTCACCGAACGAGTTTCCATGGAAAATCCTAGTAAAATAACCTCTTTGTGTGGGCAAAACTAGAAAACCTTGTCACTGTGAGTAGTCTCATCGGAAAACTCTGTCGCAGGAGGGGAAAACTTAGTCACAAAGGAATTCGTGTCATGGAAAAAATGAGTCACCGGATGGGAAAATTTTACTCACCGGACGAGTTTCAATGGAAAATACTTGTAAAATAACCTCTTTTTGTGGCAAAAACTCGAGAACCTCATCACCATGACTAGTCTCACGCGAAAATTCAGTCACATGAGGGGAAAACTTAGTCACTAAGGAATTAGTGTCATGGGAAAAATGACTCACCAGATGGGAAAACCTTAGTCAATGGACTAGTTTCAAAGGAAAAACCTAGTAAAATAACCTCTTTGTGTTGGAATAACTCGAAAACCTGGCCACAGAGAGTAGTCTCATGGGAAAACTCAGCCACAGGAGGGGAAAACTTAGTCACTAAGGAATTAGTGCCATGGGACTAATGAATCAACTAATGGGAAAACCTTAGTCACCGAACGAGTTTCCATGGCAAATCCTAGTAAAATAACCTCTTTGTGTAGGAAAAACTAGAAAACCTTGTCACTGTGTGGGAAAAACTTAGTCACAAAGGAATTCGTGTCATGGAAAAAATGAGTCACCGGATGGGAAAATTTTACTCACCAGACGAGTTTCAATGGAAAATACTTGTAAAATAACATCTTTGGGTGGGAAAAACTCGAGAACCTGATGACCTTGACTAGTCTCACGGGAAAACTCTGTCACATGAGGGGAAAACTTAGTCACTAAGGAATTAGTGTCATGGGAAAATGAGTCACCGGATGGGAAAACCTTAGGCAATGGACTAGTTTCAATGGCAAAACATAGTAAAATAACCTCTTTGTGTTGGAATAACTCGAAAACCTGGCTACAGAGAGTAGTCTCATGGGAAAACTCAGCCACAGGAGGGGAAAACTTAGTCACTAACGAATTAGTGCCATGGGACTAATGAGTCAACTAATGGGAAAACCTTAGTCAACGAACGAGTTTCCATGGCAAATCCTAGTAAAATAACCTCCTTGTGTGGAAAATACTAGAAAACCTTGTCACCGTGAGTAATCTCATCGGAAAACTAAGTCGCAGGAGGGGAAAACTTAGTCACAAAGGAATTTGTGTCATGGAAAAAATGAGTCACCGGATGGGAAAATTTTACTCACCGGACGAGTTTCAATGGAAAATACTTGTAAAATAACCTCTTTGTGTGGGAAAATCTCGAGAACCTCATCACCATGACTAGTCTCAAGCGAAAACTCCAGTCACATGAGGGGAAAACTTAGTCACTAAGGAATTAGTGTCATGGGAAAAATGACTCCCCAGATGGGAAAAACTTAGTCAATGGACTAGTTTCAAAGGAAAATCCTAGTAAAATAACCTCTTTGTGTTGGAATAACTCGAAAACCTGGCCACTGTGAGTAGTCTCATGGGAAAACTCAGCCACAGAAGGGGAAAACTTAGTCACTAAGGAATTAGTGCCATGGGACTAATGAGTCAACTAAGGGGAAAACCTTAGTCACCGAACGGGTTTCCATTGCAAATCCTAGTAAAATAACCTCTTTGTGTGGGAAAAACTAGAAAACCTTGTCACTGTGTGGGAAAAACATAGTCACAAAGGAATTCGTGTAATGGAAAAAATGAGTCATCGGATGGGAAAATTTTACTCACCAGACGAGTTTCAATGGAAAATACTTGTAAAATAACATCTTTGTGTGGGAAAAACTCGAGAACCTCATCACCTTGACTAGTCTCACGGGAAAACTCTGTCACATGATGGGAAAACTTAGTCACTAAGGAATTAGTGTCATGGGAAAATGAGTCACCGGATGGGAAAACCTTAGTCAATGGACTAGTTTCAATGGCAAAACCTAGTAAAATAACCTCTTTGTGTTGGAATAACTCGAAAACCTGGCCACAGAGAGTAGTCTCATGGGAAAACTCAGCCACAGGAGGGGAAAACTTAGTCACTAAGGAATTAGTGCCATGGGACTAATGAGTCAACTAATGGGAAAACCTTCGTCACCGAACAAGTTTCCATGGCAAATCCTAGTAAAATAACCTCTTTGTGTGGGAAAAACTAGAAAACCTTGTCACTGTGAGTAGTCTCATCGGAAAACTCAGTCGAAGGAGGGGAAAGCTTAGTCACGAATGAATTCGTGTCATAGAAAAAATGAGTCACTGGATAGGAAAATTTGACTCACCAGACGAGTTTCAATGGAAAATACTTGTAAAATAACATCTTTGTGTGGGAAAAACTCGAGAACCTCATCACCTTGACTAGTCTCACGGGAAAACTCTGTCACATGAGGGGAAAACTTAGTCACTAAGGAATTAGTGTCATGGGAAAATGAGTCACCAGATGGGAAAACTTTAGGCAATGGACTAGTTTCAATGGCAAAACGTAGTAAAATAACCTCTTTGTGTTGGAATAAATCGAAAACCTGGCCACAGAGAGTAGTCTCATGGGAAAACTCAGCCACAAGAGGGGAAAACTTATTCACTAAGGAATTAGTGCCATGGGACTAATGAGTCAACTAATGGGAAAACCTAAGTCACCGAACGAGTTTTCATGGCAAATCCTAGTAAAATAACCTCTTTGTGTGGGAAAAACTAGAAAACCTTGTCACTGTTAGTAGTCTCATCGGAAAACTCAGTCGCAGGAGGGGAAAACTTAGTCACAAAGGAATTCGTGTCATGGAAAAAATGAGTCACCGGATGGGAAAATTTTACTCACCGGACGAGTTTCAATCGAGAATACTTGTAAAATAACCTCTTTGGGTGGGAAAAACTCGAGAACCTCATCACGTTGACTAGTCTCACGAAAAAACTCAGTCACAGGAGGGGAAAACTGATTCACTAAGGAATTAGTGTCATGGGAAAAATGAGTCATCGGATGGCAAAACCTTAGTCAATGGACTAGTTTCAATGGCAAAACCAAGTAAAATAACCTCTTTGTGTTGGTATAACTCGAAAACCTGGCCACTGAGAGTAGTTTCATGGGAAAACTCAGCCATAGGAGGGGGAAACTTGGTCACTAAGGAATTAGTGCCATGGGACTAATGAGTCAACTAATGGGAAAACCTTAGTCACCGAACAAGTTTCCATGGCAAATCCTAGTAAAATAACCTCTTTGTTTGGAAAATTTAGAAAACCTTGTCACTGTGAGTAGTCTCATCGGAAAACTCAGTCGCGGGAGGGGAAAATTTAGACACAAAGGAATTCGTGCCATGGAAAAAATGAGTCAACGAATGGGAAAATTATACTCACCGGACGAGTTTCAATGGAAAATACTTGTAAAGTAACCTCTTTGTGTGGGAAAAACCTGAGAACCTCATCACCGTGACTAGTCTCACGGGAAAACTCAGTCACACCAGGGGAAAACTTAGTCACTAAGGAATTAGGGTCATGGGAAAAATGAGTCACCGGTTGGGAAAAACTTAGTTAATTGACTAGTTTCAGTGGAAAAACCTAGTAAAATAACCTCTTTGTGTTGGAATAATTCAAAAACCTAGCCACTGTGAGTAGTCTCATGGGAAAACTCAGCCACATGAGGGGAAATCTTAGTCACTAAGGAATTAGTGCCATGGTACTAATGATTAAACTAATGCGAAAACCTTAGTCACCGAACGACTTTCCATGGCAAATCCTAGTAAAGTAACCTCTTTGTGTGGGAAAAACTAGAAAACCTTGTCTCTGTGAGTAGTCTCATCGGAAAACTCAGCCGCGGGAGGGGAAAACTTAGCCCCAAAGGAATTCGTGTCGTGGAAAAAAATGAGTCACCGGATGGGAAAATTTTACTCATCGGACGAGTTTCAATGGAAAATACTTGTAAAATAACCTCTTTGTGTGGGAAAAACTCGAGAACCTCATCACCTTGACTAGTCTCACGGGAAAACTCAGTCACACGAGGGGAAAACTTAGTCACTAAGAAATTTGTGTCATGGGAAAAATGATGGGAAAACCTTAGTCAATGGACTAGTTTCAATGGCAAAACCTAGTAATATAACCTCTTTGTGTTGGAATAACTCGAAAACCTAGCCACTGTGAGTAGTCTGATGGGAAAACTCAACCACAGGAGGGGGAAACTTAATCACTAAGGAATTAATGCCTTGGGACTAATGAGTCAACTAATGGGAAAACCTTAGTCACCGAACGAGTTTCCATCTCAAATCCTAGTAAAGTAACCTCTTTGTGTGGGAAAAACTAGAAAACCATGTCACTGTGAGTAGTCTCATCGGAAAGCTCAGCCTCAGAAGGGTAAAACTTAGTCATAAAGGAATTCGTGTCACGGAAAAAATGAGTCACTGGATGGGAAAATTTTACTCATCGGACGAGTTTCAATGGAAAATACTTGTAAAATAACCTCTTTGTGTGGGAAAAACTCGAGAACCTCATCACCTTGACTAGTCTCACGGGAAAACTCAGTCACACGAGGGGAAAACTTAGTCACTAAGAAATTTGTGTCATGGGAAAAATGATGGGAAAACCTTAGTCAATGGACTAGTTTCAATGGCAAAACCTAATAAAATAACCTCTTTGTGTTGGAATAACTCGAAAACCTAGCCACTGTGAATAGTCTCATGGGAAAACTCAGCCACAGGAGGGGGAAACTTAGTCACAAAGGAATTCGTGTCATGGAAAAAAATGAGTCACCGGATGGGAAAATTTTACTCACTGGACGAGTTTCAATGGAATATACTTGTAAAATAACCTCTTCGTGTGGGAAAAACTTGAGAACCTCTTCACCTTGACTAGTCTCACGTGAAAACTTAGTCACACAAGCGGAAAACTTAGTCACTTAGGAATTAGTGTCATGGGAAAAATGATGGGAAAACCTTAGTCAATGGACTAGTTTCAATGGCAAAACCTAGTAAAATAACCTCTTTGTGTAGGAATAACTCAAAAAGCTAGCCACTCTGAGTAGTCTCAAGGGAAAACTCAACCACAGGAGGGGGAAACTTAATCACTTAGGAATTAATGCCATGGGACTAATGAGTCAACTAATGGGAGAAAACCTTAGTCACCGAACGAGTTTCCATGGCAAATCCTAGTAAAGTAACCTCTTTGAGTGGGAAAAACTAGAAAACCTTGTCACTGTGAGTAGTCTCATCGGAAAACTTAGCCGCGGGAGGGTAAAACTTTGTCACAAAGGAATTAGTGTCATGGAAAAAATGAGTCACCGGATGGGAAAATTTTACTCACCGGACGAGTTTCAACGGAAAATACTTGTAAAATAACCTCTTTGTGTGGGATAAACTCGAGAACCTCATCACCTTGACTAGTCTCACGGGAAAACTCAGTCACACGAGGGGAAATCTTAGTCACTAAGGAACTAGTGTCATGGGAAAAATGAGTCACTGAATGGGAAAACCTTAGTCAATGGACTAGTTTCAATGGAAAAACTTAGTAAAATAACCTCTTTGTGTTGGAATAACTCGAAAACCTAGCCACTGTGAGCAGTCTCATGGGAAAACTCAGCCACAGGAGGGGGAAACTTAGTCACTAAGGAATTAGTGCCATGGGACTAATGAGTCAACTAATGGGAAAACCTTAGTCACCGAACGAGTTTCCAAGGCAAATCCTAGTAAAGTAACCTATTTGTGTGGGAAAAAATAGAAAACCTTGTCACTGTGAGTAGTCTCATCGGAAAACTCAGCCGTAGGAGGGGAAAACTTCGTCACGAAGGAATTCGTGTCATGGAAACAATGAGTCACCGATGGGAAAATTTTACTCACCGGACGAGTTTCAATTGAAAATACTTGTAAAATAACCTCTTTGTGTGGGAAAAACTCGAGAACCTCATCACGTTGACTAGTCTCACGGGAAAACTCAGTCACACGAGAGGAAAAATGAGTCTCCGGATGGGAAAACCTTAGTCAATGGACTAGTTTAAATGGCAAAACCTAGTAAAATAACCTCTTTGTGTTGGAATAACTCGAAAACCTAGCCACTGTGAGTAGTCTCATGGGAAAACTCAGCCACAGTAGGGGAAACTTAGTCACTAAGGAATTAGAGCCATGGGACTAATGAGTCAACTAATGGGAAAACCTTAGTCACCGAACGAGTTTCCATGGCAAATCCTAGTAAAGTAACCTCTTTGTTTGGGAAAAACTAGAAAACCTTGTCACTGTGAGTAGTCTCATCGGTAAACTCAGCCGCAGGAGGGCAAAACTTAGTCACAAAGGAATTCGTGATATGGAAAAAATGAGTCACCGAATGGGAAACTTTTAGTCACCGGACGAGTTTCAACGGAAAATACTTGTAAAATAACCTCTTTGTGTGGGAAAAACTCGAGAACCTCATCACCTTGACTAGTCTCAGGGGAAAACTCAGTCACATGAGGGGAAAACTCAGTCACATGAGGGGAAAACTTAGTCACTAAGGAATTAGCGTCATGGGAAAAATGAGTCACCGGATGGGAAACCTTAGTCAATGCACTAGTTTGAATGGAAAAACCTAGTAAAATAACCTCTTTGTGTTGGAATAACTCGAAAACCTAGCCACTGTGAGTAGTCTCATGGGAAAACTCAACCACAGGAGGGGAAAACTTAGTCACTAAGGAATTAGTGCCATGGGACTAATGAGTCAACTAATGGGAAAACCGTAGTTACCGAACAAGTTTATATGGCAAATCGTAGTAAAGTAACCTCTTTGTGTGGGAAAAACTCGAAAACCTTGTCACTGTGAGTAGTCTCATCGGAAAACTCAGCCGCAGGAGGGGAAAACTTAGTCACAAAGGAATTCGTGTCATGGACAAAATGAGTCATCGAATGGGAAACTTTTACTCACCGGACGAGTTTCAACGGAAAATACTTGTAAAATAACCTCTTTGTGAGGGAAAAACTCGAGAACCTCATCACCTTGACTAGCCTCAGGGGAAAACTCAGTCACACGAGGGGAAAACTTAGTCACTAAGGAATTAGTGTCGTGGGAAAAATGAGTCACCGGATGGGAAACCTTAGTCAATGCACTAAATTGAATGGCGAAACCTAGTAAAATAACCTCTTTGTGTTGGAATAACTCGAAAACCTAGCCACTGTGAGTAGTCTCATGGGAAAAATCAGCCAAAGGAGGGGGAAACTTAGTCACTAAGGAATTAGTGCCATGGGAATAACGAGTCAACTGATGGGAAAACCTTCGTCACCGAACGAGTTTCCGTGGCAAATCCTAGTAAAGTAACCTCTTTGTGTGGGAAAAACTAGAAAACCTTGTCACTTTAAGTAGTCTCATCGGAAAACTCAGCCGCAGGAGGGGAAAACTTAGTCACAAAGGAATTCGTGTCATGGAAAATATGAGTCACCGGATGGGAAAATTTTACTCACCGGACGAGTTTCAATGGAAAATACTTGTAAAATAACCTCTTTGTGTGGGAAAAACTCGAGAACCTCATCACCTTGACTAGTCTCAGGGGAAAACTCAGTCACACGAGGGGAAAACTTAGTCACTAAGGAATTAGTGTCGTGGGTAAAATGAGTCACCGGATGGGAAACCTTAGTCAACGCACTAAATTGAATGGCGAAACCTAGTAAAATAACCTCTTTGTGTTGGAATAACTCGAAAACCTAGCCACTGTTAGTAGTCTCATGGGAAAACTCATCCACAAGAGGGGGAAACTTAGTCACTAAGGAATTAGTGCCATGGGACTAATGAGTCAACTAATGGGAAAACCTTAGTCACGGAACGAGTTTCCATGGCAAATCGTAGTAAAGTAACCTCTTTGTGTGGGAAAAACTCGAAAACCTTGTCACTGTGAGTAGTCTCATCGGAAAAATCAGCCGCAGGAGGGGAAAACTTAGTCACAAAGGAATTCGTGTCATGGAAAATATGAGTCACCGGATGGGAAAATTTTACTCACCGGACGAGTTTCAATGGAAAATACTTGTAAAATAACCTCTTTGTGTGGGAAAAACTCGAGAACCTCATCACCTTGACTAGTCTCAGGGGAAAACTCAGTCACACGAGGGGAAAACTTAGTCACTAAGGAATTAGTGTCGTGGGAAAAATGAGTCACCGGATGGGAAACCTTAGTCAATGCACTAAATTGAATGGCGAAACCTAGTAAAATAACCTCTTTGTGTTGGAATAACTCGAAAACCTAGCCACTGTTAGTAGTCTCACGGGAAAACTCAGCCACAGGAGGGGGAAACTTAGTCACAAAGGAACTCGTGGCATGGAAAAAAATGAGTCACCGAATGGGAAAATTTTACTCAGCGGACGAGTTTCAATGGAAAATACTTGTAAAATAACCTCTTTGTGTGGGAAAAACTCGAGAACCTCATCACCTTGACTAGTCTCACGGGAAAACTCAGTCACACTAGGGGAAAACTTAGTCACTAACGAATTAGTGTCAAGGCATAAATGAGTCACCGGATGGGAAAACCTTAGTCAATGGACTAGTTTCAATGGAAAAACCTAGTAAAATAACCTCTTTGTGTTGGAAACACTCGAAAATCTAGCCACTGTGAGTAGTCTCATGGGAAAACTCAGCCACTGGAGGGGGAAACTTAGTAACAATGGAATTAGTGCCACGGGACTAGTGAGTCAACTAATGGGAAAACCTTAGTAACCGAACGAGTTTCTATGGCATATCCTAGTAAAGTAATCTCTTTGTGTGGGAAAAACTAGAAAACCTTGTCACTGTGAGTAGTCTCATCGGTAAACTCAGCCGCAGGAGGGCAAAACTTAGTCACAAAGGAATTCGTGTCATGGAAAAAATGAGTCACCGGATGGGAAACTTTTAGTCACCGGACGAGTTTCAACGGAAAATACTTGTAAAATAACCTCTTTGTGTGGGAAAAACTCGAGAACCTCATCACTTTGACTAGTCTCAGGGGAAAACTCAGTCACACGAGGGGAAAACTTAGTCACTAAGGAATTAGCGTCATGGGAAAAATGAGTCACCGGATGGGAAACCTTAGTCAATGCACTAGTTTGAATGGAAAAACCTAGTAAAATAACCTCTTTGTGTTGGAATAACTCGAAAACCTAGCCACTGTGAGTAGTCTCATGGGAAAACTCAACCACAGGAGGGGAAAACTTAGTCACTAAGGAATTAGTGCCATGGGACTAATGAGTCAACTAATGGGAAAACCGTAGTTACCGAACAAGTTTATATGGCAAATCGTAGTAAAGTAACCTCTTTGTGTGGGAAAAACTCAAAAACCTTGTCACTGTGAGTAGTCTCATCGGAAAACTCAGCCGCAGGAGGGGAAAACTTAGTCACAAAGGAATTCGTGTCATGGACAAAATGAGTCATCGAATGGGAAACTTTTACTCACCGGACGAGTTTCAACGGAAAATACTTGTAAAATAACCTCTTTGTGAGGGAAAAACTCGAGAACCTCATCACCTTGACTAGCCTCAGGGGAAAACTCAGTCACACGAGGGGAAAACTTAGTCACTAAGGAATTAGTGTCGTGGGAAAAATGAGTCACCGGATGGGAAACCTTAGTCAATGCACTAAATTGAATGGCGAAACCTAGTAAAATAACCTCTTTGTGTTGGAATAACTCGAAAACCTAGCCACTGTGAGTAGTCTCATGGGAAAAATCAGCCAAAGGAGGGGGAAACTTAGTCACTAAGGAATTAGTGCCATGGGAATAACGAGTCAACTGATGGGAAAACCTTCGTCACCGAACGAGTTTCCGTGGCAAATCCTAGTAAAGTAACCTCTTTGTGTGGGAAAAACTAGAAAACCTTGTCACTTTAAGTAGTCTCATCGGAAAACTCAGCCGCAGGAGGGGAAAACTTAGTCACAAAGGAATTCGTGTCATGGAAAATATGAGTCACCGGATGGGAAAATTTTACTCACCGGACGAGTTTCAATGGAAAATACTTGTAAAATAACCTCTTTGTGTGGGAAAAACTCGAGAACCTCATCACCTTGACTAGTCTCAGGGGAAAACTCAGTCACACGAGGGGAAAACTTAGTCACTAAGGAATTAGTGTCGTGGGAAAAATGAGTCACCGGATGGGAAACCTTAGTCAATGCACTAAATTGAATGGCGAAACCTAGTAAAATAACCTCTTTGTGTTGGAATAACTCGAAAACCTAGCCACTGTTAGTAGTCTCATGGGAAAACTCATCCACAAGAGGGGGAAACTTAGTCACTAAGGAATTAGTGCCATGGGACTAATGAGTCAACTAATGGGAAAACCTTAGTCACGGAACGAGTTTCCATGGCAAATCCTAGTAAAGTAACCTCTTTGTGTGGGAAAAACTAGAAAACCTTGTCACTTTAAGTAGTCTCATCGGAAAAATCAGCCGCAGGAGGGGAAAACTTAGTCACAAAGGAATTCGTGTCATGGAAAATATGAGTCACCGGATGGGAAAATTTTACTCACTGGACGAGTTTCAATGGAAAATACTTGTAAAATAACCTCTTTGTGTGGGAAAAACTCGAGAACCTCATCACCTTGACTAGTCTCAGGGGAAAACTCAGTCACACGAGGGGAAAACTTAGTCACTAAGGAATTAGTGTCGTGGGAAAAATGAGTCACCGGATGGGAAACCTTACTCAATGCACTAAATTGAATGGCGAAACCTAGTAAAATAACCTCTTTGTGTTGGAATAACTCGAAAACCTAGCCACTGTTAGTAGTCTCATGGGAAAACTCATCCACAAGAGGGGGAAACTTAGTCACTAAGGAATTAGTGCCATGGGACTAATGAGTCAAATAATGGGAAAACCTTAGTCACGGAACGAGTTTCCATGGCAAATCGTAGTAAAGTAACCTCTTTGTGTGGGAAAAACTCGAAAACCTTGTCACTGTGAGTAGTCTCATCTGGAAACTCAGCCGCAGGAGGGGAAAACTTAGTCATAAAGGAATTCGTGTCATGGAAAAAATGAGTCACCGGATGGGAAAATTTTACTCACCGGACGAGTTTCAATGGAAAATACTTGTAAAATAACCTCTTTGTGTGGGAAAAACTCGAGAACCTCATCACCTTGACTAGTCTCAGGGGAAAACTCAGTCACACGAGGGGAAAACTTAGTCACTAAGGAATTAGTGTCGTGGGAAAAATGAGTCACCGGATGGGAAACCTTAGTCAATGCACTAAATTGAATGGCGAAACCTAGTAAAATAACCTCTTTGTGTTGGAATAACTCGAAAACCTAGCCGCTGTGAGTAGTCTCATGGGAAAACTCAGCCAAAGGAGGGGGAAACTTAGGGCCTGTTTGATTTCTGTTTTTAAAAACAGTTTTCTGTTTTATAAAATTAAAAAACAAAAAAACTTGTTTGGTTAAGATGTTTTCTTAAAATTAATTTAAAAACAGTTTCCTGTTTTTTTGTTTTTAAAACCGAAAAACCAAAACAGAAAAAAGTTGTTTTTGTTTTTTATTTTCAGCTTTGTTTCATTAATGGCATTACTGTAATTAAAAGGAATTAGAAAGTAAGGATTTTTTATTTTTTTATTTTCAAAAATGTTTTTAAAATCATATTACCAAACAAGTTTTTTTCTTTTATTGTTCTAAAAAGTAGTTCTTAAAAACTATTTTAGAAAACAATTTTAAAAACAAAAAAATCGAAAACACAATCAAACACACCCTTAGTCATTAAGGAATTAGTGCCATGGGAATAACGAGTCAACTGATGGGAAAACCTTCGTCACCGAACGAGTTTCCGTGGCAAATCCTAGTAAAGTAACCTCTTTGTGTGGGAAAAACTCGAAAACCTTGTCACTGTGAGTAGTCTCATCTGGAAACTCAGCCGCAGGAGGGGAAAACTTAGTCACAAAGGAATTCCTGTCATGGAAAAAATGAGTCATCAAATGGGAAAATTTTACTCACCGGACGAGTTTCAATGGAAAATACTTGTAAAATAACCTCTTTGTGTGGGAAAAACTCGAGAACCTCATCACCTTGACTAGTCTCAGGGGAAAACTCAGTCACACGAGGGGAAAACTTAGTCACTAAGGAATTAGTGTCGTGGGAAAAATGAGTCACCGGATGGGAAACCTTAGTCAATGCACTAAATTGAATGGAGAAACCTAGTAAAATAACCTCTTTGTGTTGGAATAACTCGAAAACCTAGCCACTGTTAGTAGTCTCACGGGAAAACTCAGCCACAGGAGGGGGAAACTTAGTCACAAAGGAACTCGTGGCATGGAAAAAAATGAGTCACCGGATGGGAAAATTTTACTCAGCGGACGAGTTTCAATGGAAAATACTTGTAAAATAACCTCTTTGTGTGGGAAAAACTCGAGAACCTCATCACCTTGACTAGTCTCACGGGAAAACTCAGTCACACTAGGGGAAAACTTAGTCACTAACGAATTAGTGTCAAGGGATAAATGAGTCACCGGATGGGAAAACCTTAGTCAATGGACTAGTTTCAATGGAAAAACCTAGTAAAATAACCTCTTTGTGTTGGAAACACTCGAAAATCTAGCCACTGTGAGTAGTCTCATGGGAAAACTCAGCCACTGGAGGGGGAAACTTAGTAACTATGGAATTAGTGCCACGGGACTAGTGAGTCAACTAATGGGAAAACCTTAGTAACCGAACGAGTTTCTATGGCATATCCTAGTAAAGTAATCTCTTTGTGTGGGAAAAACTAGAATACCTTGTCACTTTGAGTAGTCTCATCGGAAAACTCAGCCACAGGAGGGGAAAACTTAGTCACGAAGGAATTCTTGTAATGGAAATAATGAGTCACCGGATGGGAAAATTTTACTCACCGGACGAGTCTCAATGGAAAATACTTGTAAAATAACCTCTTTATGTGGGAAAAACTCGAGAACCTCATCACTTTGACTAGTCTCACGGGAAAACTCAGTCACACGAGGGGAAAACTTAGTCACTAAGAAATTTGTGTCATGGGAAAAATGATGGGAAAACCTTAGTCACTAAGGAATTAGTGCCGTGGGACTAATGAGTCAACTAATGGGAAAACCTTAGTCACCGAACGAGTTTCCATGGCAAATCCTAGTAATGTAACCTCTTTCTGTGGGAAAAACTAGAAAACCTTGTCACTGTGAGTAGTCTCATCGGAAAACTCAGCCGCCGGATTGGAAAACTTAGTCGCAAAGTGGTTCGTGTAATGGAAAAAATGAGTCACCGGTTGGGAAAATTTTACTCACCGGACGAGTTTCAACGGAAAATACTTGTAAAATAACCTCTTTGTGTGGGAAAAACTCGAGAACCTCATCACCTTGACTAGTCTCAGGGGAAAACTCAGTCACACGAGGGGAAAACTTAGTCACTAAGTGTTGACACCTATTTTTGTCCGGGCCCAATTTTGAAAAAGCAAAAAAAAAAGGAAAAAGGAAAGGAAAGAAAAAAAAAAAGAGAGATGAGAAAAGAAGAAAAGAAAGAAGAGAAAAAAAAAAGAAGAAAAGAAGAAAAAGAGAAAAGAAAAGAAAAGGCCCAGCAGAGGAAAAGGAAGAAGAAAGGAAGAAAAATGGGCCGTGGCCCAAAGGAAAAGAGAGGAAGCAGAAGCAAGGAAGGAAGGGCAACTTAGTCATTTTCCCCCTCACTGAAACCCTAATTCTCCCCTATATAAGCCTACCCTCTTTAACCCTAAAGACCACTCATCATTCTCTAAGAGCCTCCATACACACTCATCTCACAAACCCTAAAAAATTTCTCTCCCTCTCTTTCTCCTTACACTTACAGCCACTACACACCCTCTCTCTCTTTTTCAACCTCACGACCCATCCTCCCTCATTCTCCCTACACACACAGCCGCCACCTTGCTCCTCTCCTCCCTGGCCGCACTACCTTCCCTTTATCACTATTATGCTTGATTTGTGGTGCTTGTTCAAGAAAATTGGGTGTGCGTTCCGGCGTTGAAGGCTCTGTTTTTTTTTTCTTCTTTTTTTCTTTTCCTCCAATTGCTGTGTTCTGGAGGTATATTCATTTTCCTTTGTACGTTTGCTAACTGATTGTTATATATAAGAATTCCTCTGTTCGTTCATGTTGTTTCCCTTTTGATCCAATTAATGTACCAATATGTTATGTGTTTGATTGTGAAAAATTAAGAATACATAGGACCGCACAACAATCCCGCCATGCACCCCTTTGTAAATAACACATTTTTTAAATCACCCATTTTTTTTTCCACTTAAATCTCAAGAACTACGTATGCCTTGATCTTCCATTTTAGGGAAGTACGTAGGACTAGGTTCACACCTATCAGGCTATATAAAAATAAAATGTTTTGTTCTTTTTTTTCTTTTTCTTTTTTTCTTTTTTTTTCTTTTCAGGAGTAATTAGGAATTAAATAATAAAAATGAATAAGGGTAAAATTAATAATGTGGAAAGCTAAGGAAATTACACAAACATTTGGGTACCGTTTAGACGGGCGCTGTGGGGTGCTAACACCTTCCCCACGCGTAATAGACTCCCGAACCTAGATTTTAGATTTCGTAGGCTATTTATCTCATTTTAGGTTTTTCTAGTGTTTTCCTCAAATAAACATTAGTGGCGACTCTGTCTGATAATAAATGGTTTTTTTTCGCCGTCCCGCCGCGACCCCGGTTGCGACAGATGGCGACTCTGCTGGGGACACTTTGAGAGTCGGGCCTTTCTTGATTGTTTGTGTTTTTTCCTTAGCTTCCTTTTACTTTATTTTACCCTTCACTATTTTTATTGTTTCATTGTCTTGTACATATTTTTTCTACTTTGTATATAATTTGTATATAATTTGTCTCTAATTTATCTTTAATTTGTCTTTCTTTTTATTTTATTTCACTCTTCATTATTTTGCTTTTTTTTTTAATTGCCATGTATATATTTTATTTTTCGCTATCTTTTTTTCTCTAATTTATCTTTAATTTGTCTTTCTTTTTATTTTATTTCACTCTTCATTATTTTGCTTTTTTTGTTTAATTGCCATGTATATATTTTTTTTTTCGCTATCTTTGTATATAATTTGTTTTCCGCATGCGGTATTAGGGTAGATGACCAATTTAAATTGCTATATCTGGTTTTCTGGCTATGTTGCAGGTGGGTAGTTTTTTTAGGTTTTCTTGAAAACAGGTTTGTATGCTCCCAATGCACGCACTTCACTTCCACTTTGTGAGATACACTTTTTGGGCTCTATACCCGAGCCCGTGTGAGCCCAGGAGTAGCAGTGCCTTGGTACTTGTCGTGAGAGACCTAGTGTCTACGCGTCATCTATTGAGTCACCACCCGAATTATTACCGGTCATTAAGCTATTTGTCGTGAGAGACCTAGTGTCTACTCGTCAAATAGTTTGATCATCGGGGCCTTGTCTTTATGACAGGGGTAATCCGGGGGCCTTTTAGGAAGTCTAGAACTTACCATAAAGAGAGCACTTAATTTGACCATAGTCCCCATCCAATTAGGGTTTTGGCCAATGTAGTATATCTCACCCCTTAGGACTTTAACCTTGTAGGACAAATGGGAGCATTCTCTTCTATTCTTTTTCATATCGTTCAATATGCCATGCATCATTCATAAAAAAAAAAAACATAAAAATATTTTTTCATGCATCATTCATCTTATATAAAAAAAAAACCATAAAAAACTCATTTTTTCATGCATCATTCATCTTATATAAAAAAAAAAAAAAAAAACATAAAAAATTCACCTTCCATGCATCATTCATCTTATATAAAAAAACATAAAAAAAAATTTCACCTTCCATGCATCATTCATCATATAAGAAAAAAAAAAACATAAAAAATTCACCTTCCATGCATCATTCATAAAAAAACATAAAAAAAAAAAATTCACCTTTCATGCATCATTCATCATATATAAAAAAAAAAAATCATAAAAAAAAAAACATTGCATTTCATCACTTCATGTTCATGCATTTTATGGCATTTTTATATGCTTCTTTTTTAATAGTAAATCAAATTCTGTTAACGGTCCAAATGGAGGGGCTTCGAGGCCAAGCTGTGCCTGTCCTGAAGAAGAACACCAAGGTTTCGGGAACCTCAAAGAAATATGTAGAAAAGTGCCGCGAGAAGTGCTTGCTGAGTTTCCAAAGAAATACGGGAATTTGTTGGGCCTACTCGACATCAAAGTAGAAGAGGGTACTACATAGAAGTGCAAAAAGTAGCAACTTCCCTCGGCATACCTGATCAGTGTTTTGCGACAAGCTCCAATGGTCTCGTCAGTGGATTGAAAAGGGTAAGATTGGAAAAATACTTAGAACACCTGGCTCAAAATGAGAAGTGGGGGTGTTTCCTGAAGACATTGTTGCTCATCATATTTGGGGTGGTTTTATTCCCATACCTGAAGGATGTGATAGAACAGGAAGCCTTTGACGCATATTATCAGTTTGTAGAAACAAGAGGTGCCCAGTTCCGGCAATTCTTGCAGAAACCCTAATTTCCGCAGATATCTACCGCAAAAGTAAAAAGTCAAAACTTCGATGCTGCTACCAATTGTTGTACGCCTGGTTTATAACTCATTGTTATGCTCGGCGCCACATGGGCCACAATCCGAGTGCACTAAAAGATTTCCATAAAATTCCAAGAAGATTCATGGAGGCTCAAGAATGGAAAAACGAGTTTGCTAGAATGGAGTCAAAAGCATTCATTTGGGCCTGTCCTTGGTTCATACTCGGGGACGTGATCCTTAGCTGTGGGCCTTTCTCTAATGGGAATAAGAGGATGCATATCTTACACTCATGTCATGGTTCTCCGGCAGCTCAAGCGTGTTCAGATCATGCCGTCTAAAGAGCAACTGGGAGGTTTAAACTTCCAAGTGGCCCATAGGATTTGTCTGAGGCCCATAGGCATGCGAATCAGGGTTGGGATTTGAGCAGGGAGTATCATGATTCATTCTTGAAAGTGCAGCAAAGAGAGACTCAGTTACTAGAACAGGTGAAAGGTTTGACCCTGGAAAGAGATCGCTGGAAGAGAGAAGCCCACTACTTCCAAGTGGAAAACATGGGTTTGCTAAGAGGGTGGAGGCAAGTACTTTAACAGGGAGCTCTACATGAACAAATACCATAGACTGTCCCAGAGTGTCCAATGCTACTCCAGGTAGTGGACAAGATTGTTTGATGAAGCGACAGCTGAGGTCCGAGTTACCCGCCTGGGGGTTCCCCCGAAGTTGAAGAGTTTCTTGAGGCTTTCCCGAGACCTTGCCAGCACCATCATGGGAATGAGAAGAAGAGAACTAAATGATTCCTCTTTTCATTGATGTATCCCGAATAGGGACATTGCAAGCTCTGTGATGAAAATTGTACTACAAATCTGGAATGGAATGAATAAGATGTTTTGTTCAAAAACCTTGGTGTTCCGTGTTGCTACTTAGACATAAATTCAGTAGGGGTATTTCCCATATGAATGACTGTCTACCATGTTTTAACCCAAGGGGTCTTTCTCTGGCGTTAGAACATGGGATTGTTTCGCGTTGCTGCTTAGACATAAATTCAGTAGGGGTATTTCCCACATGAATGACTGTCAACCATGTTTTAACCCAAGGGGTCTTTCTCTGGTGTTAGAACATGGGATTGTTTCGTGTTGCCCCTTAGACATAAATTCTGTAGGGGTATTTCCCACATGAATGACTGTCAACCATGTTTTAACCCAAGGGGTCTTTCTCTGGCGTTATAACATGGGGAACCACCATCTGCTGGACCCGTTAACAAATTTGTTTTTTTTTTTCAAACACATTTGCATTTCCTTGGAGAGCTTAAGTCCCAATAAGTTTGAAAAAACAAGAAAAGGCATTGACAAGCTCAAGTTGAAACCCTGGAATCTACAGAAGCAGTTGATACCAGAATCTGAACCTGCAAATAGACCAGACTTGAAGAAGGTTGAGTATGATGCTACCGTGCAAAATTGGGGCAGTAGTGCAAATGAGTAGATCAATACTGGTCATGATTGAGTCAAGAACAGAATTTGTGCAATGGCAGCATCCTCATATAGTCAGTCGCTGATTTTCACTCCTCATGCCTATCCCACTTCCTCACCCTTTGCACCAGTAAGGATCATCACCCATATTTACCCGTTCTACCAGTCATAATAACCTTCCCCCTTTTCACCATATGGCCAACACAAGCAATTAACTTCAATATAATCTGTGGAGGCCTTACCTACCCACCTCATTTTGTCCCGATCCTACTCACCATACATCTTACCACTTCCTTTTCATCTCTAGACCCTCCATCCATTCGTTACTTCACTTTCTTTCTAGCACTAATCCCATCATCTCATTTCAACCTAATCGCCCTCCTCTTCACCATATGACTATTTCATTCGTAGGAGACCTTATCCACCCACCTCATATTATGTTGATCCTTGTTTGCTTTATCCATACATCTCACCAAGACTATTTTTCCAATCACATTTCCCTTAACCATCCCATGATCACATATCAACTCAACCACCATCCCTATAATCCAACCCTTTCTTCCAAAACACCTGTTCATTTTATCAAGTCACCCTCTCTGCTGCCACTTGACCATGATGACCTGCACTTGCATAATCTGTTCCCTTAAGGATGAAGTGGTTTTTGACTCAAGATTGGAGTGTCTATTATCCATAGTTTGGCAAGTTCCAAGGATGACCTTTAGCATCATACTCTCAGTGGGCCTCATGGATCTTTCACAAGAGAATACTGAAGTCGTCTGGTTTTCAGTGATGAGCTGCTTATTGTATCAAAAGCCACAAAGGGCTTTCAATTAACCCTTGAAGCAGCTCGTTCAAGGAGGAGGAGGCGTCATCTGCCAATCTTTCAGCGATCAAGGCGCCTGAGTTTAATGGTCTAGCATAAGCTATATGTTTTGTCATGTTAATTTTGAACCTTTGCTAACTTTCTTTGAAGCATTATTTATGGATCATGCATGACATTTTCTTTTTCTTCTGTTTGTTTGCTTCATTCATTGTCTTTTCCTTCGTCAATCTCAATCTCATTCTCCTTCCATGTCCAACTCACACAAATCATTCCTAGCGTCTCATAATGGCTAATGTCTCAAGTGCGGGAGAACTTGCTTGCTTGATTTCTATGGACATGGGCCGGCATGGAAGAAGACTAGGAGCACTGGGGGCAACTTTTGTCGCGGCTGCAAGCGCTTATTTGTGAGAAGTTGATCGATTTCATAGGAAAACTTTAGGAGATGGTCATTTATGCAGAAAAGCGCAAGAGTCATCCCTCAACAAAAAAAAAGAAAAAAGAAAAAAGGCCTGTTAGGTTGAAAACCCGCCAGGGCGACCTAAGCAAAAGTTAGGGCATGCAAAAAAAAAGAGCAAGTGAACCATGTTCACCACAGCTTTGTTTTGGACTTAGGTTCTCGAAAGTGATCAGTCATGCCTTGAGATGAAGTTTGACATTCTTTCTCTATCCTTACCCCATAACATTATCCATTGACACCCATTTGAGCCAAAAATCCTTCCCCTTAACCCTAGACAAGGATCACTCTACATTAGAGTTAGCACAATATTAGTGCCAAGCTTGCTTAAGATTTCCATTTCAAAGAAAAGAAAGAAGCAAAGAAAAAGAAATAAAAATGCCAAAAGATGAAAATGTCAAAAAGGAATACAAAAAGAAAAATTGCTTGAGCAAGTCTTGATAATCAGTGCTAAGTTTCGATCAAAGTGCTAAAAATCCTTTGTCTTCATTAATTCATTAACCCGTAAACACTTTGATATCCTTCCTTTCATGATCCACAAGCCCTTAGCCACATATCCTTCGTCTTCATTAACCCGCAAACACTTGTTTGTGCCTTTGATATCCTTCCTTTCATGACCCACTAGCCCTTAGCCACATATCCTTCATTAACCTGTAAACACCTCCTTTCATAACCCACTAGCCTTTAGCCACATTACAACCCTAACAAAGTCCATTCCGATCAAGGATTGATTGTCCACTTTTTCTTGAACTTGTTTTTGAGACACAATAACCTGATTCATTTGCTCATAAAAAAAGGAGAAAAAAGAGAAAAAATGAGGGATGCTCGCTGAATAGTTGCCTCCGCAGAGTTCTTTCAAGAATTGACACTGCGGCGAAGCCCAATCAGTCAGAAGAAAATCAAGAAAAGATCTCTTCCATGCCCATCAAGACCTCAAGTGGGAGCCAAGATCAATAGAGCAATTGTTGGACTACCACTCGTTGTCTCAATTGGGGCAACTTTTCAGCTCATTGCTTGTCTCTTTCCCTGAAGTTGGGCCCGTTTTTTTTGGTTTCTCACCGATCTCTCTGTGTCAGAACTGAGGCAATCACTCAAGCCATTTTTCTTCACCCGAATCAGACTAGGGAAACAGTCTAAGCTTCACTTCATATCTTTTGTGTACCTGGTCATTCTTCGGCTGGGATAATTACCTATTCTTAGTAGTCTCCCCGTGTACTCTGATCTGGGGCATGTGCTCATCTAAAAGTGGGGCAGACTACTTGTTCTTCCATTCTCAGGCTGAAGTATTACCTTGGTTGTTCTCACAAATTCTTCCAATCCATTAAGACATCACTGAAGCAATTGATCATTCCACTCCTTGTCATCCTTGTTACACCGGAGAGATTGTCTAGCTTTCACTCTTCGTCATTCTAGTGCATTTCCTTTCAAACTGGAGCGATCACTTGTTTTCTGATGCTCATCCAAGATGAGGTAATTCTGCAGTCCATGCTTTGTCAATATTCCCAAATTGGGGCAATCATATGCTACCTCATGC
Source organism: Acmispon strigosus (assembly GCA_030819835.1). Taxonomy (NCBI): domain Eukaryota; kingdom Viridiplantae; phylum Streptophyta; class Magnoliopsida; order Fabales; family Fabaceae; genus Acmispon; species Acmispon strigosus. The sequence goes on along the minus strand of JAUAMA010000004.1, from coordinate 17,676,367 downwards.
TCATCGTCCAATCTGGGGCAAACTGGGGCAATCGCCCAATTTTGTCATGAATTCTTTTCAATGTCTAGATTGGAGCGTTCATTTGTTTTTCTATCAACTTCTTCCAAATGGGAGCAATAAATTGTCTTCTGATGCTCATTCTTCAAAGTATAAACCGGGGCAATTTTCCAGTCTATGTCTTATAATTATACCCAAGCTGGGGCAGCTTGATGTCCATCACTCATTCTGTTCATCCGCCCCAAACATAACTGGGGCAATTCTCTGTCCTTTGATTCCTTCTTGTGTCATCTCATGTCATGCATTTTAATTAGATAGCGCTTCAAAGCGAGAGATCACAGGTTCAATAACATGACTTAGCATTTCAACATCTCATTTAACATGTTAGACCAAAAGGCTCGCGGTCAACTCAATACCAACAGAAAAGAGAGGGCGCCTCAAAGACCTCCGTCAGTCAGAAAAATTCAAAGTCAGCATCAGACGACTCAGATAAACATTCAATAAGCAGGTGGCCCACCCTTCTCAGTCAGGTTTCAGAGGAAGATCTTGCAAAAGAGGCAAGCTTCACATCCATTCACACGAGCTGTCCAGGTGAAACAAGCTTGGGTCTGCCTGAGCTTCCGAGCACGCATGTGCTAATTGAGCTAATTTTTTCCAAGGAAGCTAACAAAAGTCTTTTCTAACACAGCATAATTCAAGTTTGAGTTTCAAATTCATAAGCTGTGCATCATTTGCATCATTTGCATCATTGCATCAAAAGCATCAACATCACATGCATAACCCCATCACATATGGTACATATCATACATTACATTTCATAGCATGCATTACATTTCATACCATGCATACCTTTGTCACATATTGAAAGTTGCAGTTGGCAAGTCCGAGGTGGCGCTTAGACCGATCCTTGTCACTTTCCAGCAGATCCAGGGTGGTGCTTAGACGATCCCTGTTACTTTTCAGCAGATCCAAGGGGGCGCTTAGACGAACCTTGTTACTTTCCAGCAGATCCACGGTGGCGCTTAGACGATCCGTGTTACTTTCCAGCAGATCCAGGGTGGCGCTTAGACGATCCCTGTTACCTTTCAGCAGATCCAAGGGGGCGCTTAGATGAACCTTGTTACTTTCCAGCAGATCCACGGTGGCGCTTAGACGATCCGTGTTACCTTCCAGCAGATCCAGGGTGGCGCTTAGACGATCCCTGTTACCTTTCAGCAGATCCAAGGGGGCGCTTAGACGAACCTTGTTACTTTCCAGCAGATCCACGGTGGCGCTTAGACGATCCGTGTTACCTTCCAGCAGATCCAGGGTGGCGCTTAGACGATCCCTGTTACATTTCAGCAGATCCAAGGGGGCGCTTAGACGAACCTTGTTACTTTCCAGCAGATCCACGGTGGCGCTTAGACGATCTGTGTTACCTTCCAGCAGATCCAGGGTGGCGCTTAGACGATCCCTGTTACCTTTCAGCAGATCCAAGGGGGTGCTTAGACGAACCTTGTTACTTTCCAGCAGATCCACGGTGGCGCTTAGACGATCCGTGTTACCTTCCAGCAGATCCAGGGTGGCGCTTAGACGATCCCTGTTACCTTTCCGCAGATCCAAGGGGGCGCTTAGACGAACCTTGTTACTTTCCAGCAGATCCACGGTGGCGCTTAGACGATCCGTGTTACTTTCCAGCAGATCCAGGGTGGCGCTTAGACGATCCCTGTTACCTTTCAGCAGATCCAAGGGGGCGCTTAGACGAACCTTGTTACTTTCCAGCAGATCCACGGTGGCGCTTAGACGATCCGTGTTACCTTCCAGCAGATCCAGGGTGGCGCTTAGACGATCCCTGTTACCTTTCAGCAGATCCAAGGGGGCGCTTAGACGAACCTTGTTACTTTCCAGCAGATCCACGGTGGCGCTTAGACGATCCGTGTTACTTTTCAGCAGATCCACGGTGGCGCTTAGACGATCCGTGTTACTTTTCAGCAGATCCAGGGTGGCGCTTGGACAATCCCTGCTTGGCAGTTGCCCGAGTTTTGAACCCGAGTTTACTGTGTTCTCTTTTTGACACCCGGACAAAAATGTGTCATGTCTTTACTCGTTTCTTACAACAGTAATATTCTCATACTACCTAGTAAGAAACAAGTAAAGAGGGGCAGCTGTTGACACCTATTTTTGTCCGGGCCCAATTTTGAAAAAGCAAAAAAAAGAGGAAAAAGGAAAGGAAAGAAAAAGAAAAAAAAAGAGAGATGAGAAAAGAAGAAAAGAAAGAAGAGAAAAAAAAAGAAGAAAAGAAGAAAAAGAGAAAAGAAAAGAAAAGGCCCAGCAGAGGAAAAGGAAGAAGAAAGGAAGAAAAATTGGCCGTGGCCCAAAGGAAAAGAGAGGAAGCAGAAGCAAGGAAGGGAGGGCAACTTAGTCATTTTCCCCCTCACTGAAACCCTAATTCTCCCCTATATAAGCCTACCCTCTTTAACCCTAAAGACCACTCATCATTCTCTAAGAGCCTCCATACACACTCATCTCACAAACCCTAAAAAATTTCTCTCCCTCTCTTTCTCCTTACACTTACAGCCACCACACACCCTCTCTCTCTCTTTTTCAACCTCACGACCCATCCTCCCTCATTCTCCCTACACACACAGCCGCCACCTTGCTCCTCTCCTCCCTGGCCGCACTACCTTCCCTTTATCACTATTATGCTTGATTTGTGGTGCTTGTTCAAGAAAATTGGGTGTGCGTTCCGGCGTTGAAGGCTCTGTTTTTTTTTCTTCTTTTTTTCTTTTCCTCCAATTGCTGTGTTCTGGAGGTATATTCATTTTCCTTTGTACGTTTGCTAACTGATTGTTATATATAAGAATTCCTCTGTTCGTTCATGTTGTTTCCCTTTTGATCCAATTAATGTACCAATATGTTATGTGTTTGATTGTGAAAAATTAAGAATACATAGGACCGCACAACAATCCCGCCATGCACCCCTTTGTAAATAACACATTTTTTGAATCACCCATTTTTTTTTCCACTTAAATCTCAAGAACTACGTATGCCTTGATCTTCCATTTTAGGGAAGTACGTAGGACTAGGTTCACACCTATCAGGCTATATAAAAATAAAATGTTTTGTTCTTTTTGTTCTTTTTTTTCTTTTTCTTTTTTTCTTTTTTTTTCTTTTCAGGAGTAATTAGGAATTAAATAATAAAAATGAATAAGGGTAAAATTAATAATGTGGAAAGCTAAGGAAATTACACAAACATTTGGGTACCGTTTAGACGGGCGCTGTGGGGTGCTAACACCTTCCCCACGCGTAATAGACTCCCGAACCTAGATTTTAGGTTTCGTAGGCTATTTATCTCATTTTAGGTTTTTCTAGTGTTTTCCTCAAATAAACATTAGTGGCGACTCTGTCTGATAATAAATGGTTTTTTTTCGCCGTCCCGCCGTGACCCCGGTTGCGACACTAAGGAATTAGCGTCATGGGAAAAATGAGTCACCGGATGGGAAACCTTAGTCAATGCACTAGTTTGAATGGAAAAACCTAGTAAAATAACCTCTTTGTGTTGGAATAACTCGAAAACCTAGCCACTGTGAGTAGTCTCATGGGAAAACTCAACCACAGGAGGGGAAAACTTAGTCACTAAGGAATTAGTGCCATGGGACTAATGAGTCAACTAATGGGAAAACCGTAGTTACCGAACGAGTTTATATGGCAAATCGTAGTAAAGTAACCTCTTTGTGTGGGAAAAACTCGAAAACCTAGTCACTGTGAGTAGTCTCATCGGAAAACTCAGCCGCAGGAGGGGAAAACTTAGTCACAAAGGAATTCGTGTCATGGACAAAATGAGTCATCGAATGGGAAACTTTTACTCACCGGACGAGTTTCAACGGAAAATACTTGTAAAATAACCTCTTTGTGAGGGAAAAACTCGAGAACCTCATCACCTTGACTAGCCTCAGGGGAAAACTCAGTCACACGAGGGGAAAACTTAGTCACTAAGGAATTAGTGTCATGGGAAAAATGAGTCACCGGATGGGAAACCTTAGTCAATGCACTAAATTGAATGGCGAAACCTAGTAAAATAACCTCTTTGGGTTGGAATAACTCGAAAACCTAGCCGCTGTGAGTAGTCTCATGGGAAAACTCAGCCAAAGGAGGGGGAAACTTAGTCACTAAGGAATTAGTGCCATGGGAATAACGAGTCAACTGATGGGAAAACCTTCGTCACCGAACGAGTTTCCGTGGCAAATCCTAGTAAAGTAACCTCTTTGTGTGGGAAAAACTAGAAAACCTTGTCACTTTAAGTAGTCTCATCGGAAAACTCAGCCGCGGGAGGGGAAAACTTAGTCACAAAGGAATTCGTGTCATGGAAAATATGAGTCACCGGATGGGAAAATTTTACTCACCGGACGAGTTTCAATGGAAAATACTTGTAAAATAACCTCTTTGTGTGGGAAAAACTCGAGAACCTCATCACCTTGACTAGTCTCAGGGGAAAACTCAGTCACACGAGGGGAAAACTTAGTCACTAAGGAATTAGTGTCGTGGGAAAAATGAGTCACCGGATGGGAAACCTTAGTCAATGCACTAAATTGAATGGCGAAACCTAGTAAAATAACCTCTTTGTGTTGGAATTACTCGAAAACCTAGCCACTGTTAGTAGTCTCATGGGAAAACTCATCCACAAGAGGGGGAAACTTAGTCACTAAGGAATTAGTGCCATGGGACTAATGAGTCAACTAATGGGAAAACCTTAGTCACGGAACGAGTTTCCATGGCAAATCATAGTAAAGTAACCTCTTTGTGTGGGAAAAACTCGAAAACCTTTTCACTGTGAGTAGTCTCATCTGGAAACTCAGCCGCAGGAGGGGAAAACTTAGTCACAAAGGAATTCGTGTCATGGAAAAAATGAGTCACCGGATGGGAAAATTTTACTCACCGGACGAGTTTCAATGGAAAATACTTGTAAAATAACCTCTTTGTGTGGGAAAAACTCGAGAACCTCATCACCTTGACTAGTCTCAGGGGAAAACTCAGTCACACGAGGGGAAAACTTTGTCACTAAGGAATTAGTGTCGTGGGAAAAATGAGTCACCGGATGGGAAACCTTAGTCAATGCACTAAATTGAATGGCGAAACCTAGTAAAATAACCTCTTTGTGTTGGAATAACTCGAAAACCTAGCCACTGTTAGTAGTCTCACGGGAAAACTCAGCCACAGGAGGGGGAAACTTAGTCACAAAGGAACTCGTGGCATGGAAAAAAATGAGTCACCGGATGGGAAAATTTTACTCAGCGGACGAGTTTCAATGGAAAATACTTGTAAAATAACCTCTTTGTGTGGGAAAAACTCGAGAACCTCATCACCTTGACTAGTCTCACGGGAAAACTCAGTCACACTAGGGGAAAACTTAGTCACTAACGAATTAGTGTCAAGGGATAAATGAGTCACCGGATGGGAAAACCTTAGTCAATGGACTAGTTTCAATGGAAAAACCTAGTAAAATAACCTCTTTGTGTTGGAAACACTCGAAAATCTAGCCACTGTGAGTAGTCTCATGGGAAAACTCAGCCACTGGAGGGGGAAACTTAGTAACTATGGAATTAGTGCCACGGGACTAGTGAGTCAACTAATGGGAAAACCTTAGTAACCGAACGAGTTTCTATGGCATATCCTAGTAAAGTAATCTCTTTGTGTGGGAAAAACTAGAATACCTTGTCACTTTGAGTAGTCTCATCGGAAAACTCAGCCACAGGAGGGGAAAACTTAGTCACGAAGGAATTCTTGTAATGGAAATAATGAGTCACCGGATGGGAAAATTTTACTCACCGGACGAGTCTCAATGGAAAATACTTGTAAAATAACCTCTTTATGTGGGAAAAACTCGAGAACCTCATCACCTTGACTAGTCTCACGGGAAAACTCAGTCACACGAGGGGAAAACTTAGTCACTAAGAAATTTGTGTCATGGGAAAAATGATGGGAAAACCTTAGTCACTAAGGAATTAGTGCCGTGGGACTAATGAGTCAACTAATGGGAAAACCTTAGTCACCGAACGAGTTTCCATGGCAAATCCTAGTAAAGTAACCTCTTTCTGTGGGAAAAACTAGAAAACCTTGTCACTGTGAGTAGTCTCATCGGAAAACTCAGCCGCCGGATTGGAAAACTTAGTCGCAAAGTGGTTCGTGTAATGGAAAAAATGAGTCACCGGTTGGGAAAATTTTACTCACCGGACGAGTTTCAATGGAAAATACTTGTTAAATAACCTCTTTGGGTGGGAAAAACTCGAGAACCTCATCTCCTTGACTAGTCTCACGGGAAAACTCGGTCACACGAGGGGAAAACTTAGTCACTAAGGAATTAGTGTCATGGGAAAGATGAGTCCTCGGATGAGAAAACCTTAGTCAATGGACTAGTTTCAATGGAAAAACCTAGTAAAATAACCTTTTTGTGTTGGAATAACTCGAAAACCTAGCCATTTTGTGTAGTCTCATGGGAAAACTAAGCCACAGGAGGGGGAAATTTATTTACTAAGGAATTAGTGTCGTGGGACTAATGAGTCAACTAATGGGAAAACTTTAGTCACCGAACGAGTTTCCTTAGCAAATCCTAGTAACGTAACCTCTTTGTGTGGGAAAAATTAGAAAACCTTGTCACTGTGAGTAGTCTGATCGGAAAACTCAGCCGCAGGAGGGGAAAACTTAGTCACAAAGGAATTCGTGTCATGGAAAAAATGAGTCACCAGATGCGAAAATTTTACTCACCGGACGAGTCTCAATGGAAAATACTTGTAAAATAACCTCTTTATGTGGGAAAAACTCGAGAACCTCATCACCTTAACTAGTCTCACGGGAAAACTCAGTCATGCGAGGGGAAAACTTAGTCACTAAGGAATTAGTTTCATGGGAAAATTGAGTCACCGGATGGGAAAACCTTAGTGAATGGACTAGTTTCAATGGTAAGACCTAGTAAAATAACCTCTTTGTGTTGGAATAACTCGAAAACCTAGCCATTGTGAATAGTCTCATGGGAAAACTCAGCCACAGGAGGGGGGAACTTAGTCATTAAGGAATTAGTGCCATGGGACTAATGAGTCAACTAATGGGAAAACCTTAGTCACAGAACGAGTTTCCATGGCAAATCCTAGTAAAGTAACCTCTTTGTGTGGGAAAAACTAGAAAACCTTGTCACTGTGACTAGTCTCATCGGAAAACTCAGCCGCAGGAGGGGAAAACTTAGTCACAAAGGAATTCGTGTCATGGAAAAAATGAGTCACCAAATGGGAAAATTTTACACTCCGGACGAGTTTCAGTGGAAAATACTTGTAAAATAACCTCTTTGTGTGGGAAAAACTCGAGAACCGCATCACCTTGCCTAGTCTCACGGGAAAACTCAGTCACACGAGGGGAAAACTTTTAGTCACTAAGGAATTAGTGTCATGGGAAAAATGAGTCACCGGATGGGAAAACCTTAGTCAATGGACTAGTTTCAATTGCAAAACCTAGTAAAATAACCTCTCTGTGTTGGAATAACTCGAAAACCTAGCAACTGTGAGTAGTCTCATGGGAAAACTCAGCCACAGGAGGGGGAAACTTACTCACTAAGGAATTAGTGCCATGGGACTAATGAGTCAACTAATGGGAAAACTTTAGTCACCGAACGATATTCCATGGAAAATCCTAGTAAAGTAAACTCTTTGTGTGGGAAAAACTAGAAAACCTTGTCACTGTGAGTAGTCTCATCGGAAAACTCAGCCGCAGGAGTGGAAAACTTAGTCGTAAAGGAATTCGTGTCATGGAAAAAATGAGTCACTGGATGGGAAAATTTTACTCACCGGACGTGTTTCAATGGAAAATAATTGTAAAATAACCTCTTTGTGTCCGAGAAACTCAAGAAGCTCATCACCTTGACTAGTCTCACGGGAAAACTCAGTCACACGAGGGGAAAACTTAGTCACTAAGGAATTAGTGTCATGGGAAAAAAGAGTCACCGGATGGGAAACCTTTACTCACCGGACGAGTTGCAATGGAAAATACATGTAAAATAACCTCTTTGTGTGGGAAAATCTCGAGAACCTCATCACCATGACTAGTCTCACGGGAAAACTCAGTCACGCGAGGGGAAAACTTAGTCATTAAGGAATTAGTGTCATGGGAAAAATGAGTCACCGGATGGGAAAACCTTAGTCAATGGACTAGTTTCAATAGCAAAACCTAGTAAAATAACCTCTTTGTGTTGGAATAACTCGAAATCATAGCCACTGCGAGTAGTCTCATGGGAGAACTCAGCCACAGGAGGGGGGAAACTTAGTCACTAAGGAATTAGTGCCATGGGACTAGTGAGTTATCTAATGGGAAAACCTTAGTCACCGAACGAGTTTCCATGGAAAATCCTAGTAAAGTAACCTCTTTGTGTGGGAAAAACTAGAAAACCTTGTCACTGTGAGTAGTCTCATCGAAAAACTCAGCCGCAGGAATGGAAAACTTAGCCCAAAGGAATTCGTGTCATGGAAAAAATGAGTGACCGGATGGGAAAATTTTACTCATTGGACGTGTTTCAATGGAAAATATTTGTAAAATAACCTCTTTGTGTGGGAAAAACTCGAGAACCTCATCACCCTGACTAGTCTCACCGGAAAACTCAGTCACACGACGGGGAAACTTAGTCACTAAGGAATTAGTGTCATGGGAAAAATGAGTCACCGGAAGGGAAAACCTTAGTCAATGGACTAGTTTCAATGGCAAAACCTAGTAAAATAACCTCTTTGTGTTGGAATAACTTGAAAACCTAGCTACTGTAAGTAGTCTCATGGGAAAACTCAGCCACAGGAAGGGGAAACTTAGTCACTAAAGAATTAGTGCCATGGGACTAATGAGTCAACTAATGGGAAAACTTTAGTCACCGAACGAGATTCCATGGAAAATCCTAGTAAAGTAAACTCTTTGTGTGGGAAAAACTAGAAAACCTTGTCACTGTGAGTAGTCTCATCGGAAAACTCAGCCGCAGGAGTGGAAAACTTAGTCACAAAGGAATTCGTGTCATGGAAAAAATGAGTCACCAAATGGGAAAATTTTACTCTCCGGACGAGTTTCAATGGAAAATACTTGTAAAATAACCTCTTTGTGTGGGAAAATCTCGAGAATCGCATTACCTTAACTAGTGTCACGGGAAAACTTAGTCACACGAGGGGAAAACTTTGTCACTAAGGAATTAGTGTCATGGGAAAAATGAGTCACCGGATGGGAAAACCTTAGTCAATGGACTAGTTTCAATTGCAAAACCTAGTAAAATAACCTCTTTGTGTTGGAATAACTCGAAAACCTAGCCACTGTGAGTAGTCTCATGGGAAAACTCAGCCACAGGAGGGGGAAACTTACTCACTAAGGAATTAGTGCCATGGGACTAATGAGTCAACTAATGGGAAAACTTTAGTCACCGAACGAGATTCCATGGAAAATCCTAGTAAAGTAAACTCTTTGTGTGGGAAAAACTAGAAAACCTTGTCATTGTGAGTTGTCTCATCGGAAAACTTAGCCGCAGGATGGGAAAACTTAGCCAGAAAGAAATTCGTGTCATGGAAAAAATGAGCCAACGGATTGGAAAATTTTACTCGCCGGACGAGTTTCAATGGAAAATACTTGTAAAATAACCTCTTTGTGTGGGAAAAACTCGAGAACCTCATCACCTTGACTAGTCTCACGGGAAAACTCAGTCATGCGAGGGGAAAACTTAGTCACTAAGGAATTAGTTTCATGGGAAAATTGAGTCACCGGATGGGAAAACCTTAGTCAATGGACTAGTTTCAATGGCAAGACCTAGTAAAATAACCTCTTTGTGTTGGAATAACTCGAAAACCTAGCCATTGTGAGTAGTCTCATGGGAAAACTCAGCCACAGGAGGGAGAAACTTACTCATTAAGGAATTAGTGCCATGAGACTAATGAGTCAACTAATGGGAAAACTTTAGTCACCGAACGAGTTTCCATGGAAAATCCTAGTAAAGTTAACTCTTTGTGTGGGAAAAACTAGAAAACCTTGTCACTGTGAGTAGTCTCATCGGAAAACTCAGCCGCAGGAGTGGAAAACTTAGTCACAAAGGAATTCGTGTCATGGAAAAAATGAGTCACCAAATGGGAAAATTTTACTCTCCGGACGAGTTTCAATGGAAAATACTTGTAAAATAACCTCTTTGTGTGGGAAAAACTCGAGAACCGCATCACCTTGACTAGTCTCACGGGAAAACTCAGTCACGCGAGGGGAAAACTTAGTCATTAAGGAATTAGTGTCATGGGAAAAATGAGTCACCGGATGGGAAAACCTTAGTCAATGGACTAGTTTCAATAGCAAAACCTAGTAAAATAACCTCTTTGTGTTGGAATAACTCGAAAACCTAGCCACTGTGAGTAGTCTCATGGGAAAACTCAGCCACAGGAGGGGGAAACTTAGTCACTAAGGAATTAGTGCCATGGGACTAGCGAGTCAACTAACGGGAAAACCTTAGTCACCGAACGAGTTTCCATGGCAAATCCTAGTAAAGTAACCTCTTTGTGTGGGAAAAACTAGAAAGACTTGTCACTGTGAATAGTCTCATCGGAAAACTCAGCCGCAGGAGTGGAAAACTTAGCCACAAAGTAATTCGTGTCATGGAAAAAATGAGTAACCGGATGGGAAAATTTTACTCATTGGACGAGTTTCAATGGAAAATACTTGTTAAATAACCTCTTTGTGTGGGAAAAACTCGAGAACCGCATCACCTTGACTAGTCTCACGGGAAAACTCAGTCACACGAGGGGAAAACTTAGTCACTAAGGAATTACTTTCATGGGATAAATGAGTCACCGGAAGGGAAAACCTTATTCAATGGACTAGTTTCAATGGCAAAACCTAGTAAAATAACCTCTTTGTGTTGGAATAACTCGAAAACATAGCCATTGTGAGTAGTCTCATGGGAAAACTCAGCCACAGGAAGGGGAAACTTAGTCACTAAGGAATTAGTGCCATGGGACTAGTGAGTCATCTAATGAGGAAACCTTAGTCACCGAACGAGTTTCCATGGAAAATCCTAGTAAAGTAACCTCTTTGTGTGGGATAAACTAGAAAACCTTGTCACTCTGAGTAGTCTCATCGGAGAATTCAGCCGCAGGAGTGGAAAACTTAGCCACAAAGGAATTCGTGTCATTGAAAAAATGAGTCACCAAATGGGAAAATTTTACTCATCGGACGAGTTTCAATGGAAAATACTTGTAAAATAACCTCTTTGTGTGGGAAAAACTCGAGAACCTCGTCACCTTGACTAGTCTCACGGGAAAACTCAGTCACACGAGGGGAAAACTTAGTCACTAAGGAATAAGTGTCATGGGAAAAATGACTCACCGGAAGGGAAAACCTTAGTCAATGGACTAGTTTCAATGGCAAAACCTAGTAAAATAACCTCTTTGTGTTGGAATAACTCGAAAACCTAGCCACTGTGAGTAGTCTTATGGGAATACTCAGCCACAGGAGGGGGAAACTTAGTCACTAAGGAATTAGTGCCATGGGACTAGTGAGTCAACTAATGGGAAAACTTTGTTACCGTACGAGTTTGCATGGAAAATCCTAGTAAAGTAACCTCTTTGTGTGGGAAAAACTAGAAAACCTTGTCTCTGTGAGTAGTCTCATCGGAAAACTCAGCCGCAGGAGGGGAAAAGTTAGTCACAAAGGAATTCGTGTCATGGAAAAAATTAGTCATAGGATGGGAAAATTTTACTCACCGGACGAGTTTCAATGGAAAATACTTGTAAAATAACCTCTTTGTGTGGGAAAAACTCGAGAACCTCGTCACCTTGACTAGTCCCATGGGAAAACTCAGTCACACGAGGGGAAAATTTAGTCACTAAGGAATTAGTGTCATGGGAAAAATGAGTCACCGGATGGGAAAACCTTAGTTAATGGACTAGTTTCAATGGCAAAACCAAGTAAAATAACCTCTTTGTGTTGGAATAACTCGAAAACATAGCCACTATGAGTAGTCTCATGGTAATACTCAGCCACAGGAGGGGGAAACTAAGTAACTAAGGAATTAGTGCCATGGGACTAGTGAGTCAACTAATGGGAAAACTTAGTTACCGTACGAGTTTCCATGGAAAATCCTAGTAAAGTAACCTCTTTGTGTGGGAAAAACTAGAAAATCTTGTCTCTGTGAGTAGTCTCATCGGAAAACTCAGCCCCAGGAGTGGAAAACTTAGCCACAAAGGAATTCGTGTCATTGAAAAAATGAGTCACTGGATGGGAAAATTTTACTCATCGTACGAGTTTCAATGGAAAATACTTGTAAAATAACCTCTTTGTGTGGGAAAAACTCGAGAACCTCGTCACCTTGACTAGTCTCACGGGAAAACTCAGTCACACGAGGGGAAAACTTAGTCACTAAAGAATTAGTGTCATGGGAAAAATGAGTCACCGGAAGAGAAAACCGTAGTCAATGGACTAGTTTCAATGGCAAAACCTAGTAAAATGACCTCTTTGTGTTGGAAAAATTGGCAAAACCTAGCCACTGTCCACTGTGAGTAGTCTCATGGGAATACTCAGCCACAAGAGAGGGAAACTTAGTCACTAAGGAATTAGTGCCATGGGACTAGTGAGTCATCCAATGGGAAAACCTTAGTCACCGAATGAGTTTCCATGGAAAATCCTAGTAAAGTAACCTCTTTGTGTGGGAAAAACTAGAAAACCTTATCAGTGTGAGTAGTCTCATCGGAAAACTCAGCCGCAGGAGTGGAAAACTTAGCCACAAAGGAATTCGTGTCATTGATAAAATGAGTCACTGGATGGGAAAATTTTACTCATCGGACGAGTTTCAATGGAAAATACATGTAAAATAACCTCTTTGTGTGGGAAAAACTCGAGAACCTCGTCACCTTGACTAGTCTCACGGGAAAACTCAGTCACACGAGGGGGAAATTTAGTCACTAAGGAATTAGTGTCATGGGAAAAATGAGTCACCGGATGCGAAAACCTTAGTTAATGGACTAGTTTCAATGGCAAAATCTAGTAAAATAACCTCATTGTGTTGGAATAACTCGAAAACCTAGCCACTGTGAGTAGTCTCATGGGAATACTCAGCCACAGGAGGGGGAAACTTAGTCACTAAGGAATTAGTGCCATGGGACTAGTGAGTCATCTAATGGGAAAACCTTAGTCACCGAACGAGTTTCCATGGAAAATCCTAGTAAAGTAACCTCTTTGTGTGGGAAAAACTAGAAAACCTTGTCACTGTGAGTAGTCTCATCGGAAAACTCAGCCGCAGGAGGGGAAAACTTAGTCACAAAGGAATTCGTGTCATGGAAAAAATGAGTCACCGAATGGGAAAATTTTACTCACCGGACGAGTTTCAATGGAAAATACTTGTAAAATAACCTCTTTGTGTGGGAAAAACTCGAGAACCTCATCACCCTGACTAGTCTCACGGGAAAACTCAGTCACACGAGGGGAAAACTTAGTCGCTAAGGAATTAGTGTCATGGGTAAAATGAGTCACCGGATGGAAAAACCTTAGTTAATGGACTAGTTTCAATGGCAAAACCTAGTAAAATAACCTCTTTGTGTTGGAATAACTCGAAAACCTAGTCACTGTGAGTAGTACCATGGATAAACTCAACCACAGGCGGGGGAAACTTAGTCACTAAGGAATTAGTGCCATGGGACTAGTGAGTCATCTAATGGGAAAACCTTAGTCACCGACCGAGTTTCCATGGAAAATCCTAGTAAAGTAACCTCTTTGTGTGGGAAAAACTAGAAAACCTTGTCACTGTGAGTAGTCTCATCGGAAAACTCAGCCGCAGGAGGGGAAAACTTAGTCACAAAGGAATTCGTGTCATGGAAAAAATGAGTCACCGGATGGGAAAATTTTACTCACCGGACGAGTTTCAATGGAAAATACTTGTAAAATAACCTCTTTGTGTGGGAAAAACTCGAGAACCGCATCACCTTGACTAGTCTCACGGGAAAACTCAGTCACGCGAGGCGAAAACTTAGTCATTAAGGAATTAGTGTCATGGGAAAAATGAGTCACCGGATGGGAAAACCTTAGTCAATGGACTAGTTTCAATAGCAAAACCTAGTAAAATAACCTCTTTGTGTTGGAATAACTCGAAAACCTAGCCACTGTGAGTAGTCTCATGGGAAAACTCAGCCACAGGAGGGGGAAACTTAGTCACTAAGGAATTAGTGCCATGGGACTAGCGAGTCAACTAACGGGAAAACCTTAGTCACCGAACGAGTTTCCATGGCAAATCCTAGTAAAGTAACCTCTTTGTGTGGGAAAAACTAGAAAGACTTGTCACTGTGAATAGTCTCATCGGAAAACTCAGCCGCAGGAGTGGAAAACTTAGCCACAAAGTAATTCGTGTCATGGAAAAAATGAGTAACCGGATGGGAAAATTTTACTCATTGGACGAGTTTCAATGGAAAATACTTGTTAAATAACCTCTTTGTGTGGGAAAAACTCGAGAACCGCATCACCTTGACTAGTCTCACGGGAAAACTTAGTCGCTAAGGAATTAGTGTCATGGGTAAAATGAGTCACCGGATGGAAAAACCTTAGTTAATGGACTAGTTTCAATGGCAAAACCTAGTAAAATAACAACTTTGTGTTGGAATAACTCGAAAACCTAGTAACTGTGAGTAGTCTCATGGATAAACTCAACCACAGGCGGGGGAAACTTAGTCACTAAGGAATTAGTGCCATGGGACTAGTGAGTCATCTAATGGGAAAACCTTAGTCACCGACCGAGTTTCCATGGAAAATCCTAGTAAAGTAACCTCTTTGTGTTGGAAAAACTAGAAAACCTTGTCATTGTGAGTAGTCTCATCGGAAAACTCAGCCACAGGAGTGGAAAACTTAGCCACAAAGGAATTCGTGTCATTGAAAAAATGAGTCACCAAATGGGAAAATTTTACTCATCGGACGAGTTTCAATGGAAAATACTTGTAAAATAACCTCTTTGTGTGGGAAAAACTCAAGAACCTCGTCCACTTGACTAGTCTCACGGGAAAACTCAGTCACACGAGGGGAAAACTTAGTCACTAAGGAATAAGTGTCATGGGAAAAATGACTCACCGGAAGGGAAAACCTTAGTCAATGGACTAGTTTCAATGGCAAAACCTAGTAAAATAACCTCTTTGTGTTGGAATAACTCGAAAACCTAGCCACTGTGAGTAGTCTCATGGGATTACTCAGCCACAGGAGGGGGAAACTTAGTCACTAAGGAATTAGTGCCATGGGACTAGTGAGTCAACTAATGGGAAAACTTTGTTACCGTACGAGTTTGCGTGGAAAATCCTAGTAAAGTAACCTCTTTGTGTGGGAAAAACTAGAAAACCTTGTCTCTGTGAGTAGTCTCATCGGAAAACTCAGCCGCAGGAGGGGAAAACTTAGTCACAAAGGAATTCGTGTCATGGAAAAAATGAGTCACCGGATGGGAAAATTTTACTCACCGTACGAGTTTCAATGGAAAATACTAGTAAAATAACCTCTTTGTGTGGGAAAAACTCGAGAACCTCACCACCTTGACTAGTCTCACGGGAAAACTCAGTCACGTGAGGGGAAAATTTAGTCACTAAGGAATTAGTGTCATGGAAAAAATGAGTCACCGGATGGGATAATCTTAGTCAATGGACTAGTTTCAATGGCAAAACCTAGTAATTGACCTCTTTGTGTTGGAATAACTCGAAATCCTGGCCACTGTGAGTAGTCTCATGGGAAAACTCTGCCACAGGAGGGGGAAACTTAGTAACTAGGGATTAGTGCCATGGGACTAATGAGTCAACTAATGGGAAAACCTTAGTCACCGAACTAGTTTCCATGGCAAATCCTAGTATAGTAACATCTTTGTGTGGGAAAAACTAGAAAACCTTGTCACTATGAGTAGTCTCATCGGAAAACTCAGTCGTGGGAGGGGAAAACTTAGTCACAAAGGAATTCGTGTTCTGGAAAAAATGAGTCACCGGATGGGAAAAGTTTACTAACATGACGAGTTTCAATGGAAAATACTTTTAAAATAACCTCTTTGTGTGGGAAAAACTCGAGAACCTCATCACCTTGACTAGTCTCACGGGAAAACTCAGTCACGTGAGGGGAAAACTTAGTCACTAAGGAATTAGTGTCATGGGAAAAATGAGTCACCGGATGGGAAAACCTTAGTCAATGGACTAGTTTCAATGGCAAAACCTAGTAAATTAACCTCTTTGTGTTGGAATAACTCGAAAACCTGACCACTGTGAGTAGTCTCATGGGAAAACTCAGCCACAGGAGGGGGAAACTTAGTCACTAGGGATTAGTGCCATGGGACTAATGAGTCAACTAATGGGAAAACCTTAGTCACCGAACTAGTTTCCATGGCCAATCCTAGTATAGTAACATCTTTGTGTGGGAAAAACTAGAAAACCTTGTCACTGTGAGTAGTCTCATCGGAAAACTCAATCGCGGGAGGGGAAAACTTAGTCACAAAGGAATTCGTGTCATGGAAAAAATGAGTCACCGGATGGGAAAATTTTACTCACCGGACGAGTTTCAATGGAAAATACTTGTAAAATAACCTCTTTGTGTGGGAAAAACTCGAGAACCTCATCACCTTGACTAGTCTCACGGGAAAACTCAGTCACGTGAGGGGAAAACTTAGTCACTAAGGAATTAGTGTCCTGGGAAAAATGAGTCACCGGATGGGAAAACCTTAGTCAATGGACTAGTTTCAATGGCAAAACCTAGTAAATTAACCTCTTTGTGTTGGAATAACTCAAAAACCTGACCACTGTGAGTAGTCTCATGGGAAAACTCAGCCACAGGAGGGGGAAACTTAGTAACTAGGGATTAGTGCCATGGGACTAATGAGTCAACTAATGGGAAAACCTTAGTCACCGAACTAGTTTCCATGGCAAATCCTAGTATAGTAACATCTTTGTGTGGGAAAAACTAGAAAACCTTGTCACTATGAGTAGTCTCATCGGAAAACTCAGTCGCGGGAGGGGAAAACTTAGTCACAAAGGAATTCGTGTCATGGAAAAAATGAGTCACCGGATGGGAAAATTTTACTCACTGGACGAGTTTCAATGGAAAATACTTGTAAAATAACTTCTTTGTGTGGGAAAAACTCGAGAACCTCATCATCTTGACTAGTCTCACGGGAAAACTCAAACTCGTGAGGGGAAAACTTAGTCACTAAGGAATTAGTGTCATGGGAAAAATGAGTCACCGGATGGGAAAACTCAGTCACGTGAGGGGAAAACTTAGTCACTAAGGAATTAGTGTCATGGGAAAAATGAGTCACCGGATGGGAAAATCTCAGTCAATGGACTAGTTTCAATGGCAAAACCTAGTAATATAACCTCTTTGTGTTGGAATAACTTGAAATCCTGGCCACTGTGAGTAGTCTCATGGGAAAACACAGCCACAAGAGGGGGAAACTTAGTCACTAAGGAATTAGTGCCATGGGACTAATGACTCAACTAAGGGGAAAACCTTAGTCACCGAACGAGTTTCCATGGCAAATCCTAGTAAAGTAACATCTTTGTGTGGGAAAAACTAGAAAACCTTGTCACTGTAAGTAGTCTCATCGGAAAACTCAGTCGCTGGAGGGGAAAACTTAGTCACAAAGGAATTCGTGTCATGGAAAAACTGAGTCACCGTATGGGATAATTTTACTCACCGGACGAGTTTCAATGGAAAATACTTGTAAAATAACCTCTGTGGGTGGGAAAAACTCGAGAACCTCATCACCTTGTCTAGTCTCACGGGAAAACTCAGTCACGTGAGGGGAAAACATAGTCACTAAGGAATTAGTGTCATGGGAAAAATGAGTCACCGGATGGGAAAACCTTAGTCAATGGACTAGTTTCAATGGCAAAACCTAGTAAATTATCCTCTTTGTGTTGGAATAACTCGAAAACCTGGCCACTGTTAGTAGTCTCTTGGGAAAACTCAGCCACAGGAGGGGGAAACTTAGTCACTAAGGAATTAGTGCCATGGGACTAATGAGTCAACTAATGGGAAAACCTTAGTCACCGAACGAGTTTCCATGGCAAATCCTAGTAAAGTAACATCTTTGTGTGGGAAAAACTAGAAAACCTTGTCACTGTCAGTAGTCTCATTGGAAAACTCAGTCGTGGGAGGGGAAAACTTAGTCACAAAGGAATTCGTGTTCTGGAAAAAATGAGTCACCGGATGGGAAAAGTTTACTAACATGACGAGTTTCAATGGAAAATACTTTTAAAATAACCTCTTTGTGTGGGAAAAACTCGAGAACCTCATCACCTTGACTAGTCTCACGGGAAAACTCAGTCACGTGAGGGGAAAACTTAGTCACTAAGGAATTAGTGTCATGGGAAAAATGAGTCACCGGATGGGAAAACCTTAGTCAATGGACTAGTTTCAATGGCAAAACCTAGTAAATTAACCTCTTTGTGTTGGAATAACTCGAAAACCTGACCACTGTGAGTAGTCTCATGGGAAAACTCAGCCACAGGAGGGGGAAACTTAGTCACTAGGGATTAGTGCCATGGGACTAATGAGTCAACTAATGGGAAAACCTTAGTCACCGAACTAGTTTCCATGGCCAATCCTAGTATAGTAACATCTTTGTGTGGGAAAAACTAGAAAACCTTGTCACTGTGAGTAGTCTCATCGGAAAACTCAATCGCGGGAGGGGAAAACTTAGTCACAAAGGAATTCGTGTCATGGAAAAAATGAGTCACCGGATGGGAAAATTTTACTCACCGGACGAGTTTCAATGGAAAATACTTGTAAAATAACCTCTTTGTGTGGGAAAAACTCGAGAACCTCATCACCTTGACTAGTCTCACGGGAAAACTCAGTCACGTGAGGGGAAAACTTAGTCACTAAGGAATTAGTGTCCTGGGAAAAATGAGTCACCGGATGGGAAAACCTTAGTCAATGGACTAGTTTCAATGGCAAAACCTAGTAAATTAACCTCTTTGTGTTGGAATAACTCAAAAACCTGACCACTGTGAGTAGTCTCATGGGAAAACTCAGCCACAGGAGGGGGAAACTTAGTAACTAGGGATTAGTGCCATGGGACTAATGAGTCAACTAATGGGAAAACCTTAGTCACCGAACTAGTTTCCATGGCAAATCCTAGTATAGTAACATCTTTGTGTGGGAAAAACTAGAAAACCTTGTCACTATGAGTAGTCTCATCGGAAAACTCAGTCGCGGGAGGGGAAAACTTAGTCACAAAGGAATTCGTGTCATGGAAAAAATGAGTCACCGGATGGGAAAATTTTACTCACTGGACGAGTTTCAATGGAAAATACTTGTAAAATAACTTCTTTGTGTGGGAAAAACTCGAGAACCTCATCATCTTGACTAGTCTCACGGGAAAACTCAAACTCGTGAGGGGAAAACTTAGTCACTAAGGAATTAGTGTCATGGGAAAAATGAGTCACCGGATGGGAAAACTCAGTCACGTGAGGGGAAAACTTAGTCACTAAGGAATTAGTGTCATGGGAAAAATGAGTCACCGGATGGGAAAATCTCAGTCAATGGACTAGTTTCAATGGCAAAACCTAGTAATATAACCTCTTTGTGTTGGAATAACTTGAAATCCTGGCCACTGTGAGTAGTCTCATGGGAAAACACAGCCACAAGAGGGGGAAACTTAGTCACTAAGGAATTAGTGCCATGGGACTAATGACTCAACTAAGGGGAAAACCTTAGTCACCGAACGAGTTTCCATGGCAAATCCTAGTAAAGTAACATCTTTGTGTGGGAAAAACTAGAAAACCTTGTCACTGTAAGTAGTCTCATCGGAAAACTCAGTCGCTGGAGGGGAAAACTTAGTCACAAAGGAATTCGTGTCATGGAAAAACTGAGTCACCGTATGGGATAATTTTACTCACCGGACGAGTTTCAATGGAAAATACTTGTAAAATAACCTCTGTGGGTGGGAAAAACTCGAGAACCTCATCACCTTGTCTAGTCTCACGGGAAAACTCAGTCACGTGAGGGGAAAACATAGTCACTAAGGAATTAGTGTCATGGGAAAAATGAGTCACCGGATGGGAAAACCTTAGTCAATGGACTAGTTTCAATGGCAAAACCTAGTAAATTATCCTCTTTGTGTTGGAATAACTCGAAAACCTGGCCACTGTTAGTAGTCTCTTGGGAAAACTCAGCCACAGGAGGGGGAAACTTAGTCACTAAGGAATTAGTGCCATGGGACTAATGAGTCAACTAATGGGAAAACCTTAGTCACCGAACGAGTTTCCATGGCAAATCCTAGTAAAGTAACATCTTTGTGTGGGAAAAACTAGAAAACCTTGTCACTGTCAGTAGTCTCATCGGAAAACTCAATCGCGGGAGGGGAAAACTTAGTCGCAAAGGATTTCGTGTCATGGAAAAAATGAGTCACCGGATGGGAAAATTTTACTCACCGGACGAGTTTCAATGGAAAATACTAGTAAAATAACCTCTTTGTGTGGGAAAAACTCGACAACCTCACCACCTTGACTAGTCTCACGGGAAAACTCAGTCACGTGAGGGGAAAATTTAGTCACTAAGGAATTAGTGTCATGGGAAAAATGAGTCACCGGATGGAAAAACCTTAGTCAATGGACTAGTTTCAATGGCAAAACCTAGTAATAAACCTCTTTGGGTTGGAATAACTCGAAAACCTGGCCACTGTGAGTAGTCTCATGGGAAAACTCTGCCATAGGAGGGGGAAACTTAGTCACTAAGGAATTAGTGCCATGGGACTAATGAGTCAACTAATGGGAAAACCTTAGTCACCGAACGAGTTTCCAAGGCAAATCCTAGTAAAGTAACATCTTTGTGTGGGAAAAACTAGAAAACCTTGTCACTGTCAGTAGTCTCATTGGAAAACTCAGTCGTGGGAGGGGAAAACTTAGTCACAAAGGAATTCGTGTTATGGAAAAAATGTGTCACCGGATGGGAAAAGTTTACTCACATGACGAGTTTCAATAGAAAATACTTTTAAAATAACCTCTTTGTGTAGGAAAAACTCGAGAACCTCATCACCTTGACTAGTCTCACGGGAAAACTCAGTCACGTGAGGGGAAAACTTAGTCACTAAGGAATTAGTGTCATGGGAAAAATGAGTCACCGGATGGGAAAACCTTAGTCAATGGACTAGTTTCAATGGCAAAACCTAGTAAATTAACCTCTTTGTGTTGGAATAACTCGAAAACCTGACCACTGTGAGTAGTCTCATGGGAAAACTCAGCCACAGGAGGGGGAAACTTAGTCACTAGGGATTAGTGCCGTGGGACTAATGAGTCAACTAATGGGAAAACCTTAGTCACCGAACTAGTTTCCATGGCCAATCCTAGTATAGTAACATCTTTGTGTGGGAAAAACTAGAAAACCTTGTCACTGCGAGTAGTCTCATCGGAAAACTCAATCGCGGGAGGGGAAAACTTAGTCACAAAGGAATTCGTGTCATGGAAAAAATGAGTCACCGGATGGGAAAATTTTACTCACCGGACGAGTTTCAATGGAAAATACTTGTAAAATAACCTCTTTGTGTGGGAAAAACTCGAGAACCTCATCACCTTGACGAGTCTCACGGGAAAACTCAGTCACGTGAGGGGAAAACTTAGTCACTAAGGAATTAGTGTCATGGGAAAAATGAGTCACCGGATGGGAAAACCTTAGTCAATGGACTAGTTTCAATGGAAAAACCTAGTAAATTAACCTCTTTGTGTTGGAATAACTCGAAAACCTGACCACTGTGAGTAGTCTCATGGGAAAACTCAGCCACAGGAGGGGGAAACTTAGTCACTAGGGATTAGTGCCATGGGACTAATGAGTCAACTAATGGGAAAACCTTAGTCACCGAACTAGTTTCCATGGCCAATCCTAGTATAGTAACATCTTTGTGTGGGAAAAACTAGAAAACCTTGTCACTGTGAGTAGTCTCATCGGAAAACTCAATCGCGGGAGGGGAAAACTTAGTCACAAAGGAATTTGTGTCATGGAAAAAATGAGTCACCGGATGGGAAAATTTTACTCACCGGACGAGTTTCAACGGAAAATACTTGTAAAATAACCTCTTTGTGTGGGAAAAACTCGAGAACCTCATCACCTTGACTAGTCTCACGGGAAAACTCAGTCACGTGAGGGGATAACTTAGTCACTAAGAAATTAGTGTCATGGGAAAAATGAGTCACCGGATGGGAAAACCTTAGTCAATGGACTAGTTTCAATGGCAAAACCTAGTAATATAACCTCTTTGTGTTGGAATAACTCGGAAACCTTGCCACTGTGAGTAGTCTCATGGGAAAACACAGCCACAAGAGGGGGAAACTTAGTCACTAAGGAATTAGTGCCATAAGACTAATGACTCAACTAAGGGGAAAACCTTAGTCACCGAACGAGTTTCCATGGCAAATCCTAGTAAAGTAACATCTTTGTGTGGGAAAAACTAGAAAACCTTGTCACTGTGAGTAGTCTCATCGGAAAACTCAGTCGCTGGAGGGGAAAACTTAGTCACAAAGGAATTCGTGTCATGGAAAAACTGAGTCACCGTATGGGATAATTTTACTCACCGGACGAGTTTCAATGGAAAATACTTGTAAAATAACCTCTGTGGGTGGGAAAAACTCGAGAACCTCATCACCTTGACTAGTCTCACGGGAAAACTCAGTCACGTGAGGGGAAAACATAGTCACTAAGGAATTAGTGTCATGGGAAAAATGAGTCACCGGATGGGAAAACCTTAGTCAATGGACTAGTTTCAATGGCAAAACCTAGTAAATTATCCTCTTTGTGTTGGAATAACTCGAAAACCTGGCCACTGTGAGTAGTCTCTTGGGAAAACTCAGCCACAGGAGGGGGAAACTTAGTCACTAAGTAATTAGTGCCTTGGGACTAATGAGTCAACTAATGGGAAAACCTTAGTCACCGAACGAGTTTCCATGGCAAATCCTAGTAAAGTAACATCTTTGTGTGGGAAAAACTAGAAAACCTTGTCACTGTCAGTAGTCTCATCGGAAAACTCAGTCGCGGGAGGGGAAAACTTAGTCACAAAGGATTTCGTGTCATGGAAAAAACGAGTCACCGGATGGGAAAATTTTACTCACCGGACGAGTTTCAATGGAAAATACAAGTAAAATAACCTCTTTGTGTGGGAAAAACTCGACAACCTCACCACCTTGACTAGTCTCACGGGAAAACTCTGTCACGTGAGGGGAAAATTTAGTCACTAAGGAATTAGTGTCATGGGAAAAATGAGTCACCGGATGGGAAAACCTTAGTCAATGGACTAGTTTCAATGGAAAAACCTAGTAAATTAACCTCTTTGTGTTGGAATAACTCGAAAACCTGACCACTGTGAGTAGTCTCATGGGAAAACTCAGCCACAGGAGGGTGAAACTTAGTCACTAGGGATTAGTGCCATGGGACTAATGAGTCAACTAATGGGAAAACCTTAGTCACCGAACTAGTTTCCATGGCAAATCCTAGTATAGTAACATCTTTGTGTGGGAAAAACTAGAAAACCTTGTCACTGTGAGTAGTCTCATCGGAAAACTCAATCGCGGGAGGGGAAAACTTAGTCACAAAGGAATTCGTGTCATGGAAAAAATGAGTCACCGGATGGGAAAATTTTACTCACCGGACGAGTTTCAACGGAAAATACTTGTAAAATAACCTCTTTGTGTGGGAAAAACTCGAGAACCTCATCACCTTGACTAGTCTCACGGGAAAACTCAGTCACGTGAGGGGATAACTTAGTCACTAAGAAATTAGTGTCATGGGAAAAATGAGTCACCGGATGGGAAAACCTTAGTCAATGGACTAGTTTCAATGGCAAAACCTAGTAATATAACCTCTTTGTGTTGGAATAACTCGAAAACCTTGCCACTGTGAGTAGTCTCATGGGAAAACACAGCCACAAGAGGGGGAAACATAGTCACTAAGGAATTAGTGCCATGGTACTAATGACTCAACTAAGGGGAAAACCTTAGTCAGCGAACGAGTTTCCATGGCAAATCCTAGTAAAGTAACATCTTTGTGTGGGAAAAACTAGAAAACCTTGTCACTGTGAATAGTCTCATCGGAAAACTCAGTCGCTGGAGGGGAAAACTTAGTCACAAAGGAATTCGTGTCATGGAAAAACTGAGTCACCGTATGGGAAAATTTTACTCACCGGACGAGTTTCAATGGAAAATACTTGTAAAATAACCTCTGTGGGTGGGAAAAACTCGAGAACCTCATCACCTTGACTAGACTCACGGGAAAACTCAGTCACGTGAGGGGAAAACATAGTCACTAAGGAATTAGTGTCATGGGAAAAATGAGTCACCGGATGGGAAAACCTTAGTCAATGGACTAGTTTCAATGGCAAAACCTAGTAAATTATCCTCTTTGTGTTGGAATAACTCGAAAACCTGGCCACTGTGAGTAGTCTCTTGGGAAAACTCAGCCACAGGAGGTGGAAACTTAGTCACTAAGGAATTAGTGCCTTGGGACTAATGAGTCAACTAATGGGAAAACCTTAGTCACCGAACGAGTTTCCATGGCAAATCCTAGTAAACTAACAAATTTGTGTGGGAAAAACTAGAAAACCTTGTCACTGTCAGTAGTCTCATCGGAAAACTCAGTCGCGGGAGGGGAAAACTTAGTCACAAAGGATTTCGTGTCATGGAAAAAATGAGTCACCGGATGGGAAAATTTTACTCACCGGACGAGTTTCAATTGAAAATACCAGTAAAATAACCTCTTTGTGTGGGAAAAACTCGACAACCTCACCACCTTGACTAGTCTCACGGGAAAACTCAGTCACGTGAGGGGAAAATTTAGTCACTAAGGAATTAGTGTCATGGGAAAAGGAAGTCACCGGATGGGAAAACCTTAGTTAATGGACTAGTTTCAATGGCAAAACCTAGTAAATTAACCTCTTTGTTTTGGAATAACTCGAAAACCTGACCACTGTGAGTAGTCTCATGGGAAAACTCAGCCACAGGAGGGGGAAACTTAGTCACTAGGGATTAGTGCCATGGGACTAATGAGTCAACTAATGGGAAAACCTTAGTCACCGAACTAGTTTCCATGGCAAATCCTAGTATAGTAACATCTTTGTGTGGGAAAAACTAGAAAACCTTGTCACTGTGAGTAGTCTCATCGGAAAACTCAATCGCGGGAGGGGAAAACTTAGTCACAAAGGAATTCGTGTCATGGAAAAAATGAGTCACCGGATGGGAAAATTTTACTCACCGGACGAGTTTCAATGGAAAATACTTGTAAAATAACCTCTTTGTGTGGGAAAAACTCGAGAACCTCATCACCTTGACTAGTCTCACGGGAAAACTCAGTCACGTGAGGGGAAAACATAGTCACTAAGGAATTAGTGTCATGGGAAAAATGAGTCACCGGATGGGAAAACCTTAGTCAATGGACTAGTTTCAATGGCAAAACCTAGTAAATTAACCTCTTTGTGTTGGAATAACTCGAAAACCTGACCACTGTGAGTAGTCTCATGGGAAAACTCAGCCACAGGAGGGGGAAACTTAGTCACTAGGGATTAGTGCCATGGGACTAATGAGTCAACTAATGGGAAAACCTTAGTCACCGAACTAGTTTCCATGGCAAATCCTAGTATAGTAACATCTTTGTGTGGGAAAAACTAGAAAACCTTGTCACTGTGAGTAGTCTCATCGGAAAACTTAATCGCGGGAGGGGAAAACTTAGTCACAAAGGAATTCGTGTCATGGAAAAAATGGGTCACCGGATGGGAAAATTTTACTCACCGGACGAGTTTCAATGGAAAATACTTGTAAAATAACCTCTTTGTGTGGGAAAAACTCGAGAACCTCATCACCTTGACTAGTCTCACGGGAAAACTCAGTCACGTGAGGGGAAATCTTAGTCACTAAGGAATTAATGTCATGGGAAAAATGAGTCACCGGATGGGAAAACCTTAGTCAATGGACAAGTTTCAATGGAAAAACCTAGTAAAATAACCTCTTTGTGTTGTTAAAACTCGAAAACCTTGCCACTGTGAGTAGTCTCATGGGAAAACTCAGCCACAGGAGGGGGAAACTTAGTCACTAAGTAATTAGTGCCATGGGACTAATGAGTCAACTAATGGGAAAACCTTAGTCACCGAACGAGTTTCCACGGCTAATCCTAGTAAAGTAACCTCTTTGTGTGGGAAAAACTAGAAAACCTTGTCACTATGAGTAGTCTCATCGGAAAACTCAGTCGCGGGAGGGGAAATCTTAGTCACAAAAGAATTTGTGTCATGGAAAAAATGAGTCACCGGATCGGAAAATTTTACTCACCGGACGAGTTTCAATGGAAAATACTTGAAAAATAACCTCTTTGTGTGGGAAAAACACGAGAACCTCATCACCTTGACTAGTCTCACGGGAAAACTCAGTCACATGAGGGGAAAACTTAGTCACTAAGGAATTCGTGTCATGGAAAAAATGAGTCACCGGATGGGAAAATTTTAGTCAATGGACTAGTTTCAATGGCAAAACCTAGTAAAATAACCTTTGTGTTGGAATAACTCGAAAACCTGGCCACTGTGAGTAGTCTCATGGGAAAACCCAGCCACAGGAGGGGGAAACTTAGTCACTAAGGAATTAGTGCCATGGGACTAATGAGTCAACTAATGGGAAAACCTTAGTCACCGAACGAGTTTCCATGGCAAATCCTAGTAAAGTAACATCTTTGTGTGGGAAAAATTAGAAAACCTTGTCACTGTGAGTAGTCTCATCGGAAAACTCAGGCGCGGGAGGGTAAAACTTAGTCACTAAGGAATTAGTGTCATGGGAAAAACGAGTCACCGGATGGGAAAAGCTTAGTCAACGGACTAGTTTCAATGGTAAAACCTTGTAAAATAACCTCTTTGTGTAGGAATAACTCGTAAACCTGGCCACTGTGAGTAGTCTCATGGGAAAACTCAGCCACAGGAGTGTGAAACATATTTACAATGGAATTAGTGCCATGGGACTAATGAGTCAACTATTGGGAAAACCTTGGTCACCGAACGAGATTCCATGGCAAATCCTAGTAAAATAACCTCTTTGTGTGGGAAAAACTAGAAAACCTTGTCACTGTGAGTAGTCTCATCGGAATACTCAGTTGCAGGAGGGGAAAAACTAGTCACAAAGGAATTCGTGTCATGGAAAAAATGAGTCACCGGATGGGAAAATATTACTCATCGGACGAGTTTCAATAAGAAAAATACTTGTAAAATAACCTCTTTGTGTGGGAAAAACTCGAAAACCTCATCACCTTGATAGTCTCACGGGAAAACTCAGTCACATGAGGGGAAAACTTAGTCACTAAGGAATTAGTGTCATGGAAAAATGAGTCACCGGATGGGAAAACCTTCGTCAGTGTACTAGTTTCAATGGCAAAACCTAGTAAAATAACCTCTTTGTGTTGGAATAACCCAAAAATCTAGCCGCAGTGAGTAGTCTCATAGGAAAACTCAGCCACAAGAGGGGCAAACTTAGTCACTAAGGAATTAGTGCCATGGGACTAATGAGTCAACTAATGGGAAAACCTTAGTCACCGAACCAGTTTCTAGGATAATCCTATTAAAATAACCTCTTTCTGTGGGAAAAACTAGAAAACCTTGTCACCATGAGGGGTCTCATCGGAAAACTAAGGTGCAGGAGGGGAAAACATAGTCACAAAGAAATTCGTGTCATGGAAAAAATGAGTCACCGGATGGGAAAATTTTACTAACCGGACGAGTTCAACGGAAAAGACTTGTAAAATAACCTCTTTGTGTGGGAAAAACTCGAGAAACTCATCACCTTGACTAGTCTCACGGGAAAACTCAGTCACACGAGGGGAAAACTTAGTCACTAAGGAATTAGTGTCATGGGAAAAATGAGTCACCGGATGGGAAAAACTTAGTCAATGGACTAGTTTCAATGGCAAAACCTAGAAAAATAACCTCTTTGTGTTGGAATAACTCGAAAACCTAGCCACTGTGAGTAGTCTCAAGGGAAAACTCAGCCACAGGAGGGGGAAACTTAGTCACTAAGGAATTAGTGCCATGGGACAAATGAGCCAACTAATGGGAAAACCTTAGTCACCGAACGAGTTTTCATGCCAAATCCTTGTAAAGTAACCTCTTTGTGTGGGAAAAACTAGAAACTCTTGTCACTGTGAGTAGTCTCATCAGAAAACTCAGCCAAACGAGGGGAAAACTTAGCAACAAAGGAATTCGTGTCATGGAAAAAATGAGTCACCGAATGGGAAAATTTTACTCACCGGACGAGTTTCGATGGAAAATACTTGTAAAATAACCTCTTTGTGTGGGAAAAACACGAGGACCTAATCACCTTGACTAGTCTCCCGAGAAAACTCAGTCACACGAGGGGAAAACTTAGTCATAAAGGAATTGGTGTCATGGAAAAAATGAGTCACGGATGGGAAAATTTTACTCACCGGATGAGTTTCAATGGAAAATACTTGTAAAATAACCTCTTTGTGTGGGAAAAACTCGAGAACCTCATCACCCTTACTAGTCTCACGGGAAATCTCAGTCACACGAGGGGAAAACTTAGTCACTAAGGAATTAGTGTCATGGGAAAAATGAGTCACCGGATGGGAAAACCTTAGTCAATGGACTAGTTTCAATGGCAAAACCTAGAAAAATAACCTCTTTGTGTTGGAATAACTCGAAAACCTAGCCACTGTGAGTAGTCTTATCGGAAAACTCAGCCACGGGAAGGGGAAACTTAGTCACTAAGGAATTAGTGCCATGGGACTAATGAGTCAACTAATGGGAAAACCTCAGTCACCGAACGAGTTTCCATGGCAAATCCTACTAAAGTAACCTCTTTGTGTGGGAAAAACTTGAAAACCGTGTCAATGTGTGTAGTCTCATCGAAAAACTCAGCCACAGGAGGGGAAAACTAATTCACAAAGGAATTCGTGTGATGGAAAAAATGACTCATCGGATGGGAAAATTTTACTCACCGGACGAGTTTCAATGGAAAATACTTGTAAAATAACCTCTTTGTGTGGGAAAAACTCGAGAACTTCATCACCTTGACTAGTCTCACGGGAAAACTCAGTCTCACTAGGGGAAAACATAGTCACTAAGGAATTAGTTTGATGGGAAAAATGAGTCACAGGATGGGAAAAGCTTAGTCAATGGACTAGTTTCAATGGCAAAACCTAGTAAAATAACCTCTTTGTGTTGGAATAACTCGAAAACCTAGCCACTGTGAGTAGCCTCGTGGGAAAACTCAGCCACAGGAGGGGGAAACTTAGTCACTAAGGAATTAGTGCCATGGGACTAGTGAGTCAACTAATGGGAAAACCTTAGTCACCGAACGAGTTTCCATGGCAAATCGTAGTAAAGTAACATCTTTGTGTGGGAAAAATTAGAAAACCTTGTCACTGTGAGTAGTCTCATCGGAAAACTCAGCCGCAGGAGGGGAAACCTTAGCCACAAAGGAATTCGTGTCATGGAAAAAATGAGTCACCGAATGGGAAAATTTTACTCAACAGACGAGTTTCGATGGAAAATACTTGTAAAATAACCTTTTTGTGTGGGAAAAACTCGAGAACCTCATGAAATCGACTCAGTCACACGAGGGGAAAACTTAGTCACAAAGGAATTCGTGTCATGGAAAAAATGAGTCACAGGATGGGAAAACCTTAGTCAATGGACTAGCTTCAATGGCAAAACAAAGTAAAATAACCTCTTTGTGTTGGAATAACTCGAAAACCTAGCCACTGTGAGTAGTCTCATGGGAAAACTCAGCCACAGGAGGGGGAAACTTAGTCACTAAGGAATTAGTGTCATGGGACTAATGAGTCAACTAATGGGAAAATCTTAGTCACCGAACGATTTTCAATGGCAAATCCTAGTAAAGTAACCTCTTTGTGTGGGAAAAACATGAAAACCTTGTCAATGTGAGTAGTCTCATCGGAAAACTCAGCCGTAGGAGGGGAAAACTTAGTCTCAAAGTAATTCCTGTCATGGAAAAAATGAGTCACCGGATGGGAAAATTTTACTCACCGGACTAGTTTCAAAGGAAAATACTTGTAAAATAACCTCTTTGTGTGGGAAAAACTCGAGAACCTCATCACCTTGACTAGACTCACGGGAAAACTCAGTCACACGAGGGGAAAACTTAGTCACTTAGGAATTTGTGTCATGAGAAAAATGAGTCACCGGATGGGAAAACCTTAGTCAATGGACTAGTTTCAATGGAAAAACCTAGAAAAATAACCTCTTTGTGTTGGAATAACTCGAAAATCTTGCCACTGTGAGTAGTCTTATCGGAAAACTCAGCCACGGGAAGGGGAAACTTAGTCACTAAGGAATTAGTGCCATGGGACTAATGAGTCAACTAATGGGAAAACCTTAGTCACCGAACGAGTTTCCATGGCAAATCCTAGTAAAGTAACCTCTTTGTGTGGGAAAAACTTGAAAACCGTGTCAATGTGTGTAGTCTCATCGAAAAACTCAGCCACAGGAGGGGAAAACTAATTCACAAAGGAATTCGTGTGATGGAAAAAATGACTCATCGGATGGGAAAATTTTACTCACCGGACGAGTTTCAATGGAAAATACTTGTAAAATAACCTCTTTGTGTGGGAAAAACTCGAGAACTTCATCACCTTGACTAGTCTCACGGGAAAACTCAGTCTCACTAGGGGAAAACATAGTCACTAAAGAATTAGTGTGATGGGAAAAATGAGTCACAGGATGGGAAAAGCTTAGTCAATGGACTAGTTTCAATGGCAAAACCTAGTAAAATAACCTCTTTGTGTTGGAATAACTCGAAAACCTAGCCACTGTGAGTAGCCTCGTGGGAAAACTCAGCCACAGGAGGGGGAAACTTAGTCACTAAGGAATTAGTGCCATGGGACTAGTGAGTCAACTAATGGGAAAACCTTAGTCACCGAACGAGTTTCCATGGCAAATCGTAGTAAAGTAACATCTTTGTGTGGGAAAAATTAGAAAACCTTGTCACTGTGAGTAGTCTCTTCGGAAAACTCAGCCGCAGGAGGGGAAAACTTAGCCACAAAGGAATTCGTGTCATGGAAAAAATGAGTCACCGAATGGGAAAATTTTACTCAACGGACGAGTTACGATGGAAAATACTTGTAAAATAACCTTTTTGTGTGGGAAAAACTCGAGAACCTCATGAAATCGACTCAGTCACACGAGGGGAAAACTTAGTCACAAAGGAATTCGTGTCATGGAAAAAATGATTCACAGGATGGGAAAACCTTAGTCAATGGACTAGCTTCAATGGCAAAACATAGTAAAATAACCTCTTTGTGTTGGAATAACTCGAAAACCTAGCCACTGTGAGTAGTCTCATGGGAAAACTCAGCCACAGGAGGGGGAAACTTAGTCACTAAGGAATTAGTGTAATGGGAAAAATGAGTCACCAGATGGGAAAACATTAGTCAATGGACTAGTTTCAATGGCAAAACCTAGAAAAATAACCTCTTTGTGTTGGAATAACTCGAAAACCTAGCCACTACGAGTAGTCTCATGGGAAAACTCAGCCACAGGAGGGGGAAACTTAGTCACTAAGGAATTAGTGTCATGGGACTAATGAGTCAACTAATGGGAAAATCTTAGTCACCGAACGACTTTCAATGGCAAATCCTAGTAAAGGTCTCTTTGTGTGGGAAAAACATGAAAACCTTGTCAATGTGAGTAGTCTCATCGGAAAACTCAGCCGTAGGAGGGGAAAACTTAGTCTCAAAGTAATTCTTGTCATGGAAAAAATGAGTCACCGGATGGGAAAATTTTACTCACCGGACTAGTTTCAAAGGAAAATACTTGTAAAATAACCTCTTTGTGTGGGAAAAACTCGAGAACCTCATCACCTTGACTAGACTCACGGGAAAACTCAGTCACACGAGGGGAAAACTTAGTCACTTAGGAATTAGTGTCATGAGAAAAATGAGTCACCGGATGGGAAAACCTTAGTCAATGGACTAGTTTCAATGGCAAAACCTAGAAAATTAACCTCTTTGTGTTGGAATAACTCGAAAACCTAGCCACTGTGAGTAGTCTTATCGGAAAACTCAGCCACAGGAAGGGGAAACTTAGTCACTAAGGAATTAGTGCCATGGGTCCAATGAGTCAACTAATGGGAAAACCTTAGTCACCGAACGAGTTTCCATGGAAAATCCTAGTAAAGTAACCTCTTTGTGTGGGAAAAACTAGAAAACCTTGTCACTGTGAGTAGTCTCATCGGAAAACTCAGACGCGGGAGGGGAAAAGTTAGTCACAAAGGAATTCGTGTCATGGAAAAAATGAGTCAGCGAATGGGAAAATTTTACTCACCGGACGAGTTTCAATGGAAAACACTTGTAAAATAACCTCTTTGTGTGGGAAAAACTCGAGAACCTCATTAGCTTGACTAGTCTCACGGGAAACCTCAGTCACACGAGGGGAAAACTTAGTCACTAAGGAATTAATGTCATGGGAAAAATGAGTCACCGGATGGGAAAACCTAAGTCAATGGACTAGTTTCAATGGAAAAACCTAGTAAAAAAACCTCTATGTCATGGAATAACTCGAAAACCTAGCCACTATGAGTAGCCTCGTGGGAAAAGTCAGCCACAGGAGGGGGAAACTTAGTCACTGAGGAATTAGTGCCATGGGACAAAAGAGTCAACTAATGGGAAAACCTTAGTCTCTGAACAAGTTTCCATGGCAAATCCTAGTAAAATAACCTCTTTGTGTGGGAAAAACTAGAAATCCTTGTCACTGTGAGTAGTCTCATCGGAAAACTCAGCCGCAAGAGGGGAAAACTTAGTCACAAAGGAATTCGTGTCATGGAAAAAAGGAGTCACCGGATGTGAAATATTTACTCACCGGACTAGTTTCAATGGAAAATACTTGTAAAATAACCTCTTTGTGTGGGAAAACCTCGAGAACCTCATCACCTTGACTAGTCTCACGGGAAAACTCAGTCACACGAGGGGAAAACTTAGTCACTAAGGAATTAGTGTCTTGGGAAAAATGAGTTACCGGATGGGAAAACCTTATTCAATGGACTAGTTTCAATGGAAAAACCTAGTAAAATAACTTCCTAGTGTTGGAATAACTCGAAAACCTGGCCACTGTGAGTAGTCTCATGGGAAAACTCATCCACAGGAGGGGAAAACTTAGTCACTAAGGAATTAGTGCCATGGGACTAGTGAGTCAACTAATGGGAAAACCTTAGTCACCGAACGAGTTTCCATGGCAAATCCTAGTAAAGTAACCTCTTTGTGTGGGAAAAACTAGAAAACCTTGTCACTGTGAGTAGTCTCATTGGAAAACCCAGCCGCAGGAGGGGAATACTTAGTCACAAAGGAATTCGTGTAATGGAAAAAATGAGTCACCGGATGGGAAAACCTAAGTCAATGGACTAGTTTCAATGGAAAAACCTAGTAAAAAAACCTCTATGTCATGGAATAACTCGAAAACCTAGCCACTGTGAGTTGTCTCATGGGAAAATTCAGCCACAGGAGGGGGAAACTTAGTCACTATGGAATTAGTGCTATGGGACTAGTGGGTCAACTAATGGGAAAACCTTAGTCACCGAACGAGTTTCCATGGAAAATCCTAGTTAAGTAACCTCTTTGTTTGCGAAAAACTCGAAAACGTAGTCACTGTGAGTCTCATGGGAAAACTCAGTCACAGGAGGGGAAAACATTTGTCACTAAGGAATTAGTGTCATGGGACAATTGGGTCACAGGATGGGAAAACCTTAGTAACCGGACGGATTTAAGTGGTAAATCAAAGTAAAGTAACCTCTTTGTGTAAGAAAAACTCGAGAACTTAGTCACTGTGAGTAGACTCATGGTAAAATCGGTTACAGGAGGGGATAACTTATTCACAAATGAATTCGGGCCATGGGAAAAGTGGATCACCGGATGGGAAAACTGAGTGTGCGGACAAGTTTCAATGACAAATCCTAGTAAAATAACCTCGAGGATCTTGTCACTTAAACTAGTCTCATAGGAAAACTTAGTCACTAGAGGGGAAACCTTAGTCACAAAGGAATTAAAGCCATGGGAAAAATGAGTCACAGGATGGGAAAACCTTAGTCAACAGACTAGTTTCCATGGCAAATCCTAGTAAAATAACCTCTTTGTGTGGGAGAAACTCGAAAACCTTGTCACTGAGAGTAGTCTCATCGGAAAACTAAGTCAGAGGAGGGAAAAACATAGTGACAAAGGAGTTCGTATCATGGAAAAAATGAGTCACCGGATGGGAAAATCTTACACACTAGACGAGTTTCAATGGAAAATACTTATAAAATAACCTCTTTGTGTGCGAAAAACTCGAGAACCTCATCACCTTGACTAGTCTCACGGGAAAACTCAGTAACACGAGGGGAAAACTTAGTCACTAAGGAATTAGTGTCATGGGGAAAATGAGTCACCGGATGGGAAAACCTTAGTCAATGGACTAGTTTCAATGGCAAAACCTAGTAAAAAAACCTCTTTGTGTTGGA
Source organism: Acmispon strigosus (assembly GCA_030819835.1). Lineage (NCBI taxonomy): Eukaryota > Viridiplantae > Streptophyta > Magnoliopsida > Fabales > Fabaceae > Acmispon > Acmispon strigosus. The sequence goes on along the minus strand of JAUAMA010000004.1, from coordinate 17,641,928 downwards.
ATAACTCGAAAACCTAGCCACTGTGAGTAGTCTCATCGGAAAACTCAGCCACAGGAGGGGGAAACTTAGTCACTAAGGAATTAGTGCCATGGGACTAATGAGTCAACTGATGGGAAAACCTTAGTCACCGAATGAGTTTCCATGGCAAACCCTAGTAAAGTAACCTCTTTGTGTGGGAAAAACTAGAAAACCTTGTCTCTGTGAGTAGTCTCATCGGAAAACTCAGCCGCAGGAGGGGAAAACTTAGTCACAAAAGAATTCGTGTCAACGAAAAAATGAGTCATCGGATGCGAAACTTTTACTCACCGGAGGAGTTTCAATGGAAAATACTTGTAAAATAACCTCTTTGTGTGGGAAAAACTCGAGCACCTCATCACCTTGACTAGTCTTACGGGAAAACTCAGTGACACGAGAGGAAATCAAAGTCACTAAGGAATTAGTGTCATGGGAAAAATGAGTCACCGGATGGGAAATCCTTAGTCAATGGACTAGTTTCAATGGCAAAGACTAGTAAAGTAACCTCTTTGTGTTGGAATATCTCGAAAACCTAGCCACTGTGAGTAGTCTCATCGGAAAACTCAGCCACAGGAGGGGGAAACTGGGTCACTAAGGAATTAGTGTCATGGGACTAATGAGTCAACCAGTGGGAAAACCTTAGTCACCGAACGAGCTTCCATGGCAAATCCTAGTAAAATAACCTCTTTGTGTGGGAAAAACTAGAAAACCTTGTCTCTATGAGTAGTCTCATCGGAAAACTCAGCCGCGGGAGGGGAAAACTTAGTCACAAAGCAATTCGTGTCATCGAAAAAATGAGTCACCGGATGGCAAAATTTTACTCACCGGACGAGTTTCAATGGAAAATACTTGTAAAATAACCTCTTTGTGTGGGAAAAACTCGAGAACCTCATCACCTTGACTAGTCTCACGGGAAAACTCAGTCACACGAGGGGAAAACTTAGTCACTAAGGAATTAGTGTCATGGGAAAACTGAGTCACCGGATGGGAAAACCTTAGTCAATGGACTAGTTTCAATGGCAAAGACTAGTAAAGTAACCTCTTTGTGTTAGAATAACTCGAAAACCTAGCCACTGTGAGTAGTCTCATCAGAAAACTCAGCCACAGGAGGGGGAAACTTAGTCACTAAGGAATTAGTGACATGGGACTAATGAGTCAACCGATGGGAAAACCTTAGTCACCGAACGAGTTTCCATGGCAAACCCTAGTAAAGTAACCTCTTTGTGTGGGAAAAACTAGAAAACCTTGTCTCTGTGAGTAGTCTCATCGGAAAACTCAGCCGCAGGAGGGGAAAACTTAGTCACAAAAGAATTCGTGTCATCGAAAAAATGAGTCATCGGACGCGAAACTTTTACTCACCGGACGAGTTTCCATGGAAAAAACTTGTAAATTAACCTCTTTGTGTGAGAAAAACTCGAGAACCTCATCACCTTGACTAGTCTCACGGGAAAACTCAGTCACGTGAGGGGAAAACTTAGTCACTAAGGAATTAGTGTCATGGGAAAAATGAGTCACCGGATGGGAAAACCATAGTCAATGGACTAGTTTCAATGGCAAAACCTAGTAAAAAAATCCTCTGTGTTGGAATAACTCGAAAACCTAGCCACTGTGAGTAGTCTCTTGGGAAAACTCAACCACAGGAGGGGGGAAATTAGTCACTAAGGAATTAGTGCCATTGGACTAATTAGTCAACTAATGGGAATACCTAAGTCACCGAACGATTTTCCAAGGAAAATCCTAGTAAAATAACCTCTTTGTGTGGGAAAAACTAGAAAACCTTGTCTCTGTGAGTAGTCTCATCGGAAAACTCAGGCGCATGAGGGGAAAACTTAGTCACAAAGCAATTCGTGTCATGGAAAAAATGAGTCATCGGATGCAAAATTTTTACTAACCGGACGAGTTTCAATTGAAAATACTTGTATAATAACCTCTTTGTGTGGGAAAAACTCGAGAACCTCATCACTTTGACTAGTCTTACGGGAAAACTCAGTGACACGAGAGGAAATCAAAGTCACTAAGAAATTAGTGTCATGGAAAAATGAGTCACCGGATGGGAAAACCTTAGTCAATGGACTAGTTTCAATGGCAAAGACTAGTAAAGTAACCTCTTCGTGTTGGAATAACTCGAAAGCCTAGCCACTGTGAGTAGTCTCATCGGAAAACTCAGCCACAGGAGGGGGAAACTTAGTCACTAAGGAATTAGTGCCATGGGACAAATGAGTCAACTGATGGGAAAACTTTAGTCACCGAACGAGTTTCCATGGCAAACCCTAGTAAAGTAACCTCTTTGTGTAGGAAAAACTAGAAAACCTTGTCTCTGTGAGTAGTCTCATCGGAAAACTCAGTCGCAGGAGGGGAAAACTTAGTCACAAAAGAATTTGTGTCATCGAAAAAATGAGTCATCGGATGCGAAACTTTTACTACCGGACGAGTTTCAATGGAAAATACTTGTAAATTAACCTCTTTGTGTGGGAAAAACTCGAGAACCTCATCACCTTGACTAGTCTCACGGGAAAACTCAGTCACGTGAGGGGAAAACTTAGTCACTAAGGAATTAGTGTCATGGGAAAAATGAGTCACCGGATGGGAAAACCATAGTCAATGGACTAGTTTCAATGGCAAAACCTAGTAAAAAAACCTCTGTGTTGGAATAACTCGAAAACCTAGCCACTGTGAGTAGTCTCTTGGGAAAACTCAACCACAGGAGGGGGGAAATTAGTCACTAAGGAATTTGTGCCATTGGACTAATTAGTCAACTAATGGGAATACCTGACTAGTCTCACGGGAAAACTCAGTCACATGAGGGGAAAACATAGTCACTAAGGAATTAGTGTCATGGGAAAAATGAGTCACCGGATGGGAAAACCTTAGTCAATGGACTAGTTTCAATGGCAAAACCTAGTAAAATAACCTCTTTGTGTGGGAAAAACTAGAAAACCTTATCACTGTTAGTAGTCTCATCGGAAAAATCTGCCGCAGGAGGGGAAGACTTAGTCACAGAGGATTTCGTGTCATGGAAAAAATGAGTCGCCGGAGGGGAAACTTTTACTCACCGAACGAGTTTCAATGGAAAAAAGTTGTAAAATAACCTCTTTGTATGGGAAAAACTCGAGAACCTCATCACCTTGACTAGCCTCACGGGAAAACTCAGTCACACGAGGGGAAAACTTAGTCACTAAGGAATTAGTGTCATGGGAAAAATGAGTCACCGGATGGGAAAACCATAGTCAATGGACTAGTTTCAATGGCAAAACCTAGTAAAAAAACCTCTGTGTTGGAATAACTCGAAAACCTAGCCACTGTGAGTAGTCTCTTGGGAAAACTCAACCACAGGAGGGGGGAAATTAGTCACTAAGGAATTTGTGCCATTGGACTAATTAGTCAACTAATGGGAATACCTGACTAGTCTCACGGGAAAACTCAGTCACATGAGGGGAAAACATAGTCACTAAGGAATTAGTGTCATGGGAAAAATGAGTCACCGGATGGGAAAACCTTAGTCAATGGACTAGTTTCAATGGCAAAACCTAGTAAAATAACCTCTTTGTGTGGGAAAAACTAGAAAACCTTATCACTGTTAGTAGTCTCATCGGAAAAATCTGCCGCAGGAGGGGAAGACTTAGTCACAGAGGATTTCGTGTCATGGAAAAAATGAGTCGCCGGAGGGGAAACTTTTACTCACCGAACGAGTTTCAATGGAAAAAAGTTGTAAAATAACCTCTTTGTATGGGAAAAACTCGAGAACCTCATCACCTTGACTAGCCTCACGGGAAAACTCAGTCACACGAGGGGAAAACTTAGTCACTAAGGAATTAGTGTCATGGGAAAAATGAGTCACCGGATGGGAAAACCATAGTCAATGGACTAGTTTCAATGGCAAAACCTAGTAAAAAAACCTCTGTGTTGGAATAACTCGAAAACCTAGCCACTGTGAGTAGTCTCTTGGGAAAACTCAACCACAGGAGGGGGGAAATTAGTCACTAAGGAATTTGTGCCATTGGACTAATTAGTCAACTAATGGGAATACCTGACTAGTCTCACGGGAAAACTCAGTCACATGAGGGGAAAACATAGTCACTAAGGAATTAGTGTCATGGGAAAAATGAGTCACCGGATGGGAAAACCTTAGTCAATGGACTAGTTTCAATGGCAAAACCTAGTAAAATAACCTCTTTGTGTGGGAAAAACTAGAAAACCTTATCACTGTTAGTAGTCTCATCGGAAAAATCTGCCGCAGGAGGGGAAGACTTAGTCACAGAGGATTTCGTGTCATGGAAAAAATGAGTCGCCGGAGGGGAAACTTTTACTCACCGAACGAGTTTCAATGGAAAAAAGTTGTAAAATAACCTCTTTGTATGGGAAAAACTCGAGAACCTCATCACCTTGACTAGCCTCACGGGAAAACTCAGTCACACGAGGGGAAAACTTAGTCACTAAGGAATTAGTGTCATGGGAAAAATGAGTCACCGGAGGGGTAAATTTTACTCACCGGACGAGTTTCAATAGGAAATACTTGTAAAATAACCTCTTTGTGTGGGAAAAACACGAGAACCTCATCACCTTGACTAGTCTCACGGGAGAACTCAATCACACGAGGGGAAAACTTAGTCACTAAGGAATTAGTGTCATGGGAAAAATGAGTCACCGGATGGGAACACCTTAATCAATGGACTAGTTTCAATGGAAAAACCTTGTAAAGTAACCACTTTGTGTTGGAATAACTCGAAAACCTAGCAACTGTGGGTAGTCTCATGGGAAAACTCAGCCATAAGAGGGGTAAACTTAGTCTCTAAGGAATTAGTGCCATGGGACTAATTAGTCAACTAATGGGAAAACCTTAGTCACCGAACGAGTTTCCATGGCAAATCCAAGTAAAATAACCTCTTTGTGTGGGAAAAACTAGAAAACCTTATCACTCTGAGTAGTCTCATCGGAAAACTCAGCAGCAGGATGGGAAAACTTAGTCACAAAGGAATTCGTGTCATGGAAAAAATGAGTCACCGGATGGGAAAATTTTACTCACCGTACGAGTTTCAACGGAAAATACTTGTAAAATATCCTCTTTGTGTTGGAAAAACTCGAGATCCTCATCACCTTGACTAGTCTCACGTGAAAACTCAGTCACACGAGGGGAAAACTTAGTCACTAAGGAATTAGTGTCATGGGAAAAATGAGTCACCGGATGGGAAAACCTTAGTCAATGAACTAGTTTCAATGGTAAAACCTAGTAAAGTAATCTCTTTGTGTTGGAATAACTCGAAAACCAAGCCACTGTGAGTAGTCTCATGGGAAAACTAAGCCACAGTAGGGGGAAACTTAGTCACTAAGGAATTAGTGCCATTGGACTAATGAGTCAACTAATGGAAAAACCTTAGTCACCGAACGAGTTTCCATGGAAAATCCTAGTAAAATAACCTCTTTGTGTGGGAAAAACTAAAAAACCTTGTCACAGTGAGTAGTCTCATCGGAAAACTCAGCAGCAGGAGTGGAAAACTTAGTCACAAAGGAATTCGTGTCATGGAAAAAATGAGTCACCGAATGGGAAAATTTTACTCACCGAACGAGTTTCAATGGAAAGTACTTGTAATATAAACTCTTTGTGTGGGAAAAACCCGAGAACCTCATCACCTTGACTAGTCTCACGGGAAAACTCAGTCACCCGAGGGGAAAACTTAGTCACTAAGGAATTATTGTCATGGGAAAAATGAGTCACCAGATGGGAAAAACTTAGTCACTGGACTAGTTTCAATGGCAAAACCTAGTAAAGTAACCTCTTTGTGTAGGAATAACTCGAAAACCTAGCAACTGTGAGTAGTCTCATGGGAAAACTCAGCCACTGGAGCGGGAAACTTAGTCACTAAGGAATTCGCGCCATAGGACTAATGACTCAACTAATGGGAAAACCTTAGTCACCGAACGAGTTTCCATGGCAAATCCTAGTAAAATAACCTCTTTGTGTGGGAAAAACTAGAAAACCTTGTCACTGTGAGTAGTCTCATTGGAAAACTCAGCCGCAGGAGGGGAAGACTTAGTCACACAGGAATTCATGTCATGGAAAAAATTAGTCTCTGGATGGGAAAATTTTACTCACCGGACGAGTTTAAATGGAAACTACTTGTAAAATAACCTCTTTGTGTGGGAAAAACTCGAGAACCTCATCACCTTGACTAGTCTCACGAGAAAACTCAGTCACACGAGGGGAAAACTTAGTCACTAAGGAATTAGTGTCATGGGAAAAATGAGTCACCGGATGGGAAAACCTTAGTCAATGAACTAGTTTCAATGGCATAACCTAGTAAAGTAACCTCTTTGTGTTGGAATAACTCGAAAAGCTAGCCACTGTGAGTAGTCATATGGGAAAACTCAGCCACAAGAGGGGGAAACTTAGTCACTAAGGAATTCGTGCCAAGGGACTAATGAGTCAACTAATGGGAAAACCTTAGTCACCGAATGATTTTCCATATTAAATCCTAGTAAAATAACCTCTTTGTGTGGGAAAAACTAGAAAACCTTGTCACTGTGAGTAGTCTCATCGGAAAACTCAGCAGCAGGAGGGAAAATGAGTCACCGGATGGGAAAATTTTACGCACCGGACGAGTTTCAATGGAAAGTACTTGTAAAATAACCTATTTGTGTGGGAAAAACTCGAGAACCTCAACACCTTGACTAGTCTCACGGGAAAACTCAGTCACCCGAGGGGAAAACTTAGTCACTAAGGAATTAGTGTCATGGGAAAAATGAGTCAAAAACCTAGCCACTGTGAGTAGTCTCATGGGAAAACTGAACCACAGGAGGGGGAAACTTAGTCACTAAGAAATTAGTGCCATGGGACTAATGAGTCAACTAATGGGAAAACCTTAGTCACCTAACTAAGGAATTAGTATCATGGGAAAAATGAGTCACCGGATGGGAAAACCTTAGTCAATAGACTAGTTTCAATGGCAAAACCTAGTAAAGTAACCTCTTTGTGTTGGAATAAGTCGAAAACCTAGCCACTGTGAGTACTCTCATGGGAAAACTCAGCCGCAGGTGGGGGAATCTTAGTCACTAAGGAATTTGTGCCGTGGGACATATGAGTCAACTAATGGGAAAACCTTAGTCACCGAACGAGTTTCCATGGACAATCCTCGTTAAATAACTTCTTTGAGTGGGAAAAACTAGAAAACCTTGTTACTGTGAGTAATCTCATCGGAAAACTCAGCTGCAGGAGGGGAAGACTTGGTCAAAAAGGAAATCGTGTCATGGAAAAAATGAGTCACCGGATGGGTAAATTGTACTCACCGGACGAGTTTCGATGAAAAGTTCTTGTTAAATAACCTCTTTGTGTGGGAAAATCTCGAGAACCTCATCACCTTGGCTAGTCTCATAGGAAAACTCAGGCACACGAGGGGAAAACTTAGTCACTAAGGAATTAGTGTCATGGGAAAAATGAGTCACCGGATGGGAAAACCTTAGTCAATTGACTAGTTTCAACGGTAAAACCTAGTAAAGTAACCTCTTTGTGTTGGAATAACTCGACAACCTAGCCACTGTTAGTAGTCTCATGGGAAAACTGAGCCACAGGAGGGGGAAACTTAGTCACTAAGAAATTAGTGCCATGGGACTAATGAGTCAACTAATGGGAAAACCTTAGTCACCTAACTAAGGAATTAGTGTCATGGGAAAAATGAGTCACCGGATGGGAAAACCTTAGTCAATGGACTAGTTTCAATGGCAAAACCTAGTAAAGTAACCTCTTTCTGTTGGAATAACTCGAAAACCTAGCCACAAGAGGGGGAAACTTAGTCACTAAGGAATTACTGCCATGGGACTAATGAGTCAACTAATGGGAAAACCTTAGTCACCAAACGAGGTTCCACGGCAAATCCTAGTAAAATAACCTCTTTGTGTGGGAAAAACTATAAAACCTTTTCACTGTGAGTAGTCTCATTGGAAAACTCAGCCGCAGGAGGGGAAGACTTAGTCACAAAGGAATTCGTGTCATGGAAAAAATTAGTCACTGGATGGGCAAATTTTACTCACCGGACGAGTTTAAATGGAAAATACTTGTAAAATAACCTCTTTGTGTCGGAAAAACTCGAGAACCTCATCACCTTGACTAGTCTCAGGGGAAAACTCAGTCACACGAGGGGAAAACTTAGTCACTAAGGAATTAGTGTCATGGGAAAAATGAGTCACCGGATGGGAAAACCTTAGTCAATGGACTAGTTTCAATGGCAAAACCTAGTAAAGTAACCTATTTCTGTTGGAATAACTTGAAAACCTAGCCACTGTGAGTAATCTCATGGGAAAACTCAGCCACAGGAGGGGGAAACTTAGTCACTAAGGAATTACTGCCATGGGACTAATGAGTCAACTAATGGGAAAACTTTAGTCACCAAACGAGGTTCCACGGAAAATCCTAGTAAAATAACCTCTTTGTGTGGGAAAAACTATAAAACCTTTTCACTGTGAGTAGTCTCATTGGAAAACTCAGCCGCAGGAGGGGAAGACTTAGTCACAAAGGAATTTGTGTCATGGAAAAAATTAGTCACTGGATGGGCAAATTTTACTCACCGGACGAGTTTAAATGGAAAATACTTGTAAAATAACCTCTTTGTGTCGGAAAAACTCGAGAACCTCATCACCTTGACTAGTCTCACGGGAAAACTCAGTCACACGAGGGGAAAACTTAGTCACTAAGGAATTAGTGTCATGGGAAAAATGAGTCACCGGATGGGAAAACCTTAGTCAATGGACTAGTTTCAATGGCAAAACCTAGTAAAGTAACCTCTTTGTGTTGGAATAACTCGAAAACCTGGCCACAGTGAGTAGTCTCATGGGAAAACTCAGCCACAGAAGGGGGACACTAAGTCACTAAGGAATTAGTGCCATGGGACTAATGAGTCAACTAGTGGGAAAACCTTAGTCACCGAACGAGTTTCCATGGAAAATCCTAGTAAAATAACCTCTTTGTGTGGGAAAAACTAGAAAACCTTGTCACTGTGAGTAGTGTCATCGGAAAACTAAGTCGCGGGAGGGGAAAGTTTAGTCAGAAAGAAATTCGTGTCATGGAAAAAATGAGTAACCAGATGGGAAAATTTTACTCACCAGACGAGTTTCAATGGAAAATACTTGTAAAATAACCTCTTTGTGTGGGAAAAACTCGAGAACCTCATCACCTTGAATAGTATTACGGAAAAACTCAGTCACATAAGGGGAAAAACTTAGTCACTAAGGAATTAGTGTCATGGGTAAAATGAGTCACCGGATGGGAAAACCTTAGTAAATGGACTAGTTTCAAGGGCAAAACCTAGTAAAATAACCTCTTTGTGTTGGAATAACTCGAAAACCTGGCCACTGTGAGTAGTCTCATGGGAAAACTCAGGCACAGGAGGGGGAAACTTAGTCACTAAGGAATTAGTGCCATGGGACTAATGAGTCAACTAATGGGAAAACCTTAGTTACCGAACGATTTTCCATGGCAAATCCTAGTAAAATAACCTCTTTGTGTGGGAAAAACTAGAAAACCTGGCCACTGTGAGTAGTCTCATGGGAAAACTGAGCCACAGGAGGGGGAAACTTAGTCACTAAGAAATTAGTGCCATGGGACTAATGAGTCAACTAATGGGAAAACCTTAGTCACCTAACTAAGGAATTAGTGTCATGGGAAAAATGAGTCACCGGATGGGAAAACCTTAGTCAATGGACTAGTTTCAATGGCAAAACCTAGTAAAGTAACCTCTTTCTGTTGGAATAACTCGAAAACCTAGCCACAAGAGGGGGAAACTTAGTCACTAAGGAATTACTGCCATGGGACTAATGAGTCAACTAATGGGAAAACCTTAGTCACCAAACGAGGTTCCACGGCAAATCCTAGTAAAATAACCTCTTTGTGTGGGAAAAACTATAAAACCTTTTCACTGTGAGTAGTCTCATTGGAAAACTCAGCCGCAGGAGGGGAAGACTTAGTCACAAAGGAATTCGTGTCATGGAAAAAATTAGTCACTGGATGGGCAAATTTTACTCACCGGACGAGTTTAAATGGAAAATACTTGTAAAATAACCTCTTTGTGTCGGAAAAACTCGAGAACCTCATCACCTTGACTAGTCTCAGGGGAAAACTCAGTCACACGAGGGGAAAACTTAGTCACTAAGGAATTAGTGTCATGGGAAAAATGAGTCACCGGATGGGAAAACCTTAGTCAATGGACTAGTTTCAATGGCAAAACCTAGTAAAGTAACCTCTTTCTGTTGGAATAACTTGAAAACCTAGCCACTGTGAGTAATCTCATGGGAAAACTCAGCCACAGGAGGGGGAAACTTAGTCACTAAGGAATTACTGCCATGGGACTAATGAGTCAACTAATGGGAAAACTTTAGTCACCAAACGAGGTTCCACGGAAAATCCTAGTAAAATAACCTCTTTGTGTGGGAAAAACTATAAAACCTTTTCACTGTGAGTAGTCTCATTGGAAAACTCAGCCGCAGGAGGGGAAGACTTAGTCACAAAGGAATTTGTGTCATGGAAAAAATTAGTCACTGGATGGGCAAATTTTACTCACCGGACGAGTTTAAATGGAAAATACTTGTAAAATAACCTCTTTGTGTCGGAAAAACTCGAGAACCTCATCACCTTGACTAGTCTCACGGGAAAACTCAGTCACACGAGGGGAAAACTTAGTCACTAAGGAATTAGTGTCATGGGAAAAATGAGTCACCGGATGGGAAAACCTTAGTCAATGGACTAGTTTCAATGGCAAAACCTAGTAAAGTAACCTCTTTGTGTTGGAATAACTCGAAAACCTGGCCACAGTGAGTAGTCTCATGGGAAAACTCAGCCACAGAAGGGGGACACTAAGTCACTAAGGAATTAGTGCCATGGGACTAATGAGTCAACTAGTGGGAAAACCTTAGTCACCGAACGAGTTTCCATGGAAAATCCTAGTAAAATAACCTCTTTGTGTGGGAAAAACTAGAAAACCTTGTCACTGTGAGTAGTGTCATCGGAAAACTAAGTCGCGGGAGGGGAAAGTTTAGTCAGAAAGAAATTCGTGTCATGGAAAAAATGAGTAACCAGATGGGAAAATTTTACTCACCAGACGAGTTTCAATGGAAAATACTTGTAAAATAACCTCTTTGTGTGGGAAAAACTCGAGAACCTCATCACCTTGAATAGTATTACGGAAAAACTCAGTCACATAAGGGGAAAAACTTAGTCACTAAGGAATTAGTGTCATGGGTAAAATGAGTCACCGGATGGGAAAACCTTAGTAAATGGACTAGTTTCAAGGGCAAAACCTAGTAAAATAACCTCTTTGTGTTGGAATAACTCGAAAACCTGGCCACTGTGAGTAGTCTCATGGGAAAACTCAGGCACAGGAGGGGGAAACTTAGTCACTAAGGAATTAGTGCCATGGGACTAATGAGTCAACTAATGGGAAAACCTTAGTTACCGAACGATTTTCCATGGCAAATCCTAGTAAAATAACCTCTTTGTGTGGGAAAAACTAGAAAACCTTGTCACTGTGAGTAGTCTCATCGGAACACTCAGCCGCAGGAGGGGAAGACTTAGTCACAAAGGAATTCGTGTCATGGAAAAAATTAGTCACCGGATGGGAAAATTTTACTCCTCGGACGCGTTTCAATGGAAAATACTTGTAAAATAACCTCTTTGTGTGGGAAAAACTCAAGAACCTCATCACCTTGACTAGTCTCACGGGAAAACTCAGTCACATGAGGGGAAAACTTAGTCACTAAGGAATTAGTGTCATGGGAAAAATGAGTCACCGGATGGGAAAACCTTAGTCAATGGACTAGTTTCAATGGCAAAACCTAGTAAAATAACCTCTTTGTGTTGGAATAACTCGAAAACCTGGCCACTGTGAGTAGTCTCATGTGAATACTCAGCCACAGGAGGGGGAAACTTAGTCACTAAGGAATTAGTGCCATGGGACTAAAGAGTCAACTAATAGGAAAACCTTAGTCACCGAACAAGTTTCCATGGTAAATCCTAGTAAAATAACCTCTTTGTGTGGGAAAAACTAGAAAACCTTGTCACTGTGAGTAGTCTCATCGGAAAAATCAGTCGCGGAAGGGGAAAATTTAGTCATAAAGGAATTCGTGTCATGTCAAAAATAAGTCACCGGATGGGAAAATTTTACTCACCAGACGAATTTCAATAGAAAATACTTGTAAAATAACCTCTCTGTGTGGGGAAAACTCGAGAACCTCATCACCTTGACTAGTCTCACGGGAAAACTTAGTCACATGAGGGGAAAACTTAGTCACTAAGGAATTAGTGTCAAGGGAAAAATGAGTCACCGGATGGGAAAACCTTAGTCAATGGACTAGTTTCAATGGCAAAACCTAGTAAAATAACTTCTTTGTGTTGGAATAACTCGAAAACCTGGCCACTGTGAGTAGTCTTATGTGAATACTCAGCCACAGGAGTGGGAAACTTAGTCACTAAGGAATTAGTGCCATGGGACTAATGACTCAACGAATGGCAAAACCTTAGTCACCGAACGAGTTTCTGTGGAAAATCCTAGTAAAATAACCTCTTTGTGTGGGAAAAACTAGAAAACCTTGTCACTGTGAGTAGTCTCATCGGAAAACTCAGTTGCGGGAAGGGAAAACTTAGTCACAAAGTAATTCGTGTCATGGAAAAAATGAGTCACCGGATGGGAAACTTTTACTCACCGGACGAGTTTCAATGGAAAATATTTGTAAATTAACCTCTTTGTGTGGGAAAAACTCGAGAACCTCATCACCTTGACTAGTCTCACGGGAAAACTCAGTCACATGAGGGGAAAACTTAGTCACTAAGGAATTAGTGTCATGGGAAAAATGAGTCACCGGATGGGAAAACCTTTGTCAATGGACTAGTTTCAATGGCAAAACCTAGTAAAATAACCTCTTTGTGTTGGAATAACTCGAAAACCTGGCCACTGTGAGTAGTCTTATGTGAATACTCAGCCACAGGAGTGGGAAACTTAGTCACTAAGGAATTAGTGCCATGGGACTAATGACTCAACGAATGGGAAAACCTTAGTCACCGAACGAGTTTCTGTGGAAAATCCTAGTAAAATAACCTCTTTGTGTGGGAAAAACTAGAAAACCTTGTCACTGTGAGTAATCTCATCGGAAAACTCAGTCGCGGGAGGGGAAGACTTAGTCACAAAGTAATTCGTGTCATGGAAAAAATGATTCTCCGGATGGGAAACTTTTACTCACCGGACGAGTTTCAATGGAAAATAATTGTAAAATAACCTCTTTGTGTGGGAAAAACTCGAGAACCTCATCACCTTGACTAGTCTCGCGGGAAAACTCAGTCACAAGAGGGGAAAACTTAGTCACTAAGGAATTAGTGTCATGGGAAAAATGAGTCACCGGATGGGAAAACCTTAGTCAATGGACTAGTTTCAATGGCAAAACCTAGTAAAATAACCTCTTTGAGTTGGAATAACTCGAAAACCTGGCCACTGTGAGTAGTCTCATGGGAAAACTCAGCCACAGGAGGGGGAAACTTAGTCACTAAGGAATTAGTGCCATGGGACTAATGAGTCAACCCATGGGAAAACCTTAGTCACCGAACGAGTTTCCTTTGCAAATCCTAGTAAAACAATCTCTTTGTGTGCGAAAAACTAGATAACCTTGTCACTGTGAGTAGTCTCATCGGAAAACTCAGTCGCGGGAGGGGAAAACATAGTCACAAAGGAATTTGTGTCCTGGAAAAAATGAGTCACCGGATGGGAAAATTTTACTCAGCGGACGAGTTACAATGGAAAATACTCGTAAAATAACCTCTTGGAGTGCGAATAACTCGAGAACCTCATCACCTTGACTAGTCTCACGGGAAAACTCAGTCACACGAGGGGAAAACTTAGTTACTAAGGAATTAGTGTCATGGGAAAAATGAGTCACCGGATGTGAAAACCTTAGTCAATGGACTAGTTGCAAAACCAAGTAAAATAACCTCTTTGTGTTGGAATAACTCGAAAACCTGGCCACTGTGAGTAGTCTCATGGGAAAACTCAGCCACGGGAGGGGGAAACTTAGTCACTAAGGAATTAGTGCCATGGGACTAATGAGTCAACTCATGGGAAAACCTTAGTCACCGAATGAGTTTCCATGGCATATCCTAGTAAAATAACCTCTTTGTGTGGGAAAAACTAGAAAACCTTGTCACTGTGAGTAGTCTCATCGGAAAACTCAGTCTCAGGAGGGGGAAACTTAGTCACAAAGGAATTCGTGTCATGGAAAAAATGGGTCACCGGATGGGAAAATTTTACTCACCGGACGAGTTTCAATGGAAAATACTTGTAAAATAAACTCTTTGTGTGGGGAAAACTCGAGAACCTCATCACCTTGACTAGTCTCACGGGTAAACTCAGTCACATGAGGGGAAAACATAGTCACTAAGGAATTTGTGTCATGGAAAAAATGAGTCACCGGATGGGAAAACCTTAGTCAATGGACTAGTTTCAATGGCAAAACCTAGTAAAATAACCTCTTTGTGTTGGAATAACTCGAAAACCTTGCCACTGTGAGTAGTCTCATGGGAAAACTCAGCCACAGGAGGGGGAAACTTAGTCACTAAGGAATTAGTGGCATGGGACTAATGGGAAAACCTTAGTCACCGAATGAGTTTCCATGGCAAATCCTAGTAAAATAACCTCTTTGAGTGGGAAAAACTAGAAAACCTTTTCACTGTGAGTAGTCTCATCGGAAAACTCAGTCGAAGGAGGGCAAAACTTAGTCACAATAGGAATTCGTGTCATGGAAAAAATGAGTCACAGGATGGGAAATGTTTACTCAGCGGACGAGTTACAATGGAAAATACTCGTAAAATAACCTCTTGGAGTGCGAATAACTCGAGAACCTCATCACCTTGACTAGTCTCACGGGAAAACTCAGTCACACGAGGGGAAAACTTAGTTACTAAGGAATTAGTGTCATGGGAAAAATGAGTCACCAGATGTGAAAACCTTAGTCAATGGACTAGTTGCAAAACCAAGTAAAATAACCTCTTTGTGTTGGAATAACTCGAAAACCTGGCCACTGTGAGTAGTCTCATGGGAAAACTCAACCACAGGAGGGGTAACTTAGTCACTAAGGAATTAGTGCCATGGGACTAATGAGTCAACTAATGGGAAAACCTTAGTTACCGAACGATTTTCCATGGCAAATCCTAGTAAAATAACCTCTTTGTGTGGGAAAAACTAGAAAACCTGGCCACTGTGAGTAGTCTCATCGGAAAACTCAGTCGCGGGAGGGGAAAACTTAGTCACAAAGGAATTCGTGTCATGGAAAAACTGAGTCACCGTATGGGAAAATTTAACTCACCGGACGAGTTTCAATGGAAAATACTTGTAAAATAACCTCTTTGGGTGGGAAAATATCGAGAACCTCATCACCTTGATTAGTCTCACGGGAAAACTCAGTCACATGAGGGGAAAACTTAGTCACTAAGGAATTAGTGTCATGGGAAAAATGAGTCACCGGATTGGAAAACCTTAGTCAATGGACTAGTTTCATTGGCATAACCTAGTAATTAACCTCTTTGTGTTGGAATAACTCGAAAACCTGGCCACTGTGAGTAATCTCATGGGAAAACTCAGCCACAGGAGGGGGAAACTTAGTCACTAAGGAATTAGTGCCATGGGACTAATGAGTCAACTAATGCGAAAAGCTTAGTCACCGAACGAGTTTCAATGGAAAATACTTGTAAAATAACCTCTTTGTGTGGGAAAAACTCGAGAACCTCATCACCTTGACTAGTCTCACGGGAAAACTCAGTCACATGAGGGGAAAACTTAGTCACTAAGAAATTAGTGTCATGGGAAAAATGAGTCACCGGATGGGAAAACCTTAGTCAATGGACTAGTTTCAATGGTAAAACCTAGTAAAATAACCTCTTTGTGTTGGAATAACTCGAAAACCTGACCACTGTGAGTAGTCTCATGGGAAAACTCAGCCACAGGAGGGGGAAACTTAGTCACTAAGGAATTAGTGCCATGGGACTAATGAGTCAACTAATGGGAAAACCTAAGTCACCGAACGAGTTTCCATGGCAAATCCTAGTAAAGTAACATCTTTGTGTGGGAAAAACTAGAAAACCTTGTCACTGTGAGTAGTCTCATCGGAAAACTCAGTCGCGGGAGGGGAAAACATAGTCACAAAGGAATTCGTGTCATGGAAAAACTGAGTCACCGTATGCGAAAACCTTAGTCACCGAACGAGTTTCAATGGAAAATACTTGTAAAATAACCTCTTTGGGTGGGAAAATATCGAGAACCTCATCACCTTGACTAGTCTCACGGGAAAACTCAGTCACGTGAGGGGAAAACTTAGTCACTAAGGAATTAGTGTCATGGGAAAAATGAGTCACCGGATTGGAAAACCTTAGTCAATGGACTAGTTTCATTGGCAAAACCTAGTAATTAACCTCTTTGTGTTGGAATAACTAGAAAACCTGGCCACTGTGAGTAATCTCATGGGAAAACTCAGCCACAGGAGGGGGAAACCTAGTCACTAAGGAATTAGTGCCATGGGACTAATGAGTCAACTAATGGGGAAACCTTAGTCACCGAACGAGTTTCCATGGCAAATCCTAGTAAAATAACCTCTTTGTGTGGGAAAAACTAGAAAACCTTGTCACTGTGAGTAGTCTCATCGGAAAACTTAGTCACAAAGGAATTCGTGTCATGGAAAAAATGAGTCACCGGATGGGAAATATTTACTCACCAGACGAGTTTCAACGGAAAATTCTTGTAAAATAACCTCTTTGTGTGGGAAAAACTCGAGAACCTCATCACCTTGACTAGTCTCACGGGAAAACTCAGAAAACCTTAGTCAATGGACTAGTTTCAATGGCAAAACCTAGTAAAATAACCTCTTTGTGTTGGAATAACTCGAAAACCTGGCCACTGTGAGTAGTCTCATAGGAAAACTCAGCCACAGGAGGGGGAATCTTAGTCACTAAGGAATTAGTGCCATGGAGTAGACTAATGAGTCAACTAATGCGAAAACCTTAGTCACTGAACGAGTTTCCATGGCAAATCCTAGTAAAATAACCTCTTTTTATGTGAAAAACAAGAAAACCTTGTCACTGTAAGTACTCTAATCGGAAAACTCAGTCGCAGGATGGGAAAACTTAGTCACAAAGGAATTCGTTTTATAGAAAAAATGAGTCACCGGATGGGAAAATTTTACTCACAGGACGAATTTCAATGGGAAATACTTGTAAAATAACCTCTTTGTGTGGGAAAAACTCGAAAACCTCATCCCCTTGACTAGTCTCACGGGAAAACTCAGTCACGTGAGGGGAAAACTTAGTCACTAAGAATTTAGTGTCATGGGAAAAATGAGTCACCGGATGGGAAAACCTTAGTCAATGGACTAGTTTCAATGGCAAAACCTAGTAAAACAACCTCTTTGTGTTGGAATAACTCGAAAACCTTGCCACGGTGAGTAGTCTCACGGAAAAACTCAGCCACAGGAGGGGGAAACTTAGTCACTAAGGAATTAGTGCCATGGGACTAATGAGTCAACTAATGGGAAAACCTTAGTCACCGAACGAGTTTCCATACCAAATCCTAGTAAAGTAACATCTTTGTGTGGGAAAAACAAGAAAACCTTGTCAGTGTGAGTAGTCTCATTGGAAAACTCAGTCGCGGGAGAGGAAATTTAGTCACAAAGGAATTTGTGTCATGGAAAAATTGAGTCAATGGATGGGAAAATTTTACTCACCGGACGAGTTTCAATGGAAAATACCTGTAAAATAACCTCTTTGTGTGGGAAAAACTCGAGAACCTCATCACCTTGACTAGTCTCACGGGAAAACTCAGTCACGTGAGGGGAAAACTTAGTCACTAAGGAATTAGAGTCATGGGAAAAATGAGTCACCGGATGGGAAAACCTTAGTCAATGGACTAGTTTCAATGGCAAAACCTAGTAAAATAACCTCTTTGTGTTGGAATAACTCGAAAACCTGGCCACTGTAAGTACTCTCATGGGAAAACTCAGCCATAGGAGGGGGAAACTTAGTCATTAAGGAATTAGTGCCATGGGACTAATGAGTCAACTAACGCGAAAACCTTAGTCACCGAACGAGTTTCCATGGCAAATCCTAGTAAAGTAACATCTTTGTGTGGGAAAAAATAGAAAACCTTTTCACCGTGAGTAGTCTCATCAGAAAACTCAGCCACAGGAGGGGAAAACATAGACACAAAGTAATTCGTGTCATGGAAAAAATGAGTCACCGGATGGGAAAATTTTACTCACCAGACGAGTTTTAACGGAAAATTCTTCTAAAATAACCTCTTTGTGTGGGAAAAACTCGAGAACCTCATCACCTTGACTAATTTCACGCGAAAACTCAGTCACGTGAGGGGAAAACTTAGTGACTAAGGAATTAGTGTCATGGGAAAAATGAGTCACCGGATGGGAAAACCTTAGTCAATGGACTAGTTTCAATGGCAAAACCTAGTAAAATAACCTCTTTGTGTTGGAATAACTCGAAAACCTGGCCACTGTGAGTAGTCTCATAGGAAAACTCAGCCACAGGAGGGAGAAACTTAGTCACTAAGGAATTAGTGCCATGGGACTAATGAGTCAACTAATGGGAAAACCTTAGTCACCGAACGAGTTTCCACGGCAAATCCTAGTAAATTAACCTCTTTGTGTGGGAAAAACTAGAAAACCTTGTCACTGTGAGTAGTCTCATCGGAAAACTCAGTCGCGGGAAAATTTTACTCACCAAACGAGTTTCAATGGATAATACTTGTAAAATAACCTCTTTGTGTGGGAAAAACTCGAGAACCTCATCATCACCTTGACTAGTCTCACGGGAAAACTCAGTCACGTGACGGGAAAACTTAGTCACTAAGGAATTAGTGTCATGGGAAAAATGAGTCCCCGGATGGGAAAACCTTAGTCAATGGACTAGTTCAATGGTAAAACCTAGTAAAATAACATCTTTGTGTTGGAATAACTCGAAAACCTGGCCACTATGAGTAGTCTCATTGGAAAACTCAGCCACAGGAGGGGGAAACTTAGTCACGCGAGGGGAAAACTTAGTCACTAAGGATTTAGTGTCATGGGAAAAATGAGTCACCGGATGGGAAAAGCTTAGTCAATGGACTAGTTTCAATGGCAAAACCTAGTAAAATAACCTCTTTGTATTGGAATAACTAGAAAACCTTGCCACTGTGAGTAGCCTCATGGTTAAACTAAGCCACAGGAGGGGGAAACATAGTCACTAAGGAATTTGTGCCATGGGACTAATGAGTCAACTAATGGGAAAACCTTAGTCACTGAACGAGTTTCCACGGCAAATCCTAGTAAAATAACCTCTTTATGTGGGAAAAACTAGATAACCTTGTCACTGTGAGTAGTCTCATCGGAAAACTCAGCCGCTGGAGGGGAAAACTTAGTCACAAAGGAATTCGTGTCATGGAAAAAATGAGTCACCGGATGGGAAAATTTTACTCACCAGACGAGTTTCAATGGAAAGTACTTATAAAATAATCTCTTTGTGTGGGTAAAACTCGAGAACCTCATCACCTTGACTAGTCTCACGGGAAAACTCAGTCACACGAGGGGAAAACTTAGTCGCTAAGGAATTAGTGTCATGGGAAAAATGAGTCACCGGATGGGAACACCGTAGTCAATGGACTAGTTTCAATGGCAAAACCTAGTAAAGTAACCTCTTTGTGTTGGAATAACTCGAAAACCTAGCCACTGTGAGTTGTCTCATGGGAAAACTCAGCCACAGGAGGGGGAAACTTAGTCACTAAGGAATTAGTGCCTTAGGACTAATGAGTCAACTAATGGAAAAACTTAGTCACCGAACGAGTTTCCATGGCAAATCCTAGTAAAATAACCTCTTTGTGTGGGAAAAACTAGAAAACCTTGTCACTGTGAGTAGTCTCATCGGAAAACTCAGCCGCAGGAGGGGAAAACTTAGTCACAAAGGAATTCGTGTCATGGAAAAAATGAGTCACCGGATGGGAAAATTTTACTCACCGGACGAGTTTCAATGGAAAGTACTTGTAAAATAACCTCTTTGTGTGGGAAAAACTCGAGAACCTCATCACCTTGACTAGTCTCACGCGAAAACTCAGTCACACGAGGGGAAAACTTAGTCACTAAGGAATTAGTGTCATGGGAAAAATGAGTCACCGGAAGGGAAAACCTTAGTCAATGGACTAGTTTCAATGGCAAAACCTAGTAAAGTAACCTCTTTCTGTTGGAATAACTCGAAAACCTAGCCACTGTGAGTAGTCTCATGGGAAAACTCAGCCACAGGAGGGGGGAACTTAGTCACTAAGGAATTAGTGCCATGGGACTAATGTGTCAACTAATGGGAAAACCTTAGTCACCGAACGAGTTTCCATGGCAAATCCTAGTAAATTTAGCTCTTTGTGTGGGAAAAACTAGAAAACCTTGTCACTGTGAGTAGTCACATCAGAAAACTCAGTCGCAGGAGGGGAAGACTTAGTCACAAAGGAAATCGTGTCATGGAAAAAATGAGTCATCGGATGGGAAAATTTTACTCACCGGACGTGTTTCAATGGAAAATACTAGTAAAATAACCTCTTTGAGTGGGAAAAACTCGAGAACCTCATCACCTTGACTTGTCTCACGGGAAAACTTTGTCACTTGAGGGGAAAACTTAGTCACTAAGGAATAAGTGTCATGGAAAAAATGAGTCACCGGATGGGAAAACCTTAGTCAATGGACTAGTTTCAAGGGAAAAACCTAGTCAAATAACCTCTTTGTGTTGGAATAACTCGAAAACCTGACCACTGTGAGTAGTCTCATGGGAAAACTCAGCCACAGGAGGGGGAAACTTAGTCACTAAGGAATTAGTGCCATGGGACTAATGAGTCAACTAATGGGAAAACCTTAGTCACCGAACGAGTTTCCATGGCAAATCCTAGTAAAATAACCTCTTTGTGTGGGAAAAACTAGAAAACCTTGTCACTGTGAGTATTCTCATCGGAACACTCAGTCGCAGGAGGGGAAGACTTAGTCACAAAGGAAGTCGTGTCATGGAAAAAATGAGTCACCGGATGGGAAATTTTTTCTCACCGGACGGCTTTCAATGGAAAATACTTGTAAAATAACCTCTTTGTGTGGGAAAAACTCGAGAACCTCATCACCTTGACTAGTCTCACGGGAAAACTTAGTCACACGAGGGGAAAATTTAGTCACTAAGGAATTAGTGTCATGGGACTAATGTGTCAACTAATGGGAAAACCTTAGTCACCGAACGAGTTTCCATGGCAAATCCTTCTAAAATAACCTCTTTGTGTGAGAAAAGGTAGAAAACCTTGTCACTGTGAGTAGTCTAATCGGAAAACTCAGCAGCAGGAGGGGAAAACTTAGTCACAAAGGAATTCGTGTCATGGAAAAAAAGGAGTCACTTGATGGGCAAATTTTACTCACCGGACGAGTATAAATGGAAAATACTTTTAAAATAACCTCTTTGTGTCGGAAAAACTCGAGAACCTCATCACCTTGACTAGTCTCACGGGAAAACTCAGTCACACGAGGGGAAAACTTAGTCACTAAGGAATTAGTGTCATGGGAAAAATGAGTCATCGGATGGGAAAACATTAGTCAATGGACTAGTTTCAATGGCAAAACCTAGTAAAGTAACCTCTTTCTGTTGGAATAACTCGAAAACCTAGCCACTGTGAGTAGTCTCATGGGAAAACTCAGCCACAGGAGGGGGGAACTTAGTCACTAAGGAATTAGTGCCATGGGACTAATGTGTCAACTAATGGGAAAACCTTAGTCACCGAACGAGTTTCCATGGCAAATCCTAGTAAATTTAGCTCTTTGTGTGGGAAAAACTAGAAAACCTTGTTACTGTGAGTAGTCACATCGGAAAACTCAGTCGCAGGAGGGGAAGACTTAGTCACAAAGGAAATCGTGTCATGGAAAAAATGAGTCATCGGATGGGAAAATTTTACTCACCGGACGAGTTTCAATGGAAAATACTAGTAAAATAACCTCTTTGAGTGGGAAAAACTCGAGAACCTCATCACCTTGACTTGTCTCACGGGAAAACTTTGTCACTTGAGGGGAAAACTTAGTCACTAAGGAATAAGTGTCATGGAAAAAATGAGTCACCGGATGGGAAAACCTTAGTCAATGGACTAGTTTCAAGGGCAAAACCTAGTCAAATAACCTCTTTGTGTTGGAATAACTCGAAAACCTGACCACTGTGAGTAGTCTCATGGGAAAACTCAGCCACAGGAGGGGGAAACTTAGTCACTAAGGAATTAGTGCCATGGGACTAATGAGTCAACTAATGGGAAAACCTTAGTCACCGAACGAGTTTCCATGGCAAATCCTAGTAAAATAACCTCTTTGTGTGCGAAAAACTAGAAAACCTTGTCACTGTGAGTATTCTCATCGGAACACTCAGTCGCAGGAGGGGAAGACTTAGTCACAAAGGAAGTCGTGTCATGGAAAAAATGAGTCACCGGATGGGAAATTTTTTCTCACCGGACGGTTTTCAATGGAAAATACTTGTAAAATAACCTCTTTGTGTTGGAAAAACTCGAGAACCTCATCACCTTGACTAGTCTCACGGGAAAACTTAGTCACACGAGGGGAAAATTTAGTCACTAAGGAATTAGTGTCATGGGACTAATGTGTGAACTAATGGGAAAACCTTAGTCACCGAACGAGTTTCCATGGCAAATCCTTGTAAAATAACCTCTTTGTGTGAGAAAAGGTAGAAAACCTTGTCACAGTGAGTAGTCTAATCGGAAAACTCAGCAGCAGGAGGGGAAAACTTAGTCACAAAGGAATTCGTGTCATGGAAAAAAAGGAGTCACTGGATGGGCAAATTTTACTCACCGGACGAGTATAATTGGAAAATAATTTTAAAATAACCTCTTTGTGTCGGAAAAACTCGAGAACCTCATCACCTTGACTAGTCTCACGGGAAAACTCAGTCACACGAGGGGAAAACTTAGTCACTAAGGAATTAGTGTCATGGGAAAAATGAGTCATCGGATGGGAAAACATTAGTCAATGGACTAGTTTCAATGGCAAAACCTAGTAAAGTAACCTCTTTCTGTTGGAATAACTCGAAAACCTAGCCACTGTGAGTAGTCTCATGGGAAAACTCAGCCACAGGAGGGGGGAACTTAGTCACTAAGGAATTAGTGCCATGGGACTAATGTGTCAACTAATGGGAAAACCTTAGTCACCGAACGAGTTTCCATGGCAAATCCTAGTAAATTTAGCTCTTTGTGTGGGAAAAACTAGAAAACCTTGTCACTGTGAGTAGTCACATCGGAAAACTCAGTCGCAGGAGGGGAAGACTTAGTCACAAAGGAAATCGTGTGATGGAAAAAATGAGTCATCGGATGGGAAAATTTTACTCACCGGACGAGTTTCAATGGAAAATACTAGTAAAATAACCTCTTTGAGTGGGAAAAACTCGAGAACCTCATCACCTTGACTTGTCTCACGGGAAAACTTTGTCACTTGAGGGGAAAACTTAGTCACTAAGGAATAAGTGTCATGGAAAAAATGAGTCACCGGATGGGAAAACCTTAGTCAATGGACTAGTTTCAAGGGCAAAACCTAGTCAAATAACCTCTTTGTGTTGGAATAACTCGAAAACCTGACCACTGTGAGTAGTCTCATGGGAAAACTCAGCCACAGGAGGGGGAAACTTAGTCACTAAGGAATTAGTGCCATGGGACTAATGAGTCAACTAATGGGAAAACCTTAGTCACCGAACGAGTTTCCATGGCAAATCCTAGTAAAATAACCTCTTTGTGTGGGAAAAACTAGAAAACCTTGTCACTGTGAGTATTCTCATCGGAACACTCAGTCGCAGGAGGGGAAGACTTAGTCACAAAGGAAGTCGTGTCATGGAAAAAATGAGTCACCGGATGGGAAATTTTTTCTCACCGGACGGTTTTCAATGGAAAATACTTGTAAAATAACCTCTTTGTGTGGGAAAAACTCGAGAACCTCATCACCTTGACTAGTCTCACGGGAAAACTTAGTCACACGAGGGGAAAATTTAGTCACTAAGGAATTAGTGTCATGGGACTAATGTGTCAACTAATGGGAAAACCTTAGTCACCGAACGAGTTTCCATGGCAAATCCTTGTAAAATAACCTCTTTGTGTGAGAAAAGGTAGAAAACCTTGTCACAGTGAGTAGTCTAATCGGAAAACTCAGCAGCAGGAGGGGAAAACTTAGTCACAAAGGAATTCGTGTCATGGAAAAAAAGGAGTCACTGGATGGGCAAATTTTACTCACCGGACGAGTATAATTGGAAAATAATTTTAAAATAACCTCTTTGTGTCGGAAAAACTCGAGAACCTCATCACCTTGACTAGTCTCACGGGAAAACTCAGTCACACGAGGGGAAAACTTAGTCACTAAGGAATTAGTGTCATGGGAAAAATGAGTCATCGGATGGGAAAACATTAGTCAATGGACTAGTTTCAATGGCAAAACCTAGTAAAGTAACCTCTTTCTGTTGGAATAACTCGAAAACCTAGCCTCTGTGAGTAGTCTCATGGGAAAACTCAGCCACAGGAGGGGGGAACTTAGTCACTAAGGAATTAGTGCCATGGGACTAATGTGTCAACTAATGGGAAAACCTTAGTCACCGAACGAGTTTCCATGGCAAAACCTAGTAAATTTAGCTCTTTGTGTGGGAAAAACTAGAAAACCTTGTCACTGTGAGTAGTCACATCGGAAAACTCAGTCGCAGGAGGGGAAGACTTAGTCACAAAGGAAATCGTGTGATGGAAAAAATGAGTCATCGGATGGGAAAATTTTACTCACCGGACGAGTTTCAATGGAAAATACTAGTAAAATAACCTCTTTGAGTGGGAAAAACTCGAGAACCTCATCACCTTGACTTGTCTCACGGGAAAACTTTGTCACTTGAGGGGAAAACTTAGTCACTAAGGAATAAGTGTCATGGAAAAAATGAGTCACCGGATGGGAAAACCTTAGTCAATGGACTAGTTTCAAGGGCAAAACCTAGTCAAATAACCTCTTTGTGTTGGAATAACTCGAAAACCTGACCACTGTGAGTAGTCTCATGGGAAAACTCAGCCACAGGAGGGGGAAACTTACTCACTAAGGAATTAGTGCCATGGGACTAATGAGTCAACTAATGGGAAAACCTTAGTCACCGAACGAGTTTCCATGGCAAATCCTAGTAAAATAACCTCTTTGTGTGGGAAAAACTAGAAAACCTTGTCACTGTGAGTATTCTCATCGGAATACTCAGTCGCAGGAGGGGAAGACTTAGTCACAAAGGAAGTCGTGTCATGGAAAAAATGAGTCACCGGATGGGAAATTTTTTCTCACCGGACGGTTTTCAATGGAAAATACTTGTAAAATAACCTC
This sequence comes from Acmispon strigosus, assembly GCA_030819835.1. NCBI lineage: Eukaryota > Viridiplantae > Streptophyta > Magnoliopsida > Fabales > Fabaceae > Acmispon > Acmispon strigosus. The sequence continues at coordinate 17,616,521 of JAUAMA010000004.1, read as the reverse complement.
TTTGTGTGGGAAAAACTCGAGAACCTCATCACCTTGACTAGTCTCACGGGAAAACTTAGTCACACGAGGGGAAAATTTAGTCACTAAGGAATTAGTGTCATGGGACTAATGTGTCAACTAATGGGAAAACCTTAGTCACCGAACGAGTTTCCATGGCAAATCCTTGTAAAATAACCTCTTTGTGTGAGAAAAGGTAGAAAACCTTGTCACTGTGAGTAGTCTAATCGGAAAACTCAGCAGCAGGAGGGGAAAACTTAGTCACAAAGGAATTCGTGTCATGGAAAAAAAGGAGTCACTGGATGGGCAAATTTTACTCACCGGACGAGTATAATTGGAAAATACTTTTAAAATAACCTCTTTGTGTCAGAAAAACTCGAGAACCTCATCACCTTGACTAGTCTCACGGGAAAACTCAGTCACACGAGGGGAAAACTTAGTCACTAAGGAATTAGTGTCATGGGAAAAATGAGTCATCGTATGGGAAAACCTTAGTCAATGGACTAGTTTCAATGGCAAAACCTAGTAAAGTAACCTCTTTCTGTTGGAATAACTCGAAAACCTAGCCACTGTGAGTAGTCTCATGGGAAAACTCAGCCACAGGAGGGGGAAACTTAGTCACTAAGGAATTAGTGCCATGGGACTAATGAGTCAACTAATGGGAAAACCTTAGTCACCGAACGAGTTTCCATGGCAAATCCTAGAAAATTTAGCTCTTTGTGTGGGAAAAACTAGAAAACCTTGTCACTGTGAGTAGTCTCATCGGAAAACTCAGCCGCAGGAGGGGAAGACTTAGTCACAAAGGAATTCGTGTCATGGAAAAAATTAGTCACTGGATAGGCAAACTTTACTCACCGGACGAGTTTCAATGGAAAATACTTGTAAAATAACCTCTTTGTGTGGGAAAAACTCGAGAACCTCATAACCTTGACTAGTCTCACGGGAAAACTCAGTCACATGAGGGGAAAACTTCGTCACTAAGGAATTAGTGTCATGGGAAAAATGAGTCACCGGATGGGAAAACCATAGTCAATGGACTAGTTTCAATGGCAAAACCTAGTAAAATAACCTCTTTGTGTTGGAATAACTCGAAAACCTGCCCACTGTGAGTAGTCTCATGGGAAAACTCAGCCACAGGAGGGGGAAACTTAGTCACTAAGGAATTAGCGCCATGGTACTAATGAGTCAACTAATGGGAAAACCTTTGTCACCGAACGAGTTTCCATGGCAAATCCTAGTAAAGTAACCTCTTTGTGTGGGGAAAACTAGAAAACCTTGTCACTCGGAGTAGTCTTATCGGAAATCTCAGTCGCAGGAGGCAAAAACTTAGTCACCAAGGAATTCGTATCATGGAAAAAACTAGTCACCGGATGGGAAAATTTTACTCACCGGCCGAGTTTCAATGGAAAATACTTGTAAAATAACCTCTTTGTGTGGGAAAAACTCGAGTACCTCATCATCTTGACTAGTCTCACGGGAAAATTCAGTCACATGAGGGGAAAACTTAGTCACTAAGGAATTAGTGTCATGGGAAAAATGAGTCACCGGATAGGAAAACCTTAGTCAATGGACTAGTTTCATTGGCAAAACCTAGTAAAATAACCTCTTTATGTTGGAATAACTCGAAAACCTGGCCACTGTGAGTAGTCTCATGGGAAAACTCAGCCACAGGAGAGGGAAACTTAGTCACTAAGGAAATAGTGCCATGGGACTAATGAGTCAACTAATGGGAAAACCTTAGTCACGGAACGAGTTTCCATGGCAAATCCTAGTAAAGTAACCTCTTTGTGTGGGTAAAACTAGAAAACCTTGTCTCTCGGAGTAGTCTCTTCGGAAAACTCAGTCGCAGGAGGGGAAAACTTAGTCACAAAGGAATTCGTGTCATGGAAAAAATTAGTCACCGGATGGGAAAGTTTTACTCACCGGACGAGTTTCAATTGAAAATACTTGTAAAATAACCTCTTTGTGTGGGAAAAACTCGAGAACCTCATCATCTTGACTAGTCTCACGGGAAAACTCAGTCACATGAGGGGAAAACTTAGTCACTAAGGAATTAGTGTCATGGGAAAAATGAGTCACCGGATGGGAAAACCTTAGTCAATGGACTAGTTTCAATGGCAAAACCTAGTAAAATAACCTCTTTATGTTGGAATAACTCGATAACCTGGCCACTGTGAGTAGTCTCATGGGAAAACTCTGCCACAGGAGGGGGAAACTTAGTCACTAAGGAATTAGTGCCATGGGACTAATGAGTCAACTAATGGGAAAACCTTAGTCACTGAACAAGTTTCCATGGCAAATCCTAGTAAAGTAACCTCTTTGTGTGGGTAAAACTAGAAAACCTTGTCTCTCGGAGTAGTCTCTTCGGAATACTCAGTCGCAGGAGGGGAAAACTTAGTCACAAAGGAATTCGTGTCATGGAAAAAATTAGTCACCGGATGGGAAAATTTTACTCACCGGACGAGTTTCAATTGAAAATACTTGTAAAATAACCTCTTTGTGTGGGAAAAACTCGAGAACCGCATCATCTTGACTAGTCTCACGGGAAAACTCAGTCACATGAGGGGAAAACTTAGTCACTAAGGAATTAGTGTCATGGGAAAAATGAGTCACCGGATGGGAAAACCTTAGTCAATGGACTAGTTTCAATGGCAAAACCTAGTAAAATAACCTCTTTGTGTTGGAATAACTCGAAAACCTGCCCACTGTGAGTAGTCTCATGGGAAAACTCAGCCACAGGAGGGGGAAACTTAGTCACTAAGGAATTAGTGCCATGGGACTAATGAGTCAACTAATGGGAAAACCTTTGTCACCGAACGAGTTTCCATGGCAAATCCTAGTAAAGTAACCTCTTTGTGTGGGGAAAACTAGAAAACCTTGTCACTCGGAGTAGTCTCATCGGAAAACTCAGTCGCAGGACGGGAAAACTTAGTCACAAAGGAATTCGTGTCATGGAAAAAATTAGTCACCGGATGGGAAAATTTTACTCACCGGACGAGTTTCAATGGAAAATACTTGTAAAATAACCTCTTTGTGTGGGAAAAACTCGAGAACCTCATCACCTTGACTAGTCTCACGGGAAAACTTAGTCACACGAGGGGAAAATTTAGTCACTAAGGAATTAGTGTCATGGGACTAATGTGTCAACTAATGGGAAAACCTTAGTCACCGAACGAGTTTCCATGGCAAATCCTTGTAAAATAACCTCTTTGTGTGAGAAAAGGTAGAAAACCTTGTCACTGTGAGTAGTCTAATCGGAAAACTCAGCAGTAGGAGGGGAAAACTTAGTCACAAAGGAATTCGTGTCATGGAAAAAACGGAGTCACTGGATGGGCAAATTTTACTCACCGGAAGAGTATAAATGGAAAATACTTTTAAAATAACCTCTTTGTGTCGGAAAAACTCGAGAACCTCATCACCTTGACTAGTCTCACGGGAAAACTCAGTCACACGAGGGGAAAACTTAGTCACTAAGGAATTAGTGTCATGGGAAAAATGAGTCATCGGATGGGAAAACATTAGTTAATGGACTAGTTTCAATGGAAAAACCTAGTAAAGTAACCTCTTTCTGTTGGAATAACTCGAAAACCTAGCCACTGTGAGTAGTCTCATGGGAAAACTCAGCCACAGGAGGGGGGAACTTAGTCACTAAGGAATTAGTGCCATGGGACTAATGTGTCAACTAATGGGAAAACCTTAGTCACCGAACGAGTTTCCATGGCAAATCCTAGTAAATTTAGCTCTTTGTGTGGGAAAAACTAGAAAACCTTGTCACTGTGAGTAGTCACATCGGAAAACTCAGTCGCAGGAGGTGATAGAGGAAATCGCAAGTGTACGATTAAACTATCGCGTAATGTAAAAGATTATCGAACCCAAGGGATAGGTGTTCTTATTATTATATAATTTAGTACTTGTGCAAAGAAAATAAAATGATATGGTTGATGTTTGGTTTATGACAAGAAGAGAGTAATAGCATAAAATAATAAAGCAAATAAGATGAGAAAATTTAAGCTCTTGGGTTGATTTACATAATTTATAAAACATGCTAGAAAACTCCTACTAAATTTCTGAATTTTAAATTCATATTCATGGTGCTATAGCCTAAATTTCTACATCCTAATAGCCTTAAGAAATGTAGAACTTTCTTACCTAATTACTAGCTCCATAGCCTTGGTTATTAGTTAATTAGAGAAGAAGATGAAGAAAGAATTCGGGCCAACACAAAGCTACGTCCATCCTTATAGCCTTAAGAAATGTATACTTATAACTTTTTCTATTTCCTATTTCCCTTACTACTTACCAAATGGCCTTATGAATAAGTAGAAAGCATGAAATCTTTTGCGCATAAAGATTAATGAAGAACAAAGAAATAAAACATGAATAGAAGATATTATTCAGCAATGTAAAAGAAAACTAGAACATGAATTATAAATTAAAACAACCCAAAAACTTAAAAGAAGAATTAGCCAAGCATGGCTAAAAGAATCATTGAATTACCCTGGATAGGAGCTCAAGTTTGGCTTCCCACAATTCCTAGGAACAATGATCCTTGAGGGAGAAAGAGAGAATACTTGTTGTATTCTAAGAAGGTGTGTCTTACAAGTGAAGAAAAGGGTCCTATTTATAGTAAAATTCCAGCCTCCAGCGCTTGAGCGCTGGCATTCCCAACGCATGGGCGCTAGGATGCATTAAAAATCCACTTTCTGTCCGAGGCCCAGCGCTTGAGCGCTGGCTTTCCAACGCTTGGGCGCTGGGTCAATATCTGACTCATCATCTAGTCAGAACCCCAGCGCTGGAGCGCTGGGATCCCAACGCTGGAGCGTTGGGACACTGCTTCTTCATCTTCAAGCTTTTCCTTCCTTCTTCATTCATGGTAGTGGGTTTTGATGGCCATAAAATGCCACTACTCAGCCTTGTTTAATTCTGAAACCCTTCCTCCACTAACATCAATTCCTTTAAACATTTTTTCCATGTGCTAAATTAGAGAGTGATTCTTCATATTCTTCTTTTTCACTTTGGTCCTCCCTTGGTTAGCACTTCATTTCAAGCCCTCCTATTCTCTCAATCTTCACTTTAAGTCCTCCACTCTTGAACTTTCACAATTTGGTCCCTGACTTCCTGAAACTTTACATATTGGTCCCTGGACAAAAATGATAACTAAACCAACTTTTTCTAAAAATACAAAATAACTAGAAAAATTCCTAAAAATATAAAATAAAGCTAGAAAATCTAATAAAATCTAATCTACATGCAAAATGAAAAATAAATAGAAAATCTATATAAAAAGATTAAAAAACCTATATGTGACTCAAAAATAATAAAATAAAAAGACTAAAAATAGCCTAAAAACATCATATAAAATCCACTCATCAGGAGGGGAAGACTTAGTCACAAAGGAAATCGTGTCATGGAAAAAATGAGTCATCGGATGGGAAAATTTTACTCACCGGACGAGTTTCAATGGAAAATACTAGTAAAATAACCTCTTTGAGTGGGAAAAACTCGAGAACCTCATCACCTTGACTTGTCTCACGGGAAAACTTTGTCACTTGAGGGGAAAACTTAGTCACTAAGGAATAAGTGTCATGGAAAAAATGAGTCACCGGATGGGAAAACCTTAGTCAATGGACTAGTTTCAAGGGCAAAACCTAGTCAAATAACCTCTTTGTGTTGGAATAACTCGAAAACCTAACCACTGTGAGTAGTCTCATTGGAAAACTCAGCCACAGGAGGGGGAAACTTAGTCACTAAGGAATTAGTGCCATGGGACTAATGAGTCAACTAATGGGAAAACCTTAGTCACCGAACGAGTTTCCATGGCAAATCTTAGTAAAATAACCTCTTTGTGTGGGAAAAACTAGAAAACCTTGTCACTGTGAGTATTCTCATCGGAACACTCAGTCGCAGGAGGGGAAGACTTAGTCACAAAGGAAGTCGTGTCATGGAAAAAATGAGTCACCGGATGAGAAATTTTTTCTCACCGGACGGTTTTCAATGGAAAATACTTGTAAAATAACCTCTTTGTGTGGGAAAAACTCGAGAACCTCATCACCTTGACTAGTCTCACGGGAAAACTTAGTCACACGAGGGGAAAATTTAGTCACTAAGGAATTAGTGTCATGGGACTAATGTGTCAACTAATGGGAAAACCTTAGTCACCGAACGAGTTTCCATGGCAAATCCTTGTAAAATAACCTCTTTGTGTGGGAAAAACTAGAAAACCTTGTCACTGTGAGTAGTCTAATCAGAAAACTCAGCAGCAGGAGGGGAAAACTTAGTCACAAAGGAATTCGTGTCATGGAAAAAATGAGTCACTGGATGGGCAAATTTTACTCACCGGACGAGTATAAATGGAAAATACTTTTAAAATAACCTCTTTGTGTCGGAAAAACCCGAGAACCTCATCACACTGACTAGTCTCACGGGAAAACTCAGTCACACGAGGGGAAAACTTAGTCACTAAGGAATTAGTGTCATGGGAAAAATGAGTCATCGGATGGGAAAACCTTAGTCAATGGACTAGTTTCAATGGCAAAACCTAGTAAAGTAACCTCTTTCTGTTGGAATAACTCGAAAACCTAGCCACTGTGAGTAGTCTCATGGGAAAACTCAGCCACAGGAGGGGGAAACTTAGTCACTAAGGAATTAGTGCCATGGGACTAATGAGTCAACTAATGGGAAAACCTTAGTCACCGAACGAGTTTCCATGGCAAATCCTAGTAAATTTAGCTCTTTGTGTGGGAAAAACTAGAAAACCTTGTCACTGTGAGTAGTCTCATCGGAAAACTCAGCCGCAGGAGGGGAAGACTTAGTCACAAAGGAATTCGTGTCATGGAAAAAATTAGTCACTGGATAGGCAAACTTTACTCACCGGACGAGTTTCAATGGAAAATACTTGTAAAATAACCTCTTTGTGTGGGAAAAACTCGAGAACCTCATAACCTTGACTAGTCTCACGGGAAAACTCAGTCACACGAGGGGAAAACTTCGTCACTAAGGAATTAGTGTCATGGGAAAAATGAGTCAACGGATGGGAAAACCATAGTTAATGGACTAGTTTCAGTGGCAAAACCTAGTAAAATAACCTCTTTGTGTTGGAATAACTCGAAAACCTGCCCACTGTGAGTAGTCTCATGGGAAAACTCAGCCACAGGAGGGGGAAACTTAGTCACTAAGGAATTAGTGCCATGGTACTAATGAGTCAACTAATGGGAAAACCTTTGTCACCGAACGAGTTTCCATGGCAAATCCTAGTAAAGTAACCTCTTTGTGTGGGGAAAACTAGAAAACCTTGTCACTCGGAGTAGTCTTATCGGAAATCTCAGTCGCAGGAGGCGAAAACTTAGTCACCAAGGAATTCGTATCATGGAAAAAACTAGTCACCGGATGGGAAAATTTTACTCACCGGCCGAGTTTCAATGGAAAATACTTGTAAAATAACCTCTTTGTGTGGGAAAAACTCGAGTACCTCATCATCTTGACTAGTCTCACGGGAAAATTCAGTCACATGAGGGGAAAACTTAGTCACTAAGGAATTAGTGTCATGGGAAAAATGAGTCACCGGATAGGAAAACCTTAGTCAATGGACTAGTTTCATTGGCAAAACCTAGTAAAATAACCTCTTTATGTTGGAATAACTCGAAAACCTGGCCACTGTGAGTAGTCTCATGGGAAAACTCAGCCACAGGAGGGGGAAACTTAGTCACTAAGGAAATAGTGCCATGGGACTAATGAGTCAACTAATGGGAAAACCTTAGTCACGGAACGAGTTTCCATGGCAAATCCTAGTAAAGTAACCTCTTTGTGTGGGTAAAACTAGAAAACCTTGTCTCTCGGAGTAGTCTCTTCGGAAAACTCAGTCGCAGGAGGGGAAAACTTAGTCACAAAGGAATTCGTGTCATGGAAAAAATTAGTCACCGGATGGGAAAGTTTTACTCACCGGACGAGTTTCAATTGAAAATACTTGTAAAATAACCTCTTTGTGTGGGAAAAACTCGAGAACCTCATCATCTTGACTAGTCTCACGGGAAAACTCAGTCACATGAGGGGAAAACTTAGTCACTAAGGAATTAGTGTCATGGGAAAAATGAGTCACCGGATGGGAAAACCTTAGTCAATGGACTAGTTTCAATGGCAAAACCTAGTAAAATAACCTCTTTATGTTGGCATAACTCGATAACCTGGCCACTGTGAGTAGTCTCATGGGAAAACTCTGCCACAGGAGGAGGAAACTTAGTCACTAAGGAATTAGTGCCATGGGACTAATGAGTCAACTAATGGGACAACCTTAGTCACTGAACGAGTTTCCATGGCAAATCCTAGTAAAGTAACCTCTTTGTGTGGGTAAAACTAGAAAACCTTGTCTCTCGGAGTAGTCTCATCGGAAAACTCAGTCGCAGGAGGGGAAAACTTAGTCACAAAGGAATTCGTGTCATGGAAAAAATTAGTCACCGGATGGGAAAGTTTTACTCACCGGACGAGTTTCAATTGAAAATACTTGTAAAATAACCTCTTTGTGTGGGAAAAACTCGAGAACCTCATCATCTCAACTAGTCTCACGGGAAAACTCAGTCACATGAGGGGAAAACTTAGTCACTAAGGAATTAGTGTCATGGCAAAAAGGAGTCACCGGATGGGAAAACCTTAGTCAATGGACTAATTTCAATTGCACAACCTAGTAAAATGACCTCTTTGTGTTGGAATAACTCGAAAACCTGGCCACTGTGAGTAGTGTCATTGGAAAACTCAGCCACAGGAGGGGGAAACTTAGTCACTAAGGAATTAGTGCCATGGGACTAATGAGTCAACTAATGGCAAAACCTTAGTCACCGAACGAGTTTCCATGGCAAATCCTAGTAAATTTAGCTCTTTGTGTGGGAAAAACTAGAAAACCTTGTCACTGTGAGTAGTCACATCGGAAAACTCAGCAGCAGGAGGGGAAAACTTAGTCACAAAGGAATTCGTGTCATGGAAAAAATGAGTCACTGGATGGGCAAATTTTACTCGCCGGACGAGTATAAATGGAAAATACTTTTATAATAACCTCTTTGTGTCGGAAAAACTCCAGAACCTCATCACACTGACTAGTCTCACGGGAAAACTCAGTCACACGAGGGGAAAACTTAGTCACTAAGGAATTAGTGTCATGGGAAAAATGTGTCATCGGATGGGAAAACCTTAGTCAATGGACTAGTTTCAATGGCAAAACCTAGTAAAGTAACCTCTTTCTGTTGGAATAACTCGAAAACCTAGCCACTGTGAGTAGTCTCATGGGAAAATTCAGCCACAGGAGGGGGAAACTTAGTCACTAAGGAATTAGTGCCATGGGACTAATGTGTCAACTAATGGGAAAACCTTAGTCACCGAACGAGTTTCCATGGCAAATCCTAGTAAATTTAGCTCTTTGTGTGGGAAAAACTAGAAAACCTTGTCACTGTGAGTAGTCTCATCGGAAAACTCAGCCGCAGGAGAGGAAGACTTAGTCACAAAGGAATTCGTGTCATGGAAAAAATTAGTCACTGGATAGGCAAACTTTACTCACCAGACGAGTTTCAATGGAAAATACTTGTAAAATAACCTCTTTGTGTGGGAAAAACTCGAGAACCTCATAACCTTGACTAGTCTCACGGGAAAACTCAGTCACACGAGGGGAAAACTTCGTCACTAAGGAATTAGTGTCATGGGAAAAATGAGTCACCGGATGGGAAAACCATAGTCAATGGACTAGTTTCAATGGCAAAACCTAGTAAAATAACCTCTTTGTGTTGGAATAACTCGAAAACCTGCCCACTGTGAGTAGTCTCATGGGAAAACTCAGCCACAGGAGGGGGAAACTTAGTCACTAAGGAATTAGTGCCATGGTACTAATGAGTCAACTAATGGGAAAACCTTTGTCACCGAACGAGTTTCCATGGCAAATCCTATTAAAGTAACCTCTTTGTGTGGGGAAAACTAGAAAACCTTGTCACTCGGAGTAGTCTTATCTGAAATCTCAGTCGCAGGAGGCGAAAACTTAGTCACAAAGGAATTCGTATCATGGAAAAAATTAGTCACCGGATGGGAAAATTTTAATCACCGGCCGAGTTTCAATGGAAAATACTTGTAAAATAACCTCTTTGTGTGGGAAAAACTCGAGAATCTCATCACCTTGACTAGTCTCACTGGAAAACTCACTCACATGAGGGGGAAATTTAGTCACTAAGGAATTAGTGTCATGGCAAAAATGAGTCACCGGATTGGAAAACCTTAGTCAATGGACTAATTTCAATTGCACAACCTAGTAAAATGACCTCTTTGTGTTGGAATAACTCGAAAACCTGGCCATTGTGAGTAGTCTCATTGGAAAACTCAGCCACAGGAGGGGGAAACTTAGTCACTAAGGAATTAGTGCCATGAGACTAATGAGTCAACTAATGGCAAAACCTTAGTCACCGAACGAGTTTCCATTGCAAATCCTAGTAAAGTAACCTCTTTGTGTGGGAAAAACTAGAAAACCTTGTCACTGTGAGTAGTCTCATCGGAAAACTCAGCCGCAGGAGGGGAAAACTTAGTCACAAAGAAATTCGTGTCATGGAAAAAATGAGTCACCGGATGGGAAAATTTTACTCCCAGGACGAGTTTCAATGGAAAATACATGTAAAATAACCTCTTTGTGTGGGAAAAACTCGAGAACCTCATAACCTTGACTAGTCTCACGGGAAAACTCAGTCACACGAGGGGAAAACTTAGTAACTAAAGAATTAGTGTCATGGAAAAAATGAGTCACCGGATGTGAAAACTTTAGTCAATGGACTAGTTTCGATGGCAAAACCTAGTAAAATAACCTCTTTGTGTTGGAATAACTCGATAACCTGGCCACTGTGAGTAGTCTCATAGGAAAACTCTGCCACAGGAGGGGGAAACTTAGTCACTAAGGAGTTAGTGCCATGGGACTAATGAGTCAACTAATGGTGAAACCTTTGTCACTGAACGAGTTTCCATGGAAAATCCAAGTAAAGTAACCTCTTTGTGTGGGATAAACTAGAAAACCTTGTCACACGAAGTAGTCTCATCGGAAAACTCAGTCGCAGGAGGGGAAAACTTAGTCACTAAGGAATTAGTGTCATGGGAAAAATGAGTCATCGGATGGCAAAACCTAGTAAAGTAACCTCTTTCTGTTGGAATAACTCGAAAACCTAGCCACTGTGAGTAGTCTCATGGGAAAACTCAGCCACAAGAGGGGGAAACTTAGTCACTAAGGAATTAGTGCCATGGGACTAATGAGTCAACTAATGGGAAAACCTTAGTCACCGAACGAGTTTCCATGGCAAATCCTAGTAAATTTAGCTCTTTGTGTGGGAAAAACTAGAAAACCTTGTCACTGTGAGTAGTCTCATCGGAAAACTCAGCCGCAGGAGGGGAAGACTTAGTCACAAAGGAATTCGTGTCATGGAAAAAATTAGTCACTGGATAGGCAGACTTTACTCACCGGACGAGTTTCAATGGAAAATACTTGTAAAATAACCTCTTTGTGTGGGAAAAACTCGAGAACCTCATAACCTTATTTAGTTTCACGGGAAAACTCAGTCACACGAGGGGAAAACTTCTTCACTAAGGAATTAGTGTCATGGGAAAAATGAGTCACCGGATGGGAAAATTATAGTCAATGGACTAGTTTCAATGGCAAAACCTAGTAAAATAACCTCTTTGTGTTGGAATAACTCGAAAACCTGCCCACTGTGAGTAGTCTCATGGGAAAACTCAGCCACAGGAGGGGGAAACTTAGTCACTAACGAATTAGTGCCATGGTACTAATGAGTCAACTAATGGGAAAACCTTTGTCACCGAACGAGTTTCCATGGAAAATCCTAGTAAAGTAACCTCTTTGTGTGGGGAAAACTAGAAAACCTTGTCACTCGGAGTAGTCTTATCGGAAATCTCAGTCGCAGGAGGCGAAAACTTAGTCACAAAGGAATTCGTATCATGGAAAAAATTAGTCACCGGATGGGAAAATTTTAATCACCGGCCGAGTTTCAATGGAAAATACTTGTAAAATAACCTCTTTGTGTGGGAAAAACTCGAGTACCTCATCATCTTGACTAGTCTCACGGGAAAACTCAGTCACGTGAGGGGAAAACTTAGTCACTAAGGAATTAGTGTCATGGGAAAAATGAGTCACCGGATGGGAAAACCTTAGTCAATGGACTAGTTTCAATGGCAAAACCTAGTAAAATAACCTCTTTATGTTGGAATAACTCGAAAACCTGGCCACTGTGAGTAGTCTCATGGGAAAACTCAGCCACAGGAGGGGGAAAAGTAGTCACTACGGAATTTGTGCCATGGGACTAATGAGTCAACTAATGGGAAAACCTTAGTAACGGAATGAGTTTCCATAGCAAATCCTAGTAAAGTAACCTCTTTGTGTGGGTAAAACTAGAAAACCTTGTCTCTCGGAGTAGTCTCTTCGGAAAACTCAGTCGCAGGAGGGGAAAACTTAGTCACAAAGGAATTCGTGTCATGGAAAAAATTAGTCACCGGATGGGAAAACTTTACTCACCGGACGAGTTTCAATTGAAAATACTTGTAAAATAACCTCTTTGTGTGGGAAAAACTCGAGAACCGCATCATCTTGAGTAGTCTCACGGGAAAACTCAGTCACATGAGGGGAAAACTTAGTCACTAAGGAATTAGTGTCATGGGAAAAATGAGTCACCGGATGGGAAAACCTTAGTCAATGGACTAGTTTCAATGGCAAAACCTAGTAAAATAACCTCTTTGTGTTGGAATAGCTCGAAAACCTGCCCACTGTGAGTAGTATCATGGGAAAACTCAGCCACAGGATGGGGAAACTTAGTCACTAAGGAATTAGTGCCATGGTACTAATGAGTCAACTAATGGGAACACCTTTGTCACCGAACGAGTTTCCATGGCAAATCCTAGTAAAGTAACCTCTTTGTGTGGGGAAAACTAGAAAACCTTGTCACTCGGAGTAGTCTCATCGGAAAACTCAGTCGGAGGACGGGAAAACTTAGTCACAAAGGAATTTGTGTCATGGAAAAAATTAGTCACCGGATGGGAAAATTTTACTCACCGGACGAGTTTCAATGGAAAATACTTGTAAAATAACCTCTTTGTGTGGGAAAAACTCGAGAACCTCATCACATTGACTAGTCTCACGGGAAAACTCAGTCACGTGAGGGGAAAACTTAGTCACTAAGAAATTAGTGTCATGGGAAAAATGAGTCACCGGATGGGAAAACCTTCGTCAATGGACTAGTTTCAATGGCAAATCCTAGTAAAATAACCTCTTTGTGTGGGAAAAACTAGAAAACCTTGTCACTGTGAGTAGTCTCATCGGAAAACTCAACCGCAGGAGGGGAAAACTTAGTCACGAAGGAATTCATGTCATGGAAAAAGTGAGTCACCGGATGGGAAAATTTTACGCACCGGACGAGTTTCAATAGAAACTACTTGTAAAATAACCTCTTTGGGTGGAAAAACTCGAGAACCTCATCACCTTGACAAGTCTCACGGGAAAACTCAGTCACACGAGGGGAAAACTTAGTCACATGAGGGGAAAACTTAGTCACTAAGGAATTAGTGTCATGAGAAAAATGAGTCACCGGATGGGAAAACCTTAATCAATGGACTAGTTTCAATGGCAAAACCTAGTATACTAACTTCTTTGTGTTGGAATAACTCGAAAACTCAGTCGCAGGAGGGGAAGACTTAGTCACAAAGGAATTCCTGTCATGGAAAAAATGAGTCACCGGATTGGAAAATTTTACTCACCGGATGAGTTTCAATGGAAAATACTTGTAAAATAACCTCTTTGTCTGGGAAAAACTCGAGAACCTCATCACCTTGACTAGTCTCACGGGAAAACTCAGTCACACGAGGGGAAAACTTAGTCACAAAGGAATTCGTGTCATGGAAAAAATGAGTCACCCGATTGGAAAATTTTACTCACCGGACGAGTTTCAATGGAAAATACTTGTAAAATAACCTCTTTGTCTGGGAATAACTCGAGAACCTCATCACCTTGACTAGTCTCACAGGAAAACTCAGTCACACGAGGGGAAAACTTAGTCACTAAGGAATTAGTGTCATGGGAAAAATGAGTTACCGGATGGAAAAACCTTAGTCAATGGACTAGTTTCACAGGCAATACCTAGTAAAATAACCTCTTTGTGTTGGAATAACTCGAAAACCCAGCCACTTTGAGTAGTCTCATGGGAAAACTCAGCCACAGGAGGGGGAAACTTAGTCACTAAGGACTTAGTGCCATGGGACTAATGAGTCAACTAATGGGAATACCTTAGTCACCGAACGAGTTTCCAAGGCAAATCCTAGTATAGTAACCTCTTTGTGTGGGAAAAACTAGAAAACCTTGTCACTGTGAGTAGTCTCATCGAAAAACTCAGCCGTAGGAGGGGAAAACTTAGTCACAAAGGAATTCGTGTCATGGAAATACTAAGTCACCGGATGGGAAAATTTTACTCAACAGACGAGTTTCAATGGAAAATACTGGTAAAATAACCTCTTTGTGTGGGAAAAACTCGAGAACCTCATCACCTTGACTAGTCTCACGAGAAAACTCAGTCACATGTGGAGAAAACTTAGTCAATAAGGAATTAGTGTCATGGGAAAAATGAGTCACCGGGTTGGAAAACCTTAGTCAATGGACTAGTTTCAATGGCAAAACCTAGTAAAATAACCTCTTTGTATTGGAATAACTCGAAAACCTGGCCACTGTGAGTAGTCTCATGGGAAAACTCAGCCACGGGAAGGGGAAACTTAGTCACTAAGGAATTAGTGCCATGGGACTAATGAGTCAACTAATGGGAAAACCTTAGTCACCGAACGAGTTTCCATGGCAAATCCAAGTAAAGTAACATCTTTGTGTGGGAAAAACTAGAAAACCTTGTCACTGTGAGTAGTCTCATCGGAAAACTCAGTTGCTGGAGTGGAAAACTTTGTCACAAAGTAATTCGTGTCATGGAAAAAATGTGTCACCGGATGGGAAAATTTTACTCACCGGACGAGTTTCAATGAAAAATACTTGTAAGTTAACCTCTTTGTGTGGGAAAAACTCGTGAACCTCATCACCTTGACTAGTCTCACGGGAAAACTCAGTCACGTGAGCGGAAAACTTAGTTACTAAGGAATTAGTGTCATGGGAAAAATGAGTCACCGGATGGGAAAACCTTCGCCAATGGACTAGTTTCAATGGCAAAACCTAGGAAACTAACCTCTTTGTGTTGGAATAACTCGAAAACCTGGCCACTGTGAGTAGTCTCATGGGAAAACTCAGCCACTGGAGGGGGAAACTTAGTCACTAAGGAATTAGTGCCATGGGACTAATGAGTCAGCTAATGGGAAAACCTTAGTCACCGAACGAGTTTCCATGGCAAATCCAAGTAGAGTAACATCTTTGTGTAGGAAAAACTAGAAAACCTTGTCACTGTGAGTAGTCTCATCGGAAAACTCAGTCGCTGGAGTGGAAAACTTAGTCAGAAAGAAATTCGTGTCATGGAAAAACTGAGTCACCATATGGGAAAATTTTACTCACCGGACGAGTTTCAATGGAAAATACTTGTAAAATAACCTCTGTGTGGGAAAAACTCGAGAACCTCACCACGTTGACTAGTCTCACGGGAAAACTCAATCACATGAGGGGAAAACTTAGTCACTAAGGAATTAGTGTCATGGGAAAAATGAGTCACCGGATGGGAAAACCTTAGTCAATGGACTAGTTTCAATGGCAAAACCTAGTTAAATAACCTCTTTGTGTTGGAATAACTCGAAAACCTGGCCACTGTGAGTAGTCTCATGGGAAAACTCAGCCACAGGAGGGGGAAACTTAGTCACTAAGTAATTAGTGCCATGGGACTAATGAGTCAACTAATGGGAAAACCTTAGTCACCGAACGAGTTTACATGGCAAATCCTAGTAAAATAACCTCTTTGTGTGGGAAAAACTAGAAAACCTTGTCACTGTGAGTAGTCTCATCGGAAAACTCAGTTGCTGGAGTGGAAAACTTAGTCACAAAGTAATTCGTGTCTTGGAAAAAATGAGTCGCCGGATGGGAAAATTTTACTCACCAGACGAGTTTCAATGGAAAATACTTGTAAAATAACCTCTTTGTGTGGGAAAAACTCGAGAACCTCACCACCTTCACTAGTCTCACGGGAAAACTCAGTCACGTGAGGGGAAAACTTAGTCACTAAGGAATTAGTGTCATAGGAAAAATGAGTCACCGGATGGGAAAACCTTAGTCAATGGACTAGTTTCAATGGAAAAACCTAGTTAAATAACCTCTTTGTGTTGGAATAACTCGAAAACCTTGCCACTGTGATTAGTCTCATGGGAAAACTCAGCCACAAGAGGGGAAAACTTAGTCACTAAGTAATTAGTGCCATGGGACTAATGAGTCAACTAATGGGAAAACCTTTTTCACCGAACGAGTTTCCATGGCAAATCCTAGTAAAATAACCACTTTGTGTGGGAAAAACTAGAAAACCTTGTCACTGTGAGTAGTCTCATCGGAAAACTCAGTCGCGGTTGGGGAAAATTTAGTAACAAAGGAATTCGTGTCATGGATAAAACGAGTCACCGGATGGGAAAATTTTACTCACCGGATGAGTTTCAATGGAAAATACTTGTAAAATTACCTCTTTGTGTGGGAAAAACTCGAGAACCTCATCACCCTGACTAGTCTCACGGGAAAACTCAGTCACATGTGGGGAAAACTTAGTCACTAAGCAATTAGTGTCATGGGAAAAATGAGTCACCGGATGGGAAAACCTTAGTCAATGGACTAGTTTCAATGGCAAAACCTAGTAAAATAACCTCTTTGTGTTGGAATAACTCGAAAACCTTGCCACTGTGCGTAGTCTCATGGGAAAACTCAGTCACAGGAGGGGAAAACGTAGTCACTAAGTAATTAATGCCATGGGACTAATGAGTCAACTAATGGGAAAACCTTAATCACCGAACGAGTTTCCATCGCAAATCTTAGTAAAATAACCTCTTTGTGTGGGAAAAACTAGAAAACCTACAACACTGTGAGTATTCTCATCGGAAAACTCAGTTGCTGGAGTGGAAAACTTAGTCACAAAGGAATTCGTGTCATGGAAAGAATGAGTCACCGGATGGGAAAATTTTACTCACCGGACGAGTTTCAATGGAAAATACTTGTAAAATAACCTCTTTGTGTGGGAAAAACTCGAGAACCTCACCACGTTGACTAGTCTCACGGGTAAACTCAGTCACATGAGGGGAAAACTTAGTCACTAAGGAATTAGTGTCATGGGAAAAATGAGTCACCGGATGGGAAAACCTTAGTCAATGGACTAGTTTCAATGGCAAAACCTATTTAAATAACCTCTTTGTGTTGGAATAACTCGAAAACCTGGCCACTGTGAGTAGTCTCATGGGAAAACTCAGCCACAGGAGGTGGAAACTTAGTCACTAAGTAATTAGTGCCATGGGACAAATGAGTCAACTAATGGGAAAACCTTAGTCACCGAACGAGTTTCCATGGCAAATCTTAGTAAAATAACCACTTTGTGTGGGAAAAACTAGAAAACCTTGTCACTGTGAGTAGTCTCGTCGGAAAACTCAGTCGCGGTTGGGGAAAATTTAGTCACAAAGGAATTCGTGTCATTAAAAAAATGAGTCACCGGATGGGAAAATTTTACTCTCCGGACGAGTTTCAATGGAAAATACTTGTAAAATAACCTCTTTGTGTGGGAAAAACTCGAGAACCTCATCACCTTGACTAGTCTCACGGGAAAACTCAGTCACGTGAGGGGAAAACTTAGTCACTAAGGAATTAGTGTCATGGGAAAAATGAGTCACCGGATGGGAAAACCTTCGTCAATGGACTAGTTTCAATGGCAAAACCTAGTTAAATAACCTCTTTGTGTTGGAATAATTCGAAAACCTGGCCACTGTGAGTAGTCTCATGGGAAAACTCAGCCACAGGAGTGGGAAACTTAGTCACTAAGTAATTAGTGCCATGGGACTAATGAGTCAACAAATGGGAAAACCTTAGTCACCGAACGAGTTTCCATGGCAAATCTTAGTAAAATAACCTCTTTGTGTGGGAAAAACTAGAAAACCTTGTCACTGTGAGTAGTCTCATCGGAAAACTCAGTCGTGGTTGGGGAAAACTTAGTCACAAAGGAATTCGTGTCATTAAAAAAATGAGTCACCGGATGGGAAAATTTTACTCTCCGGACGAGTTTCAATGGAAAATACTTGTAAAATAACCTCTTTGTGTGGGAAAAACTCGAGAACCTCATCACGTTGACTAGTCTCATGGGAAAACTCAGTCACGTGAGGGGAAAACTTAGTCACTAAGGAATTAGTGTCATGGGAAAAATGAGTCGCCGGATGGGAAAACCTTCGTCAATGGACTAGTTTCAATGGCAAAACCTAGTAAACTAACCTCTTTGTGTTGGAATAACTCGAAAACCTGGCCACTGTGAGTAGTCTCATGGGAAAACTCAGCCACAGGAGGTGGAAACTTAGTCACTAAGTAATTAGTGCCATGGGACTAATGAGTCAACTAATGGGAAAACCTTAGTCACCGAACGAGTTTCCATGGCAAATCTTAGTAAAATAACCACTTTGTGTGGGAAAAACTAGAAAACCTTGTCACTGTGAGTAGTCTCGTCGGAAAACTCAGTCGCGGTTGGGGAAAATTTAGTCACAAAGGAATTCGTGTCATTAAAAAAATGAGTCACCGGATGGGAAAATTTTACTCTCCGGACGAGTTTCAATGGAAAATACTTGTAAAATAACCTCTTTGTGTGGGAAAAACTCGAGAACCTCATCACCTTGACTAGTCTCACGGGAAAACTCAGTCACGTGAGGGGAAAACTTAGTCACTAAGGAATTAGTGTCATGGGAAAAATGAGTCACCGGATGGGAAAACCTTCGTCAATGGACTAGTTTCAATGGCAAAACCTAGTTAAATAACCTCTTTGTGTTGGAATAATTCGAAAACCTGGCCACTGTGAGTAGTCTCATGGGAAAACTCAGCCACAGGAGGGGGAAACTTAGTCACTAAGGAATTAGTGCCATGGGACTAATGAGTCGACTAATGGGAAAACCTTAGTCACCAAACGAGTTTCCATGGCAAATCCTAGTAAAGTAACATCTTTGTGTGGGAAAAACTAGAAAACCTTGTCACTGTGAGTAGTCTCATTGGAAAACTCAGTCGCGGGAGGGGTAAACTTAGTCACAAAGGAATTCGTGTCATGGAAAAAATGAGTCACCGGATGGGAAAATTTTACTCACCGGACGAGTTTGAATGGAAAATACTTGTAAAATAACCTCTTTGTGTGGGAAAAACTCCAGAACCTCACCACGTTGACTAGTCTCACGGGTAAACTCAGTCACATGAGGGGAAAACTTAGTCACTAAGGAATTATTGTCATGGGAAAAATGAGTCACCGGATGGGAAAACCTTAGTCAATGGA
The DNA here is from genome assembly GCA_030819835.1 of Acmispon strigosus. NCBI lineage: Eukaryota > Viridiplantae > Streptophyta > Magnoliopsida > Fabales > Fabaceae > Acmispon > Acmispon strigosus. Next base: position 17,597,055 of record JAUAMA010000004.1, on the reverse strand, counting down.
CTAGTTTCAATGGCAAAACCTAGTTAAATAACCTCTTTGTGTTGGAATAATTCGAAAACCTGGCCACTGTGAGTAGTCTCATGGGAAAACTCAGCCACAGGAGTGGGAAACTTAGTCACTAAGTAATTAGTGCCATGGGACTAATGAGTCAACTAATGGGAAAACCTTAGTCACCGAACGAGTTTCCATGGCAAATCTTAGTAAAATAACCTCTTTGTGTGGGAAAAACTAGAAAACCTTGTCACTGTGAGTAGTCTCATCGGAAAACTCAGTCGTGGTTGGGGAAAATTTAGTCACAAAGGAATTCGTGTCATTAAAAAAATGAGTCACCGGATGGGAAAATTTTACTCTCCGGACGAGTTTCAATGGAAAATACTTGTAAAATAACCTCTTTGTGTGGGAAAAACTCGAGAACCTCATCACGTTGACTAGTCTCATGGGAAAACTCAGTCACGTGAGGGGAAAACTTAGTCACTAAGGAATTAGTGTCATGGGAAAAATGAGTCGCCGGATGGGAAAACCTTCGTCAATGGACTAGTTTCTATGGCAAAACCTAGTAAACTAACCTCTTTGTGTTGGAATAACTCGAAAACCTGGCCACTGTGAGTAGTCTCATGGGAAAACTCAGCCACAGGAGGGGGAAACTTAGTCACTAAGGAATTAATGCCATAGGACTAATGAGTCAACTAATGGGAAAACCTTAGTCACCGAACGAGTTTCCATGGCAAATCCTAGTAAATTTAGCTCTTTGTGTGGGAAAAACTAGAAAACCTTGTCACTGTGAGTAGTCTCATCGGAAAACTCAGCCGCAGGAGAGGAAGACTTAGTCACAAAGGAATTCGTGTCATGGAAAAAATTAGTCACTGGATAGGCAAACTTTACTCACCAGACGAGTTTCAATGGAAAATACTTGTAAAATAACCTCTTTGTGTGGGAAAAACTCGAGAATCGTACCACCTTGACTAGTCTCATGGGACAACTCGGTCACGTGAGGGGAAAACTTAGTCACTAAGGAATTAGTGTCATGGGAAAAATTAGTCACCGGATGGGAAAACCTTAGTAAATGGACTAGTTTCAATGGCAAAACCTAGTAAAATAACCTCTTTGTGTTGGAATAACTCGAAAACCTGGCCACTGTGAGTAGTCTCATGGGAAAACTCAGCTACAGGAGGGGGAAACTTAGTCACTAAGGAATTTGTGCCATGGGACTTATGAGTCAACTAATGGGAAAACCTTAGTCACGGAACGAGTTTCCATGAAAAATCCAAGTAAAGTGTTCTGGGAAAATAACACAATGGATGAGAGCTGAATATTCTCCTTGTTTATTAAAAATTGTTAACCCCTTTTACAGTAGCCTCCCCTAGCTATTTATAGGGAGTAAAACCCTATGGGCCGTCGAAATCAGCCCAATACATTATAAAGTCCAAGCCCTATGCCTATTACAGGTTTGCCCCTACCGTCTAGATAGGCTCTACCCAATCGTGGGCGCACGACGCGCTTTCCGCGCCGCTCAACCAGGAAGCCCCCCAACCGAAACCTAACCACCCCTATTATGTAGTCTTTGGCGGTCGCCCTGTCCACAAGCCCACAAGACACGATCTTGAGTTGCGAAAGAGAAGTGTCTTCATACTGCCTTCAGAGAACGCCTTTGACATCTTCGAACCGTGAGCACCAGCCCACCAGCCCACAGGCCCACCAGACACGATCTCGAAAACCGAGAGTGAGGTGTCTTTGATTCGCCCTGGGTGTTGTATGTTTGCCACATGCCTTGTACTGACATCGATCTATAGTGAGGCTCGCCACATGAGCTCAACCAACATTTCCCTCGAGCGGTCATCCTTATAAAGCATGCCTCGTTAAAACCTTCCCAGGTAAAACCCAGTGGGACAAAAACTTGGTGAAGGAAAAAGAGTACATCTTTATAAGGAAATGAGTCGCCTCGGGTTTGAATGCGGCGAGTGATGTAAATGCTTCTTTAGATCCTCCGCTGTGAAGCGTTGTGAACTTCGAAAGGGGGCTCGCCCTTCACAATGTCTCTTCGAATTACTCCCTCTTTTGGTTCCTGTTTCTGTGTTTCTGTGTCAGCTGCAAAAGTAACGCACCATCATCTTTTAAATAATCTCAATTAATTCGAATTACTTACCTTAATTTGCACCTCGCCCGATATTTCAAGGAATTCCGATCGCCTTACTCACGCGTCATAGTTTCCTCCTTTACTGTATGCTTGCGACCCTTGGCAATTCCGAGATTTCTCACCTAGGGTTCTACCCCACGCGCGCCGTCTCTACCTTAATAGCCATCATTACTCTCAGAAACGTCACTTCAATGATGGGACTTAACTATGCCTCGAAACTCACATCCCCTCTTGATTTCCTTTTCGCGGCCCCCAACCGTTACACCCTTTCGCCTTCCTCACTTCCTCTATAAAACCTTGCCTAACCAAAGCTTTCTCCTTTCTTGGCATTTCTTCAGACCGTACACGAATTCTGACTTTAACTCCTCTTTCCGCCTCTGCTCCTTGCTTCCTCCGTGCCGGAGTTGCGCCAACGTGCAACCTTGCCTGCCAAACTCTCTTCTTCTCAGCCATTAGTACGTTTTCTGTTCCCTTTGGTCTTTTTCTTGATTTATTTGTCGCATTCGCAGTTCGAACCCTATAATGGACCCTGAATCGAGCAACCCATCCTCTTCCAGTAGCGATGACCACCCAACTCCAGAACAAACACCCCTTTTTGCCACCTCCGGTGACCAATCCGGCGCCGGGACCTCCACGGCACCCACCAACAAGGCGCCACTATCACCTAAAACCAAACTCCGTAATTATGAGGATTCACTTCCTAGGTTCGTCCAAAAAGGTCTTGTCTCGACGAAGGTCACCTCCGTTCCGCCTTGTTTTACTGACGCCCAAAATCTGAAAGAGTTCATTACTCGCCTTGGCGGTATCTGTAATGACGATTATGACACAAATCTTGTTACCCGCCCTTGTGCCATAACGGATCGCGTCTGTGACGCCCCGGCGAGCGCCCGTTCCGCGCATTTCTTCTTTGCTTATTTTTATATGTTTGAAGATTTCCGCATTCGCCTTCCCTTCTCACCCTTCCTCTGCGCTGTGCTTGACGCTCTTCAAGTCGCCCCATCTCAATTAACTCCAAACTCTTGGGGATTTATCCGAGGGTTTGAAATCCTTTGTGAAGCCTTAGGAATCGTCCCGAAATACGAGTATTTTTTCTATTTTTACAAATGTATCCCGCCTAATAAGAAAGGATTAGCAGTAGCACCCACCAGCTCTTGGGTTGGCCTAACCGCCAAGCCTTCGAAAGCCCGCTTCAAGGCTTGGAAGAGAAACACACATGATCAGTGGAAGTCGCGATTCTTTAAGGTCGTCGACAGCCCTGATATTCCCCGTCTTCTTCGCCATGACGACGATGGGGTCATGCGATTCCCACCGTACTGGACAGAGTCGCCCAAGTACACCCTTAGTGTAGAGGACGGGCATCTTACCTTTGAGGATTGGGCAATCATAAAGTATTTGGGGGGCGTCTCCCTGATCGACCTCGGCGAGCTGCTTTACGCAGAGAGTAAAGGCACCGCCGAGGATCACTTAAGTGAGTTTATCTTCATATACGACAACTTTTAGTCTGACATGCTTTTTCACCCTTAACACTTTTCTCATCGTTTTGTTTGTTGCAGTGACAAGACACCAAATTTCTCGAGCTGATCTCGCCCGTTTGGCTAAGGAAGCCAAACAGAGGGCGGCTGAAGGGTCCACCATACCAGCGGCGATCCCTACCACCACGGTTGCTACGGGGTCGCGCCAAGTCCCTTCACGAAGCACCCCTTCGGCGACCATGCCAAACTCTGAAGCGGTAGTGAGGAAATCTGTTCCTGACCAGACCGGGCCGCCTGCCAAGCGGAGGAAAGTTAAGCGCGCCACCAAGGGTAAGGAGGTGGTCATGGAAGAGCAGCCCGCTGAAGAGGGCGATGACGATGTCGCCACGGAAGATCAGCCAGAAGGCGGGGCTGAGGAGGCCGCCAAATTTGAAGACTTTGCCTATTTTGAGGAGACACTGCGCTTCGATAAGTATTTGGCGCACCCTGTGAGCGCCGTTCCGCGCGGCGTGGGTGATAAGATCATGCGCGGCCATCTTGCTTCGATTAGCTGGAGTTACACAGCGATCAGAAAGTATGAAGAAGCACAAGAGGCGCTCGCCCAACGCACCCAACAAGTCCAATCTCTAAACTCCAAGGTTGCCAAACTATCAGCGACCATTGAACAGCAGCGGAAGGACTTGGAGGATGCCAATATCTGTCCCAACCTTGCTCGGGAAATGGTTTCAGAACTGGGAACCCTGAAGGCAGAAAAGGCTGAGTGGCAGAAAAAGATGGCTGATGCAGAGGCTCGCCACCAGGAGGCCTTGGCCGCCGAAAAGACCACGCGGGACGCCGAGTTCTTGGCAATGAAGCAAGAGTTAGAAGCCATGTTTCGGAACAAGAACAAAATTCTAGAGGAGTCGGTTGCCAAGGCCAAGGCGAGCGCGGAACAAATGAAGGTAGATGCTGGCAAGACGGTCGCCGAGGCGGAGGAGAAGATAAGGGTTGCCAATGAGAAAACTGACGCTGTCGCTGCAGACTTAGCCTCTCTGGAAAAAGACTTTCAAGATGAAAGTTTGAAGCAATATGTCATTGGCTTCAACACTGCTAAAGCTCAGGTGCGATTCCTTTTTCCCAAAGCTGATCTCTCAGCGATGGGAAAGTGGAAAAATGTCACCGATACTGGAATTGAGGGCGAGGATTCTGAAGATGAAGCCTCTGATGGGCCAGCCGAAGGCGAGCATGGCGAGCAGTCTTGAGCAACCTTGATGGGCGGCCACTTTGCTTTCTATTGTTTTCTTTGTTTTGTGTACCTTTGATGTTCTTCTTGTACTGTCCTGCACACTACAATGAACTGCAATGAAATATCATCTCTTTCGTTATCTCTTTCGTCTAGTCCACTCTACTTTTTTTTTGCATAACACGTCAGATTTGGTCAAAACACTTGGTAAAATAGTGCTCTGAAATTGGCATCACATGTTGTTTACACAACCTAACTGCTCGTAGAACTCAACATATGCTCAACATTCGTTTAAAATCAACCGTGTAAGCTGTAAAACATTAGACCATTGTAAAAGAAATAAGTTTGAAAGGCACCTCTAGGCCACTGAGTGAAAAAACTTATGTTTTGAAAGAAATAACTTTTGAAGGCGCCACAGGGGCATTATTCTGAAAGAAATAACCTTTGGGTCGCCACTAGACCATTTTGAAAGAAATAATTTTTGAAGTTGCCTCGGATCATTGTTTTGAAGAAACCAAGTTTGATGGCGTCTCTGGGCCATTATTGAAAGAAATAAAGTTTAAGGGCGCCTCTAGGCCACTATTTCGAATGAGGTTCGAGGGCGCGTCTAGGCCACTGTTTTGAAAGAAATAAAGTTTGAAATCGCTACTGGGGCATTACTTTGAAAAAAAAGCAATTTTGAGGGCGCTTCTGCAAGCCATTGTTTTCAAAGAAATAAAGTTTGCGGGCGCTTTGGCGGTCGCCCTGTCCATAAAGTAACATCTTTGTGTGGGAAAAACTAGAAAACCTTGTCACTGTGAGTAGTCTCATCGGAAAACTCAGTCGTTGGAGTGGAAAACTTAGTCACAAAGGAATTCGTGTCATGGAAAAACTGAGTCACCGTATGGGAAAATTGTACTCACCGGACGAGTTTCAATGGAAAATACTTGTAAAATAACCTCTTTGTATGGGAAAAACTCGAGAACCTCATCACCTTGACTAGTCTCACGGGAAAACTCAGTCACGTGAGGGGAAAACTTAGTCACTAAGGAATAAGTGTCATGGGAAAAATGAGTCACCGGATGGGAAAACCTTCGTCAATGGACTAGTTTCAATGGCAAAACCTAGTAAAATAACCTTTGTGTTGGAATAACTCGAAAACCTGGCCACTGTGAGTAGTCTCATTGGAAAACTCAGCCACAGGAGGGGGAAACTTAGTCACTAAGTAATTAGTGCCATGGGACTAATGAGTCAACTAATGGGAAACCCTTAGTCACCAAACAAGTTTCCATGGCAAATCTTAGTAAAATAACCTCTTTGTGTGGGAAAAACAAGAAAACCTTGTCACTGTGAGTAGTCTCATCGGAAAACTCAGTAGCGGTTGGGGAAAATTTAGTAACAAAGGAATTTGTGTCATAGAAAAAATGAGTCACCGGATGGGAAAATTTTACTCACCGGACGAGTTTCAATGGAAAATACTTGTAAAATAACCTCTTTGTATGGGAAAAACTCGAGAACCTCATCACCTTGACTAGTCTCACGGGAAAACTCAGTCACGTGAGGGGAAAACTTAGTCACTAAGGAATTAGTGTCATGGGAAAAATGAGTCACCGGATGGGAAAACCTTCGTCAATGGACTAGTTTCAATGGAAAAACCTAGTAAACTAACCTCTTTGTGTTGGAATAACTCGAAAACCTAGCCACTGTGAGTAGTCTCATGGGAAAACTCAGCCACAGGAGGGGGAAACTTAGTCACTAAGGAATTAGTGCCGTGGGACTAATGAGTCAACTAATGGGAAAACCTTAGTCACCAAACGAGTTTCCATGGCAAATCCTAGTAAAGTAACATCTTTGTGTGGGAAAAACTAAAAAACCTAGTCATTGTGAGTAGTCTCATCGGAAAACTCAGTTGCGGGAGGGGAAAACTTAGTCACAAAGGAATTCGTGTCATGGATAAAATGAGTCACCGGATGGGAAAATTTTACTCACCGGACGAGTTTCAATGGAAAATACTTGTAAAATAACCTCTTTGTGTGGGAAAAACTCGAGAACCTCACCACCTTGACTAGTCTCACGGGAAAACTCGGTCACGTGAGGGGAAAACTTAGTCACTAAGGAATTAGTATCATGGGAAAAATAAGTATCGGATGGGAAAACCTTGGTCAAAGGACTAGTTTCAATGGAAAAACCTAGTAAAATAACCTCTTTGTGTTGGAACAACTCGAAAACCTGGCCACTGTGGGTAGTCTCATGGGAAAACTCAGCCACTGGAGGGGGAAACTTAGTCACTAAGTAATTAGAGCCATGCGACTAATGAGTCAACTAATGGGAAACCCTTAGTCACTGAACGAGTTTCCATGGCAAATCCTAGTAAAATAACCTCTTTGTGTGGGAAAAACTAGAAAACCTTGTCACTGTGAGTAGTCTCATCGGAAAACTCAGTCGCAGATGGGGAAAATTTAGTAACAAAGGAAATCGTGTCATGGAAAAAATGAGTCACCGGATGGGAAAATTTTATTCACCGGACGATTTTCAATGGAAAATACTTGTAAAATAACCTCTTTGTGTGGGAAAAACTCGAGAACCTCACCACCTTGGCTAGTCTCATGGGAAAACTCGGTCACGTGAGGGGAAAACTTAGTCACTAAGAAATTAGTGTCATGGGAAAAATGAGTCACCGGATGGGAAAACCTTAGTCAATGGACTAGTTTCAATGGCAAAACCTAGTAAAATAACCTCTTTGTGTTGGAATAACTCGAAAACCTGGCCACTGTGAGTAGTCTCATGGGAAAACTCAGCCACAGGAGGGGGAAACTTAGTCACTAAGGAATTAGTGCCATGGGACTAATGAGTCAACTAATGGGAAAACCTTAGTCACCGAACGAGTTTCCATGGAAAATCCTAGTAAAGTAACGTCTTTGTGTGGGAAAAACTAGAAAACCTTGTCACTGTGAGTAGTCTCATCGGAAAATTCAGTCGCTGGAGGGGAAAACTTAGTCACAAAGGAATTCGTGTCATGGAAAAAATGAGTCACCGGATGGGAAAATTTTACTCACCGGACGAGTTTCAATGGAAAATACTTGTAAAATAACCTCTTTGTATGGGAAAAACTCGAGAACCTCATCACCTTGACTAGTCTCACGGGAAAACTCAGTCACGTGAGGGGAAAACTTAGTCACTAAGGAATTAGTGTCATGGGAAAAATGAGTCACCGGATGGGAAATCCTTTGTCAATGGACTAGTTTCAATGGCAAAACCTAGTAAACTAACCTCTTTGTGTTGGAATAACTCGAAAACCTAGCGACTGTGAGTAGTCTCATGGGAAAACTCAGCCACAGGAGGGGGAAACTTAGTCACTAAGGAATTAGTGCCGTGGGACTAATGAGTCAACTAATGGGAAACCCTTAGTCACCGAACGAGTTTCCATGGCAAATCTTAGTAAAATAACATCTTTGTGTGGTAAAAACTAGAAAACCTTGTCACTGTGAGTAGTCTCATCGGAAAACTCAGTCGCGGTTGGGGAAAATTTAGTAACAAAGGAAATCGTGTCATGGAAAAAATGAGTCACCGGATGGGAAAATTTTATTCACCGGACGAGTTTCAATGGAAAATACTTGTAAAATAACCTCTATGTGTGGGAAAAACTCGAGAACCTCACCACCTTGACTAGTCTCATGGGAAAACTCGGTCACGTGAGGGGAAAACTTAGTCACTAAGAAATTAGTGTCATGGGAAAAATGAGTCACCGGATGGGAAAACCTTAGTCAATGGATTAGTTTCAATGGCAAAACCTAGTAAAATAACCTCTTTGTGTTGGAATAACTCGAAAACCTGGCCACTGTGAGTAGTCTCATGGGAAAACTCAGCCACAGGAGGGGGAAACTTAGTCACTAAGGAATTAGTGCCATGGGACTAATGAGTCAACTAATGGGAAAACCTTAGTCACCGAACGAGTTTCCATGGAAAATCCTAGTAAAGTAACGTCTTTGTGTGGGAAAAACTAGAAAACCTTGTCACTGTGAGTAGTCTCATCGGAAAATTCAGTCGCGGGAGGGGAAAACTTAGTCACAAAGGAATTCGTGTCATGAAAAAAATGAGTCACCGGATGGGAAAATTTTCGCACCGGACGAGTTTCAATGGAAAATACTTGTAAAATAACCTCTTTGTGTGGGAAAAACTCGAGAACCTCATCACCCTGACTAGTCTCACGGGAAAACTCAGTCACATGAGGGGAAAACTTAGTGACTAAGGAATTAGTGTCATGGGAAAAATGAGTCACCGGATGGGAAATCCTTTGTCAATGGACTAGTTTCAATGGCAAAACCTAGTAAACTAACCTCTTTGTGTTGGAATAACTCGAAAACCTAGCGACTGTGAGTAGTCTCATGGGAAAACTCAGCCACAGGAGGGGGAAACTTAGTCACTAAGGAATTAGTGCCGTGGGACTAATGAGTCAACTAATGGGAAACCCTTAGTCACCGAACGAGTTTCCATGGCAAATCTTAGTAAAATAACATCTTTGTGTGGTAAAAACTAGAAAACCTTGTCACTGTGAGTAGTCTCATCGGAAAACTCAGTCGCGGTTGGGGAAAATTTAGTAACAAAGGAAATCGTGTCATGGAAAAAATGAGTCACCGGATGGGAAAATTTTATTCACCGGACGAGTTTCAATGGTAAATACTTGTAAAATAACCTCTTTGTGTGGGAAAAACTCGAGAACCTCATCACCTTGACTTGTCTCACGGGAAAACTCACTCACGTGAGGGGAAAACTTAGTCACTAAGGAATTAGTGTCATGGGAAAAATGAGTCACCGGATGGGAAAACCTTCGTCAATGGACTAGTTTCAATGGCAAAACCTAGTAAACTAACCTCTTTGTGTCGGAATAACTCGAAAACCTGGCCACTGTGAGTAGTCTCATGGGAAAACTCAGCCACAGGAGGGGAAAACTTAGTCACTAAGGAATTAGTGCCATTGGACTTATGAGTCAACTAATGGGAAAACCTTAGTCACTGAACGAGTTTCCATTGCAAATCCTAGTATAGTAACATCTTTGTGTAGGAAAAACTAAAAAACCTTGTCACTGTGAGTAGTCTCATCGGAAAACTAAGTTGCGGTTGGGGAAAATTTAGACACAAAGGAATTCGTGTCATTAAAAAAATGAGTCACCGGATGGGAAAAATTTACTCACCGGACGAGTTTCAATGGAAAATACTTGTAAAATAACCTCTTTGTGTGGGAAAAACTCGAGAACCTCATCACCTTGACTAGTCTCACGGGAAAACTCAGTCACGTGAGGGGAAAACTTAGTCACTAAGGAATTAGTGTCATGGGAAAAATGAGTCCCCGGATGGGAAAACCTTAGTAAATGGACTAGTTTCAATGGCAAAACCTAGTAAAATAACCTCTTTGTGTTGGAATAACTCTAAAACCTGGCCACTGTGAGTAGTCTCATGGGAAAACTCAGCTACAGGAGGGGGAAACTTAGTCACTAAGGAATTTGTGCCATGGGACTTATGAGTCAACTAATGGGAAAACCTTAGTCACCGAACTAGTTTCCATGGCAAATCCAAGTAAAGTAACATCTTTGTGTGGGAAAAACTAGAAATACTTGTCACTGTGAGTAGTCTCATTGGAAAACTCAGTCGCTGGAGTGGAAAACTTAGTCACAAAGGAATTCGTGTCATTGAAAAACTGAGTCACCGTATGGGAAAATTTTACTCACCGGAAGAGTTTCAATGGAAAATACTTGTAAAATAACCTCTTTGTGTAGGAAAAACTCGAGAACCTCACCACGTTGACTAGTTACACGGGAAAACTCATTCACAAGAGGGGAAAACTTAGTCACTAAGGAATTAGTGTCATGGGAAAAATGAGTCATCGGATGGGAAAACCTTAGTCCATGGACTAGTTTCAATGGCAAAACCTAGTAAAATAACCTCTTTGTGTTGGAATAACTCGAAAACCTGGCCACTGTGAGTAGTCTCGTTGGAAAACTCAGCCACAGGAGGGGGAAACTTAGTCACTAAGTAATTAGTGCCATGGGACTAATGAGTCAACTAATGGGAAACCCTTAGTCACCGAACGAGTTTCCATGGCAAATCTTAGTAAAATAACCTCTTTGTGTGGGAAAAACAAGAAAACCTTGTCATTGTGAGTAGTCTCATCGGAAAACTCAGTCGCGGTTGGGGAAAATTTAGTAACAAAGGAATTTGTGTCATAGAAAAAATGAGTCACCGGATGGGAAAATTTTACTCACCGGACGAGTTTCAATGGAAAATACTTGTAAAATAACCTCTTTGTGTGGGAAAAACTCGAGAACCTCACCACCTTGACTAGTCTCACGGGAAAACTCGGTCACGTGAGGGGAAAACTTAGTCACTAAGGAATTAGTGTCATGGGAAAAATGAGTCACCGGATGGGAAAAACTTGGTCAATGGACTAGTTTCAATGGAAAAACCTAGTAAATTAACCTCTTTGTGTTGGAATAACTCGAAAACCTGGCCACTGTGGGTAGTCTCATGGGAAAACTCAGCCACAGGAGGGGGAAACTTAGTCACTAAATAATTAGAGCCATGGGGCTAATGAGTCAACTAATGGGAAAACCTTAGTCACCGAACGAGTTTCCCTGGCAAATCTTTGTAAAATAACCTCTTTGTGTGGGAAAAACTAGAAAACCTTGTCACTGTGAGTAGTCTCATCGGAAAACTCAGTCGCGGTTGGGGAAAATTTAGTAACAAAGGAATTCGTGTCATGGAAAAAATGAGTCACCGGATGGGAAAATTTTATTCACCGGACGAGTTTCAATGGAAAATACTTGTAAAATAACCTCTTTGTGTGGGAAAAACTCGAGAACCTCATCACCTTGACTTGTCTCACGGGAAAACTCACTCACGTGAGGGGAAAACTTAGTCACTAAGGAATTAGTGTCATGGGAAAAATGAGTCACCGGATGGGAAAACCTTCGTCAATGGACTAGTTTCAATGGCAAAACCTAGTAAACTAACCTCTTTGTGTCGGAATAACTCGAAAACCTGGCCACTGTGAGTAGTCTCATGGGAAAACTTAGCCACAGGAGGGGAAAACTTAGTCACTAAGGAATTAGTGCCATGGGACTTATGAGTCAACTAATGGGAAAACCTTAGTCACTGAACGAGTTTCCATGGCAAATCCTAGTATAGTAACATCTTTGTGTGGGAAAAACTAAAAAACCTTGTCACAGTGAGTAGTCTCATCGGAAAACTAAGTTGCGGTTGGGGAAAATTTAGACACAAAGGAATTCGTGTCATTAAAAAAATGAGTCACCGGATGGGAAAATTTTACTCACCGGACGAGTTTCAATGGAAAATACTTGTAAAATAACCTCTTTGTGTGGGAAAAACTCGAGAACCTCATCACCTTGACTTGTCTCACGGGAAAACTCAGTCACGTGAGGGGAAAACTTAGTCACTAAGGAATTAGTGTCATGGGAAAAATGAGTCACCGGGTGGGAAAACCTTCGTCAACGGACTAGTTTCAATGGCAAAACCTAGTAAACTAACCTCTTTGTGTTGGAATAACTTGAAAACCTGGCCACTGTGAGGAGTCTCATGGGAAAACTCAGCCACAGGAGGGGGAAACTTAGTCACTAAGGAATTAGTGCCATAGGACTTATGAGTCAACTAATGGGAAAACCTTAGTCACCAAACGAGTTTCCCAGGCAAATCCTAGTAAAGTAACATCTTTGTGTGGGAAAAACTAGAAAACCTTGACACTGTGAGTAGTCTCATCGGAAAACTCAGTCGCGGGAGGGGAAAACTTAGTCACAAAGGAATTCGTGTCATGGAAAAAATGATTCACCGGATGGGAAAATTTTACTCACCGGACGAGTTTCAATGGAAAATACTTGTAAAATAACCTCTATATGTGGGAAAAACTCGAGAACCTCACCACCTTGACTAGTCTCATGGGAAAACTCGGTCACGTGAGGGGAAAACTTAGTCACTAAGGAATTAGTGTCATGGGAAAAATGAGTCACCGGATGGGAAAACCTTAGTCAATGGACTAGTTTCAATGGAAAAACCTAGTTAAATAACCTCTTTGTGTTGGAATAACTCGAAAACCTGGCCACTGTGAGTAGTCTCATGGGAAAACTCAGCCACTGGAGGGGGAAACTTAGTCACTAAGTAATTAGAGCCATGCGACTAATGAGTCAACTAATGGGAAACCCTTAGTCACCGAACGAGTTTCGATGGCAAATCTTAGTAACATAACATCTTTGTGTGGTAAAAACTAGAAAACCTTGTCACTGTGAGTAGTCTCATCGGAAAACTCAGTCGCGGTTGGGGAAAATTTAGTAACAAAGGAAATCGTGTCATGGAAAAAATGAGGCACCGGATGGGAAAATTATATTCACCGGACGCGTTTCAATGGAAAATACTTGTAAAATAACCTCTTTGTGTGGGAAAAACTCGAGAACCTCACCACCTTGACTAGTCTCATGGGAAAACTCGGTCACGTGAGGGGAATTCTTAGTCACTAAGAAATTAGTGTCATGGAAAAAATGAGTCACCGGATGGGAAAACCTTAGTCAATGGACTAGTTTCAATGGCAAAACCTAGTAAAATAACCTCTTTGTGTTGGAATAACTCGAAAACCTGGCCACTGTGAGTAGTCTCATGGGAAAACTCAGCCACGGGAGGGGGAAACTTAGTCACTAAGGAATTAGTGCCATGGGACTAATGAGTCAACTAATGGGAAAACCTTAGTCACCGAACGAGTTTCCATGGAAAATCCTAGTAAAGTAACGTCTTTGTGTGGGAAAAACTAGAAAACCTTGTCACTGTGAGTAGTCTTATCGGAAAATTCAGTCGCGGGAGGGGAAAACTTAGTCACAAAGGAATTCATTTTATGGACTAAATGAGTCACCGGATGGGAAAATTTTACTCACCGGACGAGTTTCAATGGAAAATACTTGTAAAATAACCTCTTTGTGTTGGAAAAACTCGAGAACCTCATCACCTTGGCTAGTCTCACGGGAAAACTCAGTCACGTGAGGGGAAAACTTAGTCACTAAGAAATTAGCGTCATGGGAAAAATGAGTCACCGGATGGGAAAACCTTAGTCAATGGACTAGTTTCAATGGCAAAACCTAGTAAAATAACCTCTTTGTGTTGGAATAACTCGAAAACCTGGCCACTGTGAGTAGTCTCATGGGAAAACTCAGCCACAGGAGGGGGAAACTTAGTCACTAAGGAATTCGTGTCATGGGACTAATGAGTCAACTAATGGGAAATCCTTAGTCACCGAACGAGTTTCCATTGAAATTCCTAGTAAAGTAACATCTTTGTGTGGGAAAAACTAGAAAACCTTGTCACTGTGAGTAGTCTCATCGGAAAACTCAGTCGCGGGAGGGGAAAACTTAGTCACAAAGGAATTCGTGTCATAGAAAAAATGAGTCACCGGATGGGAAAATTTTACTCACCGGACGAGTTTCAATGGAAAATACTTGTAAAATGACCTCTTTGTGTGGGAAAAACTCGAGAACCTCATCACCTTGACTAGTCTCACGGGAAAACTCAGTCACGAGAGGGGAAAACTTAGTCACTAAGGAATTAGTGTCATGGGAAAAATGAGTCACCGGATGGGAAAACCTTAATCAATGGACTAGTTTCAATGGTAAAACCTAGTAAAATAACCTCTTTGTGTTGGAATAACTCGAAAACCTGACCACTGTGAGTAGTCTCATGGGAAAACTCAGCCACAGGAGGGGGAAACTTAGTCACTAAAGAATTAGTGCCATGGGACTAATGAGTCAACTAATGGGGAAACCTTAGTCACCGAACGAGTTTCCATGGCAAATCCTAGTATAGTAACATCTTTGTGTGGGAAAAACTAGAAAACCTTGTCACTGTGAGTAGTCTCATCGGAAAACTCAGTCGCAGGAGGGGAAAACTTAGCCACAAAGGAATTCGTGTCATGGAAAAAATGAGTCACCGGATGGGAAAATTTTACTCACCGGACGAGTTTCAATGGAAAATACTTGTAAAATTACCTCTTTGTGTGGGAAAAACTCAAGAACCTCATCACCTTGACTAGTCTCACGGGAAAACTCAGTCACGTGAGGGGAAAACTTAGTCACTAAGGAATTAGTGTCATGGGAAAAATGAGTCACCGGATGGGAAAACCTTAGTCAATGGACTAGTTTCAATGGTAAAACCTAGTAAAATAACCTCTTTTTGTTGGAATAACTCGAAAACCTGACCACTGTGAGTAGTCTCATGGGAAAACTCAGCCACAGGAGGGGGAAACTTAGTCACTAAGGAATTAGTGCCATGGGACTAATGAGTCAACTAATGGGAAAACCTTAGTCACCGAACGAGTTTCCATGGCAAATCCTAGTAAAGTAACATCTTTGTGTGGGAAAAACTCGAAAACCTTGTCACTGTGAGTAGTCTCATCGGAAAACTCAGTCGCGGGAGGGGAAAACTTAGTCACAAAGGAATTCGTGTCATGGAAAAACTGAGTCACCGTATGGGAAAATTTTACTCACCGGACGAGTTTCAATGG
The DNA here is from genome assembly GCA_030819835.1 of Acmispon strigosus. Classification (NCBI taxonomy): domain Eukaryota; kingdom Viridiplantae; phylum Streptophyta; class Magnoliopsida; order Fabales; family Fabaceae; genus Acmispon; species Acmispon strigosus. The sequence goes on along the minus strand of JAUAMA010000004.1, from coordinate 17,581,700 downwards.
AAAATACTTGTAAAATAACCTCTTTGGGTGGGAAAATATCGAGAACCTCATCACCTTGACTAGTCTCACGGGAAAACTCAGTCACGTGAGGGGAAAACTTAGTCAATAAGGAATTAGTGTCATGGGAAAAATGAGTCACCGGATTGGAAAACCTTAGTCAATGGACTAGTTTCATTGGCAAAACCTAGTAATTAACCTCTTTGTGTTGGAATAACTCGAAAACCTGGCCACTGTGAGTAATCTCATGGGAAAACTCAGCCACAGGAGGGGGAAACTTAGTCACTAAGGAATTAGTGCCATGGGACTAATGAGTCAACTAATGGGGAAACCTTAGTCACCGAACGAGTTTCCATGGCAAATCCTAGTAAAGTAACATCTTTGTGTGGGAAAAACTAGAATACCTTGTCACTGTGAGTAGTCTCATCGGAAAACTCAGTCTCGGGAGGGGAAAACTTAGTCTCAAATGAATTCGTGTCATGGAAAAAATGAGTCACCGGATGGGAAAGATTTACTCACCGGACGAGTTTCAAAGGAAAATACTTATAGAATAACCTCTTTGTGTGGGAAAAACTCGAGAACCTCATCACCTTGACTAGTCTCACGGGAAAACTCAGTAACGTGAGGGGAAAACTTAGTCACTAAGGAATTAGTGTCATGGGAAAAATGAGTCACCGGATGGGAAAACCTTAGTCAATGGACTAGTTTCAATGGTAAAACCTAGTAAAATAACCTCTTTGTGTTGGAATAACTCGAAAACCTGACCACTGTGAGTAGTCTCATGGGAAAACTCTGCCACAGGAGGGGGAAACTTAGTCACTAAGGAATTAGTGCCATGGGACTAATGAGTCAACTAATGGGGAAACCTTAGTCACCGAACGAGTTTCCATGGCAAATCCTAGTAAAGTAACATCTTTGTGTGGGAAAAACTAGAAAACCTTGTCACTGTGAGTAGTCTCATCGGGAAACTCAGTCGTGGGAGGGGAAAACTTAGTCACAAATGAATTCGTGTCATGGAAAAAATGAGTCACCGGATGGGAAAGATTTACTCACCGGACGAGTTTCAAAGGAAAATACTTGTAAAATAACCTCTTTGTGTGGGAAAAACTCGAGAACCTCATCACCTTGACTAGTCTCACGGGAAAACTCAGTCACGTGAGGGGAAAACTTAGTCACTAAGGAATTAGTGTCATGGGAAAAATGAGTTACCGGATGGGAAAACCTTAGTCAATGGACTAGTTTCAATGGTAAAACCTAGTAAAATAACCTCTTTGTGTTGGAATAACTCGAAAACCTGACCACTGTGAGTAGTCTCATGGGAAAACTCAGCCACAGGAGGGGGAAACTTAGTCACTAAGGAATTAGTGCCATGGGACTAATGAGTCAACTAATGGGAAAACCTTAGTCACCGAACGAGTTTCCATGGCAAATCCTAGTAAAGTAACATCTTTGTGTGGGAAAAACTCGAAAACCTTGTCACGGTGAGTAGTCTCATCGGAAAACTCAGTCGCGGGAGGGGAAAACTTAGTCACAAAGGAATTCGTGTCATGGAAAAACTGAGTCACCGTATGGGAAAATTTAACTCACCGGACGAGTTTCAATGGAAAATACTTGTAAAATAACCTCTTTGGGTGGGAAAATATCGAGAACCTCATCACCTTGATTAGTCTCACGGGAAAACTCAGTCACATGAGGGGAAAACTTAGTCACTAAGGAATTAGTGTCATGGGAAAAATGAGTCACCGGATTGGAAAACCTTAGTCAATGGACTAGTTTCATTGGCATAACCTAGTAATTAACCTCTTTGTGTTGGAATAACTCGAAAACCTGGCCACTGTGAGTAATCTCATGGGAAAACTCAGCCACAGGAGGGGGAAACTTAGTCACTAAGGAATTAGTGCCATGGGACTAATGAGTCAACTAATGCGAAAAGCTTAGTCACCGAACGAGTTTCAATGGAAAATACTTGTAAAATAACCTCTTTGTGTGGGAAAAACTCGAGAACCTCATCACCTTGACTAGTCTCACGGGAAAACTCAGTCACATGAGGGGAAAACTTAGTCACTAAGAAATTAGTGTCATGGGAAAAATGAGTCACCGGATGGGAAAACCTTAGTCAATGGACTAGTTTCAATGGTAAAACCTAGTAAAATAACCTCTTTGTGTTGGAATAACTCGAAAACCTGACCACTGTGAGTAGTCTCATGGGAAAACTCAGCCACAGGAGGGGGAAACTTAGTCACTAAGGAATTAGTGCCATGGGACTAATGAGTCAACTAATGGGAAAACCTAAGTCACCGAACGAGTTTCCATGGCAAATCCTAGTAAAGTAACATCTTTGTGTGGGAAAAACTAGAAAACCTTGTCACTGTGAGTAGTCTCATCGGAAAACTCAGTCGCGGGAGGGGAAAACATAGTCACAAAGGAATTCGTGTCATGGAAAAACTGAGTCACCGTATGCGAAAACCTTAGTCACCGAACGAGTTTCAATGGAAAATACTTGTAAAATAACCTCTTTGGGTGGGAAAATATCGAGAACCTCATCACCTTGACTAGTCTCACGGGAAAACTCAGTCACGTGAGGGGAAAACTTAGTCACTAAGGAATTAGTGTCATGGGAAAAATGAGTCACCGGATTGGAAAACCTTAGTCAATGGACTAGTTTCATTGGCAAAACCTAGTAATTAACCTCTTTGTGTTGGAATAACTAGAAAACCTGGCCACTGTGAGTAATCTCATGGGAAAACTCAGCCACAGGAGGGGGAAACCTAGTCACTAAGGAATTAGTGCCATGGGACTAATGAGTCAACTAATGGGGAAACCTTAGTCACCGAACGAGTTTCCATGGCAAATCCTAGTAAAGTAACATCTTTGTGTGGGAAAAACTAGAAAACCTTGTCACTGTGAGTAGTCTCATTGGAAAACTCAGTCGCGGGAGGGGAAAACTTAGTCACAAAGGAATTCGTGTCATAGAAAAAATGAGTCACCGGATGGGAAAATTTTACTCACCGGACGAGTTTCAATGGAAAATACTTGTAAAATAACCTCTTTGTGTGGGAAAAACTCGAGAACCTCATCACCTTGACTAGTCTCACGGGAAAACTCAGTCACGTGAGGGGTAAACTTAGTCACTAAGGAATTAGTGTCATGGGAAAAATGAGTCACCGGATGGGAAAAACTTAGTCAATGGACTAGTTTCAATGGCAAAACCTAGTAAAATAACCTCTTTGTGTTGGAATAACTCGAAAACCTGACCACTGTGAGTAGTCTCATGGGAAAACTCAGCCACAGGAGGGGGAAACTCAGTCACTAAGGAATTAGTGCCATGGGACTAATGAGTCAACTAATGGGGAAACCTTAGTCACCGAACGAGTTTCCATGGCAAATCCTAGTAAAGTAACATCTTTGTGTGGGAAAAACTAGAAAACCTTGTCACTGTGAGTAGTCTCATCGGAAAACTCAGTCGCGGGAGGGGAAAACTTAGTCTCAAAGGAATTCGTGTCATGGAAAAAATGAGTCACCGGATGGGAAAATTTTACTCACCGGACGAGTTTCAATGGAAAGTACTTGTAAAATAACCTCTTTGTGTGGGAAAAACTCGAGAACCTCATCACCTTGACTAGTCTCACGGGAAAACTCAGTCACGTGAGGGGAAAACTTAGTCACTAAGGAATTAGTGTCATGGGAAAAATGAGTCACCGGATGGGAAAACCTTAGTCAATGGACTAGTTTCAATGCAAAAACCTAGTAATTAACCTCTTTGTGCTGGAATAACTCGAAAACCTGGCCACTGTGAGTAATCTCATGGGAAAACTCAGCCACAGGAGGGGGATACTTAGTCACTAAGGAATTAGTGCCATGGGACTAATGAGTCAACTAATGGGGAAACCTTAGTCACCGAACGAGTTTCCATTGAAATTCCTAGTAAAGTAACATCTTTGTGTGGGAAAAACTAGAAAACCTTGTCACTGTGAGTAGTCTCATCGGAAAACTCAGTCGCGGGAGGGGAAAACTTAGTCACAAAGGAATTCGTGTCATAGAAAAAATGAGTCACCGGATGGGAAAATTTTACTCACCGGACGAGTTTCAATGGAAAATACTTGTAAAATAACCTCTTTGTGTGGGAAAAACTCGAGAACCTCATCACCTTGACTAGTCTCACGGGAAAACTCAGTCACGTGAGGGGAAAACTTAGTCACTAAGGAATTAGTGTCATGGGAAAAATGAGTCACCGGATGGGAAAACCTTAGTCAATGGACTAGTTTCAATGGCAAAACCTAGTAAAATAACCTCTTTGTGTTGGAATAACTCGAAAACCTAACCACTGTGAGTAGTCTCATGGGAAAACTCAGCCACAGGAGGGGGAAACTTAGTCACTAAGGAATTAGTGCCATGGGACTAATGAGTCAACTAATGGGAAAACCTTAGTCACCGAACGAGTTTCCATGGCAAATCCTAGTAAAGTAACATCTTTGTGTGGGAAAAACTAGAAAACCTTGTCACTGAGAGTAGTCTCAACGGAAAACTCAGTCGCTAGAGGGGAAAACTTAGTCACAAAGGAATTCGTGTCATGGAAAAACTGAGTCACCGTATGGGAAAATTTTACTCACCGGACGAGTTTCAATGGAAAATACTTGTAAAATAACCTCTTTGGGTGGGAAAATATCGAGAACCTCATCACCTTGACTAGTCTCACGGGAAAACTCAGTCACGTGAGGGGAAAACTTAGTCACTAAGGAATTAGTGTCATGGGTAAAATGAGTCACCGGATGGGAAAACCTTAGTCAATGGACTAGTTTCATTGGCAAAACCTAGTAATTAACCTCTTTGTGTTGGAATAACTCGAAAACCTGGCCACTGTGAGTAGTCTCTTGGGAAAACTCAGCCACAAGAGGGGGAAACTTAGTCACTAAGGAATTAGTGCCATGGGACTAATGAGTCAACTGATGGGAAAACCTTAGTCACCGAACGAGTTTCCATGGCAAATCATAGTAAAGTAACATCTTTGTGTGGGAAAAACTAGAAAACTTTGTCACTGTGAGTAGTCTCATCGGAAAAATCAGTCGCTAGAGGGGAAAACTTAGTCACAAAGGAATTCGTGTGATGGAAAAAATGAGTCACCGGATGGGAAAATTTTACTCACCGGACGAGTTTCAATGGAAAATACTTGTAAAATAACCTCTTTGTGTGGGAAAATATCGAGAACCTCATCACCTTGAATAGTCTCACGGGAAAACTCAGTCACGTGAGGGGAAAACTTAGTCACGAAGGAATTAGTGTCATGGGAAAAATGAGTCACCGGATGGGAAAACCTTAGTCAATGGACTAGTTTCATTGGCAAAACCTAGTAATTAACCTCTTTGTGTTGGAATAACTCGAAAACCTGGCCAGTGTGAGTAATCTCATGGGAAAACTCAGCCACAGGAGGGGGAAACTTAGTCACTAAGGAATGAGTGCCATGGGACTAATGAGCCAACTAATGGGAAAACCTTAGTCACCGAACGAGTTTCCATGGCAAATCCTAGTAAAGTAACATCTTTGTGTGGGAAAAACTAGAAAACCTTGTCACTGTGAGTACTCTCATCGGAAAAATCAGTTGAGGGAGGGGAAAACTTGGTCACAAAGGAATTCGTGTAAGGAAAAACTGAGTCACCGGATGGGAAAATTTTACTCACCGGACGAGTTTCAATGGAAAATACCTGTAAAATAACCTCTTTGGGTGGGAAAATATCGAGAACCTCATCACCTTGACTAGCCTCACGGGAAAACTCAGTCACGTGAGGGGAAAACTTAGTCACTAAGGAATTAGTGTCATGGGTAAAATGAGTCACCGGATGGGAAAACCTTTGTCAATGGACTAGTTTCAATGGCAAAACCTAGTAAATTAACCTCTTTGTGTTGGAATAACTCGAAAACCTGGCCACTGTGAGTAGTCTCATGGGAAAACTCAGCCACAAGAGGGGGAAACTTAGTCACTAAGGAATTAGTGCCATGGGATTAATGAGTCAACTAATGGGAAAAACTTAGTCACCGAACGAGTTTCCATGGCAAATCCTAGTAAAGTAACATCTTTGTGTGGGAAAAACTAGAAAACTTTGTCACTGTGAGTAGTCTCATCGGAAAAATCAGTCGCTGGAGGGGAAAACTTAGTCACAAAGGAATTCGTGTCATGGAAAAAATGAGTCACCGGATGGGAAAATTTTACTCACCGGACGAGTTTCAATGGAAAATACTTGTAAAATAACCTCTTTGTGTGGGAAAAACTCGAGAACCTCATCACCTTGACTAGTCTCACGGGAAAACTCAGTCACGTGAGGGGAAAACTTAGTCACTAAGAAATTAGTGTCATTGGAAAAATGAGTCACCGGATGGGAAAACCTTAGTTAATGGACTAGTTTCAATGGCAAAACCTAGTAAAATAACCTCTTTGTGTTGGAATAACTCTAAAACCTGGCCACTGTGACTAGTCTCATCCGAAAACACAGCCACAGGAGGGGGAAACTTAGTCACTAAGGAATTAGTGCCATGGGACTAATGACTCAACTATGGGGAAAACCTTAGTCACCGAACGAGTTTCCGTGGCAAATGCAAGTGAAATAACATCTTTGTGTGCGAAAAACTAGAAAACCTTGTCACTGTGAGTACTCTCATCGGAAAACTCAGTCGCTGGAGGGGAAAATTTTTCACAAAGGAATTCGTGTCATGGAAAAACTGAGTCACCGTATGGGAAAATTTTACTCACCGGACGAGTTTCAATGGAAAATACATGTAAAATAACCTCTTTGGGTGGGAAAATATCGAGAACCTCATCACCTTGTCTAGTCTCACGGGAAAACTCAGTCACGTGAGGGGAAAACTTAGTCACTAAGGAATTAGTGTCATGGGAAAAATGAGTCACCGGATGGGAAAACCTTAGTCAATGGACTAGTCTCATGGCAAAACCTAGTAAAATAACCTCTTATGTTGGAATAACTCGAAAACTTGGCCACTGAGAGTAGTCTCATGGGAACACACAGCCACAGGAGGGGGAAACTTAGTCACTAAGGAATTAGTGCCATGGGACTAATGACTCAACTATGGGGAAAACCTTAGTCACCGAACGAGTTTCCATGGCATATCCTAGTAAAGTAACTTCTTTGTGTGGGAAAAACTAGAAAACCTTGTCACTGTGAGTACTATCATCGGAAAACTCAGTCGCTGGAGGGGAAAACTTAGTCACAAAGGAATTCGTGTCATGGAAACACTGAGTCACCGTATGGGAAAATTTTACTCACCGGACGAGTTTCAATGGAAAATACTTGTAAAATTACCTCTTTGGGTGGGAAAAACTCGAGAACCTCATCACCTTGACTAGACTCACGGGAAAACTCAGTCACGTGAGGGGAAAACTTAGTCACTAAGGAATTAGTGTCATGGGACTAATGACTCAACTAAGGGGAAAACCTTAGTCACCGAACGAGTTTCCATGGCAAATCCTAGTAAAGTAACATCTTTGTGTGGGAAAAACTCGAAAACCTTGTCACTGTGAGTAGTCTCATCGGAAAACTCAGTCGCGGGAGGGGAAAACTTAGTCACAAAGGAATTCGTGTCATGGAAAAACTGAGTCACCGTTTGGGAAAATTTTACTCACCGGACGAGTTTCAATGGAAAATACCTGTAAAATAACCTCTTTGGGTGGGAAAATATCGAGAACCTCATCACCTTGACTAGTCTCACGGGAAAACTCAGTCACGTGAGGGGAAAACTTAGTCACTAAGAAATTAGTGTCATTGGAAAAATGAGTCACCGGATGGGAAAACCTTAGTTAATGGACTAGTTTCAATGGCAAAACCTAGTAAAATAACCTCTTTGTGTTGGAATAACTCTAAAACCTGGCCACTTTGACTAGTCTCATGCGAAAACACAGCCACAGGAGGGGGAAACTTAGTCACTAAGGAATTAGTGCCATGGGACTAGTGACTCAACTATGGGGAAAACCTTAGTCACCGAACGAGTTTCCGTGGCAAATGCTAGTGAAATAACATCTTTGTGTGCGAAAAACTAGAAAACCTTGTCACTGAGAGTAGTCTCAACGGAAAACTCAGTCGCTGGAGGGGAAAACTTTGTCACAAAGGAATTCGTGTCATGGAAAAACTGAGTCACCGTATGGGTAAATTTTACTCACCGGACGAGTTTCAATGGAAAATACTTGTAAAATAACCTCTTTGTGTGGGAAAAACTCGAGAACCTCATCACCTTGACTAGTCTCACGGGAAAACTCAGTCACGTGAGGGGAAAACTTAGTCACTAAGAAATTAGTGTCATTGGAAAAATGAGTCACCGGATGGGAAAACCTTAGTTAATGGACTAGTTTCAATGGCAAAACCTAGTAAATTAACCTCTTTGTGTTGGAATAACTCGAAAACCTGGCCACTGTGAGTAGTCTCATGGGAAAACTCAGCCACAGGAGGGGGAAACTTAGTCACTAAGGAATTAGTGCCATGGGACTAATGACTCAACTAAGGGGAAAACCTTAGTCACCGAACGAGTTTCCATGGCAAATCCTAGTAAAGTAACTTCTTTGTGTGGGAAAAACTAGAAAACCTTGTCACTGTGAGTACTCTCATCGGAAAACTCAGTCGCTGGAGGGGAAAACTTAGTCACAAAGGAATTCGTGTCATGGAAAAACTGAGTCACCGTATGGGAAAATTTTACTCACCGGACGAGTTTCAATGGAAAATACTTGTAAAATAACCTCTTTGGGTGGGAAAAACTCGAGAACCTCATCACCTTGACTAGACTCACGGGAAAACTCAGTCACGTGAGGGGAAAACTTAGTCACTAAGGAATTAGTGTCATGGGACTAATGACTCAACTAAGGGGAAAACCTTAGTCACCGAACGAGTTTCCATGGCAAATCCTAGTAAAGTAACATCTTTGTGTGGGGAAAACTCGAAAACCTTGTCACTGTGAGTAGTCTCATCGGAAAACTCAGTCGCGGGGGGGGGGAAAACTTAGTCACAAAGGAATTCGTGTCATGGAAACACTGAGTCACCGTATGGGAAAATTTTACTCACCGGACGAGTTTCAATGGAAAATTCTTGTAAAATAACCTCTTTGGGTGGGAAAAACTCGAGAACCTCATCACCTTGACTAGACTCACGGGAAAACTCAGTCACGTGAGGGGAAAACTTAGTCACTAAGGAATTAGTGTCATGGGACTAATGACTCAACTAAGGGGAAAACCTTAGTCACCGAACGAGTTTCCATGGCAAATCCTAGTAAAGTAACATCTTTGTGTGGGGAAAACTCGAAAACCTTGTCACTGTGAGTAGTCTCATCGGAAAACTCAGTCGCGGGGGGGGGGGAAAACTTAGTCACAAAGGAATTCGTGTCATGGAAAAACTGAGTCACCGTTTGGGAAAATTTTACTCACCGGACGAGTTTCAATGGAAAATACTTGTAAAATAACCTCTTTGTGTGGGAAAAACTCGAGAACCTCATCACCTTGACTAGTCTCACGGGAAAACTCAGTCACGTGAGGGGAAAACTTAGTCACTAAGAAGTTAGTGTCATTGGAAAAATGAGTCACCGGATGGGAAAACCTTAGTTAATGGACTAGTTTCAATGGCAAAACCTAGTAAATTAACCTCTTTGTGTTGGAATAACTCGAAAACCTGGCCACTGTGAGTAGTCTCATGGGAAAACTCAGCCACAAGAGGGGGAAACTTAGTCACTAAGGAATTAGTGCCATGGGACTAATGAGTCAACTAATGGGAAAACCTTGGTCACCGAACGAGTTTCCATGGCAAATCCTAGTAAAGTAACATCTTTGTGTGGGAAAAACTAGAAAACTTTGTCACTGTGAGTACTCTCATCGGAAAACTCAGTCGCTGGAGGGGAAAACTTAGTCACAAAGGAATTCGTGTCATGGAAAAACTGAGTCACCGTATGGGAAAATTTTACTCACCGGACGAGTTTCAATGGAAAATACTTGTAAAATAACCTCTTTGGGTGGGAAAAACTCGAGAACCTCATCACCTTGACTAGACTCACGGGAAAACTCAGTCACGTGAGGGGAAAACTTAGTCACTAAGGAATTAGTGTCATGGGACTAATGACTCAACTAAGGGGAAAACCTTAGTCACCGAACGAGTTTCCATGGCAAATCCTAGTAAAGTAACATCTTTGTGTGGGAAAAACTAGAAAACCTTGTCACTGAGAGTAGTCTCATCGGAAAACTCAGTCGCGGGGGGGGAAAACTTAGTCACAAAGGAATTCTTTTTATGGAAAAACTGAGTCACCGTTTGGGAAAATTTTACTCACCGGACGAGTTTCAATGGAAAATACTTGTAAAATAACCTCTTTGGGTGGGAAAATATCGAGAACCTCATCACCTTGACTAGTCTCACGGGAAAACTCAGTCACGTGAGGGGAAAACTTAGTCACTAAGGAATTAGTGTCATGGGTAAAATGAGTCACCGGATGGGAAAACCTTAGTCAATGGACTAGTTTCAATGGCAAAACCTAGTAAATTAACCTCTTTGTGTTGGAATAACTCGAAAACCTGGCCACTGTGAGTAGTGTCATGGGAAAACTCAGCCACAAGAGGGGGAAACTTAGTCACTAAGGAATTAGTGCCATGGGACTAATGAGTCAACTAATGGGAAAACCTTAGTCACCGAACGAGTTTCCATGGCAAATCCTAGTAAAGTAACATCTTTGTGTGGGAAAAACTAGAAAACCTTGTCACTGTGAGTACTCTAATCGGAAAACTCAGTTGAGGGAGGGGAAAACTTGGTCACAAAGGAATTCGTGTATGGAAAAACTGAGTCACCGGATGGGAAAATTTTACTCACCGGACGAGTTTCAATGGAAAATACTTGTAAAATAACCTCTTTGTGTGGGAAAATATCGAGAACCTCATCACCTTGACTAGTCTCATGGGAAAACTCAGTCACGTGAGGGGAAAACTTAGTCACTAAGGAATTAGTGTCATGGGTAAAATGAGTCACCGGATGGGAAAACCTTAGTCAATGGACTAGTTTCAATGGCAAAACCTAGTAAATTAACCTCTTTGTGTTGGAATAACTCGAAAACCTGGCCACTGTGAGTAGTCTCATGGGAAAACTCAGCCACAAGAGGGGGAAACTTAGTCACTAAGGAATTAGTGCCATGGGACTAATGAGTCAACTAATGGGAAAACCTTGGTCACCGAACGAGTTTCCATGGCAAATCCTAGTAAAGTAACATCTTTGTGTGGGAAAAACTAGAAAACTTTGTCACTGTGAGTAGTCTCATCGGAAAAATCAGTCGCTGGAGGGGAAAACTTAGTCACAAAGGAATTCGTGTCATGGAAAAAATGAGTCACCGGATGGGAGAATTTTACTCACCGGACGAGTTTCAATTGTAAATACATGTAAAATAACCTCTTTGGGTGGGAAAATATCGAGAACCTCATCACCTTGACTAGTCTCACGGGAAAACTCAGTCACGTGAGGGGAAAACTTAGTCACTAAGGAATTAGTGTCATGGGAAAAATGAGTCACCGGATGGGAAAACCTTAGTCAATGGACTAGTCTCATGGCAAAACCTAGTAAAATCACCTCTTTATGTTGGAATAACTCGAAAACTTGGCCACTGAGAGTAGTCTCATGGGAACACACAGCCACAGGAGGGGGAAACTTAGTCACTATGGAATTAGTGCCATGGGACTAATGACTCAACTAAGGGGAAAACCTTAGTCACCGAACGAGTTTCCATGGCAAATCCTAGTAAAGTAACATCTTTGTGTGGGAAAAACTCGAAAACCTTGTCACTGTGAGTAGTCTCATCGGAAAACTCAGTCGCGGGAGGGGAAAACTTAGTCACAAAGGAATTCGTGTCATGGAAAAACTGAGTCACCGTTTGGGAAAATTTTACTCACCGGACGAGTTTCAATGGAAAATACATGTAAAATAACCTCTTTGGGTAGGAAAATATCGAGAACCTCATCACCTTGACTAGTCTCACGGGAAAACTCAGTCACGTGAGGGGAAAACTTAGTCACTAAGGAATTAGTGTCATGGGAAAAATGAGTCACCGGATGGGAAAACCTTAGTCAATGGACTAGTTTCAATGGCAAAACCTAGTAAATTAACCTCTTTGTGTTGGAATAACTTGAAAACCTGGCCACTGTGAGTAGTGTCATGGGAAAACTCAGCCACAAGAGGGGGAAACTTAGTCACTAAGGAATTAGTGCCATGGGACTAATGAGTCAACTAATGGGAAAACCTTAGTCACCGAACGAGTTTCCATGGCAAATCCTAGTAAAGTAACATCTTTGTGTGGGAAAAACTAGAAAACCTTGTCACTGTGAGTACTCTAATCGGAAAACTCAGTTGAGGGAGGGGAAAACTTGGTCACAAAGGAATTCGTGTATGGAAAAACTGAGTCACCGGATGGGAAAATTTTACTCACCGGACTAGTTTCAATGGAAAATACCTGTAAAACCTCTTTGGGTGGGAAAATATCGAGAACCTCATCACCTTGACTAGTCTCATGGGAAAACTCAGTCACGTGAGGGGAAAACTTAGTCACTAAGGAATTAGTGTCATGGGTAAAATGAGTCACCGTATGGGAAAACCTTAGTCAATGGACTAGTTTCAATGGCAAAACCTAGTAAATTAACCTCTTTGTGTTGGAATAACTCGAAAACCTGGCCACTGTGAGTAGTCTCATGGGAAAACTCAGCCACAAGAGGGGGAAACTTAGTCACTAAGGAATTAGTGCCATGGGATTAATGAGTCAACTAATGGGAAAACCTTAGTCACCGAACGAGTTTCCATGGCAAATCCTAGTAAAGTAACATCTTTGTGTGGGAAAAACTAGAAAACTTTGTCACTGTGAGTAGTCTCATCGGTAAAATCAGTCGCTGGAGGGGAAAACTTAGTCACAAAGGAATTCGTCTCATGGAAAAAATGAGTCACCGGATGGGAAAATTATACTCACCGGACGAGTTTCAATGGAAAATACATGTAAAATAACCTCTTTGTGTGGGAAAAACTCGAGAACCTCATCACCTTGACTAGTCTCACGGGAAAACTCAGTCACGTGAGGGGAAAACTTAGTCACTAAGAAATTAGTGTCATTGGAAAAATGATTCACCGGATGGGAAAACCTTAGTTAATGGACTAGTTTCAATGGCAAAACCTAGTAAAATAACCTCTTTGTGTTGGAATAACTCTAAAACCTGGCCACTGTGACTAGTCTCATGCGAAAACACAGCCACAGGAGGGGGAAACTTAGTCACTAAGGAGTTAGTGCCATGGGACTAATGACTCAACTATGGGGAAAACCTTAGTCACCGAACGAGTTTCCGTGGGAAATGCTAGTGAAATAACATCTTTGTGTGCGAAAAACTAGAAAACCTTGTCACTGTGAGTACTCTCATCAGAAAACTCAGTCGCTGGAGGGGAAAACTTTTTCACAAAGGAATTCGTGTCATGGAAAAACTGAGTCATCGTATGGGAAAATTTTACTCACCGGACGAGTTTCAATGGAAAATACATGTAAAATAACCTCTTTGGGTGGGAAAATATCGAGAACCTCATCACCTTGACTAGTCTCACGGGAAAACTCAGTCACGTGAGGGGAAAACTTAGTCACTAAGGAATTAGTGTCATGGGAAAACCTTAGTCAATGGACTAGTCTCATGGCAAAACCTAGTAAAATAACCTCTTTATGTTGGAATAACTCGAAAACTTGGCCACTGAGAGTAGTCTCACGGGAAAACTCAGTCACGTGAGGGGAAAACTTAGTCACTAAGGAATTAGTGTCATGGGACTAATGACTCAACTAAGGGGAAAACCTTAGTCACCGAACGAGTTTCCATGGCAAATCCTAGTAAAGTAATATCTTTGTGTGGGAAAAACTCGAAAACCTTGTCACTGTGAGTAGTCTCATCGGAAAACTCAGTCGCGGGAGGGGAAAACTTAGTCACAAAGGAATTCGTGTCATGGAAAAACTGAGTCACCGGATGGGAAAATTTTACTCACCGGACGAGTTTCAATGGAAAATACTTGTAAAATAACCACTTTGTGTGGGAAAAACTCGAGAACCTCATCACCTTGACTAGTCTCACGGGAAAACTCAGTCACGTGAGGGGTAAACTTAGTCACTAAGAAATTAGTGTCATGGGAAAAATGAGTCACCGGATGGGAAAACCTTAGTTAATGGACTAGTTTCAATGGAAAAACCTAGTAAAATAACCTCTTTGTGTTGGAATAACTCTAAAACCTGGCCACTGTGACTAGTCTCATGGGAAAACACAGCCACAGGAGGGGGAAACTTAGTCACTAAGGAATTAGTGCCATGGGACTAATGACTCAACTATGGGGAAAACCTTAGTCACCGAACGAGTTTCCGTGGCAAATGATAGTGAAATAACATCTTTGTGTGCGAAAAACTAGTAAACCTTGTCACTGTGAGTAGTCTCATCGGAAAACTCAGTCGCTGGAGGGGAAAACTTTTTCACAAGGAATTCGTGTCATGGAAAAACTGAGTCACCGTATGGGAAAATTTTACTCACCGGACGAGTTTCAATGGAAAATACTTGTAAAATAACCTCTTTGGGTGGGAAAATATCGAGAACCTCATCACCTTGACTAGTCTCACGGGAAAACTCAGTCACGTGAGGGGAAAACTTAGTCACTAAGGAATTAGTGTCATGGGAAAAATGAGTCACCGGATGGGAAAACCTTAGTCAATGGACTAGTCTCATGGAAAAACCTAGTAAAATAACCTCTTTATGTTGGAATAACTCGAAAACTTGGCCACTGAGAGTAGTCTCATGGGAACACACAGCCACAGGAGGGGGAAACTTAGTCACTAAGGAATTAGTGCCATGGGACTAATGACTCAACTAAGGGGAAAACCTTAGTCACCGAACGAGTTTCCATGGCAAATCCTAGTAAAGTAACTTCTTTGTGTGGGAAAAACAAGAAAACCTTGTCACTGTGAGTACTCTCATCGGAAAACTCAGTCGCTGGAGGGGAAAACTTAGTCACAAAGGAATTCGTGTCATGGAAAAACTGAGTCACCGTATGGGAAAATTTTACTCACCGGACGAGTTTCAATGGAAAATACTTGAAAAATAACCTCTTTGGGTGGGAAAAACTCGAGAACCTCATCACCTTGACTAGACTCACGGGAAAACTCAGTCACGTGAGGGGAAAACTTAGTCATTAAGGAATTAGTGTCATGGGACTAATGACTCAACTACGGGGAAAACCTTAGTCACCGAACGAGTTTCCATGGCAAATCCTAGTAAAGTAACACCTTTGTGTGGGGAAAACTCGAAAACCTTGTCACTGTCAGTAGTCTCATCGGAAAACTCAGTCGCGGGAGGGGAAAACTTAGTCACAAAGGAATTCGTGTCATGGAAAAACTGAGTCACCGTTTGGGAAAATTTTACTCACCGGACGAGTTTCAATGGAAAAAACTTGTAAAATAACATCTTTGGGTGGGAAAATATCGAGAACCTCATCACCTTGACTAGTCTCACGGGAAAACTCAGTCACGTGAGGGGAAAACTTAGTCACTAAGGAATTAGTGTCATGGGTAAAATGAGTCACTGGATGGGAAAACCTTAGTCAATGGACTAGTTTCAATGGCAAAACCTAGTAAATTAACCTCTTTGTGTTGGAATAACTCGAAAATCTGGCCTTTGTGAGTAGTGTCATGGGAAAACTCAGCCACAAGAGGGGGAAACTTAGTCACTAAGGAATTAGTGCCATGGGACTAATGAGTCAACTAATGGCAAAACCTTAGTCACCGAACGAGTTTCCATGGCAAATCCTAGTAAAGTAACATCTTTGTGTGGGAAAAACTAGAAAACTTTGTCACTGTGAGTAGTCTCATCGGAAAAATCAGTCGCTGGAGGGGAAAACTTAGTCACAAAGGAATTCGTCTCATGGAAAAAATGAGTCACCGGATGGGAAAATTATACTCACCGGACGAGTTTCAATGGAAAATACTTGTTAAATAACCTCTTTGTGTGGGAAAAACTCGAGAACCTCATCACCTTGACTAGTCTCACGGGAAAACTCAGTCACGTGAGGGGAAAACTTAGTCACTAAGGAATTAGTGTCATGGGAAAAATGACTCACCGGATGGGAAAACCTTTGTCAATGTTCTAGTTTCAATGGCAAAACCTAGTAAAATAACCTCTTGTGTTGGAATAACTCGAAAACCTGACCACTGTGAGTAGTCTCATGGGAAAACTCAGCCACAGGAGGGGGAAACTTAGTCCCTAAGGAATTAGTGCCATGGGACTAATGAGTCAAGTAATGGGAAAACCTTAGTCACCGAACGAGTTTCCATGGCAAATCCTAGTAAAGTAACATCTTTGTGTGGGAAAAACTAGAAAACTTTGTCACTGTGAGTAGTCTCATCGGAAAAATCAGTCGCTGGAGGGGAAAACTTAGTCACAAAGGAATTCGTGTCATGGAAAAAATGAGTCACCGGATGGGAAAATTTTACTCACCGGACGAGTTTCAATGGAAAATACATGTAAAATAACCTCTTTGTGTGGGAAAAACTCGAGAACCTCATCACCTTGACTAGTCTCACGGGAAAACTCAGTCACGTGAGGGGAAAACTTAGTCACTAAGAAATTAGTGTCATTGGAAAAATGAGTCACCGGATGGGAAAACCTTAGTTAATGGACTAGTTTCAATGGCAAAACCTAGTAAAATAACCTCTTTGTGTTGGAATAACTCTAAAACCTGGCCACTGTGACTAGTCTCATGCGAAAACACAGCCACAGGAGGGGGAAACTTAGTCACTAAGGAATTAGTGCCATGGGACTAATGACTCAACTATGGGGAAAACCTTAGTCACCGAACGAGTTTCCATGGAAAATCCTAGTAAAGTAATATCTTTGTGTGGGAAAAACTCGAAAACCTTGTCACTGTGAGTAGTCTCATCGGAAAACTCAGTCGCGGGAGGGGAAAACTTAGTCACAAAGGAATTCGTGTCATGGAAAAACTGAGTCACCGTTTGGGAAAATTTTACTCACCGGACGAGTTTCAATGGAAAATACTTGTAAAATAACCTCTTTGGGTGGGAAAATATCGAGAACCTCATCACCTTGACTAGTCTCACGGGAAAACTCAGTCACGTGAGGGGAAAACTTAGTCACTAAGGAATTAGTGTCATGGGTAAAATGAGTCACCGGATGGGAAAACCTTAGTCAATGGACTAGTTTCAATGGCAAAACCTAGTAAATTAACCTCTTTGTGTTGGAATAACTCGAAAACCTGGCCTTTGTGAGTAGTGTCATGGGAAAACTCAGCCACAAGAGGGGGGAACTTAGTCACTAAGGAATTAGTGCCATGGGACTAATGAGTCAACTAATGGCAAAACCTTAGTCACCGAACGAGTTTCCATGGCAAATCCTAGTAAAGTAACATCTTTGTGTGGGAAAAACTAGAAAACTTTGTCACTGTGAGTAGTCTCATCGGAAAAATCAGTCGCTGGAGGGGAAAACTTAGTCACAAAGGAATTCGTGTCATGGAAAAAATGAGTCACCGGATGGGAAAATTTTACTCACCGGACGAGTTTCAATGGAAAATACATGTAAAATAACCTCTTTGTGTGGGAAAAACTCGAGAACCTCATCACCTTGACTAGTCTCACGGGAAAACTCAGTCACGTGAGGGGAAAACTTAGTCACTAAGAAATTAGTGTCATTGGAAAAATGAGTCACCGGATGGGAAAACCTTAGTTAATGGACTAGTTTCAATGGCAAAACCTAGTAAAATAACCTCTTTGTGTTGGAATAACTCTAAAACCTGGCCACTGTGACTAGTCTCATGCGAAAACACAGCCACAGGAGGGGGAAACTTAGTCACTAAGGAATTAGTGCCATGGGACTAATGACTCAACTATGGGGAAAACCTTAGTCACCGAACGAGTTTCCATGGAAAATCCAAGTAAAGTAATATCTTTGTGTGGGAAAAACTCGAAAACCTTGTCACTGTGAGTAGTCTCATCGGAAAACTCAGTCGCGGGAGGGGAAAACTTAGTCACAAAGGAATTCGTGTCATGGAAAAACTGAGTCACCGTTTGGGAAAATTTTACTCACCGGACGAGTTTCAATGGAAAATACTTGTAAAATAACCTCTTTGGGTGGGAAAATATCGAGAACCTCATCACCTTGACTAGTCTCACGGGAAAACTCAGTCACGTGAGGGGAAAACTTAGTCACTAAGGAATTAGTGTCATGGGTAAAATGAGTCACCGGATGGGAAAACCTTAGTCAATGGACTAGTTTCAATGGCAAAACCTAGTAAATTAACCTCTTTGTGTTGGAATAACTCGAAAACCTGGCCACTGTGAGTAGTCTCATGGGAAAACTCAGCCACAAGAGGGGGAAACTTAGTCACTAAGGAATTAGTGCCATGGGACTAATGAGTCAACTAATGGGAAAACATTAGTCACCGAACGAGTTTCCATGGCAAATCCTAGTAAAGTAACATCTTTGTGTGGGAAAAACTAGAAAACCTTGTCACTGTGAGTAGTCTCATCGGAAAAATCAGTCGCTGGAGGGGAAAACTTAGTCACAAAGGATATCGTGTCATGGAAAAAATGAGTCACCGGATGGGAAAATTTTACTCACCGGACGAGTTTCAATGGAAAATACATGTAAAATAACCTCTTTGGGTGGGAAAATATCGAGAACCTCATCACCTTGACTAGTCTCACGGGAAAACTCAGTCACGTGAGGGGAAAACTTAGTCACTAAGGAATTAGTGTCATGGGAAAAATGAGTCACCGGATGGGAAAACCTTAGTCAATGGACTAGTTTCAATGGCAAAACCTAGTAAAATAACCTCTTGTGTTGGAATAACTCGAAAACCTGACCACTGTGAGTAGTCTCATGGGAAAACTCAGCCACAGGAGGGGGAAACTTAGTCCCTAAGGAATTAGTGCCATGGGACTAATGAGTCAAGTAATGGGAAAACCTTAGTCACCGAACGAGTTTCCATGGCAAATCCTAGTAAAGTAACATCTTTGTGTGGGAAAAACTAGAAAACTTTGTCACTGTGAGTAGTCTCATCGGAAAAATCAGTCGCTGGAGGGGAAAACTTAGTCACAAAGGAATTCGTGTCATGGAAAAAATGAGTCACCGGATGGGAAAATTTTACTCACCGGACGAGTTTCAATGGAAAATACATGTAAAATAACCTCTTTGTGTGGGAAAAACTCGAGAACCTCATCACCTTGACTAGTCTCACGGGAAAACTCAGTCACGTGAGGGGAAAACTTAGTCACTAAGAAATTAGTGTCATTGGAAAAATGAGTCACCGGATGGGAAAACCTTAGTTAATGGACTAGTTTCAATGGCAAAACCTAGTAAAATAACCTCTTTGTGTTGGAATAACTCTAAAACCTGGCCACTGTGACTAGTCTCATGCGAAAACACAGCCACAGGAGGGGGAAACTTAGTCACTAAGGAATTAGTGCCATGGGACTAATGACTCAACTATGGGGAAAACCTTAGTCACCGAACGAGTTTCCATGGAAAATCCTAGTAAAGTAATATCTTTGTGTGGGAAAAACTCGAAAACCTTGTCACTGTGAGTAGTCTCATCGGTAAACTCAGTCGCGGGAGGGGAAAACATAGTCACAAAGGAATTCGTGTCATGGAAAAACTGAGTCACCGTTTGGGAAAATTTTACTCACCGGACGAGTTTCAATGGAAAATACTTGTAAAATAACCTCTTTGGGTGGGAAAATATCGAGAACCTCATCACCTTGACTAGTCTCACGGGAAAACTCAGTCACGTGAGGGGAAAACTTAGTCACTAAGGAATTAGTGTCATGGGTAAAATGAGTCACCGGATGGGAAAACCTTAGTCAATGGACTAGTTTCAATGGCAAAACCTAGTAAATTAACCTCTTTGTGTTGGAATAACTCGAAAACCTGGCCACTGTGAGTAGTCTCATGGGAAAACTCAGCCACAAGAGGGGGAAACTTAGTCACTAAGGAATTAGTGCCATGGGACTAATGAGTCAACTAATGGGAAAACCTTAGTCACCGAACGAGTTTCCATGGCAAATCCTAGTAAAGTAACATCTTTGTGTGGGAAAAACTAGAAAACCTTGTCACTGTGAGCAGTCTCATCGGAAAAATCAGTCGCTGGAGGGGAAAACTTAGTCACAAAGGATATCGTGTCATGGAAAAAATGAGTCACCGGATGGGAAAATTTTACTCACCGGACGAGTTTCAATGGAAAATACATGTAAAATAACCTCTTTGTGTGGGAAAAACTCGAGAACCTCATCACCTTGACTAGTCTCACGGGAAAACTCAGTCACGTGAGGGGAAAACTTAGTCACTAAGAAATTAGTGTCATTGGAAAAATGAGTCACCGGATGGGAAAACCTTAGTTAATGGACTAGTTTCAATGGCAAAACCTAGTAAAATAACCTCTTTGTGTTGGAATAACTCTAAAACCTGGCCACTGTGACTAGTCTCATGCGAAAACACAGCCACAGGAGGGGGAAACTTAGTCACTAAGGAATTAGTGCCATGGGACTAATGACTCAACTATGGGGAAAACCTTAGTCACCGAACGAGTTTCCATGGAAAATCCTAGTAAAGTAATATCTTTGTGTGGGAAAAACTCGAAAACCTTGTCACTGTGAGTAGTCTCATCGGAAAACTCAGTCACGGGAGGGGAAAACTTAGTCACAAAGGAATTCGTGTCATGGAAAAACTGAGTCACCGTTTGGGAAAATTTTACTCACCGGACGAGTTTCAATGGAAAATACTTGTAAAATAACCTCTTTGGGTGGGAAAATATCGAGAACCTCATCACCTTGACTAGTCTCACGGGAAAACTCAGTCACGTGAGGGGAAAACTTAGTCACTAAGGAATTAGTGTCATGGGTAAAATGAGTCACCGGATGGGAAAACCTTAGTCAATGGACTAGTTTCAATGGCAAAACCTAGTAAATTAACCTCTTTGTGTTGGAATAACTCGAAAACCTGGCCACTGTGAGTAGTCTCATGGGAAAACTCAGCCACAAGAGGGGGAAACTTAGTCACTAAGGAATTAGTGCCATGGGACTAATGAGTCAACTAATGGGAAAACATTAGTCACCGAACGAGTTTCCATGGCAAATCCTAGTAAAGTAACATCTTTGTGTGGGAAAAACTAGAAAACCTTGTCACTGTGAGTAGTCTCATCGGAAAAATCAGTCGCTGGAGGGGAAAACTTAGTCACAAAGGATATCGTGTCATGGAAAAAATGAGTCACCGGATGGGAAAATTTTACTCACCGGACGAGTTTCAATGGAAAATACATGTAAAATAACCTCTTTGGGTGGGAAAATATCGAGAACCTCATCACCTTGACTAGTCTCACGGGAAAACTCAGTCACGTGAGGGGAAAACTTAGTCACTAAGGAATTAGTGTCATGGGAAAAATGAGTCACCGGATGGGAAAACCTTAGTCAATGGACTAGTTTCAATGGCAAAACCTAGTAAAATAACCTCTTGTGTTGGAATAACTCGAAAACCTGACCACTGTGAGTAGTCTCATGGGAAAACTCAGCCACAGGAGGGGGAAACTTAGTCCCTAAGGAATTAGTGCCATGGGACTAATGAGTCAAGTAATGGGAAAACCTTAGTCACCGAACGAGTTTCCATGGCAAATCCTAGTAAAGTAACATCTTTGTGTGGGAAAAACTAGAAAACTTTGTCACTGTGAGTAGTCTCATCGGAAAAATCAGTCGCTGGAGGGGAAAACTTAGTCACAAAGGAATTCGTGTCATGGAAAAAATGAGTCACCGGATGGGAAAATTTTACTCACCGGACGAGTTTCAATGGAAAATACATGTAAAATAACCTCTTTGTGTGGGAAAAACTCGAGAACCTCATCACCTTGACTAGTCTCACGGGAAAACTCAGTCACGTGAGGGGAAAACTTAGTCACTAAGAAATTAGTGTCATTGGAAAAATGAGTCACCGGATGGGAAAACCTTAGTTAATGGACTAGTTTCAATGGCAAAACCTAGTAAAATAACCTCTTTGTGTTGGAATAACTCTAAAACCTGGCCACTGTGACTAGTCTCATGCGAAAACACAGCCACAGGAGGGGGAAACTTAGTCACTAAGGAATTAGTGCCATGGGACTAATGACTCAACTATGGGGAAAACCTTAGTCACCGAACGAGTTTCCATGGAAAATCCTAGTAAAGTAATATCTTTGTGTGGGAAAAACTCGAAAACCTTGTCACTGTGAGTAGTCTCATCGGTAAACTCAGTCGCGGGAGGGGAAAACTTAGTCACAAAGGAATTCGTGTCATGGAAAAACTGAGTCACCGTTTGGGAAAATTTTACTCACCGGACGAGTTTCAATGGAAAATACTTGTAAAATAACCTCTTTGGGTGGGAAAATATCGAGAACCTCATCACCTTGACTAGTCTCACGGGAAAACTCAGTCACGTGAGGGGAAAACTTAGTCACTAAGGAATTAGTGTCATGGGTAAAATGAGTCACCGGATGGGAAAACCTTAGTCAATGGACTAGTTTCAATGGCAAAACCTAGTAAATTAACCTCTTTGTGTTGGAATAACTCGAAAACCTGGCCACTGTGAGTAGTCTCATGGGAAAACTCAGCCACAAGAGGGGGAAACTTAGTCACTAAGGAATTAATGCCATGGGACTAATGAGTCAACTAATGGGAAAACCTTAGTCACCGAACGAGTTTCCATGGCAAATCCTAGTAAAGTAACATCTTTGTGTGGGAAAAACTAGAAAACCTTGTCACTGTGAGTAGTCTCATCGGAAAAATCAGTCGCTGGAGGGGAAAACTTAGTCACAAAGGATATCGTGTCATGGAAAAAATGAGTCACCGGATGGGAAAATTTTACTCACCGGACGAGTTTCAATGGAAAATACATGTAAAATAACCTCTTTGTGTGGGAAAAACTCGAGAACCTCATCACCTTGACTAGTCTCACGGGAAAACTCAGTCACGTGAGGGGAAAACTTAGTCACTAAGAAATTAGTGTCATTGGAAAAATGAGTCACCGGATGGGAAAACCTTAGTTAATGGACTAGTTTCAATGGAAAAACCTAGTAAAATAACCTCTTTGTGTTGGAATAACTCTAAAACCTGGCCACTGTGACTAGTCTCATGCGAAAACACAGCCACAGGAGGGGGAAACTTAGTCACTAAGGAATTAGTGCCATGGGACTAATGACTCAACTATGGGGAAAACCTTAGTCACCGAACGAGTTTCCATGGAAAATCCTAGTAAAGTAATATCTTTGTGTGGGAAAAACTCGAAAACCTTGTCACTGTGAGTAGTCTCATCGGTAAACTCAGTCGCGGGAGGGGAAAACTTAGTCACAAAGGAATTCGTGTCATGGAAAAACTGAGTCACCGTTTGGGAAAATTTTACTCACCGGACGAGTTTCAATGGAAAATACTTGTAAAATAACCTCTTTGGGTGGGAAAATATCGAGAACCTCATCACCTTGACTAGTCTCACGGGAAAACTCAGTCACGTGAGGGGAAAACTTAGTCACTAAGGAATTAGTGTCATGGGTAAAATGAGTCACCGGATGGGAAAACCTTAGTCAATGGACTAGTTTCAATGGCAAAACCTAGTAAATTAACCTCTTTGTGTTGGAATAACTCGAAAACCTGGCCACTGTGAGTAGTCTCATGGGAAAACTCAGCCACAAGAGGGGGAAACTTAGTCACTAAGGAATTAGTGCCATGGGACTAATGAGTCAACTAATGGGAAAACCTTAGTCACCGAACGAGTTTCCATGGCAAATCCTAGTAAAGTAACATCTTTGTGTGGGAAAAACTAGAAAACCTTGTCACTGTGAGTAGTCTCATCGGAAAAATCAGTCGCTGGAGGGGAAAACTTAGTCACAAAGGATATCGTGTCATGGAAAAAATGAGTCACCGGATGGGAAAATTTTACTCACCGGACGAGTTTCAATGGAAAATACATGTAAAATAACCTCTTTGGGTGGGAAAATATCGAGAACCTCATCACCTTGACTAGTCTCACGGGAAAACTCAGTCACGTGAGGGGAAAACTTAGTCACTAAGGAATTAGTGTCATGGGAAAAATGAGTCACCGGATGGGAAAACCTTAGTCAATGGACTAGTCTCATGGAAAAACCTAGTAAAATAACCTCTTTATGTTGGAATAACTCGAAAACTTGGCCACTGAGAGTAGTCTCATGGGAACACACAGCCACAGAAGGGGGAAACTTAGTCACTAAGGAATTAGTGCCATGGGACTAATGACTCAACTAAGGGGAAAACCTTAGTCACCGAACGAGTTTCCAAGGCAAATCCTAGTAAAGTAACTTCTTTGTGTGGGAAAAACTAGAAAACCTTGTCACTGTGAGTACTCTCATCGGAAAACTCAGTCGCTGGAGGGGAAAACTTAGTCACAAAGGAATTCGTGTCATGGAAAAACTGAGTCACCGTATGGGAAAATTTTACTCACCGGACGAGTTTCAATGGAAAATACTTGAAAAATAACCTCTTTGGGTGGGAAAAACTCGAGAACCTCATCACCTTGACTAGACTCACGGGAAAACTCAGTCACGTGAGGGGAAAACTTAGTCATTAAGGAATTAGTGTCATGGGACTAATGACTCAACTAAGGGGAAAACCTTAGTCACCGAACGAGTTTCCATGGCAAATCCTAGTAAAGTAACATCTTTGTGTGGGGAAAACTCGAAAACCTTGTCACTGTGAGTAGTCTCATCGGAAAACTCAGTCGCGGGAGGGGAAAACATATTCACAAAGGAATTCATGTCATGGAAAAACTGAGTCACCGTTTGGGAAAATTTTACTCACCGGACGAGTTTCAATGGAAAATACTTGTAAAATAACCTCTTTGGGTGGGAAAATATCGAGAACCTCATCACCTTGACTAGTCTCACGGGAAAACTCAGTCACGTGAGGGGAAAACTTAGTCACTAAGGAATTAGTGTCATGGGTAAAATGAGTCACCGGATGGGAAAACCTTAGTCAATGGACTAGTTTCAATGGCAAAACCTAGTAAATTAACCTCTTTGTGTTGGAATAACTCGAAAACCTGGCCTTTGTGAGTAGTGTCATGGGAAAACTCAGCCACAAGAGGGGGAAACTTAGTCACTAAGGAATTAGTGCCATGGGACTAATGAGTCAACTAATGGGAAAACCTTAGTCACCGAACGAGTTTCCATGGCAAATCCTAGTAAAGTAACATCTTTGTGTGCGAAAAACTAGAAAACTTTGTCACTGTGAGTAGTCTCATCGGAAAAATCAGTCGCTGGAGGGGAAAACTTAGTCACAAAGGAATTCGTGTCATGGAAAAATGAGTCACCGGATGGGAAAATTATACTCACCGGACGAGTTTCAATGGAAAATACTTGTAAAATAACCTCTTTGGGTGGGAAAAACTCGAGAACCTCATCACCTTGACTAGACTCACGGGAAAACTCAGTCACGTGAGGGGAAAACTTAGTCACTAAGGAATTAGTGTCATGGGACTAATGACTCAACTAAGGGGAAAACCTTAGTCACCGAACGAGTTTCCATGGAAAATCCTAGTAAAGTAATATCTTTGTGTGGGAAAAACTCGAAAACCTTGTCACTGTGAGTAGTCTCATCGGAAAACTCAGTCGCGGGAGGGGAAAACTTAGTCACAAAGGAATTCGTGTCATGGAAAAACTGAGTCACCGTTTGGGAAAATTTTACTCACCGGACGAGTTTCAATGGAAAATACTTGTAAAATAACCTCTTTGGGTGGGAAAATATCGAGAACCTCATCACCTTGACTAGTCTCACGGGAAAACTCAGTCACGTGAGGGGAAAACTTAGTCACTAAGGAATTAGTGTCATGGGTAAAATGAGTCACCGGATGGGAAAACCTTAGTCAATGGACTAGTTTCAATGGCAAAACCTAGTAAATTAACCTCTTTGTGTTGGAATAACTCGAAAACCTGGCCACTGTGAGTAGTCTCATGGGAAAACTCAGCCACAAGAGGGGGAAACTTAGTCACTAAGGAATTAGTGCCATGGGACTAATGAGTCAACTAATGGGAAAACCTTAGTCACCGAACGAGTTTCCATGGCAAATCCTAGTAAAGTAACATCTTTGTGTGGGAAAAACTAGAAAACCTTGTCACTGTGAGTAGTCTCATCGGAAAAATCAGTCGCTGGAGGGGAAAACTTAGTCACAAAGGATATCGTGTCATGGAAAAAATGAGTCACCGGATGGGAAAATTTTACTCACCGGACGAGTTTCAATGGAAAATACTTGTAAAATAACCTCTTTGTGTGGGAAAAACTCGAGAACCTCATCACCTTGACTAGTCTCACGGGAAAACTCAGTCACGTGAGGGGAAAACTTAGTCACTAAGAAATTAGTGTCATGGGAAAAATGAGTCACCGGATGGGAAAACCTTAGTTAATGGACTAGTTTCAATGGAAAAACCTAGTAAAATAACCTCTTTGTGTTGGAATAACTCTAAAACCTGGCCACTGTGACTAGTCTCATGGGAAAACACAGCCACAGGAGGGGGAAACTTAGTCACTAAGGAATTAGTGCCATGGGACTAATGACTCAACTATGGGGAAAACCTTAGTCACCGAACGAGTTTCCGTGGCAAATGATAGTGAAATAACATCTTTCTGTGCGAAAAACTAGTAAACCTTGTCACTGTGAGTAGTCTCATCGGAAAACTCAGTCGCTGGAGGGGAAAACTTTTTCACAAAGGAATTCGTGTCATGGAAAAACTGAGTCACCGTATGGGAAAATTTTACTCACCGGACGAGTTTCAATGGAAAATACATGTAAAATAACCTCTTTGGGTGGGAAAATATCGAGAACCTCATCACCTTGACTAGTCTCACGGGAAAACTCAGTCACGTGAGGGGAAAACTTAGTCACTAAGGAATTAGTGTCATGGGAAAAATGAGTCACCGGATGGGAAAACCTTAGTCAATGGACTAGTCTCATGGAAAAACCTAGTAAAATAACCTCTTTATGTTGGAATAACTCGAAAACTTGGCCACTGAGAGTAGTCTCATGGGAACACACAGCCACAGGAGGGGGAAACTTAGTCACTAAGGAATTAGTGCCATGGGACTAATGACTCAACTAAGGGGAAAACCTTAGTCACCGAACGAGTTTCCAAGGCAAATCCTAGTAAAGTAACTTCTTTGTGTGGGAAAAACTAGAAAACCTTGTCACTGTGAGTACTCTCATCGGAAAACTCAGTCGCTGGAGGGGAAAACTTAGTCACAAAGGAATTCGTGTCATGGAAAAACTGAGTCACCGTATGGGAAAATTTTACTCACCGGACGAGTTTCAATGGAAAATACTTGAAAAATAACCTCTTTGGGTGGGAAAAACTCGAGAACCTCATCACCTTGACTAGACTCACGGGAAAACTCAGTCACGTGAGGGGAAAACTTAGTCATTAAGGAATTAGTGTCATGGGACTAATGACTCAACTAAGGGGAAAACCTTAGTCACCGAACAAGTTTCCATGGCAAATCCTAGTAAAGTAACATCTTTGTGTGGGGAAAACTCGAAAACCTTGTCACTGTGAGTAGTCTCATCGGAAAAATCAGTCGCTGGAGGGGAAAACTTAGTCACAAAGGATATCGTGTCATGGAAAAAATGAGTCACCGGATGGGAAAATTTTACTCACCGGACGAGTTTCAATGGAAAATACATGTAAAATAACCTCTTTGGGTGGGAAAATATCGAGAACCTCATCACCTTGACTAGTCTCACGGGAAAACTCAGTCACGTGAGGGGAAAACTTAGTCACTAAGGAATTAGTGTCATGGGTAAAATGAGTCACCGGATGGGAAAACCTTAGTCAATGGACTAGTCTCATGGAAAAACCTAGTAAAATAACCTCTTTATGTTGGAATAACTCGAAAACTTGGCCACTGAGAGTAGTCTCATGGGAACACACAGCCACAGGAGGGGGAAACTTAGTCACTAAGGAATTAGTGCCATGGGACTAATGAGTCAACTAATGGGAAAACCTTAGTCACCGAACGAGTTTCCATGGCAAATCCTAGTAAAGTAACATCTTTGTGTGGGAAAAACTAGAAAACCTTGTCACTGTGAGTAGTCTCATCGGAAAAATCAGTCGCTGGAGGGGAAAACTTAGTCACAAAGGATATCGTGTCATGGAAAAAATGAGTCACCGGATGGGAAAATTTTACTCACCGGACGAGTTTCAATGGAAAATACATGTAAAATAACCTCTTTGGGTGGGAAAATATCGAGAACCTCATCACCTTGACTAGTCTCACGGGAAAACTCAGTCACGTGAGGGGAAAACTTAGTCACTAAGGAATTAGTGTCATGGGAAAAATGAGTCACCGGATGGGAAAACCTTAGTCAATGGACTAGTCTCATGGAAAAACCTAGTAAAATAACCTCTTTATGTTGGAATAACTCGAAAACTTGGCCACTGAGAGTAGTCTCATGGGAACACACAGCCACAGAAGGGGGAAACTTAGTCACTAAGGAATTAGTGCCATGGGACTAATGACTCAACTAAGGGGAAAACCTTAGTCACCGAACGAGTTTCCAAGGCAAATCCTAGTAAAGTAACTTCTTTGTGTGGGAAAAACTAGAAAACCTTGTCACTGTGAGTACTCTCATCGGAAAACTCAGTCGCTGGAGGGGAAAACTTAGTCACAAAGGAATTCGTGTCATGGAAAAACTGAGTCACCGTATTGGAAAATTTTACTCACCGGACGAGTTTCAATGGAAAATACTTGTAAAATAACCTCTTTGGGTGGGAAAATATCGAGAACCTCATCACCTTGACTAGTCTCACGGGAAAACTCAGTCACGTGAGGGGAAAACTTAGTCACTAAGGAATTAGTGTCATGGGTAAAATGAGTCACCGGATGGGAAAACCTTAGTCAATGGACTAGTTTCAATGGAAAAACCTAGTAAATTAACCTCTTTGTGTTGGAATAACTCGAAAACCTGGCCTTTGTGAGTAGTGTCATGGGAAAACTCAGCCACAAGAGGGGGAAACTTAGTCACTAAGGAATTAGTGCCATGGGACTAATGAGTCAACTAATGGGAAAACCTTAGTCACCGAACGAGTTTCCATGGCAAATCCTAGTAAAGTAACATCTTTGTGTGGGAAAAACTAGAAAACTTTGTCACTGTGAGTAGTCTCATCGGAAAAATCAGTCGCTGGAGGGGAAAACTTAGTCACAAAGGAATTCGTGTCATGGAAAAAATGAGTCACCGGATGGGAAAATTATACTCACCGGACGAGTTTCAATGGAAAATACTTGTTAAATAACCTCTTTGTGTGGGAAAAACTCGAGAACCTCATCACCTTGACTAGTCTCACGGGAAAACTCAGTCACGTGAGGGGAAAACTTAGTCACTAAGGAATTAGTGTCATGGGAAAAATGAGTCACCGGATGGGAAAACCTTAGTTAAAGGACTAGTTTCAATGGAAAAACCTAGTAAAATAACCTCTTTGTGTTGGAATAACTCTAAAACCTGGCCACTGTGACTAGTCTCATGGGAAAACACAGCCACAGGAGGGGGAAACTTAGTCACTAAGGAATTAGTGCCATGGGACTAATGACTCAACTATGGGGAAAACCTTAGTCACCGAACGAGTTTCCGTGGCAAATGATAGTGAAATAACATCTTTGTGTGCGAAAAACTAGAAAACCTTGTCACTGTGAGTAGTCTCATCGGAAAAATCAGTCGCTGGAGGGGAAAACTTAGTCACAAAGGATATCGTGTCATGGAAAAAATGAGTCACCGGATGGGAAAATTTTACTCACCGGACGAGTTTCAATGGAAAATACATGTAAAATAACCTCTTTGGGTGGGAAAATATCGAGAACCTCATCACCTTGACTAGTCTCACGGGAAAACTCAGTCACGTGAGGGGAAAACTTAGTCACTAAGGAATTAGTGTCATGGGAAAAATGAGTCACCGGATGGGAAAACCTTAGTCAATGGACTAGTCTCATGGAAAAACCTAGTAAAATAACCTCTTTATGTTGGAATAACTCGAAAACTTGGCCACTGAGAGTAGTCTCATGGGAACACACAGCCACAGGAGGGTGAAACTTAGTCACTAAGGAATTAGTGCCATGGGACTAATGACTCAACTAAGGGGAAAACCTTAGTCACCGAACGAGTTTCCATGGCAAATCCTAGTAAAGTAACATCTTTGTGTGGGAAAAACTAGAAAACCTTGTCACTGTGAGTACTCTAATCTGAAAACTCAGTTGAGGGAGGGGAAAACTTGGTCACAAAGGAATTCGTGTATGGAAAAACTGAGTCACCGGATGGGAAAATTTTACTCACCGGATGAGTTTCAATGGAAAATACCTGTAATATAACCTCTTTAGGTGGGAAAATATCGAGAACCTCATCACCTTGACTAGTCTCACGGGAAAACACAGTCACGTGAGGGGAAAACTTAGTCACTAAGGAATTAGTGTCATGGGTAAAATGAGTCACCGGATGGGAAAACCTTAGTCAATGGACTAGTTTCAATGGCAAAACCTAGTAAATTAACCTCTTTGTGTTGGAATAACACGAAAACCTGGCCACTGTGAGTAGTCTCATGGGAAAACTCAGCCACAAGAGGGGGAAACTTAGTCACTAAGGAATTAGTGCCATGGGACTAATGAGTCAACTAATGGGAAAACCTTAGTCACCGAACGAGTTTCCATGGCAAATCCTAGTAAAGTAACATCTTTGTGTGGGAAAAACTAGAAAACCTTGTCACTGTGAGTAGTCTCATCGGAAAAATCAGTCGCTGGAGGGGAAAACTTAGTCACAAAGGATATCGTGTCATGGAAAAAATGAGTCACCGGATGGGAAAATTTTACTCACCGGGCGAGTTTCTATGGAAAATACTTGTAAAATAACCTCTTTATGTGGGAAAAACTCGAGAACCTCATCACCTTGACTAGTCTCACGGGAAAACTCAGTCACGTGAGGGGAAAACTTAGTCACTAAGAAATTAGTGTCATTGGAAAAATGAGTCACCAGATGGGAAAACCTTAGTCAATGGACTAGTCTCATGGCAAAACCTAGTAAAATAACCTCTTTATGTTGGAATAACTCGAAAACTTGGCCACTGAGAGTAGTCTCATGGGAACACACATCCACAGGAGGGGGAAACTTAGTCACTATGGAATTAGTGCCATGGGACTAATGACTCAACTAAGGGGAAAACCTTAGTCACCGAACGAGTTTCCAAGGCAAAACCTAGTAAAATAACCTCTTTGTGTTGGAATAACTCGAAAACCTGACCACTGTGAGTAGTCTCATGGGAAAACTCAGCCACAGGAGGGGGAAACTTAGTCACTAAGGAATTAGTGCCATGGGACTAATGAGTCAACAATGGGAAAACCTTAGTCACCGAACGAGTTTCCATGGCAAATCCTAGTAAAGTAACATCTTTGTGTGGGAAAAACTCGAAAGCCTTGTCACTGTGAGTAGTCTCATCGGAAAACTCAGTCGCGGGAGGGGAAAACATAGTCACAAAGGAATTCGTGTCATAGAAAAACTGAGTCACCGTTTGGGAAAATTTTACTCACCGGACGAGTTTTAATGGAAAATACTTGTAAAATAACCTCTTTGGGTGGGAAAAACTCGAGAACCTCATCACCTTGACTAGTCTCACGGGAAAACTCAGTCACGTGAGGGGAAAACTTAGTCACTAAGGAATTAGTGTCATGGGTAAAATGAGTCACCGGATGGGAAAACCTTAGTCAATGGACTAGTTTCAATGGCAAAACCTAGTAAATTAACCTCTTTGTGTTGGAATAACTCGAAAACCTGGCCACTGTGAGTAGTCTCATGGGAAAACTCAGCCACAAGAGGGGGAAACTTAGTCACTAAGGAATTAGTGCCATGGGACTAATGAGTCAACTAATGGGAAAACCTTAGTCACCGAACGAGTTTCCATGGCAAATCCTAGTAAAGTAACATCTTTGTGTGGGAAAAACTAGAAAACCTTGTCACTGTGAGTAGTCTCATCGGAAAACTCAGTCGCGGGAGGGGAAAACTTAGTCACAAAGGAATTCGTGTCATGGAAAAAACGAAGTCACCGTTTGGGAAAATTTTACTCACCGGAGGAGTTTCAATGGAAAATACTTGTAAAATAACCTCTTTGTGTGGGAAAAACTCGAGAACCTCATCACCTTGACTAGTCTCACGGGAAAACTCAGTCACGTGAGGGGAAAACTTAGTCACTAAGGAATTAGTGTCATGGGAAAAATGAGTCACCGAATGGGAAAACCTTAGTTAATGGACTAGTTTCAATGGCAAAACCTAGTAAAATAACCTCTTTGTGTTGGAATAACTCTAAAACCTGGCCACTGTGACTAGTCTCATGGGAAAACACAGCCACAGGAGGGTGAAACTTAGTCACTAAGGAATTAGTGCCATGGGACTAATGACTCAACTATGGGGAAAACCTTAGTCACCGAACGAGTTTCCGTGGCAAATGCTAGTGAAATAACATCTTTGTGTGCGAAAAACTAGAAAACCTTGTCACTGTGAGTAGTGTCATCGGAAAACTCAGTCGCTGGAGGGGAACTCTTTTTCACAAAGGAATTCGTGTCATGGAAAAACTGAGTCACCGTATTGGAAAATTTTACTCACCGGACGAGTTTCAATGGAAAATACTTGTAAAATAACCTCTTTGGGTGGGAAAATATCGAGAACCTCATCACCTTGACTAGTCTCACGGGAAAACTCAGTCACGTGAGGGGAAACTTAGTCACTAAGGAATTAGTGTCATGGGAAAAATGAGTCAACGGATGGGAAAACCTTAGTCAATGGACTAGTCTCATGGCAAAACCTAGTAAAATAACCTCTTTATGTTGGAATAACTCGAAAACTTGGCCACTGACAGTAGTCTCATGGGAACACACAGCCACAGGAGGGGGAAACTTAGTCACTAAGGAATTAGTGCCATGGGAAAAATGACTCAACTAAGGGGAAAACCTTAGTCACCGAACGAGTTTCCATGGCAAATCCTAGTGAAGTAACATCTTTGTGTGGGAAAAACTCGAAAACCTTGTCATTTTGAGTAGTCTCATCGGAAAACTCAGTCGCGGGAGGGGAAAACTTAGTCACAAAGGAATTCGTGTCATCGAAAAACTGAGTCACCGTATGGGAAAATTTTACTCACCGGACGAGTTTCAATGGAAAATACATGTAAAATAACCTCTTTGGGTGGGAAAATATCGAGAACCTCATCACCTTGACTAGTCTCACGGGAAAACTCAGTCACGTGAGAGGAAAACTTAGTCACTAAGGAATTAGTGTCATGGGAAAAATGAGTCACCGGATGGGAAAACCTTAGTCAATGGACTAGTCTCATGGCAAAACCTAGTAAAATAACCTCTTTATGTTGGAATAACTCGAAAACTTGGCCACTGAGAGTAGTCTCATGGGAACACACATCCACAGGAGGGGGAAACTTAGTTACTATGGAATTAGTGCCATGGGACTAATGACTCAACTAAGGGGAAAACCTTAGTCACCGAACGAGTTTCCATGGCAAATCCTAGTAAAGTAACATCTTTGTGTTGGAATAACTCGAAAACCTGGCCACTGTGAGTAGTGTCATGGGAAAACTCAGCCACAAGAGGGGGAATCTTAGTCACTAAGGAATTAGTGCCATGGGACTAATGAGTCAACTAATGGGAAAACCTTAGTCACCGAACGAGTTTCCATGGCAAATCCTAGTAAAGTAACATCTTTGTGTGGGAAAAACTCGAAAACCTTGTCACTGTGAGTAGTCTCATCGGAAAACTCAGTCGCTGGAGGGGAAAACTTAGTCACAAAGGAATTCGTGTCATGGAAAAAATGAGTCACCGGATGGGAAAATTTTACTCACCGGACGAGTTTCAATGGAAAATACTTGTAAAATAACCTCTTTGTGTGGGTAAAACTCGACAACCTCATCACCTTGACTAGTCTCACGGGAAAACTCAGTCACGTGAGGGGAAAACTTAGTCACTAAGGAATTAGTGTCATGGGAAAAATGAGTCACCGGATGGGAAAACCTTAGTCAATGGACTAGTTACAATGGCAAAACCTAGTAAAATAACCTCTTTGTGTTGGAATAACTCGAAAACCTGACCACTGTGAGTAGTCTCATGGGAAAACTCAGCCACAGGAGGGGGAAACTTAGTCACTAAGGAATTAGTGCCATGGGACTAATGAGTCAACTAATGGGAAAACCTTAGTCACCGAACGAGTTTCCATGGCAAATCCTAGTAAAGTAACATCTTTGTGTGGGAAAAACTCGAAAACCTTGTCACTGTGAGTAGTCTCATCGGAAAACTCAGTCGCGGGAGGGGAAAACATAGTCACAAAAGAATTCGTGTCATGGAAAAACTGAGTCACCGTTTGGGAAAATTTTACTCACCGGACGAGTTTCAATGGAAAATACTTGTAAAATAACCTCTTTGGGTGGGAAAAACTCGAGAACCTCATCAACTTGACTAGTCTCACGGGAAAACTCAGTAACGTGAGGGGAAAACTTAGTCACTAAGGAATTAGTGTCATGGGTAAAATGAGTCACCGGATGGGAAAACCTTAGTCAATGGACTAGTTTCAATGGCAAAACCTAGTAAATTAACCTCTTTGTGTTGGAATAACTCGAAAACCTGGCCACTGTGAGTAGTCTCATGGGAAAACTCAGCCACAAGAGGGGGAAACTTAGTCACTAAGGAATTAGTGCCATGGGACTAATGAGTCAACTAATGGGAAAACCTTAGTCACCGAACGAGTTTCCATGGCAAATCCTAGTAAAGTAACATCTTTGTGTGGGAAAAACTCGAAAACCTTGTCATTGTGAGTAGTCTCATCGGAAAATTCAGTCGCGGGAGGGGAAAACTTAGTCACAAAGGAATTCGTGTCATGGAAAAAACGAAGTCACCGTTTGGGAAAATTTTACTCACCGGACGAGTTTCAATGGAAAATACTTGTAAAATAACCTCTTTGGGTTGGAAAAACTCGAGAACCTCATCACCTTGACTAGTCTCACGGGAAAACTCAGTCACGTGAGGGGAAAACTTAGTCACTAAGGAATTAGTGTCATGGGAAAAATGAGTCACCGAATGGGAAAACCTTAGTTAATGGACTAGTTTCAATGGCAAAACCTAGTAAAATAACCTCTTTGTGTTGGAATAACTCTAAAACCTGGCCACTGTGACTAGTCTCATGGGAAAACACAGCCACAGGAGGGGGAAACTTAGTCACTAAGGAATTAGTGCCATGGAACTAATGACTCAACTATGGGGAAAACCTTAGTCACCGAACGAGTTTCCGTGGCAAATGCTAGTGAAATAACATCTTTGTGTGCGAAAAATCGAAAACCTTGTCATTTTGAGTAGTCTCATCGGAAAACTCAGTCGCGGGAGGGGAAAACTTAGTCACAAAGGAATTCGTGTCATCGAAAAACTGAGTCACCGTATGGGAAAATTTTACTCACCGGACGAGTTTCAATGGAAAATACATGTAAAATAACCTCTTTGGGTGGGAAAATATCGAGAACCTCATCACCTTGACTAGTCTCACGGGAAAACTCAGTCACGTGAGAGGAAAACTTAGTCACTAAGGAATTAGTGTCATGGGAAAAATGAGTCACCGGATGGGAAAACCTTAGTCAATGGACTAGTCTCATGGCAAAACCTAGTAAAATAACCTCTTTATGTTGGAATAACTCGAAAACTTGGCCACTGAGAGTAGTCTCATGGGAACACACATCCACAGGAGGGGGAAACTTAGTTACTATGGAATTAGTGCCATGGGACTAATGACTCAACTAAGGGGAAAACCTTAGTCACCGAACGAGTTTCCATGGCAAATCCTAGTAAAGTAACATCTTTGTGTTGGAATAACTCGAAAACCTGGCCACTGTGAGTAGTGTCATGGGAAAACTCAGCCACAAGAGGGGGAATCTTAGTCACTAAGGAATTAGTGCCATGGGACTAATGAGTCAACTAATGGGAAAACCTTAGTCACCGAACGAGTTTCCATGGCAAATCCTAGTAAAGTAACATCTTTGTGTGGGAAAAACTCGAAAACCTTGTCACTGTGAGTAGTCTCATCGGAAAACTCAGTCGCTGGAGGGGAAAACTTAGTCACAAAGGAATTCGTGTCATGGAAAAAATGAGTCACCGGATGGGAAAATTTTACTCACCGGACGAGTTTCAATGGAAAATACTTGTAAAATAACCTCTTTGTGTGGGTAAAACTCGACAACCTCATCACCTTGACTAGTCTCACGGGAAAACTCAGTCACGTGAGGGGAAAACTTAGTCACTAAGGAATTAGTGTCATGGGAAAAATGAGTCACCGGATGGGAAAACCTTAGTCAATGGACTAGTTACAATGGCAAAACCTAGTAAAATAACCTCTTTGTGTTGGAATAACTCGAAAACCTGACCACTGTGAGTAGTCTCATGGGAAAACTCAGCCACAGGAGGGGGAAACTTAGTCACTAAGGAATTAGTGCCATGGGACTAATGAGTCAACTAATGGGAAAACCTTAGTCACCGAACGAGTTTCCATGGCAAATCCTAGTAAAGTAACATCTTTGTGTGGGAAAAACTCGAAAACCTTGTCACTGTGAGTAGTCTCATCGGAAAACTCAGTCGCGGGAGGGGAAAACATAGTCACAAAAGAATTCGTGTCATGGAAAAACTGAGTCACCGTTTGGGAAAATTTTACTCACCGGACGAGTTTCAATGGAAAATACTTGTAAAATAACCTCTTTGGGTGGGAAAAACTCGAGAACCTCATCAACTTGACTAGTCTCACGGGAAAACTCAGTAACGTGAGGGGAAAACTTAGTCACTAAGGAATTAGTGTCATGGGTAAAATGAGTCACCGGATGGGAAAACCTTAGTCAATGGACTAGTTTCAATGGCAAAACCTAGTAAATTAACCTCTTTGTGTTGGAATAACTCGAAAACCTGGCCACTGTGAGTAGTCTCATGGGAAAACTCAGCCACAAGAGGGGGAAACTTAGTCACTAAGGAATTAGTGCCATGGGACTAATGAGTCAACTAATGGGAAAACCTTAGTCACCGAACGAGTTTCCATGGCAAATCCTAGTAAAGTAACATCTTTGTGTGGGAAAAACTCGAAAACCTTGTCATTGTGAGTAGTCTCATCGGAAAATTCAGTCGCGGGAGGGGAAAACTTAGTCACAAAGGAATTCGTGTCATGGAAAAAACGAAGTCACCGTTTGGGAAAATTTTACTCACCGGACGAGTTTCAATGGAAAATACTTGTAAAATAACCTCTTTGGGTTGGAAAAACTCGAGAACCTCATCACCTTGACTAGTCTCACGGGAAAACTCAGTCACGTGAGGGGAAAACTTAGTCACTAAGGAATTAGTGTCATGGGAAAAATGAGTCACCGAATGGGAAAACCTTAGTTAATGGACTAGTTTCAATGGCAAAACCTAGTAAAATAACCTCTTTGTGTTGGAATAACTCTAAAACCTGGCCACTGTGACTAGTCTCATGGGAAAACACAGCCACAGGAGGGGGAAACTTAGTCACTAAGGAATTAGTGCCATGGAACTAATGACTCAACTATGGGGAAAACCTTAGTCACCGAACGAGTTTCCGTGGCAAATGCTAGTGAAATAACATCTTTGTGTGCGAAAAATCGAAAACCTTGTCATTTTGAGTAGTCTCATCGGAAAACTCAGTCGCGGGAGGGGAAAACTTAGTCACAAAGGAATTCGTGTCATCGAAAAACTGAGTCACCGTATGGGAAAATTTTACTCACCGGACGAGTTTCAATGGAAAATACATGTAAAATAACCTCTTTGGGTGGGAAAATATCGAGAACCTCATCACCTTGACTAGTCTCACGGGAAAACTCAGTCACGTGAGAGGAAAACTTAGTCACTAAGGAATTAGTGTCATGGGAAAAATGAGTCACCGGATGGGAAAACCTTAGTCAATGGACTAGTCTCATGGCAAAACCTAGTAAAATAACCTCTTTATGTTGGAATAACTCGAAAACTTGGCCACTGAGAGTAGTCTCATGGGAACACACATCCACAGGAGGGGGAAACTTAGTTACTATGGAATTAGTGCCATGGGACTAATGACTCAACTAAGGGGAAAACCTTAGTCACCGAACGAGTTTCCATGGCAAATCCTAGTAAAGTAACATCTTTGTGTTGGAATAACTCGAAAACCTGGCCACTGTGAGTAGTGTCATGGGAAAACTCAGCCACAAGAGGGGGAATCTTAGTCACTAAGGAATTAGTGCCATGGGACTAATGAGTCAACTAATGGGAAAACCTTAGTCACCGAACGAGTTTCCATGGCAAATCCTAGTAAAGTAACATCTTTGTGTGGGAAAAACTCGAAAACCTTGTCACTGTGAGTAGTCTCATCGGAAAACTCAGTCGCTGGAGGGGAAAACTTAGTCACAAAGGAATTCGTGTCATGGAAAAAATGAGTCACCGGATGGGAAAATTTTACTCACCGGACGAGTTTCAATGGAAAATACTTGTAAAATAACCTCTTTGTGTGGGTAAAACTCGACAACCTCATCACCTTGACTAGTCTCACGGGAAAACTCAGTCACGTGAGGGGAAAACTTAGTCACTAAGGAATTAGTGTCATGGGAAAAATGAGTCACCGGATGGGAAAACCTTAGTCAATGGACTAGTTACAATGGCAAAACCTAGTAAAATAACCTCTTTGTGTTGGAATAACTCGAAAACCTGACCACTGTGAGTAGTCTCATGGGAAAACTCAGCCACAGGAGGGGGAAACTTAGTCACTAAGGAATTAGTGCCATGGAACTAATGACTCAACTATGGGGAAAACCTTAGTCACCGAACGAGTTTCCGTGGCAAATGCTAGTGAAATAACATCTTTGTGTGCGAAAAACTAGAAAACCTTGTCACTGTGAGTAGTCTCATCGGAAAACTCAGTCGCTGGAGGGGAAAACTTTTTCACAAAGGAATTCGTGTCATGGAAAAACTGAGTCACCGTATTGGAAAATTTACTCACCGGACGATTTTCAATGGAAAATACTTGTAAAATAACCTCTTTGGGTGGGAAAATATCGAGAACCTCATCGCCTTGACTAGTCTCACGGGAAAACTCAGTCACGTGAGGGGAAACTTAGTCACTAAGGAATTAGTGTCATGGGAAAAATGAGTCACCGGATGGGAAAACCTTAGTCAATGGACTAGTCTCATGGCAAAACCTAGTAAAATAACCTCTTTATGTTGGAATAACTCGAAAACTTGGCCACTGACAGTAGTCTCATGGGAACACACAGCCACAGGAGGGGGAAACTTAGTCACTAAGGAATTAGTGCCATGGGAAAAATGACTCAACTAAGGGGAAAACCTTAGTCACCGAACGAGTTTCCATGGCAAATCCTAGTGAAGTAACATATTTGTGTGGGAAAAACTCGAAAACCTTGTCATTTTGAGTAGTCTCATCGGAAAACTCAGTCGCGGGAGGGGAAAACTTAGTCCCAAAGTAATTCGTGTCATGGAAAAAACGAAGTCACCGTTTGGGAAAATTATACTCACCGGACGAGTTTCAATGGAAAATACTTGTAAAATAACCTCTTTGGGTGGGAAAAAATCGAGAACCTCATCACCTTGACTAGTCTCACGGGAAAACTCAGTCACGTGAGGGGAAAACTTAGTCACTAAGGAATTAGTGTCATGGGTAAAATGAGTCACCGGATGGGAAAACCTTAGTCAATGGACTAGTTTCAATGGCAAAACCTAGTAAATTAACCTCTTTGTGTTGGAATAACTCGAAAACCTGGCCACTGTGAGTAGTCTCATGGGAAAACTCAGCCACAAGAGGGGGAAACTTAGTCACTAAGGAATTAGTGCCATGGGACTAATGAGTCAACTAATGGGAAAACCTTAGTCACCGAACGAGTTTCCATGGCAAATCCTAGTAAAGTAACATCTTTGTGTGGGAAAAACTAGAAAACCTTGTCACTGAGAGTAGTCTCAAAGGAAAACTCAGTCGCTAGAGGGGAAAACTTAGTCACAAAGGAATTCGTGTCATGGAAAAAACTGTGTCACCGTATGGGAAAATTTTACTCACCGGACGAGTTTCAATGGAAAATACTTGTAAAATAACCTCTTTGGGTGGGAAAATATCGAGAACCTCATCACCTTGACTAGTCTCACGGGAAAACTCAGTCACGTGAGGGGAACACTTAGTCACTAAGGAATTAGTGTCATAGGTAAAATGAGTCACCGGATGGGAAAACCTTAGTCAATGGACTAGTTTCAATGGCATAAACCTAGTAAATTAACCTCTTTGTGTTGGAATAACTCGAAAACCTGGCCACTGTGAGTAGTCTCATGGGAAAACTCAGCCACAAGAGGGGGAAACTTAGTCACTAAGTAATTAGTGCCACGGGACTAATGAGTCAACTAATGGGAAAACCTTAGTCACCGAACGAGTTTCCATGGCAAATCCTAGTAAAGTAACATCTTTGTGTGGGAAAAACTCGAAAACCTTGTCATTGTGAGTAGTCTCATCGGAAAACTCAGTCGCGGGAGGGGAAAACTTAGTCTCTAAGGAATTCGTGTCATGGAAAAAACGAAGTCACCGTTTGGGAAAATTTTACTCACCGGACGAGTTTCAATGGAAAATACTTGTAAAATAACCTCTTTGGGTGGGAAAAACTCGAGAACCTCATCACCTTGACTAGTCTCACGGGAAAACTCAGTCACGTGAGGGGAAAACTTAGTCACTAAGGAATTAGTGTCATGGGTAAAATGAGTCACCGGATGGGAATACCTTAGTCAATGGACTAGTTTCAATGGCAAAACCTAGTAAATTAACCTCTTTGTGTTGGAATAACTCGAAAACCTGGCCACTGTGAGTAGTCTCATGGGAAAACTCAGCCATAGGAGGGG
This sequence comes from Acmispon strigosus, assembly GCA_030819835.1. Classification (NCBI taxonomy): domain Eukaryota; kingdom Viridiplantae; phylum Streptophyta; class Magnoliopsida; order Fabales; family Fabaceae; genus Acmispon; species Acmispon strigosus. The sequence goes on along the minus strand of JAUAMA010000004.1, from coordinate 17,540,717 downwards.
GAAACTTAGTCACTAAGGAATTAGTGCCATGGGACTAATGAGTCAACTAATGGGAAAACCTTAGTCACCGAACGAGTTTCCATGGCAAATCCTAGTAAAGTAACATCTTTGTGTGGGAAAAACTCGAAAACCTTGTCACTGTGAGTAGTCTCATCGGAAAACTCAGTCGCGGGAGGGGAAAACATAGTCACAAAGGAATTCGTGTCATGGAAAAACTGAGTCACCGTTTGGGAAAATTTTACTCACCGGACGAGTTTCAATGGAAAATACTTGTAAAATAACCTATTTGGGTGGGAAAAACTCGAGAACCTCATCACCTTGACTAGTCTCACGGGAAAACTCAGTCACGTGAGGGGAAAACTTAGTCACTAAGGAATTAGTGTAATGGGTAAAATGAGTCACCGGATGGGAAAACCTTAGTCAATGGACTAGTTTCAATGGCAAAACCTAGTAAATTAACCTCTTTGTGTTGGAATAACTCGAAAACCTGGCCACTGTGAGTAGTCTCATGGGAAAACTCAGCCACAAGAGGGGGAAACTTAGTCACTAAGGAATTAGTGCCATGGGACTAATGAGTCAACTAATGGGAAAACCTTAGTCACCGAACGAGTTTCCATGGCAAATCCTAGTAAAGTAACATCTTTGTGTGGGAAAAACTCGAAAACCTTGTCATTGTGAGTAGTCTCATCGGAAAACTCAGTCGCGGGAGGGGAAAACTTAGTCACAAAGGAATTCGTGTCATGGAAAAAACGAAGTCACCGTTTGGGAAAATTTTACTCACCGGACGAGTTTCAATGGAAAATACTTGTAAAATAACCTCTTTGGGTGGGAAAAACTCGAGAACCTCATCACCTTGACTAGTCTCACGGGAAAACTCAGTCACGTGAGGGGAAAACTTAGTCACTAAGGAATTAGTGTCATGGGTAAAATGAGTCACCGGATGGGAAAACCTTAGTCAATGGACTAGTTTCAATGGCAAAACCTAGTAAATTAACCTCGTTGTGTTGGAATAACTCGAAAACCTTGCCACTGTGAGTAGTCTCATGGGAAAACTCAGCCACAAGAGGGGGAAACTTAGTCACTAAGGAATTAGTGCCATGGGACTAATGAGTCAACTAATGGGAAAACCTTAGTCACCGAACGAGTTTCCATGGCAAATCCTAGTAAAGTAACATCTTTGTGTGGGAAAAACAAGAAAACCTTGTCACTGTGAGTAGTCTCATCGGAAAAATCAGTCGCTGGAGGGGAAAACTTAGTCACAAAGGAATTCGTGTCATGGAAAAAATGAGTCACCGGATGGGAAAATTTTACTCACCGGACGAGTTTCAATGGAAAATACTTGTAAAATAACCTCTTTGTGTGGGAAAAACTCGAGAACCTCATCACCTTGACTAGTCTCACGGGAAAACTCAGTCACGTGAGGGGAAAACTTAGTCACTAAGGAATTAGTGTCATGGGTAAAATGAGTCACCGGATGGGAAAACCTTAGTTAATGGACTAGTTTCAATGGCAAAACCTAGTAAAATAACCTCTTTGTGTTGGAATAACTCTAAAACCTGGCCACTGTGACTAGTCTCATGGGAAAACACAGCCACAGGAGGGGGAAACTTAGTCACTAAGGAATTAGTGCCATGGGACTAATGACTCAACTATGGGGAAAACCTTAGTCACCGAACGAGTTTCCGTGGCAAATGCTAGCGAAATAACATCTTTGTGTGTGAAAAACTAGAAAACCTTGTCACTGTGAGTAGTCTCATCGGAAAACTCATTCGCTGGAGGGGAAAACTTTTTCACAAAGGAATTCGTGTCATGGAAAAACTGAGTCACCGTATGGGAAAATTTTACTCACCGGACGAGTTTCAATATAAAATACTTGTAAAATAACCTCTTTGGGTGGGAAAATATCGAGAACCTCATCACCTTGACTAGTCTCACGGGAAAACTCAGTCACGTGAGGGGAAAACTTAGTCACTAAGGAATTAGTGTCATGGGAAAAATGAGTCACCGGATGGGAAAACCTTAGTCAATGGACTAGTCTCATGGCAAAACCTTGTAAAATAACCTCTTTATGTTGGAATAACTCGAAAACTTGGCCACTGACAGTAGTCTCATGGGAACACACAGCCACAGGAGGGGGAAACTTAGTCACTAAGGAATTAGTGCCATGGGACTAATGACTCAACTAAGGGGAAAACCTTAGTCACCGAACGAGTTTCCATGGCAAATCCTAGTAAAGTAACATCTTTGTACGGGAAAAACTAGAAAACCTTGTCACTGTGAGTACTCTCATCGGAAAACTCAGTCGCTGGAGGGGAAAACTTAGTCACAAAGGAATTCGTGTCATGGAAAAACTGAGTCACCGTATGGGAAAATTTTACTCACCGGACGAGTTTCAATGGAAAATACTTGTAAAATAACCTCTTTGGGTGGGAAAAACTCGAGAACCTCATCACCTTGACGGGAAAACTCAGTCACGTGAGGGGAAAACTTAGTCACTAAGGAATTAGTGTCATGGGAAAAATGAGTCACCGGATGGGAAAACCTTAGTCAATGGACTAGTCTCATGGCAAAACCTAGTAAAATAACCCCTTTATGTTGGAATAACTCGAAAACTTGGCCACTGACAGTAGTCTCATGGGAACACACAGCCACAGGAGGGGGAAACTTAGTCACTAAGGAATTAGTGCCATGGGACTAATGACTCAACTAAGGGGAAAACCTTAGTCACCGAACGAGTTTCCATGGCAAATCCTAGTAAAGTAACATCTTTGTGTGGGAAAAACTAGAAAACCTTGTCACTGTGAGTACTCTCATCGGAAAACTCAGTCGCTGGAGGGGAAAACTTAGTCACAAAGGAATTCGTGTCATGGAAAAACTGAGTCACCGTATGGGAAATTTTTACTCACCGGACGAGTTTCAATGGAAAATACTTGTAAAATAACCTCTTTGGGTGGGAAAAACTCGAGAACCTCATCACCTTGACTAGACTCACGGGTTAACTCAGTCACGTGAGGGGAAAACTTAGTCACTAAGGAATTAGTGCCATGGGACTAATGAGTCAACTAATGGGAAAACCTTAGTCACCGAACGAGTTTCCATGGCAAATCCTAGTAAAGTAACATCTTTGTGTGGGAAAAACTCGAAAACCTTGTCACTGTGAGTAGTCTCATCGGAAAACTCAGTCGCTGGAGGGGAAAACTTAGTCACAAAGGAATTCGTGTCATGGAAAAAATGAGTCACCGGATGGGAAAATTTTACTCACCGGATGAGTTTCAATGGAAAATACTTGTAAAATAACCTCTTTGTGTGGGTAAAATTCGAGAACCTCATCACCTTGACTAGTCTCACGGGAAAACTCAGTCACGTGAGGGGAAAACTTAGTCACTAAAGAATTAGTGTCATGGGAAAAATGAGTCACCGGATGGGAAAACCTTAGTCAATGGACTAGTTTCAATGGCAAAACCTAGTAAAATAACCTCGTTGTGTTGGAATAACTCGAAAACCTGACCACTGTGAGTAGTCTCATGGGAAAACTCAGCCACAAGAGGGGGAAACTTAGTCACTAAGGAATTAGTGCCATGGGACTAATGAGTCAACTAATGGGAAAACCTTAGTCACCGAACGAGTTTCCATGGCAAATCCTAGTAAAGTAACATCTTTGTGTGGGAAAAACTCGAAATCCTTGTCACTGTGAGTAGTCTCATCGGAAAACTCAGTCGCTGGAGGGGAAAACTTTTTCACAAAGGAATTCGTGTCATGGAAAAACTGAGTCACCGTATGGGAAAATTTTACTCACCGGACGAGTTTCAATGGAAAATACTTGTAAAATAACCTCTTTGGGTGGGAAAATATCCAGAACCTCATCACCTTGACTAGTCTCACGGGAAAACTCAGTCACGTGAGGGGAAAACTTAGTCACTAAGGAATTAGTGTCATGGGAAAAATGAGTCATCGGATGGGAAAACCTTAGTCAATGGACTAGTCTCATGGCAAAACCTAGTAAAATAACCTCTTTATGTTGGAATAACTCGAAAACCTTGCCACTGAGAGTAGTCTCATGGGAACACACAGCCACAGGAGGGGGAAACTTAGTCACTAAGGAATTAGTGCCATGGGACTAATGACTCAACTAAGGGGAAAACCTTAGTCACCGAACGAGTTTCCATGGAAAATCCTAGTAAAGTAACATCTTTGTGAGGGAAAAACTAGAAAACCTTGTCACTGTGAGTACTCTCATCGGAAAACTCAGTCGCTGGAGGGGAAAACTTAGTCACAAAGGAATTCGTGTCATGGAAAAACTGAGTCACCGTATGGGAAAATTTTACTCACCGGACGAGTTTCAATGGAAAATACTTGTAAAATAACCTCTTTGGGTGGGAAAATATCGAGAACCTCATCACCTTGACTAGTCTCACGGGAAAACTCAGTCACGTGAGGGGAAAACGTAGTCACTATGGAATTAGTGTCATGGGTAAAATGAGTCACCGGATGGGAAAACCTTAGTCAATGGACTAGTTTCAATGGCAAAACCTAGTAAATTAACCTCTTTGTGTTGGAATAACTCGAAAACCTGGCCACTGTGAGTAGTCTCATGGGAAAACTCAGCCACAAGAGGGGGAAACTTACTCACTAAGGAATTAGTGCCATGGGACTAATGAGTCAACTAATGGGAAAACCTTAGTCACCGAACGAGTTTCCATGGCAAATCCTAGTAAAGTAACATCTTTGTGTGGGAAAAACTAGAAAACCTTGTCACTGTGAGTAGTCTCATCGGAAAAATCAGTCGCTGGAGGGGAAAACTTAGTCACAAAGGAATTCGTGTCATGGAAAAAATGAGTCTCCGGATGGGAAAATTTTACTCACCGGACGAGTTTCAATGGAAAATACTTGTAAAATAACCTCTTTGTATGGGAAAAAATCGAGAACCTCATCACCTTGACTAGTCTCACGGGAAAACTCAGTCACGTGAGGGGAAAACTTAGTCACTAAGAAATTAGTGTCATGGGAAAAATGAGTCACCGGATGGGAAAACCTTAGTTAATGGACTAGTTTCAATGGCAAAACCTAGTAAAATAACCTCTTTGTGTTGGAATAACTCTAAAACCTGGCCACTGTGACTAGTCTCATGGGAAAACACAGCCACAGGAGGGGGAAACTTAGTCACTAAGGAATTAGTGCCATGGGACTAATGACTCAACTATGGGGAAAACCTTAGTCACCGAACGAGTTTCCGTGGCAAATGCTAGCGAAATAACATCTTTGTGTGCGAAAAACTAGAAAACCTTGTCACTGTGAGTAGTCTCATCGGAAAACTCAGTCGCTGGAGGGAAAACTTTTTCACAAAGGAATTCGTGTCATGGAAAAACTGAGTCACCGTATGGGAAAATTTTACTCACCGGACGAGTTTCAATATAAAATACTTGTAAAATAACCTCTTTGGGTGGGAAATATCGAGAACCTCATCACCTTGACTAGTCTCACGGGAAAACTCAGTCACGTGAGGGGAAAACTTAGTCACTAAGGAATTAGTGTCATGGGTAAAATGAGTCAATGGATGGGAAAACCTCAGTCAATGGACTAGTCTCATGGCAAAACCTAGTAAAATAACCTCTTTATGTTGGAATAACTCGAAAACTTGGCCACTGACAGTAGTCTCATGGGAACACACAGCCACAGGAGGGGGAAACTTAGTCACTAAGGAATTAGTGCCATGGGACTAATGACTCAACTAAGGGGAAAACCTTAGTCACCGAACGAGTTTCCATGGCAAATCCTAGTAAAGTAACATCTTTGTGTGGGAAAAACTAGAAAACCTTGTCACTGTGAGTACTCTCATCGGAAAACTCAGTCGCTGGAGGGGAAAACTTAGTCACAAAGGAATTCGTGTCATGGAAAAACTGAGTCACCGTATGGGAAAATTTTACTCACCGGACGAGTTTCAATGGAAAATACTTGTACAATAACCTCTTTGGGTGGGAAAAACTCGAGAACCTCATCACCTTGACTACACTCACAAGAAAACTCAGTCACGTGGGGGGAAAACTTAGTCACTAAGGAATTAGTGTCATGGGACTAATGACTCACCTAAGGGGAAAACCTTAGTCACCGAACGAGTTTCCATGGCAAATCCTAGTAAACTAACATCTTTGTGTGGGAAAAACTAGAAAACCTTGTCACTGAGAGTAGTCTCAATGGAAAACTCAATCGCTAGAGAGGAAAACTTAGTCACAAAGGAATTCGTGTCATGGAAAAACTGAGTCACCGTATGGGAAAGTTTTACTCACCGGACGAGTTTCAATGGAGAATACTTGTAAAATAACCTCTTTGGGTGGGAAAATATCGAGAACCTCATCACCTTGACTAGTCTCACGGGAAAACTCAGTCACGTGAGGGGAACACTTAGTCACTAAGGAATTAGTGTCATGGGTAAAATGAGTCACCGGAAGGGAAAACCTTAGTCAATGGACTAGTTTCAATGGCATAAACCTAGTAAATTAACCTCTTTGTGTTGGAATAACTCGAAAACCTGGCCACTGTGAGTAGTCTCATGGGAAAACTCAGCCACAAGAGGGGGAAACTTAGTCACTAAGGAATTAGTGCCATGGGACTAATGAGTCAACTAATGGGAAAACCTTATTCACCGAACGAGTTTCCATGGCAAATCCTAGTAAAGTAACATCTTTGTGTGGGAAAAACTCGAAAACCTTGTCACTGTGAGTAGTCTCATCGGAAAACTCAGTCGCTGGAGGGGAAAACTTAGTCACAAAGGAATTCGTGTCATGGAAAAAATGAGTCACCGGATGGGAAAATTTTACTCACCGGACGAGTTTCAATGGAAAATACTTGTAAAATAACCTCTTTGTGTGGGTAAAACTCGAGAACCTCATCACCTTGACTAGTCTCACGGGAAAACTCAGTCACGTGAGGGGAAAACTTAGTCACTAAGGAATTAGTGTCATGGGAAAAATGAGTCACCGGATGGGAAAACCTTAGTCAATGGACTAGTTTCAATGGCAAAACCTAGTAAAATAACCTCTTTGTGTTGGAATAACTCGAAAACCTGACCACTGTGAGTAGTCTCATGGGAAAACTCAGCCACAGGAGGGGGAAACTTAGTCACTAAGGAATTAGTGCCATGGGACTAATGAGTCAACTAATGGGAAAACCTTAGTCACCGAACGAGTTTCCATGGCAAATCCTAGTAAAGTAACATCTTTGTGAGGGAAAAACTAGAAAACCTTGTCACTGTGAGTAGTCTCATCGGAAAACTCAGTCGCTAGAGGGGAAAACTTAGTCACAAAGGAATTCGTGTCATGGAAAAACTGAGTCACCGTATGGGAAAATTTTACTCACCGGACGAGTTTCAATGGAAATTACTTGTAAAATAACCTCTATGTGTGGGAAAATATCGAGAACGTCATCACCTTGACTAGTCTGACGGGAAAACTCAGTCACGTGAGGGGAAAACTTAGTCACTAAGGTATTAGTGTCATGGGTAAAATGAGTCACCGGATGAGAAAACCTTAGTCAATGGACTAGTTTCAATGGCAAAACCTAGTAAATTAACCTCTTTGTGTTGGAATAACTCGAAAACCTGGCCACTGTGAGTAGTCTCATGGGAAAACTCAGCCACAAGAGGAGGAAACATAGTCACCGAACGAGTTTCCATGGCAAATCCTAGTAAAGTAACATCTTTGTGTGGGAAAAACTCGAAATCCTTGTCACTGTGAGTAGTCTCATCGGAAAACTCAGTCGCTGGAGGGGAAAACTTTTTCACAAAGGAATTCGTGTCATGGAAAAACTGAGTCACCGTATGGGAAAATTTTACTCACCGGACGAGTTTCAATGGAAAATACTTGTAAAATAACCTCTTTGGGTGGGAAAATATCCAGAACCTCATCACCTTGACTAGTCTCACGGGAAAACTCAGTCACGTGAGGGGAAAACTTAGTCACTAAGGAATTAGTGTCATGGGAAAAATGAGTCATCGGATGGGAAAACCTTAGTCAATGGACTAGTCTCATGGCAAAACCTAGTAAAATAACCTCTTTATGTTGGAATAACTCGAAAACCTTGCCACTGAGAGTAGTCTCATGGGAACACACAGCCACAGGAGGGGGAAACTTAGTCACTAAGGAATTAGTGCCATGGGACTAATGACTCAACTAAGGGGAAAACCTTAGTCACCGAACGAGTTTCCATGGCAAATCCTAGTAAAGTAACATCTTTGTGAGGGAAAAACTAGAAAACCTTGTCACTGTGAGTACTCTCATCGGAAAACTCAGTCGCAGGAGGGGAAAACTTAGTCACAAAGGAATTCGTGTCATGGAAAAACTGAGTCACCGTATGGGAAAATTTTACTCACCGGACGAGTTTCAATGGAAAATACTTGTAAAATAACCTCTTTGGGTGGGAAAATATCGAGAACCTCATCACCTTGACTAGTCTCACGGGAAAACTCAGTCACGTGAGGGGAAAACTTAGTCACTATGGAATTAGTGTCATGGGTAAAATGAGTCACCGGATGGGAAAACCTTAGTCAATGGACTAGTTTCAATGGCAAAACCTAGTAAATTAACCTCTTTGTGTTGGAATAACTCGAAAACCTGGCCACTGTGAGTAGTCTCATGGGAAAACTCAGCCACAAGAGGGGGAAACTTACTCACTAAGGAATTAGTGCCATGGGACTAATGAGTCAACTAATGGGAAAACCTTAGTCACCGAACGAGTTTCCATGGCAAATCCTAGTAAAGTAACATCTTTGTGTGGGAAAAACTAGAAAACCTTGTCACTGTGAGTAGTCTCATCGGAAAACTCAGTCGCTGGAGGGGAAAACTTAGTCACAAAGGAATTCGTGTCATGGAAAAAATGAGTCACCGGATGGGAAAATTTTACTCACCGGACGAGTTTCAATGGAAAATACTTGTAAAATAACCTCTTTGTGTGGGTAAAACTCGAGAACCTCATCACCTTGACTAGTCTCACGGGAAAACTCAGTCACGTGAGGGGAAAACTTAGTCACTAAGGAATTAGTGTCATGGGAAAAATGAGTCACCGGATGGGAAAACCTTAGTCAATGGACTAGTTTCAATGGCAAAACCTAGTAAAATAACCTCTTTGTGTTGGAATAACTCGAAAACCTGACCACTGTGAGTAGTCTCATGGGAAAACTCAGCCACAGGAGGGGGAAACTTAGTCACTAAGGAATTAGTGCCATGGGACTAATGAGTCGACTAATGGGAAAACCTTAGTCACCGAACGAGTTTCCATGGCAAATCCTAGTAAAGTAACATCTTTGTGAGGGAAAAACTAGAAAACCTTGTCACTGTGAGTAGTCTCATCGGAAAACTCAGTCGCTGGAGGGGAAAACTTAGTCACAAAGGAATTCGTGTCATGGAAAAACTGAGTCACCGTATGGGAAAATTTTACTCACCGGACGAGTTTCAATGGAAATTACTTGTAAAATAACCTCTATGTGTGGGAAAATATCGAGAACGTCATCACCTTGACTAGTCTGACGGGAAAACTCAGTCACGTGAGGCGAAAACTTAGTCACTAAGGTATTAGTGTCATGGGTAAAATGAGTCACCGGATGAGAAAACCTTAGTCAATGGACTAGTTTCAATGGCAAAACCTAGTAAATTAACCTCTTTGTGTTGGAATAACTCGAAAACCTGGCCACTGTGAGTAGTCTCATGGGAAAACTCAGCCACAAGAGGAGGAAACATAGTCACTAAGGAATTAGTGCCATGGGACTAATGGGTCAACTAATGGGAAAACCTTAGTCACCGAACGAGTTTCCATGGCAAATCCTAGTAAAGTAACATCTTTGTGTGGGAAAAACTCGAAATCCTTGTCACTGTGAGTAGTCTCATCGGAAAACTCAGTCGCTGGAGGGGAAAACTTTTTCACAAAGGAATTCGTGTCATGGAAAAACTGAGTCACCGTATGGGAAAATTTTACTCACCGGACGAGTTTCAATGGAAAATACTTGTAAAATAACCTCTTTGGGTGGGAAAATATCGAGAACCTCATCACCTTGACTAGTCTCACGGGAAAACTCAGTCACGTGAGGGGAAAACTTAGTCACTAAGGAATTAGTGTCATGGGAAAAATGAGTCATCGGATGGGAAAACCTTAGTCAATGGACTAGTCTCATGGCAAAACCTAGTAAAATAACCTCTTTATGTTGGAATAACTCGAAAACCTTGCCACTGAGAGTAGTCTCATGGGAACACACAGCCACAGGAGGGGGAAACTTAGTCACTAAGGAATTAGTGCCATGGGACTAATGACTCAACTAAGGGGAAAACCTTAGTCACCGAACGAGTTTCCATGGCAAATCCTAGTAAAGTAACATCTTTGTGAGGGAAAAACTAGAAAACCTTGTCACTGTGAGTACTCTCATCGGAAAACTCAGTCGCTGGAGGGGAAAACTTAGTCACAAAGGAATTCGTGTCATGGAAAAACTGAGTCACCGTATGGGAAAATTTTACTCACCGGACGAGTTTCAATGGAAAATACTTGTAAAATAACCTCTTTGGGTGGGAAAATATCGAGAACCTCATCACCTTGACTAGTCTCACGGGAAAACTCAGTCACGTGAGGGGAAAACTTAGTCACTATGGAATTAGTGTCATGGGTAAAATGAGTCACCGGATGGGAAAACCTTAGTCAATGGACTAGTTTCAATGGTAAAACCTAGTAAATTAACCTCTTTGTGTTGGAATAACTCGAAAACCTGGCCACTGTGAGTAGTCTCATGGGAAAACTCAGCCACAAGAGGGGGAAACTTACTCACTAAGGAATTAGTGCCATGGGACTAATGAGTCAACTAATGGGAAAACCTTAGTCACCGAACGAGTTTCCATGGCAAATCCTAGTAAAGTAACATCTTTGTGTGGGAAAAACTAGAAAACCTTGTCACTGTGAGTAGTCTCATCGGAAAACTCAGTCGCTGGAGGGGAAAACTTTTTCACAAAGGAATTCGTGTCATGGAAAAACTGAGTCACCGTATGGGAAAATTTTACTCACCGGACGAGTTTCAATGGAAAATACTTGTAAAATAACCTCTTTGGGTGGGAAAATATCGAGAACCTCATCACCTTGACTAGTCTCACGGGAAAACTCAGTCACGTGAGGGGAAAACTTAGTCACTATGGAATTAGTGTCATGGGTAAAATGAGTCACCGGATGGGAAAACCTTAGTCAATGGACTAGTCTCATGGCAAAACCTAGTAAAATAACCTCTTTATGTTGGAATAACTCGAAAACCTTGCCACTGAGAGTAGTCTCATGGGAACACACAGCCACAGGAGGGGGAAACTTAGTCACTAAGGAATTAGTGCCATGGGACTAATGAGTCAACTAATGGGAAAACCTTAGTCACCGAACGAGTTTCCATGGCAAATCCTAGTAAAGTAACATCTTTGTACGGGAAAAACTAGAAAACCTTGTCACTGTGAGTAGTCTCATCGGAAAACTCAGTCGCTGGAGGGGAAAACTTAGTCATAAAGGAATTCGTGTCATGGAAAAAATGAGTCACCGTATGGGAAAATTTTACTCACCGGACGAGTTTCAATGGAAAATACTTGTAAAATAACCTCTTTGGGTGGGAAAATATCGAGAACCTCATAACCTTGACTAGTCTCACGGGAAAACTCAGTCACGTGAGGGGAAAACTTAGTCACTAAGGAATTAGTGTCATGGGAAAAATGAGTCACCGGATGGGAAAACCTTAGTCAATGGACTAGTTTCAATGGCAAAACCTAGTAAATTAACCTCTTTGTGTTGGAATAACTCGAAAACCTGGCCACTGTGAGTAGTCTCATGGGAAAACTCAGCCACAAGAGGAGGAAACATAGTCACTAAGGAATTAGTGCCATGGGACTAATGGGTCAACTAATGGGAAAACCTTAGTCACCGAACGAGTTTCCATGGCAAATCCTAGTAAAGTAACATCTTTGTGTGGGAAAAACTCGAAATCCTTGTCACTGTGAGTAGTCTCATCGGAAAACTCAGTCGCTGGAGGGGAAAACTTAGTCATAAAGGAATTCGTGTCATGGAAAAAATGAGTCACCGTTTGGGAAAATTTTACTCACCGGACGAGTTTCAATGGAAAATACTTGTAAAATAACCTCTTTGGGTGGGAAAATATCGAGAACCTCATAACCTTGACTAGTCTCACGGGAAAACTCAGTCACGTGAGGGGAAAACTTAGTCACTAAGGAATTAGTGTCATGGGAAAAATGACTAACTGGATGGGAAAACCTTAGTCAATGGACTAGTTTCAATGGCAAAACCTAGTAAATTAACCTCTTTGTGTTGGAATAACTCGAAAACCTGACCACTGTGAGTAGTCTCATGGGAAAACTCAGCCACAAGAGGGGGAAACTTAGTCACTAAGGAATTAGTGCCATGGGACTAATGAGTCAACTAATGGGAAAACCTTAGTCACCGAACGAGTTTCCATGGAAAATCCTAGTAAAGTAACATATTTGTGTGGGAAAAACTAGTAAAACCTTGTCACTGTGAGTAGTCTCATCGGAAAACTCAGTCGCGGGAGGGGAAAACTTAGTCACAAAGGAATTCGTGTCATGGAAAAAATGAGTCGCCGGATGGGAAAATTTTACTCACCGGACGAGTTTCAATGGAAAATACTTGTAAAATAACCTCTTTGGGTGGGAAAATATCGAGAACCTCATCACCTTGACTAGTCTCACGGGAAAACTCAGTCACGTGAGGGGAAAACTTAGTCACTAAGGAATTAGTGTCATGGGTAAAATGAGTCACCGGATGGGAAAACCTTAGTCAATGGACTAGTTTCAATGGCAAAACCTAGTAAATTAACCTCTTTATGTTTGAATAACTCGAAAACCTTGCCACTGTGAGTAGTCTCATGGGAAAACTCAGCCACAAGAGGGGGAAACATAGTCCCTAAGGAATTAGTGCCATGGGACTAATGAGTCAACTAATGGGAAAACCTTAATCACCGAACGAGTTTCCATGGCAAATCCTAGTAAAGTAACATCTTTGTGTGGGAAAAACTCGAAAACCTTGTCACTGTGAGTAGTCTCATCGGAAAACTCAGTCGCTGGAGGGGAAAACTTAGTCATAAAGGAATTCGTGTCATGGAAAAAATAAGTCACCGGATGGGAAAATTTTACTCACCGGACGAGTTTCAATGGAAAATACTTGTAAAATAACCTCTTTGTGTGGGAAAAACTCGAGAACCTCATCACCTTGACTAGTCTCACGGGAAAACTCCGTCACGTGAGGGGAAAACTTAATCACTAAGAAATTAGTGTCATGGGAAAAATGAGTCACCGGATGGGAAAACCTTAGTCAATGGACTAGTTTCAATGGCAAAACCTAGTAAATTAATCTCTTTGTGTTGGAATAACTCGAAAACCTGGCCACTGTGAGTAGTCTCATGGGAAAACTCAGCCACAAGAGGGGGAAACTTAGTCACTAAGGAATTAGTGCCATGGGACTAATGAGTCAACTAATGGGAAAACCTTAGTCACCGAACGAGTTTCCATGGCAAATCCTAGTAAAGTAACATCTTTGTGTGGGAAAAACTCGAAAACCTTGTCACTGTGAGTAGTCTCATCGGAAAACTCAGTCGCTGGAGGGGAAAACTTAGTCACAAAGGAATTCGTGTCATGGAAAAAATGAGTCACCGGATGGGAAAATTTTACTCACCGGACGAGTTTCAATGGAAAATACTTGTAAAATAACCTCTTTGTGTGGGAAAAACTCGAGAACCTCATCACCTTGACTAGTCTCACGGGAAAACTCAGTCACGTGAGGGGAAAACTTAGTCACTAAGAAATTAGTGTCATGGGAAAAATGAGTCACCGGATGCGAAAACCTTAGTTAATGGACTAGTTTCAATGGCAAAACCTAGTAAAATAACCACTTTGTGTTGGAATAACTCTAAAACCTGGCCACTGTGACTAGTCTCATGGGATAACACAGCCACAGGAGGGGGAAACTTAGTCACTAAGGAATTAGTGCCATAGGACTAATGACTCAACTATGGGGAAAACCTTAGTCACCGAACGAGTTTCCGTGGCAAATGCTAGTGAAGTAACATCTTTGTGTGCGAAAAACTAGAAAACCTTGTCACTATGAGTAGTCTCATCGGAAAACTCAGTCGCTGGAGGGGAAAACTTTTTCACAAAAGAATTCATGTCATGGAAAGACTGAGTCACCGTATGGGAAAATTTTACTCACCGGACGAGTTTCAATGGAAAATACTTGTAAAATAACCTCTTTGGGTGGGAAAATATCGAGAACCTCATCACCTTGACTAGTCTCACGGGAAAACTCAGTCACGTGAGGGGAAAACTTAGTCACTAAGGAATTAGTGTCATGGGAAAAATGAGTCATCGGATGGGAAAACCTTAGTCAATGGACTAGTCTCATGGCAAAACCTAGTAAAATAACCTCTTTATGTTGGAATAACTCGAAAACTTGGCCACTGAGAGTAGTCTCATGGGAACACACAGCCACAGGAGGGGGAAACTTAGTCACTAAGGAATTAGTGCCATGGGACTAATGACTCGACTAAGGGGAAAACCTTAGTCACCGAACGAGTTTCCATGGCAAATCCTAGTAAAGTAACATCTTTGTGTGGGAAAAACTCGAAAACCTTGTCACTGTGAGCAGTCTCATCGGGAAAATCAGTCGCGAGAGGGGAAAACTTAGTCACAAAGGAATTCGTGTCATGGAAAAACTGAGTCACCGTTTGGGAAAATTTTACTCACCGGACGAGTTTCAATGGAAAATACTTGTAAAATAACCTCTTTGGGTGGGAAAATATCGAGAACCTCATAACCTTGACTAGTCTCACGGGAAAACTCAGTCACGTGAGGGGAAAACTTAGTCACTAAGGAATTAGTGTCATGGGAAAAATGACTCTCTGGATGGGAAAACCTTAGTCAATGGACTAGTTTCAATAGCAAAACCTAGTAAATTAACCTCTTTGTGTTGGAATAACTCGAAAACCTGACCACTGTGAGTAGTCTCATGGGAAAACTCAGCCACATGAGGGGGAAACTTAGTCACTAAGGAATTAGTGCCATGGGACTAATGAATAAACTAATGGGAAAACCTTAGTCACCGAACGAGTTTCCATGGCAAATCCTAGTAAAGTAACATCTTTGTGTGGGAAAAACTCGAAAATCTTGTCACTGTGAGCAGTCTCATCGGAAAACTCAGTCGCGGGAGGGGAAATCTTAGTCACAAAGGAATTCGTGTCATGGAAAAACTGAGTCACTGTTTGGGAAAATTTTACTCACCGGACGAGTGTCAATGGAAAATACTTGTAAAATAACCTCTTTGCGTGGGAAAAACTAGAAAACCTTGTCACTGTGAGTAGTCTCATCGGAAAAATCTGTCGCAGGAGGGGAAAACTTAGTCACAAAGGAAGTCGTTTTATGGAAAAAATGAGTCACCGGATGGGAAAATTTTACGCACCGGACGAGTTTCAATGGAAAATACTTGTAAAATAACCTCTTTGGGTGGGAAAAACTCGAGAACCTCATCACCTTGACTAGTCTCACGGGAAAACTCAGTCACGTGAGGGGAAAACTTAGTCACTAAGGAATTAGTGTCATGGGTAAAATGAGTCACCGGATGGGAAAACCTTAGTCAATGGACTAGTTTCAATGGCAAAACCTAGTAAATTAACCTCTTTGTGTTGGAATAACTCGAAAACCTGGCCACTGTGAGTAGTCTCATGGGAAAACTCAGCCACAAGAGGGGGAAACTTAGTCACCAAGGAATTAGTGCCATGGGACTAATGAGTCAACTAATGGGAAAACCTTAGTCACCGAACGAGTTTCCATGGCAAATCCTAGTAAAGTAACATCTTTGTGTGGGAAAAACTCGAAAACCTTGTCATTGTGAGTAGTCTCATCGGAACACTCAGTCGCGGGAGGGGAAAACTTAGTCACAAAGGAATTCGTGTCATGGAAAAAACGAAGTCACCGTTTGGGAAAATTTTACTCACCGGACGAGTTTCAATGGAAAATACTTGTAAAATAACCTCTTTGGGTGGGAAAAACTCGAGAACCTCATCACCTTGACTAGTCTCACGGGAAAACTCAGTCACGTGAGGGGAAAATTTAGTCACTAAGGAATTAGTGTCATGGGTAAAATGAGTCACCGGATGGGAAAACCTTAGTCAATGGACTAGTTTCAATCGCAAAACCTAGTAAATTAACCTCTTTGTGTTGGAATAACTCGAAAACCTTGCCACTGTGAGTAGTCTCATGGGAAAACTCAGCCACAAGAGGGGGAAACTTAGTCACTAAGGAATTAGTGCCATGGGACTAATGAGTCAACTAATGGGAAAACCTTAGTCACCGAACGAGTTTCCATGGCAAATCCTAGTAAAGTAACATCTTTGTGTGGGAAAAACTAGAAAACCTTGTCACTGTGAGTAGTCTCATCGGAAAAATCAGTCGCTGGAGGGGAAAACTTAGTCACAAAGGAATTCGTGTCATGGAAAAAATGAGTCACCGGATGGGAAAATTTTACTCACCGGACGAGTTTCAATGGAAAATACTTGTAAAGTAACCTCTTTGTGTGGGAAAAACTCGAGAACCTCATCACCTTGACTAGTCTCACGGGAAAACTCAGTCACGTGAGGGGAAAACTTCGTCACTAAGAAATTAGTGTCATGGGAAAAATGAGTCACCGGATGGGAAAACCTTAGTTAATGGACTAGTTTCAATGGCAAAACCTAGTAAAATAACCTCTTTGTGTTGGAATAACTCTAAAACCTGGCCACTGTGACTAGTCTCATGGGAAAACACAGCCACAGGAGGGGGAAACTTAGTCACTAAGGAATTAGTGCCATGGGACTAATGACTCAACTATGGGGAAAACCTTAGTCACCGAACGAGTTTCCGTGGCAAATGCTAGCGAAATAACATCTTTGTGTGCGAAAAACTAGAAAACCTTGTCACTGTGAGTAGTCTCATCGGAAAACTCAGTCGCTGGAGGGGAAAACTTTTTCACAAAGGAATTCGTGTCATGGAAAAACTGAGTCACCGTATGGGAAAATTTTACTCACCGGACGAGTTTCAATATAAAATACTTGTAAAATAACCTCTTTGGGTGGGAAAATATCGAGAACCTCATCACCTTGACTAGTCTCATGGGAAAACTCAGTTTCGTGAGGGGAAAACTTAGTCACTAAGGAATTAGTGTCATGGGAAAAATGAGTCACCGGATGGGAAAACCTTAGTCAATGGACTAGTCTCGTGGCAAAACCTAGGAAAATAACCTCTTTATGTTGGAATAACTCGAAATCTTGGCCACTGACAGTAGTCTCATGGGAACACACAGCCACAGGAGGGGGAAACTTAGTCACTAAGGAATTAGTGCCATGGGACTAATGACTCAACTAAGGGGAAAACCTTAGTCACCGAACGAGTTTCCATGGCAAATCCTAGTAAAGTAACATCTTTGTGTGGGAAAAACTAGAACACCTTGTCACTGTGAGTACTCTCATTGGAAAATTCAGTCGCTGGAGGGGAAAACTTAGTCACAAAGGAATTCATGTCATGGAAAAACTGAGTCACCGGATGGGAAAATTTTACTCACCGGACGAGTTTCAATGGAAAATACTTGTAAAATAACCTCTTTGTGTGGGTAAACCTTAGTCAATGGACTAGTTTCAATGGCAAAACCTAGTAAATTATCCTCTTTGTGTTGGAATAACTCGAAAACCTGACCACTGTGAGTAGTCTCATGGGAAAACTCAGCCACAGGAGGGGGAAACTTAGTCACTATGGAATTAGTGCCATGGGTCTAATGAGTCAACTAATGGGAAAACCTTAGTCACCGAACGAGTTTCCATGGCAAATCCTAGTAAAGTAACATCTTTGTGTGGGAAAAACTAGAAAATCTTGTCACTGTGAGCAGTCTCATCGGAAAACTCAGTCGCGGGAGGGGAAAACTTAGTCACAAAGGAATTCGTGTCATGGAAAAACTGAGTCACCGTTTGGGAAAATTTTACTCACCGGACGAGTTTCAATGGAAAATACTTGTAAAATAACCTCTTTGGGTGGGAAAATATCGAGAACCTCATAACCTTGACTAGTCTCACGGGAAAACTCAGTCACGTGAGGGGAAAACTTAGTCACTAAGGAATTAGTGTCATGGGTAAAATGAGTCACCGGATGAGAAAACCTTAGTCAATGGACTAGTTTCAATGGCAAATCCTAGTAAATTAACCTCTTTATGTTTGAATAACTCGAAAACCTTGCCACTGTGAGTAGTCTCATGGGAAAACTCAGCCACAAGAGGGGGAAACATAGTCACTAAGGAATTAGTGCCATGGGACTAATGAGTCAACTAATGGGAAAACCTTAATCACCGAACGAGTTTCCATGGCAAATCCTAGTAAAGTAACATCTTTGTGTGGGAAAAACTCGAAAACCTTGTCACTGTGAGTAGTCTCATCGGAAAACTCAGTCGCTGGAGGGGAAAACTTAGTCATAAAGGAATTCGTGTCATGGAAAAACTGAGTCACCGGATGGGAAAATTTTACTCACCGGACGAGTTTCAATGGAAAATACTTGTAAAATAACCTCTTTGTGTGGGTAAAACTCGAGAACCTCATCACCTTGACTAGTCTCACGGGAAAACTCAGTCACGTGAGGGGAAAACTTAGTCACTAAGGAATTAGTGTCATGGGAAAAATGAGTCACCGGATGGGAAAACCTTAGTCAATGGACTAGTTTCAATGGCAAAACCTAGTAAATTAACCTCTTTGTGTTGGAATAACTCGAAAACCTGGCCACTGTGAGTAGTCTCATGGGAAAACTCAGCCACAAAGGGGGAAACTTAGTCACTAAGGAATTAGTGCCATGGGACTAATGAGTCAACTAATGGGAAAACCTTAGTCACCGAACGAGTTTCCATGGCAAATCCTAGTAAAGTAACATCTTTGTGTGGGAAAAACTCGAAAACCTTGTCACTGTGAGTAGTCTCATCGGAAAACTCAGTTGCTGGAGGGGAAAACTTAGTCACAAAGGAATTCGTGTCATGGAAAAAATGAGTCACCGGATGGGAAAATTTTACTCACCGGACGAGTTCCAATGGAAAATACTTGTAAAATAACCTCTTTGTGTGGGTAAAACTCGAGAACCTCATCACCTTGACTAGTCTCACGGGAAAACTCAGTCACGTGAGGGGAAAACTTAGTCACTAAGGAATTAGTGTCATGGGAAAAATGAGTCACCGGATGGGAAAACCTTAGTCAATGGACTAGTTTCAATGGCAAAACCTAGTAAAATAACCTCTTTGTGATGGAATAACTCGAAAACCTGACCACTGTGAGTAGTCTCAAGGGAAAACTCAGCCACAGGAGGGGGAAACTTAGTCACTAAGGAATTAGTGCCATGGGACTAATGAGTCAACTAATGGGAAAACCTTAGTCACCGAACGAGTTTCCATGGCAAATCCTAGTAAAGTAACATCTTTGTATGGGAAAAACTCGAAAACCTTGTCACTGTGAGCAGTCTCATCGGAAAAATCAGTCGCGGGAGGGGAAAACTTAGTCACAAAGGAATTCGTGTCATGGAAAAACTGAGTCACCGTTTGGGAAAATTTTACTCACCGGACGAGTTTCAATGGAAAATACATGTAAAATAACCTCTTTGGGTGGGAAAATATCGAGAACCTCATAACCTTGACTAGTCTCACGGGAAAACTCAGTCACGTGAGGGGAAAACTTAGTCACTAAGGAATTAGTGTCATGGGTAAAATGAGTCACCGGATGGGAAAACCTTAGTCAATGGACTAGTTTCAATGGCAAATCCTAGTAAATTAACCTCTTTATGTTTGAATAACTCGAAAACCTTGCCACTGTGAGTAGTCTCATGGGAAAAGTCAGCCACAAGTGGGGGAAACATAGTCACTAAGGAATTAGTGCCATGGGACTAATGAGTCAACTAATGGGAAAACCTTAATCACCGAACGAGTTTCCATGGCAAATCCTAGTAAAGTAACATCTTTGTTTGGGAAAAACTCGAAAACCTTGTCACTGTGAGTAGTCGCATCGGAAAACTCAGTCGCTGGAGGGGAAAACTTAGTCATAAAGGAATTCGTGTCATGGAAAAAATAAGTCACCGGATGGGAAAATTTTACTCACCGGACGAGTTTCAATGGAAAATACTTGTAAAATAACCTCTTTGTGTGGGAAAAACTCGAGAACCTCATCACCTTGACTAGTCTCACGAGAAAACTCAGTCACGTGAGGGGAAAACATAGTCACTAAGGAATTAGTGTCATGGGAAAATTGAGTCACCGGATGGGAAAACCTTAGTCAATGGACTAGTTTCATTGGCAAAACCTAGTAAAATAACCTCTTTGTGTTGGAATAACTCGAAAACCTGGCCACTGTGAGTAGTCTCATGGGAAAACTAAGCCACAGGAGGGGGAAACTTAGTCACTAAGAAATTAGTGCCATGGGACTAATGAGTCAACTAATGGGAAAACCTTAGTCACCGAACGAGTTTCCATGGCAAATCCTAGTAAAGTAACATCTTTGTGTGGGAAAAACTCGAAAACCTTGTCACTGTGAGCAGTCTCATCGGAAAAATCAGTCGCGGGAGGGGAAAACTTAGTCACAAAGGAATTTGTGTCATGGAAAAACTGAGTCACCGTTTGGGAAAATTTTACTCACCGGACGAGTTTCAATGGAAAATACTTGTAAAATAACCTCTTTGGGTGGGAAAATATCGAGAACCTCATAACCTTGACTAGTCTCACGGGAAAACTCAGTCACGTGAGGGGAAAACTTAGTCACTAAGGAATTAGTGTCATGGGAAAAATGACTCTCTGGATGGGAAAACCTTAGTCAATGGAC
This sequence comes from Acmispon strigosus, assembly GCA_030819835.1. NCBI lineage: Eukaryota > Viridiplantae > Streptophyta > Magnoliopsida > Fabales > Fabaceae > Acmispon > Acmispon strigosus. The sequence continues at coordinate 17,519,827 of JAUAMA010000004.1, read as the reverse complement.
TAGTTTCAATGGCAAAACCTAGTAAATTATCCTCTTTGTGTTGGAATAACTCGAAAACCTGACCACTGTGAGTAGTCTCATGGGAAAACTCAGCCACAGGAGGGGGAAACTTAGTCACTATGGAATTAGTGCCATGGGTCTAATGAGTCAACTAATGGGAAAACCTTAGTCACCGAACGAGTTTCCATGGCAAATCCTAGTAAAGTAACATCTTTGTGTGGGAAAAACTAGAAAATCTTGTCACTGTGAGCAGTCTCATCGGAAAACTCAGTCGCGGCAGGGGAAAACTTAGTCACAAAGGAATTCGTGTCATGGAAAAACTGAGTCACCGTTTGGGAAAATTTTACTCACCGGACGAGTTTCAATGGAAAATACTTGTAAAATAACCTCTTTGGGTGGGAAAATATCGAGAACCTCATAACCTTGACTAGTCTCACGGGAAAACTCAGTCACGTGAGGGGAAAACTTAGTCACTAAGGAATTAGTGTCATGGGTAAAATGAGTCACCGGATGAGAAAACCTTAGTCAATGGACTAGTTTCAATGGCAAATCCTAGTAAATTAACCTCTTTATGTTTGAATAACTCGAAAACCTTGCCACTGTGAGTAGTCTCATGGGAAAACTCAGCCACAAGAGGGGGAAACATAGTCACTAAGGAATTAGTGCCATGGGACTAATGAGTCAACTAATGGGAAAACCTTAATCACCGAACGAGTTTCCATGGCAAATCCTAGTAAAGTAACATCTTTGTGTGGGAAAAACTCGAAAACCTTGTCACTGTGAGTAGTCTCATCGGAAAACTCAGTCGCGGGAGGGGAAAACATAGTAACAAAGGAATTCGTGTCATGGAAAAACTGAGTCACCGTTTGAGAAAATTTTACTCACCGGACGAGTTTCAATGGAAAATACATGTAAAATAACCTCTTTGGGTGGGAAAAACTCGAGAACCTCATAACCTTGACTAGTCTCACGGGAAAACTCAGTCACGTGAGGGGAAAACTTAGTCACTAAGGAATTAGTGTCATGGGTAAAATGAGTCACCGGATGGGAAAACCTTAGTCAATGGACTAGTTTCAATGGCAAAACCTAGTAAATTAACCTCTTTGTGTTGGAATAACTCGAAAACCTTGCCACTGTGAGTAGTCTCATGGGAAAACTCAGCCACAAATGGGGAAACTTAGTCACTAAGGAATTAGTGCCATGGGACTAATGAGTCAACTAATGGGAAAACCTTAGTCACCGAACGAGTTTCCATGGCAAATCCTAGTAAAGTAACATCTTTGTGTGGGAAAAACTCGAAAACCTTGTCACTGTGAGTAGTCTCATCGGAAAACTCAGTTGCTGGAGGGGAAAACTTAGTCACAAAGGAATTCGTGTCATGGAAAAAATGAGTCACCGGATGGGAAAATTTTACTCACCGGACGAGTTCCAATGGAAAATACTTGTAAAATAACCTCTTTGTGTTGGTAAAACTCGAGAACCTCATCACCTTGACTAGTCTCACGGGAAAACTCAGTCACGTGAGGGGAAAACTTAGTCACTAAGGAATTAGTGTCATGGGAAAAATGAGTCACCGGATGGGAAAACCTTAGTCAATGGACTAGTTTCAATGGCAAAACCTAGTAAAATAACCTCTTTGTGATGGAATAACTCGAAAACCTGACCACTGTGAGTAGTCTCATGGGAAAACTCAGCCACAGGAGGGGGAAACTTAGTCACTAAGGAATTAGTGCCATGGGACTAATGAGTCAACTAATGGGAAAATCTTAGTCACCGAACGAGTTTCCATGGCAAATCCTAGTAAAGTAACATCTTTGTATGGGAAAAACTCGAAAACCTTGTCACTGTGAGCAGTCTCATCGGAAAAATCAGTCGCGGGAGGGGAAAACTTAGTCACAAAGGAATTCGTGTCATGGAAAAACTGAGTCACCGGATGGGAAAATTTTACTCACCGGACGAGTTTCAATGGAAAATACTTGTAAAATAACCTCTTTGTGTGGGTAAAACTCGAGAACCTCATCACCTTGACTAGTCTCACGGGAAAACTCAGTCACGTGAGGGGAAAACTTAGTCACTAAGGAATTAGTGTCATGGGAAAAATGAGTCACCGGATGGGAAAACCTTAGTCAATGGACTAGTTTCAATGGCAAAAGCTAGTAAAATAACCTCTTTGTGTTGGAATAACTCGAAAACCTGACCACTGTGAGTAGTCTCATGGGAAAACTCAGCCACAGGAGGGGGAAACTTAGTCACTAAGGAATTAGTGCCATGGGACTAATGAGTCAACTAATGGGAAAACCTTAGTCACCGAACGAGTTTCCAAGGCAAATCCTAGTAAAGTAACATCTTTGTGTGGGAAAAACTCGAAAACCTTGTCACTGTGAGTAGTCTCATCGGAAAACTCAGTCGCGGGAGGGGAAAACATAGTAACAAAGGAATTCGTGTCATGGAAAAACTGAGTCACCGTTTGGGAAAATTTTACTCACCGGACGAGTTTCAATGGAAAATACATGTAAAATAACCTCTTTGGGTGGGAAAAACTCGAGAACCTCATCACCTTGACTAGTCTCACGGGAAAACTCAGTCACGTGAGGGGAAAACTTAGTCACTAAGGAATTAGTGTCATGGGTAAAATGAGTCACCGGATGGGAAAACCTTAGTCAATGGACTAGTTTCAATGGCAAAACCTAGTAAATTAACCTCTTTGTGTTGGAATAACTCGAAAACCTGGCCACTGTGAGTAGTCTCATGGGAAAACTCAGCCACAAAGGGGGAAACTTAGTCACTAAGGAATTAGTGCCATGGGACTAATGAGTCAACTAATGGGAAAACCTTAGTCACCGAACGAGTTTCCATGGCAAATCCTAGTAAAGTAACATCTTTGTGTGGGAAAAACTCGAAAACCTTGTCACTGTGAGTAGTCTCATCGGAAAACTCAGTTGCTGGAGGGGAAAACTTAGTCACAAAGGAATTCGTGTCATGGAAAAAATGAGTCACCGGATGGGAAAATTTTACTCACCGGACGAGTTCCAATGGAAAATACTTGTAAAATAACCTCTTTGTGTGGGTAAAACTCGAGAACCTCATCACCTTGACTAGTCTCACGGGAAAACTCAGTCACGTGAGGGGAAAACTTAGTCACTAAGGAATTTGTGTCATGGGAAAAATGAGTCACCGGATGGGAAAACCTTAGTCAATGGACTAGTTTCAATGGCAAAAGCTAGTAAAATAACCTCTTTGTGTTGGAATAACTCGAAAACCTGACCACTGTGAGTAGTCTCATGGGAAAACTCAGCCACAGGAGGGGGAAACTTAGTCACTAAGGAATTAGTGCCATGGGACTAATGAGTCAACTAATGGGAAAACCTTAGTCACCGAACGAGTTTCCAAGGCAAATCCTAGTAAAGTAACATCTTTGTGTGGGAAAAACTCGAAAACCTTGTCACTGTGAGTAGTCTCATCGGAAAACTCAGTCGCGGGAGGGGAAAACATAGTAACAAAGGAATTCGTGTCATGGAAAAACTGAGTCACCGTTTGGGAAAATTTTACTCACCGGACGAGTTTCAATGGAAAATACATGTAAAATAACCTCTTTGGGTGGGAAAAACTCGAGAACCTCATCACCTTGACTAGTCTCACGGGAAAACTCAGTCACGTGAGGGGAAAACTTAGTCACTAAGGAATTAGTGTCATGGGTAAAATGAGTCACCGGATGGGAAAACCTTAGTCAATGGACTAGTTTCAATGGCAAAACCTAGTAAATTAACCTCTTTGTGTTGGAATAACTCGAAAACCTGGCCACTGTGAGTAGTCTCATGGGAAAACTCAGCCACAAAGGGGGAAACTTAGTCACTAAGGAATTAGTGCCATGGGACTAATGAGTCAACTAATGGGAAAACCTTAGTCACCGAACGAGTTTCCATGGCAAATCCTAGTAAAGTAACATCTTTGTGTGGGAAAAACTCGAAAACCTTGTCACTGTGAGTAGTCTCATCGGAAAACTCAGTTGCTGGAGGGGAAAACTTAGTCACAAAGGAATTCGTGTCATGGAAAAAATGAGTCACCGGATGGGAAAATTTTACTCACCGGACGAGTTCCAATGGAAAATACTTGTAAAATAACCTCTTTGTGTGGGTAAAACTCGAGAACCTCATCACCTTGACTAGTCTCACGGGAAAACTCAGTCACGTGAGGGGAAAACTTAGTCACTAAGGAATTAGTGTCATGGGAAAAATGAGTCACCGGATGGGAAAACCTTAGTCAATGGACTAGTTTCAATGGCAAAAGCTAGTAAAATAACCTCTTTGTGTTGGAATAACTCGAAAACCTGACCACTGTGAGTAGTCTCATGGGAAAACTCAGCCACAGGAGGGGGAAACTTAGTCACTAAGGAATTAGTGCCATGGGACTAATGAGTCAACTAATGGGAAAACCTTAGTCACCGAACGAGTTTCCAAGGCAAATCCTAGTAAAGTAACATCTTTGTGTGGGAAAAACTCGAAAACCTTGTCACTGTGAGTAGTCTCATCGGAAAACTCAGTCGCGGGAGGGGAAAACATAGTAACAAAGGAATTCGTGTCATGGAAAAACTGAGTCACCGTTTGGGAAAATTTTACTCACCGGACGAGTTTCAATGGAAAATACATGTAAAATAACCTCTTTGGGTGGGAAAAACTCGAGAACCTCATCACCTTGACTAGTCTCACGGGAAAACTCAGTCACGTGAGGGGAAAACTTAGTCACTAAGGAATTAGTGTCATGGGTAAAATGAGTCACCGGATGGGAAAACCTTAGTCAATGGACTAGTTTCAATGGCAAATCCTAGTAAATTAACCTCTTTGTGTTGGAATAACTCGAAAACCTTGCCACTGTGAGTAGTCTCATGGGAAAACTCAGCCACAAAGGGGGAAACTTAGTCACTAAGGAATTAGTGCCATGGGACTAATGAGTCAACTAATGGGAAAACCTTAGTCACCGAACGAGTTTCCATGGCAAATCCTAGTAAAGTAACATCTTTGTGTGGGAAAAACTCGAAAACCTTGTCACTGTGAGTAGTCTCATCGGAAAACTCAGTTGCTGGAGGGGAAAACTTAGTCACAAAGGAATTCGTGTCATGGAAAAAATGAGTCACCGGATGGGAAAATTTTACTCACCGGACGAGTTCCAATGGAAAATACTTGTAAAATAACCTCTTTGTGTGGGTAAAACTCGAGAACCTCATCACCTTGACTAGTCTCACGGGAAAACTCAGTCACGTGAGGGGAAAACTTAGTCACTAAGGAATTAGTGTCATGGGAAAAATGAGTCACCGGATGGGAAAACCTTAGTCAATGGACTAGTTTCAATGGCAAAACCTAGTAAAATAACCTCGTTGTGTTGGAATAACTCGAAAACCTGACCACTGTGAGTAGTCTCATGGGAAAACTCAGCCACAGGAGGGGGAAACTTAGTCACTAAGGAATTAGTGCCATGGGACTAATGAGTCAACTAATGGGAAAACCTTAGTCACCGAACGAGTTTCCATGGCAAATCCTAGTAAAGTAACATCTTTGTATGGGAAAAACTCGAAAACCTTGTCACTGTGAGCAGTCTCATCGGAAAAATCAGTCGCGGGAGGGGAAAACTTAGTCACAAAGGAATTCGTGTCATGGAAAAACTGAGTCACCGTTTGGGAAAATTTTACTCACCGGACGAGTTTCAATGGAAAATACTTGTAAAATAACCTCTTTGTGTGGGAAAAACTCGAGAACCTCATCACCTTGACTAGTCTCACGGGAAAACTCAGTCACGTGAGGGGAAAACATAGTCACTAAGGAATTAGTGTCATGGGAAAAATGAGTCACCGGATGGGAAAACCTTAGTCAATGGACTAGTTTCAATGGCAAAACCTAGTAAAATAACCTCTTTGTGATGGAATAACTCGAAAACCTGACCACTGTGAGTAGTCTCATGGGAAAACTCAGCCACAGGAGGGGGAAACTTAGTCACTAAGGAATTAGTGCCATGGGACTAATGAGTCAACTAATGGGAAAACCTTAGTCACCGAACGAGTTTCCATGGCAAATCCTAGTAAAGTAACATCTTTGTATGGGAAAAACTCGAAAACCTTGTCACTGTGAGCAGTCTCATCGGAAAAATCAGTCGCGGGAGGGGAAAACTTAGTCACAAAGGAATTCGTGTCATGGAAAAACTGAGTCACCGTTTGGGAAAATTTTACTCACCGGACGAGTTTCAATGGAAAATACATGTAAAATAACCTCTTTGGATGGGAAAATATCGAGAACCTCATAACCTTGACTAGTCTCACGGGAAAACTCAGTCACGTGAGGGGAAAACTTAGTCACTAAGGAATTAGTGTCATGGGTAAAATGAGTCACCGGATGGGAAAACCTTAGTCAATGGACTAGTTTCAATGGCAAATCCTAGTAAATTAACCTCTTTGTGTTGGAATAACTCGAAAACCTTGCCACTGTGAGTAGTCTCATGGGAAAACTCAGCCACAAGAGGGGGAAACATAGTCACTAAGGAATTAGTGCCATGGGACTAATGAGTCAACTAATGGGAAAACCTTAATCACCGAACGAGTTTCCATGGCAAATCCTAGTAAAGTAACATCTTTGTGTGGGAAAAACTCGAAAACCTTGTCACTGTGAGTAGTCTCATCGGAAAACTCAGTCGCTGGAGGGGAAAACTTAGTCATAAAGGAATTCGTGTCATGGAAAAACTGAGTCACCGGATGGGAAAATTTTACTCACCGGACGAGTTTCAATGGAAAATACTTGTAAAATAACCTCTTTGTGTGGGTAAAACTCGAGAACCCCATCACCTTGACTAGTCTCACGGGAAAACTCAGTCACGTGAGGGGAAAACTTAGTCACTAAGGAATTAGTGTCATGGGAAAAATGAGTCACCGGATGGGAAAACCTTAGTCAATGGACTAGTTTCAATGGCAAAAGCTAGTAAAATAACCTCTTTGTGTTGGAATAACTCGAAAACCTGACCACTGTGAGTAGTCTCATGGGAAAACTCAGCCACAGGAGGGGGAAACTTAGTCACTAAGGAATTAGTGCCATGGGACTAATGAGTCAACTAATGGGAAAACCTTAGTCACCGAACGAGTTTCCAAGGCAAATCCTAGTAAAGTAACATCTTTGTGTGGGAAAAACTCGAAAACCTTGTCACTGTGAGTAGTCTCATCGGAAAACTCAGTCGCGGGAGGGGAAAACATAGTAACAAAGGAATTCGTGTCATGGAAAAACTGAGTCACCGTTTGGGAAAATTTTACTCACCGGACGAGTTTCAATGGAAAATACATGTAAAATAACCTCTTTGGGTGGGAAAAACTCGAGAACCTCATCACCTTGACTAGTCTCACGGGAAAACTCAGTCACGTGAGGGGAAAACTTAGTCACTAAGGAATTAGTGTCATGGGTAAAATGAGTCACCGGATGGGAAAACCTTAGTCAATGGACTAGTTTCAATGGCAAAACCTAGTAAATTAACCTCTTTGTGTTGGAATAACTCGAAAACCTGGCCACTATGAGTAGTCTCATGGGAAAACTCAGCCACAAAGGGGGAAACTTAGTCACTAAGGAATTAGTGCCATGGGACTAATGAGTCAACTAATGGGAAAACCTTAGTCACCGAACGAGTTTCCATGGCAAATCCTAGTAAAGTAACATCTTTGTGTGGGAAAAACTCGAAAACCTTGTCACTGTGAGTAGTCTCATCGGAAAACTCAGTTGCTGGAGGGGAAAACTTAGTCACAAAGGAATTCGTGTCATGGAAAAAATGAGTCCCCGGATGGGAAAATTTTACTCACCGGACGAGTTCCAATGGAAAATACTTGTAAAATAACCTCTTTGTGTGGGTAAAACTCGAGAACCTCATCACCTTGACTAGTCTCACGGGAAAACTCAGTCACGTGAGGGGAAAACTTAGTCACTAAGGAATTAGTGTCATGGGAAAAATGAGTCACCGGATGGGAAAACCTTAGTCAATGGACTAGTTTCAATGGCAAAACCTAGTAAAATAACCTCTTTGTGATGGAATAACTCGAAAACCTGACCACTGTGAGTAGTCTCATGGGAAAACTCAGCCACAGGAGGGGGAAACTTAGTCACTAAGGAATTAGTGCCATGGGACTAATGAGTCAACTAATGGGAAAACCTTAGTCACCGAACGAGTTTCCATGGCAAATCCTAGTAAAGTAACATCTTTGTATGGGAAAAACTCGAAAACCTTGTCACTGTGAGCAGTCTCATCGGAAAAATCAGTCGCGGGAGGGGAAAACTTAGTCACAAAGGAATTCGTGTCATGGAAAAACTGAGTCACCGTTTGGGAAAATTTTACTCACCGGACGAGTTTCAATGGAAAATACATGTAAAATAACCTCTTTGGGTGGGAAAATATCGAGAACCTCATAACCTTGACTAGTCTCACGGGAAAACTCAGTCACGTGAGGGGAAAACTTAGTCACTAAGGAATTAGTGTCATGGGTAAAATGAGTCACCGGATGGGAAAACCTTAGTCAATGGACTAGTTTCAATGGAAAATCCTAGTAAATTAACCTCTTTGTGTTGGAATAACTCGAAAACCTTGCCACTGTGAGTAGTCTCATGGGAAAACTCAGCCACAAGAGGGGGAAACATAGTCACTAAGGAATTAGTGCCATGGGACTAATGAGTCAACTAATGGGAAAACCTTAATCACCGAACGAGTTTCCATGGCAAATCCTAGTAAAGTAACATCTTTGTTTGGGAAAAACTCGAAAACCTTGTCACTGTGAGTAGTCGCATCGGAAAACTCAGTCGCTGGAGGGGAAAACTTAGTCATAAAGGAATTCGTGTCATGGAAAAAATAAGTCACCGGATGGGAAAATTTTACTCACCAGACGAGTTTCAATGGAAAATACTTGTAAAATAACCTCTTTGTGTGGGAAAAACTCGAGAACCTCATCACCTTGACTAGTCTCACGGGAAAACTCAGTCACGTGAGGGGAAAACATAGTCACTAAGGAATTAGTGTCATGGGAAAATTGAGTCACCGGATGGGAAAACCTTAGTCAATGGACTAGTTTCATTGGCAAAACCTAGTAAAATAACCTCTTTGTGTTGGAATAACTCGAAAACCTGGCCACTGTGAGTAGTCTCATGGGAAAACTAAGCCACAGGAGGGGGGAACTTAGTCACTAAGGAATTAGTGCCATGGGACTAATGAGTCAACTAATGGGAAAACCTTAGTCACCGAACGAGTTTCCATGGCAAATCCTAGTAAAGTAACATCTTTGTGTGGGAAAAACTCGAAAACCTTGTCACTGTGAGCAGTCTCATCGGAAAAATCAGTCGCGGGAGGGGAAAACTTAGTCACAAAGGAATTCGTGTCATGGAAAAACTGAGTCACCGTTTGGGAAAATTTTACTCACCGGACGAGTTTCAATGGAAAATACTTGTAAAATAACCTCTTTGGGTGGGAAAATATCGAGAACCTCATAACCTTGACTAGTCTCACGGGAAAACTCAGTCACGTGAGGGGAAAACTTAGTCACTAAGGAATTAGTGTCATGGGAAAAATTATTCTCTGGATGGGAAAACCTTAGTCAATGGACTAGTTTCAATGGCAAAACCTAGTAAATTATCCTCTTTGTGTTGGAATAACTCGAAAACCTGACCACTGTGAGTAGTCTCATGGGAAAACTCAGCCACAGGAGGGGGAAACTTAGTCACTATGGAATTAGTGCCATGGGTCTAATGAGTCAACTAATGGGAAAACCTTAGTCACCGAACGAGTTTCCATGGCAAATCCTAGTAAAGTAACATCTTTGTGTGGGAAAAACTAGAAAATCTTGTCACTGTGAGCAGTCTCATCGGAAAACTCAGTCGCGGGAGGGGAAAACTTAGTCACAAAGGAATTCGTGTCATGGAAAAACTGAGTCACCGTTTGGGAAAATTTTACTCACCGGACGAGTTTCAATGGAAAATACTTGTAAAATAACCTCTTTGGGTGGGAAAATATCGAGAACCTCATAACCTTGACTAGTCTCACGGGAAAACTCAGTCACGTGAGGGGAAAACTTAGTCACTAAGGAATTAGTGTCATGGGTAAAATGAGTCACCGGATGAGAAAACCTTAGTCAATGGACTAGTTTCAATGGCAAATCCTAGTAAATTAACCTCTTTATGTTTGAATAACTCGAAAACCTTGCCACTGTGAGTAGTCTCATGGGAAAACTCAGCCACAAGAGGGGGAAACATAGTCACTAAGGAATTAGTGCCATGGGACTAATGAGTCAACTAATGGGAAAACCTTAATCACCGAACGAGTTTCCATGGCAAATCCTAGTAAAGTAACATCTTTGTGTGGGAAAAACTCGAAAACCTTGTCACTGTGAGTAGTCTCATCGGAAAACTCAGTCGCTGGAGGGGAAAACTTAGTCATAAAGGAATTCGTGTCATGGAAAAACTGAGTCACCGGATGGGAAAATTTTACTCACCGGACGAGTTTCAATGGAAAATACTTGTAAAATAACCTCTTTGTGTGGGTAAAACTCGAGAACCTCATCACCTTGACTAGTCTCACGGGAAAACTCAGTCACGTGAGGGGAAAACTTAGTCACTAAGGAATTAGTGTCATGGGAAAAATGAGTCACCGGATGGGAAAACCTTAGTCAATGGACTAGTTTCAATGGCAAAAGCTAGTAAAATAACCTCTTTGTGTTGGAATAACTCGAAAACCTGACCACTGTGAGTAGTCTCATGGGAAAACTCAGCCACAGGAGGGGGAAACTTAGTCACTAAGGAATTAGTGCCATGGGACTAATGAGTCAACTAATGGGAAAACCTTAGTCACCGAACGAGTTTCCAAGGCAAATCCTAGTAAAGTAACATCTTTGTGTGGGAAAAACTCGAAAACCTTGTCACTGTGAGTAGTCTCATCGGAAAACTCAGTCGCGGGAGGGGAAAACATAGTAACAAAGGAATTCGTGTCATGGAAAAACTGAGTCACCGTTTGGGAAAATTTTACTCACCGGACGAGTTTCAATGGAAAATACATGTAAAATAACCTCTTTGGGTGGGAAAAACTCGAGAACCTCATCACCTTGACTAGTCTCACGGGAAAACTCAGTCACGTGAGGGGAAAACTTAGTCACTAAGGAATTAGTGTCATGGGTAAAATGAGTCACCGGATGGGAAAACCTTAGTCAATGGACTAGTTTCAATGGCAAAACCTAGTAAATTAACCTCTTTGTGTTGGAATAACTCGAAAACCTGGCCACTGTGAGTAGTCTCATGGGAAAACTCAGCCACAAAGGGGGAAACTTAGTCACTGAGGAATTAGTGCCATGGGACTAATGAGTCAACTAATGGGAAAACCTTAGTCACCGAACGAGTTTCCATGGCAAATCCTAGTAAAGTAACATCTTTGTGTGGGAAAAACTCGAAAACCTTGTCACTGTGAGTAGTCTCATCGGAAAACTCAGTTGCTGGAGGGGAAAACTTAGTCACAAAGGAATTCTTGTCATGGAAAAAATGAGTCACCGGATGGGAAAATTTTACTCACCGGACGAGTTCCAATGGAAAATACTTGTAAAATAACCTCTTTGTGTGGGTAAAACTCGAGAACCTCATCACCTTGACTAGTCTCACGGGAAAACTCAGTCACGTGAGGGGAAAACTTAGTCACTAAGGAATTAGTGTCATGGGAAAAATGAGTCACCGGATGGGAAAACCTTAGTCAATGGACTAGTTTCAATGGCAAAACCTAGTAAAATAACCTCTTTGTGATGGAATAACTCGAAAACCTGACCACTGTGAGTAGTCTCATGGGAAAACTCAGCCACAGGAGGGGGAAACTTAGTCACTAAGGAATTAGTGCCATGGGACTAATGAGTCAACTAATGGGAAAACCTTAGTCACCGAACGAGTTTCCATGGCAAATCCTAGTAAAGTAACATCTTTGTATGGGAAAAACTCGAAAACCTTGTCACTGTGAGCAGTCTCATCGGAAAAATCAGTCGCGGGAGGGGAAAACTTAGTCACAAAGGAATTCGTGTCATGGAAAAACTGAGTCACCGTTTGGGAAAATTTTACTCACCGGACGAGTTTCAATGGAAAATACATGTAAAATAACCTCTTTGGGTGGGAAAATATCGAGAACCTCATAACCTTGACTAGTCTCACGGGAAAACTCAGTCACGTGAGGGGAAAACTTAGTCACTAAGGAATTAGTGTCATGGGTAAAATGAGTCACCGGATGGGAAAACCTTAGTCAATGGACTAGTTTCAATGGCAAATCCTAGTAAATTAACCTCTTTATGTTTGAATAACTCGAAAACCTTGCCACTGTGAGTAGTCTCATGGGAAAACTCAGCCACAAGAGGGGGAAACATAGTCACTAAGGAATTAGTGCCATGGGACTAATGAGTCAACTAATGGGAAAACCTTAATCACCGAACGAGTTTCCATGGCAAATCCTAGTAAAGAAACATCTTTGTTTGGGAAAAACTCGAAAACCTTGTCACTGTGAGTAGTCGCATCGGAAAACTCAGTCGCTGGAGGGGAAAACTTAGTCATAAAGGAATTCGTGTCATGGAAAAAATAAGTCACCGGATGGGAAAATTTTACTCACCGGACGAGTTTCAATGGAAAATACTTGTAAAATAACCTCTTTGTGTGGGAAAAACTCGAGAACCTCATCACCTTGACTAGTCTCACGGGAAAACTCAGTCACGTGAGGGGAAAACATAGTCACTAAGGAATTAGTGTCATGGGAAAATTGAGTCACCGGATGGGAAAACCTTAGTCAATGGACTAGTTTCATTGGCAAAACCTAGTAAAATAACCTCTTTGTGTTGGAATAACTCGAAAACCTGGCCACTGTGAGTAGTCTCATGGGAAAACTCAGCCACAGGAGGGGGAAACTTAGTCACTAAGGAATTAGTGCCATGGGACTAATGAGTCAACTAATGGGAAAACCTTAGTCACCGAACGAGTTTCCATGGCAAATCCTAGTAAAGTAACATCTTTGTATGGGAAAAACTCGAAAACCTTGTCACTGTGAGCAGTCTCATCGGAAAAATCAGTCGCGGGAGGGGAAAACTTAGTCACAAAGGAATTCGTGTCATGGAAAAACTGAGTCACCGTTTGGGAAAATTTTACTCACCGGACGAGTTTCAATGGAAAATACATGTAAAATAACCTCTTTGGGTGGGAAAATATCGAGAACCTCATAACCTTGACTAGTCTCACGGGAAAACTCAGTCACGTGAGGGGAAAACTTAGTCACTAAGGAATTAGTGTCATGGGTAAAATGAGTCACCGGATGGGAAAACCTTAGTCAATGGACTAGTTTCAATGGCAAATCCTAGTAAATTAACCTCTTTATGTTTGAATAACTCGAAAACCTTGCCACTGTGAGTAGTCTCATGGGAAAACTCAGCCACAAGAGGGGGAAACATAGTCACTAAGGAATTAGTGCCATGGGACTAATGAGTCAACTAATGGGAAAACCTTAATCACCGAACGAGTTTCCATGGCAAATCCTAGTAAAGAAACATCTTTGTTTGGGAAAAACTCGAAAACCTTGTCACTGTGAGTAGTCGCATCGGAAAACTCAGTCGCTGGAGGGGAAAACTTAGTCATAAAGGAATTCGTGTCATGGAAAAAATAAGTCACCGGATGGGAAAATTTTACTCACCGGACGAGTTTCAATGGAAAATACTTGTAAAATAACCTCTTTGTGTGGGAAAAACTCGAGAACCTCATCACCTTGACTAGTCTCACGGGAAAACTCAGTCACGTGAGGGGAAAACATAGTCACTAAGGAATTAGTGTCATGGGAAAATTGAGTCACCGGATGGGAAAACCTTAGTCAATGGACTAGTTTCATTGGCAAAACCTAGTAAAATAACCTCTTTGTGTTGGAATAACTCGAAAACCTGGCCACTGTGAGTAGTCTCATGGGAAAACTCAGCCACAGGAGGGGGAAACTTAGTCACTAAGGAATTAGTGCCATGGGACTAATGAGTCAACTAATGGGAAAACCTTAGTCACCGAACGAGTTTCCATGGCAAATCCTAGTAAAGTAACATCTTTGTATGGGAAAAACTCGAAAACCTTGTCACTGTGAGCAGTCTCATCGGAAAAATCAGTCGCGGGAGGGGAAAACTTAGTCACAAAGGAATTCGTGTCATGGAAAAACTGAGTCACCGTTTGGGAAAATTTTACTCACCGGACGAGTTTCAATGGAAAATACATGTAAAATAACCTCTTTGGGTGGGAAAATATCGAGAACCTCATAACCTTGACTAGTCTCACGGGAAAACTCAGTCACGTGAGGGGAAAACTTAGTCACTAAGGAATTAGTGTCATGGGTAAAATGAGTCACCGGATGGGAAAACCTTAGTCAATGGACTAGTTTCAATGGCAAATCCTAGTAAATTAACCTCTTTATGTTTGAATAACTCGAAAACCTTGCCACTGTGAATAGTCTCATGGGAAAACTCAGCCACAAGAGGGGGAAACATAGTCACTAAGGAATTAGTGCCATGGGACTAATGAGTCAACTAATGGGAAAACCTTAATCACCGAACGAGTTTCCATGGCAAATCCTAGTAAAGAAACATCTTTGTTTGGGAAAAACTCGAAAACCTTGTCACTGTGAGTAGTCGCATCGGAAAACTCAGTCGCTGGAGGGGAAAACTTAGTCATAAAGGAATTCGTGTCATGGAAAAAATAAGTCACCGGATGGGAAAATTTTACTCACCGGACGAGTTTCAATGGAAAATACTTGTAAAATAACCTCTTTGTGTGGGAAAAACTCGAGAACCTCATCACCTTGACTAGTCTCACGGGAAAACTCAGTCACGTGAGGGGAAAACATAGTCACTAAGGAATTAGTGTCATGGGAAAATTGAGTCACCGGATGGGAAAACCTTAGTCAATGGACTAGTTTCATTGGCAAAACCTAGTAAAATAACCTCTTTGTGTTGGAATAACTCGAAAACCTGGCCACTGTGAGTAGTCTCATGGGAAAACTAAGCCACAGGAGGGGGAAACTTAGTCACTAAGGAATTAGTGCCATGGGACTAATGAGTCAACTAATGGGAAAACCTTAGTCACCGAATGAGTTTCCATGGCAAATCCTAGTAAAGTAACATCTTTGTGTGGGAAAAACTCGAAAACCTTGTCACTGTGAGCAGTCTCATCGGAAAAATCAGTCGCGGGAGGGGAAAACTTAGTCACAAAGGAATTCGTGTCATGGAAAAACTGAGTCACCGTTTGGGAAAAATTTACTCACCGGACGAGTTTCAATGGAAAATACTTGTAAAATAACCTCTTTGGGTGGGAAAATATCGAGAACCTCATAACCTTGACTAGTCTCACGGGAAAACTCAGTCACGTGAGGGGAAAACTTAGTCACTAAGGAATTAGTGTCATGGGAAAAATGACTCTCTGGATGGGAAAACCTTAGTCAATGGACTAGTTTCAATGGCAAAACCTAGTAAATTATCCTCTTTGTGTTGGAATAACTCGAAAACCTGACCACTGTGAGTAGTCTCATGGGAAAACTCAGCCACAGGAGGGGGAAACTTAGTCACTATGGAATTAGTGCCATGGGTCTAATGAGTCAACTAATGGGAAAACCTTAGTCACCGAACGAGTTTCCATGGCAAATCCTAGTAAAGTAACATCTTTGTGTGGGAAAAACTAGAAAATCTTGTCACTGTGAGCAGTCTCATCGGAAAACTCAGTCGCGGGAGGGGAAAACTTAGTCACAAAGGAATTCGTGTCATGGAAAAACTGAGTCACCGTTTGGGAAAATTTTACTCACCGGACGAGTTTCAATGGAAAATACTTGTAAAATAACCTCTTTGGGTGGGAAAATATCGAGAACCTCATAACCTTGACTAGTCTCACGGGAAAACTCTGTCACGTGAGGGGAAAACTTAGTCACTAAGGAATTAGTGTCATGGGTAAAATGAGTCACCGGATGAGAAAACCTTAGTCAATGGACTAGTTTCAATGGCAGATCCTAGTAAATTAACCTCTTTATGTTTGAATAACTCGAAAACCTTGCCACTGTGAGTAGTCTCATGGGAAAACTCAGCCACAAGAGGGGGAAACATAGTCACTAAGGAATTAGTGCCATGGGACTAATGAGTCAACTAATGGGAAAACCTTAATCACCGAACGAGTTTCCATGGCAAATCCTACTAAAGTAACATCTTTGTGTGGGAAAAACTCGAAAACCTTGTCACCGTGAGTAGTCTCATCGGAAAACTCAGTCGCTGGAGGGGAAAACTTAGTCATAAAGGAATTCGTGTCATGGAAAAAATAAGTCACCGGATGGGAAAATTTTACTCACCGGACGAGTTTCAATGGAAAATACTTGTAAAATAACCTCTTTGTGTGGGAAAAACTCGAGAACCTCATCACCTTGACGAGTCTCACGGGAAAACTCAGTCACGTGAGGGGAAAACATAGTCACTAAGGAATTAGTGTCATGGGAAAATTGAGTCACCGGATGGGAAAACCTTAGTCAATGGTCTAGTTTCATTGGCAAAACCTAGTAAAATAACCTCTTTGTGTTGGAATAACTCGAAAACCTGGCCACTGTGAGTAGTCTCATGGGAAAACTAAGCCACAGGAGGGGGAAACTTAGTCACTAAGGAATTAGTGCCATGGGACTAATGAGTCAACTAATGGGAAAACCTTAGTCACCGAACGAGTTTCCATGGCAAATCCTAGTAAAGTAACATCTTTGTGTGGGAAAAACTCGAAAACCTTGTCACTGTGAGCAGTCTCATCGGAAAAATCAGTCGCGGGAGGGGAAAACTTAGTCACAAAGGAATTCGTGTCATGGAAAAACTGAGTCACCGTTTGGGAAAATTTTACTCACCGGACGAGTTTCAATGGAAAATACTTGTAAAATAACCTCTTTGGGTGGGAAAATATCGAGAACCTCATAACCTTGACTAGTCTCACGGGAAAACTCAGTCACGTGAGGGGAAAACTTAGTCACTAAGGAATTAGTGTCATGGGAAAAATGACTCTCTGGATGGGAAAACCTTAGTCAATGGACTAGTTTCAATGGCAAAACCTAGTAAATTATCCTCTTTGTGTTGGAATAACTCGAAAACCTGACCACTGTGAGTAGTCTCATGGGAAAACTCAGCCACAGGAGGGGGAAACTTAGTCACTAAGGAATTAGTGCCATGGGTCTAATGAGTCAACTAATGGGAAAACCTTAGTCACCGAACGAGTTTCCATGGCAAATCCTAGTAAAGTAACATCTTTGTGTGGGAAAAACTAGAAAATCTTGTCACTGTGAGCAGTCTCATCGGAAAACTCAGTCGCGGGAGGGGAAAACTTAGTCACAAAGGAATTCGTGTCATGGAAAAAATGAGTCACCGGATGGGATAATTTTACTCACCGGACGAGTTTCAATGGAAAATACTTGTAAAATAACCTCTTTGGGTGGGAAAATATCGATAACCTCATCACCTTGACTAGTCTCACGGGAAAACTCAGTCACGTGAGGGGAAAACTTAGTCACTAAGGAATTAGTGTCATGGGTAAAATGAGTCACCGGATGGGAAAACCTTAGTCAATGGACTAGTTTCAATGGCAAAACCTAGTAAATTAACCTCTTTATGTTTGAATAACTCGAAAACCTTGCCACTGTGAGTAGTCTCATGGGAAAACTCAGCCACAAGAGGGGGAAACATAGTCACTAAGGAATTAGTGCCATGGGACTAATGAGTCAACTAATGGGAAAACCTTAATCACCGAACGAGTTTCCGTGGCAAATCCTAGTAAAGTAACATCTTTGTGTGGGAAAAACTCGAAAACCTTGTCACTGTGAGTAGTCTCATCGGAAAACTCAGTCGCTGGAGGGGAAAACTTAGTCATAAAGGAATTCGTGTCATGGAAAAAATAAGTCACCGGATGGGAAAATTTTACTCACCGGACGAGTTTCAATGGAAAATACTTGTAAAATAACCTCTTTGTGTGGGAAAAACTCGAGAACCTCATCACCTTGAATAGTCTAACGGGAAAACTCAGTCACGTGAGGGGAAAACATAGTCACTAAGGAATTAGTGTCATGGGTAAAATGAGTCACCGGATGGGAAAACCTTAGTCAATGGACTAGTTTCAATGGCAAAACCTAGTAAATTAACCTCTTTGTGTTGGAATAACTCGAAAACCTGGCCACTGTGAGTAGTCTCATGGGAAAACTCAGCCACAAAGGGGGAAACTTAGTCACTAAGGAATTAGTGCCATGGGACTAATGAGTCAACTAATGGGAAAACCTTAGTCACCGAACGAGTTTCCATGGCAAATCCTAGTAAAGTAACATCTTTGTGTGGGAAAAACTCGAAAACCTTGTCACTGTGAGTAGTCTCATCGGAAAACTCAGTTGCTGGAGGGGAAAACTTAGTCACAAAGGAATTCGTGTCATGGAAAAAATGAGTCACCGGATGGGAAAATTTTACTCACCGGACGAGTTCCAATGGAAAATACTTGTAAAATAACCTCTTTGTGTGGGTAAAACTCGAGAACCTCATCACCTTGACTAGTCTCACGGGAAAACTCAGTCACGTGAGGGGAAAACTTAGTCACTAAGGAATTAGTGTCATGGGAAAAATGAGTCACCGGATGGGAAAACCTTAGTCAATGGACTAGTTTCAATGGCAAAACCTAGTAAAATAACCTCTTTGTGTTGGAATAACTCGAAAACCTGACCACTGTGAGTAGTCTCATGGGAAAACTAAGCCACAGGAGGGGGAAACTTAGTCACTAAGGAATTAGTGCCATGGGACTAATGAGTCAACTAATGGGAAAACCTTAGTCACCGAACGAGTTTCCGTGGCAAATCCTAGTAAAGTAACATCTTTGTGTGGGAAAAACTCGAAAACCTTGTCACTGTGAGTAGTCTCATCGGAAAACTCAGTCGCGGGAGGGGAAAACTTAGTCACAAAGGAATTCGTGTCATGGAAAAACTGAGTCACCGTTTGGGAAAATTTTACTCACCGGACGAGTTTCACTGGAAAATACATGTAAAATAACCTCTTTGGGTGGGAAAATATCGAGAACCTCATAACCTTGACTAGTCTCACGGGAAAACTCAGTCACGTGAGGGGAAAACTTAGTCACTAAGGAATTAGTGTCATGGGTAAAATGAGTCACCGGATGGGAAAACCTTAGTCAATGGACTAGTTTCAATGGCAAATCCTAGTAAATTAACCTCTTTATGTTTGAATAACTCGAAAACCTTGCATCTGTGAGTAGTCTCATGGGAAAACTCAGCCACAAGAGGGGGAAACATAGTCACTAAGGAATTAGTGCCATGGGACTAATGAGTCAACTAATGGGAAAACCTTAATCACCGAACGAGTTTCCATGGCAAATCCTAGTAAAGTAACATCTTTGTTTGGGAAAAACTCGAAAACCTTGTCACTGTGAGTAGTCGCATCGGAAAACTCAGTCGCTGGAGGGGAAAACTTAGTCATAAAGGAATTCGTGTCATGGAAAAAATAAGTCACCGGATGGGAAAATTTTACTCACCGGACGAGTTTCAATGGAAAATACTTGTAAAATAACCTCTTTGTGTGGGAAAAACTCGAGAACCTCATCACCTTGACTAGTCTCACGGGAAAACTCAGTCACGTGAGGGGAAAACATAGTCACTAAGGAATTAGTGTCATGGGAAAATTGAGTCACCGGATGGGAAAACCTTAGTCAATGGACTAGTTTCATTGGCAAAACCTAGTAAAATAACCTCTTTGTGTTGGAATAACTCGAAAACCTGGCCACTGTGAGTAGTCTCATGGGAAAACTAAGCCACAGGAGGGGGAAACTTAGTCACTAAGGAATTAGTGCCATGGGACTAATGAGTCAACTAATGGGAAAACCTTAGTCACCGAACGAGTTTCCATGGCAAATCCTAGTAAAGTAACATCTTTGTGTGGGAAAAACTCGAAAACCTTGTCACTGTGAGCAGTCTCATCGGAAAAATCAGTCGCGGGAGGGGAAAACTTAGTCACAAAGGAATTCGTGTCATGGAAAAACTGAGTCACCGTTTGGGAAAATTTTACTCACCGGACGAGTTTCAATGGAAAATACTTGTAAAATAACCTCTTTGGGTGGGAAAATATCGAGAACCTCATAACCTTGACTAGTCTCACGGGAAAACTCAGTCACGTGAGGGGAAAACTTAGTCACTAAGGAATTAGTGTCATGGGAAAAATGACTCTCTGGATGGGAAAACCTTAGTCAATGGACTAGTTTCAATGGCAAAACCTAGTAAATTATCCTCTTTGTGTTGGAATAACTCGAAAACCTGACCACTGTGAGTAGTCTCATGGGAAAACTCAGCCACAGGAGGGGGAAACTTAGTCACTATGGAATTAGTGCCATGGGTCTAATGAGTCAACTAATGGGAAAACCTTAGTCACCGAACGAGTTTCCATGGCAAATCCTAGTAAAGTAACATCTTTGTGTGGGAAAAACTAGAAAATCTTGTCACTGAGAGCAGTCTCATCGGAAAACTCAGTCGCGGGAGGGGAAAACTTAGTCACAAAGGAATTCGTGTCATGGAAAAACTGAGTCACCGTTTGGGAAAATTTTACTCACCGGACGAGTTTCAATGGAAAATACTTGTAAAATAACCTCTTTGGGTGGGAAAATATCGAGAACCTCATAACCTTGACTAGTCTCACGGGAAAACTCAGTCATGTGAGGGGAAAACTTAGTCACTAAGGAATTAGTGTCATGGGTAAAATGAGTCACCGGATGAGAAAACCTTAGTCAATGGACTAGTTTCAATGGCAAATCCTAGTAAATTAACCTCTTTATGTTTGAATAACTCGAAAACCTTGCCACTGTGAGTAGTCTCATGGGAAAACTCAGCCACAAGAGGGGGAAACATAGTCACTAAGGAATTAGTGCCATGGGACTAATGAGTCAACTAATGGGAAAACCTTAATCACCGAACGAGTTTCCATGGCAAATCCTAGTAAAGTAACATCTTTGTGTGGGAAAAACTCGAAAACCTTGTCACTGTGAGTAGTCTCATCGGAAAACTCAGTCGCTGGAGGGGAAAACTTAGTCATAAAGGAATTCGTGTCATGGAAAAAATAAGTCACCGGATGGGAAAATTTTATTCACCGGACGAGTTTCAATGGAAAATACTTGTAAAATAACCTCTTTGTGTGGGAAAAACTCGAGAACCTCATCACCTTGACTAGTCTCACGGGAAAACTCAGTCACGTGAGGGGAAAACATAGTCACTAAGGAATTAGTGTCATGGGAAAATTGAGTCACCGGATGGGAAAACCTTAGTCAATGGACTAGTTTCGTTGGCAAAACCTAGTAAAATAACCTCTTTGTGTTGGAATAACTCGAAAACCTGGCCACTGTGAGTAGTCTCATGGGAAAACTAAGCCACAGGAGGGGGAAACTTAGTCACTAAGGAATTAGTGCCATGGGACTAATGAGTCAACTAATGGGAAAACCTTAGTCACCGAACGAGTTTCCATGGCAAATCCTAGTAAAGTAACATCTTTGTGTGGGAAAAACTCGAAAACCTTGTCACTGTGAGCAGTCTATTCGGAAAAATCAGTCGCGGGAGGGGAAAACTTAGTCACAAAGGAATTCGTGTCATGGAAAAACTGAGTCACCGTTTGGGAAAATTTTACTCACCGGACGAGTTTCAATGGTAAATACTTGTAAAATAACCTCTTTGGGTGGGAAAATATCGAGAACCTCATAACCTTGACTAGTCTCACGGGAAAACTCAGTCACGTGAGGGGAAAACTTAGTCACTAAGGAATTAGTGTCATGGGAAAAATGACTCTCTGGATGGGAAAACCTTAGTCAATGGACTAGTTTCAATGGCAAAACCTAGTAAATTATCCTCTTTGTGTTGGAATAACTCGAAAACCTGACCACTGTGAGTAGTCTCATGGGAAAACTCAGCCACAGGAGGGGGAAACTTAGTCACTAAGGAATTAGTGCCATGGGTCTAATGAGTCAACTAATGGGAAAACCTTAGTCACCGAACGAGTTTCCATTGCAAATCCTAGTAAAGTAACATCTTTGTGTGGGAAAAACTAGAAAATCTTGTCACTGTGAGCAGTCTCATCGGAAAACTCAGTCGCGGGAGGGGAAAACTTAGTCACAAAGGAATTCGTGTCATGGAAAAAATGAGTCACCGGATGGGATAATTTTACTCACAGGACGAGTTTCAATGGAAAATACTTGTAAAATAACCTCTTTGGGTGGGAAAATTTCGAGAACCTCATCACCTTGACTAGTCTCACGGGAAAACTCAGTCACGTGAGGGGAAAACTTAGTCACTAAGGAATTAGTGTCATGGGTAAAATGAGTCACCGGATGGGAAAACCTTAGTTAATGGACTAGTTTCAATGGCAAAACCTAGTAAATTAACCTCTTTATGTTTGAATAACTCAAAAACTTGCCACTGTGAGTAGTCTCATGGGAAAACTCAGCCACAAGAGGGGGAAACATAGTCACTAAGGAATTAGTGCCATGGGACTAATGAGTCAACTAATGGGAAAACCTTAATCACCGAACGAGTTTCCGTGGCAAATCCTAGTAAAGTAACATCTTTGTGTGGGAAAAACTCGAAAACCTTGTCACTGTGAGTAGTCTCATCGGAAAACTCAGTCGCTGGAGGGGAAAACTTAGTCATAAAGGAATTCGTGTCATGGAAAAAATAAGTCACCGGATGGGAAAATTTTACTCACCGGACGAGTTTCAATGGAAAATACTTGTAAAATAACCTCTTTGTGTGGGAAAAACTGGAGAACCTCATCACCTTGATTAGTCTAACGGGAAAACTCAGTCACGTGAGGGGAAAACATAGTCACTAAGGAATTAGTGTCATGGGTAAAATGAGTCACCGGATGGGAAAATCTTAGTCAATGGACTAGTTTCAATGGCAAAACCTAGTAAATTAACCTCTTTGTGTTGGAATAACTCGAAAACCTGGCCACTGTGAGTAGTCTCATGGGAAAACTCAGCCACAAAGGGGGAAACTTAGTCACTAAGGAATTAGTGCCATGGGACTAATGAGTCAACTAATGGGAAAACCTTAGTCACCGAACGAGTTTCCATGGCAAATCCTAGTAAAGTAACATCTTTGTGTGGGAAAAACTCGAAAATCTTGTCACTGTGAGCAGTCTCATCGGAAAACTCAGTCGCTGGAGGGGAAAACTTAGTCACAAAGGAATTCGTGTCATGGAAAAAATGAGTCACCGGATGGGATAATTTTACTCACCGGACGAGTTTCAATGGAAAATACTTGTAAAATAACCTCTTTGGGTGGGAAAATATCGAGAACCTCATCACCTTGACTAGTCTCACGGGAAAACTCAGTCACGTGAGGGGAAAACTTAGTCACTAAGGAATTAGTGTCATGGGTAAAATGAGTCACCGGATGGGAAAACCTTAGTCAATGGACTAGTTTCAATGGCAAAACCTAGTAAATTAACCTCTTTATGTTTGAATAACTCGAAAACCTTGCCACTGTGAGTAGTCTCATGGGAAAACTCAGCCACAAGAGGGGGAAACATAGTCACTAAGGAATTAGTGCCATGGGACTAATGAGTCAACTAATGGGAAAACCTTAATCACCGAACGAGTTTCCGTGGCAAATCCTAGTAAAGTAACATCTTTGTGTGGGAAAAACTCGAAAACCTTGTCACTGTGAGTAGTCTCATCGGAAAACTCAGTCGCTGGAGGGGAAAACTTAGTCATAAAGGAATTCGTGTCATGGAAAAAATAAGTCACCGGATGGGAAAATTTTACTCACCGGACGAGTTTCAATGGAAAATACTTGTAAAATAACCTCTTTGTGTGGGAAAAACTCGAGAACCTCATCACCTTGACTAGTCTAACGGGAAAACTCAGTCACGTGAGGGGAAAACATAGTCACTAAGGAATTAGTGTCATGGGAAAATTGAGTCACCGGATGGGAAAACCTTAGTCAATGGACTAGTTTCATTGGCAAAACCTATTAAAATAACCTCTTTGTGTTGGAATAACTCGAAAACCTGGCCACTGTGAGTAGTCTCATGGGAAAACTAAGCCACAGGAGGGGGAAACTTAGTCACTAAGGAATTAGTGCCATGGGACTAATGAGTCAACTAATGGGAAAACCTTAATCACCGAACGAGTTTCCGTGGCAAATCCTAGTAAAGTAACATCTTTGTGTGGGAAAAACTCGAAAACCTTGTCACTGTGAGCAGTCTCATCGGAAAAATCAGTCGCGGGAGGGGAAAACTTAGTCACAAAGGAATTCGTGTCATGGAAAAACTGAGTCACCGTTTGGGAAAATTTTACTCACCGGACGAGTTTCAATGGAAAATACTTGTAAAATAACCTCTTTGGGTGGGAAAATATCGAGAACCTCATAACCTTGACTAGTCTCACGGGAAAACTCACTCACGTGAGGGGAAAACTTAGTCACTAAGGAATTAGTGTCATGGGAAAAATGACTCTCTGGATGGGAAAACCTTAGTCAATGGACTAGTTTCAATGGCAAAACCTAGTAAATTATCCTCTTTGTGTTGGAATAACTCGAAAACCTGACCACTGTGAGTAGTCTCATGGGAAAACTCAGCCACAGGAGGGGGAAACTTAGTCACTATGGAATTAGTGCCATGGGTCTAATGAGTCAACTAATGGGAAAACCTTAGTCACCGAACGAGTTTCCATGGCAAATCCTAGTAAAGTAACATCTTTGTGTGGGAAAAACTAGAAAATCATGTCACTGTGAGCAGTCTCATCGGAAAACTCAGTCGCGGGAGGGGAAAACTTAGTCACAAAGGAATTCGTGTCATGGAAAAACTGAGTCACCGTTTGGGAAAATTTTACTCACCGGACGAGTTTCAATGGAAAATACTTGTAAAATAACCTCTTTGCGTGGGATAAACTAGAAAACCTTGTCACTGTGAGTAGTCTCATCGAAAAAATCAGTCGCAGGAGGGGAAAACTTAGTCACAAAGGAAGTCGTTTTATGGAAAAAATGAGTCACCGGATGGGAAAATTTTACGCTCCGGACGAGTTTCAACGGAAAATACTTGTAAAATAACCTCTTTGTGTGGGAAAAACTCGAGAACCTCATCACCTTGACTAGTCTCACGGGAAAACTCAGTCACGTGAGGGGAAAACTTAGTCACTAAGAAATTAGTGTCATCGGAAAAATGAGTCACCGGATGGGAAAACCTTACTCAATGGACTAGTTTCAATGGCAAAACCTAGTAAAATAACCTCTTTGTGTTGGAATAACTCGAAAACCGGGCCACTGTGAGTGGTCTCATGGGAAAACACAGCCACAGGAGGGGGAAACTTAGTCACTAAGGAATTAGTGCCATGGGACTAATGACTCAACTAAGGGGAAAACCTTAGTCACCGAACGAGTTTCCATGGCAAATCCTAGTAAAGTAACGATTAGTCACAAAGGAATTCGTGTCATGGAAAAACTGAGTCACCGTTTGGGAAAATTTTACTCACCGGACGAGTTTCAATGGAAAATACTTGTAAAATAACCTCTTTGGGTGGGAAAATATCGAGAACCTCATAACCTTGACTAGTCTCACGGGAAAACTCAGTCACGTGAGGGGAAAACTTAGTCACTAAGGAATTAGTGTCATGGGAAAAATGACTCTCTGGATGGGAAAACCTTAGTCAATGGACTAGTTTCAATGGCAAAACCTAGTAAATTATCCTCTTTGTGTTGGAATAACTCGAAAACCTGACCACTGTGAGTAGTCTCATGGGAAAACTCAGCCACAGGAGGGGGAAACTTAGTCACTATGGAATTAGTGCCATGGGTCTAATGAGTCAACTAATGGGAAAACCTTAGTCACCGAACGAGTTTCCATGGCAAATCCTAGTAAAGTAACATCTTTGTGTGGGAAAAACTAGAAAATCATGTCACTGTGAGCAGTCTCATCGGAAAACTCAGTCGCGGGAGGGGAAAACTTAGTCACAAAGGAATTCGTGTCATGGAAAAACTGAGTCACCGTTTGGGAAAATTTTACTCACCGGACGAGTTTCAATGGAAAATACTTGTAAAATAACCTCTTTGCGTGGGATAAACTAGAAAACCTTGTCACTGTGAGTAGTCTCATCGAAAAAATCAGTCGCAGGAGGGGAAAACTTAGTCACAAAGGAAGTCGTTTTATGGAAAAAATGAGTCACCGGATGGGAAAATTTTACGCTCCGGACGAGTTTCAACGGAAAATACTTGTAAAATAACCTCTTTGTGTGGGAAAAACTCGAGAACCTCATCACCTTGACTAGTCTCACGGGAAAACTCAGTCACGTGAGGGGAAAACTTAGTCACTAAGAAATTAGTGTCATCGGAAAAATGAGTCACCGGATGGGAAAACCTTACTCAATGGACTAGTTTCAATGGCAAAACCTAGTAAAATAACCTCTTTGTGTTGGAATAACTCGAAAACCGGGCCACTGTGAGTGGTCTCATGGGAAAACACAGCCACAGGAGGGGGAAACTTAGTCACTAAGGAATTAGTGCCATGGGACTAATGACTCAACTAAGGGGAAAACCTTAGTCACCGAACGAGTTTCCATGGCAAATCCTAGTAAAGTAACGATTAGTCACAAAGGAATTCGTGTCATGGAAAAACTGAGTCACCGTTTGGGAAAATTTTACTCACCGGACGAGTTTCAATGGAAAATACTTGTAAAATAACCTCTTTGGGTGGGAAAATATCGAGAACCTCATAACCTTGACTAGTCTCACGGGAAAACTCACTCACGTGAGGGGAAAACTTAGTCACTAAGGAATTAGTGTCATGGGAAAAATGACTCTCTGGATGGGAAAACCTTAGTCAATGGACTAGTTTCAATGGCAAAACCTAGTAAATTATCCTCTTTGTGTTGGAATAACTCGAAAACCTGACCATTGTGAGTAGTCTCATGGGAAAACTCAGCCACAGGAGGGGGAAACTTAGTCACTATGGAATTAGTGCCATGGGTCTAATGAGTCAACTAATGGGAAAACCTTAGTCACCGAACGAGTTTCCATGGCAAATCCTAGTAAAGTAACATCTTTGTGTGGGAAAAACTAGAAAATCATGTCACTGTGAGCAGTCTCATCGGAAAACTCAGTCGCGGGAGGGGAAAACTTAGTCACAAAGGAATTCGTGTCATGGAAAAACTGAGTCACCGTTTGGGAAAATTTTACTCACCGGACGAGTTTCAATGGAAAATACTTGTAAAATAACCTCTTTGCGTGGGATAAACTAGAAAACCTTGTCACTGTGAGTAGTCTCATCGAAAAAATCAGTCGCAGGAGGGGAAAACTTAGTCACAAAGGAAGTCGTTTTATGGAAAAAATGAGTCACCGGATGGGAAAATTTTACGCTCCGGACGAGTTTCAACGGAAAATACTTGTAAAATAACCTCTTTGTGTGGGAAAAACTCGAGAACCTCATCACCTTGACTAGTCTCACGGGAAAACTCAGTCACGTGAGGGGAAAACTTAGTCACTAAGAAATTAGTGTCATCGGAAAAATGAGTCACCGGATGGGAAAACCTTACTCAATGGACTAGTTTCAATGGCAAAACCTAGTAAAATAACCTCTTTGTGTTGGAATAACTCGAAAACCGGGCCACTGTGAGTGGTCTCATGGGAAAACACAGCCACAGGAGGGGGAAACTTAGTCACTAAGGAATTAGTGCCATGGGACTAATGACTCAACTAAGGGGAAAACCTTAGTCACCGAACGAGTTTCCATGGCAAATCCTAGTAAAGTAACGATTAGTCACAAAGGAATTCGTGTCATGGAAAAACTGAGTCACCGTTTGGGAAAATTTTACTCACCGGACGAGTTTCAATGGAAAATACTTGTAAAATAACCTCTTTGGGTGGGAAAATATCGAGAACCTCATAACCTTGACTAGTCTCACGGGAAAACTCAGTCACGTGAGGGGAAAACTTAGTCACTAAGGAATTAGTGTCATGGGAAAAATGACTCTCTGGATGGGAAAACCTTAGTCAATGGACTAGTTTCAATGGCAAAACCTAGTAAATTATCCTCTTTGTGTTGGAATAACTCGAAAACCTGACCACTGTGAGTAGTCTCATGGGAAAACTCAGCCACAGGAGGGGGAAACTTAGTCACTAAGGAATTAGTGCCATGGGTCTAATGAGTCAACTAATGGGAAAACCTTAGTCACCGAACGAGTTTCCATGGCAAATCCTAGTAAAGTAACATCTTTGTGTGGGAAAAACTAGAAAATCATGTCACTGTGAGCAGTCTCATCGGAAAACTCAGTCGCGGGAGGGGAAAACTTAGTCATAAAGGAATTCGTGTCATGGAAAAACTGAGTCACCGTTTGGGAAAATTTTACTCACCGGACGAGTTTCAATGGAAAATACTTGTAAAATAACCTCTTTGCGTGGGGTAAACTAGAAAACCTTGTCACTGTGAGTAGTCTCATCGAAAAAATCAGTCGCAGGAGGGGAAAACTTAGTCACAAAGGAAGTCGTTTTATGGAAAAAATGAGTCACCGGATGGGAAAATTTTACGCACCGGACGAGTTTCAATGGAAAATACTTGTAAAATAACCTCTTTGTGTGGGAAAAACTCGAGAACCTCATCACCTTGACTAGTCTCACGGGAAAACTCAGTCACGTGAGGGGAAAACTTAGTCACTAAGAAATTAGTGTCATCGGAAAAATGAGTCACCGGATGGGAAAACCTTACGCAATGGACTAGTTTCAATGGCAAAACCTAGTAAAATAACCTCTTTGTGTTGGAATAACTCGAAAACCGGGCCACTGTGAGTGGTCTCATGGGAAAACACAGCCACAGGAGGGGGAAACTTAGTCACTAAGGAATTAGTGCCATGGGACTAATGACTCAACTAAGGGGAAAACCTTAGTCACCGAACGAGTTTCCATGGCAAATCCTAGTCAAGTAACGATTAGTCACAAAGGAATTCGTGTCATGGAAAAACTGAGTCACCGTTTGGGAAAATTTTACTCACCGGACGAGTTTCAATGGAAAATACTTGTAAAATAACCTCTTTGGGTGGGAAAATATCGAGAACCTCATAACCTTGACTAGTCTCACGGGAAAACTCAGTCACGTGAGGGGAAAACTTAGTCACTAAGGAATTAGTGTCATGGGAAAAATGACTCTCTGGATGGGAAAACCTTAGTCAATGGACTAGTTTTAATGGCAAAACCTAGTAAATTATCCTCTTTGTGTTGGAATAACTCGAAAACCTGACCACTGTGAGTAGTCTCATGGGAAAACTCAGCCACAGGAGGGGGAAACTTAGTCACTAAGGAATTAGTGCCATGGGTCTAATGAGTCAACTAATGGGAAAACCTTAGTCACCGAACGAGTTTCCATGGCAAATCCTAGTAAAGTAACATCTTTGTGTGGGAAAAACTAGAAAATCATGTCACTGTGAGCAGTCTCATCGGAAAACTCAGTCGCGGGAGGGGAAAACTTAGTCATAAAGGAATTCGTGTCATGGAAAAACTGAGTCACCGTTTGGGAAAATTTTACTCACCGGACGAGTTTCATTGGAAAATACTTGTAAAATAACCTCTTTGCGTGGGATAAACTAGAAAACCTTGTCACTGTGAGTAGTCTCATGGGAAAACTCAGCCACAGGAGGGGGAAACTTAGTCACTAAGGAATTAGTGCCATGGGTCTAATGAGTCAACTAATGGGAAAACCTTAGTCACCGAACGAGTTTCCATTGCAAATCCTAGTAAAGTAACATCTTTGTGTGGGAAAAACTAGAAAATCTTGTCACTGTGAGCAGTCTCATCGGAAAACTCAGTCGCGGGAGGGGAAAACTTAGTCACAAAGGAATTCGTGTCATGGAAAAAATGAGTCACCGGATGGGATAATTTTACTCACCGGACGAGTTTCAATGGAAAATACTTGTAAAATAACCTCTTTGGGTGGGAAAATATCGAGAACCTCATCACCTTGACTAGTCTCACGGGAAAACTCAGTCACGTGAGGGGAAAACTTAGTCACTAAGGAATTAGTGTCATGGGTAAAATGAGTCACCGGATGGGAAAACCTTAGTCAATGGACTAGTTTCAATGGCAAAACCTAGTAAATTAACCTCTTTATGTTTGAATAACTCGAAAACCTTGCCACTGTGAGTAGTCTCATGGGAAAACTCAGCCACAAGAGGGGGAAACATAGTCACTAAGGAATTAGTGCCATGGGACTAATGAGTCAACTAATGGGAAAACCTTAATCACCGAACGAGTTTCCGTGGCAAATCCTAGTAAAGTAACATCTTTGTGTGGGAAAAACTCGAAAACCTTGTCACTGTGAGTAGTCTCATCGGAAAACTCAGTCGCTGGAGGGGAAAACTTAGTCATAAAGGAATTCGTGTCATGGAAAAAATAAGTCACCGGATGGGAAAATTTTACTCACCGGACGAGTTTCAATGGAAAATACTTGTAAAATAACCTCTTTGTGTGGGAAAAACTCGAGAACCTCATCACCTTGACTAGTCTCACGGGAAAACTCAGTCACGTGAGGGGAAAACATAGTCACTAAGGAATTAGTGTCATGGGAAAATTGAGTCACCGGATGGGAAAACCTTAGTCAATGGACTAGTTTCATTGGCAAAACCTAGTAAATAACCTCTTTGTGTTGGAATAACTCGAAAACCTGGCCACTGTGAGTAGTCTCACGGGAAAACTCAGCCACAGGAGGGGGAAACTTAGTCACTAAGGAATTAGTGCCATGGGACTAATGAGTCAACTAATGGGAAAACCTTAGTCACCGAACGAGTTTCCATGGCAAATCCTAGTAAACTAACATCTTTGTGTGGGAAAAACTCGAAAACCTTGTCACTGTGAGCAGTCTCATCGGAAAAATCAGTCGCGGGAGGGGAAAACTTAGTCACAAAGGAATTCGTGTCATGGAAAAACTGAGTCACCGTTTGGGAAAATTTTACTCATCGGACGAGTTTCAATGGAAAATACTTGTAAAATAACCTCTTTGGGTAGGAAAATATCGAGAACCTCATAACCTTGACTAGTCTCACGGGAAATCTCAGTCACGTGAGGGGAAAACTTAGTCACTAAGGAATTAGTGTCATGGGTAAAATGAGTCACCGGATGGGAAAACCTTAGTCAATGGACTAGTTTCAATGGCAAATCCTAGTAAATTAACCTCTTTATGTTTGAATAACTCGAAAACCTTGCCACTGTGAGTAGTCTCATGGGAAAACTCAGCCACAAGAGGGGGAAACATAGTCACTAAGGAATTAGTGCCATGGGACTAATGAGTCAACTAATGGGAAAACCTTAATCACCGAACGAGTTTCCATGGCAAATCCTAGTAAAGTAACATCTTTGTGTGGGAAAAACTCGAAAACCTTGTCACTGTGAGTAGTCGCATCGGAAAACTCAGTCGCTGGAGGGGAAAACTTAGTCATAAAGGAATTCGTGTCATGGAAAAAATAAGTCACCGGATGGGAAAATTTTACTCACCGGACGAGTTTCAATGGAAAATACTTGTAAAATAACCTCTTTGTGTGGGAAAAACTCGAGAACCTCATCACCTTGACTAGTCTCACGGGAAAACTCAGTCACGTGAGGGGAAAACATAGTCACTTAGGAATTAGTGTCATGGGAAAATTGAGTCTCCGGATGGGAAAACCTTAGTCAATGGACTAGTTTCATTGGCAAAACCTAGTAAAATAACCTCTTTGTGTTGGAATAACTCGAAAACCTGGCCACTGTGAGTAGTCTCATGGGAAAACTAAGCCACAGGAGGGGGAAACTTAGTCACTAAGGAATTAGTGCCATGGGACTAATGAGTCAACTAATGGGAAAACCTTAGTCACCGAACGAGTTTCCATGGCAAATCCTAGTAAAGTAACATCTTTGTGTGGGAAAAACTCGAAAACCTTGTCACTGTGAGCAGTCTCATCGGAAAAATCAGTCGCGGGAGGGGAAAACTTAGTCACAAAGGAATTCGTGTCATGGAAAAACTGAGTCACCGTTTGGGAAAATTTTACTCACCGGACGAGTTTCAATGGAAAATACTTGTAAAATAACCTCTTTGGGTGGGAAAATATCGAGAACCTCATAACCTTGACTAGTCTCACGGGAAAACTCAGTCACGTGAGGGGAAAACTTAGTCACTAAGGAATTAGTGTCATGGGAAAAATGACTCTCTGGATGGGAAAACCTTAGTAAATGGACTAGTTTCAATGGCAAAACCTAGTAAATTATCCTCTTTGTGTTGGAATAACTCGAAAACCTGACCACTGTGAGTAGTCTCATGGGAAAACTCAGCCACAGGAGGGGGAAACTTAGTCACTATGGAATTAGTGCCATGGGTCTAATGAGTCAACTAATGGGAAAACCTTAGTCACCGAACGAGTTTCCATGGCAAATCCTAGTAAAGTAACATCTTTGTGTGGGAAAAACTAGAAAATCTTGTCACTGTGAGCAGTCTCATCGGAAAACTCAGTCGCGGGAGGGGAAAACTTAGTCACAAAGGAATTCGTGTCATGGAAAAACTGAGTCACCGTTTGGGAAAATTTTACTCACCGGACGAGTTTCAATGGAAAATACTTGTAAAATAACCTCTTTGCGTGGGATAAACTAGAAAACCTTGTCACTGTGAGTAGTCTCATCGAAAAAATCAGTCGCAGGAGGGGAAAACTTAGTCACAAAGGAAGTCGTTTTATGGAAAAAATGAGTCACCGGATGGGAAAATTTTACGCACCGGACGAGTTTCAATGGAAAATACTTGTAAAATAACCTCTTTGTGTGGGAAAAACTCGAGAACCTCATCACCTTGACTAGTCTCACGGGAAAACTCAGTCACGTGAGGGGAAAACATAGTCACTAAGGAATTAGTGTCATGGGAAAATTGAGTCACCGGATGGGAAAACCTTAGTCAATGGACTAGTTTCATTGGCAAAACCTAGTAAAATAACCTCTTTGTGTTGGAATAACTCGAAAACCTGGCCACTGTGAGTAGTCTCATGGGAAAACTAAGCCACAGGAGGGGGAAACTTAGTCACTAAGGAATTAGTGCCATGGGACTAATGAGTCAACTAATGGGAAAACCTTAGTCACCGAACGAGTTTCCATGGCAAATCCTAGTAAAGTAACATCTTTGTGTGGGAAAAACTCGAAAACCTTGTCACTGTGAGCAGTCTCATCGGAAAAATCAGTCGCGGGAGGGGAAAACTTAGTCACAAAGGAATTCGTGTCATGGAAAAACTGAGTCACCGTTTGGGAAAATTTTACTCACCGGACGAGTTTCAATGGAAAATACTTGTAAAATAACCTCTTTGGGTGGGAAAATATCGAGAACCTCATAACCTTGACTAGTCTCACGGGAAAACTCAGTCACGTGAGGGGAAAACTTAGTCACTAAGGAATTAGTGTCATGGGAAAAATGACTCTCTGGATGGGAAAACCTTAGTAAATGGACTAGTTTCAATGGCAAAACCTAGTAAATTATCCTCTTTGTGTTGGAATAACTCGAAAACCTGACCACTGTGAGTAGTCTCATGGGAAAACTCAGCCACAGGAGGGGGAAACTTAGTCACTATGGAATTAGTGCCATGGGTCTAATGAGTCAACTAATGGGAAAACCTTAGTCACCGAACGAGTTTCCATGGCAAATCCTAGTAAAGTAACATCTTTGTGTGGGAAAAACTAGAAAATCTTGTCACTGTGAGCAGTCTCATCGGAAAACTCAGTCGCGGGAGGGGAAAACTTAGTCACAAAGGAATTCGTGTCATGGAAAAACTGAGTCACCGTTTGGGAAAATTTTACTCACCGGACGAGTTTCAATGGAAAATACTTGTAAAATAACCTCTTTGCGTGGGATAAACTAGAAAACCTTGTCACTGTGAGTAGTCTCATCGAAAAAATCAGTCGCAGGAGGGGAAAACTTAGTCACAAAGGAAGTCGTTTTATGGAAAAAATGAGTCACCGGATGGGAAAATTTTACGCACCGGACGAGTTTCAATGGAAAATACTTGTAAAATAACCTCTTTGTGTGGGAAAAACTCGAGAACCTCATCACCTTGACTAGTCTCACGGGAAAACTCAGTCACGTGAGGGGAAAACATAGTCACTAAGGAATTAGTGTCATGGGAAAATTGAGTCACCGGATGGGAAAACCTTAGTCAATGGACTAGTTTCATTGGCAAAACCTAGTAAAATAACCTCTTTGTGTTGGAATAACTCGAAAACCTGGCCACTGTGAGTAGTCTCATGGGAAAACTAAGCCACAGGAGGGGGAAACTTAGTCACTAAGGAATTAGTGCCATGGGACTAATGAGTCAACTAATGGGAAAACCTTAGTCACCGAACGAGTTTCCATGGCAAATCCTAGTAAAGTAACATCTTTGTGTGGGAAAAACTCGAAAACCTTGTCACTGTGAGCAGTCTCATCGGAAAAATCAGTCGCGGGAGGGGAAAACTTAGTCACAAAGGAATTCGTGTCATGGAAAAACTGAGTCACCGTTTGGGAAAATTTTACTCACCGGACGAGTTTCAATGGAAAATACTTGTAAAATAACCTCTTTGGGTGGGAAAATATCGAGAACCTCATAACCTTGACTAGTCTCACGGGAAAACTCAGTCACGTGAGGGGAAAACTTAGTCACTAAGGAATTAGTGTCATGGGAAAAATGACTCTCTGGATGGGAAAACCTTAGTAAATGGACTAGTTTCAATGGCAAAACCTAGTAAATTATCCTCTTTGTGTTGGAATAACTCGAAAACCTGACCACTGTGAGTAGTCTCATGGGAAAACTCAGCCACAGGAGGGGGAAACTTAGTCACTATGGAATTAGTGCCATGGGTCTAATGAGTCAACTAATGGGAAAACCTTAGTCACCGAACGAGTTTCCATGGCAAATCCTAGTAAAGTAACATCTTTGTGTGGGAAAAACTAGAAAATCTTGTCACTGTGAGCAGTCTCATCGGAAAACTCAGTCGCGGGAGGGGAAAACTTAGTCACAAAGGAATTCGTGTCATGGAAAAACTGAGTCACCGTTTGGGAAAATTTTACTCACCGGACGAGTTTCAATGGAAAATACTTGTAAAATAACCTCTTTGCGTGGGATAAACTAGAAAACCTTGTCACTGTGAGTAGTCTCATCGAAAAAATCAGTCGCAGGAGGGGAAAACTTAGTCACAAAGGAAGTCGTTTTATGGAAAAAATGAGTCACCGGATGGGAAAATTTTACGCACCGGACGAGTTTCAATGGAAAATACTTGTAAAATAACCTCTTTGTGTGGGAAAAACTCGAGAACCTCATCACCTTGACTAGTCTCACGGGAAAACTTAGTCACGTGAGGGGAAAACTTAGTCACTAAGAAATTAGTGTCATCGGAAAAATGAGTCACCGGATGGGAAAACCTTACTCAATGGACTAGTTTCAATGGCAAAACCTAGTAAAATAACCTCTTTGTGTTGGAATAACTCGAAAACCGGGCCACTGTGAGTGGTCTCATGGGAAAACACAGCCACAGGAGGGGGAAACTTAGTCACTAAGGAATTAGTGCCATGGGACTAATGACTCAACTAAGGGGAAAACCTTAGTCACCGAACGAGTTTCCATGGCAAATCCTAGTAAAGTAACGATTAGTCACAAAGGAATTCGTGTCATGGAAAAACTGAGTCACCGTTTGGGAAAATTTTACTCACCGGACGAGTTTCAATGGAAAATACTTGTAAAATAACCTCTTTGCGTGGGAAAAACTAGAAAACCTTGTCACTGTGAGTAGTCTCATCGGAAAAATCAGTCGCAGGAGGGGAAAACTTAGTCACAAAGGAAGTCGTTTTATGGAAAAAATGAGTCACCGGATGGGAAAATTTTACGCACCGGACGAGTTTCAATGGAAAATACTTGTAAAATAACCTCTTTGTGTGGGCAAAACTCGAGAACCTCATCACCTTGACTAGTCTCACGGGAAAACTCAGTCACGTGAGGGGAAAACTTAGTCACTAAGAAATTAGTGTCATGGGAAAAATGAGTCACCGGATGGGAAAACCTTACTCAATGGACTAGTTTCAATGGCAAAACCTTGTAATTAACCTCTTTGTGTTGGAATAACTCAAAACTTGGCCACTGTGAGTAGTCTCATGCGAAAACTCAGCCACAGGAGGGGGAAACTTAGTCACTAAGGAATTAGTGCCATGGGACTGATGAGTCAACTAATGGGAAAACCTTAGTCACCGAACGAGTTTCCATGGCAAATCCTAGTAAAGTAACATATTTGTGTGGGAAAAACTAGAAAACCTTGTCACTGTGAGTAGTCTCATCAGAAAACTGTGTCGCGGGAGGGGAAAACTTAGTCACAAAGGAATTCGTGTCATGGAAAAAATGAGTCACCGGATGGGAAAATTTTACTCACCGGACGTGTTTCAATGGAAAATACTTGTAAAATAACCTCTTTGTGTGGGAAAAACTCGAGAACCTCATCACCTTGACTAGTCTCACGGGAAAACTCAGTCACGTGAGGGGAAAACTTAGTCACAAAGAAATTAGTGTCATGGGAAAAATGAGTCACCGGATGGGAAAACCTTAGTCAATGGACTAGTTTCAATGGCAAAACCTTGTAATTAACCTCTTTGTGTTGGAATAACTCGAAAACCTGGCCACTGTGAGTAGTCTCATGCGAAAAGTCAGCCACAGGAGGGGGAAACTTAGTCACTAAGGAATTAGTGCCATGGGACTAATGAGTCAACTAATGGAAAAACCTTAGTCACCGAATGAGTTTCCATGGCAAATCCTAGTAAAGTAACATCTTTGTGTGGGAAAAACTCGAAAACCTTATCACTGTGAGTAGTCTCATCAGAAAACTCAGTCGCGGGAGGGGAAAACTTAGTCACAAAGGAATTCGTGTCATGGAAAAACTCAGTCACCGTTTGGGAAAATTTGACTCACCGGACGAGTTTCAATGGAAAATACTTGTAAAATAACCTCTTTGGGTGGGAAAAATTGGAGAACCTTATCACCTTGACTAGTCTCACGGGAAAACTCAGTCACGTGAGGGGAAAACTTAGTCACTAAGGAACTAGTGTTATCGGAAAAATGAGTCACCGGATGGGAAAACCTTAGTCAATGGACTAGTTTCAATGGCAAAACCTTGTAATTAACCTCTTTGTGTTGGAATAACTCGAAAACCTGGCCACTGTGAGTAGTCTCATGCGAAAACTCAGCCACAGGAGGGGGAAACTTAGTCACTAAGGAATTAGTGCCATGGGACTAATGAGTCAACTAATGGAAAAACCTTAGTCACCGAACGAGTTTCCATGGCAAATCCTAGTAAAGTAACATCTAGTCACAAAGGAATTCGTGTCATGGAAAAACTGAGTCACCGTTTGGGAAAATTTTACTCACCGGACGAGTTTCAATGGAAAATACTTGTAAAATAACCTCTTTGCGTGGGAAAATATCGAGAACCTCATCACCTTGACTAGTCTCACGGGAAAACTCAGTCACGTGAGGGGAAAACTTAGTCACTACGAAATTAGTGTCATGGGAAAAATGAGTCACCGGATGGGAAAAGCTTACTCAATGGACTAGTTTCAATGGCAAAACCTTGTAATTAACCTCTTTGTGTTGGAATAACTCGAAAACTTGGCCACTGTGAGTAGTCTCATGCGAAAACTCAGCCACAGGAGGGGGAAACTTAGTCACTAAGGAATTAGTGCCATGGGACTAATGAGTCAACTAATGGGAAAACCTTAGTCACCGAACGAGTTTCCATGGCAAATCCTAGTAAAGTAACATATTTGTGTGGGAAAAACTAGAAAACCTTGTCACTGTGAGTAGTCTCATCAGAAAACTGTGTCGCGGGAGGGGAAAACTTAGTCACAAAGGAATTCGTGTCATGGAAAAAATGAGACACCGAATGGGAAAATTTTACTCACTGGACGAGTTTCAATGGAAAATACTTGTAAAATAACCTCTTTGTATGGCAAAAACTCGAGAACCTCATTACCTTCACTAGTCTCACGGGAAAACTCAGTCACGTGAGGGGAAAACTTAGTCACTAAGGAATTAGCGTCATGGGAAAAATGAGTCACCGGATGGGAAAACCTTAGTCAATGGACTAGTTTCAATGGCAAAACCTAGTATATTAACCTCTTTGTGTTGGAATAACTCGAAAACCTGACCACTGTGAGTAGTCTCATGGGAAAACTCAGCCACAGGAGGGGGAAACTTAGTCACTAAGGAATTAGTGCCATGGGACTAATGAGTCAACTAATGGGAAAACCTTAGTCACCGAACGAGTTTCCATGGCAAATCCTAGTAAAGTAACATCTTTGTGTGGGAAAAACTCGAACACCTTGTCACTGTGAGCAGTCTCATCGGAAAACTCAGTCGCGGGAGAGGAAAACTTAGTCACAAAGGAATTCGTGTCATGGAAAAACCGAGTCACCTTTTGGGAAAATTTTACTCACCGAACGAGTTTCAATGGAAAATACTTGTAAAATAACCTCTTTGGGTGGGAAAATATCGAGAACCTCATCACCTTGACTAGTCTCACGGGAAAACTCAGTCACGTGAGGGGAAAACTTAGTCACAAAGAAATTAGTGTCATGGGAAAAATGAGTCACCGGATGGGAAAACCTTAGTCAATGGACTAGTTTCAATGGCAAAACCTAGTAATATAACCTCTTTGTGTTGGAATAACTCGAACACCTGGCCACTATGAGTAGTCTCATGGGAAAACACAGCCACTGGAGGGGGAAACATAGTCACTAAGGAATTAGTGCCATGGGACTAATGACTCAACTAAGGGGAAAACCTTAGTCACCGAACGAGTTTCCATGGCAAATCCTAGTATAGTAACATCTTTGTGTGGGAAAAACTAGAAAACCTTGTCACTGTGAGTAGTCTCATCGGAAAACTCAGTCGCGGGAGGGGAGAACTTAGTCACAAAGGAATTCGTGTCATGGAAAAAATGAGTCACCGGATGGGAAAATTTTACTCACCAGACGAGTTTCAATGGAAAATACTTGTAAAATAACCTCTTTGTGTGGGAAAAACTCGAGAACCTCATCACCTTGACTAGTCTCACGAGAAAACTCAGTCACGTGAGGGGAAAACTTAGTCACTAAGAAATTAGTGTCATGGGAAAAATGAGTCACCGGATGGGAAAACCTTAGTCAATGGACTAGTTTCAATGGACAAACCTAGTAATATAACCTCTTTGTGTTGGAATAACTCGAAAACCTCGCCACTGTGAGTAGTCTCATGGGAAAACCTTAGTCAATGGACTAGTTTCAATGGCAAAACCTAGTAAATTATCCTCTTTGTGTTGGAATAACTCGAAAACCTGGCCACTGTGAGTAGTCTCTTGGGAAAACTCAGCCACAGGAGGGGGAAACTTAGTCACTAAGCATTTAGTGCCATGGGACTAATGAGTCAACTAATGGGAAAACCTTAGTCACCGAACGAGTTTCCATGGCAAATCCTAGTAAAGTAACATCTTTGTGTGGGAAAATCTAGAAAACCTTGTCACTGTCAGTAGTCTCATCGGAAAACTCAGTCGCGGGAGGGGAAAACTTAGTCACAAAGGAATTCGTGTCATGGAAAAACTGAGTCACCGTTTGGGAAAATTTTACTCACCGGACGAGTTTCAATGGAAAATACTTGTAAAATAACCTCTTTGGGTGGGAAAATATCGAGAACCTCATAACCTTGACTAGTCTCACGGGAAAACTCAGTCACGTGAGGGGAAAACTTAGTCACAAAGAAATTAGTGTCATGGGAAAAATGAGTCACCGGATGGGAAAACCTTAGTCAATGGACTAGTTTCAATGGCAAAACCTAGTAAATGAGACTCTTTGTGTTGGAATAACTCGAAAACCTGGCCACTGTGAGTAGTCTCTTGGGGAAACTCAGCCACAGGAGGGGGAAACTTAGTCACTAAGGAATTAGTGCCACAGGACTAATGAGTCAACTAATGGGAAAACCTTAGTCACCGAACGAGTTTCCATGGCAAATCCTAGTAAAGTAACATCTTTGTGTGGGAAAAACTAGAAAACCTTGTCACTGTCAGTAGTCTCATCGGAAAACTCAGTCGCGGGAGGGGAAAACTTAGTCACAAAGGAATTCGTGTCATGGAAAAAATGAGTCACCGGATGGGAAAATTTTACTCACCGGACGAGTTTCAATGGAAAATACTTGTAAAATAACCTCTTTGTGTGGGAAAAACTCGAGAACCTCATCACCTTGACTAGTCTCACGGGAAAACTCAGTCACGTGAGGGGAAAACTTAGTCACAAAGAAATTAGTGTCATGGGAAAAATGAGTCACCGGATGGGAAAACCTTAGTCAATGGACTAGTTTCAATGGCAAAACCTAGTAATATAACCTCTTTGTGTTGGAATAACTCGAAAACCAGGCCACTGTGAGTAGTCTCATGGGAAAACACAGCCACAAGAGGGGGAAACTTAGTCACTAAGGAATTAGTGCCATGGGACTAATGACTCAACTAAGGGGAAAACCTTAGTCACCGAACGAGTTTCCATGGCAAATCCTAGTAAAGTAACATCTTTGTGTGGGAA
Organism: Acmispon strigosus; assembly: GCA_030819835.1. NCBI lineage: Eukaryota > Viridiplantae > Streptophyta > Magnoliopsida > Fabales > Fabaceae > Acmispon > Acmispon strigosus. Next base: position 17,479,215 of record JAUAMA010000004.1, on the reverse strand, counting down.
AAACTAGAAAACCTTGTCACTGTGAGTAGTCTCATCGAAAAACTCAGTCGCGGGAGGGGAAAACTTAGTCACAAAGGATTTCGTGTCATGGAAAAAATGAGTCACCGGATGGGAAAATTTTACTCACCGGACGAGTTTCAATGGAAAATACTTGTAAAATAACCTCTTTGTGTGGGAAAAACTCGAGAACCTCATCACCTTGACTAGTCTCACGGGAAAACTCAGTCACGTGAGGGGAAAACTTAGTCACAAAGAAATTAGTGTCATGGGAAAAATGAGTCACCGGATGGGAAAACCTTAGTCAATGGACTAGTTTCAATGGCAAAACCTAGTAATATAACCTCTTTGTGTTGGAATAACTCGAAAACCAGGCCACTGTGAGTAGTCTCATGGGAAAACACAGCCACAAGAGGGGGAAACTTAGTCACTAAGGAATTAGTGCCATGGGACTAATGACTCAACTAAGGGGAAAACCTTAGTCACCAAACGAGTTTCCATGGCAAATCCTAGTAAAGTAACATCTTTGTGTGGGAAAAACTAGAAAACCTTGTCACTGTGAGTAGTCTCATCGAAAAACTCAGTCGCGGGAGGGGAAAACTTAGTCACAAAGGATTTCGTGTCATGGAAAAAATGAGTCACCGGATGGGAAAATTTTACTCACCGGACGAGTTTCAATGGAAAATACTTGTAAAATAACCTCTTTGTGTGGGAAAAAATCGACAACCTCACCACCTTGACTAGTCTCACGGGAAAACTCAGTAACGTGAGGGGAAAACTTAGTCACTAAGGAATTAGTGTCATGGGAAAAATGAGTCACCGGATGGGAAAACCTTAGTCAATTGACTAGTTTCAATGGCAAAACCTAGTAATTAACCTCTTTGTGTTGGAATAACTCGAAAACCTGGCCACTGTGAGTAGTCTCATGGGAAAACTCAGCCATAGGAGGGGGAAACTTAGTCACTAAGGAATTAGTGCCATGGGACTAATGAGTCAACTAATGGGAAAACCTTAGTCAACGAACGAGTTTCCAAGGCAAATCCTAGTAAAGTAACATCTTTGTGTGGGAAAAACTAGAAAACCTTGTCAATGTCAGTAGTCTCATCGGAAAACTCAGTCGCGGGAGGGGAAAACTTAGTCACAAAGGAATTCGTGTCATGGAAAAAATGAGTCACCGGATGGGAAAATTTTACTCACCGGACGAGTTTCAATGGAAAATACTTGTAAAATAACCTCTTTGTGTGGGAAAAACTCGAGAACCTCATCACCTTGACTAGTCTCACGGGAAAACTCAGTCACGTGAGGGGAAAACTTAGTCACAAAGAAATTAGTGTCATGGGAAAAATGAGTCACCGGATGGGAAAACCTTAGTCAATGGACTAGTTTCAATGGCAAAACCTAGTAATTAACCTCTTTGTGTTGGAATAACTCGAAAACCTGGCCACTGTGAGTAGTCTCATGAGAAAACTCAGCCATAGGAGGGGGAAACTTAGTCACTAAGGAATTAGTGCCATGGGACTAATGAGTCAACTAATGGGAAAACCTTAGTCACCGAACGAGTTTCCAAGGCAAATCCTAGTAAAGTAACATCTTTGTGTGGGAAAAACTAGAAAACCTTGTCACTGTCAGTAGTCTCATCGGAAAACTCAGTCGCGGGAGGGGAAAACTTAGTCACAAAGGAATTCGTGTCATGGAAAAAATGAGTCACCGGATGGGTAAATTTTACTCACCGGACGAGTTTCAATGGAAAATACTTGTAAAATAACCTCTTTGTGTGGGAAAAACTCGAGAACCTCATCACCTTGACTAGTCTCACGGGAAAACTCAGTCACGTGAGGGGAAAACTTAGTCACAAAGAAATTAGTGTCATGGGAAAAATGAGTCACCGGATGGGAAAACCTTAGTCAATGGACTAGTTTCAATGGCAAAACCTAGTAATTAACCTCTTTGTGTTGGAATAACTCGAAAACCTGGCCACTGTGAGTAGTCTCATGAGAAAACTCAGCCATAGGAGGGGGAAACTTAGTCACTAAGGAATTAGTGCCATGGGACTAATGAGTCAACTAATGGGAAAACCTTAGTCACCGAACGAGTTTCCATGGCAAATCCTAGTAAAGTAACATCTTTGTGTGGGAAAAACTAGAAAACCTTGTCACTGTGAGTAGTCTCATCGGAAAACTCAGTCGCTGGAGGGGAAAACTTAGTCACAAAGGATTTCGTGTCATGGAAAAAATGAGTCACCGGATGGGAAAATTTTACTCACCGGACGAGTTTCAATGGAAAATACTTGTAAAATAACCTCTTTGTATGGCAAAAACTCGAGAACCTCATTACCTTGACTAGTCTCACGGGAAAACTCAGTCACGTGAGGGGAAAACTTAGTCACTAAGGAATTAGCGTCATGGGAAAAATGAGTCACCGGATGGGAAAACCTTAGTCAATGGACTAGTTTCAATGGCAAAACCTAGTATATTAACCTCTTTGTGTTGGAATAACTCGAAAACCTGACCACTGTGAGTAGTTTCATGGGAAAACTCAGCCACAGGAGGGGGAAACTTAGTCACTAAGGAATTAGTGCCATGGGACTAATGAGTCAACTAATGGGAAAACCTTAGTCACCGAACGAGTTTCCATGGCAAATCCTAGTAAAGTAACATCTTTGTGTGGGAAAAACTAGAAAACCTTGTCACTGTCAGTAGTCTCATCGGAAAACTCAGTCGCGGGAGGGGAAAACTTAGTCACAAAGGAATTCGTGTCATGGAAAAACTGAGTCACCGTAGGGATTTACGCTGGTTTTATGGCTTTCGGATCAACATTAGGGCTTTTGGCTGATTACAGTGATTTCGGCCGAATTCAGGGTTTTTTAGTTGACTATAGTATAGGGTATCTGGACGATTTAAGGGCTCTAGGTCAATTTTATGGTTATTCTGTAGACTCTAGGCTTTTAGACTGGATTTAGGGCTTTCGGCTTATTATGGGGTTTTAGGCCAGCTTTAAATCTTTCGGATTAACTTTTGGGGTTTTTGCCGATTTCAGGGTTTTTGGCCGATTTCAGGGTTTTCGGCTGATTTCAAAGTTTTTCCGCTCACTATAGTATATGGTATTTGGACGATTTAAGGGTTCGGAGTTAATTTTATAGTTTTTCTGTAGACTCTAGGATTTCAGACTGATTTTAGGGACTTTGGCTTATTATAGGGATTTAGGCTGGTTTTATGGCTTTCGGATCAACAATAGAGCTTTGGGCTGATTTCAGTGTTTTCGACCGATTTCAGAATTTTTTCGTTGACTATAGTATAGGGTATCTGGACGATTGAAGGGCTCTAAGTCAATTTTATGGTTATTCTGTAGACTCTAGGCTTTTAGACTGGAATTAGGGCTTTTGGCTTATTATGGGGTTTTAGGCCAGCTTTAAAGCTTTCGGATTAACTTTTGGGGTTTTTGCCGATTTCAGGGTTTTTGACCGATTTCTGGGTTTTCGGCTGATTTCAAAGTTTTTCCGCTCACATAGTATATGGTATTTGGACGATTTAAGGGCTTAGAGTTAATTTTATTGGTTTTCTGTAGACTCTACAGGCTTTCAGATTGATTTTAGCATTTTCGGCTTATTATAGGGTTTTACGCCAGCTTTATGGCTTTCTGATCAATTTTTGGGCTTCTTGCCGATTTCAGGGTTTTTCCGATCTTTATAGTATAGGGTATTTGGTCAATTTAAGGGATCTGGGTCAATTTTATTGTTTTTCTGTGGACTCTAATGGCTTTAAGATTGATTTTAGTGTTTTTGGCTTATTATAGGGATTTTTGGCCGGCTTTAGGGCTTTTTGATCAACTTTAGGGCTTTTGGCCGATTTTAGGGTTTTTCCGCTGACAATAATAAAGGGCATTTGAGTGATTTAAGGCCTCCGGTCAAATTTATAGTTTTTCCGTAGACTCTAGGCTTTAAGACTGATTCTAGGTTTTTCGGCTTATTATAGGGTTTGACGGCGGCTTTATGGTTTTTCTCATCAACTTTTAGCCAATTTCAAGGTTTTCGGAAGATTTCAGTTTTTTCCGCTGACAACAGTAGTATAGGGTATTTAGACGATTTAAGGGCTCCAGGTCAATTTGATGGTTTTTCTGTAAACTCTAGGCTTTTAGATTGATTTTAGGGTTTTCATCTTATTATGGGGTTTTAGGCCGTCTTTAGGGCTTTCGAATCAACTTTAGGGCATTTGGCAGATTACAGCATTTTCGGCTGATTTCAGGGTTTTCAGCCGATTTCAGATTTTTTCCGCTGACTATAGTATATGTTATTTGGACGATTTAAGGGCTCTGTGTCGATTTTTTGGTTTTTCTGTAGACTCTACGCTTTTAGACTTATTTTAGGGTTTTTGGCTTAATATAGGGTTTTAGGCCAGCTTTAGGGCTTTCTGATCAACTTTAGGGTTCTCGACCGATTTCAGGGTTTTTCCGATGTAAGGGCTCTGGGTCAGTTTTATTGTTTTTCTGTAGACTCTAGGATTTCATACTGATTTTAAGGATTTTGGCTTATTATGGGGATTTAGACTGGTTTTATGGCTTTCGGATCAACATTAGGGCTTTTGGCTGATTTCAGTGTTTTCGGCCGATTTCAGGGTTTTTTCGTTGACTCTAGGCTTTTAGATTGGATTTAGGGTTTTCAACTTATTATGGGGTTTTAGGCCAGCTTTAAAGCTTTCGGATTAACTTTTGGGGTTTTTGCCGATTTCAAGGTTTTTGGCCGATTTCCGGGTTTTTGGCCGATTTCCGGGTTTTTGGCCGGTTTAAGGGTTTTTGGCTGATTTCAGAGTTTTTCCGCTCACTATAGTATATGGTATTAGGACGATTTAAGGGCTCTGGGTCAGTTTTATAGTTTTTCTGTAGACTCTATAGGCTTTTAGACTGATTTTAGGGATTTCGGCTTATTATAGGGTTTTAGGACAGCTTTATGGCTTTCTGATCAATTTTTGGGCTTCTGGCCGATTTCAGGGTTTTTCCGATGTTTATAGTATAGTGTATTTGGTCAATTTAAGGGATCTGGGTCAATTTTATTATTTTTCTGTAGACTCTAATGGCTTTGAGATTGATTTTAGTGTTTTCGGCTTATTATAGGGATTTTAGGCCGGCTTTAGGGCTTTTTGATCAACTTTAGGGCTTTTGGCCGAGTTCAGGGTTTTTCACCGATATTGGGGTTGTTCCGCTGACTATAATAAAGGGCATTTGAATGATTTAAGGCCTCTGGTCAAATTTATAGTTTTTCTGTAGACTCTAGGATTTAAGGCTGATTCTAGGGTTTTCTGCTTATTATAGGTTTGGAGGGCGGCTTTATGGTTTTTCTGATCAACTTTTAGCCAATTTCAGGGTTTTCGGCAGATTTCAGGGTTTTTCCACTGACTACAATATCAGGTATTTGGACGATTTAAGGGTTCTGGGTCAATTTTATGGTTTTTCTGTAAACTCTAGCCTTTTAGACTAATTATAGGGTTTTTGTCTTATTATAGGGTTTTAGGCCGGCTTTAGGGCTTTCTGATCAACTTTAGCGCATTAGGCAGATTTTAGCATTTTCTGCTGATTTCAGGGTTTTCGGCCGATTTCAGATTTTTTCCGCTGACTATAGTATATGTTGTTTGGACGATATAAGGGCCTTGTGTCAATTTTTTGGTTTTTCTGTAGACCCTACGCTTTTAGACTTATTATAGGGTTTTTTGCTTAATATAGGGTTTTAGGCCAGCTTTAGGGCTTTCTGATCAACTTTAGGGTTCTCGGCCGATTTCAGGGTTTTTCCGATGTAAGGGCTTTGGGTCAGTTTTATTGTTTTTCTGTAGACTTTAATGGCTTATAGATTGATTTTATGTTTTCGGCTTATTATAGGGATTTTAGGCCGGCTTTAGGGCTTTTTGATCAACTTTAGGGCTTTTTGCCGATTTCAGGGTTTTCGTACGATTTCATGGTTTTTGGCCGATTTCAGAGTTTTTTGCCGATTTAAGGGTTTTCAGCTGATTTCAGGGTTTTTGGCCGATTTCTGGGTTTTCGGCTGATTTCAAAGTTTTTCCGCTCACATAGTATATGGTATTTGGACGATTTAAGGGCTCGGAGTTAATTTTATAGTTTTTCTGTAGACTCTACAGGCTTTCAGACTGATTTTAGGGTTTTCGGCTTATTATAGGGTTTGAGGGCGGCTTTATGGTTTTTCTGATCAACTTTTAGCCAATTTCAGGGTTTTCGAAAGATTTCAGGGTTTTTCCGCTGACTACAGTATAGGGTATTTGGACGATTTAAGGGCCCCGGGTCAATTTTATGGTTTTTGTGTAAACTCTTGGCTTTTAGACTGATTTTCGGATTTTCGCCTTATTATGGGGTTTTAGGCCGGCTTTAGGGCTTTCTGATCAACTTTAGGGCATTTGGCAGATTACAGCATTTTCGGCTGATTTCAGGGTTTTCGGCCGATTTCAGATTTTTTCCGCTGACTATAGTATATGTTATTTGGACGATTTAAGGGCCCTACGTCAATTTTTTGGTTTTTCTGTAGACTCTACGCTTTTAGACTTATTTTAGGGTTTTTGGCTTAATATAGGGTTTTAGGCCAGCTTTAGGGCTTTCTGATCAACTTTAGGGTTCTCGGCCGATATCAGGGTTTTTGCGATGTAAGGGCTCTGGGTCAGTTTTATTGTTTTTCTGTAGACTCTAGGATTTCAGACTGATTTTAGGGACTTTGGCTTATTATAGGGATTTAGGCTGGTTTTATGGTTTTCAGATCAACATTAGGGCTTTTGGCTGATTTCAGTGTTTTCGGCCGATTTCAGGGTTTTCTCGTTGACGATTTAAGGGCTCTGGGTCAATTTTATGGTTATTCTGTAGACTCTAGGATTTTAGACTGGATTTAGGGTTTTCGGCTTATTATGGGGTTTTAGGCCACCTTTAAAGCATTCGGATTAACTTTTGGGGTTTTTGCCGATCTCAGGGTTTTTGGCCGATTTCAAGGTTTTTGGCCGATTTAAGTGTTTTCGGCTGATTTCAGAGTTTTTCCGCTCACTATAGTATATGGTATTTAGACGATTTAAGGGCTCGGAGTTAATTTTATAGTTTTTCTGTAGACTCTACAGGCTTTCAGATTGATTTTAGGGTTTTCGGCTTATCATAGGGTTTTAGGCTAGCTTTATGGCTTTCTGATCAATTTTTGGGCTTCTGGCCGATTTCAGGGTTTTTCCGATGTTTATAGTATAGGGTATTTGGTCAATTTAAGGGATTTGGGTCAATTTATTGTTTTTATGTAGACTCTAATGGCTTTTAGATTGATTTTAGTGTTTTTCGGCTTATTATAGGGATTTTAGGCCGGCTATAGGGCTTTTTGATCAACTTTAGGGCTTTTGGCCGATTTTAGGGTTTTTCCGCTGACAATAATAAAGGGCATTTGAGTGATTTAAGGCCTCCGGTCAAATTTATAGTTTTTCCGTAGACTTTAGGCTTTAAGACTGATTCTAGGTTTTTCGGCTTATTATAGGGTTTGACGGCGGCTTTATGGTTTTTCTCATCAACTTTTAGCCAATTTCAAGGTTTTCGGAAGATTTCAGGTTTTTCCGCTGACAACAGTAGTATAGGGTATTTGGACGATTTAAGGGCTCCAGGTCAATTTGATGGTTTTTCTGTAAACTCTAGGCTTTTAGATTGATTTTAGGGTTTTCATCTTATTATGGGGTTTTAGGCCGTCTTTAGGGCTTTCGAATCAACTTTAGGGCATTTGGCAGATTACAGCATTTTCGGCTGATTTCAGGGTTTTCAGTCGATTTCAGATTTTTTCCGCTGACTATAGTATATGTTATTTGGACGATTTAAGGGCTCTGTGTCGATTTTTTGGTTTTTCTGTAGACTCTACGCTTTTAGACTTATTTTAGGGTTTTTGGCTTAATATAGGGTTTTAGGCCAGCTTTAGGGCTTTCTGATCAACTTTAGGGTTCTCGACCGATTTCAGGGTTTTTCCGATGTAAGGGCTCTGGGTCAGTTTTATTGTTTTTCTGTAGACTCTAGGATTTCATACTGATTTTAAGGATTTTGGCTTATTATGGGGATTTAGACTGGTTTTATGGCTTTCGGATCAACATTAGGGCTTTTGGCTGATTTCAGTGTTTTCGGCCGATTTCAGGGTTTTTTCGTTGACTCTAGGCTTTTAGATTGGATTTAGGGTTTTCAACTTATTATGGGGTTTTAGGCCAGCTTTAAAGCTTTCGGATTAACTTTTGGGGTTTTTGCCGATTTCAGGGTTTTTGGCCGATTTCCGGGTTTTTGGCCGATTTAAGGGTTTTTGGCTGATTTCAGAGTTTTTCCGCTCACTATAGTATATGGTATTAGGACGATTTAAGGGCTCTGGGTCAGTTTTATAGTTTTTCTGTAGACTCTATAGGCTTTTAGACTGATTTTAGGGATTTCGGCTTATTATAGGGTTTTAGGCCAGCTTTATGGCTTTCTGATCAATTTTTGGGCTTCTGGCCGATTTCAGGGTTTTTCCGATGTTTATAGTATAGTGTATTTGGTCAATTTAAGGGATCTGGGTCAATTTTATTATTTTTCTGTAGACTCTAATGGCTTTGAGATTGATTTTAGTGTTTTCGGCTTATTATAGGGATTTTAGGCCGGCTTTAGGGCTTTTTGATCAACTTTAGGGCTTTTGGCCGAGTTCAGGGTTTTTCACCGATATTGGGGTTGTTCCGCTGACTATAATAAAGGGCATTTGAATGATTTAAGGCCTCTAGTCAAATTTATAGTTTTTCTGTAGACTCTAGGATTTAAGGCTGATTCTAGGGTTTTCTGCTTATTATAGGTTTGGAGGGCGGCTTTATGGTTTTTCTGATCAACTTTTAGCCAATTTCAGGGTTTTCGGCAGATTTCAGGGTTTTTCCACTGACTACAATATCAGGTATTTGGACGATTTAAGGGTTCTGGGTCAATTTTATGGTTTTTCTGTAAACTCTAGCCTTTTAGACTAATTATAGGGTTTTTGTCTTATTATAGGGTTTTAGGCCGGCTTTAGGGCTTTCTGATCAACTTTAGCGCATTAGGCAGATTTTAGCATTTTCTGCTGATTTCAGGGTTTTCGGCCGATTTCAGATTTTTTCCGCTGACTATAGTATATGTTGTTTGGACGATATAAGGGCCTTGTGTCAATTTTTTGGTTTTTCTGTAGACCCTACGCTTTTAGACTTATTATAGGGTTTTTTGCTTAATATAGGGTTTTAGGCCAGCTTTAGGGCTTTCTGATCAACTTTAGGGTTCTCGGCCGATTTCAGGGTTTTTCCGATGTAAGGGCTTTGGGTCAGTTTTATTGTTTTTCTGTAGACTTTAATGGCTTTTAGATTGATTTTATGTTTTCGGCTTATTATAGGGATTTTAGGCCGGCTTTAGGGCTTTTTGATCAACTTTAGGGCTTTTGGCCGATTTCAGGGTTTTCGTACGATTTCATGGTTTTTGGCCGATTTCAGGGTTTTTTGCCGATTTAAGGGTTTTCAGCTGATTTCAGAGTTTTTTCGCTCGCTATTGTATATGGTATTTAGACGATTTAAAGGCTCTGGGTCAATTTTATAGTTTTTCTGTAGACTCTACAGGCTTTTAGACTGATTATAGGGTTTTCGGCTTATTATAGGGTTTTAGGCCAGTTTTATGGCTTTCTGATCAAATTTTTGGCTTCTGGCCGATTTCAGGGTTTTTCCGATGTTTATAGTATAGGGTATTTGGTCAATTTAAGGTATCTGGGTCAATTTTATTGTTTTTATGTAGACTCTAATGGGTTTTAGATTGATTTTTGTGTTTTCGGCTTATTATAGGGATTTTATGTTGTGAAGAAGGTCTTGCTCCTGACCCTGGCTGAGGTTTTGATGACGACAAACTCATCGGCGAAAAGAAGAAAAGAAGACTTAGAGGAAACATCGCTATAAAGATCATCATTTACCTAGAAGTCATAGTTTAGGTGAGTTATGCTTCTAAAGGTCTCTCAAAGCATAAAGGCTCTTTAAAACACCTAAACTAATCAAGCTTAATGTTTACATAACTTAAAAGAAGTAGAAAAACTTAAGCCGATCTTAAAAGATCAAGTTTCTGGATGTTGGACTTTAGTGTAATCGATTTTAGCCTTCTGGTAATCGATTACCTCTTGCTTGAAATTCAAACTGTAACGGCTCTTAGTGTAATCGATTACCTAAGTGATGTAATCGATTACACACACGAAAAGTTGCATCTTTTCATGAACCATTGTGTCTCAAACCTTTTGGGAAAGGTTGCATTGGTTCAAGGACGTTTCCCTTGCCTATATAAAGTCCATTTGAGTCCAGAACATGACAACACCTGAGAATACAACATTAGGCCAAAGCTTTGCCAAAATAGTTCATTCATTAAGTCGTTTAGAACTTAAACTTTCAAAGAGCCTAAATTCTGAGTTCATGATCTTCATGCTTATAAGAACACTATAGTTGTTCATATCTTGAGGAACTCAGAATCTTGTTATGCTTAAGAGCCTTAAAGCATAAATTCTCATGATCAATCCACTTGTATGTTAAAGGATTGATACAGCCAATTATAAACTCTTCTTCATCTCTTTCTGATAGATTGAGTATTCACCGTGGATCTTGGTGAAGGGTTGTTGATACTGAAAGTGGTGTACTTTCAGGGTGTTGATTGAAGGTGGTTTAGCCTTCAAGGTCTGAAGGTGGTTTGCCTTCAGGAACTGAAAGTGGTTTACTTTCAGGGGCTGTTGAAAGTGGTATACTTTCACCAGAAATTGATAGAAATTCTTAGGGTCCTTGGTGTAAGAACTTGTAAGAGATTTTTATCAATAGTGGAAAAATCCTCACGGGATTTTCTTGAGGGGCTGCACGTAGCCTTCGATGGATAGAAGGTGAACCAGGATAAAATTCTGTGTGTGTGAATTCTTCTATCCTTCATCTTTACTTTCAAGCAACGCTTAATTCCGCTGCAATCGTTTGATGTTACATTTATCTTGAAAGTAAGAAGTTATCAAGGCGAAAATCGGGTAAACCTGATTCACCCCCCTCCCAGGTTGCTATCTATACTAACATAGGCTGGCTTTAGGGCTTTTTGATCAACTTTAGGGCTTTTAGCCGATTTTAGGGTTTTTCCGCTGACAATAATAAAGGGCATTTGAATTATTTAAGGCCTCTCGTCAAATTTATAGTTTTTCCGTAGACTTTAGGCTTTAAGACTGTCAATTTTTTGGTTTTTCTGTAGAATCTACGCTTTTAGACTTATTCTAGGGTTTTCGGATTATTATAGGGTTTGAGGGCGGCTTTATGATTTTTCTGATCAACTTTTAGCCAATTTCAGGGTTTTCGGCAGATTTCAGGGTTTTCGGCAGATTTCAATTTTATGGTTTTTCTGTAAACTCTAGGCTTTTAGACTGATTTTAGGGTTTTCGTCTTATTATAGGGTTTTAGGCCGGCTTTAGGGATTTCTGATCAACTTTAGGGCATTTGGCAGATTACAGCATTTTCGGCTGTTTCAGGGTTTTCGGCCGATTTCAGATATTTTCCGCTGACTATAGTATATGTTATTTGGACGATTTAAGGGCACTGTGTCAATTATTTGGTTTTTCTGTAGACTCTACACTTTTAGACTTATTTTAGGGTTTTTGGCTTAATATAGGGTTTTAGGCCAGCTTTAGGGGTTTCTTTTCAACTTTAGGGTTCTCGGCCGATTTCAGGGTTTTTCCGATGTAAGGGCTCTGGGTCAGTTTTATTGTTTTTTTGTAGACTCTAGGACTTCAGACTGATTTTAGGGATTTTGGCTTATTATAGGGATTTAGGCTAGTTTTATGGCATTCGGATCAACATTAGGGCTTTTGGCTGATTTCAATGTTTTCGGTCGATTTCAGGGTTTTTTCGTTGACTATAGTATAGGGTATTTGGACGATTTAAGGGCTCTGGGTCAATTTTATGGTTATTCTGTAGACTCTAGGCTTTTAGACTGGATTTGGGGTATTCGGCTTATTATGGGGTTTTAGGCCAGCTTTAAAGCTTTCGGATTATCTTTTGGAGGTTTTGCCGATTTCAGGGTTTTCGACCGATTTCAGGGTTTTTCGCCGATTTAAGGGTTTTCAGCTGATTTCAGAGTTTTTCCGCTCACTATAGTATATGGTATTTGGACGATTTAAGGGCTCTGGGTCAATTTTATAGTTTTTCTGTAGACTCTATAGGCTTTTAGACTGATTTTAGGGTTTTCGGCTTATTATAAGGTTTTAGGCCAGCTTTATGTCTTTCTGATCAATATTTGGGCTTCTGGCCGATTTCGGGGTTTTTCCGATGTTTATAGTATAGGGTATTTGGTCAATTTAAGGGATCTGGGTCAATTTTATTGTTTTTCTGTAGACTCTAATGGCTTTTAGATTGATTTTAGTGATAGTAATAAACTTACAGAAGAAAGGGGGGGTTTGAATTGTGTGTGTGACTTTTTAAATGTTTTTCGCAAAGTACTTGTTATAAGTTTGAAAACGTTTAAAGAGAAGTGTAGCGGAAATATACTTAAAGCATAAACAATAAAGCACACAAGTTATTTATCCTGGTTCACCCCCAAAACCGATAGGGCTACGTCCAGTCCTTGGCTATACCAAGATTTTCCATTATTTCAACTGAATAGTACAAGTGTTCTCAGGGACTTCTCCCAGTATTCTGAGGACTACTCCTTTACAAGTTTTCTCAGGACTTCTCCTTTATCTCTCAAGTATTCGACAGGACTTCTCCCAGTTCTTTTTCAAGAAGGTTTGTTTTCTACAAATATCTCTTCACAAAGAGTGGGTAGAAACTATGAGGTTCTAGGCTTAGAGATGGTATTTAAATTGATTCTCTGAAGAGGTTGTGTGAGAAGGATAAGAGTTTTCACTCTATAAGGGTTTCACACGAGTTGGCGACTAAACTCAGAATAATAGTAAATCTAGAGTTGCTGAGTGTTCTTGGATAAAGCTTGTTCAAATTGTAAACTGACTTGAAGGATTTGAATGCTTTGATAGTGTGTAAGTCGCCAAGTTTAAAATAATGCAGAGGCCACTATTTATATCTTCAGTAGGATGAGAACTGGATGAGCTGATGAAGATCTTCAAAAATAGTTCTGTTGAATATTTGCATGATTGTGAGTAACGGATACTTCTGCATCTTGTTGCTTGATACGGTTTGCCAAAGTGAAGAACAATTCTTCAACTGATAGAGAGTGAGATCGTCTGGCAATGCTTTTTCTTCTGGTACTCAGAGGCAGCAATTAATGCAAGTGTATTACAGCTAATAAGGCAATTAATGCTCTGACCAGAGGATTCGAGGAGATATGATGATCAGAGGATTTCACCGTTAATTCAGAAAAAGTAGCTTGAATTAAGGAATGTCAGAGAATTTGAATCTTCAAGGTAGATGGCGCTTAATTCTGTCTCTTTCGACATTAATGCTATGATCAACCAAGTGGTGCATGATAGCTCATCTTTGGTTTGAGCAAACGATCTCTTCTAAGCAGATTCTTTTTGTACCAATCTTCAATCATTGCTCCTTAGTCAACCCCTGTGTTTGACGAGGAATGGACCGGACAAACTTTCCAGGCGGACGAACTTTGCTCTGAAGGCAGATTCGATTCTTATAGCCGGACGGACTTTTTGATAATGGTTGTAGCATGGCTTCCGTTCATAAGAGTCCCTGAATGTAAAATTCTTCAAAGAAAGTTAGTGACTCTTAACGAAATTGTTATTTATCAAAATAGATTAATTCGTTTAGATATTTTTCTCTAACATTTAGTGTTTTCGGCTTATTATAGGGATTTTAGGCCGGATTTAGGGCTTTTTGACCATCTTTAGGGCTTTTGGCCGATTTCAGGGTTTTCGGCCGATTTTAGGGTTTTTCCGCTGACAATAATAAAGGGCATTTGAATGATTTAAGGCCTCTGGTCAAATTTATAGTTTTTCCGTAGACTCTAGGCTTTAAGACTGATTCTAGGGTTTTCGGCTTATTATAGGGTTTGAGGGCGGCTTTATGGTTTTTCTGATCAACTTTTAGCCAATTTCAGGGTTTTCGGCAGATTTCAGGATTTTTCCGCTGGCTACAGTATAGGGTATTTGGACGATTTAAGGGGCTCCGGGTCAAATTTATGGTTTTTTTGTAAACTCTGGGCTTTTAGAGTTATTTTAGGGTTTTCATCTTATTATAGGGTCTTAAGCCGGCTTTAGGGCTTTCTGATCATTAGGGCATTTGGCAGATTATAGCATTTTCGGCTGATTTCAGTGTTTTCGGCCGATTTCAGGGTTTTTTCGTTGACTATAATATAGGGTATTTGGACGATTTAAGGGCTCTGGGTCAATTTTATGGTTATTCTGTAGACTCTAGGCTTTTAGACTGGATTTAGGGTTTTCGGCTTATTATGGGTTTTATGCCAGCTTTAAAGCTTTTGGATTAACTTTTGGGGTTTTTGCCGATTTCAGGGTTTTTGGCTGATTTCAGGGTTTTTGGCCGATTTAAGGGTTTTCGGCTGGTTTCAGAGTTTTTCCGCTCTCTATAGTATATGGTATTTGGATGATTTAAGGGCTCTGGGTCAGTTTTAGAGTTTTTCTGTAGACTCTATAGGCTTTTAGACTGATTTTAGGGTTTTCGGCTTATTATAGGGTTTTAGGCCAGCTTTATGGCTTTCTAATCAATTTTTGGGCTTCTGGCCGATTTCAGGGTTTTTCCGATGTTTATAGTATTTGGTCAATTTAAGGGATCTGGGTCAATTTTATTGTTTTTCTATAGACTCTAATGGCTTTTAGATTGGTTTTAGTGTTTTCGGCTTATTACAGGGATTTTAGGCCGGCTTTAGGGCTTTTTGATCAACTTTAGGGTTTTTGACCGATTTTAGGGTTATCGGCCGATTTTGGGGTTTTTCCGCTGACAATAATAAAGGGCATTTAAATTATTTAAGGCCTATGGTCAAATTTATAGTTTTTCCGTAGACTCTAGGCTTTAAGACTGATTCTAGGGTTTTCGGCTTATTATAGGGTTTGAGGGCGGCTTTATGGTTTTTCTCATCAACTTTTAGCCAATTTCAGGGTTTTCGGCAGATTTCAGGGTTTTTCCGCTGACTACAGTATAGGGTATTTGGACGATTTAAGGGCTCCGGGTCAATTTTGTGGTTTTTCTGTAAACTCTAGGCTTTTAGACTGATTTTAGGGTTTTCGTCTTATTATAGGGTTTTAGGCCGTCTTTAGGGCTTTCTGATCAACTTTAGGGCATTTGGCAGATAACAGCATTTTCGGCTGATTTCAGGGTTTTCGACCGATTTCAGATTTTTTCCACTGACTATAGTAAATGTTATTTGGAAGATTTAAGGGCACTGTGTCAATTATTTGGTTTTTCTGTAGACTCTACGGTTTTAGACTTATTTTAGGGTTTTTGGCTTAATATAGGGTTTTAGGCCAGCTTTAAGGCTTTCTAATCAACTTTAGGGTTCTCGGCCGATTTCAGGGTTTTTCCGATGTAAGGGCTCTGGGTCAATTTTATTGTTTTTCTGTAGACTCTAGGATTTTAGACTGATTTTGGGGATTTTGGCTTATTATAGGGATTTAGGCTGGTTTTATGGCTTTCGGATCAACATTAGGGCTTTTGGCTGATTTCAGTGTTTTCGGCTGATTTCAGGGTTTTTTCGCTGACTATAGTATAGGGTATTTGGACGATTTAAGAGCTCTGGGCCAATTTTATAGTTTTTCTGTAGAATCTATAGGCTTTTAGACTGATTTAGGGTTTTCGGCTTATTATAGGGTTTTAGGCCTGCGTTATGGCTTTCTGGTCAATTTTTGGGTTGCTGGCCGATTTCAGGGTTTTTCCGATGTTTACATTATTGGGTATTTGGTCAATTTAAGGGATCTGGGACAATTTTATTGTTTTTCTGTAGACTCTAATTGCTTTTAGATTGATTTTAGTGTTTTCGGCTTATTATAGGGATTTTAGGCCGGCTTTAGGGCTTTTTGATCAACTTTTGGGCTTTTGGCCGATTTCAGGGTTTTCAGCCGATTTTAGGGTTTTTCCGCTGACAATAATAAAGGGCATTTGAATGATTTAAGGCCTCTGGTCTAATTTATAGTTTTTCCGTAGACTCTAAGCTTTAAGACTGATTCTAGGGTTTTCGGCTTATTATAGGGTTTGAGGGCGGCTTTATGGTTTTTTTGATCAACTTTTAGCCAATTTCATGATTTTCGGCAGATTTCAGGGTTTTTCCGCTGACTACAGTATAGGGTATTTGGATGATTTAAGGGCTTCGGGTCAATATTATGGTTTTTCTGTAAACTCTAGGTTTTTACACTGATTTTAGTGTTTTCGTCTTATTATAAGGCTTTAGGCCGGCTTTAGGGCTTTCTGATAAACTTTAGGGCATTTGGCAGATTACAGCATTTTCGGCTGATTTCAGGGTTTTCGTCCGATTTCAGATTTTTTCCGCTGACTATAGTATATGTTATTTGGACGATTTAAGGGTCCTGTGTCAATTTTTTGGTTTTTCTGTAGACCCTACACTTTTAGACTTATTTTAGGTTTTTGGCTTAGTATAGGGTTTTAGGCCAGCTTTAGGGCTTTCTGATCAACTTTAGGGTTCTCGGCCGATTTAGGGATTTTGGCTTATTATAGGGATTTAGGCTGGTTTTATGGCTTTCGGATCAACATTAGGGCTTTTGGCTGATTTCAGTATTTTCGGCCGATTTCAGGGTTTTTTCGTTGACTATAGTCTAATGTATCTGGACGATTTAAGGGCTTTGGGTCAATTTTATGGTTATTTGTAGACTCTATGCTTTTAGATTGGACTTAGGGTTTTCGGCTTATTATGGAGTTTTAGGCCAGTTTTAAAGCTTTCAGATTAACATTTAGGGTTTTTGCCGAGTTCAGGGTTTTTGGACGATTTAAGGGCTCTGGGTCAATTTTATAGTTTTTCTGTAGACTCTGTAGGCTTTTAGACTGATTTATGGTTTTCGGCTTATTATAGGGTGTTAGGCCTGCTTTATGGCTTTCTGATCAATTTAATGGCTGCTGGCCGATTTCAGGGTTTTTCCGATGTTTACATTATAGGTTATTTGGTCAATTTAAGGGATATGGGACAATTTTATTGTTTTTCTGTAGACTCTAATGGCTTTTAGATTGATTTTAGTGTTTTCGGCTTATTATAGGGCTTTTGGCCGATTTCAGGGTTTTCGGCCGATTTTTGGGTTTGAGGGCGGCTTTATGGTTTCTCTGATCAGCTTTTAGCCAATTTCACGGTTTTTGGCGGATTTCAGGGTTTTTCCGCTGACTACAGTATAGGGTATTTGGTCGATTTAAGGGCTCCGGGTCAATTTTATGGTTTTTCTGTAAACTCTAGGCTTTTAGACTGATTTAAGGTT
The DNA here is from genome assembly GCA_030819835.1 of Acmispon strigosus. Taxonomy (NCBI): domain Eukaryota; kingdom Viridiplantae; phylum Streptophyta; class Magnoliopsida; order Fabales; family Fabaceae; genus Acmispon; species Acmispon strigosus. The sequence goes on along the minus strand of JAUAMA010000004.1, from coordinate 17,461,853 downwards.
TTTCGTCTTATTATAGGGTTTTAGGCCGGCTTTAGGGCTTTCTGATCAACTTTAGGGCATTTGGCAGATTACAGCATTTTCGGCTGATTTCAGGGTTTTCGTACGATTTCAGATTTTTTCCGCTGACTATAGTATATGTTATTTGGACGATTTAAGGGTCCTGTGTCAATTTTTTGGTTTTTCTGTAGACCCTACGCTTTTAGACTTATTTTAGGTTTTTGGCTTAGTATAGGGTTTTAGGCCAGCTTTAGGGCTTTCTGATCAACTTTAGGGTTCTCGGCCGATTTAGGGATTTTGGCTTATTATAGGGATTTAGGCTGGTTTTATGGCTTTCGGATCAACATTAGGGCTTTTGGCTGATTTCAGTATTTTCGGCCGATTTCAGGGTTTTTTCGTTGACTATAGTATAATGTATCTGGACGATTTAAGGGCTTTGGGTCAATTTTATGGTTATTTGTAGACTCTATGCTTTTAGACTGGACTTAGGGTTTTCGGCTTATTATGGAGTTTTAGGCCAGTTTTAAAGCTTTCAGATTAACATTTAGGGTTTTTGCCGAGTTCAGGGTTTTTGGACGATTTAAGGGCTCTGGGTCAATTTTATAGTTTTTCTGTAGACTCTGTAGGCTTTTAGACTGATTTATGGTTTTCGGCTTATTATAGGGTGTTAGGCCTGCTTTATGGCTTTCGGATCAATTTAATGGCTGCTGGCCGATTTCAGGGTTTTTCCGATGTTTACATTATAGGTTATTTGGTCAATTTAAGGGATCTGGGACAATTTTATTGTTTTTCTGTAGACTCTAATGGCTTTTAGATTGATTTTAGTGTTTTCGGCTTATTATAGGGCTTTTGGCCGATTTCAGGGTTTTCGGCCGATTTTTGGGTTTGAGGGCGGCTTTATGGTTTCTCTGATCAGCTTTTAGCCAATTTCACGGTTTTTGGCGGATTTCAGGGTTTTTCCGCGGACTACAGTATAGGGTATTTGGTCGATTTAAGGGCTCCGGGTCAATTTTATGGTTTTTCTGTAAACTCTAGGCTTTTAGACTGATTTAAGGTTTTTCGTCTTATTATAGGGTTTTAGGCCGGCTTTAGGGCTTTCTGATCAACTTTAGGGCATTTGGAAGATTACAGCATTTTCCGCTGACTTCAGATTTTTTCCGCTGACTATAGTATATGTTATTGGGACGATTTAAGGGCTCTGTTTCAAATTTTTGGTTTTTCGGTAGACTCTACGCTTTTAGACTTATTTTAGGGTTTTTGGCTTAATTTAGGGTTTTAGGCCAGCTTTAGGGCTTTCTGATCAACTTTAGGGTTCTCGGCCGATTTCAGGGTATTTCCGATGTAATGGCTGTGGGTCAGTTTTATTGTTTTTCTGTAGACTCTAGGATTTCAGACTGATTGTAGGGATTTTGGCTTATTATAGGGATTTGGGCTGGTTTTACGGCTTTCGGATCAACATTAGGGCTTTTGGCTGATTTCAGTGTTTTCGGCCGATTTCAGGGTTTTTTCGTTGACTATATAGTATAGGGTATCTAGACGATTTAAGGGATCAGGGTCAATTTTATGGTTATTCTGTAGACTCTAGGCTTTTAGACTGGATTTAGGGTTTTCAGCTTACTATGGGGTTTAAGGCCAGCTTTAAAGCTTTCCAATTAACTTTTGGTGTTTTTGCCGATTTCAGGGTTTTTGGCCGATTTCAGGGTTTTTGGCCGATTTAAGGGTTTTCAGCTGATTTCAGAGTTTTTCTGCTCACTATAGTATATGGTATTTGGACGATTTAAGGGCTCTGGGTCAATTTTATAGTTTTTCTGTAGACTCTATAGGCTTTTAGACTGATTTTAGGGTTTTCGGCTTATTATAGGGTTTTAGGCCAGCTTTATGGCTTTCTGATCACATTTTGGGCTTCTGGCCGATTTCAGGGTTTTTCCGATATTTATAGTATAGGGTGTTTGGTCAATTTAAGGGATCTGGGTCAATTTTATTGTTTTTCTGTAGACTCTAATGGCTTTTAGATTGATTTTAGTGTTTTCGGCTTATTATAGGGATTTTAGGCCGGCTTTATGGCTTGTTGATCAACTTTAGGGCTTTTGGCCGTTTTTACGATTTTCAGTCGATTTTATGTCTTTTCCGCTGACAATAATAAAGGGCATTCGAATGATTTAAGGCCTCTGATCAAATTTATAGTTTTTCCGTAGACTCTAGGCTTTAAGACTGATTCTAGGGTTTTCGGCTTGTTATAGTGTTTGAGGGCGGCTTTTTGGTTTTTCTGTTCAACTTTTAGCCAATTTCAGGGTTTTCAGCAGATTTCAGGGTTTTTTCGCTGACTACTTGTATAGGGTATTTGGACGATTTAAGGGCTCCGGGTCAATTTTATGGTTTTTCTGTAAACTCTAGGCTTTTAGACTGATTTTAGGGTTTTCGTCTTATTATAGGGTTTTAGGCCGGCTTTAGGGCTTTCTGATCAACTTTAGGGCATTTGGAAGATTACAGCATTTTCGGCTGATTTTAGGGTTTTCGGCCGATTTCAGATTTTTTCCGCTGACTATAGTATATGTTATTTGGACGATTTAAGGGCTCTGTTTCAAATTTTTGGTTTTTCTGTAGACTCTACGCTTTTAGACTTATTTTAGGGTTTTTGGCTTAATTTAGGGTTTTTGGCTTAATTTAGGGCTTTCTGATCAACTTTAGGGTTCTCGGCCGATTTCAGGGTTTTTCCGATGTAACGGCTCTGGGTCAGTTTTATTGTTTTTCTGTAGACTCTAGGATTTCAGACTGATTGTAGGGATTTTGGCTTATTATAGGGATTTGGGCTGGTTTTACGGCTTTCGGATCAACATTAGGGCTTTTGGCTGATTTCAGTGTTTTCGGCCGATTTCAGGGTTTTATCGTTGACTTTATAGTATAGGGTATCTGGTCGATTTAAGGGCTCTGGGTCAATTTTATGGTTATTCTGTAGACTATAGGCTTTTAGACTGGATTTAGGGTTTTCGGCTTATTATGGGGTTTTAGGCCAGCTTTAAAGCTTTCGAATTAACTTTTGTGGTTTTTGCCGATTTCATGGTTTTAAGCTGATTTCAGGGTTTTTGGCCGATTTGAGGGTTTTTCAGCTTATTTCAAAAATTTTCGGCTCACTATAGTATATGGTATTTGGACGATTTAAGGGCTCTAGGTCAATTTTATAGTTTTTCTGTATACTCAATAGGCTTTTAGACTGATTAGGTTTTCGGCTTTTTTATCAATTTTTGGGCTTCTGGCCGATTTCAGGGTTTTTCCGATGTTTATAGTATAGGGTATTTGGTTAATTTAAGGGATCTTGGTCAATTTTATTGTTTTTCTGTAGACTCTAATGGCTTTTAGATGGATTTTAGTGTTTTCGGTTTATTATAGGGATTTTAGGCCGGCTTTAGGACTTTATGATCAACTTTAAGGCTTTTGGCCGATTTCAGGGTTTTCGGCCGATTTTAGGGTTTTTCCGCTGACAATAATAAAGGGCATTTTTCCTATTTAAGGCCTCTGGTCAAATTGATAGTTTTTCCGTGGACTCTAGGCTTTAAGACTGATTCTAGGGTTTTCGGCATATTATAGGGTTTGAGGGCGGCTTTATGGTTTTTCTGATCAACTTTTAGCCAATTTCAGGGTTTTCGGCAGATTTCAGGGTTTTTCCGCTGACAACAGTATAGAGTCTTTGAACGATTTAAGGGCTCCGGGTCAATTTTATGGTTTTTCTGTAAACTCTAGCCTTTTAGACTAATTTTAGGTTTATCGTCTTATTATAGGGGTTTATGCCGGCTTTACCGATTTCTGATCAACTTTAGGGCATTTGGCAGATTACAGCATTTTCGGCTGATTTCAGGGTTTTCGGCCGATTTCAGATTTTTTCCGCTGACTATAGTATATGTTATTTGGACGATTTAAGTGCTCTGTGTCAATTTTTTGGTTTTTCTGTAGACTGTACGCTTTTAGACTTATTAGAGGGTTTTTGGCTTAATATAGGGTCTTAGGCCAGCCTTTAGGGCTTTCTGATCAACTTTACAGTTCTCGGCCGATTTCAGGGTTTTTCCGATGTAAGGCTCTGGGTCAGTTTTATTGTTTGTCTGTAGACTCTAGGATTATAGACTGATTTTAGGGACTTTGCCTTATTATAGGGATTTAGGCTGGATTTATGGCTTTCAGATCAACATTAGGGCTTTTGGCTTATTTCAGTGTTTTCGGCCGATTTCAGGGTTTTTTCGTTGAGTATAGTATAGGGTATCTGGACGATTTAAGGGCTCTGGGTCAATTTTATGGTTATTCTGTAAACTCTAGGCTTTTAGACTCGATTTAGGGTTTTCGGCTGATTATGGGGTTTTAGGCCAGCTTTAAAGCTTTCGGATTAACTTTTGGAGTTTTTGCCCGATTTCAGGGTTTTTGGCCGATTTCAGGGTTTTCGGCTAATTTCAGAGTTTTTCCGCTCACTATAGTATATGGTATTTGGACGATTTAAGGGCTCTGGGTCAGTTTTATAGTTTTTCTGTAGACTCTACAGGCTTTTAGACTGATTTTAGGCTTTTCGGTATTATTATAGGGTTTTAGGCCAGCTTTATGGCTTTCTGATCAATTTTTGGGCTTCTGGCTGATTTCAGGGTTTTTCCGATGCTTATAGTATAGGATATTTGGTCAATTTAAGGGATCTGGGTCAATTTTATTGTTTTTCTGTAGACTCTAATGGCATTTAGATTGATTTTAGTGTTTTCGGCTTATTATAGGGATTTTAGGCCGGATTTAGGGCTTTTTGATCAACTTTAGGGCTTTTGGCCGATTTCAGGGTTTTCGGCCGATTTTAGAGTTTTTTCGCTGACAATAATAAAGGGCATTTGAATGATTTAAGGCCTCTGGTGAAATTTATAGTTTTTCCGTAGACTCAAGGCTTTCAGACTGATTCTAGGGTTTTCGGCTTATTATAGGGTTTGAGGGCGGCTTTGTGGTTTTTATGATCAACTCTTAGCCAATTTAAGGGTTTTCGGTAGATTTCAGGATTTTTTCCGCTACAACAGTATAGGGTATTTGGACGATTTAAGGGGCTCCGGGTCAATTTTATTGTTTTTCTGTAAACTCTAGGCTTTTAGACTGATTTTAGGGTTTCGTCTTATTATAGGGATTTAGGCCGGCTTTAGGGCTTTCTGATCAACTTTAGGGCATTTGGCAGATTACAGAATTTTCAACTGATTTCAGGGTTTTCGGCCGATTTAAGATTTTTTCCGCTGACTATAGTATATGTTATTTGGACGATTTAAGGGCTTTGTGTCAATTTTTTGGTTTTTCTGTAGACTCTACGCTTTTAGACTTATTTTAGGGTTTTAGGCCAGCTTTAGGGCTTTCTGATCAACTTTAGGGTTCTCGGCCGATTTCAGGGTTTTTGCGATGTAAGGGCTCTGGGTCAGTTTTATTGTTTTTCTGTAGACTCTAGGATTTCAGACTGATTTTAGGGATTTTGGCTTATTATAGGGATTTAGGCTGGTTTTATGGCTTTCGGATCATCATTAGGGCTTTTGGCTGATTTCAGTGTTTTCGGCCGATTTCAGGTTTTATTTTTTTGTAAACTATAATATAGGGTATCTGGACGATTTAAGGGCTCTGGGTCAATTTTATGGTTATTCTGTAGACTCTAGGCTTTTAGATTGGATTTAGGGTTTTCGGCTTATTACGGGGTTTTAGGCCAACTTTAAAGCTTTCGGATTCACTTTTGGGGTTTTTGCCGATTTCAGAGTTTTTGCCCGATTTCAGGGTTTTTGCCGATTTCAGGGTTTTTGGCCGATTTCAGAGTTTTTCCGCTCACTATAGTATATGGTATTTGGACGATTTAAGGGCTCTGGGTCAATTTTATAGTTTTTCTATAGACTCTATAGGCTTTTAGAATGATTTTAGGGTTTTCGGCTTATTATAGGGTTTTAGGCCAGCTTTATGGCTTTCTGATCAATTTTTGGGCTTCTGGCCGATTTTAGGGTTTTTCCAATGTTTATAGTATAGGGTATTTGGTTAATTTAAGGGATCTGGGTCAATTTTATTGTTTTTCTGTAGACTCTAATGGCTTTTAGATTGATTTTAGTGTTTTCGGCTTATTATAGGGATTTTAGGCCGGCTTTAGGTCTTTTTGATCAACTTTAGGGCTTTTGGCCGATTTCAGGGTTTTCGTCCGATTTTAGGATTTTTCCGTTGACAATAATATAGGGCATTTGAATGATATAAGGTCTCTGGTCAAATTTATAGTTTTTTCCGTAGACTCTAGGCTTTAAGACTGATTCTAGGGTTTTCGGCTTATTATAGGGTTTGAGGGCGGCTTTATGATTTTTCTGATCAACTCTTAGCCAATTTCAGGGTTTTCTGCTGACTACAGTATAGGGTATTTGGAAGATTTAAGGGGCTCCGGGTCAATTTAATGGTTTTTCTGTAAACTCAAGGCTTTTAGACTGATTTTAAGGTTTTCGTCTTATTATAGGGTTTTAGGCCGGCCTTAGGGCTTTCTGATCAACTTTAGGGCATTTGGCAGATTACAACATTTTCGGCTGATTTCAGGGTTTTCGGCCGATTTCAGATTCTTTCCACTGACTATAGTATATGTTATTTGGACGATTTAAGGGTTCTGTGTCAATTTTTTGGTTTTTCTGTAGACTCTACGCTTTTAGACTTATTTTAGGGTTTTAGGCCAGCTTTAGGGCTTTCTGATCAACTTTAGGGTTCTCAGTCGATTTCAGGGTTTTTCCGATGTAATGGCTCTGGGTTAGTTTTATTGTTTTTCTGTAGACTCTAGGATTTTAGACTGATTTTAGGGATTTTGGCTTATTATAGGGATTTAGGCTGGTTTTATGGCTTTCGGATCAACATTAGGGCTTTTGGCTGATTTCAGTGTTTTCGGCCGATTTCAGGGTTTTTTCGTTGAGTATAGTATACGGTATCTGGACGATTTAAGGTCTTTGGGTCAATTTTATGGTTATTCTGTAGACTCTAGGCTTTTAGACTGGATTTAGGGTTTTCGGCTTATTACGGGGTTTTAGGCCAACTTTAAAGCTTTCGGATTCACTTTTGGGATTTTTGCCGATCTCAGAGTTTTTGCCCGATTTCAGGGTTTTTTGCTGATTTCAGAGTTTTTCCGCTCACTATAGTATATGGTATTTGGACGATTTAAGGGCTCTGGGTCAATTTTATAGTTTTTCTATAGACTCTATTGGCTTTTAGACTGATTTTAGGGTTTTCGGCTTATTATAGGGTTTTAGGCCAGCTTTATGTCTTTCTGATCAATTTTTGGGCTTCTGGCCGTTTCAGGGTTTTTCCGATGTTTATAGTATAGGGTATTTGGTTAATTTAAGGGATCTGGGTCAATTTTATTGTTTTTCTGTAGACTCTAATGGCTTTTAGATTGATTTTAGTGTTTTCGGCTTATTATAGGGATTTAAGGCCGGCTTTAGGGCTTTTGGATCAACTTTAGGGCTTTTGGCCGATTTCAGGGTTTCCGGCCGATTTTTGGATTTTTCCGCTGACTAGGGCAATTGAATGATTTAAGGTCTCTGGTCAAATTTATAGTTTTTCCATAGACTCTAGGCTTTAATACTGATTCTAGGGTTTTCGGCTTATTATATAGGGTTTGAGGACGGCTTTATGATTTTTCTCATCAACTCTTAGCCAATTTCAGGGTTTTCGGCAGATTTCAGGGTTTTCCGCTGAATACACTATAGGGTATTTCGACGATTTAAGGGGCTCCGGGTCAATTTTATGGTTTTTCTGTAAACTCAAGGCTTTTAGACTGATTTTAGGGTTTTCGTCTTATTATAGGGTTTTAGGCCGGCTTTAGGGCTTTCTGATCAACTTTAGGGCATTTGGCAGATTACAACATTTTCTGCTGATTTCAGGGTTTTCGGCCTATTTCAGATTTTTTCCACTGACTATAGTATATGTTATTTGGACGATTTAAGGGTTCTGTGTCAATTTTTTGGTTTTTCTGTAGACTCTACGCTTTTAGACTTATTTTAGGGCTTTCTGATCAACTTTAGTGTTCTCAGCCGATTTCAGGGTTTTTCCGATGAAAGGTATCTGGACGATTTAAGGTCTCTGGGTCAATTTTATGGTTATTCTGTAGACTCTAGGCTTTTAGACTGCATTTAGTGTTTTCGACTTATTATGGGGTTTTAGGCCAGCTTTAAAGCTTTCGGATTAACTTTTGGGGTTTTTCCGATTTCAGGGTTTTTGGCCGATTTCAGGGTTTTTGGCCGATTTACGGGTTTTCGGCTGATTTCAGAGTTTTTCCGCTCACTATAGTATATGGTATTTGGACGATTTAAGGGCTCTGGGTCAATTTTATAGTTTTTCTGTAGACTCTATAGGCTTTTAGACTTATTTTAGGGATTTCGGCTTATTATAGGGTTTTAGGCAAGCTTTATGGCTTTCTGATCAATTTTTGGTCTTCTGGTCGATTTCAGGGTTTTTCCGATGTTTATAGTATACTGTATTTGGTCAATTTAAGGGATCTGGGTCAATTATATTGTTTTTCTGTAGTCTCTAATGGCTTTTGGATTGCTTTTAGTGTTATCGGCTTATTATAGGGATTTTAGGCCGGCTTTAGGGATTTTGGATCAACTTTAGGGCTTTTGCCCGATTTCAGGGTTTTCGGCCGATTTTAGGGTTTTTCCGCTGACAATAATAAAGGGCATTTGAATGATTTAAGGCTTATGGTCAAATTTATAGTTTTTCCGTAGACTCTAGGCTTTAAGACTGATTCTAGGGTTTTCGGCTTATTATAGGGTTTGAGGGCGGCTTTATAGTTTTTCTGATCAACTCTTAGCCAATTTCAAGGTTTTCGGCAGATTACAGGGTTTTCCGCTGACTACAGTATAGGGTATTTGGACGATTTAAGGGGTTTCGGGTCAATTTTATGGTTTTTCTGTAAACTCTAGGCTTTTATACTGATTCTAGGGTTTTTGGCTTATTATAGGGTTTTAAGTCGGCTTTAGGGCTTTCTGATCAACTTTAGGGCATTTGGCAGATTACAGCATTTTCGGCGGATTTCAGGGTTTGCAGCCGATTTCCGATTTTTTCCGCTTACTTAAAAGTGGCCCAGCTTTTTTCTGACTTAAAAGCCACTTTTAAGTAAAAGTTAAAAATAAGAGCTTTTAAAAAGAAGAAGAAGCTGTTTGTCAGTTTTCAGTTTTTTATAACTTAAAAAGCTACTTTTAAGTTAAAAGTTGTTTGGTAAAACTGTTTTAAAAAAGTTTCATATATGGCGGCGGGGGGCGGTGGCGTGAAGGGGCGGTGGCGGCGGCGGCGTGGCGGCGGTGGCGTGAGGGGGCGACGGCGGTGGCGGCGGTGGCGTGAGGGGGCGACGGCGGTGGCGTGAGGGGGCGACGGCGGTGGCGGTGGCGATGGTGGTGGCGGCGGCGATGGTGGTGGCGGCGGCGGCGGAGGTAGTGGTGGCGGCGGCGGCAATGGCAGTGGCGGCGGGGGCGGTGGTGGCGGCGGCGGCGTGGGGGGGCGGTGGCGGTGGCTGTGGTGGCGGCAGTGGGCGCAGCGGCGGTGGGGTGGTGGTTGTGGTCATAATAATAATAAGTTACTTTTAAGTAAAAAGCTCCTATTTCTAGCTTTTTCTAAAAATTTACTTATTACTATTTTATGTTATAAAAATAAGTTACTTAAAAGCTACTAAACTTTTTCAACAAATGTGTTTGGCCCTGCTTTAGCTTAAAAGTAACTTAAAAGTCATAAAAAAGCTGGGCCAAACACTACCTATATGTTATTTGGACGATTTAAGGGCTCTGTGTCAATTTTTGGGTTTTTCTGTAGACTCTACGCTTTTAGACTTGTTTTAGGGTTTTTAGCTTAATATAGGGTTTAGGCCAGCTTTAGGGCTATCTGATCAACTTTAGGGTTCTCGGCCGATTTCAGGGTTTTTCCGATGTAAGGGCTCTGGGTCAGTTTAATTGTTTTTCTGTAGACTCTAGCATTTCAGACTGATATTAGGGATTTTGGCTTATTATAGTGATTTAGGCTGGTTTTATGGCTTTCAGATAACATTAGGGCTTTTGGCTGATTTCAGTGTCTTCGGCCAATTTCAGGGTTTTCTCGTGGACTATAGTATAGGGTATCTGGACGATTTAAGGGCTCTGGGTCAATTTTATGGTTATTCTGTATACTCAAGGCTTTTAGACATGATTTATGGTTTTCAGCTTATTATGGGGTTCTAGGTCAGCTTTAAAGCTTTCGGATTAACTTTTGGGGTTTTTGCCGATTTCAGGGTTTTTGGCCAATTAAAGGGTTTTCGGCTGATTTCAGAGTTTTTCCGCTCACTATAGTATATGGTATTTGGACAATTTAAGGGCTCTGGGTCCATTTTATAGTTTTTCTGTAGACTCTATAGGCTTTTACAGTGATTTTAGGGTTTTCGGCTTATTATAGGGTTTTACGCCAGCTTTATGTCTTTCTGATCAATTTTTGGGCTTCTGGCCGATTTCAGGGTTTTTCCGATGTTTATAGTATGGGGTATTTGGTCAATTAAAGGGATCTGGGTCAATTTTATAGTTTTTCTGTAGACTCTAATGGCTTTTGGATTGATTTTAGTATTATCGGCTTATTATATGGCTTTCAGATCAACATTAGGGCTTTTGGCTGATTTCAGTGTTTTCGGCCGATTTCAAAGTTTTTTCGTTGACTATAGTATAGGGTATCTGGACGATTTAAGGGCTCTAGGTCAATTTTATGGTTATTCTGTAGACTCTACGCTTTTAGACTTATTTTAGGGTTTTTGCCTTAAAATAGGGTTTTAGGCCAGCTTTAGGGCTTTCTAATCAACTTTAGGGTTCTCGGCAGATTTTAGGGTTTTTCCGATGTAAGGGCTCTGGGTCAGTTTTATTGTTTTTCTGTAGACTCTAGGATTTCAGACTGATTGTAGGGATTTTGGCTTATTATAGGGATTTGGGCTGGTTTTACGGCTTTCGGATCAACATTAGGGCTTTAGGCTGATTTCAGTGTTTTCGGCTGATTTCAGGGTTTTTTCGTTGACTGTATAGTATAGGGTATCTGGACGATTTAAGGGCTCTGGGTCAATTTTATGGTTATTCTGTAGACTGGCTTTTAGACTGGATTTAGGGTTTTCAGCTTACTATGGGGTTTTAGGCCAGCTTTAAAGCTTTCGAATTAACTTTTGGGGTTTTTGCCGATTTCAGGGTTTTTGGCCGATTTCAGGGTTTTTGGCCGATTTAAGGGTTTTCAACTGATTTCAGAGTTTTTCTGCTCACTATAGTATATGGTATTTGGACGATTTAAGGGCTATGGGTCAATTTTATAGTTTTTCTGTAGACTCTATAGGCTTTTAGACTGATTTTAGGGTTTTCGGCTTATTATAGGGTTTTAGGCCAGCTTTATGGCTTTCTGATCAATTTTTGGGCTTCTGGCCGATTTCAAGGTTTTTCCGATATTTATAGTATAGGGTGTTTGGTCAATATAAGGGATCTGGGTCAATTTTATTGTTTTTCTATAGACTCTAATGGCTTTTAGATTGATTTTAGTGTTTTCGGCTTATTATAGGGATGTTAGGCCGGCTTTAGGGCTTGTTGATCAACTTTAGGGCTTTTGGCCGATTTTAGGATTTTCAGCCGATTTTAGGTCTTTTCCGCTGACAATAATAAAGGGCATTCGAATGATTTAAGGCCTCTGGTCAAATTTATAGTTTTTCCGTAGACTCTAGGCTTTAAGACTGATTCTAGGGTTTTCGGCTTATTATAGGGTTTGAGGGCGGCTTTTTGGTTTTTCTGTTCAACGTTTAGCCAATTTGAGGGTTTTCGGCAGATTTCAGGGTTTTTTCGCTGACTACAGTATAGGGTATTTGGACGATTTAAGGGCTCCGGGTCAATTTTATGGTTTTTCTGTAAACTCTAGGCTTTTAGACTGGTTTTAGGGTTTTCGTCTTATTATAGGGTTTTAGGCCGGCTTTAGGGCTTTCTGATCAACTTTAGGGCATTTGGAAGATTACAGCATTTTCGGCTGATTTCAGGGTTTTTGCCGATTTCAGATTTTTTCCGCTTACTATAGTATATGTTATTTGGACGATTTAAGGGCTCTGTTTCAAATTTTTGGTTTTTGTGTAGACTCTACGCATTTAGACTTATTTTAGGGTTTCTGGCTTAATTTAGGGTTTTAGGCCAGCTTTAGGGCTTTCTAATCAACTTTAGGGTTCTCGGCAGATTTTAGGGTTTTTCCGATGTAAGGGCTCTGGGTCAGTTTTATTGTTTTTATGTAGACTCTAGGATTTCAGACTGATTGTAGGGATTTTGGCATATTATAGGGATTTGGGCTGGTTTTACGGCTTTCGGATCAACATTAGGGCTTTTGGCTGATTTCAGTGTTTTCGGCCGATTTCAGGGTTTTTTCGTTGACTATATAGTATAGGGTATCTGGACGATTTAAGGGCTCTGGGTCAATTTTATGGTTATTCTGTAGACTCTAGGCTTTTAGACTGGATTTAGGGTTTTCAGCTTACTATGGGGTTTTAGGCCAGCTTTAAAGCTTTCGAATTAACTTTTGGGGTTTTTGCCGATTTCAAGGTTTTTGGCCGATTTCAGAGTTTTTGGCCGATTTAAGGGTTTTCAGCTGATTTCAGAGTTTTTCTGCTCACTATAGTATATGGTATTTGGACGATTTAAGGGCTCTGGGTCAATTTTATAGTTTTTATGTAGACTCTATAGGCTTTTAGACTGATTTTAGGGTTTTCGGCTTATTATAGGGTTTTAGGCCAGCTTTATGGCTTTCTGATCAATTTTTGGGCTTCTGGCCGATTTCAGGGTTTTTCCGATATTTATAGTATAGGTTGTTTGGTCAATTTAAGGGATCTGGGTCAATTTTATTGTTTTTCTGTAGACTCTAATGGCTTTTAGATTGATTTTAGTGTTTTCGGCTTATTATAGGGATTTTAGGCCGGCTTTAGGGCTTGTTGATCAACTTTAGGGCTTTTGGCCGATTTTAGGATTTTCAGCCGATTTTAGGTCTTTTCCGCTGACAATAATAAGAGCATTCGAATGATTTAAGGCCTCTGGTCAAATTTATAGTTTTTCTGTAGACTCTAGGCTTTAAGACTGATTCTAGGGTTTTCGGCTTATTATAGGGTTTGAGGGCGGCTTTTTGGTTTTTCTGTTCAACTTTTAGCCAATTTCAGGGTTTTCGGCAGATTTCAGGGTTTTTCGCTGACTACAGTATAGGGTATTTGGACGATTTAAGGGCTCTGGGTCAATTTTATGGTTTTTCTATAAACTCTAGGCTTTTAGACTGGTTTTAGGGTTTTCGTCTTATTATAGGGTTTATGGCCGGCTTTAGGGCTTTCTGATCTACTTTAGGGCATTTGGCAGATTACAGCATTTTCGGTTGATTTCAGGGTTTTCGGCCGATTTCAGATGTTTTCCGCTGACTATAGTATATGTGATTTGGACGATTTAAGGGCTCTGATTCAAATTTTTGGTTTTTCTGTAGACTCTACGCTTTTAGACTTATTTTTGGGTTTTTGGCTTAATTTAGGGTTTTATGCCAGCTTTAGGGCTTTCTGATCAACTTTAGTGTTCTCGGCCGATTTCAGGGTTTTTCAGATGTAACGGCTCTGGGTCAGTTTTATTGTTTTTCTGTAGACTCTAGGATTTCAGACTGATTGTAGGGATTTTGGCTTATTATAGGGATTTGGGCTGGTTTTACGGCTTTCGGATCAACATTAGGCTCTGGGTCAATTTTATGGTTATTCTGTTGACTATAGGCTTTTAGACTGGATTTAGGGTTTTCGGCTTATTATGGGGTTTTAGGCCAGCTTTAAAGCTTTCGAATTAACTTTTGTGGCTTTTGCCGATTTCATGGTTTTAAGCCGATTTCAGGGTTTTTGGCCGATTTGAGGGTTTTCGGCTTATTTCCAAAAATTTCGGCTCACTATAGTATAAGGTATTTGGACTATTTAAGGGCTCTAGGTCAATTTTATAGTTTTTCTGTATACTCAATAGGCTTTTAGACTGATTAGGTTTTCGGCTTTCTGATCAATTTTTGGGCTTCTGGCCGATTTCAGGGTTTTTCCGATGTTTATAGTATAGGGTATTTGGTCAATTTAAGGGATCTGGGTCAATTTTATTGTTTTTCTGTAGACTCTAATGGCTTTTACATTGATTTTAGTGTTTTCGGCTTATTATAGGGATTTTAGGCCGGCTTTAGGGATTTTTGATCAACTTTAGGGCTTTTGGCCGATTTCAGGGTTTTCGGCCGATTTTAGGGTTTTTCCACTGACAATAATAAAGGGCATTTGAATGATTTAAGGACTCCGGTCAAATTTATAGTTTTTCCGTAGACTCTAGGCTTTAAGACTGATTCTAGGGTTTTCAGCTTATTATAGGGTTTGACGGCGGCTTTATGGTTTTTCTAATAAGCTTTTTGCCAATTTCACGGTTTTCGGCAGATTTCAGGGTTTTTCCGCTGACTACAGTATAGGGTATTTGGACGATTTAAGGGTTCCGGGTCAATTTTATGGTTTTTCTGTAAACTCAAGGCTTTTACACTGATTTTAGGGTTTTCGTCTTATAATAGGGTTTTACGCCGGGTTTAGGGCTTTCTGATCAACTTTAGGGCATTTGACAGATTACAGCATTTTCGGCTGATATCAGGGTTTTCGGCCGATTTCAGATTTTTTCCGCTGGCTATAGTATATGTTATTTGGACAATTTAAGGGCTCTGTGTCAATTTTATGGTTTTTCTGTAGACTCTACGCATTTAGACTTATTTTAGGGTTTTTGGCTTAATATAGGGTTTTAGTCCAGCTTTAGGGTTTTCTGATCAACTTTAGGGTTCTCGGCGGATTTCATGGTTTTTCCGATGTAAGGGCTCTGGGTCAGTTTTATTATTTTTCTGTAGACTGTAGGATTTTAGGGATTTTGGCTTATTATAGGGATTTAGGCTGGTTTTATGGCTTTCGGATCAACATTAGGGCTTTTGGCTGATTTCAGTGTTTTCGGCCGATTTCAAGGTTTTTTCGTTGACTATAGTATAGGGTATCTGGACGATTTAAGGGCTCTGGGTCAATATTATTGTTATTCTGTAGACTCTAGGCTTTTAGACTGGATTTAGGGTTTTCGGCTTATTATGGGGTTTTAGGCCAGCTTTAAAGCTTTCGGATTAACTTTTAGGCTTTTTGCCGATTTCAGGGTTTTTGGCCGATTTTAGGGCTTTTGGCCGATTTAAGGGTTTTCGGCTGATTTCAGAGTTTTTCCGCTCACTATAGTATATGGTATTTGGACGATTTAAGGGCTCTGGGTCAATTTTATGTTTTTTCTTTAGACTCTACAGGATTTTAGACTGATGTTAGGGTTTTCGACTTATTATAGGGTTTTAGGCCAGCTTTATGGCTTTCTGGTCAATTTTTGGGCTTCTGGCCGATTTCAGGGTTTTTCCGATGTTTATAGTATAGGGTATTTGGTCAATTTAAAGGATCAGGGTCAATTTATTGTTTGTTTGTAGACTCTAATGGCGTTCAGATTAATTTTAGTGTTTTCGGTTTATTATAGGGATTTTAGGCCGACTTTAGGTTTTTCGGCTGATTTCAGGGTTTTCGGCAGATTTCAGGGTTTTTCCGCTGACTACAGTATAGTGTATTTGGACGATTTAAGGGACTTCGAGTCAATTTTTTGGTTTTTCTGTAAACTCTAGGCTTTTAGACTGATTTTAGGGTTTTCGTCTTATTATAGGGTTTTAGGCCAAGTTTAGGGCTTTCTAATCAACTTTAGGGGTCTAGGCTGATTTCAGGGTTTTTCCGATGTAAGGGCTCTGGGTCAGATTTATTGTTTTTCTGTAGACTCTTGGATTTCAGACTGATTTTAGGGATTTTGGCTTATTATAGGGATTTAGGCTGGTTTTATGGCTTTCGGATTAACATTAGGGCTTTTGGGTGATTTCATTGTTTTCGGCCGATTTCAGGGTTTTTTCATTGACTATAGGCTTTTAGACTGGATTTAGGGTTTTCGGCCTATTATGGGGTTTTCGGCCAGCTTTAAAGCTTTCGGATTAACTTTTCGGGTTATTTCCGATTTCAGGGTTTTTGGCCGATTTCAGGGTTTTCGGCTGATTTCAGAGTTTTTCCGCTCACAATAGTATATGGTATTTGGACGATTTAAGGGCTCTGGGTCAATTTTATAGTTTTTCTGTAGACTCTATAGGCTTTTAGACTGATTTTAGGGTTTTCGGCTTATTATAGGGTTATAGGCCAGCTTTATGGCTTTCTGATCAATTTTTGGGCTTCTGGCCGATTTCAGGGTTTTTTCGATGTTTATAGGATAGGGTATTTGGTCAGTTTAAGGGATCTATGTCAATTTTATTATTTTTTTGTAGACACTAATGGCTTTTAGATTGATTTTAGTGTTTCCGGCTTATTATAGGGATTTTAGGCCGGCTTTATGGCTTTTTGATCAACTTTAGGGCTTTTGGCCGATTACAGGGTTTTCGGCCGATTTTAGGGTTTTTCCGCTGACAATAATAAAGGGCATTTGAATGATTTAAGGCCTCTGGTCAAATTTATAGTTTTTCCGTAGACTCTAGGCTTTAAGTCTGATTCTAGGGTTTTCGGCTTATTATAGGGTTTGAGGGCGGCTTTATGGTTTTTGTGATCAACTGCCAATTTAAGGATTTTCGGCAGATTTCAAGGTTTTTCCGCTGACTACAGTATAGGGTATTTGTACGATCTAAGGGGCTCCGGGTCAATTTTATGGTTTTTCTGTAAACTCTAGGCTTTTAGACTGATTTTTGGGTTTTCGTCTTATTATAGGGTTTTAGGCCGGCATTAGGGTTTCCTGATCAACTTTAGGCTATTTGGCCGATTACAGCATTTTCGGCTAATTTCAGGGTTTTGGGCCGATTTCAGGGCTCTGTGTCAATTTTTTGGTTTTTCTGTAGACTCTACGCTTTTAGACTTATTTTAGGGTTTTTGGCATAATATAGGGTTTTAGGCCAGCTTTAGGGCTTTTTGATCAGCTTTAGGGTTCTCGGTCGATTTCAGGGTTTTTCCGATGTAAGGGCTTTAGGTCAGTTTTATTTTTTTTCTGTAGACTCTAGGATTTTAGACTGATTTTAGGGATTTTCGCTTATTATGGGGATATAGGCTGGTTTTATGGCTTTCGGATCAACATTAGGGCTTTTGGCTGATTTCAGTGTTTTCGGCCGATTTCAGGGTTTTTTCGTTGACTATAGTATAGGGTATCTGGACGATTTAAGGGCTCTAGGTCAATTTTATGGTTATTCTATAGACTCTAGGCTTTTAGACTGGATTTAGGGTTTTCGGCTTATTATGGGGTTCTAGGCCAGCTTTAAAGCTTTCGGATTAACTTTTGGGGTTGTGGCCGATTTCAGGGTTTTTGGCCGATTTCAGGGTTTTTGGCTGATTTCAGGGTTTTCGGCTGATTTTAGAGTTTTTCCGCTTACTATAGTATATGGTATTTGGACGATATATGACTGATTTTAGGGATTTTGGCTTATTACGGGGTGTGATGACCGGATTTTATATGATGTTTTTAGGGTCTTTTTAGTCTTTTTATTTTATTATTTTTGAGTCTCATATAGGATTTTTATTATTTTTATGTAGATTTAATATTAATTTTGCATTTTGCATATAGATTATCTTTTATTTGGTTTTTAAACTTTATTTTATATTTTTAGGAAATTTTATAGTTATTTTTTTATTTTTAGGAAATCTGGTATAGTTATCATTTTTGTCCAGGGACCAAATTGTAAAGTTTCAGGAAAGGAAGGATTAAAGTGTAAAAGTTCAAGAGTGGAGGATGAAAAGTGAAGTTTCAAGGACTTGAAGGATTGAAATTGAAGTGCTAGCAAAGAGAGGACTTAAAGTGGAAATCAAGAGTATGAAGCAACACTCTTTGATTAAGCACATGGAAAATAAGGATTAAAGGATGAGTGGAGAATTGATGGTAGTGGGAAGGAGTTTTCAAAAGTTAATTGGCCAATGAAGGCCATAATGGCCATCAACTCCTCCACCATTGAAAGGCAAATTTTTGCTATAAATAGGAGTGCTCATCCTTTGTAAAAATCACACCATTTCAGAATACAACAAGTATTCTTCTTTCCTCCTTAAGATCATTGTTCCTAGGAATTGTGGGAAGCCAAACTTGAGCTCCTATCCAGGGTAATTCAATGATTCTTTTAGCCATGCTTGGCTAACTTCTTCTTTAAGTTTTTGGGGTGTTTTAGTTTATAATTCATGTTCTAGTCTTTTTCTACATTTCTGAATAATATTTCCTTTCATGTTTTATTTCTTTGTTCTTCATTCATCTCTATGCGCAAAAGATATCTTGCTTTCTACTTATGTCATAAGGCCATTTGGTAAGTAGTAAGGGAAATAGGGAATAAAAAAGGTTATAAGTATACATTTCTTAAGGCAATTAGGATGGACGTAACTTTGTGCTGGCCCGAATTCATTCTTCATCTTCTTTTCTGGTTAACTAGATACCAAGGCTATGGATTTAGTAATTAGGAAGAAAGTTCTACATTTCTTAAGGCAATTAGGATGTAGAAATTCTAGGCTATAGCACCTGGATTTGGATTTAAAATTCAGAAATTAAGTAGGAGATTGCTAGCATGTTTTATAGACTATGTAAACCAACCCAAGAGCTTAAATTCTTATCATCTTTATTTCTTATCATTTTATGCTATTGTTTTCATCTTGTTCTAAACCAACATCAAACACATCGTTTAGTTTTTCTGCACAAGTACTAAATATTATATTAATAAGAACACCTATCCCTTGGGTTCGATCTTTTTACTACGCGATAGTCAATCGTGCACTTGCGATTTGGGTATCAGGGATATAGGCTGGTTTTATGGCTTTCGGATCAACATTAGGGCTTTTGGCTGATTTCAGTGTTTTCTGCCGATTTCAAGGTTTTTTCGTTGACTATAGTATAGGGTATCTGGACGATTTAAGGGCTCTGGGTCAATTTTATGGTTATACTGTAGACTCTAGGCTTTTAGACTGGATTTAGGGTTTTCGGCTTATTATGGGGTTCTAGGCCAGCTTTAAAGTTTTCGGATTAACTTTTGCGGTTGTGGCCGATTTATTCGGCTGATTTCAGAGTTTTTCCGCTCACTATAGTATATGGTATTTGGATGATTTAAGGGCTCTGGGTCAATTTTATAGTTTTTCTGTAGACTCTATAGGCTTTTAGACTGATTTTAGGGTTTTCGGCTTATTATAGGGTTTTAGGCCAGCTTTATGGCTTTCTGATCAATTTTTGGGCTTCTGGCCGATTTCAGGGTTTTTCCGATATTTATAGTATAGGGTATTTGGTCAATTTAAGGGATCTGGGTCAATTTTATTGTTTTTTTGTAGACTCTAATGGCTTTTAGATTGATTTTAGTGTTTTCGGCTTATTATAGGGATTTTAGGCCGGCTTTAGGGCTTGCTGATCAGCTTTAGGGCTTTTGGCCGATTTTAGGGTTTTCAGCCGATTGTAGGTCTTTTCCGCTAACAATAATAAAGGGCATTAGAATGATTTAAGGCCTCTGGTCAAATTTATAGTTTTTCCGTAGACTCTAGGCTTTAAGACTGATTCTAGGATTTTCGCCTTATTATAGGGTTTGAGGGCGGCTTTATGGTTTTTCTGATCAACTACCAATTTCAGGATTTTCGGCAGATGTCAAGGTTTTTCCGCTGACTACAGTATAGGGTATTTGGACGATCTAAGGGGCTCCGAGTCAATTTTATGGTTTTTCTGTAAACTCTAGGCTTTTAGACTGATTTTAGGGTTTTAGGCCGGCTTTAGGGCTTTCTGATCAACTTTAGGCCATTTGG
Organism: Acmispon strigosus; assembly: GCA_030819835.1. NCBI lineage: Eukaryota > Viridiplantae > Streptophyta > Magnoliopsida > Fabales > Fabaceae > Acmispon > Acmispon strigosus. Next base: position 17,442,025 of record JAUAMA010000004.1, on the reverse strand, counting down.
CAGATTACAGCATTTTCGGCTGATTTCAGGGTTTTCGCCGATAAAGGGCATTTGAAAGATTTAAGGCCTCTTGTCAAATTTATAGTTTTTCCGTTGACTCTAGGCTTTAAGACTGATTCATGGGTTTTCGGCTTATTATAGGGTTTGAGGGCGGCCTTATGGTTTTTATGATCAGCTTTTAGCCAATTTCACGGTTTTCGGCAGTTTCAGGGTTTTTCCGCTGACTAGAGGATAGGATATTTGAAAGATTTAAGGGCTCCGAGTCAAATTTATGGTTTTTCTGTAAACTCTAGGCTTTTAGATTGATTTTTGGGTTTTCGTCTTATTATTGGGTTTTAGGCCGGCTTTAGGGCTTTCTGATCAACTTTAGGGCATTTGGCAGATTACCGCATTTTCGGTTGATTTCAGGGTTTTCCGCCGATTTCAGATTTTTTCCGCTGACTATAGTATATGTTATTTGGACGATTTAGGGCTCTGTGTCAATTTTTTGGTTTTTCTGTAGACTCTACGCTTTTAGACTTGTTTTCGGTTTTTTTGCTTAATATAGGGTTTTAGGCCAGCTTTAGGGCTTTCTGATCAACTTTAGGGTTCTCGGCCGATTTCAGGGTTTTTCCGATGTAAGGGCTTTGGGTCAGTTTTATTGTTTTTCTGTAGACTCTAGGATTTCAGACTGATTTTAGGGATTTAGGCTGGTTTTACGGCTTTCGGATCAACATTAGGGGTTTTGGCTGATTTCAGTGTTTTCAGCCGATTTTAGGGTTTTTTCGTTGGCTATAGTATAGGGTATCTGGACGATTTAAGGGCTCTGGGTCAATTTTATGGTTATTCTGTAGACTCTAGGCTTTTAGACTGGATTTAGGGTTTTCGGCTTATTATGGGGTTTTAGGCCAGCTTTAAAGCTTTCAGATTAACTTTTGGGGTTTTTGCCGATTTCAGGGTTTTTGGCCGATTTGATGGTCTTCGGCTGATTTCAGAGTTTTTCTGCTCACTATAGTATATGGTATTTGGATGATTTAAGGGCTCTGGTTCAATTTTATAGTTTTCCTGTAGACTCTATAGGCTTTTAGACTGATTTTATGGTTTTCGGCTTATTATAGGGTTTTAGGCCAGCTTTATGGCTTTCTGATCAAATTTTGGGCTTCTGGCCGATTTCAGGGTCTTCCCGATGTTAATAGTATAGGGTATTTGGTCAATTTAAGGGATCTGGGTCAATTTTATTGTTTTTCTGTAGACTCTAATGGCTTTTAGATTGATTTTAGTGTTTCCGGCTTATTATAGGGATTTTAGGCCGGCTTTAGGGCTTTTTGATCAACTTTAGGGCTTTTGACCGATTACAGGGTTTTCGGCCGATTTTAGGGTTTTTTCGCTGATAATAATAAAGGGCATTTGAATGATTTAAGGCCTCCGGTCAAATTTATAGGTCTTCCGTAGACTCTAGGCTTTAAGACTGATTCTAGGGTTTTCGGCTTATTATTGGGTTTGAGGGCGGCTTTATGGTTTTTCTGATCAACTTTTTGCCAATTTCAGGGTTTTTGGCAGATTTCAAGGTTTTTTCGCTGACTACAGTATAGGGTATTTGGACGATTTAAGGGGCTCCGGGTCAATTTAATGGTTTTTCTGTAAACTCTAGGCTTTTAGACTGATTTTAGGGTTTTCGTCTTATTATAGGGTTTTTGGCCGGCTTTAGGGCTTTCTAATCAACCTTAGGGCATTTGGCAGATTACAGCATTTTCGGCTGATTTTAGGGTTTTCGGCCGATTTCAGATTTTTTCCGCTGACTATATAGTATATGTTATTTGGACGATTTAAGGGCTCTGTATCAATTTTTTTGTTTTTCTGTAGACTCTACGCTTTTAGACTTATTTTAGGGTTTTTGGCTTAATATAGGGTTTTAGGCCAGCTTTAGGGCTTTCTAATCAACTTTAGGGTTCTCGGCCGATTTCAGGGTTTTTCCGATGTAAGGGCTCTGGGTCAGTTTTCTTATTTTTCTGTAGACTCTAGGATTTCAGACTGATTTTAGGGATTTTGGCTTATTATAGGGATTTAGGCTGGTTTCATGGCTTTCGGACCAACATTAAGGCTTTTGGCTGATTTCAGTGTTTATAGGCTTTTAGACTGATTTTAGGGTTTTTGGCTTATTATGGGGTTTTAGGCCAGCTTTATGGCTTTCTGATCAATTTTTGGGCTTCTTGCCGATTTTAGGGTTTTTCCGATGTTTATAGTATAGGGTATTTGGTCAATTTAAGGGATCTAGGTCAATTTTATTGTTTTTCTATAGATTCTAATGGCTTTTATATTGATTTTATTTTTTTCGGCTTATTATAGGGATTTTAGGCTGGCTTTAGGGCTTTTGGCCGATTTCAGGGTTTTCGGCCGATTTTACGGTTTTTCCGCTGACATTAATAAAGGGCATTTGAATGATTTAAGGCCTCTGGTCAAATTTATAGTTTTTCCGTAGACTCTAGGCTTTAAGACTGATTCTAGGGTTTTCGGCTTATTATGAGGTTTGAGGGCGGCTTTATGGCTTATTCAGGGTTTTCGGCAGATTTCAGGGTTTTTCCGCTGACTACAGTATAGGGTATTTGGACGATTTAAGCGGCTACGGGTCAATTTTATGGTTTTTCTGTAAACTCTAGGCTTTTAGACTGATTTTAGGGTTTTCGTCTTATTAAAGGGTTTTAGGACGGCTTTAGGGCTTTCTGATCAACTTCAGGGCATGTGGTAGATTACAACATTTTCGGCTGATTTCAGGGTTTTCGGCCGATTTCAAATTTTTTCCGCTCACTATAGTATATGTTATATGGACGATTTAAGGGCCCTGTGTCAATTTTTTGGTTTTTCTGTAGACCGTATGCTTTTAGACTTGTTTTAGGGTTTTTGGCTTAATATAGGGTTTTAGGCCATCTTTAGGGCTTTCTGATCAACTTTAGGGTTCTCGGCCGATTTCAGGGTTTTTGCGATGTAAGGGCTCTGGGTCAGTTTTATTGTTTTTCTGTAGACTTTAGGATTTTAGACTGATTTTAGGGATTCTGGCTTATTATTGGGATTTAGGCTGGTTTTATGGCTTTCGGATCAACATTAGGGCTTTTGGCTAATTTCAGTGTTTTCGGCCGATTTCAGGGTTTTTTCGTTGACTATAGTATAGGGTATCTGGACGATTTAAGGGCTCTAGGTCAATTTTATGGTTGTTCTGTTGACTCGAGGCTTTTAGACTGGATTTCAGGGTTTTTGGCTGATTTCAGGGTTTTTGGCCGATTTCAGGGTTTTCGGCTGACAATAATAAAGGGCATTTGAATGATTTAAGGCCTCTGGTCAAATTTATAGTTTTTCTGTAGACTAGGCTTTAAGACTGATTCTAGGGTTTTCGGCTTATTATAGGGTTTGAGAGTGGCTTTATGGTTTTTCTGATCAACTTTTAGCCAATTTCAGGTTTTTCGGCAGATTTCAGGGTTTTTCCGTACACTACAGTATAGGATATTTGGACGATTTAAGGGCTCCGGGTCAATTTTATGGTTTTTCTGTAAACTCTAGGCTTTTAGACTGATTTTAGGGTTTTCGTCTTATTATAGGGTTTTAGGCCGGCTTTAGGGCTTTCTAATCAAACTTAGGGCATTTGGCAGATTACAGCATTTTCAGCCGATTTCAGGGTTTTCGGCCGATTTCAGATTATTTTCCGTTGACTATATTATATGTTATTTGGACGATTTAAGGGTTCTGTGTCAATTTTTTGGTTTTTCTGTAGACTCTACGCTTTTAGACTTATTTTAGGGATTTTGGCTTAATATAGGGTTTTAGGACAGGTTTAGGGCTTTCTGATCAACTTTAGGGTTCTCGGCCGATTTTAGGGTTCTTCCGATGTATGGGATCTGGGTCAGTTTTATTGTTTTTCTGTACACTCTAGGATTTCAGACTGATTTTAGGGATTTTAGCTGGTTATAGGGATTTAAGCTGGTTTTATGGCTTTCGGATCAACATTAGGGCTTTTGGCTGATTTCTGTGTTTTCGGCCGATTTCAGGGTTTTTTCGTTGACTATAGTATAGGGTATCTGGACGATTTAAGGGCTCTGGGTCAATTTTATGGTTATTCTGTAGACTCTAGGCTTTTAGACTCGATTTAAGGTTTTCGGCTTATTATGGGGTTTTAGGTCAGCTTTAAAGCTTTCTGATTAACTTTGGGTGTTTTTGCCGATTTCAGGGTTTTTGGCTGATTTAAGTGTTTTCAGTTGATTTCAGATTTTTTCCGCTCACTATAGTATATGGTATTTGGACGATTTAAGGGCTCTGGGTCAATTTTGTAGTTTTTCGGTAGACTCTACAGGCTTTTAGACTGATTTTAGGGTTTTCGGCTTATTATAGGGTTTTAGGCCAGCTTTATGACTTTCTGATCAATTTTTGGGCTTCTGGCCGATTTCAGGATTTTTCCGATGTTTATAGTATAGGGTATTTGGTCAATTTAAGGGATATGGGACAATTTTATTGTTTTTCTGTAGACTCTAATGTCTTTTAGATTGATTTTAGTGTTTTCGGTTTAATATAGGGATTTTAGGCCGGCTTTAGGGCTTTTTTATCAACTTTAGGGCTTTTGGCCGATTTCAGGGTTTCGACCGATTTTAGGGTTTTTCCACTGACAATAATAAAGGGCATTTGAATGATTTAAGGCCCCTGGTCAAATTTATAGTTTACGTAGACTCTAGGCTTTAAGACTGATTCTAGGGTTTTCGGCTTATTATTGGGTTTGAGGGCGGCTTTATGGTTTTTCTGATCAACTTTTAGCCAATTTCAAGGTTTTCGGCAGATTTCCGGGTTTTTCCGCTGACTACAGAATAGGGTATTTGAAAGATTTAAGGGCTCCGGGTCAAATTTATGGTTTTTCTGTAAACTCTAGGCTTTTAGACTGATTTTAGGGTTTTCGTCTTATTATGGGGTTTTAGGCCGACTTTAGGGCTTTCTGATCAACTTTAGGGCATTTGGTAGATTACAGCATTTTCGGTTGATTTCAGGATTTTCGGCCGATTTCATATTTTTTCCGCTGAATATAGTTTACGTTATTTGGACGATTTAAGGACTCTGTGTCAATTTTATGGTTTTTCTGTAGACTCTACGCTTTTAGACTTGTTTTAGGGTTTTTGGCTTAATATAGGGTTTTAGGCCAGCTTTAGGGCTTTCTAATCAACTTTAGTGTTCTCGTCCGATTTCAGGGTTTTTCCGATGTAAGGGCTTTGGGTTAGTTTTTTTTTTTTTTTTCTGTAGACTCTAGGATTTCAGACTAATTTTATGGATTTTGGCTTATTATAGGGATTTAGACTGGTTTTATGGATTTCAGATCAACATTAGGGCTTTTGGCTGATTTCAGTGTTGTAGGCCGATTTCAGGGTTTTTTCGTTGACTATATTGTATAGGGTATTTGGACGATTTAAGGGCTCTGGGTCAATTTTATGGTTATTTTGTAGATTCTAGGCTTTTAGACTGGATTTACGGTTTTCGGCTTATTATGGGGTTTTAGGCCACCTTTAAAGCTTTCGGATTAACTTTGGGGGTTTTTAACGATTTCAGGGTTTTTGGCTTATTTTAGGGTTTTTGGCCGATTTAAGGGTTTTCAGCCGATTTAAAGGTTTTTCCGCTCACTATAGTTTATGGTATTTGGACTATATCAGGGTTCTGGGTCAATTTTATAGTTTTTCTGTAGACTCTACACGCTTTTAGACTGATTATAGGGTTTTCGGCTAATTATAGGGTTTTAGGCCAGCTTTATGGCTTTTTGATCAATTTTTGGGCTTCTGGCCGATTTCAGGGTTTTTCCGATGTTTATAGTAAAGGGTATTTGGTCAATTTAAGGGATCTTGTTCAATTTTATTGTTTTTCTGTAGACTCTAATGGCTTTTAGATTGATTTTAGTGTTTTCGGCTTATTATAGGGATGTTAGGCCGGCTTTAGGGCTTCTTGATCAACTTTAGGGCTTTTGGCCGATTTCAGGGTTTTCGGCCGATTTTAGGGTTTTTTTGATGACAATAATAAAGGACATTTGAATGATTTAAGGCCCCTGGTCAAATTTATAGTTTTTCCGTAGACTCTAGTCTTTAAGACTGATTCTAAGGTTTTCAGCTTATTATTGGGTTTGAGGGCGGCTTTATGGTTTTTGTGACCAACTTATTATCGGGTTTTCAAGCTTATTGGGTTTCCGCTGACTATAGTATAGGGTATTTGGACGATTTAAGGGCTCCGGGTCAATTTTATGGTTTTTCTGTAAACTCTAGGCTTTTAGACTGATTTTAGGGTTTTCGTCTTATTATGGGGTTTTAGGCCGGCTTGAGTGCTTTCTGATCAACTTTAGGGCATTTGGCAGATTACAGCATTTTCGGCTGATTTCAGGGTTTTCGGCCGATTTCAGATTTTTTCCGCTGACTATAGTATATGTTATTTGGACGATTTAAGGGCTCTGTGTCCATTTTTTGGTTTTTATGTAGACTCTACGCTTTTAGACTTGTTTTCGGGTTTTTTGCTTAATATAGGGTTTTAGGCCAGCTTTAGGGCTTTCTGATCAACTTTAGGGTTCTCGGCCGATTTCAGGGTTTTTCCGATGTAAGGGCTCTGGGTCAGTTTTATTGTTTTTCTGTAGACTCTAGGATTTCAGACTGATTTTAGGGATTTTGGCTTATTATAGGGATTTAGGCTGGTTTTATGGCTTTCGGATCAACATTAGGGCTTTTGGCAGATTTCAGTGTTTTCGGCCGATTTCAGGGTTTTTTCGTTGACTATAGTATAGGGTATCTGGACGATTTAAGGGCTCTTGGTCAATTTTATGGTTATTCTGTAAACTCTAGCCTTTTAGACTGGATTTAGGATTTTCGACTTATTATGGGGTTTTAGGCCAGCTTTAAAGCTTTCGGATTAACTTTTGGGGTTTTTGCCGGTTTCAGCGTTTTTGGCCGATTTCATGGTTTTTGGCCGATTTAAGGGTTTTCGGCTGATTTCCGAGTTTTTCCGCTCACTATAGTATATGGTATTTGGACGATTTAAGGGCTCTGGGTCAATTTTGTAGTTTTTCTGTAGACTCTACAGGCTTTTAGACTGATTTTAGGGTTTTCGGCTTATTATAGGGTTTTAGGCCAGCTTTATGACTTTCTGATCAATTTTTGGGCTTCTGGCCGATTTCAGGGTTTTTCCGATGTTTATAGTATAGGGTATTTGGTCAATTTAAGGGATCTGGGTCAATTTTATTGTTTTTCTGTAGACTCTAATGGCTTTTAGATTGATTTTAGTGTTTTCGGCTTATTATAGGGATTTTAGGCCGGCTTTAGGGCTTTTTTATCAACTTTAGGGCTTTTGGCCGATTTCAGGGTTGTCGGCCGATTTTAGGGTTTTTCCGCTGGCAATAATAAAGGGCATTTGAATGATTTAAGGCCCCTGGTCAAATTTATAGTTTTTCCGTAGACTCTTGGCTTTAAGACTGATTCTAGGGTTTTTGGCTTATTATTGGGTTTGAGGGCGGCTTTATGGTTTTTCTGATCAACTTTTAGCCAATTTCAGGGTTTTCGGCAGATTTCAGGGTTTTTCCGCTGACTACCGTATATGGTATTTGACGATTTAAGGGCTCCGGGTCAATTTTATGGTTTTTCTGTAAACTCTAGGTTATTAGACTGATTTTAGGGTTTTCGTCTTATTGGGTTTTAGGCCGGCTTTAGGGCTTTCGGATCAACTTTAGGGCATTTGGCATATTACAGCATTTTTGGCTGATTTCAGGGTTTTCGGCCGATTTCAGATTTTTTCCGCTGACAATAGTATATGTTATTTGGACGATTTAAGGGCTCTGTATCAATTTTTTGGTTTTTCGGCTGATCTCTTTATCTTGCACAATTTTTTTAATTATCTACAGTGCTTGTTGCGTACGGCCTATTCAATACATATCTTCATTACTCAATCATCAATGCTTGCTTGCTAGTTCCTTTATCGTTCAATATTTTTTTTATAATGCCAAAGGGGGAGAAGAATTAGGAAAAGAAGAATTTAGCAGAAGCATTTAGCAGCACATCAATCTAAGGTGAACTTATGTAGGCTGATATAAATTAAGGAAAGAAGAATTAAGAATAAATAAAGACTAAATAGCATCAGATTTAGGGCGAGCGAAGGTGAGCTTACTTAGGCAAACATCACTATCTAGGAATATCCAACTTAGGGGGAGCAAAGGTAAGAAAACTCAACAAATCAAACTCGTCCGCCTAAAAACTCGGAAGAAAATGCTTAATTACTTAAAAGAGCGATCATGTTTTTCTAACATACTGCAATACTCTGAAGAAAAACTATTATCTGCAAAATAACAAAATGCTTAATTAAATCTTTAAATAAACCTTTTCCGAAGAAATTTTCATTATCAAAGATGAAGTTCCTAACAAATAATTAAATGAATTATTATGTTTTGATAATTAACAATTTCTTTAAGATTTAATGACGTCAAAGATGAAGTTCCTAACATAGTGAAAATTATCATGTACAGGAATAACCATTTCTGAAAGGAATGAATAAACATCATAGCCTCATCAAGAGAACCAGTCCATCAGAAGAGTTCGTCCGGTCACCTCGAAGGAAACGGTGTCAAAGATATACGAAGGAAAGCATTCTCGTATGAGAAAGTCCGGTGGCTCAAGAAAGGAAGACATTCAAGTACAAGATAGTCCGGTGACTCAAGAGAGATAAATCAACAGCCTCAAATGACCAGCATCTTCTCTCATGGTCACTTGATCGAAATCTGCACACTCAAGTCAAAGTCTACTTGAAGCAGCTGAATCAGTCCGCTACCTAAATCTACAAAGATTAAATTGGAAGACTGCGTCGCTCAAAGGTGAAAGAGTATGACAACGTATGAAGAAACACCTTCTGCCTCGAAGCTTCTCAAGCATCATATAAAGAAGTTGTGAATCAACTCTCTCAGATGGAGAACTTCAGTGGAAACAAATAAGAGGAAAGGATTCAGTTCTCTAAGACAAGAATATTCTGTTCCTTAAAGAAGAACTGACTGAAGGAAGTTCGTCTGCCGATGCAAGCCACTCAGCGGCGGAATCTCAAGCACTAGATGGTAACTCCGTCCGCTCAAGTATCAATTGCGCCAAAGGGACAAAGATCAAGAAATGTGCTTCTCGAAGATATTAGGTTACCAGGAGCATTAAAGAAATTATTCTCCTCCTCCTGAGTAATTGCTTCTTGGATCAAAGACATCTACCTCGTCTGCACATTTATTAAGGTACTGGCAATCACAGAAAGAAAGAAGGGACACAATTAATTAAATACTTCCTGGTCCCAATGCTTTTCTGCTTTTCCTCAAATCAAGCTGACATCGCGAAATCAACGGCAAGAATCTCTGAGCATCGTACACTCTCAACGGTCGAAATTCAAAATATCTGACCAAAACACGTGATGAGTGTTAGCTGTCAAGCACTGGGGTAAAATGGTCAAAACATCTCCACCGCTGGATCTTCACTTTATATTCAGAGAAACTAGCTCAAGATCACTCGCTCAGCATGGAGCCAGACGACATCAACCCAGACGTATTGATGATTCTCAGATCATATCTTACGCTTGCAGAGAAACCTCAGATCGTGACTTACGCCTGCTGAGAGATGCAGAACTAGCCGTTATGTGCTGCCTGGAGAGGACGAAGCACTTCGGGCAGGTTTTCTCTCCTCCTGTGAGGATTTCAACTGAAGATATATATAGAGAACCCTGCTTCCGTAGCAACTTGACGACTAGAACTAAATTGTACACATCTCAATCTAGTTCGTCCAAAAGACCAAGGCAATCTTGGTTTCAACTCAGGAAACTTCAAGTCATATCACAACCTGAGTTGAGTTGCTTATGTGTGTGGAAAACTTACAGAGTTTAACTCTCATCATATCCCACACACATAACTTAAAACAGAGATCAGCTTGCTTATGATCTCTCTGTTTTATAAGCTTCATTTCTTCTACCCACTCTTATCAGAAGAGAATTTTGTAGAAAAGAAAAACCCTGAAAAAGGTGTCAGGAGAAGTCCTGTATAATACTTGTAAGGAGAAGTCCTGATAATACTTGTAAGGAGGAGTCCTAACAATACTTGTAAGGAGAAGTCCTTCTAATACTTGATAGGAGAAGTCCTTAGAATACTTGTTGGGAGAAGTCCCTGATAATACTTGTACTATTTGTTTAAATAGTGAAAATCTTGGTGAAGCCAAGGACTGGACGTAGCCCTGTCGATTATGGGGGTGAACCAGGATAAAAACCATGTGTGTTTTATTTTCTTGTTATATTTCTTTTCCAGCTGCACGCTTATTCATGCTTTCATAACTAATAAATTATTTTGAAAACAAGTAATCAGTTTTCAGAATCCACTAAATGAATTTCATGCATTCTTACATATTTTCAAGAATATCTTATGATAAATATAAATGAATACTAATAGATGATTAACATACAACTCTTTAGAAAAGAAACTAAAAAATTGGGTCACACAATTCAAACCCCCCCTTTCTTGTGTGTTTCTTGAACCTACAATTGGTATCAGAGCATAACCACTCTGAAAAGCACTAACATCTTCACAGATGCAGAGTACAAAGATCTATGGAAGTATATGTTCTCCTTGAACAAACGCAACCATGATCCACATAACAGTGCAGGAAGAACATATCAAAGAAACCAAACCAAGAAAGGAGTGTACCAACTAAAGATAGATAGTTGCAGATGAATTGAGAAAACGCAAAGAAATTTATGCTCATCCAAGAAGAAGAAGCAAATGAAGAATCCTATTCTTGCAAGCATCAGAAGGAGCACCTAACAAATTCTTTGCAAAAAGTTTGATGGACCATGTAACTACAAGAAACGTAAATGAGGTAACCCTGATCTCATAATTATCAAACTTTACTCATTTCTTTTTCTGCTCTAAGTTAATTAGAATTAGTGACATATTAAATATGTTAAAGAAAGGAGAAACTGAAAATTTTGTTCCCTGAATATAAGCAACATCTATATATTATGTCAAATTCACATCCATTTTGAAAGGAACAAAAATTTCTATTGATATTCAAACTTACATGAGCTATGTTATTTAAACACCGGCATAGACATCTAATAACCTTACGTGCATACATACTGATATATATATATATATATATATATATATATATATATGTGCATATATATTCAAGCCTTGAAGATCTATCCTACTTCAAGTATGTCACTCAAACACCGGTGCTTACACTCTTGTAAGTAGCAAACTAATCCACTGGAACCAACTAAAATTCGGGTACCACAAAAGTACACAACAACTTCTGCTGCAGGAACTCACAGTGAAGAAACTCACTACAATGATAGTCAACAGAAACTGATCTAACATGGAGGCCAAGAGAAGAAAATGAAAGAGCCTACTGGACAACACAAAGCACGTGTCATAGAAAGAAGCGTGCCCGCAATGAAGAAATGGTCCCACTGAGTAAATGACGAAAAATGATCAAGAAGGTGAATCCTAGTGAAGGACTCAAAACCATTACCAAAATTGACGTCTATCATCAAGAGTTATCAAAGTAAGAGGAAATCATCGTCTGGTGGTTAATCAAAAAACATTCAAAGTGAGAACGTCTAAGGCCCACTCGAAAGGACGCTACTCAAATAGTCCGTTTGGGGCCACAGGTAAATAGCTGTATCGTTCCACTTGATAAAAGCGTCCGCAACACGCATTAAATCCTCAACTGCCATAACTGCACATTTTTCTATTATTACTTAATACGCATGTGATACCCGATATCTCACATCAAATGCAAAGGCAATCATTTCTTCCCACTAAACGAGTAAAACTGTCCGCCTTCCAATCAACCTTAACAAAAGATTTTGAGAGTGTACAACTCACTCACTTGCATCTCAGAACCCTTGCTATTCTCTGCTTGTATTCTCTAACCTCTCTCTGCAGATTTCTCAAATGGCACCAAAGAAGCAAACTGCTGCCAAGCCAACACTCACTCAGGCACAAGAAGCTATTCTTGAATTGAGAAAGAAGAATCTTGAAGCTAATCGTCGTGAACAAGTCTCGAAGATTGGGGCTCAAAAGTTCTCTGACCTAGGTGAAAGGGATCTGGTTTCACCAAGATATCTTGAGCTAAATCGTTTCCAGTATGCCAAGGTAGCCGGACTGAGTCATGTATTATTCCAAGACTGGGAACAACTCATGAAATTTTTTGGTTAGACTCTACGCTTTTAGACTTGTTTTTGGGTTTTTGGCTTAACATAGGGTTTTAGGCCAGCTTTAGGGCTTTCTGATCAACTTTAGGGTTCTCGACCGATTTCAGGGTTTTTCCGATGTAACGGCTCAGGGTCAGTTTTATTGTTTTTTTATAGACTCTAGGATTTCAGACTGATTTTAGGGATTTTGGCTTATTATAGGGATTTAGGCTGGTTTTATGGCTTTCGGATCAACATTAGGGCTTTTGGTTGATTTCAATGTTTTCGGCCGATTTCAGGGTTTTTCCGTTGACTATAGTATAGGGTATGTGGACGATTTAAGGGCTCTTGGTCAATTTTATGGTTATTTTGTAGACTCTAGGCTTTTAGACTGGAATTAGGGTTTTCAGCTTATTATGGGGTTTTAGGCCAGCTTTAAAGCTTTCGGATTAACTTTTGGGGTTTTGCCGATTTCAGGGGTTTTGGCCGATTTAAGGGTTTTTAGCTGATTTCAGAGTTTTTCCGCTCACTATAGTATATGGTATTTCGACGATTTAAGGGCTCTGGGTCAATTTTATAGTTTTTCTGTAGACTCTATAGGCTTATAGACTAATTTTAGAGTTTTCGTCTTAATATAGGGTTTTAGGCCAGCTTTATGGCTTTCTGATCAATTTTTGGGCTACTGGCCGATTTCAGTGTTTTTCCGATGTTTATAGTATAGGGTATTTGGTCAATTTAAGGGGTCTGGGTCAATTTTATTGTTTTTCAATAGACTCTAATGGCTTTTAGATTGATTTTAGTGTTTCCGGCTTATTATAGGGATTTTAGGCCGGCTTTAGGGCTTTTTGATCAACTTTAGGGCTTTTGGCCGATTTCAGGGTTTTCGACCGATTTTGGGGTTTTTCTGCTGACAATAATAAAGGGCATTTGAATGATTTATGGCCTCTGGTCAAATTTATAGTTTTTCTGTAGACTCTAGGCTTTAAGGCTGATTCTAGGGTCTTCGGCTTATTATAGGTTTGGAGGGCGGCTTTATGGTTTTTCTGATCAACTTTTAGCCAATTTCAGGGTTTTCGGCAGATTTCAGGGTTTTTCCACTGACTACAGTATCGGGTATTTGGACAATTTAAGGGCTCCGGGTCAATTTTATGAGTTTTCTGTAAACTCTAGCCTTTTAGACTAATTTTAGGTTTTTTTTTTTCTTATTATAGGGTTTTGGGCCGGCTTTAGGGCTTTCTGATCAACTTTAGGGCATTTGGCAGATTACAGCATTTTGGGCTGATTTCACGGTTTTCGGCCGATTTCAGATTTTTTCCGCCGACTATAGTATATGTTATTTGGACGATTTAAGGGCCCTGTGTCAATTTTTTGGTTTTTCTGTAGACTCTACGCTTTTAGACTTATTTTAGGGTGTTTGGCTTTATATAGGGTTTTAGGCCAGCTTTAGGGCTTTCTGATCAACTTTAGGGTTCTCGGCCAATTTCAGGGTTTTTTCGATGTAAGGGCTCTGGGTCAGTTTTATTGTTTTTCTGTAGACTCTAATGGCTTTTAGATTGATTTTAGTGTTTTCGGCTTATTATAGGGATTTTAGGCCGGCTTTAGGGCTTTTTGATCAACTTTAGGGCTTTTGGCCGATTTCAGGGTTTTTGAACGATTTTAGGGTTTTTCCACTAACAATAATAAAGGGCATTTGAATGATTTAAGGCCTCTGATCAAATTTATAGTTTTTCCTTAAACTCTAGGCTTTAAGATTGATTCTAGGGTTTTCGTCTTATTATAGGGTTTATGGGCGGCTTTATGGTTTTTGTGATCAACTTTTAGCCAATTTCAGGGTTTTTCCGCTGACTGTATAGGGTATTTGAACGATTTAAGGGCTCCGGTCAAATTTATGGTTTTTCTGTAAACTCTAGGCTTTTAGGCTAATTTTAGGGTTTTCGTCTTATTATGGGGTTTCAGGCCGGCTTTCGGGCTTTCTGATCAACTTTAGGGCATTTGGTAGATTACAGAATTTTCAGCTTATTTCACGGTTTTCGGCCGATTTCAGATTTTTTCCGCTGACTATAGTATATGTTATTTGGACGATTTAAGGGCTCTGTGTCTATTTTTTGGTTTTTATGTAGACTCTACGCTTTTAGACTTATTTTAGGGTTTTTGGCTTAGTATAGGGTTTTAGGCCCGATTTAAGGCTTTCTGATCAACTTTAGGGTTCTCGGCCGATTTCAGGGTTTTTCCGATGTAAGGGCTCTGAGTCTGTTTTATTGTTTTTCTGTAGACTCTAGGATTTCAGACTGATTTTCAGGATTTTGGCTTATTATAGGGATTTAGGCTGGTTTTATGGCTTTCAGATCAACATTAGGGCTTTTGGCTGATTTCAGTGTTTTCGGCCGATTTCAAGGTTTTTTCGTTGACTATATAGTATAGGGTTTCTGGATGATTTCAGGGCTCTAGGTTAATTTTATGGTTATTCTGTAGACTCTAGGCTTTTAGACTTGATTTAGGGTTTTGGGCTTATTATGGGGTTTTAGGCCAGCTTTAAAGCTTTCGGATTAACTTTTGGGGTTTTTGCCAATTTTAGGGTTTTTGGCCGATTTCAGGGTTTTCGGCTGATTTCAGAGTTTTTCCGCTCACTAAAGTATAGTATTTGGAAGATTTAAGGGCTCTGGGTCAATTTTATGGTTTTTCTGTTGACTCTATAGGCTTTTAGACTGATTTTAGGGTTTTCGGCTTATTATACGGTTTTAGGCCAGCTTTATGGCTTTCTGATCAATTTTTGGGCTCCTGGCCGATTTCAGGGTTTTTCTGATGTTTATAGTATAGGGTATTTGGTAAATTTAAGGGATCTGGGTCAATTTTATTGTTTTTCTCTAGACTCTAATTGCTTTTAGATTGATTTTAGTGTTTTCGGCTTATTATAGAGATTTTAGGCCGGCATTAGGGCTTTTTGATCAACTTTAGGGCTTTCGGCCGATTTTAGGGTTTTTCCGCTGACAAATAATAAAGGGCATTTGAATGATTTGAGGCCTCTGGTCAAATTTATAGTTTTTCCATAGACTCTAGGCTTTAAGACTGATTCTAGGGTTTGAGGGCGGCTTTATGGTTATTATAGGCTTTGAGGGCGGCTTTATGGTTTTTCTGATCAACTTTTAGCCAATTTCAGGGTTTTCAGCAGATTTCAGGGTTTTTCCACTGACTACAGTTTAGGGTATTTGGACGATTTAAGGGCTCCGGGTCAATTTTATGGTTTTTCTGCAAACTCTAGGCTTTTAGACTGATATTAGGGTTTTCGTCTTATTATAGGGTTTTCGGCCGATTTCAGATTTTTTCCGCTGACATAGTATATGTTATTTGGACGATTTAAGGGCTTTGTGTCACATTTTTTGTTTTTATGTAGAATCTACGCTTTTAGACTTATTCTAGGGTTTTCAGATTATTGTAGGGTTATAGGGCGGCTTTATGGTTTTTCTGATCAACTTTTAGCCAATTTCAGGGTTTTCGGAAGACTTCAGGGTTTTTCCGCTGACTACAGTATACGGTATTTAGACGATTTAAGGGGCTACGGGTCAATTTTAGGGTTCTTCTTTAAACTCTAGGCTTTTAGACTGAATTTAGGGTTTTCGTCTTATTATAGGGTTTTAGGCCAGCTTTAGGGCTTTCTGATCAACTTTAGGGCATTTGGCAGATTACAGCATTTTCGGCTGATTTCAGGGTTTTCGGCCGATTTCAGATTTTTTCAGCTGACTATAGTATATTTTATTTGGACGATTTAAGGGCTGTGTGTCAATTTTTTGGTTTTTCTGTAGACTATACGCTTTTAGACTTATTTTAGGGTTTTGGGCTTAATATAGGGTTTTAGGCCAGCTTTATGGCTTTCTGATCAACTTTAGGGTTCTCGACCGATTTCTGGGTTTTTCCGATGTAAGGGCTCTGGGTCAATTTTATAGTTTTTCTGTAGACTCTATAGGCTTTTAGACTGTTTTTAGGGTTTTCGGCTTATTAAAGGGTTTTAGGCCAACTTTATTGCTTTCTGATCAAATTTTGGGATTCTGGCCGATTTCAGGGTTTTTCCGATGTTTATATTATAGGGTATTTGGTCAATTTAAGGGATCTGGGTCAATTTTATTGTTTTTCTGTAGAATATAATGGCTTTTAGATTGATTTTAGTGTTTTCGGCTTCTGATAGGGATTTTAGGACAGCTTTAGGGCTTGTTGATCAACTTTAGGGCTTTTGGCCGATTTCAGGGTTTTCGGCCGTTTTTAGGGTTTTTCCGTTGACAATAAAAAATTGCATTTGAATGATTTAAGGCCTCTGGTCAAATTTGTAGTTTTTGCTTAGACTCTTGGCTTTAAGACTGATTCTAGGGTTTTCCGCTTATTATAGGGTTTGAGGGCGGCTTTATGGTTCCGCTGACTACATTATAGTGTATTTGGACGATTTAAGGGCTCTGGGTCAATTTTATGGTTTTTCTGTAAACTCTAGGCTTTTAGACTGATTTTAGGGTTTTCGTCTTATTATAGGGTTTTAGGCCGGCTTTAGGGCTTTCTGGTCAACTTTAGGGCATTTGGCAGATTACAGCATTTTTGGCTGATTTCAGGGTTTTCGGCACGATTTCAAATTTTTTTCCGTTGACTATATAGTATATGTTATTTGGACGATTTAAGGGCTCTGTGTCAATTTTTTGGCTTAATATAGGGTTTTAGGCCAGCTTAAGGGCTTTCTGATCAACTTTAGGGTTCTCGGCCGATTTCTGGGCTTTTCCGATGTAAGGGCTCTGGGTCAGTTTTATTGTTTTTCTGTAGACTCTAGGATTTCAGACAAATTTTAGGGATTTTGGCTGGTTTTATGGCATTCGGATCAACACTAGGGTTTTGGCTGATTTCAGTGTTTTCGGCCGATTTCAGGGTTTTTTCGTTGACTAGTATAGGGTATCTGGACGATTTAAGGGCTCTGGGTCAATTTTATGGTTATTCTGTACACTCTAGGCTTTTAGATTGGATTTATGGTTTTCGGCTTATTATGGGGTTTTAGGCCAGCTTTAAAGCTTTCGGATTAACTTTTGGGGTTTTTGCCGATTTTAGGGTTTTTGGCCGATTTCAGGGTTTTTGCCAATTTAAGGGTTTTCGGCTTATTTCAGAGTTTTTCCGCTCACTATAGTATATGGTATTTGGACGATGTAAGGGCTCTGGGTCAATTTTATAGTTTTTCTATAGACTCTATAGGCTTTTAGACTGATTTTACGGTTTTATGTTAGCTTTATGGCTTTCTGAACAATTTTTGGGCTTCTGGCTGATTTCAGAGTTCTTTCGATGTTTATCGTATAGGGTATTTGGTCAATTTAAGGGATCTGGGTCAATTTTATTGTTTTTCTGTAGACTCTAATGGCTTTTAGATTTATTTTAGTGTTTTTGGCTTATTATAGGGATTTTAGGCCGTCTTTAGGGCTTTTTGATCAACTTTAGGGCTTTTGGCCGATTTCAAGGTTTTCGGCCGATTTTAGGGTTTTTCCGCTGATAATGATAAAGGGCATTTGAATGATTTAAGGCCTCTGGTCAAATTTATAGTTTTTCCGTAGACTCTAGGCTTTAAGACTGATTCTAGGGTTTTCGGCTTATTATAGGGTTTGAGGGCGGCTTTATGGTTTTTATGATCAACTTTTAGCCAATTTCAGGGTTTTCGGTAGATTTCAGGGTTTTTCCGCTGACTACAGTATAGGGTATTTGGACGATTTTAGGGCTCCGGGTCAATTTTTTGGTTTTTCTGTAAACTCTAGACTTTTAGACTTATTTTAGGGTTTTTGGCTTAATATAGGGTTTTAGGCCAGCTTTAGGGCTTTCTGATCAAAATTTTGGGTTCTCGGCCGATTTCATGGTTTTTCCGATGTAAGGGCTCTGGGTAAGTTTTATTGTTTTTATGAATACTCTAGGATTTCAGACTGAGTTTAGGGATTTTGGCTTATTATTGGGATTTAGGCTGGTTTTATTGCTTTCGGATCAACATTAGGGCTTTTGGCTGATTTCAGTGTTTTCGGACGATTCAGGGTTTTTTTGTTGACTATAGTATAGGGTATCTGGACGATTTAAGGGCGCTGGGTCAATTTTATGGTTATTTTGTAGACTCTAGGCTTTTAGACTGGATTTAGGGTTTTCGGCTTATTATGGGGTTTTAGGCCAGCTTTAAAGCTTTCGGATTAACTTTTGGGGTGTTTGCCGATTTCAGGGTTTTCGGCCGATTTAAGTGTTTTCGGCTGATTTCAGAGTTTTTCTGCTCACTATAGTATATGGTATTTGGACGATTTAAGGGCCCTGGGTCAATTTTATAGTTTTTCTGTAGACTCTATTGGCTTTGAGACTGATTTTAGGGTTTTCGGCTTATTATAGGGTTTTAGGCCAGCTTGGTGGCTTTCTGATCAATTTTTGGGCTTCTGGCCGATTTCAAGGTCTTTCTGATGTTTATAGTATAGGGTATTTGATCAATTTAAGGGATCTGGGTCAATTTTATATTTTTTCTTTAGACTCTACAGGCTTTTAGACTGATTTTAGGGTTTTTGGCTTATTATAGGGTTTTAGGCCAGCTGTATGGCTTTCTCATCAATTTTTGGGCTTCTGGCCGATTTCAGGGTTTTTTCGATCTTTATAGTATAGGGTATTTGGTCAATTTAAGGGATCTGGGTCAATTTTATTGTTTTTCAGTAAACTCTAATGGCTTTTTGATTGATTTTAGTGTTTTCGTCTTATTATTGAATTTTGGGCCGGCTTTAGGGCTTTCTGATCAACTTTAGGGCATTTGGCAGATTAAAGCATTTTTGGCTGATTTCAGGGTTTTCAGCCGATTTTAGATTTTTTCCGCTAACCATAGTATATGTTATTTGGACGATTTAAGGACTCTGTATCAATTTTTTTGTTTTTCTGTAGACTCTACGCTTTTAGACTTATTTTAGGGTTTTTGGCTTAATATAGGGTTTTAGGCCAGCTTTAGGGCTTTCTGATCAACATTTTGGGTTCTCGGCCGATTTCATGGTTTTTCCGATGTAAGGGCTCTGGGTAAGTTTTGTTGTTTTTCTGTAGACTCTAGGATTTCAGACTGAGTTTAGGGATTTTGGCTTATTATAGGGATTTAGGCTGGTTTTATGGCTTTCAGATCAACATTAGGGCTTTTGGCTGATTTCAGAGTTTTCGGACGATTTCAGGGTTTTTTCGTTGACTATAGTATACGGTATTTGGACGATTTATGGGCTTTGGGTCAATTTTATGGTTATTCTGTAGACTCTAGGATTTTAGACTAGATTTAGGGTTTTCGGCTTATTATGGGGTTTTAGGCCAGCTTTAAAGCTTTCGGATGAACTTTTGGGATTTTTTCCGATTTCAGGGTTTTTGGCCAGTTTAAGGGTTTTCCGCTGATTTCAAAGTTTTTCCGCTCACTATAGTATATGGTATTTGGACGATTTAAGGGCTCTGTGTCAATTTTATAGTTTTTCTGTAGACTCTATAGGCTTTTAGACTGATTTTAGGGTTTTCGGCATATTATAGGGTTTTAGGCCAGCTTTATGGCTTTCTCATCAATTTTTGGGCTTCTGGCCGATTTCAAGGTCTTTCTGATGTTTATAGTATAGGGTATTTGATCAATTTAAGGGATCTGGGTCAATTTTATGGTTTTTCTGTAGACCCTAATGGCTTTTAGATTGATTTTAGTGTTTTCGGCTTATTATAGGGATTTTAGGCTGGCTTTAGGGCTTTTTGATCAACTTTAGGGCTTTTGGCCGATTTCAGGGTTTTCGGCCGATTTTAGGGTTTTTCCGCTGGCAATAATAAGGGTATTTGAATGATTTAAGGCCTCTGGTCAAATTTACAGTTTTTCCGTATACTCTAGGCTTTAAGACTGATTCTAGGGTTTTCGGCTTATTATAAGATTTGAGGGCGGCTTTATGGTTTTTCTGATAAACTTTTAGCCAAATTCAGGGTTTTCAGCAGATTTCAGGGTTTTTCCGCTGACTACAGTATAGGGTATTTGGACGATTTAAGGGCTTCGGGTCAATTTTATGATTTTTCTGTAAACTCTAGGCTTTTATACTGATTTTAGGGTTTTCGTCTTATTATGGGGTTTTAGGCCGACTTTAGGGCTTCCTGATCAACTTTAGGGCATTTGGCAGATTGCAGCATTTTCGGCCGATTTCAGTAGTATATGTTATTTGGACGATTTAAGAGCTCTGTGTCAATTTTTTGGTTTTTATGTAGACTCTACGCTATTAAACTGATTTCAGGGTTTTCGGCTGATTTTAGTCTTTTTCCGATGTTTATAGTATAGGGTATTTGGTCAATTAAAGGGATCTGGGTCAATTTTATTGTTTTTCTGTAGACTCTAAAGGCTTTTAGATTGATTTTAGTGTTTTCGGCTTATTATAGAGATTTTAAGCCGGCTTTAGGGCTTTTTGATCAACTTTAGGGCTTTTGGCCGATTTCTGGGTTTTCGGCCGATTTTAGGGTTTTTTCGCTGACAATAATAAAGGGCATTTAAATGATTTAAGGCCTCTGGTAAAATTATTAGTTTTTTGAGGGCGGCTTTATGGTTTTTCTGATCAACTTTTAGCCAATTTCAGGATTTTCGGGAGATTTCAAGGTTTTTCCGCTGACTACAGTATAGGGTATTTGGACGATCTAAGGGACTCCGGGTCAATTTTATGGTTTTTCTGTAAACTCTAAGCTTTTAGAATGATTTTAGGGTTTTCGACTTATTATAGGGTTTTAGGCCGGCTTTAGGGCTTTCTGATCAACTTTAGGGCATTTGGCACATTACAGCATTTTCGGCGGATTTCAGTGTTTTCGGCCGATTTCAGATTTTTTCCGCTGACTATAGTATATTTTATTTGGACGATTTAAGGGCTCTGTGTCAATTTTTTGGTTTTTCTGTAGACTCTACGCTTTTAGACTTATTTTAGGGTTTTTGGCTTAATATAGGGTTTTAGGCCAGCTATAGGGCTTTCTGGTCAACTTTAGGGTTCCCGGCCGATTTCAGGGTTTTTCCGATGAAAGGGCTCTGGGTTAGTTTTGTTGTTTTTTGTAGACTCTAGGATTTCAGATTGATTTTACGGATTTTGGTTTATTATAGGGATTTAGGCTGGTGTTATGGCTTTCGGATCATCATTAGGGCTTTTGGCATATTTCAGGGTTTTCGGCCGATTTCAGGGTTTTTTCGTTGACTATAGTATAGGACATCTAGACGATTTAAGGGCTCGAGGTCAATTTTATGGTTATTCTGTAGACTCTAGGCTTTTAGACTGGATTTATGGTTTTCGGCTTATTATGGGGTTTTAGGCCAGCTTTAAAGCTTTCAGATTATATTTTGGGGTTTTTGGCCGATTTCAGTGTTTTTGGCCGATTTAAGGGTTTGCGGCTGATTTCAGAGTTTTTCCGCTCACTATAGTATATGGTATTTGGACGATTTAAGGGCCCTGGGTCAATTTTATATTTTTTCTGCAGACTCTATAGGCTTTTAGACTGATTTTAGGGTTTTTGGACTATTATAGGGTTTTACACTAGCTTTATGGCTTTCTGATCAATTTTTGGGCTTCTGGCCGATTTCAGGGTTTTTCCGATGTTTATAGAATAGGGTATTTGGTCAATTTAAGGGATCTGGGTCAATTTTATTGTTTTTGTGTAGACTCTAATGGCTTTTAGATTGATTTTAGTGTTTCCGGCTTATTATAGGGATTTTAGGCCGGCTTTAGGGCTTTTTGATCAACTCTAGGGATTTTGACCGATTACAGGGTTTTCGGCCGATTTTTGGGTTTTTTCGCTGTCAATAATAAAGGGCATTTGAATGATTTAAGGCCTCTGGTCAAATTTATAGGTTTTCCGTATACTCTAGGCTTTAAGTCTGATTCTAGGGTTTTTCGGCTCATTATAGGGTTTGAGGGCGGCTTTATGGTTTTTCTGATCAAGTTTTAGCTAATTTCAGGATTTTCGGAAGATTTCAAGGTTTTTACGCTGACTACAGTATAGGGTATTTGGACGATTTAAGGGGCTACGGGTCAATTTTATGGTTTTTCTGAAAACTCTAGGCTTTTAGATTGATTTTAGGGTTTTCATCTTATTATAGGGTTTTAGGCCGGATTTAGGGCTTTCTAATCAACTTTAGGGCATTTGGCAGATAACAGCATTTTCGGTTGATTTCAGGGTTTTCGGCCGATTTCAGAATTTTTCCGCTGACTATAGTATATGTTATTTGGACGATTTAAGGGCTCTGTGTCAATTTTTTGGTTTTTCTGTAGACTCCACGCTTTAAGACTTATTTTAGGGTTTTTGGCTTAATATAGGGTTTTAGGCCAGCTTTACGGATTTCAAATCAGTTTTATTGTTTTTCTGTAGACTCTAGGATTTCTGACTGATTTTAGGGATTTTGTCTTATTATAGGGATTTAGGCTGGTTTTATGACTTTCGGATCAACATTAGGGCTTTAGGCTGATTTCAGTGTTTTCGGCCGATTTCAGGGTTTTTTTGTTGACTATAGTATAGTGTATATCGACGATTTAAGGGCTCTTGGTCAATTTTATGGTTATTTTGTAGACTCTAGGCTTTTAGACTGGATTTAGGGTTTTCAGCTTATTATGGGGTTTTAGGCCAGCTTTGAAGCTTCCGGATCAACTTTTAGGGTTTTCGGCTGATTTCAGAGTTTTTCCGCTCACTATAGTATATGGTATTTGGACGATTTAAGGGCTCTGGGTCAATTTTATAGTTTTTCTGTAGACTCTATAGGCTTTTAGACTGATTTTAGGGTTTTCGGCTTATTATAGGGTTTTAGGCCAGCTTTATGGCTTTCTAATCAATTTTTGGGCTTCTGGCCGATTTCAGGGTTTTTCCGATGTTTATAGTATAGGGTATTTGGTCAATTTAAGGGATCTGGGTCAATTTTATTGTTTTTCTGTAGACTCTAATGGCTTTTAGATTGATTTTAGTGTTTTCGGCCTATAATAGGGATTTTAGGCCGGCTTTAGGGCTTTTTGATCAACTTTAGGGCTTTTGGCCGATTTCAGGGTTTTCGGCTGATTTTAGGGTTTTTTCGCTGACAATAATAAAGGGAATTTGAATGATTTAAGGCCTGTGGTCAAATTTATAGTTTTTCCGTAGACTCTAGGCTGTAAGACTGATTCTAGGGTTTTCGGCTTATTATAGGGTTTGAGGGCGGCTTTATGGTTTTTATGAACAACTTTTAGCCAATTTCAGGGTTTTCGGCAGATTTCAGGCTTTTCCGCTGACTACAGGTATAGGGTATTTGGACGATTTAAGGGCTCTAGGTCAATTTTATGGTTTTTCTGTAAACTCTAGGCTTTTAGAATGATTTTAGGGTTTTCGTCTTATTATAGGGTTTTAGGCCGGCTTTAGGGATTTTTGATCAACTTTAGGGCATTTGGCAGATTACAGCATTTTCGGCTGATTTCAGGGTTTTCGGCCGATTTCAGATTTTTTCCGCTGACTATAGTATATGTTATTTGGACGATTTAAGGGCTTTGTGTCCATTTTTTGGATTTTCTGTAGACTCTACGCTTTTAGAATTATTTTAGGGTTTTTTCGCTTAATATAGGGTTTTAGGCCAGCTTTAGGGCTTTCTGATCAACTTTAGGGTTCTCGGCCGATTTCAAGGTTTTTCCGATGTAAGGGCTCCGGGTCAAATTTATTGTTTTTTTGTAGACTCTAGGATTTCAGAATGATTTTAGGGACTTTGGCTTATTATAGGGATTTAGGCTGGTTTTATGGCTTTCAGATCAACATTAGGGCTTTTGGCTGATTTTAGTGTTTTCGGCCGATTTCAGGGTTTTTTCGTTGACTATAGTATAGGGTATCTGGACGATTTAAGGGCTTCGGGTAAATTTTATGGTTATTCTGTAGACTCTAGGCTTTTAGACTGGATTTAGGGTTTTCGGCTTATTATGGGGTTTGAGGCTCGCTTTAAAGCTTTCGGATTAACTTTAAGGGTTTTTGCCGATTTCAGTGTTTTTGGCCGATTTCAGGGTTTTTGGCCAATTTATGGGTTTTCGGCTGATTTCAGAGTTTTTCCGCTCACTATAGTATATGGTATTTGGACGATTTAAGGGTTCGGGGTCAATTTTATAGTTTTTCTGTAGACTCTACAGGCTTTTAGATTGATTTTAGGGTTTTCGGCTTATTATAGGGTTTTACACTAGCTTTATGGCTTTGTGATCAATTTTAGGGCTTCTGGCCGATTTCAGGGTTTTTCCGATCTTTATAGTATAGGGTATTTGGTCAATTTAAGGGATTTGGGTCAATTTTTTTGTTTTTCTGTAGACTCTACTGGCTTTTAGATTGATTTTAGTGTTTTCGGCTTATTATAGGGATTTTAGGCCGGCTTTAGTGCTTTTAGATCTACTTTAGGGCTTTTGGCCGATTTCAGGGTTTTCGGCCGATTTTAGGGTTTTTCCGCTGACAATAATAAAGGGCATTTGAATGATTTAAGGCCTTTGGTCAAATTTATAGTTTTTCCGTAGACTCTAGGCTCTAAGACTGATTCTAGGGTTTTCGGCTTATTATAGGGGTTGAGGGCGGCTTTATGGTTTTTCTGATCAACTTTTAGCCAATTTCAGGGTTTTCGGCAGATTTCAGGTTTTTCCGCTGACTATAGTATAGGGTATTTCGACGATTTAAGGGCTCTGGGTCAATTTTATGGTTTTTCTGTAAACTCTAGGCTTTTAGAATGATTTTAGGGTTTTCGTCTTATTATGGGGTTTTATGCCGGCTTTAGGGCTTTTTGATCAACTTTAGGGCATTTGGCAGATTACAGCATTTTTGGTTTTTCTGTAGACTCTACGCTCTTAGACTTATTTTTGGGTTTTTGGCTTAATATAGGGTGTTAGGCCAGCTTTAGGGCTTTCTGATCAACTTTAGGGTTCTCGGCCGATTTCAAGGATTTTCCGATGTAAGGGCTCTAGGTCAGTTTCGTTGTTTTTCTATAGACTCTAGGATTTCAGACTGATTTTCGGGACTTTGGCTTATTATAGGGATTTAGGCTGGTTTTATGGCTTTCAGACCAACATTAGGGCTTTTGGCTGATTTTAGTGTTTTCGGCCGATTTCAGGGTTTTTTCGTTGACTATAGTATAGGGTATCTGGACAATTTAAGGGCTTCGGGTAAATTTTATGGTTATTCTGTAGACTCTAGGCTTTTAGACATGATTTAGGGTTTTCGGCTTATTATGGGGTTTTAGGCCAACTTTAAAGCTTTCGGATTAACTTTAAGGGTTTTTGCCGATTTCAGGGTTTTAGGCCGATTTCAAGGTTTTTGGCCAATTTAAGGGTTTTCGGCTGATTTCAGAGTTTTTCCGCTCACTATAGTATATGTTATTTGGACGATTCAAGGGCTCGGGGCCAATTTTATAGTTTTTCTGTAGACTCTACAAGCTTTTAGATTGATTTTAGGGTTTTCGGCTTATTATAGGGTTTTTGGCCAGCTTTATGGCTTTGTGATCAATTTTTGGGCTTCTGGCCGATTTCAGGGTTTTTCCAATCTTTATAGTGTAGGGTATTTGGTCAATTTAAGGGATTTGGGTCAATTTTATTGTTCTTCTGTGGACTCTAATGGCTTTTAGATTGATTTTAGTGTTTTGCGGCCTATTATAGGGATTTTAGGCCGGCTTTAGTGCTTTTTGATCAACTTTAGGGCTTTTGGCCTATTTCAGGGTTTTCGGCCGATTTTAGGGTTTTTCCGCTGACAATAATAAAGGGCATTTGAATGATTTAAGGCCTTTGGTCAAATTTATAGTTTTTCCGTAGACTCTAGGCTTTAAGACTGATTCTAGGGTTTTCGGCTTATTATAGGGTTTGAGGGCGGCTTTATGGTTTTTCTTATCAACTTTTAGCCAATTTCAGCGTTTTCGGCCGATTTCAGGGTTTTCGGCCGATTTCAGGGTTTTTCCTCTGACTACAGTATAGGGTATTTGGACGATTTAAGGGCTCTGGGTCAAATTTATGGTTTTTCTGTAAACCCTAGGCTTTTAGACTGATTTTAGGGTTTTCGTCTTATTAGGGGGTTTTAGGCCGGCTTTAGGGGCTT
Organism: Acmispon strigosus; assembly: GCA_030819835.1. Classification (NCBI taxonomy): domain Eukaryota; kingdom Viridiplantae; phylum Streptophyta; class Magnoliopsida; order Fabales; family Fabaceae; genus Acmispon; species Acmispon strigosus. The sequence goes on along the minus strand of JAUAMA010000004.1, from coordinate 17,415,793 downwards.
TCTGATCAACTTTAGGGCATTTGGCAGATTACAACATTTTCGGCTGATTTCAGGGTTTTCAGCCGATTTCAGATTTTTTCCGCTGACTTATAGTATATGTTATTTGGACGATTTATGGGCTCTGTGTCGATTTTTTTGTTTTTCTGTAGACTCTACGCTTTTAGACTTATTTTAGGGATTTTGGTTTAATATAGGGTTTTAGGCCAGCTTTAGGGCTTTCTGATACTCTTTAGGGTTCTCGGCCGATTTCAGGGTTTTTCCGATGTATGGGCTCTGTGTCAGTTTTATTGTTTTTCTGTAGACTCTAGGATTTCAGACTGATTTTAGGGATTTTGGCTTATTATAGGGATTTAGGCTGGTTTTATGGCTTTCGGATCAACATTAGGGCTTTTGGCTGATTTCAGTGTTTTCGGGCGATTTCAGGGTTTTTTCGTTGACTATAGTATAGGGTATCTAGACGATTTAAGAGCTCTGGGTCAATTTTATGGTTATTCTGTAGACTCTAGGCTTTTAGTCTGGATTTAGGGTTTGAGGCTTATTATGGGGTTTTAGGCCATCTTTAAAGCTTTCGGATTAACTTTTGGGGTTTTTGCCGATTTCAGGGTTTTTGGCCGAATTAGGGTTTTTCCGCTGACAATAATAAATGGCATTTGAATGATTTAAGGCCCCTGGTCAAATTAATAGTTTTTCCGTAGACTTTAGGCTTTAAGACTGATTCTAGGGTTTTCGGCTTATTATATGGTTTGAGGGCGGTTTTATGGTTTTTCTGATCTACTTTTAGCCAATTTTAGGGTGTTCGGCAGATTTCAGGGTTTTGCCGCTTACTACTGTATAGGGTATTTGGACGATTTAAGGGCTCCGGGTCAATTTTTTGGTTTTTCTGTAAACACTAGGCTTTTAGTCTGATTTTAGGGTTTTCGTCTTATTATACGGTTTTAGGCCGGCTTTAGGGCTTTTTGATCAACTTTAGGGCATTTGGCCGATTTCAGATTTTTTCCGCTGACAATAGTATATGTTATTTGGACGATTTAAGGGCTTTGTGTCAATTTTTTGGTTTTTCTGTAGACTCTACTCTTTTAGACTTATTTTAGGGTTTTTGGCTTAATATAGGGTTTTAGGCCAGCTTTAGGGCTTTCTGATCAACTTTAGGGTTCTCGGCCGATTTCAGGGTTTTTCCGATGTAAGGGCTCTGGGTCAGTTTTATTGTTTTTCTGTAGACTCTAGGATTTCAGACTGATTTTAGGGACTTTGGCTTATTATAGGGATTTAGGCTGGTTTTATGGCTTTCAGATCAACATTACGGCTTTTGGCTGATTTCAGTGTTTTCGGCCGATTTTATGGTTATTCTGTAGACTCTAGGCTTTTAGACTGGATTTAGGGTTTTCGGCTTATTATGGGGTTTTAGGCCAGCTTTAAAGATTTCGGATTAACTTTTGGGGTTTTTGCCGATTTTAGTGTTTTTGGCCGATTTAAGGGTTTTCGGCTGATTTCAGAGTTTTTCCGCTCAATATAGTATATGGTATTTGGACGATTTAAGGGCCCGGAGTTAATTTTATTGTTTTTCTGTAGACTCTACAGGCTTTCAGATTGATTTTAGGGTTTTCGGCTTATTATAGGGTTTTAGGCCAGCTTTATGGCTTTCTGATCAATTTTTGGGCTTCTGGCCAATGTCAGGGTTTTTCCGATCTTTGAGTAAACCATCATTTTGGTCCCTGAAAGATATCACTTATGGCAGTTTGGTCCTTATACTATTGTAACCCGTCAAGTCAGTCCCTGATAGATTTTCCGTCAGTCACTGAAGTCCCTGAAAGATATTTCCGTTACATCCCTGGACGGAAAAAGACACATGCGCAGTTAATGGCCACGGTGGCAAGCCATGTCAGCAGCAACGGTTAGAATCTGAATTTTTCGAATCCGTCAAACTAGTCCTTGGCTCCATATACAAGAATGACCCAAATCAGAACACCCAAAATCCCCAAATTAGAAACCCTAGGTTCTTGGATCTTCAAAATCCCTCTCTGAATCCCTTCAATAACCCAAATCCTCCTTCGAATCGTGGTGAATCCCCTTCTTATTTCTTGTAAGCCATGACAGCAGGCTCGAAATCTCGAGTTGAAGGGAGGGTATGGACGAGAGCTCGCGATGGAGAATCATCTTCTGTAAATGGTGGAGGAGTTGCTTGCCACTGTGGTGTGAAGGCTAAAGTGAGGATTTCCATAACAAAATGGAACCCAGACAAACCTTGGTATAGTTGATGGTGTTCAATGTCTGAGGCATTTTGATTTGTTTGCAGAACCATCCCAAGAATTGCAATTATTTCCTCTGGGTTGGAAATGAAGATGAGGGAATCACAGAAGATACCAATGAAATGGATTCAAAGGATGATGTGGGTAAGAAGATAGAAGGTGTGATCGATGATCTGAGGATTTTGAAGGAGGTTGTGTTGAAGAGTGAAGCTGTGATTGAAGAACTTAGGGTAGTGAATCGATTAATGTTGCTGAAGATTGAAAGTGTCACACAAGATCTGAGGTTATTGAGAGCAATGGTCATAGGACTAGCTTTGGTGGTGCTGTTTGTGTTTTGTGCCATGGTTTTTGTTGTTTATGTGTCTTGATTTAGGGCCTGGGTTATGGGGTTTCATTGTAGTAGGGGACATAGGCAGGTGATGTGATTAATGAAATGCATTTTCTGTAGTTATGATGAACATTAAAAGGCAGTAATTTTAAACATCTTAGTATTTGTGCTAAATTGTTCTAAAACATTTAACAGTATACATTCACAATCCAAGTATGCCATCAAAAAGCATCAAAAACAGTATACTTTTACAATCCAAGTATGCCATCAAAAAACATTTAACAATATACTTTCACAATCCAAGTATGCCATCAAAAAGCTTCATGATCAGTATACTTTCACAATCCAAGAATGCCATCAAAAAACCTTTAACAATATACTTTCACAATCCAAGTATGCCATCAAAAAGCTTCATGATCAATATACATTCACAATCCAAGTATGCCATCAAAAAACCTTTAACAATATACTTTCACAATCCAAGTTTTAAAACAAAAAACTAACACATGTGTAACATGGTTCCCCAAAAAGTTACAATCCCATCATACTAAGGATAGGGATATCAAAAAAGCAGTGATATTGGCTTTGTCTTGTAAAATCTTCACTTCTCCTGGTCATCAGTTGGCTCATGTATTGGCTGCAGCGCAGGCGTAGGGATAAATGTCATACTTGCTCCGTTGAAATCATGTGATATTTCAACAAATGGAGGGGGGCCTGCTGTAGTAGTTGGATTTGCTTGAGTGGAAGGCTCATTAACATGGCGTGGGGGCCTGAAAGAGGAGACTCTGCCTCTGCCTCTGCCTCTGCCTCTTCTGGGAGGAGGCCTAAATCCAGAAGTCTGTGGTGGTTCCATTGGCTGAAAAGGTGCAGTAGGCTGCACTTGTTCACCTAGATGTTGGATGGGTGCAGTGTCAGGTACCTGCAATGTCAATTATTAATATATGCTAACTAAAGCAACAATTCAACAGCAATCTTCTGTGACTTTATGATCAAGTGTAGGTTGAGTACCTGAGTAGGCAGCTCTAGTGTAGGTTGAGATAGGATCTCTGTGGCAGGTGCATTTTGTGAGAGATCAATCTCAGCTTGTTGCCCAACATTTGTATCTGTTTCTTCTTCACCTTCTGGGTTTACCCAGTGTCTAGGCCTCTGTGGAACACCCTGGTTCATGCAACATCTTTTGTTATGGCCTACAACTCCACACCTAGAACACTGGATTTCAGCATACATTCTCTTCATCTTTGAGCCACTTGTTGTGCCTTCTGTACTATCTTTCCTCCTATTCTTCTTTGGCCTGCCACATTTTCTCTTGAATGGAGGTGGAACCGGCTTCAGATATGGAGTAGGTTCCCAGAATTCTTGGCTCAGTGTTGGATGAACAAAGAATTCGTACGTTCTGTTATAAGCACCCAAAGTCAGCCAATCATGGCAAAAGTCTTCTGGTCTCAGATTTCTGTGAGCAATTGCAGCAATAGCATGCTTGCAAGGCATGCCAGTTAGTTGCCATACTCTACAAGTGCATGTTCGAGCTTCCAAGTCAACATCAACCTTGGTCTCCCAACTCTGAACCTCATACCTCTGACTGTTGGCATCACCACACCATACAGGGGTCCACCTGTTGCTCAATCCCTTTTCTTTCTCTAGCTTATTTCGTTGAACTGGAGTAAGAGGTCCCACCTGTGATCTGAGCTTCATTTTGTTATTTGCTAGTGTCCTCATAATGTAGCATCTCACCTCCTCCAGAAGTGTGATAATAGGCTTGCCTCTATATTTGAGGATCTTGGCATTGAATACCTCACATGCATTATTGCATATATTATCACACTTTGCTGTCTCACTGAAGTAGGACTTGGTCCATGCTTGTTTTGGCCATTTGTCAAGGTATTTCCAAGCATTCTCACTCTTCCTCTTCATTGTTTCCATCTTGTGATTGAATTCTTGGATGGTTGTGGCCCTTGAACATTCCCATACAAGACCCTTGAGTTCCTTGTCCTTCCACTGTTTAGCAAAGTTTCTCCATAAATGCATCACACAAAACCTGTGAGGAACCCCAAGCATCACCAATTGCATTGCTGGAATTAGTCCCTGTAAGAAAAATTGCATGAAATCATATTAGAGACTAAAAAATAAAAACCTGTCAAATTAGTCCTTAAACTATTCGTGAGTAGTCAATTTAGTCCTTCACTTACCTTTTGCATGTCAGAAATGAAATTCCAGTTGTGTTCTTTGTAATTGCCAATGTCACCATGCAACAGTTGAAGGAACCAAGTCCAATTGTCTTTGTCTTCCACATCCACAATTGCATAAGCAACCACATAGATCTGGTTGTTTGCATCCTGTGCAACAGCTGACAGCAACTGCCCACCAAAATAGCCCTTCAGGAAGCAACCATCAAGGCCTATCAGAGGTCTGCATCCAGCCTTCAGTCCTCTCTTACATGCATCAAGACAGATGTATATCCTCTTGAATTGAGGAGCAGATCCATCAACTGGCAGGGTATCCATCATGACAGTTGATCCAGGGTTGCTTCTTATGAGTTCATGGTTGTAGTCCCATAATTTGGCATATTGTTCTGCTTCACAGCCTTCCACTGCTTTCCTAGCCATTTTCAGAGACCTGTATATCTTGGTTTCATCCAAATGTACTCCAAAGTTTTGCTTCATATAATCAAATGCCTCAAGGTAGCTCATTAAGGGTTGAGACCTGAGCCCAACCTGTAGTTTTTGGCTGACCCATTTGGTATTTTCTTGTTTATTCTTGAAACCTCTGCTGCAGGTGTGGGTGTCTTCAAAAGTTTTAACCTGGAAGCTTTTTTGGGGCTTGCTCCAAGCACAGAGAATCCTCCACGGGCAACCCTTACCTTTGCATACTGCCCTGGCCCTCTCCCTGTCATTCTTAACCCATTTAATTTGCCTCCCTAGCTCGATGGTGTAATCCTTAACAGCTCTCTTGAATGTTTGCAGGTCTGAAAATTCCATACCAACCTCTATAAACACATTGCCAAACTCTGCATCATCTCTAAATTGGGGGAAAACAAACTTAGTGCCTGAACTGCCACCTTCATCACAGGAGCTAACAGGGCTTCTAAGCTCTTCACTGTGATAGTTCATGGTCCCTTCTTCACATGACCACTCTTGCTGCTGCACGTCTGCTGGAACAACCAAACCTGCACTATCAGAATCAGATTGGCCATCATCAGAACAAATGCCAAAGCAATTATCAGACTCTGTTTCACTACTTTCAATTTCCCTCTGCCTCTTCCCTTCCTTGCTGGTGCTGACTTGTTTACCCTTTCTTATTTTCTTTCCCTTCTCATTCACTAACTTCTTGGCCTTCTTAGCACTGTCAGTAGCCTGCTCCACATTTTCAATGTTAGCCATCACTGCCTCTAAATCCTGTGAATATTCATTTTCAATGTCAGCCATCACAGCCTCTAAATCCTGTGAATATTCGTCACCATCCACAGCCTCATCTCCACCAACAGCCTCACCTCCATCCACATCCTCATCTCCACTAACAGCCTCACCTCCATCCACATCCTCATCTCCGCCAACAGCCTGATCACCATCAGTTGAAGGACCAACAAATATCAGATCATCATCATCATCATCTGCAGGATCCAGCTCATGTGGCAGTATGACTGCAATTGGTTCTGTGTCAGGAGGATGCTCAAAGAATACCTCAACATCCCCACCATTGTACTTAGCGCATATTATCATGTCTCTAATATGAGCATCTCCATCAATCTTGATGAGTTCAAACCCAACATCTGTCTGAGTGTTCCTCCACCAAATGTCCTTAAATTTGTGATAACCATGGGCTTTTTCCATTCCTTCTACTACAAACAGATTAAGGGTATCACAGTCTATGTCCTCCCACACACAGGTTTGCCCACCATAGTAGTTAACCCTTCCAGTGTCCTCTTCCTGGCTGAGTATTCCTCCATGGTGTAATACCAAGTTTATACTCTGTTCCATCTACATTTTGAAAAACAACCAACAGCAATCAGATTTCAAGAAAACCTGTGAGTTTCAACATCAACAAATATGTGTCTTTGCTAAAATCAACCTAAACAGCAACATATCAAAATTATCCAAACTACCAGCAACAGCCAACTATCATTCCCTATAATGTTAACCACTTTAAAACTCCAAAAATTTCCCAAGAAATCAGGAACAACAACCCTCTATTTTTGGGTTAAAACCCTAATTACATGTTGATTCTAGTTCTACATGCCACGAAACAGATAGGAAAAACGGAAAGAAACCCAAACCCTTCGAGCATGGAAAACGCGACATTGAAGGTTACCAAATTACTTACCTTGCCGTTTTCGAAAGAATACTCCACCGCCAACCTCCCACGCGCGCCGCCGAAACCGCTTCGAGCCTCTCTCCTTCTACGGCGTCCTTCCTCAATCCGGCCTTGCCGTTAATCTTCTTCTTCCTCTGCGATGCTAGTTGCTGTTGGTGTTGCTAAACTGACATGAAGGAGTGGAAGAGTCAGTTGTTTAGTGGTTGAAGGCCAGGGACTTGTTTGCCCACCTTTTCCACCAATCAGATGATGCCACCTATCTAGGGACTACTTTGACAGTGTTTATTTGGGAGGGAACCGTTTATAATGACACGTAAGCAGCCACATGGCTTGCCACCATGGCCATTAACTGCGCATGTGTCTTTTTCCGTCCAGGGATGTAACGGAAATATCTTTCAGGGACTTGAGTGACTGACGGAAAATCTATCAGGGACTGACTTGACGGGTTACAATAGTATAAGGACCAAACTGCCATAAGTGATATCTTTCAGGGACCAAAATGATGGTTTACTCTCCGATCTTTATAGTATAGTGTATTTGGTCAATTTAAGGGATCTGGGTCAATTTTTTATTTTTTCTGTAGACTCTAATGGCTTTTAGATTGATTTTAGTGTTTTCGGCTTATTATAGGGATTTTAGGCCGGCTTTAGGGCTTTTTGATCAACTTTAGGGCTTTTGGCCCATTTAAAGGTTTTCGGCCGATTTTAGGGTTTTTCCGCTGACTATAATAAAGGGCATTTGAATGATTTAAGGCCTTTGGTAAAATTTATAGTTTTTCCGTAGACTCTAGGCTTTAAGACTGATTCTAGGGTTTTCGGCTTATTATAGGGTTTGAGGGCGGCTTTATGGTTTTTCTGATCAACTTTTAGCCAATTTCAGGGTTTCCGGCAGATTTCAGGTTTTACCGCTGACTACAGTATAAGTTATTTGGACGAATTAAGGGCTCTGGGTCAATTTTATGGTTTTTCTGTAAACTCTAGGCTTTTAGTCTGATTTTAGGGTTTTCGTCTTATTATAAGGTTTTAGGCCGGCTTTAGGGCTTTTTGATCAACTTTAGGGCATTTGGCAGATTATAGCATTTTCGGCTGATTTCAGGGTTTTCGGCCGATTTCAGATTTTTTCCGCTGACTATAGTATATGTTATTTGGACGATTTAAGGGCTCTGTGTCGATTTTTTGGTTTTTCTGTTGACTCTACGCTTTTAGACTTATTTTAGGGTTTTCGGCTTAATATAGTGTTTTAGGCCAGCTTTAGGGCTTTCTGATCAACTTTAGGGTTCTCGAACGATTTCAGGGTTTTTCCTATGTAAGGGCTCTAGGTCAGTTATATTGTTTTTCTGTATACTCTAGGATTTCATACTGATTTTAGGGATTTTGGCTAATTATAGGGATTTAGACTTGTTTTATGGCTTTCAGATCAACATTAGGGCTTTTGGCTGATTTCAGTGTTTTCGGCCGATTTCAGGGTTTTTTAGTTGACTATAGTATAGGGTATCTGGACGACTTAAGGGCTCTGGGTCAATTTTATGGTTATTCTGTAGATTCTAGGCTTTTAGACTGAATTTAGGGTTTTTGGCTTATTATGGGGTTTTAGGCCAGCTTTAAAGCTTTCGGACTAACTATTGGGGTTTTTGCTGATTTCATGGTTTTTGGCCGTTTTCAGGGTTTTGGCCGATTTAAGGGTTTTCGGCTGATTTCAGAGTTTTTCCACTCAATATAGTATATGGTATTTGGACGATTTAAGGGCTCGGAGTTAATTTTATAGTTTTTCTGTAGACTCTACAGGCTTTCAGATTGATTTTAGGGTTTTCGGCTTATTATAGGGTTTTAGGCCAGCTTTATGGCTTTCTGATCAATTTTTGGGCTTCTGGCCGATTTCAGGGTTTTTTCGATCTTTATAGTATAGGGTATTTGGTCAATTTAAGGGATCTGGGTCAATTTTATTGTTTTTCTGTAGACTCGAATGGCTTTTAGATTGATCTTAGTGTTTTGGGCTTATTATAGGGATTTTAGGCTGGCTTTAGGGCTTTTTGATCAACTTTAGGGGTTTTGGCCGATTTTAGGGTTTTCGGCCGATTTTAGGGTTTTTCCGCTGACAATAATAAAGGGCATTTGAGAGATTAAGGCCTCTGGTCAAATTTATAGTTTTTCCGTAGACTCTAGGCTTTAAGACTGATTCTAGGGTTTTCGGCTTATTATAGGGTTTGAGGGCGGGTTTATGGTTTTTCCCATCAACTTTTAGCCAATTTCAGGGTTTTCGGAAGATTTCAGGTTTTTCCGCTGACTACAAAAGTATAGGGTATTTGGACGATTTAAGGTCTCCGGGTCAATTTGATGGTTTTTTTGTAAACTCTAGGCTTTTAGACTGATTTAAGGGTTTTCGTCTTATTATAGTGTTTTAGGCATGCTTTAGGGCTTTTTGATCTACTTTAGGGCATTTGGCAGATTACAGCATTTTCGGCTGATTTCAGGGTTTTCAGCCGATTTCAGATTTTTTCCACTGACTATAGTATATGTTATTTGGACGATATAAGGGCCCTGTGTCAATTTTTTGGTTTTTCTGTAGACTCTACGCTTTAAGACTTATTTTAGGGTTTTTGACTTAATATAGGGTTTTAGGCCAGCTTTATGGCTTTCTGATCAACTTTAGGGTTCTCGACCGATTTCAGGGTTTTTCCGATGTAAGGGCTCGAGGTCAGTTTTATTGTTTTTCTATAGACTTTCGGATTTCAGACTGATTTTAGGGACTTTGGCTTATTATAGGGATTTAGGCTGGTTTTATGGCTTTCAGATCCACATTAGGGCTTTTGGCTGATTTCGGTGTTTTCGGCCGATTTCAGGGTTTTTTGGTTGGGTATCTGGACGATTTAAGGGCTCTGGGTCAATTTTATGATTATTCTGTAGATTCTTGGCTTTTAGACTGGATTTAGGGTTTTCGGCTTATTATGGGGTTATAGGCCACCTTTAAATCTTTCGGTATAACTTTTGGGGTTTTTACCGATTTCATGGTATTTGGCTTATTTCAGGGTTTTTGGCCGATTTAAGGGTTTTTGGCTGATTTCAGAGTTTTTCCGCTCACTATAGTATATGGTATTTGGACGATTTAAGGGCTTTGGATCAATTTTATAGTTTTTCTGTAGACTCTACAGGCTTTTAGACTGATTTTAGGGTTTTCAGCTTATTATAGGGTTTTAGGCCATCTTTATGGCTTTCTGATCAATTTTTGGGCTTCTGGCCGATTTCAGGGTTTTTTCGATGTTTATAGTATAGGGTATTTGGTCAATTTAAGGGATCTGGGTCAATTTTATTGCTTTCCTGTAGACTCTAATGGCTTTTAGATTGATTTTAGTGTTTTCGGCTTCTTATAGGGATTTTAGGCCGACTTTAGGGCTTTTTTATCAACTTTAGGGATTTCGGCTGATTTCAGGGTTTTCGGCCGATTTTAGGGTTTTTCCGCTGACAATAATAAAGGACATTTGAATGATTTAAGGCCCCTAGTCAAATTTATAGTTTTTCCGTAGACTCTAGGCTTTAAGACTGATTCTAGGGTTATCGGCTTATTATAGAGTTTGAGGGCGGCTTTATGGTTTTTCTGATCAACTTTTAGCTAATTTCAGGGTTTCCGACAGATTTCAGGGTTTTTCCGGTGACTACAGTATAGGGTATTTGGACGATTTAAGGGCTTCGGGTCAATTTTATGGTTTTTCTGTAAACTCTAGGCTTTTAGAATGATTTTAGGGTTTTCGTCTTATTAGGGGGTTTTAGGCCGGCTTTACGGGCTTTCTGATCAACTTTAGGGCATTTGGTAGATTACAGCATTTTCGACTGATTTCACGGTTTTCAGCCGATTTCAGATTTTTTCCGCTGACTATAGTATATGTTATTTGGACGATTTAAGGGCTCTAGGTCGATTTTTTGGTTTTTCTGTAGACTCTACTCTTTTAGACTTATTTTAGGGTTTTTGGCTTAATATAGGGTTTTAGGCCAGCTTTAGGGCTTTCTGATCAACTTTAGGGTTCTCGACCGATTTCAGGGTTTTTCCGATGTAAGGGCTCTGGGTCGGTTATATTGTTTTTCTATAGACTCTAGGATTTCAGACTGATTTTAGAGATTTTGGCTTATTATAGGGATTTAGACTGGTTTTATGGCTTTCGGATCAACATTAGGGCTTTTGGCTGATTACAGTGTTTTCGGCCGATTTCAGGGTTTTTTCGTTGATTATAGTATAGGGTATTTGGACGATTTAAGGGCTCTGGGTCAATTTTTTGGTTATTCTGTAGACTCTAGCCTTTTAGACTGGATTTAGGGTTCTCGACTTATTATGGGGTTTTAGGCCAGCTTTAAAGCTTTCGGATTAACTTTTGGGGTTTTTACCGATTTCAGGGTTTTTGGCCGATTTCAAGGTTTTTGGCCGATTTAAGGGTTTTCGGCTGATTTCAGAGTTTTTCCGCTCAATATAGTATATGGTATTTGGACGATTTAAGGGCTCGGAGTTAATTTTATAGTTTTTCTGTAGACTCTACATGCTTTCAGATTGATTTTAGGGTTTTCGGCTTATTATAGGGTTTTAGGCCAGCTTTATGGCTTTCTGATCAATTTTTTGGCTTCTGGCCGATTTCAGGGCTTTTCCGATCTTTATAGTATAGGGTATTTGGTCAATTTAAGGGATCTGGGTCAATTTTATTGTTTTTCTGTAGACTTTAATGGCTTTTAGATTGATCTTAGTGTTTTGGGCTTATTATAGGGATTTTAGGCTGGCTTTAGGGCTTTTTGATCAACTTTAGGGGTTTTGGCCGATTTTAGGGTGTTCGGCCGATTTTAGGGTTTTTCCGCTGACAATAATAAAGGGCATTTGAGTGATTTAAGGCCTCTGGTCAAATTTATAGTTTTTCTGTAGACTCTAGGCTTTAAGACTGATTCTAGGGTTTTCGGCTTATTATAGGGTTTGAGGGCGGGTTTATGGTTTTTCTCATCAACTTTTAGCCAATTTCAGAGTTTTCGGAAGATTTCAGGTTTTTCCGCTGACTACAATAGTATAGGGTATTTGGACGATTTAAGGGCTCCGGGTCAATTTGATGGTTTTTCTGTAAACTCTAGGCTTTTAGACTGATTTTAGGGTTTTCGTCTTATTATAGGGTTTTAGGCAGGCTTTAGGGCTTTTTGATCTACTTTAGGGCATTTGGCAGATTACAACATTTTCGGCTGATTTCAGGGTTTTCAGCCGATTTCAGATTTTTTCCACTGACTATAGTATATGTTATTTGGACGATATAAGGGCCCTGTGTCAATTTTTTGGTTTTTCTGTAGACTCGACGCTTTTAGACTTATTTTAGGGTTTTTGGCTTAATATAGGGTTTTAGGCCAGCTTTATGGCTTTCTGATCAACTTTCGGGTTCTCGACCGATTTCTGGGTTTTTCTGATGTAAGGGCTCGAGGTCAGTTTTATTGTTTTTCTTTAGACTCTAGGATTTCATACTGATTTTAGGGACTTTGGCTTATTATAGGGATTTAGGCTGGTTTTAGGGCTTTCAGATCAACATTAGGGCTTTTGGCTGATTTCGGTGTTTTCGGCCGATTTCAGGGTTTTTTCGTTGGTTATTTGGACGATTTAAGGGCTCTGGGTCAATTTTATAGTTTTTCTGTAGACTCTACAGGCTTTTAGACTGATTTTAGGGTTTTCATCTTATTATAGGGTTTTGGGCCAGCTTTATGGCTTTCTGATCAATTTTTGGGCCTGCTTTATGGCTTTCTGATCAATTTTTGGGCTTCTGGCCGATTTCAGGGTTTTTTCGATGTTTATAGTATAGGGTATTTGGTCAATTTAAGGGATCTAGGTCAATTTTATTGTTTTCCTGTAGACTCTAATGGCTTTTGGAATGATTTTAGTGTTTTCGGCTTATTATAGGGATTTTAGGCCGGCTTTAGGGCTTTTTGATCAACTTTAGGGATTTCGGCCGATTTCAGGGTTTTCGGCCGATTTTAAGGTTTTTCCGCTGACAATAATAAAGGACATTTGAATGATTTAAGGCCCCTAGTCAAATTTTTAGTATTTCCGTAGACTCTAGGCTTTAAGACTGATTCTAGGGTTTTCGGCTTATTATAGGGTTTGAGGGCGGCTTTATGGTATTTCTGATCAACTTTTAGCCAATTTCAGGGTTTTCGGCAGATTTTAGGGTTTTTCCGCTGACTACAGTATAGTGTATTTGGACGATTTAAGGGCTTCGTGTCAATTTTATGGTTTTTCTGTAAACTCTAGGCTTTTAGACTGATTTTAGGGTTTTCGTCTTATTTGGGGGTTTTAGGCCGGCTTTAGGGCTTTCTGATCAACTTTAGGGCATTTGGCAGAATACAGCATTTTGGGCTGATTTCACGGTTTTCGGCCGATTTCAGATTTTTTCCGCTGACTATAGTATATATTATTTGGACGATTTAAGGGCCCTGTGTCAATTTTTTGGTTTTTCTGTAGACTCTACGCTTTTAGACTTATTTTAGAGTTTTTGGCTTTATATAGTGTTTTAGGCCAGCTTTAGGGCTTTCTGATCAACTTTAGGGTTCTCGGCCGATTTCAGGGTTTTTCCGATGTAAGGGCTCTGGGTCAGTTTTATTGTTTTTCTGTAGACTCTAATGGCTTTTAGATTGATTTTAGTGTTTTCAGCTTATTATAGGGATTTTAGGCCGGCTTTAGGGCTTTTTTTATCAACTTTAGGGCTTTTGGCCGATTTCAGGGTTTTTCCGCTGACAATAATAACGGGCATTTGAATGATTTAAGGCCTCTGGTCAAATTTATAGTTTTTTCGTAGACTCTAGGCTTTAAGACTGATTCTAGGGTTTTAGGCTTATTATAGGCTTTGAGGGCGGCTTTATGGTTTTGCTGATCAACTTTTAGCCAATTTCAGGGTTTTCAGCAGATTTCAGGGTTTTTCCGCTGACTACAGTATAGGGTATTTGGACGATTTAAGGGCTCCGGGTCAATTTTATGGTTTTTCTGCAAACTCTAGGCTTTTAGACTAATATTAGGGTTTTCGTCTTATTATAGGGTTTTCGGCCGATTTCAGATTTTTTTTGCTGACTGTATATGTTAATAAAGGGCATTTGAATGATTTAAGGCCTCTGGTCAAATTTATAGATTTTCTGTAGACTCTAGGGTTTGAGGGCGGCTTTATGGTTTTTGTGATCAACTTTTAGCCAATTTCAGGGTTTTTCCGCTGACTATAGTATAGGGTATTTGAACGATTTAAGGGCTCCGGTCAAATTTATGGTTTTTCTGTAAACTCTAGGCTTTTAGACTAATTTTAGGGTTTTCGTCTTATTATGGGGTTTTAGGCTGGCTTTCGGTCTTTCTGATCAACTCTTTAGGGCATTTGGCAGATTACAGCATTTTCGGCTGATTTCAGGGTTTTCGGCCGATTTCATATTTTTTCCGCTGACTATAGGATATGTTATTTGGACGATTTAAGGGCTCTGTGTCAATTTTTTGGTTTTTATGTAGAGTCTACGCTTTTAGACTTATTTTAGGGTTTTTGGCTTAATATAGGGTTTTAGGCCCGATTTAAGACTTTCTGATCAACTTTAGGGTTCTCGGCCGATTTCAGGGTTTTTCCGATGTAAGGGCTCTGGGTCTGTTTTATTGTTTTTCGGTAGACTCTAGGATTTCAGACTGATTTTAGGGATTTTGGCTTATTATAGGGATTTAGGCTGGTTTTATGGCTTTCAGATCAACATTAGGGCTTTTGTTTGATTTTAGTGTTTTCGGCCGATTTCAAGGTTTTTTCGTCGACCGTCAATTTTATGGTTATTCTGTAGACTCTAGGCTTTTAGACTTGATTTAGGGTTTTGGGCTTATTATGGGGTTTTAGGCCAGCTTTAAAGCTTTCGGATTAACTTTTGGGGTTTTTGCCCATTTTAGGGTTTTTGGCCGATTTCAGGGTTTTCGGCTGATTTCAGAGTTTTTCCTCTCACTAAAAATATGGTATTTGGACGATTTAAGGGGTCTGGGTCAATTTTATGGTTTTTCTGTTGACTATATAGGCTTTTAGACTGATTTTAGGGTTTTCGGCTTATTATACGGTTTTAGGCCAGCTTTATGGCTTTCTGATCAATTTTTGGGCTCCTGGCCGATTTCAGGGTTTTTCTGATGTTTATAGTATAGGGTATTTGGTCAATTTAAGGGATCTGGGTCAATTTTATTGTTTTTCTCTAGACTCTAATGGCTTTTAGATTGATTTTAGTGTTTTCGGCTTATTATAGAGATTTTAGGCCGGCTTTAGGGATTTTTGATCAACTTTAGGGCTTTCGGCCGATTTTAGGGTTTTTCCGCTGACAATAATAACGGGCATTTGAATGATTTAAGGCCTCTGGTCAAATTTATAGTTTTTTCGTAGACTCTAGGCTTTAAGACTGATTCTAGGGTTTTAGGCTTATTATAGGCTTTGAGGGCGGCTTTCTGGTTTTTTTGATCAACTTTTAATCAATTTCAGGGTTTTCAGAAGATTTCAGGGTTTTTCCGCTGACTACAGTATAGGGTATTTGGACGATTTAAGGGCTCCGGGTCAATTTTATGGTTTTTCTGCAAACTCTAGGCTTTTAGACTAATATTAGGGTTTTCGTCTTGTTATAGGGTTTTCGGCCGATTTCAGATTTTTTTTGCTGACTATAGTATATGTTATTTGGACGATTTAAGGGCTTTGTGTCACATTTTTTGTTTTTCTGTAGAATCTACGCTTTTAGACTTATTCTAGGGTTTTTGGATTATTGTAGGGTTTGAGGGCGGCTTTATGGTTTTTCTGATCAACTTTTAGCCAATTTCAGGGTTTTCGGAAGACTTCAGGGTTTTTCCACTGACTAAATTATACAGTATTTGGACGATTTAAGGGGCTCCGGGTCAATTTTAGGGTTTTTCTGTAAACTCTAGGCTTTTAGACTGATTTTAGGGTTTTCGTCTTATTATAGGGTTTTAGGCCGGCTTTAGGGCTTTCTGATCAACTTTAGGGCATTTGGCAGATTACAGCATTTTCGGCTGATTTCAGGGTTTTCGCCCGATTTCAGATTTTTTCTGCTGACTATAGTATATTTTATTTGGACGATTTAAGGGCTCTGTGTCAATTTTTTGGTTTTTCTGTAGACTATACGCTTTTAGACTTATTTTAGGGTTTTGGGCTTAATATAGGGTTTTAGGCCAGCTTTATGGCTTTCTGATCAACTTTAGGGTTCTCGACCGATTTCAGGGTTTTTCCGATGTAAGGGCTCTAGACTGATTTTAGGGTTTTAGTCTTAATGTACGGTTTTAGGCCGGATTTTGGGCTTTCTGATCAACTTTCGGGCATTTGGCAGATTGCAGCATTTTCAGCAGATTGCAGGGTTTTCGGCCGATTTCAGATTTTTTCCGCTGGCTATAGTATATGTTATTTGGACGATTTAGGGGCTCTGTGTCAATTTTTTGGTTTTTCTGTAGACTCTACGCTTTTAGACATATTTTAGGGTTTTTGGCTTAATATAGGGTTTTAGGCCAGCTTTAGGGCTTTCTGATAAACTTTAGGGTTCTCGGCCTATTTCAGGGTTTTTCCGATGTAAGGGCTCTGGGTCAGTTTTATTGTTTTTTTGTAGACTGTAGGATTTTAGACTGATTTTAGGGATTTTGGCTTCTTATAGGGATTTAGGCTGGTTTTATGGCTTTCGGATCAACATTAGGGCTTTTGGCTGATTTCAATGTTTTCGGCCGATTTCAGGGTTTTTTCGTTGACTATAGTATAGGGTATCAGGACGATTTAAGGGCTCTAGGTCATTTTTATGGTTATTCTGTAGACTCTAGGCTTTTAGATTGGATTTATGGTTTTCGGCTTATTATGGAGTTTTAGGCCAGCTTTAAAGCTTTCGGATTAACTTTTGGGCTTTTTGCCGATTTCAGGGTTTTTGGCCGATTTCAGGGTTTTTGGCCGATTTAAGGGTTTTCGGCTGATTTTAGAGTTTTTCCGCTCACTATAGTATATGGTATTTGGACGATTTAGGGGCTCTGGGTCATTTTTATATTTTTTCGTTAGACTCTACAGGCTTTTAGACTGATTTTAGGGTTTTCGGCTTATTATTGGGTTTTAGGCCAGCTTTATTGCTTTTAGATCAATTTTTTGGCTTCTGGCCGAATTCAGGGTTTTCCCGATGTTTATAGTATAGGGTATTTGGTCAATTTAAGGGATCTGGGTCAATTTTATTATTTTTCTGTAGACTCTAATCGCTTTTAGATTGATTTTAGTGTTTCTGGCTTATTATAGGGATTTTATGCCGGCTTTAGGGCTTTTTGATCAACTTTAGGGCTTTTGACCGATTACAGGGTTTTCGGTCGATCTTAGGGTTTTTTCGCTGATAATAATAAAGGGCATTTGAATGATTTAAGGCCTCTGGTCAAATTTATAGGTTTTCCGTAGACTCTAGGCTTTAAGTCTGATTCTCGGGTTTTCGGCTTATTATAGGGTTTGAGGGCGGCTTTATGGTTTTTCTGATAAACTTTTAGCCCTTTTCAGGGTTTCCGGCAGATTTCAGGGTTTTTCCGCTGACTACAATATAGGGTATTTGGACGATATAAGGGGCTCCGGGCCAATTTTATGGTTTTTCTGTAAACTCTAGGCTTTTGGACAGATTTTAGGGTTTTCGTCTTATTATATGGTTTTCGGTCGATTTTAGGGCTTTCTGATCAACTTTAGGGCATTTGTCAGATTACAACATTTTCGGCTGATTTTAGGGTTTTCGGCCGATTTTAGATTTTTTCCGCTGACTATAGTATATGTTATTTGGACGATTTAAGGGCTCTGTGTCAATTTTTTGGTTTTTCTGTAGACTCTACGCTTTTAGACTTATTTTATGGTTTTTGGCTTAATATAGGGTTTTAGGCCAGCTTTAGGGCTTTCTGATCAACTTTAGGGTTCTCGGCCGATTTCATGGTTTTTCTGATGTAAGGGCTCTGGGTAAGTGTTATTTTTTTTCTATAGACTCTAGGATTTCAGACTGATTTTAGGGATTTAGGCTGGTTTTAGATTTTTTCCGCTGACTATAGTATATGTTATTTGGACGATTTAAGGGCTCTGTGTCAATTTTTTGGTTTTTCTGTAGACTCTACGCTTTTAGACTTATTTTAGGGTTTTTGGCTTAATATAGGGTTTTAGGCCAGCTTTAGGGCTTTCTGATCAACATTTTGGGTTCTCGGCCGATTTCATGGTTTTTCCGATGTAAGGGCTCTGGGTAAGTTTTATTATTTTTCTGTAGACTCTAGGATTTCAGACTGAGTTTAGGGATTTTGGCTTATTATAGGGATTTAGGCTGGTTTTATGGCTTTCAGATCAACATTAGGGCTTTTGGCTGATTTCAGTGTTTTCGGACGATTTCAGGGTTTTTTCGTTGACTATAGTATAGGGTATTTGGACGATTTATGGGCTCTGGGTCAATTTTATGGTTATTCTGTAGACTCTAGGATTTTTGACTAGATTTAGGGTTTTCGGATTATTATGGGGTTTTAGGCCAACTTTAAAGCTTTCGGATAAACTTATGGGGTTTTTGCCGATTTCAGGGTTTTTGGCCAGTTTAAGGGTTTTCGGCTGATTTCAAAGTTTTTCCGCTCACTATAGTATATGGTATTTGGACGATTTAAGGGCTCTGTGTCAATTTTATGGTTTTTCTGTAGACTCTATAGGCTTTTAGACTGATTTTAGGGTTTTCGGCTTATTATAGGGTTTTAGGCCAGCTTTATGGCTTTCTGATCAATTTTTGGGCTTCTGGCCGATTTCAAGGTCTTTCCGATGTTTATAGTATAGGGTATTTGGTCAATTTAAGGGATCTGGGTCTATTTTATGGTTTTTCTCTAGACCCTAATGGCTTTTAGATTGATTTTAGTGTTTTCGACTTATTATAGGGATTTTAGGCTGGCTTTAGGGCTTTTTGATCAACTTTATGGCTTTTGGCCGATTTCAGGGTTTTCTGCCGATTTTAGGGTTTTTCCGCTGACAAAAATAAGGGCATTTGAATGATTTAAGGCCTCTGGTCAAATTTATAGTTTTACCGTAGACTCTAGGCTTTAAGACTGATTTTAGGGTTTTCGTCTTATTATGGGGTTTTAGGCCGGCTTTAGGGCTTTCTGATCAACTTTAGGGCATTTGGCACATTACAGCATTTTCGGCTGATTTCAGGGTTTTCGGCCGATTTTAGATTTTTTCCGTTGACTATAGTATATTTTATTTGGACGAATTAAGGGCTCTGTGTCAATTTTTTGGTTTTTCTGTAGACTCTACGCTTTTAGACTTATTTTAGGGTTTTAGGCCAGCTATAGGGCTTTCTGGTCAACTTTAGGGTTCTCGGCCGATTTCAGGGTTTTTCCGATGAAAGGGCTCTGGGTTAGTTTTGTTGTTTTTCTGTAGACTCTAGGATTTCAGACTGATTTTGGGGATTTTGGTTTATTATAGGGATTTAGGCTGGTTTTATGGCTTTCGGATCATCATTAGGGCTTTTGGCTGATTTCTGGGTTTTCGGCCGATTTCAGGGTTTTTTCGTTGACTATAGTATAGGACATCTAGACGATTTAAGGGCTCGGGGTCAATTTTATGGTTATTCTGTAGACTCTAGGCTTTTAGACTGTATTTATGGTTTTCGGCTTACTATGGGGATTTAGGCCAGCTTTAAATCTTTTGGATTAACTTTTGGGGTTTTTACAGATTTCAGGGTTTTTGGCCGATTTCAGTGTTTTTGGTCGATTTAAGGGTTTGCGGCTGATTTCAGAGTTTTTCCACTCACTATAGTATATGGTATTTGGACGATTTAAGGGCCCTGGGTCAATTTTATATTTTTTCTGTAGACTCTACAGGCTTTTAGACTGATTTTAGGGTTTTCGGATTATTATAGGGTTTTAGGCCAGCTTTATGGCTTTCTGATCAATTTTTGGGCTTCTGGCCGATTTCAGGGTTTTTCCGATGTTTATAGAATAGGGTATTTGGTCAATTTAAGGGATCTGGGTCAATTTTATTGTTTTTGTGTAGACTCTAATGGCTTTTAGATTGATTTTAGTGTTTCCGGCTTATTATAGGGATTTTAGGCCGGGTTTGGGGCTTTTTGATCAACTTTAGGGATTTTGACCGATTACAGGTTTTTCGGCCGATTTTTGGGTTTTTTCGCTGACAATAATAAAGGGCATTTGAATGATTTAAGGCCTCTGGTCAAATTTATAGGTTTTCCGTATACTCTAGGCTTTAAGTCTGATTCTAGGGTTTTGGGCTCATTATAGGGTTTGAGGGCGGCTTTATGGTTTTTCTGATCAACTTTTAGCTAATTTCAGGATTTTCGGCAGATTTCAAGGTTTTTCCACTGACTACAGTATAGGATATTTGGACGATTTAAGGGACTCCGGGTCAATTTTATGGTTTTTCTGAAAACTCTAGTCTTTTAGATTGATTTCAGGGTTTTCGGCCGATTTCAGATTTTTTCCGCTGACTATAGTATATGTTATTTGGACGATTTAAGGGCTCTGTGTCAATTTTTTTGTTTTTTGGCTTAATATAGGGTTTTAGGCCAGCTTTACGGCTTTCTGATCAACTTTAGGGTTCCCAGCCGATTTCAGGGTTTTTTCGATGTAAGGGCTCTGGGTCAGTTTTGTTGTTTTTCTGTAGACTCTAGGATTTTAGACTGATTTTAGGGATTGTGGCTTACTATAGGGATTTAGGCTGGTTTTATGTCTTTCAGATCAACATTAGGGCTTTTGGCTAATTTCAGTGTTTTCGGCCGATTTCAAGGTTTTTTCGTTGACTATAGTATACGGTATCTGGACGATTTAAGGGCTTGGGGTCAATTTTATGGTTGTTCTGTTGACTCTAGGCTTTTAGACTGGATTTAGGGTTTTTGGCTTATTATGGGGATTTAGGCCAGCTTTAAAGCTTTCGGATTAACTTTTGGGGTTTTTGCCGATTTCATGGTTTTTGGCTGATTTCAGGGTTTTTGGCCGATTTCAGAGTTTTTCTGCTCACTATAGTATATGGTATTTGGACGATTTAAGGTCTCTGGGTCAATTTTATAGTTTTTCTGTAGACTCTATAAGCTTTTAGACAGATTTTAGGGTTTTCGGCTTATTATAGGGATTTTAGGCCGGCTTTAGGGTTTTTTGATATAATTTAGGGCTTTTGGTCGATTTCAGGGTTTTCGGCCGAATTTAGGGTTTTCCCGCTGACAATAATAAATGGCATATGAATGATTTAAGGCCTTTGGTCAAATTTATAGTGTTTCCGTATACTCTAGGCTTTAAGACTAATTCAAGGGTTTTCGGCTTATTATAGGGTTTGAGGGCAGCTTTATGGTTTTTCTGATAAACTTTTAGCCAATTTCAGGGTTTTCGGCTGATTTCAGAGTTTTTCCGCTCACTATAGTATATGGTATTTGGACGATTTAAGGGCTCTGGGTCAATTTTATAGTTTTTCTGTAGACTCTATAGGCTTTTAGACTGATTTTAGGGTTTTCGGCTTATTATAGGGTTTTAGGCCAGCTTTATGGCTTTCTAATCAATTTTTGGCCTTCTGGCCGATTTCAGGGTTTTTTCGATGTTTATAGTATAGGGTATTTGGTCAATTTAAGGGATCTGGGTCAATTTTATTGTTTTTCTATAGATTCTAATGGCTTTTAGATTGATTTTAGTGTTTTCGGCTGATTATAGGGATTTTAGTTCGGCTTGAGGGCTTTTGGCCGATTTCAGGGTTTTCGGCCGATTTTAGGGTTTTTCCGCTGACAATAATAAAGGGCATTTGAATGATTTAAGGCCTCGGGTCAAATTTATAGTTTTTCCGTAGACTCTTGGCTTTAAGACTGATTCTAGGGTTTTCGGCTTATTATAGGGTTTGAGGGCAGATTTATGGTTTTTTTTATAAACTTTTAGCCAATTTCAGGGTTTTCGGCAGATTTCAGGGTTTTTCCGCTGACTACAGTATAGGGTATTTGGACTATTTAAGGGGCTCCGGGTCAATTTTCTAGTTTTTCTGTAAACTCTAGGCTTTTAGACTGATTTTAGGGTTTTCATCTTATTATAGGGTTTTAGGACGGCTTTAGGCTTTCTGATCAACTTTAGGGCATTTGGTAGATTACAGCATTTTCGGCTGATTTCAGGGTTTTCGACCGATTTCAGATTTTTTCCGCTCACTATAGTATATGTTATTTGGACGATTTAAGGGCCCTGTGTCAATTTTTTGGTTTTTCTGTAGACTATACGCTTTTAGACTTGTTTTAGGGTTTTTGGCTTAATATATGGTTTTAGGCCAGCTTTAGGGCTTTCTGATCAACTTTAGGGTTCTCGGCCGATTTCAGGGTTTTTGCGATGTAAGGGCTCTAGGTCAGTTTTGTTGTTTTTCTGTAGACTCTAGGTTTTTAGACTGATTTTAGGGATTGTGGCTTATTATAGGGATTTATGCTGGTTTTATGTCTTTCGGATCAACATTAGGGCTTTTGGCTAATTTCAGTGTTTTCGGCCGATTTCAGGGTTTTTTCGTTGACTATAGTATAGGGTATCTAGACGATTTAAGGGCTCTGGGTCAATTTTATGGTTGTTCTGTTGACTCTAGGCTTTTAGACTGGATTTTGGGTTTTTGGCTTATTATGGGCTTTGGTCAAATTTATGGTTTTTCCGTAGACTCAAGGCTTTAAGACTGATTGTAGGGTTTTCGGCTTATTATAGGGTTTGAGGGCGGCATTATGGTTTTTCTGATCAAGTTTTAGCCAATTTCAGGATTTTCCGTAGATTTCTGGGTTTTTCCGCTCACTAAAGTATAGGGTATTTGGACGATTTAAGGGCTCCGGGTCAATTTTATGGTTTTTGTGTAAACTCTAGGCTTTTAGACTGATTTTAGGGTTTTCGTCTTATTATAAGGTTTTATGCCGGCTTTAGGGATTTCTGATCAACTTTAGGGCATTTGGCAGATTACAGTATTTTCGGCTGATTTCAAGGTTTTCGGCTGATTTCAGATTTTTTCCGCTGACTAATTAGTGCATGTTATTTGGACGATTTAAGGGCTCTGTGTCAATTTTTTGGTTTTTCTATAGACTCTACGCTTTTAGACTTATTTTAGGGTTTTTGGCTTAATATAGGGGTTTAGGCCAGCTTTTGGGCTTTCTGATCAACTTTAGTGTTCTCGGCCGATTTTTGGGTTTTTTCTAGATAAGGGCTCTGGGTAAGTTTTATTGTTTTTCTGTAGACTCTACGATTTCAGACTGATTTTAGGGATTTTGGCTTATTATAGGGATTTAGGCTGGTTTTATGGATTTCGGATTAACATTAGGGCTTTTGGCTGATTTCAATGTTTTCGGCCGATTTTAGGGTTTTTCGCTGACTATAGTATAGGGTATCTGGACGATTTAAGGGCTCTGGGTCAATTTTATGGTTATTCTGTAGACTCAAGGATTTTAGACTGGATTTAGGGTTTTAGGCCAGCTTGAAAGCTTTCGGATTAACTTTTGGGGTTTTTGCCGATTTCAGGGTTTTTGGCTGATTTCAGGGTTTTTGGCTGATTTAACGGTTTTTGGCTGATTTCAGAGTTTTTCCGCTCACTATAGTATATGGTGTTTGGACGATTTAAGGGCTCTGGGTCAATTTTATAGTTTTTCTGTAGACTCTACAGGCTTTTAGACTGATTTTAGCATTTTCGGCTTATTATAGGGTTTTAGGTCAGCTTTATGGCTTTCTGATCAATATTTGGGATTCTGGCCGATTTCAGGGTTTTTCCGATGTTTGTAGTATAGGGTATTTGGTCAATTTAAGGGATCTGGGTTAATTTTATTGTTTTTATGTAGACTCTAATGGCTTTTAGATTGATTTTAGGGTTTTCGTCTTATTATAGGGTTTTAGGCCGGCTTTTGGGCTTTCTGATCAACTTTAGGGCATTTTGCATATTACAGCATTTTCGGCCGATTTCAGATTTTTTCCACTGACTATAGTATATGTTATTTGGACGATTTAAGGGCTCTATGTCAATTTTTTGGTTTTTCTGTACACTATACGCATTTAGACTTATTTTAGGGTTTTTGGCTTAATATAGGGTTTTAGGCCAGCTTTAGGGCTTCTGATCCACTTTAGGGTTCTCGGCCGATTTCAGGGTTTTTCCGATGTATGGGCTCTGTGTCAGTTTTATTGTTTTTCTGTAGACTCTAGGATTTCAGACTGATTTTAGGGATTTCAGCTTATTATAGGGTTTTAGGCCAGCTTTATGGCTTTCTGATCAATTTTTGGGCTTATGGCCGATTTCAGGGTTTTTCCGATGTTTATAGTATAGGGTATTTTGTCAATTTAAGGGATCTGGGTTAATTTTATTGTTTTTCTGTAGACTCTAATGGCTTTTAGATTGATTTTAGTGTTTTCGGCTTATTATAGGGATTTTAGGCTGGCTTTAGTTGTTTTTGATCAAATTTAGGGTTTTGGCCGATTTCAGGGTTTTCGGCCGATTTTAGGGTTTTTCCGCTGACAATAATAAAGGGCATTTGAATGATTTAAGGCCTCTGGTCAAATTTATAGTTTTTCCGTAGACTCTAAGTTTTAAGACTGATTCTAGGGTTTTCGGCTTATTATAGGGTTTGAGGGCGGCTTTATGGTTTTTCTGATCAACTTTTAGCCAATTTCAGAGTTTTCGACAGATTTCAGGGTTTTTCCTCTGACTACAGTATAGGGTATTTGGATGATTTAAGTTTTCCGGGTCAATTTTATGGTTTTTCTGTAAACTCTAGGCTTTTAGAATGATTTTAGGGTTTTCGTCTTATTATAGGGTTTTAGGCCGGCTTTAGGGCTTTTTGATCAACTTTAGGGCATTTGGCAGATTACAGCATTTTCGGCAGATTTCAAGGTTTTCAGCCGATTTCAGATTTTTTCCGCTGACTATAGTATATGTTATTGGGACGATTTAAGGGCTCTGTGTCAATTTTTTGGTTTTTCTGTAGACTCTACGCTTTTAGACTTATTTTAGGGTTTTTGGCTTAATATAGGGTTTTAGGCCAGCTTTAGGGCTTTCTGATCAACTTTAGGGTTCTCGGCCGATTTCAGGGTTTTTCCGATGTAAGGGCTCTAGGTCAGTTTCATTGTTTTTTTGTAGACTCTAGGATTTCAGACTGATTTTTGGGACTCTGGCTTATTATAGGGATTTAGGCTGGTTTTATGGCTTTCAGATCAACATTAGGGCTTTTGGCTGATTTCAGTGTTTTCGGCCGATTTCAGGGTTTTTTCATTGACTATAGTATAGGGTATCTGGACGATCTAAGGGCTTCGGGTAAATTTTATGGTTATTCTGTAGACTCTAGGCTTTTAGACTGGATTTAGGGTTCTCGGCTTATTATGGGGTTTGAGGCCAGCTTTAAAGCTTTCGGATTAACTTCAAGGGTTTTTGCCGATTTCAGGGTTTTTGGCCGATTTCAGAGTTTTTGGCCAATTTAAGGGTTTTCGGCTGATTTCAGAGTTTTTCCGCTCACTATAGTATATGGTGTTTGGACGATTTAAGGGCTCTGGGTCAATTTTATAGTTTTTCTGTAGACTCTAATGGCTTTTAGATTGATTTTAGTGTTTTCGGCTTATTATAGGGATTTTAGGCCGGCTTTAGGGCTTTTTGATCAACTTTTGGGATTTTTGCCGATTTCAGGGTTTTCGGCAGATTTTAAGGGTTTTTCCGCTAACAATAATAAAGGGCATTTGAATGATTTAAGGCCTCTGGTCAAATTTATAGTTTTTCCGTAGACTCTAGGCTTTAAGACTGATTCTAGTGTTTTCGGCTTATTATATGGTTTGAGGGCGGCTTTATGGTTTTTCTGATCAACTTTTAGCCAATTTTAGGGTGTTCGGCAGATTTCAGGGTTTTTCCTCTGACTACAGTATAGGGTATTTGGACGATTTAAGGGCTCCGGGTCAATTTTTTGGTTTTACTGTAAACCCTAGGCTTTTAGTCTGATTTTAGGGTTTTCGTCTTATTATACGGTTTTAGGCCGGCTTTAGGGCTTTCTGATCAACTTTAGGGCATTTGGCAGATTACAGCATTTTCGGCTGATTTCAGGGTTTTCGGCCGATTTCAGATTTTTTCCGCTGACTGTAGTATATGTTATTTGGACGATTTAAGGGCTCTGTGTCGATTTTTTGGTTTTTCTGTAGACTCTACGCTTTTAGACTTATTTTAGGGTTTTTGGCTTAATATAGGGTTTTAGGCCATCTTTAGGGCTTTCTGATCAACTTTAGGGATTGATACCCAAATCGCAAGTGTACGATTCAATATCGCGTAATAAAAAGATCGAACCCAAGGGATTGGTGTTCTTATTATTATAATATGTAGTACTTTAAACAGAAAAATAAAATGATATATGTTGTTGGTTTTAGAACAAGAAATAAACAATAGCATAAAATTATAAGAGAAAGAGATGATGATGAGTCTTAAGCACTTGGGTTGATTTATATAATTTACAAAATATGCTAGCAACTACTACTTGAATTCTGAATTTTAGTACCAAGTCATGATGCTATAGCCTAATGTTTTTACAAGTTAATACCTTACACATTGTAAAACTTTCTTCTTAATTACTAAATTCAATACCTTGCAATCTAGAAAAAACCAAGAAGAAGATGAAGGAAGAATTTTCAGGCCAACATAAAGCTAAGTCTATCCTAATACCTTAGTGATATGTCATATAACTTCTTTTAAATCCTAGGTCCCTTACTACTTACCAATTTCCATTGTTATAAGCAATAAGTAAAAACACTTGTGATCATTAAGATAAATATTAAGAACAAGGAAATAAAACATGAACTATAGCAATATTATTCAGAAGAGTAGAAGAAAACTAAAACATAGATTATAAACTAAAACAACCCAAGATACTTAAGAAAGAATTAGCCAAGCATGGCTAAAAGAGTCATTGAATTACCCTGGATAGGAGCTCAAGTATGGCTTCCCACAATTCCTAGGAACAATGATCTTAAGGAGGAAAGAAGAACACTTGTTGTATTCTGAATAGGTGCGTCTTACAAGTGAAGAAAAGCTCCCTATTTATAGCAAAAACCTGACTTCCAACGCTTGGGCGCTGGCATTCCCAACGCTTGGGCGCTGGGAAGCATTAAAATCCAACGTGCAGAAATAGGCCCAACGCTTGAGCGCTGGCTTCCAACGCTGCAGCGCTGGGTGCAACCTCCGACTCACATCCTAGTCAGAGGTCCAGCGCTTGAGCGTTGGGACTTCCAACGCTGCAGCGCTGGGACGAACACTGGCAGCTTTTTCTTGGATTCCTTTCTTCTGCAATGGTGGAATTGATTGGCTTAATTAGGCTCATTCAGCCCCTAATAAGTTCTGAAACTCCTTCCTTCCACCATTAATCCATCAAACCTTATTTTACATGTGCTCAAATCAAAGAGAGTTGCTTCACATTCTTCAATTTCACTTTAAGTCCTCTCTTTGTTAGAACTTCAATTCTGGCCCTTTGACTCCTTCAAACTTCACTTTTCATCCTCCACTCTTGAACCTTTACACTTTGATCCTTTATTTCCTGAAACTTTACAAATCGGTCCCTGGACAAAATTGATAACTATACCAGCTTTTCCTAAAAATATAAAATAGCTATAAAAATTCCTAAAAATATAAAATAAAGTTAGAAAAAAAAAATAAAAGCATATGCAGAATGCAAAATAAATATAAAATCTATGTAAAAATACTAAAAATCCTATATGTGACTCAAAAAATAATAAAATAAAAAGACTAAAAACAACCTAAAAACATCATATATTATCCTGTCATCACACCACTATACCCAACGACAGCTTGTCCTCAAGCGATAAAACTTAGAGAAAAACTCGTCCCTGAGTTTAGAAAAAGTTTATCTGATTACAACTTGAAGCACAAAAACCTTTCCAAGAAAGCTTAGCGGATTAGGAAGACCTGCATGTTTAAAGATATATAATCAAGAAAGTTAGGCTTGGCTTTTCAACATGTTAGAGTTCATCAAATTAAGCTCACAAAATAATATTCTCCATGAAAAACAAGAAAGCTCAATAATCCTGCCTATCATTCAAATCAAAACTGAAATAGTGTAACCAAGTAATTTTGAAGAGATTTTTGAAGGTTGTAACTTGGCCAAAAGGTTGAACAATTCAAGGTATGGATTTCAAGAAATTGGCAACTCTAATGGCTTGACTCAGAATCTGTTGTTAAGTGATTTTTCCAACTAAGAGCTTCAACAATTCAACACAAGGGTCCTCTCAATTTTTCTTTTTCTATTTCTCTTTTTTTTTTTTTTTTTTGAACAAAGTAGTGGAATGTATGGGATGAATGACTTGAATTTTACTCCCCTCATACTCTTTCTCACCCCACTACCTCATTATTTTTTTCTAAGGCATATACCTTATTTTTTTCAACTTTTTTCCTTCTTTTTCTAGTGAGAAACCCACAACAAAATCCATAACAATTTCAGCACATGAATCACAATAACAACTTTAAGAATATCACACAAAGTAGGCTCCAAAGAATGACTCTTTTAAGGCTCAAAAGGGGCTACTAGTGGATTTTTGCTTTTCAACCAAAACTCTGAGTTTTCAAAAATGCCTATAATCTCTTCTCAACTCACAAAGTAAACAAAATCCCAATCAACATGCAACACAAGGCAGAAAAATTTCACAGTCAAGAATTCAGAGTCCTCAGCTCTCAGAAAAACATAGGGTAAGTGGTACCCTTTTTAGAACTCAGAAAAACTTTGCCAACAACCAAAACATTCAAGATATCCAAAATCAATTCTAACAGCATGCAATCCTAACCGCTTCAAAACATAGAACCTTTTCAAAAGCAGTTTAATCAGATAAAGCACTCCAAGAAATAGTAATATTCAGATTGGATAATATACTCAAGACTCATGCAAAACTGAAACAGAAACACTAAACTAGAAATAAAGCTAAAGACTATAATAAAAATAAAACTAAAAAGCTGGCACAATCACAAATTCTCCACAGAAGTCCAAGGGAACCTCAATGCAAAAATCAATTTTGAACTCTTAAGTTCAAGAGGGCTCTTTCTCCTGCAAAATTGAACAAACAAAAGTCTCACAAGCAGAAAAACTTGCTTGACTTGTTAGTTCCAGAAACAGCACAAAAAATGGGTTGAAAAATTGTGTTCACCTTAAAAACAAGAATTCTTGAGTTCCCAAAAATTAAAACCATTGTAGAAACAAGGGAAAAACTCATAGAATCTAAGACTTTCAGAAAACGGTGAACACAAAATTTATTAAAACAGCAAAACAGCAAAAAGAAAATCAAACAGAGAGTCTGCCCGAGCTCCAGCGCTTGAGCGTTGGGGATTCCAACGCTTGGGCGCTGGAATTAAAATAAGAACTGGGCAACAGAGGTCCCAGCGCCTGAGCGCTGGGTTTCCAACGCTCTGGCGCTGGAATTACCGTAAATAGAACTGAGATTCCAGGGGCCTAGCGCATGAGCGCTGGCCCCCAACGCCTAGGCGCTGGCAAACACTGGAACCAGGGGGGTCTGGCAGGGGCCTAGCGCATGAGCGCTGGCCTCCAGCGCCTGAGCGGATCCATGTTCAATTGTTTCAAAGCCCAAAAGGCTTTATGCTCAAGCTCCACAGGTAAATGACAAGCCTTACCCTAAACCAACTGGTAAGGAGAGGTTCCAATAGGAGTTTTAAACGCAGTTCGGTAAGCCCACAAGGTGTCATCTAATTTTTTTGACCAATCCTTCCTTGAGGTACCAACTACTTTTTCCAAAATCCTTTTTAACTCCCTATTAGAAACCTCTACTTGTCCACTAGTTTCGGGGTGATAGGGGGTAGCAATTTTATGATGAACACCATATTTTTTCAAAAGAGTTTCAAAAGCTTTATTACAAAAATGCTTACCTCCATCACTGATAATTGCCCTTGGCACACCAAATCTAGTAAAGATCTTTTTCTTCAGAAAGTCCAGAACCACTTTACCATCATTTGTAGAAAGGGCTGATGCTTCAACCCACTTAGAAACATAGTCAACAACAACCAAAATATATTGGCAACCAAAAGAAGGTGGAAAAGGTCCCATGAAATCAATGCCCCACACATCAAAAAGCTCAACTTCCAAAATCATATTTTGGGGCATCTCATTCCTTCTTGAGATATTACCTGTTCGTTGACAACGATCACACCTTTCTACAAATGCTCTACTATCTTTGAAGACAGTAGGCCAATAAAAACCACTTTGGAGGACTTTAGCTGCAGTCCTCTCACCTGAAAAATGGCCTCCATATTCGGAGCCATGGCAATGCCATAAAATAGCCTCAAACTCTTTTTCTGGAATACACCTTCTAATGATCCCATCAGAACATTCTCTAAACAAATAAGGTTCATCCCAGAAAAAAAATTTGGCATCATACAAAAATCTTTTCTTTTGTTGCCAAGTCAAATCAGAAGGCAACACACCAGCAGCTTTAAAATTAGCTAAATGTACATACCATGGAGCTATCGCTTGGACAGCTAAGAGCTTTTCATCTGGGAACTCCTCTTGAATAGGAATTGGGCTGGAGTTCCCCTTTTCAAGTCTTGACAAATGGTCTGCTACACCATTGTCTTTCCCTCTCCTGTCCACAATTTCAAGATCAAACTCTTGCAAGAGTAAGATCCATCTAATCAACCTGGGTTTGGCTTCCTGCTTAGCAAACAAGTACTTCAATGCAGCATGGTCAGTATGCACAAAAATTTTAGAACCCAAAACATAAGGTCTGAATTTATCTAAAGCATAAACTATACTTAACAACTCCTTTTCAATTTTAGCATAATTTTTTTGAGCTTCATTCAGAACCTTACTAGCATAATAAATCACATGCAAAACTTTTCCATTTTTCTGACAAAGAACAGCCCCTATTGCATTATCACTAGCATCACACATAACTTCAAAAGGCAAATCCCATTGGGGAGCAATAATGATAGGGGCTGAAACAAGTTTTTCCTTCAACAATTTAAAAGCAGCCAAACACTCATTATTAAAGATAAAAGGAGCTTCTTTCTCAAGGAGATTTGTCATAGGCTTAGCAATTTTAGAAAAATCTTTTATAAACCGCCTATAAAAACCTGCATGACCAAGAAAACTTCTTATACCTTTAACATTAGTGGGAGGAGGTAGATTTTCAATAATTTCTGTTTTAGCTTTATCTACCTCAATCCCCTTTTCAGAGATCTTGTGTCCAAGCACAATGCCATCTTTTACCATAAAATGACATTTTTCCCAATTAAGTACTAAATTCTTTTCTTGGCACCTAACTAAAATCCTTTCCAAATTGTCCAAACACTTATCAAAGTTGGGGCCATACACAGAAAAATCATCCATGAACACTTCCATACATTCACCAATTAAATCATAAAAAATAGCAAACATACATCTTTGGAAGGTTCCTGGAGCATTACACAAGCCAAAAGGCATTCTTTTATAAGCAAACACCCCGAAGGGGCAAGTAAAAGCAGTTTTCTCTTGATCCTTAGGATCAACAACAATCTGATTGTATCCTGAATATCCATCAAAGAAACAATAGTACTCATGGCCAGCCAACCTGTCAAGCATTTGATCAATAAAGGGAAGGGGGAAATGATCTTTCCGGGTGGCAGAATTTAGCCTCCGGTAATCTATACAAACCCTCCATCCAGTTACCTTCCTGGTGGGAATCAATTCATTGTTCTCGTTGGGAACCACTGTAATTCCCCCTTTTTTGGGAACTACCTGAACGGGACTAACCCATTCACTATCAGAAATGGGATAGATGATCCCTGCATCAAGCAATTTAATTACCTCTTTCCTTACCACCTCTTTCATGGTAGGATTAAGTCTTCTTTGGGGTTGGACTACAGGTTTAACTTGTTCTTCCAAACAAATTTTATGCATACAAACAGTGGGGCTTATGCCCTTAATATCCTCAATAGTCCAACCCAAAGCAGATTTATGAGCTCTAAGAATTCTTACCAGTTTTTCTTCTTCAAGAGGAGAGAGGGAGCTACTAACAATAACTGGTTTGTTATTACCTTCCTCAAGAAATGCATATTTGAGGGAAGAAGGTAAAGGCTTCAGTTCCCTCTTTTCCTCTTGAACTTCTTCTTCCCTTCTCAGTTCCTCTACCCAATTTTTCCTTGAAGGGAAAACATGAGCAGCTTCAAGAAACCTTGCCATCTCAATGACCTGTTCGTCACCACTTTCAATATCTTCGAATTCCAACCCCTCAGAGATTAAGGTCTCTAAAGGATCTTCTTTCAACATGGCAGCAAACAGTTAGGCAGAAATATTTTTTTTATATTTTTTTTATAAAAAGCACTAAACAAAATAATAACAAGAACTTGAACAGAACCTATCCCCGGCAACGGCGCCAAAAAATTGATACCCAAATCGCAAGTGTACGATTCAATATCGCGTAATAAAAAGATCAAACCCAAGGGATAGGTGTTCTTATTATTATAATATTTAGTACTTTAAACAGAAAAATAAAATGATATATGTTGTTGGTTTTAGAACAAGAAATAAACAATAGCATAAAATTATAAGAGAAAGAGATGATGATGAGTCTTAAGCACTTGGGTTGATTTATATAATTTATAAAATATGCTAGCAACTACTACTTGAATTCTAAATTTTAGTACCAAGTCATGATGCTATAGCCTAATGTTTTTACAAGTTAATACCTTACACATTGTAAAACTTTCTTCTCAATTACTAAATTCAATACCTTGCAATCTAGAAAAAACCAAGAAGAAGATGAAGGAAGAATTTTCAGGCCAACATAAAGCTAAGTCTATCCTAATACCTTAGTGATATGTCATATAACTTCTTTTAAATCCTAGGTCCCTTACTACTTACCAATTTCCATTGTTATAAGCAATAAGTAAAAACACTTGTGATCATCAAGATAAATATTAAGAACAAGGAAATAAAACATGAACTATAGCAATATTATTCAGAAGAGTAGAAGAAAACTAAAACATTGATTATAAACTAAAACAAACCAAGATACTTAAGAAAGAATTAGCCAAGCATGGCTAAAAGAGTCATTGAATTACCCTGGATAGGAGCTCAAGTATGGCTTCCCACAATTCCTAGGAACAATGATCTTAAGGAGGAAAGAAGAACACTTGTTGTATTCTGAATAGGTGCGTTTTACAAGTGAAGAAAAGCTCCCTATTTATAGCAAAAACCTGACTTCCAACGCTTGGGCGCTGGCATTCCCAACGCTTGGGCGCTGGGAAGCATTAAAATCCAACGTGCAGAAATAGGCCCAACGCTTGAGCGCTGGCTTCCAACGCTGTAGCGCTGGGTGCAACCTCCGACTCACATCCTAGTCAGAGGTCCAGCGCTTGAGCGTTGGGACTTCCAACGCTGCAGCGCTGGGAGGAACACTGGCAGCTTTTTCTTGGATTCCTTTCTTCTTCAATGGTGTAATTGATTGGCTTAATTAGGCTCATTCAGCCCCTAATAAGTTCTGAAACTCCTTCCTTCCACCATTAATCCTTCAAACCTTATTTTACATGTGCTCAAATCAAAGAGAGTTGCTTCACATTCTTCAATTTCACTTTAAGTCCTCTCTTTGTTAGAACTTCATTTTTTTCTGGCCCTTTGACTCCTTCAAACTTCTTTTCATCCTCCACTCTTGAACCTTTACACTTTGATCCTTTATTTCCTGAAACTTTACAAATCGGTCCCTGGACAAAAATGATAACTATACCAGCTTTTCCTAAAAATATAAAATAGCTATAAAAATTCCTAAAAATATAAAATAAAGTTAGAAAAACAAATAAAAGCTAATCTATATGCAGAATGCAAAATAAATATTAAATCTATGTAAAAATACTAAAAATCCTATATGTGACTCAAAAAATAATAAAATAAAAAGACTAAAAACAACCTAAAAACATCATATATTATCCTGTCATCACACCACTATACCCAACGATAGCTTGTCCTCAAGCGATAAAACATAAAGAAAACTCGTCCCTGAGTTTAGAAAAAGTTTATCTGATTACAACTTGAAGCACAAAAACCTTTCCAAGAAAGCTTAGCGGATTAGGAAGACCTGCATGTTTAAAGATATATAATCAAGAAAGTTAGGCTTGGCTTTTCAACATGTTAGAGTTCATCAAATTAAGCTCACAAAATAATATTCTCCATGAAAAACAAGAAAGCTCAATAATCCTGCCTATCATTCAAATCAAAACTGAAATAGTGTAACCAAGTAATTTTGAAGAGATTTTTGAAGGTTGTAACTTGGCCAAAAGGTTGAACAATTCAAGGTATGGATTTCAAGAAATTGGCAACTCTAATGGCTTGACTCAGAATCTGTTGTTAAGTGATTTTTCCAACTAAGAGCTTCAACAATTCAACACAAGGGTCCTCTCAATTTTTCTTTTTCTTTTTCTCTTTTTTTTTTTTTTTTGAACAAAGTAGTGGAATGTATGGGATGGATGACTTGAATTTTACTCCCCTCATACTCTTTCTCACCCCACTACCTCATTATTTTTTTCTAAGGCATATACCTTATTTTTTTCAACTTTTTTCCTTCTTTTTCTAGAGAGAAACCCACAACAAAAGCTCTAACAATTTCAGCACATTAATCACAATAACAACTTTAAGAATATCACACAAAGTAGGCTCCAAAGAATGACTCTTTTAAGGCTCAAAAGGGGCTACTAGTGGATTTTTGCTTTTCAACCAAAACTCTGAGTTTTCAAAAATGCCTATAATCTCTTCTCAACTCACAAAGTAAACAAAATCCCAATCAACATGCAACACAAGGCAGAAAAATTTCACAGTCAAGAATTCAGAGTCCTCAGCTCTCAGAAAAACATAGGGTAAGTGGTACCCTTTTTAGAACTCAGAAAAACTTTGCCAACAACCAAAACATTCAAGATATCCAAAATCAATTCTAACAGCATGCAATCCTAACCGCTTCAAAACATAGAACCTTTTCAAAAGCAGTTTAATCAGATAAAGCACTCCAAGAAATAGTAATATTCAGATTGGATAATATACTCAAGACTCATGCAAAACTGAAACAGAAACACTAAACTAGAAATAAAGCTAAAGACTATAATAAAAATAAAACTAAAAAGCTGGCACAATCACAAATTCTCCACAGAAGTCCAAGGGAACCTCAATGCAAAAATCAATTTTGAACTCTTAAGTTCAAGAGGGCTCTTTCTCCTGCAAAATTGAACAAACAAAAGTCTCACAAGCAGAAAAACTTGCTTGACTTGTTAGTTCCAGAAACAGCACAAAAAATGGGTTGAAAAACTGTGTTCACCTTAAAAACAAGAATTCTTGAGTTCCCAAAAATTAAAACCATTGTAGAAACAAGGGGAAAACTCATAGAATCTAAGGCTTTCAGAAAACGGTGAACACAAAATTTATTAAAACAGCAAAACAGCAAAAAGAAAATCAAACAGAGAGTCTGCCCGAGCTCCAGCGCTTGAGCGTTGGGGATTCCAACGCTTGGGCGCTGGAATTAAAATAAGAACTGGGCAGCAGAGGTCCCAGCGCCTGAGCGCTGGGTTTCCAACGCTCTGGCGCTGGAATTACCGTAAATAGAACTGAGATTCCAGGGGCCTAGCGCATGAGCGCTGGCCCCCAACGCCTAGGCGCTGGCAAACACTGGAACCAGGGGGGTCTGGCAGGGGCCTAGTGCATGAGCGCTGGCCTCCAGCGCCTGAGCGCTGGCCCTCCCTGCAGCAAGAACATAGAATTTTTTTTTTCTTTATTTATTTACAAGAGTGGTGCAGAAAATTAAAAAGACAGAATTATAAACTATCCTCTGGTGGGTTGTCTCCCAACCAGCTCATTGTTAAGGTCCGAGATAGACCCTTCCCTTTAATCAATTAGGGGTATCAAGTACAGCAAAAACATCTTGTCTTTCATAATCTCCCCCCAAGTATGGTTTCAATCTTTGTCCATTGACAGTGAACAAATTCTTTGTAACCTTATTTTCCAATTCAACCGCACCATGGGGAAAGACTTTGGTGATCCTAAATGGTCCTGACCACCTTGACTTCAACTTTCCAGGAAACAATCTCAGTCTTGAGTTATACAATAACACAAGCTGTCCTGGACTGAACTCTTTTGGCACAATTTTCTTATCATGCCACTTTTTGGTCTTCTCTTTGTAAATCCTAGCATTGTTATATGCTTGAAGTCTGAATTCATCCAACTCATGTACCTGTACCTGTCTTTTATCCCCAGCTTCTTTGGGATCCATGTTCAATTGTTTCAAAGCCCAAAAGGCTTTATGCTCAAGCTCCACAGGTAAATGACAAGCCTTACCATAAACCAACTGGTAAGGAGAGGTTCCAATAGGAGTTTTAAACGCAGTTCGGTAAGCCCACAAGGTGTCATCTAATTTTTTTGACCAATCCTTCCTTGAGGTACCAACTACTTTTTCCAAAATCCTTTTTAACTCCCTATTAGAAACCTCTACTTGTCCACTAGTTTGGGGGTGATAGGGGGTAGCAATTTTATGATGAACTCCATATTTTTTCAAAAGAGTTTCAAAAGCTTTATTACAAAAATGCTTACCTCCATCACTGATAATTGCCCTTGGCACACCAAATCTAGTAAAGATCTTTTTCTTCAGAAAGTCCAGAACCACTTTACCATCATTTGTAGAAAGGGCTGATGCTTCAACCCACTTAGAAACATAGTCAACAGCAACCAAAATATATTGGCAACCAAAAGAAGGTGGAAAAGGTCCCATGAAATCAATGCCCCACACATCAAAAAGCTCAACTTCCAAAATCATATTTTGGGGCATCTCATTCCTTCTTGAGATATTACCTGTTCATTGACAACGATCACACCTTTCTACAAATGCTCTACTATCTTTGAAGACAGTAGGCCAATAAAAACGACTTTGGAGGACTTTAGCTGCAGTCCTCTCACCTGAAAAATGGCCTCCATATTCGGAGCCATGGCAATGCCATAAAATAGCCTCAAACTCTTTTTCTGGAATACACCTTCTAATGATCCCATCAGAACATTCTCTAAACAAATAAGGTTCATCCCAGAAAAAGAATTTGGCATCATACAAAAATCTTTTCTTTTGTTGCCAAGTCAAATCAGAAGGCAACACACCAGCAGCTTTAAAATTAGCTAAATGTACATACCATGGAGCTATCGCTTGGACAGCTAAGAGCTTTTCATCTGGGAACTCCTCTTGAATAGGAATTGGGCTGGAGTTCCCCTTTATCAAGTCTTGACAAATGGTCTGCTACACCATTGTCTTTCCCTCTCCTGTCCACAATTTCAAGATCAAACTCTTGCAAGAGTAAGATCCATCTAATCAACCTGGGTTTGGCTTCCTGCTTAGCAAACAAGTACTTCAATGCAGCATGGTCAGTATGCACAAAAATTTTAGAACCCAAAACATAAGGTCTGAATTTATCTAAAGCATAAACTACACTTAACAACTCCTTTTCAGTTGTAGCATAATTTTTTTGAGCTTCATTCAGAACCTTACTAGCATAATAAATCACATGCAAAACTTTTCCATTTTTCTGACAAAGAACAGCCCCTATTGCATTATCACTAGCATCACACATAACTTCAAAAGGCAAATCCCATTGGGGAGCAATAATGATAGGGGCTGAAACAAGTTTTTCCTTCAACAATTTAAAAGCAGCCAAACACTCATTATTAAAGATAAAAGGAGCTTCTTTCTCAAGGAGATTTGTCATAGGCTTAGCAATTTTAGAAAAATCTTTTATAAACCGCCTATAAAAACCTGCATGACCAAGAAAACTTCTTATACCTTTAACATTAGTGGGAGGAGGTAGATTTTCAATAATTTCTGTTTTAGCTTTATCTACCTCAATCCCCTTTTCAGAGATCTTGTGTCCAAGCACAATGCCATCTTTTACCATAAAATGACATTTTTCCCAATTAAGTACTAAATTCTTTTCTTGGCACCTAACTAAAATCCTTTCCAAATTGTCCAAACACTTATCAAAGTTGGGGCCATACACAGAAAAATCATCCATGAACACTTTACATTCACCAATTAAATCATAAAAAATAGCAAACATACATCTTTGGAAGGTTCCTGGAGCATTACACAAGCCAAAAGGCATTCTTTTATAAGCAAACACCCCGAAGGGGCAAGTAAAAGCAGTTTTCTTTTGATCCTTAGGATCAACAACAATCTGATTGTATCCTGAATATCCATCAAAGAAACAATAGTACTCATGGCCAGCCAACCTGTCAAGCATTTGATCAATAAAGGGAAGGGGGAAATGATCTTTCCGGGTGGCAGAATTTAGCCTCCGGTAATCTATACAAACCCTCCATCCAGTTACCTTCCTGGTGGGAATCAATTCATTGTTCTCGTTGGGAACCACTGTAATTCCCCCTTTTTTGGGAACTACCTGAACGGGACTAACCCATTCACTATCAGAAATGGGATAGATGATCCCTGCATCAAGCAATTTAATTACCTCTTTCCTTACCACCTCTTTCATGGTAGGATTAAGTCTTCTTTGGGGTTGGACTACAGGTTTAACATGTTCTTCCAAACAAATTTTATGCATACAAACAGTGGGGCTTATGCCCTTAATATCCTCAATAGTCCAACCCAAAGCAGATTTATGAGCTCTAAGAATTCTTACCAGTTTTTCTTCTTCAAGAGGAGAGAGGGAGCTACTAACAATAACTGGTTTGTTATTACCTTCCTCAAGAAATGCATATTTGAGGGAAGAAGGTAAAGGCTTCAGTTCCCTCTTTTCCTCTTGAACTTCTTCTTCCCTTCTCAGTTCCTCTACCCAATTTTTCCTTGAAGGGAAAACATGAGCAGCTTCAAGAAACCTTGCCATCTCAATGACCTGTTCGTCATCACTTTCAATATCTTCGAATTCCAACCCCTCAGAGATTAAGGTCTCTAAAGGATCTTCTTTCAACATGGCAGCAAACGGTTAGGCAGAAATATTTTTTTTTATATTTTTTTTATAAAAAGCACTAAACAAAATAATAACAAGAACTTGAACAGAACCTATCCCCGGCAACGGCGCCAAAAACTAGATACCCAAATCGCAAGTGTACGATTCACTATCACGTAATAAAAAGATCGAACCCAAGGGATAGGTGTTCTTATTATTATAATATGTAGTACTTAAACAGAAAAATAAAATGATATATGTTGTTGGTTTTAGAACAAGAAATAAACAATAGCATAAAATTATAAGAGAAAGAGATGATGATGAGTCTTAAGCACTTGGGTTGATTTATATAATTTATAAAATATGCTAGCAACTACTACTTGAATTCTGAATTTTAGTACCAAGTCATGATGCTATAGCCTAATGTTTTTACAAGTTAATACCTCACACATTGTAAAACTTTCTTCTCAATTACTAAATTCAATACCTTGCAATCTAGAAAAAACCAAGAAGAAGATGAAGGAAGAATTTTCAGGCCAATATAAAGCTAAGTCTATCCTAATACCTTAGTGATATGTCATATAACTTCTTTTAAATCCTAGGTCCCTTACTACTTACCAATTTCCATTGTTATAAGCAATAAGTAAAAACACTTGTGATCATTAAGATAAATATTAAGAACAAGGAAATAAAACATGAACTATAGCAATATTATTCAGAAGAGTAGAAGAAAACTAAAACATAGATTATAAACTAAAACAACCCAAGATACTTAAGAAAGAATTAGCCAAGCATGGCTAAAAGAGTCATTGAATTACCCTGGATAGGAGCTCAAGTATGGCTTCCCACAATTCCTAGGAACAATGATCTTAAGGAGGAAAGAAGAACACTTGTTGTATTCTGAATAGGTGCGTTTTACAAGTGAAGAAAAGCTCCCTATTTATAGCAAAAACCTGACTTCCAACGCTTGGGCGCTGGCATTCCCAACGCTTGGGCGCTGGCATTCCCAACGCTTGGGCGCTGGGAAGCATTAAAATCCAACGTGCAGAAATAGGCCCAGCGCTTGAGCGCTGGCTTCCAACGCTGCAGCGCTGGGTGCAACCTCCGACTCACATCCTAGTCAGATGTCCAGCGCTTGAGCGTTGGGACTACCAACGCTGCAGCGCTGAGACGAACACTGGCAGCTTTTTCTTGGATTCCTTTCTTCTTCAATGGTGTAATTGATTGGCTTAATTAGGCTCATTCAGCCCCTAATAAGTTCTGAAACTCCTTCCTTCCACCATTAATCCTTCAAACCTTATTTTACATGTGCCCAAATCAAAGAGAGTTGCTTCACATTCTTCAATTTCACTTTAAGTCCTCTCTTTGTTAGAACTTCATTTTTTTCTGGCCCTTTGACTCCTTCAAACTTCACTTTTCATCCTCCACTCTTGAACCTTTACACTTTGATCCTTTATTTCCTGAAACTTTACAAATCGGTCCCTGGACAAAAATGATAACTATACCAGCTTTTCCTAAAAATATAAAATAGCTATAAAAATTCCTAAAAATATAAAATAAAGTTAGAAAAACAAATAAAAGCTAATCTATATGCAGAATGCAAAATAAATATAAAATCTATGTAAAAATACTAAAAATCCTATATGTGACTCAAAAAATAATAAAATAAAAAGACTAAAAACAACCTAAAAACATCATATATTATCCTGTTATCACACCACTATACCCAACGACAGCTTGTCCTCAAGCGATAAAACTTAAAGAAAAACTCGTCCCTGAGTTTAGAAAATGTTTATCTGATTACAACTTGAAGCACAAAAACCTTTCCAAGAAAGCTTAGCGGATTAGGAAGACCTGCATGTTTAAAGATATATAATCAAGAAAGTTAGGCTTGGCTTTTCAACATGTTAGAGTTCATCAAATTAAGCTCACAAAATAATATTCTCCATGAAAAACAAGAAAGCTCAATAATCCTGCCTATCATTCAAATCAAAACTGAAATAGTGTAACCAAGTAATTTTGAAGAGATTTTTGAATGTTGTAACTTGGCCAAAAGGTTGAACAATTCAAGGTATGGATTTCAAGAAATTGGCAACTCTAATGGCTTGACTCAGAATCTATTGTTAAGTGATTTTTCCAACTAATAGATTCAACAATTCAACACAAGGGTCCTCTCAATTTTTCTTTTTCTTTTTCTCTTTTTTTTTTTTTTTGAACAAAGTAGTGGAATGAATGGGATGAATGACTTGAATTTTACTCCCCTCATACTCTTTCTCACCCCACTACCTCATTATTTTTTTCTAAGGCATACACCTTATTTTTTTCAACTTTTTTCCTTCTTTTTCTAGAGAGAAACCCACAACAAAAGCTCTAACAATTTCAGCACATGAATCACAATAACAACTTTAAGAATATCACACAAAGTAGGCTCCAAAGAATGACTCTTTTAAGGCTCAAAAGGGGCTACTAGTGGATTTTTGCTTTTCAACCAAAACTCTGAGTTTTCAAAAATGCCTATAATCTCTTCTCAACTCACAAAGTAAACAAAATCCCAATCAACATGCAACACAAGGCAGAAAAATTTCACAGTCAAGAATTCAGAGTCCTCAGCTCTCAGAAAAACATAGGGTAAGTGGTACCCTTTTTAGAACTCAGAAAAACTTTGCCAACAACCAAAACATTCAAGATATCCAAAATCAATTCTAACAGCATGCAATCCTAACCGCTTCAAAACATAGAACCTTTTCAAAAGCAGTTTAATCAGATAAAGCACTCCAAGAAATAGTAATATTCAGATTGGATAATATACTCAAGACTCATGCAAAACTGAAACAGAAACACTAAACTAGAAATAAAGCTAAAGACTATAATAAAAATAAAACTAAAAAGCTGGCACAATCACAAATTCTCCACAGAAGTCCAAGGGAACCTCAATGCAAAAATCAATTTTGAACTCTTAAGTTCAAGAGGGCTCTTTCTCCTGCAAAATTGAACAAACAAAAGTCTCACAAGCAGAAAAACTTGCTTGACTTGTTAGTTCCAGAAACAGCACAAAAAATGGGTTGAAAAATTGTGTTCACCTTAAAAACAAGAATTCTTGAGTTCCCAAAAATTAAAACCATTGTAGAAACAAGGGGAAAACTCATAGAATCTAAGGCTTTCAGAAAATGGTGAACACAAAATTTATTAGACTCTACGCTTTTAGACTTTTTTTAGGGTTCTCGACCGATTTCAGGGTTTTTCCGATGTAAGGGCTTGAGGTCAGTTTTATTGTTTTTCTGTAGACTCTAGGATTTCAGACTGATTTTAGGGACTTTGGCTTATTATAGGGATTTAGGCTGGTTTTATAGCTTTCAGGTCAACATTAGGGCTTTTGGCTGATTTCGGTGTTTTCGGCCGATTTCAGGGTTTTTTCGTTGGGTATCTGGACGATTTAAGGGCTCTGGGTCAATTTTATGGTTATTCTGTAGATTCTAGGCTTTTAGACTGGATTTAGGGTTTTCGGCTTATTATGGGGTTTTAGGCCACCTTTAAAGCTTTCGGATTAACTTTTGGGGTTTTTACCGATTTCATGGTATTTGGCTTATTTGAGGGTTTTTGGCCGATTTAAGGGTTTTCGGCTGATTTCAGAGTTTTTCCACTCACTATAGTATATGGTATTTGGACGATTTAAGGGCTCTGGATCAATTTTATAGTTTTTCTGTAGACTCTACAGGCTTTTAGACTGATTTTAGGGTTTTCAGCTTATTATAGGGTTTTAGGCCATCTTTATAGCTTTCTGATCAATTGTTGGGCTTCTGGTCGATTTCAGGGTTTTTTCGATGTTTATAGTATAGGGTATTTGGTCAATTTAAGGGATCTGGGTCAATTTTATTGTTTTCCTGTAGACTCTAATGGCTTTTAGATTGATTTTAGTGTTTTCGGCTTATTATAGGGATTTTAGGCCGGCTTTAGGGCTTTTTGATCAACTTTAGGGATTTCGGCCGATTTCAGGGTTTTCGGCCGATTTTAGGGTTTTTCCGCTCACAATAATAAAGGACATTTGAATGATTTAAGGCCCCTAGTCAAATTTTTAGTTTTTCCGTAGACTCAAGGCTTTAAGACTGATTCTAGGGTTTTCGGCTTATTATAGGGTTTGAGGGCGGCTTTTTGGTTTTTCTGATCAACTTTTAGCCAATTTCAGGGTATTCGGCAGATTTCAGGGTTTTTCCGTTGACTACAGTATAGGGTATTTGGACGATTTAAGGGCTTCGTGTCAATTTTATGGTTTTTCTGTAAATTCTAGGCTTTTAGACTGATTTTAGGGTTTTCGTCTTATTAGGGGGTTTTAGGCCGCCTTTAGGGGCTTTCTGATCAACTTTAGGGCATTTGGCAGATTATAGCATTTTCTGCTAATTTCACGGTTTTCGGCCGATTTCAGATTTTTTCCGCTGACTATAGTATATGTTATTTGGACGATTTAAGGGCTTTGTGTCGATTTTTTGGTTTTTCTGTAGACTCTACGCTTTTAGACTTATTTTAGGGTTTTTGGCTTAATATAGGGTTTTAGGCCAGCTTTAGGGCTTTCTGATCAACTTTAGGGTTCTCGACCGATTTCAGGGTTTTTCCGATGTAAGGGCTCTGGGTCAGTTTTATTGTTTTTCTGTAGACTCTAGGATTTCAGACTGATTTTCGGGATTTTGGCTTATTATAGGGATTTAGACTGGTTTTATGGCATTCGGATCAACATTAGGGCTTTTGGCTGATTACAGTGTTTTCGGCCGATTTCAGGGTTTTTTCGTTGATTATAGTACAGGGTATCTGGACGATTTAAGGGCTCTGGGTCAATTTTATGGTTATTCTGTAGACTCTAGGCTTTTAGACTGGATTTAGGGTTTTCGACTTATTATGGGGTTTTAGGCCACCTTTAAAGCTTTCGGATTAACTTTTGGGGTTTTTACCGATTTCAGGGTTTTTGGCCGATTTCAAGGTTTTTGGTCGATTTAAGGGTTTTCGGCTGATTTCAGAGTTTTTCCGCTCAATATAGTATATGGTATTTGGACGATTTAAGAGCTCGGAGTTAATTTTATAGTTTTTCTGTAGACTCTACAGGCTTTCAGATTGATTTTAGGGTTTTCGGCTTATTTTAGGGTTTTAGGCCAGCTTTATGGCTTTCTGATCAATTTTTGGGCTTCTGGCCGATTTCAGGGTTTTTTCGATCATTATAGTATAGGGTATTTGGTCAATTTAAGGGATCTGGGTCAATTTTATTGTTTTTCTGTAGACTCTAATGG
This sequence comes from Acmispon strigosus, assembly GCA_030819835.1. Taxonomy (NCBI): domain Eukaryota; kingdom Viridiplantae; phylum Streptophyta; class Magnoliopsida; order Fabales; family Fabaceae; genus Acmispon; species Acmispon strigosus. The sequence continues at coordinate 17,371,753 of JAUAMA010000004.1, read as the reverse complement.
CTTTTAGATTGATCTTAGTGTTTTCGGCTTATTATAGGGATTTTAGGCTGGCTTTAGGGCTTTTTGATCAACTTTAGGGGTTTTGGCCGATTTTAGGGTTTTCGGCCGATTTTAGGGTTTTTCCGCTGACAATAATAAAGGGCATTTGAGTGATTTAAGGCCTCTGGTCAAATTTATAGTTTTTCCGTAGACTCAAGGCTTTTAAGACTGATTCTAGGGTTTTCGGCTTATTATAGGGTTTGAGGGCGGGTTTATGGTTTTTCTCATTAACTTTTAGCCAATTTCTGGGTTGCCGGAAGATTTCAGGTTTTTCTGCTGACTACAATAGTATAGGGTATTTGGACGATTTAAGGGCTCCGGGTCAATTTGATGGTTTTTCTGTAAACTCTAGGCTTTTAGACTGATCTTAGGGTTTTCGTCTTATTATAGGGTTTTAGGCAGGCTTTAGGGCTTTTTGATCTACTTTAGGGCATTTGGCAGATTACAGCATTTTTGGCTGATTTCAAGGTTTTCAGCCGATTTCATATTTTTTCCACTGACTATAGTATATGTTATTTGGACGATATAAGGGCCCTGTGTCAGTTTTTTGGTTTTTCTGTAGACTCTACGCTTTTAGACTTATTTTAGGGTTTTTGGGTTAATATAGGGTTTTAGGCCAGCTTTATGGCTTTCTGATCAACTTTAGGGTTCTCGACCGATTTCAAGGTTTTTCTGATGTAATGGCTCTGGGTCAGTTTTATTGTTTTTCTGTAGACTCTAGGATTTCAGACTGATTTTAGGGACTTTGGCATATTATAGGGATTTGTGAAGAAGGTCTTGCTCCTGACCCTGGCTGTGGTTTTGATGACGACAAACTCATCAACAAAAAGAAGAAAAGAAGACTTCAAAGAAATCAAGCACTCAAGTCCATCAATAGTCTAGAAGTCTTAGAATTAGGTGAGTTATGCTTCTAAAGGTTTATTAAAGCATAAAGGCTCTCAAAATACCTAATCTAATCAAGCTAAGTGTTTTCATAACTTAAAAGAAGTAGAAAACCTTAAGCAAGACTCAAAGAATAAGTTTCTGGAAAATGGGCTTCTGTGTAATCGATTACACCATTATGGTAATTGATTACACCAAGGCAAGTAATCGATTACTCCAGTCTTGCAATCGATTACATGTTTGAAATTCAAATTCAAATTGAAACGGTCACTTGTGTAATCGATTACACTAAGTGCGGTAATCGATTACCAGAACGAAAAGTTGCATCTTTTCATGAACCATTGTGTCCCAAACCTTTTGAAAAGAGTTGTGATGGTTTAAGGACGTTTCCCTTGCCTATATAAAGACCATTTGAGTCCAGAAAACACAACACACAAAAACAACAACATAGAACACACACACACACACGAAATTTACACATTTCACATGAGAAAAACACATTAGGCCAAAGCTTTTTCAAAATAGGTTCATCTTTTAGAACTTAAATCTTTTGGAGCCTAAATTCTGAGTTCATGATCTTCATGTTTACAAGAACACATTAGTTGTTCATATCTTGAAGAACTCAGAATTGTATTATGCTTAAAAGCCTTAAAGCATAAATTCTCATGTTCAATCCATTTGTGTGTTAAAGGATTGAAACAGCCAAGTGTTATATCTTCTTCATCTCTTTCTGTAAGATTGAGTTTTTCACCGTGGTATTCGGTGAAGGGTTGTTGTCACTGAAAGTGGTTTGCTTTCAGGGTTTTGATTGAAGACAAGTTTGTCTTCAAGGTCTGAGGGTGGTTTGCCTTCAGGAATTGAAAGCGGTTTGCTTTCAAGGGCTGTTGAAAGCGGTTTGCTTTCACAGGATATTGATAGAAGTTCTTGGGGTCCTTGGGTTAGGAACTTGTAAGAAATTCTTATCAATAGTGGAAAAATCCTCAAGAGGTTTTCTTGAGGGACTGGACGTAGTCTTCGGTGGATTGAAGGCGAACCAGGATAAATCTTGTGTGTGATTCTCTTTATCCTTCACATTTACTTTCAAGCATTGTTCATATCCGCTGCAATCACAAGATCAACTCGTGATCATCATAAACTTGAAAGTAACGATTTCAATAAGGCGAAAATTGGGGCAACAATGATTCACCCCCCCCCCTCTCAGGTTGCTATCTGTTCTAACAGGATTTAGGCTGGTTTTATGGCTTTCAGATCAACATTAGGGCTTTTGGCTGATTTGGGTGTTTTCGGCCGATTTCAGGGTTTTTTCGTTGGGTATCTGACGATTTAAGGGCTCTGGGTCAATTTTATGGTTATTCTGTAGATTCTAGGCTTTTAGACTGGATTTAGGGTTTTCGGCTTATTATGGGGTTTTAGGCCACCTTTAAAGCTTTCGGATTAACTTTAGGGGTTTTTACCGATTTCATGGTTTTTGGCATATTTCAGGGTTTTTGGCCGATTTAAGGGTTTTCGGCTGATTTCAGAGTTTTTCCGCTCGCTATAGTATATGGTGTTTGGACGATTTAAGGGTTCGGGGTAAATTTTATAGTTTTTCTGTAGACTTTACAGGCTTTTAGACTGATTTTAGGGTTTTCATCTTACTATGGGGTTTTAGGCTGGCTTTAGGGCTTTCTGATCAACTTTAGGGCATTTGGCAGATTACAGCATTTTCGGCTGCTTTCAGGGTTTTTTGGCCGATTTCAGATTTTTTCCGCAGAATATAGTATATGTTATTTGGACGATGTAAGGGCCCTGTGTCAATTTTTTGGTTTTTCTGTAGACTCCTCGCTTTTAGACTTATTTTAGGGTTTTTGGCTTAATATAGGGTTTTAGGCCAGCTTTAGGGCTTTCTGATCAACTTTAGGGTTCTCGACCGATTTCAGGGTTTTTCCGATGTAAGGGCTCTAGGTCAGTTTTATTGTTTTTCTGTAGACTCTAGGATTTCAGACTGATTTTAGGTACTTTGGCTTATTATAGGGATTTAGACTGGTTTTATGGCTTTTGGATCAATATTAGGGCTTTTGGCTGATTTCAGTGTTTTCGGCCGATTTCAGGGTTTTTTCGTTGACTATAGTATTGGGTATCTGGACGATATAAGGGCTCTGGGTCAATTTTATGGTTATTCTGTAGACTCTAGACTTTTAGACTGGATATAGGGTTTTTCGGCTTATTATGGGGTTTAAGGCCAGCTTTAAAGGTTTCAGATTAACTTTTGGGGTTTTTTACGATTTCAGGGTTTTTGGCCGATTTAAGGGTTTTTGGCTGATTTCAAAGTTTTTTCGCTCACTATTGTATATGATATTTGGACGATTTAAGGGCTCGGAGTTAATTTTATAGTTTTTCTGTAGACTCTACAGGCTTTCAGATTGATTTTAGGGTTTTCGGCATATTATAGGGTTTTAGGCCAGCTTTATGGCTTTCTGATCAATTTTTGGGCTTCTGGCCGATTTCAGGGTTTTTCCGATCTTTATAGTATAGGGTATTTGGTCAATTTAAGGGATCTGGGTCAATTTTATTGTTTTTCTGTGGACTCTAATGGCTTTAAGATTGATTTTAGTGTTTTCGGCTTATTATAGGGATTTTAGGCCGGCTTTAGGGCTTTTTGATCAACTTTAGGGCTTTTGGCCGATTTTAGGGTTTTTCCGCTGACAATAATAAAGGGCATTTGAATGATTTCAGGCCCCTGGTCAAATTTATAGTTTTTCTGTGGACTTAGGCTTTAAGACTTATTCTAGGGTTTTCGGCTTATTATATGGTTTGAGGGCGGCTTTATGGTTTTTCTGATAAACTTTTAGCCAATTTCAGGGTTTTCGGCAGATTTCAGGGTTTTTCCGCTGACTACAATATAGGGTATTTGGACGATTTAAGGGCCCCGGGTCAATTTTATGGTTTTTCTGTAAACTCTAGGCTTTTAGACTGATTTTAGGGTTTTCGTCTTATTATGGGGTTTTAGGCCGGCTTTAGGGCTTTCAGATCAACTTTAGGGCATTTGGTAGATTACAGCATTTTCGGCTGATTTCAGGGTTTCCGGCCGATTTCATATTTTTTCCGCTGACTATATTATATGTTATTTTTACGATTTAAGGGCCCTATGTCAATTTTTTGGTTTTTCTGTAGACTCTACGCTTTTAAACTTATTTTAGGGTTTTTGGCTTAATATAGGGTTTTAGGCGAGCTTTAGGTCTTTCTGATCAACTTTAGGGTTCTCGACCGATTTCAGGGTTTTTGCGATGTAAGGGCTCTGGGTCAGTTTTATTGTTTTTCTGTAGACTCTAGGATTTCAGACTGATTTTAGGGACTTTGGCTTATTATAGGGATTTAGACTGGTTTTATGGCTTTTGGATCAACATTAGGGCTTTTGGCTGATTTCAGTGTTTTCGGCCGATTTCAGGGTTTTTTCGTTGACTATAGTATAGGGTATCTGGACGATTTAAGGGCTCTGGGTCAATTTTATGGTTATTCTGTAGACTCTAGGCTTTTAGACTGGATTTAGGGTTTTCGGCTTATTATCGGGTTTTAGGCCAGCTTTAAAGCTTTCGGATTAACTTTTGGGGTTTTGCCGATTTCAGGGTTTTTGGCCGATTTCAAGGTTTTTGGCCGATTTAAGGGTTTTCGGCTGATTTCAGAGTTTTTCAGCTCACTATAGTATATGGTATTTGGACGATTTAAGGGCTCGGAGTTAATTTTATAGTTTTTCTGTAGAATCTACAGGCTTTCATATTGGTTTTAGGGTTTTCGGCTTATTATAGGGCTTTAGGCCAGCTTTATGGCTTTCTGATCAATTTTTGAGCTTCTGGCCGATTTCAGGGTTTTTCCGATGTTTATATTATAGGGTATTCGGTCAATTTAAGGGATCTGGGTCAATTTTATTGTTTTTCTGTAGACTCTAATGGCTTTTAGATTGATTTTAGTGTTTTCGGCTTATTATAGGGATTTTAGGCCGGCTTTAGGGCTTTTTGATCAACTTTAGGGCTTTTGGCCGATTTTAGGGTTTTTCCGCTAACAATAATAAAGGGCATTTTAGTGATTTAAGGCCTCTGGTCAAATTTATAGTTTTTCCGTAGACTCTAGGCTTTAAGACTGATTCTAGGTTTTTCGGCTTATTATAGGGTTTGAGGGCGGCTTTATGGTTTTTCTCATCAACTTTTAGCCAATTTCAGGGTTTTTGGAAGATTTCAGGTTTTTCTGCTGACTACAGTAGTATAGGGTATTTGGACGATTTAAGGGCTCCGGGTCAATTTGATGGTTTTTCTGTAAACCTTAGCCTTTTAGACTGATTTTAGGGTTTTCGTCTTATTATAGGGTTTTAGGCAGGCTTTAGGGCTTTTTGATCTATTTTAGGGCATTTGGCAGATTACAGCATTTTCGGCTGATTTCAGGGTTTTCAGCCGATTTCAGATTTTTTCTGCTGACTATAGTATATGTTATTTGGACGATTTAAGGGCTATGTGTCAATTTTTTTGTTTTTCTGTAGACTCTACGCTTTTAGACTTATTTTAGGGTTTTTGGCTTAATATAGGGTTTTAGGCCAGCTTTAGGGATTTCTGATCAACTTTAGGGTTCTCGACCGATTTCAGGGTTTTTCCGATGTAAGGGCTCTGGGTCAGTTTTATTGTTTTTCTGTAGACTCTAGGATTTCAGACAGATTTTAGGGATTTTGGCTGGTTAAAGGGATTTAGGCTGGTTTTATGGCTTTCGGATCAACATTAGGGCTTTTGGCAGATTTCAGTGTTTTCGGCCGATTTCAGGAATTTTTCGTTGACTATAGTATAGGGTATGTGGTTTTAGGCCAGCTTTAAAGCTTTTGGATTAACTTTTGGGGTTTTTGCCGATTTCAGGGTTTTTGGCCGATTTCCGGGTTTTTGGCCGATTTAAGGGTTTTTGGCTGATTTCAGAGTTTTTCCGCTCACTATAGTATATGGTATTTGGACGATTTAAGGGCTCTGGGTCAAAGATATAGTTTTTCTGTAGACTGTATAGGCTTTTAGACTGATTTTAGGGTTTTCGGCTTATTATAGGGTTTTATGCCAGCTTTATGGCTTTTTGATCAATTTTTGGGCTTCTGGCCGATTTCAGGGTTTTTCCGATGTTTACAGTATAGGGTATTTAGTCAATTTAAGGGATCTGGGTCAATTTTATTGTTTTTCTGTAGACTCTAATGGCTTTGAGATTGATTTTAGTGTTTTCGGCTTATTATAGGGATTTTAGGCCGGCTTTAGGGCTTTTTGATCAACTTTAGGGCTTTTGGCTGAGTTCAGGGTTTTTGACCGATTTTGGGGTTTTTCCTCTAACATTAATAAATGGCATTTGAATGATTTAAGGCCTCTGGTCAAATTTATAGTTTTTCTGTAGACTCTAAGCTTTAAGGCTGATTCTAGGGTTTTCTGCTTATTATAGGTTTGGAGGGCGGCTTTATGGTTTTTCTAATCAACTTTTAGCCAATTTCAAGGTTTTTCCACTGACTACAGTATCGGGTATTTGGACGATTTAAGGGCTCCAGGTCAATTTTATGGTTTTTCTGTAAACTCTAGCCTTTTAGACTAATTATAGGGTTTTTGTCTTATTATAGGGTTTTAGGCCGGCTTTAGGGCTTTCTGATCAACTTTAGCGCATTTGGCAGATTTTAGCATTTTCGGCTGATTTCAGGGTTTTCGGCTGATTTCAGATTTTTTCCACTGACTATAGTATATGTTATTTGGACGATATAAGGGCCCTGTGTCAATTTTTTGGTTTTTCTGTAGACTCTACGCTTTTAGACTTATTATAGGGTTTTTGGCTTAATATAGGGTTTTAGGCCAGCTTTAGGGCTTTCTGATCAACTTTAGGGTTCTCGGTCGATTTCAGGGTTTTTCCGATGTAAGGGCTCTGGGTCAGTTTTATTGTTTTTCTGTAGACTCTAATGGCTGTTAGATTGATTTTAGTGTTTTCGGCTTATTATAGGGATTTTAGGCCGGCTTTAGGGCTTTTTGATCAATTTTAGGGCTTTTGGCCGATTTCAGGGTTTTCGTACGATTTTATGGTTTTTGGCCGATTTCAGGGTTTTTGGCCGATTTAAGGGTTTTCGGCTTATTTCAGAGTTTTTTCGCTCGCTATAGTATATGGTATTTAGACGATTTAAGGGCTTTGGGTCAATTTTATAGTTTTTTTGTAGACTCTACAGGCTTTTAGAGTGATTATAGGGTTTTCGGCTTATTATAGGGTTGTAGGCCAGTTTTATGGCTTTCTGGTCAATTTTTGGGCTTCTGGCCGATTTCAGGGTTTTTCCGATGTTTATAGTATAGGGTATTTGGTCAATTTAAGGGATCTGGGTCAATTTTATTGTTTTCATGTAGACTCTAATGGCTTTTAGATTGATTTTAGTGTTTTCGGCTTATTATAGGGATTTTAGGTTGTGAAGAAGGTCTCGCTCCTGACCCTGGCTGAGGTTTTGATGACGACAAACTCATCGGCGAAAAGAAGAAAAGAAGACTTAGAGGAAACAGCGCTATAAAGATCATCATTTACCTAGAAGTCTTAGTTTAGGTGAGTTATGCTTCTAAAGGTCTCTCAAAGCATAAAGGCTCTTTAAAACACCTAAACTAATCAAGCTTAATGTTTTCATAACTTAAAAGAAGTAGAAAAACTTAAGCCGATCTTAAAAGATCAAGTTTCTTGATGTTGGACTTTAGTGTAATCGATTTCAGCCTTCTGGTAATCGATTACACCTAGGCAAGTAATCGATTACCTCTTGCTTGTAATCGATTACATGTTTGAATTTGAAATTCAAACTGTAACGGCTCTTAGTGTAATAGATTACCTAAGTGATGTAATCGATTACACACACGAAAAGTTGCATCTTTTCATGAACCATTGTGTCTCAAACCTTTTGGGAAAGGTTGCATTGGTTCAAGGACGTTTCCCTTGCCTATATAAATTCCATTTGAGTCCAGAACATGACAACACCTGAGAATACAACATTAGGCCAAAGCTTTGCCAAAATAGTTCATTCATTAAGTCGTTTAGAACTTAAACTTTCAAAGAGCCTAAATTCTGAGTTCATGATCTTCATGTTTATAAGAACACTCTAGTTGTTCATATCTTGAGGAACTCAGAATCTTGTTATGCTTAAGAGCCTTAAAGCATAAATTCTCATGATCAATCCACTTGTATGTTAAAGGATTGATACAGCCAATTGTAAACTCTTCTTCATCTCTTTCTGATAGATTGAGTATTCACCGTGGATCTTGGTGAAGGGTTGTTGATACTGAAAGTGGTGTACTTTCAGGGTGTTGATTGAAGGTGGTTTAGCCTTCAAGGTCTGAAGGTGGTTTGCCTTCAGGAACTGACAGTGGTTTACTTTCAGGGGCTGTTGAAAGTGGTATACTTTCACCGGAAATTGATAGAAATTCTTAGGGTCCTTGGTGTAAGAACTTGTAAGAGATTTTTATCAATAGTGGAAAAATCCTCAAGGGATTTTCTTGAGGGACTGGACGTAGCCTTCGGTGGATAGAAGGTGAACCAGGATAAAATTCTGTGTGTGTGAATTCTTCTATCCTTCATCTTTACTTTCAAGCAACGCTTAATTCCGCTGCAATCGTTTGATGTTACATTTATCTTGAAAGTAAGAAGTTATCAAGGCGAAAATCGGGTAAACCTGATTCACTCCCCATCCCAGGTTGTTATCTATACTAACATAGGCCGGCTTTAGGGCTTTTTGATCAACTTTAGGGCTTTCGGTCGATTTTAGGGTTTTTCTGCTGACAATAATAAAGGGCATTTGAATGATTTAAGGCCTCTGGTCAAATTTATAGTTTTTCATTAGACTCTAGGCCTTAAGACTGTCAATTTTTTGGTTTTTCTGTAGAATCTACGCTTTTAGACTTATTCTAGGGTTTTCGAATTATTACAGGGTTTGAGGGCGGCTTTATGGTTTTTGTGATCAACTTTTAGCCAATTTCAGGGTTTTCGGAAGATTTCAGGGTTTTTCCGCTGACTACAGTATAAGGTAACTGGACGATTAAAGGGGCTCCGGGTCAATTTTAGGGTTTTTCTGTAAACTCTAGGCTTTTAGACTGATTTAGGGTTTTTGTCTTATTATAGGGTTTTAGGCCGGCTTTAGGGATTTCTGATCAACTTTAGGGCATTTGGCAGATTACAGCATTTTCGGCTGTTTCAGGGTTTTTGGCCGATTTCAGATATTTTCCGCTGACTATAGTATATGTTATTTGGACGATTTAAGGGCACTGTGTCAATTATTTGGTTTTTCTGTAGACTCTACGCTTTTAGACTTATTTTAGGGATTTTGGCTTAATATAGGGTTTTAGGCCAGCTTTAGGGGTTTCTTATCAAATTTAGGGTTCTCGGCCGATTTCAGGGTTTTTCCGATGTAAGGGCTCTGGGTCAGTTTTATTGTTTTTCTGTAGACTCTAATGGCATTTAGATTGATTTTAGTGTTTTCGGCTTACTATAGGGATTTTAGGCCGGCTTTAGGGCTTTTTGATCAACTTTAGGGCTTTTGGCCGATTTCAGGGTTTTCGGCCGATTTTAGGGTTTTTCCGCAGACAATAATATAGGGCATTTGAATGATTTAAGGCCTCTGGTCAAATTTATAGTTTTTCCGTAGACTCTAGGCTTTAAGACTGATTCTAGGGTTTTCGGCTTATGATAGCAGGGTTTTTCCGCTGGCTACAGTATAGGGTATTTGGACGATTTAAGGGGCTCCAGGTCAATTTTATGGTTTTTTTTGTAAACTCTGGGATTTTAGAGTTATTTTAGGGTTTTCATCTTATTATATGGTTTTAAGCCGGCTTTAGGGCTTTCTGATCATTAGGGCATTTGGCATATTATAGCATTTTCGGCTGATTTCAGTGTTTTCGGCCGATTTCAGGGTTTTTCCATTGACTATAATAAAGGGTATCTGGACGATTTAAGGGCTCTGGGTCAATTTTATGGTAATTCTGTAGACTCTAGGCTTTTAGACTGGATTTAGGGTTTTCGGCTTATTATGGGTTTTATGCCAGCTTTAAAGCTTTCGGATTAACTTTTAGGGGTTTTGCCGATTTCAGGGTTCTTGGCTGATTTCAGGGTTTTTGGCCGATTTAAGGGTTTTCGGCTGATTTCAGAGTTTTTCCGCTCTCTATAGTATATGGTATTTGGATGATTTAAGGGCTCTGGGTCAATTTTAGAGTTTTTCTGTAGACTATATAGACTTTTAGACTGATTTTAGGGTTTTCGGCTTATTATAGGGTTTTAGGCCAGCTTTATGGCTTTCTGATCAAATTTTGGGCTTCTGGCCGATTTCAGGGTTTTTCCGATGTTTATAGTATAGGGTATTTGGTCAATTTAAGGGATCTGGGTCAATTTTATTGTTTTTCTATAGACTCTAATGGCTTTTAGATTGATTTTAGTGTTTTCGGCTTATTATAGGGATTTTAGGCCGGCTTTAGGGCTTTTTGATCAACTTTAGGGCTTTTGGCCGATTTTAGCGTTTTCGGCCGATTTTGGGGTTTTTCCGCTGACAATAATAAAGGGCATTTGAATGATTTAAGAACTCTGGTCAAAATTATAGTTTTTCCGTAGACTCTAGGCTTTAAGACTGATTCTAGGGTTTTCGGCTTATTATAGGGATTGAGGGCGGCTTTATGGTTTTTCTGATAAACTTTTAGCCAATTTCAGGGTTTTCGGCAGATTTCAGGGTTTTTCCGCTGACTACAGTATAGGGTATTTGGACGATTTAAGGGCTCTGGGTCTATTATATGGTTTTTCGGTAAACTCTAGGCTTTTAGACTGATTTTAGGGTTTTTGTCTTATTATAGGGTTTTAGGCCGGCTTTAGGGCTTTCTGATCAACTTTAGGGCATTTGGCAGATTACAGCATTTTCGGCTTATTTCTGGGTTTTCGGCCGATTTCAGATTTTTTCAGCTGACTATAGTATATGTTATTTGGACGATTTAAGGGCCCTGTGTCAATTTTTTGGTTTTTCTATAGACTCTACGCTTTTAGACTTATTTTAGGGTTTTGGCTTAATATAGGGTTTTAGGCCAGCTTTAGGGCTTTCGGATCAACTTTAGGGTTCTCGGCCGATTTCAGGGTTTTTCCGATGTAAGGGCTCTGGGTCAGTTTTATTGTTTTTCTGTAGACTCTAATGGCTTTTAGATTGATTTTAGTGTTTTCGGCTTATTATAGGGATTTTAGGCCGGCTTTAGGGCTTTTTGATCAACTTTAGGGCTTTTGGCTGATTTTAGCGTTTTCGGCCGATTTTGGGGATTTTCCGCTGACAATAATAAAGGGCATTTGAATGATTTAAGAACTCTGGTCAAAATTATAGTTTTTCCGTAGTCTCTAGGCTTTAAGACTGATTCTAGGGTTTTCGGCTTATTATAGGGATTGAGGGCGGCTTTATGGTTTTTCTGATAAACTTTTAGCCAATTTCAGGGTTTTCGGCAGATTTCAGGGTTTTTCCGCTGACTACAGTATAGGGTATTTGGACGATTTAAGGGCTCTGGGTCTATTTATGGTTTTTCTGTAAACTCTAGGCTTTTAGACTGATTTTAGGGTTTTTGTCTTATTATAGGGTTTTAGGCCGGCTTTAGGGCTTTCTGATCAACTTTAGGGCATTTGGCAGATTACAGCATTTTCGGCTTATTTCAGGGTTTTCGGCCGATTTCAGATTTTTTCACCTGACTATAGTATATGTTATTTGGACGATTTAAGGGCCCTGCGTCAATTTTTTGGTTTTTCTGTAGACTCTACGCTTTTAGACTTATTTTAGGGTTTTTGGCTTAATATAGGGTTTTAGACCAGCTTTAGGGCTTTCTGATCAACTTTAGGGTTCTCGGCCGATTTCAAGGTTTTTCCGATGTAAGGGCTCTGGGTCAGTTTTATTGTTTTTCTGTAGACTCTAATGGCTTTTAGATTGATTTTAGTGTTTTCGGCTTATTATAGGGATTTTAGGCCGGCTTTAGGGCTTTTTGATCAACTTTAGGGCTTTTGGCCGATTTCAGGGTTTTCGGCCGATTTTAGGGTTTTTCCGTAGACAATAATATAGGGCATTTGAATGATTTAAGGCCTCTGGTCAAATTTATAGTTTTTCCGTAGACTCTAGGCTTTAAGACTGATTCTAGGGTTTTCGGTTTATGATAGCAGGGTTTTTCCGCTGGCTACAGTATAGGGTATTTGGACGATTTAAGGGGCTCCAGGTCAATTTTATGGTTTTTTTGTAAACTCTGGGCTTTTAGAGTTATTTTAGGGTTTTCATCTTATTATATGGTTTTAAGCCGGCTTTAGGGCTTTCTGATCATTAGGGCATTTGGTATATTATAGCATTTTCGGCTGATTTCTGTGTTTTCGGCCGTTTTCAGGGTTTTTTCGTTGACTATAATATAGGGTATTGATGACTGGATTTTATATGATAATTTTAGGGTCTTTTTAGTCTTTTTATTTTATTATTTTTGAGTCACATATAGGTTTTTTATTATTTTTATGTAGATTTTATATTTATTTTGCATTTTGCATGTAGATTAGATTTTATTTGTTTTTCTACCTTTATTTTATATTTTTAGGAACTTTTATAGCAATTTTATATTTTTAGGAAAAGCTGGTTTAGTTATCATTTTTGTCCAGGGACCACTTTGTAAAGTTTCAGGAAATCAAGGTCCAAAATGTGAAAGTTCAAGAGTGGAGGGCTAAAAGTGAAGATTGAGAGAATGAAAGGGCTTGAATTGGAGCGCTAACCAAGAGAGGACCAAAAGTGGAAAAGAAGAATATGAAGCAACTCTCTTCAAATTAGCACATGGAAAATAAGGATTAAAGGATGAGTGGAGAATTGATGGTAGTGGGAAGGAGTTTTCAAAAGTTAATTGGTGGCCAATGAAGGCCATAATGGCCATCAACTCCTCCACTATTGAAATTTTTGCTATAAATAGGAGTGCTCATCCTTTGTAAAAAGCACACCTTCTTAGAATACAACAAGTATTCTCTCTTTCTCCCTCTTGAGCATTGTTCCTAGGACTTGTGGGAAGCCATATTTGAGCTCCTATCCAGGGTAATTCAATGTCTCCTTTAGCCATGCTTGGCTAATTCTTCTTTAAGTTTCTTGGGTTGTAGTAGTTTATATTTATGTTTTAGTTTGTTTTTACCTTTCTGAATATTACTTCTATTTCATGTTTTATTTCCTTGTTCTTCATTCATCTTATGCGCATAAGAGTTTTTGCTTATTACTTATACGAATGGAAATTGGTAAGTAGTAAGGGACCTAGGATTTAAAAAAGGTTATAAGTATACTTCACTAAGGAATTAGGAAGGACGTAACTTTATGTTGGCCTGAATTTCTTCTTCATCTTCTTCTCTAGTTAACTAAGTTGCAAGGAATTGAATTTAGTAATTAGAAAGAAAGTTCTACAATGTGTAAGGAATTAACTTGTAGATACACTAGGCTATAGCATCATGAAATTAGATTTAAAATTCAGAAATTAAGTAGGAACTTACTAGCATATTATATAGACTATGTAAACCAACCCAAGAGCTTATTCTCTATCATCTTATTCTCTTTTATTTCATTGCTATTCCATGTGCTACCTTAAACAAACTTTCATCAAATATTTCTTTTTAATTTTCCTGTTTAAGTACTAAATTTTATAATAATAAGAACACCTATCCCTTGGGTTCGATCTTTTTATTACGCGATAGTTAATCGTACACTTGCGATTTTCCTTATCAAGTTTTTGGCGTCGTTGCCGGGGATAGGTTCTTTTTAAGTTCTTATTTTTATTTTGTTTAGTACTTCTTGTTCATATATATATAAAAATAAAAAAAAATAAAAAAAAATTGTGATGAACTGGTGCTGCTAATTTTGTTTGCTAAGTACTGTCAGGTATAGCAATGGCTAAAACATTCGAACAACGGGAGGCAAAAATCCGGGCTGAGGTTGAAAAGGAATATGAGAAGACGAAGCAGGATATCTGCACTCTAATTGACGAGTTTTACTCCGATTTAGATTGCAAGAGAAAATCCAGATTTTTGCCAATCCCTGAGCAAGAATGTAAGGCTATGGAGGAGCTACAAATGAAAATCCAAAGCATTCTAAGGAGGCATCCCAGGGATGAACAACAATCACCTGTTCATGAAAGTGAACTTGTGGTTCAAAAAGAGGAGGTGAAAGCAACCTTCATTGTAGAATTTGTCCTTAAAGACAAATTGGAGGTGGAGGAAGAAGAACCTCAAAGAACCTATGTTATAGGTTCAGAACAAAAAGGCAAAGACCAAGAAGGGGAAGTTTTTCTTATCTCTTCCATTTGTAATGTGATTGATGTTGCCTTGCTAGCTGAAAATTCATTGGGCACTATGTTGTACTTGTGCCAAAATATGCATGATTTGCGGGGTCTAATGAATTTTGTAATAGACCCCGGTTGAAAGTGATTAGTGGAAGGGTCTATCTCGGACCTTAACAATGAGCTGGTTGGGAGACAACCCAACTTAGGAATAGTTTAAATTTTTGTCTTTTTAATTTTCTGCACTACTCTTGTAAATAAATAAAAGGAAAATTCTATGTTTTTGTTGCAGGAGAGGCCAGCGCTCAAGCGCTGGAGGCCAACGCTCAAGCGTTAGGCCCCTGCTTTTCACCTCTGATTGCCCAGTTTTTATTTTAATCCAGCGCTCAAGCGTTGGCATCCCCAACGCTCAAGCGCTGGAGCTCGGGCAGTTCTCTATTTTGTTTTTGTTTGCTGTTTTTTAGTTTTTAATAAATTTTGTGTTCACCATTTTCTGGAAGTTTAAAGGTTCTATGAGTTTTCCCTTGGTTCTAAACTGGTTTTAATTTTTGGGAAACTCAAGAATTCTTGTTTTTTAAAGGTGGACACAAATTCTTCAACCCATGATCTTTTGTGCTGATTTTTGGACTAACAAGTCAAGCAAGCTTCTGCTTGTGAGACTTTTGTTTGTTCAATGTTACAGGTTAGGTACCAAAAGGAGGAAGAACCCTCTTGAACTTAAGTGTTCAAATTGACTTTTACATTGAGGTTCCCTTGGACCTTTGTGGAAAATTTGTTACTATACCAGCTTATTAGATTTTGTTTTTCTTTTTATAGTTTTTAGTTTTATTTTTAGTTTAGTTTTTCTGTTTTGTTTTTGCATGAGTCTTGAGTATATTATCCATTCTGAATGTTGCTATAGCTTTGTGAAATGCTTTATCTGATTGAAATGCTTTGTGAAAAAGGTTATATGTTTTGAAGTGGTTGGGATTGCATGCTGTAGAAAGGATTTTTGATATCTTGATTGTTTTGGTTGTTGGCAAAGTCTTTTTCTGAGTTCTAAAAAGGGTACCACTTACCCTATCTTTTTCTGAGAGCTGAGGACTCTGATGCATGATTGTGAAATTTTTCTGCCTTGTGTTGCATGTTGATTGGAGTTTTGTATACTTTGTGAGTTGAGAAGAGATTATAGGAATTTTTGAAAACTCAGATTTTTGCTTGAAATGTTATATCCACTAGTAGCCCCTTTTGAGCCTTAAAAGAGTCATTCTTTGGAGCCTACTTTGTGTGATAATTCTTATAGTTGTTATTGTGATTCGTGTGCTGAATTGTTAGAGCTATGTTTGTGGGTTTCTCTCTAAAAAAGATGAATTGAAAAAAATAAGGTATGTGCCTTAGAAAAAATAATGAAGTAGTGGGGTGAGAAAGAGTATGAGGGGAGTAAAATTCAAGTCATTCATCCCATACATTCCACTACTTTGTTCAAAAAAAAGAGAAAAAAAAGAAAAATTGAGAGGACCCTTGTGTTGAATTGTTTAAGCTCTTAGTCAAGAAGAATCACTTAACAACAAGTTTCTGAGTCAGCCACTAGAGTTGCCAATTTCTTGAAATCCATACCTTAAATTGTTCAACCCTTTGGCCAAGTTACAACCTTGAAAATCTCTTCAACATCACTTGGTTGCTTTATTTCAGTTTTGATTTGAATTATAGGCAGGATCATTGAGCTTTCTTGTTTTCATGGAGAATATCATTTTGTGAGCTTATTTGATGAACTCAAACATGTTAAAAGCCAAGCCTAACTTTCTTGATTCTTTGTCTATTAAACATGCATGTCTTCCTTATCCGCTAAGCTTTCTGGAAAATTATCATATTTCAATCGGATAAAAACTTTCTCTAAACTCAGGGACGAGTTTCTCTTTAAGTTTTGTCGCTTGAGGACAAGCTGTCGTTGGGTATAGTGGTGTGATGACTGGATTTTATATGATAATTTTAGGGTCTTTTTAGTCTTTTTATTTTATTATTTTTGAGTCACATATAGGTTTTTTATTATTTTTATGTAGATTTTATATTTATTTTGCATTTTGCATGTAGATTAGATTTTATTTGTTTTTCTACCTTTATTTTATATTTTTAGGAACTTTTATAGCAATTTTATATTTTTAGGAAAAGCTGGTTTAGTTATCATTTTTGTCCAGGGACCACTTTGTAAAGTTTCAGGAAATCAAGGTCCAAAATGTGAAAGTTCAAGAGTGGAGGGCTAAAAGTGAAGATTGAGAGAATGAAAGGGCTTGAATTGGAGCGCTAACCAAGAGAGGACCAAAAGTGGAAAAGAAGAATATGAAGCAACTCTCTTCAAATTAGCACATGGAAAATAAGGATTAAAGGATGAGTGGAGAATTGATGGTAGTGGGAAGGAGTTTTCAAAAGTTAATTGGTGGCCAATGAAGGCCATAATGGCCATCAACTCCTCCACTATTGAAATTTTTGCTATAAATAGGAGTGCTCATCCTTTGTAAAAAGCACACCTTCTTAGAATACAACAAGTATTCTCTCTTTCTCCCTCTTGAGCATTGTTCCTAGGACTTGTGGGAAGCCATATTTGAGCTCCTATCCAGGGTAATTCAATGTCTCCTTTAGCCATGCTTGGCTAATTCTTCTTTAAGTTTCTTGGGTTGTAGTAGTTTATATTTATGTTTTAGTTTGTTTTTACCTTTCTGAATATTACTTCTATTTCATGTTTTATTTCCTTGTTCTTCATTCATCTTATGCGCATAAGAGTTTTTGCTTATTACTTATACGAATGGAAATTGGTAAGTAGTAAGGGACCTAGGATTTAAAAAAGGTTATAAGTATACTTCACTAAGGAATTAGGAAGGACGTAACTTTATGTTGGCCTGAATTTCTTCTTCATCTTCTTCTCTAGTTAACTAAGTTGCAAGGAATTGAATTTAGTAATTAGAAAGAAAGTTCTACAATGTGTAAGGAATTAACTTGTAGATACACTAGGCTATAGCATCATGAAATTAGATATAAAATTCAGAAATTAAGTAGGAACTTACTAGCATATTATATAGACTATGTAAACCAACCCAAGAGCTTATTCTCTATCATCTTATTCTCTTTTATTTCATTGCTATTCCATGTGCTACCTTAAACCAACTTTCATCAAATATTTCTTTTTAATTTTCCTGTTTAAGTACTAAATTTTATAATAATAAGAACACCTATCCCTTGGGTTCGATCTTTTTATTACGCGATAGTTAATCGTACACTTGCGATTTTCCTTATCAGGTATCTGGACGATTTAAGGGCTCTGGTCAATTTTATTGTTTTTCTGTAGACTCTTATTGCTTTAGATTGATTTTAGTGTTTTCGGCTTATTACAGGGATTTTAGGCCGGCTTTAGGGCTTTTTGATCGACTTTAGGGCTTTTGGCAGATTTCAGGGTTTTCGGCCGATTTTAGGGTGTTTCCGCTGACAATAATAAAGGGCATTTGAATGATTTAAGGCCTCTGGTCAAATTTATAGTTTTTCCGTAGACTAGGCTTTAAGACTAAATCTAGTGTTTTAGGCTTATTATAGGGTTTGAGGGCGGCTTTATGGGTTTTCTGATCAACTTTTAGCCAATTTCAGGGTTTTCGGCAGATTTTAGGGTTTTTCCGCTCATTACAGTATAGGGTATTTGGACGATTTAAGGGCTCCTGGTCAATTATATGGTTTTTCTGTAAACTCTAGGCTTTTAGACTGATTTTAGGGTTTTCGTCTTATTATAGGGTTTTAGGCCGGCTTTAGGGATTTCTGATCATCTTCAGAGCATTTGACAGATTACAGCATTTTCGGCTGATTTCAGGGTTTTCGGCTGATTTCAGATATTTTTCCGCTGATTTCAGATTTTTTTCCGCCGACTATATTATATGTTATTTGGACGATTTAAGGGTTCTGTGTCAATTTTTTCGTTTTTTTGTAGACTCTACGCTTTTAGACTTATTTTAGGGATTTTGGCTTAATATAGGGTTTTAGGCAAGCTTTAGGGCTTTCTAATCAACTTTAGGGTTCTCGGCTGATTTCAGGGTTTTTCCGATGTAAGGGCTCTGGGTCAGTTTTATTGTTTTTCTGTAGACTCTAGGATTTCAGACAGATTTTAGGGATTTTGGCTGGTTATAGGGATTTAGGCTAGTTTTATGGCTTTCGGATCAACATTAGGGCTTTTGTCTGATTTCAGTGTTTTCGGCCGATTTGAGGGTTTTTTCGTTGACTAGGTATCTGGACGATTTAAGGGCTCTGGGTCAATTATATGGTTATTCTGTAGACTCTAGGCTTTTAGACTAGATTTAGGGTTTTCGGCTTATTATGGGGTTTTAGGCCAGCTTTAAAGCTTTCGGATTAACTTTTGGTGTTTTTGCCGATTTCAGGATTTTTGGCCGATTTAAGGGTTTTCATTTGATTTCAGAGTTTTTCCGCTCACTATAGTATATGGTATTTGGACGATTTAAGGGCTCGGGGTCAATTTTATAGTTTTTCTGTAGACTCTACAAGCTTTTAGACTGATTTTAGGGTTTTCGGCTTATTATAGGGTTTTAGGCCAGCTTTATGGCTTTCTGATTAATTTTTGGGCTTCTGGCCGATTTCAGGGTTTTTCTGACGTTTATTGTATAGGGTATTTGGTCAATTTAAGCGATCTGGGTCAAATTTATTGTTTTTCTGAAGACTCTAATGGCTTTTAGATTGATTTTAGTGTTTTCGGCTTATTATAGGGTTTTTAGGCCGGCTTTAGGGCTTTTTTATCAACTTTAGGGCTTTTGGCCGATTTCAGGGTTTTCGGCCGATTTTAGGGTTTTTCCGCTGACAATAATAAAGGTCATTTGAATGATTTAAGGCCCCTGGTCAAATTTATAGTTTTTCCGTAGACTCTAGGCTTTAAGACTGATTCTAGGGTTTTCGGCTTATTATTGGGTTTTAGGGCAGCTTTATGGTTTTTCTGATCAACTTTTAGCCAATTTCAGGGTTTTCAGCAGATTTCAGGGTTTTTCCGCTGACTACAGTATAGGGTATTTGGACGATTTAAGGGCTCCGGGTCAATTTTATGGTTTTTCCGTAAACTCTAGGCTTTTAGACTGATTATAGGGTTTTCGTCTTATAATAGGGTTTTAGGCCGGCTTTAGGGCTTTCGGATCAACTTTAGGGCATTTGGCAGATTACAACATTTTCGGTGGATTTCAGGGTTTTCGTCCGATTTTAGATTTTTTCCGCTGACAATAGTATATGTTATTTGGACGATTTAAGGGCTCTTTGTCAATTTTTTGGTTTTTCTGTAGACTCTACGCTTTTAGACGTATTTTAGGGTTTTTGGCTTAATATAGGGTTTTAGGCCAGCTTTAGGGCTTTCTGATCAACTTTAGGGTTCTCGGCCGATTTCAGGGTTTTTCCGATGCAAGGGCTCTGTGTCAGTTTTATTGTTTTTCTGTAGACTCTAGGATTTCAGACTGATTTTAGGGATTTTGGCTTATTATAGGGATTTTGGCTGGTTTTATGGCTTTCGGATCAACATTAGGGCTTTTGGCTGATTTTAGTGTTTTCGGCCGATTTCAGGCTTTTTTCGTTGACTGTAGTATAGGGTATCTGGACGATTTAAGGGCTCTTGGTCAAGTTTATGCTTATTCTGTAGACTCTAGGCTTTTAGACTGGATTTAGGGTTTTCGGCTTATTATGGGGTTTTAGGCCAGCTTTAAAGCTTTCGGATTAACTTTTGAGGTTTTTGCCGATTTCAGGGTTTTTGGCCGATTTAAGGGTTTTCGGCCGATTTCAGGGTTTTTCGGCTGATTTCAGAGTTTTTCCGCTCACTGAAGTATATGGGGTTTGGACGATTTAAGGGCTTTGGGTCAATTTTATAGTTTTTATGTAGACTCTATAGGCTTTTAGACTGATTCTAGGGTTTTCAGCTTATTATAGGGTTTTAGGCCAGCTTTATGGCTTTCTGATCAATTTTTAGGCTTCTGGCCGATTTCAGGGTTTTTCCGATGTTTATAGTATAGGGTATTTGGTCAATTTAAGGGATCTGGGTCAATTTTATTGTTTTTCTGTAGACTCTTATTGCTTTAGATTGATTTTAGTGTTTTCGGCTTATTACAGGGATTTTAGGCCGGCTTTAGGGCTTTTTGATCGACTTTAGGGCTTTTGGCATATTTCAGGGTTTTCGGCTGATTTTTGGGTGTTTCCGCTGACAATAATAAAGGGCATTTGAATGATTTAAGGCCTCTGGTCAAATTTATAGTTTTTCCGTAGACTAGGCTTTAAGACTGAATCTAGTGTTTTAGGCTTATTATAGGGTTTGAGGGCGGCTTTATGGTTTTTCTGATCAACTTTTAGCCAATTTCAGGGTTTTCGGCAGATTTTAGGGTTTTTCCGCTCACTATAGTATATGGTATTTGGACGATTTAAGGGCTCTGGGTCAATTTTATAGTTTTTATGTAGACTCTACAGGCTTTTAGACTGATTTGGGTTTTTGGCTTATTATAGGGTTTTAGGCCAGCTTTATGGCTTTCTGGTCAAATTTTGGGTTTTCTGGGCGATTTCTGGGTTAATTTTTAGGGTTTTGGGCTTATTATGGGGTTTTAGGCCAGCTTTAAAGCTTTCGGATTAACTTCTGGGGTTTTTGTATATTTTAGGGTTTTTGGCCGATTTCAGGGTTTTTGGCGGATTTAAGGGTTTTCGGCTGATTTCAGAGTTTTTCCGCTCACTAAAATATATGGTATTTGGATGATTTAAGGGCTTTGGGTCAATTTTATGGTTTTTCTGTTCACTCTATAGGCTTTTAGACTGATTTTAGGGTTTTCGGCTTATTATAGGGTTTTAGGCCAGCTTTATGGCTTTCAGATCAATTTTTGGGCTTCCAGCCGATTTCAGGGTTTTTCTGATGTTTATAGTATAGGGTATTTGGTCAATTTAAGGGATCTGGGTCAATTTTATTGTTTTTCTCTAGACTGTAATGGCTTTTAGATTGATTTTAGTGTTTTTGGCTTATTATAGAGATTTTAGGCTGGCTTTAGGGCTTTTTGATCAACTTTAGGGCTTTCGGCCGATTTTAGGATTTTTCCGCTGACAAATAATAAAGGGCATTTGAATGATTGGAGGCCTCTCATCAAATTTATAGTTTTTTCGTAGACTCTAGGCTTTAAGACTGATCCTAGGGTTTTAGGCTAATTATAGGCTTTGAGGGTGGCTTTATGGTTTTTCTGATCAACTTTTAGCCAATTTCAGGGTTTTCAGCAGATTTAAGGGTTTTTCCGCTGACTACAGTATAGTGTATTTGGACGATTTAAGGGCTCCGGGTCAATTTTATGGTTTTTCTGCAAACTCTTGGCTTTTAGACTAATATTAGGGTTTTCGTCTTATTATAGGGTTTTAGGCCGGCTTTAGGGCTTTCTGATCAACTTTAGGGCATTTGGCAGATTACCGCAATTTCGGCTGATTTCAGGGTTTTCGGCCGATTTCAGATTTTTTCAGCTGACTATAGTATATGTTATTTGGACGATTTAAGGGCTTTGTGTCACATTTTTTTCTGTAGAATCTACGCTTTTAGACTTATTCTAGGGTTTTCGGATTATTGTAGGGTTTGAGGGCGGCTTTATGGTTTTTCTGATCAACTTTTAGCCAATTTCAGGGTTTTCGGAAGACTTCAGGGTTTTTCCGCTGACTACAGTATACGGTATTTGGACGATTTAAGGGGCTCCGGGTCAATTTTAGGGTTTTTCTGTAAACTCTAGGCTTTTAGACTGATTTTAGGGTTTTCGTCTTATTATAGGGTTTTAGGCCGGCTTTAGGGCTTTCTGATCAACTTTAGGGCATTTGGCAGATTACAGCATTTTCGGCTGATTTCACGGTTTTCGGTCGATTTCAGATTTTTTCAGCTGACTATAGTATATTTTATTTGGACGATTTAAGGGCTATGTGTCAATTTTTTGGTTTTTCTGTAGACTATACACTTTTAGACTTATTTTAGGGTTTTGGGCTTAATATAGGGTTTTAGGCTAGCTTTATGGCTTTCTGATGAACTTTAGGGTTCTCGACCGATTTCAGGGTTTTTCCGATGTAAGGGCTCTGGGTCAATTTTATAGTTTTTCTGTAGACTCTATAGGCTTTTAGACTGATTTTAGGGTTTTCGGCTTATTATTGGGTTTTATGTTAGCTTTATGGCTTTCTGAACAATTTTTGGGCTTCTGGCCGATTTCAGAGTTTTTCCGATGTTTATCGTATAGGGTATTTGGTCAATTTAAGGGATCTGGGTCAATTTTATTATTTTTCTGTAGACTCTAATGGCTTTTAGATTGATTTTAGTGTTTTCGGCTTATTATAGGGATTTTCGGCCCGCTTTAGGGCTTTTTGATCAACTTTAGTGCTTTTGGCCGATTTCAGGGTTTTCGGCCGATTTTAGGGTTTTTCCGCTGACAATTATATAGGGTTTTAGACCAGCTTTAGGGCTTTCTGATCAACTTTAGGGTCCTCGGCCGATTTCAGGGTTTTTCCGATCAACTGTAGACTCTAGGACTTTAGACTGATTTTAGGGATTTTGGCTTATTATAGGGATTTAGGCTGTTTTATGGCTTTCGGAATAACATTAGGGCTTTTAGCTGATTTCATTGTTTTCGACCGATTTCAAGGTTTTTTCGTTTACTATAGTATAGGGTATTTGGACGATTTAAGGGCTCTGTGTCAATTTTATGGTTATTCTGTAGACTCTTGGATTTTAGACTGGATTTAGGGTTTTCGGCTTATTATGGCGTTTTTGGCCAGCTTTAAAGCTTTCGGATTAACTTTTGGGGTTTTTGCCGATTTAAGGGTTTTTGGCCGATTTAAGTGTTTTTGGCCGATTTTAGGGTTTTTGGCTGATTTCAGTGTTTGTCCGGTCACTATAGAATATGGTATTTGTTAGAACAGATAGCAACCTGAGAGGGGGGGGGGTGAATCAGTGTTGCCCCAATTTTCGCCTTATTGAAATCGATACTTTCAAGTTTATGATGATCACGAGTTGATCTTAGTGATTGCAGCGGATATGAACAATACTTGAAAGTAAATGTGAAGGATAAAGAGAATCACACACAAGATTTATCCTGGTTCGCCTTCAATCCACCGAAGACTACGTCCAGTCCCTCAAGAAAACCCCTTGAGGATTTTTCCACTATTGATAAGAATTTCTTACAAGTTCCTAACCCAAGGACCCCAAGAACTTCTACCAATATCCTGTGAAAGCAAACCGCTTTCAACAGCCCCTGAAAGCAAACCGCTTTCAGTTCCTGAAGGCAAACCACCCTCAGACCTTGAAGACAAACTTGTCTTCAATTGAAACCCTGAAAGCAAACCACTTTCAGTGACAACAACCCTTCACCGAATGCCACGGTGAAAAACTCAATCTTACAGAAAGAGATGAAGAAGATATTACACTTGGCTGTTTCAATCCTTTAACACACAATTGGATTGAACATGAGAAATTATGCTTTAAGGCTTTTAAGCATAATACAATTCTGAGTTCTTCAAGATATGAACAACTAATGTGTTCTTGTAAACATGAAGATCATGAACTCAGAATTTAGGCTCCAAAAGATTTAAGTTCTAAAAGATGAACCAATTTTGAAAGAGCTTTGGCCTAATGTGTTTTTCTCATGTGAAATGTGTATATTTCGTGTGTGTTGTGTGTTCTATGTTGTTGTTATGTTTTCTGGACTCAAATGGTCTTTATATAGGCAAGGGAAACGTCCTTGAACCATCACAACCCTTTTCAAAAAGTTTGGGACACAATGGTTCATGAAAAGATGCACTTTTTTCGTTCTGGTAATCGATTACCATACTTAGTGTAATTGATTACACAAGTGACCGTTTCAGTTTGAATTTGAATTTCAAACATGTAATCGATTACAAGACTGGAGTAATCGATTACTTGCCTTGGTGTAATCGATTACCATAATGGTGTAATCGATTACACAGAAGCCCATTTTCCAGAAACTTATTCTTTGAGACTTGCTTAAGGTTTTCTACTTCTTTTAAGTTATGAAAACACTTAGCTTGATTAGATTAGGTGTTTTAAGAGCCTTTATGCTTTAATAAACCTTTGGAAGCATAACTCACCTAATACTAAGACTTCTAGACTATTGATGGACTTGAGTGCTTGATTCTTTGAAGTCTTCTTTTCTTCTTTTTGTTGATGAGTTTGTCATCATCAAAACCACAGCCAGGGTCAGGAGCAAGACCTTCTTCACAATCTCCCCCTTTTTGATGATGGCAAACACATACTTGACTCTTTGAAGATCATATGTGCATTCTTGATGCTTAATCCCCCTATTTGATAGAATCTAGTATTTCTGATATTTCTCCCCCTTTCTAATGTACTCGTTGAATTCCTGCATATGATCTTTAAGAGCACAGAACCTTTCTCCCCCTTTTGACTTCATCAAAAAGAAGAAAAGGCCAAAAAAATGTACAGACATACATACAAGTATATTGAAACATAAAGCATGGGGGAATGGGGGTAAAACATGAAAAACATAACCAAAACATAATTGTCCAAACATAGCAAGGTAACATCAAAACATCCAACAGTGCAGAAAGTAGTCATAATCTAAACTATTACAAACCACATAAAGCAAATAGTCAATGAAAGAGATTAGCAAGTCTAGAGGTCAAATTCATCAGAGGAATCAAAGGAATCATGAGGAGAAGGAGCCATGCGGTCAATACGAAGACTCAGACGATCCATATCAGCACGAAGAGTAGTGTACATGGATTCAACCCGACCTTCCATGTGATCAAACCTCTGATCAAAGTGAGTCCTCATATCGGCCAGATGAGAGAGAATGAGTTGAGTGGAGGCATCACCAAGCATAGAGGATGAAGGTCCTTCCTCAGAAGATGGTGGATAGAAAGCAGCAGGGGCAGGAGCCTGAGTGGTATCAGGACCTAAATCTGACTTGTGACGGAAAGTGTCATCAACATCCCTGAAGATCCCCATCTTGTTCAGAATCTCCATATCAATCCTTTGTGCTTTAGTATCCATGACCTGAGCATATTCCCCTTGTGTAGAAATTCCAAAATTCTTCAAAATGAGAGTAATAATGGGAGCATAGGGAAGAGGACCAGATCTATCCTTGTGTATCAACATATGTATTATAACCAAATGAGCCCAGTTAATGGATTCATTATGTTTCAGCCCATAAATAATTTGTAACTCTAGATCACTAATCTGAGCATGGTTAGAGGATTGAGGAAGAAGAACATAACTAATCAAATAATGAAGCAGACGATCTTCAACAGTAAGATATCCAACAGCAAGGATATCCCTAGAGCGGTTGGCTTCTGCCCGCTGCTTCTTCAAAAGAATCTCTTCCTCAGAAAATCGACACAAGGATAAATAAAAAGATTTCTTGTCATAATCAGCCCATGGACATGCTTTCTCAGGACTTAATCGTTCTCCAACATAGGGAATTTTTAGAAGAGTTCCCAATTGTTCTTGAGTCAATGAGATATCAATTCCCTTGACTGACGAGCAGATTTTCCCACCTTTTTTCACCAAATTGCAATAAAATACTTTAACCAATTCAGGATAGTACGTACCCGACAAGCCAACGAAATCATCAAGTCCTTGAAAATCAAGGAGAGAAGGGAAGAGGAATCCAGCATTGATGAACGAGTTGACATCGGCATACTTGGGAGGAAGGATGGGTCTTTCCAAGAAGTAAGCCAAAAACCGGTCCTTTTGCTCCTCTGTGACAAGAAGCCGTGAAAGATCAAGAGTGTTCATGGTGAGGTTCTTCGAGCGGTGTCGGCGTGAAGAGGAGGCCATTTTTCAGACTGAAATTTTTAGGGTTTTGAGAAAGGGGTTTCTGGGGAAGGCCGAATTTGTCAACTTGAAGGGATGGAGAGGAAGGAGAGGGAAAAACTGAGCAAAACCCACTAATTTGTTCTGAGTTTGAGCAAGAAACGAGAGAGAATGATGGAGATAACCAGTTCGGCGACGAGGGAAGAAGAAAGGGGAAAAGCCGTGTAATCGATTAAGTGTTCTGACCCAAAGAACTTATATTATCGATTTGGTAATCGATTACAGTAAGTTGTGTAATCGATTACCGCTTTTCGAATTTTGAATAAAATTCAAAATAGCAGTAGTAATCGATTACAACAGTTGATGTAATCGATTACCTGAAGTCCAAAATTTGAAATTTCTAAAATTCAACTATGTAATCGATTATGGAAGTTAGAGTAATCGATTACTCAAAGGAAATTAATAATCAACAGGACTGAAAGCAAGGGTAATCAATTGATAAGCCTAAGATAATTGATTTCATGAATATTTTTATAAGTTCTATGTAACACATGTTCATATATAAAAATTTCAGCACAAAATCAATTATGACAAGCAAGCACATATGAAACATTCAATCAATTATAGAGAGGCTTATATTAAGGCATTTCTAGTAGTATTATAGATCATATATCTTAAGCCTATTTAAAGAAGATAACTATGAATATATGAATGTCTATACTTATCCATAATCTAACTAGGTAATTTCTAAAAACTAGCATAAACATATACTTAGAGAAGCATTTTATTATTGTTTCTACTGTTTTTCTTATGATTTTCTAGACACTGGGCTTAGGAGCAAGTTCTCAAACTTGATTCCTTTCAAATTGATTTAGTTCTTCCTGCATTGCTACAATCCAATATTCATCCTCTAGAGCATCATTTACTTTTGATGGTTCTATTTGAGAGACAAAGGCCATATTCAAAACTGAATCATTCAAGCGTAGCCTTGTAGAAACGCCTCTAGAAATATCACCAATAATATTATCAACTGGATGATCCCTATGGGTTCTCCATTCTTTTGGAAGTTGATAAGTATTACTTTCAGTGTGCTCTTCTTGTATTGGATTCTGATCTCCATCCTTTTGAGAATCTTCATTTATAATGATGTCATCTTCTTCATTATCTAGAAGATTGACTTTATCTTCTATTGAAGATTTAGATTCATCAAAAGTAACATGTATGGATTCTTCCACGGATAGAGTTTTCTTGTTAAAGACTCTATATGCTTTGCTTGTTAGAGAATATCCAAGGAATATACCTTCATCAGATTTTTCATCAAACTTACCAAGGTTTTCCTTTCCATTATTCAAGACAAAGCATTTTGATCCAAAAGCATGTAGATGAGAGATATTTGGTTTCCTTCCTTTGTAGAGTTCATAGGGTGTTCTCTTAAGGATAGGTCTAATAAGAACTCTATTGGAAACATAGCAAGCAGTACTTACAGCATCAGCCCAGAAATATTTAGGGAGACTAGATTCACTTAACATGGTTCTTGCTAATTCTTCAAGTAACCTATTCTTCCTTTCTACTACACCATTTTGTTGTGGTGTTCTCGGAGTAGAGAAGTTATGTGATATTCCATTTTCATCACATAGTTCTTGGAATTGTTGATTCTGAAATTCTCCACCATGATCACTTCTAATAGAAGAGATCTTTAAAGACTTCTCATTTTGAACTAGCCTTGCATATCTTTTGAATGCATTGAAGGCTTCATTCTTATGAGGTAGAAATAAAGTCCATGTAAATCTAGAGAAATCATCAACAATAACAAGTGCATAGAAATTACCTCCGAGGCTTTTAGTTCTAGAAGGTCCGAACAAATCCATATGTAACAATTGAAGGGGTCTTGAGGTCGAAACTATGTTCTTTGGTTTGAAGGATGTTCTGGTTTGCTTCCCTTTTTGACATGCATCACAAAGCTTGTCTTTCTCGAATTTTATCTTTGGAAGCCCAACAACTAGATCATGCTTGACTAGTTTGTTTAAATGATCTATGTGAATATGTGCAAGTCTTCTATGCCATAGCCATGAATCACTATTATTCTAGGCCAAAAGGCATCTCACATTTTGTGGAATTTCTTCCAATGAGATCATGAAGACTTTGTTTACTTTATATCCAGAAAACTTAATTTCTTTAGTTTTCACATCTTTCACAACACATATATCATTAATAAAACCTACTTTCAAACCTTTATCACATAGTTGACTAATACTCAGAAGATTATGCATCAAACCATCAACGTAAAGAACTTTATCGATGACTGTTTGAGGGGGTGTGCCTATTCTTCCAATACCGAGTATTTTTCCCTTTTGATTGTTACCATATGTGACGAAACCTTTTTCCCTAGGTATAAGAAAAGAAAACTTGGTTTTGTCTCCTGTCATGTGTGATGAGCAGCCACTATCAAGATACCATAGATCCTTTGCTGCTTTCATACACACCTACATGACAAAGTTCAGACATGGGTATTAGGAACCCAACAAGTTTTGGGTCCTTCTAAGTTAACATCCTTTCTAACCCAAATGTACTCCCTATTTGGTACTCCTATATGTTTGTAGTAGCATTTACTAGGGGTATGTCCTATTTTGTTACAGTAAGTACAAGAGTAATGATTGTAACTGGAGGTTTGTCTAGGAGAGGGATGAATCTTCTTAGGAGGTCTATTTTGAATGTTCTTCCTATTGTTTGTACTTCTAACAGGATTAATTTTATTGTTACTAGAAGATTCTAAAACATGGTTTGGTTTTACAAACACAGTTTTCCTAACTTCTTTTGTCTTTGGATGAGAAGTGTATCCTAAACCTGACTTATTGTTTGAATATCTTTGAACACTTAGAATATCATCTAACTTCTGTTTTCCTTTATTGAAATTATTTACTCTTTGTTGAAGATTTTCTATCTTTTCTTCTAAAGAACTACACTTAGTGCATTTGTGAGTAATGTCTATCTTAGATTTTACTACATCTAGTTCTTCTTGTAAATTTCTACATTTACTTTCTAGAGAAGAAATTAACTCATTTTTCCTAGTGCTAATTTTAGAAAATTCTTGACATATTTTAAACATATTTTCCATGGTAAACTTTAAATCATGAAAAGATATAGAATTCTCACTAACCTGGGAATCTTCACCATCAGAATCATGTGAGGCCATCAAAGCAACTTGTGCTTCTTCTTTATCAGAATCAGATGATGAACTTACTTCATTATCATCCCAAGCCAAATATGCTCTTCGAGTAGGTTGATCCCTGATAATGAAATTGCAAGTGTACAATTTACTATCGCGTAATATAAAAAGATCGAACCCACGGGATAGGTGTTCTTATTATTATAAAATTTAGTACTAAAATAGGAAAAATAAAAGATGAATATTTGTTGTTGTTTTTTAGAACAAGATAAAGCAATAAAATGATAAGAAAGAAAGATCATAAGAATTAAGCTTCTCGGGTTGATTTACATAGTCTATAAAAATGCTAGCAAGTTCCTACTTATTTTCTGAATTTTAACTCCATGTTCATGATGCTATAACCTAGAATTTCTACATCCTAATGATCTTGAGAAATGTAGAACTTTCTTCCTAATTACTAAATACATGATCTTGTAATTTAGTTAACCAGAAAAGAAGATGAAGCATGAATTCGGGCCAACATAAGGTTACGTCTATCCTAATGATCTTTAGAGATATATACTTATAACCTTTTTTAGATCCTAGTTCCCTTACTACTCATCAAATGATCTTATGACATAAGTAATAAGTAAAACTTCTTGTGTACAGCAAGATAACAATATGAGCAAGGAAATAAAACAAGAACTGAAAATAAAACTCAGAAAGGTAGAAACAAAACTAAAACATAATTTATAAACTACTACAACCCAAGAAACTTAAATAAGAATTAGCCAAGCATGGCTAAAAGAATCATTGGATTACCCTGGATAGGAGCTCAAGTTTGGCTTCCCACAATTCCTAGGAACAATGATCTTTGAGGGAGAAAGAGAGAATACTTGTTGTATTCTTAAAAAGGTGTGCCTTACAAGTGAAGAGGAAGGTCCTATTTATAGTAAAAATCCAGCCTCCAACGCTTGAGCGCTGGCTTTCCCAACGCCTGGGCGCTAGGATGCATTAAAAATCCACTTTCTGTCCGAGGCCCAGCGCTTGAGCGCTGGCTTTCCAACGCTTGGGCGCTGGGTCAACATCTGACTCATCATCTAGTCAGAACCCCAGCGCTGGAGCGCTGGGATCCCAACGCTTGAGCGCTGGGACGCTGCTTCTTCATCTTCAAGCTTTTCCTTCCTTCTTCATTCATGGTAGTGGGTTTTGATGGCCATAAAAAGCCACTAACCAGCCTTGATCAATTCTGAAACCCTTCCTCCACTAACATCAATTCCTTTAAGCATTTTTTCCATGTGCTAAATTGGAGAGTGATTCTTCATATTCTTCTTTTTCACTTTGGTCCCCCCTTGGTTAGCACTTCAATTCAAGCCCTCATATTCTCTCAATCTTCACTTCAAGTCCTCCACTCTTGAACTTTTACAATTTGGTCCCTGACTTCCTGAAACTTTACACATTGGTCCCTGGACAAAAATGATAACTAAACCAGCTTTTTCTAACAATACAAAATAACTAGAAAAATTCCTAAAAATATAAAATAAAGCTAGAAAATCTAATAAAATCTAATCTACATGCAAAATGCAAAATAAATATAAAATCTACATAAAAACAATAAAAAACCTATATGTGACTCAAAAATAATAAAATAAAAAGACTAAAAATAGCCTAAAAACATCATATAAAATCCACTCATCAATCCCTTTTCTCGAATTTCTCTCTTAGACCATGTTTCTTCTTCTGAAGATTTGGACAATCTGACTTGAAATGTCCCGGTTTGCCACACTCGAAACATGTAATCTTTTGAGATGAAGAAGACTCATTGTTCCTTTGGAAGACTTTATTGTTGTTAAATCTAACATTTTTCTTTTTAAGAAACTTTCCAAAGTTCTTCACTAGAAGATTTAGATTTCCATTGTCTTCTTCTTCAGAATCTGCATCATAATCTTCTTTGATGCTTTCTTTTGCTTTTAGGGAAATTGATCGATACTTCTTCTCATGTTGTTCATGCTCTTCTAAACGATTCAATTCCAACTCATGTTCTTGGAGTTTTCCAAAAAGAGTTGCAAGAGTCATATTTGATAAACTCTTCTTTTCTGAGATGGCTGTTACTTTTGGTTGCCATACTCTTGTAAGTGATCTTAGAACTTTCATGTTCAAGTCACTGTTTGAAAATTGTCTACCAAGAGCAATCAAATGATTAATTAAATGAGTGAATCGTTTTTGCATGTCTAATACCATTTCTCCTGGAAGCATTCTGAACATTTCATATTCTTGAGATAGAGTATTGATCTTTGATCTCTTGACTTCATCTGTTCCTTCATGAGTCACCATCAATGTATCCCATATTTCTTTTGATGAAGTGCACGTTGATACTCGGAAAAATTCATCCATGCCAAGAGCAGATGTAAGAATATTCATTCCTTTGAGATCATGTTGAACCTTCTTCTTTTCTTCTTCACTCCAAGTACTTTCTGGTTTTGGTTGTGAAGTTCCTTCTTCATTTGTTACAGGCACAAAGGGTCCTTCTTCAATGACTTTCCATATTCCTGAGTCTAATGACTTTATGAATATCTTCATCTTGATTTTCCAGAAGTCATAGTGTTCTCCATTGAAGAATGGTGGCCTGTTTATGTTATGTCCTTCACTTGTTCCATGATTGGAAGAGGATGCCATCTTTTCCCGGATCTTAGGAATAACTTACCTAAACTTCCGCTCTGATACCAATTGTTAGAACAGATAGCAACCTGAGAGGGGGGGGGGGGTGAATCAGTGTTGCCCCAATTTTCGCCTTATTGAAATTGATACTTTCAAGTTTATGATGATCACGAGTTGATCTTAGTGATTGCAGCGGATATGAACAATACTTGAAAGTAAATGTGAAGGATAAAGAGAATCACACACAAGATTTATCCTGGTTCGCCTTCAATCCACCGAAGACTACGTCCAGTCCCTCAAGAAAACCCCTTGAGGATTTTTCCACTATTGATAAGAATTTCTTACAAGTTCCTAACCCAAGGACCCCAAGAACTTCTACCAATATCCTGTGAAAGCAAACCGCTTTCAACAGCCCCTGAAAGCAAACCGCTTTCAGTTCCTAAAGGCAAACCACCCTCAGACCTTGAAGACAAACTTGTCTTCAATTGAAACCCTGAAAGCAAACCACTTTCAGTGACAACAACCCTTCACCGAATGCCACGGTGAAAAACTCAATCTTACAGAAAGAGATGAAGAAGATATTACACTTGGCTGTTTCAATCCTTTAACACACAATTGGATTGAACATGAGAAATTATGCTTTAAGGCTTTTAAGCATAATACAATTCTGAGTTCTTCAAGATATGAACAACTAATGTGTTCTTGTAAACATGAAGATCATGAACTCAGAATTTAGGCTCCAAAAGATTTAAGTTCTAAAAGATGAACCAATTTTGAAAGAGCTTTGGCCTAATGTGTTTTTCTCATGTGAAATGTGTATATTTCGTGTGTGTTGTGTGTTCTATGTTGTTGTTGTGTTTTCTGGACTCAAATGGTCTTTATATAGGCAAGGGAAACGTCCTTGAACCATCACAACCCTTTTCAAAAAGTTTGGGACACAATGGTTCATGAAAAGATGCACTTTTTCGTTCTGGTAATCGATTACCATACTTAGTGTAATCGATTACACAAGTGACCGTTTCAGTTTGAATTTGAATTTCAAACATGTAATCGATTACAAGACTGGAGTAATCGATTACTTGCCTTGGTGTAATCGATTACCATAATGGTGTAATCGATTACACAGAAGCCCATTTTCCAGAAACTTATTCTTTGAGACTTGCTTAAGGTTTTCTACTTCTTTTAAGTTATGAAAACACTTAGCTTGATTAGATTAGGTGTTTTAAGAGCCTTTATGCTTTAATAAACCTTTGGAAGCATAACTCACCTAATACTAAGACTTCTAGACTATTGATGGACTTGAGTGCTTGATTCTTTGAAGTCTTCTTTTCTTCTTTTTGTTGATGAGTTTGTCGTCATCAAAACCACAGCCAGGGTCAGGAGCAAGACCTTCTTCACAGTATTTGGACGATTTAAGGGCTCTGGGTCAAATTTATAGTTTTTCTGTAGACTCTATAGGCTTTTAGACTGATTTTAGGGTTTTCGGCTTATTATAGGGTTTTATGTTAGCTTTTTGGCTTTCTGATCAATTTTTGGGCTTCTGGTCGATTTCAGGGTTTTTCCGATGTTTATCGTATAGGGTATTTGGTCAATTTAAGGGATCTGGGTCAATTTTATTGTTTTTCTCTAGACACTAATGACTTTTAGATTGATTTTAGTGTTTTCGGCTTATTATAGGGATTTTAGGCCGGCTTTAGGGCTTTCTGATCAACTTCAGGGCATTTGGCAGATTACAGCATTTTCAGTTGATTTCAGGGTTTTCGGCCGATATCAGATTTTTTTCCGCTGACTATAGTATATGTTATTTGGACGATTTAAGGGCCCTGTGTCAATTTTTTGGTTTTTCTGTAGACTCTACGCTTTTAGACTTATTTTAGGGTTTTTGGCTTAATATAGGGTTTTAGGCCAGCTTTAGGGCTTTCTGATCTACTTTAGGGTTCTCGGCCGATTTCAGGGTTTTTCCGATGTAAGGGCTCTGGGACAGTTTTATTGTTTTTCTGTAGACTCTAGGATTTTAGACTGATTTTAGGGATTTTGGCTTGTTATAGGGATTTAGGCTGGTTTTATGGTTTTCGGATCAACAATAGGGCTTTTGGCTGATTTCAGTGTTTTCGGCCGATTTCAGGGTTTTTTCGTTGACTATAGTATAGGGTATTTGGACTATTTAATGGCTCTGGGTCAATTTTATGGTTATTCTGTAGCCTCTAGGCTTTTAGACTGGATTTAGGGTTTTTGGCTTATTATGTGGTTTTAGGCCAGCTTTAAAGCTTTCGGATTAATTGTTGGGGTTTTTGCCGATTTCAGGGTTTTTGGCCGATTTAAGAGTATGTCCGCTCACTATAGTATATGGTATTTGGACGATTTAACCGCTCTGGGTCAATTTAATAGTTTTTCTGTAGACTCTATAGGCTTTTAGACAGATTTTAGGGTTTTCGGCTTATTATAGGGTTTTATACTAGCTTTATGGCTTTCTAATCAATTTTTGGGCTTCTGGCCGATTTCAGGGTTTTTCCGATGTTTATAGTATAGGGTATTTGGTCAATTTACGGTATCTGGGTCAATTTTAGTGTTTTTTTGTAGACTCTAATGGCTTTTAAATTGATTTTAGTGTTTTTAGCTTATTATAGGGATTTTAGGCCAGCTTGAGGGAGTTTGGCCGATTTCAGGGTTTTCGGCCGATTTTTGGGATTTTCTGCTGACAATTATAAAGGGCATTTGAATGATTTAAGGCCTCTGGTCAAATTTATAGTTTTTCCGTAGACTCTAGGCTTTAAGACTGCTTCTAGGATTTTCGGTTTATTATAGGGTTTGAGGGCGGCTTTATGGTTTTTCTGATCAATTTTTAGCCAATTTTAGGGTTTTCGGCAGATTCCAGGGTTTTTCCGCTGACTACAGTATAGGGCTTTAGCCAATTTTAGGGTTTTAGCTAATTTAAGGGCTCTGGGTCAATTTTAGGGTTTTTCTGTAAACTCTAGGCTTTTATAATGATTTTAGGGTTTTCGTCTTATTATAGGGTTTTAGGCCGGCTTTAGGGATTTCTGATCAACATTAGGGCATTTGGCAGATTACAGCATTTTCGACTGATTTCAGGGTTTTCGGCCGATTTCAGATTATTTCCGCTGACTAAAGTATATGTTATTTGGACGATTTAAGGGCCCTGTGTCAATTTTTTGGTTTTTCTGTAGACTCTACGCTTTTAGACTTATTTTAGGGTTTTTGGCTAAATATAGTGTTTTAGGCCAGCTTTAGGGCTTTCTGATCAACTTTAGTGTTCTCGGCCGATTTCAGGGTTTTTCCGATGTAAGGGCTCTGGGTCAGTTTTATTGTTTTTCTGTAGACTCTCGGATTTCAGACTGATTTTAGGGATTTTGGCTTATTATAGGGATTTTGGCTAGTTTTATGGCTTTTGGATCAACATTAGGGCTTTTGGCTGATTTTTTCGGCCGATTTCAGAGTTTTTTCGTTGACTATATAGTATAAAGTATCTGGACGATCTAAGGGCTCTGGGTCAATTTTATGGTTATTCTGTAGACTCTAGACTTTTAGACTGGATTTAGGGTTTTCGGCTTATTATGGGGTTTTAGGCCAGCTTTAAAGCTTTCGGATTAACTTTTGGGGTTTTGCCGATTTCAGGGTTTTTGGCCGATTTAAGGGTTTTCGGCTGATTTCAGAGTTTTTCCGCTCACCATAGTATATGGTATTTGGACGATTTAAGGGCTCTGGGTCAATTTTATAGTTTTTCTGTAGACTCTACAGGCTTTTAGACTGATTTTAGGGTTTTCGGCTTATTAAAGGGTTTTAGGCCAGTTTTATGGCTTTCTGATCAATTTTTGGGCTTCTGGCCGATTTCAGGGTTTTTCCGATGTTTATAGTATAGGGTATTTGGTCAACTTAAGGGATCTGGGTAGATTTTATTGTTTTTCTGTAGACTCTCATGGCTTTTAGACTGATTTTAGGATTTTCGGCTTATTATAGGGTTTTAGGCCAGCTTTATGGCTTTCTTGTTAGTACAGATAGCAACCTGAGAGGGGGAGTGAATCAGGTTTACCCGATTTTCGCCTTGATAATTTCTTACTTTCAAGATAAATGTAAAAGCAAACGATTGCAGCGGAATTAAGCGTTGCTTGAAAGTAAAGATGAAGGATAGAAGAATTCACACACACAGAATTTTATCCTTGTTCACCTTCTATCCACCGAAGTCTACGTCCAGTCCCTCAAGAAAATCCCTTGAGGATTTTTCCACTATTGATAAAAATCTCTTACAAGTTCTTACACCAAGGACCCTAAGAATTTCTATCAATTTCCTGTGAAAGTATACCACTTTCCACAGCCCCTGAAAGCAAACCACTTTCAGTTCCTGAAGGCAAACCACCCTCAGACCTTGAAGGCTAAACCACCTTCAATCAACACCCTGAAAGTATACCACTTTCAGTACCAACAACCCTTCACCGAGATCCACGGTGAATACTCAATCTTACAGAAAGAGATGAAGAAGAGTTTACAATTGGCTGAATCAATCCTTTAACATACAAGTGGATTGATCATGAGAATTTATGCTTTAAGGCTTTTAAGCATAACAAGATTCTGAGTTCCTCAACTAGAGTGTTCTTATAAACATGAAGATCATGAACTCAGAATTTAGTCTCTTGAAAGTTTAAGTTCTAAAAGACTTAATGAACTAATTTTGACAAAGCTTTGGCCTAATGTTGTATTCTCATGTGTTGTTATGTTTTGGACTCAAATGGACTTTATATAGGCAAGGGAAACGTCCTTGAACCAATGCAACCATTCCCAAAAGGTTTGAGACACAATGGTTCATGAAAAGATGCAACTTTTCGTGTTGGTAATTGATTACATCACTTAGTGTAATCGATTACACTTATAGCCGTTTCAGTTTGAATTTCAAATTCAAACATGTAATCGATTACAAGCAAGTAGTAATCGATTACTTGCCTATGTGTAATCGATTACCAGAAAGCTGCAATCGATTACACTGAGGTCCATCTTCCAGAAACTTGATCTTTTAAGATCGGCTTAAGGTTTTCTACTTCTTTTAAGTTATGAAAACATTAAGCTTGATTAGTTTAGGTGTTTTAAAGAGCCTTTATGCTTTAATAGACCTTTAGAAGCATAACTCACCTAAACTAGGACTTCTAGGTATTTGATAAACTTTGTAGCGATGTTTCCTCTAAGTCTTCTTTTCTTCTTTTTGTCGATGAGTTTATCGTCATCAAAACCTCAGCCAGGGTCAGGAGCAAGACCTTCTTCACAATCTCCCCCTTTTTTATGATGGCAAACACATTCTTGATACTTGAAGATCATATATGCTTCTCTGTTGAAAAAATCCCCCTGTTTGATGTAATCCAGTATTTCTCCCCCTTTCTAATTCACTTGTTGAATTCCTGCATATTATCTTTAAGAGCACATAACCTTTCTCCCCCTTTTGACTTCATCAAAAAGAAGACAAGGCCAAAAAACAGGCATACATCCATACAAGTATATATTTCGAAATAAAGCAAGAGTATGGGGGTAAAGACGTAAAACAATGATAAACCACAATCATCCAAGCATAGCAAATAAAAAGAAAATATCCAACAGTGCGTGCAGTTAAGAGTTTAGACTATGCTATTACATACCAAATAGGATGTCTAATGAAAGCATAAAAAGATCTAAAACTCATCAAAATCATCAGACGAGTCAGGAGAGTCATGAGGAGAGGGAGCCATGCGATCGACACGAAGACTGAGGCGATCCATATCAGCACGGAGAGTGGTGTACATGGACTCGACCCGACCTTCCATGTGATCGAACCTCTGATCAAAATGTGTCCTCATATCTGCCAAATGAGAGAGGATGAGTTGAGTAGAGGCATCGGCATCTGCAGAGGACGAAGGGCCACTCTCAGAGGATGGTGGACAGAAAGCAGCAGGGGCAGGAGCCTGGGTAGTGTCAGGACCCAAATCTGATTTGTGCCTGAAAGTACCATCAATATCCCTGAAAATCCCCATCTTGTTCAGAATTTCCATGTCGATCCTCTGAGATTTAGCATCCATGACCTGTGCATACTCTCCATGCGTAGAAATCCCAAAGTTCTTCAGAATAAGAGTAATCACAGGAGCATAAGGAAGAGGACCAGTTCTGTCCTTGTGACGCAGCATGTGAATCATGACCAAGTAAGCCCAATTAATTGCTTCATTATGCTTCAGACCATATATGATTTGTAACTCCAAATCACTAATCTAAGCGTGGTTAGAGGACTGAGGGAGAAGAACATAACTTATCAAATAATGAAGTAAACGATCCTCTACACTGAGATATCCAACAGCAAGGATATCCCTGGAACGGTTGGCCTCCGTTCGTTGCTTATTTATCTGTATCTCCTCCTCAGAAAACCAACACAGAGATAGATAGAAAGACTTCTTATCATAATCAGCCCATGGACACGTAATCTCAGGGCCTAGTCGGGCTCCAACATAGGGAATCGACAGTAAAGTGCCCAATTGCTCTTGAGTCAAAGAAATGTCAATCCCTTTGACTGATGAACAGATTTTGCCACCCCTCTTGACCAAATTGCAATAAAAGTCTTTGACAAGTTCAGGATAATACGTACCCGTGAAGCCAACAAATTCATCAAGGCCTTGAAAGTCGAGGAGAGATGGGAAGAGAAGTCCAGCATTGATGAAGGAGTTCAAGTCACCATACTTGGGAGGAAGAATCGGCCTTTCAAGGTAATAGGCCAAGAATCGTTCCTTTTGTTCCTCCGTGACAAGGAGATGTGATAGGTCAAGGGTATTCATGGAGAGATTCTTCGACCGGTGTCTGCGAGAGGAAGAGGAAGACATTTTCAGATTTGTGAAAGGCTAGGGTTCGAAAAAGGGGTTTTGGGTAGAGACCAAATTAGAAAATCCGAATGGGTTGAGAGGCAAGAGAGGAGAAGGACGAGCAAAACCCACCAATTGGTTCTGAATTTGAGCAAGAATCGAAGGAGAATGGTGGGAAAAACCAGTTCGGCGTCGAGGAGAGGAAAGGGAAGAAGAACAGTGTAATCGATTATGAAAACTGACCAGCGATACTTATATTATCGAATTGGTAATCGATTACAGACAGTTGTGTAATCGATTACCACTGTTTGAATTTTGAATAAAATTCAAAAATTGCAACTGTAATCGATTACAGCAGTTAATGTAATCGATTACTGGCAGTTCAAAATTTGAAAAATTTCAAATTTCGAATATGTAATCGATTATACCAGTTATGGTAATTGATTACTCAGAGAATTTTAATAAGCATGAGGACTAAGAACAGGGGTAATCGATTATAAGCCTATGGTAATCGATTACACGAACATTTTATAAGTTCTAACCTATAAATTCCTATGTAACATATTTCCAAAAGAACATTTAAGCACATAATCAATTAAAACACGTAATCATGTAAGAAAAGATTATACAAGTATCTAATGATAAGAACTAACATAGGACATGTGTTTAAGCACATAGGTAAATTAGATATATGCAATCATAAATTTAAGACATGAATTAAGCATGTAAGCATATATGTTTACCTAAAAATTATGCAAGTATTTAAGACATATAAGCATATTTTTAGAAAATTATCTACTTAACGATTATGTTTGTTTAATTTCTTTTTTAAAATACCTACTGTGTTCCTATGAACTTCTAGTCAGTGGGCTTAGGAGCAAGTTCCCAAACTTGATTCCTTTCTATTTGGTTGAATTCTTCCTGCATTGCCACAATCCAATACTCATCCTCCAGAGCATCATTTACTTTTGAGGGTTCTATTTGAGAGACAAATGCCATATTCAAAACAGAATCATTTAAGCGTAGCCTTGTAGAAACGCCTCTAGAAATATCACCAATGATATTATCAACTGGATGATCCCTATGGATTCTCCATTCCTTTGGAAGTTGCTAAGTGTTATCTTCAATAGGCTCTTCTTGTATTGGATTTTGATCTCTTTCCTTTTGTGAGTCTTCAGTAATAATGATATCTTCTTCTTCATTATCTGGAAGATTGACTGTATCTTCTATTGAAGATTTAGACTCATCAAAGGTAACATGTATGGATTCTTCCACAGATAGAGTTTTCTTGTTGAAGACTCTATATGCTTTGCTTGTTAGAGAATAACCAAGGAATATACTTTCATCAGATTTTTCATCAAACTTACCAAGGTTTTCCTTTCCATTATTCAAGACAAAGCATTTGGATCCAAAAGCATGTAGATGAGAGATATTTGGTTTCCTTCCTTTGTAGAGTTCATAGGGGGTTTTCTTCGGAATTGGTCTAATAAGAACTCTATTGGAAACATAGCAAGCAGTACTTACAGCATCAGCCCAGAAATATTTAGGAATACTTGATTCACTTAGCATGGTTCTTGCTAATTCATTAAGTAGTCTGTTCTTCCTTTCTACAACTCCATTTTGTTGTGGTGTTCTCGAAGTAGAGAAATTATGTGATATTCCATTTTCATCACATAGTTCTTGAAATTGATGATTTTGAAATTCTCCACCATGATCACTTCTAATAGAAGAGATCTTTAAAGCCTTCTCATTTTGAACTAGCCTTGCATATCTCTTAAATGCGTTGAAGGCTTCATTCTTATGAGGCAAGAATAATGTCCATGTAAATCTAGAGAAATCATCAACAATAACAAGTGCATAGAAATTACCTCCGAGGCTTTTTGTTCTTGAAGGTCCGAACAAATCCATATGTAGCAATTGAAGGGGTCTTGAAGTCGAAACTATGTTCTTTGGTTTGAAAGACGTTCTGGTTTGCTTCCCTTTTTTACATGCATCACAAAGCTTGTCTTTCTCGAATCTTATCTTTGGAAGCCCAACAACTAGATCATGCTTGACTAGTTTGTTTAAATGGTCTATGTGTATATGAGCAAGTCTTCTATGCCATAGCCATGAATCACTATTGTTCTTGGCCAAAAGGCATCTTACGTTTTGTGGAATTTCTTCCAAGGAAATCATGAAGACTTTATTGACTTTATAACCAGAAAACTTAACTTCTTTAGTTTTCACATCATTTACTACACATATATCATCAATGAAACCAACTTTCAAACCTTTGTCACATAGTTGACTGATACTCAGAAGATTATGCATCAAACCATCAACGTAAAGAACTTTATCGATGACTGTTTGAGGGGGTTGCCTATTCTTCCAATACCGAGTATCTTTCCCTTTTGATTGTTTCCATATGTGACAAAACCTTTTTCCCTAGGTATAAGTAAAGAAAACTTGGTTTTGTCTCCTGTCATGTGTGATTAGCAGCCACTATCAAGATACCATAAATCCTTTGCTGCTTTCATACACACCTACATGACAAAGTTCAGACATGGGTATTAGGAACCCAACAAGTTTTGGGTCCTTCTAAGTTAACATCCTTTCTAACCCATATGTATTCCCTATTTGGTACTCCAACATTTTTGTAGTAACATCTACTAGGGGTATGTCCTATTTTGTTACAATAAGTACATGAATAATGATTGTAACTAGATGTTTGCCTAGGAGAGGGATGAATCTTTTTAGGAGGTCTATTAGAAGATCCTTCCACTTTGTTTGATTTTACAAACACCGTTTTCTTGACTTCTTTTGTCTTTGGGTGAGAAGTATATCCTAGACCTGACTTATTGTTTGAATGCCTTTGCACACTTAGAATATCATCTAACTTCTGTTTTCCTGTGTTGAAGTTATGAACTCTTTGTTGAAGATTATCTATCTTTTCTTCTAAAGAACTACACTTAGTACATTTATGTGTAATATCTAACTTAGATTTTACTACATCTAGTTCTTCTTGTAAAGTTCTACACTTACTTTCTAAGGATGAAATTAAATCATTTTGCCTAGTGCTAACCTTAGAAAATTCTTGACATAATTTAAACATATTTTCCATAGTAAACTTTAAATCATGAAAAGACATAGAATTATCACTAACCTGGGAATCTTCAACATCTGAATCATGTGAGGCCATCAATGCAACTTGTGCTTCTTCTTTGTCAGAATCTGATGATGAACTTACTTCATTATCATCCCAAGCCAAGTATGCTCTTCGTGTGGATTGATCCTTCTTTTCGAATTTGTCTCTTAGACCATGTTTCTTCTTTTGAAGATTTGGACATTCCAACTTGATGTGTCCAGGCTTGCCACATTCGAAGCATGTGATCTTTTGAGAGGAAGAAGACTCATTGTTCCTTTGGAAAGATCTGTTGTTGTTAAATTTCATACCTTTTTTTTTAAGAAACTTTCCAAAGTTCTTTACTAGAAGATTCAAGTTCCCATTGTATTCTTCTTCAGAATCTGCATCATAATCATCTTTGACGCTTTGTTTTGCCTTTAGGGAAATGGATCGATACTTCTTCTCATGTTGTTCATGCTCTTCTAAACGATTCAATTCCAACTCGTGTTCTTGGATTTTTCCAAAGAGAGTTGCAAGAGTCATATTTGATAAACTCTTCTTCTCTGAGATGGCTGTAACTTTTGGTTGCCATACTCTTGTAAGTGATCTTAGAACTTTCATGTTCAAGTCACTGTTTGTAAATTGTTTGCCAAGAGCAATCAAATGGTTAATCAAATGAGTGAATCGTTTTTGCATATCTAATACCTTCTCTCCTGGAAGCATTCTGAACATTTCATATTCTTGAGATAGAGTATTGATCTTTGATCTCTTGACTTCATCTGTTCCTTCGTGAGTCACCATCAACGTATCCCATATTTCTTTCGATGAAGTGCACGTTGATACTCTGAAAAACTCATCCATGCCAAGAGCAGATGTAAGAATGTTCATTCCTTTGAGATCACATTGAACCTTCTTCTTTTCTTCTTCACTCCAAGTACTTTCTGGTTTTGGTTGTGAACTTCCTTCTACTTCTGATACAGGCACAAAGGGACCTTCTTCAATGGCTTTCCAAATTCCTGCGTCTAATGACTTTATGAATATTTTCATCTTGATTTTCCAGAAGTCATAGTGTTCTCCATTGAAGAATGGTGGCCTGTTTATGTTGAATCCTTCACTGGTTCCATGATTGGAAGAGGATGCCATCTTTTCCCGGATCTTAGGAATAACTTACCTAAACTTCCGCTCTGATACCAATTGTTAGTACAGATAGCAACCTGAGAGGGGGGTGAATCAGGTTTACCCGATTTTCGCCTTGATAATGTCTTACTTCCAAGATAAATGTAAAAGCAAACGATTGCAGCGGAATTAAGCGTTGCTTGAAAGTAAAGATGAAGGATAGAAGAATTCACACACACAGAATTTTATCCTGGTTCACCTTCTATCCACCGAAGGCTACGTCCAGTCCCTCAAGAAAATCCCTTGAGGATTTTTCAACTATTGATAAAAATCTCTTACAAGTTCTTACACCAAGGACCCTGAGAATTTCTATCAATTTCCTGTGAAAGTATACCACTTTCCACAGCCCTTGAAAGCAAACCACTTTCAGTTCCTGAAGGCAAACCACCCTCAGACCTTGAAGGCTAAACTACCTTTAATCAACACCCTGGAAGTATACCACTTTCAGTACCAACAACCCTTCACCGAGATCCACAGTGAATACTCAATCTTACCGAAAGAGATGAAGAAGAGTTTACAATTGGCTGAATCAATCCTTTAACATACAAGTGGACTGGAGGCTCAGCCTACCATCAACAGGAAAGTAAATGCAGAAAAGTAAACAGGAGGCTCAGCCGATCATGAGAATTTATTCTTTAAGGCTTTTAAGCATAACAAGATTCTGAGTTCCTCAACTAGAGTGTTCTTAAAAACATGAAGATCATGAACTCAGAATTTAGGCTCTTGAAAGTTTAAGTTCTAAAAGACTTAATGAACTAATTTTGACAAAGCTTTGGCCTAATGTTGTATTCTCATGTGTTGTTATGTTCTGGACTCAAATGGACTTTATATAGGCAAGGGAAACGTCCTTGAACCAATGCAACCTTTCCCAAAAGGTTTGAGACACAATGGTTCATGAAAAGATGCAACTTTTCGTGTTGGTAATCGATTACATCACTTAGTGTAATCGATTACACTAATAGCCGTTTCAGTTTGAATTTCAAATTCAAACATGTAATCGATTACAAGCAAGTAGTAATCGATTACTTGCCTATGTGTAATCGATTACCAAAAAGCTGCAATCGATTACACTGAGGTCCATCTTCTAGAAACTTGATCTTTTAAGATCGGCTTAAGGTTTTCTACTTCTTTTAAGTTATGAAAACATTCAGCTTGATTAGTTTAGGTGTTTTAAAGAGCCTTTATGCTTTAATAGACCTTTAGAAGCATAACTCACCTAAACTAGGACTTCTAGGTATTTGATAAACTTTGTAGCGCTGTTTCCTCTAAGTATTCTTTTCATCTTTTTGTCGATGAGTTTGTCGTCATCAAAACCTCAGCTAGGGTCAGGAGCAAGACCTTCTTCACATTTCTGATCAATTTTTAGGCTTCTGCCCGATTTCAGGGTTTTTCCGATGT
Source organism: Acmispon strigosus (assembly GCA_030819835.1). NCBI lineage: Eukaryota > Viridiplantae > Streptophyta > Magnoliopsida > Fabales > Fabaceae > Acmispon > Acmispon strigosus. The sequence continues at coordinate 17,327,463 of JAUAMA010000004.1, read as the reverse complement.
TTATAGTATAGGGTATTTGGTCAATTTAAGGGATCTGGGTCAATTTTATTGTTTTTCTGTAGACTCTAATGGCTTTTAGATTGATTTTAGTGTTTTCGGCTTATTATAGTGATTTTAGGCCGGCTTTAGGGCTTTTTGATCAACTTTAGGGCTTTTGGCCGATTTCAGGATTTTCGGCCGATTTTAGGGTTTTTCCGCTGACAATAATAAAGGGCATTTGAATGATTTAAGGCCTCTGGTCAAATTTATAGTTTTTCCGTAGACTCTAGGCTTTAAGACTGATTCTAGGGTTTTCGGCTTATTATAGGGTTTGAGGGCGGCTTTATGGTGTTTCTGATCAACTATTAGCCAATTTCAGGGTTTTCGGCAGATTTCAGGGTTTTTCCGCTGACTACAATATAGGGTAATTGGAAGATTTAAGGGCTCCGGGTCAATTTTATGGTTCTTCTGTAAACTCTAGGCTATTAGACTGATTTTAGGGTTTTCGTCTTATTATAGGGTTTTAGGCCGGCTTGAGGGCTTTCTGATCAAATTTAAGGGCATTTTGCAGATTATAGCATTTTCGGCTGATTTCAGGGTTTTCGGCCAAGTTAAGATTTTTTTCACGGACTATAGTATATGTCATTTGGACGATTTAAGGGCTCTATGTCAATTTTTTGGTTTTTCTGTTGACTCTACGCGTTTAGACTTATTTTAGGGTTTTTGGCTTAATATAGGGTTTTAGGCCAGCTTTAGGGCTTTCTGATCAACTTTAGGGTTCTCGGCCGATTTCAGGGGTTTTCCGATGTAAGGGCTCTGGGTCAGTTTTATTGTTTTTATGTAGACTCTCGGATTTCAGACTGATTTTAGGGATTTTGGCTTATTATAGGGATTTAGGCTGGTTTTAGGCCTTTCGGATCAACATTAGGGCTTTTGGCTGATTTCAGTGTTTTCGGCCGATTTTAGCGTTTTTTTGTTGACTATGTAGTATAGGGTATCTGGACGATTTAAGGGCTCTAGGTCAATTTTATGGTTTTTCTGTAGACTCTAGGCTTTTAGACTGGATTTAGGGTTTTCGGCTTATTATGGGGTTTTAGGCCAGCTTTTAAGCTTTCGGATTAACATTTGGGGTTTTTGCCGATTTAAGGGTTTTTGGCCGATTTAAGGGTTTTTGGCTGATTTCAGAGTTTTTCCGCTAACTATAGTATATGGTATATGGACGATTTAAGGGCTCTGGGTCAATTTTATATTTTTTCCATAGACTCTATAGGCTTTTAGACTGATTTTAGGGTTTTCGGCTTATTATAGGGTTTTATGCCAGCTTTATGGCTTTCTGATCAATTTTTGGGGTTCTGGCCGATTTCAGGGTTTTTCCGATGTTTATAGTATAGGGTATTTGGTCAATTTAAGGGATCTGGGTCAATTTTATTGTTTTTCTGTAGACTCTAATGGCTTGATTTTAGTGTTTTTGGCTTATTATAGGGATTTTAGGCCGGCTTTAGGGCTTTTTGATCAACTTTAGGGCTTTTGGCCGATTTCAGGGTTGTCGGCCGATTTTAGGGTTTTTCCGCTGACAATAATAAAGGGCATTTAAATGATTTAAGGCCCCTGGTCAAATTTATAGTTTTTCCGTAGACTCTAGGCTTTAAGACTGATTCTAGGGTTTTCGGCTTATTATTAGGTTTGAGGGCGGCTTTATGGTTTTTCTGATCAACTTTTAGCCAATTTCAGGGTTTTCGGCAGATTTCGGCGTTTTTCCGCTGACTACAGTATAGGGTATTTGGACGATTTAAGGGCTCCGGGTCAATTTTATGGTTTTTCTGTAAACTCTAGGCTTTTAGACTGATTTTAGGGTTTTTGTCTTATTATAGGGTTTTAGACTGGCTTTAGGGCTTTCTGATCAACTTTAGGGCATTTGGCAGATTACAGCATTTTCGGCTTATTTCAGGGTTTTCGGCCGATTTCAGATTTTTTCCGCTGACTATAGTATATGTTATTTGGACGATTTTTGGGCTCTGTGTCAATTTTTTGGTTTTTCTGTAGACTCTACGCTTTTAGACTTATTTTAGGGTTTTTGGCTTAATATAGGGTTTTAGGCCAGCTTTAGGGCTTTCTGATCAACTTTGGGGTCCTCGGCCGATTTCAAGGTTTTTCCGATGTAAGGGCTCTGGGTCAGTTTTATTGTTTTTCTGTAGACTCTAGGATTTTAGACTGATTTTAGGGATTTTGGCTTATTATAGGGATTTAGGCTGGTTTTATGGCTTTCGGATCAACATTAGGGCTTTTAGCTGATTTCATTGTTTTCGACCGATTTCAGGGTTTTTTCGTTTACTATAGCATAGGGTATTTGGACGATTTAAGGGCTCTGTGTCAATTTTATGGTTATTCTATAGACTCTAGGCTTTTAGACTGGATTTAGGGTTTTCGGCTTATTATGGCATTTTTGGCCAGCTTTAAAGCTTTCGGATTAACTTTTGGGGTTTTTGCCGATTTAAGCGTTTTTGGCTGATTTAAGGGTTTTTGGCCGATTTTAGGGTTTTCGGCTGATTTCAGAGTTTGTCCGCTCACTATAGTATATGGTATTTGGACGATTTAAGGGCTCTGGGTCAAATTTATAGTTTTTCTGTAGACTCTAGGCTTTTAGACTGGATTTAGGGTTTTCGGCTTATTATGGGGTTTTAGGCCAGCTTTAAAGCTTTTGGATTAACTTTTGGGGCTTTTGCCGATTTCAGGGTTTTTGGCCGATTTCAAGGTTTTTGGCCGATTTAAGAGTTTTCGGCTGATTTCAGAGTTTTTCCGCTCACTATAGTATATGGTATTTGGACGATTTAAAGGCTCTAGGTCAATTTTATAGTTTTTCTGTAGACTCTATAGGCTTTTAGACTGATTATAGGGTTTTAGGCCAGCTTTATGGCTTTCTGATCAACTTTTGGGCTACTGGCCGATTTCAGGGTTTTTCCGATGTTTATAGTATAGGGTATTTGGTCAATTTAAGGGATCTGGGTCAATTTTATTGTTTTTCTGTAGACTCTAATGGCTTTTAGATTGATTTTAGTGTTTTTGGCTTTATTATAGGGATTTTAGGCCGGCTTTAGGATTTTTTGATCAACTTTAGGGATTTTGGCCGATTTCAGGGTTTTCGTGCGATTTTTGGGTTTTTCCGCTAAATATAATAAAGGGCATTTGAATGATTTAAGGCCTCTGGTCTAATTTATAGTTTTTACGTAGACTTTAGGCTTTAAGACTGATTCTAGGGATTTCGGCTTATTATAGGGTTTGAGGGCGGCTTTATGGTTTTTCTGATCAACTTTTAGCCAATTTCAGGGTTTTCGGCAGATTTCAGCGTTTTGCCGCTGACTACAATATAGGGTATTTGGACGATTTAAGGGCTCCGGGTCAATTTCATGGCTTTTCTGTAAACTCGAGGCTTTAAGACTGATTTTAGGGTTTTCGTCTTATTATAGGGTTTTAGGCCGGCTTTAGGGCTTTCTGATCAACTTTAGGGCATTTGGCAGATTACAGCATTTTCGGCTGATTTCAGGGTTTTCGGCCGATTTCATATTTTTTCCGTTGACTATAGTATATGTTATTTGGACGATTTAAGGGCCCTGTGTCAATTTTTTTGTATTTCTGTAGACCCTACGCTTTTAGACTTATTTTAGGGTTTTTGGCTTGATATAGGGTTTTAGGCCAGCTTTAGGGCTTTCTAATCAACTTTAGGGTTATCGGCCGATTTCAGGGTTTTTCCGATTTAAGGGCTCTGGGTCAGTTTTATTGTTTTTCTGTAGACTCTAGGATTTTAGACAGATTTTAGGGATTTTGGCTTATTATAGGCATTTAGGCAGGTTTTATGGATTTCGGATCAACATTAGGGCTTTTGGCTGATTTCAGTGTTTTCGGCCTATTTCAGGGTTTTTTCTTTGACTATAGTATAGGGTATCAGGACGATTTAAGGGCTCTGGGTCAATTTTATGGTTATTCTGTAGACTCTAGGCTTTTAGACTGGATTTAGGGTTTTCGGCTTATTATGGGGTTTTAGGCCAGCTTTAAAGCTTTCGGATCAACTTTTGGGGTTTTTGCCGATTTAAGGGTTTTTGGCCGATTTAAGGGTTTTCGGCTGATTTCAAGGGAAAAATGAGTCACCGGATGGGAAAACCTTAGTCAATAGACTAGTTTCAATGGCAAAACCTAGTAAAATAACCTCTCTGTGTTGGAAAAACTCGAAAACCCAGCCACTGTGAGTAGTCTCATGGGAAAACTCAGCCATAGGAGGGGGAAACGTAGTCACTAAGGAATTAGTGTCATGGGACTAATGAGTCAACTAATGGGAAAACCTTAGTCACCGAACGAGTTTCCATGGCAAATCTTAGTAAAATAACCTCTTTGTGTGGGAAAAACATGAAAACCTTGTCACTGTGAGTAGTCTCATCGGAAAACTCAGTCGCAAGAGGGGAAGACTTATTCACAAAGGAATTCGTGTCATGGAAAAAATGAGTCACCGGATGGGAAAATTTTACCCACCGGACGAGTTTCAATGGAAAATACTTGTAAAATAACCTCTTTGTGTGGGAAAAACTCGAGAACCTCATCACCTTGACTAGTCTCACGGGAAAACTCAGTCACACGAGGGGAAAACTTAGTCACTAAGGAATTAGTGTCATGGGGAAAATGAGTCACCGGATGGGAAAACCTTAGTCAATGGACTAGTTTCAATGGAAAACCTAGTAAAATAACCTCTTTGTGTTGGAAAAATTCGAAAACCCAGCCACTGTGAGTAGTCTCACGGGAAAACTCAGCCACGGGAGGGGGAAACTTAGTCACTAAGGAATTAGTGTCACGGGACTAATGAGTCATCTAATGGGAAAACCTTAGTCACCGAACGAGTTTCCATGGCAAATCCTAGTAAAATAACCTCTTTGTGTGGGAAAAACTTGAAAACCTTATCACTGTGAGTAGACTCATCGGAAAACTCAGTCGCAGGAGGGGAAGACTTAGTCACAAAGGAATTCGTGTCATGGAAAAAATAAGTCACCGGATGGGAAACTTTTACTCACCGGACAAGTTTCAATGGAAAATACTTGTAAAATAACCTCTTTGTGTGGGTAAAACTCGAGAACCTCATCATCTTGACTAGTCTCACGGGAAAACTCAGTCACACGAGGGGAAAACTTAGTCACTAAGTAATTAGTGTCATGGGAAAAATGAGTCACCGGATAGGAAAACCTTAGTCAATGGACTAGTTTCAATGGCAAAACATAGTAAAATAACCTCTTTGTGTTGGAAAAACTCGAAAACCCAGCCAGTGTGAGTAGTCTCATGGGAAAACTCAGCCACAGGAGGGGGAAACTTAGTCACTAATGAATTAGTGCCATGGGACTAAAGATTCAACTAATGGGAAAACCTTAGTCACCGAACGAGTTTCCATGGCAAATCCTAGTAAAATAACCTCTTTGCGTGGGAAAAACTAGAAAACCTTGTCATTGTGAGTAGTCTCATCGGAAAACTCAGTCGCAGGAGGGGAAGACTTAGTCACAAAGGAATTGGTGTCATGGAAAGAATGAGTCACCGGATGGGAAAATTTTACTCGCCGGACGAGTTTCAATGGAAAATATTTGAATAATAACCTCTTTATGTGGGAAACACTCGAGAACCTCATCACCTTGACTAGTCTCACGGGAAAACTCAGTCACATGAGGGGAAAACTTAGTCACTAAGGAATTAGTGTCATGGGGAAATTGAGTCACCGAATGGGAAAACCTTAGTCAATGGACTAGTTTCAATGGAAAACCTAGTAAAATAACCTCTTTGTGTTGGAAAAACTCAAAAACCCAGCCACTTTGAGTAGTCTAATGGGAAAACTCAGCCACTGGAGGGGGAAACTTAGTCACTAAGCAATTAGTGCCATGGGACTAATGAGTCAACTATTGGGAAAACCTTAGTCACCGAACGAGTTTCCATGGCAAATCCTAGTAAAATAACCTCTTTGTATGGGAAAAACTAGAAAACCTTGTCACTGTGAGTAGTCTCATCGGAAAAGTCAGTCGCATGAGGGGAAGACTTAATCACGAAGGAATTTGTGTCATGGAAAAAATGAGTCACCGGATGGGAAAATTTTACTCACCGGACGAGTTTCAATGGAAAATACTTGTAAAATAACCTCTTTGTGTGGGAAAAACTCGAGAACCTCATCACCTTGACTAGTGTCACGGGAAAACTCAGTCACACGAGGGGAAAACTTAGTCACTAAGGAATTAGTGTCATGGGGAAAATGAGTCACCGGATGGGAAAACCTTAGTCAATGGACTAGTTTCAATGGAAAACCTAGTAAAATAACCTCTTTGTGTTGGAAAAACTCGAAAACCCAGCCACTGTGAGTAGTCTCACGGGAAAACTCAGCCACAGGAGGGGGAAACTTAGTCACTAAGGAATTAGTGTCACGGGACTAATGAGTCATCTAATGGGAAAACCTTAGTCACCGAACGAGTTTCCATGGCAAATCCTAGTAAAATAACCTCTTTGTGTGGGAAAAACATGAAAACCTTGTCACTGTGAGTAGACTCATCGGAAAACTCAGTCGAAGGAGGGGAAGACTTACTGACAAAGGAATTCGTGTCATGGAAAAAATGAGTCACCGGATGGAAAATTTTACTCACCGGACGAGTTTCAATGGAAAATACTTGTAAATATAACCACTTTGTGTCGGAAAATCTCGAGAACCTCATCACCTTAACTAGGCTCACGAGATAACTCTGTCACACGAGGGGACAACTTAGTCACTAAGGAATTAGTGTCATGGGAAAAATGAGTCACCGGATGGGAAAACCTTAGTCAATGGACGAGTTTCAATGGAAAATACTTGTAAAATAACCTCTTTGTGTTGGAAAAACTCGAGAACCTCATCACCTTGACTAGTCTCACGGGAAAACTCAGTCACACGAGGGGAAACTTAGTCACTAAGGAATTAGTGTCATGGCAAAAATGAGTCACCGGATGGGAAAACCTTAGTCAATGTACTAGTTTCAATGGCAAAACCTAGTAAAATAACCTCTTTGTGTTGGAATAACTCGAAAACCCAGCCACTGTGAGTAGTCTCATGGGAAAACTCAGCCACAGGAGGGGGAAATTTAGTCCGTAAGGAATTAGTGCCATGGGACTAATGAGTCAACTAATGGGAAAACCTTAGTCACCGAACGAGTTTCCATGGCAAATCCTAGTAAAATAACCTCTTTGTGTGGGAAAAACATGAAAACCTTGTCACTGTGAGTAGACTCATCGGAAAACTCAGTCGCAGGAGGGGAAGACTTAGTCACAAAGGAATTCGTGTCATGGAAAAAATGAGTCACCGGATGGAAAATTTTACTCACTGGACGAGTTTCAATGGAAAATACTTGTAAATATAACCACTTTGTGTCGGAAAAACTCGAGAACCTCATCACCTTGACTAGTCTCACGGGAAAACTCAGTCACACGAGGGGGAAACTTAGTCACTAAGGAATTGGTGTCATGGGAAAAATGAGTCACCGGATGGGAAAACCTTAGTCAATGGACTAGTTTCAATGGTTAAACCAAGTAAAATAACCTCTTTGTGTTGGAATAACTCAAAAACCCAGCCACTGTGAGTAGTCTCATGGGAAAACTCAGCCACAGGAGGGGGAAACTTAGGGTGTGTTTGATTGTGTTTTCGATTTTTTTGTTTTCAAAATTGTTTTATAAAATAGTTTTTAAGAACTACTTTTTAGAACAATAAAAGAAAAAAACTTGTTTGGTAATATGATTTTAAAAAATTTTTGAAAATAAAAAAATAAAAAACCCTTACTTTCTAATTTCTTTTAATTAAAGTAATGTCATTAATGAAACAAAGCTGAAAATAAAAAACAAAAACAACTTTTTTCTGTTTTAAAAACAAAAAAACAGGAAACTGTTTTTAAATTAATTTAAAGAAAACATCTAAACCAAACAAGTTTTTCTGTTTTTTAATTTTATAAAACAAAAAACTGTTTTTAAAAACAGAAATCAAACAGGCCATTAGTCACTAAGGAATTGGTGTCATGGGAAAAATGAGTCACCGGATGGGAAAACCTTAGTCAATGGACTAGTTTCAATGGTAAAACCAAGTAAAATAACCTCTTTGTGTTGGAATAACTCGAAAACCCAGCCACTGATAGTAGTCTCATAGGAAAACTCAGCCACAGGAGGGGGAAACTTAGTCAGTAAGGAATTAGTGCCATGGGACTAATGAGTCAACTAATGGGAAAACCTTAGTCACCGAACGAGTTTCCATGGCAAATCCTAGTAAAATAACCTCTTTGTGTGGGAAAAACTTGAAAACCTTGTCACTGTGAGTAGACTCATCGGAAAACTCAGTCGCAGGAGGGGAAGACTTACTCACAAAGGAATTCGTGTCATGGAAAAAATGAGTCACCGGATGGGAAAATTTTACTCACCGGACGAGTTTCAATGGAAAATACTTGTAAAGTAACCTCTTTGTGTGGGAAAAACTCGAGAACCTCATCACCTTGACTAGTCTCACGGGAAAACTCAGTCACACGAGGGGAAAACTTAGTCACTAAGGAATTAGTGTCATGGCAAAAATGAGTCACCGGATGGGAAAACCTTAGTCAATGGACTAGTTTCAATGGTAAAACCAAGCAAAATAACCTCTTTGTGTTGGAATAACTCGAAAACTCAGACACTGTGAGTAGTCTCATGGGAAAACTCAGCCACAGGAGGGGGAAACTTAGTCAGTAAGGAATTAGTGCCATGGGACTAATGAGTCAACTAATGGGAAAACCTTAGTCACCGAACGAGTGTCCATGGCAAATCCTAGTAAAATAACCTCTTTGTGAGGGAAAAACTTGAAAACCTTGTCACTGTGAGTAGACTCATCGGAAAACTCAGTCGCAGGAGGGGAAGACTTAGTCACGAAGGAATTCGTGTCATGGAAAAAATGAGTCACCGGATGGGAAAATTTTACTCACCGGACGAGTTTCAATGGAAAATACTTGTAAAATAACCTCTTTGTGTGGGAAAAACTCGAGAACCTCATCACCTTGACTAGTCTCACGGGAAAACTCAGTCACACGAGGGGAAAACTTAGTCACTAAGGAATTAGTGTCATGGCAAAAATGAGTCACTGGATGGGAAAACCTTAGTCAATGGACTAGTTTCAATGGCAAAACCTAGTAAAATAACCTCTTTGTGTTGGAATAACTCGAAAACCCAGCCACTGTGAGTAGTCTCATGGGAAAACTCAGCCACAGGAGGGGGAAATTTAGTCCGTAAGGAATTAGTGCCATGGGACTAATGAGTCAACTAATGGGAAAACCTTAGTCACCGAACGAGTTTCCATGGCAAATCCTAGTAAAATAACCTCCTTGTGTGGGAAAAACATGAAAACCTTGTCACTGTGAGTAGACTCATCGGAAAACTCAGTCGCAGGAGGGGAAGACTTACTCACGAAGGAATTCGTGTCATGGAAAAAATGAGTCACCGGATGGGAAAATTTTACTCACCGGACGAGTTTCAATGGAAAATACTTGTAAAATAACCTCTTTGTGTGGGAAAATCTCGAGAACCTCATCACCTTGACTAGTCTCACGGGAAAACTCAGTCACACGAGGGGAAAACATAGTCATTAAGGAATTAGTTTCATGGCAAAAATGAGTCAACGGATGGGAAAACCTTAGTCAATGGACTAGTTTCAATGGCAAAACCTACTAAAATAACCTCTTTGTGTAGGAATAACTCGAAAACCCAGCCACTGTGAGTAGTCTAATGAGTCAACTAATGGGAAAACCTTAGTCACCGAACGAGTTGTCACTGTGAGTAGACTCATCGGAAAACTCAGTCGCAGGAGGGGAAGACTTACTCACAAAGTAATTCGTGTCATGGAAAAAATGAGTCACCGGATGGGAAATTTTACGCACCGGACGAGTTTCAATGGAAAATACTTGTAAATAAAACCACTTTGTGTCGGAAAATCTCGAGAACCTCATCACCTTAACTAGGCTCACGGGGTAACACTGTCACACGAGGGGACAACTTAGTCACTAAGGAATTAGAGTCATGGGAAAAATGAGTCACCGGATGGGAAAACCTTAGTCAATGGACTAGTTTCAACGGTAAAACCAAGTAAAATAACCTCTTTGTGTTGGAATAACTCGAAAACCCAGTCACTGTGAGTAGACTCATGGGAAAACTCAGCCACAGGAGGGGGAAACTTAGTCAGTAAGGAATTAGTACCATGGGACTAATGAGTCAACTAATGGGAAAACCTTAGTCACCGAACGAGTTTCCATGGCAAATCCTAGTAAAATAACCTCTTTGTGTGGGAAAAACTTGAAAACCTTCTCACTGTGAGTAGACTCATCGGAAAACTCAGTCGCAGGAGGGGAAGACTTACTCACAAAGGAATTCGTGTCGTGGAAAAAATGAGTCACCGGATGGGAAATTTTACTCACCGGACGAGTTTCAATGGAAAATACTTGTAAATATAACCACTTTGTGTCGGAAAATCTCGAGAACCTCATCACCTTAACTAGGCTCACGGGGTAACTCTGTCACACGAGGGGACAACTTAGTCACTAAGGAATTAGAGTCATGGGAAAAATGAGTCACCGGATGGGAAAACCTTAGTCAATGGACTAGTTTCAATGGTAAAACCAAGTAAAATAACCTCTTTGTGTTGGAATAACTCAAAAACCCAGCCACTGTGAGTAGTCTCATGGGAAAACTCAGCCACAGGAGGGGGAAACTTAGTCACTAAGGAATTGGTGTCATGGGAAAAATGAGTCACCGGATGTGAAAACCTTAGTCAATCGTCTTGTTTCAATGGTAAAACCAAGTAAAATAACCTCTTTGTGTGGGAAAAACTAGAAAACCTTGTCACTGTGAGTAGTCTCATCGGAAAACCCAGTCGCAGGAGGGGAAGACTTAGTTACAAAGGAATTGGTGTCATGGAAAAAATGAGTCACCGGATGGGAAAATTTTACTCATCGGACGAGTTTCAATGGAAAATACTTGTAAAATAAACTCTTTGTGTGGGGTAAAACTCAAGAACCTCATCATCTTGACTACTCTCACGGGAAAACTCAGTCACACGAGGGGAAAACTTAGTCACTAAGTAATAGTGTCATGGGAAAAATGAGTCACCGGATGGGAAAACCTTAGTCAATGGACTAGTTTCAATGGAAAAACCTAGTAAAATAACCTCTTTGTGTTGGAAAAACTCGAAAGCCCAGCCACTGTGAGTAGTCTCATGGGAAAACACAGGCACAGGAGGGGGAAACTTAGTCACTAAGGAAATAGTGCCAGGGGACTAAAGAGTCAACTTATGGGAAAACCTTAGTAACCGAACGAGTTTCCATGGAAAATCCTAGTAAAATAACCTCTTTGTGTGGGAAAAACGTGAAAACCTTGTCACTAAGAGTAGTCTCATCGGAAAACTCAGTCGCATGAGGGGAAGACTTAATCCCGAAGGAATTCGTGTCATGGAAAAAATGAGTCACCGGATGGGAAAATTTTACTCACCGGACGAGTTTCAATGGAAAATACTTGTTAAATAACCTCTTTGTGTGGGAAAAACTCGAGAACCTCATCACCTTGACTAGTCTCACGGGAAAACTCAGTCACACGAGGGGAAAACTTACTCACTAAGGAATTAGTGTCATGGGAAAAATGAGTCACCGGATGGGAAAACCTTAGTCAATGGACTAGTTTCAATCGAAAAACCTAGTAAAATAACCTCTTTGTGTTGGAAAAACTCGAAAACCCAGCCACTGTGAGTAGTCTCATGGGAAAACTCAGCCACAGGAGGGGGGAACTTAGTCAGTAAGGAATTAGTGCCATGGGACTAATGAGTCAACTAATGGGAAAACCTTAGTCACCGAACAAGTTTCCATGGCAAATCCTAGTAAAATAACCTCTTTGTGTGGGAAAAACTTGAAAACCTTGTCACTGTGAGTAGACTCAACGGAAAACTCAGTCGCAGGAGGGGAAGACTTAGTCACGAAGGAATTCGTGTCATGGAAAAAATGAGTCACCGGATGGGAAAATTTTACTCACCAGACGATTTTCAATGGAAAATACTTGTAAAATAACCTCTTTGTGTGGGAAAAACTCGAGAACCTCATCACCTTGACTAGTCTCACGGGAAAACTCAATCACACGAGGGGAAAACTTAGTCACTAAGGAATTGGTGTCATGTGAAAAATGAGTCACCGGATGGAAAAACCTTATTCAATGGACTATTTTCAATGGAAAAACCTAGTAAAATATCCTCTTTGTGTGGGAAAAACTCGAAAACCCAGCCTCTGTGAGTAGTCTCATGGGAAAACTCAGCCACAGGAGGGGGAAACTTAGTCACTAAGGAATTAGTGCCTTGGGACTAATGAGTCAACTAATGGGAAAACCTTAGTCACCGAACGAGTTTCCATGGAAAATCCAAGTAAAATAACATCTTTGTGTGGGAAAAACTAGAAAACCTTGTCACTGTGAGTAGTCTCAACGGAAAACTTAGTCGCAGGAGGGGAAGACTTAGTCAAAAAGGAAATGGTGTCATGGAAAAAATGAGTCACCGGATGGGAGAATTTTACTCACCGGACAAGTTTCAATGGAAAATACTTGTAAAATAACCACTTTGTGTGGGAAAAACTCGAGAACCTCATCACCTTGACTAGTCTCACGGGAAAACTCAGTCACACGAGGGGAAAACTTAGTCACTAAAGAATTGGTGTCATGGGAAAAATGAGTCACCGGATGGAAAAACCTTAGTCAATGGACTAGTTTCAATGGTAAAACCTAGTAAAATATCCTCTTTGTGTGGGAAAAACTGGAAAACCCAGCCACTGTGAGTAGTCTCATGGGAAAACTCAGCCACAGGAGGGGGAAACTTAGTCACTAAGGAATTAGTGCCATGGGACTAATGAGTCAACTAATGGGAAAACCTTAGTCACCGAACGAGTTTCCATGGAAAATCCTAGTAAAATAACCTCTTTGTGTGGGAAAAACTAGAAAACCTTGTCACTGTGAGTAGTCTCATCGGAAAACTCAGTCGCAGGAGGGGAACACTTAGTCACGAAGGAATTCGTGTCATGGAAAAAATGAGTCACCGGATGGGAAACTTTTACCCACTGGACGAGTTTCAATGGAAAATACTTGTAAAATAACCTCTTTGTGTGGGAAAAACTCGAGAACCTCATCACCTTGACTAGTCTCACGGAAAAACTCAGTCACACGAGGGGAAAACTTAGTCACTAAGGAATTGGTGTCATGGGAAAAATGAGTCACCGGATGGAAAAACCTTAGTCAATGGACTAGTTTCAATGGTAAAACCTAGTAAAATATCCTCTTTGTGTGGGAAAAACTCGAAAACCCAGCCACTGTGAGTAGTCTCATGGGCAAACTCAGCCACAGGAGGGGGAAACTTAGTCACTAAGGAATTAATGCCATGGGACTAATGAGTCAACTAATGGGAAAACCTTAGTCACCGAACGAGTTTCCATGGCAAATCCTAGTAAAATAACCTCTTTGTGTGGGAAAAACAAGAAAACCTTGTCACTGTGAGTAGTCTCATCGGAAAACTCAGTCGCAGAAGGGGAAGACTTAGTCACGAAGGAATTCGTGTCATGGAAAAAATGAGTCACCGGATGGGAAAATTTTACCCACCGGACGAGTTTCAATGGAAAATACTTGTAAAATAACCTCTTTGTGTGGGAAAAACTCGAGAACCTCATCGCCTTGACTAGTCTCACGGGAAAACTCAGTCACACGAGGGGAAAACTTAGTCACGAAGGAATTGGTGTTATGGTAAAAATGAGTCACCGGATGGGAAAACCTTAGTCAATGGATTAGTTTCAATGGTAAAACCTAGTAAAATATCCTCTTTGTGTGGGAAAAACTCGAAAACCCAGCCACTGTGAGTAGTCTCATGGGAAAACTCAGCCACAGGAGGGGGAAACTTAGTCACTTAGGAATTAGTGCCATGGGACTAATGACTCAACTAATGGGAAAACCTTAGTCACCAAACGAGTTTCCATGGCAAATCCTAGTAAAATAATATCTTTGTGTGGGAAAAACTAGAAAATCTTGTCACTGTGAGTAGTTTCATCGGAAAACTCAGTCGCAGGAGGGGAAAACTTAGTCACAAAGGAACTCGTGTCATGGAAAAAATGAGTCACCGGATGGGAAAATTTTACTCACCGGACGAGTTTCAATGGAAAATACTTGTAAAATAACTTCTTTGTGTGGGAAAAACTCGGGAACCTCATCACCTTGACTAGTCTCACGGGAGTCACATGAGGGGAAAACTTAGTCACTAAGGAATTAGTGTCATGGGAAATATGAGTCACCGGATGGGAAAACCTTAGTCAATGGACTAGTTTCCGTGGCAAACCCTAGTAAAATAACCTCTTTGTGTTGGAATAACTCGAAAACCTGGCCACTGTGAGTAGTCTCATGGGAAAACTCAGCCACGGGAGAGGGAAACTTAGTAACTAAGGAATTAGTGGCATGGGACTAATGAGTCAACTAATGGGAAAACCTTAGTCACCGAACGAGTTTCCTTGGCAAATCCTAGAAAAATAACCTCTTTGTGTGGGAAAAACTAGAAAACCTTGTCACTGTGAGTAGTCTCATCGGAAAACTCAGTCGCAGGAGGGGAAAACTTAGTCACAAAGGAAATCGTGTCATGGAAAAAATGAGTCACCGGATGGGAAAATTTTACTCACCGGACGAGTTTCAATGGAAAATACTTGTAAAATAACTTCTTTGTGTGGGTTAAACTCGGGAACCTCATCACCTTGACTAGTCTCACGGGAGTCACATGAGGGGAAAATTTAGTCACTAAGGAATTAGTGTCATGGGAAATATGAGTCACCGGATGGGAAAACCTTAGTCAATGGACTAGTTTCCGTGGCAAACCCTATTAAAATAACCTCTTTGTGTTGGAATAACTCGAAAACCTTGCCACTGTGAGTAGTCTCATGGGAAAACTCAGCCACCGGAGAGGGAAACTTAGTAACTAAGGAATTAGTGGCATGGGACTAATGAGTCAACTAATGAGAAAACCTTAGTCACCGAACGAGTTTCCATGGCAAATCCTAGAAAAATAACCTCTTTGTGTGGGAAAAACTAGAAAACCTTGTCACTGTGAGTAGTCTCATCGGAAAACTCAGTCGCAGGAGGAGAAAACTTAGTCACAAAGGAACTCGTGTCATGGAAAAAATGAGTCACCGGATGGGAAAATTTTACTCACCGGACGAGTTTCAATGGAAAATACTTGTAAAATAACTTCTTTGTGTGGGAAAAACTCGGGAACCTCATCACCTTGACTAGTCTCACGGGAGTCACATGAGGGGAAAACTTAGTCACTAAGGAATTAGTATCATGGGAAATATGAGTCACCGGATGGGAAAACCTTAGTCAATGGACTAGTTTCCATGGCAAACCCTAGTAAAATAACCTCTTTGTGTTGGAATAACTCGAAAACCTGGCCACTGTGAGTAGTCTCATGGGAAAACTCAGCCACAGGAGAGGGAAAGTTAGTCACTAAGGAATTAGTGCCATGGGACTAATGAGTCATATAATGGGAAAACCTTAGTCTTGAACGAGTTTCCATGGAAAATCCTAGTAAAATAACCTCTTTGTGTGGGAAAAACTAGAAAACCTTGTCACTGTGAGTAGTCTCATTGGAAAACTCAGTCGCAGGAGGGGAAAACTTAGTCACAAAGGAACTCGTGTCATGGAAAAAATGAGTCACCGGATGGGAAAATTTTACTCACCGGACGAGTTTCAATGGAAAATACTTGTAAAATAACTTCTTTGTGTGGGAAAAACTCGAGAACCTCATCCCCTTGACTAGTCTCAAGGGAAAACTCAGTCACATGAGGGGAAAACTTAGTCATTAAGGAATTAGTGTCATGGGAAAAATGAGTCAGCGGATGGGAAAACCTTAGTCAATGAACTATTTTCAATGGCTAAACCTAGTAAAGTAACCTCCTTGTGTTGGAATAACTCAAAAACCTAGCCACTGTGAGTAGTCTTGTGACGCTCCTTTAGCTCGAAGTATAAACGATTCTACTTCTCCTATTTATCCTCCGAACCAAGGATTGACACAAGTTTTTTTTTTATATATCCTATCAAGCTACTTTCATATGTTAGTGTACATCTTTTATGCGGAAGCTTCAGTGTTACCTGTTCGTTATCCTAACTCTTCAGTTCATATATTTATCGTGAACCTTTACTTAGGATAGTATAGGATCTTCCAAGAGATATTAGTAACACACTGATTTTATTCAACACACCACGAATATATTACAGGTGACAGAAGTTTAGTAGAGTGTTCAAGTAGTGAATCCTCCAAGCATTCTCAAACCATTCATCAAACACACACAAACTAAACATAACAAATAACATAACAAAGTCATTAGTGACATAGAGACAACAAGCAGCTAAGAGTTTGCTGCACCATTCGGACCATCTCCAGCCTCATTCCGAGCCTCTTCCATACCAACACTGTCCTCAATCTGGATTACTGGTACTCTCACCTCCGCTGCACGAGAGGTCTCACCATGGTGAAATAGGTTTCTATATTCCCTAGCAGTCATTCTCCTGTTTTGAGCAATCACACTCTTCCTAGCTGTGGTTCTCATTCGGGGTCCAGGTCTCCTAAGAGGTGGTGAAGTGACTGACTCAGATGGTTGATGATGACTGGGGTTATTACCTTCAGGTGGAAACTCTCTAATAGGTATAGCGGGTACCGGCTCAGGCTCATGTGGTGGTCCAGGTGAGTCTCTTGGGTTAATATGGCGTGCTCTCATAGGTAAGTAGAAAGAAAAGGTCATTGGTAAGGTAACAGGGTATCCAACTTCTTCATTAAGGTAACTCCTAAACCAGAAAACTGACACTCCGTTGTACAGACAGTATCCGGTGGATGGATCATGATACCATCCTGAGGCTGCCGGAAATTCAGCATGGATGGAGATGACTGGTGGTCTGCTCATTGGGATACCTGTCAATATCTATATAGAAAATGTAGTGCAAGGGTGAGTCAAACATAACCATATACATGCTACACAACATATAAGTGATCTATCACAAATCAAGATAACATATCATTATCACACATGATCACACCAAGCACATAAACAATATGCAAACATGTGGGTTATCAAGCCTCCCTTATATCTCCATATATTTCAGCCAGACTTCGCTTCCCATTTGCCCCAGAGGTTATACCCCTGAGAAGAAAGTCCCTGATCTAACCTTTTTAAATTTAATATCATGAATGCTAGTAGTGTATAAGGCCCGAAGCGTTTTAGCTTCTACACTCTTCAGAAAGCCATTCAGGAATTATGGACACGGAATTTACCCTCGTTCCACTCTTTACCGAACTTGGATTACCTTAGGGCTTCACTAACAGATATACATGACTTTCCCAGTCCTTTAACTTCATACCAGCCCGGCCTAAGGGGTTTTTCCTGTAACTGGTAGAGAGGTAGTCCCATCATGTATTCCCGGACTTATTCATCTCTGAACATAGTCACCCTCGGTATCTCTGTTCCCCACACTCTTATAGTGGTAGTGACAGTGCTTTCCTACTCCTTATCTCTCCATATAAATATGAATATATCATTATATAGCATTTCTTCACCCCCTTATACTTCCTGATTAACCAGAGTCATAACTAAGATGATCTCCGTTGCATCTGTAACTGAATCTCATAAATGAGTTCATAACAATTGAGTAACACATATATTAGGTAAGTAGAGCTTTACACATAGGAACCACGTTCTCTCGGTAACCAGCCCGCACTTGAAGTTTTCAAACCGTTTCAACTCCCTAATTCATTTAGTTATGTCCGTTAACTATCTATCCTACTGGTGAATCCTAATTAATTATAGGGTAGGCTGAATTTCGTAAACAAGCGACAGGCCAACAATTACCTCAAGATTTTTCCCTCTGCTCTACTACCACAGATGCTAAGTAAATATTGCTTATAGAAATTTCAAATAAGCCTTATGACGGCAATACCTAGTACCACTATATCCCATAGAGTACTCTCCCGCTCTAATGTTCGATGTAACAACTTCACAATCAAGTTCAGCATAGAACAATCAACAATCATCCAGAAATATCACAGCATATCAAACAAGCAATCGCACATAATAATAATATGCATTCCATCTTTCTAATAGACTGCTTATATGAAACCTAACATGACATGGCATAGTCTAACTCCCCTTACCTCGGTTTCCAGCTTGAGGTTCTGAGTTTGTATAGAATCCTTGATATTCTGCACATGGTACCATATATTACAGATTATGTAATAGATTAGAGTTAGAACTATGTCCATATTTACCTTCCAGACCTTTATAATTATTTTATTTACAAGTAAGTCCCTAAAGTTATTTTATTTCCTATATAAATCCCATTTTATTTCTAAATTACATTTTCTCTTTCATTTCACTACTTTCTAAATTCTGAATCCTAGTGTTAGTACAAGAAAATCTATAGGTTCATTCTTCCTAGTTACAATTAGACTAAGTTTCTTATGATTTTATGTGAGATTTTCCACTTCCATCACTCTTCCTATTTCTTTTCTGTTTTCCCTTCCTAATTCTATCATCACTAACATGCAGAGTCCCTCTACTACAAACTATATAGGTTCCCACGTCCAATTCATCATTCTTCACTTTCTAGTATCCTAGCTTAAAGCTTAAAAATTGATTTTGCTATTCCTTACTTTTTCCTTCGTTCTAGCCTTCCTAATTCACTCTCTGATGTTCCAGAAATCCTCTCGACCTGTTTCCAGTTCATTTGACCCACTAAATAAGCCAGAACAGTGAACACGAGCTTCAAGTGTTCATGAACTTCATGGTTTCGAAATTCTAGTTTCCAGGGCTTAAAACATGTTTCTAATGGTCCTAAACTGAAGAAATAAGGTGAAAAATGAGTTCTGGAGGTCTACTTACCTTGGAAACACGTTTCTGGAAAATTGTTCTTGAGAAGCTCACCGGAGAAGATGAAGCACGGCGGCGGCCACGGCGGTCGTCGTCGCCGGAGCTAGTCTGAACGGTGATTCTACTTCCTCAAGCTTCTAGAAGTTCAATGGTGGTGGTCGTGTGCCCTAACTCCTCCTAGTTACACCGGAAAACGTGAAGGAAGAAATTTTCCGGCCACCGGAATCTGGAAAATATCGCAGGAAACTGGGAAAAATTTTCAATGGTGGTGGTCGTGTGCCCTAACTCCTTCATCTTATTTTCTAATTACCAAGTTATCTGTTCACTCATTCCATCATCCCAAGCTACCTTCACCAACACTACTTCCTTATTTCTAAGCTTCTTTATCCTCTTATCCAAGATCTTAGTTGGCATAGTTGCATATGTTAAGTTCTCTTTGAGCTGTATATGTTCAGTGATGAGTGGATTTTATATGATGTTTTTAGGCTATTTTTAGTCTTTTTATTTTATTATTTTTGAGTCTCATGTAGGTTTTTTATTGTTTTTATGTAGATTTTATATTTATTTTGCATTTTGCATGTAGATTAGATTTTATTAGATTTTCTAGCTTTATTTTATATTTTTAGGAATCTTTTTAGTTATTTTGTATTTTTAGAAAAAGCTGGTTTAGTTATCATTTTTGTCCAGGGACCAATATGTAAAGTTTCAGGAAGTCAGGGACCAAATTGTAAAAGTTCAAGAGTGGAGGACTTAAAGTGGAGATTGAGAGAATATGAGGGCTTGAATTGAAGTGCTAACCAAGGGAAGACCAAAGTGAAAAAGAAGAATATGAAGAATCACTCTCCAATTTAGCACATGGAAAAAATGCTTAAAGGAATTGATGTTAGTGGAGGAAGGGTTTCAGAATTGATCAAGGCTGGTTAGTGGCTTTTTATGGCCATCAAAACCCACAACCATGAATGAAGAAGGAAGGGAAAGCTTGAAGATGAAGAAGCAGCGTCCCAGCGCTCAAGCGTTGGGATCCCAGCGCTCCAGCGCTGGGGTTCTGACTAGATGATGAGTCAGATGGTGACCCAGCGCCCAAGCGTTGGAAAGCCAGCGCTCAAGCGCTGGGCCTCGGACAGAAAGTGGATTTTTAATGCATCCTAGCGCCCATGCGTTGGGAATGCCAGCGCTCAAGCGCTGGAGGCTGGAATTTTACTATAAATAGGGCCCTTTTCTTCACTTGTAAGACACACCTTGATAGAATACAACAAGTATTCTCTCTTTCTCCCTCAAAGATCATTGTTCCTAGGAATTGTGGGAAGCCAAACTTGAGCTCCTATCCAGGGTAATTCAATGAATCTTTTAGCCATGCTTGGCTAATTCTTCTTTAAGTTTTTGGGTTGTTTTAGTTTATAATACATGTTCTAGTCTTTTTCTACATTTCTGAATTTTATTTCCATTCATGTTTTATTACCTTATGCTTTATTTCTATCTTGTGGATCCCAAGAGGTTTTGCTTATTACTTATTACATAAGGCCATTTGGTGAGTAGTAAGGGAACTAGGTAATAAAAAAGGTTATAAGTATACTTCGCTAAGGAATTAGGAAGGACGTAACTTTATGTTGGCCTGAACATCTTCTTCATCTTCTTCTTTAGTTAACTAGGTGCCAAGGAATTGGGTTTAGTAATTAAAAAAGAAAGATCTACAATGCTTAAGGAATTAACTTGTAGTTACACTAGGCTATAGCATCATGATAATGGTTTTATAATTCAGGAATTTAGTAGGAAATTTCTAGCATGTTTTTATAGACTATGTAAACCAACCCAAGAGCTTATTGTTTATCATCTCTTTATTCTATTATTTTATGCTATTGTTTCTTTCAAGTTCTCAAACCAACAACAATTATACATCTTTTTATTTTTTCTGTTTAAGTACTAAACTTAATATTAACAAGAACACCTATCCTTTGGGTTCGAACATTTTTATTACGCGATAGTAAATTGTACACTTGCAATTTCATTATCATTCAGGTTTTATCACATGAGAGGGGTCTGAGAGATATTTCTTCATCTGAGATACATGAAATACATCATGTAAATTTGACAGATTTGGGAAAATGAGTCACAAAGGAATTAGTGACACGGGACTAATGAGTCACCGGATGGGAAAATTTTACTCACCGGACGAGTTTCAATGGAAAATACTCTTAAAATAACCTCTTTGTGAAGGAAAAACTCGAGAACCGCATCACCTTGACTAGTCTCACGGGAAAACTCAGTCACACGATGGGAAAACTTAGTCACTAAGGAATTAGTGTCATGGGAAAAATGAGTCACCGGATGGGAAAACCTTAGTCAATGGACTAGTTTCAATGGCAAAACCTAATAAAATAACCTCTTTGTGTGGGAATAACTCGAAAACCTAGCCACTGTGAGTAGTCTCATGGGAAAACTCAGTCGCAGGAGGGGGAAACTTAGTTACTAAGGAATTAGTGCCATGGGACAAATGAGTCGACTAATGGGAAAACCTTAATGGGAAAACCTAAGTCACCGAACGAGTTTCGATGGCAAATCCTAGTAAAATAACCTCTTTGGGTGGGAAAAACTAGAAAACCTTGTCACCGTAAGTAGGCTCATCGAAAAACTCAGTCGCAGGAGGGGAAAACTTAGTCACAAAGGAATTCGTGTCATGGAAAAAATGAGTCACCGGATGGGAAAATTTTGCTCACCGGACTAGTTTCAAAGGAAAATACTTGTAAAGTAACCTCTTTGTGCGGGAAAAACTGGAGAACCTCATCAGCTTGACTAGTCTCACGGGAAAACTCAGTCACACGAGGGGAATACTTAGGCACTAAGGAATTTGTGTAATGGGAAAAATGAGTCACCCGATGGGAAAACCTTAGTCAATGGACTAGGTTTAATGGCAAGACCTAATAAAATAACCTCTTTGTGTTGGAATAACTCGAAAACCTAGCCACTGTGAGTAGTCTCATGGGAAAACTCAGCCACAGGAGGGGGAAACTTAGTCACTGAGGAATTAGTGCCCAAGGACTATTGATTCAACTAATGGGAAAACCTTAGTCACCGAACGAGTTTCGATGGCAAATCCTAGTAAAATAACCTCATTGGGTGGGAAAAACTAGAAAACCTTGTCACCGTGAGTAGTCTCATTGAAAAACTCAGTCGCAGGAGGGGAAAACTTAGTCACAAAGGAATTCGTGTCAGGGAAAAAATGTGTCACCGGATGGGAAAATTTTGCTCACCGGACGAGTTTCAATGGAAAATACTTGTAAAATAACCTCTTTGTGTGGGAAAAACTCGAGAACGTCATCACCTTGACTAGTCTCACAGGAAAACTCAGTCACACGAGGGGAAAACTTAGTCACTAAGGAATTAGTGTCAATGGAAAAATGAGTCAGCGGATGGGAAAACCTTAGTCAATGGACTAGTTTCAATGGCAAAACCGAGTAAAATAAAATCTTTGTGTTGGAATAACTCGAAAACCTAGCCACTATGAGTAGTCTCATGGGAAAACTCAGCCACAGGAGGGGGGAACTTAGTCACTAAGGAATAAGTGCCATTGGACTAATGAGTCAACTAATGGGAAAACCTTAGTCACCGAACGAGTTTCCATGGCAAATCTTAGTAAAATAACCTCTTTGGGTGGGAAAAACTAGAAAACCTTGTCACCGTGAGTAGTCTCATCGGAAAATTCAGTCGCTGGAGGGGAAAACTTAGTCACAAAGGAATTCGTGTCATGGAAAAAATGAGTCACCGAATGGGAAAATTTTGCTCACCGGACTAGTTTCAAAGGAAAATACTTGTAAAATAACCTCTTTGTGGGGGCAAAACTCGAGAACGTCATCACCTTGACTAGTCTCACGGGAAAACTCAGTCACACGAGGGGAAAACTTAGTCACTAAGGAATTAGTGTCAATGGAAAAATAAGTCAGCAGATAAGAAAACCTTAGTCAATGGACTAGTGTCAGTGGCAAAACCTATTAAAATAACCTCTTTGTGGTGGAATAACTCGAAAACCTAGCCACTGTGAGTAGTCTCATGGGAAAACTCAGCCACAGGAGGGGGAAACTTAGTCACTAAGGAATTAGTGCCTCGGGACTAATGAGTCAACTAATGGGAAAACCTTAGTCACCGAACGAGTTTCAATGGCAAATCCTAGTAAAATAACTTATTTATGTGGGAAAAACTAAAAAACCTTGTCACCGTGTGTAGTCTCATCGGAAAACTCAGTCGCAAGAGGGGAAAACTTAGTCAAAAAGGAATTTGTGTCATGGAAAAAATGTGTCACAAGATGGGAAAATTTTACTCACCGGACGAGTTTTAATGGAAAATACTTGTAAAATAACCTCTTTGTATGGGAAGAACACATGAACCTCTTCACCTTGACTAGTCTCACGGGAAAACTCAGTCACACGAGGGGAAAACTTAGTCACTAAAGAATTAGTGTCATGGGAAAAATGAGTCACCGGTTTGGAAAACCTTAGTTAATGGACTAGTTTCAATGGCAAAACCTAGTAAAATAACCTCTTTGTGTGGGAATAACTAAAAAATATAGCCACCGTGATTAGTCTCATCGGAAAACTCAGTCGCAGGAGGGGAAAACTTAGTCACAAAGGAATTCGTGTCATGGAAAGAATGAGTCACCGGATGGGAAAATTTTACTCACCGGACGAGTTTCAATGGAAAATACTTGTAAAATAACCTCTTTGTGTGGGAAGAACTAGAGAACCTCATCACCTTGACTAATCTCACGGGAAAACTCAGTCACACGAGGGGAAAACTTAGTCACTAAAGAATTAGTGTCATGGGAAAAATGAGTCACCAGATGGGAAAACCTTAGTCAATGGACTAGTTTCATTGGAAAAACCTAGTAAAATAACCTCTTTGTGTTGTTATAACTCGAAAACCTAGCCACTGTGAGTAGTCTCATGGGAAAACGCAGCCACAGGAGGGGGAAATTTAGTCACTAAGGAATTAGTGCCATGGGACTAATGAGTCAACCAATAGGAAAACCTTAATCACCGAACGAGTTTCCATGGCAAATCCTAGTAAAATAACCTCTTTGTGTGGGAAAAACTAGAAAACCTTGTCACCGTGAGTAGTCTCATCAGAAAACTCAGTCGCAGGAGGGGAAAACTTAGTCACAAAGGAATTCGTGTCATGGAAAAAATGAGTCATTGGATGGGAAAATTTTACTCACCGGACGAGTTTCAATGGAAAATACTTGTAAAATAACCTCTTTGTGTGGGAAAAACTCGAGAACCTCATCACCTTGACTAGTCTCACGGGAAAACTCAGCCACAGGAGGGGGAAACTTAGTCACTAAGGAATTATTGCCATGGGACTAATGAGTCAACTAATGGGAAAACCTTAGTCACCAAACGAGTTTCCATGGCAAATCCTAGTAAAATAACCTCTTTGTGTGGGAAAAACTTGAAAACCATGTCATGTTGAGTAGTCTCATCGCAAAACTCAGTCGCAGGAGGGGAAAACCTAGTCACAAAGGAATTCGTGTCATGGAAAAAATGAGTCACCGGATGGGAAAACCTTAGTCAATGGACTGGTTTCAATGGCAAAACCTAGTAAAATAACCTCTTTGTGTTGGAATAACTCGAAAACCTAGCCATTGTGAGTAGTCTCATGGGAAAACTCAGGCACAGGAGGGGGAAACTTAGTCAATAAGGAATTAGTGCCATGGGACTAATGAGTCAACTAATGGGAAAACCTTTGTCACCGAACGAATTTCCATCGAAAATGCTATAAAAATAACCTCTTTGTGTTGGAAAAACTAGAAAACCTTGTCACCGTGAGTAGTCTCATCGGAAAACTCAGCCGCAGGAGGGGAAAACTTAGACACAAAGGAATTCGTGTCATGGAAAAAATGAGTCTCCGGATGGGAAGATTTTACTCACCGGACGAGTTTGAATGGAAAATACTTGTAAAATAACCTTTTTGTGCGGTAAAAACTCGAGAACCTCATCACCTTGACTAGTCTCAAGGGAAAACTCAGTCACACGAGGGGAAAACTTAGTCATTAAAGAATTAGTGTCATGGGAAAAATGAGTCACCGGATGGGAAAACCTTAGTCAACGGACTAGATTCAATGGAAAATACTTGTAAAATAACCTTTTTGTGAGGGAAAAACTCGAGAACCTCATCACCTTGACTAGTCTCACGGGAAAACTCAGTCACACGAGGGGAAAACTTAGTCATTAAAGAATTAGTGTCATGGGAAAAATGAGACACCGGATGGGAAAACCTTAGTCACCGGACGAGTTTCAATGGAAAATACTTGTAAAATAACGTCTTTGCGTGGGAAAAACTCGAGAACCTCATCACCTTGACTAGTCTCACGAGAAAACTCAGTCACACGAGGGGAAAACTTAGTCATTAAGGAATTAGTGTCATGGGAAATTGAGTCACCGGATGGGAAAACCTTAGTCAATGGACTAGATTCAATGGCAAAACCTAGTAAAATAACCTCTTTGTGTTGAAATAACTCGAAAACCTAGCCACTGTGAGTAGTCTCATGGGAAAACTCAGCCACAGGAGGGGGAAACTTAGTCACTAAGGAATTAGTGCCATGGGACTAATGAGTCAACTAATGGGAAAACGTTTGTCACCGAACGAGTTTCCATGGCAAATGCTATAAAAATAACCTCTTTGTGTGGGAAAAACTTGAAAACCTTGTCACCGTGAGTAGTCTCATCTGAAAACTCAGTCGCAGGAGGGGAAAACTTAGTCACCAAGGAATTCGTGTCATGGAAAAATTGAGTCACCGGATAGGAAAATTTTACTCACCGGACTAGTTTCAATGGAAAATACTAGTAAAATTTCCTTTTTGTGTGGGAATAACTCGAGAACCTCATCACCTTGACTAGTCTCACGGGAAAACTCAGTCACACGAGGGGAAAACTTAGTCACTAAGGAATTAGTGTCATGGGAAAAATGAGTCACCAGACGGGAAAAGCTTAGTCTATGGACTAGTTTCAATGGCAAAACCTAGTAAAATAACCTCTTTGTGTTGGAATAACTCGAAAATCTAGCAACTGTGAGTAGTCTCATGGGAAAACTCAGCCACAGGAGGGGGAAACTTAGTCACTAAGGAATTAGTGCCATGGGACTAATGAGTCAAGTAATGGGAAACCCTTAGTCACCGAATGAGTTTCCATGGCAAATCCTAGTAAAATAACCTCTTTGTGTGGGAAAAACTTGAAAACCATGTCATTGTGAGTAGTCTCATCGGAAAACTCAGTCGCAGGAGGGGAAAACTTAGTCACAAAGGAATTCGTGTCATGGAAAAAAATAGTCAGCGGATGGGAAACTTTTGCGCACCGGACTAGTTTCAATGGAAAATACTCTTAAAATAACCTCTTTGTGCGGGAAAAACTCGAGAACCTCATCACCATGACTAGTCTCACGGCAAAACTCAGTCACACGAGGGGAAAACTTAGTCACTAAGGAATAAGTGTCATGGGAAAAATGAGTCACCGGATGGGAAAACCTTAGTCAATGGACTAGTTTCAATGGAAAAATCTAGTAAAATAACATCTTTGTGTTGGAATAACTCGAAAACCTAGCCACTGTGAGTATTCTCATGGGAAAACTCAGCCACAGGATGGGGAAACTTAGTCACTAAGGAATTAGTGCCATGGGACTAATGAGTCAACTAATGGGAAAACCTTACTCACCGAACGAGTTTCCATGGCAAATCCTAGTAAAATAACCTCTTTGTTTGAGAAAAACTAGAAAACCTTGTCACCGTGAGTAGTCTCATCAGAAAACTCAGCCGCAGGAGGCGAAAACTTAGACATAAAGGAATTCGTGTCAGGAAAAAATGAGTCTCTGGATGGGAAGATTTTACTCACCGGACGAGTTTGAATGGAAAATACTTGTAAAATAACCTTTTTGTGTGGGAAAAACTCGAGAACCTCATCACCTTGACTAGTCTCACGGGAAAACTCAGTCACACGAGGGGAAAACTTAGTCATTAAGGAATTAGTGTCATGGGAAAAATGAGTCACCGGTTGGGAAAACCTTAGTCAATGGACTAGTTTCAATGGCAAAACCAATTAAAATAACATCTTTGTGTTGGAATAACTCGAAAACCTAGCCATTGTGATTAGTCTCATGCGAAAACTCAGCCACAGGAGGGGGAAACTTAGTCACTAAGGAATTAGTGCCATGGGACTAATGAGTCAACTAATGGGAAAACCTTTGTCACCGAACGAGTTTCCAAGGAAAATGCTATAAAAATAACCTCTTTGTGTGGGAAAAACTAGAAAACCTTGTCACCGTGAGTAGTTTCATCGGAAAACTCAGTTGCAGGAGGGGAAAACTTAGTCAGACTCCAAGGAATTCGTGTCATGGAAAAAATGAGTCACCAGATAGGAAAATTTTACCCACCGGACTAGTTTCAATGGAAAATTCTTGTAAAATATCCTATTTGTGTGGGAAAAACTCGAGAACCTCATCACCTTGACTAGTCTCACGGGAAAACTCAGTCACACGAGGGGAAAACTTATTCACTAAGGAATTAGTGTCATGGGAAAAATGAGTCACCGGATGGGAAAACCTTAGTCTATGGACTAGTTTCAATGGCCAAACCTAGTAAAATAACCTCTTAGTGTTGGAATAACTCGAAAACCTAGCCACTGTGAGTAGTCTCATGGGAAAACTTAGCCACAAGAGGGGGAAACTTAGTCACTAACGAATTAGTGCCATGGGACTAATGAGTCAACTAATGGGAAAACCTTAGTCACCGAACGAGTTTCCATGGCAAATCCTAGTAAAATATTCTCTTTGTTTGAGAAAAACTAGAAAACCTTGTCACCGTGAGTAGTCTCATCGGAAAACTCAGCCGCAGGAGGGGA
Organism: Acmispon strigosus; assembly: GCA_030819835.1. Taxonomy (NCBI): domain Eukaryota; kingdom Viridiplantae; phylum Streptophyta; class Magnoliopsida; order Fabales; family Fabaceae; genus Acmispon; species Acmispon strigosus. The sequence continues at coordinate 17,299,646 of JAUAMA010000004.1, read as the reverse complement.
AAACTTAGTCACAAAGGAATTCGTGTCATCGAAAAAATGAGTCTCCGGATGGGAAGATTTTACTCACCGGACGAGTTTGAATGGAAAATACTTCTAAAATAACCTTTTTGTGTGCGAAAACCTCGAGAACCTCATCACCTTGACTAGTCTCACAGGAAAACTCAGTCACACGAGGGGAAAACTTAGTCATTAAGGAATTAGTGTCATGGGAAAAATGAGTCACCGGATGGGAAAACCTTAGTCAATGGACTAGTTTCAATGGCAAAACCTAGTAAAATAACCTCTTTGTGTTGGAATAACTCGAAATACTAGCCACTGTGTGTAGTCTTATGGGAAAACTCAGCCACAGGAGGGTGAAACTTAGTCACTAAGGAATTACTGCCATGTGGGACTGATGATAGGATAATATATGATGTTTTTAGGTTGTTATTAGTCTTTTTATTTTATTATTTTTGAGTCACATATAGGATTTTTAGTATTTTTACATAGATTTTATATTTATTTTGCATTCTGCATATAGATTAGCTTTTATTTATTTTTCTAACTTTATTTTATATTTTTAGGAATTTTTATAGCTATTTTATTTTATTTAGAAAAAGCTGGTATAGTTATCATTTTTGTCCAGGGACCGATTTGTAAAGTTTCAGGAATCAAAGGATCAAAGTGTAAAGGTTCAAGAGTGGAGGATGAAAAGTGAAGTTTGAAGGAGTCAAAGGGCCAGAATTGAAGTTCTAACAAAGAGAAGACTTGAAGTGAATTGAAGAATGTGAAGCAACTCTCTTTGATTTGAGCACATGTAAAATAAGGTTTGAAGGATTAATGGTGGAAGGAAGGAGTTTCAGAACTTATTAGGGGCTGAATGAGCCTAATTAAGCCAATCAATTCCACCATTGAAGAAGAAAGGAATCCAAGAAAAAGCTGCCAGTGTTCGTCCCAGCGCTGCAGCGTTGGAAGACCCAATGCTCAAGCGCTGGACCTCTGACTAGGATGTGAGTCAGAGGGTGCACCCAGCGCTGCAGCGTTGGAAGCCAGCGCTCAAGCGCTGGGGCCTGTTTCTGCACGTTGGATTTTAATGCTTCCCAGCGCCCAAGCGTTGGGAATGCCAGCGCCCAAGCGCTGGAAGGCTGATTTTTGCTATAAATAGGGAGCTTTTCTTTCACTTGTAAGACACACCTATTCAGAATACAACAAGTGTTCTTCTTTCCCTCTTAAAGATCATTGTTCCTAGGAATTGTGGGAAGCCATACTTGAGCTCCTATCCAGGGTAATTCGATGACTCTTTTAGCCATGCTTGGCTAATTCTTTTTAAGCTTCTTGGGTTGTTTTAGTTTATAATTTATGTTTTAGTATTGTTTCTACCTTTCTGAATAATATATCCAGTTCTTGTTTTATTTCCTTATTCATAATTCTATCTTGATGATCACAAGTGCTTTTGCTTATTGCTTATACGAATGAGAATTGGTAAGTAGTAAGGGACCTAGGATTAAAAAAGGCTATAAGTATATTTCGCTAAGAGATTAGGAAAGACGTAGCTTTGTGTTGGCCGGAACTCTATCTTCATCTTCTTCTTTAGTTAACTAGATTGCAAGAAATTGGGTTTAGTAATTAAAAAGAAAGTTCTACAATGTGTAAGAGATTAACTTGTAGATATAATAGGCTATAGCACCTTGAACTTGGATTTATAATTTAGAAATTAAGTAGATACCTGCTAGCATATTTTATACTCTATGTCAATCAACCCAAGGACTTAATCTTCATCATATTTATCTTTTTATTATTTTATGCTATTGATCTTGCTTGTTCTGAAACCAACAACAAATACTCATCTTTTAAATTTTCTGCACTAGTACTAAATATTATAATAATAGGAAACCTATCCTTTGGGTTCGATCTTTTTATTACGCGATATTAAATCGTACACTTGCGATTTGGGTATCAGGGACTAATGAGTCAACTAATGGGAAAACCTTAGTCACCGAACGAGTTTCCATGGCAAATCCTAGTAAAGTAACCTCTTTGTGTGGGAAAAACTAGAAAACCTTGTCACCGTGAGTAGTCTCATCGGAAAACTCAGTCGCAGGAGGGGAAACTTAGTCACCAAGGAATTCGTGTCATGGAAAAAATGAGTCACCAGATAGGAAAATTTTACCCCGCGAACTAGTTTCAATGGCAAAACCTAGTAAAATAACCTCTTTGTGTTGGAATAACTCAAAAACCTAGCCACTGTGAGTAGTCTCATGGGAAAACTCAGCCACAGGAGGGGGAAACTTAGTCACTAAGGAATTAGTGCCACGGGACTAATGAGTTAGCTAATGGGAAAACCTTAGTCACCGAACGAGTTTCCATGGAAAATCCTAGTAAAATAACCTCTTTGTGTGGGAAAAACTAGAAAACCTTGTCACCGTGAGTAGTCTCATCGGAAAACTCAGCCGCAGGAAGGGAAAACTTAGACATAAAGGAATTCGAGACATGGAAAAAATGAGTCATCGGATGGGAAAATTTTACTCACCGGACGAGTTTCAATGGAAAATACTTGTAAAATAACCTCTTTGTGTGGGAAAATCTCGAGAACCTCATCACCCTGACTAGTCTCATGGGAAAACTCAGTCACACGAGGGGAAAACTTAGTCACTAAGGAATTAGTGTCATGGGAAAAATGAGTCACCGAATGGGAAAACATTAGTCAATGGACTAGTTTCAATGGCAAAACCTAGTAAAGTAAACTCTTTGTGTTGGAATAACTCGAAAACCTCGCCACCGTGAGTAGTCTCATGGGATAACTCAGCCACAGGAGGGGCAAACTTAGTCACTAAGGAATTAGTGCCATGGGACTAATGAGTTAACTAATGGGAAAACCTTAGTCACCGAACGAGTTTCCATGGCAAATCCTAGTAAAATAACCTCTTTTTGTGGTATAAACTAGAAAACCTTGTCACCGTGAGTAGTCTCATCGGATATGTCAGCCGCAGGAGAGGAAAACTTATACACAAAGGAATTCGTGTCATGGAAAAAATGAGTCACTGGATGGGAAAAGTTTACTCACCGGACGAGTTTCAATGGAAAATACTTGTAAAATAACCTCTTTGTGTGGGAAAAAATCGAGAACCTCATCACCTTAACTAGTCTCACGGGAAAACTCAGTCACACGAGGGGAAAACTTAGTCACTAAGGAATTAGTGTAATGGGAAAATTGAGTCACGGAATGTGAAAACCTTAATCAATGGACTAGTTTCAATGGAAAAACCTAGTAAAGTAACCTCTTTGTGTTGGAATAACTCGAAAACCTAGCCACTGTGAGTAGTCTCATGGGAAAACTTAGCCACAGGAGGGGGAAACTTTGTCACTAAAGAATTAGTGCAATGGGACTAATGAGTTAACTAATGGGAAAACCTTTGTCACCGAACGAGTTTCCATGGCAAATCCTAGTAAAGTAACCTCTTTGTGTGGGTAAAACTAAAAAACCTTGTCACTGTGAGTAGTCTCATCAGAAAACTCAGCCGCAGGTGGGGAAAACTTAGTCACAAAGGAATTCGTGTCATGGAAAAAATGAGTCACCGGATGGGAAAATTTTACTCACCGGACGAGTTTCAATGGAAAACACTTGTAAAATAACCTCTTTGCGTGCGAAAAACTCGAGAACCTCATCACCTTGACTAGTCTCACGGGAAAACTCAGTCACACGAGGGGAAAACTTAGTCACTAAGGAATTAGTGTAATGGGAAAATTGAGTCACCGAATGGGAAAACCTTATTCAATGGACTAGTTTCAGTGGCAAAACCTAGTAAAGTAACCTCTTTGTGTTGGAATAACTCGAAAACCTAGCCACTGTGAGTAGTCTCATGGGAAAATTCATCCATAGAAGGGGGAAACTTAGTCACTAAGGAATTAGTGCCATGGGACTAATGACTCAACTAATGGGAAAACCTTAGTCACCGAACGAGTTTCCATGGCAAATCCTAGTAAAATAACCTCTTTGTGTGGGAAAAACTAGAAAACCATGTCACCATGAGTAGTCTCATCGGAAAACTCAGGCGCAGGGGGGGAAAACTTAGTCCCAAAGGAATTCGTGTCACGGAAAAAATGAGTCACCGGATGGGAAAATTTTACTCACCGGACGAGTTTCAATGGAAAATACTTGTAAAATAACCTCTTTGTGTGGGAAAAAATCGAGAACATCATCACCTTGACTAGTCTCACGGGAAAACTCAGTCACACGAGGGGAAAACTTAGTCACTTAGGAATCAGTGTCATGGGAAAAATGAGTCATCGGATGGGAAAACATAAGTCAATGGACTAGTTTCAATGGCAAAACCTAGTAAAATAACCTCTTTGTGTTGGAATAATTCGAAAACCTAGCAACTGTAAGTAGTCTCATGGGAAAACAATCACAGGAGGGAGGAACTTAGTCACTAACGAATTAGTGCCATGGGACTAATGAGTCAACTAATGGGAAAAGCTTAGTCACCGAACGAGTTTCCATGGCAAATCCTAGTAAAATAACCTCTTTGTGTGGGAAAAACTAGAAAACCTTGTCACTGTGAGTAGTCTCATCGAAAAACTCAGCCGCAGGGGGGGAAAACATGGTCACAAAGGAATTCGTGTCATGGAAAAAATGAGTCACCGGATGGGAAAATTTTACTCACCGGACGAGTTTCAATGGAAAATACTTGTAAAATAACCTCTTTGTGTGGGAAAAACTCGAGAACCTCATCACCTTGACTAGTCTCACGGGAAAACTCAGTCATGCGAGGGGAAAACTTAGTCACTAAGGAATTAGTGTCATGGGAAAAATGAGTCACCGGATGGGAAAACCTTAGTCAATGGACTAGTTTCAATGGCAAAACCTTGTAAAATAACCTCTTTGTGTTGGAATAACTCGAAAACCTAGCCACTGTGAATAGTCTCATGGGAATACACAGCCACAGGTGGGGGAAACTTAGTCACTAAGGAATTAGTGCCATGGGACTAATGAGTTGACTAATGGGAAAACGTTAGTCACCGAACGAGTTTCCATGGCAAATCCTAGTAAAATAACCTCTTTGTTTGGGAAAAACTAGAACCTTGTCACCGTGAGTAGTCTCATCGGAAAACTCAGCCGCAGGAGGGGAAAATTTAGTCACAAAGGAATTCGTGTCATGGAAAAAATGAGTCACCGGATGGGAAAATTTTACTCACCGGACTAGTTTCAAAGGAAAATACTTGTAAAATAACCTCTTTGTGTGGGAAAAACTCGAGAACCTCATCACCTTGACTAGTTTCACGGGAAACTCAGTCACGCGAGGGGAAAACTTAGTTACTAAGGAATTAGTGTCATGCGAAAAATGAGTCACCGAATGGGAAAACCTTAGTCAATGGACTAGTTTCAATGGCAAAACCTAGTAAAGTAACCTCTTTGTGTTGGAATAACTCGAAAACCTAGCACCTGTGGGTAGTCTTATGGGAAAACTCAGCCACAGGAGGGGGAAACTTAGTCACTAAGGAATTAGTGCCATGGGAATAATGAGTCAACTAATGGGAAAACCTTAGTCACCGAAAGAGTTTCCATGGAAAATCCTAATAAAATAACCTCTTTGTCAGGGAAAAACTAGAACCTTGTCACCGTGAGTAGTCTCATCGGAAAACTCAGCCGCAGGAGTGGAAAACTTAGTCACAAAGGAATTCGTGCCATGGAAAAAATGAGTCACTGGATGGGAAAATTATACTCACCGGACTAGTTTCAAAGGAAATTACTTGTAAAATAACCTCTTTGTGTGGGAAAAACTCGAGAACCTCATCACCTTGACTAGTTTCACGGGAAAACTCAGTCACGCGAGGGGAAAACTTAGTCACTAAGGAATTAGTGTCATGGGAAAAATGAGTCACCGAATGGGAAAACCTTAGTCAATAGACTAGTTTCAATGGCAAAACCTAGTAAAGTAACCTCTTTGTGTTGGAATAACTTGAAAACCTAGCACCTGTGAGTAGTCTCATGGGAAAACTCAGCCACAGGAGGGGGAAACTTAGTCACTAAGGAATTAGTGCCATGGGACTAATGAGTCAACTAATGGGAAAACCTTAGTCACCGAACGAGTTTCCATGGCAAATCCTAGTAAAATAACCTCTTTGTGTGGGAAAAACTAGAAAACCTTGTCACCGTGAGTAGTCTCATCGGAAAACTCAGCCGCAGGGGGGGAAACATAGTCACAAAGGAATTCGTGTCATGGAAAAAATGAGTCACCGGATGGGAAAATTTTACTCACCGGACGAGTTTGAATGGAAAATACTTGTAAAATAACCTCTTTGCGTGGGAAAAACTCGAGAACCTCATCACCTTGACTAGTCTCACGGGAAAACTCAGTCACGAGAGGGGAAAACTTAATCACTAAGGAATTAGTGTCATGGGAAAATTGAGTCACCGAATAGGAAAACCTTAGTCAATGGACTAGTTTCAGTGGCAAAACCTAGTAAAATAACCTCTTTGTGTGGGAAAAACTAGAAAACATTGTCACCGTGATTAGTCTCATCGGAAAACTCAGCCGCAAGAGGGGAAAACATAGACATAAAGGAATTCGTGTCATGGAAAAAATGAGTCATCGGATGGGAAAATTTTACTCACCGGACGAGTTTCAATGGAAAATACTTGTAAAATAACCTCTTTGTGTGGGAAAATCACGAGAACCTCATCACCCTGACTAGTCTCATAGGAAAACTCGGTCTCACGAGGGGAAAACTTAGTCAATAAGGAATTAGCGTCATGAGAAAAATGAGCCACCGGATGGGAAAACCTTAGTCAATGGACTAGTAGTTTAAATGGGAAAACCTAGTAAAATAACCTCTTTGTGTTGGAATAACTCGAAAACCTAGCCACTGTGAGTAGTCTCATGGGAAAACTCAGCCACAGGAGGGGGAAACTTAGTCACTAAAGAATTAGTGCCATGGAACTAATGAGTCAACTAATGGGAAAACGTTAGTCACCGAACGAGTTTCCATGGCAAATCCTAGTAAAATAACCTCTTTGTGTGGGAAAAACTAGAAAAACTTGTCACCGTGAGTAGTCTCATCGGAAAACTCAGCCGCAGGGGGGGAAACATAGTCACAAAGGAATTCGTGTCATGGAAAAAATGAGTCACCGGATGGGAAAATTTTACTCACCGTACGAGTTTGAATGGAAAATACTTGTAAAATAACCTCTTTGCGTGGGAATAACTCGAGAACCTCATCACCTTGACTAGTCTCACGGGAAAACTCAGTCACGGAGGGGAAAACTTAGTCACTAAGGAATTAGTGTCATGGGAAAATTGAGTCACCGAATGGGAAAACCTTAGTCAATGGACTAGTTTCATTGGCAAAACCTAGTAAAATAACCTCTTTGTGTGGGAAAAACTAGAAAACCTTGTCACCGTGAGTAGTCTCATCGGAAAACTCAGCCGCAAGAGGGGAAAACATAGACATAAAGGAATTCGTGTCATGGAAAAAATGAGTCACCGGATGGGAACATTTTACTCACCGGACGAGTTTCAATGGAAAATACTTGTAAAATAACCTCTTTGTGTGGGAAAAACTCGAGAACCTCATCACCTTGACTAGTCTCACGGGAAAACTCAGTCATGCAAGGGGAAAACTTAGTCACTAAGGAATTAGTGTCATGGGAAAAATGAGTCACCGGATGGGAAAACCTTAGTCAATGGACTAGTTTCAATGGCAAAACCTTGTAGAATAACCTCTTTGTGTTGGAATAACTCGAAAACCTAGCCACTGTGAATAGTCTCATGGGAAAACACAGCCACAGGTGGGGGAAACTTAGTCACTAAGGAATTAGTGCCATGGGACTAATGAGTCAACTAATGGGAAAACGTTAGTCACCGAACGAGTTTCCATGGCAAATCCTAGTAAAATAACCTCTTTGTTTGGGAAAAACTAGAACCTTGTCACCGTGAGTAGTCTCATCGGAAAACTCAGCCGCAGGGGGGAAAACATAGTCACAAAGGAATTCGTGTCATGGAAAAAATGAGTTTCCGGATGGGAAAATTTTACTCACCGGACTAGTTTCAAAGGAAAATACTTGTAAAATAACCTCTTTGCGTGGGAAAAACTCGAGAACCTCATCACCTTGACTAGTCTCACGGGAAAACACAGTCACACGAGGGGAAAACTTAGTCACTAAGGAATTAGTGTCATGGGAAAATTGAGTCACCGAATGGGAAAACCTTAGTCAATGGACTAGTTTCAATGGCAAAACCTAGTAAAGTAACCTCTTTGAGTTGGAATAACTCAAAAACCTAGCCACTGTGAGTAGTCTCATGGGAAAACTCAGCCACAGGAGGGGGAAACTTAGTCACTAAGGAATTAGTGCCATGGGACTAATGAGTCAACTAATGGGAAAACCTTAGTCACCGAAAGAGTTTCCATGGCAAATCCTAGTAAAATAACCTCTTTGTCAGGGAAAAACTAGAACCTTGTCACCGTGAGTAGTCTCATGGGAAAACTCAGCCGCAGGAGTGGAAAACTTAGTCACAAAGGAATTCGTGCCATGGAAAAAATGAGTCACTGGATGGGAAAATTTTACTCACCGGACTAGTTTCAAAGGAAATTACTTGTAAAATAACCTCTTTGTGTGGGAAAAACTCGAGAACCTCATCACCTTGACTGGTTTCACGGGAAAACTCAGTCACGCGAGGGGAAAACTTAGTCACTAAGGAATTAGTGTCATGGGAAAAATGAGTCACCGAATGGGAAAACCTTAGTCCATAGACTAGTTTCAATGGCAAAACCTAGTAAAGTAACCTCTTTGTGTTTGAATAACTTGAAAACATAGCACCTGTGAGTAGTCTCATGGGAATACTCAGCCACAGGAGGGGGAAACTTAGTCACTAAGGAATTAGTGCCATGGGACTAATGAGTCAACTAATGGGAAAACCTTAGTCACCGAACGAGTTTCCATGGCAAATCCTAGTAAAATAACCTTTTTGTGTGGGAAAAACTAGAAAACCTTGTCACCGTGAGTAGTCTCATCGGAAAACTCAGCCGCAGGGGGGGAAACATAGTCACAAAGGAATTCGTGTCATGGATAAAATGAGTCACCGGATGGGAAAATTTTACTCACCGGACGAGTTTGAATGGAAAATACTTGTAAAATATCCTCTTTGCGTGGGAAAAACTCGAGAACCTCATCACCTTGACTAGTCTCACGGGAAAACTCAGTCACGCGAGGGGAAAACTTAGTCACTAAGGAATTAGTGTCATGGGAAAATTGAGTCACCGAATGGGAAAACCTTAGTCAATGGACTAGTTTCAATGGCAAAACCTTGTAAAATAACCTCTTTGTGTGGGAAAAACTAGAAAACCTTGTCACCGTGAGTAGTCTCATCGGAAAACTCAGCCGCAAGAGGGGAAAACATAGACATAAAGGAGTTCGTGTCATGGAAAAAATGAGTCATCGGACGGGAAAATTTTACTCATCGGACGAGTTTCAATGGAAAATACTTGTAAAATAACCTCTTTGTGTGGGAAAATCACGAGAAGCTCATCACCCTGACTAGTCTCATAGGAAAACTCGGTCTCACGAGGGGAAAACTTAGTCAATAAGGAATTAGCGTCATGAGAAAAATGAGTCACCGAATGGGAAAACATTAGTAAATGGACTAGTTTCAATGGCAAAACCTAGTAAAGTAAACTCAGCCACCGTGAGTAGTCTCATGGGAAAACTCAGCCACAGGAGGGGGAAACGTAGTCACTAAGGAATTAGTGCCATGGGACTAGTGAGTTAACTAATGGGAAAACCTTAGTCACTGAGCGTGTTTCCATGGAAAATCCTAGTAAAATAACCTCTTTGTGCGGGAAAAACTAGAAAACCTTGTCACCGTGAGTAGTCTCATTGTATTTCTCAGCCGCAAGAGGGTAAACCTTAGACACAGGAATTCGTGTCATGGAAAAAATGAGTCACCGGATGGGAAAATTTTACTCACCGGACGAGTTTCAATGGAAAATACTTGTATAATAACCTCTTTGTGTGGGAAACCCTCGTCACCTTGACTAGTCACACGGGAAATCTCAGTCACGCAAGGGGAAAACTTAGTCACTAAGGAATTTATGTCATGGGAAAAATGAGTCACCGGATGGGAAAGCCTTAGTCAATGGACTAGTTTCAATGGCAAAACCTAGTAAAATAACCTCTTTGAGTTGGAATAACTCGAAAACCTAGCCATTGTTAGTAGTCTCATGGGAAAACTCAGCCACAGGAGGGGGAAACTTAGTCACTAAGGAATTAGTGCCATGGGACTAATGAGTCAACTAATGGGAAAACCTTAGTCACCGAACGAGTTTCCATGGCAAATTCTAGTAAAATAACCTCTTTGTGTGGTAAAAACTAGAAAACCTTGTCACCGTGAGAAGTCTCATCGAATATCTCAGCCGCAGGAGAGGAAAACTTAGACACAAAGGAATTCGTGTCATGGAAAAAATGAGTCACTGGATGGGAAAATTTTACTCACCGGACGAGTTTCAATGGAAAATACTTGTAAAATAACCTCTTTGTGTGGGAAAAAATCGAGAATCTCATCACCTTGACTAGTCTCACGGGAAAACTCAATCACACGAGGGAAAAACTTAGTCACTAAGGAATTTGTGTCATGGGAAAAATGTGTTAGAACAGATAGCAACCTGAGAGGGGGGGGGTGAATCAGTGTTGCCCAAATTTTCGCCTTATTGAAATCGTTACTTTCAAGTTTATGATGATCACGAGTTGATCTTGTGATTGCAGCGGATATGAACAATACTTGAAAGTAAATGTGAAGGATAAACAGAATCACACACAAGATTTATCTTGGTTCGCCTTCAATCCACCGAAGACTACGTCCAGTCCCTCAAGAAAACCCCTTGAGGATTTTTCCACTATTGATAAGAATTTCTTACAAGTTCCTAACCCAAGGACCCCAAGAACTTCTACCAATATCCTGTGAAAGCAAACCGCTTTCAACAACCCCTGAAAGCAAACCACTTTCAGTTCCTGAAGGCAAACCACCCTCAGACCTTGAAGACAAACTTGTCTTCAATCAAAACCCTGAAAGCAAACCACTTTCAGTAACAACAACCCTTCACCGAATACCACGGTGAATAACTCAATCTTACAGAAAGAGATGAAGAAGATATTACACTTGGCTGTTTCAATCCTTTAACACACAATCGGATTGAACATGAGAAATTATGCTTTTAAGGCTTTTAAGCATAATACAATTCTGAGTTCTTCAAGATATGAACAACAAATGTGTTCTTGTAAACATGAAGATCATGAACTCAGAATTTAGGCTCTAAAAGATTTAAGTTCTAAAAGATGAACCTATTTTGAAAAAGCTTTGGCCTAATGTGTTTTTCTCATGTGAAATGTGTAAATTTCGTGTGTGTGTGTGTTCTATGTTGTTGTTCTTGTGTGTTATGTTTTCTGGACTCAAATGGTCTTTATATAGGCAAGGGAAACGTCCTTGAACCATCACAACCCTTTTCAAAAGGTTTGGGACACAATGGTTCATGAAAAGATGCAACTTTTCGTTCTGGTAATCGATTACCACACTTAGTGTAATCGATTACACAAGTGACCGTTTCAGTTTGAATTTGAATTTCAAACATGTAATCGATTACAAGACTGGAGTAATCGATTACTTGCCTTGGTGTAATCGATTACCATAATGGTGTAATCGATTACACAGAAGCCCATTTTCCAGAAACTTATTCTTTGAGACTTGCTTAAGGTTTTCTACTTCTTTTAAGTTATGAAAACTCTTAGCTTGATTAGATTAGATGTTTTAAGAGCCTTTATGCTTTAATAAACCTTTAGAAGCATAACTCACCTAATTCTAAGACTTCTAGACTATTGATGAACTTGAGTGCTTGATTTCTTTGAAGTCTTCTTTTCTTCTTTTTGTTGATAAGTTTGTCGTCATCAAAACCACAGCCAGGGTCAGGAGCAAGACCTTCTTCACAAAATGAGTCACTGAATGGGAAAACCTTAGTCAATGGACTAGTTTCAATGGAAAAACCTAGTAAAGTAACCTCTTTGTGTTGGAATAACTCGAAAACATTGCCACTATGAGTAGTCTCATGGGAAAACTTAGCCACAGGAGGGGGAAACTTAGTCACTAGAGAATTAGTGCAATGGGACTAATGAGTTAACAAATGGGAAAACCTAGCACCTATGAGTAGTCACATGGGAAAACTCAGCCACAGGAGGGGAAACTTAGTCACTAAGGAATTAGTGCCATAGGACTAATGAGTCAACTAATGGGAAAACCTTAGTCACCGAACGAGTTTCCATGGCAAATCCTAGTAAAATAACCTCTTTGTGTGGGAAAAACTAGAAAACCTTGTCACCGTGAGTAGTCTCATCGGAAAACTCAGCCGCAGGGGGGGGGGGGGAAACATAGTCACAAAGGAATTCGTGTCATGGAAAAAATGAGTCACCAGATGGGAAAATTTTACTCACCGGATGAGTTTCAATGGAAAATACTTGTAAAATAATCTCTTTGCATGGGAAAAACTCGAGAACCTCATCACCTTGACTAGTCTCACGGGAAAACTCAGTCACACGAGGGGAAAACTTAGTCACTAAGGAATTAGTGTCATGGGAAAATAGAGTCACTGAATGGGAAAACATTAGTCAATGGACTAGTTTCAATGGCAAAACCTAGCAAATTAACCTCTTTGTGTTGGAATAACTCGAAAACCTTGCACCTGTGAGTAGTCTCATGGGAAAACTCAGCCACAGGAGGGGGAAACTTAGTCACTAAGGAATTAGTGCCATGGGACTAATGAGTCAACTAATGGGAAAACCTTAGTCACCGAACGAGTTTCCATGGCAAATCCTAGTAAAATAACCTCTTTGTGTGGGAAAAACTAGAAACCCTTGTCACCGTGAGTAGTCTCAACGGAACACTCAGCCGCAGGGGGGGAAAACATAGTCACCAAGGAATTCGTGTCATGGAAAAAATGAATCACCGGATGGGAAAGTTTTACTCACCGGACGAGTTTCAATGGAAAATACTTGTAAAATAACCTCTTTGCGTGGGAAAAACTCGAGAACCTCATCACCATGACTAGTCTCACGGGAAAACTCAGTCACGCGAGGGGAAAACTTAGTCACTAAGGAATTAGTGTCATGGGAAAAATGAGTCACCGAATGGGAAAACCTTAGTCAATGGACTAGTTTCAATGGTAAACCTAGTAAAGTAACCTCTTTGTGTTGGAATAACTCGAAAACCAGGCCCATGTGGGTAGTCTCATGGGAAAACTCAGCCACAGGAGGGGGAAACTTAGTCACTAAGGAATTAGTGCCATGGGACTAATGAGTCAACTAATGGGAAAACCTTAGTCACCGAACGAGTTTCCATGGCAAATCCTAGTAAAATAACCTCTTTGTCTGGGAAAAACTAGAAAACCTTGTCACTGTGAGTAGTCTCATCGGAAAACTCAGCCGCAGGGGAGGAAAACTTAGTCACAAAGGAATTCGTGTCATGGAAAAAATGAGTCACCGGATGGGAAAATTTTACTCACCGGACGAGTTTCAATGGAACATACTTGTAAAATAACCTCTTTGCGTGGGAAAAAATCGAGAACCTCATCACCATGACTAGTCTCACGGGAAAACTCAGTCACGCGAGGGGAAAACATAGTCACTAAGGAATTAGTGTCATGGGAAAAATGAGTCACCGAATGGGAAAACCTTAGTCAATGGACTAGTTTCAATTGTAAACCTAGTAAAGTAACCTCTTTGTGTTGGAATAACTCGAAAACCAGGCCACTGTGAGTAGTCTCATGGGAAAACTCAGCCACAGGAGGGGGGAACTTAGTCACTAAGGAATTAGTGCCATGGGACTAATGAGTCAACTAATGGGAAAACCTTAGTCACCGGACGAGTTTCCATGGCATATCCTAGTAAAATAACCTCTTTGTCTGGGAAAAACTAGAACCTTGTCACCGTGAGTAGTCTCATCGGAAAACTCAGCCGCAGGAGGGGAAAACTTAGTCACAAAGGAATTCGTGTCATGGAAAAAATGAGTCACCGGATGGGAAAATTTTAATCACCGGACGAGTTTCAATGGAAAATACTTGTAAAGTAACCTCTTTGTGTGGAAAAAACTCGAGAACCTCATCACCTTGACTAGTCTCACGGGAAAACTCAGTCATGCGAGGGGAAAACTTAGTCACTAAGGAATTAGGGTCATGGGAAAAATGAGTCACCGGAAGGGAAAACCTTAGTCAATGGACTAGTTTCAATGGAAAAACCTAGTAAAATAACCTCTTTGTGTTGGAATAACTCGGAAACCTAGCCACTGTGAGTAGTCTCATGGGAAAACTCAGCCACAGGAGGGGGAAACTTAGTCACTAAGGAATTAGTGCCATGGGACTATTGAGTCAACTAATGGGAAAACCTTAGTCCCCGAACGAGTTTCCATGGCAAATCCTTGTAAAATAACCTCTTTGTCAGGAAAAAACTAGAACCTTGTCACCGTGAGTAGTCTAATCGGAAAACTCAGCCGCAGGAGGGGAAAACTTAGTCACAAAGGAATTCGTGTCCTGGAAAAAATGAGTCACCGGATGGGAAACTTTTACTCACCGGACGAGTTTCAATGGAAAATACTTGTAAAATAACCTCTTTGTGTGGGAAAAACTCGAGAACCTCATCACATTGACTAGTCTCACGGAAAACTCAGTCACGCGAGGGGAAAACTTAGTCACTAAGGAATTAGTGTCAAGGGAAAAATGAGTCACTGGATGGGAAAACCTTAGTCAATGGACTAGTTTAAATGGCAAAATCTAGTAAAATAACCTCTTTATGTTGGAATAACTCGAAAACCTAGCCACTGTGAGTAGTCTCATGGGAAAACTCAGCCACAGGAGGGGCACACTTAGTCACTAAGGAATTAGTGCCATGGGACTAATGAGTCAACTAATGGGAAAACCTTAGTCCCCGAACGAGTTTCCATGGAAAATCCCAGTAAAATAACCTCTTTGTGTGGGAAAAACTAGAAAACCTAGTCACCGTGAGTAGTGTAATCGGAAAACTCCGGTGCAGGAGTGGAAAACTTAGTCACAAAGGAATTCGTGTCCTGGAAAAAATGAGTCACCGGATGGGAAAATTTTAGTCACAGGACGAGTTTCAATGGAAAATACTTGTAAAATAACCTCTTTGTGTGGGAAAAACTCGAGAACCTCATCACCCTGACTAGTCTCTCGGGAAAACTCAGTCACACGAGGGGAAAACTTAGTCACTAAGGAATTAGTGTCATGGGAAAAATGAGTCACCGGATGGGAAAACCTTAGTCAATGGACTAGTTTCAATGGAAAAACCTAGTAAAATAACCTCTTTGTGTTGGAATAACTCGAAAACCTAGCCACTGTGAGTAGTCGCATGGGAAAACTCAGTCACAGGAGGGGGAAACTTAGTCACTAAGGAATTAGTGCCATGGGACTATTGAGTCAACTAATGGGAAAACCTTAGTCACCGAACAAGTTTCCATGGCAAATCCTTGTAAAATAACCTCTTTGTCAGGAAAAAACTAGAACCTTGTCACCGTGAGTAGGCTCATCGGAAAACTCAGCCGCAGGAGGGGAAAACTTAGTCACAAAGGAATTGGTGTCATGGAAAAAATGAGTCACCGGATGGGAAACTTTTACTCACCGGACGAGTTTCAATGGAAAATACTTGTAAAATAACCTCTTTGTGTGGGAAAAACTCGAGAACCTCATCACATTGACTAGTCTCACGGAAAACTCAGTCACGCGAGGGGAAAACTTAGTCACTAAGGAATTAGTGTCAAGGGAAAAATGAGTCACTGGATGGGAAAACCTTAGTCAATGGACTAGTTTAAATGGCAAAATCTAGTAAAATAACCTCTTTATGTTGGAATAACTCGAAAACCTAGCCACTGTGAGTAGTCTCATGGGAAAACTCAGCCACAGGAGGGGCACACTTAGTCACTAAGGAATTAGTGCCATGGGACTAATGAGTCAACTAATGGGAAAACCTTAGTCCCCGAACGAGTTTCCATGGAAAATCCCAGTAAAATAACCTCTTTGTGTGGGAAAAACTAGAAAACCTAGTCACCGTGAGTAGTGTAATCGGAAAACTCCGGTGCAGGAGTGGAAAACTTAGTCACAAAGGAATTCGTGTCCTGGAAAAAATGAGTCACCGGATGGGAAAATTTTAGTCACAGGACGAGTTTCAATGGAAAATACTTGTAAAATAACCTCTTTGTGTGGGAAAAACTCGAGAACCTCATCACCCTGACTAGTCTCTCGGGAAAACTCAGTCACACGAGGGGAAAACTTAGTCACTAAGGAATTAGTGTCATGGGAAAAATGAGTCACCGGATGGGAAAACCTTAGTCAATGGACTAGTTTCAATGGAAAAACCTAGTAAAATAACCTCTTTGTGTTGGAATAACTCGAAAACCTAGCCACTGTGAGTAGTCGCATGGGAAAACTCAGTCACAGGAGGGGGAAACTTAGTCACTAAGGAATTAGTGCCATGGGACTATTGAGTCAACTAATGGGAAAACCTTAGTCACCGAACAAGTTTCCATGGCAAATCCTTGTAAAATAACCTCTTTGTCAGGAAAAAACTAGAACCTTGTCACCGTGAGTAGGCTCATCGGAAAACTCAGCCGCAGGAGGGGAAAACTTAGTCACAAAGGAATTGGTGTCATGGAAAAAATGAGTCACCGGATGGGAAACTTTTACTCACCGGACGAGTTTCAATGGAAAATACTTGTAAAATAACCTCTTTGTGTGGGAAAAACTCGAGAAACTCATCACCTTGACTAGTCTCACGGAAAACTCAGTCACGCGAGGGGAAAACTTAGTCACTAAGGAATTAGTGTCAAGGGAAAAATGAGTCACTGGATGGGAAAACCTTAGTCAATGGACTAGTTTAAATGGCAAAATCTAGTAAAATAACCTCTTTATGTTGGAATAACTCGAAAACCTAGCCACTGTGAGTAGTCTCATGGGAAAACTCAGCCACAGGAGGGGCACACTTAGTCACTAAGGAATTAGTGCCATGGGACTAATGAGTCAACTAATGGGAAAACCTTAGTCCCCGAACGAGTTTCCATGGAAAATCCCAGTAAAATAACCTCTTTGTGTGGGAAAAACTAGAAAACCTAGTCACCGTGAGTAGTCTAATCGGAAAACTCCGGTGCAGGAGTGGAAAACTAAGTCACAAAGGAATTCGTGTCATGGAAAAAATGAGTCACCGGATGGGAAAATTTTACTCACCGGACGAGTTTCAATGGAAAATACTTGTAAAATAACCTCTTTGTGTGGGAAAAACTCGAGAACCTCATCACCTTGACTAGTTTCTCGGGAAAACTAAGTCAGACGAGGGAAAAACTTAGTCACTAAGGAATTAGAGTAATGGGAAAAATGAGTCACCGAATGGGAAAACCATAGTCAATGGACTAGTTTCAATGGCAAAACCTAGTAAAGTAACCTCTTTGTGTTGGAATAACTCGAAAACCTAGCCACTATGAGTAGTCAAATGGGAAAACTCAGCCACAGGAGGGGGAAACTTAGTCACTAAGGAATTAGTGCCATGGGACTAATGAGTCAACTAATGGGAAAACCTTAGTCACCGAACGAGTTTCCATGGCAAATCCTAGTAAAATAACCTCTTTGTTGGGAAAAACTAGAACCTTGTCACCGTGAGTAGTCTCATCGGAAAACTCAGCCGCAGGAGGGGAAAACTTAGTCACAAAGGAATTCAAGTCATGGAAAAAATGAGTCAGCGGATGGGAAAATTTTACTCACCGGACGAGTTTCAATGGAAAATACTTGTAAAATAACCTCTTTGTGTGGGAAAAACTCGAGAACCTCATCACCTTGACTAGTCTCACGGGAAAACTCAGTCACGGGAAGGGAAAACTTAGTCGCTAAGGAATTAGTGTCATGCGAAAAATGAGTCACCGGATGGGAAAACCTTAGTCAATGGACTAGTTTAAATGGGAAAACCTAGTAAAATAACCTCTTTGTGTTGGAATAACTCGAAAACCTAGCCACTGTGAGTAGTCTCATGGGAAAACTCAGCCACAGGAGGGGCAAACTTAGTCACTAAGGAATTAGTGCAACGGGACTAATGAGTCAACTAATGGCAAAACCTTAGTCACCGAACGAGTTTCCATGGAAAATCCCAGTAAAATAACCTCTTTGTGTGGGAATAACTAGAAAACCTTGTCACCGTCAGTAGCCTTATCGGAAAACTCAGGTGCAGGAGTGGAAAACTTAGTCACAAATGAATTCGTTTCATGGAAAAAATGAGTAACCAGATGGGAAAATTTTACTCACCGAACGAGTTTAACTGGAAAATACTTGTAAAATAACCTCTTTGTGTAGGAAAAACTCGAGAACATCATCACATTGACTAGTCTCACGGGAAAACTCTGTCACACGAGGGGAAAACTTAGTCACTAAGGAATTAGTGTCATGGGAAAAATGAGTCACCGTATGGGAAAACCTTAGTCAATGGAATAGTTTCAATGGCAAAACCTCGTAAAGTAACCTCTTTGTGTTGGAATAACTCGAAAACATAGCCACTGTGAGTAGTCTCATGGGAAAACTCAGCCACAGGAGGGGCAAACTTAGTCACTAAGGAATTAGTGCCACGGGACTAATGAGTCTACTAATGGGAAAACCTTCGTCACCGAACGAGTTTCCATGGAAAATCCCAGTAAAATAACCTCTTTGTGTGGAAAAAAATAGAAAACTTTGTCACCGAGAGTAGTCTTATCGGAAAACTCAGGTGCAGGAGTGGAAAACTTAGTCACAAAGGAATTCGTATCAACGAAAAACTGAGTCACCGGATGGGAAAATTTTACTCACCGGACGAGTTTCAATGGAAATACTTGTAAAATAACCTCTTTGTGTGGGAAAAACTCGAGAACCTCATCACCTTGACTAGTCTCACGGGAAAACTAAGTCACGCGAGGGAAATACTTAGTCGATAAGGAATTAGTGTCATGGGAAAAATGAGTCACCGGATGGAAAAACCTTAGTCAATGGACTAGTTTCAATGGAAAAACCTAGTAAAATAACCTCTTTGTGTTGGAATAACTCGAAAACCTAGCCACTGTGAGTAGTCTCATGGGAAAACTCAGACATAGGAGGGGCAAACTTAGTCACTAAGGAATTAGTGCCATGGGACTAATGAGTCAACTAATAGCAAAACCTTAGTCACCGAACGAGTTTCCATGGAAAATCCCAGTAAAATAACCTCTTTTTGTGGGAAAAACTAGAAAACCTTGTCACCGTGAGTAGTCTAATCGGAAAACTCAGGTGCAGGAGTGGAAAACTTAGTCACAAAGGAATTCATGTCATGGAAAAAATGAGTCACCGGATGGGAAAATTTTACTCACCGGACGAGTTTCAATGGAAAATTCTTGTAAAATAACCTCTTTGTGGGGGAAAAACTCGAGAACCTCGTCACCTTGACTAGTCTCACGGGAAAACTCAGTCACGCGAGGGAAAAACTTAGTCAATAAGGAATTAGTGTCATGGGAAAAATGAATCATCGGATGGGAAAACCTTAGTCAATGGACTAGTTTCAATGGAAAAACCTAGTAAAATAACCTCTTTGTGTTGGAATAACTCGAAAACCTAGCCACTATTAGTAGTCTCATGGGAAAACTCAGCCACAGGAGGGGAAAACTTAGTCACTAAGGAATTAGTGCCATGGGACTAATGAGTCATCTAATGGGAAAACCTTAGTCACCGAACGAGTTTCCATGGCAAATCCTAGTAAAATAACCTCTTTGTCTAGGAAAAACTAGAACCTTGTCACCGTGAGTAGTCTCATCGGAAAACTCAGCCGCAGGAGGGGAAAACTTAGTCACAAAGGAATTCGTGTCATGGAAAAAATGAGTTACCGGATGGGAAAATTTTACTCACCGGACGAGTTTCAATGGAAAATACTTGTAAAATAACCTCTTTGTGTGGGAAAAACTCGAGAAACTCATCACCTTGACTAGTCTCACAGGAAAACTCAGTCAAGCAAGGGGAAAACTTAGTCAATAAGGAATTAATGTCATGGGAAAAATGAATCACCGGATGGGAAAACCTTAGTCAATGGACTAGTTTCAGTGGAAAAACCTAGTAAAATAACCACTTTATGTTGGAATAACTCGAAAACCTAGCTACTGTGAGTAGTCTCATGGGAAAACTCAGCCACAGGAGGGGGAAACTAAGTCACTAAGGAATTAGTGCCATGGGACTAATGAGTCAACTAATGGGAAAACCTCAGTCACCGAACGAGTTTCCAAGGAAAATCCCTGTAAAATAACCTCTTTGTGTGCGAATAACTAGAAAACCTTGTCACCGTCAGTAGTCTCATCGGAAAACTCAGCCGCAGGTGGGGAAAACTTAGTCACAAAGGAATTCGTGTCATGGAAAAAATGAGTCAACATATGGGAAAATTTTACTCACCGAACGAGTTTAACTGGAAAATACTTGTAAAATAACCTCTTTGTGTGGGAAAAACTCGAGAACCTCATCACCCTGACTAGTCTCTCGGGAAAACTCAGTCACACGAGGGGAAAACTTAGTCACTAAGGAATTAGTGTCATGGGAAAAATGAGTCACCGGATGGGAAAACCTTAGTCAATGGACTAGTTTCAATGGTAAAACCTAGTAAAATAACCTCTTTGAGTTGGAATAACTCTAAAACCTAGCCATTGTTAGTAGTCTCATGGGAAAACTCAGCCACAGGAGGGGGAAACTTAGTCACTAAGGAATTAGTGCCATGGGACTAATGAGTCAACTAATGGGAAAACCTTAGTCACCGAACGAGTTTCCATGGCAAATCCTAGTAAAATAACCTCTTTGTCAGGGAAAAACTAGAACCTTGTCACCGTGAGTAGTCTCATCGGAAAACTCAGCCGCAGGAGGGGAAAACTTAGTCACAAAGGAATTCGTGTCATGGAAAAAATGAGTCACCGGATGGGAAAATTTTACTCACCGGACGAGTTTCAATGGAAAATACTTGTAAAATAACCTCTTTGTGTGGGAAAAACTCGAGAACCTCATCACATTGACTAGTCTCACGGGAAAACTCAGTCACGCGAGGGGAAAACTTAGTCACTAAGGAATTAGTGTCATGGGAAAAATGAGTCACCGGATGGGAAAACTTTAGTCAATGGACTAGTTTAAATGGCAAAACCTAGTAAAATAACCTCTTTGTGTTGGAATAACTCGAAAACCTAGCCACTGTGAGTAGTCTCATGGGAAAACTCAGCCACAGGAGGGGGAAACTAAGTCACTAAGGAATTAGTGCCATGGGATTAATGAGTCAACTAATGGGAAAACCTCAGTCACCGAACGAGTTTCCATGGAAAATCCCTGTAAAATAACGTCTTTGTGTGGGAATAACTAGAAAACCTTGTCACCGTGAGTAGTCTTATCGGAAAACTCAGGTGCAGGAGTGGAAAACTTAGGCACAAAGGAATTCGTGTCATGGAAAAAATGAGTCAACAGATGGGAAAATTTTAGTCACAGGACGAGTTTCATTGGAAAATACTTGTAAAATAACCTCTTTGTGTGGGAAAAACTCGAGAACCTCATCACCCTGACTAGTCTCTCGGGAAAACTCAGTCACACGAGGGGAAAACTTAGTCACTAAGGAATTAGTGTCATGGGAAAAATGAGTCACCGGATGGGAAAACCTTAGTCAATGGACTAGTTTCAATGGAAAAACCTAGTAAAATAACCTCTTTGTGTTGGAATAACTCGAAAACCTAGCCACTGTGAGTAGTCGCATGGGAAAACTCAGCCACAGGAAGGGGAAACTTAGTCACTAAGGAATTAGTGCCATGGGACTATTGAGTCAACTAATGGGAAAACCTTAGTCACCGAACGAGTTTCCATGGCAAATCCTAGTAAAATAACCTCTTTGTCAGGGAAAAACTAGAACCTTGTCACCGTGAGTAGGCTCATCGGAAAACTCAGCCGCAGGAGGGGAAAACTTAGTCACAAAGGAATTCGTGTCATGGAAAAAATGAGTCACCGGATGGGAAAATTTTACTCACCGGACGAGTTTCAATGGAAAATACTTGTAAAATAACCTCTTTGTGTGGGAAAAACTCGAGAACCTCATCACATTGACTAGTCTCACGGGAAAACTCAGTCACGCGAGGGGAAAACTTAGTCACTAAGGAATTAGTGTCATGGGAAAAATGAGTCACCGGATGGGAAAACTTTAGTCAATGGACTAGTTTAAATGGCAAAACCTAGTAAAATAACCTCTTTGTGTTGGAATAACTCAAAAACCTAGCCACTGTGAGTAGTCTCATGGGAAAACTCAGCCACAGGACGGGTAAACTTAGTCACTAAGGAATTAGTGCCATGGGACTAATGAGTCAACTAATGGGAAAACCTTAGTCACCGAATGAGTTTCCATGGAAAATCCCAGTAAAATAACCTCTTTGTGTGGGAAAAACTAGAAAACCTTGTCACCATGAGTAGTCTCATCGGAAAACTCAGTCGCGGGAGGGGAAAACTTAGTCACAAAGGAATTCGTGTCATGGAAAAAATGAGTCACCGGATTGAATTTTTTTACTGACCTGACGAGTTTCAATGGAATATAATTGTAAAAGAACCTTTTTGTGTGGGAAAAACTCGAGAACCTCATCACCATGACTAGTCTCACGGGAAAACTCAGTCACACGAGGGGAAAACTTAGTCACTAAGGAATTAGTTTCATGGGAAAAATGAGTCACCGGATGAGAAAACCTTAGTCAATGGACTAGTTTCATTGGGAAAACATAGTAAAGTATAACCTCTATGTGTTGGAATAACTCGAAAACCGGGCCACTGTGAGTAGTATCATGGGAAAACTCATCCACAGGAGGTGGGAACTTAGTCACTAAGGAATTAGTGCCATGGGCCTGATGAGTCAACTAATGGGAAAACCTTAGTCACCGTACGAGTTTCCATGGCAGATACTAGTAAAATAACCTCTTTGTGTGGGAAAAACTCGAGAACCGCATCACCTTGACTAGTCTCACGGGAAAACTCAGTCACACGAGGGGAAAACTTAGTCACTAAGGAATTAGTGTCATGGGAAAAATGAGTCACCGGATGGGAAAACCTTAGTCAATGGTCTAGTTTATATGGCAAAACCTAGTAAAATAACCTCTTTGTGTTTGAATAACTCGAAAACCTAGCAACTGTGAGTAGTCTCATTGGAAAACTAAGCCACTGGAGGGGGAAACTTAGTCACTAACGAATTAGTGCCATGGGAATAATGCGTCAACTAATGGGAAAACCTTAGTCACCGAACGAGTTTAACACGTTCTGAACTAAGAATGAAGAAAGAAGAAAAAGGTTCCAACAACTGAAAGAAGAACTGAAAACAACAGCATCAATGCTGAAAAATGAATGAAAACATTTTCATTACTTCAATTGAATTGATTACAAGTATTTATAATATACTAATACACTAACTCTAACTTCTAACTCAAGTAAACTAACTATAGTTACTTAATTTAACTATTGTTAGTTAGTGTAACAGAATTTGTTAGAGTCTAACTTCTCTAACTAATTCCTAGTTAATGCTGTTATCAGTTTGCCATCGTAATAGCCCCCTACAAGATGAAGATGGATGATAAATGTCTAACATGTTCATCTTGGACACTAATAAGCGAAACCTAGTTGGTAACAAAGCCTTGGTGAAGAGATCTGCAGTTTGCTGTTCAGTAGCCAAAGGAAGTAATTTCATGAGACCTGCTTGCACCTTGGTTCGTACAATATGACAATCAATCTCCAAGTGCTTAGTTCGTTCATGAAAGACAGGATTGGCTGCAATATGTAGAGCACTTTGATTATCACAATAAAGAACAGGTTGTTTTGCAGCTTGGATACGTAAGTCTTGCAGAAGAAAAGTTAACCACTGCAATTCACAAGTAGCACTATCCAAGGCTCGATATTCTTCCTCTGTCGAAGATCTTGCAACTGTTGTTTGCTTTTTAGCACGCCAACATAGTGGTGAAGATCCTAAGAAGAAGCAATAACCACTTATAGATCGTCTAGTGTCTTTACAACCTCCCCTATCCGCATCTGAAAATCCCATAAGCTGCAAAGTAGAGTCTCTTGGAAAGAACAAACCCTTGCCTGGTGTTCCTTTAAGATAACGAAGAACCCTTTGTGCTGCATTAAAATGTATTTGTGTTGGTGAAGAAAGAAACTGACTTAGTTGTTGCACAGCAAAAACAATGTCTGGCCTTGTAGTAGTAAGATATAGCAATTGACCAATTAATCTCCTGTATTGTGATATGTCGTCAACTCACACTAGATAAAGGGACGACCGGAACCCGTACCTTCACTCGGATGTAGTGGTAGTCGTCGCTGGTCGAGCGCCGGGAGGGGGTACCTGCAATGACACTCCGATGCCTAAGTCAGTATTAGGAGTAGAGGGACGAGCAGAGTGGGTTAGGTAACGTACCATTAATGAGTCTGCCTAGGGGTATTTATAGGTGTCAGACCTCTGTCAGAAACATCTGGTTGGACACGTGTGTCTTTGCCATTGGTCGGACGATCGGAGTGGTATGTGCTGATCGGTGTGGCACGGGCCGATCGGCACATACGAACAGTTGCCCCTTAGCTCCGTCATGCATGGTTGCATGGTGGGAGCTATGTTTGCTAAGTACTGTTTTTCAAAAATTTGTTTTTAACGGGTCAAGAGTCGTCATCCGTATCCGATGCCCCCCAGGCGACCGGTAATTAGTTTAGTGCCGGTCGAATGAAGTATTTCAAACGACGCGTCTCTCGAAGTGTCTGTTCGGAACTTAATCGTTGTCCCTTGGGAGGCGAAAAGGTGGCGTATGTCGCTTTGAAACGTTGCGGGGCTCGAGGTGACTATTCGAGTGTCGCTTCGGCTGTCAGTGCGTCTGACAGGTTGGTTGGGTCATAAATGCGTCGATTCGCTTTCCGGCTGCTTTCGCCTATATAAGGCTCACAAGTAGCCGTGTTCGGTCTAGAGTGTTGGTGATTTGAGTTGTAAGACGATCTTTGCGACCGCGGTTTCATCCATCGGAGTTTTCCTTGTCTCGCCGAGTTCACCTTCACCGTTCAGGTTAGTTTTCTTCGATCGCCTTCGCTATTTATTTATTTTTTTGGGTAGTCGGGTTAGGTTAGATGGGGGCCGGGTGGCGTGCCGTCGTGCCCCTCACTTTCCACTCGTCCGTACTCACGGTCGGCTGACGCCTTCCCTGTGCCCCCTCCTTTTCAGGTTTTTAAAATGGTTCGTCAAAAGAAGATTGGTTATTCGGGTCTCCATCTAGAGCCCGGTCGTGCTGCCGTTGCCAGTAGGCGTACGAAGAAAGATAAGGAAAAATACCCTGACTTAGAGGAGGGTCGTTTCCAGTACAACGAGTTCTGCCGAGATATTCTGGACATGCCGTCTAGACTAGCCAATGCCGATCCGGGCTACTTGGAACGATCGCGCGTCGTGTGCGCCGCTGAACTCGGCGGCGAGCATGAGGTGCATGCCCCCGGCCCTTCTGACCGAGTGTGCTATGAACTCTCCTCGGGATTTTATTTGCACTTGGTTGTAGTCCGCCAGCTTGGAGTTCGACTCCCTTTCTCGGACTTCACCATGAGAGTGTTAAATTTCTTACAGGTTGCCCCTTCTCAATTTCATCCTGGCGGATGGGCTTTTACCCGAGCCTTCGAGAAGGTCTGCGATGTCTTTGGTCGTCAGCCTTCCCTTGATCTTTTCTTTCATTTATTTCTTCCATCCCATACCCACGGTGCCGGCGGTTACGGTATGGTGAGCCTGAAGTCTCGAGTCAGTAAAGTTTTCCAGAACTTTACAGATTCGTACAAAGACTTCAAGAAAGATTTTTTTAGAGTAACAGTTGTTGGACCCGACCGAGCGTGGTGGTTCCGAGTGAATTCCGCGGGGAGGGTCTTTAGACGGTTTCCACTGAGTTGGAGTGTTAAACATTTCGAGAAGAATGCCTCTCAGTATGGAAAGGACGACCCTCGGACTCTATCAGCTGCCGATCAAGAGTTCCTTGCCGCTCTTGAGAAGACTGTTATTATTGATGAGGACGGGGATCCTCAGTACTTGCTGAAGTGCCGAGAGCTCGTTCATCATCCGGCTAGCACACTTCGTAGCCATTATTGTAAGGCTTATGATTTCCTGTAGACTATCCGGCCTTGTTGTTTTTTTACTAACCATTTTTGTTTCACTTTTTTTTTTTTAGTGAAAATGACGATCGACCCTGCTCTAGTGGCCTTGTTGCAAGCCGCGAGTAGTGATGACGAGGCAGGACCGATTGAAGGGGTCGCCGTGCAGCAACCGACTGGGGAGGTCGCTCAGCCGGCCGAGGAGCGTCCAGTAATCGTCAACATAGCCAGTGACGATAATGAAGAGGTTCCCGAAGAGGGGCCTTTGATTGTTCGCAAGAGGAAGGTCGTTCGTGAGCGCGAGGGGCCGGTGAAGCAAATCCGACTACTTCAGCCGCCTGAAGCAACGGTCGGGGCTCCAAGCTCCGGCCATCTTTCTGAGGCGCCGGACGAGGCTTCTCAATCTCCTATCGTCGGCGCGCTGAACCCTGATGAAGAGTTGGAGGGATCCTATAGTGGCTCGGGGGAGGGAACCGTAGATGTGGCGAGTAAAGGTAAGGGTGTCGTTGGTGGTCCCTCTCGTCCGTCCAACATTGGAGCTGCTGCTCGGGTTGACGAAGGGCCTTGGGGAATCAGTGTATGGAATGACGAGTCTTTCGATATGCCGAGGTACCTGAAGGTTGTTGATGACGTGTTTTACCGAGATCTGGAGGTGGAACAGATGGACAACTTCTCTGGTAATCAGATGTTCGACCACTGTCATCAAGCAATTGGGCGAGTGGCCTCCGTTCTCCGCTATAGTCAGTGCAAACTGATGAAGCGGTTGAATGAGCTTAACCGTTACTGCCGGGACCACCGATCCGTTGTCCAGGAGTTAGAGGCCGCTCGACAAGAGGTGGAGCGTGTTAATGATGGACTAAGACAAGACTTGGTGGATCGTGACAGTCGGATTAAGGAGCTTGAAGCTGAGGATGCAGGTCTTCGGGGTCGTCTGACCGAGCAACTCGGTCTGGTGGAGGAATTGCGGGGGAAGCTGAAGGCTCGGGATTCTGAGCTCGCCGCCGCGCGCGGACAAGTGGTGGAATCCGAGAAGGCTGGCGCCTCTTTCAAGGCTGAACTAAATCAAGTCACGGCCGATCGAGATGGTCTCCTGGAGCGTAACCGTGCTTTGGTTGCTTCTAAGGAGGAGCTGGAACGGCTGGTTGAGCAGCATGTTGCCGAGCGGGATTCGTTGAGCCTGGCCAAGAAGGACTTAGAAGAAAATCTGAGGAGAGTTGGTAAAGCCTCTTTCCAGAACGCCGTCGATCAGTTGACAGTGGTCAACCCCTCCTTAACCACGGACCACATAAGTTACCGCCGAGTTGTGGTCGATGGGCAAGTTGGGAACCTGGTTGGCGGTCAGTTTCAGCCCGTTTATCCTTTGCCCGGTCCCGCCGTTCCACCCCAAGAGCCACCAGTCGTCGTCACCAATGCTGAAGATGCCAATGTTGAGCCCGCAGATGCCGTGGAGGGATGAATAGTTTGTTTTCCATGATGATCATTCTATGTTTCTTTATTTTCCTTATTCGGTTTTGTAATTTGGATAATTTGCTCGGACCTCGTTTCTGTAATGTGAACTAAGTTCTTCTGCAATGTCTTTGGCGTTTTATTTCAATTTTGTCTTCCAAGTGTTGTCATGCTATTCCGATTTCTGCTTGTTTGCCAACGCGTGTAGGTCTGGTAGTTTCGCTGTTCCCTTTCGCTGCCATTACCCTTCGTTCATTATTTGTTGTGATTCTCGTTATCGAAGCCGACTTCGTCGGCTTTTGCGGCCTCACTTTGGTTCAATGAACGCGGACGTTCGTTTCCAGAGCCGACTTTGCGGTCTTCCGTGGTCTCACTTTGGTTCAACGAATGCGGACGTTCGTTGCCAAAGCCGACTTCATGGGCTTTCGCGGTCTCACTTTGGTTCAACGAACGCGGACGTTCGTTGCCAAAGCCGACTTCATGGGCTTTCGCGGTCTCACTTTGGTTCAACGAACGCGGACGTTCGTTGCCGAAGCCGACTTCGTGGACTTTCGCGGTTTGACTTTGGTTCAACGAACGCGGACGTTCGTTGCCAAAGCTGACTTCATTGGCTTTCACGGTCTCACTTTGGTTCAACGAACGCGGACGTTCGTTGCCAAAGCCGACTTAAAGTTTATCTGTGGGTGTCCTGCAATATCAATGTTTTCTGAATAACCTGCAACTTTTCATTAATTCCATTGAGTAGAAAAAAGGGAAATACAAATAAACAGTGTTGGGTTTCTCTAACTATAGTAGCGTCTCAGGTTGGCAGCGTTCCAGTGCCTGGGAATTTCTTTGCCGTTCAAGTGCTCTAATCTGTACGCTCCACTCCCTGTTGATTCAAACACTCGGTATGGCCCTTCCCAGTTTGCCGCCAGTTTACCTTTTTCCTCTGCTCTTGCTCCGACGCTTGCCCGACGTAGCACTAGGTCCCCGGGCAGAAATTGTCTCTTAATCACCTTGTTGTTGTACCTGTGGCTGACTTTTTGTTTAACGATCGCGGTTCGCAGATTCGCCGCGTTCCTGCGTTCCTCTGCTAAGTCAAGCTCCTCGGCGATCAGTGCTCCATTCACGGCCTGGTCAAAGGCGAGTACTCTCGCGCTGGGTTCGCCTATCTCTGCCAGGATTACTGCCTCTGTTCCGTACGTCAAACGGAAGGGTGTTTCCCCTGTGGATGACTGGGGGGTAGTTCGGTAGGACCATAGCACATGGTCAAGGTGCTCGGCCCACTGCCCCTTAGCCGCTTGCAATCTCTTCTTAATGCCCCTCAAGATGACCTTGTTTGCAGATTCCGCTTGACCGTTCGTCTGCGGGTGCTCGACCGAGGTGAAGCGTTGCTTAATGTGCAGTCCGTCCAGTAGTTCCCTGAATTTCTTGTCTGTGAATTGCGTCCCGTTATCAGTGATGACCGTGTGCGGCACCCCGAAACGACTGATGATGTTCTTGTAGAAAAAACGCTGCACTCGGGCTGAAGTTATTGTAGCCAGGGGCTCCGCCTCGATCCACTTCGTATAGTAGTCCACTGCTACTAGTGGATGTCTGCGTGCTTTTGGCAAGAGTCACACTTCCTTACATAATCGGCCGCGTCTTGGTTCATGGTTGGCCAGTAGTATCCTGCCCTCAAGATCTTCTTTGCTAAGGTCTGGCCCCCAGGGTGATGACCGCAGCTCCCCTCGTGTACTTCAGCCATCACGTAGGTCGCTCGGTCTGGTGTCAGGCATTTGAGGAGGGGGGTAGTGAAACCCCGCTTGTATAGATCGCCATCGATTATGGTAAACCAAGCTGCCTGTCGAACTAGCTTCCGTCTTTCCAGTCCCTCCTCGGGTAACCAGTTACTGGTGATATGTTTTCTGATCGGCGTGGTCCAATCAATTACTTCTGACTGCGTGGTGAGGATTTGCTGGCCTACACTCGGTGAATTGAGTGTTTCTTGAATCACCGATCGGTTGTTGTGGGGTTTCTTCGTGCTTGCCAATCGGGATAGAACATCTGCCCGCTCATTTTCCGCCCGCGGGACATGGTTGAAAGTTACTTTTGCAAATCGTTGGCAGATCTTTTGTAAATGTTCTAGGTATAGCTGAAGAACGGGCTCCTTGGCCTGATACTCTCCCTTGGCCTGAGAGACCACTAGCTGAGAATCACTGTGCACCACGACTTCCCTAGCTCCTAAATCCCAAGCTGTTGAAAGTCCCGCTATGCAGGCCTCGTACTCGGCCTGATTATTCGTGGTCGGAAAATTAAATCGAAGGGATTGTTCGACTGAGATTCCTGTGGAGCATTCGACCACTATCCCGGCCCCTCCGCCCTTACTGTTGGAAGATCCATCCACATGAACCGACCAAATGGGCGCTTCCACGTTCTCAACTTCTGCCATTTCAACTAGGAATTCAGCCAAGGCCTGTGACTTGATTGCTTGTCTCGGTTCGTAGTGAATGTCGTGCTCAGAAAGTTCGATCGACCAGGCTATCATTCGTCCCGCCAAATCTGGTTTATGTAAAACCCTCTTGATTGGTTGGTCTGTCCTCACCACAATCGTATGAGCTTGAAAGTACTGTCTTAATCTCCGAGCAGTTGTTAGGAGGGCGTACGCTATCTTCTCCAGTTTCTGGTACCTCAGCTCTGGGCCTTGCAGTGCCCGACTAACAAAGTAGATGGGGTGCTGCTCTTCCTTGTCTTCTCTAACCAGAACCGCGCTGACTGCCCTGTCTCTTACTGCCAAGTATAGGTATAGACTCTCTCCTTTGACAGGAGAGGAGAGGATAGGAGGTCTTTGGAGGGTCTCCTTGAATTCTCGGAAAGCTTGCTCGGCCTCAGGGGTCCACTCAAAAGATTTCCCTTTCCTGATCAGATCATAAAGTGGTAGCGACCTCAAAGCTGCCGACGGAATGAAACGGCTGAGGGAAGCCAATCGCCCTGCCAGCTGTTGCACCTCTTTAACGGAAGTCGGGCTCCTCATATCCTGAATTGCTTTACACTTGTCTGGGTTGGCTTCGATTCCCCGATCTGTGAGCATGAAACCAAGAAACTTACCTCCTCGGACCCCGAACGTGCACTTTTCGGGGTTGAGCCTGAGATTATGCCTCCTCAGTTGTCTGAAGACGTCCCTTAAATCGGCAGCGTGATCCCGTCCTCGTGGAGTCTTAACTATGATGTCGTCGATGTAGACCTCCACCGACCGTCCAATCAGCCCGTCAAAAACTTTAGTCATCATTCTTTGATAGGTTGCTACCGCATTCTTCAGTCCGAAGGGGAGCATGGTGTAGCAGAAAGTCCCATGGTCCGTGATGAAAGCTGTCTTCTCTTCGTCTGGGGCGAACATGGGGATCTGGTTGTACCCCGAGTAAGCATCCATTAGCGATAAAAACTCGTAGCCCGATGAGTTATCTACCAGTGCATCAATGCTCGGTAGTGGGAAAGGATCCTTTGGGCATGACTTGTTGAGGTCGGTGTAGTCCACGCACATACGCCATTTTACGTTAGCTTTCTTGACCAACACCACGTTTGACAACCAAGTTGTGTATTTGATCTCCCGGATTATACCAGCCTTGAGTAACTCCGCCGTTTGCTCCTTTATAACCGCCTGCTTCTCGGCGCTCGTCCGTCTCTTTCTCTGAGCAACCGGCCTGTGTCCTGGATCTATCGAGAGGCGATGGCAAGCCAGCTCGGGGTGGACCCCTGGCATATCGCCTGGTCCCCAGGCGAAGAGATCTCCATTTGACCGGAGGAGTCTCTCGAGGCGCTCGGCCTGTTCCCTGTTCAGATCCTCCGCCAGCTTAGTGGTTTGTGACTTAGACTTTCCAACCTGCACGAGTCGCGTTTCGCCGCTCGGACACATTCTGAGGTCGATTTCCGAATTATCTATCCTTGGGTCCGCGTCCATGAGAAAGAAGGATTCCCGTTGACTCTTCGGTTTCGACCGTTTCCTTTCTCTGTCCTCCTTTGCCATCTGGCAGCTGGCTGTATAGCAACTCCTCGCCACCTGAAGGTTTCCTCGTACTGCAACCACCCTACCCTTATAGGGGTACTTGAGCATCAAGTGTGGGCATGATATGATCGCTTTGAACGCGTTGATGCTTGGTCGGCCTAGAATGACGGTGTACGCGGTCGGGCAATCTACAACTATGAACCGTGTCTTGACCGTCGCGCAGTCGCGTTGGTCCCCGAGGGATAGCCAGGTGTCAAAATATCCTAAAGGGGTAACTCGATCGCCGGTGAAACCAATCAGATCACTGTCGTAATGAATCAAGTCACTGTCTCGCTGACCCAGTGCCTTGTATGCCGCATAAAATAGGATATCAGCCGAGCTACCAGTGTCAATTAAGGCCTTCGTAACTCGTTGATTCGCGATCATCGCGCTGCAGACGATCGGGTCTCCATCCTTCCCTGTGTCTGCCCCGTAATCCTCCTTTGAAAAGGTGACCGGAGGTTCTTCATACCTATCAGGGCCACTCTTCCGTGAGTGGACTTCTGCCCTCATAACTGCCCTGTGACTCTTTTTCCTTGAACTCGTACTTGTTTCCCCTCGCCAGAAACCTCCGGCGATCGAAAGGGTGAATTGTGCTGGTCTGTCAGATCGGCCTCTATCTACCTGTTCCCTCGAACGTTCTCGGCTCCCGCGACGTTCGGACCTTGCTGGGCGCCTACCCCTTTGCTGATACCTCTCCCGGTCGGGACTAGACCTTCGTACCTGCTGACCGTGGTACGGCGGTGCTTCACGCCTAGGGAGAGTACGCGTCGTCTGCTGAACGTACTTTGTCAACCGGCCCCTCCGAACTAACCTTTCCACACTATCCATTAGTTGCACACACTCATCGGTTATGTGCCCTAATCCTTCGTGGTACTCACAGTACTTCGACGTATCCGCTATGTGTTTCGACCGGATTGCTGGTGGTCTATCTCTTAGATCTCCCTCAGCATTCTCCTTGAAGATCCGAGTCAGCGAGGTGTTTAACGGAGCGTAGCGGTCGAATTTACCTTTTGGTTTGTAGGTGTCCCTCCTATCGGTCGGACCGTCCGGACGTCGATCCCCCGGTTTCACCGAAGCTGAGGGTGCCGCTCTACTGGCTGGTGGGATTGGTGCGCTCCTTAATCCCAGTGTCTTCTCAGCATCTTCCTGATTAATATACTTTTCCGATCGCTTTTGGAACTCGGCCTTAGTCTTCGGTTTCACACCGCTGAGCGATTTCCAGAACGGTCCCGGTTGAAGACCCTTCCGAGCATACAGTAGGTGCAACTCTTCTGAGAGGCCGGGAGTGAGATTAGCCTCTTTATTGAACCTTTCCAGATAACTCCTTAGTGACTCTCCCGCCTCTTGCCGAACTTGCTCGAGGGTTTCGACCGTCCTCGGAAGTTCTTTGCTAGACGCAAACTGCTGAGTGAAGAGATCTACTATATCTGTCCACTTCTGAATGGAACCAGCTGGTAGGGATTGGAACCAACGTTGGGGGACCCTCCCCAGGCTCATGGGAAAGAACCTGCAGCAGAGGAGATCAGATGCCCCGGCGCACTGCATAGTCCCCCTAAAATGATCCAGATGTGCCCATGGATCGTCTGTACCATCATATTGCTGCATCTTCGGAGGTTTTATAAAATTGGGTGGCATTGGTTCCTGCATAATCTCTTGCCCGAGAGGGTTACCCGCCTGTACCTGTCGTACGCGGTCTGGCCTCCGGGGCTGGGGTTCCAAAGAGGGTTCGCGCCGACCGCGGGAAGGTTCGGTCGCTGCCACCCGGGATTGGTTGGGTGAGTGGGGGTGCCCCTGGCTCCACCCCTGGTTTCGTTCCTCTTCCAGCTGCTGAATATACTCCTTCAGCTTTTGGATGGTAGCGCTCTGGTCTTCCGTACCTTGTCGTCCTTGCTTCTCCATGGCCGCCATCCGCTCCTCAAGTCAGATGAGGGCCTCGCGATCATTCCGGGCTTGCATCTCTGATGTCTCTTGGACCTTCAGGGCCGAATCCGCGATCGGTTGTGTCTGGCTCACCGATCGTGACTCTTCATTCTCATCCAGTGTCTCTACACGGACTGAGTCTTCCCTTGCCATTCTTGGAACGTGTCTTGGGTTCTTCTTCGGTGCCATGTCGTCGTCCGAGGAAAGGTCGTGGGTTCGATCCCCACAGACGGCGCCAATGTCGTCAACTCACACTAGATAAAGGGACGACCGGAACCCGTACCTTCACTCGGATGTAGTGGTAGTCGTCGCTGGTCGAGCGCCGGGAGGGGGTACCTGCAATGACACTCCGATGCCTAAGTCAGTATTAGGAGTAGAGGGACGAGCAGAGTGGGTTAGGTAACGTACCATTAATGAGTCTGCCTAGGGGTATTTATAGGTGTCAGACCTCTGTCAGAAACATCTGGTTGGACACGTGTGTCTTTGCCATTGGTCGGACGATCGGAGTGGTATGTGCTGATCGGTGTGGCACGGGCCGATCGGCACATACGAACATGATACATCTTCATAGAGTGGCCCTGTGTCTTGATAAAGAGGAATACTAGGATCAAGAGGAGTAGATGCAGGCTTACAAGCCAAAACCCCAGCCTCAGTTAGGAGATCAAGACAGTATTTCCTTTGACATAAAGTAATACCTGCAGAGGAATGTGCTGCTTCTAGGCCCAAAAATATTTGAGTTGGCCAAGATCCTTGATTCCAAAATGAGAATGTAATTGAGTCTTAACTTGAGTAATGATTCTCATATCATTGCCTACTAGTATTATGTCATCTACATAAACTAGTAAAGCTGTAAAAGAAGCTCCTGAATGCTGAATAAAAACTGAATGGTCTGAATGAGCTTGAGTAAAATTCATGGTAAAAAGCAAAGTAGATAATTTTTCATACCATTTTCGACTTGCTTGCTTCAAGCCATAGAGAGACTTAAGCAATCTGCACACTTGACCAGAAATTGTGCCTTGAACACCTTGAGGAATTTGCATATACACCTCCTCATGAAGATCACCATGCAAGAAAGCATTGTTCACATCCAATTGATGAACATGCCAATGATGCACAGAGGCTAAAGCCAGTATAACTCGAATGGATGTAAGCTTGGTTACTGGAGAAAAGGTTTCAAAGTAATCTACTCCTTCTGTTTGATTGTAACCTTTTGCAACCAATCTAGCCTTATATCTTTCAATTGTTCCATCTGCCTTTCTTTTAATCCTATAAACCCACTTGGAGCCAATAGGTGTCACTCCTTCAGGTAAATCTACAATCTTCCAAGTCTGATTAGCTTCAAGGGCCTGAATTTCAGCGTGCATAGCTTCTTGCCAGCATTTGTGTTTACTAGCTTCTGCAAAATTCTTAGGCTCACTAGTTGCAGTCAATGAAAGAGTGTAAGCCCTGTGATTAGGACTCAACCTGTGATAAGAAAGTGCAGAAGCAATTGGATAATTCACAGTACTAGTATTAGTGAGATGATAATCAGCAAGATGTAATGGAGTGACCCTTGTTCTGGTGGATCTCCTTAAGAGTGGCATGGATGGCACATCCTGTACAGATTCCTCAACATGTGAATAAATAGGATTGGTCTCAGTTGTCATATTTTCAGAAGGCAAAGATTGAGGTATATTAACAACTGGAGGTGTATGAGGTGTATTAGCAACTGGAGTTACAGGCTGTAAACCAGTAGATTGAAGTGGTTTTGCCTCATGATCAACATATGACCAAGATTGTGACTGAAAATTAGTACTGAGCTGGTAAGGAAAAACCAATTCTTGAAATTCAACATGTCTAGATACAACAATTTCTTTGCTATCTAGATCATAACCTACATAGCCTTTCATTCCTGGTTTATAACCTAGAAAAATACATTTTCTTGCCCTTGGTGCCAGTTTTGATCTATTGACAATAGATGTAGAAATATAACACAAACAGCCAAAGACTTTAAGTTCTTCTAAAACTGGCAAATTTCCATAGAATAACTGATA
Source organism: Acmispon strigosus (assembly GCA_030819835.1). Lineage (NCBI taxonomy): Eukaryota > Viridiplantae > Streptophyta > Magnoliopsida > Fabales > Fabaceae > Acmispon > Acmispon strigosus. The sequence goes on along the minus strand of JAUAMA010000004.1, from coordinate 17,264,096 downwards.
GGGTGATTGAAAATGTAAGACTTCAGTAGGTACTCTATTCATTATGAAAACAGAATGTAGAACTGCATATCCCCAAAATTTAGAAGGGAGAGAAGATTGCATAAGTAAGGCTCTTGCAATATTAAGTATAGTTTGATGCCTTCTTTCAACCTTTGCATTCTGTTGAGGTGTACTAACACAGCTTTTCTAATGAACAATACCTTTTTGATTATAGTAGATAGGCAATGAAAACTCTGGGCCATTATCAGTTCTTATAACCTTAACTTTAGCAGTATACTGATTTTCTACTAAGTTAATAAAAGCTTGTACTTGCCCTTGAACCTCTCCTTTACTTTTAAGTAAAACTATCCAAGTGTATCTACTATAATCATCTACCACAGTTAGGAAATATTTGTGTTTGTGCATAGTTTCAACTCGAAAAGGACCCCATATATCCATGTGGAGCAATTCAAATCTGGCATTTGTACTACTAGTACTAGCTGAGAAGGACAATTTTCTTTGTTTAGCAAAATGACAGATATCACGAGTTTTGTTTTTGTGTACATGGATTGAAGGAAAGTCCTTGCTTAAAATTTCTAAACTCTTATCAGCAACATGTCCTAATCTGAAATGCCATAAAGCCACTTTAGGTAAAACAAAAGAATTGATTACATTGGATTCTGCATCCTTTGAGCAAGATAATGCTGTATGCTCCACATCAAGGTAGTAAAGACCTTCATGAAGACTACCCAAACCAGTCATCTTCTTGTTCAATCCCTGAACATCACAACCTGTCTCAGTAAGAATAATCTTGCAATGCAAATCCGTAGTAAACTTTGAAACTGATATCAAATTGAAACCAAAATCTGGAATGAATAAGACATCTTGTAATGATATGGTTGCGGTAATAGGTACTATTCCTTTATGTGATGCAGAAGCAGAATTGCCATTAGGTAATTTGACATTAACAGGTGGAATTCTATAATATGTAGTAAATGACGATAACCTGTTGCAAATATGATCAGTTGCTCCTGAATCTATGATCCAGATTTTATGCTGAGGCATAAAAACAGTAGGTGAAGCACAAAGAATACCTTGAACTTCTTGTGTTGAAACTGATACATGGTGTGCCTGTGCATGCTGTGAAGAGTTTTCTGCAAGAGTAGAAGATCCTTGCTGAAGTAGAGCTTTCAGTCTTTGACAATCTTCAAAAGAGAACATTTCAAAAAATTTGTCCTTAGAATCTGCTGATTGTATTTTATCTTCTTGCTGTTCATTTTCTGTATCATATTCTGCCATATTACCATGATGAGAGGGACTAAATTTTGATTTAGATCCAGTAGAATATCCAGAATTAGGAGGAAAACCATGTTTCCTATAGCAAGTTTCAATAGTATGTCCTGATTTTCCACAATAAGTGCAAACACGATTGTTTTTGCCTCTACCATAAGATCCATAGCTTTTCTTGCCTTCCACGGCATTGACATTAACTTGATCCTCATCAACAACAGTTATTTTCCTTTCATGTTGTAATGCTAAGGAAAATACCTTAGTCAAAGGAGGTAGAGGATTAGACAACAGAATATGTGATCTTACCATAGCAAAATGGTCATTCAAACCCATAAGAAACCTCATAACATGATCTTGTTGCTTGTACTCCTTAACTGAGTAACTAGCAGGACAAGCACATTTAATTGTGCAAACACAAGCATGAAGAGGTCTATAGTTATCTAGTTCTTCCCACATAACCTTCAATTCAGTAAAATACTCACTCACACTTAGTGAATTCTGCTTGAAAGCATACAATTCTTGCTGTAATTCAGCAACTCTTACTAAATCACCTTGAGAGAATCGATCCCTTAGATCTATCCAAACATCTACTGCATTTTCAATGAAAACGATGCTTTGTGCTATTGAACTAGAAACTGAATTGAGAATCCAAGAATGTACCAAATTGTTGCACCTTTGCCATGCTTCAAAGCTTGGATGGAAAGAATCTGGAATTTCAAAGGCTGGATCGATGAATCTGTACTTGTTCTTTGAGATAATTGCTCTTTTCATTGATTTCGACCAAGAGTGATAATTCTGTACATTTAACAGTGGATTACAAGAGAAATTCCGGGATTTTCAGAAGGATGAACATAGAAGGGGCTCGATTGATCTAGAGAAGGATCAATCGGTGGTGGCTGAGCACGAGGTGGCATGTTTATCTGAGCACGCAGCAGAGCTTCAAGAATGAAGCTCTGATACCATAACACGTTCTGAACTAAGAATGAAGAAAGAAGAAAAAGGTTCCAACAACTGAAAGAAGAACTGAAAACAGCAGCATCAATGCTGAATGAATGAAAACATTTTCATTACTTCAATTGAATAGATTACAAGTATTTATAGTATACTAATACACTAACTCTAACTTCTAACTCAAGTAAACTAACTCTAGTTACTTAATTTAACTATTGTTAGTTAGTGTAACCGAATTTGTTAGAGTCTAACTTCTCTAACTAATTCCTAGTTAATGTTGTTATCAGTTTGTCAGCGTAATAGAGTTTCCATGGCAAATCCTAGTAAACTAACCTCTTTGTGTGGGAAAAACTAGAAAACCTTGTCACCGTGAGTAGTCTCATCGGAAAACTCAGCCGCAGGAGGGGAAAACTTAGTCACAAAAGGAATTCGTGTCATGGAAAAAATGAGTCACCGGATGGGAAATTTTTACTCACCAGACGAGTTTCAATGGAAAATACTTGTAAAATAACCTCTTTGTGTGGGAAAAACACGAGAACCTCATCACCTTGACTAGTCTCACGGGAAAACTCAGTCACACGAGGGGAAAACTTAGTCACTATGGAATTAGTGTCATGGGAAAAATGAGTCACCGGATGGGAAAACCTCAGTAAATGGACAAGTTTCAATGGCAAAACCTAATAAAATAACCTCTTTGTGTTGGAATAACTCGAAAACCTAGCCACTGTGAGTAGTCTCATGGGAAAACTCAGCCTCAGGAGGGGGAAACTTAGTCACTTAGGAATTAGTGCCATGGGACTAATGAGTCAACTTATGGGAAAACCTTAGTCACCGAACGATATTCCATGGGAAATCCTAGTAAAATAACCTCTTTGTGTGGGGAAAACTAGAAAACCTTGTCACCGTGAGTAGTCTCATCGGAAAACTCAGCCGCAGGAGGGGGAAACTTAGAGACAAAGGAATTCGTGTCATGGAAAAAATGCGTCACCGGATGGGAAAATTTTACTCACCGGACGAGTTTCAATGGAAAATACTTGTTAAATAACCTCTTTGTGTGGGAAAAACTCGAGAACCTCATTACCTTGACTAGTCTCACGGGAAAACTCAGTCACACGAGGGGGAAACTTAGTCACTAAGGAATTAGTGTCATGGGAAAAATGAGTCACCGGATAGGAAAACCTTAGTCAACGGACAAGTTTCAATGGCAAAACCTAGTAAAATAACCTCTTTGTGTTGGAATAACTTGAAAACCTAGCCACTGTGAGTAGTCTCATGGGAAAAGTCAACCACAGGAAGGGGAAACTTAGTCACTAACGAATTAGTGCCATGGGACTAATGAGTCAACTAATCGGAAAACCTTAGTCACCGAACGAGTTTCCATGGCAAATCCTGGTAAAATAACCTCTTGGTGTGGGAAAAACTATAAAACCTTGTCACTGTGAGTAGCCTCATCGGAAAACTCAGCCGTAGGAGGGGAAAACTTAGACTCAAAGGAATTCGTGTCATGGAAAAAATGCGTCACCGTATGGGAAAATTTTACTCACCGGACGAGTTTCAATGGAAAATACTTGTTAAATAACCTCTTTGTTTGGGAAAACTCGAGAACCTCATCACCTTGACTAGTCTCACGGGAAAACACAGTCACACGAGGGGAAAACTTAGTCACTAAGGAATTAGTGTCATGGGAAAAATGAGTCAGCGGATGGGAAAACCTTAGCGAATGGACTAGTTTCAATGGCAAAACCTAGTAAAATAACCTCTTTGTGTAGGAATAACTCGAAAACCTAGCCATTGTAAGTAGTCTCGTGGGAAAACTCAGCCACATGAGGGGGAAACTAAGTCACTAAGAAATTAGCGCCATGGGACTAATGCGTCAACTAATGGGAAAACATTTGTCACAGAACGAGTTTCCATGGCAAATCCTAGTAAAATAACCTCTTTGTGTAGGAAAAACTAAAAAACCTTGTCACTGTGAGTAGTATCATCGGAAAACTCAGCCGCGGGAGGGGAAAACTTAGACCCAAAGGAATTCGTGTCATGGAAAAAATGAGTCACCGGATGGAAAAATTTTACTCACCGGACGTGTATCAATGGAAAATACTTGTAAAATAACCTCTTTGTGTGGGAAAAACTCGAGAACCTCATCACCTTGACTAGTCTCAAGGGAAACTCAGTCACACGAGGGGAAAACTTAGTCACTATGGAATTAGTGTCATGGGAAAAATGAGTCACCGGTTGGGAAAACCTCAGTATAATAACCTCTTTGTGTTGGAATAACTCGAAAACCTAGCCTCTGTAAGTAGTCTAAGGGAAAACTCAGCCACAGGTGAGGAAATCTTAGTCACAAAGGAATTCGTGTCATGGGACTAATGAGTCACCGGATGGGAAAATGTTTCTCACCGGACGAGTTTCAATGGAAAATACTTGTAAAATAACCTCTTTGTGTGGGAAAAACTCGAGAACCTCGTCAGCTTGACTAGTCTTACGGGAAAACTCTGTCACACGAGGGGAAAACTTATTCACAAAGGAATTAGTGTCATGGGAAAAATGAGTCACCGGATGGGAAAACCTTAGTCAATGGACTAGTTTCAATGGCAAAACCTAGTATAATAACCTCTTTGTGTTGGAATAACTCGAAAACCAAGCCACTGTGAGTAGTCTCATGGGAAAACTCAGCCACAGGAGGGGGAAACTTAGTCACTAAGGAATTAGTGCCATCGGACTAATGAGTCAACCAATGGGAAAACCTTAGTCACCGAACGAGTTTCAATGGCAAATCCTAGTAAAATAACCTCTTTGTGTGGGAAAAACTAGAAAACCTTGTCACTGTGAGTAGTCTCATTGGAAAACTCAGCCGCAGGAGGGGAAAACTTAGACACAAAGGAATTCGTGTCATGGAAAAAATGAGTCACCGGATGGGAAAATTTTACTCACCGGACGAGTTTCAGTGGAAAATACTTGTAAAATAACCTCCTTGTGTGGGAAAAACTCGAGAACCTCATCACCTTGACTAGTCTCACGGGAAAACTCAGTCACATGAGGGGAAAACTTAGTCACTAAGGAATTAGTGTCATGGGAAAAATGAGTCACCGGATGGGAAAACCTTAGTCAATTGACAAGTTTCAATGGCAAAACCTAGTAAAATAACCTCTTTGTGTTGGAATAACTCGAAAACCTAGCCACTGTGTGTAGTCTCATGGGAAAACTCAGCCACAGGAGGGGGAAACTTAGTCACTAAGGAATTAGTGCCATGGGACTAATGAGTCAACTAATGGGAAAACATTAGTCACCGAACGAGTTTCCATGGCAAATTCTAGTAAAATAACCTCTTTGTGTGGGAAAAACTTGAAAACCTTGTCACCGTGAGTAGTCTCATCGCAAAACTCAGCCGCAGGAGGGGAAAACTTAGTCACAAAGGAATTCGTGTCATGGAAAAAAATGAGTCACCAGATGGGAAAATTTTACTCACCGGACGAGTTTCAATGGAAAATACTTGTAAAATAACCTCTTTGTGTGGGAAAAACTCGAGAACCTCATCACCTTGACTAGTCTCACGGGAAAACTCAATCACACGAGGGAAAAAATTAGTCACTAAGGAATTAGTGTCATGGGAAAAATGAGTCACCGGATGGGAAAATCTTAGTCTATGGACAAGTTTCAATGGAAAAACCTAGTAAAATAACCTCTTTGTGTTGGAATAACTCGAAAACCTAGCCACTGTGAGTAGTCTCATGGGAAAGCTCAGCCAAAGGAGGGGGAAACTTAGTCACTAAGGAATTAGTGCCATGGGACTAATGAGTCAACTAATGGGAAAACATTAGTCACCGAACGAGCTTCCATGGCAAATCCTAGTAATGTAACCTCCTTGTGTGGGAAAAACTAGAAAACCTTGTCACCGTGACTAGTCTCATCGGAAAACTCAGCCACAGGTGGGGAAAACTTAGCCACAAAGGAATTCGTGTCATGGAAAAAATGAGTCACCGGATGGGAAAATTTTACTCACCAGACGAGTTTCAATGGAAAATACTTTTAAAATAACCTCTTTGTGTGGGAAAAACTCGAGAATCTCATCACCTTGACTAGTCTCATGGGAAAACTCAGTCACACGAGGGGAAAACTTAGTCACTAAGGAATTAGTGCCATGGGACTAATGAGTCAACTAATGGTAAATCCTTTGTCACCGAACGAGTTTCAATGGCAAATCCTAGTAAAATAACCTCTTTGTGTGGGAAAAACTAGAAAACCTTGTCACTATGAGTAGTCTCATCGGAAAACTCAGCCGAAGGAGGGGAAAACTTAGTCACAAAGGAATTCGTGTCATGGAAAAAATGATTCACCGGATGGGAAAATTTTACTCACCGGACGAGTTTCAATGGAAAATACTTGTAAAATAACCTCTTTGTGTGGGAAAAACTCGAGAACCTCATCACCTTGACTAGTCTCACGGGAAAACCTCATCACTCAGCCGCTGCAGGGGAAAACTTAAACACAAATAGGGTTTGAGGGTGGCTTTATGGTTTTTCTGATCAACTTTTAGCGAATTTTAGGGTTTTCGGCAGATTTCAGGGTTTTCTCGCTGACTACAGTATAGGGTATTTGGACGATTTAAAGGCCCTGTGTGAATTTTTTGGTTTTTCTGTAGACTCTACGCTTTTAGACTTATTTTAGGGGTTTTGGCTTAATATAGGGTTTTAGGCCAGCTTTACGGCTTTTTGATCAACTTTAGGGTTCTCGGCCGATTTCAGGGTTTTTCCGATGTAAGGGCTCTGGGTCAGTTTTATTGTTTTTCTGTAGACACTAGGATTTCAGACTGATTTTAGGGATTTTGGCTTATTATAGGGATTTAGGCTGGTTTTATTGCTTTCGGATCAACATTAGGGCTTTTGGCTGATTTCAGTGTTTTCGGCCGATTTCAGGGTTTTTTCGTTGACTATAGGGTAGGGTATCTGGACGATTTAAGGGCTCTGGGTCAATTTTATGGTTATTCTGTAGACTCTAGGCAATTAGACTGGATTTAGGGTTTTCGGATTATTATGGGATTTTAGGCCAGCTTTATAGCTTTCGGATTAACTTTTGGGGTTTTTGCCGATTTCAGGGTTTTTGGCCGATTTAAGGGTTTTTGGCCGATTTAATAGTTTTTCCGCTCACTATACTATATGGTATTTGGACGATTTAAAGGCTCTGGGTCAATTTTATAGTTTTTCTTTAGACTCTATAGGCTTTTAGACTGATTTTAGGGTTTTCGGCTTATATTAGGGTTTTAGGCCAGCTTTATGGTTTTCTGATCAATTGCTGGGCTTCTGGCCGATTTCAGGGTTTTTCCGATGTTTATAGTATAGGGTATTTGGTCAATTTAAGGGATCTGGGTCAATTTTATTGTTTTTCTGTAGACTCTAATGGCTTTTAGATTGATTTTAGTGTTTTCGGCTTATTATAGTGATTTTAGGCCGGCTTTAGGGCTTTTTGATCAACTTTAGGGCTTTTGGCCGATTTCAGGGTTTTCGGCCGATTTTAGGGTTTTTCCGCTGACAATAATAAAAGGCATTTGAATGATTTAAGGCCTCTAGTCAAATTTATAGCTTTTAGTATACTTTAGGCTTTAAGACTGATTCTAGGGTTTTCGGCTTCTTATAGGGTTTGAGGGCGGCTTTATGGTTTTTCTGATCAACTTTTAGCCAATTTCAGGGTTTTCGGCAGATTTCAGGGTTTTTCCGCTGACTACAGTATAGGGTATTTGGACGATTTAAGGGGTCCGGGTCAATTTTATGGTTTTTCTGTAAACTCTAGGCTATTAGACTGATTTTAGGGTTTTCGTCTTATTATAGGGTTTTAGGCCGGCTTGAGGGCTTTCTTTTCAAATTTAGGGCATTTTGCAGATTATAGCATTTTCGGCTGATTTCACGGTTTTCGGCCAAGTTAAGATTTTTTCCACGGACTATAGTATATGTTATTTGGATGATTTAAGGGCTCTGTTTCAATTTTTTGGTTTTTCTGTTGACTCTACGCGTTTAGACTTATTTCAGGGTTTTTGGCTTAATATAGGGTTTTAGGCTAGCTTTAGGGCTTTCTGATCAACTTTAGGGTTCTCGGCCGATTTCGGTTTTTCCGATGTAAGGGCTCTGGGTCAGTTTTATTGTTTTTATGTAGACTCTCGGATTTCAGACTGATTTTAGGGATTTTGGCTTATTATAGGGATTTAGGCTGGTTTTAGGGCTTTCGGATCAACATTAGGGCTTTTGGCTGATTTTAGTGTTTTCGGCCGATTTCAGGGTTTTTTCGTTGACTATATAGTATAGGGTATCTGGACGATTTAAGGGCTCTGGGTCAATTTTATGGTTATTCTGTAGACTCTAGGCTTTTAGACTGGATTTAGGGTTTTCGGCTTATTATGGGGTTTTAGGCCAACTTTAAAGCTTTCGGATTAACTTTTGGTGTTTTTGCCGATTTCAGGGTTTTTGGCCGATTTCAGGGTTTTTGGCCGATTTAAGGGTTTTTGGCTGATTTCAGAGTTTTTCCGCTTACTATAGTATATGGTATTTGGACGATTTAAGGGCTCTGGGTCAATTTTATAGTTTTTCCGTAGACTCTATAGGCTTTTAGACTGATTTAGGGTTTTCGGCTTATTATAGGGTTTTAGGCCAGCTTTATGGCTTTCTGATCAATTTTTGGGCTTCTGGCCGATTTCAGGGTTTTTCCGATGTTTATAGTATAGGGTATTTGGTCAGCTTTATTGATCTGGGTCAATTTTATTGTTTTTCTGTAGACTCTAATGGCTTTTAGATTGATTTTAGAGTTTTCAGCTTATCATAGGGATTTTAGGCCGGCTTTAGGCCTTTTTGATCAACTGTTAGCCAATTTCCGCTGACAATAATAAAGGGAATTTGAATGATTTAAGGCATCTGGTCAAATTTATAGTTTTTCCGTAGACTCTAGGCTTTAAGACTGATTCTAGGGTTTTCGGCTTATTATAGGGTTTGAGGGCGGCTTTATTGTTTTTCTGATCAACTTTTAGCCAATTTCAGGGTTTTCGGCAGATTTCAGGGTTTTTTCGTTGACTATAGTATAGGGTATCATAACTATTTAAGGGCTCTGGGTCAATTTTATGGTTATTCTGTCGACTCTAGGCTTTTAGACTGGATTTAGGGTTTTCGGCTTATTATGGGGTTTAAGGCCAACTTTAAAGCTTTCGGATCAACTTTAGGGCATTTGGCAGATTACAGCATTTTCGGCTGATTTCAGGGTTTTCGGCCGATTTCAGATTTTTTCCGCTGACTGTAGTATATGTTATTTGGACGATTTAAGGGCCGTGTGTCAATTTTTTTGGTTTTTCTGTAGACTCTACGCTTTTAGACTTATTTTAGGGTTTTTGGCTTAATATAGGGTTTTAGGCCAGCTTTAGGGCTTTCTGATCAACTTTAGGGTTCTCAGCCGATTTCAGGATTTTTCCGATGTAAGGGCTCTGGGTCAGTTTTATTGTTTTTCTGTAGACTCTAGGATTTTAAACTGATTTTAGGGATTTTGGCTTATTATAAGGATTTAGGCTGGTTTTATGGCTTTCGGATCAACATTAGGGGTTTTGGCTGATTTCAATGTTTTCGGCCGATTTCAGGGTTTTTTCGTTGACTATAGTATAGGGTATCATGACGATTTAAGGGCTCTGGGTCAATTTTATGGTTATTCTGTCGACTCTAGGCAATTAGACTGGATTTAGGGTTTTCGGCTTATTATGGGATTTTAGGCCAGCTTTATAGCTTTCGGATTAACTTTTGGGGTTTTTGCCGATTTCAGGGTTTTTGGCCGATTTCAGGGTTTTGGGCCGATTTAAGGGTTTTTCCGTTCACTATAGTATATGGTATTTGGACGATTTAAGGGCTTTGGGTCAATTTTATAGTTTTTCTGTAGACTCTATAGGCTTTTAGACTGATTTTAGGGTTTTCGGCTTATTATAGGGTTTTTGGCCAGCTTTATGGCTTTCTGATCAATTTTTCGGCTTCTGGCCGATTTCAGGGTTTTTTCGATGTTTATAGTATAGGGTATTTGGTCAATTTAAGTGATCTAGGTCAATTTTATTGTTTTTCTGTAGACCCTAATAGCTTTTAGATTGATTTTAGTGTTTTCTGCTTAATATAGGGATTTTAGGCCGGCTTTTGGGCTTTTTGATCCATTTTTTGGCTTTTGGCCGATTTCAGGGTTTTTCCGTTGTAAGGGCTCTGGGTCAGTTTTATTGTTTTTCTGTAGACTCTAGGATTTTAGACTGATCTTAGGGATTTTCGCTTATTATGGGGATATAGGCGGGTTTTATGGCTTTCGGATCAACATTAGGCTTTTGGCTGATTTCAATGTTTTCGGCCGATTTCAGGGTTTTTTCGTTGACTATTAGACTGGATTTAGGGTTTTAGGCTTATTATGGGGTTCTAGGCCAGCTTTAAAGCTTTCGGATTAACTTTTGGGGTTGTGGCCGATTTCAGGGTTTTTGGCCGATTTCAGGGTTTTTGGCCGATTTAAGGGTTTTCGGCTGATTTCAGAGTTTTTCCGCTCACTATAGTATATGGTATTTGGACGATTTAAGGGCTCGGGGTCAATTTTATAGTTTTTCTGTAGACTCTATAGGCTTTTAGACTGATTTTAGGGTTTTCGGCTTGTTATAGGGTTTTACGCCAACTTTATGTCTTTCAGATCAATTTTTGGGCTTCTGGCTGATTTCAGGGTTTTTCCGATGTTTATAGTATAGGGTATTTGGTCAATTTAAGGGATTTGGGTCAATTTTATTGTTTTTCTGTAGACTCAAATGGCTTTTAGATTGATTTTAGTGTTTTCGGCTTATTAAAGGGATTTTAGGCCGGCTTTAAGGCTTTTTGATCAACTTTAGGGCTTTTGGCCGATTTCAGGGTTTTCGGCTGAAATTAGGGTTTTTCCGCCGGCAATAATAAAGGGCATTTGAATGATTTAAGGCCTCTGGTCAAATTTATAGGTTTTTCGTAGACTCTAGGCTTTAAGACTGATTCTAGGGTTTTCGGCTCATTATAGGGTTTGAGGGAGGCTTTATGGTTTTTCTGATCAACTTTTAGCCAATTTCAGGGTTTTCGGCAGATTTTAGGGTTTTCGGCAGATTTCAGGGTTTTTCCGCTGACTACAGTATAGGGGATTTGGAGATTTAAGGGGCTCCGAGTCAATTTTATGGTTTTTCTGTAAACTCTACGCTTTTAGACTGATTTTAGGGTTTTCGTCTTATTATAGGGTTTTAGGTCGCCTTTAGGTCTTTCTAATCAACTTTAGGGCATTTGGCAGATTACATCATTCTCGGCTGATTTCAGGGTTTTCGGCCAATTTCAGATTTTTTCCGCTGACTATAGTATATGTTATTTGGACGATTTAAGGGCTCTGTGTCAATTTTTTGGTTTTTCTGTAGACTATACGCTTATAGACTTATTTAGGGTTTTTGGCTTAATATAGGGTTTTAGGCCAACTTTAGGGCTTTCTTATCAACTTTAGGGTTCTCGGCCGATTTCAGGGTTTTTCCGATGTAAGGGCTCTGGGTCAGTTTTATTGTTTTTCTGTAGACTCTAGGATTTCAGACTGATTATAGGGATTTTGGCTTATTATAGGGATTTAGGCTGGTTTTATGGCTTTCGCATCAAAATTAGGGCTTTTGACTGATTTCACTGTTTATGCCGATTTCAGTGTTTTTTCGTTGCCTCTAGGCTTTTAGACTGGATTTAGGGTTTTCGGCTAATTATGGGGTTTTAGGCCAGCTTTAAAGCTTTCGGATTAACTTTTGGGGTTTTTGCCGATTTCAGGGTTTTTGGCCGATTACAGGGTTTTTGGCCGATTTAAGGGTTTTTGGCTGATTTCAGAGTTTTTCCGCTCACTATAGTATTTGGAATTTGGACGGTTTAAGGGCTCTGGGTCAATTTTAAAGTTTTTATGTAGACTCTACAGGCTTTTAGACTGATTTTAGGGTTTTCGGCTTATTATTGGGTTCTCGGCCAGCTTTATGGCCTTCTGATAAATTTTTGGGCTTCTGACCGATTTCAAGGTTTTTCCAATGTTTATAGTATAGGGTATTTGGTCAATTTAAGGGATCTGGGTCAATTTTATTGTTTTTCTATAGACTCTAATGGCTTTTAGATTGATTTTAGTGTTTTCGGCTTATTATAGAGATTTTAGGCCGTCTTTAGGGCTTTTTGATCAAATTTAGGGCTTTTGGCCAATTTCAGGGTTTTCGGCCGATTTTAGGGTTTTCCCGCTGACAATAATAAAGGGCATTTGAATGATTTAAGGCCTCCGGTAAAATTTATAGTTTTTCCGTAGACTCTAGGCTTTAAGACTGATTCTAGGGTTTTCTGCTTATTATAGGGTTTGACGGCGGCTTTATGGTTTTTCTGATCAGCTTTTAGCCAATTTCACGGTTTTCAGCAGATTTCAGGGTTTTTCCGCTGACTATAGTATAGGGTATTTGGACGATTTAAGGGCTCCGGGTCGATTTTATGGTTTTTCTGTAAACTCTAGGCTTTTACACTGATTTTAGGGTTTTTGTCTGATTATAGGGTTTTAGGCCGGCTTTCGGGCTTTCTGATCAACTTTAAGGCATTTGGCAGATTACAGCATTTTCGGCTGATTTCAGGGTTTTCGGCCTATTTCAGATTTTATCTGCTGGCTATAGTATATGTTATTAGGTCGATTTTATCCGCTGGCTATAGTATATGTCGTTGACTCTACGCTTTTAGACATATTTTAGGGTTTTTGGCTTAATATTGGGTTTTAGGCCAGCTTTAGGGCTTTCTGATCAACTTTAGGGTTCTCGGTCGATTTCAGGGTTTTTCCGATGTAAGGGCTCTGGGTCAGTTTTATTGTTTTTCTGTAGGCTGTAGGATTTTAGATTGATTTTAGGGATTTTGGCTTATTATAGGGATTTAGGCTGGTTTTATGGCTTTCGGATCAACATTAGGGCTTTTGACTGATTTCAGTGTTTTCGGCCAATTTCAGGGTTTTTTCATTGACTATAGTATAGGGTATCTGGACTATTTAAGGGCTCTAGGTCAATTTTATGGTTATTCTGTAGACTCTAGTCTTTTAGATTGGATTTAGGGTTTTCGGCTTATTATGGGGTTTTAGGCCAGCTTTAAAGCTTTCGGATTAACTTTTGGGGTTTTTGCCGATTTCAGGGTTTTTGGCCGATTTCAGGGTTTTGGGCCGATTTAAGGGTTTTCGGCTGATTTCAGTGTTTTTCCGCTCACTATAGTATATGGTATTTGGACGATTTAAGGGCTCGGGGTCAATTTTATAGTTTTTCTGTAGACTCTACAGGCTTTTAGACTGGTTTTAGGGTTTTCGGCTTATTATAGGGTTTTAGGCCAGCTTTATGGCTTTTTGATCAATTTTTGGGCTTCTGGCCGATTTCTGGGTTTCTCCGAAGTTTATAGTAAAGGGTATTTGGTCAATTTAAGGGATCTGGGTCAATTTTATTGTTTTTCTGTAGACTCTAATGGCATTTAGATTGATTTTAGTGTTTTCGGCCGATTTTAGATTTTTTCCGCTGACTATAGTATATGTTATTTGGACGATTTAAGGGCTCTGTGTCAATTTTTTGGGTTTTCTGTAGACTCTATGCTTTTAGACTTGTTTTCGGGTTTTTTTGCTTAATATATGGTTTTAGGCCAGCTTTAGGGCTTTCTGATCAACTTAAGGGTTCTGGGCCGATTTCAGGGTTTTTCCGTTGTAAGTGCTCTGGGTCAGTTTTATTGTTTTTCTGTAGACTGTAATGGCTTTTAGATTGATTTTGGTGTTTTCGGCTTATTATAGGGATTTTAGGCCGGCTTTAGGGCTTTTTGATCAACTTAAGGAATTTTGGCCGATTTCAGGGTTTTCGGACAATTTTAGGGTTTTTACACTGACAATAATAAAGGGAATTTGAATGATTTAAGGCCTCTGGTCAAATTTATAGTTTTTCCGTAGACTCTAGGCTTTAAGACTGATTCTAAGGTTTTCGGCTTATTATAGGGTATCAGGGCGGCTTTATGGTTTTTCTGATCAACTTTTAGCCAATTTCAGGGTTTTTCCGCTGACTACAATATAGGCTTTTAGACTAATATTAGGGTCTTCGTCTTATTATGGGGTTTTAGGCCGGCTTTCGGGCTTTCTGATCAACTTTAGGGCATTTGGCAGATTACAGCATTTTCGGCTGATTTCAGGGTTTTCGGCCGATTTCAGATTTTTTCCGTTGACTATAGTATATGTTATTTGGACGATTTAAGGGCTTTGTGTCAATATTTTGGTTTTTCAGTAGACTCTACGCTTTTAGACTTATTTTAGGGTTTTTGGCTTAATATAGGGTTTTAGGCTAGCTTTAGGGCTTTCTAATCAACTTTAGGGTTCTCGGCCGATTTCAGGGTTTTTTTGATGTAAGGGCTCTGGGTCAGTTTTATTGTTTTTCTGTAGACTCTAGGATTTCTGACTGATTTTAGGGATTTTGGCTTATTATAGGGATTTAGGCTGGTTTTATGGCTTTCGTACCAACATTAAGGCTTTTGGCTGATTTCAGTGTTTTCAGCCGATTTCAGGGTTTTTTCGTTGACTATAGTATAGGGTATCTGGACGATTTAAGGGCTCTGGGTCAATTTTTATGGTTAATGTGGGGTTTTAGGCCATCTTTAAAGCTTTCGGATTAACTTTTGGGGTTTTTGCCGATTTCAGAGTTTTTGGCCGATTTCAGGGTTTTTGGCCTGTTTAAGGGTTTTCGGCTGATTTCAGAGTTTTTCCGCTCACTATATTATATGGTATTTGGACGATT
The DNA here is from genome assembly GCA_030819835.1 of Acmispon strigosus. NCBI lineage: Eukaryota > Viridiplantae > Streptophyta > Magnoliopsida > Fabales > Fabaceae > Acmispon > Acmispon strigosus. The sequence continues at coordinate 17,249,086 of JAUAMA010000004.1, read as the reverse complement.
TAAGGGATCTTGGTCAATTTTATAGTTTTTCTGTAGACTCTATAGGCTTTTAGACTGATTTTAGGGTTTTCGGCTTATTATAGGGTTTTAGGCCAGCTTTATGGCTTTCTGATCAATTTTTGGGCTTCTGGCCGATTTCAGGGTCTTCTCGATGTTTATAGTATAGGGTATTTGGTCAATTTAAGGGATCTGGATCAATTTTATTGTTTTTCTGTAGACTCTAATGGCTTTTAGATTGATTTTAGTGTTTCCGGCTTATTATAGGGATTTTAGGCCGGCTTTCGGGCTTTTTGATCAACTTTAGGGCTTTTGACCGATTACAGGGTTTTCGACCGATTTTAGGGTTTTTTCGTTGATAATAATAAAGGGCATTTGAATGATTTAAGGCCTCTGGTCAAATATTTAGGTTTTCTGTAGACTCTAGGCTTTAAGTCTGATTCTCGGGTTTACGGCTTATTATAGGGTTTGAGGGCGGCTTTATGGTTTTTCTGATCAACTTTTAGCCAATTTCAGGATTTTTGGCAGATTTCAAGGTTTTTCCGCTAACTACATTATTGGGTATTTGGACGATTTAAGGGGCTCCGGGTCAATTTTAAGGTTTTTCTGTAACTCTAGGCTTTTAGACTGATTTTAGGGTTTTCGTCTTATTATAGGGTTTTAGGCCGGCTTTAGGGCTTTCTAATCAACTTTAGGGCATTTGGCAGATTACAGCATTTTCGGCTGATTTCAGGGTTTTCGGCCGATTTCTGATTTTTTCCGCTGACTATAGTATATGTTATTTGGACGATTTAAGGGCTCTGTGTCAATTTTATGGTTTTTCTGTAGACTCTATGCTTTTAGACTTGTTTTAGAGTTTTTGGCTTAATATAGGGTTTTAGGCCAGCTTTAGGGCTTTCTGATCAACTTTAGGGTTCTCGGCCGATTTCAGGGTTTTTCCGATGTAAGGGCTCTGGGTTAGTTTTATTGTTTTTCTGTAGACTCTAGGATTTCAGACTCATTTTAGGGATTTTGGCTTATTATAGGGATTTAGACTGGTTTTATGGCTTTCGGATCAACATTAGGGCTTTTGGCTGATTTCAGTGTATTCGGCCGATTTCAGGGTTTTTTCGTGGACGATTTAAGGGCTCTGGGTCAATTTTATGGTTATTCTGTAGATTCTAGGCTTTTAGCCTGGATTTACGGTTTTTGGCTTATTATGGGGTTTTAGGCCACCTTTAAAGCTTTCGGATTAACTTTTGGGGTTTTTACCGATTTTAGGGTTTTTGACTTCTTTCAGGGTTTTTGGCCGATTTAAGGGTTTTCGGCTGATTTCAGAGTTTTTCCGCTCACTGTAGTATATGGTATTTGGACGATTTAAGGGCTCTGTGTCCATTTTATAGTTTTGCTGTAGACTCTACAGGCTTTTAGACCGAGTTTAGGGTTTTTCAGCTTATTATAGGGTTTTAGGCCAGCTTTATGGCTTTCTTATCAATTTTTGGGCTTCGGGCCGATTTCTGGGTTTTTCCGATGTTTATAGTATCGGGTATTTGGTCAATTTAAGGGATCTGGGTCAAATTTATTATTTTTCTGTAGACTCTAATGGCTTTTAGATTGATTTTAGTGTTTTCGGCTTAATATAGGGATTTTAGGCCGGCTTTAGGGCTCTTTTTATCAACTTTAGCGCTTTTGGCCGATTTCAAGGTTGTCGTCCGATTTTAGGGTTTTAGCGCTGACAATAATAAAGGGCATTTGAATGATTTAAGGCCCCTGGTCAAATTTATAGTTTTTCTGTAGACTCAAGGCTTTAAGACTGATTCTAGGGTTTTCGGCTTATTATTGGGTTTGAGGGCGGCTTTATGGTTTTTCTGATCAACATTTAGCCAATTTCAGGGTTTTCGGCAGATTTCCGGGTTTTTCCGCTGACTACAGTATAGGGTATTTGAAAGATTTAAGGGCTCCGGGTCAAATTTATGGTTTTTCTATAAACTCTAGGCTTTTATACTGATTTTAGGGTTTTCGTCTTATTATGGAGTTTTAGGCCGGCTTTAGGGCTTTCTGATCAACTTTAGGGCATTTGGCAGATTACAGCATTTTCGGTTGATTTCAGGGTTTTCGGCCGATTTCAAATTTTTTCCGCTGACTATAGTATATGTTATTTGGACGATTTAAGGGCTCTATGTCAATTTTATGGTTTTTCTGTAGACTCTACGCTTTTAGACTTGTTTTAGGGTTTTTGGCTTCATATAGGGTTTTAGGGCAGCTTTAGGGCTTTCTGATCAACTTTAGGGTTCTCGGCCGATTTCAGGGTTTTTTCGATGTAAGGGCTCTGGGTTAGTTTTATTGTTTTTCTGTAGATTCTAGGATTTCAGACTCATTTTAGGGATTTTGGCTTATTATAGGGATTTAGACTGGTTTATGGCTTTCGGATCAACATTAGGGCTTTTGGCTGATTTCAGTGTTGTCGACCGATTTCAGGGTTTTTTCGTTGACCATTGTTTAGGGTATCTGGACGATTTAAGGGCTCTCGGTCAATTTTATGGTTATTCTATAGATTCTAGGCTTTTAGACTGGATTTAGGGTTTTCGGCTTATTATGGGGTTTTAGGCCACCTTTAAAGCTTTCGGATTAACTTTTGGGGTTTTTACCGATTTCAGGGTTTTTGACTTATTTCAGGGTTTTTGGCCGATTTAAGGGTTTTCGGCTGATTTCAGAGTTTTTCCGCTCACTGTAGTATATGGTATTTGGACGATTTAAGGGCTCTGTGTCCATTTTATAGTTTTTCGGTAGACTCTACAGGCTTTTAGACCGAGTTTAGGATTTTTCGGCTTATTATAGGGTTTTAGGCCAGCTTTATGGCTTTCTAATCAATTTTAGGGCTTCTCGCCGATTTCTGGGTTTTTCCGATGTTTATAGTATAGGGTATCTGGTCAATTTAAGGGATCTGGGTCAAATTTATTGTTTTTCTGTAGTCTCTAATGGCATTTAGATAGATTTTAGTGTTTTCGGCTTAATATAGGGATTTTAGGCCGGCTTTAGGGCTTTTTTAGCAACTTTAGGGCTTTCGGCAGATTTCAGTGTTTTAGTGTAATGGGACTAATGAGTCAACTAATGAAAAAACCTTAGTCACCGAACGAGTTTCCATGGCAAATCCTAGTAAAATAACCTCTTTGTGTGATAAAAACTAGAAAACCTTGTCACTGTGAGTATTCTCATCGGAAAACTCAGTCGCAGGAGGGGAAGACTTAGTCACAAAGGAATTCGTGTCATGGAAAAAATGAGTCACCGGATGGGAAAATTTTACTCACCGGACGAGTTTCAATGGAAAATACTCGTAAAATAACCTTTTTGTGTGGGAAAAACTCGAGAACCTCATCACCTTGACTAGTCTCACGGGAAAACTCAGTCACACGAGGGGAAAGCTTAGTCACTAAGGAATTAGTGTCAAGGGAAAAATGAGTCACCGGATGGGAAAACCTTAGTCAATGGACTAGTTTCAAAGGCAAAAACTAGTAAAATAACCTCTTTGTGCTGGAAAAACTCGAAAACTCAGCCACTGTGAGTAGTCTCATGGGAAAACTCAGCCAAAGGAGGGGGAAACTTAGTCACTAAGGAATTAGTGCCATGGGACTAATGAGTCAATTAATGGCAAAACCTTAGTCACCGAACGAGTTTCCATGGCAAATCCTTGTAAAATAACCTCTTTGTGTGGGAAAAACTAGAAAACCATGTCACTATGAGTAGTCTCATCGAAAAACTCAGTCGCAGGAGGGGAAGACTTAGTCACAAAGGAATTCGTGTAATGGAAAAAATGAGTCACCGGATGGGAAATTTTACTCACCGGACGAGTTTCAATGGAATATACTTGTAAAAATAACCTCTTTGTGTGGGAAAAACTCGAGAACCTCATCACCTTGACTAGTCTCACGGGAAAACTCAGTCACACGAGGGGAAAACTTAGTCACTAAGGAATTAGGGTCATGGGAAAAATGAGTCACCGGATTCGAAAACCTTAGTCAATGGACTAGTTTCAATGGCAAAACCTAGTAAAATAACCTCTTTGTGTTGGAATAACTCGAAAACCCAGCCACTGTGACTAGTGATGAGTGGATTTTATATGATGTTTTTAGGCTATTTTTAGTCTTTTTATTTTATTATTTTTGAGTCTCATGTAGGTTTTTTTTATTGTTTTTATGTAGATTTTATATTTATTTTGCATTTTGCATGTAGATTAGATTTTATTAGATTTTCTAGTTTTATTTTATATTTTTAGGAATTTTTCTAGTTATTTTGTATTTTTAGAAAAAGCTGGTTTAGTTATCATTTTTGTCCAGGGACCAATGTGTAAAGTTTCAGGAAGTCAGGGACCAAATTGTAAAAGTTCAAGAGTGGAGGACTTAAAGTGGAGATTGAGAGAATATGAGGGCTTGAATTGTAGTGCTAACCAAGGGAGGACCAAAGTGAAAAAGAAGAATATGAAGAATCACTCTCTAATTTAGCACATGGAAAAAATGTTTAAAGAATTGATGTTAGTGGAGGAAGGGTTTCAGAATTGATCAAGGCTGGTTAGTGGCTTTTTATGGCCATCAAAACCCACTACCATGAATGAAGAAGGAAGGAAAATCTTGAAGATGAAGAAGCAGCGTCCCAGCGCTCAAGCGTTGGGATCCCAGCGCTCCAGCGCTGGGGTTCTGACTAGATGATGAGTCAGATGTTGACCCAGCGCCCAAGCGTTGGAAAGCCAGCGCTCAAGCGCTGGGCCTCGGACAGAAAGTGGATTTTTAATGCATCCTAGCGCCCATGCGTTGGGAATACCAGCGCTCAAGCGCTGGAGGCTGGAATTTTACTATAAATAGGACCCTTTTCTTCACTTGTAAGACACACCTTCATAGAATACAACAAGTATTCTCTCTTTCTCCCTCAAAGATCATTGTTCCTAGGAATTGTGGGAAGCCAAACTTGAGCTCCTATCCAGGGTAATTCAATGATTCTTTTAGCCATGCTTGGCTAAATTATTCTTTAAGTTTTTGGGTTGTTTTAGTTTATAATACATGTTCTAGTCTTTTTCTACATTTCTGAATTTTATTTCCATTCATGTTTTATTACCTTATGCTTTATTTCTATCTTGTGGATCCCAAGAGGTTTTGCTTATTACTTATTACATAAGGCCATTTGGTGAGTAGTAAGGGAACTAGGTAATAAAAAAGGTTATAAGTATACTTCGCTAAGGAATTAGGAAGGACGTAACTTTATGTTGGCCTGAATATCTTCTTCATCTTCTTCTTTAGTTAACTAGGTGCCAAGGAATTGGGTTTAGTAATTAAAAAGAAAGATCTACAATGCTTAAGGAATTAACTTGTAGTTACACTAGGCTATAGCATCATGATAATGGTTTTATAATTCAGGAATTTAGTAGGAAATTTCTAGCATGTTTTTATAGACTATGTAAACCAACCCAAGAGCTTAATGTTCATCATCTCTTTATTCTATTATTTTATGCTATTGTTTCTTTCTAGTTCTCAAACCAACAACAAATATTCATCTTTTATTTTTCTGTTTTAGTACTAAATTTTATAATAATAAGAACACCTATCCCGTGGGTTCGATCTTTTTATATTACGCGATAGTAAATTGTACACTTGCAATTTCATTATCAACTAGTCTCATGGGGAAACTCAGCCACAGGAGGGGGGAACTTAGTCACTAAGGAATTAATGCCATAGGACTAATGAGTCAACGAATGGGAAAACCTTAGTCACCGAACGAGTTTCCAAGGCAAATCCTAGTAACATCACCTCTTTGTGTGGGAAAAACTAGAAAACCTTGTCACTGAGAGTAGTCTCATCAGAAAACTCAGTCGTAGGAGGGGAAGACTTAGTCACAAAGGAATTCGTGTCATGGAAAAAATGAGTCACCGGATAGGAAAATTTTACTCACGGGACGAGTTTCAATGGAAATTACTTGTAAAATAACCTCTTTGTGTGGGAAAAACTCGAGAACCTCATCACCTTGAATTGTCTCACGTGAAAACTCAGTCCCAAGAGGGGAAAACTTAGTCACTAAGGAATTAGTGTCATGGGAAAAATGATTCACCGGATAGGAAAACCTTAGTCAATGGACTAGTTTCAATGGCAAAACCTAGTAAAATAACCTCTTTGTGTTGGAAAAACTCGAAAACCCAGCAACTGTGAGTAGTCTCATGGGAAAACTCAGCCACAGGAGGGGGAACCTTAGTCAGTAAGGAATTAGTACCATGGGACTAATGAGTCAACTAATGGGAAAACCTAAGTCACTGAACGAGTTTCCATGGAAAATCCTAGTAAAATAACCTCTTTGTATGGGAAAAACTAGAAAACCTTGTCACTGTGAGTAGTCTCATCGGGAAACTCAGTCGCAGGAGGGGAAGACTTAATCACAAAGGAATTCGTGTCATGGAAAAAATGAGTCACCTGATGGGAAAATTTTACTCACCGGACGAGTTTCAATGGAAAATACTTGTAAAATAACCTCTTTGTGTGGGAAAAACTCGAGAACCTCATCAACTTGACTAGTCTCACGTGAAAACTCAGTCACACGAGGGGAAAACTTAGTCATAAAGGAATTAGTGTCACGAGAAACATGAGTCACCGGATCGGAAAATCTTAGTCAATGAACTAGTTTCAATGGCAAAACCTAGTAAAATAACCTCTTTGTGTTGGAATAACTCGAAAACCTGTCCACCGTGAGTAGTCTCTTAGGGAAACTAAGCCACGGGAGGGGGAAACTTAGTCACTAAGGAATTGGTGCCATGGGACTAATGAGTCAACTAATGGTAAAACCGTAGTCACCGAACGAGTTTCCATGGCAAATCCTAGTAAAATAACCTCTTTGTGTGGGAAAAACTAGAAAACCTTGCCACTGTAAGTAGTCTCATCGGAAAACTCAGTCGCAGGAGGGGAAAACTTAGTCATAAAGGAATTCGTTTCATGGGATAGGAAAATTTTACTCACCAGACGAGTTTCAATGGAAAATACTTGTAAAATAACCTCTTTGTATGGGAAAAACTCGAGAACCTCATCACCTTGACTAGTCTCACGGGAAAACTCAGTCACATGAGGGGAAAACTTAGTCACTAAGGAATTAGTGTCATGGGAAAAATGAGTCACCGGATGGGAAAACCTTAGTCAATGGACTAGTTTCAATGGCAAAACCTAGTTAAATAACCTCTTTGTGTTGGAATAACTCGAAAACCTGGCCACTGTCAGTAGTCTCATGGGAAATGTCAGCCACAGGAGCGGGAAACATAGTCACTAAGGAATAAGTGCCACGGGACTAATGAGTCAACTAATAGGAAAACCTTAGTCGCCGAACGATTTTCCATGGCAAATCCTAGTAAAATAACCTCTTTGTGTGGGAAAAACTAGAAAACCTTGTCACTGTGAGTAGTCTCATCGGAAAACTAAGCCGCAGAAGGGGAAGTCTTAGTCACAAAGGAATTCGTCTCATGGAAAAAATGAGTCACCGGATGGGAAAATTTTACTCACCAGAAGAGTTTCAACGTAAAATAACCTCTTTGTTAGGAAAAACGCGAGAACCTCATCACCTTAACTAGTCTCACGTGAAAACTCAGTCACACGAGGGGAAAACTTAGTCACTAAGGAATTAGTGTCATGGGAAAAATGAGTCACCGGATGGGAAAACCTTAGTCAATGGACTAGTTTCAATGGCAAAACCTAGTAAAATAACCTCTTTGTGTTGGAAAAACTCGAAAACCCAGCCACCGTGAGTAGTCTCATGGGAAAACTCAGCCACAGGAGGGGGAAACTTAGTCACTAAGGAATTAGTGCCATGGGACTAATGAATCAACTAATGCGAAAACATTAGTCATCGAACGAGTTTCCATGGCAAATCCTAGTAAAATAACCTCTTTGTGTGGGAAAAACTAGAAAACCTTGTCACTGTGAGTAGTCTCATCGGAAAACTCAGTCGCAGGAGGGGAAGACTTAGTCACAAAGGAATTCGTGTCTTGGAAAAAATGAGTCACCGGATGGGAAAAGTTTACTCACCGGACGAGTTTCAACGGAAAATACATGTAAAATAACCTCTTTGTGTGGGAAAAACTCGAGAACCTCATCACCTTGACTAGTCTCACGTGAAAACTCTGTCACATGAGGGGAAAACTTAGTCACTAAGGAATTAGTGTCATGTTATAAATGAGTCACCGGATGGGAAAACCTTAGTCAATGGACTAGTTTCAATGGCAAAACCTAGTAAAATAACCTCTTTGTGTTGGAATAACTCGAAAACCTGTCCACTGTGAGTAGTCTCATGGGAAAACTCAGCCACGGGAGGGGGAAACTTAGTCACTAAGGAATTGGTTCCATGGGACTAATGGGTCAACTAATGTGAAAACCGTAGTCACCGAACGAGTGTCCATGGCAAATCCGAGTAAAATAACCTCTTTGTGTGGGAAAAACAAGAAAACCTTGTCAGTGTAAGTAGTTTCATCGGAAAACTCAGTCGCAGGAGGGGAAAACTTAGTCATAAAGGAATTCGTGTCATGGAAAAAATGAGTCACCGGATAGGAAAATGTTACTCACCGGACGAGTTTCAATGGAAAATCCTTGTAAAATAACTTCTTTGTGTGGGAAAAACTCGAGAACCTCATTACCTTGACTAGTCTCACAGGAAAACTCTGTCACATGAGGGGAAAACTTAGTCACTAAGGAATTAGTGTCATGGGAAAAATGAGTCACCGGATGAGAAAACCTTAGTCAATGGACTAGTTTCAATGGCAAAACCTAGTAAAATAACCTCTTTGTGTTGGAAAAACTCAAAAACCCAGCCACTGTGAGTAGTCTGATGGGAAAACTCAGCCACAGGAGGGGGAAACTTAGTCAGTAAGGAATTAGTGCCATGGGACTGATGAGTCAACTAATGGGAAAACCTTAGTCACCGAACGAGTTTCGAGGGCAAATCCTAGTAAAATAACCTCTTTGTGTGGGAAAAACTAGAAAACCTTGTTACTGTGAGTAGTCTCATAGTAAAACTCAGTCGCAGGAGGGGAAGACTTAGTCACAAAGGAATTCGTGTCATGGAAAAACTGAGTCACCGGATGGGAAAATTTTACTCACCGGACGAGTTTCAAAGGAAAATACTTGTAAAATAACCTCTTTGTGTGGGAAAAGCTCGAGAACCTCATCACCTTGACTAGTCTCACGTGAAAACTCAGTCACACGAGGGGAAAACTTAATCACTAAGGAATTAATGTCATGGGAAAAATGAGTCACCGGATAGGAAATCCTTAGTCAATGGACTAGTTTCAATGGCAAAACCTAGTAAAATAACTTCTTTGTGTTGGAAAAACTCGAAAACCCAGCCACTGTGAGTAGTCTCATTGGAAAACTCAGCCACAAGAGAGGGAACCTTAGTCAGTAAGGAATTAGTGCCATGGGGATAATGAGTCAACTAATGGGAAAACCTTAGTCACCAAACGAGTTTCCATGGCAAATCCAAGTAAAATAACCTCTTTGTATGGGAAAAACTAGAAATCCTTGTCACCGTGAGTAGTCTCATCGGAAAACTCAGTCGCAAGAGGGGAAGACTTAATCACAAAGGGATTCGTGTCATGGAAAAAATGAGTCACCGGATGGAAAACTTTTACTCACCGGACGAGTTTCAATGGAAAATACTTGTAAATAACCTCTTTGTGTGGGCAAAACTCGAGAACCTCATCACCTTGACTAGTCTCACGTGAAAACTCAGTCACACGAGGGGAAAACTTAGTCATAAAGGAATTAGTGTCATGGGAAAAATGAGTCACCGGATGGGAAAATCTTAGTCAATGAACTAATTTCAATGGCAAAACCTAGTAAAATAACCGCTTTGTTTTGGAATAACTCGAAAACCTGTCCACTTTGAGTAGTCTCATGGGAAAAACTCAGCCACGGGAAGGGGAAACTTAGTCACTTAGGAATTGGTGCCATGGGACTAATGAGTCAACTAATGGTAAAACCGTAGTCACCGAATGAGTTTCCATGGCAAATCCTAGTAAACTTAACCTCTTTGTGAGGGAAAAACTAGAAAACCTTGCCACTGTAAGTAGTCTCATTGGAAAACTCAGTCGCAGGAGGGGAAAACTTAGTCATAAAGGAATTCGTGTCATGGAAAAAATGAGTCAATGGAAAATACTTGTAAAATAACCTCTTTGTGTGGGAAAAACTCGAGAACCTCATCACCTGGACTAGTCTCATGGGAAAACTCAGTCACATGAGGGGAAAACTTAGTCTCTGACGAATTAGTGTCATGGGAAAAATGAGTCACCGGATGGGAAAACCTTAGTCAATGGACTAGTTTCAATGGAAAACCTAGTAAAATAACCTCTTTGTGTTGGAATAACTCGAAAACCTGGCCACTGTCAGTAGTCTCATGGGAAAAGTCAGCCACAGGAGCGGGAAACATAGTCACTAAGGAATTAGTGCCATGGGACTAATGAGTCAACTAATGGGAAAACCTTAGTCACTGAACGATTTTCCATGGCAAATCCTAGTAAAATAACCTCTTTGTGTGGGAAAAACTAGAAAACCTTGTCACTATGAGTAGTCTCATCGGAAAACTAAGTCGCAGGAGGGGAAGTCTTAGTCACAAAGGAATTCGTGTCATGGAAAAAATGAGTCACCGGATGGGAAAATTTTACTCACCGGAAGAGTTTCAACGGAGAATAGCCGTAAAATAACCTCTTTGTTAGGAAAAACGCGAGAACCTCATCACCTTAACTGGTCTCACGTGAAAACTTAGTCACACGAGGGGAAAACTTAGTCATTAAGGAATTAGTGTCATGGGAAAAATGAGTCACCGGATTAGAAAACCTTAGTCAATGGACTAGTTGCAATGGCAAAACCTAGTAAAATAACCTCTTTGTGTTGGAAAAACTCGAAAACCCAGCCACTGTGAGTAGTCTCATGGGAAAACTCAGCCACAGGAGGGGGAAACTTAGTCACTAAGGAATTAGTGCCATGGGACTAATGAGTCAACTAATGGGAAAACATTAGTCACCGAACGAGTTTCCATGGAAAATCCTAGTAAAATAACCTCTTTGTGTGGGAAAAACTAGAAAACCTTGTCACTGTGAGTAGTCTCATCGGAAAACTCAGTCGAAGGAGGGGAAAACTTAGTCACATGAGAAAATCTCGAGAACCTCATCACCTTGACTAGTCTCACGGGAAAACTCAGTCACATGAGGGGAAAACTTAGTCACGAAGGAATTAGTGTCATGGCAAAAATGAGTAACCGGATGGGAAAACCTTAGTCAATGGACTAGTTTCAATGGAAAAATCTAGTAAAATAACCTCTTTGTGTTGGAATTACTCGAAAACCTGGCCACTGTGAGTAGTCTCATGGGAAAACTCTGCCAGAGGAGGGGGAAACAAAGTCACTAAGGAATTAGTGCCATGGGACTAATGAGTCAACTAATTTGTAAACCTTAGTCAATGGACTAGTTTCAATGGCAAAACCTAGTTAAATAACCTCTTTGTGTTGGAATAACTAGAAAACCTAGCCATTGTGAGTAGTCTTATGGGAAAACTCAGTTACGGTAGGGAGAAACTTAGTCACTAAGGAATTAGTGCCGTGGGACTAATGAGTCACCAGATGAAAAAACCTTAGTCAATGGACTAGTTTCATTGGCAAAACCTAGTAAAATAGCCTCTTTGTGTTGGAATAACTCGAAAACCTGGCCACTGTGAGTAGTCTGATGGGAAAACTCAGCCACAGGAGGGGGAAACATAGTGTCTAAGGAATTAGTGCCACGGGACTAATGAGTCAACTAATTTGAAAACCTTAGTCAATGGACTAGTTTCAATGGCAAACCAAGTAAAATAACCTCTTTGTGTTGGAATAACTAGAAAACCTAGCCACTGTGAGTAGTCTTATGGGAAAACTCAGCCACGGGAGGGGGAAACTTGGTCACTAAGGAATTAGTGCCATGGAACTAATGAGTCAACTAATGGGAAAACCTTAGTCACCAGACGAGTTTCCGTAGCAAATCCTTGTAAAATAACCTCTTTGTGTGGGAAAAACTAGAAAATCTTGTCACTGTGAGTAGTCTCATCGTAAAACTCAGCCGCAGGAGGGGAAAACTTAGTCACAAAGGAATTCGTGTCATGGAAAAAATGAGTCACCGGATGCGAAAATTTTACTCACCGGACGAGTTTCAATGGAAACGACTTGTAAAATAACCTCTTTGTGTGGGAAAATCTCGAGAACCTCATCACCTTGACTAGTCTCATTGGAAAACTAAGTCACATGAGGGGAAAACTTAGTCACTAAGGAATTAGTGTCATGGGAAAAATGAGTCACCGGATGGGAAAACCTTTGTCAATGGACTAGTTTCAATGGCAAAACCTAGTAAAATAACCTCTTTGTGTTGGAATAACTCGAAAACCTGGCCACTGTGAGTAGTCTTATGGGAAAACTCAGCCACGGGAGGGGGAAACATATTTACTACGGAATTAGTGCCATGGGACTTATGAGTCAACTAATGGGAAAACCTTAGTCACCAGACGAGTTTCCATGGCAAATCCTTGTAAAATAACCTCTTTGTGTGGGAAAAACTAGAAAACCTTGTCACTGTGAGTAGTCTCATCGGAAAACTCAGTTGCAGGAGGGGAAAACTTAGTCACAAAGGAGTTCGTTTCATGCAAAAAATGAGTCACCGGATGGGAAAATTTTACTCATCGGACGAGTTTCAATAAAAAAATACTTGTAAAATAACTCTTTGTGTGGGAAAAACTCGAGAACCTCATCACCTTGACTAGTCTCACGGGAAAACTTAGTCACATGAGGGGAAAACTTAGTTACTAAGGAATTTGTGTCATGGGAAAAATGAGTCACCGGATGGGAACACCTTTGTAAACGGACTAGTTTCAATGGCAAAACCTAGTAAAATAACCTCTTTGTGTTGGAATAACACGAAAACCTAGCTATTGTAAGTAGTCTCATGGGAAAACTCGGCCACGGGAGGGGGAAACTTAATCACTAAGGAATTAGTGCCATGGGACTAATGAGTCAACTAATGGGAAAACCTTAGTCACCGAACGAGTTTCCAAGGCAAATCCTAGTAAAATAACCTCTTTGTGTGGGAAAAACTAGAAAACCTTGTCACTGTGAGTAGTCTCATCGGAAAACTCAGTTGCAGGAGGGGAAAACTTAGTCACAAGGGTTCATGGAAAAAATGAGTCAACGGATGGGATAATTTTACTCATCGGACGAGTTTCAATAAAAAAAAATACTTGTAAAATAACTCTTTGTGTGGGAAAAACTCGAGAACCTCATCACCTTGACTAGTCTCACGGGAAAACTTAGTCACATGAGGGGAAAACTTAGTTACTAAGGAATTAGTGTCATGGGAAAAATGAGTCACCGGATGGGAAAACCTTTGTAAACGGACTAGTTTCAATGGCAAAACCTAGTAAAATAACCTCTTTGTGTTGGAATAACACGAAAACCTAGCTATTGTAAGTAGTCTCATGGGAAAACTCGGCCACGGGAGGGGGAAACTTAATCACTAAGGAATTAGTGCCATGGGACTAATGAGTCAACTAATGGGAAAACCTTAGTCACCGAACGAGTTTCCAAGGAAAATCCTAGTAAAATAACCTCTTTGTGTGGGAAAAACTAGAAAACCTTGTCACTGTGAGTAGTCTCATCGGAAAACTCAGTTGCAGGAGGGGAAAACTTAGTCACAAGGGAGTTCGTTTCATGGAAAAAATGAGTCAACGGATGGGATAATTTTACTCATCGGACGAGTTTCAATAAAAAAAATACTTGTAAAATAACCTCTTTGTGTGGGAAAAACTCGAGAACCTCATCACCTTGACTAGTCTCACGGGAAAACTGAGTCACATGAGGGGAAAACTTAGTTACTAAGGAATTAGTGTCATGGGAAAAATGAGTCACCGGATTGGAAAACCTTAGTCAATGGACTAGTTTCAATGGCAAAACCTAGTAAAATAACCTCTTTGTGTTGGAATAACACGAAAACCTAGCCATTGTAAGTAGTCTCATGGGAAAACTCGGCCACGGGAGGGGGAAACTTAGTCACTAAGGAATTTGTGCCATGGGACTAATGAGTAATCTAATGGGAAAACCTTAGTCACCGAACGAGTTTCCATGGCAAATCCTAGTAAAATAACCTCTTTATGTGGGAAAAACTAGAAAATCTTGTCACTGTGAGTAGTGTCATCGGAAAACTCATTCGCAGGAGGGGAAAACTTAGTCACAACGGAATTCATGTCATGGAAAAAATGAATCACCGGATGGGAAAAATTTACTCACCGGACGAGTTTCAATGGAAAATACTTGTAAAATAACCTCTTTGTGTGGGAAAACCTCGAGAACCTCATCACTTTGACTAGTCTGACGGGAAAACTCAGTCACATGAGGGGAAAACTTAGTCACTAAGGAATTAGTGTCATGGGAAAAATGAGTCACCGGATGGGAAAACCTTAGTCAATGGACTAGTTTCAATGGCAAAACCTAGTAAAGTAACCTCTTTGTGTTGGAATAACTCAAAAACCTTGCCACTGTGAGTAGTCTCATGGGAAAACTCAGCCACAGGAGGGGGAAACTTAGTCCCAAAGGAATTCGTGTCATGGAAAAAATGAGTCACCGGATGGGAAAATTTTACTCACCGGACGAGTTTCAATGGAAAAGACTTGTAAAATAACCTCTTTGAGTGGGAAAACCTCGAGAACCTCATCACGTTGACTAGTCTCACGGGAAAACTCAGTCACATGAGGTGAAAACTTAGTCAATAAGGAATTAGTGTCATGGGAAAAATGAGTCACCGGATGGGAAAACCTTAGTCAATGGACTAGTTTCAATGGCAATACCTAGTAAAATAACCTCTTTGTGTCGGAATAACTCGAAAACATGGCCACTGTGAGTTGTCTTATGGGAAAACTCAGCCACGGGAGGGGGAAACTTGGTCACTAAGGAATTAGTGCCTTCGGACTAATGAGTCAACTAATGGGAAAACCATAATCACCGAACGAGTTTCCATGTCAAATCCTAGTAAAATAACCTCTTTGTGTAGGAAAAACTAGAAAACCTTGTCACTTTGAGTAGTCTCATCGGAAAACTCAGTCGCAGGAGGGGAAAACTTAGTCACAAAGGAATTCGTGTCATAGAAAAAATGAGTCACCGGATGGGAAAATTTTACTCACCGGACGAGTTTCAGTGGAAAAGACTTGTAAAATAACCTCTTTGTGTGGGAAAAACCCGAGAACCTCATCACCTTGACTAGTCTCACGGGAAAACTCAGTCACATGAGGGGAAAACTTAGTCACTAAGGAATTAGTGTCATGGGAAAAATGAGTCACCAGATGGGAAGACCTTAGACAATGGACTAGTTTCAATGGCAAAACCTAGTAAAATAACCTCTTTGTGTTGGAAATACTCTAAAACCGGGCCACTGTGAGTAGTCTCATGGGAAAACACAGCCACGGGAGGGGGAAACATATTTACTACGGAATTAGTGCCATGGGACTAATGAGTCAACTAATGGGAAAACCTTAGTCACCAACGAGTTTCCATGGCAAATCCTTGTAAAATAACCTCTTTGTGTGGGAAAAACTTGAAAACCTTGTCACTGTGAGTAGTCTCAACGGAAAACTCCGTTGCAGGAGGGGAAAACTTAGTCACAAAGGAGTTCGTGTCATGGAAAAAATGAGTCACCGGATGGGAAAATTTTACTCATCGGACAAGTTTCAATAAAAAAAATACTTGTAAAAGAACCTCTTAGTGTGGGAAAAACTCGAGAACTGACTAGTCTCACGGGAAAACTCAGTCACATGAGGGGAAAACTTAGTCACTAAGGAATTAGTGTCATGGGAAAAATGAGTCACCGGATGGGAAAACCTTAGTCAATGGACTAGTTTCAATGGCAAAATCTAGTTAAATAACCTCTTTCTGTCGGAATAACACGAAAACCTGGCCACTGTGAATAGTCTCACGGGAAAACTAAGTCACATGAGGGGAAAACTTAGTCACTAAGGAATTAGTGTCATGGGAAAAATGAGTCACCGGATGGGAAAACCTTAGTCAATGGACTAGTTTCAATGGCAAAATCTAGTTAAATAACCTCTTTCTGTCGGAATAACACGAAAACCTGGCCACTGTGAATAGTCTCATGGGAAAACTCAGCCGCAGGAGGGGGATACTTGGTCACTAAGGAATTAGTGGCATGGGACTAATGAGTCAACTAATGGGAAAACCTTAGTCACCGAACGAGTTTCCATTGCAAATCCTATTGAAATAACCTCTTTTTGTGGGAAAAACTAGTAAACCTTGTCACTGTGAGTAGTCTCATCAGAAAACTCAGTCGCAGGAGGGGAAAACTTAGTCACAAAGGAATTCGTGTCATGGAAAAAATAAGTCACTGGATGGGAAAATTTTACTCACCGGACGAGTTTCAATGGAAAAGACATGTAAAATAACCTCTTTGTGTGGGAAAATCTTGAGAACCTCATCACCTTGACTAGTCTCATGGGAAAACTAAGTCACATGAGGGGAAAACTTAGTCACTAAGTAATTAGTGTCATGGGAAAAATGAGTCACCGGATTGGAAAACCTTAGTCAATGGACTAGTTTCAATGGCAAAACCTAGTAAAATAACCTCTTTGTGTTGGAATAACACGAAAACCTAGCCATTGTGAGTAGTCTCATGGGAAAACTCGGCCATGGGAGGGGGAAACTTAGTCACTAAGGAATTAGTGCCATGGGACTAATGAGTAATCTAATGGGAAAACCTTAGTCACCGAACGAGTTTCCATGGCAAATCCTAGTTAAATAACCTCTTTCTGTCGGAATAACACGAAAACCTGGCCACTGTGAATAGTCTCACGGGAAAACTAAGTCACATGAGGGGAAAACTTAGTCACTAAGGAATTAGTGTCATGGGAAAAATGAGTCACCGGATGGGAAAACCTTAGTCAATGGACTAGTTTCAATGGCAAAATCTAGTTAAATAACCTCTTTCTGTCGGAATAACACGAAAACCTGGCCACTGTGAATAGTCTCATGGGAAAACTCAGCCGCAGGAGGGGGAAACTTGGTCACTAAGGAATTAGTGGCATGGGACTAATGAGTCAACTAATGGGAAAACCTTAGTCACCGAACGAGTTTCCATTGCAAATCCTATTGAAATAACCTCTTTTTGTGGGAAAAACTAGTAAACCTTGTCACTGTGAGTAGTCTCATCAGAAAACTCAGTCGCAGGAGGGGAAAACTTAGTCACAAAGGAATTCGTGTCATGGAAAAAATAAGTCACTGGATGGGAAAATTTTACTCACCGGACGAGTTTCAGTGGAAAAGACTTGTAAAATAACCTCTTTGTGTGGGAAAAACCCGAGAACCTCATCACCTTGACTAGTCTCACGGGAAAACTCAGTCACATGAGGGGAAAACTTAGTCACTAAGGAATTAGTGTCATGGGAAAAATGAGTCACCAGATGGGAAGACCTTAGACAATGGACTAGTTTCAATGGCAAAACCTAGTAAAATAACCTCTTTGTGTTGGAAATACTCTAAAACCTGGCCACTGTGAGTAGTCTCATGGGAAAACACAGCCACGGGAGGGGGAAACATATTTACTACGGAATTAGTGCCATGGGACTAATGAGTCAACTAATGGGAAAACCTTAGTCACCAACGAGTTTCCATGGCAAATCCTAGTAAAATAACCTCTTTGTGTGGGAAAAACTTGAAAACCTTGTCACTGTGAGTAGTCTCAACGGAAAACTCCGTTGCAGGAGGGGAAAACTTAGTCACAAAGGAGTTCGTGTCATGGAAAAAATGAGTCACCGGATGGGAAAATTTTACTCATCGGACGAGTTTCAATAAAAAAAATACTTGTAAAAGAACCTCTTAGTGTGGGAAAAACTCGAGAACTGACTAGTCTCACGGGAAAACTCAGTCACATGAGGGGAAAACTTAGTCACTAAGGAATTAGTGTCATGGGAAAAATGAGTCACCGGATGGGAAAACCTTAGTCAATGGACTAGTTTCAATGGCAAAATCTAGTTAAATAACCTCTTTCTGTCGGAATAACACGAAAACCTGGCCACTGTGAATAGTCTCATGGGAAAACTCAGCCGCAGGAGGGGGAAACTTGGTCACTAAGGAATTAGTGGCATGGGACTAATGAGTCAACTAATGGGAAAACCTTAGTCACCGAACGAGTTTCCATTGCAAATCCTATTGAAATAACCTCTTTTTGTGGGAAAAACTAGTAAACCTTGTCACTGTGAGTAGTCTCATCAGAAAACTCAGTCGCAGGAGGGGAAAACTTAGTCACAAAGGAATTCGTGTCATGGAAAAAATAATTCACTGGATGGGAAAATTTTACTCACCGGACGAGTTTCAGTGGAAAAGACTTGTAAAATAACCTCTTTGTGTGGGAAAAACCCGAGAACCTCATCACCTTGACTAGTCTCACGGGAAAACTCAGTCACATGAGGGGAAAACTTAGTCACTAAGGAATTAGTGTCATGGGAAAAATGAGTCACCAGATGGGAAGACCTTAGACAATGGACTAGTTTCAATGGCAAAACCTAGTAAAATAACCTCTTTGTGTTGGAAATACTCTAAAACCTGGCCACTGTGAGTAGTCTCATGGGAAAACACAGCCACGGGAGGGGGAAACATATTTACTACGGAATTAGTGCCATGGGACTAATGAGTCAACTAATGGGAAAACCTTAGTCACCAACGAGTTTCCATGGCAAATCCTAGTAAAATAACCTCTTTGTGTGGGAAAAACTTGAAAACCTTGTCACTGTGAGTAGTCTCAACGGAAAACTCCGTTGCAGGAGGGGAAAACTTAGTCACAAAGGAGTTCGTGTCATGGAAAAAATGAGTCACCGGATGGGAAAATTTTACTCATCGGACGAGTTTCAATAAAAAAAATACTTGTAAAAGAACCTCTTAGTGTGGGAAAAACTCGAGAACTGACTAGTCTCACGGGAAAACTCAGTCACATGAGGGGAAAACTTAGTCATTAAGGAATTAGTGTCATGGGAAAAATGAGTCACCGGATGGGAAAACCTTAGTCAATGGACTAGTTTCAATGGCAAAATCTAGTTAAATAACCTCTTTCTGTCGGAATAACACGAAAACCTGGCCACTGTGAATAGTCTCACGGGAAAACTAAGTCACATGGGGGGAAAACTTAGTCACTAAGGAATTAGTGTCATGGGAAAAATGAGTCACCGGATGGGAAAACCTTAGTCAATGGACTAGTTTCAATGGCAAAATCTAGTTAAATAACCTCTTTCTGTCGGAATAACACGAAAACCTGGCCACTGTGAATAGTCTCATGGGAAAACTCAGCCGCAGGAGGGGGAAACTGGGTCACTAAGGAATTAGTGGCATGGGACTAATGAGTCAACTAATGGGAAAACCTTAGTCACCGAACGAGTTTCCATTGCAAATCCTATTGAAATAACCTCTTTTTGTGGGAAAAACTAGTAAACCTTGTCACTGTGAGTAGTCTCATCAGAAAACTCAGTCGCAGGAGGGGAAAACTTAGTCACAAAGGAATTCGTGTCATGGAAAAAATAAGTCACTGGATGGGAAAATTTTACTCACCGGACGAGTTTCAATGGAAAAGACATGTAAAATAACCTCTTTGTGTGGGAAAATCTCGAGAACCTCATCACCTTGACTAGTCTCATGGGAAAACTAAGTCACATGAGGGGAAAACTTAGTCACTAAGTAATTAGTGTCATCGGAAAAATGAGTCACCGGATGGGAAAACCTTAGTCAATGGACTAGTTTCAATGGCAAAACCTAGTAAAATAACCTCTTTGTGTTGGAATAACACGAAAACCTAGCCATTGTGAGTAGTCTCATGGGAAAACTCGGCCATGGGAGGGGGAAACTTAGTCACTAAGGAATTAGTGCCATGGGACTAATGAGTAATCTAATGGGAAAACCTTAGTCACCGAACGAGTTTCCATGGCAAATCCTAGTAAAATAACCTCTTTATGTGGGAAAAACTGGAAAATCTTGTCACTGTGAGTAGTGTCATCGGAAAACTCATTCGCAGGAGGGGAAAACTTAGTCACAACGGAATTCATGTCATGGAAAAAATGAATCACCGGATGGGAAAAATTTACTCACCGGACGAGTTTCAATGGAAAATACTTGTAAAATAACCTCTTTGTGTGGGAAAACCTCGAGAACCTCATCACTTTGACTAGTCTGACGGGAAAACTCAGTCACATGAGGGGAAAACTTAGTCACTAAGGAATTAGTGTCATGGGAAAAATGAGTCACCGGATGGGAAAACCTTAGTCAATGGACTAGTTTCAATGGCAAAACCTAGTAAAGTAACCTCTTTGTGTTGGATTAACTCAAAAACCTTGCCACTGTGAGTAGTCTCATGGGAAAACTCAGCCACAGGAGGGGGAAACTTAGTCCCAAAGGAATTCGTGTCATGGAAAAAATGAGTCACCGGATGGGAAAATTTTACTCACCGGACGAGTTTCAATGGAAAAGACTTGTAAAATAACCTCTTTGAGTGGGAAAACCTCGAGAACCTCATCACGTTGACTAGTCTCACGTGAAAACTCAGTCACATGAGGTGAAAACTTAGTCAATAAGGAATTAGTGTCATGGGAAAAATGAGTCACCGGATGGGAAAACCTTAGTCAATGGACTAGTTTCAATGGCAATACCTAGTAAAATAACCTCTTTGTGTCGGAATAACTCGAAAACATGGCCACTGTGAGTTGTCTTATGGGAAAACTCAGCCACGGGAGGGGGAAACTTGGTCACTAAGGAATTAGTGCCTTCGGACTAATGAGTCAACTAATGGGAAAACCATAATCACCGAACGAGTTTCCATGTCAAATCCTAGTAAAATAACCTCTTTGTGTAGGAAAAACTAGAAAACCTTGTCACTTTGAGTAGTCTCATCGGAAAACTCAGTCGCAGGAGGGGAAAACTTAGTCACAAAGGAATTCGTGTCATAGAAAAAATGAGTCACCGGATGGGAAAATTTTACTCACCGGACGAGTTTCAGTGGAAAAGACTTGTAAAATAACCTCTTTGTGTGGGAAAAACCCGAGAACCTCATCACCTTGACTAGTCTCATGGGAAAACTCAGTCACATGAGGGGAAAACTTAGTCACTAAGGAATTAGTGTCATGGGAAAAATGAGTCACCAGATGGGAAGACCTTAGACAATGGACTAGTTTCAATGGCAAAACCTAGTAAAATAACCTCTTTGTGTTGGAAATACTCTAAAACCTGGCCACTGTGAGTAGTCTCATGGGAAAACACAGCCACGGGAGGGGGAAACATATTTACTGCGGAATTAGTGCCATGGGACTAATGAGTCAACTAATGGGAAAACCTTAGTCACCAACGAGTTTCCATGGCAAATCCTAGTAAAATAACCTCTTTGTGTGGGAAAAACTTGAAAACCTTGTCACTGTGAGTAGTCTCAACGGAAAACTCCGTTGCAGGAGGGGAAAACTTAGTCACAAAGGAGTTCGTGTCATGGAAAAAATGAGTCACCGGATGGGAAAATTTTACTCATCGGACGAGTTTCAATAAAAAAAATACTTGTAAAAGAACCTTTTAGTGTGGGAAAAACTCGAGAACTGACTAGTCTCACGGGAAAACTCAGTCACATGAGGGGAAAACTTAGTCACTAAGGAATTAGTGTCATGGGAAAAATGAGTCACCGGATGGGAAAACCTTAGTCAATGGACTAGTTTCAATGGAAAAATCTAGTTAAATAACCTCTTTCTGTCGGAATAACACGAAAACCTGGCCACTGTGAATAGTCTCACGGGAAAACTAAGTCACATGAGGGGAAAACTTAGTCACTAAGGAATTAGTGTCATGGGAAAAATGAGTCACCGGATGGGAAAACCTTAGTCAATGGACTAGTTTCAATGGCAAAATCTAGTTAAATAACCTTTTTCTGTCGGAATAACACGAAAACCTGGCCACTTTGAATAGTCTCATGGGAAAACTCAGCCGCAGGAGGGGGAAACTTGGTCACTAAGGAATTAGTGGCATGGGACTAATGAGTCAACTAATGGGAAAACCTTAGTCACCGAACGAGTTTCCATTGCAAATCCTATTGAAATAACCTCTTTTTGTGGGAAAAACTAGTAAACCTTGTCACTGTGAGTAGTCTCATCAGAAAACTCAGTCGCAGGAGGGGAAAACTTAGTCACAAAGGAATTCGTGTCATGGAAAAAATAAGTCACTGGATGGGAAAATTTTACTCACCGGACGAGTTTCAATGGAAAAGACATTTAAAATAACCTCTTTGTGTGGGAAAATCTCAAGAACCTCATCACCTTGACTAGTCTCACGGGAAAACTAAGTCACATGAGGGGAAAACTTAGTCACTAAGTAATTAGTGTCATGGGAAAAATGAGTCACCGGATGGGAAAACCTTAGTCAATGGACTAGTTTCAATGGCAAAACCTAGTAAAATAACCTCTTTGTGTTGGAATAACACGAAAACCTAGCCATTGTGAGTAGTCTCATGGGAAAACTCGGCCATGGGAGGGGGAAACTTAGTCACTAAGGAATTAGTGCCATATGGGACTTATGAGTTAACTAATGGGAAAACCTTAGTCACCGGACGAGTTTCCATGGCAAATCCTAGTAAAATAACCTCTTTGTGTGGGAAAAACTAGAAAACCTTGTCACTGTGAGAAGTCTCGTCGAAAAACTCAGTTGCAGGAGGGGAAAACTTAGTCACAAAGGAGTTCGTGTCATGGAAAAAATGAGTCTCCAGATGGGAAAATTTTACTCATCGGACGAGTTTCAATAAAAAAAATACTTGTAAAATAACCTCTTTGTGTGGGAAAAATTCGAGAACCTCATCACCTTGACTAGTCTCACGGGAAAACTTAGTCACATGAGGGGAAAACTTAGTTACTAAGGAATTAGTGTCATGGGAAAAATGGGTCACCGGATGGGAAATCCTTAGTCAATGGACTAGTTTCAATGGCAAAACCTAGTAAAATAACCTCTTTGTGTTGGAATAACACGAAAACCTAGCCATTGTGAGTAGTCTTATGGGAAAACTCGGCCATGGGAGGGGGAAACTTAGTCACTAAGGAATTAGTGCCATGGGACTAATGAGTCAACTAATGGGAAAACCTTAGTCACCGAACGAGTTTCCATGGCAAATCGTAGTAAAATAACCTCTTTATGTGGGAAAAACTAGAAAACCTTGGTATTGTGAGTAGTCTCATCGGAAAACTCAATCGAAGGAGGGGAAAACTTAGTCACAAAGGAATTCGGGTCATGGAAAAAATGAGTCACCGGATGGGAAAATTTTACTCACCGGAGGAGTTTCAATGGAAAATACTTGTAAAATAACCTCATTGTGTGGGAAAACCTCGAGAACCTCATCACTTTGACTAGTCTCACGGGAAAACTCAGTCACATGAGGGGAAAACTTAGTCACTAAGGAATTAGTGTCATGGGAAAAATGAGTCAGCGGATGGGAAAACCTTAGTCAATGGACTAGTTTCAATGCCAAAACCTAGTAAAGTAACCTCTTTGTGTTGGAATAACTTGAAAACCTGGCCACTGTGAGTAGTCTCATGGGGAAACTCAGCCAGAGGAGGGGGAAACTTTGTCACAAAGGAATTCGTGTCAGGGAAAAAATGAGTCACTGGATGGGAAAATTTTACTCACCGGACGAGTTCAGTGGAAAATACTTGTAAAATAACCTCTTTGAGTGGGAAAACCTCGAGAACCTCATCACCTTGACTAGTCTCACGGGAAAACTCAGTCACATGAGGGGAAAAGTTAGTCAATAAGGAATTAGTGTCATGCGAAAAATGAGTCACCGGATGGGAAAACCTTAGTCAATGGACTAGTTTCAATGGCAAAACCTAGTAAAATAACCTCTTTGTGTCGGAATAACTCGAAAACCTGGCCACTGTGAGTAGTCTCATGGGAAAACTCAGCCACAGGAGGGGGAAACTTAGTCACAAAGGAATTCGTGTCATGGAAAAATGAGTCACCGGATGGGAAAATTTTACTCATCGGACAAGTTTCAATGGAAAATACTTGTAAAATAACCTCTTTGTGTGGGAAAACCTCGAGAACCTCATCACCTTGACTAGTCTCACGAGAAAACTCAGTCACATGAGGGGGAAACATAGTCACTAAGGAATTAGTGTCATGGGAAAAATGAGTCCCCGGATGGGAAAACCTTAGCCAATGGACTAGTTTCAATGGCAAAACCTAGTAAAATAACCTCTTTGTGTCGGAATAACTCGAAAACCTGGCCACTGTGAGTAGTTTCATGGGAAAACTCAGCCAGAGGAGGGGGGAACTTAGTCACTAAGGAATTAGTGCCATTGGACTAATGAGTCAACTAATGTGAAAACCATAGTCACCGAACAAGTTTGCATGGCAAATCCTCGTAAAATAACCTCTTTGTGTGGGAAAAACTAGAAAACCTTGTAACTGTGAGTAGTCTCATCGGAAAACTCAGTCGCAGGAGGGGAAAACTTAGTCACAAAGGAATTCGTGTCATGGAAAAAAAGAGTCACCAGATGGGAAAATTTTACTCACCGGACGAGTTTCAACGGAAAATACTTGTAAGATAACCTCTTTCTGTGGGAAAAACTCGAGAACTCATCACCTTAACTAGTCTCACGGGAAAACTCAGTTAGATGAGGGGAAAACTTAGTCACTAAGGAATTAGTGTCATGGGAAAAATGAGTCTCCGGATGGGAAAACCTTAGTTAATGGACTAGTTTCATTGGCAAAACCTAGTAAAATAACCTCTTTGTGTTGGAATAACTCGAAAACCTGGCCACTGTGAGTAGTCTCATGGGAAAACTCTGCTACAGGAGGGGGAAACTTAGTCACAAAGGAATTCGTGTCATGGAAAAAATGAGTCACCGGATGGGAAAATTTTACTCACCGGACGAGTTTCAATGGAAAAGACTTGTAAAATAACCTCTTTGTGTGGGGAAAACTCGAGAACCTCATCACCTTGACTAGTCTCACGGGAAAACTCAGTCACATGAGCGAAAAACTTAGTCACTAAGGAATTAGTGTCATGGGAAAACTAAGTCACCGGATGGGAAAACCTTAGTCAATGGACTAGTTTCAATGGAAAAACCTAGTAAAATAACCTCTTTGTGTCGGAATAACTCGAAAACCTGGCCACTGTGAGTAGTCTCATGGGAAGACTCAGCCACAGGAGGGGGAAACTTGGTCACTAAGGAATTAGTGCCATGGGACTATTGACTCAACTAATGGGAAAACCTTAGTCACCGAACGAGTTTCCATGGCAAATCCTAGTAAAATAACCTCTTTGTGTGGGATAAACTAGAAAACCTTGTCACTGTGAGTAGTCTCATTTGAAAACTCTGTCGCAGGAGGGGAAAACTTAGTCACAAAGGAATTCGTGTCATGGAAAAAATAGGTCACCGGATGGGAAAGTTTTACTCATCGGACGAGTTTCAATGGAAAATACTTGTAAAATAACCTTTGTGTGGGAAAAACTCGAGAACCTCATCACCTTGACTAGTCTCACGGGAAAACTCAGTCACATGAGGGGAAAACTTAGTCACTAAGGAATTAGTGTCATGGGAAAAATGAGTCACCGGATGGGAAAACCTTAGTCAATGGACTAGTTTCAATGGCAAAACCTAGTTAAATATCCTCTTTGTGTTTGAATAACTCGAAAACCTGGCCTCTTTGAGTAGTCTCATGGGAAAACTTAGCCAAGCGAGGGGGAAACGTAGTCACTAAGGAATTAGTGCCATGGGACTAATGAGTCAACTAATGGGAAAATCTTAGTTACCGAACGAGATTCCATGGCAAATCCTAGTAAAATAACCTCTTTGTGTGGGAAAAACTATAAAACCTTTTCACTGTGAGTAGTCTCATCGGAAAACTCATTCGCAGGAGCGGAAAACTTAGTCACAAAGGAATTCGTGTCATGGAAAAAATGAGTCACCGGATGGGAAAATTTTACTCACCGGACGAGTTTCAATGGAAAATACTAGTAAAATAACCTCTTTGTGTGGGCAAAACTCGAGAACCTCATGACCTTGACTAGTCTCACGGGAAAACTCAATCACATGAGGGGAAAACTTAGTCACTAAGTAATTAGTGTATGGGAAAAATGAGTCACCGGATGGGAAAACCTTAGTCAATGGACTAGTTTCCATGGCAAACCCTAGTAAAATAACCTCTTTGTGTTCGAATTACTCGAAAACCTAGCCACTGTGAGTAGTCTCATGGGAAAACTCAGCCACATGAGAGGGAAACTTAGTCACTAAGGAATTGATGCCATGGGACTAATGAGTGATATAATGGGAAAACCTTAGTCACCGAACGAGTTTCCATGGCAAATCCTAGTAAAATAACCTCTTTGTGTGGGAAAAACTAGAAAACCTTGTCACTGTGAGTAGTTTCATCGGAAAACTCAGTCGCCGGAGGGGAAAACTTAGTCACAAAGGAACCGTGTCATGGAAAAAATGAGTCACCGGATGGGAAAATTTTACTCACTGGACGATTTTCAATGGAAAATACTTGTAAAATAACTTCTTTGTGTTGGAAAAACTCGAGAACCTCCTCACCTTGACTAGTCTCAAGGGAAAACTCAGTCACATGAGGGGAAAACTTAGTCATTAAGGAATTAGTGTCATGGGAAAAATGAGTCACCGGATGGGAAAACCTTAGTCAATGAACTAGTTTCAATGGCAAAACCTAGTAAAATAACCTCTTTGTGTTGGAATAACTCAAAAACCTAGCCACTGTGAGTAGTCTAGTGACGCTCCTTTAGCTCGAAGTATAAACGATTCTACTTCTCCTATTTATCCTCCGAACCAAGGATTGACACAAGTTTTTTTTTTTTTTTTTATATCCTATCAAGCTACTTTCATATGTTAGTGTCCATCTTTTATGCGGAAGCTTCAGTGTTACCTGTTCTTTATCCTAACTCTTCGGTTCATATATTTATCGTGAACCTTTACTTAGGATAGTATAGGATCTTCCAAGAGATATTAGTAACACACAGATTTTATTCAACACACCACGAATATATTACAGGTGACAGAAGTTTAGTAGAGTGTTCAAGTAGTGAATCCTCCAAGCATTCTCAAACCATTCATCAAACACACACAAACTAAACATAGCAAATAACACAACAAAGTGATTAGTGACATAGAGACAATAAGCAGCTAAGAGTTTGCTGCACCATTTGGACCATCTCCAGCCTCATTCCGAGCCTCTTCCATACCAACACTGTCCTCAATCTGGATTACTGGTACTCTCACCTCCGCTGCACGAGAGGTCTCACCATGGTGAAATAGGTTTCTATATTCCCTAGCAGTCATTCTCCTGTTTTGAGCAATCACACTCTTCCTAGCTGTGGTTCTCATTCGGGGTCCAGGTCTCCTAAGAGGTGGTGAAGTGACTAACTCAGATGGTTGATGATGACTGGGGTTATTACCTTCAGGTGGAAACTCTCTAATAGGTATAGCGGGTACCGTCTCAGGCTCACGTGGTGGTCCAGGTGAGTCTCTTGGGTTAATATGGCGTGCTCTCATAGGTAAGTAGAAAGAAAAGGTCATTGGTAAGGTAACAGGGTATCCAACTTCTTCATTAAGGTAACTCCTAAACCAGAAAACTGACACTCTGTTGTACAGACAGTATCCGGTGGATGGATCATGATACAATCCTGAGGCTGCCGGAAATTCAGCATGGATGGAGATGACTGGTGGTCTGCTCATTGGGATACCTGTCAATATCTATATAGAAAATGTAGTGCAAGGGTGAGTCAAACATAACCATATACATGCTACACAACATATAAGTGATCTATCACAAATCAAGATAACATATCATCATCACACATGATCACACCAAGCACATAAACAATATGCAAACATGTGGGTTATCAAGCCTCCCTTATATCTCCATATATTTCAGTCAGACTTCGGTTCCCATTTGCCCCAGAGGTTATACCCCTGAGAAGAAAGTCCTTGATCTGACCTTTTTAAATTTAATATCATGAATGCTAGTAGTGTATAAGGCCCGAAGCGTTTTAGCTTCTACACTCTTCAGAAAGCCATTCGGGAATTATGGACACGGAATTTACCCTCGTTCCACTCTTTACCGAACTTGGATTACCTTAGGGCTTCACTAACAGATATACATGACTTTCCCAGTCCTTTAACTTCATACCAGCCCGGCCTAAGGGGTTTTGCCTGTAACTGGTAGAGAGGTAGTCCCATCATGTATTCCCGGACTTATTCATCTCTGAACATAGTCACCCTCGGTATCTCTGTTCCCCACACTCTTATAGTGGTAGTGACAGTGCTTTCCTACTCCTTATCTCTCCATATAAATATGAATATATCATTGTATAGCATTTCTTCACCCCCTTATACTTCCTGATTAACCAGAGTCATAACTAAGATGATCTCCGTTGCATCTGTAACTGAATCTCATAAATGAGTTCATAACAATTGAGTAACACATATATTAGGTAAGTAGAGCTTTACACACAGGAACCACGTTCTCTCGGTAACCAGCCCGCACTTTAAGTTTTCAAACCGTTTCAACTCCCTAATTCATTTAGTTATGTCCGTTAACTATCTATCCTACTGGTGAATCCTAATTAATTATAGGGTAGGCTGAATTTCGTAAACAAGCGACAGGCCAACAATTACCTCAAGATTTTTCCCTCTGCTCTACTACCACAGATGCTAAGTAAATATTTCTTATAGCAATTTCAAATAAGCCTTATGACGGCAATACCTAGTACCACTAGATCCCATAGTGTACTCTCCCGTTCTAATGTTCGATGTAACAACTTCACAATCAAGTTCAGCATAGAACAATCAACAATCATCCAGAAATATCATAGCATATCAAACAAGCAATCACCCATAATCATAATATGCATTCCATCTTTCTAATAGACTGCTTATATGAAACCTAACATGACATGGCATAGTCTAACTCCCCTTACCTCGGTTTCCAGCTTGAGGTTCTGAGTTTGTATAGAATCCTTGATATTCTGCACATGATACAATATATTACAGATTATGTAATAGATTAGAGTTAGAACTATGTCCATATTTACCTTCCAGTCCTTTATAATTATTTTATTTACAAGTAAGTCCCTAAAGTTCTTTTATTTCCTATATAAATCCCATTTTATTTCTAAATTACATTTTCTCTTTCATTTCACTACTTTCTAAATTCTGAATCCTAGTGTTAGTACAAGAAAATCTATAGGTTCATTCTTCCTAGTTACAATTAGACTAAGTTTCTTATGATTTTATGTGAGATTTTCCACTTCCATCACTCTTCCTATTTCTTTTCTGTTTTCCCTTCCTAATTCTATCATCACTAACATGCAGAGTCCCTCTACTACAAACTATATAGGTTCCCACGTCCAATTCATCATTCTTCACATTCTAGTATCCTAGCTTAAAGCTTAAAAATTGATTTTGCTATTCCTTACTTTTTCCTTCGTTCTAGCCTTCCTAATTCACTCTCTGATGTTCCAGAAATCCTCTCGACCTGTTTCCAGTTCATTTGACCCACTAAATAAGCCAGAACAGTGAACATGAGCTTCAAGTGTTCATGAACTTCATGGTTTCGAAATTCTAGTTTCCAGGGCTTAAAACATGTTTCTAATGGTCCTAAACTGAAGAAATAAGGTGAAAAATGAGTTCTGGAGGTCTATTTACCTCGGAAACACGTTTTTGGAAAATTGTTCTTGAGAAGCTCACCGGAGAAGATGAAGCACGGCGGCGGCCACGGTGGTCGTCGTCGCCGGAGCTAGTCTGAACGGTGATTCTACTTCCTCAAGCTTCCAGAAGTTCAATGGTGGTTGTCGTGTGCCCTAACTCCTCCTAGTTACACCGGAAAACGTGAAGGAAGAAATTTTCCGGCCACCGGAATCTGGAAAATGTCGCCGGAAACTGGGAAAATTTTTCAGAACTTTATTTTCTTCATGAAAAACTTCAGAAATCCTGCCCAGAATCCATCCTAGCACTCCCAGAAAACTAATGGAAAAGGTTTGGAGTCCTAAAACACTCTAGAATGAGAGAATCGAAGAAGAGAAACTTGAGCCAAGCTCCTCGGTTTTGTGAGAAAACCAGGGCTTCCTGCCTTGCTCGACCCTCCTGAACCTACTTAGACCATTTCTCTGAGTTGCCTTGGTGTCCAGAAAGCTATATTTATAGGCTGAATTGGGATTAAGTCACTAAACCAAGTTTTCCAAGTTAATGGAGTTGCACCACCAATGGTTCTTCATGCAAGGTGATTAGGGCTAGCTTCCATGCATTCTGGTGATGATGCACGAAATTAGGGCTGCTGTAGTGCTTAATGGAGTCTGAAAATTAATTTGAAGTGATGTGCATAGTGACATGTACATCAGACATAGTGACTCGTCGCACCGTATTGGTCGCACATATCGTCATGTCGTCACTACAGTACGAAAATGACCCTATTCTCAAGTAAACCCTATGCCATAATGTTTCACCTGAATTATTTCCCTATCTCAGAGTCCAGAATCATGAGTAATCAGTACTCTCAATTAACTGACTCAGTTGTTCACGATCACTCCGAGACAATACCGACTATTGTCAAAAGAGATAATCAGAATATTTGGGGTTCCTATTGCCATTGTCATGTCTACACCTTTCTAATAATCATATCTACTACTATAATCATCAATCAATTCATTCATATACACTAGCATTATATAAATATATTTTATAGTTACTGAGATAGATTTAGGGTTTCTATCTCTCATAGTTAGTAGTTAGGGTAATAGCTTAAGGCAATTACCTACTAAAAATACAGGATGTTACATTCTCCCCTCCTTTTTGGAAGTTTGTCCCGAAATTCTACTCTTACCTTCAAAAATCTGCGGGTTTTTTTCCTTCATCTTATTTTCTAATTCCCAAGTTATCTGTTCACTCATTCCATCATCCCAAGCTACCTTCACCAACACTACTTCCTTATTTCTAAGCTTCTTTATCCTCTTATCCAAGATCTTAGTTGGCATAGTTGCATATGTTAAGTTCTCTTTGAGCTGTATATGTTCAGGTTTTATCACATGAGAGGGGTCTGAGAGATATTTCTTCATCTGAGATACATGAAATACATCATGTAAATTTGACAGATTTGGTGGTAATGCTATTTGATAAGCTGAAGTTCCTATTTTCCTAAGAATCTGGTAAGGTCCTAAGTACTTTGGAGTAAGTTTCCTAGACTTAATAGCTCTACCGATCCCTGTTGTTGGAGTAACTTTCAGAAAAACATGGTCTCCTTCCTGAAATTCTAAAGGTTTCCTCCTACGATCATAGTATGTCTTCTGCCTATCTTGAGCTATCCTAAGATTCTCCCTAATCTCTCTGACCTTCTCAGACATCTCTTGTACTATCTCTGGTCCTAGTACCAACTTTCTTCCCTCATCAAACCAACACTAAGGTGTTTTGCACTTTCTCCCATACAGTGCCTCAAATGGTGCCATCTTAATGCTAGAATGGTAACTGTTCTTATAAGAAAATTCCACCAATGGCAAGTACTGTTCCCAATTGCCTTGACTTTCAAGTATACAAGCCCTAAGCATATCTTCCAAAGTCTGAATAGTTCTCTCTGTCTGTCCATCTGTTTGCGGATGATATGCAGAACTAAACCTCAAATTAGTCCCTAATGCTCCTTGTAAACTTTTCCAAAATTGTGATGTGAATCTAGGATCTCTATTAGACACTATACTAGATGGTACTCCATGTAATCTCACCATTTCCTTTACATACATCTGGGTTAACTTCTCTAAAGATTGTGTCATGTTCACTGCCAAGAAATGAGCACTTTTAGTCAATCTGTCCACAATTACCCAAATTGCATCATTTCCAGACCGTATTCTTGGTAGTCCTGTCACAAAATCCATTGATACGCTCTCCCATTTCCATTCTGGAATCTCTAAAGGCTTTAGTTCTCCCGATGGTTTCCTATGTTCTGTCTTAGCCTTCTGACATACTAAACATGTCATCACCTGATTCCATATATCCTTTTTCATTCCTGCCCACCAAAATCTCTCCTTAAGGTCTTCGTACATCTTAGTGAATCCAGGGTGTATACTAAGATTACTCCTATGGGCTTCTTCCAAAATTCTACTCCTCAAGTCTGCTCCTTCTGGTATACGTACTCTCCTACCAAATCTCCATAATCCGTCATTCCCTTTGACTAACTCTCCCTTTTCTCTCTTCTGGTGTCCTTGTATAAGCTCTTGAAATCTCTCATTATTTTCTTGTTCCCTTCTAATTTCCTCTAAAAATTCATTGGTCAACACTATTGTCCCAAAATGTATCCTCTTAGAACCAACTCCTACTGCTAAACTTAAATCTCTGAATTCCTCTATCAGCTTAAGCTCCTTCATCATCATTCCTGAGATATGCAAACTCTTCCGACTCAAGGCATCAGCTACTACATTTGCCTTCCCTGGGTGATACTGTAACTCAAAATCATAGTCCTTTAAAAATTCTACCCATCTTCTCTACCTCATATTCATCTCCTTCTGATCAAACAAGTACTTCAAACTCTTATGTTCGCTAAACACCGTGAAACTTGCACCATACAAGTAGTGCCTCCATATCTTTAGTGCAAATACTACTGCTGCCAATTCTAGATCATGAGTAGGATAGTTCAACTCATGTGGCCTCAACTGCCTCGATGCATATGCCACTACCTTGCGTTCTTGCATCAATAGACATCCTAATCCCAACTTTGAAGCGTCACAGTACACTTCAAATTCCTTTCCTGAGTCTGGCAACACTAATACTGGTGAAGTAGTTAACTTCTTCAAAATTTGAAAACTCTCTTCACACTCTTGTGTCCAAGTAAACCGCTGATTTTTCCTAGTTCATTTGGTCAATGGAGTAGCTATCTTCGAAAATCCTTCTATGAATCTTCGATAATATCCAGCTAAACCGAGAAAACTACGAACTTCAGTCACAGTCTTCGGTGTGCCCCAAGCAATCACCGCTTCCACTTTACTCGGATCTACTGCTATTCCATCCTTACTAACTACATGTCCTAGGAATTGCACTGACTCTAACCAGAATTGACACTTTAACAATTTAGTAAATAGCTGTCTATCCCTCAGGATTCCTAGTACTATCCTAAGATGCTCTTCATGTTCTTTCTCACTCCTTGAGTATATCAGGATGCCATCTATGAATACCACTACAAATTTGTCCAAGTACGAATTAAAGATACGGTTCATATAATCCATGAATATTGCAGGTGCGTTCATAACACCGAACGGCATTACTAAATATTCATAGTGTCCATACCGCGTCCTAAAAGCTGTCTTCGGTATGTCCTCTCTTCTAACCCTTATTTGGTGATATCCTGATCTCAAATCTATCTTAGAAAATACCGCTGCCCTTTCAACTGATCCATCAGATCATCTATTCTACGTAAAGGGTACTTATTCTTCACCGTCACTTTGTTCAACAGCCTATAATCTACACACAATCTCATACTTCCGTCCATCTTCTTTACCAATAACACAGGTGCTCCCCATGGTGACACACTCGGACGTATAAATCCCTTTTGCATCAATTCCTCCACTTGCTTCTTAAGTTCCGCTAATTCCATAGGTGACATTCTATAAGGTGCTATGGAAATAGGTCCTGTTCCTGGCACTAAGTCTATGGAAAACTCTATTTCCCTCTCTGGTGGTAACTCAGTCACATCTTCTAGAAATACTTCCGGAAATTCCTTCACCACTGGAATTTCTCCTACTTTAACATCCTTCTTCCCTTCTTCTAAAGAATACAAGTAAGCTCCTAGCACACGTATCTTGACTTCCCCTTCATTACTACAGGTCAATCCTTTTCCTTGCTCAGGTTCACTCCTTACAAATTCAATCAACTTCCTACAACAATCTATCCTCACATTGTGCTTAGATAACCAATCCATCCCTAGGATCACATCTAAATGTTCCAAAGGCAAACATATCAGGTCTTGTTGGAAAGTTCGTCCTTACAGACACTAGAAGTCCGACAAGTTCCACTAGTTGGGGTAGAAACTTCTAAATCATACCCTAATTCAGTCTCATAAAATCCTAGTTGTTTGACCCGCTCTCGTGATATAAATGAATGTGTTGCACCTGAATCATATAAAACATTCAAAGAAAATCCATTAACATAGCACATACCTTGTATCAGATCTGGAGATTCTTCAACTTCCTTACCACTCATGGCAAATACTTTCCCTTTGTTGATCGGCCGTCCAGGTTTCCTTGCTTCACTTGTCCTGGGTACATTCCGATTGTCTTTCCCTACATTGTCACTTACCGGGTTGAAATTTCCATTCCCACTAGTTGATGCTCCTATCGGATTTTCCCATTGGTTTGTACAGTCTTGTACCACGTGTCCATACTGCTTGCATCTGACACAATACCGTCCACTATTCCAATTCATCCGTCCACGGATGTTAGAATTCCCTTGATGATATCTCTTTCCATTATACCAGTTTCTTCCTTGCACAAAGGATCTTTGATAAGGCCCTCTACGTTCATCCCTTCTTCTATCCACCTTATGATTACCAACTCCCTTCATATACTCCTTCCTCATCTGCTCGTTTCCTTCAAAAATCCTGCACTTTTCAACTAATGTTGCAAAATTTCTAATTTGATCATGTCCTACCGCAGCCTTTATATCAGGTCTCAACCCATACTCAAACCTGATACACTTTGATGTGTCATCCACTGCCTGATGATAATGTGGATGAAAACGGCATAGTTCCTCAAATTTCGCTGCATACTCTCCCACTGTCATGGTACCTTGCTTCAGTTCCAAAAATTCCGTCTCTTTTCTACCATTGGCATCATCTGGAAAATACTTCTCCAGAAATGCGGTCCTAAACACTTCCCAAGTTATTCCTCCCGTTGCTGGTGCTAATCTGCCCTTTGCAGTAGCCCACCAAATAGATGCTTCTCCTGTCAAAAGATATGTAGCAAATGCAACTTTGCGTACATCAGCACAAGTTAGAGTTTCAAAAATTCTTTCTATCTCTCTGATCCACTCATAGGCTCCGTCAGGATTGTAACCCCCGCCAAACTTCGGTGGTTCCCTTCTAAGAAATTTATCGAGTCCATGGTATACTTCTTCCTCAGTTCGATTAGTATTTACTCCCTGCTCGGTTCTTGCTGCTTGTTCAGCCAAGAATGCAGTGAGTCGATCTAATGCTCTTGCCATTCTTACTCCTGAAATCCATACATCAGTTAGTTTATCCAATCTCACAGCATAGCGTAGTAGGCTCATAACTAGGCTCTTAAGGAAAAACCGCTCTGATACCACCAATTGTGACGCTCCTTTAGCTCGAAGTATAAACGATTCTACTTCTCCTATTTATCCTCCGAACCAAGGATTGACACAAGTTTTTTTTTATATATATCCTATCAAGCTACTTTCATATGTTAGTGTACATCTTTTATGCGGAAGCTTCAGTGTTACCTGTTCTTTATCCTAACTCTTCGGTTCATATATTTATCGTGAACCTTTACTTAGGATAGTATACGATCTGCCAAGAGATATTAGTAACACACAGATTTTATTCAACACACCACGAATATATACAGGTACAGAAGTTTAGTAGAGTGTTCAAGTAGTGAATCCTCCAAGCATTCTCAAACCATTCATCAAACACACACAAACTAAACATAGCAAATAACATAACAAAGTAATTAGTGACATAGAGACAACAAGCAGCTAAGAGTTTGCTGCACCATTCGGACCATCTCCAGCCTCATTCCGAGCCTCTTCCATACCAACACTGTCCTCAATCTGGATTACTGGTACTCTCACCTCCGATGCACGAGAGGTCTCACCATGGTGAAATAGGTTTCTATATTCCTTAGCAGTCATTCTCCTGTTTTGAGCAATCACACTCTTCCTAGCTGTGGTTCTCATTCGGGGTCCAGGTCTCCTAAGAGGTGGTGAAGTGACTGACTCAGATGGTTGATGATGACTGGGTTATTACCTTCAGGTGGAAACTCTCTAATAGGTATAGCGGGTACCGGCTCAGGATCATGCGGTGGTCCAGGTGAGTCTCTTGGGTTAATATGGCGTGCTCTCATAGGTAAGTAGAAAGAAAAGGTCATTGGTAAGGTAACAGGGTATCCAACTTCTTCATTAAGGTAACTCCTAAACCATAAAACTGACACTCCGTTGTGCAGACA
This sequence comes from Acmispon strigosus, assembly GCA_030819835.1. Lineage (NCBI taxonomy): Eukaryota > Viridiplantae > Streptophyta > Magnoliopsida > Fabales > Fabaceae > Acmispon > Acmispon strigosus. The sequence goes on along the minus strand of JAUAMA010000004.1, from coordinate 17,212,845 downwards.
GTATCTGGTGGATGGATCATGATACCATCTTGAGGCTGCCGGAAATTCAGCATGGATGGAGATGACTGGTGGTCTGCTCATTGGGATACCTGTCAATATCTATATAGAAAATGTAGTGCAAGGGTGAGTCAAACATAACCATATACATGCTACACAACATATAAGTGATCTATCACAAATCAAGATAACATATCATCATCACACATGATCACACCAAGCACATAAACAATATGCAAACATGTGGGTTATCAAGCCTCCCTTATATCTCCATATATTTCAGTCAGACTTCGGTTCCCATTTGCCCCAGAGGTTATACCCCTGAGAAGAAAGTCCCTGATCTGACCTTTTTAAATTTAATATCATGAATGCTAGTAGTGTATAAGGCCCGAAGCGTTTTAGCTTCTACACTCTTCAGAAAGCCATTCGGGAATTATGGACACGGAATTTACCCTCGTTCCACTCTTTACCGAACTTGGATTACCTTAGGGCTTCACTGACAGATATACATGACTTTCCCAGTCCTTTAACTTCATACCAGCCCGGCCTAAGGGGTTTTGCCTGTAACTGGTAGAGAGGTAGTCCCAACATGTATTCCCGGACTTATTCATCTCTGAACATAGTCACCCTCGGTATCTCTGTTTCCCCACACTCTTATAGTGGTAGTGACAGTGCTTTCCTACTCCTTATCTCTCCATATAAATATGAATATATCATTATATAGCATTTCTTCAGCCCCTTATACTTCCTGATTAACCAGAATCAAAACTAAGATGATCTCCGTTGCATCTGTAGCTGAATCTCATAAATGAGTTCATAACAATTGAGTAACACATATATTAGGTAAGTAGAGCTTTACACACAGGAACCACGTTCTCTCGGTAACCAGCCCACACTTTAAGTTTTCAAACCGTTTCAACTCCCTAATTCATTTAGTTATGTCCGTTAACTATCTATCCTACTGGTGAATCCTAATTAATTATATAGGGTAGGCTGAATTTCGTAAAGAAGCGACAGGCCAACAATTACCTCAAGATTTTTCCCTCTGCTCTACTACCACAGATGCTAAGTAAATATTGCTTATAGCAATTTCAAATAAGCCTTATGACGGCAATACCTAGTACCACTATATCCCATAGTGTACTCTCCCGTTCTAATGTTCGATGTAACAACTTCACAATCAAGTTCAGCACAGAACAATCAACAATCATCCAGAAATATCACAGCATATCAAACAAGCAATCACACATAATAATAATATGCATTCCATCTTTCTAATAGACTGCTTATATGAAACCTAACATGACATGGCATAGTCTAACTCCCCTTACCTCGGTTTCCAGCTTGAGGTTCTGAGTTTGTATAGAATCCTTGATATTCTGCACATGATACAATATATTACAGATTATGTAATAGATTAGAGTTAGAACTATGTCCATATTTACCTTCCAGTCCTTTATAATTATTTTATTTACAAGTAAGTCCCTAAAGTTCTTTTATTTCCTATATAAATCCCCTTTTATTTCTAAATTACATTTTCTCTTTCATTTCACTACTTTCTAAATTCTGAATCCTAGTGTTAGTACAAGAAAATCTATAGGTTCATTCTTCCTAGTTACAATTAGACTAAGTTTCTTATGATTTTATGTGAGATTTTCCACTTCCATCACTCTTCCTATTTCTTTTCTGTTTTCCCTTTCTAATTCTATCATTACTAACATGCAGAGTCCCTCTACTACAAACTATATAGGTTCCCACGTCCAATTCATCATTCTTCACATTCTAGTATCCTAGCTTAAAGCTTAAAAATTGATTTTGCTATTCCTTACTTTTTCCTTCGTTCTAGCCTTCCTAATTCACTCTCTGATGTTTGAGAAATCCTCTCGACCTGTTTCCAGTTCATTTGACCCACTAAATAAGCCAGAACAGTGAACACGAGCTTCAAGTGTTCATGAACTTCATGGTTTTGAAACTCTAGTTTCCAGGGCTTAAAACATGTTTCTAATGGTCCTAAACTGAAGAAATAAGGTGAAAAATGAGTTCTGGAGGTCTATTTACCTCGGAAACACGTTTCTGGAAAATTGTTCTTGAGAAGCTCACCGGAGAAGATGAAGCACGGCGGCGGCCACGGTGGTCGTCGTCGCCGAAGCTAGTCTGAACGGTGATTCTACTTCCTCAAGCTTCCAGAAGTTCAATGGTGGTGATCATGTGCCCTAACTCCTCCTAGTTACACCGGAAAACGTGAAGGAAGAAATTTTTCGGCCACCGGAATCTGGAAAATGTCGCCGGAAACTGGGAAAAATTTTCAGAACTTTATTTTCTTCATGAAAAACTTCAGAAATCCTGCCCAGAATCCATCCTAGCACTTCCATAAAACTAATGGAAAAGGTTTGGAGTCCCAAAACACTCTAGAATGAGAGAATCGAAGAAGAGAAACTTGAGCCAAGCTCCTCGGTTTTGTGAGAAAACCAGGGCTTCCTGCCTTGCTCGACCCTCCTGAACCTACTTAGACCATTTCTCTGAGTTGCCTTGGTGTCCAGAAAGCTATATTTATAGGCTGAATTGGGATTAAGTCACTAAACCAAGTTTTCCAAGTTAATGGAGTTGCACCACCAATGGTTCTTCATGCAAGGTGATTAGGGCTAGCTTCCATGCATTCTGGTGACGATGCACGAAATTAGGGCTGCTGTAGTGCTTAATGGAGTCTGAAAAATAATTTGAAGTGATGTGCATAATAACATGTACATCAGACATAGTGACTAGTCGCACCGTATTGGTCGCACATATCGTCATGTCGTCACTACAGTACGAAAATGACCCTATTCTCAAGTAAACCCTATGCAATAATGTTTCACCTGAATTATTTCCCTATCTCAGAGTCCAGAATCATGAGTAATCAGTACTCTCAATTAACTGGCTCAGTTGTTCACGATCACTCCGAGACAATACCAACTATTGTCAAAAGAGATAATCAGAATATTTGGGGTTCCTATTGCCATTGTCATGTCTACACCTTTCTAATAATCATATCTACTACTATAATCATCAATCAATTCATTCATATACACTAGCATTATATAAATATATTTATAGTTACTGAGATAGATTTAGGGTTTCAATCTCTCATAGTTTCAATGGAAAATACTCGTAAAATAACCTCTTTGTGCGGGAAAAACTCGAGAACCTCATCACCTTGACTAGTCTCACGGGAAAACTCAGTCACACGAGGGAAAACTTAGTCACTAAGGAATTAGTGTCATGGGAAAAATGAGTCAACGGATGGGAAAACCTTAGTCAATGGACTAGTTACAATGGCCAAACCAAGTAAAATAACCTCTTTGTGTTGGAATAACTCGAAAACCAGGCCACTGTGAGTAGTCTCATGGGAAAACTCAGCCACAGGAAGGGGAAAATTAGTCACTAAGGAATTAGTGCCATGGGACTAATGAGTCAACTAATGGGAAAACCTTAGTCACCAAACGAGTTTCCATGGCAAATCCTAGTAAAATAACCTCTTTGTGTGGGAAAAACTAGAAAACCTTGTCACCGTGAGTAGTCTCATCGGAATACTCAGTCGCAGGAGGGGAAAACTTAGTCACAAAGGTATTAGTGTCATGGGAAAATGAGTCACCGGATGGGAAAACCTTAGTCAATGGACTAGTTTCAATTCTAAAACCTAGTAAAATAACCTCTTTGTGTTGGAATAACTCGAAAACCTAGCCACTGTGAGTAGTCTCATGGCAAAACTCAGCCCCAGGAAGGGCAAACTTAGTCACTAAGGAATTAGTGCCATGGGACTAATGAGTCAACTAATGGGAAAACCTTAGTCACCGAACGAGTTTCCACGGCAAATCCTAGTAAAATAACCTCTTTGTGTGGGAAAAACTAGAAAACCTTGTCACAGTGAGTAGTCTAATCGGAAAACTCAGTCGCAGGAGGGGAAAACTTAGACATAAAGGAATTCGTGTCATGGAAAGAATGAGTCACCGGATGGGAAAATTTTACTCAGCGGACGAGTTTCAATGGAAAATACTTGTAAAATAACCTCTTTGAGTGGGAACAACTCGAGAACCTCATCACCTTAACTAGTCTCACGGGAAAACTCAGTCACACGTGGGGAAAACTTAGTCACTAAAGAATTAGTGTCATGGGAAAAATGAGTCACCGGATGGGAAAACCTTAATCAATGGACTAGTTTCAATTCTAAAACCTAGTAAAATAACCTCTTTGAGTTGGAATAACTCGAAAGCCTAGCCACTGTGAGTAGTCTCATGGCAAAACTCAGCCACAGGAGGGGGAAACTTAGTCACTAAGGAATTAGTGCCATGGGACTAATGAGTCAAATAATGGGAAAACCTTAGTCACCGAACGAGTTTCCATGGCAAATCCTAGTAAAATAACCTCTTTGTGTGGGAAAAACTAGAACACCTTGTCACCGTGAGTAGTCTCATCAGTAAACTCTGTCGCAAGAGGGGAAAACTTAGTCACAGAGGAATTCGTGTCATGGAAAAAATGAGTGACCGGATGGAAAAATTTTACTCACCGGACGAGTTTCAATGGAAAATATTTGTAAAATAACATCTTTGAGTGGGAAAAACTCGAAAACCTCATCACCTTGACTAGTCTTACGGGAAAAATCAGTCACACGAGGGGAAAACTTAGTCACTAAGGAATTAGTGTCATGGGAAAAATGAGTCACCAGATGGGAAAACCTTAGTCAATTGACTAGTTTCGATGTCAAACCCTTGTAAAATAACCTCTTTGTGTTGGAATAACTCGAAAACCTAGCCACTGTGAGTAGTCTCATGGGAAAACTCAGCCACAGGAGGGGCACACTTAGTCACTAAGGAATTAGTGCCATGGGACTAATGAGTCAACTAATGGGAAAACCTTAGTCCCCGAACGAGTTTCCTTGGAAAATCCCAGTAAAATAACCTCTTTGGGTGGGAAAAACTAGAAAAATTTGTCACCGTGAGTAGTTTCAACGGAAAACTCAGTCGCAGGAGGGGAAAACTTAGTCACAAAGGAATTCATGTCATGGAAAAAATGAGTCACAGGATGGGAAAATTTTACTCACCGGACGATTTTCAATAGAAAATACTTGTTAAATAACCTCTTTGTGTGGGAAGAACTCGAGAACCTCATCACCTTGACTAGTCTCACGGGAAAACTCAGTCACACGAGGGGAAAACTTAGTCACTAAGGAATTAGGGTTATGGGAAAAATGAGTCATCAGATGGGAAAACCTTAGTCAATGGACTAGGTTCAATGGCAAAACCTAGTAAAATAACCTCTTTATGTTGGAATAACTTGAAAACCTAGCCACTGTGAGTAGTCTCATGGGAAAACTCAGCCAGAGGAGGGGGAAACTTAGTTACTAAGGAATTAGTGCCATGGCACTAATGAGTCAACTAATGGGAAAACCTTAGTCACCGAACGAGTTTCCATGGCAAATCATAGTAAAATAACCTTTTTGTGTGGGAAAAACTAGAAAACCTTGTCACTGTGAGTAGTCTCATCGGAAAACTCAGTCGCAGGAGAGGAAAACTTAGTCACAGAGGAATTCGTGTCATGGAAAAAATGAGTCACTGGATGGGAAAATTTTACTCACCGGAAGAGTTTCAATGGAAAATAATTGTAAAATAACCTTTTTGTGTGGGAAAAACTCGAGAACCTCATCAACTTGACTAGTCTCACGGGAAGACTCAGTCACACGAGGGGAAAACTTAGTCACTAAGGAATAGGTGTCATGGGAAAAATGAGTCACCAGATGGGAAAACCTTAGTCAATGGACTAGTTTCAATGGCAAAACCTAGTAAAATAACCTCTTTGTGTAGGAATAACTCGAAAACCTAGCCACTGTGAGTAGTCTCATGGCAAAACTCAGCCACAGGAGGGGGAAACTTAGTCACTAAGGAATTAGTGCCATGGGACTAATGAGTCAAATAATGGGAAAACCTTAGTCACCGAACGAGTTTCCATGGCAAATCCTAGTAAAATAACCTCTTTGTGTGGGAAAAACTAGAACACCTTGTCACCGTGAGTAGTCTCATCAGTAAACTCTGTCGCAAGAGGGGAAAACTTAGTCACAGAGGAATTCGTGTCATGGAAAAAATGAGTGACCGGATGGGAAAATTTTACTCACCGGACGAGTTTCAATGGAAAATATTTGTAAAATAACATCTTTGAGTGGGAAAAACTCGAGAACCTCATCACCTTGACTAGTCTTACGGGAAAACTCAGTCACACGAGGGGAAAACTTAGTCACTAAGGAATTAGTGTCATGGGAAAAATGAGTCACCAGATGGGAAAACCTTAGTCAATTGACTAGTTTCGATGTCAAAACCTTGTAAAATAACCTCTTTGTGTTGGAATAATTCGAAAACCTAGCCACTGTGAGTAGTCTCATGGGAAAACTCAGCCACAGGAGGGGCACACTTAGTCACTAAGGAATTAGTGCCATGGGACTAATGAGTCAACTAATGGGAAAACCTTAGTCCCCGAACGAGTTTCCTTGGAAAATCCCAGTAAAATAACCTCTTTGGGTGGGAAAAACTAGAAAAATTTGTCACCGTGAGTAGTTTCAACGGAAAACTCAGTCGCAGGAGGGGAAAACTTAGTCACAAAGGAATTCATGTCATGGAAAAAATGAGTCACCGGATGGGAAAATTTTACTCACCGGACGAGTTTCAATAGAAAATACTTGTTAAATAACCTCTTTGTGTGGGAAGAACTCGAGAACCTCATCACCTTGACTAGTCTCACGGGAAAACTCAGTCACACGAGGGGAAAACTTAGTCACTAAGGAATTAGGGTTATGGGAAAAATGAGTCATCAGATGGGAAAACCTTAGTCAATGGACTAGGTTCAATGGCAAAACCTAGTAAAATAACCTCTTTATGTTGGAATAACATGAAAACCTAGCCACTGTGAGTAGTCTCATGGGAAAACTCAGCCAGAGGAGGGGGAAACTTAGTTACTAAGGAATTAGTGCCATGGCACTAATGAGTCAACTAATGGGAAAACCTTAGTCACCGAACGATTTTCCATGGCAAATCATAGTAAAATAACCTTTTTGTGTGGGAAAAACTAGAAAACCTTGTCACTGTGAGTAGTCTCATCGGAAAACTCAGTCGCAGGAGAGGAAAACTTAGTCACAGAGGAATTCGTGTCATGGAAAAAATGAGTCACCGGATGGGAAAATTTTACTCACCGGAAGAGTTTCAATGGAAAATAATTGTAAAATAACCTTTTTGTGTGGGAAAAACTCGAGAACCTCATCAACTTGACTAGTCTCACGGGAAGACTCAGTCACACGAGGGGAAAACTTAGTCACTAAGGAATAGGTGTCATGGGAAAAATGAGTCACCAGATGGGAAAACCTTAGTCAATGGACTAGTTTCAATGGCAAAACCTAGTAAAATAACCTCTTTGTGAATGAATAACTCGAAAACCTGGCCACTGTAAGTAGTCTCATAGGAAAACTCAGCCATAGGAGGGTGAAACTTAGTCACTAAGTAATTAGTGCCATGGGACTAATGAGTCAACTAATGGGAAAACCTTAGTCACCGAACGAGTTTCCAAGGGAAATCCTACTAAAATAACCTCTTTGTACGGGAAAAACTAGAAAACCTTGTCACCGTGAGTAGAGTCATCGGAAAACTCAGTCGAAGGAGGGGAAAACTTAGTCACAAAGGAATTCGTGTCATGGAAAAAATGAGTCAACGGATGGGAAAATTTTACTCAATGGACGAGTTTCAATGGAAAATACTTGTAAAATAATTTCTTGGCGGGGGAAAATCTCTAGAACCTCGTCACCTTAACTAGTGTCACGGGAAAACTCTATCACACGAGGCGAAAACTTAGTCACTAAGGAAATATTGTCATGGGAAAAATAAGTCACCGGATGGGAAAACCTTAGTCAATGGACTAGTTTCAATGGCAAAACCTAGTAAAATAACCTCTTTGTGTTGGAATAACTCGAAAATCGGGCCACTGTGAGTAGTCTCATGGGAAAACTCAGCCAGAGGAGAGGGAAACTTAGTCACTAAGGAATTAGTGCCATGGGACTAATGAGTCAACTAAAGGGACAACCTTAGTCACCGAACGAGTTTCCATGGCAAATCCTAGTAAAATAACCTCTTTGTGCGGGAAAAATTAGAAAACCTTGTCACCGTGAGTAGAGTCATCGGAAAACTCAGTCGCAGGAAGGGAAAACTTAGTCACAAAGGAGATCGTGTCATGGAAAAAATGAGTCACCGGATGGGAAAATTTTACTCACCGGACGAGTTTCAATGGAAAATACTTATAAAATAACCTCTTTGTGTGGGAAAAACTCGAGAACCTCATCACCTTGACTAGTTTCACGAGAAAACTCAGTTATACGAGGGGAAAACTTAGTCATAAGGAAATAGTGTCATGGGAAAAATGAGTCAGCGGATGGGAAAACCTTAGTCAATGGACTAGTTCCAATGGCAAAACCTAGTAAAATAACGACTTTGTGTTGGAATAACTCGAAAACCTAGCCACTGTGAGTAGTCTCATGAGTAAACTCATCCACAGGAGAGGGAAACTTAGTCACTAAGGAATTAGTGCCATGGGACTAATGAGTCAACTAATGGGAAAACCTTAGTCACCGAACGAGTTTCCAAGGGAAATCCTACTAAAATAACCTCTTTGTACGGGAAAAACTAGAAAACCTTGTCACTGTGAGTAGTCTCATCAGAAAACTCAGTCACAGGAGGGGAAAACTTAGTCACAGAGGAATTCGTGTCATGGAAAAAATGAGTCACCGGATGGGAAAATTTTACTCACCTGACGAGTTTCAATGGAAAATACTTGTAAAATAACCTCTTTGTGTGGGAAAAACTCGAGAAACTCATCACCTTGACTAGTCCCACGGGAAAACTCAGTCACACGAGGGAAAAACTTAGTCACTAAGGAATTGGTGTCATGGGAAAACTGAGTCCCCGGATGGGAAAACCTTACTCAATGGACTAGTTTCAATGGCAAAACCTAGTAAAATAACCTCTTTGTGTTGGAATAACTCGAAAACCTAGCTACTGTGAGTAGTCTCATGGGAAAACTCAGCCATAGGAGGTGGAAACTTAGTCACTAAGGAATTAGTGCCATGGGACTAATGAGTCAACTAATGAGAAAACCTTAGTCACGGAACGAGTTTCCACGGCAAATCCTTGTAAAATAACCTCTTCGTGTGGGAAAAACTAGAAAACCTTGTCACAGTGAGTAGTCTAATCGGAAAACTCAGTCGCAGGAGGGGAAAACTTAGACATAAAGGAATTCGTGTCATGGAAAGAATGAGTCACCGGATGGGAAAATTTTACTCAGCGGACGAGTTTCAATGGAAAATACTTGTAAAATAACCTCTTTGAGTGGGAACAACTCGAGAACCTCATCACCTTAACTAGTCTCACGGGAAAACTCAGTCACACGTGGGGAAAACTTAGTCACTAAAGAATTAGTGTCATGGGAAAAATGAGTCACCGGATGGGAAAACCTTAATCAATGGACTAGTTTCAATTCTAAAACCTAGTAAAATAACCTCTTTGAGTTGGAATAACTCGAAAGCCTAGCCACTGTGAGTAGTCTCATGGAAAAACTCACCCACAGGAGGGGGAAACTTAGTCACTAAGGAATTAGTGCCATGGGACTAATGAGTCAAATAATGGGAAAACCTTAGTCACCGAACGAGTTTCCATGGCAAATCCTAGTAAAATAACCTCTTTGTGTGGGAAAAACTAGAACACCTTGTCACCGTGAGTAGTCTCATCAGTAAACTCTGTCGCAAGAGGGGAAAACTTAGTCACAGAGGAATTCGTGTCATGGAAAAAATGAGTGACCGGATGGAAAAATTTTACTCACCGGACGAGTTTCAATGGAAAATATTTGTAAAATAACATCTTTGAGTGGGAAAAACTCGAAAACCTCATCACCTTGACTAGTCTTACGGGAAAACTCAGTCACACGAGGGGAAAACTTAGTCACTAAGGAATTAGTGTCATGGGAAAAATGAGTCACCAGATGGGAAAACCTTAGTCAATTGACTAGTTTCGATGTCAAAACCTTGTAAAATAACCTCTTTGTGTTGGAATAATTCGAAAACCTAGCCACTGTGAGTAGTCTCATGGGAAAACTCAGCCACAGGAGGGGCACACTTAGTCACTTAGGAATTAGTGCCATGGGACTAATGAGTCAACTAATGGGAAAACCTTAGTCCCCGAACGAGTTTCCTTGGAAAATCCCAGTAAAATAACCTCTTTGGGTGGGAAAAACTAGAAAAATTTGTCACCGTGAGTAGTTTCAACGGAAAACTCAGTCGCAGGAGGGGAAAACTTAGTCACAAAGGAATTCATGTCATGGAAAAAATGAGTCACCGGATGGGAAAATTTTACTCACCGGACGAGTTTCAATAGAAAATACTTGTTAAATAACCTCTTTGTGTGGGAAGAACTCGAGAACCTCATCACCTTGACTAGTCTCACGGGAAAACTCAGTCACACGAGGGGAAAACTTAGTCACTTAGGAATTAGGGTTATGGGAAAAATGAGTCATCAGATGGGAAAACCTTAGTCAATGGACTAGGTTCAATGGCAAAACCTAGTAAAATAACCTCTTTATGTTGGAATAACTTGAAAACCTAGCCACTGTGAGTAGTCTCATGGGAAAACTCAGCTAGAGGAGGGGGAAACTTAGTTACTAAGGAATTAGTGCCATGGCACTAATGAGTCAACTAATGGGAAAACCTTAGTCACCGAACGAGTTTCCATGGCAAATCATAGTAAAATAACCTTTTTGTGTGGGAAAAACTAGAAAACCTTGTCACTGTGAGTAGTCTCATCGGAAAACTCAGTCGCAGGAGAGGAAAACTTAGTCACAGAGGAATTCGTGTCATGGAAAAAATGAGTCACCGGATGGGAAAATTTTACTCACCTGACGAGTTTCAATGGAAAATACTTGTAAAATAACCTCTTTGTGTGGGAAAAACTCGAGAAACTCATCACCTTGACTAGTCCCACGGGAAAACTCAGTCACACGAGGGAAAAACTTAGTCACTAAGGAATTGGTGTCATGGGAAAACTGAGTCCCCGGATGGGAAAACCTTACTCAATGGACTAGTTTCAATGGCAAAACCTAGTAAAATAACCTCTTTGTGTTGGAATAACTCGAAAACCTAGCCACTGTGAGTAGTCTCATGGGAAAACTCAGCCATAGGAGGTGGAAACTTAGTCACTAAGGAATTAGTGCCATGGGACTAATGAGTCAACTAATGGGAAAACCTTAGTCACCGAACGAGTTTCCAAGTGAAATCCTACAAAAATAACCTCTTTGTGCGGGAAAAACTAGAAAACTTTGTCACTGTGAGTAGTCCCATCGGAAAACTCAGTCGCAGGAGGGGAAAACTTAGTCACAGAGGAATTCGTGTCATGGAAAAAATGAGTCACCGAATGGGAAAATTTTACTCACCGGACGAGTTTCAATGGAAAATACTTGTAAAATAACCTCTTTGTGTGGGAAAAACTCGAGAACCTCATCACCTTGACTAGTCTCACGAGAAAACTCAGTTATACGAGGGGAAAACTTAGTCATAAGGAAATAGTGTCATGGGAAAAATGAGTCAGCGGATGGGAAAACCTTAGTCAATGGACTAGTTCCAATGGCAAAACCTAGTAAAATAACGACTTTGTGTTGGAATAACTCGAAAACCTAGCCACTGTGAGTAGTCTCATGAGAAAACTCATCCACAGGAGAGGGAAACTTAGTCACTAAGGAATTAGTGCCATGGGAGTAATGAGTCAACTAATGGGAAAACCTTAGTCACCGAACGAGTTTTCTTGGAAAATCCTAGTAAAATAACCTCTTTGTGTGGGAAAAATTAGTAAACCTTGTCACTGTGAGTAGTGTCATTGGAGAACTGAGCCGCAGGAGAGGAAAACTTAGTCACAGAGGAATTCGTGCCATGGAAAAAATGAGTCACCGGATGGGAAAATTTTACTCACCGGACGAGTTTCAATGGAAAATACTTGTAAAATAACCTCTTTGAGTGGGAACAACTCGAGAACCTCATCACCTTAACTAGTCTCACGGGAAAACTCAGTCACACGTGGGGAAAACTTAGTCACTAAAGAATTAGTGTCATGGGAAAAATGAGTCACCGGATGGGAAAACCTTAATCAATGGACTAGTTTCAATTCTAAAACCTAGTAAAATAACCTCTTTGAGTTGGAATAACTCGAAAGCCTAGCCACTGTGAGTAGTCTCATGGAAAAACTCACCCACAGGAGGGGGAAACTTAGTCACTAAGGAATTAGTGCCATGGGACTAATGAGTCAAATAATGGGAAAACCTTAGTCACCGAACGAGTTTCCATGGCAAATCCTAGTAAAATAACCTCTTTGTGTGGGAAAAACTAGAACACCTTGTCACCGTGAGTAGTCTCATCAGTAAACTCTGTCGCAAGAGGGGAAAACTTAGTCACAGAGGAATTCGTGTCATGGAAAAAATGAGTGACCGGATGGAAAAATTTTACTCACCGGACGAGTTTCAATGGAAAATATTTGTAAAATAACATCTTTGAGTGGGAAAAACTCGAAAACCTCATCACCTTGACTAGTCTTACGGGAAAACTCAGTCACACGAGGGGAAAACTTAGTCACTAAGGAATTAGTGTCATGGGAAAAATGAGTCACCAGATGGGAAAACCTTAGTCAATTGACTAGTTTCGATGTCAAAACCTTGTAAAATAACCTCTTTGTGTTGGAATAATTCGAAAACCTAGCCACTGTGAGTAGTCTCATGGGAAAACTCAGCCACAGGAGGGGCACACTTAGTCACTTAGGAATTAGTGCCATGGGACTAATGAGTCAACTAATGGGAAAACCTTAGTCCCCGAACGAGTTTCCTTGGAAAATCCCAGTAAAATAACCTCTTTGGGTGGGAAAAACTAGAAAAATTTGTCACCGTGAGTAGTTTCAACGGAAAACTCAGTCGCAGGAGGGGAAAACTTAGTCACAAAGGAATTCATGTCATGGAAAAAATGAGTCACCGGATGGGAAAATTTTACTCACCGGACGAGTTTCAATAGAAAATACTTGTTAAATAACCTCTTTGTGTGGGAAGAACTCGAGAACCTCATCACCTTGACTAGTCTCACGGGAAAACTCAGTCACACGAGGGGAAAACTTAGTCACTTAGGAATTAGGGTTATGGGAAAAATGAGTCATCAGATGGGAAAACCTTAGTCAATGGACTAGGTTCAATGGCAAAACCTAGTAAAATAACCTCTTTATGTTGGAATAACTTGAAAACCTAGCCACTGTGAGTAGTCTCATGGGAAAACTCAGCTAGAGGAGGGGGAAACTTAGTTACTAAGGAATTAGTGCCATGGCACTAATGAGTCAACTAATGGGAAAACCTTAGTCACCGAACGAGTTTCCATGGCAAATCATAGTAAAATAACCTTTTTGTGTGGGAAAAACTAGAAAACCTTGTCACTGTGAGTAGTCTCATCGGAAAACTCAGTCGCAGGAGAGGAAAACTTAGTCACAGAGGAATTCGTGTCATGGAAAAAATGAGTCACCGGATGGGAAAATTTTACTCACCTGACGAGTTTCAATGGAAAATACTTGTAAAATAACCTCTTTGTGTGGGAAAAACTCGAGAAACTCATCACCTTGACTAGTCCCACGGGAAAACTCAGTCACACGAGGGAAAAACTTAGTCACTAAGGAATTGGTGTCATGGGAAAACTGAGTCCCCGGATGGGAAAACCTTACTCAATGGACTAGTTTCAATGGCAAAACCTAGTAAAATAACCTCTTTGTGTTGGAATAACTCGAAAACCTAGCCACTGTGAGTAGTCTCATGGGAAAACTCAGCCATAGGAGGTGGAAACTTAGTCACTAAGGAATTAGTGCCATGGGACTAATGAGTCAACTAATGGGAAAACCTTAGTCACCGAACGAGTTTCCAAGTGAAATCCTACAAAAATAACCTCTTTGTGCGGGAAAAACTAGAAAACTTTGTCACTGTGAGTAGTCCCATCGGAAAACTCAGTCGCAGGAGGGGAAAACTTAGTCACAGAGGAATTCGTGTCATGGAAAAAATGAGTCACCGAATGGGAAAATTTTACTCACCGGACGAGTTTCAATGGAAAATACTTGTAAAATAACCTCTTTGTGTGGGAAAAACTCGAGAACCTCATCACCTTGACTAGTCTCACGAGAAAACTCAGTTATACGAGGGGAAAACTTAGTCATAAGGAAATAGTGTCATGGGAAAAATGAGTCAGCGGATGGGAAAACCTTAGTCAATGGACTAGTTCCAATGGCAAAACCTAGTAAAATAACGACTTTGTGTTGGAATAACTCGAAAACCTAGCCACTGTGAGTAGTCTCATGAGAAAACTCATCCACAGGAGAGGGAAACTTAGTCACTAAGGAATTAGTGCCATGGGAGTAATGAGTCAACTAATGGGAAAACCTTAGTCACCGAACGAGTTTTCTTGGAAAATCCTAGTAAAATAACCTCTTTGTGTGGGAAAAATTAGTAAACCTTGTCACTGTGAGTAGTGTCATTGGAGAACTGAGCCGCAGGAGAGGAAAACTTAGTCACAGAGGAATTCGTGCCATGGAAAAAATGAGTCACCGGATGGGAAAATTTTACTCACCGGACGAGTTTCAATGGAAAATACTTGTAAAATAACCTCTTTGTGTGGAAAAAACTCGAGAACCTCATCACCTTGAAAAGTCTCACGGGAAAACTCAGTCACACGTGGGGAAAACTTAGTCACTAAAGAATTAGTGTCATGGGAAAAATGAGTCACCGGATGGGAAAACCTTAATCAATGGACTAGTTTCAATTCTAAAACCTAGTAAAATAACCTCTTTGAGTTGGAATAACTCGAAAGCCTAGCCACTGTGAGTAGTCTCATGGAAAAACTCACCCACAGGAGGGGGAAACTTAGTCACTAAGGAATTAGTGCCATGGGACTAATGAGTCAAATAATGGGAAAACCTTAGTCACCGAACGAGTTTCCATGGCAAATCCTAGTAAAATAACCTCTTTGTGTGGGAAAAACTAGAACACCTTGTCACCGTGAGTAGTCTCATCAGTAAACTCTGTCGCAAGAGGGGAAAACTTAGTCACAGAGGAATTCGTGTCATGGAAAAAATGAGTGACCGGATGGAAAAATTTTACTCACCGGACGAGTTTCAATGGAAAATATTTGTAAAATAACATCTTTGAGTGGGAAAAACTCGAAAACCTCATCACCTTGACTAGTCTTACGGGAAAACTCAGTCACACGAGGGGAAAACTTAGTCACTAAGGAATTAGTGTCATGGGAAAAATGAGTCACCAGATGGGAAAACCTTAGTCAATTGACTAGTTTCGATGTCAAAACCTTGTAAAATAACCTCTTTGTGTTGGAATAATTCGAAAACCTAGCCACTGTGAGTAGTCTCATGGGAAAACTCAGCCACAGGAGGGGCACACTTAGTCACTTAGGAATTAGTGCCATGGGACTAATGAGTCAACTAATGGGAAAACCTTAGTCCCCGAACGAGTTTCCTTGGAAAATCCCAGTAAAATAACCTCTTTGGGTGGGAAAAACTAGAAAAATTTGTCACCGTGAGTAGTTTCAACGGAAAACTCAGTCGCAGGAGGGGAAAACTTAGTCACAAAGGAATTCATGTCATGGAAAAAATGAGTCACCGGATGGGAAAATTTTACTCACCGGACGAGTTTCAATAGAAAATACTTGTTAAATAACCTCTTTGTGTGGGAAGAACTCGAGAACCTCATCACCTTGACTAGTCTCACGGGAAAACTCAGTCACACGAGGGGAAAACTTAGTCACTTAGGAATTAGGGTTATGGGAAAAATGAGTCATCAGATGGGAAAACCTTAGTCAATGGACTAGGTTCAATGGCAAAACCTAGTAAAATAACCTCTTTATGTTGGAATAACTTGAAAACCTAGCCACTGTGAGTAGTCTCATGGGAAAACTCAGCTAGAGGAGGGGGAAACTTAGTTACTAAGGAATTAGTGCCATGGCACTAATGAGTCAACTAATGGGAAAACCTTAGTCACCGAACGAGTTTCCATGGCAAATCATAGTAAAATAACCTTTTTGTGTGGGAAAAACTAGAAAACCTTGTCACTGTGAGTAGTCTCATCGGAAAACTCAGTCGCAGGAGAGGAAAACTTAGTCACAGAGGAATTCGTGTCATGGAAAAAATGAGTCACCGGATGGGAAAATTTTACTCACCTGACGAGTTTCAATGGAAAATACTTGTAAAATAACCTCTTTGTGTGGGAAAAACTCGAGAAACTCATCACCTTGACTAGTCCCACGGGAAAACTCAGTCACACGAGGGAAAAACTTAGTCACTAAGGAATTGGTGTCATGGGAAAACTGAGTCCCCGGATGGGAAAACCTTACTCAATGGACTAGTTTCAATGGCAAAACCTAGTAAAATAACCTCTTTGTGTTGGAATAACTCGAAAACCTAGCCACTGTGAGTAGTCTCATGGGAAAACTCAGCCATAGGAGGTGGAAACTTAGTCACTAAGGAATTAGTGCCATGGGACTAATGAGTCAACTAATGGGAAAACCTTAGTCACCGAACGAGTTTCCAAGTGAAATCCTACAAAAATAACCTCTTTGTGCGGGAAAAACTAGAAAACTTTGTCACTGTGAGTAGTCCCATCGGAAAACTCAGTCGCAGGAGGGGAAAACTTAGTCACAGAGGAATTCGTGTCATGGAAAAAATGAGTCACCGAATGGGAAAATTTTACTCACCGGACGAGTTTCAATGGAAAATACTTGTAAAATAACCTCTTTGTGTGGGAAAAACTCGAGAACCTCATCACCTTGACTAGTCTCACGAGAAAACTCAGTTATACGAGGGGAAAACTTAGTCATAAGGAAATAGTGTCATGGGAAAAATGAGTCAGCGGATGGGAAAACCTTAGTCAATGGACTAGTTCCAATGGCAAAACCTAGTAAAATAACGACTTTGTGTTGGAATAACTCGAAAACCTAGCCACTGTGAGTAGTCTCATGAGAAAACTCATCCACAGGAGAGGGAAACTTAGTCACTAAGGAATTAGTGCCATGGGAGTAATGAGTCAACTAATGGGAAAACCTTAGTCACCGAACGAGTTTTCTTGGAAAATCCTAGTAAAATAACCTCTTTGTGTGGGAAAAATTAGTAAACCTTGTCACTGTGAGTAGTGTCATTGGAGAACTGAGCCGCAGGAGAGGAAAACTTAGTCACAGAGGAATTCGTGCCATGGAAAAAATGAGTCACCGGATGGGAAAATTTTACTCACCGGACGAGTTTCAATGGAAAATACTTGTAAAATAACCTCTTTGTGTGGAAAAAACTCGAGAACCTCATCACCTTGAAAAGTCTCACGGGAAAACTCAGTCACACGAGGGGAAAACTTAGACACTAAGGAATTAGGGTCATGGGTAAACTAAGTCACCGGATGGGAAAACCTTAGTCAATGGACTAGTTTCAATGGAAAAACGTAGTAAAATAACCTCTTTGTGTTGGAATAACTCGAAAACCTTGCCACTGTGAGTAGTCTCATGGGAAAACTCAGCCACGGGAGGGAGAAACTTAGTCACTAAGGAATTAGTGCCATGGGACTAATGAGTCAACTAATGGGAAAACCTTAGTCACCGAACGAGTTTCCATAGAAAATCCTAGTAAAATAACCTCTTTGTGTGGGAAAAACTAGAAAACCTTGTCACTGTGAGTAGTCTCATCGGAAAACTCAGTCGCAGGAGGGGAAAACTTAGTCACAGAGGAATTCGTGTCATGGAAAAAATGAGTCACCGGATGGGAAAATTTTACTCACTGGACTAGTTTCAATGGAAAATACTTGTAAAATAACCTCATTGTGTGGGAAAAACTCGAGAACCTCATCACCTTGACTAGTCCCACGGGAAAACTCAGTCACACGAGGGGAAAACATAGTCACAAAGGAATTAGTGTCATTGGAAAAATGAGTCACCAGATGGGAAAACCTTACTCAATGGACTAGTTTCAATGGCAAAACCTAGTAAAATAACCTCTTTGTGTTAGAATAAATCGAAAACCTAGCCATAGTGAGTAGTCTCATGCAAAAACTCAGCCACAGGAGGGGGAAACTTAGTCACTAAGGAATTAGTGGCATGGGACTAATGAGTCAACTAATGGGAAAACCTTAGTCACCGGACGAGTTTCCATGGAAAATCGTACTAAAATAACCTCTTTGTGTAGGAAAAACAAGAAAACCATGTCACTGTGAGTAGTCTCATCGGAAAACTCAATCGCAGGAGGGGAAAACTTAGTCACAAAGGAATTCGTGTCATGGAAAAAATGAGTCACCGGATGGGAAACTTTTACTCACCGGACGAGTTCCAATGGAAAAATACTTGTAAAATAACCTCTTTGTGTGGGAAAACTCAGTCACACGAGGGGAAAACTTAATCACTAAGGAATTAGTGTCATGGGAAAAATGAGTCACCGGATGGGAAAACCTTACTCCATGGACTAGTTTCAATGGCAAAACCTAGTAAAGTAACCTCTTTGTGTTGGAATAACTCGAAAACCTAGCCACTGTGAGTAGTCTCATGGGAAAACTCAGCCACAGGAGGGGGCAACTTAGTCACTAAGAAATTAGTGCCATGGGACTAATGAGTCAACTATAATGGGAAAACCTTAGTCACCGAACGGGTTTCCATGGCAAATCCTAGTAAAATAACCTCTTTGTGTGGGAAAAACTAGAAAACCTTGTCACTGTGAGTAGTCTCATCGGAAAACTCAATCGCAGGAGGGGAAGACTTAGTCACAAAGGAATTCGTGTCATGGAAAAACCGAGTCACCGGATGGGAAAACCTTACTCCATGGACTAGTTTCAATGGCAAAACCTAGTAAAGTAACCTCTTTGTGTTGGAATAACTCGAAAACCTAGCCACTGTGAGTAGTCGCATGGGAAAACTCAGCCACAGGAGGGGGCAACTTAGTCACTAAGAAATTAGTGCCATGGGACTAATGAGTCAACTATAATGGGAAAACCTTAGTCACCGAACGGGTTTCCATGGAAAATCCTAGTAAAATAACCTCTTTGTGTGGGAAAAACTAGAAAACCTTGTCACTGTGAGTAGTCTCATCGGAAAACTCAATCGCAGGAGGGGAAGACTTAGTCACAAAGGAATTCGTGTCATGGAAAAAATGAGTCACCGGATGGGAAAATTTTACGCACCGGACGAGTTCCAATGGAAAAATACTTGTAAAATAACCTCTTTGTGTGGGAAAAACTCGAGAACCTCATCACCTTGACTAGTCCCACGAGGGGAAAACTTAGTCACCAAGGAATTAGTGTCATTGGAAAAATGAGTCACCAGATGGGAAAACCTTACTCGATGGACTAGTTTCAATGGCTAAACCTAGTAAAGTAACCTCTTTGTGTTGGAATAACTCGAAAACGTAGCCACTGTGAGTAGTCTCATGGGAAAACTCAGCCAAAGGAGGGGGAAACTTAGTCACTAAGGAATTAGTGCCATGGGACTAATGAGTCAACTAATGGGAAAACCTTAGTCACCGAACGAGTTTCCATGGCAAATCCTAGTAAAATATACTCTTTGTGTGGGAAAAACTAGAAAACCTTGTCACTGTGAGTAGTCTCATCGGAAAACTCAGTCGCAGGAGAGGAAAACTTAGTCACAGAGGTATTCGTGTCATGGAAAAAATGAGTCACCGGATGGGAAAGTATTACTCACCGGACGAGTTTCAATGGAAAATACTTGTAAAATAACCTCTTTGTGTGGGAAAAACTCGAGAACCTCATCACCTTGACTAGTCCCACGGGAAAACTCAGCCACATGAGGGGAATACTTAGTCACTAAGGAATTAGTGTCATTGGAAAAATGAGTCACCGGATGGGAAAACCTTAGTCAACGGACTAATTGCAATGGCAAAACCTAGTAAAATAACCTCTTTGTGTTGCAATAACTCGAAAACCTAGCCACTGTGAGTAGTCTCTTGGGAAAACTCAGCCACAGGAGGGGGAAACTTAGTCACTAAGTAATTAGTGGCATGGGGCTAATGAGTCAACTAATGGGAAAACCTTAGTCACCGAACGAGTTTCCATGGCAAATCCTACTAAAATAACCTCTTTGTGTAGGAAAAATAAGAAAACCTTGTCACTGTGAGTAGTCTCATCGGAAAACTCAATCGCAGGAGGGGAAAACTTAGTCACAAAGGAATTCGTGTCATGGAAAAAATGATTCACCGGAAGGGAAAATACTTGTGTGGGAAGAACTCGAGAACCTCATCACCTTGACTAATCTCACGGGAAAACTTAGTCACTAAGGAATTAGTGTCATGGGAAAAATGAGTCACCGGATGGGAAAACCTTAGTCAGTGGACTAGTTTCAATGGCAAAGCCTAGTAAGGTAACCTCTTTGTGTTGGAATAACTCGAAAACCTAGCCACTGTGAGTAGTCTCATGGGAAAACTCAGCCACACGAGGGGGAAACTTAGTCACTAAGGAATTAGTGCCGTGGGACTAATGTGTCAACTAATTGGAAAACCTTAGTCACCGAACGAGTTTACATGGCAAATCCTTGAAAAATAACCTCTTTGTGTGGGAAAAACTAGAAAACCGTGTCACTGTGAGTAGTCTCATCGGAAAACTCAGCCGTAGGAGGGGAAAACTTAGTCACAAAGGAATTCGTGTCATGGAAAAAATGAGTCACCGGATGGGAAAATTTTACTCACCGGACGAGTTTCAATGGAAAATACTTGTAAAATAACCTCGTTGTGTGGGAAAAACACGAGAACCTCATCACCTTGACTAGTGTCACGGGAAAATTCAGTCACACGTGGGGAAAACTTAGTCACTAAGGAATTAGTGTCATGGGAAAAATGAGTCACCGGATGGGAAAACCTTAGTCAATGGACTAGTTTCAATGGAAAAGCCTAGTAAAGTAACCTCTTTGTGTTGGAATAACTTCAAAACCTAGCCACTGTGAGTAGTCTCATCGGAAAACTTAGCCACAGGAGGGGGAAATTTAGTCACTAAGGAATTAGTGCCGTGGGACTAATGAGTCAACTAATGGGAAAAAATTAGTCACCGAACGAGTTTCCATGGAAAATCCTAGTAAAATAACCTCTTTGTGTGGGAAAAAGTAGAAACTCTTGTCACTGTGAGTCGTCTCATCGGAAAACTCAGCCGCAGGAGGGGAAAACTTAGTCACAGAGGAATTCGTGTCATGGAAAAAATGAGTCAACGGATGTGAAAATTTTACTCACCGGACGAGTTTCAATGGAAAATACTTGTAAAATAACCTCTTTGTGAGGGAAAAACTCGAGAACCTCATCACCTAGACTAGTCCCACGGGAAAACTCGGTCACACGAGGGGAAAACTTAGTCACTAAGGATTTAGTGTCATTGGAAAAATGAGACACCGGATGGGAAAACCTTACTCAATGGACTAGTTTGTATGGCAAAACCTTGTAAAGTAACGTCTTTGTGTTGGAATAAATCGAAAACCAAGACACTGTGAGTAGTCTCATGGGAAAACTCAGCCACCGGAGGGGGAAACTTAGTCACTAAGGAATTAGTGTCATGGGACTAATGAGTCAACTAATGGGAAAAAATTAGTCACCGAACGAGTTTCCATGGAAAATACTAGTAAAATAACCTCTTTGTGTGGGAAAAAGTAGAAACTCTTGTCACTGTGAGTCGTCTCATCGGAAAACTCAACCGCAAGAGGGGAAAACTTAGTCACAGAGGAATTCGTGTCATGGGAAAAATAAGTCACCAGATGTGAAAATTTTACTCACCGGACGAGTTTCAATGGAAAATACTTGTAAAATAACCTCTTTGTGTGGGAAAAACTCGAGAACCTCATCACCTAGACTAGTCCCACGGGAAAACTCGGTCAAACGAGGGGAAAACTTAGTCACTAAGGATTTAGTGTCATTAGAAAAATGAGTCACCGGATAGGAAAACCTTACTCAATGGACTAGTTTCAATGGCAAAACCTAGTAAAGTAATGTCTTTGTGTTGGAATAAATCGAAAACAAAGCCACTGTGAGTAGTCTCATGGGAAAACTCAGCAACAGGAGGGCGAAACTTAGTCACTAAGGAATTAGTGTCATGGGAATAATGAGTCAACTAATGGGAAAACCTTAGTCACCGAACGAGTTTCCATGGAAAATCCTAGAAAAATAACCTCTTTGTGTGGGAAAAAGTAGAAAACCTTGTCACTGTGAGTAGTCTCATCGGAAAACTCAGTCGCAGGAGGGGAAACTTTGTCACAGAGGAATTCGTGTCATGGAAAGAATGAGTCACCGGATGGGAAAATTTTACTCATCGGAAGAGTTTCAATGGAAAATAATTGTAAAATAACCTCTTTGTGTGGGAAAAACTCGAGAACCTCATCAACTTGACTAGTGTCACGGGAAAATTCAGTCACACGTGGGGAAAACTTAGTCACTAAGGAATTAGTGTCATGGGAAAAATGAGTCACCGGATGGGAAAACCTTAGTCAATGGACTAGTTTCAATGGAAAAGCCTAGTAAAGTAACCTCTTTGTGTTGGAATAACTTCAAAACCTAGCCACTGTGAGTAGTCTCATCGGAAAACTTAGCCACAGGAGGGGGAAATTTAGTCACTAAGGAATTAGTGCCGTGGGACTAATTAGTCAACTAATGGGAAATCCTTTGTCACCGAACGAGTTTCCGTGGCAAACCCTAGTAAAATAACCTCTTTGTGTGGGAAAAACTAGAAAACCTTGTCACCGTGAGTAGTCTCATCGGAAAACTCGGTCGCAGGTGGGGAAGACTTAGTCACAAAGGAATTCGTGTCATGAAAAAAATGAGTCACCGGATGGGAAAATTTTACTTACCGGACGAGTTTCAACGGAAAATACTTGTAAAATAACCTCTTTGTGTGGGAAAAACTCGAGAACATCATCACCTTGACTAAACTCACAGGAAAACTCAGTCACAAAGGGAAAACTTAGTCACTAAGGAATTAGTGTCATGGGAAAAACGAGTCACCGGATGGGAAAAGCTTAGTCAATGGAATAGTTTCAATGGCAAAGCCTAGTAAAGTAACCTCTTTGTGTTGGAATAACTCGAAAACCTTGCCATTGTGTGTAGTCTCATGGGAAAACTCAGCCATAGAAGGGGGAAACTTAGTCACTAAGGAATTAGTGCCATGGGACTAATGAGTCAACTAATGGAAAAACCTTAGTCACCGAACGAGTTTCCATGCCAAATCCTACTAATAGAACCTCTTTGTGTTGGAAAACCTAGAAAACCTTGTCACTGTGAGTAGTCTCATCGGAAAACTTAGTCGCAGGAGAGGAAAACTTAGCCACAGAGGAATTCGTGTCATGGAAAAAATGAGTCACCGGATGCGAAAATTTTACTCACCGGACGAGTTTCAATGGAAAATACTTGTAAAACAACCACTTTGTGTGGGAAAAGCTCAAGAACCTCAGTCACACGGGGGGAAAACTTAGTCATTAAGGAATTAGTGTCATTGGAAAAATGAGTCACCGGATAGGAAGACCTTACTCAATGGACTTGTTTCAATGGCAAAACCTAGTAAAATAACCTCTTTGTGTTGGAATAACTCGAAAACCTAGCCACAGGAAGGGGAAACTTAGTCACTAAGGAATTAGTGCCATGGGACCAATGGGAAAACCTTAGTCACGGAACGAGTTTCCATGTCAAATCATAGTAAAATAACCTTTTTGTGTGGGAAAAACTAGAAAACCTTGTCACTGTGAGTAGTCTCATCGGAAAACTCAGTCGCAGGAGAGGAAAATTTAGTCAAAGAGGAATTCGTGTCATGGAAAAAATGAGTCACCGGATGTGAAAATTTTACTCACCGGACGAGTTTCAATGGAAAATACTTGTAAAATAACCTCTTTGTGAGGGAAAAACTCGAGAACCTCATCACCTAGACTAGTCCCACGGGAAAACTCGGTCACACGAGGGGAAAACTTAGTCACTAAGGATTTAGTGTCATTGGAAAAATGAGTCACCGGATGGGAAAACCTTACTCAATGGACTAGTTTCTATGGCAAAACCTAGTAAAGTAACGTCTTTGTGTTGGAATATATCGAAAACCAAGCCACTGTGAGTAGTCTCATGGGAAAACTCAGCCATAGGAGGGGGAAACTTAGTCACTAAGGAATTAGTGTCATGGGACTAATGAGTCAACTAATGGGAAAAAATTAGTCACCGAACGAGTTTCCATGGAAAATCCTAGTAAAATAACCTCTTTGTGTGGGAAAAAGTAGAAACTCTTGTCACTGTGAGTCGTCTCATCGGAAAACTCAGCCGCAGGAGGGGAAAACTTAGTCACAGAGGAATTCGTGTCATGGAAAAAATGAGTCAACGGATGTGAAAATTTTACTCACCGGACGAGTTTCAATGGAAAATACTTGTAAAATAACCTCTTTGTGAGGGAAAAACTCGAGAACCTCATCACCTAGACTAGTCCCACGGGAAAACTCGGTCACACGAGGGGAAAACTTAGTCACTAAGGATTTAGTGTCATTGGAAAAATGAGACACCGGATGGGAAAACCTTACTCAATGGACTAGTTTGTATGGCAAAACCTTGTAAAGTAACGTCTTTGTGTTGGAATAAATCGAAAACCAAGACACTGTGAGTAGTCTCATGGGAAAACTCAGCCACCGGAGGGGGAAACTTAGTCACTAAGGAATTAGTGTCATGGGACTAATGAGTCAACTAATGGGAAAAAATTAGTCACCGAACGAGTTTCCATGGAAAATACTAGTAAAATAACCTCTTTGTGTGGGAAAAAGTAGAAACTCTTGTCACTGTGAGTCGTCTCATCGGAAAACTCAACCGCAAGAGGGGAAAACTTAGTCACAGAGGAATTCGTGTCATGGGAAAAATAAGTCACCAGATGTGAAAATTTTACTCACCGGACGAGTTTCAATGGAAAATACTTGTAAAATAACCTCTTTGTGTGGGAAAAACTCGAGAACCTCATCACCTAGACTAGTCCCACGGGAAAACTCGGTCAAACGAGGGGAAAACTTAGTCACTAAGGATTTAGTGTTTTAGAAAAATGAGTCACCGGATAGGAAAACCTTACTCAATGGACTAGTTTCAATGGCAAAACCTAGTAAAGTAATGTCTTTGTGTTGGAATAAATCGAAAACAAAGCCACTGTGAGTAGTCTCATGGGAAAACTCAGCAACAGGAGGGCGAAACTTAGTCACTAAGGAATTAGTGTCATGGGAATAATGAGTCAACTAATGGGAAAACCTTAGTCACCGAACGAGTTTCCATGGAAAATCCTAGAAAAATAACCTCTTTGTGTGGGAAAAAGTAGAAAACCTTGTCACTGTGAGTAGTCTCATCGGAAAACTCAGTCGCAGGAGGGGAAACTTTGTCACAGAGGAATTCGTGTCATGGAAAGAATGAGTCACCGGATGGGAAAATTTTACTCATCGGAAGAGTTTCAATGGAAAATAATTGTAAAATAACCTCTTTGTGTGGGAAAAACTCGAGAACCTCATCAACTTGACTAGTCTCACGGGAAGTGTCAGTCACACGAGGGGAAAACTTAGTCACTAAGGAATTGGTGTCATGGGAAAAATGAGTCACCGGATGAGAAAACCTTACTCAATGGACTAGTTTCTATGGCAAAACCTACTAAAATAACCTCTTTGTGTTGGAATAACTGGAAAACCTAGCCACTGTGAGTAGTCTCATGGGAAAACTCAGCCACAGGAGGGGGAAACTTAGTCACTAAGGAATTAGTGCTGTGGGACTAATGTGTCAACTAATGGGAAAACCTTAGTCATCGAACGAGTTTACATGGCAAATCCTAGAAAAATAACCTCTTTGTGTGGGAAAAACTAGAAAACCTCGTCACTGTGAGTAGTCTCATCGGAAAACTCAGTCGCACGAGGGGAAGACATAGTCACAAAGGAATTCGTTTCATGGAAAAAATGAGTCACCGGATTGGAATATTTTACTCATCGGACGAGTTTCAATGGAAAATACTTTTAAAATAACCTCTTTGTGTGGGAAAAACTCGAGAACCTCATCACCTTGACTAGTCTCACGGGAAAACTCAGTCACACGAGGGGAAATCTTAGTCACTAAGGAATTAGTGTCATGGGAAAAATGAGTCACCGGATGGGAAATCCTTTGTCAAAGGACTAGTTTCAATGGCAAAACCTAGTAAAATAACCTCTTTGTGATGGAATAACTCGAAAACCAAGCCACTATGAGTAGTCTCATGGGTAAACTCAGGCATAGGAGGGGGAAACTTAGTCACTAAGGAAGTAGTGTTGTGGGACTAATTAGTCAACTAATGGGAAAACCTTTGTCACCGAACGAGTTTCCATGGCAAATCCTAGTAAAATAACCACTTTGTGTGGGAAAAACTAGAAAACCTTGTCACTGTGTGTAGTCTCATCAGAAAAATCAGCCGCAGGAGGGGAAAACTTAGTCACAAAGGAAATCGTGTCATGGAAAAAATGAGTCACCGAATGGGAAAATTTTACTCACCGGAGGAGTTTCAATGGAAAATACTTGTAAAATAACCACTTCGTGTGGGAAAAACACGAGAACCTCATCACCTTGTCTATTCTCACGACAAAACTCAGTTACACGAGGGGAAAACTAAGTCACTAAGGAATTAGTGTCATGGGAAAAATGAGTCACCGGATGGGAAAACCTTAGTCAGTGGACTAAATCATTGGCAAAGCCTAGTTAAGTAACCTCTTGTGTTGGAATAACTCAAAAACCTATCCACTATGAGTAGTCTCATGGGAAAACTCAGCCACAGGAGGGGGAAACTTAGTCACTAAGGAATTAGTGCTGTGGGACTAATGTGTCAACTAATGGGAAAACCTTAGTCGCCGAACGAGTTTACATGGCAAGTCCTAGAAAAATAACCTCTTTGTGTGGGAAAAACTAGAAAACCTCGTCACTGTGAGTAGTCTCATCGGAAAACTCAGTCGCACGAGGGGAAGACATAGTCACAAAGGAATTCGTGTCATGGAAAAAATGAGTCACCGGATGGGAATATTTTACTCATCGGACGAGTTTCAATGGAAAATACTTTTAAAATAACCTCTTTGTGTGGGAAAAACTCGAGAACCTCATCACCTTGACTAGTCTCACGGGAAAACTCAGTCACACGAGGGGAAATCTAAGTCACTAAGGAATTAGTGTCATGGGAAAAATGAGTCACCGGATGGGAAAACCTTTGTCAAAGGACTAGTTTCAATGGCAAAATATAGTAAAATAACCTCTTTGTGATGGAATAACTCGAAAACCAAGCCACTATGAGTAGTCTCATGGGTAAACTCAGCCACAGGAGGGGGAAACTTAGTCACTAAGGAATTAGTGTTATGGGAC
Source organism: Acmispon strigosus (assembly GCA_030819835.1). Taxonomy (NCBI): domain Eukaryota; kingdom Viridiplantae; phylum Streptophyta; class Magnoliopsida; order Fabales; family Fabaceae; genus Acmispon; species Acmispon strigosus. Next base: position 17,185,402 of record JAUAMA010000004.1, on the reverse strand, counting down.
TAATGAGTCAAATAATTGGAAAACCTTAGTCTCCGAACGAGATTCCATGGCAAATCCTAGTAAAATAACCTCTTTGTGTGGGAAAAACTAGAAAACCTTGTCATTGTGAGTAGTTTCATCGGAAAACTCAGTCGCAGGAGGGGAAAACTTAGTCACTATGGAATTCGTGTCATGGAAAAAATCAGTCACCAGATGGGAAAATTTTACTCACCGGACAAGTTTCAATGGAAAATACTTGTAAAATAACCTCTTTGTGTGGGAAAAACTCGAGAACCTCATCACCTTGACTAGTCTAATCTGAAAACTCAGTCGCAGGAGGGGAAGACATAGTCACAAAGAAATTCGTGTCATGGAAAAAATGAGCCACCGGATGGGAATATTTTACTCATCGGACGAGTTTCAATGGAAAATACTTGTAAAATAACCTCTTTGTGTGGGCAAAACTCGAGAACCTCATCACCTTGACTAGTCTCACGGGAAATCTCAGTCACACGAGGGGAAATCTTAGTCACTAAAGAATTAGTGTCATGGGAAAAATGAGTCACCGGATGGGAAAACCTTAGTCAAAGGACTAGTTTAAATGGCAAAACCTAGTAAAATAACCTCTTTGTGTTGGAATAACTCGAAAACCAAGCCACTATGAGTAGTCTCATGGGTAAACTCAGCCACAGGAGGGGGAAACTTAGTCACTAAGGAAGTAGTGTTATGGGACTAATTAGTCAACTAATGGGAAAACCTTTGTCACCGAACGAGTTTCCATGGCAAATCCTAGTAAAAGAACATCTTTGTGTGGGAAAAACTAGAAAACCTTGTCACTGAGAGTAGTCTCATCAGAAAAATCTGCCGCAGGAGGGGAAAACTTAATCACAGAGGAATTCGTGTCATGGAAAAAATGAGTCACCGAATCGGAAAATTTTACTCACCGGAGGAGTTTCAATGGAAAATACTTGTAAAATAACCACTTCGTGTGGGAAAAACACGAGAACCTCATCACGTTGACAATTCTCACGAGAAAAGTCAGTCACACGAGGGGAAAACATAGTCACTAAGGAATTAGTGTCATGGGAAAAATGAGTCACCGGATGGGAAAACCTTATTCAGTGGACTAGTTTCATTGGCAAAGCCTAGTTAAGTAACCTCTTGTGTTGGAATAACTCAAAAACCTAGCCACTGTGAGTAGTCTCATGGGAAAACTTAGCCACAGGAGGGGGAAACTTAGTCACTAAGTAATTAGTGTTGTGGGACTAATGTGTCAACTAATGGGAAAACCTTAGTCACCGAACGAGTTTACATGGAAAATCCTAGAAAAATAACCTCTTTGTGTGGGAAAAACTAGAAAACCTCGTCACTGTGAGTAGTCTCATCAGAAAACTCAGTCGCACGAGGGGAAGACGTAGTCACAAAGGAATTCGTGTCATGGAAAAAATGAGTCACCGGATGGGAATATTTTACTCATCGGACGAGTTTCAATGGAAAATACTTGTAAAATAACCTCTTTGGGTGGGAAAAACTCGAGAACCTCATCACCTTGACTAGTCTCACGGGAAAACTCAGTCACACGAGGGGAAATCTTAGTCACTAAGGAATTAGTGTCATGGGAAAAATGAGTCACTGGATGGGAAAACCTTAGTCAAAGGACTAGTTTCAATGGAAAAACCTAGTAAAAGAACCTCTTTGTGTTGGAATAACTCGAAAACCAAGCCACCCTGAGTAGTCTCATGGGTAAACTCAGCCACAGGAGGGGGAAACTTAGTGACTAAGGAAATAGAGCTATGGGACTAATGAGTCAAATAATTTGAAAACCTTAGTCACCGAACGAGATTCCATGGCAAATCCTAGTAAAATAACCTCTTTGTGTGGGAAAAACTAGAAAACCTTGTCATTGTGAGTAGTTTCATCGGAAAACTCAGTCGCAGGAGGGGAAGACTTAGTCACTAAGGAATTTGTGTCATGGAAAAAATGAGTCACCAGATGGGAAAATTTTACTCACCGGACAAGTTTCAATGGAAAATACTTGTAAAATAACCTCTTTGTGTGGGAAAAACTCGAGAACCTCATCACCTTGACTAGTCTCATCTGAAAACTCAGTCGCAGGAGGGGAAGACATAGTCACAAAGGAATTCGTGTCATGGAAAAAATGAGCCACCGGATGGGAATATTTTACTCAAAGGACGAATTTCAATGGAAAATACTTGTAAAATAACCTCTTTGTGTGGGAAAAACTCGAGAACCTCATCACCTTGACTAGTCTCACGGGAAAACTCAGTCACACGAGGGGAAATCTTAGTCACTAAAGAATTAGTGTCATGGGAAAAATGAGTCACCGGATGGGAAAACCTTAGTCAAAGGACTAGTTTAAATGGCAAAACCTAGTAAAATAACCTCTTTGTGTTGGAATAACTCAAAAACCAAGCCACTATGAGTAGTCTCATGGGTAAACTCAGCCACAGGAGGGGGAAACTTAGTCACTAAGGAAGTAGTGTTGTGGGACTAATTAGTCAACTAATGGAAAAACCTTTGTCACTGAACGAGTTTCCATGGCAAATCCTAGTAAAAGAACCTCTTTGTGTGGGAAAAACTAGAAAACCTTGTCACTGTGAGTAGTCTCATCAGAAAAATCTGCCGCAGGAGGGGAAAACTTAATCACAAAGGACTTCGTGTCATGGATAAAATAAGTCACCGAATCGGAAAATTTTACTCACCGGAGGAGTTTCAATGGAAAATACTTGTAAAATAACCACTTCGTGTGGGAAAAACACGAGAACCTCATCACGTTGACTATTCTCACGAGAAAAGTCAGTCACACGAGGGGAAAACTTAGTCACTAAGGAATTAGTGTCATGGGAAAAATGAGTCACCGGATGGGAAAACCTTAGTCAGTGGACTAGTTTCATTGGCAAAGCCTAGTTAAGTAACCTCTTGTGTTGGAATAACTCCAAAACCTAGCCACTGTGAGTAGTCTCATGGGAAAACTCAGCCACAGGAAGGGGAAACTTAGTCACTAAGGAATTAGTGCTGTGGGACTAATGTGTCAACTAATGGGAAAACCTTAGTCACCGAACGAGTTTACATGGCATATCCTAGAAAAATAACCTCTTTGTGTGGGAAAAACTAGAAAACCTCGTCACTGTGAGTAGTCTCATCAGAAAACTCAGTCGCACGAGGGGAAGACATAGTCACAAAGGAATTCGTGTCATGGAAAAAATGAGTCACCGGATGAGAATATTTTACTCATCGGACGAGTTTCAATGGAAAATACTTGTAAAATAACCTCTTTGGGTGGGAAAAACTCGAGAACCTCATCACCTTGACTATTCTCACGGGAAAACTCAGTCACAGGAGGGGAAATGTTAGTCACTAAGGAATTAGTGTCATGGGAAAAATGAGTCACCGGATGGGAAAACCTTAGTCAAAGGACTAGTTTCAATGGCAAAACCTAGTAAAAGAACCTCTTTGTGTTGGAATAACTCGAAAACCAAGCCACTCTGAGTAGTCTCATGGGTAAACTTAGTCACTAAGGAATTCGTGTCATGGAAAAAATGAGTCACCGGATGGGAAAATTTTACTCACCGGACGAGTTTCAATGGAAAATACTTGTAAAATAACCTCTTTGTGTCGGAAAAACTCGAGAACCTCATCACCTTGACTAGTCTCATCGGAAAACTCAGCCGCAGGAGGGGAAGACTTAGTCACAAAGGAATTCGAGTCATGGAAAATATGAGCCACCGGATGGGAATATTTTACTCATCGGACGAGTTTCAATGGAAAATACTTGTAAAATAACCTCTTTGTGTGGGAAAAACTCGAGAACCTCATCACCTTGACTAGTCTCACTGGAAAACTCAGTCACACGAGGGGAAATCTTAGTCACTAAGGAATTAGTGTCATGGGAAAAATGAGTCACCGGATGGGAAAACCTTAGTCAGTGGAATAGTTTCAATGGCAAAGCCTAGTTAAGTAACCTCTTTGTGTTGGAATAACTCGAAAACCTAGCCACTGTGAGTAGTCTCATGGGAAAACTCAGCAACAGGAGGGGGAAACTTAGTCACTAAGGAATTAGTGCTGTGGGACTAATGTGTCAACTAATGGGAAAACCTTAGTCACCGAACGAGTTTACATGGCATATCCTAGAAAAATAACCTCTTTGTGTGGGAAAAACTAGAAAACCTCGTCACTGTGAGTAGTCTCATCAGAAAACTCAGTCGCACGAGGGGAAGACATAGTCACAAAGGAATTCGTGTCATGGAAAAAATGAGTCACCGGATGAGAATATTTTACTCATCGGACGAGTTTCAATGGAAAATACTTGTAAAATAACCTCTTTGGGTGGGAAAAACTCGAGAACCTCATCACCTTGACTATTCTCACGGGAAAACTCAGTCACAGGAGGGGAAATGTTAGTCACTAAGGAATTAGTGTCATGGGAAAAATGAGTCACCGGATGGGAAAACCTTAGTCAAAGGACTAGTTTCAATGGCAAAACCTAGTAAAAGAACCTCTTTGTGTTGGAATAACTCGAAAACCAAGCCACTCTGAGTAGTCTCATGGGTAAACTTAGTCACTAAGGAATTCGTGTCATGGAAAAAATGAGTCACCGGATGGGAAAATTTTACTCACCGGACGAGTTTCAATGGAAAATACTTGTAAAATAACCTCTTTGTGTCGGAAAAACTCGAGAACCTCATCACCTTGACTAGTCTCATCGGAAAACTCAGCCGCAGGAGGGGAAGACTTAGTCACAAAGGAATTCGAGTCATGGAAAATATGAGCCACCGGATGGGAATATTTTACTCATCGGACGAGTTTCAATGGAAAATACTTGTAAAATAACCTCTTTGTGTGGGAAAAACTCGAGAACCTCATCACCTTGACTAGTCTCACTGGAAAACTCAGTCACACGAGGGGAAATCTTAGTCACTAAGGAATTAGTGTCATGGGAAAAATGAGTCACCGGATGGGAAAACCTTAGTCAGTGGAATAGTTTCAATGGCAAAGCCTAGTTAAGTAACCTCTTTGTGTTGGAATAACTCGAAAACCTAGCCACTGTGAGTAGTCTCATGGGAAAACTCAGCAACAGGAGGGGGAAACTTAGTCACTAAGGAATTAGTGCCGTGGGACTAATGTGTCAACTAATGGGAAAAACTCAAGAACCTCATCACCTTGAATAGTCTCACGGGAAAACTCAGTCACACGAGGGGAAATCTTAGTCACTAAGGAATTGGTGTCATGGGATAAATGAGTCACCGGATGGGAAAACCTTAGTCAACGGACTAGTTTCAATGGCAAAACCTAGTAAAATAACCTCTTTGTGTTGGAATAACTCGAAAACCAAGCCACTATTAGTAGTCTCATGGGTAAACTCTGCCACAGGAGGGGGAAACTTAGTCACTAAGGAAATAGTGTTGTGGGACTAATGAGTCAACTAATTGGAAAACCTTTGTCACCGAACGATTTTCCATGGCAAATCGTAGTAAAATAACCTCTTCATGTGGGAAAAACTATAAAACCTTGTCACTGTGAATAGTCTCATCGGAAAACTCAGTCGCAGGAGGGGAAGACTTGGTCACAAAGGAATTCGTGTAATGGAAAAAATGAGTCACCGGATGGGAAAATTTTACTCACCGGACGAGTTTCAATGGAAAATACTTGTAAAATAACCTCTTTGTGTGGGAAAAACTCGAGAACCTCATCACATTGACTAATCTCACGAGAAAACTCAGTCACACGAAGGGGAAAACTTAGTCACTAAGGAATTAAAGTCATGGCAAAAATGAGTCACCGGATTGGAAAACCTTAGTCAACGGACTAGTTTCAATGGAAAAACCTAGTAAAATAACCTCTTTGTGTTGGAATAACTCGAAATCCCAGCCACTGTGAGTAGTCTCATGGGAAAACTCAGCCACAGGAGGGGGAAACTTAGTCACTAAGGAATTAGTGCAATGGGACTAATGAGTCAACTAGTGGGAAAACCTTAGTCACCGAACGAGTTTCCATGTCAAATCCTAGTAGAATAACCTATTTGTTTGGGAAAAACTAAAAAACCTTGTCACTGTCAGTAGTCTCATCGGAAAACTCTGTCGCAGGAGGGAAAAACTCGAGAACCTCATTACCTTGACTTGTCTCATGGGAAAACTCAGTCACACGAGGGGATAACTTGGTCACCAAGGAATTAGTGCCATGGGAAAAATGAGTCACCGGATGGGAAAACCTTAGTCCACGGACTAGTATCAATGGCCAAACCAAGTATAATAACCTCTTTCTATTGGAATAACTCGAAAACCCAGCCACTGTGAGTAGTCTCATGGGAAAAGTCAGCCACAGGAGGGGGAAACTTAGTCACTAAGGAATTAGTGCCATGGGAATGATGAGTCAACTAATGGGAACACCTTAGTCACCGAACGAGTTTCCATGGCAAATCCTAGTAAACTAACCTCTTTGTGCGGGAAAAATTAGAAAACCTTGTCACTGTTAGTGGTCTCATCGGAAAACTCAGTCGCAGGAGGGGAAGAATTAGTCACAAAGGAATTCGTGTCATGGAAAAAAGGAGTCACCGGATGGGAAAATTTTACTCACCGGACGAGTTTCAATGGAAAATACTTGTAAAATAACCTCTTTGTGTGGGAAAAACTCGAGAAATGAGTCATGGGAAAAATGAGTCATCCGATGGGAAAACCTTAGTCAATGGACTAGTTTCAATGGCAAAACCCAATAAAATAACCTCTTTGTGTTGGAATAGCTCGAAAACCCAGCCACTGTGAGTAGTCTCATGGGAAAACTCAACCACAGGAGGGGGAAACTTAGTCACTAAGGAATTAGTGTCGTGGGACTAATGAGTCAACAAATGCGAAAACCTTAGTCACCGAACGAGTTTCCATGGCAAATCCTAGTAAAATAACCTCTTTGTGTGGGAAAAACTCGAGAACCTCATCACCTTGACTAGTCTCACAGGAAAACTCAGTCACACGAGGGGAAGAGTTAATCACTATGGAATTAGTGTCATGGGAAAGATGAGTCACAAGATGGGATAACCTTAGTCAATGGACTAGTTTCAATGGCAAAACCTAGTAAAATAACCTTTTTGTGTTGGAATAACTCGAAAACCCAGCCACTGTGTGTAGTCTCATGGGAAAACTCAGCCACGGGAGGGGGAAACTTTGTCACAAAGGAATTAGTGCCATGGGAGTAATAAGTAAACTAATGGGAAAACCTAAGTCACCGAACGAGTTTCCATGGCAAATCCTAGTTAAATAACCTCTTTGTGTGGGAAAAACTAGAAAACCTTGTCACTGTGAGTAGTCTCAACGGAAAACTAAGTCGCAGGAGGGGAAGACTTAGTCACAAAGGAATTCGTTTCATGGAAACAATGAGTCAACGGATGGGAAAATTTTACTCACCGGACGATTTTAAATAGAAAATACTTGTAAAATAACCTCTTTGTGTGGGAAAAACTTGAGAACCTCATCACCTTGACTAGTCTCACGGGAAAACTCAGTCACACGAGGGGAAAACTTAGTCACTAAGGTATTAGTGTCATGGGAAAAATGAGTCACCGGTTGGGAAAACCTTAGTCAATGGTATAGTTTCAATGGCAAAACCCAGTAAAATAACCTCTTTGTGTTGGAATAACTCGAAAACCCAGCCACTGTGAGTAGTCTAATGGGAAAACTTAGCCACAGGAGGGGGAAACTTAGTCACTAAGCAATTAGTGCCATGGGACTAATGAGTCAACTAATGGGAAAACCTTAGTCACCGAACGAGTTTCCATGGCAAATCCTTGTAAAATAACCTCTTTGTGTGGGAAAGACTCGAGAACCTCATCACCTTGACTAGTCTCACGGGAAAACTCAGTCACACGAGGGGAAGAGTTAATCACTATGGAATTAGTGTCATGGGAAAAATGAGTCACAAGATGGGATAACCTTAGTCAATGGACTAGTTTCAATGGGAAAACCTAGTAAAATAACCTTTTTGTGTTGGAATAACTCGAAAACCCAGCCACTGTGTGTAGTCTCATGGGAAAACTCAGACACAGGAGGGGGAAACTTAGTCACTAAGGAATTAGTGCCATGGGAGTAATAAGTAAACTAATGGGAAAACCTTAGTCACCGAACGAGTTTCCATGGCAAATCCTAGTTAAATAACCTCTTTGTGTGGGAAAAACTAGAAAACCTTGTCACTGTGAGTAGTCTCATCGGAAAACTCAGTCGCAGGAGGGGAAGACTTAGTCACAAAGGAATTCGTTTCATGGAAAAAATGAGTCAACGGATGGGAAAATTTTACTCACCGGACGAGTTTCAATGGAAAATACTTGTAAAGTAACCTCTTTGTGTGGGAAAAACTCTAGAACCTCATGACCTTGACTAGCCTCACGGGAAAACTCAGTCACACGAGGGGAAAACTTAGTCACTAAGGTATTAGTGTCATGGGAAAAATGAGTCACCGGTTGGGAAAACATTAGTGAATGGTATAGTTTCAATGGCAAAACCCAGTAAAATAACCTCTTTGTGTTGGAATAACTCGAAAACCCAGCCACTGTGAGTAGTCTAATGGGAAAACTTAGCCACAGGAGGGGGAAACTTCGTTACTAAGCAATTAGTGCCATGGGACTAATGAGTCAACTAATGGGAACACCTTAGTCACCGAACGAGTTTCCATGGAAATCCTAGTAAAATAACGTCTTTGTGTGGGAAAAACTCGAGAACCTCATCACCTTGACTAGCCTCACGGGAAAACTCAGTCACACGAGGGGAAAACTTAGTCACTAAGGAATTAGTGTCATGGGAAAAATGAGTCACTGGATGGGAAAACCATAGTCAATGGACTAGTTTCAAAGGTAAAACCTAGTAAAATAACTTCTTTGTGTTGGAATAACTCGAAAACCCAGCTACTGTGAGTAGTCTCATGGGAAAACTCAGCCACAAGAGGGGGAAATTTAGTCACTAAGGAATTAGTGCCATGGGACTAATGAGTAAACTAATGGGAAAACCTTAGTCACCGAACGAGTTTCCATGGAAAATCCTAGTTAAATAACCTCTTTGTGTGGGAAAAACTAGAAAACCTTGTCACTGTGAGTAGTCTCATCGGAAAACTCAGTCGCAGGAGGGGAAGACTTAGTCACAAAGGAATTCGTGTCATGGAAACAATGAGTTACCGGATGGGAAAATTTTACTCACCGGATGAGTTTCAATGGAAAATACTTGTAAAATAACCTCTTTGTGTGGGAAAAAATCGAGAAACTCATCACCTTGACTAGTCTCACGGGAAAACTCAGTCACACGAGGGGAAAACTTAGTCACTAAGGAATTAGTGTCATGGGAAAAATGAGTCACCGGATGGGAAAACCTTAGTCAATGGACTAGTTTCAATGGCAAAACATAGTAAAGTAACCTCTTTGTGTTGGAATAACTCCAAAACCCAGCCACTGTGAGTAGTTAGTCTCATGGGAAAACTCAGTCACAGGAGGGGGAAACTTAGTCACTAAGGAATTAGTGCCATGGGACTAATGAGTCAACTAATGGGAAAACCTTAGTCACCAAACGAGTTTCCATGGCAAATCCTAGTAAACTAACCTATTTGTGTGGGAAAAACTAGAAAGCCTTGTCACCGTGAGTAGTCTCATCGGAAAACTCAGCCGCAGGAGAGGAAAACTTAGTCACAAAGGAATTCATGTCATGGAAAAAATGAGTCACCGGATGGGATAATTTTACTCACCGGACGAGTTTCAATGGAAAATACGTGTAAAATAACCTCTTTGTGTGGGAAAAACTCAATAACCTCATCACCTTGACTAGTCTCACGGGAAAACTCAGTCACACGAGGGGAAAACTTAGTCATTACGGAATTAGTGTCATTGCAAAAATGAGTCACCGGATTGGAAAACCTTACCCAATGGACTAGTTTCAATGGCAAAATCTAGTAAAGTAACCTCGTTGTGTTGTGATAGCGAAATCGCAAGTGCACGATTGTCTATCGCGTAGTAAAAAAGATCGAACCCAAGGGATAGGTGTTCTTATTAATATAAAATTTAGTACTTGAGCAAGAAATTAAAAGATGAATAGATGTTGTTGTTTTTAGAACCAGAAATAACAAAAGCTTAAAATGATAAGAGATAAGATGATAAGAATTTAAGTTCTTGGGTTGGTTTACATAGTCTATAAAACATGCTAGAAATCTCCTACTTAATTTCTGAATTTTAAATCCAAAATCATGGTGCTATAGCCTAGAATTTCTACATCCTAATAGCCTTAAGAAATGTAGAACTTTCTTTCCTAATTACTAACTCCATAGCCTTGGTTATTAGTTAATCAGAAAAGAAGATGAAGAAGGAATTCGGGCCAACACAAAGTTACGTCCATCCTAATTGCCTTAAGAATGTATACTTATAACCTTTTTTATTTCCTATTTCCCTTACTACTTACCAAATGGCCTTATGACATAAGTAGAAAGCATGAAATCTTTTGTACACAAGATTAATGAAGAACAAGGAAATAAAACATGAATTGAAAGTATTATTCAGAAATGTAGGAAAAACTAGAACATGAATTATAAACTAAAACAACCCAAAAACTTAAAGAAGAAGTTAGCCAAGCATGGCTAAAGGAGTCATTGAATTACCCTGGATAGGAGCTCAAATATGGCTTCCCACAAGTCCTAGCAACAATGCTCAAAAAGGGAGAAAGAGAGAATACTTGTTGTATTCTAAGAGGTGTGTTTTTTACAAAGGATGAGCACTCCTATTTGTAGCAAAAAAATTGCCTTTCAATGGTGGAGGAGTTGATGGCCATTATGGCCTTCATTGGCCACCAATTAACTTTTGAAAACTCCTTCCCACTACCATCAATTCTCCACTCATCCTTTAATCCTTATTTTCCATGTGCTAAATTGGAGAGAGTTGCTTCATATTCTTCTTTTTCACTTTTAGCCCTCTCTTTACTAGCACTCCAATTCAAGCCCTTTTAATTCTCTCAATCTACACTTTAAGTCCTCCACTCTTGAACTTTCACATTTTGGTCCCTGATTTCCTGAAACTTCACAAACTGGTCCCTAGACAAAAATGATAACTAAACCAGCTTTTCCTAAAAATATAAAATAGCTATAAAAATTCCTAAAAATATAAAATAAAGTAAGAAAAACAAATAAAATCTAATCTACATGCAAAATGCAAAATAAATATAAAATCTACATAAAAATAATAAAAAACCTATATGTGACTCAAAAATAATAAAATAAAAAGACTAAAAACAACCGAAAAACATCATATAATATCCACTCATCATGTTGGAATAAATCGAAAAACCTAGCCACTGTGAGTAGTCTCATGGGAAAACTCAGCCACGGGAGGGGGAAACTTAGTCACTAAGGAATTAGTGCCATGGGACTAATGATTCAACTAATGGGAAAACCTTAGTCACCGAACGAGTTTCCTTGGCAAATCCTAGTAAAATAACCTCTTTGTGTGGGAAAAACTAGAAAACCTTGTCACTGTGAGTAGTCTCATCGGAAAACTCAGTCGCAGGAGAGGAAAACTTAGTCACAGAGGAATTCGTGTCATGGAAAAAATGAGTCACCGGATGGGAAAATTTTACTCACCGGACGGGTTTCAATGGAAAATACTTGTAAAATAACCTCTTTGTGTGGGAAAAGCTGGAGAACCTCATCAACTTGACTAATCTCACGGGAAGACTCAGTCACACGAGGGGAAAACTTAGTCACTAAGGAATTAGTGTAATTGCAAAAATGAGTCACCGGATGGGAAAACCTTACTCAATGGACTAGTTTCAATGGCAAAATCTAGTAAAGTAACCTCTTTCTGTTGGAATAAATCGAAAACCTAGCCACTGTGAGTAGTCTCATGGGAAAACTCAGCCACAGGAGGGGGAAACTTAGTCACTAAGGAATTAGTGCCACGGGACTAATGAGTCAACTAATGGGAAAACCTTAGTCACCGAACGAGTTTCCATGGTAAATCCTAGTAAAATAACCTCTTTGTGCGGGAAAAACTAGAAAACCTTGTCACTGTGAGTAGTCTCATTGGAAAACTCAGGCGCAGGAGGGGAAAACTTAGTCACAGAGGAATTCGTGTCATGGAAAAAATGAGTCACCGGATGGGAAAATTTTACTCACCGGACGAGTTTCAATGGAAAATACTTGTAAAATAACCTCTTTGTGTGGGAAAAACTCGAGAACCTCATCACCAAGACTAGTCCCACGGGAAAACTCAGTCACACGAGGGGAAAACTTAGTCACTAAGGAATTAGTGTCATTGGAAAAATGAGTCACCGGATGGGAAAACCTTACTCGATGGACTAGTTTCAATGGAAAAACCTAGTAAAATAACCTCTTTGTGTTGGAATAACTCGAAAACCTAGCCACTGTGAGTAGTCTCATGGGAAAACTCAGCCACAGGAGAGGGAAACTTAGTCACTAAGAAATTAGTGACATGGGTCTAGTGAGTCAACTAATGGGAAAACCTTAGTTACCGAACGAGTTTCCATGGCAAATCCAAGTAAAGTAACCTCTTTGTGTGGGAAAAACTAGAAAACCTTGTCACTGTGAGTAGTCTCATCGGAAAACTCAGCCGCAGGAGTGGAAAACTTTGTCACAAAGGAATTCGTGTCATGGAAAAAATTAGTCACCGAATGGGAAAATATTACTCACCGGACGAGTTTCAATGGAAAATACATGTAAAATAACCTCTTTGTGTGGGAAAAACTCGAGAACCTCATCACCTTGACTAGTCTCACGGGAAAACTCAGTCACACGAGGGGAAAACATAGTCACTAAGGAATTAGTGTCATGGGAAAAATGAGTCACCAGATGGGAAAACCTTAGTCAAAGGATTAGTTTCAATGGCAAAACCTAGTAAAGTAACCTCTTTGTGTTGGAATAATTCGAAAACCTAGCCACTGTGAGTAGCCACGTGGGAAAACTCAGCCACAGGAGGGGGAAACTTAGTCACTAAAGAACTAGTGCCATGGGACTAGTGATTCAACTAATGGGAAAACCTTAGTCACCGAATGAGTTTCCATGGAAAATCATAGTAAAGTAACCTCTTTGTGTGGGAATAATTAGAAAACCTTGTCACTGTGAGTAGTCACATAAGAAAACTCAGCCGCAGGAGGGGAAAACTTAGTCACAAAGGAATTCGTGTCATGGAAAAAATGAGTCACCGAATGGGAAAATTTTACTCACCGGACGAGTTTCAATGGAAAAAATTTGTAAAATAACCTCCTTGTGTGGGAAAAACTCGAGAACCTCATCACCTTGACTAGTCTCACGGGAAAACTCAGTCACACGAGGGGAAAACTTAGTCACTTAGGAATTAGTGTCATGGGAAAAATGAGTCACCTGATGGGAAAACCTTAGTCAATGGACTTGCTTCAATGGCAAAACCTAGTAAAATAAACTCTTTGTGTTGGAATAACTCGAAAACCTAGCCACTGTGAGTAGTCTCATGGGAAAACTCAGCCCAAGGAGGGGGAAACTTAGTCACTAAGGAATTAGTGCCATGGGACTAATGAGTCATCTAATGGGAAAACCTTAGCCACCGAACGAGTTTCCAGGGCAAATCCTAGTAAAGTAAACTCTTTGTGTGGGAAAAACTAGAAACTCTTGTCGCTGTGAGTCGTCTCATCGGAAAACTCAGCCGCTGGAGGGGAAAACTTAGTCACAAAGGAATTCGTGTCATGGAAAAAATAAGTCACCGAATGGGAAAATTTTACTCACCGGACGAGTTTCAACGGAACATACTTGTAAAATAACCTCTTTGTGTGGGAAAAACTCGAGAACCTCATCACCTTGACTAGTCTCACGGGAAAACTCAGTCACACGAGGGGAAAACTTAGTCACTAAGGAATTAGTGTCATGGGAAAAATGAGTCACCTGATGGGAAAACCTTAGTCAATGGACTAGCTTCAATGGCAAAACCTAGTAAAATAACCTCTTTGTGTTGGAATAACTCGAAAACCTAGCCACTGTGAGTAGTCTCATGGGAAAACTCAGCCACAGGAGGGGGAAACTTAGACACTAAGGAATTAGTGCCACGGGACTAATGAGTCAACTAATGGGAAAACCTTAGTCACCGAACGAGTTTCCATGGAAAATCCTAGTAAAGTAAACTCTGTGTGGGAATAACTAGTAACTCTTGTCACTGTGAGTCGTCTCATCGGAAAACTCAGCCGCAGGAGGGGAAAATTAGTCACAAAGGAATTCGTGTCATGGAAAAAATAAGTCACCGAATGGGAAAATTTTACTCACCGGACGAGTTTGAACGGAAAATACTTGTCAAATAACCTCTTTGTGTGGGAAAAACTCGAGAACCTCATCACCTTGACTAGTCTCATGAGAAAACTCAGTCACACGAGGGGAAAACTTAGTCATAAAGGAATTCGTGTCTAGGAAAAAATGAGTCACCGGATGGGAAAATTTTACTCACCGGATGAGTTTCAATGGAAAATACTTGTAAAATAACCTCTTTGTGTGGGGAAAACTCGAGAACCTCACCACCTTGACTAGTCTCACGGGAAAACTCAGTCACACGAGGGGAAAACTTAGTCACTAAGGAATTAGTGTCATGGGAAAAATGAGTCACTGGAAGGGAAAACCTTAGTCAATGGACTAGTTTCAATGGCAAAACCTAGTAAAATAACCACTTTGTGTTGGAATAACTCGAAAACCTAGCCATTATGAGTAGTCTCATGGGAAAACTCAGCCACAGGAGGGGGAAACGTAGTCACTAAGGAACTAGTGCCATGGGACTAGTGAGTCAACTAATGGGAAAACCTTAGTTACCGAACGAGTTTCCATGGAAAATCCTAATAAAGTAACCTCTTTGTGTGGGAAAAACTATAAAACCTTGTCACTGTGAGTAGTCTCATCAGAAAACTCAGCTGAGGAGGGGAAAACTTAGTCACAAAGGAATTCGTGTCATGGAAAAAATGAGTCACCGGATGGCAAACTTGTACTCACCGGACGAGTTTCAATGGAAAATACTTCTAAAATAACCTCTTTGTGTGGGAAAAACTCGAGAACCTCATCACCTTGACTAGTCTCATGAGAAAACTCAGTCACACGAGGGGAAAACTTAGTCACAAAGGAATTCGTGTCATGGGAAAAATGAGTCACCGATTGGGAAAACCTTACTCAATGGACTAGTTTCAATGGCAAAACCTTGTAAAGTAACCACTTTGTGTTGGAATAAATCGAAAACCTAGCCAATGTGAGTCGTCTCATCGGAAAACTCAGTCGCGGGAGGGGAAGACTTAGTCACAAAGGAATTCGTGTCATGGAAAAAATGAGTCACGGTATGGGAAAATTTTACTCACCGGACGAGTTTCAATGGAAAATACTTGTAAAATAACCTCTTAGTGTGGGAAAAACTCGAGAACCTCATATCCTTGACTAGTCTCATGGGAAAACTCAATCACACGAAGCGAAAACTTAGTCACTAAGGAATTAGTGTCATGGGAAAAATGAGTCATCGGATGGGAAAACCATAGTCAATGGACTAGTTTCAATGGCAAAATCTAGTAAAATAACCTCTTTGTGTTGGAATAACTCGAAAACCCAGCCACTGTGAGTAGTCTCATGGGACAACTCAGCCACAGGAGGGGGAAACTTAGTCACTATGGAATTAGTGCCATGGGACTAATGAGTCAACTAATGGCAAAACCGAGTCACTAAGGAATTAGTGTCATGGGACAAATGAGTCAACTAATGGGAAAACCTAAGTCACCGAACGAGTTTCAATGGCAAATCCTAGTAAAATAACCTCTTTGTGTGGGAAAAACTAGAAAACCTTGTCACTTTGAGTAGTCTCATCGGAAAACTCAGTCGCAGGAGGGGAAGACTTAGTCACAAAGGAATTCGTGTCATGGAAACAATGAGTTACCGGATGGGAAAATTTTACTCACCGGACGAGTTTCAATGGAAAATACTTGTAAAATAACCTCTTTGTGTGGAAAAAACTCGAGAACCACATCACCTTGACTAGTCTCACGGGAAAACTCAGTCACACGAGGGGAAAACTTAGTCACTAAGGAATTAGTGTCATGGGAAAAATGAGTCACCGGATGGGAAAACCTTAGTCAATGGACTAGTTTCAATGGAAAAACCTAGTAAAATAACCTCTTTGTGTTGGAATAACTCGAAAACCCAGCCACTGTGAGTAGTCTCATGGGACAACTCAGCCACAGGAGGGGGAAACTTAGTCACTATGGAATTAGTGCCATGGGACTAATGAGTCAACTAATGGCAAAACCTTAGTCACCAAACGAGTTTCCGTGGCAAATCCTAGTAAAATAACCTCCTCATTGTGTGGGAAAAACTAGAAAACCTTGTCACAGTGAGTAGTCTCATCGGAAAACTCAGTCGCAGGAGGGGAAGACTTAGTTACAAAGGAATTCGTGTCATCGAAAAAATGAGTCACCGGATGGGAAAATTATACTCACCAGACGAGTTTTAATGGAAAATACTTGTAAAATAACCTCTTTGTGTGGGAAAAACTCGAGAACCTCACCACCTTGACTAGTCTCACGGGAAAACTCAGTCACACGAGGGGAAAACTTAGTCACTAAGGAATTAGTGTCATGGGAAAAATGAGTCACCGGATGGGAAAACCTTAGTCAATGGACTAGTTTCAATGGCAAAACCTAGTAAAATAGCCTCTTTGGGTTGGAATAACTCTAAAACCCAGCCACTGTGAGTAGTCAGTCTCATGGGAAAACTCAGCCACGGGAGGGGGAAACTTAGTCACTAAGGAATTAGTGCCATGGGACTAATGAGTCAACTAATGGGAAAACCTTAGTCACCGAACGAGTTTCCATGGCAAATACTTAAGGTGCAAGAAACACGCAAGAAAGGGGGGGTTTGAATTGTGTGATTTATTTTTAACATTTCTTTTCGTTAATCTTGGATAATTAACATTTGCTTGATTTTAACACGACTGATTCACACAACACATACATATGCATGCAGCGGAAATATAACATAACAATAAAAATAAATTACACATAAATTTTATCGTGGTTCACCCCCATAATCGACAGGGCTACGTCCAGTCCTTGGCTTCACCAAGATTTTCCACTATTTAAACAAATAGTACAAGTATTATCAGGGACTTCTCCCAACAAGTATTCTAAGGACTTCTCCTATCAAGTATTCGAAGGACTTCTCCTTACAAGTATTATCAGGACTCCTCCTTACAAGTATTATACAGGACTTCTCCTGACACTTTTTTCAAGGTTTGGCTTTTCTACATGGTTCTCTTCTTAATAAGAGTGGGTAGAAGAAGTTAAGCTCAGTTTATAGAGAGAGGATAGGAATTTGGGTTCTCTGTTTTAGGAGGGTGTGTGAGTTGGAAAGGATGAGAGTAATACTCTATGAATTTTCTCACACAGAAGCACATAAACTCAGGCAGAGGTAGAGGTAGGCTTCAAGCATCCTGAGTTGGAACCAAGGTTCCTTGGCTCTTGGGACAGACTTAGTTGGCATATGGAAGGTTAATTCTAAGTTGCCCACTTGTTCCGAAGGCAGGGTTCTCTATTTATATCTTCAGATGAAGTTCTTCGTTCTTCTTCTTCAGAATGAGAGAAAACCTGTCCGAAGTGCTTCTTCCTCTCTAAGCTGCACATAACGGCTAGTTCTGCATTTTTCAGCAGGTGTAAGACACGATCTGAGAATCATCAATTCGTCTGGGTTGACGTCGTCTGGCTCCATGCTGAGTGAGTAACTTTGAGCTATGTCTTCAGTATTTAATGCGTGGAGTTCCGGCTATGGTATTTGTTTTGACCATTTTATCCCAGTGCAGGCCAGCTAATGCTCAACAAGTGCTTTGGACAGATATTTGAATTTCGACCGTTGAGAGTGTACGATGCTCAGAGATTCTTGCCGTTGATTCCGCGATGTCAGCTTGATTTGAGGAAAAGTAGAAAAGCAGTGGGACCAAGGAATATTGTATTAATTGTGTCCCTTTCTACTTTCTGCCGCAGCCAGTACATTAATAAATATGCAGACGAGGTAGAGGTCTTATGATCCAAGAAGCAATTACTCAAGATTAGGAGAATAATTTCTTTAATGCTTTTGTTAACCTGATATCCTCGTAAAACACATTTCTTGATCTTTGTACCTTTGGCGCAATTTGACGCTTGAGCGGACGGATTCTTCCTTAGAGTTTGGCAAATGCAGTCTCCATTCAATGCTTGAAATTCCGTCACTAAGTGGCTTGTATCGGCAGACGAACTTTCTTCATTCAATTCTTCTTCGAGGATCAGAATCTTCTTGGCTTAGAAGACTGAATCTTTTCTTTTCTTTTGTTGCTTCTTTTGAAGTTATCCATCTGAGAAAGTTGATCCACAACTTCTTTGTATGATGCTAGAGAAGCTTCGATGCCGAAGATGTTTCTTCATAAGTTGTCATACTCTTTCAGCTTTAGATGAAGCAGTCTTTCTCTTGATAACTGTAGATTTGAGTAGCTGACTGTTTCAGCTTCTTGAAGTAGACTTTGACTTGAGCGTGTAGAGTTTGATGAAGTGTCCTTGAGAGAGGATGTTGACTGTTTGAAGTTACTGTTTTAACTCTCTTGAATCACCGGACTGTCTTATACATGAATGCTTTCCTTTGTATATTTTTGACAGTATTTCCTTCAGAGTGACCGGACGAACTATTCTGGTGGACTAGTTCTCTTGATGATGCTTTGAGATCCATTCAGTCCCTTTAGAGATAGTTATTCCTGTGCATGAGAATTTTCACTATGTTAGGAATTTTATCTTTGACAATATTAAACCTTAAAGAAATTGTTAATTATCAAAACATAATAATTCATTTAATTATTTGAATCTAACAATCTCCCCCTTTTTGATAATGACAATTTCTTCGGAAAAAGGTTTATTTGTGATTATGTTTATCGATTTAGCATCTTGTCATCTTTCAGATTATACAGAGATAGTTTTTCTTCAGGATATTTTAGTGTATAGAAAAACATGATCGTTCTTACAATAGTACTTAGACTCAGACAAGAGCATTTTTGTTTTTAGGCAGACGATTTTGACTACTTGAGTTTGCCTACCTTTGCTCCCCCTAAATCTGATGTTCCTTAAATAATTTTTGTGTAACAAATGTTTTTCTAGCTAAGCTCCCCCTGAACTGATGCAGATGCCATTGAGTCTTAAATGTGTTTTATCATCATCTTCTTGTTGCTAACATTTTGTCTCTTTTTCCTAACCTAATTCTTCTCCCCCTTTGGCATTATCAAAAAGAATAATCGATAAGTAAAGGACAGAAAATGAGAATAAAGTGCTGAATAAGAGATTTATATAAACAACTGCAAATGTAAAGTATGATAAGAAGTAAGCAGATAAAGTAGTGTAAGAGGAAAAGGTCAGTTGTTTCTTTTCTGCCGTGATTCATTGTCTCGTCTCAGCAGTTCTTCAAGGATTTTGAAGCGAGTCTCCATCTTATCAGAGAGTGATTGTTCCACCGAGTTAACATGATTGAATATGTCGCTTCGCAGCTCCTTGTTTTCTTTGGTGTTGTTGGAGCAGGATCTTTCAAATTTTTCGGATAAATCCATTATAGCAGCCCTGGCATCAAAGGGATCTTCAGTAGACGGAGTTTCATGCGACTGCCTTTGCTCAGGAATTTCCTTAGTTGAAGAGGGATGATCTTTTGGAGAGGTAATGGTGGGTTGAGCGGTTGTGGTCTCAGTCTCCAAGGTCTCTTCTGATGTATCAATTGCAGAGATTTCTCTTGGAGGGATTGGAGATACAACATTTAGGCTTTTCCTCAGAGTCTGAGGAGATGATGATCACATCTTCAGAGTCAGTTATAGTTCGAGGTTGAGGAGGGACTGATTCATGTAGAGAATAAGCATTGGGAGATGAAGCAGCAGTTGAAAAGGGTTCATGTGGAGGTTTGTCACCGACCAAGATAAGCGACCATGATCCATATTGGAACACGATGCGCTCAACACCATTGATTAATCCAGATGGAATGGTGCTTGTATGAACGTGTCTGAAGACAGACAGTTCCCATTCATGGTGAAAAATATCATACCTTGTCCTCTGAATGAAGGTGATTCTCAAACCGTCGAGACCAGGAGGAGACCAGATTCGAGCCTGAACACAGAAATTGAAGCCAAGAGTTTCCAAGAGCAGTTTCGAAGCATGCGAAGCATTTGCCATAGTTAGCATTCTGGGCACGTGCATGGAGATTGGCGTTATGTTGTGGCGAGATCTTCTAGGCACATGAACAGGGAAATTCCTCATCATTTGTTCCCTAGTTGAAGATACTCGAGTAATATTCTCCTGATTGCCTTTTGACGCAGAAGCTCCTTCATCAGCCGTCTGCTGTGTGCTTAGAGAGTCATCCAGATATGCTACTGGATTAGTGACATGTTCATCAGCTACTTTTGGGTCACTCTTCTTCTTCTTCTTTGGATTGGTTACTCGAACTGCACGAGACTTGACCCTTCTTCCAACATTTCTCACCTTCTCAGATGACTCATGTTGTTTGCCAGTTGAATGAATTTGCTCAGAGGCTTCAGGTTGGTTGTAGTTCAGAGACTTCAGGATGCATTGTATTAGCATCACTTGGTTCAACGGCTGTCTCATCCATTTGCTTTGTTTGTTCATCATTCAGTGGACGGCCTTGGTCTTCCATCTCTGTATCTGTTGGATTCGAGCTTGATTGATTGGGTCTTGGCAGAGTCACCTGTTCTTGGACTTCAGTACTAGCCTGGACGGTCTTGGGCGCAGGTCGCTTCCTCTTCAGTCTTGAGGGTCGAACATAGTCTGGATTTACAATGTTCCGGAACATTATCATTCTTGATGTAATGTTCTGTCCCCACTGTTTTGCTTCTTTCTCACAGTTGGGCCACCATTGTGGTGTTGCAAAGGGTAGAGGGGAGTTCTCTTTCAGAATTACCCTTATCCGGTGTCTGTCTTCCACATTGCATAGAATGGCGACGGGAGACGGAGTTTGCACTGGACCTGTCATCGGAAGATACGTGCAAGATTCTCTGAGACTAAGGGTAACAAGAATGGTTCCGAAAGTAGATGCAGCCAGTAGTCCCATGTCAGGAACAATGAACCACTTGGGTTCAAGAGCTAGTTCATTAGGACCAAGAATCATAGCTTTTCGAATGACTTCCAAATGACCTTCAGAATCAAATATCTTTAAGTGAAGCGAGCGTCTGGAGTCAAGTTCTTTAATCATTCTTCTCCTTATTTCTGGCCATTCATTTTTGTCCATTCTTAGCCACTGAGCGATACACCTGAAGCCACAGTTACCATCATCTTTGACATCAACTACATTTTCCACAAACTCATGGAATATGGTTGGTATATGAGGAAGGTATTTTGAGATGGTGGAGGATTGTTGAGGAATTTCAGAGCCAGAACCCAGAGGTGCTTTCCTGATTAGTGAGGCTATCGGAAGATCGTCTTCATCATTAAGTTGTGAAGATGTTGTGTCTGTATGTTGCTCAGTTTCTGATGGGGGTGTTATTTCAGTCATCTTCCTTGAACTGGAAATATGATGCCTCTTAGTGGGTGGAAGAAAATCATCACTAATGTCCTCCTCAGGCTCATCATCTTGTTCTTCATTTACGTTTTCTTTATGTTGAGGTCTTCTCCCTGGTTTCAACAGTTCTAAGGGCACATTGGAGATGTCAATCTTCAGCTTCATTCTTCTGAAGTCCCCAAACTTGATGGGAGATGGGTGGACGTAGTCGTGGATGATGAGCTCACTCTGCTCCTTTACTTCATCAATGAGCTTCTTCTTTCTCATCATCTCAGAGATGAGGGCTCCATAAGGAAAGTTCGATTCTTGGCCTTCCATCGTGGTGATGATGTGATTGAAGATTAAGTAGGAGAGATTGATCTTCTCCTTGTGCAACATTTGGTAGAGAGCCCAGTGAGACAGCTTGTCTACTTGGTTGCAGTTTCCTTCTCGAGGAATAACGATCTTACATAGTACAACATAGGGGAACTTGCATTCCTCTATCAGGTTGTTAATATTTGTGCCATGGATCTTCGGGTCAAGCTTCCAGATGCAGTTAGGGTTAGGAGCCGACAGTTCCCAAGTTGGCCTAAATCTAACCCCTTCATTAATCTTGATATCCAGAGTTACTACAACATCTCCTAGAGTTACAATGGTGACTGCTCTCATGCATCTGGATTTAATCGTGACGGTTCCCTTTTTGACAGCGCAGTCATAGAATTATTTGACAACAGGCTTGATGGTGGAGAGGGAGGATACTCTCATAAGATTGGTCCATTCTTGGGATAGTACCAAGTCTAGGCCTGCGACCTTTGCATGACTGTAGAGGTTGAGGTCAAGATATCTTGGAGGAACTAGTTCTTTGTCTCCCAGATTGATTGCCTTTTGCTTCCCAATCCATGCTTCTTGTTCTCTTATGTTGGCAGCAATATTCTTGATTCTCCTGTAAATAATCTCTTGCTGAGCAGAAGTGAGTTCAGAGGCAGCAGCGGTTTGTTTCTTGGATGCCATTGTAGTATTCTATAGGTAAGGGTTAGAGAGAGAGCAATAGACAAGTTTGGGAGTTGAAATTATTAGTTCTATGATGATGTGATATAATGACCAGCATGCGCATTAAATGAGGATCTTTAAATGTGCAGTCATGGCCGTTAGAAGATTTAATGCGTGCTGAGAACGTTTTAGCATATGAAACGATACAGCTGTTTACCAGTAACCCAAACATGGGTATTGTGAGTGACTGATCGTGTCTTGTCAGTTGTTCACAGACGTTCTCTTCCGCAAGTTCATCAGATGGTCACCAGACGATGACTCATATTTGCTTGGTTTTTGGCGGCAATCTCCATTTAAATGTTGTTCTTTCTTTGATGGTTTCCCTGACTTAGTGCTCTTTCTCTTTGTTGTCCACTTGATGTGTACTTTTTATCTTCAATCCTGCAAGTATCATCATATAGTTCTTTGCCATAGAATTTCATTAGTACCATTTAGTCAATATGTTGACTATATGCATTGCGATGTGTGTCCTTCTCTTGATAAGTACAGATGAGTTAGGAGTACTTCCCTTGAGGATCTTGTTGTAATCTTTGTGCTGGTCATGTTTTTATCAATACTTACCTTCATGTAAAAGATGTTTTGATTTGCATACTAAGTCCTTGAGAGTAAATTGTTCAACTAACAGTTGAATCTAACAATGTCCTTCCTGAGTTAGGAAGATATCAGAACACAACTGAAATATGTGTCCGTCTGATAGATCATCTCATAGATATTTATTATCTTTTACTAGACGGTCATGAGAGGTGTTTGTCTAGCGTAGCCTCTACTTTTGCTTTTAGTCAATGTGAAAATTAACGTTGATTTCTTGAGTTACTTGTAGTTGTATCCCTGCAGTTGCTGTTAGTGAAGAGGCAAATGTATTCTTTTAAAAATAGGAACATTCTCCAGACAGCATTCAATGGACTAACCTTTGTTTTTCTGAAATTAAAACTTGATCAGCTTTTGTTGATCAGAGTTGCACCAGATATATTTCTTCTTATAAAATCATGCAATAGTAATCATAGTATGTTATTTAATATCCATATATCTTAGACTACAGAGGATTAGTGTTATACTCATAAGCTTGAGAATATTATTGTTTGAGGGTTATAGCCAGAGTGGGGTATCTTCTAAGTCTTAATCAGATAATCATAAATATGTGTATGTGATGACAATTTTTCAAGATAGTATATTTTCATTATGCAGATATGTTATGTCAGTAAGGACTTGATACTTATGTGTTTTGCTTCCCTGAAAAGATGCATTTGTTTCATCCGATTTACTTCAGTAGCATAAATGATGAATATGTTAGAATATATTTTGTAATCTTTTCTTTCATACATTTAAACACTTAAATCATTTGTGACATAAGGGGTAACACAGTAGCAAGCAATTAACTATAGGTTCAGAGTTACCTCATTTTCTTTTCTTGGAAGAAAGCTTGATCATTTCTCATAACAGCTAGAAGATCCATCATTAATGATGCTGTATATATGAGCAGAGATATCCACATTTTTTACTTGCTTCCTCTGCTAAGTAGATGTGGGATCTTCCTTCAAGTTATTCGTAAATAACTTCCTATTAACCTGTTTACTCCTTTCTTGAGATAGTTTCTTCGATATGTTCTCCCTGCACTGTTGTTTGGATCATGGTTGCTTTTGTTCGAGAGGAACATATATTACCATAGATCTTTATACTCTGCATCTGTGAAGATGTTAGTGTTTTTCAGAGTAGTTAGGCTCTTATACCAATTGAAGGTGCAAGAAACACACAAGAAAGGGGGGGTTTGAATTGTATGACTTATTTTTAACATTTCTTTTCGTTAATCTTGGATAATTAACATTTGCTTGATTTTAACACGACTGATTCACACAACACATACATATGCATGCAGCGGAAATAAAACATAACAATAAAAATAAAGCACACATAAATTTTATCTTGGTTCACCCCCATAATCGACAGGGCTACGTCCAGTCCTTGGCTTCACCAAGATTTTCCACTATTTAAACAAATAGTACAAGTATTATCAGGGACTTCTCCCAACAAGTATTCTAAGGACTTCTCCTATCAAGTATTCGAAGGACTTCTCCTTACAAGTATTATCAGGACTCCTCCTTACAAGTATTATACAGGACTTCTCCTGACACCTTTTTCAAGGTTTGGCTTCTCTACATGGTTCTCTTCTTAATAAGAGTGGGTAGAAGAAGTTAAGCTCAGTTTATACAAAGAGGATAGGAATTTGGGTTCTCTGTTTTTGGAGGGTGTGTGAGTTGGAAAGGATGAGAGTAGTACTCTATGAATTTTCTCACAAAAAAGCACATAAACTCAGGCAGAGGTAGAGGTAGGCTTCAAGCATCCTGAGTTGGAACCAAGGTTCCTTGGCTCTTGGGACAGACTTAGTTGGCATATGGAAGTTTAAGTCTAAGTTGCCCACTTGTTCCGGAGGCAGAGTTCTCTATTTATATCTTCAGATGAAGTTCTTCGTTCTTCTTCTTCAGAATGAGAGAAAACCTGTCCGAAGTGCTTCTTCCTCTCTAAGCTGCACATAACGGCTAGTTCTGCATTTTTCAGCAGGTGTAAGACACGATCTGAGAATCATCAATTCGCCTGGGTTGACGTCGTCTGGCTCCATGCTGAGCGAGTAACTTTGAGCTATGTCTTCAGTATTTAATGCGTGGAGTTCCAGCTGTGGTATTTGTTTTGACCATTTTATCCCAGTGCATGCCAGCTAATGCTCATCAAGTGCTTTGGTCAGATATTTGAATTTCGACCGTTGAGAGTGTACGATGCTCAGAGATTCTTGCCGTTGATTCCGCGATGTCAGCTTGATTTGAGGAAAAGTAGAAAAGCAGTGGGACCAAGGAATATTGTATTAATTGTGTCCCTTTCTACTTTCTGCCGCAGCCAGTACATTAATAAATATGCAGACGAGGTAGAGGTCTTTTGATCCAAGAAGCAATTACTCAAGATGAGGAGAATAATTACTTTAATGCTTCTGTTAACCTGATATCCTTGAAAAACACATTTCTTGATCTTTGTACCTTAGAGTTTGGCAAACGCAGTCTCCATTCAATGCTTGAAATTCCGTCACTAAGTGGCTTGTATCGGCAGACGAACTTTCTTCATTCAATTCTTCTTCGAGGATTAGAATCTTCTTGGCTTAGAAGACTGAATCTTTTCTTTTCTTTTGTTGCTTCTTTTGAAGTTCTCCATCTGAAAAAGTTGATCCACAACTTCTTTGTATGATGCTAGAGAAGCTTCGATGCCGAAGATGTTTCTTCATAAGTTGTCATATTCTTCCAGCTTTAGATGATGCAGTCTTTCTCTTGATAACTGTAGATTTGAGTAGCTGACGGTTTCAGCTTCTTGAAGTAGACTTTGACTTGAGCGTGTAGAGTTTGATGAAGTGTCCTTGAGAGAGGATGTTGACTGTTTGAAGTTACTGTTTTAACTCTCTTGAATCACCGGACTGTCTTATACATGAATGCTTTCCTTTGTATATTTTTGACATTATTTCCTTCAGAGTGACCGGACGAACTCTTCTGGTGGACTAGTTCACTTGATGATGCTTTGAGATCCATTCAGTCCCTTTAGAGATAGTTATTCCTGTGCATGAGAATTTTCACTATGTTAGGAATTTTATCTTTGACAATATTAAACCTTAAAGAAATTGTTAATTATCAAAACATAATAATTCATTTAATTATTTGAATCTAACAAATCCTAGTAAAATAACCTCTTTGTGTGGGAAAAACTAGAAAACCTTGTCACTGTGAGTAGTCTCATCGGAAAACTCAGTCACAGGAGGGGAAGACTTAGTCACAAAGGAATTCGTGCCATGGAAAAAATGAGTCACCGGATGGGAAAATTTTACTCACCGGACGAGTTTCAATGGAAAAAACTTGTAAAATAACCTCTTTGTGTGGGAAAAACTCGAGAACCTCATTACCTTGACTAGTCTCACGGGAAAACTCAGTCACATGAGGGGAAAACTTAGTCACTAAGGAATTAGTGTCATGGGAAAAATGAGTCACCGGATGGGAAAACCTTAGTCAATGGACTAGTTTCAATGGCAAAACCTAGTAAAATAACCTCTTTATGTTGGAATAACTCCAAAACCCAGCCACTGTGAGTAGTCAGTCTCATGGGAAAACTAAGCCACAGGAGGGGGAAACTTAGTCACTAAGGAATTAGTGCCATGGGACTAATGAGTCAACTAATGGCAAAACCTTAGTCACCGGACGAGTTTCCATGGCATATCCTAGTAAAATAACCTCTTTGTGTGGGAAAAACTAGAAAACCTTGTCACTGTGACTACTCTCATCGGAAAACTCAGTCGAAGGAGGGGAAGACTTAGACACAAATGAATTCGTGTCATGGAAAAAATGAGTCATCAGATGGGAAAATTTTACTCACCGGACGAGTTTCAATGGAAAATACTTGTAAAATAACCTCTTTGTGTGGGAAAAACTCGAGAACCTCATCACCTTGACTAGTCTCACGGGAAAACTCAGTCACACGAGGGGAAAACTTAGTCACTAAGGAATTAGTGTCATGGGAAAAATGAGTCACCGGATGGAAAAACCTTAGTCAATGGACTAGTTTCAATGGAAAAACCTAGTAAAATAACCTATTTGTGTTGGAATAACTCGAAAACCCAGCCACTGTGAGTAGTCACTCTCATGGGAAAACTCTGCCACAGGAGGGGGAAACTTAGTCACTAAGGAATTAGTGCCATGGGACGAATGAGTCAACTAATGGAAAAACCTTAGTCACCGAACGAGTTTCAATGGCAAAACCTAGTAAAATAACCTCTTTGTGTGGGAAAAACTAGATAACCTTGTCACTGTGAGTAGTCTCATCGGAAAACTCAGTCACAAGAGGGGAAAACTTAGTCACTAAGGAATTAAAGTCATGGGAAAAATGGGAAAACCTTAGTCAATGGACTAGTTTCAATGGCAAAACCTAGTAAAATAACCTCTTTGTGTTGGAATAACTCGAAAACCTAGCCACTGTGAGAAGTCTCATAGGAAAACTCAGCCACGGGAGGGGGAAACTTAGTCACTAAGGAATTAGTGCCATGGGACTAATGAGGCAACTAATGGGAAAACCTTAGTCACCGAACGAGTTTCCATGGAAAATTCTAGTAAAATAACCTCTTTGTGTGGGAAAAATTAGAAAACCTTGTCACTGTGAGTAGTCTCATCGGAAAACTCAGTCGCAGGAGGGGAAAACTTAGTCACAAAGGAACTCGTGTCATGGAAAAAAAGAGTCACCAGATGGGAAAATTGTACTCACCGGACGAGTTTCCATGGAAAATACTTGTAAAATAACCTCTTTGTGTGGGAAAAACTCGAGAACGTCTTCACCTTGACTAGTCTCATCGGAAAACCCAGTCGCAGGAGGGGAAAACTTAATCACTGAGGAATTCGTGTCATGGAAAAAATGAGTCACTGGATAGGAAAATTTTACCCACCGACCGAGTTTTAATGGAAAATACTTGTAAAATAACCTCTTTGTGTGGGTAAAACTCGAGAACCTCATCACCTTGACTAGTCTCACGGGAAAACTCAGTCACATGAGGGGAAAACTTAGTCACTAAGGAATTAGTGTCATCGGAAAAATGAGTCACCGGATGGGAAAACCTTAGTCAATGGACTAGTTTCAATGGCAAAACCTAGTAAAATAACCTCTTTGTGTTGGAATAACTCGAAAACCTGGCCACTGTGAGTAGTCTCATGGGAAAACTCAGCCACTGGAGTGGGAAACTTAGTCACTGAGGAATTAGTGCCATGGGACTAATGAGTCAACTAATGGGAAAACCATAGTCACCGAACGAGTTTCCATGGAAAATTCTAGTAAAATAACCTCTTTGTGTGGGAAAAATTAGAAAACCTTGTCACTGTGAGTAGTCTCATCGGAAAACTCAGTCGCAGGAGGGGAAAACTTATTATTATATTTTTTTTTTCTTTTTTTTTATATATAAACAAAAAGCACTAAACAAAATAATAAAAAGAACAGAACCTATCCCCGACAACGGAGCCAAAAACTTGATACCCAAATCGCAAGTGCACGATTGACTATCGCGTAATATAAAAACATCGAACCCAAGGGATAGGTGTCCTTATCTAGTACTTGTGCAGAAAAATTAAAAGGTATGTTTGATGTTGGGTTAGAACAAGATAAAAATAATAGCATAAAATGATAAGAGAATAAAGATGATAAGAATTAAGCTCTTGGGTCGATTTACATAGTCTATAGAATATGCTAGCAAGTTCCTACTTAATTTCTGAATTTTAAATCCAAGTTCATGATGCTATAGCCTAGAATTTCTACAAGTTAATGATCTTAAGAAATGTAGAACTTTCTTCCTAATTACTAAATCCAAGATCTTGTAATTTAGTTAACCAGAAAAGAAGATGAAAAATGAATTCGGGCCAACATAAAGCTACGTCTATCCTAATGATCTTTAGAGATATATACTTATAGCCTTTTTTATTTCCTAGTTCCCTTACTACTTACCAAATGGTCTTATGACATAAGTAATAAGCAAAACTTCTTGTGTACAGCAAGATAACATTAAGAGCAAGGAAATAAAACATGAAAGGAAATATTATTCAGAAATGTAGAAAAAGACTAGAACATAAACTATAAACTACTACAACCCAAGAAACTTAATAGGAATTAGCCAAGCATGGCTAAAAGAGTCATTGAATTACCTTGGATAGGAGCTCAAGTTTTGCTTCCCACAATTCCTAGGAACAATGATCTTAAGGAGGAAAGAAGAACACTTGTTGTATTCTGAAATGGTGTGGTTTACAAGTGAAGAAAAGGCCCCTATTTATAGGAAAAAATCACCCTCCAACGCTTGAGCGCTGGCATTCCCAATGCTTGGGCGTTGGGATGCATTAAAATTCCACTATCAGACCGAGGCCCAACGCTTGAGCGCTGGCTTTCCAACGCTTGAGCGCTGGGTGAAAATCTGACTCATCTCCTAGTCAGAGTCCCAACGCCTGAGCGTTGCGAGCCCAACGCCTGAGCGTTGGGTCGCCTGCTGCTTCATCTTCAAGCTTTTCCATTCTTCATGGTAATGGGTTTTCAATGCCTTCAATGGCAACCACTCAGCCCTTAATCATTTATGAAACTTCCTTCCCACTACCATCAATTCTTCAAGCTTATTTTCCATGTGCTAAATTAGAGAGAGTTGCTTCATATTCTTGATTTCCACTTTAAGTCCACTCTTTGTTAGCACTTCAATTCTGGCCCTTTAATTCTTTTAAACTTCACTTCTCATCCTCCACTCTTGAACTTTTCCACTTTGATCCCTGATTTCCTGAAACTTTACAAATCGGTCCCTGGACAAAAATGATAACTATACCAGCTTTTCCTAAAAATATAAAATAGCTATAAAAATTCCTAAAAATATAAAATAAAGATAGAAAAACAAATAAAAACTATTCTATATGCAAAATGCAAAATAAATATAAAATCTACATAAAAATAATAAAAATCCTATATGTGACTCAAAAATAATAAAATAAAAAGACTAAAAACACCCTAAAAATTATCATATAAAATCCTGTCATCACACCACTATACCCAACGACAGCTTATCCTCAAGCGACAAAACTTAAAGAGAAACTCGTCCCTGAGTTTATAGAAAGTTTATCTGATTAAAACTTGAAGCACAAGAACCTTTCCAAGAAAGCTTAGCGGATATGGAAGACATGCATGTTTACAGATATTTAATCAAGAAAGTTAGGCTTGGCTTTTAACATGTTGAGTTCATCAAATAAGCTCACAAAATGATATTCTCCATGAAAAACAATAAAGCTAAATAATCCTGCCTATCATTCAAATCAAAACTGGAATAGTGCAACTAAATAATTTTTGAAGAGATTTTGAAGGTTGTAACTTGGCCAAAGGGTTGAACAATTCAAGGTGTGGATTTCAAGAAATTGGCAACTCTAGTGGCTGACTCAGAATCTGTTGTTAAGTGATTTTTTTGACTAAGAGCTTAAACAATTCAACACAAGGGTCCTCTCAATTTTTCTTTTTTTTCTCTTTTTGAACAAAGTAGTGGAATGTATGGGATGAATGACTTGAATTTTACTCCCCTCATACTCTTTCTCACCCCACCACTTCATTTTTTTTTTCTTAAGGCACATACCTTATTTTTTTCCAACTTTTTTCCTTCTTTTTTAGAGAGAAACCCAACAAACATAGCTCTAACCATTGCAGCACATGCATCACAATAACAACTTTAAGAATTATCACACAAAGTAGGCTCCAAAGAATGACTTTTTTAAGGCTCAAAAAGGGGCTACTAGTGGATATCAAATTTCAAGCAAGAATCTGAGTTTTCAAAAATACCTATAATCTCTTCTCAACTCACAAAGTAAACAAAATCCCAATCAACATGCAACACAAGGCAGAAAAATCTCACAATCATGCAATCAGAGAACTCAGCTCTCAGAAAAGATTAGAGTAAGTGGTACCCCTTTTTAGAACTAAGAAAAACTTTGCCAACAACCAAAACAATCAAGATTTCAAAATCATTTCTAACAGCATGCAATCCTAACCGCTTTAAAACATAGAACCTTTTTCAAAAGCAGTTCAATCAGATAAAACATTCACAGCAATAGTAGCATCCAAACTGGATAATATACTCAAGCCTCATGCAAAAATAAAACAGAAAAACTAAACTAAAAATAAAACTAAAAAACTATAAAAAAGAAAAACTAAAAAGCTGAGAAGCTGGCACAGTTTACAAATTTCCACAAAAGTCCAAGGGAACCTCAAAGTAAAATCAATTTTGAACACTTAAGTTCAAGAGGGCTCTTTCTCCTTTTGGTACCTATCCTGTAACATTGAACAAACAAAAGTCTCACAAGCAGGAAACTTGCTTGACTTGTTAGTTCCAAAAACAGCACACTTAAGATCATGGGTTGAAAAATTGTGTCCACCTTAAAAACAAGAATTCTTGAGTTCCCAAAAATCAATATCATTTATAGAAGCAAGGGAAAACTCAAAGAATCTAAAACTTTCAGAAAATGGTGAACACAATATTATTGAAAACAGAAAACAGCAAATAAAAACAAAACAGCAAAACTGCCCGAGCTCCAGCGCTTGAGCGTTGGGGATGCCAACGCTTGGGCGCTGGATAAAAACAAACACTGGGCAATCAGAGGTCCCAGCGCCTGAGCGCTGGGTTTCCAACACTTTGGCGTTGGAAATCTGAAAAATAAAAACTGGTATTCCAGGGGCCTAGCGCATGAGCGCTGGCCTCTCCTGCAGCAAAAACATAGAATTCTTTTCTTTTATTTATTTACAAGGATAGTGCAGAAAATTTAAATGACAGAAATTTAAACTATCCTAAGTTGGGTTGTCTCCCAACCAGCTCATTGTTAAGGTCCGAGATAGACCCTTCCCTTAATCACTTTTCAACCGGGGTCTATTACAAAATTCATTAGACCCCGCAAATCATGCATATTTTGGCACAAGTACAACATGTTGCCCAATGAATTTTCAGCTTTCAAGGCAACATCAATCAAATTACAAATGGAAGGGATAAGAAAAACTTCCCCTTCTTGTTTCTTGCCTTGATCTTCTGAACCTATAACATAGGTCCTTTGAGGTTCTTCTTCCTCCATCTCCAATTTGTCTTCAAAGACAAATTCTACAATGAAGGTTGCTTTCACCTCCTCTTTTTGAACCACGGGTTCACTTTCATGAACAGGTGGTTGTTGTTCATCCCCAGGCTGCCTCCACAGAATGCCTTGTATCTTAACTTGTAGAATCTCCCTGGCCTTACATTCTTGCTCAGGACTTGGCAAAAATCCGGTTTTTCTCTTGCAATCTAATTCGGAGTAAAACTCGTCAATTAGAGTGAAGACATCCTGCTTTTTCTTCTCATGTTCCTTTTCAAGTTCAGCCCGAATTTTTGCCTCCCGTTGTTCAAATGTTTCAGCCATAATTCCTAACAATACTTAACAAACAAAATTAGCAGCACCAGTTCATCACAATTTTTTATATTTTTTTTCTTTTTTTTATATATAAACAAAAAGCACTAAACAAAATAATAAAAAGAAAAGAACCTATCCCCGGCAACGGCGCCAAAAACATGATACCCAAATCGCAAGTGCACGATTGACTTTCGCGTAATATAAAAAGATCGAACCCAAGGGATAGGTGTCCTTATTATTATAATATCTAGTACTTGTGCAGAAAAATTAAAAGGTATGTTTGATGTTGGGTTAGAACAAGATAAAAATAATAGCATAAAATGATAAGAGAATAAAGATGATAAGAATTAAGCTCTTGGGTCGATTTACATAGTCTATAGAATATGCTAGCAAGTTCCTACTTAATTTCTGAATTTTAAATCCAAGTTCATGATGATATAGCCTAGAATTTCTACAAGTTAATGATCTTAAGAAATGTAGAACTTTCTTCCTAATTACTAAATCCAAGATCTTGTAATTTAGTTAACCAGAAAAGAAGATGAAAAATGAATTCGGGCCAACATAAAGCTACGTCTATCCTAATGATCTTTAGAGATATATACTTATAGCCTTTTTTATTTCCTAGTTCCCTTACTACTTACCAAATGGTCTTATGACATAAGTAATAAGCAAAACTTCTTGTGTACAGCAAGATAACATTAAGAGCAAGGAAATAAAACATGAAAGGAAATATTATTCAGAAATGTAGAAAAAGACTAGAACATAAACTATAAACTACTACAACCCAAGAAACTTAATAGGAATTAGCCAAGCATGGCTAAAAGAGTCATTGAATTACCTTGGATAGGAGCTCAAGTTTTGCTTCCCACAATTCCTAGGAACAATGATCTTAAGGAGGAAAGAAGAACACTTGTTGTATTCTGAAATGGTGTGATTTACAAGTGAAGAAAAGGCCCCTATTTATAGTAAAAAATCACCCTCCAACGCTTGAGCGCTGGCATTCCCAATGCTTGGGCGTTGGGATGCATTAAAATTCCACTATCAGACCGAGGCCCAGCGCTTGAGCGCTGGATTTCCAACACTTGAGTGCTAGGTGAAAATCTGACTCATCTCCTAGTCAGAGTCCCAACGCTGGAGCGTTGGGAGCCCAACGCCTGAGCGTTAGGTCGCCTGCTGCTTCATCTTCAAGCTTTTCCCTTCTTCATGGTAATGGGTTTTCAATGCCTTCAATGGCCACCACTCAGCCCTTAATCATTTCTGAAACTTCCTTCCCACTACCATCAATTCTTCAAGCTTATTTTCCATGTGCTAAATTAGAGAGAGTTGCTTCATATTCTTGATTTCCACTTTATGTCCTCTCTTTGTTAGCACTTCAATTCTGGCCCTTTAATTCTTGTAAACTTCACTTCTCATCCTCCACTCTTGAACTTTTCCACTTTGATCCATGATTTCCTGAAACTTTACAAATCAGTCCCTGGACAAAAATGATAACTATACCAGCTTTTCCTAAAAATATAAAATAGCTATAAAAATTCCTAAAAATATAAAATAAAGATAGAAAAACAAATAAAAACTATTCTATATGCAAAATGCAAAATAAATATAAAATCTACATAAAAATAATAAAAATCCTAGTCACCGAACGAGTTACCATGGCAAATCCTAGTAAAATAACCTCTTTGTGTGGGCAAAACTAGAAAACCTTGTCACTGTGAGTAGTCTCATCGGAAAACTAAGTCGCAGGAGGGGAAAACATTGTCACAAAGGAATTTGTGTCATGGAAAAAATGAGTCACCGGATGGGAAAATTTTACTCACCGGACGAGTTTCAATGGAAAATACTTGTAAAATAACCTCTTTGTGTGGGAAAAACTCGAGAACGTCTTCACCTTGACTAGTCTCATCGGAAAACCCAGTCGCAGGAGGGGAAAACTTAATCACTGAGGAATTCGTGTCATGGGAAAAATGAGTCACCGGATGGGAAAACCTTAGTCAATGGACTAGTTTCAATGGCAAAACCTAGTAAAATAACGTCTTTGTGTTGGAATCACTCGAAAACCTGGCCAGTGTTAGTAGTCTCATGGGAGAACTCAACCACAGGAGAGGGAAACATAGTAACTAAGGAATTAGTGCCATGGGACTAATGAGTCAACAAATGGGAAAACATTAGTCATCGAACGAGTTACCATGGCAAATCCTAGTAAACGAACCTCTTTTTGTGGGAAAAACTAGAAAACCTTGTCATTGTTAGTAGTCTCATCGGAAAACTCAGTCGCAGGAGGGGAAAACTTATTCATAAAGGAATTCGTGTCATGGAAAGATTTGTCACCACATGGGAAAATTTTACTCACAGGACGAGTTTCAATGGAAAATACTTGTAAAATAACCTCTTTGTGTGGGAAAAACTCGAGAACCTCATCACCTTGACTAGTCTCACGGGAAAACTCAGTCACATGAGGGCAAAACATAGTCACTAAGGAAATTAGTGTCATGGGAAAAATGAGTTACCGGATGGGAAAACCTTTTTCAATAGACTAGTTTCAATGGAAAAACCTAGTAAAATAACCTCTTTGTCTTGGAATAACTCGAAAACCTGGCCACTGTGAGTAGTCTCATGGGAAAACTCAACCACAGGAGGGGGAAATAGAGTCATTAAGGAATTAGTGCCATGGGACTAATGAGTCAACTAATGGGAAAACCTTAGTCACTGAACGAGATTCCATGGAAAATCCTAGTAAAATAACCTCTTTGTATGGGAAAAACTAGAAAACCCTGTCACTGTGACTAGTCTCACCGGAAAACTCAGTCGCAGGAGGGGAAAACTTAGTCACAAAGGAATTCGTGTCATGGAAAACATGAGTCACCGGATGTGAAAATTTTACTAATCGGATGAGTTTCAATGGAAAATACTTGTAAAATAACCTCTTTGTGTGGGAAAAACTCGAGAACCTCATGACCTTGACTAGTCTCACGGGAAAACTCAGTCGCAGGAGGGGAAAACTTAATCACTGAGGAATTCGTGTCATGGAATAAATGAGTCAACGGATGAGAAAACCTTAGTCAATGGACTAGTTTCAATGGCAAAACCTAGTAAAATAACGTCTCTGTGTTGGAATCACTCGAAAACCTGGCCAGTGTTAGTAGTCTCATGGGAGAACTCAACCACAGGAGAGGGAAACATAGTCACTAAGGAATTAGTGCCATGGGACTAATGAGTCAACTAATGGGAAAACATTAGTCATCGAACGAGTTACCATGGCAAATCCTAGTAAACTAACCTCTTTTTGTGGGAAAAACTAGAAAACCTTGTCATTGTTAGTAGTCTCATCGGAAAACTCAGTCGCAGGAAGGGAAAACTTATTCACAAAGGAATTCGTGTCATGGAAAGATGAGTCACTGATAATGAAATTGCAAGTGTACAATTTACTATCGCGTAATATAAAAAGATCGAACCCACGGGATAGGTGTTCTTATTATTATAAAATTTAGTACTAAAACAGAAAAATAAAAGATGAATATTTGTTGTTGGTTTGAGAACTAGAAAGAAACAACAGCATAAAATAATAGAATAAAGAGATGATGAACATTAAGCTCTTGGGTTGGTTTACATAGTCTATAAAAACATGCTAGAAATTTCCTACTAAATTCCTGAATTATAAAACCATTATCATGATGCTATAGCCTAGTGTAACTACAAGTTAATTCCTTAAGCATTGTAGATCTTTCTTTTTAATTACTAAACCCAATTCCTTGGCACCTAGTTAACTAAAGAAGAAGATGAAGAAGATATTCAGGCCAACATAAAGTTACGTCCTTCCTAATTCCTTAGCGAAGTATACTTATAACCTTTTTTATTACCTAGTTCCCTTACTACTCACCAAATGGCCTTATGTAATAAGTAATAAGCAAAACCTCTTGGGATCCACAAGATAGAAATAAAGCATAAGGTAATAAAACATGAATGGAAATAAAATTCAGAAATGTAGAAAAAGACTAGAACATGTATTATAAACTAAAACAACCCAAAAACTTAAAGAAGATTTTAGCCAAGCATGGCTAAAAGAATCATTGAATTACCCTGGATAGGAGCTCAAGTTTGGCTTCCCACAATTCCTAGGAACAATGATCTTTGAGGGAGAAAGAGAGAATAATTGTTGTATTCTATGAAGGTGTGTCTTCCAAGTGAAGAAAAGGGCCCTATTTATAGTAAAATTCCAGCCTCCAGCGCTTGAGCGCTGGCATTCCCAACGCATGGGCGCTAGGATGCATTAAAAATCCACTTTCTGTCCGAGGCCCAACGCTTGAGCGCTGGCTTTCCAACGCTTGGGCGCTGGGTCAACATCTGACTCATCATCTAGTCAGAACCCCAGCGCTGGAGCGCTGGGATCCCAACGCTTGAGCGCTGGGACACTGCTTCTTCATCTTCAAGCTTTTCCTTCCTTCTTCATTCATGGTAGTGGGTTTTGATGGCCATAAAAAGCCACTAACCAGCCTTGATCAATTCTGAAACCCTTCCTCCACTAACATCAATTCTTTAAACATTTTTTCCATGTGCTAAATTAGAGAGTGATTCTTCATATTCTTCTTTTTCACTTTGGTCCTCCCTTAGTTAGCACTATAATTCAAGCCCTCATATTCTCTCAATCTTCACTTTAAGTCCTCCACTCTTGAACTTTTACAATTTGGTCCCTGACTTCCTGAAACTTTACACATTGGTCCCTGGACAAAAATGATAACTAAACCAGCTTTTTCTAAAAATACAAAATAACTAGAAAAAATTCCTAAAAATATAAGATAAAACTAGAAAATCTAATAAAATCTAATCTACATGCAAAATGCAAAATAAATATAAAATCTACATAAAAACAATAAAAAAACCTACATGAGACTCAAAAATAATAAAATAAAAAGACTAAAAATAGCCTAAAAACATCATATAAAATCCACTCATCAGTCACCAGATGGGAAAATTTTACTCACAGGACGAGTTTCAATGGAAAATACTTGTAAAATAACCTCTTTGTGTGGGAAAAACTCGAGAACCTCATCACCTTGACTAGTCTCACGGGAAAACTCAGTCACATGAGGGCAAAACATAGTCACTAAGGAAATTAGTGTCATGGGAAAAATGAGTTACCGGATGGGAAAACCTTTGTCAATAGACTAGTTTCAATGGAAAAACCTAGTAAAATAACCTCTTTGTCTTGGAATAACTCGAAAACCTGGCCACTGTGAGTAGTCTCATGGGAAAACTCAACCACAGGAGGGGGAAATAGAGTCATTAAGGAATTAGTGCCATGGGACTAATGAGTCAACTAATGGGAAAACCTTAGTCACTGAACGAGATTCCATGGAAAATCCTAGTAAAATAACCTCTTTGTATGGGAAAAACTAGAAAACCCTGTCACTGTGACTAGTCTCACCGGAAAACTCAGTCGAAGGAGGGGAAAACTTAGTCACAAAGGAATTCGTGTCATGGAAAACATGAGTCACCGGATGTGAAAATTTTACTAATCGGATGAGTTTCAATGGAAAATACTTGTAAAATAACCTCTTTGTGTGTGAAAAACTCGAGAACCTCATGACCTTGACTAGTCTCACGGGAAAACTCAGTCACATGAGGGGAAAACTTAGTCACTAAGGAATTAGTGTCATGGAATAAATGAGTCAACGGATGAGAAAACCTTAGTCAATGGACTAGTTTCAATGGCAAAACCTAGTAAAATAACCTCTTTGGGTTGGAATCACTCGAAAACCTGGCCAGTGTTAGTAGTCTCATGGGAGAACTCAACCACAGGAGAGGGAAACATAGTCACTAAGGAATTAGTGCCATGGGACTAATGAGTCAACTAATGGGAAAACATTAGTCATCGAACGAGTTACCATGGCAAATCCTAGTAAACTAACCTCTTTTTGTGGGAAAAACTAGAAAACTTTGTCATTGTTAGTAGTCTCATCGGAAAACTCAGTCGCAGGAAGGGAAAACTTATTCACAAAGGAATTCGTGTCATGGAAAGATGAGTCACCAGATGGGAAAATTTTACTCACAGGACGAGTTTCAATGGAAAATACTTGTAAAATAACCTCTTTGTGTGGGAAAAACTCGAGAACCTCATCACCTTGACTAGTCTCACGGGAAAACTCAGTCACATGAGGGCAAAACATAGTCACTAAGGAATTAGTGTCATGGGAAAATGAGTTACCGGATGGGAAAACCTTTGTCAATAGACTAGTTTCAATGGAAAAACCTAGTAAAATAACCTCTTTGTGTTGGAATAACTCGAAAACCTGGCCACTGTGAGTAGTCTCATGGGAAAACTCAACCACAGGAGGGGGAAATAGAGTCATTAAGGAATTAGTGCCATGGGACTAATGAGTCAACTAATGGGAAAACCTTAGTCACTGAACGAGATTCCATGGAAAATCCTAGTAAAATAACCTCTTTGTATGGGAAAAACTAGAAAACCCTGTCACTGTGACTAGTCTCACCGGAAAACTCAGTCGCAGGAGGGGAAAACTTAGTCACAAAGGAATTCGTGTCATGGAAAACATGAGTCACCGGATGTGAAAATTTTACTCATCGGACGAGTTTCAATGGAAAATACTTGTAAAATAACCTCTTTGTGTGGGAAAAACTCGAGAACCTCATGACCTTGACTAGTCTCACGGGAAAAGTCAGTCACATGAGGGGAAAACTTAGTCACTAAGGAATTAGTGTCATGGAATAAATGAGTCAACGGATGAGAAAACCTTAGTCAATGGACTAGTTTCAATGGCAAAACCTAGTAAAATAACCTCTTTGTGTTGGAATAACTCGAAAACCTAGCCACTGTGAGTAGTCTCATGGGAAAACTCAGCCACAGTAGGGGGAAACTTAGTCACTAAGGAATTAGTGCCATGGGACTAATGAGTCAACTAATGGGAAAACCTTTGTCACAGAACGAGTTTCCATGGCAAATCCTAGTAAAATAACATCTTTGTGTGGGAAAAACTTGAAAACCTTATCACTGTGAGTAGTCTCATCGGAAAACTCAGTCGCAGGAGGGGAAAACTAAGTCACAAAGGAATTCGTGTCATGGACAAAATGAGTCACCGGATGGGAAAATTTTACTCACCGGACGATTTTCAATGGAAAATACTTGTAAAATAACCTTTGTGTGGGAAAAACTCGAGAACCTCATCACCTTGACTAGTCTCACGGGAAAACTCAGTCACATGAGGGCAAAACTTAGTCACTAAGGAATTAGTGTCATGGTAAAAATGAGTCACCGGATGGGAAAACCTTAGTCAATGGACTAGTTTCAAATGCTAAACCTAATAAAATAAGCTCTTTGTGTTGGAATAACTCGAAAACCTAGCCATTGTGAGTAGTCTCATGGGAAAACTCAGCCACAGTAGGGGGAAACTTAGTCACTAAGGAATTAGTGCCATGGGACTAATGAGTCATCTAATGGGAAAACCTTAGTCATCGAACGTGTTTCCGTGGCAAATCCTAGTAAAATAACCTCTTTGTGTGGGAAAAACTAGAAAACCTTGTAACTGTGAGTAGTCTCATCTGAAAACTCAGTCGCAGGACAAGAAAACTTAGTCACAAAGGAATTCGTGTCATCAAAAAAATGAGTCACCGGATGGGAAAATTTTACTCACCGGACGAGTTTCAATGGAAAATACTTGTAAAATAACCTCTTTGTGTGGGAAAAACTCGAGAACCTCATTACCTTGACTAGTCTCACGTGAAAACTCAGTCACATGAGGGGAAAACTTAGTCACTAAGGAATTAGTGTCATGGGAAAAATTAGTCACCGGATCGGAAAACCTTCGTCAATGGACTAGATTCAAGTGCAAAACCTAGTAAAACAACCTCTTTGTGTTGGAATAACTCGAAAACCTAGCCACTGTGAGTAGTCTCATGGGAAAACTCAGCCACAGGACGGGGAAACTTAGTCACTAAGGAATTACTGCCATGGGACTAATGAGTCAAGTAATGGGAAAACCTTAGTCACCGAACGAGTTTCCATGGCAAATCCTACTAAAATAACCTTTTTGTGTGGGAAAAACTAGAAAACCTTGTCACTGTGACTAGTCTCATCGGAAAACTCAGTCGCAGGAGGAGAAAACTTAGTCACAAAGGAATTCATGTCATGGAAAAAATGAGTCACCGGATGGGAAAATTTTACTCACCGGACGAGTTTCAATGGAAAACACTTGTAAAATAACCTCTTTGTGTGGGAAAAACTCGAGAACCTCATCACCTTGACTAGTCTCACGGGAAAACTCAGTCACACGAGGGGAAAACTTAGTCACTAAGGAATTAGTGTCATGCGAAAAATGAGACACCAGATGGGAAAACCTTGGTCAATGGACTAGTTTCAATGGAAAAACCTAGTAAAATAAACTCTTTGTGTTGGAATAAATCGAAAAGCTAGCCACTGTGAGTAGTCTAATGCGAAAACTCAGCCACAATAGGGGAAACTTAGTCACTTAGGAATTAGAGTGAACTAATGTGAAAACCTTAGTCACCGAACGAGTTTCCATAGAAAATCCTAGTAAAATAACCTCTTTGTGTGGGAAAAACTAGAAAACCTTCTCACTGTGAGTAGTCTCATCGGAAAACTCAGTCGCAGGAGGGGAAAACTTAGTCACAAAGGAATTCGTGTCATGGAAAAAATGAGTCACCGGATGGAAAATATTTACTCACCGGACGAGTTTCAATGGAAAATACTTGTATAATAACCTCTTTGTGTGGGAAAAACTCGAGAACCTCATTACCTTGACTTGTCTCATGGGAAAACTCAGTCACACGAGGGGAAAACTTTGTCACTAAGGAATTAGTGTCATGGGAAAAATAAGTCACCGGATGGGAAAACCTTAGTCAATGGACTAGTTTCACTGGCAAAACCTTGTAAAATAACCTCTTTGTGTTGCAATAACTCGAAAACCTAGCCACTGTGAGTAGTCTCATGGGAAAACTCAGCCACAGGAGGGGGAAACTTGGTCACTAAGGAATTAGTGCCATGGGACTAATGAGTCAACTAATGGGAAAAACATAGTCACCGAACGAGTTTCCATGGCAAATCCTAGTAAAATAACCTCTTTGTGTGGGAAAAACTAGAAAACCTTGTCGTTGTGAGTAGTCTCATCGGAAAACTCAGCCGGAGGAAGGGAAAACTTAGATACAAAGGAATTCGTGTCATGTAAACAATGAGTCACCGGATGGGAAAATGTTACTCACCGGACGAGTTTCAATGAAAAATACTGGTAAAATAACCTCTTTGTGTGGGAAAAACTCGAGAAACTCTTCACCTTGACTAGTCTCACGGGAAAACTCAGTCACACGAGGGGGAAACTTTGTCACTAAGGAATTAGTGTCATGGGAAACCCTTAGTCAATGGACTAGATTCAAGTGCAAAACCTAGTAAAACAACCTCTTTGTGTTGGAATAACTCGAAAACCTAGCCACTGTGAGTAGTATCATGGGAAAACTCAGCCACAGGAGGGGGAAACTTAGTCACTAAGGAATTAGTTCCATGGGACTAATGAGTCAAGTAATGGGAAAACCTTAGTCAAAC
This sequence comes from Acmispon strigosus, assembly GCA_030819835.1. Classification (NCBI taxonomy): domain Eukaryota; kingdom Viridiplantae; phylum Streptophyta; class Magnoliopsida; order Fabales; family Fabaceae; genus Acmispon; species Acmispon strigosus. The sequence continues at coordinate 17,143,342 of JAUAMA010000004.1, read as the reverse complement.
GAACGAGTTTCCATGGCAAATCCTAGTAAAATAACCTCTTTGTGTGGGAAAAACTAGAAAACCTTGTCACTGTGAGTAGTCTCATCGGAAAACTCAGTCGCAGGAGGGGAAAACTTAGTCACAAAGGAATTCATTGCATGGAAAAAATGAGTCACCGGATGGGAAAATTTTACTCACCAGACGAGTTTCAATGGAAAATACTTGTAAAATAACCTCTTTGCGTGGGAAAAACTCGAGAACCTCATCACCTTGACTAGTGTCACGGGAAAACTCAGTCACACGAGGGGAAAACTTAGTCACTAAGGAATTAGTACCATGGGAAAAATGAGTCACCGGATGGGTAAACCTTAGTCAATGGACTAGTTTCAATGGCAAAACCTAGTAAGATAACCTCTTTGTGTTGGAATAACTCGAAAACCTTGCCACTGTGAGTAGTCTCATGGGATACTTCAGCCACAGGAGGGGGAAACTTAGTCACTAAGGAATTAGTGGCATGGGACAAATGAGTCAAGTATTGGGAAAACCTTCTTTACCGAACGAGTTTCCATGGCAAATCCTAGTAAAATAACCTCTTTGTGTTGGAATAACTCGAAAACCTAGCCACTGTGAGTAGTCTCATGGGTAAACTCAGCCACAGGAGGGGGGAACTTAGTAGCTAAGGAATTAGTGCCATGGTACTAATGAGTCAAGTAATGGGAAAACCTTAGTCACTGAACGAGTTTCCATGGCAAATCCTAGTAAAATAACCTCTTTGTGTGGGAAAAACTAGAAAACCTTGTCATTGTGAGTAGTCTCATCAGAAAACACAGTCGCAGGAGGGGAAAACTTAGTCACAAAGGAATTCATGTCATGGAAAGAATGAGTCACCGGATGGGAAAATTTTCCTCACCGGACGAGTTTCAATGGAAATTACTTGTAAAATAACCTCTTTGTGTGGGAAAAACTCGAGAACCTCATCACCTTGACTAGTCTCACGGGAAAACTCAGTCATATGAGGGGAAAACTTAGTCACTAAGGAATTAAGTGTCATGGGAAAAATGAGTCACCGGATGGGTAAACCTTAGTCAATGGACTAGTTTCAATGGAAAAACTTAGTAAAATAACCTCTTTGTGTTGGAATAACTCGAAAACCTAGCCACTGTGAGTAGTCTCATGGGAAACTTCAGCCACAGGAGGGGGAGACTTAGTCACTTAGCTATTAGTGTCATGGGACTAATGAGTCAACTAATGGGAAAACCGTAGTCACCGAACGATTTTCCATGGTAAATCCTAGTAAAATAACCTCTTTGTGTGGCAAAAACTAGAAAACCTTGTCACTGTGAGTAGTCTCATCGGAAAACTCAGTCGCAGGAGGGGAAAACTAAGTTACAAAGGAATTCATGTCATGGAAAAAATGAGTCACCGGATGGGAAAATTTTACGCACCGGACGAGTTTCAATGGAAAATACTTGTAAAATAACCTCTTTGTGTGGGAAAAACTCGGGAACCTCATTGCCTTGACTAGTCTCCCGGGAAACCTCATCGCCTTGACTAGTCTCCCGGGAAACCTCAGTCCCATGAGGCGAAAACTTAGTCACTAAGGAATTAGTATCATGGGAAAAATAAGTCACCGGATGGGAAAACCTTAGTCAATGGACTAGATTCAAGTCCTAAAACCTAGTAAAACAACCTCTTTGTGTTGTAATAACTCGAAAACCTAGCCACAGGAGGGGGAAACTTAGTCACTAAGGAATTAGTGCCATGGGACTAATTGTGAAGAAGGTCTTGCTCCTGACCCTGGCTGTGGTTTTGATGACGACAAACTCATCGACAAAAAGAAGAAAAGAAGACTTCGAAGAAACAGCGCTACAAAGTTCATCAATAGTCTAGAAGTCTTAGTTTAGGTGATTTATGCTTCTAAAGGTCTATTAAAGCATAAAGGCTCTTAAAACTTCTAAACTAATCAAGCTAAGTGTTTTCATAACTTAAAAGTAGTAGAAAACCTTAAGCCGATCTTAAAAGATCAAGTTTCTGGAAGATGGACTTCAGTGTAATCGATTGCAGCTTTCTGGTAATCGATTACACATAGGCAAGTAATCGATTACCCATTGCTTGTAATTGATTACATGTTTGAATTTGAAATTCAAACTGAAACGGCTATTAGTGTAATCGATTACACTAAGTGATGTAATCGATTACCAGAATGAAAAGTTACATCTTTTCATGAACCATTGTGTCCCAAACCTTTTGGAAAGGGTTGTGATGGTTCAAGGACGTTTCCCTTGCCTATATAAAGTCCATTTGAGTCCAGAACACAACAACACATGAGAATACAACATTAGGCCAAAGCTTTGTCAAAATTAGTTCATCTTTTAGAACTTAAACCTTCAAGAGCCTAAATTCTGAGTTCATGATCTTCACGTTTATAAGAACACTTTAGTTGTTCATATCTTGAGGAACTCAGAATTATATTATGCTTAAAAGCCTTAAAGCATAAATTCTCATGATCAATCCATTTGCATGTTAAAGGATTGATACAGCCAATTGTAAAACTCTTCTTCATCTCTTTCTGTAAGATTGAGTTTTCACCGTGGTATTCGGTGAAGAGTTGTTGTCACTGAAAGTGGTATACTTTCAGGGTGTTGATTGAAGGTGGTTTAGCCTTCAAGGTCTGAGGGTGGTTTGCCTTCAGGAACTGAAAGTGGTTTGCTTTCAGGGGCTATTGAAAGTGGTTTGCTTTCACAGGATATTGGTAGAAATTCTTGGGGTCCTTGGGTTAGGAACTTGTAAGAGATTCTTATCAATAGTGGAAAAATCCTCAAGGGGTTTTCTTGAGGGACTGGACGTAGCCTTCGGTGGATAGAAGGTGAACCAGGATAAAACTCCGTGTGTGAATTGTTCTATCCTTCATCTTTACTTTCAAGCAACGTTTAATTCCGCTGAAATCACAACAATCGTTTCGTGATCATCATTATCTTGAAAGTAACATTTTCAATAAGGCGAAAATCGGGGCAACTATGATTCACCCCCCCTTTGCACTAACACTAATGAGTCAAGTAATGGGAAAACCTTAGTCACCGAACGAGTTCCATGGCAAATCGAAGTAAAATAACCTCTTTGTGTGGGAAAAACTAGAAAACCTTGTCCCTGTGAGTAGTCTCATCGGAAAACTCAGTCGCAGGAGGGGAAAACTTAGTCACAAAGGAATTCATGTCATGGAAAAAATGAGTCACCGGCTCACCGGACGAGTTTCAATGGAAAATACTTGTAAAATAACCTCTTTGTGTGGGAAAAACTCGAGAACCTAATCACCTTGACTAGTCTCACGGGAAAACTCAGTCACACGAGGGGAAAACTTAGTCACTAAGGAATTAGTGTCAAGCGAAAACTGAGTCACCGGATTGGAAAACCTTAGTCAATGGACTAGTTTCAATGGAAAAACCTAGTAAAATAACCTCTTTGTGTTGGAATAAATCGAAAAGCTAGCCACTGTGAGTAGTCTAATGCGAAAACACAGCCACAGTAGGGGGAAACTTAGGGCCTGTTTGATTTCCCATCTCAAAAACTGTTTTCAGTTTTTAAATTTTCAAAAAATAAAAAACTTGTTTGATTAGCTAAAAAACTGTTTTCAATTCTAAAAACTGTTTTCAATTTTCTATTTTAAAAACCAAAAAATGAAAACAGCAAAAAGGTGTTTTGCTTTTTTAGTTTTGTTTTTCTCTCCCCAAAAAAGGTAAAACACGGAGAAGAGTTGTTTTCAATAATGGCAATGTTGTAATATTAACCAACTTTTTCCTTAGGTTTCAAAAGGTGCTCTTCCTCACAAACGCAAAACACGCACACAGCCCCTCTTCCTCACAAACAGAAAACACGCGCATAGCTCTGCGGCGGCAAACCTGGTTCCGGCGGAAACCTCAACAAAATTGTGGAGAGAACGTAATGAGTGAACTAATGGGAAAACCTTAGTCACCGAACGAGTTTCAATAGCAAATCCTAGTAAAATAACCTCTTTGTGTGGGAAAAACTATAAAACCTTGTCACTCTGAGTAGTCTCATCGGAAAACTCAGTCGCAAGAGGGGAAAACTTAGTCACAAAGGAATTCGTGTCATGGAAAAAGTGAGTTGCCGGATGGAAATTTTTTACTCACCGGACGAGTTTCAATGGAAAATACTTGTATAATAACCTCTTTGTGTGGGAAAAACTCAAGAACCTCATCACCTTGACTAGTCTCACGGGAAAACTTAGTCACACAAGGGGAAAACTTAGTCACTAAGGAATTAGTGTCATGGGAAAAATGAGTCACCGGATGGGAAAATTTTACTCACCGGACGAGTTTCAATGGAAAATACTTGTAAAATAACCTCTTTGTGTGGGAAAAACTCGAGAACCTCATCACCATGACTAGACTCACGGGAAAACTTAGTCACACGAGGGGAAAACTTAGTCACTAAGGAATTAGTGTCATGGGAAAAATGAGTCACCGGATGGGAAAATTTTACTCACCGGACGAGTTTCAATGGAAAATACTTGTAAAATAACCTCTTTGTGTGGGAAAAACTCGAGAACCTCATCACCATGACTAGACTCACGGGAAAACTTAGTCACACGAGGGGAAAACTTAGTCACTAAGGAATTAGTGTCATGGGAAAAATGAGTCACCGGATGGGAAAATTTTACTCACCGGACGAGTTTCAATGGAAAATACTTGTAAAATAACCTCTTTGTGTGGGAAAAACTCGAGAACCTCATCACCTTGACTAGTCTCACGGGAAACCTCAGTCACATGAGGCGAAAACTTTGTCACTAAGGAATTAGTGCCATGGGAAAAATAATTCACCGGATGGGACAACCTTAGTCAATGGACTAGATTCCAGTGTTTGACCTAGTAAAATAACCTCTTTGTGTTGGAATAACTCGAATACCTAGCCACTGTGAGTAGTCTCATGGGAAAACTCAGCCACAGGAGGGGGAAACTTAGTCACTAAGGAATTAGTGCCATGGGACTAATGAGTCAAGTAATGGGAAAACCTTAGTCACCGAACGAGTTTCCATGGCAAATCCTAGAAAAAAAAACCTCTTTGTGTGGGAAAAACTAGAAAACCTCGTCACTGTGTGTAGTCTCATCGGAAAACTCAAGCGCAGGAGGGGAAAACTTAGTCACAAAGGAATTCATGTCATGGAAAAAATGAGTCACCGGATGGGAAAATTTTACTCATCGGACGAGTTTCAATGGAAAATACTTGTAAAATAACCTCTTTGTGTGGGAAAAACTCGAGAACCTCATCACCTTGACTAGTCTCACGGGAAAACTCAGTCACACGAGGGGAAAACTTAGTCACTAAGGAATTAGTGACATGCGAAAAATGAGTCACCGGATGGGAAAACCTTAGTCAATGGACTAGTTTCAATGGAAAAACCTAGTAAAATAACCTCTTTGTGTTGGAATAAATCGAAAAGCTAGCCACTGTGAGTAGTCTAATGCGAAAACTCAGCCACAGTAGGGGGAAACTTAGTCACTTAGGAATTAGTGCCATGGGACTAATGAGTGATCTAATGGGAAGACCTTAGTCACCGAACGAGTTTCCATAGAAAATCCTAGTAAAATAACCTCTTTGTGTGGGAAAACCTAGAAAACCTTGTCACTGTGAGTAGTCTCATCGGGAAACTCAGTCGCAGGAGTGGAAAACTTAGTCACAAAGGAATTCGTGTCATGGAAAAAATGAGTCGCTGGATGGAAAATTTTTACTCACCGTACGAGTTTCAATGGAAAATACTTGTATAATAACCTCTTTGTGTGGGAAATACTCGAGAACCTCATCACCTTGACTAGTGTCACGGGAAAACTTAGTCACACGAGGGGAAAACTTCGTCACGAAGGAATTCGTGTCATGGAAAAAATGAGTCACCGGATGGAAACTTTTTACTCACCGGACGAGTTTCAATGGAAAATACTTGTTAAATAACCTCTTTGTGTGGGAAAAACTCGAGAACCTCATCACCTTGACTAGTGTTACGGGAAAACTGAGTCACACGGGGGGAAAACTTACTCACTAAGGAATTAGAGTCATGGGAAAAATGAGTCACCGGATGGGAAAACCTTAGTCAATGGACTAGTTTCAATGGCAAAACCTAGTAAAATAACCTCTTTGTGTTGCAATAACTCAAAAACCTAGCCACTGTGAGTAGTCTCATGGGAAACTACAGCCACAGGAGGGGGAAACTTAGTCACTAAGAAATTAGTGCCATGGGACTAATGAGTCAAGTAATGGGAAAACCTTAGTCACCGAACGAGTTTCCCTGGCAAATCCTAGTAAAATAACCTCTTTGTGTGGGAAAAACTAGAAAACCTTGTCACTGTGAGTAGTCTCATCGGAAAACTCAGTCGCAGGAGGGGAAAACTTAGTCACCAAGGAATTCATGTCATGGAAAAAATGAGTCATCGGATGGGAAAATTTTACTCACCGAACGAGTTTCAATGGAAAATTCTTGTAAAATAACCTCTTTGTGTGGGAAAAACTCGAGAACCTCATCACCTTGACTAGTCTCACGGGAATACTCAGTCACACGAGGGGAAAACTTAGTCACTAAGGAATTAGTGTCAAGGGAAAAATGAGTCACCGGATGGGAAAACCTTAGTCAATGGACTAGTTTCAATGGCAAGACCTTGTAAAATAACCTCTTTGTGTTGGAATAACTCGAAAACCAAGCCACTGTGACTAGTCTCACGGGAAAACTTAGCCACAGGAGGGGGAAACTTAGTCACTAAGGAATTAGTGCCATGGGATTAATGAGTCAGCTAATGGGAAAACCTCAGTTACCGAACGAGTTTCCATGGAAAATCCTTGTAAAATGACCTCTTTGTGTGGGAAAAACTAGAAAACCTGACTAGTCTCACGGAAAAACTGAATCACACGAAGGGAAAACTTAGTCACTAAGGAATTAGTGTCATGGGAAAAATGAGTCACCGGATGGGAAAACCTTAGTCAATGGACTAGTTTCAATGCCAAAACCTAGTAAAATAACCTCTTTGTGTTGGAATAACTCGAAAACCTAGCCACTGTGAGTAGTCTCATGGGAAACTTCAGCCACAGGAGGGGGAAACTTAGTCACTAAGAAATTAGTGCCATGGGACTAATGAGTCAACTAAAGGGAAAACCCTAGTCACCGAACGAGTTTCCATGGCAAATCCTAGTAAAATAACCTCTTTGTGTGGGAAAAACTAGAAAACCTGACTTACCTCACGGGGAAACTCAGTCACACGAGGGGAAAACTTAGTCACTAAGGAATTAGTGTCATGCGAAAAATGAGTTACCGGATGGGAAAACCTTAGTCAATGGACTAGTTTCAATGGAAAAACCTAGAAAATAACATCTTTGTGTTGGAAAAACTCCAAAACATAGCCAATGTGAGTTGTCTCATGGGAAAACTCAGCCACAAGAGGGGGAAACTTAGTCACTAAGGAATTAGTGCGATACGACTAAAGAGTCAACTAATGGGAAAACATTAGTCACTGATCGAGTTTCCATGGCAAATCCTAGTAAAATAATCTCTTTTTGTGGGAAAACTAGAAAACCTGACTAGTCTCACGAGAAAACTCAGTCACACGAGGGGAAAACTTAGTCACTAAGGAATTAGTGTCATGGGAAAAATGAGTCACCTGATGGGAAAACCTTAGTCAATGGACTAGTTTCAATGGCAAAACCTAGTAAAATAACCTCTTTGTGTTGGAATAACTCGAAAACCTAGCCACTGTGAGTAGTCTCATGGGAAAACTCAGCCACCGGAGGGGGAAACTTAGTCAATAAGGAATTAGTGCCATGGGACTAATGAGTCAACTAATGGGAAAACCTTAGTCACCGAACAAGTTTCCATGGCAAATCCTAGTAAAATAACCTCTTTACTTGGGAAAGACTAGAAAACCTTGTCACTGTGAGTAGTCTCATCGTAAAACTCAGCCGCAGGAGGGGAAAACTTAGTCACAAAGGAATTTGTGTTATGGAAAAAATGAGTCACCGGATGGGAAAATGTTACTCACCGGACAAGTTTCAATAAAAATACTTGTAAAATAGCCTCTTTGTGTGGGAAAAACTCGAGAAACTCATCACCTTGACTAGTCTCACGGGAAAACTCAGTCACACGAGGGGAAAACTTAGTCACTAAGGAATTAGTGTCATGGGAAAAATGAGTCACCGGATAGGAAAACCTTAGTCAATGGACTAGTTTCAATGGCAAGACCTTGTAAAATAACCTCTTTGTGTTGGAATAACTCGAAAACCAAGCCACTGTGACTAGTCTCACGGGAAAACTTAGCCACGCGTGGGGAAAACATAGTCACTAAGGAATTAGTGTCATGGGAAAAATGAGTCACCGGATAGGAAAACCTTAGTCAATGGACTAGTTTCAATGGCAAGACCTTGTAAAATAATCTCTTTGTGTTGGAATAACTCGAAAACCAAGCCATTGTGACTAGTCTCACGGGAAAACTTAGCCACAAGAGGGGGAAACTTAGTCACTAAGGAAATAGTGCGATAGGACTAAAGAGTCAACTAATGGGAAAACATTAGTCACCGATCGAGTTTCCATGGCAAATCCTAGTAAAATAATCTCTTTTTGTGGGAAAACTAGAAAACCTGACTAGTCTCACGAGAAAACTCAGTCACACGAGGGGAAAACTTAGTCACTAAGGAATTAGTGTCATGGGAAAAATGAGTCACCTGATGGGAAAACCTTAGTCAATGGACTAGTTTCAATGGCAAAACCTAGTAAAATAACCTCTTTGTGTTGGAATAACTCGAAAACCTAGCCACTGTGAGTAGTCTCATGGGAAAACTCAGCCACCGGAGGGGGAAACTTAGTCAATAAGGAATTAGTGCCATGGGACTAATGAGTCAACTAATGGGAAAACCTTAGTCACCGAACAAGTTTCCATGGCAAATCCTAGTAAAATAACCTCTTTACTTGGGAAAAACTAGAAAACCTTGTCACTGTGAGTAGTCTCATCGTAAAACTCAGCCGCAGGAGGGGAAAACTTAGTCACAAAGGAATTTGTGTTATGGAAAAAATGAGTCACCGGATGGGAAAATGTTACTCACCGGACAAGTTTCAATAAAAATACTTGTAAAATAGCCTCTTTGTGTGGGAAAAACTCGAGAAACTCATCACCTTGACTAGTCTCACGGGAAAACTCAGTCACACGAGGGGAAAACTTAGTCACTAAGGAATTAGTGTCATGGGAAAAATGAGTCACCGGATAGGAAAACCTTAGTCAATGGACTAGTTTCAATGGCAAGACCTTGTAAAATAACCTCTTTGTGTTGGAATAACTCGAAAACCAAGCCACTGTGACTAGTCTCACGGGAAAACTTAGCCACGCGAGGGGAAAACTTAGTCACTAAGGAATTAGTGTCATGGGAAAAATGAGTCACCGGATAGGAAAACCTTAGTCAATGGACTAGTTTCAATGGCAAGACCTTGTAAAATAACCTCTTTGTGTTGGAATAACTCGAAAACCAAGCCACTGTGACTAGTCTCACGGGAAAACTTAGCCACAAGAGGGGGAAACTTAGTCACTAAGGAATTAGTGCGATAGGACTAAAGAGTCAACTAATGGGAAAACATTAGTCACCGATCGAGTTTCCATGGCAAATCCTAGTTAAATAATCTCTTTTTGTGGGAAAACTAGAAAACCTGACTAGTCTCACGAGAAAACTCAGTCACACGAGGGGAAAACTTAGTCACTAAGGAATTAGTGTCATGGGAAAAATGAGTCACCTGATGGGAAAACCTTAGTCAATGGACTAGTTTCAATGGCAAAACCTAGTAAAATAACCTCTTTGTGTTGGAATAACTCGAAAACCCAGCCACTGTGAGTAGTCTCATGGGAAAACTCAGCCACCGGAGGGGGAAACTTAGTCAATAAGGAATTAGTGCCATGGGACTAATGAGTCAACTAATGGGAAAACCTTAGTCACCGAACAAGTTTCCATGGCAAATCCTAGTAAAATAACCTCTTTACTTGGGAAAAACTAGAAAACCTTGTCACTGTGAGTAGTCTCATCGTAAAACTCAGCCGCAGGAGGGGAAAACTTAGTCACAAAGGAATTTGTGTTATGGAAAAAATGAGTCACCGGATGGGAAAATGTTACTCACCGGACAAGTTTCAATAAAAATACTTGTAAAATAGCCTCTTTGTGTGGGAAAAACTCGAGAAACTCATCACCTTGACTAGTCTCACGGGAAAACTCAGTCACACGAGGGGAAAACTTAGTCACTAATGAATTAGTGTCATGGGAAAAATGAGTCACCGGATAGGAAAACCTTAGTCAATGGACTAGTTTCAATGGCAAGACCTTGTAAAATAACCTCTTTGTGTTGGAATAACTCGAAAACCAAGCCACTGTGACTAGTCTCACGGGAAAACTTAGCCACGCGAGGGGGAAACTTAGTCACTAAGGAATTAGTGTCATGGGAAAAATGAGTCACCGGATAGGAAAACCTTAGTCAATGGACTAGTTTCAATGGCAAGACCTTGTAAAATAACCTCTTTGTGTTGGAATAACTCGAAAACCAAGCCACTGTGACTAGTCTCACGGGAAAACTTAGCCACAAGAGGGGGAAACTTAGTCACTAAGGAATTAGTGCGATAGGACTAAAGAGTCAACTAATGGGAAAACATTAGTCACCGATCGAGTTTCCATGGCAAATCCTAGTTAAATAATCTCTTTTTGTGGGAAAACTAGAAAACCTGACTAGTCTCACGAGAAAACTCAGTCACACGAGGGGAAAACTTAGTCACTAAGGAATTAGTGTCATGGGAAAAATGAGTCACCTGATGGGAAAACCTTAGTCAATGGACTAGTTTCAATGGCAAAACCTAGTAAAATAACCTCTTTGTGTTGGAATAACTCGAAAACCCAGCCACTGTGAGTAGTCTCATGGGAAAACTCAGCCACCGGAGGGGGAAACTTAGTCAATAAGGAATTAGTGCCATGGGACTAATGAGTCAACTAATGGGAAAACCTTAGTCACCGAACAAGTTTCCATGGCAAATCCTAGTAAAATAACCTCTTTACTTGGGAAAAACTAGAAAACCTTGTCACTGTGAGTAGTCTCATCGTAAAACTCAGCCGCAGGAGGGGAAAACTTAGTCACAAAGGAATTTGTGTTATGGAAAAAATGAGTCACCGGATGGGAAAATGTTACTCACCGGACAAGTTTCAATAAAAATACTTGTAAAATAGCCTCTTTGTGTGGGAAAAACTCGAGAAACTCATCACCTTGACTAGTCTCACGGGAAAACTCAGTCACACGAGGGGAAAACTTAGTCACTAAGGAATTAGTGTCATGGGAAAAATGAGTCACCGGATAGGAAAATCTTAGTCAATGGACTAGTTTCAATGGCAAGACCTTGTAAAATAACCTCTTTGTGTTGGAATAACTCGAAAACCAAGCCACTGTGACTAGTCTCACGGGAAAACTTAGACACAGGAGGGGGAAACTTAGTCACTAAGGAATTAGTGCCATGGGATTAATGAGTCAGCTAATGGGAAAACCTCAGTTACAGAACGAGTTTCCATGGAAAATCCTTGTAAAATGACCTCTTTGTGTGGGAAAAACTAGAAAACCTTGTCACTGTGAGTAGTCTAACCAGAAAACTCAGTCGCAGGAGGGGAAAACTTAGTCACAAAGGAATTTGTGTTACGGAAAAAATGAGTCATCGGATGGGAAAATGTTACTCACCGGACGAGTTTCAATGAAAAATACTTGTAAAATAACCTCTTTGTGTGGGAAAAACTCGAGAAACTCATCACCTTGACTAGTCTCACGGGAAAACTCAATCACACGAGGGGAAAACTTAGTCACTAAGGAATTAGTGTCATGGGAAAAATAAGTCACCGGATGGGAAAACCTTAGTCAATGGACTAGTTTCAATGGCAAAACCTAGTAAAATAACCTCTTTGTGTCGGAATAACTCGAAAACCTAGCCACTGTGAGTAGTCTCATGGGAAACTTCAGCCACAGGAGGGGGAAACTTAGTCACTAAGGAATTAGTGCCATGGGACTAATGAGTCAACTAATTGGAAAACCTTCGTCACCGAACGAGTTTCGATGGCAAATCCTAGTAAAATAACCTCTTTGTGTGGGAAAAACTAGAAAACCTTGTCACTGTGAGTAGTCTCATCGGAAAACTCAGCCGCAGGAGGGGAAAACTTAGTCACAAAGGAATTCGTGTCATGGAAAAAATGAGTCACCAGATAGGAAAATTTTACACACCGGACGAGTTTCAATGGAAAATACTTGTAAAATATCCCTAGTGTGGGAAAAACTCGAAAACCTCATCACCTTGTCCAGTCTCACGGGAAAACTTAGTCACACGAGGGGAAAACGTAGTCACTAAGGAATTAGTGTCACGGGAAAATGAGTCACCGGATGGGAAAACCTTAGTCAATGGACTAGTTTCAATGGAAAAACCTAGTAAAATAACCCCTTTGTGTTGGAATAACTCGAAAACCTAGCCACTGTGGGTAGTCTCATGGGAAAACTCAGCCACGGGAGGGGGAAACTTAGTCACTAAGGAATTAGTGCCATGGGACTAATGAGTCACCTAATGGGAAAACCTCAATCACCGAACGAGTTTCCATGGAAAATCCTTGTAAAATGACCTCTTTGTGTGGGAAAAACTAGAAAACCTTGTCACTGTGAGTAGTCTCATCGGAAAACTCAGTCGTAGAGGGGAAAACTTAATCACAAAAGAATTCGTGTCATGGAAAAAATGAGTCACCGGATGGGAAAATTTTACTCACCTGACGAGTTTCAATGGAAAACACTTGTAAAATAACCTCTTTGTGTTGGAAAAACTCGAGAACCTCATCATCACCTTGACTTGTCTCACGGGAAAACTCAGTCACATGAGGGGAAAACTTAGTCACTAAGGAATTAGTGTCATGGGAAAAATGAGTCACCGGATGGGAAAACCTTAGTCAATGGACTAGTTTCAATGGAAAAACCTAGTAAAATAACCTCTTTGTGTCGGAATAACTCGAAAACCTAGCCACTGTGAGTAGTCTCATGGGAAACTTCAGCCACAGGAGGGGGAAACTTAGTCACTAAGGAATTAGTGCCATGGGACTAATGAGTCAACTAATTGGAAAACCTTCGTCACCGAACGAGTTTCGATGGCAAATCCTAGTAAAATAACCTCTTTGTGTGGGAAAAACTAGAAAATCTTGTCACTGTGAGTAGTCTCATCGGAAAACTCAGCCGCAGGAGGGGAAAACTTAGTCACAAAGGAATTCGTGTCATGGAAAAAATGAGTCACCAGATAGGAAAATCTTACACACCGTACGAGTTTCAATGGAAAATACTTGTAAAATAACCCTTGTGTGGGAAAAACTCGAAAACCTCATCACCTTGTCTAGTCTCACGGGAAAACTCAGTCACACGAGGTGAAAACTTAGTCACTAAGTAATTAGTGTCATGGGAAAAATGAGTGAACGGATGGAAAAACCTTAGTCAATGGACTAGTTTCAATGGCAAATCCTAGTAAATAAACATCTTTGTGTTGGAATAACTCAAAAACCTAGCCACTGTGAGTAGTCTCATGGGAAAACTCAGCCACTGGAGGGGGAAACTTAGTCACTAAGGAATTAGTGCCATGGGACTAATGAGTCAACTAATGGGAAAACCTTAGTCACCGAACGAGTTTCCATGGCAAATCCTAGTAAAATAACCTCTTTGTGTGGGAAAAACTAGAAAACCTTGTCACCGTGAGTAGTCTCATGGGAAAACTCAGCCGCAGGAGGGGAAACTTAGTCACTAAGGAATCAGTGTCACGGGAAAATGAGTCACCGGATGGGAAAACCTTAGTCAATGGACTAGTTTCAATGGCAAAACCTAGTAAAATAACCTCTTTGTGTTGGAATAACTCGAATACCTAGCCACTGTGGGTAGTCTCATGGGAAAACTCAGCCGCAGGAGGGGAAACTTAGTCACTAAGGAATCAGTGCCATGGGACTAATGAGTCAACTAATGGGAAAACCTTAGTCACCGAACGATTGTCCATGGTAAATCCTAGTAAAATAACCTCTTTGTGTGGGAAAAACTAGAAAACTTTGTCACTGTGAGTAGTCTCATCGAAAAACTCAGTCGCAGGAGGGGAATAATTAGTCACAAAGGAATTCGTGTCATGGAAAAAATGAGTCACCGGATGGGAAAATTTTACTTACCGGACGAGTTTCAATGGAAAATTCTTGAAAATAACTTCTTTGTGTGGGAAAAACTCGAGAACCTCATCACGTTGACTAGTCTCACGGGAAAACTCAGTCACACGAGGGGAAAACTTAGTTACTAAGGAATTAGATCCATGGGACTAATGAGTCAACTAATGGGAAAACCTTCGTCACCGAACGAGTTTCCATGGCAAATCCTCGTATAATAACCTCTTTGTGTGGGAAAAACTAGAAAACCTTGTCACTATGAGTAGTCTCATCGGAAAACTCAGCCGCAGGAGTATTCTTCTTTCCTCCTTAAGAGCACTGTTTCTAGGAATTGTGGGAAGCCAAACTTGATCTCCTATCCAGGGTAATTCGATGCCTCTTTTAGCCATGCTTGGCTAATTCTTTTAAGTATCTTGGGTTGTTTTAGTTTATATTTTATGTCTTAGTTTTTCTTCTACATTTCTGAATAATATTTCCAATTCATGTTTTATTTCCTTGTTCTTCATTTCCTCTTAATGCGCATAAGAGTTCTTGCTTATTACTTATAATAATGGAAATTGGTAAGTAGTAAGGGAAATAGGATTTAAAAAAGGCTATATGTATATATCACTAAGGAATTAGGATAGATGTAGTTTTATGTTGGCCTGAACTTCATCTTCATCTTCTTCTTTAGTTAACTAAATTGCAAGGAATTGAATTTAGTAATTAGGAAGAAAGTTCTACATTTGTAAGGAATTAACTTGTAGAAATACTAGGCTATAGCATCATGAACTTGGTTCTCGAATTCAGAAATTAAGTAAGAGTTTGCTAGCATATTTTATAAACTATGTAATCCAACCCAAGTGCTTAAATCTCATCATCTTTTCTCTCCTCTTTTATTTTATACAATTTTATTTTCTAGTTCTAAAAACCAAACAACAACATATATCTTTTTATTTTCTGCACAAGGCTATAAATAATTTAATAGAAAGACACCTATCCCTTGGGTACTATATCTTGTATACTACGCGATAACCATCCGTGCACTTGCGGATTTGGCTATCATATAGTATAGGGTATCTGGACGATTTAAGGGCTCTAGGTCAATTTTATGGTTATTCTGTAGACTCTAGGCTTTTAGACTGGATTTAGGGTTTTCAGCTTATTATGGGGTTTTAGGCAAGCTTTAAAGCTTTCGGATTAACTTTGGGGGTTTTTGCCAATTTCAGGGTTTTTGGCCGATTTCAGGGTTTTTGGCCGATTTAAAGGTTTTCGGCTGATTTCAGAGTTTTTCCGCTCACTATAGGCTTTTAGACTAATTTTAGGGTTTTCGGCTTATTATAGGGTTTTAGGCCAGCTTTATGGCTTTCTGATCAATTTTTGGGCTTCTGGCCGATTTCAGGGTTTTCCCGATGTTTATAGTACAGGGTATTTGGTCAATTTAAGGGATCTCGGTCAATTTTATTGTTTTTCTGTAGACTCTAATGGCTTTAAGATTGATTTTAGTGTTTTTGGCCTATTATAGGGATTTTAGGCCAGGTTTAGGGCTTTTTGATCAACTTTAGGGCTTTTGGCCGATTTCAGGGTTTTTGGGCGATTTTAGGGTTTTTCCGCTGACAATAATAAAGGGCATTTGAATGATTTAAGGCCTCTGGTCAAATTTATAGTTTTTCCATAAACTCTAGGCTTTAAGACTGATTCTAGGGTTTTCGGCTTATTATAGGGTTTGAAGGCGGCTTTATGGATTTTCTGATCAACTTTTAGCCAATTTCAGGGTTTTCGGCAGATTTCAGGGTTTTTCCGCTGACTACAATATAGGGTATTTGGACGATTTAAGGGCTTCGGGTCAATTTTATGGTTTTTCTGTAAACTCTAGGCTTTTAGACTGATTTTAGGGTTTTCATCTAATTATAGGGTTTTAGGCCGGCTTTAGGGCTTTCTGATCAACTTTAGGGCAGTTGGCAGATTACAGCATTTTCGGCTGATTTCAGGGTTTTCGGCCGATTTCAGATTATTTCTGCTGGCTATAGTATATGTTATTTGGACGATTTAAGGGCTCTGTGTCAACTTTTTGGTTTTTCTGTAGACTCTACGCTTTTAGACTTATTTTAGGGTTTTTGGCTTAATATAGGGTTTTAGGCCAGCTTTAGGGCTTTCTGATCAACTTTAGGGTTCTCGGCCGATTACAGGGTTTTTCCGATGTAAGGGTTCTGGGTCAGTTTTATTGTTTTTCTGTAGACTCTAGGATTTCAGACTGATTTTAGGGATTTTGTCTTATTAAAGAGATTTAGGCTGGTTTTATGGCTTTCGGATCAACATTAGAGCTTTTGGCTGATTTCAGTGTTTTCGGCCGATTTCAGGGTTTTTTCGTTGACTATAGTATAGGGTATCTGGACGATTTAAGGGCTCTGGGTCAATTTTATGGTTATTCTATAGACTCTAGGCTTTTAGACTGGATTTAGGGTTTTCGACTTATTATGGGGTTTTAGGCCAGCTTTAAAGCTTTCGGATTAACTTTTGGGGTTTTAGTCGATTTCAGGGTTTTTGGCTGATTTCAGGGTTTTCAGCCGATTTAAGGGTTTTCGGCTGATTTCAGAGTTTTTCCGCTCACTATAGTATATGGTATTTGGACGATTTAAGGGCTCTGGGTCAATTTTATAGTTTTTCTGTAGACTCTATAGGCTTTTACACTGATTTTAGTGTTTTCGGCTTATTAAAGGGTTTTAGGCCAGCTTGATGGCTTTCTGATCAATTTTTGGGGTTCTGGCCGATTTCAGGGTTTTTCCGATGTTTATAGTATAGGGTATTTGGTCAATTTAAGGGATCTGGGTCAATTTTATTGTTTTTCTGAAGACTCTAATGGCTTTTAGATTGATTTTAGTGTTTTCGGCTTATTAGAGGGATTTTAGGCCGGCTTTAGGGCTTTTTGATCAACTTTAGGGCTTTTGGCCGATTTTTGGGTTTTCGGCCGATTTTTGGGTTTTTCCGCTGACAATAATAAAGGGCATTTGAATGATTTAAGGCCTCTGGTCAAATTTATAGTTTTTGCGTAGACTCTAGGCTTTAAGACTGATTCTAGGGTTTTCGGCTTATTATAGGGTTTGAGGGCAGCTTTATGGTTTTTCTGATCAACTTTTAGCCAATTTCAGGGTTTTCCTGCTGACTACAGTATAGGGTATTTGGACGATTTAAGGGGCTTCGGGTAGATTTTATGGTTTTTCTGTAAACTCTAGGCTTTTAGACTGATTTTAGGGTTTTCGTCTTATTATAGGGTTTTATGCCGGCTTTAGGGCTTTCTGATCAACTTTAGGGCATTTGGCAGATTACAGCATTTTCGGCTGATTTCAGGGTTTTCGGCCGATTTTAGGTTTTTTCCGCTGACTATAGTATATGTTATTTGGACTATTTAAGGGCTATGTGTCAATTTTTTGGTTTTTCTGTAGACTGTACGCTTTTAGACTTATTTTAGGGTTTTTGGCTTAATATAGGGTTTTAGGCCAGCTTTAGGGCTTTCTGATCAACTTTAGGGTTCTCGACCGATTTCAGGGTTTTTCCGATGTACGGGTTCTGGGTTAGTTTTATTGTTTTTCTGTAGACTCTAGGATTACAGACAGATTTTAGGGATTTTGGCTTATTATAGGGATTTAGACTGGTTTTATGGCTTTCGGATCAACAATAGTGCTTTTGGCTGATTTCAGTGTTTTTGGCTGATTTCAGGGTTTTTTTGTTGACTATAGTATAGGGTATCTGGACGATTTAAAGGCTCTGGACAATTTAAGGGCTCTGGGTCAATTTTATGGTTATTTTGTAGACTCTAGGCTTTTAGACTGGATTTAGGGTTTTCGGCTTATTATGGGGTTTTAGGCCAGCTTTAAAGCTTTCGGATCAACTTTTAAGGTTTTTGGCCGATTTCAGGGTTTTCGGCTGATTTCAGAGTTTTTCCGCTCACTATAGTATATGGTATTTGGACGATTTAAGGGCTCTGGGTCAATTTTATAGTTTTTCTGTAGACTCTATAGGCTTTTAGACTGATTTTAGGGTTACCGGCTTATAATAGGGTTTTAGGCCAGCTTTATGGCTTTCTGATCAATTTTTGGGCTTCTGGCCGATTTCAGGGTTTTTCCGATGTTTATAGTATAGGTAGGGTATTTGGTCAATTTAAGGGATCTGGGTCAATTTTATTGTTTTTCTGTAGACTCTAATGGCTTTGAGATTGATTTTAGTGTTTGCGGCTTATTATAGGGATTTTAGGCCGGCTTTAGGGTTTTTTGATCAACTTTAGGGCTTTGTGCCGATTTCAGGGTTTCGCCCGATTTTAGGGTTTTTCCGCTGACAATAATAAAGGGCATTTGAATGATCTAAGGCCTCTGGTCAAATTTATAGTTTTTCCGTACACTCTAGGCTTTAAGACTGATTCTAGGGTTTTCTGCTTATTATAGGGTTTGAGGGCAGCTTTATGGTTTTTCTGATCAACTTTTAGCCAATTTCTAGGTTTTTCCGCTGACTACAGTATAAGATATTTGACGATTTAAGGGGTTCCGGGTCAATTTTATGGTTTTTCTATAAACTCTAGGCTTTTAGACTGATTTTAGGGATTTCGTCTTATTACAGGGTTTTAGGCCGGCTTTAGGGCTTTCTGATCAACTTTAGGGCTGGCAGATTACAGCATTTTCTGATGATTTCTGGGTTTTCGGCCGATTTCATATTTTTTTCCGCTAACTATAGTATATGTTATTTACACGATTTAAGGGCTCTGTGTCAACTTTTTGGTTTTTCTGTAGACTCTACGCTTTTAGACTTATTTTAGGGTTTTTGGCTTAATATAAGGCCAACTTTGGGGCTTTCTGATCAACTTTAGGGTTATCGGCCAATTTCAGGGGTTTCCGATGTAAGGTCTCTGGGTCAGTTTTATTGTTCTTCTGTAGACTCTAGGATTTTAGACTGATTTTAGGGATTTTGGCATATTATAGGGATTTAGGCTGGTTTTAAGGCTTTCGAATCAACATTAGGGCTTTTGGCTGATTTCAGTGTTTTCGACCGATTTCAGGGTTTAAGACTGATTCTAGGGTTTTCGGCTTATTATAGGGTTTGAGGGCGGCTTTATGGTTTTTCTGATCAACTTTTAGCCAATTTCAGGGTTTTCGGAAGATTTTAGGGTTTTTCCGCTGACTAAAGTATAGGGTATTTGGACGATTTAAGGGCTCCGGGTCAATTTTAGTGTTGTTCTGTAAACTCTAGGCTTTTGGACTGATTTTAGGGTTTTCATCTTATTATAGGGTTTTAGGCTGGCTTTAGGGCTTTCTGATCAACTTTAGGGCATTTGGCAGATTACAGCATTTTCAGCTGATTTCAGGGTTTTCGGCCGATTTCAGATTTTTTCCGCTGACTATAGTATATGTTATTTGGACGATTTAAGGGCCATGTGTAAATTTTTTTGTTTTTCTGTAGACTCTACGCTTTTAGACATATTTTAGGGTTTTTGGCTTAATATAGGGTTTTAGGCCAGCTTTAAGGCTTTCTGATCAACTTTAGGGTTTTCAGCCAATTTCTGGGTTTTTCCGATGTAAGGGCTTTTTGGCCGATTTCACGGTTTTCGGCTGATTTCAGAGTTTTTCCGCTCACTATAGTATATGGTATTTGGACGATTTAGGGGTTCTGGGTCAATTTTATAGTTTTTCTGTAGACTCTTTAGGCTTTTAGACTGATTTTAGGGTTTTTCGGCTTATTATAGGGTTTTAGGCCAGCTTTATGGCTTTCTGATCAATTTTTGGGCTTCTGGCCAATTTCAGAGTTATTCCAATATTTATAGTATAGGGTATTTGGTCAATTTAAGGGATCTGGGTCAATTTTATTGTTTTTCTGTAGACTCTAATGGCTTTTAGATTGATTTTAGTGTTTTCGGCTTATTAAAGGGATTTTAAGCCGACTTTAGGGCTTTTTGATCAACTTTAGGGCTTTTGGCCGATTTCAGGGTTTTCGGCCGATTTTAGGGTTTTTCCGCCGGCAATAATAAAGGGCATTTGAATGATTTAAGGCCTCTGTTCAAATTTATAGTATTTCCGTAGACTCTAGGCTTTAAGACTGGTTCTAGGGTTTTCGGCTTATTATAGGGTTTGAGCGCGGCTTTATGGTTTTTCTGATCAACTTTTAGCCAATTTCAGGGTTTTCGGCAGATTTCAGGGTTTTTCCGCTAACTACAGTTTAGGGAATTTGGAAGATTTAAGGGGCTCCGGTAAATTTTATGGTTTTTCTGTAAACTCTACGCTTTTAGACTGATTTTAGGGTTTTAGGCCGCCTTTAGGGCTTTCTGATCATCTTTAGGGCATTTGGCTGATTACAGCATTTTTGGCTGATTTCAAGGTTTTCGGCCAATTTCAGATTTTTTCCGCTGACTATAGTATATGTTATTTGGACGATTTAAGGGCTCTGTGTCAATTTTTTGGTTTTTCTGTAGACTCTACGCTTTTAGACTTATTTTAGGGTTTTTGGATTTAAAAGGGTTTTAGGCCAGCTTTAGGGCTTTCTGATCAACTTTAGGGTTCTCTGCCGATTTCAAGGTTTTTCCGATGTAAGGGCTCTGGGTCAGTTTTATTGTTTTTCTGTAGACCCTAGGATTTTAAACTCATTTTAGGGATTTTGGCTTATTACAGGGATTTAGGCTGGTTTTATGGCTTTGGAATCAACATTAGGGCTTTTGGCTGATTACAGCATTTTCGGCTGATTTCAGGGTTTTCGGCCAATTTCAGATTTTTTCCGCTGAGTATAGTATATGTTATTTGGACGATTTATGGGCTCTGTGTCAATTTTTTGATTTTTCTGTAGACTCTACGCCTTTAGACTTATTTTAGGGTTTTTGGCTTAATATAGGGTTTTAGGCCAGCTTTAGGGCATTCTGATCAACTTTAGGGTTCTCGGCCGATTTCAGGGTTTTTTCGATGTAAGGGCTCTGGGTCAGTTTAATTGTTTTTCTGTAGACTCTAGGATTTCAGACTGATTTTAGGGATTTAGGCTGGTTTTATGGCTTTCGGATCAACATTAGGGCTTTTGGCTGATTTCACTGTTTTCGATCGATTTCAGGGTTTTTTCGTTCACTCTAGGCTTTTAGACTGGATTTAGGTTTTTCGGCTAATTATGGGGTTTTAGGCCAGCTTTAAAGCTTTCGGATTAACTGTTGGGCTTTTTGCCGATTTCAGGGTTTTTGGCCGATTTCAGGGTTTTTGGCCGATTTCAGGGTTTTCAGCTGATTTCAGAGTTTTTCCGCTCACTATAGTATATGGTATTTGGATGATTTAAGGGCTCTGGGTCAATTTTATAGTTTTTATGTAGACTCTATAGGCTTTTAGACTGATTTTAGGGTTTTCGGCTTATTATAGGGTTTTAGGCTAATTATAGGGTTTTAGGCCAGCTTTATGGCTGTCTGATCAATTTTTGGGCTTCTGGCCGATTTCAAGGTTTTTCCGATGTTTACAGTATAGGGTATTTGGTCAATTTAAGGGACCTGGGTCAATTTTATTGTTTTTCTGTAGACTCTAATGGCTTTTAGATTGATTTTAGTGTTTTCGGCTTATTATAGGGATTTTATGCCGGCTTTAGGGCTTTTTGATCAACTTTAGGGCTTTTGGCCGAGTTTAGGGTTTTTCCGCTGACAATAATAAAGGGCATTTGAATGATTTAAGGCCTCTGGTCAAATTTATAGTTTTTCCGTAGACTCTCGGCTTTAAGACTGATTCTGGGCATTTCGGCTTATTAAAGTGTTTGAGGGCGGCTTTATGGTTTTTCTGATCAACTTTTAACCAATTTCAATGTTTTCAGCAGATTTCAGGGTTTTTCCGCTGTCTACAGTATAGGGTATTTGGACGATTTAAGGGCTCCAGGTCAATTTTATTGTTTTTCGGTAAGCTCTAGGCTTTAAGACAGATTTTAGGGTTTTCGTCTTATTATAGGATTTTAGGCCGGCTTTAGGGCTTTCTGATCAACTTTAGGGCATTTGGCAGATTACAGCATTTTCGGCTGATTTCAGGGTTTTCGGCCGATTTCAGATATTTTCCGCTGGCTATAGTATATGTTATTTGGACGATATAAGGGCTCTGTGTCAATTTTTTGGTTTTTCTGTAGACTCTATGCTTTTAGACATATTTTAGGGTTTTGGCTTAATATAGGATTTTAGGCCAGCTTTAGGGCTTTCTGATCAACTTTAGGGTACTCGGCCGATTGCAGGGTTTTTCCGATGTAAGGGCTCTGGGTCAGTTTTATTGTTTTTCTGTAGACTGTAGGATTTTAGACTGATTTTAGGGATTTTTGCTTATTATAGGGATTTAGGCTGGTTTTATGGCTTTCGGATCTACATTAGGGCTTTTGGCTGATTTTAGTGTTTTCGGCCGATATCAGGGTTTTTTCGTTAACTATAGTATAGGGTATCTGGACGATTAAAGGGCTCTGGGTCAATTTTATGGTTATTCTATAGACTCTAGGCTTTTAGACTAGAATTAGGGTTTTCGGCTTATTATGGTGTTTTTGGCCAGCTTTAAAGCTTTCGGATTAACTTTTGGGCTTTTTGCCGATTTCAGGGTTTTTGGCCGATTTCAGGGTTTTTGGCCGATTTCAGGGTTTTCGGCTAATTTCAGAGTTTTTCCGCTCACTATAGTATATGGTATTTGGACGATTTAAGGGCTCTGGGTTAATTTTATAGTTTTTCTGTAGACTCTATAGGCTTTTAGACTGATTTTAGGGTTTTCGGCTTATTATAGGGTTTGAGGCCAGCTTTATGGCTTTCTGATCAATTTTTGGGCTTCTGGCCAATTTCAGGGTTTTTCCGATGTTTATAGTATAGGGTATTTGGTCAATTTAAGGGACCTGGGTCAATTTTATTGTTTTTCTGTAGACTCTAATGGCTTTTAGATTGATTTTAGTGTTTTCGGCTTATTATAGGGATTTTAGGCCGGCTTTTGGGATTTTTGATCAACTTTAGGGCTTTTGGCCGATTTCAGGGTTTTCGGCCGATTTTAGGGTTTTTCCGCTGACAATAATAAAGGGCATTGAATGATTTAAGGCCTCTTGTCAAATTTATAGTTTTTCCGTAGACTCTCGGCTTTAAGACTGATTCTAGGGTTTTCGGCTTATTATAGGGTTTGAGGGCGGCTTTATGGTTTTTCTTAGGGGTGGCAATATGGGCCAGGCCCGCTGGGCCAGCCCGTTTGGCCCGCCATTTTTGGCGGGTTGGGTTTGAAATTTCAACCCAAATACCTGTTTTGAACCCGCTTTATGAACCCATTTTTTGGCGGGTTACGGCGGGCCATGGCGGGCTGCCCTCTTTTTTTTTTTTTTTTTAAATCTTACTAAAAAGACCAAAGTCCAAACAGACCACTGCTGCGTTTCATTTTCTCTTCCGTGCGTTTCATTCTTACTAGGGTTTCAGTTTGCTCTCCTCGACTCCTTGTCTCTCCTCCGCCGCCGCCGCCGCCGCACAGCCCGCGCTCTCTTCTCCTCCACGACCCTCTCCTCCTCCGATTCTCTCTCCTCTTCTTTACCGCCGCCGCTCAGCCTGCGCTCGCTTCTCCTCCACGGCTCTCTCCTCCTCCGCTGCGCTCTCCTCTTCTCTGCCGCTGCCGCTCAGCCCGTGCTCTCTTCTCCTCCACGACTCTCTCCTCTTCTTCGCCGCGCGATCGTCGGTTTCGTCCCTTATTTCATTTCCTTCTCATTTTTCTTAGAATGTGTGGTCTCGTAAGACTAGCGTTGGGTAGCTTGTAACGTGACTCTATGACCCGCTCCATTAGGGAAATGATATGTTTTCTGATTTTGCTCTCTCATTTCCCCCTCATCTTCTAATACTAAGCTATAAAAGAGGTGAAATCCATTAATTCCACCAATTTGTGCAGGTTGCATTATATTAGTATATTGCTGGTTTGTGTGGGTTTGTATTTATGATTATGAATTGCTTGGACTGTGGCGGTTTTATTGTTGCAGTGGCTTGAAACAGGGCCAATAATTTACAATGGAGCAAGGTGCTGCATTGCATGCGTTGGAGTTCATTGAAAATAGGCTAGTGAGGGCCCTGTGGCGGTATGTTAGCTGGAGATGAATCGTTTGGAAGGATGGCATACATATATTTGGTTTGGATGCTTAGTTTTTTATGTGTAGAGAGAGGAGTTTGAAGTGATTTGTTTCCTCTAAGATAACTCCAAGCTCGACTTGTTTCCTCTAAGATGAGCTGGGTCTTTAGAGTATGTAATTAATCTTGATCTTGATCTACAATAGTACTTGATCTTTAGAGTATGTAATTAATATCACCATTATATTGCCTCTTTAGAGTATGCTGTCATTTGTGCTTGCTTTTGTTGTTTTAAAGGACAATTATGAGTTTTGACTTGTGTTATTTCACTTATTGGTGTATTTTTTCTATTTGTGAGAATGTAGAACTTTGTTGGTTTATGTTTGCTTCTCATAATCACTTTTTTATCCACAACATGAAATTTTGGCGGGCTAGCCCGCCAAAATATGGGCTGGGTTGAGAAGTTCAACCCATATACCAAAATGGGCCAACCATACCCAACCCGCATTTTGGCGGGTTTTTGGCGGGTCGGGCTCGGCCCGCCCCGCTGGCCCATATTGCAACCCCTAGTTTTTCTGATCTACTTTTAGCCAATTTCAGGGTTTTCGACAGATTTCAGGGTTTTTCCGCTGACTACAATATACGGTATTTGGACGATTAAAGGGCTCCGGGTCAATTTTATGGTTTCTCTGTAAACTCTTGGCTTTTAGACTGATTTTAGGGTTTTCGTCTAATTATAGGGTTTTAGGCCGGCTTTAGGGCTTTCTGATCAACTTTACGGCAGTTGGCAGATTACAGTATTTTCGGCTGATTTCAAGGTTTTCGGCCGCTGGCTATAGTATATGTTATTTGGACGATTTAAGGGCTCTGTGTCAATTTTTTGGTTTTTCTGTAGACTCTACGCTTTTAGACTTATTTTAGGGTTTTTGGCTTAATATAGGGTTTTAGGCCAACTTTAGGGCTTTCTGATCAACTTTAGGGTTCTCGGCCGATTTCAGGGTTTTTCCGATGTAAGGGCTCTGGGTCAGTTTTATTGTTTTTCTGTAGACTCTAGGATTTCAGACAGAATTTAAGGATTTTGGCTTATTATAGGGATTTAGGCTGGTTTTATGGCTTTCGGATGAACATTAGGGCTTTTGGCTTATTTCAGTGTTTTCGGCCGATTTCAGGGTTTTTTCGTTGACTATATATAGTATAGGGTATCTGGACGATTTAAGGGCTCTGGGTCAATTTTATGGTAATTCTGTAGACTCTATAGGCTTTTAGACTGATTTCAGGGTTTTTGGCCGATATAAGGGTTTTCGGCTGATTTCAGAGTTTTTCCGCTCACTATAGTATATGGTATTTGGACGATATAAGGGCTCTGGGTCAATTTTATAGTTTTTATGTAGACTCTATAGGCTTTTAGACTGATTTTAGGGTTTTCGGCTTATTATAGGGTTTTAGGCCAGCTTTATGGCTTTCTGATCAATTTTTGGGTTTCTGGCCGGTTTCAGGGTTTTTCCGATGTTTAAAGTATAGGGTATTTGGTCAATTTAAGGGACCTGGGTCAATTTTATTGTTTTTCTGTAGACTCTAATGGCTTTTAGATTGATTTTAGTGTTTTCGGCTTATTATAGGGATTTTAGGCCGGCATTAGGGCTTTTTGATCAACTTTAGGGCTTTTGGCCGATTTCAGGGTTTTCGGCCGATTTTAGGGTTTTTCCGCTGACAATAATAAAGGGCATTTGAATGATTTAAGGCCTCTGGTAAAATTTATAGTTTTTCCGTAAACTCTCGGCTTTAAGACAGATTCTAGGGTTTTCGGCTTATTATAGAGTTTGAGGGCGGCTTTATGGTTTTTCTGATCAACTTTTAGCCAATTTCAGGGTTTTCGACAGATTTCAGGGTTTTTCCGCTGACTACAATATACGGTATTTGGACGATTAAAGGGCTCCGAGTCAATTTTATGGTTTTTCTGTAGACTCTACGCTTTTAGACATATTTTAGGGTTTTTGGCTTAATATATGGTTTTAGGCCAGCTTTAAGGCTTTCTGATCAACTTTAGGGTTCTCGGCCGATTACAGGGTTTTTCCGATGTAAGGGTTCTGGGTCAGTTTTATTAAAGAGATTTAGGCTGGTTTTATGGCTTTCGGATCAACATTACGGCTTTTGTCTGATTTCAGTGTTTTCGGCCGATTTCAGGGTTTTTTCGTTGACTATAGTATAGGGTATCTGGACGATTTAAGGGCTCTGGGTCAATTTTATAGTTATTCTGTAGACTCTAGGCTTTTAGACTGGATTTAGGGTTTTCGGCTTTATGGGGTTTTAGGCCAGCTTTAAAGCTTTCGGATTAACTTTTGGGCTTTTTGCCGATTTCAGGGTTTGTGGCTGATTTCAGGATTTTTGGCCGATTTAAGGGTTTTCGGCTGATTTCAGAGTTTTTCCGCTCACTATAGTATATGGTATCTGGACGATTTAAGGGCTCTGGGTCAATTTTATATTTTTTCTTTAGACTCTACAGGCTTTTAGACTGATTTTAGGGTTTTCGGCTTATTATAGGGTTTTAGGCCAGCTTTATGGCTTTCTGATCAATTTTTGGGGTTCTGGCCGATTTCAGGGTTTTTCCGATGTTTATAGTATAGGGTATTTGGTCAATTTAAGGGACCTGGGTCAATTTTATTGTTTTTCTGTAGACTCTAATGGCTTTTAGATTGATTTTAGTGTTTTCGGCTTATTATAGGGATTTTAGGCCGGCTTTAGGGCTTTTTGATCAACTTTAGGGCTTTTGGCCGATTTCAGGGTTTTCAGCCGATTTTAGGGTTTTTCCGCTGACAATAATAAAGGGCATTTGAATGATTTAAGGCCTCTGGTCAAATTTATAGTTTTTCCGTAGACTCTCGGCTTTAAGACAGATTCTAGGGTTTTTTCGGCTTATTATAGGGTTGGAGGGCGGCTTTATGGTTTTTCTGATCAACTTTTAGCCAATTTCTGGGTTTTCGACAGATTTCAGGGTTTTTCCGCTGACTACAATATACGGTATTTGGACGATTAAAGGGCTCCGGGTCAATTTTATGGTTTTTCGGTATACACTAGGCTTTTAGACTGATTTTAGGGTTTTCGTCTTATTATAGGGCTTTAGGCCGGCTTTAGGGATTTCTGATCAACTTTACGGCAGTTGGCAGATTACAGTATTTTCGGCTGATTTCAGGGTTTTCGGGCGATTTCAGATTTTTTCCGCTGGCTATAGTATATGGTATTCGGACGATATCAGGGCTCCGTGTCAATTTTTTGGTTTTTCTGTAGACTCTACGCTTTTAGACATATTTTAGGGTTTTTGGCTTAATATAAGGTTTTAGGCCAGCTTTAAGGCTTTCTGATCAACTTTAGGGTTCTCGGCCGATTTCAGGGTTTTTCCGATGTAAGGGCTCTGGGTCAGTTTTATTGTTTTTCTGTAGACTGAAGGATTTTAGACTGATTTTAGGGATTTTGGCTTTTTATAGGGATTTAGGATGGTTTTATGGCTTTCGGATCAACATTACGGCTTTTGGCTGATTTCAGTGTTTTCCGCCGATTTCAGGGTGTTTTCGTTGACTAGTATAGGGTATCTGGACGATTTAAGGGCTCTGGGTCAATTTTCTGGTTTTTCTGTAAACTCTAGGCTTTTAGACTGATTTTAGGGTTTTCTTCTAATTATAGGGTTTTAGGCCGGCTTGAGGGCTTTCTGATCAACTTTACGGCAGTTGGCAGATTACAGTATTTTCGGCTGATTTCAAGGTTTTCGGCCGATTTCAGATTTTTTTCCGCTGGCTATAGTATATGTTATTTAGACGATTTAAGGGCTCTGTGTCAATTTTTTGGTTTTTCTGTAGACTCTACGCTTTTAGACTTATTTTAGGGTTTTTGGCTTAATATAGGGTTTTAGGCCAGCTTTAGGGCTTTCTGATCAACTTTAGGGTTCTCGGCCGATTTCAGGGTTTTTCCTATGTAAGGGCTCTGGGTTAGTTTTATTGTTTTTCTGTAGACTGAAGGATTTTAGACTGATTTTAGGGATTTTGGCTTATTATGGTTATTCTGTAGACTCTAGGCTTTTAGACTGGATTGAGGGTTTTCAGCTTATTATGGGGTTTTAGGCCAGCTTTAAAGCTTTCGGATTAACTTTTGGGCATTTTGCCGATTTCAGGGTTTTTGGCAGATTTTAGGATTTTTTGCCGATTTAAGGTTTTTCGGCTGATTTCAGAGTTTTTCCGCTAACTATAGTATATGGTATATGGACGATTTAAGGGCTCTGGGTCAATTTTATATTTTTTCTTTAGACTCTACAGGCTTTTAGACTGATTTTAGGGTTTTCGGCTTATTATAGGGTTTTAGGCCAGCTTTATGGCTTTCTGATCAATTTTTGGGCTTCAGGCCGATTTCTGGGTTTTTCCGATGTTTATAGTATAGGGTATTTGGTTTATTTAAGGGATCTGGGTCAATTTTATTGTTTTTCTGTAGACTCTAATGGCTTTTAGATTGATTTTAGTGTTTTCGGCTTATTATAGGGATTTGAAGCCGGCTTTAGGGCTTTTTTATCAACTTTAGGGCTTTTGGCCGATTTCAGGGTTTTCAGCCGTTTTTAGGGTTTTTCCGCTGACAATAATAAAGGGCATTTGAATGATTTAAGGCCTCTGGTCAAATTTATTGTTTTTCCGTAGACTCTCGGCTTTAAGACAGATTCTAGGGTTTTCGGCTTATTATAAAGTTTGAGGGCGGCTTTATGGTTTTTCTGATCAACTTTTAGCCAATTTCTGGGTTTTCGACAGATTTCAGGGTTTTTCCGCTGACTACAATATACGGTATTTGGACGATTAAAGGGCTCCGGGTCAATTTTATGGTTTTTCGGTAAACTCTAGGCTTTTTGACTGATTTTAGGGTTTTCGTCTTATTATAGGGTTTTAGGCCGGCTTTAGGGCTTTCTGATAAACTTTACGGCAGTTGGCAGATTACAGTATTTTCGGCTGATTTCAGGGTTTTCGACCGATTTCAGATTTTTTCCGCTGGCTATAGTATATGTTATTCGGACGATATAAGGGCTCCGTGTCAATTTTTTGGTTTTTCTGTAGACTCTACGCTTTTAGACATATTTTAGGGTTTTTGGCTTAATATAAGGTTTTAGGCCAGCTTTAAGGCTTTCAGATCAACTTTAGGGTTCTCGGCCGATTTCAGGGTTTTTCCGATGTAAGGGCTCTGGGTCAGTTTTATTGTTTTTCTGTAGACTGAAGGATTTTAGACTGATTTTAGGGATTTTGGCTTTTTATAGGGATTTAGGATGGTTTTATGGCTTTCGGATCAACATTACGGCTTTTGGCTGATTTAAGTGTTTTCCGCCGATTTCAGGGTGTTTTCGTTGACTATAGTATAGGTTATCTGGACGATTTAAGGGCTCTGGGTCAATTTTCTGGTTTTTCTGTAAACTCTAGGCTTTTAGACTGATTTTAGGGTTTTCTTCTAATTATAGGGTTTTAGGCCGGCTTGAGGGCTTTCTGATCAACTTTACGGCAGTTGGCAGATTACAGTATTTTCGGCTAATTTCAAGGTTTTCGGCCGATTTCAGATTTTTTCCGCTGGCTATAGTATATGTTATTTAGACGATTTAAGGGCTCTGTGTCAATTTTTTGGTTTTTCTGTAGACTCTACGCTTTTAGACTTATTTAAGGGTTTTTGGCTTAATATAGGGTTTTAGGCCAGCTTTAGGGCTTTCTGATCAACTTTAGGGTTCTCGGCCAATTTCAGGGTTTTTCCGATGTAAGGGCTCTGGGTCAGTTTTATAGTTTTTCTGTAGACTGAAGGATTTTAGACTGATTTTAGGGATTTTGGCTTATTATGGTTATTCTGCAGACTCTAGGCTTTTAGACTGGATTGAGGGTTTTCGGCTTATTATGGGGTTTTAGGCCAGCTTTAAAGCTTTCGGATTAACTTTTGGGCATTTTGCCGATTTCAGGGTTTTTGGCAGATTTTAGGATTTTTTGCCGATTTAAGGGTTTTCGGCTGATTTCAGAGTTTTTCCGCTAACTATAGTGTATGGTATATGGACGATTTAAGGGCTCTGGGTCAATTTTATATTTTTTCTTTAGACTCTACAGGCTTTTAGACTGATTTTAGGGTTTTCGGCTTATTATAGGGTTTTAGGCCAGCTTTTTGGCTTTCTGATCAATTTTTGGGCTTCAGGCCGATTTCTGGGTTTTTCCGATGTTTATAGTATAGGGTATTTGGTTAATTTAAGGGATCTGGGTCAATTTTATTGTTTTTCTGTAGACTCTAATGACTTTTAGATTGATTTTAGTGTTTTTGGCTTATTATAGGGATTTTAGGCCGGCTATAGGGCTTTTTTATCAACCTTAGGGATTTTGGCCGATTTCAGGGTTTTCAGCCGATTTTAGGTTTTTCCGCTGAAAATAATAAAGGGCATTCGAATGATTTAAGGCCTCCGGTCAAATTTATAGTTTTTCCGTAGACTCTAGGCTTTGAAAATGATTCTAGGGTTTTTGGCTTATTATAGGGTTTTAGGCCAGTTTTATGGCTTTCTAATCAATTTTTGGGCTTCTGGCCGATTTCAGGGTTTTTCCGATGTTTATTGTATAGGGTATTTGGTCAATTTAAGGGATCTGGGTCAATTTTATTGTTTTTATGTAGACTCTAATGGCTTTTAGATTGATTTTAGTGTTTTCGGCTTATTATAGGGATTTTAGGCTGTGAAGAAGGTCTTGCTCCTGACCCTGGCTGAGGTTTTGATGACGACAAGCTCATCGGCAAAAAGAAGAAAAGAAGACTTAGAGGAAACAGCGCTATAAAGATCATCAATTACCTAGAAGTCTTAGTTTAGGTGAGTTATGCTTCTAAAGGTCTCTCAAAGCATAAAGGCTCTTTAAAACACCTAAACTAATCAAGCAACGCTTAATTCCGATGCAATCGTTTGATGTTACATTTATCTTGAAAGTAAGAAGTTATCAAGGCGAAAATCGGGTAAACCTGATTCACCCCCCCCCCCCTCTCAGGTTGCTATCTATACTAACATTGGCCAGCTTTAGGGCTTTTTGATCAACTTTAGGGCTTTCGGCCGATTTTAGGGTTTTTCCGCTGACAATAATAAACGGCATTTGAATGATTTAAGGCCTCTTGTCAAATTTATAGTTTTTCCGTAGACTCTAGGGTTTAAGACGGATTCTAGGGTTTTAGGCTTATTATAGGCTTTGAGGGCGGCTTTATGGTTTTTCTTATCAACTTTTAGCCAATTTCAGGGTTTTCGGCAGATTTCAGGGTTTTTCCGCTGACTACAGTATAGGGTATTTGGACGATTTAAGGGCTCCGGGTCAACTTTATGGTTTTTCTGTAAACTCTAGGCTTTTAGACTAATATTAGGGTTTTCGTCTTATTATAGGGTTTTAGGTCGGCTTTAGGGCTTTCCGATCAACTTTAGGGCATTTGGCAGATTACAGCATTTTCGGCTGATTTCACGGTTTTCGGCCGATTTCAGATTTTTTCCGCTGACTATAGTATATGTTATTTGGACGATTTAAGGGCTTTGTGTCAATTTTTTTTTGTAGAATCTACGCTTTTAGACTTATTCTAGGGTTTTCGGATTATTATTGGGTTTGAGGGCGGATTTATGGTTTTTCTGATCAACTTTTAGCAAATTTCAGGGTTTTCGGAAGATTTCAGGGTTTTTCCGCTGACTACAGCATACGGTATTTGGACGATTTAAGGGGCTCCAGGTCAATTTTAGGGTTTTTTTGTAAACTCTAGGCTTTTAGATTGATTTTAGGGTTTTCATCTTATTATAGGGTTTTAGGCCGGCTTTAGGGCTTTCTGATCAACTTTAGGGCATCTGGCATATTACAGCATTTTCGGCTGATATCGGTGTTTTCGGCCGATTTCAGATATTTTCCGCTGACTATAGTATATGTTATTTGGACGATTTAAGGTCTCTGTGTCAATATTTTGGTTTTTCTGTAGTCTCTTTAATTTTAGACTTATTTTAGGGTTTTTGGCTTAATATAGGGTTTTAAGCTAGCTTTAGGGCTTTCTGATCAACTTTAGGGTTCTCGGCCGATTTTAGGGTTTTTCCGATGTAAGGGCTCTGGGTCAGTTTTATTGTTTTTCTGTAGAATCTAGGATTTTAGACTGATTTTAGGGATTTTGGCTTATTATAGGGATTTAGGCTTGTTTTATGGCTTTCGGATCAACGTTAGGGCTTTTGGATGATTTCAGTGTTTTCGGCCGATTTCAGGGTTTTTTCGTTGACTATAGTATAGGGTATCTGGACGATTTAAGGGCTCTGGGTCAATTTTATGGTTATTCTGTAGACTCTAGGATTTTAGACTGGATTTAGGGTTTTCGGCTTATTATGGGGTTTTAGGCCAGATTTAAAGCTTTCGGATTAACTTTTGAGGTTTTTGCCGATTTCAGGTTTTTTGGCCGATTTCAGGGTTTTTGGCCGACTTCAGGGTTTTCGGCTGATTCAGAGTTTTTCCACCCACTATAGTATATGGTATTTGGACAATTTAAGGGCTCTGGGTCAATTTTATAGTTTTTCTGTAGACTCTATAGGCTTTTAGACTGATTTTGGGTTTTCGGCTTATTCTAGGGTTTTAGCCAGCTTTATGGCTTTCTGATCAATTTTTGGGCTTCTAGCCGATTTCAGGGTTTTTTCGATGTTTATAATATAGGGTATTTGGGCAATTTAAGGGATCTGGGTCAATTTTATGGTTTTTCTGTAGACTCTAATGGCTTTTAGATTGATTTTAGTGTTTTCGGCTTATAATAGGTATTTTAGGTCGGCTTTAGGGCTTTTAGATCAAGTTTTGGGCTTTTAGCCGATTTCAGGGTTTTCGACCGATTTTAGGGTTTTTCCGCTGACAATAATAAAGGGCATTTGAATGATTTAAGGCCTCGGGTCAAACTTATAGTTTTTTCGTAGACTCTAGGCTTTAAGACTGATTTTAGGGTTTTCGGCTTATTATAGGGTTTGAGGGCGGCTTTATGGTTTTTCTGATCAACTTTTAGCCAATTTCAGGGTTTTCTGCAGATTTTAGGGATTTTTCCGCTGACTACAGTATAGGGTATTTGGACGATTTAAGGGCTTCGGGTCAATTTTATGGTTTTTCTGTAAACTCTAGGCTTTTAGACTGATTTTAGGGTTTTCGTTTTATTATAGGGTTTTAGGCCGGCTTTAGGGCTTTCTGATCAACTTTAGGGCATTTGGCAGATTACAGCATTTTCGGCTGATTTCAGGGTTTTCGGTCGATTTCAGATTTTTTCCGCTGATTATTGTATATGTTATTTGGACGATTTAAGGGCCCTGTGTCAATTTTTTTGTTTTTCTGTAGACACTACGCTTTTAGACTTATTTTAGGGTTTTTGGCTTAATATAGAGTTTTACGCCAGCTTTAGGGCTTTCTGATCAACTTTAGGGTTCTCGGCCGATTTAAGGGTTTTTCCGTTGACAATAATAAAAGGCATTTGAATGATGTAAGGCCTTTGGTCAGTTTTATTGTTTTTCCGTAGACTCTTGGCTTTAACACTGATTCTAGGGTTTTCGGCTTATTATAGGGCTTGTGGGCGGCCTTATGGTTTTTCTGATCAACTTTTAGCCAATTTTAGGGTTTTCGGCTGATTTTTGGGTTTTTCTGCTGACAATATTAAAGGGCATTTGAATGATTTAAGGACTCTAGTCAAATTTATAGTTTTTCCGTAGACTCTAGGCTTTAAGGCTGATTCTAGGGTTTTCGACTTATTATAGGGTTTGAGAGCGGCTTTATGGTTTTTCTAATCAACTTTTAGCCAATTTTAGGGTTTTCGGCATATTTCAGGGTTTTTCCGCTGACTACAGTATACGGTATTTCGACGATTTAAGGGGCTCCGGGTCAATTTTATGGTTTTTCTGTAAACTCTGGGCTTTTAGACTGATTTTAGGGTTTTCGTCTTATTATAGGGTTTTAGGCCGGCTTTAGGGCTTTCTGATCAACTTTAGGTCATTTGGCAGATTACAGCATTTTCGGCTGTTTCAGGGTTTTCGCTCGATTTCAGATTTTTTCCGCTGACTATAGTATATATTATTTGGACGATTTAAGGGCTCTGTGTCAATTTTTTGGTTTTTCTGTAGACTCTACTCATTTAGACTTATTTTAGGGTTTTTGGCTTAATATAGGGTTTTAGGCCAGCTTTAGGGCTTTCTGATCAACTTTAGGGTTCTCGGCCGATTTCAGGGTTTTTCCTATGTAAGGGTTCTGGGTCAGTTTTATTGTTTTTCTGTAGACTCTAGGATTTTAGACTGATTTTGGCTTATTATAGGGATTTAGGTTGGTTTTATGGCTTTCGGATCAACGTTAGGGCTTTTGGATGATTTCAGTGTTTTCGGCCGAATTCAGGGTTTTTACGTTGACTATAGTATAGGGTATCTAGACGATTTAAGGGCTCTGGGTCAATTTTATGGTTATTCTGTAGACTCTAGGATTTTAGACTGGATTTAGGGTTTTCGGCTTATTATGGGGTTTTAGGCCAGATTTAAAGCTTTCGGATTAACTTTTGAGGTTTTTGCCGATTTCAGGTTTTTTGGCCGATTTCAGGGTTTTTGGCCGACTTCAGGGTTTTCGGCTGATTCAGAGTGTTTCCACCCACTATAGTATATGGTATTTGGACAATTTAAGGGCTCTGGGTCAATTTTATAGTTTTTCTGTAGACTCTATAGGCTTTTAGACTGATTTTGGGTTTTCGGCTTATTATAGGGTTTTAGCCAGCTTTATGGCTTTCTGATCAATTTTTGGGCTTCTAGCCGATTTCAGGGTTTTTTCGATGTTTATAATATAGGGTATTTGGGCAATTTAAGGGATCTGGGTCAATTTTATGGTTTTTCTGTAGACTCTAATGGCTTTTAGATTGATTTTAGTGTTTTCGGCTTATAATAGGTATTTTAGGTCGGCTTTAGGGCTTTTGGCCGATTTCAGAGTTTTCGACCGATTTTAGGGTTTTTCCGCTGACAATAATAAAGGGCATTTGAATGATTTAAGGCCTCGGGTCAAACTTATAGTTTTTCCGTAGACTCTAGGCTTTAAGACTGATTTTAGGGTTTTCGGCTTATTATAGGGTTTGAGGGCGGCTTTATGGTTTTTCTGATCAACTTTTAGCCAATTTCAGGGTTTTCTGCAGATTTCAGGGATTTTTCCGCTGACTACAGTATAGGGTATTTGGACGATTTAAGGGCTTCAGGTCAATTTTATGGTTTTTCTGTAAACTCTAGGCTTTTAGACTGATTTTAGGGTTTTCGTCTTATTATAGGGTTTTAGGTCGGCTTTAGGGCTTTCTGATCAACTTTAGGGCATTTGGCAGATTACAGCATTTTCGGCTGATTTCAGGGTTTTCGGTCGATTTCAGATTTTTTCCGCTGATTATTGTATATGTTATTTGGATGATTTAAGGGCCCTGTGTCAATTTTTTGGTTTTTCTGTAGACACTACGCTTTTAGACTTATTTTAGGGTTTTTGGCTTAATATAGGGTTTTACGCCAGCTTTAGGGCTTTCTGATCAACTTTATGGTTCTCGGCCGATTTAAGGGTTTTTCCGATGTAAGGGCTTTGGGTCAATTTTATTGTTTTTCTGTAGACTCTAGGATTTCAGACTGATTTTAGGGATTTTGGCTTATTATAGGGATTAAGGCTAGTTTTATGGCTTTCGGATCAACATAAGGGCTTTTGGCTTATTTCAGTGTTTTCGACCGATTTCATGGGTTTTTCGTTGACTATAGTATAGGGTATCTGGACGATTTAAGGGCTCTGGGTCAATTTTATGTTTATTCTGTAGACTCCATGCTTTTAGACTGGATTTAGGGTTTTCGGCTTATTATGGGGTTTTAGGTCATCTTTAAAGCTTTCGGATAAACTTTTGGGGTTTTTTGCCGATTTCAGGGTTTTTTGCCGATTTAAAGGTTTTCTGCTGATTTCAGAGTTTTCCGCTCACAAT
The DNA here is from genome assembly GCA_030819835.1 of Acmispon strigosus. Taxonomy (NCBI): domain Eukaryota; kingdom Viridiplantae; phylum Streptophyta; class Magnoliopsida; order Fabales; family Fabaceae; genus Acmispon; species Acmispon strigosus. The sequence goes on along the minus strand of JAUAMA010000004.1, from coordinate 17,107,143 downwards.
AGTATATGTAGTATTTGGACGATTTAAGGGCTCTGGGTCAATTTTATAGTTTTCTTGGGTACGATATCTTTTATACTACGCGATAACCATCCGTGCACTTGCGGATTTGACTATCAAGTTTTTGGCGCTGTTGTCGGGGATAGGTTCTGTTCAAGTTCTTTTTATTAATTTGTTTAGTGCTGTTTTTTTTATAAAAAATAAAAAATATTATCTGTGATATGAACTGGTGCTGCTAATTTTGTTTGCTGAGTATTTTCAGGTATAGCAATGGCTGAAACATTCGAACAAAGGGAGGCAAAAATCCGGGCTGAACTTGAAAAGGAATATGAGAAGAAGAAGCAAGATGTCTTCACTCTAATTGACGAGTTTTACTCCATATTAGATTGCAATTGAAAAACCGGATTTTTGCCAAGTCCTGAGCAAGAATGTAAGGCCAGGGAGATTCTACAAGTAAAGATACAAGGCATTCTGAGGAGGAAGCCCGGGGATGAACAACAACCACCTTTCATGAAAGTGAACCCGTGGTTCAAAGAGAGGAGGTGAAAGAAACCTCCATTGTAGAATTTGTCTTTAAAGACAAATTGGAAATGGAGGAAGAAGAACCTCAAGGAACCTATGTTATAGGTTCAGAACAAAAAGGCAAAGAACAAGGAAGGAAAAATTTATTTATTCCTTCCATTTTTAATTTGATTATTGTTGCCTTGTTGGCTGAAAATTCATTGGGCACCATGATGTATTTGTGCCAAAGTTTGCATGATTTGCGGGGTCTAATGAATTTTGTAATAGACCCTGGTTAAAAAGTGATTAGTGAAAAGTCTACCAAAGACTATAACATTGGGCTTCTTGGGAGACAACCCAAGTGTTTCTATTGCTTTTGTTTTGTTTTGTTTTGCTGAATAAATTGTTGCAGGCACCCCTACGCTCAAGCGTTGGAGGCTCAACACCCCTGCCAAAGCTGCCCAGGATTTCATAAATCCAACGCGCAAGCGTTGGAGGGGCCAACGCTCAAGCGTTGGGCCCCTGGAATCCAATTTTTTATTTTAATTCCAGCGCCCAAGCGTTGGCAAACCCAACGCTCAAGCGCTGGAGCTCGGGCAATTTTCTGTTTTTATTTTGTTTTCTGTTTTCTTTGTTTTTAAATAAATTTTTTTTGTCCACCATTTCTTGAAAAGTTTTTGATTCTTTGAGTTTTCCCTTGCTTCTATAATGGTTTTGATCTTTGGGAACTCAAGAATTCTTGTTTTAAGGTCGACACAATTTTCAACCCTTGTTCTTAAGTATACTGTTTTGGGAACTAACAAGTCAAGCAAGCTTCTGCTTGTAAGACTTAGTTTGTTGAATTTTGCAGGATAGGCACCAGAGAGGAAGATCCCTCTTGAACTTGGAGTGTTCAAAGTTGAAGTTGCAATGAGGTTTCCTGGACAGTTTGTAAAAAAAGAAAAAAAGAAAAGAAAAATATTTTACCATCTTTTAGTTTTTATTTTTAGATAGTTTTATTGTTTTCATCTTTTAATTTTTAGTTTTTCTTTTTTCGTAGCTTTTTATTTTTAGTTTTAGTTTTTTCTTTTAGTGTTTTTAAACTGCATGGTTGAGTGTCTTTATCCAGTCTGAATGCTACTATTGCTCTATGAATGTTTTATCTGATTGAACTGCTTTTGAAAATGATGCTATGTTTGATGCGGTTAGGATTGCATGCTGTTAGAAATGATTTGAACATCTTGATTGTTTGGTTGTTGGCAAAGTTTTTATGAGTTCTAAAAAGGGTACCACTTACCCTATGTTTTTCTGAGAGTTGAGGACTCTGAATGCATGATTGTAAGATTTTTCTGCCTTGTGTTGCATGTTGATTGGGATTTTGTATACTTTGTAAGTTGAGAAGAGATTATAGGCATTTTTGAAAACTCAGATTCTTGCTTGAAATTTGATATCCACTAGTAGCCCCTTTTGGAGCCTTAAAAGAGTCATTCTTTGGATCCTACTTTGTGTGATATTTTAAGTTGTTAGTGTGAGTCATAAGCTGAAATTGCTAGAGCTATGTATGTATGTTGGGTTTCTCTCTAATAAAAAAAAAGAAGAAAAATAAAATAAGGTATGTGCCTTATGAAAAAGGAAAGAAAAAATAATGAAGTGGTGGGGTGAGAAAGAGTATGAGGGGAGTAAAATTCAATTCATTCATCCCATACATTCCACTACTTCGTTCAAAAAAAAAAGAGGGAAAAAATTTGAGAGAACCTATGTGTTGAAGTTTGATAAAGCTCTTAGTCAAAAATCACTTAACAACAGATTATGAGTCAAGCCAATAGAGTTGCCAAGTTCTTGAAATCCACACCTTGAATTGTTCAACCCTTTGGCCAAGTTACAACCTTCAAAAATCTCTTAAAAATTACTTAGTTACATGGTTTCAGTTTTGATTTGAATGATAGGCAGAATTATCACGCTTTCTTGTTTTTCATGGAGAATGTCTTTTTGTGAGCTTAATTTGATGAACTCAACATGTTAAAAGTGCCAAGCCTAACTTTCTTGATTAATATCTGTGGAACATGCATGTCTTTCCAAATCCGCCGTGCTTTCTTGAATATTATCATCTTCTTTGGATAAAACTTTGTCTAAACTCAGGGACGAGTTTCTCTTTAAGTTTTGTCACTTGAGGACAAGCTGTCATTGGGTATAGTGGTGTGATGACTGGATTTTATATGATAATTTTAGGGTCTTTTTATTTTATTATTTTTTAGTCTCATATAGGTTTTTTATTCTTTTTATTTAGATTTTATATTTATTTTTCATTTTGCATATAGATTAGCTTTATTTGGTTTTTAAACTTTATTTTATATTTTTAGGAATTTTTATAGTTATTTTTATATTTTAGGAAAGCTGGTAGATGTTATCATTTTTGTCCAGGGACCAAACTGTAAATTTCAGGAAAGAAAGGGCCAAAGTATGAAAGTTCAAGAGTTGGGGGCTAAAAGTGAAGTTTAAGGAAAATAAAGGGCCAGAATTGAAGTGCTAACAAAGAGAGAACCAAAAGTGTAGAGATTGAATATGAAGCATCATTTCTATTTTGCACATGTGAAAAAGGATGAGTGGATAATTGATGGTAGTGGGAAGGAGTTTTCAAAATTTAATTGGTGGCCAATGAAGGCCATAATAGCCATCAACTCCTCCACCATTGAAATTTTTGCTATAAATAGGAGTGCTCATCCTTCGTAAAAGACACACCTATTCAGAATACAACAAGTATTCTTCTTTCCTCCTTAAGAGCATTGTTCCTAGGAATTGTGGGAAGCCAAACTTGAGCTCCTATCCAGGGTAATTCGATGCCTCTTTTAGCCATGCTTGGCTAATTCTTTTAAGTATCTTGGGTTGTTTTAGTTTATATTTTATGTCTTAGTTTTTCTTCTACATTTCTGAATAATATTTCCAATTCATGTTTTATTTCCTTGTTCTTCATTTCCTCTTAATGCGAATAAGAGTTCTTGCTTATTACTTATAACAATGGAAATTGGTAAGTAGTAAGGGAAATAGGATTTAAAAAAGGCTATATGTATATATCACTAAGGAATTAGGATAGACGTAGCTTTATGTTGGCCTGAACTTCATCTTCATCTTCTTCTTTAGTTAACTAAATTGCAAGGAATTGAATTTAGTAATTAGGAAGAAAGTTCTACATTTGTAAGGAATTAACTTGTAGAAATACCAGGCTATAGCATCATGAACTTGGTTCTAGAATTCAGAAATTAAGTAAGAGTTTGCTAGCATATTTTATAAACTATGTAATCCAACCCAAGTGCTTAAATCTCATCATCTTTTCTCTTTTCTTTTATTTTATGCTATTTTATTTTCTAGTTCTAAAAACAAAACAACAACATATATCTTTTTATTTTCTGCACAAGGCTCTAAATAATTTAATAGAAAGACACCTATCCCTTGGGTACAATATCTTTTATACTACGCGATAACCATCCGTGCACTTGAGGATTTGGCTATCATATAGTATAGGGTATCTGGACAATTTAAGGGCTCTGGGTCAATTTTATGGTTATTCTGTAGACTCTAGGCTTTTAGACTGGATTAAGGGTTTTTGGCTTATTATGGGGTTTTAGGCCAGCTTTAAAGCTTTCGAATTAACTTTTGGGGTTTTTGGCCGATTTAAGGGTTTTCGGCTGATTTCAGAGTTTTTCCGCTCACAATAGTATATGGTATTTGGACGATTTAAGGGCTCTGGGTCAATTTTATAGTTTTTCTGTAGACTCTAAAGGCTTTTAGACTGATTTTAGGGTTTTCGGCTTATTATAGGGTTTTAGGTTAGCTTTATGGCTTTCTGATCAATTTTTGGGCTTCTGGCCGATTTCAGGGTTTTTCCGATGTTTATAGTTTAGGGAATTTGGTCAATTTAAGGGATCTGGGTCAATTTAATTGTTTATCTGTAGACTCTATTGTCTTTTAGATTGATTTTAGTGTTTTCGGCTTATTATAGGGAATTTAGGCCAGCTTTAGGGCTTTTTGATCAACTTTAGGGCTTTTGGCCGATTTTAGGGTTTTTTCGCTGACAATAATAAAGGGCATTTGAATGATTTAAGGCCTCTGGTCAAGTTTATAGTTTTTCGGTAGACTCTAGGCTTTAAGACTGATTCTAGGGTTTTCGGCTTATTATACGGTTTGAGGGCGACTTGATAGTTTTTCTGATCAACTTTTAGCCAATTTCAGGGTTTTCGGCAGATTTCAGGATTTTTCCGCTGACTACAGTATAGGGTATTTGGACGATTTAAGGGCTCTGGGTCAATTTTATGGTTTTTCTGTAAACTCTAGGCTTTTAGACTGATTTTAGGGTTCTCGTCTTAATATTGGGTTTTAGGTCGGCTTTAGGGCTTTATGATCAACTTTAGGGCATTTGGCATATTACAGCATTTTCGGCTGATTTCAGGGTTTTCGGCCAATTTCAGATTTTTTCCGCTGACTATAGTATATGTTATTTGGACGATTTAAGGGCCCTGTGAATTTTTTGGTTTTTTTGTAGACTCTACGCTTTAAGACTTATTTTTGGGTTTTTTGCTTAATATAGGGTTTTAGGCCAGCTTTAGGGCTTTCTGATCAACTTTAGGGTTCTCGGCCGATTTCAGGGTTTTTCCGATGTAAGGGCTCTGGGTCAGTTTTATTGTTTTTCTGTAGACTCTACGATTTCAAACTGATTTTAGGGATTTTGGCTTATAATAGGGATTTAGGCTGGTTTTACGGCTTTCGGATCAACATTAGGGCTTTTGGCTGATTTCAGTGTTTTCGGCCGATTTCAGGGTTTTTTCGTTGACTATAGTATAGGGTATCTGGACGATTTAAGGGCTCTGGGTCAATTTTATGGTTATTAGACTATAGGCTTTTAGACTGATTTTAGGGTTTTCGGCTTATTATAGGATTTTAGGCAAGCTTTATGGCTTTCTGATCAATTTTTGGGCTTCTAGCCCATTTCAGGGTTTTTCCGATGTTTATAGTATAGGGTATTTGGTCAATTTAAGGGATATGGGTCACTTTTATTTTTTTCTGTAGACTCTAATGGCTTTTAGATTGATTTTAGTGTTTTCGGCTTATTATAGGGATTTTAGGCCGGCTTTAGGGCTTTTTGATCAACTTTAGGGCTTTTGGCCAATTTCAGGGTTTTCGGCAGATTTTAGGGTTTTTCCGCTGACAATAATAAAGGGCACTTGAATGATTTAAGGCCTCTGGTCAAATTTATTGTTTTTCCGTAGACTCTCGGCTTTAAAACTGATTCTGGGGTTTTCGGCTTATTAAAGTACTTGAGGGCGGCTTTATAGTTTTTCTGATCAACTTTTAGCCAATTTCAGGGTTTTCAGCAAGTTTCAGGGTTTTTCCGCTGACTACAGTATAGGGTATTTGGACGATATAAGGGCTCCGGGTCAATTTTATGGTTTTTCAATAAACTCTAGGCTTTAAGACAGATTTTAGTGTTTTCGTTTTATTATAGGGTTTTAGGCCGGCTTTAGGGCTTTCTGATCAATTTAGTGTATTTGGCATATTATAACATTTTCGGCTGATTTCAGGGTTTTCGGCTAATTTCAGATTTTTTCCGCTGGTTATAGTATATGTTATTTGGACGATTTAAGGGCTCTGTGTCAATTTTTTGGTTTTTCTGTAGACTCTACGCTTTTAGACATATTTTAGGGTTTTTGGCTTAATATAGGGTTTTAGGCCAGCTTTAGGGCGTTCTGATCAACTTTAGGGTTCTCGACCGATTGCAGGGTTTTTCCGATGTAAAGGCTCTGGGTCAGTTTTATTGTTTTCCTGTAGACTGTAGGATTTTAGACTGATTTTAGGGATTTTGGCTTATTATAGGGATTTAGGCTGGTTTTATGGCTTTCGGATCAACATTAGGGCTTTTGGCTGATTTCAGTGTTTTCGGCCGATTTCAGGGTTTTTTCGTTGACTATAGAATAGGTTATCTGGACGATTTAAGGGCTCTGGGTCAATTTTAGGGTTATTCTGTAGACTCTAGGCTTTTAGACTGGAATTAGGGTTTTCGGCTTATTATGGGGTTTTAGGCCAGCTTTAAAGCTTTCGGATTTACTTTTGGGCTTTTGGCCGATTTCAGGGTTTTTGGCCGATTTAAGGGTTTTCGGCTGATTTCAGAGTTTTTCCGCTCACTATAGTATATGGTATTTGGACGATTTAAGGGCTCTGGGTCAATTTTATAGTTTTTTTGTAGACTCTATAGGCTTTTAGACTGATTTTAGGGATTTCAGCTTAGTATATGGTTTTAGGCCAGCTTTATGGCTTTCTGATCAATTTTTGGGCTTCTGTCCGATTTCAGGGTTTTTCCGATGTTTATAGTATAGGGTATTTGGTCAATTTAAGGGACCTGGGTCAATTTTATTGTTTTTCTGTAGACTCTAATGGCTTTTAGATTGATTTTAGTGCTTTCGGCTTATTATAGGGATTTTAGGCCGGCTTTAAGGCTTTTTTATCAACTTTAGGGCTTTGGGCCGATTTCAGGGTTTTCGGCTGATTTTAGGGTTTTCGGCTGATTTTAGGGTTTTTCCGGTGACAATAATAAAGGGCATTTGAATGATTTAAGGCCTCTGGTCAAATTTATAGTTTTTCCGTAGACTCTCGGCTTTAAGGCTGATTCTAGGGTTTTCGGCTTATTATAGGGTTTGAGGGCTGCTTTATGGTTTTTCTGATCAACTTTTAGCCTATTTCAGGTTTTTCCGCTGACTACAATATACGGTATTTGGACAATTAAAGGGCTCAAGGTCAATTTTATGGTTTTTTTTGTAAACTCTAGGCTTTTAGACTGATTTTAGGGTTTTCGTCTTATTATAGGGTTTTAGGCCGTCTTTAGGGCTTTCTGATCAACTTTACGGCAGTTGGCAGATTACAGTATTTTTGGGTGATTTCAGGATTTTCGGCCGATTTCAGATTATTTCCGCTGGCTATAGTATATGTTATTTGGACGATTTAAGGGCTCTGTGTCAATTTTTTGGTTTTTCTGTAGACTCTACGCTTTTAGACATATTTTAGCGTTTTTGGCTTAATATAGGGTTTTAGGCTTGCTTTAAGGCTTTCTGATCAACTTTAGGGTTCTCGGCCGATTGCAGGGTTTTTCCGATGTAAGGGCTCTGGGTCAGTTTTATTGTTTTTCTGTAGACTCTAGGATTTCAGACTGATTTTAAGGATTTTGGCTTATTATAGGGATTTAGGCTGGTTTTATGGCTTTCGGATCAACATTAGGACTTTTGGCTTATTTCAGTGTTTTCGACCGATTTCAGGGTTTTTTCGTTGACTATAGTATAGGGTATCTGGACGATTTAAGGGCGCTGGGTCAATTTTATGGTTATTCTGTAGACTCTAGGCTTTTAGACTGGATTTAGGGTTTTCGGCTTATTATGGGGTTTTAGGCCAGCTATAAAGCTTTCAGATTAACTTTTGGGCTTTTTGCCGATTTCAGGGATTTTGGCCGATTTCAGGGTTTTTGGCCGATATAAGGGTTTTCGGCTGATTTCAGAGGTTTTTCGCTCACATATTTGGACGATTTAAGGGCTCTGGGTCAATTTTATATTTTTTCTTTAGACTCTACAGACTTTTAGACTGGTTTTAGGGTTTTCGGCTAATTATAGGGTTTTAGGCCAGCTTTATGGCTTTCTGATCAATTTTTGGCCTTTTGGCCGATTTCAGGGTTTTTCCGATGTTTATAGTATAGGGTATTTGGTCAATTTAAGGGACCTGGGTCAATTTTATTGTTTCTCTGTAGACTCTAATGGCTTTTGATTGATTTTAGTGTTTTCGGCTTATAGGGATTTTAGGCCGGCTTTAGGGCTTTTTGATCAACTTTAGGGCTTTTGGCCGATTTCAGGGTTTTCGGCTGATTTTAGGGTTTTTCCGCTGACAATAATAAAGGGCATTTGAATGATTTAAAGCCTCTGTTCAAATTTATAATTTTTCCGTAAACTCTAGGCTTTAAGACTGATTCTAGGGTTTTCAGCTTATTATAGGGTTTGAGGGCGGCTTTATGGTTTTTCTGATCAGCTTTTAGCCAATTTCACGGTTTTCGGCAGATTTCAGGGTTTTTCCGCTGACTACAGTATAGGGTATTTGGACGATTTAAGGGCTCCAGGTCAATTTTATGGTTTTTCTGTAAACACTAGGCTTTTAGACTGATTTTAGGGTTTTCGTCTTATTATAGGGTTTTAGGCCGGCTTTTGGGCTTTCTGACCAACTTTAGGGCATTTGGCAGATTACAGCATTTTCGGCTGATTTTAGTGTTTTCGGCCGATTTCAGATTTTTTCCGCTGGCTATAGTATATGTTATTTGGACGATTTAAGGGCTTTGTGTCAATTTTTTGGTTTTTCTGTAGGCTCTACGCTTTTAGTCATATTTTAGGGTTTTTGGCTTAATATAGGGTTTTAGGCCAGCTTTAAGGCTTTCTGATCAACTTTAGGGTTTTCAGCCAATTTCTGGGTTTTTCCGATGTAAGGGCTCTGGGTCAGTTTTATTGTTTATCTATAGACAGTAGGATTTTAGACTGATTTTAGGAATTTTGGCTTATTATAGGGATTTAGGTTGGTTTTATGGCTTTCGGATCAACATTAGGGCTTTTGGCTGATTTCAGTGTTTTCGACCGATTTCAGGGTTTTTTCGTTGACTATAGTATATGGTATCTAGACGATTTAAGGGCTCTAGCTCAATTTTATGGTTATTCTGTAGAGTCTAGGCTTTTAGACTGGATTTAGGGTTTTCGGCTTATTATGGGGTTTTAGGCCAGCTTTAAAGCTTTCGGATTAACTTTTGGGCTTTTTGCCGATTTTAGGGATTTTGGCCGATTTCAGGGTTTTTGGCCGATATAAGGGTTTTCGGCTGATTTCAGAGTTTTTCCGCTCACTGTAGTATATGGTATTTGGACGATTTAAGGGCTCTGGGTCAATTTTATATTTTTTCTTTAGACTCTACAGGCTTTTAGACTGATTTTAGGGTTTTTGGCTTATTATAGGGTTTTAGGCCAGCTGTATGGCTTTCTGATCAATTTTTGGGCTTCTGGCCGATTTTAGGGTTTTTCCGATGTTTATAGTATAGGGTATTTGGTCAATTTAAGGGATCTTGGGTAAATTTTATTGTTTTTCTGTAGACTCTAATGGCTTTTAGATTGATTTTAGTGTTTTCGGCTTATTATAGGGATTTTAGGCCGGCTTTAGGGCTTTTTGATCAACTTTAGGGCTTTGAGCCGATTTCTGGGTTTTCGGCCGATTTTAGGGTTTTTCCGCTGAGAATAATAAAGGGCATTTGAATGATTTAAGGCCTCTGGTCAAATTTATAGTTTTTCCGTAGACTCTAGGCTTTAAGACTAATTCAAGGGTTTTCGGCTTATTATAGGGTTTGAGGGCGGCTTTATGGTTTTTCTGATCAGCTTTTAGCAAATTTCACGGTTTTCGGCAGATTTCAAGGTTTTTCCGCTGACTAGAAAATAGGGTATTTGGACGATTTAAGGGCTCCGGGTCAATTTTATGGTTTTTCTATAAACTCTCGGCTTTTAGACTGATTTTAGGATTTTCGTCTCACTATAGTATATGGTATTTGGACGATTTAAGGGCCCTGGGTCAATTTTATAGTTTTTCTGTAGACTCTATAGGCTTTGAGACTCATTTTAGGGTTTTCGGCTTATTATAGGGTTTTAGGCCAGCTTGATGGCTTTCTTATCAATTTTTGGGCTTCTGGCCGATTTCAGGGATTTTCCGATGTTTATAGTATAGGGTATTTGGTCAATTTAAGTGATCTGGGTCAATTTTATTGTTTTTCAGTAGACTCTAATGGCTTTTAGATTGATTTTGGTGTTTTCGGCTTATTATAGGGATTTTAGGCCAGCTTTAAGTCTTTTTGATCAACTTGAGGGCTTTGGGCCGATTTCAGGGTTTTCAGCCGATTTTAGGGTTTTTCCGCTGACAATAGTAAAGGGCATTTGAATGATTTAAGGCCTCTGGTCAAATTTTTAGTTTTTCCGTAGACTCTATTAAGACTGATTCTAGGGTTTTCGGCTTAATATAGTGTTTGAGGGCGGCTTTATGGTTTTTCTTATCAACTTTTAGCCAATTTCAGGGTTTTCGGCAGATTTCAGGGTTTTTCCGCTGACTACAGTATAGTGTATTTGGACGATTTAAGGGACTCCGGGTCAATTTTATGGTTTTTCTGTAAACTCTAGTCTTTTAGACTGATTTTAGGGTTTTCGTCTTATTATAGGGTTTTAGGCCGGTTTTAGGGCTTTCTGATCAACTATAGGGCATTTGGCAGATTACAGCATTTTCGGCTGATTTCAGGGTTTTCGGCCGATTTCAGATTTTTTCCACTGACTATAGTATATGTTCTTTGGACTATTTAAGGGCTCTGTGTCAATTTTTTGGTTTTTATGTAGACTCTACGCTTTTAGACTTATTTAAGGGTTTTTGGCTTAATATAGGGTTTTAGGCCAAGTTTAGGGCTTTTTAAACAACTTTAGGGTTCTCGGCCGATTTCAGGGTTTTTCCGATGTAAGGGCTCTGGGTCAGATTTATTGTTTTTCTATAGACTATAGGATTTCAGACTTATTTTAGGGATTTTGGCTTATTATAGGGATTTAGGCTGGTTTTATGGCTTTCGGATCAACATTAGGGCTTTTGGCTTATTTCAGTGTTTTCGGCCGATTTTAGGGTTTTTTCATTAACTATAGGGTATCTGGACGATTTAAGGGCTCTGGGTCAATTTTATGGTTATTCTATAGACTATAGGCTTTTAGACTGGATTTAGGGGTTTCGGCTTATTATGGGGTTTTAGGCCAGCTTTAAAGCTTTCGGATTAACTTTTGGAGTTTTTCCGATTTCAGGGTTTTTGGCCGATTTCAGTGTTTTTGGCCGATTTAAGGGTTTGCGGCTGATTTCAGAGTTTTTCCGCTCACTATAGTTTATGGTATTTGGACGATTTAAGGGCCTTTGGTCAATTTTATATTTTTTCTGTAGACTCTATAGGCTTTTAGACTGATTTTAGGGTTTTCGGATTATTATAGGGTTTTAGGCCAGCTTTATGGCTTTCTGATCAATTTTTGGACTTCTGGCCGATTTTAGGGTTTTTGCGATGTCTATAGAATAGGGTATTTGGTCAATTTAAGGGATCTGGGTCAATTTTATTGTTTTTCAGTAGACTCTAATGGCTTTTAGATTGACTTTAGTGTTTTCGGCTTATTATAGGGATTTTAGGCCGGCTTTAAGGCTTTTTGATCAACTTGAGGGCTTTTGGCCGATTTCAGGGTTTTCAGCCGATTTTAGGGTTTTTCCGATGACAATAGTAAAGGGCATTTGAATGATTTAAGGCCTCTGGTCAAATTTGTAGTTTTTCCGTAGACTCTATTAAGACTGATTCTAGGGTTTTCGGCTTAATATAGTGTTTGAGGGCGGCTTTATGGTTTTTCTTATCAACTTTTAGCCAATTTCAGGGTTTTCGGCAGATTTCAGGGTTTTTCCGCTGACTACAGTATAGTGTATTTGGACGATTTAAGGGACTCCGGGTCAATTTTATGGTTTTTCTGTAAACTCTAGGCTTTTAGACTGATTTTAGGGTTTTCGTCTTATTATAGGGTTTTAGGCCGGCTTTAGGGCTTTCTGATCAACTTTAGGGCATTTGGCAGATTACAGCATTTTCGGCTGATTTCAGGGTTTTCGGCCGATTTCAGATTTTTTCCACTGACTATAGTATATGTTCTTTGGACTATTTAAGGGCTCTGTGTCAATTTTTTGGTTGTTCTGTAGACTCTACGCTTTTAGACTTATTTAAGGGTTTTTGGCTTAATATAGGGTTTTAGGCCAGGTTTAGGGCTTTCTGATCAACTTTAGGGTTCTCAGCCGATTTCAGGGTTTTTCCGATGTAAGGGCTCTGGGTCAGATTTATTGTTTTTCTGTAGACTCGAGGATTTCAGAATTAATTTAGGGATTTTGGCTTATTATAGGGATTTAGGCTGGTTTTATGGCTTTCGGATCAACATTAGGGCTTTTGGCTTATTTCAGTGTTTTCGGCCGATCTTAGGGATTTTTCATTGACTATAGTCTATAGAATAACCATAAAATTGACCCAGAGCCCTTATATCGTCCAGATACCAGACTTGATTTAGGGGTTTCGGCTTATTATGGGGTTTCAGGCCAGCTTTAAAGCTTTCGGATTAACTTTTGGAGTTTTTCTGATTTCAGGGTTTTTGGCCGATTTCAGTGTTTTTGGCAGATTTAAGGGTTTGCGGCTGATTTCAGAGTTTTTCCGCTCACTATAGTATATGGTATTTGGACGATTTAAGGGCCCTGGGTCAATTTTATATTTTTTCTGTAGACTCTATAGGCTTTTAGACTGATTTTAGGGTTTTCAGATTATTATAGGGTTTTAGGCCAGCTTTATGGCTTTCCGATCAATTTTTGGACTTCTGGCCGATTTCAGGGTTTTTGCGATGTTTATAGAATAGGGTATTTGGTCAATTTAAGGGATCTGCGTCAATTTTATTGTTTTTGTGTAGACTCTAATGGCTTTTAGATTGATTTTAGTGTTTCCGGCTTATCATAGGGATTTTAGGCCGGCTTTAGGGCTTTTTGATCAACTTTAGGGCTTTTGACCGATTACAGGGTTTTCGGCCGATTTTAGGGTTTTTTCGCTGACAACAATAAAGGGCATTTGAATGACTTAAGGCCTCTGGTCAAATTTATAGTTTTTCCGTAGACTCTAGGCTTTAAGTCTGATTCTAGGGTTTTTGGCTTATTATAGGGTTTGAGGGCGGCTTTATGGATTTTCTGATCAACTTTTAGTCAATTTCAGGATTTTCGGCAGATTTCAAGGTTTTTCCGCTAACTACAGTATAGGGTATTTGGACGATCTAAGGGACTCCGGGTCAATTTTATGGTTTTTCTGTAAACTCTAGGCTTTTAGACTGATTTTAGGGTTTTCGTCTTATTATAGGGTTTTAGGCCGGCTTTAGGGCTTTCTTATCAACTTTAGGGCATTTGGCAGATTGCAGCATTTTCGACAGTTTTTGGACGATCTAAGGGACTCCGGGTCAATTTTATGGTTTTTCTGTAAACTCTAGGCTTTTAGACTGATTTTAGGGTTTTCGGCTTATTATAGGGTTTTAGGTCAGCTTTATGGCTTTCTGATCAATTTTTGGGCTTCTGGCCGATTTCAGGGTTTTTCCGATGTTTATAGTATAGGGTATTTGGTCAATTTAAGGGATTTGGGTTAATTTTATTGTTTTTCTGTAGACTCTATGGCTTTTAGATTGATTTCAGTGTTTTCAGCTTATTATAGGGATTTTAGGCCGGCTTTTGGGCTTTCTGATCAACTTTAGGGCATTTTGCAGATTACAGCATTTTCGGCCGATTTCAGATTTTTTTCCACTGACTATAATATATGTTATTTGGAAGATTTAAGGGCTCTGTGTCAATTTTTTGGTTTTTCTGCAGACTATACGCATTTAGACTTATTTTAGGGTTTTTGGCTTAATATAGGGTTTTAGGCCAGCTTTAGGGCTTTCTGATCAACTTTAGGGTTCTCGGCCGATTTCAGGGTTTTTCCGATGTAAGGGCTCTGGGTCAGTTTTATTGTTTTTCTGTAGACTCTAGGATTTCAGACTGATTTTAGGGACTTTGGCTTGTTATAGGGATTTAGGCTGGTTTTATGGTTTTCAGATCAACATGGCTTTTGACTGATTTTAGTGTTTTCGGCCGATTTCAGGGTTTTTTCGTTGACTATAGTATAGGGTATCTGGACGATTTAAGGGCTTCGGGTAAATTTTATGGTTATTCTACAGACTCTAGGCTTTTAGACTGGATTTAGGGTTTTCGGCTTATTATGGGGTTTTAGGCCAGCTTTAAAGCTTTCGGATTAACTTTAAGGGTTTATGCGGATTTCAGGGTTTTTGACCGATTTCAGGGTTTTTGGCCGATTTAAGGGTTTTCAACTGATTTCAGAGTTTTTCCGCTCACTATAGTATATTGTATTTGGACGATTTAAGGGCTCGGGGTCAATTTTATAGTTTTTCTGTAGACTCTACAGGCTTTTAGATTGATTTTAGGGTTTTCGGCTTATTATAGGGTTTTAGGCCAGCTTTATGGCTTTCTGATCAATTTTTGGGCTTCTGGCCGATTTCAGGGTTTTTTCGATCTTTATAGTATAGTGTATTTGGTCAATTTAAGGGATCTGGGTCAATTTTATTGTTTTTCTGTAGACTCTAATGGCTTTTAGATTGATCTTAGTGATTTCGGCTTATTATAGGGATTTTAAGCTGGCTTTAGGGCTTTTTGATCAACTTTAGGGGTTTTGGCCGATTTTAGGGTTTTCGGCTGATTTTTGGGTTTTTCCGCTGACAATAATAAAGGGCATTTGAGTGATTTAAGGCCTCTGGTCAAATTTAAAGTTTTTCCGTAGACTCTAGGCTTTAAGACTGATTCTAGGGTTTTCGGCTTATTATAGGGTTTGAGGGCGGGATTATGGTTATTCTCATCAACTTTTAGCCAATTTCAGGGTTTTCGGAAGATTTTAGGTTTTTCCGCTGACTACAATAGTATAGGGTATTTGGACGATTTAAGGGCTCCGGGTCAATTTGATGGTTTTTCGGTAAACTCTAGGCTTTTAGGCTGATTTTAGGGTTTCGTCTTATTATAGGGTTTTAGGCAGGCTTTAGGGCTTTTTGATCTACTTTAGGGCATTTGGCAGATTACAGCATTTTCGGCTGATTTCAGGGTTTTCAGCCGATTTCAGATTTTTTCCACTGACTATAGTATATTTTATTTGGACGATATAAGGGCCCTGTGTCAATTTTTTGGTTTTTCTTTAGACTCTACGCTTTTAGACTTATTTTAGGGTTTTTGGCTTAATATAGGGTTTTAGGCCAGCTTTATGGCTTTCTGATCAACTTTAGGGTTCTCGACCGATTTCAGGGTTTTTCCGATGTAAGGGCTCTGGGTCAGTTTTATTGTTTTTCTGTAGACTCTAGGATTTCAGACTGGATTTAGGGTTTTCGGCTTATTATGGGGTTTTAGGCCACCTTTAAAGCTTTTGGATTAACTTTTGGGGTTTTTACCGATTTCTTGGTTTTTGGCTTATTTCAGGGTTTTTGGCCGATTTAAGGGTTTTCGACTGATTTCAGAGTTTTTCCGCTCACTATAGTATATGGTATTTGGACGATTTAAGGGCTCTGGGTCAATTTTATAGTTTTTCTGTAGACTCTACAGGCTTTTAGACTGATTTTAGGGTTTTCAGCTTATTATAGGGTTTTAGGCCATCTTTATGGCTTTCTGATCAATTTTTGGGCTTCTGGCCGATTTCAGGGTTTTTTCGATGTTTATAGTATAGGGTATTTGGTCAATTTAAGGGATCTGGGTCAATTTTATTGTTTTCCTGTAGACTCTAATGGCTTTTAGATTGATTTTAGTGTTTTCGGCTTATTATAGGGATTTTAGGCCGGCTTTAGGGCTTTTGGATCAACTTTAGGGATTTCGGCCGATTTCAGGGTTTTCGGCCGATTTTAGGGTTTTTCCGCTGACAATAATAAAGGACAATTGAATGATTTAAGGCCCCTGGTCAAATTTATAGTTTTTCCGTAGGCTCTAGGCTTTAAGACCGATTCTAGTGTTTTCGACTTATTATAGGGTTTGAGGGCGGCTTTATGGTTTTTCTGATCAACTTTTAGCCAATTTCAGGGTTTTTGGCAGATATCAGGGTTTTTCCGCTGACTACAGTATAGGGTATTTCGACGATTTAAGGGCTTCAGGTCAATTTTATGGTTTTTCTGTAGATTCTAGGCTTTTAGACTGATTTTAGGGTTTTCGGCTTATTATGGGGTTTTAGGCCAGCTTTAAAGCTTTCGGACTAACTATTGGGGTTTTTGCCGATTTCAAGGTTTTTGGCCGTATTCAGGGTTTTGGTCGATTTAACGGTTTTCGGCTGATTTCAGAGTTTTTCTGCTCACTATAGTGTATTGTATTTGGACGATTGAAGGGCTCTGGGTCAATTTTATAGTTTTTCTGTAGACTCTACAGGCTTTTAGATTGATTTTAGGGTTTTCGGCTTATTATAGGGTTTTAGGCCAGCTTTATGGCTTTCTGATCAGTTTTTGGGCTTCTGGCCGATTTCAGGGTTTCTTCTGATTTTTATAGTATAGGGTATTTGGTCAATTTAAGGGATCTGGATCAATTTTATTGTTTTTCTGTAGACTCTAATGGCTTTTAGATTGATTTTAGTGTTTTCGGCTTATTATAGGGATTTTAGGCCGGCTTTAGGGCTTTTTGATCAACTTTAGGGCTTTTGGCCGATTTTAGGGTTCTTCCGCTGACAATAATAAAGGGCATTTGAATGATTTAAGGCCTCTAGTCAAATTTATAGTTTTTTCGTAGACTCTAGGCTTTGAGACTGATTCTAGGGTTTTCGGCTTATTATAGGGTTTGAGGGCGGCTTTATGGTTTTTCTGATCAACTTTTAGCCAATTTAAGGGTTTACAGCCGATTTCAGATTTTTACCACTGACTATAGTATATGTTATTTGGACGATATAAGGCCCTGTGTCAATTTTTTGGTTTTTCTGTAGACTCTACGCTTTTAGACTTATTTTAGGGTTTTTGGCTTAATATAGGGTTTTAGGCCAGCTTTATGGCTTTCAGATCAACATTAGGGCTCTCGACCGATTTCAGGGTTTTTCCGATGTAAGGGCTCTGGGTCAGTTTTGTTGTTTTTCTTTAGACTCTAGGATTTCAGACTGATTTTAGGGACTTTGGCTTATTATAGGGATTTAGGCTGGTTTTATGGCTTTCAGATCAACATTAGGGCTGTTGGCTAAATTCGGTGTTTTCGGCCGATTTCACGGTTTTTTCGTTGGGTATCTGGACGATTTAAGGGCTCTGGGTCAATTTTATGGTTATTCTGTAGATTCAAGGCTTTTAGACTGGATTTAGGGTTTTCGGCTTATTATGGGGTTTTAGGCTACCTTTAAAGCTTTCGGATTAACTTTTGGGGTTTTTACCGATTTCATGGTATTTGGCTTATTTTAGGGTTTTTGGCCGATTTAAGGGTTTTCGGATGATTTCAGAGTTTTTCCGCTCACTATGATATAATGTATTTGGACGATTTAAGGGCTCTGGGTCAATTTTATAGTTTTTCTGTAGACTCTACAGGCTTTTAGACTGATTTTAGGGATTTCAGCTTATTATAGGGTTTTAGGCCAGCTTTATGGCTTTCTGATCAATTTTTGGGCTTCTGGCCGATTTCAGGGTTTTTCCGATGTTTATAGTATTGGGTATTTGGTCAATTTAAGGGATCTGGGTCAATTTTATTGTTTTCCTGTAGACTCTAATGGCTTTTAGATTGATTTTAGTGTTTTCGGCTTATTATAGGGGTTTTTGGCCGGCTTTAGGGCTTTTTGATCAACTTTAGGGATTTCAGCCGATTTTAGGGTTTTCGGCCGATTTTAGTGTTTTTCCGTTGACAATAATAAAGGACATTTGAATGATTTAAGGCCCCTGGTCAAATTTATAGTTTTTCCGTAGACTCTAGGCTTTAAGACTGATTCTAGGGTTTTCGGCTTATTATAGGGTTTGAGGGCGGCTTTATGGTTTTTCTGATCAACTTTTAGCCAATTTCAGGATTTCCGGCAGATTTCAGGGTTTTTCCGCTGACTACAGTATAGGGTATTTGGACGATTTAAGGGCTTCGGGTCAATTTTATGGTTTTTCCGTAGACTCTAGGCTTTTAGACCGGATTTAGGGTTTTCGGCTTATTATGGGGTTTAAGGCCAGCTTCAAAGCTTTCGGATTAACTTTTGGGGTTTTTGCCGATTTCAGGGTTTTTGGCCGATTTAAGGGTTTTCGGCTGATTTCAAAGTTTTTCCGCTCACTATTGTTTATGGTATTTGGACGATTTAAGGGCTCGGAGTTAATTTTATAGTTTTTCTGTAGACTCTACAGGCTTTCAGATTGATTTTAGGGTTTTCGGCTTTTATAGGGTTTTTGGCCAGCTTTAGGGCTTTCTGATCAAATTTTGGGCTTCTGGCCGATTTCAGGGTTTTTCCGATCTTTATAGTATAGGGTATTTGGTCAATTTAAGGGATCTGGGTCAATTTTATTGTTTTTCTGTGGACTCTAATGGCTTTAAGATTGATTTTAGTGTTTTCGGCTTATTATAGGGATTTTAGGCCGGCTTTAGGGCTTTTTGATCAACTTTAGGGCTTTTGTCCGATTTTAGGGTTTTTCCGCTGATAATAATAAAGGGCATTTGAATGATTTAAGGCCCCAGGTCAAATTTATAGTTTTTCTGTGGACTCTAAACTTTAAGACTGATTCTAGGGTTTTCGGCTTATTATAGGGTTTGAGGGCGGCTTTATGGTTTTTCTGATCAACTTTTAGCCAATTTCAGGGTTTTCGGCAGATTTCGGGGTTTTTCCGCTGACTACAGTATAGGGTATTTGGACGATTTAAGGGCCCCGGGTCAATTTTATGGTTTTTCTGTAAAATTTAGGCTTTTAGACTGATTTTAGGGTTTTTGTCTTATTATGGGGTTTTAGGCCGGCTTTAGGGCTTTCGGATTAACTTTAGGGCATTTGGTAGATTACAGCATTTTCGGCTGATTTCAAGGTTTTCGGCCGATTTCAGATTTTTTCCGCTGACTATAGTATATGTTATTTGGACGATTTAAGGGCCCTATGTCAATTTTTTGGTTTTTCTGTAGACTCTACGCTTTTAGACTTATTTTAGGGTTTTTGGCTTAATATAGGGTTTTAGGCCAGCTTTAGGGCTTTCTGATCAACTTTAGGGTTCTGGGCTGATTTCAGGGTTTTTGCGATGTAAGGGCTCTGGGTCAGTTTTATTGTTTTTCTGTAGACTCTAGGATTTCAGACTGATTTTAGGGACTTTGGCTTATTATAGGGATTTAGGCTGGTTTTATGGCTTTCGGATCAACATCAGGGCTTTTGGCTGATTTCAGTGTTTTCGGCCGATTTCAGGGTTTTTTCGTTGACTATAGTATAGGGTATCTGGACGATTTAAGGGCTCTGGGTCAATTTTATTGTTATTCTGTAGACTCTAGGCTTTTAGACTGGATTTAGGGCTTTCGGCTTAATATGGGGTTTTAGGCCAGCTTTAAAGCTTTCGGATTAACTTTTGGGGTTCTTGCCGATTTCAGGGTTTTTGGCCCATTTAAGGGTTTTCGGCTGATTTCAAAGTTTTTCCGCTCACTATAGTATATGGTATTTGGACGATTTAAGGTCTCGGAGTTAATTTTATAGTTTTTCTATAGACTCTACAGGCTTTCAGATTGATTTTAGGGTTTTCGGCTAATTATAGGGTTTTAGGCCAGCTTTATGGCTTACTGATCAAATTTTGGGCTTTTGGCCGATTTCAGGGTTTTTCCGATCTTTATAGTATAGGGTATTTGGTCAATTTAAGGGATCTAGGTCAACTTTATTGTTTTTCTGTGGACTCTAATGCCTTTAAGATAGATTTTAGTGTTTTCGGCTTATTATAGGGATTTTAGGCCGGCTTTAGGGCTTTTTGATCAACTTTATGGCTTTTGGCCGATTTAAGGGTTTTTCCGCTGACAATAATAATGGGCATTTGAATGATTTTAGGGCTCTGATCAAATTTATAGTTTTTCTGTGGACTCTAGGCTTTAAAACTGATTCTAGGGTTTTCGGCTTATTATAGGGTTTGAGGGCGGCTTTATGGTTTTTCTGATCAACTTTTAGCCAATTTCAGGGTTTTCGGCAGATTTCAGGGTTTTTCCGCTGACTACAGTATAGGGTATTTGGACGATTTAAGGGCCTCGGGTCAATTTTATGGCTTTTCTGTAAACTCTAGGCTTTTAGACTGATTTTAGGGTTTTTAGTCTTATTATGGGGTTTTTGGCCGGCTTTAGGGCTTTCTGATCAACTTTAGGGCATTTGGTAGATTACAGCATTTTCGGCTGATTTCAGGGTTTTCGGCCGATTTCAGATTTTTTCCGCAGACTATATAGTATATGTTATTTGAACGATTTAAGGGCCCTATGTCAATTTTTTGGTTTTTTTGTAGACTCTACGCTTTTAGACTTATTTTAGGGTTTTTGGCTTAATATAGGGTTTTAGGCCAGCTTTAGGGCTTTCTGATCAACTACTTTAGGATTCTCGGCCGATTTCAGGGTTTTTGCGATGTAAGGGCTCTGGGTCAGTTTTATTGTTTTTCTGTAGACTCTAGGATTTCAAACTGATTTTAGGGACTTTGGCTTATTATAGGGATTTAGGCTAGTTTTATGGCTTTCGGATCAACATTAGGGCTTTTGGCTGATTTCAGTGTTTTCGGCCGATTTCAGGGTTTTTTCGTTGACTAGTATAGGGTATCTGGACGATTTAAGGGCTCTGGGTCAATTTTATGGTTATTCTGTAAACTATAGGATTTTAGACTGGATTTTAGGCCACCTTTAAAGCTTTCGAATTAACTTTTGGGATTTTTGCCGATTTCAGGGTTTTTGGCCGATTTAAGGGTTTTCGGCTGATTTTAGAGTTTTTCCGCTCACTATAGTATATGGTATTTGGACGATTTAAGGGCTCGGAGTTAATTTTATAGTTTTTCTGTAGACTCTACAGGCTTTCAGATTGATTTTAGGGTTTTCGGCTTATTATAGGGTTTTAGGCCAGCTTTATGGCTTTCTGATCAATTTTTGGGCTTCTGGCCGATTTCAGGGTTTTTCCGATGTTTATAGTATAGGGTATTTGGTTAATTTAAGGGATCTGGGTCAATTTATTGTTTTTCTGTAGACTCTAATGGCTTTTAGATTGATTTTAGTGTTTTCGGCTTATAATAGGGATTTTAGGCCGGCTATAGGGCTTTTTGATCAACTTTAGGGCTTTTGGCCGATTTTAGGGTTTTTCCGCTGACAATAATAAAGGGCATTTGAGTGATTTAAGGCCTCTGGTCAAATTTATAGTTTTTCCGTAGACTCTAGGCTTTAAGACTGATTCAGGTTTTTTGGCTTATTATAGGGTTTGAGGGCGGCTTTATGGTTTTTCTCATGATTTTTTAGCCAATTTCAGGGTTTTCGGAAGATTTCAGGTTTTTCCGCTGACAACAGTAGTATAGGGTATTTGGACGATTTAAGGGCTCCGGGTCAATTTGATGGTTTTTCTGTAAACTCTAGGCTTTTAGACTGATTTTAGGGTTTTCGTCTTATTATAGGATTTTAGGCCGGCTTTAGGGCTTTTTGATCTACTTTAGGGCATTTGGCAGATTATAGCATTTTCGGCTGATTTCAGGGTTTTCAGCCGATTTCAGATTTTTTCCGCTGACTATAGTATATGTTATTTGGACGATTTAAGGGCTCTGTGTCGATTTTTTGGTTTTTCTGTAGACTCTACGCTTTTAGACTTATTTTAGGGTTTTTGGCTTAATATAGGGTTTTAGGCCAGCTTTAAGGGCTTTCTGATCAACTTTAGGGTTCTCGGCCGATTTCAGGGTTTTTCCGATGTAAGGGCTCTGGGTCAGTTTTTTTGTTTTTCTGTAGACTCTAATTGCTTTTAGATTGATTTTAGTGTTTTCGGCTTATTATAGGGATTTTAGGTCGGCTTTAGGGCTTTTTGATCAACTTTAGGGCTTTTGGCCGATTTCAGGGTTTTCGTACGATTTCATGGTTTTTGGCCGATTTCAGGGTTTTTGGCCGATTTAAGGGTTTTCGGCTGATTTCAGAGTTTTTTCGCTCGCTATAGTATATGGTATTTAGACGAGTTAAGGGCTCTGGGTCAATTTTATTGTTTTTCTGTAGACTCTACAGGCTTTTAGACTGATTGTAGGGTTTTCGGCTTATTATAGGGTTTTAGGCCAGTTTTATGGCTTTCTGGTCAATTTTTGGGCTTCTGTCCGATTTCAGGGTTTTTCCGATGTTTATAGTATAGGGTATTTGGTCAATTCAAGGGATCTGGGTCAATTTTATTGTTTTTATGTAGACTCTAATGGCTTTTAGATTGATTTTAGTGTTTTTGGCTTATTATAGGGATTTTAGGTTGTGAAGAAGGTCTTGCTCCTGACCCTGGCTGAGGTTTTGATGACGACAAACTCATCGACGAAAAGAAGAAAAGAAGACTTAGAGGAAACAGCGCTATAAAGATCATCATTTACATAGAAGTCTTAGTTTAGGTGAGTTATGCTTCTAAAGGTCTCTCAAAGCATAAAGGCTCTTTAAAACACCTAAACTAATCAAGCTTAATGTTTACATAACTTAAAAGAAGTAGAAAAACTTAAGCCGATCTTAAAAGATCAAGTTTTTGGATGTTGGACTTTACTGTTATCGATTTCAGCCTTCTGGTAATCGATTACTTGCCTAGGTGTAATCGATTACCTCTTGCTTGAAATTCAAACTGTAACGGCTCTTAGTGTAATCGATTACCTAAGTGATGTAATCGATTATACACACGAAAAGTTGCATCTTTTCATGAACCATTGTGTCTCAAACCTTTTGGGAAAGGTTGCATTGGTTCAAGGACGTTTCCCTTGCCTATATAAAGTCCATTTGAGTCCAGAACATGACAACACCTGAGAATACAACATTAGGCCAAAGCTTTGCCAAAATAGTTCATTCATTAAGTCATTTAGAACTTAAACTTTCAAAGAGCCTAAATTCTGAGTTCATGATCTTCATGTTTATAAGAACACTCTAGTTGTTCATATCTTGAGGAACTCAGAATCTTGTTATGCTTAAGAGCCTTAAAGCATAAATTCTCATGATCAATCCACTTGTATGTTAAAGGATTGATACAGCCAATTGTAAACTCTTCTTCATCTCTTTCTGATAGATTGAGTATTCACCGTGGATCTTGGTGAAGGGTTGTTGATACTGAAAGTGGTGTACTTTCAGGGTGTTGATTGAAGGTGGTTTAGCCTTCAAGGTCTGAAGGTGGTTTGCCTTCAGGAACTGAAAGTGGTTTACTTTCAGGGGCTGTTGAAAGTGGTATACTTTCACCGGAAATTGATAGAAATTCTTAGGGTCCTTGGTGTAAGAACTTGTAAGAGATTTTTATCAATAGTGGAAAAATCCTCACGGGATTTTCTTGAGGGACTGCACGTAGCCTTCGGTGGATAGAAGGTGAACCAGGATAAAATTCTGTGTGTGTGAATTCTTCTATCCTTCATCTTTACTTTCAAGCAACGCTTAATTCCGCTGCAATCGTTTGATGTTACATTTATCTTGAAAGTAAGAAGTTATCAAGGCGAAAATCGGGTAAACCTGATTCACCCCCCTCCCAGGTTGCTATCTATACTAACATAGGCCGGCTTTAGGGCTTTTTGATCAACTTTAGGGCTTTTGGCCGATTTTAGGGTTTTTCCGCTGACAATAATAAAGGGCATTTGAATGATTTAAGTCCTCTCGTCAAATTAATAGTTTTTCCGTAGACTTTAGGCTTTAAGACTGTCAATTTTTTGGTTTTTCTGTAGAATCTACGCTTTTAGACTTATTCTAGGGTTTTCGGATTATTATAGGGTTTGAGGGCGGTTTTATGGTTTTTCTGATCAACTTTTAGCCAATTTTAGGGTTTTCAGAAGATTTCAGGGTTTTTCCGCTGACTACAGTATACGGTATTTGGACGATTTAAGGGGCTCCGGGTCAATTTTAGGGTTTTTCTATAAACTCTAGGCTTTTAGACTGATTTTAGGGTTTTCGTCTTATTATAGGGTTTTAGGCTGGCTTTAGGGATTTCTGATCAACTTTAGGGCATTTGGCAGATTACAGCATTTTCGGCTGTTTCAGGGTTTTCGGCCGATTTCAGATATTTTCCGCTGACTATAGTATATGTTATTTGGACGATTTAAGGGCACTGTGTCAATTATTTGGTTTTTCTGTAGACTCTACGCTTTTAGACTTATTTTAGGGTTTTTGGCTTAATATAGGGTTTTAGGCCAGCTTTAGGGGTTTCTTATCAACTTTAGGGTTCTCGGCCGATTTCAGGGTTTTTCCGATGTAAGGGCTCTGGGTCAGTTTTATTGTTTTTCTGTAGACTCTAGGACTTCAGACTGATTTTAGGGATTTTGGCTTATTATAGGGATTTAGGCTGGTTTTATGGCTTTCGGATCAACATTAGGGCTTTTGGCTGATTTCAGTGTTTTCGGCCGATTTCAGGGTTTTTTCGTTGACTATAGTATAGGGTATCTGGACGATTTAAGGGCTCTGGGTCAATTTTATGGTTATTCTGTAGACTCTAGGCTTTTAGACTGGATTTGGGGTATTCGGCTTATTATGGGGTTTTAGGCCAGCTTTAAAGCTTTCGGATTAACTTTTGGGGGTTTTGCCGATTTCAGAGTTTTCGGCCGATTTCAGGGTTTTTCGCTGATTTAAGGGTTTTCAGCTGATTTCAGAGTTTTTCCGCTCACTATAGTATATGGTATTTGGACGATTTAAGGGCTCTGGGTCAATTTTATAGTTTTTCTGTAGACTCTATAGGCTTTTAGACTGATTTTAGGGTTTTCGGCTTATTATAAGGTTTTAGGCCAGTTTATGGCTTTCTGATCAATATTTGGGCTTCTGGCCGATTTCGGGGTTTTTCCGATGTTTATAGTATAGGGTATTTGGTCAATTTAAGGGATCTGGGTCAATTTTATTGTTTTTCTGTAGACTCTAATGGCTTTTAGATTGATTTTAGTGATAGTAATAAACTTACACAAGAAAGGGGGGGGGGGTTTGAATTGTGTGTGTGACTTTTTAAATGTTTTTCGCAAAGTACTTGTTATAAGTTTGAAAACGTTTAAAGAGAAGTGTAGCGGAAATATACTTAAAGCATAAACAATAAAGCACACAAGGTATTTATCCTGGTTCACCCCCAAAACCGATAGGGCTACGTCCAGTCCTTGGCTATACCAAGATTTTCCACTATTTCAACTGAATAGTACAAGTGTTCTCAGGGACTTCTCCCAGTATTATGAGGACTACTCCTTTACAAGTTTTCTCAGGACTTCTCCTTTATCTCTCAAGTATTCGACAGGACTTCTCCCAGTTCTTTTTCAAGAAGGTTTGTTTTCTACAAATATCTCTTCACAAAGAGTGGGTAGAAACTATGAGGTTCTAGGTTCAGAGATGGTATTTAAATTGATTCTCTGAAGAGGTTGTGTGAGAAGGATAAGAGTTTTCACTTTATAAGGGTTTCACACGAGTTGGCGACTAAACTCAGAATAACAGTAAATCTAGAGTTGCTGAGTGTTCTTGGATAAAGCTTGTTCAAATTGTAAACTGACTTGAAGGATTTGAATGCTTTGATAGTGTGTAAGTCGCCAAGTTTAAAATAATGCAGAGGCCACTATTTATATCTTTAGTAGGATGAGAACTGGATGAGCTGATGAAGATCTTCAAAAATAGTTCCGTTGAATATTTGCATGATTGTGAGTAACGGATACTTCTGCATCTTGTTGCTTGATACGGTTTGCCAAAGTGAAGAAAAATTCTTCAACTGATAGAGAGTGAGATCGTCTGGCAATGCTTTTTCTTCTGGTACTCAGAGGCAGCAATTAATGCAAGTGTATTACAGCTAATAAGGAAATTAATGCTCTGACCAGAGGATTCGGATTCGGTCGTTGAGGAGATATGATGATCAGAGGATTTCACCGTTAATTCAGCAAAAGTAGCTTGAATTAAGGAATGTCAGAGAATTTGAATCTTCAAGGTAGATGGCGCTTAATTCTGTCTCTTTCGACATTAATGCTCTGATCAACCAAGCGGTGCGTGACAGCTCATCTTTGGTTTGAGCAAACGATCTCTTCTAAGCAGATTCTTTTTGTACCAATCTTCAATCATTGCTCCTTAGTCAACCCCTGTGTTTGACGAGGAATGGACCGGACAAACTTTCCAGGCGGATGAACTTTGCTCTGAAGGCATATTCGATTCTTATAGCAGGACGGACTTTTCCTTTGCTTTTTGATAATGGTTGTAGCATGGCTTCCGTTCATAAGAGTCCCTGAATGTAAAATTCTTCAAAGAAAGTTAGTGACTCTTAACGAAATTGTTATTTACCAAAATAGATTAATTCGTTTAGATATTTTTCTCTAACATTTAGTGTTTTCGGCTTATTATAGGGATTTTAGGCCGGATTTAGGGCTTTTTGACCATCTTTAGGGCTTTTGGCCGATTTCAGGGTTTTCGGCCGATTTTAGGGTTTTTCCGCTGACAATAATAAAGGGCATTTGAATGATTTAAGGCCTCTGGTCAAATTTATAGTTTTTCCGTAAACTCTAGGCTTTAAGACTGATTCTAGGGTTTTCGGCTTATTATAGGGTTTGAGGGCAGCTTTATGGTTTTTCTGATCAACTTTTAGCCAATTTAAGGGTTTTCGGCAGATTTCAGGGTTTTTCCGCTGGCTACAGTATAGGGTATTTGGACGATTTAAGGGGCTCCGGGTCAATTTTATGGTTTTTTTTGTAAACTCTGGGCTTTTAGAGTTATTTTAGGGTTTTCATCTTATTATAGGGTTTTAAGCCGGCTTTAGGGCTTTCTGATAATTAGGGCATTTGGCAGATTATAGCATTTTCGGCTGATTTCAGTGTTTTCGGCCGATTTCAGTGTTTTCGGCCGATTTCAGGGTTTTCTCGTTGACTATAATATACGGTATCTGGACGATTTAAGGGCTTTGGGTCAATTTTATGGTTATTCTGTAGACTCTAGGCTTTTAGACTGGATTTAGGGTTTTCGGCTTATTATGGGTTTTATGCCAGCTTTAAAGCTTTCGGATTAACTTTTGGGGTTTTTGACGATTTCAGGGTTTTTGGCTGATTTCAGGATTTTTAGCCGATTTAAGGGTTTTCGGCTAATTTCAGAGTTTTTCCGATCTCTATAGTATATGGTATTTGGATGATTTAAGGGCTCTGGGTCAATTTTAGAGTTTTTCTGTAGACTCTATAGGCTTTTAGATTGATTTTAGGGTTTTCGGCTTATTATAGGGTTTTAGGCCAGCTTTATGGCTTTCTGATCAACTTTTGGGCTTCTGGCCGATTTCAGGGTTTTTCCGATGTTTATATTATAGGGTATTTGGTCAATTTAAGGGATCTGGGTCAATTTTATTGTTTTTCTATAGACTCTAATGGCTTTTAGATTGATTTTAGTGTTTTCGGCTTATTATAGGGATTTTAGGCCGGCTTTAGGGCTTTTTGATCAACTTTAGGGCTTTTGACCGATTTTAGGGTTTTCGGCCGATTTTGGGGTTTTTCGGCTGACAATAATAAAGGGCATTTGAATGATTTAAGGCCTCTGGTCAAATTTATAGTTTTTTCGTAGACTCTAGGGTTTAAGACTGATTCTAGGGTTTTCGGCTTATAATAGGGTTTGAGGGCGGCTTTATGGTTTTTCTGATCAACTTTTTGCCAATTTCAGGGTTTTCGGCAGATTTCAGGGTTTTTCCGCTGACTACAGTATAGGGTATTTGGACGATTTAAGGGCTCTGGGTCAATTTTATGGTTTTTCTGTAAACTCTAGGCTTTTAGACTGATTTTAGGGTTTTCATCTTATTATAGGGTTTTAGGCCGTCTTTAGGGCTTTCTGATCAACTTTAGGGCATTTGGCAGATTACAGCATTTTCGGCTGATTTCAGGGTTTTCGACCGATTTCAGATTTTTTCCGCTGACTATAGTATATGTTATTTGGACGATTTAAGGGCACTGTGTCAATTATTTGGTTTTTCTGTAGACTCTACGCTTTTAGACTTATTTTAGGGTTTTTGGCTTAATATAGGCTTTCTAATCAACTTTAGGGTTCTCGGCCGATTTCAGGGATGTTCCGATGTAAGGGCTCTGGTTCAATTTTATTGTTTTTCTGTAGACTCTAGGATTTTAGACTGATTTTGGGGATTTTGGCTTATTATAGGGATTTAGGCTGGTTTTATGGCTTTTGGATCAACATTAGGGCTTTTAGGTGATTTCAATGTTTTCGGCCGATTTCAGGGTTTTTTCGTTGAGTATAGTATAGGATATCTGGACGATTTAAGGGCTCTGGGTCAATTTTATGGTTATTCGGTAGACTCTAATGGATTTTTGATTGATTTTAGTGTTTTCGGCTTATTATGGGGTTTTAGGCCAGCTTTAAAGCTTTCGGATTAACTTTTGGGGTTTTTGCCGATTTCAGGGTTTTTTGCCGATTTAAGGGTTTTCGGCTGATTTCAGAGTTTTTCCACTCACTATAGTATATGGTATTTGGACGATTTAAGGGCTCTAGCTCAATTTTATAGTTTTTCTTAGACTCTATAGGCTTTTAGACTGATTTAGGGTTTTCGGCTTACTATAGGGTTTTAGGCCTACTTTATGGCATTCTGATCAATTTTTGGGCTGCTGGCCGATTTCAGGGTTTTTTCAATTTTTACAGTATAGGTTATTTGGTCAATTTAAGGGATCTGGGACAATTTTATTGTTTTTCTGTAGACTCTAATGGCTTTTAGATTGATTTTAGTGTTTTCGGCTTATTATATGGATTTTAGGCCGGCATTAGGGCTTTTTGATCAACTTTAGGGCTTTTGGCCGAATTTTGGGTTTTCAGCCGATTTTTTGGTTATTCCGCTGACAATAATAAAGGGCATTTGAATGATTTAAGGCCTCTGGTCAAATTTATAGTTTTTCCGTAGACTCTAAGCTTTAAGACTGATTCTAGGGTTTTCGGCTTATTATAGGGTTTGAGGGCGGCTTTATGGCTTTCTGATCAATTTTTGGGTTGCTTGCCGATTTCAGGTTTTTTCCGATGTTTACATTATAGGGTATTTGGTCAATTTAAGGGATCTGGGACAATTTTATTGTTTTTCTGTAGACTCTAATTGCTTTTAGTGTTTTCGGCTTATTATAGGGATTTTAGGCCGTCTTTAGGGCTTTTTGAACAACTTTAGGGCTTTTGGCCGATTTCAGGGTTTTCAGCCGATTTTAGGGTTTTTCCCCTGACAATAATAAAAGGCATTTGAATGATTTAAGGCCTCTGGTCTAATTTATAGTTTTTCCGTAGACTCTAAGCTTTAAGACTGATTCTAGGGTTTTAGGCTTATTATAGGGTTTGAGGGCGGCTTTATGGTTTTTTTGATCAACTTTTAGCCAATTTCAGGGTTTTCGGCAGATTTCAAGGTTTTTCCGCTGACTACAGTATAGGGTATTTGGACGATTTAAGGGCTCCGGGTCAATATTATGGTTTTTCTGTAAACTCTAGGCTTTTACACTGATTTTAGTGTTTTCGTCTTATTATAGGGCTTTAGGCCGGCTTTAGGTCTTTCTGATAAACTTTAGGGCATTTGGCAGATTACAGCATTTTCGGCAGATTTCAGGGTTTTCGTCCGATTTCAGTTTTTTTCCGCTGACTATAGTATATGTTATTTGGACGATTTAAGGGCCCTGTGTCAATTTTTGGGTTTTTCTGTAGACTCTACGCTTTTAGACTTGTTTTAGGGTTTTCGGCTTATTATAGGGATTTTAGGCCGGCTTTAGGGCTTTTTGATCAACTTTAGGGCTTTTGGCCGTTTTACGGGTTCTCGGCCGATTTTAGGGTTTGAGGGCGGCTTCATGGTTTTTCTGATCAGCTTTTAGCCAATTTCACGGCTTTTGGCGGATTTCAAGGTTTTTCCGCTGACTACAGTATAGGGTATTTGGACGATTTAAGGGCTCCGGGTCAATTTTATGGTTTTTCTGTAAACTCTAGGCTTTTAGATTGATTTAAGGGTTTTCGTCTTATTATAGGGTTTTAGGCCGGCTTTAGGGCTTTCTTATCAACTTTACGGCAGTTGGCAGATTACAGTATTTTTGGCTGATTTCAGGGTTTTCGGCCGATTTCAGATTTTTTCCGCAGGCTATTGTATATATTATTTGGACGATTTAAGGGCTCTGTGTCAATTTTTTGGATTTTCTTTAGAATCTACGCTTTTAGACTTATTTTAGGGTTTTTGGCTTAATATAGGGTTTTAGGCCAGCTTTAGGGCTTTCTGATCAACTTTAGGGTTGTCGGCCGATTTCAGGGTTTTTCCGATGTAAGGGCTCTGGGTCAGTTTTATTGTTTTTCTATACACTCTAATGGCTTTTAGATTTATTTTAGTGTTTTCGGCTTATTATAGGGATTTTAGGCCGCTTTAGGGCTTTTTGAACAATTTTTGGGCTTCTGGCCGATTTTAGGGTTTTTCCGTTGTTTATAGTATAGGGTATTTGGTCAATTTAAGGGATCTGGGTCAATTTTATTGTTTTTCTGTACAATCTAATGGCTTTTAGATTGATTTTAGTGTTTTCGGCTTATGATAGGGATTTTAGGATGGCTTTAGGGCTTGTTGATAAACTTTAGGGCTTTCGGCCGATTTTAGGGTTTTTCCGATGACAATAATAAATGGCATTTGAATGATTTAAGGCCTCTGGTCAAATTTATAGTTTTTCCTTAGACTCCAGGCTTTAAGACTGATTCTAGGGTTTTCGGCTTATTATAGGGTTTGAGGGCGGCTTTATGGTTCCACTGACTACTGTATAGTGTATTTGGACAATTTAAGGGCTCCGGGTCAATTTTATGGTTTTTCTGTAAACTCTAGGCTTTTAGACTGATTTAAGGGTTTTCGTCTTATTATAGGTTTTAGGCCGGCTTTAGGGATTTCTGATCAACTTTAGGGCATTTGGCAGATTACAGCATTTTCGGGGTTTTCGGCCGATTTCAGATTTTTTCAGTTGACTATATAGTATAAGTTATTTGGACGATTTAAGGGCCCTGTGTCAATTTTTGGGTTTTTCTGTAGACTCTACGCTTTTAGACTTATTTTAGGGTTTTTGGCTTAATATAGGGTTTTAGGTCAGCTTTAGGGCTTTCTGATCAACTTTAGGGTTCTCGACCAATTTCAGGGTTTTTCCGATGTAAGGGCTCTGGGTCAGTTTTATTGTTTTTCTGTAGACTGTAGGATTTTAGACTTATTTTAGCGATTTTGGCTTATTATAGGGATTTAGGCTGGTTTTATGGCTTTCGGATCAACATTAGGGCTTTTGGCTGATTTTAGTGTATTCGGCCGATTTCAGGGTTTTTTCGTTGATAGTATATGGTATCTGGACGATTGAAGGGCTCTGGGTCAATTTTATAGTTTTTCTGTAGACTCTATAGGCTTTTAGACTGTTTTTAGGGTTTTCGGCTAATTATAGGGTTTTAGACCAGATTTACGGCTTTCTGATCAATTTTTGGGCTTCTGGTCGATTTCAGGGTTTTTCCGATGTTTATCATATAGGGTATTTGGTCAATTTAAGGGATCTGGGTCAATTTTATTGTTTTTCAGTAGATTCTAATGGCTTTTAGATTGATTTTAGTGTTTTCGGATAGGGATTTTAGGCCGGCTTTAGGGCTTTTTGATCAACTTTAGGGCTTTTGGCCGATTTCAGGGTTTTCGGCCGATTTTAGGGTTTTTCCGCTGACAATAATAAAGGGCATTTGAATGATTTAAGGCCTCTAGTCAAATTTATAGATTTTCCGTATACTCTAGGCTTTAAGACTGATTCTATGGTTTTCGGCTTATTATAGGGTTTATGGGCGGCTTTATGGTTCTGCAAACTACTGTATAGGGTATTTGGACGATTTAAGGGCTCCGGGTCAATTTTATGGTTTTTCTGTAAACACTAGGCTTTTAGACTGATTTTAGGGTTTTTTTCGTCTTATTATAGGATTTTCGGCCGGCTTTAGGGCTTTCTGATCAACTTTAGGGCATTTGGCAGATTATAGCATTTTCGGCTGATTTCAGGGTTTTCGGCCGATTTCAGATTTTTTCCGCTGACTATAGTATATGTTATTTGGACGATTTAAGGGCTCCGGGTCAATTTTATGGTTTTTCTGTAAACTCTAAGCTTTTAGACTGATTTTAGGGTTTTTCGTCTTATTATAGGGTTTTCGGCCGGCTTTAGGGCTTTCTGATCAACTTTAGGGCATTTGGCAGATTATAGCATTTTCGGCTGATTTCAGGGTTTTCGGCCGATTTCAGATTTTTTCCGCTGACTATAGTATATGTTATTTGGACGATTTAAGGGCTCTGTGTCAATTTTTTGGTTTTTCTGTAGACTCTACGCTTTTAGACTTATTTTAGGGTTTTTGGCTTCATATAGGGTTTTAGGCCAGCTTTAGGGCTTTCTGATCAACTTTAGGGTTCTCGGCCGATGTCAGGGTTTTTCCGATGTAAGGGCTCTGGGTCAGTTTTATTGTTTTTCTGTAGACTCTAGGATTTTAGACTAATTTTAGGGATTTTAACTTATTATAGGGATTTAGGCTGGTTTTATGGCTTTCGGATCAACATTAGGGCTTTTGGCTGATTTCAGTGTTTTCGGCCGATTTGACGTTTTTTTCGTTGACTATAGTATAGGGTATCTGGAAAATTTAAGGGCTCTGGGTCAATTTTATGGTTATTCTCTAGACACTAGGCTTTTAGACTAAATTTAGGGTTTTCGGCTTATTATGGGGTTTTAGGCCAGCTTTAAAGCTTTCGGATGAACATTTGGGGTTTTTGCCGATTTCAGGGTTTTTGGCCGATTTAAGGGTTTTTCGGCTGATTTCAGAGTTTGTCCGCTCACTATAGTATATGGTATTTGGACGATTTAAGGGCTCTGGGTCAATTTTATAGTTTTTCTGTAGACTCTGTAGGCTTTTAGACTGCTTTTAGATTGATTTTAGGGTTTTCGGCTTATTATTGGGTTTTATGTTAGCTTTATGGCTTTCTGAACAATTTTTGGGCTTCTGGCTGATTTCAGAGTTTTTCCGATGTTTATCATATAGGGTATTTGGTCAATTTAAGGGATCTGGGTCAATTTTATTGTTTTTCTGTAGACTCTAATGGCTTTTAGATTGATTTTAGTGTTTTCGGCTTATTATAGGTATTTTAGGTCGGCTTTAGGGCTTTTAGATCAACTTTAGGGCTTTTGGCCGATTTCAGGGTTTTCGGCCGATTTTAGGGTTTTTCCGCTAACAATAATATAGGGCATTTGAATGATTTAAGGCCTCTGGTCAAATTTATAGTTTTTCCGTAGACTCTAGGCTTTAAGACTGATTCTAGGGTTTTCGGCTTATTATAGGTTTTGAGGGCGGCTTTATGGTTTTTTTGATCAACTTTTAGCCAATATAAGGGTTTTCGGCATATTTCAGGGTTTTACCGCAGACTACAGTATAGGGTATTTGGACGATTTAAGGGCTCCAGGTCAATATTATGGTTTTTCTGTAAACTCTAGGCTTTTAGACTGATTTTAGGGTTTTTCGTCGTATTATAGGGTTTTAGGCCGGCTTTAGGGCTTTCTGATCAACTTTAGGGCATTTGGCAGATTACAGCATTTTTGGCTGATCTCAGGGTTTTCGGCCGATTTTAGATTTTTTCCGCTAACTATAGTATATGTTATTTGGACGATTTAAGGGCCCTATGTCAATTTTTGGGTTTTTCTGTAGACTCTACGCTTTTAGACTTATTTTAGGGTTTTTGGCTTAATTTAGGGTTCTCGGCCGATTTCAGGGTTTTTCCGATGTAAGGGCTCTGGGCTCTGGGTCAGTTTTATTGTTTTTCTGTAGAATCTAGGATTTTAGACTGATTTTAGGGATTTTGGCTTATTAAAGGGATTTAGGCTGGTTTTATGGCTTTCGGATCAACATTAGGGCTTTTAGCTGATTTCAGTGTTTTCGGCCGATTTCAGGGTTTTTTCGTTGACTATAGTATAGGGTATTTGGACGATTTAAGGGCTCTGGGTCAATTTTATCGTTATTCTGTAGAGAAGGCTTTTAGACTGGATTTAGGGTTTTCGGCTTGTTATGGAGTTTTTGGCCAGCTTTAAAGCATTCGGATTAACTTTTGGGGTTTTTGGCCGATTTTAGGGTTTTCGCTTGATTTCAGAGTTTGTCCGCTCACTATAGTATATGGTATTTGGACGATTTAAGGGCTCTGGGTCAATTTTATAGTTTTTCTGTAGACTCTATAGGCTTTAGACTGATTTTTAGGGATTTTGGCTTATTATAGGGTTTTATGTTAGCTTTATGGCTTTCTGATCAATTTTTGGGCTTCTGACCGATTTCAGGGTTTTTCGATGTCTATCGTATAGGGTATTTGGTCAATTTAAGGGATCTGGGTAAATTTTATTGTTTTTCTGTAGACTCTAATGGCTTTTAGATTGATTTTATTGTTTTCGGCTTATTATAGGGATTTCAGGCCGGCTTTAGGGCTTTCTGATCAACTTTAGGGCATTTGGCAGATAACAGCATTTTCGGCTGATTTCAGGGTTTTCGGCCGATTTCAGATTTTTTCCGCTGACTATAGTATATGTTATTTGGACGATTTAAGGGCTCTGTGTCAATTTTTGGGTTTTTCTGTAGACTCTACGCTTTTAGGCTTATTTTAGGGTTTTTGGCTTAATATAGGGTTTTAGGCCAGCTTTAGGGCTTTCTGATCAACTTTAGGGTTCTCGGCCGATTTCTTGGTTTTTCCGGTGTAAGGGCTCTGGGTCAGTTTTATTGTTTTTCTGTAGACTCTAGGATTTTAGACTGATTTTAGGGATTTTGGCTTATTATAGGGATTTAGGCTGGTTTTATGGCTTTCGGATCAACATTAGGGCTTTTGGCTGATTTCAGTGTTTTCGGCTGATTTCAGGGTTTTTTCGTTGACTATAGTATAGGGTATTTGGACGATTTAAGGGCTCTGGGTCAATTTTATGGTTATTCTGTAGACTCTAGGCTTTTAGACTGGATTTAGGGTTTTTACCTTATTATCGGGTTTTAGGCCAGCTTTAAAGCTTTCGGATTAACAGTTGGGGTTTTTGCCGATTTTAGGGTTTTTGGCCGATTTAAGGTTTTTCGGCTGATTTCAGAGTTTGTCCTCTCACTATAGTATATGGTATTTTGACGATTTAAGGGCTCTGGGTCAATTTTATAGTTTTTCTGTAGACTCTATAGGCTTTTAGACTGATTTTTGGGTTTTCAGCTTATTATAGGGTTTTATGCCAGCTTTATGGCTTTCTGATCAATTTTTTGGTTTCTAGCAATTTCAGGGTTTTTCCGAATTTTATTGTTTTTATGTACACTCAAATGGCTTTTAGATTGATTTTAGTGTTTTCGGCTTATTATAGGGATTTTAGGCCGGCTTTAGGGCTTTTTGATCAACTTTAGGGCTTTTGGACGATTTAAGGGCTCTGTGTCAATTTTTTGGTTTTTCTGTAGACTCTACGCTTTTAGACTTATTTTAGGGTTTTTGGCTTAATATAGGGATTTAGGCCAGCTTTAGGGCTTTCTGATCAACTTTAGGGTTCTCGGCCGATTTCAGGGTTTTTCCGATGTAAGGGCTCTAGGTCAGTTTTATTGTTTTTCTGTAGACTCTAGGATTTTAGACTGATTTTAGGGTTTTTGGCTTATTATAGCGATTTAGGCTGGTTTTATGGCTTTCGGATCAACATTAGGGCTTTTGGCTGATTTCAGTGTTTTCGGCCGATTTCAGGGTTTTTTCGTATAGGGTATTTGTTCAGTTTAAGGGATCTGGGTCAATTTTATTGTTTTTCTGTAGACTCTAATGGCTTTTAGATTGATTTTAGTGTTTTCGGCTTATTATAGGGATTTCAGGCCGGCTTTAGGGCTTTCTGATCAACTTTAGGGCATTTGGCAGATAACAGCATTTTCGGCTGATTTCAGGGTTTTCGGCCGATTTCAGATTTTTTCCGCTGACTATAGTATATGTTATTTGGACGATTTAAGGGCTCTGTGTCAATTTTTTGGATTTTCTGTAGACTCTATGCTTTTAGACTTATTTTAGGGTTTTTGGCTTAATATAGGGTTTTAGGCTAGCTTTAGGGCTTTCTGATCAACTTTAGGGTTCTCGGCCGATTTCTTGGTTTTTCCGATGTAAGGGCTCTGGGTCAATTTTATTGTTTTTCTGTAGACTCTAGGATTTTAGACTGATTTTAGGGATTTAGGCTTATTATAGGGATTTAGGCTGGTTTTATGGCTTTTCGCTGATTTCAGTGTTTTCGGCTGATTTCAGGGTTTTCTAGTTGACTATAGTATAGGGTATTTGGACGATTTAAGGGCTCTGGGTCAATTTTATGGTTATTCTGTAGACTCTAGGCTTTTAGACTGGATTTAGGGTTTTTGGCTTATTATCGGGTTTTAGGCCAGCTTTCGGATTAACAGTTGATGTTTTTGCCGATTTCAGGGTTTTTGGCCGATTTAAGGTTTTTCGGCTGATTTCAGAGTTTGTCCTCTCACTATAGTATATTGTATTTTGACGATTTAAGGGCTCTGGGTCAATTTTATAGTTTTTCTGTAGACTCTATAGGCTTTTAGACTGATTTTTGGGTTTTCAGCTTATTATAGGGTTTTATGCCAGCTTTATGGCTTTCTGATCAATTTTTTGGCTTCTAGCAGTTTCAGGGTTTTTCCGAATTTTATTGTTTTTCTGCACACTCAAATGGCTTTTAGATTGATTTTAGTGTTTTCGGCTTATTATAGGGATTTTAGGCCGGCTTTAGGGCTTTTTGATCAACTTTAGGGCTTTTGGACGATTTAAGGGCTCTGTGTCAATTTTTAGGTTTTTCTGTAGACTCTACGCTTTTAGACTTATTTTAGGGTTTTTGGCTTAATATAGGGTTTTAGGCCGGCTTTAGGGCTTTCTGATCAACTTTAGGGTTCTCGGCCGATTTCAGGGTTTTTCCGATGTAAGGGCTCTGGGTCAGTTTTATTGTTTTTCTGTAGACTCTAGGATTTTAGACTGATTTTAGGGTTTTTGGCATATTATAGCGATTTAGGCTGGTTTTATGGCTTTCGGATCAACATTAGGGCTTTTGGCTGATTTCAGTGTTTTCGGCCGATTTCAGGGTTTTTTCGTTGACTATAGTGATGACTAGATTTTATATGATAATTTTAGGGTCTTTTTAGTCTTTTTATTTTATTATTTTTGTGTCTCATATAGGTTTTTTATTCTTTTTATTTAGATTTTAAATTTATTTTGCATTTTGCATATAGATTAGCTTTTATTTGGTTTTTAAACTTTATTTTATACTTTTAAGAATTTTTATAGTTATTTTTATATTTTAGGTAAGCTGGTAGAAGTTACCATTTTTGTCCAGGGACCAAACTGTAAATTTCAGGAAAGAAAGGGCCAAAGTATGAAAGTTCAAGAGTTGGCGGCTAAAAGTGAAGTTTAAGGAAAACAAAGGGCCAGAATTGAAGTGCTAACAAAGAGAGGACCAAAAGTGTAAAGATTGAATATGAAGCATCATTTCTATTTTGCACATGTGAAAAAGGATGAGTGGAAAATTGATGGTAGTGGGAAGGAGTTTTCAAAAGTTAATTGGTGACCAATGAAGGCCAAAATGGCCATCAACTCCTCCACCATTGAAATTTTTGCTATAAATAGGAGTGCTCATCCTTTGTAAAAGACACACCTATTCAGAATACAACAAGTATTCTTCTTTCCTCCTTAAGAGCATTGTTCCTAGGAATTGTGGGAAGCCAAACTTGAGCTCCTATCC
The DNA here is from genome assembly GCA_030819835.1 of Acmispon strigosus. Taxonomy (NCBI): domain Eukaryota; kingdom Viridiplantae; phylum Streptophyta; class Magnoliopsida; order Fabales; family Fabaceae; genus Acmispon; species Acmispon strigosus. The sequence goes on along the minus strand of JAUAMA010000004.1, from coordinate 17,069,200 downwards.
AGGGTAATTCGATGCCTCTTTTAGCCATGCTTGGCTAATTCTTTTAAGTATCTTGGGTTGTTTTAATTTATATTTTATGTCTTACTTTTTCTTCTATATTTCTGAATAATATTTCCAATTCATGTTTTATTTCCTTGTTCTTCATTTCCTCTTAATGCGCATAAGAGTTCTTGCTTATTACTTATAATAATGGAAATTGGTAAGTAGTAAGGGTAATAGGATTTAAAAAAGGCTATATGTATATATCACTAAGGAATTAGGATAGACGTAGCTTTATGTTGGCCCGAACTTCATCTTCATCTTCTTCTTTAGTTAACTAAATTGCAAGGAATTGAATTTAGTAATTAGGAAGAAAGTTCTACATTTGTAAGGAATTAACTTGTAGAAATACTAGGTTATAGCATCATGAACTTGGTTCTAGAATTCATAAATTAAGTAAGAGTTTGCTAGCATATTTTATAAACTATGTAATCCAACCCAAGTGCTTAAATCTCATTATCTTTTCTCTTCTCTTTTATTTTATGCTATTTTATTTTCTAGTTCTAAAAACAAAACAACAACATATATCTTTTTATTTTCTGCAAAAGGCTCTAAATAATTTAATAGAAAAGACACCTATCCCTTGGGTACGATATCTTTTATATTACGCGATAACCATCCGTGCACTTGCGGATTTGGCTATCATATAGTATAGGGTATCGGGACGATTTAAGGGCTCTAGGTTAATTTTATGGTTATTTTGTAGACTCTAGGCTTTTAGAGTGGATTTTAGGGTTTTCGGCTTATTATGGGATTTAGGCCAGCTTTAAAGCTTTCGGATTAACTTTTGGGGTTTTTGCCGATTTCAGGGTTTTTGGCCGATTTAAGGATTTTCGGCTGATTTCAGAATTTTTCCGCTCACTATAGTATACGGTATTTGGACGATTTAAGGGCTCTGGGTCAATTTTTTAGTTTTTATGTAGACTCTATAGGCTTTTAGACTGATTTTAGGGTTTTCGGCTTATTATAGGGTTTTAGGCCAGCTTTATGGCTTTCCAATCAATTTTTGGGCTTCTGGCCGATTTCAGGGTTATTCCGATGTTTAGAGTATAGGGTATTTGGTCAATTTAATGGATCTGGGTCAATTTTATTGTTTTTCGGTAGACTCTAATGGCTTTTAGACTGATTTTAGTGTTTTTGGCTTATTATAGGGATTTTAGGCCAGCTTTAGGGCTTTTTGATCAACTTTAGGGCTTTTGGCCGATTTCAGGGTTTTCGGTCGATTTTAGGGTTTTTCCGCTGACAATAATAAAGGGCATTTGAACGATTTAAGGCCTTTGGTCAAATTTATAGTTTTTCCGTAGACTCTAGGCTTTAAGACTGATTCTAGGGTTTTCGGCTTATTATAGGGTTTATGGACGGCTTTCTGGTTTTTCTAATCAACTTTTAGCCAATTTCATGGTTTTCGGCAGATTTCAGGGTTTTTCCGCTGATTACAGTATAGGGTATTTGGACGATTTAAGGGCTCCGGGTCAATTTTATGATTTTTCTGTAAACTCTAGGCTTTTAGACTGATTTTAGGGTTTTCGTCTTATTATAGGGTTTTAGGCCGGCTTTAGGGCTTTCTGATCAACTTTAGGGCATTTGGCAGATTTCAGATATTTTCGGCTGATTACAGTATATGTTATTTGGACGATTTAAGGGCTCTGTGTCAATTTTTTGGTTTTTCTGTAGACTCTACGCTTTTAGACTTATTTTAGGGTTTTTGGCTTAATATACGGTTTTAGGCAAGCTTTAGGGCTTTCTGATCAACTTTAGGGTTCTCGGCCGATTTTAGGGTTTTTCCGATGTAAGGGCTCTGGGTCAGTTTTATTGTTTTTCTGTAGACTCTAGGATTTCAAACTGATTTTAGGGATTTTGGCTTATTATAGCGATTTAGGCTGGTTTTATGGCTTTCGGATCAACATTAGGGCTTTTGGTTGATTTCAGTGTTTTTGGCCGATTTCGGGTTTTTTCGTTGACTATAGTGATGACTGTATTTTATATGATAATTTTAGGGTCTTTTTAGTCTTTTTATTTTATTATTTTTGAGTCTCATATAGGTTTTTTATTCTTTATATTTATTTTACATTTTGCATATAGATTAGCTTTTATTTGGTTTTTAAATTTTATTTTATATATTTAGGAATTTTTATAGTTATTTTTATATTTTAGGAAAACTGGTAGACGTTATCATTTTTGTCCAGGGACCAAACTGTAAATTTCAGGAAAGAAAGGGCCAAAGTATGAAAGTTCAAGAGTTGGGGGCTAAAAGTGAAGTTTAAGGAAAATAAAGAGCCAGAATTGAAGTGCTAACAAAGAGAGGACCAAAAGTGTAAAGATTGAATATGAAGCATCATTTCTATTTTGCACATGTGAAAAAGGATGAGTGGAGAATTGATGGTAGTGGGAAGGAGTTTTCAAAAGTTAATTGGTGGCCAATGAAGGCCATAATGGCCATTAACTCCTCCATCATTGAAATTTTTGCTATAAATAGGAATGCTCATCCTTTGTAAAAGACACACCTATTCAGAATACAACAAGTATTCTTCTTTCCTCCTTAAGAGCATTGTTCCTAGGAATTGTGGGAAGCCAAACTTGAGCTCCTATCCAGGGTAATTCGATGCCTCTTTTAGCCATGCTTGGCTAATTCTTTTAAGTATCTTGGGTTGTTTTAGTTTATATTTTATGTCTTAGTTTTTCTTCTACATTTTTGAATAATATTTCCAATTCATGTTTTATTTCCTTGTTCTTCATTTCCTCTTAATGCGCATAAGAGTTCTTGCTTATTACTTATAATAATGGAAATTGGTAAGTAGTAAGGGAAATAGGATTTTAAAAAGGCTATATGTATATATCACTAAGGAATTTGGATAGACGTAGCTTTATGTTGGTCTGAACTTCATCTTCATCTTCTTCTTTAGTTAACTAAATTGCAAGGAATTGAATTTAGTAATTAGGAAGAAAGTTCTACATTTGTAAGGAATTAACTTGTAGAAATACTAGGCTATTGCATCATGAACTTGGTCCTACAATTCAGAAATTAAGTAAGAGTTTGCTAGCATATTTTAAAAACTATGTAATCCAACCCAAGTGCTTAAATCTCATCATCTTTTCTCTTCTCTTTTATTTTATGCTATTTTATTTTCTAGTTCAAAAAACCAAACAACAACATATATCTTTTTATTTTCTGCACAAGGCTCTAAATAATTTAATAGAAAGATACCTATCCCTTGGGTACGATATCTTTTATACTACGCGATAACCATCATTGCCCTTGCGGATTTGGCTATCAAGTTTTTGGCGCTGTTGCCGGGGATAGGTTCTGTACAAGTTCTTTTTATTAATTTGTTTAGTGCTGTTTTTTTAATAAAAAAGAAAAAAAATAAAAAATATTATCTGTGATATGTACTGGTGCTGCTAATTTTGTTTGCTGAGTATTTTCAGGTATAGAAATGGTTGAAACATTCGAACAAAGGGAGGCAAAAATCCGGGCTGAACTTGAAAAGGAATATGAGAAGAAGAAGCAGGATGTCTTCACTCTAATTGACGAGTTTTACTCCAAATTAGATTGCAAGCGAAAAAATGGATTTTTGCCAAGTCCTGAGCAAGAATGTAAGGCCAGGGAGATTCTACAAGTAAAGATACAAGGCATTCTGAGGAGGCAGCCCGGGGATGAACAACAACCACCTGTTCGTGAAAGTGAACCCGTGGTTCAAAGAGAGGAGGTGAAAGAAACCTCCATTGTAGAATTTGTCTTTAAAGACAAATTGGAAATGGAGGAAGAAGAACCTCAAGGAACCTATGTTATAGGTTCAGAACAAAAAGGCAAAGAACAAGGAAGGAAAAGTTTACTTATTCCTTCCATTTTTAATTTGATTATTGTTGCCTTGTTGGCTGAAAATTCATTGGGCACCATGATGTATTTGTGCCAAAATTTGCATGATTTGCGGGGTCTAATGAATTTTGTAATAGACCCCGGTTAAAAAGTGATTAGTGAAAAGTCTACCAAAGACTATAACATTGGGCTTCTTGGGAGGCAACCCAACTGTTTCTATTGCTTTTGTTTTGTTTTGTTTTGCTGAATAAATTGTTGCAGGCACCCCAACGCTCAAGCGTTGGAGGCTCAACACTCATGCGTTGAGCCCCTGCCAAAGCTGCCCAGGATTTCATAAATCCAACGCGCAAGCGTTGGAGGGGCCAACGCTCAAGCGTTGGGCCCCTGGAATCCAATTTTTTATTTTAATTCCAGCGCCCAAGCGTTGGCAAACCCAACGCTCAAGCGCTGGAGCTCGGGCAATTCTCTGTTTTTATTTTGTTTTCTGTTTTCTTTGTTTTTAAATAAATTTTTCTTTTGTCCACCATTTCTTGAAAAGTTTTTTATTCTTTGAGTTTTCCCTTGCTTCTATAATGGTTTTGATCTTTGGGAACTCAAGAATTCTTGTTTTAAGGTGGACACAATTTTCAACCCTTGTTCTTAAGTATACTGTTTTGGGAACTAACAAGTCATGCAAACTTCTGCTTGTAAGACTTAGTTTGTTGAATTTTGCAGGATAGGCACCAGAGAGGAAGATCCCTCTTGAACTTGGAGTGTTCAAAGTTGAAGTTGCAATGAGGTTTCCTGGACAGTTTGTAAAAAAAAAATATATATTTTACCAGCTTTTAGTTTTTATTTTTAGATAGGTTTATTGTTTTTATCTTTTAATTTTTAGTTTTTCTTTTTCATAGCTTTTTATTTTTAGTTTTAGTTTTTATTTTTTCTTTTAGTGTTTTTAAACTGCATGGTTGAGTGTCTTTATCCAGTCTGAATGCTACTATTGCTCTGTGAATGTTTTATCTGATTGAACTGCTTTTGAAAATGATGCTATGTTTGATGCGGTTAGGATTGCATGCTGTTAGAAATGATTTGAACATCTTGATTGTTTGGTTGTTGGAAAAGTTTTTATGAGTTCTAAAAAGGGTACCACTTACCCTATGTTTTTCTGAGAGCTGAGGACTCTGAATGCATGATTGTAAGATTTTTCTGCCTTGTGTTGCATGTTGATTGGGATTTTTTATACTTTGTAAGTTGAGAAGAGATTATAGGCATTTTTGAAAACTCAGATTCTTGCTTGAAATTTGATATCCACTAGTAGCCCCTTTTTGAGCCTTAAAAGAGTCATTCTTTGGATCCTACTTTGTGTGATATTTTAAGTTGTTAGTGTGAGTCATAAGCTGAAACTGCTAGAGCTATGTATGTTGGGTTTCTCTCTAATAAAAAAAAAGAAAAATAAAATAAGGTATGTGCCTTATGAAAAAGGAAAGAAAAAAATAATGAAGTGGTGGGGTGAGAAAGAGTATGAGGGGAGTAAAATTCAATTCATTCATCCCATACATTCCACTACTTCGTTCAAAAAAAAGAGGGAAAAAATTTGAGAGAACCTATGTGTTGAAGTTTGATAAAGCTCTTAGTCAAAAATTACTTAACAACAGATTCTGAGTCAAGCCAATAGAGTTGCCAAGTTCTTGAAATCCACACCTTGAATTGTTCAACCCTTTGGCCAAGTTACAACCTTCAAAAATCTCTTCAAAATTACTTAGTTACATGGTTTCAGTTTTGATTTGAATGATAGGCAGAATTATCACGCTTTCTTGTTTTTCATGAGAATATCTTTTTGTGAGCTTAATTTGATGAACTCAACATGTTAAAAGTGCCAAGCCTAACTTTCTTGATTAATATATGTGGAACATGCATGTCTTTCCAAATCCGTCGTGCTTGATGAGTGGATTTTATATGATGTTTTTAGGCTATTTTTAGTCTTTTTATTTTATTATTTTTGAGTCTCATGTAGTTTTTTTATTGTTTTTATGTAGATTTTATATTTATTTTGCATTTTGCATGTAGATTAGATTTTATTAGATTTTCTAGCTTTATTTTATATTTTTAGGAATTTTTCTAGTTATTTTATATTTTTTAGAAAAAGCTGGTTTAGTTATCATTTTTGTCCAGGGATCAATATGTAAAGTTTCAGGAAGTCAGGGACCAAATTGTAAAAGTTCAAGAGTGGAGGACTTAGAGTGGAGATTGAGAGAATATGAGGGCTTGAATTGAAGTGCTAACCAAGGGAGGACCAAAGTGAAAAAGAAGAATATGAAGAATCACTCTCCAATTTAGCACATGGAAAAAATGTTTAAGGAATTGATGTTAGTGGAGGAAGGGTTTCAGAATTGATCAAGGCTGGTTAGTGGCTTTTTATGGCCATCAAAACCCACTACCATGAATGAAGAAGGAAGGAAAAGCTTGAAGATGAAGAAGCAGCGTCCCAGCGCTCAAGCGTTGGGATCCCAGCGCTCCAGCGCTGGGATTCTGACTAGATGATGAGTCAGATGTTGACCCAGCGCCCAAGCGTTGGAAAGCCAGCGCTCAAGCGCTGGGCCTCGGACAGAAAGTGGATTTTTAATGCATCCTAGCGCCCATGCGTTGGGAATGCCAGCGCTCAAGCGCTGGAGGCTGGAATTTTACTATAAATAGGACCCTTTTCTTCACTTGTAAGACACACCTTCATAGAATACAACAAGTATTCTCTCTTTCTCCCTCAAAGATCATTGTTCCTAGGACTTGTGGGAAGCCATACTTGAGCTCCTATCCAGGGTAATTCAATGAATCTTTTAGCCATGCTTGGCTAATTCTTCTTTTAAGTTTTTGGGTTGTTTTAATTTATAATTCATGTTCTAGTTTTCTTTTACATTTCTGAATAATATCTTATGTTCATGTTTTATTTCTTTGTTCTTCATTAATCTTTATGCGCAAAAGATTTCATGCTTTCTACTTATTCATAAGGCCATTTGGTAAGTAGTAAGGGAAATAGGAAATAAAAAAAGTTATATGTTTGCATTTCTTAAGGCTATAAGGATGTACGTAATTTTGTGTTGGCTCAGATTCTTGCTTCATCTTCTTCTCTAATTAACTAATAACCAAGGCTATGGAGTTAGTAATTAGGTAAGGAAGTTCTACATTTCTTAAGGCTATTAGGGTGTAGAAACTTAGGCTATAGCACCATGAATTTGAATTTAAAGTTCAGAAATTTAGTAAGAGTTTTCTAGTATGTTTTATAAATTATGTAAATCAACCCAAGAGCTTAAATTCTCTCATCTTATTTGCTTTATTATTTTTATGCTATTACTCTCTTCTTGTCATAAACCAAACATCAACCATATCATTTTATTTTCTTTGCACAAGTACTAAATTATATAAACATAAGAACACCTATCCCTTGGGTTCGATAATCTTTTATATTACGCGATAGTTTAATCGTACACTTGCGATTTCATTATCAGTGCTTTCTTGAATATTATCATCTTCTTTGGATAAAACTTTCTCTAAACTCAGGGACGAGTTTCTCTTTAAGTTTTATCGCTTGAGGACAAGCTGTCGTTGGGTATAGTGGTGTGATGACTGGATTTTATATGATAATTTTAGGGTCTTTTTAGTCTTTTTATTTTATTATTTTTGAGTCTCATATAGATTTTTTATTCTTTTTATTTAGATTTTATATTTATTTTTCATTTTGCATATAGATTAGCTTTTATTTGGTTTTTAAACTTTATTTTATATTTTTAGGAATTTTTATAGTTATTTTTATATTTTAGGAAAGCTGGTAGAAGTTATCATTTTTGTCCAGGGACCAAACTGTAAATTTCAGGAAAGAAAGGGCCAAAGTATGAAAGTTCAAGAGTTGGGGGCTAAAAGTGAAGTTTAAGGAAAATAAAGGGCCAGAATCGAAGTGCTAACAAAGAGAGGACCAAAAGTGTAAAGATTGAATATGAAGCATCATTTCTATTTTGCACATGTGAAAAAGGATGAGTGGAGAATTGATGGTAGTGGGAAGGAGTTTTCAAAAGTTAATTGGTGGCCAATGAAGGCCATAATGGCCATCAACTCCTCCACCATTGAAATTTTTGCTATAAATAGGAGTGCTCATCCTTTGTAAAAGACACACCTATTCAGAATACAACAAGTATTCTTCTTTCCTCCTTAAGAGCATTGTTCCTAGGAATTGTGGGAAGCCAAACTTGAGCTCCTATCCAAGGTAATTCGATGCCTCTTTTAGCCATGCTTGGCTAACTCTTTTAAGTATCTTGGGTTGTTTTAGTTTATATTTTATGTCTTAGTTTTTCTTCTACATTTTTGAATAATATTTCCAATTCATGTTTTATTTCCTTGTTCTTCATTTCCTCTTAATGCGCATAAGAGTTCTTGCTTATTACTTATAACAATGGAAATTGGTAAGTAGTAAGGGAAATAGGATTTAAGAAGGGCTATATGTATATATCACTAAGGAATTAGGATAGACGTAACTAAATTGCAAGGAATTGAATTTAGTAATTAGGAAGAAAGTTCTACATTTGTAAGGAATTAACTTGTAGAAATACTAGGCTATAGCATCATGAACTTGGTTCTAGAATTCAGAAATTAAGTAAGAGTTTGCTAGCATATTTGATAAACTATGTAATCCAAACCATGTGCTTAATTCTCATCATCTTTTCTCATCTCTTTTATTTTATGCTATTTTATTTTCTAGTTCTAAAAACCAAACAACAACATATATCTTTTTATTTTCTGCACAAGGCTCTAAATAATTTAATAGAAAGACACCTATCCCTTGGGTACGATATCTTTTATACTACGCGATAACCATCCCTGCACTTGCGGATTTGGCTATCATATAGTATAGGGTATCTGGACGATTTAAGGGCTCTGGGTCAATTTTATGGTTATTCTGTAGACTCTAGGATTTTAGACTGGATTTAGGGTTTTCGGCTTATTATGGGGTTTTAGGCCAGCTTTAAAGCTTTCGGATTAACTTTTGGGATTTTTACCGATTTCAGGGTTTTTGGCCGATTTCAAGGTTTTCGGCCGATTTCAGAGTTTTTCCGCTCACTATAGGCTTTTAGACTGATTTTAGGGTTTTTGGCTTATTTTAGGGTTTTAGGCCAGCTTTATGGCTTTCTGATCAATTTTTGGGCTTCTAGCCGATTTCAGGGTTTTTCCAATGTTTATAGTATGGGGTATTTATTGTTTTTCTGTAGACTCTAATGGCTTTTAAATTGATTTTAGTGTTTTCAGCTTATTATAGGGATTTTAGGCCGGCTTTAGGGCTTTTGGCCGATTTCAGGGTTTTCGGCCGATTTTAGGGTTTTTCCGCTGACAATAATAAAGGGCATTTGAATGATTTAAGGCCTTTGGTCAAATTTATAGTTTTTCCGTAGACCCAAGGCATTAAGACTGATTCTAGGATTTTCGGCTTATTATAGGGTTTGAGGGCGGCTTTATGGTTTTTATGATCAACTTTTAGCCAATTTCAGGGTTTTCGGCAGATTTCAGGGTTTTTCCGCTGACAACAGTATAGAGTCTTTGAACGATTTAAGGGCTTCGGGTCAATTTTATGGTTTTTCTGTAAACTCTAGCCTTTTAGACTAATTTTAGGTTTTTCGTCTTATTATAGGGTTTTATGCCGGCTTTACGGATTTCTGATCAACTTTAGGGCATTTGGCAGATTACAGCATTTTCGGTTGATTTCAGGGTTTTCGGCCGATTTCAGATTTTTTCCGCTGACTATAGTATATGTTATTTGGACAATTAAAGTGCTCTGTGTCAATTTTTTGGTTTTGCTGTAGACTCTACGCTTTTAGACTTATTATAGGGTTTTTGGCTTAATATAGGGTCTTAGGCCAGCTTTAGGGCTTTCTGATCAACTTTACGGTTCTCGGCCGATTTCCGGGTTTTTCCGATGTAAGGGCTCTGGGTCAGTTTTATTGTTTGTCTGTAGACTCTAGGATTATAGACTGATTTTAGGGACTTTGGCTTATTATAGGGATTTAGGCTGGTTTTATGGCTTTCGGATCAACATTAGGGCTTTTGGCTTATTTCAGTGTTTTCGGCCGATTTCAGGGTTTTTTCGTTGACTATAGTATAGGGTATCTGGACGATTTAAGGGCTCTGGGTCAATTTTATGGTTATTCTGTAGACTCTAGGCTTTTAGACTCGATTTAGGGTTTTCGGCTGATTATGGGGTTTTAGGCCAGCTTTAAAGCTTTCGGATTAACTTTTGGGGTTTTTGCCCGATTTCAGGGTTTTTTGCCGATTTCAGGGTTTTCGGCTAATAACAGAGTTTTTCCGCTCACTATAGTATATGGTATTTGGACGATTTAAGGGCTCTGGGTCAATTTTATAGTTTTTCTGTAGACTCTACAGGCTTTTAGACTGATTTTAGGCTTTTCGGCTTATTATTGGGTTTTAGGCCAGCTTTATGGCTTTCTGATCAATTTTTGGGCTTCTGGTCGATTTCAGGGTTTTTCCGATGCTTATAGTATAGGGTATTTGGTCAATTTAAGGGATCTGGGTCAATTTTATTGTTTTTCTGTAGACTCTAATGGCTTTTAGATTGATTTTAGTGTTTTCGGCTTATTATAGGGATTTTAGGCCGGATTTAGGGCTTTTTGATCAACTTTAGGGCTTTTGGCCGATTTCAGGGTTTTCGGCCGATTTTAGAGTTTTTTCGCTGACAATAATAAAGGGCATTTGAAGGATTTAAGGCCTCTGGTGAAATTTATAGTTTTTCCGTAGACTCTAGGCTTTTAGACTGATTCAAGGGTTTTCGGCTTATTATAGGGTTTGAGGGCGGCTTTGTGGTTTTTCTTATCAACTCTTAGCCAATTTCGGGGTTTTCGACATATTTCAGGGTTTTTTCCGCTGACAACAGTATAGGGTATTTGGACGATTTAAGGGGCTCCGGGTCAATTTTATTGTTTTTCTGTAAACTCTAGGCTTTTAGACTGATTTTAGGGTTTCGTCTTATTATAGGGATTTAGGCCGGCTTTAGGGCTTTCTGATCAACTTTAGGGCATTTGGCAGATTACAGCATTTTCAACTGATTTCAGGGTTTTCGGCCGATTTAAGATTTTTTCCGCTGAGTATATGTTATTTGGACGATTTAAGGGCTTCGTGTCAATTTTTTGATTTTTCTGTAGACTCTACGCTTTTAGACTTATTTTAGGGTTTTAGGCCAGCTTTAGGGCTTTATAATCAACTTTAGGGTTCTCGGCCGATTTCAGGTTTTTTCCGATGTAAGGGCTCTGGGTCAATTTTATTGTTTTTCTGTAGACTCTAGGATTTTAGACTGATTTTAGGGATTTTGGCTTATTATAGGGATTTTGGCTGGTTTTATGGCTTTCGGATCATCATTAGGGCTTTTGGCTGATTTCAGTGTTTTCGGCCGATTTCAGGTTTTTTTTTTTGTTGACTCTAGGCTTTTAGACTGGATTTAGGGTTTTCGGCTTATTACGGGGTTTTAGGCCAACTTTAAAGCTTTCGGATTCACTTTTGGGGTTTTTGCCGATTTCAGGGTTTTTGGCCGATTTCAGAGTTTTTCCGCTCACTATAGTATATGGTATTTGGACGATTTAAGGGCTCTGGGTCAATTTTATAGTTTTTCTATAGACTCTATAGGCTTTTAGACTGATTTTAGGGTTTTCGGCTTATTATAGGGTTTTAGGCCAGCTTTATGGCTTTCTGATCAATTTTTGGGCTTCTGGCCGATTTCAGGGTTTTTCCGATGTTTATAGTATAGGGTATTTGGTTAATTTAAGGGATCTGGGTCAATTTTATTGTTTTTTTGTAGACTCTAATGGCTTTTAGATTGATTTTAGTGTTTTCGGTTTATTATAGGGATTTTAGGCCGGCTTTAGGGCTTTTTGATCAACTTTCGGGTTTTTGGCCGATTTCAGATTGATTTTTCCGATTTTAGGGATTTAGGCCAGCTTTAGGGCTTTCTGATCACCTTTAGGGTTCTCGGCCGATTTCAGGGTTTTTCCGATGTAACGACTCTGGGTTAGTTTTATTGTTTTTCTGTAGACTCAAGGATTTCAGACTGATTGTAGGGATTTTGGCTTATTATAGGGATTTGGGATGGTTTTACGGCTTTCAGATCAACATTAGGGCTTTTGGCTGATTTCAGTGTTTTCGGCCGATTTCAGTGTTTTCGGCCGATTTCAGGGTTTTTTCGTTGACTATAGTATAGGGTATCTGGACGATTTAAGGGCTTTGGGTCAATTTTATGGTTATTCTGAAGACTATAGGCTTTTAGACTGGATTTAGGGTTTTCGGCATATTATGGGGTTTTAGACTGGATTTGAGGGTTTTCGGCTTATTTCAAAAAATTTCGGCTCACTATAGTATATGGTATTTGGACGATTTAAGGGCTCTGGGTCTATTTTATAGTTTTTCTGTATACTCAATAGGCTTTTAGACTGATTAGGTTTTCGGCTTTCTGATCAATTTTTGGGCTTCTGGCCAATTTCAGGGTTTTTCCGATGTTTATAGTATAGGGTATTTGGTCAATTTAAGGGATCTGGGTCAATTTTATTGTTTTTCTGTAGACTCTAATGGCTTTTAGATTGATTTTAGTGTTTTCGGCTTATTATAAGGATTTTAGGCCGGCTTTATGGATTTTTGATCAACTTTAGGGCTTTTGGCCGATTTCAGGGTTTTCGGCCGATTTTAGGGTTTTTCCGCTGACAATAATGAAGGGCATTTGAATGATTTAAGGCCTCCGGTCAAATTTCTAGTTTTTCCGTAGACTCTAGGCTTTAAGACTGATTGTAGGGTATCCGGCTTATTATAGGGTTTGAGGGCGGCTTTATGATTTTTCTGTTCAACTCTTAGCCAATTTCAGGGTTTTCGGCAGATTTCAGGGTTTTCCGCTGACTACTGTATAGGGTATTTGGACGATTTAAGGGGCTCCGGGTCAATTTTATGGTTTTTCTGTAAACTCTAGGCTTTTAGACTGGTTTTAGGGTTTTCGTCTTATTATAGGGTTTTAGGCCGGCTTTAGGGCTTTCTGATCAACTTTAGGGCATTTGGAAGATCACAGCATTTTCGATTGATTTAAGGGTTTTCGGCCGATTTCAGATTTTTTCCGCTGACTATAGTATATGTTATTTGCTCGATTTAAGGGCTCTGTTTCAAATTTTTGGTTTTTCTGTAGACTCTACGCTTTTAGACTTATTTTAGGGTTTTTGGCTTAATTTAGGGATTTAGGCCAGCTTTAGGGCTTTCTGATCAACTTTAGGGTTCTCGGCCGATTTCAGGATTTTTCCGATGTAACGACTCTGGGTTAGTTTTATTGTTTTTCTGTAGACTCTAGGATTTCAGACTGATTGTAGGTATTTTGGCTTATTATAGGGATTTGGGATGGTTTTACGGCTTTCGGATCAACATTAGGGCTTTTGGCTGATTTCAGTGTTTTCGGCCGATTTCAGGGTTTTTTCGTTGACTACAGTATAGGGTATCTGGACGATTTAAGGGCTCTGGGTCAATTTTATGGTTATTCTGAAGACTATAGGCTTTTAGACTGGATTTAGGGTTTTCGGCTTATTATGGGGTTTTAGACTGGATTTGAGGGTTTTCGGCTTATTTCAAAAAATTTCGGCTAACTATAGTATATGGTATTTGGACGATTTAAGGGCTCTGGGTCTATTTTATTGTTTTTCTGTATACTCAATAGGCTTTTTTAGACTGATTAGGTTTTCGGCTTTCTGGTCAATTTTTGGGCTTCTGGCCAATTTCAGGGTTTTTCCGATGTTTATAGTATAGTGTATTTGGTCAATTTAAGGGATCTGGGTCAATTTTATTGTTTTTCTGTAGACTCTAATGGCTTTTAGATTGATTTTAGTGTTTTCGGCTTATTATAGGGATTTTAGGCCGGCTTTATGGATTTTTGATCAACTTTAGGGCTTTTGGCCGATTTCAGGGTTTTCGGTCGATTTTAGGGTTTTTCCGCTGACAATAATGAAGGGCATTTGAATGATTTAAGGCCTCCGGTCAAATTTATAGTTTTTCCGTAGACTTTAGGCTTTAAGACTGATTCTAGGGTTTTCGGCTTATGATAGGGTTTGACGGCGGCTTTATGATTTTTCTGATAAGCTTTTTGCCAATTTCACGGTTTTCGGCAGATTTCAGGGTTTTTCCGCTGACTACAGTATAGGGTATTTGGACGATTTAAGGGTTCCTGGTCAATTTTATGGTTTTTCTGTAAACTCTAGGCTTTTACACTGATTTTAGGGTTTTTGTCTTGTTATAGGGTTTTAGGCCGGCTTTGGGGCTTTCTGATCAACTTTAAGGCATTTGGCAGATTACAGCATTTTCGGCGGATTTCATGATTTTCGGCCTATTTCAGATTTTATCCGCTGGCTATATAGTATATGTTATTTTGACAATATAAAGGCTCTGTGTCAACTTTTTTGGTTTTTCTGTAGACTCTACGCTTTTAGACATATTTTAGGGTTTTTGGCTTAATATAGGGTTTTAGGCCAGCTTTAGGGCTTTCTGATCAACTTTAGGGTTCTTGGCCGATTTCAGGGTTTTTCCGATGTAAGGGCTCTGGGTCAGTTTTATTGTTTTTATGTAGACTGTAGGATTTTGGGGATTTTGGCTTATTATAGGGATTTAGGCTGGTTTTATGGCTTTCGGATCAACATTAGGGCTTTTGGCTGATTTCAGTGTTTTCGGCCGATTTCAAGGTTTTTTCGTTGACTATAGTATAGGGTATCTGGACGATTTAAGTGCTTTGGGTCAATATTATTGTTATTCTGTAGACTCGAGGCTTTTAGACTGGATTTAGGGTTTTCGGCTTATTATGGGGTTTTAGGCCAGCTTTAAAGCTTTCGGATTAACTTTTGCGGTTTTTTCCGATTTCAGGGTTTTTGGCCGATATCAGGGTTTTTGGCCGATTTAAGGGTTTTCGGCTGATTTCAGAGTTTTTCCGCTCACAATAGTATATGGTATTTGGACGATTTAAGGGCTCTAGGTCAATTTTATAGTTTTTCTGTAGACTCTATAGGCTTTTAGACTGATTTTAGGGTTTTCGGGTTATTATAGGGTTATAGGCAAGCTTTATGGCTTTTTGATCAATTTTTGGGCTTCTGGCCGATTTCAGGGTTTTTTCGATGTTTATAGTATAGGGTATTTGGGCCGTTTAAGGGATCTGTGTCAATTTTATTATTTTTTTGTAGACTCTAATGGCTTTTAGATTGATTTTAGTGTTTCCGGCTTATTATAGGGTTTGAGGGCAGCTTTATGGGTTTTCTGATCAACTGCCAATTTTAGGATTTTCGGCAGATTTCGAGGTTTTTCCGCTTACTACAGTATAGGGTATTTGGACGATCTAAGGGGCTTCGGGTCAATTTTATGGTTTTTCTGTAAACTCTAGGCTTTTAGACTGATTTTAGGGTTTTCGTCTTATTATAGGGTTTTAGGCCGACTTTAGGGCTTTCTGATCAACTTTAGGCCATTTGGCAGATTACAGCATTTTCGGCTAATTTTAGGGTTTTTGGACGATTTAAGGGCTTTGTGTCAATTTTTTGGTTTTTCTGTAGACTCTATGCTTTTAGACTTATTTTAGGGTTTTTGGCTTAATATAGGGTTTTAGGCCTGCTTTAGGGCTTTCTGATCAGCTCTAGGGTTCTCGGCCGATTTCAGGGTTTTTCCGATGTAAGGGCTCTAGGTTAGTTTTTTTTTTTTTTCTGTAGACTCTAGGATTTTAGATTGATTTTAGGGATTTTCGCTTATTATGGGGATATAGGCTGGTTTTATGGCTTTCGGATCAACATTAGGGCTTTTGGCTGATTTCCGTGTTTTCGGCCGATTGCAGGGTTTTTTCGTTGACTATAGTATAGGGTATCTGGACGATTTAAGGGCTCTAGGTCAAATTTATGGTTATTCTATAGACTCTATGCTTTTAGATTGGATTTAGGGTTTTCGTCTTATTATAGGGGTTTAAGCCGCCTTTAGGGCTTTCTGATCAACTTTAGGGCATTTGGCACATTACAGCATTTTAGACTGATTTTAGGGTTTTTGGCCGATTTAAGGGTTTTCGGCTGATTTCAGAGTTTTTGCGCTCACTATAGTATATGGTATTTGGGCGACTTAAGGGCTCTGGGTCAATTTTATAGTTTTTCTGATGACTCTATAGGCTTTTAGTCTGATTTTATGGTTTTTTCGCTGACAATAATAAAGGGCATTTGAAAGATTTAAGGCCTCTGGTCAAATTTATAGTTTTTCCGTTGACTCTAGGCTTTAAGACTAATTCTAGGGTTTTCGGCTTATTATAGGGTTTGAGGGCGGCTTTATGGTTTTTCTGATAAACCTTTAGCCAATTTCAGGGTTTTCGGCAGATTTTAGGGTTTTTCCGCTGACTGCAGAATAGGGTATTTGAAAGATTTAAGGGATCTGGGTCAAATTTATGGGTTTTCTGTAAACTCTAGGCTTTTAGACTGATTTTAGGGTTTTCGTCTTATTATAGGGTTTTAGGCCGGCTTTAGGGCTTTCAGATCAACTTTAGGGCATTTGGCATATTACAGCATTTTCGGCTGATTTCAGAGTTTTTTCAGCTCACAATAGTATATGGTATTTGGACGATTTAAGGGCTCGGGTCAATTTTATAGTTTTTCTGTAGACTCTACTGGCTTTTAGATTGATTTTAGGGTTTTCGGCTTATTATAGGGTTTAAGGCCAGCTTTATGGCATTGTGATCAATTTTTGGGCTTCTGGCCGATTTCAGGGATTTTACGATGTTTATAGAATTGGGTATTTGGTCAATTTAAGGGATTTGGGTCAATTTTATTGTATTTCTATAGACTCTAATGTCTTTTAGATTGATTTTGGTGTTTTCGGCTTATTATAGGGATTTTAGGCCGGCTTTAGGGCTTTTTGATCAACTTTAGGGCTTTTGGCGGATTTCAGGGTTTCGACCGATTTTAGGGTTTTTCCGCTGACAATAATAAAGGGCATTTGAATGATTTAAGGCCCCTGGTCAAATTTATAGTTTTTCCGTAGACTCAGGGCTTTAAGACTGATTCTAGGGTTTTCGGCTTATTATTGGGTTTGAGGGCGGTTTTATGGTTTTTCTGATCAACTTTTAGCCAATTTCAGGGTTTTCGGCAGATTTCCGGGTTTTTCCGCTGACTACAGAATAGGGTATTTGAAAGATTTAAGGGCTCCGGGTCAAATTTATGGGTTTTCTGTAAACTCTAGGCTTTTAGACTGATTTTAGGGTTTTCGTCTTATTATAGGGTTTTAGGCCGTGTTTAGGGCTTTCGGATCAACTTTAGGGCATTTGGCATATTACAGCATTTTCGGCTGATTTCAGGGTTTTCGGCCGATTTCAGATTTTTTCCGCTGACAATAGTATATGTTATTTGGACGATTTAAGGGCTCTGTGTCAATTTTTTGGTTTTACGGCTGATCTCTTTATCTTGCACAATTTTTTTAATTATCTACAGTTCTTGTTGCGTACGGCCTATTCAATACATATCTTCATTACTCAATCATCAATGCTTGCTTGCTAGTTCCTTTATCGTTCAATAAATCTTTAGGGCTTTCTGATCAACTTTAGGGTTCTCGGCCGATTTCAGGGTTTTTGCGATGTAAGGGCTCTAGGTCAGTTTTATTGTTTTTCTGTAGACTTTAGGATTTTAGACTGATTTTAGGGATTCTGGCTTATTATAGGGATTTAGGCTGGTTTTATGGCTTTCGGATCAACATTAGGGCTTTTGGCTAATTTCAGTGTTGTAGGCCGATTTCAGGGTTTTTTCGTTGACTATAGTATAGGGTATCTGGACGATTTAAGGGCTATGGGTCAATTTTATGGTTGTTCTGTTGAATCGAGGCTTTTAGACTGGATTTCAGGGTTTTTGGCTGATTTCAGGGTTTTTGGCCGATTTCAGGGTTTTCGGCTTATTATAGGGTTTGAGGGTGGCTTTATGGTTTTTCTGATCAACTTTTAGCCAATTTCAGGTTTCTCGGCAGATTTCAGGGTTTTTCCGTTCACTACAGTATGAGGTATTTGGACGATTTAAGGGCTCCGGGTCAATTTTATGGTTTTTCTGTAAACTCTAAGCTTTTAGACTGATTTTAGGGTTTTCGTCTTATTATAGGGTTTCAGGCCGGCTTTAGGGCTTTCTAATCAACTTTAGGGCATTTGGCAGATTACAGCATTTTCGGCTGATTTTAGGGTTTTCGGCCGATTTCAGATTATTTTCCGCTGACTATATTATATGTTATTTGGACGATTTAAGGGTTCTGTGTCAATTTTTTGGTTTTTCTGCAGACTCTACGCTTTTAGACTTATTTTAGGGATTTTGGCTTAATATAGGGTTTTAGGCCAGCTTTAGGGCTTTCTGATCAACTTTAGGGTTCTCGGCCGATTTCAGGGTTTTTCCGATGTATGGGATCTGGGTCAGTTTTATTGTTTTTCTGTAGACTCTAAGATTTCAGACTGATTTTAGGGGTTTTGGCTGGTTATAGGGATTTAAGCTGGTTTTATGGCTTTCGGATCAACATTAGGGCTTTTGGCTGATTTCTGTGTTTTCGGCCGATTTCAGGGTTTTTTCGTTGACTATAGTATAGGGTATCTGGACGATTTAAGGGCTCTGGGACAATTTTATGGTTATTCTGTAGACTCTAGGCTTTTAGACTAGATTTAGGGTTTTCGGCTTATTATGGGGTTTTAGGTCAGCTTTAAAGCTTTCGGATTAACTTTGGGTGTTTTTGCCGATTTCAGGGTTTTTGGCCGATTTAAGGGTTTTCGGTTGATTTCAGATTTTTTCCGCTCACTATAGTATATGGTATTTGGACGATTTAAGGGCTCGGGGTCAATTTTATAGTTTTTCTGTAGACTCTACAGGCTTTTAGATTGATTTTAGGGTTTTCGGCTTATTATAGGGTTTAAGGCCAGCTTTATGTCATTCTGATCAATTTTTGGGCTTCTGGCCGATTTCAGGGATTTTACGATGTTTATAGAATTGGGTATTTGGTCAATTTAAGGGATTTGGGTCAATTTTATTGTTTTTCTATAGACTCTAATGTCTTTTAGATTGATTTTAGTGTTTTCGGCTTATTATAGGGATTTTAGGCTGGCTTTAGGGCTTTTTGATCAACTTTAGGGCTTTTGGCCGATTTCAGGGTTTCGACCGATTTTAGGGTTTTTCCGCTGACAATAATAAAGGGCATTTGAATGATTTAAGGCCCTTAGTCAAATTTATAGTTTTTCCGTAGACTCTGGGCTTTAAGACTGATTCTAGGGTTTTCGGCTTATTATTGGGTTTGAGGGCGGCATTATGGTTTTTCTGATCAACTTTTAGCCAATTTCAGGGTTTTCGGCAGATTTCCGGGTTTTTCCGCTGACTACAGAATAGGGTATTTGAAAGATTTAAGGGCTCCGGGTCAAATTTATGGGTTTTCTATAAACTCTAGGCTTTTAGACTGATTTTAGGGTTTTCGTCTTATTATAGGGTTTTAGGCCGGCTTTAGGGCTTTCGGATCAACTTTAGGGCATTTGGCATATTACAGCATTTTCAGCTGATTTCAGGGTTTTCGGCCGATTTCAGATTTTTTCCGCTGACAATAGTATATGTTATTTGGACGATTTAAGGGCTCTGTGTCAATTTTTTGGTTTTACGGCTGATCTCTTTATCTTGCACAATTTTTTTAATTATCTACAGTTCTTGTTGCGTACGGCCTATTCAATACATATCTTCATTACTCAATCATCAATGCTTGCTTGCTAGTTCCTTTATCGTTCAATAAATCTTTAGGGCTTTCTAATCAACTTTAGGGTTCTCGGCCGATTTCAGGGTTTTTGCGATGTAAGGGCTCTGGGTCAGTTTTATTGTTTTTCAGTAGACTTTAGGACTTTAGACTGATTTTAGGGATTTTGGCTTATTATAGGTATTTAGGATGGTTTTATGGCTTTCGGATCAACATTAGGGCTTTTGGCTAATTTCAGTGTTGTAGGCCGATTTCAGGGTTTTTTCGTTGACTATAGTATAGGGTATCTGGACGATTTAAGGGCTATGGGTCAATTTTATGGTTGTTCTGTTGAATCGAGGCTTTTAGACTGGATTTCAGGGTTTTTGGCTGATTTCAGGGTTTTTGGCCGATTTCAGGGTTTTCGGTTGACAATAATAAAGGGCATTTGAATGATTTAAGGCCTCTGGTCAAATTTATAGTTTTTCTGTAGACTAGGATTTAAGACTGATTCTAGGGTTTCCGACTTATTATAGGGTTTGAGGGTGGCTTTATGGTTTTTCTGATCAACTTTTAGCCAATTTCAGGTTTCTCGGCAGATTTCAGGGTTTTTCCGTTCACTACAGTATGAGGTATTTGGACGATTTAAGGGCTCCGGGTCAATTTTATGGTTTTTCTGTAAACTCTAAGCTTTTAGACTGATTTTAGGGTTTTCGTCTTATTATAGGGTTTTAGGCCGGCTTTAGGGCTTTCTAATCAACTTTAGGGCATTTGGCAGATTACAGCATTTTCGGCTGATTTTAGGGTTTTCGGCCGATTTCAGATTATTTTCCGCTGACTATATTATATGTTATTTGGACGACTTAAGGGTTCTGTGTCAATTTTTTGGTTTTTCTGCAGACTCTACGCTTTTAGACTTATTTTAGGGATTTTGGCTTAATATAGGGTTTTAGGCCAGCTTTAGGGCTTTCTGATCAACTTTAGGGTTCTCGGCCGATTTCAGGGTTTTTCCGATGTATGGGATCTGGGTCAGTTTTATTGTTTTTCTGTAGACTCTAGGATTTCAGACTGATTTTAGGGATTTTGGCTGGTTATAGGGATTTAAGCTGGTTTTATGGCTTTCGGATCAACATTAGGGCTTTTGGCTGATTTCTGTGTTTTCGGCCGATTTCAGGGATTTTTCGTTGACTATAGTATAGGGTATCTGGACGATTTAAGGGCTCTGGGTCATTTTTATGGTTATTCTGTAGACTCTAGGCTTTTAGACTAGATTTAGGGTTTTCGGCTTATTATGGGGTTTTAGGTCAGCTTTAAAGCTTTCGGATTAACTTTGGGTGTTTTTTCCGATTTCAGGGTTTTTGGCCGATTTAAGGGTTTTCGGTTGATTTCAGATTTTTTCCGCTCACTATAGTATATGGTATTTGGACGATTTAAGGGCTCGGGGTCAATTTTATAGTTTTTCTGTAGACTCTACAGGCTTTTAGATTGATTTTAGGGTTTTCGGCTTATTATAGGGTTTAAGGCCAGCTTTATGGCATTCTGATCAATTTTTGGGCTTCTGGCCGATTTCAGGGATTTTACGATGTTTATAGAATTAGGTATTTGGTCAATTTAAGGGATTTGGGTCAATTTTATTGTTTTTCTATAGACTCTAATGTCTTTTAGATTGATTTTAGTGTTTTCGACTTATTATAGGGATTTTAGGCCAGCTTTTGGGCTTTTTGATCAACTTTAGGGCTTTTGGCCGATTTCAGGGTTTCGACCGATTTTAGGGTTTTTCCGCTGACAATAATAAAGGGCATTTGAATGATTTAAGGCCCCTGGTCAAATTTATAGTTTTTCCGTAGACTCTGGGCTTTAAGACTGATTCTAGGGTTTTCGGCTTATTATTGGGTTTGAGGGCGGCTTTATGGTTTTTCTGATCAACTTTTAGCCAATTTCAGGGTTTTCGGCAGATTTCCGGGTTTTTCCGCTGACTACAGAATAGGGTATTTGAAAGATTTAAGGGCTCCGGGTCAAATTTATGGGTTTTCTGTAAACTCTAGGCTTTTAGACTGATTTTAGGGTTTTCGTCTTATTATAGGGTTTTAGGCCGGCTTTAGGGCTTTCGGATCAACTTTAGGGCATTTGGCATATTACAGCATTTTCGGCTGATTTCAGGGTTTTCGGCCGATTTCAGATTTTTTCCGCTGACAATAGTTTATGTTATTTGGACGATTTAAGGGCTCTGTGTCAATTTTTTGGTTTTACGGCTGATCTCTTTATCTTGCACAATTTTTTTAATTATCTACAGTGCTTGTTGCGTACGGCCTATTCAATACATATCTTCATTACTCAATCATCAATGCTTGCTTGCTAGTTCCTTTATCGTTCAATATTTTTTTGATAATGCCAAAGGGGGAGAAGAATTAGGAAAAGAAGCATTTAGCAGAAGCATTTAGCAGCACATCAATCTAAGGGGAACTTATGTAGGCTGATATAAATTAAGGAAAGAAGAATTAAGAATAAATAAAGACTAAATAGCATCAGATTTAGGGGGAGCGAAGGTGAGCTTACTTAGGCAAACATCACTATCTAGGAATATCCAACTTAGGGGGAGCAAAGGTAAGCAAACTCAACAAATCAAACTCGTCCGCCTAAAAACTCTGAAGAAAATGCTTAATTACTTAAAAGAGCGATCATGTTTTTCTAACATACTGCAATACTCTGAAGAAAAATTATTATCTGCAAAATAACAAAATGCTTAATTAAATCTTTAAATAAACCTTTTCCGAAGAAATTGTCATTATCAAAGATGAAGTTCCTAACAAATAATTAAATGAATTATTATGTTTTGATAATTAACAATTTCTTTAAGATTTAATGACGTCAAAGATGAAGTTCCTAACATAGTGAAAATTATCATGTACAGGAATAACCATTTCTGAAAGGAATGAATAAACATCATAGCCTCATCAAGAGAACCAATCCATCAGAAGAGTTCGTCCGGTCACCTCGAAGGAAACGGTGTCAAAGATATACGAAGGAAAGCATTCTCGTACAAGATAGTCCGGTGACTCAAGAGAGATAAATCAACAGCCTCAAATGACCAGCATCTTCTCTCATGGTCACTTGATCGAAATCTGCACACTCAAGTCAAAGTCTACTTGAAGCAGCTGAATCAATCTGCTACCTAAATCTACAAAGATTAAATTGGAAGACTGTGTCGCTCAAAGGTGAAAGAGTATGACAACGTATGAAGAAACACCTTCTGCCTCGAAGCTTCTCAAGCATCATATAAAGAAGTTGTGAATCAACTCTCTCAGATGGAGAACTTCAGTGGAAACCAATAAAAGGAAAGGATTCAGTTCTCTAAGACAAGAATATTCTGTTCCTTAAAGAAGAACTGACTGAAGGAAGTTCGTCTGCCGATGCAAGCCACTTAGTGGCGGAATCTCAAGCACTAGATGGTAACTCCGTCCACTCAAGTATCAATTGCGCCAAAGGGACAAAGATCAAGAAATGTGCTTCTCGAAGATATTAGGTTACCAGGAGCATTAAAGAAATTATTCTTCTCCTCCTGAGTAATTGCTTCTTGGATCAAAGACATCTACCTCGTCTGCACATTTATTAAGGTACTGGAAATCACAGAAAGAAAGAAGGGACACAATTAATTAAATACTTCCTGGTCCCACTGCTTTTTTGCTTTTCCTCAAATCAAGCTGACATCGCGAAATCAACGGCAAGAATCTCTGAGCATCGTGCACTCTCAACGGTCGAAATTCAAAATATCTGACCAAAACACGTGATGAGTGTTAGCTGTCAAGCACTGGGGTAAAGTGGTCAAAACATCTCCACCGCTGGATCTTCACTTTATATTCAGAGAAACTAGCTCAAGATCACTCGCACAGCATGGAGCCAGACGACATCAAACCAGACGTATTGATGATTCTCAGATCATATCTTACGCTTGCAGAGAAACCTCAGATCGTGACTTACGCCTGCTGAGAGATGCAGAACTAGCCGTTATGTGCTACTTGGAGAGGACGAAGCACTTCGTGCAGGTTTTCTCTCCTCCTGTGAGGATTTCAACTGAAGATATATATAGAGAACCCTGCTTCCGTAGCAACTTGACGACTAGAACTAAATTGTACACATCTCAATCTAGTTCGTCCAAAAGACCAAGGCAATCTTGGTTTCAACTCAGGAAACTTCAAGTCATATCACAACCTGAGTTGAGTTGCTTATGTGTGTGGAAAACTTACAAAGTTTAACTCTCATCATATCCCACACACATAACTTAAAACAGAGATCAGCTTGCTTATGATCTCTCTGTTTTATAAGCTTCATTTCTTCTACCCACTCTTATCAGAAGAGAATTTTGTAGAAAAGAAAAACCCTGAAAAAGGTGTCAGGAGAAGTCCTGTATAATACTTGTAAGGAGAAGTCCTGATAATACTTGTAAGGAGGAGTCCTAACAATACTTGTAAGGAGAAGTCCTTCTAATACTTGATAGGAGAAGTCCTTAGAATACTTGTTGGGAGAAGTCCCTGATAATACTTGTACTATTTGTTTAAATAGTGAAAATCTTGGTGAAGCCAAGGACTGGACGTAGCCCTGTCGATTATGGGGGTGAACCAGGATAAAAACCTTGAAGCTAATCGTCGTGAACAAGTCTCGAAGATTGGGGCTCAAAAGTTCTCTGACCTAGGTGAAAGGGATCTGGTTTCACCAAGATATCTTGAGCTAAATCGTTTCCAGTATGCCAAGGTAGCCGGACTGAGTCATGCATTATTCCAAGACTGGGAACAACTCATGAAAGTTTTTGGTTAGACTCTACGCTTTTAGACTTGTTTTTGGGTTTTTGGCTTAATATAGGGTTTTAGGCCAGCTTTAGGGCTTTCTGATCAACTTTAGGGTTCTCGACCGATTTCAGGGTTTTTCCGATGTAACGGCTCATGGTCAGTTTTATTGTTTTTTTATAGACTCTAGGATTTCAGACTGATTTTAGGGATTTTGGCTTATTATAGGGATTTAGACTGGTTTTATGGCTTTCGGATCAACATTAGGGCTTTTGATTGATTTCAATGTTTTCGGCCGATTTCAGGGTTTTTCCGTTGACTATAGGGTATGTGGACGATTTAAGGGCTCTTGGTCAATTTTATGGTTATTTTGTAGACTCTAGGCTTTTAGACTGGAATTAGGGTTTTCAGCTTATTATGGGGTTTTAGGCCAGCTTTAAAGCTTTCGGATTAACTTTTGGGGTTTTGCCGATTTCAGGGTTTTTGGCCGATTTTAGGGTTTTTGGCCGATTTAAGGGTTTTTAGCTGATTTCAGAGTTTTTCCGCTCACTATAGTATATGGTATTTCGACGATTTAAGGGCTCTGGGTCAATTTTATAGTTTTTCTGTAGACTCTATAGGCTTATAGACTGGTTTTAGAGTTTTCGTCTTATTATAGGGTTTTAGGCCAGCTTTATGGCTTTCTGATCAATTTTTGGGCTTCTGGCCGATTTCAGTGTTTTTCCGATGTTTATAGTATAGGGTATTTGGTCAATTTAAGGGATCTGGGTCAATTTTATTGTTTTTCAATAGACTCTAATGGCTTTTAGATTGATTTTAGTGTTTCCGGCTTATTATAGGGACTTTAGGCCGGCTTTAGGGCTTTTTGATCAACTTTAGGGCTTTTGGCCGATTTCAGGGTTTTCGACCGATTTTGGGGTTTTTCTGCTGACAATAATAAAGGGCATTTGAATGATTTAAGGCCTCTGGTCAAATTTATAGTTTTTCTGTAGACTCTAGGCTTTAAGGCTGATTCTAGGGTCTTCGGCTTATTATAGGTTTGGAGGGCAGCTTTATGGTTTTTCTGATCAACTTTTAGCCAATTTCAGGGTTTTCGGCAGATTTCAGGGTTTTTCCACTAACTACAGTATCGGGTATTTGGACAATTTAAGGGCTCCAGGTCAATTTTATGAGTTTTCTGTAAACTGTAGCCTTTTAGACTAATTTTAGGGTTTTTTTCTTATTATAGGGTTTTAGGCCGGCTTTAGGGCTTTCTGATCAACTTTAGGGCATTTGGCAGATTACAGCATTTTGGGCTGATTTCACGGTTTTCGGCCGATTTCAGATTTTTTCCGCTGACTATAGTATATGTTATTTGGACGATTTAAGGGCCCTGTGTCAATTTTTTAGTTTTTCTGTAGACTCTACGCTTTTAGACTTATTTTAGGGTTTTTGGCTTTATATAGGGTTTTCGGCCAGCTTTAGGGCTTTCTGATCAACTTTAGGGTTCTCGGCCGATTTCAGGGTTTTTCCGATGTAAGGGCTCTGGGTCAGTTTTATTGTTTTTCTGTAGACTCTAATGGCTTTTAGATTGATTTTAGTGTTTTCGGCTTATTATAGGGATTTTAGGCCGGCTTTAGGGCTTTTTGATCAACTTTAGGGCTTTTGGCCGATTTCAGGGTTTTCGGACGATTTTAGGGTTTTTCCACTAACAATAATAAAGGGCATTTGAATGATTTAAGGCCTCTGATCAAATTTATAGTTTTTCCTTAAACTCTAGGCTTTAAGACTGATTCTAGGGTTTTCGGCTTATTATAGGGTTTATGGGCGGCTTTATGGTTTTTGTGATCAACTTTTAGCCAATTTCAGGGTTTTTCCGCTGACTGTATAGGGTATTTGAACGATTTAAGGGCTCCGGTCAAATTTATGGTTTTTCTGTAAACTCTAGGCTTTTAGACTAATTTTAGGGTTTTCGTCTTATTATGGGGTTTTAGGGCGGCTTTCGGGCTTTCTGATCAACTTTAGGGCATTTGGTAGATTACAGCATTTTCGGCTTATTTCAGGGTTTTCGGCCGATTTCAGATTTTTTCCGCTGACTATAGTATATGTTATTTGGACGATTTAAGGGCTCTGTGTCAATTTTTTGGTTTTTATGTAGACTCTACGCTTTTAGACTTATTTTAGGGTTTTTGGCTTAGTATAGGGTTTTAGGCCCGATTTAAGGCTTTCTGATCAACTTTAGGGTTCTCGGCCGATTTCAGGGTTTTTCCGATGTAAGGGCTCTGGGTCTGTTTTATTGTTTTTCTGTAGACTCTAGGATTTCAGACTGATTTTAAGGATTTTGGCTTATTATAGGGATTTAGGCTGGTTTTATGGCTTTCAGATCAACATTAGGGCTTTTGGCTGATTTCAGTGTTTTCGGCCGATTTCAAGGTTTTTTCCTTGACTATATAGTATAGGGTTTCTGGATGATTTAAGGGCTCTGGGTCAATTTTATGGTTATTCTGTAGACTCTAGGCTTTTAGACTTGATTTAGGGTTTTGGGCTTATTATGGGGTTTTAGGCCAGCTTTAAAGCTTTCGGATTAACTTTTGGGGTTTTTGCCAATTTTAGGGTTTTTGGCCGATTTCAGGTTTTCGGCTGATTTCAGAGTTTTTCCGCTCACTAAAATATATGGTATTTGGACGATTTAAGGGCTCTGGGTCAATTTTATGGTTTTTCTGTTGACTCTATAGGCTTTTAGACTGATTTTAGGGTTTTCGGCTTATTATACAGTTTTAGGCCAGCTTTATGGCTTTCTGATCAATTTTTGGGCTCCTGACCGATTTCAGGGTTTTTCTGATGTTTATAGTATAGGGTATTTTGTCAATTTAAGGGATCTGGGTCAATTTCATTGTTTTTCTCTAGACTCTAATTGCTTTTCGATTGATTTTAGTGTTTTCGGCTTATTATAGAGATTTTAGGCCGGCTTTAGGGCTTTTTGATCAACTTTAGGGCTTTCGGCCGATTTTAGGGTTTTTCCGCTGACAAATAATAAAGGGCATTTGAATGATTTGAGGCCTCTGGTCAAATTTATAGTTTTTCCATAGACTCTAGGCTTTAAGACTGATTCTAGGGTTTTAGGCTTATTATAGGCTTTGAGGGCGGCTTTATGGTTTTTCTGATCAACTTTTAGCCAATTTCAGGGTTTTCAGCAGATTTCAGGGTTTTTCCGCTGACTACAGTTTAGGGTATTTGGACGATTTAAGGGCTCCGGGTCAATTTTATGGTTTTTCTGCAAACTCTAGGCTTTTAGACTGATATTAGGGTTTTCGTCTTATTACAGGGTTTACGGCCGATTTCAGATTTTTTCCGCTGACTATAGTATATGTTATTTGGACGATTTATGGGCTTTGTGTCACATTTTTGGTTTTTCTGTAGAATCTACGCTTTTAGACTTCTTCTAGGGTTTTCAAATTATTGTAGGGTTTGAGGGCAGCTTTATGGTTTTTCTGATCAACTTTTAGCCAATTTCAGGGTTTTCGGAAGACTTCAGGGTTTTTCCGTTGACTACAGTATACGGTATTTGGACGATTTAAGGGGCTCCGGGTCAATTTTAGGGTTCTTCTGTAAACTCTAGGCTTTTAGACTGATTTTAGGGTTTTCGTCTTATTTTAGGGTTTTAGGCCGGCTTTAGGGCTTTCTGATCAACTTTAGGGCATTTGGCATATTACAGCATTTTCGGCTGATTTCAGGGTTTTCGGCCGATTTCAGAGTTTTTCAGCTGACTATAGTATATTTTATTTGGATGATTTAAGGGCTCTGTGTCAATTTTTTGGTTTTTCTGTAGACTATACGCTTTTAGACTTATTTTTAGGTTTTGGGCTTAATATAGGGTTTTTGGCCAGCTTTATGGCTTTCTGATCAACTTTAGGGTTCTCGGCCGATTTCAGGGTTTTTCCGATGTAAGGGCTCTGGGTCAATTTTATAGTTTTTCTGTAGACTCTATAGGCTTTTAGACTGTTTTTAGGGTTTTCGGCTTATTAAAGGGTTTTAGGCCAACTTTATGGCTTTCTGATCAATTTTTGGGCTTCTGGCCGATTTCAGGGTTTTTCCGATGTTTATAGTATAGGGTATTTGGTCAATTTAAGGGATCTGGGTCAATTTAATTGTTTTTCTGTAGAATATAATGGCTTTTAGATTGATTTTAGTGTTTTCGGCTTATGATAGGGATTTTAGGACGGCTTTAGGGCTTGTTGATCAACTTTAGGGCTTTTGGCCGATTTCAGGGTTTTCGGCCGATTTTAGGGTTTTTCCGCTGACAATAAAAAATTGCATTTGAATGATTTAAGGCCTCTGGTCAAATTTGTAGTTTTTCCTTAGACTCTAGGCTTTAAGACTGATTCTAGGGTTTTCCGCTTATTATAGGGTTTGAGGGCGGCTTTATGGTTCCGTTGACTACAGCATAGTGTATTTGGACGATTTAGGGCTCCGGGTCAATTTTATGGTTTTTCTGTAAACTCTAGGCTTTTAGACTGATTTTAGGGTTTTCGTCTTATTATAGGGTTTTAGGCCGGCTTTAGGGCTTTCTGATCAACTTTAGGGCATTTGGTTGATTACAGCATTTTCGATTGATTTCAGGGTTTTCGGCCAATTTCAGATTTTTTCTGCTGACTATAGTATATGTTATTTGGACGATTTAAGGGCCCTGTGTCAATTTTTTGGTTTTTCTGTAGACTCTACGCTTTTAGACTTATTTTAGGGTTTTAGGCCAGCTTTGGGGCTTTCTGATCAACTTTAGGGTTCTCGGCCGATGTCAGGGTTTTTCCGATGTAAGGGCTCTGGGTCAGTTTTATGGTTATTCTGTAGACTCTAGCCATTTAGACTGGATTTAGGGTTTTCAGCTTATTATGGGGTTTTAGGCCAGTTTTAAAGCTTTCGGATTAACTTTTGGGGTTTTTGCCGATTTTAGGGTTTTTGGCCGATTTCAGGGTTTTTGGCCGATTTAAGGGTTTTCGGCTTATTTCAGAGATTTTCCGCTCACTATAGTATATGCTATTTGGACGATGTAAGGGCTCTGGGTCAATTTTATAGTTTTTCTGTAGACTCTATAGGCTTTTAGACTGATTTTAGGGTTTTCAGCTTATTATTGGGTTTTATGTTAGCTTTATGGCTTTCTGAACAATTTTTGGGCTTCTGGCCGATTTTAGAGTTTTTCCGATGTTTATAGTATAGGGTATTTGGTCAATTTAAGGGATCTGGGTCAATTTTATTGTTTTTCGGTAGACTCTAATGGCTTTCAGATTGATTGTAGTGTTTTTGGTTTATTATTGGGATTTTAGGCCGGCTTTAGGGGTTTTTGATCCACTTTAGGGCTTTCGGCCGATTTCAGGGTTTTCGGCTGATATTAGGGTTTTTCCGCTGACAATAATAAAGGGCATTTGAATGATTTAAGGCCTCTGGTCAAATTTATAGTTTTTTCGTAGACTCTAGGCTTTAAGACTGATTCTAGGGTTTTCGGCTTATTATAGGGTTTGGGGGCGGCTTTATGGTTTTTCTGATCTGCTTTTAGCCAATTTCACGGTTTTCGGCAGATTTCAGGGTTTTTCCGCTGACTACAGTATACGGTATTTGGACGATTTAAGGGCTCCGAGTCAATTTTATGGTTTTTCTGTAAACTCTAGGCTTTTAGACTGATTTTAGGGTTTTCGTCTTATTGTAGGATTTTAGACTGATTTTAGGGATTTTGGCTTCTTATAGGGATTTAGGCTGGTTTTATGGCTTTCGGATCAACATTAGGACTTTTGGATGATTTCAGTGTTTTCGGCCTATTTCAGGGTTTTTTCGTTGACTATAGTATAGGGTATCAGGACGATTTAAAGGCTCTAGGTCAATTTTATGGTTATTCTGTAGACTCTAGGCTTTTAGATTGGATTTATGGTTTTCGGCTTATTATGGAGTTTTTGGCCAGCTTTAAAGCTTTCGGATTAACTTTTGGGGTTTTTGCCGATTTCAGATTTTTTCCGCTGACTATAGTATATGTTATTTGGACGATTTAAGGGCTCTGTGTCAATTTTTTTGTTTTTCTGTAGACTCTACGCTTTTAGACTGATTTTAGGGTTTTCGTCTTATTATAGGATTTCGGTCGGCTTTAGGGCTTTCTGATCAACTTTAGGGCATTTGTCATATTACAGCATTTTCGGCTGATTTCAGGGTTTTCGGCCGATTTCAGATTTGAATGATTTAAGGGCATTTGAATGATTTAAGGCCTCTGGTCAAATTTATAGTTTTTCCATAGACTCTAGGCTTTAAGACTGATTCTAGGGTTTTCGGCTTATTATAGGGTTTTAGGCCAGCTTTATGGCTTTCTGATCAATTTTTGGGCTTCTGGCCGATTTCAGGGTTTTTTCGATGTGTATAGTATAGGGTATTTGGTCAGTTTAAGGGATCTGGGTCAATTTTATTGTTTTTCTGTAGACTCTAATGGCTTTTAGATTGATTTTAGTGTTTCCGGCCTATTATAGGGATTTTAGGCCGGCTTTATGGCTTTTTGATCAACTTTAGGGTTTATGGTTTTTCTGATCAAGTTTTAGCCAATTTCAGGATTTTCGGGAGATTTTAAGGTTTTTCTGCTGACTATAGTATAGGGTATTTGGACGATCTAAGGGACTCCGGGTCAATTTTATGGTTTTTGTGTAAACTCTAGGCTTTTAGAATGATTTTAAGGTTTTCGACTTATTATAGGGTTTTAGGCCGGCTTTAGGGCTTTCTGATTAACATTAGGGCATTTGGCACATTACAGCATTTTCGGCTGATTTCAAGGTTTTCGGCCGATTTCAGATTTTTTCCGCTGACTATAGTATATTTTATTTGGACGATTTAAGGGCTCTGTGTCAATTTTTTGGTTTTTTTGTAGACTCTACGCTTTTAGACTTATTTTAGGGTTTTTGGCTTAATATAGGGTTTTAGGCCAGCTATAGGGCTTTCTGGTCAACTTTAGGGTTCTCGGCCGATTTCAGGGTTTTTCCAGTGAAAGGGCTCTGGGTTAGTTTTGTTGTTTTTCTGTAGACTCTAGGATTTCAGACCGATTTTAGGGATTTTGGTTTATTATAGGGATTTAGGCTGGTTTTATGGCTTTCGGATCATCATTAGGGCTTTTGGCTGATTTCAGGGTTTTCGGCCGATTTCAGGGTTTTTTCGTTCCCTATAGTATAGGACATCTAGACGATTTACGGGCTCGGGGTCATATTTATGGTTATTTTGTAGAATCTATGCTTTTAGACTGGATTTATGGTTTTCGGCTTATTATGGGGTTTTAGGCCAGCTTAAAAGCTTTCAGATTAACTTTGGGGGTTTTTGCAGATTTTAGGGTTTTTGGCCGATTTCAGTGTTTTTGGCCGATTTAAGGGTTTGCAGCTGATTTCAGAGTTTTACCGCTCACTAAAGTATATGGTATTTGGACGATTTAAGGGCCCTGGGTCAATTTTATATTTTTTCTGTAGACTCTATAGGCTTTTAGACTGATTTTAGGGTTTTCGGATTATTATAGGGTTTTAGGCCAGCTTTATGGCTTTCTGATCAATTTTTGGGCTTCTGGCCGATTTCAGGGTTTTTCCGATGTTTATAGAATAGGGTATTTGGTCAATTTAAGGGATCTGGGTCAATTTTATTGTTTTTGTGTAGACTCTAATGGCTTTGAGATTGATTTTAGTGTTTCCGGCTTATTACAGGGATTTTAGGCCGGCTTTAGGGCTTTTTGATCAACCTTAGGGATTTTGACCGATTACAGGGTTTTCGGCCGATTTTTGGGTTTTTCGCTGACAATAATAAAGGGCATTTGAATGATTTAAGGCCTCTGGTGAAATTTATAGGTTTTCCCTATACTCTAAGCTTTAAGTCTGATTTTAGGGTTTTCGTCTTATTATAGGGTTTTAGGCCGGCTTTTGGGCTTTCTGATCAACTTTAGGGCATTTTGCAGATTACAGCATTTTCGGCCGATTTCAGATTTTTTCCACTTACTATCGTATATGTTATTTGGACGATTTAAGGGCTCTGTGTCAATTTTTTGGTTTTTTTGTAGACTCTACGCTTTTAGACTTATTTTAGGGTTTTTGGCTTAATATAGGGTTTTAGGCCAGCTATAGGGCTTTCTGGTCAACTTTAGGGTTCTCGGCCGATTTCAGGGTTTTTCCGGTGAAAGGGCTCTGGGTTAGTTTTGTTGTTTTTCTGTAGACTCTAGGATTTCAGACCGATTTTAGGGATTTTGGTTTATTATAGGGATTTAGGCTGGTTTTATGGCTTTCGGATCATCATTAGGGCTTTTGGCTGATTTCAGGGTTTTCGGCCGATTTCAGGGTTTTTTCGTTCCCTATAGTATAGGACATCTAGACGATTTAAGGGCTCGGGGTCATATTTATGGTTATTTTGTAGACTCTACGCTTTTAGACTGGATTTATGGTTTTCGGCTTATTATGGGGTTTTAGGCCAGCTTAAAAGCTTTCAGATTAACTTTGGGGGTTTTTGCAGATTTTAGGGTTTTTGGCCGATTTCAGTGTTTTTGGCCGATTTAAGGGTTTGCAGCTGATTTCAGAGTTTTACCGCTCACTATAGTATATGGTATTTGGACGATTTAAGGGCCCTGGGTCAATTTTATATTTTTTCTGTAGACTCTATAGGCTTTTAGACTGATTTTAGGGTTTTCGGATTATTATAGGGTTTTAGGCCAGCTTTATGGCTTTCTGATCAATTTTTGGGCTTCTGGCCGATTTCAGGGTTTTTCCGATGTTTATAGAATAGGGTATTTGGTCAATTTAAGGGATCTGGGTCAATTTTATTGTTTTTGTGTAGACTCTAATGGCTTTGAGATTGATTTTAGTGTTTCCGGCTTATTACAGGGATTTTAGGCCGGCTTTAGGGCTTTTTGATCAACTTTAGGGATTTTGACCGATTACAGGGTTTTCGGCCGATTTTTGGGTTTTTCGCTGACAATAATAAAGGGCATTTGAATTATTTAAGGCTTCTGGTGAAATTTATAGGTTTTCCGTATACTCTAAGCTTTAAGTCTGATTTTAGGGTTTTCGGCTCATTATAGGGTTTGAGGGCGGCTGTATGGTTTTTCTAATCAACTATTAGCTAATTTCTGGATTTTCGGCAGATTTCAAGGTTTTTCCGCTGACTACAGTATAGGGTATTTGGACGATTTAAGGGGCTCCTGGTCAATTTTAAGGTTTTTCTGTAAACTCTAGGCTTTTAGACTTATTTTAGGGTTTTCATCTTATTATAGGGTTTTAGGACGGCTTTAGGGCTTTTTGATCAACTTTAGGGCATTTGGTAGATTACAACATTTTCGGCTGATTTCAGGGTTTTCGACCGATTTCATATTTTTTCCGCTCAACTTTAGTATATGTTATTTGGACGATTTAAGGGCCCTGTGTCAATTTTTTGGTTTTTCTGTAGACTCTACGCTTTTAGACTTGTTTTAGGGTTTTTGGCTTAATATATGGTTTTAGGCCAGCTTTAGGGCTTTCTGATCAACTTTAGGGTTCTCGGCCGATTTCAGGGTTTTTGCGATGTAAGGGCTCTGGGTCAGTTTTATTGTTTTTCTGTAGACTCTAGGATTTTAGACTGATTTTAGGGATTGTGGCTTATTATAGGGATTTAGGCTGGTTTTATGTCTTTCGGATCAACATTAGGGCTTTTGGCTAATTTCAGTGTTTTCGTCCGATTTCAGGGTTTTTTCGTTGACTATAGTATAGGGTATCTGGACGATTTAAGGGCATTTGGCAGATTACAGCATTTTCGGCTGATTTCAGGGTTTTCGGCCGATTTCAGATTTTTTCCGCTGACTATAGTATATGTTATTTGGACGATTTAAGGGCTCTGTATCAATTTTTGGTTTTTCTATAGACTCTACGCTTTTAGACTTATTTTAGGGTTTTTGGCTTAATATAGGGGTTTAGGCCAGCTTTAGGGCTTTCTGATCAACTTTAGTGTTCTCGGCCGATTTTCGGGTTTTTTTCTAGATAAGGGCTCTGGGTCAGTTTTATTGTTTTTATGTAGACTCTACGATTTCAGACTGATTTTAGGGATTTTGGCTTATTATAGGGATTTAGGCTGGTTTTATGTATTTCGGATTAACATTAGGGCTTTTGGATGATTTCATTGTTTTCGGCCGATTTCAGGGTTTTTCGCTGACTATAGTATAGGGTATCTGGACGATTTAAGGGCTCTGGGTCAATTTTATGGTTATTCTGTAGACTCCAGGATTTTAGACTGGATTTAGGGTTTAAGGCCAGCTTGAAAGCTTTCGGATTAACTTTTGGGGTTTTTGCCGATTTCAGGGTTTTTGGCTGATTTCAGGGTTTTTGGCCGATTTAACGGTTTTTGGCTGATTATAGAGTTTTTCCGCTCACTATAGTATATGGTGTTTGGACGATTTAAGGGCTCTGGGTCAATTTTATAGTTTTTCTGTAGACTCTACAGGCTTTTAGACTGATTTTAGGGTTTTCGGCTTATTATAGGGTTTTAGGTCAGCTTTATGGCTTTCTGATCAATTTTTGGGCTTCTGGCCGATATCAGGGTTTTTCCGATGTTTATAGTATAGGGTATTTGGTCAATTTAAGGGATCTGGGTTAATTTTATTGTTTTTCTGTAGACTCTAATGGCTTTTAGATTGATTTTAGGGTTTTCGTCTTATTATAGGGTTTTAGGCCGGCTTTTGGGCTTTCTGATCAACTTTAGGGCATTTTGCAGATTACAGCATTTTCGGCCGATTTCAGATTTTTTCCACTGACTATAGTATATGTTATTTGGACGATTTAAGGGCTCTGTGTCAATTTTTTGGTTTTTCTGTAGACTATACGCATTTAGACTTATTTTAGGGTTTTTGGCTTAATAAAGGGTTTTAGGCCAGCTTTAGGGCTTCTGATCCACTTTAGGGTTCTCGGCCGATTTCAGGGTTTTTCCGATGTATGGGCTCTGTATCAGTTTTATTGTTTTTCTGTAGACTCAAGGATTTCAGACTGATTTTAGGGATTTCAGCTTATTATAGGGTTTTAGGCCAGCTTTATGGCTTTCTGATCAATTTTTGGGCTTATGGCCGATTCAGGGTTTTTCCGATGTTTATAGTATAGGGTATTTGGTCAATTTAAGGGATCTGGGTTAATTTTATTGTTTTTCTGTAGACTCTAATGGCTTTTAGATTGATTTTAGTGTTTTCGGCTTATTATAGGGATTTTAGGCCGGCTTTAGGGCATTTTGATAAACTTTAGGGTTTTGGCCGATTTCAGGGTTTTCGGCCGATTTTAGGAATTTTTCTGCTGACAATAAAGGGCATTTGAATGATTTAAGGGTTTTCGTCTTATTATAGGGTTTTAGGCCGGCTTTTGGGCTTTCTGATCAACTTTAGGGCATTTTGCAGATTACAGCATTTTCGGCCGATTTCAGATTTTTTCCACTTACTATCGTATATGTTATTTGGACGATTTAAGGGCTCTGTGTCAATTTTTTGGTTTTTCTGTAGACTATACGCATTTAGACTTATTTTAGGGTTTTTGGCTTAATATAGGGTTTTAGGCCAGCTTTAGGGCTTCTGATCAACTTTAGGGTTCTCGGCCGATTTTAGGGTTTTTCTGATGTATGGGCTCTGTGTCAGTTTTATAGTTTTTCTGTAGACTCTAGGATTTCATACTGATTTTAGGGATTTTGGCTTATTATACGGATTTAGGCTGGTTTTATGGCTTTCGGATCAACATTAAGGCTTTTGGCTGATTTCGGTGTTTTCGGCCGATTTCAGGGTTTTTTCGTTGACTATAGTATAGGGTATCTAGACGATTTAATGGCTCTGGGTCAATTTTATGGTTATTCTGTAGACTATAGGCATTTAGACTGGATTTAGGGTTTTCGGCTTATTATGGGGTTTTAGGCCAGCTTTAAAGCTTTCAGATTAACTTTTGGGGTTTTTGCCGATTTCAGGGTTTTCGGCCGATATAGGGTTTTTCCGCTAACAATAATAAAGGGCATCAGAATGATTTAAGGCCCCTGGTCAAATTTATAGTTTTTCCGTAGACTCTAAGCTTTAAGACTGATTCTAGGGTTTTTAGCTTATTATAGGGTTTGAGGGCGGTTTTATGGTTTTTCTGATCAACTTTTAGCCAATTTTAGGGTTTTCGGCAAATTTCAGGGTTTTGCCGCTGACTACAGTATAGGGTATTTGGACGATTTAAGGGCTCCGTGTCAATTTTATTGTTTTTCTGTAAACTCTAGGCTTTTAGAATGATTTTAGGGTTTTTGGTTATTACACGATTTTAGGCCGGCTTTAGGATTTTCTGATCAACTTTAGGGCATTTGGCAGATTACAGCATTTTCGGCAGATTTCAAGGTTTTCGGCCGATTTCAGATTTTTTCCGCTGACTATAGTATATGTTATTTAGCCGATTTAAGGGCTGTGTGTCAAGTTTTTGGTTTTTCTGTAGACTCTACGCTTTTAGACTTATTTTAGGGTTTTTGGCTTAATATAGGGTTTTAGGCCAGATTTAGGGCTTTCTGATCAACTTTAGGGTTCTCGGCTGATTTCAGGTTTTTTCCGATGTATGGGCTCTAGGTCAGTTTCATTGTTTTTCTGTAGACTCTAGGATTTCAGACTGATTTTTGGGACTTTGGCTTATTATAGGGATTTAGGCTGGTTTTATGGCTTTCTGACCAACATTAGGGCTTTTGGCAGATTTTAGTGTTTTCGGCCGATTTCAGGGTTTTTTCGTTGACTATATAGTATAGGGTATCTGGACGATTTAAGGGCTTCGGCTAAATTTTATGGTTATTCTGTAGACTCTTGGCTTTTAGACTGGATTTAGTGTTTTCGGCTTATTATGGGGTTTTAGGCCAGCTTTAAAGCTTTCGGATTAACTTTAAGGGTTTTTGCCAATTTCAGGGTTTTTGGCCGATTTCAAGGTTTTTTGCCAATTTAAGGGTTTTCGGCTGATTTCAGAGTTTTTCCGCTCACTATAGTATATGGTATTTGGATGATTTAAGGGCTCGGGGTTAATTTTATAGTTTTTTTGTAGACTCTACAGGCTTTTAGATTGATTTTAGGGTTTTCGGCTTATTATAGGGTTTTAAGCCAGCTTTATGGCTTTGTTTTCAATTTTAGGGCTTCTGGCCGATTTCAGGGTTTTTCCGATCCTTATAGTGTAGGGTATTTGGTCAATTTAAGGGATTTGGGTCAATTTTATTGTTTTTCTGTAGACTCTAATGGCTTTTAGATTGATTTTAGGGTTTTCGTCTTATTATAGGGTTTTAGGCCGGCTTTTGGGCTTTCTGATCAACTTTAGGGCATTTTGCAGATTACAACATTTTCGGTCGGTTTCAAATTTTTTCCACTGACTATAGTATATGTTATTTGGACGATTTAAGGGCTCTGTTTCAATTTTTTGGTTTTTCTGTAGACTATACGCATTTAGACTTATTTTAGGGTTTTTGGCTTAATATAGGGTTTTAGGCCAGCTTTAGGGCTTCTGATCCACTTTAGGGTTCTCGGCCGATTTCAGGGTTTTTCCGATGTATTGGCTCTGTATCAGTTTTATTGTTTTTCTGTAGACTCTTGGATTTCAGACTGATTTTAGGGATTTCAGCTTATTATAGGGTTTTAGGCCAGCTTTATGGCTTTCTGATCAATTTTTGGGCTTATGGCCGATTTCAGGGTTTTTCCGATGTTTATAGTATAGGGTATTTGGTCAATTTAAGGGATCTGGGTTAATTTTATTGTTTTTCAGTAGACTCTAATGGCTTTTAGATTGATTTTAGTGTTTTCGGCTTATTAGAGGGATTTTAGGCCGGCTTTAGGGCTTTTTGATCAACTTTAGGGTTTTGGCCGATTCCAGGGTTTTCGGCCGATTTTAGGGTTTTTCCACTGACAATAAAGGGCATTTGAATGATTTAAGGCCTCTGGTCAAATTTATAGTTTTTCCGTAGACTCTAGGCTTTAAGACTGATTCTAGGGTTTTCGGCTTATTATAGGGTTTGAGGGTGGCTTTATGGTTTTTCTGATCAACTTTTAGCCAATTTCAGCGTTTTCGACAGATTTCAGGGTTTTTCCTCTGACTCAGGTTATTTGGACGATTTAAGGGCTCCGGGTCAATTTTGTGGTTTTTCTGTAAACTCTAGGCTTTTAGAATGATTTTAGGGTTTTCGTCTTATTATAGGGTTTTAGGCCGGCTTTTGGGCTTTCTGATCAACTTTAGGGCATTTTGCAGATTACAGCATTTTCGGCCGATTTCAGATTTTTTCCACTGACTATAGTATATGTTATTTGGACGATTAAAGGGCTCTGTGTCAATTTTTTGGTTTTTCTGTAGACTCTACGCTTTTAGACTTATTTTAGGGTTTTTGGCTTAATATAGGGTTTTAGGCCAGCTTTAGGGCTTCTGATCAACTTTAGGGTTCCCGGCTGATTTCAGGGTTTTTCCGATGTATGGGCTCTAGGTCAGTTTCATTGTTTTTCTGTAGACTCTAGGATTTCAGACTGATTTTAGGGATTTTGGCTTATTATATGGATTTAGGCTGGTTTTATGGCTTTCAGATCAACATTAGGGCTTTTGGCTGATTTCAGTGTTTTCGGCCGATTTCAGGGTTTTTTCGTTGACTACAGTATAGGGTATTTGGACGATTTAAGGGCTCCGTGTCAATTTTATAGTTTTTCTGTAAACTCTAGGCTTTTAGTCTGATTTTAGGGTTTTCGTGTTATTATACGGTTTTAGGCCGGCTTTAGGGTTTTCTGATCAACTTTAGGGCATTTGGCAGATTACAGCATTTTCGGCAGATATCAAGGTTTTCGGCCGATTTCAGATTTTTTCCGCTGACTGTAGTATATGTTATTTAGCCGATTTAAGGGCTGTGTTTCAAGTTTTTGGTTTTTCTGTAGACTCTACGCTTTTAGACTTATTTTAGGGTTTTTGGCTTAATATAGGGTTTTAGGCCAGTTTTAGGGTTTTCTGATCAACTTTAGGGTTCTCGGCTGATTTCAGGGTTTTTCCGATGTATGGGCTCTAGGTCAGTTTCATTGTTTTTCTGTAGACTCAAGGATTTTAGACTGATTTTTGGG
The DNA here is from genome assembly GCA_030819835.1 of Acmispon strigosus. Classification (NCBI taxonomy): domain Eukaryota; kingdom Viridiplantae; phylum Streptophyta; class Magnoliopsida; order Fabales; family Fabaceae; genus Acmispon; species Acmispon strigosus. Next base: position 17,029,782 of record JAUAMA010000004.1, on the reverse strand, counting down.
ACTTTGGCTTATTATAGGGATTTAGGCTGGTTTTATGGCTTTCAGACCAACATTAGGGCTTTTGGCTGATTTTAGTGTTTTCGGCCGATTTCAGGGTTTTTTCGTTGACTGTAGTATAGGGTATCTGGACGATTTAAGGGCTTCGGGTAAATTTTATGGTTATTCTGTAGGCTCTAGGCTTTTAGACTGGATTTAGTGTTTTCGGCTTATTATGGGGTTTTAGGCCAGCTTTAAAGCTTTCGGATTAACTTTAAGGGTTTTTGCTGATTTCAGGGTCTTTGGCCGATTTCAAGGTTTTTGGCCAATTTAAGGGTTTTCGGCTGATTTAAGAGTTTTTACGCTCACTATAGTATATGGTATTTGGACGATTTAAGGGCTCGGGGTCAATTTTATAGTTTTTCTGTAGACTCTACAGGCTTTTAGATTGATTTTAGGGTTTTCGGCTTATTATAGGGTTTTAAGCCAGCTTTATGGCTTTGTTTTCAATTTTAGGGCTTCTGGCCGATTTCAGGGTTTTTCCGATCTTTATAGTGTAGGGTATTTGGTCAATTTAAGGGATTTGGGTCAATTTTATTGTTTTTCTGTAGACTCTAATGGCTTTTAGATTGATTTTAGTGTTTTCGGCCTATTATAGGGATTTTAGGCCGGCTTTAGGGCTTTTTGATCAAGTTTAGGGCTTTTGGCCGATTTCAGGGTATTTCCGCTGACAATAATAAAGGGCATTTGAATGATTTAAGGCCTGTGGTCAAATTTATAGTTTTTCCGTAGACTCTATGCTTTATGACTGATTGTAGGGTTTTCGGCTTATTATAGGGTTTGAGGGCGGCTTTATGGTTTTTCTGAACAACTTTTAGCCAATTTCAGGGTTTTCGGCAGATTTCAGGTTTTTCCGCTGACTATAGTATAGGGTATTTGGACGATTTAAGTGCTCTGGGTCAATTTTATGGTTTTTCTGTAAACTCAAGGCTTTTAGAATGATTTTAGGGTTTTTGTCTTATTATAGGGTTTTAGGCCGGCTTTAGGGCTTTTTGATCAACTTTAGGGCATTTGGCAGATTACAGCATTTTCGGCTGATTTCAGGGTTTTCGGCCGATTTCAGATTTTTTCCGCTGACTATAGTATATGTTATTTGGACGATTTAAGGGCTCTGTGTCAATTTTTGGTTTTTCTATAGACTCTACGCTTTTAGACTTATTTTAGGGTTTTTGGCTTAATATAGGGGTTTAGGCCAGCTTTAGGGCTTTCTGATCAACTTTAGTGTTCTCGGCCGATTTTCGGGTTTTTTTCTAGATAAGGGCTTTGGGTCAGTTTTATTGTTTTTATGTAGACTCTACGATTTCAGACTGATTTTAGGGATTTTGGCTTATTATAGGGATTTAGGCTGGTTTTATGGATTTCGGATTAACATTAGGGCTTTTGGATGATTTCATTGTTTTCGGCCGATTTCAGGGTTTTTCGCTGACTATAGTATAGGGTATCTGGACGATTTAAGGGCTCTGGGTCAATTTTATGGTTATTCTGTAGACTCCAGGATTTTAGACTGGATTTAGGGTTTAAGGCCAGCTTGAAAGCTTTCGGATTAACTTTTGGGGTTTTTGCGGATTTCAGGGTTTTTGGCTGATTTCAGGGTTTTTGGCCGATTTAACGGTTTTTGGCTGATTATAGAGTTTTTCCACTCACTATAGTATATGGTGTTTGGACGATTTAAGGGCTCTGGGTCAATTTTATAGTTTTTCTGTAGACTCTACAGGCTTTTAGACTGATTTTAGGGTTTTCGGCTTATTATAGTGTTTTAGGTCAGCTTTATGGCTTTCTGATCAATTTTTGGGCTTCTGGCCGATTTCAGGGTTTTTCCGATGTTTATAGTATAGGGTATTTGGTCAATTTAAGGGATCTGGGTTAATTTTATTGTTTTTCTGTAGACTCTAATGGCTTTTAGATTGATTTTAGGGTTTTCGTCTTATTATAGGGTTTTAGGCCGGCTTTTGGGCTTTCTGATCAACTTTAGGGCATTTTGCAGATTACAGCATTTTCGGCCAATTTCAGTTTTTTTCCATTGACTATAGTATATGTTATTTGGACGATTTAAGGGCTCTGTGTCAATTTTTTGGTTTTTCTGTAGACTATACGCATTTAGACTTATTTTAGGGGTTTTGGCTTAATATAGGGTTTTAGGCCAGCTTTAGGGCTTCTGATCCACTTTAGGGTTCTCGGCCGATTTCAGGGTTTTTCCGATGTATGGGCTCTGTATCAGTTTTATTGTTTTTCTGTAGACTCTAGGATTTCAGACTTATTTTAGGGATTTCAGCTTATTATAGGGTTTGAGGCCAGCTTTATGGCTTTCTGATCAATTTTTGGGCTTATAGCCGATTTCAGGGTTTTTCCTATGTTTATAGTATAGGGTATTTGGTCAATTTAAGGGATCTGGGTTAATTTTATTGTTTTTCGGTAGACTCTAATGGCTTTTAGATTGATTTTAGTGTTTTCGGCTTATTATAGGGATTTTAGGCCGGCTTTAGGGATTTTTGATCAACTTTAGGGTTTTGGCCGATTTCAGAGTTTTCAGCCGATTTTAGGGTTTTTCCGCTGACAATAAAGGGCATTTGAATGATTTTAGGCCTCTGGTCAAATTTATAGTTTTTCCGTAGTCTCTAGGCTTTAAGACTGATTCTAGGGTTTTCGGCTTGTTATAGGGTTTGAGGGCGGCTTTATGGTTTTTCTGATCAACTTTTAGCCAATTTCATCGTTTTCGACAGATTTCAGGGTTTTTCCTCTGACTACAGTATAGGTTATTTGGACGATTTAAGGGCTCCGGGTCAATTTTTTGGTTTTTCTGTAAACTCTAGGATTTTAGAATGATTTTAGGGTTTTCGTCTTATTATAGGGTTTTAGGCCGGTTTTGGGCTTTCTGATCAACTTTAGGGCATTTTGCAGATTACAGCATTTTCGGCCGATTTCAGATTTTTTCCACTGACTATAGTATATGTTATTTGGACGATTTAAGGGCTCTGTGTCAATTTTTTGGTTTTTCGTAGACTATACGCATTTAGACTTATTTTAGGGTTTTTGGCTTAATAAAGGATTTTAGGCCAGCTTTAGGGCTTCTGATCAACTTTAGGGTTCTCGGCCGATTTTAGGGTTTTTCTGATGTATGGGCTCTGTGTCAGTTTTATAGTTTTTCTGTAGACTCTAGGATTTCAGACTGATTTTAGGGATTTTGGCTTATTATACGGATTTAGGCTGGTTTTATGGCTTTCAGATCAACATTAGGGCTTTTGGCCGATTTCAGTGTTTTCGGCCGATTTCTGGGTTTTTTCGTTGACTATAGTATAGGGTATCTAGACGATTTATGGGCTCTGGGTCAATTTTATGGTTATTCTGTAGACTCTAGGCATTTAGACTAGATTTAGGGTTTTCGGCTTATTATAGGGTTTTACACTAGCTTTATGGCTTTGTGATCAATTTTAGGGCTTCTGGCCGATTTCAGGGTTTTTCCGATCTTTATAGTATAGGGTATTTGGTCAATTTAAGGGATTTGGGTCAATTTTATTGTTTTTCTGTAGACTCTAATGGCTTTTAGATTGAGTTTAGTGTTTTTGGCCTATTATAGGGATTTTAGGCCGGCTTTAGGGCTTTTTTATCAACTTTAGGGCTTTTGGCCGATTTCAGGGTTTTCGGCCGATTTCAGGGTTTTCAGGGTCAGTTTTATTGTTTTTCTGTAGACTCTAGGATTTCAGACTGATTTTAGGGACTTTGGTTTATTATAGGGATTTAGGCTGGTTTTATGGCTTTCAGATCAACATTACGGCTTTTGGCTGATTTCAGTGTTTTCGGCCGATTTTATGGTTATTCTGTAGACTCTAGGATTTTAGACTGGATTTAGGGTTTTCGGCTTATTACGGGGTTTTAGGCCAGCTTTAAAGCTTTCGGATTAACTTTTGGGGTTTTTGCCGATTTCAGTGTTTTTTGCCGATTTCAGGGTTTTTGGCCGATTTAAGGGTTTTCGGCTGATTTCAGAGTTTTTCCGCTCACTATAGTATATGGTATTTGGACGATTTAAGGGCTCGGGGTCAATTTTATAGTTTTTCTGTAGACTCTACATGCTTTTAGATTGATATTAGGGTTTTCGGCTTATAATAGGGTTTTAGGCCAGCTTTATGGCTTTCTGATCAATTTTTGGGCTTCTGGCCAATGTCAGGGTTTTTCCGATCTTTATAGTATAGTGTATTTGGTCAATTTAAGGGATCTGGGTCAATTTTATTATTTTTCTGTAGACTCTAATGGCTTTTAGATTGATTTTAGTGTTTTCGGCTTATTATAGGGATTTTAGGCCGGCTTTAGGGCTTTTTGATCAACTTTAGGGCTTTTGGCCCATTTCAAGGTTTTCGGCCGATTTTAGGGTTTTTCCGCTGACTATAATAAAAGGCATTTGAATGATTTCAGGCCTTTGGTAAAATTTATAGTTTTTCCGTAGACTCTAGGCTTTAAGACTGATTCTAGGGTTTTCGGCTTATTATAGGGTTTGAGGGCGGCTTTATGGTTTTTATGATCAACTTTTAGACAATTTCAGGGTTTTCGGCAAATTTCAGGTTTTACCACTGACTACAGTATAGGGTATTTGGACGAATCAAGGGCTTTGGGTCAATTTTATGGTTTTTCATTAAACTCTAGGCTTTTAGTCTGATTTTAGGGTTTTCGACTTATTATAAGGTTTTAGGCCGGCTTTAGAGCTTTTTGATCAACTTTAGGGCATTTGTCATATTACAGCATTTTCGGCTGATTTCAGGATTTTCGGCCGATTTCAGATTTTTTCCGCTACTATAGTATATGTTATTTGGACGATTTAAGGGCTTTGTGTCCATTTTTTGGATTTTCTGTAGACTCTACGCTTTTAGACTTATTTTAGGGATTTTGGCTTAATATAGGGTTTTAGGCCAGCTTTAGGGCTTTCTGATCAACTTTAGGGTTCTCGGCTGATTTCAGGGTTTTTCCGATGTATGGGCTCTAGGTCAGTTTCATTGTTTTTCTGTAGACTCTAGGATTTCAGACTGATTTTTGGGACTTTGGCTTATTATAGGGATTTAGGCTGGTTTTATGGCTTTCGGATCAACATTAGGGCTTTTGGCTGATTTTAGTGTTTTCGGCCGATTTCAGGGTTTTTTCGTGGACTATAGTATAGGTATCTGGACGATTTAAGGGCTTGGGGTGAATTTTATGGTTATTCTGTAGACTCTAGGCTTTTAGACTGGATTTAGGGTTTTCGGCTTATTATGGGGTTTGAGGCCAGCTTTAAAGCTTTCGGATTAACTTTAAGGGTTTTTGCCGATTTTAGGGTTTTTGGCCGATTTCAGGGTTTTTGGCCAATTTATGGGTTTTCGGCTGATTTCAGAGTTTTTCCGCTCACTGTAGTATATGGTATTTGGACAATTTAAGGGCTCGGGGTCAATTTTATAGTTTTTCTGTAGACTCTACAGGCTTTTAGATTGATTTTAGGGTTTTCGGCTTATTATAGGGTTTTACACTAGCTTTATGGCTTTGTGATCAATTTTAGGGCTTCTGGCCGATTTCAGGTTTTTTTCGATCTTTATAGTATAGGGTATTTGGTCAATATAAGGGATTTCGGTCAATTTTATTGTTTTTCTGTAGACTCTAATGGCTTTTAGATTGATTTTAGTGTTTTCGGCCTATTATAGGGATTTTAGGCCGGCTTTAGGGCTTTTTGATCAACTTTAGGGCTTTTGGCCGATTTCAGGGTTTTCGGCCGATTTTAGGGTTTTTCCGCTGACAATAATAAAGGGCATTTGAATGATTTAAGGCCTTTGGTCAAATTTATAGTTTTTCCGTAGACACTAGGCTTTAAGACTGATTCTAGGGTTTTCGACTTATTATAGGGTTTGAGGGCGGCTTTATGGTTTTTCTGATCAACTTTTAGCCAATTTCAGTGTTTTCGGCCGATTTCAGGGTTTTTCCTCAGACTACAGTATAGGTATTTGGACGATTTAAGGGCTCCGGGTCAATTTTATGGTTTTTCTGTAAACCCTAGGCTTTTAAACTGATTTTAGGGTTTTCGTCTTATTAGGGGGTTTTAGGCCGGCTTTAGGGGCTTTCTGATCAAATTTAGGGCATTTGGCAGATTACAGCATTTTCGGCTGATTTCAGGGTTTTCAGCCCATTTCAGATTTTTTCCGCTGACTATAGTATATGTTATTTGGACGATTTAAGGGCTCTGTGTCGATTTTTTGGTTTTTCTGTAGACTCTAGGATTTCAGACTGATTTTAGGGATTTTGGCTTATTATAGGGATTTAGGCTGGTTTTATGGCTTTCGGATCAACATTAGGGCTTTTGGCTGATTTCAGTCTTTTCGGCCGATTTCAGGGTTTTTTCGTTGACTATAGTATAGGGTATCTAGACGATTTAAGAGCTCTGGGTCAATTTTATGGTTATTTTGTAGACTTTAGGCTTTTAGACTGGATTTAGGGTTTTCGGCTTATTATGGGGTTTTAGGCCATCTTTAAAGCTTTCGGATTAACTTTTGGGGTTTTTGCCGATTTCAGGGTGTTTGGCCGAATTAGGGTTTTTCCGCTGACAATAATAAAGGGCATTTGAATGATTTAAGGCCCCTGGTCAAATTAATAGTTTTTCCGTAGACTTTAGGCTTTAAGACTGATTCTAGGGTTTTCAGCTTATTATATGGTTTGAGGGCGGTTTTATGGTTTTTCTGATAAACTTTTAGCCAATTTTAGGGTGTTCGGCAGATTTCAGGGTTGTGCCGCTTACTACTGTATAGGGTATTTGGACGATTTAAGGGCTCCGTGTCAATTTTTTGGTTTTTCTGTAAACACTAAGCTTTTAGTCAGATTTTAGGGTTTTCGTCATATTATACGGTTTTAGGCCGGCTTTAGGGCTTTTTGATCAACTTTAGGGCATTTGGCAGATTACAGCATTTTCGGCTGATTTTAGGGTTTTCGTCCGATTTCAGATTTTCCCGCTGACTATAGTATATGTAATTTGGACGATTTAAGGGCTTTGTGTCCATTTTTTGGATTTTCTGTAGACTCTACGCTTTTAGACTTATTTTAGGGATTTTGGCTTAATATAGGGTTTTAGGCCAGCTTTAGGGCTTTCTGATCAACTTTAGGGTTCTCGGCTGATTTCAGGGTTTTTCCGATGTATGGGCTCTAGGTCAGTTTCATTGTTTTTCTGTAGACTCTAGGATTTCAGACTGATTTTTGGGACTTTGGCTTATTATAGGGATTTAGGCTGGTTTTATGGCTTTCAGACCAACATTAGGGCTTTTGGCTGATTTTAGTGTTTTCGGCCGATTTCAGGGTTTTTTCGTTGACTATAGTATAGGGTATCTGGACGATTTAAGGGCTTTGGGTAAATTTTATGGTTATTCTGTTGACTCTAGGCTTTTAGACTGGATATAGTGTTTTCGGCTTATTCTGGGGTTTTAGGCCAGCTTTAAAGCTTTCGGATTAACTTTAAGGGTTTTTGACGATTTCAGGGTTTTTGGCCGATTTCAAGGTTTTTAGCCAATTTAAGGGTTTTCGGCTGATTTCAGAGTTTTTCCGCTCACTATAGTATATGGTATTTGGATGATTTAAGGGCTCGGGGTCAATTTTATAGTTTTTCTGTAGACTCTACAGGCTTTTAGGTATGAGAAAAATTTGTTTTGTCTCCAATCATATGTGATGTGTAGCCATTAACAAGATATCATAAAACCCTTTGCTATTTTCATACACACTTACAAAGCAAATTTCTCATAAAGGAATGTTAAGTACATAAGTTGCTTTGGGTTCTAGGTTATTGTTTGTCTTATCCACTCACATACATTGCCCACTTGATATTCCTATAATGATTTCTACTAGAAGTATGTCCTATTCTATTGTGATAACTATGAGCATATAGTCTATAACCTTCATATTATATCTAAGCATATCATAATGTCTCCTAGGTTGTCTTGGAACAATTTGAGAATAATTCCTATTGAAATTTTTATGCTTTGATTATATATCGATTACAGAGGTTGAGGTAATCGATTACCTTAGGCAACTAATGAGGCACGAGGACTGCAGACAGGGTTAATCGATTACAGTATGTATGTTAATCGATTACCAGGACAGTTAATATGTTCTAAACTAACAATTCCCATGAAATACATTACTAGAAGAACATTTAAGCATATAAGCAACTTAGATACATGCAATCATATTTTAATTTGTGAATCAAGCATGTAAGCATATAAGTTCAAAAATCATGCAATGCAATAAACACATACTTAAACAAATATCTAACTGTATCATGTTCATCTAGAAAACCTAGTTCTCTTCTAATCTTATAGAATGAATCTTTAGGATTGTTTTTAGGTAGTTCCTATAGTTCATATTTCTAGAAGAACTAGCATATATGTGTTTACTTCTAAGAGAATTAACTTCATCTAAATCCTTTTGAAACATTTGACATTTTTCTTCAAAAGATGAAATAATGTTTATCACTAAATTTAGAAGTACTACGACACATCTTAACAAGGCTTTTCTATAGCAAATTTTAAATCATTTGAAAAAGAAATGTTGGTACTAACCTGGACATTTTCCTTGTCAGAATTCTGAGTCTTGAGCCTATGTCATTGTCATTCCAAGAGACGTATGCTCTTCTGGAGTTTGAATTCTTCTTTTCAAACTTCTTCCTTAGTCCATGCTTCTTGTTTTGAATGTTTGGACAACCATATTTGTTGTGACCAGATTTATTATATTCAAGAAGGAGAGTTCATTTCCCTTTTGAAAACTTCTTTTAAGTCATGTTGAACTTTCTTCTCTTCTTTGTCACTCCATGTGTTTTCTGGTTCTGATTGTGAACTTCCATCAACTTCTATTACAGGCCCAAGGAGATCTTCTTCAATGACTTTCCAGATTCCCGCGTCTAATGGCTTTATGAAGATCATCATCTTGATATTCCAGAAATCGTAGAGTTCTCCTTTGTAGAATGATGGCCTGCTTATGTTGAATCCTTCATTGGTACTTGTTCTAGATGAGGATGCTATCTTTTCCCGGATCTTAGGAATAACTTACCTAAACTTCCGCTCTGATACCAATTGTTATTACAGATAGCAACCTGAGAGGGGGGGTGAATCAGAGTTGCCCCGATTTTCGCGTAATAGTACCAAACGACTTTCAGCGCAATTAGAGTTGTAACGTAAGAGCGTTGTTGCAGCGGAATATTGTAATTGCTTGAAAGTAAAAGATGAAGGAGTAGAAGAACACACAGGGAATTTATCCTGGTTCACCTTCAAACCTAGAAGGCTACGTCCAGTCCTCTGACCACGCAGAGATTTTCCACTATACCAGAAAGCAAACCGCTTTCTGAAAATCACCGCTCACTGAATCACTCAGTGAACTGATTACAACCCTCAGAACAGATTACCCTGTCTGAGTCAAACCCTTTACTGAAAACCACAGTAAAGTTAGAATCCCTCAGAAAGATTACCACTTTCTGAAGAATCACTCCACTGAATTCCACAGTGAAGATTTTCCATGATCGAGTACTCTTAACGAATGCTTGCACCAAGAACCCTAAGATATCTTATCAATCTTCCTGAAGCAACCCACTTCTGATTGATCAAGTCTTCTTAACGAATGCTTGTGCCAAGGACCCTAAGAGAACCCATCATGCCTCAGAAAGCAAACTACTTTCTGATGACACCGCATTACCATGGTGGACTTTGAATCAAACTTGATTCAAAGGGCCTTTTTACAAACACCGAAAACTACGGTGAAAGAATCAATATGATTCAAAATGGAAGAAGAAGAAGATGCCTTTTCTATGCATGATTCAATCCTTTTGACAAGAAGGATTGATCTTAGTTTGTATGCTCCAGGCAATTACAATGAAGGCTCTTCCATTCTGAGTTTCTCAAATGTTGAACATCATGAGTGTTCTTGTGAAAATGAGAGAATCGAAACTCAGAATGATGACTTTAATGAATATGAAAGTTATGGACCAAGTCATTCATGTTTCTGAGTGTCTAAGGACTTTATATAGGCACTAGAGGTCGTCCATGAACCAACACAACCTTTCCCAAACGGTTAGAGACACAATGGTTCATGAAAAATCATACTTATCGACCTGGTAATCGATTACCACAGTTGGTGTAATCGATTACATCATGCCGTTGAAGTTTGAATTTGAATTTCAAACTTGGTAATCGATTACACCCTTGTGGTAATCGATTACACACATCCTGTAATCGATTACACACTTCTGTAATCGATTACTGACAGTCCAGAACTCAGTTTTAGACTGTTTAAACCCTAATTGAGTGTTCCTACCAAGTTTTACTTGTGAGAACATATCGTACTCAATTAGTTGATCTTTTGTGAGCCTTCTAATGCAATTAAACCTTAATAAAGCATAGCACACTAAGTTGACAAGACTTACTTAAAACTAGAACCTTCATGTTTTGTTCTTGACGTTCTGAGCCTGGTTTTTTTGAAGTCTTTCTTCTCTTAAGTCTTCTTGTTTTTGTTCCTTTCTTTCTTGAAGTCTTTCTTCTTTTTGTGATGTGTTTGTCTTCATCAAAACCTCAGTCGAGTCCAAGGACGAGACTTGATTTACAGACTATAGTATATGTTATTTGGACGATTTAAGGGCTTTGTGTCCATTTTTTGGATTTTCTGTAGACTCTACGCTTTTAGACTTATTTTAGGGCTTTTGGCTTAATATAGGGTTTTAGGCCAGCTTTAGGGCTTTCTGGTCAACTTTAGGGTTCTCGGCCGATTTCAGGGTTTTTCAAATTTAAGGGCTCTGGGTCCGTTTAGGGTTTAGGGTTTAGGGTTTAGGGTCAGTTTCATTGTTTTTCTGTAGACTCTAGGATTTCAGACTGATTTTTGGGACTTTGGCTTATTATAGGGATTTAGGCTGGTTTTATGGCTTTCAGACCAACATTAGGGCTTTTGGCTGATTTTAGTGTTTTCGGCCGATTTCAGGGTTTTTTCGTTGACTATAGTATAGGGTATCTGGACGATTTAAGGGCTTGGGGTAAATTTTATGGTTATTCTGTAGACTCTAGGCTTTTAGACTGGATTTAGGGTTTTCGGCTTATTATGGGGTTTGAGGCCAGCTTTAAAGCTTTCGGATTAACTTTAAGGGTTTTTGCCGATTTCAGGGTTTTTGGCCGATTTCAGGGTTTTTGGCCGATTTCAGGGTTTTTGGCCAATTTATGGGTTTTCGGCTGATTTCAGAGTTTTTCCGCTCACTATTGTATATGGTATTTGGACGATTTAAGGGCTCGGGGTCAATTTTATAGTTTTTCTGTAGACTCTACAAGCTTTTAGATTGATTTTAGGGTCTTCGGCTTATTATAGGGTTTTACACTAGCTTTATGGCTTTGTGATCAATTTTAGGGCTTCTGGCCGATTTCTGGGTTTTTCCGATCTTTATAGTATAGGGTATTTGTTCAATTAAGGGATTTGGGTCAATTTTATTGTTTTTCTGTAGACTCTAATGGCTTTTAGATTGATTTTAGTGTTTTCGGCCTATTATAGGGATTTTAGGCCGGCTTTAGGGCTTTTTGATCAACTTTAGGGCTTTTGGCCGATTTCAGGGTTTTCGGCCGATTTTAGGGTTTTTCCGCTGACAATAATAAAGGGCATTTGAATGATTTAAGGCCTGTGGTCATATTTATAGTTTTTCCGTAGACTCTAGGCTTTAAGACTGATTCTAGGGTTTTCGGCTTATTATAGGGTTTGAGGGCGGCTTTATGGTTTTTCGAACAACTTTTAGCCAATTTCAGGATTTTTGGCAGATTTCCGGTTTTTCCGCTGACTACAGTATAAGGTATTTGGAAGATTTAAGGGCTCTGGGTCAATTTATGGTTTTTCTGTAAACTCTAGGCTTTTAGAATGATTTTAGGGTTTTCGGCTTATTATAGGGTTTTAAGCCAGCTGTATATCTTTGTTTTCAATTTTAGGGCTTCTGGCCGATTTCATGGTTTTTCCGATCTTTATAGTGTAGGGTATTTGGTCAATTTAAGGGATTTGGGTCAATTTTATTGTTTTTCTGTAGACTCTAATGGCTTTTAGATTGATTTTAGTGTTTTCGGCCAATTATAGGGATTTTAAGCCGGCTTTAGGGCTTTTTGATCAACTTTAGGGCTTTTGGCCGATTTCAGGGTTTTCGGCCGATTTTAGGGTTTTTCCGCTGACAATAATAAAGGGCATTTGAATGATTTAAGGCCTGTGGTCAAATTTATAGTTTTTCCGTAGACTCTAGGCTTTATGACTGATTCTAGGGTTTTCGGCTTATTATAGGGTTTGAGGGCGGCTTTATGGTTTTTCTGAACAACTTTTAGCCAATTTCAGTGTTTTCGGCAGATTTCAGGTTTTTCCGCTGACTACAGTATAGGGTATTTGGACGATTTAAGGGCTCTGGGTCAATTTTATGGTTTTTCTGTAAACTCTAGGCTTTTAGAATGATTTTAGGGTTTTCGTCTTATTATAGGGTTTTAGGCCGGCTTTAGGGCTTTTTGATCAACTTTAGGGCATTTGGCAGATTATAGCATTTTCGGCTGATTTCAGGGTTTTCGGCCGATTTCAGATTTTTTCCGCTGACTATAGTATATGTTATTTGGACGATTTAAGGGCTTTGTGTCCATTTTTTGGATTTTCTGTAGACTCTACGCTTTTAGACTTATTTTAGGGCTTGTGGCTTAATATAGGGTTTTAGGCCAGCTTTAGGGCTTTCTGATCAACTTTAGGGTTCTCGGCCGATTTCAGGGTTTTCCAAATGTAAGGGCTCTGGGTCAGTTTTATTGTTTTTCTGTAGACTCTAGAATTTCAGAATGATTTTCAGGACTTTGGCTTAATATAGGGATTTAGGCTGGTTTTATGGCTTTCAGATCAACATTAGGGCTTTTGGCTGATTTTAGTGTTTTCGGCCGATTTCAGGGTTTTTTCGTTGACTATAGTATAGGGTATCTGGACGATTTAAGGGCTTGGGGTAAATTTTATGGTTATTCTGTAGACTCTAGGCTTTTAGACTGGATTTAGGGTTTTCGGCTTATTATGGGGTTTGAGGCCAGCTTTAAAGCTTTCGGATTAACTTTAAGGGTTTTTGCCGATTTCAGGGTTTTTGGCCGATTTCAGGGTTTTTGGCCGATTTCAGGGTTTTTGGCCAATTTATGGGTTTTCGGTTGATTTCAGAGTTTTTCCGCTCACTATTGTATATGGTATTTGGACGATTTAAGGGCTCGGGGTCAATTTTATAGTTTTTCTATAGACTCTACAAGCTTTTAGATTGATTTTAGGGTTTTCGGCTTATTATAGGGTTTTACACTAGCTTTATGGCTTTGTGATCAATTTTAGGGCTTCTGGCCGATTTCTGGGTTTTTCCGATCTTTATAGTATACGGTATTTGTTCAATTTAAGGGATTTGGGTCAATTTTATTGTTTTTCTGTAGACTCTAATGGCTTTTATATTGATTTTAGTGTTTTCGGCCTATTATAGGGATTTTAGGCCAACTTTAGGGCTTTTTGATCAACTTTAGGGCTTTTGGCCGATTTCAGGGTTTTCGGCCGATTTTAGGGTTTTTCCGCTGACAATAATAAAGGGCATTTGAATGATTTAAGGCCTGTGGTCATATTTATAGTTTTTCCGTAGACTATAGGCTTTAAGATTGATTCTAGGGTTTTCGGCTTATTATAGGGTTTGAGGGCGGCTTTATGGTTTTTCTGAACAACTTTTAGCCAATTTCAGGGTTTTTGGCAGATTTCCGGTTTTTCCGCTGACTACAGTATAGGGTATTTGGAAGATTTAAGGGCTCTGGGTCAATTTATGGTTTTTCTGTAAACTCTAGGCTTTTAGAATGATTTTAGGGTTTTCGTCTCATTATAGGGTTTTAGGCCGGCTTTAGGGCTTTTTGATCAACTTTAGGGTATTTGGCAGATTACAGCATTTTCGGCTGATTTCAGGGTTTTCGGCCGATTTTAGATTTTTTCCGCTGACTATAGTATATGTTATTTGGACGATTTAAGGGCTTTGTGTCCATTTTTTGGATTTTCTGTAGACTCTACGCTTTTAGACTTATTTTAGGGCTTTTGGCTTAATATAGGGTTTTAGGCCAGCTTTAGGGCTTTCTGATCAACTTTAGGGTTCTCGGCCGATTTCAAGGTTTTTCAAATGTAAGGGCTCTGGGTCAGTTTTATTGTTTTTCTGTAGACTCTAGAATTTCAGAATGATTTTAGGGACTTTGGCTTAATATAGGGATTTAGGCTGGTTTTATGGCTTTCAGATCAACATTAGGGCTTTTGGCTGATTTTAGTGTTTTCGGCCGATTTCAGGGTTTTTTCGTTGACTATAGTATAGGGTATCTGGACGATTTAAGGGCTTGGGGTAAATTTTATGGTTATTCTGTAGACTCTAGGCTTTTAGACTGGATTTAGGGTTTTCGGCTTATTATGGGGTTTGAGGCCAGCTTTAAAGCTTTCGGATTAACTTTAAGGGTTTATCCCGATTTCAGGGTTTTTGGCCGATTTCAGGGTTTTTGGCCAATTTATGGGTTTTCGGCTGATTTCAGAGTTTTTCCGCTCACTATAGTATATGGTATTTGGACGATTTAAGGGCTCGAGGTCAATTTTATAGTTTTTCTGTAGACTCTACAAGCTTTTAGATTGATTTTAGGGTTTTCGGCTTATTATTGGGTTTTACACTAGCTTTATGGCTTTGTGATCAATTTTAGGGCTTCTGGCCGATTTCTGGGTTTTTCCGATCTTTATAGTATACGGTATTTGTTCAATTTAAGGGATTTGGGTCAATTTTATTGTTTTTCTGTAGACTCTATTGTTTTAGATTGATTTTAGTGTTTTCGGCCTATTATAGGGATTTTAGGCCGGCTTTAGGGCTTTTTGATCAACTTTAGGGCTTTTGGCCGATTTCAGGGTTTTCGGCCGATTTTAGGGTTTTTCCGCTGACAATAATAAAGGGCATTTGAATGATTTAAGGCATGTGGTCATATTTACAGTTTTTCCGTAGACTCTACTAGGCTTTAAGACTGATTCTAGGGTTTTCGGCTTATTATAGGGTTTGAGGGCGGCTTTATGGTTTTTCTGAACAACTTTTAGCCAATTTCAGGGTTTTTGGAAGATTTCCGGTTTTTCCGCTGACTACAGTATAGGGTATTTGGAAGATTTAAGGGCTCTGGGTCAATTTATGGTTTTTCTGTAAACTCTAGGCTTTTAGAATGATTTTAGGGTTTTCATCTTATTATAGGGTTTTAGGCCGGCTTTAGGGCTTTTTGATCAACTTTAGGGCATTTGGCAGATTACAGCATTTTCGGCTGATTTCAGGGTTTTCGGCCGATTTCAGATTTTTTCAGCTGACTATAGTATATGTTATTTGGACAATTTAAGGGCTTTGTGTCCATTTTTTGGATTTTCTGTAGACTCTATGCTTTTAGACTTATTTTAGGGCTTTTGGCTTAATATAGGGTTTTAGGCCAGCTTTAGGGCTTTCTGATCAACTTTAGGGTTCACGTCCGATTTCAGGGTTTTTCAAATGTAAGGGCTCTGGGTCAGTTTTATTGTTTTTCTGTAGACTCCATAATTTCAGAATGATTTTAGGGACTTTGGCTTAATATAGGGATTTAGGCTGGTTTTATGGCTTTCAGATCAACATTAGGGCTTTTGGCTGATTTTAGTGTTTTCGACCGATTTCAGGGTTTTTTCGTTGACTATAGTATAGGGTATCTGGACGATTTAAGGGCTTGGGGTAAATTTTATGGTTATTGTGTAGACTCTAGGCTTTTAGACTGGATTTAGGGTTTTCGGCCGATTTTAGGGTTTTTCCGCTGACAATAATAAAGGGCATTTGAATGATTTAAGGCCTGTGGTCAAATTTATAGTTTTTCCGTAGACTCTAGGCTTTATGACTGATTCTAGGGTTTTTGGCTTATTATAGGGTTTGAGGGAGGCTTTATGGTTTTTCTGAACAACTTTTAGCCAATTTCAGTGTTTTCGGCAGATTTCAGGTTTTTCCGCTGACTACAGTATAGGGTATTTGGAAGATTTAAGGGCTCTGGGTCAATTTATGGTTTTTCTGTAAACTCTAGGCTTTTAGAATGATTTTAGGGTTTTCGTCTTATTATAGGGTTTTAGGCCGGCTTTAGGGCTTTTTAATCAACTTTAGGGCATTTGGCAGATTATAGCATTTTCGGCTGATTTCAGGGTTTTCGGCCGATTTCAGATTTTTTCCGCTGACTATAGTATATGTTATTTGGACGATTTAAGGGCTTTGTGTTCATTTTTTGGATTTTCTGTAGACTCTACGCTTTTAGACTTATTTTAGGGCTTTTGGCTTAATATAGGGTTTTAGGCCAGCATTAGGGCTTTCTGATCAACTTTAGGGTTCTCGGCCGATTTCAGGGTTTTTCAAATGTAAGGGCTCTGGGTCAGTTTTATTGTTTTTCTGTAGACTCTAGAATTTCAGAATGATTTTAGGGACTTTGGCTTAATATAGGGATTTAGGCTGGTTTTATGGCTTTCAGATCAACATTAGGGCTTTTGGCTGATTTTAGTGTTTTCGGCCGATTTCAGGGTTTTTTCGTTGACTATAGTATAGGGTATCTGGACGATTTAAGGGCTTGGGGTAAATTTTATGGTTATTCTGTAGACTCTAGGCTTTTAGACTGGATTTAGGGTTTTCGGCTTATTATGGGGTTTGAGGCCAGCTTTAAAGCTTTCGGATTAACTTTAAGGGTTTTTGCCGATTTCAGGGTTTTTGGCCGATTTCAGGGTTTTTGGCCAATTTATTGGTTTTCGGCTGATTTCAGAGTTTTTCCGCTCACTATAGTATATGGTATTTGGACGATTTAAGGGCTCGAGGTGAATTTTATAGTTTTTCTGTAGACTCTACAAGCTTTTAGATTGATTTTAGGGTTTTCGGCTTATTATAGGGTTTTACACTAGCTTTATGGCTTTGTGATCAATTTTAGGGCTTCTGGCCGATTTCTGGGTTTTTCCGATCTTTATAGTATAGGGTATTTGTTCAATTTAAGGGATTTGGGTCAATTTTATTGTTTTTCTGTAGACTCTAATGGCTTTTAGATTGATTTTAGTGTTTTCGGCCTATTATAGGGATTTTAGGCCGGCTTTAGGGCTTTTTGATCAACTTTAGGGCTTTTGGCCGATTTCAGGGTTTTCGGCCGATTTTAGGGTTTTTCCGCTGACAATAATAAAGGGCATTTGAATGATTTAAGGCCTGTGCTCATATTTACAGTTTTTCCGTAGACTCTAGGCTTTAAGACTGATTCTAGGGTTTTCGGCTTATTATAGGGTTTGAGGGCGGCTTTATGGTTTTTCTGAACAACATTTAGCCAATTTCAGGGTTTTTGGCAGATTTCCGGTTTTTCCGCTGACTACAGTATAGGGTATTTGGAAGATTTAAGGGCTCTGGGTCAATTTATGGTTTTTCTGTAAACTCTAGGCTTTTAGAATGATTTTAGGGTTTTCATCTTATTATAGGGTTTTAGGCCGGCTTTAGGGCTTTTTGATCAACTTTAGGGCATTTAGCAGATTACAGCATTTTCGGCTGATTTCAGGGTTTTCGGCCGATTTCAGATTTTTTCAGCTGACTATGTATATGTTAATTGGACGATTTAAGGTCTTTGTGTCCATTTTTTGGATTTTCTGTAGACTCTACGCTTTTAGACTTATTTTAGGGCTTTTGGCTTAATAAAGGGTTTTAGGCCAGCTTTAAGGCTTTCTGATCAACTTTAGGGTTCACGTCCGATTTCAGGGTTTTTCAAATGTAAGGGCTCTGGGTCAGTTTTATTGTTTTTCTGTAGACTCTAGAATTTCATAATGATTTTAGGGACTTTGGCTTAATATAGGGATTTAGGCTGGTTTTATGGCTTTCAGATCAACATTAGGGCTTTTGGCTGATTTTAGTGTTTTCGACCGATTTCAGGGTTTTTTCGTTGACTATAGTATAGGGTATCTGGACGATTTAAGGGCTTGGGGTAAATTTTATGGTTATTCTGTAGACTCTAGGCTTTTAGACTGGATTTAGGGTTTTCGGCCGATTTTAGGGTTTTTCCCCTGACAATAATAAAGGGCATTTGAATGATTTAAGGCCTGTGGTCAAATTTATAGTTTTTCCGTAGACTCTAGGCTTTATGACTGATTCTAGGGTTTTCGGCTTATTATAGGGTTTGAGGGCGGCTTTATGGTTTTTCTGAACAACTTTTAGCCAATTTCAGGGTTTTCGGCAGATTTCAGGTTTTTCCGCTGACTACAGTATAGGGTATTTGGAAGATTTAAGGGCTCTGGGTCAATTTATGGTTTTTCTGTAAACTCTAGGCTTTTAGAATGATTTTAGGGTTTTCGTCTTATTATAGTGTTTTAGGCCGGCTTTAGGGCTTTTTGATCAACTTTAGGGCATTTGGCAGATTATAGCATTTTCGGCTGATTTCAGGGTTTTCGGCCGATTTCAGATTTTTTTCGCTGACTATAGTATATTCTGGTTTAAGGGCTTGGCGTAAATTTTATGGTTATTCTGTTGACTCTAGGCTTTTAGACTGGATTTAGGGTTTTCGGCTTATTATGGGGTTCGAGGCAAGCTTTAAAGCTTTCGGATTAACTTTAAGGGTTTTTGCCGATTTCAGGGTTTTTGGCCGATTTCAGGGTTTTTGGCCAATTTATGGGTTTTCGGCAGATAGATTTTTTCCGCTCACTATAGTATATGGTATTTGGACGATTTAAGGGCTCGGGGTCAATTTTATAGTTTTTCTGTAGACTCTACAGGCTTTTAGATTGATTTTAGGGTTTTCGGCTTATTATAGGGTTTTAGGCCAGCTTTATGGATTTGTGATCAATTTTAGGGCTTCTGGCCGATTTCAGGGTTTTTCCGATCTTTATAGTATAGGGTATTTGGTCAATTTAAGGGATCTGGGTCAATTTTATTGTTTTTCAGTAGACTATAATGGCTTTTAGATTGATTTTAGTGTTTTCGGCCTATTATAGGGATTTTAGGCCGGCTTTAGGGCTTTTTGATCAACTTTAGGGCTTTTGGCCGATTACAAGGTTTTCGGCCGATTTTAGGGTTTTTCCGCTGACAATAATAAAGGGCATTTGAATGATTTAAGGCCTTTGGTCAAATTTATAGTTTTTCCGTAGACTCTAGGCTTTAAGACTGATTCTAGGGTTTTCGGCTTATTATAGGGTTTGAGGGCGGCTTTATGGTTTTTCTGATCAACTTTTAGCCAATTTCAGCGTTTTCGGCTGATTTCAGGGTTTTTCCTCTGAGTACAGTATAGGGTATTTGGACGATTTAAGGGCTCCGGGTCAATTTTATGGTTTTTCTGTAAACCCTAGGCTTTTAGACTGATTTTACGGTTTTCGTCTTATTAGGGGGTTTTAGGCCGGCTTTAGGGGGTTTCTGATCAACTTTAGGGCATTTGGCAGATTACAACATTTTCGGCTGATTTCATGGTTTTCAGCCCATTTCAGATTTTTTCCGCTGACTATAGTATATGTTATTTGGACGATTTAAGGGCTCTGTGTCGATTTTTTCGTTTTTCTGTAGACTCTACGCTTTTAGACTTATTTTAGGGTTTTTGGTTTAATATAGTGTTTTAGGCCAGCTTTAGGGCTTTCTGATCAACTTTAGGGTTCTCGTCCGATTTCAGGGTTTTTCCGATGTATGGGCTCTGTGTCAGTTTTATTGTTTTTCTGTAGACTCTGGGATTTCAGACTTATTTTAGGGATTTTGGCTTATTATAGGGATTTAGGCTGGTTTTATGGCTTTCGGATCAACATTAGGGCTTTTGGCTGATTTCAGTGTTTTCGGCCGATTTCAGGGTTTTTTCGTTGACTATAGTATAGGGTATCTAGACGATTTAAGAGCTCTGGGTCAATTTTATGGTTATTTTGTAGACTCTAGGCTTTTAGACTGGATTTAGGGTTTTCGGCTTTTTATGGGATTTTAGGCCATCTTTAAAGCTTCCGGATTAACTTTTGGGATTTTTGCCGATTTCAGGGTTTTTGGCCGAATTAGGGTTTTTCCGCTGACAATAATAAAGGGCATTTGAATGATTTAAGGCCCCTGGTCAAATTAATAGTTTGTTCGTAGACTTTAGGCTTTAAGACTGATTCTAGGGTTTTCGGCTTATTATATGGTTTTAGGGCGGTTTTATGGTTTTTCTGATCAACTTTTAGCCAATTTTAGGGTGTTCGGCAGATTTCAGGGTTTTGCCGCTTACTACTGTATAGGGTATTTGGACGATTTAAGGGCTCCGGGTCAATTTTTTGGTTTTTCTGTAAACACTAGGCTTTTAGTCTGATTTTAGGGTTTTCGTCATATTATACGGTTTTAGGCCGGCTTTAAGGCTTTTTGATCAAATTTAGGGCATTTGGCAGATTACAGCATTTTCGGCTGATTTCAGGGTTTTCGGCCGATTTCAGATTTTTTCCGCTGACTATAGTATATGTTATTTGGACGATTTAAGGGTTTTCGGCTGATTTCAGAGTTTTTCCGCTCAATATAGTGTATGGTATTTGGACGATTTAAGGGCTCGGA
The DNA here is from genome assembly GCA_030819835.1 of Acmispon strigosus. Taxonomy (NCBI): domain Eukaryota; kingdom Viridiplantae; phylum Streptophyta; class Magnoliopsida; order Fabales; family Fabaceae; genus Acmispon; species Acmispon strigosus. Next base: position 17,009,213 of record JAUAMA010000004.1, on the reverse strand, counting down.
GTTAATTTTATAGTTTTTCTGTAGACTCTACAGGCTTTCAGATTGATTTTAGGGTTTTCGGCTTATTATAGGGTTTTAGGCCAGCTTTATGGCTTTCTGATCAATTTTTGGGCTTCTGGCCGATTTCAGGGTTTTTCTGATCTTTATAGTATAGGGTATTTGGTCAATTTAGGGGATCTGGGTCAATTTTATTGTTTTTCTGTAGACTCTAATGGCTTTTAGATTGATCTTAGTGTTTTGGGCTTATTATAGGGATTTTAGGCTGGCTTTAGGGCTTTTTGATCAACTTTAGGGCTTTTGGCCAATTTCAGGGTTTTCGGCCGATTTTAGGGTTTTTCCGCTGACAATAATAAAGGGCATTTGAATGATTTAAGGCCTCTGGTCAAATTTATAGTTTTTCCGAAGACTCTAGGCTTTAAGACTGATTCTAGGGTTTTCATCTCATTATAGGGTTTGAGGGCGGGTTTATGGTTTTTCTGATCAACTTTTAGCCAATTTCTGGGTTTTCGGCAAATTTCAGGTTTTTCCGCTGACTACAGTTGTATAGGGTATTTGGACGATTTAAAGGCTCCGGGTCAATTTGATGGTTTTTCGGTAAACTCTAGGCTTTTAGACTGATTTTAGGATTTTCGTCTTATTATAGGGTTTTAGGCAGGCTTTAGGGCTTTTTGATATACTTTAGGGCATTTGGCAGATTACAGCATTTTCGGCTGATTTCAGGGTTTTCAGCCGATTTCAGATTTTCTCCACTGACTATAGTATATGTTATTTGGACGATATAAGGGCCCTGTGTCAATTTTTTGGTTTTTCTGTAGACTCTACGCTTTGAGACTTATTTTAGGGTTTTTGGCTTAATATAGGGTTTTAGGCCAGCTTTAGGGCTTTCTGATCAACTTTAGGGTTCACGTCCGATTTCAGGGTTTTTCAAATGTAAGGGCTCTGGGTCAGTTTTATTGTTTTTCTGTAGACTCTAGAATTTCAGAATGATTTTAGGGACTTTGGCTTAATATAGGGATTTAGGCTGGTTTTATGGCTTTCAGATCAACATTAGGGCTTTTGGCTGATTTTAGTGTTTTCGACCGATTTCAGGGTTTTTTCGTTGACTATAGTATAGGGTATCTTGACGATTTAAGGGCTTGGGGTAAATTTTATGGTTATTCTGTAGACTCTAGGCTTTTAGACTGGATTTAGGGTTTTCGGCCGATTTTAGGGTTTTTCCCCTGACAATAATAAAGGGCATTTGAATGATTTAAGGCCTGTGGTCAAATTTATAGTTTTTCCGTAGACTCTAGGCTTTATGACTGATTCTAGGGTTTTCGGCTTATTATAGGGTTTGAGGGCGGCTTTATGGTTTTTCTGAACAACTTTTAGCCAATTTCAGGGTTTTCGGCAGATTTCAGGTTTTTCCGCTGACTACAGTATAGGGTATTTGGAAGATTTAAGGGCTCTGGGTCAATTTATGGTTTTTCTGTAAACTCTAGGCTTTTAGAATGATTTTAGGGTTTTCGTCTTATTATAGTGTTTTAGGCCGGCTTTAGGGCTTTTTGATCAACTTTAGGGCATTTGGCAGATTATAGCATTTTCGGCTGATTTCAGGGTTTTCGGCCGATTTCAGATTTTTTCCGCTGACTATAGTATATTCTAGTTTAAGGGCTTGGCGTAAATTTTATTTTCTGTTGACTCTAGGCTTTTAGACTGGATTTAGGGTTTTCGGCTTATTATGGGGTTCGAGGCAAGCTTTAAAGCTTTCGGATTAACTTTAAGGGTTTTTGCCGATTTCTGGGTTTTTGGCCGATTTCAGGGTTTTTGGCCAATTTATGGGTTTTCGGCAGATAGATTTTTTCCGCTCACTATAGTATATGGTATTTGGACGATTTAAGGGCTCGGGGTCAATTTTATAGTTTTTCTGTAGACTCTACAGGCTTTTAGATTGATTTTAGGGTTTTCGGCTTATTATAGGGTTTTAGGCCAGCTTTATGGATTTGTGATCAATTTTAGGGCTTCTGGCCGATTTCAGGGTTTTTCCGATCTTTATAGTATAGGGTATTTGGTCAATTTAAGGGATCTGGGTCAATTTTATTGTTTTTCAGTAGACTCTAATGGCTTTTAGATTGATTTTAGTGTTTTCGGCCTATTATAGGGATTTTAGGCCGGCTTTAGGGCTTTTTGATCAACTTTAGGGCTTTTGGCCGATTACAAGGTTTTCGGCCGATTTTAGGGTTTTTCCGCTGACAATAATAAAGGGCATTTGAATGATTTAAGGCCTTTGGTCAAATTTATAGTTTTTCCGTAGACTCTAGGCTTTAAGACTGATTCTAGGGTTTTCGGCTTATTATAGGGTTTGAGGGCGGCTTTATGGTTTTTCTGATCAACTTTTAGCCAATTTCAGCGTTTTCGGCTGATTTCAGGGTTTTTCCTCTGAGTACAGTATAGGGTATTTGGACGATTTAAGGGCTCCGGGTCAATTTTATGGTTTTTCTGTAAACCCTAGGCTTTTAGACTGATTTTACGGTTTTCGTCTTATTAGGGGGTTTTAGGCCGGCTTTAGGGGGTTTCTGATCAACTTTAGGGCATTTGGCAGATTACAACATTTTCGGCTGATTTCATGGTTTTCAGCCCATTTCAGATTTTTTCCGCTGACTATAGTATATGTTATTTGGACGATTTAAGGGCTCTGTGTCGATTTTTTCGTTTTTCTGTAGACTCTACGCTTTTAGACTTATTTTAGGGTTTTTGGTTTAATATAGTGTTTTAGGCCAGCTTTAGGGCTTTCTGATCAACTTTAGGGTTCTCGTCCGATTTCAGTGTTTTTCCGATGTATGGGCTCTGTGTCAGTTTTATTGTTTTTCTGTAGACTCTGGGATTTCAGACTTATTTTAGGGATTTTGGCTTATTATAGGGATTTAGGCTGGTTTTATGGCTTTCGGATCAACATTAGGGCTTTTGGCTGATTTCAGTGTTTTCGGCCGATTTCAGGGTTTTTTCGTTGACTATAGTATAGGGTATCTAGACGATTTAAGAGCTCTGGGTCAATTTTATGGTTATTTTGTAGACTCTAGGCTTTTAGACTGGATTTAGGGTTTTCGGCTTTTTATGGGATTTTAGGCCATCTTTAAAGCTTCCGGATTAACTTTTGGGATTTTTGCCGATTTCAGGGTTTTTGGCCGAATTAGGGTTTTTCCGCTGACAATAATAAAGGGCATTTGAATGATTTAAGGCCCCTGGTCAAATTAATAGTTTGTTCGTAGACTTTAGGCTTTAAGACTGATTCTAGGGTTTTCGGCTTATTATATGGTTTGAGGGCGGTTTTATGGTTTTTCTGATCAACTTTTAGCCAATTTTAGGGTGTTCGGCAGTTTTCAGGGTTTTGCCGCTTACTACTGTATAGGGTATTTGGACGATTTAAGGGCTCCGGGTCAATTTTTTGGTTTTTCTGTAAACACTAGGCTTTTAGTCTGATTTTAGGGTTTTCGTCATATTATACGGTTTTAGGCCGGCTTTAGGGCTTTTTGATCAAATTTAGGGCATTTGGCAGATTACAGCATTTTCGGCTGATTTCAGGGTTTTCGGCCGATTTCAGATTTTTTCCGCTGACTATAGTATATGTTATTTGGACGATTTAAGGGTTTTCGGCTGATTTCAGAGTTTTTCCGCTCAATATAGTGTATGGTATTTGGACGATTTAAGGGCTCGGAGTTAATTTTATAGTTTTTCTGTAGACTCTACAGGCTTTCAGATTGATTTTAGGGTTTTCGGCTTATTATAGGGTTTTAGGCCAGCTTTATGGCTTTCTGATCAAATTTTGGGCTTCTGGCCGATTTCAGGGTTTTTCTGATCTTTATAGTATAGGGTATTTGGTCAATTTAGGGGATCTGGGTCAATTTTATTGTTTTTCTGTAGACTCTAATGGCTTTTAGATTGATCTTAGTGTTTTGGGCTTATTATAGGGATTTTAGGCTGGCTTTAGGGCTTTTTGATCAACTTTAGGGCTTTTGGCCGATTTCAGGGTTTTCGGCCGATTTTAGGGTTTTTCCGCTGACAATAATAAAGGGCATTTGAATGATTTAAGGCCTCTGGTCAAATTTATAGTTTTTCCGAAGACTCTAGGCTTTAAGACTGATTCTAGGGTTTTCATCTCATTATAGGGTTTAAGGGCGGGTTTATGGTTTTTCTGATCAACTTTTAGCCAATTTCAGGGTTTTCGGCAAATTTCAGGTTTTTCCGCTGACTACAGTTGTATAGGGTATTTGGACGATTTAAAGGCTCCGGGTCAATTTGATGGTTTTTCGGTAAACTCTAGGCTTTTAGACTGATTTTAGGATTTTCGTCTTATTATAGGGTTTTAGGCAGGCTTTAGGGCTTTTTGATATACTTTAGGGCATTTGGCAGATTACAGCATTTTCGGCTGATTTCAGGGTTTTCAGCCGATTTCAGATTTTCTCCACTGACTATAGTATATGTTATTTGGACGATATAAGGGCCCTGTGTCAATTTTTTGGTTTTTCTGTATACTCTACGCTTTGAGACTTATTTTAGGGTTTTTGGCTTAATATAGGGTTTTAGGCCAGCTTTAGGGCTTTCTGAACAACTTTAGGGTTCACGTCCGATTTCAGGGTTTTTCAAATGTAAGGGCTCTGGGTCAGTTTTATTGTTTTTCTGTAGACTCTAGGATTTCAGACTGATTTTAGGGACTTTGGCTTATTATAGGGATTTAGGCTGGTTTTATGGCTTTCAGATCAACATTAGGGCTTTTGGCTGATTTCGGTGTTTTCGGCCGATTTCAGGGTTTTTTCGTTGGCTATCTGGACGATTTAAGGGCTCTGGGTCAATTTTACGGTTATTCTGTAGATTCTAGGCTTTTAGACTGTATTTAGGGTTTTCGGCTTATTATGGGGTTTTAGGCCACCTTTAAAGCTTTCGAATTAACTTTTGGGGTTTTTACGGATTTCATGGTTTTCGGCTTATTTCAGGGTTTTTGGCCGATTAAAGGGTTTTCGGCTGATTTCAGAGTTTTTCCGCTCACTATAGTATACGGTATTTGGATGATTTAAGGGCTCTGGGTCAATTTTATAGTTTTTCTGTAGACTCTACAGGCTTTTAGACTGATTTTAGGGTTTTCAGCTTATTATAGGGTTTTGGGCCAGCTTTATGGCTTTCTGATCAATTTTTGGGCTTCTGGCCGATTTCAGGGTTTTTTCGATGTTTATAGTATAGGGTATTTGGTCAATTTAAGGGATCTCGGTCAATTTTATTGTTTTCCTGTAGACTCTAATGGCTTTTAGATTGATTTTAGTGTTTTCGGCTTATTATAGGGATTTTAGGCCGGCTTTAGGGCTTTTTAATCAACTTTAGGGATTTCGGCCGATTTCAGGGTTTTCGGCCGATTTTAGTGTTTTTTCAGTGACAATAATAAAGGACATTTGAATGATTTAAGGCCCCTTGTCAAATTTTTAGTTTTTCCGTAGACTCTAGGCTTTAAGACTGATTCTAGGGTTTTCTGCTTATTATAGGGTTTGAGGGCGGCTTTATGGTTTTTTTGATCAACTTTTAGCCAATTTCAGGGTTTTCGGCAGATTTCAGGGTTTTTCCGCTGACTACAGTATAGGGTATTTGGACGATTTAAGGGCTTCGGGTCAATTTTATGGTTTTTGTGTAAACTCTAGGCTTTTAGACTGATTTTAGGGTTTTCGTCTTATGAGGGGGTTTTAGGCCGGCTTTAGGGGCTTTCTGATCAACTCTAGGGCATTTGGCAGATTACAGCATTTTCGGCTGATTTCAGGGTTTTCAGCTGATTTCAGATTTTTTCCGCTGACTATAGTATATGTTATTTGGACGATTTAAGGGCTCTGTGTCGATTTTTTGGTTTTTTTGTAGACTCTACGCTTTTAGACTTATTTTAGGGTTTTTGGCTTAATATAGGATTTTAGGCCAGCATTAGGGCTTTGTGATCAACTTTAGGGTTCTCGACCGAATTCAGGGTTTTTCCGATGTAAGGGCTCTTGGTCAGTTTTATTGTTTTTCTGTAGACTCTAGGATTTCAAACTGATTTTCGGGATTTTGGCTTATTATAGGGATTTAGACTGGTCTTATGGCTTTCGGATCAACATTAGGGCTTTTGGCTGATTAACTGGTTTTCGGCCGATTTCAGGGTTTTTTCGTTGATTATAGTATAGGGTATCTGGACGATTTAAGGGCTCTGGGTCAATTTTATGGTTATTCTGTAGACTCTAGGCTTTTAGATTGGATTTAGGGTTTTCGACTTATTATGGGGTTTTAGGCCACCTTTAAAGCTTTCGGATTAACTTTTGAGGTTTTTACCGATTTCAGGGTTTTTGGCCGATTTCAAGGTTTTTGGCCGATTTAAGGGTTTTTGGCTGATTTCAGAGTTTTCCGCTCAATATAGTATATGGTATTTGGACGATTTAAGCGCTCGGAGTTAATTTTATAGTTTTTCTGTAGACTTTACAGGCTTTCAGATTGATTTTAGGGTTTTCGGCTTATTATAGGGTTTTAGGCCAGCTTTATGGCTTTCTGATCAATTTTTGGGCTTCTGGCCGATTTCAGGGTTTTTCCGATGTTTATAGTATAGGGTATTTGGTCAATTTAAGGGATCTGGGTCAATTTTATTGTTTTTCTGTAGACTCTAATGGCTTTTAGATTGATCTTAGTGTTTTGGGCTTATTATAGAGATTTTAGGCTGGCTTTAGGGCTTTTTGATCAACTTTAGGGGTTTTGGCCGATTTTAGGGTTTTCGGCCGATTTTAGGGTTTTTCCGCTGACAATAATAAAGGGCATTTGAGTGATTTAAGGCCTCTGGTCAAATTTATAGTTTTTCCGTAGACTCTAGGCTTTTAAGACTGATTCTAGGGTTTTCGGCTTATTATAGGGTTTGAGGGCGGGTTTATGGTTTTTCTCATCAACTTTTAGCCAATTTCAGGGTTGCCGGAAGATTTCAGGTTTTTCCGCTGACTACAATAGTATAGGGTATTTGGACGATTTAAGGGCTCCGGGTCAATTTGATGGTTTTTCTGTAAACTCTAGGCTTTTAGACTGATTTTAGGGTTTTCGTCTTATTATAGGGTTTTAGGCAGGCTTTAGGGCTTTTTGATCTACTTTAGGGCATTTGGCAGATTACAGCATTTTTGGCTAATTTCAGGGTTTTCAGCCAATTTCAGATTTTTTCCACTGACTATAGTATATGTTATTTGGACGATATAAGGGCCCTGTGTCTGTTTTTTGGTTTTTCTGTAGACTCTACGCTTTTAGACTTATTTTGGGGTTTTTGGCTTAATATAGGGTTTTAGGCCAGGTATATGGCTTTCTGATCAACTTTAGGGTTCTCGACCGATTTCAGGGTTTTTCCGATGTAATGGCTCTGGGTCAGTTTTATTGTTTTTCTGTAGACTCTAGGATTTCAGACTGATTTTAGGGACTTTGGCTTATTATTGGGATTTAGACTGGTTTATGGCTTTCAGATCAACATTAGGGCTTTTGGCTGATTTGGGTGTTTTCGGCCGATTTCAGGGTTTTTTCGTTGGGTATCTGGACGATTTAAAGGCTCTGGGTCAATTTTATGGTTATTCTGTAGATTCTAGGCTTTTAGACTGGATTTAGGGTTTTCGGCTTATTATGGGGTTTTAGGCCACCTTTAAAGCTTTCGGATTAAGTTTTGGGGTTTTTACCGATTTCATGGTTTTTGGCATATCTCAGGGTTTTTGGCCGATTTACGGGTTTTCGGCTGATTTCAGAGTTTTTCCGCTCGCTATAGCATATGGTGTTTGGACGATTTAAGGGCTCTGGGTCAATTTTATAGTTTTTCTGTAGACTCTACATGCTTTTAGACTTATTTTAGGGTTTTCGTCTTACTATGGGGTTTTAGGCTGGCTTTAGGGCTTTCTGATCAACTTTAGGGCATTTGGCAGATTACAGCATTTTCGGCTGATTTCAGGGTTTTTCAGCCGATTTCAGATTTTTTCCGCTGACTTTTGTATATGTTATTTGCACGATGTAAGGGCCCTGTGTCAATTTTTTGGTTTTTCTGTAGAGTCCACGCTTTTAGACTTATTTTAGGGGTTTTGGCTTAATATAGGGTTTTAGGCCAACTTTAGGGCTTTCTAATCAACTTAGGGTTTTAGACTGATTTTAGGGTTTTCGTCTTATTATAGGGTTTTAGGCCGGCTTTAGGGCTTTTTGATCTACTTTAGGGCATTTGGCAGATTACAGCATTTTCGGCTGTTTCAGGGTTTTCGGCCGATTTCAGATATTTTTCTGCTGACTATAGTATATGTTATTTGGACGATTTAAGGGCCCTGTGTCAATTTTTTTGTTTTTCTGTAGACTCTATGCTTTTAGACTTATTTTAGGGTTTTTGGCTTAATATAGGGTTTTAGGCAAGCTTTAGGGATTTCTGATCAACTTTAGGGTTCTCGACCGATTTCAGGGTTTTTCCGATGTAAGGGCTCTGGGTCAGTTTTATTGTTTTTCTGTAGACTCTAGGATTTCATACTGATTTTTGGGATTTTGGCTTATTATAGGGATTTAGACTGGTTTTATGGCTTTCGGATCAACATTAGGGCTTTTGGCTGATTTCAGTGTTTTCGGCCGATTTCAGGGTATTTTCGTTGACTAATAGTATAGGGTATGTGGACGATTTAAGGGCTCATGGTCAATTTTATTGTTATTTTGTAGACTCTAGGCTTTTAGATTGGATTTAGGGTTTTCAGCTTATTATGGGGTTTTAGGCCAGCTTTAAAGCTTTCGGATTTACTTTTGGGGTTTTTGCTGATTTCAGGGTTTTTGGCCGATTTCCGGGTTTTCGGCCGATTTAAAGGTTTTTGGCTGATTTCAGAGTTTTTCCGCTCACTATAGTATATGGTATTTGGACGATTTAAGGGCTCTAGGTCAATTTTATAGTTTTTCTGTAGACTCTATAGGCTTTTAGACTGATTTTAGGGTTTTCGGCTTACTATAGGGTTTTAGACCAGCTTTATGGCTTTCTGATCAATTTTTGGGCTTCTGGCCGATTTCAGGGTTTTTCCGATGTTTATAGTATAGGGTATTTGGTCAATTTAAGGGATCTGGGTCAATTTTAATTTTTTTTCTGTAGACTCTAATGGCTTTGAGATTGATTTTAGTGTTTTCGGCTTATTATAGGGATTTTAGGCCGGCTTTAGGGCTTTTTGATCAACTTTAGGGCTTTTTGCCGAGTTCAGGGTTTTTGACCGATTTTGGGGTTTTTCCGCTAACAATAATAAAGGGCATTTGAATTATTTAAGGCCTCTGGTCAAATTTATAGTTTTTCTGTAGACTCTAGGCTTTAAGGCTGATTCTAGGGTTTTCTGCTTATTATAGGTTTGGAGGGCGGCTTTATGGTTTTTCTAATCAACTTTTAGCCAATTTCAGGGTTTTCGGCAGATTTCAGGGATTTTCCACTGACTACAGTATCGGGTATTTGGACGATTTAAGGGCTCCGGGTCAATTTTATGGTTTTTCTGTAAACTCTAGCCTTTTAGACTAATTATAGGGTTTTTGTCTTATTATAGGGTTTTAGGCCGGTTTTAGGGCTTTCTGATCAACTTTAGCGCATTTGGCATATTTTAGCATTTTCGGCTGATTTTAGGGTTTTCGGCCGATTTCAGATTTTTTCCGCTGACTATAGTATATGTTATTTGGACGATATAAGGGCCCTGTGTCAATTTTTTGGTTTTTTTGTAGACTCTACGCTTTTAGACTTATTATAAGGTTTTTGGCTTAATATAGGGTTTTAAGCCAGCTTTAGGGCTTTCTGATCAACTTTAGGGCTCTCGGTCGATTTCAGGGTTTTTCCGATGTAAGGGCTCTGGGTCAGTTTTATTGTTTTTCAGTAGACTCTAATGGCTTTTAGATTGATTTTAGTGTTTGCGGCTTATTATAGGGATTTTAGACCGGCTTTAGGGCTTTTTGATCAACTTTAGGGCTTTTGGCCGATTTCAGGGTTTTCGTACGATTTCATGGTTTTTGGCCGATTTCAGGGTTTTTGGCCGATTTAAGGGTTTTCGGCTGATTTCAGAGTTTTTTCGCTCGTTATAGTATATGGTATTTAGACGATTTAAGGGCTCTGGGTCAATTTTATAGTTTTTCTGTAGACTCTACAGGCTTTTAGACTGATTTTAGGGTTTTCGGCTTATTATAGGGTTTTAGGCCAGTTTTATGGCTTTCTGATCAATTTTTGGGCTTCTGGCCGATTTCAGGGTTTTTCCGATGTTTATAGTATAGGGTATTTGGTCAATTTAAGGGATCTGGGCCAATTTTATTGTTTTTATGCAGACTCTAATGGCTTTTAGATTGATTTTAGTGTTTTCGGCTTATTATAGGGATTTTAGGTTGTGAAGAAGGTCTCGCTCCTGACCCTGGCTGAGGTTTTGATGACGACAAACTCATCGGCGAAAAGAAGAAAAGAAGATTTATAGGAAACAGCGCTATAAAGATCATCATTTACCTAGAAGTCTTAGTTTAGGTGAGTTATGCTTCTAAAGGTCTCTCAAAGCATAAAGGCTCTTTAAAACACCTAAACTAATCAAGCTTAATGTTTTCATAACTTAAAAGAAGTAGAAAAACTTAAGCCGATCTTAAAAGATCAAGTTTCTGGATGTTGGACTTTAGTGTAATCGATTTCAGCCTTCTGGTAATCGATTACACCTAGGCAAGTAATCGATTACCTCTTGCTTGTAATCGATTACATGTTTGAATTTGAAATTCAAACTGTAACGGCTCTTAGTGTAATCGATTACCTAAGTGATGTAATCGATTACACACACGAAAAGTTGCATCTTTTCATGAACCATTGTGTCTCAAACCTTTTGGGAAAGGTTGCATTGGTTCAAGGACGTTTCCCTTGCCTATATAAATTCCATTTGAGTCCAGAACATGACAACACCTGAGAATACAACATTAGGCCAAAGCTTTGCCAAAATAGTTCATTCATTAAGTCGTTTAGAACTTAAACTTTCAAAGAGCCTGAATTCTGAGTTCATGATCTTCATGTTTATAAGAACACTCTAGTTGTTCATATCTTGAGGAACTCATAATCTTGTTATGCTTAAGAGCCTTAAAGCATAAATTCTCATGATCAATCTGTTAGAGAAAAATATCCGATTAAATTAACCTATTTTGATAAATAACAATTTCGTAAAGAGTCACTAATTCTCTTCAAAGTATTTTATTCAGGAATTCTTATATACATGGAAGGGACGCTGAAATCATTATCAAAGAGCAAAGGTGAAGTACGTCCGGCTAAGAGAACTGAAGTCTCTCTCTCAGAAGACTTCGTCCGCCTAAAAGATCTGACCAATTCACTCCAAGTCAATGACCGAGAAGTAATGATTAAAGACTGACATGAAAAGAATCTGCTCAGTAGAGATCGTTTGCCTAAAAACCAAGAGAAGTTGTCTAGCACCTCAGAGCATTAAATACGAAAGAGACAGAATTAAGCACCATATATCCTGAAGATTCAAATTCTCCGACATTCCTTATTTCAAGTTGCTTTTTGCTGAATCCACGGAGAAATTCTCTGATCATCGTATCTCCTCAACGGTAGAATTCGAATTCTCTGATCAGAAGCATTAAATGACTTATTAGCTGGAATCCACACGCATTAATTACTATCTTTGGAAATCAGAAGAAAAAGGACTGCCAGACGAACTCACTCTCCAGCGATTGAAGAAATGCTCATCACTGTGGCAAACTTTATCAAGCAACGAGTGCAGAAGTATCCGTTACTCTCAATCAAGCAAATCTCCAACGGAACTATTTTTGAAAATCTTCAGCAGTTCATCCAGTTCTCACCTTACTGAAGATATAAATAGCTGCCTCTGCATCACTTTCAACTTGGCGACTTACACTATATCTAAGCATTCAAATTCATCAAGTCAATTCACAACTCAGACAAGATTTTGCCAAGAACACTCAGCAACCTTAGAATTTTCTATCCTTCTGATTTTAGTCGCCAATTAGTGTGAAATCCTCATAAAGTGAAAACTCTTATTACTCTCACACTATCCCTTCAGAGAACCAAACTTAACCATCATCTCTGAACCCAGAACCTCATATTTTCTACCCACTCTTTGTGAAGAGATCTTTGTAGAAAACCAACATTCTTGTGAAAGAATCAGGGAGAAGTCCTGTCGAATACTTAAGAGATAAAGGAGAAGTCCTGAGAAAACTTGTAAAGGAGTAGTCCTCAGAATACTGGGAGAAGTCCCTGAGAACACTTGTACTATTCAGTCGAAATAGTGGAAAATCTTGGTATAGCCAAGGACTGGACGTAGCCCTATCGATTTTGAGGGTGAACCAGGATAAATATCTTGCGTGCTTTACTGTTTATGCTTTAAATACATTTCACTGCACATTTATATAAACGCTTTTAAACTTATATTTCGTCGTCAATACGAAAAACTTTTAAAAAGTCACCCACACAATTCAAGCCCCCCTTTCTTGTGTGATTCTATTACTATCACAATCCACTTGTATGTTAAAGGATTGATACAGCCAATTGTAAACTCTTCTTCATCTCTTTCTGATAGATTGAGTATTCACCGTGGATCTTGGTGAAGGGTTGTTGATACTGAAAGTGGTGTACTTTCAGGGTGTTGATTGAAGGTGGTTTAGCCTTCAAGGTCTGAAGGTGGTTTGCCTTCAGGAACTGAAAGTGGTTTACTTTCAGGGGCTGTTGAAAGTGGTATACTTTCACCGGAAATTGATAGAAATTCTTAGGGTCCTTAGTGTAAGAACTTGTAAGAGATTTTTATCAATAGTGGAAAAATCCACAAGGGATTTTCTTGAGGGACTGGACGTAGCCTTCGGTGGATAGAAGGTGAACCAGGATAAAATTCTGTGTGTGTGAATTCTTCTATCCTTCATCTTTACTTTCAAGCAACGCTTAATTCCGCTGCAATCGTTTGATGTTACATTTATCTTGAAAGTAAGAAGTTATCAAGGCGAAAATCGGGTAAACCTGATTCACCCCCCCTCCCAGGTTGCTATATATATACTAACATAGGCCGGCTGTAGGGCTTTTTGATCAACTTTAGGGCTTTCGGCCGATTTTAGGGTTTTTCCGCTGACAATAATAAAGGGCATTTGAATGATTTAAGGCCTCTGGTCAAATTTATAGTTTTTCCGTAGACTCTAGGCCTTAAGACTGTCAATTTTTTGGTTTTTCAGTAGAATCTACGCTTTTAGACTTATTCTAGGGTTTTCGGATTATTATAGGGTTTGAGGGCGGCTTTATGGTTTTTCTGATCAACTTTTAGCCAATTTCAGGGTTTTCGGAAGATTTCAGGGTTTTTCCGCTGACTACAGTATACGGTATTTGGACGATTAAAGGGGCTCCGGGTCAATTTTAGGGTTTTTCTGTAAACTCTAGGCTTTTAGACTGATTTTAGGGCTTTCGTCTTATTATAGGGTTTTAGGCCGGCTTTAGGGATTTTTGATCAACTTTAGGGCATTTGGCAGATTACAGCATTTTCGGCTGTTTCAGGGTTTTCGGCCGATTTCAGATATTTTTTCGCTGACTATAGTATATGTTATTTGGACGATTTAAGGGCACCGTGTCAATTATTTGGTTTTTCTGTAGACTCTACGCTTTTAGACTTATTTTAGGGTTTTTGGCTTAATATAGGGTTTTAGGCCAGCTTTAGGGGTTTCTTATCAACTTTAGGCTTCTCGGCCGATTTCAGGGTTTTTCCGATGTAAGGGCTCTGGGTCAGTTTTATTGTTTTGCTGTAGACTCTAGGATTTTAAACTGATTTTAGAGATTTTGGCTTATTATAGGGATTTAGGCTGGTTTTATGGCTTTCGGATCAACATTAGGGCTTTTGGCTGATTTCAGTGTTTTCCGCCGATTTCAGGGTTTTTTCGTTGACTATATAGTATAGTGTATCTGGACGATTTAAGGGCTCTGGGTCAATTTTATGGTTATTTGTAGACTCTATGCTTTTAGACTGGACTTAGGGTTTTCGGCTTATTATGGAGTTTTAGGCCAGCTTTAAAGCTTTCAGATTAAGTTTTAGGGTTTTTGCCGAGTTCAGGGTATTTGGACGATTTAAGGGCTCTGGGTCAATTTTATAGTTTTTTTGTAGACACTTTAGGCTTTTAGACTGATTTAGGGTTTTCGGCTTATTATAGGGTTCTAGGCCTGCTTTATGGCTTTCTGATCAATTTTATGGCTGCTGGCCGATTTCAGGGTTTTTCCAATGTTTACATTATAGTGTATTTGGTCAATTTAAGGGATCTGGGACAATTTTATTGTTTTTCTGTAGACTCTAATGGCGTTTAGATTGATTTTAGTGTTTTCGGCTTATTATAGGGATTTTAGGCCGGCTTTAGGGCTTTTTGATCAACTTTAGGGCTTTTGGCCGATTTCAGGGTTCTCGGCCGATTTTAGGGTTTGAGGGCGGCTTTATGGTTTTCCTGATCAGCTTTTAGCCAATTTCACGGTTTCAAGCGGATTTCAGGGTTTTTCCGCTGACTACAGTATAGGGTATTTGGACGATTTAAGGGCTCCGGGTCAATTTTATGGTTTTTCTGTAAACTCTAGGCTTTGAGACTGATTTTAAGATTTTCGTCTTATTATAGGGTTTTAGGCCGGCTTTAGGGCTTTCTGATCAACTTTACGGCAGTTGGCAGATTACAGTATTTTCAGCTGATTTCAGGGTTTTCGGCCGATTTCAGATTTTTTCCGCTGGCTATAGTATATGTTATTTGGACGATTTAAGGGCTCTGTGTCAATTTTTTGGATTTTCTGTAGACTCTACGCTTTTAGACTTATTTTAGGGTTTTTGGCTTAATATAGGGTTTTAGGCCAGCTTTAGGGTTTTCTGATCAACTTTAGGGTTCTCGGCTGATTTCAGGGTTTCTCCGATGTAAGGGCTCTGGGTCAGTTTTATTGTTTTTCTGTAGACTCTAATGGCTTTTAGATTGATTTTAGTGTTTTCGTCTTATTATAGGGATTTCAGGCCGGCTTTAGGGCTTTCTGATCAACTTTAGGGCATTTGGCAGATTACAGCATTTTCGGCTGATTTCAGGGTTTTCGGCCGATTTCAGCTTATTATAGGGTTTTATGCCAGCTTTATGGCTTTCTGATCAATTTTTGGGCTTCTGGCAATTTCAGGGTTTTTCCGAATTTTATTGTTTTTCTGTACACTCAAATGGCTTTTAGATTGATTTTAGTGTTTTCGGCTTATTATAGGGATTTTAGGCCGTCTTTAGGGCTTTTAGATCAACTTTAGGGCTTTTGGCCGATTTCAGGGTTTTCGGCAGATTTTAGGGTTTTTCCGTTGACAATAATAAAGGGCATTTTTCCGATTTAAGGCCTCTGGTAAAATTTATAGTTTTTCCGTAGACTCTAGGCTTTAAGACTGATTCTAGGGTTTTCGGCTTATTATAGGGTTTGAGGGCGGCTTTATGGTTTTTCTGATCAACTTTTAGCTAATTTCAGGGTTTTCGGCAGGTTTCAGGGTTTTTCCGCTGACTACAGTATGAGGGAATTTGGACGATTTAAGGTCTCCGGGTCAATTTTATGGTTTTTCTGTAAACTCTAGGCTTTTAGACTGAGTTTAGGGTTTTCGTCTTATTATATGGTTTTAGGCCGGCTATAGGGCTTTCTGATCAACTTTAGGGCATTTGGCAGATTACAGCATTTTAGGCTGATTTCAGGGTTCTCGGCCGAATTCAGATTTTTTCCGCTGACTATAGTATATGTTATTTGGACGATTTAAGGGCTCTGTGTCAATTTTTTGGTTTTTCTGTAGACTCTACGCTTTTAGACTGATTTTAGGGTTTTTGGCTTATTATAGCGATTTAGGCTGTTTTTATGGCTTTCGAATCTACATTAGGGCTTTTGGCTGATTTCAGTGTTTTCGGCCGATTTCAGGGTTTTTTCGTTGACTATAGTGATGGCTGGATTTTATATGATAATTTTAGGGTCTTTTTAGTCTTTTTATTTTATTATTTTTGAGTCTCATATAGGTTTTTTATTCTTTTTGTTTAGATTTTAAATTTATTTTGCATTTTGCATATAGATTAGCTTTTATTTGGTTTTTAAACTTTATTTTATATTTTTAGGAATTTTTATAGTTATTTTTATATTTTAGGAAAGCTGGTACAAGTTATCATTTTTGTCCAGGGACCAAACTGTAAATTTCAGGAAAGAAAGGGCCAAAGTATGAAAGTTCAAGAGTTGGGGGCTAAAAGTGAAGTTTAAGGAAAATAAAGGGCCAGAATTGAAGTGCTAACAAAGAGAGGACCAAAAGTGTAAAGATTGAATATGAAGCATCATTTCTATTTTGCACATGTGAAAAAGGATGAGTGGCGAATTGATGGTAGTGGGAAGGAGTTTTCAAAAGTTAATTGGTGGCCAATGAAGGCCATAATGGCCATCAACTCCTCCATCATTGAAATTTTTGCTATAAATAGGAGTGCTCATCCTTTGTAAAAGACACACCTATTCAGAATACAACAAGTATTCTTCTTTCCTCCTTAAGAGCATTGTTCCTAGGAATTGTGGGAAGGCAAACTTGAGCTCCTATCCAGGGTAATTCAATGCCTCTTTTAGCCATGCTTGGCTAATTCTTTTAAGTATCTTGGGTTGTTTTAGTTTATATTTTATGTCTTAGTTTTTCTTCTACATTTTTGAATAATATTTCCAATTCATGTTTTATTTCCTTGTTCTTCATTTCCTCTTAATGCGCATAAGAGTTCTTGCTTATTACTTATAACAATGGAAATTGGTAAGTAGTAAGGGAAATAGGATTTTAAAAAGGCTATATGTATATATCACTAAGGAATTAGGATAGATGTAGCTTTATGTTGGTCTGAACTTCATCTTCATCTTCTTCTTTAGTTAACTAAATTGCAAGGAATTGAATTTAGTAATTAGGAAGAAAGTTCTACATTTGTAAGGTATTAACTTGTAGAAATACTAGGCTATAGCATCATGAACTTGGTCCTACAATTCAGAAATTAAGTAAGAGTTTGCTAGCATATTTTATAAACTATGTAATCCAACCCAAGTGCTTAAATCTCATCATCTTTTCTCTTCTCTTTTATTTTATGCTATTTTATTTTCTAGTTCAAAAAACCAAACAACAACATATATCTTTTTATTTTCTGCACAAGGCTCTAAATAATTTAATAGAAAGATACCTATCCCTTGGGTACGATATCTTTTATACTACGCGATAACCATCCGTGCACTTGCGGATTTGGCTATCAAGTTTTTGGCGCTGTTGCCGGGGATAGGTTCTGTTCAAGTTATTTTTATTAATTTGTTTAGTGCTGGTTTTTTATAAAATAGAAAAAAAATAAAAAATATTATCTGTGATATGAACTGGTGCTGCTAATTTTGTTTGCTGAGTATTTTCAGGTATAGCAATGGCTGAAACATTCGAACAAAGGGAGGCAAAAATCCGGGCTGAACTTGAAAAGGAATATGAGAAGAAGAAGCAGGATGTCTTCACTCTAATTGACGAGTTTTACTCCAAATTAGATTGCAAGCGAAAAACCGGATTTTTGCCAAGTCCTGAGCAAGAATGTAAGGCCAGGGAGATTCTACAAGTAAAGATACAAGGCATTCTGAGGAGGCAGCCCGGGGATGAACAACAACCACCTGTTCATGAAAGTGAACCCGTGGTTCAAAGAGAGGAGGTGAAAGAAACCTCCATTGTAGAATTTGTCTTTAAAGACAAATTGGAAATGGAGGAAGAAGAACCTCAAGGAACCTATGTTATAGGTTCAGAACAAAAAGGCAAAGAACAAGGAAGGAAAAGTTTACTTATTCCTTCCATTTTTAATTTGATTATTGTTGCCTTGTTGGCTGAAAATTCATTGGGCACCATGATGTATTTGTGCCAAAATTTTCATGATTTGCGGGGTCTAATGAATTTTGTAATAGACCCCGGTTAAAAAGTGATTAGTGAAAAGTCTACCAAAGACTATAACATTGGGCTTCTTGGGAGGCAACCCAAGTGTTTCTATTGCTTTTGTTTTGTTTTGTTTTGCTGAATAAATTGTTGCTGGCACCCCAACACTCAAGCGTTGGAGGCTCAACACTCATGCGTTGAGCCCCTGCCAAAGCTGCCCAGGATTTCATTTGCGCGTTGGAGGGGCCAACGCTCAAGCGTTGGGCCCCTGGAATCCAATTTTTTATTTTAATTCCAGCGCCCAAGCGTTGGCAAACCCAACGCTCAAGCGCTGGAGCTCGGGCAATTTTCTGTTTTTATTTTGTTTTCTGTTTTCTTTGTTTTTAAATAAATTTTTCTTTTGTCCACCATTTCTTGAAAAGTTTTTGATTCTTTGAGTTTTCCCTTGCTTCTATAATGGTTTTGATCTTTGGGAACTCAAGAATTCTTGTTTTAAGGTGGACACAATTTTCAACCCTTGTTCTTAAGTATACTGTTTTGGGAACTAACAAGTCAAGCAAGCTTCTGCTTGTAAGACTTAGTTTGTTGAATTTTGCAGGATAGGCACCAGAGAGGAAGATCCCTCTTGAACTTGGAGTGTTCAAAGTTGAAGTTGCAATGAGGTTTCCTGGACAGTTTGTAAAAAAAAAAAAAAAATATTTCACCAGCTTTTAGTTTTTATTTTTAGATAGGTTTATTGTTTTTATCTTTTAATTTTTAGTTTTTCTTTTTCATAGCTTTTTATTTTTAGTTTTTATTTTTTATTTTTTCTTTTAGTGTTTTTAAACTGCATGGTTGAGTGTCTTTATCCAGTCTGAATGCTATCATTGCTCTGTGAATGTTTTATCTGATTGAACTGCTTTTGAAATTGATGCTATGTTTGATGCGGTTAGGATTGCATGCTGTTAGAAATGATTTGAACATCTTGATTGTTTGGTTGTTGGCAAAGTTTTTATGAGTTCTAAAAAGGGTACCACTTACCCTATGTTTTTCTGAGAGCTGAGGACTCTGAATGCATGATTGTAAGATTTATCTGCCTTGTGTTGCATGTTGATTGGGATTTTGTATACTTTGTAAGTTGAGAAGAGATTATAGGCATTTTTGAAAACTCAGATTCTTGCTTGAAATTTGATATCCACTAGTAGCCCCTTTTTGAGCCTTAAAAGAGACATTCTTTGGATCCTACTTTGTGTGATATTTTAAGTTGTTAGTGTGAGTCATAAGCTGAAACTGCTAGAGCTATGTATGTTGGGTTTCTCTCTAATAAAAAAAAAAGAAGAAAAATAAAATAAGGTATGTGCCTTATGAAAAAGGAAAGAAAAAATAATGAAGTGGTGGGGTGAGAAAGAGTATGAGGGGAGTAAAATTCAATTCATTCATCCCATACATTCCACTACTTCGTTAAAAAAAAAGCGGGAAAAAATTTGAGAGAACCTATGTGTTGAAGTTTGATAAAGCTCTTAGTCAAAAATCACTTAACAACAGATTCTGAGTCAAGCCAATAGAGTTGCCAAGTTCTTGAAATCCACACCTTGAATTGTTCAACCCTTTGGCCAAGTTACAACCTTAAAAAATCTCTACAAAATTACTTAGTTACATGGTTTCAGTTTTGATTTGAATGATAGGCATGAATATCACGCTTTCTTGTTTTTCATGGAGAATATCTTTTTGTGAGCTTAATTTGATGAACTCAACATGTTAAAAGTGCCAAGCCTAACTTTCTTGATTAATATATGTGGAACATGCATGTCTTTCCAAATCCGCCGTGCTTTCTTGAATATTATCATCTTCTTTGGATAAAACTTTCTCTAAACTCAGGGACGAGTTTCTCTTTAAGTTTTATCGCTTGAGGACAAGCTGTCGTTGGGTATAGTGGTGTGATGACTGGATTTTATATGATAATTTTAGGGTCTTTTTAGTCTTTTTATTTTATTATTTTTGAGTCTCATATAGGTTTTTTATTCTTTTTATTTAGATTTTATATTTATTTTTCATTTTGCATATAGATTAGCTTTTATTTGGTTTTTAAACTTTATTTTATATTTTTAGGAATTTTTATAGTTATTTTTATATTTTAGGAAAGCTGGTAGAAGTTATCATTTTTGTCCAGGGACCAAACTGTAAATTTCAAGAAAGAAAGGGCCAAAGTATGAAAGTTCAAGAGTTGGGGGCTAAAAGTGAAGTTTAAGGAAAATAAAGGGCCAGAATCGAAGTGCTAACAAAGAGAGGACCAAAAGTGTAAAGATTGAATATGAAGCATCATTTCTATTTTGCACATGTGAAAAAGGATGAGTGGAGAATTGATGGTAGTGGGAACGAGTTTTCAAAAGTTAATTGGTGGCCAATGAAGGCCATAATGGCCATCAACTCCTCCACCATTGAAATTTTTGCTATAAATAGGAGTGCTCATCCTTTGTAAAAGACACACCTATTCAGAATACAACAAGTATTCTTCTTTCCTCTTTAAGAGCATTGTTCCTAGGAATTGTGGTAAGCCAAACTTGAGCTCCTATCCAAGGTAATTCGATGCCTCTTTTAGCCATGCTTGGCTAACTCTTTTAAGTATCTTGGGTTGTTTTAGTTTATATTTTATGTCTTAGTTTTTCTTCTACATTTTTGAATAATATTTCCAATTCATGTTTTATTTCCTTGTTCTTCATTTCCTCTTAATGCGCATAAGAGTTCTTGCTTATTACTTATAACAATGGAAATTGGTAAGTAGTAAGGGAAATAGAGTTCTTGCTTATTTCCTTGTTGCTCTGGGTCAGTTTTATTGTTTGTTTGTAGACTCTGGGATTTTAGACTGATTTTAGGGACTTTGGCTTATTATAGGGATTTAGGCTGGTTTTATGGCTTTCGGATCAACATTAGGGCTTTTGGCTTATTTCAGTGTTTTCGGCCGATTTCAGGGTATTTTCGTTGACTATAGTATACGGTATCTGGACGATTTAAGGGCTCTGGGTCAATTTTATGGTTATTCTGTAGACTCTAGGCTTTTAGACTCGATTTAGGGTTTTCGACTGATTATGGGGTTTTAGGCCATCTTTAAAGCTTTCGGATTAACTTTTGTGGTTTTTGCCGATTTCAGGGTTTTTGGCCGATTTCAGGGTTTTCGGCTGATTTCAGAGTTTTTCCGCTCACTATAGTATATGGTGTTTGGACGATTTAAGGGCTTTGGGTCAATTTTATAGTTTTTCTGTAGACTCTACAGGCTTTTAGACTGATTTTAGGCTTTTCGGCTTATTATAGGGTTTTAGGCCAGCTTTATGGCTTTCTGATCAATTTTTGGGCTTCTGGCCGACTTCAGGGTTTTTCCGATGTTTATAGTGGGTATTTGGTCAATATATGGGATCTGGGTCACTTTTATTGTTTTTCTGTAGACTGTAATGTCTTTTAGATTGATTTTCGTGTTTTTGGCTTATTATAGAGATTTTAGGCCGGCTTTAGGGCTTTTTGATAAACTTTTCGACTTTTAGCCGATTTCAGGGTTTTCGGCCGATTTTGGGGTTTTTCCGCTGACAATATTAAAGGGCATTGGAATGATTTAAGGCCTCTGGCCAAATTTTGTAGTTTTTCCGTAGACTCTAGGCTTTAAGACTGATTCTAGGGTTTTCGGCTTGTTATAGGGTTTGAGGGCGGCTTTATGGTTTTTCTAATCAACTTTTAGCCAATTTCTGGGTTTCGGCAGATTTCAGGGTTTTTCCGCTGACTACAGTATAGGGTATTTGGACGATTTATGGGCTCCGGGTCAATTTTACGGTTTTTCTATAAACTCTAGGCTTTTAGACTTATTTTAGGGTTTTCGTATTATTATAGGGTTTTGGGCCGGCTTTACGGCTTTCTGATCAACTTTAGGGCATTTGGCAGATTACAGCATTTCAGGCTGATTTTAGGGTTTTCGGCAGATTTCAAATTTTTTCGCTGACTGCTGATAGCGGAATCGCAAGTGTACGATTGACTATCGCGTAATATAAAAAGATCGAACCCACAGGGATAGGTGTTCTTATTACTATAATATTTAGTACTTTAAACAGAAAAATAAAATGATAGATGTTGTTGGTTTTTAGAGCAAGTAAGAATAATAACATAAAATAAAGATGTGATAAATATGATGAGAATTAAGTCCTTGGGTTGATTGACATAGAATATAAAATATGCTAGCAAGTATCTACTTAATTTCTAAATTATAAATCCAAGTTCAAGGTGCTATAGCCTATTATATCTACAAGTTAATCTCTTACACATTGTAGAACTTTCTTTTTAATTACTAAACCCAATTTCTTGCAATCTAGTTAACTAAAGAAGAAGATGAAGATAGAGTTCCGGCCAACACAAAGCTACGTCTTTCCTAATCTCTTAGCGAAATATACTTATAGCCTTTTTTAATCCTAGGTCCCTTACTACTTACCAATTCTCATTCGTATAAGTAATAAGAAAAACTTCTTGTGTACAGCAAGATAACAATATGAGCAAGGAATTAAAACAAGAACTGGAAATAAAATTTAGAAAGGTAGAAACAAAACTAAAACATAAATTTATAAACTAATACAACCCAAGAAACTTAAAGAAGAATTAGCCAAGCATGGCTAAAGGAGTCATTGAATTACCCTGGATAGGAGCTCAAATATGGCTTCCCACAAGTCCTAGGAACAATGCTCAAGAGGGAGAAAGAGAGAATACTTGTTGTATTCTAAGAAGGTGTGTTTTACAAGTGAAGAAAAGGGTCCTATTTATAGTAAAAATCCAGCCTCCAACGCTTCAGCGCTAGAATTTCCAACGCTTGGGCGCTGCAAGCATTAAAAATTCACTGCCAGACCGAAAGCCAGCGCTGGGACCTGCTGTTTCAGCTCCAAGTTTTCCTTCCTTCTTCATGGTTAGTGGGATTTGAATGTCTTAAAAACCCACTTATCAGCCCTTAATCAATTCTGAAACCTCTCCTCCACTATCATCAATCCTTCAACATAATTTCCCATGTGCCAATTTGAAGAGAGTTGCTTCATATTCCTCTTTTTCACTTTTAGTCCTCTCTTGGTTAGCACTCCAATTCAAGCCCTTTAATTTTCTCAATCTTCACTTCTAGCCCTCCACTCTTGAACCTTCACATTTTGGACCTTGATTTCCTGAAACTTTACAAAGTGGTCCCTGGACAAAAATGATAACTAAACCAGCTTTTCCTAAAAATACAAAATAACTAGAAAAATTCCTAAAAATATAAAATAAAGCTAGAAAATATAATAAAATCTAATCTACATGCAAAATGCAAAATAAATATAAAATCTAAATAAAAACAATAAAAAACCTACATGAGACTCAAAAATAATAAAATAAAAAGACTAAAAAGACCCTAAAATTATCATATAAAATCCACTCATCAACTGCACTATACCCAACGACAGCTTGTCCTCAAGCGACAAAACTTAAAGAGAAACTCGTCCCTGAGTTTAGAGAAAGTTTTTATCCGATTGAAATATGATAATTTTCCAGAAAGCTTAGCGGATAAGGAAGACATGCATGTTTAAGAGACAAAGAATCAAGAAAGTTAGGCTTGGCTTTTAACATGTTTGAGTTCATCAAATAAGCTCACAAAAATGATATTCTCCATGAAAAACAAGAAAACTCAATAATTCTGCCTATCATTCAAATCAAAACTGAAGTAAAGCAACCAAGTGATGTTGAAGAGATTTTTAAGGTTGTAACTTGGCCAAAGGATTGAACAATTTAAGGTATGGATTTCAAGAAATTGGCAACTCTAGTGGCTGACTCAGAAACTTGTTGTTAAGTGATTCTTCTTGACTAAGAGCTTTAAACAATTCAACACAAGGGTCCTCTCAATTTTTCTTTTTTTCTCTTTTTTTTTGAACAAAGTAGTGGAATGTATGGGATGAATGACTTGAATTTTACTCCCTTCATACTCTTTCTGACCCCACTACTTCATTATTTTTTCTAAGGCACATACATTATTTTTTCAAAATTTTCTTCCATCTTTTTTTTTAGAGAGAAACCCACAAACATAGCTCTAACAATTTAGCACATGAATCACAATAACAACTTTAAGAATTATCACACAAAGTAGGCTCCAAAGAATGACTCTTTTAAGGCTCAAAAAGGGGCTACTAGTGGATATAAATTTCAAGCAAAAATCTGAGTTTTCAAAAATGCCTATAATCTCTTCTCAAATCACAAAGTATACAAAACTCCAATCAACATGCAACACAAGGCAGAAAAATTTCACAATCAAGAATTCAGAGACCTCAGCTCTCAGAAAAAGATAGGGTAAGTGGTACCCTTTTTAGAACTCAGAAAAAGACTTTGCCAACAACCCAACAATCAAGATATCAACAATCCTTTCTACAGCATGCAATCCTAACTGCTTAAAAACATAGAACTTTTTTCACAAAGCAGTTCAATCAGATAAAACATTTCACAAAGCTATAGCAACATTCAGAATGGATAATATACTCAAGACTCATGCAAAAAGAAAACAGAAAAACTAAACTAAAAAAATAAAACTAAAAACTACAAAAAGAAAAACAAAAACTAAGAAGCTGGTATAGTAACAAATTTTCCACAAAGGTCCAAGGGAACCTCAATGTAAAAATCAAATTGAACACTTTAAGTTCAAGAGGGTTCTTCCTCCTTTGGTACCTATCCTGTAACATTGAACAAACAAAAGTCTCACAAGTAAAAACTTGCTTGACTTGTTAGTTCCAAAAAACAGCACAATTAAGAACATGGGTTGAAAAATTGTGTCCACCTTAAAACAAGAATTCTTGAGTTTCCCAAAAATTAAAACCAGTGTAGAAACAAGGGAAAACTCATAGAATCTAAAAACTTTCAGAAAATGGTGAACACAAAATTTATTAAAAACTAAAAACAGCAAGACTGCCCGAGCTCCAGCGCTTGAGCGTTGGGGATGCCAACGCTTGGGCGCTGGATTAAAACAGAAACTGGGCAATCAGAGGTGCAAAGCAGGGGCCTAACGCTTGATCGTTGGCCTCCAGCGCTGGAGCGCTGGCCTCCCCTGCAGCAAAAACATAGAGTTTTTTTCTTTTATTTATTTACAAGAGTGTTACAAAAATTAAAAACAGAAAAATAAACTATCCTAAGTTGGGTTGTCTCCCAACCAGCTCATTGTTAAGGTCCGAGATAGGCCCTTCCCTTTAATCAATTAGGGGAATCAAGAAAAATAGACATCACTTGTGACTCAACTTCTCCTCCTAGGTACTGTTTCAGTCTGTGCCCATTGACAACAAATGTGCCACTTTTATCCTCTAACTCAACCGCACCATGGGGAAAAACTTTGGTGATCATATAGGGTCCTGTCCATCTTGACTTCAGCTTTCCAGGAAACAACCTCAGCCTTGAGTTATACAATAACACAAGCTGTCCTGGACAAAACTCTTTTGGCACAATTTTCTTATCATGCCACTTCTTGGTCTTCTCTTTGTAGATCCTAGCATTGTGATATGCTTGGAGTCTAAATTCATCCAACTCATGTACCTGTACCTGTCTTTTATCCCCAGCTTCTTTGGGGTCCATGTTCAATTGTTTCAAAGCCCAAAAGGCTTTATGCTCAAGCTCCACAGGCAAATGACAAGTCTTACCATAAACCAACTGGTAAGGAGAGGGTCCAATAGGAGTTTTAAACGCAGTTCGGTAAGCCCACAAGGTGTCATCTAATTTTTTTGACCAATCCTTCCTTGAGGTACCAACTGTTTTTTCCAAAATCCTTTTTAACTCCCTATTAGAAACCTCTACTTGTCCACTAGTTTGGGGGTGATAGGGGGTAGCAATTTTATGATTAACACCATATTTTTTCAAAAGAGTTTCAAAAGGTTTATTACAAAAATGCTTACCTCCATCACTGATTATTGCTCTTGGCACCCCAAATCTAGTAAAAATCTTTTTCTTCAAAAAATCCAGAACAACTTTTCCATCATTTGTGGGAAGGGCTGATGCTTCAACCCACTTAGAAACATAGTCAACAGCAACCAAAATATACTAGCAACCAAAAGAAGGTGGAAAAGGTCCCATGAAATCAATGCCCCATACATCAAAAAGCTCAACTTCCAAAATCATTTTTTGGGGCATCTCATTCCTTCTTGAGATATTACCAGTTCGTTGACAGCGATCACACCTTACCACAAATGCTCTACTATCTTTGAAAATAGTAGGCCAATAAAAACCACTTTGGAGGACTTTAGCTGCAGTCCTCTCACCTGAAAAATGGCCTCCATAATCGGAGCCATGGCAATGCCATAAAATAGCCTCAAATTCTTTTTCTGGAATACACCTTCTAATGATCCCATCAGAACATTCTCTAAACAAATAAGGTTCATCCCAGAAAAAGAATTTAGCATCATGCAAAAATTTCTTCTTTTGTTGCCAAGTCAAATCAGAAGGCAACACACCAGCAGCTTTAAAATTAGCTAAATGTACATACCATGGAGCTATCTCTTGGACAGCTAAAAGCCTCTCATCTGGGAACTCCTCTTGAATAGGAATTGGATCGGAGTTCCCTTCTTCAAGTCTTGACAAATGGTCTGCTACACCATTGTCCTTCCCTTTCCTGTCCACAATTTCAAGATCAAACTCTTGCAAGAGTAAGACCCACCTGATCAACCTGGGTTTAGCTTCCTGCTTAGCAAACAAGAACTTCAATGCAGCATGGTCAGTATGCACAATAACTTTAGTGCCCAAAACATAAGGTCTGAATTTATCTAAAGCATAAACTACACTCAACAACTCCTTTTCAGTTGTAGCATAATTTTTTTGAGCTTCATTCAGAACCTTACTAGCATAGTAAATCACATGCAACACTTTTCCATTTTTTTGACAAAGAACAGCCCCTATTGCATTATCACTAGCATCACACATAACTTCAAAAGGCAAATCCCATTGGGGAGCAACAATGATAGGGGCTGAAACAAGTTTTTCCTTTAATAATTTAAAAGCAGCCAAACACTCATTATTAAAGATAAAAGGAGCCTCTTTTTCAAGGAGATTTGTCATAGGCTTAGCAATTTTAGAAAAATCTTTTATAAACCGCCTATAAAAACCTGCATGACCAAGAAAGCTTCTTATACCTTTAATATTAGTGGGAGGAGGTAGATTTTCAATGATTTCGGTTTTAGCCTTATCTACCTCAATCCCTCTTTCAGAAATATTGTGCCCAAGCACAATGCCATCTTTTACCATAAAAATGACATTTTTCCCAATTAAGTACCAAATTCTTTTCTTGGCACCTAACTAGAATCCTTTCCAAATTGCTCAAACACTTGTCAAAGCTGGGGCCATATACAGAAAAATCATCCATGAACACTTCCATACATTCACCAATTAAATCATAAAAAATAGCAAACATACATCTTTGGAAGGTTCCTGGAGAATTACACAAGCCAAAAGGCATTCTTTTATAAGCAAACATCCCAAAGGGGCAAGTAAAAGCAGTTTTTTCTTGATCCTTAGGATCAACAACAATTTGATTGTATCCTGAATACCCATCCAAGAAACAATAAAACTTATGGCCAGCCAACCTGTCAAGCATTTGATCAATAAAGGGAAGGGGGAAATGATCTTTCCGGGTGGCAGAATTTAGCCTCCGGTAATCTATACACACCCTCCATCCAGTTACCTTCCTGGTGGGGATCAATTCATTATTTTCATTAGGAACCACTGTAATTCCCCCTTTCTTGGGAACTACCTGAACGGGACTAACCCATTCACTATCAGAAATGGGATAGATGATCCCTGCATCAAGCAACTTAATCACTTCTTTCCTTACCACCTCTTTCATGGCAGGATTAAGTCTTCTTTGGGGTTGGACTACAGGTTTAACTTGTTCTTCTAAACAAATTTTATGCATACAAACAGTGGGGCTTATGCCCTTAATGTCCTCAATAGTCCAACCCAAAGCAGATTTATGAGCTCTAAGAATTCTTACCAGTTTTTCTTCTTCAAGAGGAGAGAGGGAACTACTCACAATGACTGGTTTATTGTTACCTTCCTCAAGAAATACATACTTAAGGGTGGAAGGTAAGGGCTTCAATTCCCTCTTTTCCTCTTGAACTTCTTCTTCTCTTTTCAGCTCCTCTACCCAATTTTTTCTTGAAGGGAAAAAATGGGCAGCTTCCAGATACCTTGCCATTTCAATGACCTGTTCGTCATTGCTGTCTATATCTTCAAAATCCAACCCCTCAGAGATTATAGTCTCTAAAGGATCTTCTTTCCACATGGCAACAAACTGTTAGGCAGAAATATATTTTTTTATTTTTTTTATATATATACAAGAAGTACTAAACAAAATAAAAATAAGAACTTGAAAAGAACCTATCCCCGGCAACGGCGCCAAAAACTTGATAGCGGAATCGCAAGTGTACGATTGACTATCGCGTAATATAAAAAGATCGAACCCACAGGGATAGGTGTTCTTATTACTATAATATTTAGTACTTTAAACAGAAA
The DNA here is from genome assembly GCA_030819835.1 of Acmispon strigosus. Taxonomy (NCBI): domain Eukaryota; kingdom Viridiplantae; phylum Streptophyta; class Magnoliopsida; order Fabales; family Fabaceae; genus Acmispon; species Acmispon strigosus. The sequence continues at coordinate 16,980,813 of JAUAMA010000004.1, read as the reverse complement.
AATAAAATGATAGATGTTGTTGGTTTTTAGAGCAAGTAAGAATAATAACATAAAATAAAGATGTGATAAATATGATGAGAATTAAGTCCTTGGGTTGATTGACATAGAATATAAAATATGCTAGCAAGTATCTACTTAATTTCTAAATTATAAATCCAAGTTCAAGGTGCTATAGCCTATTATATCTACAAGTTAATCTCTTACACATTGTAGAACTTTCTTTTTAATTACTAAACCCAATTTCTTGCAATCTAGTTAACTAAAGAAGAAGATGAAGATAGAGTTCCGGCCAACACAAAGCTACGTCTTTCCTAATCTCTTAGCGAAATATACTTATAGCCTTTTTTAATCCTAGGTCCCTTACTACTTACCAATTCTCATTCGTATAAGTAATAAGAAAAACTTCTTGTGTACAGCAAGATAACAATATGAGCAAGGAATTAAAACAAGAACTGGAAATAAAATTTAGAAAGGTAGAAACAAAACTAAAACATAAATTTATAAACTAATACAACCCAAGAAACTTAAAGAAGAATTAGCCAAGCATGGCTAAAGGAGTCATTGAATTACCCTGGATAGGAGCTCAAATATGGCTTCCCACAAGTCCTAGGAATAATGCTCAAGAGGGAGAAAGAGAGAATACTTGTTGTATTCTAAGAAGGTGTGTTTTACAAGTGAAGAAAAGGGTCCTATTTATAGTAAAAATCCAGCCTCCAACGCTTCAGCGCTAGAATTTCCAACGCTTGGGCGCTGCAAGCATTAAAAATCCACTGCCAGACCGAAAGTCAGCGCTTGAGCGCTGGCTTCCCAGCGCTGCAGCGCTGGGACCTGCTGTTTCAGCTCCAAGTTTTCCTTCCTTCTTCATGGTTAGTGGGATTTGAATGTCTTAAAGACCCACTTATCAGCCCTTAATCAATTCTGAAACCTCTCCTCCACTATCATCAATCCTTCAACATAATTTCCCATGTGCCAATTTGAAGAGAGTTGCTTCATATTCCTCTTTTTCACTTTTAGTCCTCTCTTGGTTAGCACTCCAATTCAAGCCCTTTAATTTTCTCAATCTTCACTTCTAGCCCTCCACTCTTGAACCTTCACATTTTGGACCTTGATTTCCTGAAACTTTACAAAGTGGTCCCTGGACAAAAATGATAACTAAACCAGCTTTTCCTAAAAATACAAAATAACTAGAAAAATTCCTAAAAATATAAAATAAAGCTAGAAAATCTAATAAAATCTAATCTACATGCAAAATGCAAAATAAATATAAAATCTAAATAAAAACAATAAAAAACCTACATGAGACTCAAAAATAATAAAATAAAAAGACTAAAAAGACCCTAAAATTATCATATAAAATCCACTCATCAACTGCAGTATAGGGTATTTGGACGATTTAAGGGGCTCCGAGTCAATTTTATGGTTTTTCTGTAAACTCTAGGCTTTCAGACTGATTTTAGGGATTTTGGCTTATTATAGGGATTTAGGCTGGTTTTAGGGCTTTCTGATCAACTTTAGGGCATTTGGCAGATTACAGCATTTTCGGTTGATTTCAGGGTTTTCGGCCGATTTCAGATTTTTTTCCAATGACTATAGTATATATTATTTGGACGATTTAAGGGCTCTGTGTCAATTTTTTGGTTTTTCTGTAGACTCTACGCATTTAGACTTATTTTAGGGTTTTTGGCTTAATATAGGGTTTTAGGCCAGCTTTAGGGCTTTCTCATCAACTTTACGGTTCTCGGCCGATTTCAGGGTTTTTCCGATGTAAGGGCTCTGGGTCAGTTTTATTGTTTTTCTGTAGACTCTAGGATTTCAGACTTATTTTAGGGATTTTGGATTATTATAGGGATTTAGGCTGGTTTTATGGCTTTCGGATAAACATTAGGGCTTTTGTCTTATTTCAGTGTTTTCGGCCGATTTCAGGGTTTTTTCGTTGAGTATAGTATAGGGTATCTGGACGATTTAAGGGCTCTTGGTCAATTTTATGGTTATTCTATAGAGTCTGGGCTTTTAGACTAGATTTAGGGTTTTCGGCTTATTACGGGGTTTTAGCCAAGCTTTAAAGCTTTCGGATTAACTTTTGGGGTTTTTGCCGATTTCAAGGTTTTTGCCCGATTTCAGGGTTTTTACCCGATTTAAGGGTTTTCGGCTAATTTCAGAGTTATTCCACTCACTATAGTATATGGTATTTGGACGATTTAAGAGCTCTGGGTCAATTTTATAGTTTTTCTGTAGACTCTACAGGCTTTTAGACTGATTTTAGGGTTTTTCCGATGTAAGGGCTCTGGGTCAATTTTATGGTTATTCTGTAGACTCTAGGCTTTTAGACTGGATTTAGGGTTTTCGGCTTAATACGGGGTTTTAGGCCAACTTTAAAGCTTTCGGATTAACTTTTGGGGTTTTTGTCGATTTCAGAGTTTTTGCCCGATTTCAGGGTTTTTGGCCGATTTCAGAGTTTTTCCGCTCACTATAGAATATGGTATTTGGACGATTTAAGGGCTCTGGGTCAATTTTATAGTTTTTCTGTGGACTCTGTAGGCTTTTAGACTGATTTTAGGGTTTTCGGCTTATTATAGGGTTTTAGGCCAGCTTTATGGCTTTCTGATCAATTTTTGGGCTTCTGGCCGATTTCAGGGTTTTTCCGATGCTTATGGTATCGGGTATTTGGTCAATTTAAGGGATCTGGGTCAATTTTATTGTTTTTCTGTAGACTCTAATGGCTTTTAGATTGATTTTAGTGTTTTCGGCTTATTATAGGGATTTTAGGCCGGATTTAGGGCTTTTTGATCAACTTTAGGGCTTTTGGCCGATTTCATGGTTTTCGGCCGATTTTAGAGTTTTTTGGCTGACAATAATAAAGGGCATTTGAATGATTTAAGGCCTCTGGTGAAATTTATAGTTTTTCCGTAGACTCTAGGCTTTCAGACTGATTCTAGGGTTTTCGGCTTATTATAGGGTTTGAGGGCGGCTTTGTGGTTTTTCTTATCAACTCTTAGCCAATTTCGGGGTTTTCGACAGATTTCAGGGGTTTTTCCGCTGACAACAGTATAGGGTATTTGGACGATTTAAGGGGCTCCTGGTCAATTTTATGGTTTTTCTGTAAACTCTAGGCTTTTAGACTGATTTTAGGGTTTCGTCTTATTATAGGGTTTTAGGCCGGCTTTAGGGCTTTCTGATCAACTTTAGGGCATTTGGCAGATTACAGCATTTTCAACTGACTTCAGGGTTTTCGGCCGATTTCAGATTTTTTCCGCTGACTTTAGTATATGTTATTTGGACGATTTAAGGGCTTTGTGTCAATTTTTTGGTTTTTCTGTAGACTCTACGCTTTTAGACTTATTTTAGGGTTTTAGACCAGCTTTAGGGCTTTCTGATCAACTATAGGGTTTTCGGCCGATTTCAGGGTTTTTCCGATGTAAGGGCTCTGGGTCAGTTATAATGTTTTTCTGTAGACTCTAGGATTTTAGACTGATTTTAGGGATTTTGGCTTATTATAGGGATTTAGGCTGGTTTTATGGCTTTCGGATCAACATTAGGGCTATTGGCTGATTTCAGTGTTTTCGGCCGATTTCAGGGTTTTTTCGTTGACTATAGTATACGGTATCTGGATGATTTAAGGTCTCTGGGTCAATTTTATGGTTATTCTGTAGACTCTAGGCTTTTAGACTGGATTTAGTGTTTTCGGCTTATTATGGGGTTTTAGGCCAGCTTTAAAGCTTTCGTATTAACTTTTGGTGTTTTTGCCGATTTTAGGGTTTTTGGCCGATTCATGGGTTTTCGGCTGATTTCAGAGTTTTTCCGCTCATATAGTATATGGTACTTGGACTATTTAAGGGCTCTGGGTCAATTTTATAGTTTTTCTGTAGACTCTATAAGCTTTTAGACTGATTTTAGGGTTTTCGGCTTATTATAGGGTTTTAGGCCAGCTTTATGGCTTTCTGATCAATTTTTGGTCTTCTGGCCGATTTCAGGGTTTTTTCGATGTTTATTGTATACTGTATTTAGGTCAATTTAAGGGATCTGGGTCAATTTTATTGTTTTTCTGTAGACTCTAATGGCTTTTAGATTGATTTTAGTGTTTTCGGCTTATTATTGGTATTTTAGGCTGGCTTTAGGGCTTTTTGATCAACTTTAGGGCTTTTGCCTGATTTCAGGGTTTTCGGCCGATTTTAGGGTTTTTCCGCTGACAATTATAAAGGGCATTTGAATGATTTAAGGCCTCTGGTCAAGTTTATAGTTTTTCCGTAGATTCTAGGCTTTAAGACTGATTATTGGTTTTTCGGCTTATTATAGGGTTTGAGGGCGGCTTTATGGATTTTATGATCAACTCTTAGCCAATTTCAGGGTTTTCGGTAGATTTCAGGGTTTTCCCGCTGACTACAGTATAGGGTATTTGGACGATTTAAGGGGTTTCGGGTCAATTTTTTGGTTTTTCTGTAAACTCTAGGCTTTTATACTGATTCTAGGGTTTTCGTCTTATTATAGGGTTTTAGGCCGGCATTAGGGCTTTTTGATCAACTTTAGGGCATTTGGCAGATTACAGCATTTTCGACGGATTTCAGGGTTTTCGGCCGAGTTCATATTTTTTCCGCTGACTAGTATATGTTATTTGGACGATTAAAGGGCTCTGTTTCAAATTTTTATTTTTTCTGTAGACCCTACGCTTTTAGACTTATTTTAGGGTTTTAGGCCAGCTTTAGGGCTTTCTGATCAACTTTAGGGTTCTTGGCCGATTTCAGGGTTTTTCCGATGTAAGGGCTCTAGGTCAGTTTTATTGTTTTTTTGTAGACTCTACGATTTTAGACTGATTTTAGGGATTTTGGCTTATTATAGGGATTTAGGCTGGTTTAATGGCTTTCGGATCAACATTAGTTGTTTTGGCTGATTTCAGTGTTTTCGGCCGATTTCAGGGTTTTCTCGTGGACTATAGTATAGGGTATCTGGACGATATAAGGGCTCTGGGTCAATTTTATGGTTGTTTTGGCTGATTTCAGTGTTTTCGGCCGATTTCAGGGTTTTCTCGTGGACTATAGTACAGGGTATCTGGACGATTTAAGGGCTCTGGGTCAATTTTATGGTTATTCTGTAGACTCTAGGCAATTAGACAGGATTAAGGGTTTTTAGCTTATTATGGGGTTTTAGGTCAGCTTTAAAGCTTTCGGATTAACTTTTGGGGTTTTTAACGATTTCAGGGTTTTTGGCTGATTAAGGGTTTTCGGTTGAATTAGAGTTTTTCTGCTCACAATAGAATATGGTATTTGGACGATTTAAGGGCTCTGGGTCAATTTTATAATTTTTCTGTAGACTCTATAGGCTTTTAGACTGATTTTAGGGTTTTCGGCTTATTATAGGGTTTTTACGCCAACTTTATGTCTTGCTGATCAATTTTTGGGCTTCTGGCCTATTTCAGGGTTTTTCCGATGTTTATAGTATAGGGTATTTGGTCAATTTAAGGGATCTGGGTCAATTTTATTGTTTTTCTGTAGACTCTCATGGCTTTTGGATTGATTTTAGTCTTATCGGCTTATTATAGGGATTTTAGGCCGGCTTTAGGGCTTTTTGATCAACTTAAGGGCATTTGGCCGATTTCAGGGTTTTCGGCCGATTTTAGGGTTTTTCCGCTGACAATAATAAAGGGTATTTGAATGATTTAAGGCCTCTAGTCAAATTTATAGTTTTTCCGTAGACTCTAGGCTTTAAGACTGATTCTAGGGTTTTCGGCTTATTATAGGGTTTGAGGGCGGCTTTACGGTTTTTATGACCAACTTTTAGCCAATTTAGGGTTTTCGGTAGATTTCAGGGTTTTTCTGCTGACTACAGTATAGGGTATTTGGACGATTTAAGGGGTTTCGGGTCAATTTCATGGTTTTTCTGTAAACTCTAGGCTTTTATACTGATTCTAGGGTTTTTGTCTTATTATAAGGTTTTAGGCTGGCTTTAGGGCTTTCTGATCAACTGTAGGGCATTTGGCAGATTACAGCATTTTCGGCGGATTTGAGGGTTTTCGACCGATTTCAGATTTTTTCCGCTGACTATAGTATATGTTATTTGGACGATTTATGGGCTCTGTGTCAATTTTTGGGTTTTCTGTAGACTCTACGCTTTTAGACTTGTTTTAGGGTTTTTGGATTAATATAGGGTTTAGGCCAGCTTTAGGGTTATCTGATCAACTTTAGGGTTCTCGGCCGATTTTAGGGTTTTTCCGATGTAAGGGCTCTGGGTCAGTTTTATTGTTTTTCTGTAGACTCTAGGATTTCAGACTGATATTAGGGATTTTGGCTTATTATAGTGATTTTGCCTGGTTTTATGGCTTTCGGATAACATTAGGGCTTTTGGCTGATTTCAGTGTTTTCGGCCGATTTCAGGGTTTTCTCGTGGACTATATAGTATAGGGTATCTGGACGATTTAAGGGCTCTGGGTCAATTTTATGGTTATTCAGTAGACTCTAGGCTTTTAGACAGAATTAAGGGTTTTCAGCTTATTATGGGGTTTTAGGTTAGCTTTAAAGCTTTCGGATTAACTTTAGGGGTTTTTGCCGATTTCAGGGTTTTTGGCCGATTTAAGGGTTTTCGGCTTATTTCAGAGTGTTTCCGCTCACTATAGTATATGGTATTTGGACGATTTAAGGGCCCTGGGTCAATTTTATAGTTTTTCTGTAGACTCTATAGGCTTTCAGACTGATTTTAGGGTTTTCGGCTTATTATAGGGTTTTAGGCCAGCTCTATGGCTTTCTGATCAATTTTTGGGCTTCTGGCCGATTTCAGGGATTTTCCGATATTTATAGTATAGGGTGTTTGGTCAATTTAAGGGATCTGGGTCAATTTTATTGTTTTTCTGTAGACTCTAATGGCTTTTAGATTGATTTTAGTGTTTTCGGCTTATGATAGGGATTTTAGGCCGACTTTAGAGCTTGTTGATCAACTTTAGGGCTGTTGGCCGATTTTAGGATTTTCGGCCGATTATAGGTCTTTTCCGCTGACAATAATAAAGGGCATACGAATGATTTAAGGCCTCCGGTCAAATTTATAGTTTTTCCGTAGACTCTAAGCTTTAAGACTGATTCTAGGGTTTTCGGCTTATTATAGGGTTTGAGGGCGGCTTTTTGGTTTTTCTGATCAACTTTTAGCCAATTTCAGGGTTTGCGGAGATTTCAGGGTTTTTTCGCTGACTACAGTATAGGGTATTTGGACAATTTAAGGGCTCCGGGTCAATTTTATGGTTTTTCTGGAAACTCTAGGCTTTTAGACTGATTTTAGGGTTTTTGTCTTATTATAGGGTTTTAGGCCGGCTTTAGGGCTTTCTGATCAACTTTAGGCCATTTGGCAGATTACAGCATTTTCGGCTGATTTCAGGGTTTTCGCCGGTTTCTTATTTTTTCCGCTGACTATAGTATATGTTATTTGGACGATTTAGGGGCTCGGTGTCAATTTTTTGGTTTTTCTGGAGACTCTACGCTTTTAGACTTATTTTAGGGTTTTTGGCTTAAAATAGGGTTTTAGGCCAGCTTTAGGGCTTTCTGATCAACTTTAGGGTTCTTGGCCGATTTCAGGGTTTTTCCGATGTAAGGGCTCTGGGTTAGTTTTATTATTTTTCTGTAGACTCTAGGATTTTAGATTGATTTTAGGGATTTTGGCTTATTATGGGGATATAGGCTGGTTTTATGGCTTTCAGATCAACATTAGGGCTTTTAACTGATTTTAGTCTTTTCGGCCGATTTCAGAGTTTTTTCGTTGACAATAGTATAGGGTATCTGGACGATTTAAGGGCTCTGGGTCAATTTTATGGTTATTCTGTAGACTCTAGGCTTTTAGACCAGATTTACGGTTTTCGGCTTATTATGGGGTTCTAGGCCAGCTTTAAAGCTTTCGGATTAACTTTTGCGGTTGTGGCCGATTTCAGGGTTTTTCGCCGATTTCAGGGTTTTTGGCCGATTTAATGGTTTTCGGCTGATTTCAGAGTTTTTCCGCTCACTATAGTATATGGTATTTGGGCGACTTAAGGGCTCTGGGTCAATTTTATAGTTTTTCTGTAGACTCTATAGGCTTTTAGACTGATTTTATGGTTTTCGGCTTATTATAGGGTTTTAGGCCAGCTTTATGGCTTTCTGATCAATTTTTGGGCTTCTGGCCAATTTCAGGGATTTTCCGATGTTTATAGTATAGGGTATTTGGTCAATTTAAGGGATCTGGGTCAATTTGATTGTTTTTCTGTAGACTCTAATGGCTTTTAGATTGATTTTAGTGTTTTCGGCTTATTATAGGGATTTTAGGCTGGTTTTAGGGTTTTTTGATCAACTTGAGGGCTTTTGGCCGATTTTAGGGTTTTTCCGCTGACAATAATAAAGGGCATTTGAAAGATTTAAGGCCTCTGGTCAAATTTATAGTTTTTCCGTAGACTCTAGGCTTTAAGATTGATTCTAGGGTTTTCGGCTTATTATAGGGTTTGAGGGCGGCTTTATGGTTTTTCTGATAAACTTTTAGCCAATTTCAGGGTTTTCGGCAGATTTCTGGGTTTTTCCGCTGACTGCTGTATAGGGTATTTGGACGATTTATGGGCTCCGGGTCAATTTTATGGTTTTTCTGTAAACTCTAGGCTTTTAGACTGATTTTAGGGTTTTCGTCTCATTATAGGGGTTTAGGCCTTTCTGATCAACTTTAGGGCATTTGGCACATTACAGCATTTTCGGCTGATTTCTGGGTTTTCGGCCGATTTCAGATTTTTTCCGCTGACTATAGTATATGTTATTTGTACGATTTTTGGGCTCTGTGTCAATTTTTTGGTTTTTCTGTAGACTCTACGCTTTTAGACTTATTTTAGGGTTTTTGGCTTAATATAGGGTTTTAGGGCAGCATTAGGGCTTTCTGATCAACTTTAGGGTTCTTGGCCGATTTCAGGGTTTTTCCGATGTAAGGGCTCTGGGTCAGTTTTATTGTTTTTCTGTAGACTTTAAGATTTTAGACTGGTTTTAGGGATTTTGGCTTATTATAGGGATTTAGGCTGGTTTTATGGCTTTCGGATCAACATTAAGTCTTTTGGCTAATTTCAGGGTTTTTGGTCGATTTCAGGGTTTTTTCGTTGACTATAGTATAGGGTATCTGGACGATTTAAGGGCACTGGGTCATTTTTATGGTTGTTCTGTCGACTCGAGGCTTTTAGACTGGATTTAGGGTTTTAGGCCAGCTTTAAAGCTTTCGGATTAACTTTTGGGGTTTTTGCCGATTTCAGGGTTTTTGGCTGGTTTCATGGTTTTTGGCCGATTTAAGGGTTTTCGGCTGATTTCAGAGCTTTTAGACTGATTTTAGGGTTTTCAGCTTATTATAGGGTTTTAGGCCAGCTTTATGGCTTTCTGATCAATTTTTAGGCTTCTGGCCGATTTCAGGGTTTTTCCGATGTTTATAGTATAGGGTATTTGGTCAATTTAAGGGATCTGGATCAATTTTATTGTTTTTCTGTAGACTCTTATTGCTTTTAGCTTGATTTTAGTGTTTTCAGCTTATTATAGGGATTTTAGGCCGACTTTAGGGCTTTTTGATCAACTTTAGGGCTTTTGGCAGATTTCAGGGTTTTCGGCCAATTTTAGGGTGTTTCCGCTGACAATAATAAAGGGCATTTGAATGATTTAAGGCCTCTGGTCAAATTTATAGTTTTTCCGTAGACTAGGCTTTAAGACTGATTCTAGTGCTTTAGGCTTATTATAGGGTTTGAGGGCGGCTTTATGGTTTTTCTAATCAACTTTTAGCCAATTTCAGGGTTTTCGGTCAATTATATGGTTGTATAGGGTATTTGGACGATTTAAGGGCTCCTGGTCAATTATATGGTTTTTCTGTAAACTCTAGGCTTTTAGATTGATTTTAGGGTTTTCGTCTTATTATAGGGTTTTAGGCCGGCTTTAGGGATTTCTGATTATCTTTAGAGCATTTGGCAGATTACAGCATTTTCGGCTGATTCCAGGGTTTTCGGTTGATTTCAGGGTTTTCGGCCGATTTCAGATTTTTTTTTCCGCTGACTATATTATATGTTATTTGGACGATTTAAGGGTTCTGTGTCAATTTTTTGGTTTTTCTGTAGACTCTACGCTTTTAGACTTATTTGAGGGATTTTGGCTTAATATAGGGTTTTAGGCCAGCTTTAGGGCTTTCTGATCAACTTTAGGGTTCTCGGCTGATTTCAGGGATTTTCCGATGTAAGGGCTCTGGGTCAGTTTTATTGTTTTTCTGTAGACTCTAGGATTTCAGATAGATTTTAGGGATTTTGGCTGGTTATAGGGATTTATGCTGGTTTTATGGCTTTCGGATCAACATTAGGGCTTTCGGTTGATTTCAGTGTTTTCGGCCGATTTGAGGGTTTTTTCGTTGACTAGGTATCTGGACGATTTAAGGGCTCTGGGTCAATTATATGGTTATTCTGTAGACCCTAGGCTTTTAGACTAGATTTAGGGTTTTCGGCTTATTATGGGGTTTTAGGCCAGCTTTAAAGCTTTCGGATTAACTTTTGGTGTTTTTGCCGATTTCAGGGTTTTTGGCCGATTTAAGGGTTTTCATTTGATTTCAGAGTTTTTTCGCTCACTATAGTATATGGTATTTGGACGATTTAAGGGCTCGGGGTCAATTTTATAGTTTTTCTGTAGACTCTACAGGCTTTTAGACTGATTTTAGGGTTTTCAGCTTATTATAGGGTTTTAGGCCAGCTTTATGGCTTTTTGATCAATTTTTGGGCTTCTGGCCGATTTCAGGGTTTTTCCGATGTTCATAGTATAGGGTATTTGGTCAATTTAAGGGATCTGGGTCAATTTGATTGTTTTTCTGTAGACTCTAATGTCTTTTAGATTGATTTTAGTGTTTTCGGCTTATTATAGTGATTTTAGGCCAGCTTTAGGGATTTTCATCAACTTTAGGGCTTTTGGCCGATTTCAGGGTTTTCGGCCGATTTTAGGGTTTTTCCGCTGACAATAATAAAGGGCATTTGAATGATTTAAAGCCCTTGGTCAAATTTATAGTTTTTCGTAGACTCTAGGCTTTAAGACTAATTCTAGGGTTTTCAGCTTATTATTGGGTTTGAGGGCGCCTTTATGGTTTTTCTGATCAACTTTTAGCTAATTTCTGGGTTTTCGGCAGATTTCCGGGTTTTTCCGCTGACTACAGTATAGGGTATTTGAAAGATTTTAGGGCTCCGGGTCAATCTTATGGTTTTTCTGTAAACTCTAGGCTTTTAGACTGATTTTAGGGTTTTCGTCTTATAATGGGGTTTTAGGCCGGCTTTAGGGCTTTCTAATCAACTTTAGGGCATTTTGCAGATTACAACATTTTCGGTTGATTTCAGGGTTTTCGGCCGATTTCAATTTTTTTCCGCTGACTATAGTATATGTTATTTGGACGATTTGAGGACTCTATGTCAATTTTATGGTTTTTCTGTAGACTCTACGCTTTTAGATTTGTTTTAGGGTTTTTGGCTTAATATAGGGTTTTAGGCCAGCGTTAGGGCTTTCTAATCAACTTTAGGGTTCTCGGCCGATTTCAGGGTTTTTCCGATGTAAGGGCTCTGGGTTAGTTTTATTGTTTTTCTGTAGACTCTAGGATTTCAAACTAATTTTAGGGATTTTGGCTTATTATAGGCATTTAGACTAGTTTTATAGCTTTCGGATCAACAATAGGGCTTTTGGCCGATTTCAGGGTTAATTCGTTGACTATAGTATAGGGTATGTGGATGATTTAAGGGCTCTGGGTCAATTTTATGGTTATTCTGTAGATTCTAGGCTTTTAGACTGGATTTAGGTTTTTCAGCTTATTATGGGGTTTTAGGCCACCTTTAAAGCTTTCGGATTAACTTTTGGTGTTTTTACCGATTTTAGGGTTTTTGGCTTATTTCAGGGTTTTTGGCCGATTTAAGGGTTTTCGGCTGATTTCAGAGTTTTTCCGCTCACTATAGTATATGGTATTTGGACGATTTAAGGGCTCTGGGTCAATTTTATAGTTTTTCTGTAGACTCTACATGCTTTTAGACTGATTTTAGGGTTTTTAGCTTATTATAGGGTTTTAGGCCAGCTTTATGGCTTTTTGATCAATTTTTGGGCTTCTGGCCGATTTCAGGGTTTTTCCGATGTTCATTGTATAGGGTATGTGGTCAATTTAAGGGATCTGGGTCAAATTTATTGTTTTTCTGTAGACTCTAATGGCTTTTAGATTGATTTTAGTGTTTTCGGCTTATTATAGGGATTTTAGGCCAGCTTTAGGGCTTTTTGATCAACTTTAGGGCTTTTGGCCGAATTCTGGGTTTTCGGCCGATTTTAGGATTTTTCCGCTAACAATAATAAAGGGCATTTGAATGATTTAAGGCCCCTGGTGAAATTTATAGTTTTTCCGTATACTCTAGGCTTTAAGACTGATTCTAGGGTTTTCGGCTTATTATTGGGTTTGAGGGCGTCTTTATGGTTTTTCTGGTCAACTTTTAGCCAATTTCAGGGTTTTCGGCAGTTTTCCGAGTTTTTCCGCTGACTACAGTATAGGGTATTTGAAAGATTTTAGTGCTCCGGGTCAATCTTATGGTTTTTCTGTAAACTCTAGGCTTTTAGACTGATTTTAGGGTTTTCGTCTTATAATGGGGTTTTAGGCCGGCTTTAGGGCTTTCTGATCAACTTTAGGGCATTTGGCAGATTACAGCACTTTCGGTTGATTTCAGGGTTTTCGGCCGATTTCAAATTTTTTCCGCTGACTATAGTATATGTTATTTGGACGATTTGAGGACTCTATGTCAATTTTATGGTTTTTCTATAGACTCTACGCTTTTAGACTTGTTTTAGGGTTTTTGGCTTAATATAGGGTATTAGGCAAGCTTTAGGGCTTTCTAATCAACTTTAGGGTTCTCGGCCGATTTCAGGGTTTTTCCGATGTAAGGGCTCTGGGTTAGTTTTATTGTTTTTCTATAGACTCTAGGATTTCAGACTAATTTTATGGATTTTGGCTTATTATAGGGATTTAGACTGGTTTTATGGCTTTCGGATCAACAATAGGGCTTTTGGCTGATATCAGTGTTGTTGGCCGATTTCAGGGTTTTTTCGTTTACTATAGTATAGGGTATCTGGACGATTTAAGGGCTCTGGGTCAATTTTATAGTTATTCTGTAGATTCTAGGCTTTTAGACTGGATTTAGGGTTTTCAGCTTATTATGGGGTTTTAGGCCACCTTCAAAGCTTTCGTTTTAACTTTTGGGGTTTTTACCGATTTCAGGGTTTTTGGCTTATTTCAGGGTTTTTGGCCGATTTAAGGGTTTTCGGCTGATTTCAGAGTCTTTCCGCTCACTATAGTATATGGTATTTGGACGATTTAAGGGCTCTGGGTCAATTTTATAGTTTTTCTGTAGACTCTACAGGATTTTAGACTGATTTTAGGGTTTTCAGCTTATTATAGGGTTTTAGGCCAGCTTTATGGCTTTTTGTTCAATTTTTGGGCTTCTGGCCGATTTTAGGGTTTTTCCGATGTTCATTGTATAGGGTATTTGGTCAGTTTAAGGGATCTGGGTCAATTTTATTGTTTTTCTGTAGACTTGATAATGAAATTGCAAGTGTACAATTTACTATCGCGTAATATAAAAAGATCGAACCCACGGGTTAGGTGTTCTTATTATTATAAAATTTAGTACTAAAACAGAAAAAAAAAAGATGAATATTTGTTGTTGGTTTGAGAACTAGAAAGAAACAATAGCATAAAATAATAAAATAAAGAGATGATGAACATTAAGCTCTTGGGTTGGTTTACATAGTCTATATAAACATGCTAGCAATCTCTTACTAAATTCCTGAATTATAAATCCATTATCATGATGCTATAGCCTAGTGTAACTACAAGTTAATTCCTTAAGCATTGTAGATCTTTCTTTTTAATTACTAAACCCAATTCCTTGGCACCTAGTTAACTAAAGAAGAAGATGAAGAAGATGTTCAGGCCAACATAAAGTTACGTCCTTCCTAATTCCTTAGCGAAGTATACTTATAACCTTTTTTATTACCTAGTTCCCTTACTACTCACCAAATGGCCTTATGTAATAAGCAATAAGCAAAACCTCTTGTGATCATCAAGATAGAAATAAAGCATAAGGTAATAAAACATGAATGGAAATAATATTTAGAAATGTAAGAAAAACTAGAACATGTATTATAAACTAAAACAACCCAAAAACTTAAAGAAGAATTTAGCCAAACATGGCTAAAGGAGACATTGAATTACCCTAGATAGGAGCTCAAATATGGCTTCCCACAAGTCCTAGGAACAATGCTCAAGAGGGAGAAAGAGAGAATACTTGTTGTATTCTATGAAGGTGTGTTTTTTACAAAGGATGAGCACTCCTATTTATAGCAAAAATTTGCCTTTCAATGGTGGAGGAGTTGATGGCCATTATGGCCTTCATTGGCCACCAATTAACTTTTTAAAACTCCTTCCCACTACCATCAATTCTCCACTCATCCTTTAATCCTTATTTTCCATGTGCTTAATTTAGAGAGTGTTGGTTCATATTCTTAATTTCCACTTTAAGTCCTCTCTTTGCTAGCACTTCAATTCTGGCCCTTTAACTCTTTGAAACTTCACTTTTCATCCTCCACTCTTGAACTTTTACACTTTAATCCTTTCTTTCCTGAAACTTTACAATTTAGTCCCTGGACAAAAATGATAACTATACCAGCTTTCCTAAAAATATAAAAATAACTATAAAAATTCCTAAAAATATAAAATAAAGTTTAAAAACCAAATAAAAGCTAATCTATATGCAAAATGCAAAATAAATATAAAATATACATAAAAATAATAAAAATCCTATATGAGACTCAAAAATAATAAAATAAAAAGACTAAAAACACCCTAAAAATATCATATAATATCCACTCATCACACCACTATACCCAACGACAGCTTGTCCTCAAGCGACAAAACTTAAAGAGAAACTCGTCCCTGAGTTTAGAGAAAGTTTATCTGATTAAAACTTTGAAGCACAAAAACCTTTCAAAGAAAGCTGAGCGGATTTGGAAGACATGCATGTTTAAAGATATTTAATCAAGAAAGTTAGGCTTGGCTTTTAACATGTTGAGTTCATCAATTAAGCTCACAAAAAGATATTCTCCATGAAAACAAGAAAGCTCAATGATCCTGCCTATCATTCAAATCAAAATTGAAACAATGCAACCAAGTAACTTTGAAGAGATTTGAAGGTTGTAACTTGGCCAAAGGGTTGAACAATTCAAGGTGTGGATTTCAAGAAATTGGCAACTCTAGTGGCTGACTCAGAATCTGTTGTTAAGTGACTATTTTGACTTAAAAGCTTTTAACAATCCAACACAAGGGTCCTCTCAATTTTTCTCTTTTTTTTTTTTGAACAAAGTAGTGGAATGTATGGGATGAATGACTTGAATTTTACTCCCCTCATACTCCTTCTCACCCCACTACTTCATTATTATTTCTAAGGCACATACCTTATTTTTTCAACTTTTTCCTTCTTTTTTTTTTTTTATTTAGAGAGAAACCCACAAACATAGCTCTAACAATTTCAGCACATGAATCACAACAACTTTAAGAATTATCACACAAAGTAGGCTCCAAAGAATGACTCTTTTAAGGCTCAAAAGGGGCTACTAGTGGATATCAAATTTCAAGCAAGAATCTGAGTTTTCAAAAATGCCTATAATCTCTTCTCAACTCACAAAGTATACAAAACTCCAATCAACATGCAACACAAGGCAGAAAATTTTACAATCAAGAATTCATAGTCCTCAGCTCTCAGAAAAAATTAGGGTAAGTGGTACCCTTTTTAGAACTCAGAAAAACTTTGCCAACAACCAAAACAATCAAGATATCAACATCATTTCTACAGCATGCAATCCTAACCGCTTAAAAACATAGAACTTTTCACAAAGCAGTTTAATCAGATAAAGCATTTCACAAAGCTATAGCAACAATCAGAATGGATAATATACTCAAGACTCATGCAAAAAGAAGACAGAAAATCTAAACTAAAAATAAAAACTAAAAACTATAAAAATAAAAACTAATAAGCTGGTATAGTAACAAATTTTCCACAAAGGTCCAAGGGAACCTCAATGTAAAAATCAATTTGAACACTTAAGTTCAAGAGGGCTCTCCCTCCTTTTGGTACCTATCCTGTAACATTGAACAAACAAAAGTCTCACAAGTAGAAACTTGCTTGACTTGTTAGTTCCAAAAACAGCACAAATAAGATCATGGGTTGAAAAATTTGTGTCCACCTTAAAAACAAGAATTCTTGAGTTCCCAAAAATTAAAACCAGTTTAGAACCAAGGGAAAACTCATAGAACCTTAAAACTTCCAGAAAATGGTGAACACAAAATTTATTAAAAACTAAAAAAAAAAACAGCAAACAAAAACAAAAACAGCAAACTGCCCGAGCTCCAGCGCTTGAGCGTTGGGGATACCAACGCTTGGGCGCTGGAATTAAAACAAAAACTGGGCATCAGAGGTCCCAGCGCCTGAGCGCTGGGTTTCCATCGCTATGGCGCTGGAAAATAAAAATAAAAAACTGGGATTCCAGGGGCCTAGCGCATGAGCGCTAGCCCTCCAGCGCCTAAGCGCTGGGATCAACTGGAATCAGAGGTTGTGAAGCAGGGGCCTAACGCTTGAGCGTTGGCCTCCAGCGCTCGAGCGCTGGCCTCGCCTGCAGCAGAAACATAAAATTTCTTTTCTTTTATTTATGTACAAGAGTTGTGCAAAAATTAAAAAGACAGAAACATAAACTATCCTAAGTTGGGTTGCCTCCCAACCAGCTCAATGTTAAGGTCCGAGATAGACCCTTCCCCTTAATCAATTGGGGGTACTTTTTCTTTTCTTGCTACAAACATCATCTTTGAACTCATCCTCACTTTCAGACTCATAGTGCTTACAAGTACGGAATACAGAAAACTTCACTTTTTCATCCCCTACCTTCAAAGATAGGAGGCCTTCTGCTACATTAATCTTGGCGTTTCCTGTAGCAAGGAATGGCCGCCCAAGAATTAATGGTACCTTGGAGTCTTCTTCCATATCAAGTATCACAAAATCAACCGGGAAGACAAACTTGTTAACCCTTACCAAAACATCTTCAGCCACCCCATAGGGGTACTTAATTGACCTGTCCGCCAATTGTAAACACATCAAAGTAGGAGTGGCCTCTCCCATGTCCAATTTCCTAAACATGGAGAGTGGCATGAGGTTTATAGAAGCTCCTAAATCACAAAGAGCTGTTGCATTTGGTAGTCCCTCAATTTCCACAGGCAAAGTGAAGCTCCCCGGATCCTTCAATTTTTGGGGCAACTTCCTCAAAACCATAGCTGAACACTCCTCAGTTAACATCACGGTTTCATCCATCTCACTCAATTTCCTCCTTCTAAATAAAATGTCCTTCATAAACTTAGCATAAATTGGCATTTGTTCCAAAGCTTCAGAAAATGGAATGTTAATTTGAAGCCTTTTAAAAATCTCAAGAAATTTCGAGAATTGTTTTTCCAAATTCTTTTTGAAAGCTTTAGGAAATGGAACTTTGCCAATTTTCTTAGAAGGAGGAATTACATTTTCAGCAATTTTTTCAACAACAATAGGCACACTCCTTTCTTTTTCTTTTTCTTCACCACTTACCTCTTGTTCAATTTCCACTACCCTTTCGGGCATAGTCTTACCACTCCTAAGAGTGATGGCAGAAACATTCTCAACATTTTCCTTTGGATTGACAAGAGTATCAGACGGGAAAGTACCTGGAATCCTTTCTGAGATGGTCTTGGCCAACTGGCCTACCTGGATCTCCAAATTTCTAGTGGAGGCTTCATGATTCTTGGCACTTGTCCGGGTCTCATTCATAAATTGCACAGTTTGTTGGCCTATTTCACCAACAATTTCTTCCAAACTTTTCCTTCCCTGGTTTGGATTCAAAGGCATTGGTGGCCTCTGATTCTGGAATGGCCTCTGAAATTGTTGCCTGGCTTCACCTTGACCACCCCCTTGATCTCTCCAAGAAAAATTGGGGTGGTTTCTCCAGCTTGGGTTATAGGTGTTGCCATAGGAATTTTGAAAATTCCCCATAGCTTTTACCTCAGCTTCTAATTCAGCCTCCTCCGGGCTCAGTTGAACCCCCTCCATTCTTTTGACCATTGCATCAACTTTCCTGGATAAAAGTTTATTTGAAGCAACAATGGACTCAAAAGAATCAACCTCATAAATACCTTTCCTGATTGCCCGGTCCTGGTTTGAATGAGCAGCTCTCGCAGCAAGTTTGTTGATAAGATCAAGAGCTCCTTGTGGTGGCAAAGCATCGAATGCCCCACTTGCTGCAGTATCCAATTTGTCCCTGGTAAAGTCATTCAAAGCAGCATAAAATTTCTCTACCTGATCTGCGATAGAGATGTTATGACCTGGACACCTTCTGAGAAGTCCCTTGAACCTCTCCCATGTCTCATACAAGTTTTCAGCATCTTGCTGAATGAAGGAGTTGATTTCCTGCTTCAACTTCCTTATGCGGTTGTAAGGAAAAAATTTGGCCGTGAATTTTTCAGCCAAATCATCCCATGAAGTAATGCTTCTGAGTGGTTGAGAAGAAAGCCACTCCTCTGCCACATCTCTTAAGGAAAATGGAAACAGCATAAGTCTTACCGTATCCAAGTGAGCATCATTTCTCCTTAAGGTGGAGCATTGCCTAGTGAATCGCTCCAGATGTGTATGGAAGTCTTCATTTACACTTCCACCAAATTGGTTTTGACTTACCAATGAGATGAAGTGTGGAGGAATCTGGAAATTTGGCAAAGCATCCTCCGGAACCACAATACTCCCTTCAAAATTGTAATCTACCTGGGGAGCTGTGATATCACGAAGAGAGCGATTAGCATTCTGCTCTTCCTCCTCCTCTCTCAGCCTTTGAAGTCTAGCTTGGACTTCATCTTCTACCCTTGCATTATATTCAGCAAGGAGGCGCTCCTCCATTTGTGCTTGTGTTTCAGCCATGGCCCTTGCTAATCTCCTTTGCTCCGCTAATCTGCGATGCAAAGTTCTTTCAATTTCAGGGTCGAATTCAAAATGTCCTACCATGCAAACAAGCCATAGAAGTTAATAGCACCTATTCAATACAATTTTTTCTTTTTTTTTTATATTTTTTTATGTATAAACAAGAAGTACTAAATAAAATAAAAACAAGAACTTAAAAGAACCTATCCCCGGCAACGTCGCCAAAAACTTGATAGGGAAATCGCAAGTGTACGATTAACTATCGCGTAGTAAAAGAAGATCGAACCCACGGGATAGGTGTTCTTATTATTATAAAATTTAGTACTAAAACAGAAAAAAAAAAGATGAATATTTGTTGTTGGTTTGAGAACTAGAAAGAAACAATAGCATAAAATAATAAAATAAAGAGATGATGAACATTAAGCTCTTGGGTTGGTTTACATAGTCTATAAAAACATGCTAGCAATCTCTTACTAAATTCCTGAATTATTAATCCATTATCATGATGCTATAGCCTAGTGTAACTACAAGTTAATTCCTTAAGCATTGTAGATCTTTCTTTTTAATTACTAAACCCAATTCCTTGGCACCTAGTTAACTAAAGAAGAAGATGAAGAAGATGTTCAGGCCAACATAAAGTTACGTCCTTCCTAATTCCTTAGCGAAGTATACTTATAACCTTTTTTATTACCTAGTTCCCTTACTACTCACCAAATGGCCTTATGTAATAAGCAATAAGCAAAACCTCTTGTGATCATCAAGATAGAAATAAAGCATAAGGTAATAAAACATGAATGGAAATAATATTTAGAAATGTAAGAAAAACTAGAACATGTATTATAAACTAAAACAACCCAAAAACTTAAAGAAGAATTTAGCCAAACATGGCTAAAGGAGACATTGAATTACCCTGGATAGGAGCTCAAATATGGCTTCCCACAAGTCCTAGGAACAATGCTCAAGAGGGAGAAAGAGAGAATACTTGTTGTATTCTATGAAGGTGTGTTTTTTACAAAGGATGAGCACTCCTATTTATAGCAAAAATTTGCCTTTCAATGGTGGAGGAGTTGATGGCCATTATGGCCTTCATTGGCCACCAATTAACTTTTGAAAACTCCTTCCCACTACCATCAATTCTCCACTCATCCTTTAATCCTTATTTTCCATGTGCTTAATTTAGAGAGTGTTGGTTCATATTCTTAATTTCCACTTTAAGTCCTCTCTTTGCTAGCACTTCAATTCTGGCCCTTTAACTCTTTGAAACTTCACTTTTCATCTTCCACTCTTGAACTTTTACACTTTAATCCTTTCTTTCCTGAAACTTTACAATTTGGTCCCTGGACAAAAATGATAACTATACCAGCTTTCCTAAAAATATAAAAATAACTATAAAAATTCCTAAAAATATAAAATAAAGTTTAAAAACCAAATAAAAGCTAATCTATATGCAAATGCAAAATAAATATAAAATATACATAAAAATAATAAAAATCCTATATGAGACTCAAAAATAATAAAATAAAAAGACTAAAAACACCCTAAAAATATCATATAATATCCACTCATCAAGACTCTAATGGCTTTTAGATTGATTTTAGTGTTTTCGGCTTATTATAGGGATTTTAGGCCGGCTTTAGGGCTTTTTGATCAACTTTAGGGCTTTTGGCCGATTTCAGGGTTTTCGGCCGATTTTAGGGTTTTTCCGCTGACAATAATAAAGAACATTGGAATGATTTAAGGCCCTTGGTGAAATTTATAGTTTTTCCGTACGCTCTAGCCTTTAAGACTGATTCTAGGGTTTCGGCTTATTATTGGGTTTGAGGGCGTCTTTATGGTTTCTCTGGTCAACTTTTAGCCAATTTCAAGGTTTTCGGCAGATTTCAGGGTTTTTCCGCTCACTACAGTATAGGGTATTTGGATGATTTAAGGGCTCCAGGTCAATTTTATGGTTTTTCTGTAAACTCTAGGCTTTTAGATTGATTTTTGGGTTTTCATCTTATTATAGGGTTTTAGGCCGGCTTTAGGGCTTTTTAATCAACTTTAGGGCATTTGGCAGATTACAGCATTTTCGGCTGATTTCAGGGTTTTCGGCCGATTTCAGATTTTTTCCGCTGACTATAGTATATGTTATTTGGACGATTTAAGGGCTCTGTGTCAATTTTTTGGTTTTCTGAAGACCCTACGCTTTTAGACTTATTTTAGGGTTTTTGGCTTAATATAGGGTTTTAGGCCAGCTTTAGGGCTTACTGATCAACTTTAGGGTTCTCGGCCGATTTCAGGGTTTTTCTGATGTAAGGGCTCTGGGTCAGTTTTATTGTTTTTCTGTAGACTCTAGGATTTCAGACTAATTTTAGGGATTTTGGCTTATTATAGGGATTTTGGCATGTTTTATGGCTTTCGGATCAACATTAGGGCTTTTGGCTGATTTCAATGTTTTCGGCCGATTTCAGGCTTTTTTCGTTGTTTGTAGTATAGGGTATCTGGACGATTTAAGGGCTCTTGGTCAATTTTATGCTTATTTTGTAGACTCTAGGCTTTTAGACTGGATTTAGGGTTTTCGGCTTATTATGGGGTTTTAGGCCAGCTTTAAAGCTTTCGGATTAACTTTTGGGGTTTTTGCCGATTTCTGGGTTTTTGGCCGATTTCGGGGTTTTTGGCAGATTTAAGGGTTTTCGGCTGATTTCAGAGTTTTTCCGCTCACTATAGTATATGGTATTTGGACGATTTAAGGGCTCTGGGTCAATTTTATAGTTTTTATGTAGACTCTACCGGCTTTTAGACTGATTTTAGGGTTTTCGGCTTATTATAGGGTTTTAGGCCAGCTCTATGGCTTTCTTTTCAAATTTTGGGTTTTCTGGCCGATTTCTGGGTTTTTCCGAAGTTGACAGTATAGGTTATTTGGTCAATTTAAGGGATCTGGGTCAATTTTATTGTTTTTCTGTAGACTCTAATGGCTTTTAGATTGATTTTAGTGTTTTCGGCTTATTATAGGGATTTTGGGCCGGCTTTAGGGCTTTTTTTTATCAACATTACGGCTTTTGGCCGATTTCAGGGTTTTCGGCCGATTTTAGGGTTTTTCCGCTGGTAATAATAAAGGGCATTTGAATGATTTAAAGCCCCTGGTCAAATTTATAGTTTTTCCGTAAACTCTAGGCTTTAAGACTGATTATAGGGTTTTCGGCTTATTATTGGGTTTGAGGGCGGCTTTATGGTTTTTCTGATCAACTTTTAGCCAATTTCAGGGTTTTCGGCAGATTTCAGGGTTTTTCCGCTGACTACAGTATAGGGTATTTGGACGATTTAAGGGCTCCGGGTCAATTTTATGGTTTTTCTGTAAACTCTAGGCTTTTAGACTGATTTTAGGGTTTTCATCTTATAATAGGGTTTTAGGCTGGTTTTAGGGCTTTCGGATCTACTTTAGGGCATTTGGCAGATTACAGCATTTTCGGTGGATTTCAGGGTTTTCGGCCGATTTTCGATTTTTTCCGCTGACAATAGTATATGTTATTTGGACGATTTAAGGGCTCTGTGTCAATTTTTTGGTTTTTCTGTAGACTCTACGCTTTTAGACTTATTTTAGGGTTTTTGGCTTAATATAGGGTTTTAGGCCAGCTTTAGGGCTTTCTGATCAACTTTAGGGTTCTCGGCCGATTTCAGGGTTTTTCCGATGCAAGGACTCTGGGTCAGTTTTATTGTTTTTCTGTGGACTCTAGGATTTGAGACTGATTTTAGGGATTTTGGCTTATTATAGGTATTTTGGCTGGTTTTATGGCATTCGGATCAACATTAGGGCTTTTGGCTGATTTCAGTGTTTTCGGCCGATTTCAGGCTTTTTTCGTTGTTTGTAGTATAGGGTATCTGGACGATTTAAGGGCTCTTGGTCAATTTTATGCTTATTCTGTAGACTCTAGGCTTTTAGACTGGATTTAGGGTTTTCGGCTTATTATGGGGTTTTAGGCCAGCTTTAAAGCTTTCAGACTAACTTTTGGGGGTTTTTGCCGATTTTAGGGTTTTTGGCCGATTTTAGGGTTTTTGGCAGATTTAAGGGTTTTCGGCTGATTTCAGAGTTTTTTCGCTCACTATAGTATATGGTATTTGGACGATTTAAGGGCTCTGGGTGAATTTTATAGTTTTTATGTAGACTCTACAGGCTTTTAGACTGATTTTAGGGTTTTCGGCTTATTATAGGGTTTTAGGCCAGCTTTATGGCTTTCTGGTCAAATTTTGGGTTTTCTGGCCGATTTCTGGGTTTTTCCGAAGTTGATAATATAGGTTATTTGGTCAATTTAAGGGATCTGGGTCAATTTTATTGTTTTGCTGTAGACTGATTTTAGTGTTTTCGGCTTATTATAGGGATTTTAGGCCGGCTTTAGGGCTTTTTTTATCAACTTTACGGCTTTTGGCCGATTTTAGGGTTTTTCCGCTGGTAATAATAAAGGGCATTTGAATGATTTATGGCCTCTGGTCAAATTTATAGTTTTTCCGTAAACTCTAGGCTTTAAGACTGATTCTAGGGTTTTCGGCTTATTATTGGGTTTGAGGGCGGCTTTATGGTTTTTCTGATCAACTTTTAGCCAATTTCAATGTTTTCGGCAGATTTCAGGGTTTTTCCGCTGACTAGAGTATAGGGTATTTGAAAGATTTAAGGGCTCCGGGTCAAATTTATGGTTTTTCTGTAAACTCTAGGCTTTTAGATTGATTTTTGGGTTTTCGTCTTATTATTGGGTTTTAGGCCAGCTTTAGGGCTTTTTGATCAACTTTAGGGCATTTGGCAGATTACCGCATTTTCGGTTGATTTCAGGGTTTTCCGCCGATTTCAGATTTTTTCCGCTGACTATAGTATATGTTATTTGGACGATTTAGGGCTCTGTGTCAATTTTTTGGTTTTTCTGTAGACTCTACGCTTTTAGACTTGTTTTCGGGTTTTTTGCTTAATATAGGGTTTTAGGCCAGCTTTAGGGCTTTCTGATCAACTTTAGGGTTCTCGGCCGATTTCAGGGTTTTTCCGATGTAAGGGCTTTGGGTCAGTTTTATTGTTTTTCTGTAGACTCTAGGATTTCAGACTGATTTTAGGGATTTTGGCTTATTATAGGGATTTAGGCTGGTTTTATGACTTTCGGATCAACATTAGGGCTTTTGGCTGATTTCAGTGTTTTCGGCCGATTTCAGGGTTTTTTGTTGACTATAGTATAGGGTATCTGGACGATTTAAGGGCTCTTGGTCAATTTTATGGTTATTCTGTAGACTCTAGCCTTTTAAACTGGATTTAGGGTTTTCAGCTTATTATGGGGTTTTAGGCCAGCTTTATGGCTTTCTGATCAATTTTTGGGCTTCTGGCCGATTTCAGGGTTTTTCTGATGTTTATAGTAGAGGGTATTTGGTCAATTTAAGGGATCTAGGTCAATTTTATGGATTTTCTGTAGACTCTAATGGCTTTTAGATTAATTTTAGTGTTTACGGCTTATTATAGGGATTTTAGGCCGGCTTTAGGGCTTTTTGATCAACTTTAGGGCTTTTGGCCGATTTTAGGGTTTTTTCGCTGACAATAATAAAGGGCATTTGAATGATTTTAGGCCTCTGGGTTAATACTTGTAAGGAGAAGTCCTGATAATACTGGTAAGGAGGAGTCCTAACAATGTAAGGAGAAGTCCTTCTAATACTTGATAGGAGAAGTCCTTAGAATACTTGTTGGGAGAAGTCCCTGATAATACTTGTACTATTTGTTTAAATAGTGAAAATCTTGGTGAAGCCAAGGACTGGACGTAGCCCTGTCGATTATGGGGGTGAACTAGGATAAAAACCATGTGTGTTTTATTTTCTTGTTATATTGCTTTTCCGCTGCACGCTTATTCATGCTTTCATAACTTATAAATTATTTTGAAAACAAGTAATCAGTATTCAGAATCCACTAAATGAATTTCATGCATTCTTACATATTTTCAAGAATATCTTATGATAAATATAAATGAATACTAATAGATGATTAACATACAACTCTTTAGAAAAGAAACTAAAAAATTGGGTCACACAATTCAAACCCCCCCTTTCTTGTGTGTTTCTTGAACCTACAATTGGTATCAGAGCATAACCACTCTGAAAAGCACTAACATCTTCACAGATGCAGAGTACCAAGATCTCTGGAAGTATATGTTCTCCTTGAACAAACGCAACCATGATCCACATAACAGTGCAGGAAGAACATATCAAAGAAACCAAACCAAGAAAGGAGTGTACCAACTAAAGATAGATAGTTGCAGATGAATTGAGAAAACGCAAAGAAATTTATGCTCATCCAAGAAGAAGCAAATGAAGAATCCTATTCTTGCAAGCATCAGAAGGAGCACCTAACAAATTCTTTGCAAAAAGTTTGATGGACCATGTAACTACAAGAAACGTAAATGAGGTAACCCTGATCTCATAATTATCAAACTTTACTCATTTCTTTTTCTGCTCTAAGTTAATTAGAATTAGTGACATATTAAATATGTTAAAGAAAGGAGAAACTGAAACTTTTGTTCCCTGAATATAAGCAACATCTATATATTATGTCAAATTCACATCCATTGGAAAGGAACAAAAATTTCTATTGATATTCAAACTTACATGAGCTATGTTATTTAAACACCGGCATAGACATCTAATAACCTTACGTGCATACATACTGATATATATATATATATATATATGTGCATATATATATTCAAGCCTTGAAGATCTATCCTACTTCAAGTATGTCACTCAAACACCGATGCTTACACTCTTGTAAGTAACAAACTAATCCACTGGACCCAACTAAAATTCGGGTACCACAAAAGTACACAACAACTTCTGCTGCAGGAACTCACAGTGAAGAAACTCACTACAATGATAGTCAACAGAAACTGATCTAACATGGAGGCCAAGAGAAGAAAATGAAAGAGCCTACTGGACAACACAAAGCACGTGTCATAGAAAGAAGCTTGTCCGCAATGAAGAAATGGTCCCACTGAGTAAATGACGAAAAATGATCAAGAAGGTGAATCCTAGTGAAGGACTCAAAACCATTACCAAAATTGACGTCTATCATCAAGAGTTATCAAAGTAAGAGGAAATCACCGTCTGGTGGTTAATCAAAAAACATCCAAAGTACGTCTAAGGCCCACTCGAAAGGACGCTACTCAAATAGTCAGTCTGGGGCCACAGGTAAACAGTTGTATCGTTCCACTTGATAAAAGCGTCCGCAACACGCATTAAATCCTCAACTGCCATAACTGCACATTTTTCTATTATTACTTAATACGCATGTGATACCCGATATCTCACATCAAATGCAAAGGCAATCATTTCTTCCCGCTAAACGAGTAAAACTGTCCGCCTTCCAATCAACCTTAACAAAAGATTTTGAGAGTGTACAACTCACTCACTTGCATCTCAGAACCCTTGCTATTCTCTGCTTGTATTCTCTAACCTCTCTCTGCAGATTTCTCAAATGGCACCAAAGAAGCAAACTGCTGCCAAGCCAAAACTCACTCAGGCACAAGAAGCTATTCTTGAATTGAGAAAGAAGAATCTTGAAGCTAATCGTCGTGAACAAGTCTCGAAGATTGGGGCTCAAAAGTTCTATGACCTAGGTGAAAGGGATCTGGTTTCACCAACATATCTTGAGCTTAATCGTTTCCAGTATGCCAAGGTTGCCGGACTAAGTCATGTATTATTCCAAGACTGGGAACAACTCATGAAAGATTTTGGGTTTTAAACTCTACGCTTTTAGACTTTTTTTTGGGTTTTTGGCTTAATATAGGGTTTTAGGCCAGCTTTAGGGCTTTCTAATCAACTTTAGGGTTCTCGACCGATTTCAGGGTTTTTCCGATGTAACGGCTCAGGGTCAGTTTTATTAATTTTTTATAGACTCTAGGATTTCAGACTGATTTTAGGGATTTTGGCTTATTATAGGGATTTAGGCTGGTTTTATGGCTTTCGGATCAACATTAGGGCTTTTGGCTGATTTCAATGTTTTCGGCCGATTTCAAGGTTTTTCCGTTGACTATAGTATAGGGTATGTGGACGATTTAAGGGCTCTTGGTCAATTTTATGGTTATTTTGCAGACTCTAGGCTTTTAGACTGGAATTAGGGTTTTCAGCTTATTATGGGGTTTTAGGCCAGCTTTAAAGCTTTCAGATTAACTTTTGAGGTTTTGCCGATTTCAGGGTTTTTGGCCGATTTCAGGGTTTTTGGCCGATTTAAGGGTTTTTAGCTGATTTCAGAGTTTTTCCGCTCACTATAGTATATGGTATTTCGACGATTTAAGGGCTCTGGGTCAATTTTATAGTTTTTATGTAGACTCTATAGGCTTATAGACTGATTTTAGGGTTTTCGGCTTATTATAGGGTTTTAGGCCAGCTTTATGGCTTTCTGATCAATTTTTGGGCTTCTGGCCGATTTCAGTGTTTTTCCGATGTTTATAGTATAGGGTATTTGGTCAATTTAAGGGATCTGGGTCAATTTTATTGTTTTTCTGTAGACTCTAATGGCTTTTAGATTGATTTTAGTGTTTCTGGCGTATTATAGAGATTTTAGGCCGGCTTTAGGGCTTTTTGATCAACTTTAGGGCTTTTGGCCGATTTCAGGGTTTTCGGCCGATTTTAGGGTTTTTCCGCTGACAATAATAAAGGGCATTTGAATGATTTAAGGCCTTTGGTAAAATTTATAGTTTTTCCGTAGACTCTAGGCTTTAAGACTGAATCTAGAGTTTTCGGCTTATTATAGGGTTTGAGGGCGGTTTTATGGTTTTTCTGATCAACTTTTAGCCAATTACATGGTTTTCGGCAGATTTCAGGTTTTTCCGCTGACTACAGTATAGGGTATTTGGACGATTTAAGGGCTCTGGGTCAATTTTATGGTTTTTCTGTAAACTCTAGTCTTTTAGAATGATTTTAGGATTTTCGTCATATTATAGGGTTTTAAGCCGCCTTTAGGGCTTTTTGATCAACTTTAGGGCATTTGGCACATTACCGCATTTTCGGCTGATTTCAGGGTTTTCGGCCGATTTCAGATTTTTTCCGCTTACTATAGTATATGTTATTTGGACGATTTAGGGCTTTGTGTCCATTTTTTGGATTTTCTGTAGACTCTACGCTTTTAGACTTATTTTAGGGTGTTTGGCTTAATATAGGGTTTTAGGCCAGCTTTAGGGCTTTCTGATCAACTATAGGGTTCTCAGCCGATTTCAGGGTTTTTCCGATGTAAGGGCTCTAGGTCAGTTTCATTGTTTTTCTGTAGACTCTAGGATTTCAGACTGATTTTTGGGACTTTGGCTTATTATAGGGATTTAGGCTGGTTTTATGGCTTTCAGACCAACATTAGGGCTTTTGGCTGATTTTAGTGTTTTCGGCCGATTTCAGGGTTTTTTCGTTGACTATAGTATAGGGTATCTGGACGATTTAAGGGATTCGGGTAAATTTTATGGTTATTCTGTAGACTCTAGGCTTTTAGACTGGATTTAGGATTTTCGGCTTATTATGGGGTTTGAGGCCAGCTTTAAAGCTTTCGGATTAACTTAAAGGGTTTTTGCCGATTTCAGGGTTTTTGGCCAATTTATGGGTTTTCGGCTGATTTCAGGTTTTTCCGCTGACTACAGTATAGGGTATTTGGACGATTTAAGGGCTCTGGGTCAATTTTATGGTTTTTCTGTAAACTCTAGGCTTTTAGAATGATTTTAGGGTTTTCGTCTTATTATAGGGTTTTAGGCCGGCTTTAGGGCTTTTTGATGAACTTTAGGGCATTTGGCACATTACAGCATTTTCGGCTGATTTCAGGGTTTTCGGCCGATTTTAGATTTTTTCCGCTGACTATAGTATATGTTATTTGGACGATTTAAGGGCTTTGTGTCCATTTTTTGGATTTTCTGTAGACTCTACGCTTTTAGACTTATTTTAGGGTTTTTGGCTTAATATAGGGTTTTAGGCCAGCTTTAGGGCTTTCTGATCAACTTTAGGGTTCTCGGCCGATTTCAGGGTTTTGCCGATGTAAGGGCTCTAGGTCAGTTTCATTGTTTTTCTGTAGACTCTAGGATTTCAGACTGATTTTTGGGACTTTGGCTTATTATAGGGATTTAGGCTGGTTTTATGGCTTTCAGACCAACATTAGGGCTTTTGGCTGATTTTAGTGTTTTCGGCCGATTTCAGGGTTTTTTCGTTGACTATAGTATAGGCTATCATGGGGTTTTAGGCTTATTATGGGGTTTTAGACTGGATTTATGGTTATTCTTTAGACTCTAGGCTTTTAGACTGGATTTAGGGTTCTCGGCTTATTATGGGGTTTTAGGCCAACTTTAAAGCTTTTGGATTAACTTTAAGGGTTTTTGCCGATTTCAGGGTTTTTGCCTGATTTCAGGGTTTTTGGCCAATTTAAGGGTTTTCGGCTGATTTCAGAGTTTTTCCGCTCACTATAGTATATGGTATTTGGACGATTTAAGGGCTCGGGGTCAATTTTATAGTTTTTCTGTAGACTTTACAGGCTTTTAGATTGATTTTAGGGTTTTTGGCTTATTATAGGGTTTTAGGCCAGCTTTATGGCTTTGTGATCAATTTTAGGGCTTCTGGCCGATTTCAGGGTTTTTCCGATCTTTATAGTGTAGGGTATTTGGTCAATTTAAGGGATTTGGGTCAATTTTATTGTTTTTCTGTAGACTCTAATGGCTTCTAGATTGATTTTAGTGTTTTCGGCCTATTATAGGGATTTTAGGCCGGCTTTAGGGCTTTTTGATCAACTTTAGGGCTTTTGGCCGATTTCAGGGTTTTCGGCCGATTTTAGGGTTTTTCCGCTGACAATAATAAAGGGCATTTGAATGATTTAAGGCCTTTGGTAAAATTTATAGTTTTTCCGTAGACTCTTGGCTTTAAGACTGATTCTAGGGTTTTCGGCTTATTATAGGGTTTTAGGGCGGTTTTACGGTTTTTCTGATCAACTTTTAGCCAATTTCATGGTTTTCGGCAAATTTCAGGTTGTTCCGCTGACTACAGTATAGCGTATTTGGACGATTTAAGGGCTCTGGGTCAATTTTATGGTTTTTCTGTAAACTCTAGGCTTTTAGAAAGATTTTAGGGTTTTCGTCTTATTATAGGGTTTTTGGCCGCCTTTAGGGCTTTTTGATCAACTTTAGGGCATTTGGCACATTACAGCATTTTCGGCTGATTTTAGGGTTTTCGGCCGATTTCAGATTTTTTCCGCTGACTATAGTATATGTTATTTGGACGATTTAAGGGCTTTGTGTCCATTTTTTGGATTTTCTCTAGACTCTACGCTTTTAGACTTAATTTAGGGTTTTTGGCTTAATATAGGGTTTTAGGCCAGCTTTAGGGCTTTCTGATCAACTTTAGGGTTCTCGGCCGATTTCTAGGTTTTTCCGATGTAAGGGCTCTAGGTCAGTTTCATTGTTTTTCTGTAGACTCAAGGATTTCAGACTGATTTTTGGGACTTTGGCTTATTATAGGGATTTAGGCTGGATTTATGGCTTTCAGACCAACATTAGGGCGTTTGGCTGATTTTAGTGTTTTCGGCCGATTTCAGGGTTTTTTCGTTGACTATAGTATAGGGTATCTGGACGATTTATGGGCACTGGGTAAATTTTATGGTTATTCTGTAGACTCTAGGCTTTTAGAATGGATTTAGGTTTCTCGGCTTATTATGGGGTTTTAGGCCAGCTTTAAAGCTTTCGGATTAACTTTAAGGGTTTTTGCCGATTTCAGGGTTTTTGGCCGATTTCAGGGTTTTTGGCCAATTTAAGGGTTTTCGGCTGATTTCAGAGTTTTTCCGCTCACTACAGTATATGGTATTTTGACGATTTAAGGGCTCGGGGTCAATTTTATAGTTTTTCTGTAGACTCTACAGGCATTTAGATTGATTTTAGGGTTTTTGGCTTATTATAGGGTTTTAGGCCAGCTTTATGGCTTTGTGATCAATTTTAGGACTTCTGGCCGATTTCAGGGTTTTTCCGATCTTTATAGTGTAGGGTATTTGGTCAATTTAAGGGATTTGGGTCAATTTTATTGTTTTTCTGTAGACTCTAATGGCTTCTAGATTGATTTTAGTGTTTTCGACCTATTATAGGGATTTTAGGCCGGCTTTAGGGCTTTTTGATCAACTTTAGGGCTTTTGGACGATTTCAGGGTTTTCGGCCGATTTTAGGGTTTTTCCGCTGACAATAATAAAGGGCATTTGAATGATTTAAGGCCTTTGGTAAAATTTATAGTTTTTCCGTAGACTCTAGGCTTTAAGACTGATTCTAGGGTTTCCGGCTTATTATAGGGTTTGAGGGCGGTTTTATGGTTTTTCTGATCAACTTTTAGCCAATTTCAGGGTTTTCGGCAGATTTCAGGTTTTTCCGCTGACTACAGTATAGGGTATTTGGACGATTTAAGGGCTCTGGGTCAATTTTATGGTTTTTCTGTAAACTCTAGGCTTTTAGAATGATTTTAGGGTTTTCGTCTTATTATAGGGTTTTAGGCCGGCATTAGGGCTTTTTGATCAACTTTAGGGCATTTGGCACATTACAGCATTTTCGGCTGATTTCAGGGTTTTCGGCCAATTTCATATTTTTTCCGCTGACTACAGTATCTGTTATTTGGACGATTTAAGGGCTCTGTGTCCACTTTTCGGATTTTCTGTAGACTCTACGCTTTTAGACTTTTTTTAGGGTTTTTGGTTTAATATAGGGTTTTAGGCCAGCTTTAGGGCTTTCTGATCAACTTTAGGGTTCTCGGCCGATTTCAGGGTTTTGCCGATGTAAGGGCTCTAGGTCAGTTTAATTGTTTTTCTGTAGACTCTAGGATTTCAGACTGATTTTTGGGACTTTGGCTTATTATAGGGATTTAGGCTGGTTTTATGGTTTCAGACCAACATTAGGGCTTTTGGCTGATTTTAGTGTTTTCGGCCGATTTCAGGGTTTTTTCGTTGACTATAGTATAGGGTATCTGGACGATTTAAGGGCACTGGGTAAATTTTATGGTTAATCTGTAGACTCTAGGCTTTTAGACTGGATTTACGGTTCTCGGCTTATTATGGGGTTTTAGGCCAGCTTTAAAGCTTTCGGATTAACTTTAAGGGTTTTTTCCGATTTCAGGGTTTTTGGCCGATTTCAGGGTTTTTGGCCAATTTAAGGGTTTTCGGCTGATTTCAGAGTTTTTCCGCTCACTATAGTATATGGTATTTGGACGATTTAAGGGCTCGGGGTCAATTTTATAGTTTTTCTGTAGACTCTACAGGCATTTAGATTGATTTTAGGGTTTTTGGCTTATTATAGGGTTTTAGGCCAGCTTTATGGCTTTGTGATCAATTTTAGGGCTTCTGGCCGATTTCAGGTTTTTTCTGATCTTTATAGTGTAGGGTATTTGGTCAATTTAAGGGATTTGGGTCAATTTTATTGTTTTTCTGTAGACTCTAATGGATTTTAGATTGATTTTAGTGTTTTCGGCATATTATAGGGATTTTAGGCCGGCTTTAGGGCTTTTTGATCAACTTTAGGGCTATTGGCCGATTTCAGGGTTTCGATCGATTTTAGGGTTTTTCCGCTGACAATAATAAAGGGCATTTGAATGATTTAAGGCCTTTGGTCAAATTTATAATTTTTCCGTAGACTCTAGGCTTTAAGACTGATTCTAGGGTTTCCGGCTTATTATAGGGTTTGAGGGCGGTTTTATGGTTTTTCTGATCAACTTTTAGCCAATTTCAGGGTTTTCGGCATATTTCAGGTTTTTCCGCTGACTACAGTATAGGGTATTTGGACGATTTAAGGGCTCTGGTTCAATTTTATGGTTTTTCGGTAAACTCTAGGCTTTTAGAATGATTTTAGGGTTTTCGTCTTATTATAGGGTTTTAGGCCGGCTTTAGGGCTTTTTGATCAACTTTAGGGAATTTGGCACATTACAGCATTTTCGGCTGATTTCAGGGTTTTCGGCCGATTTCAGATTTTTTCCGCTGACTATAGTATATGTTATTTGGACGATTTAAGGGCTCTGTGTCCACTTTTTGGATTTTCTGTAGACTCTACACTTTTAGACTTTTTTAAGGGTTTTTGGCTTAATATAGGGTTTTAGGCCAGCTTTAGGGCTTTCTGATCAACTTTAGGGTTCTCGGCCGATTTCAGGGTTTTGCCGATGTAAGGGCTCTAGGTCAGTTTCATTGTTTTTCTGTAGACTCTAGGATTTCAGACTGATTTTTGGGACTTTGGCTTATTATAGGGATTTAGGCTGGTTTTATGGCTTTCAGACCAACATTAGGGCGTTCGGCTGATTTTAGTGTTTTCGGCCGATTTCAGGGTTTTTTCGTTGACTATAGTATAGGGTATCTGGACGATTTAAGGGCACTGGGTAAATTTTATGGTTATTCTGTAGACTCTAGGCTTTTAGAATGGATTTACGGTTCTCGGCTTATTATGGGGTTTTAGGCCAGCTTTAAAGCTTCCGGATTAACTTTAAGGGTTTTTGCCGATTTCAGGGTTTTTGGCCGATTTCAGGGTTTTTGGCCAATTTAAGGGTTTTCGGCTGATTTCAGAGTTTTTCCGCTCACTATAGTATATGGTATTTGGACGATTTAAGGGCTCGGGGTCAATTTTATAGTTTTTCTGTAGACTCTACAGGCTTTTAGATTGATTTTAGGGTTTTTGGCTTATTATAGGGTTTTAGGCCAGCTTTATGGCTTTGTGATCAATTTTAGGGCTTCTGGCCGATTTCAGGATTTTTCTGATCTTTATAGTGTAGGGTATTTGGTCAATTTAAGGGATTTGGGTCAATTTTATTGTTTTTCTATAGACTCTTATGGATTTTAGATTGATTTAAGTGTTTTCGGCATATTATAGGGATTTTAGGCCGGCTTTAGGGCTTTTTGATCAACTTTAGGGCTATTGGCCGATTTCAGGGTTTCGACCGATTTTAGGGTTTTTCCGCTGACAATAATAAAGGGCATTTGAATGATTTAAGGCCTTTGGTCAAATTTATAGTTTTTCCGTAGACTCTAGGCTTTAAGACTGATTCTAGGGTTTCCGGCTTATTATAGGGTTTGAGGGCGGTTTTATGGTTTTTCTGATCAACTTTTAGCCAATTTCAGGGTTTTCGGCATATTTCAGGTTTTTCCGCTGACTACAGTATAGGGTATTTGGACGATTTAAGGGCTCTGGGTCAATTTTATGGTTTTTCTGTAAACTCTAGGCTTTTAGAATGATTTTAGGGTTTTCGTCTTATTATAGGGTTTTAGGCCGGCTTTAGGGCTTTTTGATCAACTTTAGGGCATTTGGCACATTACAGCATTTTCGGCTGATTTCAGGGTTTTCGGCCGATTTCAGATTTTTTCCGTTGACTATAGTATATGTTATTTGGACGATTTAAGGGCTCTGTGTCCACCTTTTGGATTTTCTGTAGACTCTACACTTTTAGACTTTTTTTAGGGTTTTTGGCTTAATATAGGGTTTTAGGCCAGCTTTAGGGCTTTATGATCAACTTTAGGGTTCTCGGCCGATTTCAGGTTTTTGCCGATGTAAGGGCTCTAGGTCAGTTTCATTGTTTTTCTGTAGACTCTAGGATTTCAGACTGATTTTTGGGACTTTGGCTTATTATTGGGATTTAGGCTGGTTTTATGGCTTTCAGACCAACATTGGGGCGTTCGGCTGATTTTAGTGTTTTCGGCCGATTTCAGGGTTTTTTCGTTGACTATAGTATAGGGTATCTGGACGATTTAAGGGCACTGGATAAATTTTATGGTTATTCTGTAGACTCTAGGCTTTTAGAATGGATTTAGGGTTCTCGGCTTATTATGGGGTTTTAGGCCAGCTTTAAAGCTTTCGGATTAACTTTAAGGGTTTTTGCCGATTTCAGGGTTTTTGGCCGATTTCAGGGTTTTTGGCTGATTTCAGAGTTTTTCCGCTCACTATAGTATATGGTATTTGGACTATTTAAGGGCTCGGGGTCAATTTTATAGTTTTTCTGTAGACTCTACAGGCTTTTAGATTGATTTTAGGGTTTTTGGCTTATTATAGGGTTTTAGGCCAGCTTTATGGCTTTGTGATCAATTTTAGGGATTCTGGCCGATTTCAGGGTTTTTCCGATCTTTATAGTGTAGGGTATTTGGTCAATTTAAGGGATTTGGGTCAATTTTTTTTTTTTTTCTGTAGACTCTAATGGCTTCTAGATTGATTTTAGTGTTTTCGGCCTATTATAGGGATTTTAGGCCGGCTTTAGAGCTTTTTGATCAACTTTAGGGCTTTTTGATCAACTTTAGGGCTTTTGGCCGATTTCAGGGTTTTCGGCCGATTTTAGGGTTTTTTCCGCTGACAATAATAAAGGGCATTTGAATGATTTAAGGCCTTTGGTCAAATTTATAGTTTTTCCGTAGAATCTAGGCTTTAAGACTGATTCTAGGGTTTCCGGCTTATTATAGGGTTTGAGGTCGGTTTTATGGTTTTTCTAATCAACTTTTAGCCAATTTCAGGGTTTTCGGCAGATTTCAGGTTTTTCCGCTGACTACAGTATAGGGTATTTGGACGATTTAAGGGCTCTGGGTCAATTTTATGGTTTTTCTGTAAACTCTAGGCTTTTAGAATGATTTTAGGGTTTTCGTCTTATTATAGGGTTTTAGGGCGGCATTAGGGCTTTTTGATCAACTTTAGGGCATATGGCACATTACAGCATTTTCGGTTGATTTCAGGGTTTTCGGCCGATTTCAGATTTTTTCCGCTGACTATAGTATATGTTATTTGGACGATTTAAGGGCTCTGTGTCCACTTTTTGGATTTTCTGTAGACTCTACGCTTTTAGACTTTTTTTAGGGTTTTTGGCTTAATATAGGGTTTTAGGCCAGCTTTAGGGCTTTCTGATCAACTTTAGGGTTCTCGGCCGATTTCAGGGTTTTGCCGATGTAAGGGCTCTAGGTCAGTTTAATTGTTTTTCTGTAGACTCTAGGATTTCAGACTGATTTTTGGGACTTTGGCTTATTATAGGGATTTAGGCTGGTTTTATGGTTTCAGACCAACATTAGGGCTTTTGGCTGATGTTAGTGTTTTCGGCCGATTTCAGGGTTTTTTCGTTGACTATAGTATAGGGTATCTAGACGATTTAAGGGCACTGGGTAAATTTTATGGTTATTCTGTAGACTCTAGGCTTTTAGACTGGATTTAGGGTTCTCGGCTTATTATGGGGTTTTAGGCCAGCTTTAAAGCTTTCGGATTAACTTTAAGGGTTTTTGCCGATTTCAGGGTTTTTGGCCGATTTCAGGGTTTTTGGCCAATTTAAGGGTTTTCGGCTGATTTCAGAGTTTTTCCGCTCACTATAGTATATGGTATTTGGACGATTTAAGGGCTCGGGGTCAATTTTATAGTTTTTCTGTAGACTCTACAGGCATTTAGATTGATTTTAGGGTTTTTGGCTTATTATAGGGTTTTAGGCCAGCTTTATGGCTTTGTGATCAATTTTAGGGCTTCTGGCCGATTTCAGGTTTTTTTTTATCTTTATAGTGTAGGGTATTTGGTCAATTTAAGGGATTTGGGTCAATTTTATTGTTTTTCTGTAGACTCTAATGGATTTTAGATTGATTTTAGTGTTTTCGGCATATTATAGGGATTTTAGGCCGGCTTTAGGGCTTTTTGATCAACTTTAGGGCTATTGGCCGATTTCAGGGTTTCGACTGATTTTAGGGTTTTTCCTGCTTACAATAATAAAGGGCATTTGAATGATTTAAGGCCTTTGGTCAAATTTATAGTTTTTCCGTAGACTCTAGGCTTTTCGGCTTATTATAGGGTTTGAGGGCGGTTTTATGGTTTTTGGCTGATTTTAGTGTTTTCGGCCGATTTCAGGGTTTTTTCGTTGACTATAGTATAGGGTATCTGGACGATTTAAGGGCACTGGGTAAATTTTATGGTTATTCTGTAGACTCTAGGCTTTTAGACTGGATTTAGGGTTCTCGGCTTATTATGGGGTTTTAGGCCAGCTTTAAAGCTTTCGGATTAACTTTAAGGGTTTTTGCCGATTTCAGGGTTTTTGGCCGATTTCAGGGTTTTTGGCCAATTTAAGGGTTTTCGGCTGATTTCAGAGTTTTTCCGCTCACTATAGTATATGGTATTTGGACGATTTAAGGGCTCGGGGTCAATTTTATAGTTTTTCTGTAGACTCTACAGGCATTTAGATTGATTTTAGGGTTTTTGGCTTATTATAGGGTTTTAGGCCAGCTTAATGGCTTTGTGATCAATTTTAGGGCTTCTGGCCGATTTCAAGTTTTTTCTGATCTTTATAGTGCTAGTATTTGGTCAATTTAAGGGATCCGGGTCGATTTTATTGTTTTTCTGTAGACTCTAATGGCTTTTAGATTGATTTTAGTGTTTTCGGCATATTATAGGGATTTTAGGCCGGCTTTAGGGCTTTTTGATCAACTTTAGGGCTTTTGGCCGATTTCAGGGTTTTCGGCTGATTTTAGGGTTTTTCCGGTGATAATAATAAAGGGCATTTGAATGATTTAAGGCCCCTAGTAAAATTTATAGTTTTTCCGTAGACTCTAGGCTTTAAGACTGATTCTAGGGTTTTCGGCTTATTATAGGGTTTGAGGGCGGCTTTATGGTTTTTCTTATCAACTTTTAGCCAATTTCAGCGTTTTCGGCAGATTTCAGGGTTTTTCCGCTGACTACAGTATACGGTATTTGGACGATTTAAGGGCTCTGGGTCAATTTTATGGTTATTCTGTAAACTCTAGGCTTTTAGACTGATTTTAGGGTTTTCGTCTTATTATAGGGTTTTAGGCCGGCTTTAGGGCTTTCTGATCAACTTTAGATCATTTGGCAGATTACAACATTTTCGGCTGATTTCAGGGTTTTCGGCCGATTTCAGATTTTTTCCGCTGACTATAGTATATGTTATTTGGACGATTTAAGTACTTTGTGTCAATTTTTTGGTTTTTCTGTAGACTCTACGCTTTTAGACTTATTTTATGGTTTTTGGCTTAATATAGGGTTTTAGGCCACCTTTAGGGCTTTCTGATCAACTTTAGGGTTGTCGGTCGATTTCAGGATTTTTCCGATGTAAGGGCTCTGGATCAGTTTTATTGTTTTTCTGTAGACTCTAGGATTTTAAACTGATTTTAGGGACTTTCGCTTATTATCGGGATTTAGGCAGGTTTTATGGCTTTCGTATCAACATTAGGGCTTTTGGCTGATTTCAGTGTTTTCGGCCGATTTCAGGGTTTTTTCGTTGACTATAGTATAGGGTATCTGGACGATTTAAGGGCTTTGGGTCAATTTTATGGTTATTCTGTGGACTCTAGGCTTTTAGACTGGATTTAGGGTTTGAGGCCAGCTTTAAAGCTTTCGGATTAACTTTTGGGGTTTTTGCCGATTTTAGGGTTTTTGGGTGATTTCAGGGTTTTTGGCCGATTTCAGGGTTTTCGGCTGATTTCAGAGTTTTTCCGCTCACTATAGTATATGGTGTTTGGACGATTTAAGGGCTCTGGTCAATTTTATAGTTTTTCTGTAGACTCTAATGGCTTTTAGATTGATTTTTGTGTTTTCGACTTATTATAGGGATTTTCGGCCTGCTTTAGGGCTTTTTGATCAACTTTAGGGCTTTTGTCCATTTCAAGGTTTTCGGCCGATTTTAGGGTTTTTCCGCTGACTATAATAAAGGGCATTTGAATGATTTAAGGCCTTTGGTAAAATTTATAGTTTTTCCGTGGACTCTAGGCTTTAAGACTGATTCTAGGGTTTTCGGCTTACTATAGGGTTTGAGGGCGGCTTTATGGTTTTTCTGATCAACTTTTAGCTAATTTCAGGGTTTTCGGCAGATTTCAGGTTTTACTGCTGACTACAGTATAGGGTATTTGGACGAATTTGTTAGAACAGATAGCAACCTGAGAGGGGGGGTGAATCAGTGTTGCCCCAATTTTCGCCTTATTGAAATCGTTACTTTCAAGTTTATGATGATCACGAGTTGATCTTGTGATTGCAGCGGATATGAACAATGCTTGAAGTAAATGTGAAGGATAAAGAGAATCACACACAAGAATTATCCTGGTTCGCCTTCAATCCACCGAAGACTACGTCCAGTCCCTCAAGAAAACCTCTTGAGGATTTTTCCACTATTGATAAGAATTTCTTACAAGTTCCTAACCCAAGGACCCCAAGAACTTCTATCAATATCCTGTGAAAGCAAACCGCTTTCAACAGCCCTTGAAAGCAAACCGCTTTCAATTCCTGAAGGCAAACCACCCTCAGACCTTGAAGACAAACTTGTCTTCAATCAAAACCCTGAAAGCAAACCACTTTCAGTGACAACAACCCTTCACCGAATACCACGGTGAAAAACTCAATCTTACAGAAAGAGATGAAGAAGATATTACACTTGGCTGTTTCAATCCTTTAACACACGAATGGATTGAACATGAGAATTATGCTTTTAAGGCTTTTAAGCATAATACAATTCTGAGTTCTTCAAGATATGAACAACAAATGTGTTCTTGTAAACATGAAGATCATGAACTCAGAATTTAGGCTCCAAAAGATTTAAGTTCTAAAAAGATGAACCTATTTTGAAAAAGCTTTGGCCTAATGTGTTTTTCTCATGTGAAATGTGTAAATTTCATGTGTGTGTGTGTTCTATGTTGTTGTTCTTGTGTGTTGTGTTTTCTGGACTCAAATGGTCTTTATATAGGCAAGGGAAACGTCCTTGAACCATCACAACCCTTTTCAAAAGGTTTGGGACACAATGGTTCATGAAAAGATGCAACTTTTCGTTCTGGTAATCGATTACCACACTTAGTGTAATCGATTACACAAGTGACCGTTTCAGTTTGAATTTGAATTTCAAACATGTAATCGATTACAAGACTGGAGTAATCGATTACTTGCCTTGGTGTAATCGATTACCATAATGGTGTAATCGATTACACAGAAGCCCATTTTCCTGAAACTTATTCTTTGAGTCTTGCTTAAGGTTTTCTACTTCTTTTAAGTTATGAAAACACTTAGCTTGATTAGATTAGGTATTTTGAGAGCCTTTATGCTTTAATAAACCTTTAGAAGCATAACTCACCTAATTCTAAGACTTCTAGACTATTGATGGACTTGAGTGCTTGATTTCTTTGAAGTCTTCTTTTCTTCTTTTTGTTGATGAGTTTGTCGTCATCAAAACCACAGCCAGGGTCAGGAGCAAGACCTTCTTCACAGAATTAAGGGCTCTGGGTCATTTTTATGGTTTTTCTGTAATTTCTAGGCTTTTAGACTGATTTTAGGGTTTTCGTCTTATTATAAGGTTTTAGGCCGGCTTTAGGGCTTTTTGATCAACTTTAGGGCATTTGGCAGATTACACCATTTTCGGCTGATTTCAGGGTTTTCGGCCGATTTCAGATTTTTTCCGCTGACTATATGTTATTTGGACGATTTAAGGGCTCTGTGTCGATTTTTTGGTTTTTCTGTTGACTCTACGCTTTTAGACTTATTTTAGGGTTTTTGGCTTAATATAGGGTTTTAGGCCAGCTTTAGGGCTTACTGATCAACTTTAGGGTTCTCGGCCGATTTCAGGGTTTTTCCGATGTAAGGGCTCTAGGTCAGTTATATTGTTTTTCTGTAGACTCTAGGATTTCAGTCTGATTTTAGGGATTTTGGCTAATTATAGGGATTTAGACTGGTTTTATGGCTTTCAGTTCAACATTTGGGCTTTTGGCTGATTTCAGTGTTTTCGGCCGATTTCAGGGTTTTTTCGTTGACTATAGTATAGGGTATCTGGACGATTTAAGGGCTCTGGGTCAATTTTAGGGTTATTCTGTAGATTCTAGGCTTTTAGACAGAATTTAGGGTTTTCGGCTTATTATGGGGTTTTAGGCCAGCTTTAAAGCTTTTGGACTAACTATTGGTGTTTTTGCTGATTTCATGGTTTTTGGCCGTTTTCAGGGTTTTGGCCGATTTAAGGGTTTTCGGCTGATTTCAGAGTTTTTCCGCTCAGTATAGTGTATGGTATTTGGACGATTTAAGGGCTCTGGGTCAATTTTTTAGTTTTTCTGTAGTCTCTATAGGCTTTTAGATTGATTTTAGGGTTTTCGGCTTATTATAGGGTTTTAGGCCAGCTTTATGGCTTTCTGATCAGTTTTTGGGCTTCTGGCCGATTTCAGGGTTTTTCTGATATTTATAGTATAGGGTATTTGGTCAATTTAATGGATCTTGGTCAATTTTATTGTTTTTCGGTAGACTCTAATGGCTTTTAGATTGATTTTAGTGTTTTCGGCTTATTATAGGGATTATAGGCCGGCTTTAGGGCTTTTTGATCAACTTTAGGGCTTTTGGCCGATTTCAGGGTTTTCGGTCGATTTTAGGGTTTTTCCGCTGACAATAATAAAGGGCATTTGAACGATTTAAGGCCTCTGGTCAAATTTATAGTTTTTCCGTAGACTCTAGGCTTTAAGACTGATTCTAGGGTTTTCGGCTTATTATAGGGTTTATGGACGGCTTTCTGGTTTTTTTAATCAACTTTTAGCCAATTTCATGGTTTTCGGCAGATTTCAGGGTTTTTCCGCTGATTACAGTATAGGGTATTTGGACGATTTAAGGGCTCCGGGTCAATTTTATGATTTTTCTGTAAACTCTAGACTTTTAGACTGATTTTAGGGTTTTCGTCTTATTATAGGGTTTTAGGCCGGCTTTAGGGCTTTCTGATCAACTTTAGGGCATTTGGCAGATTACCGCATTTTCGGCTGATTTCAGTGTTTTCGGCCGATTTCAGATTTTTTCCGCTGACTATAGTATATGTTATTTGGACGATTTAAGGGCTATGTGTCAATTTTTTGGTTTTTCTGTAGACTCTACGCTTTTAGACTTATTTTAGGGTTTTTGGCTTAATATAGGGTTTTAGGCAAGCTTTAGGGCTTTCTGATCAACTTTAGGGTTCTCGGCCGATTTCAGGGTTTTTCCGATGTAAGGGCTCTGGGTCAGTTTAATTTTTTTTTCTGTAGACTCTAGGATTTCAAACTGATTTTAGGGATTTTGGCTTATTATAGCGATTTAGGCTGGTTTTATGGCTTTCGGATCAACATTAGGGCTTTTGGCTGATTTCAGTGTTTTTGGCCGATTTCGGGTTTTTTCGTTGACTATAGTGATGACTGGATTTTATATGATAATTTTATGGTCTTTTTAGTCTTTTTATTTTATTATTTTTGAGTCTCATATAGGTTTTTTATTCTTTATATTTAGATTTTATATTTATTTTACATTTTGCATATAGATTAGCTTTTATTTGGTTTTTAAATTTTATTTTATATTTTTAGGAATTTTTATAGTTATTTTTATATTTTAGCAAAGCTGGTACAAGTTATCATTTTTGTCCAGGGACCAAACTGTAAATTTCAGGAAAGAAAGGGCCAAAGTATTAAAGTTCAAGAGTTGGGGGCTAAAAGTGAAGTTTAAGGAAAATAAAGGGCCAGAATTGAAGTGCTAATAAAGAGAGGACCAAAAGTGTAAAGATTGAATATGAAGCATCATTTCTATTTTGCACATGTGAAAAAGGATGAGTGGAGAATTGATGGTAGTGGGAAGGAGTTTTCAAAAGTTAATTGGTGGCCAATGAAGGCCATAATGGCCATCAACTCCTCCATCATTGAAATTTTTGCTATAAATAGGAGTGCTCATCCTTTGTAAAAGACACACCTATTCAGAATACAACAAGTATTCTTCTTTCCTCCTTAAGAGCATTGTTCCTAGGAATTGTGGGAAGCCAAACTTGAGCTCCTATCCAGGGTAGTTCAATGCCTCTTTTAGCCATGCTTGGCTAATTCTTTTAAGTATCTTGGATTGTTTTAGTTTATATTTTATGTCTTAGTTTTTCTTCTTCATTTTTGAATAATATTTCCAATTCATGTTTTATTTCCTTGTTCTTCATTTCCTCTTAATGCGCATAAGAGTTCTTGCTTATTACTTATGACAATGGAAATTGGTAAGTAGTAAGGGAAATAGGATTTTAAAAAGGCTATATGCATATATCACTAAGGAATTAGGATAGACGTAGCTTTTATGTTGGTCTGAACTTCATCTTCATCTTCTTCTTTAGTTAACTAAATTGCAAGGAATTGAATTTTGTAATTAGGAAGAAAGTTCTACTTTTGTAAGGAATTAACTTGTAGAAATACTAGGCTATAGCATCATGAACTTGGTCCTACAATTCATAAATTAAGTAAGAGTTTGCTAGCATATTTTATAAACTATGTAATCCAACCCAAGTGCTTAAATCTCATCATCTTTTCTCTTCTCTTTTATTTTATGCTATTTTATTTTCTAGTTCAAAAAACCAAACAACAACATATATCTTTTTATTTTCTGCACAAGGCTCTAAATAATTTAATAGAAAGATACCTATCCCTTGGGTACGATATCTTTTATACTACGCGATAACCATCCGTGCACTTGCGGATTTGGCTATCAAGTTTTTGGCGCTGTTGCCGGGGATAGGTTCTGTTCAAGTTCTTTTTATTAATTTGTTTAGTGCTGTTTTTTTTATAAAAAAGAAAAAAAATAAAAAATATTATCTGTGATATGAAATGGTGCTGCTAATTTTGTTTACTGAGTATTTTCAGGTATAGCAATGGCTGAAACATTCAAACAAAGGGAGGCAAAAATCCGGGCTGAACTTGAAAAGGAATATGAGAAGAAGAAGCAGGATGTCTTCACTCTAATTGACGAGTTTTACTCCAAATTAGATTGCAAGCGAAAAACCGGATTTTGGCCAAGTCCTGAGCAAGAATGTAAGGCCAGGGAGATTCTACAAGTAAAGATACAAGGCATTCTGAGGAGGCAGCCCGGGGATGAACAACAACCACCTGTTCATGAAAGTGAACCCGTGGTTCAAAGAGAGGAGGTGAAAGAAACCTCCATTGTAGAATTTGTCTTTAAAGACAAATTGGAAATGGAGGAAGAAGAACCTCAAGGAACCTATGTTATAGGTTCAGAACAAAAAGGCATAGAACAAGGAAGGAAAAGTTTACTTATTCCTTCCATTTTTAATTTGATTATTGTTGCCTTGTTGGCTGAAAATTCATTGGGCACCATGATGTATTTGTGCCAAAATTTTCATGATTTGCGGGGTCTAATGAATTTTGTAATAGACCCCGGTTAAAAAGAGATTAGTGAAAAGTCTATCAAAGACTATAACATTGGGCTTCTTGGGAGGCAACCCAAGTGTTTCTATTGCTTTTGTTTTGTTTTGTTTTGCTGAATAAATTTTTGCAGGCACCCCAACGCTCAAGCGTTGGAGGCTCAACACTCATGCGTTGAGCCCCTGCAAAAGCTGCCCAGGATTTCATAAATCCAACGCGCAAGCGTTGGAGGGGCCAAC
This sequence comes from Acmispon strigosus, assembly GCA_030819835.1. Lineage (NCBI taxonomy): Eukaryota > Viridiplantae > Streptophyta > Magnoliopsida > Fabales > Fabaceae > Acmispon > Acmispon strigosus. The sequence continues at coordinate 16,936,505 of JAUAMA010000004.1, read as the reverse complement.
GCTCAAGCGTTGGGCCCCTGGAATCCAATTTTTTATTTTAATTCCAGCGCCCAAGCGTTGGCAAACCCAACGCTCAAGCGCTAGAGCTCGGGCAATTTTCTGTTTTTATTTTGTTTTGTGTTTTCTTTGTTTTTAAATAAATTTTTCTTTTGTCCACCATTTCTTGAAAAGTTTTTGATTCTTTGAGTTTTCCCTTGCTTCTATAATGGTTTTGATCTTTGGGAACTCAAGAATTCTTGTTTTAAGGTGGACACAATTTTCAACCCTTGTTTTTAAGTATACTGTTTTGGGAACTAACAAGTCAAGCAAGCTTCTGCTTGTAAGACTTAGTTTGTTGAATTTTGCAAGATAGGCACCAGAGAGGAAGATCCCTCTTGAACTTGGAGTGTTCAAAGTTGAAGTTGCAATGATGAGGTTTCCTGGACAGTTTGTAAAAAAAAAAAAATATTTCACCAGCTTTTAGTTTTTATTTTTAGATAGGTTTATTGTTTTTATCTTTTAATTTTTAGTTTTTCTTTTTCATAGCTTTGTATTTTTAGTTTTAGTTTTTATTTTTTCTTTTAGTGTTTTTAAACTGCATGGTTGAGTGTCTTTATCCAGTCTGAATGCTATCATTGCTCTGTGAATGTTTTATCTGATTGAACTGCTTTTGAAAATGATGCTATGTTTGATGCGGTTAGGATTGCATGCTGTTAGAAATGATTTGAACATCTTGATTGTTTGGTTGTTGGCAAAGTTTTTATGAGTTCTAAAAAGGGTACCACTTACCCTATGTTTTTCTGAGAGCTGAGGACTCTGAATGCATGATTGTATGATTTTTCTGCCTTGTGTTGCATGTTGATTGGGATTTTGTATACTTTGTAAGTTGAGAAGAGATTATAGGCATTTTTGAAAACTCAGATTCTTGCTTGAAATTTGATATCCACTAGTAGCCCCTTTTTGATCCTTAAAAGAGTCATTCTTTGGATCCTACTGTGTGTGATATTTTAAGTTGTTAGTGTGAGTCATAAGCTGAAACTGCTAGAGCTATGTATGTTGGGTTTCTCTCTAATAAAAAAAAAAAGAAGAAAAATAAAATAAGGTATGTGCCTTATGAAAAAGGAAAGAAAAAATAATGAAGTGGTGGGGTGAGAAAGAGTATGAGGGGAGTAAAATTCAATTCATTCATCCCATACATTCCACTACTTCGTTCAAAAAAAAAAGAGGGAAAATTTTTGAGAGAACCTATGTGTTGAAGTTTGATAAAGCTCTTAGTCAAAAATCACTTAACAACAGATTCTGAGTCAAGCCAATAGAGTTGCCAAGTTCTTGAAATCCACACCTTGAATTGTTCAACCCTTTGGCCAAGTTACAACCTTCAAAAATCTCTTCAAAATTACTTAGTTACATGGTTTCAGTTTTGATTTGAATGATAGGCAAAATTATCACGCTTTCTTGTTTTTCATGGAGAATATCTTTTTGTGAGCTTAATTTGATGAACTCAACATGTTAAAAGTGCCAAGCCTAACTTTCTTGATTAATATATGTGGAACATGCATGTCTTTCCAAATCCGTCGTGCTTTCTTGAATATTGTCATCTTCTTTGGATAAAACTTTCTCTAAACTCAGGGACGAGTTTCTCTTTAAGTTTTATCGCTTGAGGACAAGCTGTCGTTGGGTATAGTGGTGTGATGACTGGATTTTATATGATAATTTTAGGGTCTTTTTAGTCTTTTTATTTTATTATTTTTGAGTCTCATATAGGTTTTTTATTCTTTTTATTTAGATTTTATATTTATTTTTCATTTTGCATATAGATTAGCTTTTATTTGGTTTTTAAACTTTATTTTATATTTTTAGGAATTTTTATAGTTATTTTTATATTTTAGGAAAGCTGGTAGAAGTTATCATTTTTGTCCACGGACCAAACTGTAAATTTCAGGAAAGAAAGGGCCAAAGTATGAAAGTTCAAGAGTTGGGGGCTAAAAGTGAAGTTTAAGGAAAATAAAGGGCCAGAATCGAAGTGCTAACAAAGAGAGGACCAAAAGTGTAAAGATTGAATATGAAGCATCATTTCTATTTTGCACATGTGAAAAAGGATGAGTGGAGAATTGATGGTAGTGGGAAGGAGTTTTCAAAAGTTAATTGGTGGCCAATGAAGGCCATAATGGCCATCAACTCCTCCACCATTGAAATTTTTGCTATAAATAGGAGTGCTCATCCTTTGTAAAAGACACACCTATTCAGAATACAACAAGTATTCTTCTTTCCTCCTTAAGAGCATTGTTCCTAGGAATTGTGGGAAGCCAAACTTGAGCTCCTATCCAAGGTAATTCGATGCCTCTTTTAGCCATGCTTGGCTAACTCTTTTAAGTATCTTGGGTTGTTTTAGTTTATATTTTATGTCTTAGTTTTTCTTCTACATTTTTGAATAATATTTCCAATTCATGTTTTATTTCCTTGTTCTTCATTTCCTCTTAATGCGCATAAGAGTTCTTGCTTATTACTTATAACAATGGAAATTGGTAAGTAGTAAGGGAAATAGGATTTAAGAAGGGCTATATTAACACCCCAATTTTGGGTTGAGGGTCACATAGTAATTACGCGGAAAATATACTTTGAAACCTCTCAAAAACACTCAAGTTTCCAAAGATCAACGTCACTCGATAATAATAATTAATAATTATCCCATAATAGAAATATAATCATCTCAACGCGATAAGTGGCACCGACATGTGCAATAAAACCAAACATCGCAAACAGAAAGAAAATTACAACTTCTTTATTTGAATCTTCCTCGTCACTTGTTCTATTTTCAAGTCACCGCTCCTGGACCTCATTGTCCTGGTCATCTATGGCGTTAAGCGCCCAAACAAATCAAACAAGGCAAACAAGAAAGGGTTAACTCGTAAATACAGGAAAAACATATTATCAATTGTGATAGTAAAAAAAACACAAGTTCATAAAGCTGAATCCATCAAGAACAGGACAAGAACAACAACACAATAATTAATTTCCATGTCACCAAATCAATTAAGATGTGCAAATGCTCTCTACTACTATATGCTTATAGTTATAATATATGGCCATTACGTCACCCTTCTCGGGCTAAAACATCACCCTTCACGGGCTAAAACATCACCCTTCACGGGCCAAGACATCAGCCTTCACGGGTCAAACGTCACCCTTCACGGGCCAATACATCACCCTTCACGGGCCAAGACATCACCCTTCACGGGCCAAGACAATCACGTGGGACAAAGATCCACCACATTGCCCTCGGTTGATTACCATCAACCTAAGAATCCTCAGTTAATCCCGCGGGACAAAGTGCCGCCACATCAACCCAATATATATATATAAGATGCATATGCTATGACTATGCAAAAATTCATACTCCTCATGGACCAACAGTCCACACAAAACTTCAATCATAGCACACTACATACACAATATAATCATCACCACACAAAAACATTTCCACCATGAATTAACCAATATATCTCAATTTTTTTTTAAAAACAGCATTCTTATTTTATTAATAAAAATAGAAACAGCCTTAATAAAATTGTGGAAACAGCAGTGTTTATATACAGAAAACAGCAGTGTTTATATACAAAAAAAACAGCAGTGTTTATATACAAAAAACAGCAGTGTTTATATACAGAAAACAGCAGTCTTTATATACAGAAAACAGCAGTATAATTTTTCAAATACAGAAAAACAGCAGTGTATTTTTAAAACAGAAACAGCAACACTTAAAATACAGAAAACAGTGGCTATTTTAACACAGAAAACAGAAGCACTAAAATACAGAAAACAGTGTTATAAACAAACAGAAACAGTGGCAATTTTAATACAGAAAACAGAATACAGCAGAGTTAAAAACCACAGAACAGCACCCTTTATTTTTCAACGAAGAGGGCTCGATTTCCACCACTTACAGCATACTAATATGCCAACAATTCCTCAGTGACAATTCTCAACATCACCCAAAACAGAATCCATGAAGTAACATGCAAAGCATCACAAAACCAACATAGAAACCTAAGAAAAACGAGTTACCCTTACCTCCGAGAGGGTTGCATGCAAGTGTTTCCAAACCTTGAAAGACAAACAAACATACATACATTCATCAACAAACATGGAAAAAGGTCGGAAAACAACTCATATGAATTATAGACCAAAAAAGCAAAAACAACGATTTGCTGTCAGGGGCCTAGCGCCCAAGCGTTGGGTTCCAACGCTCAAGCGTTGGGTCCCTGTCTGGCGACACGTACTGGGCAAAATTCTAACACCCAGGCGTTGGGGTCCAGCGCTCATGTGTTGGATCCCTGCCAGAAACCCTAAAAATCAAGTTTTTCACCCGAAACTCCATTTTTAACCAATTCCTTTCAAAATTAAAATTCTTCCATGTTCAGAACCTACATTATAACCTAACAAATGAGTTTTCTATCCAAAAGACCAAAGGTTTTCTAGTTTCCAAAAATCATGTTTCAAGAGAGGTAACTAGGTGTTGAACCGAAAGAACGGAAATAGAATACCAACCTTGTTTGAGAGAGTTGATCAAGCTTGAGTGTAGCACGACCCTAGCCCCTTCCAGAATGTAGTGGACTCGAGCTTGATGAAAATCAAAGGTTGGAATCAAAAACCAAATAGCTCTAGAGGAAGGCAAGAATTGTTACTAGAAAAACTCAAAATTTGGAAGTTTTGGTCTCTTAACGATTGAACCGACACCACGAACTTTGAAGGGATTGAGTGTGAGGTTTGATCACCACCAAGAAGAAAGGAGAGGTTCGACCAAGCAACACAAAATTCCAGCAGCACTTCGGAAACACAGAATAAGGGGTTCTAGGCCTTTTTCGGAAAATCTTTGAGTGGAGGAGCAAGAGAAGGTTAGAAATTCTTTAAGGTTGGAGGTTTCAGCAATGAGGGGGTGATAGGGAGAAGGAGAGGCACGACCATAACCTCTTTCATTCAGCATAATTTCTCTTCATGGCACATTAAGGCAAAGGACAAAGAATTAACTCCCTTAATAGCCCATAACTCACTTGTTGGTTTTGAATTTCAAAAGGAGGAGTTTTAGCACATGTGTTTATTCCATTCAGCTGCATGGTGAGGGAGAGAGAGCCGTCCCCACCTCCTTCCTTAGCCTTAATACACATTAAACTCCTTTAAAACCCTAGACAAGCCATTAAACACTCCTAATCCTCCTTTAATGCCTATAATCCTCACATTAAGCCTAATTTAAATGCTCTTTACTCCTCTTTGATCTGAATTTCGAAATTTGAAAGTGAATTTGATGAGTCACACAAAAAACTAAAATAAAAACAAAACCTTCCTCATCGAGGTTCGAACCCAAAACTTGCCAACCAAATGCTTAAGCCTCAACCGCTAAGCCACAACTCATCTTGTTGCAATTCAAGCAAGGTAATTCAAATATTCTCAAGGTAAGCAATCATGCTCTAGACAAGATTAAATAACTCAAGACTAACATCACATTAATTAACTCAAGGGTTAATTTACAAACAAAAGAAGTCCGAGGACTAGAAAACAATTACAACCAAGTTCAGGGACTAAACTGTAATTACAATAAATTAGGGGTCTTACACTATATGTATATATCACTAAGGAATTAGGATAGACGTAACTAAATTTCAAGGAATTGAATTTAGTAATTAGGAAGAACGTTCTACATTTGTAAGGAATTAACTTGTAGAAATACTAGGCTATAGCATCATGAACTTGGTTCTAGAATTCAGAAATTAAGTAAGAGTTTGCTAGCATATTTTATAAACTATGAAATCCAACCCAAGTGCTTAAATCTCATCATCTTTTCTCTTCTCTTTTATTTTATGCTATTTTATTTTCTAGTTCAAAAAACCGAACAACAACATATATCTTTTTATTTTCTGCACAAGGCTCTAAATAATTTAATAGAAAGATACCTATCCCTTGGGTACGATATCTTTTATACTACGCGATAACCATCCGTGCACTTGCGGATTTGGCTATCAAGTTTTTGGGCCAGCTTTAAAGCTTTCGGATTAACTTTTGGGGTTTTTACCGATTTCAGGGTTTTTGGCCGATTTCAGGGTTTTTGGCTGATTTCAGGGTTTTTGGCTGATTTCAGAGTTTTTCCGCTCACTATAGGCTTTTAGACTGATTTTAGGGTATTTGGTTAATTTAAGGGATCTTGGTCAATTTTATTGTTTTTCTGTAGACTGTAATGGCTTTTAGATGGATTTTAGTGTTTTCGGTTTATTATAGGGATTTTAGGCCGGCTTTAGGACTTTTTGATCAACTTTAAGGCTTTTGGCCGATTTCAGGGTTTTCGGCCGATTTTAGGGTTTTTCCGCTGACAATAATAAAGGGCATTTTTCCTATTTAAGGCCTCTGGTCAAATTTATAGTTTTTCCGTGGACTCTAGGCTTTAAGACTGATTCTAGGGTTTTCGGCTTATTATAGGGTTTGAGGGCGGCTTTATGGTTTTTCTGATCAACTTTTAGCCAATTTCAGGGTTTTCGGCAGATTTCAGGGTTTTTTCGCTGACAACAGTATAGAGTCTTTGAACGATTTAAGGGCTCCGGGTCAATTTTATGGTTTTTCTATAAACTCTAGGCTTTTAGACTAATTTTAGGTTTGTCGTCTTATTATAGGGTTTTATGCCGGCTTTACGGATTTCTGATCAACTTTAGGGCATTTGGCAGATTACAGCATTTTCGGCTGATTTCAGGGTTTTCGGCCGATTTCAGATTTTTTCCGCTGACTATAGTATATGTTATTTGGACGATTTAAGTGCTCTGTGTCAATTTTTTGGTTTTTCTGTAGACTCTACGCTTTTAGACTTATTATAGGGTTTTTGGCTTAATATAGGGTTTTAGGCCAGCTTTAGGGCTTTTTGATCAACTTTAGGGTTCTCGGCCGATTTCAGGGTTTTTCCGATGTAAGGGCTCTGGGTCAGTTTTATTGTTTGTTTGTAGACTCTAGGATTTTAGACTGATTTTAGGGACTTTGGCTTATTATAGAGATTTAGGCTGGTTTTGTGGCTTTCGGATCAACATTAAGGCTTTTGGCTTATTTCAGTGTTTTCGGCCGATTTCAGGGTATTTTCGTTGACTATAGTATAGGGTATCTGGACGATTTAAGGGCTCTGGGTCAATTTTATGTTTATTCTGTAGACTCTAGGCTTTTAGACTCGATTTAGGGTTTTCGGCTGATTATGGGGTTTTAGGCCAGCTTTAAAGCTTTCGGATTAACTTTTGGGGTTTTTGCCGATTTCAGGGTTTTTGGCCGATTTCAGAGTTTTTCCGCTCACTATAGTATATGGTATTTGGACGATTTAAGGGCTCTGGGTCAATTTTATAGTTTTTCTGTAGACTCTACAGGCTTTTAGACTGATTTTAGGCTTTTCGGCTTATTATAGGGTTTTAGGCCAGCTTTATGGCTTTCTGATCAATTTTTGGGCTTCTAGCCGATTTCAGGGTTTTTCCGATGTTTATAGTAGGTATTTGGTGAATATATGGGATCTGGGTCAATTTTATTGTTTTTCTGTAGACTGTAATGGCTTTTAGATTGATTTTCGTGTTTTCGGCTTATTATAGAGATTTTAGGCCGGCTTTAGGGCTTTTTGATAAACTTTTGGACTTTTAGCCGATTTCAGGGTTTTCGGCCGATTTTGGGGTTTTTCCGCTGACAATATTAAAGGGCATTTGAATGATTTAAGGCCTCTGGCCAAATTTTGTAGTTTTTCCGTAGACTCTAGGCTTTAAGACTGATTCTAGGGTTTTCGGCTTATTATATGGTTTGAGGGCGGCTTTATGGTTTTTCTAATCAACTTTTAGCCAATTTCAGGGTTTCGGCAGATTTTAGGGTTTTTCCGCTGACTACAGTATAGGGTATTTGGACGATTTATGGGCTCCGGGTCAATTTTACGGTTTTTCTATAAACTCTAGGCTTTTAGACTGATTTTAGGGTTTTCGTATTATAATAGGGTTTTGGGCCGGCTTTACGGCTTTCTGATCAACTTTAGGGCATTTGGCAGATTACAGCATTTTAGGCTGATTTTAGGGTTTTCGGCAGATTTCAGGGTTTTTTTCGCTGACTGCAGTATAGGGTATTTGGACGATTTAAGGGGCTCCGAGTCAATTTTATGGTTTTTCTGTAAACTCTAGGCTTTCAGACTGATTTTAGGGATTTTGGTTTATTATAGGGATTTAGGCTGGTTTTAGGGCTTTCTGATCAACTTAAGGGCATTTGGCAGATTACAGCATTTTCGGTTGATTTCAGGGTTTTCGGCCGATTTCAGATTTTTTTCCAATGACTATAGTATATATTATTTGGACGATTTAAGGGCTCTGTGTCAATTTTTTGGTTTTTCTGTAGACTCTACGCATTTAGACTTATTTTAGTGTTTTTGGCTTAATATAGGGTTTTAGGCCAGCTTTAGGGCTTTCTCATCAACTTTACGGTTCTCGGCCGATTTCAGGGTTTTTCCGATGTAAGGGCTCTGGGTCAGTTTTATTTTTTTTCTGTAGACTCTAGGATTTCAGACTTATTTTAGGGATTTTGGCTTATTATAGGGATTTAGGCTGGTTTTATGGCCTTCGGATCAACATTAGGGCTTTTGTCTTATTTCAGTGTTTTTGGCCGATTTCAGGGTTTTTTCGTTGACTATAGTATAGGGTATCTGGACGATTTAAGGGCTCTTGGTCAATTTTATGGTTATTTTGTAGACTCTAGGCTTTTAGACTAGATTTAGGGTTTCGGCTTATTACGGGGTTTTAGCCAAGCTTTAAAGCTTTCGGATTAACTTTTGGGGTTTTTGCCGATTTCAAGGTTTTTGCCCGATTTCATGGTTTTTACCCGATTTAAGGGTTTTCGGCTAATTTCAGAGTTTTTCCGCTCACTATAGTATATGGTATTTGGACGATTTAAGAGCTCTGGGTCAATTTTATAGTTTTTCTGTAGACTCTATAGGCTTTTAGACTGATTTTAGGGTTTTCGGCTTATTATAGGGTTTTAGGCCAGCTTTTTGGCTTTCTGATCAATTTTTGGGCTTCTGGCCGATTTCAGGGTTTTTCCAATGTTTATAGTATAGGGTATTTGGTCAATTTTAGGGATCTGGGTCAATTTTATTGTTTTTCTATAGACTCTAATGGCTTTTACATTGATTTTAGTGTTTTCGGCTTATTATAAGGATTTTAGGCCGGATTTAGGGCTTTTTGATCAACTTTAGGGCTTTTGGCCGATTTTAGGGTTTTCGGGTGATTTTAGGGTTTTTCCGCTGACAATAATAAAGGGCATTTGAATGATTTAAGGCCTCTGGTGAAATTTATAGTTTTACCGTAGACTCTAGGCTTTAAGACTGATTCTAGGGTTTTCGGCTTATTATAGGGTTTGAGGGCGGATTTGTGGTTTTTCTTATCAACTCTTAGCCAATTTCGGGGTTTTCGACAGATTTCAGGTTTTTTCCGCTGACAACTGTATAGGGTATTTGGAAGATTTAAGGGACTACGGGACAATTTTATGGTTTTTCTGAAAACTTTAGGATTTTAGACTGATTTTAGGGTTTCGTCTTATTATAGGGTTTTAGGCCGGATTTAGGGCTTTCTGATCAACTTTAGGGCATTTGGCAGATTACAGCATTTTCAACTGATTTCAGGGTTTTCGGCCGATTTCAGATTTTTTCTGCTGACTATAGTATATGTTATTTGGACGATTTAAGGGCTTTGTGTCAATTTTTTGGTTTTTCTGTATACTCTACGCTTTTAGACTTATTTTAGGGTTTTAGGCCAGCTTAAGGGCTTTGTGATCAACTTTAGGGTTCTCGGCCGATTTCAGGGTTTTTCCGATGTAAGGGCTCTGGGTCAATTTTATGGTTATTCTGTAGACTCTAGGCTTTTAGACTGGATTTAGGGTTTTCGGCTTATAACGGGGTTTTAGGTCAACTTTAAAGCTTTCGGATTAACTTTTCGGGTTTTTAACGATTTCAGGGTTTTTGGCTTATTTTAGGGTTTTTGGCCGATTTAAGGGTTTTCAGCCGATTTAAAGGTTTTTACGCTCACTATAGTATATGGTATTTGGACGATTTAAAGGCTCTGGGTCAATTTTATAGTTTTTCTGTAGACTCTACAGGCTTTTAGACTGATTTTAGGGTTTTCAGCTTATTATAGGGTTTTAGGCCAGATTTATGGCTTTTTGATCAATTTTTGGGCTTCTGGCCGATTTCAGGGTTTTTCCGATGTTCATAGTATAGGGTATTTGGTCAATTTAAGGGATCTGGGTCAATTTTATTGTTTTTCTGCAGACTCTAATGGCTTTTAGATTGATTTTAGTGTTTTCGGCTTATTATAGGGATTTTAGGCCGGCTTTAGGGCTTTTTGATCAACTTTAGGGCTTTTGGCCGATTTCAGGGTTTTCGGCCGATTTCAGGGTTTATGCCCGATTTCAGGGTTTTTGGCCGATTTCAGGGTTTTTGGCAGATTTCAGAGTTTTTCCGCTCACTATAGTATATGGTATTTGGACGATTTCAGGGCTCTGGGTCAATTTTATAGTTTTTCTGTAGACACTGTAGGCTTTTAGACTGATTTTAGGGTTTTCGGCTTATTATAGGGTTTTAGGCCAGCTTTATGGCTTTCTGATCAATTTTTGGGCTTCCGGCCGATTTCAGGGTTTTTCCGATGCTTATAGTATAGGGTATTTGGTCAATCTAAGGGATCTGGGTCAATTTTTTTGTTTTTCTGTAGACTCTAATTGCTTTTAGATTGATTTTAGTATTTTCGGCTTATTATAGGGATTTTAGGCCGGATTTAGGGCTTTTTGATCAACTTTAGGGCTTTTGGCCGATTTCAGGGTTTTCGGCTGATTTTAGAGTTTTTCCGCTGACAATAATAAAGGGCATTTGAATGATTTAAGGCCTCTGGTGAAATTTATAGTTTTTCCGTAGACTCTAGGCTTTCAGACTGATTCTAGGTTTTTCGGCTTATTATAGGGTTTGAGGGCGGCTGTTTTTCTTATCAACTCTTAGCCAATTTCGGGGTTTTCGACAGATTTCAGGGTTTTTTCGCTGACTACAGTATAGGGTATTTGGACGATTTAAGGGGCTCCGAGTCAATTTTATGGTTTTTCTGTAAACTCTAGGCTTTCAGACTGATTTTAGGGATTTTGGCTTATTATAGGGTTTTAGGGCTTTCTGATCAACTTAAGGGCATTTGGCAGATTACAGCATTTTCGGTTGATTTCAGGGTTTTCGGCCGATTTCAGATTTTTTTCCAATGACTATAGTATATATTATTTGGACGATTTAAGGGCTCTGTGTCAATTTTTTGGTTTTTTTGTAGACTCTACGCATTTAGACTTATTTTAGGGTTTTTGGCTTAATATAGGGTTTTAGGCCAGCTTTAGGGCTTTCTCATCAACTTTACGGTTCTCGGCCGATTTCAGGGTTTTTCCGATGTAAGGGCTCTGGGTCAGTTTTATTTTTTTTCTGTAGACTCTAGTATTTCAGACATATTTTAGGGATTTTGGCTTATTATAGGGATTTAGGCTGGTTTTATGGCTTTCGGATCAACATTAGGGCTTTTGTCTTATTTCAGTGTTTTTGGCCGATTTCAGGGTTTTTTCGTTGACTATAGTATAGGGTATCTGGACGATTTAAGAGCTCTTGGTCAATTTTATGGTTATTTTGTAGACTCTAGGCTTTTAGACTAGATTTAGGGTTTTCGGCTTATTACGGGGTTTTAGCATTAACTTTTGGGGTTTTTGCCGATTTCTAGGTTTTTGCCCGATTTCATGGTTTTTACCCGATTTAAGGGTTTTCGGCTAATTTCAGTGTTTTTCCGCTCACTATAGTATATGGTATTTGGACGATTTAAGAGCTCTGGGTCAATTTTATAGTTTTTCTGTAGACTCTATAGGCTTTTAGACTGATTTTAGGGTTTTCGGCTTATTATAGGGTTTTAGGCCAGCTTTATGGCTTTCTGATCAATTTTTGGGCTTCTGGCCGATTTCAGGGTTTTTCCAATGTTTATAGTATAGGGTATTTGGTCAATTTAAGGGATCTGGATCAATTTTATTGTTTTTCTATAGACTCTAATGGCTTTTACATTGATTTTAGTGTTTTCGGCTTATTATAAGGATTTTAGGCCGGATTTAGGGGTTTTTGATCAACTTTAGGGCTTTTGGCCGATTTCAGGGTTTTCGGGTGATTTTAGGGTTTTTTCGCTGACAATAATAAAGGGCATTTGAATGATTTAAGGCCTCTGGTGAAATTTATAGTTTTTCCGTAGACTCTAGGCCTTAAGACTGATTCTAGGGTTTTCGGCTTATTATAGGGTTTGAGGGCGGCTTTGTGGTTTTTCTTATCAACTCCTAGCCAATTTCGGGGTTTTCGAAAGATTTCAGGTTTTTTCCGCTGACAACTGTACAGGGTATTTGGAAGATTTAAGGGACTCCGGGTCAATTTTATGGTTTTTCTGTAAACTTTAGGCTTTTAGACTGATTTTAGGGTTTCGTCTTATTATAGGGTTTTAGGCCGGCTTTAGGGCTTTCTGATCAACTTTAGGGCATTTGGCAGATTACAGAATTTTCGGCTGATTTCAGGGTTTTCGCCGATTTCTTATTTTTTCCGCTGACTATAGTATATGTTATTTGGACGATTTAGGGGCTCGGTGTCAATTTTTTGCTTTTTCTGTAGACTCTACGCTTCTAGACTTATTTTAGGGTTTTTGGCTTAAAATAGGGTTTTAGGCCAGCTTTATTGCTTTCTGATCAACTATAGGGTTCTCGGCCGATTTCAGGGTTTTTCCGATGTAAGGGCTCAGGGCCAGTTTTATTATTTTTCTGTAGACTCTAGGATTTTAGATTGATTTTAGGGATTTTGGCTTATTATGGGGATATAGGCTGGTTTTATGGCTTTCGGATCAACATTAGGGCTTTTAACTGATTTCAATCTTTTCGGCCGATTTCAGAGTTTTTTCATTGACTATAGTATACGGTATCTGGACGATTTAAGGGCTCTGGGTCAATTTTATGGTTATTCTGTAGACTCTAGGCTTTTAGACTAGATTTACGGTTTTCGGCTTATTATGGGGTTCTAGGCCAGCTTTAAAGCTTTCGGATTAACTTTTGCTGTTGTGGCCGGTTTCAGGGTTTTTGGCCGATTTAAGGGTTTTCGGCTGATTTCAGAGTTTTTCCGCTCACTATAGTATATGGTATTTGGACGATTTAAGGGCTCTGGGTCAATTTTATAGTTTTTCTGTAGACTCTATAAGCTTTCAGACTGATTTTAGGGTTTTCGGCTTATTATAGGGTTTTAGGCCAGCTTAATGGCTTTCTGATCAATTTTTGGGCTTCTAGACGATTTCAGGGTTTTTCCGATATTTATAGTATAGGGTGTTTGGTCAATTTAAGGGATCTGGGTCAATTTTAGTGTTTTTCTGTAGACTCTAATGGCTTTTAAATTGATTTTAGTGTTTTCGGCTGATTTCAGGGTTTTCGGCTGATTTCAGATATTTGCCACTGACTATAGTATATGTTATTTGGACTATTTAAGGGCTCTGTGTCAATTTTATGGTTTTTCTGTACACTCTAGGCTTTTAGACTGGATTTAGGGTTTTCGGCTTATTATGGGGTTCTAGGCCTGCTTTAAAGCTTTCGGATTAACTATTGCGGTTGTGGCCGATTTATTCGGCTGATTTCAGAGTTTTTCCGCTCACTATAGTATATGGTATTTGGATGATTTAAGGGCTCTGGGTCAATTTTATAGTTTTTCTGTAGACTCTATAAGCTTTTAGACTGATTTTAGGGTTTTCGGCTTATTATAGGGTTTTAGGCCAGCTTTATGGCTTTCTGATCAATTTTTGGGCTTCTGGCCGATGTCAGGGTTTTTACGATATTTATAGTATAGGGTATTTGGTCAATTTATGGGATCTGGGTCAATTTTATTGTTTTTCTGTAGACTCTAATTGCTTTTAGATTGATTTTAGTGTTTTCGGCTTATTATAGCGATTTTAGGCCGGCTTTAGGGCTTGCTGATCAACTTTAGGGCTTTTGGCCGATTTTAGGGTTTTCGGCCGATTTTAGGTCTTTTCCGCTGACAATAATAAAGGGCATTTGAATGATTTAAGGCCTCTGGTCAAATTTATAGTTTTTCCGTAGACTCTTGGCTTTAAGACTGATTCTAGGGTTTTCGGCTTATTATAGGGTTTGAGGGCGGCTTTATGGTTTTTCTGATCAATTGCCAATTTCAGGATTTTCGGCAGATTTCAAGGTTTTTCCGCTGACTACAGTATAGGGTATTTGGACGATCTAAGGGGCTCCGGGTCAATTTTATGGTTTTTCTGTAAACTCTAGGCTTTTAGACTGATTCTAGGGTTTTCGTCTTATTATAGGGTTTTAGGGCGGCTTTAGGGCTTTCTGATCAACTTAAGGCCATTTGGCAGATTACAAAATTTTCGGCTGATTTCAGGGTTTTCGCCGATGTAACGACTCTGGGTTAGTTTTATCGTTTTTCTGTAGACTCTAGGATTTCAGACTGATTGTAGGGATTTTGGCTTATTATAGGGATTTGGGCTGGTTTCAGTGTTTTCGGCCGATTTCAGGGTTTTTTCGTTGACTATAGTATAGGGTATCTGGACGATTTAAGGGCTCTGGGTCAATTTTATGGTTATTCTGTAGACTCTAGGCATTTAGACTGGATTTAGGGTTTTCGGCTTATTATGGGGTTTTAGGCCAGCTTTAAAGCTTTCGGATTAACTTTTGGGGTTTTTGCCGATTTTAGGGTTTTTGGCCGATTTCATGGTTTTCGGCCGATTTAAGGGTTTTCGGCTGATTTCAGAGTTTTTCCGCTCACTATAGTATATGGTATTTGGGCGACTTAAGGGCTCTGGGTCAATTTTATAGTTTTTCTGTAGACTCTATAGGCTTTTAGACAGATTTTATGGTTTTCGGCTTATTATTATAGGGTTTTAGGCCAGTTTTATGGCTTTCTGATCAATTTTTGGGCTTCCGGCCAATTTCAGGGTTTTTCCGATGTTTATAGTATAGGGTATTTGGTCAATTTAAGGGATCTGGGTCAATTTGATTGTTTTTCTGTAGACTCTAATGGCTTTCAGATTGATTTTAGTGTTTTCGGTTTATTATAGGGATTTTAGGCCGACTTTAGGGCTTTTTGATCCACTATTGGGCTTTCGGCCGATTTCAGGGTTTTCGGCAGATTTCTGGGTTTTTCCAATGACTACAGCATAGTGTATTTGCACGATTTAAGGGACTCCGGGTCAATTTTATGATTTTTCTGTAAACCCTAGGCTTTTAGAATGATTTTAAGGTTTTCATCTTATTATAGGGTTTTAGGCCGGCTTTAGGGCTTTATGATCAACTTTAGGGCATTTGGCAGATTACAGAATTTTCGGCTGATTTCAGGGTTTTCGGCCGATTTCAGATTTTTTCCACTGACTATAGTATATGTTATTTGGACTATTTAAGGGCTCTGTGTCAATTTTTTGGTTATTCTGTAGACTCTACGCTTTTAGACTTATTTTAGGGTTTTTGGCTTAATATAAGGTTTTAGGCCAAGTTTAGGGCTTTCTGATCAACTTTAGGGTTCTCGGCCGATTTCAGGGTTTTTCCGATGTAAGGGCTCTGGGTCAGATAGATTGTTTTTCTGTAGACTCTTGGATTTCAGACTGATTTTAGGGATTTTGGCTTATTATAGGGATTTAGGCTGGTTTTATGGCTTTCGGATCAACATTAGGGCTTTTGGCTGATTTCAGTGTTTTCGGCCGATTTCAGGGTTTTTTCATTGACTATAGGGTATCTGGACGATTTAAGGGCTCTGTGTCAATTTTATGGTTATTCTGTAGACTATAGGCTTTTAGACTGGATTTAGGGTTTTCGGCTTATTATGGGGTTTTAGGCCAGCTTTAAAGCTTTCGGATTAACTTTTGGGGTTTTTGCCGATTTCATGGTTTTTGGCCGATTTCCGGGTTTTTGGCCGATTTAAGGGTTTTCGGTTGATTTCAGAGTTTTTCCGCTCACTATAGTATATGGTATTTGGACGATTTAAGGGCTCTGGGTAAATTTTATAGTTTTTCTGTAGACTCTATAGGCTTTTAGACTGATTTTAGGGTTTTCGGCTTATTATAGGGTTTTAGGCCAGCTTTATGGCTTTCTGATCAATTTGGGCTTCTGGCCGATTTCAGGGTTTTTTCGATGTTTATAGTATAGGGTATTTGGTCAGTTTATGGGATCAGTGTCAATTTTATTGTTTTTCTGTAGACTCTAATGGCTTTTAGATTGATTTTAGTGTTTCCGGCTTATTATAGGGATTTTAGGCCGGCTTTATGGCTTTTTGATAAACTTTAGAGCTTTTGGCCGATTAAAGGGTTTTCGGCCGATTTTAGTGTTTTTCCGCTGACAATAATAAAGGGCATTTGAATGATTTAAGGCCTCTGGTCAAATTTATAGTTTTTCCGTAGACTCTAGGCTTTAAGTATGATGTTAGGGTTTTCTGCTTATTATAGGGTTTGAGGGCGGCTTTATGGTTTTTCTGATAAACTTTTAGCCAATTTCAGGGTTTTCGGCAGATTTCAGGGTTTTTCCGCTGAATGCTGTATAGGGTATTTGGACGATTTAAGGGCTCCGGGTCAATTTTATGGTTTTTCTGTAAACTCTAGGCTTTTAGATTGATTTTAGGGTTTTCGTCTTATTATAGGGGTTTAGGCCAGCTTTATGGCTTTCTGGGTCAATTTATTGTTTTTCTGTAGACTCTAATGGCTTTCCGATTGATTTTAGTGTTTTTCGTTTTATTATAGGGATTTTAGGCCGACTTTAGGGCTTTTTGATCCACTTTAGGGCTTTCGGCCGATTTCAGGGTTTTCGGCAGATTTCAGGGTTTTTCCGCTGACTACAGTATAGTGTATTTGGACGATTTAAGGGACTCCGGGTCAATTTTATGGTTTTTCTGTAAACCCTAGGCTTTTAGAATGATTTTAGGGTTTTCGGCTTATTTTGGGGTTTTAGGCCAGCTTTAAAGCTTTCGGATTAACTTTTGGCGTTTTTGCCGATTTCAGGGTTTTTGCCGATTTCAAGGTTTTTTGCCGATTTAAGGGTTTTCGGCTGATTTCAGAGTTTTTCCGCTCACTATAGTATATGGTATTTGGACGATTTAAGGGCTCTGGGTCAATTTTATAGTTTTTATGTAGACTCTATAGGCTTTTAGACTGACTTTAGGGTTTTCGGCTTATTATAGGGTTTTAGGCCAGCTTTATGGCTTTCAGATCAATTTTTGGGCTTCTGGCCGATTTCAGGGTTTTTTCGATGTTTATAGTATAGGGTATTTGGTCAGTTTATGGGATCTGTGTTAATTTTATTGTTTTTCTGTAGACTCTAATGGCTTTTAGATTGATTTTAGTGTTTCCGGCTTATTATAGGGATTTTAGGCCGGCTTTATGGCTTTTTGATAAACTTTAGGGCTTTTGGCCGATTACAGGGTTTTCGGCCGATTTTAGTGTTTTTCCGCTGACAATAATAAAGGGCATTTGAATGATTTAAGGCCTCTGGTCAAATTTATAGTTTTTCCGTAGACTCTAGGCTTTAAGTCTGATTCTAGGGTTTTCGGCTTGTTATAGGGTTTGAGGGCGGCTTTATGGTTTTTCCGATCAACTTTTAGCCAATTTCAGGATTTTCGGCAGATTTCACGGTTTTTCCGCTGACTACAGTATAGGGTATTTGGACGATCTAAGGGGCTGCGGGTCAATTTTATGGTTTTTCTGTAAACTCTAGGCTTTTAGCCTGATTTTAGGGTTTTCGTCTTATTATAGGGATTTAGGCCGGCTTTAGGGCTTTCTGATCAACTTTAGGCCATTTGGAAGATTACAGCATTTTCGGCTGATTTCAGGGTTTTCGGTCGATTTCAGATTTTTTCCGCTGGCTATAGTATATGTTATTTGGACGATTTAAGGGCTCTGTGTCAATTTTTTGGTATTTCTGTAGACTCTACGCTTTTAGACTTATTTTAGGGTTTTAGGCTTAATATAGGGTTTTAGGCCAGCTTTAGGGCTTTCTGATCAACTTTAGGGTTCTCGGCCGATTTCAGGGTTTTTCCGATGTAAGGGCTCTGGGTCAGTTTTATTGTTTTTCTGTAGACTCTAGGATTTCAGACTGATTTTAAGGATTTTGGCTTATTATAGGGATTTAGGCTGGTTTTATGGCTTTTGGAACAACATTATGGCTTTTGGCTTATTTCAGTGTTTTCGGCCGATTTCAGGGTTTTTTTCGTTGACTAGTATAGGGTATCTGGACGATTTAAGGGCTCTGGGTCAATTTTATGGTTATTCTGTAGACTTTAGGCTTTTAGACTGGATTTTGGGTTTTCGGCTTATTATGGGGTTTTAGGCCACCTTTAAAGCTTTCGGAATAACTTTTGGGTATTTTTCCGATATAAGGGTTTTCGGCTGATTTCAGAGTTTTTCCGCTCACTATAGTATATGGTATTTGGACGATTTAAGGGCTCTGGGTCAATTTTATAGTTTTTCTGTAGACTCTATAGGCTTTTAGACTGATTTTAGGGTTTTCGGCTTATTATAGGGTTTTAGGCCAGCTTTACAGCTTTCTGATCAATTTTTGTGCTTCTGGCCGATTTTATAGTATAGGGTATTTGGTCAATTTAAGGGATATGGGTCACTTTTATTGTTTTTCTGCAGACTCTAATGGCTTTTAGATTGATTTTAGTGTTTTCAGC
Source organism: Acmispon strigosus (assembly GCA_030819835.1). Taxonomy (NCBI): domain Eukaryota; kingdom Viridiplantae; phylum Streptophyta; class Magnoliopsida; order Fabales; family Fabaceae; genus Acmispon; species Acmispon strigosus. The sequence continues at coordinate 16,917,784 of JAUAMA010000004.1, read as the reverse complement.
TTATTATAGGGATTTTAGGCCGACTTTAGGGCTTTTTGATCAACTTTAAGGCTTTTGGCCAATTTCAGGGTTTTCGGCCGATTTTATGTTTTTTCCACTGACAATAATAAAGGGAATTTGAATGATTTAAGGCCTCTGGTCAAATTTATATTTTTTCCGTAGACTCCAGGCTTTAAGACTGATACTAGGGTTTTCAGCATATTTCAAGGTTTTTCCGCTGACTACAGTATAGGGTATTTGGACGATCTAAGGGGCTCCGGGTCAATTTTATGGTTTTTCTGTAAACTATAGGCTTTTAGACTGATTTTAGGGTTTTCGTCTTATTATAGGGTTTTAGGCCGGCTTTAGGGCTTTCTGATCAACTTTAGGCCATTACACAGATTACAGCATTGTCGGCCGATTTCAGATTTTTTCCGCTGACTATAGTATATTTTATTTGGACGATTTAAGGGCTCTGTGTAAACTTTTTGTTTTTCTGTAGACTCTACGCTTTTTGACTTATTTTAGGGTTTTTGGCTTAATATAGGGTTTTAGGCCAGTTATAGGGCTTTCTAATCAACTTTAGGATTACCTGCCGATTTCAGAGTTTTTTCGATGAAAGGGCTCTGGGTTAGTTTTGTTGTTTTTCTGTAGACTCTAGGATTTAAGACTTAGTTTAGGGATTTTGGCTTATTATAGGGATTTAGGCGGCTTTTTTGGCTTACGGATCAACATTAGGGCTTTTGGCTGATTTCAGTGTTTTCGGCCGATTTCAAGGTTTTTTCATTGACTATAGTATAGGGTATCTGGACGATTTAAGGGCTCCGGGTCAATTTTATGGTTATTCTGTAGACTCTAGGCTTTTAGACTGGATTTAGGGCTTTCGGCTTATTATGGGGTTTTAGGCCAGCTTTAAAGCTTTCGGATTAACTTTTGGGTTTTTAGCCGATTTCAGGGCTTTTGGCCGATTTAAGGGTTTTCGGCTGATTTCGGAGTTTTTCCGCTCACTATAGTATATGGTATTTGGACGATTTAAGGGCTCTGGGTCAATTTTATTATTTTTCTTTAGACTCTACAGGCTTTTAGACTGATTTTCGGGTTTTCAGCTTATTATAGGGTTTTAGGCCAGCTTTATGGCTTTTTGATCAATTTTTGGGCTTCTGGCCGATTTCAGAGTTTTTCCGATGTTCATAATATAGGGTATTTAGTCAATTTAAGGGATCTGGGTCAATTTTATTGTTTTTCTGTAGACTCTAATGGCTTTTAGATTGATTTTAGTGTTTTCGGCTTATTATAGGGATTTAAGGCTAGCTTTAGGGCTTTTTGATCAACTTTAGGGCTTTTGGGAAATTTCAGGGTTTTCGGCCGATTTTTGGGTGTTTCCGCTGACAATAATAAAGGGCATTTGAATGATTTAAGGCCTCTGGTCAAATTTATAGTTTTTCCGTAGACTCTAGGCTTTAAGTCTGATTCTAGGGTTTTCGGCTTTATGGTTTTTCGGATAAACTTTTAGCCAATTTCAGGGTTTTCGGCAGATTTCAAGGTTTTTCCGCTGAATGCTGTATAGGGTAATTGGACAATTTAAGGGCTCCGGGTCAATTTTATGGTTTTTCTGTAAAATCTAGGCTTTTACACTGATTTTAGGGTTTTCGTCTTATTATAGGGGTTTAGGCCGGCTTTAGGGATTTCTGATCATCTTTAGAGCATTTGGCAGATTACAGCATTTTCGGCTGATTTCAGGGTTTTCGGCTGATTTCAGGGTTTTCGGGCGATTTCAGATTTTTTTCCGCTGACTATATTATATGTTATTTGGACGATTTAAGGGTTCTGTGTCAATTTTTTGGTTTTTCTGTAGACTCTACGCTTTTAGACTTATTTTAGGGATTTTGGCTTAATATAGGGTTTTAGGCCAGCTTTGGGGCTTTCTGATCAACTTTAGGGTTCTCGGCTGATTTCAGGGTTTTTCCGATGTAAGGGCTCTAGGTCAGTTTTATTGTTTTTGTGTAGACTCTCGGATTTCAAACAGATTTTAGGGATTTTGGCTGGTTATAGGGATTTAGGCTGGTTTTATGGCTTTCGGATCAACATTAGGGCTTTTGGCTGATTTTAGTGTTTTCGGCCGATTTGAGGGTTTTTTCGTTGACTAGGTATCTGGACGATTTAAGGGCTCTAGGTCAATTATATGGTTATTATGTAGACTCTAGGCGTTTAGACTAGATTTAGGGTTTTCGGCTTATTATGGGGTTTTAGGCCAGCTTTAAAGCTTTCGGATTAACTTTTGGTGTTTTTGCCGATTTCAGGGTTTTTGGCCGATTTAAGGGTTTTCATTTGATTTCAGAGTTTTTCCGCTCACTATAGTATATGGTATTTGGACGATTTAAGGGCTCGGGGTCAATTTTATAGTTTTTCTGTAGACTCTACAGGCTTTTAGACTGATTTTAGGGTTTTCAGCTTATTATAGGGTTTTAGGCCTGCTTTATGGCTTTTTGATCAATTTTTGGGCTTCTGGCCGATTTCAGGGTTTTTCCAATGTTCATAGTATTGGGTATTTGGTCAATTTAAGGGATCTGGGTCAATTTTATTGTTTTTCTGTAGACTCTAATGGCTTTTAGATTGATTTTAGTGTTTTCGGCTTATTATAGGGATTTTAGGCCGGCTTTAGGGCTTTTTGATCAACTTTAGGGCTTTTGGCCGAATTCAGGGTTTTCGACCGATTTTAGGGTTTTTCCGCTGACAATAATAAAGGGCATTTGAATGATTTAAAGCCCTTGGTCAAATTTATAGTTTTTCCGTAGACTCTAGGCTTTAAGACTAATTCTAGGGTTTTCGGCTTATTATTGGGTTTGAGGGCGGCTTTATGGTTTTTCTGATCAACTTTTAGCTAATTTCAAGGTTTTCGGCAGATTTCCGGGTTTTTCCGCTGACTACAGTATAGGGTATTTGAAAGATTTTAGGGCTCCGGGTCAATCTTATGGTTTTTCTATAAACTCTAGGCTTTTAGACTGATTTTAGGGTTTTCGTCTTATAATGGGGTTTTAGGCCGGCTTTAGGGCTTTCTGACCAACTTTAGGGCTTTCTGATCAACTTTAGGGCATTTGGCAGATTACAGCATTTTCGGTTGATTTCAGGGTTTTCGGCCGATTTCAAATTTTTTACGCTGACTATATATATGTTATTTGGACGATTTGAGGACACTGTGTCAATTTTATGGTTTTTATGTACACTCTACGCTTTTAGACTTGTTTTAGGGTTTTTGGCTTAATATAGGGTTTTAGGCCAGCTTTAGGGCTTTCTAATCAACTTTAGGGTACTCGGCCGATTTCAGGGTTTTTCCGATGTAAGGGCTCTGGGTTAGTTTTATTGTTTTTCTGTAGACTCTAGGATTTCAAACTAATTTTAGGGATTTTGGCTTATTATAGGGATTTAGACTGGTTTTATGGCTTTCGGATCAACAATAGGGCTTTTGGCTGATTTCAGTGTTGTTGGCCGATTTCAGGGTTTTTTCGTTGACTATAGTATAGGGTATCTGGACGATTTAAGGGCTCTGGGTCAATTTTATGGTTATTCTGTAGATTGTAGGCTTTTAAACTGGATTTAGGGTTTTCAGCTTATTATGGGGTTTTAGGCCACCTTTAAAGCTTTCGGATTAACTTTTGGGGTTTATATCGATTTCAGGGTTTTTGGCTTATTTCAGGGTTTTTGGCCGATTTAAGGGTTTTCGGCTAATTTCAGAGTATTACCGATCACTATAGTATATGGTATTTGGACGATTTAAGGGCTTTGGGTCAATTTTATAGTATTTCTTTAGACTCTACAGGCTTTTAGACTAATTTTAGGGTTTTCAGCTTATTATAGGGTTTTAGGCCAGCTTTATGGCTTTTTGATCAATTTTTGGGCTTCTGGCCGATTTCAGGGTTTTTCCGATGTTCATTGTATAGGGTATTAGGTCAATTTAAGGGATCTGGGTCAATTTTATTGTTTTTCTGTAGACTCTAATGGCTTTTAGATTGATTTTTGTGTTTTCAACTTATTATAGGGATTTTAGGCCGGCTTTAGGGCTTTTTTATCAACTTTAGGGCTTTTGGCCGATTTCAGGGTTTTCGGCCGATTTTAGGGTTTTTCCGCTGACAATAATAAAGGTCATTTGAATGATTTAAGGCCCCTGGTCAAATTTATAGTTTTTCCGTAGACTCTAGGCTTTAAGACTGATTCTAGGGTTTTCGGCTTATTATTGGGTTTGAGGGCGGCTTTAAGGTTTTTCTGATCAACTTTTTGCCAATTTCCGGGTTTTCGGCAGATTTCAGGGTTTTTCCGCTGACTACAGTATAGGGTATTCGGACGATTTAAGGGCTCCGGGTCAATTTTATGGTTATTCCGTAAACTCTAGGCTTTTAGACTGATTTTAGGGTTTTCGTCTTATAATAGGGTTTTAGGCCGGCTTTAGGGCTTTCGGATAAACTTTAGGGCATTTGGCAGATTACAGCATTTTCGGTTGATTTCAGGGTTTTCGGCCGATTTTAGATTTTTTCCGCGGACAATAGTATATGTTATTTGGACGATTTAAGGGCTCTTTGTCAATTTTTTTGTTTTTCTGTAGACTCTACGCTTTTAGACTTATTTTAGGGTTTTTGGCTTAATATAGGGTTTTAGGCCAACTTTAGGGCTTTCTGATCAACTTTAGGGTTCTCGGCCGATTTCAGGGTTTTTCCGATGCAAGGGCTCTGGGTCAGTTTTATTGTTTTTTTGTAGACTCTAGGATTTCAGACTGATTTTAGGGATTTTGGCTTATTATAGGGATTTTGGCTGGTTTTATGGCTTTCGGATCAACATTAGGGCTTTTGGCTGATTTCAGTGTTTTCGGCCGATTTCAGGCTTTTTTCGTTGACTGTAGTATTGGGTATCTATCCGATTTAAGGGCTCTTGGTCAATTTTATGCTTATTCTGTAGACTCTAGCCTTTTAGACTGGATTTAGGGTTTTCGGCTTATTATGGGGTTTTAGGCCAGCATTAAAGCTTTCGGATCAACTTTTGGGGTTTTTGCCGATTTCAAGGTTTTTGGCCGGTTTCAGGGTTTTTGGCAGATTTAAGGGTTTTCGGCTGATTTCAGAGTTTTTCCACTCACTATAGTATATGGTATTTGGACGATTTAAGGGCTCGGGGTCAATTTTATAGTTTTTATGTAGACTCCACAGGCTTTTAGACTGATTTTAGGGTTTTCGGCTTATTATAGGGTTTTAGGCCAGCTTTATGGCTTTCTGGTCAAATTTTGGGTTTTCTGGCCGATTTCTGGGTTTTTCCGAAGTTGATAGTATAGGTTGTTTGGTCAATTTAAGGGATCTGGGTCAATTTTATTGTTTTTCTGTAGACTCTAATGGCTTTTAGATTGATTATAGTGTTTTCGGCTTATTATAGGGATTTTAGGCCGGCTTTAGGGCTTTCTTTATCAACTTTACGGCTTTTGGCCGATTTCAAGGTTTTTGGCTGATTTTAGGGTTTTTCCGATGGTAATAATAAAGGGCATTTGAATGATTTAAGGCTCCTGGTCAAATTTATAGTTTTTCCGTAGTCTCTAGGCTTTAAGACTGATTCTAGGGTTTTCGGCTTATTATTGGGTTTTGAGGGCGGCTTTATGGTTTTTCTGATCAACTTTTAGCCAATTTCAAATTTTTCGGCAGATTTCAGGGTTTTTCCGCAGACTAGAGTATAAGGTATTTGAAAGATTTAAGGGCTCCGGGTCAAATTTATGGTTTTTCTGTAAACTCTAGGCTTTTAGATTGATTTTTGGGTTTCCGTCTTATTATTGGGTTTTAGGCCGGCTTTAGGGCTTTCTGATCAACTTTAGGGCATTTGGCAGATTACCGCATTTTCGGTTGATTTTAGGGTTTTCCGCCGATTTCAGATTTTTTCCGCTGACTATAGTATATGTTATTTGGACGATTTAAGGGCTCTATGTCAATTTTTTGGTTTTTCTGTAGACTCCACGCTTTTAGACTTGTTTTTGGGTTTTTTGCTTAATATAGGGTTTTAGGCCAGCTTTAGGGCTTTCTGATCAACTTTAGGTTTCTCGGCAAATTTCAGGGTTTTTCCGATGTAAGGGCTTTGGGTCAGTTTTATTGTTTTTCTGTAGACTCTAGGATTTCAGACTGATTTTAGGGATTTTGGCTTATTATAGGGATTTAGGCTGGTTTTATGGCTTTCGGATCAACATTAGGGCTTTTGGCTGATTTCAGTGTTTTCGGCCGATTTCAGGGTTTTCGGCCGATTTCAGGGTTTTCTCGTTGACTATAGTATAGGGTATCTGGACGATTTAAGGGCTCTAGGTCAATATTATGGTTATTCTGTAAACTCTAGCCTTTTAGACTAGATTTACGGTTTTCGACATATTAGGGGGTTTTAGGCCAGCATTAAAGCTTTCGGATTAACTTTTGGGGTTTTTGCCGATTTCAGGGTTTTTGGCCGATTTCATGGTATTTGGACGATTTAAGGGCTCTAGGTAAATTTTATAGTTTTTCTGTAGATTCTACAGGCTTTTAGACTGATTTTAGGGTTTTCGGCTTATAATAGGGTTTTAGGCCAGCTTTATGGCTTTCTGATAAATTTTTGGGCTTCTGGCCGATTTCAGGGTTTTTCTGATGTTTATTGTATAGGGTATTTGGTCAATTTAAGCGATCTGGGTCAATTTTATTGTTTTTCTGAAGACTCTGATGGCTTTTAGATTAATTTTAGTGTTTTCGGCTTATTATAGGGTTTTTAGGCCGGCTTTAGGGCTTTTTTATCAACTTTAGGGCTTTTGGCCGATTTCAGGGTTTTCGGCCGATTTTAGGGTTTTTCCGCTGACAATAATAAAGGTCATTTGAATGATTTAAGGCCCCTGGTCAAATTTATAGTTTTTCCGTAGACTATAGGCTTTAAGACTGATTCTAGGGTTTTTGGCTTATTATTGGGTTTGAGGGCGGCTTTAAGGTTTTTCTGATCAACTTTTAGCCAATTTCCGGGTTTTCGGCAGATTTCAGGGTTTTTCCGCTGACTACAGTATAGGGTATTTGGACGATTTAAGGGCTCCGGGTCAATTTTATGGTTTTTCCGTAAACTCTAGGCTTTTAGACTGATTTTAGGGTTTTCGTCTTATAATAGGGTTTTAGGCCGGCTTTAGGGCTTTCGGATAAACTTTAGGGCATTTGGCAGATTACAGCATTTTCGGTTGATTTCAGGGTTTTCGGCCGATTTTAGATTTTTTCCGCTGACAATAGTATATGTTATTTGGACGATTTAAGGGCTCTGTGTCAATTTTTTGGTTTTTCTGTAGACTCTACACTTTTAGACTTATTTTAGGGTTTTTGGCTTAATATAGGGTTTTAGGCCAGCTTTAGGGCTTTCTGATCAACTTTAGGGTTCTCAGCCGATTTCAGGGTTTTTCCTATGTAAGGGCTCTGTGTTAGTTTTATTTTTTTTCTGTTGACTCTAGGATTTCAGACTAATTTTAGGGATTTTGGCTTATTATAGGGATTTAGACTGGTTTTATGGCTTTCGGATCAACATTATGGCTTTTGGCTGATTTCAGTGTTGTAGGCCGATTTCAGGGTTTTTTCGTTGACTATAGTATAGGGTATCTGGACGATTTAAGGGCTCTGGGTCAATTTTATGGTTATTCTGTAGATTCTAGGCTTTTAGACTGGATTTAGGGTTTTCGGCTTATTATGGGGTTTTAGGCCACCTTTAAAGCTTTCGGATTAACTTTTCGGGTTTTTAACGATTTCAGGGTTTTTGGTTTATTTTAGGGTTTTTGGCCGATTTAAGGGTTTTCAGCCGATTTAAAGGTTTTTACGCTCACTATAGTATATGGTATTTGGACGATTTAAAGGCTCTGGGTCAATTTTATAGTTTTTCTGTAGACTCTACAGGCTTTTAGACTGATTTTAGGGTTTTCAGCTTATTATAGGGTTTTAGGCCAGATTTATGGCTTTTTGATCAATTTTTGGGCTTCTGGCCGATTTCAGGGTTTTTCCGATGTTCATAGTATAGGGTATTTGGTCAATTTAAGGGATCTGGGTCAATTTTATTGTTTTTCTGCAGAGTCTAATGGCTTTTAGATTGATTTTAGTGTTTTCGGCTTATTATAGGGATTTTAGGCCGGCTTTAGGGCTTTTTGATCAACTTTAGGGCTTTTGGCCGATTTCAGGGTTTTCGGCCGATTTTAGGGTTTTGCCGCTAACAATAATAAAGGGCATTTGAATGATTTAAGGCCCCTGGTCAAATTTATAGTTTTTCCGTAGACTAGGCTTTAAGACTAATTCTAAGGTTTTCGGCTTATTATTGGGTTTGAGGGCGGCTTTATGGTTTTTCTGATCAACTTTTAGCCAATTTCAGGGTTTTCGGCAGATTTCAGGGTTTTTCCGCTTACTGCAGTATAGGGTATTTGGACGATTTAAGGGCTCCGGGTCAATTTTATGGTTTTTCTGTAAACTCTAGGCTTTTAGACTAATTTTAGGGTTTTCATCTTATTATAGGGTTTTAGGCCGGCTTTAGGGCTTTCTGATGAACTTTAGGGCATGGTAGATTACAATTTTCGGTTGATTTCAGGGTTTTCCGCCGATTTCAGATTTTTCCGCTGACGATAGTATATGTTATTTGGACGATTTAAGGGCTCTGTGTCAATTTTTTGGTTTTTCGGCTGATCTCTTTATCTTGCACAATTTTTTTAATTATCTACAGTGCTTGTTCCTTACTGCCTATTCAATACATATCTTCATTACTCACTCATCAATGGTTGCTTGCTAGTGCGTTTATCGTTCAATATTTTTTTGATAATGCCAAAGGGGGAGAAGAATTAGGAAAAGAAGCATTTAGCAGCGCATCAATCTAAGGGGAACTTATGTAGGCTGATATAAATTAAGGAAAGAAGAATTAAGAATAAATAAAGACTAAATAGCATCAGATTTAGGGGGAGCGAAGGTGAGCTTACTTAGGCAAACATCACTATCTAGGAATATCCAACTTAGGGGGAGCAAAGGTAAGAAAACTCAACAAATCAAACTCGTCCGCCTAAAAACTCTGAAGAAAATGCTTAATTACTTAAAAGAGCGATCATGTTTTTCTAACATACTGCAATACTCTGAAGAAAAACTATTATCTACAAAATAACAAAATGCTTAATTAAATCTTTAAATAAACCTTTTCCGAAGAAATTGTCATTATCAAAGATGAAGTTCCTAACAAATAATTAAATGAATTATTATGTTTTGATAATTAACAATTTTTTTAAGATTTAATGACGTCAAAGATGAAGTTCCTAAGATAGTGAAAATTATCATGTACAGGAATAACCATTTCTGAAAGGAATGAATAAACATCATAGCCTCATCAAGAGAACCAGTCCATCAGAAGAGTTCGTCCGGTCACCTCGAAGAAAACGGTGTCAAAGATATACGAAGGAAAGCATTCTCGTATGAGAAAGTCCGGTGGCTCAAGAAAGGAAGATATTCAAGTACAAGATAGTCCGGTGACTCAAGAGAGATAAATCAACAGCCTCAAATGACCAGCATCTTCTCTCATGGTCACTTGATCGAAATCTGCACACTCAAGTCAAAGTCTACTTGAAGCAGCTGAATCAGTCCGCTACCTAAATCTACAAAGATTAAATTGGAACACTGCGTCGCTCAAAGGTGAAAGAGTATGACAACGTATGAAGAAACACCTTCTTCATCGAAGCTTCTCAAGCATCATATAAAGAAGTTGTGAATCAACTCTCTCAGATGGAGAACTTCAGTGGAAACAAATAAAAGGAAAGGATTCAGTTCTCTAAGACAAGAACATTCTGTACCTTAAAGAAGAACTGACTGAAGGAAGTTCGTCTGCCGATGCAAGCCACTCAGCGAAGGAATCTCAAGCACTAGATGGTAACTCCGTCCGCTCAAGAATCAATTGCGCCAAAGGGACAAAGATCAAGAAATGTGCTTCTCGAAGATATTAGGTTACCAGGAGCATTAAAGAAATTATTCTTCTCCTCCTGATTAATTGCTTCTCGGATCAAAGACATCTACCTCGTCTGCACATTTATTAAGGTACTGGCAATCACAGAAAGAAAGAAGGGACACAATTAATTAAATACTTCCTGGTCCCACTGCTTTTCTGCTTTTCCTCAAATCAAGCTGACATCGCGAAATCAACGGCAAGAATCTATCTCTGAGCATCGTACACTCTCAACGGTCAAAATTCAAAATATCTGACCAAAACACGTGATGAGTGTTATCTGTCAAGCACTGGGGTAAAATGGTCAAAACATCTCCACCGCTGGATCTTCACTTTATATTCAGAGAAACTAGCTCAAGATCACTCGCTCAGCATGGAGCCAGACGACATCAACCCAGACGTATTGATGATTCTCAGATCATATCTTACGCTTGCAGAGAAACCTCAGATCGTGACTTACGCCTGCTGAGAGATGCAGAACTAGCCGTTATGTGCTGCCTGGAGAGGACGAAGCACTTCGGGCAGGTTTTCTCTCCTCCTGTGAGGATTTCAACTGAAGATATATATAGAGAACCCTGCTTCCGTAGCAACTTGACGACTAGAACTAAATTGTACACATCTCAATCTAGTTCGTCCAAAAGACCAAGGCAATCTTGGTTTCAACTCAGGAAACTTCAAGTCATATCACAACCTGAGTTGAGTTGCTTATGTGTGTGGAAAACTTACAGAGTTTAACTCTCATCATATCCCACACACATAACTTAAAACAGAGATCAGCTTGCTTATGATCTCTCTGTTTTATAAGCTTCATTTCTTCTACCCACTCTTATCAGAAGAGAATTTTGTAGAAAAGAAAAACCCTGAAAAAGGTGTCAGGAGAAGTCCTGTACAATACTTGTAAGGAGAAGTCCTGATAATACTTGTAAGGAGGAGTCCTAACAATACTTGTAAGGAGAAGTCCTTCTAATACTTGATAGGAGAAGTCCTTAGAATACTTGTTGGGAGAAGTCCCTGATAATACTTGTACTATTTGTTTAAATAGTGAAAATCTTGGTGAAGCCAAGGACTGGACGTAGCCCTGTCGATTATGGGGGTGAACCAGGATAAAAACCATGTGTGTTTTATTTTCTTGTTATATTGCTTTTCCGCTGCACGCTTATTCATGCTTTCATAACTAATAAATTATTTTGAAAACAAGTAATCAGTTTTCAGAATCCACTAAATGATTTTCATGCATTCTTACATATTTTCAAGAATATCTTATGATAAATATAAATGAATACTAATAGATGATTAACATACAACTCTTTAGAAAAGAAACTAAAAAATTGGGTCACACAATTCAAACCCCCCCTTTCTTGTGTGTTTCTTGAACCTACAATTGGTATCAGAGCATAACCACTTTGAAAAGCACTAACATCTTCACAGATGCAGAGTACAAAGATCTATGGAAGTATATGTTCTCCTTGAACAAACGCAACCATGATCCACATAACAGTGCAGGAAGAACATATCAAAGAAACCAAACCAAGAAAGGAGTGTACCAACTAAAGTTAGATAGTTGCAGATGAATTGAGAAAACGCAAAGAAATTTATGCTCATCCAAGAAGAAGAAGCAAATGAAGAATCCTATTCTTGCAAGCATCAGAAGGAGCACCTAACAAATTCTTTGCAAAAAGTTTGATGGACCATGTAACTACAAGAAACGTAAATGAGGTTAACCCTGATCTCATGAGTATCAAACTTTACTCATTTCTTTTTCTGCTCTAAGTTAATTAGAATTAGTGACATATTAAATATGTTAAAGAAAGGAGAAACTGAAACTTTTGTTCCCTGAATATAAGCAACATCTATATATTATGTCAAATTCACATCCATTTGAAAGGAACAAAAATTTCTATTGATATTCAAACTTACATGAGCTATGTTATTTAAACACCGGCATAGACATCTAATAACCTTACGTGTATACATACTGATATATATATATATATATATATATATATATATATATATATATATGTGCATATATATTCAAGCCTTGAAGATCTATCCTACTTCAAGTATGTCACTCAAACACCGATGCTTACACTCTTGTAGTAACAAACTAATCCACTGGACCCAACTAAAATTCGGGTACCACAAAAGTACACAACAACTTCTGCTGCAGGAACTCACAGTGAAGAAACTCACTACAATGATAGTCAACAGAAACTGATCTAACATGGAGGCCAAGAGAAGAAAATGAAAGAGCCTACTGGACAACGCAAAGCACGTGTCATAGAAAGAAGCGTGTTCGCAATGAAGAAATGGTCCCACTGAGTAAATGACGAAAAATGATCAAGAAGGTGAATCCTAGTGAAGGACTCAAAACCATTACCAAAATTGACGTCTATCATCAAGAGTTATCAAAGTAAGAGGAAATCACCGTCTGGTGGTTAATCAAAAAACATCCAAAGTGAGAACGTCTAAGGCCCACTCGAAAGGATGCTACTCAAATAGTCCGTCTGGGGCCACAGGTAAACAGCTGTATTGTTCCACTTGATAAAAGCGTCCGCAACACGCATTAAATCCTCAACTGCCATAACTGCACATTTTTCTATTATTACTTAATACGCATGTGATACCCGATATCTCACATCAAATGCAAAGGCAATCATTTCTTCCCACTAAACGAGTAAAACTGTCCGCCTTCCAATCAACCTTAACAAAAGATTTTGAGAGTGTACAACTCACTCACTTGCATCTCAGAACCCTTGCTATTCTCTGCTTGTATTCTCTAACCTCTCTCTGCATATTTCTCAAATGGCACCAAAGAAGCAAACTGCTGCCAAGCCAAAACTCACTCAGGCACAAGAAGCTATTCTTGAATTGAGAAAGAAGAATCTTGAAGCTAATCGTCGTGAAGAAGTCTCGAAGATTGGGGCTCAAAAGTTCTCTGACCTAGGTGAAAGGGATCTGGTTTCACCAAGATATCTTGAGCTTAATCGTTTCCAGTATGCCAAGGTTGCCGGACTGAGTCATGTATTATTCCAAGACTGGGAACAACTCATGAAAGATTTTGGGTTTTAGACTCTACGCTTTTAGACTTGTTTTTGGGTTTTTGGCTTAATATAGGGTTTTAGGCCAGCTTTAGGTCTTTCTGATCAACTTTAGGGTTCTTGGCCGATTTCAGGGTTTTTCCGATGTAACGGCTCAGGGTCAGTTTTATTGTTTTTTTATAGACTCTAGGATTTCAGACTGATTTTAGGGATTTTGGCTTATTATAGGGATTTAGGCTGGTTTTATGGCTTTCGGATCAACATTAGGGCTTTTGGCTGATTTCAATATTTTCGGCCGATTTCAGGGTTTTTTCGTTGACTATAGTATAGGGTATGTGGACGATTTAAGGGCTCTTGGTCAATTTTATGGTTATTTTGTAGACTCTAGGCTTTTAGAATGGATTTAGGGTTTTCAGCTTATTATGGGGTTTTAGGCCTGCTTTAAAGCATTCAGATTAACTTTTGGGGTTTTGTCGATTTCAGGGTTTTTGGCTGATTTCAGGGTTTTTGGCCGATTTAAGGGTTTTTAGCTGATTTCAGAGTTTTTCCGCTCACTATAGTATATGGTATTTCGACGATTTAAGGGCTCTGGGTCAATTTTATAGTTTTTCTGTAGACTCTATAGGCTTATAGACTGATTTTAGGGTTTTCGGCTTATTATAGGGTTTTAGGCCCGCTTTATGGCTTTCTGATCAATTTTTGGGCTTCTGGCCGATTTCAGGGTTTTTCCGATGATTATAGTATAGGGTATTTGGTCAATTTAAGGGATCTGGGTCAATTTTATTGTTTTTCAATAGACTCTAATGGCTTTTAGATTGATTTTAGTGTTTTCAGCTTATTATAGGGATTTTAGGCCGGCTTTAGGGCTTTTTGATCAACTTTAGGGCTTTTGGCCGATTTCAGGGTTTTCGACAGATTTTGGGGTTTTTCCGCTGACAATAATAAAGGGCATTTGAATGATTTAAGGCCTCTGGTCAAATTTATAGTTTTTCTGTAGACTCTAGACTTTAAGGCTGATTCTAGGGTTTTCGGCTTATTATAGGTTTGGAGGGCGGCTTTATGGTTTTTGTGATCAACTTTTAGCCAATTTCAAGGTTTTCGGCAGATTTCAGGGTTTTTCCACAAACTACAGTATCGGGTATTTGGACAATTTAAGGGCTACGGGTCAATTTTATGTGTTTTCTGTAAACTCTAGCCTTTTAGACTAATTTTAGGGTTTTTTTCTTATTATAGGGTTTTAGGCCAGCTTTAGGGCTTTCTGATCAACTTTATATGTTATTTGGACGATTTAAGGGCCCTGTGTCAATTTTTTGGTTTTTCTGTAGACTCTACGCTTTTAGACTTATTTTAGGGTTTTTGGCTTTATATAGGGTTTTAGGCCAGCTTTAGGGCTTTCGGATCAACTTTAGGGTTCTCGGCCGATTTCAGGGTTTTTCCGATGTAAGGGCTCTGGGTCAGTTTTATTGTTTTTCTGTAGACTCTAAAGGCTTTTAGATTGATTTTAGTGTTTTCGGCTTATTATAGGGATTTTAGGCCGGCTTTAGGGCTTTTTGATCAACTTTAGGGCTTTTGGCCGATTTCAGGGTTTTCGGACGATTTTAGGGTTTTTCCACTAACAATAATAAAGGGCATTAGAATGACTTAAGGCCTCTGGTCAAATTTATAGTTTTTCCGTAGACTCTAGGCTTTAAGACTGATTCTAGGGTTTTCGGCTTATTATAGGGTTTGAGGGCTGCTTTATGGTTTTTGTGATCAACTTTTAGCCAATTTCGTGGTTTTTCCGCTGACTACAGTATAGGGTATTTGAACGATTTAAGGGCTCCGGTCAAATTTATGGTTTTTCTGTAAACTCTAGGCTTTTAGACTAATTTTAGGGTTTTCGTCTTATTATGGGGTTTTAGGCCGGCTTTCAGGCTTTCTGATAAACTTTAGGGCATTTGGCAGATTACAGCATTTTGGGCTGATTTTACGGATTTCGGCCGATTTCAGGGTTTTTTCGTTGACTATAGTATAAGGTTTCTGCATGATTTAAGGGCTCTGGGTCAATTTTATGGTTATTCTGTAGACTCTAGGCTTTTAGACTTTATTTAGGGTTTTGGGCTTATTATGGGGTTTTAGGCCAGCTTTAAAGCTTTCGGATTAACTTCTGGGGTTTTTGCCGATTTTAGGGTTTTTGGCCGATTTCAGAGTTTTTGGCCGATTTAAGGGTTTTCGGCTGATTTCAGAGTTTTTCCGCTCACTAAAATATATGGTATTTGGACGATTTAAGGGCTCTGGGTCAATTTTATGGTTTTTCTGTTCACTCTATAGGCTTTTAGACTGATTGTAGGGTTTTCGGCTTATTATAGGGTTTTAGGCCAGCTTTATGGCTTTCTGATCAATTTTTGGGCTTCTGGCCGATTTCAGGGTTTTTCTGTTGTTTATAGTATAGGGTATTTGGTCAATTTAAGGGTTCTGGGTCAATTATATTGTTTTTCTCTAGACTCTATTGGCTTTTAGATTGATTTTAGTGTTTTCGGCTTATTATAGAGATTTTAGGCCGGCTTTAGGGCTTTTTGATCAACTTTAGGGCTTTCGGCCGATTTTAGGATTTTTCCGCTGACAAATAATAAAGGGCATTTGAATGATTGGAGGCCTCTCGTCAAATTTATAGTTTTTTCGTAGACTCTAGGCTTTAAGACTGATTCTAGGGTTTTAGGCTAATTATAGGCTTTGAGGGCGGCTTTATGGTTTTTCTGATCAACTTTTAGCCAATTTCAGGGTTTTTCCGCTGACTACAGTATAGTGTATTTGGACGATTTAAGGGCTCCGCGTCAATTTTATGGTTTTTCTGCAAACTCTAGGCTTTTAGACTGATATTAGGGTTTTCGTCTTATTAAAAATTGATTTTGCTATTCCTTACTTTTTCCTTCGTTCTAGCCTTCCTAATTCACTCTCTGATGTTCCAGAAATCCTCTCGACCTGTTTCCAGTTCATTTGACCCACTAAATAAGCCAGAACAGTGAACACGAGCTTCAAGTGTTCATGAACTTCATGGTTTCGAAATTCTAGTTTCCAGGGCTTAAAACATGTTTCTAATGGTCCTAAACTGAAGAAATAAGGTGAAAAATGAGTTCTGGAGGTCTACTTACCTAGGAAACACGTTTCTGGAAAATTGTTCTTGAGAAGCTCACCGGAGAAGATGAAGCACGGCGGGGGCCACGGCGGTCGTCGTCGCCGGAGCTAGTCTGAACGGTGATTCTACTTCCTCAAGCTTCTAGAAGTTCAATGGTGGTGGTCGTGTGCCCTAACTCCTCCTAGTTACACCGAAAAACGTGAAGGAAGAAATTTTCCGGCCACTGGAATCTGGAAAATATCGCCGGAAACTGGGAAAAATTTTCAATGGTGGTGGTCGTGTGCCCTAACTCCTTCATCTTATTTTCTAATTCCCAAGTTATCTGTTCACTCATTCCATCATCCCAAGCTACCTTCACCAACACTACTTCCTTATTTCTAAGCTTCTTTATCCTCTTATCCAAGATCTTAGTTGGCATAGTTGCATATGTTAAGTTCTCTTTGAGCTGTATATGTTCAGGTTTTATCACATGAGAGGGGTCTGAGAGATATTTCTTCATCTGAGATACATGAAATACATCATGTTAATTTGACAGATTTGGGAAAATGAGTCACAAAGGAATTAGTGACACGGGACTAATGAGTCACCGGATGTGAAAATTTTACTCACCGGACGAGTTTCAATGGAAAATACTCTTAAAATAACCTCTTTGTGCAGGAAAAACTCGAGAACCGCATCACCTTGACTAGTCTCATGGGAAAACTCAGTCACACGATGGGAAAACTTAGTCACTAAGGAATTAGTGTCATGGGAAAAATGAGTCACCAGATGGGAAAACCTTAGTCAATGGACTAGTTTCAATGGCAAAACCTAGTAAAATAACCTCTTTGTGTGGGAATAACTCGAAAACCTAGACACTGTGAGTCTCATGGGAAAACTCAGTCGCAGGAGGGGGAAACTTAGTTACTAAGGAATTAGTGCCATGGGACAAATGAGTCGACTAATGGGAAAACCTTAATGGGAAAACCTAAGTCACCGAACGAGTTTCGATGGCAAATCCTAGTAAAATAACCTCTTTGGGTGGGAAAAACTAGAAAACCTTGTCACCGTGAGTAGTCTCATCGAAAAACTTAGTCGCAGGAGGGGAAAACTTAGTCACAAAGGAATTCGTGTCAGGGAAAAAATGTGTCACCGGATGGGAAAATTTTGCTCACCGGACGACTTACAATGGAAAATACTTGTAAAATAACCTCTTTGTGTGGGAAAAACTCGAGAACGTCATCACCTTGACTAGTCTCACGGGAAAACTAAGTCACACGAGGGGAAACCTTAGTCACTAAGGAATTAGTGTTAATGGAAAAATGAGTCAGCGGATGGGAAAACCTTAGTCAATGGACTAGTTTCAATGGCAAAACCTAGTAAAATAACCTCTTTGTGTTGGAATAACTCGAAAACCGAGCCACTGTGAGTAGTCTCATGGGAAAACTCAGCCCAGGAGGGGGAAACTTAGTCACTAAGGAATAAGTGCCATGGGACTAATGAGTCAACTAATGGGAAAACCTTAGTCACCGAACGAGTTTCCATGGCAAATCTTAGTAAAATAACCTCTTTGGGTGGGAAAAACTAGAAAACCTTGTCACCGTGAGTAGTCTCATCGGAAAATTCAGTCGCTGGAGGGGAAAACTTAGTCACAAAGGAATTCGTGTCATGGAAAGAATGAGTCACCGGATGGGAAAATTTTGCTCACCGGACTAGTTTCAAAGGAAAATACTTGTAAAATAACCTCTTTGTGGGGGAAAAACTCGAGAACGTCATCACCTTGACTAGTCTCACGGGAAAACTCAGTCACACGAGGGGAAAACTTAGTCACTAAGGAATTAGTGTCATGGGAAAAATGAGTCACCCGATGGGAAAACCTTAGTCAATGGACTAGTTTCAATGGCAAGACCTAGTAAAATAACCTCTTTGTGTTGGAATAACTCAAAAACCTAGCCACTGTGAGTAGTCTCATGGGAAAACTCAGCCACAGGAGGGGGAAACTTAGTCACTAAGGAATTAGTGCCCCGGGACAAATGATTCAACTAATGGGAATACCTTAGTCACCGAACGAGTTTCCATGGCAAATCCTAGTAAAATAACCTCTTTGTGTGGGAAAAACTAGAAAACCATGTCACCTTGAGTAGTCTCATCGGAAAATTCAATCGCAGGAGGGGAAAACTTAGTCACAAAGGAATTCGTGTCAGGGAAAAAATGAGTCACCGGATGGGAAAGTTATGCTCACCGGACGAGTTTCAATGGAAAATACTTGTAAAATAACCACTTTGTGGGGGAAAAACTCGAGAACGTCATCACCTTGACTAGTCTCACGGGAAAACTCAGTCACACGTGGGGAAAACTTAGTCACTAAGGAATTAGTGTCAATGGAAAAATGAGTCAGAGGATAAGAAAACCTTAGTCAATGGACTAGTTTCAATGGCTAAACCTAGTAAAATAACCACTTTGTGTTGGAATAACTCGAAAACCTAGCCACTGTGAGTAGTCTCATGGGAAAACTCAGCCACGGGAGGGGGAAACTTAGTCACTAAGGAATTAGTGCCTCGGGACTAATGAGTCCACTAATGGGAAAACCTTAGTCACCGAATGAGTTTCCATGGCAAATCCTAGTAAAATAACCTCTTTGTGTGGGAAAAACTAGAAAACCTTGTCACCGTGAGTAGTCTCATAGGAATACTCAGTCGCAGGAGGGGAAAACTTAGTCAATAAGGAATTTGTGTCATGGAAAAAATGTGTCACAAGATGGGAAAATTTTACTCACCGGACGAGTTTTCATGGAAAATACTTGTAAAATAACCTCTGTGTGGGAAGAACTCGAGAACCTCATCACCTTGACTAGTCTCACGGGAAAACTCAGTCACACGAGGGGAAAACTTAGTCACTAAAGAATTAGTGTCATGGGAAAAATTAGTCACCGGTTGGGAAAACCTTAGTCAATGGACTAGTTTCAATGGCAAAACCTAGTAAAATAACCTCTTTGTGTGGGAATAACTCAAAAACCTAGCCACCAGGAGTAGTCTCATCGGAAAACTCAGTCGCAGGAGGGGAAAACTTAGTCACAAAGGAATTCGTGTCATGGAAAGAATGAGTCACCGGATGGGAAAATTTTACTCACCGGACGAGTTTCAATGGAAAATACTCTTAAAATAAGCACTTTGTGCGAGAAAAACTCGAGAACCTGATCACCTTGACTAGTCTCACAGGAAAACTCAGTCACACGAGGGAAAACTTTGTCACTGAGGAATTAGTGTCAATGGATAAATGAGTCACCGGATGGGAAAACCTTAGTCAATGGACTAGGTTCCATGGCAACACCTAGTAAATTAACCTCTTTGTGTTGGAATAACTCGAAAACCTAGCCACTGTGAGTAGTGTCATGGGAAAACTCAGCCATAGGAGGGGGAAACTTAGTCACTAAGGAATTAGTGCCATGGGACTAATGAGTCAACTAATGGGAAAACCTTAGTCACCGATCGAGTTTCCACGGCAAATCCTAGTAAAATAACCTCTTTGTGTGGGAAAAACTAGAAAACCTTGTCACCGTGAGTAGTCTCATCGGAAAACTCAGTCGCAGGAGGGGAAAACTTAGTCACAAAGCAATTCGGGTCGTGGAAAAAATGAGTCACCGGATGGGAAAATTTTGCTCACCGGACGAGTTTCAATGGAAAATACTCTTAAAATAACCACTTTGTGCGGGAAAAACTTGAGAACCAAATCACCTTGACTAGTCTCACGGGAAAACTCAGTCACACGAGGGGAAAACTTTGTCACTAAGGAATTAGTGTCACGGGAAAAATGAGTCACTGGATGGGAAAACCTTAGTCAATGGACTAGGTTCAATGGCAAAACCTAGTAAATTAACCTCTTTGTCTTGGAATAACTCGAAAACCTAGCCACTTTGAGTAGTCTCATGGGAAAACTCAGCCACAGGAGGGGGAAACTTAGTCAGTCACTAAGGAAATAGTGCCATGGGACTAATGAGTCAACTAATAGGAAAACCTAAGTCACCGAACGAGTTTCCACGGCAAATCCTAGTAAAATAACCTCTTTGTGTGGGAAAAACTAGAAAACCTTGTCACCGTGAGTAGTCTCATCGGAAAACTCCGTCGCAGGAGGGGAAAACTTAGTTACAAAGGAATTCGGGTCATGGAAAAAATGAGTCACCGGATGGGAAAATTTTGCACACCGGACGAGTTTCAATGGAAAATACTCTAAAAATAACCACTTTGTGCGGGAAAAACTCGAGAACCTAATCACCTTGACTAGTCTCACGGGAAAACTCAGTCACACGAGGGGAAAACTTTGTCACTAAGGAATTAGTGTCACGGGAAAAATGAGTCACCGGATGGAAAAACCTTAGTCAATGGACTAGGTTCAATGGCAAAACCTAGTAAAATAACCTCTTTGTGTTGGAATAACTCGAAAACCTAGCCACTGTGAGTAGTCTCATGGGAAAACTCAGCCACAGGAGGGGGAAACTTAGTCACTAAGGAATTAGTGCCATGGGACTAATGAGTCAACTAATGGGTAAACCTTGGTCACCGAACGAGTTTCCACGGCAAATCCTAGTAAAATAACCTCTCTGTGTGGGAAAAACTAGAAAACCTTGTCACCGTGAGTAGTCTCATCGGAAAACTCAGTCGCAGGAGGGGAAAACTTAGTCACAAAGGAATTTGGGTAATGGAAAAAATGAGTCACCGGATGGGAAAATTTTGCTCACCGGACGAGTTTCAATGGAAAATACTTTAAAAATAACCACTTTGTGCGGGAAAAACTCGAGAACCTATTCACCTTGACTAGTCTCACGGGAAAACTCAGTCACACGAGGGGAAAAATTTGTCACTAAGGAATTAGTGTCACGGGAAAAATGAGTCACCGGATGGGAAAACCTAAGTCAATGGACTAGGTTCAATGCCAAAACCTAGTAAAATAACCTCTTTGTGTTGGAATAACTCGAAAACCTAGATACTATGAGTAGTCTCATGGGAAAACTCAGCCATAGGAGGGGAAAACTTTGTCACTAAGGAATTAGTGCCATGGGACTAATGAGTCAACTAATGAGAAAACCTTAGTCACCGAACGAGTTTCCACTGCAAATCCTAGTAAAATAACCTCTTTGTGTGGGAAAAACTAGAAAACCTTGTCACCGTGAGTAGTTTCATCGGAAAACTCCGTCGCAGGAGGGGAAAACTTAGTCACAAAGGAATTCGGGTCATGGAAAAAATGAGTCACCGGATGGGAAAATTTTGCTCACCGGACGAGTTTCAAGGGAAAATAATCTTAAAATAACCACTTTGTGCGGGAAAAGCTCGAGAACCTAATCACCTTGACTAGTCTCACGGGAAAACGCAGACACACGAGGGGAAAACTTTGTCCCTAAGGAATTAGTGTCACGGGAAAAATGAGTCACCGGATGGGAAAACCTTAGTGAATGGACTAGGTTCAATGCCAAAACCTAGTAAAATAACCTCTTTGTGTTGGAATAACTCGAAAACCTAGATACTATGAGTAGTCTCATGGGAAAACTCAGCCATAGGAGGGGGAAACTTTGTCACTAAGGAATTAGTGCCATGGGACTAATGAGTCAACTAATGGGAAAACATTAGTCACCGAACGAGTTTCCACGGAAAATCCTAGTAAAATAACATCTTTGTGTGGGAAAAACTAGAAAACCTTGTCACCGTGAGTAGTCTCATCGGAAAACTCCGTCGCAGGAGGGGAAAACTTAGTCACAAAGGAATTCGGGTCATGGAAAAAATGAGTCACCGGATGGGAAAATTTTGCTCACCGGACGAGTTTCAATTGAAAATAATCTTAAAATAACCACTTTGTGCGGGAAAAGCTCGAGAACCTAATCACCTTGACTAGTCTCACGGGAAAACTCAGTTGATGAGTGGATTTTATATGATGTTTTTAGGGTCTTTTTAGTCTTTTTATTTTATTATTTTTGAGTCACATGTAGGTTTTTTATTGTTTTTATGTAGATTTTATATTTATTTTACATTTTGCATGTAGATTAGATTTTTTGTGTTTTTCTATCTTTATTTTATATTTTTAGGGATTTTTCTAGTTATTTTATATTTTTAGGAAAAGCTGGTTTAGTTATCATTTTTGGTCCAGGGACCAATGTGTAAAGTTTCAGAAAGTCAGGGACCAAATTGTAAAAGTTCAAGAGTGGAGGACTTAAAGTGGAGATTGAGAGAATATGAGGGCTTGAATTGAAGTGCTAACCAAGGGAGGACCAAAGTGAAAAAGAAGAATATGAAGAATCACTCTCCAATTTAGCACATGGAAAAAATGCTTAAAGGAATTGATGTTAGTGGAGGAAGGGTTTCAGAATTGATCAAGGCTGGTTAGTGGCTTTTTATGGCCATCAAAACCCACTACCATGAATGAAGAAGGAAGAACAAGCAAGAAGATGAAGAAGCAGCATCCCAACGCTCCAGCGTTGGGATCCCAGCGCTCCAGCGCTGGGGTTCTGACTAGATGATGAGTCAGATGGTGACCCAGCGCCCAAGCGTTGGAAAGCCAGCGCTGGGCCTCGGACAGAAAGTGGATTTTTAATGCATCCTAGCGCCCATGCGTTGGGAATGCCAGCGCTCAAGCGCTGGAGGCTGGAATTTTACTATAAATAGGGCCCTTTTCTTCACTTGTAAGACACACCTTCATAGAATACAACAAGTATTCTCTCTTTCTCCCTCAAAGATCATTGTTCCTAGGACTTGTGGGAAGCCATACTTGAGCTCCTATCCAGGGTAATTCAATGAATCTTTTAGCCATGCTTGGCTAATTCTTCTTTTAAGTTTTTGGGTTGTTTTAATTTATAATTCATGTTCTAGTTTTCTTTTACATTTCTGAATAATACTTTCAAATCATGTTTTATTTCTTTGTTCTTCATTAATCTTGTGTACAAAAGATTTCATGCTTTCTACTTATTCATAAGGCCATTTGTTAAGTAGTAAGGGAAATAGGAAATAAAAAAGGTTATATGTTTGCATTACTTAAGGCTATAAGGATGTACGTAATCTTGTGTTGGCTCGGACTCCTTCTTCATCTTCTTCTCTAATTAACTAATAACCAATGCTATGGAGTTAGTAATTAGGAAAGGAAGTTCTACATTTCTTAAGGCCATTAGGGTGTAGAAACTTAGGCTATAGCACCATGAATTTGAATTTAAAGTTCAGAAATTTAGTAAGAGTTTTCTAGCATGTTTTATAGATTATGTAAATCAACCCAAGAGCTTAAATTCCTCTCATCTTATTTCTTATCATTTTATGCTATTGTTATATCTTTGTTCTAAACCAACTTCATATTTCTATCTTTTAATTTTTATGCTTAAGTACTAAATTTTATATCAATAAGAACACCTATCCCTTGGGTTCGATAATCTTTTATATTACGCGATAGTAAATTGTACACTTGCAATTCCACTATCAAGTTTTTGGCGCCGTTGCCGGGGATAGGTTCTTTCAAGTTCTTGTTTTTATTTTATTTAGTACTTCTTGTATATATAAAAAAAAATAATAAAAAAAATATTTCTGCTTAACAGTTTGTTGCCATGTGGAAAGAAGAAGATCCTTTAGAGACTATAATCTCTGAAGGGTTGGATTTTGAAAATATTGAAAGCAATGACGAACAGGTCATTGAAATGGCAAGATATCTGGAGGCTGCCCATTGTTTCCAACCAAAGGGAAATTGGGTAGAGGAGCTCAGAAGAGAAGAAGAAGTTCAAGAGGAAAAGAGGGAATTGAAGCTCTTACCTTCCACCCTTAAGTATGTATTTCTTGAGGAAGGTAATGATAAGCCAGTTATTGTGAGTAGTTCCCTCTCTCCTCTTGAAGAAGAAAAACTGGTAAGAATTCTTAGAGCTCATAAATCTGCTTTGGGTTGGACTATAGAGGACATTAAGGGCATAAGCCCCACTGTTTGTATGCATAAAATTTGTTTAGAAGAACAAGTTAAACCTGTAGTCCAACCCCAAAGAAGACTTAATCCTGCCATGAAAGAGGTGGTAAGGAAAGAAGTGATTAAGTTACTAGATGCAAGGATCATCTATCCCATTTCTGATAGTGAATGGGTTAGTCCTGTTCAGGTAGTTCCCAAAAAAGGGGGAATTACTGTGGTCCCAAATGAGAACAATGAATTGATTCCCACCAGGAAGGTAACTGGTTGGAGGGTTTGTATAGATTACCGGAGGCTGAATTCTGCCACCCGGAAGGATCATTTCCCCCTTCCCTTTATTGATCAAATGCTTGACAGGTTGGCTGGCCATGAGTACTATTGTTTCCTGGATGGTTACTCAGGTTATAATCAAATTGTTGTTGATCCTAAGGATCAAGAAAAAACTGCTTTTACTTGTCCCTTCGGGGTGTTTGCTTATAAAAGAATGCCTTTTGGCTTGTGTAATGCTCCAGGAACCTTCCAAAGATGTATGTTTGCTATTTTTTATGATTTAATTGGTGAATGTATGGAAGTGTTCATGGATGACTTTTCTGTGTATGGCCCCAACTTTGACAAGTGTTTGAGCAATTTGGAAAGGATTCTTGTTAGGTGCCAAGAAAAGAATTTGGTACTTAATTGGGAAAAATGTCATTTTATGGTTAAAGATGGCATTGTGCTTGGGCACAAGATTTCTGAAAAAGGGATTGAGGTGGATAAGGCTAAAACTGAAGTTATTGAAAATCTACCTCCTCCCACTAATATTAAAGGAATAAGAAGCTTTCTTGGTCATGCAGGTTTTTATAGGCGATTTATAAAAGATTTTTCTAAAATTGCTAAGCCTATGACAAATCTCCTTGAAAAAGAAGCTCCCTTTATCTTTAATGATGAGTGTTTGGCTGCTTTTAAATTATTAAAGGAAAAACTTGTTTCAGCCCCTATCATTGTTGCTCCCCAATGGGATTTGCCTTTTGAAGTTATGTGTGATGCTAGTGATAATGCAATAGGGGCTGTTCTTTGTCAAAAAAATGGAAAAGTGTTGCATGTTATTTACTATGCTAGTAAGGTTCTGAATGAAGCTCAAAGAAATTATGCTACAACTGAAAAGGAGTTGTTGAGTGTAGTTTATGCTTTAGATAAATTCAGACCTTACGTTTTGGGTACTAAAGTTATTGTGCATACTGACCATTCTGCATTGAAGTATTTGTTTGCTAAGCAGGAAGCTAAACCCAGGTTGATCAGGTGGATCTTACTCTTGCAAGAGTTTGATCTTGAAATTGTGGACAGGAAAGGGAAGGACAATGGTGTAGCAGACCATTTGTCAAGACTTGAAGAGGGGAACTCCGATCCAATTCCTATTCAAGAGGAGTTCCCAGATGAGAGGCTTTTGGCTGTCCAAGAGATAGCTCCATGGTATGTACATTTAGCTAATTTTAAAGCTGCTGGTGTGTTGCCTTCTGATTTGACTTGGCAACAAAAGAAGAAATTTTTGCATGATGCTAAATTCTTTTTCTGGGATGAACCTTATCTGTTTAGAGAATGTTCTGATGGGATCATTAGAAGGTGTATTCCAGAAAAAGAATTTGAGGCTATTTTATGGCATTGCCATGGCTCCGATTATGGAGGCCATTTTTCAGGTGAGAGGACTGCAGCTAAAGTCCTCCAAAGTGGTTTTTATTGGCCTACTATCTTCAAAGATAGTAGAGCATTTGTGGTAAGGTGTGATCGCTGTCAACGAACTGGTAATATCTCAAGAAGGAATGAGATGCCCCAAAAAATGATTTTGGAAGTAGAAGTTTTTGATGTTTGGGGCATTGATTTCATGGGACCTTTTCCACCTTCTTTTGGTTGCCAGTATATTTTGGTTGCTGTTGACTATGTTTCTAAATGGGTTGAAGCATCAGCCCTTCCCACAAATGATGGAAAAGTTGTTCTAGATTTTCTGAAGAAAAAGATTTTTACTAGATTTGGGGTGCCAAGAGCAATAATCAGTGATGGAGGTAAGCATTTTTGTAATAAAGCTTTTGAAACTCTTTTGAAAAAATATGGTGTTAATCATAAAATTGCTACCCCCTATCACCCCCAAACTAGTGGGCAAGTAGAGGTTTCTAATAGGGAGTTAAAAAGGATTTTGGAAAAAACAGTCGGTACCTCAAGGAAGGATTGGTCAAAAAAATTAGATGACACCTTGTGGGCTTATCGTACTGCGTTTAAAACTCCTATTGGAACCTCTCCTTACCAGTTAGTTTATGGTAAGACTTGTCATTTACCTGTGGAACTTGAGCATAAAGCCTTTTGGGCTTTGAAGCATTTGAACATGGATCCCAAAGAAGCTGGGGATAAAAGACAGGTACAGGTACATGAGCTGGATGAATTTAGACTCCAAGCATATCACAATGCTAGGATCTACAAGGAAAGAACAAAAAGGTGGCATGATAAGAGGATCTTGCCAAAAGAATTTAGTCCAGGACAGCTTGTGTTATTATATAATTCAAGGCTGAGGTTGTTTCCTGGAAAGTTGAGATCAAGATGGACAGGACCATTTTTGGTCACCAAAGTTTTTCCTCATGGTGCGGTTGAGTTGGAAAATCGGGGAACAAAGAACACATTTCTTGTCAATGGGCAAAGGCTGAAACCTTACCTAGGAGGAAATTATGAGAGTCAAGTGATGACTGTTGAACTTGCTGAACCCCCAATTGATTAAGGGGAAGGGTCTATCTCGGACCTTAACATTGAGCTGGTTGGGAGACAACCCAACTTAGGATAGTTTATTTTTATGTCTTTTTAATTTTCTGCACAACTCTTGTAAATAAATAAAAGAAAAAAATTCTATGTTGTTGCTGCAGGAGGGGCCAGCGCTTAGGCGCTGGAGGCCAACGCACGAGCGTTAGGCCCCTGTAAAAGCCCCCTTGTTCCAGTTGATCCCAACGCTTAGGCGTTGGGGGGCCAGCGCTCATGCGCTAGGCCCCTGGAATCCACCCATTTTATTTTCTATTTTCCAGCGCCATAGCGTTGGAACCCAGCGCTCAGGCGCTGGGACCTCTGATGCCCAGTAATTCTTTTAATTCCAGCGCCCAAGCGTTGGTATCCCCAACGCTCAAGCGTTGGAACTCGGGCAGTTTGCTGTTTTTACTTTTATTTGCTGTTTTTAATTTTTAATAAATTTTGTGTTCACCATTTTCTGAAAGGTTTTAAAGTTCTTTGAGTTTTCCCTTGTTTTTACAATGGTTTTAATTTTTGGGAACTCAAGAATTTTTGTTTTTAAGGTGGACACAAATTTTCAACCCATGATCTTTTGTGCTGTTTTTGGGACTAACAAGTCAAGCAAGTTTTTACTTGTGAGACTTTTGTTTGTTCATTGTTACAGGATAGGTACCAAAAAGAGGGAGAGCCCTCTTGAACTTGAATGTTCAAAGTGAATTTTTACATTGAGGTTCCCTTGGACCTTTGTGGAAATTTGTTACTATACCAGCTTGTTAGTTTTTATTTTTGTCTTTCTTTTTATAGTTTTTAGTTTTTTATTTTTATTTTTAGTTTAGTTTTATTTTTGCATGAGTCTTGAGTATATTATCCATTCTGATGTTGCTATAGCTTTGTGAATGCTTTATCTGATTGAACTGCTTTGTGAAAAATTCTATGTTTTTAAGCAGTTAGGATTGCATGCTGTAGAAAGGATTTTTGATGTCTTGATTGTTTTGGTTGTTGGCAAAGTCTTTTTCTGAGTTCTAAGGGTACCACTTACCCTATCTTTTTCTGAGAGCTGAGGACTCTGAATTCTTGATTGTGAAATTTTTCTGCCTTGTGTTGCATGTTGATTGGAGTTTTGTATACTTTGTGAGTTGAGAAGAGATTATAGGCATTTTTGAAAACTCAGATTTTTGCTTGAAATGTTATATCCACTAGTAGCCCCTTTTGAGCCTTAAAAGAGTCATTCTTTGGAGCCTACTTTTTGTGATAATTTTTCAGTTGTTATAGTGATGCATGTGCTGATTTGTTAGAGCTATGTTTGTTGGGTTTCTCTCTAAAAAAGAAGGAAAAAAGTTGAGAAAAAATAAGGTATGTGCCTTAGAAAAAATAATGAAGTAGTGGGGTGAGAAAGAGTATGAGGGGAGTAAAATTCAAGTCATTCATCCCATACATTCCACTACTTTGTTCAAAAAAAAAAAAAAAAAAAAAAAGAAAAGGAAAAAAATTGAGAGAACCCTTGTGTTGAATTGTTTAAGCTCTTAGTCAAGAAAATCACTTAACAACAAATTCTGAGTCAGCCAATAGAGTTGCCAAGTTTTGAAATCCATACCTTAAATTGTTCAACCCTTTGGCCAAGTTACAACCTTCAAGAATCTCTTCAAAATCACTTGGTTGCTTTACTTCAGTTTTGATTTGAATTATAGGCAGGATTATTGAGCTTTCTTGTTTTCATGGAGAATATTATTTTTGGTGAGCTTAATTGATGAACTCAAACATGTTAAAAGCCAAGCCTAACTTTCTTGATTCTTTGTCTATAAAACATGCATGTCTTCCTTTTCTGCTAAAGCTTTCTTTGAAAGGTTTTTGTGCTTCAAGTTGTAATCAGATAAAACTTTCTCAAAACCCAGGGACGAGTTTTTCTTTAAGTTTTGTCGCTTGAGGACAAGCTGTCGTTGGGTATAGTGGTGTGATGAGTGGATTTTATATGATGTTTTTAGGGTCTTTTTAGTCTTTTTATTTTATTATTTTTGAGTCACATGTAGGTTTTTTATTGTTTTTATGTAGATTTTATATTTATTTTACATTTTGCATGTAGATTAGATTTTTTGTGTTTTTCTATCTTTATTTTATATTTTTAGGGATTTTTCTAGTTATTTTATATTTTTAGGAAAAGCTGGTTTAGTTATCATTTTTGGTCCAGGGACCAATGTGTAAAGTTTCAGAAAGTCAGGGACCAAATTGTAAAAGTTCAAGAGTGGAGGACTTAAAGTGGAGATTGAGAGAATATGAGGGCTTGAATTGAAGTGCTAACCAAGGGAGGACCAAAGTGAAAAAGAAGAATATGAAGAATCACTCTCCAATTTAGCACATGGAAAAAATGCTTAAAGGAATTGATGTTAGTGGAGGAAGGGTTTCAGAATTGATCAAGGCTGGTTAGTGGCTTTTTATGGCCATCAAAACCCACTACCATGAATGAAGAAGGAAGAACAAGCAAGAAGATGAAGAAGCAGCATCCCAACGCTCCAGCGTTGGGATCCCAGCGCTCCAGCGCTGGGGTTCTGACTAGATGATGAGTCAGATGGTGACCCAGCGCCCAAGCGTTGGAAAGCCAGCGCTGGGCCTCGGACAGAAAGTGGATTTTTAATGCATCCTAGCGCCCATGCGTTGGGAATGCCAGCGCTCAAGCGCTGGAGGCTGGAATTTTACTATAAATAGGGCCCTTTTCTTCACTTGTAAGACACACCTTCATAGAATACAACAAGTATTCTCTCTTTCTCCCTCAAAGATCATTGTTCCTAGGACTTGTGGGAAGCCATACTTGAGCTCCTATCCAGGGTAATTCAATGAATCTTTTAGCCATGCTTGGCTAATTCTTCTTTTAAGTTTTTGGGTTATTTTAATTTATAATTCATGTTCTAGTTTTCTTTTACATTTCTGAATAATACTTTCAAATCATGTTTTATTTCTTTGTTCTTCATTAATCTTGTGTACAAAAGATTTCATGCTTTCTACTTATTCATAAGGCCATTTGTTAAGTAGTAAGGGAAATAGGAAATAAAAAAGGTTATATGTTTGCATTACTTAAGGCTATAAGGATGTACGTAATCTTGTGTTGGCTCGGACTCCTTCTTCATCTTCTTCTCTAATTAACTAATAACCAATGCTATGGAGTTAGTAATTAGGAAAGGAAGTTCTACATTTCTTAAGGCCATTAGGGTGTAGAAACTTAGGCTATAGCACCATGAATTTGAATTTAAAGTTCAGAAATTTAGTAAGAGTTTTCTAGCATGTTTTATAGATTATGTAAATCAACCCAAGAGCTTAAATTCCTCTCATCTTATTTCTTATCATTTTATGCTATTGTTATATCTTTGTTCTAAACCAACTTCATATTTCTATCTTTTAATTTTTATGCTTAAGTACTAAATTTTATATCAATAAGAACACCTATCCCTTGGGTTCGATAATCTTTTATATTACGCGATAGTAAATTGTACACTTGCAATTCCACTATCATCAGTCACACGAGGGGAAAACTTTGTACCAAAGGAATTAGTGTCACGGGAAAAATGAGTCACCGGATGGGAAAACCTTAGTCAATGGACTAGGTTCAATGGCAAAACCTAGTAAAATAACCTCTTTGTGTTGGAATAACTCGAAAACCTAGCCACTGTGAGTAGTCTCATGGGAAAACTCAGCCACAGGAGGGGGAAACTTAGTCACTAAGGAATTAGTGCCATGGGACTAATGAGTCAATTAATGGGAAAACCTTAGTCACCGAACGAGTTTCCACGGCAAATCCTAGTAAAATAACCTCTTTGTGTCGGAAAAACTAGAAAACCTTGTCACCGTGAGTGGTCTCATCGGAAAAATCTGTCGCAGGAGGGGAAAACTTAGTCACAAAGGAATTCGGGTCATGGAAAAAATGAGTCACCGGATGGGAAAATTTTGCTCACCGGACGAGTTTCAATGGAAAATACTCTTAAAATAACCACTTTGTGCGGGAAAAGCTCGAGAACCTAATCACCTTGACTAGTCTCACGGGAAAACTCAGTTACACGAGGGGAAAACTTAGTCACTAAGGAATTAGTGTCAATGGAAAAATGAGTCGGCGGATGGGAAAACCTTAGTCAATGGACTAGGTTCAATGGCAAAAAACTAGTAAAATAACCTCTTTGTGTTGGAATAACTCGAAAACCTAGCCACTGTGAGTAGTCTCATGGGAAAACTCAGCCACAGGAGGGGGAAACTTAGTCACTAAGGAATTAGTCCCATGGGACTAATGAGTCAACTAATGGGAAAACCTTAGTCACCGAACGGGTTTCCACGACAAATCCTAGTAAAATAACCTCTTTGTGTGGGAAAAACTAGAAAACCTTGTCACCGTGAGTAGTCTCATCGGAAAACTCAGTCGCCGGAGGGGAAAACTTAGTCACAAAGGAATTCGAGTCATGGAAAAAATTGAGTCACCGGATGGGAAAATTTTGGTCAACGGACGAGTTTCAATGGAAAATACTCTAAAAATAACCACTTTGTGGGGGAAAAACTCGAGAACCTAATCACCTTGACTAGTCTCACGGGAAAACTCAGTCACACGAGGGGAAAATTTTGTCACTAAGGAATTAGTGTCACGGGAAAAATGAGTCACCGGATGGGAAAACCTTAGTCAATGGACTAGGTTCAATGCCAAAACCTAGTAAAATAACCTCTTTGTGGTGGAATAACTCGAAAACCTAGATACTATGAGTAGTCTCATGGGAAAACTCAGCCATAGGAGGGGGAAACTTTGTCACTAAGGAATTAGTGCCATGGGACTAATGAGTCAACTAATGGGAAAACCTTAGTCCCCGAACGAGTTTCCACGGCAAATCCTAGTAAAATAACCTCTTTGTGTGGGAAAAACTAGAAAACCTTGTCACCGTGAGTAGTCTCATCAGAAAACTCCGTCGCACGAGAGGAAAACTTAGTCACAAAGGAATTCGGATCATGGAAAAAATGAGTCACCGGATGGGAAAATTTTGCTCACCGGACGAGTTTCAATGGAAAATAATCTTAAAATAACCACTTTGTGCGGGAAAAGCTCAAGAACCTAATCACCTTGACTAGTCTCACGGGAAAACTCAGTCACACGAGGGGAAAACTTTGTCCCTAAGGAATTAGTGTCACGGGAAAAATGAGTCACCGGATGGGAAAACCTAAGTCAATGGACTAGGTTCAATGGCAAAACCTAGTAAAATAACCTCTTTGTGTTGGAATAACTCGAAAACCTAGCCACTGTGAGTAGTCTCATGGGAAAACTCAGCCACAGGAGGGGGAACTTAGTCACTAAGGAATTAGTGCCATGTGACTAATGAGTCAACTAATGGGAAAACCTTAGTCACCGAACGAGTTTCCACGGCAAATCCTAGTAAAATAACCTCTTTGTGTCGGAAAAACTAGAAAACCTTGTCACCGTGAGTGGTCTCATCAGAAAAATCTGTCGCAGGAGGGGAAAACTTAGTCACAAAGGAATTCGGGTCATGGAAAAAATGAGTCACCGGATGGGAAAATTTTGCTCACCGGACGAGTTTCAATGGAAAATACTCTTAAAATAACCACTTTGTGCGGGAAAAGCTCGAGAACCTAATCACCTTGACTGGTCTCACGGGAAAACTCAGTTACACGAGGGGAAAACTTAGTCACTAAGGAATTAGTGTCAATGGAAAAATGAGTCGGCGGATGGGAAAACCTTAGTCAATGGACTAGGTTCAATGGCAAAAACCTAGTAAAATAACCTCTTTGTGTTGGAATAACTCGAAAACCTAGCCACTGTGAGTAGTCTCATGGGAAAACTCAGCCACAGGAAGGGGAAACTTAGTCACTAAGGAATTAGTCCCATGGGACTAATGAGTCAACTAATGGGAAAACCTTAGTCACCGAACGGGTTTCCACGACAAATCCTAGTAAAATAACCTCTTTGTGTGGGAAAAACTAGAAAACCTTGTCACCGTGAGTAGTCTCATCGGAAAACTCAGTCGCCGGAGGGGAAAACTTAGTCACAAAGGAATTCGAGTCATGGAAAAAAATGAGTCACCGGATGGGAAAATTTTGCTCAACGGACGAGTTTCAATGGAAAATACTCTAAAAATAACCACTTTGTGGGGGAAAAACTCGAGAACCTAATCACCTTGACTAGTCTCACGGGAAAACTCAGTCACACGAGGGGAAAATTTTGTCACTAAGGAATTAGTGTCACGGGAAAAATGAGTCACCGGATGGGAAAACCTTAGTCAATGGACTAGGTTCAATGCCAAAACCTAGTAAAATAACCTCTTTGTGGTGGAATAACTCGAAAACCTAGATACTATGAGTAGTCTCATGGGAAAACTCAGCCATAGGAGGGGGAAACTTTGTCACTAAGGAATTAGTGCCATGGGACTAATGAGTCAACTAATGGGAAAACCTTAGTCCCCGAACGAGTTTCCACGGCAAATCCTAGTAAAATAACCTCTTTGTGTGGGAAAAACTAGAAAACCTTGTCACCGTGAGTAGTCTCATCAGAAAACTCCGTCGCACGAGAGGAAAACTTAGTCACAAAGGAATTCGGATCATGGAAAAAATGAGTCACCGGATGGGAAAATTTTGCTCACCGGACGAGTTTCAATGGAAAATAATCTTAAAATAACCACTTTGTGCGGGAAAAGCTCAAGAACCTAATCACCTTGACTAGTCTCACGGGAAAACTCAGTCACACGAGGGGAAAACTTTGTCCCTAAGGAATTAGTGTCACGGGAAAAATGAGTCACGGGATGGGAAAACCTAAGTCAATGGACTAGGTTCAATGGCAAAACCTAGTAAAATAACCTCTTTGTGTTGGAATAATTCGAAAACCTAGCCACTGTGAGTAGTCTCATGGGAAAACTCAGCCACAGGAGGGGGAACTTAGTCACTAAGGAATTAGTGCCATGTGACTAATGAGTCAACTAATGGGAAAACCTTAGTCACCGAACGAGTTTCCACGGAAAATCCTAGTAAAATAACCTCTTTGTGTCGGAAAAACTAGAAAACCTTGTCACCGTGAGTAGACTCATCGGAAAACTCTGTCGCAGGAGGGGAAAACTTAGTCACAAAGGAATTCGGGTCATGGAAAAAATGAGTCAACGGATGGGAAAATTTTGCTCACCGGACGAGTTTCAATGGAAAATACTCTTAAAATAACCATTTTGTGCGGGAAAAGATCGAGAACCTAATCACCTTGACTAGTCTCACGGGAAAACTCAGTCACACGAGGGGAAAACTTTGTACCAAAGGAATTAGTGTCACGGGAAAAATGAGTCACCGGATGGGAAAACCTTAGTCAATGGACTAGGTTCAATGTCAAAACTTAGTAAAATAACCTCTTTGTGTTGGAATAACTCGAAAACCTAGCCACTGTGAGTAGTCTCATAGGAAAACTCAGCCACAGGAGGGGGAAACTAAGTCACTAAGGAATTAGTGCCATGGGACTAATGAGTCAACTAATGGGAAAACCTTAGTCACCGAACGAGTTTCCACGGCAAATCCTAGTAAAATAACCTCTTTGTGTCGGAAAAACTAGAAAACCTTGTGACCGTGAGTAGTCTCATCGGAAAACTCTGTCGCAGGAGGGGAAAACTTAGTCACAAAGGAATTCGGGTCATGGAAAAAATGAGTCAACGGATGGGAAAATTTTGCTCAACAGACGAGTTTCAATGGAAAATACTCTTAAAATAACCACTTTGTGCGGGAAAAGATCGAGAACCTAATCACCTTGACTAGTCTCACGGGAAAACTCAGTCACACGAGGGGAAAACTTTGTACCAAAGGAATTAGTGTCAGGGGAAAAATGAGTCACCGGATGGGAAAACCTTAGTCAATGGACTAGGTTCAATGGCAAAACCTAGTAAAATAACCTCTTTGTGTTGGAATAACTCGAAAACCTAGCCACTGTGAGTAGTCTCATGGGAAAACTCAGCCACAGGAGGGGGAAACTTAGTCAGTCACTAAGGAAATAGTGCCATGGGACTAATGAGTCAACTAATGGGAAAACCATAGTCACCGAACGAGTTTCCACGGCAAATCCTAGTAAAATAACCTCTTTGTGTGGGAAAAACTAGAAAACCTTGTCACCGTGAGTAGTCTCATCGGAAAACTCCGTGGCAGGAGGGGAAAACTTAGTCACAAAGGAATTCGGGTCATGGAAAAAATGAGTCACCGGATGGAAAAATTTTGCACACCGGACGAGTTTCAATGGAAAATACTCTAAAAATAACCACTTTGTGCAGGAAAAACTCGAGAACCTAATCACCTTGACTAGTCTCACGGGAAAACTCAGTCACACGAGGGGAAAACTTTGTCACTAAGGAATTAGTGTCACGGGAAAAATGAGTCACCGGATGGGAAAACCTTAGTCAATGGACTAGGTTCAATGTCAAAACCTAGTAAAATAACCTCTTTGTGTTGGAATAACTCGAAAACCTAGCCACTGTGAGTAGTCTCATGGGAAAACTCAGCCA
Organism: Acmispon strigosus; assembly: GCA_030819835.1. Lineage (NCBI taxonomy): Eukaryota > Viridiplantae > Streptophyta > Magnoliopsida > Fabales > Fabaceae > Acmispon > Acmispon strigosus. The sequence continues at coordinate 16,882,547 of JAUAMA010000004.1, read as the reverse complement.
CAGGAGGGGGAAACTTAGTCACTAAGGAATTAGTGCCATGGGACTAATGAGTCAACTAATGGGAAAACCTTAGTCACCGAACGAGTTTCCACGGCAAATCCTAGTAAACTAACCTTTTTGTGTCGGAAAAACTAGAAAACCTTGTCACCGTGAATGGTCTCATCGGAAAAATCTGTCGCAGGAGGGGAAAACTTAGTCACAAAGGAATTCGGGTCATGGAAAAAATGAGTCAACGGATGGGAAAATTTTGCTCACCGGACGAGTTTCAATGGAAAATACTCTTAAAATAACCACTTTGTGCGGGAAAAGATCGAGAACCTTATCACCTTGACTAGTCTCACGGGAAAACTCAGTCACACGAGGGGAAAACTTTGTACCAAAGGAATTAGTGTCAGGGGAAAAATGAGTCACCGGATGGGAAAACCTTAGTCAATGGACTAGGTTCAATGGCAAAACCTAGTAAAATAACCTCTTTGTGTTGGAATAACTCTAAAACCTAGCCACTGTGAGTAGTCTCATGGGAAAACTCAGCCACAGGAGGGGGAAACTTAGTCAGTCACTAAGGAAATAGTGCCATGGGACTAATGAGTCAACTAATGGGAAAACCATAGTCACCGAACGAGTTTCCACGGCAAATCCTAGTAAAATAACCTCTTTGTGTGGGAAAAACTAGAAAACCTTGTCACCGTGAGTAGTCTCATCAGAAAACTCCGTGGCAGGAGGGGAAAACTTAGTCACAAAGGAATTCGGGTCATGGAAAAAATGAGTCACCGGATGGAAAAATTTTGCACACCGGACGAGTTTCAATGGAAAATACTCTAAAAATAACCACTTTGTGCAGGAAAAACTCGAGAACCTAATCACCTTGACTAGTCTCACGGGAAAACTCAGTCACACGAGGGGAAAACTTTATCACTAAGGAATTAGTGTCACGGGAAAAATGAGTCACCGGATGGATAAACCTTAGTCAATGGACTAGGTTCAATGGCAAAACCTAGTAAAATAACCTCTTTGTGTTGGAATAACTCGAAAACCTAGCCACTGTGAGTAGTCTCATGGGAAAACTCAGCCACAGGAGGGGGAAACTTAGTCACTAAGGAATTAGTGCCATGGGACTAATGAGTCAACTAATGGGAAAACCTTAGCCACCGAACGAGTTTCCACTACAAATCCTAGTAAGATAACCTCTTTGTGTGGGAAAAACTAGAAAACCTTGTCACCGTGAGTAGTCTCATCGGAAAACTCCGTCGCAGGAGGGGAAAACTTAGTCACAAAGGAATTCGGGTCATGGAAAAAATGAGTCACCGGATGGGAAAATTTTGCTCACCGGACGAGTTTCAATGGAAAATAATCTTAAAATAACCATTTGTGCGGGAAAAGCTCGAGAACCTAATTACCTTGACTAGTCTCACGGGAAAACACAGTCACACGAGGGGAAAACTTTGTCACTAAGGAACTAGTGTCACGGGAAAAATGAGTCACCGGATGGAAAAACCTTAGTCAATGGACTAGGTTCAATGGCAAAACCTAGTAAAATAACCTCTTTGTGTTGGAATAACTTGAAAACCTAGCCACTGTGAGTAGTCTCATGGGAAAACTCAGCCACAGGAGGGGGAAACTTAGTCACTAAGGAATTAGTGCCATGGGACTAATGAGTCAACTAATGGGTAAACCTTAGTCACCGAACGAGTTTCCACGGCAAATCCTAGTAAAATAACCTCTCTGTGTGGGAAAAACTAGAAAACCTTGTCACCGTGAGTAGTCTAATCGGAAAACTCAGTCGCAGGAGGGGAAAACTTAGTCACAAAGGAATTCGGGTCATGAAAAAATGAGTCACCGGATGGGAAAATTTTGCTCACCGGACGAGTTTCAATGGAAAATACTTTAAAACTAACCACTTTGTGCGGGAAAAACTCGAGAACCTAATCACCTTGACTAGTCTCACGGGAAAACTCAGTCACACGAGGGGAAAACTTTGTCACTAAGGAATTAGTGTCACGGGAAAAATGAGTCACCAGATGGGAAAACCTTAGTCAATGTACTAGGTTCAATGCCAAAACCTAGTAAAATAACCTCTTTGTGTTGGAATAACTCGAAAACCTAGATTCTATGAGTAGTCTCATGGGAAAACTCAGCCATAGGAGGGGGAAACTTTGTCACTAAGGAATTAGTGCCATGGGACTAATGAGTCAACTAATGGGAAAACCTTAGTCACCGAACGAGTTTCCACAGCAAATCCTAGTAAAATAACCTCTTTGTGTGGGAAAAACTAGAAAACCTTGTCACCGTGAGTAGTCTCATCGGAAAACTCCGTCGCAGGAGGGGAAAACTTAGTCACAAAGGAATTCGCGTCATGGAAAAAATGAGTCACCGGATGGGAAAATTTTGCTCACCGGACGAGTTTCAATGGAAAATAATCTTAAAATAACCACTTTGTGCGGGAAAAGCTCGAGAACCTAATCACCTTGACTAGTCTCACGGGAAAACACAGTCACACGAGGGGAAAACTTTGTCCCTAAGGAATTAGTGTCACGGGAAAAATGAGTCACCGGATGGGAAAACCTTAGTGAATGGACTAGGTTCAATGCCAAAACCTAGTAAAATAACCTCTTTGTGTTGGAATAACTCGAAAACCTAGATACTATGAGTAGTCTCATGGGAAAACTCAGCCACAGGAGGGGGAAACTTTGTCACTAAGGAATTAGTGCCATGGGACTAATGAGTCAACTAATGGGAAAACCTTAGTCACCGAACGGGTTTCCACGGCAAATCCTAGTAAAATAACCTCTTTGTGTGGGAAAAACTAGAAAACCTTGTCACCGTGAGTAGTCTCATCGGAAAACTCCGTCGCAGGAGGGGAAAACTTAGTCACAAAGGAATTCGGGTCATGGAAAAAATGAGTCACCGGATGGGAAAAATTTGCTCACCGGACGAGTTTCAATGGAAAATAATCTTAAAATAACCACTTTGTGCGGGAAAAGCTCGAGAACCTAATCACCTTGACTAGTCTCACGGGAAAACTCAGTCACACGAGGGGAAAACTTTGTACCAAAGGAATTAGTGTCACGGGAAAAATGAGTCACCGGATGGGAAAACCTTAGTCAATGGACTAGGTTCAATGGCAAAACCTAGTAAAATAACCTCTTTGTGTTGGAATAACTCGAAAACCTAGCCACTGTGAGTAGTCTCATGGGAAAACTCAGCCACAGGAGGGGGAAACTTAGTCAGTCACTAAGGAAATAGTGCCATGGGACTAATGAGTCAACTAATGGGAAAACCATAGTCACCGAACGAGTTTCCACGGCAAATCCTAGTAAAATAACCTCTTTGTGTGGGAAAAACTAGAAAACCTTGTCACCGTGAGTAGTCTCATCGGAAAACTCCGTGGCAGGAGGGGAAAACTTAGTCACAAAGGAATTCGGGTCATGGAAAAAATGAGTCACCGGATGGAAAAATTTTGCACACCGGACGAGTTTCAATGGAAAATACTCTAAAATAACCACTTTGTGCAGGAAAAACTCGAGAACCTAATCACCTTGACTAGTCTCACGGGAAAACTCAGTCACACGAGGGGAAAACTTTGTCACTAAGGAATTAGTGTCACGGGAAAAATGAGTCACCGGATGGATAAACCTTAGTCAATGGACTAGGTTCAATGGAAAAACCTAGTAAAATAACCTTTTTGTGTTGGAATAACTCGAAAACCTAGCCTCTGTGAGTAGTCTCATGGGAAAACTCAGCCACAGGAGGGGGAAACTTAGTCACTAAGGAATTAGTGCCATGGGACTAATGAGTCAACTAATGGGTAAACCTTAGTCACCGAACGAGTTTCCACGGCAAATCCTAGTAAAATAACCTCTCTGTGTGGGAAAAACTAGAAAACCTTGTCACCGTGAGTAGTCTAATCGGAAAACTCAGTCGCAGGAGGGGAAAACTTAGTCACAAAGGAGTTCGGGTCATGAAAAAATGAGTCACCGGATGGGAAAATTTTGCTCACCGGACGAGTTTCAATGGAAAATACTTTAAAAATAACCTCTTTGTGCGGGAAAAACTCGAGAACCTAATCACCTTGACTAGTCTCACGGGAAAACTCAGTCACACGAGGGGAAAACTTTGTCACTAAGGAATTAGTGTCACGGGAAAAATGAGTCACCAGATGGGAAAACCTTAGTCAATGGACTAGGTTCAATGCCAAAACCTAGTAAAATAACCTCTTTGTGTTGGAATAACTCGAAAACCTAGATACTATGAGTAGTCTCATGGGAAAACTCAGCCATAGGAGGGGGAAACTTTGTCACTAAGGAATTAGTGCCATGGGACTAATGAGTCAACTAATGGGAAAACCTTAGTCACCGAACGAGTTTCCACAGCAAATCCTAGTAAAATAACCTCTTTGTGTGGGAAAAACTAGAAAACCTTGTCACCGTGAGTAGTCTCATCGGACAACTCCGTCGCAGGAGGGGAAAACTTAGTCACAAAGGAATTCGGGTCATGGAAAAAATGAGTCACCGGATGGGAAAAATTTGCTCACCGGACGAGTTTCAATGGAAAATAATCTTAAAATAACCACTTTGTGCGGGAAAAGCTCGAGAACCTAATCACCTTGACTAGTCTCACGGGAAAACACAGTCACACGAGGGGAAAACTTTGTCCCTAAGGAATTAGTGTCACGGGAAAAATGAGTCACCGGATGGGAAAACCTTAGTGAATGGACTAGGTTCAATGCCAAAACCTAGTAAAATAACCTCTTTGTGTTGGAATAACTCGAAAACCTAGATACTATGAGTAGTCTCATGGGAAAACTCAGCCACAGGAGGGGGAAACTTTGTCACTAAGGAATTAGTGCCATGGGACTAATGAGTCAACTAATGGGAAAACCTTAGTCACCGAACGGGTTTCCACGGCAAATCCTAGTAAAATAACCTCTTTGTGTGGGAAAAACTAGAAAACCTTGTCACCGTGAGTAGTCTCATCGGAAAACTCCGTCGCAGGAGGGGAAAACTTAGTCACAAAGGAATTCGGGTCATGGAAAAAATGAGTCACCGGATGGGAAAAATTTGCTCACCGGACGAGTTTCAATGGAAAATAATCTTAAAATAACCACTTTGTGCGGGAAAAGCTCGAGAACCTAATCACCATGACTAGTCTCACGGGAAAACTCAGTCACACGAGGGGAAAACTTTGTACCAAAGGAATTAGTGTCACGGGAAAAATGAGTCACCGGATGGGAAAACCTTAGTCAATGGACTAGGTTCAATGGCAAAACCTAGTAAAATAACCTCTTTGTGTTGGAATAACTCGAAATCCTAGCCACTGTGAGTAGTCTCATGGGAAAACTCAGCCACAGGAGGGGGAAACTTAGTCAGTCACTAAGGAAATAGTGCCATGGGACTAATGAGTCAACTAATGGGAAAACCATAGTCACCGAACGAGTTTCCACGGCAAATCCTAGTAAAATAACCTCTTTGTGTGGGAAAAACTAGAAAACCTTGTCACCGTGAGTAGTCTCATCGGAAAACTCCGTGGCAGGAGGGGAAAACTTAGACACAAAGGAATTCGGGTCATGGAAAAAATGAGTCACCGGATGGAAAAATTTTGCACACCGGACGAGTTTCAATGGAAAATACTCTAAAATAACCACTTTGTGCAGGAAAAACTCGAGAACCTAATCACCTTGACTAGTCTCACGGGAAAACTCAGTCACACGAGGGGAAAACTTTGTCACTAAGGAATTAGTGTCACGGGAAAAATGAGTCACCGGATGGATAAACCTTAGTCAATGGACTAGGTTCAATGGAAAAACCTAGTAAAATAACCTCTTTGGGTTGGAATAACTCGAAAACCTAGCCTCTGTGAGTATTCTCATGGGAAAACTCAGCCACAGGAGGGGGAAACTTAGTCACTAAGGAATTAGTGCCATGGGACTAATGAGTCAACTAATGGGTAAACCTTAGTCACCGAACGAGTTTCCACGGCAAATCCTAGTAAAATAACCTCTCTGTGTGGGAAAAACTAGAAAACCTTGTCACCGTGAGTAGTCTCATCGGAAAACTCCGTCGCAGGAGGGGAAAACTTAGTCATAAAGGAATTCGGGTCATGGAAAAAATGAGTCACCGGATGGGAAAAATTTGCTCATCGGACGAGTTTCAATGGAAAATAATCTTAAAATAACCACTTTGTGCGGGAAAAGCTCGAGAACCTAATCACCTTGACTAGTCTCACGGGAAAACTCAGTCACACGAGGGGAAAACTTTGTCACTAAGGAATTAGTGTCACGGGAAAAATGAGTCACCAGATGGGAAAACCTTAGTCAATGGACTAGGTTCAATGCCAAAACCTAGTAAAATAACCTCTTTGTGTTGGAATAACTCGAAAACCTAGATACTATGAGTAGTCTCATGGGAAAACTCAGCCATAGGAGGGGGAAACTTTGTCACTAAGGAATTAGTGCCATGGGACTAATGAGTCAACTAATGGGAAAACCTTAGTCACCGAACGAGTTTCCACAGCAAATCCTAGTAAAATAACCTCTTTGTGTGGGAAAAACTAGAAAACCTTGTCACCGTGAGTAGTCTCATCGGAAAACTCCGTCGCAGGAGGGGAAAACTTAGTCACAAAGGAATTCGGGTCATGGAAAAAATGAGTCACCGGATGGGAAAATTTTGCTCACCGGACGAGTTTCAATGGAAAATAATCTTAAAATAACCACTTTGTGCGGGAAAAGCTCGAGAACCTAATCACCTTGACTAGTCTCACGGGAAAACACAGTCACACGAGGGGAAAACTTTGTCCCTAAGGAATTAGTGTCACGGGAAAAATGAGTCACCGGATGGGAAAACCTTAGTGAATGGACTAGGTTCAATGCCAAAACCTAGTAAAATAACCTCTTTGTGTTGGAATAACTCGAAAACCTAGATACTATGAGTAGTCTCATGGGAAAACTCAGCCACAGGAGGGGGAAACTTTGTCACTAAGGAATTAGTGCCATGGGACTAATGAGTCAACTAATGGGAAAACCTTAGTCACCGAACGGGTTTCCACGGCAAATCCTAGTAAAATAACCTCTTTGTGTGGGAAAAACTAGAAAACCTTGTCACCGTGAGTAGTCTCATCGGAAAACTCCGTCGCAGGAGGGGAAAACTTAGTCACAAAGGAATTCGGGTCATGGAAAAAATGAGTCACCGGATGGGAAAAATTTGCTCACCGGACGAGTTTCAATGGAAAATAATCTTAAAATAACCACTTTGTGCGGGAAAAGCTCGAGAACCTAATCACCTTGACTAGTCTCACGGGAAAACTCAGTCACACGAGGGGAAAACTTTGTACCAAAGGAATTAGTGTCACGGGAAAAATGAGTCACCGGATGGGAAAACCTTAGTCAATGGACTAGGTTCAATGGCAAAACCTAGTAAAATAACCTCTTTGTGTTGGAATAACTCGAAAACCTAGCCACTGTGAGTAGTCTCATGGGAAAACTCAGCCACAGGAGGGGGAAACTTAGTCAGTCACTAAGGAAATAGTGCCATGGGACTAATGAGTCAACTAATGGGAAAACCATAGTCACCGAACGAGTTTCCACGGCAAATCCTAGTAAAATAACCTCTTTGTGTGGGAAAAACTAGAAAACCTTGTCACCGTGAGTAGTCTCATCGGAAAACTCCGTAGCAGGAGGGGAAAACTTAGACACAAAGGAATTCGGGTCATGGAAAAAATGAGTCACCGGATGGAAAATTTTTGCACACCGGACGAGTTTCAATGGAAAATACTCTAAAATAACCACTTTGTGCAGGAAAAACTCGAGAACCTAATCACCTTGACTAGTCTCACGGGAAAACACAGTCACACGAGGGGAAAACTTTGTCCCTAAGGAATTAGTGTCACGGGAAAAATGAGTCACCGGATGGGAAAACCTTAGTGAATGGACTAGGTTCAATGCCAAAACCTAGTAAAATAACCTCTTTGTGTTGGAATAACTCGAAAACCTAGATACTATGAGTAGTCTCATGGGAAAACTCAGCCACAGGAGGGGGAAACTTAGTCAGTCACTAAGGAAATAGTGCCATGGGACTAATGAGTCAACTAATGGGTAAACCTTAGTCACCGAACGAGTTTCCACGGCAAATCCTAGTAAAATAACCTCTCTGTGTGGGAAAAACTAGAAAACCTTGTCACCGTGAGTAGTCTCATCGGAAAACTCCGTCGCAGGAGGGGAAAACTTAGTCACAAAGGAATTCGGGTCATGGAAAAAATGAGTCACCGGATGGGAAAAATTTGCTCACCGGACGAGTTTCAATGGAAAATAATCTTAAAATAACCACTTTGTGCGGGAAAAGCTCGAGAACCTAATCACCTTGACTAGTCTCACGGGAAAACTCAGTCACACGAGGGGAAAACTTTGTACCAAAGGAATTAGTGTCACGGGAAAAATGAGTCACCGGATGGGAAAACCTTAGTCAATGGACTAGGTTCAATGGCAAAACCTAGTAAAATAACCTCTTTGTGTTGGAATAACTCGAAAACCTAGCCACTGTGAGTAGTCTCATGGGAAAACTCAGCCACAGGAGGGGGAAACTTAGTCAGTCACTAAGGAAATAGTGCCATGGGACTAATGAGTCAACTAATGGGAAAACCATAGTCACCGAACGAGTTTCCACGGCAAATCCTAGTAAAATAACCTCTTTGTGTCGGAAAAACTAGAAAACCTTGTAACCGTGAGTGGTCTCATCGGAAAACTCCGTCGCAGGAGGGGAAAACTTAGTCACAAAGGAATTCAGGTCATGGAAAAAATGAGTCACCGGATGGGAAAATTTTGCTCACCAGACGAGTTTCAATGCAAAATACTCTTAAAATAACCACTTTGTGAGGGAAAAGCTCGAGAACCTAATCACCTTGACTAGTCTCACAGGAAAACTCAGTCACACGAGGGGAAAACTTAGTCCCTAAGGAATTAGTGTCAATGGAAAAATGAGTCGGCGGATGGGAAAACCTTAGTCAATGGACTAGGTTCAATGGCAAAACCTAGTAAAATAACCTATTTGTGTTGGAACAACTCGAAAACCTAGCCACTGTGAGTAGTCTCATGGGAAAACTCAGCCACAGGAGGGGGAAACTTAGTCACTAAGGAATTAGTGCCATGGGACTAATGAGTCAACTAATGGGAAAACCTTAGTCACCGAACGAGTTTCCACTGCAAATCCAAGTAAAATAACCTCTTTGTGTGGGAAAAACTAGAAAACCTTGTCACCGTGAGTAGTCTCATCGGAAAACTCCGTCGCAGGAGGGGAAAACTTAGTCACAAAGGAATTCGGGTCATGGAAAAAATGAGTCACCGGATGGGAAAAATTTGCTCACCGGACGAGTTTCAATGGAAAATAATCTTAAAATAACCACTTTGTGCGGGAAAAGCTCGAGAACCTAATCACCTTGACTAGTCTCACGGGAAAACTCAGTCACACGAGGGGAAAACTTTGTACCAAAGGAATTAGTGTCACGGGAAAAATGAGTCACCGGATGGGAAAACCTTAGTCAATGGACTAGGTTCAATGGCAAAACCTAGTAAAATAACCTCTTTGTGTTGGAATAACCCGAAAACCTAGCCACTGTGAGTAGTCTCATGGGAAAACTCAGCCACAGGAGGGGGAAACTTAGTCACTAAGGAATTAGTGCCACGGGACTAATGAGTCAATTAATGGGAAAACCTTAGTCACCGAACGAGTTTCCACGGAAAATCCTAGTAAAATAACCTCTTTGTGTCGGAAAAACTAGAAAACCTTGTCACCGTGAGTGGTCTCATCGGAAAACTCTGTCGCAGGAGGGGAAAACTTAGTCACAAAGGAATTTGGGTCATGGAAAAAATGAGTCACCGGATGGGAAAAATTTGCTCACCGGACGAGTTTCAATGGAAAATAATCTTAAAATAACCACTTTGTGCGGGAAAAGCTCGAGAACCTAATCACCTTGACTAGTCTCACGGGAAAACTCAGTCACACGAGGGGAAAACTTTGTACCAAAGGAATTAGTGTCACGGGAAAAATGAGTCACCGGATGGGAAAACCTTAGTCAATGGACTAGGTTCAATGGCAAAACCTAGTAAAATAACCTCTTTGTGTTGGAATAACTCGGAAACCTAGCCACTGTGAGTAGTCTCATGGGAAAACTCAGCCACAGGAGGGGGAAACTTAGTCACTAAGGAATTAGTGCCATGGGACTAATGAGTCAATTAATGGGAAAACCTTAGTCACCGAACGAGTTTCCACGGCAAATCCTAGTAAAATAACCTCTTTGTGTCGGAAAAACTAGAAAACCTTGTAACCGTGAGTGGTCTCATCGGAAAACTCCGTCTCAGGAGGGGAAAACTTAGTCACAAAGGAATTCAGGTCATGGAAAAAATGAGTCACCGGATGGGAAAACCTTAGTCAATGGACTAGGTTCAATGGCAAAACCTAGTAAAATAACCTCTTTGTGTTGGAATAACTCGAAAACCTAGCCACTGTGAGTAGTCTCATGGGAAAACTCAGCCACAGGAAGGGGAAACTTAGTCACTAAGGAATTAGTGCCACGGGACTAATGAGTCAATTAATGGGAAAACCTTAGTCACCGAACGAGTTTCCACGGCAAATCCTAGTAAAATAACCTCTTTGTGTGGGAAAAACTAGAAAACCTTGTCACCGTGAGTAGTCTCATCGGAAAACTCCGTCGCAGGAGGGGAAAACTTAGTCACAAAGGAATTCGGGTCATGGAAAAAATGAGTCACCGGATGGGAAAAATTTGCTCACCGAACGAGTTTCAATGGAAAATAATCTTAAAATAACCACTTTGTGCGGGAAAAGCTCGAGAACCTAATCACCTTGACTAGTCTCACGGGAAAACTCAGTCACACGAGGGGAAAACTTTGTACCAAAGGAATTAGTGTCACGGGAAAAATGAGTCACCGGATGGGAAAACCTTAGTCAATGGACTAGGTTCAATGGCAAAACCTAGTAAAATAACCTCTTTGTGTTGGAATAACTCGAAAACCTAGCCACTGTGAGTAGTCTCATGGGAAAACTCAGCCACAGGAGGGGTAAACTTAGTCACTAAGGAATTAGTGCCATGGGACTAATGAGTCAATTAATGGGAAAACCTTAGTCACCGAACGAGTTTCCATGGCAAATCCTAGTAAAATAACCTCTTTGTGTCGGAAAAACTAGAAAACCTTGTAACCGTGAGTGGTCTCATCGGAAAACTCCGTCGCAGGAGGGGAAAACTTAGTCACAAAGGAATTCAGGTCATGGAAAAAATGAGTCACCGGATGGGAAAATTTTGCTCACCAGACGAGTTTCAATGCAAAATACTCTAAAAATAACCACTTTGTGCGGGAAAAGCTCGATAACCTAATCACCTTGACTAGTCTCACGGGAAAACTCAGTCACACGAGGGGAAAACTTAGTCCCAAAGGAATTAGTGTCAATGGAAAAATGAGTCGGCGGATGGGAAAACCTTAGTCAATGGACTAGGTTCAATGGCAAAACCTAGTAAAATAACCTCTTTGTGTTGGAATATCTCGAAAGCCTAGCCACTGTGAGTAGTCTCATGGGAACACTCAGCCACAGGAGGGGGAAACTTAGTCACTAAGGAATTAGTGCCATGGGACTAATGAGTCAACTAATGGGAAAACCTTAGTCACCGAACGAGTTTCCACGGCAAATCCTAGTAAAATAACCTCTTTGTGTGGGAAAAACTAGAAAACCTTGTCACCGTGAGTAGTCTCATCGGAAAACTCCGTCGCAGGAGGGGAAAACTTAGTCACAAAGGAATTCGGGTCATGGAAAAAATGAGTCACCGGATGGGAAAAATTTGCTCACCGGACGAGTTTCAATGGAAAATAATCTTAAAATAACCACTTTGTGCGGGAAAAGCTCGAGAACCTAATCACCTTGACCAGTCTCACGGGAAAACTCAGTCACACGAGGGGAAAACTTTGTACCAAAGGAATTAGTGTCACGGGAAAAATGAGTCACCGGATGGGAAAACCTTAGTCAATGGACTAGGTTCAATGGCAAAACCTAGTAAAATAACCTCTTTGTGTTGGAATAACTCGAAAACCTAGCCACTGTGAGTAGTCTCATGGGAAAACTCAGCCACAGGAGGGGGAAACTTAGTCACTAAGGAATGAGTGCCACGGGACTAATGAGTAAATTAATGGGAAAACCTTAGTCACCGAACGAGTTTCCACGGCAAATCCTAGTAAAATAACCTCTTTGTGTCGGAAAAACTAGAAAACCTTGTCACCGTGAGTGGTCTCATCGGAAAACTCTGTCGCAGGAGGGGAAAACTTAGTCACAAAGGAATTCAGGTCATGGAAAAAATGAGTCACCGGATGGGAAAATTTTGCTCACCAGACGAGTTTCAATGCAAAATACTCTTAAAATAACCACTTTGTGAGGGAAAAGCTCGAGAACCTAATCACCTTGACTAGTCTCACAGGAAAACTCAGTCACACGAGGGGAAAACTTAGTCCCTAAGGAATTAGTGTCAATGGAAAAATGAGTCGGCGGATGGGAAAACCTTAGTCAATGGACTAGGTTCAATGGCAAAACCTAGTAAAATAACCTATTTGTGTTGGAACAACTCGAAAACCTAGCCACTGTGAGTAGTCTCATGGGAAAACTCAGCCACAGGAGGGGGAAACTTAGTCACTAAGGAATTAGTGCCATGGGACTAATGAGTCAACTAATGGGAAAACCTTAGTCACCGAACGAGTTTCCACTGCAAATCCAAGTAAAATAACCTCTTTGTGTGGGAAAAACTAGAAAACCTTGTCACCGTGAGTAGTCTCATCGGAAAACTCCGTCGCAGGAGGGGAAAACTTAGTCACAAAGGAATTCGGGTCATGGAAAAAATGAGTCACCGGATGGGAAAAATTTGCTCACCGGACGAGTTTCAATGGAAAATAATCTTAAAATAACCACTTTGTGCGGGAAAAGCTCGAGAACCTAATCACCTTGACTAGTCTCACGGGAAAACTCAGTCACACGAGGGGAAAACTTTGTACCAAAGGAATTAGTGTCACGGGAAAAATGAGTCACCGGATGGGAAAACCTTAGTCAATGGACTAGGTTCAATGGCAAAACCTAGTAAAATAACCTCTTTGTGTTGGAATAACCCGAAAACCTAGCCACTGTGAGTAGTCTCATGGGAAAACTCAGCCACAGGAGGGGGAAACTTAGTCACTAAGGAATTAGTGCCACGGGACTAATGAGTCAATTAATGGGAAAACCTTAGTCACCGAACGAGTTTCCACGGAAAATCCTAGTAAAATAACCTCTTTGTGTCGGAAAAACTAGAAAACCTTGTCACCGTGAGTGGTCTCATCGGAAAACTCTGTCGCAGGAGGGGAAAACTTAGTCACAAAGGAATTTGGGTCATGGAAAAAATGAGTCACCGGATGGGAAAAATTTGCTCACCGGACGAGTTTCAATGGAAAATAATCTTAAAATAACCACTTTGTGCGGGAAAAGCTCGAGAACCTAATCACCTTGACTAGTCTCACGGGAAAACTCAGTCACACGAGGGGAAAACTTTGTACCAAAGGAATTAGTGTCACGGGAAAAATGAGTCACCGGATGGGAAAACCTTAGTCAATGGACTAGGTTCAATGGCAAAACCTAGTAAAATAACCTCTTTGTGTTGGAATAACTCGGAAACCTAGCCACTGTGAGTAGTCTCATGGGAAAACTCAGCCACAGGAGGGGGAAACTTAGTCACTAAGGAATTAGTGCCATGGGACTAATGAGTCAATTAATGGGAAAACCTTAGTCACCGAACGAGTTTCCACGGCAAATCCTAGTAAAATAACCTCTTTGTGTCGGAAAAACTAGAAAACCTTGTAACCGTGAGTGGTCTCATCGGAAAACTCCGTCTCAGGAGGGGAAAACTTAGTCACAAAGGAATTCAGGTCATGGAAAAAATGAGTCACCGGATGGGAAAACCTTAGTCAATGGACTAGGTTCAATGGCAAAACCTAGTAAAATAACCTCTTTGTGTTGGAATAACTCGAAAACCTAGCCACTGTGAGTAGTCTCATGGGAAAACTCAGCCACAGGAAGGGGAAACTTAGTCACTAAGGAATTAGTGCCACGGGACTAATGAGTCAATTAATGGGAAAACCTTAGTCACCGAACGAGTTTCCACGGCAAATCCTAGTAAAATAACCTCTTTGTGTGGGAAAAACTAGAAAACCTTGTCACCGTGAGTAGTCTCATCGGAAAACTCCGTCGCAGGAGGGGAAAACTTAGTCACAAAGGAATTCGGGTCATGGAAAAAATGAGTCACCGGATGGGAAAAATTTGCTCACCGAACGAGTTTCAATGGAAAATAATCTTAAAATAACCACTTTGTGCGGGAAAAGCTCGAGAACCTAATCACCTTGACTAGTCTCACGGGAAAACTCAGTCACACGAGGGGAAAACTTTGTACCAAAGGAATTAGTGTCACGGGAAAAATGAGTCACCGGATGGGAAAACCTTAGTCAATGGACTAGGTTCAATGGCAAAACCTAGTAAAATAACCTCTTTGTGTTGGAATAACTCGAAAACCTAGCCACTGTGAGTAGTCTCATGGGAAAACTCAGCCACAGGAGGGGTAAACTTAGTCACTAAGGAATTAGTGCCATGGGACTAATGAGTCAATTAATGGGAAAACCTTAGTCACCGAACGAGTTTCCATGGCAAATCCTAGTAAAATAACCTCTTTGTGTCGGAAAAACTAGAAAACCTTGTAACCGTGAGTGGTCTCATCGGAAAACTCCGTCGCAGGAGGGGAAAACTTAGTCACAAAGGAATTCAGGTCATGGAAAAAATGAGTCACCGGATGGGAAAATTTTGCTCACCAGACGAGTTTCAATGCAAAATACTCTAAAAATAACCACTTTGTGCGGGAAAAGCTCGATAACCTAATCACCTTGACTAGTCTCACGGGAAAACTCAGTCACACGAGGGGAAAACTTAGTCCCAAAGGAATTAGTGTCAATGGAAAAATGAGTCGGCGGATGGGAAAACCTTAGTCAATGGACTAGGTTCAATGGCAAAACCTAGTAAAATAACCTCTTTGTGTTGGAATATCTCGAAAGCCTAGCCACTGTGAGTAGTCTCATGGGAACACTCAGCCACAGGAGGGGGAAACTTAGTCACTAAGGAATTAGTGCCATGGGACTAATGAGTCAACTAATGGGAAAACCTTAGTCACCGAACGAGTTTCCACGGCAAATCCTAGTAAAATAACCTCTTTGTGTGGGAAAAACTAGAAAACCTTGTCACCGTGAGTAGTCTCATCGGAAAACTCCGTCGCAGGAGGGGAAAACTTAGTCACAAAGGAATTCGGGTCATGGAAAAAATGAGTCACCGGATGGGAAAAATTTGCTCACCGGACGAGTTTCAATGGAAAATAATCTTAAAATAACCACTTTGTGCGGGAAAAGCTCGAGAACCTAATCACCTTGACCAGTCTCACGGGAAAACTCAGTCACACGAGGGGAAAACTTTGTACCAAAGGAATTAGTGTCACGGGAAAAATGAGTCACCGGATGGGAAAACCTTAGTCAATGGACTAGGTTCAATGGCAAAACCTAGTAAAATAACCTCTTTGTGTTGGAATAACTCGAAAACCTAGCCACTGTGAGTAGTCTCATGGGAAAACTCAGCCACAGGAGGGGGAAACTTAGTCACTAAGGAATGAGTGCCACGGGACTAATGAGTAAATTAATGGGAAAACCTTAGTCACCGAACGAGTTTCCACGGCAAATCCTAGTAAAATAACCTCTTTGTGTCGGAAAAACTAGAAAACCTTGTCACCGTGAGTGGTCTCATCGGAAAACTCTGTCGCAGGAGGGGAAAACTTAGTCACAAAGGAATTCGGGTCAAGGAAAAAATGAGTCACCGGATGGGAATATTTTGCTCACCAGACGAGTTTCAATGGAAAATACTCTTAAAATAACCACTTTGTGCGGGAAAAGCTCGAGAACCTAATCACCTTGACTAGTCTCACGGGAAAACTCAGTCACACGAGGGGAAAACTTAGTCACTAAGGAATTAGTGTCAATGGGAAAATGAGTCGGCGGATGGGAAAACCTTAGTCAATGGACTAGGTTCAATGGCAAAACCTAGTAAAATAACCTCTTTGTGTTGGAATAACTCGAAAACCTAGCCACTGTGAGTAGTCTCATGGGAAAACTCAGCCACAGGAGGGGGAAACTTAGTCACTAAGGAATTAGTGCCACGGGACTAATGAGTCAACTAATGGGAAAACCTTAGTCACCGAACGAGTTTCCACGGCAAATCCTAGTAAAATAACCTCTTTGTGTGGGAAAAACTAGAAAACCTTGTCACCGTGAGTAGTCTCACCGGAAAACTCCGTCGCAGGAGGGGAAAACTTAGTCACAAGGGAATTCGGGTCATGGAAAAAATGAGTCACCGGATGGGAAAATTTTGCTCACCGGACGAGTTTCAATGGAAAATACTCTAAAAATAACCACTTTGTGCGGGAAAACTCGAGAACCTAATCACCTTGACTAGTCTCACGGGAAAACTCAGTCACACGAGGGGAAAATTTTGTCACTAAGGAATTAGTGTCACGGGAAAAATGAGTCACCGGAAGGGAAAACCTTAGTCAATGGACTAGGTTCAATGCCAAAACCTAGTAAAATAACCTCTTTGTGGTGGAATAACTCGAAAACCTAGATACTATGAGTAGTCTCATGGGAAAACTCAGCCATAGGAGGGGGAAACTTTGTCACTAAGGAATTAGTGCCGTGGGACTAATGAGTCAACTAATGGGAAATCCTTAGTCACCGAACGAGTTTCCACGGCAAATCCTAGTAAAATAACCTCTTTGTGTGGGAAAAACTAGAAAACCTTGTCACCGTGAGTAGTCTCACCGGAAAACTCCGTCGCAGGAGGGGAAAACTTAGTCACAATGGAATTCGGGTCATGGAAAAAATGAGTCACCGGATGGGAAAATTTTGCTCACTGGACGAGTTTCAATGGAAAATAATCTTAAAATAACCAGTTTGTGCGGGAAAAGCTCGAGAACCTAATCACCTTGACTAGTCTCACGGGAAAACTCAGTCACACGAGGGGAAAACTTTATCCCTAAGGAAATAGTGTCACGGGAAAAATGAGTCACCGGATGGGAAAACCTTAGTCAATGGACTAGGTTCAATGGCAAAACCTAGTAAAATAACCTCTTTATGTAGGAATAACTCGAAAACCTAGCCACTGTGAGTAGTCTCATGGGAAAACTCCGCCACAGGAGGGGGAAACTTAGTCACTAAGGAATTAGTGCCATGGGACTAATGAGTCAACTAATGGGAAAACCTTAGTCACCGAACGAGTTTCCACGGCAAATCCTAGTAAAATAACCTCTTTGTGTCGGAAAAACTAGAAAACCTTGTCACCGTGAGTATTCTCATCGGAAAACTCTGTCGCAGGAGGGGAAAACTTAGTCACAAAGAAATTCGGGTCATGGAAAAAAGGAGTCACCGGATGGGAAAATTTTGCTCACCGGACGAGTTTCAATGAAAAATAATCTTAAAATAACCACTTTGTGCGGGAAAAGCTCGAGAACCTAATCACCTTGACTAGTCTCACGGGAAAACTCAGTCACACGAGGGAAAAACTTTGTCCCTAAGGAATTAGTGTCACGGGAAAAATGAGTCACCGGATGGGAAAACCTTAGTCAATGGACTAGGTTCAATGGCAAAACCTAGTAAAATAACCTCTTTGTGTTGGAATAACTCGAAAACCTAGCCACTGTGAGTAGTCTCATGGGAAAACTCAGCCACAGGAGGGGGAAACTTAGTCACTAAGGAATTAGTGCCATGGGACTAATGAGTCAACTAATGGGAAAACCTTAGCCACCGAACGAGTTTCCACTACAAATCCTAGTAAAATAACCTCTTTGTGTGGGAAAAACTAGAAAACCTTGTCACCGTGAGTAGTCTCATCGGAAAACTCCGTCGCAGGAGGGGAAAACTTAGTCACAAGGGAATTCGGGTCATGGAAAAAATGAGTCACCGGATGGGAAAATTTTGCTCACCGGACGAGTTTCATTGGAAAATAATCTTAAAATAACCACTTTGTGCGGGAAAAGCTCGAGAACCTAATCACCTTGACTAGTCTCACGGGAAAACACGGTCACACGAGGGGAAAACTTTGTCCCTAAGGAATTAGTGTCACGGGAAAAATGAGTCACCGGATGGGAAAACCTTAGTGAATGGACTAGGTTCAATGCCAAAACCTAGTAAAATAACCACTTTGTGTTGGAATAACTCAAAAACCTATATACTATGAGTAGTCTCATGGGAAAACTCAGCCATAGGAGGGGGAAACTTTGTCACTAAGGAATTAGTGCCATGGGACTAATGAGTCAACTAATGGGAAAAACTTAGTCACCGAACGAGTTTCCACGGAAAATCCTAGTAAAATAACTTCTTTGTGTGGGAAAAACTAGAAAACCTTGTCACCGTGAGTAGTCTCATCGGAAAACTCCATCGCAGGAGGGGAAAACTTAGTCACAAAGGAATTCGGGTCATGGAAAAAATGAGTCACCGGATGGGAAACTATTGCTCACCGGACGAGTTTCAATGGAAAATAATCTTAAAATAACCACTTTGTGCGGGAAAAGCTCGAGAACCTAATCACCTTGACTAGTCTCACGGGAAAACTCAGTCACACGAGGGGAAAACTTTGTCCCTAAGGAATTAGTGTCACGGGAAAAATGAGTCACCGCATGGGAAAACCTTAGTCAATGGACTAGGTTCAATGGCAAAACCTAGTAAAATAACCTCTTTGTGTTGGAATAACTCGAAAACCTAGCCACTGTGAGTAGTCTCATGGGAAAACTCAGCCACAGGAGGGGGAAACTTAGTCACTAAGGAATTAGTGCCATGGGACTAATGAGTCAATTAATGGGAAAACATTAGTCACCGAACGAGATTCCACGGCAAATCCTAGTAAAATAACCTCTTTGTGTGGGAAAAAATAGAAAACCTTGTCACCGTGAGTAGTCTCATCGGAAAACTCCGTCGCAGGAGGGGAAAACTTATTCACAAAGGAATTCGATTCATGGAAAAAATGAGTCACCGGATGGGAAAATTTTGCTCACCGGACGAGTTTCAATGAAAAATAATCTTAAAATAACCACTTTGTGCGGGAAAAGCTCGAGAACCTAATCACCTTGACTAGTCTCACGGGAAGACTCAGTGACACGAGGGAAAAACTTTGTCCCTAAGGAATTAGTGTCACGGGAAAAATGAGTCACCGGATGGGAAAACCTTAGTCAATGGACTAGGTTCAATGGCAAAACCTAGTAAAATAACCTCTTTGTGTTGGAATAACTCGAAAACCTAGCCACTGTGAGTAGTCTCATGGGAAAACTCAGCCACAGGAGGGGGAAACTTAGTCACTAAGGAATTAGTGCCATGGGACTAATGAGTCAACTAATGGGAAAACCTTAGTCACCGAACGAGTTTCCACGGCAAATCCTAGTAAAATAACCTCTTTGTGTGGGAAAAACTAGAAAACCTTGTCACCGTGAGTAGTCTCATCGGAAAACTCCGTCGCAGGAGGGGAAAACTTAGTCACAAAGGAATTCGGGTCACGGAAAAAATGAGTCACCGGATGGGAAAATTTTGCTCACCGGACGAGTTTCAATGAAAAATAATCTTAAAATAACCACTTTGTGCGGGAAAAGCTCGGGAACCTAATCACCTTGACTAGTCTCACGGGAAAACTCAGTCACACGAGGGAAAAACTTTGTCCCTAAGGAATTAGTGTCACGGGAAAAATGAGTCACCGGATGGGAAAACCTTAGTCAATGGACTAGGTTCAATGCCAAAACCTAGTAAAATAACCTCTTTGTGTTGGAATAACTCGAAAACTTAGCCACTGTGAGTAGTCTCATGGGAAAACTCAGCCACAGGAGGCGGAAACTTAGTCACTAAGGAATTAGTGCCATGGGACTAATGAGTCAACTAATGGGAAAACCTTAGTCACCGAACGAGTTTCCACGGCAAATCCTAGTAAAATAACCTCTTTGTTTCGGAAAAACTAGAAAACCTTGTCACCGTGAGTAGTCTCATCGGAAAACAATGTCGCAGGAGGGGAAAACTTAGTCACAAAGGAATTCGGGTCATGGAAAAAATGAGTCACCGGATGGGAAAATTTTGCTCACCAGACGAGTTTCAATGGAAAATACTCTCAAAATAACCACTTTGTGCGGGAAACGATCGAGAACCTAATCACCTTGACTAGTCTCACGGGAAAACTCAGTCACACGAGGGGAAAACTTAGTCACTAAGGAATTAGTGTCAATGGAAAAATGAGTCGGCGGATGGGAAAACCTTAGTCAATGGACTAGGTTCAATGGCAAAACCTAGTAAAATAACCTCTTTGTGTTGGAATAACTCGAAAACCTAGCCACTGTGAGTAGTCTCATGGGAAAACTCAGCCACAGGAGGGGGAAACTTAGTCCGTCACTAAGGAAATAGTGCCATGGGACTAATGAGTCAACTAATGGGAAAACCTTAGTCACCGAACGAGTTTCCACGGCAAATCCTAGTAAAATAACCTCTTTGTGTGGGAAAAACTAGAAAACCTTGTCACCGTGAGTAGTCTCATCGGAAAACTCTGTCGCAGGAGGGGAAAACTTAGTCACAAAGGAATTCGGGTCATGGAAAAAATGAGTCACCGGATGGGAAAATTTTGCTCACCGGACGAGTTTCAATGAAAAATAATCTTAAAATAACCACTTTGTGCGGGAAAAGCTCGAGAACCTAATCACCTTGACTAGTCTCACGGGAAGACTCAGTGACACGAGGGAAAAACTTTGTCCCTAAGGAATTAGTGTCACGGGAAAAATGAGTCACCGGATGGGAAAACCTTAGTCAATGGACTAGGTTCAATGGCAAAACCTAGTAAAATAACCTCTTTGTGTTGGAATAACTCGAAAACCTAGCCACTGTGAGTAGTCTCATGGGAAAACTCAGCCACAGGAGGGGGAAACTTAGTCACTAAGGAATTAGTGCCATGGGACTAATGAGTCAACTAATGGGAAAACCTTAGTCACCGAACGAGTTTCCACAGCAAATCCTAGTAAAATAACCTCTTTGTGTGGGAAAAACTAGAAAACCTTGTCACCGTGAGTAGTCTCATCGGAAAACTCCGTCGCAGGAGGGGAAAACTTAGTCACAAAGGAATTCGGGTCACGGAAAAAATGAGTCACCGGATGGGAAAATTTTGCTCACCGGACGAGTTTCAATGAAAAATCATCTTAAAATAACCACTTTGTGCGGGAAAAGCTCGAGAACCTAATCACCTTGACTAGTCTCACGGGAAAACTCAGTCACACGAGGGAAAAACTTTGTCCCTAAGGAATTAGTGTCACGGGAAAAATGAGTCACCGGATGGGAAAACCTTAGTCAATGGACTAGGTTCAATGCCAAAACCTAGTAAAATAACCTCTTTGTGTTGGAATAACTCGAAAACTTAGCCACTGTGAGTAGTCTCATGGGAAAACTCAGCCACAGGAGGCGGAAACTTAGTCACTAAGGAATTAGTGCCATGGGACTAATGAGTCAACTAATGGGAAAACCTTAGTCACCGAACGAGTTTCCACGGCAAATCCTAGTAAAATAACCTCTTTGTTTCGGAAAAACTAGAAAACCTTGTCACCGTGAGTAGTCTCATCGGAAAACAATGTCGCAGGAGGGGAAAACTTAGTCACAAAGGAATTCGGGTCATGGAAAAAATGAGTCACCGGATGGGAAAATTTTGCTCACCGGACGAGTTTCAATGGAAAATACTCTCAAAATAACCACTTTGTGCGGGAAACGATCGAGAACCTAATCACCTTGACTAGTCTCACGGGAAAACTCAGTCACAGGAGGGGAAAACTTAGTCACTAAGGAATTAGTGTCAATGGAAAAATGAGTCGGCGGATGGGAAAACCTTAGTCAATGGACTAGGTTCAATGGCAAAACCTAGTAAAATAACCTCTTTGTGTTGGAATAACTCGAAAACCTAGCCACTGTGAGTAGTCTCATGGGAAAACTCAGCCACAGGAGGGGGAAACTTAGTCCGTCACTAAGGAAATAGTGCCATGGGACTTATGAGTCAACTAATGGGAAAACCTTAGTCACCGAACGAGTTTCCACGGCAAATCCTAGTAAAATAACCTCTTTGTGTGGGAAAAACTAGAAAACCTTGTCACCGTGAGTAGTCTCATCGGAAAACTCTGTCGCAGGAGGGGAAAACTTAGTCACAAAGGAATTCGGGTCATGGAAATAATGAGTCACCGGATGGGAAAATTTTACTCACCGGACGAGTTTCATTGGAAAATACTCTAAAAATAACCACTTTGTGCGGGAAAAACTCGAGAACCTAATCACCTTGACTAGTCTCACGGGAAAACTCAGTCACACGAGGGGAAAACTTTGTCACTAAGGAATTAGTGTCACGGGAAAAATGAGTCACCGGATGGGAAAACCTTAGTCAATGGACTAGGTTCAATGGCAAAACCTAGTAAAATAACCTCTTTGTGTTGGAATAACTCGAAAACCTAGCCACTGTGAGTAGTCTCATGGGAAAACTCAGCCACAGGAGGGGGAAACTTAGTCACTAAGGAATTAGTGCCATGGGACTAATGAGTCAACTAATGGGTAAACCTTAGTCACCGAACGAGTTTCCACGGAAAATCCTAGGAAAATAACCTCTTTGTGTGGGAAAAACTAGAAAACCTTGTCACCGTGAGTAGTCTCACGGGAAAACTCAGTCACACGAGGGGAAAACTTTGTCACTAAGGAATTAGTGTCACGGGAAAAATGAGTCACCGGATGGAAAAACCTTAGTCAATGGACTAGGTTCAATGGCAAAACCTAGTAAAATAACCTCTTTGTGTTGGAATAACTCGAAAACCTAGCCACTGTGAGTAGTCTCATGGGAAAACTCAGCCACAGGAGGGGGAAACTTAGTCACTAAGGAATTAGTGCCATGGGACTAATGAGTCAACTAATGGGTAAACCTTAGTCACCGAACGAGTTTCCACGGCAAATCCTAGTAAAATAACCTCTTTGTGTGGGAAAAACTAGAAAACCTTGTCACCGTGAGTAGTCTCATCGGAAAACTCCGTCGCAGGAGGGGAAAACTTAGTCACAAAGGAATTCGGGTCATGGAAAAAATGAGTCACCGGATGGGAAAAATTTGATCAACGGACGAGTTTCAATGGAAAATAATCTTAAAATAACCACTTTGTGCGGGAAAAGCTCGAGAACCTAATCACCTTGACTAGTCTCACGGGAAAACTCAGTCACACGAGGGAAAAACTTTTTCCCTAAGGAATTAGTGTCACGGGAAAAATGAGTCACCGGATGGGAAAACCTTAGCCAATGGACTAGGTTCATTGGCAAAACCTAGTAAAATAACCTCTTTGTGTTGGAATAACTCGAAAACCTAGCCACTGTGAGTAGTCTCATGGGAAAACTCAGCCACAGGAGGGGGAAACTTAGTCACTATGGAATTAGTGCCATGGGAATAATGAGTCAACTAATGGGTAAACCTTAGTCACCGAACGAGTTTCCACGGCAAATCCTAGTAAAATAACCTCTTTGTGTGGGAAAAACTAGAAAACCTTGTCATCGTGAGTAGTCTCATCGGAAAACTCTGTCGCAGGTGGGGAAAAATTAGTCACAAAGGAATTCGGGTCATGGAAAAAATGAGTCACCGGATGGGAAAATTTTGCTCACCGGACGAGTTTCAATGGAAAATACTTTAAAAATAACCACTTTGTGCGGGAAAAACTCGAGAACCTAATCACCTTGACTAGTCTCACGGGAAAACTCAGTCACACGAGGGGAAAACTTTGTCACTAAGGAATTAGTGTCACGGGAAAAATGAGTCGCCGGATGGAAAAACCTTAGTCAATGGACAAGGTTCAATGGCAAAACCTAGTAATATAACCTCTTTGTGTTGGAATAACTCGAAAACCTAGCCACTGTGAGTAGTCTCATGGGAAAACTCAGCCACAGGAGGGGGAAACTTAGTCACTAAGGAATTAGTGCCATGGGACTAATGAGTCAACTAATGGGTAAGCCTTAGTCACCGAACGAGTTTCCACGGCAAATCCTAGTAAAATAACCTCTTTGTGTGGGAAAAACTAGAAAACCTTGTCACCGTGAGTAGTCTCATCGGAAAACTCCGTCGCAGGAGGGGAACACTTAGTCACAAAGGAATTCGGGTCATGGAAAAAATGAGTCACCGGATGGGAAAAATTTGCTCACCGGACGAGTTTCAATGGAAAATACTCTAAAAATAACCACTTTGTGCGGGAAAAACTCGAGAACCTAATCACCTTGACTAGTCTAACGGGAAAACTCAGTCACACGAGGGGAAAACTTTGTCACTAAGGAATTAGTGTCACGGGAAAAATGAGTCACCAGATGGAAAAACCTTAGTCAATGGACTAGGTTCAATGGCAAAACCTAGTAAAATAACCTCTTTGTGTTGGAATAACTCGAAAACCTAGCCACTGTGAGTAGTCTCATGGGAAAACTCAGCCACAGGAGGGGAAACTTAGTCACTAAGGAATTAGTGCCATGGGACTAATGAGTCAACTAATGGGTAAACCTTAGTCACCGAACGAGTTTCCACGGCAAATCCTAGTAAAATAACCTCTTTGTGTGGGAAAAACTAGAAAACCTTGTCACCGTGAGTAGTCTCATCAGAAAACTCCGTCGCAGGAGGGGAAAACTTAGTCACAAAGGAATTCGGGTCATGGAAAAAATGAGTCACCGGATGGGAAAAATTTGCTCACCGGACGAGTTTGAATGGAAAATACTCTAAAAATAACCACTTTGTGCGGGAAAAACTCGAGAACCTAATCACCTTGACTAGTCTCACGGGAAAACTCAGTCACACGAGGGGAAAACTTTGTCACTAAGGAATTAGTGTCACGGGAAAAATGAGTCATCGGATGGAAAAACCTTAGTCAATGGACTAGGTTCAATGGCAAAACCTAGTAAAATAACCTCTTTGTGTTGGAATAACTCGAAAACCTAGCCATTGTGAGTAGTCTCATGGGAAAACTCAGCCACAGGAGGGGGAAACTTAGTCACTAAGGAATTAGTGCCATGGGACTAATGAGTCAACTAATGGGTAAACCTTAGTCACCGAACGAGTTTCCAAGGCAAATCCTAGTAAAATAACCTCTTTGTGGGGGAAAAACTAGAAAACCTTCTCACCGTGAGTAGTCTCATCGGAAAACTCAGTCGCAGGAGGGGAAAACTTAGTCACAAAGGAATTCGGGTCATGGAAAAAATGAGTCACTGGATGGGAAAATTTTGCTCACCGGACGAGTTTCAATGGAAAATACTTTAAAAATAACCACTTTGTGCGGGAAAAACTCGAGAACCTAATCTCCTTGACTAATTTCACGGGCAAACTCAGTCACACGAGGGGAAAACTTTGTCACTAAGGAATTAGTGTCACGGGAAAAATGAGTCACCGGATGGAAACACCTTAGTCAATGGACTAGGTTCAATGGCAAAACCTAGTAAAATAACCTCTTTGTGTTGGAATAACTCGAAAACCTAGCCACTGTGAGTAGTCTCATGGGAAAACTCAGCCACAGGAGGGGGAAACTTAGACACTAAGGAATTAGTGCCATGGGACTAATGAGTCAACTAATGGGTAAACCTTAGTCACCGAATGAGTTTCCACGGCAAATCCTAGTAAAATAACCTCTTTGTGTGGGAAAAACTAGAAAACCTTGTCAACGTGAGTAGTCTCATCGGAAAACTCCGTCGCAGGAGGGGAAAACTTAGTCACAAAGGAATTCGGGTCATGGAATAAATGAGTCACCGGATGGTAAACTTTTGCTCACCGGACGAGTTTCAATGGAAAATACTCTAAAAATAACCACTTTGTGCGGGAAAAACTCGAGAACCTAATCACCTTGACTAGTCTCACGGGAAAACTCAGTCACACGAGGGGAAAACTTTGTCACTAAGGAATTAGTGTCACGGGAAAAATGAGTCACCGGATGGAAAAACCTTAGTCAATGGACTAGGTTCAATGGCAAAACCTAGTAAAATAACCTCTTTGTGTTGGAAAAACTCGAAAACCTAGCCACTGTGAGTAGTCTCATGGGAAAACTCAGCCACAGGAGGGGAAACTTAGTCACTAAGGAATTAGTGCCATGGGACTAATGAGTCAACTAATGGGTAAACCTTAGTCACCGAACGAGTTTCCACGGCAAATCCTAGTAAAATAACCTCTTTGTGTGGGAAAAACTAGAAAACCTTGTCACCGTGAGTAGTCTCATCGGAAAACTCCGTCGCAGGAGGGGAAAACTTAGTCACAAAGGAATTCGGGTCATGGAAAAAATGAGTCACCGGATGGGAAAAATTTGCTCACCGGACGAGTTTCAATGGAAAATACTCTAAAAATAACCACTTTGTGCGGGAAAAACTCGAGAACCTAATCACCTTGACTAGTCTCACGGGAAAACTCAGTCACACGAGGGGAAAACTTTGTCACTAAGGAATTAGTGTCACGGGAAAAATGAGTCATCGGATGGAAAAACCTTAGTCAATGGACTAGGTTCAATGGCAAAACCTAGTAAAATAACCTCTTTCTGTTGGAATAACTCGAAAACCTAGCCATTGTGAGTAGTCTCATGGGAAAACTCAGCCACAGGAGGGGGAAACTTAGTCACTAAGGAATTAGTGTCACGGGAAAAATGAGTCACCGGATGGAAACACCTTAGTCAATGGACTAGGTTCAATGGCAAAACCTAGTAAAATAACCTCTTTGTGTTGGAATAACTCGAAAACCTAGCCACTGTGAGTAGTCTCATGGGAAAACTCAGCCACAGGAGGGGGAAACTTAAACACTAAGGAATTAGTGCCATGGGACTAATGAGTCAACTAATGGGTAAACCT
This sequence comes from Acmispon strigosus, assembly GCA_030819835.1. Lineage (NCBI taxonomy): Eukaryota > Viridiplantae > Streptophyta > Magnoliopsida > Fabales > Fabaceae > Acmispon > Acmispon strigosus. Next base: position 16,855,576 of record JAUAMA010000004.1, on the reverse strand, counting down.
TAGTCACCGAACGAGTTTCCACGACAAATCCTAGTAAAATAACCTTTGTGTGGGGAAAACTAGAAAACCTTGTCACCGTGAGTAGTCTCATCGGAAAACTCCGTCGCAGGAGAGGAAAACTTAGTCACAAAGGAATTCGGGTCATGGAAAAAATGAGTCACCGGATGGGAAATTTTTGCTCACCGGACGAGTTTCAATGGAAAATAATCTTAAAATAACCACTTTGTGCGGGAAAAACTCGAGAACCTAATCACCTTGACTAGTCTCACGGCAAAACTCAGTCACACGAGGGGAAAACTTTGTCACTAAGGAATTAGTGTCACGGGAAAAGTGAGTCACCGGATGGGAAAACCTTAGTCAATGGACTAGGTTCAATGCCAAAACCTAGTAAAATAACCTCTTTGTGTTGGAATAACTGGAAAACCTAGATACTATGAGAAGTCTCATGGGAAAACTCAGCCACAGGAGGGGGAAACTTAGTCACTAAGGAATTGGTGCCATGGGACTAATGAGTCAACTAATGGGAAAACCTTAGTCACCGAACGAGTTTCCACGGCAAATCCTAGTAAAATAACCTCTTTGTGTCGGAAAAACTAGAAAACCTTGTCACCGTGAGTAGTCTCTTCGGAAAACTCCGTCGCAGGAGGGGAAAAATTAGCCACAAAGGAATTCGGGTCATGGAAAAAATGAGTCACTGGATGGGAAAATTTTGCTCACCGGACGAGTTTCAATGGAAAATAATCTTAAAATAACCACTTTGTGCGGGAAAAGCTCGAGAACCTAATCCCCTTGACTAGTCTCACGGGAAAACTGAGTCAGACGAGGGGAAAACTTTGTCCTTAAGGAATTAGTGTCACGGGAAAAATGAGTCACCAGATGGGAAAACCTTAGTCAATGGACTAGGTTCAATGGCAAAACCTAGTAAAATAACCTCTTTGTGTTGGAATAACTCGAAAACCTAGCCACTGTGAGTAGTCTCATGGGAAAACTCCCCCACCGGAGGGGGAAACTTAGTCACTATGGAATTAGTGCCATGGGACTAATGAGTCAACTAATGGGTAAACCTTAGTCACCGAACGAGTTTCCACGGCAAATCCTAGTAAAATAACCTCTTTGTGTGGGAAAAACTAGAAAACCTTGTCACCGTGAGTAGGCTCATCGGAAAACTCCGTCGCAGGAGGGGAAAACTTAGTCACAAAGGAATTCGGGTCATGGAAAAAATGAGTCACCGGATGGGAAAAATTTGCTCACAGGACGAGTTTCAATGGAAAATACTCTAAAAATAACCACTTTGTGCGGGAAAAACTCGAGAACCTAATCAACTTGACTAGTCTCACGGGAAAACTCAGTCACACGAGGGGAAAACTTTGTCACTAAGGAATTAGTGTCACGGGGAAAATGAGTCACCGGATGGAAAAACCTTAGTCAATGGACTAGGTTCAATGGCAAAACCTAGTAAAATAACCTCTTTGTGTTGGAATAACTCGAAAACCTAGCCACTGTGAGTAGTCTCATGGGAAAACTCAGCCACAGGAGGGGAAACTTAGTCACTAAGGAATTAGTTCCATGGGACTAATGAGTCAACTAATGGGTAAACGTTAGTCACCGAACGAGTTTCCACGGCAAATCCTCGTAAAATAACTTCTTTGTGTGGGAAAAACTAGAAAACCTTGTCACCGTGAGTAGTCTCATCGGAAAACTCCGTCGCAGGAGGGGAAAACTTAGTCACAAAGGAATTCGGGTCATGGAAAAAATGAGTCACCGGATGGGAAAAATTTGCTCACCGGACGAGTTTCAATGGAAAATAATCTTAAAATAACCACTTTGTGCGGGAAAAGCTCGAGAACCTAATCCCCTTGACTAGTCTCACGGGAAAACTGAGTCACACGAGGGGAAAACTTTGTCCTTAAGGAATTAGTGTCACGGGAAAAATGAGTCACCGGATGGGAAAACCTTAGTCAATGGACTAGGTTCAATGGCAAAACCTAGTAAAATAACCTCTTTGTGTTGGAATAACTCGAAAACCTAGCCACTGTGAGTAGTCTCATGGGAAAACTCACCCACAGGAGGGGGAAACTTAGTCACTATGGAATTAGTGCCATGGGACTAATGAGTCAACTAATGGGTAAACCTTAGTCACCGAACGAGTTTCCACGGCAAATCCTAGTAAAATAACCTCTTTGTGTGGGAAAAACTAGAAAACCTTGTCACCGTGAGTAGGCTCATCGGAAAACTCCGTCGCAGGAGGGGAAAACTTAGTCACAAAGGAATTCGGGTCATGGAAAAAATGAGTCACCGGATGGGAAAAATTTGCTCACCGGACGAGTTTCAATGGAAAATACTCTAAAAATAACCACTTTGTGCGGGAAAAACTCGAGAACCTAATCAACTTGACTAGTCTCACGGGAAAACTCAGTCACACGAGGGGAAAACTTTGTCACTAAGGAATTAGTGTCACGGGAAAAATGAGTCCCCGGATGGAAAAACCTTAGTCAATGGACTAGGTTCAATGGCAAAACCTAGTAAAATAACCTCTTTGTGTTGGAATAACTCGAAAACCTAGCCACTGTGAGTAGTCTCATGGGAAAACTCAGCCACAGGAGGGGAAACTTAGTCACTAAGGAATTAGTTCCATGGGACTAATGAGTCAACTAATGGGTAAACGTTAGTCACCGAACGAGTTTCCACGGCAAATCCTCGTAAAATAACCTCTTTGTGTGGGAAAAACTAGAAAACCTTGTCACCGTGAGTAGTCTCATCGGAAAACTCCGTCGCAGGAGGGGAAAACTTAGTCACAAAGGAATTCGGGTCATGGAAAAAATGAGTCACCGGATGGGAAAAATTTGCTCACCGGACGAGTTTCAAAGGAAAATACTCTAAAAATAACCACTTTGTGCTGGAAAAACTCGAGAACCTAATCACCATAACTAGTCTCACGGGAAAACTCAGTCACACGAGGGGAAAACTTTGTCACTAAGGAATTAGTGTCATGGGAAAAATGAGTCACCGAATGGGAAAACCTTATCCAATGGACTAGGTTCAATGGCAAAACCTAGTAAAATAACCTATTTGTGTTGGAATAACTCGAAAACTTAGCCACTGTGAGTAGTCTCATGCGAAAACTCAGCCACAGTAGGGGGAAACTTAGTCACTAAGGAATTAGTGCCATGGGACTAATGAGTCAACTAATGGAAAACCATAGTCACCGAACGAGTTTCCACGGCACATCCTAGTAAAATAACCTCTTTGTGTGCGAAAAACTAGAAAACCTTGTCACCGTGAGTAGTCTCATCGGAAATTTCAGTCGCTGGAGGGGAAAACTTAGTCACAAATGAATTCGTGTCATGGAAAAAATGAGTCACCGGATGGCAAAATTTTACTCACCGGACTAGTTACAATGGAAAATACTTGTAAAATAACCTCTTTGTGTGGGAAGAACTCGAGAACCTCATCACCTTGACTAGTCTCACAGGAAAACTCAGTCACACGAGGGGAAAACTTAGTCACTAAGGAATTAGTGTCATGGGAAAAATGAGTCACCGGATGGGAAAACCTTAGTCAATGGACTAGTTTCATTGGCAAAACCTAGTTAAATAACCTCTTTGTGATGGAATAACTCGAAAACCTAGCCACTGTGAGTAGTCTCATGGGAAAACTCAGCCACACGAGGGGGAAACTTAGTCACTAAGGAATTAGTGCCATGGGACTAATGAGTCAACTAATGGGAAAACCTTAGTCACCGAACGAGTTTCCATGCCAAATCCTAGTAAAATAACCTCCTTGTGTGGGAAAAACTAGAAAACCTTGTCACCGTGAGTAGTCTCATCGGAAAACTCAGTCGCAGGAGGGGAAAACTTAGTCACAAAGGAATTCGTGTCATGGAAAAAATGAGTCACCGGATGGGAAAACTTAATTACCGGACGAGTTTCGATGGAAAATACTTGTAAAATAACCTCTTTGTGTAGGAAAAACTCGAGAACCTCATCACCTTGACTAGTCTCAGGGGAAAACTCAGTCACACGAGGGGAAAACTTAGTCACTAAGGAATTAGTGTCATGGGAAAAATGAGTGACCGGATGGGAAAACCTTAGTCAATGGACTATTTTCAATGGCTAAACCTAGTAAAATAACCTCTTTGTGATGGAATAACTCGAAAACCTAGCCAGTGTGAGTGTCTCATGGGAAAACTCAGCCACAGGACGGGGAAACTTAGTCACTGAGGAATTAGTGCCATGGGACTAATGAGTCAACTAATGGGAAAACCTTAGTCACCGAACGAGTTTCCATGGCAAATCCTAGTAAAATAACCTCTTTGTGTGGGAAAAACTAGAAAACCTTGTCACCGTGAGTAGTCTCATGGGAAAACTCAGCCGCGGGAGTGGAAAACTTAGTCACAATGGAATTCGTGTCATGGAAAAAATGAGTCACCGGATGGGAAACTTTTACTCACCAGACGAGATTCAATGGAAAATACTTGTAAAATAACCTCTTTGTGTGGGAAGAACTCGAGAACCTCATCACCTGGACAAGTCTCACCGGAAAACTCAATCACACGAGGGGAAAACTTAGTCTTTAAGGAATTAGTGTCATGGGAAAAATGAGTCACCGGATGGGAAAACCTTAGCCTATGGACTAGTTTCAATAGCAAAACCTAGTAAAATAACCTCTTTGTGTTGGAATAACTCGAAAGCCTAGCCACTGTGAGTAGTGTCACGGCAAAACTCAGGCACAGGAGGGGGAAACTTAGTCATTAAGGAATTAGTTCCATGAGACTAATGAGTCAACTAATGGGAAAACCTTAGTCACCGAACGAGTTTCCATGGCAAATCCTAGTAAAATAACCTCTTTGTGTTGGAATAACTCGAAAACCTAGCCACTGTGAGTAGTCTCATGGGAGAACTCAGCCACACGAGGGGGAAACTTAGTCACTAAGGAATTAGTGCCATGGGACTAATGAGTCAACTAATGGGAAAACCTTAGTCACCGAACGAGTTTCCATGGCAAATCCAAGTAAAATAACCTCTTTGTGTGGGAAAAACTAGAAAACCTTGTCACCGTGAGTAGTCTGATCGGAAAACTCAGTCGCAGGAGGGGAAAACTTAGTCACAAAGGAATTCGTGTCATGGAAAAAATTAGTCACCGAATGGGAAAATTTTACTCACCGGACGAGTTTCAATGGAAAATACTTTTAAAATAACCTGTTTGTGTGGGAAGAACCCGAGAACCTCATCACCTGGACTAGTCTCACGAGAAAACTCAATCACACGAGGGGAAAACTTAGTCACTAAGGAATTAGTGTCATGGGAAAAACGAGTCACCAGATGGGAAAACCTTAGTCAATGGACTAGTTTCAATGGCAAAACCTAGTCAAATAACCTCTTTGTGTTGTTATAACTCGAAAACCTAGCCACTGTGAGTAGTCTCATGGGAAAACTCAGCCATAGGAAGGGGAAACTTAGTCACTAATGAATTAGTGCCATGGGACTAATGAGTCAACTAATGGGAAAACCTTAGTCACCGAACGAGTTTCCATGGCAAATCCAAGTAAAATAACCTCTTTGTGTGGGAAAAACTAGAAAACCTTGTCACCGTGAGTAGTCTCATCGGAAAACTCAGTCGCAGGAGGGGAACACTTAGTCACAAAGGAATTCGTGTCATGGAAAAAATGAGTCACCGGATGGGAAACTTTTACTCACCAGACGAGTTTCAATGGAAAATACATGTAAAATAACCTCTTTGTGTGGTAAAAACTCGAGAACCTCATCACCTTGACTAGTCTCACGAGAAAACTCAGTCACATGAGGGGAAAACTTAGTCACTAAGGAAATAGTGTCATGGGAAAAATGAGTCACCGGATGGGAAAATTTTACTCACCGGACGAGTTTTAATGGAAAATACTTGTAAAATAACCTCTTTGTGTGGGAAGAACTCGAGAACCTCATCACCTGGACAAGTCTCACAGGAAAACTCAGACACACGAGAGGAAAACTTAGTCAATAAGGAATTAGTGTCATGCGAAAAATGAGTCACCGGATGGGAAAACCTTAGTCTATGGACTAGTTTCAATGGCAAAACCTAGTAAAATTACCTCTTTGTGTTGGAATAACTCGAAAGCCTAGCCACTGTGAGTAGTGTCACGGCAAAACTCAGGCACAGGAGGGGGAAACTTAGTCACTAAGGAATTAGTGCCATGGGACTAATGAGTCAACTAATGGGAAAACCTTAGTTACCGAACGAGTTTCCATGGCAAGTCCTAGTAAAATAACCTCATTGTGTGGGAAAAACTAGAAAACCTTGTCACCGTGAGTAGTCTCATCGGAAAGCTCAGTCGCAGGAGGGGAAACTTAGTCACTAAGGAATTAGTGCCATGGGACTAATGAGTCAACTAATGGGAAAACCTTAGTCACCGAACGAGTTTCCACAGCAAATCCTAGTAAAATAACCTCTTTGTGTGGGAAAAACTAGAAAACCTTTTCTCCGTGAGTAGTCTCATCGGAAAACTAAGTCGCAGGAGGGGAAAACTTAGTCACAAAGGAATTTGTGTCATGGAAAAAATGAGTCACCGGATGGGAAAATTTTACTCACCGGACGAGTTTCAATGGAAAATACTTGTAAATAACCTCTTAGTGTGGGAAAAACTCGAGAACCTCATCACCTTGTCTAGTCTCACGGGAAAACACAGTCACATGAGGGGAAAACTTAGTCACTAAAGAATTAGTGTCATGGGAAAAATGAGTCACCGGATGGGAAATCCTTAGTCACCGAACGAGTTTCCACAGCAAATCCTAGTAAAATAACCTCTTAGTATCGGAAAAACTAGAAAACCTTGTCACCGTTAGTAGTCTAATCGGAAAACTCAGTCGCAGGAGGGGAAAACTTAGTCACAAAGGAATTAGTGCCATGGGACAAATGAGTCAACTAATGGGAAAACCTTAGTCACCGAACGAGTTTCCATGGAAAATCCTAGTAAAATAACCTCCTTGTGTGGGAAAAACTAGAAAACCTTGTTACCGTGAGTAATCTCATCGGAAAACTCAGTCGCAGGAGGGGAAAACTCAGTTACAAAGGAATTCGTGTCATGGAAAAAATTAGTCACCGAATGGGAAAATTTTACTCACCGGACGAGTTTCAATGGAAAATACTTTTAAAATAACCTGTTTGTGTGGGAAGAACCCGAGAACCTCATCACCTGGACTAGTCTCACGAGAAAACTCAATCACACGAGGGGAAAACTTAGTCACTAAGGAATTAGTGTCATGGGAAAAACGAGTCACCGGATGGGAAAACCTTAGTCAATGGACTAGTTTCAATAGCAAAACCTAGTAAAATAACCTCTTTGTGTTGAAATAACTCGAAAACCTAGCCACTGTGAGTAGTCTCATGGGAAAACTGAGCCCCAGGAGGGGGAAACTTAGTCAATAAGGAATTAGTGCCATGGGACAAATGAGTCAACTAATGGGAAAACCTTAGTCACCGAACGAGTTTCCATGGAAAATCCTAGTAAAATAACCTCATTGTGTGGGAAAAACTAGAAAACCTTGTTACCGTGAGTAATCTCATCGGAAAACTCAGTCGCAGGAGGGGAAAACTCAGTCACAAAGGAATTCGTGTCATGGAAAAAATGAGTCACCGGATGGGAAAATTTAACTCACCGGACGAGTTTTAATGGAAAATACTTGTAAACTAACCTCTTTGTGCGGGAAAGACTCGAGAACCTCATCACCTTGACTAGTCTCACGTGGAAACTCAGTCACACGAGGGGAAAGATTAGTCACGAAGGAATTAGTGTCATAGGAAAAATGGGCACTGGATGGGAAAACATTAGTTAATGGACTAGTTTCAATGGCAAAACCTAGAAAAATAACCTCTTTGTGTTGGAATAACTCGAAAACCTAGCCACTGTGAGTAGTCTCATGGGAAAACTCAGCCACAGGAGGGGGAAACTTAGTCACTAAGGAATTAGTGTCATGGGAAAAATGAGTCACCGGATGGGAAAACCTTAGTCAATGGACTAGTTTCAATAGCAAAACCTAGTAAAATAACCTCTTTGTGTTGAAATAACTCGAAAACCTAGCCACTGTGAGTAGTCTCATGGGAAAACTGAGCCCCAGGAGGGGGAAACTTAGTCAATAAGGAATTAGTGCCATGGGACAAATGAGTCAACTAATGGGAAAACCTTAGTCACCGAACGAGTTTCCATGGAAAATCCTAGTAAAATAACCTCCTTGTGTGGGAAAAACTAGAAAACCTTGTTACCGTGAGTAATCTCATCGGAAAACTCAGTCGCAGGAGGGGAAAACTCAGTCACAAAGGAATTCGTGTCATGGAAAAAATGAGTCACCGGATGGGAAAATTTAACTCACCGGACGAGTTTTAATGGAAAATACTTGTAAACTAACCTCTTTGTGCGGGAAAGACTCGAGAACCTCATCACCTTGACTAGTCTCACGTGGAAACTCAGTCACACGAGGGGAAAGATTAGTCACGAAGGAATTAGTGTCATAGGAAAAATGGGCACTGGATGGGAAAACATTAGTTAATGGACTAGTTTCAATGGCAAAACCTAGAAAAATAACCTCTTTGTGTTGGAATAACTCGAAAACCTAGCCACTGTGAGTAATCTCATCGGAAAACTCAGTCGCAGGAGGGGGAAACTTAGTCACTAAGGAATTAGTGCCATGGGACTAATGAGTCAACTAATGGGAAAAACTTAGTCTCCAAACGAGTTTCCATGGCAAATCCTAGTAAAATAACCTCTTTGTTTGGGAAAAACTAGATATCCTAGTCACTGTGAGTAGTCTCATCGGAAAACTCAGTCGCAGGAGGGGAAAACTTAGTCACTAAGGAATTAGTGCCATGGGACTAATGAGTCAACTAATGGGAAAACCTAAGTCACCGAACGAGTTTCCATGGCAAATCCTAGTAAAATAACCTCCTTGTGTGGGAAAATCTAGAAAACCTTGTTACCGTGAGTAATCTCATCGGAAAACTCAGTCGCAGGAGGGGAAAACTTAGTCACAAAGGACTTCGTGTCATGGAAAAAATGAGTCACCGGATGGGAAAATTTTACTCACCGGACGAGTTTTAATGGAAAATACTTGTAAACTAACCTCTTTGTGCGGGAAAGAGTCGAGAACCTCATCACCTTGACTAGTCTCACGGGAAAACTCAGTCACACGAGGGGAAAGATTAGTCACTAAGGAATTAGTGTCATGGGAAAAATGAGCACTGGATGGGAAAACATTATTTAATGGACTAGTTTCAATGGAAAAACCTAGTAAAATATCCTCTTTGTGTTGGAATAACTCGAAAACCTAGCCAATGTGAGTAGTCTCACGGGAAAACTCAGCCACAGGAGGGGGAAACTTAGTCACTAAGGAATTAGTGTCATGGGAAAAATGAGTCACCGGATGGGAAACTTTTAGTCAATGGACTAGTTTCAATGGAAAAACCTAGTAAAATAACCTCTCTGTGTTGAAATAACTCGAAAACCTAGCCACTGTGAGTAGTCTCATGGGAAAACTCAGCCCCAGGAGGGGGAAACTTAGTCACTAAGGAATTAGTGCCATGGGACTAATGAGTCAACTAATGGGAAAACCTTAGTCACCGAACGAGTTTCCATGGCAAATCCTAGTAAAATAACCTCTTTGTGAGGGAAAAACTAGAAAACCTTGTCACCGTGAGTAGTCTCATCGGAAAACTCAGCCGCGGGAGGGGAAAACTTATTCACAAAGGGATTCGTGTCATGGAAAAAATGAGTCACCGGATGGGAAATTTTTACTCACCGGACGAGTTTCAATGGAAAATACTTGCAAAATATCCTCTTTGTGTGGGAAGAACACGAGAACCTCATCACCTTGACTAGTCTCACGGGAAAACTCAGTCACACGAGCGGAAAACTTAGTCACTAAGGAATTAGTGTCACGGGAAAAATGAGTCATCGGATGGGAAAATCTTAGTCAATGGACTAGGTTCAATGGCAAAACCTAGTAAAATAACCTCTTTGTGTTGGAATAACTCGAAAACCTAGCCACTGTAAGTAGTCTCATGGGAAAACTCAACCACAGGAGGAGGAAACTTAGTCAGTCACTAAGGAATTAGTGCCATGGGACTAATGACTCAACTAATGGGAAAACCTTAGTCACTGAACGAGTTTCCATGGCAAATCCTAGTAAAATAACCTCTGTGTGTGGGAAAAACTAGAAAACCTTGTCACCGTGAGTAGTCTCATCGCAAAACCTAACCGCAGGGGGGGGGGGGAAACTTAGTCACAAAGGAATTCGTGTCATGGAAAAAATGAGTCACCGGAAGGGAAAATTTTACTCACCGGACGATTTTCAATGGAAAATACTTGTAAAATAACCTCTTTGCGTGGGAAAAACTCGAGAACCTCATCACCTTGACTAGTCTCACAGGAAAACTCAATCACTCGACGGGAAAACTTAGTCACTAAGGAATTAGTGTCATGGGAAAATTGAGTCACCGAATGGGAAAACCGTAGTGAATGGACTAGTTTCATTGGCAAAACCTCGCAAAGTAACCTCTTTGTGTTGGAATAACTCGAAAACCTAGCACCTGTGAGTAGTCTCATGGGAAAACTCATCCCCAGGAGGGGGAAACTTAGTCACTAAGGAATTAGTGCCATGGGACTAATGGGCAAACCTTAGTTACCGAACGAGTTTCCATGGCAAATCCTAGTAAAATAACCTCTTTGTGTGGGAAAAACTAGAAAACCTTGTCACCGTGAGTAGTCTCATCGGAAAACTCAGCCGCAGGGGGGGAAAACATAGTCACAAAGGAATTCGTGTCATGGAAAAAATGAGTCACCGGATGGGAAAATTTTACTCACCGGACGAGTTTCAATGGAAAATACTTGTAAAATAACCTCTTTGCGTGGGAAAAACTCGAGAACCTCATCACCATGACTAGTCTCACGGGAAAACTCAGTCACACGAGGGGAAAACTTAGTCACTAAGGAAATAGTGTCATGGGAAAATTGAGTCACCGAATGGGGAAACCTTAGTCAATGGACAAGTTTCAATGGCAAAACCTAGTAAAGTAACCACTTTGAGTTGGAATAACTCAAAAACCTAGCCACTGTGAGTAGTCTCATGGGAAAACTCAGCCACAGGAGGGGGAAACTTAGTCACTAAGGAATTAGTGTCATGGGACTAATGAGTCAACTAATGGGAAAACCTTAGTCACCGAACGAGTTTCCATGGCAAATCCTAGTAAAATAACCTCTTTGTCTGGGAAAAACTAGAACCTTGTCACCGTGAGTAATCTCATCGGAAAACTCAACCGCAGGAGGGGAAAACTTAGTCACCAAGGAATTCGTGTCATGGAAAAAATCAGTCACCGGATGGGAAAACCTTAGTCGATGGACTAGTTTCAATGGCAAAACCTAGTAAAGTAACCTCTTTGTGTTGGAATAACTCGAAAACCTAGCCACAGTGAGTCGTCTCATGGGAAAACTCAGCCACTGGAGGGGGAAACATAGTCACTAAGGAATTGGTGCCATGGGACTAATGAGTCAACTAATGGGAAAACCTTAGTCACCGAACGAGTTTCCATGGCAAATCCTAGTAAAATAATCTCTTTGTCTTGGAAAAAGTAGAACCTTGTCACCGTGAGTAGTCTCATCGGAAAACTCAGCCGCAGGAGGGGGAAACTAAGTTACAAAGGAATTCGTGTCATGGAAAAAATGAGTCACTGGATGGGAATATTTTACTCACTGGACGAGTTTCAAAGGAAAATACTTGAAAAATAACCTCTTTGTGTGGGAAAAACTCGAGAACGTCATCACCTTGACTAGTCTCACGGGAAAACTCAGTCACAGGAGGGGAAAACTTAGTCACTAAGGAATTAGTTTTATGGGAAAAATGAGTCACCGGATGGGAAAACCTTAGTCAATGGACTAGTTTAAATGGAAAAACCTAGTAAAATAACCTCTTTGTGTTGGAATAACTCGAAAACCTAGCCACTGTGAGTAGTCTCATGCGAAAACTCAGCCACAGGAGGGGCTCACTTAGTCACTAAGGAATTAGTGCCATGGGACTAATTAGTCAACTAATGGGAAAAACTTAGTCCCCGAACGAGTTTCCATGGAAAATCCCAGTAAAATAACCTCTTTATGTGGGAAAAACTGGAAAACCTAGTCACCGTGAGTAGTCTAATCGGAAAACTCAGGTGCAGGAGTGGAAAACTTAGTCACAAAGGAATTCGTGTCATGGAAAGAATGAGTCACCGGATGGGAAAATTTTACTCACCGGACGAGTTTCAATGGAAAATACTTGTAAAATAACCTCTTTGTGTGGGAAAAACTCGAGAACTCATCACCTTGACTAGTCTCACGGGAAAACTCAGTCACGCGAGGGAAAAACTTAGTCAATAAGGAATTAGTGTCATTGGAAAAATGAGTCATCGGATGGGAAAACCTTAGTCAATGGACTAGTTTAAATGGCAAAACCTAGTAAAATAACCTCTTTCAGTTGGAATAACTCGAAAACCTATCCACTGTGACTAGTCTCATGGGAAAACTCAGCCACAGGAGGGGCAAACCTAGTCACTAAGGAATTAGTGCCATGGAACTAATGAGTCAACTAATGGGAAAACCTTAGTCACCGAACGAGTTTCCATGGCTAATCCTAGTAAAATAACCTCTTTGTCTGGGAAAAACTAGAAACCTTGTCACCGTGAGTAGTCTCATCGGAAAACTCAGCCGCAGGAGGGGAAAACTTAGTCACAAAGGAATTCGTGTCATGGAAAAAATGAGTCACCGGATGGGAAAATTTAACTCACCGGACGAGTTGCAATGGAAAATAAATGTAAAATAACCTCTTTGTGTAAGAAAAACTCGAGAACCTCGTCACCTTGACTAGTCTAACGAGAAAACTCAGTCACGCTAGGGGAAAACTTAGTCACTAAGGAATTAGTGTCATGGGCAAAATGAGTCACCGGATGGGAAAACCTAAGTCAATGGACTAGTTTAAATGGCAAAACCTTGTAAAATAACCTGTTTGTGTTGGAATAACTCGAAAACCTAGGCCGTGTGAGGAGTCTCATGGGAAAACTCAGCCACAGGAGGGGGAAACTTAGTCACTAAGGAATTAGTGCCATGGGACTAATGAGTCAACTAATGGGAAAACCTTAGTCCCCGAACAAGTTTCCATGGCAAATCCTAGTAAAATAACCTCTTTGTCTGGGAAAAACTAGAAAACCTAGTCACCGTGAGTAGTCTAAACGGAAAACTCAGGTGCAGGAGTGGAAAACTTAGTCACAAAGGAATTAGTGTCATAGGAAAAATGAGTCACCGGATGGGAAAATTTTACTCATAGGACGAGTTTCAATGGAAAATACTTGTAAAATAACCTCTTTGTGTGGGAAAAACTCGAGAACCTCATCACCTTGACTAGTCTCACTGGAAAACTCAGTCACGCGAGGGAAAAACATAGTCAATAAGGAATTAGTGTCATGGGAAAAATGAGTCACCGGATGGGAAAACCTTAGTGAATGGACTAGTTTCAATGGAAAAACCTAGTAAAATAACCTCTTTGTGTTGGAATAACTCGAAAACCTAGCCACTGTGAGTGGTCTCATGGGAAAACTCAGCCACAGGAGGAGGAATCTTAGTCAGTAAGGAATTAGTGCCCTGGACTAATGAGTAAACTAATGGGAAAACCTTAGTCACCGAACGAGTTTCCATGGAAAATCCTAGTAAAATAACCTCTTTGTCTTGGAAAAACTAGAACCTTGTCACCGTGAGTAGTCTCATCGGAAAACTCAGCCGCAGGAGGGGAAAACTTAGTCACAAAGGAATTCGTGTCATGGAAAAAATGAGTCACCGGATGGGAAACTTTTACTCACCGGGCGAGTTTCAATGGAAAATACATGTAAAATAACCTCTTTGTGTGGGAAAAACTCGAGAACCTCATCACCTTGACTAGTCTCACGGGAAAACTCAGTCACGCGAGGGGAAAACTTAGTCACTAAGGAATTAGTGTCATGGGAAAAATGTGTCACCATATGGGAAAACCTAAGTCAATCGACTAGTTTCAATGGCAAAACCTTGTAAAATAACCTGTTTGTGTTGGAATAACTCGAAAACCTTGCCCGTGTGAGTAGTCTCATGGGAAAACTCAGCCACAGGAGGGGGAAACTTAGTCACTAAGGAATTAGTGCCATGGGACTAATGAGTCAACTAATGGGAAAACCTTAGTCACCGAACGAGTTTCCATGGAAAATCCCTGTAAAATAACCTCTTTGTGTGGGAATAACTAGAAAACCTTGTCACAGTGAGTTGTCTTATCGGAAAACTCAGGTGCAGGAGTGGCAAACTTAGTCACAAAGGAATTCGTGTCATGGAAAAAATGAGTCACCAGATGGGAAAATTTTACTCACCGGACGAGTTTAACTGGAAAATACTTGTAAAATAACCTCTTTGTGTGGGAAAAACTCGAGAACCTCATCACCTTGACTAGTCTCACGGGAAAACTCAGTCACGCGAGGGGAAAACTTAGTCACTAAGGAATTAGTGTCATGGGAAAAATGAGTCACCGGATGGGAAAACCTAAGTCAATGGACTAGTTTCAATTGCAAAACCTTGTAAAATAACTTGTTTGTGTTGGAATAACTCGAAAACCTAGCCCGTGTGAGTAGTCTCATGAGAAAACTAAGCCACAGGAGGGGGAAACTTAGTCACTAAGGAATTAGTGCCATGGGACTAATGAGTCAACTAATGGGAAAACCTTAGTCCCCGAACGAGTTTCCATGGAAAATCCCAGTAAAATAACCTCTTTGTGTGGGAAAAACTAGAAACCTAGTCACCGTGAGTAGTCTAATCGGAAAACTCAGGCGCAGGAGTGGAAAACTTAGTCACAAAGGAATTCGTGTCATGGAAAGAATGAGTCACCGGATGGGAAAATTTTACTCACCAAACGAGTTTCAATGGAAAATACTTGTAAAATAACCTCTTTGTGTTGGAAGAACTCGAGTACCTCATCACCTTGACTAGTCTCACGGGAAAACTCAGTCACGCGAGGGAAAAACTTAGTCAATAAGGAATTAGTGTCATGGGAAAAATGAGTCACCGGATGGGAAAACCTTAGTCAATGGACTAGTTTAAATGGCAAAACCTAGTAAAATAACCTCTTTGTGTTGGAATAACTAGAAAACCTAGCCACTGTGAGTAGTCTCATGGGAAAACTCAGCCACAGGAGGGGCACACTTAGTCACTAAGGAATTAGTGCCATGGGACTAATGAGTCAACTAATGGGAAAACCTTAGTCCCCGAACGAGTTTCCATGGACAATCCTAGTAAAATAACCTCTTTGTCTGGGAAAAACTAGAACCTTGTCACCGTGAGTAGTCTCATCGGAAAACTCAGCCGCAGGAGGGGAAAATTTAGTCACAAAGGAATTCGTGTCATGGAAAAAATGAGTCACCGGATAGGAAACTTTTACTCACTGGACGAGTTTCAATGGAAAATACATGTAAAATAACCTCTTTGTGTGGGAAAAACTCGAGAACCTCATCACCTTGACTAGTCTTACGGGAAAACTCAGTCACGCGAGGGGAAAACTTAGTCACTAAGGAATTAGTGTCATGCGAAATATGAGTCACTAGATGGGAAAACCTTAGTCAGTGGACTAGTTTAAATGGGTAAACCTAGTAAAATAACCTCTTTGTGTTGGAATAACTCGAAAACCTAGCCACTGTGAGTAGTCTCGTAGGAAAACTCAGCCACAAGAGGGGGAAACTTGGTCACTAAGGAATTAGTGCCATGGGACTTATGAGTAAACTAATGGGAAAACCTTAGTCACCGAACGAGTTTCCATGGAAAATCCCAGTAAAATAACCTCTTTCTGTGGGAAAAACTGGAAAACCTAGTCACCGTGAGTAGTCTAATCGGAAAACTCAGGTGCAGGAGTGGAAAACTTAGTCACAAAGGAATTCGTGTCATGGAAAAAATGAGTCACCAGATGGGAAAATTTTACTCACCGGACGAGTTTAACTGGAAAATACTTGTAAAATAACCTCTTTGTGTGGGAAAAACTCGAGAACCTCATCACCCTGAAAAGTCCCACGGGAAAACTCAGTCAGACGAGGGGAAAAATGAGTCACCGGATGGGAAAACCTTAGTCAATGGACTTGTTACAATGGAAAAACCTAGTAAAATAACTTCTTTGTGTTGGAATAACTCGAAAACCTCGCCACTGTGAGTAGTCTCATGGGAAAACTCAGCCACAGGAGGGGGAAACTTAGTCACTAAGGAATTAGTGCCATGGGACAAATGAGTCAACTAATGGGAAAACCTTAGTCACCGAACGAGTTTCCGTGGAAAATCCCAGTAAAATAACCTCTTTGTGTGGGTAAAACTAGAAAACCTTGTCACCGTGAGTAGTATTATCGGAAAACTCAGGTGCAGGAGTGGAAAACTTAGTCACAAAGGAATACGTGTCATGGAAAAAATGAGTCACCAGATGGGAAAATTTTACTCACCGGACGAGTTTAACTGGAAAATACTTGTAAAATAATCTCTTTGTGTGGGAAAAACTCGAGAACCTCATCACCCTGACTAGTCCCACGGGAAAACTCAGTCACACGCGGGGAAAACTTATTCACTAAGGAATTAGTGTCATGGGAAAAATGAGTCACCGGATGGGAAAACCTTAGTCAATGGACTAGTTTCAATGGAAAAACCTAGTAAAATAACCTCTTTGTGTTGGAATAACTCGAAAACCTAGCCATTGTGAGTAGTCTCATGGGAAAACTCAGCCACAGGAGGGGGAAACTTAGTCACTAAGGAATTATTGCCATGGGACTAATGAGTCAACTAATGGGAAAACCTTAGTCACTGACCGAGTTTCCATGGCAAATCCTAGTAAAATAACCTCTTTGTCTGGGAAAAACTAGAACCTTGTCACCGTGAGTAGTCTCATCGGAAAACTGAGCCGCAGGAGGGGAAAACTTAGTCCCAAAGGAATTCGTGTCATGGAAAAACTGAGTCACCGGATGGGAAAATTTTACACACCGGACGAGTTTCAATGGAAAATACTTGTAAAATAACCTCTCTGTGTGGGAAAACTCGAGAACCTCATCACCTTGACTAGTCTCACGGGAAAACTCAGTCACGCGAAGGGAAAACTTAGTCACTAAGGAATTAGTGTCATGCGAAAAATGAGTCACTAGATGGGAAAACCTTAGTCAGTGGACTAGTTTAAATGGGTAAACCTAGTAAAATAACCTCTTTGTGTTGGAATAACTCGAAAACCTAGCCACTGTGAGTAGTCTCGTAGGAAAACTCAGCCACAGGAGGGGCAAACTTAGTCACTAAAGAATTAGTGCCATGGGAGTAATGAGTCAACTAATGGCAAAACCTTAGTTACCGAACGAGTTTCCATGCAAATCCTAGTAAAATAACCTCTTTGTCTGGGAAAAACTAGAACCTTGTCACCGTGAGTAGTCTTTTCAGAAAACTGAGCCGCAGGAGGGGAAAACTTAGTCACAAAGGAATTCGTGTCATGGAAAAACTGAGTCACCGGATGGGAAAATTTTACTCACCGGACGAGTTTCAATGGAAAATACTTGTAAAATAACCTCTTTGTGTGGGAAAAATTCGAGAACCACATCTCCTTGACTAGTCTCACGGGAAAACTCAGTCACATGAGGGGAAAACTAAGTCACTAAGAAATTAGTGTCATGGGAAAAATGAGTCACCGGATGGGAATACCTTAGTCATTGGACTAGTTTCAATGGCAAAACCTAGTAAAATAACCTCTTTGTGTTGGAATAACTCGAAAAACTAGCCACTGTGAGTAGTCTGATGGGAAAACTCAGCCACGGGAGGGGGAAACTTAGTCACTAAGGAATTAGTGCCATGGGATCAATGAGTCAACTAATGGGAAAACCTTAGTTACCGAACCAGTTTCCTGGGCAAATCCTAGTAAAATAACAACTTTGTGTGGGAAAAACTAGAAAACCTTGTCACTGTGAGTAGTCTCATCGGAAAACTCAGTCGCAGGAGGGGAAAACTTTGCCACAAAGGAATTCGTGTCATGGAAAAAATGAGTCACCGGATGGGAAAATTTTATTCACCGGACGAGTTTCAATAAAAAAAATATTTGTAAAATAACCTCTTTGTGCGGGAAAAATCGAGAACCTCGTCACCTTGACTAGTCTCACGGGAAAACTCAGTCACATGAGGGGAAAACTTAGTCACTAAGGAATTAGTGTCATGGGAAGAATGAGTCACCGGATGGGAAAACCTTAGTCAGTGGACAAGTTTCAATGGCAAAACCTAGTAAAATAACCTCTTTGTGTCGGAATAACTCGAAAACCTGGCCACTGTGAGTAGTCTCATGGGAAAACTCTGCCACAGGAGGGGGGAACTTGGTCACTAAGGAATAAGTGCCATGGGACTAATGAGTCAACTAATGGGAAAACCTTAGTCACCTTACGAGTTTCCATTGCAAATCTTAGTAAAATAATCTCTTTGTGTGGGAAAAACTAGAAAACCTTATCACTGTGAGTAGTCTCATCCGAAAACTCAGTCGTAGGAGGGGAAAACTTAGTCACAGAGGAATTCGTGTCATGGAAAAAATGAGTCACCAGATGGGAAAATTTTACTCACCGGACGAGTTTCAATGGAAAATACTTGTAAAATAACCTCTTTGTGTGGGAAAAACTCGAGAACCTCGTCACCTTGACTAGTCTCACGCGAAAACTCAGTCACCGGATGGGAAAACCTTAGTCAATGGACTAGTTTCAATGGCAAAACCAAGTAAAATAACCTCTTTGTGTTGGAATAACTCGAAAACCTGGCCACTGTGAGTAGTCTCATGAGAAAACTCTGCCACAGTAGCGGGGAACTTGGTCAATAAGGAATTAGTGCCATGGGACTAATGAGTCAACTAATGGGGAAACCTTAGTCACCGAACGAGTTTCCATGGAAAATCCCTGTAAAATAACCTCTTTGTGTGGGAATAACTAGAAAACCTTGTCACCGTGAGTTGTCTTATCGGAAAACTCAGGTGCAGGAGGGGAAAACTTAGTCACAAAGGAATTCGTGTCATGGAAAAAATGAGTCACCAGATGGAAAAATTTTACTCACCGGACGAGTTTAACTGGAAAATACTTGAAAAATAACCTCTTTCTGTGGGCAAAACTAGAAAACCTTGTCACTGTGAGTAGTCTCATCGGATAACTCAGTCGCAGGAGGGGAAAACTTAGTCACAAAGGAATTGGTGTCATGGAAAAAATGAGTCACCGGATAGGAAAATTTTACTCACCGGACGAGTTTCAATGGAAAATACTTGTAAAATAACCTCTTTGTGTGGGAAAAACTCGAGAACCTCATCACCCTGACTAGTCCCACGGGAAAACTCAGTCACACGCGGGGAAAACTTATTCACTAAGGAATTAGTGTCATGGGAAAAATGAGTCACCGGATGGGAAAACCTTAGTCAATGGACTAGTTTCAATGGAAAAACCTAGTAAAATAACCTCTTTGTGTTGGAATAACTCGAAAACCTAGCCATTGTGAGTAGTCTCATGGGAAAACTCAGCCACAGGAGGGGGAAACTTAGTCACTAAGGAATTAGTGCCATGGGACTAATGAGTCAACTAATGGGAAAACCTTAGTCACTGACCGAGTTTCCATGGCAAATCCTAGTAAAATAACCTCTTTTTCTGGGAAAAACTAGAACCTTGTCACCGTGAGTAGTCTCATCGGAAAACTGAGCCGCAGGAGGGGAAACTTAGTCACAAAGGAATTCGTGTCATGGAAAAACTGAGTCACCGGATGGGAAAATTTTACACACCGGACGAGTTTCAATGGAAAATACTTGTAAAATAACCTCTCTGTGTGGGAAAACTCGAGAACCTCATCACCTTGACTAGTCTCACGGGAAAACTCAGTCACGCGAAGGGAAAACTTAGTCACTAAGGAATTAGTGTCATGCGAAAAATGAGTCACTAGATGGGAAAACCTTAGTCAGTGGACTAGTTTAAATGGGTAAACCTAGTAAAATAACCTCTTTGTGTTGGAATAACTCGAAAACCTAGCCACTGTGAGTAGTCTCGTAGGAAAACTCAGCCACAGGAGGGGCAAACTTAGTCACTAAAGAATTAGTGCCATGGGAGTAATGAGTCAACTAATGGCAAAACCTTAGTCACCGAACGAGTTTCCATGCAAATCCTAGTAAAATAACCTCTTTGTCTGGGAAAAACTAGAACCTTGTCACCGTGAGTAGTCTTTTCGGAAAACTGAGCCGCAGGAGGGGAAAACTTAGTCACAAAGGAATTCGTGTCATGGAAAAACTGAGTCACCGGATGGGAAAATTTTACTCACCGGACGAGTTTCAATGGAAAATACTTGTAAAATAACCTCTTTGTGTGGGAAAAATTCGAGAACCACATCTCCTTGACTAGTCTCACGGGAAAACTCAGTCACATGAGGGGAAAACTTAGTCACTAAGAAATTAGTGTCATGGGAAAAATGAGTCACCGGATGGGAAAACCTTAGTCAATGGACTAGTTTAAATGGCAAAACCTAGTAAAATAACCTCTTTGTGTTGGAATAACTCGAAAACCTAGCCACTGTGAGTAGTCTCATGGGAAAACTCAGCCACGCGAGGGGCAAACTTAGTCACTAAGGAATTAGTGCCGTGGGACTAATGAGTCAACTAATGGGAAAACCTTAGTCACCGAACGAGTTTCCATGGCAAATCCTAGTAAAATAACCTCTTTGTCAGGGAAAAACTAGAACCTTGTCACCGTGAGTAGTCTCATCGGGAAACTCAGCAGCAGGAGGGGAAAACATAGTCACAAAGGAATTCGTGTCATGGAAAAAATGAGTCACCGGATGGGAAAATTTTACTCACCGGACAAGTTTCAATGGAAAATACATGTAAAGTAACCTCTTTGTGTGGGAAAAACTCGAGAACCTCATCACCTTGACTAGTCTCACGGGAAAACTCAGTCACGCGAGGGGAAAACTTAGTCACTAAGGAATTAGTGTCATGGGAAAAATGAGTCACCAGATGGGAAAACCTAAGTCAATGGACTAGTTTCAATGGCAAAACCTTGTAAAATAACCTCTTTGTGTGGGAAAAACTAGAAAACCTTGTCACTCTGAGTAATCTAATCGGAAAACTCAGTCGCAGGAGGGGAAAACTTAGTCACAAAGGTATTCATGTCATGGAAAAAATGAGTCACCAGATGGGAAAATTTTACTCACCGGACGAGTTTCAATGGAAAATACTTGTAAAATAACCTCTTTGTGTGGGAAAAACTCGCGAGCCTCATCACCTTGACTATTCTCACGGGAAAACGCAGTCACAGGAGGAGAAAACTTAGTCACTAAGGAATTAGAGTCATGGGAAAAATGAGTTACCGGATGGGAAAACCTTAGTCAATGGACTAGTTTCAATGGCAATACCTAGTAAAATAACCTCTGTGTTGGAATAACTCGAAAACGTGGCCACTGTGAGTAGTCTCATGAGATAACTCTGCCACGGGAGGGGGAAACTTGATCACTAAGGAATTAGTGCCATGGAACTAATGAGTAAACTATTTGGAAAACCTTAGTCACCGAACGACTTTTCATGGCAAATTCTAGTAAAATAAACTCTTTGTGTGGGATAAACTAGAAAACCTTGTCACCATGAGTAGTCTCATCGGAAAACTCAATCGCGGGCGGGAAAACTTAGTCACAAAGGAATTCGTGTCATGGAAAAAATGAGTTACCGGATTGAAAATTTTTACTCACCTGACGAGTTTCAATGGAAAATACTTCTAAAAGAACCTTTTTGTGTGGGAAAAACTTGAGAACCTCATAACCATGACTAATCTCACGGGAAAACTCAGTCACACGAGGGGAAAACTTAGTCACTAAGGAATTAGTGTCATGGGAAAAATGAGTCACCGGATGGGAAAACCTTAGTCAATGGACTAGATTCATTGGGACAACATAGTAAAGTAACCTCTTTGTGTTGGAATAACTCGAAAACCGGGCCTCTGTGAGTAGTATCATGGGAAAACTTATCCACAGGGGGGGGGAACTTAGTCACTAAGGAATTAGTGCCATGGGCCTAATGAGTCAACTAATGGGAAAACCTTAGTCACCGAACGAGTTTACATGGAAAATCCTAGTAAAATTACCTCTTTGTGTGGGAAAAACTAGAAAACCTTGTCAGCGTGAGTAGTCTCATCGAAAAACTCAGTCGCAGGAGGGGAAAACTTAGTCACAAAGGAATTCGTGTCATGGAAAAAATGAGTCACCGGTTGGGAAAATTATACTCACCGGACGAGTTTCAATGGAAAATACTTGTAAAATAACCTCTTTGTGTGGGAAAAACTCGAGAACCTCATCACCTTGACTAGTCTCACGGGAAAACTCAGTCACACGAGGGGAAAACTTAGTCACTATGGAATTAGTGTCGTGGGAAAAATGAGTCACCGGATGGGAAAACCTTAGTCAATGGACTAGTTTCAATTGCAAAACCTAGTAAAATAACCTCTTTGTGTTGGAATAACTCGAAAACCTAGCCACTGTGAGTAGTCTCATGGGAAAACTCAGCCACAGGAGGGGGAAACTTAGTCACTAAGGAATTAGTGCCATGGGACTAATGAGTCAACTAATGGGAAAACCTTAGTCACTGAACGAGTTTCCATGGAAAATCCTAGTAAAATAACCTCTTTGTGTGGGAAAAACTAGAAAACCTTGTCACCGTGAGTAGTCTCATCGGAAAACACAGTCGCACGAGGGGAAAACTTAGACACAAAGGAATTCGTGTCATGGAAATAATGGGTCACCGGATGGAAAATTTTTACTCACCGGACGAGTTTCAAGGGAAAGTACTTGTAAAATAACGTCTTTGTGTTGGAAAATCTCGAGAACCTCATCAGCTTGACTAGTCTCACGGGAAAACTCAGTCACACGAGGGGAAAACTTAGTCCCTAAGGAATTAGTGTCGTGGGAAAAATGAGTCACCGGATGGGAAAACATAAGTCAATGGACTAGTTTCAATTGCAAAACCTAGTAAAATAACCTCTTTGTGTTGGAATAACTCGAAAACCTAGCCATTGTGAATAGTCTCATGGATAACTCAGCCATAGGAGGGGGGAACTTAGTCACTAAGGAATTAGTTCCATGGGACTAATGAGTCAACTAATGGGAAAACCTTAGTCACCGAACGAGTTTCCATGGCAAATCCTAGTAAAATAACCTCTTTGTGTGGGAAAAACTAGAAAACCTTGTCACTGTGAGTAGTCTCATCGGAAAACTCAGCCGCACGAGGGGAAAACTTAGACACAAAGGAATTCGTGTCATGGAAAAAATGGGTCACCGGATGGAAATTTTTTACTCACCGGACGAGTTTCAAGGGAATGTACTTGTAAAATAACGTCTTTGTGTTTGAAAATCTCGAGAACCTCATCACCTTGACTAGTCTCACGGGAAAACTCAGTCACACGAGGGGAAAACTTAGTCACTAAGGAATTAGTGTCGTGGGAAAAATGAGTCACCGGATGGGAAAACCTTAGTCAATGGACTAGATTCATTGGGACAACATAGTAAAGTAACCTCTTTGTGTTGGAATAACTCGAAAACCGGGCCACTGTGAGTAGTCTCATGGGAAAACTCAGCCACGGGAGGGGGAAACTTAGTCACTAAGGAAT
This sequence comes from Acmispon strigosus, assembly GCA_030819835.1. Lineage (NCBI taxonomy): Eukaryota > Viridiplantae > Streptophyta > Magnoliopsida > Fabales > Fabaceae > Acmispon > Acmispon strigosus. Next base: position 16,831,897 of record JAUAMA010000004.1, on the reverse strand, counting down.
TAGTGCCATGAGACTAATGAGTTAACTAATGGGAAAACCTTAGTCACCGAACGAGTTTCCGTGGAAAATCCTAGTAAAGTAACCTCTTTGTGTGGGAAAAACTAGAAAACCTTGTCACCATGAGTAGTCTCATCGGAAAACTCAGCCGCAGGAGGGGAAAACTTAGTCACAAACGAATTCGTGTCATGGAAAAAATGAGTCACCGAATGGGAAATTTTTACTCACAGGACGAGTTTCAATGGAAAATACTTGTAAAATAACCTCTTTGTGTGGGAAAAACTCGAGAACCTCATCACCTTGACTAGTCTCACGGGAAAACTCAGTCACACGAGGGGAAAACTTAGTCACTGTGGAATTAGTGTCATGGGAAAAATGAGTCACCGGATGGGAAAACCTTAGTCAATGGACTAGTTTCAAAGGCAAAACCTAGTAAAATAACCTCTTTGTGTTGGAAAAACTCGAAAACCTAGCCACTGTGAGTAGTCTCATGGGAAAACTCAGCCACAGGAGGGGGAAACTTAGTCAATAAGGAATTAGTGCCATGGGACTAATGAGTCAATTAATGGGAAAACCTTAGTCACCGAACGAGTTTCCATGGCAAATCCTAGTAAAATAACCTCTTTGTGTGGGGAAAACTAGAAAACCTTGTCACTGTGAGTAGTCCAATCGTTAAACTCAGCCGCAGGAGGGGAAAACTTAGCCACAAAGGAATTTGTGTTATGGAAAAAATGCGTCACCTGATGGGAAAATTTTCCTCACCGGACGAGTTTCAATGGAATATACTTGTAAAAATAACCTCTTTGTGTGGGAAAAACTTGAGAACCTCATCACCTTGACTAGTCTCACGGGAAAACTCAGTCACACGAGGGGAAAACTTAGTCACTAAGGAATTAGTGTCATGGGAAAAATGAGTCACCGGATAGGAAAACCTTAGTCAATGGACTAGTTTCAATGGCAAAACCTAGTAAAATAACCTCTTTGTGTTGGAATAACTCGAAAACCAGGCCACTGTCAGTAGTCTCATGGGAAAAGTCAGCCACAGGAGCGGGAAACATAGTCACTAAGGAATTAGTGCCACGGGACTAATGAGTCAACTAATGGGAAAACCTTAGTCACCGAACGATTTTCCATGGAAAATCCTAGTAAAATAACCTCTTTGTGTGGGAAAAACTAGAAAACCTTATCACTGTGAGTAGTCTCATCGGAAAACTCAGTCGTAGGAGGGGAAAACTTAGTCACAAAGGAATTCGTGTCAGGGAAAAAATGAGTCACTGGACGGGAAAATTTTACTCACCGGACGAGTTTCATTGGAAAAGACTTGTAAAATAACCTCTTTCTATGGGAAAATCTCGAGAACCTCATCACCTTGACTAGTCTCACGGGAAAACTCAGTCTCATGAGGGGAAAACTTAGTCACTAAGAAATTAGTGTCATGGGAAAAATGAGTCACCGGATGGGAAAACCTTAGTCAATGGACTAATTTCAATGGCAAAACCTAGTAAAATAACCTCTTTGTGTTGGAATAACTCGAAAACCTGTCCACTGTGAATAGTCTCATGGGAAAACTCAGCCTGGGGAGGGGGAAACTTAGTCACTAAGGAATTGGTTCCATGGGACTAATGAGTCCACTAATGGGAAAACCGTAGTCACCTAACGAGTGTCCATGGCAAATCCTAGTAAAATAACCTCTTTGTGTGGGAAAAACTAGAAAACCTTGTCAGTGTAAGTAGTCTCATCGGAAAACTCAGTCGCAGGAGGGGAAAACTTAGTAATAAAGGAATTCGTGTCATGGAAAAAATGAGTCACCGGATAGGAAAATTTTACTCACCGGACGAGTTTCAATGGAAAATACTTGTAAAATAACTTCTTTGTGTGGGAAAAACTCGAGAACCTCATCACCTTGACTAGTCTCACGGGAAAACTCTGTCACATGAGGGGAAAACTTAGTCACTAAAGAATTAATGTCATGCGAAAAATGAGTCACCGGATAGGAAAACCTTAGTCAATGGACTAGTTTCAATGGCAAAACCTAGTAAAATAACCTCTTTGTGTTGGAAAAACTCAACAACCCAGCCACTGTGAGTAGTCTGATGGGAAAACTCAGCCACAGGAGGGGGAAACTTTGTCAGTAAGGAATTAGTGCCATGGGACTGATGATTCAACTAATGGGAAAACCTTAGTCACCGAACGAGTTGCCATGGCAAATCCTAGTAAAATAACCTCTTTGTGTGGGAAAAACTAGCAAACCTTGTCACTGTGAGTAGTCTCATCGGAAAACTAAGTCGCAGGAGGGGAAGACTTAATCACAAAGGAATTCGTGTCATGGAAAAAATGAGTCACCGGATGGGAAAATTTTACTCACCGGACGAGTTTCAGTGGAAAATACATGTAAAATAACCTCTTTGTGTGGGAAAAACTCGAGAACCTCATCACCTTGACTAGTCTCACGTGAAAACTCTGTCACATGAGGGGAAAACTTAGTCATAAAGGAATTAGTGTCGTGGGAAAAATGAGTCACCGGATGGGAAAATCTTAATCAATGAACTAGTTTCAATGGCAAAACCTAGTAAAATAACCTCTTTGTGTTGGAATAACTCGAAAACCTGTCCACTGTGAGTAGTCTCATGGGAAAACTCAGCCACGGGAGGGGGAAGCTTAGTCACTAAGGAATTGGTTCCTTGGGACTAATGAGTCAACTAATTGTAAAACCGTAGTCACCGAACGAATTTCCATGGCAAATCCTAGTAAAATAACCTCTTTGTGTGGGAAAAACTAGAAAACCTTGCCACTGTAAGTAGTCTCATCGGAAAACTCAGTCGCAGGAGGGGAAAACTTAGTCATAAAGGAATTCGTGTCATGGAAAAAATAAGTCATCGGATATGAAAATTTTACTCACCGGACGAGTTTCGATGGAAAATACTTGTAAAATAACCTCTTTGTGTAGGAAAAACTCGAGAACCTCATCACCTTGACTAGTCTCACGGGAAAACTCAGTCACATGAGGGGAAAACTTAGTCACTAAGGAATTAGTGTCATGGGAAAAATGAGTCACCGGATGGCAAAACCTTAGTCAATGGACTAGTATCAATGGCAAAACCTAATAAAATAACCTCTTTGTGTTGGAATAACTCAAAAAACTGGCCACTATCAGTAGTCTCATGGGAAAAGTCAGCCACAGGAGCGGGAAACATAGTCACTAAGGAATTAGTGCCATGGGACTAATGAGTCAACTAATGGGAAAACATTAGTCACCGAACGAGTTTCCATGGCCAATCCTAGTAAAATAACCTCTTTGTGTGGGAAAAACTAGAAAACCTTGTCAATGTGAGTAGTCTCATCGGAAAACTCAGTCGCAGGAGGGGAAGACTTAGTCACAAAGGAATTTGTGTCATGGAAAAAATGAGTCACCAGATAGGAAAACCTTAGTCAATGGACTAGTTTCAATGGCAAAACCTAGTAAAATAACCTCTTTGTGTTGGAAAAACTCAAAAACCCAGCCACTGTGAGTAGTCTGATGGGAAAACTCAGCCACAGGAGGGGGAAACTTTGTCAGTAAGGAATTAGTGCCATGGGACTGATGAGTCAACTAATGGGAAAACCTTAGTCACCGAACGAGTTGCCATGGCAAATCCTAGTAAAATAACCTCTTTGTGTGGGAAAAACTAGCAAACCTTGTCACTGTGACTAGTTTCAATGGCAATACCTAGTAAAATAACCTCTTTGTGTCGGAATAACTCGAAAACCTGGCCACTGTGAGTAGTCTCATGGGAAAACTCAGCCACAGGAGGGGGAAACTTGGTCACTAAGGAATTAGTGCCATGGGACTAATTAGTCAACTAATGGGAAAACCATAGTCACCGAACGAGTTTCCATGGCAAATCCTAGTAAAATAACCTCTTGTGTGGGAAAAACTAGAAAACCGAGTCACTGTGAGTAGTCTCATCGGAAAACTCAGTCGCAGGAGGGGAAGACTTAGTCATAAAGGAATTCGTGTCATGGAAAAAATGAGTCACCGGATGGGAAAATTTTACTCACCGGACGAGTTTCAATAAAAAAATACTTGTAAAATAACCTCTTTGTGTGGGAAAACCTCGAGAACCTCATCACCTTGACTAGTCTCACGGGAAAACTTAGTCACATGAGGGGAAAACTTAGTTACTAAGGAATTAGTGTCATGGGAAAAATGAGTCACCGGATGGGAAAACCTTAGTCAATGGACTAGTTTCAATGGCAAAACCTAGTAAAATAACCTCTTTGTGTTGGAATAACACGAAAACCTAGCCATTGTAAGTAGTCTCATGGGAAAACTCGGTCACGGGAGGGGGAAACTTAGTCACTAAGGTATTAGTGCCATGGGACTAATGAGTCAACTAATGGGAAAACCTTAGTCACCGAAAGAGTTTCCACGGCAAATCCTAGTAAAATAACCTCTTTATGTGGGAAAAACTAGAAAACCTTGTCACTGTGAGTAGTCTCGTCGGAAAACTCAGTCGCAGGAGGGGAAAACTTAGTCACAAAGGAATTCGTGTCATGGAAAAAATGAATCACCGGATGGGAAAATTTTACTCACCGGACGAGTTTCAATGGAAAATACTTGTAAAATAACCTCTTTGTGTGGGAAAACCTCAAGAACCTCATCACTTTGACTAGTCTCACGGGAAAACTCAGTCAGATGAGGGGAAAACTTAGTCACTAAGGAATTAGTGTCATGGGAAAAATGAGTCACCGGATGGGAAAACCTTAGTCAATGGACTAGTTTCAATGGCAAAACCTAGTAAAGAAACCTCTTTGTGTTGGAATAACTCGAAAACCTTGCCACTGTGAATAGTCTCATGGGAAAACTCAGCCACAGGAGGGGGAAACTTAGTCCCAAAGGAATTCGTGTCATGGAAAAAATGAGTAACCGGATGCGAAAACTTTACTCACCGGACGAGTTTCAATGGAAAAGACTTGTAAAATAACCTCTTTGAGTGGGAAAACCTCGAGAACCTCATCACCTTGACTAGTCTCACGGGAAAACTCAGTCACATGAGGGGAAAACTTAGTGAATAAGGAATTAGTGTCATGGGAAAAATGAGTCACCGGATGGGAAAACCATAGTCAATGGCCTAGTTTCAATGGCAATACCAAGTAAAATAACCTCTTTGTGTCGGAATAACTCGAAAACCTGGCCACTATGAGTAGTCTCATGGGAAAACTCGGCCATAGGAGGAGGAAACTTGGTCACTAAGGAATTAGTGCCATGGGACTAATGAGTCAACTAATGGGAAAACCATAGTCACCGAATGAGTTTCCATGTCAAATCCTAGTAAAATAACCTCTTTGTGTGAGAAAAACTAGAAAACCTTGTCACTTTGAGTAGTCTCATCGGAAAACTCAGTCGCAGGAGGGGAAAACTTAGTCTCAAAGAAATTCGTGTCATGGAAAAAATGAGTCACCGGATGGGAAAATTTTACTCACCGGATGGGAGAATTTTACTCACCGGATGAGTTTCAATGGAAAAGACTTGTAAAATATCCTCTTTGTGTGAGAAACACTCGAGAACCTCATCACCTTGACTAGTCTCACGGGAAAACTCAGTCACATGAGGGGAAAACTTAGTCACTAAGGAATTAGTGTCATGGGAAAACTAAGTCACCGGATGGGAAAACCTTAGTCAATGGACAAGTTTCAATGGCAAAACCTAGTAAAATAACCTCTTTGTGTTGGAATAACTCGAAAACCTGGCCACTGTGAGTAGTCTCATGGGAAAACTCAGCCACGGGAGGGGGAAACATAGTCACTAAGGAATTAGTGACATGGGACTAATGAGTCAACTAATGGGAAAACCATAGTCACCGAACGAGTTTCCGTGGCAAATCTAAGTAAAATAACCTCTTTGTGTGGGAAAAACTAGAAAAACTTGTCACTGTGAGTAGTTTCATAGGAAAACTCAGTCGCAGGAGGGGAAAACTTAGTCACAAAGAAATTCGTGTCATGGAAAAAATGAGTCACCGGATGGGAAAATTTTACTCACCGAACGAGTTTTAATGGAAAATACTAGTAAAATAACCTCTTTGTGTGGGAAAACCTCGAGAACCTCATCACCTTGAATAGTCTCACGCGAAAACTCAGTCACATGAGGCGAAAACTTAGTCAATAAGGAATTAGTGTCATGGGAAAAATGAGTCACCGGATGGGAAAACCTTAGTCAATGGACTAGTTTCAATGGCAATACCTAGTAAAATAACCTCTTTGTGTCGGAATAACTCGAAAACCTCGCCACTGTGAGTAGTCTCATGGGAAAACTCAGCCACAGGAGGGGGAAACTTGGTCATTAAGGAATTAGGGTCATGGGACTAATGAGTCAACTAATGGGAAAGTCTTAGTCACCGAACGAGATTCCATGGCAAATCGTAGTAAAATAACCTCTTTGTGTGAGAAAAACTATAAAACCTTTTCACTGTGAGTAGTCTCATCGGAAAACTCATTCGCAGGAGGGGAAAACTTAGTCTCAAAGGAATTCGTGTCATGGAAATAATGAGTCACCGGATGGGAAAATTTTACTCACCGAACGAGTTTTAATGGAAAATACTAGTAAAATAACCTCTTTGTGTGTGCAAAACTCGAGAACCTCATGACCTTGACTAGTCTCACGGGAAAACTCAGTCACATGAGGGGAAACTTAGTCACTAAGGAATTAGTGTCATGGGAAAAATGAGTCACCGGATGGGAAAACCTTAGTCAGTGGTCTAGTTTCAATGGCAAAACCTATTAAAGTAACCTCTTTGTGTTGGAATAACTCGAAAACCTTGCCACTGTGAGTAGTCTCATGGCAAAACTCAGCCACAGGAGGGGGAAACTTAGTCCCAAAGGAATTCGTGTCATGGAAAAAATAAGTCACTGGATGGGAAAACTTTACTCACCGGACGAGTTTCAATGGAAAAGACTTGTAATATAACCTCTTTGAGTGGGAAAACCTCGAGAACCTCATCACCTTGACTAGTCTCACGGGAAAACTCAGTCACATGAGGGGAAAACTTAGTCAATAAGGAATTAGTGTCATGGGAAAAATGAGTCACCGGATGGGAAAACCTTAGTCAATGGACTAGTTTCAATGGCAATACCTAGTAAAATAACCTCTTTGTGTCGGAATAACTCGAAAACCTGGCCACTGTGAGTAGTCTCATGGGAAAACTCAGCCACAGGAGGGGGAAACTTGGTCATTAAGGAATTAGGGTGATGGGACTAATGAGTCAACTAATGGGAAAGTCTTAGTCACCGAACGAGATTCCATGGCAAATCGTAGTAAAATAACCTCTTTGTGTGGGAAAAACTATAAAACCTTTTCACTGTGAGTAGTCTCATCGGAAAACTCATTCGCAGGAGGGGAAAACTTAGTCTCAAAGGAATTCGTGTCATGGAAAAAATGAGTCACCGGATGGGAAAATTTTACTCACCGGACGAGTTTCAATGGAAAATACTTGTAAAATAACCTCTTTGTGTGTGCAAAACTCGAGAACCTCATGACCTTGACTAGTCTCACGGGAAAACTCAGTCACATGAGGGGAAACTTAGTCACTAAGGAATTAGTGTCATGGGAAAAATGAGTCACCGGATGGGAAAACCTTAGTCAATGGACTAGTTTCAATGGCAAAACCTAGTAAAGTAACCTCTTTGTGTTGGAATAACTCGAAAACCTTGCCACTGTGAGTAGTCTCATGGCAAAACTCAGCCACAGGAGGGGGAAACTTAGTCCCAAAGGAATTCGTGTCATGGAAAAAATAAGTCACCGGATGGGAAAACTTTACTCACCGGACGAGTTTCAATGGAAAAGACTTGTAAAATAACCTCTTTGAGTGGGAAAACCTCGAGAACCTAATCACCTTGACTAGTCTCACGGGAAAACTCAGTCACATGAGGGGAAAACTTAGTCAATAAGGAATTAGTGTCATGGGAAAAATGAGTCACCGGATGGGAAAACCTTAGTCAATGGACTAGTTTCAATGGCAATACCTAGTAAAATAACCTCTTTGTGTCGGAATAACTCGAAAACCTAGCCACTGTGAGTAGTCTCATGGGAAAACTCAGCCACAGGAGGGGGAAACATGGTCACTATGGAATTAGTGCCATGGGACTAATGAGTCAACTAATGGGAAAACCATAGTCACCGAACGAGTTTCCGTGGCAAATCTAAGTAAAATCACCTCTTTGTGTGGGAAAAACTAGAAAAACTTGTCGCTGTGAGTAGTCTCATAGGAAAACTCAGTCGCAGGAGGGGAAAACTGAGTCACAAAGAAATTCGTGTCATGGAAAAAATGAGTCACCGGATGGGAAAATTTTACTCACCGGAAGAGTTTCAATGGAAAAGACTTGTAAAATAACCTCTTTGTGTGGGAAATCTTCGAGAACCTCATCACCTTGACTAGTCTCACAAGAAAACTTAGTCACATGAGGGGAAAACTTAGTCACTCAGGAATTAGTGTCATGGGAAAAATATTCACCGGATGGGAAAACCTTAGACAATGGACTAGTTTCAATGGCAAAACCTATTAAAATAACCTCTTTGTGTCGGAATAACTCGAAAAACTGGCCACTGTGAGCAATCTCATGGGAAAACTCAGCCACAGGAGGGGGAAACTTAGTCACAAAGGAATTCGTGTCATGGAAAAAATGAGTCACCGGATGGGAAAATTTTACTCACTGGATGAGTTTCAATGGAAAATACTTGTTAAATAACCTCTTTGTGTGGGAAACCCTCGAGAACCTCATCACCTTGACTAGTCTCACGGGAAAACTCAGTCACATGAGGGGAAAACTTAGTCACTAAGGAATTAGTGCCATTGGACTAATGAGTCAACTAATGGGAAAACCATAGTCACCGAATAAGTTTCCATGGCAAATCCTAGTAAAATAACCTCTTTGTGTGGGAAAAACTAGAAAACCTTGTAACTGTGAGTATTCTAATCGGAAAACTCAATCGCAGGAGTGGAAAACTTATCCAGAAAGGAATTCGTGTCATGGAAAAAATGAGTCACCGGATGGGAAAATTTTACTCACCGGACGAGTTTCAATTGGAAATACTTGTAAAATAACCTCTTTGTGTGGGAAAACCTCGAGAACCTCATCACCTTGACTAGTCTCACGGGAAAACTCAGTCACATGAGGGGAAAACTTAATAACTAAGGAATTAGTGTCATGGGAAAAATGAGTCCCCGGATGGGAAAACCTCAGTCAATGGACTAGTTTCAATGGAAAAACCTAGTAAAATAACCTCTTTGTGTCGGAATAACTCGAAAACGTGGCCACTGTGAGTAGTCTCATGGGAAAACTCAACCACAGGAGGGGGAAACTTGGTCACTATGGAATTAGCGCCATGGGACTAATGAGTCAACTAATGGGAAAGTCTTAGTCACCGAAAGAGATTCCATGGCAAATCGTAGTAAAATAACCTCTTTGTGTGAGAAAAACTATAAAACCTTTTCACTGTGAGTAGTCTCATCGGAAAACTCAGTCGCTGGAGAGGACATCTTAGTCATAAAGGAATTCGTGTCATGGAAAAAATGAGTCACCGGATTGTGAAATTTTACTCACCGGACGAGTTTCAATGGAAAATACTTGTAAAATAACCTCTTTGTGTGGGAAAACCTCGAGAACCTCATCACCTTGACTAGTCTCACGGGAAAACTCAGTCACAAGAGGGGGAAACATAGTCACTAAGGAATTAGAGTCAAGGGAAAAATGAGTCCCCGGATGGGAAAACCTTAGTCATTGGACTAGTTTCAATGGCAAAACCTAGTAAAATAACCTCTTTGTGTCGGAATAACTCGATAACCAGGCCACTGTGAGTAGTTTCATGGGAAAACTCAGCCAGAGGAGGGGGAAACTTAGTCACTAAGGAATTAGTGCCATTGGACTAACGAGTCAACTAATGTGAAAACCATAGTTACCGAACAAGTTTCCATGGAAAATCCTTGTAAAATAACCTCTTTGTGTGGGAAAAACTAGAAAACCTTATAACTGTGAGTAGTCTCATTGGAAAACTCAGTTGCAGGAGGGGAAAACTTAGTCACAAAGGAATTCGTGTCATGGAAAAAATGATTCACCGGATGGGAAAATTTTACTCACCGGACGAGTTACAATGGAAAATACTTGTAAAATAACCGCTTTGTCTGGGAAAACCTCGAGAACTCATGACCTTGACTAGTCTCACGGGAAAACTCAGTTACATGAGGGGAAAACTTAATAACTAAGGAATTAGTGTCATGGGAAAAATGAGTCCCCGGATGGGAATACCTCAGTCAATGGACTAGTTTCAATGGAAAAACCTAGTAAAATAACCTCTTTGTGTCGGAATAACTCGAAAACCTGGCCACTGTGAGTTGTCTCATGGGAAAACTCAGCTAGAGGAGGGGGAAACTTAGTCACTAAGGAATTCGTGTCATGGAAAAAATGAGTCACCGGATGGGAAAATTTTACTCACCGGACGAGTTTCAATGGAAAAGACTTGTAAAATAACCTCTTTGTGTTGGAAAAACTCGAGAACTTCATCACCTTGACTAGTCTCACGGGAAAACTCAGTCACATGAGGGGAAAACCTAGTCACTAAGGAATTAGTGTCATGGGAAAACTAAGTCACCGGATGGGAAAACCTTATTCAATGGACTAGTTTCAATGGCAAAACCTAGTAAAATAACCTCTTTGTGTCGGAATAACTCGAAAACCTGGCCACTGTGAGTAGTCTCATGGGAAAACTCAGCCACAGGAGGGGGAAACTTGGTCATTAAGGAATTAGGGTCATGGGACTAATGAGTCAACTAATGGGAAAGTCTTAGTCACCGAAAGAGATTCCATGGCAAATCGTAGTAAAATAACCTCTTTGTGTGAGAAAAAATATAAAACCTTTTCACTGTGAGTAGTCTCATCGGAAAACTCATTCGCAGGAGGGGAAAACTTAGTCTCAAAGGAATTCGTGTCATGGAAAAAATGAGTCACCGGATGGGAAAATTTTACTCACCGGACGAGTTTTAATGGAAAATACTAGTAAAATATCCTCTTTGTGTGTGCAAAACTCGAGAACCTCATGACCTTGACTAGTCTCACGGGAAAACTCAGTCACATGAGGGGAAACTTAGTCACTAAGGAATTAGTGTCATGGGAAAAATGAGTCACCGGATGGGAAAACCTTAGTCAATGGACTAGTTTCAATGGCAAAACCTAGTAAAGTAACCTCTTTGTGTTGGAATAACTCGAAAACCTTGCCACTGTGAGTAGTCTCATGGCAAAACTCAGCCACAGGAGGGGGAAACTTAGTCCCAAAGGAATTCGTGTCATGGAAAAAGTAAGTCACCAGATGGGAAAACTTTACTCACCGGACGAGTTTCAATGGAAAAGACTTGTAAAATAACCTCTTTGAGTGGGAAAACCTCGAGAACCTCATCACCTTGACTAGTCTCACGGGAAAACTCAGTCACATGAGGGGAAAACTTAGTCAATAAGGAATTAGTGTCATGGGAAAAATGAGTCACCGGATGGGAAAACCTTAGTCTATGGACTAGTTTCAATGGCAATACCTAGTAAAATAACCTCTTTGTGTCGGAATAACTCGAAAACCTGGCCACTGTGAGTAGTCTCATGGGAAAACTCAGCCACAGGAGGGGGAAACTTGGTCACTATGGAATTAGTGCCATGGGACTAATGAGTCAACTAATGGGAAAACCATAGTCACCGAACGAGTTTCCATGTCAAATCCTAGTAAAATAACCTCTTTGTGTGGGAAAAACTAGAAAACCTTGTCACTTTGAGTAGTCTCATCGGAAAACCCAGTCGCAGGAGGGGAAAACTTAGTCACAAAGAAATTCGTGTCATGGAAAAAATGAGTCACCGGATGGGAAAATTTTACTCACCGGATGGGAAAATTTTACTCACCGGATGGGAGAATTTTACTCACCGGACGAGTTTCAATGGAAAAGACTTGTAAAATAACCTCTTTGTGTGGGAAAAACTCGAGAACCTCACCACCTTGACTAGTCTCACGGGAAAACTCAGTCACATGAGGGGAAAACTTAGTCACTAAGGAATTAGTGTCATGGTAAAAATGAGTCCTCGGATGGGAAAACCTTAGTCAATGGACTAGTTTCAATGGCAAAACCTAGTAAAATAACCTCTTTGTGTCGGAATAACTCGATAACCAAGCCACTGTGAGTAGTTTCATGGGAAAACTCAGCCAGAGGAGGGGGAAACTTAGTCACTAAGGAATTAGTGCCATTGCACTAACGAGTCAACTAATGTGAAAACCATAGTCACCGAACAAGTTTCCATGGAAAATCCTAGTAAAATAACCTCTTTGTGTGGGAAAAACTAGAAAACCTTGTAACTGTGAGTAGTCTCATTGGAAAACTCAGTTGCAGGAGGGGAAAACTTAGTCACAAAGGAATTCGTGTCATGGAAAAAATGATTCACCGGATGGGAAAATTTTACTCACCGGACGAGTTACAATGGAAAATACTTGTAAAATAACCGCTTTGTCTGGGAAAACCTCGAGAACTCATCACCTTGACTAGTCTCACGGGAAAACTCAGTTACATGAGGGGAAAACTTAATAACTAAGGAATTAGTGCCATGGGAAAAATGAGTCCCCGGATGGGAAAACCTCAGTCAATGGACTAGTTTCAATGGAAAAACCTAGTAAAATAACCTCTTTGTGTCGGAATAACTCGAAAACCTGGCCACTGTGAGTTGTCTCATGGGAAAACTCAGCCATAGGAGGGGGAAACTTAGTCACTAAGGAATTCGTGTCATGGAAAAAATGAGTCACCGGATGGGAAAATATTACTCACCGGACGAGTTTCAATGGAAAAGACTTGTAAAATAACCTCTTTGTGTGGGAAAAACTCGAGAACTTCATCACCTTGACTCGTCTCACGGGAAAACTCAGTCACATGAGGGGAAAATTTAGTCACTAAGGAATTAGTGTCATGGGAAAACTAAGTCACCGGATGGGAAAACCTTAGTCAATGGACTAGTTTCAATGGCAAAACCTAGTAAAATAACCTCTATGTGTCGGAATAACTCGAAAACCTGGCCACTGTGAGTAGTCTCATGGGAAAACTCAGCCATAGGAGGGGGAAACTTGTTCATTAAGACATTAGGGTCATGGGACTAATGAGTCAACTAATGGGAAAGTCTTAGTCACCGAACGAGATTCCATGGCAAATCGTAGTAAAATAACCTCTTTGTGTGAGAAAAACTATAAAACCTTTTCACTGTGAGTAGTCTCATCGAAAAACTCATTCGCAGGAGGGGAAAAGTTAGTCTCAAAGGAATTCGTGTCATGGAAAAAATGAGTCACCGGATGGGAAAATTATACTCACCGGACGAGTTTTAATGGAAAATACTAGTAAAATAACCTCTTTATGTGTGCAAAACTCGAGAACCTCATGACCTTGACTAGTCTCACGGGAAAACTCAGTCACATGAGGGGAAACTTAGTCACTAAGGAATTAGTGTCATGGGAAAAATGAGTCACCGGATGGGAAAACCTTAGTCAATGGACTAGTTTCAATGGCAAAACCTAGTAAAGTAACCTCTTTGTGTTGGAATAACTCGAAAACCTTGCCACTGTGAGTAGTCTCAAGGAAAAACTCAGCCACAGGAGGGGGAAACTTAGTCCCAAAGGAATTCGTGTCATGGAAAAAATAAGTCACCGGATGGGAAAACTTTACTCACCGGACGACTTTCAATGGAAAAGACTTGTAAAATAACCTCTTTGAGTGGGAAAACCTCGAGAACCTCATCACCTTGACTAGTCTCACGGGAAAACTTAGTCAATAAGGAATTAGTGTCAAGGGAAAAATGAGTCACCGGATGGGAAAACCTTAGTCAATGGACTAGTTTCAATGGCCAAACCTAGTAAAATAACCTCTTTGTGTCGGAATAACTCGAAAACCTGGCCACTGTGAGTAGTCTCATGGGAAAACTCAGCCACAGGAGGGGGAAACTTGGTCATTAAGGAATTAGGGTCATGGGACTAATGAGTCAACTAATGGGAAAGTCTTAGTAACCGAACGAGATTCCATGGCAAATCGTAGTAAAATAACCTCTTTGTGTGAGAAAAACTATAAAACCTTTTCACTGTGAGTAGTCTCATCGGAAAACTCATTCGCAGGAGGGGAAAACTTAGTCTCAAAGGAATTCGTGTCATGGAAAAAATGAGTCACCGGATGGGAAAATTTTACTCACCGGACGAGTTTCAATGGAAAATACTTGTAAAATAACTTCTTTGTGTGGGAAAAACTCGAGAACTTCAACACCTTGACTAGTCTCACGGGAAAGCTCAGTCACATGAGGGGAAAACTTAGTCACTTAGGAATTAGTGTCATGGGAAAACTAAGTCACCGGATGGGAAAACCTTAGTCAATGGACTAGTTTCAATGGCAAAACCTAGTAAAATAACCTCATTGTGTCGGAATAACTCGAAAACCTGGCCACTGTGAGTAGTCTAGTGACGCTCCTTTAGCTCGAAGTATAAACGATTCTACTTCTCCTATTTATCCTCCGAACCAAGGATTGACACAAGTTTTTTTTTTTTTTTTTTATATCCTATCAAGCTACTTTCATATGTTAGTGTACATCTTTTATGCGGAAGCTTCAGTGTTACCTGTTCGTTATCCTAACTCTTCAGTTCATATATTTATCGTGAACCTTTACTTAGGATAGTATAGGATCTTCCAAGAGATATTAGTAACACACAGATTTTATTCAACACACCACGAATATATTACAGGTGACAGAAGTTTAGTAGAGTGTTCAAGTAGTGAATCCTCCAAGCATTCTCAAACCACTCATCAAACACACACAAACTAAACATAGCAAATAACACAACAAAGTGATTAGTGACATAGAGACAACAAGCAGCTAAGAGTTTGCTGCACCATTCGGACCATCTCCAGCCTCATTCCGAGCCTCTTCCATACCAACACTGTCCTCAATCTGGATTACTGGTACTCTCACCTCCGCTGCACGAGAGGTCTCACCATGGTGAAATAGGTTTCTATATTCCCTAGCAATCACACTCTTCCTAGCTGTGGTTCTCATTCGGGGTCCAAGTCTCCTAAGAGGTGGTGAAGTGACTAACTCAGATGGTTGATGATGACTGGGGTTATTACCTTCAGGTGGAAACTCTCTAATAGGTATAGCGGGTACCGGCTCAGGCTCATGTGGTGGTCCAGGTGAGTCTCTTGGGTTAATATGGCGTGCTCTCATAGGTAAGTAGAAAGAAAAGGTCATTGGTAAGGTAACAGGGTATCCAACTTCTTCATTAAGGTAACTCCTAAACCAGAAAACTGACACTCCGTTGTACAGACAGTATCCGGTGGATTGGATCATGATACCATCCTGAGGCTGCCGGAAATTCAGCATGGATGGAGATGACTGGTGGTCTGCTCATTGGGATACCTGTCAATATCTATATAGAAAATGTAGTGCAAGGGTGAGTCAAACATAACCATATACATGCTACACAACATATAAGTGATCTATCACAAATCAAGATAACATATCATCATCACACATGATTACACCAAGCACATAAAAAATATGCAAACATGTGGGTTATCAAGCCTCCCTTATATCTCCATATATTTCAGTCAGACTTCGCTTCCCATTTGCCCCAGAGGTTATACCCCTGAGAAGAAAGTCCCTGATCTGACCTTTTTAAATTTAATATCATGAATGCTAGTAGTGTATAAGGCCCAAAGCGTTTTAGCTTCTACACTCTTCAGAAAGCCATTCGGGAATTATGGACACGGAATTTACCCTCTTCCACTCTTTACCGAACTTGGATTACCTTAGGGCTTCACTACAGATATACATGACTTTCCCAGTCCTTTAACTTCATACCAGCCCGGCCTAAGGGGTTTTGCCTGTAACTGGTAGAGAGGTAGTCCCATCATGTATTCCCGGACTTATTCATCTCTGAACATAGTCACCCTCGGTATCTCTGTTTCCCCACACTCTTATAGTGGTAGTGACAGTGCTTTCCTACTCCTTATCTCTCCATATAAATATGAATATATCATTATATAGCATTTCTTCACCCCCTTATACTTCCTGATTAACCAGAGTCATAACTAAGATGATCTCCGTTGCATCTGTAGCTGAATCTCATAAATGAGTTCATAACAATTGAGTAACACATATATTAGGTAAGTAGAGCTTTACACACAGGAACCACGTTCTCTCGGTAACCAGCCCGCACTTTAAGTTTTCAAACCGTTTCAACTCCCTAATTCATTTAGTTATGTCTGTTAACTATCTATCCTATTGGTGAATCCTAATTAATTATAGGGTAGGCTGAATTTCGTAAACAAGCGACAGGCCAACAATTACCTCAAGTTTTTTCCCTTTGCTCTACTACCACAGATGCTAAGTAAATATTTCTTATAGCAATTTCAAATAAGCCTTATGACGGCAATACCTAGTACCACTAGATCCTATAGTGTACTCTCCCGTTCTAATGTTCGATGTAACAACTTCACAATCAAGTTCAGCACAGAACAATCAACAATCATCCAGAAATATCACAGCATATCAAACAAGCAATCACACATAATAATAATATGCATTCCATCTTTCTAATAGACTGCTTATATGAATCCTAACATGACATGGCATAGTCTAACTCCCCTTACCTCGGTTTCCAGCTTGAGGTTCTGAGTTTGTATAGAATCCTTGATATTCTGCACATGATACCATATATTACAGATTATGTAATAGATTAGAGTTAGAACTATGTCCATATTTACCTTCCAGTCCTTTATAATTATTTTATTTACAAGTAAGTCCCTAAAGTTCTTTTATTTCCTATATAAATCCCATTTTATTTCTAAATTACATTTTCTCTTTCATTTCACTACTTTCTAAATTCTGAATCCTAGTGTTAGTACAAGAAAATCTATAGGTTCATTCTTCCTAGTTACAATTAGACTAAGTTTCTTATGATTTTATGTGAGATTTTCCACTTCCATCACTCTTCCTATTTATTTTCTGTTTTCCCTTTCTAATTCTATCATTACTAACATGCAGAGTCCCTCTACTACAAACTATATAGGTTCCCACGTCCAATTCATCATTCTTCACATTCTAGTATCCTAGCTTAAAGCTTAAAAATTGATTTTGCTATTCCTTACTTTTTCCTTCGTTCTAGCCTTCCTAATTCACTCTCTGATGTTTGAGAAATCCTCTCGACCTGTTTCCAGTTCATTTGACCCACTAAATAAGCCAGAACAGTGAACACGAGCTTCAAGTGTTCATGAACTTCATGGTTTCGAAATTCTAGTTTCCAGGGCTTAAAACATGTTTCTAATGGTCCTAAACTGAAGAAATAAGGTGAAAAATGAGTTCTGGAGGTCTATTTACCTCGGAAACACGTTTCTGGAAAATTGTTCTTGAGAAGCTCACCGGAGAAGATGAAGCACGGCGGCGGCCACGGTGGTCGTCGTCGCCGGAGCTAGTCTGAACGGTGATTCTACTTCCTCAAGCTTCCAGAAGTTCAATGGTGGTGGTCGTGTGCCCTAACTCCTCCTAGTTACACTGGAAAACGTGAAGGAAGAAATTTTCCGGCCACCGGAATCTGGAAAATGTCGCCGGAAACTGGGAAAAATTTTCAGAACTTTATTTTCTTCGTGAAAAACTTCAGAAATCCTGCCCAGAATCCATCCTAGCACTCCCAGAAAACTAATGGAAAAGGTTTGGAGTCCTAAAACACTCTTGAATGAGAGAATCGAAGAAGAGAAACTTGAGCCAAGCTCCTCGGTTTTGTGAGAAAACCAGGGCTTCCTGCCTTGCTCGACCCTCCTGAACCTACTTAGACCATTTCTTTGAGTTGCCTTGGTGTCCAGAAAGCTATATTTATAGGCTGAATTGGGATTAAGTCACTAAACCAAGTTTTCCAAGTTAATGGAGTTGCACCACCAATGGTTCTTCATGCAAGGTGATTAGGGCTAGCTTCCATGCATTCTGGTGATGATGCACGAAATTAGGGCTGCTGTAGTGCTTAATGGAGTCTGAAAATTAATTTGAAGTGATGTGCATAGTGACATGGACATCAGACATAGTGACTCGTCGCACCGTATTGGTCGCACATATCGTCATGTCGTCACTACAGTACGAAAATGACCCTATTCTCAAGTAAACCCTATGCCATAATGTTTCACCTGAATTATTTCCCTATCTCAGAGTCCAGAATCATGAGTAATCAGTACTCTCAATTAACTGACTCAGTTGTTCACGATCACTCCGAGACAATACCGACTATTGTCAAAAGAGATAATCAGAATATTTGGGGTTCCTATTGCCATTGTCATGTCTACACCTTTCTAATAATCATATCTACTACTATAATCATCAATCAATTCATTCATATACACTAGCATTATATAAATATATTTTATAGTTACTGAGATAGATTTAGGGTTTCTATCTCTCATAGTTAGTAGTTAGGGTAATAGCTTAAGGCAATTACCTACTAAAAATACGGGATGTTACATTCTCCCCTCCTTTTTGGAAGTTCGTCCCGAAATTCTACTCTTACCTTCAAAAATCTGCGGGCATTTTTCCTTCATCTTATTTTCTAATTCCCAAGTTATCTGTTCACTCATTCCATCATCCCAAGCTACCTTCACCAACACTACTTCCTTATTTCTAAGCTTCTTTATCCTCTTATCCAAGATCTTAGTTGGCATAGTTGCATATGTTAAGTTCTCTTTGAGCTGTATATGTTCAGGTTTTATCACATGAGAGGGGTCTGAGAGATATTTCTTCATCTGAGATACATGAAATACATCATGTAAATTTGACAGATTTGGTGGTAATGCTATTTGATAAGCTGAAGTTCCTATTTTCCTAAGAATCTGGTAAGGTCCTAAGTACTTTGGAGTAAGTTTCCTAGACTCAATAGCTCTACCGATCCCTGTTGTTGGAGTAACTTTCAGAAAAACATGGTCTCCTTCCTGAAATTCTAAAGGTTTCCTCCTACGATCATAGTATGTCTTCTGCCTATCTTGAGCTATCCTAAGCTTCTCCCTAATCTCGCTGACCTTCTCAGACATCTCTTGTACTATCTCTGGTCCTAGTACCAACTTATCTCCCTCATCAAACCAACACTAAGGTGTTTTGCACTTTCTCCCATACAGTGCCTCAAATGGTGCCATCTTAATGCTAGAATGGTAACTGTTCTTATAAGAAAATTCCACCAATGGCAAGTACTGTTCCCAATTGCCTTGACTTTCAAGTATACAAGCCCTAAGCATATCTTCCAAAGTCTGAATAGTTCTCTCTGTCTGTCCATCTGTTTGCGGATGATATGCAGAACTAAACCTCAAATTAGTCCCTAATGCTCCTTGTAAACTTTTCCAAAATTGTGATGTGAATCTAGGATCTCTATTAGACACTATACTAGATGGTACTCCATGTAATCTCACCATTTCCTTTACATACATCTGGGTTAACTTCTCTAAATATTGTGTCATGTTCACTGCCAAGAAATGAGCACTTTTAGTCAATCTGTCCACAATTACCTAAATTGCATCATTTCCAGACCGTGTTCTTGGTAGTCTTGTCACAAAATCCATTGATACGCTCTCCCATTTCCATTCTGGAATCTCTAAAGGCTTTAGTTCTCCCGATGGTTTCCTATGTTCTGTCTTAGCCTTCTGACATACTAAACATGTCATCACCTGATTCCATATATCCTTTTTCATTCCTGCCCACCAAAATCTCTCCTTAAGGTCTTCGTACATCTTAGTGAATCCAGGGTGTATACTAAGATTACTCCTATGGGCTTCTTCCAAAATTCTACTCCTCAAGTCTGCTCCTTCTGGTATACATACTCTCCTACCAAATCTCCATAATCCGTCATTCCCTTTGACTAACTCTCCCTTTTCTCTCTTCTGGTGTCCTTGTATAAGCTCTTGAAATCTCTCATTATTTTCTTGTTCCCTTCTAACTTCCTCTAAAAATTCATTGGTCAACACTATTGTCCCAAAATGTATCCTCTTAGAACCAACTCCTACTGCTAAACTTAAATCTCTGAATTCCTCTATCAGCTTAAGCTCCTTCATCATCATTCCTGAGATATGCAAACTCTTCCGACTCAAGGCATCAGCTACTACATTTGCCTTCCCTGGGTGATACTGTAACTCAAAATCATAGTCCTTTAAAAATTCTACCCATCTTCTCTGCCTCATATTCATCTCCTTCTGATCAAACAAGTACTTCAAACTCTTATGTTCGCTAAACACCGTGAAACTTGCACCATACAAGTAGTGCCTCCATATCTTTAGTGCAAATACTACTGCTGCCAATTCTAGATCATGAGTAGGATAGTTCAACTCATGTGGCCTCAACTGCCTCGATGCATACGCCACTACCTTGCGTTCTTGCATCAATAGACATCCTAATCCCAACTTTGAAGCGTCACAGTACACTTCAAATTCCTTTCCTGAGTCTGGCAACACTAATACTGGTGAAGTAGTTAACTTCTTCTTCAAATTTTGAAAACTCTCTTCACACTCTTGTGTCCAAGTAAACCGCTGATTTTTCCTAGTTCATTTGGTCAATGGAGTAGCTATCTTCGAAAATCCTTCTATGAATCTTCGATAATATCCAGCTAAACCGAGAAAACTATGAACTTCAGTCACAGTCTTCGGTGTGCCCCAAGCAATCACCGCTTCCACTTTACTCGGATCTACTGCTATTCCATCCTTACTGACTACATGTCCTAGGAATTGCACTGACTCTAACCAGAATTGACACTTTAACAATTTAGTAAATAGCTGTCTATCCCTCAGGATTCCTAGTACTATCCTAAGAGGCTCTTCATGTTCTTTCTCACTCCTTGAGTATATCAGGATGTCATCTATGAATACCGCTACAAATTTGTCCAAGTACGAATTAAAGATACGGTTCATATAATCCATGAATATTGCAGGTGCGTTCGTAACTATCCTGATATTTGGTGATATCCTGATCTCAAATCTATCTTAGAAAATACCGCTGCCCTTTCAACTGACCCATCAAATCATCTATTCTAGGTAAAGGGTACTTATTCTTCACCGTCACTTTGTTCAACTGCCTATAATCTACACACAATCTCATACTTTCGTACTTCTTCTTTACCAATAACACAGGTGCTCCCCATGGTGACACACTCGGACGTATAAATCCCTTTTGCATAAATTCCTCCACTTGCTTCTTAAGTTCCGCTAATTCCATAGGTGACATTCTATAAGGTGCTATGGAAATAGGTCCTGTTCCTGGCACTAAGTCTATGGAAAACTTTATTTCCCTCTCTGGTGGTAACTCAGTCACATCTTCTAGAAATACTTCCGGAAATTCCTTCACCACTGGAACTTCTCCTACTTTAACATCCTTCTTCCCTTCTTCTAAAGAATACAAGTAAGCTCCTAGCACACATATCTTGACTTCCCCTTCATTACTACAGGTCACTCCTTTTCCTTGCTCAGGTTCACTCCTTACAAATTCAATCAACTTCCTACAACAATCTATCCTCACATTGTGCTTAGATAACCAATCCATCCCTAGGATCACATCTAAATGTTCCAAAGGCAAACATATCAGGTCTTGTTGGAAAGTTCGTCCTAACACAGTTATCGAACATCCCTTACAGACACTAGAAGTCCGACAAGTTCCACTAGTTGGGGTAGAAACTTCTAAATCATACCCTAATTCAGTCTCATAAAATCCTAGTTGTTTGACCCGCTCTCGTGATATAAATGAATGTGTTGCACCTGAATCATATAAAACATTCAAAGAAAATCCATTAACATAGCACATACCTTGTATCAGATCTGGAGATTCTTCAACTTCCTTACCACTCATGGCAAATACTTTCCCTTTGTTGATCGGCCGTCCAGGTTTCCTTGCTTCACTTGTCCTGGGTACATTCCGATTGTTTTTCCCTACATTGTCACTTACCGGGTTGGAATTTCCATTCCCACTAGTTGATGCTCCTATCGGATTTGCCCATTGGTTTGTACAGTCTTGTACCACGTGTCCATACTGCTTGCATCTGACACAATACCGTCCACTATTCCAATTCATCATCCGTCCACGGATGTTAGAATTCCCTTGATGATATCTCTTTCCATTATACCAGTTTCTTCCTTGCACAAAGGATCTTTGATAAGGCCCTCTACGTTCATCCCTTCTTCTATCCACCTTATGATTACCAACTCCCTTCATATACTCCTTGCTCATCTGCTCGTTTCCTTCAAAAATCCTGCACTTTTCAACTAATGTTGCAAAATTTCTAATTTGATCATGTCCTACCGCAGCCTTTATATCAGGTCTCAACCCATACTCAAACCTGATACACTTTGATGTGTCATCCACTGCCTGATGATAATGCGGATGAAAACGGCATAGTTCCTCAAATTTTGCTGCATACTCTCCCACTGTCATGGTACCTTGCTTCAGTTCCAAAAATTCCGTCTCTTTTCTACCTTTGGCATCATCTGGAAAATACTTCTCCAGAAATGCAGTCCTAAACACTTCCCAAGTTATTCCTCTTGTTGCTGGTGCTAATCTGCCCTTTGTAGTAGCCCACCAAATAGATGCTTCTCCTGTCAAAAGATATGTAGCAAATGCAACTTTGCGTACATCAGCACAAGTTAGAGTTTCAAAAATTCTTTCTATCTCTCTGATCCACTCATAGGCTCCGTCAGGATTGTAACCCCCGCCAAACTTCGGTGGTTCCCTTTTAAGAAATTTATTGAGTCCATGGTATACTTCTTCCTCAGTTCGATTTGTATTTACTCCCTGCTCGGTTCTTGCTGCTTGTTCAGCCAAGAATGCAGTGAGTCGATCTAATGCTCTTGCCATAGCTGCCATTCTTACTCCTGAAATCCATACATCAGTTAGTTTATCCAATCTCACAGCATAGCATAGTAGGCTCATAACTAGGCTCTTAAGGAAAAACCGCTCTGATACCACCCAATTGTGACGCTCCTTTAGCTCGAAGTATAAACGATTCTACTTCTCCTATTTATACTCCGAACCAAGGATTGACACAAGTTTTTTTTTTTTATATATATCCTATCAAGCTACTTTCATATGTTAGTGTACATCTTTTATGCGGAAGCTTCAGTGTTACCTGTTCTTTATCCTAACTCTTCGGTTCATATATTTATCGTGAACCTTTACTTAGGATAGTATACGATCTGCCAAGAGATATTAGTAACACACAAATTTTATTCAACACACCACGAATATATACAGGTACAAAAGTTTAGTAGAGTGTTCAAGTAGTGAATCCTCCAAGCATTCTCAAACCATTCATCAAACACACACAAACTAAACATAGCAAATAACATAACAAAGTCATTAGTGACATAGAGACAACAAGCAGCTAAGAGTTTGTTGCACCATTCGGACCATCTCCAGCCTCATTCCGAGCCTCTTCCATACCAACACTGTCCTCAATCTGGATTACTGGTACTCTCACCTCCGCTGCACGAGAGGTCTCACCATGGTGAAATAGGTTTCTATATTCCCTAGCAATCATTCTCCTGTTTTGCGCAATCACACTCTTCCTAGCTGTGGTTCTCATTCGGGGTCCAGGTCTCCTAAGAGGTGGTGAAGTGACTGACTCAGATGGTTGATGATGACTGGGGTTATTACCTTCAAGTGGAAACTCTCTAATAGGTATAGCGGGTACCGGCTCAGGATCATGCGGTGGTCCAGGTGAGTCTCTTGGGTTAATATGGCGTGCTCTCATAGGTAAGTAGAAAGAAAAGGTCATTGGTAAGGTAACAGGGTATCCAACTTCTTCATTAAGGTAACTCCAAAACCAGAAAACTGACACTCCGTTGTACAGACAGTATCCGGTGGATGGATCATGATACCATCCTGAGGCTGCCGGAAATTCAGCATGGATGGAGATGACTAGTGGTCTGCTCATTGGGATACCTGTCAATATCTATATAGAAAATGTAGTGCAAGGGTGAGTCAAACATAACCATATACATGCTACACAACATATAAGTGATCTATCACAAATCAAGATAACATATCATCATCACACATGATCACACCAAGCACATAAACAATATGCAAACATGTGGGTTATCAAGCCTCCCTTATATCTCCATATATTTCAGTCAGACTTCGCTTCCCATTTTCCCCAGAGGTTATACCCTTGAGAAGAAAGTCCCTGATCTGACCTTTTTAAATTTAATATCATGAATGCTAGTAGTGTATAAGGCCCGAAGCGGTTTAGCTTCTACACTCTTCAGAAAGTCATTCGGGAATTATGGACACGGAATTTACCCTCGTTCCACTCTTTACCGAACTTGAATTACCTTAGGGCTTCACTGACAGATATACATGACTTTCCCAGTCCTTTAACTTCATACCAGCCCGGCCTAAGGGGTTTTGCCTGTAACTGGTAGAGAGGTAGTCCCATCATGTATTCCCGGACTTATTCATCTCTGAACATAGTCACCCTCGGTATCTCTATTTCCCCACACTCTTATAGTGGTAGTGACAGTGCTTTCCTACTCCTTATCTCTCCATATAAATATGAATATATCATTATATAGCATTTCTTCACCCCCTTATACTTCCTCATTAACCAGAATCAAAACTAAGATGATCTCCGTTGCATCTGTAGCTGAATCTCATAAATGAGTTCATAACAATTGAGTAACACATATATTAGGTAAGTAGAGCTTTACACACAGGAACCACATTCTCTCGGTAACCAGCCCGCACTTTAAGTTTTCAAACCGTTTCAATTCCCTAATTCATTTAGTTATGTCCGTTAACTATCTATCCTACTGGTGAATCCTAATTAATTATAGGGTAGGCTGAATTTCGTAAACAAGCGACAGGCCAACAATTACCTCAAGATTTTTCCCTCTGCTCTACTACCACAGATGCTAAGTAAATATTGCTTATAGCAATTTCAAATAAGCCTTATGACGGCAATACCTAGTACCACTATATCCCATAGTGTACTCTCCCGTTCTAATGTTCAATGTAACAACTTCACAATCAAGTTCAGCACAGAACAATCAACAATCATCCAGAAATATCACAGCATATCAAACAAGCAATCACACATAATAATAATATGCATTCCATCTTTCTAATAGACTGCTTGGACAGGGCGACCGCCAAAGACTACATAATAGGGGCGGTTAGGTTTCGGTTGGGGGCTTCCTTGTTGAGCGGCGCGGAAAGCGCGTCGTGCGCCCACGACCGGTTAGAGCTTATCTAGACGGTAGGGGCAAACCTGTAATAGGCATAGGGCTTGGACTTTATAATGTATTGGGCTGATCCCGACGGCCCATAGATTTTTACTCCCTATAAATAGCTTGGGGAGGCTACTGTAAAAGGGGTTAACAATTTTTAATAAATAAGAAGAAACATTCAGCTCTTAACTATTGTGTTATTTTCCTAGAACATTTTTGGCGCCGCCTGTGGGGAAGGTAAACCAAACCCTACGCACTCAACAACTAGCTATGTTAGGCACTGGCCGTCGTAGGGGAGGCCGCGGGCGTGGAGGACGAACGGTGGGCCGTCAGCCTGAACCGTCTCCCACGCCTCCGCCGACTCCTATCCCGAATCCCGGTTCGCCGCAGGGGGGCGCGCAGGGTGACGGAGCGACCAGCCAGATTCCCTTCGCCGTTTCTATGGCTGAATGGAATCGGGTGTGTGGCGCCCTGGATTTTGTCCAACAGCAGAATCAGCATCTGCAGGCCCAGTTGGAGTATTTTCGTCAGCATAAGGATCCTAGTGTGGAGAGCCTTAGAGAAGCTGAGACCGTGGTCGATTTTCAACCCTTTTCGCCCGCCATTCAGGCGGTCCCTATCCCGAACGTGGTAAAACACTTGGTGTTAGACACGTACTCTGGCGACTCGGACCCAACGGAACACTTACAGGCGTTTATGACCAAAATGGTGATTAGTCAGGCGACTGACGCGGTACGCTGCAGATTGTTCCCATCAACACTGAAGGGGACGGCCTTGGCATGGTTTTCTAAATTACCAACACATTCCATAAATAGTTTCACCGAGTTTTCATGTAAGTTCCTCTCACATTTTGCGGCAAGCAGGAGCCAGAGGGTAACGACGGGTGCATTATTCAACATTCGTCAGGGCGCGTCAGAAACGCTGAAACAGTATATGGCGAGGTTCACCGCCACATTGGTACGAATTGAGGACCCCCCCAGGAGACATGTGTGAATGCCTTTAAGCAAGGGTTGCGGGCGGGTGCGCTGAACAATAAGCTTAGTAGGCGCCCGCCACGCGACATGGCGGACCTCCGAGCTCGTGTCCACGACTTCATATTAGAGGAAGAGGATGACGAGCAGAAGAGAACACGGGATATGATGGACGCGCCACCTAGGAGGCAGGACGGGAAAGGAAAACAGGGGGAAGTGTTTGTGCAACGGGATGTTCCAAGGTCCAACCGCAGTAACCCGTACCAAACTGCCGCCTTCGCTAATCAGCAACGCCGGAACTATGTAACTCGCCCAGCAGCTGGGCCACGGCCAGCGCCTCAACGCCAGGCGCCGCGGCCAGTGGCGTCAGTACCTCGTTATTCTCCGGTAGCTCACCGGGCCAAGGTACCGTTGGCGGTTGGACTCTCACAGATACTGACAGACAATAGAGAGACTAACTTGATCACTCGCCCCTATCCTCCCAAGCGTCCCCCGCCTAATGTCGATACTCGAAGATGGTGTGACTATCATGGCGTCCTGGGTCATGATACGGACGACTGCGTTACCTTACAGCGTGAGGTCGAGAGGTTGATAAAGGCGGGTCACCTGGGCCAGTATGTCAAGACAGTGCCCACTCCAGATGTAGGACGATCTACGCAGACTTCTAGGCGTGGGAATTATGACGATGCGGATGGAGAGGCGACAATGGGAGACCCGGCGGGAACTGTCAACTGCATCTCTGGAGGCTTCAATGATGAATCTAATGCAAGTCGCAAGAGGTATGTACGCTTGGCACATGCCGCAGTACATACCGTTCAAGAGGAGAAATTCGGCTTCCAACACCCCAACATAATTTTCACCAGCGAGGATTTCAAAGGGGTGCTTCCACATAAGGGCGACCCGGTCGTAGTGCAGTTGCGAATCAACAACTATGATGTGAGGCGAGTGCTTCTGGATCAAGGGAGTTCGGCAGACATAATATATGGCGATGCATTTGAGAAGATGGGTCTTACGGAAAGCGCGCTAACGCCTTATACGGGGTCGTTAATTGGGTTCACGGGCGAGCGGGTGATACCTCGAGGATGTGTGGAGTTGAAGACAGTCTTCGGATCGGAAGGATTCGCTAAAACGGTTTTCGTTAAATACATAGTCCTATCGTGTAAGTCTTCTTATAATGCTTTAATCGGGCGTGACACTTTAAATCAGATATGTGCAGTGATTTCAACAAAGCATCTCAAGGTGAAGTACCCATTGTCCAATGGGCGCGTCGGAACCCTGGAGGTTGACCAAATTCGAGCGCGAGAATGTTACAGGGAGAGCGTGGTAGATTATGGGCCGCAGAACGCCAGGATTGGGCATCGGTGTTACGAGATTAGCGATGAAGGCGCGCTAGACCCCAGAAGGGAGACACCGGAATCTCGACCCTGTCCTATCGAAGAAACAAAAACAGTGCAGGTAGGGCAACGAATGTTGAAGGTCGGAACACAACTGACACCTGTTCAAGAAAACCGATTGACTCGCCTACTAGAGGAGAACCTGGATCTATTTGCCTGGACGCTTAAGGATGTTCCAGGCATTAGCCCAGACGTGATTTGTCACAGGTTGGCGATTAAGGACGAGGTCAAGCCAGTCGCTCAAACGCGAAGGAAGATGGGTGAAGAACGAATGAAGGTGGTCGAGATAGAAACGGCAAAGCTTAAGGAAGCAAACTTCATTAGGGAGGTTAAATACCCTACGTGGCTGGCGAACGTGGTATTGGTTAGGAAAGCAAATGGAAAATGGCGTATGTGTACTGATTACACCGATTTGAATAAGGCGTGCCCTAAGGATGCGTATCCTTTGCCCAATATTGACAAAATTGTTGATGGGGCTTCTGGGAATGAAGTGCTCAGCCTCATGGACGCCTTCTCAGGTTATAATCAAATATGCATGCATCCACAGGATGAAGAAAAGACAGCGTTCATGACTCCCAAGATCAATTATTGTTATCGAACCATGCCTTTCGGACTCAAGAATGCTGGGGCGAATTATCAGCGGCTGATGGATAGAGTGTTTGAGGAGCAGATAGGAAGAAATATGCAGGTTTACGTAGATGATATGATCGTGACATCAGTCAAGGCGGATGATCATTTGGCTGACCTGGGCGAGGCATTCGGGCGAGTGCGGCATTACAACATGCGTCTTAATCCAGATAAATGTTCTTTCGGAATCCTGGGAGGCAAATTCTTGGGTTTCATGGTAACGGTGAGGGGCATCGAGATCAACCCAGATAAGTGTAGGGCGATTATGGAGATGGCTAGCCCGTCTTCAGTAAAGGAGGTCCAGTGCCTAGCTGGAAAAATTGCTTCGCTAGCTCGTTTCCTACCACACGCCGGGGAGAAGGCGGCCCCATTCTTTAAATGTTTAAAGAAGAGCACCAAATTTGAGTGGACGTCAGAGTGTGAAGAGGCGTTTCAGCGGTTGAAGCTGTTCTTGTCTAAACCGTCAGTGTTACAAAAGCCAATCGTGGGCGAGCCTTTGTTACTTTATTTTGCCATCACAGATCGTGCATTGGGTTCAGTCCTCACGCAAGAAGTGGCGGGTGAGGTACGCATAATTTATTTTGTAAGTCATACTTTGCAGGGAGCTGAGAAGAGATATCAAAGGATCGAGAAAGCGGCCTTGGCGGTTCTGGTTACAGCTCGCCGTTTACGACCTTATTTTCAAAGTTTTCAAGTAAAGGTCAGAACTTACTTACCATTGAGGCAGGTGCTGCAGAAGCCTGACATTTCTGGGCGTTTGGTCGGATGGTGTGTAGAGTTGTCAGAATATGGCTTAATATATGAAGCAAGAGGTAAAGTTTCGTCACAGAGGTTGGCGGAATTTGTAGCTGAGTTAACAATGGCGGGCGAGGAACCGGGTACGAAGGTTTGGGTCTTGCATATTGATGGCTCGTCAAACTCGCGTGGTAGTGGCCTTGGTGTCCAGAAAGCCTTGCTCGACCCTCCTGAACCTACTTAGACCATTTCTCTGAGTTGCCTTGGTGTCCAGAAAGCTATATTTATAGGCTGAATTGGGATTAAGTCACTAAACCAAGTTTTCCAAGTTAATGGAGTTGCACCACCAATGGTTCTTCATGCAAGGTGATTAGGGCTAGCTTCCATGCATTCTGGTGATGATGCACGAAATTAGGGCTGCTGTAGTGCTTAATGGAGTCTGAAAAATAATTTGAAGTGATGTGCATAGTAACATGTACATCAGACATAGTGACTCGTCGCACCGTATTGGTCGCACATATCGTCATGTCGTCACTACAGTACGAAAATGACCCTATTCTCAAGTAAACCCTATGCAATAATGTTTCACCTGAATTATTTCCCTATCTCAGAGTCCAGAATCATGAGTAATCAGTACTCTCAATTAACTAGCTCAGTTGTTCACGATCACTCCGAGACAATACCGACTATTGTCAAAAGAGATAATCAGAATATTTGGGGTTCCTATTGCCATTGTCATGTCTACACCTTTCTAATAATCATATCTACTACTATAATCATCAATCAATTCATTCATATACACTAGCATTATATAAATATATTTAATAGTTACTGAGATAGATTTAGGGTTTCTATCTCTCATAGTTTCAATGGAAAATACTCGTAAAATAACCTCTTTGTGCGGGAAAAACTCGAGAACCTCATCACCTTGACTAGTCTCACGGGAAAACTCAGTCACACGAGGGAAAACTTAGTCACTAAGGAATTAGTGTCATGGGAAAAATGAGTCAACGGATGGGAAAACCTTAGTCAGTGGACTAGTTTCAATGGCCAAACCAAGTAAAATAACCTCTTTGTGTTGGAATAACTCGAAAACCAGGCCACTGTGAGTAGTCTCATGGCAAAACTCAGCCACAGGAGGATAAACTTAGTCACTAAGGAATTAGTGCCATGGGACTAATGAGTCAACTAATGGGAAAACCTTAGTCACCAAACGAATTTCCATGGCAAATCCTAGTAAAATAACCTCTTTGTGTGGGAAAAACTAGAAAACCTTGTCACCGTGAGTATCTCATCGGAAAACTCAGTCACAGGAGGGGAAAACATAGTCACAAAGGAATTCGTGTCATGGAAAAAATGAGTCACCGGATGGGAAAATTTTACTCACCGGACGAGTTTTAATGGAAAATACTTGTAAACTAACCACTTTGTGCGGGAAAGACTCGAGAACCTCATCACCTTGACTAGTCTCACGGGAAAACTCAGTCACACGAGGGGGAAACTTAGTCACTAAGGAATTAGTGTCATGGGAAAAATAGGCACCGGATGGGAAAACATTAGTCAATGAACTAGTTTCAATGGCAAAACCTAGTAAAATAACCTCTTTGTGTTGGAATAACACGAAAACCAAGCCACTGTGAGTAGTCTCATGGGAAAACTCAGCCACAGGAGGGGGAAACTTAGTCACTAAGGAATTAGTGCCATGGGACTAATGAGTCAAATAGTGGGTAAACCTTAGTCACCGAACGAGTTTCCATGGCAAATCCTACTAAAATAACCACTTTGTGTGGGAAAAACTAGAACACATTGTCACCGTGAGTAGTCTCATCAGAAAACTCTGTCGCAAGAGGGGAAAACTTAGTCACAGAGGAATTCGTGTCATGGAAAAAATGAGTCACCGGATGGGAAAATTTTACTCACCGGACGAGTTTCAATGGAAAATATTTGTAGAGTAACATCTTTGTGTGGGAAAAACTCGAGAACCTCATCACCTTGACTAGTCTCACGGGAAAACTCAGTCAAACGAGGGGAAAACTTAGTCACTAAGGAATTAGTGTCATGGGAAAAATGAGTCACCGGATGGGAAAACCTTAGTCAATGGACTAGTTTCGATGGCAAAACCTAGTAAAATAACCTCTTTGTGTTGGAATAACTCGAAAACCTAGCAACTGTGAGTAGTCTCATGGGAAAACTCAGCCACAGGAGGGGGAAACTTAGTCACTAAGGAATTAGAGCCATGGGACTAATGAGTCAACTAATGGGAAAACCTTAGTCACCGAACGAGTTTCCATGGCAAATCCTAGTAAAATAACCTCTTTGGGTGCGAAAAACTAGAAAACTTTGTCACCGTGAGTAGTTTCAACGGAAAACTCAGTCGCAGGAGGGGAAAACTTAGTCACAAAGGAATTTGTGTCATGGAAAAAATGTGTCACCGAAGGGGAAAATTTTACTCACCAGACGAGTTTCAATGGAAAATACTTGTAAAATAACCTCTTTGTGCAGGAAAAACTCGAGAACCTCATCACCTTGACTAGTCTCAGGGGAAAACTCAGTCACACGAGGGGAAAACTTAATCACTAAGGAATTTGTGTCATGGGAAAAATGAGTCACCGGATGGGAAAACCTTACTCAATGGAATAGTTTCGATGGCAAAACCTAGTAAAATAACATCTTTGTGTTGCAATAACTCGAAAACCTAGCCACTGTGAGTAGTCTCATGGGAAAACTCAGCCCCAGGAGGGGGAAACTTAGTCAATAAGGAATTAGTGCCATGTGACTAATGAGTCAACTAATGGGAAAACCTTAGTCACCGAACGAGTTTCCACGGAAAATCCTAGTAAAATAACCTCTTTGTGTGGGAAAAACTAGAAAACCTTGTCACAGTGAGTAGTCTAATCGGAAAACTCAGCGGCAGGAGGGGAAAACTTAGACACAAAGGAATTCGTGTCATGGAAAAAATGAGTCACCGGATGGGAAAATTTTACTCACCGGACGAGTTTCAATGGAAAATACTTGTAAAATAACCTCTTTGTGTGGGAATAACTCGAGAACCTCATCACCTTGACTAGTCTCACGGGAAAACTCAGTCACACGAGGGGAAAACTTAGTCACTAAAGAATTAGTGTCACGGGAAAAATGAGTCACCGGATGGGAAAACCTTTGTCAATGGACTAGTTTCATTTCTAAAACCTAGTAAAATAACCTCTTTGTGTTGGAATAACTCGAAAACCTAGCCACTGTGAGTAGTCTCACTGCAAAACTCAGCCACAGGAGGGGGGAACTTAGTCACTAAGGAATTAGTGCCATGGGACTAATGAGTCAACTAATGGGAAAACCTTAGTCACCGAACGAGTTTCCATGGAAAATCCTAGTAAAATAACCTCTTTGTGTGGGAAAAACTCGAAAACCTTGTCACAGTGAGTAGTCTAATCGGAAAACTCAGCCGCAGGAGGGGAAAACTTTGACACAAAGGAATTCGTGTCATGGAAAAAATGAGTCACCGGATGGGAAAATTGTACTTACTGGACGAGTTTCAATGGAAAATACTTGTAAAATAACCTCTTTGTGTGGGAAAAACTCGAGAACCTCATCACCTTGACTAGTCTCACGGGCAAATTCAGTCACACGAGGGGAAAACTTAGTCACTAACGAATTAGTGTCATGGGAAAAATGAGTCACCGGATGGGAAAACCTTAGTCAATGGACTAGTTTCAATTCTAAAACCTAGTAAAATAACCTCTTTGTGTTGGAATAACTCGAAAACCTAGCCACTGTGAGTAGTCTCACTGCAAAACTCAGCCACAGGAGGGGGAAACATAGTCACTAAGAAATTAGTGCCATGGGACTAATGAGTCAACTAATGGGAAAACCTTAGTCACCGAACGAGTTTCCATGGAAAATCCTAGAAAAATAACCTCTTTGTGTGGGAAAAACTAGAAAACCTTGTCACAGTGAGTAGTCTAATCGGAAAACTCAGCCGCAGGAGGGGAAAACTTTGACACAAAGGAATTCGTGTCATGTAAAAAATGAGTCACCGGATTGGAAAATTTTACTCACCGAACGAGTTTCAATGGAAAATACTTGTAAAATAAACTCTTTGTGTGGGAAAAACTCGAGAACCTCATCACCTTGACTAGTCTCACGGGAAAACTCAGTCACACGAGGGGATAACTTAGTCACTAACAAATTAGTGTCATGGAAAAAATGAGTCACCGGATGGGAAAACCTTAGTCAATGGACTAGTTTCAATTCTAAAACCTAGTAAAATAACCTCTTTGTGTTGGAATTACTCGAAAACCTAGCCACTGTGAGTTGTCTCATGGCAAAACTCAGCCACAGGAGGGGGAAACTTAGTCATTAAGGAATTAGTGCCATGGGACTATTGAGTCAACTAATGGGAAAACCTTAGTCACCGAACGAGTTTCCATGGCAAATCCTAGTAAAATAACCTCTTTGTGTGGGAATAACTAGAAAACCTTGTCACAGTGAGTAGTCTAATCGGAAAACTCAGCGGCTGGAGGGGAAAACTTAGACACTAAAGAATTCGTGTCATGGGAAAAATGAGTCACCGGATGGGAAAACCTTAGTCAATGGACTAGTTTCAATGGAAAAACCTAGTAAAATAACATCTTTGTGTTGGAATAACTCGAAAATCGGGCCACTGTGAGTAGTCTCATGGGAAAACTCAGCTAGAGGTGGGGGAAATTTAGTTACTAAGGAATTAGTGCCATGGCACTATGATAATGAAATTGCAAGTGTACAATTTACTATCGCGTAATATAAAAAGATCGAACCCACGGGATAGGTGTTCTTATTATTATAAAATTTAGTACTAAAACAGAAAAATAAAAGATGAATATTTGTTGTTGGTTTGAGAACTAGAAAGAAACAATAGCATAAAATAATAAAATAAAGAGATGATGAACATTAAGCTCTTGGGTTGGTTTACTTAGTCTATAAAAACATGCTAGAAATTTCCTACTAAATTCCTGAATTATAAAACCATTATCATGATGCTATAGCCTAGTGTAACTACAAGTTAATTCCTTAAGCATTGTAGATCTTTCTTTTTAATTACTAAACCCAATTCCTTGGCACCTAGTTAACTAAAGAAGAAGATGAAGAAAATGTTCAGGCCAACATAAAGTTACGTCCTTCCTAATTCCTTAGCGAAGTATACTTATAACCTTTCTTATTACCTAGTTCCCTTACTACTCACCAAATGGCCTTATGTAATAAGTAATAAGCAAAACCTCTTGGGATCCACAAGATAGAAATTAAGCATAAGGTAATAAAACATGAATGGAAATAAAATTCAGAAATGTAGAAAAAGACTAGAACATGTATTATAAACTAAAACAACCCAAAAACTTAAAGAAGAAGTTAGCCAAGCATGGCTAAAAGAATCATTGAATTACCCTGGATAGGAGCTCAAGTATGGCTTCCCACAAGTCCTAGGAACAATGATCTTTGAGGGAGAAAGAGAGAATACTTGTTGTATTCTAAGATGGTGTGTCTTACAAGTGAAGAAAAGGGTCCTATTTATAGTAAAATTCCAGCCTCCAGCGCTTGAGCGCTGGCATTCCCAACGCATGGGCGCTAGGATGCTTTACAAATCCACTTTCTGTCCGAGGCCCAGCGCTTGAGCGCTGGCTTTCCAACGCTTGGGCGCTGGGTCAACATCTGACTCATCATCTAGTCAGAACCCCAGCGCTGGAGCGCTGGGATCCCAACGCATGAGCGCTGGGACGCTGCTTCTTCATCTTCAAGCTTTTCCTTCCTTCTTCATTCATGGTAGTGGGTTTTGATGGCCATAAAATGCCACTACTCAGCCTTGATCAATTCTGAAACCCTTCCTCCACTAACATCAATTCCTTTAAACATTTTTTCCATGTGCTAAATTAGAGAGTGATTCTTCATATTCTTCTTTTTCACTTTGGTCCTCCCTTGGTTAGCACTACAATTCAAGCCCTCATATTCTCTCAATCTCCACATTAAGTCCTCCACTCTTGAACTTTTACAATTTGGTCCCTGACTTCCTGAAACTTTACATATTGGTCCCTGGACAAAAATGATAACTAAACCAGCTTTTCCTAAAAAATACAAAATAACTAGAAAAACTCCTAAAAGTATAAAATAAAGCTAGAAAATCTAATAAAATCTAATCTACATGCAAAATGAAAAATAAATATAAAATCTACATAAAAACAATAAAAAACCTACATGTGACTCAAAAATAATAAAATAAAAAGACTAAAAATAGCCTAAAAACACCATATAAAATCCACTCATCACACTAATGAGTCAACTAATGGGAAAATCTTAGTCACCGAACGAGTTTCCATGGCAAATCCTAGTATAATAACCTCTTTGTGTGGGAAAAATTAGAAAACCTTGTCACCGTGAGTAGAGTCATCGGAAAACTCAGTCACAGGATGGGAAAACTAAGTCACAAAGGAATTCGTGTCATGGAAAATATGAGTCACCGGATGGGAAAATTTTACTCACCGGACGAGTTTCAATGGAAAATACTTGTAAAATAACCTCTTTGTGTGGGAAAAACTCGAGAACCTCATCACCATGACTAGTCTGACGGGAAAACTCAGTCACATGAGGGGAAAACTTAGTCACTAAGGAATTAGTGTCATGAGAAAAATGAGTCACCAGATGGGAAAACCTTAGTCAATGGACTAGTTTCAATGGAAAAACCTAGTAAAATAACCTCTTTGTGTTGGAATTACTCGAAAATCGGGCCACTGTGAGTAGTCTCATGGGCAAACTCAGCCCCAGGAGGGGGAAACTTAGTCACTAAGGAATTAGTGCCATGGGACTAATGAGTCGACTAATGGGAAAACCTTAGTCATCAAACGAGTTTCCATGGCAAATCCTAGTAAAATAACCTCTTTGTGTGGGAATAACTTGAAAACCTTGTCACCGAGAGTAGTCTCATCGGAAAACTCAGTCGTAGGAGGCGAAAACTTAGTCACAAAGGAATTCGTGTCATGGAAAAAATGAGCCACTGGATGGGAAAATTTTACTCACCGGACGAGTTTCAATGGAAAATACTTGTAAAATAACCTCTTTGTGTGGGAAAAACACGAGAACCTCATCACCTTGACTAGTCTCACGGGAAAACACAGTCACACGAGGGGAAAACTTAGTCACTAAGGAATTTGTGTCAAGGGAAAAATGAGTCACCGGATGGGAAAACCTTAGTCAATGGACTAGTTTCAATGGCAAAACCTAGTGAAATAACCTCTTTGTGTTGGAATAACTCGAAAACCTGGCCACTGTGTGGGAAAAACTAGAAAACCTTGTACCCAAGAGTAGTCTCATCGGAAAACTCTGTCGCAGGAGGGGAAAACTTAGTCACAAAGGAATTCGTGTCAAAGAAAAAATGAGTCACCGGGTGGGAAAATTTTACTCATCAAACGAGTTTCAATGGAAAATACTTGTAAAATATCCTCTTTGTGTGGGAAAAACTCGAGAACCTCATCACCTTGACTACTCTCACGGGAAAACTCAGTCACACAAGGGGAAAACTTAGTCACTAAGGAATTAGTGTCATGGGAAAAATGAGTCACCTGATGGGAAAACCTTAGTCAATGTACTAGTTTCAATGGCCAAACCTAGTAAAATAACCTCTTTGTGTTGGAATAACTCGAAAACCTGGCCACTGTGAGTAGTCTCATAGGTAAACTCAGCCACAGGAGGGGGAAACTTAGTCACTAAGGAATTAGTGCCGTGGGACTAATGAGTCAACTAATGGGAAAACCTTAGTCACCGAACGAGTTTCGATGGAAAATCCTAGTAAAATAACCTCTTTGTGTGGGAAATATTAGAAAACCTTGTCACCGTGAGTAGAGTCATCGGAAAACTTAGTCGAAGGAGGGGAAAACTTAGTCACAAAGGAATTCGTGTCATGGAAAAAATGAGTCACCAGATGGGAAAATTTTACTCAACGGACGAGTTTCAATGGAAAATACTTGTAAAATAATTACTTTGTGCGGGAAAAACTCGAGAACCTCATCACCTTAACTAGTCTCACGGGAAAACTCTGTCACACGAGGCGAAAACTTAGTCACTAAGGAATTAGTGTCATGGGAAAAATGAGTCACCGGATGGGAAAACCTTAGTCAATGGACTAGTTTCAATGGAAACACCTAGTAAAATAACCTCTTTGTGTTGGAATAACTCGAAAATCGGGCCACTGTGAGTAGTCTCATGGGAAAACTCAGCTAGAGGTGGGGGAAATTTAGTTACTAAGGAATTAGTGCCATGGCACTAATGAGTCAACTAATGGGAAAATCTTAGTCACCGAACGAGTTTCCATGGCAAATCCTAGTATAATAACCTCTTTGTGTGGGAAAAATTAGAAAACCTTGTCACCGTGAGTAGAGTCATCGGAAAACTCAGTCGCAGGATGGGAAAACTAAGTCACAAAGGAATTCGTGTCATGGAAAAAATGAGTCACCGGATGGGAAAATTTTACTCACCGGACGAGTTTCAATGGAAAATACTTGTAAAATAACCTCTTTGTGTGGGAAAAACTCGAGAACCTCATCACCATGACTAGTCTCACGGGAAAACTCATTCACATGAGACGAAAACTTAGTCACTAAGGAATTAGTGTCATGGGAAAAATGAGTCACCGGATGGGAAAACCTTAGTCAATGGACTAGTTTCAATGGCAAAACCTAGTAAAATAACCTCTTGGTTTTTGGAATAACTCGAAAATCGGGCCACTGTGAGTAGTCTCATGGGCAAACTCAGCCAGAGGAGGGGGAAACTTAGTTACTAAGGAATTAGTGCCATGGGACTAATGAGTCAACTAATGGGAAAACCTTAGTCACCGAACGAGTTTCGATGGCAAATCCTAGTAAAATAACCTCTTTGTGTGGGAAAAATTAGAAAACCTTGTCACATTGAGTAGAGTCATCGGAAAACTCAGTCGAAGGAGGGGAAAACTTAGTCACAAAGGAATTCGTGTCATGGAAAAAATGAGTCACCAGATGGGAAAATTTTACTCAACGGACGAGTTTCAATGGAAAATACTTGTAAAATAATTACTTTGTGCGGGAAAAACTCGAGAACCTCATCACCTTAACTAGTCTCACGGGAAAACTCTGTCACACGAGGCGAAAACTTAGTCACTAAGGAATTAGTGTCATGGGAAAAATGAGTCACCGGATGGGAAAACCTTAGTCAATTGACTAGTTTCAATGGCAAAACCTAGTAAAATCACCTCTTTGTGTTGGAATAACTTGAAAACCTAGCCACTGTGAGTAGTCTCATGGGAAAACTCAGCCTTAGGAGGGGGAAACTTAGTCACTAAGGAATTAGTGCCATGGGACTAATGAGTCAACTAATGGGAAAACCTTAGTCATCAAACGAGTTTCCATGGCAAATCCTAGTAAAATAACCTCTTTGTGTGGGAAAATCTTTAAAACCTTATCACCGAGAGTAGTCTCATCGGAAAACTCAGTCGTAGGTGGGGAAAACTTAGTCACAAAGGAATTTTTGTCATGGAAAAAATGAGCAACCGGATGGGAAAATTTTACGCACCGGACGAGTTTCAATGGAAAATACTTGTAAAATAACCTCTTTGTGTGGGAAAAACACGAGAACCTCATCACCTTGACTAGTCTCACGGGAAAACACAGTCACACGAGGGGAAAACTTAATCACTAAGGAATTTGTGTCAAGGGAAAAATGAGTCACCGGATGGGAAAACCTTAGTCAATGGACTAGTTTCAATGGCAAAACCTACTAAAATAACCTCTTTGTGTTGGAATAACTCGAAAACCTGGCCA
This sequence comes from Acmispon strigosus, assembly GCA_030819835.1. Lineage (NCBI taxonomy): Eukaryota > Viridiplantae > Streptophyta > Magnoliopsida > Fabales > Fabaceae > Acmispon > Acmispon strigosus. The sequence continues at coordinate 16,793,105 of JAUAMA010000004.1, read as the reverse complement.
CGGTGTCGGAAAAACTAGAAAACCTTGTACCCTTGAGTAGTCTCATCGGAAAACTATGTCGCAGGAGGGGAAAACTTAGTCACAAAGGAATTCGTGTCATAGAAAAATTGAGTCACCGGGTGGGAAAATTTTACTCATCAGACGAGCTTCAATGGAAAATACTTTTAAAATAACCTTTTTGTGCGGGAAAAACTCGAGAACCTCATCACCTTGACTAGTCTCACGCGAAAACTCAGTCACACGAGGGGAAAACTTTGTCACTAAGGAATTAGTGTCATGGAAAAAATGAGTCACCAGGATGGAAAACCTTAGTCAATGGACTATTTTCAATGGCAAAACCTAGTAAAATAACCTCTTTGTTTTGGAATAACTCGAAAACCTGGCCACTGTGAGTAGTCTCATGGGAAAACTCAGCCACAGGAGGGGGAAACTTAGTCACTAAGGAATTAGTGCCATGGGACTAATGAGTCAACTAATGGGAAAACCTTAGTCACTGAACGAGTTTCCATGGAAAATCCTAGTAAAATAACCTCTTTGTGTGGGAAAAACTAGAGAACCATGTCACTTTGAGTAGCCTCATCGGAAAACTCCGTCGCAGGAGGGGAAAACTTAGTCATAAAGGAACTCGTGTCAATGAAAAAATGAGTCACCGGATGGGAAAATTTTACTCACCGGACGAGATTCAATGGAAAATAGTACTATAAAAACCTCTTTGTGCGGGAAAAACTCTAGAACCTCATCACCCTGACTAGTCTCAAGGGAAAACTCAGTCACACGAGGGGAAAACTTAGTCGCTAAGGAATTAGTGTCATGGGAAAAATGAGTCACCGGATGGGTAATCTTTTATATTACGCGCAACGGCGCCAAAAACTTGATAATGAAATCGCAAGTGTACGATTAAACTATCGCGTAATATAAAAGATTATCGAACCCAAGGGATAGGTGTTCTTATGTTTATATAATTTAGTACTTGTGCAAAGAAAATAAAATGATATGGTTGATGTTTGGTTTATGACAAGAAGAGAGTAATAGCATAAAAATAATAAAGCAAATAAGATGAGAGAATTTAAGCTCTTGGGTTGATTTACATAATTTATAAAACATACTAGAAAACTCTTACTAAATTTCTGAACTTTAAATTCAAATTCATGGTGCTATAGCCTAAGTTTCTACACCCTAATAGCCTTAAGAAATGTAGAACTTCCTTACCTAATTACTAACTCCATAGCCTTGGTTATTAGTTAATTAGAGAAGAAGATGAAGCAAGAATCTGAGCCAACACAAAATTACGTACATCCTTATAGCCTTAAGAAATGCAAACATATAACTTTTTTTATTTCCTATTTCCCTTACTACTTACCAAATGGCCTTATGAATAAGTAGAAAGCATGAAATCTTTTGCGCATAAAGATTAATGAAGAACAAAGAAATAAAACATGAATAGAAGATATTATTCAGAAATGTAAAAGAAAACTAGAACATGAATTATAAATTAAAACAACCCAAAAACTTAAAAGAAGAATTAGCCAAGCATGGCTAAAAGATTCATTGAATTACCCTGGATAGGAGCTCAAGTATGGCTTCCCACAAGTCCTAGGAACAATGATCTTTGAGGGAGAAAGAGAGAATACTTGTTGTATTCTATGAAGGTGTGTTTTACAAGTGAAGAGGAGGGTCCTATTTATAGTAAAAATCCAGCCTCCAACGCTTCAGCGCTAGAATTCCCAACGCTTGGGCGCTGGAAGCATTAAAAATCCACTGTCAGATCGAGGGCCAGCGCTTGAGCGCTGGCTTCCCAGCGCTGCAGCGCTGGGCACTGCTTCTTCATCTTCAAGTTTTTCTTCCTTCTTCATGGTAGTGGGTTTTGAATGCCATAAAAACCCACTTATCAGCCCTTTAATCAATTCTGAAACCTCTCCTCCACTATCATCAATCCTCCACTCATCCTTTAATCCTTTTTTTCCATGTGCTTAATTTAGAGAATTGCTTCATATTCCTCTTTTTTACTTTTAGTCCTCTCTTGGTTAGCACTCCAATTCAAGCCCTTGAATTCTCTCAATCTTCACTTTTAGCCCTCCACTCTTGAACTTTCACATTTTGGACCTTGATTTCCTGAAACTTTACAAAGTGGTCCCTGGACAAAAATGATAACTAAACCAGCTTTTCCTAAAAAAAACAAAATAACTAGAAAAATCCCTAAAAATATAAAATAAAGCTAGAAAATCTAATAAAATCTAATCTACATGCAAAATGCAAAATAAATATAAAATCTACATAAAAACAATTAAAAAACTACATGAGACTCAAAAATAATAAAATAAAAAGACTAAAAAGACCCTAAAATTATCATATAAAATCCACTCATCAATGGGAAAACCTTAGTCAATGGACTAGTTTCAATGGCAAAACCTAGTAAAATAACCTCTTTATGTTGGAATAACTCGAAAACCTGGCCACTGTGAGTAGTCTCATGGGAAAACTCAGCCACAGGACGGTGAAACTTAGTCACTAAGGAATTAGTGCCATGGGACTAATGAGTCAACTAATGGGAAAACCTTAGTCACCGAAGGAGTTTCCATGGAAAATCCTAGTAAAATAGCCTCTTTGTGTGGGAAAAACTAGAAAACCATGTCACTGTCAGTAGTCTCATCTAAAAACTCAGTCGCAGGAGGGGAAAACTTAGTCAAAAATGAATTCGTGTCATGGAAAAAATGAGTCACCGGATGGGAAAATTTTACTCACCGGACGAGTTTCAATGGAAAATACTCTTAAGATAATCTCTTTGTGCGGGAAAAACTCGAGAACCTCGTCATCACCTTGACTAGTCTCAGGGGAAAACTCAGTCACACGAGTGGAAAACTTAGTCAATAAGGAATTAGTGTCATGGGAAAAATGAGTCACCGGATGGGAAAACCTTAGTCAATGGACTAGTTTCATTGGCCAAACTTAGTAAAATAATCTCTTTGGGTAGGAATAACTCGAAAACCTAGCCACTGTGAGTAGTCTCATAGGAAAACTCAGCCACTGGAGGGGGAAACTTAGCCACTAAGAAATTAGTGCCTTGGGACTAATGAGTCAACTAATGGGAAAACCTTAGTCACCGAACGAGTTTCCATGGCAAATCCTAGTTAAATAACCTCTTTGTGTGGGAAAAACATGAAAACCTTGTCACCGTGAGTAGTCTCAACGGAAAACCTAGTCGCAGGAGGGGAAAACTTAGTCACAAAGGAATTCGTGTCATGGAAAAAATGAGTCACCGGATGGGAAAATTTATTCACCGGACGAGTTTCAATTGAAAATACTTGTATAATAACCTCTTTGTGTGGGGGTAAAACTCGAGAACCTTAACACCCTGACTAGTCTCAAGGGAAAATTCAGTCACACGACGGGAAAACTTAGTCACTAAGGAATTAGTGTCATGGGAAAAATGAGTCACTGGATGGGAAAACCTTAGCCAATGGACTAGTTTCAATGGCAAAACCTAGTAAAATAACCTCTTTGTGTTGGAATAACTCGAAAACCTAGCCACTGTGAGTAGTCTCATGGGAAAACTTAGCCACAGGAGGGGGAAACTTAGTCACTAAGGAATTAGTGTCATGGGACTAATGAGTCAACTAATGGGAAAACCTTAGTCACCGAACGAGTTTCCATGGCAAATCCTAGTAAAATAACCTCTTAGTGTGCGAAAAACTAGAAAACCATGTCACTATGAGTAGTCTCACCGGAAAACTCAGTCGCAGGAGGGGAAAACTTAGTCACAAAGGAATTCGTGTCATGGAAAAAATGAGTCACCGGATGGGAAAATTTTACTCACCGGACGAGTTTCAATGGAAAATACAATTAAAATACCCTTTTTGTGCGGGAAAAATTCGAGAACCTCATCACCATGACTAGTCTCACGAGAAAACTCAGTCACACGAGGGGAAAACTTTGTCACTAAGGAATTAGTGTCATGGGAAAAATGAGTCACCGGATGGGAAAACCTTAGTCAATGGACTAGTTTCAATGGCAAAACCTTGTAAGATAACCTCTTTGTGTTGGAATAACTCGAAAACGTAGCCACTGCGAGTTGTCTCGAAGGAAAACTCAGCCACAGGTGGGGGAAACTTAGTCACTAAGGAATTAGTGCCATGGGACTAATGAGTCAAATATGGGAAAACCTTAGTCACCGAATGAGTTTCCATGGAAAATCCTAGTAAAGTAACCTCTTCGTGTGGGAAAAACTAGAAAACCATGTCACTCTGAGCAGTCTCATCGGAAAACTCAGTCGCAGGAGGGGAAAACTTAGTCACAAAGGAATTCGTGTCATGGAAAAAATGAGTCACCGGATGGGAAAATTTTACTCACCGGACGAGTTTCAATGGAAAATACTTGTAAAATAACCTCTTTGTGTGGGAAAAACACGAGAACCTCATCACCTTGACTAGTCTCACGGGAAAACTCAGTTACACGAGGGGAATGCTTAGTCACTAAGGAATTAGTGTCATGGGAAAAATGAGTCACCGGATGGGCAAACCTTTGTCAATGGACTAGTTTCAATGGAAAAACCTAGTAAAATAACCTCTTTGTGTTGGAATAACTCGAAAACCTGGCCAGTGTGAGTAGTCTCATGGGAAAACTCAGCCACAGGAGGGGGAAACTTAGTCACTAAGGAATTAGTGCCCTGGGACTAATGAGTCAACTAATGGGAAAACCTTAGTCACCGAACGAGTTTCCATGGCAAATCTTAGTAAAATAACCTCTTTGGGTGCGAAAAACTAGAAAACCTTGCCACTGTGAGTATTCTCATCGGAAAACTCAGCCACAGGAGGGGGTAACTTAGTCACTAAGGAATTAGTGCCATGGGACTAATGAGTCAACTAATGGGAAAACCTTAGTCACCAAACGAGTTTCCATGGAAAATACTCGAGAACCTCATCACGTTGACTAGTCTCACGGGAAAACTCAGTCACACGAGGGGAAAACTAAGACACAAAGGAATTCGTGTCGTGGAATAAATGAGTCACCGGATGGGTAAATTTTACTCTCCGTACGAGTTTCAATGGAAAATACTTGTAAAATATACCCTCTTTGTGTGGGAAAAACTCGAGAACCTCATCACCATGACTAGTCTCACGAGAAAACTCAGTTACACGAGGGGAAAACTTAGTCTCTAAGGAATTAGTGTCATGGGAAAAATGAGTCACCGGATGGGAAAACCTTAGTCAATGGACTAGTTTCAATGGCGAAACCTAGTAAAATAACCTCTTTCTGTTGGAATAACTCGAAAACCTAGCCACTGTGAGTATTCTCATCGGAAAACTCAGCCACAGGAGGGGGTAACTTAGACCCTAAGGAATTAGTGCCATTGGACTAATGAGTCAACTAATGGGAAAACATTAGTTACCGAACGAGTTTCCATGGAAAATCCTAGTAAAATAACCTCTTTGTGTGGGAAAAACTAGAACCTTGTCACCGTGAGTAGTCTCATCGGAAAACTCAGCCGCTGGAGGGGAAAACTTTGTCACAAAGGAATTCGTGTCATGGAAAAAATGAGTCACCGGATGGGTAAATTTTACTCTCCGGACGAGTTTCAATGGAAAACACTTGTAAAAGAACCTTTTTGTGTGGGAAAAACTCGAGAACCTCATCACTTTAACTAGTCTCATGGGAAAACTCAGCCACACGCGGGGAAAACTTAGTCACTAAGAAATTAGTGTCATGGGAAAAATGAGTCACCGGATGGGAAAACCTTAGTCAATGGACTAGTCTCAATGGAAAAACCTAGTAAAATAACCTCTTTGTGTTGGAATAACTCGAAAACCTAGCCACTGTGAGTATTCTCATCGGAAAACTCAGCCACAGGAGGGGGTAACTTAGTCACTAAGGAATTAGTGCCATGGGACTAATGAGTCAACTAATGGGAAAACATTAGTCACCGAACGAGTTTCCATGGAAAATCCTAGTAAAATAACCTCTTTGTGTGGGAAAAACTAGAACCTTGTCACCGTGAGTAGTCTCATCAGAAAACTCAGCCGCGGGAGGGGAAAACTTAGTCACAAAGGAATTCCTGTCATGGAAAAAATGAGTCACCGGATGGGAAAATTTTACTCACCGGACGAGTTTCAATGGAAAATACTTGTAAAATATACCCTCTTTGTGTGGGAAAAACTCGAGAACCTCATCACCATAACTAGTCTCACGGGAAAACTCAGTTACACGAGGGGAAAGCTTAGTCACTAAGGAATTAGTGTCATGGGAAAAATGAGTCACCGGTTGGGAAAACCTTAGTCAATGGACTAGTTTCAATGGAAAAACCTAGTAAAGTAACCTCTTTGTGTTGGAATAACTCGAAAACCTAGCCACTGTTAGTAGTCTCATGGGAAAACTCAGCCACAGGAGGGGGAAACTTAGTCACTAAGGAATTAGTGCCATGGGACTAATGAGTCAACTAATGGGAAAACCTTTGTCACCGAACGAGTTTTCATGGCAAATCCTAGTAAAATAACCTCTTTTTGTTGGAAAAACTAGAAAACCTTGTCACTGTGAGTAGTCTCATCGTAAAACTCAGTCGCCGGAGGGGAAAACTTAGTCACAAAGGAATTTGTGTAGTGGAAAAAAAGAATCAGGGGATGGGAAAATTTTACTCGCCGGACGAGTTTCAATGGAAAATACTTGTAAAATAACCTCTTTGTGTGGGAAAAACCCGAGAACCTCATCACCTTGACTAGTCTCACGTGAAAACTCAGTCACACGAGGGCAAAACTTAGTCATTAAGGAATTAGTGTCATGGGAAAAATGAGTCACCGAATGGGAAAATCTTATACAATGGACTAGTTTCAATGGCAAAACCTAGTAAAGTACCCTCTTTGTGTTGGAATAACTCGAAAACCTAGCCACTGTGAGTAGTCTCTGGGAAAACTCAGCCACAGGAGGGGGAAACTTAGTCACTAAGGAATTAGTGCCATGGGACTAATGAGTCAACTAATGGGAAAACATTAGTCACCGAACGAGTTTCCATGGAAAATCCTGGTAAAATAACCTCTTTGTGTGGGAAAAACTAGAACCTTGTCACCGTGAGTAGTCTCATCGGAAAACTCAGCCGCAGGAGGGGAAAACTTAGTCACAAAGGAATTCGTGTCATGGAAAAAATGAGTCACCGGATGTGAAAATTTTACTCACCGGACGAGTTTCAATGGAAAATACTTGTAAAATAACCTCTATGTGTGGGAAAAACTCGAGAACCTCATCACCTTGACTAGTCTCACGGGAAAACTCAGTCACACGAGAGGAAAACTAAGACACAAAGGAATTCGTGTCGTGGAATAAATGAGTCACCGGATGGGTAATTTTTACTCTCCGGACGAGTTTCAATGGAAAACACTTGTAAAATAACCTTTTTGTGTGGGAAAAACTCGAGAACCTCATCACTTTAACTAGTCTCACGGGAAAACTCAGCCACACGAGGGGAAAACTTAGTCACTAAGGAATTAGTGTCATGGGAAAAATGAGTCACCGGATGCGAAAACCATAGTCAATGGACTACTTTCAATGGCAAAACCTAGTAAAATAACCTCTTTGTGTTGGAATAACTCGAAAACCTAACCACTGTGAGTATTCTCATGGGAAAACTCAGCCACAGGAGGGGGTAACTTAGTCACTAAGGAATTAGTGCCATGGGACTTATGAGTCAACTAATGGGAAAACCTTAGTCGCCAAACGAGTTTCCATGGCAAATCCTAGTAAAATAACCTGTTTGTGTAGGAAAAACTAGAAAACCTTGTCACCGTGAGTAGTCTTATCGGAAAACTCAGGTGCAGAAGTGGAAAACTTAGTCACAAAGGAATTCGTGTCATGGAAAAAAAGAGTCACCGGATGGGAAAATTTTACTCCCCGGACGATTTTCAATGGAAAATACTTGTAAAATAACCTCTATGTGTGGGAAAAACTCGAGAACCTCATCACCTTGACTTGTCTCACGGGAAAACTCAGTCACACGAGGGGAAAACTAAGACACAAAGGAATTCGTGTCATGGAAAAAAAGAGTCACCGGATGGGAAAATTTTTCTCACCGGACGAGTTTCAATGGAAAATACTTGTAAAATAACCTCTATGTGTGGGAAAAACTCGAGAACCCCATCACCTTGACTATTCTCACGGGAAATCTCAGTTACACGAGGGCAAAACTTAGTCATTAAGGAATTAGTGTCATGGGAAAAATGAGTCACCGAATGGGAAAACCTTAGTCAATGGACTTGTTTATATGGCAAAACCTAGTAAAATAACCTCTTTGTGTTGGAATAACTCGAAAACTTAGCCACTGTGAGTAGTCTCGTGGGAAAACTAAGCCACAGGAGGGGGAAACTTAGTCACTAAGGAATTAGTGCAATGGGACTAATGAGTCAACTAATGGGAAAACCTTAGTCACCAAACGAGTTTCCATGGCAAATCCTAGTAAAATAACCTCTTTCTGTGCGAAAAACTCGAGAACCTCATCACCTTGACTAGTCTCACGGGAAAACTAAGACACAAAGGAATTCGTGTCGTGGAATAAATGAGTCACCGTATGGGAAACTTTTACTCACCGGACGAGTTTCAATGGAAAATACTTGTAAATTAACCACTTTGTGTGGGAAAAACTCGAGAACCTCATCACCTTGACTAGTCTAACGGGAAAACTCTGTCACACGAGGGGAAAACTTAGTCACTAAGGAATTAGTGTCATGGTAAAAATGAGTCACCGGATGGGAATACCATAGTCAATGGACTAGTTTATATGGCAAAACCTAGTAAAATAACCTCTTTGTGTTGGAATAACTCGAAAACCTAGCCACTGTAAGTAGTCTCATGGGAAAACTCAGCCACAGGAGGGGGAAACTTAGTCACTAAGGAATTCGTGCCATGGGACTAATGAGTCAACTAATGGGAAAACATTAGTCACCGAACGAGTTTCCATGGAAAATCCTAGTAAAATAACCTCTTTGTGTGGGAAAAACTAGAACCTTGTCACCGTGAGTAGTCTCATCGGGAAACTCAGCCGCAGGAGGGGAAAACTTAGTCACAAAGGAATTCGTGTCATGGAAAAAATGAGTCACCGGATGGGAAAATTTTACTCACCGGATGAGTTTCAATGGAAAATACTTGTAAAATAACCTCTATGTGTGGGAAAAACTCGAGAACCTCATCACCTTGACTAGTGTCACGGGAAAACTCAGTTACACGAGGGGAAAACTAAGACACAAAGGAATTCGTGTCGTGGAATAAATGAGTCACCGGATGGGTAATTTTTACTCTCCGGACGAGTTTCAATGGAAAACACTTGTAAAATAACCTTTTTGTGTGGGAAAAACTCGAGAACCTCATCACTTTACCTAGTCTCACGGGAAACTCAGCCACACGAGGGGAAAACTTAGTCACTAAGGAATTAGTGTCATGGAAAAAATGAGTCACCGGATGCGAAAACCTTAGTCAATGGACTAGTGTCAATGGTAAAACCTAGTAAAATAACCTCTTTGTGTTGGAATAACTCGAAAACCTAGCCATTGTGAGTATTCTCATCGAAAAACTCAGCCACAGGAGGGGGTAACTTAGTCACTAAGGAATTAGTGCCATGGGACTAATGAGTCAACTAATGGGAAAACCTTAGTCACCGAACGAGTTTCCATGGAAAATCCTAGTAAAATAACCTGTTTGTGTGGGAAAAACTAGAAAACCTTGTCACCGTTAGTAGTCTTATCGAAAAACTCAGGTGCAGGAGTGGAAAACTTAGTCACAAAGGAATTCGTGTCATGGAAAAAAAGAGTCACCGGATGGGAAAATTTTACTCACCGGACGAGTTTCAATGGAAAATACTTGTAAAATAACCTCTATGTGTGTGAAAAACTCGAGAACCTCATCAACTTGACTAGTCTCACGGGAAAACTCAGTCACACGAGGGGAAAACTAAGATACAAAGGAATTCGTGTCGTGGAATAAATGAGTCACCGGATGGGTAAATTTTACTCTCCGGACGAGTTGCAATGGAAAACACTTGTAAAATAACCTTTTTGTGTGGGAAAAACTCGAGAACCTCATCACTTTAACTAGTCTCACGGGAAAACTCAGCCACACGAGGGGAAAACTTAGTCACTAAGGAATTAGTGTCATGGGAAAAATGAGTCACCGGATGCGAAAACCTTAGTCAATGGACTAGTTTCAATGGCAAAACCTAGTAAAATAACCTCTTTGTGTTGGAATAACTCGAAAACCTAGGCACTGTGAGTATTCTCATGGGAAAACTCAGCCACAGGAGGGGGTAACTTAGTCTCTAAGGAATTAGTGCCATGGGACTTTTGAGTCAACTAATGGGAAAACCTTAGTTGCCAAACGAGTTTCCATGGCAAATCCTAGTAAAATAAACTGTTTGTGTGGGAAAAACTAGAAAACCTTGTCACCGTGAGTAGTCTTATCGGAAAACTCAGGTGCAGAAGTGGAAAACTTAGTCACAAAGGAATTCGTGTCATGGAAAAAAAGAGTCACCGGATGGGAAAATTTTACTCACCGGACGATTTTCAATGGAAAATACTTGTAAAATAACCTCTATGTGTGGGAAAAACTCGAGAACCTCATCACCTTGACTAGTCTCACGGGAAAACTCAGTCACACGAGGGGAAAACTAAGACACAAAGGAATTCGTGTCATGGAAAAAAAGAGTCACCGGATGGGAAAAATTTTCTTACTGGACGAGTTTCAATGGAAAATACTTGTAAAATAACCTCTATGTGTGGGAAAAACTAGAGAACCCCATCACCTTGACTATTCTCACGGGAAATCTCAGTCACACGAGGGCAAAACTTTGTCATTAAGGAATTAGTGTCATGGGAAAAATGAGTCACCGAATGGGAAAACCTTAGTCAATGGACTTGTTTATATGGCAAAACCTAGTAAAATAACCTCTTTGTGTTGGAATAACTCGAAAACTTAGCCACTGTGAGTAGTCTCGTGGGAAAACTAAGCCACAGGAGGGGGAAACTTAGTCACTAAGGAATTAGTGCAATGGGACTAATGAGTCAACTAATGGGAAAACCTTAGTCACCAAACGAGTTTCCATGGCAAATCCTAGTAAAATAACCTCTTTGTGTGCGAAAAACTCGAGAACCTCATCACCTTGACTAGTCTCACGGGAAAACTCAGTCACACGAGGGGAAAACTAAGACACAAAGGAATTCGTGTCAAGGAATAAATGAGTCACCGTATGGGAAACTTTTACTCACCGGACGAGTTTCAATGGAAAATACTTGTAAATTAACCTCTTTGTGTGGGAAAAACTCGAGAACCTCATCACCTTGACTAGTCTAACGGGAAAACTCTGTCACACGAGGGGAAAACTTAGTCACTAAGGAATTAGTGTCATGGTAAAAATGAGTCACCGGATGGGAAGACCATAGTCAATGGACTAGTTTATATGGCAAAACCTAGTAAAATAACCTCTTTGTGTTGGAATAACTCGAAAACCTAGCCACTGTGAGTAGTCTCATGGGAAAACTCAGCCATAGGAGGGGGAAACTTAGTCACTAAGGAATTCGTGCCATGGGAATAATGAGTCAACTAATGGGAAAACCTTTGTCAGCGAACGAGTTTCCATTGCAAATCCTAGTAAAATAACCTCTTTGTGTGGGAAAAACTAGAAAACCTTGTCACCGTGAGTAGTCTCATCGGAAAACTCAGCCACAGGAGGGGAAAATTTAGACACAAAGGAATTCGTGTCATGGAAATAATGAGTCACCGGATGGGAAAATTTTACTCACCAGACGAGTTTCAATGGAAATACTTGTAAAATAACCTCTTTGTGTGGGAAAAACCCGAGAACCTCATCACCTTGACTAGTCTCACGTGAAAACTCAGTCACACGAGAGCAAAACTTAGTCATTAAGGAATTAGTGTCATGGGAAAAATGAGTCACCGAATGGGAAAATCTTATACAATGGACTAGTTTCAATGGCAAAACCTAGTAAAGTACCCTCTTTGTGTTGGAATAACTCGAAAACCTAGCCACTGTGAGTAGTCTCTGGGAAAACTCAGCCACAGGAGGGGGTAACTTAGTCACTAAGGAATTAGTTCCATGGGACTAATGAGTCAACTAATGGGAAAACATTAGTCACCGAACGAGTATCCGTGGAAAATCCTAGTAAAATAACCTGTTTGTGTGGGAAAAACTAGAACCTTGTCACCGTGAGTAGTCTTATCGGAAAACTCAGGTGCAGGAGTGGAAAACTTAGTCACAAAGGAATTCGTGTCATGGAAAAAATGAGTCACCGGATGGGAAAATTTTACTCACCGGACGAGTTTCAATGGAAAATACATGTAAAATAACCTCTATGTGTGTGAAAAACTCGAGAACCTCATCACCTTGACTAGTCTCACGGGAAAACTCAGTCACACGAGGGGAAAACCAAGACACAAAGGAATTCGTGTCGTGGAATAAATGAGTCACCGGATGGGTAAATTTTACTCTCCGGACGAGTTGCAATGGAAAACACTTGTAAAATAACCTTTTTGTGTGGGAAAAACTCGAGAACCTCATCACTTTAACTAGTCTCACGGTAAAACTCAGCCACACGAGGGGAAAACTTAGTCACTAAGGAATTAGTGTCATGGGAAAAATGAGTCACCGGATGCGAAAACCTTAGTCAATGGACTAGTTTCAATGGCAAAACCTAGTAAAATAACCTCTTTGTGTTGGAATAACTCGAAAACCTAGCCACTGTGAGTATTCTCATCGAAAAACTCAGCCACAGGAGGGGGTAACTTAGTCACTAAGGAATTAGTGCCATGGGACTAATGAGTCAACTAATGGGAAAACCTTAGTCACCGAACGAGTTTCCATGGAAAATCCTAGTAAAATAACCTGTTTGTGTGGGAAAAACTAGAAAACCTTGTCACCGTGAGTAGTCTTATCGGAAAACTCAGGTGCAGGAGTGGAAAACTTAGTCACAAAGGAATTCGTGTCATGGAAAAAAAGAGTCACCGGATGGGAAAATTTTACTCACCGAACGAGTTTCAATGGAAAATACTTGTAAAATAACCTCTATGTGTGTGAAAAACTCGAGAACCTCATCACCTTGACTAGTCTCACGGGAAAACTCAGCACACGAGGGGAAAACTAAGACACAAAGGAATTCGTGTCGTGGAATAAATGAGTCACCGGATGGGTAAATTTTACTCTCCGGACGAGTTGCAATGGAAAACACTTGTAAAATAACCTTTTTGTGTGGGAAAAACTCGAGAACCTCATCACTTTAACTAGTCTCACGGGAAAACTCAGCCACACGAGGGGAAAACTTAGTCACTAAGGAATTGGTGTCATGGGAAAAATGAGTCACCAGATGCGAAAACCTTAGTCAATGGACTAGTTTCAATGGCAAAACCTAGTAAAATAACCTCTTTGTGTTGGAATAACTCGAAAACCTAGCCACTGTGAGTATTCTCATGGGAAAACTCAGTCACAGGAGGGGGTAACTTAGTCACTAAGGAATTAGTGCCATGGGACTTATGAGTCAACTAATGGGAAAACCTTAGTCGCCAAACGAGTTTCCATGGCAAATCCAAGTAAAATAACCTGTTTGTGTGGGAAAAACTAGAAAACCTTGTCACCGTGAGTAGTCTTATCGGAAAACTCAGGTGCAGAAGTGGAAAACTTAGTCACAAAGGAATTCGTGTCATGGGAAAAAAGAGTCACCGGATGGGAAAATTTTACTCACCGGACGAGTTTCAATGGAAAATACTTGTAAAATAACCTCTATGTGTGGGAAAAACTCGAGAACCTCATCACCTTGACTAGTCTCATGGGAAAACTCAGTCACACGAGGGGAAAACTAAGACACAAAGGAATTCGTGTCATGGAAAAAAAGAGTCACCGGATGGGAAAATTTTTCTCACCGGACGAGTTTCAATGGAAAATACTTGTAAAATAACCTCTATGTGTGGGAAAAACTCGAGAACCCCATCACCTTGACTATTCTCACTGGAAATCTCAGTCACACGAGGGCAAAACTTAGTCATTAAGGAATTAGTGTCATGGGAAAAATGAGTCACCGAATGGGAAAACCTTAGTCAATGAACTTGTTTATATGGCAAAACCTAGTAAAATAACCTCTTTGTGTTTGAATAACTCGAAAACTTAGCCACTGTGAGTAGTCTCGTGGGAAAACTAAGCCACAGGAGGGGGAAACTTAGTTACTAAGGAATTAGTGCAATGGGACTAATGAGTCAACTAATGGGAAAACCTTAGTCACCAAACGAGTTTCCATGGCAAATCCTAGTAAAATAACCTCTTTGTGTGCGAAAAACTCGAGAACCTCATCACCTTGACTAGTCTCACGGGAAAACTCAGTCACACAAGGGGAAAACTAAGACACAAAGGAATTCGTGTCGTGGAATAAATGAGTCACCGTATGGGAAACTTTTACTCACCGGATGAGTTTCAATGCAAAATACTTGTAAATTAACCTCTTTGTGTGGGAAAAACTCGAGAACCTCATCACCTTGACTAGTCTAACGGGAAAACTCTGTCACACGAGGGGAAAACTTAGTCACTAAGGAATTAGTGTCATGGTAAAAATGAGTCACTGGATGGGAAAACCATAGTCAATGGACTAGTTTATATGGCAAAACCTAGTAAAATAACCTCTTTGTGTTGGAATAACTCGAAAACCTAGCCACTGTAAGTAGTCTCATAGGAAAAGTCAGCCACAGGAGGGGGAAACTTAGTCACTAAGGAATTCGTGCCATGGGACTAATGAGTCAACTAATGGGAAAACCTTTGTCAGCGAACGAGTTTCCATTGCAAATCCTAGTAAAATAACCTCTTTGTGTGGGAAAAACTAGAAAACCTTGTCACCGTGAGTAGTCTCATCGGAAAAGTCAGCTGCAGGAGGGGAAAATTTAGACACAAAGGAATTCGTGTCATGGAAATAATGAGTCACCGGATGGGAAAATTTTACTCACCAGACGAGTTTCAATGGAAATACTTGTAAAATAACCTCTTTGTGTGGGAGAAACTCGAGAACCTCATCACCTTGACTATTCTCACGGGAAAACTCAATCACACGAGGGGAAAACATAGTTACTAAGGAATTAGTGTCATGGGAAAAATGAGTCACCGGATGGGAAAACCTTAGTCAATGGACTAGTTTCAATGGCAAAACCTAGTAAAGTAACCTCTTTGTGTTGGAATAACTCGAAAACCTAGCCACTGTTAGTAGTCTCATGGGAAAACTCAGCCACAGGAGGGGGGAACTTAGTCACTAAGGAATTAGTGCCATGGGACTAATGAGTCAACTAATGGGAAAACCTTTGTCACGGAACGAGTTTTCATGGCAAATCCTAGTAAAATAACCTCTTTTTGTTGGAAAAACTAGAAAACCTTGTCACTGTGAGTAGTCTCATCGTAAAACTCAGTCGCCGGAGGGGAAAACTTAGTCACAAAGGAATTTGTGTAGTGGAAAAAAATAATCAGGGGATGGGAAAAATTTACTCGCCGGACGAGTTTCAATGGAAAATACTTGTAAAATAACCTCTTTGTGTGGGAAAAACCCGAGAACCTCATCACCTTGACTATTCTCACGGGAAAACTCAATCACAAGAGGGGAAAACATAGTTACTAAGGAATTAGTGTCATGGGAAAAATGAGTCACCGGATGGGAAAACCTTAGTCAATGGACTAGTTTCAATGGCAAAACCTAGTAAAGTAACCTCTTTGTGTTGGAATAACTCGAAAACCTAGCCACTGTTAGTAGTCTCATGGGAAAACTCAGCCACAGGAGGGGGGAACTTAGTCACTAAGGAATTAGTGCCATGGGACTAATGAGTCAACTAATGGGAAAACCTTTGTCACCGAACGAGTTTTCATGGCAAATCCTAGTAAAATAACCTCTTTTTGTTGGAAAAACTAGAAAACCTTGTCACTGTGAGTAGTCTCATCGTAAAACTCAGTCGCCGGAGGGGAAAACTTAATCACAAAGGAATTTGTGTAGTGGAAAAAAAGAATCAGGGGATGGGAAAATTTTACTCGCCGGACGAGTTTCAATGGAAAATACTTGTAAAATAACCTCTTTGTGTGGGAAAAACCCGAGAACCTCATCACCTTGACTAGTCTCACGTGAAAACTCAGTTACACGAGGGGAAAACTAAGACACAAAGGAATTCGTGTCGTGGAATAAATGAGTCACCGGATGGGTAAATTTTACTCTCCGGACGAGTTTCAATGGAAAACACTTGTAAAATAACCTTTTTGTGTGGGAAAGACTCGAGAACCTCATCACTTTAACTAGTCTCACGAGAAAACTCAGCCACACGAGGGGAAAACTTAGTCACTAAGGAATTAGTGTCATGGGAAAAATGAGTCACCGGATGCGAAAACCTTAGTCAATGGACTAGTTTCAATTGCAAAACCTAGTAAAATAACCTCTTTGTGTTGGAATAACTCGAAAACCTAGCCACTGTGAGTATTCTCATCGAAAAACTCAGCCACAGGAGGGGGTAACTTAGTTACTAAGGAATTAGTGCCATGGGACTAATGAGTCAACTAATGGGAAAACCTTAGTCACCGAACGAGTTTCCATGGAAAATCCTAGTAAAATAACCTGTTTGTGTGGGAAAAACTAGAAAACCTTGTCACCGTGAGTAGTCTTATCGGAAAACTCAGGTGCAGAAGTGGAAAACTTAGTCACAAAGGAATTCGTGTCATGGAAAAAAAGAGTCACCGGATGGGAAAATTTTGTGAAGAAGGTCTTGCTCTTGACCCTGGCTGTGGTTTTGATGACGACAAACTCATCAACAAAAAGAAGAAAAGAAGACTTCAAGGAATCAAGCACTCAAGTCCATCAGTAGTCTAGAAGTCTTAGAATTAGGTGAGTTATGCTTCCAAAGGTTTATTAAAGCATAAAGGCTCTCAAAACACCTAATCTAATCAAGCTAAGTGTTTTCATAACTTAAAAGAAGTAGAAAACCTTAAGCAAGTCTCAAAGAATAAGTTTCTGGAAAATGGGCTTCTGTGTAATCGATTACACCATTATGGTAATCGATTACACCAAGGCAAGTAATCGATTACTCCAGTCTTGTAATCGATTACATGTTTGAAATTCAAATTCAAACTGAAACGGTCACTTGTGTAATCGATTACACTAAGTATGGTAATCGATTACCAGAACGAAAAAGTGCATCTTTTCATGAACCATTGTGTCCCAAACCTTTTGAAAAGGGTTGTGATGGTTCAAGGACGTTTCCCTTGCCTATATAAAGACCATTTGAGTCCAGAAAACACAACAACAACATAGAACACACAACACACACGAAATAGACACATTTCACATGAGAAAAACACATTAGGCCAAAGCTCTTTCAAAATTGGTTCATCTTTTAGAACTTAAATCTTTTGGAGCCTAAATTCTGAGTTCATGATCTTCATGTTTACAAGAACACATTAGTTGTTCATATCTTGAAGAACTCAGAATTGTATTATGCTTAAAAGCCTTAAAGCATAATTTCTCATGTTCAATCGAATTGTGTGTTAAAGGATTGAAACAGTCAAGTGTAATATCTTCTTCATCTCTTTCTGTAAGATTGAGTTTTTCACCGTGGTATTCGGTGAAGGGTTGTTGTCACTGAAAGTGGTTTGCTTTCAGGGTTTCGATTGAAGACAAGTTTGTCTTCAAGGTCTGAGGGTGGTTTGCCTTCAGGAACTGAAAGTGGTTTGCTTTCAGGGGCTGTTGAAAGCGGTTTGCTTTCACAGGATATTGATAGAAGTTCTTGGGGTCCTTGGGTTAGGAACTTGTAAGAAATTCTTATCAATAGTGGAGAAATCCTCAAGGGGTTTTCTTGAGGGACTGGACGTAGTCTTCGGTGGATTGAAGGCGAACCAGGATAAATCTTATGTGTGATTCTCTTTATCCTTCACATTTACTTTCAAGTATTGTTCATATCCGCTGCAATCACAACGATCAATTCGTGATCATCATAAACTTGAAAGTAACGATTTCAATAAGGCGAAAATTGGGGCAACACTGATTCACCCCTCCTCTCAGGTTGCTATCTGTTCTAACAATTGGTATCAGAGCGGAAGTTTAGGTAAGTTATTCCTAAGATCCGGGAAAAGATGGCATCCTCTTCCAATCATGGAACAAGTGAAGGACATAACATAAACAGGCCACCATTCTTCAATGGAGAACACTATGACTTCTGGAAAATCAAGATGAAGATATTCATAAAGTCATTAGACTCAAGAATATGGAAAGTCATTGAAGAAGGACCCTTTGTGCCTGTAACAACAAATGAAGAAGGAACTTCACAACCAAAACCAGAAAGTACTTGGAGTGAAGAAGAAAAGAAGAAGGTTCAACATGATCTCAAAGGAATGAACATTCTTACATCTGCTCTTGGCATGGATGAATTTTTCAGAGTATCAACGTGCACTTCATCAAAAGAAATATGGGATACATTGATGGTGACTCATGAAGGAACAGATGAAGTCAAGAGATCAAAGATCAATACTCTATCTCAAGAATATGAAATGTTCAGAATGCTTCCAGGAGAAAAGGTATTAGACATGCAAAAACGATTCACTCATTTAATTAATCATTTGATTGCTCTTGGTAGACAATTTTCAAACAGTGACTTGAACATGAAAGTTCTAAGATCACTTACAAGAGTATGGCAACCAAAAGTAACAGCCATCTCAGAGAAGAAGAGTTTATCAAATATGACTCTTGCAACTCTTTTTGGGAAACTCCAAGAACATGAGTTGGAATTGAATCGTTTAGAAGAGCATGAACAACATGAGAAGAAGCATCGATCAATTTCTCTAAAAGCAAAAGAAAGCATCAAAGAAGACTATGATGCAGATTCTGAAGAAGAAGACAATGGAAATCTAAATCTTCTAGTGAAGAACTTTGGAAAGTTTCTTAAAAAGAAAAATGTTAGATTTAACAACAATAAAGTCTTCCAAAGAAACAATGAGTCTTCTTCTTCCCAAAAGATTACATGTTTCGAGTGTGGCAAACCGGGACATTTCAAGTCAGATTGTCCAAATCTTCAGAAGAAGAAACATGGTCTAAGAGAGAAATTTGAGAAAAGGGATCAACCTACTCGAAGAGCATATTTGGCTTGGGATGATAATGAAGTAAGTTCATCATCTGATTCTGATAAAGAAGAAGCACAAGTTGCTTTGATGGCCTCACATGATTCTGATGTTGAAGATTCCCAGGTTAGTGAGAATTCTATATCTTTTCATGATTTAAAGTTTACCATGGAAAATATGCTTAAAATATGTCAAGAATTCTCTAAAGTTAGCACTAGGCAAAATGAGTTAATTTCTTCTCTAGAAAGTAAATGTAGAAATTTACAAGAAGAACTAGATGTAGTAAAATCTAAGATAGACATTACTCACAAATGCACTAAGTGTAGTTCTTTAGAAGAAAAGATAGAAAATCTTCAACAAAGAGTAAATAACTTCAATAAAGGAAAACAGAAGTTAGATGATATTCTAAGTGTTCAAAGATATTCAAACAATAAGTCAGGTTTAGGATATACTTCTCATCCAAAGACAAAAGAAGTTAGGAAAACTGTGTTTGTGAAACCAAACCATGTTTTAGGATCTTCTAGTAATAATAAAATTAATCCTGTTAGAAGTACAAACAATAGGAAGAACATTCAAAATAGACCTCCTAAGAAGATTCATCCCTCTCCTAGACAAACTTCCAGTTACAATCATTACTCTTGTACTTACTGTAACAAAATAGGACATACCCCTAGTAGATGTTACTACAAACATATAGGAGTACCAAATAGGGAGTACATTTGGGTTAGAAAGGATGTTAACTTAGAAGGACCCAAAACTTGTTGGGTTCCTAATACCCATGTCTGAACTTTGTCATGTAGGTGTGTATGAAAGCAGCAAAGGATCTATGGTATCTTGATAGTGGCTGCTCATCACACATGACAGGAGACAAAACCAAGTTTTCTTTTCTTATACCTAGGGAAAAAGGTTTCGTCACATATGGTAACAATCAAAAGGGAAAAATACTCGGTATTGGAAGAATAGGCACACCCCCTCAAACAGTCATCGGTAAAGTTCTTTACGTTGATGGTTTGATGCATAATCTTCTGAGTATTAGTCAACTATGTGATAAAGGTTTGAAAGTAGGTTTTATTAATGATATATGTGTTGTGAAAGATGTGAAAACTAAAGAAATTAAGTTTTCTGGATATAAAGTAAACAAAGTCTTCATGATCTCATTGGAAGAAATTCCACAAAATGTGAGATGCCTTTTGGCCAAGAATAATAGTGATTCATGGCTATGGCATAGAAGACTTGCACATATTCACATAGATCATTTAAACAAACTAGTCAAGCATGATCTAGTTGTTGGGCTTCCAAAGATAAAATTCGAGAAAGACAAGCTTTGTGATGCATGTCAAAAAGGGAAGCAAACCAGAACATCCTTCAAACCAAAGAACATAGTTTCGACCTCAAGACCCCTTCAATTGTTACATATGGATTTGTTCGGACCTTCTAGAACTAAAAGCCTCGGAGGTAATTTCTATGCACTTGTTATTGTTGATGATTTCTCTAGATTCACTTGGACTTTATTTCTACCTCATAAGAATGAAGCCTTCAATGCATTCAAAAGATATGCAAGGCTAGTTCAAAATGAGAAGTCTTTAAAGATCTCTTCTATTAGAAGTGATCATGGTGGAGAATTTCAGAATCAACAATTCCAAGAACTATGTGATGAAAATGGAATATCACATAACTTCTCTACTCCGAGAACACCACAACAAAATGGTGTAGTAGAAAGGAAGAATAGGTTACTTGAAGAATTAGCAAGAACCATGTTAAGTGAATCTAGTCTCCCTAAATATTTCTGGGCTGATGCTGTAAGTACTGCTTGCTATGTTTCCAATAGAGTTCTTATTAGACCTATCCTTAAGAAAACACCCTATGAACTCTACATAGGAAGGAAACCAAATATCTCTCATCTACATGCTTTTGGATCAAAATGCTTTGTCTTGAATAATGGAAAGGAAAACCTTGGTAAGTTTGATGAAAAATCTGATGAAGGTATATTCCTTGGATATTCTCTAACAAGCAAAGCATATAGAGTCTTTAACAAGAAAACTCTATCCGTGGAAGAATCCATACATGTTACTTTTGATGAATCTAAATCTTCAATAGAAGATAGAGTCAATCTTCCAGATAATGAAGAAGATGACATCATTATAAATGAAGATTCTCAAAAGGATGGAGATCAGAATCCAATACAAGAAGAGCACACTGAAAGTAATACTTATCAACTTCCAAAAGAATGGAGAACCCATAGGGATCATCCAGTTGATAATATTATTGGTGATATCTCTAGAGGCGTTTCTACAAGGCTACGCTTGAATGATTCAGTTTTGAATATGGCCTTTGTCTCTCAGATAGAACCATCAAAAGTAAATGATGCTCTAAAGGATGAGTATTGGATTGTAGCAATGCAGGAAGAACTAAATCAATTTGAAAGGAATCAAGTTTGAGAACTTGCTCCTAAGCCTAGTGTCTAGAAGATCATAAGAAAAACAATAGAAACAATAATAAAATGCTTCTCTAAGTATATGTTTATGCTAGTTTTTAGAAATTACCTAGTTAGATTCTGGATAAGTATAGACATTCATATATTCATAGTTATCCTCTTTAAATAGGCTTAAGATATATGATCTATAATACCACTAGAAATGCCTTAATATAAGCCTCTCTATAATTGCTTGAATGTTTCATATGTGCTTGCTTGTCATAATTGATTTTGTGCTGAAATTTCTATATGAACATGTGTTACATATGATAGAACTTATAAAAATGTTCATGAAATCAATTATCTTAGGCTTATCAATTGATTACCCTTGTTTTTAGTCCTGTTGATTATTAAATTCCTCTGAGTAATCGATTACTCTAACTTCCATAATCGATTACATAGTTGAATTTTAGAAATTTCAAATTTTGGACTACAGGTAATCGATTACATCAACTGCTGTAATCGATTACTATTGCTATTTTGAATTTTATTTAAAATTCGAAAAGCGGTAATCGATTACACAACTTACTGTAATCGATTACCAAATCGATAATATAAGTTCTTTGGGTCAGAACACTTAATCGATTACACGGCTCTTCCTCTTTCTTCTTCCCTCGTCGCCGAACTGGTTATCTCCATCATTCTCTCTCGTTTCTTGCTCAAACTCAGAACAAATTAGTGGGTTTTGCTCAGTTTTTCCCTCTCCTTCCTCTCCATCAATTCAAGTTAACAAATTCGGCCTTTCCCAGAAACCCCTTTCTCAAAACCCTAAAAATTTCAGTCTGAAAATGGCCTCCTCTTCACGCCGACACCGCTCGAAGAACCTCACCATGAACACTCTTGATCTTTCACGGCTTCTTGTCACAGAGGAGCAAAAGGACCGGTTTTTGGCTTACTTCTTGGAAAGACCCATCCTTCCTCCCAAGTATGCCGATGTCAACTCGTTCATCAATGTTGGATTCCTCTTCCCTTCTCTCCTTGATTTCCAAGGACTTGATGAATTCGTTGGCTTGTCGGGTACGTACTATCCTGAATTGGTTAAAGTATTTTATTGCAATTTGGTGAAAAGAGGTGGGAAAATCTGCTCATCAGTCAAGGGAATTGATATCTCATTGACTCAAGAACAATTGGGAACTCTTCTAAAAATTCCCTATGTTGGAGAACGATTAAGTCCGGAGAAAGCATGTCCATGGGCTGATTATGACAAGAAATCTTTTTATTTATCCTTGTGTCGATTTTCTGAGGAAGAGATTCTTTTGAAGAAGCAGCGGGCAGAAGCCAACCGCTCTAGGGATATCCTTGCTGTTGGATATCTTACTGTTGAAGATCGTCTGCTTCATTATTTGATTAGTTATGTTCTTCTTCCTCAATCCACTAACCATGCCCAGATTAGTGATCTAGAGTTACAAATTATTTATGGGCTAAAACATAATGAATCCATTAACTGGGCTCATTTGGTTATGATACATATGTTGATACACAAGGATAGATCTGGTCCTCTTCCCTATGCTCCCATTATTACTCTCATTTTGAAGAATTTTGGAATTTCTACACAAGGGGAATATGCTCAGGTCATGGATACTAAAGCACAGAGGATTGATATGGAGATTCTGAACAAGATGGGGATCTTCAGGGATGTTGATGACACTTTCCGTCACAAGTCAAATTTAGGTCCTGATACCACTCAAGCTCCTGCCCCTGCTGCTTTCTATCCACCATCTTCTGAGGAAGGACCTTCATCCTCTATGCTTGGTGATGCCTCCACTCAACTCATTCTCTCTCATCTGGCCGATATGAGGACTCACTTTGATCAGAGGTTTGATCAAATGGAAGGTCGGGTTGAATCCATGTACACTACTCTTCGTGCTGATATGGATCGTCTGATTCTTCGTATTGATCGCATGGCTCCTTCTCCTCATGATTCCTTTGATTCCTCTGATGAATTTGACCTCTAGACTTGCTTATCTCTTTCATTGACTATTTGATTTATGTGGTTTGTAATAGTTTAGATTATGACTAATTTCTGCACTGTTGGATGCTTTGATGTTAACTTGCTATGTTTGGACAATTATGTTTTGGTTATGTTTTTCATGTTTACCCCCATCCCCCATGCTTTATGTTTCAATATACTTGTATGTATGCCTGTACATTTTTTGGCCTTTTCTTCTTTTTGATGAAGTCAAAAGGGGGAGAAAGGTTCTGTGCTCTTAAAGATCATATGCAGGAATTCAACGAGTACATTAGAAAGGGGGAGAAATATCAGAAATACTAGATTCTATCAAATAGGGGGAGTTAAGCATCACGAATGCATAAATGATCTTCAAAGAGTCAAGTATGTGTTTGCCATCATCAAAAAGGGGGAGATTGTGAAGAAGGTCTTGATCCTGACCCTGGCTGTGGTTTTGATGACGACAAACTCATCAACAAAAAGAAGAAAAGAAGACTTCAAGGAATCAAGCACTCAAGTCCATCAGTAGTCTAGAAGTCTTAGAATTAGGTGAGTTATGCTTCCAAAGGTTTATTAAAGCATAAAGGCTCTCAAAACACCTAATCTAATCAAGCTAAGTGTTTTCATAACTTAAAAGAAGTAGAAAACCTTAAGCAAGTCTCAAAGAATAAATTTCTGGAAAATGGGCTTCTGTGTAATCGATTACACCATTATGGTAATCGATTACACCAAGGCAAGTAATCGATTACTCCAGTCTTGTAATCGATTACATGTTTGAAATTCAAATTCAAACTGAAACGGTCACTTGTGTAATCGATTACACTAAGTATGGTAATCGATTACCAGAATGAAAAAGTGCATCTTTTCATGAACCATTGTGTCCCAAACCTTTTGAAAAGGGTTGTGATGGTTCAAGGACGTTTCCCTTGCCTATATAAAGACCATTTGAGTCCAGAAAACACAACAACAACATAGAACACACAACACACACGAAATAGACACATTTCACATGAGAAAAACACATTAGGCCAAAGCTCTTTCAAAATTGGTTCATCTTTTAGAACTTAAATCTTTTGGAGCCTAAATTCTGAGTTCATGATCTTCATGTTTACAAGAACACATTAGTTGTTCATATCTTGAAGAACTCAGAATTGTATTATGCTTAAAAGCCTTAAAGCATAATTTCTCATGTTCAATCCAATTGTGTGTTAAAGGATTGAAACAGTCAAGTGTAATATCTTCTTCATCTCTTTCTGTAAGATTGAGTTTTTCACCGTGGTATTCGGTGAAGGGTTGTTGTCACTGAAAGTGGTTTGCTTTCAGGGTTTCGATTGAAGACAAGTTTGTCTTCAAGGTCTGAGGGTGGTTTGCCTTCAGGAACTGAAAGTGGTTTGCTTTCAGGGGCTGTTGAAAGCGGTTTGCTTTCACAGGATATTGATAGAAGTTCTTGGGGTCCTTGGGTTAGGAACTTGTAAAAAATTCTTATCAATAGTGGAGAAATCCTCAAGGGGTTTTCTTGAGGGACTGGACGTAGTCTTCGGTGGATTGAAGGCGAACCAGGATAAATCTTGTGTGTGATTCTCTTTATCCTTCACATTTACTTTCAAGTATTGTTCATATCCGCTGCAATCACAACGATCAATTCGTGATCATCATAAACATGAAAGTAACGATTTCAATAAGGTGAAAATTGGGGCAACACTGATTCACCCCCCCTCTCAGGTTGCTATCTGTTCTAACAATTGGTATCAGAGCGGAAGTTTAGGTAAGTTATTCCTAAGATCCGGGAAAAGATGGCATCCTCTTCCAATCATGGAACAAGTGAAGGACATAACATAAACAGGCCACCATTCTTCAATGGAGAACACTATGACTTCTGGAAAATCAAGATGAAGATATTCATAAAGTCATTAGACTCAGGAATATGGAAAGTCATTGAAGAAGGACCCTTTGTGCCTGTAACAACAAATGAAGAAGGAACTTCACAACCAAAACCAGAAAGTACTTGGAGTGAAGAAGAAAAGAAGAAGGTTCAACATGATCTCAAAGGAATGAACATTCTTACATCTGCTCTAGGCATGGATGAATTTTTCAGAGTATCAACGTGCACTTCATCAAAAGAAATATGGGATACATTGATGGTGACTCATGAAGGAACAGATGAAGTCAAGAGATCAAAGATCAATACTCTATCTCAAGAATATGAAATGTTCAGAATGCTTCCAGGAGAAAAGGTATTAGACATGCAAAAACGATTCACTCATTTAATTAATCATTTGATTGCTCTTGGTAGACAATTTTCAAACAGTGACTTGAACATGAAAGTTCTAAGATCACTTACAAGAGTATGGCAACCAAAAGTAACAGCCATCTCAGAGAAGAAGAGTTTATCAAATATGACTCTTGCAACTCTTTTTGGGAAACTCCAAGAACATGAGTTGGAATTGAATCGTTTAGAAGAGCATGAACAACATGAGAAGAAGTATCGATCAATTTCTCTAAAAGCAAAAGAAAGCATCAAAGAAGACTATGATGCAGATTCTGAAGAAAAAGACAATGGAAATCTAAATCTTCTAGTGAAGAACTTCGGAAAGTTTCTTAAAAAAAAAAATGTTAGATTTAACAACAATAAAGTCTTCCAAAGAAACAATGAGTCTTCTTCTTCCCAAAAGATTACATGTTTCGAGTGTGGCATACCGGGACATTTCAAGTCAGATTGTCCAAATCTTCAGAAGAAGAAACATGGTCTAAGAGAGAAATTCGAGAAAAGGGATCAACCTACTCGAAGAGCATATTTGGCTTGGGATGATAATGAAGTAAGTTCATCATCTGATTCTGATAAAGAAGAAGCACAAGTTGCTTTGATGGCCTCACATGATTCTGATGTTGAAGATTCCCAGGTTAGTGAGAATTCTATATCTTTTCATGATTTAAAGTTTACCATTGAAAATATGCTTAAAATATGTCAAGAATTCTCTAAAGTTAGCACTAGGCAAAATGAGTTAATTTCTTCTCTAGAAAGTAAATGTAGAAATTTACAAGAAGAACTAGATGTAGTAAAATCTAAGATAGACATTACTCACAAATGCACTAAGTGTAGTTCTTTAGAAGAAAAGATAGAAAATCTTCAACAAAGAGTAAATAACTTCAATAAAGGAAAACAGAAGTTAGATGATATTCTAAGTGTTCAAAGATATTCAAACAATAAGTCAGGTTTAGGATATACTTCTCATCCAAAGACAAAAGAAGTTAGGAAAACTGTGTTTGTGAAACCAAACCATGTTTTAGGATCTTCTAGTAATAATAAAATTAATCCTGTTAGAAGTACAAACAATAGGAAGAACATTCAAAATAGACCTCCTAAGAAGATTCATCCCTCTCCTAGACAAACTTCCAGTTACAATCATTACTCTTGTACTTACTGTAACAAAATAGGACATACCCCTAGTAGATGTTACTACAAACATATAGGAGTACCAAATAGGGAGTACATTTGGGTTAGAAAGGATGTTAACTTAGAAGGACCCAAAACTTGTTGGGTTCCTAATACCCATGTCTGAACTTTGTCATGTAGGTGTGTATGAAAGCAGCAAAGGATCTATGGTATCTTGATAGTGGCTGCTCATCACACATGACAGGAGACAAAACCATGTTTTCTTTTCTTATACCTAGGGAAAAAGGTTTCGTCACATATGGTAACAATCAAAAGGGAAAAACCTTAGTCAATGGACTTGTTTATATGGCAAAACCTAGTAAAATAACCTCTTTGTGTTGGAATAACTCGAAAACTTAGCCACTGTGAGTAGTCTCGTGGGAAAACTAAGCCACAGGAGGGGGAAACTTAGTCACTAAGGAATTGGTGCAATGGGACTAATGAGTCAACTAATGGGAAAACCTTAGTCACCAAACGCGTTTCCATGGCAAACCCTAGTAAAATAACCTCTTTGTGTGCGAAAAACTCGAGAACCTCATCACCTTGACTAGTCTCACGGGAAAACTCAGTCACACGAGGGGAAAACTAAGACACAAAGGAATTCGTGTCGTGGAATAAATGAGTCACCGTATGGGAAACGTTTACTCACCGGACGAGTTTCAATGGAAAATACTTGTAAATTAACCTCTTTGTGTGGGAAAAACTCGAGAACCTCATCACCTTGACTAGTCTAACGGGAAAACTCTGTCACACGAGGGGAAAACTTAGTCACTAAGGAATTAGTGTCATGGTAAAAATGAGTCACCGGATGGGAAAAACATAGTCAATGGACTAGTTTATATGGCAAAACCTAGTAAAATAACCTCTTTGTGTTGGAATAACTTGAAAACCTAGCCACTGTAAGTAGTCTCATGGGAAAACTCAGCCACAGGAGGGGGAAACTTAGTCACTAAGGAATTCGTGCCATGGGACTAATGAGTCAACTAATGGGAAAACCTTTGTCAGCGAACGAGTTTCCATTGCAAATCCTAGTAAAATAACCTCTTTGTGTGGGAAAAACTAGAAAACCTTGTCACCGTGAGTAGTCTCATCGGAAAACTCAGCCGCAGGAGGGGAAAATTTAGACACAAAGGAATTCGTGTCATGGAAATAATGAGTCACCAGATGGGAAAATTTTACTCACCAGACGAGTTTCAATGGAAATACTTATAAAATAATCTCTTTGTGTGGGAGAAAGTCGAGAACCTCATCGCCTTGACTATTCTCGCGGGAAAACTCAATCACACGAGGGGAAAACATAGTTACTAAGGAATTAGTGTCATGGGAAAAATGAGTCACCGGATGGGAAAACCTTAGTCAATGGACTAGTTTCAATGGCAAAACCTAGTAAAGTAACCTCTTTGTGTAGGAATAACTCGTAAACCTAGCCATTGTTAGTAGTCTCGTGGGAAAACTCAACCAGAGGAGGGGGGAACTTAGTCACTAAGGAATTAGTGCGATGGGACTAATGAGTCAACTAATGGGAAAACCTTTGTCACCGAACGAGTTTTCATGGCAAATCCTAGTAAAATAACCTCTTTTTGTTGGAAAAACTAGAAAACCTTGTCACTGTGAGTAGTCTCATCGTAAAACTCAGTCGCCGGAGGGGAAAACTTAGTCACAAAGGAATTTGTGTAGTGGAAAAAAAGAATCAGGGGATGGGAAAATTTTACTCGTCGGACGAGTTTCAATGGAAAATACTTGTAAAATAACCTCTTTGTGTGGGAAAAACCCGAGAACCTCATCACCTTGACTAGTCTCACGTGAAAACTCAGTCACACGAGGGCAAAACTTAGTCATTAAGGAATTAGTGTCATGGGAAAAATGAGTCACCGAATGGGAAAATCTTATACAATGGACTAATTTCAATGGCAAAACCTAGTAAAGTACCCTCTTTGTGTTGGAATAACTCGAAAACCTAGCCACTGTGAGTAGTCTCTGGGAAAACTCAGCCACAGGAGGGGGAAACTTAGTCACTAAGGAATTAGTTCCATGGGACTAATGATTCAACTAATGGGAAAACATTAGTCACCGAACGGGTTTCCATGGAAAATCCTAGTAAAATAACCTCTTTGTGTGGGAAAAACTAGAAGCTTGTCACAGTGAGTAGTCTCATCGGAAAACTCAGCCGCAGGAGGGGAAAACTTAGTCACAAAGGAATTCGTGTCATGGAAAACATGAGTCACCGGATGGGAAAATTTTACTCACCGGACAAGTTTCAATGGAAAATACTTGTAAAATAACCTCTATGTGTGGGAAAAACTCGAGAACCTCATCACCTTGACTAGTCTCACGGGAAAACTCAGTTACACGAGGGGAAAACTAAGACACAAAGGAATTCGTGTCGTGGAATAAATGAGTCACCAGATGGGTAAATTTTACTCTCCGGACGAGTTTCAATGGTAAACACTTGTAAAATAACCTTTTTGTGTGGGAAAAACTCGAGAACCTCATCACTTTAACTAGTCTCACGGGAAAACTCAGCCACACGAGGGGAAAACTTAGTCACTAAGGAATTAGTGTCATGGGAAAAATGAGTCAGCGGATGCGAAAACCTTAGTCAATGGACTAGTTTCAATGGCAAAACCTAGTAAAATAACCTCTTGTGCTGGAATAACTCGAAAACCTAGCCACTGTGAGTATTCTCATCGAAAAACTCAGCCACAGGAGGGGGTAACTTAGTCACTAAGGAATTAGTGCCATGGGACTAATGAGTCAACTAATGGGAAAACCTTAGTCACCGAATGAGTTTCCATGGAAAATCCTAGTAAAATAACCTATTTGTGTGGGAAAAACTAGAAAACCTTGTCACCGTGAGTAGTCTTATCGGAAAACTCAGGTGCAGGAGTGGAAAACTTAGTCACAAAGGAATTCGTTTCATGGAAAAAAAGAGTCACCGGATGGGAAAATTTTACTCACCGGACGAGTTTCAACGGAAAATACTTGTAAAATAACCTCTATGTGTGTGAAAAACTCGAGAACCTCATCACCTTGACTAGTCTCACGGGAAAACTCAGTCACACGAGGGGAAAACTAAGACACATAGGAATTCGTGTCGTGGAATAAATGAGTCACCGGATGGGTAAATTTTACTCTCCGGACGAGTTGCAATGGAAAACACTTGTAAAATAACCTTTTTGTGTGGGAAAAACTCGAGAACCTCATCACCTTGACTAGTCTCACGGGAAAACTCAGTCACACGAGGGGAAAACTAAGACACAAAGGAATTCGTGTCGTGGAATAAATGAGTCACCGGATGTGTAAATTTTACTCTCCGGACGAGTTTCAATGGAAAACACTTGTAAAGTAACCTTTTTGTGTGGGAAAAACTCGAGAACCTCATCACTTTAACTAGTCTCACGGGAAAACTCAGCCTCACGAGGGGAAAACTTAGTCACTAAGGAATTAGTGTCATGGGAAAAATGAGTCACCAGATGCGAAAACCTTAGTCAATGGACTAGTTTCAATGGAAAAACCTAGTAAAATAACCTCTTTGTGATGGAATAATTCGAAAACCTAGCCACTGTGAGTATTCTCAAGGGAAAACGCAGCCACAGGAGGGGGTAACTTAGTCACTAAGGAATTAGTGCCATGGGACTTATGAGTCAACTAATGGGAAAACCTTAGTCACCAAACGAGTTTCCATGGCAAATCCTAGTAAAATAACCTGTTTGTGTGGGAAAAACTTAAAAACCTTGTCATCGTGAGTAGTCTTATCGGAAAACTCAGGTGCAAGAGTGGAAAACTTAGTCACAAAGGAATTCGTGTCATGGAAAAAAAGAGTCACCGGATGGGAAAAATTTACTCACCGGACGAGTTTCAATGGAAAATACTTGTAAAATAACCTCTATGTGTGGGAAAAACTCGAGAACCCCATCACCTTGACTATTCTCACGGGAAATCTCAGTCACACGAGGGCGAAACTTAGTCATTAAGGAATTAGTGTCATGGGAAAAATGAGTCACCGAATGGGAAAACCTTAGTCAATGGACTTGTTTATATGGCAAAACCTAGTAAAATAACCTCTTTGTGTTGGAATAAATCGAAAACTTAGCCACTGTGAGTAGTCTCGTGGGAAAACTAAGCCACAGGAGGGGGAAACTTAGTCACGTAGGAATTAGTGCACTGGGACTAATGAGTCAACTAATGGGAAAACCTTAGTCACCAAACGAGTTTCCATGGCAATTCCTAGTAAAATAACCTCTTTGTGTGCGAAAAACTCGAGAACCTCATCACCTTGACTAGTCTCACGGGAAAACTCAGTCACACGAGGGGAAAACTAAGACACAAAGGAATTCGTGTCGTGGAATAAATGAGTCACCGTATGGGAAACTTTTACTCACCGGACGAGTTTCAATGGAAAATACTTGTAAATTAACCTCTTTGTGTGGGAAAAACTCGAGAACCTCATCACCTTGACTAGTCCAACGGGAAAACTCTGTCACACGAGAGGAAAACTTAGTCACTAAGGAATTAGTGTCATGGTAAAAATGAGTCACCGGATGGGAAAACCATAGTCAATGGACTAGTTTATATGGCAAAACCTAGTAAAATAACCTCTTTGTGTTGGAATAACTCGAAAACCTAGCCACTGTAAGTAGTCTCATGGGAAAACTCAGCCACAGGAGGGGGAAACTTAGTCACTAAGGAATTCGTGCCATGGGACTAATGAGTCAACTAATGGGAAAACCTTTGTCACCGAACGAGTTTCCATTGCAAATCCTAGTAAAATAACCTCTTTGTGTGGGAAAAACTCGAGAACCTCATCACCTTGACTAGTCCAACGGGAAAACTCTGTCACACGAGAGGAAAACTTAGTCACTAAGGAATTAGTGTCATGGTAAAAATGAGTCACCGGATGGGAAAAACATAGTCAATGGACTAGTTTATATGGCAAAACCTAGTAAAATAACCTCTTTGTGTTGGAATAACTTGAAAACCTAGCCACTGTAAGTAGTCTCATGGGAAAACTCAGCCACAGGAGGGGGAAACTTAGTCACTAAGGAATTCGTGCCATGGGACTAATGAGTCAACTAATGGGAAAACCTTTGTCAGCGAACGAGTTTCCATTGCAAATCCTAGTAAAATAACCTCTTTGTGTGGGAAAAACTAGAAAACCTTGTCACCGTGAGTAGTCTCATCGGAAAACTCAGCCGCAGGAGGGGAAAATTTAGACACAAAGGAATTCGTGTCATGGAAAAAATGAGTGACCGGATGGGAAAATTTTACTCACCGGACGAGTTTCAATGGAAAATACTTGTAAAATATACCCTCTTTGTGTGGGAAAAACTCGAGAACCTCATTACCTTGACTAGTCTCACGGGAAAACTCAGTCACGCGAGGGGAAAACTTAGTCACTAAGGAATTAGTGTCATGGGAAAAATGAGTCACCGGATGGGAAAACCTTAGTCAAGGGACTAGTTTCAATGGCAAAACCTAGTAAAATAACCTCTTTGTGTTGGAATAACTAGAAAACCTAGCCACTGTGAGTAGTCTCATGGGAAAACTCAGCCACAGGAGGGGGTAACTTAGTCACTGAGGATTTAGTGCCATGGGATTAATAAGTTAACTAATGGGAAAAACTTAGTCACCGAACGAGTTTCCATTGAAAATCCTAGTAAAATAACCTCTTTGTGTGGGACAAACTAGAAAACCTTGTCACCGTGAGTAGTCTCATCGGAAAACTCAGCCGCAGGAGGGGAAAACTTAGTCACCAAGGAATTCGTGTCATGGAAAAAATGAGTCACCGGATGGGAAAATTTTTTCACCGGACGAGTTTCAATGGAAAATACTAGTAAAATAACCTCTTTGTGTGGAAAAAACTCGAGAACCTCATCACCTTGACTATTCTCACGGGAAAACTCAGTCACACGAGGGGAAAACATAATTACTAAGGAATTAGTTTTATGGGAAAAATGAGTCACTGAATGGGAAAACCTTAGTCAATGGACTAGTTTCAATGGAAAAACCTAGTAAAGTAACCTCTTTGTGTTGGAATAACTCGAAAACCTAGCCACTGTGAGTAGTCTCATGGGAAAACTCAACCACGGGAAGGGGAAACTTAGTCACTAAGGAATTAGTGCCATGGGACTAATGAGTCAACTAATGGGAAAACCTTAGTCACCGAACGAGTTTCCATGGGAAATCCTAGTAAAATAACCTCTTTGTGTGGGAAAAACCAGAAAACCTTGTCACTGTGAGTAATCTCATCGGAAAACTCAGCCGCAGGAGTGGAAAACTTAGTCACAAAGGAATTCGTGTCATGGAAAAAATGAGTCGACGGATGGGAAAATTTTACTCACCGGACGAGTTTCAATGGAAAATACTTGTAAAATAACCTCTTTGTGTGGGAAAAACTCGAGAACCTCATCACCTTGACTAGTCTCACGAGAAAACTCAGTCACACGAGGGGAAAACTTAGTCACTAAGGAATTAGTGTCATGGGAAAAATGAGTCACCGGATGGGAAAGCCTTACTCAATGGACTAGTTTCAATGGCAAAACCTAGTAAAGTAACCACTTTGTGTTGGAATAACTCGAAAACCTAGCAAATGTGAGTAGTCTCATGGGAAAACTCAACCACGGGAAGGGGAAACTTAGTCACTAAGGAATTAGTGCCATGGGACTAATGAGTCAACTAATGGGAAAACCTTAGTCACCGAACGAGTTTCCATGGGAAATCCTAGTAAAATAACCTCTTTGTGTGGGAAAAACCAGAAAACCTTGTCACTGTGAGTAATCTCATCGGAAAACTCAGCCGCAGGAGTGGAAAACTTAGTCACAAAGGAATTCGTGTCATGGAAAAAATGAGTCGACGGATGGGAAAATTTTACTCACCGGATGTGTTTCAATGGAAAATACTTGTAAAATAACCTCTTTGTGTGGGAAAAACTCTAGAACCTCATCACCTTGACTAGTCTCACGGGAAAACTCAGTGACACGAGGTGAAAACTTAGTCACTAAGGAATTAGTGTCATGAGAAAATGAGTCACCAGAAGGGAAAACCTTAGTCAATGGAAAAACCGAGTAAAATAACCTCTTTGTGTTTGAATAACTCGAAAACCTAGCCGCTGTGAGTAGCGACGTGGGAAAACTTAGCCACAGGAGGGGGAATCTTAGTCACTAAAGAATTAGTGCCATGGGAGTAGGGACTCAACTAATGGGAAAACCTCGAGAACCTCATCAACTTGACTAATCTCACGGGATAGCTCAGTCACACGAGGGGAAAACTTAGTCACTAAGGAATTTGTGTCATGGACAAAATGAGTCACCGGATGGGAAAATTTTACTCACCGGACGAGTTTCAATGGAAAATACTAGTAAAATAACCTCTTTGTGTGGGAAAAACTCGAGAACCTCATCACCTTGACTAGCCTCACGAGAAAGATCAGTCACACGAGGGGAAAACATAGTTATTAAGGAATTAGTGTTATGGGAAAAATGAGTCACCGAATGGGAAAACCTTAGTCATTGGACTAGTTTCAATGGAAAAACCTAGTAAAGTAACCTCTTTGTGTTGGAATAACTTGAAAACTTAGCCACTGTGAGTAGTCTCATGGGAAAACTCAGCCACAGGAGGGGGACACTTAGTCACTAAGGAATTTGTACCATGGGACTAATGAGTTAACTAATGGGAAAACCTTAGTCACCGAACGTGTTTCCATGGAAAATCCTAGTAAAATAACCTCTTTGTGTGGGAAAAACCAGAAAACCTTGTCACCGTGAGTAGTCTCATCAGAAAACTCAGCCGCAGGAGGGGAAAACATAGACACAAAGGAATTCGTGTCATGGAAAAAATGAGTCACCGAAAGGGAAACTTTTACTCATCGGACGAGTTTCAATGGAAAATACTTGTAAAATAACCTCTTTGGGTGGGAAAATCTCGAGAACCTCATCACCTTGACTAGTTTCACGGGAAAACTCAGTGACACGAGGGGAAAACTTAGTCACTCAGGAATTAGTGTCATGGAAATTATGAGTCACCGAATGGGAAAACCTTAGTCAATAGACTAGTTTCAATGGCAAAACCTAGTAAAGTAACCTCTTGGTGTTGGAATAACTCGAAAACCTTGCCACTGTGAGTAGTCTCATGGGAAAACTCAGCCACGGGAGGGGCAAACTTAGTCACTAAGGAATTAGTGCCATGGGACTAATGAGTCAACTAATGGGAAAACCTTAGTCACCGAACGAGTTTCCATGGAAAATCCCAGTAAAATAACCTCTTTGTGTGGGAAAAACTAGAAAACCTTGTCACCGTGAGTAGTTTTATCGGAAAACTGAGGTGCAGGAGTGGAAAACTTAGTTATAAAGGAATTCGTGTCATGGAAAATAAGAGTCACCGGATGGGAAAATTTTATGCACCGGGCGAGTTTCAATGGAAAATACTTGTAAAATAACCTCTTTGTGTGGGAAAAACTCGAGAACCTCATCACCTTGAATAGTCTAACGGGAAAACACAGTCACACGAGGGGAAAACATAGTTACTAAGGAATTAGTGTCATGGGAAAATGAGTCACCGAATGGGAAAACCTTAGTGAATGGACTAGTTTCAATGGCAAAACCGAGTAAAGTAACCTCTTTGTGTTGGAATAACTCGAAAACCTAGCCACTGTGAGTAGTCTCGTGGGAAAACTCAGCCACAAGAGCGGCAAACATAGTCACTAAGGAATTAGTGCCATGGGACTAATGAGTCAACTAATGGGAAAACCTTAGTTACCGAACGAGTTTCCATGGAAAATCCTAGTAAAATAACCTCTTTGTGTGGGAAAAACTAGAAAACCTTGTCACCGTGAGTAGTCTTATCGGAAAACTGAGGTGCAGGAGTGGAAAACTTAGTCACAAAGGAATTCGTGTCATGGAAAATAAGAGTCACCGGATGGGAAAATTTTACGCACCGGACGAGTTTCAATGGAAAATACTTGTAAAATAACCTCTTTGTGTGGGAAAAACTCGAGAACCTCATCACCTTGAATAGTCTCACGGGAAAACACAGTCACACGAGGGGAAAACATAGTTACTAAGGAATTAGTGTCATGGGAAAATGAGTCACCGAATGGGAAAACCTTAGTGAATGGACTAGTTTCAATGGCAAAACCGAGTAAAGTAACCTCTTGGTGTTGGAATAATTCGAAAACCTACCCACTGTGAGTAGTCTCGTGGGAAAACTCAGCCACAGGAGGGGCAAACTTAGTCACTAAGGAATTAGTGCCATGGGACTAATGAGTCAACTAATGGGAAAACCTTAGTTACCGAACGAGTTTCCATGGAAAATACCAGTAAAATAACCTCTTTGTGTGGGAAAAACTAGAAAACCTTGTCTCCGTGAGTAGTCTTATCGGAAAACTGAGGTGCAGGAGTTGAAAACTTAATCACAAAGGAATTCGTGTCATGGAAAATAAGAGTCACCGGATGGGAAAATTTTATGCACCGAACGAGTTTCAATGGAAAATACTGGTAAAATAACCTCTTTGTGTTGGAATAACTCGAAAACCTAGCCACTGTGAGTACTCTCGTGGGAAAACTCTGCCACAGGAGCGGCAAACATAGTCACTAAGGAATTAGTGCCATGGGACTAATGAGTCATCTAATGGGAAAACCTTAGTTACCGAACGAGTTTCCATGGAAAATCCCAGTAAAATAACCTCTTTGTGTGGGAAAAACTAGAAAAACTTGTCACCGTGAGTAGTCTTATCGGAAAACTGAGGTGCAGGAGTGGAAAACTTAGTCACAAAGGAATTCGTGTCTTGGAAAATAAGAGTCACTGGACGGGAAAATTTTACGCACCGGACAAGTTTCAATGGAAAATAACCTCTTTGTGTTGGAATAACTCGAAAACCTAGCCACTGTGAGTAGTCTCGTGGGAAAACTCAGCCACAGATGCGGCAAACTTAGTCACTAAGGAATTAGTGCCCTGGGACTAATGAGTCAACTAATGGGAAAACCTTAGTCACCGAACGAGTTTCCATGGAAAATCCCAGTAAAATAACCTGTTTGTGTGGGAAAAACTAGAAAACCTTGTCACCGTGAGTAGTCTTATCGGAAAACTGAGGTGCAGGAGTGGAAAACTTAGTCACAAAGGAATTCGTGTCATGGAAAATAAGAGTCACCGGATGGGAAAATTTTACGCACCGGACGAGTTTCAATGGAAAATTCTTGTAAAATAACCTCTTTGTGTGGGAAAAACTCGAGAACCTCATCACCTTGACTATTCTGACGGGTAAACTCAGTCACACGAGGGGAAAACATAGTAACTAAGGAATTAGTGTCATGGGAAAATGAGTCACCGAATGGGAAAACCTTAGTCAATGGACTAGTTTCAATGGCAAAACCGAGTAAAGTAACCTCTTTGTGTTGGAATAACTCGAAAACCTAGCCACTGTGAGTAGTCTCATGGGAAAACTCAGCCACAGGAGGGGGTAACTTAGTCACTGAGGATTTAGTGCCATGGGATTAATAAGTTAACTAATGGGAAAAACTTAGTCACCGAACGAGTTTCCATTGAAAATCCTAGTAAAATAACCTCTTTGTGTGGGACAAAGTAGAAAACCTTGTCACCGTGAGTAGTCTCATCGGAAAACTCAGCCGCAGGAGGGGAAAACTTAGTCACAAAGGAATTCGTGTCATGGAAAAAATGAGTCACCGGATGGTAAAATTTTCTCACCGGACGAGTTTCAATGGAAAATACTAGTAAAATAACCTCTTTGTGTGGAAAAAACTCGAGAACCTCATCACCTTGACTATTCTCACGGGAAAACTCAGTCACACGAGGGGAAAACATAGTTACTAAGGAATTAGTTTTATGGGAAAAATGAGTCACCGAATGGGAAAACCTTAGTCAATGGACTAATTTCAATGGAAAAACCTAGTAAAGTAACCTCTTTGTGTTGGAATAACTCGAAAACCTAGCCACTGTGAGTAGTCTCATGGGAAAACTCAGCCACAGGAGGGGACACTTAGTCACTAAGGAATTTGTGCCATGGGACAAATGAGTTAACTAATGGGAAAACCTTAGTCGCCGAACGTGTTTCCATGGAAAATCCTAGTAAAATAACCTCTTTGTGTGGGAAAAACTAGAAAACCTTGTCACCGTTAGTAGTCTCATCGGAAAACTCAGCCGCAGGAGGGGAAAACATAGACACGAAGGAATTCGTGTCATGGAAAAAATGAGTGACCGGATGGGAAAATTTTACTCACCGGACGAGTTTCAATGGAAAATACTTGTAAAATATACCCTCTTTGTGTGGGAAAAACTCGAGAACCTCATTACCTTGACTAGTCTCACGGGAAAACTCAGTCACGCGAGGGGAAAACTTAGTCACTAAGGAATTAGTGTCATGGGAAAAATGAGTCACCGGATGGGAAAACCTTAGTCAAGGGACTAGTTTCAATGGCAAAACCTAGTAAAATAACCTCTTTGTGTTGGAATAACTCGAAAACCTAGCCACTGTGAGTAGTCTCATGGGAAAATTCAGCCACGGGAGGGGCAAACTTAGTCACTAAGGAATTAGTGCCATGGGACTAATGAGTCAACTAATGGGAAAACCTTAGTCACCGAACGAGTTTCCATGGAAAATCCTAGTCAAATAACCTGTTTGTGTGGGAAAAACTAGAAAACCTTGTCACCGTGAGTAGTCTTATCGGAAAACTCAGGTGCTGGAGTGGAAAACTTAGTCACAAAGGAATTCGTGTCATGGAAAAAAAGAGTCACCGGATGGGAAAATTTTACTCACCGGACGAGTTTCAATGGAAAATACTTGTAAAATAACCTCTTTGTGTGGGAAAAACTCGAGAACCTCATCACCTTGACTAGTCTCACGAGAAAACTCAGTCACACGCGGGGAAAACTTAGTCACTAAGGAATTAGTGTCATGGGAAAAATGAGTCACCGGATGGGAAAGCCTTACTCAATGGACTAGTTTCAATGGCAAAACCTAGTAAAGTAACCACTTTGTGTTGGAATAACTCGAAAACCTAGCAAATGTGAGTAGCCTCATGGGTAAACTCAGCCACGGGAAGGGGAAACTTAGTCACTAAGGAATTAGTGCCATGGGACTAATGAGTCAACTAATGGGAAAACCTTAGTCACCGAACGAGTTTCCATGGGAAATCCTAGTAAAATAACCTCTTTGTGCGGGAAAAACTAGAAAACCTTCTCACTGTGTCATCGGAAAACTCTGTCACAGGAGGGAAAAACATAGTCATAGAGGAATTCGTGTCATGGAAAAAATGAGTCACCGGATGGGAAAATTTTACACACTGGATGAGTTTCAATGGAAAATACTTGTAAAATAACCTCTTTGTGTGGGAAAAACTCGAGAACCTCATCAACATGACTAGCCTCACGGGAAGACTCAGTCACACGAGGGGCAAACTTAGTCACTAAGGAATTAGTGTCATGGGAAAAATGAGTCATCGGATGGGAAAACCTTAGTCAAGGGACTAGTTTCAATGGCAAAACCTAGTAAAATAACCTCTTTGTGTTGGAATAACTCGAAAACCTAGCCACTGTGAGTAGTCTCATGGGAAAATTCAGCCACGGGAGGGGCAAACTTAGTCACTAAGGAATTAGTGCCATGGGACTAATGAGTCAACTAATGGGAAAACCTTAGTCACCGAACGAGTTTCCATGGAAAATCCTAGTCAAATAACCTGTTTGTGTGGGAAAAACTAGAAAACCTTGTCACCGTGAGTAGTCTTATCGGAAAACTCAGGTGCAGGAGTGGAAAACTTAGTCACAAAGGAATTCGTGTCATGGAAAAAAAGAGTCACCGGATGGGAAAATTTTACTCACCGGACGAGTTTCAATGGAAAATACTTGTAAAATAACCTCTTTGTGTGGGAAAAACTCGAGAACCTCATCACCTTGACTAGTCTCACGAGAAAACTCAGTCACACGAGGGGAAAACTTAGTCACTAAGGAATTAGTGTCATGGGAAAAATGAGTCACCGGATGGGAAAGCCTTACTCAATGGACTAGTTTCAATGGCAAAACCTTGTAAAGTAACCACTTTGTGTTGGAATAACTCGAAAACCTAGCAAATGTGAGTAGCCTCATGGGTAAACTCAGCCACGGGAAGGGGAAACTTAGTCACTAAGGAATTAGTGCCATGGGACTAATGAGTCAACTAATGGGAAAACCTTAGTCACCGAACGAGTTTCCATGGGAAATCCTAGTAAAATAACCTCTTTGTGCGGGAAAAACTAGAAAACCTTGTCACTGTGTCATCGGAAAACTCTGTCACATAGGGAAAAACATAGTCATAGAGGAATTCGTGTCATGGAAAAAATGAGTCACTGGATGGGAAAATTTTACACACTGGACGAGTTTCAATGGAAAATACTTGTAAAATAACCTCTTTGTGTGGGAAAAACTCGAGAACCTCATCAACATGACTAGCCTCACGGGAAGACTCAGCCACACGAGGGGCAAACTTAGTCACTAAGGAATTGGTGTCATGGGAAAAATGAGTCACCGGATGGGAAAACCTTAGTCAATGGACTAGTTTCAATGGCAAAACCTAGTCAAATAACCACTTTGTGTTGGAATAACTCGAAAACCTAGCCACTGTGAGTAGTCTCATGAGAAAACTCATCCACAGGAGAGGGAAACTTAGTCACTAAAGAATTAGTGCCATGGGACTAATGAGTCAACTAATGGGAAAACCTTAGTCACCGAACGAGTTTCCATGGGAAATCCTAGTAAAATAACCTCTTTGTGCGGGAAAAACTAGAAAACCTTGTCACTGTGTCATCGGAAAACTCTGTCACAGGAGGGAAAAACATAGTCATAGAGGAATTCGTGTCATGGAAAAAATGAGTCACCGGATGGGAAAATTTTACACACTGGATGAGTTTCAATGGAAAATACTTGTAAAATAACCTCTTTGTGTGGGAAAAACTCGAGAACCTCATCACCTTGACTAGTCTCACGAGAAAACTCAGTCACACGCGGGGAAAACTTAGTCACTAAGGAATTAGTGTCATGGGAAAAATGAGTCACCGGATGGGAAAGCCTTACTCAATGGACTAGTTTCAATGGCAAAACCTAGTAAAGTAACCACTTTGTGTTGGAATAACTCGAAAACCTAGCAAATGTGAGTAGCCTCATGGGTAAACTCAGCCACGGGAAGGGGAAACTTAGTCACTAAGGAATTAGTGCCATGGGACTAATGAGTCAACTAATGGGAAAACCTTAGTCACCGAACGAGTTTCCATGGGAAATCCTAGTAAAATAACCTCTTTGTGCGGGAAAAACTAGAAAACCTTCTCACTGTGTCATCGGAAAACTCTGTCACAGGAGGGAAAAACATAGTCATAGAGGAATTCGTGTCATGGAAAAAATGAGTCACCGGATGGGAAAATTTTACACACTGGATGAGTTTCAATGGAAAATACTTGTAAAATAACCTCTTTGTGTGGGAAAAACTCGAGAACCTCATCAACATGACTAGCCTCACGGGAAGACTCAGTCACACGAGGGGCAAACTTAGTCACTAAGGAATTAGTGTCATGGGAAAAATGAGTCATCGGATGGGAAAACCTTAGTCAAGGGACTAGTTTCAATGGCAAAACCTAGTAAAATAACCTCTTTGTGTTGGAATAACTCGAAAACCTAGCCACTGTGAGTAGTCTCATGGGAAAATTCAGCCACGGGAGGGGCAAACTTAGTCACTAAGGAATTAGTGCCATGGGACTAATGAGTCAACTAATGGGAAAACCTTAGTCACCGAACGAGTTTCCATGGAAAATCCTAGTCAAATAACCTGTTTGTGTGGGAAAAACTAGAAAACCTTGTCACCGTGAGTAGTCTTATCGGAAAACTCAGGTGCAGGAGTGGAAAACTTAGTCACAAAGGAATTCGTGTCATGGAAAAAAAGAGTCACCGGATGGGAAAATTTTACTCACCGGACGAGTTTCAATGGAAAATACTTGTAAAATAACCTCTTTGTGTGGGAAAAACTCGAGAACCTCATCACCTTGACTAGTCTCACGAGAAAACTCAGTCACACGAGGGGAAAACTTAGTCACTAAGGAATTAGTGTCATGGGAAAAATGAGTCACCGGATGGGAAAGCCTTACTCAATGGACTAGTTTCAATGGCAAAACCTTGTAAAGTAACCACTTTGTGTTGGAATAACTCGAAAACCTAGCAAATGTGAGTAGCCTCATGGGTAAACTCAGCCACGGGAAGGGGAAACTTAGTCACTAAGGAATTAGTGCCATGGGACTAATGAGTCAACTAATGGGAAAACCTTAGTCACCGAACGAGTTTCCATGGGAAATCCTAGTAAAATAACCTCTTTGTGCGGGAAAAACTAGAAAACCTTGTCACTGTGTCATCGGAAAACTCTTTCACAGGAGGGAAAACCATAGTCATAGAGGAATTCGTGTCATGGAAAAAATGAGTCACCGGATGGGAAAATTTTACACACTGGACGAGTTTCAATGGAAAATACTTGTAAAATAACCTCTTTGTGTGGGAAAAACTCGAGAACCTCATCAACATGACTAGCCTCACGGGAAGACTCAGTCACACGAGGGGCAAACTTAGTCACTAAGGAATTGGTGTCATGGGAAAAATGAGTCACCGGATGGGAAAACCTTAGTCAATGGACTAGTTTCAATGGCAAAACCTAGTCAAATAACCACTTTGTGTTGGAATAACTCGAAAACCTAGCCACTGTGAGTAGTCTCATGAGAAAACTCATCCACAGGAGAGGGAAACTTAGTCACTAAAGAATTAGTGCCATGGGACTAATGAGTCAACTAATGGGAAAACCTTAGTCACCGAACGAGTTTCCATGGAAAATTCTAGTAAAATAACCTCTTTGTGTGGGAAAAACTAGAAAACCTTGTCACTGTGAGTAATCTCATCGGAAAACTCAGCCGCAGGAGTGGAAAACTTAGTCACAAAGGAATTCGTGTCATGGAAAAAATGAGTCAACGGATGGGAAAATTTTACTCACCGGATGTGTTTCAATGGAAAATACTTGTAAAATAACCTCTTTGTGTGGGAAAAACTCAAGAACCTCATCACCTTGACTAGTCTCACGGGAAAACTCAGTGACACGAGGGGAAAACTTAGTCACTAAGGAATTAGTGTCATGAGAAAATGAGTCACCAGAAGGGAAAACCTAAGTCAATGGATTAGTTTCAATGGAAAAACCTAGTAAAATAACCTCTTTGTGTTTGAATAACTCGAAAACCTAGCCGCTGTGAGTAGCGACGTGGGAAAACTTAGCCACAGGAGGGGGAATCTTAGTCACTAAAGAATTAGTGCCATGGGAGTAGTGACTCAACTAATGGGAAAACCTCGAGAACCTCATCAACTTGACTAGTCTCACGGGATAACTCAGTCACACGAGGGGAAAACTTAGTCACTAAGGAATTTGTGTCATGGACAAAATGAGTCACCGGATGGGAAAATTTTACTCACCGGACGAGTTTCAATGGAAAATACTTGTAAAATAACCTCTTTGTGTGGGAAAAACTCGAGAACCTCATCACCTTGACTAGTCTCACGAGAAAACTCAGTCACACGAGGGGAAAACGTTATTAAGGAATTAGTGTTATGGGAAAAATGAGTCACCGAATGGGAAAACCTTAGTCATTGGACTAGTTTCAATGGAAAAACCTAGTAAAGTAACCTCTTTGTGTTGGAATAACTTGAAAACCTAGCCACTGTGAGTAGTCTCATGGGAAAACTCAGCCACAGGAGGGGGACACTTAGTCACTAAGGAATTTGTGCCATGGGACTAATGAGTTAACTAATGGGAAAACCTTAGTCACCGAACGTGTTTCCATGGAAACTCCTAGTAAAATAACCTCTTTGTGTGGGAAAAACCAGAAAACCTTGTCACCGTGAGTAGTCTCATCGGAAAACTCAGCCGCAGGAGGGGAAAACATAGACACAAAGGAATTCATGTCATGGAAAAAATGAGTCACCGAAAGGGAAACTTTTACTCATCGGACGAGTTTCAATGGAAAATACTTGTAAAATAACCTCTTTGGGTGGGAAAATCTCGAGAACCTCATCACCTTGACTAGTTTCACGGGAAAACTCAGTGACACGAGGGGAAAACTTAGTCACTCAGGAATTAGTGTCATGGAAATTATGAGTCACCGAATGGGAAAACCTTAGTCAATAGACTAGTTTCAATGGCAAAACCTAGTAAAGTAACCTCTTGGTGTTGGAATAACTCGAAAACCTTGCCACTGTGAGTAGTCTCATGGGAAAACTCAGCCACAGGAGGGGCAAACTTAGTCACTAAGGAATTAGTGCCATGGGACTATTGAGTCAACTAATGGGAAAACCTTAGTCACCGAACGAGTTTCCATGGAAAATCCCAGTAAAATAACCTCTTTGT
Organism: Acmispon strigosus; assembly: GCA_030819835.1. Taxonomy (NCBI): domain Eukaryota; kingdom Viridiplantae; phylum Streptophyta; class Magnoliopsida; order Fabales; family Fabaceae; genus Acmispon; species Acmispon strigosus. The sequence goes on along the minus strand of JAUAMA010000004.1, from coordinate 16,748,754 downwards.
GTGGGAAAAACTAGAAAACCTTGTCACCGTGAGTAGTTTTATCGGAAAACTGAGGTGCAGGAGTGGAAAACTTAGTTATAAAGGAATTCGTGTCATGGAAAATAAGAGTCACCGGATGGGAAAATTTTATGCACCGGACGAGTTTCAATGGAAAATACTTGTAAAATAACCTCTTTGTGTGGGAAAAACTCGAGAACCTCATCACCTTGAATAGTCTAACGGGAAAACACAGTCACACGAGGGGAAAACATATTTACTAAGGAATTAGTGTCATGGGAAAATGAGTCACCGAATGGGAAAACCTTAGTCAATGGACTAGTTTCAATGGCAAAACTGAGTAAAGTAACCTCTTTGTGTTGGAATAACTCGAAAACCTAGCCACTGTGAGTAGTCTCGTGGGAAAACTCAGCCACAAGAGCGGCAAACATAGTCACTAAGTAATTAGTGCCATGGGACTAATGAGTCAACTAATGGGAAAACCTTAGTTACCGAACGAGTTTCCATGGAAAATCCTAGTAAAATAACCTCTTTGTGTGGGAAAAACTAGAAAACCTTGTCACCGTGAGTAGTCTTATCGGAAAACTGAGGTGCAGGAGTGGAAAACTTAGTCACAAAGGAATTCGTGTCATGGAAAATAAGAGTCACCGGATGGGAAAATTTTACGCACCGGACGAGTTTCAATGGAAAATACTTGTAAAATAACCTCTTTGTGTGGGAAAAACTCGAGAACCTCATCACCTTGAATAGTCTCACGGGAAAACACAGTCACACGAGGGGAAAACATAGTTACTAAGGAATTAGTGTCATGGGAAAATGAGTCACCGAATGGGAAAACCTTAATGAATGGACTAGTTTCAATGGCAAAACCGAGTAAAGTAACCTCTTGGTGTTGGAATAATTCGAAAACCTACCCACTGTGAGTAGTCTCATGGGAAAACTCAGCCACAGGAGGCGCAAACTTAGTCACTAAGGAATTAGTGCCATGGGACTAATGTGTAAACTAATGGGAAAACCTTAGTCACCGAACGAGTTTCCAAGGGAAATCCTAGCAAAATAACCTCTTTGTGCGGGAAAAACTAGAAAACCTTGTCACTGTGAGTAGTCTTGATAATGAAATTGCAAGTGTACAATTTACTATCGCGTAATATAAAAGATTATCGAACCCACGGGATAGGTGTTCTTATTATTATAAAATTTAGTACTAAAATAGGAAAAATAAAAGATGAATATTTGTTGTTGTTTTTAGAACAAGATATAGCAATAAAAAGATAAGAAATAAAGATGATAAGAATTAAGCTTCTCGGGTTGATTTACATAGTCTATAAAAATGCTAGCAAGTTCCTACTTATTTTCTGAATTTTAAATTCATGTTCATGATGCTATAACCTAGAATTTCTACATCCTAATGATCTTAAGAAATGTAGAACTTTCTTCCTAATTACTAAATACATGATCTTGTAATTTAGTTAACCAGAAAAGAAGATGAAGCATGGATTCGGGCCAACATAAGGTTACGTCTATCCTAATGATCTTTAGAGATATATACTTATAACCTTTTTTAGATCCTAGTTCCCTTACTACTCATCAAATGATCTTATGACATAAGTAATAAGTAAAACTTCTTGTGTACAGCAAGATAACAATATGAGCAAGGAAATAAAACAAGAACTGAAAATAAAACTCAGAAAGGTAGAAACAAAACTAAAACATAATTTATAAACTACTACAACCCAAGAAACTTAAAGAAGAATTAGCCAAGCATGGCTAAAAGATTCATTGAATTACCCTGGATAGGAGCTCAAGTATGGCTTCCCACAAGTCCTAGGAACAATGATCTTTGAGGGAGAAAGAGAGAATACTTGTTGTATTCTAAGAAGGTGTGTCTTACAAGTGAAGAAAAGGGTCCTATTTATAGTAAAAATCCAGCCTCCAACGCTTGAGCGCTGGCTTTCCCAACGCCTGGGCGCTAGGATGCATTAAAAATCCACTTTCTGTCCGAGGCCCAGCGCTTGAGCGCTGGCTTTCCAACGCTTGGGCGCTGGGTCACCATCTGACTCATCATCTAGTCAGAACCCCAGCGCTGGAGCGCTGGGATCCCAACGCTGGAGCGTTGGGATGCTGCTTCTTCATCTTCTTGCTTGTTCTTCCTTCTTCATTCATGGTAGTGGGTTTTGATGGCCATAAAAAGCCACTAACCAGCCTTGATCAATTCTGAAACCCTTCATCAATTCTTTAAACATTTTTTCCATGTGCTAAATTGGAGAGTGACTCTTCATATTTTTCTTTTTCACTTTGGTCCTCCCTTGGTTAGCACTTCAATTCAAGCCCTCATATTCTCTCAATCTCCACTTTAAGTCCTCCACTCTTGAAATTTTACAATTTGGTCCCTGACTTTCTGAAACTTTACACATTGGTCCCTGGACCAAAAATGATAACTAACCAGCTTTTCCTAAAAATATAAAATAACTAGAAAAATCCCTAAAAATATAAAATAAAGATAGAAAAACACAAAAAATCTAATCTACATGCAAAATGCAAAATAAATATAAAATCTACATAAAAACAATAAAAAACCTACATGTGACTCAAAAATAATAAAATAAAAAGACTAAAAAGACCCTAAAAACATCATATAAAATCCACTCATCACACCACTATACCCAACGACAGCTTGTCCTCAAGCGACAAAACTTAAAGAAAAACTCGTCCCTGGGTTTTGAGAAAGTTTTATCTGATTACAACTTGAAGCACAGAAACCTTTCAAAGAAAGCTTAGCAGAAAAGGAAGACATGCATGTTTTATAGACAAAGAATCAAGAAAGTTTAGGCTTGGCTTTTAACATGTTTGAGTTCAACAATTAAGCTCACCAAAAATAATATACTCCATGAAAACAAGAAAGCTCAATAATCCTGCCTATAATTCAAATCAAAACTGAAGTAAAGCAACCAAGTGATTTTGAAGAGATTCTTGAAGGTTGTAACTTGGCCAAAGGGTTGAACAATTTAAGGTATGGATTTCAAAACTTGGCAACTCTATTGGCTGACTCAGAATTTTGTTGTTAAGTGATTTTTTCTTGATTAAGAGCTCAACAATTCACACAAGGATCCTCTCAATTTTTCTCTTTTTTTTTTTTTTTTTGAACAAAGTAGTGGAATGTATGGGATGAATGACTTGAATTTTACTCCCCTCATACTCTTTCTCACCCCACTACTTCATTATTTCTCTAAGGCACATACCTTATTTTTCAATTTTTTTCTTCATTTTTTCAAGAGAGAGACCCAAAAACAAAGCTCTAACAATTTCCGCACATGCATCACTATAACAACTTTAAGAATTATCACACAAAGTAGGCTCCAAAGAATGACTCTTTTAAGGCTCAAAAGGGGCTACTAGTGGATATAACATTTCAAGCAAAAATTTGAGTTTTCAAAAATGCCTATAATCTCTTCTCAACTCACAAAGTGTACAAAACTCCAATCAACATGCAACACAAGGCAGAAAAATTTTAAAATCATGCAATCAGAGTCCTCAACTCTCAGAAAAAGATAGGGTAAGTGGTACCCTTTTTAGAACTCAGAAAAAGACTTTGCCAACAACCAAAACAATCAAGATATCAATAATCCTTTCTACAGCATGCAATCCTAACTGCTTCAAAACATGTAACTTTTTCACAAAGCAGTTCAATCAGATAAAGCACTTCACAAAGCTATAGCAATATTCAGAATGGATAATATACTCAAGACTCATGCCAAAAATAAAACAGAAAAACTAAACTAAAAATAAAAATAAAACTAAAAACTATAAAAAGAAAAATAAAAACTATCAAGCTGGTATAGTAACAAATTTTCCACAAAGGTCCAAGGGAACCTCAATGTAAAAAACACTTTGAACAATCAAGTTCAAGAGGGCTCTCCCTCTTTTTGGTACCTATCCTGTAACAATGAACAAACAAGAGTCTCACAAGTAGAAACTTGCTTGACTTGTTAGTTCCAAAATCAGCACAAAAGATCATGGGTTGAAAAATATTGTGTCCACCTTTTAAAAACAAGAATTCTTGAGCTCCCAAAAATTAAAACCAGTGTAGAAACAAGGGAAAACTCAAAGAATCTAAAACCTTTCAGAAAATGGTGAACACAAAATTTTATTAAAAATTAAAAACAGCAAATAAAAGTAAAAACAGCAAACTGCCCGAGTTCCAGCGCTTGAGCGTTGGGGATGCCAACGCTTGGGCGCTGGAATTAAAAGAATTACTGGGCATCAGAGGTCCCAGCGCCTGAGCGCTGGGTTCCAACGCTATGGCGCTGGAAAATAGAAAATAAACTGGGTGGATTCCAGGGGCCTAGCGCATGAGCGCTAGCCCTCCAACGCTGGAGCGTTGGGATCAACTGGAACCAGGGGGCTTTTACAGGGGCCTAACGCTCGTGCGTTGGCCTCCAGCGCCTAAGCGCTGGCCCCTCCTGCAGCAACAACATAGAATTCTTTTCTTTTATTTATTTACAAGAGTTGTGCAGAAAATTAAAAAGACATAAAAAATAAACTATCCTAAGTTGGGTTGTCTCCCAACCAGCTCAATGTTAAGGTCCGAGATAGACCCTTCCCCTTAATCAATTGGGGAAGCAAGCTCAACTGTCATCACTTGTCTTTCATCATCTATCCCTAGATACAGTTTCAGTCTTTGCCCATTGACAAGAAATGTTTCCTTTTTAACCTGATCTTCCAACTCAACTGCACCATGAGGGAAGACTTTGGTGACCAAAAATGGTCCTGTCCATCTTGACTTCAGCTTTCCAGGAAACAACCTCAGCCTTGAGTTATATAATAACACAAGCTGTCCTGGACTAAATTCTTTTGGCAAGATCTTCTTATCATGCCACCTTTTTGTTCTTTCCTTGTAGATCCTAGCATTGTGATATGCTTGGAGTCTAAATTCATCCAGCTCATGTACCTGTACCTGTCTTTTATCCCCAGCTTCCTTGGGATCCATGTTCAAATATTTCAAAGCCCAAAAGGCTTTATGCTCAAGTTCCACAGGCAAATGACAAGTCTTACCATAAACCAACTGGTAAGGAGAGGTTCCAATAGGAGTTTTAAACGCAGTTCGGTAAGCCCACAAGGTGTCATCTAATTTTTTTGACCAATCCTTCCTTGAGGTACCAACTGTTTTTTCCAAAATCCTTTTTAACTCCCTATTAGAAACCTCTACTTGTCCACTAGTTTGGGGGTGATAGGGGGTAGCAATTTTATGATTAACACCATATTTTTTCAAAAGAGTTTCAAAAGCTTTATTACAAAAATGCTTACCTCCATCACTGATTATTGCTCTTGGCACCCCAAATCTAGTAAAAATCTTTTTCTTCAGAAAATCCAGAACAACTTTTCCATCATTTGTGGGAAGGGCTGATGCTTCAACCCACTTAGAAACATAGTCAACAGCAACTAAAATATATTGGCAACCAAAAGAAGGTGGAAAGGGTCCCATGAAATCAATGCCCCATACATCAAAAAGCTCAACTTCAAAAATCATTTTTTGGGGCATCTCATTCCTTCTTGAGATATTACCAGTTCGTTGACAGCGATCACACCTTACCACAAATGCTCTACTATCCTTGAAGATAGTAGGCCAATAAAAACCACTTTGGAGGACCTTAGCTGCAGTCCTCTCACCTGAAAAATGGCCTCCATAATCGGAGCCATGGCAATGCCATAAAATAGCCTCAAATTCTTTTTCTGGAATACACCTTCTAATAATTCCATCAGAACATTCTCTAAACAAATAAGGTTCATCCCAGAAAAAGAATTTAGCATCATGCAAAAATTTCTTCTTTTGTTGCCAAGTCAAATCAGAAGGCAACACACCAGCAGCTTTGAAATTAGCTAAATGTACATACCATGGAGCTATCTCTTGGACAGCCAAAAGCTTCTCATCTGGGAACTCCTCTTGAATAGGAATTGGATCGGAGTTCCCCCCTTCAAGTCTTGACAAATGGTCTGCTACACCATTGTCCTTCCCTTTCCTGTCCACAATTTCAAGATCAAACTCTTGCAAGAGTAAGATCCACCTGATCAACCTGGGTTTAGCTTCCTGCTTAGCAAACAAGTACTTCAATGCAGCATGGTCAGTATGCACAATAACTTTAGTACCCAAAACGTAAGGTCTGAATTTGTCTAAAGCATAGACAACGCTCAACAACTCCTTTTCAGTTGTAGCATAATTTTTTTGAGCTTCATTCAGAACCCTACTAGCATAATAAATCACATGCAAAACTTTTCCATTTTTCTGACAAAGAACAGCCCCTATTGCATTATCACTAGCATCACACATAACTTCAAAAGGCAAATCCCATTGGGGAGCAACAATGATAGGGGCTGAAACAAGTTTTTCCTTTAATAATTTAAAAGCAGCCAAACACTTATCATTAAAGATAAAAGGAGCTTCTTTTTCAAGGAGATTTGTCATAGGCTTAGCAATTTTAGAAAAATCTTTTATAAATCGCCTATAAAAACCTGCATGACCAAGAAAGCTTCTTATACCTTTAATATTAGTGGGAGGAGGTAGATTTTCAATGATTTCAGTTTTAGCTTTATCTACCTCAATCCCTTTTTCAGAAATCTTGTGCCCAAGCACAATGCCATCTTTTACCATAAAATGACATTTTTCCCAATTAAGTACCAAATTCTTTTCTTGGCACCTAACAAGAATCCTTTCCAAATTGCTCAAACACTTGTCAAAGCTGGGGCCATAAACAGAAAAATCATCCATGAACACTTCCATACATTCACCAATTAAATCATAAAAAATAGCAAACATACATCTTTGGAAGGTTCCTGGAGCATTACACAAGCCAAAAGGCATTCTTTTATAAGCAAACACCCCGAAGGGACAAGTAAAAGCAGTTTTTTCTTGATCCTTAGGATCAACAACAATTTGGTTATATCCTGAATAACCATCCAAGAAACAATAGTACTCATGGCCAGCCAACCTGTCAAGCATTTGATCAATAAAGGGAAGGGGGAAATGATCTTTCCGGGTGGCAGAATTTAGCCTCCGGTAATCTATACAAACCCTCCATCCAGTTACCATCCTGGTGGGAATCAATTCATTGTTCTCATTTGGGACCACAGTAATTCTCCCTTTCTTGGGAACTACCTGAACAGGACTAACCCATTCACTATCAGAAATGGGATAGATGATCCCTGCATCTAGCAACTTAATCACTTCTTTCCTTACCACCTCTTTCATGGCAGGATTAAGTCTTCTTTGGGGTTGGACTACAGGTTTAACTTGTTCTTCTAAACAAATTTTATGCATACAAACAGTGGGGCTTATGCCCTTAATATCCTCTATAGTCCAACCCAAAGCAGATTTATGAGCTCTAAGAATTCTTACCAGTTTTTCTTCTTCAAGAGGAGAGAGGGAACTACTCACAATGACTGGCTTGTTATTACCTTCCTCAAGAAATACATACTTAAGGGTGGAAGGTAAGAGCTTCAATTCCCTCTTTTCCTCTTGAACTTCTTCCTCTCTTTTCAGCTCCTCTACCCAATTTCCTTTTGAAGGGAAAAAATGGGCAGCTTCCAGATATCTTGCCATTTCTATGACCTGTTCGTCATTGCTGTCTATATCTTCAAAATCCAACCCCTCAGAGATTATAGTCTCTAAAGGATCTTCTTTCCACATGGCAACAAACTGTTAGGCAGTAATATTTTTTTTTTTATGTTTTTTATATTATATACAAGAAGTACTAAACAAAATAAAAATAAGAACTTGAAAGAACCTATCCCCGGCAACGGCGCCAAAAACTTGATAATGAAATTGCAAGTGTACAATTTACTATCGCGTAATATAAAAGATTATCGAACCCACGGGATAGGTGTTCTTATTATTATAAAATTTAGTACTAAAATAGGAAAAATAAAAGATGAATATTTGTTGTTGTTTTTAGAACAAGATATAGCAATAAAAAGATAAGAAATAAAGATGATAAGAATTAAGCTTCTCGGGTTGATTTACATAGTCTATAAAAATGCTAGCAAGTTCCTACTTATTTTCTGAATTTTAAATTCATGTTCATGATGCTATAACCTAGAATTTCTACATCCTAATGATCTTAAGAAATGTAGAACTTTCTTCCTAATTACTAAATACATGATCTTGTAATTTAGTTAACCAGAAAAGAAGATGAAGCATGGATTCGGGCCAACATAAGGTTACGTCTATCCTAATGATCTTTGGAGATATATACTTATAACCTTTTTTAGATCCTAGTTCCCTTACTACTCATCAAATGATCTTATGACATAAGTAATAAGTAAAACTTCTTGTGTACAGCAAGATAACAATATGAGCAAGGAAATAAAACAAGAACTGAAAATAAAACTCAGAAAGGTAGAAACAAAACTAAAACATAATTTATAAACTACTACAACCCAAGAAACTTAAAGAAGAATTAGCCAAGCATGGCTAAAAGATTCATTGAATTACCCTGGATAGGAGCTCAAGTATGGCTTCCCACAAGTCCTAGGAACAATGATCTTTGAGGGAGAAAGAGAGAATACTTGTTGTATTCTAAGAAGGTGTGTCTTACAAGTGAAGAAAAGGGTCCTATTTATAGTAAAAATCCAGCCTCCAACGCTTGAGCGCTGGCTTTCCCAACGCCTGGGCGCTAGGATGCATTAAAAATCCACTTTCTGTCCGAGGCCCAGCGCTTGAGCGCTGGCTTTCCAACGCTTGGGCGCTGGGTCACCATCTGACTCATCATCTAGTCAGAACCCCAGCGCTGGAGCGCTGGGATCCCAACGCTGGAGCGTTGGGATGCTGCTTCTTCATCTTCTTGCTTGTTCTTCCTTCTTCATTCATGGTAGTGGGTTTTGATGGCCATAAAAAGCCACTAACCAGCCTTGATCAATTCTGAAACCCTTCATCAATTCTTTAAACATTTTTTCCATGTGCTAAATTGGAGAGTGACTCTTCATATTTTTCTTTTTCACTTTGGTCCTCCCTTGGTTAGCACTTCAATTCAAGCCCTCATATTCTCTCAATCTCCACTTTAAGTCCTCCACTCTTGAACTTTTACAATTTGGTCCCTGGACCAAAAATGATAACTAACCAGCTTTTCCTAAAAATATAAAATAACTAGAAAAATCCCTAAAAATATAAAATAAAGATAGAAAAACACAAAAAATCTAATCTACATGCAAAATGCAAAATAAATATAAAATCTACATAAAAACAATAAAAAACCTACATGTGACTCAAAAATAATAAAATAAAAAGACTAAAAAGACCCTAAAAACATCATATAAAATCCACTCATCAAGTCTCATCTGAAAAATCAGTCGCAGGAGGGGAAAACTTAGTCACAGAGGAATTCGTGTCATGGAAAAAATGAGTCACCGGATGGGAAAACCTTAGTCAATGGATTAGTTTAAATGGCAAAACCTAGTAAAATAACCTCTTTGTGTTTCAATAGCTCGAAAACCTAGCCGCTGTGAGTAGCGACGTGGGAAAACTTAGCCACAGGAGGGGGAAACTTAGTCACTAAAGAATTAGTGCCATGGGATTAGTGACTCAACTAATGGGAAAACCTCGAGAACCTCATCAACTTGACTAGTATCACGGGATAACTCAGTTACACGAGGGGAAAACTTAGTCACTAAGGAATTTGTGTCATGGACAAAATGAATCACCGGATGGGAAAATTTTACTCACCGGAAGAGTTTCAATGGAAAATACTTGTAAAATAACCTCTTTGTGTTCGACTCGAGAACCTCATCAATTGAATAGTCTCACGGGAAAACTCAGTCACACGAGGGGAAAACTTAGACACTAAGGAATTAGTGTCATGGGAAAAATGAGTCACCGGATGGGAATACCTTAGTCAATGGACTAGTTTCAATGGAAAAACCTAGTAAAATAACCTCTTTGTGTTGGAATAACTCGAAAACCTAGCCACTGTGAGTAGTCTCATGGGAATACTCAGCTACAGGAAGGGGAAACTTAGTCACGAACGAATTAGTGCCATGGGACTAATGAGTCAACTAATGGGAAAACCATAGTCACCGAACGAGTTTCCATGGCAAATGCTAGTAAAGTAACCTCTTTGTGTGGATAAACTAGAAAACCTTGTCAGTGTGAGTAGTCTCATCGGAAAACTCAGTCGTAGGAGAGGAAAACTTAGTCAAAGAGTAATTCGTGTCATGGAAAAAATGAGTCACCGGATGGGAAAATTTTACTCACCGGACGAGTTTCAATGGAAAATACTTGTAAAATAACCTCTTTGTGTGGGAAAAACTCGAGAACCTCATCACCTTGACTAGTCTCACGGGAAAACTCAGTTACACGAGGGGAAAACTTAGTCACTAAGGAATTAGTGTCATGGGAAAAATGAGTCACCGGATGGTAAAACCTTAGTCAATGGACAAGTTTCAATGGCAAAACCTAGTAAAATAACCACTTTGTGTTGGAATAACTCGAAAACCTAGCCACTGTGAGTAGTCTCATGAGAAAACTCATCCATAGGAGAGGGAAACTTAGTCACTAAAGAATTAGTGCCATGGGACTACTGAGTCAACTAATGGGAAAACCTTTGTCACCGAACGAGTTTCCATGGAAAATTCAAGTAAAATAACCTCTTTGGGTGGGAAAACTAGAAAACCTTGTCACTGTGAGTAATCTCATCGGAAAACTCAGCCGCAGGAGTGGAAAACTTAGTCACAAAGGAATTCGTGTCATGGAAAAAATGAGTCACCGGATGGGAAAAACTCGATAACCTCATCACCTTGACTAGTCTCACGAGAAAACTCAGTCACACGAGGGGAAAACTAAGTCACAAAGGAATTCGTGTCATGGAAAAAATGAGTCAACGGATGGGAAAATTTTACTCACCGGATGTGTTTCAATTGAAAATACTTGAAAAATAACCTCTTTGTGTGGGAAAAACTCTAGAACCTCATCACCTTAACTAGTCTCACGGGAAAACTCAGTCACACGAGGGGAAAACTTAGTCACTAAGGAATTAGTGTCATGGGAAAATGAGTCACCAGACGGCAAAACCTTAGTCAATGGATTAGTTCCAATGGCAAAACCTAGTAAAATAACCTCTTTGTGTTTGAATAACTCGAAAACCTAGCCGCTGTGAGTAGCGATGTGGGAAAACTTAGCCACAGGAGGGGGAATCTTAGTCACTAAAGAATTAGTGCCATGGGACTAGTGACTCAACTTTTGGGAAAACCTCGAGAACCTCATCAACCTGACTAGTCTCACGGGATAACTCAGTCACACGAGGGGAAAACTTAATCACTAAGGAATTTGTGTCATGGACAAAATGAGTCACCGGATGGGAATATTTTACTCACCGGACGAGTTTCAATGGAAAATAGTTGTAAAATAACCTCTTTGTGTGGGAAAAACTCGAGAACCTCATCAACTTGACTAGTCTCACGGGAAGACTCAGTCACACGAGGGGAAAACTTAGTCACTAAGGAATTGGTGTCATGGGAAAAATGAGTCACCGGATGGGAAAACCTTACTCGATGGGCTAGTTTCAATGGCAAAAACCTAGTAAAATAACCTCTTTGTGTTGGAATAACTCAAAAACCCAGCCACTGTGAGTAGTCGCATGGGAAAACTCAGCCACAGGAAGGGGAAACTTAGTCACTAAGGAATTAGTGCCTTGGGACTAATGAGTCAACTAATGGGAAAACCTTAGTCACCGAACGAGTTTCCATGGGAATTCCTAGTAAAATAACCTCTTTGTGCGGGAAAAACTAGAAAACCTTGTCACTGTGTCATCGGAAAACTCAGTCACAAGAGGGGAAAACTTAGTCATAGAGGAATTCGTGTCTTGGAAAAAATGAGTCACCGGATGGGATAAATTTTACACACCGGATGGGAAAATTTTACACACCGGACGAGTTTCAATGGAAAATACTTGTAAAATAACCTCTTTGTGTGGGAAAAACTCGAGAACCTCATCAACATGACTAGTCTCACGGGAAGACTCAGTCACACGAGGGGAAAACTTAGTCACTAAGGAATTGGTGTCATGGAAAAATGAGTCACCAGATGGGAAAACCTTATTCAATGCACTAGTTTCAATGGCAAAACCTAGTAAAATAACCTCTTTGTGTTGGAATAACTCGAAAACCTAGCCACTGTGAGTAGTCGCATGGGAAAACTCAGCCACAGGAGGGGGAAACCTAGTCACTAAGGAATTAGTGCCATGGGACTAATGAGTCAACGAATGGGAAAACCTTAGTCACCGAACGAGTTTCCAAGGGAAATCCTAGTAAAATAACCTCTTTGTGCGGGAAAAACTAGAAAACGTTGTCACTGTGAGTAGTCTCATCGGAAAACTCAGTCGCAGGAGGGGAAAACTTAGTCACAGAGGAATTCGTGTCATGGAAAAAATGAGTCACCGGATGGGAAAATTTTACTCACCGGACGAGTTTCAATGGAAAATACTTGTAAAATAACCTCTTTGTGTGGGAAAAACTCGAGAACCTCATCACCTTGACTAGTCTCACGGGAAAACTCAGTCACACGAGGGGAAAACATAGTCACTAAGGAATTATTGTCATGGGAAAAATGAGTCACCAGATGGGAAAACCTTAGTCAATGGATTAGTTTCAATGGCAAAACCTAGTAAAATAATCTCTTTGTGTTGGAATAATTCGAAAACCTAGTTACTGTGAGTTGCCACGTGGGAAAACTCAGTCACAGGAGGGGGAAACTTAGTCACTAAAGAATTAGTGCCATGGGACTAGTGATTCAACTAATGGGAAAACCTTAGTCACCGAACGAGTTTCCATGGAAAATCAAAGTAAAGTAACCTCTTTGTGTGGGAAAAATTAGAAAACCTTGTCACTGTTAGTAGTCTCATCGGAAAACTCAGTCGCAGGAGGGGAAAACTTAGTCACAGAGAAATTCGTGTCATTGAAAAAATGAGTCACCGGATGGGAAAATTTTTCTCACCGGAAGAGTTTCAATGGAAAATACTTGTAAAATAACCTCTTTGTGTGGGAAAAACTCGAGAACCTCATCACCTTGACTAGTCCCACGAGAAAACTCAGTCACTCGAGGGGAAAACTTAGTCACTAAGCAATTAGTGTCACTGGAAAAATGAGTCACCAGATGGGAAAACCTAACTCAATGGACTAGTTTCAATGGCAATACCTAGTAAAGTAACCTCTTTGTGTTGGAATAACTCGAAAACCTAGCCACTGTGAGTGACTTCATGGGAAAACTCAGCCACAGGAGGGGGAAACTTAGTCACTAAGGAATTAGTGCCATGGGAATAATGACTCAACTAATGGGAAAACTTTAGTCACCGAACGAGTTTCCATGGCAAATCCTAGTAAAATAACCTCTTTGTGTGGGAAAAACTAGAAAACCTTGTCACTGTGAGTAGTCTCATCGGAAAACTCAGTCGCAGGAGAGGAAAACTTAGTCACAGAGGAATTCGTGTCATGGAAAAAATGAGTAACCGGAGGGGAAAATTTTACTCATTGGACGAGTTTGAATGGAAAATACTAGTAAAATAACCTGTTTGTGTGGGAAAACTCAAGAACCTCATCACTTTTATTAGTCCCACGGGAAAACGCAGTCACACGAGGGGAAAACTTAGTGAATAAGGAATTGGTGTCATGGGAAAAATGAGTCACCGGACGAGTTTCAATGGAAAATACTTGTAAAATAACCTCTTTGTGTGGGAAAAACTCCAGAACCTCATCACCTTGACTAGTCCCACGGGAAAACTCAGCCACACAAGGGGAAAACTTAGTCACTAAGGAATTAGTGTCATGGAAAAATGAGTCACCGGATGGGATAACCTTAGTCAATGGTCTAGTTTCAATTGCAAAGCCTAATAAAGTAACCTCTTTGTGTTGGAATAACTCGAAAACCTAGCCACTGTGAGTAGTCTCATCGGAAAACTCAGCCACAAGAGGGGGAAACTTAGTCACTAAGGAATAAGTGCCATGGGACTAATGAGTCAACTAATGGGAAAACCTTAGTCACCGAACGAGTTTCCATGGCAAATCCTAGTAAAATAACCTCTTTGTGTGGGAAAAACTAGAAAACCTTGTCACTGTGAGTAGTCTCATCAGAAAACTCAGTCGCAGGAGAGGAAAACTTAGTCATAGAGGTATTCGTGTCATGGAAAAAATGAGTCGCCGGATGGGAATGTTTTACTCACCGGACGAGTTTCAATGGAAAATAGTTGTAAAATAACCTCTTTGTATGGGAAAAACTCGAGAACCTCATCACCTTGACTAGTCCCACGGGAAAACTCAGCCATACGAGGGGAAAACTTAGTCACTATGGAATTAGTGTCATTGGAAAAATGAGTCACCGGATGGGAAAACCTTACTCAATGGACTAGTTTCAATGGCAAAACGTAGTAAAGTAACCTCTTTGTGTTGGAATAACACGAAAACCTAGCCACTGTGAGTAGCCTCATGAGAAAACTCAGCCACAAGAGGGGGAAACTTAGTCACTAAGGAATTAATGCCATGGGACTAATGAGTCAACTAAAGGGAAACCTTAGTCACTGAACGAGTTTCCATGGCAAATCCTAGTAAAATAACCTCTTTGTGTGGGAAAAACTAGAAAACCTTGTCACTGTGAGTAGTCTCATCAGAAAACTCAGTCGCAGGAGAGGAAAACTTAGTCACATAGGAATTCTTGTCATGGAAAAAATGTGTCACCGGATGGGAAAATTTTACTCACCGGACGAGTTTCGATGGAAAATACTTGTAAAATAACCTCTTTGTGTGGGAAAAACTCGAGAACCTCATCACCTTGACTAGTCCCACGGGAAAACTCAGCCACACGAGCGGAAAACTTAGTCACTAAGGAATTACTGTCATTGGAAAAATGAGTCAGCGGATGGGAAAACCTTACTCAATGGACTAGTTTCAATGGCAAAACCAGTAAAATAACCTCTTTGTGTTGGAATAACTCGAAAACCTAGCCACTGTGAGTAGTCTCATGGGAAAACTTATCCAAAGGAGGGGGAAACTTAGTCACTAAGGAATTAGTGCCATGGGACTAATGAGTCAACTAATGGGAAATCCTTAGTCACCGAATGAGTTTCCATGGCAAATTCTAGTAAAATAACCTCTTTGTGTGGGAAAAAGTAGAAAACCTTGTCACTTTGAGTAGTCTCATCGGAAAACTCAGTGGCAGGAGAGGAAAACTTAGTCACAGAGGAATTCGTGTCATGGAAAAAATGTGTCACCGGATGGGAAAATTTTACTCACCGGACGAGTTTCAATGGAAAATACTTGTAAAATAACCTCTTTGTGTGGGAAAAACTCGAGAACCTCATCACCTTGACTAGTCCCACGGGAAAACTCAGCCACACGAGGGGAAAACTTAGTCACTAAGGAATTAGTGTCATTGGAAAAATGAGTCAGCGGATGGGAAAACCTTACTCAATGGACTAGTTTCAATGGCAAAACCAGTAAAATAACCTCTTTGTGTTGGAATAACTCGAAAACCTAGCCACTGTGAGTAGTCTCATGGGAAAACTTATCCAAAGGAGGGGGAAACTAAGTCACTAAGGAATTAGTGCCATGGGACTAATGAGTCAAGTAATGGGAAATCCTTAGTCACCGAATGAGTTTCCATGGCAAATCCTAGTAAAATAACCTCTTTGTGTGGGAAAAACTAGAAAATCTTGTCACTGTGAGTAGTCTCATCGGAAAACTCAGTCGCAGGAGAGGAAAACTTAGTCACTATGGAATTAGTGTCATTGGAAAAATGAGTCACCGGATGGGAAAACCTTACTCAATGGACTAGTTTCAATGGCAAAACGTAGTAAAGTAACCTCTTTGTGTTGGAATAACACGAAAACCTAGCCACTGTGAGTAGCCTCATGAGAAAACTCAGCCACAGGAGGGGGAAACTTAGTCACTAAGGAATTAATGCCATGGGACTAATGAGTCAACTAAAGGGAAACCTTAGTCACTGAACGAGTTTCCATGGCAAATCCTAGTAAAATAACCTCTTTGTGTGGGAAAAACTAGAAAACCTTGTCACTGTGAGTAGTCTCATCGGAAAACTCAGTCGCAGGAGAGGAAAACTTAGTCACATAGGAATTCTTGTCATGGAAAAAATGTGTCACCGGATGGGAAAATTTTACTCACCGGACGAGTTTCGATGGAAAATACCTGTAAAATAACCTCTTTGTGTGGGAAAAACTCGAGAACCTCATCACCTTGACTAGTCCCACGGGAAAACTCAGTCACACGAAGTGAAAACTTAGTCTCTAAGGAATTAGTGTCATTGGAAAAATGAGTCACCGGATGGGAAAACCTTACTCAATGGACTAGTTTCAATGGTAAAACCTAGTAAAGTAACCTATTTGTGTTGGAATAAATCGAAAACCAAGCCACTGTGAGTAGTCTCATGGGAAAACTCAGCCTTAGGAAGGGGAAACTTAGTCACTTAGGAATAAGTGTCATGGGACTAATGAGTCAACTAATGGGAAAACCTTAGTCACCGAACGAGTTTCCAAGGCAAATCCTAGTAAAATAACCTCTTTGTGTGGGAAAAAGTAGAAAACCTTGTCACTTTGAGTAGTCTCATCGGAAAACTCAGTCGCAAGAGATGAAAACTTAGTCACAGAGGTATTCGTGTCATGGAAAAAATGAGTCACTGGATGGAAAAGTTTTACTCACCGGACAAGTTTCAATGGAAAATACTTTTAAAATAACCTCTTTGTGTGGGAAAAACTTGAGAACCTCATCACCTTGACTGGTCCCACGGGAAAACTCAGCCACACGAGGGAAAAACTTAGTCACTAAGGAATTAGTGTCATTGGAAAAATGTATCACCGGATGGGAAAACCTTACTCAATGGACTAGTTTCAATGGTAAAACCTAGTAAAGTAACCTATTTGTGTTGGAATAAATCGAAAACCAAGCCACTGCGAGTAGTCTCATGGGAAAACTCAGCCTTAGGAAGGGGAAACTTAGTCACTTAGGAATAAGTGTCATGGGACTAATGAGTCAACTAATGGGAAAACCTTAGTCACCGAACGAGTTTCCATGGCAAATCCTAGTAAAATAACCTCTTTGTGTGGGAAAAAGTAGAAAACCTTGTCACTTTGAGTAGTCTCATCGGAAAACTCAGTGGCAGGAGAGGAAAACTTAGTCACAGAGGAATTCGTGTCA
Organism: Acmispon strigosus; assembly: GCA_030819835.1. Lineage (NCBI taxonomy): Eukaryota > Viridiplantae > Streptophyta > Magnoliopsida > Fabales > Fabaceae > Acmispon > Acmispon strigosus. Next base: position 16,731,576 of record JAUAMA010000004.1, on the reverse strand, counting down.
TGGAAAAAATGTGTCGACGGATGGGAAAATTTTACTCACCGGACGAGTTTCAATGGAAAATACTTGTAAAATAACCTCTTTGTGTGGGAAAAACTCGAGAACCTCATCACCTTGACTAGTCCCACGGGAAAACTCAGCCACACGAGGGGAAAACTTAGTCACTAAGGAATTAGTGTCATTGGAAAAATGAGTCAGCGGATGGGAAAACCTTACTCAATGGACTAGTTTCAATGGCAAAACCAGTAAAATAACCTCTTTGTGTTGGAATAACTCGAAAACCTAGCCTCTGTGAGTAGTCTCATGGGAAAACTTATCCAAAGGAAGGGGAAACTTAGTCACTAAGGAATTAGTGCCATGGGACTAATGAGTCAACTAATGGGAAATCCTTAGTCACCGAATGAGTTTCCATGGCAAATCCTAGTAAAATAACCTCTTTGTGTGGGAAAAACTAGAAAATCTTGTCACTGTGAGTAGTCTCATCGGAAAACTCAGTCGCAGGAGAGGAAAACTTAGTCACTATGGAATTAGTGTCATCGGAAAAATGAGTCACCGGATGGGAAAACCTTACTCAATGGACTAGTTTCAATGGCAAAACGTAGTAAAGTAACCTCTTTGTGTTGGAATAACACGAAAACCTAGCCACTGTGAGTACCCTCATGAGAAAACTCAGCCACAGGAGGGGGAAACTTAGTCACTAAGGAATTAATGCCATGGGACTAATGAGTCAACTAAAGGGAAACCTTGGTCACTGAACGAGTTTCCATGGCAAATCCTAGTAAAATAACCTCTTTGTGTGGGAAAAACTAGAAAACCTTGTCACTGTGAGTAGTCTCATCGGAAAACTCAGTCGCAGGAGAGGAAAACTTAGTGACATAGGAATTCTTGTCATGGAAAAAATGTGTCACCGGATGGGAAAATTTTACTCACCGGACGAGTTTCGATGGAAAATACTTGTAAAATAACCTTTGTGTGGGAAAAACTCGAGAACCTCATCACCTTGACTAGTCCCTCGAGAAAACTCAGTCACACGAAGGGAAAACTTAGTCTCTAAGGAATTCGTGTCATTGGAAAAATGAGTCACCGGATGGGAAAACCTTACTCAATGGACTAGTTTAAATGGTAAAACCTAGTAAAATAACCTCTTTGTGTTGGAATAACTCGAAAACCAAGCCACTGTGAGTAGTCTCATGGGAAAACTTAGCCACAGGAGGGGGAAACTTAGTCACTAAGGAATTAGTGCCATGGGACTAATGAGTCAACTAATGGGAAAACCTGAGTCACGGAACGAGTTTCCAAGGGAAATCCTAGTAAAATAACCTCTTTGTGTGGGAAAAACTTGAAAACCTTGTCACTGTGAATAGTCTCATCGGAAAACTCAGTCGCAGGAAAGGAAAACTTAATCACAGAGGAATTCGTGTCACGGACAAAATGAGTCCCCGGACGGAAAATTTTACTCACCGGAAGAGTTTTAATGGAAAGTACTTGTAAAATAACCTCTTTGTGTGGGAAAAACTCGAGAACCTCATCACCTTGACTAGTCTCACGGGAAAACTCAGTCACAGGAGGGGAACACTTAGTCATTAAGGAAATAGTGTCATTGGAAAAATGAGTCACCAGATGGGAAACCATTACTCAATGGACTAATTTCAATGGCAAAACCTAGTAAAGTAACCTCTTTGCGTTGGAATACCTCGAAAACCTAGCCACTGTGAGTAGTCTCATTGGAAAACTCAGCTACAGGAGGGGGAAACTTAGTCACTAAGGAATTAGTGCCATGGGACTAATGAGTCAACTAATGGGAAAACCTTAGTCACCGAACGAGTTTCCATGGCAAATCCTAGTAAAATAAACTCTTTGTGTGGGAAAAACTAGAAAACCTTGTCACTGTGAGTAGTCTCATCGGAAAACTCAGTCGCAAGAGATGAAAACTTAGTCACAGAGGTATTCGTGTCATGGATAAAATGAGTCACTGGATGGAAAAGTTTAACTCACCGGACGAGTTTCAATGGAAAATACTTTTAAAATAACCTCTTTGTGTGGGAAAAACTTGAGAACCTCATCACCTTGACTGGTCCCACGGGAAAACTCAGCCACACGAGGGAAAAACTTAGTCACTAAGGAATTAGTGTCATTGGAAAAATGTATCACCGGATGGGAAAACCTTACTCAATGGACTAGTTTCAATGGTAAAACCTAGTAAAGTAACCTATTTGTGTTGGAATAAATCGAAAACCAAGCCACTGTGAGTAGTCTCATGGGAAAACTCAGCCTTAGGAAGGGGAAACTTAGTCACTTAGGAATAAGTGTCATGGGACTAATGAGTCAACTAATGGGAAAACCTTAGTCACCGAACGAGTTTCCATGGCAAATCCTAGTAAAATAACCTCTTTGTGTGGGAAAAAGTAGAAAACCTTGTCACTTTGAGTAGTCTCATCGGAAAACTCAGTGGCAGGAGAGGAAAACTTAGTCACAGAGGAATTCGTGTCATGGAAAAAATGTGTCACCGGATGGGAAAATTTTACTCACCGGACGAGTTTCAATGGAAAATACTTGTAAAATAACCTCTTTGTGTGGGAAAAACTCGAGAACCTCATCACCTTGACTAGTCCCACGGGAAAATTCAGCCACACGAGGGGAAAACTTAGTCACTAAGGAATTAGTGTCATTGGAAAAATGAGTCAGCGGATGGGAAAACCTTACTCAATGGACTAGTTTCAATGGCAAAACCAGTAAAATAACCTCTTTGTGTTGGAATAACTCGAAAACCTAGCCACTGTGAGTAGTCTCATGGGAAAACTTATCCAAAGGAGGGGGAAACTTAGTCACTAAGGAATTAGTGCCATGGGACTAATGAGTCAACTAATGGGAAATCCTTAGTCACCGAACGAGTTTCCATGGCAAATCCTAGTAAAATAACCTCTTTGTGTGGGAAAAACTAGAAAATCTTGTCACTGTGAGTAGTCTCATCGGAAAACTCAGTCGCAGGAGAGGAAAACTTAGTCACAGAGGAATTCGTGTCATGGAAAAAATGTGTCACCGGATGGGAAAATTTTACTCACCGGACGAGTTTCAATGGAAAATACTTGTAAAATAAACTCTTTGTGTGGGAAAAACTCGAGAACCTCATCACCTTGACTAGTCTCACGGGAAAACTCAATCACACGAGGGGAACACTTAGTCACTAAGAAATTAGTGTCATTGGATTAATGAGTCACCAGATGGGAAAACCTTACTCAATGGACTAGTTTCAATGGCAAAACCTAGTAAAGTAACCTCTTTATGTTGGAATAACTCGAAAACCTAGCCACTGTGAGTAGTCTCATGGGAAAACTCAGCCACAGGAGGGGGAAACTTAGTCACTAAGGAATTAGTGCCATGGGACTAATGAGTCAACTAATGGGAAAACCTTAGTCACCGAACGAGTTTCCATGGCAAATCCTAGTAAAATTACGTCTTTGTGTGCGAAATACTAGAAAACCTTGTCACTGTGAGTAGTCTCATCGGAAAACTCAGTCGCAGGAGAGGAAAACTAAGTCACAGAGGAATTCGTGTCATGGAACAAATGTGTAACCGGATGGGAAAATTTTACTCACCGGACGAGTTTCAATGGAAAATACTCGTAAAATAACCTCTTTGTGTGGGAAAAACTCGAGAACCTCATCACCTTGACTAGTCCCACGGGAAAACTCAGTCACACGAGGGGAAAACTTTGTCACTAAGGAATTAGTGTCATCGGAAAAATGAGTCACCGGATGGGAAAACCTTACTCAATGGACTAGTTTCAATGGCAAAACCTAGTAAAATAACCTCTTTGTGTTGGAATAACTCGAAAACCTAGCCACTGTGAGAAGTCTCATGGGAAAACTCAGCCATAGGAGGGGGAAACTTAGTCACTAAGGAATTAGTGCCATGGGACTAATGAGTCAACTAATGGGAAAACCTGAGTCACCGAACGAGTTTCCAAGGGATATCCTAGTAAAATAACCTCTTTGTGTGGGAAAAACTAGAAAACCTTGTCTCTGTGAGTAGTCTCATCGGAAAACTCAGTCGCAGGAGAGGAAAACTTAGTCACAGAGGAATTCGTGTCACGGAAAAAATGAGTCCCCGGATGGAAAATTTTACTCACCGGAAGAGTTTCAATGGAAAATACTTGTAAAATAACCTTTGTGTGGGAAAAACTCGAGAACCTCATCACCTTGACTAGTCTCACGGGAAAACTCAGTCACACGAGGGGAACACTTAGTCACTAAGGAATCAGTGTCATGGGAAAAATGACTCGCCGGATGGGAAAACCTTAGTCAATGGACTAGTTTCAATGGAAAAACCTAGTAAAATAACCTCTTTGTGTTAGAATAAATCGAAAACCTAGCCACTGTGAGTAGTCTCATGCAAAAACTCAGCCACAGGAGGGGGAAACTTAGTCACTAAGGAAATAGTGGCTTGGGACTAATGAGTCAACTAATGGGAAAACCTTAGTCACCGAACGATTTTCCATGGCAAATCCTAGTAAAATAACCTCTTTGTGCACGAAAAACAAGAAAACCATGTCACTGTGAGTAGTCTCGTCGGAAAACTCAGTCGCCGGAGGGGAAAACTTAGTATCAAAGGAATTCGTGTCATGGAAAAAATGAGTCACCGGTTGGGAAAATTTTACTCACCGGATGAGTTTCAATGGAAAATACTTGTAAAATAACCTCTTTGTGTGGGAAAAACTCGAGAACCTCATCACCTTGACTAGTCTCACGGGAAAACTCAGTGACACGAGGGGAAAACTTAGTCACTAAGGAATTAGTGTCATGAGAAAATGAGTCACCGGATGGGAAAACCTTAGTCAATGGACTAGTTTCAATGGAAAAACCTAGTAAAGTATCCTCTTTGTGTTAGAATAACTTGAAAACCTAGCCACTGTGAGTAGTCTCATCGGAAAACTCAGCCACAAGAGGGGGAAACTTAGTCACTAAGGAATTAGTGCCGTGGGAATAATTAGTCAACTAATGGGAAAACCTTTGTCACCGAACGAGTTTCCATGGCAAATCAGAGTATAATAACCTCTTTTTGTGGGAAAAACTAGAAAACCTTGTCACTGTGAGTAGTCTCATCGGAAATCTCAATCGCAGGAGGGGAAGACTTACTCACAAAGGAATTCGTGTCATGGAAAAAATTTGTCACCGGATGGGAAAATTTTACTCACCAGATGAGTTCTGATGGAAAATACTTGTAAAATAACCTCTTTGTGTGGGAAAAACTCGAGAACCTCATCACCATGACTAGTCTCACGGGAAAACTCAATCACACGAGGGGAAAACTTAGTCACTAAGGAATTAGTATCATGGGAAAAATGAGTCAGCGGATGGGAAAACCTTAGTCAATGGACTAGTTTCAATGGCAAAGCCTAGTAAAGTAACCTCTTTGTGTTGGAATAACTCGAAAACCTAGCCACTGTGAGTAGTCTTATAGGAAAACTCAGCCACAGGAGGGGAAACTTAGTCACTAAGGAATTAGTGTCATGGAAAAATGAGTCACCGGATTGGAAAAGCTTAGTCACTGGACTAGTTTCAATGGAAAAACCTAGTAAAATAATCTCTTTGTGTGGGAAAAACTCGAGAACCTCATCATCTTGACTAGTCTCACGGGAAAACTCAGTCACACGAGGGGAAAACTTAGTCACTAAGGAATTAGTGTCATGGGAAAAATGAGTCACCGGATCGGAGAAGCTTAGTGAATGGAATAGTTTCAATTGCAAGACCTAGTAAAATAACCTCTTTGTGTTGGAATAACACGAAAACCTAGCCACTGTGAGTAGTCTGATGGGAAAACTAAGCCATAGGAGGGGGACACTTAGTCACTAAGGAATTAGTGCCATGGGACTAATGAGTCAACTAATGGGAAAACCTTAGTCACCGATCGAATTTCCATGGCAAATCCTAGTAAAATGACCTTTTTGTGTGGGAAAAACTTGAAAACCTTGTCACTGTGAGTAGTCTCATCGGAAAACACACTCGCAGGAGGGGAAGACTTAGTCACAATGGAATTCGTGTCATGGAAAAAATGAGTCACCGGATGGGAGAATTTTACTCACCGGACGAGTTTCAATGGAAAATACTTGTAAAATTACCTCTTAGTGTGGGAAAAACTCGAGAACCTCATATCCTTGACTAGTCTCACGGGAAAACTCAGTCACATGAGGGGAAAACTTAGTCACTAAGGAATTAATGTCATGGAAAAAATGAGTCAATGGATGGGAAAACCTTAGTTAATGGACTAGTTTCAATGGCAAAACCTAGTAAAATAACCTCTTTGTGTTGGAATAACTCGAAAACCCAGCCACTGTGAGCAGTCTCATGGGACAACTCAGCCATAGGAGGGGGAAACTTAGTCACTATGGAATTAGTGCCATGGGACTAATGAGTCAACTAATGGCAAAACCTTAGTCACCGAACGAGTTTCCGTGGCAAATCCTAGTAAAATAACCTCATTGTGTGGGAAAAACTAGAAAACTTGTCATAGTGAGTAGTCTCATCGGAAAACTCAGTCACAGGAGGGGAAGACTTAGTTACAAAGGAACTCGTGTCATGGAAAAAATGAGTCACCGATGGGAAAATTTTACTCACCGGATGAGTTTCAATGGAAAATACTTGTAAAATAACCTTTGTGTGGGAAAAACTCGTGAACCTCACCACCTTGACTAGTCTCACGGGAAAACTCAGTCACACGAGGGGAAAACTTAGTCACTAAGGAATTAGTGTCATGGGAAAAATGAGTCACCGAATGGGAAAACCTTAGTCAATGGACTAGTTTCAATGGCAAAACCTAGTAAAATAACCTCTTTGTGTTGGAATAACTCCAAAACCCAGCCACTGTGAGTAGTCAGTCTCATGGGAAAACTCAGCCACAGGAGGGGGAAACTTAGTCACTAAGGAATTAGTGCCATGGGACAAATAAGTCAACTAATGGGAAAACCTAACTCACCGGACGAGTTTCAATGGAAAATACTAGTAAAATAACCTCTTTGTGTGGAAAAAACTAGAGAACCTCATCACTTTGACTATTCTCACGGGAAAACTCAGTCACACGAGGGGAAAACATAGTTACTAAGGAATTAGTTTTATGGGAAAAATGAGTCACCGAATGGGAAAACCTTAGTCAATGGACTAGTTTCAATGGAAAAACCTAGTAAAGTAACCTCTTTGTGTTGGAATAACTCGAAAACCTAGCCACTGTGAGTAGTCTCATGGGAAAACTCAGCCATAGGAAGGGGACACTTAGTCACTAAGGAATTTGTGCCATGGGACTAATGAGTTAACTAATGGGAAAACCTTAGTCGCCGAACGTGTTTCCATGGAAAATCCTAGTAAAATAACCTCTTTGTGTGGGAAAAACTAGAAAACCTTGTCACCGTTAGTAGTCTCATTGGAAAACTCAGCCGCAGCAGGGGAAAACATAGAGACGAAGGAATTCGTGTCATGGAAAAAATGAGTGACCGGATGGGAAAATTTTACTCACCGGACGAGTTTCAACGGAAAATACTTGTAAAATATACCCTCTTTGTGTGGGAAAAACTCGAGAACCTCATTACCTTGACTAGTCTCACGGGAAAACTCAGTCACGCGAGGGGAAAACTTAGTCACTAAGGAATTAGTTTCATGGGAAAAATGAGTCACCGGATGGGAAAACCTTAGTCAAGGGACTAGTTTCAATGGCAAAACCTAGTAAAATAACCTCTTTGTGTTGGAATAACTCGAAAACCTAGCCACTGTGAGTAGTCTCATGGGAAAATTCAGCCACGGGAGGGGCAAACTTAGTCACTAAGGAATTAGTGCCATGGGACTAATGAGTCAACTAATGGGAAAACCTTAGTCACCGAACGAGTTTCCATGGAAAATCCTAGTCAAATAACCTGTTTGTGTGGGAAAAACTAGAAAACCTTGTCACCGTGAGTAGTCTTATCGGAAAACTCAGGTGCAGGAGTGGAAAACTTAGTCACAAAGGAATTCGTGTCATGGAAAAAAAGAGTCACCGGATGGGAAAATTTTACTCACCGGACGAGTTTCAATGGAAAATACTTGTAAAATAACCTCTTTGTGTGGGAAAAACTCGAGAACCTCATCACCTTGACTAGTCTCACGAGAAAACTCAGTCACACGAGGGGAAAACTTAGTCACTAAGGAATTAGTGTCATGGGAAAAATGAGTCACCGGATGGGAAAGCCTTACTCAATGGACTAGTTTCAATGGCAAAACCTAGTAAAGTAACCACTTTGTGTTGGAATAACTCGAAAACCTAGCAAATGTGAGTAGTCTCATGGGAAAACTCAGCCACGGGAAGGGGAAACTTAGTCACTAAGGAATTAGTGCCATGGGACTAATGAGTCAACTAATGGGAAAACCTTAGTCACCGAATGAGTTTCCATGGGAAATCCTAGTAAAATAACCTCTTTGTGCGGGAAAAAGTAGAAAACCTTGTCACTGTGTCATCGGAAAACTCAGTCACAGGAGGGAAAAACATAGTCATAGAGGAATTCGTGTCATGGAAAAAATGAGTCACCGGATGGGAAAATTTTACACACTGGACGAGTTTCAATGGAAAATACTTGTAAAATAACCTCTTTGTGTGGGAAAAACTCGAGAACCTCATCAACATGACTAGTCTCACGGGAAGACTCAGTCACACGAGGGGCAAACTAAGTCACTAAGGAATTGGTGTCATGGGAAAAATGAGTCACCGGATGGGAAAACCTTAGTCAATGGACTAGTTTCAATGGAAAAACCTAGTAAAATAACCACTTTGTGTTGGAATAACTCGAAAACCTAGCCACTGTGAGTAGTCTCATGAGAAAACTCATCCACAGGAGAGGGGAACTTAGTCACTAAAGAATTAGTGCCATGGGACTAATGAGTCAACTAATGGGAAAACCTTAGTCACCGAACGAGTTTCCATGGAAAATTCTAGTAAAATAACCTCTTTGTGTGGGAAAAACTAGAAAACCTTGTCACTGTGAGTAATCTCAACGGAAAACTCAGCCGCAGGAGTGGAAAACTTAGTCACAAAGGAATTCGTGTCATGGAAAAAATGAGTCAACGGATGGGAAAATTTTACTCACCGGATGTGTTTCAATGGAAAATACTTGTAAAATAACCTCTTTGTGTGGGAAAAACTCTAGAACCTCATCACCTTGACTAGTCTCACGGGAAAACTCAGTGACACGAGGGGAAAACTTAGTCACTAAGGAATTAGTGTCATGAGAAAATGAGTCACCAGAAGGGAAAACCTTAGTCAATGGATTAGTTTCAATGGAAAAACCTAGTAAAATAACCTCTTTGTGTTTGAATAACTCGAAAACCTAGCCGCTGTGAGTAGCGACGTGGGAAAACTTAGCCACAGGAGGGGGAATCTTAGTCACTAAAGAATTAGTGCCATGGGAGTAGTGACTCAACTAATGGGAAAACCTCGAGAACCTCATCAACTTGACTAGTCTCACGGGATAACTCAGTCACACGAGGGGAAAACTTAGTCACTAAGGAATTTGTGTCATGGACAAAATGAGTCACCGGATGGGAAAATTTTACTCACCGGACGAGTTTCAATGGAAAATACTTGTAAAATAACCTCTTTGTGTGGGAAAAACTCGAGAACCTCATCACCTTGACTAGTCTCACGAGAAAACTCAGTCACACGAGGGGAAAACATAGTTATTAAGGAATAAGTGTTATGGGAAAAATGAGTCACCGAATGGGAAAACCTTAGTCATTGGACTAGTTTCAATGGAAAAACCTAGTAAAGTAACCTCTTTGTGTTGGAATAACTTGAAAACCTAGCCACTGTGAGTAGTCTCATGGGAAAACTCAGCCACAGGAGGGGGACACTTAGTCACTAAGGAATTGTTGCCATGGGACTAATGAGTTAACTAATGGGAAAACCTTAGTCACCGAACGTGTTACCATGGAAAATCCTAGTAAAATAACCTCTTTGTGTGGGAAAAACCAGAAAACCTTGTCACCGTGAGTAGTCTCATCGGAAAACTCAGCCGCAGGAGGGGAAAAAATAGACACAAAGGAATTCGTGTCATGGAAAAAATGAGTCACCGAAAGGGAAACTTTTACTCATCGGACGAGTTTCAATGGAAAATACTTGTAAAATAACCTCTTTGGGTGGGAAAATCTCGAGAACCTCATCACCTTGACTAGTTTCACGGGAAAACTGAGTGACACGAGGGGAAAACTTAGTCACTCAGGAATTAGTGTCATGGAAATTATAAGTCACCGAATGGGAAAACCTTAGTCAATAGACTAGTTTCAATGGCAAAACCTAGTAAAGTAACCTCTTGGTGTTGGAATAACTCGAAAACCTTGCCACTGTGAGTAGTCTCATGGGAAAACTCTGCCACAGGAGGGGCAAACTTAGTCACTAAGGAATTAGTGCCATGGGACTAATGAGTCAACTAATGGGAAAACCTTAGTCACCAAACGAGTTTCCATGGAAAATCCCAGTAAAATAACCTCTTTTTGTGGGAAAAACTAGAAAACCTTGTCACTGTGAGTAGTTTTATCGGAAAACTGAGGTGCAGGAGTGGAAAACTTAGTTATAAAGGAATTCGTGTCATGGAAAATTAGAGTCACCGGATGGGAAAATTTTATGCACCGGACGAGTTTCAATGGAAAATACTTGTAAAATAACCTCTTTGTGTGGGAAAAACTCGAGAACCTCATTACCTTGACTAGTCTCACGGGAAAACTCAGTCACGCGAGGGGAAAACTTAGTCACTAAGGAATTAGTGTCATGGGAAAAATGAGTCACCGGATGGGAAAACCTTAGTCAAGGGACTAGTTTCAATGGCAAAACCTAGTAAAATAACCTCTTTGTGTTGGAATAACTCGAAAACCTAGCCACTGTGAGTAGTCTCATGGGAAAATTCAGCCACGGGAGGGGCAAACTTAGTCACTAAGGAATTAGTGCCATGGGACTAATGAGTCAACTAATGGGAAAACATTAGTCACCGAACGAGTTTCCATGGAAAATCCTAGTCAAATAACCTGTTTGTGTGGGAAAAACTAGAAAACCTTGTCACCGTGAGTAGTCTTATCGGAAAACTCAGGTGCAGGAGTGGAAAACTTAGTCACAAAGGAATTCGTGTCATGGAAAAAAAGAGTCACCGGATGGGAAAATTTTACTCACCGGACGAGTTTCAATGGAAAATACTTGTAAAATAACCTCTTTGTGTGGGAAAAACTCGAGAACCTCATCACCTTGACTAGTCCCACGAGAAAACTCAGTCACACGAGGGGAAAACTTAGTCACTAAGGAATTAGTGTCATGGGAAAAATGAGTCACCGGATGGGAAAGCCTTACTCAATGGACTAGTTTCAATGGCAAAACCTAGTAAAGTAACCACTTTGTGTTGGAATAACTCGAAAACCTAGCAAATGTGAGTAGTCTCATGGGAAAACTCAGCCACGGGAAGGGGAAACTTAGTCACTAAGGAATTAGTGTCATGAGAAAATGAATCACCAGAAGGGAAAACCTTAGTCAATGGATTAGTTTCAATGGAAAAACCTAGTAAAATAACCTCTTTGTGTTTGAATAACTCGAAAACCTAGCCGCTGTGAGTAGCGACGTGGGAAAACTTAGCCACAGGAGGGGGAATCTTAGTCACTAAAGAATTAGTGCCATGGGAGTAGTGACTCAACTAATGGGAAAACCTCGAGAACCTCATCAACTTGACTAGTCTCACGGGATAACTCAGTCTCACGAGGGGAAAACTTAGTCACTAAGGAATTTGTGTCATGGACAAAATGAGTCACCGGATGGGAAAATTTTACTCACCGGACGAGTTTCAATGGAAAATACTTGTAAAATAACCTCTTTGTGTGGGAAAAACTCGAGAACCTCATCACCTTGACTAGTCTCACGAGAAAACTCAGTCACACGAGGGGAAAACATAGTTATTAAGGAATTAGTGTTATGGGAAAAATGAGTCACCGAATGGGAAAACCTTAGTCATTGGACTAGTTTCAATGGAAAAACCTAGTAAAGTAACCTCTTTGTGTTGGAATAACTTGAAAACCTAGCCACTGTGAGTAGTCTCATGGGAAAACTCAGCCACAGGAGGGGGACACTTAGTCACTAAGGAATTGTTGTCATGGGACTAATGAGTTAACTAATGGGAAAACCTTAGTCACCGAACGTGTTACCATGGAAAATCCTAGTAAAATAACCTCTTTGTGTGGGAAAAACCAGAAAACCTTGTCACCGTGAGTAGTCTCATCGGAAAACTCAGCCGCAGGAGGGGAAAAAATAGACACAAAGGAATTCGTGTCATGGAAAAAATGAGTCACCGAAAGGGAAAATTTTACTCACCGGACGAGTTTCAATGGAAAATACTTGTAAAATAACCTCTTTGTGTGGGAAAAACTCGAGAACCTCATCACCTTGACTAGTCTCACGAGAAAACTCAGTCACACGAGGGGAAAACATAGTTATTAAGGAATTAGTGTTATGGGAAAAATGAGTCACCGAATGGGAAAACCTTAGTCATTGGACTAGTTTCAATGGAAAAACCTAGTAAAGTAACCTCTTTGTGTTGGAATAACTTGAAAACCTAGCCACTGTGAGTAGTCTCATGGGAAAACTCAGCCACAGGAGGGGGACACTTAGTCACTAAGGAATTTGTGCCATGGGACTAATGAGTTAACTAATGGGAAAACCTTAGTCACCGAACGTGTTACCATGGAAAATCCTAGTAAAATAACCTCTTTGTGTGGGAAAAACCAGAAAACCTTGTCACCGTGAGTAGTCTTATCGGAAAACTCAGGTGCAGGAGTGGAAAACTTAGTCACAAAGGAATTCGTGTCATGGAAAAAAAGAGTCACCGGATGGGAAAATTTTACTCACCGGACGAGTTTCAATGGAAAATACTTGTAAAATAACCTCTTTGTGTGGGAAAAACTCGAGAACCTCATCACCTTGACTAGTCTCACGAGAAAACTCAGTCACACGAGGGGAAAACTTAGTCACTAAGGAATTAGTGTCATGGGAAAAATGAGTCACCGGATGGGAAAGCCTTACTCAATGGACTAGTTTCAATGGCAAAACCTAGTAAAGTAACCACTTTGTGTTGGAATAACACGAAAACCTAGCAAATGTGAGTAGTCTCATGGGAAAACTCAGCCACGGGAAGGGGAAACTTAGTCACTAAGGAATTAGTGCCATGGGACTAATGAGTCAACTAATGGGAAAACCTTAGTTACCGAACGAGTTTCCATGGGAAATCCCAGTAAAATAACCTCTTTGTGTGGGAAAAACTAGAAAACCTTGTCTCCGTGAGTAGTCTTATCGGAAAACTGAGGTGCAGGAGTGGAAAACTTAGTCACCAAGGAATTTGTGTCATGGAAAATAAGAGTCACCGAATGGGAAAATTTTATGCACCGAACGAGTTTCAATGGAAAATACTGGTAAAATAACCTCTTTGTGTTGGAATAACTCGAAAACCTAGCCACTGTGAGTACTCTCGTGGGAAAACACTGCCACAGGAGCGGCAAACATAGTCACTAAGGAATTAGTGCCATGGGACTAATGAGTCATCTAATGGGAAAACCTTAGTTACCGAACGAGTTTCCATGGAAAATCCCAGTAAAATAACCTCTTTGTGTGGGAAAAACTAGAAAAACTTGTCACCGTGAGTAGTCTTATCGGAAAACTGAGGTGCAGGAGTGGAAAACTTAGTCACAAAGGAATTCGTGTCATGGAAAATAAGAGTCACTGGACGGGAAAATTTTACGCACCGGACAAGTTTCAATGGAAAATAACCTCTTTGTGTTGGAATAACTCGAAAACCTAGCCACTGTGAGTAGTCTCGTGGGAAAACTCAGCCACAGATGCGGCAAACTTAGTCACTAAGGAATTAGTGCCCTGGGACTAATGAGTCAACTAATGGGAAAACCTTAGTCACCGAACGAGTTTCCATGGAAAATCCCAGTAAAATAACCTTTTTGTGTGGGAAAAACTAGAAATCCTTGTCACCGTGAGTAGTCTTATCGGAAAACTGAGGTGCAGGAGTGGAAAACTTAGTCACAAAGGAATTCGTGTCATGGAAAATAAGAGTCACCGGATGGGAAAATTTTACGCACCGGACGAGTTTCAATGGAAAATTCTTGTATAATAACCTCTTTTTGTGGGAAAAACTCGAGAACCTCATCACCTTGACTATTCTGACGGGTAAACTCAGTCACACGTGGGGAAAACATAGTAACTAAGGAATTAGTGTAATGGGAAAATGAGTCACCGAATGGGAAAACCTTAGTCAATGGACTAGTTTCAATGGCAAAACCGAGTAAAGTAACCTCTTTGTGTTGGAATAACTCGAAAACCTAGCCACTGTGAGTAGTCTCAAGGGAAAACTCAGCCACAGGAGGGGGTAACTTAGTCATTGAGGATTTAGTGCCATGGGATTAATAAGTTAACTAATGGGAAAAACTTAGTCACCGAACGAGTTTCCATTGAAAATCCTAGTAAAATAACCTCTTTGTGTGGGACAAAGTAGAAAACCTTGTCACCGTGAGTAGTCTCATCGGAAAACTCAGCCGCAGGAGGGGAAAACTTAGTCACAAAGGAATTCGTGTCATGGAAAAAATGAGTCACCGGATGGTAAAATTTTCTCACCGGACGAGTTTCAATGGAAAATACTAGTAAAATGACCTCTTTGTGTGGAAAAAACTCGAGAACCTCATCACCTTGACTATTCTCACGGGAAAACTCAGTCACACGAGGGGAAAACATAGTTACTAAGGAATTAGTTTTATGGGAAAAATGAGTCACCGAATGGGAAAACCTTAGTCAATGGACTAGTTTCAATGGAAAAACCTAGTAAAGTAACCTCTTTGTGTTGGAATAACTCGAAAACCTAGCCACTGTGAGTAGTCTCATGGGAAAACTCAGCCACAGGAGGGGGACACTTAGTCACTAAGGAATTTGTGCCATGGGACTAATGAGTTAACTAATGGGAAAACCTTAGTCGCCGAACGTGTTTCCATGGAAAATCCTAGTAAAATAACCCTTTTTGTGTGGGAAAAACTAGAAAACCTTGTCACCGTTAGTAGTCTCATCGGAAAACTCAGCCGCAGGAGGGGAAAACATAGACACGAAGGAATTCGTGTCATGGAAAAAATGAGTGACCGGATGGGAAAATTTTACTCACCGGACGAGTTTCAATGGAAAATACTTGTAAAATATACCCTCTTTGTGTGGGAAAAACTCGAGAACCTCATTACCTTGACTAGTCTCACGGGAAAAATCAGTCACGCGAGGGGAAAACTTAGTCACTAAGGAATTAGTGTCATGGGAAAAATGAGTCACCGGATGGGAAAACCTTAGTCAAGGGACTAGTTTCAATGGCAAAACCTAGTAAAATAACCTATTTGTGTTGGAATAACTCGAAAACCTAGCCACGGTGAGTAGTCTCATGGGAAAATTCAGCCACGGGAGGGGCAAACTTAGTCACTAAGGAATTAGTGCCATGGGAATTCCTAGTAAAATAACCTCTTTGTGCGGGAAAAACTAGAAAACCTTGTCACTGTGTCATCGGAAAACTCAGTCACAGGAGGGGAAAACTTAGTCATAGAGGAATTCGTGTCTTGGAAAAAATGAGTCACCGGATGGGAAAATTTTACACACCGGACGAGTTTCAATGGAAAATACTTTTAAAATAACCTCTTTGTGTGGGAAAAACTCGAGAACCTCATCACTTTGACTAGTCTCACGGGAAAACTCAGTCACACGAGGGGAAAACTTAGTCACTAAGGAATTAGTTACATGGGAAAAATGAGTCACCGGAAGGGAAAACCTTAGTCAATGGACTAGTTTCAATGGCAAAACCTAGTAAAATAACCACTTTGTGTTGGAATAACTCGAAAAACCTAGCCATTATGACTAGTCTCATGGGAAAACTGAGCCACGGGAGGGGGAAACGTAGTCACAAAGGAACTAGAGCCATGGGACTAGTGAGTCAACTAATGGGAAAACCTTAGTTACCGAACGAGTTTCCATGGCAAATCCTAATAAAGTAACCTCTTTGTGTGGGAAAAACTTGAAAACCTTGTCACTGTGAGTAGTCTCATCGGAAAACTCAGTTGAGGAGGGGAAAACTTAGTCACAAAGGAATTCGTGTCATGGAAAAAATGAGTCACCGGATGGGAAAATTTTACTCACCTGACGAGTTTCAATAGAAAATACTTGTAAAATAACCTCTTTGTGTGGGAAAAACTCGAGAACCGCATCACCTTGACTAGTCTCACGAGAAAACTCAGTCACACGAGGGGAAAACTTAGTCACTAAGGAATTAGTGTCATGGGAAAAATGAGTCACCGGATGGGAAAATTTTACTCACCGGATGTGTTTCAATTGAAAATACTTGTAAAATAACCTCTTTGTGTGGGAAAAAGTCTAGAACCTCATCACCTTGACTAGTCTCACGGGAAAACTCAGTCACACGAGGGGAAAACTTAGTCACTAAGGAATTAGTGTCATGGGAAAATGAGTCACCAGACGGGAAAACCTTAGTCAATGGATTAGTTCCAATGGCAAAACCTAGTAAAATAACCTCTTTGTGTTTGAATAACTCGAAAACCTAGCCGCTGTGAGTAGCGACGTGGGAAAACTTAGCCACAGGAGGGGGAATCTTAGTCACTAAAGAATTAGTGCCATGGGACTAGTGACTCAACTTTTGGGAAAACCTCGAGAACCTCATCAACCTGACTAGTCTCACGGGATAACTCAGTCACACGAGGGGAAAACTTAATCACTAAGGAATTTGTGTCATGGACAAAATGAGTCACCGGATGGGAATATTTTACTCACCGGATGAGTTTCAATGGAAAATACTTGTAAAATAACCTCTTTGTGTGGGAAAAACTCGAGAACCTCATCAACATGACTAGTCTCACGGGAAGACTCAGTCACACGAGGGGAAAACTTAGTCACTAAGGAATTGGTGTCATGGGAAAAATGAGTCACCAGATGGGAAAACCTTATTCAATGGACTAGTTTCAATGGCAAAACCTAGTAAAATAACCACTTTGTGTTGGAATAACTCGAAAACCAAGCCACTGTGAGTAGTCGCATGGGAAAACTCAGCCACAGGAGGGGGAAACCTAGTCACTAAGGAATTAGTGCCATGGGACTAATGAGTCAACTAATGGGAAAACCTTAGTCACCGAACGAGTTTCCAAGGGAAATCCTAGTAAAATAACCTCTTTGTGCGGGAAAAACTAGAAAACCTTGTCACTGTGAGTAGTCTCATCGGAAAACTCAGTCGCAGGAGGGGAAAATCTTACTCATTGGACGAGTTTCAATGGAAAATACTTGTAAAATAACCTCTTTGTGTGGGAAAAACTCGAGAACCTCATCACCTTGACTAGTCTCACGGGAAAACTCAGTCTCACGAGGGGAAAACATAGTCACTAAGGAATTATTGTCATGGGAAAAATGAGTCACCAGATGGGAAAACCTTAGTCAATGGATTAGTTTCAACGGCAAAACCTAGTAAAATAATCTTTTTGTGTTGGAATAATTCGAAAACCTAGTTACTGTGAGTTGCCACGTGGGAAAACTCAGTCACAGGAGGGGGAAACTTAGTCACTAAAGAATTAGTGCCATGGGACTAGTGATTCAACTAATGGGAAAACCTTAGTCACCGAACGAGTTTCCATGGAAAATCAAAGTAAAGTAACCTCTTTGTGTGGGAAAAATTAGAAAACCTTGTCACTGTTAGTAGTCTCAGCGGAAAACTCAGCCGCAGGAGGGGAAAACTTAGTCACAAAGGAATTCGTGTCATGGAAAAAATGAGTCACCGGATGGGAAAATTTTACTCACCGGAAGAGTTTCAATGGAAAATACTTGTAAAATAACCTCTTTGTGTGGGAAAAACTCCAGAACCTCATCACCTTGACTAGTCCCACGAGAAAACTCAGTCACACGAGGGGAAAACTTAGTCACTAAGGAATTAGTGTCACTGGAAAAATGAGTCAACGGATGGGAAAACCTAACTCAATGGACTAGTTTCAATGGCAAAACCTAGTAAAGTAACCTCTTTGTGTTGGAATAACTCGAAAACCTAGCCACTGTGAGTAGTCTCATGGGAAAACTCAGCCACAGGAGGGGGAAACTTAGTCACTAAGGAATTAGTGCCATGGGAATAATGACTCAACTAATGGGAAAACTTTAGTCACCGAACGAGTTTCCATGGCAAATCCTAGTAAAATAACCTCTTTGTGTGGGAAAAACTAGAAAACCTTGTCACTGTGAGTAGTCTCATCGGAAAACTCAGTCGCAGGAGAGGAAAACTTAGTCACAGAGGAATTCATTTCATGGAAAAAATGAGTAACCGGAGGGGAAAATTTTACTCATTGGAAGAGTTTCAATGGAAAATACTAGTAAAATAACCTGTTTGTGTGGGAAAACTCAAGAACCTCATCACCTTCACTAGTCCCACGGGAAAACTCAGTCACACGAGGGGAAAACTTAGTCACTAAGGAATTAGTGCAGTGGGACTAATGAGTCAACTAATGGGAAAACCTTAGTCACCGAACGAATTTCCATGGGAATTCCTAGTAAAATAACCTCTTTGTGCGGGAAAAACTAGAAAACCTTGTCACTGTGTCATCGGAAAACTCAGTCACAGGAGGGGAAAACTTAGTCATAGAGGAATTCGTGTCTTGGAAAAAATGAGTCACCGGATGGGAAAATTTTACACACCGGACGAGTTTCAATGGAAAATACTTTTAAAATAACCTCTTTGTGTGGGAAAAACTCGAGAACCTCATCACTTTGACTAGTCTCACGGGAAAACTCAGTCACACGAGGGGAAAACTTAGTCACTAAGGAATTAGTTACATGGGAAAAATGAGTCACCGGAAGGGAAAACCTTAGGCAATGGACTAGTTTCAATGGCAAAACCTAGTAAAATAACCACTTTGTGTTGGAATAACTCGAAAAACCTAGCCATTATGACTAGTCTCATGGGAAAACTGAGCCACGGGAGGGGGAAACGTAGTCACAAAGGAACTAGAGCCATGGGACTAGTGAGTCAACTAATGGGAAAACCTTAGTTACCGAACGAGTTTCCATGGCAAATCCTAATAAAGTAACCTCTTTGTGTGGGAAAAACTTGAAAACCTTGTCACTGTGAGTAGTCTCATCGGAAAACTCAGTTGAGGAGGGGAAAACTTAGTCACAAAGGAATTCGTGTCATGGAAAAAATGAGTCACCGGATGGGAAAATTTTACTCACCTGACGAGTTTCAATAGAAAATACTTGTAAAATAACCTCTTTGTGTGGGAAAAACTCGAGAACCGCATCACCTTGACTAGTCTCACGAGAAAACTCAGTCACACGAGGGGAAAACTTAGTCACTAAGGAATTAGTGTCATGGGAAAAATGAGTCACCGGATGGGAAAACCTTACTCAATGGACTAGTTTTAATGGCAAAACCTAGTAATGTAACCACTTTATGTTGGAATAAATCGAAAACCTAGCCAATGTGAGTAGTCTCATTGGAAAACTCAGCCACAGGAGGGGAAACTTAGTCACTAAGGAATTAGTGCCATGGGACTAATGATTCAACTAATGGGAAAACCTTAGTCACCGAACGAGTTTCCATGGCAAATTCTCGTAAAATAACCTCTTTGTGTGGGAAAACCTAGAAAACCTTGTCACAGTGAGTAGTCTAATCGGAAAACTCAGTCGCAGGAGAGGAAAACTTAGTCACAGAGGAATTCGTGTCATGGAAAAAATGAGTCACCGGATGGGAAAATTTTTCTCATCGGAAGAGTTTCAATGGAAAATACTTGTAAAATAACCTCTTTGTGTGGGAAAAACTCGAGAACCTCATCAACTTGACTAGTCTCACGAGAAAACTCAGACACACGAGGGGAAAACTTAGTCACTAAGGAATTAGTGTCATTGGAAAAATGAGTCACCGAATGGGAAAACCTTACTCAATGGACTAGTTTCAATGGCAAAATCTAATAAAGAAACCTCTTTGTGTTGGAATAAATCGAAAACCTCGCCACTGTAAGTAGTCTCATGGGAAAACTCAGCCACAAGAGGGGGAAACTTAGTCACTAAGGAATTAGTGCCATGGGACTAATGAGTCAACTAATGGGAAAACCTTAGTCACCGAACGAGTTTCCGTGGAAAATCCTAGTAAAATAACCTGTTTGTGTGGGAAAAACTAGAAAACCTTGTCACTGTGAGTAGTCTCATCGGAGAACTCAGTCGCAGGAGAGGAAAACTTAGTCACAGAGGAATTCATGTCATGGAAAAAATGAGTCACCGGATGGGAAAATTTGACTCACCGGAAGAGTTTCAATGGAAAATATTTGTAAAATAACCTCTTTGTGTGGGAAAAACTCGAGAACCTCATCAACTTGACTAGACTCACGGGAAAAATCAGTCACACGAGGGGAAAACTGAGTAACTCAGGAATTGGTGTCATGGGAAAAATGAGTCACCGGATGGGAAAACCTTAGTCACCGAACGAGTTTCAATAGAAAATACTTATAAAATAACCTCTTTTTGTCCGAATAACTCGAGAACCTCATCACCTTGAATAGTCTCACGGGAAAACTCAGTCACACGAGGGGAAAACTTAGACACAAAGGAATTAGTGTCATGGGAAAAATGAGTCACCGGATGGGAAAACCTTAGTCAATGGACTAGTTTCAATGGAAAAACGTAGTAAAATAACCTCTTAGTGTTGGAATAACTCGAAAACCTAGCCACTGTAAGTAGTCTCATGGGAAAACTCAGCCACGGGAGGGAGAAACTTAGTCACTAAGGAATTAGTGCCATGGGACTAATGAGTCAACTAATGGGAAAACCTTTGTCACCGAACGAGTTTCCATGGAAAATCCTAGTAAAATAACCTCTTTGTGTGGGAAAAACTAGAAAACCTTGTCACTGTGAGTAGTCTCATCGGAAAACTCAGTCGCAGGAGGGGAAAACTTAGTCACAGAGAAATTCGTGTCATGGAAAAAATGAGTCACCGGATGGGAAAATTTTACTTACCGGACGAGTTTCAATGGAAAATACTTGTAAAATAACCTCTTTGCGTAGGAAAAACTCGAGAACCTCATCACCTTGACTAGTCCCACGAGAAAACTCAGTCACACGAGGGGAAAACTTAGTCACTAAGGAATTAGTGTCACTGGAAAAATGAGTCACCAGATGGGAAAACCTAACTCAATGGACTAGTTTCAATGGCAAAACCTACTAAAGTAACCTCTTTGTGTTGGAATAACTCGAAAACCTAGCCACTGTGAGTGACTTCATGGGAAAACTCAGCCACAGGAGGGGGAAACTTAGTCACTAAGGAATTAGTGCCATGGGAATAATGACTCAACTAATGGGAAAACTTTAGTCACCGAACGAGTTTCCATGGCAAATCCTAGTAAAATAACCTCTTTGTGTGGGAAAAACTAGAAAACCTTGTCACTGTGAGTAGTCTCATCGGAAAACTCAGTCGCAGGAGAGGAAAACTTAGTCACAGTGGAATTCGTGTCATGGAAAAAATGAGTAACCGGAGGGGAAAATTTTACTCATTGGACGAGTTTCAATGGAAAATACTAGTAAAATAACCTGTTTGTGTGGGAAAACTCAAGAACCTCATCACCTTGATTAGTCCCACGGGAAAACGCAGTCACACGAGGGGAAAACTTAGTCAATAAGGAATTGGTGTCATGGGAAAAATGAGTCACCGGATGGGAAAACCTTAGTCAATGGACTAGTTTCAATGGACAAACCTAGTAAAATAACCTCTTTGTGTTGGAATAACTCGAAAACCTAGCCACTGTGAGTAGTCTCATGGGAACACTCAGCTACAGGAGGGGGAAACTTAGTCACGAACGAATTAGTGCCATGGGACTAATGAGTCAACTAATGGGAAAACCATAGTCACCGAACGAGTTTCCATGGCAAATGCTAGTAAAGTAACCTCTTTGTGTGGAAAAACTAGAAAACCTTGTCACTGTGAGTAGTCTCATCGGAAAACTCAGACGCAGGAGAGGAAAACTTAGTCACAGAGGTATTCGTGTCATGGAAAAAAAGAGTAACCGGAGGGGAAAATTTTACTCATTGGACGAGTTTCAATGGAAAATACTAGTAAAATAACCTGTTTGTGTGGGAAAACTCAAGAACCTCATCACCTTGATTAGTCCCACGGGAAAACGCAGTCACACGAGGGGAAAACTTAGTCAATAAGGAATTGGTGTCATGGGAAAAATGAGTCACCGGATGGGAAAACCTTAGTCAATGGACTAGTTTCAATGGACAAACCTAGTAAAATAACCTCTTTGTGTTGGAATAACTCGAAAACCTAGCCACTGTGAGTAGTCTCATGGGAACACTCAGCTACAGGAGGGGGAAACTTAGTCACGAACGAATTAGTGCCATGGGACTAATGAGTCAACTAATGGGAAAACCATAGTCACCGAACGAGTTTCCATGGCAAATGCTAGTAAAGTAACCTCTTTGTGTGGAAAAACTAGAAAACCTTGTCACTGTGAGTAGTCTCATCGGAAAACTCAGACGCAGGAGAGGAAAACTTAGTCACAGAGGTATTCGTGTCATGGAAAAAATGAGTCACCGGATGGGAAAGTTTTAGTCACCGGACGAGTTTCAATGGAAAATACTTGTAAAATAACCTCTTTGTGTGGGAAAAACTCGAGAACCTCATCACCTTGACTAGTCCCACGGGAAAACTCAGCCACACAAGGGGAAAACTTAGTCACTAAGGAATTAGTGTCATGGAAAAATGAGTCACCGGATGGGATAACCTTAGTCAATGGTCTAGTTTCAATGGCAAAGCCTAATAAAGTAACCTCTTTGTGTTGGAATAACTCGAAAACCTAGCCACTGTGAG
Source organism: Acmispon strigosus (assembly GCA_030819835.1). Lineage (NCBI taxonomy): Eukaryota > Viridiplantae > Streptophyta > Magnoliopsida > Fabales > Fabaceae > Acmispon > Acmispon strigosus. Next base: position 16,708,667 of record JAUAMA010000004.1, on the reverse strand, counting down.
TAGTCTCATCGGAAAACTCAGCCACAAGAGGGGGAAACTTAGTCACTAAGGAATAAGTGCCATGGGACTAATGAGTCAACTAATGGGAAAACCTTAGTCACCGAACGAGTTTCCATGGCAAATCCTAGTAAAATAACCTCTTTGTGTGGGAAAAACTAGAAAACCTTGTCACTGTGAGTAGTCTCATCAGAAAACTCAGTCGCAGGAGAGGAAAACTTAGTCACAGAGGTATTCGTGTCATGGAAAAAATGAGTCGCCGGATGGGAATGTTTTACTCACCGGACGAGTTTCAATGGAAAATACTTGTAAAATAACCTCTCTGTATGGGAAAAACTCGAGAACCTCATCACCTTGACTAGTCCCACGGGAAAACCTAGCCACACGAGGGGAAAACTTAGTCACTATGGAATTAGTGTCATTGGAAAAATGAGTCACCGAATGGGAAAACCTTACTCAATGGACTAGTTTCAATGGCAAAACGTAGTAAAGTAACCTCTTTGTGTTGGAATAACACGAAAACCTAGCCACTGTGAGTAGCCTCATGAGAAAACTCAGCCACAGGAGGGGGAAACTTAGTCACTAAGGAATTAATGCCATGGGACTAATGAGTCAACTAAAGGGAAACCTTAGTCACCGAACGAGTTTCCATGGCAAATCCTAGTAAAATAACCTCTTTGTGTGGGAAAAACTAGAAAACCTTGTCACTGTGAGTAGACTCATCGGAAAACTCAGTCGCAGGAGAGGAAAACTTAGTCACATAGGAATTCTTGTCATGGAAAAAATGTGTCACCGGATGGGAAAATTTTACTCACCGGACGAGTTTCAATGGAAAATACTTGTAAAATAACCTCTTTGTGTGGGAAAAACTCGAGAACCTCATCACCTTGACTAGTCCCACGGGAAAACTCAGTCACACGAAGGGAAAACTTAGGCTCTAAGGAATTAGTGTCATTGGAAAAATGAGTCACCGGATGGGAAAACCTTACTCAATGGACTAGTTTAAATGGTAAAACCTAGTAGAATAACCTCTTTGTGTTGGAATAACTCGAAAACCAAGCCACTGTGAGTTGTCTCATGGGAAAACTTAGCCACAGTAGGGGGAAACTTAGTCACTAAGGAATTAGTGCCATAGGACTAATGAGTCAACTAATGGGAAAACCTGAGTCACGGAACGAGTTTCCAAGGGAAATCCTAGTAAAATAACCTCTTTGTGTGGGAAAAACTAGAAAACCTTGTTTCTGTGAGTAGTCTCATCGGAAAACTCAGTCGCAGGAAAGGAAAACTTAATCACTGAGGAATTCGTGTCACGGAAAAAATGAGTCCCCGGACGGAAAATTTTACTCACTGGAAGAGTTTTATTGGAAAATACTAGTAAAATAACCTCTTTGTGTGGGAAAAACTCGAGAACCTCATCACCTTGACTAGTCTCACGGGAAAACTCAGTCACAGGAGGGGAACACTTAGTCATTAAGGAAATAGTGTCATTGGAAAAATGAGTCACCAGATGGGAAACCATTACTAAATGGACTAATTTCAATGGCAAAACCTAGTAAAGTAACCTCTTTGCGTTGGAATACCTCGAAAACCTAGCCACTGTGAGTAGTCTCATGGGAAAACTCAGCTACAGGAGGGGGAAACTTGGTCACTAAGGAATTAGTGCCCTGGGACTAATGAGTCAACTAATGGGAAAACCTTAGTCACCGAACGAGTTTCCATGGCAAATCCTAGTAAAATAAACTCTTTGTGTGGGAAAAACTAGAAAACCTTGTCACTGTGAGTAGTCTCATCGGAAAACTCAGTCGCAAGAGATGAAAACTTAGTCAAAGAGGTATTCGTGTCATGGAAAAAATGAGTCACTGGATGGAAAAGTTTTACTCACCGGACGAGTTTCAATGGAAAATACTTGTAAAATAACCTCTTTGTGTGGGAAAAACTTGAGAACCTCATCACCTTGACTAGTCCCACGAGAAAACTCAGCCACACGAGGGGAAAACTTAGTCACTAAGGAATTAGTGTCATTGGAAAAATGTATCACCGGATGGGAAAACCTTACTCAATGGACTAGTTTCAATGGTAAAACCTAGTAAAGTAACCTATTTGTGTTGGAATAAATCGAAAACCAAGCCACTGTGAGTAGTCTCATGGGAAAACTCAGCCTTAGGAAGGGGAAACTTAGTCACTTAGGAATAAGTGTCATGGGACTAATTAGTCAACTAATGGGAAAACCTTAGTCACCGAACGAGTTTCCATGGCAAATCCTAGTAAAATAACCTCTTTGTGTGGGAAAAAGTAGAAAACCTTGTCACTTTGAGTTGTCTCATCGGAAAACTCAGTGGCAGGAGAGGAAAACTTAGTCACAGAGGAATTCGTGTCATGGAAAAAATGTGTCACCGGATGGGAAAATTTTACTCACCGGACGAGTTTCAATGGAAAATACTTGTAAAATAACCTCTTTGTGTGGGAAAAACTCGAGAACCTCATCACCTTGACTAGTCCCACGGGAAAACTCAGCCACACGAGGGGAAAACTTAGTCACTAAGGAATTAGTGTCATTGGAAAAATGAGTCAGCGGATGGGAAAACCTTACTCAATGGACTAGTTTCAATGGCAAAACCAGTAAAATAACCTCTTTGTGTTGGAATAACTCGAAAACCTAGCCACTGTGAGTAGTCTCATCGGAAAACTTATCCAAAGGAGGGGGAAACTTAGTCACTAAGGAATTAGTGCCATGGGACTAATGAGTCAACTAATGGGAAATCCTTAGTCACCGAACGAGTTTCCATGGCAAATCCTAGTAAAATAACCTCTTTGTGTGGGAAAAACTAGAAAATCTTGTCACTGTGAGTAGTCTCATCGGAAAACTCAGTCGCAGGAGAGGAAAACTTAGTCACAGAGGAATTCGTGTCCTGGAAAAAATGTGTCACCGGATGGGAAAATTTTACTCACCGGACGAGTTTCAATGGAAAATACTTGTAAAATAAACTTTTTGTCTGGGAAAAACTCGAGAACCTCATCACCTTGACTAGTCTCACGGGAAAACTCAGTCACACGAGGGGAACACTTAGTCACTAAGAAATTAGTGTCATTGGATTAATGAGTCACCAGATGGGAAAACCTTACTCAATGGACTAGTTTCAATGGCAAAACCTAGTAAAGTAACCTCTTTGTGTTGGAATAACTCGAAAACCTAGCCACTGTGAGTAGTCTCATGGGAAAACTCAGCCACAGGAGGGGGAAACTTAGTCACTAAGGAATTAGTGCCATGGGACTAATGAGTCAACTAATGGGAAAACCTTAGTCACCGAACGAGTTTCCATGGCAAATCCTAGTAAAATTATGTCTTTGTGTGCGAAATACTAGAAAACCTTGTCACTGTGAGTAGTCTCATCGGAAAACTCAGTCGCAGGAGAGGAAAACTTAGTCACAGAGAAATTCGTGTCGTGGAACAAATGTGTAACCGGATGGGAAAATTTTACTCACCGGATGAGTTTCAATGGAAAATACTTGTAAAATAACCTCTTTGTGTGGGAAAAACTCGAGAACCTCATCACCTTGACTAGTCCCACGGGAAAACTCAGTCACACGAGGGGAAAACTATGTCACACGAGGGGAAAACTATGTCACTAAGGAATTAGTGTCATTGGAAAAATGAGTCACCGGATGGGAAAACCTTACTCAATGGACTAGTTTCAATGGCAAAACCTAGTAAAGTAACCTCTTTGTGTTGGAATAACTCGAAAACCTAGCCACTGTAAGTAGTCTCATGGGAAAACTCAGCCACAGGAGGGGGAAACTTAGTCACTAAGGAATTAGTGCCATGGGACTAATGAGTCAACTAATGGGAAAACCTTAGTCACCGAACGAGTTTCCATTGCAAATCCTAGTAAAATTACGTCTTTGTGTGCGAAAAACAAGAAAACCATGTCACTGTGAGTAGTCTCTTCGGAAAACTCAGTCGCCGGAGGGGAAAACTTAGTCTCAAAGGAATTCGTGTCATGGAAAAAATGAGTCACCGGTTGGGAAAATTTTACTCACCGGATGAGTTTCAATGGAAAATACTTGTAAAATAACCTCTTCGTGTGGGAAAAACTCGAGAACCTCATCACCTTGACTAGTCTCACGGGAAAACTCAGTCACACGAGGGGAACACTTAGTCACTAAGAAATTAGTGTCATTGGAACAATGAGTCACCGGATGGGAAAACCTTACTCAATGGACTAGTTTCAATGGAAAAACCTAGTAAAGTAAGCTCTTTGTGTTGGAATAACTCGAAAACCTAGCCACTGTGAGTAGTCTCATGGGAAAACTCAGCCACAGGAGGGGGAAACTTAGTCACTAAGGAATTAGTGCCATGGGACTAATGAGTCAACTAATGGGAAAACCTTAGTCACCGAACGAGTTTCCATTGCAAATCCTAGTAAAATTACGTCTTTGTGTGCGAAATACTAGAAAACCATGTCACTGTGAGTAGTCTCGTCAGAAAACTCAGTCGCCGGAGGGGAAAACTTAGTCTCAAAGGAATTCGTGTCATGGAAAAAATGAGTCACCGGATTGGAAAATTTTACTCACCGGATGAGTTTCAATGGAAAATACTTGTAAAATAACCTCTTTGTGTGGGAAAAACTCGAGAACCTAATCACCTTCACTAGTCTCACGGGAAAACTTAGTCACACGAGGGGAAAACTTAGTCACTAAGGAATTAGTGTCATGGGAAAAATGAGTCACCGGATGGGAACACCTTAGTCAATGGAATAGTTTCAATGGCAAAGCCTAGTAAAGTAACCTCTTTGTGTTGGAATAACTCGAAAACCTAGCCACTGTGAGTAGTCTCATAGGAAAACTCAGCCACAGGAGGGGGAAACTTAGTCACTAAGGAATTAGTGTCATGGAAAAATGAGTCACCGGATTGGAAAACCTTAGTCAATGGACTAGTTTCAATGGCAAAACCTAGTAAAATAACCTCTTTGTGTTGGAAAAACTCGAGAACCTCATCACCTTGACTAGTCTCACGGGAAAACTCAGTCACACGAGGGGAAAACTTAGTCACTAAGGAATTAGTGTCATGGGAAAAATGATTCACCGGATGGGAAAACCTTAGTCAATGGACTAGTTTCAATGGCAAAGCCTAGTAAAGTAACCTCTTTGTGTTGGAATAACTCAAAAACCTAGCCACTGTGAGTAGTCTCATCGGAAAACTCAGCCACAAGAGGCGGAAACTTAGTCACTAAGGAATTAGTGTCATGGAAAAATGAGTCACCGGATGGGAAAACCTTAGTCAATGGACTAGTTTCAATGGAAAAACCTAGTAAAGTAACCTCTTTGTGTTGGAATAACTTGAAAACCTAGCCACTGTTACTAGTCTCATCGGAAAACTCAGCCACAAGAGGGGGAAACTTAGTCACTAAGGAATTAGTGCCGTGGGAATAATTAGTCAACTAATGGGAAAACCTTTGTCACCGAACGAGTTTCCATGGCAAATCCGAGTATAATAACCTCTTTTTGTGGGAAAAACTAGAAAACCTTGTCACTGTGAGTAGTCTCATCGGAAATCTCAATCGCAGGAGGGGAAGACTTACTCACAAAGGAATTCGTGTCATGGAAAAAATTTGTCACCGGATGGGAAAATACTTGTAAAATAACCTCTTTGTGTGGGAAAAACTCGAGAACCTGATCACCATGACTAGTCTCACGGGAAAACTCAGTCACACGAGGGGAAAACTTAGTCACTAAGGAATTAGTATCATGGGAAAAATGAGTCAGCGGATGGGAAAACCTTAGTCAATGGACTAGTTTCAATGGCAAAGCCTAGTTAAGTAACCTCTTTGTGTTGGAATAACTCGAAAACCTAGCCACTGTGAGTAGTCTTATAGGAAAACTCAGCCAAAGGAGGGGAAACTTAGTCACTAAGGAATTAGTGTCATGGAAAAATGAGTCACCGGATTGGAAAAGCTTAGTCACTGGACTAGTTTCAATGGAAAAACCTAGTAAAATAATCTCTTTGTGTGGGAAAAACTCGAGAACCTCATCATCTTGACTAGTCTCACGGGAAAACTCAGTCACACGAGGGGAAAACTAAGTCACTAAGGAATTAGTGTCATGGGAAAAATGAGTCACCGGATCGGAGAAGCTTAGTGAATGGAATAGTTTCAATTGCAAAACCTAGTAAAATAACCTCTTTGTGTTGGAATAACACGAAAACCTAGCCACTGTGAGTAGTCTGATAGGAAAACTAAGCCATAGGAGGGGGACACTTAGTCACTAAGGAATTAGTGCCATGGGACTAATGAGTCAACTAATGGGAAAACCTTAGTCACCGATCGAATTTCCATGGCAAATCCTAGTAAAATGACCTCTTTGTGTGGGAAAAATTAGAAAACCTTGTCACTGTGAGTAGTCTCATCGGAAAACACAGTCGCAGGAGGGGAAGACTTAGTCACAAAGGAATTCGTGTCATGGAAAAATGAGTCACCGGATGGGAAAATTTTACTCACCGGACGAGTTTCAATGGAAAATACTTGTAAAATTACCTCTTAGTGTGGGAAAAACTCGAGAACCTCATATCCTTGACTAGTCTCACGGGAAAACTCAGTCACATGAGGGGAAAACTTAGTCACTAAGGAATTAATGTCATGGAAAAAATGAGTAAATGGATGGGAAAACCTTAGTCAATGGACTAGTTTCAATGGCAAAACCTAGTAAAATAACCTCTTTGTGTTGGAATAACTCGAAAACCCAGCCACTGTGAGCAGTCTCATGGGATAACTCAGCCACAGGAGGGGGAAACTTAGTCACTATGGAATTAGTGCCATGGGACTAATGAGTCAACTAATGGCAAAACCTTAGTCACCGAACGAGTTTCCGTGGCAAATCCTAGTAAAATAACCTCATTGTGTGGGAAAAACTAGAAAACCTTGTCATAGTGAGTAGTCTCATCGGAAAACTCAGTCACAGGAGGGGAATACTTAGTTACAAAGGAACTCGTGTTATGGAAAAAATGAGTCACCGGATGGGAAAATTTTACTCACCGGACGAGTTTCAATGGAAAATACTTGTAAAATAACCTTTGTGTGGGAAAAACTCGAGAACCTCACCACCTTGACTAGTCTCACGGGAAAACTCAGTCACACAAGGGGAAAACTTTGTCACTAAGGAATTAGTGTCATGGGAAAAATGAGTCACCGAATGGGAAAACCTTAGTCAATGGACTAGTTTCAATGGCAAAACCTAGTAAAATAACCTCTTTGTGTTGGAATAACTCCAAAACCCAGCCACTGTGAGTAGTCAGTCTCATGGGAAAACTCAGCCACAGGAGGGGGAAACTTAGTCACTAAGGAATTAGTGCCATGGGACAAATGAGTCAACTAATGGGAAAACCTAAGTCAGCGAACGAGTTTCAATGGCAAATCCTAGTAAAATAACCTCTTTGTGTGGGAAAAACTAGAAAACCTTGTCACTTTGAGTAGTCTCATTGGAAAACTCAGTCGCAGGAGCGGAAGACTTAGTCACAAAGGAATTCGTGTCATGGAAATAATGAGTTACCGGATGGGAAAATTTTACTCATTAATGGAAAATACTTGTAAAATAACCTCTTTGTGTGGGAAAAACTCGAGAACCTCATCACCTTGACTAGTCTCACGGGAAAACTCAGTCACACGAGGGGATAACTTAGTCACTAAGGAATTAGTGTAATGGGAAAAATGAGTCACCGGATGGGAAAACCTTACTCAATGGACTAGTTTCAATGGAAAAACCTAGTAAAATAACCTCTTTGTGTTGGAATAACTCGAAAACCCAGCCACTGTGAGCAGTCTCATGGGACAACTCAGCCACAGGAGGGGGAAACTTAGTCACTAAGGAATTAGTGCCATGGGACAAATGAGTCAACTAATGGGAAAACCTAACTCAGCGAACGAGTTTCAATGGAAAATCCTAGTAAAATAACCTCTTTGTGTGGGAAAAACTAGAAAACCTTGTCACTTTGAGTAGTCTCATTGGAAAACACAGTCGCAGGAGGGGAAGACTTAGTCACAAAGGAATTCGTGTCATGGAAATAATGAGTTACCGGATGGGAAAATTTTACTCATCGGACGAGTTTCAATGGAAAATACTTGTAAAATAACCTCTTTGTGTGGGAAAAACTCGAGAACCTCATCACCTTGACTAGTCTCACGGGAAAACTCAGTCACACGAGGGGATAACTTAGTCACTAAGGAATTAGTGTAATGGGAAAAATGAGTCACCGGATGGGAAAACCTTAGTCAATGGACTAGTTTCAATGGCAAAACCTAGTAAAATGACCTCTTTGTGTTGGAATAACTCCAAAACCCAGCCACTGTGAGTAGTCAGTCTCATGGGAAAACTCAGCCACAGGAGGGGGGAACTTAGTCACTAAGGAATTAGTGCCATGGGACTAATGAGTCAACTAATGGGAAAACCTTAGTCTCCGAACGAGTTTCCATGGCAAATCTTTAAGGTGCAAGAAACACACAAGAAAGGGGGGGGTTTGAATTGTGTGATTTATTTTTAACATTTCTTTTCGTTAATCTTGGATAATTAACATTTGCTTGATTTTAACACGAATGATTCACACAACACATACATATGCATGCAGCGGAAATATAAAATAACAATAAAAATAAATTACACATAAATTTTATCCTGGTTCACCCCCATAATCGACAGGGCTACGTCCAGTCCTTAGCTTCACGAAGATTTTCCACTATTTAAACAAATAGTACAAGTATTATCAGGGACTTCTCCCACCAAGTATTCTAAGGACTTCTCCTATCAAGTATTCAAAGGACTTCTCCTTACAAGTATTATCAGGACTTCTCCTTACAAGTATTATACAGGACTTCTCCTGACACTTTTTTCAAGGTTTGGCTTTTCTACATGGTTCTCTTCTTAATAAGAGTGGGTAGAAGAAGTTAAGCTCAGTTTATACAGAGAGGATAGGAATTTGGGTTCTCTGTTTTAGGAGGGTGTGTGAGTTGGAAAGGATGAGAGTAATACTCTATGAATTTTCTCACACAGAAGCACATAAACTCAGGCAGAGGTAGAGGTAGGCTTCAAGCATCCTGAGTTGGAACCAAGGTTCCTTGGCTCTTGGGACAGACTTAGTTGGCATATGGAAGTTTAAGTCTAAGTTGCCCACTTGTTCCGGAGGCAGGGTTCTCTATTTATATCTTCAGATGAAGTTCTTCGTTCTTTTTCTTCAGAATGAGAGAAAACCTGTTCGAAGTGCTTCTTCCTCTCTAAGCTGCACATAACGGCTAGTTCTGCATTTTTCAGCAGATGTAAGACACGATCTGAGAATCATCGATTCGTCTGGGTTGACGTCGTCTGGCTCCATGCTGAGTGAGTAACTTTGAGCTATGTCTTCAGTATTTAATGCGTGGAGTTCCAGCTATGGTATTTGTTTTGACCATTTTATCCCAGTGCAGGCCAGCTAATGCTCATCAAGTGCTTTGGTCAGATATTTGAATTTCGATCGTTGAGAGTGTACGATGCTCAGAGATTCTTGCCGTTGATTCCGCGATGTTAGCTTGATTTGAGGAAAAGTAGAAAAGCAGTGGGACCAAGGAATATTGTATTAATTGTGTCCCTTTCTACTTTCTGCCGCAGCCAGTACATTAATAAATATGCAGACGAGGTAGAGGTCTTTTGATCCAAGAAGCAATTACTCAAGATTAGGAGAATAATTTCTTTAATGCTTTTGTTAACCTGATATCCTCGTAAAACACATTTCTTGATCTTTGTACCTTTGGCGCAATTTGACGCTTGAGCGGACGGATTCTTCCTTAGAGTTTGGCAGACGCAGTCTCCATTCAATGCTTGAAATTCCGTCACTAAGTGGCTTGTATCGGCAGACGAACTTTCTTCATTCAGTTCTTCTTCGAGGATTAGAATCTTCTTGGCTTAGAAGACTGAATCTTTTCTTTTCTTTTGTTGCTTCTTTTGAAGTTATCCATCTGAGAAAGTTGATCCACAACTTCTTTGTATGATGCTAGAGAAGCTTCGATGCCGAAGATGTTTCTTCATAAGTTGTCATACTCTTTCAGCTTTAGATGAAGCAGTCTTTCTCTTGATAACTGTAGATTTGAGTAGCTGACTGTTTCAGCTTCTTGAAGTAGACTTTGACTTGAGCGTGTAGAGTTTGATGAAGTGTCCTTGAGAGAGGATGTTGACTGTTTGAAGTTACTGTTTTAACTCTCTTGAATCACCGGACTGTCTTATACATGAATGCTTTCCTTTGTATATTTTTGACAGTATTTCCTTCAGAGTGACCGGACGAACTCTTCTGGTGGACTAGTTCTCTTTATGATGCTTTGAGATCCATTCAGTCCCTTTAGAGATAGTTATTCCTGTGCATGAGAATTTTCACTATGTTAGGAATTTTATCTTTGACAATATTAAACCTTAAAGAAATTGTTAATTATCAAAACATAATAATTCATTTAATTATTTGAATCTAACAATCTCCCCCTTTTTGATAATGACAATTTCTTCGGAAAAAGGTTTATTTGTGATTATGTTTATCGATTAAGCATCTTGTCATCTTTCAGATCATACAGAGATAGTTTTTCTTCAGGATATTTTAGTGTATAGAAAAACATGATCGTTCTTACAATAGTACTTAGACTCAGACAAGAGCATTTTTGTTTTTAGGCGGACGATTTTGACTACTTGAGTTTGCCTACCTTTGCTCCCCCTAAATCTGATGTTCCTTAAATAATTTTTGTGTAACAAATGTTTTTCTAACAAATGTTTTTCTAACTAAGCTCCCCCTGAACTGATGCAGATGCCATTGAGTCTTAAATGTGTTTTATCATCATCTTCTTGTTGCTAACATTTTGTCTCTTTTTCCTAACCTAATTCTTCTCCCCCTTTGGCATTATCAAAACGAATAATCGATAAGTAAAGGACAGAAAATGAGAATAAAGTGCTGAATAAGAGATTTATATAAACAACTGCAAATGTAAAGTATGATAAGAAGTAAGCAGATAAAGTAGTGTAAGAGGAAAAGGTCAGTTGTTTCTTTTCTGCCGTGATTCATTGTCTCGTCTCAGCAGTTCTTCAAGGATTTTGAAGCGAGTCTCCATCTTATCAGAGAGTGATTGTTCCACCGAGTTAACATGATTGAATATGTCGCTTCGCGGCTCCTTGTTTTCTTTGGTGTTGTTGGAGCAGGATCTTTCAAATTTTTCGGATAAATCCATTATAGCAGCTCTGGCATCAAAGGGATCTTCAGTAGACGGAGTTTCATGCGACTGCCTTTGCTCAGGAATTTCCTTAGTTGAAGAGGGATGATCTTTTGGAGAGGTAATGGTGGGTTGAGCGGTTGTGGTCTCAGTCTCCAAGGTCTCTTCTGATGTATCAATTGCAGAGATTTCTCTTGGAGGGATTGGAGATACAACATTTAGGCTTTCCTCAGAGTCTGAGGAGATGATGATCACATCTTCAGAGTCAGTTATAGTTCGAGGTTGAGGAGGGACTGATTCATGTAGAGAATAAGCATTGGGAGATGAAGCAGCAGTTGAAAAGGGTTCATGTGGAGGTCTGTCACCGACCAAGATAAGCGACCATGATCCATATTGGAACATGATGCGCTCAACACCATGGATTAATCCAGATGGAATGGTTCTTGTATGAACGTGTCTGAAGACAGACAGTTCCCATTCATGGTGAAAAATATCATACCTTGTCCTCTGAATGAAGGTGATTCTCAAACCATCGAGACCAGGAGGAGACCAGATTCGAGCCTGAACATAGAAATTGAAGACAAGAGTTTCCAAGAGCATTTTCAGAGCATGCGAAGCATTTGCCATAGTTAGCATTCTGGGCACGTGCATGGAGATTGGCGTTATGTTGTGGCGAGATCTTCTAGGCACATGAACAGGGAAATTCCTCATCATTTGTTCCCTAGTTGAAGATACTCGAGTAATATTCTCCTGATTGCCTTTTGACGCACAAGCTCCTTCATCAGCCGTCTGCTGTGTGCTTAGAGAGTCATCCAGATATGCTGCTGGATTAGTGACATGTTCATTAGCTACTTTTGGGTCACTCTTCTTCTTCTTCTTTGGATTGGTTACTCGAACTGCACGAGACTTGACCCTTCTTCCAACATTTCTCACCTTCTCAGATGACTCATGTTGTTTGCCAGTTGAATGAATTTGCTCAGAGGCTTCAGGTTGTAGTTTAGAGACTTCAGGATGCATTGTATTAGCGTCACTTGGTTCAACGGCTGTCTCATCCATTTGCTTTGTTTGTTCATCATTCAGTGGACGACCTTGGTCTTCCATCTCTGTATCTGTTGGATTCGAGCTTGATTGATTGGGTCTTGGCAGAGTCACCTGTTCTTGGACTTCAGTACTAGCCTGGACGGTCTTGGGCGCAGGTCGCTTCCTCTTCAGTCTTGAGGGTCGAACATAGTTTGGATTTACAATGTTCCGGAACATTATCATTCTTGATGTAATGTTCTGTCCCCACTGTTTTGCTTATTTCTCACAGTTGGGCCACCATTGTGGTGTTGCAAAGGGTAGAGGGGAGTTCTCTTTTAGAATTACCCTTATCCAGTGTCTGTCTTCCACATTGCATAGAATGGCGACGGGAGACGGAGTTTGCACTGGACCTGTCATCGGAAGATACGTGCAAGATTCTCTGAGACTAAGGGTAACAAGAATGGTTCCGAAAGTAGATGCAGCCAGTAGTCCCATGTCAGGAACAATGAACCACTTGGGTTCAAGAGCTAGTTCATTAGGACCAAGAATCAGAGCTTTTCGAATGACTTCCAAATGACCTTCAGAATCAAATATCTTTAAGTGAAGCGTGCGTCTGGAGTCAAGTTCTTTAATCATTCTTCTCCTTATTTCTGGCCATTCATTTTCATCCATTCCTAGCCACTGAGCGATACACCTGAAGCCACAGTTACCATCATCTTTGACATCAACTACATTTTCCACAAACTCATGGAATATGGTTGGTATATGAGGAAGGTATTTTGAGATGGTGGAGGATTGTTGAGGAATTTCAGAGCCAGAACCCAGAGGTGCTTTCCTGATTAGTGAGGCTATCGGAAGATCGTCTTCATCATTAAGTTGTGAAGATGTTGTGTCTGTATGTTGCTCAGTTTCTGATGGGGGTGTTATTTCAGTCATCTTCCTTGAACTGGAAATATGATGCCTCTGAGTGGGTGGAAGAAAATCATCACTAATGTCCTCCTCAGGCTCATCATCTTGTTCTTCATTTACGTTTTCTTTCTGTTGAGGTCTTCTCCCTGGTTTCAACAGTTCTAAGGGCACATTGGAGATGTCAATCTTCAGCTTCATTCTTCTGAAGTCCCCAAACTTGATGGGAGATGGGTGGACGTAGTCGTGGATGATGAGCTCACTCTGCCCCTTTACTTCATCAATGAGCTTCTTCTTTCTCATCATCTCAGAGATGAGGGCTCCATAAGGCAAGTTCGATTCTTGGCCTTCCATCGTGGTGATGATGTGATTGAAGATTAAGTAGGAGAGATTGATCTTCTCCTTGTGCAACATTTGGTAGAGAGCCCAGTGAGACAGCTTGTCTACTTGGTTGCAGTTTCCTTCTCGAGGAATAACGATCTTACATAGTACAACATAGGGGAACTTGCATTCCTCTATCAGGTTGTTAATATTTGTGCCATGGATCTTCGGGTCAAGCTTCCAGATGCAGTTAGGGTTAGGAGCCGATAGTTCCCAAGTTGGCCTAAATCTAACCCCTTCATTAATCTTGATATCCAGAGTTACTGCAACATCTCCTAGAGTTACAGTGGTGACTGCTCTCATGCATCTGGATTAAATCGTGACGGTTCCCTTTTTGACAGCGCAGTCATAGAATTCTTTGACAACAGGCTTGATGGTGGAGAGGGAGGATACTCTCATAAGATTGGTCCATTCTTGGGATAGTACCAAGTCTAGGCCTGCGACCTTTGCATGACTGTAGAGATTGAGGTCAAGATATCTTGGAGGAACTAGTTCTTTGTCTCCCAGATTGATTGCCTTTTGCTTCCCAATCCATGCTTCTTGTTCTCTTCTGTTGGCAGCAATATTCTTGATTCTCCTGTAAATAATCTCTTGCTGAGCAGAAGTGAGTTCAGAGGCAGTAGCGGTTTGTTTCTTGGATGCCATTGTAGTATTCTACAGGTAAGGGTTAGAGAGAGAGCAATAGACAAGTTTGGGAGTTGAAATGATTAGTTCTATGATGATGTGATATAATGACCAGCATGCGCATTAAATGAGGATCTTTAAATGTGCAGTCATGGCAGTTAGAAGATTTAATGCGTGCTGAGAATGTTTTAGCATATGAAACGATACAGCTGTTTACCAGTAACCCAAACATGGGTATTGTGAGTGACTGATCGTGTCTTGTCAGTTGTTCACAGACGTTCTCTTCCGCAAGTTCATCAGATGGTCACCAGACGATGACTCATATTTGCTTGGTTTTTGGCGGCAATCTCCATTTAAATGTTGTTCTTTCTTTGATGGTTTCCCTGACTTAATGCTCTTTCTCTTTGTTGTCCACTTGATGTGCACTTTTATCTTCAATCCTGCAAGTATCATCATATAGTTCTTTGCCATAGAATTTCATTAGTACCATTTAGTCAATATGTTGACTATATGCATTGCGATGTGTGTCCTTCTCTTGATAAGTACAGATGAGTTAGGAGTACTTCCCTTGAGGATCTTGTTGTAATCTTTGTGCTGGTCATGTTTTTATCAATACTTACCTTCATGTAAAAGATGTTTTGATTTGCATACTAAGTCCTTGAGAGTAAATTGTTCAACTAACAGTTGAATCTAACAATGTCCTTCCTGAGTTAGGAAGATATCAGAACACAACTGAAATATGTGTTCGTCTGATAGATCATCTCATAGATATTTATTATCTTTTACTAGACGGTCATGAGAGGTGTTTGTCTGGCGTAGCCTCTACTTTTGCTTTTAGTCAATGTGAAAATTAACATTGATTTCTTGAGTTACTTGTAGTTGTATCCCTGTAGTTGCTGTTAGTGAAGAGGCAAATGTATTCTTTTAAAAATAGGAACATTCTCCAGACAGCATTCAATGGACTAACCTTTGTTTTTCTAAAATTAAAACTTGATCAGCTTCTGTTGATCAGAGTTGCACCAGATATATTTCTTCTTATAAAATCATGCAATAGTAATCATAGTATGTTCTTTAATATCCATATATCTTATACTACAGAGGATTAGTGTTATACTCATAAGCTTGAGAATATTATTGTTTGAGGGTTATAGCCAGAGTGGGGTATCTTCTAAGTCTTAATCAGATAATCATAAATATGTGTATGTGATGACAATTTTTCAAGATAGTATATTTTCATTATGCAGATATGTTATGTCAGTAAGGACTTGATACTTATGTGTTTTGCTTCCCTGAAAAGATGCATTTGTTTCATCCGATTTACTTCAGTAGCATAAATGATGAATATTTTAGAATATATTTTGTAATCTTTTCTTTCATACATTTAAACACTTAAATCATTTGTGACATAAGGGGTAACACAGTAGCAAGCAATTAACTATAGGTTCAGAGTTACCTCATTTTCTTTTCTTGGAAGAAAGCTTGATCATTTCTCATAACAGCTAGAAGATCCATCATTAATGATGTTGTATATATGAGCAGAGATATCCACATTTTTCACTTGCTTCCTCTGCTAAGTAGATGTGGGATCTTCCTTCAAGTTATTCGTAAATAACTTCCTATTAACCTGTTTACTCCTTTCTTGAGATAGTTTCTTCGATATGTTCTCCCTGCAATGTTGTTTGGATCATGGTTGCTTTTGTTCGAGAGGAACATATATTACCATAGATCTTTATACTTTGCATCTGTGAAGATGTTAGTGTTTTTCAGAGTAGTTAGGCTCTGATACCAATTGAAGGTGCAAGAAACACACAAGAAAGGGGGGTTTGAATTGTGTGACTTATTTTTAACATTTCTTTTCGTTAATCTTGGATAATTAACATTTGCTTGATTTTAACACGACTGATTCACACAACACATACATATGCATGCAGCGAAAATATAACATAACAATAAAAATAAAGCACACATAAATTTTATCCTGGTTCACCCCCATAATCGACAGGGCTACGTCCAGTCCTTGACTTCACCAAGATTTTCCACTATTTAAACAAATAGTACAAGTATTATCAGGGACTTCTCCCAACAAGTATTCTAAGGACTTCTCCTATCAAGTATTCGAAGGACTTCTCCTTACAAGTATTATCAGGACTCCTCCTTACAAGTATTATACAGGACTTCTCCTGACACCTTTTTCAAGGTTTGGCTTTTCTACATGGTTCTCTTCTTAATAAGAGTGGGTAGCAGAAGTTAAGCTCAGTTTATACAAAGAGGATAGGAATTTGGGTTCTCTGTTTTTGGAGGGTGTGTGAGTTGGAAAGGATGAGAGTAATACTCTATGAATTTTCTCACACAGAAGCACATAAACTCAGGCAGAGGTAGAGGTAGGCTTCAAGCATCCTGAGTTGGAACTCAGTCACATGAGGGAAAAACTTAGTCATTAAGGAATTAGTGTCATGGGAAAAATAAGTCACTGGATGGGAAAACCTTAGTCAAGGGATTAGATTCAAGTGCAAAACCTAGTAAAATAACCTCTTTGTGTTGGAATAACTCGAAAACTTAGCCACTATGAGTAGTCTCATGGGAAAATCAGCCACAGGAGGGGGGAACTTAGTCACTAAGGAATTAGGGTCATGGGACTAATGAGTCAACTAATGGGAAAACCTTAGTCACCGAACGAGTTACCATGGCAAATCATAGTAAAATAACCTCTTTGTGTGGGAAAAACTAGAAAACCTTGTCACTGTGAGTAGTCTCATCGGAAAACTAAGTCGCAGGAGGGGAAAACTTAGTCACAAAGGAATTCGTGTCATGGAAAAGATGAGTCACCGGATGGGAAAATTTTACTCACCGGACGAGTTTCAATGGAAAATACTTGTAAAATAACCTCTTTGTGTGGGAAAAACTCGAGAACCTCATCACCTTGACTAGTCTCACGGGAAAACTCAGTCACATGAGTGGAAAACTTAGTCACTAAGGAATTAGAGTCATGGGAAAAATGAGTCACCGGATGGGAAAACCTTAGTCAATGGACTAGTTTCAATGGCAAAACCTAGTAAAATAACCTCTTTGTGTTGGAATAACTCGAAAACCTGGCCAGTGTTAGTAGTCTCATGGGAGAACTCAACCACAGGAGAGGGAAACATAGTCACTAAGGAATTAGTGCCATGGGACTAATGAGTCAACTAATGGGAAAACATTAGTCATCGAACGACTTACCGTGGCAAATCCTAGTAAACTAACCTCTTTGTGTGGGAAAAACTAGAAAACCTTGTCACTGTTAGTAGTCTCATCGGAAAACTCAGTCGCAGGAGGGCAAAACTTATTCACAAAGGAATTCGTGTCATGTAAAGATGAGTCACCAGATGGGAAAATTTTACTCACAGGATGAGTTTCAATGGAAAATACTTGTAAAATAACCACTTTGTGTGGGAAAAACTCGAGAACCTCATCACCTTGACTAGTGTCACTGGAAAACTCAGTCACACGAGGGAAAAATTTAGTGACTAAGGAATTAGTGTCATGGGAAAAATGAGTTACCGGATAGGAAAACCTTAGTCAATAGACTAGTTTCAATGGAAAAACCTAGTAAAATAACCTCTTTGTGTTGGAATAACTCGAAAACCTTGCCACTGTGAGTAGTCTCATGGGAAAACTCAGCCACCGAAGGGGGAAACTTAATCACTAAGGAATTAGTGTCATGGGACTAAGGAGTCAACTAATGGGAAAAACTTAGTCACCGAACGAGTTTCCATGGAAAATCCTAGTAAAATAACCTCTTTGTGTGGGAAAAACTAGAAAACCTTGTCACTGTGACTAGTCTCATCGGAAAACTCAGTCGCAGGAGGGGAAAACTTAGTCACAAAGGAATTCGTGTCATGAAAAAAATGAGTCACCGGATGGGAAAATTTTACTCACCGGACGAGTTTCAACGGAAAATACTTGTAAAATAACCTCTTTGTGTGGGAAAAACTCGAGAACCTCATCACCTTGACTAGTCTCACGGGAAAACTCAGTCACATGAGGGCAAAACTTAGTCACCAAGGAATTGGTGTCATGGTAAAAATGAGTCACCGGATGGGAAAACCTTAGTCAATGGACTAGTTTCAAATGCTAAACGTTGTGTTGGAATAACTCGAAAACCCAGCCACTTTGAGTAGTCTCATGGTAAAACTCAGCCACAGGAGCGGGGAACTTAGTCACTAAGGAATTAGTGCTATGGGACTAATGAGTCATCTAATGGGAAAAGCTTAGTCACCGAACGTGTTTCCGTGGCAAATCCTAGTAAAATAACCTCTTTGTGTGGGAAAAACTAGAAAACCTTGTCACTGTGAGTAAGTCTCATCTGAAAACTCAGTCGCAGGACGGGAAAACTTAGTCACAAAGGAATTCGTGTCATCGAAAAGTGAGTCACCGGATGAGAAAAGTTTACTCACCGGACGAGTTTCAATGGAAAATACTTGTAAAATATCCTCTTTGTGTGGGAAAAACTCGAGAACCTCATTACCTTGACTAGTCTCACGTGAAAACTCAATCACATGAGGGGAAAACTTAGTCACTAAGGAATTAGTGTCATGGGAAAAATAAGTCACCGGATGGGAAAACCTTAGTCAATGGACTAGATTCAAGTGCAAAACCTAGTAAAACAACCTCTTTGTGTTGGAATAACACGAAAACCTAGCCACTGTGAGTAGTCTCATGGGAAAACATAGCCACAGGAGGGGGAAACTTAGTCACTAAGGAATTAGTGCCATGGGACTAATGAGTCAAGTAATGGGAAAACCTTAGTCACCGAACGAGTTTCCATGGCAAATCCTAGTAAAATAACCTCTTTGTGTGGGAAAAACTAGAAAACCTTGTCACTGTGAGTAGTCTCATCGGAAAACTCAGTCGCAGGAGGGGAAAACTTAGACACAAAGGAATTCATGTCTTGGAAAAAATGAGTCACCGGATGGGAAAATTTTACTCACCGGACGAGTTTCAATGGAAAATACTTGTAAAATAACCTCTTTGTGTGGGAAAAACTCGAGAACATCATCACCTTGACTAGTCTCACGGGAAAACTCAGTCACACGAAGGGAAAACTACTAAGGAATTAGTGTCATGCGAAAAATGAGTCACCGGATGGGAAAACCTTAGTCAATGGACTAGTTTCAATGGAAAAACCTAGTAAAATAAACTCTTTGTGTTGGAATAAATCGAAATGCTAGCCACTGTGAGTAGTCTAATGCGAAAACTCAGCCACAGTTGGGGGAAATTTAGTCACTGTTCTTGTTATTATTTTGTTTAGTGCTTCTTGTTTATATAAAAAAAGAAAAAAAATATAAACTGTGAGATGAACTGGTGCTGCTAATTTTGTTTGCTAAGTATTGTCAGGTATAGCAATGGCTGAAACATTTGAGCAAAGGGAGGCAAAAATCCGAGCAAACCTTGAAAAGGAATATGAAAAGAAGAAGCAGGATGTCTTCACTCTAATTGATGAGTTTTACTCCGAATTAGAATGTAAGTATAAAGCCGGATTTTTGCCAATTCCTGAGCAAGAATGTAAGGCCATGGAGGAGCTACAAGTGAAGATACAAAGCATTTTAAAGAGGCAGCCTAGGGATGAACAACAATCACCTGTTCATGAAAGTGAACTGGTGGTTCAAAGAGAAGAGGTAAAAGAAACCTTCATTGTAGAATTTGTCTTTGAAGACAAATTGGAGATGGAGGAAGAAAAACCTCAAGGAACCTATGCTATAGGTTCACAATGGCAAGGCAAAGAACAAGGAAGGGAAAATTTATTTATCTCTTCTATTTTTAATTTGAATATTGTTGCTTTGTTAGCTGAAAATTCATTGGGCACCATGATGCTTATGTGCCAAAATTTGCATGATTTGCGGGGTCTAATGAATTTTGTAATAGACCCCGGTTGAAAAGTGATTAGTGGAAGGGTCTATCTCGGACCTTAACAATGAGCTGGTTGGGAGACAACCCAACTTAGGATAGTTTAATTTTCTGTCTTTTAATTTTCTGCACCATCTTTGTAAATAAATAAATAAAAAAAACTCTATGTTTTTGCTGCAGGAGAGGCCAGCGCTCCAGCGCTGGAGGCCAACGCTCAAGCGTTAGGCCCCTGCTTTGCACCTCTGATGCCCAGTTTTTACTTTAATTCCAGTGCCCAAGCGTTGGCATCCCCAATGCTCAAGCGCTGGAGCTCAGGCAGATTTGCTGTTTTGTTTTTGTTTGCTGTTTTTAGTTTTTAAATAAATTTTGTGTTCACCATTTTCTGAAAGTTTTTAGATTCTATGAGTTTTCCCTTGTTTCTACACTGGTTTTGATTTTTGGGAACTCAAAGATTCTTGTTTTTAAGGTGGACACAATTTTTCAACCCATGGTCTTATTTGTGCTGATTTTGGAACTAACAAGTCAAGCAAGTTTCTGCTTGTGAGACTTTTGTTTGTTCAATTTTGCAGGATAGGTAGCAGAAGGAGGAAGAACCATCTTGAACTTAAGTGTTCAAATTGATTTTTACATTGAGGTTCCCTTGGACCTTTGTGGAAAATTTGTTTCTATGCCAGCTTCTTAGCTTTTTAGTTTTTTTTTCTTTTTATAGTTTTTATTTTTAGTTTAGTTTTGTTGTTTTTGCATGAGTCTTGAGTATTTTATCCATTCTGAATATTGCTATAGCTTTGTGAAATGCTTTATCAGATTGAACTGCTTTGTGAAAAAGTTCTATGTTTTGAAGTGGTTAGGATTGCATGCTGTAGAAAGGATTTTGATATCTTGATTGTTTTGGTTGTTGGCAAAGTCTTTTTCTGAGTTCTAAAAAGGGTACCACTTACCCTATGTTTTTCTGAGAGCTGAGGACTCTGAATTCTTGATTGTGAAATTTTTCTGCCTTGTGTTACATGTTGATTGGAGTTTTGTATACTTTGTGAGTTGAGAAGAGATTATAGGCATTTTTGAAAACTCAGATTTTTGTTTGAAATGTTATATCTACTAGTAGCCCCTTTTGAGCCTTAAAAGAGTCATTCTTTGGAGCCTACTTGTGTGATAATTCTTAAAAGTTGTTATTGTGATGCATGTGCTGAAATTGTTAGAGCTATGTTTGTGGGTTTCTCTCTAGAAAAAAAAAGAAGGAAAAAATTGAAAAAATAAGGTATGTGCCTTAGAAAAAATAATGAAGTAGTGGGGTGAGAAAGAGTATGAGGGGAGTAAAATTCAAGTCATTCATCCCATACAGTCCACTACTTTGTTCAAAAAAAAAAGAGAAGAAGAAAAGAAAAAATTGAGAGGACCCTTGTGTTGAATTGTTAAAAGCTCTTAAGTCAAAGAAAAATCACTTAACAACAGTTTCTGAGTCAGCCACTAGAGTTGCCAATTTCTTGAAATCCACACCTTGAAATGTTCAACCCTTTTGGCCAAGTTACAACCTTACAACAAGTATTCTCTCTTTCTCCCTCTCGAGCATTGTTCCTAGGACTTGTGGGAAGCCATATTTGAGCTCCTATCCAGGGTAATTCAATGACTCCTTTAGCCATGCTTGGCTAACTTCTTTCTTAAGTATCTTGGGTTGTTTTAGTTTATAATCTATGTCTTAGTTTTCTTTTACTCTTCTGAATTTTATTGCTATAGTTCATGTTTTATTTACCTTGTTCTTAATGTTATCTTGGTGCACACAAGAGTTTTTACTTATTGCTTATAACAATGGAAATTGGTAAGTAGTAAGGGATTTAGGAAATAAAAGAAGCTATATGACATATCACTAAGGTATTAGGATAGACTTAGCTTTATGTTGGCCTGAAAATTCTGTCTTCATCTTCTTCTTGGTTTTTTCTAGATTACAAGGTATTGAATTTAGTAATTGAGGAGAAAGTTCTACAATGATTAAGGTATTAACTTGTAGAAACATTAGGCTATAGCATCATGACTTGGTACTAAAATTCAGAAATAAAGTAGTAGTTGCTAGCATATTTTATAAATTATATAAA
Organism: Acmispon strigosus; assembly: GCA_030819835.1. Lineage (NCBI taxonomy): Eukaryota > Viridiplantae > Streptophyta > Magnoliopsida > Fabales > Fabaceae > Acmispon > Acmispon strigosus. Next base: position 16,686,565 of record JAUAMA010000004.1, on the reverse strand, counting down.
TCAACCCAAGTGCTTAAGATTCATCATCATCTCTTTCTCTTATCATTTATATTGTTTATTTCTTGTTCTAAAAACAACAAAACATTTTCATCTTTTATTTTTCTGTTTAAGTACTAAATATTATAATAATAAGAACACCTATCCCTTGGGTTTGATCTTTTTATATTACGCGATAGTTAATCGTACACTTGCGATTCCGCTATCAAAAACCTTAGTCAATGAACTTGTTTCACTGGCAAAACATAGTCAAATAACCTCTTTGTGTTGGAATAACTCGAAAACCTAGCCACTGTGAGTAGTCTCATGGGAAAACTCAGCCACAAGAGGGGGAAACTTAGTCACTAAGGAATTAGTTCCTTGGTAATAATGAGTCAACTAATGGGAAAACCTTAGTCACCGAACGAGTTTCCTTGGCTAATCCTAGTAAAATAACATCTTTGCTTGGGAAAAACTAGAAAACCTTGTCACTGTGAGTAGCCTCAACGAAAAACTTAGCCGCGGGAGGGGAAAACTTAGTCACAAAGGAATTTGTGTCATGGAAAAAATGAGTCACCGGATGGAAAATTTTACTCACCGGACGAGTTTCAATGGAAAATACTTGTATAATAACCTCTTTGTGTGGGAAAAACTCGAGAACCTCATCACCTTTACTAGTCTCACGGGAAAACTCAGTCACACGAGGGGAAAACTTTGTCACTAAGGAATTAGTGTCATGGGAAAAATGAGTCACCGGATGGGAAAACCTTAGTCAATGGACTAGTTTCAATGGCAAAACCAAGTAAAATAACCTCTTTGTGTTTGAATAACTCGAAAACCTAGCCACTGTGAGTAGTCTCATGGGATAACTCAGCCACAGGTGGGGGGAACTTAGTCACTAAGGAACTAGTGCCATGGTACTAATGAGACAACTAATGGGAAAACCTTAGTCACCGAACGAGTTTCCTTGGCAAATCCTGTTATAATAACATCTTTGCTTGGGAAAAACTAGAAAACCTTGTCACTGTGAGTAGTCTCATCGGAAAACTCAGCCGCAGGAGGGGAAAACTTAGTCACAAAGGAATTTGTGTCATGGAAAAAATGAGTCACCGGATGGAAAATTTTTACTCACCGGACGAGTTTCAATGGAAAATACTTGTATAATAACCTCTTTGTGTAGGAAAAACTCGAGAACCACATCACCTTTACTAGTCTCACGGGAAAACTCAGTCACACGAGGGGAAAACTTTGTCACTAAGGAATTAGTGTCATGGGAAAAATGAGTCACCGGATGGGAAAACCTGAGTCAATGGACAAGTTTCAATGGAAAAACCTAGTAAAATAACCTCTTTGTGTTTGAATTACTCGAAAACCTAGCCACTGTGAGTAGTCTCATGGGACAACTCAGCCACAGGAGGGGGAAACTTAGTCACTAAGGAATTAGTGCCATGGTACTAATGAGTCAACTAATGGGAAAACATTAGTCACCGAATGAGTTTCCTTGCCAAATCCTAGTAAAATTACATCTTTGCTTGGGAAAAACTAGAAAACCTTGTCACTGTGAGTAGTCTCATCGGAAAATTCAGTCGCAGAGGGGAAAACTTAGTCACAAAGGAATTCGTGTCATGGAAAAAATGAGTCACCGGATGGGAAAATTTTACTCACCGGACGAGTTTCAATGGAAAATACTTGTAAAATAACCTCTTTGTGTGGGAAAAACTCGAGAACCTCATCACCTTGACTAGTCTCACGGGAAAACTCAGTCACACGAGGGGAAAACTTAGTCACTAAGGAATTAGTGTCATAGGAAAAATGAGTCACCGGATGGGAAAACCTTAGTCAATGGACTAGTTTCACTGGCAAAACATAGTAAAATAACCTCTTTGTGTTGGAATAAGTCGAAAACCTAGCCACTGTAAGTAGTCTCATGGGAAAACTCAGCCACTAGAGGGGGAAACTTAGTCACTTAGGAATTAGTGCCATGGGAATAATGAGTCAACTAATGGGAAAACCTTAGTCACCAAACGAGTTTCCATGGCAAATCCTAGTAAAATAACCTCTTGGTGCGGTAAAAACTAGAAAACCTTGTCACTGTGAGTAGTCTCATCGTAAAACTCAGCCGCAGGAGGGGAAAACTTAGTCACAAAGGAATTTGTGTTATGGAAAAAATGAGTCACCGGATGGGAAAATGTTACTCACCGGACGAGTTTCAAGGAAAAATACTTGTAAAATAGCCTCTTTGTGTGGGAAAAACTCGAGAAACTCATCACCTTGACTAGTCTCACGGGAAAACTCAGTCACACGAGGGGAAAACTTAGCCACTAAGGAATTAGTGTCATGGGAAAAATGAGTCACCGGATGGGAAAACCTTAGTCAATGGACTAGTTTCAATGGCAAAACCTAGTAAAATAACCTCTTTGTGTTGGAATAACTCGAAAACCTAGCCACTGTGACTAGTCTCACGGGGAAACTTAGCCACAGGAGGGGGAAACTTAGTCACTAAGGAATTAGTGCCATGGGATTAATGAGTCAGCTAATGGGAAAAACCTCAGTCAACGAACGAGTTTCCATGGAAAATCCTTGTAAAATGACCTCTTTGTGTGGGAAACACTAGAAAACCTTGTCACTGTGAGTAGTCTAATTAGAAAACTCAGTCACCGGAGGGGAAAACTAAGTCACAAAGGAATTTGTGTTATGGAAAAAATGAGTCATCGGATGGGAAAATGTTACGCACCGGACGAGTTTCAATGAAAAATACTTGTAAAATAACCTCTTTGTGTGGGAAAAACTCGAGAACCTCATCACCTTGACTTGTCTCACGGGAAAACTCAGTCACACGAGGGGAAAACTTAGTCACTAAGGAATTAGTGTCATGGGAAAAATGAGTCAGCGGATGGGAAAACCTTAGTCAATGGACTAGTTTCAATGGCAAAACCTAGTAAAATAACCTCTTTGTGTCGGAATAACTCGAAAACCTAGCCACTGTGAGTAGTCTCATGGGAAAACACAGCCACGGGAGGGGGAAACTTAGTCACTAAGGAATTAGTGCCGTGGGACTAATGGGAAAACCTTAGTCCCCGAACGAGTTTCCATCGCAAATCCTAGTAAAATAACCTCTTTGTGTGGGAAAAACTAGAAAACCTTGTCGCTGTGAGTAGTCTCATCGGAAAACTCAGCCGCAGGAGGGGAAAACTTAGTCACAAAGGAATTTGTGTCAAGGAAAAATTGAGTCACCAGATAGGAAAATTTTACACACCGGACGAGTTTCAATGGAAAATACTTGTAAAATAACCCTTGTGTGGGAAAATCTTGAAAACATCATCACCTTGTCTAGTCTCACGGGAAAACTCAGTCTCACGAGGTGAAAACTTAGTCACTAAGGAATTAGTGTCATGGGAAAAATGAGTCAACGGATGGAAAAACCTTAGTCAATGGACTAGTTCAATGGCAAATCCTAGTAAATAAACATCTTTGTGTTGGAATAACTCGAAAACCTAGCCACTGTGAGTAGTCTCATGGGAAAACTCAGCCACCGGAGGGGGAAACTTAGTCACTAAGGAATTAGTTCCATGGGACTAATGAGTCAACTAATGGGAAAACCTTAGTCATCGAACGAGTTTCCATGGAAAATCCTAGTAAAATAACCTCTTTGTGTGGGAAAAACTAGAAAACCTTGTCACCGTGAGTAGTCTCATGGGAAAACTCAGCCGCAGGAGGGGAAACTTAGTCACTAAGGAATTAGTGCCATGGGACTAATGAGTCAACTAATGGGAAAACCTTAGTCACCGAACGAGTTTCCATGGTAAATCCTAGTAAAATAACCTCTTTGTGTGAGAAAAAGTAGAAAACCTTGTCACTGTGAGTAGTCTCATCGGAAAACTCAGTCGCGGGAGGGGAATAATTAGTCACAAAGGAATTCGTGTCATGGAAAAAATGAGTCACCGGATGGGAAAATTTTACTCACCGGACGAGTTTCAATGGAAAATACTTGTAAAATAACCTCTTTGTGTGGGAAAAACTCGAGAATCTCATCACCTTGACTTGTCTCACGGGAAAACTCAGTCACACGAGGGGAAAACTTAGTCACTAAGGAATTAGTGTCATGGGAAAATTGAGTCACCGGATGGGAAAACCTTAGTCAATGGACTAGTTTCAATGGCAAAACCTAGTAAAATAACCTCTTTGTGTCGGAATAACTCGAAAACCTAGCCACTGTGAGTAGTCTCATGGGAAAACACAGCCACGGGAGGGGGAAACTTAGTCACTAAGGAATTAGTGCCATGGGACTAATGGGAAAACCTTAGTCACCGAACGAGTTTCCATCGCAAATCCTAGTAAAATAACCTCTTTGTGTGGGAAAAACTAGAAAATCTTGTCGCTGTGAGTAGTCTCATCAGAAAACTCAGCCGCAGGAGGGGAAAACTTAGTCACAAAGGAATTCGTGTCATGGAAAAAATGAGTCACCAGATAGGAAAATTTTACACACCGGACGAGTTTCAATGGAAAATACTTGTAAAATAACCCTTGTGTGCGAAAAACTCGAAAACATCATCACCTTGTCTAATCTCACGGGAAAACTCAGTCACACGAGGTGAAAACTTAGTCACTAAGGAATTAGTGTCATGGGAAAAATGAGTCAACGGATGGAAAAACCTTAGTCAATGGACTAGTTTCAATTGCAAATCCTAGTAAATAAACATCTTTGTGTTGGAATAACTCGAAAACCTAGCCACTGTGAGTAGTCTCGTGGGAAAACTCAGCCACCGGAGGGGGAAACTTAGTCACTAAGGAATTAGTTCCATGGGACTAATGAGTCAACTAATGGGAAAACCTTAGTCACCGAACGAGTTTCCATCGCAAATCCTAGTAAAATAAACTCTTTGTGTGGGAAAAACTAGAAAACCTTGTCACCGTGAGTAGTCTCATGGGAAAACTCAGCCGCAGGAGGGGAAACTTAGTCACTAAGGAATCAGTGCCATGGGACTAATGAGTCAACTAATGGGAAAACCTTAGTCACCGAACGAGTTTCCATGGTATATCCTAGTAAAATAACCTCTTTGTTTGGGAAAAACTAGAAAACCTTGTCACTGTGAGTAGTCTCATCGGAAAACTCAGTCGCAGGAGGGGAATAATTAGTCACAAAGGAATTCGTGTCATGGAAAAAATGAGTAGCCGGATGGGAAAATTTTACTCACCGGACGAGTTTCAATGGAAAATTCTTGTAAAATAACGTCTTTGTGTGGGAAAACCTCGAGAACCTCATCACCTTGACTAGTCTCACGGGAAAACTCAGTCACACGAGGGGAAAACTTAGTTACTAAGGAATTAATGTCATGGAAAAAATGAGTCAATGGATGGGAAAACCTTAGTCAATGGACTAGTTTCAATTGCAAATCCTAGTAAATAAACATCTTTGTGTTGGAATAACTCGAAAACCTAGCCACTGTGAGTAGTCTCGTGGGAAAACTCAGCCACCGGAGGGGGAAACTTAGTCACTAAGGAATTAGATCCATGGGACTAATGAGTCAACTAATGGGAAAACCTTCGTCACCGAACGAGTTTCCATGGCAAATCCTCGTAAAATATCCTCTTTGTGTAAGAAAAACTAGAAAACCTTGTCACTGTGAGTAGTCTCATCGGAAAACTCAGCCGCAGGAGTATTCTTCTTTCCTCCTTAAGAGCACTGTTTCTAGGAATTGTGGAAAGCCAAACTTGAGCTCCTATCCTGGGTAATTCGATGCCTCTTTTAGCCATGCTTGGCTAATTCTTTTAAGTATCTTGGGTTGTTTTAGTTTATATTTTATGTCTTAGTTTTTCTTCTACATTTCTGAATAATATTTCCAATTCATGTTTTATTTCCTTGTTCTTCATTTCCTCTTAATGCACATAAGAGTTTTTGCTTATTTTTTATAATAATGGAAATTGGTAAGTAGTAAGGGAAATAGGATTTAAAAAAGGCTATATGTATATATCACTAAGGAATTAGGATAGATGTAGTTTTATGTTGGCCTGAACTTCATCTTCATCCTCTTCTTTAGTTTACTAAATTGCAAGGAATTGAATTTAGTAATTAGGAAGAAAGTTCTACATTAGTAAGGAATTAACTTGAAGAAATACTAGGCTATAGCATCATGAACTTGGTTCTCGAATTCAGAAATTAAGTAAGAGTTTGCTAGCATATTTTATAAACTATGTAATCCAACCCAAGTGCTTAAATCTCATCATCTTTTCTCTCCTCTTTTATTTTATGCTATTTTATTTTCTAGTTCTAAAAACCAAACAACAACATATATCTTTTTATTTTCTGCACAAGTCTCTAAATAATTTAATAGAAAGACACCTATCCCTTGGGTACGATATCTTTTATACTACGCGATAACCATCGGTTCACTTGCGGATTTGGCTATCATATAGTATAGGGTATCTGGACGATTTAAGGGCTGTGGGTCAATTTTATGGTTATTCTGTAGACTCTAGGCTTTTAGACTGGATTTAGGGTTTTCAGCTTATTATGGGGTTTTAGGCCAGCTTTAAAGCTTTCGGATTAACTTTTGGGGTTTTTGCCAATTTCAGGGTTTTTGGCTGATTTCAGGGTTTTTGGCCAATTTAAAGGTTTTCGGCTGATTTCAGAGTTTTTCCGCTCACTATAGTATATGGTATTTGGACGATTTAAGGGCTCTGGGACAATTTTATAGTTTTTCTGTAGACTCTATAGGCTTTTAGACTGATTTTAGGGTTTTCGGCTTATTATAGGGTTTTAGGCCAGCTTTATGGCTTTCTGATCAATTTTTGGGCTTCTGGCCGATTTCAGGGTTTTTCCGATGTTTATAGTATAGGTAGGGTATTTGGTCAATTTAAGGGATCTGGGTCAATTTTATTGTTTTTCTGTAGACTCTAATGGCTTTTAGATTGATTTTAGTGTTTGCGGCTTATTATAGAGATTTTAGGCCGGCTTTAGGGCTTTTTGATCAACTTTAGGGCTTTGGGCCGATTTCAGGGTTCAGCCGATTTTAGGGTTTTTCCGCTGACAATAATAAATGGCATTTGAATGATTTAAGGCCTCTGGTCAAATTTATAGTTTTTCCGTACACTCTAGGCTTTAAGACTGGTTCTAGGGTTTCCGGCTTATAATAAGGTGGAGGGCGGCTTTACGGTTTTTCTGATCAACTTTTAGCCAATTTCAAGATTTTCGGCAGATTTCAAGGGTTTTTTTGTTGACTATAGTATTGGGTATCTGGACGATTTAAGGGCTCTGGACGATTTAAGGGCTCTGGGTCAATTTTATGGTTATTCTGTAGACTCTAGGCTTTTAGACTGGATTTAGGGTTTTCGGCTTATTATGGGGTTTTAGGCTAGCTTTAAAGCTTTCGGATCAACTTTTAAGGTTTTTGCCGATTTCAGGGTTTTTAGACGATTTCAGGGTTTTTGGCCGATTTAAGGGTTTTCGGCTGATTTCAGAGTTTTTCCGCTCACTATAGTATATGGTATTTGGACGATTTAAGGGCTCTGGGTCAATTTTATAGTTTTTATGTAGACTCTATAGGCTTTTAGACTGATTTTAGGGTTTTCGGCTTATTATAGGGTTTTAGGCCAGCTTTATGGCTTTCTGATCAATTTTTGGGCTTCTGGCCGATTTCAGGGTTTTTCCGATGTTTATAGTATAGGTAGGGTATTTGGTCAATTTAAGGGATCTGGGTCAATTTTATTGTTTTTCTGTAGACTCTAATGGCTTTTAGATTGATTTTAGTGTTTGCGGCTTATTATAGGGATTTTAGGCCGGCTTTAGGGGTTTTTGATCAACTTTAGGGCTTTGGGCCGATTTCAGGGTTTTCGGCCGATTTTAGGGTTTTTCCGCTGACAATAATAAAGGGCATTTGAATAATTTAAGGCCTCTAGTCAAATTTATAGTTTTTCCGTACACTCTACGCTTTAAGACTGGTTCTAGGGTTTCCGGTTTATAATAGGGTTGAGGGCGGCTTTATGGTTTTTCTGATTAACTTTTAGCCAATTTCAAGATTTTCGGCAGATTTCAAGGGTTTTTTTGTTGACTATAGGCTTTTAAGGGCTCTGGACGATTTAAGGGCTCTGGACGATTTAAGGGCTCTGGGTCAATTTTATGGTTATTCTGTTGACTCTAGGCTTTTAGACTAGATTTATGGTTTTCGGCTTATTATGGGGTTTTAGGCCAACTTTAAAGCTTTCGGATTAACTTTTGGGGTTTTTGCCGATTTCAGGGTTTTGGCTGATTTCAGGGTTTTTGGCCGATTTCACTGTTATCGGCTGATTTCAGAGTTTTTCCGCTCACTATAGTATATGGTATTTGGACGATTTAAGGGCTCTGGGTCAATTTTATAGTTTTTCTGTAGTCTCTATAGGCTTTTAGACTGATTTTAGGGTTTTCGGCTTATTATATGATTTTAGGCCAGCTTTATGGCTTTCTGACCAATTTTTGGGCTTCTGGCCGATTTCAGGGTTTTTCTGATGTTTATAGTATAGGGTAATTGGTCAATTTAAGGGATCAGGGTCAATTTTATTGTTTTTCTGAAGACTCTAATAGCTTTTAGATTGATTTTAGTGTTTTCGGCTTATTATAGGGATTTTAGGCCGAGTTTTGGGCGTTTTTATCAACTTTAGGGCTTTTGGCCGATTTCAGGGTTTCCGGCCGATTTTAGGGTTTTTCTGCAGACAATAATAAAGGGCATTTGAATGATTTAAGGCCTCTGGTCAAAATTATAGTTTTTCCGTAGACTCTAGGCTTTAAGACTGATTCTAGGGTTTCCGGCTTATTATAGGGTTTGAGGGCGGCTTTATGGTTTTTCTAATCAACTTTTAGCCAATTTTAGGATTTTCAGCAGATTTCAAGGTTTTACCGCTGACTACAGTATAGGGTATTTGGACGATTTAAGGGGCTCCGGGTCAATTTTATGGTGTTTCTGTAAACTCTAGGCTTTTAGACAGATTTTAGGGTTTTCGTCTTATTATTGGGTTTTAGGCCGGCTTTAGGGCTTTCTGATCAACTTTAGGGCATTTGGTAGATTACAGCATTTTCGGCTGATTTCAGGGTTTTCGGCCGATTTCAGATTTTTTCCGCTGACTATAGTATATGTTATTTGGACGATTTAAGGGCTCTGTGTCAATTTCTTGGTCTTTCTGTAGACTCTACGCTTATAGACTTATTTTAGGGTTTTTGGCTTAATATAGGGTTTTAGGCCAGCTTTAGGGCTTTTTGATCAACTTTAGGGTTCTGGGCCGATTTTAGGGTTTTTCCGATGTAAGGGCTCTGGGTCAGTTTTATTGTTTTTCTGTAGACTCTAGGATTTTAGACTGATTTTAGGGATTTTGGCTTACCATAGGGATTTAGGCTGGTTTTATGGCTTTCGGAACTACATAAGGGCTTTTGGCTGATTTCAGTGTTTTCGGCCTAATTTAGGGTTTCTTCGTTGACAATAGTATTAGGTATCTGGACGATTTAAGGGGTCTGGGTCAATTTTATGGTTATTTTGTAATCTCAAGGCTTTTAGACTGGATTTAGGGTTTTCGACTTATTATGAGGTTTTAGGCCAGCACTAAAGCTTTCGGATTAACTTTTGGGGTTTTTGGCCGATTTCAGGGTTTTTGGCTGATTTCAAGGTTTTCGTCTGATTTCAGAGTTTTTCCGGTCACTATAGTATATGGTATTTAGACGATTTAAGGGCTCTGGGTCAATTTTATAGTTTTTATGCAGACTCTATAGGCTTTTAGACTGATTTTAGGGTTTTCGGCTTATTGTAGGGTTTTAGGCCAGCTTTATGGCTTTCTGATCGATTTTTGGGCTTCTGGCCGATTTCAGTGTTTTTCCGATGATTATAGTATAGGGTATTTGGTCAATTTAAGGGATCTGGGTCAATTTTGTTGTTTTTCTGTAGACTCTAAAGGCTTTTAGATTGATTTTAGTGTTTTCGGCTTATTATAGGGATTTTAGACCGGCTTTAGGGCTTTTTGATCAACTTTGGGGTTTCGGCCGATTTCAGGGATTTTGGCCGATTTTAGTGTTTTTCCGCTGACAATAATAAAGGGCATTCGAATGATTTAAGGCCTCTGGTCAAATTTATAGTTTTTCCGTAAACTCTAGGCTTTAAAACTGATTAGAAGGTTTTCGGCTTATTATAGGGTTTGAGGGCGGCTTTATGGTTTTTTGATCAACTTTTAGCCAATTTCAGGGTTTTCGGCAGATTTCAGGGTTTTTCCGCTGACTACAGTATAGGGTATTTGGATGATTTAAGGGCTCCGGGTCAATTTTATGGTTTTTTCTGTAAATTCTAGGCGTTTAGACTGATTTTAGGGTTTTCGTCTTATTATAGGGTTTTAGGCCGGCTTTAGGGCTTTCTGATCAACTTTAGGGCATTTGGCAGATTACATCATTTTCGGCTGATTTCAGGGTTTTCGGCCGATTTCAGATTTTTTCCGCTGACTATAGTATATGTTATTTGGACGATTTAAGGGCTCTGTGTCAATTTCTTGGTCTTTCTGTAGACTCTACGCTTATAGACTTATTTTAGGGTTTTTGGCTTAATATAGGGTTTTAGGCCAGCTTTAGGGCTTTTTGATCAACTTTAGGGTTCTCGGCCGATTTTAGGGTTTTTCCGATGTAAGGGCTCTGGGTCAGTTTTATTGTTTTTCTGTAGACTCTAGGATTTTAGACTGATTTTAGGGATTTTGGCTTACCATAGGGATTTAGGCTGGTTTTATGGCTTTCGGAACTACATTAGGGCTTTTGGCTGATTTCAGTGTTTTCGGCCTAATTTAGGGTTTCTTCGTTGACAATAGTATTAGGTATCTGGACGATTTAAGGGCTCTGGGTCAATTTTATGGTTATTTTGTAATCTCAAGGCTTTTAGACTGGATTTAGGGTTTTCGACTTATTATGAGGTTTTAGGCCAGCACTAAAGCTTTCGGATTAACTTTTGGGGTTTTTGGCCGATTTCAGGGTTTTTGGCTGATTTCAAGGTTTTCGTCTGATTTCAGAGTTTTTCCGGTCACTATAGTATATGGTATTTAGACGATTTAAGGGCTCTGGGTCAATTTAATAGTTTTTCTGTAGACTCTATAGGACTGATTTTAGGGTTTTCGGCTTATTATAGGGTTTTAGGCCAGCTTTTTGGCTTTCTGATCAATGTTTGGGCTTCTGGCCGATTTCAGGGTTTTTCCGATGTTTATAGTATAGGGTATTTGGTCAATTTAAGGGATCTGGGTCAATTTTATTGTTTTTCTGTAGACTCTAATGGCTTTTAGATTGATTTTAGTGTTTTCGGCTTATTATAGGGATTTTAGGCTTGCTTTAGGGCTTTTTGATCAACTTTAGGGCTTTTGGCCGATTTTAGGGTTTTTCCGCTGACAACAATAAAGGGCATTTGAATGATTTAAGGCCTGTGGTCAAATTTATAGTTTTTCCATAGACCCTAGGCTTTAAGACTGATTCTAGGGTTTTCGGCTTATTATAGGGTTTGAGGGCGACTTTATGGTTTTTCTGATCAACTTTTAGCCAATTCCAGGGTTTTCGGCAGATTTCAGGGTTTTTTCCGCTGACTAAAGTATAGGGTATTTGGACGATTTAAGGGCTCCTGGTCAATTTTAGTGTTTTTCTGTAAACTCTAGGCTTTTAGACTGATTTTAGGGTTTTCATCTTATTATAGGGTTTTAGGCCGGCTTTAGGGCTTTCTGATCAACTTTACGGCATTTGGCAGATTACAGCATTTTCAGCTGATTTCACGGTTTTCGGCCGATTTCAGATTTTTTCCGCTGACTATAGTATATGTTATTTGGACGATTTAAGGTCCCTGTGTAAATTTTTTTGTTTTTCGGTAGACTCTACGCTTTTATACATATTTTAGGGTTTTTGGATTAAAAAGGGTTTTTGGCCAGCTTTAGGGCTTTCTGATCAACTTTAGGGTTCTCGGCCGATTTCAGGGTTTTTCCGATGTAAGGGCTCTGGGTCAGTTTTATTGTTTTTCTGTAGACTCTATGATTTTAAACTGATTTTAGGGATTTTGGCTTATTACAGGGATTTAGGCTGGTTTTATGGCTTTGGAATCAACATTATGGCTTTTGGCTGATTACAGCATTTTCGGCTGATTTCAGGGTTTTCGGCCAATTTCAGATTTTTTCCGCAGACTGTATATGTTATTTGGACGATTTATGGGCTCTGTGTCAATTTTTTGGTTTTTCTGTAGACTCTATGCTTTTAGACTTATTTTAGGGTTTTTAGCTTAATATAGGGTTTTAGGCCAGCTTTAGGGCATTCTGATCAACTTTAGGGTTCTCGGCCGATTTCAGGGTTTTTTCGATGTAAGGGCTCTGGGTCAGTTTAATTGTTTTTCTGTAGACTCTAGGATTTCTGACTGATTTTAGGGATTTTTGCTTCTTATAGGGATTTAGGCTGGTTTTATGGCTTTCGGATCAACATTAGGCCTTTTGGCTGATTTCACTGTTTTCGGCCGATTTCAGGGTTTTTTCGTTGATTCTAGGCTTTTAGACTGGATTTAGGGTTTTCGGGTAATTATGGGGTTTTAGGCCAGCTTTAAAGCTTTCGGATTAACTTTTGGGCTTTTTCCGATTTTAGGGTTTTTGGCTGATTTCAAGGTTTTCGGCTGATTTCAGAGCTTTTCCGCTCACTATAGTATATGGTATTTGGACGATTTAAGGGCTCTGGGTCAATTTTATAGTTTTTCTGTAGACTCTATAGGCTTTTAGACTGATTTTAGGGTTTTCGGCTTATTATAGGGTTTTAGGCCAGCTTTATGGCTTTCTGATCAATTTTTGGGCTTCTGGCCGATTTCAGGGTTTTTCCGATGTTTATAGTATAGGGTATTTGGTCAATTTAAGGGACCTGGGTCAATTTTATTGTTTTTCTCTAGACTCTAATGGCTTTTAGATTGATTTTAGTGTTTTCGGCTTATTATAGGGATTTTATGCCGGCTTTTGGGATTTTTGATCAACTTTAGGGCTTTTGGCCGAGTTTAGGGTTTTTTCGCTGACAATAAGAAAGGGCATTTGAATGATTTAAGGCCTCTGGTCAAATTTATAGTTTTTCCGTACACTCTCGGCTTTAAGACTGATTCTGGGGATTTCGGCTTATTAAAGTATTTGAGGGCGGCTTTATGGTTTTTCTGATCAACTTTTAGCCAATTTCAGGGTTTTCGGCAGATTACAGGGTTTTTCCGCTGACTACAGTATAGGGTATTTGGACGATTTAAGGGCTCCAGGTCAATTTTATTGTTTTTCTGTAAGCTCTAGGCTTTAAGACAGATTCTAGGGTTTTCGTCTTATTATAGGGTTTTAGGCCGGCTTTAGGGCCTTCTGATCAACTTTAGGGCATTTGGCAGATTACAGCATTTTCGGCTGATTTCAGGGTTTTCGCCCGATTTCAGATGTTTTCCGCTGGCTATAGTATTTGTTATTTGGACGATTTAAGGGCTCTGTGTCAATTTTTTGGTTTTTCTGTAGACTCTACGCTTTTAGACATATTTTAGGGTTTTGGCTTAATATAGGATTTTAGGCCAGCTTTAGGGCTTTCTGATCAACTTTAGGGTACTCGGCCGATTGCAGGGTTTTTCCGATGTAAGGGCTCTGGGTCAGTTTTATTGTTTTGCTGTAGACTGTAGGATTTTAGACTGATTTTAGGGATTTTGGCTTATTATAGAGATTTAGGCTGGTTTTATGGCTTTCGGATCAACATTAGGGCTTTTGGCTGATTTCAGTGTTTTCGGCCGATTTCAGGATTTTTTCGTTGACTATAGTATAGGGTATCTGGACGATTTAAGGGCTCTGGGTCAATTTTATGGTTATTCTGTAGACTCTAGGCTTTTAGACTGGAATTAGGGTTTTCGGCTTATTATGGGGTTTTAGGCCAGCTTTAAAGCTTTCGGATTAACTTTTGGGCTTTTTGCCGATTTCAGGGTTTTTGGCCGATTTCAGGGTTTTTGGCCGATTTAAGGGTTTTCGGCTGATTTCAGAGTTTTTCCGCTCACTATAGTATATGGTATTTGGACAATTTAAGGGCTCTGGGTCAATTTTATAGTTTTTCTATAGACTCTATAGGCTTTTAGACTGATTTTATGGTTTTCGGCTTATTATAGGGTTTTAGGCCAGCTTTATGGCTTTCTGATCAATTTTTGGGCTTCTGTAGACTCTAATGGATTTTAGATTAATTTTAGTGTTTTCGGCTTATTATAGGGATATTAGGCCGGCTTTTGGGATTTTTGATCAACTTTAGGGCTTTTGGCCGATTTTAGGGTTTTCGGCCGATTTTAGGGTTTTTCCGCTGACAATAATAAAGGGCATTTGAATGATTTAAGGCCTCTGGTCAAATTTATAGTTTTTCCGTAGACTCTCGGCTTTAAGACTGATTCTAGGGTTTTCGGCTTATTATAGGGTTTGAGGGCGGCTTTATGGTTTTTCTTTTGGCTGATTTCAGTGTTTTCGGCCGATTTCAGGGTTTTTTCGTTGACTATAGTATAGGGTATCTGGACGATTTAAGGGCTCTGGGTCAATTTTATGGTTATTCTGTAGACTCTAGGCTTTTACTTTGGACTTAGGGTTTTCGGCTTATTATGGGGTTTTAGGCCGGCTTTAAACTTTCGGATTAACTTTTGGGGGGTTTTTGCCGATTTCAGGGTTTTGGCCGATTTCAGGGTTTTTGGCCAATTTTAGGGTTTTCGGCTTATTTCATAGTTTTTCCGCTCACTATAGTATATGATATTTGGACGATTTAAGGGCTCTGGGTCAATTTTATAGTTTTTTCGTAGACTCTATAGGCTTTTAGACTGATTTTAGGGTTTTCGGCTTATTATAGGGTTTTAGGCCAGCTTTATGGCTTTCTGATCAATTTTTTGGGTTTCTACCCGATTTCAGGGTTTTTCCGATGTTTATAGTATAGGGTATTTGGTCAATTTAAGGGATCTGGGTCAATTTTATTGTTTTTCTGTAGACTCTAATGGATTTTAGATTAATTTTAGTGTTTTCGGCTTATTATAGGGAGTTTAGGCCGGCTTTAGGGCTTTTTGATCAACTTTAGGGCTTTTGGCCGATTTCAGGGTCTTCGGCCGATTTTAGGGTTTTTCCGCTGACAATAATAAAGGGCATTTGAATGATTTAAGGCCATTGGTCAAATTCATAGTTTTTCCGTAGACTCTAGGCTTTAAGACTGATTCTAGGCTTTTCGGCTTATTATAGGGTTTGAGGGCGGCTTTATGGTTTTTCTGATCAACTTTTAGCCAATTTCAGGGTTTTCGGCAGATTTCAGGGTTTTTCCGCTGACTACAGTATAGGGTATTTGGACGATTTAAGGGCTCCGGGACAATTTTATGGTTTTTCTGTAAACTCTAGGCTTTTAGACTGATTTTAGGGTTTTCGTCTTATTATAGGGTTTTAGGCCGGCATTAGGGCTTTCTTATCAACTTTAGGGCATTTGACAAATTACAGAATTTTCGGCCGATTTCAGGGTTTTCGGCCGATTTTAGATTTTTTCCGCTGACTATAGTATATGTTATTTAGACGATTTAAGGGCACTGTGTCAATTTTTTGGTTTTTCTGTAGACTCTAAGCTTTTAGACTTATTTTAGGGTTCTCGGCCGATTTCAGGGTTTTTCCGATGTAAGGGCAAAAGTTAATCTGAAAGGGTATCTGCCAAATGCCCTAAAGTTGATCAGAAAGCCCTAAAGCCGCCCTAAAACCCTATAATAAGACGAAAACCCTTTAATCAGTCTAAAAGCCTAGAGTTTACAGAAAAACCAAAATATTGACCCGGAGCTCTTAAATCGTCCAAATACCCTATACTGTAGTGAGCAGAAAAACTCTGAAATCAGCCGAAAACCCTTAGATCGGCCAAAAACCCTGAAATCGGCAAAAACCCGAAAAGTTAATCCGAAAGCTTTAAAGCTGGCCTAAAACCCCATAATAAGCCGAAAACCCTAAATCCAGTCTAAAAGCCTAGAGTCTACAGAATAACCATAAAATTGACCCAGAGCCCTTAAATCGTCCAGATACCATATACTATAGTCAACGAAAAAACCCTGAAATCGGGCGAAAACACTGAAATCAGCCAAAAGCCCTAATGTTGATCAGAAAGCCATAAAACCAGCCTAAATCCCTATAATAAGCCAAAGTCCCTAAAATCAGTCTAAAATCCTAGAGTCTACAGAAAAACCATAAAACGGACCCAGAGCCCTTACATCAGAAAAACCCTGAAATCGGCCAAGAACCCTAAAGTTGATCAGAAAGCCCTAAAGCTGGCCTAAAACCCTATATTAAGCCAAAAACCCTAAAATAAGTCTAAAAGCGTAGAGTCTACAGAAAAACCAAAAAATTGACACAGAGCCCTTAAATCGTCCAAATAACATATACTATATAGTCAGCAGATACAATCTGAAATCGGCCGAAAACCTGGAAATCAGCCGAAAATGATGTAATCTGCCAAATGCCCTAAAGTTGATCAGAAAGCCCTAAATCCGGCCTAAAACCCTATAATAAGACGAAAACCCTAAAATCAGTCTAAAAGCCTAGAGTTTCGGGTTTTAAGCCAGCTTTAGGGCTTTCTGATCAACTTTAGGGTTCTCGGCCGATTTCAGGGTTTTTCCGATGTAAGGGCTCTGGGTCAATTTTATTGTTTTTCTGTAGACTCTAGGATTTTAGACTGACTTTAGGGATTTTGGCTTATTATAGGGATTTAGGCTGGTTTTATGGCTTTCGGATCAACATTAGGGCTTTTGGCTGATTTCAGTTTTTTCGGCCTAATTCAGGGTATTTTCGTTGTCTATAGTATAGGGTATGTATCTGAACGATTTAAGGGCTCTGGGTCAATTTTATGTTTATACTGTAGACTCAAGGCTTTTAGACTAGATTTAGGGTTTTCGGCTTATTATGGGGTTTTAGGCCAGCTTTAAAGCTTTCGGATGAACTTTTGCGGTTTTTGCCGATTTCAGGGTTTTTGGCCGATTTCAGGGTTTTCGGCTGATTTCAGAGTTTTGCCGCTCACTATAGTATATGGTATTTGGACAATTTAAGGGCTCTGGGTCAATTTTATAGTTTTTGTGTAGACTCTATAGGCTTTTAGGCTAATTTTAGGGTTTTCGGCATATATGGTTTTAGGCCATCTTTATGGCTTTCTGATCAATTTTTGGGCTTCTGGCCGATTTCAGGGTTTTTCCGATGTTTATAGTATAGGGTATTTGGTCAATTAAAGGGATCTGGGTCAATTTTATTGTTTTTCTGTAGACTCTAATGGCTTTTAGATTGATTTTAGTGTTTTCGGCTTATTATAGGGATTTTAGGTCGGGTTTAGGGCTTTTTGATCAACTTTAGGGCTTTTGGCCGATTTCAGGGTTTTCGCCCGATTTTAGTGTTTTTCCGCTGACAATATTAAAGGGCATTTGAATGATTTAAGGCCTCTGGTCAAATTTTTAGTGTTTCCGTAGACTCTAGGCTTTAAGACTGATTCTAGGGTTTTCGGCTTATTATAGGGTTTTAGGGCGGCTTTATGGTTTTTCGGGTAAACTTTTACCCAATTTCAGGGTTTTCTGCAGATTTCAGGGTTTTTTCCGCTGACTACAGTATAGGGTATTTGGACGATTTAAGGGCTCCAGGTCAATTTTATGGTTTTTCTGTAAACTCTAGGCTTTCAGACTGATTTTCGGGTTTTCGTCTTATTATAGGGTTTTAGGCCGGCTTTAGGGCTTTCTGATCAACTTTAGGGCATTTGTCAGATTACAGCATTTTCGGCTGATTTCAGGGTTTTCAGACGATTTCAGATTTTTTCCGCTGACTATAATATATGTTATTTGGACGATTTAAGGGCCTTGTGTCAATTTTTTGGTTTTTCTATAGACTCTACGCTTTTAGTCTCATTTTAGGGTTTTAGGCTAGCTTTAGGGCTTTCTGATCAACTTTAGGGTTCTCGGCCGATTTCAGGGTTTTTCCGATGTAAGGGCTCTGGGCCGGTTTTATTGATTTTCTGTAGACTCTAGGATTTCAGACTGATTTTAGGGATTTTGGCTTATTATAGGGATTTAGGCTGGTTTTATGGCTTTCGGATCAACATTAGGGCTTTCGGATGATTTCAGTGTTTTCGGCCGATTTCAGGGTTTTTTCGTTGACTATAGTATAGGGTATCTGGACGATTTAAGGGCTCTGGGTTAATTTTATGGTTATTCTGTAGACTCTAGGCTTCTAGACTGGATTTAGGGTTTTTGGCTTATTATAGGGTTTTAGGCCAGCTTTAAAGCTTTCAGATTAACTTTTTGCCGATTTCAGGGTTTTTGGCCGATTTCATGGTTTTTGGCCAATACAAGGGTATTCGGCTGATTTCAGAGTTTTTCCGCTCAATATAGTATATGGTATTTGGACGATTTAAGGGCTCTGGGTCAATTTTATAGTATTTATGTAGACTATATAGGCTTTCAGACTGATTTTAGGGTTTTCGGCTTTTTATAGGGTTTTAGGCCATCTTAATGGCTTTCTGATCAATTTTTGGGCTTCTGGCCGATTTCAGGGTTTTTCCGATGTTTATTGTATAGGGTATTTGGTCAATTTAAGGTTTCTGAGTCAATTTTATTGTTTTTCTGTAGACTCTAATGGCTTTTAGATTGATTTTAGTGTTTTCGGCTTATTATAGGGATTTTATGCCGGCTTTAGGGCTTTTTGATCAACTTTAGGGCTTTTGGCCGATTTCAGGGTTTTCGGCCGATTTTAGGGTTTTTCCGCTGACAATAGTAAAGGGCATTTGAATGATTTAAGGCCTCTGGTCAAATTTATAGTTTTTCTGTAGACTCTAGGATTTAAGACTGATTCTAGGGTTTTCGGCTTATTATAGTGTTTTAGGGCGGCTTTATGGTTTTTCTGATAAACTTTTAGCCAATTTCAGGGTTTTCGGCAGATTTCAGGGTTTTTCCGCTGACTACAGTATAGGGTATTTGGAAGATTTAAGGGCTCCGGGTCAATTTTATGATTTTTCTGAAAACTCTTGGCTTTCAGACTGATTTTAGGGTTTTCGTCTTATTATAGGGTTTTAGGCCGGCTTTAGGGCTTTCTGATCAACTTTAGGGCATTTGGCAGATTACAGCATTTTCGGCTGATTTCAGGGTTTTCGGCCGATTTCAGATTTTTTCCGCTGACTATAGTATATGTTATTTGGACTATTTAAGGGCACCGTGTCAATTTTTTGGTTTTTCTGTAGACTCTACGCTTTTAGACTTATTTTAGGGTTTTAGGCTTAATATAGGGTTTTAGGCCAGCTTTAGGGCTTTCTGATCAACTTTAGGGTTCTCGGCCGATTTCAGGGTTTTTCCGATATAAGGGCTCTGGGTCAGTTTTATTGTTTTTCTGTAGACTCTATGATTTTAAACTGATTTTAGGGATTTTGGCTTATTACAGGGATTTAGGCTGGTTTTATGGCTTTCAGATCAACATTAGGGCTTTTGGCTGATTTCACTGTTTTCGGCCGATTTCAGGGTTTTTTCGTTGACTCTAGGCTTTTAGACTGGATTTAGGGTTTTCGGGTAATTATGGGGTTTTAGGCCAGCTTTAAAGCTTTCGGATTAACTTTTGGGCTTTTTCCGATTTCAGGGTTTTTGGCTGATTTCAAGGTTTTCGGCTGATTTCAGAGCTTTTCCGCTCACTATAGTATATGGTATTTGGACGATTTAAGGGCTCTGGGTCAATTTTATAGTTTTTCTGTAGACTCTATAGGCTTTTAGACTGATTTTAGGGTTTTCGGCTTATTATAGGGTTTTAGGCCAGCTTTATGGCTTTCTGATCAATTTTTGGGCTTCTGGCCGATTTCAGGGTTTTTCCGATGTTTATAGTATAGGGTATTTGGTCAATTTAAGGGACCTGGGTCAATTTTATTGTTTTTCTGTAGACTCTAATGGCTTTTAGATTGATTTTAGTGTTTTCAGCTTATTATAGGGATTTTATGCCGGCTTTTGGGATTTTTGATCAACTTTAGGGCTTTTGGCCGAGTTTAGGGTTTTTTCGCTGACAATAGTAAAGGGCATTTGAATGATTTAAGGCCTCTGGTCAAATTTATAGTTTTTCCGTAGACTCTCGGCTTTAAGACTGATTCTAGGGATTTCGGCTTATTAAAGTATTTGAGGGCGGCGTTATGGTTTTTCTGATAAACTCTTAGCCAATTTCAGGGTTTTCGGCAGATTTCATGGTTTTTCCGCTGACTACAGCATAGGGTATTTGGATGATTTAAGGGCTCCGGGTCAATTTTATGGTTTTACTGTAAACTCTAGGCTTTCAGACTGATTTTAGGGTTTTCGGCTTATTATAGGGTTTTAGGCCGGCTTTAGGGCTTTCTGATCAACTTTAGGGCATTTGGCACATTACAGCATTGTCGGCTGATTTCAGGGTTTTCGGCCGATTTCAGATTTTTTCCGCTGACTATAGTATATGTTATTTAGACGATTTAAGGGCGTTGTGTCAATTTTTTGGTTTTTCTGTAGACTCTACGCTTTTAGACTTATTTTAGGGTTTTAGGCTTAATATAGGGTTTTAGGCCAGCTTTAGGGCTTTCTGATCAACTTTAGGGTTCTCGGCCGATTTCAGGATTTTTCCGATGTAAAGGCTCTGGGTCAGTTTTATTGTTTTTCTGTTGACTCTAGGATTTCAGCTTGATTTTAGGGATTTTGGCTTATTATAGGGATTGAGGGTGGTTTTATGGCTTTCGGATCAACATTAGGGCTCTTGGCTGATTTCAGTGTTTTCGGCCGATTTCAGGGTTTTTTCGTTGACTATTGTGTAGGGTATCTGGACGATTTAAGGGCTCTGGGTCAATTTTATGGTTATTCTGTAGACTCTAGGCTTTTAGACTGGATTTAGGGTTTTCGGCTTATTATGGGGTTTTAGGCCAGCTTTAAAGCTTTCGGATTAAGTTTTGGGGTTTTCGCTGATTTCAGGGTTTTTGGCCGATTTCTGGAATTTTGGCCGATTTAAGGGTTTTCGGCTGATTTCAGAGTTTTTTCGCTCACTATGGTATATGGTATTTGGACGATTTAAGGGCACTGGGTCTATTTTATAGTTTTTATGTAGACTCTATATGCTTTTAGACTGATTTTAGGGTTTTCGGCTATTGATAGGGTTTTAAACCATCTTTATGGCTTTCGGATCAATTTTCGGGCTACTGGCCGATTTCAGGGTTTTTCCGATGTTTATAGTTGTATAGGGTATTTGGTCAATTTTAGGGATTTGGATCAATTTTATTGTGTTTCTGTAGACTCTAATGGCTTTTAGTTTGATTTTAGTGTTTTTCGGCTTATTATAGGGATTTTAGGCCGGCTTTAGGGCTTTTAGATCAACTTTTGGGCTTTTGGCCGATTTCAGGGTTTTTGGCTGATTTTAGGGTTTTTCCGCTGATAATAATAAAGGGCATTTGAATGATTTAAGGCCTCTGGTCAAATTTATAGTTTTTCCATAGCCTCTAGGCTTTTGACTGATTCTAGGGTTTTCGGCTTATTATAGGGTTTGAGGGCGGCTTTATGGTTTTTCTGATCAACTTTTAGCCAATTTCAGGGTTTTCGGCAGATTTCAGGGTTTTTCCGCTGACTACAGTATAGGGTGTTTGGATGATTTAAAGGCTCCGGGTCAATTTTATGGTTTTTCTGTAAACTCTAGGCGTTTAGACTGATTTTAGGGTTTTCGTCTTATTATAGGGTTTCCGGCCGGCTTTAGGGCTTTCTGATCAAGTTTAGGGCATTTGGCAGATTTCAGCATTTTCGGCTAATTTCAAGGTTTTCGTCCGATTTCAGATTTTTTCCGCTGACTATAGTATATGTTATTTGGACGATTTAAGGGCTCCGTGTCAATTTTTTGGTTTTTCTGTAGACTCGACGCTTTTAGACTTATTTTAGGGTTTTTGGCTTCATATAGGGTTTTAGGCCAGCTTTAGGGCTTTCTGATCAACTTTAGCGTTCTCGGCCGATTTCAGGGTTTTTCCGATGTAAGGGCTCTGGGTCAGTTTTATTGTTTTTCTGTAGACTCTAGGCTTTTTGACTGGATTTATGGTTTTCGGCTTATTATGGGGTTTTAGGCCAGCTTTAAAGCTTTCGGATTAACTTTTGGGGTTTTCGCCGATTTCAGGGTTTTTGGCCGATTTCAGGAATTTTGGCCGATTTAAGGGTTTTTCGGCTGATTTCAGAGTTTTTCCGCTCACTATAGTATATGGTATTTGGACGATTTAAGGGCTATGGGTCTATTTTATAGTTTTTATGTAGACTCTATATGCTTTTAGACTGATTTTAGGGTTTTCAGCTATTTATAGGGTTTTAAACCATCTTTATGGCTTTCGGATCAATTTTCGGGCTTCTGGCCGATTTCAGGGTTTTTCCGATGTTTATAGTATAGGGTATTTGGTCAATTTTAGGGATCTGGGTCAATTTTATTGTGTTTTTGTAGACTCTAATGGCTTTTAGATTGAATTTAGTGTTTTTCGGCTTATTATAGGGATTTTAGGCCGGCTTTAGGGCTTTTAGATCAACCTTAGGGCTTTTGGCCAATTTCAGGGTTTTCGGCTGATTTTAGGGTTTTTCCGCGGACAATAGTAAAGCGCATTTGAATGATTTAAGGCATCTGGTCAAATTTATAGTTTTTCCATAGCCTCTAGGCTTTTGACTGATTCTAGGGTTTTCGGCTTATTATAGGGTTTGAGGGCGGCTTTATGGTTTTTCTGATCAACTTTTAGCCAATTTCAGGGTTTTCGGCAGATTTCAGGGTTTTTCCGCTGACTACAGTATAGGGTGTTTGGATGATTTAAAGGCTCCGGGTCAATTTTATGGTTTTTCTGTAAACTCTAGGCGTTTAGACTGATTTTAGGGTTTTCGTCTTATTATAGGGTTTCCGGCCGGCTTTAGGGCTTTCTGATCAAGTTTAGGGCATTTGGCAGATTTCAGCATTTTCGGCTAATTTCAAGGTTTTCGTCCGATTTCAGATTTTTTCCGCTGACTATAGTATATGTTATTTGGACGATTTAAGGGCTCCGTGTCAATTTTTTGGTTTTTCTGTAGACTCGACGCTTTTAGACTAATTTTAGGGTTTTTGGCTTCATATAGGGTTTTAGGCCAGCTTTAGGGCTTTCTGATCAACTTTAGCGTTCTCGGCCGATTTCAGGGTTTTTCCGATGTAAGGGCTCTGGGTCAGTTTTATTGTTTTTCTGTAGACTCTAGGCTTTTTGACTGGATTTATGGTTTTCGGCTTATTATGGGGTTTTAGGCCAGCTTTAAAGCTTTCGGATTAACTTTTGGGGTTTTCGCCGATTTCAGGGTTTTTGGCCGATTTCAGGAATTTTGGCCGATTTAAGGGTTTTTCGGCTGATTTCAGAGTTTTTCCGCTCACTATAGTATATGGTATTTGGACGATTTAAGGGCTATGGGTCTATTTTATAGTTTTTATGTAGACTCTATATGCTTTTAGACTGATTTTAGGGTTTTCAGCTATTTATAGGGTTTTAAACCATCTTTATGGCTTTCGGATCAATTTTCGGGCTTCTGGCCGATTTCAGGGTTTTTCCGATGTTTATAGTATAGGGTATTTGGTCAATTTTAGGGATCTGGGTCAATTTTATTGTGTTTTTGTAGACTCTAATGGCTTTTAGATTGAATTTAGTGTTTTTCGGCTTATTATAGGGATTTTAGGCCGGCTTTAGGGCTTTTAGATCAACCTTAGGGCTTTTGGCCAATTTCAGGGTTTTCGGCTGATTTTAGGGTTTTTCCGCGGACAATAGTAAAGCGCATTTGAATGATTTAAGGCATCTGGTCAAATTTATAGTTTTTCCATAGCCTCTAGGAATTAAGATTGATTCTAGGGTTTTCGGCTTATTATAGGGTTTGAGGGCGGCTTTATTGTTTTTCTGATCAACTTTTAGCCAATTTCAGGGTTTTCGACAGATTTCAGGTTTCTCCGCTGACTACAGTATAGGGTGTCTGGATGATTTAAGGGCTCCGGGTCAATTTTATGGTTTTCTGTAAACTCTAGTCTTTTAGACTGATTTTAGGGTTTTCGTGTTATTATAGGGTTTTAGGCCGGCTTTAGGGCTTTCTGATCAACTTTAGGGCATTTGGCAGATTTTAGCATTTTCGGCTAATTTCAGGGTTTTCGGCCGATTTCAGATTTTTTCCACGGACTATAGTATATGTTATTTGGACGATTTAAGGGCTCTGTGTCAATTTTTTGGTTTTTCTGTAGACTCTACGCTTTTAGACTTATTTTAGGGTTTTTGGCTTAATATAGGGTTTTAGGCCAGCTTTAGGGCTTTCTGATCAACTTTAGGGTTCTCGGCCGATTTCAGGGTTTTTCCGATGTAAGGGATCTGGGTCAGTTTTATTGTTTTTCTGTAGACTCTAGGATTTCAAACTGATTTTAGGGATTTTTGGCTTATTATAGGGATTTAGGCTGGTTTTATGGCTTTCGGATCAACGTTAGGGCTTTTGGCTGATTTCAGTGTTTTTGGCCGATTTCAGGGTTTTTTCGTTGACTATAGTACAGGGTATCTTGACGATTTAAGGGCTCTGGATCAATTTTAGGGTTATTCTGTAGACTCTAGGCTTTTAGACTGGACTTAAGGTTTTCGGCTTATGATGGGGATTTAGGCCAGTTTTAAAGCTTTCGGATTAACTTTTGGGATTTTTTCCGATTTCAGGGTTTTTGTCCGATTTCAGGTTTTTGGCCGATTTAAGGGTTTTCTGCTGATTTCAGAGTTTGTCCGCTCACTATAGTATATGGAATTGGACGATTGAAGGACTCTGGGTCAATTTTATAGTTTTTCTGCAGACTCTATAGGCTTTTAGACTGTTTTTAGGGTTTTCGGCTTATTATAGGGTTTTAAGCCAGATTTACGGCTTTCTGATCAATTTTTGGGCTTCTCGCCGATTTCAGGGTTTTTCCGATGTTTATAGTATAGGGTATTTGGTCAATTTAAGGGATCTGGGTCAATTTTATTGTTTTTCTGTAGACTCTAATGGCTTTTAGATTGATTTTAGTGTTTTTGGCTTATGATAGGGATTTTAGGCCGGCTTTAAGGCTTTTTGATCAAATTTAGGGCTTTTGGCCGATTTCAGGGTTTTTGGCCGATTTTAGGGTTTTTCCGTTGACAATAATAAAGGGCATTTGAATGATTTAAGGCCTCTAGTCAAATTTATAGGTCTTCCGTAGACTCTAGGCTTTAAGGCTGATTCTAGGGTTTTCGGCTTATTATAGGGTTTGTGGGCGGCTTTATGGTTCCGCAGACTACAGTATAAGGTATTTGGACGATTTAAGGTCTGCGGGTCAATTTTATGGTTTTTTTTGTAAACTCTAGGATTTTAGACTGAGTTTAGGGTTTTCGTCTTATTATATGGTCTTAGGCCGGCTTTAGGGCTTTCTAATCAACTTTCGGGCATTTGGCAGATTACAGCATTTTCGGCTGATTTCGGGGTTTTCGGCCGATTTCAGATTTTTTCCGCTGACTTTAGTATATGTAATTTGGACGATAACCATCCGTGCACTTGCGGATTTGGCTATCATATAGTATAGGGTATCTGGACGATTTAAGGGCTCTGGGTCAATTTTATGGTTATTTTGTAGACTCCAGGCTTTTAGACTGGATTTAGGGTTTTCGGCTTATTATGGGGTTTTAGGCCAGCTTTAAAGCTTTCGGATTAACTTTTGGGGTTTTTGCCGATTTCAGGGTTTTTAGCCGATTTAAGGATTTTCGGCTGATTTCAGAGTTTTTCCGCTCACTATAGTATATGGTATTTGGACGACTTAAGGGCTCTGGGTCAATTTTATAGTTTTTCTGTAGACTCTATAGGCTTTTAGACTGATTTTAGGGTTTTCAGCTTATTATAGGGTTTTGGGCCAGCTTTATGGCTTTCTAATCAATTTTTGGGCTTCTGGCCGATTTCAGGGTTTGTCCGATGTTTATAGTATAGGGTATTTGGTCAATTTAAGGGATATGGGTCAATTTTATTGTTTTTCTGTAGACTCTAATGGCTTTTAGATTGATTTTAGTGTTTTCGGCTTATTATAGGGATTTTAGGCCAGCTTTAGGGCCTTTTGATCAACTTTAGGGCTTTTGGCCGATTTCAGGGTTTTCGGTCGATTTTAGGGTTTTTCCGCTGACAATAATAAAGGGCATTTGAACGATTTAAGGCCTCTGGTCAAATTTATAGTTTTTCCGTGGACTCTAGGCTTTAAGACTGATTCTAGGGTTTTCGGCTATTTATAGGGTTTATGGACAGCTTTCTGGTTTTTCTAATCAACTTTTAGCCAATTTCATGGTTTTCGGCAGATTTCAGGGTTTTTCCGCTGACTACAGTATAGGGTATTTGGACAATTTAAGGGCTCCGGGTCAATTTTATGATTTTTCTGTAAACTCTAGGCTTTTAGACTGAATTTAGGGTTTTCGTCTTATTATAGGGTTTTAGGCCGGCTTTAGGGCTTTCTGATCAACTTTAGGGCATTTGGCATATTACAGCATTTTCGGCTGATTTCAGGGTTTTCGGCCGATTTCAGATTTTTTCCGCTGACTATAGTATATGTAATTTGGACGATTTAAGGGCTCTGTGTCAATTTTTTGGTTTTTCTGTAGACTCTACGCTTTTAGACTTATTTTAGGGTTTTTGGCTTAATATAGGGTTTTAGGCAAGCTTTAGGGCTTTCTGATCAACTTTAGGGTTCTCGGCCGATTTCAGGGTTTTTCCGATGTAAGGGCTCTGGGTCAGTTTTATTGTTTTTCTGTAGACTCTAGGATTTCAGACTGATTTTAGGGATTTTGGCTTATTATAGGGATTTAAGCTGGTTTTATGGCTTTCGGATCAACATTAGGGCTTTTGGCTGATTTCAGTGTTTTTGGCCGATTTCGGGTTTTTTCGTTGACTATAGTGATGACTGGATTTTATATGATAATTTTAGGGTCTTTTTAGTCTTTTTATTTTATTATTTTTGAGTCTCATATAGGTTTTTTATTCTTTATATTTAGATTTTATATTTATTTTACATTTTGCATATAGATTAGCTTTTATTTGGTTGTTAAACTTTATTTTATATTTTTAGGAATTTTTATAGTTATTTTTATATTTTAGGAAAGCTGGTAGAAGTTATCATTTTTGTCCAGGGACCAAACTGTAAATTTCAGGAAAGAAAGGGCCAAAGTATGAAAGTTCAAGAGTTGGGGGCTAAAAGTGAAGTTTAAAGAAAATAAAGGGCCAGAATTGAAGTGCTAACAAAGAGAGGACCAAAAGTGTAAAGATTGAATATGAAGCATCATTTCTATTTTGCACATGTGAAAAAGGATGAGTGGAGAATTGATGGTAGTGGGAAATAGTTTTCAAAAGTTAATTGGTGGCCAATGAAGGCCATAATGGCCATCAACTCCTCCATCATTGAAATTTTTGCTATAAATAGGAGTGCAAATCCTTTGAAAAAGACACACCTATTCAGAATACAACAAGTATTCTTCTTTCCTCCTTAAGAGCATTGTTCCTAGGAATTGTGGGAAGCCAAACTTGAGCTCCTATCCAGGGTAATTCGATGCCTCTTTTAGCCATGCTTGGCTAATTCTTTTAAGTATCTTGGGTTGTTTTAGTTTATATTTCATGTCTTAGTTTTTCTTCTACATTTTTGAATAATATTTCCAATTCATGTTTTATTTCCTTGTTCTTCATTTCCTCTTAATGCGCATAAGAGTTCTTGCTTATTACTTATAACAATGGAAATTGGTAAGTGGTAAAGGAAATAGGATTTTAAAAAGGCTATATGTATATATCACTAAGGAATTAGGATAGACGTAGCTTTATGTTGGTCTGAACTTCATCTTCATCTTCTTCTTTAGTTAACTAAATTGCAAGGAATTGAATTTAGTAATTAGGATGAAAGTTGTACATTTGTAAGGAATTAACTTGTAGAAATACTAGGCTATAGCATCATGAACTTGGTCCTACAATTCATAAATTAAGTAAGAGTTTGCTAGCATATTTTATAAACTATGTAATCCAACCCAAGTGCTTAAATCTCATCATCTTTTCTCTTCTCTTTTATTTTATGCTATTTTATTTTCTAGTTCAAAAAACCAAACAACAACATATATCTATTTATTTTCTGCACAAGGCTCTAAATAATTTAATAGAAAGATACCTATCCCTTGGGTACGATATCTTTTATACTACGCGATAACCATTCGTGCACTTGCGGATTTGGCTATCAAGGTTTTGGCGCTGTTGCCGGGGATTGGTTCTGTCCAAGTTCTTTTTATTAATTTGTTTAGTGCTGTTTTTTTTATAAAAAAGAAAAAAAATAAAATATTATCTGTGATATGAACTGGTGCTGCTAATTTTGTTTGCTGAGTATTTTCAGGTATAGCAATGGCTGAAACATTCGAACAAAGGGAGGCTAGAATCCGGGCTGAACTTGAAAAGGAATATGAGAAGAAGAAGCAGGATGTCTTCACTCTAATTGACGAGTTTCACTCCAAATTAGATTGCAAGCGAAAAACCGGATTTTTGCCAAGTCCTGAGCAAGAATGTAAGGCCAGGGAGATTCTACAAGTAAAGATACAAGGCATTCTGAGGAGGCAGCCCGGGGATGAACAACAATCACCTGTTCATGAAAGTGAACCCGTGGTTCAAAGAGAGGAGGTAAAAGAAACCTCCATTGTAGAATTTGTCTTTAAAGACAAATTGGAAATGGAGGAAGATGAACCTCAAGGAACCTATGTTATAGGTTCAGAACAAAAAGGCAAAGAACAAGGAAGGAAAAGTTTACTTATTCCTTCCATTTTTAATTTGATTATTGTTGCCTTGTTGGCTGAAAATTCATTGGGCACCATGATGTATTTGTGCCAAAATTTGCATGATTTGCGGGGTCTAATGAATTTTGTAATAGACCCCGGTTAAAAAGTGATTAGTGAAAAGTCTACCAAAGACTATAACATCTTCTTGGGAGGCAACCCAAGTGTTTCTATTGCTTTTGTTTTGTTTTTTTTTGCTGAATAAATTGTTGCAGGCACCCCAACGCTCAAGCGTTGGAGGCTCAACACTCATGCGTTGAGCCCCTGCCAAAGCTGCCCGGGATTTCATAAATCCAACGCGCAAGCGTTGGAGGGGCCAACGCTCAAGCGTTAGGCCCCTGGAATCCAATTTTTTATTTTAATTCCAGCGCCCAAGTGTTGGCAAACCCAACGCTCAAGCGCTGGAGCTCGGGCAATTTTCTGTTTTTATTTTGTTTTCTGTTTTCTTTGTTTTTAAATAAATTTTTCTTTTGTCCACCATTTCTTGAAAAGTTTTTGATTCTTTGAGTTTTCCCTTGCTTCTATAATGGTTTTGATCTTTGGGAACTCAAGAATTCTTGTTTTAAGGTGGACACAATTTTCAACCCTTGT
Source organism: Acmispon strigosus (assembly GCA_030819835.1). Taxonomy (NCBI): domain Eukaryota; kingdom Viridiplantae; phylum Streptophyta; class Magnoliopsida; order Fabales; family Fabaceae; genus Acmispon; species Acmispon strigosus. The sequence continues at coordinate 16,657,206 of JAUAMA010000004.1, read as the reverse complement.
TCTTAAGTATACTATTTTGGGAACTAACAAGTCAAGCAAGCTTCTGCTTGTAAGACTTAGTTTGTTGAATTTTGCAGGATAGGCACCAGAGAGGAAGATCCCTCTTGAACTTGGAGTGTTCAAAGTTGAAGTTGCAATGAGGTTTCCTGGACAGTTTGTAAAAAAAAAAAAAAAAAATATTTTACCAGCTTTTAGTTTTTATTTTTAGATAGGTTAATTGTTTTTATCTTTTAATTTTTAGTTTTTCTTTTTCATAGCTTTTTATTTTTTCTTTTAGTGTTTTTAAACTGCATGGTTGAGTGTCTTTATCCAGTTTGAATGCTACTATTGCTCTGTGAATGTTTTATCTGATTGAACTGCTTTTGAAAATGATGCTATGTTTGATGCGGTTAGGATTGCATGCTGTTAGAAATGATTTGAACATCTTGATTGTTTGGTTGTTGGCAAAGTTTTTATGAGTTCTAAAAAGGGTACCACTTACCCTATGTTTTTCTGAGAGCTGAGGACTCTGAATGCATGATTGTAAGATTTTTCTGCCTTGTGTTGCATGTTGATTGGGATTTTGTATACTTTGTAAGTTGAGAAGAGATTATAGGCATTTTTGAAAACTCAGATTCTTGCTTGAAATTTGATATCCACTAGTAGCCCCCTTTTTTAGCCTTAAAAGAGTCATTCTTTGGATCCTACTTTGTGTGATATTTTAAGTTGTTAGTGTGAGTCATAAGCTGAAACTGCTAGAGCTATGTATGTTGGGTTTCTCTCTAATAAAAAAAAAAGAAGAAAAGTAAAATAAGGTATGTGCCTTATGAAAAAGGAAAGAAAAAATAATGAAGTGGTGGGGTGAGAAAGAGTATGAGGGGAGTAAAATTCAATTCATTCATCCTATACATTCCACTACTTCGTTCAAAAAAAAAGAGGGAATTTTTTTTGAGAGAACCTATGTGTTGAAGTTTGATAAAGCTCTTAGTCAAAAATCACTTAACAACAGATTCTGAGTCAAGCCAATAGAGTTGCCAAGTTCTTGAAATCCACACCTTGAATTGTTCAACCCTTTGGCCAAGTTACAACCTTCAAAAATCTCTTCAAAATTACTTAGTTACATGGTTTCAGTTTTGATTTGAATGATAGGCAGAATTATCACGCTTTCTTGTTTTTCATGGAGAATATCTTTTTGTGAGCTTAATTTGATGAACTCAACATGTTAAAAGTGCCAAGCCTAACTTTCTTGATTAATATCTGTGGAACATGCATGTCTTTCCAAATCCGCCGTGCTTTCTTGAATATTATCATCTTCTTTGGATAAAACTTTCTCTAAACTCAGGGACGAGTTTCTCTTTAAGTTTTGTCACTTGAGGACAAGCTGTCGTTGGGTATAGTGGTGTGATGACTGGATTTTATATGATAATTTTAGGGTCTTTTTAGTCTTTTTATGTTATTATTTTTGAGTCTCATATAGGTTTTTTATTCTTTTTATTTAGATTTTATATTTATTTTGCATTTTGCATATAGATTAGCTTTTATTTGGTTTTTAAACTTTATTTTATATTTTTAGGAATTTTTATAGTTATTTTTATATTTTAGGAAAGCTGGTAGAAGTTATCATTTTTGTCCAGGGACCAAACTGTAAATTTTAGGAAAGAAAAGGCCAAAGTATGAAAGTTCAAGAGTTGAGGGCTAAAAGTGAAGTTTAAGGAAAATAAAGGGCCAGAATCGAAGTGCTAACAAAGAGAGGACCAAAAGTGTAAAGATTGAATATGAAGCATCATTTCTATTTTGCAAATGTGAAAAAGGATGAGTGGAGAATTGATGGTAGTGGGAAGGAGTTTTCAAAAGTTAATTGGTGGCCAATGAAGGCCATAATGGCCATCAACTCCTCCACCATTGAAATTTTTGCTATAAATAGGAGTGCTTATCCTTTGTAAAAGACACACCTATTCAGAATACAACAAGTATTCTTCTTTCCTCTTTAAGAGCATTGTTCCTAGGAATTGTGGGAAGCCAAACTTGAGCTCCTATCCAGGGTAATTCGATGCCTCTTTTAGCCATGCTTGGCTAACTCTTTTAAGTATCTTGGGTTGTTTTAGTTTATATTTTATGTCTTAGTTTTTCTTCTACATTTTTGAATAATATTTCCAATTCATGTTTTATTTCCTTGTTCTTCATTTCCTCTTAATGCGCATAAGAGTTCTTGCTTATTACTTATAACAATGGAAATTGGTAAGTAGTAAAGGAAATAGGATTTTAAAAAGGCTATATGTATATATCACTAAGGAATTAGGATAGACGTAGCTTTATGTTGGTCTGAACTTCATCTTCATCTTCTTCTTTAGTTAACTAAATTGCAAGGAATTGAATTTAGTAATTAGGATGAAAGTTGTACATTTGTAAGGAATTAACTTGTAGAAATACTAGGCTATAGCATCATGAACTTGGTCCTACAATTCATAAATTAAGTAAGAGTTTGCTAGCATATTTTATAAACTATGTAATCCAACCCAAGTGCTTAAATCTCATCATCTTTTCTCTTCTCTTTTATTTTATGCTATTTTATTTTCTAGTTCAAAAAACCAAAAAACAACATATATCTTTTTATTTTCTGCACAAGGCTCTAAATAATTTAATAGAAAGACACGTATCCCTTGGGTACGATATCTTTTATACTACGCGATAACCATCTGTGGACTTGCGGATTTGGCTATCATATAGTATAGGGTATCTGGACGATTTAAGGGCTCTGGGTCAATTTTATGGTTATTCTGTAGACTCTAGGCTTTTAGACTGGATTTAGGGTTTTCGGCTTATTATGGTATTTTAGGCCAGCTTTAAAGCTTTTGGATTAACTTTTGGGGTTTTTTTTTCCGATTTCAGGGTTTTCGGCCGATTTCAGGGTTTTTGGCCGATTTCAGGGTTTTCGGCTGATTTCAGGGTTTTCGGCTGATTTCAGAGTTTTTCCGCTCACTATAGGCTTTTAGACTGATTTTAGGGTTTTCGGCTTATTATAGGGTTTTAGGCCAGCTTTATGGCTTTCTGATCAATTTTTGGGCTTCTGGCCAATTTTATTGTTTTTCTGTAGACTCTAATGGCTTTTAGATTGATTTTAGTGTTGTCGGCTTATTATAGGGATTTTAGGCCGGCTTTAGGGCTTTTGGCCGATTTTAGGGATTTCGGCCGATTTTAGGGTTTTTCCGCTGACAATAATAAAGGGCATTTGAATGATTTAAGGCCTCTAGTCAAATTTATAGTTTTTCCGTAGACTCAAGGCTTTAAGACTGATTCTAGGGTTTTCGGCTTATTATAGGGTTTGAGGGCGGCTTTATGGTTTTTCTGATCAACTTTAAGCAAATTTCAGGGTTTTCGGCAGATTTCAGGGTTTTTTCGCTGACTACAGTATCGGGTATTTGGACGATTTATGGGCTCCGGGTCAATCTTATGGTTTTTCTGTAAACTCTAGTCTTTTAGACTGATTTTAGGGTTTTCGTCTTATTATAGGGTTTTAGGCCGGCTTTGGGCTTTATGATCAACTTTAGGGCATTTGGCAGATTACAGCATTTTCGGCTGATTTTAGGGTTTTCGGCCGATTTCAGATTTTTCCCGCTGGCTGTAGTATATGTTATTTGGGTGATTTAAGGAATCTGCGTCAATTTTTTGGTTTTTCTGTTGACTCTACGCTTTTAGACATATTTTAGGGGTTTTGGCTTAATATAGGGTATTAAGCCAGCTTTAAGGTTTTCTGATCAACTTTAGGATTCTTGGCCGATTTCAGGGTTTTTTCGAAGTAAGGGCTCTGGGTCAATTTTATTGTTTTTCTGTAGACTGTAGGATTTTAGACTGATTTTAGGGATTTTGGCTTATTATAGGGATTTAGGCTGGTTTTATGGCTTTCGGATCAACATTAGGGCTTTTGGCTGATTTCAGTGTTTTCGACCGATTTCAGGGTTTTTTCGTTGACTATGTATAGGGTATCTGGACGATTTAAGGGCTCTGGGTCAATTTTATGGTTATTCTGTAGACTCTAGGCTTTTAGACTGGATTTAGGGTTTTCGGCTTATTATGGGGTCTTAGGCCAGGTTTAAAGCTTTAGGATTAACTTTTGGGGTTTTTGCCGATTTCAGGGTTTTTGGCCGATTTCAGGGTTTTAGGCTGATTTCAGAGTTTTCCCACTCACTAGAGTATATGGTATTTGGATGATTTAAGGGCTATGGGTCAATTTTATATTTTTTCTTTAGACTCTACAGGCTTTTAGACTGATTTTAGGGTTTTCGGCTTATTATAGGGTTTTAGGCCAGGTTTATGGCTTTCTGATCAATTTTTGGGCTTCTGGCCAATTTCAGGGTTTTTCCGATGTTTATAGTATAGGGTATTTGGTCAATTTAAGGGACCTGGGTCAATTTTATTGTTTTTCTGTAGACTCTAATGGCTTTTAGATTGATTTTAGTGTTTTCGGCTTATTATAGGGATTTTACGCCGGCTTTAGGGCTTTTTGATCAACTTTAGGGCTTTTGGCCGATTTCAGGGTTTTCGGCCGATTCTAGGGTTTTTCCGCTGACAATAATAAAGGGCATTTGAATGATTTAAGGCCTCTGGTCAAATTTATAGATTTTCCGTAGACTCTAGGCTTTAAGACTGATTCTAGGGTTTTCGACTTATTATAGGGTTTGAGGGCGGCTTTATGGTTTTTCTGATCAGCTTTTAATCAATTTCACGATTTTCGACAGATTTCAGGGTTTTTCCGCTAACTACAGTATAGGGTATTTGGACGATTTAAGGGCTCAGGGTCAATTTTATGGTTTTTCTGTAAACTCTAGGCTTTTAGACTGATTTTAGGGTTTTTCTGCTCACTATAGTATATGGTATTTGGACGATTTAAGGGCCCAGGGTCAATTTTAAAGTTTTTCAGTAGACTCTATAGGCTTTGAGACTGATTTTAGGGTTTTCGGCTTATTATAGGGTTTTAGGCCAGCTTGATGGCTTTCTGATCAATTTTTGGGCTTCTGGCCGATTTCAGGGATTTTCCGATGTTTATAGTATATGGTATTTCGTCAATTTAAGGGATCTGGGTCAATTTTATTGTTTTTCAGTAGACTCTAATGGCTCTTAGATTGATTTTAGTATTTTCGGCTTATTATAGGGATTTTAGGCCGGCTTTAAGGCTTTTTGATCAACTTTAGGGCTTTTGGCCGATTTCAGGGTTTTCAGCCGATTTTAGGTTTTTTCCGCTGACAATAGTAAAGGGCATTTGAATGATTTAAGGCCTCTGGTCAAATTTGTAGTTTTTCCGTAGACTCTATTTAGACTGATTCTAGGGTTTTCAGCTTAATATAGTGTTTGAGGACGGCTTTATGGTTTTTCTGATCAACCAATTTCAGGGTTTTCGGCAGATTTCAGGTTTTTCCGCTGACTACAATATAGGGTATTTGGATGATTTAAGGGCTCTAGGTCAATTTTATGGTTTTTATGTTAACTCTAGGCTTTTAGACTGATTTTAGGGTTTTCGTCTTATTATAGGGTTTTAGGCCGGCTTTAGGGCTTTTTGATCAACTTTAGGGCATTTGGCAGATTACAGCATTTTCGGCTGATTTCAAGGTTTTCGGCCGATTTCAGATTTTTTTCCGCTGACAGTATATGTTATTTGGACGATTTAAGGGCTCTGTGTCGATTTTTTGGTTTTTCTGTAGACTCTACGCTTTTAGACTTATTTTAGGGTTTTTGGCTTAATAGAGGGTTTTAGGCCAGCTTTAGGGCTTTCTGATCAACTTTAGGGTTCTCGACCGATTTCAGGGTTTTTCCGATGTAAGGGCTCTACGTCAGTTTTATTGTTTTTCTGTAGACTCTAGGATTTCAGACTGATTTTAGGGATTTTGGCTTGTTATAGGGATTTAGACTGGTTTTATGGCTTTCAGATCAACACTAGGGCTTTTGGCTGATTTCAGTGTTTTCGGCCGATTTCAGGGTTTTTTCGTTGACAGGGTATCTGGACGATTTAAGGGCTCTGGGTCAATTTTATGGTTAATCTGTAGACTCTAGGCTTTTAGACTGGATTTAAGGTTTTAGGCCAGCTTTAAAGCTTTCGGATTAACTTTTGGGGTTTTTGCCAATTTCAGGGTTTTTGGCTGATTTCAGGGTTTTTGGCCGATTTAAGGGTTTTCGGCTGATTTCAGAGTTTTTCCGCTCACTATAGTATATTGTGTTTGGACGATTTAAGGGCTGTGGGTCAATTTTATAGTTTTCCCGTAAAATCTAGGCTTTAAGACTGATTCTAGGGTTTTTGGCTTATTATAGGGTTTTGAGGGCGGCTTTATGGTTTTTCTGATGAACTTTTAGCCAATTTTAGGGTTTTCGGCAGATTTCAGGGTTTTTCCTCTGACTACAGTATAGGGTATTTGGATAATTTAAGGGCTCCGGGTCAATTTTATGGTTTTTCTGTAGACTTTTGGCTTTTAGACTGGATTTAGGGTTCTCGGCTTATTATGGGGTTTTAGGCCAGCTTTAAAGCTTTCGGATTAACTTTAAGGGTTTTTGCCGATTTCAGGGTTTTTAGCCGATTTCAGGGTTTTTGGCAAATTTAAGGGTTTTCAGTAGATTTCAGGGTTTTTCCGATCTTTATAGTATAGGGTATTTGGACGATTTAAGGGCTGTGGGTCAATTTTATAATTTTCCTGTTGACTCTAAAGGCTTTTAGATTGATTTTAGGGTTTTCGGCTTATTATAGGGATTTTAGGCCGGCTTTAGGGCTTTTTGATCAACTTTAGGGCTTTTGGCCGATTTCATGGTTTTCGGCCGATTTTACGGTTTTTCCGCTGACAATAATAAAGGGCATTTGAATGATTTAAGTCCTTTGGTCAAATTTATAGTTTTCCCGTAGACTCTAGGCTTTAAGACTGATTCTAGGGTTTTCGGCTTATTATAGGGTTTGAGGGCGGCTTTATGGTTTTTCTGATCAACCAATTTCAGGGTTTTCGGCAGATTTCAGGTTTTTCCGCTGACTACAGTATAGGGTATTTGGATGATTTAAGGGCTCTGGGTCAATTTTATGGTTTTTCTGTTAACTCTAGGCTTTTACACTGATTTTAGGGTTTTCGTCTTATTATAGGGTTTTAGGCTGGCTTTAGGGCTTTTTGATCAACTTTAGGGCATTTGGCAGATTACAGCATTTTCGGCTGATTTCAAGGTTTTCGGCCGATTTCAGATTTTTTTCCGCTGACAGTATATGTTATTTGGACGATTTAAGGGCTCTGTGTCGATTTTTTGGTTTTTCTGTAGACTCTACGCTTTTAGACTTATTTCAGGGTTTTTGGCTTAATATAGGGTTTTAGGCCAGCTTTAGGGCTTTCTGATCAACTTTAGGGTTCTCGACCGATTTCAGGGTTTTTCCGATGTAAGGGCTCTAGGTCAGTTTTATTGTTTTTCTGTAGACTCTAGGATTTCAGACTGATTTTAGGGATTTTGGCTTGTTATAGGGATTTAGACTGGTTTTATGGCTTTCAGATCAACACTAGGGCTTTTGGCTGATTTCAGTGTTTTCGGCCGATTTCAGGGTGTTTTCGTTGACTATAGTATAGGGTATCTGGACGATTTAAGGGCTCTGGGTCAATTTTATGGTTATTCTGTAGATTCTAGGCTTTTAAACTGGATTTAGGGTTTTCGGCTTATTATGGGGTTTTATGCCACCTTTAAAGCTTTCGGAATAACATTTGGGGTTTTTACCGATTTCATGGTTTTTGGCTTATTTCAGGGTTTTTTGCCGATTTAAAGGTTTTCGGCTGATTTCAGAGTTTTTCCGCTCACTATAGTATATTGTATTTGGACTATTTAAGGGCTCTGGGTCAATTTTATAGTTTTTCTGTAGACTCTATTTATGGCTTTCTGATCATTTTTTGGTCTTCTGGCTGATTTTAGGGTTTTTCCGATGTTTATAGTATAGGGTATTTGGTCAATTTAAGGGATCTGGGTCTATTTTATTGCTTTTCAGTAGATTCTAATGGCTTTTAGATTGATTTTAGTGTTTTCGGCTTATTATAGGGATTTTAGGCCGGCTTTAGGGCTTTTTTATCAGCTTTAGGGCTTTTGGCCGATTTCAGGGTTTTCGGCTTATTTTAGGGTTTTTCCGGTAACAATAATAAAGGGCATTTGAATGATTTAAGGCCCCTGGTCAAATTTATAGTTTTCCGTAGACTCTAGGCTTTAAGACTGATTTTAGGGTTTTCGGCTTATTATAGGGTTTGAGGGCGGCTATATGATTTTTCTGATCAACTTTTAGCCAATTTCAGCATTTTCGGCAGATTTCAGGGTTTTTCCGCTGACTACAGTAAAGGGTATTTAGACGATTTAAGGGCTCCGGGTCAATTTCATGGTTTTTGTGTAAACTCTAGGCTTTTAGACTGATTTTAGGGTTTTCGTCTTATTATAGGGTTTTAGGCCGGCTTTAGGGCTTTCTGATCACCTTTAGGACATTTGGTAGATTACAGCATTTTCGGCTGATTTCAGGGTTTTCGGCTGATTTCAGATTTTTTCCACTGACTATAGTATATGTTATTTGGACGATTTAAGGGCTCTGTGTCAATTTTTTGGTTTTTCTGTAGACTCTACGCTTTTAGACTTATTTTAGGGTTTTTGGCTTAATATAGGGTTTTAGGCCAGCTTTAGGGCTGTCTGATCAACTTTAGGGTTCTCGGCCGATTTCAGGGTTTTTCCGATGTCAGGGCTCTGGATCAGTTTTATTGTTTTTCTGTAGACTCTAGGATTTCAAATTGATTTTAGGGACTTTGGCTTATTATAGGGATTTAGATTGGTTTTATGGCTTTCGGATCAACATTAGGGCTTTTGGCTGATTTCAATGTTTTCGGCCGATTTCAGGGTTTTTTCATTGATTTTAGGGGTTTTAGCCGATTTTAGGGTTTTCGGCTGATTTCAGAGTTTTTCCGCTCACTATAGTATATGGTATTTGGATGATTTAAGGGCTCGGGGTCAATTTTATAGTTTTTTCTGTAGACTCTACAGGCCTTTAGATTGATTTTAGGGTTTTCGGCTTATTATAGGGTTTTAGGCCAGCTTTATGGCTTTCTGATCAATTTTTGGGCTTCTGGCCAATGTCAGGGTTTTTCCGATCTTTATAGTATAGTGTATTTGGTCAACTTAAGGGATGTGGGTCAATTTTATTGTTTTTCTGTAGACTCTAATGGCTTTTAGATTGATTTTAGTGTTTTCGGCTTATTATAGGGATTTTAGGCCGGCTTTAGGGCTTTTTGATCAACTTTAGGGCTTTTGGCCCATGTCAAGGTTTTCGGCCGATTTTAGGGTTTTTTCGCTGACAATAATAAAGGGCATTTGAATGATTTAAGGTATTTGGTAAAATTTATAGTTTTCTGTAGTCTCTAGGCTTTAAGACCGATTCTAGGGTTTTCGGCTTATTATAGGGATTGAGGGCGGCTTTATGGTTTTTCTGATCAACTTTTAGCCAATTTCAGTGTTTTCAGCAGATTTCAGGTTTTACCGCTGACTACAGTATAGGGTATTTGGACGATTTAAGGGCTCTGGGTCAATTTAATGGTTTTTCTGTAAACTCTAGGCTTTTAGACTGATTTTAGGGTTTTCGTCTTATTATATAGTGTAAATCAAGTCTCGTCCTTGGACTCTACTGAGGTTTTGATGAAGACAAACACATCACAAAAAGAAGAAAGACTTCAAGAAAGAAAGGAACAAAAACAAGAAGACTTCAAGAAAACTTCAAGAAGACTTGAGAAGACTTCAAGAAGACTTAAGAGAAGAAAGACTTCAAAAACCAGGCTCAGAACGTCAAGAACAAAACATGAAGGTTCTAGTTTTAAGTAAGTCTTGTCAACTTAGTGTGCTATGCTTTATTAAGGTTTAATTGCATTAGAAGGCTCACAAAAGATCAACTAATTGAGTACGATATGTTCTCACAAGTAAAACTTGGTAGGAACACTCAATTAGGGTTTAAACAGTCGAAAACTGAGTTCTGGACTGTCAGTAATCGATTACAGAAGTGTGTAATCGATTACAGGATGTGTGTAATCGATTACCACAAGGGTGTAATCGATTACCAAGTTTGAAATTCAAATTCAAACTTCAACGGCATGATGTAATCGATTACACCAACTGTGGTAATCGATTACCAGGTCGATAAGTATGATTTTTCATGAACCATTGTGTCTCTAACCGTTTGGGAAAGGTTGTGTTGGTTCATGGACGACCTCTAGTGCCTATATAAAGTCCCTAGACACTCAGAAACATAAATGACTTGGTCCATAACTTTCATATTCATTAAAGTCATCATTCTAAGTTTCGGTTCTCTCATTTTCATAAGAACACTCATGATGTTCAACATTTGAGAAACTTAGAATGGAAGAGCCTTCATTGTAATTGCCTGGAGCATACAAACTAAGATCAATCCTTCTTGTCAAAAGGATTGAATCATGCATAGAAAAGGCATCTTCTTCTTCTTCCATTTGAATCATGTTGATTCATTCACCGTAGTTATCGGTGGTTGTAAAAGGGTCCATCGTGGTATTCGATGGTTGGGAAAAAGGCTCTTTGAATCAGGTATGATTCATAGTCTGCCGTAGGTTTCGGCGTCATCAGAAAGTGGTTTGCTTTCTGAGGCATGATGGGTTCTCTTAGGGTCCTTGGCACAAGCATTCGTTAAGAAGACTTGATCAATCAGAAGTGGGTTGCTTCAGGAAGATTGATAAGATATCTTAGGGTTCTTGGTGCAAGCATTCGTTAAGAGTACTCGATCATGGAAAATCTTCACTGTGGAATTCAGTGGAGTGATTCTTCAGAAAGTAGTAATCTTTCTGAGGGATTCTAACTTTACTGTGGTTTTCAGTAAAGGGTTTGACTCAGACAGGGTAATCTGTTCTGAGGGTTGTAATCAGTTCACTGAGTGATTCAGTGAGCGGTGATTTTCAGAAAGCGGTTTGCTTTCTGGTATAGTGGAAAATCTCTGCGTGGTCAGAGGACTGGGCGTAGCCTTCTAGGTTTGAAGGTGAACCAGGATAAATTCCCTGTGTGTTCTTCTTCTCCTTCATCTTTTACTTTCAAGCAATTACAATATTCCGCTGCAACAACGCTCTTACGTTACAACTCTAATTGCGCTGAAAGTCGTTTGGTACTATTACGCGAAAATCGGGGCAACTCTGATTCACCCCCCTCCCTCTCAGGTTGCTATCTGTACTAACAATTGGTATCAGAGCGGAAGTTTAGGTAAGTTATTCCTAAGATCCGGGAAAAGATAGCATCCTCATCTAGAACAAGTACCAATGAAGGATTCAACATAAGCAGGCCATCATTCTACAAAGGAGAACTCTACGATTTCTGGAATATCAAGATGATGATCTTCATAAAGCCATTAGACGCGGGAATCTGGAAAGTCATTGAAGAAGATCTCCTTGGGCCTGTAATAGAAGTTGATGGAAGTTCACAATCAGAACCAGAAAACACATGGAGTGACAAAGAAGAGAAGAAAGTTCAACATGACTTAAAAGGTATGAACATCTTGACTTCAGTCCTTGGTATGAAGGAATTCCTTAGGGTATCTACTTGAAAATCTTCAAAAGGAATATGGGATACTTTAATGGTTACACACGAAGGGACTGATGAAGTCAAAGGATTCAAAGAAAAATATATTCTATCACAAGAATATAAGATGTTCAGAATACTGCCTGGAGAAAGCATATGCAAAAGCGGTTCACACGATTATTGAATCACTTGGTTGTTCTTGGTAAGGAATTCTCTTATTATGCCATAAACATGAAAATGTTAAGATCCCTTACAAGAACATGGCAACCAAAAGAACACTGCTCTCTCAAAGAAGAAAAGTATCTCCAACATGACTATGGCTACTCCTTTGGAAAACTTCAAGAACATGATTTGAAGTTAAACAGACTTGAGCAATATGAGAACAACAAAAGGAGATTTTTGGTCTATTGCTCTAAAAGTTAAAGAAAGCATCAATGATGAATATGATGCAAAGTCAGAAGATAATGAGAACATGGACTTAATAGTCAAGAATTTTTCGAAGATTCTCACAAAGGAAAGATATGAATTCTAGAAGTTTTCAAAAGGGAAATGAACTCTCCTTCTTGAATATAATAAATCTGGTCACAACAAATATGGTTGTCCAAACATTCAAAACAAGAAGCATGGACTAAGGAAGAAGTTTGAAAAGAAGAATTCAAACTCCAGAAGAGCATACGTCTCTTGGAATGACAATGACATAGGCTCAAGACTCAGAATTCTGACAAGGAAAATGTCCAGGTTAGTACCAGCACTTCTTTTTCAAATGATTTAAAATTTGCTATAGAAAAGCCTTGTTAAGATGTGTCGTAGTACTTCTAAATTTAGTGATAAACATTATTTCATCTTTTGAAGAAAAATGTCAAATGTTTCAAAAGGATTTAGATGAAGTTAATTCTCTTAGAAGTAAACACATATATGCTAGTTCTTCTAGAAATATGAACTATAGGAACTACCTAAAAACAATCCTAAAGATTCATTCTATAAGATTAGAAGAGAACTAGGTTTTCTAGATGAACATGATACAGTTAGATATTTGTTTAAGTATGTGTTTATTGCATTGCATGATTTTTGAACTTATATGCTTACATGCTTGATTCACAAATTAAAATATGATTGAATGTATCTAAGTTGCTTATATGCTTAAATGTTCTTCTAGTAATGTATTTCATGAGAATTTTTAGTTTAGAACATATTAACTGTCCTGGTAATCGATTAACATACATACTGTAATCGATTAACCCTGTCTGCAGTCCTCGTGCCTCATTAGTTGCCTAAGGTAATCGATTACCTCAACCTCTGTAATCGATAGAAATTATTCTCAAATTGTTCCAAGACAACCTAGGAGACATTATGATATGCTTAGATATAATATGAAGGTTATAGACTATATGCTCATAGTTATCACAATAGAATAGGACATACTTCTAGTAGAAATCATTATAGGAATATCAAGTGGGCAATGTATGTGAGTGGACAAGACAAACAATAACCTATAACCCAAAGCAACTTAAGTACTTAACATTCCTTTATGAGAAATTTTCTTTGTAAGTGTGTATGAAAATAGCAAAGGGTTTTATGATATCTTGTTAATGGCTACACATCACATATGATTGGAGACAAAACAAATTTTTCTCATACCTAGGAAAAAGGGGATGTGTCTCATATGAGAATAATGGAAAAGGGATAATTGCTTAGCATAAGAAAAATAGGTATACCTTCTAAATAGAGCCATATAGAGTACATAATGCTTTAGGAAATAAGTACTGGATTCAAGCCACAATAGTTGAACTAGTTTGAGAAAAACCTAGTATGTATATCGGTTCCCTAAGTGTTAAGTATATCATTTAAGCCAAGTAGATACTTAGGAACAAATTAGAAAAACAAGAAATCATAGATAGAAAATTAGGCTAGATTAGTAGCACAAGGTTATAAGCTTGAAAGAAGGATTATGAGAAAAAGGGGTTCCAAAACAAAGAAGACAAACTTGGATGACAATAGAGCAAGTTCATCATTCAACTCAAACATGAGGAAGCTTGTCATGCTTTAATGGCAATACATCATTCGGATAATGAGGTTAGTAATGCAATTTCATATTTTAAAAATTATAAAGTATCTCTGTTTGGTTGCATGATAGTTTCTTGAACATATATGAAGTTTATGCACATTAAAACAGGATCATCTCGTCTTTACTAAAAGAATACAAGATAAGATAGATCTAGAATAAGGTATTCAAAGTGCTTTTACACATCTAGGTTCATGCATAAGCCTTAAGTCAAGAATTGATAAATTAACCCAAGTGGTAAAACAAAGTCATTAAAGAAACCAGGGAATCCCAAATGAAAGATTCATATGGGATACTAACCCAAAAGAACCCAAAGGAAATTGGGTATCTAGAAAAATACCATTAAGTCTATTTAAGCAAATGTGCATGAAGACCTTGTGGTTAGGATTGTCATTTACAAAGGACGGTCTTCAAAGTCACCATAATAGAATATGGTATTAACAATAAAATTCTAAAAATGACCTTATATCCATCAAAAAGGTTATTAAATTGAATAGAAAAGCATTATTTGGCATTTGTATTTACATTGTAGTTCATTGTTAGAGATACTCTTCATGCTGTGCCTAGTATGTCTTAATTTTCAAGTTTTTAGTTATATTAATCGATTACATAGGATCTGTAATCGATTACAGGGATTATTCTGGCCCTGTTGCCTGTCCAGAAAGGAGGGTAATCGATTAACCATGCAATGTAATCGGTTACCTCCTCGAATTTGAATTATTATTCAAATTTTCTTACATGTAATCGATTACATAAGAGGTCGTAATCGATTACATTCCCGATGGTATAAATATTTCTGGGTTCCTCTGCTCTTAATCGTTTACAGCCCCCTCTGGTCCCTTCTCTCCTTCGTGCGACACCAGCAACCCCATTTTCCCCATATCTTTCACAATTCTTGTTCGTTTTCAAGAATTTTTTGTGGGTTTTGCTCCTAATATCCATCTTCTTCTAGTCATACTGCCAATTGTTGTTGAATTGGTCTGTATTAAAAATCCCCAATTTCGGTCCTGCTTAACCCTAGAACTCGAAATTTCTTAATTTCTGCCTCCATGGCCTCTTCCTCACGAAAACCTCTTCGTTCTAAGAACCCTTCCATGGATGCTTTGGACCTCTCAAGGCTGTTGGCAACTGAAGAACAGAAACAACGATTTCTTGCTCATTTTCTTGATCGACCAGTTCTTACACCAAAGTATGGTGCTCTGGATTCTTTCTTGACAGCAGGGATGACATTTCCAACATTGCTTACTAATCAGGGACTTGACTCGTTCATTGAGATTAAAGGTAAATTCTTTCCTGAACTTGTCAGAGTCTTTTATTGTAATCTGATTAAGCGTGGTGGAAAGATATGCACATCTGTCAAGGGTATTGACATATCTCTGACCATTGATGAGTTGGGAGAATGTCTGTCTATTCCTAGCACGGGAGCAAAATTAGGTTCTGAATTGCCTTGCCCATGGGAAGACTATGATAAGCGATCATTTTATTTATCTTTATGTCGCTTCACTGAGGAGCAAATTCAGTCTAAAAGGCAGAGAGTTGATGCAAACCGTTCTAGAGACACCCTTGCTGTTGGGTTTCTCACTGTTGAAGACAGAATGCTTCACTATTTGCTTAGTTATGTGATCTTACCTCAAAGTTCTAATCATGCTCAGATAAGCGATCTAGAGTTACAAATTCTATATGGCATGGTTAATCAAAAGCCTATTAATTGGGCTTATTTGGTAATGATACACATGATGCTGCATAAGGAACGAACTAGCCCTCTTCCGTTTGCTTCTGCAATTTCTATCATTTTGAAGAAGAAGGGAGTTCCTACTCATGGTGAATATTCTGTTAAAATGGATGGTAAGGCTCAACGCATTGATCTGAATATCCTGAACAAGATGGGATTCATTCAGGATGATGATGGATTCTTCAGGAACAAAACTGATCTACCATCTGAGGATCCTCCTGCTCCTACTCCTGCAGCATTCTTTCCTCCTTCTGAGAGTATTCCTTCGTCATCTGCTGGTACTGATGCCTCTACACAACTTATCCTTTCTCATCTGGCTGACATGCGGGCACACTTTGATCAGAGGTTTGATCACATGGAATCCATGTACAGCACTCTCCGTACGGATATGGATCGTCTTAGTCTTCGGGTTGATCGCATGGCTTCCTCTACCCATGACTCTTTTGATCTGTCTGATGATTCTGAAGATTTCTAGACTATTTCTATCTTTACTTAGACTATCTCTATTTTCATTCGGACTATTTATTTTGGGATTGTAATAGTTTAGTCTTATTTTCTGGATGTTTTGGTTATTGCTTGCACGTTTACTTATGTATGCTGAACTTAACTAGTTATGCTTTAAAATTACGTATGATGCATGAGCTTCTATATATTGTCTTGCTTACCCCTCTTCCCATGAATTAAATATCTATACTACTTGTTAGCATGTGTGGATTGTGCTTGGACTCATCTTCCTTTTTGATGAAGTCAAAAGGGGGAGAAAGGGTTATGTGCCTTGTAAAGATTGCTTACAAGAAAGGCTACAAGTGGAACAAAAAGGGGGAGAAAAGTTCTGATGAATATTATGCATGTCCCTCTTTATTTCTATTATCCTGGAATACTTTGTATGTCTTTTTCTTCTTTTTGATGATGTCAAAAGGGGGAGAAAAGTCTTGTGTATGCTTGATCATTTTCAGGATACTGTGCTTCATTTTCAAAACAAAGGGGGAGATATAATTGCAAAACCAAGGGGGAGATACAAGACAAGAAAGAAAGTCTAATGATCCATCAATGTTCAAGCATGATGTTTGTCATCATCAAAAATGGGGAGATTGTAAATCAAGTCTCGTCCTTGGACTCGACTGAGGTTTTGATGAAGACAAACACATCACAAAAAGAAGAAAGACTTCAAGAAAGAAAGGAACAAAAACAAGAAGACTTCAAGAAAACTTCAAGAAGACTTGAGAAGACTTCAAGAAGACTTAAAAGAAGAAAGACTTCAAAAACCAGGCTCAGAACGTCAAGAACAAAACATGAAGGTTCTAGTTTTAAGTAAGTCTTGTCAACTTAGTGTGCTATGCTTTATTAAGGTTTAATTGCATTAGAAGGCTCACAAAAGATCAACTAATTGAGTACGATATGTTCTCACAAGTAAAACTTGGTAGGAACACTCAATTAGGGTTTAAACAGTCGAAAACTGAGTTCTGGACTGTCAGTAATCGATTACAGAAGTGTGTAATCGATTACAGGATGTGTGTAATCGATTACCACAAGGGTGTAATCGATTACCAAGTTTGAAATTCAAATTCAAACTTCAACGGCATGATGTAATCGATTACACCAACTATGGTAATCGATTACCAGGTCGATAAGTATGATTTTTCATGAACCATTGTGTCTCTAACCGTTTGGGAAAGGTTGTGTTGGTTCATGGACGACCTCTAGTGCCTATATAAAGTCCCTAGACACTCAGAAACATAAATGACTTGGTCCATAACTTTCATATTCATTAAAGTCATCATTCTAAGTTTCGGTTCTCTCATTTTCATAAGAACACTCATGATGTTCAACATTTGAGAAACTTAGAATGGAAGAGCCTTCATTGTAATTGCCTGGAGCATACAAACTAAGATCAATCCTTCTTGTCAAAAGGATTGAATCATGCATAGAAAAGGCATCTTCTTCTTCTTCTTCCATTTGAATCATGTTGATTCATTCACCGTAGTTATCGGTGGTTGTAAAAGGGTCCATCGTGGTATTCGATGGTTGGGAAAAAGGCTCTTTGAATCAGGTATGATTCATAGTCTGCCGTAGGTTTCGGCGTCATCAGAAAGTGGTTTGCTTTCTGAGGCATGATGGGTTCTCTTAGGGTCCTTGGCACAAGCATTCGTTAAGAAGACTTGATCAATCAGAAGTGGGTTGCTTCAGGAAGATTGATAAGATATCTTAGGGTTCTTGGTGCAAGCATTCGTTAAGAGTACTCGATCATGGAAAATCTTCACTGTGGAATTCAGTGGAGTGATTCTTCAGAAAGTGGTAATCTTTCTGAGGGATTCTAACTTTACTGTGGTTTTCAGTAAAGGGTTTTACTCAGACAGGGTAATCTGTTCTGAGGGTTGTAATCAGTTCACTGAGTGATTCAGTGAGCGGTGATTTTCAGAAAGCGGTTTGCTTTCTGGTATAGTGGAAAATCTCTGCGTGGTCAGAGGACTGGACGTAGCCTTCTAGGTTTGAAGGTGAACCAGGATAAATTCCCTGTGTGTTCTTCTTCTCCTTCATCTTTTACTTTCAAGCAATTACAATATTCCGCTGCAACAACGCTCTTACGTTACAACTCTAATTGCGCTGAAAGTCGTTTGGTACTATTACGCGAAAATCGGGGCAACTCTGATTCACCCCCCCCCCTCTCAGGTTGCTATCTGTACTAACATATGGTTTTAGGCCGGCTTTAGGGCTTTTTTTATCAACTTTAGGGCATTTGGCAGATTACAGCATTTTCAGCTGATTTCAGGGTTTTCGGCCGATTTCAGATTTTTTCCACTGACTATAGTATATGTTATTTGGACGATTTAAGGGCTCTGTGTCGATTTTTTGGTTTTTCTGTAGACTCTACGCTTTTAGACTTATTTTAGGGTTTTTGGCTTAATATAGGGTTTTAGGCCAGCTTTAGGGCTTTCTGATCAACTTTAGGGTTCTCGACCGATTTCAGGGTTTTTCCGATGTAAGGGCTCTAGGTCAGTTATATTGTTTTTCTGTAGACTCTAGGATTTCTGACTGATTTTAGGGATTTTGGCTAATTATAGGGATTTAGACTGGTTTTATGGCTTTCAGATCAACATTAGGGCTTTTGGCTGATTTCAGTGTTTTCGGCCGATTTTAGGGTTTTTTCGTTGACTATAGTATAGGGTATCTGGACGATTTAAGGGCTCTGGGTCAATTTTATGGTTATTCTGTAGATTCTAGGCTTTTAGACTGAATTTAGGGTTTTCGGCTTATTATGGGGTTTTAGGCCAACTTTAAAGCTTTCGGACTAACTATTGGGGTTTTTGCCGATTTCATGGTTTTTGACCGTTTTCAGGGTTTTGGCCGATTTAAAGGTTTTCGGCTGATTTCAGAGTTTTTCCGCTCACTATAGTGTAGAGCTGGGTACGCGGGTTGGCCCGCCCCGCGTAGGCCCGCACCGCGTAGGCCTACCCTGCGTAGGCCCGCAATCAAAAGGGATTTAGACTGGTATTATGGCTTTCGGATCAACATTAGGGCTTTTGGATGATTACAGTGTTTTCGGCCGATTTCAGGGTTTTTTCGTTGATTATGGGGTATAGGGTATCTGGACGATTTAAGGGCTCTGGGTCAATTTTATGGTTTTTCTGTAGACTCTAGGCTTTTAGACTGGATTTAGGGTTTTCGACTTATTATGGGGTTTTAGGCCACCTTTAAAGCTTTCGGATTAACTTTTGGGGTTTTTTCCGATTTCAGGGTTTTTGGCCGATTTCAGGGTTTTTGGCCGATTTAAGGGTTTTCGGCTGATTTCAGAGTTTTTCCGCTCACTATAGTATATGGTATTGGGACAATTTAAGGGCTCTGGGTCAATTTTATAGTTTTTCTGCAGACTCTACAGGCTTTTAGACTGATTTTAGGGTTTTCAGCTTATTATAGGGTTTTAGGCCAACTTTATGGCTTTCTGATCAATTTTTGGGCTTCTGGCCGATTTCAGAGTTTTTTCGATGTTTATAGTATAGGGTATTTGGTCAATTTATGGGATCTGGGTCAATTTTATTGTTTTCTGTAGACTCTAATGGCTTTTAGATTGATTTTAGTGTTTTCTAGTTCAAAAAACCAAACAACAACATATATCTTTTTATTTTCTGCACAAGGCTCTAAGTAATTTAATAGAAAGATACCTATCCCTTGGGTACGATATCTTTTATACTACGCGATAACCATCCGTGCACTTGCGGATTTGGTTATCAAGTTTTTGGCGCTGTTGCCGGGGATAGGTTCTGTTCAAGTTCTTTTTATTAATTTCTTTAGTGCTGTTTTTTTTATAAAAAAGAAAAAACATAAAAAATATTATCTGTGATATGAATTGGTGCTGCTAATTTTGTTTGCTGAGTATTTTCAGGTATAGCAATGGCTGAAACATTCGAACAAAGGGAGGCAAAAATCCGGGCTGAACTTGAAAAGGAATATGAGAAGAAGAAGCAGGATGTCTTCACTCTAATTGACGAGTTTTACTCCAAATTAGATTGCAAGCGAAAAACCGGATTTTTGCCAAGTCCTGAGCAAGAATGTAAGGCCAGGGAGATTCTACAAGTAAAGATACAAGGCATTCTGAGGAGGCAGCCCGGGGATGAACAACAACCACCTGTTCATGAAAGTGAACCCGTGGTTCAAAGAGAGGAGGTGAAAGAAACCTCCATTGTAGAATTTGTCTTTAAAGACAAATTGGAAATGGAGGAAGAAGAACCTCAAGGAACCTATGTTATAGGTTCATAACAAAAAGGCAAAGAACAAGGAAGGAAAAGTTTACTTATTCCTTCCATTTTTAATTTGATTATTGTTGCCTTGTTGGCTGAAAATTCATTGGGCACCATGATGTATTTGTGCCAAAATTTGCATGATTTGCGGGGTCTAATGAATTTTGTAATAGACCCCGGTTAAAAAGTGATTAGTGAAAAGTCTACCAAAGACTATAACATTGGGCTTCTTGGGAGGCAACCCAAGTGTTTCTATTGCTTTTGTTTTGTTTTGTTTTGCTGAATAAATTGTTGCAGGCACCCCAACGCTCAAGCGTTGGAGGCTCAACACTAATGCGTTGAGCCCCTGCCAAAGCTGCCCAGGATTTCATAAATCCAACGCGCAAGCGTTGGAGGGGCCAACGCTCATGCGTTGGACCCCTGGAATCCAATTTTTTATTTTAATTCCAGCGCCCAAGCGTTGGCAAACCCAACGCTCAAGCGCTGGAGCTCGGGCAATTTTCTGTTTTTATTTTATTTTCTGTTTTCTTTGTTTTTAAATAAATTTTTCTTTTGTCCACCATTTCTTGAAAAGTTTTTGATTCTTTGAGTTTTCCCTTGCTTCTATAATGGTTTTGATCTTTGGGAACTCAAGAATTCTTGTTTTAAGGTGGACACAATTTTCAACCCTTGTTCTTAAGTATACTGTTTTGGGAACTAACAAGTCAAGCAAGCTTCTGCTTGTAAGACTTAGTTTGTTGAATTTTGCAGGATAGGCACCAGAGAGGAAGATCCCTCTTGAACTTGGAGTGTTCAAATTTGAAGTTGCAATGAGGTTTCCTGGACAGTTTGTAAAAAAAATAAATATATTTTACCAGCTTTTAGTTTTTATTTTTAGATAGGTTTATTGTTTTTATCTTTTAATTTTTAGTTTTTCTTTTTCATAGCTTTTTATTTTTAGTTTTAGTTTTTATTTTTTCTTTTAGTGTTTTTAAACTGCATGGTTGAGTGTCTTTATCCAGTCTGAATGCTACAATTGCTCTGTGAATGTTTTATCTGATTGAACTGCTTTTGAAAATGATGCTATGTTTGATGCGGTTAGGATTGCATGCTGTTAGAAATGATTTGAACATCTTGATTGTTTGGTTGTTGGCAAAGTTTTTATGAGTTCTAAAAAGGGTACCACTTACCCTATGTTTTTTTGAGAGCTGAGGACTCTGAATGCATGATTGTAAGATTTTTCTGCCTTGTGTTGCATGTTGATTGGGATTTTGTATACTTTGTAAGTTGAGAAGAGATTATAGGCATTTTTGAAAACTCAGATTCTTGCTTGAAATTTGATATCCACTAGTAGCCCCTTTTTGAGCCTTAAAAGAGTCATTCTTTGGATCCTACTTTGTGTGATATATTAAGTTGTTAGTGTGAGTCATAAGCTGAAACTGCTAGAGCTATGTATGTTGGGTTTCTCTCTAATAAAAAAAAAAGAAGAAAAATAAAATAAGGTATGTGCCTTATGAAAAAGGAAAGAAAAAATAATGAAGTGGTGGGGTGAGAAAGAGTATGAGGGGAGTAAAATTCAATTCATTCATCCCATACATTCCACTACTTCGTTCAAAAAAAAAGAGGGAAAAAATTTGAGAGAACCTATGTGTTGAAATTTGATAAAGCTCTTAGTCAAAAATCACTTAACAACAGATTCTGAGTCAAGCCAATAGAGTGCCAAGTTCTTGAAATCCACAGCTTGAATTGTTCAACCCTTTGGCCAAGTTACAACCTTCAAAAATCTCTTCAAAATTACTTAGTTACATGGTTTCAGTTTTGATTTGAATGATAGGCAGAATTATCACGCTTTCTTGTTTTTCATGGAGAATATCTTTTTGTGAGCTTAATTTGATGAACTCAACATGTTAAAAGTGCCAAGCCTAACTTTCTTGATTAATATATGTGGAACATGCATGTCTTTCCAAATCCGCCGTGCTTTCTTGAATATTATCATCTTCTTTGGATAAAACTTTCTCTAAACTCAGGGACGAGTTTCTCTTTAAGTTTTATCGCTTGAGGACAAGTTGTCGTTGGGTATAGTGGCGTGATGACTGGATTTTATATGATAATTTTAGGGTCTTTTTAGTCTTTTTATTTTATTATTTTTGAGTCTCATATAGGTTTTTTATTCTTTTTATTTAGATTTTATATTTATTTTTCATTTTGCATATAGATTAGCTTTTATTTGGTTTTTAAACTTTATTTTATATTTTTAGGAATTTTTATAGTTATTTTTATATTTTAGGAAAGCTGGTAGAAGTTATCATTTTTGTCCAGGGACCAAACTGTAAATTTTAGGAAAGAAAGGGCCAAAGTACGAAAGTTTAAGAGTTGGGGGCTAAAAGTGAAGTTTAAGGAAAATAAAGGGCCAGAATCGAAGTGCTAACAAAGAGAGGACCAAAAGTGTAAAGATTGAATATGAAGCATCATTTCTATTTTGCACATGTGAAAAAGGATGAGTGGAGAATTGATGGTAGTGGGAAGGAGTTTTCAAAAGTTAATTGGTGGCCAATGAAGGCCATAATGGCCATCAACTCCTCCACCATTGAAATTTTTGCTATAAATAGGAGTGCTCATCCTTTGTAAAAGACACACCTATTCAGAATACAACAAGTATTCTTCTTTCCTCCTTAAGAGCATTGTTCCTAGGAATTGTGGGAAGCCAAACTTGAGCTCCTATCCAAGGTAATTCGATGCCTCTTTTAGCCATGCTTGGCTAACTCTTTTAAGTATCTTGGGTTGTTTTAGTTTATATTTTATGTCTTAGTTTTTCTTCTACATTTTTGAATAATATTTCCAATTCATGTTTTATTTCCTTGTTCTTCATTTCCTCTTAATGCGCATAAGAGTTCTTGCTTATTACTTATAACAATGGAAATTGGTAAGTAGTAAGGGAAATAGGATTTAAGAAGGGCTATATGTATATATCACTAAGGAATTAGGATAGACGTAGCTTTATGTTGGCCTGAACTTCATCTTCATCTTCTTCTTTAGTTAACTAAATTGCAAGGAATTGAATTTAGTAATTAGGAAGAAAGTTCTACATTTGTAAGGAATTAACTTGTAGAAATACTAGGCTATAGCATCATGAACTTGGTTGTAGAATTCAGAAATTAAGTAAGAGTTTGCTAGCATATTTTGTAAACTATGTAATCCAACCCAAGTGCTTAAATCTCATCATCTTTTCTCTTCTCTTTTATTTTATGCTATTTTATTTTCTAGTTCTAAAAACCAAACAACAACATATATCTTTTTATTTTCTGCACAAGGCTCTAAATAATTTAATAGAAAGACACCTATCCCTTGGGTACGATATCTTTTATACTACGCGATAACCGTCCCTGCACTTGCGGATTTGGCTATCATATAGTATAGGGTATCTGGACGATTTAAGGGCTCTGGGTCAATTTTATGGTTATTCTGTAGACTCTAGGCTTTTAGACTGGATTTAAGGTTTTCGGCTTATTATGGGGTTTTAGGCCAGCTTTAAAGCTTTCGGATTAACTTTTGGGGTTTTTACCGATTTTAGGGTTTTTGGCCGATTTTAGGGTTTTCGGCTGATTTCAGAGTTTTTCCGCTCACTATAGGCTTTTAGACTGAGTTTAGGGTTTTTGGCTTATTTTAGGGTTTTAGGCCAGCTTAATGGCTTTCTGATCAATTTTTGGGCTTCTAGCCGATTTCAGGGTTTTTCCGATGTTTATAGTATAGGGTATTTGGTCAATTTAAGGGGTTTGGGTCAATTTTATTGTTTTTCTGTAGACTCTAATGGCTTTTAGATTGATTTTAGTGTTTTCGGCTTATTATAGGGATTTTAGGTCGGCTTTAGGGCTTTTGGCCGATTTCAGGGTTTTCGGACGATTTTTGGGTTTTTCCGCTGACAATAATAAAGGGCATTTGAATGATTTGAGGCCTCTGGTCAAATTTATAGTTTTTCCGTAGACTCAAGGCTTTAAGACTGATTCTAGGGTTTTCGGCTTATTATAGGGTTTGAGGGCGGCTTTATGGTTTTTCTGATCAACTTTTAGCCAATTTTAGGTTTTTCGGCAGATTTCAGGGTTTTTCCGCTCACTACAGTATAGGGTATTTGGACGATTTATGGGCTCCGGGTCAATTTTATGGTTTTTCTATAAACTCTAGGCTTTTAGACTGATTTTAGGGTTTTCGTCTTATAATAGGGTTTTAGACCGGGTTTAGGGCTTTCTAATCAACTTTAGGGCATTTGACAGATTACAGCATTTTCGGCTGATTTCAGGGTTTTCGGCCGATTTCAGATTTTTTCCGCTGGCTATAGTATAAGTTATTTGGACAATTTATGGGCTCTGTGTCAATTTTATGGTTTTTCTGTAGACTCTACGCTTTTAGACTTATTTTAGGGTTTTTGGCTTAATATAGGGTTTTAGTCCAGCTTTAAGGTTTTCTGATCAACTTTTGGGTTCTCGGCCGATTTCAGGGTTTTTCCGATGTAAGAGCTCTGGGTCAGTTTTATTGTTTATCTATAGACCCTAGGATTTCAGACTGATTTTAGGGATTTAGGCTGGTTTTATGGCTTTCGGATCAACATTAGGGCTTTTGGCTGATTTCAGTGTTTTCGACCGATTTCAGGGTTTTTTCGTTGACTATAGTATAGGGTATCTGGACGATTTAAGGGCTCTGGGTCAATTTTATGGTTATTTTGTATACTCTAGGCTTTTAGATTGGATTTAGGGTTTTCGGCTTATAACGGGGTTTTAGGCCAGCTTTAAAGCTTTCGGATTAACTTTTGGGCGGTTTTGCCGATTTCAGGGTTTTTGGCCGATTTCAGGGTTTTCGGCCAATTTAAGGGTTTTCGGCTGATTTCAGAGTTTTTCCGCTCACTATATTATATGGTATTTGGACGATTTAAGGGTTTGGGTCAATTTTATAGTTTTTCTATTGACTCTATAGGCTTTTAGACTGATTTTAGGGTTTTCGGCTTATTATAGGGTTTTTGGCTTATTATATGGTTTTTGGCCAGCTTTATGGCTTTCTAATCAATTTTTGGGCTTCTGGCCGATTTCAGGGTTCTTGATGTTTATAGTATAGGGTATTTGGTTAATTTAAGGGATCTTGGTCAATTTTATTGTTTTTCTGTAGACTCAAATGGCTTTTAGATGGATTTTAGTGTTTTTGGTTTATTATAGGGATTTTAGGCCGGCTTTAGGACTTTTTGATCAACTTTAAGGCTTTTGGCAGATTTCAGGGTTTTCAGCCGATTTTAGGGTTTTTCCGCTGACTATTTAAGGCCTCTGGCCAAATTTTGTAGTTTTTCCGTAGATTCTAGGCTTTAAGACTCATTCTAGGGTTTTCGACTTGTTATAGGGTTTGAGGGCGGCTTTATGGTTTTTCTAATCAACTTTTAGCCAATTTCAGGGTTTCGGCAGATTTCAGGGTTTTTCCTCTGACTACAGTATAGGGTATTTGGACGATTTATGGGATCCGGGTCAATTTTACGGTTTTTCTATAAACTCTAGGCTTTTAGACTGGTTTTAGGGTTTTCGTCTTATTATAGGGTTTTGGGCCGGCTTTAGGGCTTTCTGATCAACTTTAGGGCATTTGGCAGATTACAGCATTTCAGGCTGATTTCTGGGTTTTCGGCAGATTTCAGGGTTTTTTCGGTGACTGCAGTATAGGGTATTTGGACGATTTAAGGGGCTCAGAGTCAATTTTATGGTTTTTCTGTAAACTCTAGGCTTTCAGACTGATTTTAGGGATTTTGGCTTATTATTGAGATTTAGGCTGGTTTTAGGGCTTTCTGATCAACTTTAGGGCATTTGGCAGATTACAGCATTTTCGGTTGATTTAAGGGTTTTCGGCCGATTTCAGATTTTTTCCAATGACTATAGTATATATTATTTGGACGATTTAAGGGCTCTGTGTCAAATTTTTGGTTTTTCTGTAGACTCCACGCTTTTAGACTTATTTTAGGGTTTTTGGCTTAATATAGGGTTTTAGGCCAGCTTTAGGGCTTTCTAATCAACTTTAGGGTTCTCGGCCGATTTCAGGGTTTTTCCGATGTAAGGGCTCTGCGTCAGTTTTATTGTTTTTCTGTAGACTCTAGGATTTCAGACTTATTTTAGGGATTTTGGCTTATTATAGGGATTTAGGCAGGTTTTATGGCTTTCGGATCAACATTAGGGCTTTTGTCTTATTTCAGTGTTTTCGACCGATTTCAGCTTTAAAGTTTTGGACGATTTATGGGATCCGGGTCAATTTTACGGTTTTTCTATAAACTCTAGGCTTTTAGACTGGTTTTAGGGTTTTCGTCTTATTATAGGGATTTTAGGCCGGCTTTAGGGCTTTTTGATCAACTTTAGGACTTTTGGCCGATTTCAGGGTTTTCGGCCGATTTTAGGATTTTTCCGCTGACAATAATATAAGGCATTTGAATGATTTAAGGTCTCTGGTCAAATTTATAGTTTTTCCGTAGACTCTAGGCTTTAAGACTGATTCTAGGGTTTTCGGCTTATCATAGGGTTTAAGGGCGGCTTTATGGTTTTTCTGATCAACTCTTAGCCAATTTCTGGGTTTTCGGCAGATTTCAGAGTTTTCCGCTGACTACAGTATAGGATATTTAGACGATTTAAGGGGCTCCGGGTCAATTTTATGGTTTTTCTGTAAACTCAAGGCTTTTAGACTGATTTTAGGGTTTTCGTCTTATTATAGGGTTTTAGGCCGGCTTTAGGGCTTTCTGATCAACTTTAGGGCATTTGGCAGATTACAGCATTTTCGGCTGATTTCAGGGTTTACGGCCGATTTCAGATTTTTTCCATTGACTATAGTATATGTTATTTGGACGATTTAAGGGTTCTGTGTCAATTTTTTGGTTTTTCTGTAGACTCTACGCTTTTAGACTTATTTTAGGGTTTTAGGCCAGCTTTAGGGCTTTCTGATCAACTTTAGGGTTCTCGGCCGATTTCAGGGTTTTTCCGATGTAAGGGCTTTGGGTCAGTTTTATTGTTTTTCTGTAGACTCTAGGATTTCAGACTGATATTAGGGATTTTGGATTATTATAGTGATTTTGCCTGGTTTTATGGCTTTCAGATAACATTAGGGCTTTTGGCTGATTTCAGTTGTTTCGGCCGATTTCAGGGTTTTCTCGTGGACTAAAGTATAGGCTATCTGGACGATTTAAGGGCTCTGGGTCAATTTTATGGTTATTCTGTAGACTCTAGGCTTTTAGACAGGATTAAGGGTTTTCAGCTTATTATGGGGTTTTAGGTCCGCTTTAAAGCTTTCAGATTAACTTTTGGGGTTTTATCCGATCTCAGGGTTTTTGGCCGATTTAAGGGTTTTCGGCTGAATTCAGAGTTTTTCCGCTCACTATAGTATATGGTATTTGGACGATTTAAGGGCTCTAGGTCCATTTTATAGTTTTTTTGTAGATTCTATAGGCTTTTAGACTGATTTTAGGGTTTTCGCCTTATTATAGGGTTTTACGCCAGGTTTATTTCTTTCTGATCAATTTTTGGGCTTCTGGCCGATTTCAGGGTTTTGCCGATGTTTATAGTATAGGGTATTTGGTCAATTTAAGGGATCTGGGTCAATTTTATTGTTTTTCTGTAGACTCTAATGGCTTTTGGATTGAATTTAGTGTTATCGACTTATTATAGGGATTTTAGGCCGGCTTTAGGGCTTTTTGATCAACTTAAGGGCTTTTGGCCGATTTCAGGGTTTTCGGACGATTTTAGGGTTTTTCCGCTGACAATAATAAAGGGCATTTGAATGATTTAAGGCCTCTAGTCAAATTTATAGTTTTTCTGTAGAATCTAGGCTTTAAGGCTGATTCTAGGGTTTTCGGCTTATTATAGGGTTTGAGGGCGGCTTTATGGTTTTTATGATCAACTTTTAGCCAATTTCATGGTTATCAGTAGATTTCAGGGTTTTTGCGCTGACTACAGTATAGGGTATATGGACGATTTAAGGGGTTTCGAGTCAATTTTATGGTTTTTCTGTAAACTCTAGGCTTTTATACTGATTCTAGGGTTTTTGTCTTATTATAAGGTTTTAGGCCGGCTTTAGGGCCTTCTGATCAACTTTAGGGCATTTGGCAGATTACAGCATTTTCGGCGGATTTCAGGGTTTTCGGCCGATTTCAGATTTTTTCCGCTAACTATAGTATATGTTATTTGTACGATTTAAGGGCTCTGTGTCAATTTTTGGGTTTTTCTGTAGACTCTACGCTTTTAGACTTGTTTTAGGGTTTTTGGCTTAATATAGGGTTTAGGCCAGCTTTAGGGCTATCTGATCAACTTTAGGGTTCTCGGACGATTTCAGGGTTTTTCCGATGTAAGGGCTCTGGGTCAGTTTTATTATTTTTCTGTAGACTCTAGGATTTCAGACTGATATTAGGGATTTTGGCTTATTATAGTGATTTTGCCCGGTTTTATGGCTTTCGGATAACATTAGGGCTTTTGGCTGATTTTAGTGTTTTCGGCCGATTTCAGGGTTTTCTCGTGGACGATTTAAGGGCTCTGGGTCAATTTTATGGTTATTCTGTAGACTCTAGGCTTTTAGACATAATTAAGGGTTTTCAGCTTATTATGGGGTTTTAGGTCAGCTTTAAAGCTTCCAGATTATCTTTTGGGTTTTTGCCGATTTCAGGGTTTTTGGCCGATTTAAGGGTTTTCGGCTGATTTCAGAGTTTTTCCGCTCACTATAGTATATGGTATTTGAACTATTTAAGGGCTCTGGGTCCATTTTATATTTTTTCTGTAGACTCTATAGGCTTTTAAACTGATTTTAGGGTTTTCGGCTTATTATAGGGTTTTACGCCAGCTTTATGTCTTTCTGATCAATATTTGGGCTTCTGGCCGATTTCAGGGTTTTTCCGATGTTTATAGTATAGGGTATTTGGTCAATTTAAGGGATCTGGGTCAATTTTATTGTTTTTCTGTAGACTCTAATTGCTTTTGGATTGATTTTAGTGCTATCTTCTTATTATAGGGATTTTAGGCCGGCTTAAGGGCTTTTTGATCAACTTAAGGGCTTTTGGCCAATTTCAGGGTTTTCGGCCGATTGTAGGGTTTTTTAGCTGACAATAATAAAGGGCATTTGAATGATTTAAGGCCTCTAGTCAAATTTATAGTTTTTCCGTAGACTCTAGGCGTTAAGACTGATTCTAGGGTTTTCGGTAGATTTCAGGGTTTTTCCGCTGATTACAGTATAGAGTATTTGGACGATTTAAGGGGTTTCGGGTCAATTTTATGGTTTTTCTGTAAACTCTATGCTTTTATACTGATTCTAGGGTTTTTGACTTATGATAGGGTTTTAGGCCGGCTTTAGGGCCTTCTAATCAACTTTAGGGCATTTAGCATATTACAGCATTTTCGGCGGATTTCAGGGTTTTCGGCCGATTTGAGATTTTTTCCGCTGACTATAGTATATGTTAGTTGGACGATTTAAGGGCTCTGTGTCAATTTTTTAGTTTTTCTGTAGACTCTACGCTTCTAGACTTATTATAGGGTTTTAGGCCAGCTTTTGGGCTTTCTGATCTACTTTAGGGTTCTCGGCCGATTTCAGGGTTTTTCCGATGTAAGGGCTCTGGGTCAGTTTTATTGTTTTTCTGTAGACTCTAGGATTATTGACTGATTTTAGGGATTTTGGCTTATTATAGGGATTTAGGCTGGTTTTATGGCTTTCGGATCAACATTAGGGCTTTTAGCTGATTTCAGTGTTATCGGCCGACTTCAGGGTTTTTTCGTTGACTATAGTATAGGGTATCTGGACGATTTAAGGGCTCTGGGTCAATTTTAGGGTTATTCTGTAGACTCTATAGGCTTTTAGACTGAATTTAGGGTTTTCGGCTTATTATAGGGTTTTAGGCCAGCTTTATGGCTTTCTGATCAATTTTTGGGCTTCTGGCCGATTTCAGGGTTTTTCCGATGTTTATAGTATAGGGTATTGGGTCAATTTAAGTGATCTGGGTCAATTTTATTGTTTTTCTGTAGACTCTAATGGCTTTTAGATTGATTTTAGAGTTTTCAGCTTATTATAGAGATTTTAGGCCGGCTTTAGGGCTTTTTGATCAACTTTAAGGCTTTTGGCCGATTTTGGGGTTTTTCCGCTGACAATAATAAAGGGCATTTGAATGATTTAAGGCATCTAGTCAAATTTATAGTTTTTCCGTAGACTCTAGGCTTTAAGACTGATTCTAGGGTTTTCGGCTTATTATAGGGTTTGAGGCCGGCTTTATGGTTTTGCGGATCAACTTTTAGCCAATTTCAGGGATTTCGGCAGATTTCAGGGTTTTTCCGCTGACTACAGTATAAGGTATTTGGACGATTTAAGGACTCCGGGTCAATTTTATGGTTTTTCTGTAAACTCTAGGCTTTTAGACTGATTTTAGGGTTTTCGTCTTATTATAGGGTTTTAGGCCGGCTTTAGGGCTTTCTGATCAACTTTAGGGCATTTGGCAGATTGTAGCATATTCGGCCGATTTCTAATTTTTTCCGCTGACTATATAGTATATGTTATTTGGACGATTTAAGGGCCCTGTGTCAATTTTTTGGTTTTTCTGTAGACGCTACGCTTTTAGACTTATTTTAGGGTTTTTGGTTAATATAGGGTTTTAGGCCAGCTTTAGGGCTTTCTGATCAACTTTAGGGTTCTCGACCGATTTCAGGGTTTTTCCGATGTAAGGGCTCTGGGTCAGTTTTATTGTTTTTCTGTAGACTCTAGGATTTTAGACTGATTTTAGGGATTTTTGCTTATTATAGGGATTTAGGCTGGTTTTTGGCCGATTTCAGTGTTTTTGGCTGATTTAAGTGTTTTCGGCTGATTCCAGAGTTTTTCCGCTCACAATAGTATATGGTATTTGGACGATTTAAGGGCTGTGGGTCAATTTTATAGTTTTTCTGTAGACTCTATAGGCTTTTAGACTGATTTTAGGGTTTTCGGCTTATTATAGGGTTTTAGGACAGCTTTATGGCTTTCTGATCAATTTTTGGGCTTCTGGCCAATTTCAAGGTTTTTCCGATGGTTATAGTATAGGGTATTTTGTCAATTTAAGGGATCTGGGTCAATTTTATTGTTTTTCTGTAGACTCCAATGGCTATTAGATTGATTTTAGTGTTTTTCGGCTTATTATAGGGATTTTAGGTCGGCTTTAGGGCTTTGAGATCAACTTTAGGGCTTTTGGCCGATTTTAGGGTTTTTCTGCTGACAACAATAAAGGGCATTTCAATGATTTAAGGCCTCTGGTCAAATTTATAGTTTTTCCGTAGACTCTAGGCTTTAAGACTGATACTAGGGTTTTCGGCTTATTATAGGGTTTGAGGGCGGCTTTATGGTTTATCTGATCAACTTTTAGCCAATTTCAGGGTTTTCGACAGATTTCAGGGTTTTTCCGCTGACTACAGTATAGGGTATTTGGACGATTTAAGGGCTCCGGGTCAATTTTTTTTTTCTGTAAACTCTAGGCTTTTAGACTGATTTTAGGGTTTTTCGCTTATTATAAGGGTTTTAGGCTGGCTTTAGGGCTTTATGATCAACTTTAGGGCATTTGGCAGATTACAGCATTTTCGGCTGATTTCAGGGTTTTCGGCCGATTTCTGGACGATTTAAGGGCTCTTGGTCAATTTTATGGTTATTCTATAGACTCTAGGCTTTTAGACTGGATTTAGGGTTTTCGGCTTTTTATGGGGTTCTAGGCCAGCTTTAAAGCTTTCGGATTAACTTCTGGGGTTGTGGCCGATTTCAGGGTTTTTGGCCGATTTCAGGGTTTTTGGCCGATTTAAGGGTTTTTGGCTGATTTTAGAGTTTTTCCGCTCACTATAGTACGTATTTGGCCGATTTAAGACTGATTTTAGGGATTTTGGCTTATTATGGGGTGTGATGACCGGATTTTATATGATGTTTTTAGGGTCTTTTTATTTTTTTATTTTTGAGTCTCATATATGTTAGTACAGATAGCAACCTGAGAGGGGGGGGGTGAATCAGAGTTGCCCCTATTTTCGCGTAGTAGTACCAAACGACTTTTAGCGCAATTAGAGTTGTAACGTAAGAACGTTGTTGCAGCGGAATATTGTAATTGCTTGAAAGTAAAAGATGAAGGATGAAGGAAATGACACAGAGAGTTTTATCCTGGTTCACCTTCAATCCACCGAAGGCTACGTCCAGTCCCTCAAAGAAACCCCTTGAGGATTTTTCCACTATTGATAAAAATCACTTACAAGTTCCTAACCCAAGGACCCCAAGAATTTCTACCAATATCCTGTGAAAGCAAACCACTTTCAACAGCCCCTGAAAGCAAACCGCTTTCAGTTCCTGAAGGCAAACCACCCTCAGACCTTGAAGGCTAAACCACCTTCAATCAACAACCCTTCACCGAATACCACGGTGAAGTTAGAATCCCTCAGAAAGATTACCACTTTCTGAAGAACCACTCCACTGAATTCCACAGTGAAGATTTCCCATGATCGAGTACTCTTAGCGAATGCTTGCACCAAGGACCCTAAGATATCTTATCAATCTTCCTGAAGCAACCCACTTCTGATTGATCAAGTCTTCTTAGCAATACTTGTGCCAAGGACCCTAAGAGAACCTATCATGCCTCAGAAAGCAAACCACTTTCTGATGACACCGTATTACCACGGTGGACTTTGAATCAAACTTGATTCAAAGGGCCTTTTTACATCCACCAAAAACTATGGTGAATGAATCAACATGATTCAAAAGATGAAGAAGAAGATGCCTTTCCTATGGCTAAATTCAATCCCTTAGACAAGATGGATTGATCTTAGTTTGTATGCTCCAGGCCATTACAATGAAGGCTCTTCCATTCTGAGTTTCTCAAATGTTGAACATCATGAGTGTTCTTATGAAAATGAGAGAACCGAAACTCAGAATGATGACTTTAATGAATATGAAAGTTATGGACCAAGTCATTTTTGTTTCTGAGTGTCTAGGGACTTTATATAGGCACTAGAGGTCGTCCATGAACCAACACAACCTTTCCCAACCGGTTTGAGACACAATGGTTCATGAAATAACACATCTGTCGACCTGGTAATCGATTACAGCATTCTGGTAATCGATTACGCTATAACCGCTATGTTCTAACGGCCATTTCCTGACAGGTAATCGATTACTCTATGCCTGGTAATCGATTACTGAAAACTGGTAATCGATTACTGAAAACTGGTAATCGATTACGCTATGCCTGACTGACAGGTAATAGATTACTGACTGCCAGGTAATCTATTACTGCAAGTCTGAAACTCAGTTTTAACCATCTTAAACCCTAATTGAGTGTTCCTACCAAGTTTAACTTGTGAGAACATATCGTACTCAATTAGTTGATCTTTCATGAGCCTTCAAGTGCAATTAAACCTTAATAAAGCATAGCACACTAAGTTGACAAGACTTACTTAAAACTAGAACCTTCATGTTTGATCTTGACGTTCTGAGCCGGTTCTTGAAGTCTTTCTTCTCTGAAGTCTTCTTTGAAGTCTTCCTAAAGTCTTCCTTCCTTTTCTGAAGTCTTCGTGAAGTCTTTCTTCTTTTTGTTCCTTTCTTTCTTGAAGTCTTCCTTTTCTTTTCTGAAGTCTTTCTTCTTTTTGTGATGTGATTGTCTTCATCAAAACCTCAGTCGAGTCCAAGGACGAGACCTGATTTACAATATAGGGTTTTTATTATTTTTATGTAGATTTAATATTTATTTTGCATTTTTCATATAGATTATCTTTTATTTGGTTTTTAAACTTTATTTTATATTTTTAGGAATTTTTATAGTTATTTTTATATTTTTAGGAAAGCTGGTATAGTTATCATTTTTGTCCAGGGACCAAATTGTAAAGTTTCAGGAAAGGAAGGATTAAAGTGTAAAAGTTCAAGAGTGGAGGATGAAAAGTGAAGTTTCAAGGACTTGAAGGATTGAAATTGAAGTGCTAGCAAAGAGAGGAATTAAAGTGGAAATCAAGAATATGAAGCAACACTCTTTGATTAAGCACATGGAAAATAAGGATTAAAGGATGAGTGGAGAATTGATGGTAGTGGGAAGGAGTTTTCAAAAGTTAATTGGCCAATGAAGGCCATAATGGCCATCAACTCCTCCACCATTGAAAGGCAAATTTTTGCTATAAATAGGAGTGCTCATCCTTTGTAAAAATCACACCATTTCAGAATGCAACAAGTATTCTTCTTTCCTCCTTAAGATCATTGTTCCTAGGAATTGTGGGAAGCCAAACTTGAGCTCCTATCCAGGGTAATTCAATGATTCTTTTAGCCATGCTTGGCTAACTTCTTCTTTAAGTTTTTGGGTTGTTTTAGTTTATAATTCATGTTCTAGTCTTTTTCTACATTTCTGAATAATATTTCCTTTCATGTTTTATTTCTTTGTTCTTCATTCATCTTTATGCGCAAAAGATATCTTGCTTTCTACTTATGTCATAAGGCCATTTGGTAAGTAGTAAGGGAAATAGGGAATAAAAAAGGTTATAAGTATACATTTCTTAAGGCAATTAGGATGGACGTAACTTTGTGCTGGCCCGAATTCATTCTTCATCTTCTTTTCTGGTTAACTAGATACCAAGGCTATGGATTTAGTAAATAGGAAGAAAGTTCTACATTTCTTAAGGCAATTAGGATGTAGAAATTCTAGGCTATAGCACCTGGATTTGGATTTAAAATTCAGAAATTAAGTAGGAGATTGCAAGCATGTTTTATAGACTATGTAAACCAACCCAAGAGCTTAAATTCTTATCATCTTTATTTCTTATCATTTTATGCTATTGTTTGCATCTTGTTCTAAACCAACATCAAACACATCTTTTAGTTTTTCTGCACAAGTACTAAATATTATATTAATAAGAACACCTATCCCTTGGGTTCGATCTTTTTACTACGCGATAGTCAATCGTGCACTTGCGATTTGGGTATCAGGGATATAGGCTGGTTTTATGGCTTTCAGATCAACATTAGGGCTTTTGGCTGATTTCAGTGTTTTCGGCCGATTTCAAGTTTTTTTCGTTGACTGGGGTATCTGGACGATTTAAGGGCTCTGGGTCAATTTTATAGTTATTCTGTAGACTCTAGGCTTTTAGACTGGATTTAGGGTTTTCGGCTTATTATGGGGTTCTAGGACAGCTTTAAAGCTTTCGGATTAACTTTTGCGGTTGTGGCCGATTTCAGGGTTTTTGGCCGATTTCAGGGTTTTTGGCCGATTTAAGGGTTTTCGGCTGATTTCAGAGTTTTTCCGCTCACTATGGTATATGGTATTTGGACGATTTAAGGGCTCTGGGTCAATTTTATAGTTTTTCTGTAGACTCTATAGGCTTTTAGACTGATTTTAGGGTTTTCGGCTTATTATAGGGTTTTAGGCCAGCTTTATGGCTTTCTGATCAATTTTTGGGCTTCTAGCCGATTTCAGGGTTTTTCCGATATTTATAGTATAGGGTATTTGGTCAATTTTATTGTTTTTCTGTAGACTCTAATGGCTTTAAGATTGATTTTAGTGTTTTCGGCTTATTATAGGGATTTTAGGCCGGCTTTAGGGCTTGCTGATCAACTTTAGGGCTTTTGGCGGATTTTAGGGTTTTCGGCCGATTTTAGGTCTTTTCCGCTGACAATAATTAAGGGCATTTGAATGATTTAAGGCCTCTGGTCAAACTTATAGTTTTTCCGTAGACTCTAGGCTTTAAGACTGATCCTAGAGTTTTCGGCTTATTATAGGGTTTGAGGGCGGCTTTATGGTTTTTCTGATCAACTTTTAGCCAATTTCAGGGTTTTCGGCAGTTTTCAGGGTTTTTTCGCTGACTACAGTATAGGGTATTTGGACGATTTAAGGGCTCCGGGTCAATTTTATGGTTTTTCTGTAAACTCTAGGCTTTTAGACTGATTTTAGGGTTTTCGTCTTATTATAGTGTTTTAGGCCGACTTTAGGGCTTTCTGATCAACTTTAGGCCATTTGGCAGATTACAGCATTTTCGGCTGATTGCAGGGTTTTCGGCCGATTTCAGATTTTTTCCGCTGGCTATAGTATATGTTATTTGGACGATTTAAGGGCTCTGTGTCAATTTTTTGGTTTTTCTGTAGACTCTACGCTTTTAGACTTATTTTAGGGTTTTTGGCTTAATATAGTGTTTTAGGCCAGCTTTAGTGCTTTCTAATCAGCTTTAGGGTTCTCGGCTGATTTCTGGGTTTTTCCGATGTAAGGGCTCTAGGTCAGTTTTATTTATTTTCTGTAGACTCTTGGATTTTAGACTGATTTTAGGGATTTTCACTTATTATGGGGATATAGGCTGGTTTTATGGCTTTCGGATCAACATTAGGGCTTTTGGCTGATTTCAGTGTTTTCGGTCGATTTCAGGGTTTATTCGTTGACTATAGTATAGGGTATCTAGACGATTTAAGGGCTCTAGGTCAATTTTATGGTTATTCTATAGACTCTAGGCTTTTAGACTGGATTTAGGGTTTTCGGCTTATTATGGGGTTCTAGGCCAGCTTTAAAGCTTTCGGATTAACTTTTGGGGTTGTGGCCGATTTCATGGTTTTTGGCCGATTTCAGGGCTTTTGGCCGATTTAAGGGTTTTCGGCTGATTTCAGAGTTTTTCCGCTCACTATAGTATATGGTATTTGGACGATTTAAGACTGATTTTAGGGATTTTGGCTTATTATGGGGTGTGATGACCGGATTTTATATGATGTTTTTAGGGTCTTTTTAGTCTTTTTATTTTATTATTTTTGAGTCTCATATAGGATTTTTATTATTTTTATGTAGATTTAATATTTATTTTG
Organism: Acmispon strigosus; assembly: GCA_030819835.1. NCBI lineage: Eukaryota > Viridiplantae > Streptophyta > Magnoliopsida > Fabales > Fabaceae > Acmispon > Acmispon strigosus. The sequence goes on along the minus strand of JAUAMA010000004.1, from coordinate 16,620,365 downwards.
CATTTTGCATATAGATTATCTTTTATTTGGTTTTTAAACTTTATTTTATATTTTTAGGAAATTTTATAGTTATTTTTATATTTTTAGGAAATCTGGTATAGTTATCATTTTTGTCCAAGGACCAAATTTTAAAGTTTCAGGAAAGGAAGGATTAAAGTGTAAAAGTTCAAGAGTGGAGGATGAAAAGTGAAGTTTCAAGGACTTGAAGGATTGAAATTGAAGTGCTAGCAAAGAGAGGACTTAAAGTGGAAATCAAGAATATGAAGCAACACTCTTTGATTAAGCACATGGAAAATAAGGATTAAAGGATGAGTGGAGAATTGATGGTAGTGGGAAGGAGTTTTCAAAAGTTAATTGGCCAATGAAGGCCATAATGGCCATCAACTCCTCCACCATTGAAAGGCAAATTTTTGCTATAAATAGGAGTGCTCATCCTTTGTAAAAATCACACCATTTCAGAATGCAACAAGTATTCTTCTTTCCTCCTTAAGATCATTGTTCCTAGGAATTGTGGGAAGCCAAACTTGAGCTCCTATCCAGGGTAATTCAATGATTCTTTTAGCCATGCTTGGCTAACTTCTTCTTTAAGTTTTTGGGTTGTTTTAGTTTATAATTCATGTTCTAGTCTTTTTCTACATTTCTGAATAATATTTCCTTTCATGTTTTATTTCTTTGTTCTTCATTCATCTTTATGCGCAAAAGATATCTTGCTTTCTACTTATGTCATAAGGCCATTTGGTAAGTAGTAAGGGAAATAGGGAATAAAAAAGGTTATAAGTATACATTTCTTAAGGCAATTAGGATGGACGTAACTTTGTGCTGGCCCGAATTCATTCTTCATCTTCTTTTCTGGTTAACTAGATACCAAGGCTATGGATTTAGTAATTAGGAAGAAAGTTCTACATTTCTTAAGGCAATTAGGATGTAGAAATTCTAGGCTATAGCACCTGGATTTGGATTTAAAATTCAGAAATTAAGTAGGAGATTGCTAGCATGTTTTATAGACTATGTAAACCAACCCAAGAGCTTAAATTCTTATCATCTTTATTTCTTATCATTTTATGCTATTGTTTGCATCTTGTTCTAAACCAACATCAAACACATCTCTTAGTTTTTCTGCACAAGTACTAAATATTATATTAATAAGAACACCTATCCCTTGGGTTCGATCTTTTTACTACGCGATAGTCAATCGTGCACTTGCGATTTGGGTATCAGGGATATAGGCTGGTTTTATGGCTTTCAGATCAACATTAGGGCTTTTGGCTGATTTCAGTGTTTTCGGCCGATTTCAAGGTTTTTTCGTTGACTGGGGTATCTGGACGATTTAAGGGCTCTGGGTCAATTTTATAGTTATTCTGTAGACTCTAGGCTTTTAGACTGGATTTAGGGTTTTCGGCTTATTATGGGGTTCTAGGCCAGCTTTAGAGCTTTCGGATTAACTTTTGCGGTTGTGGCCGATTTCAGGGTTTTTGGCCGATTTCAGGGTTTTTGGCCGATTTAAGGGTTTTCGGCTGATTTCAGAGTTTTTCCGCTCACTATGGTATATGGTATTTGGACGATTTAAGGGCTCTGGGTCAATTTTATAGTTTTTCTGTAGACTCTATAGGCTTTTAGACTGATTTTAGGGTTTTCGGCTTATTATAGGGTTTTAGGCCAGCTTTATGGCTTTCTGATCAATTTTTGGGCTTCTGGCCGATTTCAGGGTTTTTCCGATATTTATAGTATACGGTATTTGGTCAATTTTATTGTTTTTCTGTAGACTCTAAGGGCTTTAAGATTGATTTTAGTGTTTTCGGCTTATTATAGGGATTTTAGGCCGGCTTTAGGGCTTGCTGATCAACTTTAGGGCTTTTGGCCGATTTTAGGGTTTTCGGCCGATTTTAGGTCTTTTCCGCTGACAATAATAAAGGGCATTTGAATGATTTAAGGCCTCTGGTCAAATTTATAGTTTTTCCGTAGACTCTAGGCTTTAAGACTGATCCTAGAGTTTTCGGCTTATTATAGGGTTTGAGGGCGGCTTTATGGTTTTTCTGATCAACTTTTAGCCAATTTCAGGGTTTTCGGCAGTTTTCAGGGTTTTTTCGCTGACTACAGTATAGGGTATTTGGACGATTTAAGGGCTCCGGGTCAATTTTATGGTTTTTCTGTAAACTCTAGGCTTTTAGACTGATTTTAGGGTTTTCGTCTTATTATAGGGTTTTAGGCCGACTTTAGGGCTTTCTGATCAACTTTAGGCCATTTGGCAGATTACAACATTTTCGGCTGATTGCAGGGTTTTCGGCCGATTTCAGATTTTTTCCGCTGGCTATAGTATATGTTATTTGGACGATTTAAGGGCTCTGTGTCAATTTTTTGGTTTTTCTGTAGACTCTACGCTTGTAGACTTATTTTAGGGTTTTTGGCTTAATATAGTGTTTTAGGCCAGCTTTAGGGCTTTCTGATCAGCTTTAGGGTTCTCGGCCGATTTCTGGGTTTTTCCGATGTAAGGGCTCTAGGTCAGTTTTATTTTTTTCTGTAGACTCTTGGATTTTAGACTGATTTTAGGGATTTTCACTTATTATGGGGATATAGGCTGGTTTTATGGCTTTCGGATCAACATTAGGGCTTTTGGCTGATTTCAGTGTTTTCGGCCGATTTCAGGGTTTATTCGTTGACTATAGTATAGGGTATCTAGACGATTTAAGGGCTCTAGGTCAATTTTATGGTTATTCTATAGACTCTAGGCTTTTAGACTGGATTTAGGGTTTTCGGCTTATTATGGGGTTCTAGGCTAGCTTTAAAGCTTTCGGATTAACTTTTGGGGTTGTGGCCGATTTCATGGTTTTTGGCCGATTTCAGGGCTTTTGGCCGATTTAAGGGTTTTCGGCTGATTTCAGAGTTTTTCCGCTCACTATAGTATATGGTATTTGGACGATTTAAGACTGATTTTAGGGATTTTGGCTTATTATGGGGTGTGATGACCGGATTTTATATGATGTTTTTAGGGTCTTTTTAGTCTTTTTATTTTATTATTTTTTAGTCTCATATAGGATTTTTATTATTTTTATGTAGATTTAATATTTATTTTGCATTTTGCATATAAATGTAAGGGCTCTGGGTCAGTTTTATTGTTTTTCCGTAGACTTTAGGATTTTAGACTGATTTTAGGGATTTTGGCTTATTATAGGGATTTAGGCTGGTTTTATGGCTTTCGGATCAACATTAGGGCTTTTGGCTGATTTCAGGGTTTTTGGCCGATTTCAGGGTTTTCGGCTGATTTTAGAGTTTTTCCGCTCACTATAGTATATGGTATTTGGACGACTTAAGGGCTCTGGGTCAATTTTATAGTTTTTCTGTAGACTCTATAGGCTTTAGAATGATTTTAGGGTTTTCGGCTTATTATAGGGTTTTAGGCCAGCTTTATGGCTTTCTAATCAATTTTTGGACTTCTGGCCGATTTCATGGTTTTTCCGATGTTTATAGTATAGGGTATTTGGTCAATCTAAGGGTTCTGGGTCAATTTTATTGTTTTTCTGTAGACTCTAATGGCTTATAGATTGATTTTAGTGTTTTCGGCTTATTATAGGGATTTTAGGCCGGCTTTAGGGCTTTTTGATCAACTTTAGGGCTTTTGGCCGATTTCAGGGTTTTTGGCCGATTGTAGGGTTTTTCCGCTTACAATAATAAAGGGCATTTGAATGATTTAAGGCCTCTGGTCAAATTTATAGTTTTTCAGTGTTTTCGTCCGATTTCGGGTTTTTTCGTTGACAATAGTGATGGCTGGATTTATATGATAATTTTAAGGTTTAGTCTGTTTATTTTATTATTTTTGAGTCTCATATAGGTTTTTTATTCTTTTTATTTACATTTTATATTTATTTTGCATTTTGCATATAGATTAGCTTTTATTTGGTTTTTAAACTTTATTTTATATTTTTAGGAATTTTTATAGTTATTTTTATATTTTAGGAAAGCTGGTAGATGTTATCATTTTTGTCCATGGACTAAACTGTAAATTTCAGGAAAGAAAGGGCCAAAGTATGAAAGTTCAAGAGTTGTGGGCTAAAAGTGAAGTTTAAGGAAAAAAAAAGGGCCAGAATTGAAGTGCTAACAAAGAGAGGACCAAAAGTGTAAAGATTGAATATGAAGCATCATTTCTATTTTGCACATGTGAAAAGGGATGAGTGGAGAATTGATGGTAGTGGGAAGGAGTTTTCAAAAGTTAATTGGTGGCCAATGAAGGCCATAATGGCCATCAACTCCTCCACCATTGAAATTTTTGCTATAAATAGGAGTGCTCATCCTTCGTAAAAGACACACCTATTCAGAATACAACAAGTATTCTTCTTTCCTCCTTAAGAGCATTGTTCCTAGGAATTGTGGGAAGCCAAACTTGAGCTCCTATCCAGGGTAATTCGATGCCTCTTTTAGCCATGCTTGGCTAATTCTTTTAAGTATCTTGGGTTGTTTTAGTTTATATTTTATGTCTTAGTTTTTCTTCTACATTTCTGAATAATATTTCCAATTCATGTTTTATTTCCGTGTTCTTCATTTCCTCTTAATGCGCATAAGAGTTCTTGCTTATTACTTATAACAATGGAAATTGGTAAGTAGTAAGGGAAATAGGATTTAAAAAAGGCTATATGTATATATCACTAAGGAATTAGGATAGACGTAGCTTTATGTTGGCCTAAACTTCATCTTCATCTTCTTCTTTAGTTAACTAAATTGCAAGGAATTGAATTTAGTAATTAGGAAGTAAGTTCTACATTTGTAAGGAATTAACTTGTAGAAATACTAGGCTATAGCATCATGAACTTGGTTCTAGAATTCAGAAATTAAGTAAGAGTTTGCTAGCATATTTTATAAACTATGTAATCCAACCCAAGTGCTTAAATCTCATCATCTTTTCTCTTTTCTTTTATTTAATGCTATTTTATTTACTAGTTCTAAAAACAAAACAACAACATATATCTTTTTATTTTCTGCACAAGGCTCTAAACAATTTAATAGAAAGACACCTATCCCTTGGGTACAATATCTTTTATACTATGCGATAACCATCTGTGCACTTGCGGATTTGGCTATCATATAGTATAGGGTATCTGGACAATTTAAGGGCTCTGGGTCAATTTTATGGTTATTCTGTAGACGCTAGGCTTTTAGACTGGATTTAGGGTTTTCGGCTTATTATGGGGTTTTAGGCCAGCTTTAAAGCTTTCGAATTAACTTTTGGGGTTTTTGCCGATTTCAGGGTTTTTGGCCGATTTCAGGGTTTTCGGCTGATTTCAGAGTTTTTCCGCTCACTATATAGTATATGGTAATTGGACGATTTAAGGGCTCTAGGCCAGTTTTATAGTTTTTCTGTAGACTCTATAGGCTTTTAGACTGATTTTAGGGTTTTCGGCTTATTATAGGGTTTTTAGGCCAGCTTTATGGCTTTCTGATCAATTTTTGGGCTTCAGGCCGATTTCAGGGTTTTTCCGATGTTTATAGAATAGGGTATTTGGTCAATTTAAGGGATCTGGATCAATTTAATTGTTTTACTGTAGACTCTAATGGCTTTTAGATTGATTTTAGTGTTTTCGGCTTATTATAGGGATTTTAGGCCAGCTTTAGGGCTTTTTGATCAACTTTAGGGCTTTTGGCCAATTCTAGGGTTTTCGGCTTATTATACGGTTTGAGGGCGGCTTTATGGTTTTTCTGATAAACTTTTAGCCAATTTCAGGGTTTTTCCGCTGACTACAGTATAGGGTATTTGGACGATTTAAGGGCTCCTGGTCAATTTTATGGTTTTTCTGTAAACTCTAGGCTTTTACACTGATTTTAGGGTTTTTGTCTTATTATAGGGTTTTAGGCCGGTTTTGGGGCTTTCTGATCAACTTTAAGGCATTTGGCAGATTACAGCATTTTCGGCTGATTTCAGGAATTTCGGCCTATTTCAGATTTTATCCGCTGGCTATGGTATAAGTTATTTGGACGATTTAAGGGCTCTGTGTCAATTTTTTGGTTTTTCTGAAAACTCTACACTTTTAGACATATTTTAGGGTTTTTGGCTCAATATAGGGTTTTTGGCCAGCTTTAGGGCTTTCTGATCATCTTTAGGGTTCTCTGCCGATTTTAGGGTTTTTCCGATGTAAGGGCTCTGGGTCAGTTTTATTGTTTTTCTGTAGACTGTAGGATCTTAGGGATTTTGGCTTATTATAGGGATTTAGGCTGGTTTTATGGCTTTCAGATCAACATTAGGGCTTTTGGCTGATTTCAGTGTTTTCGGCCGATTTCAAGGTTTTTTCGTTGACTATAGTATAGGGTATTTCGACGATTTAAGGGCTCTGGGTCAATTTTATGGTTATTCTGTAGACTCTAGGCTTTTAGACTGGATGTAGGGTTTTTGGCTTACTATGGGGTTTTAGGCCAGCTTTAAAGCTTTCGGATTAACTTTTGGGCTTTTTGCCGATTTCAGGGTTTTTGGCCGATTTCAGGGCTTTTGGTCGATTTATGGGTTTTCGGCTGATTTCAGAGTTTTTCCGCTCACTATAGTATATGGTATTTGGACGATTTAAGGGCTCTGGGTCAATTTTATATTTTCTCTTTAGACTCAACAGGATTTAAGACTGATGTTAGGGGAAAGACTTATTATAGGGTTTTAGGCCAGCTTTATGGCTTTCTGGTCAATTTTTGGGCTTCTGGCCGATTTCAGGGTTTTTCCGATGTTTATAGTATAGGGTATTTGGTCAATTTAAAGGATCTGGGTCAATTTATTGTTTTTCTGTAGACTCTAATGGCTTTCAGATTGATTTTAGTGTTTTCGGTTTATTATAGGGATTTTAGGCCGACTTTAGGGCTTTTTGATCCAGTTTAGGGCTTTCGGCCGATTTAAAGGTTTTCGGCAGATTTCAGGGTTTTTCCGCTGACTACAGTATAGTGTATTTGGACTATTTAAGGGCTCTGTGTCAATTTTTTTGTTTTTCTGTAGACTCTACGCTTTTAGATTTATTTTAGGGTTTTTGGCTTAATATAAAGTTTTAGGCCAAGTTTAGGGCTTTCTGATCAACTTTAGGGTTCTCGGCCGATTTCAGGGTTTTTCCGTTGTAAGGGCTCTGGGTCAGATTTATTGTTTTTCGGTAGACTCTTGGATTTCAGACTGATTTTAGGGATTTTGGCTTATTATAGGGATTTAGGCTGGTTTTATGGCTTTCGGATCAACATTAGGGCTTTTGGCTGATTTCAGTGTTTTCGGCCGATTTCAGGGGTTTTTCATTGACTATAGGGTATCTGGACGATTTAAGGGCTCTAGGTCAATTTTATGGTTATTCTGTAGACTATAGGCTTTTAGACTGGATTTAGGGTTTTTGGCTTATTATGGGGTTTTAGGCCAGCTTTAAAGCTTTCGGATTAACTTTTAGTGTTTTTGCCGATTTCAGGGTTTTTGGCCCATTTAAGGGTTTTCGGCTGATTTCAGAGTTTTTTCGCTCACTATAGTATATGGTATTTGGACGATTTATGGGCTCTGGGTCAATTTTATAGTTTTTCTGTAGACTCTATAGGCTTTTAGACTGATTTTTGGGTTTTCGGCTTATTATTGGGTTTTAGGCCAACTTTATGGCTTTCTGATCAATTTTTGGGCTTCTGGCCGATTTCAGGGTTTTGTCGATGTTTATAGTATAGGGTATTTGGTCAGTTTATGAGATCTGTGTCAATTTTATTGTTTTTCTGTAGACTCTAATGGCTTTTAGATTGATTTTAGTGTTTCCGGCTTATTATAGCGATTTTAGGTCGGTTTTATGTCTTTTTGATCAACTTTAGGGCTTTTGGCCGATTACAGGGTTTTCGACCGATTTTAGGGTTTTTCCGCTGACAATAATAAAGGACATTTGAATGATTTAAGGCCTCTGGTCAAATTTATAGTTTTTCCGTAGACTCTAGGCTTTAAGTCTGATTCTAGGGTTTTCGGCTTATTATAGGGTTTGAGGGCGGCTTTATGGTTTTTCTGATCCACTTTTAGCCAATTTCAGGATTTTCGGCAGATTTCAAGGTTTTTCTGCTGACTACAGTATAGGGTATTTGGACGATCTAAGGGGCTCCGGGTCAATTTTATGGTTTTTCTGTAAACTCTAGGCTTTTAGACTGATTTTAGGGTTTTCGTCTTATTATAGGGTTTTAGGCCGGCTTTAGGGCTTTCTAATCAAATTTAGGCCATTTGGCAGATTACAGCATTTTCGGCTGATTTAAGGGTTTTCGGCCGATTTCAGATTTTTTCCGCTGGCTATAATATATGTTATTTGGACGATTTAAGGGCGGCTCTGTGTCAATTTTTTGGTTTTTCTGTTGACTCTACTCTTATAGACTTATTTTAGGGTTTTTGGCTTAATATAGGGTATTAGGCCACCTTTAGGGCTTTCTGATCAACTTTAGGGTTCTCGGCCGATTTCAGGGTTTTTCCGATGTAAGGGCTCTGGGTCAGTTTTATTGTTTTTCTGTAGACTCTAGGATTTCAGACTAATTTTAAGGATTTTGGCTTATTATAGGGATATTGGCTGGTTTTATGGCTTTCGGATCAACATTAGGGCTTTTGGCTTATTTCAGTGCTTTCGGCCGATTTCAGGGTTTTTTCGTTGACTAGTATAGGGTATCTGGACGATTTAAGGGCTTTGGGTCAATTTTATGGTTATTCTGTAGACTTTAGGCTTTTAGACTGGATTTTGGGTTTCCGGCTTATTATGGGGTTTTAGGCCAGCTTTAAAGCTTTCGGATTAACTTTTGGGGTTTTTGGCCGATTTCAGGGTTTTTGGCCAATTTCAGAGTTTTTGGCCGATATAAGGGTTTTCGGCTGATTTCAGAGTTTTTCCGCTCACTATAGTATACGGTATTTGGACGATTTAAGGGCTCTGGGTCAATTTTATAGTTTTTCTGTAGACTCTATAGGCTTTTAGACTGATTTTAGGGTTTTCGGCATATTATAGGGTTTTAGGCCAGGTTTACGGCTTTCTGTTCAATTTTTGGGCTTCTAGCCGATTTCAGGGTTTTTCCGATGTTTATAGAATTGGGTATTTGGTTAATTTAAGGGATATGGGTCACTTTTATTGTTTTTCTGTAGACTCTAATGGCTTTTAGATTGATTTTAGTGTTTTCGGCTTAGTATAGGGATTTTAGGGCGGCTTTAGGGCTTTTTGATCAACTTTAGGGCTTTTGGCCGATTTCAGGGTTTTCGGCCGATTTTAGGGTTTTTCCGCTGACAATAATAAAGGGCATTTGAATGATTTAAGGCCCCTGGTGAAATTTATAGTTTTTCCGTAGACTCTAGGATTTAAGACTGATTCTAGGGTTTTCGGCTTATTATAGGGTTTGAGGGCGGCTTCATGGTTTTTCTGATCAACTTTTAGCCAATTTCAAGGTTTTCGGCAGATTTCAGGGTTTTTCCGCTGACTAGAGTATAGGGTATTTGAAAGATTTAAGGGCTCCGGGTATAATTTATGGTTTTTCTGTAAACTCTAGGCTTTTAGATTGATTTTTGGGTTTTCATCTTATTATGGGGTTTTAGGCCGGCTTTAGGGCTTTCTGATCAACTTTAGGGAATTTGGCAGATTACCGCATTTTCGGTTGATTTCAGGGTTTTCCGCCGATTTCAGATTTTTTCCGCTGATTATAGTATATGTTATTTGGACGATTTAAGGGCTCTGTGTCAATATTTTTGTTTTTCTGTAGACTCTACGCTTTTAGACTTGTTTTCGGGTTTTTTTCTTAATATAGGGTTTTAGGCCAGCTTTAGGTCTTTCTGATCAACTTTAGGGTTCTCGGCCGATTTCAGGGTTTTTCCGATGTAAGGGCTCTAGGTCAGTTTTATTGTTTTTCTGTAGACTCTAGGATTTCATACTGAGTTTAGGGATTTGGGCTTATTATAGGGATTTAGGCTGGTTTTATGGCTTTTGGATCAACATTAGGGCTTTTGACTGATTTCAGTGTTTTCAGCCGATTTCAGGCTTTTTTCGTTGACTGTAGTATAGGGTATCTGGACGATTTAAGGGCTCTTGGTCAATTTTATGGTTATTATGTAGACTCTAGGCATTTAGACTGGATTTAGGGTTTTCGGCTTATTATGGGGTTTTAGGCCAGCTTTAAAGCTTTCGGATAAACTTTTGGGGTTTTTGCCGATTTCAGGGTTTTTTGCCGATTTCAGGGTTTTTGGCAGATTAAAGGGTTTTCGGCTGATTTCAGAGTTTTTCCGCTCACTATAGTATATGGTATTTGGACGATTTAAGGGCTCTGGGTCAATTTTATAGTTTTTATGTAGACTCTACAGGCTTTTAGACTGATTTTAGGGTTTTCGGCTTATTATAGGGTTTTAGGCCAGCTTTATGGCTTTCTGGTCAAATTTTGTGTTTTCTGGCCGATTTCTGTGTTTTTCCGAAGTTGATAGTATAGGTTATTTGGTCAATTTAAGGGATCTGTGTCAATTTTATTGTTTTTCTGTAGACTCTATTGGCTTTTAGATTGATTTTAGTGTTTTCGGCTTATTGTAGGGATTTTAGGCCGGCTTTGGGGCTTTTTTTATCAACTTTATGGCTTTTGGCCGATTTCAGGGTTTTCTGCCGATTTTAGGGTTTTTCCGCTGACAATAATAAAGGTCATTTGAATTATTTAAGGCCCCTGGTCAAATTTATAGTTTTTCCGTAGACTCTAGGCTTTAAGACTGATTCTAGGGTTTTTGGCTTATTATTGGATTTGAGGGCGGCTTTATGGTTTTTCTGATCAACTTTTAGCCAATTTCAGGGATTTCGGCAGATTTCAGGGTTTTTCCGCTGACTACAGTATATGGTATTTGGACGATTTAAGGGCTCCGGGTCAATTTTATGGTTTTTCCGTAAACTCTAGGCTTTTAGACTGATATTAGGGTTTTCGTCTTATAATAGGGTTTTAGGCCGGCTTTAGGGCTTTCGGATCAACTTTAGGGCATTTGGCAGATTACAGCATTTTCGGTTGATTTCAGGGTTTTCAGCCGATTTTAGATTTTTTCCGCTGACAATAGTATATGTTATTTGGACGATTTAAGGGCTCTGTGTCAATTTTTTGGTTTTTCTGTAGACTCTACGCTTTTAGACTTATTTTAGGGTTTTTGGCTTAATATAGGGTTTTAGGCCAGCTTTAGGGCTTTCTGATCAACTTTAGGGTGCTCGGCCGATTTTAGGGTTTTTCCGATGCAAGGGCTCTGTGTCAGTTTGATTGTTTTTTTGTAGAGTCTATGATTTCAGACTGATTTTAGGGATTTTGGCTTATTATAGGGATTTTGGCTTGTTTTATGGCATTCAGATCAACATTAGGGCTTTCGGCTGATTTCAGTGTTATCGGCCGATTTCAGGGTTTTTCGTTGACTATAGTATAGGGTATCTCGACGATTTAAGGGCTCTTGGTCAATTTTATGGTTATTCTGTAGAAACTTGCCTTTTAGACTGGATTTAGGGTTTTTGGCTTATTATGTGGTGTTAGGCTAGCTTTTAAGCTTTCGGATTAATTTTGGGGTTTTTGCCGATTTCATGGTTTTTGGCCGATTACAGGGTTTTTGGACGATTTAAGGGCTCTGGGTCAAATTTATAGTTTTTCTTTAGACTCTACAGGCTTTTAGACTGATTTTAGGGTTTTCGGCTTATTATTCGGTTTTAGGCTAGCTTTATGGCTTTCTGATCAATTTTTGGGCTTCTTGCCAATTTCAGGGTTTTTCCGATGTTTATAGTATAGGGTATTTGGTTAATTTAAAGGATCTGGGTCAATTTTATGGATTTTCTGTAGACTCTAATGGCTTTTAGATTGATTTTAGTGTTTACGGCTTATTATAGGGATTTTAGGCCGGCTTTAGGGCTTTTTGATCAACTTTAGGGCTTTTGGCCGATTTTAGGGTTTTTCCGCTGACAATAATAAAGGGCATTTGAATGATTTAAGGCCGCTGGTAAAATTTATAGTTTTTCCGTAGACTCTAGTCTTTAAGACTGATTCTAGGGTTTTCGGCTTATTATAGGGTTTGAGGGCGGCTTTATGGTTTTTCTGATCAACTTTTAGCCAATTTCAGGGGTTTCGGTAGATTTCAGGGGTTTTGAAAGATTTAAGGGCTCCGGGTCAAATTTATGGTTATTTTGTAAACTCTAGGCTTTTAGACTGATTTTAGGGTTTTCGTCTTATTATGGGGTTTTAGGTCGGATTTAGGGCTTTCTGATCAACTTTAGGGCATTTGGAAGATTACAGCATTTTCGGTTGATTTCAGGGATTTCCACCGATATCAGATATTTTCCGCTGACGATAGTATATGTTATTTGGACGATTTAAGGGCTCTGTGTCAATTTTCTAGTTTTTCGGTAAACTCTACGCTTTTAGACTTATTTTAGGGTTTTTGGCTTAATATCGGGTTTTAGGCCAGCTTTAGGGCTTTCTGATCAACTTTAGGGTTCTCGGTGATTTCAGGGTTTTCCCGATGTAAGGGCTCTGGGTCAGTTTTATTCTTTTTCTGTAGACTCTAGGATTTCAGACTGATTTTAGGGATTTTGGCTTATTATAGGGATGTAGGCTGGTTTTATGGCTTTCGGATCAACATTAGGGCTTTGGGCTGATTTCAGTGTTTTCGGCCGATTTCAGGCTTTTTTCGTTGACTGTATTATAGGGTATCTGGACGATTTTAGGGCTCTTGGTCAATTTTATGCTTATTCTGTAGACTAAGACTGGATTTAGGATTTTCGGCTTATTATGGGATTTTAGGCCAGCTTTAAAGCTTTCGGGTTAACTTTTGGGGTTTTTGCCGATTTCAGGGTTTTTGGCCGATTTCATGGTTTTTGGCCGATTTAAGGGTTTTCGGCATATTATTGGGTTTGAGGATGGCTTTATGGTTTTTCTGATCAACTTTTAGCCAATTTCCGGGTTTTCGGCAGATTTCAGGGTTTTTCCGCAGACTACAGTATAGGGTATTTGGACGATTTAAGGGCTCCGGGTCAATTTTATGGTTTTTCCGTAAACTTTAGGCTTTTAGACTGATTTTAGGGTTTTCGTCTTATAATAGGGTTTTAGGCCGGCTTTAGGGCTTTCGGATCCACTTTAGGGCATTTGGCAGATTACAGCATTTTCGGTTGATTTCAGGGTTTTCGGCCGATTTTAGATTTTTTCCGCTGACAATAGTATATGTTATTTGGACGATTTAAGGGCTCTGTGTCAATTTTTTGGTTTTTCTATAGACTCTACGCTTTTAGACTTATTTTAGGGTTTTTGGCTTAATATAAGGTTTTAGGCCAGCTCTACGGCTTTCTGATCAACTTTAGGGTTCTCGGCCGATTTCAGGGTTTTTCCGATGCAAGGGCTCTGGGTCAGTTTTATTGTTTTTCTGTAGACTCTAGGATTGCAGACTGATTTTAGGGATTTAGGCTTATTATAGGGATTTTGGCTGGTTTTATGGCTTTCGGATCAACATTAGGGCTTTTGGCTGATTTCAGTGTTATCGGCCGATTTCAGGGTTTTTCGTTGACTATAGTATAGGGTATCTGGACGATTTAAGGGCTCTTGTTCAATTTTATGGTTATTCTGTAGACTCTAGCCTTTTAGACTGGATTTAGGGTTTTCGGCTTATTATAGGGTTTTAGGCTAGCTTTAAAGCTTTCGGATTAATTTTGGGGGCTTTTGCCGATTTCAGGGTTTTTGGCCGATTAAAGGATTTTTGGACGATTTAAGGGCTCTGGGTCAAATTTATAGTTTTTCTTTAGACTCTACAGGCTTTTAGACTGATTTTAGGGTTTTCGGCTTATTATGGGGTTTTAGGCCAGCTTTATGGCTTTCTGATCAATTTTTGGGTTTCTGGCCGATTTCAGGGATTTTCCGATGTTTATAGTATAGGGTATTTGGTCAATTTAAGGGATCCGGGTCAATTTTATGGATTTTCTGTAGACTCTAATGGCTTTTAGATTGATTTAAGTGTTTACGGCTTATTATAGGGATTTTAGGCCGGCTTTAGGGCTTTTTGATCAACTTTAGGGCTTTTGGCCGATTTTAGGGTTTTTCCGCTGACAATAATAAAGGGCATTTGAATGATTTAAGGCCTCTGGTAAAATTTATAGGTCTTCCGTAGACTCTAGGCTTTAAGACTGATTCTAGGGTTTTCGGCTTATTATTGGGTTTGAGGGCGGCTTTATTGTATTTTGATCAACTTTTTGCCAATTTCAGGGTTTTCGGCTGATTTCAAGGTTTTTCCGCTGACTACTGTATAGGGTATTTGGACGATTTAAGGGGCTCCGGGTCAATTTTATGGTTTTTCTGTAAACTCTAGGCTTTTAGACTGATTTTAGGGTTTTCGTCTTATTATAGGGTTTTAGGCCGGCTTTAGGGCTTTCTAATCAACCTTAGGGCATTTGGCAGATTACAACATTTTCGGCTGATTTCAGGGTTTTCGGCCGATTTCAGATTTTTTCCGCTGACTATAGTATACATTATTTGGACGATTTAAGGACTCTGTGTCAATTTTTTGGTTTTACTGTAGACTCTACGCTTTTAGACTTGTTTTAGGGTTTTTGGCTTAATATAGGGTTTTATGCCAGCTTTAGGGCTTTCTAATCAACTTTAGTGTTCTCGGCCGATTTCAGGGTTTTTCCGATGTAAGGGCTCTGGGTTAGTTTTATTTTGGCTTAATAGCCACTTTGGTCCCCTAGGTTTCACGATTTTGCATTTTTGGTCCCTCTTGTATTTTATTAGCACCCAGCATCCCTATAAGTTTACAGAAGTTGCAAAACAGGTTTCCGTTAGCCTTCCGTTAGGAAACTAACATTTGTTTGGTAAAGTGGGACCCAGAATCTGAGGTGTCATGCATATAGGAGAGAGAAAGAGGCTGAAGAAGAAGATGAACAGAACAGCCACAATTGGAAGAAGAAGAAGAAGATGAACAGAGCATGCCACGAGGGGAAGAAGAAGATGAACAGAACAGCCACAATTTGCCTACCTTGTAAAGACCACACCCATAAAACCTCCTACCATGGTTGCCACAATAATATCAATCATGTTCGGGTTGACCAGTTCATAAATTATCTCAATTGCAGTCTCATCATCTTCACTATGCAGTTCTGCCCACATATCCACAAGGGCAGCAGCAGGGATCCTTTGATCTTCAGGAAATAAGCCTAAGTTTTTAAAACACTCTATGGCCTTAGCATCCAATTGTCTAAGCTCTCTTGGAGGCAAGTAAGCACATATTTGTCATGCCCCAGAATTGAGCCTCCTTTGGACAATTCCTTTGCCCTCTTGCGCCAAAACACCAAGTTTTGGTCCCTTAGAGATCTACTAGTCACGGTAAGTGCCAAGGGAGAAGCTCTACAACCTTTCACTATCTGCAATTTAATTAGTGCATTTAAATGAAATGAGAAATTTCAACTAAAAGTTTTATTAGCTAAGCCTTTCTTTCCCTTTTTCCCTTTTCTCTTAGTGGAAGCCTATGTAGTTTTCTAATCATTATTCACAAACAATTGGACAAAGTTACGTGAAATTTTTTGGGTCAATTTCTCAAACCCACACCTCTGTACCTCTTCTCCTTCAAGCTTGATGAAATTCCAACTACAAGGTCACAATTCGAAGAGGATGGAAAAACCCTCTTTTGTAGAAGAAATCCCCTTCTAGCCATTGGAGAAGAAGAAGAACGCAGGTTCTTCGAATTCTCTCTCCTTCAGCCTCTTTCTCTCTCCTTCAGCCTCTTTCTCTCTCCTATATGCATGACACCTCAGATTCTAGGTCTCACTTTACCCAACAAACGTTAGTTTCCTGACGGAAGGCTAATGGAAACCTGTTTTGCAACTTCTGTAAACTTATAGGGATGCTGGGTGCTAATAAAATACAAGGGGGACAAAGAATGCAAAATCGTGAAACCTGGGGGACCAAAGTGGCTATTAAGCCTTTTATTTTTTTAACGATTTCAGTGTTTTTGGCTTATTTCAGGGTTTTTGGCCGATTTAAGGGTTTTCAGCCGATTTAAAGGTTTTTCCACTCACTATAGTATATTGTATTTGGACGATTTAAGGGCTCTGGGTCAATTTTATAGTTTTTCTGTAGACTCTACAGGCTTTTAGACGGATTTTAGGGTTTTCAGCTTATTATAGGGTTTTAGGCCAGCTTTATGGCTTTTTGATCAATTTTTGGGCTTCTGGCCGATTTTAGGGTTTTTCCGATGTTCATAGTATAGGGTATATGGTCAATTTAAGGGATCTGGGTCAATTTTATTGTTTTTTTGTAGACTCTAGTGGCTTTTAGATTGATTTTAGTGTTTTCGGCTTATTATAGGGATTTTAGGCCGGCTTTAGGGCTTTTTGATCAACTTTAGGGCTTTTTGCCGATTTCAGGGTTTTCGGCCGATATTAGGGTTTTTCCGCTAACAATAATAAAGGGCATTTGAATGATTTAAGGCCCCTGGTCAAATTTATAGTTTTTCCATAGACTCTAGGCTTTAAGACTGATTCTAGGGTTTTCGGCTTATTATTGGGTTTGAGGGCAGCTTTATGGTTTTTCTCATCAACTTTTAGCCAATTTCAGGGTTTTCGGCAGATTTCAAGGTTTTTCCGCTGACTACAGTATAGGGTATTTGGACGATTTAAGGGCTCCGGGTCAATTTTATGGTTTTTCTGTAAACTCTAGGCTTTTAGACTAATTTTAGGGTTTTCATCTTATTATAGGGTTTTAGGCCGGCTTTAGGGCATTCTGATCAACTTTAGGGCATTTGGCAAATTACAAAATTTTCGGTTGATTTCAGGGTTTTCCGCCGATTTCAGATTTTTTCCGCTGACTATAGTATATGTTATTTGGACGATTTAAGGGCTCTGTGTCAATTTTTTAGTTTTTCTGTAGACTCTACGGTTTTAGACTTGTTTTTGGGTTTTTGGCTTAATATAGGGTTTTAGGCCACCTTTAGGGCTTTCTGATCAACTTTAGGTGTCTCGGCCGATTTCAGGGTTTTTCCGATGTAAGGGCTCTGGGTTAGTTTTATTGTTTTTCTGTAGACTCTAGGATTTCAGACTGGTTTTAGGGATTTTGGCTTATTATAGGGATTTAGGCTGGTTTTATGGCTTTCGGATCAACATTAGGGCTTTTGGCTGATTTCAGTGTTTTCGGCCGATTTCAGGGTTTTTTTCGTTGACTATAGTGTAGGGTATCTGGACGATTTAAGGGCTCAGGGTCAATTTTATGGTTATTTTGTAGATTCTAGGCTTTTAGAATGGATTTAGGGTTTTCGGCTTATTATGGGGTTTTAGACCACCTTTAAAGCTTTCAGATTAACTTTTGGGGTTTTTACCGATTTCAGGGTTTTTGGCTTATTTCAGGGTTTTTGGCCGATTTAAGGGTTTTCGGTTGATTTCAGAGTTTTTCCGCTCACTATAGTTTATGGTATTTGGACTATATCCGGGCTCTGCGTCAATTTTATAGTTTTTCTGTAGACTCTACAGGCTTTTAGACTAATTTTAGTGTTTTCGGCTTATTATAGGGTTTTAGGCCAGCTTTATGGCTTTTTGATCAATTTTTGGGCTTCTGGCCGATTTCAGGGTTTTTCCGATGTTTATAGTAAAGGTTATTTGGTCAATTTAAGGGATCTCGGTCAATTTTATTGTTTTTCTGAAGACTCTAATGGCTTTTAGATTGGTTTTAGTGTTTTCGGCTTATTATAGGGATTTTAGGCCGGCTTTAGGGCTTTTTGATCAACTTTAGGGCTTTTGGCCGATTTCAGGGTTTTCGGCTGCTTTTAGGGTTTTTTTGCTGACAATAATAAAGGGCATTTGAATGATTTAAGGCCCCTGGTCAAATTTATAGTTTTTCCGTAGACCCTAGTCTTTAAGACTGATTCTAGGGTTTTTGGCTTATTATTGGGTTTGAGGGCGGCTTTATGGTTTTTGTGATCAACTTTTAGCCAATTTCAGGGTTTTCGGCAGATTTCAGGGTTTTTCCGCTGACTACAGTATAGGGTATTTGGACGATTTAAGGGCTCCGGGTCAATTTTATGGTTTTTCTGTAAACTCTAGGCTTTTAGACTGATTTTAGGGTTTTCGTCTTATTATGGGGTTTTAGGCCGGCTTGAGGGCTTTCTGATCAACTTTAGGGCATTTGGCAGATTACAGCATTTTCGGCTGATTTCAGGGTTTTCAGCCGATTTCAGATTTTTTCCGCTGACTATAGTATATGTTATTTGGACGATTTAAGGGCTCTGTGTCAATTTTTTGGTTTTTATGTAGACTCTACGCTTTTAGACTTGTTTTCGGGTTTTTTGCTTAATATAGGGTTTTAGGCCAGCTTTAGGGCTTTCTGATCAACTTTAGGGTTCTCGGCCGATTTCAGGGTTTTTCCGATGTAAGGGCTCTGGGTCAGTTTTATTGTTTTTCTGTAGACTCTAGGATTTCAGACTGATTTTAGGGATTTTGGCTTATTATAGGGATTTAGGCTGGTTTTATGGCTTTCGGATCAACATTAGGGCTTTTGGCTGATTTCAGTCTTTTCGGCCGATTTTAGGGTTTTTTCATTGACTATATAGTATAGGGTATTTGGACGATTTAAGGGCTCTTGGTCAATTTTATGGTTATTCTGTAAACTCTAGCCTTTTAGACTGGATTTAGGGTTTTTGACTTATTATGGGGTTTTAGGCCAGCTTTAAAGCTTTCGGATTAACTTTTGGGGTTTTTGCCGATTTCAGGGGTTTTTGCCGATTTCAGGGTTTTTCCGCTCACTATAGTATATGGTATTTGGATTATTTAAGGTCTCTGGGTCAATTTTGTAGTTTTTCTGTAGACTCTACAGGCTTTTAGACTGATTTTAGGGTTTTCGGCTTATTATAGGGTTTTAGGCCAGCTTTATGACTTTCTGATCAAATTTTGGGCTTCTGGCCGATTTCAGGGTTTTTCCGATGTTTATAGTATAGGGTATTTGGTCAATTTAAGGGATCTGGGTCAATTTTATTGTTTTTCTGTAGACTCTAATGGCTTTTAGATTGATTTTAGTGATTTTGGCTTATTATAGGGATTTTAGGCTGGCTTTAGGGCTTTTTTTATCAACTTTAGGGCTTTTGGCCGATTTCAGGGTTGTCGGCCGATTTTAGGGTTTTTCCGCTGACAATAATAAAAGGCATTTGAATGATTTAAGGCCCCTGGTCAAATTTATAGTTTTTCCGTAGACCCTAGGCTTTAAGACTGATTCTAGGGTTTTCGGCTTATTATTGGGTTTCAGGGCGGCTTTATGGTTTTTGTGATCAACTTTTAGCCAATTTCAGGGTTTTCGGCAGATTTCAGGGTTTTTCAGCTGACTACAGTATAGGGTATTTGACGATTTAAGGGCTCCGGGTCAATTTTATGGTTTTTCTGTAAACTCTAGGCATTTTCGGCTGATTTCAGGGTTTTCGGCCGATTTCAGATTTTTTCCGCTGACAATAGTATATGTTATTTGGACGATTTAAGGGCTCTGTGTCAATTTTTTGGTTTTTCGGATGATCTCTTTATCTTGCACAATTATTTTAATTATCTACAGTGCTTGTTGCTTACTTCCTATTCAATACATATCTTCATTACTCAATCATCAATGCTTGCTTGCTAGTTCCTTTATCGTTCAATATTTTTTTGATATTGCCAAAGGGGGAGAAGAATTAGGAAAAGAAGTATTTAGCAGATGCATTTAGCAGCGCATCAATCTAAGGGGAACTTATGTAGGCTGATATAAATTAAGGAAAGAAGAATTAAGAATAAATAAAGACTAAATAGCATCAGATTTAGGGGGAGCGAAGGTGAGCTTACTTAGGCAAACATCACTATCTAGGAATATCCAACTTAGGGGGAGCACAGGTAAGCAAACTCAACAAATCAAAATCGTCCGCCTAAAAACTCTGAAGAAAATGCTTAATTACTTAAAAGAGCGATCATGTTTTTCTAACATACTGCAATACTCTGAAGAAAAACTATTATCTGCAAAATAACAAAATGCTTAATTAAATCTTTAAATAAACCTTTTCCGAAGAAATTGTCATTATCAAAGATGAAGTTCCTAACAAATAATTAAATGAATTATTATGTTTTGATAATTAACAATTTCTTTAAGATTTAATGACGTCAAAGATGAAGTTCCTAACATAGTGAAAATTATCATGTACAGGAATAACCATTTCTGAAAGGAATGAATAAACATCATAGCCTCATCAAGAGAACCAGTCCATCAGAAGAGTTCGTCCGGTCACCTCGAAGGAAACGGTGTCAAAGATATACGAAGGAAAGCATTCTCGTATGAGAAAGTCCGGTGGCTCAAGAAAGGAAGACATTCAAGTACAAGATAGTCCGGTGACTCAAGAGAGATAAATCAACAGCCTCAAATGACCAGCATCTTCTCTCATGGTCACTTGATCGGAATCTGCACACTCAAGTCAAAGTCTACTTGAAGCAGCTGAATCAGTCCGCTACCTAAATCTACAAAGATTAAATTGGAAGACTGCGTCGCTCAAAGGTGAAAGAGTATGACAACGTATGAAGAAACACCTTCTGCCTCGAAGCTTCTCAAGCATCATATAAAGAAGTTGTGAATCAACTCTCTCAGATGGAGAACTTCAGTAGAAACTAATAAAAGGAAAGGATTCAGTTCTCTAAGACAAGAATATTCTGTTCCTTAAAGAAGAACTGACTGAAGGAAGTTGATCTGCCAATGCAAGCCACTCAGCGACGGAATCTCAAGCACTAGATGGTAACTCCGTCCGCTCAAGTATCAATTGCGCCAAAGGGACAAAGATCAAGAAATGTGCTTCTCGAAGATATTAGGTTACCAGGAGCATTAAAGAAATTATTCTTCTCCTCCTGAGTAATTGCTTCTTGGATCAAAGACATCTACCTCGTCTGCACATTTATTAAGGTACTGGCAATCACAGAAAGAAAGAAGGGACACAATTAATTAAATACTTCCTGGTCCCACTGCTTTTTGGCTTGTCCTCAAATCAAGCTGACATCGCGAAATCAACGGCAAGAATCTCTGAGCATCGTACACTCTCAACGGTCGAAATTCAAAATATCTGACCAAAACACGTGATGAGTGTTAGCTGTCAAGCACTGGGGTAAAATGGTCAAAACATCTCCACCGCTGGATCTTCACTTTATATTCAGAGAAACTAGCTCAAGATCACTCGCTCAGCATGGAGCCAGACGACATCAACCCAGACGTATTGATGATTCTCAGATCATTTCTTACGCTTGCAGAGAAACCTCAGATCGTGACTTACGCCTGCTGAGAGATGCAGAACTAGCCGTTATGTGCTGCCTGGAGAGGACGAAGCACTTCGGGCAGGTTTTCTCTCCTCCTGTGAGGATTTCAAATGAAGATATATATAGAGAACCCTGCTTCCGTAGCAACTTGACGACTAGAACTAAATTGTACACATCTCAATCTAGTTCGTCCAAAAGACTAAGGCAATCTTGGTTTCAACTCAGGAAACTTCAAGTCATATCACAACCTGAGTTGAGTTGCTTATGTGTGTGGAAAACTTACAGAGTTTAACTCTCATCATATCCCACACACATAACTTAAAACAGAGATCAGCTTGCTTATGATCTCTCTGTTTTATAAGCTTCATTTCTTCTACCCACTCTTATCAGAAGAGAATTTTGTAGAAAAGAAAAACCCTGAAAAAGGTGTCAGGAGAAGTCCTGTATAATACTTGTAAGGAGAAGTCCTGATAATACTTGTAAGGAGGAGTCCTAACAATACTTGTAAGGAGAAGTCCTTCTAATACTTGATAGGAGAAGTCCTTAGAATACTTGTTGGGAGAAGTCCCTGATAATACTTGTACTATTTGTTTAAATAGTGAAAATCTTGGTGAAGCCAAGGACTGGACGTAGCCCTGTCGATTATGGGGGTGAACCAGGATAAAAACCATGTATGTTTTATTTTCTTGTTATATTTCTTTTCCGCTGCACGCTTATTCATGCTTTCATAACTAATAAATTATTTTGAAAACAAGTAATCAGTTTTCAGAATCCACTAAATGAATTTCATGCATTCTTACATATTTTCAAGAATATCTTATGATAAATATAAATGAATACTAATAGATGATTAACATACAACTCTTTAGAAAAGAAACTAAAAAATTGGGTCACACAATTCAAACCCCCCCTTTCTTGTGTGTTTCTTGAACCTACAATTGGTATCAGAGCATAACCACTCTGAAAAGCACTAACATCTTCACAGATGCAGAGTACAAAGATCTATGGAAGTATATGTTCTCCTTGAACAAACGCAACCATGATCCACATAACAGTGCAGAAAGAACATATCAAAGAAACCAAACCAAGAAAGGAGTGTACCAACTAAAGATAGATAGTTGCAGATGAATTGAGAAAACGCAAAGAAATTTATGCTCATCCAAAAAGAAGAAGCAAATGAAGAATCCTATTCTTGCAAGCATCAGAAGGAGCACCTAACAAATTCTTTGCAAAAAGTTTGATGGACCATGTAACTACAAGAAACGTAAATGAGGTAACCCTGATCTCATAAGTATCAAACTTTACTCATTTCTTTTTCTGCTCTAAGTTAATTAGAATTAGTGACATATTAAATTTGTTAAAGAAAGGAGAAACTGAAACTTTTGTTCCCTGAATATAAGCAACATCTATATATTATGTCAAATTCACATCCATTTGAAAGGAACAAAAATTTCTATTGATATTCAAACTTACATGAGCTATGTTATTTAAACACCGGCATAGACATCTAATAACCTTACGTGCATACATACTGATATATATATATATATATATGTGTGTGTGTGTGTGTGTGTGTGTGTGTGTGTGTGTGTGTGTGTTAGATTCAAGTAATTAAATGAACAATTATATTTTGATAATCAACAATTTCTTTTAGGTTCAATACTGTGTTAAAATAGATTTCCTAATACATTGAAAACTCTCATGTACAGGAACAATCATTTCCAATGGGAATAGGTAAACCAAGAATACCAGCTCATCAGACGAAGTTCGTCCGGTTATCATAAAGAAGACTATGTCAAAAATAGACGTAGAAAAGCACTCTTGCATGAGACAGTCTGGCGAACTATAAAAGCTAAAGCGTCAACAGCAATCAACATATGAGAAGATCCTCATCAGTGCCTACTCGCTTAAGCCAAAGCATATCTCAAGAAAACAAAACAGTCTGCCATCCATGATGACTATTCCAGTCAGATTTAAAAGGGCAGGTTAACTCATGAAGAAATCCTTCCAGTATAAAAGACTTTCCAGCATCACAAAAGGAAGTTGTGAATCAACTCTATCAGATGAAAGAACTTCTATAAGATCAAAGGAAGAGATTCAGTCATCTACAAGACAAGAAGATCCTAACAGTTAAGACAGACTGAATGAAGAAAAAGTTCGTCCGTCAATCCAAATTACTTTGCAGAAGAATTTCAAGCATGAAATGGAGACTAAGTCTGCCAAGCTGCAAGAAAGAATCCGTCCGCTCAAAGCAACAATTGCGCCCAAGACACAGAGATCAAGAAATGTGGCGTTCGAGGAGATCAGGATCATCGAAGCACTAAAGAACTTAATTTCTCATCTGAATTTATTACTTCGTGAATTTAAAAGACTCCTACCTCGTCTACACATTTATTAACATACTGGCTGCGGCAGAAAGTAGAAAGGGACACAATTAATACAATATTCCTTGGTTCCCCTGACATTCTACTTTCCCTCAAATCAAGCTGACATCGCGGAATCAACGGAAAGAATATATGTGCATCGTACACTCCCAACGGTCGAAATTCAAAATTCTGACCAAGGCACGTGATGAGTATTAGCTGTCAAGAACTGGGGTAAAAGCGTCAAAGCAGTCTCCACCGCTGTATTCTTACACGTTATATACGAAGAAACCAGCTCAAGGCTACTCGCTCAGCATGGAGCCAGACGACATCAACCCAGAAGAACTGATGATTTCCATATCATATCTTATGCTTGCAGAGAAACCTCTGATCGTGACCTACGTATGTTGAAAGATGCAGAACTAGCCGTTACGCACAGCTCAGAAGAGAAGAGGCACTTCGGACAGTTTTTCTCACTTTGTCAAGAAGAAGAAGCAACTGAAGATATAAATAGAAGATCCTTTCTCCGAAGTACTTGGGCAACTTAGACTTAAACTTCCATATGTTAACTAAGTCTGTCCCAAGAGCCAAGCAGCCTTGGTTCATACTCAGGATGCCTCAAGACTATCCCTGCCTGAGTATATAAGTTTGTGTGAGGAAAATTCATAGAGTGTTACTCTTATCTTTCCCAACTCACACATCCTTCCAAACAGAGAACCCAAACTCCTATTCTCTCTGTAAATCGAGCTTAATTTCCTCTGCCCACTCTTATTAAGAAGAGAACCATGTAGAGAAGCCAACCCTTGAAAAAGGAGTCAGGAGAAGTCCTGTATAATACTTGTAAGGAGGAGTCCTAATAATACTCGTAAGGAGAAGTCCTTCGAATACTTGATAGGAGAAGTCCTCAGAATACTTATTGGGAGAAGTCCCTGATAATACTTGTACTATTTGTTGAAATAGTGAAAATCTTGGTGAAGCCAAGGACTGGACGTAGCCCTGTCGGTTATGGGGGTGAACCAGGATAAAATCGTGTGTACTTTATTTTCATCTTATTGCTTTTCCGCTGCATGCTCATTCATATGTTTGCAACTTGCAAACATTCGTGGAAATAAATAATTATCACTCAAACCTTATAAAATGAATTTCATGATCTCTTACATGAATGATGCATGTCAAATTTATATGAAAGATGATGAATAAATTACTTGCAATATATGATAAAAGAAATTTAAAGTGGCACACACAATTCAAACCCCCCCCCTTTCTTGTGTATTTCTCGCACCTTCAATATGTGCATATATATTCAAGCCTTGAAGATCTATCCTACTTCAAGTATGTCACTCAAACACCGATGCTTACACTCTTGTAAGTAACAAACTAATCCACTGGACCCAACTAAAATTCGGGTACCACAAAAGTACACAACAACTTCTGCTGCAGGAACTCATAGTGAAGAAACTCACTACAATGATAGTCAACAGAAACTGATCTAACATGGAGGCCAAGAGAAGAAAATGAAAGAGCCTACTGGACAACACAAAGCACGTGTCATAGAAAGAAGCGTGTCCGCAATGAAGAAATGGTCCCACTGAGTAAATGACGAAAAATGATCAAGAAGGTGAATCCTAGTGAAGGACTCAAAACCATTACCAAAATTGACGTCTATCATCAAGAGTTATCAAAGTAAGAGGAAATCATCGTCTGGTGGTTAATCAAAAAACATCCAAAGTGAGAACGTCTAAGGCCCACTCGAAAGGACGCTACTCAAATAGTCCGTCTGGGGCCACAGGTAAACAGCTGTATCGTTCCACTTGATAAAAGCGTCCGCAACACGCATTAAATCCTCAACTGCCATAACTGCACATTTTTCTATTTTTACTTAATACGCATGTGATACCCGATATCTCACATCAAATGCAAAGGCAATCATTTCTTCCCACTAAACGAGTAAAACTGTCCGCCTTCCAATCAACCTTAACAAAAGATTTTGAGAGTGTACAACTCACTCACTTGCATCTCAGAACCCTTGCTATTCTCTGCTTGTATTCTCTAACCTCTCTCTGCAGATTTCTCAAATGGCACCAAAGAAGCAAACTGCTGCCAAGCCAAAACTCACTCAGGCACAAGAAGCTATTCTTGAATTGAGAAAGAAGAATCTTGAAGCTAATCGTCGTGAACAAGTCTCGAAGATTGGGGCTCAAAAGTTCTCCGACCTAGGTGAAAGGGATCTGGTTTCACCAAGATATCTTGAGCTTAATCGTTTCCAGTATGCCAAGGTTGCCGGACTGAGTCATGTATTATTCCAAGACTGGGAACAACTCATGAAAGTTTTTGGGTTTTAGACTCTACGCTTTTAGACTTGTTTTTGGGTTTTTGGCTTAATATAGGGTTTTAGGCCAGCTTTAGGGCTTTCTGATCAACTTTAGGGTTCTCGGCAGATTTCAGGGTTTTTCCGATGTAACGGCTCAGGGTCAGTTTTATTGTTTTTTTTATAGACTCTAGGATTTCATACTGATTTTAGGGATTTTGGCTGGTTTTATGGCTTTCGGATCAACATTAGGACTTTTGGCTGATTTCAATGTTTTCGGCCGATTTCAGGGTTTTTTCGTTGACTATAGTATAGGGTATGTGGACGATTTAAGGGCTCTTGGTCAATTTTATGGTTATTTTGTAGACTCTAGGCTTTTAGACTGGAATTAGGGTTTTCAGCTTATTATGAGGTTTTAGGCCAGCTTTAAAGCTTTCGGATTACTTTTTCGGGTTTTGCCGATTTCAGGGTTTTTGGCCGATTTCAGGGTTTTTGGCCGATTTAAGGGTTTTTAGCTGATTTTAGAGTTTTTCCGCTCACTATAGTATATGGTATTTCGACGATTTAAGGGCTCTGTGTCAATTTATAGTTTTTCTATAGACTCTATAGGCTTATAAACTGATTTTAGGGTTTTCGGCTTATTATAGGGTTTCAGGCCAGCTTTATGGCTTTCTGATCAATTTTTGGGCTTCTAGCCGATTTCAGGGTTTTTCCGATGTTTATAGTAGAGGGTATTTGGTCAATTTAAGGGATCTGGGTCAATTTTATTGTTTTTCAATAGACTCTAATGGCTTTTAGATTGATTTTAGTGTTTTCAGCTTATTATAGGGATTTTAGGCCGGCTTTAGGGCTTTTTGATCAACTTTAGGGCTTTTGGCCGATTTCAGGGTTTTCGACCGATTTTGGGGTTTTTCCTTTGACAATAATAAAGGGCATTTGAATGATTTGAGGGCGGCTTTATGGTTTTTCTGATAAACTTTTAGCCCATTTCAGGGTTTCCGGCAGATTTCAGGGTTTTTCCGCTGATTACAATATAGGGTATTTGGACGATTTAAGGGGCTCCGGGTCAATTTTATGGTTTTTCTGTAAACTCTAGGCTTTTAGACTGATTTTAGGGTTTTCATCTTATTATAGGGTTTTCGGTCGGCTTTAGGGCTTTCTGATCAACTTTAGGGCATTTGGCAGATTACAGCATTTTCGGCTGATTTTAGGGTTTTCGGTCGATTTCAGATTTTTTACGCTGACTATAGTATATGTTATTTGGATAATTTAAGGGCTCTATGTCAATTTTTTGGTTTTTCTGTAGACTCTACGCTTTTAGACTTATTTTAGGGTTTTTGGCTTAATATAGGGTTTTAGGCCAGATTTAGGGCTTTCTGATCAACATTTAGGGTTCTCGGCCGATTTCAGGGTTTTTCTGATGTAAGGGCTCTGGGTAAGTTTTATTTTTTCTGTAGACTCTAGGATTTCAGATTGATTTTAGGGATTTTGGCTTATTATAGGGATTTAGGCTGGTTTTATGGGTTTCGGATCAACATAAGGGCTTTTGGCTGATTTCAGTATTTTCGGCCGATTCAGGGTTTTTTCGTAGACTATAGTATAGGGTATATGGACGATTTAAGGGCGCTGGGTCAATTTTATGGTTATTCTGTAGCCTCTAGGCTTTTAGACTGGATTTAGGGTTTTCGGCTTATTATGGGGTTTTAGGCCAGCATTAAAGCTTTCGGATTAACTTTTGGGGTTTTTGCCGATTTCAGGGTTTTTGGCTGATTTCAGGGTTTTCGGCTGATTTCAGAGATTTTCTGCTCACTATAGTATATGGTATTTGGACGATTTAACTGGGTCAATTTTATAGTTTTTCAATAGACTCTATAGGCTCTGAGACTGATTTTAGGGTTATTTCGGCTTATTATAGGGTTTTAGGCCAGCTTGATGGCTTTCTGATCAATTTTTGGGCTTCTGGCCAATTTCAGGGATTTTCCGATGTTTATAGTATAGGGTATTTGGTCAATTTAAGGGATCTGGGTCAATTTTATTGTTTTTCAGTACACTCTAATGGCTTTTAGATTGATTTTAGTGTTTTAGTCTTATTATTGGGTTTGGGGCCTGCTTTAGGGCTTTCTGATCAACTTTAGGGCATTTGGCAGATTAAAGCATTTCTGACTGATTTCAGGGTTTTTGGCCGATTTCAGATTTTTTTCCGCTGACTATAGTATATGTTCTTTGGACGATTTAAGGGCTCTGTGTCAATTTTTTGGTTTTTCTATAGACTCTACGCTTTTTAGACTTATTTTAGGGTTTTTGGCTTAATATAGGGGTTTAGGCCAGCTTTAGGGCTTTCTGATCAACTTTAGTGTTTTCGGCCGATTTTTGGGTTTTTTCTAGATAAGAGCTCTGGGTCAGTTTTATTGTTTTTCTGTAGATTCTACGATTTCAGACTGATTTTAGGGATTTTGGCTTATTATAGGGATTTAGGCTGGTTTTATGGATTTCGGATCAACATTAGGGCTTTTGGCTGATTTCAGTATTTTCGGCCGATTTCAGGGTTTTTCGCTGACTATAGTATAGGGTATCTGGACGATTTAAGGGCTCTGGGTCAATTTTATGGTTATTCTGTAGACTCCAGGATTTTAGACAGGATTTAGGGTTTTAGGCCAGCTTGAAAGCTTTCAGATTAACTTTTGGGATTTTTGCCGATTTCAGGGTTTTTGGCTGATTTCAGGGTTTTTGGCCGATTTAACGGTTTTTGGCTGATTTCAAAGTTTTTCCGTTCACTATAGAATATGGTGTTTGGACGATTTAAGGGCTCTGGGTCAATTTTATAGTTTTTCTGTAGAATCTACAGGCTTTTAGACTGATTTTAGGGTTTTCGGCTTATTATAGGGTTTTAGGTCATCTTTATGGCTTTCTGATCAACTTTTGGGCTTCTGGCCGATTTCAGGGTTTTTCCGATGTTTATAGTATGGGGTATTTGGTCAATTTAAGGGATCTGGGTTAATTTTATTGTTTTTTCTGTAGACTCTAATGGCTTTTAGATTGATTTTAGGGTTTTCGTCTTATTATAGGGTTTTAGGCCGGCTTTTGGGCTTTCTCATCAACTTTAGGGCATTTTGCAGATTACAGCATTTTCAGCCGATTTCAGATTTTTTCCACTGACTATAGTATATGTTATTTGGACGATTTAAGGGCTCTGTGTTAGTTTTTTGGTTTTTCTGTAGACTATACGCATTTAGACTTATTTTAGGGTTTTTGGCTTAATATAGGGTTTTAGGCCAGCTTTAGGGCTTCTGATCCACTTTAGGGTTCTCGGCCGATTTCAGTGTTTTTCCCATGTATGGGCTCTGTGTCAGTTTTATTGTTTTTCTGTAGACTCTAGGATTTCAGACTGATTTTAGGGATTTTGGCTTATTATAGGGTTTTAGGCCAGCTTTATGGCTTTCTGATCAATTTTTGGGCTTATGGCCGATTTCAGGGTTTTTCCGATGTTTATAGTATAGCGTATTTGGTCAATTTAAGGGATCTGGGTCAGTTTTATTGTTTTTCTGTAGACTCTAATGGCTTTTAGATTGATTTTAGTGTTTTCGGCTTATTATAGGGATTTTAGGCCGGCTTTAGGGCTTTTTGATCAACTTTAGGGCTTTTGGCTGATTTCAGGGTTTTCGGCCGATTTTAGGGTTTTTCCGGTGACAATAATAAAGGGCATTTGAATGATTTAAGGCCCCTGGTCAAATTTATAGTTTTTCCGTAGACTACTTTAAGACTGATTCTAGGGTTTTCGGCTTGTTATAGGGTTTGAGGGCGGCTTTATGGTTTTTCTGATCAGCTTTTAGCCAATTTCAGCATTTTCGGCAGATTTCAAGGTTTTTCCGCTGACTACAGTATAGGGTATTTGGGCGATTTAAGGGCTCTGGGTCAATTTTATGGTTATTCTGTAAACTCTAGGCTTTTAGACTGATTTTAGGGTTTTCGTCTTATTATGGGGTTTTAGGCCGGCTTTAGGGATTTCTGATAAATTTTAGGGCATTTGGCAAATTACAGCATTTTCGGCTGATTTCAGGGTTTTTGGCCGATTTAACGTATTTTGGCTGATTTCAGAGTTTTTCCGCTCACTATAGTATATGGTGTTTGGACGATTTAAGGGCTCTGGGTCAATTTTATAGTTTTTCTGTAGACTCTACAGGCTTTTAGACTGATTTTAGGGTTTTCGGCTTATTATAGGGTTTTTGGTCAGCTTTATGGCTTTCTCATCAATTTTTGGGCTTCTGGCCGATTTTAGGGTTTTTCCGATTTTTAAAGTATAGGGTATTTGTTCAATTTAAGGTCTCTGGGTCAATTTTATTGTTTTTCTGTAGACTCTAATGGCTTTTAGATTGATTTTAGTGTTTTCGCCTTAATATAGGGATTTTAGGCCGGCTTTAGGGTTTTTGATCAACTTTAGGGCTTTTGGCCAATTTCACGGTTTTCAGCCGATTTTAGGGTGTTTCCACTGACAATAACAAAGGGCATTTGAATGATTTAAGGCCTCTGGTCAAATTTATAGTTTTTCCGTGGACTCTAGGCTTTAAGACTGATTCTAGGGTTTTCAGCTTATTATAGGGTTTGAGGGCGGCTTTATGGTTTTTTTGATCAACTTTTAGCCAATTTCAGGGTTTTCGACAGATTTCAAGGTTTTTCCTCTGACTACAGTATAGGGTATTTGGACGATTTAAGGGCTCCGGGTCAATTTTTGGTTTTTCTGTAAACTCTAGGCTTTTAGACTGATTTTAGGGTTTTCGTCTTATTATGGGTTTTAGGCCGGCTTTTGGGCTTTTTGATCAACTTTAGGGCATTTTGCAGATTACAGCATTTTCGGCCGATTTCAGATTTTTTCCACTGACTATAGTATATGTTATTTGGACGATTTAAGGGCTCTGTGTCAATTTTTTGGTTTTTCTGTAGACTATACGCATTTAGACTTATTTTAGGGTTTTTTGCTTAATATAGGGTTTTAGGCTAGCTTTAGGGCTTCTGATCAACTTTAGGGTTCTCGGCCGATTTCAGGGTTTTTCCGATGTAAGGGCTCTGGGTCAGTTTTATTGTTTTTCTGTAGACTCTAGGATTTCAGACTGATTTTAGGGACTTTGGCTTATTATAGGGATTTAGGCTGGTTTTATGGCTTTCAGACCAATATTAGGGCTTTTGGCTGATTTTAGTGTTTTCGGCCGATTTCAGGGTTTTTTCGTTGGCTATAGTATAGGGTATCTGGACAATTTAAGGGCTCTGGGTAAATTTTATGGTTATTCTGTAGACTCTAGGCTTTTAGACTGGATTTAGGGTTCTCGGCTTATTATGGGGTTTAAGGCCAGCTTTAAAGCTTTCGGATTAACTTTAAGGGTTTTTGCCGATTTCAGGGTTTTTGGCCGATATCAGGGTTTTTGGCCAATTTAAGGGTTTTCGGCTGATTTCAGAGTTTTTCCGCTCACTATAGTATATGGTATTTGGACGATTTAAGGGCCCGGGGTCAATTTTATAGTTTTTCTGTAGACTCTACAGGCTTTTAGATTGATTTTAGGGTTTTCGGCTTATTATAGGGTTTTAGGCCAGCTTTATGGCTTTGTGATCAATTTTAGGGCTTCTGGCCGATTTCAGGGTTTTTCCGATCTTTATAGTATAGGGTATTTGGTCAATTTAAGGGATTTGGGTCAATTTTATGTTTTTTCTGTAGACTCTAATGGCTTTTAGATTGATTTTAGTGTTTTCGGCCTATTATAGGGATTTTAGGCCGGCTTTAGGGCTTTTTGATCAACTTTAGGGCTTTTGGCCGATTTTAGGGTTTTCGGCCGATTTTAGGGTTTTTCCGCTGACAATAATGAAGGGCATTTGAATGATATAAGGCCTTTGGTCAAATTTATAGTTTTTCCGTAGACTCTAGGCTTTAAGACTGATTCTAGGGTTTTCGACTTATTATAGGGTTTGAGGGCGGCTTTATGGTTTTACTGATAAACTTTTAGCCAATTTCAGGGTTTTCGGCAGATTTCAGGTTTTTCCGCTGACTACAGTATAGGGTATTTGGACGATTTAAGGGCTCTGGGTCAATTTTATGGTTTTTCTGTAAACTCTAGGCTTTTAGAATGATTTTAGGGTTTTTGTCTTATTATAGGGTGTCTGGACCCAAACTTAAATTCTTGACCGGCCTGAATTAGAGGGGTGCCTCTAACCCAGAAGCCTACACCTGCCCTTTCATATTATTAAAGAAAATAATTTCCATGAACGCATAAGGAAAACATAATAGAGAAGGTTTATCTTTTTATATACATACAAAATATAATATATACATGTTGATAAGTATGGGCATACATATTACTATAAATATATGTTCTATTACACCCATACATAATATATACAGTCTTGGCATTCCCAAAACATCCCACTTCCTCCTATGACAGCAAAAAAACTTCCAAGGCAACTTTTACAAGACCTCATCACTTAGCAACCGGTGCCTGTGATGGTTCCTCTAGATAGTCTCTTCCTCTGTCTAAAAAAAAAGAAAAGAAAAAGGGTGAGTCTAGTGACTCAGTGAGGGTATCCCTAAACACAAATTTAAAACGATGCAAATAAATTAGAGCAATAGAAATAGAAATAAACAACATTCCAGGTCAAGTGAGCTTTAAACTAATACTAATTCTTCATCATCATAGCATCATGAACTCAACATTTAGGGTAGTTCATATAAACACATATAGAAGAATGACTTCAAACACATGTCAATTTCTCTTTTTATCCTCAATTCCTTGCATATCATCATCAAACTCTTGATCATCTCAACTCAATAATCTTGGGTGATCCTAAGGGTGGTTCACTAGAGTCCCCTGCTCCGGAGGTTATTAATTTCTACCCGGAGATGCCTCCCCCTCCGGTATTCCTCTAAGGGAACTTAGCCAGATACCATGGCCTCATCATCGCATCATCCCTCCTTAACACCTGTGGGTTTGTCACTGGGGTCCACTCCCCGGAGGTGCATGTTTATATACCGAAGATACCTCACCCTTCGGTCGGATATCCAAGGTTTGAGTTGAGGATCAAGTTTCACAATAAGCTTTGAGTAAATCAATCTACACAATTTATATCACAATCACATATCACATTCTATAATAAAAATATATCAATTCCATCACATGATTACATCAACGTCATCAAACTCAACATCACACAACTCAATTGTAGTGCATAGCACACTTTAAGCTTCCTACTGCGCCAAGGACGGTAGATTTCAAAACATTGCTATTCAGTATTCAACAAGCTATATTAAACTTTCCTAGTTCAGATTCCTAAACTGAACCAACAGCGTTTAAAAATCAATACAAAATCATGTATATCATAAAAAAACATGAAATTTAGTAGGATTAAACCATTATCATCAAATCATTTCATACAACTGATCCCATTAAAAAAAAACATGTATGTCTCCACAACAAAATTCTTCAATCATGCTCACTTACGCAGAAAACTCATGCTTATGGCTGTAGTTCACGAATACTCTAGAAATTAGATACTTGGAATAAAAATCTGGGTATTTTTTTATCCTATAGATCTTTAAGTAAGCTTTCCAACGATATAAATTTCATAAAATTTGAACATCTGTAGAATAATCTAAAAATGATATACCAGAGGCTGTCCAGGTGTTAATACAGCAGAATGCTAAGGACCTTGTAGCCAAAACTGGTGCTGAACCAGCCAACCAAAAATCATGAAAATTTTACCAAATTAAGCCCTATGAGTTAGCTTTCATACAAAATTTATTTCACACCATTTGAACCCCTATAATGAGAGTTATACTCTTTGCAACACAGGCTGTCAGGGTGCATGCGGCCAGAAACACAGCCCAACTCCTAACTTCATTTGGGACCCAAACATATTCTCAACCATCACGAAATTGGTACAACATACAGGTTTTTATGTTATCTTTCATTCAAGACCAATTTCACACAATTTGGGTGAGAATAGAGAGAGTTATACCCCAATTTCTACAAGCTGCCCAAGAAAAACGGGAATTGCTTAACATCCATGAAACCAAATTGGGCAAAACAACCCTAACCATATCATGCATAGAAGAAAACACATAAAGCAAACAAATCCCTCACCTCAATTTGAAAGATCAGAACCCTAATCAAGAAAATTGGAGGGGATGATGAAGAATAGAACTTGGAGTTAAGACATGAAGCTTCCAAAACCTCTTCTTGGCAACTTCCCCCCTCCTCTCCTTCTCCTTCTCTTCTTTTCCTGTTCTCCTCTTTCTCCCCTTCTCGTTTGCTGCTTCTTTTCCTGTTCTCCTTTTTCTCCTTCTCTTCTTCTGTCTAACGTGTTGCTCCTCCCCCCTTCTTCTTAATTTCTTTTTTTTTTTAATTAACACTAACCTATTTACTTGCTATTTTCCTTTAACCACTATGTTGGGCTGAAATAAGTTTAATTTGACCAATAACTCAAATTTTCTCTAATACTAACTAACATAAAAGTATATTTTAGTATTCCTTAAAATGTTTGGCTCCATCACCAAACTCTTAATAGATAATTTTTAATTGATATAATTATATGTATGCATATGGTTTAACTATAAAATAACCGGGTATTACATAGGGTTTTAGGCCGGCTTTAGGGCTTTTTGATCAACTTTAGGGCATTTGGCAGATTGCAGCATTTTCGGCAGATTTCAAGGTTTTCGGCCGATTTCAGATTTTTCCCGCTGACTATAGTATATGTTATTTGGACGATTTAAGGGCTCTGTGTCGATTTTTTGGTTTTTCTGTAGACTGTACGCTTTTAGACTTATTTTAGGGTTTTTGGCTTAATATAGGGTTTTAGGCCAGCTTTAGGGCTTTCTGTTCAACTTTAGGGTTCTCGGCCGATTTCAGGGTTTTTCCGATGTAAGGGCTCTGGGTCAGTTTTATTGTTTTTCTGTAGACTCTAGGATTTCAGACTGATTTTAGGGACTTTGGCTTATTATAGGGATTTAGGCTGGTTTTATGGCTTTCAGACCAATATTAGGGCTTTTGGCTGATTTTAGTGTTTTCGGCCGATTTCAGGGTTTTTTCGTTGGCTATAGTATAGGGTATCTGGACAATTTAAGGGCTCTGGGTAAATTTTATGGTTATTCTGTAGACTCTAGGCTTTTAGACTGGATTTAGGGTTCTCGGCTTATTATGGGGTTTAAGGCCAGCTTTAAAGCTTTCGGATTAACTTTAAGGGTTTTTGCCGATTTCAGGGTTTTTGGCCGATATCAGGGTTTTTGGCCAATTTAAGGGTTTTCGGCTGATTTCAGAGTTTTTCCGCTCACTATAGTATATGGTATTTGGACGATTTAAGGGCCCGGGGTCAATTTTATAGTTTTTCTGTAGACTCTACAGGCTTTTAGATTGATTTTAGGGTTTTCGGCTTATTATAGGGTTTTAGGCCAGCTTTATGGCTTTGTGATCAATTTTAGGGCTTCTGGCCGATTTCAGGGTTTTTCCGATCTTTATAGCATAGGGTATTTGGTCAATTTAAGGTATCTGGGTCAATTTTATTGTTTTTCTTTAGACTCTAATGGCTTTTAGATTGATTTTAGTGTTTTCGGCTTATTATAGGGATTTTAGGCCGGCTTTAGGGCTTTTTGATCAACTTTAGGGCTTTTGGCCGATTTTAGGGTTTTCGGCCGATTTTGGGGTTTTTCCGCTGACAATAATGAAGGGCATTTGAATGATTTAAGGCCTTTGGTCAAATTTATAGTTTTTCCGTAGACTCTAGGCTTTAAGACTGATTCTAGGGTTTTCGGCTTATTATAGGGTTTGAGGGCGGCTTTATGGTTTTTCTGATGAACTTATTTCAGGGTTTTTGACTTAATATAGGGTTTTAGGCCAGCTTTAGGGCTTTCTGATGAACTTTAGGGTTCTCGACCGATTTCAGGGTTTTTTCGATGTAAGGGCTCTAGGTCAGTTTTATTGTTTTTTTGTAGACTCTTGGATTTCAGACTGATTTTAGGGATTTTGGCTTGTTTTAGGGATTTAGACTGGTTTTATGGCTTTCAGATCAACATTAGGGCTTTTGGCTGATTTCAGGGTTTTTTCGTTCACTATAGTATAGGGTATCTGGACGATTTAAGGGCTCTAGGTCAATTTTTTGGTTATTCTGTAGATTCTAGGCTTTTAGACTGGATTTAGGGTTTTCGGCTTATTATGGGGTTTTATGCCCCTTTAAAGCTTTTGGATTAACATTTGGGGTTTTTACCGATTTCATGGTTTTTGGCTTATTTCAGGGATTTTTGCCGATTTAAGGGTTTTCGGCTGATTTCAGAGTTTTTCCGCTCACTATAGTATATTGTATTTGGACGATTTAAGGGCTCTGGGTCAATTTTATAGTTTTTCTGTAGACTCTATTTACAGTATAGGGTATTTGGTCAATTTAAGGGATCTGGGTCAATCTTATTGTTTTTCTGTAGACTCTGTGAAGAAGGTCTTGCTCCTGACCCTGGCTGTGGTTTTGATGACGACAAACTCATCGGCAAAAAGAAGAAAAGAAGACTTCAAAGAATCAAGCACTCAAAGTCCATCAAATAGTCTAGAAGTCTTAGTATTAGGTGAGTTATGCTTCCAAAGGTTTATTAAAGCATAAAGGCTCTTAAAACACCTAATCTAATCAAGCTAAGAGTTTTCATAACTTAAAAGAAGTAGAAAACCTTAAGCAAGTCTCAAAGAACAAGTTTCTGGAAAATGGGCTTCTGTGTAATCGATTACACCATTATGGTAATCGATTACACCAAGGCAAGTAATCGATTACTCCAGTCTTGTAATCGATTACATGTTTGAAATTCAAATTCAAATTGAAACGGTCACTTGTGTAATCGATTACACTAAGTATGGTAATCGATTACCAGAACGAAAAAGTACATCTTTTCATGAACCATTGTGTCCCAAACCTTTTGAAAAGGGTTGTGATGGTTCAAGGACGTTTCCCTTGCCTATATAAAGACCATTTGAGTCCAGAAAACATAACACACACAACACACACGAAATATACACATTCCACATGAGAAAAACACATTAGGCCAAAGCTCTTTCAAAATTAGTTCATCTCTTAGAACTTAAATCTTTTGGAGCCTAAATTCTGAGTTCATGATCTTCATGTTCACAAGAACACATCAGTTGTTCATATCTTGAAGAACTCAGAATTGTATTATGCTTAAAAGCCTTAAAGCATAATTTCTCATATTCAATCCAATTGTGTGTTAAAGGATTGAAACAGCCGATTGTAATATCTTCTTCATCTCTTTCTGTAAGATTGAGTTTTTCACCGTGGTATTCGGTGAAGGGTTGTTGTCACTGAAAGTGGTTTACTTTCAGGGTTTTCATTGAAGGTGGTTTAGCCTTCAAGGTCTGAGGGTGGTTTGCCTTCAGGAACTGAAAGCGGTTTGCTTTCAGGGGCTGTTGAAAGCGGTTTGCTTTCACAGGATATTGGTAGAAGTTCTTGGGGTCCTTGGGTTAGGAACTTGTAAGAAATTTTTATCAATAGTGGAAAAATCCTCAAGGGGTTTTCTTGAGGGACTGGACGTAGCCTTCGGTGGATTGAAGGTGAACCAGGATAAAATCTTGTGTGTGATTCTCTTTATCCTTCATACTTACTTTCAAGCATCGCTCTATTCCACTGCAATCATAGCAATTATCTTGTGATCATCTTTATCTTGAAAGTAACGATTTCAATAAGGCGAAAATCGGGGCAACTCTGATTCACCCCCCCTCTCAGGTTGTTATCTGTACTAACAATTGGTATCAGAGCGAAGGTTTAGGTAAGTTATTCCTAAGATCCGGGAAAAGATGGCATCCTCTTCCAATCATGGAACAAATGAAGGATTCAACATAAACAGGCCACCATTCTTCAATGGAGAACATTATGACTTCTGGAAAATCAAGATGAAGATATTCATAAAGTCATTAGACTCAGGAATATGGAAAGCCATTGAAGAAGGACCCTTTGTGCCTGTAACAACAAATGAAGAAGGAACTTCACAACCAAAATCAGAAAGTACTTGGAGTGAAGAAGAAAAGAAGAAGGTTCAATATGATCTCAAAGGAATGAACATCCTTACATCTGCTCTTGGCATGGACGAATTTTTCAGAGTATCAACGTGCACTTCATCAAAAGAAATATGGGATACATTGATGGTGACTCATGAAGGAACAGATGAAGTCAAGAGATCAAAGATCAATACTCTCTCTCCGGAATATGAAATGTTCAGAATGCTTCCAGGAGAAAAGGTATTAGATATGCAAAAACAATTCACTCATTTAATTAATCATTTGATTGCTCTTGGAAAACAATTTTCAAATAGTGACTTGAACATGAAAGTTCTAAGATCACTTACAAGAGTATGGCAACCAAAAGTCACAGCCATCTCTGAGAAGAAGAGTTTATCAAATATGTCTCTTGCAACTCTGTTTGGAAAACTCCAAGAACATGAGTTGGAATTGAATCGTTTAGAAGAGCATGAACAACATGAGAAGAAGTATCGATCAATTTCCTTAAAGGCAAAGGAAAGCATCAAAGAAGATTATGATGCGGATTCTGAAGAAGAAGATGAAAATTTAAATCTTCTAGTCAAGAACTTTGGAAAGTTTCTTAAAAGAAAAAGTGTTAAATTCAACAATAAATCTTTCCAAAGAAACAATGATCCCTCTTCGTCACAAAAGATCACATGTTTCGAATGTGGTAAACCTGGACACTTCAAATCAGATTGTCCAAATCTTCAGAAGAAGAGACATGGTCTAAGAGAAAAGTTTGAAAAGAAGGATCAACCTACACGAAAAGCATATTTGGCTTGGGATGATAATGAAGTAAGTTCATCATCAGACTCTGACAAAGAAGAAGCACAAGTTGCTTTAATGGCCTCACATGATTCAGACATTGAAGATTCCCAGGTTAGTGATAATTCTATGTCTCCTCATGATTTAAAATTTGCTATGGAAAACATGTTTAAATTATGTCAAGAATTTTCCAAGATTAGCACAAAGCAAAATGAATTGATTTCTTCTCTAGAAAGTAAGTGTAAAACCTTACAGGAGGAATTAGACATAGTGAAATCTAAAGTAGATACTACACACAAGTGTACTAAGTGTAGTTCTTTAGAAGAAAAGATAGGTGATCTTCAACACAGGGTAAATAACTTCAATAAAGGAAAACAGAAGTTAGATGATATTCTAAGTGTTCAAAGACATTCAAACAATAAATCAGGATTAGGATATACTTCTCACCCAAAGACAAAAGAGGTTAGGAAAACTGTGTTTGTAAGACCAAACCACGTATCAGGATCTTCTAGTAACAATAAGATTAATCCTGTTAGAAGTACAAACAATAGGAAGAACAATCAAAATAGACTTCCTAAGAAGATTCACCCTTTTCCCAGACAAACCTCTAGTTACAATCATTACTCTTGCACATATTGTAACAAAGTAGGACATACCCCTAGTAGATGTTATTACAAACATATAGGAGTACCAAATAGGGAGTACATTTGGGTTAGAAAGGATGTTAACTTAGAAGAACCCAAGACTTGTTGGGTTCCTAATACCCATGTCTGAACTTTGTCATGTAGGTGTGTATGAAAGCAGCAAAGGATTTATGGTATCTTGATAGTGGCTGCTCATCACACATGACAGGAGACAAAACCAAATTTTCATTTCTTATACCTAGAGAAAAAGGTTTTGTCACATACGGTAACAATCAAAAGGGAAAGATACTCGGTATTGGAAGAATAGGCACACCCCCTCAAACAGTCATCGATAAAGTTCTTTACGTTGATGGTTTGATGCATAATCTTCTGAGTATTAGTCAACTATGTGATAAGGGTTTGAAAGTTGGTTTTATTAATGATATATGTGTAGTAAAAGATGTGAAAACTAAAGAGATTAAGTTTTCTGGGTATAAAGTAAACAAAGTCTTCATGATCTCATTGGAAGAAATTCCACAAAATGTGAGATGCCTTTTGGCCAAGAACAATAGTGATTCATGGCTATGGCATAGAAGACTTGCTCATATTCACATAGATCATTTAAACAAACTAGTCAAACATGATCTGGTTATTGGGCTTCCAAAGATGAAATTTGAAAAAGACAAGCTTTGTGATGCATGTCAAAAGGGGAAGCAAACCAGAACATCCTTCAAACCTAAGAACATAGTTTCGACAACAAGACCCCTTCAATTGTTACATATGGATTTGTTCGGACCATCTAGAACAAAAAGTCTCGGAGGTAATTTCTATGCACTTGATATTGTTGATGATTTCTCTAGATTCACTTGGACTTTATTTCTACCTCATAAGAATGAAGCCTTCAATGCATTCAAAAGATATGCAAGGCTAGTTCAAAATGAGAAGTCTTTAAAGATCTCTTCTATTAGAAGTGATCATGGTGGAGAATTTCAGAATCAACAATTCCAAGAACTATGTGATGAAAACGGAATATCACATAATTTCTCTACTCCGAGAACACCACAACAAAATGGTGTTGTAGAAAGGAAGAATAGATTACTTGAAGAATTAGCAAGGACAATGCTAAGTGAATCAAGTCTCCCTAAATAATTCTGGGCTGATGCTGTAAGTACTGCTTGCTATGTTTCCAATAGAGTTCTCATTAGACCTATTCTTAAGAAAACTCCCTATGAACTCTACAAAGGAAGGAAACCAAATATCTCTCATCTACATGCTTTTGGATCAAAATGCTTTGTCTTGAATAATGGAAAGGAAAACCTTGGTAAGTTTGATGAAAAATCTGATGAAGGTATATTCCTTGGATATTCTTTAACAAGCAAAGCATATAGAGTCTTTAACAAGAAAACTCTATCCGTGGAAGAATCCATACATGTTTCTTTTGATGAATCTAAATCTTCAATAGAAGATAAAGTCAATCTTCCGGATAATGAAGAAGATGACATCATTATAAATGAAGATTCTCAAAAAGATGGAGATCATAATCCAATACAAGAAGAGCACATTGAAGATACTATTTATCAACTTCCAAAAGAATGGAGAACCCATAGGGATCATCCAGTTGATAATATTATTGGTGATATTTCTAGAGGCGTTTCTACAAGGCTACGTTTGAATGATTCAGTTTTGAATATGGCCTTTGTCTCTCAGATAGAACCATCAAAAGTAAATGATGCTCTAGAGGATGAGTATTGGATTGTAGCAATGCAGGAAGAATTAAACCAATTTGAAAGGAATCAAGTTTGGGAACTTGTCCCTAAGCCTAGTGATAAACACATTATTGGAACAAAGTGGGTATTTAGGAATAAGTTAGATGAAAATGGTATTATAGTTAGAAATAAAGCAAGATTGGTTGCTCAAGGTTATAATCAAGAAGAAGGTATAGATTTTGATGAAACATATGCACCCGTAGCAAGATTAGAAGCCATAAGATTGTTATTAGCGTATGCTTGCTCTTTAAACTTCCCATTGTATCAAATGGACGTCAAAAGTGCCTTCCTGAACGGATATATTCAAGAAGAAGTGTATGTGAAGAAACCTCTAGGATTTGAAGATCCAAAGTTTCCTTCACATGTCTTCAGACTAAAGAAAGCACTCTATGGTCTTAAGCAAGCACCTCGTGCATGGTATGATAGGTTAAGTACTTTCCTTTGTGATAAAGGATTTCAAAAAGGTAAGGCTGATACAACCTTGTTCATCAAAAGAACCAAAGGTAATACCTTACTTTTTCAAATTTATGTTGATGATATTATCTTTGGTGCAACTAACGAATCTCTTTGCAAAGATTTCTCTAACATGATGCAAGAAGAATTTGAGATGTCCATGATGGGACAATTAAATTTCTTTCTTGGTTTGCAAATCAAGCAATCAAATGATGGAATATTCATCAATCAATCAAAGTATTGCAAGGAATTATTAAAGAAATATGATTTAGATGATTGCAAAGCCATAGCCACACCAATGGGGTCTAATGCATATCTAGATCAAGATGAATCCGGTATTCAAGTTGACATCACTAAATATAGAGGTATGATCGGATCTCTTTTGTACTTAACTGCAAGTAGACCTGATATTATGTTTAGTGTATGTCTATGTGCTAGATATCAAGCATCTCCTAGGGAATCACATTTGAGTTCTGTTAAGCGGATTTTCAAATATTTGAAAGGAACTACAAATGTTGGTTTGTGGTATCCCAAAGGAAGTGTTTGTGATTTGATTGGATATTCTGATTCTGATTATGCTGGTTGTAAAACTGAAAGAAAGAGTACAAGTGGTACTTGTCACCTATTAGGAAATGCTCTTGTTTCATGGTCTTGTAAGAAACAAGCATGTGTTGCTCTAAGTACTGCAGAAGCAGAATATATTGCTGCAGGAAGTTGTTGTGCACAAACTCTATGGCTCAAACAACAACTTAAAGATTATGGCTTAGAGCTGGGCTGCATTTCTATTAAATGTGAAAACACAAGTGCCATTAATCTCACTAAAAACCCTATCATGCATTCTCGAACTAAGCATATTGATATACGACATCATTTTCTTCGAGATCATGTTATGAGGAAAGATATAGAGATTTCTTTTGTGGATACACATAATCAATTAGCAGATATCTTTACTAAACCTCTTTCTAAGGAATCGTTTTATAAGATAAGAAGAGAGTTAGGCATATTAGATGAGCATGACATTTAAGTTAACATGTTATGTGCACAATCTTTATGATAAATATATGTTTACATGCCTTTAGATAGATTATGTAACTAAGTGTTTTATAGGAAAAGTGTTACATAAGTCACTAAGAAGCCTAGAACTTATAAAAATTGTTATAATAATCGATTATCATAGGTCTTGTAATCGAGTATCCATGTTCTAAGTCCTCGTGCCTGGTGAAATCATTTGAGTAATCGATTATCTCAACTGCTATAATCGATTACATGTTCAAAATTTGAATTCTTTCAAATTTGTAACTACTGTAATCGATTACCCTAATTGCAGTAATCGATTACTTGTTCGAAAAACTGCCAGTATTCCAGTTTTCCCTCTTCATTTTGAATTTCAAACTTAAGGTAACTACCTTGTAATCGATTACTCAAACTGCTGTAATCGATTACATTCTCGACCTACTTATACCAGGTTTGTCTTCTTATCATCCTCATTCGGATTTTTCCAAAATGTCTTCCCTACCTTGTCTATCTTCAGCCATTTGTCCCCATAATCCTTTGAACTTCTCACGCCTTCTTCCTACTTCTGCCGAGAAAACTAGGTTCTTTTCTCACTTTCTCAAACAAACAATTCGAACCCCCTCTTATGCCAACTTAGATTCCTTCATCGAAGCCGGTCTCACCTTTCCTGCTTTGCTAGGAGATCAATATCTTGATAATTTCATTACATCATCCACACCCTATTATCCAGAGTTAGTCAAGGTGTTCTATTGTAACTTAGACGTTGATGGCACCATTCTTACCTCTTCTGTAAAAGGGACTACCATTCACTACTATCTTATATCTCTTGGCAAGTGTCTCGGTCTTCCATTCACTGGTGCTGAATTGGGACCGAATTTGCCCTGCCCCTGGCCTGACTACAGTTCTGACTCCTTTTAT
The DNA here is from genome assembly GCA_030819835.1 of Acmispon strigosus. Taxonomy (NCBI): domain Eukaryota; kingdom Viridiplantae; phylum Streptophyta; class Magnoliopsida; order Fabales; family Fabaceae; genus Acmispon; species Acmispon strigosus. The sequence goes on along the minus strand of JAUAMA010000004.1, from coordinate 16,576,914 downwards.
CGCACTTTATGCCGTTTTAATCCTTCAGAGGTTCAGAAAATTCATCCTCCTCGTACCAAAACTTGCCCCTTTCATGTTGATGTCCTTACCACAACCAATCACTTGCTTCATTATTTTGTCCATCATATTCTTCTGCCTCAGGAAGATCTTCATGCTCACATTAGCGAGTTAGAACTCCAAGTTTTATATGGCATTCTTCATGGTCACGCCATTAACTGGACCTTCCTGGTAATGCATCATATGCTTACTTGCAGAACTCAAGCACAATCATTTCCCTATGCTCCCAGTATCACTCGTCTTCTCCTTCAATCTGGGGTTCCTATTGCTGACTCCCATGATGTGCGCTCTTCAAATTACATTTGTGTCAATTCTAGGATACTATCGAGTTTAGGCTTGTTTCACGATTATGGAATCGATACTCTTTCCTGGTTACTTCATTATGATGGTGTTACTCCCTTGACCGATGATGAAGACATGTCTGACGACTCTTAGTTTCTATAAACTCTTGTATCTGTTCTTATTGATGTTTGTATCTTTTGTATTTGCTTCCTTGAATATTATAAATATAAGTACTCGTTATGTGTGTTTTTATTCATAGTTTCCATGTTTACCCCCAACCCCCAATACTTTATTTTTGCATTATATACTTGTATGGATGTATGCCTGTACTTTTTGGCCTTTTCTTCTTTTTGATGAAGTCAAAAGGGGGAGAAAGGTTCCGTGCTTTTAAAGATCATATGCAGGAATTCAACAAGTACACTAGAAAGGGGGAGAAAAATCAAACATGCTAGATTCCATCAAACAGGGAGAGTTTTACATCACAAATGCACATATGATCTTCAAAGTTTCAAGTATGTGATTGCCATCATCAAAAAGGGGGAGATTGTGAAGAAGGTCTTGCTCCTGACCCTGGCTGTGGTTTTGATGACGACAAACTCATCGGCAAAAAGAAGAAAAGAAGACTTCAAAGAATCAAGCACTCAAAGTCCATCAAATAGTCTAGAAGTCTTAGTATTAGGTGAGTTATGCTTCCAAAGGTTTATTAAAGCATAAAGGCTCTTAAAACACCTAATCTAATCAAGCTAAGAGTTTTCATAACTTAAAAGAAGTAGAAAACCTTAAGCAAGTCTCAAAGAACAAGTTTCTGGAAAATGGGCTTCTGTGTAATCGATTACACCATTATGGTAATCGATTACACCAAGGCAAGTAATCGATTACTCCAGTCTTGTAATCGATTACATGTTTGAAATTCAAATTCAAACTGAAACGGTCACTTGTGTAATCGATTACACTAAGTATGGTAATCGATTACCAGAACGAAAAAGTACATCTTTTCATGAACCATTGTGTCCCAAACCTTTTGAAAAGGGTTGTGATGGTTCAAGGACGTTTCCCTTGCCTATATAAAGACCATTTGAGTCCAGAAAACATAACACACACAACACACACGAAATATACACATTCCACATGAGAAAAACACATTAGGCCAAAGCTCTTTCAAAATTAGTTCATCTCTTAGAACTTAAATCTTTTGGAGCCTAAATTCTGAGTTCATGATCTTCATGTTCACAAGAACACATCAGTTGTTCATATCTTGAAGAACTCAGAATTGTATTATGCTTAAAAGCCTTAAAGCATAATTTCTCATATTCAATCCAATTGTGTGTTAAAGGATTGAAACAGCCGATTGTAATATCTTCTTCATCTCTTTCTGTAAGATTGAGTTTTTCACCGTGGTATTCGGTGAAGGGTTGTTGTCACTGAAAGTGGTTTACTTTCAGGGTTTTCATTGAAGGTGGTTTAGCCTTCAAGGTCTGAGGGTGGTTTGCCTTCAGGAACTGAAAGCGGTTTGCTTTCAGGGGTTGTTGAAAGCGGTTTGCTTTCACAGGATATTGGTAGAAGTTCTTGGGGTCCTTGGGGTAGGAACTTGTAAGAAATTTTTATCAATAGTGGAAAAATCCTCAAGGGGTTTTCTTGAGGGACTGGACGTAGCCTTCGGTGGATTGAAGGTGAACCAGGATAAAATCTTGTGTGTGATTCTCTTTATCCTTCATACTTACTTTCAAGCATCGCTCTATTCCGCTGCAATCATAGCAATTATCTTGTGATCATCTTTATCTTGAAAGTAACGATTTCAATAAGGCGAAAATCGGGGCAACTCTGATTCCCCCCCCCCTCTCAGGTTGCTATCTGTAATAATAAAGGGCATTTGAATGTTTTAAGGCCTCTGGTCAAATTTATAGTTTTTCCGTCGACTCTAGGCTTTAAGACTGATTCTAGGGTTTTTGGCTTATTATAGGGTTTGACGGCGGCTTTATGGTTTTTCTGATCAACTTTTAGCCAACTTCAGGGTTTTCGGCAGATTTCAGGTTTTACCGCTGACAATAATAAAGGGCATTTGAATGATTTAAGGCCTCTGGTCAAATTTATAGTTTTTCCGTCGACTCTAGGCTTTAAGACTGATTCTAGGGTTTTCGGCTTATTATAGGGTTTGACGGCGGCTTTATGGTTTTTCTGATCAACTTTTAGCCAACTTCAGGGTTTTCGGCAGATTTCAGGTTTTACCGCTGACTACAGTATAGGGTATTTGGACGATTTAAGGGCTCTGGGTCAATTTTATGGTTTTTCTGTAAACTGTAGGCTTTTAGACTGATTTTAGGGTTTTCGTCTTATTATATGGTTTTTGGCCGGCTTTAGGGCTTTTTGATTAACTTTAGGGCATTTGGCAGATTACAGCATTTTCGGCTGATTTCAGGGTTTTCGGCCGATTTCAGATTTTTTCCGCTGACTATAGTATATGTTATTTGGACGACTTAAGGGCTCTATGTCGATTTTTTGGTTTTTCTGTAGACTCCACGCTTTTAGACTTATTTTAGGGTTTTTGGCTAAATATAGGGTTTTAGGCCAGCTTTAGGACCTTCTGATCAACTTTAGGTTTCTCGACCGATTTCAGGGTTTTTCCTGTGAAGAAGGTCTTGCTCCTGACCCTGGCTGTGGTTTTGATGACGACAAACTCATCAACAAAAAGAAGAAAAGAAGACTTCAAAGAATCAAGCACTCAAGTTCATCAATAAGTCTAGAAGTCTTAGAATTAGGCGAGTTATGCTTCTAAAGGTTTATTAAAGCATAAAGGCTCTCAAAATACCTAATCTAATCAAGCTAAGTGTTTTCATAACTTAAAAGAAGTAGAAAACCTTAAGCAAGACTCAAAGAATAAGTTTCTGGAAAATGGGCTTCTGTGTAATCGATTACACCATTATGGTAATCGATTACACCAAGGCAAGTAATCGATTACTCCAGTCTTGTAATCGATTACATGTTTGAAATTCAAATTCAAACTGAAACGGTCACTTGTGTAATCGATTACACTAAGTGTGGTAATCGATTACCAGAACGAAAAGTTGCATCTTTTCATGAACCATTGTGTCCCAAACCTTTTGAAAAGGGTTGTGATGGTTCAAGGACGTTTCCCTTGCCTATATAAAGACCATTTGAGTCCAGAAAACACAACACACAAGAACAACAACATAGAACACACACACACACGAAATTTACACATTTCACATGAGAAAAACACATTAGGCCAAAGCTTTTTCAAAATAGGTTCATCTTTTAGAACTTAAATCTTTTGGAGCCTAAATTCTGAGTTCATGATCTTCATGTTTACAAGAACACATTAGTTGTTCATATCTTGAAGAACTCAGAATTGTATTATGCTTAAAAGCCTTAAAGCATAAATTCTCATGTTCAATCCATTTGTGTGTTAAAGGATTGAAACAGCCAAGTGTAATATCTTCTTCATCTCTTTCTGTAAGATTGAGTTTTTCACCGTGGTATTCGGTGAAGGGTTGTTGTCACTGAAAGTGGTTTGCTTTCAGGGTTTTGATTGAAGACAAGTTTGTCTTCAAGGTCTGAGGGTGGTTTGCCTTCAGGAATTGAAAGCGGTTTGCTTTCAAGGGCTGTTGAAAGCGGTTTGCTTTCACAGGATATTGATAGAAGTTCTTGGGGTCCTTGGGTTAGGAACTTGTAAGAAATTCTTATCAATAGTGGAAAAATCCTCAAGGGGTTTTCTTGAGGGACTGGACGTAGTCTTCGGTGGATTGAAGGCGAACCAGGATAAATCTTGTGTGTGATTCTGTTTATCCTTCACATTTACTTTCAAGTATTGTTCATATCCGCTGCAATCACAAAGATCAACTCGTGATCATCATAAACTTGAAAGTAACAATTTCAATAAGGCGAAAATTGGGGCAACACTGATTCACCCCCCCTCTCAGGTTGCTATCTGTTCTAACAATTGGTATCAGAGCGGAGGTTTAGGTAAGTTATTCCTAAGATCCGGGAAAAGATGGCATCCTCTTCCAATCATGGAACAAGTGAAGGACATAACATAAACAGGCCACCATTCTTCAATGGAGAACACTATGACTTCTGGAAAATCAAGATGAAGATATTCATAAAGTCATTAGACTCAGGAATATGGAAAGTCATTGAAGAAGGACCTTTTGTGCCTGTAACAATTGAAGAAGGAACTTCACAACCAAAACCAGAAAGTACTTGGAGTGAAGAAGAAAAGAAGAAAGTTCAACATGATCTCAAAGGAATGAACATTCTTACATCTGCTCTTGGCATGGATGAATTTTTCAGAGTATCAACATGCACTTCATCAAAAGAAATCTGGGATACTTTGATGGTGACTCATGAAGGAACAGATGAAGTTAAGAGATCAAAGATCAATACTCTTTCTCAAGAATATGAAATGTTCAGAATGCTTCCAGGAGAAAAGGTATTAAACATGCAAAAACGATTCACACATTTAATTAATCATTTGATTGCTCTTGGTAGACAATTTTCAAACAGTGATTTGAACATGAAAGTTCTAAGATCACTTACAAGAGTATGGCAACCAAAAGTAACAGCCATCTCAGAGAAGAAGAGTTTATCAAATATGACTCTTGCAACTCTCTTTGGAAAACTCCAAGAACATGAGTTAGAATTAAATCGTTTAGAGGAGCATGAACAACATGAGAAGAAGTATCGATCAATTTCCCTAAAAGCAAAAGAAAGCATCAAAGAAGATTATGATGCAGATTCTGAAGAAGAAGACAATGGAAATCTAAATCTTCTAGTGAAGAACTTTGGAAAGTTTCTTAAAAAGAAAAATGTTAGATTTAACAACAATAAAGCATTCCAAAGAAACAATGAGTCTTCTTCATCTCAAAAGACTACATGTTTTGAGTGTGGCAAACCGGGACATTTCAAGTCAGATTGTCCAAATCTTCAGAAGAAGAAACATGGTCTAAGAGAGAAATTTGAGAAAAAGGATCAACCTACTCGAAGAGCATATTTGGCTTGGGATGATAATGAAGTAAGTTCATCATCTGATTCTGATAAAGAAGAAGCACAAGTTGCTTTGATGGCCTCACATGATTCTGAGGTTGAAGATTCCCAGGTTAGTGAAGATTCTATATCTTTTCATGATTTAAAGTTTACCATGGAAAATATGTTTAAAATATGTCAAGAATTTTCTAAAGTTAGCACTAGGCAAAATGAGATAATTTCTTCCTTAGAAAGTAAATGTAGAAATTTACAAGAAGAACTAGATGCAGTAAAATCTAAGATAGACATTACTCACAAATGCACTAAGTGTAGTTCTCTAGAAGAAAAGATTGAAAATCTTCAACAAAGAGTAAATAACTTCAATAAAGGAAAACAAAAGTTAGATGATATCCTAAGTATTCAAAGACATTCTAACAATAAGTTAGGTTTAGGATATACTTCTCACCCAAAAACAAAAGAGGTTAGGAAAACTGTTTTTGTAAAACCAAACCATGTTTTAGGATCTTCTAGTAACAATAAGATTAATCCTGTTAAGAGTAAAAACAATAGGAAGATTAATCAAAATAGACCTCCTAAGAAGATTCATTCTTTCCCTAGACAAACCTCTAGTTACAATCATTACTCTTGTACTTATTGTAACAAAATAGGACATACCCCTAGTAGATGCTACTACAAACATATAGGAGTACCAAATAGGGAGTATATTTGGGTTAGAAAGGATGTTAACTTAGAAGGACCCAAAACTTGTTGGGTTCCTAATACCCATGTCTGAACTTTGTCATGTAGGTGTGTATGAAAGCAGCAAAGGATCTATGGTATCTTGATAGTGGCTGCTCATCACACATGACAGGAGACAAAACCAAGTTTTCTTTTCTAATACCTAGGGAAAAAGGTTTCGTCACATATGGTAACAATCAAAAGGGAAAAATACTCGGTATTGGAAGAATAGGCACACCCCCTCAAACAGTCATCGATAAAGTTCTTTACGTTGATGGTTTGATGCATAATCTTCTGAGTATTAGTCAACTATGTGATAAAGGTTTGAAAGTAGGTTTTATTAATGATATATGTGTTGTGAAAGATGTGAAAACTAAAGAAATTAAGTTTTCTGGATATAAAGTAAACAAAGTCTTCATGATCTCATTGGAAGAAATTCCACAAAATGTGAGATGCCTATTAGCCAAGAACAATAGTGATTCATGGCTATGGCATAGAAGACTTGCACATATTCACATAGATCATTTAAACAAACTAGTCAAGCATGATCTAGTTGTTGGGCTTCCAAAGATAAAATTCGAGAAAGACAAGCTTTGTGATGCATGTCAAAAAGGGAAGCAAACCAGAACATCCTTCAAACCAAAGAACATAGTTTCGACCTCAAGACCCCTTCAATTGTTACATATGGATTTGTTCGGACCTTCTAGAACTAAAAGCCTCGGAGGTAATTTCTATGCACTTGTTATTGTTGATGATTTCTCTAGATTTACTTGGACTTTATTTCTACCTCATAAGAATGAAGCCTTCAATGCATTCAAAAGATATGCAAGGCTAGTTCAAAATGAGAAGTCTTTAAAGATCTCTTCTATTAGAAGTGATCATGGTGGAGAATTTCAGAATCAACAATTCCAAGAACTATGTGATGAAAATGGAATATCACATAACTTCTCTACTCCGAGAACACCACAACAAAATGGTGTAGTAGAAAGGAAGAATAGGTTACTTGAAGAATTAGCAAGAACCATGTTAAGTGAATCTAGTCTCCCTAAATATTTCTGGGCTGATGCTGTAAGTACTGCTTGCTATGTTTCCAATAGAGTTCTTATTAGACCTATCCTTAAGAAAACACCATATGAACTCTACAAAGGAAGGAAACCAAATATCTCTCATCTACATGCTTTTGGATCAAAATGCTTTGTCTTGAATAATGGAAAGGAAAACCTTAGCAAGTTTGATGAAAAATCTGATGAAGGTATATTCCTTGGTTATTCTCTAACAAGCAAAGCATATAGAGTCTTTAACAAGAAAACTCTATCTGTGGAAGAATCCATACATGTTACTTTTGATGAATCTAAATCTTCAATAGAAGATAAAGTCAATCTTCCAGATAATGAAGAAGATGACATCATTATAAATGAAGATTCTCAAAAGGATGGAGATCAGAATCCAATACAAGAAGAGCACATTGAAAGTAATACTTATCAACTTCCAAAAGAATGGAGAACCCATAGGGATCATCCAGTTGATAATATTATTGGTGATATCTCTAGAGGCGTTTCTACAAGGCTACGCTTAAATGATTCAGTTTTGAATATGGCCTTTGTCTCTCAGATAGAACCATCAAAAGTAAATGATGCTCTAGAGGATGAGTATTGGATTGTAGCAATGCAGGAAGAACTAAACCAATTTGAAAGGAATCAAGTTTGGGAACTTGCACCTAAGTCTAGTGTCTAGAAGATCATAAGAAAAACAGTAGAAACAATAATAAAATACCTCTCTAAGTATATGCTTATGCTAGTTTTAGAAATTTCCTAGTTAGATTCTGAATAAATATAGACATTCATATATTCACAGTTATCCTCTTTGATAGGCTTAAGATATATGACCTATGATACCACTAGAAATGCCTTAATATAAGTCTCTCTATAAATTGCTTAAATGTTTCATGTGTGCTTGCTTGTCATAATTGATTTTGTGCTGAAATTTTTATATGAACATTTGTTACATATGATAAGACTTATAAAAATGTTCATGAAACCAATTATCTTAGGCTTATTAATTGATTACCCTTGTTATTAGTCCTGTTGATTATTAAATTCCTCTGAGTAATCGATTACTCTAACTTCCTTAATCGATTACATAGTTGAATTTTAGAAATTTCAAATTTTGGACTTCAGGTAATCGATTACATCAACTGCTGTAATCGATTACTACTGCTATTTTGAATTTTATTCAAAATTCGAAAAGCGGTAATCGATTACACAATTTACTGTAATCGATTACCAAATCGATAATATAAGTTCTTTAGGTCAGAACACTTAATCGATTACACAACTCTTCCTCCTTCTTCTTCCCTCGTCGCCGAACTGGTCATCACCCTCATTCTCTCTCGTTTCTTGCTTAAACTCAGAACAAATTAGTGGGTTTTGTTCAGCTTTGTCCTCTCCTTCTTCTCCATCCCTTCAAATTGACAAATTCGGCCTTCCCCAGAAACCCCTTTCTCAAAACCCTAAAAATTTCAGTCGGAAAAATGGCCTCTTCTTCACGCCGACACCGCTCGAAGAACCTCACCATGAACACTCTTGATCTTTCACGACTTCTTGTCACAGAGGAGCAAAAGGACCGGTTTTTGGCTTACTTCTTGGAAAGACCCATCCTTCCTCCCAAGTATGCCGATGTCAACTCGTTCATCAATGCTGGATTCCTCTTCCCTTCTCTCCTTGATTTTCAAGGACTTGATGAATTCGTTGGCTTGTCGGGTACGTACTATCCTGAATTGGTTAAAGTATTTTACTGTAATTTGGTGAAGAGAGGTGGGAAAATTTGCTCATCGGTCAAGGGAATCGATATTTCATTGTCTCAAGGGCAATTGGGAACTCTTCTAAAAATTCCCTATGTTGGAGAACGACTGAGTCCGGAGAAGGCATGTCCATGGGCTGATTATGACAAGAAATCTTTTTATTTATCCTTGTGTCGATTTTCTGAGGACGAGATTCTTTTGAAGAAGCAGCGGGCGGAAGCCAACCGCTCTAGGGATATCCTTGCTGTTGGATATCTTACTGTTGAAGATCGTCTGCTTCATTATCTGATCAGTTATGTTCTTCTTCCTCAATCCTCTAACCATGCCCAAATTAGTGACTTAGAGTTACAAGTTATTTATGGGCTGAAACATAATGAATCCATTAACTGGGCTCATTTGGTTATGATACATATGTTGATACACAAGGATAGATCTGGTCCTCTTCCCTATGCTCCCATTATTACTCTCATTTTGAAGAATTTTGGAATTTCTACACAAGGGGAATATGCTCAGGTCATGGATACTAAGGCACAGAGGATTGATATGGAGATTCTGAACAAGATGGGGATTTTCAGGGATGTTGATGACACTTTCCGTCACAAGTCAGATTTAGGTCCTGATACCACTCAGACTCCTGCCCCTGCTGCTTTCTATCCACCATCTTCTGAGGAAGGACCTTCATCCTCTATGCTTGGTGATGCCTCCACTCAACTCATTCTCTCTCATCTGGCCGATATGAGGACTCACTTTGATCAGAGGTTTGATCACATGGAAGGTCGGGTTGAATCCATGTACACTACTCTCCGTGCTGATATGGATCGTCTGAGTCTTCGTGTTGATCGCATGGCTCCCTCTCCTCATGATTCCTTTGACTCCTCTGATGAATTTGACCTCTAGACTTGTTTATTTCTTTCATTGACTATTTGCTTTATTTGGTTTGTAATAGTCTAGATTATGACTAATTTCTGCACTATTGGATGTTTTGCTTGCTTTGATTGGACAATTATGTTCTGTTTTGTTTATGTTTTACTCGTTTACCCCCATTCCCCATGCTTTATATTGCAATATATACTTGTGTGTATGCCTGTACATTTTTGGCCTTTTCTTCTTTTTGATGAAGTCAAAAGGGGGAGAAAGGTTCAGTGTCTTTAAAGATCATATGCAGGAATTCAACAAGTACATTAGAAAGGGGGAGAAAAATCAGAAATACTAAATTCCATCAAATAGGGGGAGTTAAGCATCACGAATGCATAAATGATCTTCAAAGTTTCAAGTATGTGTTTGCCATCATCAAAAAGGGGGAGATTGTGAAGAAGGTCTTGCTCCTGACCCTGGCTGTGGTTTTGATGACGACAAACTCATCAACAAAAAGAAGAAAAGAAGACTTCAAAGAATCAAGCACTCAAGTTCATCAATAAGTCTAGAAGTCTTAGAATTAGGTGAGTTATGCTTCTAAAGGTTTATTAAAGCATAAAGGCTCTCAAAATACCTAATCTAATCAAGCTAAGTGTTTTCATAACTTAAAAGAAGTAGAAAACCTTAAGCAAGACTCAAAGAATAAGTTTCTGGAAAATGGGCTTCTGTGTAATCGATTACACCATTATGGTAATCGATTACACCAAGGCAAGTAATCGATTACTCCAGTCTTGTAATCGATTACATGTTTGAAATTCAAATTCAAACTGAAACGGTCACTTGTGTAATCGATTACACTAAGTGTGGTAATCGATTACCAGAACGAAAAGTTGCATCTTTTCATGAACCATTGTGTCCCAAACCTTTTGAAAAGGGTTGTGATGGTTCAAGGACGTTTCCCTTGCCTATATAAAGACCATTTGAGTCCAGAAAACACAACACACAAGAACAACAACATAGAACACACACACACACGAAATTTACACATTTCACATGAGAAAAACACATTAGGCCAAAGCTTTTTCAAAATAGGTTCATCTTTTAGAACTTAAATCTTTTGGAGCCTAACTTCTGAGTTCATGATCTTCATGTTTACAAGAACACATTAGTTGTTCATATCTTGAAGAACTCAGAATTGTATTATGCTTAAAAGCCTTAAAGCATAAATTCTCATGTTCAATCCATTTGTGTGTTAAAGGATTGAAACAGCCAAGTGTAATATCTTCTTCATCTCTTTCTGTAAGATTGAGTTTTTCACCGTGGTATTCGGTGAAGGGTTGTTGTCACTGAAAGTGGTTTGCTTTCAGGGTTTTGATTGAAGACAAGTTTGTCTTCAAGGTCTGAGGGTGGTTTGCCTTCAGGAATTGAAAGCGGTTTGCTTTCAAGGGCTGTTGAAAGCGGTTTGCTTTCACAGGATATTGATAGAAGTTCTTGGGGTCCTTGGGTTAGGAACTTGTAAGAAATTCTTATCAATAGTGGAAAAATCCTCAAGGGGTTTTCTTGAGGGACTGGACGTAGTCTTCGGTGGATTGAAGGCGAACCAGGATAAATCTTGTGTGTGATTCTGTTTATCCTTCACATTTACTTTCAAGTATTGTTCATATCCGCTGCAATCACAAAGATCAACTCGTGATCATCATAAACTTGAAAGTAACAATTTCAATAAGGCGAAAATTGGGGCAACACTGATTCACCCCCCCCTCTCAGGTTGCTATCTGTTCTAACATTTCCGATGTATGGGCTCTAGGTCAGTTATATTGTTTTTCTGTAGACTCTAGGTTTTCAGACTGATTTAAGGGATTTTGGCTAATTATAGGGATTTAGACTGGTTGTATGGCTTTCAGATTAACATTAGGGCTTTTGGCTGATTTCAGTGTTTTCAGCCGATTTCAGGGTTTTTTCGTTGACTATAGTATAGGGTATGTGGACGATTTAAGGGCTCTGGGTCAATTTTATGGTTATTCTGTAGATTCTAGGCTTTTAGACTGAATTTAGGGTTTTCGGCTTATTATTGGGTTTTAGGCCAGCTTTAAAGCTTTCGGACTAACTATTGGGGTTTTTGCCGATTTCATGGTTTTTGGCCGTTTTCAGGGTTTTTGCCGATTTAAGGGTTTTCGGCTGATTTCAGAGTTTTTCCGCTCACTATAGTGTATGGTATTTGGACGATTTAAGGGCTCGGGGTCAATTTTATAGTTTTTCTGTAGACTCTACAGGCTTTTAGATTGACTTTAGGGTTTTCGGCTTATTATAGGGTTTTAGGCAAGCTTTATGGCTTTCTGATCAGTTTTTGGGCTTCTAGCCGATTTCAGGGTTTTTCTGATCTTTATAGCATAGGGTATTTGGTCAATTTAAGGGATCTGGGTCAATTTAATTGTTTTTCTGTAGACTCTAATGGCTTTTAGATTGATTTTAGTGTTTTCGGCTTATTATAGGGATTTTAGGCTGGCTATAGGGCTTTTTGATCAACTTTAGGGCTTTTGGCCGATTTCAGGGTTTTCGGCCTATTTTAGGGTTTTTCCGCTGACAATAATAAAGGGCATTTGAATGATTTAAGGCCTCTGGTCAAATTTATAGTTTTTCCGTAGACTCTAGGCTTTAAGACTGATTCTAGGGTTTTCGGCTTATCATAGGGTTTGACGGCGGCTTTATGGTTTTTCTCATCAACTTTTAGCCAATTTCAGGGTTTTCGGCAAATTTCTGGTTTTTCCGCTGACTACAGTTGTATATGGTATTTGGACGATTTAAGGGCTCCGGGTCAATTTTATGGTTTTTCGGTAAACTCAAGGCTTTTAGACTGATTTTAGGATTTTTGTCTTATTATAGGGTTTTAGGCCGGCTTTAGGGCTTTTTGTTCAACTTTAGGGCATTTGGCAGATTACAGCATTTTCGGCTGATTTCAGGGTTTTCAGCCGATCTCAGATTTTTTCCACTGACTACAGTATATGTTATTTGGACGATATAAGGGCCCTGTGTCAATTTTTTGGTTTTTCTGTAGACTCTACGCTTTTAGACTTATTTTAGGGTTTTTGGCTTAATATAGGGTTTTAGGCTAGCTTTATGGCTTTCTGATCAACTTTAGGGTTCTCGACCGATTCAGGGTTTTTCCGATGTAAGGGCTCTGGGTCAGTTTTACTGTTTTTCTGTAGACTCTAGGATTTCAGACTGATTTTAGGGACTTTGGCTTATTATAGGGATTTAGGCTGGTTTTATAGCTTTCATATCAACATTAGGGCTTTTGGCTGATTTCGGTGTTTTCAGCCGATTTCAGGGTTTTTTCGTTGGGTATCTGGACGATTTAAGGGCTCTGGGTCAATTTTATGGTTATTTTGTAGATTCTAGGTGTTTAGACTGGATTTAGGGTTTTCGGCTTATTATGGGGTTTTAGGCCACCTTTAAAGCTTTCGGATTAACTTCTGGGGTTTTTACCGATTTCATGGTTTTTGGCTTATTTCAGGGTTTTTGGCCGATTTAAGGGTTTTCGGCTGATTTCAGAGTTTTTCCGCTCACTATAGTATATGGTATTTGGACGATTTAAGGGCTCTGGGTCAATTTTATAGTTTTTTTGTAGACTCTACAGGCTTTTAGACTGATTTTAGGGTTTTCAGCTTATTATAGGGTTTTAGGCCAGCTTTATGGCTTTCTGATCAATTTTTGGGCTTCTGGCCGATTTCAGGGTTTTTTCGATGTTTATAGTATAGGGTATTTGGTCAATTTAAGGTATCTGGGTCAATTTTATTGTTTTCCTGTAGACTCTAATGGTTTTTAGATTGATTTTAGTGTTTTCGGCATATTATAGGGATTTTAGGCCGGCTTTAGGGCTTTTTTATCAACTTTAGGGATTTCGGCCGATTTCAGGGTTTTCGGCCGATTTTTGGGTTTTTCCGCTGACAATAATAAAGGACATTTGAATGATTTAAGGCCCCTGGTCAAATTTATAGTTTTTCCGTAGACTCTAGGCTTTAAGACTGATTCTAGGGTTTTCGGCTTATTATAGGGTTTGAGGGCGGCTTTATGGTTTTTCTGATCAACGTTTAGCCAATTTCAGGGTTTTCGGCAGATTTCAGGGTTTTTCCGCTGACTACAGTATAGGGTATTTGGACGATTTAAGGGCTTCGGGTCAATTTTATGGTTTTTCTGTAAACTCTAGGCTTTTAGACTGATTTTAGGGTTTTCGTCTTATTATGGGGTTTTAGGCTGTCTTTAGGGGCTTTCTGATCAACTTTAGGGCATTTGGCAGATTACAGCATTTTCGGCTGATTTCAGGGTTTTCAGCCGATTTTAGATTTTTTCCGCTGACTATCGTATATGTTATTTGGACGATTTAAGGGCTCTGTGTCGATTTTTTGGTTTTTCTGTAGACTCTACGCTTTTAGACTTATTTTAGGGTTTTTGGCTTAATATAGGGTTTTAGGCCAGCTTTAGGGCTTTCTGATCAACTTTAGGGTTCTCGACCGATTTCAGGGTTTTTCCGATGTAAGGGCTCTGGGTCTGTTTTATTGTTTTTCTGTAGACTCTAGGATTTCAGACTGATTTTAGGGATTTTGGCTTATTATAGGGATTTAGGCTGGTTTAATGGCTTTCAGATCAACATTAGGGCTTTTGGCTGATTTCGGTGTTTTCGGCCGATTTTAGGGTTTTTTCGTTGATTATAGTATAGGGTATCTGGACGATTTAAGGGCTCTGGGTCAATTTTATGGTTATTCTGTAGACTCTAACCTTTTAGACTGGATTTAGGGTTTTCGACTTATTATGGGGTTTTAGGCCACCTTTAAAGCTTTCGGATTAACTTTTGGGGTATTTACCGATTTCATGGTTATTGGCCGATTTCAAGGTTTTTGGCCAATTTAAGGGTTTTCGGCTGATTTCAGAGTTTTTCCGGTCAATATAGTATATGGTATTTGGACGATTTAAGGGCTCGGAGTTAATTTTATAGTTTTTCTGTAGACTCTACAGGCTTTCAGATTGATTTTGGGGTTTTCTGCTTATTATAGGGTTTTAGGCCAGCTTTATGGCTTTCTGATCAATTTTTGGGCTTCTGGCCGATTTTAGGGTTTTTCCGATCTTTATAGTATAGGGTATTTGGTCAATTTAAGGGATCTGGGTCAATTTTATTGTTTTTCTGTAGACTCTAATGGCTTTTAGATTGATCTTAGTGTTTTCGGCTTATTATAGGTATTTTAGGCTGGCTTTAGGGCTTTTTGATCAACTTTAGGGGTTTTTTCCGATTTTAGGGTTTTTCCGCTGACAATAATAAAGGGCATTTGAGTGATTTAAGGCCTCTGGTCAAATTTATAGTTTTTCCGTAGACTCTAGGCTTTAAGACTGATTCTAGGGTTTTCGGCTTATTATAGGGTTTGAGGGCGGGTTTATGGCTTTTCTCATCAACTTTTAGCCAATTTCAGGGTTATCGGAAGATTTCAGGTTTTTCCGCTGACTATAATAGTATAGGGTATTTGGACGATTTAAGGGCTCCGGGTCAATTTGATGGTTTTTCTGTAAACTCTAGGCTTTTAGACTGATTTTAGGGTTTTCGTCTTATGATAGGGTTTTAGGCAGGCTTTAGGGCTTTTTGATCTACTTTAGGGCATTTAACAGATTATAGCATTTTCGGCTGATTTCAGGGTTTTCAGCCGATTTCAGATTTTTTCCACTGACTATAGTATATGTTATTTGGACGATATAAGGGCCCTGTGTTAGTTTTTTGGTTTTTCTGTAGACTCTACGCTTTTAGACTTATTTTAGGGTTTTAGGCCAGCTTTATGGCTTTTTGATCAACTTTAGGGTTCTCGACCGGTTTCAGGGTTTTTCCGATGTAAGGGCTCTGGGTCAGTTTTATTGTTTTTCTGTAGACTCTAGGATTTCAGACTGATTTTAGGGACTTTGGCTTATTATAGGGATTTAGGCTGGTTTTATGGCTTTCAGATCAACATTAGGGCTTTTGGCTGATTTGGGTGTTTTCGGCCGATTTCAGGGTTTTTTCGTTGGGTATCTAGACGATTTAAAGGCTCTGGGTCAATTTTATGGTTATTCTGTAGATTCTAGGCTTTTAGACCGAATTTATGGTTTTCGGCTTATTATGGGGTTTTAGGCCACCTTTAAAGCTTTCGGATTAACTTTTGGGGTTTATACCGATTTCATGGTTTTTGGCTTATTTCAGGGTTTTTGGCCGATTTAAGGGTTTTCGGCTGATTTCAGAGTTTTTCCGCTCGCTATAGTATATGGTGTTTGGACGATTTAAGGGCTCTGTGTCAATTTTATAGTTTTTCTGTAGACTCTAGAGGCTTTTAGACTGATTTTAGGGTTTTCGTCTTACTATGGGGTTTTAGGCCGGCATTAGGGCTTTCTGATCAACTTTAGGGCATTTGGCAGATTACAGCATTTTCGGCTGATTTCAGGGTTTTTCGGCCGATTTCAGATTTTTTCCGCTGACTATAGTATATGTTATTTGGACGATGTAAGGGCCCTGTGTCAATTTTTTGGTTTTTCTGTAGACTCCACGCTTTTAGACTTATTTTAGGGTTTTTGGCTTAATATAGGGTTTTAGGCCAGCTTTAGGGCTTTCTGATCAACTATAGGGTTCTCGGCCGATTTCAGGGTTTTTGCGATGTAAGGGCTCTGGGTCAGTTTTATTGTTTTTCTGTAGACTCTAGGATTTCAGACTGATTTTAGGGACTTTGGCTTATTATAGGGATTAAGGCTGGTTTTATGGCTTTCGGATCAACATTAGGGCTTTTGGCTGATTTCAGTGTTTTCGGCCGATTTCAGGGTTTTTTCATTGACTATATAGTATTGGGTATCTGGACGATTTAAGGGCTCTGGGTCAATTTTATGGTTATTTTGTAGACTCTAGGCTTTTAGATTAGATTTAGGGTTTTCGGCTAATTATGGGGTTTTAGGCCAGCTTTAAAGCTTTCGGATTAACTTTTGGTGTTTTTGCCGATTTTAGGGTTTTTGGCTGATTTCAAAGTTTTTCCGCTCACTATAGTATATGGTATTTGGACGATTTAAGGGATCGGAGTTAATTTTATAGTTTTTCTGTAGACTCTACAGGCTTTCAGATTGATTTTAGGGTTTTCGGCTTATTATAGTGTTTTAGGCCAGCTTTATGGCTTTCTGATCAATTTTTGTGCTTCTGGCCGATTTCAGGGTTTTTCCGATCTTTATAGTATAGGGTATTTGGTCAATTTAAGGGATCTGGGTCAATTTTATTGTTTTTCTGTGGACTCTAATGGCTTTAAGATTGATTTTAGTGTTTTCGGCTTATTATAGGGATTTAGGCCGGCTTTAGGGCTTTTTGATCAACTTTAGGGCTTTTGGACGATTTTAGGGTTTTTCCGCTGACAATAATAAAGGGCATTTGAATGATTTAAGGTCCCTGGTCAAATTTATAGTTTTTCTGTGGACTCTAGGCTTTAAGACTGATTCTAGGTTTTTCGGCTTATTATAGGGTTTGAGGGCGGCTTTATGGTTTTTCTCATCAACTTTTAGCCAATTTCACGGTTTTCGGAAGATTTCAGGTTTTTCCGCTGACTACAGTAGTATAGGGTAATTGGACGATTTAAGGGCTCCGGGTCAATTTGATGGTTTTTCTGTATACTTTAGGCTTTTAGACTGATTTTAGGGTTTTCGTCTTATTATAGGGTTTTAGGCCAGCTTTAGGGCTTTTTGATCTACTTTAGGGCATTTGGCAGATTACAGCATTTTCAACTAATTTCAGGGTTTTCAGCCGATTTCAGATTTTTTCCTTTGACTATAGCATATGTTATTTGGACGATTTAAGGGCTCTGTGTTGATTTTTTGGTTTTTCTGTAGACTCTACGCTTTTAGACTTATTTTAGGGTTTTTGGCTTAATATAGGGTTTTATGCCAGCTTTAGGAATTTCTGATCAACTTTAGGGTACTGGACCGATTTCAGGGTTTTTCCGATGTAAGGGCTCTGGGTCAGTTTTATTGTTTTTCTGTAGACTCTAGGATTTCATACTGATTTTAGGGATTTAGACTGGTTTTATGGCTATCAGATCAACATTAGGGCTTTTGGCTGATTTCAGTGTTTTCGGCCGATTTTAGGGTTTTTTCGTTGACTATAGTATAGGGTATGTGGACGATTTAAGGGCTCATGGTCAATTTTATGGTTATTTTGTAGACTCTAGGCTTTTAGATTGGATTTAGGGTTTTCAGCTTATTATGGGGTTTTAGGCCAGCTTTAAAGCTTTCGGATTAACTTTTGGGGTTTTTGCCGATTTCAGGGTTTTTGGCCGATTTCCGGGTTTTTGGCCGATTTAAGGGTTTTTGGCTGATTTCAGAGTTTTTCCGCTCACTATAGTATACGGTATTTGGACGATTAAGGGCCCTGGGTCAATTTTAGAGTTTTTCTGTAGACTCTATAGGCTTTTAGACTGATTTTAGGGTTTTCGGCTTATTATAGGGTTTTAGGCCAGCTTTATGGCTTTCTGGTCAATTTTTGGGCTTCTGGCCGATTTCAGGGTTTTTCTGATGTTTATAGTATAGGGTATTATGTCAATTTAAGGGATCTGGGTCAATTTTATTGTTTTTCTGTAGACTCTAATGGCTTTCAGATTGATTTTAGTGTTTTCCGCTTTTTATAGGGATTTTAGGCCGGCTTTAGGGATTTTTGATCAACTTTAGGGCTTTTGGCTGAGTTCAGGGTTTTTGACCAATTATGGTGTTTTTCCGCTGACAATAATAAAGGGCATTTGAATGATTTAAGGCATCTGGTCCAATTTATAGTTTTTCTGTAGACTCTAGGCTTTAAGGCTGATTCTAGGGTTTTCTGCTTATAATAGGTTTGGAGGGCGGCTTTATGGTTATTCTAATCAACTTTTAGCCAATTTTAGGGTTTTCGGCAGATTTCAGGGTTTTTCCACTGACTACAGTATCGGGTATTTGGACGATTTAAGGGCTCCGGGTCAATTTTATGGTTTTTCTGTAAACTCTAGCCTTTTAGACTAATTATAGGGTTTTTGTCTTATTATAGGGTTTTAGGTCGGCTTTAGGGCTTTCTGATCAACTTTAGCGCATTTGGCAGATTTTAGCATTTTCGGCTGATTTCAGGGTTTTCGGCCGATTTCAGATTTTTTCCGCTGACTATAGTATATGTTATTTGGACGATTTCATGGTTTTTTAGGGTTTTCATACGATTTCATGGTTTTTGGCTGATTTCAGGGTTTTTGGCCGATTTAAGGGTTTTCGGCTGATTTCAGAGTTTTTTCGCTCGCTATAGTATATGGTATTTAGACGATTTAAGGGCTCTGGGTCAATTTTATAGTTTTTCTGTAGACTCTACATGCTTTTAGACTGATTATCGGGTTTTCGGCTTATTATAGGGTTTTAGGCCAGTTTTATGGCTTTCTGATCAATTTTTGGGCTTCTGGCCGATTTCAGGGTTTTTCCGATGTTTATAGTATAGGGTATTAGGTCAATTTAAGGGATCTGGGTCAATTTTATTGTTTTTATTATAGGGATTTTAGGTTGTGAAGAAGGTCTTGCTCCTGACCCTGGTTGAGGTTTTGATGACGACAAACTCATCAGCGAAAAGAAGAAAAGAAGACTTAGAGGAAACAGCGCTATAAAGATCATCATTTACCTAGAAGTCTTAGTTTAGGTGAGTTATGCTTCTAAAGGTCTCTCAAAGCATAAAGGCTCTTTAAAACACCTAAACTAATCAAGCTTAATGTTTTCATAACTTAAAAGAAGTAGAAAAACTTAAGCCGATCTTAAAAGATCAAGTTTCTGGATGTTGGACTTTAGTGTAATCGATTTCAGCCTTCTGGTAATCGATTACACCTAGGCAAGTAATCGATTACCTCTTGCTTGTAATCGATTACATGTTTGAATTTGAAATTCAAACTGTAATGACTCTTAGTGTAATCGATTACCTAAGTGATGTAATCGATTACACACACGAAAAGTTGCATCTTTTCATGAACCATTGTGTCTCAAACCTTTTGGGAAAGGTTGCATTGGTTCAAGGACGTTTCCCTTGCCTATATAAAGTCCATTTGAGTCCAGGACATGACAACACCTGAGAATACAACATTAGGCCAAAGCTTCGCCAAAATAGTTCATTCATTAAGTCGTTTAGAACTTAAACTTTCAAAGAGCCTAAATTCTGAGTTCATGATCTTCATGTTTATAAGAACACTCTAGTTGTTCATATCTTGAGGAACTCAGAATCTTGTTATGCTTAAGAGCCTTAAAGCATAAATTCTCATGATCAATCCACTTGTATGTTAAAGGATTGATACAGCCAATTGTAAACTCTTCTTCATCTCTTTCTGATAGATTGAGTATTCACCGTGGATCTTGGTGAAGGGTTGTTGATACTGAAAGTGGTGTACTTTCAGGGTGTTGATTGAAGGTGGTTTAGCCTTCAAGGTCTGAAGGTGGTTTGCCTTCAGGAACTGAAAGTGGTTTACTTTCAGGGGCTGTTGAAAGTGGTATACTTTCACCGGAAATTGATAGAAATTCTTAGGGTCCTTGGTGTAAGAACTTGTAAGAGATTTTTATCAATAGTGGAAAAATCCTCAAGGGGTTTTCTTGAGGGACTGGACGTAGCCTTCGGTGTGTGTGAATTCTTCTATCCTTCATCTTTACTTTCAAGTAACGCTTAATTCCGCTGCAATCGTTTGATGTTACATTTATCTTGAAAGTAAGAAGTTATCAAGGCGAAAATCGGGTAAACCTGATTCACCCCCCCTCCCAGGTTGCTATCTATACTAACATACGCCGGCTTTAGGGCTTTTTGATCAACTTTAGGGCTTTCGGCCGATTTTAGGGTTTTTCCGCTGACAATAATAAAGGGGATTTGAATGATTTAAGGCCTCTGGCCAAATTTATAGTTTTTCCGTAGACTCTAGGCTTTAAGACTGTCAATTTTTTGGTTTTTCTGTAGAATCTACGCTTTTAGACTTATTCTAGGGTTTTCAGATTATTATAGGATTTGAGGGCGGCTTTATTGTTTTTCTGATCAACTTTTAGCCAATTTCAGGGTTTTCGGAAGATTTCAGGGTTTTTCCGCTGACTAGAGTATACGGTATTTGGACGATTTAAGGGGCTCCGGGTCAATTTTAGGGTTTTTCGGTAAACTCTAGGCTTTTAGACTGATTTTAGGGTTTTCGTCTTATTATAGGGTTTTAGGCCGGCTTTAGGGATTTCTGATCAACTTTAGGGCATTTGGCATATTACAGCATTTTCGGCTGTTTCAGGGTTTTCGGCCGATTTCAGATATTTTCTGCTGACTATAGTATATGTTATTTGGACGATTTAAGGGCTCTGTGTCAATTATTTGGTTTTTCTGTAGACTCTACGCTTTTTGACTTATTTTAGGGTTTTTGGCTTAATATAGGGTTTTAGGCCAGCTTTAAGGCTTTCTAATCAACTTTAGGGTTCTTGGCCGATTTCAGGGTTTTTCCGATGTAAGGGCTCTGGGTCAATTTTATTGTTTTTCTGTAGACTCTAGGATTTTAGACTGACTTTGGGGATTTTGGCTTATTATAGGGTTTTAGGCTGGTTTTATGGCTTTCGGATCAACATTAAGGCTTTTAGCTGATTTCAATGTTTTCGGCCGATTTCAGGGTTTTTTCTTTAACTATAGTATAGGGTATCCGGACGATTTAAGGGCTCTGGGTCAATTTTATGGTTATTCTGTAGACTCTAATGGATTTTAGATTGATTTTAGTGTTTTCGGCTTATTATGGGGTTTTAGGCCAGCTTTAAAGCTTTCGGATTAACTTTTGGGGTTTTTGCCGATTTCAGGGTTTTTTGCCGATTTAAGGGTTTTTGGCTGATTTCAGAGTTTTTCCGTTCACTATAGTATATGGTATTTGGACGATTTAAGGGCTCTGGCTCAATTTTATAGTTTTTCTAAGACTCTATAGTCTTTTAGACTGATTTAGGGTTTTTGGCTTACTGTTGGGTTTTAGGCCTCCTTTATGGCATTCTGATCAATTTTTGGGCTGCTGGCCGATTTTAGGGTTTTTCCGATTTTTACAGCATAGGTTATTTGGTCAATTTAAGGGATCTGGGACAATTTTATTGTTTTTCGGTAGACTCTAATGGCTTTTAGATTGATTTTAGTGTTTTCGGCTTATTATAGGGATTTTAGGCCGGCATTAGGGCTTTTTGATCAACTTTAGGGCTTTTGGCCGAATTTTGGGTTTTCAGCCGATTTGTGGGTTATTCCGCCGACAATAATAAAGGGCATTTGAATTATTTAAGGCCTCTGGTCAAATTTATAGTTTTTCCGTAGACTCTAAGCTTTAAGAGTGATTCTAGGGTTTTCGGCTTATTATAGGTTTTGAGGGTGGCTTTATGGTTTTTCTGATCAACTTTTAGCCAATTTCAGGGTTTTTGCGCTGACTACAGTATAGGGTATTTGGACGATTTAAGCGCTCCGGGTCAATTTTATGGTTATTTGTAGGCTCTATGCTTTTAGACTGGACTTAGGGTTTTCGGCTTATTATGGAGTTTTGGGCCATATTTAAACCTTTCAGATTAACTTTTAGGGTTTTTGCCGAGTTCAGGGTATTTGGACGATTTAAGGGCTCTGGGTCAATTTTATAGTTTTTCTGTAGACTCTATAGGCGTTTAGACTGATTTAGGGTTTTCGGCTTATTATAGGGTTTTAGGCCTGCTTTATGGCTTTCTGATCAATTTTATGGCTGCTGGCCGATTTCAGGGTTTTTCTGATGTTTACATTATAGGGTATTTGGTCAATTTAATGGATCTGGGACAGTTTTATTGTTTTTCTGTAGACTCTAATGGCTTTTAGATTGATTTTAGTGTTTTCGCCTTATTATAGGGATTTTAGGCCGGCTTTAGGGCTTTTTGATCAACTTTAGGGCTTTTGGCCGATTTCAGGGTTCTTGGCCGATTCTAGAGTTTGAGGGCGGCTTTATGGTTTTTCTGATCAGCTTTTAGCCAATTTCACGGTTTTCGGCGGATTTCAGGGTTTTTCCGCTGACTACAGTATAGGGTATTTGGACGATTTAAGGGCTCCGGGTCAATTTTATGGTTTTTCTGTAAACTCTAGGCTTTTAGACTGATTTTAGGGTTTTCGTCTTATTATAGGGTTTTAGGCCGGCTTTAGGGCTTTCTGATCAACTTTACGGCAGTTGGCAGATTACAGTATTTTCGGCTGATTTCAGGGTTTTCGGCCGATTTCAGATTTTTTCCGCTGGCTATAGTATATGTTATTTGGACGATTTAAGGGCTCTGTGTCAATTTTTTGGATTTTCTGTAGACTCCACGCTTTTAGACTTATTTTAGGGCTTTTGGCTTAATATAGGGTTTTAGGCCAGCTTTAGGGCTTTCTGATCAACTTTAGGGTTCTCGGCCGATTTCAGGGTTTTTCCGATGTAAGGGCTCTGGGTCAGTTTTATTGTTTTTCTGTAGACTCTAATGGCTTTTAGATTGATTTTAGAGATTTCGGCTTATTATAGGGATTTTAGGCCGGCTTTAGGGCTTTTTGATCAACTTTAGGGCTTTTGGCCGATTTCAGGGTTCTCGGCCGATTTTAGGGTTTTTCCGCTGACAATAATAAAGGGCATTTGAATGATTTAAGGCCTCTGGTCAAATTTATAGTTTTTCCGTAGACTCTAGGCTTTAAGACTGATTTTAGGGTTTTCGGCTTATTATAGGGTTTGAGGGCGGCTTTATGGTTTTTCTGATCAACTTTTAGCCAACTTCAGGGTTTTCGGCAGATTTCAGGGTTTTTCCGCTGACTACAGTATAGGGTAGTTGGACGATTTAAGGGCTCCGGGTCAATTTTATGGTTTTTCTGTAAACTCTAGCCTTTTAGACTGATTTTAGGGATTTCGTCTTATTATAGGGTTTTAGGCCGGCTTTAGGGTTTGTGATCTACCTTAGGGCATTTGGCAGATTACAGCATTTTCGGCTGATTTCAGGGTTTTCGTCCGATTTCAGATTTTTTCCGCTGACTATAGTATATGTTATTTGGACGATTTAAGGGTCTTGTGTCAATTTTTTAGTTTTTCTGTGGACCCTACGCTTTTAGGCCAGCTTTAGGGCTTTCTTATCAACTTTAGGGTTCTCGGCTGATTTCAGGGTTTTTTCCGATGTTAGGGCTCTGGGTTAATTTTATAGTTTTTCTGTAGACTCTATAGGCTTTTAGATTGTTTTTAGGGTTTTTGGCTTATTAAAGGGTTTTAGGCCAGCTTTATGGCTTTCTGATCAATTTTTGGGCTTGTGGCCGATTTTAAGGTTTTTCCGATGTTTATAGTATAGGGTATTTGGTCAATTTAAGGGATCTTGGTCAATTTTATTGTTTTTCTGTAGAATCTAATGGCTTTCAGATTGATTTTAGTGTTTTCGGCTTATAATAGGGATTTTAGGATGGCTTTAGGGCTTGTTGATAAACTTTAGGGCTTTTGGCCAATTTCAGGGTTTTCGGCCGATTTAAGGGTTTTTCCGCTGACAATAATAAAGGGCATTTGAATGATTTAAGGCCTATAGTCAAATTTATAGGTTTTCCGTATACTTTAGGGCTTTTTGATCAACTTTAGGGTTCTCGGCCGTTTTCAGGGTTTTTCCGATGTAAGGGCTTTGGGCTCTGGGTCAGTTTTATTGTTTTTCTGTAGACTCTAAAATTTTAGACTGATTTTAGGGATTTTGGTTTATTATAGGGATTTAGGCTGGTTTTATGGCTTTCGGATCAACATTAGGGCTTTTAGCTGATTTCAGTGTTTTCGGCCGATTTCAGGGTTTTTTCGTTGACTATTTAGTATAGGGTATTTGGACGATTTAAGGGCTCTGGGTCAATTTTATGGTTATTCTGTAGAGTCTAGGCTTTTAGACTGGATTTAGGGTTTTCGGCTTGTTATGGAGTTTTTGGCCAGCTTTAAAGCTTTCAGATTAACTCTTGGGGTTTTTGGCCGATTTTAGGGTTTTCGATTGATTTCAGAGTTTGTCCGCTCACTATAGTATATGGTATTTGGACGATTTAAGGGCTCTGGGTCAATTTTATAGTTTTTCTGTAGACTCTATAGGCTTTAGACTGATTTAAGGGTTTTTGGCTTATTATAGGGTTTTTTGTTAGCTTTATGGCTTTCTGATCAATTTTTGGGCTTCTAGCCGATTTCAGGGTTTTTCCGATGTTTATCGTATAGGGTATTTGGTCAATTTAAGGGATCTAGGTCAATTTTATTGTTTTTCTTTAGACTCTAATGGCTTTTAGATTGATTTTAGTGTTTTCAGCTTATTATAGGGATTTCAGGCCGGCTTTAGGGCTTTCTAATCAACTTTAGGGCATTTGGCAGATTACAACATTTTCGGCTGATTTCAGGGTTTTCGGCCGATTTCAGATTTTTTCCGCTGACTATAGTATATGTTATTTGGACGATTTAAGGGCTCTGTGTCAATTTTTTGGTTTTTCCTGTAGACTCTACGCTTTTAGACTTATGTTAGGGTTTTTGGCTTAATATAGGGTTTTAGGCCAGCTTTAGGGCTTTCTGATCAACTTTAGGGTTCTCGGCCGATTTCTTGGTTTTTCCGATGTAAGGTCTCTGGGTCAGTTTTATTGTTTTTCTGTAGACTCTAGGATTTTAGACGGATTTTAGGGATTTTGGCTTATTATAGGGATTTAGGCTGGTTTTATGGCTTTCGGATCAACATTAGGGCTTTTGGCTGATTTCAGTGTTTTTGGCTGATTTCAGGGTTTTTTCGTTGACTATAGTATAGGGCATTTGGACGATTTGAGGGCTCTGGGTCAATTTTATGGTTATTCTGTAGACTCTAGGCTTTTAGACTGGATTTAGGGTTTTCGGCTTGTTATGGGGTTTTAGGCTAGCTTTAAAGCTTTCGGATTAACTGTTGGGGTTTTTGCCGATTTCAGGGTTTTTGGCGGATTTCAGTGTTTTTGGCCGATTTAAGGGTTTTCGGCTGATTTCAGAGTTTGTCCGCTCACTATAGTATATGGTATTTGGACGATTTAAAGGCTCTGGGTCAATTTTATAGTTTTTCTGTAGACTCTATAGGCTTTTAGACTTATTTTTGGGTTTTCAGCTTATTATAGGGTTTTATGCCAGCTTTATAGCTTTCTGATCAATTTTTGGGCTTCTGGCAATTTCAGGGTTTTTCCGAATTTTTTTGTTTTGCTGTACACTCAAATGGCTTTTAGATTGATTTTAGTGTTTTCGGCTTATTATAGGGATTTTAGGCCGGCTTTAGGGCTTTTTGATCAACTTTAGGGCTTTTGGCCGATTTCAGGGTTTTCGATCGATTTTAGGGTTTTTCCGTTGACAATAATAAAGGGCATTTTTCCGATTTAAGGCCTCTGGTAAAATTTATAGTTTTTCCGTAGACTCTAGGCTTTAAGACTGATTCTAGGGTTTTCGGCTTATTATCGGGTTTGAGGGCGGCTTTATGGTTTTTCTGATCAACTTTTAGCTAATTTCAGGGTTTTCGGCAGGTTTCAGAGTTTTTTCGCTGACCACAGTATGAGGGAATTTGGACGATTTAAGGTCTCCGGGTCAATTTTATGGTTTTTCTGTAAACTCTAGGCTTTTAGACTAAGTTTATGGTTTTCGTCTTATTATATGGTTTTAGGCCGGCTATACGGCTTTCTGATCAACTATAGGGCATTTGGCAGATTACAGCATTTTAGGCTGATTTCAGGGTTCTCGACCGATTTCAGATTTTTTCCGCTGACTATAGTATATGTTATTTGGACGATTTAAGGGCTCTACGTCAATTTTTTGGTTTTTCTGTAGACTCTACGCTTTTAGATTTATTTTAGGGTTTTTGGCTTAATATAGGGTTTTAGGCCAGCTTTAGGGCTTTGTGATCAACTTTAGGGTTCTCGGCCGATTTCAGGGTTTTTCCGATGTAAGGGCTCTAGGTCAGTTTTATTGTTTTTCTATAGACTTTCGGATTTTAGACTGATTTTAGGGTTTTTGGCTTATTATAGCGATTTAGGCTGGTTTTATAGCTTTCGGATCAACATTAGGCCTTTTGGCTGATTTCAGTGTTTTCGCCCGATTTCAGGGTTTTTTCGTTGACTATAGTGATGACTGGATTTTATATTATAATTTTAGGGTCTTTTTAGTCTTTTTATTTTATTATTTTTGAGTCTCATATAGGTTTTTTATTCCTTTTATTTAGATTTTAAATATATTTTGCATTTTGCATATAGATTAGCTTTTATTTGGTTTTTAAACTTTATTTTATATTTTTAGGAATTTTTATAGTAATTTTTATATTTTAGGAAAGCTGGTATAAGTTACCGTTTTTGTCCAGGGACCAAACTGTAAATTTCAGGAAAGAAAGGGCCAAAGTATGAAAGTTCAAGAGTTGGGGGCTAAAAGTGAAGTTTAAGGAAAATAAAGGGCCAGAATTGAAGTGCTAACAAAGAGAGGACCAAAAGTGTAAAGATTGAATATGAAGCATCATTTCTATTTTGCAGATGTGAAAAAGGATGAGTGGAGAATTGATGGTAGTGGGAAGGAGTTTTCAAAAGTTAATTGGTGGCCAATGAAGGCCAAAATGGCCATCAACTCCTCCACCATTGAAATTTTTGCTATAAATAGGAGTGCTCATCCTTTGTAAAAGACACACCTATTCAGAATACAACAAGTATTCTTCTTTCCTCCTTAAGAGCATTGTTCCTAGGAATTGTGGGAAGCCAAACTTGAGCTCCTATCCAGGGTAATTCGATGCCTCTTTTAGCCATGCTTGGCTAATTCTTTTAAGAATCTTGGGTTGTTTTAATTTATATTTTATGTCTTAGTTTTTCTTCTAAATTTCTGAATAATATTTCCAATTCATGTTTTATTTCCTTGTTCTTCATTTCCTCTTAATGCGCATAAGAGTTCTTGCTTATTACTTATAACAATGGAAATTGGTAAGTAGTAAGGGAAATAGGATTTAAAAAAGGCTATATGTATATATCACTAAGGAATTAGGATAGACGTAGCTTTATGTTGGCCCGAACTTCATCTTCATCTTCTTCTTTAGTTAACTAAATTGCAAGGAATTGAATTTAGTAATTAGGAAGAAAGTTCTACATTTGTAAGGAATTAACTTGTAGAAATACTAGGCTATAGAATCATGAACTTGGTTCTAGAATTCATAAATTAAGTAAGAGTTTGTAGCATATTTTATAAACTATGTAATCCAACCCAAGTGCTTAAATCTCATTATCTTTTCTCTTCTCTTTGATTTTATGCTATTTAATTTTCTAATTCTAAAAACAAAACAACAACATATATCTTTTTATTTTCTGCAAAAGGCTCTAAATAATTTAATAGAAAGACACCTATCCCTTGGGTACGGTATCTTTTATACTACGCGATAACCATCCGTGCACTTGCGGATTTGGCTATCATATAGTATAGGGTATCGGGAAGATTTAAGGGCTATGGGTCAATTTTATGGTTATTTTGTAGACTCTAGGCTTTTAGACTAGATTTAGGGTTTTCGGCTTATTATGGAATTTAGGCCATCTTTAAAGCTTTCGGATTAACTTTTGGGGTTTTTGCCGATTTCAGGGTTTTTGGCCGATTTAAGGATTTTCGGCTGATTTAAGAGTTTTTCCGCTCACTACAGTATACGGTATTTGGACGATTTAAGGGCTCTGGGTCAATTTTTTAGTTTTTCTGTAGATTCTATAGGCTTTTAGACTGATTTTAGGGTTTTCGGCTTATTATAGGGTTTTAGGCCAGCTTTATGGCTTTCTAATCAATTTTTGGGCTTCTGGCCGATTTCAGGGTTTTTCCGATGTTTATAGTATAGGGTATTTGGTCAATTTAATGGATCTGGGTCAATTTTATTGTTTTTCGGTAGACTCTAATGGCTTTTAGATTGATTTTAGTGTTTTCGGCTTATTATAGGGATTTTAGGCCAGCTTTAGGGCTTTTTGATCAACTTTAGGGCTTTTGGCCGATTTCAGGGTTTTCGGTCGATTTTAGGGTTTTTCCGCTGACAATAATAAAGGGCATTTGAACGATTTAAGGCCTCTGGTAAAATTTATAGTTTTTCCGTAGACTCTAGGCTTTAAGACTGATTCTAGGGTTTTCGGCTTATTATAGGGTTTATGGACGGCTTTCTGGTTTTTCTAATCAACTTTTAGCCAATTTCATGGTTTTCGGCAGATTTCAGGGTTTTCCGCTGATTACAGCATAGGGTATTTGGACTATTTAAGGGCTCCGGGTCAATTTTATGATTTTTCTGTAAACTCTAGGCTTTTAGACTGATTTTAGGGTTTTCATCTTATTATAGGGTTTTAGGCCGGCTTTAGGGCTTTCTGATCAACTTTAGGGCATTTGGCAGATTACAGCATTTTCGGCTGATTTCAGGGTTTTCGGCCGATTTCAGATTTTTCCCGCTGACTATAGTATATGTTATTTGGACGATTTAAGGGCTCTGTGTCAATTTTTTGGTTTTTCTGTAGACTCTACGCTTTTAGACTTATTTTAGGGTTTTTGGCTTAATATAGGGTATTAGGCAAGCTTTAGGGCTTTCTGATCAACTTTAGGGTTCTCGGTCGATTTCAGGGTTTTTCCGATGTAAGGGCTCTGGGTCAGTTTTACTGTTTTTCTGTAGACTCTAGGATTTCAAACTGATTTTAGGGATTTTGGCTTATTATAGCGATTTAGGCTCGTTTTATGGCTTTCGGATCAACATTAGGGCTTTTGGCTGATTTCAGTGTTTTTGGCCAATTTCGGGTTTTTTCGTTGACTATAGTGATGACTGGATTTTATATGATAATTTTAGGGTCTTTTCAGTCTTTTTATTTTATTATTTTTGAGTCTCATATAGGTTTTTTATTCTTTATATTTAGATTTTATATTTATTTTACATTTTACATATAGATTAGCTTTTATTTGGTTTTTAAATTTTATTTTATATTTTTAGGAATTTTTATAGTTATTTTTATATTTTAGGAAAGCTGGTACAAGTTATCATTTTTGTCCAGGGACCAAACTGTAAATTTTAGGAAAGAAAGGGCCAAAGTATGAAAGTTCAAGAGTTGGGGGCTAAAAGTGAAGTTTAAGGAAAATAAAGGGCCAGAATTGAAGTGCTAACAAAGAGAGGACCAAAAGTGTAAAGATTGAATATGAAGCATCATTTCTATTTTGCACATGTGAAAAAGGATGAGTGGAGAATTGATGGTAGTGGAAAGGAGTTTTCAAAAGTTAATTGGTGGCCAATGAAGGCCATAATGGCCATCAACTCCTCCATCATTGAAATTTTTGCTATAAATAGGAGTGCTCATCCTTTGTAAAAGACACACCTATTCAGAACACAACAAGTATTCTTCTTTCTTCCTTAAGAGCATTGTTCCTAGGAATTGTGGGAAGCCAAACTTGAGCTCCTATCCGGGGTAATTCGATGCCTCTTTTAGCCATGCTTGGCTAATTCTTTTAAGTATCTTGGGTTGTTTTAGTTTATATTTTATGTCTTAGTTTTTCTTCTACATTTCTGAATAATATTTCCAATTCATGTTTTATTTCCTTGTTCTTCATTTCCTCTTAATGCGCATAAGAGTTCTTGCTTATTACTTATAACAATGGAAATTGGTAAGTAGTAAAGGAAATAGGATTTTAAAAAGGCTATATGTATATATCACTAAGGAATTAGGATAGACGTAGCTTTATGTTGGTCTGAACTTCATCTTCATCTTCTTCTTTAGTTAACTAAATTGCAAGGAATTGAATTTAGTAATTAGGAAGAAAGTTCTACATTTGTAAGGAATTAACTTGTAGAAATACTAGGCTATAGCATCATGAACTTGGTCCTTCAATTCAGAAATTAAGTAAGAGTTTGCTAGCATATTTTATAAACTATGTAATCCAACCCAAGTGCTTAAATCTCATCATCTTTTCTCTTCTCTTTTATTTTATGCTATTTTATTTTCTAGTTCAAAAAACCAAACAACAACATATATCTTTTTATTTTCTGCACAAGGCTCTAAATAATTTAATAGAAAGATACCTATCCCTTGGGTACGATATCTTTTATACTACGCGATAACCATCCGTGCACTTGCGGATTTGGCTATCAAGTTTTTGGCGCTGTTGCCGGGGATAGGTTCTGTTCAAGTTCTTTTTATTAATTTCTTTAGTGCTGTTTTTTTTATAAAAAAGAAAAAAAAAATATATTATCTGTGATATGAACTGGTGCTGCTAATTTTGTTTGCTGAGTATTTTCAGGTATAGCAATGGCTGAAACATTCGAACAAAGGGAGGCAAAAATCCGGGCTGAACTTGAAAAGGAATATGAGAAGAAGAAGCAGGATGTCTTCACTCTAATTGACGAGTTTTACTCCAAATTAGATTGCAAGCGAAAAACCGGATTTTTGCCAAGTCCTGAGCAAGAATGTAAGGCCAGGGAGATTCTACAAGTAAAGATACAAGGCATTCTGAGGAGGCAGCCCGGGAATGAACAACAACCACCTGTTCATGAAAGTGAACCCGTGGTTCAAAGAGAGGAGGTGAAAGAAACCTCCATTGTAGAATTTGTCTTTAAAGACAAATTGGAAATGGAGGAAGAAGAACCTCAAGGAACCTATGTTATAGGTTCAGAACAAAAAGGCAAAGAACAAGGAAGGAAAAGTTTACTTATTCCTTCCATTTTTAATTTGATTATTGTTGCCTTGTTGGCTGAAAATTCATTGGGCACCATGATGTATTTGTGCCAAAATTTGCATGATTTGCGGGGTCTAATGAATTTTGTAATAGACCCCGGTTAAAAAGTGATTAGTGAAAAGTCTACCAAAGACTATAACATTGGGCTTCTTGGGAGGCAACCCAAGTGTTTCTATTGCTTTTGTTTTGTTTTGTTTTGCTGAATAAATTGTTGCAGGCACCCCAACGCTCAAGCGTTGGAGGCTCAACACTCATGCGTTGAGCCCCTGCCAAAGCTGCCCAGGATTTCATAAATCCAACGCGCAAGCGTTGGAGGGGCCAACGCTCAAGCGTTGGGCCCCTGGAATCCAATTTTTTATTTTAATTCCAGCGCCCAAGCGTTGGCAAACCCAACGCTCAAGCGCTGGAGCTCGGGCAATTTTCTGTTTTTATTTTGTTTTCTGTTTTCTTTGTTTTTAAATAAATTTTTCTTTTGTCCACCATTTCTTGAAAAGTTTTTGATTCTTTGAGTTTTCCCTTGCTTCTATAATGGTTTTGATCTTTGGGAACTCAAGAATTCTTGTTTTAAGGTGGACACAATTTTCAACCCTTGTTCTTAAGTATACTGTTTTGGGAACTAACAAGTCAAGCAAGCTTCTGCTTGTAAGACTTAGTTTGTTGAATTTTGCAGGATAGGCACCAGAGAGGAAGATCCCTCTTGAACTTGGAGTGTTCAAAGTTGAAGTTGCAATGAGGTTTCCTGGACAGTTTGTAAAGAAAAAATATATATTTTACCAGCTTTTAGTTTTTATTTTTAGATAGGTTTATTGTTTTTATCTTTTAATTTTTAGTTTTTCTTTTTCAGAGCTTTTTATTTTTAGTTTTAGTTTTTATTTTTTCTTTTAGTGTTTTTAAACTGCATGGTTGAGTGTCTTTATCCAGTCTGAATGCTACTATTGCTCTGTGAATGTTTTATCTGATTGAACTGCTTTTGAAAATGATGCTATGTTTGATGCGGTTAGGATTGCATGCTTTTAGAAATGATTTGAACATCTTGATTGTTTGGTTGTTGGCAAAGTTTTTATGAGTTCTAAAAAGGGTACCACTTACCCTATGTTTTTCTGAGAGCTGAGGACTCTGAATGCATGATTGTAAGATTTTTCTGCCTTGTGTTGCATGTTGATTGGGATTTTGTATACTTTTTAAGTTGAGAAGAGACTATAGGCATTTTTGAAAACTCAGATTCTTGCTTGAAATTTGATATCCACTAGTAGCCCCTTTTTGAGCCTTAAAAGAGTCATTCTTTGGATCCTACTTTGTGTGATATATTAAGTTGTTAGTGTGAGTCATAAGCTGAAACTGCTAGAGCTATGTATGTTGGGTTTCTCTCTAATAAAAAAAAAGAAGAAAAATAAAATAAGGTATGTGCCTTATGAAAAAGGAAAGAAAAAATAATGAAGTGGTGGGGTGAGAAATAGTATGAGGGGAGTAAAATTCAATTCATTCATCCCATACATTCCACTACTTCGTTCAAAAAAAAAGAGGGAAAAAATTTGAGAGAACCTATGTGTTGAAATTTGATAAAGCTCTTAGTCAAAAATCACTTAACAACAGATTCTGAGTCAAGCCAATAGAGTTGCCAAGTTCTTGAAATCCACACCTTGAATTGTTCAACCCTTTGGCCAAGTTACAACCTTCAAAAATCTCTTCAAAATTACTTAGTTACATGGTTTCAGTTTTGATTTGAATGATAGGCAGAATTATCACGCTTTCTTGTTTTTCATGGAGAATATCTTTTTGTGAGCTTAATTTGATGAACTCAACATGTTAAAAGTGCCAAGCCTAACTTTCTTGATTAATATATGTGGAACATGCATGTCTTTCCAAATCCGCCGTGCTTTCTTGAATATTATCATCTTCTTTGGATAAAACTTTCTCTAAACTCAGGGACGAGTTTCTCTTTAAGTTTTATCGCTTGAGGACAAGCTGTCGTTGGGTATAGTGGTGTGATGACTGGATTTTATATGATAATTTTAGGGTCTTTTTATTTTATTATTTTTGAGTCTCATATAGGTTTCTTATTCTTTTTATTTAGATTTTATATTTATTTTTCATTTTGCATATAGATTAGCTTTTATTTGGTTTTTAAACTTTATTTTATATTTTTAGGAATTTTTATAGTTATTTTTATATTTTAGGAAAGCTGGTAGAAGTTATCATTTTTGTCCAGGGACCAAACCGTAAATTTTAGGAAAGAAAGGGCCAAAGTATGAAAGTTCAAGAGTTGGGGGCTAAAAGTGAAGTTTAAGGAAAATAAAGGGCCAGAATCGAAGTGCTAGCAAAGAGAGGACCAAAAGTGTAAAGATTGAATATGAAGCATCATTTCTATTTTGCACATGTGAAAAAGGATGAGTGGAGAATTGATGGTAGTGGGAAGGAGTTTTCAAAAGTTAATTGGTGGCCAATGAAGGCCAAAATGGCCATCAACTCCTCCACCATTGAAATTTTTGCTATAAATAGGAGTGCGCATCCTTTGTAAAAGACACACCTATTCAGAATACAACAAGTATTCTTCTTTCCTCCTTAAGAGCATTGTTGCTAGGAATTGTGGGAAGCCAAACTTGAGCTCCTATCCAAGGTAATTCGATGCCTCTTTTAGCCATGCTTGGCTAACTCTTTTAAGTATCTTGGGTTGTTTTAGTTTATATTTTATGTCTTAGTTTTTCTTCTACATTTTTGAATAATATTTCCAATTCATGTTTTATTTCCTTGTTCTTCATTTCCTCTTAATGCGCATAAGAGTTCTTGCTTATTACTTATAACAATGGAAATTGGTAAGTAGTGAGGGAAATAGGATTTAAGAAGGGCTATATGTATATATCACTAAGGAATTAGGATAGACGTAACTAAATTGCAAGGAATTGAATTTAGTAATTAGGGAGAAAGTTCTACATTTGTAAGGAATTAACTTGTAGAAATACTAGGCTATAGCATCATGAACTTGGTTCTAGAATTCAGAAATTAAGTAAGAGTTTGCTAGCATATTTTATAAACTATGTAATCCAACCCAAGTGCTTAAATCACATCATCTTTTCTCTTCTCTTTTATTTTATGCTATTTTATTTTCTAGTTCTAAAAACCAAACAACAACATATATCTTTTTATTTTCTGCACAATGCTCTAAATAATTTAATAGAAAGGCACCTATCCCTTGGGTACGATATCTTTTATACTACGCGATAACCATCCGTGCACTTGCGGATTTGGCTATCATATAGTATAGGGTATCTGGACGATTTAAGGGCTCTGGGTCAATTTTATGGTTATTCTGTAGACTTTAGGCTTTTAGACTGGATTTAGGGTTTACGGCTTATTATGGGGTTTTAGGCCAGCTTTAAAGCTTTCGGATTAACTTTTGGGGTTTTTACCGATTTCAGGGTTTTTGGCCGATTTCAGGGTTTTCGGCTGATTTCAGAGATTTTCCGCTCACTATAGGCTTTTAGACTGATTTTAGGGTTTTTGGCTTATTATAGGGTTTTAGGCCAGCTTTATGGCTTTCTGATCAATTTTTGGGCTTCTAGCCGATTTCAGGGTTTTTCCGATGTTTATAGTATAGGGTATTTGGTCGATTTAAGGGATCTGGGTCAATTTTATTGTTTTTCTGTAGACTCTAATGGCTTTTAGATTGATTTTAGTGTTTTCGGCTTATTATAGGGATTTTAGGCCGGCTTTAGGGCTTTTGGCCGATTTCAGGGTTTTCGGCCGATTTTTTGGTTTTTCCGCTCACAATAATAAAGGGCATTTGAATGATTTAAGGCCTCTGGTCAAATTTATAGTTATTCCGTAGACTCAAGGCTTTAAGACTGATTCTAGGGTTTTCGGCTTATTATAGGGTTTGAGGGCGGCTTTATGGTTTTTCTGATCAACTTTTAGCCAATTTCAGGGTTTTCGGCAGATTTCAGGATTTTTCCGCTGACTACAGTATAGGGTATTTGGACGATTAATGGGCTCCGGGTTAATTCTATGGTATTTCTGTAAACTCTAGGCTTTTAGACTGATTTTAGGGTTTTCGTCTTATAATAGGGTTTTAGGCCGGGTTTAGGGCTTTCTGATCAACTTTAGGGCATTTGACAGATTACACCATTTTCGGCGTATTTCAGGGTTTTCGGCCGATTTCAAATTTTTTCCGCTGGCTATAGTATATGTTATTTGGACAATTTAAGGGCTCTGTGTCAATTTTATGGTTTTTCTGTAGACTCTACGTTTTAAGACTTATTTTAGGGTTTTTGGCTTAATATAGGGTTTTAGTCCAGCTTTAGGGTTTTCTGATCAACTTTAGGGTTCTCGGCCGATTTCAGGGTTTTTCCGATGTAAGAGCTCTGGGTCAGTTTTATTGTTTTTCTGTAAACCCTAGGATTTCAGATTGATTTTAGGGATTTAGGCTGGTTTTATGGCTTTCGGATCAACATTAGGGCTTTTGGCTGATTTCCGTGTTTTCGACCGATTTCAGGGTTTTTTCGTTGACTATAGTATAGGGTATCTGGACGATTTAAGGGCTCTGGGTCAATTTTATGGTTATTTTGTATACTCTAGGCTTTTAGATTGGATTTAGGGTTTTCGGCTTATTACGGGGTTTTAGGCCAGCTTTAAAGCTTTTGGATTAACTTTTGGGGTTTGTGCCAATTTCAGGGTTTTTGGCCGATTTCAGGGTTTTTGGCCGATTTAAGGGTTTTCTGCTGATTTCAGAGTTTTTCCGCTCACTATATTATATGGTATTTTCAGAGGTTTTCTGTTGACTCTATAGGCTTTTAGACTGATTTTAGGGTTTTCGGCTTATTATAGGGTTTTAGGCCAGCTTTATGGCTTTCTAATCAATTTTTAGGCTTCTGGCCTATTTCAGGGTTTTTCCGATGTTTATAGTATAGGGTATTTGGTTAATTTAAGGGATCTTGGTCAATTTTATTGTTTTTCTGTAGACTCTAATGGCTTTTAGATGGATTTTAGTGTTTTCGGTTTATTATAGGGATTTTAGGCCGGCTTTAGGACTTTTTGATCAACTTTAAGGCTTTTGGCCGATTTTAGGGTTTTTCCGCTGAGAAATAATAAAGGGCATTTTTCCTATTCAAGTCGTCTGGTCAAATTTATAGTTTTTCCGTGGACTCTAGGCTTTAAGACTGATTCTAGGGTTTTTGGCTTATTATAGGGTTTGAGGGCGGCTTTATGGTTTTTCTGATCAACTTTTAGCCAATTTCAGGGTTTTTCCGCTGACAACAGTATAGAGTCTTTGAACGATTTTTGGGCTCCGGGTCAATTTTATGGTTTTTCTGTAAACTCTAGGCTTTTAGACTGATTTTAGGGTTTTCGTCTTATTATAGGGTTTTATGCCGACTTAACGGATTTCTGATCAACTTTTGGGCATTTGGCAGATTACAGCATTTTCGGCTGATTTCAGGGTTTTCGGCCGATTTCAGATTTTTTCCGTTGACTATAGTATATGTTATTTGGACGATTTAAGTGCTCTGTGTCAATTTTTTGGTTTTTCTGTAGACTCTACGCTTTTAGACTTATTATAGGGTTTTTAGCTTAATATAGGGTTTTAGGCCAGCTTTAGGGCTTTCTGATCAACTTTAGGGTTCTCGGCCGATTTCAGGGTTTTTTCGATGTAAGGGCTCTGGGTGAGTTTTATTGTTTGCCTGTAGACTCTAGGATTTTAGACTGAATTTAGGGACTTTGGCTTATTATATGGATTTAGGCTGGTTTTATGGCTTTCGGATCAACATTAGGGCTTTTGGCTTATTTCAGTGTTTTCGGCTGATTTCAGGGTTTTTTCGTTGACTAAAGTATAGGGTATCTGGACGATTTAAGGGCACTGGGTCAATTTTATGGTTATTCTGTAGACTCTAGGCTTTTAGACTCGATTTAGGGTTTTCGGCTGATTATGGGGTTTTAGGCCAGCTTTAAAGCTTTCGGATTTACTTTTGGGGTTCTTGCCGATTTCAGGGTTTTTGGCCGATTTCAGGGTTTTCGGCTGATTTCAGAGTTTTTCCGCTCACTATAGTATATGGTGTTTGGACGATTTAAGGGCTCTGGGTCAATTTTATAGTTTTTCTGTAGACTCTACAGGCTTTTAGACTGATTTTAGGCTTTTCGGCTTATTATAGGGTTTTAGGCCAGCTTTATGGCTTTCTGATCAATTTTTGGGCTTCTGGCCGATTTCAGGGTTTTTCCGATGTTTATAGTATAGGGTATTTGGTCAATATATGGGATCTAGGTCAATTTTATTGTTTTTCTGTATACTGTAATGGCTTTTAGATTGATTTTCGTGTTTTCGGCTTATTATAGAGATTTTAGGCCGGCTTTAGGGCTTTTTGATATACTTTTGGACTTTTAGCCGATTTCAGGGTTTTCGGCCGATTTTGGGGTTTTTCCGCTGACAATAATAAAGGGCATTTGAATGATTTAAGGCCTCTGGCCAAATTTTGTAGTTTTTCCGTAGACTCTAGGCTTTAAGACTGATTCTAGGGTTTTCGGCTTATTATAGGGTTTGAGGGCGGCTTTATGGTTTTTCTAATCAACTTTTAGCCAATTTCAGGGTTTCGGAAGATTTCAGGGTTTTTCCGCTGAGTACAGTATAGAGTATTCGGACGATTTATGGGCTCCTGGTCAATTATACGGTTTTCTATAAACTCTAGGCTTTTAGACTGATTTTAGGGTTTTTGTCTTATTATAGGGTTTTGGGCCGGCTTTAGGGCTTTCTGATCAACTTTAGGGTATTTGGCACATTACAGCATTTCAGGATTTTCGGCAGATTTCAGGGTTTTTGTCGCTGACTGCAGTATAGGGTATTTGGACGATTTAAGGGGCTCCGAGTCAATTTTATGGTTTTTCTGTAAACTCTAGGCTTCCAGACTGATTTTAGGGATTTTGGCTTATTATAGGGATTTAGGCTGGTTTTAGGGCTTTCTGATCAACTTTAGGGCATTTGGCAGATTACAGAGATTTCGGTTGATTTCAGGGTTTTCGGCCGATTTCAAATTTTTTCCAATGACTATAGTATATATTATTTGGACGATTTAAGGGCTCTGTGTCAAATTTTTGGTTTTTCTGTAGACTCTACGCATTTAGACTTATTTTAGGGTTTTTGGCTTAATATAGGGTTTTAGGCCAGCTTTAGGGTTTTCTAATCAACTTTAGGGTTCTCGGCCGATTTCAGGGTTTTTCCGATGTAAGGGCTCTGGGTCAGTTTTATTATTTTTCTGTAGACTCTAGGATTTCAGACTTGTTTTAGGGATTTTGGCTTATTATAGGGATTTAGGCTAGTTTTATGGCTTTCGGATCAACATTAGGGCTTTTGT
Source organism: Acmispon strigosus (assembly GCA_030819835.1). Lineage (NCBI taxonomy): Eukaryota > Viridiplantae > Streptophyta > Magnoliopsida > Fabales > Fabaceae > Acmispon > Acmispon strigosus. The sequence continues at coordinate 16,538,185 of JAUAMA010000004.1, read as the reverse complement.
CTTATTTCAGTGTTTTCGGCCGATTTCAGGGTTTTTTCGTTGACTATAGTATAGGGTATCCGGACGATTTAAGGGCTCTTGGTCAATTTTATGGTTATTTTGTAAACTCTAGGCTTTTAGACTGGATTTAGGGTTTTCGGCTTATTACGGGGTTTTAGCCAAGCTTTAAAGCTTTCGGATTAACTTTTGGGGTTTTTGCCGATTTCAGGGTTTTTGCCCGATTTCAGGGTTTTTACCCGATTTAAGGGATTTCAGCTAATTTCAGAGTTTTTCCGCTAACTATAGTATATGGTATTTGGATGATTTAAGGGCTTGGGGTCAATTTTATTGTTTTTTTGTAGACTCTATAGGCTTTTAGACTGATTTTAGGGTTTTCGGCTTATTATAGGGTTTAAGGCCAGCTTTATGGCTTTCTGATCAATTTTTGGGCTTTTGGCCAATTTCAGGGTTTTTCCAATGTTTATAGTATAGGGAATTTGGTCAATTTAAGGGATCTGGGTCAATTTTATTGTTTTTCTGTAGACTATAATGGCTTTTACATTGATTTTAGTGTTTTCGGCTTATTATAGGGATTTTAGGCCGGATTTAGGGCTTTTTGATCAACTTTAGGGCTTTTGGCCGATTTCAGGGTTTTCGGCCGATTTTAGGGTTTTTCCGCTGACAATAATAAAGGGCATTTGAATGATTTAAGGCCTCCGGTGAAATTTATAGTTTTTCCGTAGACTCTAGGCTTTCAGACTGATTCTAGGGTTTTCGGCTTATTATAGGGTTTGAGGGCGGCTTTGTGGTTTTTCTTATCAACTCTTAGCCAATTTCGCGGTTTTCGACAGATTTTAGGGTTTTTTCCGCTTACAACAGTATAGGGTATTTGGACGATTTAAGGGGCTCCGGGTCAATTTTATGGTTTTTCTGTAAACTCTAAGCTTTTAGACTGATTTTAGGGTTTCGTCTTATTATAGGGTTTTAGGCCGGCTTTTGGGCTTTCTGATCAACTTTAGGGCATTTGGCAGATTACAGCATTTTCAACTGATTTCAGGGTTTTCGGCCGATTTCAGATTTTTTCCGCTGACTATAGTATATGTTATTTGGACGATTTAAGGGCTTTGTGTCAATTTTTTGGTTTTTCTGTAGACTGTACGCTTTAAGACTTATTTTAGGGTTTTAGGCCAGCTTTAGGGCTTTCTGATCAACTTTAGGGTTCTCGGCCGATTTCAGGGTTTTTCCGATGTAAGGGCACTGGGTCAGTTTTATTGTTTTTCTGTAGACTCTAGGATTTCAGACTTATTTTAGGGATTTTGGCTTATTATAGTGATTTAGGCTGGTTTTATGGCTTTCGGATCATCATTAGGACTTTTGGCTGATTTCAGTGTTTTCGGCCTATTTTAGGGTTTTTTTTGTTGACTATAGTATAGGGTATCTGGACGATTTAAGGGCTCTGGGTCAATATTATGGTTATTCTGTAGACTCTAGGCTTTTAGACAGGATTTAGGGTTTTCAGCTTATTATGGGGTTTTAGGCCAGCTTTAAAGCTTTTGGATTAACTTTTGGGGTTTTTGCCGATTTCAAGGTTTTTGGCTGATTTAAAGGTTTTCGGCTGATTTCAGAGTTTTTCCGCTCACTATAGTATAAGGTATTTGGACGATTTAAGAGCACTGGGTCAATTTTATGGTTTTTCTATAGACTCTACAGGCTTTAAGACTGATTTTAGGTTTTCGACTTATTATAGGGTTTTAGGCCAGCTTTATGGCTTTTTGATAAATTTTTGGGCTTCTGGCCGAGTTCAGGGTTTTTCCGATATTTATAGTATAGGGTATTTGGTCAATTTAGGGGATCTGGGTCTATTTTATTGTTTTTCTGTAGAGTCTAATGGCTTTTAGATTGATTTTACTATTTTCAGTTTATTATAGGGATTTTAGGCCGGCTTTAGGGCTTTTTGATCAACTATAGGGCTTTTGGCTTATTTCAGGGTTTTCGGCCGATATTAGGGTTTTTCCGCTGACAATAATAAAGGGCATTTGAATGATTTAAGGCCTCTTGTCAAATTTATAGTTTTTCAGTAGATTCTAGGCTTTACGACTAATTCTAGGTTTTTCGTCTTATTATAGGGTTTGAGGGCGGCTTTATGGATTTTCTGATAAACTCTTAGCCAATTTCAAGGTTTTCGGCAGATTTCAGGGTTTTTCCGCTAACTACAGAATAGGGTATTTGGACGATTTAAGGGGCTCCAGATCAATTTTATGGTTTTTCTGTAAACCATAGGCTTTTAGACTGATTTTAGGGTTTTCGTCTTATTATAGGGTTTTAGGCCGGCTTTAGGGCTTTCTGATCATCTTTAGGGCATTTGGAAGATTACAGCATTTTCGGCTTTAGGGTATATGTTATTTGGACGATTTTAGGGCTCTGTGTCAATTTTTTGATTTTTTTGTAGACTCTACACTTTTAGACTTATTTTAGGGTTTTTGGCTTAATATAGTGTTTTATTCCAGCTTTAGGGCTTTCTGATCAACTTTAGGGGATTTTGCCAACTTCAGGGTTTTTGGCCGATTTCAGGGTTTTTGGCAGATTTCACAGTTTTTCCGCTCACTATAGTATATGGTATTTGGACGATTTAAGGGCTTTGGGTCAATTTTATAGTTTTTCTGTAGACTCTATAGGCTTTTAGACTGATTTTAGAGTTTTCGGCTTATTAAAGGGTTTTAGGCCAGCTTTATGGCTTTCTGATCAATTTTTGGGCTTCTAACCAACTTCAGGGGTTTTCCTATGTTTATAGTATAGGGTATTTGGTCAATTTAAGGGATCAGGGTCAATTTTATTGTTTTTCTGTAGACTCTAATGGCTTTTAGATTGATTTTAGTGTTTTCGGCTTATTATAGGGATTTTAGGCCAGCTTTAGGGCTTTTTGATCAACTATAGGGCTTTTGGCTTATTTCAGGGTTTTCGGCCGATATTAGGGTTTTTCCGCTGACAAAAATAAAGGGCATTTGAATGATTTAAGGCCTCTGGTCAAATTTATAGTTATTCCGAAGACTCAAGGCTTTAAGATTGATTCTAGGGTTTTCGGCTTATTATAGGGTTTGAGGGCAGCTTTATGGTTTTTATGATCAACTTTTAGCCAATTTCAGGGTTTTCGGTAGATTTCAGGGTTTTTCCGCTGACACAGTATAGGGTATTTGGACGATTTAAGGGGTTTCAGGTCAATTTTTTGGTTTTTCTATAAACTCTAGGCTTTTATATTGATTCTAGGGTTTTTGTCTTATTATAGGGTTTTAGGCCGGCATTAGGGCTTTTTGATCAACTTTAGGGCATTTGGCAGATTACAGCATTTTCGGCGGATTTCAGGGGTTTCGGCCGATTTCAGATTTTTTCCGCTGACTATAGTATATGTTATTTGGACGATTTAAAGGCTTTGTGTCAATTTTTTATTTTTTCTGTAGACCCTACGCTTTTAGACTTATTTTAGGGTTTTAGGCCAGCTTTAGGGCTTTCTGATCAACTTTAGGGTTCTTGGCCGATTTCAGGATTTTTCCGATGTAAGGGCTCTAGGTCAATTTTATTGTTTTTCTGTAGACTCTAGGATTTTAGACTGATTTTAGGGATTTTTGCTTATTATAGGGATATAGGCTGGTTTTATGGCTTTCGGTTAACATTAGTTGTTTTGGCTGATTTCAGTGTTTTCGGCCGATTTCAGGGTTTTCTCGTGGACTATAGTATAGGGTATCTAGACGATTTAAGGGCTTTGGGTCAATTTTATGGTTATTCTGTAGACTCTAGGCTTTTAGACAGGGTTAAGGGTTTTCAGATTATTATGGGGTTTTAGGTCAGCTTTAAAGCTTTCGGATTAACTTTTGGGGTTTTTGCCAATTTCAGGGTTTTTGGCCGATTAAGGGTTTTCGGTGAATTAAAGTTTTTCCGCTCACTATAGAATATGCTATTTGGACGATTTAAGGGCTCTGGGTCAATTTTAAATTTTTTCTGCAGACTCTATAGGCTTTTAGACTGATTTTAGGGTTTTCGGCTTATTATAGGGTTTTACGCCAGATTTATGTCTTTCTAATCAATTTTTGGCCTTCTGGCCGATTTCAGGGTTTTTCCGATGTTTATAGTATAGGGTATTTGGTCAATTTAAGGGATCTGGGTCAATTTTATTGTTTTTCTGTAGACTCTAATGGCTTTTGGATTGATCTTAGTGTTATCTGCTTATAATAGGGATTTTAGGCCGGCTTTAGGGCTTTTTGATCAACTTAAGGGCTTTTGGCCGATTTCAGGGTTTTCGGCCGATTTTAGGGTTTTTCCGCTGACAATAATAAAGGGCATTTGAATGATTTAAGGCCTCTAGTCAAATTTATAGTTTTTCCGTAGACTCTAGGCTTAAAGACTGATTCTAGGATTTTCGGCTTATTATAGGGTTTGAGGGCGGCTTTATGGTTTTTATGATAAACTTTTAGCCAATTTCAAGGTTTTCGGCAGATTTCAGGGTTTTTCCGCTGACTACAGTATATGGTAAACTCTAGGCTTTTATACTGATTCTAGGGTTTTTGTCTTATTATAAGGTTTTAGGCCGGCTTTAGGGCTTTCTGATCAACTTTAGGGCATTTGGAAGATTACTGCATTTTCGGCGGATTTCGGGGTTTTCGTCCGATTTCAGATTTTTTCCGCTGACTATAGTATATGTTATTTGGACGATTTAAGGGGTCTGTCTCAAATTTTGGGTTTTTCCGTAGACTCTACGCTTTTAGACTTGTTTTAGGGTTTTTGGCTTAATATAGGGTTTAGGCCAGCTTTAGGGCTATCTGATCAACTTTAGTGTTCTCGGCCGATTTCAGGGTTTTTCCGATGTAAAGGCTCTGGGTCAGTTTTATTGTTTTTCTGTAGACACTAGGATTTCAGACTGATATTAGGGATTTTGGCTTATTATAGTGATTTTGCCTGGTTTTATGGCTTTCGGAAAACATTAGGGCTTTGGGCTGATTTCAGTGTTTGCGGCCGATTTCAGGGTTTTCTCATGGACTATAGTATAGGGTATCTGGACGATTTAAGGGCTCTGGGTCAATTTTATGGTTATTCTGTAGACTCTAGGCTTTTAGACAAGATTAAGGGTTTTCAGCTTATTATGGGGTTTTAGGTCAGCTTTAAAGCTTCCGGATTAACTTTTGGGGTTTTTGCCAATTTCAGGGTTTTCGGCTGATTTCAGAGTTTTTCCGCTCACTATAGTATATGGTATTTAGACGATTTAAGGGCTCTGGGTCCATTTTATAGTTTTTCTGTAGACTCTATAGGCTTTTAGACTGATTTTAGGGTTTTCAGCTTATTATAGGGTTTTATGCCAGCTTTATGTCTTTGTGATCAATTTTTGGGCTTCTGGCCGATTTCAGGGTTTTTCCAATGTTTATAGTATAAGGTATTTGGTCAATTTAAGGGATCTGGGTCAATTTTATTGTTTTTCTGTAGACTCTAATGGCTTTTGGGTTGATTTTAGTGTTATCGGCTTATTATAGGGATTTTAGGCCGGCTTTAGGGCTTTTTGATCAACTTAAGGGCTTTTGGCCGATTTCAGGGTTTTCGGCCGATTTTAGGGTTTTTCCGCTGACTAATAAAGGGCATTTGAATGATTTAAAGCCTCTGGTCAAAATTATAGTTTTTCCGTAGACTCTAGGCTTTAAGACCGATTCAAGGGTTTTCGGCTTGTTATAGGGTTTGAGGGCTGCTTTATGGTTTTTCTGATCAACTTTTAGCCAATTTCAGGGTTTTCGGCAGATTTCAGTGTTTTTCCGATGACTACAGTATAGAGTATTTGGACGATTTAAGGGGTTTCGGGTCAATTTTATGGTTTTTCTGTAAATTCTAGGCTTTTATACTGATTCTAGGGTTTTTGTCTTGTTATAAGGTTTTAGGCCGGCTTTAGGGCCTTCTAATCAACTTTAGGGCATTTAGCAGATTACAGCATTTTCGGCGGATTTCAGATTTTTTCCGCTAACTATAGTATATGTTAGTTGGACGATTTAAGGGCTCTGTGTCAATTTTTTAGTTTTTCTGTAGATTCTACGGTTTTAGACTTATTATAGGGTTTTAGGCTAGCTTTTGGGCTTTCTGATCTACTTTAGGGTTCTCGACCGATTTCAGTGTTTTTCCGATGTAAGGGCTCTGGGTCAGTTTTGTTGTTTTTCTGTAGAATCTAGGATTTTAGACTGATTTTAGGGATTTTGGCTTATTATAGGGATTTAGGCTGGTTTTATGGGTTTCGGATCAACATTATGGCTTTTAGCTGATTTCAGTGTTTTCGGCCGATTTCAGGGTTTTTTCAGTGACTATACTATAGGGTATCTGGACGATTTAACGGCTCTGGGTCAATTTTATGGTTATTCTGTAGACTCTAGGCTTTTAGACTGGATTTAGGGTTTTCGGCTTATTTTAGGGTTTTAGGCCATCTTTAAAGCTTTCGGATTAACTTCTGGGGTTTTTGCCGAATTCAGGGTTTTTGGCCGATTTCATGGTTTTTGGCCGATTAAAGGGTTTTCGGCTGATTTCAGAGTTTTTCCGCTCACTATAGTAGATGGTATTTGGACGATTTAAGGGCTCTGGGTCCATTTTATAGTTTTTCTGTAGACTCTATAGGCTTTTAGACTGATTTTAGGGTTTTCGGCTTATTATAGGGTTTTACATCAGCTTTATGTCTTTCTGATCAATTTTTGGGCTTCTGGCCGATTTCAGGGTTTTTCCGATGTTATAGTATAGGGTATTTGGTCAATTTAAGGGATCTGGGTCAATTTTATTGTTTTTCTGTAGACTCTAATGGCTTTTGGATTGATTTTAGTATTATCGGCTTATTATAGGGATTTTAGGCCGGCTTTAGGGCTTTTCGATCAACTTAAGGGCTTTTGGCCGATTTCAGGACTTTCAGCTGATATTAGGGTTTTTCCGCTGACTAATAAAGGGCATTTGAATGATTTAAAGCCTCTGGTCAAATTTATAGTTTTTCCGTAGACTCTCGGCTTTAAGAACGATTCATGGGTTTTCGGCTTATTATAGGGTTTGAGGGCGGCTTTATGGTTTTGTGATCAACATTTAGCCAATTTCAGGGTTTTCGGCAGATTTCAGGGTTTTTCCGCTGACTACAGTATAGGGTATTTGGACGATTTAAGGGGTTTCGGGTCAATTTTATGGTTTTTCGGTAAACTCTAGGCTTTTATACTGATTCTAGGGTTTTTGTCTTATTATAAGGTTTTAGGCCGGCTTTAGGGCTTTCTGATCAACTTTAGGGCATTTGGCAGATTACTGCATTTTCGGCGGATTTCGGGGTTTTCGTCCGATTTCAGATTTTTTCCGCTGACTATAGTATATGTTATTTGGACGATTTAAGGGCTCTGGGTCGATTTTTTAGTTTTTTTGTAGACTCTACGGTTTTAGACTTATTATAGGGTTTTAGGCCAGCTTTTGGGCTTTCTGATCTACTTTAGGGTTCTAGGCCGATTTCAGGGTTTTTCCGATGTAAGGGCTCTGCGTCAGTTTTATTGTTTTTCTGTAGACTCTAGGATTTTAGACTAATTTTATGGATTTTGGCTTATTATAGGGATTTAGGCTGGTTTTATGGCTTTCGGATCAACATTACGGCTTTTAGCTGATTTCAGTGTTTTCGGCCGATTTCAGGGATTTTTCGTTGACTATAGTATAGGGTATCTGGACGATTTAAGGGCTCTGGGTCAATTTTATGGTTATTCTGTACACTCTAGGCTTTTAGACTGATTTTAGGGTTTTCGGCTTATTATAGGGTTTTACGCCAGCTTTATGTCTTTCTAATCAATTTTTGGCCTTCTGGCAGATTTCAGGGTTTTTCCGATGTTTATAGTATAGGGTATTTGGTCAATTTAAGGGATCTGGGTCAATTTTATTGTTTTTCTGTAGACTCTAATGGCTTTTGGATTGATTTTAGTGTTATCTGCTTATAATAGGGATTTTAGGCCGGCTTTAGGGCTTTTTGATCAACTTAAGGGCTTTTGGCCGATTTCAGGGTTTTCGGCCGATTTTAGGGTTTTTCCGCTGACAATAATAAAGGGCATTTGAATGATTTAAGGCCTCTAGTCAAATTTATAGTTTTTCCGTAGACTCTAGGCTTAAAGACTGATTCTAGGATTTTCGGCTTATTATAGGGTTGGAGGGCGGCTTTATGGTTTTTATGATAAACTTTTAGCCAATTTCAGGGTTTTCGGTAGATTTCAGGGTTTTTCCGCTGACTACAATATAGGGTATTTGGACGATTTAAGGGGTTTCGGGTCAATTTTATGGTTTTTCGGTAAACTCTAGGCTTTTATACTGATTCTAGGGTTTTTGTCTTATTATAAGGTTTTAGGCCGGCTTTAGGGCTTTCTGATCAACTTTAGGGCATTTCGGGGTTTTCGTCCGATTTCAGATTTTTTCCGCTGATTATAGTGTTTGTTATTTGGACGATTTAAGGGCTCTGTGTCAAATTTTGGGTTTTTCCGTAACTCTTCGCTTTTAGACTTGTTTTAGGGTTTTTGGCTTAATATAGGGTTTAGGCCAGCTTTAGGGCTATCTGATCAACTTTAGGGTTCTCGGCCGATTTCAGGGTTTTTCCGATGTAAAGGCTCTGGGTCAGTTTTATTGTTTTTCTGTAGACTCTAGGATTTCAGACTGATATTAGGGATTTTGGCTTATTATAGTGATTTTGCCTGGTTTTATGGCTTTCGGATAACATTAGGGCTTTTGGCTTATTTCAGTGTTTTCGGCCGATTTCAGGGTTTTCTCGTGGACTATAGTATAGGGTATCTGGACGATTTAAGGGCTCTGGGTCAATTTTATGGTTATTCTGTAGACTTTAGGCTTTTAGACAAGATTAACGGTTTTCAGCTTATTATGGGGTTTAGGTCAGCTTTAAAGCTTCCGTATTAACTTTTGGGATTTTTGCCAATTTCAGGATTTTCGGCTGATTTCAGAGTTTTTCCGCTGACTATAGTATATGGTATTTAGACGATTTAAGGGCTCCGGGTCCATTTTATAGTTTTTCTGTAGACTCTATAGGCTTTTAGACTGATTTTAGGGTTTTCTGCTTATTATAGGGTTTTATGCCAGCTTTATGTCTTTCTGATCAATTTTTGGGCTTCTGGCCGATTTCAGGGTTTTTCCAATGTTTATAGTATAGGGTATTTGGTCAATTTAAGGGATCTGGGTCAATTTTATTGTTTTTCTGTAGACTCTAATGGCTTTTGGATTGATTTTAGTGTTATCGGCTTATTATAGGGATTTTAGGCCGGCTTTAGGGCTTTTCGATCAACTTAAGGGCTTTTGGCCGATTTCAGGGTTTTCGGCTAATTTTAGGGTTTTTCCGCTGACTAATAAAGGGCATTTGAATGATTTAAAGCCTCTGGTCAAATTTATAGTTTTTCCGTAGAATCTCGGCTTTAAGACCGATTCAAGGGTTTTCGGCTTATTATAGGGTTTGAGGGCGGCTTTATGGTTTTTCTGATCAACTTTTAGCCAATTTCAGTGTTTTCGGCAGATTTCAGGGTTTTTCCGATGACTACAGTATAGGGTATTTGGACGATTTAAGGGCTCTAGGTCAATTTTATGGTTTTTATGTAAACTATAGTCTTTTAGACTGATTTTAGGGTTTTCGTATTATTATAGGGATTTAGGCCGGCTTTAGGGCTTTCTGATCAACTTTATGGCATTTGGCATATTATAGCATTTTCGGCTGATTTCAGGGTTTTTGGCCGATTTCAGATTTTTTCCGCTGACAGTATATGGAATTTGGACGATTTAAGGGCCCCGTGTCAATTTTTTTGTTTCTCTATAGACTCTACCCTTTTAGACTTATTTTAGGGTTTTGTGCTTAATATAGGGTTTTAGGCCAGCTTTAGGGCTTTATGATCAACTTTAGGGTTCTCGGCCGATTTCAGGGTTTTTCGGATGTAAGAGCTCTGGGTCAGTTTTATTGTTTTTATGTAGACTCTAGGATTTTAGAATGATTTTAGGGATTTTGGCTTATTATAGGGATTTAGGCTGGTTTTATGGCTTTCGGATCAACATTAGGGCTTTTGGCTGATTTCAGTGTTTTCGGCCGATTTCAGGGTTTTTTCGTTGATTATAGTATTGGGTATCTGGACGATTTAAGTGCTCTAGGTCAATTTTATGGTTATTCTGTACACTCTAGGCTTTTAGACTGGATTTAGGGTTTTCGACTTATTATGGTGTTTTAGGCCAGCTTTAAAGCTTTTGGATTAACTTTTGGGGCTTTTGCCGATTTTAGGGTTTTTGGCCGATTTCGGCGTTTTCGGCCGATTTAAGTGTTTTCGGCTGATTTCAGAGTTTTTCCGCTCACTATAGTATATGGTATTTGGACGATTTAAGGGCTCTGGGTCAATTTTATAGTTTTTCTGTAGACTCTATAGGCTTTTAGACTGATTTTAGGGTTTTCGGCTTATTATACGGTTTTAGGCCAGCTTTATGGCTTTCTGATCAATTTTTGGGCTTCTGGCCAATTTCAAGGTTTTTCCGATGGTTATAGTATAGGGTATTTTGTCAATTTAAGGGATCTGGGTCAATTTTATTATTTTTCAGTAGACTCCAATGGCTTTTAGATTGATTTTAGTGTTTTTCGGCTTATTATAGGGATTTTAGGCCGGCTTTAAGGCTTTTAGATCAACTTTAGGGCTTTTGGCCGATTTTAGGGTTTTTCCGCTAACAACAATAAAGGGAATTTGAATGATTTAAGGCCTCTGGTCAAATTTATAGTTTTTCCGTAGACTCTACGCTTTAAGACTGATACTAGGGTTTTCGGCATATTATAGGGTTTGAGGGCGGCTTTATGGTTTATCTGATCAACTTTTAGCCAATTTCAGGGTTTTCGGCAGATTTCTGGGTTTTTCCGTTGACTACAGTATAGGGTATTTGGACGATTTAAGGGCTCCGGGTCAAATTTTTTTTTTCTGTAAACTCTAGGCTTTTAGACTGATTTTAGGGTTTTCGTCTTATTATAGGGTTTTAGGCTGGCTTTAGGGCTATAAGATCAACTTTAGGGCATTTGGCAGATTACAGCATTTTCGGCAGATTTAAGGGTTTTCGGCCGATTTCTTATTTTTTCCGCTGACTATAGTCTATGTTATTTGGACGATTTAGGGGCCCGGTGTCAATTTTTTGGTTTTTCTGTAGACTCTACGCTTTTAGACCTATTTTAGGGTTTTTGGCTTAATATAGGGTTTTAGGCCAGCTTTAGGGCTTTCTGATCAGCTTTAGGGTTCTCGGCTGATTTCAGGGTTATTCCGATGTAAGGGCTCTGGGTCAGTTTTATTGTTTTTCTGTAGACTCTAGGATTTTAGACTGATTTTAGGGATTTTCGCTTATTATGGGGATATGGGCTGGTTTTATGGCTTTCGGATTAACATTAGGGCTTTTGGCTGATTTCAGTGTTTTCGGCCGATTTCAGGGTTTTTTCGTTGACTATAGTATAGGGTATCTGGACGATTTATGGGCTCTAGGTCAATTTTATGGTTATTCTATAGGCTCTAGGCTTTTAGACTAGATTTATGGTTTTCGGCTTATTATGGGGTTCTAGGCCAGCTTTAAAGCTTTCGGATTAACTTTTGGGGTTGTGGCCGATTTCAGGGTTTTTGGCCGATTTCAGGGTTTTTGGCTGATTTAAGGGTTTTCGGCTGATTTCAGAGTTTTTCCGCTCACTATAGTATATGGTATTTGGATGATTTAAGACTGATTTTAGGGATTTTGGCTTATTATGGGGTGTGATGACCGTATTTTATTTGATGTTTTTAGGGTCTTTTTAGTCTTTTTATTTTATTATTTTTGAGTCTCATATAGGATTTTTATTATTTTTATGTAGATTTTATATTTATTTTGCATTTTGCATATAGATTATCGTTTATTTGGTTTTTAAACTTTATTTTATATTTTTAGGAATTTTTATAGTTATTTTTATATTTTTAGGAAAGCTGGTATAGTAATCATTTTTGTGGAGGGACCAAATTGTAAAGTTTCAGGAAAGGAAGGATTAAAGTGTAAAAGTTCAAGAGTGGAGGATGAAAAGTGAAGTTTCAAGGACTTGAAGGATTGAAATTGAAGTGCTAGCAAAGAGAGGACTTAAAGTGGAAATCAAGAATATGAAGCAACACTCTTTGATTAAGCACATGGAAAATAAGGATTAAAGGATGAGTGGAGAATTGATGGTAGTGGGAAGGAGTTTTCAAAAGTTAATTGGCCAATGAAGGCCATAATGGCCATCAACTCCTCCACCATTGAAAGGCAAATTTTTGTCATAAATAAGAGTGCTCATCCTTTGTAAAAATCACACCATTTCAGAATACAACAAGTATTCTTCTTTCCTCCTTAAGATCATTGTTCCTAGGAATTGTGGGAAGCCAAACTTGAGCTCCTATCCAGGGTAATTCAATGATTCTTTTAGCCAAGATTGGCTAACTTCTTCTTTAAGTTTTTGGGTTTTTTTAGTTTATAATTCATGTTCTAGTCTTTTTCTACATTTCTGAATAATATTTCCTTTCATGTTTTATTTCTTTATTCTTCATTCATCTTTATGCGCAAAAGATATCTTGCTTTCTACTTATGTCATAAGGCCATTTGGTATGTAGTAAGGGAAATAGGGAATAAAAAAGGTTATAAGTATGTGCTGGCCCGAATTCATTCTTCATCTTCTTTTCCGGTTAACTAGATACCAAGGCTATGGATTTAGTAATTAGGAAGAAAGTTCTACATTTCTTAAGGCAATTAGGATGTAGAAATTCTAGGCTATAGCACCTGGATTTGGATTTAAAATTCAGAAATTAAGTAGGAGATTGCTAGCATGTTTTATAGACTATGTAAACCAACCCAAGAGCTTAAATTCTTATCATCTTTATTTGTTATCATTTTATGCTATTGTTTTCATCTTGTTCTAAACCAACATCAAACACATCTTTTAGTTTTTTCTGCACAAGTACTAAATATTATATTAATAAGAACACCTATCCCTTGGGTTCGATCTTCTTACTACGCGATAGTCAATCGTGCACTTGCGATTTGGGTATCAAGTTTTTGGCGTCGTTGCCGGGGATAGGTTCTGTTTAAGTTCTTGTTATTATTTTGTTTAGTGCTTTTTGTTTATATATAAAAAAAAATATATAAAAAAAAATTGTGATGAACTGGTGCTGCTAATTTTGTTTGATGAGTATTGTCAGGTATAGCAATGGCTGAAACATTCGAACAAAGGGAGGCAAAAATTCGGGCTAAACTTGAAATAGAATATGAGAAAAAGAAGCAGGAAGCTTTCACTCTAGTTGACGAATTCTATTCTAATTTAGAGTGTAAGCGCAATGCGGGATTTTTGCCAACTCCTGAGCAAGAATGTAAGGCCATGGAGGAGATACAAGTAAAGATACAAGGCATTCTGAGGAGGCAGCCCAGGGATGAACAACAACCACATGTTCATGGAAGTGAACTCGTGGTTCAAAAAGAGGAGGTCAAAGAAACCTCCGTTGTAGAATTTGTCTTTGAAGACAAATTGGAAATGGAGGAAGAAGAACCTCAAGGAACCTATGTCATGGGTTCCGAACGGCAAGGCAAAGAACAAGGAAGGGAAAATTTATTTATCTCTTCCATTTTTAATTTAAATATTGTTGCCTTGTTGGCTGAAAATTCATTGGGCACCATGATGTATTTGTGCAAAAATTTGCATGATTTGCGGGGTCTAATGAATTTTGTAATAGACCCCGGTTGAGAATTGATTAGTGAAAGTCTACCAAAGACTATAACATTGGGCTTCTTGGGAGACAACCCAAGTGCATATTTTATTTTATTTTATTATGTTGAATAAATAGCTGCAGGAACCCCAACGCCCAAGCGTTGGAGGCTCAACGCACATGCGTTGAGCCCCTGTTTCTTGCCCAGTTTTTCATTTTAATTCCAGCGCTCAAGCGTTGGGAAGCCAACGCTCCAGCGCCGGAGCTCGGGCAGCTTTCTGTTTTTTATTTTATTTTCTGTTTTCTTTGTATATAAATAATTTTGTGTTCACCATTTCTTGAAAAGTTTTAGATTCTATGAGTTTTCCCTTGCTTCTATAATGGTTTTGATTTTTGGGAACTCAAGAATTCATGTTTTTAGGTGGACACAATTTTTCAACCCATGTTCTTAAGTATGCTGTTTTTGGAACTAACAAGTCAAGCAAGCTTCTGTTTGTGAGACTTTTGTTTGTTCAATGTTACAGGATAGGTACCAGAAGGAGAAAGAACTCTCTTGAACTTAAGTGTTCAAATTTGATTTTTGCATTGAGGTTCCCTTGGACTTTTGTGGAAAATTTGTATATTGTGCCAGCTTTTTAGTTTTTCTTTTTATAGTCTTTAGTTTTAATTTTAGTTTAGTTTTTCTGTTTTATTTTTGCATGAGTCTTGAGTATTTTATCCAGTCTAAATGCTTCTATTGCTGTGAATGCTTTATCTGATTGAACTGCTTTTGAAAAGGTTCTATGTTTTGAAGCGGTTAGGATTGCATGCTGTAGAAATGATTTTGACATCTTGATTGTTATGGTTGTTGGCAAAGTTTTTCTGAGTTCTAAAAAGGGTACCACTTACCCTATGTTTTTCTGAGAGCTGAGGACTCTGAATGCTTGATTGTAAAATTTTTCTGCCTTGTGTTGCATGTTGATTGGGATTTTGTATACTTTGTGAGTTGAGAAGAGATTATAGGCATTTTTGAAAACTCAGAGTTTTGCTTGAAATTGAAAATCCACTAGTAGCCCCTTTTTGAGCCTTAAAAGAGTCATTCTTTGGAGCCTACTTTGTGTGATAATTTTTAAGTTGTTATTGTGATGCATGTGCTGAAATTGTTAGAGCTATGTTTGTTGGGTTTCTCTCTAGAAAAAAGAAGAAAAAAAGTTGAAAAAATAAGGTATGTGCCTTAGGAAAAAATAATGAAGTGGTGGGGTGAGAAAGAGTATGAGGGGAGTAAAATTCAAGTCATTCATCCCATACATTCCACTACTTTGTTCAAAAAAAAAAAAAAGAGGAAAAAATTGAGAGGACCCTTGTGTTGAATTGTTAAAGCTCTTAGTCAAGAAAATTCACTTAACAACAGATTCTGAGTCAGCTACTAGAGTTGCCAATTTCTTGAAATCCACACCTTGAATTGTTCAACCCTTTGGCCAAATTACAACCTTCAGAAATCTCTTCAAAGTTACTTAGTTGCACTGTTTCAGTTTTGATTTGAATGATAGGCAGGATTGTTGAGCTTTCTTGTTTTTCATGGAGAATATCATTTGGTGAGCTTTATTTGATGAACTCAAACATGTTGAAAAGCCAAGCCTAACTTTCTTGATTCAATGTCTTTTAACATGCAGGTCTTCCAAATCCGCTAAGCTTTGTTGGAAAGGTTTTTGTGCTTCAAGTTTTAATCAGATAAACTTTCTCTAAACTCAGGGACGAGTTTCTCTTTAAGTTTTTTCGCTTGAGGACAAGCAGTCGTTGGGTATAGTGGTGTAATGACTGGATTTTATATGATGTTTTTAGGGTCTTTTTAGTCTTTTTATTTTATTATTTATGAGTCTCATATAGGATTTTTATTATTTTTATGTAGATTTTATATTTATTTTGCATTTTGCATATAGATTAGCTTTTATTTGGTTTTTAAACTTTATTTTTTATTTTTAGGAATTTTTATAGTTATTTTTATATTTTTAGGAAAGCTGGTATAGTTATCATTTTTGTCCAGGGATCAAATTGTAAAGTTTCAGGAAAGGAAGGATTAAAGTGCAAAAGTTCAAGAGTGGAGGATGAAAAGTGAAGTTTCAAGGACTTGAAGGATTGAAATTGAAGTGCTAGCAATGAGAGGACTTAAAGTGGAAATCAAGAATATGAAGCAAAACTCTTTGATTAAGCACATGGAAAATAAGGATTAAAGGATGAGTGGAGAATTGATGGTAGTGGGAAGGAGTTTTCAAAAGTTAATTGGCCAATGAAGGCCATAATGGCCATCAACTCCTCCACCATTGAAAGGCAAATTCTTGCTATAAATAGGAGTGCTCATCCTTTGTAAAAATCACACCATTTCAGAATACAACAAGTATTCTTCTTTCCTCCTTAAGATCATTGTTCCTAGGAATTGTGGGAAGCCAAACTTGAGCTCCTATCCAGGGTAATTCAATGATTCTTTTAGCCATGCTTGGCTAACTTCTTCTTTAAGTTTTTGGGTTGTTTTAGTTTATAATTCATGTTCTAGTCTTTTTCTACATTTCTGAATAATATTTCCTTTCATGTTTTATTTCTTTGTTCTTCATTCATCTTTATGCGCAAAAGATATCTTGCTTTCTACTTATGTCATAAGGCCATTTGGTAAGTAGTAAGGGAAATAGGGAATAAAAAAGAATATAAGTATACATTTCTTAAGGCAATTAGGATGGACGTAACTTTGTGCTGGCCCGAATTCATTCTTCATCTTCTTTTCTGGTTAACTAGATACCAAGGCTATGGATTTAGTAATTAGGAAGAAAGTTCTACATTTCTTAAGGCAATTAGGATGTAGAAATTCTAGGCTATAGCACCTGGATTTGGATTTAAAATTCAGAAATTAAGTAGGAGATTGCTAGCATGTTTTATAGACTATGTAAACCAACCCAAGAGCTTAAATTCTTATCATCTTTATTTCTTATCATTTTATGCTATTGTTTTCATCTTTTTCTAAACCAACATCAAACACATCTTTTAGTTTTTCTGCACAAGTACTAAATATTATATTAATAAGAACACCTATCCCTTGGGTTCGATCTTTTTACTACGCGATAGTCAATCGTGCACTTGGGATTTGGGTATCATGGATACAGGCTGGTTTTATGGCTTTCAGATCAACATTAGGGCTTTTGGCTGATTTCAGTGTTTTCGGCCGATTTCAAAGTTTTTTCGTTGACTATAGTATAGGGTATCTGGACGATTTGAGGGCTCTGGGTCAATTTTATGGTTATTCTGTAGACTCTAGGCTTTTAGACTAGATTTAGGGTTTTCGGCTTATTATGGGGTTCTAGGCCAGCTTTAAAGCTTTCGGATTAACTTTTGCGGTTGTGGCCGATTTCAGGGTTTTTGGCCGAATTCAGGGTTTTCGCCTATTTAAGGGTTTTCGGCTGATTTCAGAGTTTTTCCGCTCACTATAGTATATGGTATTTGGACGATTTAAGGGCTCTGGGTCAATTTTATAGTTTTTCTATAGACTCTATAGGCTTTTAGACTGATTTTAGGGTTTTCGGCTTATTATAGGGTTTTAGGCTAGCTTTATGGCTTTCTGATCAATTTTTGGGCTTCTGGCCGATTTCAGGGTTTTTCCGATATTTATAGTATAGGGTATTTGGTCAATTTAAGGGATCTGGGTCAATTTTATTGTTTTTCTGTAGACTCTAATGGCTTTTAGATTGATTTTAGTGTTTTCGGCTTATTATAGGGATTTTAGGCCGGCTTTAGGGCTTGCTGATCAACTTTAGGGCTTTTGGCCGATTTTAGGGTTTTCGGCCGATTTTAGGTCTTTTCTGCTGACAATAATAAAGGGCATTTGAATGATTTAAGGCCTCTGGTCAAATTTATAGTTTTTCCGTAGACTATAGGCTTTAAGACTGATTCTAGGGTTTTCAGCTTATTATAGGGTTTGAGGGCGGCTTTATGGTTTTTCTGATCAACTTTTAGCCAATTTCAGGGTTTTCGGCAGATTTCAGGGTTTTTTCGCTGACTACAGTATAAGGTATTTGGACAATTTAAGGTCTCTGGGTCAATTTTATGGTTTTTCTGTAAACTCTAGGCTTTTAGACTGATTTTAGGGTTTTCGTCTTATTATAGGGTTTTAGGCCGGCTTTGGGGCTTTCTGATCAACTTTAGGCCATTTGGCAGATTGCAGCATTTTCGGCTGATTTCAAGGGTTTTCGCCGATTTCTTATTTTTTCCGCTTATATGTTATTTGGACGATTTAGGGGCTCGGTGTCAATTTTTTGGTTTTTCTGTAGACTCTACGCTTTTAGACTTATTTTAGGGTTTTTGGCTTAAAATAGGGTTTTAGGCCAGCTTTAGGGCTTTCTGATCAACTTTAGGGTTCTCGGCCGATTTCAGGGTTTTTCCGATGTAAGGGCTCTGGGTCAGTTTTATTGTTTTTCTGTAGACTCTAGGATTTTAGATTTATTTTGGCTTATTATGGGGATATAGGCTGGTTTTATGGCTTTCGGATCAACATTAGGGCTTTTAACTGATTTCAGTCTTTTCGGCCGATTTCAGAGTTTTTTCGTTGACTATAGTATAGGGTATCTGGACGATTTAAGGGCTCTGGGTCAATTTTATGGTAATTCTGTAGACTCTAGTCTTTTAGACCGAATTTAGGGTTTTCGGCTTATTATGGGGTTCTAGGCCAGCTTTAAAGCTTTCGGATTAACTTTTGCGGTTGTGGCCGATTTCAGGATTTTTGGCCGATTTAAGGGTTTTCGGTTGATTTCAGAGTTTTTCCGCTCACTATAGTATATGGTATTTGGACGATTTAAGGGCTCTGGGTCAATTTTATAGTTTTTCTGTAGACTCTATAAGCTTTCAGACTGATTTTAGGGTTTTCGGCTTATTATAGGGTTTTAGGCCAGCTTCATGGCTTTCTGATCAATTTTTTGGCTTCTGGACGATTTCAGGGTTTTTCCGATATTTATAGTATAGGGTGTTTGGTCAATTTAAAGGATCTGGGTCAATTTTATTGTTTTTCTGTAGACTTTAATGGCTTTAAGATTGTTTTTAGTGTTTTCGGCTTATTATAGGGATTTTAGGCCGGCTTTAGGGCTTGTTGATCAACTTTAGGGCTTTTGGCCGATTTTAGGATTTTCGGCCGATTATAGGTCATCTCCGCTGACAATAATAAAGGGCATTCGAATGATTTAAGGCCTCTGGTCAAATTTATAGTTTTTCCGTAGACTCTAGGCTTTAAGACTGATTCTAGGGTTTTCGGCTTATTATAGGGTTTGAGGGCGGCTTTTTGGTTTTTCTGATCAACTTTTAGCCAATTTCAGGGTTTTCGGCAGATTTCAGGGTTTTTTCGCTGACTACAGTACAGGGTATTTGGACGATTTAAGGGCTCCGGGTCAATTTTATGGTTTTTCTGTAAACTCTAGGCTTTTAGACTGGTTTTAGGGTTTTCGTCTTATTATAGGGTATTAGGCCGGCTTTAGGGCTTTCTAATCAACTTTAGGGCATTTGGAAGATTACAGCATTTTCGGCTGATTTCAGGGTTTTCGGCCGATTTCAGATTTTTTCCGCTGGCTAGTATATGTCATTTGCACGATTTAAGGGCTCTGTGTCAATTTTTTGGTTTTTCTGTAGACTCTATGCTTTTAGACTTATTTTAGGGTTTTTGGCTTAATATAGGGTTTTAGGCCAGCTTTAGAGCTTTCTGACCAGCTTTAGGGTTCTCGGCCGATTTCAGGGTTTTTCCGATGTAAGGGCTGTAGGTCAGTTTTTTTTTTCTTCTGTAGACTCTAGGATTTTAGACTGATTTTAGGGATTTTCTCTTATTATAGGGATTTGGGCTGGTTTTACGGCTTTCGGATCAACATTAGGGCTTTTGGCTGATTTCAGTGTTTTCGGCCAATTTCAGTGTTTTCGGCCAATTTCAGGGTTTTTTCGTTGATTATAGTATAGGGTATTTGGACGATTTAAGGGCTCTGGGTCAATATTATGGTTATTCTGTAGACTCTAGGCTTTTAGACTGGATTTAGGGTTTTCGGCTTACTATGGGGTTTTAGGCCAGCTTTAAAGCTTTCGAATTAACTTTTGGGGTTTTTGCCGATTTCAGGGTTTTTGGCCGATTTCAGGGTTTTAGGCTTATTTTAAAAAATTTCGGCTCACTATAGTATATGGTATTTGGACGATTTAAGGGCTCTGGGTCTATTTTATAGTTTTTCTGTATACTCAATAGGCTTTTAGACTGATTTTATGTTTTTCGGCTTATTATAGGGTTTTAGGCCAGCTTTATGGCTTTCTGATCAATTTTTGGGCTTCTGACCGATTTCAGGGTTTTTCCGATGTTTATAGTATAGGGTATTTGGTCATTTTAAGGGATCTGGGTCAATTTTATTGTTTTTCTGTAGACTCTAATGGCTTTTAGATTGTTTTTAGTGTTTTCGGCTTATGATAGGGATTTTAGGCCGGCTTTAGGGATTTTTGATCAACATTAGGGCTTTTGGCCGATTTCAGGGTTGCTGACAATAATAAAGGGTATTTGATGAATGATTTAAGGCCTCTGGTCAAATTTATAGTTTTTTCGTAGACTCTAGGCTTTAAGACTAATTCTAGGGTTTTCGGCTTATTATAGGGTTTGACGGCGGCTTTATGGTTTTTCTGATCAGCTTTTAGCCAATTTCACGGTTTTCAGCAGATTTCAGGGTTTTTCCGCTGACTACAGTATATGGTATTTGGACGATTTAAGGGTTCCTGGTAAATTTTATGGTTTTTCTGTAAACTCTAGGCTTTTACACTGATTTTAGGGTTTTTGTCTTGTTATAGGGTTTTAGGCCGGCTTTGGGGCTTTCTGATCAACTTTAAGGCATTTGGCAGATTACAGCATTTTCGGCTGATTTCGAGTTTTTTGGCCTATTTCAGATTTTATCCGCTGGCTATAGCATATGTTATTTGGACGAGTTAAGGGCTCTGTGTCAATTTTTTGGTTTTTCTGTAGACTCTACGCTTTTAGACATATTTTAGGGTTTTTGGCTTAATATAGAGTTTTAGGCCAGCTTTAGGGCTTTCTGATCAACTTTAGATTTCTTGGCCGATTTCAGAGTTTTTCCGATGTAAGGGCTCTTGGTCAGTTTTATTGTTTTTCTGTAGACTGTAGGATTTTAGACGGATTTTAGGGATTTTGGCTTATTATAGGGATTTAGGCTGGTTTTATGGCTTTCGGATCAACGTTAGGGCTTTTGGCTGATTTCAGTGTTTTCAGCCGATTTCAAGGTTTTTTCGTTGACTATAGTATAGGGTATCTGCACGATTTAAGGGCTCTGGGCCAATATTATGGTTATTCTGTAGACTCTAGGCTTTTAGACTGGATTTAGGGTTTTCGGCTTATTATGGGGTTTTAGGCCAGCTTTATTTGAACGATTTAAGGGCTCTGGGTCAATTTTATATTTTTTCTTTAGACTCTACAGGATTTTTGACTGATGTTAGGGTTTTTGACTTATTATAGGGTTTTAGACCAGCTTTATGGCTTTCTGGTCAATTTTTGGGCTTCTGGCCGATTTCAGGGTTTTTCCGATGTTTATAGTATAGGGTATTTGGTCAATTTAAAGGATCTGGGTCATTTTATTGTTTTTTTGTAGACTCTAATGGCTTTCAGATAGATTTTAGTGTTTTCGGTTTATTATAGGGATTTTAGGCCGACTTTAGGGCTTTTTGATCCACTTTAGGGCTTTCGGCCGATTTCAGGGTTTTCGGAAGATTTCATGGTTATTCCGCTGACTACAGTATAGTGTATTTGGACGATTTAAGGGACTCCGGGTCAATTTTTTGGTTTTTCTGTAAACTCTAGGCTTTTAGACTGATTTTAGGGCTTTCGTCTTATTATAGGGTTTTAGGCCGGCTTTAGGGCTTTCTAATCAACTTTAGGGCATTTGGCAGATTACAACATTTTCGGTTGATTTCAGGGTTTTCGGCCGATTTCAGATTTTTTCCACTGACTATAGTATATGTTATTTGGACTATTTAAGGACTCTGTGTCAATTTTTTGGTTTTTCTGTAGACTCTACGCTTTTAGACTTATTTTAGGGTTTTTGGCTTAATATAGGGTTTTAGGCCAAGTTTAGGGCTTTCTGATCAACTTTAGGGTTCTCGGCCGATTTCAGGGTTTTTCCGATGTAAGGGCTCTGGGTCAGATTTATTGTTTTTCTATAGACTCTTGGATTTCAGACTGATTTTAGGGATTTTGGCTTATTATAGGGATTTAGGCTGGTTTTATGGCTTTCGGATCAACATTAGAGCTTTTGGCTGATTTCATTGTTTCGGCCGATTTCAGGGTTTTTTATTGACTATAGGGTATCTGGACGATTTAAGGGCTCTAGGTCAATTTTATGGTTATTCTGTAGACTATAGGCTTTTAGACTGGATTTTGGGTTTTCGGCTTATTATGGGGTTTTAGGCCAGCTTTAAAGCTTTAGGATTAACTTTTGGGGATCTTTTCCGATTTCAGGGTTTTTTTCCGATTTCAGGGTTTTTGGCCGATTTAAGGGTTTTCGACTAATTTCAGAGTTTTTCCGCTCACAATAGTGTATGGTATTTGGACGATTTAAGGGCTCTGGGTCAATTTTATAGTTTTTCTGTAGACTCTATAGGCTTTCAGACTGATTTTAGGGTTTTCGGCTTATTATAGGGTTTTAGGCCAGCTTTATGGCTTTCGATCAATTTTTGGGCTTCTGGCCGATTTCAGGGTTTTTTCGATGTTTATAGTATAGGGTATTTGGTCAGTTTAAGGGATCTGTGTCAATTTTATTGTTTTTCTGTCGACTCTAATGGCTTTTAGATTGATTTTAGTGTTTCTGGTTTATTATAGGGATTTTAGGCCGGCTTTATGGCTTTCTGATCAACTTTAGGGCTTTTGGCCGATTACAGGGTTTTCGGCCGATTTTAGGGTTTTTCCGCTGACAATAATAAAGGGTATTTGATGAATGATTTAAGGCTTCTGGTCAAATTTATAGTTTTTCCGTAGACTCTAGGCTTTAAGTCTGATTGTAGGGTTTCCGGCTTATTATAGGGTTTGAGGGGGGCTTTATGGTTTTTCTGATCAACTGCCAATTTCAGGATTTTCGGCAGATTTCAAGGTTTTTCCGCTGACTACAGTATAGGGTATTTGGACGATCTAAGGGGCTCCGGGTCAATTTTATGGTTTTTCTGTAAACTCTAGGCTTTTAGACTGATTTTAGGGTTTTTGTCTTATTATAGGGTTTTAGGCCGGCTTTAGGGCTTTCTGATCAACTTTAGGCCATTTGGCAGATTACAGCATTTTCGGCTGATTTCAGGGTTTTCGACCGATTTCAGATTTTTTCCGCTGGCTAGTATATGTCATTTGCACGATTTAAGGGCTCTGTGTCAATTTTTTGGTTTTTCTGTAGACTCTATGCTTTTAGACTTATTTTAGGGTTTTTGGCTTAATATAGGGTTTTAGGCCAGCTTTAGAGCTTTCTGACCAGCTTTAGGGTTCTCGGCCGATTTCAGGGTTTTTCCGATGTAAGGGCTGTAGGTCAGTTTTTTTTTTTCTTCTGTAGACTCTAGGATTTTAGACTGATTTTAGGGATTTTCTCTTATTATGGGGATATAGGCTGGTTTTATGGCTTTCGGATCAACATTAGGGCTTTTGGCTGTTTTCAGTGTTTTCGGCCGATTTCAAGGTTTTTTCGTTGACTATAGTATAGGGTATCTGGACGATTTAAGGGCTCTAGGTCAATTTTATGGTTATTCCATAGACTCTAGGCTTTTAGACTGGATTTAGGGTTTTCAGCTTATTATGGGGTTCTAGGCCAGCTTTAAAGCTTTCGGATTAACTTTTGGGGTTGTGGCCGATTTCAGGGTTTTTGGCCGATTTAAGGGTTTTCGGCTGATTTCAGAGTTTTTCCGCTCACTATAGTATATGGTATTTGGACGATTTTAGACTGATTTTAGGGATTTTGGCTTATTATGGGGTGTGATGACCGGATTTTATATGATGTTTTTAGCGTCTTTTTAGTCTTTTTATTTTATTATTTTTGAGACTCATATAGGATTTTTATTATTTTTATGTAGATTTAATATTCATTTTGCATATAGATTATTTTTTATTTGGTTTTTAAACTTTATTTTATATTTTTAGGAAATTTTATAGTTATTTTTATATTTTTAGGAAAGCTGGTAAAGTAATCATTTTTGTCCAGGGACCAAATTGTAAAGTTTCAGGAAAGGAAGGATTAAAGTGTAAAAGTTCAAGAGTGGAGGATGAAAAGTGAAGTTTCAAGGACTTGAAGGATTGAAATTGAAGTGCTAGCAAAGAGAGGACTTAAAGTGGAAATCAAGAATATGAAGCAATACTCTTTGATTAAGCACATGGAAAATAAGGATTAAAGGATGAGTGGAGAATTGATGGTAGTAGGAAGGAGTTTTCAAAAGTTAATTGGCCAATGAAGGCCATAATGGCCATCAACTCCTCCACCATTGAAAGGCAAATTTTTGCTATAAATAGGAGTGCTCATCCTTTGTAAAAATCACACCATTTCAGAATACAACAAGTTTTCTTCTTTCCTCCTTAAGATCATTGTTCCTAGGAATTGTGGGAAGCCAAACTTGAGCTCCTATCCAGGGTAATTCAATGATTCTTTTAGCCATGCTTGGCTAACTTCTTCTTTAAGTTTTTGGGTTGTTTTAGTTTATAATTCATGTTTTAGTCTTTTTCTACATTTCTGAATAATATTTCCTTTCATGTTTTATTTCTTTGTTCTTCATTCATCTTTATGCGCAAAAGATATCTTGCTTTCTACTTATGTCAAACGGCCATTTGGTAAGTAGTAAGGGAAATAGGGAATAAAAAAGGTTATAAGTATACATTTCTTATTATAGGGATTTAGACTGGTTTTATGGCTTTCGGATCAATAATAGGGCTTTTGGCTAATTTCAGTGTTGTTGGCCGATTTCAGAGTTTTTTCGTTGACTATAGTATAGGGTATCTGGACGATTTAAGGGCTCTGGGTCAATTTTATGGTTATTCTGTAGATTCTAGGCTTTTAGACTGGATTTAGGGTTTTCAGCTTATTATGGGGTTTTAGGCCACCTTTAAAGCTTTCGGATTAACTTTTGGGGTGTTTACCGATTTCAGGGTTTTTGGCTTATTTCAGGGTTTTTGGCCGATTTAAGGGTTTTCGGCTGATTTCAGAGTTTTTCTGCTCACTATAATATATGGTATTTGGACGATTTAAGGGCTCTGGGTCAATTTTATAGTTTTTCTGTAGACTCTACAGGCTTTTAGACTGATTTTAGGGTTTTCAGCTTATTATAGGGTTTTAGGCCAGCTTTATGGCTTTTTGATCAATTTTTGGGCTTCTGGCCGATTTCAGGGTTTTTCCGATGTTCATTGCATAGGGTATTTGGTCAATTTAAGGGATCTGGGTCAATTTTATTGTTTTTCTGTACACTCTAATGGCTTTTAGATTGATTTTAGTGTTTTCGGCTTATTATAGGGATTTAAGGCCGGCTTTGGGGCTTTTTGATCAACTTTAGGGCTTTTGGCCGATTTCAGGGTTTTCGGCTGATTTTAGGGTTTTTCCGCTGACAATAATAAAGGGTATTTGATGAATGATTTAAGGCCCCTGGTGAAATTTATAGTTTTTCCGTAGACTCTAGGCTTGAAGACTGATTTTAGGGTTTTCGACTTATTATTGGGTTTGAGGGCGTCTTTATGGTTTTTCTGATCAACTTTTCACCAATTTCAGGGTTTTCGGCAGATTTCAGGGTTTTTCCGCTCAACACAGTATAGGTAGGGTATTTGGATGATTTAAGGGCTCCAGGTCAATTTTATGGTTCTTCTGTAAACTCTAGGCTTTTAGATTGATTTTAGGGTTTTCATCTTATTATAGAGTTTTAGGCCAGCTTTAGGGCTTTCTGATCAACTTTAGGGTTCTCGGCCGATTTCAGGGTTTTTCTGATGTAAGGGCTCTGGGTTAGTTTTATTGTTTTTCTGTAGACTCTAGGATTTCAGACTTATTTTAGGGATTTTGGCTTATTATAGGGATTTAAACTGGTTTTGTGGCTTTCGGATCAATAATAGGGCTTTTGGCTGATTTCAGTGTTGTTGGCCGATTTCAGGGTTTTTTCGTTGACTATAGTATAGGGTATCTGGACGATTTAAGGGCTCTGGGTCAATTTTATGGTTATTCTGTAGATTCTAGGCTTTTAGACTGGATTTAGGGTTTTCAGCTTATTATGGGGTTTTAGGCCACCTTTAAAGCTTTCGGATTAACTTTTGGGGTGTTTTTCGATTTCAGGGTTTTTGGCTTATTTCAGGGTTTTTGGCCGATTTAAGGGATTTCGGCTGATTTCAGAGTTTTTCTGATCACTATAATATATGGTATTTGGACGATTTAAGGGCTCTGGGTCAATTTTATAGTTTTTCTGTAGACTCTACAGGCTTTTAGACTGATTTTAGGGTTTTCAGCTTATTATAGGGTTTTAGGCCAGCTTTATGGCTTTTCGATCAATTTTTGGGCTTCTGGCCGATTTCAGGGTTTTTCCGATGTTCATTGCATAGGGTATTTGGTCAATTTAAGGGATCTGGGTCAATTTTATTGTTTTTCTGTACACTCTAACGGCTTTTAGATTGATTTTAGTGTTTTCGGCTTATTATAGGGATTTAAGGCCGGCTTTGGGGCTTTTTGATCAACTTCAGGGCTTTTGGCCGATTTCAGGGTTTTCGGCTGATTTTAGGGTTTTTCCGCTGACAATAATAAAGGGTATTTGATGAATGATTTAAGGCCCCTGGTGAAATTTATAGTTTTTCCGTAGACTCTAGGCTTGAAGACTGATTTTAGGGTTTTCGACTTATTATTGGGTTTGAGGGCGTCTTTATGGTTTTTCTGATCAACTTTTCACCAATTTCAGGGTTTTCGGCAGATTTCAGGGTTTTTCCGCTCAACACAGTATAGGTAGGGTATTTGGATGATTTAAGGGCTCCAGGTCAATTTTATGGTTCTTCTGTAAACTCTAGGCTTTTAGATTGATTTTAGGGTTTTCATCTTATTATAGAGTTTTAGGCCAGCTTTAGGGCTTTCTGATCAACTTTAGGGTTCTCGGCCGATTTCAGGGTTTTTCCGATGTAAGGGCTCTGGGTTAGTTTTATTGTTTTTCTGTAGACTCTAGGATTTCAGTATAGGGTATCTGGACGATTTAAGGGCTCTGGGTCAATTTTATGGTTATTCTGTAGATTCTAGGCTTTTAGACTGGATTTAGGGTTTTCAGCTTATTATGGGGTTTTAGGCCACCTTTAAAGCTTTCGGATTAACTTTTGGGGTTTTTTACCGATTTCAGGGTTTTTGGCTTATTTCAGGGTTTTTTGCCGATTTAAGGGTTTTCGGCTGATTTCAGAGTTTTTCCGCTCACTATAGTATATGGTATTTGGACGATTTAAGGGCTCTGGGTCAATTTTATAGTTTTTCTGTACACTCTACAGGCTTTTAGACTGATTTTAGGGTTTTCAGCTTATTATAGGGTTTTAGGCCAGCTTTATGGCTTTTTGATCAATTTTTGGGCTTCTGGCCGATTTCAGGGTTTTTCCGATGTTCATTGTATAGGGTATTTGGTCAATTTAAGGGATCTGGGTCAATTTTATTGTTTTTCTGTAGACTCTAACGGCTTTTAGTGTTTTCGGCTTATTATAGGGATTTTTGGTCGGCTTTAGGGCTTTTTGATCAACTTTAGGGCTTTTGGCCGATTTCAGGGTTTTCGGCTGATTTTAGGGTTTTTCCGCTTACAATAATAAAGGGTATTTGATGAATGATTTAAGGCCCCTGGTGAAATTTATAGTTTTTCCGTAGACTCTAGGCTTGAAGACTGATTCTAGGGTTTTCGACTTATTATTGGGTTTGAGGGCGTCTTTATGGTTTTTCTGATCAACTTTTCACCAATTTCAGGGTTTTCGGCAGATTTCAGGGTTTTTCCGCTCAACACAGTCTAGGTAGGGTATTTGGATGATTTAAGGGCTCCAGGTCAATTTTATGGTTTTTCTGTAAACTCTAGGCTTTTAGATTGATTTTAGGGTTTTCATCTTATTATAGAGTTTTAGGCCAGCTTTAGGGCTTTCTGATCAACTTTAGGGTTCTCAGCCGATTTCAGGGTTTTTCTGATGTAAGGGCTCTGGGTTAGTTTTATTGTTTTTCTGTAGACTCTAGGATTTCAGACTTATTTTAGGGATTTTGGCTTATTATAGGGATTTAAACTGGTTTTGTGGCTTTCGGATCAATAATAGGGCTTTTGGCTGATTTCAGTGTTGTTGGCCGATTTCAGGGTTTTTTCGTTGACTATAGTATAGGGTATCTGGACGATTTAAGGGCTCTGGGTCAATTTTATGGTTATTCTGTAGATTCTAGGCTTTTAGACTGCATTTCGGGTTTTCAGCTTATTATGGGGTTTTAGGCCACCTTTAAAGCTTTCGGATTAACTTTTGGGGTTTTTTACCGATTTCAGGGTTTTTGGCTTATTTCAGGGTTTTTTGCCGATTTAAGGGTTTTCGGCTGATTTCAGAGTTTTTCCGCTCACTATAGTATATGGTATTTGGACGATTTAAGGGCTCTGGGTCAATTTTATAGTTTTTCTGTAGACTCTACAGGCTTTTAGACTGATTTTAGGGTTTTCGGCTTTTTATAGGGTTTTAGGCCAGCTTTATGGCTTTCTGATTAATTTTTGGGCTTTTGGCCGATTTCAGGGTTTTTCTGATGTTTATTGTATAGGGTATTTGGTCAATTTAAGCGATCTGGGTCAATTTTATTGTTTTTCTGAAGACTCTAATGGCTTTTAGATTGATTTTAGTGTTTTCGGCTTATTACAGGGATTTTAGGCCAGCTTTAAGGCTTTTTTATCAACTTTAGGGCTTTTGGCCGATTTCAGGGTTTTCGGCCGATTTTAGGGTTTTTCCACTGACAATAATAAAGGTCATTTGAATGACTTAAGGCCCCTGGTCAAATTTATAGTTTTTCCGTAGACTCTAGGCTTTAAGATTGATTCTAGGGTTTTCGGCTTTTTATTGGGTTTGAGGGCGGCTTTATGGTTTTTCTGATCAACTTTTTGCCAATTTCAGGGTTTTCGGCATATTTCAAGGTTTTTACGCTGACTACAGTATAGGGTATTTGGACGATTTAAGGGCTCCGGGTCAATTTTATGGTTTTTCTGTAAACTCTAGGCTTTTAGACTGATTTTAGGGTTTTCGTCTTATTATAGGGTTTTAGGCCGGCTTTTGGGCTTTCTAATCAACCTTAGAGCTTTTGGCAGATTACAGCATTTTCGGCTGATTTCAGGGTTTTCGGCCGATTTCAGATTTTTTCCGCTGACTATAGTATATGTTATTTGGACGATTTAAGGGCTCTGTGTCAATTTTTTGGTTTTTCTATAGACTCTACGCTTTTAGACTTATTTTAGGGTTTTTGGCTTAATATAGGGTTTTAAGCCAGCTTTAGGGCTTTCTAATCAACTTTAGGGTTCTCGGCCGATTTCCGGGTTTTTCCGATGTAAGGGCTCTGGGTCAGTTTTATTATTTTTCTGTAGACTCTAGGATTTCAGACAGATTTTAGGGATTTTGGCTTATTATAGGGATTTAGGCTGGTCTCATGGCTTTCGGACCAACATTAAGGCTTTTGGCTGATTTCATTGTTTATAGGCTTTTAGACTGATTTTAGGGTTTTCGGCTTATTATAGGGTTTTAGGCCAACTTTATGGCTTTCTGATCAATTATTGGGCTTCTGGCCGATTTCAGGGTTTTTCCGATGTTTATAGTATAGGGTATTTGGTCAATTTAAGGGATCTGGGTCAATTTTATTGTTTTTCTATAGATTCTAATGGCTTTTATATTGATTTTAGTGTTTTCGGCTTATTATAGGGATTTTAGGCTTGCTTTAGGGCTTTTGGCCGATTTCAGGGTTTTCGGCCGATTTTAGGGTTTTTCCGCTGACATTAATAAAGGGCATTTGAATGATTTAAGGCCTCTAGTCAAATTTATAGTTTTTCCGTAGGCTCTAGGCTTTAAGACTGATTCTAGGGTTTTCGGCTTATTATAGGGTTTGAGGGCGGCTTTATGGTTTTTCTGATCAACTTTTAGCCAATTTCAGGGTTTTCAGCAGATTTCAGGGTTTTTCCGCTGACTAAAGTATAGGGTATTTGGACGATTTAAGGGGCTACGGATCAATTTTATGGTTGTTCTGTAAACTCTAGGCTTTTAGACTGATTTTAGGGTTTTCGTCTTATTATAGGGTTTTTGGACGGCTTTAGGGCTTTCTGATCAACTTTAGGGCATGTGGTAGATTACAACATTTTCGGCTGATTTCAGGGTTTTCGGCCGATTTCAAATTCTTTCCGCTCACTATAGTATATGTTATATGGACGATTTAAGGGCCCTGTGTCAATTTTTTTGGATTTTCTCTTGACCCTACGCTTTTAGACTTGTTTTAGGGTTTTTGGCTTAATATAGGGTTTTAGGCCATCTTTAGGGCTTTTTGATCAACTTTAGGGTTCTCGGCCGATTTCAGGGATTTTGCGATGTAAGGGCTCTGGGTCAGTTTTATTGTTTTTCTGTAGACTTTAGGATTTTAGACTGATTTTGGGATTCTGGCTTATTATAGGGATTTAGGCTGGTTTTATGGTTTTCAGATCAACATTAGGGCTTTTGGCTATTTTCAGTGTTTTCGGCCGATTTCAGGGTTTTTTCGTTGACTATAGTATAGGGTATCTGGACGATTTAAGGGCTCTGGGTCAATTTTATGGTTGTTCTGTTGACTCGAGGCTTTTAGACTGGATTTCAGGGTTTTTGGCTGATTTCAAGGTTTTTGGCCAATTTAAGGGTTTTCCGCTGACAATAATAAAGGGCATTTGAATGATTTAAGGCCTCTGGTCAAATTTATAGTTTTTCCGTAGACTCTAGGCTTTAAGACTGATTATAGGGTTTTCGGCTTATTATAGGGTTTGAGGGTGGCTTAATGGTTTTTCTGATCAACTTTTAGCCAATTTCAGGGTTTTCGACAGATTTCAGGGTTTTTCCGCTCACTACAGTATAGGGTATTTGGACGATTTAAGGGCTCCGGGTCAATTTTATGGTTTTTCAGTAAACACTAGGCTTTTAGATTGATTTTAGGGTTTTCGTCTTATTATAGGGTTTTAGTCCGGCTTTAGGGCTTTCTAATCAACTTTAGGGCATTTGGCATATTACAGCATTTTCAGCTGATTTCAGGGTTTTCGGCCGATTGCAGGGTTTTCGACTGATTTCAGATTATATTCCGCTGACTATATTATATGTTATTTGGACGATTTAAGGGTTCTGTGTCAATTTTTTGGTTTGTATGTAGACTCTACGCTTTTAGACTTATTTTAGGGATTTTGGCTTAATATAGGGTTTTAGGCCAGCTTTAGGGCTTTCTGATCAACTTTAGGGTTCTCGGCCGATTTCAGGGTTTTTCCGATGTATGGGCTCTGGGTCAGTTTTATTTTTTTTCTGTAGACTCTAGGATTTCAGACTGATTTTAGGAATTTTGGCTGGTTATAGGGATTTAGGCTGGTTTTATGGCTTTCGGATCAACATTAGGGCTTTTGGCTGATTTCTGTGTTTTCGGCCGATTTCAGGGTTTTTTTCGTTGACTATAGTATAGGGTATCTGGACGATTTAAGGGCTCTGGGTCAATTTTATGGTTATTCTGTAGACTTTAGGCTTTTAGACTAGATTTAGGGTTTTCGGCTTATTATGGGGTTTTAGGCCAGCTTTAAAGCTTTCGGATTAACTTTGGGTGCTTTTGCCGATTTCAGGGTTTTTGGCCGATTTAAGGGTTTTCGGTTGATTTCAGATTTTTTCCGCTCACCATAGTATATGGTATTTGGACGATTTAAGGGCTCGGGGTCAATTTTATAGTTTTTCTGTAGACTCTACAGGCTTTTAGATTGATTTTAGGGTTTTCGACTTATTATAGGGTTTAAGGCCAGCTTTATGGCTTTCTGATCAATTTTTGGGCTTCTGGCCGATTTCTGGGATTTTACGATGTTTATAGAATTGGGTATTTGGTCAATTTAAGGGATTTGGGTCAATTTTATTGTTTTTCTGTAGACTCTAATGGCTTTTAGATTGATTTTAGTGTTTTCGGCTTATAATAGGGATTTTAGGCCCGCTTTAGGGCTTTTTGATCAACTTTAGGGCTTTTAGCCGATTTCAGGGTTTCGACCGATTTTAGGGTTTTTCCGCTGACAATAATAAAGGGCATTTGAATGATTTAAGGCCCCTGGTCAAATTTATAGTTTTTCCGTAGACTCTAGGCTTTAAGACTGATTCTAGGGTTTTCGGCTTATTATAGGGTTTGAGGGCGGCTTTATGGTTTTTCTGATCAACTTTTAGCCAATTTCAGGGTTTTCAACAGATTTTAGGGTTTTTCCACTGACTACAGTATAGGGTATTTGGACGATTTAAGGGCTCCGGGTCAATTTTATGGTTTTTCTGTAAACTCTAGGCTTTTAGACTAATTTTAGGGTTTTCATCTTATTATAGGGTTTTAGTCCGGCTTTAGGGCTTTCTGATCAACTTTAGGGCATTTGGCAGATTACAAAATTTTCGGTTGATTTCAGGGTTTTCCGTCGATTTCAGATTTTTTCCGCTGACTATAATATATGTTATTTGGACGATTTAAGGTCTCTGTGTCAATTTTTTAGTTTTTCTGTAGACTCTACGGTTTTAGACTTGTTTTTCGGTTTTTGGCTTAATATAGGGTTTTAGGCCAGCTTTAGGGCTTTCTAATCAACTTTAGGGTTCTCGGCCGATTTCAGGGTTTTTCCGATGTAAGGGCTCTGGGTTAGTTTTATTGTTTTTCTGTAGACTCTAGGATTTAAGACTGATTTTAGGGATTTTGGCTTATTATAGGGATTTAGGCTGGTTTTATGGCTTTCGGATCAACATTAGGGCTTTTGGCTGATTTCGGTGTTTTCGGCCGATTTTAGGGTTTTTTTCGTTGACTAGTGTAGGGTATCTGGACGATTTAAGGGCTCAGGGTCAATTTTATGGTTATTTTGTAGATTCTAGGCTTTTAGACTGGATTTAGGGTTTTCGGCTTATTATGGGGTTTTAGGCCACCTTTAAAGCTTTCGGATTAACTTTTGGGGTTTTTACCGATTTCTGCGTTTTTGGCTTATTTCAGGGTTTTTGGCCGATTTAAGGGTTTTCGGTTGATTTCAGAGTTTTTCCGCTCACTATAGTTTATGGTATTTGGACGATATCAGGGCTCTGGGTCAATTTTATAGTTTTTCTGTAGACTCTACAGGCTTTTAGACTAATTTTAGGGTTCTCGGCTTATTATAGGGTTTTAGGCCAGCTTTATGGCTTTTTGATCAATTTTTGGGCTTCTGGCCGATTTCAGGGTTTTGTCCGATGTTTATAGTAAAGGGTATTTGGTCAATTTAAGGGATCTTGGTCAATTTTATTGTTTTTCTGTAGACTCTAATGTCTTTTAGATTGATTTTAGTGTTTTCGGCTTATTATAAAGATTTTAGGCCGGCTTTAAGGCTTTTTGATCAACTTTAGGGCTTTTGACCGATTTCAGGGTTTTCGCCCGATTTTAGGGTTTTTTTGCTGACAATAATAAAGGGCATTTGAATGATTTAAGGCCCCTGGTCAAATTTATAGTTTTTCCGTAGACTCTAGGCTTTAAGACTGATTCTAGGGTTTTCGGCTTATTACAGGGTTTGAGGGCGGCTTTATGGTTTTTCTGATCAACTTTTAGCCAATTTCAAGGTTTTCGGCAGATTTCAGGGTTTTTCCACTGACTACAGTATAGGGTATTTGGATGATTTAAGGGCTCCGGGTCAATTTTATGGTTTTTCTATAAACTCTAGGCTTTTAGACTAATTATAGGGTTTTCATCTTATTATAGGGTTTTAGGCCGGCTTTTGGGCTTTCTGATCAACTTTAAGGCGTTTGGTAGATTACAGCATTTTCGGCTGATTTCTGGGTTTTCGGCCGATTTCAGATTTTTTCCGTTGACTATAATATGTTATTTGGACGATTTAAGGGCTCTGTGTCAATTTTTTGGTTTTTATGTAGACTCTACGCTTTTAGACTTGTTTTCGGGTTTTTTGCTTAATATAGGGTTTTAGGCCAGCTTTAGGGCTTTCTGATCAACTTTAGGGTTCTTGGCCGATTTCAGGGTTTTTCCGATGTAAGGGCTCTGGGTCAGTTTTATTGTTTTTCTGTAGACTCTAGGATTTCAGACTGATTTTAGGGATTTTGGCTTATTATAGGGATTTAGGCTGGTTTTATGGCTTTCGGATCAACATTAGGGCTTTTGGCTGATTTCAGTGTTTTCGGCCGATTTCAGGGTTTTTTCGTTGACTATAGTATTGTATCTGGACGATTTAAGGGCTCTTGGTCAATTTTATGGTTATTCTGTAAACTCTAGCCTTTTAGACTGGATTTAGGGTTTTCGACTTATTATGGGGTTTTACGCTAGCTTTAAAGCTTTCGGATTAACTTTTGGGGATTTTGCCGATTTCAGGGTTTTTGGCCGATTTCATGGTTTTTGGCCGATTTAAGGGTTTTCGGCTGATTTCCGAGTTTTTCCGCTCACTATAGTATATGGTATTTGGACGATTTAAGGGCTCTGGGTCAATTTTGTAGTTTTTCTGTAGACTCTACAGGCTTTTAGACTGATTTTAGGGTTTTCGGCTTATTATAGGGTTTTAGGCCAGCTTTATTACTTTCTGATCAATTTTTGGGCTTCTGGCCGATTTCAGGGTTTTTCCGATGTTTATAGTATAGGGTATTAGGTCAATTTAAGGGATCTGGGTCAATTTTATTGTTTTTCTGTAGACTCTAATGGCTTTTAGATTGATTTTAGTGTTTTCAGCTTATTATAGGGATTTTATGCCGGGTTTAGGGCTTTTTTATCAACTTTAGGGCTTTTGGCCGATTTCAGGGTTGTCGGCCGATTTCAGGGTTGTCGGCCGATTTTAGGGTTTTTCCGCTGACAATAATAAAGGGCATTTGAATCATTTAAGGCCCCTGGTCAAATTTATAGTTTTTCCATAGACTCTAGGCTTTAAGACTGATTCTAGGGTTTTCGGCTTATTATTGGGTTTGAGGGCGGCTTTATGGTTTTTCTGATCAACTTTTAGCCAATTTCAGGGTTTTCGGCAGATTTCAGGGTTTTTCCGCTGACTACAGTATAGGGTATTTGACGATTTAAGGGCTCCAGGTCAATTTTATGGCTTTTCTGTAAACTCTAGGCTTTTAGACTGATTTTAGGGTTTTCGTCTTATTATAGGGTTTTAGGCCAGCTTTAGGGCTTTGGGATCAACTTTAGGGCATTTGGCATATTACAGCATTTTCGGCTGATTTCAGGGTTTTCGGCCGATTTCAAATTTTTTCCGCTGACAATAGTATATGTTATTTGGACGATTTAAGGGCTCTGTGTCAATTTTTTGGTTTTTCGGCTGATCTCTTTATCTTGCACAATTATTTTAATTATCTACAGTGCTTGTTGCTTACTGCCTATTCAATACATATCTTCATTACTCAATCATCAATGCTTGCTTGCTAGTTCCTTTATCGTTCAATATTTTTTTGATAATGCCAAAGGGGGAGAAGAATTAGGAAAAGAAGCATTTAGCAGATGCATTTAGCAGCGCATCAATCTAAGGGGAACTTATGTAGGCTGATATAAATTAAGGAAAGAAGAATTAAGAATAAATAAAGACTAAATAGCATCAGATTTAGGGGGAGCGAAGGTGAACTTACTTAGGCAAACATCACTATCTAGGAATATCCAACTTAGGGGGAGCAAAGGTAAGCAAACTCAACAAATCAAACTCGTCCGCCTAAAAACTCTGAAGAAAATGCTTAATTACTTAAAAGAGCGATCATGTTTTTCTAACATACTGCAATACTCTGAAGAAAAACTATTATCTGCAAAATAACAAAATGCTTAATTAAATCTTTAAATAAACCTTTTCCGAAGAAATTGTCATTATCAAAGATGAAGTTCCTAACAAATAATTAAATGAATTATTATGTTTTGATAATTAACAATTTCTTTAAGATTTAATGACGTCAAAGATGAAGTTCCTAACATAGTGAAAATTATCATGTACAGGAATAACCATTTCTGAAAGGAATGAATAAACATCATAGCCTCATCAAGAGAACCAGTCCATCAGAAGAGTTCGTCCGGTCACGTCGAAGGAAACGGTGTCAAAGATATACGAAGGAAAGCATTCTCATATGAGAAAGTCCGGTGGCTCAAGAAAGGAAGACATTCAAGTACAAGATAGTCCGGTGACTCAAGAGAGATAAATCAACAGCCTCAAATGACCAGCATCTTCTCTCATGGTCACTTGATCGAAATCTGCACACTCAAGTCAAAGTCTACTTGAAGCAGCTGAATCAGTCCGCTACCTAAATCTACAAAGATTAAATTGGAAGACTGCGTCGCTCAAAGGTGAAAGAGTATGACAACGTATGAAGAAACACCTTCTGCCTCGAAGCTTCTCAAGCATCATATAAAGAAGTTGTGAATCAACTCTCTCAGATGGAGAACTTCAGTGGAAACAAATAAAAGGAAAGGATTCAGTTCTTGACAAGAATATTCTGTTCCTTAAAGAAGAACTGACTGAAGGAAGTTGATCTGCCGATGCAAGCCACTCAGCGACGGAATCTCAAGCACTAGATGGTAACTCCGTCCGCTCAAGTATCAATTGCGCCAAAGGGACAAAGATCAAGAAATGTGCTTCTCGAAGATATTAGGTTACCAGGAGCATTAAAGAAATTATTCTTCTCCTCCTGAGTAATTGGTTCTTGGATCAAAGACATCTACCTCGTCTGCACATTTATTAAGGTACTGGCAATCACAGAAAGAAAGAAGGGACACAATTAATTAAATACTTCCTGGTCCCACTGCTTTTCTGCTTTTCCTCAAATCAAGCTGACATCGCGAAATCAACGGCAAGAATCTCTGAGCATCGTACACTCTCAACGGTCGAAATTCAAAATATCTGACCAAAACACGTGATGAGTGTTAGCTGTCAAGCACTGGGGTAAAATGGTCAAAACATCTCCACCGCTGGATCTTCACTTTATATTCAGAGAAACTAGCTCAAGATCACTCGCTCAGCATGGAGCCAGACGACATCAACCCAGACGTATTGATGATTCTCAGATCATATCTTACGCTTGTAGAGAAACCTCAGATCGTGACTTACGCCTGCTGAGAGATGCAGAACTAGCCGTTATGTGCTGCCTGGAGAGGATGAAGCACTTCGGGCAGGTTTTCTCTCCTCCTGTGAGGATTTCAACTGAAGATATATATAGAGAACCCTGCTTCCGTAGCAACTTGACGACTAGAACTAAATTGTACACATCTCAATCTAGTTCGTCCAAAAGACTAAGGCAATCTTGGTTTCAACTCAGGAAACTTCAAGTCATATCACAACCTGAGTTGAGTTGCTTATGTGTGTGGAAAACTTACAGAGTTTAACTCTCATCATATCCCACACACATAACTTAAAATAGAGATCAGCTTGCTTATGATCTCTCTGTTTTATAAGCTTCATTTCTTCTACCCACTCTTATCAGAAGAGAATTTTGTAGAAAAGAAAAACCCTGAAAAAGGTGTCAGTAGAAGTCCTATTTAATACTTGTAAGGAGAAGTCCTGATAATACTTGTAAGGAGGAGTCCTAACAATACTTGTAAGGAGAAGTCCTTCTAATACTTGATAGGAGAAGTCCTTAGAATACTTGTTGGGAGAAGTCCCTGATAATACTTGTACTATTTGTTTAAATAGTGAAAATCTTGGTGAAGCCAAGGACTGGACGTAGCCCTGTCGATTATGGGGGTGAACCAGGATAAAAACCATGTGTGTTTTATTTTCTTGTTATATTGCTTTTCCGCTGCACGCTTATTCATGCTTTCATAACTAATAAATTATTTTGAAAACAAGTAATCAGTTTTCAGAATCCACTAAATGAATTTCATGCATTCTTACATATTTTCAAGAATATCTTATGATAAATATAAATGAATACTAATAGATGATTAACATACAACTCTTTAGAAAAGAAACTAAAAAATTGGGTCACACAATTCAAACCCCCCCTTTCTTGTGTGTTTCTTGAACCTACAATTGGTATCAGAGCATAACCACTCTGAAAAGCACTAACATCTTCACAGATGCAGAGTACAAAGATCTATGGAAGTATATGTTCTCCTTGAACAAACGCAACCATGATCCACATAACAGTGCAGGAAGAACATATCAAAGAAACCAAACCAAGAAAGGAGTGTACCAACTAAAGATAGATAGTTGCAGATGAATTGAGAAAACGCAAAGAAATTTATGCTCATCCAAGAAGAAGAAGCAAATGAAGAATCCTATTCTTGCAAGCATCAGAAGGAGCACCTAACAAATTCTTTGCAAAAAGTTTGATGGACCATGTAACTTCAAGTAACGTAAATGAGGTAACCCTGATCTCATAAGTATCAAACTTTACTCATTTCTTTTTCTGCTCTAAGTTAATTAGAATTAGTGACATATTAAATATGTTAAAGAAAGGAGAAACTGAAACTTTTGTTCCCTGAATATAAGAAACATCTATATATTATGTCAAATTCACATCCATTTGAAAGGAACAAAAATTTCTATTGATATTCAAACTTACATGAGCTATGTTATTTAAACACTGGCATAGACATCTAATAACCTTTCGTGCATACATACTGATATATATATATATATATATATATATATATATATATATATATATATATATATATATATGTGCATATATATTCAAGCCTTGAAGATCTATCCTACTTCAAGTATGTCACTCAAACACCGATGCTTACACTCTTGTAAGTAACAAACTAATCCACTGGACCCAACTAAAATTCGGGTACCACAAAAGTACACAACAACTTCTGCTGCAGGAACTCACAGTGAAGAAACTCACTACAATTATAGTCAACAGAAACTGATCTAACATGGAGGCCAAGAGAAGAAAATGAAAGAGCCTACTGGACAACACAAAGCACGTGTCATAGAAAGAAGCGTGTCCGCAATGAAGAAATGGTCCCACTGAGTAAATGACGAAAAATGATCAAGAAGGTGAATCCTAGTGAAGGAATCAAAACCATTACCAAAATTGACGTCTATCATCAAGAGTTATCAAAGTAAGAGGAAATCACCGTCTGGTGGTTAATAAAAAAACATCCAAAGTGAGAACGTCTAAGGCCCACTCGAAAGGACGCTACTCAAATAGTCCGTCTGGGGCCACAGGTAAACAGCTGTATCGTTCCACTTGATAAAAGCGTCTGCAACACACATTAAATCCTCAACTGCCATAACTGCACATTTTTCTATTATTACTTAATACGCATGTGATACCCGATATCTCACATCAAATGCAAAGGCAATCATTTCTTCCCACTAAACGAGTAAAACTGTCCGCCTTCCAATCAACCTTAACAAAAGATTTTGAGAGTGTACAACTCACTCACTTGCATCTCAGAACCCTTGCTATTCTCTGCTTGTATTCTCTAACCTCTCTCTGCAGATTTCTCAAATGGCACCAAATAAGCAAACTGCTGCCAAGCCAAAACTCACTCAGGCACAAGAAGCTATTCTTGAATTGAGAAAGAAGAATCTTGAAGCTAATCGTCGTGAACAAGTCTCGAAGATTGGGGCTCAAAAGTTCTCTGACCTAGGTGAAAGGGATCTGGTTTCACCAAGATATCTTGAGCTTAATCGTTTCCAGTATGCCAAGGTTGCCGGACTGAGTCATGTATTATTCCAAGACTGGGAACAACTCATGAAAGTTTTTGGGTTTTAGATTCTACGCTTTTAGACTTGTTTTTGGGTTTTTGGCTTAATATAGGGTTTTAGGCCACCTTTAGGGCTTTCTGATCAACTTTAGGGTTCTCGGCCGATTTCAGGGTTTTTCCAATGTAAGGGCTCTGGGTTTGTTTTATTGTTTTTCTGTAGACTCTAGGATTTCAGACTAATTTTAGGGATTTTGGCTTATTATAGGGATTTAGGCTGGTTTTATGGCTTTCAGATCAACATTAGGGCTTTTGGCTGATTTCAGTGTTTTCGGCCGATTTCAGGGTTTTTTCGTGGACTATAGTATAGGGTTTCTTGATGATTTAAGGGCTCTGGGTCAATTTTATGGTTCTTCTGTAGACTCTAGGCTTTTAGACTTGATTTAGGGTTTTGGGCTTATTATGGGGTTTTAGGCCAGCTTTAAAGCTTTCGGATTAACTTTTGGGGTTTTTGCCGATTTTAGGGTTTTTGGCCGATTTCAGGGTGTTTGGCCGATTTAAGCGTTTTCGGCTGATTTCAGAGTTTTTCCGCTCACTAAAATATATGGTATTTGGACGATTTAAGGGCTCTGGGTCAATTTTATGGTTTTTATGTTGACTCTATAGGCTTTTAGACTGATTTTAGGGTTTTCGACTTATTATAGGGTTTTAGGCCAGCTTTATGGCTTTCTGATCAATTTTTGGGCTTCTGGCCGATTTCAGGGTTTTTCTAATGTTTATATTATAGGGTATTTGGTCAATTTAAGGGAGCTGGGTCAATTTTATTGTTTTTCTCTCGACTCTAATGGCTTTTAAATTGATTTTAGTGTTTTCGGCTTATTTTAGAGATTTTAGGCCGGCTTTAGGGCTTTTTGATCAACTTTAGGGCTTTCGGCCGATTTCAGGGTTTTTCCGCTGACAAATAATAAAGGGCTTTTGAATGATTTGAGGCCTCTTGTCAAATTTATAGTTTTTCCGTACACTCTAGGCTTTAAGACTGATTCTAGGGTTTTAGGCTAATTATAGGCTTTGAGGGCGGCTTTAAGGTTTTTCTGATCAACTTTTAGCCAATTTCAGGGTTTTCAACAGATTACAGGGTTTTTCTGCTGACTACAGTATAGTGTATTTGGACGATTTAAGGGCTCCTGGTCAATTTTATGGTTTTTCTGCAAACTCTAGGCTTTTAGACTAATATTAGGGTTTTCGTCTTATTCTAGGGTTTTAGGCCGGCTTTAGGGCTTTCTGAACAACTTTAGGGCATTTGGTAGATTACAGCATTTTCGGCTTATTTCAGGGTTTTCGGGCGATTTTAGATTTTTTCCGCTGACTATAGTATATGTTATTTGGACGATTGAAGGGCTTTGTGTCACACTTTTTGTTTTTCTGTAGAATCTACGCTTTTAGACTTATTCTAGGGTTTTCGGATTATTGTAGGGTTTGAGGGCGGCTTTATGGTTTTTCTGATCAACTTTTAGCCAATTTCAGGGTTTTCGGAAGACTTCAGGGTTTTTCCGCTGACTACAGTATACGGTATTTGGATGATTTAAGGGGCTCCGGGTCAATTTTAAGGTTTTTCTGTAAACTCTAGGCTTGTAGACTGGATTTAGGGTTTTCGGCTTATGATAGGGATTTTAGGCCGGCTTTAGGGTATTTTGATCAGCTTTAGGGCTTTTGGCCGATTACAGGGTTTTCGGCCGATTTTAGGGTTTTTCCGCTGACAATAATAAAGGACATTTGAATGATTGGCCTCTGGTCAAATTTATAGTTTTTCCGTAGACTCTAGGCTTTAAGACTGATTCTAGGGTTTTCGGCTTATTATAGGGTTTGAGGGCGGCTTTATGGTTCCGCTAACTACAGTATAGGGTATTTGGACGATTTAAGGGCCCCGGGTCAATTTTATGGTTTTTCGGTAAACTCTAGGCTTTTAGACTGATTTTAGGGTTTTCGTCTTATTATAGGGTTTTAGGCCGGCTTTAGGGATTACTGATCAACTTTAGGGCATTTGGCAGATTACAGCATTTTTGGCTGATTTCAGGGTTTTCGGCCGATTTCAGATTTTTTCCGCTGACTATAGTATATGTTATTTGGACGATTTAAGGGCTCTGTGTCAATTTTTTGGTTTTTCTGTAGACTCTACGCTTTTAGACTTATTTTAGGGTTTTTGGCTTAATATAGGGTTTTAGGCCAGCTTTAGGGCTTTCTGATCAACTTTAGGGTTCTCGGCCGATTTCTGGGTTTTTCCGATGTAAGGGCTCTGGGTCAGTTTTATTGTTTTTCTGTAGAATCAAGGATTTCAGACAAATTTTAGGGATTTTGGCTTATTATTGGGATTTAGGCTGGTTTTATGGCATTTGGATCAACACTAGGGTTTTGGCTGATTTTAGTGTTTTCAGCTGATTTCAGGGTTTTTTTCGTTGATTAGTGTAGGGTATCTAGACGATTTAAGGGCTCTGGGTCAATTTTATGGTTATTCTGTAGACTCTAGGCATTTAGACTGGATTTAGGGTTTTCAGCTTATTATGGGGTATTAGGCCA
This sequence comes from Acmispon strigosus, assembly GCA_030819835.1. Lineage (NCBI taxonomy): Eukaryota > Viridiplantae > Streptophyta > Magnoliopsida > Fabales > Fabaceae > Acmispon > Acmispon strigosus. Next base: position 16,496,109 of record JAUAMA010000004.1, on the reverse strand, counting down.
GCTTTAAAGCTTTCGGATTAACTTTTGGGGTTTTGGCTGATTTCAGGGTTTTTGGCCGATTTCAGGGTTTTTGGCCGATTTAAGGTTTTCCGGCTTATTTCAGAGTTTTTCCGCTCACTATAGTATATGGTATTTGGAAGATGTAAGGGATCTGGGTCAATTTTATAGTTTTTCTGTAGACTCTATAGGCTTTTAGACTGATTTTAGGGTTTTCGGCTTATTATTGGGTTTTATGTTAGCTTTATGGCTTTCTGAACAATTTTTGGGCTTCTGGCCGATTTCAGAGTTTTTCCGATGTTTATCGTATAGGGTATTTGGTCAATTTAAGGGATCTGGGTCAATTTTATTGTTTTTCTGTAGACTCTAATGGCTTTTAGATTGATTTTAGTGTTTTCGGCTTATTATAGGGATTTTAGGCCGGCTTTAGGGCTTTTTGATCAACTTTAGTGCTTTTGGCCGATTTCAGGGTTTTCGCCCGATTTTAGGGTTTTTCCGCTGACAATAATATAGGGCCTTTGAATGATTTAAGGCCTCTGGTCAAATTTATAGTTTTTCCGTAGACTCTAGGCTTTAAGACTGATTCTTGGGTTTTCGGCTTATTATAGTGTTTGAGGACGGCTTTATGGTTTTTCTGATCAACTTTTAGCAAATTTCAGGGTTTTCGGCAGATTTCCGGGTTTTTCCGCTGACTACAGTATAGGGTATTTGAAAGATTTTAGGGCTCCGGGTCAATCTTATGGTTTTTCTGTAAACTCTAGGCTTTTAGACTGATTTTAGGGTATTCGTCTTATAATGGGGTTTTAGGCCGGATTTAGTGCTTTCTGATCAACTTTAGGGCATTTGGCAGATTACAGCATTTTCGGTTGATTTCAGGGTTTTCGGCCGATTTCATATTTTTTCCGCTGACTATAGTATATGTTATTTGGCGATTTGAGGACTCCGTGTCAATTTTATGGTTTTTCTGTAGACTCTACGCTTTTAGACTTGTTTTAGGGTTTTTGGCTTAATATAGGGTTTTAGGCCAGCTTTAGGGCTTTCTAATCAACTTTAGGGTTCTCGGCCGATTTCAGGGTTTTTCCGATGTAAGGGCTCTGGGTTAGTTTTATTGTTTTTCTGTAGACTCTAGGATTTCAGACTTATTTTAGGGATTTTGGCTTATTATAGGGATTTAAACTGGTTTTATGGCTTTCGGATCAATAATAGGGCTTTTGGCTGATTTCAGTGTTGTTGGCCGATTTCAGGGTTTTTTCGTTGACTATAGTTATTCTGTAGATTCTAGGCTTTTAGACTGGATTTAGGGTTTTCAGCTTATTATGGGGTTTTAGGCCACCTTTAAAGCTTTCGGATTAAATTTTGGGGTTTTTTACCGATTTCAGGGTTTTTGGCTTATTTCAGGGTTTTTGGCCGATTTAAGGGTTTTCGGCTGATTTCAGAGTTTTTCCGCTCACTATAGTATATGGTATTTGGACTATTTAAGGGCTCTGGGTCAATTTTATAGTTTTTCTGTAGACTCTACAGGCTTTTAGACTGATTTTAGGGTTTTCGGCTTATTATAGGGTTTTAGGCCAGCTTTATGGCTTTCTGATTAATTTTTGGGCTTTTGGCCGATTTCAGGGTTTTTCTGATGTTTATTGTATAGGGTATTTGGTCAATTTAAGCGATCTGGGTCAATTTTATTGTTTTTCTGAAGACTCTAATGGCTTTTAGATTGATTTTAGTGTGTTCGTCTTATTATAGGGATTTTAGGCCGGCTTTAGGGCTTTTTTATCAACTTTAGGGCTTTTGGCCGATTTCAGGGTTTTCGGCCGATTATAGGGTTTTTCCACTGACAATAATAAAGGTCATTTGAATGATTTAAGGCCCCTGGTCAAATTTATAGTTTTTCCGTAGACTCTAGGGTTTAAGACTGATTCTAGGGTTTTCGGCTTATTATTGGGTTTGAGGGCGGCTTTATGGTTTTTCTGATCAACTTTTAGCTAATTTTAGGGTTTTCGGCAGATTCCAGGGTTTTTCCGCTGACTACAGTATAGGGCTTTAGCCAATTTTAGGGTTTTAGCCAATTTAAGGGCTCCAGGTCAATTTTAGGGTTTTTCTGTAAACTCTAGGCTTTTATAATGATTTTAGGGTTTTCGTCTTATTATAGGGTTTTAGGTCGGCTTTAGGGCTTTTTGATCAACTTTAGGGCATTTGGCAGATTACAGCATTTTCGGCTTATTTCTGGTTTTTCGGCCGATTTCAGATTATTTCCGCTGACTAAAGTATATGTTATTTGGACGATTTAAGGGCCCTGTGTCAATTTTTTGGTTTTTCTGTAGACTCTACGCTTTTAGACTTATTTTAGGGTTTTTGGCTTAATATAGGGTTTTAGGCCAGCTTTAGGGCTTTCTGATCAACTTTAGTGATCTCGGCCGATTTCAGGGTTTTTCCGATGTAAGGGCTCTAGGTCAGTTTTATTGTTTTTCTGTAGACTCTCGGATTTCAGACTGATTTTAGGGATTTTGGCTTATTATAGGGATTTTGGCTAGTTTTATGGCTTTTGGATGAACATTAGGGCTTTTGGCTGATTTTTTCGGCCGATTTCAGGGTTTTTTCGTTGACTATATAGTATAGGGTATCTGGACGATTTAAGGGCTCTGGGTCAATTTTATGGTTATTCTGTAGACTCTAGACTTTTAGACTGGATTTAGGGTTTTCGGCTTATTATTGGGTTTTAGGCCATCTTTAAAGCTTTCGGATTAACTTTTGGGGTTTTTGCCGATTTCAGGGTTTTTGGCCGATTTAAGGGTTTTCGGCTGATTTCAGAGTTTTTCCGCTCACCATAGTATATGGTATTTGGACGATTTAAGGGCTCTGGGTCACTTTTATAGTTTTTCTGTAGACTCTATAGGCTTTTAGACTGATTTTAGGGTTTTCAGCTTATTAAAGGGTTTTAGGCCAGCTTTATGGCTTTCTGATCAATTTTTGGGCTTCTGGCCGATTTCAGGGTTTTTCCGATGTTTATAGTATAGGGTATTTGGTCAACTTAAGGGATCTGGGTAGATTTTATTGTTTTTCTGTAGACTCTAATGGCTTTTAGATTGATTTTAGTGTTTTCGGCTTATTATAGGGATTTTAGGCTGGCTTTAGGGCTTTTTCATCAACTTTAGGGCTTTTGGCCGATTTCAGGGTTTTCGGCCGATTTTAGGGTTTTTCCGCTGACAATAATAAAGGGCATTTGAATGATTTAAGGCCTCTGGTCAAATTTATAGTTTTTCCGTAGACTCCAGGCTTTAAGACTGATTCTAGGGTTTTCGGCTTATTATAGGGTTTGAGGGCGGCTTTATGGTTTTTCTGATCAACTTTTATCAATTTCAGTTTTCGGCAGATTTCAGGGTTTTTGGCAAATTTCCGGGTTTTTCCGCTGACTACAGTATAGGGTATTTGGACGATTTAAGGGCTCTAGGTCAATTTTATGGGTTTTCTGAAAACTTTAGGCTTTTAGACTGATTTTAGGGTTTTCGTCTTATTATAGGGTTTTAGGCCGGCTTTAGGGCTTTCGGATCAACTTTAGGGCATTTGGCAGATTACAGCATTTTCGGCTGATTTCTTCGTTTTCGGCTGATTTCAGATTTTTTCGCTGACTCCCCCTGTTTGATGTAATCCAGTATTTCTCCCCGTTTCTAATTCACTTGTTGAATTCCTGCATATTATCTTTAAGAGCACAGAACCTTTCTCCCCCTTTTGACTTCATCAAAAAGAAGACAAGGCCCAAAAACAGGCATACATCCATACAAGTATATATTTCGAAATAAAGCAAGAGTATGGGGGTAAAGACGTAAAACAATGATAAACCACAATCATCCAAACATAGCAAATAAAAAGAAAATATCCAACAGTGCGTGCAGTTAAGAGTTTAGACTATGCTATTACATACCAAATAGGATGTCTAATGAAAGCATAAAAAGATCTAAAACTCATCAAAATCATTAGACGAGTGAGGAGAGTCATGAGGAGAGGGAGCCATGCGATCGACACGAAGACTGAGGCGATCCATATCAGCACGGAGAGTGGTGTACATGGACTCGACCCGACCTTCCATGTGATCGAACCTCTGATCAAAATGTGTCCTTATATCTGCCAAATGAGAGAGGATGAGTTGATTAGAGGCATCGGCATCTGCAGAGGACGAAGGGCCACTCTCAGAGGATGGTGGACAGAAAGCAGCAGGGGCAGGAGCCTGGGTAGTGTCAGGACCCAAATCTGATTTGTGCCTGAAAGTACCATCAATATCCCTGAAAATCCCCATCTTGTTCAGAATTTCAATGTCGATCCTCTGAGATTTAGCATCCATGACCTGTGCATACTCTCCATGCGTAGAAATCCCAAAGTTCTTCAGAATAAGAGTAATCACAGGAGCATAAGGAAGAGGACCAGTTCTGTCCTTGTGAAGCAGCATGTGAATCATGACCAAGTAAGCCCAATTAATTGCTTCATTATGCTTCAGACCATATATGATTTGTAACTCCAAATCACTAATCTGAGCGTGGTTAGAGGACTGAGGGAGAAGAACATAACTTATCAAATAATGAAGTAAACGATCCTCTACACTGAGATATCCAACAGCAAGGATATCCTTGGAACGGTTGGCCTCCGTTCGTTGCTTCTTTATCTGTATCTCCTCCTCAGAAAACCGACACAGAGATAGATAGAAAGACTTCTTATCATAATCAGCCCATGGACACGTAATCTCAGGGCCTAGTCGGGCTCCAACATAGGGAATCGACAGTAAAGTCCCCAATTGCTCTTGAGTCAAAGAAATGTCAATCCCTTTGACTGATGAATAGATTTTGCCACCCCTCTTGACCAAATTTCAATAAAAGACTTTGACAAGTTCAGGATAATACGTACCCGTGAAGCCAACAAATTCATCAAGGCCTTGAAAGTCGAGGAGAGATGGGAAGAGAAGTCCAGCATTGATGAAGGAGTTCAAGTCACCATACTTGGGAGGAAGAATCGGCCTTTCAAGGTAATAGGCCAAGAATCGTTCCTTTTGTTCCTCCGTGACAAGGAGATGTGATAGGTCAAGGGTATTCATGGAGAGATTCTTCGACCGGTGTCTGCGAGAGGAAGAGGAAGACATTTTCAGATTTGTGAAAGGCTAGGGTTCGAAAAAGGGGTTTTGGGTAGAGACCAAATTAGAAAATCCGAATGGGTTGAGAGGCAAGAGAGGAGAAGGACGAGCAAAACCCACCAATTGGTTCTGAATTTGAGCAAGAATCGAAGGAGAATGGTGGGAAAAACCAGTTCGGCGTCGAGGAGAGGAAAGGGAAGAAGAACAGTGTAATTGATTATGAAAACTGACCAGCGATACTTATATTATCGAATTGGTAATCGATTACAGACAGTTGTGTAATCGATTACCACTTTTTGAATTTTGAATAAAATTCAAAAATTGCAACTGTAATCGATTACAGCAGTTAATGTAATCGATTACTGGCAGTTCAAAATTTGAAAAATTTCAAATTTCGAATATGTAATCGATTATACCAGTTATGGTAATTGATTACTCAGAGAATTTTAATAAGCATGAGGACTAAGAACAGGGGTAATCGATTATAAGCCTATGGTAATCGATTACAAGAACATTTTATAAGTTCTAACCTATAAATTCCTATGTAACATATTTCCAAAAGAACATTTAAGCACATAATCAATTAAAACAGGTAATCATGTAAGAAAAGATTATATAAGTATCTAATGATAAGAACTAACATAGGACATGTGTTTAAGCACATAGGTAAATTAGATATATGCATTCATAAATTTAAGACATGAATTAAGCATATAAGCATATTTTTAGAAAATTATCTACTTAACGATTATGTTTGTTTAATTTATTTTTTAAAATACCTACTGTGTTCCTATGAACTTCTAGTCAGTGGGCTTAGGAGAAAGTTCCCAAACTTGATTCCTTTCTATTTGGTTGAATTCTTCCTGCATTGCCACAATCCAATACTCATCCTCCAGAGCATCATTTACTTTTGAGGGTTCTATTTGAGAGACAAAGGCTATATTCAAAACAGAATCATTTAAGCGTAGCCTTGTAGAAACGCCTCTAGAAATATCACCAATGATATTATCAACTGGATGATCCCTATGGATTCTCCATTCCTTTGGAAGTTGCTAAGTGTTATCTTCAATGTGCTCTTCTTGTATTGGATTTTGATCTCTTTCCTTTTGTGAGTCTTCAGTAATGATGATATCTTCTTCTTCATTATCTGGAAGATTGACTGTATCTTCTATTGAAGATTTAGACTCATCAAAGGTAACATGTACGGATTCTTCCACAGATAGAGTTTTCTTGTTGAAGACTCTATATGCTTTGCTTGTTAGAGAATAACCAAGGAATATACTTTCATCAGATTTTTCGTCAAACTTACCAAGGTTTTCCTTTCCATTATTCAAGACAAAGCATTTGGATCCAAAAGCATGTAGATAAGAGATATTTGGTTTCTTTCCTTTGTAGAGTTCATAGGGGGTTTTCTTCAGAATTGGTCTAATAAGAACTCTATTGGAAACATAGCAAGCAGTACTTATAGCATCAGCCCAGAAATATTTAGGAATACTCGATTCACTTAGCATGGTTCTTGCTAATTCTTCAAGTAGTCTGTTCTTCCTTTCTACAACTCCATTTTGTTGTAGTGTTCTCGGAGTAGAGAAATTATGTGATATTCCATTTTCATCACATAGTTCTTGAAATTGATGATTTTGAAATTCTCCACCATGATCACTTCTAATAGAAGAGATCTTTAAAGCCTTCTCATTTTGAACTAGCCTTGCATATCTCTTAAATGCGTTGAAGGCTTCATTCTTATGAGGCAAGAATAATGTCCATGTAAATCTAGAGAAATCATCAACAATAACAAGTGCATAGAAATTACCTCCGAGGCTTTTTGTTCTTGAAGGTCCGAACAAATCCATATGTAGCAATTGAAGGGGTCTTGAAGTCGAAACTATGTTCTTTGGTTTGAAAGACGTTCTGGTTTGCTTCCCTTTTTGACATGCATGACAAAGCTTGTCTTTCTCGAATCTTATCTTTGGAAGCCCAACAACTAGATCATGCTTGACTAGTTTGTTTAAATGGTCTATGTGTATATGAGCAAGTCTTCTATGCCATAGCCATGAATCACTATTGTTCTTGGCCAAAAGGCATCTTACGTTTTGTGGAATTTCTTCCAAGGAGATCATGAAGACTTTATTGACTTTATAACCAGAAAACTTAACTTCTTTAGTTTTCACATCTTTTACTACACATATATCATCAATGAAACCAACTTTCAAACCTTTGTCACATAGTTGACTGATACTCAGAAGATTATGCATCAAACCATCAACGTAAAGAACTTTATCGTTGACTGTTTGAGGGGGTGTGCCTATTCTTCCAATACCGAGTATCTTTCCCTTTTGATTGTTTCCGTATGTGACAAAACCTTTTTCCCTAGGTTTAAGTAAAGAAAACTTGGTTTTGTCTCTTGTCATGTGTGATTAGCAGCCACTATCAAGATACCATAAATCCTTTGCTGCTTTCATACACACATGACAAAGTTCAGACATGGGTATTAGGAACCCAACAAGTTTTGGGTCCTTCTAAGTTAACATCCTTTCTAACCCATATGTATTCCCTATTTGGTACTCCAACATTTTTGTAGTAACATCTACTAGGGGTATGTCCTATTTTGTTACAATAAGTACATGAATAATGATTGTAACTAGATGTTTGCCTAGGAGAGGGATGAATCTTTTTAGGAGGTCTATGAGAATTACTCTTCCTATTGTTCATACTCCTAAATGAGTTAGTCTTAGTGTTATTAGAAGATCCTTCCACTTTGTTTGATTTTACAAACACCGTTTTCTTGACTTCTTTTGTCTTTGGGTGAGAAGTATATCCTAGACCTGACTTATTGTTTGAATGCCTTTGCACACTTAGAATATCATCTAACTTCTGTTTTCCTGTGTTGAAGTTATGAACTCTTTGTTGAAGATTATCTATCTTTTCTTCTAAAGAACTACACTTAGTACATTTATGTGTAATATCTAACTTAGATTTTACTACATCTAGTTCTTCTTGTAAAGTTCTACACTTACTTTCTAAGGATGAAATTAAATCATTTTGCCTAGTGCTAACCTTAGAAAATTCTTGACATAATTTAAACATATTTTCCATAGTAAACTTTAAATCATGAAAAGACATAGAATTATCACTAACCTGGGAATCTTCAACATCTGAATCATGTGAGGCCATCAATGCAACTTGTGCTTCTTCTTTGTCAGAATCTGATGATGAACTTACTTCATTATCATCCCAAGCCAAGTATGCTCTTCGTGTGGATTGATCCTTCTTTTCGAATTTGTCTCTTAGACCATGTTTCTTCTTTTGAAGATTTGGACATTCCAACTTGATGTGTCCAGGCTTGCCACATTCGAAGCATGTGATCTTTTGAGAGGAAGAAGACTCATTGTTCCTTTGGAAAGATCTGTTGTTGTTAAATTTCATACCTTTTTTTTTTAAGAAACTTTCCAAAGTTCTTTACTAGAAGATTCAAGTTCCCATTGTCTTCTTCTTCAGAATCTGCATCATAATCATCTTTGACGCTTTCTTTTGCCTTTAGGGAAATGGATCGATACTTCTTCTCATGTTGTTCATGCTCTTCTAAACGATTCAATTCCAACTCGTGTTCTTGGATTTTTCCAAAGAGAGTTGCAAGAGTCATATTTGATAAACTCTTCTTCTCTGAGATGGCTGTAACTTTTGGTTTCCATACTCTTGTAAGTGATCTTAGAACTTTCATGTTCAAGTCACTGTTTGAAAATTGTTTGCCAAGAGCAATCAAATGGTTAATCAAATGAGTGAATCGTTTTTGCATATCTAATACCTTCTCTCCTGGAAGCATTCTGAACATTTCATATTCTTGAGATAGAGTATTGATCTTTGATCTCTTGACTTCATCTGTTCCTTCGTGAGTCACCATCAACGTATCCCATATTTCTTTCGATGAAGTGCACGTTGATACTCTGAAAAACTCATCCATGCCAAGAGCAGATGTAAGAATGTTCATTCCTTTGAGATCATATTGAACCTTCTTCTTTTCTTCTTCACTCCAAGTACTTTCTGGTTTTGGTTGTGAACTTCCTTCTACTTCTGATACAGGCACAAAGGGACCTTCTTCAATGGCTTTCCAAATTCCTGCGTCTAATGACTTTATGAATATTTTCATCTTGATTTTCCAGAAGTCATAGTGTTCTCCATTGAAGAATGGTGGCCTGTTTATGTTGAATCCTTCACTGGTTCCATGATTGGAAGAGGATGCCATCTTTTCCCGGATCTTAGGAATAACTTACCTAAACTTCCGCTCTGATACCAATTGTTAGTACAGATAGCAACCTGAGAGGGGGGTGAATCAGGTTTACCCGATTTTCGCCTTGATAATTTCTTACTTTCAAGATAAATGTAAAAGCAAACGATTGCAGCGGAATTAAGCGTTGCTTGAAAGTAAAGATGAAGGATAGAAGAATTCACACACACAGAATTTTATCCTGGTTCACCTTCTATCCACCGAAGGCTACGTCCAGTCCCTCAAGAAAATCCCTTGAGGATTTTTCCACTATTGATAAAAATCTCTTACAAGTTCTTACACCAAGGACCCTAAGAATTTCTATCAATTTCCTGTGAAAGTATACCACTTTCCACAGCCCTTGAAAGCAAACCACTTTCAGTTCCTGAAGGAAAACCACCCTCAGACCTTGAAGGCTAAACCACCTTCAATCAACACCCTGGAAGTATACCACTTTCAGTACCAACAACCCTTCACCGAGATCCACGGTGAATACTCAATCTTACAGAAAGAGATGAAGAAGAGTTTACAATTGGCTGAATCAATCCTTTAACATACAAGTGGATTGATCATGAGAATTTATGCTTTAAGGCTTTTAAGCATAACAAGATTCTGAGTTCCTCAACTAGAGTGTTCTTATAAACATGAAGATCATGAACTCAGAATTTAGGCTCTTGAAAGTTTAAGTTCTAAAACACTTAATGAACTAATTTTGACAAAACTTTGGCCTAATGTTGTATTCTCATGTGTTGTTATGTTCTGGACTCAAATGGACTATATATAGGCAAGGGAAACGTCCTTGAACCAATGCAACCTTTCCCAAAAGGTTTGAGACACAATGGTTCATGAAAAGATGCAACTTTTCGTGTTGGTAATCGATTGCATCACTTAGTGTAATCGATTACACTAATAGCCGTTTCAGTTTAAATTTCAAATTCAAACATGTAATCGATTACAAGCAAGTAGTAATCGATTACTTGCCTATGTGTAATCGATTACCAAAAAGCTGCAATCGATTACACTGAGGTCCATCTTCTAGAAACATGATCTTTTAAGATCGGCTTAAGGTTTTCTACTTCTTTTAAGTTATGAAAACATTAAGCTTGATTAGTTTAGGTATTTTAAAGAGCCTTTATGCTTTAATAGACCTTTAGAAGCATAACTCACCTAAACTAGGACTTCTAGGTATTTGATAAACTTTGTAGCGCTGTTTCCTCTAAGTCTTCTTTTCATCTTTTTGTCGATGAGTTTGTCGTCATCAAAACCTCAGCCAGGGTCAGGAGCAAGACCTTCTTCACATTTCTGATCAATTTTTGGGCTTCTGCCCGATTTCAGGGTTTTTCCGATGTTTATAGTATAGGGTATTTGGTCAATTTAAGGGATCTTGGTCAATTTTATTGTTTTTCTGTAGACTCTAATGGCTTTTAGATTGATTTTAGTGTTTTCGGCTTATTATAGTGATTTTAGGTCGGCTTTAGGGCTTTTTGATCAACTTTAGGGCTTTTGGCCGATTTCAGGGTTTTCGGCCGATTTTAGGGTTTTTCCGCTGACAATAATAAAGGGCATTTGAATGATTTAAGGCCTCTGGTCAAATTTATAGTTTTTTCCGTAGACTCTAGGCTTTAAGACTGATTCTAGGGTTTTCGGCTTATTATAGGGTTTGAGGGCGGCTTTATGGTTTTTCTGATAAACTATTAGCCAATTTCAGGGTTTTCGGCAGATTTCAGGGTTTTTCTGCTGACTACAGTATAGGGTAATTGGAAGATTGAAGGGCTCCGGGTCAATTTTATGGTTCTTCTGGAAACTCTAGGCTATTAGACTGATTTTAGGGTTTTCGTCTTATTATAGGGTTTTAGGTAGGCATGAGGGCTTTCTGATCAAATTTAGGGCATTTTGCAGATTATAGCATTTTCGGCTGATTTCAGGGTTTTCGGCCAAGTTAAGATTTTTTCCACGGACTATAGTATATGTCATTTGGACGATTTAAGGGCTCTGTGTCAACTTTTTGGTTTTTCTGTTGACTCTACATGTTTAGACTTATTTTAGGGTTTTTGGCTTAATATAGGGTTTTAGGCCAGCTTTAGGGCTTTCTGATCAACTTTAGGGTTCTCGGCCGATTTCTGGGTTTTTCTGATGTAAGGGCTCTCGGTCAGTTTTATTGTTTTTATGTAGACTCTCGGATTTCAGACTGATTTTAGGGATTTTGGCTTATTATAGGGATTTAGGCTGGTTTTAGGCCTTTCGGATCAACATTAGGGCTTTTGGCTGATTTCAGTGTTTTCGGCCGATTTCAGGGTTTTTTCGTTGACTATGTAGTATAGGGTATCTGGACGATTTAAGGGCTCTAGGTCAATTTTATGGTTATTCTGTAGACTCTAGGCTTTTAGACTGGATTTAGGGTTTTCGGCTTATTATGGGGTTTTAGGCCAGCTTTAAAGCTTTCGGATTAACTTTTGGGGTTTTTGCCGATTTCAGGGTTTTTGGCCGATTTCAGGGTTTTTGGCCGATTCAAGGGTTTTTGTCTGATTTCAGAGTTTTTCCGCTAACTATAGCATATGGTATTTGGACGATTTAAGGGCTCTGGGTCAATTTTATATTTTTTCCGTAGACTCTATAAGCTTTTAGAATGATTTTAGGGTTTTCGGCTTATTATAGGGTTTTAGGCCAGCTTTATGGCTTTCTGATAAATTTTTTGGCTTCTGGCCGATTTCAGGGTTTTTTCGATGTTTATAATATAGGTTATTTGGTCAATTTAATGGATCTGGGTCAATTTTATTGTTTTTCTGTAGACTCTAATGGCTTTTAGATTGATTTTAGTGTTTTCGGCTTATTATAGGGATTTTAGGCCAGGTTTAGGGCTTTTTGATCAACTTTAGGGCTTTTGGCCGATTTCAGGGTTAATCCGCTTACTAATAAAGGGCATTTGAATGATTTAAGGCCTCTGGTCAAATTTATAGTTTTTCCGTAGACTCTAGGCTTTAAGACTGATTCAAGGGTTTTCGGCTTATTATAGGGTTTGAGGGCGGCTTTATGGTTTTTCTGATAAACTTTTAGCCAATTTCAGGGTTTTCGGCAGATTTCAGGGTTTTTCCGATGACTACAGTATAGGGTATTTGGACGATTTAAGGGCTCCGGGTCAATTTTATGGTTTTTCTGTAAACTCTAGGCTTTTAGACTGATTTTAGGGTTTTCGTCTTATTATAGGGTTTTAGGCCGGCTTGAGGGCTTTCTGATCAAATTTAGGGCATTTTGCAGATTATAGCATTTTCGGCTGATTTCAGGGTTTTCGGCCAATTTAAGATTTTTTCCACGGACTATAGTATATGTCATTTGGACGATTTAAGGGCTCTGTGTCAATTTTTTGGTTTTTCTGTTCACTCTACGCGTTTAGACTTATTTTAGGGTTTTTGGCTTAATATAGGGTTTTAGGCCAGCTTTAGGGCTTTCTGATCAACTTTAGGGTTCTCGGCCGATTTCAGGGTTTTTCCGATGTAAGGGCTCTGGGTCAGTTTTATTGTTTTTATGTAGACTCTAGGATTTCAGACTGATTTTAGGGATTTTGGCTTATTATAGGGATTTAGGCTGGTTTTATGGCCTTCGGATTAACATTAGGGCTTTTGGCTGATTCCAGTGTTTTCGGCCGATTTCAGGGTTTTTTCGTTGACTATAGTATAGGGTATCTAGACGATTTAAGGGCTCTGGGTCAATTTTATGGTTATTTTGTTGACTCTAGGCTTTTAGACTGGATTTAGGGTTTTCGGCTTATTATGGCGTTTTTGGCCAGCTTTAAAGCTTTCGGATTAACTTTTGGAGTTTTTGCCGATTTCAGGGTTTTTGGTCGATTTTAGGGTTTTTGGCCGATTTAAGGGTTTTCGGCCGATTTCAGAGTTTTTCCAATCACTATTGTGTATGGTATTTGGACGATTTAAGGGCTCTGGGTCAATTTAATATTTTTCCGTAGATTCTATAGGCTTGTAGACTGATTTTAGGGTTTTCGGCTTATTATAGGGTTTTATGCCAGCTTTATGGCTTTCTGATCAACTTTTGGGGTTCTGGCCGATTTCAAGGTTTTTCCGATGTTTATAGTATAGGGTATTTGGTCAATTTAAGGGATCTGGGTTAATTTTATTGTTTTTCTGTAGACTCTAATGGCTTTTAGATTGATTTTAGTGTTTTTGGCTTTATTATAGGGATTTTAGGCCGGCTTTAGGGTTTTTTGATCAACTTTAGGGCTTTTGGCCGATTTCAGGGTTTTCGTGCGATTTTTGGGTTTTTCCGCTAACAATAATAAAGGGCATTTGAATGATTTAAGGCCTCTGGTCTAATTTGTAGTTTTTATGTAGACTTTAGGCTTTAAGACTGATTCTAGGGTTTTTCGGCTTATTATAGGGTTTGAGGGCGGCTTTGTGGTTTGTCTGATCAACTTTTAGCCAATTTCAGGGTTTTCGGCAGATTTCAGCGTTTTTCTGCTGACTACAATATAGGGTATTTGGACGATTTAAGGGCTCCTGGTCTATTTTATGGCTTTTCTGTAAACTCGAGGCTTTAAGACTGATTTTAGGGTTTTCGTCTTATTATAGGGTTTTAGGCCGGCTTTAGGGCTTTCTGATCAACTTTAGAGCATTTGGCAGATTACAACATTTTCGGCTGATTTCAGGGTTTTCGGCCGATTTCATATTTTTTCCGCTGACTATAGTATATCTTATTTGGACGATTTAAGGGCCCTGTGTCAATTTTTTGGTTTTTCTGTAGACCCTACGCTTTTAGACTTATTTTAGGGTTTTTGGCTTGATATAGGGTTTTAGGCCAGCTTTAGGGCTTTCTGATCAACTTTAGGGTTATCGGCCGATTTCAGGGTTTTTCCGATTTAAGGGCTCTGGGTCAGTTTTATTGTTTTTCTATAGACTCTAGGATTTTAGACAGATTTTAGGGATTTTGGCTTATTATAGGGATTTAGGCAGGTTTTATGGCTTTCGGATCAACATTAGGGCTTTTGGCTGATTTCAGTGTTTTCGGCCTATTTTAGGGTTTTTTCGTATAGCGTATCATGACGATTTAAGGGCTCTGGGACAATTTTATGGTTATTGGGTCAATTTTAGTGTCATGGGAAAAATGATTCACCGGATGGGAAAACCTTAGTCAATGGACTAGTTTCAATGGCAAAACCTAGTAAAATAACCTCTTTGTGTTGGAAAAACTCGAAAACCCAGCCACTGTGAGTAGTCTCATCGGAAAACTCAGCCACAGGAGGGGGAAACTTAGTCAGTAAGGAATTAGTGCCATGGGACTAATGAGTCAACTAATGGGAAAACCTTAGTCACCGAACGAGTTTCCATGGCAAATCCTAGTAAAATAACCTCTTCGTGTGGGAAAAACTAGAAAACCTTATCACTGTGAGTAGTCTCATCGGAAAACTCAGTCGCAGGAGGGGAAGACTTAGTCACGAAGGAATTCGTGTCATGGAAAAAATGAGTCAACGGATGGGAAAATTTTACTCACCGGACGAGTTTCAATGGAAAATACTTGTAAAATAACCTCTTTGTGTGGGAAAAACTCGTGAACCTCATCACCTTGACTAGTCTCACGGGAAAACTCAGTCACACGAGGGGAAAACTTAGTCACTAAGGAATTGGTGTCATGGGAAAAATGAGTCACCGGATGGGAAAACCTTAGTCAATGGACTATTTTCAATGGCAAAACCTAGTAAAATATCCTCTTTGTGTGGGAAAAACTCGAAAACCCAGCCACTGTGAGTAGTCTCATCTGAAAACTCAGCCACAGGATGGGGGAACTTAGTCACTAAGTGTAACGACCTGAAAAATAATCTGCAAGTGCTAAATAAACAGAGTCGCCACCAGTGTTTTTATTAAAGGGGAAACATTGGAAAACCCTTTTGAAATTCTTTTATTACAAACTTGGGTTCGGAGGTCTATTTATGCGTAGGGAAGGGTGGAGGACGAACCTCCACAGCACCCCTAGTGCACCCATCATAAGACGGTTACCGAAAGTTGTTTATGCATGTGTTAAGTTTTATGAAAACGTTAAGATACCCCAAAACAAAAAGATTTTTTTTTATTATGTTAGCCTGGTAGGTGTGACCCTAGGCCTGCGTACTTCCTTTCGTTAGGAAGATCAAGGCTTACGCAGTTCTTAAAAAAGATTTGGTTTGTTCGATATTTTTTAATTTTTTTGAAATGATTATAACCTGTCTCGTAGTAATGCGAGAGGGGTTTTTGAAAACATGTTTGTTTATTGTTTTTTTTTTGGAAAGAAGGGCAGGTCTCGTAGTAATGCGAGAGCACCGTTTTGAAAATCTGTTTTATTTTAAAGAAAAACGACAGGTCTCGTAGTAATGCGAGAGCGCCGTTTTAAAAATCTGTTTTATTTTAAAGGAAAGCGACAGGTCTCGTAGTAATGCGAGAGCGCCGTTTTAAAAATATTCTTTATTTTAAAGAAAAGCGACAAGTCTCGTAGTAATGCGAGAGTGTCTCTGATCAATTTTATTTTAATCGTGAAAGCCCTATTGATCGTCCCACAGTAATGTGAGAGTGTCCCTAAATGACGGGTTGACTTTAAATTAATTGCGTCGGAGCTAGACAGTCTCACAGTAATGTGAGAGTATCCCCAAACAAGCTAGACAGTCTCACAGTAATGTGAGAGTGTCCCTAGACAACGAGTTGATTTTAAAATTAATCGCGTAGGAGCTAGACAGTCTCACAGTAATGTGAGAGTATCTCAAGTTGATTTTAAGTTAATTTCGTAGGAGCTAGACAATCTCGCAGTAATGTGAGAGTATCCCTAAACGAGCTAGATAGTCTCACAGTAATGTAAGAGTATCACGGGTTGATTTTAAGTTAATGATGTAGGAACTAGACAGTCTCACAGTAATGTGAGAGTATCCTCTAATCGAATGTTCATTTTATTTTTAATCGCGTAGACCTATGATAGTCTCGTAGTAATGCGAGAGTATCCTTAAAAATGCCACAAACCAAACTATGAATAAAAAAATACATGAAAATAAAGCTCCTTTTATTGATACATTAATAAAATCATGGTAAAAAGATCCTCATCAGCAGCATGTCTTGATGACTCCCTCTGACCAAAGGTCAAAGCTTTCCTCAAAATGGCTCGAGCACAAACAACCAAGTTAGTGACCCTCAGATAATGAAACAAGTTATAGCAATCCGGTTAGCAATAAATCCATACATCTTTAAAGCCACGTAATCAACAAGTTATAGCTCATAATAACAAAATCTCAATCATAAAGGAGCATGGCAGCAAGGTAGTGAAAACAATAAAGCAAGCCACATCTATTTTCATTTTATCATCAACTCTTCCTTTATGATCTATTTTCGTGGACATAGTTCAACAAGGAGAAAGCATAGATTCACCAGCCATTTTGAGCTTTTCAGTTTTATCATTCAACACAGATTTTGGAAAGCAAAAATAACCCCAAATAACAATGAGCAGAATGGGACAGAAACACAGTTTAGTACATGATTCACCATGCAATCACTCGACTTCAAACAAATGAATTCGTAAATAAGAAAAGAAACCACACTACTCATTCCGATCCCTGCCACACAGTGCTATATATTCCTCATCGTTCCCCATTCATCTATCATTCATTTATTCAGCTTAAAAAGAGAAGAAGAAAAAAGGATGGAACTTCAACTTGACAAGTTTCAACACAAAAAAAGAACTTTAATATCTTAATAGAAACTTTTCATTACCAAGTTAATGAGGAAGGAGCTGAAACCATATTTTACCATCACCAGATTAAGGAAAGCAAAGAACTTTAGCAAGACTTGAACACTTTGAAGTTCTAACCCGATTAAATTTACCAAGAAAGAAATTTTACATCACAGAGAAGCTCCAATATTTCAGAAAACCAGCTTCAAGAACACAGAACTAGCAAACATTCAGAACAGCCAACATTCAGAACCACCAAACATTTAGAATCAGAACACAGTA
The DNA here is from genome assembly GCA_030819835.1 of Acmispon strigosus. Taxonomy (NCBI): domain Eukaryota; kingdom Viridiplantae; phylum Streptophyta; class Magnoliopsida; order Fabales; family Fabaceae; genus Acmispon; species Acmispon strigosus. Next base: position 16,478,764 of record JAUAMA010000004.1, on the reverse strand, counting down.
AACAGGGAAGTAAGATTTAACATAGTTTATGCCATATATTCATCATTCATCATTCATCATGTTCATCATTCTCAACACATACAGCAGTCCGCGATCAACAACAAAGAAAATGAATAAAAGGAATAACCTTTAACATCATCAGGCCAAAAAGACAGAAACTTTGACATCACCAAATTAAAGAAAGGAAGCGCTTTAACATCAAATTTTACAGCAGCCACAGAAACAAATACTCAAGCATATCAGAACAAAAATACTTTCAAAACCCAGCTTCTGGGTACAACAGAGATCATCAGAAGGTCAAGAAGGAAAAAAACATTTCAGGGTACTATAACCAGAACAGAGACACGAATTTGTGAGAAATATGGGGAGAAATAACAAACCAACCAAAGGGGAAGAGGGGTAGAGCCACGAGTTCTTGAGATGTTTGGGTGAGCTTCCAAGCGGTTCTGGGACGGCGGAACCGGTGGTGGTTGACGGCGGTAGATGTTGGCGGAGGTCAGAGGCACGGCGGCGGCACAGCAGTGTCGCGATGGGGGTTCTGGAGCGGAGGAAGAGGATGCGACGATGAGATGACAGTAGCGAGGAGAGCAGCGGCGAAGGGAGAAGTCAAAATGGGACAGCAGCGGCGCGGGTCCAAGGCGAGGCGGCGGTGCGGCGGATGTCCGTTCGAAGGCTCGTGAAGAGAGGGAGGTTCGGTGGTTGCTGCAGATGTTTGAGAGGAGAGGAAAGAAGGAGGCCGCGATTTGAGCGGTGACGGCGCAGAGGTTAGACGAGATGAGTGGCCGCGACGCTGGATGGTGAGGGTGTGGTGGCGAGGTAGAGAAGTTCGATGGTGAAGTGTGGTCGATGGTTCTTTGAGGGCCGAAGGGGTGGCGGTGGTTTGAGAGGAGAGGAAGGGAATGATGTGATGAGGGTCTGGGTTGTGAAGCGGCAGTGAAGTCTGAGGAAGGTTGGGAGGAGATGTGGGTGAAGAGGAGCAGTGGGGAGCGGCGGCGGCTGTTTAGCGGAGGGGGGAGATGGTTGGGGTTTGATGGGAGAAGAAAGAGGGTGGCTCTGTTAGGGTTTTGGTGGCTGCTGAAATGAGTGAATAGTTTTTTCTCCCTCTTTTCGGAACCCGAGGTGGTAGTGGTTAAATAGAGCTAGGGTTTCAAGAATTTTCACTTTGGTCCCTGAACTTTTCTTCTTTTCACATTTTAGCCCGCGGCCCAACAAGGGTTTTCAAACTAAGTCCCTCTGCCTCTCCTCTCTTTGCTGGGCCGAGCAGCCATTTTCTCACTCTATTTTTTTTTATTTTTTTGCTGGGCCTTAGCTCAGTTTCTTTTTCGTTTTTTTCTTTTTTTAGAGAATGACCAAAATAACACTTAATTAAAGAATAACACAATTAACCAAACACACTAAAATAAGCTTGAACAAAAATCTAAACTATTTTTTTTTGTATTTTGTATTTTTTGGTATTTTTCTAGATTTTTACCATTTTCATGGATTTTCACCTTTTTTATGCATTTTTCATGATTTTTACTTTTTTTGGATTTTTAGCTAAAAAACTACTAAATTAACAAAAACTAGGGCAAAATTGGGTGTTTACACTAAGGAATTAGTGCCATGGGACTAATGAGTCAACTAATGGGAAAACCTTAGTCACCGAACGAGTTTCCATGGTAAATCCTAGTAAAATAACCTCATTGTGTGGGAAAAACTAGAAAACCTTGTCACTGTGAGTAGTCTCATCGGAAAACTCAGTTGCAGGAGGGGAAAACTTAGTCACAAAGGAATTCGTGTCATGGAAAAAATGAGTCACCGGATGGGAAAATTTTACTCACCGGACGAGTTTCAATGGAAAATACTTGTAAAATAACCTCTTTGTGTGGGAAAAACTCGAGAACCTCATCACCTTGACTAGTCTCACAAGAAAACTCAGTCACATGAGGGGAAAACTTAGTCACTAAGTAATTAGTGTCATGGTTAAAATGAGTCACCGGATGGGAAAATCTTAGTCAATGGACTAGTTTCAATGGCTAAACCTAGTAAAATAACCTCTTTGTGTTGGAATAACTCCAAAACCCAGCCACTGTGAGTAGTCAGTCTCATGGGAAAACTCAGCCACAGGAGGGGGGAAACTTAGTCACTAAGGAATTAGTGCCATGGGACTAATGAGTCAACTAATGGGAAAAACCTAGTCACCGAACTTAGTCACAAAGGAATTCGTGTCATGGAAAAAATGAGTCACCAGATGGGAAAATTTTACTCACCGGACGAGTTTCAATGGGAGGGGGAACAAAGTCACTAAGGAATTAGTGCCATGGGACTAATGAGTCAACTAATGGGAAAACCTTAGTCACCGAACGAGTTTCCATGGCAATTCCTAGTAAAATAACCTCATTGTGTGGGACAAACTAGAGAAACTCATCACCTTGATTAGTCTCACGGGAAAACTCAGTCACACGAGGGGAAAACTTAGTCACTAAGGAATTCAGTGTCATGGAAAAAATGAATCACCGGATGGGAAAATTTTACTCACCGGACGAGTTTCAATGGAAAAGACTTGTAAAATAACCTCTTTGTGTGGGAAAATCTGGAGAACCTCATCACCTTGAGTAGTCTCACGGGAAAACTCAGTCACATGAGGGGAAAACTTAGTCACTATGGAATTAGTGTCATGGGAAAAATGAGTCACCGGATGGGAAAACCTTAGTCAATGGACTAGTTTCAATGGCAAAACCTAGTAAAATAACCTCTTTGTGTTGGAAAAACTCGAAAACCCAGCCACTGTGAGTAGTCTCATCGGAAAACTCAGCCACAGGAGGGGGAAACTTAGTCAGTAAGGAATTAGTGCCATGGGACTAATGAGTCAACTAATGGGAAAACCTTAGTCACCGAACGAGTTTCCATGGAAAATCCTAGTAAAATAACCTCTTCGTGTGGGAAAAACTTGAAAACCTTGTCACTGTGAGTAGACTCATCGGAAAACTCAGTCGCAAGAGGGGAAGACTTAGTCACAAAGGAATTCGTGTCATGGAAAAAATGAGTCACCGGATGGGAAAATTTTACTCACCAGACGAGTTTCAATGGAAAATACTTGTAAAATAACCTCTTTGTGTGGGTAAAACTCGAGAACCTCATCATCTTGACTAGTCTCACGGGAAAACTCAGTTACACGAGGGGAAAACTTAGTCACTAAGTAATTAGTGTCATGGGAAAAATGAGTCACCGGATGGGAAAACGTTAGTCAATGGACTAGTTTCAATGGCAAAACCTAGTAAAATAACCTCTTTATGTTGGAAAAACTCGAAAACCCAGCCACTGTGAGTAGTCTCATCGGAAAACTAAGCCACAGGAGGGGGAAACTTAGTCAGTAAGGAATTAGTGCCATGGGACTAATGAGTCAACTAATGGGAAAACCTTAGTCACCGAACGAGTTTCAATGGCAAATCCTAGTAAAATAACCTCTTCGTGTGGGAAAAACTAGAAAACCTTGTCACTGTGAGTAGTCTCATCGAAAAACTCAGTCGCAGGAGGGGAAGACTTAGTCACGAAGGAATTCGTGTCATGGAAAAAATGAGTCAACGGATGGGAAAATTTTACTCACCGGACGAGTTTCAATGGAAAATACTTGTAAAATAACCTCTTTGTGTGGGAAAAACTCGTGAACCTCATCACCTTGACTAGTCTCACGGGAAAACTCAGTCACACGAGGGGAAAACTTAGTCACTAAGGAATTGGTGTCATGGGAAAAATGAGTCACCGGATGGGAAAACCTTAGTCAATGGACTATTTTCAATGGCAAAACCTAGTAAAATATCCTCTTTGTGTGGGAAAAACTCGAAAACCCAGCCACTGTGAGTAGTCTCATCTGAAAACTCAGCCACAGGAAGGGGTAACTTAGTCACTAAGGAATTAGTGCCATGGGACTAATGAGTCAACTAATGGGAAAACCTTAGTCACCCCGAACGAGTTTCCATGGTAAATCCTAGTAAAATAACCTCATTGTGTGGGAAAAACTAGAAAACCTTGTCACTGTGAGTAGTCTCATCGGAAAACTTAGTTGCAGGAGGGGAAAACTTAGTCACAAAGGAATTCGTGTCATGGAAAAAATGAGTCACCGGATGGGAAAATTTTACTCACCAGACGAGTTTCAATGGAAAATACTTGTAAAATAACCTCTTTGTGTGGGAAAAACTCGAGAACCTCATCACCTTGACTAGTCTCACGAGAAAACTCAGTCACATGAGGGGAAAACTTAGTCACTAAGTAATTAGTGTCATGGTTAAAATGAGTCACCGGATGGGAAAATCTTAGTCAATGGACTAGTTTCAATGGCTAAACCTAGTAAAATAACCTCTTTGTGTTGGAATAACTCCAAAACCCAGCCACTGTGAGTAGTCAGTCTCATGGGAAAACTCAGCCACAGGAGGGGGGAAACTTAGTCACTAAGGAATTAGTGCCGTGGGACTAATGAGTCAACTAATGGGAAAAACCTAGTCACCGAACTTAGTCACAAAGGAATTCGTGTCATGGAAAAAATGAGTCACCAGATGGGAAAATTTTACTCACCGGACGAGTTTCAATGGGAGGGGGAACAAAGTCACTAAGGAATTAGTGCCATGGGACTAATGAGTCAACTAATAGGAAAACCTCAGTCACCGAACGAGTTTCCATGGCAATTCCTAGTAAAATAACCTCATTGTGTGGGACAAACTAGAGAAACTCATCACCTTGATTAGTCTCACGGGAAAACTCAGTCACACGAGGGGAAAACTTAGTCACTAAGGAATTCAGTGTCATGGAAAAAATGAATCACCGGATGGGAAAATTTTACTCACCGGATGAGTTTCAATGGAAAAGACTTGTAAAATAACCTCTTTGTGTGGGAAAATCTGGAGAACCTCATCACCTTGAGTAGTCTCACGGGAAAACTCAGTCACATGAGGGGAAAACTTAGTCACTAAGGAATTAGTGTCATGGGAAAAATGAGTCACCGGATGGGAAAACCTTAGTCAATGGACTAGTTTCAATGGCAAAACCTAGTAAAATAACCTCTTGGTGTTGGAAAAACTCGAAAACCCAGCCACTGTGAGTAGTCTCATCGGAAAACTCAGCCACAGGAGGGGGAAACTTAGTCAGTAAGGAATTAGTGCCATGGGACTAATGAGTCAACTAATGGGAAAACCTTAGTCATCGAACGAGTTTCCATGGCAAATCCTAGTAAAATAACCTCTTCGTGTGGGAAAAACTTGAAAACCTTGTCACTGTGAGTAGACTCATCGGAAAACTCAGTCGCAAGAGGGGAAGACTTAGTCACAAAGGAATTCGTGTCATGGAAAAAATGAGTCACCGAATGGGAAAATTTTACTCACCAGACGAGTTTCAATGGAAAATACTTGTAAAATAACCTCTTTGTGTGGGTAAAACTCGAGAACCTCATCATCTTGACTAGTCTCACGGGAAAACTCAGTTACACGAGGGGAAAACTTAGTCACTAAGCAATTAGTGTCATGGGAAAAATGAGTCACCGGATGGGAAAACGTTAGTCAATGGACTAGTTTCAATGGCAAAACCTAGTAAAATAACCTCTTTGTGTTGGAAAAACTCGAAAACCCAGCCACTGTGAGTAGTCTCATCGGAAAACTCAGCCACAGGAGGGGGAAACTTAGTCAGTAAGGAATTAGTGCCATGGGACTAATGAGTCAACTAATGGGAAAACCTTAGTCACCGAACGAGTTTCCATGGCAAATCCTAGTAAAATAACCTCTTCGTGTGGGAAAAACTAGAAAACCTTGTCACTGTGAGTAGTCTCATCGGAAAACTCAGTCGCAGGAGGGGAAGACTTAGTCACGAAGGAATTCGTGTCATGGAAAAAATGAGTCAACGGATGGGAAAATTTTACTCACCGGACGAGTTTCAATGGAAAATACTTGTAAAATAACCTCTTTGTGTGGGAAAAACTCGTGAACCTCATCACCTTGACTAGTCTCACGGGAAAACTCAGTCACATGAGGGGAAAACTTAGTCACTAGGTAATTAGTGTCATGGTTAAAATGAGTCACCGGATGGGAAAATCTTAGTCAATGGACTAGTTTCAATGGCTAAACCTAGTAAAATAACCTCTTTGTGTTGGAATAACTCCAAAACCCAGCCACTGTGAGTAGTCAGTCTCATGGGAAAACTCAGCCACAGGAGGGGGGAAACTTAGTCACTAAGGAATTAGTGCCATGGGACTAATGAGTCGACTAATGGGAAAAATGTAGTCACCGAACTTATTCACAAAGGAATTCGTGTCATGGAAAAAATGAGTCACCAGATGGGAAAATTTTACTCACCGGACGAGTTTCAATGGGAAGGGGAACAAAGTCACTAAGGAATTAGTGCCATGGGACTAATGAGTCAACTAATGGGAAAACCTTAGTCACCGAACGAGTTTCCATGGCAATTCCTAGTAAAATAACCTCATTGTGTCGGACAAACTAGAGAAACTCATCACCTTGATTAGTCTCACGGGAAAACTGAGTCCCACGAGGGGAAAACTTAGTCACTAAGGAATTCAGTGTCATGGAAAAAATGAATCACCGGATGGGAAAATTTTACTCACCGGACGAGTTTCAATGGAAAAGACTTGTAAAATAACCTCTTTGTGTGGGAAAATTTGGAGAACCTCATCACCTTGAGTAGTCTCACGGGAAAACTCAGTCACATGAGGGGAAAACTTAGTCACTAAGGAATTAGTGTCATGGGAAAAATGAGTCACCGGATGGGAAAACCTTAGTCAATGGACTAGTTTCAATGGCAAAACCTAGTAAACTAACCTCTTTGTGTTGGAAAAACTCGAAAACCCAGCCACTGTGAGTAGTCTCATCGGAAAACTCAGCAACAGGAGGGGGAAACTTAGTCAGTAAGGAATTAGTGCCATGGGACTAATGAGTCAACTAATGGGAAAACCTTAGTCACCGAACGAGTTTCCATGGCAAATCCTAGTAAAATAACCTCTTCGTGTGGGAAAAACTTGAAAACCTTATCACTGTGAGTAGACTCATCGGAAAACTCAGTCGCAAGAGGGGAAGACTTAGTCACAAAGGAATTCGTGTCATGGAAAAAATGAGTCACCGGATGGGAAAATTTTACTCACCAGACGAGTTTCAATGGAAAATACTTGTAAAATAACCTCTTTGTGTGGGTAAAACTCGAGAACCTCATCATCTTGACTAGTCTCACGGGAAAACTCAGTTACACGAGGGGAAAACTTAGTCACTAAGTAATTAGTGTCATGGGAAAAATGAGTCACCGGATGGGAAAACGTTAGTCAATGGACTAGTTTCAATGGCAAAACCTAGTAAAATAACCTCTTTGTGTTGGAAAAACTCGAAAACCCAGCCACTGTGAGTAGTCTCATCGGAAAACTCAGCCACAGGAGGGGGAAACTTAGTCAGTAAGGAATTAGTGCCATGGGACTAATGAGTCAACTAATGGGAAAACCTTAGTCACCGAACGAGTTTCCATGGCAAATCCTAGTAAAATAACCTCTTCGTGTGGGAAAAACTTGAAAACCTTGTCACTGTGAGTAGACTCATCGGAAAACTCAGTCGCAAGAGGGGAAGACATAGTCACAAAGGAATTCGTGTCATGGAAAAAATGAGTCACCGGATGGGAAAATTTTACTCACCAGACGAGTTTCAATGGAAAATACTTGTAAAATAACCTCTTTGTGTGGGTAAAACTCGAGAACCTCATCATCTTGACTAGTCTCACGGGAAAACTCAGTTACACGAGGGGAAAACTTAGTCACTAAGTAATTAGTGTCATGGGAAAAATGAGTCACCGGATGGGAAAACGTTAGTCAATGGACTAGTTTCAATGGCAAAACCTAGTAAAATAACCTCTTTGTGTTGGAAAAACTCGAAAACCCAGCCACTGTGAGTAGTCTCATGCGAAAACTCAGCCACAGGAGGGGGAAACTTAGTCACTAAGGAATTAGTGCCATGGGACTAAAGAGTCAACTATTGGGAAAACCTTAGTCACCGAACGAGTTTCCATGACAAATCCTAGTAAAATAACCTCTTTGCGTGGGAAAAACTAGAAAACCTTGTCACTGTGAGTAGTCTTATCGGAAAACCCAGTCGCAGGAGGGGAAGACTTAGTCACAAAGGAGTTCAAGTCATGGAAAAAATGAGTCACCGGATGGGAAAATTTTACTCACCGGACGTGTTTCAATGGAAAATACTTGTAAAATAACCTCTTTGTGTGGGAAAAACTCGAGAACCTCATCACCTTGACTAGTCTCACGGGAAAACTCAGTCACACGAGGGGAAAACTTAGTCACTAAGGAATTGGTGTCATGGGAAAAATGAGTCACCGGATGGAAAAACCTTAGTCAATGGACTAGTTTCAATGGCAAAACCTAGTAAAATAACCTCTTTGTGTTGGAAAAACTCGAAAACCCAGCCACTTTGAGTAGTCTCATGGGAAAACTCAGCCACAGGAGGGGGAAACTTAGTCACTAAGGAATTAGTGCCATGGGAGTAAAGAGTCAACTATTGGGAAAACCTTAGTCACCGAACGAGTTTCCATGGCAAATCCTAGTAAAATAACCTCTTTGCGTGGGAAAAACTAGAAAACCTTGTCACTGTGAGTAGTCTCATCAGAAAACCCAGTCGCAGGAGGGGAAGACTTAGTCACAAAGGAATTCTAGTCATGGAAAAAATGAGTCACCGGATGGGAAAATTTTACTCACCGGACGAGTTTCAACGGAAAATACTTGTAAAATAACCTCTTTGTGTGGGAAAAACTCGAGAACCTCATCACCTTGACTAGTCTCACGGGAAAACTCAGTCACACGAGGGGAAAACTTAGTCACTAAGGAATTGGTGTCATGGGAAAAATGAGTCACCGGATGGAAAAACCTTAGTCAATGGACTAGTTTCAATGGCAAAACCTAGTAAAATAACCTCTTTGTGTTGGAAAAACTCGAAAACCCAGCCACTTTGAGTAGTCTCATGGGAAAACTCTGCCACAGGTGTAACGACCTGAAAAATATCTGCAATGTTAAATATACAGAGTCGCCACCAGTGTTTTTATTTAAGGGGAAACATTGGAAAACCCTTTTGAAATTCTTTTATTTACAAACTTGGGTTCGGAGGTCCATTTATGCGTAGGGAAGGGTGGAGGACGAACCTCCACAGCACCCCTAGTGCACCCATCATAAGACGGTTACCGAAAGTTGTTTATGCATGTATTAAGTTTTATGAAAACGTTAAAAATAAACAAAACAAAAAGATTTTTTTTTTTTATTATTATGTTAGCCTGGTAGGTGTGACCCTAGGCCTGCGTACTTCCTTTCGTTAGGAAGATCAAGGCTTACGCAGTTCTAAAAAGATTTGGTTTGTTTGATGTTTTTTGATTTTTTTGAAATGATAAAAAAACCTATCTCGTAGTAATGCAAGAGGGGCTTTTGAAAACATGTTTGTTTTTTATTTGAGGAAAGAAGGGAGAGTCTCGTAGTAATGCGAGAGCGCCGTTTTGAAAATCTGTTTTATTTTAAAGAAAAGTGATAGGTCTCGTAGTAATGCGAGAGCGCCCTTTTTAAAATCTGTTTTATTTGAAAGAAAAGCGACAGGTCTCGTAGTAATGCGAGAGTGTCGTATTGAAAACTCACTTTATTTCTTGAAAGAAAAGCGACTAGTCTCGTAGTAATGCGAGAGTGCCATTTCAAAAATTTGCTTTATTTTTAGGAATAGCGACATGTCTCGTAGTAATGCGAGAGCGTCTCTAAACGAGCTAGACAGTCTCACAGTAATGTGAGAGTATCTCAAGTTGATTTTAAGTTAATTTCGTAGGAGCTAGACAGTCTCACAGTAATGTGAGAGTATCCCTAAACGAGCTAGATAGTCTCACAGTAATGTAAGAGTATCACGGGTTGATTTTAAGTTAATGATGTAGGAGCTAGACAGTCTCACAGTAATGTGAGAGTATCCTCTAGTCGAATATTCATTTTATTTTTAATCGCGTAGACCTATGATAGTCTTGCAGTAATGCGAGAGTATCCTAAAAAAATTGCTACAAATCGAACCACGAATAAAAGTTACATGAAAATAAAAGTCCTTTAATTGATACATTAATCCAGCATAATCAAGATAAAAGGGATCCTCGCCAGCGGTATGTCTTGCGACTCCTTCATACCAAAGGTCCAAGCTTTGCTCAAGTTGGCTCAGGCACAAATTCAACAAACCAGTGAGTTACAGATAAATGAGACAAGAGGCAAGATACTCAATTCCATTTTTATCAAACAAATTCATGCTTCTTTGCCACATAGAAAATTCCAAATGATAACTCATAATAACAGCAACTCAAACATGGATGTAAACTTTTAAGACCAAAGGAACCTTATCAAATAATCATAAAAAAAACGAATTCCACAAACAACTTCAGGCCAACCTGTAGCAGAATACAAGGGCTGAAATTTTTACAGGAAGGAAGTTTCTATCATCTCTATCAATTCTTGATACCAAATACCTGTGCTTACAAGTTTAGCCGCAATATAGATTTAGCAAAAGCCTCAAACAAACAATCTCAGTATAATAAACCATAGGAACAATCATTCAATGAAATATAACAGCATCTTTATCATTACTGAAATTAATAAAAGCAAGAAACTTTAGCAATCTAGATCAAGAAGCATTCAGCATCACTAAACTGGTAAGCTAGGAACTTGAACATCACCATAAAAAAAAACTTTAACATGGATTAATCAAGTCCGAAACTTTTATTGTTATACAGCTCTATCATGTTCTAAAAAAAAGGAAACTTTAACATCATTACTTAACAAGACAGCAGCTTTATCATTGCCAAGCAAAGAGCTAAAATCATCTTTATCATTACCAGAGCAGCAAGCCACAATCAAAGAAAGAGGACCTTAACATCATTATATCATGACCCCAAAAAACAAAAAAACATAATCCACAGGAGGTAAGGAAGAAGCATCAAATATTTGCAATGGCTTAACACAAACTCAGAGGCAGTGGCTTAATAAAAAATAAGGAAACAAAACAGAGTTTAAGCATAAGATAACAGTCCCAACACAAGCCACAATAAAGGAAAGGAGATGACCAACCCAGAAAGACAATGTTTTCAGTCACAGGGCGTCGAATGCGGCGACTGTTTTGACGACGGCGGCGGCGCTACGGCCTCGCGGCCGGGGTTCTGGAGCAGACGCAAAAAGTGCGTGACGAGAACGCGGCAGCGGCGAGAAAGGGAGCGGCGAGAGGGCGGTCGGGATGGGACACCAGCGGCGGCACGGGCCGAGGACGAAACGGTGACACAGTGGATGACGGCGGCAGTGCTTAGGAACGAAGAGGAAGGAATGGTGGTGGGTTTCGAAGGAAGAGAAAGGAGGATTGACGGTGGCGGTCGAAGGAGTGGCGGTGGTTTGAGAGGAGAGGAGGAAGAGGGAAGGAGTGGCGGTGGTTAGTTGTGGCTGAGGAAGGGAGAAGTTCGATGGTGAAGTGTGGTCGATGGTTCTGCGAGGGACGAAGGGTGGCGGCGGTTTGAGGGGAGAGGAAGGAGAGGGTAGCTCTGTTAGGGTTTCGGAATGGTAAAGGCTGATGAATCGGTGGTTGAAGGTCGAAGAGGGAAGGAAGGAAAGGGGCGGCGGCGCTGGGTAAGGAGATGAGGGATGGGGGCCGGCGGCTGTTTAGGAGGAGAAGAAGGGTTTAGGTTTTTTGTGTTGGTATAGAGGGAGAGAAGAATGGAGGGTGATGCTAGGGTTTGGGTGGCTGGAGTGAACAGTGTATCCTCCCCCAGAACCCGAGGTAGTGGGTGCTTAAATAGAGCTAGGGTTTCACGAATTTTCACTTCAGTCCCTGAACTTTTTCTTTTCACATTTTAGCCCGCGTCCCTACTAGGATTTTCAAACTGAGTCCCTCTGCCTCTCTTTACTGGGCCGACTGGCCCACTTTCTCACTATTTTTATTTTTTTTTGCTGGGCTTTGGCTCAGTTTCTTTTTCTTTTTTCTTTTTCTTTTTTTCTTCTTTTCTTTTTTTAGAGAAGGACTAAAATAACACGAAATTTTAAAAAAAACACAATTAACCAAACACACTAAAATAAACTTGAACAAAAATCTAAACTCACTGAGATAAACTCTATTTTTTGTCTTTTTTCTAGATTTTCACCATTTTATGCTTTTTTTCATGATTTTTACTTTTTTTGAATTTTTAGCTAAAATACTGCTAAATGAACAGAAACTAGGGCAAAATTGGGGTGTTTACAGTTGTCCCTCTTTACCTATTTTCTTATTGAATAACATGTTAAACCAAAGTTTTTCATGTTATCACAATAAGGAATAGGTAAAGATATAAACATCAATTTTGCCCCAAAAAGGCAGGAAAGTCCCGTGACCAACTGGATATGGGTGAACGGGCGGGCAGAAGAGTAAATGCACCACGACCAACTGGGTATAGGTCAACAGGCAAACAAAAAAGTAAATTAGGCCAAGGACCTTGACAGAAGATTAAAAGAGGGTTTCGAACCCTGACAGAAAAGATTAAAAGGGTTTCGGACCCTGGCAAGAAATTTAAAAGGGTTTCGGACCCTGACAGAAAAGATTAAAAGGGTTTCGGACCCTGGCAAGAAATTTAAAAGGGTTTCGGACCCTGACAGAAAATTTAAAAGGGTTTCGGACCCTGACAGAAAATTAAAAGGGTTTCGGACCTTGACAGAAAATTTAAAAGGGTTTCGGACCCTGACAGGAAATTTAAAAAGGTTTCGGACCCTGACTGGAAATTTAAAAAGGGTTTCGGACCCTGACAGGAAATTAAAAAGGGTTTCGGACCCTGACTGGAAATTAAAAGGGTTTCTGACCCTAACTGGAAATTAAAAGGGTTTCGGACCCTGACAGGAAATTTAAAAAGGGTTTCGGACCCTGACAGGAAATTTAAAAGGGTTTCGGACCCTGACTGGAAATTTAAAAGGGTTTCGGACCCTGACAGGAAATTAAAAAGGGTTTCGGACCCTGACTGAAAATTAAAAAGGGTTTCGGACCCTGACTGGAAATTAAAAAGAGGGTTTCGGGACCCTGACTGGAAATTAAAGAGGGTTTCGGGACCCTGACAGGAAATTAAAAGAGGGTTTCGGGACCCTGACAGGAAATTAAAAGAGGGTGAAAGAGCCTGTTTATGTGCATTATTATCCAAAATGAATTGAAAGAAATTTAGAAAACCTGTGATGCCTCCTAGGAGGGGAAATTGGTCGAAGAAGGCCCGTCAAGCTGGTCACCATTGTGTTTATCTTATAGTCGTAGGAACCCCAAGGCAGCAAAAATCTTGATCTGGTAGCCCACTCATCCTTTTAGCTCCCTTTGCCATCTCTTAATCCCCAAATTGCCCCTGAGTGCACATGTTTCCCCTTTGATAATGACTTTGTTTCGTCTCAGACCGCCCTCGCGGGTTTTCAGCCTAAGGAAAACTTTGATTGCTTGATTTTTCTCTCTAACTTTTGCCTAGGCCGCCCTTTTTGGGTTTTCAACCTAGCGAGCCCTTTTTCTTTTTCTTTTTTCTTTTTTTTTTTTTTTATCTTTCCCTTAGTTTGAGAATATCACGAACCCTATCCATTATCCTTCTTCTTTCACGCAACGGGACTCTGAGCCTGTATCATCTCACGAAAGAGTTAGGAAGTATTGCCAAGTATTATAAAACTGTGCTGCTCAAAGTATAATTCAAATAATGCACATAGAGAAAAGAAATTTGTTGAATGAACAAACATCTTTATTAAATAGGGGAAGATTTTAAGTACAAAGTACTGACACCCTCACTCCCAATGATGTGAGACACCCCAAAGGCGCTAGGAAGACCCCAAAAAAGAAAATAAGAAAAGAGGAAAACAAACAACACCAAAAGCAAACTTGCCCCAAGGTAACTTTCTTAGTCCTCATCAGCTGACGTCCATGACTCTAAAAAGATTTCGCTCTCATCTCTCATGACTACAAGCCTCCTACTCCCATGAATACTGCCCTGGTTTAGTAACAGGTCCCCTTCTCTTCTCTTTTTAAGGGTAGTATTTCTTCACAGCGTCTGAGTTTACAGGCCTTGGTAGCACTTGCCCGTCGGCATCTGCCAAGATAAGAGCACCTCCCGAAAAGGCTTCCTTCACAACATATGGCCCTTCATAATTCGGAGCCCATTTCCCTCTGGCGTCCTCTTGATTGGGGAGAATCTTCCTTAACACCAAGTCTCCTGGTCGAAAGTCTCTGGGTCGTACTCTCTTGTTATATGCTCGGGCCATCCTTTGCTGGTACAACTGGCCGTGAAAGATAGCGGCTAACCTCTTCTCTTCAATCATATTCAGTTGATCGTATCTTGCCTTCATCAATTCAGACTCTTCTATCTCGGCTTCAATTAACACCCTTAATGACGGGATCTCAACTTCCACCGGCGTCACGGCCTCCATACCATAGACTAAGGAGAAAGGTGTCATTCCAGTGCTTGATCGAATGGTAGTGCGGTAAGCGTGTAGGGCATATGGCAACATCTCATGCCAGTCAGTGTATTTCACCACCATTTTCGCGACTATTCTTTTGATATTCTTGTTTGCGGCCTCAACTGCACCGTTCATTTGAGGTCTATATGGAGTAGAGTTACGATGCTTTATCTTGAACCGCTCACAGAGTTTCTGAACTTCCCCACCGTTTAAATTTGAACCATTGTCTGTGATTATCTGTTCTGGGATCCCGTATCTGCAGATGATATCCCTTTTCAGAAACTTGAGGAACACCTTCTGAGAAATGCTGGCATAAGAAGACGCCTCCACCCATTTAGTGAAGTAGTCTATCGCGACCAAAATGAAGCGATGACCATTTGAAGCCTTGGGATTGATTGGACCAATAATGTCAATGCCCCACATAGAGAACGGCCAAGGAGCAACCATGTTATGCAATGTGGATGGAGGAGCGTTTATCTTATTGGCATAGATTTGACATTTGCGACATTTCTGCACGTATTGCGTGCAATCAGTCTCCATCGTTGACCAATGATGACCATTCCTCATAATCTGACGAGCCATCATGTGACCATTAGCATGTGTCCCGCAGATCCCTTCATGGACTTCTGTCATTAGAGTCCGCGCTTCATGAGCATCAACACATCTGAGCACCATACCATTGTAAGCTCTCTTGTAAAGGACTCCTCCACTTAAGAAGTAAGACATGGCCAATCGCCTGATCGTTCTCTTGTCGACTTCAGTCGCTTCTACGGGGTATTCTCCTTTTTCAATGAACTCTTTTATATCATGATACCAGGGGATCTTGTCTAATTCTTCTTCCTCTACACAAGCACAAAAGGCTGGCTCCACTTGTAGTCTCACTTGCACAGGTTGTATTCGGGCACATGCCTCTATTCTAGACATGGCTGCCAGTGTAGCCAAGGCATCAGCAAACTGGTTATGATCTCGCATCAAGTGTGAGAATGTTACTTCTTCAAAATTAGTGATCAGCTGAGCGAGGTACTTCTGATAGGGAATCAATTTCACATCCTTAGTCTGCCATTCTCCATTGACTTGGTAGATGATGAGAGCTGAATCTCCGTACACTTCCAACTTTCGGACCCCCAGATCGATCGCTGCTTGTAGGCCTGCTGCGCAGGCTTCGTATTCTGCCATGTTGTTTGTGCAATCAAAGTTCAAGCGGATGGCCACTGGGTACTGCTTGTCTTCCGGGGAGATCACAACTGCTCCTATGCCATTGCCATATACATTCACCGCCCCATCAAAGTACATCTTCCACACTTCTGATCCCTCTTTGTTTATAGCCATTATTCCTTCATCGGGAAATTCAAGTGACACTCGCCCTTCCTCCTCAAGCGGATGTTCTGCTAGATGATCGGCGATTGTGCTGCCTTTGATGGACTTTTGAGTTACATATTGAATATCAAATTCTGACAACAACATCTGCCACTTGGAGACTCGGAGGGATATATGGGGGCTTTCAAATATATATTTCAAAGGATCAAGGCGTGATATCAACTGGGTAGTGTAATGCAGCATGTATTGCCTCAATTTCCTTGTGGCCCACACCAAAGCACAACAAACTTTCTCGATTGTCAGGTATTTGGCCTCACATTCATTGAACTTCTTGCTAAGGTAGTAAATGGCGTGCTCCCTTTTGCCCACTTCATCATACTGGCCCAGCATTGCTCCCATTGACGTTGGAAACACCATCAAGTAGAGGATAAGAGGGCGACCAGGAGTAGGTGGCATCAATACTGGTGGACTCTGCAGGTAGACCTTTATCTTGTCAAACGCTTCTTTGCAGTCCTCATCCCACCCCCTTTGTTGATTCTTCTTTAACAACCTGAACAGTGGCTCGCATGTATGTGTCAGGTTTGCAATAAATCTTGCAATGTAGTTCAATCTGCCCAGGAAACCTCTGACCTCTTTCTCTGTCTGTGGAGGAGTCATTTCTCGTATTGCTTTTGTCTTTTCTGGATCTACTCTTATTCCATCTCCACTAACAATGAACCCAAGCAACTTGCCGGAGGAAGCACCGAATGTACATTTGGCGGGGTTGAGTCGCAACTTGAACTGCCGAAGCCTTTCAAACAACTTCCTTAGAACCGCGACATGACTCTCTCCTTCTTTAGATTTGGCAACCATATCATCAACGTAGACTTCTATCTCCTTGTGCATCATGTCATGGAACAGTGTTACCATAGCTCTCTGGTAGGTTGCCCCAGCATTTTTCAACCCAAAGGACATCACTTTGTAGCAGAAGGTTCCCCACGGTGTGATGAATGTGGTCTTTTCTTTGTCAGCCACATCTAACGGAATCTGATTGTACCCTGAATAACCGTCCATGAATGAGAACCAATGGTACCTGGCAGTACTGTCAACAAGCATGTCAATGTGGGGTAGCGAGAAATCATCTTTTGGGCTTGCTTTGTTTAAATCCCGGTAGTCTACACACATTCTAACTCTTCCATCTTTCTTCGGCACTAGTACTACATTTGCAACCCAATCTGGATGCCTTGACACTTCAATGAGTCCTCCATCAAATAACTTCATCACCTCCTCTCTGATTTTAAGTGATACTTCTGGTTGCATCCTCCTCAACTTCTGTTTTCTCGGAAATGCATCTGGATACAGGGGGATTTTGTGAGTGGCAACTCCTGGATCTAGTCCAGGCATATCATTGTAAGACCATGCAAACACATCTAGATACTCTCTGAACAATGCCAACATTTCAGCCCGCTCTGGGTTATCCACCATTCTCAGCTCCTTTTTATCCTCTTCAGTACCCATGTTGATGATCTCGACGACTTCATCATTCACCCCAAACTGTCTTTCTGAGCGCTCGATCATTTTGCTAAAGGCATCAACAACCTCTTCCTCCGCCTCAGGTTCACATTCACCCAGAATCCCCGGAGAATCAGCTAACGAGTTTTCATTATCATTGCCTTGGGACAAGTTCGCAATTAAGGACATATCCCTAGAAAACAACTCTCTAAAGTTGGCGAACACGAAAAGAAAGACAGAATGGAAAAGACAAGACATAAGTGAATAAAAAAAAAGAACATTGAAAAGGGAAAAATATAATGAAAAGAAAAAAAAGAGAGAACTTGAGAATCGATGAACCAAAAGAGTGCATGTCATTGAATTATAAAAAGAGCGTCAGAAGTTTTAAAATACACGGTTTTTAGCCGCGACAATACATCGAAACATTACTTTTGCGAGATTACATCATAGAAGGGCTCAGCTTCCCAGTTTCCTAGAGGCTCCTGACAAGCGCGGATGGACTTGGGCTCTCCCTCATCTTCTCCTATGGCATTGATCCTCAGGTGAAGCAAAGGTTCTTCGTTAATTGTTGGAGCAGTGAACGTCTCCTTCAGATGTGGTATTGGCTTCTGATCATCGCAAATGCGCCAACCCATCATCTTCTCTTCTAGTGCTGGTTTGTACCCCAGCCCAAACTTGTCCTTTTTCTGCGAGACCTCCACTGGTTCCTTAATCCCCTGGAGCTCTCGGCCCAATCCTTTGTCTTCTTGATAGCCATTCTTCTTCATGATGCGCTGGATTACCCCACAGGCGTCTGGTATCATAACATCACCTTGAACCATGCTCGACTCTACCGTCTCCAACCTATGACCCTTACCTTCTTCCACAGCCTCTGCGGGATCCACATATGGCATGGACACAGGTTTGGTTAACAATATCTCCGTCTCCCCACAAACGGTGACGACCATCCCATTTTCAACATATTTAACGGCCTGATGATAGGTAGAGGGAACTGCATGAGCTGTATGGATCCAAGGCCTCCCCAAGAGCATGGTGTAGGAGGTTTCAATATCCAGAACATGGAACAACATGTTGAATAAACTAGGCCCAATCTCCAAAGGCAGTATGACCTCTCCAAGAGTATCTCTGCGAGCACTATCATAGGCTTGGACGGCCATCACTTGCGGGTTAACATCGTCCATGGTCATTGACAACCTCAACAGTGTACTTTTTGGTAGGACGTTCAATGCTGACCCCCCGTCCAGCAACACCTTCGCAACCTCGAAGCCTCGAGATTTGAGGGTGATGTACAAGGCTCGTGGCTTTTTATCAGAATCCGCAGGAGCTTCTTTCTCTCTGAATGCTAACAAGCCCACATTCTGTAATGGATCTACCATCCCTATCATGTTATCAGGCGTCAAATCCGTCTTGACATAAGCCCCTTCCAACACCTTCAGAAGTGCTTTTCGGTGTGATTCAGAAGTTAATATCAATTGTAGGATTGAAATCCTTGCTTGGGTCTTCCTTAGTTGCTCCACTACATCAAACTCGCTGTGCTTGACAATCCGCAGAAACTCCTCCTCAGCATCTGCCTCCTTTCCGGTGGATTCCGGTTGTTTCGGTCTCTCCTCCGGATTATAGACACGTCCGGTTCGAGTGATTCCGCCCACTTCCGCTTCATTAACAACCTCCTTCTCTTTGAGATCTATTGTTGTGCCAGTCGATGGCCCCCCCATGATTTCCACCTTGGCATCATATCTCCAAGGCACGGCACGAGTGCTGTCAAAAGGGAAGGGAGATGGCTTTGCTATCTTGAATACCACTTTTTCCGACGGAGGAGTCATCTGCAAAGGTGGAACCTTGATTATCAAGCGTTCTGTAACATTTACCTCCTCCTCGAAGGGCGACTTCCTGCAGACCCGCATCACTCCCAAGGTCATCAAGCTTTGGAGTTTTACTTTGAAATCCCAACAGTTCTCAATATCATGCCCTGGAGCTCCACTGTGATACACACAGAAGGATTCTTCATCACGAATGTCGATTTCTCGCATTGATTCTGCTGGCACCGTGACATCCCTCCCCATTTCTTTCAGGGCCGTGAATACTTCTATCATGGGGGTCTTGAGATCCAGAACCTTCCTCACTTCACACCTTGCCTTCTCTTCAATCATACCAACTTGATTCCCCTGGCCATGATTAGGCATCGGGTTGTTGATAATGTTTGGGCCCCGTTCCTCTTCAAATCCAACCTTCCCACATGCTATCAATCTTTTCACAGCTGTTTTAAAGGCTTCACATCTCTCTATGGAGTGCCCAGGGACGTTCATATGATAAATGCAAGTTAGGTCAGGGTTGTACCAATTAGGAAAAGGTGGCTCCAAGGGGCGAACTGGGCTGCCAGCAACCAACCGTGCATCACTAAGGCGCTGAAACAACTCAGCGTTGGTTATGGCCAGCTTGGGAAAGGGCGGAAGGTCCTGGATATAATTTGGATTCGGCCTAGCTTGATATGGGCGATTTTGTCTAGGAGCTTGTGTGTTTTGGTTATAGGTTGGACGTTGTGGGGGAGGTGGGATGTTATTCACTGAAGCCCCAAAATTGGGTAAAGGCGCTTGTTGAGGGCTTGGCGGTTGGTATGAATTTGGTAGGTAGTTATTCGGGGTTTGGTTGAAGGGGGCTCTAGGAACAGGGTAAAATGGAGGATATTGGGGATTAGGGTATTGAGGCCCTTGAACCTGATTAACTTCAGCTTCCTTTTTCCTAGGTACAAACCCTTTCTTTTGAATGCTTTCACCACCGACTGCCAACTTGCCCAACTTCAACATCATTTCGATCCTTTCCCCTGCCATTACCAGCTCGGAGAATTCCCTATAGGCTGATCCTACCATTGCAGAAACATATGGAGCCTCCAGGGTGCCCAGGAAGTAGGAGCACATTTCTGAAAGAGTTAGCGGCGGTTGGACCTGAGCAGCCAACGACCTCCATCTTTGCGCGTACTGTCGGAAGGCCTCCCCACTTTTCCTTTGCGTTGTTGTCAACTGTTCACGGGTTGGTGCCATGTCTATGCTGAATCGGTATTGCGCCATGAACAAGTCTGTCAGCTCCTTCCAACAGGATACTTTAGAGTGATCCAGCTGGGTATACCATTCCAAAGCCGGCCCTGTGAGACTCTCCTGGAAGAAGGCAATGAGGAACTTCTCTTCCTTTGACCATATCGCCATTTTCGCCACATATGACTTCAAGTGTAAGAATGGATTAGCACTTCCGTCATATTTGTTGAATTCGGGGACTTTAAAATCCTTTGGGACAGACACACCAGCGCCAGGGAACAACCCCTCAATGTCTAGCGATCCGTAGGTGGACACCCCCTGGATACCTCTGATTTTTTCCTCCATTTTCTCCTTCCAGTCGTCGTCCGCCTCCTTCTTTTTAGGATTTGAAACTTCGCCTGAGGTTGGCATCTCAAATCCAAAGGGACCAGAGTATTCTTCATTGAGAGGGCGATACCCTTCTCCAATGGGAATCACAATTTGAGGTTGGTTCACCACCCCTTCTAGACCATGTTGCGGGGATGTCTTCTCGGCCATCAACAACATTGCCAATGCGTCTTTCATAGTGGTGAGTGTTTCTTCGATCCTCGTTTGAGTTTCAACTACCAAGTCGACCCTTCCTTTGAGCTCGTCAAATTCAGCCCCCAGATTTCTTTCTGCAGCCATCCTCTTCTCCTGAAGTCTAGTCCAATAAACACGAGGTTGACCGCCTGATCGTCTCTTCCCTCGACCAATGATTGAAAAAGCCCCTTTTTTTTCTTCTGTGAAACAAGAAAAACAAACACAATTGTTAATTAATTAAAAAAGAAAAAAAAGGTCAGAGTCCGCCATGGAATCGAGAAGAAGGTCTTGTGAAGGCGCCGCGAGTATCCATAGGAAAGCTTTTGTTGTTGTTTTTTTCTTTTTTTTTTTTTTTTTTAGGATCTCAGTGAAGGAAACATAAACGTTTTGCCCATTCAACACTCATGCACATAACTTGCCATTCTTTAAATACAAGAATCCCCTACTCGACCATGAAATTAAATTCCTATTACAAAAGCTTCTGAGGTTCATAGGTCAGATTACAATCATGTTAGATAAAGTCATTGTTACACAAAAAAAGTCCCTACATGAAGCTCATAATTCCTACTACATACAGGTCATGTCTCATAACATTCATCCTTCACTCATAGCTCTATTGGATTCTGCTCATCATTCACTTCGAGTAGCTCCTCCCGCATTAACTCCTCATGGCTCCTCCTTCCTGCTTGCATACGAATCTCCTTTTGAATTCTCTCCACCAACTCTGCACAATATCTGACACACTCACGAATCTCCGTTGGCTCACTGGAAAATGGATTCAGCATTGCTCCGGCTGCTTCCACCATCCTAGGAACCTCCTCGAGTGCATGATTGGTAATAGCGATGATTCTTTCCATTTTAGTTCTTACAGCCCAATGCTCTTCGCGCTCTCCCCTCATCCTTTCTTCTAGATCATCCTTCTCTTTCTTCAGGTCTCCTATCTCCTTCTCCAGTTTGCCCATCTCTGCCTGATGACTCCAGAAGTCATACTCCATATCTCTTTTTAGCTCTGCTTCGGCTTCCATTTTCCCTCTCTTGACCACCTCTGTCGCCTCTCGCAACTTCTGATTCTCGCTTCTCAGCCCTTGAACAACTTCCTTAAGCTCCCTGATTTTTGCTTGTGCTTCAGCCTTTTCTTGATCATAGACGGTCAAAAGGTCAGTAACAGCCTCCTCTCCTTCCCTTGCCCTTGTTTTTGCTAGACTCAGGCATTGCTTCTTGTTGGAATATTTTGTGCAGAGCGCTCCATAGGTTTCTTCCAATTCACGTATTTTCTCTCTAGCCATGGCTAGCTCACTTTGGCTTTCTTCTCTTCCTTGAAGCGGCTCTTGCTGCACGGGGGGTTCCTGCATGGGTGGATTCTTCGGCTCAGGCACCACTTCCCCCGGTGAGGGGGGTGTGAATGGCAATCCAATCTGGGACACCCTACTACATAGCCATTGTTGATATGTGATCTCCCCTTCTACAGTTGCATATTTGCCTTTCCTCACTAGCTCCTTCCACGCTTGGGAAATCTGCTTAACTGTCCCTGAACTCAGCACCTCCTGACTATCTAGCTCGTTTAGGGATACTCTCACATTACTGTGAGACTGTCTAGCTCCTACGAAATTAACTTAAAATCAACTTGAGATACTCTCACATTACTGTGAGACTGTCTAGCTCGTTTAGAGACGCTCTCGCATTACTACGAGACATGTCGCTATTCCTAAAAATAAAGCAAATTTTTGAAATGGCACTCTCGCATTACTACGAGACTGTCGTTCTTCTTTTAAAAATAAAACGGATTTTTAAAACGGCGCTCTCGCATTACTACGAGACTAGTCGCTTTTCTTTCAAGAAATAAAGTGAGTTTTCAACACGACACTCTCGCATTACTACGAGACCTGTCGCTTTTCTTTCAAATAAAACAGATTTTCAAAAGGGCGCTCTCGCATTACTACGAGACCTGTCACTTTTCTTTAAAATAAAACAGATTTTCAAAACGGCGCTCTCGCATTACTACGAGACTCGCCCTTCTTTCCTCAAATAAAAAACAAACATGTTTTCAAAAGCCCCTCTTGCATTACTACGAGATAGGTTTTTTTATCATTTCAAAAAAATCAAAAAACATCAAACAAACCAAATCTTTTTAGAACTGCGTAAGCCTTGATCTTCCTAACGAAAGGAAGTACGCAGGCCTAGGGTCACACCTACCAGGCTAACATAATAAAAAAAAAAAAAAATCTTTTTGTTTTGTTTATTTTTAACGTTTTCATAAAACTTAATACATGCATAAACAACTTTCGGTAACCGTCTTATGATGGGTGCACTAGGGGTGCTGTGGAGGTTCGTCCTCCACCCTTCCCTACGCATAAATGGACCTCCGAACCCAAGTTTGTAAATAAAAGAATTTCAAAAGGGTTTTCCAATGTTTCCCCTTAAATAAAAACACTGGTGGCGACTCTGTTTATTTAACATTGCAGATATTTTTCAGGTCGTTACAGATGGCGACTCTGCTGGGGACAGGTTAGTGGGTCAAGCCGCTTTAAGGTGTTTATGCATGTTTGTAATAGTTGTATAATGTTATTTTACCCCTCTCTTTTATTTATTGTTTTTTTTTTGCATATACTTGTAAATGCTTAGTTTTGCATGCGGTACTTAGGGTAGATGACCATATAAAATATTCTGAATTGCCTGGAATTTATTTTTCTTGTGTTTCAGGTGTGGGTGATTTTTGGGGTGTTTGAAAAGGCTTGTATGCTCCCGCACACACTTTCACGATACTTTCACTTTTGACACACACACGAGTGTGGTCCTCTACCCGGGCCTGAGTGATACTTGAGATAGGTTAGAGGTTGTAAGTGAGAGCCTCTTGAGAATTACTTCTCAACGGGTTTTCATGAGAACCTCGGCTAGAGTTTGACTTCCTTGTGGGTAGTCCAATCTGACGATATACATCGACACGTTGGAAATATTCATGGGGGCGTCTTAGCTCTAGTGGCCAATTAGACCAATTGAAATTACCCTCTGTGAGCGTTCACTGATTATGAAGGTCAATTTACCAATAGGATAATGTCCCTTTGATTTTGGTTTGACCTATCTAGGACACAAAAGGGGAGCATCTAGGTTTATTTTCTTAAAATCATGCGTTGCATCTCATCTTGCACCCCAATCATTAAAATAAAGGATAAAGATTTGAAAAAAAAAGCTTAAAATTTGCACCTCCTTGGAAAACTCAAGTCCAATAAAGAAAAGAAGCAAAAAAAAAAATGAAAAAAGAGACAACTCAAGGGAAAGCTCAAGCTAAAACATGGTCATGTGAGTGCAACGCGTTTGATGAGTCTGGCCTTGGAAATGAGAGAAATCCGTGATTTGGAGCCTAATGGAAATGCAAGTAGGAGTAAAGAGGTTATTGACTTGCTTCGTGGCATGACAAGAGTCGATCATTGAATTGGAAGCTGCCTTGGTAGTAGTTTGAGGTGATTAAGGCTGAGCATGACGCTATCGGGCAAACACCTAGGCAAGTACTATGGATGAATGATCAATGTCAATAATGAGAAGTTGGAAGAAAATTTTGTGATGTGGTAGCAACCCCAAACTCCGCCACCTTCTTACCCCCTTAACTCATCTCATATCCACATTCATTCCATTAGTTAGCTCATCATGTGCTAATAACTACCATAAATATGCCACTCCCCTCCATTGATTCCCCTTTCCAATGCCATCAAGTCAATGTCCTATCTTGATTCATGCCTTCAAACCAACTTCTTTGCCTAGATCGCATCCTTGAAGTCGTGTCTGCCACTACAAAGCGTGGGTGAGCTAAAAGAAAGGTCAGTGTTGTGTTGTAGTCCCCATACCCCACCACCCCTTTTCCATACAAACTCATCACATATCGTCATTCATTTCACCAAACAAACTTGTCATCTTTTCATCCCACCAAACAGACTTGGCATGTTTCCAGTTCACCGTATCCAAAACAGTTGCCTTCTATCACCTTTCACTACCATCAAAGTCAAATTTCTCACCTCAACCCAACCTTTCAAGCCAATGTTTGCCATGTCCACTTCCTGGAAATCCCGTGTTCCACTACACTCAAAGGGGGAACCATTAGCATGGGGCTGATCTGATCAAGAGGATGCGATAAAACCATACGGATCTTTCACCTCAAAGAAGGCCAGGTGCAAAGATTTCTCCATAGCTCACTCATCAATGTGTTATAAGTTGAAAAAACTTCCTTTCTAAGTGTTGTGAGCTCATGGTTGAAGCAACCATTCATGTGGAGGAGTTGATTTGTCACCATCAGAAGAGTAATCAAGGGGAAAAGAGCAATATCTGAAGTGCTAGCAGCCGGGGCATCTGTTTTTAATGGTATAACTTGTTAACTAATGAGATTGACATTATCAATTGTTTTGTCATGTTTTTGAACTTATGTGAACTTTATTTGAAGTTTTTTTTAAGAAACTTGCATAACATCTTCTTTTGTTTTCCTATGTTTGCTTCATCTATTGTATCCATTGCGTCTTTGTCTGAGTTTTTCTTCCCATTTGGTTGTTTCCTCCATCGTCTTCGGTATCATTGTTGTCTTTGATTGAGTTTCTTCTTCCAGAACTCTCCAACCACTGATAAATCCCCCCCATAAATACATTTCCATGATGACCTTTCCATAAAATTTCAGAAAACTCATTTGTTTGATTCCTAGGGACATGATTGTACGAAAAAAGATCATTAACATTGGGCAAATTTTGCCATCTAGATGTTTCGTCACGTGTGACAAGCATTGTTTTGGAAGATGAGAATGTAGTAGACAAGCACAAGTGTCATAAAAAAAAAAGATGAATGAAAGGCCCGTTAGGTTGAAAACCCACAAGGGCGGCCTAAGCAAAAGTTAGGGCACAAAATCCAAAAAAAGAGACAAAAAGGAGCAGTTTGTTTGAACTTATCAAGATTTGTCCTGAAACTATTTTCTTGGAGATAAACAATTATGATTTGAAATGAAGTTTGACATTCTTTCTTTATCCATGAAAAAATAAAAATCCTTTGCTACTCACTTTGAGCCTAACAAAAAATCTTTTTTCTTCATATTGACCCTAGACAAGGATCGCCCCTACACTGGGGGTTTTGCGCGGTATGTGTTGGTTTTGCTCAATGCATCACATCGTAGAAAGAAAAACAAAGAAAAAAAGGAAAATGTCAAGAAAACAGAGGTTAAAAAAAAAGAGTGAGAGAGAGATATCAAAGTCAATATTGTGATTTGACAAGTTGAAAAAAAAAATGAAAAAAAATCAAGACAAATGAAGGACATGAACAAATTTGTGGTTTGCAATATAAGAGCTTGATCATCTCATCATTATCATGAATCATTAAAGCGCGAAAGATCTTTTGTCTATCAACCCTTAAACACTTGTTTGAGCCTTTGATATCCTTTCTTTCATAACCCTTTAGCCATTGGCCACATTACAACCCCATAAAAGTCCATTCTGATCAATGATTGCTTGCTTTATTTTCTTGAGCTTTAATTTCAGGATGAAATAATTCAACCCTCTTGCTCCTAAAAAAAAAGATGAAAAAATAGAGAAAATTGAAAAAAAAAAGAACAAAAGAAAATTTGACGCTTTTATGTTGAGTGCTTGTTTGATTAAGAAGAGAAAATACAGTGCCAAAGTCCAATCACTACCTCTTAGAAGGAGTATCAATGGTCAATGTCCCTTGTTCATAGGAACATCTTAAGTGAGAACCAAAACTTAAATTGGTCAATCATGTTGTCATCTCCCTCCATTTCCTTGTACTCTTATTTCTCAAAGAGGTAAGATACGTTGTCCATTGTCAGCCACTCTGCCTAAACCGGGGCAATTTCATCTTGTTCCCCTATGTCCACTTCAGTCATCTCCCAAACTGGGGCAAATGCTCAATTCTTTGTTGATCACTCTTTTC
This sequence comes from Acmispon strigosus, assembly GCA_030819835.1. Classification (NCBI taxonomy): domain Eukaryota; kingdom Viridiplantae; phylum Streptophyta; class Magnoliopsida; order Fabales; family Fabaceae; genus Acmispon; species Acmispon strigosus. The sequence goes on along the minus strand of JAUAMA010000004.1, from coordinate 16,451,995 downwards.
TAAACTGGGGCAGTTCTTTAATCCATCATTCCATTTCTTTCCATCCGTTCAACCCTAGTCGGATGGAAAACTGGGGCAAATGCTCAATTCGTGGTTGATCACTCTTTTCTAAATTGGGGCAAATGCTCAATTCGGGGTTGATCACTCTTTTCTAAACTGGGGCAATTTGCTAGTCCATCATTCCATTTCTTTCCATCCGTTCAACCCTAGTTAGGCCATTCTCCTAGCCCTTCATCTCATCTTGTGTCACGTGGTTTATTTCTTCAAGCATACTCACACATCTATGCATGTTAATTAAATGCTGCTTTAGAGAGAGGAAACACAAGTTTCAATAACATGATTTAAACAACTTGATGTAAATATCTTGATTAGCATGTTAGACCAAAAGATCTCAGTTGGTTCCAAGTTCGAGGAAACCAGAGGATGATGTTTTTGAAAGAGTTGCTTGACTAAGGAGAGTTTGATGATGGTGATCGAGTGGTATACAATCACTCATAAGCTTGGAGATTCCAATCAATGTTTGAGAGAAAAGATCTTGTGAAGGTAGTATAATCCACATGCCTGTACAGCAAGACAGAGATCAAGATCTTGAGTTGGCTTGAGTTAGAAACAACAAGGTTAATTGGACCGAGTTTTTCCAAGGAAACCATGAAATTCAAAGTCTTCCTTTTGCATCAAATGAAAAAAAAAAAAAAAAACAACAAGAGTTTATGGTTTGGGGTTGCAGATCTTTGCATTGTTTCTCATTATTTGTGGCATATTCATTCCTAGCATATTGCATCATCATGCATTGCATCAATTAGCATAGAAAGCATTATGTTTTTTCATCTCTTGCTTAGAAGGAAAAATAGAGAAAATAGGAAAAAGAAGAAAAGAGAGAAAAAAGAAAAGGAAAGAAAATTGAGAGAGTAGAAAAGGAAAATAAAAGAAGGAAAAAAGAGAGAAAAATGAAAAAGAAATGAGAGTAGAAGAAGAAAAGAAAGAACAAGAAAAATGAAAAATGAAAAATGAAAAAAGAGAGTAGAAAAAGAAAAGAAAAGAAGGAAAAAGAGAGTAGAAAAATGAAAAGAAAAAAAAAGGAAAGAGAGAATAAGAAAGTCTTAAACCGGGGCAAAATTTCATGAGGAAAATTTGATTCCGCTTTTGCATATAGCATAATTGCCGAGTGAGCACTGAAAAGTTGGAAAAAAAGTTTGATTGGTGGAGTTCTAATTCAGGTCTCTTGACTTGAAGTTGTGGTCTCTTGATCTGTTATTATGTAGTCTTGGCCCCTTTTAATTTTCTGTCAGGGTCCGAAACCCTCTTTTAATTTCCAGTCAGGGTCCGAAACCCTTTTAAATTTCCTGTCAGGGTCCGAAACCCTCTTTTAATTTCCTGTCAGGGTCCGAAACCCTTTTAAATTTCCAGTCAGGGTCCGAAACCCTTTTAAATTTCCAGTCAGGGTCCGAAACCCTTTTAAATTTCTTGTCTGAGTCCGAAACCCTTTTAAATTTCTTGTCAGGGTCCGAAACCCTTTTAAATTTCCTTTCAGGGTCCGAAACCCTTTTAATTTCCAGTCAGGGTCCGAAACCCTTTTAATTTCCAGTCAGGGTCCGAAACCCTTTTAAATTTCCTGTCAGGGTCCGAAACCCTTTTAATTTCCAGTCAGGGTCAGAAACCCTTTTAATTTCCAGTCAGGGTCCTAAACCCTTTTTAATTTCCTGTCAGGGTCCGAAACCCTTTTTAAATTTCCAGTCAGGGTCCGAAACCTTTTTAAATTTCCTGTCAGGGTCCGAAACCCTTTTAAATTTTCTGCCAAGGTCCGAAACCCTTTTAATTTTCTGTCAGGGTCCGAAACCCTTTTAAATTTTCTGTCAGGGTCCGAAACCCTTTTAAATTTCTTGCCAGGGTCCGAAACCCTTTTAATCTTTTCTGTCAGGGTTCGAAACCCTCTTTTAATCTTCTGTCAAGGTCCTTGGCCTAATTTACTTTTTTGTTTGCCTGTTGACCTATACCCAGTTGGTCGTGGTGCATTTACTCTTCTGCCCGCCCGTTCACCCATATCCAGTTGGTCACGGGACTTTCCTGCCTTTTTGGGGCAAAATTGATGTTTATATCTTTACCTATTCCTTATTGTGATAACATGAAAAACTTTGGTTTAACATGTTATTCAATAAGAAAATAGGTAAAGAAGGACAACTGTAAACACCCCAATTTTGCCCTAGTTTCTGTTCATTTAGCAGTATTTTAGCTAAAAATTCAAAAAAGTAAAAATCATGAAAAAAGCATAAAATGGTGAAAATCTAGAAAAAAGACAAAAAAAAGAGTTTATCTCAGTGAGTTTAGATTTTTGTTCAAGTTTATTTTAGTGTGTTTGGTTAATTGTGTTTTTTTTAAAATTTCGTGTTATTTTAGTCCTTCTCTAAAATAAGAAAAGAAGAAAAAAGAAAAAGAAAAAAGAAAAAGAAACTGAGCCAAAGCCCAGCAAAAAAAAATAAAAATAGTGAGAAAGTGGGCCAGTCGGCCCAGTAAAGAGAGGCAGAGGGACTCAGTTTGAAAATCCTAGTAGGGACGCGGGCTAAAATGTGAAAAGAAAAAGTTCAGGGACTGAAGTGAAAATTCGTGAAACCCTAGCTCTATTTAAGCACCCACTACCTCAGGTTCTGGGGGAGGATACACTGTTCACTCCAGCCACCCAAACCCTAGCATCACCCTCCATTCTTCTCTCCCTCTATACCAACACAAAAAACCTAAACCCTTCTTCTCCTCCTAAACAGCCGCCGGCCCCCATCCCTCATCTCCTTACCCAGCGCCGCCGCCCCTTTCCTTCCTTCCCTCTTCGACCTTCAACCACCGATTCATCAGCCTTCACCATTCCGAAACCCTAACAGAGCTACCCTCTCCTTCCTCTCCCCTCAAACCGCCGCCACCCTTCGTCCCTCGCAGAACCATCGACCACACTTCACCATCGAACTTCTCCCTTCCTCAGCCACAACTAACCACCGCCACTCCTTCCCTCTTCCTCCTCTCCTCTCAAACCACCGCCACTCCTTCGACCGCCACCGTCAATCCTCCTTTCTCTTCCTTCGAAACCCACCACCATTCCTTCCTCTTCGTTCCTAAGCACTGCCGCCGTCATCCACTGTGTCACCGTTTCGTCCTCGGCCCGTGCCGCCGCTGGTGTCCCATCCCGACCGCCCTCTCGCCGCTCCCTTTCTCGCCGCTGCCGCGTTCCCGTCACGCACTTTTTGCGTCTGCTCCAGAACCCCGGCCGCGAGGCCGTAGCGCCGCCGCCGTCGTCAAAACAGTCGCCGCATTCGACGCCCTGTGACTGAAAACATTGTCTTTCTGGGTTGGTCATCTCCTTTCCTTTATTGTGGCTTGTGTTGGGACTGTTATCTTATGCTTAAACTCTGTTTTGTTTCCTTATTTTTTATTAAGCCACTGCCTCTGAGTTTGTGTTAAGCCATTGCAAATATTTGATGCTTCTTCCTTACCTCCTGTGGATTATGTTTTTTTGTTTTTTGGGGTCATGATATAATGATGTTAAGGTCCTCTTTCTTTGATTGTGGCTTGCTGCTCTGGTAATGATAAAGATGATTTTAGCTCTTTGCTTGGCAATGATAAAGCTGCTGTCTTGTTAAGTAATGATGTTAAAGTTTCCTTTTTTTTAGAACATGATAGAGCTGTATAATAATAAAAGTTTCGGACTTGATTAATCCATGTTAAAGTTTTTTTTTATGGTGATGTTCAAGTTCCTAGCTTACCATTTTAGTGATGCTGAATGCTTCTTGATCTAGATTGCTAAAGTTTCTTGCTTTTATTAATTTCAGTAATGATAAAGATGCTGTTATATTTCATTGAATGATTGTTCCTATGGTTTATTATACTGATTTATTATACTGAGATTGTTTGTTTGAGGCTTTTGCTAAATCTATATTGCGGCTAAACTTGTAACCACAGGTATTTGGTATCAAGAATTGATAGAGATGATAGAAACTTCCTTCCTGTAAAAATTTCAGCCCTTGTATTCTGCTACAGGTTGGCCTGAAGTTGTTTGTGGAATTCGTTTTTTTTATGATTATTTGATAAGGTTCCTTTGGTCTTAAAAGTTTACATCCATGTTTGAGTTGCTGTTATTATGAGTTATCATTTGGAATTTTCTATGTGGCAAAGAAGCATGAATTTGTTTGATAAAAATGGAATTGAGTATCTTGCCTCTTGTCTCATTTATCTGTAACTCACTGGTTTGTTGAATTTGTGCCTGAGCCAACTTGAGCAAAGCTTGGACCTTTGGTATGAAGGAGTCGCAAGACATACCGCTGGCGAGGATGCCTTTTATCTTGATTATGCTGGATTAATGTATCAATTAAAGGACTTTTATTTTCATGTAACTTTTATTCGTGGTTCGATTTGTAGCAATTTTTTTAGGATACTCTCGCATTACTGCAAGACTATCATAGGTCTACGTGATTAAAAATAAAATGAATATTCGACTAGAGGATACTCTCACATTACTGTGAGACTGTCTAGTTCCTACATCATTAACTTAAAATCAACCCGTGATACTCTTACATTACTGTGAGACTATCTAGCTCGTTTAGGGATACTCTCACATTACTGTGAGACTGTCTAGCTCCTACGAAATTAACTTAAAATCAACTTGAGATACTCTCACATTACTGTGAGACTGTCTAGCTCGTTTAGAGACGCTCTCGCATTACTACGAGACATGTCGCTATTCCTAAAAATAAAGCAAATTTTTGAAATGGCACTCTCGCATTACTACGAGACTGTCGTTCTTCTTTTAAAAATAAAACGGATTTTTAAAACGGCGCTCTCGCATTACTACGAGACTAGTCGCTTTTCTTTCAAGAAATAAAGTGAGTTTTCAACACGACACTCTCGCATTACTACGAGACCTGTCGCTTTTCTTTCAAATAAAAGAGATTTTCAAAAGGGCGCTCTCGCATTACTACGAGACCTGTCACTTTTCTTTAAAATAAAACAGATTTTCAAAACGGCGCTCTCGCATTACTACGAGACTCGCCCTTCTTTCCTCAAATAAAAAACAAACATGTTTTCAAAAGCCCCTCTTGCATTACTACGAGATAGGTTTTTTTATCATTTCAAAAAAATCAAAAAACATCAAACAAACCAAATCTTTTTAAGAACTGCGTAAGCCTTGATCTTCCTAACGAAAGGAAGTACGCAGGCCTAGGGTCACACCTACCAGGCTAACATAATAAAAAAAAATCTTTTTGTTTTGGTTTTTATTTAACGTTTTCATAAAACTTAATACATGCATAAACAACTTTCGGTAACCGTCTTATGATGGGTGCACTAGGGGTGCTGTGGAGGTTCGTCCTCCACCCTTCCCTACGCATAAATAGACCTCCGAACCCAAGTTTGTAAATAAAAGAATTTCAAAGGGTTTTCCAATGTTTCCCCTTAAATAAAAATACTGGTGGCGACTCTGTTTATTTAACACTGCAGGATATTTTTCAGGTCGTTACAACAGGAGGGGGAAACTTAGTCACTAAGGAATTAGTGCCATGGGACTAATGAGTCAACTAATGGGAAAACCTTAGTCACTGGACAGGGCGACCGCCAAAGACTGCATAATAGGGGCGGTTAGGGTTCAGTTGGGGGCTTCCCTTTTTGAGCGGCGCGGAAAGCGCGTCGTGCGCCCACGACCGGATTAGAGCTTATCTAGACGGTAGGGGCAAACCTGTAATAGGCATAGGGCTTAGACTTTATAATGTATTGGGCTGATCCCGACGGCCCATAGAGTTTTACTCCCTATAAATAGCTAGGGGGGGCTACTGTAAAAAGGGTTAACAACTTTCAATAAACAAGGAGAATATTCAGCTCTTGACTATTGTATAATTTTCCTAGAAAATTTTTGGCGCCGTCTGTGGGGAAGGTAAACCAAACCCTACGCACTCAACAACTAGCTATGTCAGGCACTGGCCGTCGTAGGGGAGGCCGCGGGCGTGGAGGACGAACGGCGGGCCGTCATCCTGAACCGTCTCCCATGCCTCCGCCGACTCCTATCCCAAATCCAGGTTCGCCGCAGGCGGACGCGCAGGGTGACGAAGCGTCCAGCCAGATTCCCTTCGCCGTTTCTATGGCTGAATGGAATCGGGTGTGTGGAGCCCTGGATTTTGTCCAACAGCAGAATCAGCATCTGCAGGCCCAGTTGGAGTATTTTCGTCAACAAAAGGATCCTGGTGTGGAGAGCCTTAGAGAAGCTGAGATTGTGGTCGATTTTCAACCCTTTTCACCCGCCATCCAGGCGGTCCCTATCCCGGACGTGGCAAAGCACTTGGTGTTAGACACGTACTCTGGCGAATCGGACCCAAAGGAACACTTACAGGCGTTTATGACCAAAATGGTGATTAGTCAGGCGACTGATGCGGTACGCTGCAGATTGTTCCCATCAACACTGAAGGGGACGGCCTTGGCATGATTTTCTAAATTACCAACACATTCCATAAGTAGCTTCACCGAGTTTTCATGTAAGTTCCTGTCACATTTTGCGGCGAGCAGGAGTCAGAGGGTAACGACGGGTGCATTATTCAACATTCGTCAGGGCGCGTCAGAAACGCTGAAACAGTATCTGGCGAGGTTCAACGCCACATTGGTACGAATTGAGGACCCTCCCCAAGAGACATGTGTGAATGCCTTTAAGCAAGGGTTGCGGGCGGGTGCGCTGAACAATAAGCTTAGTAGGCGCCCGCCACGCGACATGGCGGACCTCCGAGCTCGTGTCCACGACTTCATATTAGAGGAAGAGGATGATGAGCAGAAGAGAACACGGGATATGTTGGACGCGCCACCTAGGAGGCAGGACGCGAAAGGAAAACAGGGGGAAGTGTTTGTCCAACGGGATGCTCCAAGGGCCAACCGAAGTAACCCGTACCAAACTGCCGCCTTCGCTAATCAGCAACGCCGGAACTATGTAGCTCGCCCAGCAGCTGGGACACGGCCAGCGCCTCAACGCCAGGCGCCGCGGCCAGTGGCTTCAGTACCTCGTTATTCTCCGGTAGCTCGCCGGGCAAAGGTACCATTGGCGGTTGGACTCTCACAGATACTGATAGACAATAGAGAGACTAATTTGATCGCTCGCCCTATCCTCCCAAGCGTCCCCCGCCTAATGTCGATACTCGAAGATGGTGTGATTATCATGGCGTCCTGGGTCATGATACGGACGACTGCGTCACCTTACAGTGTGAGGTTGAGAGGTTGATAAAGGCGGGTCATCTGGGCCAGTATGTCAAGACAGTGTCCACTCCAGATGTGGGACGATCTGCACAGACTTCTAGGCGTGGGAATTATGGCGATGCGGATGGAGAGGCAACAATGGGAGACCCGGCGGGAACTGTCAACTGCATTTCTGGAGGCTTCAATGATGAATCTAATGCAAGTCGCAAGAGGTATGTACGCTTGGCACATGCCGCGGTGCATGCCGTTCAAGAGGAGAAATTCGGGTTCCAACACCCCAACATAATTTTCACCAGTGAGGATTTCAAAGGGGTGCTTCCACACAAGGGCGACCCGGTCGTAGTGCAGTTGCGAATCAACAACTATGATGTGAGACGAGTGCTTCTGGATCAAGGGAGTTCGGCAGACATAATATATGGCTATGCATTTGAGAAGATGGGTCTTACGGAAAGCGCGCTAACGCCTTATACGAGATCGTTAATTGGGTTCACGGGCGAGCGAGTGGTGCCTCGAGGATGTGTGGAGTTGAAGACAGTCTTCGGGGTGGAAGGATTTACTAAAACGGTCTTCGTTAAATACATCGTCCTAGCGTGTAAGTCTTCTTATAATGCTTTAATCGGGCGTGACACTTTAAATCAGATCTGTGCAGTGATCTCAACAAAGCATCTCAAGGTGAAGTATCCATTGCCCAATGGGCGCGTCGGAACCATGGCGGTCGACCAAATAAGAGCGCGAGAATGTTACTGGGAGAGCGTGGTAGATTACGGGCCGCAGAACGCCAGGATTGGACATCGGTGTTACGAAATCAGTAACGAAGGCGCGCTAGACCCCAGAAGGGAGACACCGGAATCTCGCCCCTGTCCCATCGAGGAAACAAAAACAGTGCAGGTAGGGCAATGAATGTTGAAGGTAGGAACACAACCGACACCTGTTTAAGAAAACCGATTGACTCGCCTACTGGAGGAGAATCTGGATCTATTTGCCTGGACGCTTAAGGATGTTCCAGGCATTAGCTCAGACGTGATTTGTCACAGGTTGGCGATTAAGGACGAGGTCAAGCCAGTCGCTCAAACGCGAAGAAAGATGGGTGAAGAACGAACGAAGGTGGTCGAGATAGAAACAGCAAAGCTTAAGGAAGCAAACTTCATGCGTATCCTTTGCCTAATATTGACAAACTTGTTGATGGGGCTTCTGGGAATGAAGTGCTCAGCCTCATGGACGCATTCTCAGGTTATAGTCAAATACGCATGCATCCACAAGATGAAGAAAAGACAGCGTTCATGACTCCCAAGATCAATTATTGTTATCAAACCATGCCTTTCGGACTCAAGAATGTTGGGGCGACTTATCAGCGGCTGATGGATAAAGTGTTTGAGGAGCAGATAGGAAGAAATATGCAGGTTTACGTAGACGATATGATCGTGACATCAGTCAAGGCGGATGATCACTTGACTGACTTGGGCGAGGCATTCGGGCGAGTGCGGCATTACAACATGCGTCTTAATCCAGATAAATGTTCTTTCGGGATTCTGGGAGGCAAATTCTTGGGTTTCATGGTAACGGTAAGGGGCATCGAGATCAACCCAGACAAGTGTAGGGCGATTATGGAGATGGCTAGCCCGTCTTCAGTGAAGGAGGTCCAGTGCCTAGCTGGAAAAATTGCTTCGCTGGCTCGTTTTCTACCACACGCCGGGGAGAAGGCGGCCCCATTCTTTAAATGTTTAAAGAAGAGCACAAAATTTGAGTGGACGCCAGAGTGTGAAGAGGCGTTTCAGCGGTTGAAGCTGTTCTTGTCTAAACCGCCAGTGTTACAAAAGCCAATTGTGGGCGAGCCGTTGTTGCTTTACTTTGCCATCACAGATCGTGCATTGGGTTCAGTCCTCACGCAAGAAGTGGCGGGCGAGGTACGCATAATTTATTTCGTAAGTCATACTTTGCAGGGAGCTGAGAAGAGATATCAAAGGATCGAGAAGGCGGCCTTGGCGGTTCTGGTGACAGCTCGCCGTTTGCGACCTTATTTTCAAAGTTTTCAAGTAAAGGTCAGAACTGACTTACCATTGAGGCAGGTGCTGCAGAAGCCTGATATTTCTGGGCGTCTGGTCGGCTGGTGTGTAGAGTTGTCAGAATACGGCTTAATATATGAAGCGAGAGGTAAAATATCGTCACAGAGGCTGGCGGAATTAGTAGCCGAGTTGACAATGGCGGGCGAGGAACCGGGTTCGAAGGTTTGGGTCTTGCATATTGATGGCTCGTCAAATTCGCGTGGTAGTGGGGCAGGCATTATACTGACGGGCCCCAAGGAGGTACAGATTGAACAGTCTCTCAGGTTTGAATTTAAAGCTAGCAATAATAAGGTTGAATATGAGGCGCTGCTGGCGGGCTTAAGTTTGGCAAAGGAATTGGAGGTAGAAACCCTGGAAATTAGAAGCGACTCTCTCTTGGTGACTAATCAAATAAATGGAATCTATCAGGTTAAGGACCCGTTATTGGAAAGATATCTAAGTCGGGCACAGGAGTTGATGAAGGAAATTCAAACGGTGGGAATTAGCTACGTTCCTCGAGAGCAAAATCAACGGGCTGATTTACTCGCCAAGCTCGCCAGTACTAGGCGACCTGGAAATTATAGATCCGTTATCCATGAAGTATTGCATTCTCCTAGTATAGACAGGGTAGAGCAGGTATGCATGGTGGTTGAAGCGCACAATTGGATGTCCCCAATTATAGAGGCATTGACTGAGTCTGCGGAAGGTGCGTCGACGGTCGGGCCCGAGAGAAGGCGGGCCGCTAGCTATTTCACGATGATACAAGGTGAATTGTATAGGAGGGGCTTCTCAGCGCCCCTGTTGAAATGTGTCACCGAGGATCAGGCTCAAGATTTGATGAAAGAAGTACATGAAGGCACGTGCGCTAGCCACATTGGGGGCAGATCGCTGGGAGCAAAAATTTTGAGGGCTGGGTTCTACTGGCCAACTCTGAGGAAGGATTGCCAGTTATACGTGAAAAAGTGTGACAAGTGTCAAATGTTTGCAGATTTACACAGAGCGCCCCCAGAATTAATGGCGACTATTTCTTCCCCATGGCCATTCGCCCTCTGGGGAGTTGATTTAGTTGGGCCATTCCTGCCAGCACGGTCCAAAAATAAATATATCTTGGTGGCTGTGGATTATTTCACTAAATGGATAGAAGCAGAGCCATTAGCTACCATCACCTCAGAGAAGGTTAAAAAGTTTTACTTTCAGAAACTCATTTGCAGGTTTGGCGTGCCTCAAGCAATCATCTCTGACAATGGAACTCAATTTTCTAGCCAAGCGACCAAAGATTTTTGCGAGGAATGGGGAATTCAGAATCGCTTCACTTCGGTCGAGCACCCCCAGACCAATGGCCAGGCAGAGGCCGCCAATAAAGTTGTTCTAGCAGGATTGAAGAAACGTCTTGATGAAGCAAAGGGGCGTTGGTTGGAGGAATTGCCTATAGTTCTCTGGTCGTACAACACCACGCCTCAGTCGACTACTGGAGAAACGCCCTTCAAGTTAACCTATGGTACAGACGCTATGCTGCCGGTCGAGATAAAAAACAAGGCATGGCGAGCGGTAGCTACCGACCCAGAACATAATCAAAATAACCTACTGGTTAGTCTGAACCTGGCTCCAGAAGTGAGGGAAGAGGCTCGCCTCAGGGGAGAAGCCATGAAACAACGCATATCCAGGAGATATGATTCACGGGTTGTTCCGCGAGTAATGCGCGTTGGCGATTTGGTCTTGCGCAGGCGAACAGGTACCTCGGATGTCAACAAGCTAACACCTAATTGGGAAGGTCCTTTTAAGATCACAGAATCTCTGGGCAATGGGGCGTACCATTTGGCAGATTTGTTCGGCAAAAGAATCCCAAGGTCTTGGAATGCCACTCATCTTAGGCATTATTACAGTTAATTATGTATTTAGTTGGCGCCCTAGTGTTGGCGGCCAAACTCTTCGCTCACAGTTATTTTATTTCCGTCATCTCATTCCATACAATAAAGGTAGCATTTTCAGTTTATGAAAGGATACAATTTTGGGCCAAAAGAAGGCCCGCCCCAAACATCCAAACTTCTTGCAGGTACAAAACGAGGGCGCGGAGGACTTTCCTAATAGTCATACGGACTACCAAGGGCAAAGTCTGACGAGGCGACCCTTGTAACAAAATTCGGCCGCCCCATATGTCAATATAATGCAAATTGGCGCTAATATGGGAGCGCCCGAATAAACACGTTAGAAATCCGAGGCCCAGTGGCGGTCTAAATCCCAAGGCCATGAAATGGTCTAAATCTCAAGGCCGAGTAGTGGTCTCAATTCCAAGGCCCAGTGGCGGTCTAAATCCCAAGGCCCATAGAGGGTCTAAATTACATTTACCGATTAAGTGGTCCAGTAGTGACAAAATAAATTTTTTCGCCGCTCCCAAGATGCCAAGGGGGAAATTGCACTCTCTAGCCTGGCGCACTGTCCCGTTTTCCAGGCGGGACGACACGGTGCGTGAACGGTGGCTCTCTTGGAACGGTGGGGCGCGACCCTTGTGCGATACGGCGAAGAAAGCCCAGCCTTGATCGAAGAAGATCGAGCACGTCTATTGAGCCAAGCCTCGGGCAACCCCAGCGGCCACTGGGATCTGAGAAAAAGTCTCACTGAGCAGAAGCCTCGCCATGCGAGCAAAAGCCTTGATCGAATTAAATCAAGCCAAAGTCTCACCGGAATAAGGTCGAGCGAAAGCCCCGCCTTGAGCGGGCCAAAGCCTCATAACAGACAACTAGCACAAACACAGGGCGTGCGGGTCATCACGTGACTCATAAAATTTCTAGCCTCTGGCCGCCCTAGCTGCGTAAGACCGAGCACCCCCAAGCCTCGTTAGAAGAGCCATGCGAGTACGACTCGTTACGCGAGCGGAAACCATGCGTGCAACAAAGGTCCAATGGCGGCCTACAGTATCACTTTTACCATGGCCTAGAAGCGCCCTCAAACTTTATTTCTTTGAAAACAATGGCTTACAGAAGCGCCTCAAAATTATTTCTTTCAAAACAATGCCCCAGTGGCGACATCAAACTTTATTTCTTTCAAAACAGTGGCCAAGAGGCGCCCTTCAACTTTATTTCTTTCAAGATAATGGCCCAGACGCCATCAAACTTGGTTTCTTCGAAACAATGATCCGAGGCAACTTTCAAATTATTTCAAAATGGTCCAGTGGCGACCCAAAAGTTATTTCTTTCAGCATAATGCCCCTGTGGCGCCTTCAAAAATTATTTCTTTCAAAATATTTTCGCTTAGTGGCCTAGACGCGCCCTCAATCTTCATTCAAAATAGTGGGCTAGAGGCACCCTTCAAACTTATTTCTTTTAAGATGGTCTAATGTTTTACAGTTTACGCATATCCTCAACGGTTGGTTTTAAACGTATGTTGAACAGATGTTGAGTTTTACGAGCAGTTAGGTTGTGTAAACAACGTGTGTTGGCAATTTAAGAGCATTATTTTACCAAGTGTTTTCACCAAATATGACGTACTATGCGAAAGAAGTAAAGTAGAGTGGGCTAGACGAAAGAGATAACAAAAGAGATAACATTTCATTGCAGTTCATTGCAGTATGCAGGAAGGTACAAGGATGAACATAGAAGGTAAACAAAACATAGCCAACAACAAACAGCAAGGCAAGTGACCAACTACACCAAGAAGGAAAAGGGGCACGCCCATCAAAGTTGCTCAAGACTGTTCGTCATGCTCGCCTTCGTCGGGCCCATCCGAGGCTTCATCTTCAAAATCCTCGCCCTCAATTCCAGTGTCGGTGACATTTTTCCACTTTCCCATTGCTGAGAGATCAGCTTTTGGAAAAAGGAATCGCACCTAAGCCTTAGCAACATTGAAGCCAATGACGTATTGCTTCAAACTTTCAGCTTCAAAGTCTTTTTCCAGGGTGGCTAAGTCTGCAGAGATTAAGGCGGCTTTCTCGTCGGCGACCCTTATCTTCTCCTCCGCCTCGGCGACCGTCTTGCCAGCATCTACCTTCATTTGTTCTGCGCTCGCTTTGGCCTTGGCAACCGACTCTTCTAGAGCTTTGTTCTTGTTCCGAAACATGGCTTCTAAGTCTTGCTTCATTGCCAAGAACTCCGCGTCTCGCGTGGTCTTTTCGGCGGCCAAAGCCTCCTGGTGGCGAGCCTCCACATCATCCATCTTTTTCTGCCACTCAGCCTTTTCTGCCCTTAGAATTTCCAGTTCCGAAACCATCTCCCGGGCGAGGTTGGGGCAGATATTGGCATCCTCCAAGTCTTTCCGCTGCTGCTCAATGGTCGCTGATAATTTGGCAACCTTTGAGCTTAGAGACTGGACTTGCTGGGTGCGTTGGGCGAGCGCCTCTTGTGCTTCTTCATACTTTCTGATCGCTGCATAACTCCAACTAATAGAAGCAAGATGGCCGCGCATGATCTTATCGCCCACACCGCGCGGTACGGCTGATAATGAAATCGCAAGTGTACGATTTACTATCGCGTAATATAAAAAGATCGAACCCAAGGGATAGGTGCTCTTATTAATATAAAGTTTAGTACTTAAACAGAAAAATTAAAAAGGTGTATTTGTTGAAAGTTTGTTCAAGGTAGCACATGGAAAAGCAATAAAATAAAAGAGAATAAGATGATAGAAAATAAGCTCTTGGGTTGGTTTACATAGTCTATATAATATGCTAGTAAGTTCCTACTTAATTTCTGAATTATATATCTAATTTCATGATGCTATAGCCTAGTTATCTACAAGTTAATTCCTTACACATTGTAGAACTTTCTTTCTAATTACTAAATTCAATTCCTTGCAACTTAGTTAACTAGAGAAGAAGATGAAGAAGAAATTCAGGCCAACATAAAGTTACGTCCTTCCTAATTCCTTAGCGAAGTATACTTATAACCTTTTTTAAGTCCTAGGTCCCTTACTACTTACCAATTTCCATTCGTATAAGTAATAAGCAAGAAATCTTTTGTACACAAGATGAATGAAGAACAAGGAAATAAAACATGAAATAGAAATAATATTCAGAAAGGTAAAAACAAACTAAGACATAAATATAAACTACTACAACCCAAGAAACTTAAAGAAGTTAGCCAAGCATGGCTAAAAGAGACATTGAATTACCCTGGATAGGAGCTCAAATATGGCTTCCCACAAGTCCTAGGAACAATGCTCAAGAGGGAGAAAGAGAGAATACTTGTTGTATTCTAAGAAGGTGTGCTTTACAAGTGAAGAGGAGGGTCCTATTTATAGTAAAAATCCAGCCTCCAACGCTTCAGCGCTAGAATTCCCAACGCTTGGGCGCTGGGAGCATTAAAAATCCACTGTCAGATCGAGGGCCAGCGCATGAGCGCTGGCTTCCCAGCGCTGCAGCGCTGGGACCTGCTGTTTCAGCTCCAAGTTTTCCTTCCTTCTTCATGGTTAGTGGGATTTGAATGCCATCAAAAGCCACTACTCAGCCCTTGTTTAATTCTGAAACTCCTCCTCCACTATCATCAATTCCTTCAACATTATTTTCCATGTGCTAAATTAGAGAGTGATTCTTCATATTCTTCTTTTTCACTTTGGTCCTCTCTTGGTTAGCACTTCAATTCAAGCCCTCATACTCTCTCAATATTCACTTTAAATCCTCCACTCTTGAACTTTCACATTTTGGACCTTGATTTCCTGAAATTTTACAAAGTGGTCCCTGGACAAAAATGATAACTAAACCAGCTTTTCCTAAAAATACAAAATAACTAGAAAAAATTCCTAAAAATATAAAATAAAGCTAGAAAATCTAATAAAATCTAATCTACATGCAAAATGAAAAATAAATAGAAAATCTATATAAAAAGACTAAAAAAACCTATATGTGACTCAAAAATAATAAAATAAAAAGACTAAAAATAGCCTAAAAACATCATATAAAATCCACTCATCAACGGCGCTAACAGGGTGCGCCAAATATTTTTCGAAGCGCAGCGTCTCCTCAAAAAAGGTAAAGTCTTCAAATTTGGCAGCCTCCTCCGCCACGCCTTCCGGTTGATCTTCCATGGCGACAGCTTCATCGCCCTCTTCAGCGGCCTGCTCTTCAGTGACCACCTCTTTACCCTTGGGGGCGCGCTTAACTTTCCTCCGCTTCGCAGGCGGCCTGGTCTGGTCAGGAACAGATTTCCTCACTACCGCTTTAGAGTTTGGCACGGCCGAAGATGGGGCGCTTCGTGAGGGGACTTGACGCGACCCCGTGGCAACAGTGGTGGTAGGGATCGCCGCGGGTATGGTGGATTCTTCAGCCGCCTTCTTTTTGGCTTCCTTAGCCAAGCGGGCGAGATCAGCTCGAGAAATTTGGTGTCTTGTCACTGCAACAAAAAAGAAACAATGAGCAAATGGTAAAGGTGAAGTAAGGTAAAGTCTGTCAGATTAAAACTTGTTGTATATGGAGATAATAAACTCACTAAAGTGATCCTCGGCGGTGCCTTTACTCTCTGCGTAAAGCAGCTCGCCGAGGTCGATCTGGGAGACGCCCCCCAAATACTTTATGATCGCCCAATCCGCCCAGGTAAGATGCCCGTCCTCTACACTGAGGGTGTACTTGGGCGACTCGGTCCAGTATGGTGGGAATTGCATAACCCCAATGTCATCACGGCGGAGAAGATGGGGAATATCAGGGCTGTCGACGACCTTAAAGAATCGCGACTTCCACTGATCATGTGTGTTACTCTTCCAAGCCTTGAATCGGGCTTTCGAGGGCTTGGCGGTCAAAACAACCCAAGAGCTGGTGGGCGCTACGGCTAACCCTTTCTTATTAGGCGGGACGCATTTGTAAAAATAGAAAAAGTACTCATACTTAGGGGTGATTCCTAAGGCTTTACAAAGAATTTCAAACCCTCGGATAAATCCCCAAGAATTTGGAGTTAATTGAGATGGGGCGACTTGAAGAGCGTCAAGCACAGCGCAGATGAAGGGTGAGAAGGGAAGACGGATACTGAAATCTTCAAACATATAAAAATAAGCGAAGAAGAAATGTGGTGAATGGGCGGTCGCCCGGGCGTCACAGACGCGATCGGTTATGGCACAAGGACGGGTAATCAGATTTGGGTCATAATTATCACTACAGATACCGCCAAGGCGAGTGATAAAATTTTTCAGGTATTGGGCGTCAGTAAAAAAAGGTGCTACAGAGGTGACCTTCGTCGAAACGAGACCTGTTTGGACGAGCCTAGGCAGCGAATCCTCATAAATAAGTAGTTTGGTTTTTGGCGATAGAGGCACCTTGTTAGTAGGTGCAGTGGAGGTTCCGGCGCCGGATTGGTCGCCGGAGGTAGCACAAAGGGGTGTTTGTTCTGGATTTGGGTGGTCATCGCTACTGGAAGAGGAGGGGCTAACAGTTTCGGGATCCATTATAGGGTTCAAAATGTGAAAGTAACAATTAAAGCAAGAAAAAGATCAAAGGAAACAGAAAACGTACTAATGGCTGAGAAGAAGAGAGTTTTGCGAGCAAGCTTGCACGTTGGCGCAACTCCGGCACGGAGGAAACAAGGAGCAGGGGCTGAAAGAGGAGTTAGAATCAGAGTTCGCGTACGGACAGACGAAATGCCAAGAAAGGAGAAAGCTCTGGTTAGGCAAGGTTTTATAGAGGAAGTGAGGAAGACGAAAGGGTGTAACGGTTGGAGCCCGCGAAAAGGAAATCAAGAGGGGATGTGAATTTCGAGGCATAGTTAAGTCCCATCATTGAAGTTACGTTTCCGAGGGTAATGATGGCTATTAGGGCAGAGACGGCGCGCGTGGGGTAGAACCCTAGGTGAGAAATCTTGGGATTGCCAAGGGTCGCAAGCATACAGCAAAGGAGGAAACGGTGACGCGTGAGTAAGGCGATTGGAATCCCTTGAAATATCGGGCGAGGTGTAAATCAACGTAAGTAATTTAAGTTAATTGAGATTATTTAAAGATGATGATGCGTTACTTTTGTAGCTGACACAGAAACAGGAATCAAAAGAGGGAGTAATTTGAGGAGACATTGCGTAAGGCGAGCCCCCTCTCAAAGTTCCCAACGCTTCACAGCGGAGGAGTCTTTCATCTAAAGAAGCACTTACATCACTCACCGCGTTCAAACCCTAGGCGACTCATTTCCTTATAAAGATGTACTCTTTTTCCTTCACCAGGTTTTTGTCCCACTGGGTTTTACCTGGGAAGGTTTTAACGAGGCATGCTTTATAAGGATGATCGCTCGAGGGAAATGTTGGTTGAGCTCATGTGGCGAGCCCCACTATAGATCGATGTCAGTACAAGACATGTGGCAAATATACGACACCCCGGGCGAGTCAAAGACACTTCACTCTCAGTTTTCGAGCTCGCGTCTGGTGGGCCTGTGGGCTGGTGCTCACGGTTCGAAAAATGTCAAAGGCATCCTTTGAAGGCAGTGTGAAGACACTTCTCTTTCGCAAATCAAGATCGTGTCTTGTGGGCTTGTGGACAGGGCGACCGCCAAAGACTGCATAATAGGGGCGGTTAGGGTTCAGTTGGGGGCTTCCCTTGTTGAGCGGCGCGGAAAGCGCGTCGTGCGCCCACGACCGGATTAGAGCTTATCTAGACGGTAGGGGCAAACCTGTAATAGGCATAGGGCTTAGACTTTATAATGTATTGGGCTGATCCCCACGGCCCATAGAGTTTTACTCCCTATAAATAGCTAGGGGGGGCTACTGTAAAAAGGGTTAACAACTTTCAATAAACAAGGAGAATATTCAGGTCTTGACTATTGTATAATTTTCCTAGAACAGTCACCGAACGAGTTTCCATGGAAAATCCTAGTAAAATAACCTCTTTGTGTGGGAAAGACTAGAAAACCTAGTCACTGTGAGTAGTCTCATCAGAAAACTCAGTCGCAGGAGGGGAAGACTTAGTCACGAAGGAATTCGTGTCATGGAAAAAATGAGTCACCGGATGGGAAAATTTTACTCACCGGACGAGTTTCAAGGGAAAATACTTGTAAAACAACCTCTTTGTGTGGGAAAAACTCAAGAACCTCATCAACTTGATTAGTCTCACGGGAAAACTCAGTCACACGAGGGGAAAACTTAGTCACTAAGGAATTGGTGCCATGGGAAAAATGAGTCACCGGATGGGAAAACCTTAGTCAATGGACTATTTTCAATGGCAAAACCTAGTAAAATATCCTCTTTGTGCGGGAAAAACTCGAAAACCCAGCCACTGTTAGTAGTCTCATAGGAAAACTCAGCCACGGGAGGGGGAAACATATTTACTAAGGAATTACTGCCATGGGACTAATGAGTCAACTAATGGGAAAACCTTAGTCACCGAACGAGTTTCCATGGCAAGTCCTAGTAAAATAACCTCTTTGTGTGGGAAAAACTCGAGAAACTCATCACCTTGATTAGTCTCACGAGAAAACTCAGTTGCAGGAGGGGAAAACTTAGTCACAAAGGAATTCGTGTCATGGAAAAAGTGAATCACCGGATGGGAAAATTTTACTCATCGGACAAGATTCATTAAAAAAAATACTTGTAAAATAACCTCTTTGTGTGGGAAACACTCGAGAACCTCATCACCTTGACTAGTCTCAAGGGAAAACTCAGTCACATGAGGGGAAAACTGAGTCACCAAGGAATTAGTTTCATGGGAAAAATGAGTCACCGGATGGGAAAATCTTAGTCAATGGACTAGTTTCAATGGCAAAACCTAGTAAAATAACCTCTTTGTGTCGGAATAACTCGAAAACCTGGCCACTGTGAGTAGTCTCATGGGAAAACTCAGCCGCAGGAGGGGGAAACTTGGTCACTAAGGAATTAGTGCCATGGGACTAATGAGGGAACTAATGGGAAAACCTTAGTCACCGAACGAGTTTCCATGGCAAATCCTAGTAAAATAACCTCTTTGTGTGGGAAAAACTAGAAAACCTTGTCACTGTGAGTAGTCTCATCGGAAAACTCAGTCGCAGGAGGGGAAAACTTAGTCACAAAGGAATTCATGTCATGGAAAAAATGAGTCACCGGATGGGAAAATTTTACTGACCGAACGAGTTTCAATGGAAAATACTTGTAATATAACCTCTTTGTGTGGGAAAAACTCCAGAACCTCATCACTTTGACTAGTCTCACAGGAAAATTCAGTCACATGAGGGGAAAACTTAGTCAGTAAGGAATTAGTGTCATGGTTAAAATGAGTCACCGGATGGGAAAATCTTAGTCAATGGACTAGTTTCAATGGCTAAACCTAGTAAAATAACCTATTTGTGTTGGAATACCTCGAAAACCTGGCCACTGTGATTAGTCTCATGGGAAAACTCAGCCACAGGAGGGGGAAACTTAGTCACTAAGGAATTAGTGCCATGGGACTAATGAGTCAACTAATGGGAAAAACCTAGTCACCGAACTTAGTCACAAAGGAATTCGTGTCATGGAAAAAATGAGTCACCGGATGGGAAAATTTTACTCACCGGACGAGTTTCAATGGGAGGGGGAAACAAAGTCACTAAGGAATTAGTGCCATGGGACTAATGAGTCAACTAATGCGAAAACCTTAGTCACCGAACGGGTTTCCATGGCGATTCCTAGTAAAATAACCTCATTCTGTTGGACAAAGTAGAAAACCTTCTCACTGTGAGTAGTCTCATCGGAAAACTCAGTCGCAGGAGGGGAAAACTTAGTCACAATGGAATTCGTGTCATGCAAAAAATGAGTCACCGGATCGAAAATTTTTACTCACCGGACGAGTTTCAATGGAAAATACTTGTAAAATAACCTCTTTGTGTGGGAAAAACTCGAGAACCTCATCACCTTGACTAGTCTCATGGGAAAACCCTGTCACATTAGGGGAAAACTTAGTCACTAAAGGAATTAGTGTCATGGGAAAAATGAGTCACCGGATGGGAAAACCTTAGTCAATGGACTAGTTTCAACGGAAAAACCTAGTAAAATAACCTCTTTGTGTTGGAATAACTCGAAAATTGGCCATTGTGAGTAGTCTCATGGGAAAACTCAGCCACAGGAGGGGGAAACAAAGTCATTAAGGAATTGGTGCCATGGGACTAATGAGCCAACTAATGAGAAAACCTTAGTCACCGAACGGGATTCCATAGAAAATCCTAGTAAAATAACCTCTTTGTGTGGGAAACACTAGTAAACCTTGTCACTGTGAGTAGTCTCATCGGAAAACTCAGTCGCAGGAGGGGAAAACATGGTCACAAAGGAATTCGTGTCATGGTAAAAATGAGTCACCGGATGTGAAAATTTTACTCACCGGACGAGTTTCAATGGAAAATACTTGTAAAATAACCTCTTTTTGTGGGAAAAACTCGAGAACCTCATCACCTTGACTAGTCTCACGGGAAAACTCAGTCACATGAGGGGAAAACTTAGTCACTAAGGAATTAGTGTCATGGGAAAAATGAGTCACCGGATGGGAAAACCTTAGTCAATGGACTAGTTTCAACGGCAAAACCTAGTAAAATAACCTCTTTGTGTTGGAATAACTCGAAAACTGGCCATTGTGAGTAGTCTCATGGGAAAACTCAGCCACAGGAGGGGGAAACAAAGTCATTAAGGAATTGGTGCCATGGGACTAATGAGCCAACTAATGGGAAAACCTTAGTCACCGAACGGGATTCCATAGAAAATCCTAGTAAAATAACCTCTTTGTGTGGGAAACACTAGTAAACCTTGTCACTGTGAGTAGTCTCATCGGAAAAATCAGTCGCAGGAGGGGAAAACATGGTCACAAAAAGATTCGTGTCATGGTAAAAATGAGTCACCGGATGGGAAAATTTTACTCACCGGACGAGTTTCAATGGAAAATACTTGTAAAATAACCTCTTTTTGTGGGAAAAACTCGAGAACCTCATCACCTTGACTAGTCTCACAGGAAAACTCAGTCACATGAGGGGAAAACTTAGTCACGAAGGAACTCGTGTCATGGAAAAAATGAGTCACCGGATGGGAAAATTTTACTCACCGGACGAGTTTCAATGGAAATTACTTGTAAAATAACTTCTTTGTGTGGGAAAAACTCGAGAACCTCATCACCTTGACTAGTCTCACGGGAGTCACATGAGGGGAAAACTTAGTCACTAAGGAATTAGTGTCATCGGAAATATGAGTCACCTGATGGGAAAACCTTAGTCAATGGACAAGTTTCCATGACAAACCCTAGTAAAATAACCTCTTTGTGTTGGAAGAACTCCAAAACCTGGCCACTGTGAGTAGTCTCATGGGAAAACTCAGCCACAGGAGAGGGAAACTTAGTAACTAAGGAATTAGTGGCATGGGAGTAATGAGTCAACTAATGGGAAAACCTTAGTTACCGAACGAGTTTCCATGGCAAATCGTAGAAAAATAACCTCTTTGTGTGGGAAAAACTAGAAAACCTTGTCCTTGTGAGTAGTCTCATCGTAAAAGTCATCGCAGGAAGGGAAAACTTAGTCACAAAGGAACTCGTGTCATGGAAAAAATGAGTCACCGGATGGGAAAATTTTACTCACCGGACGAGTTTCAATGGAAAATACTTGTAAAATAACTTCTTTGTGTGGGAAAAACTCGAGAACCTCATCACCTTGACTAGTCTCACGGGAGTCACATGAGGGGAAAACTTAGTCACTAAGGAATTAGTGTCATGGGAAATATGAGTCACCGGATGGGAAAACCTTAGTCAATGGACAAGTTTCCATGACAAACCCTAGTAAAATAACCTCTTTGTGTTGGAAGAACTCCAAAACCTGGCCACTGTGAGTAGTCTCATGGGAAAACTCAGCCACAGGAGAGGGAAACTTAGTAACTAAGGAATTAGTGGCATGGGAGTAATGAGTCAACTAATGGGAAAACCTTAGTTACCGAACGAGTTTCCATGGCAAATCGTAGAAAAATAACCTCTTTGTGTGGGAAAAACTAGAAAACCTTGTCACTGTGAGTAGTCTCATCGTAAAAGTCAGTCGCAGGAGGGGAAAACTTAGTCACAAAGGAACTCGTGTCATGGAAAAAATGAGTCACCGGATGGGAAAATTTTACTCACCGGACGAGTTTCAATGGAAAATACTTGTAAAATAACTTCTTTGTGTGGGAAAAACTCGAGAACCTCATCACCTTGACTAGTCTCACGGGAGTCACATGAGGGGAAAACTTAGTCACTAAGGAATTAGTGTCATGGGAAATATGAGTCACCTGATGGGAAAACCTTAGTCAATGGACAATTTTCCATGACAAACCCTAGTAAAATAACCTCTTTGTGTTGGAATAACTCCAAAACTTGGCCACTGTGAGTAGTTTCATGGGAAAACTCAGCCACAGGAGAGGGAAACTTAGTAACTAAGGAATTAGTGGCATGGGACTAATGAGTCAACTAATGGGAAAACCTTAGTTACCGAACGAGTTTCCATGGCAAATCGTAGAAAAATAACCTCTTTGTGTGGGAAAAACTAGAAAACCTTGTCACTGTGAGTAGTCTCATCGTAAAAGTCATCGCAGGAAGGGAAAACTTAGTCACAAAGGAACTCGTGTCATGGAAAAAATGAGTCACCGGATGGGAAAATTTTACTCACCGGACGAGTTTCAATGGAAAATACTTGTAAAATAACTTCTTTGTGTGGGAAAAACTCGAGAACCTCATCACCTTGACTAGTCTCACGGGAGTCACATGAGGGGAAATCTTAGTCACTAAGGAATTAGTGTCATGGGAAATATGAGTCACCGGATGGGAAAACCTTAGTCAATGGACTAGTTTCCATGGCAAACCCTAGTAAAATAACCTCTTTGTGTTGGAATAACTCGAAAACCTGGCCACTGTGAGTAGTCTCATGGGAAAACTCAGCCACAGGAGAGGGAAACTTAGTAACTAAGGAATTAGTGGCATGGGACTAATGAGTCAACTAATGGGAAAACCTTAGTCACCGAACGAGTTTCCATGGCAAATCCTAGAAAAATAACCTCTTTGTGTGGGAAAAACTAGAAAACCTTGTCACTGTGAGTAGTCTCATCGGAAAACTCAGTCGCAGGAGGGGAAAACTTAGTCACAAAGGAACTCGTGTCATGGAAAAAATGAGTCACCGGATGGGAAAATTTTACTCACCGGACGAGTTTCAATGGAAAATACTTGTAAAATTACTTCTTTGTGTGGGAAAAACTCGAGAACCTCATCACCTTGACTAGTCTCACGGGAGTCACATGAGGGGAAAACTTAGTCACTAAGGAATTAGTGTCATGGGAAATATGAGTAACCGGATGGGAAAACCTTAGTCAATGGACTAGTTTCCATGGCAAACCCTAATAAAATAACCTCTTTGTGTTGGAATAACTCGAAAACCTGGCCACTGTGAGTAGTCTCATGGGAAAACTCAGCCACAGGAGAGGGAAACTTAGTCACTAAGGAATTAGTGCCATGGGACTAATGAGTCATATAATGGGAAAACCTTAGTCACCGAACGAGTTTCCATGGAAAATCCTAGTAAAATAACCTCTTTGTGTGGGAAAAACTAAAAAACCTTGTCACTGTGAGTAGTCTCATCGGAAAACTCAGTCGCAGGAGGGGAAGACTTAGTCACGAAGGAATTCGTGTCATGGAAAAAATGAGTCACCGGATGGGTGACAGAAGACACCACAAATATATTACAGGTGACAGAAGTTTAGTAGAGTGTTCAAGTAGTGAATCCTCCAAGCATTCTCAAACCATTCATCAAACACACACAAACTAAACATAACAAATAACATAACAAAGTCATTTGTGACATAGAGACAACAAGCAGCTAAGAGTTTGCTGCACCATTCGGACCATCTCCAGCCTCATTCCGAGCCTCTTCCATACCAACACTGTCCTCAATCTGGATTACTGGTACTCTCACCTCCGCTGCACGAGAGGTCTCACCATGGTGAAATAGGTTTCTATATTCCCTAGCAGTCATTCTCCTGTTTTGAGCAATCACACTCTTCCTAGCTGTGGTTCTCATTCGGGGTCCAGGTCTCCTAAGAGGTGGTGAAGTGACTGACTCAGATGGTTGATGATGACTGGGGTTATAACCTTCAGGTGGAAACTCTCTAATAGGTATAGCGGGTACCGGCTCAGGCTCATGTGGTGGTCCAGGTGAGTCTCTTGGGTTAATATGGCATGCTCTCATAGGTAAGTAGAAAGAAAAGGTCATTGGTAAGGTAACAGGGTATCCAACTTCTTCATTAAGGTAACTCCTAAACCAGAAAACTGACACTCCGTTGTACAGACAGTATCCGGTGGATGGATCATGATACCATCCTGAGGCTGCCGGAAATTCAGCATGGATGGAGATGATTGGTGGTCTGCTCATTGGGATACCTGTCAATATCTATATAGAAAATATAGTGCAAGGGTGAGTCAAACATAACCATATACATGCTACACAACATATAAGTGATCTATCACAAATCAAGATAACATATCATCATCACACATGATCACACCAACCACATAAACAATATGCAAACATGTGGGTTATCAAGCCTCCCTTATATCTCCATATATTTCAGCCAGACTTCGCTTCCCATTTGCCCCAGAGGTTATACCCCTGAGAAGAAAGTCCCTGATCTGACCTTTTTAAATTTAATATCATGAATGCTAGTAGTGTATAAGGCCCGAAGCGTTTTAGCTTCTACACTCTTCAGAAAGCCATTCGGGAATTATGGACACGGAATTTACCCTCGTTCCACTCTTTACCGAACTTGGATTACCTTAGGGCTTCACTGACAGATATACATGACTTTCCCAGTCCTTTAACTTCATACCAGCCCGGCCTAAGGGGTTTTGCCTGTAACTGGTAGAGAGGTAGTCCCATCATGTATTCCCGGACTTATTCATCTCTGAACATAGTCACCCTCGGTATCTCTGTTCCCCACACTCTTATAGTGGTAGTGACAGTGCTTTCCTACTCCTTATCTCTCCATATAAATATGAATATATCATTATATAGCATTTCTTCACCCCCTTATACTTCCTGATTAACCAGAGTCATAACTAAGATGATCTCCGTTGCATCTGTAACTGAATCTCATAAATGAGTTCATGACAATTGAGTAACACATATATTAGGTAAGTAGAGCTTTACACACAGGAACCACGTTCTCTCGGTAACCAGCCCGCACTTTAAGTTTTCAAACCGTTTCAACTCCCTAATTCATTTAGTTATGTTCGTTAACTATGTATCCTACTGTTGAATCCTAATTAATTATAGGGTAGGCTGAATTTCGTAAACAAGCGACAGGCCAACAATTACCTCAAGATTTTTCCCTCTGCTCTACTACCACAGATGCTAAGTAAATATTGCTTATAGCAATTTCAAATAAGCCTTATGACGGCAATACCTAGTACCACTATATCCCATAGTGTACTCTCCCGTTCTAATGTTCGATGTAACAACTTCACAATCAAGTTCAGCATAGAACAATCAACAATCATCCAGAAATATCACAGCATATCAAACAAGCAATCACACATAATAATAATATGCATTCCATCTTTCTAATAGACTGCTTATATGAAACCTAACATGATATGGCATAGTCTAACTCCCCTTACCTCGGTTTCCAGCTTGAGGTTCTGAGTTTGTATAGAATCCTTGATATTCTGCACATGATACCATATATTACAGATTATGTAATAGATTAGAGTTAGAACTATGTCCATATTTACCTTCCAGTCCTTTATAATTATTTTATTTACAAGTAAGTCCCTAAAGTTCTTTTATTTCCTATATAAATCCCATTTTATTTCTAAATTACATTTTCTCTTTCATTTCACTACTTTCTAAATTCTGAATCCTAGTGTTAGTACAAGAAAATCTATAGGTTCATTCTTCCTAGTTACAATTAGACTAAGTTTCTTATGATTTTATGTGAGATTTTCCACTTCCATCACTCTTCCTATTTCTTTTATGTTTTCCCTTCCTAATTCTATCATCACTAACATGCAGAGTCCCTCTACTACAAACTATATAGGTTCACGTCCAATTCATCATTCTTCACTTTCTAGTATCCTAGCTTAAAGCTTAAAAATTGATTTTGCTATTCCTTACTTTTTCCTTCGTTCTAGCCTTCCTAATTTACTCTCTGATGTTCCAGAAATCCTCTCGACTTGTTTCCAGTTCATTTGACCCACTAAATAAGCTAGAACAGTGAACACGGGCTTCAAGTGTTCATGAACTTCATGGTTTCGAAATTCTAGTTTCCAGGGCTTAAAACATGTTTCTAATGGTCCTAAACTGAAGAAATAAGGTGAAAAATGAGTTCTGGAGGTCTATTTACCTCGGAAACACGTTTCTGGAAAATTGTTCTTGAGAAGCTCACCGGAGAAGATGAAGCACGGCGGCGGCCACGGCGGTCGTCGTCGCCGGAGCTAGTATGAACGGTGATTCTACTTCCTCAAGCTTCCAGAAGTTCAATGGTGGTGGTCGTGTGCCCTAACTCCTCCTAGTTACACCGGAAAACGTGAAGGAAGAAATTTTCCGGCCACCGGAATCTGGAAAATGTCGCCGGAAACTGGGAAAAATTTTCAGAACTTTATTTTCTTCGTGAAAAACTTCAGAAATCCTGCCCAGAATCCATCCTAGCACTCCCAGAAAACTAATGGAAAAGGTTTGGAGTCCTAAAACACTCTAGAATGAGAGAATCGAAGAAGAGAAACTTGAGCCAAGCTCCTCGGTTTTGTGAGAAAACCAGGGCTTCCTGCCTTGCTCGACCCTCCTGAACCTACTTAGACCATTTCTCTGAGTTGCCTTGGTGTCCAGAAAGCTATATTTATAGGCTGAATTGGGATTAAGTCACTAAACCAAGTTTTCCAAGTTAATGGAGTTGCACCACCAATGGTTCTTCATGCAAGGTGATTAGGGCTAGCTTCCATGCATTCTGGTGATGATGCACGAAATTAGGGCTGCTGTAGTGCTTAATGGAGTCTGAAAATTAATTTGAAGTGATGTGCATAGTGACATGTACATCAGACATAGTGACTCGTCGCACCGTATTGGTCGCACATATCGTCATGTCGTCACTACTGTACGAAAATGACCCTATTCTCAAGTAAACCCTATGCAATAATGTTTCACCTGAATTATTTCCCTATCTCAGAGTCCAGAATCATGAGTAATCAGTACTCTCAATTAACTGGCTCAGTTGTTCACGATCACTCCGAGACAATACCGATTATTGTCAAAAGAGATAATCAGAATATTTGGGGTTCCTATTGCCATTGTCATGTCTACACCTTTCTAATAATCATATCTACTACTATAATCATCAATCAATTCATTCATATACACTAGCATTATATAAATATATTTTATAGTTACTGAGATAGATTTAGGGTTTCTATCTCTCATAGTTAGTAGTTAGGGTAATAGCTTAAGGCAATTACCTACTAAAAATACGGGATGTTACATTCTCCCCTCCTTTTTGGAAGTTCGTCCCGAAATTCTACTCTTACCTTCAAAAATCTGCGGGTATTTTTCCTTCATCTTATTTTCTAATTCCCAAGTTATCTGTTCACTCATTCCATCATCCCAAGCTACCTTCACCAACACTACGTCCTTATTTCTAAGCTTCTTTATCCTCTTATCCAAGATCTTAGTTGGCATAGTTGCATATGTTAAGTTCTCTTTGAGCTGTATATGTTCAGGTTTTATCACATGAGAGGGGTCTGAGAGATATTTCTTCATCTGAGATACATGAAATACATCATGTAAATTTGACAGATTTGGTGGTAATGCTATTTGATAAGCTGAAGTTCCTATTTTCCTAAGAATCTGGTAAGGTCCTAAGTACTTTGGAGTAAGTTTATTAGACTTAATAGCTCTACCGATCCCTGTTGTTGGAGTAACTTTCAGAAAAACATGGTCTCCTTCCTGAAATTCTAAAGGTTTCCTCCTACGATCATAGTATGTCTTCTGCCTATCTTGAGCTATCCTAAGCTTCTCCCTAATCTCTCTGACCTTCTCAGACATCTCTTGTACTATCTCTGGTCCTAGTACCAACTTATCTCCCTCATCAAACCAACACAAAGGTGTTTTGCACTTTCTCCCATACAATGCCTCAAATGGTGCCATCTTAATGCTAGAATGGTAACTGTTGTTATAAGAAAATTCCACCAATGGCAAGTACTGTTCCCAATTGCCTTGACTTTCAAGTATACAAGCCCTAAGCATATCTTCCAAAGTCTGAATAGTTCTCTCTGTCTGTCCATCTGTTTGCGGATGATATGCAGAACTAAACCTCAAATTAGTCCCTAATGCTCCTTGTAAACTTTTCCAAAATTGTGATGTGAATCTAGGATCTCTATTAGACACTATACTAGATGGTACTCCATGTAATCTCACCATTTCCTTTACATACATCTGGGTTAACTTCTCTAAAGATTGTGTCATGTTCACTGCCAAGAAATGAGCACTTTTAGTCAATCTGTCCACAATTACCCAAATAGCATCATTTCCAGACCGTGTTCTTGGTAGTCCTGTCACAAAATCCATTGATACGCTCTCCCATTTCCATTCTGGAATCCCTAGTAAAATAACCTCTTTGTGTGGGAATAACTCAAAAACCTAGCCACCATGAGTAGTCTCATCGGAAAACTCAGTCGCAGGAGGGGAAAACTTAGTCACAAAGGAAATCGTGTCATGGAAAGAATGAGTCACCGGATGGGAAAATTTTACTCACCGGACGAGTTTCAATGGAAAATACTCTTAAAATAAGCACTTTGTGCGGGAAAAACTCGATAACCTAATCACCTTGACTAGTCTCACGGGAAAACTCAGTCACACGAGGGGAAAACTTTGTCACTAAGGAATAAGTGTCATGGGAAAAATGAGTCACCGGATGGCAAAACCTTAGTTAATGGACTAGTTTCAATGGCAAAACCTAGTAAACTAACCTCTTTGTGTGGCAATAACTCGAAAAACTAGCCACTGTGAGTAGTCTCATGGGAAACCTCAGTAGCAGGAGGGGGAAACTTAGTTACTAAGGAATTAGTGCCATGGGACAAATGAGTCGACTAATGGGAAAACATTAGTCACCGAACGAGTTTCGATGGCAAATCCTAGTAAAATAACCTCTTTGGGTGGGAAAAACTAGAAAACCTTGTCACCGTGAGTAGTGTCATCGGAAAACTCAGTCGCAGGAGGGGAAAAATTAGTCACAAAGGAATTCGTGTCATGGAAAAAATGAGTCACCGGATGGGAAAATTTTGCTCACCGGAAGAGTTTCAATGGAAAATACTCTTAAAATAACCACTTTGTGCGGGAAAAACTCGAGAACCTAATCCCCTTGACTAGTCTCACGGAAAAACACAGTCACAAGAGGGGAAAACTTAGTTACTAAAGAATTAGTGTCATGGGAAAAATGAGTCACCGGTTGGGAAAACCTTTGTGAATGGACTAGTTTCAATGGCAAAATCTAGTAAAATAACCTCTTTGTGTTGGAATATCTCGAAAACCTAGCCACTGTGAGTAGTCTCATGGGAAAACTCAGCCACAGGAGGGGGGAACTTAGTCACTAAGGAATTAGTGCCATGGGACTAATGAGTCAACTAATGGGAAAACCTTAGTCACCGAACGAGTTTCCATGGCAAATACTAGTAAAATAACCTCTTTGTGTGGGAAAAAATAGAAAACCTTGTCACCGTGAGTAGTCTCATCAGAAAACTCAGTCGAAGAGGGGAAAACTTAGTCACAAAGGAATTCGTGTCATGGAAAAAATGAGTCACCGGATGGGAAACTTTTGCTCACCGGACGAGTTTTAATGGAAAATACTCTTAAAATTACCACTTTGTGCGGGAAAAACTCGAGAACCTAATCACCTTGACTAGTCTCAAGGGAAAACTCAGTCACACGAGGGGAAAACTTTGTCACTAAGGAATTAGTGTCATGGGAAAAATGAGTCACCGAATGGGAAAACCTTAGTCAATGGACTAGGTTCAATGGCAAAACCTAGTAAAATAACCTCTTTGTGTTGGAATAACTCGAAAACTTAGCCATTGTGAGTAGTCTCATGCGAAAACTCAGCCACAGGAGGGGGAATCTTAGTCACTAAGGAATTAGTGCCATGGAACCAATGAGTCAACTAATGGGAAAACCTTAGTCACCGAAGGAGTTTCCACGGCAAATCCTAGTAAAATAACCTCTTTGTGTGGGAAAAACTAGAAAACCTTGTCACCGTGAGTAGTCTCATCGGAAAACTTAGTCGCAGGAGGGGAAAACTTAGTCACAAAGGAATTCGTGTCATGGAAAAAATGAGTCACCAGATGGCAAAATTTTACTCACCGGACTAGTTTGAATGGAAAATACTTGTAAAATAACCTCTTTGTGTGGAAAGACTCGAGAACCTCATCACCTTGACTAGTCTCACGGGAAAACTCAGTCACTCGAGGGGAAAACTTAGTCTCTAAGGAATTAGTGTCATGGGAAAAATGAGTCACCGGATGGGAAAACCTTAGTCAATGGACTAGTTTCAATGGCAAAACCTAGTAAAATAACCTCTTTGTGTTGGAATTACTCGAAAACCTAACCACTGTGAGTAGTCTCATGGGAAAACTCAGCCACAGGAGGGGGAAACTTAGTCACTAAGGAATTAGTGCCTTGGGACCAATGAGTCAACTAATGGGAAAACCTTAGTCACCGAACGAGTTTCCATGGCTAATCCTAGTAAAATAACCTCTTTGTGTGGGAAAAACTAGAAAACCTTTTCACCGTGAGTAGTCTAATCGGAAAACCCAGCCGCAGGAGGGGAAAACTTATTCACAAAGGAATTCGTGTCATGGAAAAAATGAGTCACCGGATGGGAAAATTTTACTCACCGGACGAGTTTCAATGGAAAATTCTTCCAAAATATCCTCTTTGTGTGGGAAGATCTCGAGAACCTCATCACCTTGACTAGTCTCACGAGAAAACTCAGTCACACGAGGGGATAACTTAGTCACTAAGGAATTAGTGTCATGGGAAAAATTAATCACCAGATGGAAAAAACTTAGTCAATGGACAAGTTTCAATTGCAAAACCTAGTAAAATAACCTCTTTGTGTTGGAATAACTCGATTACCTAGCCATTGTGAGTAGTCTCATGGCAAAACTCAGCCACAGGAGGGGGAAACTTAGTCACTAAGGAATTAGTGTCATGGGAAAAATGAGTTACCGGATGGGAAAACCTTAGTCAATGGACTAATTTCAATGGCAAAACCTAGTAAAATAACCTCTTTGTGTTAGAATAACTCGAAAGCCTAGCCACTGTGAGTAGTCCCATGGCAAAACTTAACCACAGGAGGGGGAAACTTAGTCACTAAGGAATTAGTGCCATAGGACCAATGAGTCAACTAATGGGAAAACCTTAATCACCGAACGAGTTTCCATGGCAAATCCTAGTAAAATAACCTCTTTGTGTTGGGAAAACTAGAAAACCAGTAAAATAACCTCTTTGTGTCGGAAAAACTAGAAAACCTTGTCACAGTAAGTAGTCTAATCAGAAAACTCAGCGGCAGGAGGGGAAAACTTAGACACAAAGGAACTCGTGTCATGGAAAAAATGAGTCACCGGATGGGATAATTTTACTCACCGGACGAGTTTCAATGGAAAATACTTGGAAATTAACCTCTCTGTGTGGGAAAAATTCGAGAACCTCATCACATTGACTAGTCTCACGGGAAAACTCAGTAACACGAGGGGATAACTTAGTCTCTAAGGAATTAGTGTCATGGGAAAAATTAATCACCGGATGGAAAAAACTTAGTCAATGGACAAGTTTCAATGGCAAAACCTAGTAAAATAACCTCTTTGTGTTGGAATAACTCGAAAACCTAGCCATTGTGAGTAGTCTCAGGCAAAACTCAGCCACAGGAGGGGGAAACTTAGTCACTAAGGAATTAGTGCCATGGGACGAATGAGTCAACTAATGGGAAAACCTTAGTCACCGAACGAGTTTCCATGGCAAATCCTAGTAAAATAACCTCTTTGTGTGGGAAAAACTAGAAAACCTTGTCACCGTGAGTAGTCTAATCGGAAAACTCAGTCGTAGAAGGGGAAAACTTAGTCACAAAGGAATTCGTGTCATGGAAAAAATTAGTCACCGGATGGGAAAATTTTACTCACCGGACGAGTTTCAATGGAAAATACTTGTAAAAAACCTCTTTGTGTGGGAAGAACTCGAGAACCTCATCACCTTGACTAGTCTCACGGGAAAACTCAGTCACACGAGGGGAAAACTTAGTCACTAAGGAATTAGTGTCATGGGAAAAATGAGTCACCGGATGGGCAAACCTTAGTCAATGGACTAGTTTCAATGGCAAAACCTAGTAAAATAACCTCTTTGTGTTGGAATAACTCGAAAACCTAACCACTGTGAGTAGTCTCATGGGAAAACTCAGCCACAGGAGGGGGAAACTTAGTCACTAAGGAATTAGTGCCTTGGGACCAATGAGTCAACTAATGGGAAAACCTTAGTCACCGAACGAGTTTCCATGGCTAATCCTAGTAAAATAACCTCTTTGTGTGGGAAAAACTAGAAAACCTTGTCACCGTGAGTAGTCTAATCGGAAAACCCAGCCGCAGGAGGGGAAAACTTATTCACAAAGGAATTCGTGTCACGGAAAAAATGAGTCACCGGATGGGAAAATTTTACTCACCGGACGAGTTTCAATGGAAAATTCTTCCAAAATATCCTCTTTGTGTGGGAAGAACTCGAGAACCTCATCACCTTGACTAGTCTCACGAGAAAACTCAGTCACACGAGGGGATAACTTAGTCACTAAGGAATTAGTGTCATGGGAAAAATTAATCACCAGATGGAAAAAACTTAGTCAATGGACAAGTTTCAATTGCAAAACATAGTAAAATAACCTCTTTGTGTTGGAATAACTCGATTACCTAGCCATTGTGAGTAGCCTCATGGCAAAACTCAGCCACAGGAGGGGGAAACTTAGTCACTAAGGAATTAGTGTCATGGGAAAAATCAGTCACCGGATGGGAAAACCTTAGTCAATGGACTAATTTCAATGGCAAAACCTAGTAAAATAACCTCTTTGTGTTGGAATAACTCGAAAACCTAGCCACTGTGAGTAGTCTCATGGCAAAACTCAGCCACAGGAGGGGGAAACTTAGTCACTAAGGAATTAGTGCCATGGGACCAATGAGTCAACTAATGGGAAAACCTTAGTCACCGAACGAGTTTCCATGGCAAATCCTAGAAACTAGACTCTTTGTGTGGGAAAACTAGAAAATCTTGTCACCGTGAGTAGTCTAATCGGAAAACTCAGCCGCATGAGGGGAAAACTTATTCAAAAAGGAATTCGTGTCAGGGAAAAAATGAGTCACTGGATGGGAAAACCTTAGTCAATGGACTAGTTTCAATGGCAAAACCTAGTAAAATAACCTCTTTGTGTTGGAATAACTCGAAAACCTAGCCTACTGTGAGTATTCTCATGGGAAAACTCAGCCACAGGAGGGGGAAACTTAGTCACTAAGGAATTAGTGTCATGGGAAAAATGAGTCACCGGATGGGAAAACCTTAGTCAATGGACTAGTTTCAATGGCACAACCTAGTAAAATAACCTCTTTGTGTTGAAATAACTCAAAAACCTAGCCACTGTGAGTAGTCTGATGGGAAAACTCAGCCACAGGAGGGGGAAACTTAGTCACTAAGGAATTAGTGTCATGGGAAAAATGAGTCACCGGATGGGAAAACCTTTGTCAATGGACTAGTTTCAATGGAAAAACCTAGTAAAATAACCTCTTTGTGTTGGAATAACTCGAAAACCTAGCCACTGTGAGTATTCTCATGGGAAAACTCATCCACAGGAGGGGGAAACTTAGTCACTAAGGAATTAGTGTCATGGGAAAAATGAGTCACCGGATGGGAAAACCTAATCAATGGACTAGTTTCAATGGAAAAACCTAGTAAAATAACCTCTTTGGTTTGAAATAACTCGAAAACCTATCCACTGTGAGTAGTCTCATGGGAAAACTCAGCCACAGGAGGGGGAAACTTAGTCACTAAGGAATTAGTGCCATGGGACTAATGAGTCAACTAATGGGAAAACCTTAGTCACCGAACGAGTTTCCATGGCAAATCCTAGAAACTAGACTCTTTGTGTGGGAAAACTAGAAAATCTTGTCACCGTGAGTAGTCTAATCGGAAAACTCAGCCGCATGAGGGGAAAACTTATTCAAAAAGGAATTCGTGTCAGGGAAAAAATGAGTCACCGGATGGGAAAATTTTACTCACCGGACGAGTTTCAATGGAAAATACTTTGTGTGGGAAGAACTCGAGAACCTCATCACCTTGACTAGTCTCACGGGAAAACTCAGTCACACGAGGGGAAAACTTAGTAACTAAGGAATTAGTGTCATGGGAAAAATGAGTCACCGGATGGGAAAACCTTGGTCAATGGACTAGTTTCAATGGCAAAACCTAGTAAAATAACCTCTTTGTGTTGGAATAACTCAAAAACCTAGCCACTGTGAGTAGTCTCATGGGAAAACTCAGCCATAGGAGGGGGAAACTTAGTCACTAAGGACATAGTGCCATGGGACTAATGAGCCAACTAATGGGAAAACCTTAGTGACCGACAAGTTTCCATGGCAAATCATAGTAAAATAACCACTTTGTGTGGGAAAAACTAGAAAACCTTGTCACCGTGAGTAGTCTCATCGGAAAACTCAGCCGCCGGAGGGGAAAATTTATTCACAAAGGAATTTGTGTCATGGAAAAAATGAGTCTCCGGATGGGAAAATTTTACTCACCGGACGAGTTTCAATGGAAAATTCTTGCAAAATATCCTCTTTGTGTGGGAAGAACTCGAGAACCTCATCACCATGACTAGTCTCATGGGAAAATCAGTCACACGAGGGGAAAACTTAGTCACTATGGAATTAGTGTCATGGGAAAAATGAGTCACCGGATGGGAAAACCTTAATTAATGGACTAGTTTCAATGGCAAAACCTAGTAAAATAACCTCTTTATGTTTAAATAACTCGAAAACCTAACCACTGTGAGTAGTCTCATGGGAAAACTCAGCCACAGGATGGGGAAACTTAGTCACTAAGGAATTAGTGCCATGGGAATAATGAGTCAACTAATGGGAAAACCTTAGTCACCGAACGAGTTTCCATGGAAAATCCAAGAAAAATAACCTCTTTGTGTGGGAAAAACTAAAAAACCTTGTCACCGTGAGTAGTCTCATCGGAAAACTCAGTCGCAGGAGGGGAAAACTTAGTGACAAAGGAACTCGTGTCATGGGAAAAATGAGTCACCGGATGGGAAAACCTATGTCAATGGACTAGGTTCAATGGCAAAACCTAGTAAAATAACCTCTTTGTGTTGGAATAAGTCGAAATCCTAGCCACTGTTAGTAGCCTCATGGGAAAACTCAGCCACAGGAGGGGGGAACTTAGTCACTAAGGAATTAGTGCCATGGGACTAATGAGTCAACTATTGGGAAAACCTTAGTCACCGAACGAGTTTCCATGGAAAATCCTAGTAAAATAACCTCTTTGTTTGGGAAAACTAGAAAATCTTGTCACCGTGAGTAGTCTAATAGGAAAACTCAGCCGCATGAGGGGAAAACTTATTCACAAAGGAATTCGTGTCATGGAAAAAATAAGTCACTGGATGGGAAAATTTTACTCACCGGACGAGTTTCAATGGAAAATACTTGTAAAATAACCTCTTTATGTGGGAAGAACTCGAGAACCTCATAACTTCGACTAGTCTCACGGGAAAACTCAGTCACACGAGGGGAAAAATTAGTCACTAAGGAATTAGTGTCGTGGGAAAAATGAGTCACCGGATGGGAAAACCTTGGTAAATGGACTAGTTTCAATGGCAAAACCTAGTAAAATAACCTCTTTGTGTTGGAATAACTCGAAAACCTAGCCACTGTGAGTAGTCTCATGGGAAAACTCAGCCATAGGAGGGGGAAACTTAGTCACTAAGGACTTAGTGCCATGGGACTAATGAGCCAACTAATGGGAAAACCTTAGTGACCGACAAGTTTCCATGGAAAATCATAGTAAAATAACCACTTTGTGTGGGAAAAACTAGAAAACCTTGTCACCGTGAGTAGTCTCATCGGAAAACTCAGCCGCAGGAGGGGAAAATTTATTCACAAAGGAATTTGTGTCATGGAAAAAATGAGTCTCCGGATGGGAAAATTTTACTCACCGGACGAGTTTCAATGGAAAATTCTTGCAAAATATCCTCTTTGTGTGGGAAGAACTCGAGAACCTCATCACCGTGACTAGTCTCACGGGAAAATCAGTCACACGAGGGGAAAACTTAGTCACTAAGGAATTAGTGTCATGGGAAAAATGAGTCACCGGATGGGAAAACCTTAATTAATGGACAAGTTTCAATGGCAAAACCTAGTAAAATAACCTCTTTGTGTTGAAATAACTCGAAAAACTAGCCACTGTGAGTAGTCTCATGGGAAAACTCAGCCACAGGATGGGGAAACTTAGTCACTAAGGAATTAGTGCCATGGGACTAATGAGTCAACTAATGGGAAAACCTTAGTCACCGAACGAGTTTCCATGGAAAATCCAAGAAAAATAACCTCTTTGTGTGGGAAAAACTAAAAAACCTTGTCACCGTGAGTAGTCTCATCGGAAAACTCAGTCGCAGGAGGGGAAAACTTAGTCACAAAGGAACTCGTGTCATGGGAAAAATGAGTCACCGGTTGGGAAAACCTTTGTGAATGGACTAGTTTCAATGGCAAAACCTAGTAAAATAACCTCTTTGTGTTGAAATAACTCGAAAAACTAGCAACTGTGAGTAGTCTCATGGGAAAACTCAGCCACAGGAGGGGGAAACTTAGTCACTAAGCAATTAGTGCCATGGGACTAATAAGTCAACTAATGGGAAAACCTTAGTCACCGAACGAGTTTCCATGGCAAATCCTAGTAAAATAACCTCTTTGTGTGGGAAAAACTAAAAAACCTTGTCACCGTGAGTAGTCTCATCGGAAAATTCAGCCGCATGAGGGGAAAACTTAGTCACAAAGGAATTCGTGTCATGGAAAAAATGAGTCACCGGATGGGAAAATTTTACACACCGGACTAGTTTCAATGGAAAATACTTGCAAAATATCCTCTTTGTGTGGGAAGAACTCGAGAACCTCATCACCTTGACCAGTCTCACGGGAAAACTCAGTCACACGAGGGGAAAACTTAGTTTTTAAGGAATTAGCGTCATGGGAAAATGAGTCACCGGATCGGAAAACCTTAGTCAATGGACTAGTTTCAATGGCAAAACCTAGTAAAATAACCTTTTTGTGTTGGAATAACTCGAAAACCTAGCCACTGTGAGTAGTCTCATGGGAAAACTCAGCCACAGGAGGGGGAAACTTAGTCACTAAGGAATTAGTGCCATGGGACTAATGAGTCAACTTATTGGAAAACCTTAGTCACCGAACGAGTTTCCATGGCAAATCCTAGTAAAATAACCTCTTTGTGTGGGAAAAACTAGAAAATCTTATCACCGTGAGTAGTCTAATCGGAAAACTCAGCCGCATGAGGGGTAAACTTATTCACAAAGGAATTCGTGTCATGGAAAAAATGAGTCACCGGATGGGAAACTTTTACTCACCGGACGAGTTTCAATGGAAAATACTTGCAAAATATCCTCTTTGTGTGGGAAGAACTTGAGAACCTGATCACCTTGACTAGTCTCATGGGAAAACTCAGTCACACGAGGGGAAAACTTAGTCACTAAGGAATGAGTGTCATGGGAAAAATGAGTCACCGGATGGGAAAACCTTGGTCAATGGACTAGTTTCAATGGCAAAACCTAGTAAAATAACCTCCTTGTGTTGGAATAACTCGAAAACCTAGCTCATGTGAGTAGTCTCATGGGAAAACTCAGCCACAGGAGGTGGAAATTTAGTCACCAAGGAATTAGTGCCATGGGACTAATGAGTCAACTAATGGGAAAACCTTAGTCACCGAACGAGTTTCCGTGGCAAATCCTAGTAAAAGAACCTCTTTGTGTGGGAAAAACTAGAAAACCTTGTCACCGTGAGTAGTCTCATCGGAAAATTCAGCCGCATGAGGGGAAAACTTAGTCACAAAGGAATTCGTGTCATGGAAAAAATGAGTCACCGGATGGGAAAATTTTACACACCGGACTAGTTTCAATGGAAAATACTTGCAAAATATCCTCTTTGTGTGGGAAGAACTTGAGAACCTGATCACCTTGACTAGTCTCACGGGAAAACTCAGTCACACGAGGGGAAAACTTAGTCACTAAGGAATTAGTGTCATGGGAAAAATGAATCACCAGATAAGAAAACCTTAGTCAATGGACTAGTTTCAATGGAAAAACCTAGTAAAATAACCTCTTTGTGTTGGAATAACTCGAAAACCTAGCCACTACGAGTAGTCTCATGGGAAAACGCAGCCACAGGGGGGGAAATTTAGTCACTAAGGAATTAGTGCCATGGGACTAATGAGTCAACTAATGGGAAAACCTTAGTCACCGAACTAGTTTCCATGGCAAATCCTAGTAAAATAACCTCTTTGTGTGGGAAAAACTAGAAAACCTTGACACCGTGAGTAGCCTCATTGGAAAACTCAGTCGCAGGAGGGGAAAACTTAGTCACAAAGGAATTCGTGTCATGGAAAAAATGAGTCACCGGATGAGAAAGTTTTACTCACCGGACGAGTTTCAATGGAAAATACTTGTAAAATAACCTCTTTGTGTGGGAAGAACTCGAGAACCTCATCACCTTGACTAGTCTCACGGGAAAACTCAGTCACACGAGGGGAAAACTTAGTCACTAAGGAATTAGTGTCATGGGAAAATGAGTCACCGGATGGGAAAACCTTAGTCAATGGACAAGTTTCAATGGCAAAACCTAGTATAATAACCTCTTTGTGTTGGAATAACTCGAAAACCTAGCCACTACGAGTAGTCTCATGCGAAAACTCAGCCACAGAAGGGGGAAACTTAGTCACTAAGGAATTAGTGCCATGGGACTAATGAGTCAACTAATGGGAAAACCTTCGTCACCGAACGAGTTTCCATGGCAAATCCTAGTAAAAGAACCTCTTTGTGTGGGAAAAACTAGAAAACCTTGTCACCGTGAGTAGTCTCATCGGAAAACTCAGTCGCAGGAGGGGAAAACTTATTCACAAAGGAATTCGTGTCATGGAAAAAATGAGTCACCGGATGGGAAAACTTTACTCACCGGACGAGTTTCAATGGAAAATACATGCAAAATATCCTCTTTGTGTGGGAAGAACTTGAGAACCTGATCACCTTGACTAGTCTCATGGGAAAACTCAGTCACACGAGGGGAAAACTTAGTCACTAAGGAATGAGTGTCATGGGAAAAATGAGTCACCGGATGGGAAAACCTTGGTCAATGGACTAGTTTCAATGGAAAAACCTAGTAAAATAACCTCTTTGTGTTGGAATAACTCGAAAACCTAGCCACTACGAGTAGTCTCATGGGAAAACACAGCCACAGGGGGGGAAATTTAGTCACTAAGGAATTAGTGCCATGGGACTAATGAGTCAACTAATGGGAAATCCTTAGTCACCAATTAGTTTCCATGGCAAATCCTAGTAAAATAACCTCTTTGTGTGGGAAAAACTAGAAAACCTTGTCACCGTGAGTAGTCTCATCGGAAAACTCAGCTGCATGAGGGGAAAACTTAGTCACAAAGGAATTCGTGTCATGGAAAAAATGAGTCACCGGATGGGAAAGTTTTACTCACCGGACGAGTTTCAATGGAAAATACTTGTAAAATAACCTCTTTGTGTGGGAAGAACTCGAGATCCTCATCACCTTGACTTGTCTCACGGGAAAACTCAGTCACACGTGGGGAAAACTTAGTCACTAAGGAATTAGTGTCATGGGAAAATGAGTCACCGGATGGGAAAACCTTAGTCAATGGACTAGTTTCAATGGCAAAACCTAGTAAAATAACCTCTTTGTGTTGAAATAACTCGAAAACCTAGCCACTACGAGTAGTCTCATGGGAAAACGCAGACACAGGTGCAGGAAATTAAGTCAATAAGGAATTAGTGCCATGGGACTAATGAGTCAACTAATGGGAAATCCTTAGTCACCAATTAGTTTCCATGGCAAATCCTAGTAAAATAACCTCTTTGTGTGGGAAAAACTAGAAAACCTTGTCACCGTGAGTAGTCTCATTGGAAAACTCAGTCGCAGGAGGGCAAAACTTAGTCACAAAGGAATTCGTGTCATGGAAAAAATGTGTCACCGGATGGGAAAGTTTTACTCACCGGACGAGTTTCAATGGAAAATACTTGTAAAATAACCTCTTTGTGTGGGAAGAACTCGAGAACCTCATCACCTTGACTAGTCTCACGGGAAAACTCAGTCACACGTGGGGAAAACTTAGTCACTAAGGAATTAGTGTCATGGGAAAATGAGTCACCGGATGGGAAAACCTTAGTCAATGGACTAGTTTCAATGGCAAAACCTAGTAAAATAACCTCTTTGTGTTGAAATAACTCGAAAACCTAGCCACTACGAGTAGTCTCATGGGAAAACGCAGACACAGGTGCAGGAAATTAAGTCAATAAGGAATTAGTGCCATGGGACTAATGAGTCAACTAATGGGAAATCCTTAGTCACCAATTAGTTTCCATGGCAAATCCTAGTAAAATAACCTCTTTGTGTGGGAAAAACTAGAAAACCTTGTCACCGTGAGTAGTCTCATCGGAAAACTCAGCTGCATGAGGGGAAAACTTAGTCACAAAGGAATTCGTGTCATGGAAAAAATGAGTCACCGGATGGGAAAATTTTACACACCGGACGAGTTTCAATGGAAAATACTTGCAAAATATCCTCTTTGTGTTGGAAGAACTCGAGAACCTGATCACCTTGACTAGTCTTACAGGAAAACTCAATCACACGAGGGGAAAACTTAGTCAGTAAGGAATTGGTGTCATGGGAAAATAAGTCACCGGATGGGAAAACCTTAGTCAATGGACTAGTTTCAATGGCAAAACCTAGTAAAATAACCTCTTTGTGTTGAAATAACCCGAAAACGTATCCACTGTTAGAAGTCTCATGGGAAAACTCAGCCACAGGAGGGGGAAACTTAGTCACTAAGAAATTAGTGCCATGGGACTAATGAGTCAACTAATGGGAAAACCTTAGTCACCGAACGAGTTTCCATGGCAAATCCTAGTAAAATAACCTCTTTGTGTGGGAAAAACTAGAAAATCTTGTCACCGTGAGTAGTCTAATTGGAAAACTCAGCCGCAGGAGGGGAAAACTTATTCACAAAAGAATTCGTGTCATGGAAAAAATGAGTCACCGGATGGGAAAATTTTACTCACCGAATGAGTTTTAATGGAAAATACTTTCAAAATATCCTCTTTGTGTGGGAAGAACTTGAGAACCTCATCACCTTGACTAGTCTCACGGGAAAACTCAGTCACACGAGGGGAAAACTAAGTCACTAAGGAATTAGTGTCATTGGAAATATGAGTCACCGGATTGGAAAACCTTAGTCAATGGACTAGTTTCAATGGCAAAACCTAGTAAAATAACCTCTTTGTGTTGAAATAACTCGTAAACCTAGCCATTGTGAGTATTCTCATGGGAAAACTCAGCCACGGGAGGGGGAGACTTAGTCACTAAGGAATTAGTGCCATGGGACTAATGAGTCAACAAATGGGAAAACCTTAGTCACCAAACGAGTTTCCATGGAAAATCCTAGTAAAATATCTTCTTTGTGTGGGAAAAACTAGAAAACCTTGTCACTGTGAGTAGTCTCATCGGAAAACTCAACCGAAGGAGGGCAAAACTTAGACACCAAGGAATTCGTGTCATGGAAAAAATGAGTCACCGGATGGGAAAGTTTTACTCACCGGACGAGTTTCAATGGAAAATACTTGTAAAATAACCTCTTTGTGTGGGAAGAACTCGAGAACCTCATCACCTTGACTAGTCTCACGGGAAAACTCAGTCACACGAGGGGAAAACTTATTCACTAAGGAATTAGTGTCATGGGAAAATGAGTCACCGGATGGGAAAACCTTAGTCAATGGACAAGTTTCAATGGCAAAACCTAGTAAAATAACCTCTTTGTGTTGGAATAACTCGAAAACCTAGCCACTACGAGTAGTCTCATGCGAAAACTCAGCCACAGAAGGGGGAAACTTAGTCACTAAGGAATTAGTGCCATGGGACTAATGAGTCAACTAATGGGAAAACCTTCGTCACCGAACGAGTTTCCATGGCAAATCCTAGTAAAAGAACCTCTTTGTGTGGGAAAAACTAGAAAACCTTGTCACCGTGAGCAGTCTCATCGGAAAACGCAGTCGCAGGAGGGGAAAACTTATTCACAAAGGAATTCGTGTCATGGAAAAAATGAGTCACCGGATG
Source organism: Acmispon strigosus (assembly GCA_030819835.1). Taxonomy (NCBI): domain Eukaryota; kingdom Viridiplantae; phylum Streptophyta; class Magnoliopsida; order Fabales; family Fabaceae; genus Acmispon; species Acmispon strigosus. Next base: position 16,409,432 of record JAUAMA010000004.1, on the reverse strand, counting down.
GGAAAATTTTACTCACCGGACGAGTTTCAATGGAAAATACTTGCAAAATATCCTCTTTGTGTGGGAAGAACTTGAGAACCTGATCACCTTGACTAGTCTCATGGGAAAACTCAGTCACACGAGGGGAAAACTTAGTCACTAAGGAATGAGTGTCATGGGAAAAATGAGTCACCGGATGGGAAAACCTTGGTCAATGGACTAGTTTCAATGGAAAAACCTAGTAAAATAACCTCTTTGTGTTGGAATAACTCGAAAACCTAGCCACTGTGAGTAGTCTCATGGGAAAACTCAGCCACAGGAGGGGGAAATTTAGTCACTAAGGAATTAGTGCCATGGGACTAATGAGTCAACTAATGGGAAAAACTTAGTCACCGAACGAGTTTCCATGGCAAATCCTAGTAAAAGAACCTCTTTGTGTGGGAAAAACTAGAAAACCTTGTCACCGTGAGTAGTCTCATCGGAAAACTCAGTCGCAGGAGGGGAAAACTTAGTCACAAAGGAATTCGTGTCATGGTAAAAATGAGTCACCGGATGGGAAAATTTTCTCAGCGGACGAGTTTCAATGGAAAATACTTGTAAAATAACCTCTTTGTGTGGGAAAAACTTGAGAACGTCATCACCTTGACTAGTCTCACGGGAAAACTCAGTCACACGAGGGGAAAACTTAGTCACTAAGGAATTAGTGTCATGGGAAAAATGAATCACCGGATGGGAAAACCTTGGTCAATGGACTAGTTTCAATGGAAAAACCTATGAAAAGAACCTCTTTGTGTTGGAATAACTCGAAAACCTAGCCACTACGAGTAGTCTCATGGGAAAACACAGCCACAGGGGGGGAAATTTAGTCACTAAGGAATTAGTGCCATGGGACTAATGAGTCAACTAATGGGAAAACCTTAGTCACCGAACGAGTTTCCATGGCAAATCCTAGTAAAATAACCTCTTTGTGTGGGAAAAATTAGAAAACCTTGACACCGTGAGTAGTCTCATTGGAAAACTCAGTCGCAGGAGGGCAAAACTTAGTCACAAAGGAATTCGTGTCATGGAAAAAATGAGTCACCGGATGGGAAAGTTTTACTCACCGGACGAGTTTCAATGGAAAATACTTGTAAAATAACCTCTTTGTGTGGGAAGAACTCGAGAACCTCATCACCTTGACTAGTCTCACGGGAAAACTCAGTCACACGTGGGGAAAACTTAGTCACTAAGGAATTAGTGTCATGGGAAAATGAGTCACCGGATGGGAAAACCTTAGTCAATGGACTAGTTTCAATGGCAAAACCTAGTAAAATAACCTCTTTGTGTTGAAATAACTCGAAAACCTAGCCACTACGAGTAGTCTCATGGGAAAACGCAGACACAGGTGCAGGAAATTAAGTCAATAAGGAATTAGTGCCATGGGACTAATGAGTCAACTAATGGGAAATCCTTAGTCACCAATTAGTTTCCATGGCAAATCCTAGTAAAATAACCTCTTTGTGTGGGAAAAACTAGAAAACCTTGTCACCGTGAGTAGTCTCATCGGAAAACTCAGCTGCATGAGGGGAAAACTTAGTCACAAAGGAATTCGTGTCATGGAAAAAATGAGTCACCGGATGGGAAAATTTTACACACCGGACGAGTTTCAATGGAAAATACTTGCAAAATATCCTCTTTGTGTGGGAAGAACTCGAGAACCTGATCACCTTGACTAGTCTCACAGGAAAACTCAATCACACGAGGGGAAAACTTAGTCAGTAAGGAATTGGTGTCATGGGAAAATGAGTCACCGGATGGGAAAACCTTAGACAATGGACTAGTTTCAATGGCAAAACCTAGTAAAATAACCTCTTTGTGTTGAAATAACTCAAAAACGTATCCACTGTTAGAAGTCTCATGGGAAAACTCAGCCACAGGAGGGGGAAACTTAGTCACTAAGAAATTAGTGCCATGGGACTAATGAGTCAACTAATGGGAAAACCTTAGTCACCGAACGAGTTTCCATGGCAAATCCTAGTAAAATTACCTCTTTGTGTGGGAAAAACTAGAAAATCTTGTCACCGTGAGTAGTCTAATTGGAAAACTCAGCCGCAGGAGGGGAAAACTTATTCACAAAAGAATTCGTGTCATGGAAAAAATGAGTCACCGGATGGGAAAATTTTACTCACCGAATGAGTTTTAATGGAAAATACTTGCAAAATATCCTCTTTGTGTGGGAAGAACTTGAGAACCTCATCACCTTGACTAGTCTCACGGGAAAACTCAGTCACACGAGGGGAAAACTAAGTCACTAAGGAATTAGTGTCATTGGAAATATGAGTCACCGGATTGGAAAACCTTAGTCAATGGACTAGTTTCAATGGCAAAACCTAGTAAAATAACCTCTTTGTGTTGAAATAACTCGAAAACCTAGCCATTGTGAGTATTCTCATGGGAAAACTCAGCCACGGGAGGGGGAGACTTAGTCACTAAGGAATTAGTGCCATGGGACTAATGAGTCAACAAATGGGAAAACCTTAGTCACCAAACGAGTTTCCATGGAAAATCCTAGTAAAATATCTTCTTTGTGTGGGAAAAACTAGAAAACCTTGTCACTGTGAGTAGTCTCATCGGAAAACCCAACCGAAGGAGGGCAAAACTTAAACACCAAGGAATTCGTGTCATGGAAAAAATGAGTCACCGGATGGGAAAATTTTACTCACCGGGCGAGTTTCAATGGAAAATACTTGTAAAATAACCTCTTTGTGTGGGAAAAACTCGAGAACCTCATCACCTTGACTAGTCTCACGAGAAAACTTAGTCACACGAGGGGAAAACTTAGTCACTTAGGAATTAGTGTCATGGGAAAAATGAGTCACAGGATGAGAAAACCTTAGACAATGGACTAGTTTCAATGGCAAAACCTTGTAAAATAACCTCTTTGTCTTGGAATAACTCACAAACCTGGTCACAGTGAGTAGTCTCATGGGAAAACTCAGCCACAGGAGGGGGAAACTTAGTCACTAAGGAATTAGTTCCATGGGACTAATGAGTCAACTAATGGTAAAACCTTAGTCACCGAACGAGTTTCCATGGCAAATCCTAGTAAAATAACCTCTTTGTGTGGGAAAAAATAGAAAACCATGCCACTGTGAGTAGTCTCATCGGAAAACTCAGTCGCAGGAGGGGAAAACTTAGTCACAATGGAATTCGTGTCATGGAAAAAATGAGTCACCGGATGGGAAAATTTTACTCACCGGACGAGTTTCAATGGAAAATACTCTTAAAATAACCTCTTTGAGCGGGAAATCCTCGAGAACCTCATCACCTTGACTAGTCTCACGGTACAACTCAGTCACACGAGGGGAAAACTTAGTCACTAAGGAATTATTGTCATGGGATAAATGAGTCACCGGATGGGAAAACCTTAGTCAATGGACTAGTTTCAACGGCAAAACCTAGTAAAATAACCTCTTTGTGTTGGAATAACTCGAAAAACAAGCCACTGTGAGTAGTCTCATGGGAAAACTCAGCCAAAGGAGTGGGAAACATAGTCACTAAGGAATTAGTGCCATGGGACTAATGAGTGAACTAATGGGAAAACCTTAGTCACCGAACGAGTTTCCATGGCAAATCCTAGTAAAATAACCTCTTTGTGTGGGAAAAACTAGAAAACGATGTCACTGTGAGTAGTCTCATCCGAAAACTCAGTCCCAGGAGGGGAAAACTTAGTCACAAAGGAATTCGTGTCATGGAAAACATGAGTCACCGGATGGGAAACTTTTACTCACCAGACTAGTTTCAATGGAAAATACTTGTATAATATCCTTTTTGTGTGGGAAAAACTGGAGAACCTCATCACCTTGACTAGTCTCACGGCAAAACATAGTCACACGAGGGCAAAACTTAGTCACAAAGGAATTAGTGTCATGGGAAAAATGAGTCACCGGATGGGAAAACCATAGTCAATGGACTAGTTTCAACGGCAAAACCTAGTAAAATAACCTCTTTGTGTTGGAATAACTCACAAACCTAGCCACAGTGAGTAGTCTCATGGGAAAACTCAGCCACAGGAGGGGGAAACTTAGTCACTAAGGAATTAGTGCCATGGGACTAATGAGTCAACTAATGGGGAAACCATAGTCACCGAATGAGTTTCCATGGCAAATGCTATGAAAATAACCTCTTTGTGTGGGAAAAACTAGAAAACCTTGTCACTGTGAGTAGCATCATCGGAAAACTCAGTCGCAGGAGGGGAAAATTTAGTCACCAAGGAATTCGTGTCATGGGAAAAATGAGTCACCGGATAGGAAAATTTTACCCACCGGACTAGTTTCAATGGAAAATACTTGTATAATATCATTTTTGTGTGGGAAAAACTCGAGAACCTCATCACCTTGACTAGCCTCACGGGAAAACTCAGTTACACGAGGGGAAAAATTAGTCACTAAGGAATTAGTGTCATGGGAAAAATGAGTCAGCGGATGGGAAAACCTTAGACAATGGACTAGTTTCAATGGCAAAACCTTGTAAAATAACCTCTTTGTGTTGGAATAACTCACAAACCTGGTCACAGTGAGTAGTCTCATGGGAAAACTCAGCCACAGGAGGGGGAAACTTAGTCACTAAGGAATTAGTGCCATGGGACTAATGAGACAACTAATGGGAAAACCTTAGTCACCGAACGAGTTTCCATGGCAAATCCTAGTAAAATAACCTCTTTGTGTGGGAAAAAATAGAAAACCATGTCACTGTGAGTAGTCTCATCGGAAAACTCAGTCGCAGGAGGGGAAAACTTAGTCACAAAGGAATTCGTGTCATGGAAAAAATGAGTCACCGGATGGGAAATTTTTACGCACCGGACGAGTTTCAATGGAAAATACTCTTAAAATAACCTCTTTGTGCGGGAAAACCTCGAGAACCTCATCACCTTGACTAGTCTCACGGGAAAACTCAGTCACGCGAGGGGTAAACTTAGTCACTAAGGAATTAGTGTCATGGGTTAAATGAGTCACCGGATGGGAAAACCATAGTCAATGGACTAGTTTCAATGGCAAAACCTAGTAAAGTAACCTCTTTGTGTTGGAATAACTCGATAGCCTAGCCATTGTGAGTAGTCTCATGGGAAAACTCAGCCACAGGAGGGGGAAACTTAGTTACTAAGGAATTACTGCCATGGGACTAATGAGTCAACTAATGGGAAAACCTTTGTCAGCAAATGAGTTTCCATGGCAAATCCTAGTAAAATAAACTCTTTGTTTGAGAAAAACAAGAAAACCTTGTCACCGTGAGTAGTCACATCGGAAAACTCAGCCGCAGGAGGGGAAAATTAGACACAAAGGAATTCGTGTCATGGAAAAAGTGAGTCACCGGATTAGATGATTTTACTCACCGGACGAGTTTCAATGGAAAATACTTGTAAAATAACCTTTTTGTGTGGAAAAAACTCGAGAACCTTATCACCTTGACTAGTCTCACGTGAAAACTTAGTCACACGAGCGGATAACTTAGTCACTAAGGAATTAGTGTCATGGGAAAAATGAGTCACCGGATGGGAAAACCTTAGTCTATGGACTAGTTTCAATGGAAAAACCTAGTAAAATAACCTCTTTGTGTTGGAATAACTCGAAATCCTAGCCATTGTGAGTAGTCTCATGGGAAAACTCAGCCACAGGTGGGGGAAACTTAGTTACTAAGGAATTAGTGCCATGGGACTAATGAGTCAACTAATGGGAAAACCTTAGTCACCGAACGAGTTTCCATGGCAAATCCTAGTAAAATAACCTCTTTGTGTGGGAAAAACTTGAAAACCATGTCACTGTGAGTAGTCTCATCGGAAAACTCAGTCGCAGGAGGGGAAAACTTAGTCACAAAGGAATTCGTGTCATGGAAAAAATTAGTCACCGGATGGGAAACTTTTACTCACCGGACTAGTTTCAATGGAAAATACTCTTAAAATAACCTCTTTGTGCGGGAAAAACTCGTGAACCTCATCACCTTGACTAGTCTCACGGCAAAACTCAGTCACACGAGGGGAAAACTTAGTCACTAAGGAATAAGTGTCATGGGAAAAATGAGTCACCGGATGGGAAAACCTTAGTCAATGGACTAGTTTCAATGGAAAAACCTAGTAAAATAACCTCTTTGTGTTGGAATAACTCGAAATCCTAGCCATTGTGAGTAGTCTCATGGGAAAACTCAGCCACAGGAGGGGGAAACTTTGTCACTAAGGAATTAGTGCCATGGGACTAATGAGTCAACTAATGGGAAAACATTTGTCACCGAATGAGTTTCCCTGGCAAATGTTATAAAAATAACCTCTTTGTGTGTGAAAAACTAGAAAACCTTGTCACCGGGAGTAGTCTCATCGGAAAACTCATTCGCAGGAGGGGAAAACATAGTCACCAAGGAATTCGTGTCATGGAAAAAATGAGTCACCGGGTAGGAAAATTTTACTCACCGGACTAGTTTCAATGGAAAATACTTGTAAAATATCCTTTTTGTGTGGAAAAAACTCGAGAACCTCATCACCTTGACCAGTCTCACGGCAAAACTCAGTCACGCGAGGGGGAAAACTTAGTGATTAAGGAATTAGTGTCATGGGAAAAATGAATCACCGGATGGGAAAACCTTAGTCAATGGACTAGTTTCAATGGTAAAACCAAGTAAAGTAACCTCTTTGAGTTGGAATAACTCGAAAACCTTGCAACTGTGAGTAGTCTCATGGGAAAACTCAGCCACAGGAGGGAAAAACTTTGTTACTAAGGAATTAGTGCCATGGGACTAATGATTCATCTAATTGGAAAACCTTAGTCACCGAACGAGTTTCCATGGCAAATCCTAGTAAAATAACCTCTTTGTTTGGGAAAAACTATAAAACCTTGTCACTGTGAGTAGTCTCATCGGAAAACTCAGTCGCAGGAGGGGAAAACTTAGTCACCAAGGAATTCGTGTCATGGAAAAAATGAGTCACCGGATAGGAAAATTTTACTCACCGGACTAGTTTCAATGGAAAATACTTGTAAAATATCCTTTTTGTGTGGGAAAAACTCGAGAACCTCATCACCTTGACTAGTCTCACGGCAAAACTCAGTCACACGAGGGGAAAACTTAGTGATTAAGGAATTAGTGTCATGGGAAAAATGAGTCACCGGATGGGAAAACCTTAGTCAATGGACTAGTTTCAATGGCAAAACCTAGTAAAATAACCTCTCTGTGTTGGAATAACTCGAAAACCTAGCCACTGTGCGTAGTCTCATGGGAAAACTCAGCCACAGGAGGGGGAAACTTAGTCACTAAGGATTTAGTGCCATGGGACTAATGAGTCAACTAATGGGAAAACATTTGTACCCGAATGAGTTTCCCTGGCAAATGTTATAAAAATAACCTCTTTGTGTGTGAAAAACTAGAAAACCGTGTCACCGTAGTAGTCTCATCGGAAAACTCAGTCGAAGGAGGGGAAAACTTAGTCACCAAGGAATTCGTGTCATGGAAAAAATGAGTCACCGGATAGGAAAATTTTACTCACCGGACTAGTTTCAATGGAAAATACTTGTAAAATATCCTTTTTGTGTGGGAAAAACTCGAGAACCTCATCACCTTGACTAGTCTAACGGCAAAACTCAGTCACACAAGGGGAAAACTTAGTGATTAAGGAATTAGTGTCATGGGAAAAATGAGTCACCGGATGGGAAAACCTTAGTCAATGGACTAGTTTCAATGGCAAAACCTAGTAAAATAACCTCTTTGTGTTGGAATAACTTGAAAACCTAGCCACTGTGCGTAGTCTCATGGGAAAACTCAGCCACAGGTGGGGGAAACTTAGTCACTAAGGAATTAGTGCCATGGGACTAATGAGTCAACTAATGGGAAAACCTTAGTCACCGAACGAGTTTCCATGGCAAATCCTAGTAAAATAACCTCCTTGTGTGGGAAAAACTTGAAAACCATGTCACTGTGTGTAGTCTCATCGGAAATCTCAGTCGCAGGAGGGGAAAACTTAGTCACAAAGGAATTCGTGTCATGGAAAAAATTAGTCACCGGATGGGAAACTTTTACTCACCGGACTAGTTTCAATGGAAAATACTCTTAAAATAACCTCTTTGTGCGGGAAAACCTCGAGAACCTCATCACCTTGACTAGTCTCACGGGAAAACTCAGTCACGCGAGGGGTAATCTTAATCACTAAGGAATTAGTGTCATGGGATAAATGAGTCACCGGATGGGAAAACCATAGTCAATGGACTAGTTTCAATGGCAAAACCTAGTAAAGTAACCTCTTTGTGTTGGAATAACTCGAAAACCTAGCCACTGTGAGTAGTCTCATGGGAAAACTCAGCCACAGGAGGGGGAAACTTAGTTACTAAGGAATTAGTGCCATGGGACTGATGAGTCAACTAATGGGAAAACCTTAGTCACCGAACGATTTTCCATGGTAAATCCTAGTAAAATAACCTCCTTGTGTGGGAAAAACTTGAAAACCATGTCACTGTGTGTAGTCTCATCGGAAATCTCAGTCGCAGGAGGGGAAAACTTAGTCACAAAGGAATTCGTGTTATGGAAAAAATTAGTCACCGGATGGGAAACTTTTACTCACCGGACTAGTTTCAATGGAAAATACTCTTAAAATAACCTCTTTGTGCGGGAAAAACTTGAGAACCTCATCACCTTGACTAGTCTCACGGGAAAACTCAGTCACACGAGGGGAAAACTTAGTCACTAAGGAATAAGTGTCATGGGAAAAATGAGTCACCGGATAGGAAAACCTTAGTCAATGGACTAGTTTCAATGGCAAATCCTAGTAAAATAACCTCTTTGTGTTGGAATAACTCGAAAACCAAGCCATTGTGAGTAGTCTCATGGGAAAACTCAGCCACAGGAGGGGGAAACTTGGTCACTAAGGAATTAGTGCCATGGGACTAATGAGTCAACTAATGGGAAAACCTTTGTCACCGAATCAGTTTCCATGGCAAATGTTATAAAAATAACCTCTTTGTGTGTGAAAAACTAGGAAACCTTGTCACCGGGAGTAGTCTCATCGGAAAACTCAGTCGCAGGAGGGGAAAACTTAGTCACCAAGGAATTCGTGTCTTGGAAAAAATGAATCACCGGATAGGAAAATTTTACTCACCGGACTAGTTTCAATGGAAAATACTTGTAAAATATCCTTTTTGTGTGGGAAAAACTCGAGAACCTCATCACCTTGACTAGTCTCACGGCAAAACTCAGTCACACGAGGGGAAAACTTAGTGATTAAGGAATTAGTGTCATGGGAAAAATGAGTCACCGGATGGGAAAACCTTAGTCAATGGACTAGTTTCAATGGCAAAACCTAGTAAAGTAACCTCTTTGTGTTGGAATAACTCAAAAACCTTGCCACTGTGAGTATTCTCATGGGAAAACTCAGCCACAGGAGGGAAAAACTTAGTTACTAAGGAATTAGTGCCATGGGACTAATGAGTCAACTAATGGGAAAACCTTAGTCACCGAACGAGTTTCCATGGCAAATCCTAGTAAAATAACCTCTTTGTTTGGGAAAAACTATAAAACCTTGTCACTGTGAGTAGTCTCATCGGAAAACTCAGTCGCAGGAGGGGAAAACTTAGTCACCAAGGAATTCGTGTCATGGAAAAAATGAGTCACCGGATAGGAAAATTTTACTCACCGGACTAGTTTCAATGGAAAATACTTGTAAAATATCCTTTTTGTGTGGGAAAAACTCGAGAACCTCATCACCTTGACTAGTCTCACGGCAAAACTCAGTCACACGAAGGGAAAACTTAGTGATTAAGGAATTAGTGTCATGGGAAAAATGAGTCACCGGATGGGAAAACCTTAGTCAATGGACTAGTTTCAATGGCAAAACCTAGTAAAGTAACCTCTTTGTGTTGGAATAACTCAAAAACCTTGCCACTGTGAGTAGTCTCATGGGAAAACTCAGCCACAGGAGGGAAAAACTTAGTTACTAAGGAATTAGTGCCATGGGACTAATGAGTCAACTAATGGGAAAACCTTAGTCACCGAACGAGTTTCCATGGAAAATCCTAGTAAAATAACATCTTTGTTTGGGAAAAACTATAAAACCTTGTCACTGTGAGTAGTCTCATCGGAAAACTCAGTCGCAGGAGGGGAAAACTTAGTCACCCAGGAATTCGTGTCATGGAAAAAATGGGTCACCGGATAGGAAAATTTTACTCACCGGACTAGTTTCAATGGAAAATACTTGTAAAATATCCTTTTTGTGTGGGAAAAACTCGAGAACCTCATCACCTTGACTAGTCTCACGGCAAAACTCAGTCACACGAGTAGAAAAACTAGGTGATTAAGGAATTAGTGTCATGGGAAAAATGAGTCACCGGATGGGAAAACCTTAGTCAATGGACTAGTTTCAATGGCAAAACCTAGTAAAAGAACCTCTCTGTGTTGGAATAACTCGAAAACCTAGCCACTGTGCGTAGTCTCATGGGAAAACTCATCCACAGGAGGGGGAAACTTAGTCACTAAGGATTTATTGCCATGGGACTAATGAGTCAACTAATGGGAAAACATTTGTCACCGAATGAGTTTCCCTGGCAAATGTTATAAAAATAACCTCTTTGTGTGTGAAAAACTAGAAAACCTTGTCACCGGGAGTAGTCTCATCGGAAAACTCAGTCGCAGGAGGGGAAAACTTAGTCACCAAGGAATTCGTGTCATGGAAAAAATGAGTCACCGGATAGGAAAATTTTACTCACCGGACTAGTTTCAATGGAAAATACTTGTAAAATATCCTTTTTGTGTGGGAAAAACTCGAGAACCTCATCACCTTGACTAGTCTCACGGCAAAACTAAGTCACACGAGGGGAAAACTTAGTGATTAAGGAATTAGTGTCATGGGAAAAATGAGTCACCGGATGGGAAAACCTTAGTCAATGGACTAGTTTCAATGGCAAAACCTAGTAAAATAACCTCTTTGTGTTGGAATAACTCGAAAACCTAGCCACTATGAGTAGTCTCATGGGAAAACTCAGCCACAGGAGGGGGAAACTTGGTCACTAAGCAATTAGTGCCATGGGACTAATGAGTCAACTAATGGGAAAACCTTAGTCACCGAACGATTTTCCATGGCAAATCCTAGTAAAATAACCTCCTTGTGTGGGAAAAACTTGAAAACCATGTCACTGTGTGTAGTCTCATCGGAAATCTCAGTCGCAGGAGGGGAAAACTTAGTCACAAAGGAATTCGTGTCATGGAAAAAATTAGTCACTGGATGGGAAACTTTTACTCACCGGACTAGTTTCAATGGAAAATACTCTTAAAATAACCTCATTGTGCGGGAAAAACTCGAGAACCTCATCACCTTGACTAGTCTCACGGGAAAACTCAGTCACACGAGGGGAAAACTTAGTCACTAAGGAATAAGTGTCATGGGAAAAATGAGTCACCGGATAGGAAAACCTTAGTCAATGGACTAGTTTCAATGGCAAATCCTAGTAAAATAACCTCTTTGTGTTGGAATAACTCGAAAACCAAGCCATTGTGAGTAGTCTCATGGGAAAACTCAGCCACAGGAGGGGGAAACTTGGTCACTAAGGAATTAGTGCCATGGGACTAATGAGTCAACTAATGGGAAAACCTTTGTCACCGAATGAGTTTCCATGGCAAATGTTATAAAAATAACCTCTTTGTGTGTGAAAAACTAGAAAACCTTGTCACCGGGAGTAGTCTCATCGGAAAACTCAGTCGCAGGAGGGGGAAACTTAGTCACCAAGGAATTCGTGTCTTGGAAAAAATGAATCACCGGATAGGAAAATTTTACTCACCGGACTAGTTTCAATGGAAAATACTTGTAAAATATCCTTTTTGTGTGGGAAAAACTCGAGAACCTCATCACCTTGACTAGTCTCACGGCAAAACTCAGTCACACGAGGGGAAAACTTAGTGATTAAGGAATTAGTGTCATGGGAAAAATGAGTCACCGGATGGGAAAACCTTAGTCCATGGACTAGTTTCAATGGCAAAACCTAGTAAAATAACCTCTTTGTGTTGGAATAACTCGAAAACCTAGCCACTATGAGTAGTCTCATGGGAAAACTCAGCCACAGGAGGGGGAAACTTGGTCACTAAGGAATTAGTGCCATGGGACTAATGAGTCAACTAATGGGAAAACCTTAGTCACCGAACGATTTTCCATGGCAAATCCTAGTAAAATAACCTCCTTGTGTGGGAAAAACTTGAAAACCATGTCACTGTGTGTAGTCTCATCGGAAATCTCAGTCGCAGGAGGGGAAAACTTAGTCACAAAGGAATTCGTGTCATGGAAAAAATTAGTCACCGGATGGGAAACTTTTACTCACCGGACTAGTTTCAATGGAAAATACTCTTAAAATAACCTCATTGTGCGGGAAAAACTCGAGAACCTCATCACCTTGACTAGTCTCACGGGAAAACTCAGTCACACGAGGGGAAAACTTAGTCACTAAGGAATAAGTGTCATGGGAAAAATGAGTCACCGGATAGGAAAACCTTAGTCAATGGACTAGTTTCAATGGCAAATCCTAGTAAAATAACCTCTTTGTGTTGGACTAACTCGAAAACCAAGCCATTGTGAGTAGTCTCATGGGAAAACTCAGCCACAGGAGGGGGAAACTTGGTCACTAAGGAATTAGTGCCATGGGACTAATGAGTCAACTAATGGGAAAACCTTTGTCACCGAATGAGTTTCCATGGCAAATGTTATCAAAATAACCTCTTTGTGTGTGAAAAACTAGAAAACCTTGTCACCGGGAGTAGTCTCATCGGAAAACTCAGACGCAGGAGGGGGAAACTTAGTCACCAAGGAATTCGTGTCTTGGAAAAAATGAATCACCGGATAGGAAAATTTTACTCACCGGACTAGTTTCAATGGAAAATACTTGTAAAGTATCCTTTTTGTGTGGGAAAAACTCGAGAACCTCATCAACTTGACTAGTCTCACGGCAAAACGCAGTCACACGAGGGGAAAACTTAGTGATTAAGGAATTAGTGTCATGGGAAAAATGAGTCACCGGATGGGAAAACCTTAGTCAATGGACTTGTTTCAATGGCAAAACCTAGTAAAGTAACCTCTTTGTGTTGGAATAACTCAAAAGCCTTGCCACTGTGAGTAGTCTCATGGGAAAACTCAGCCACAGGAGGGAAAAACTTAGTTACTAAGGAATTAGTGCCATGGGACTAATGAGTCAACTAATGGGAAAACCTTAGTCACCGAACGAGTTTCCATGGCAAATCCTAGTAAAATAACCTCTTTGTGTGGGAAAAACTTAAAAACCATGTCACTGTGAGTAGTCTCATCGGAAAACTCAGTTGCAGGAGCGGTAAACTTAGTCACAAAGGAATTCGTGTCATGGAAAAAATGAGTCACCGGATGGGAAACTTTTACTCACCGGACTATTTTCAATGGAAAATACTCTTAAAATAACCTCTTTGTGCGGGAAAAACTCGAGAACCTCATCACCTTGACTAGTCACACGGCAAAACTCAGTCACACGAGGGGAAAACTTAGTCATTAAGGAATTAGTGTCATGGGAAAAATGAGTCACCTGATGGGAAAACCTTAGTCAGTGGACTAGTTTCAATGGCAAAACCTAGTAAAATAACCTCTTTGTGTTGGAATAACTCGAAATACTAGCCGCTGTGAGTAGTCTCATGGGAAAACTCAGCCACTGGAGGGTGAAACTTAGTCACTAAGGAATTAGTGCCATGGGACTAATGAGTCAACTAATGCGAAAACCTTAGTCACCGAACGAGTTTCCATGGCATATTCTAGTAAAGTAACCTCTTTGTGTGGGAAAAACTAGAAAACCTTGTCACTGTGAGTAGTCTCATCGTAAAACTCAGCTGCAGGGGGGGAAAACTTACTCACAAAGGAATTCGTGTCATGGAAAAAATGAGTCACCGGATGGGAAAATTTTATTCACTGGACGAGTTTCAATGGAAAATACTTGTAAAATAACGTCTTTGCGTGGGAAAAACTTGTGAACCTCATCACCTTGACTAGTCTCACGGGAAAACTCAGTCACCCGAGGGGAAAACTTAGTCACTAAGGAATTAGTGTAATGGGAAAAATGAGTCACCGGATGGGAAAACCTTAGTCTATGGACTAGTTTCAATGGCAAAACGTAGTAAAATAACCTCTTTGTGTTGGAATAACTTGAAAACCTAGCCACTGTGAGTAGTTTCATGGGAAACCTCAGCCACAGGATGGGGAAACTTAGTCACTAAGGAATTAGTGCCATGGTACTAATGAGTCAACTAATGGGAAAACCTTAGTCACCGAACGAGTTTCAATGGAAAATCCTAGTAAAATAACCTCTTTGTGTGGGAAAAACTTGAAAACCATGTCACTGTGAGTAGTCTTATCGGAAAACTCAGTCGCAGGAGGGGAAAACTTAGTCACAAAGGAATTCGTGTCATGGAAAAAATGAGTCACCGGATGGGAAACTTTTACTCACCGGACTAGTTTCAATGGAAAATACTCTTAAAATAACCTCTTTGTGCGGGAAAAACTCGAGAACCTCATCACCTTGACTAGTCTCACGGCAAAACTCAGTCACACGAGGGGAAAACTTAGTCACTATGGAATTAGTGTCATGGGAAAAATGAGTCACCGGATGGGAAAACCTTAGTCAATGGACTGGTTTCAATGGCAAAACCTAGTAAAATAACCTCTTCGTTTTGGAATAACTCGAAAACCTAGCCATTGTGAGTAGTCTCATGGGAAAACTTAGCCACAGGAGGGGGAAACTTAGTCACTAAGGAATTAGTGCCATGGGACTAATGAGTCAACTAATGGGAAAACCTTTGTCACCGAACGAGTTTCCATGGCAAATGCTATAAAAATAACCTCTTTGTGTGGGAAAAACTTGAAAACCTTGTCACCGTGAGTAGTCTCATCCGAAATCTCAGTCGCAGGAGGGGAAAACTTAGTCACCAAGGAATTCGTGTCATGGAAAAAATGAGTCACCGGATAGGAAATTTTTACTCACCGGACTAGTTTCAATGGAAAATACTTGTAAAATATTGTTTTTGTGTGGGAAAAACTCGAGAACCTCATCACCTTGACTAGTCTCACGGGAAAACTCAGTCATACGAGGGGAAAACTTAGTCACTAAGGAATTAGTGTCATAGGAAAAATGAGTCACCGGATGGGAAAACCTTAGTCTATGGACTAGTTTCAATGGCAAAACCTAGTAAATTAACCTCTTTGTGTTGGAATAACTCCAAATACTAGCCACTGTGAGTAGTGTCATGGGAAAACTCAGCCACAGGAGGGTGAAACTTAGTCACTAAGGAATTAGTGCCATGGGACTAATGAGTCAACTAATGGGAAAACCTTAGTCACCGAACGAGGTTCCACTGCAAATTCTAGTAAAGTAACCTCCTTGTGTGGGAAAGACTAGAAAACCTTGTCCCTGTGAGTAGTCTCATCGCAAAACTCAACCGCAGGGTGGGAAAACTTACTCACAAAGGAATTCGTGTCATAGAAAAAATGATTCACCGGATGGGAAAATTTTACTCACCGGACGAGTTTCAATGGAAAATACTTGTAAAATAACGTCTTTCGTGGGAAAAACTTGAGAACCTCATCACCTTGACTAGTCTCACGGGAAAACTCAGTCACACGAGGGGAAAACTTAGTCACTAAGGAATTAGTGTCATGGGAAAATTGAGTCAACGAATGGGAAAACCTTAGTCAATGGACTAGTTTCAATGGCAAAACCTAGTAAAGTAACCTCTTTGTGTTGGAATAACTCGAAAACCTAGCCACTGTGTGTAGTCTCGTGGGAAAACTCAGCCACAGGAGGGGGAAACTTTGTCACTAAGGAATTATTGCCATGGGACTAATGAGTCAACTAATGGGAAAACCTTAGTCACCGAACGAGTTTCCATGGCAAATCCTAGTAAAATAACCTCTTTGTGTTGGAATAACTCGAAAACCTAGCCATTGTGAGTAGTCTCATGGTCAAACTCAGCCACAGGAGGGGGAAACATAGTCACTAAGGAATTAGTGCCATGGGACTAATGAGTCAACTATTGGGAAAACCTTTGTCACCGAATGAGTATCCATGGCAAATGTTATAAAAATAATCTCTTTGTGTGTGAAAAACTAGAAAACCTTGTCACCGGGAGTAGTCTCATCGGAAAACTCAGTCGCAGGAGGGGAAAACTTAGTCACCAAGGAATTCGTGTCATGGAAAAAATGAGTCACCGGATAGGAAAATTTTACTCACCGTACTAGTTTCAATGGAAAATACTTGTAAAATAACGTCTTTGCGTGGGAAAAACTTGAGAACCTCATCACCTTGACTAGTCTCCAGGGAAAACTCAGTCACACGAGGGGAAAACTTAGTCACTAAGGAATTAGTGTCATGGGAAAATTGAGTCACCGAATGGGAAAACCTTAGTCAATGGTCTAGATTCAATGGCAAAACCTAGTAAAGCAACCTCTTTGTGTTGGTATAACTCGAAAACCTAGCCACTGTGAGTAGTCTCGTGGGAAAACTCAGCCACAGGAGGGGGATACTTAGTCACTAAGGAATTAGTGCCATGGGACTAATGAGTCAACTAATGGGAAAACCTTAGTCACCGAACGATTTTCCAAGGGAAATCCTAGTAAAATAACCTCTTTGTTTGGGATAAACTAGAAAACCTTGTCACTGTGAGTAGTCTCATCGGAAAACTCAGTCGCAGGAGGGGAAAACTTAGTCACAAAGGAATTCGTGTCATGGAAAAAATGAGTCACCGGATGGGAAAATTTTACTCACCGGACTAGTTTCAATGGAAAATACTCTTAAAATAACCTCTTTGTGCGGGAAAAACTCGAGAACCTCATCACCTTGACTAGTCACACGGCAAAACTCAGTCACACGAGGGGAAAACTTAGTCATTAAGGAATTAGTGTCATGGGAAAAATGAGTCACCTGATGGGAAAACCTTAGTCAGTGGACTAGTTTCAATGGCAAAACCTAGTAAAATAACCTCTTTGTGTTGGAATAACTCGAAATACTAGCCGCTGTGAGTAGTCTCATGGGAAAACTCAGCCACTGGAGGGTGAAACTTAGTCACTAAGGAATTAGTGCCATGGGACTAATGAGTCAACTAATGGGAAAACCTTAGTCACCGAACGAGTTTCCATGGCATATTCTAGTAAAGTAACCTCTTTGTGTGGGAAAAACTAGAAAACCTTGTCACTGTGAGTAGTCTCATCGTAAAACTCAGCTGCAGGGGGGGAAAACTTACTCACAAAGGAATTCGTGTCATGGAAAAAATGAGTCACCGGATGGGAAAATTTTATTCACTGGACGAGTTTCAATGGAAAATACTTGTAAAATAACGTCTTTGCGTGGGAAAAACTTGTGAACCTCATCACCTTGACTAGTCTCACGGGAAAACTCAGTCACCCGAGGGGAAAACTTAGTCACTAAGGAATTAGTGTAATGGGAAAAATGAGTCACCGGATGGGAAAACCTTAGTCTATGGACTAGTTTCAATGGCAAAACGTAGTAAAATAACCTCTTTGTGTGGGAATAACTTGAAAACCTAGCCACTGTGAGTAGTTTCATGGGAAACCTCAGCCACAGGATGGGGAAACTTAGTCACTAAGGAATTAGTGCCATGGTACTAATGAGTCAACTAATGGGAAAACCTTAGTCACCGAACGAGTTTCAATGGAAAATCCTAGTAAAATAACCTCTTTGTGTGGGAAAAACTTGAAAACCATGTCACTGTGAGTAGTCTCATCGGAAAACTCAGTCGCAGGAGGGGAAAACTTAGTCACAAAGGAATTCGTGTCATGGAAAAAATGAGTCACCGGATGGGAAACTTTTACTCACCGGACTAGTTTCAATGGAAAATACTCTTAAAATAACCTCTTTGTGCGGGAAAAACTCGAGAACCTCATCACCTTGACTAGTCTCACGGCAAAACTCAGTCACACGAGGGGAAAACTTAGTCACTATGGAATTAGTGTCATGGGAAAAATGAGTCACCGGATGGGAAAACCTTAGTCAATGGACTGGTTTCAATGGCAAAACCTAGTAAAATAACCTCTTCGTTTTGGAATAACTCGAAAACCTAGCCATTGTGAGTAGTCTCATGGGAAAACTTAGCCACAGGAGGGGGAAACTTAGTCACTAAGGAATTAGTGCCATGGGACTAATGAGTCAACTAATGGGAAAACCTTTGTCACCGAACGAGTTTCCATGGCAAATGCTATAAAAATAACCTCTTTGTGTGGGAAAAACTTGAAAACCTTGTCACCGTGAGTAGTCTCATCCGAAATCTCAGTCGCAGGAGGGGAAAACTTAGTCACCAAGGAATTCGTGTCATGGAAAAAATGAGTCACCGGATAGGAAATTTTTACTCACCGGACTAGTTTCAATGGAAAATACTTGTAAAATATTGTTTTTGTGTGGGAAAAACTCGAGAACCTCATCACCTTGACTAGTCTCACGGGAAAACTCAGTCATACGAGGGGAAAACTTAGTCACTAAGGAATTAGTGTCATAGGAAAAATGAGTCACCGGATGGGAAAACCTTAGTCTATGGACTAGTTTCAATGGCAAAACCTAGTAAAATAACCTCTTTGTGTTGGAATAACTCCAAATACTAGCCACTGTGAGTAGTGTCATGGGAAAACTCAGCCACAGGAGGGTGAAACTTAGTCACTAAGGAATTAGTGCCATGGGACTAATGAGTCAACTAATGGGAAAACCTTAGTCACCGAACTAGGTTCCACTGCAAATTCTAGTAAAGTAACCTCCTTGTGTGGGAAAGACTAGAAAACCTTGTCCCTGTGAGTAGTCTCATCGCAAAACTCAACCGCAGGGTGGGAAAACTTACTCACAAAGGAATTCGTGTCATAGAAAAAATGATTCACCGGATGGGAAAATTTTACTCACCGGACGAGTTTCAATGGAAAATACTTGTAAAATAACGTCTTTCGTGGGAAAAACTTGAGAACCTCATCACCTTGACTAGTCTCACGGGAAAACTCAGTCACACGAGGGGAAAACTTAGTCACTAAGGAATTAGTGTCATGGGAAAATTGAGTCAACGAATGGGAAAACCTTAGTCAATGGACTAGTTTCAATGGCAAAACCTAGTAAAGTAACCTCTTTGTGTTGGAATAACTCGAAAACCTAGCCACTGTGTGTAGTCTCGTGGGAAAACTCAGCCACAGGAGGGGGAAACTTTGTCACTAAGGAATTATTGCCATGGGACTAATGAGTCAACTAATGGGAAAACCTTAGTCACCGAACGAGTTTCCATGGCAAATCCTAGTAAAATAACCTCTTTGTGTTGGAATAACTCGAAAACCTAGCCATTGTGAGTAGTCTCATGGTCAAACTCAGCCACAGGAGGGGGAAACATAGTCACTAAGGAATTAGTGCCATGGGACTAATGAGTCAACTATTGGGAAAACCTTTGTCACCGAATGAGTATCCATGGCAAATGTTATAAAAATAATCTCTTTGTGTGTGAAAAACTAGAAAACCTTGTCACCGGGAGTAGTCTCATCGGAAAACTCAGTCGCAGGAGGGGAAAACTTAGTTACCAAGGAATTCGTGTCATGGAAAAAATGAGTCACCGGATAGGAAAATTTTACTCACCGTACTAGTTTCAATGGAAAATACTTGTAAAATAACGTCTTTGCGTGGGAAAAACTTGAGCACCTCATCACCTTGACTAGTCTCCAGGGAAAACTCAGTCACACGAGGGGAAAACTTAGTCACTAAGGAATTAGTGTCATGGGAAAATTAAGTCACCGAATGGGAAAACCTTAGTCAATGGACTAGTTTCAATGGCAAAACCTAGTAAAGCAACCTCTTTGTGTTGGAATAACTCGAAAACCTAGCAATTGTGAGTAGTCTCGTGGGAAAACTCAGCCACAGGAGGGGGATACTTAGTCACTAAGGAATTAGTGCCATGGGACTAATGAGTCAACTAATGGGAAAACCTTAGTCACCGAACGAGTTTCCAAGGCAAATCCTAGTAAAATAACCTCTTTGTTTGGGATAAACTTAAAAACCATGTCACTGTGAGTAGGGTCATCGGAAAACTCAGTCGCAGGAGGGGTAAACTTAGTAACAAAGGAATTCGTGTCATGGAAAAAATGAGTCACCGGATGGGAAACTTTTACCCACCGGACTAGTTTCAATGGAAAATACTCTTAAAATAACCTCTTTATGCGGGAAAAACTCAAGAACCTCATCACCTTGACTAGTCTCACGGCAAAACTCAGTCACACGAGAGGAAAACTTAGTGATTAAGGAATAAGTGTCATGGGATAAATGAGTCACCGGATGGGAAAACCTTAGTCAATGGACTAGTTTCAATGGCAAAACCTAGTGAAATAACCTCTTTGTGTTGGAATAACTCCAAATACTACCCACTGTGAGTAGTCTCATGGGAAAACTCAGCCACAGGAGGGTGAAACTTAGTCACTAAGGAATTAGTGCCATGGGACTAATGAGTCAACTAATGGGAAAACCTTAGTCACCGAACAAGTTTCCAAGGCAAATTCTAGTAAAGTAACCTCTTTGTGTGGGAAAAACTAGAAAACCTTGTCACTGTGAGTAGTCTCATCGCAAAACTCAGCCGCAGGGGGGGGAAACTTAGTCACAAAGGAATTCGTGTCATGGAAAAAATGAGTCACCGGATGGGAAAATTTTACTCACCGGACGAGTTTCAATGGAAAATACTTGTAAAATAACGTCTTTGCGTGGGAAAAACTTGAGAACCTCATCACCTTGACTAGTCTCACGGGAAACTCAGTCACACGAGGGGAAAACTTAGTCACTAAGGAATTAGTGTCATGGGAAAATTGAGTCACCGAATGGGAAAACCTTAGTCAATGGACTAGTTTCAATGGCAAAACCTAGTAAAGTAACCTCTTTGTGTAGGAATAACTCGAAAACCTAGCCACTGTGAGTAGTCTCGTGGGAAAACTCAGCCACAGGAGGGGGAAACGTAGTCACTAAGGAATTAGTGCCATGGGACTAATGAGTCAACTAATGGGAAAACCTTAGTCACCGAACGAGTTTCCATGGCAAATCCTAGTAAAATAACCTCTTTGTGTGGGAAAAAAATAAAAACCATGTCACTGTGAGTAGTCTCATCGGAAAACTCAGTCGCAGGAGGGGTCAACTTAGTCACAAAGGAATTCGTGTCATGGAAAAAATGGGTCAACGGAAGGGAAAATTTTACTCACCGTACGAGTTTCAATGGAAAATACTCTGAAAATAACCTCTTTGTGCGGGAAAAACTCGAGAACCTCATCACCTTGACTAGTCTCACGGCAAAACTCAGTCACACGAGGGGAAAACTTAGTCACTATGGAATTAGTGTCATGGGAAAAATGAGTCACCGGATGGGAAAACCTTAGTCAGTGGACTAGTTTGAATGGCAAAACCTAGTAAAATAACCTCTTTGTGTTGGAATAACTCCAAATACTAGCCACTGTGAGTAGTGTCATGGGAAAACTCAGCCACAGGAAGGTGAAACTTAGTCACTAAGGAATTAGTGCCATGGGACTAATGAGTCAACTAATGGGAAAACCTTAGTCACCGAACGAGTTTCCACTGCAAATTCTAGTAAAGTAACCTCTTTGTGTGGGAAAGACTAGAAAACCTTGTCACTGTGAGTAGTCTCATCGCAAAACTCAACCGCAGGGGGGGAAAACTTAGTCACCAAGGAATTCGTGTCATGGAAAAAATGAGTCACCGGATAGGAAAATTTTACTCACCGTACTAGTTTCAATGGAAAATACTTGTAAAATAACGTCTTTGCGTGGGAAAAACTTGAGAATCTTATCACCTTGACTAGTCTCCAGGGAAAACTCAGTCACACGAGGGGAAAACTTAGTCACTAAGGAATTAGTGTCATGGGAAAATTGAGTCACCGAATGGGAAAACCTTAGTCAATGGACTAGTTTCAATGGCAAAACCTAGTAAAGCAACCTCTTTGTGTTGGAATAACTCGAAAACCTAGCCACTGTGAGTAGTCTCGTGGGAAAACTCAGCCACAGGAGGGGGATACTTAGTCACTAAGGAATTAGTGCCATGGGACTAATCAGTCAACTAATGGGAAAACCTTAGTCACCGAACGAGTTTCCAAGGCAAATCCTAGTAAAATAACCTCTTTGTTTGGGATAAACTAGAAAACCTTGTCACTGTGAGTAGTCTCATCGGAAAACTCAGTCGCAGGAGGGGAAAACTTAGTCACCAAGGAATTCGTGTCATGGAAAAAATGAGTCACCGGATGGGAAAATTTTACTCACCGTACGAGTTTCAATGGAAAATACCTGTAAAATAACGTCTTTGCGTGGGAAAAACTTGAGAACCTCATCACCTTGACTAGTCTCCAGGGAAAACTCAGTCACACGAGGGGAAAACTTAGTCACTAAGGAATTAGTGTCATGGGAAAATTGAGTCACCGAATGGGAAAACCTTAGTCAATGGACTAGTTTCAATGGCAAAACCTAGTAAAGCAACCTCTTTGTGTTGGAATAACTCGAAAACCTAGCCACTGTGAGTAGTCCCGTGGGAAAACTCAGCCACAGGAGGGGGATACTTAGTCACTAAGGAATTATTGCCATGGGACTAATGAGTCAACTAATGGGAAAACCTTAGTCACCGAACGAGTTTCCAAGGCAAATCCTAGTAAAATAACCTCTTTGTTTGGGATAAACTTAAAAACCATGTCACTGTGAGTAGTGTCATCGGAAAACTCAGTCGCAGGAGGGGTAAACTTAGTAACAAAGGAATTCGTGTCATGGAAAAAATGAGTCACCGGATGGGAAACTTTTACCCACCGGACTAGTTTCAATGGAAAATACTCTTAAAATAACCTCTTTGTGCGGGAAAAACTCAAGAACCTCATCACCTTGACTAGTCTCACGGCAAAACTCAGTCACACGAGAGGAAAACTTAGTGATTAAGGAATAAGTGTCATGGGATAAATGAGTCACCGGATGGGAAAACCTTAGTCAATGGACTAGTTTCAATGGCAAAACCTAGTGAAATAACCTCTTTGTGTTGGAATAACTCCAAATACTACCCACTGTGAGTAGTCTCATGGGAAAACTCAGCCACAGGAGGGTGAAACTTAGTCACTAAGGAATTAGTGCCATGGGACTAATGAGTCAACTAATGGGAAAACCTTAGTCACCGAACAAGTTTCCAAGGCAAATTCTAGTAAAGTAACCTCTTTGTGTGGGAAAAACTAGAAAACCTTGTCACTGTGAGTAGTCTCATCGCAAAACTCAGCCGCAGGGGGGGGAAACTTAGTCACAAAGGAATTCGTGTCATGGAAAAAATGAGTCACCGGATGGGAAAATTTTACTCACCGGACGAGTTTCAATGGAAAATACTTGTAAAATAACGTCTTTGCGTGGGAAAAACTTGAGAACCTCATCACCTTGACTAGTCTCACGGGAAACTCAGTCACACGAGGGGAAAACTTAGTCACTAAGGAATTAGTGTCATGGGAAAATTGAGTCACCGAATGGGAAAACCTTAGTCAATGGACTAGTTTCAATGGCAAAACCTAGTAAAGTAACCTCTTTGTGTAGGAATAACTCGAAAACCTAGCCACTGTGAGTAGTCTCGTGGGAAAACTCAGCCACAGGAGGGGGAAACGTAGTCACTAAGGAATTAGTGCCATGGGACTAATGAGTCAACTAATGGGAAAACCTTAGTCACCGAACGAGTTTCCATGGCAAATCCTAGTAAAATAACCTCTTTGTGTGGGAAAAAAATAAAAACCATGTCACTGTGAGTAGTCTCATCGGAAAACTCAGTCGCAGGAGGGGTCAACTTAGTCACAAAGGAATTCGTGTCATGGAAAAAATGGGTCAACGGAAGGGAAAATTTTACTCACCGTACGAGTTTCAATGGAAAATACTCTGAAAATAACCTCTTTGTGCGGGAAAAACTCGAGAACCTCATCACCTTGACTAGTCTCACGGCAAAACTCAGTCACACGAGGGGAAAACTTAGTCACTATGGAATTAGTGTCATGGGAAAAATGAGTCACCGGATGGGAAAACCTTAGTCAGTGGACTAGTTTGAATGGCAAAACCTAGTAAAATAACCTCTTTGTGTTGGAATAACTCCAAATACTAGCCACTGTGAGTAGTGTCATGGGAAAACTCAGCCACAGGAAGGTGAAACTTAGTCACTAAGGAATTAGTTCCATGGGACTAATGAGTCAACTAATGGGAAAACCTTAGTCACCGAACGAGTTTCCACTGCAAATTCTAGTAAAGTAACCTCTTTGTGTGGGAAAGACTAGAAAACCTTGTCACTGTGAGTAGTCTCATCGCAAAACTCAGCCGCAGGGGGGGAAAACTTAGTCACCAAGGAATTCGTGTCATGGAAAAAATGAGTCACCGGATAGGAAAATTTTACTCACCGTACTAGTTTCAATGGAAAATACTTGTAAAATAACGTCTTTGCGTGGGAAAAACTTGAGAATCTTATCACCTTGACTAGTCTCCAGGGAAAACTCAGTCACACGAGGGGAAAACTTAGTCACTAAGGAATTAGTGTCATGGGAAAATTGAGTCACCGAATGGGAAAACCTTAGTCAATGGACTAGTTTCAATGGCAAAACCTAGTAAAGCAACCTCTTTGTGTTGGAATAACTCGAAAACCTAGCCACTGTGAGTAGTCTCGTGGGAAAACTCAGCCACAGGAGGGGGATACTTAGTCACTAAGGAATTAGTGCCATGGGACTAATCAGTCAACTAATGGGAAAACCTTAGTCACCGAACGAGTTTCCAAGGCAAATCCTAGTAAAATAACCTCTTTGTTTGGGATAAACTAGAAAACCTTGTCACTGTGAGTAGTCTCATCGGAAAACTCAGTCGCAGGAGGGGAAAACTTAGTCACCAAGGAATTCGTGTCATGGAAAAAATGAGTCACCGGATGGGAAAATTTTACTCACCGTACGAGTTTCAATGGAAAATACCTGTAAAATAACGTCTTTGCGTGGGAAAAACTTGAGAACCTCATCACCTTGACTAGTCTCCAGGGAAAACTCAGTCACACGAGGGGAAAACTTAGTCACTAAGGAATTAGTGTCATGGGAAAATTGAGTCACCGAATGGGAAAACCTTAGTCGATGGACTAGTTTCAATGGCAAAACCTAGTAAAGCAACCTCTTTGTGTTGGAATAACTCGAAAACCTAGCCACTGTGAGTAGTCCCGTGGGAAAACTCAGCCACAGGAGGGGGATACTTAGTCACTAAGGAATTATTGCCATGGGACTAATGAGTCAACTAATGGGAAAACCTTAGTCACCGAACGAGTTTCCAAGGCAAATCCTAGTAAAATAACCTCTTTGTTTGGGATAAACTAGAAAACCTTGTCACTGTGAGTAGTCTCATCGGAAAACTCAGTCGCAGGAGGGGAAAACTTAGTCACCAAGGAATTCGTGTCATGGAAAAAATGAGTCACCGGATGGGAAAATTTTACTCACCGTACGAGTTTCAATGGAAAATAACTATAAAATAACGTCTTTGCGTGGGAAAAACTTGAGAACCTCATCACCTTGACTAGTCTCACGGCAAAACTCAGTCACACGAGAGGAAAACTTAGTGATTAAGGAATAAGTGTCATGGGATAAATGAGTCACCGGATGGGAAAACCTTAGTCAATGGACTAGTTTCAATGGCAAAACCTAGTGAAATAACCTCTTTGTGTTGGAATAACTCCAAATACTACCCACTGTGAGTAGTCTCATGGGAAAACTCAGCCACAGGAGGGTGAAACTTAGTCACTAAGGAATTAGTGCCATGGGACTAATGAGTCAACTAATGGGAAAACCTTAGTCACCGAACAAGTTTCCAAGGCAAATTCTAGTAAAGTAACCTCTTTGTGTGGGAAAAACTAGAAAACCTTGTCACTGTGAGTAGTCTCATCGCAAAACTCAGCCGCAGGGGGGGGAAACTTAGTCACAAAGGAATTCGTGTCATGGAAAAAATGAGTCACCGAATGGGAGAATTTTACTCACCGGACGAGTTTCAATGGAAAATACTTGTAAAATAACGTCTTTGCGTGGGAAAAACTTGAGAACCTCATCACCTTGACTAGTCTCACGGGAAACTCAGTCACACGAGGGGAAAACTTAGTCACTAAGGAATTAGTGTCATGGGAAAATTGAGTCACCGAATCAGAAAACCTTAGTCAATGGACTAGTTTCAATGGCAAAACCTAGTAAAGTAACCTCTTTGTGTTGGAATAACTCGAAAACCTAGCCACTGTGAGTAGTCTCGTGGGAAAACTCAGCCACAGGAGGGGGAAACGTAGTCACTAAGGAATTAGTGCCATGGGACTAATGAGTCAACTAATGGGAAAACCTTAGTCACCGAACGAGTTTCCATGGCAAATCCTAGTAAAATAACCTCTTTGTGTGGGAAAAAAATAAAAACCATGTCACTGTGAGTAGTCTCATCGGAAAACTCAGTCGCAGGAGGGGTGAACTTAGTCACAAAGGAATTCGTGTCATGGAAAAAATGGGTCAACGGATGGGAAAATTTTACTCACCGTACGAGTTTCAATGGAAAATACTCTGAAAATAACCTCTTTGTGCGGGAAAAACTCGAGAACCTCATCACCTTGACTAGTCTCACGGCAAAACTCAGTCACACGAGGGGAAAACTTAGTCACTATGGAATTAGTGTCATGGGAAAAATGAGTCACCGGATGGGAAAACCTTAGTCAGTGGACTAGTTTGAATGGAAAAACCTAGTAAAATAACCTCTTTGTGTTGGAATAACTCCAAATACTAGCCACTGTGAGTAGTGTCATGGGAAAACTCAGCCACAAGAGGGTGAAACTTAGTCACTAAGGAATTAGTGCCATGGGACTAATGAGTCAACTAATGGGAAAACCTTAGTCACCGAACGAGTTTCCACTGCAAATTCTAGTAAAGTAACCTCTTTGTGTGGGAAAGACTAGAAAACCTTGTCACTGTGAGTAGTCTCATCGCAAAACTCAGCCGCAGGGGGGGAAAACTTAGTCACCAAGGAATTCGTGTCATGGAAAAAATGAGTCACCGGATAGGAAAATTTTACTCACCGTACTAGTTTCAATGGAAAATACTTGTAAAATAACGTCTTTGCGTGGGAAAAACTTGAGAACCTCATCACCTTGACTAGTCTCCAGGGAAAACTCAGTCACACGAGGGGAAAACTTAGTCACTAAGGAATTAGTGTCATGGGAAAATTGAGTCACCGAATGGGAAAACCTTAGTCAATGGACTAGTTTCAATGGCAAAACCTAGTAAAGCAACCTCTTTGTGTTGGAATAACTCGAAAACCTAGCCACTGTGAGTAGTCTCGTGGGAAAACTCAGCCACAGGAGGGGGATACTTAGTCACTAAGGAATTAGTGCCATGGGACTAATGAGTCAACTAATGGGAAAACCATAGTCACCGAACGAGTTTCCAAGGCAAATCCTAGTAAAATAACCTCTTTGTTTGGGATAAACTAGAAAACCTTGTCACTGTGAGTAGTCTCATCGGAAAACTCAGTCGCAGGAGGGGAAAACTTAGTCACCAAGGAATTCGTGTCATGGAAAAAATGAGTCACCGGATGGGAAAATTTTACTCACCGTACGAGTTTCAATGGAAAATACCTGTAAAATAACGTCTTTGCGTGGGAAAAACTTGAGAACCTCATCACCTTGACTAGTCTCCAGGGAAAACTCAGTCACACGAGGGGAAAACTTAGTCACTAAGGAATTAGTGTCATGGGAAAATTGAGTCACCGAATGGGAAAACCTTAGTCAATGGACTAGTTTCAATGGCAAAACCTAGTAAAGCAACCTCTTTGTGTTGGAATAACTCGAAAACCTAGCCACTGTGAGTAGTCTCGTGGGAAAACTCAGCCACAGGAGGGGGATACTTAGTCACTAAGGAATTAGTGCCATGGGACTAATGAGTCAACTAATGGGAAAACCTTAGTCACCGAACGAGTTTCCAAGGCAAATCCTAGTAAAATAACCTCTTTGTTTGGGATAAACTAGAAAACCTTGTCACTGTGAGTAGTCTCATCGGAAAACTCAGTCGCAGGAGGGGAAAACTTAGTCACCAAGGAATTCGTGTCATGGAAAAAATGAGTCACCGGATGGGAAAGTTTTACTCACCGTACGAGTTTCAATGGAAAATACCTGTAAAATAACGTCTTTGCGTGGGAAAAACTTGAGAACCTCATCACCTTGACTAGTCTCCAGGGAAAACTCAGTCACACGAGGGGAAAACTTAGTCACTAAGGAATTAGTGTCATGGGAAAATTGAGTCACCGAATGGGAAAACCTTAGTCAATGGACTAGTTTCAATGGCAAAACCTAGTAAAGCAACCTCTTTGTGTTGGAATAACTCGAAAACCTAGCCATTGTGAGTAGTCTCGTGGGAAAACTCAGCCACAAGAGGGGGATACTTAGTCACTAAGGAATTAGTGCCATGGGACTAATGAGTCAACTAATGGGAAAACCTTAGTCACCGAACGAGTTTCCAAGGCAAATCCTAGTAAAATAACCTCTTTGTTTGGGATAAACTTAAAAACCATGTCACTGTGAGTAGTCTCATCGGAAAACTCAGTCGCAGGAGGGGTAAATGATAATGAAATCGCAAGTGTACGATTTACTATCGCGTAGTATAAAAGATTGTCGAACCCAAGGGAAAGGTGTTCTTATTAATATAGGATTTAGTACTTGTGCAGAAATTTAAAGATGAGAATATGTTGTTGTTTTTAGAACAAGAAATAAGCAAATAAAATGATAAGAAAAAGAGATGATGATGAATCTTAAGCACTTGGGTTGATTTATATGATTTATAAAATATGCTAGCAACTACTACTTGAATTCTGAATTTTAGTACCAAGTCATGATGCTATAGCCTAATGTATCTACAAGTTAATACCTTAAGCATTGTAGAACTTTCTCCTCAATTACTAAATTCAATACCTTGTAATCTAGAAAAAACCAAGAAGAAGATGAAGAAAGAATTTTCAGGCCAACATAAAGCTAAGTCTATCCTAATACCTTAGTGATATGTCATATAGCTTCTTTTATTACCTAGATCCCTTACTACTTACCAATTTCCATTGTTATAAGCAATAAGTAAAAACTCTTGTGTGCACCAAGATAACATTGAGAACAAGGTAAATAAAACATGAACTATAGCAATAAAATTCAGAAGAGTAGAAGAAAACTAAAACATAGATTATAAATTAAAACAACCCAAGATACTTAAGAAAGAAGTTAGCCAAGCATGGCTAACAGAGACATTCGATTACCCTGGATAGGAGCTCAAATATGGCTTCCCACAAGTCCTAGGAACAATGCTCAAGAGGGAGAAAGAGAGAATACTTGTTGTATTCTAAGAAAGGTGTGCTTTACAAGTGAAGAGGAGGGTCCTATTTATAGTAAAAATCCAGCCTCCAACGCTTCAGCGCTAGAATTCCCAACGCTTGGGCGCTGGAAGCATTAAAAATCCACTGTCAGATCGAGGGACAGCACATGAGCGTTGGCTTCCCAGCGCTGCAGCGCTGGGACCTGCTGTTTCAGCTCCAAGTTTTCCTTCCTTCTTCATGGTTAGTGGGATTTGAATGCCATCAAAAGCCACTACTCAGCCCTTGTTTAATTCTGAAACTCCTCCTCCACTATCATCAATCCTTCAACTTAATTTCCCATGTGCTCATTTGAAGAGAGTTGCTTCATATTCTTCTTTTCCACCTTTGGTCCTCTCTTGGTTAGCACTTCAATTCAAGCCCTTCAATTCTCTCAATCTTCACTTTTAGCCCTCCACTCTTGAACTTTCACAAATTGGTCCTTGATTTCCTAAAACTTTACAAAGTGGTCCCTGGACAAAAATGATAACTAAACCAGCTTTTCCTAAAAATATAAAATTGCTATAAAAGTTCCTAAAAATATAAAATAAAGGTAGAAAAACAAATAAAATCTAATCTACATGCAAAATGCAAAATAAATATAAAATCTACATAAAAATAATAAAAAAACCTATATGTGACTCAAAAATAATAAAATAAAAAGACTAAAAAGACCCTAAAATTATCATATAAAATCCACTCATCACACCACTATACCCAACGACAGCTTGTCCTCAAGCGACAAAACTTAAAGAGAAACTCGTCCCTGAGTTTAGAGAAAGTTTTTATCCGATTGAAATATGATAATTTTCAAGAAAGCTTAGCGGATAAGGAAGACATGCATGTTTAAAAGACAAAGAATCAAGAAAGTTAGGCTTGGCTTTTAACATGTTTGAGTTCATCAAATAAGCTCACAAAATGATATTCTCCATGAAAACAAGAAAGCTCAATGATCCTGCCTATAATTCAAATCAAAACTGAAGTAAAGCAACCAAGTGATTTTGAAGAGATTTTAAAGGTTGTAACTTGGCCAAAGGGTTGTGCAATTTTAAGGTATGGATTTCAAGAAATTGGCAACT
The DNA here is from genome assembly GCA_030819835.1 of Acmispon strigosus. Taxonomy (NCBI): domain Eukaryota; kingdom Viridiplantae; phylum Streptophyta; class Magnoliopsida; order Fabales; family Fabaceae; genus Acmispon; species Acmispon strigosus. Next base: position 16,378,979 of record JAUAMA010000004.1, on the reverse strand, counting down.
CTAATGGCTGACTCAGAAACTTGTTGTTAAATGATTTTCCTTGACTAAGAGCTTCAAACATTTCACACAAGGGTTCTCTCAATTTTTCCTCTTTCTCTTCTCTTTTTTTTTTTTGAACAAAGTAGTGGAATGTATGGGATGAATGACTTGAATTTTACTCCCTTCATACTCTTTCTCACCCCACTACTTCATTATTTTTTCTAAGGCACATACCTTATTTTTTTTATTTTTTTTTTCTTCATTTTTTTAGAGAGAAACCCACAAACATAGCTCTAACAATTTCAGCACATGAATCACAATAACAACTTTAAGATTTATCACACAAAGTAGGCTCCAAAGAATGACTCTTTTAAGGCTCAAAAGGGGCTACTAGTGGATATTAATTTTCAAGCAAGAATCTGAGTTTTCAAAAATGCCTATAATCTCTTCTCAACTCACAAAGTATACAAAACTCCAATCAACATGTAACACAAGGCAGAAAAATTTCACAATCAAGAATTCAGAGACCTCAGCTCTCAGAAAAAGATAGGGTAAGTGGTACCCTTTTTAAAACTCAGAAAAAGAACTTTTGCCAACAACCCAACAATCAAGATATCAATAATCCTTTCTACAGCATGCAATCCTAACTGCTTAAAAACATAGATCTTTTCACAAAGCAGTTCAATCAGATAAAGCATTTCACAAAGCTATAGCAACATTCAGAATGGATAATATACTCAAGACTCATGCAAAAAAGAAAACAGAAAAAAACTAAACTAAAAATAAAACTAAAAACTACAAAAAGAAAAACAAAAACTAAGAAGCTGGTATAGTAACAAATTTTCCACAAAGGTCCAAGGGAACCTCAATGTAAAAATCAATTTGAACAATTAAGTTCAAGAGGGCTCTTCCTCCTTTGGGTACCTATCCTGTAACAATGAACAAACAAAAGTCTCACAAGTAAAAACTTGCTTGACTTGTTAGTTCCACAATCAGCACAAGTAAGATCATGGGTTGAAAATTTGTGTCCACCTTTTAAAAACAAGAATTCTTGAGTTCCCAAAAATTAAAACCAGTTTAGAACCAAGGGAAAACTCATAGAACCTTAAAACTTCCAGAAAAATGGTGAACACAAAATTTATTAAAAACTAAAAACAGCAAACAAAAGCAAAACAGAGAACTGCCCGAGCTCCAGCGCTTGAGCGTTGGGGATGCCAACGCTTGGGCGCTGGATTAAAACAGAAACTGGGCAATCAGAGGTGCAAAGCAGGGGCCTAACGCTTGAGCGTTGGCCTCCAGCGCTGGAGCGCTGGCCTCTCCTGCAGCAAAAACATAGAGTTTTTTTTTTCTTTTTTTTTTATTTACAAGAGTAGTACAAAAAATTAAAAGGCAAAAATTTAAACTATCCTAAGTTGGGTTGTCTCCCAACCAGCTCATTGTTAAGGTCCGAGATAGACCCTTCCCCTTAATCAATTGGGGGTACCAAGTACAGCAAAAACTTCATGTCTTTCAACATCTCCCCCCAAGTATGGTTTCAATCTTTGTCCATTGACAGTGAATAAATTATTTGTAACATCATTTTCCAACTCAACTGCACCATGGGGGAAGACTTTGGTGATCCTAAATGGTCCTGACCACTTTGACTTCAACTTTCCAGGAAACAATCTCAGTCTTGAGTTATATAATAACACAAGCTGTCCTGGGCTAAACTCTTTTGGCACAATTTTCTTATCATGCCATTTTTTGGTCTTCTCCTTGTAGATCCTAGCATTGTGATATGCTTGGAGTCTGAATTCATCCAGCTCGTGTACCTGTACCTGTCTTTTATCCCCAGCTTCTTTGGGATCCATATTCAATTGTTTCAAAGCCCAAAAGGCTTTATGCTCAAGTTCCACAGGTAAATGACAAGCCTTACCATAAACCAACTGGTAAGGAGAGGTTCCAATAGGAGTTTTAAACGCAGTTCGGTAAGCCCACAAGGTGTCATCTAATTTTTTTGACCAATCTTTCCTTGAGGTACCAACTGTTTTTTGCAAAATCCTTTTTAACTCCCTATTAGAAACCTCTACTTGTCCACTAGTTTGGGGGTGATAGGGGGTAGCAATTTTATGATTAACACCATATTTTTTCAAAAGAGCTTCAAAAGCTTTATTACAAAAATGCTTACCTCCATCACTGATTATTGCTCTTGGCACCCCAAATCTAGTAAAAATCTTTTTCTTCAGAAAATCCAGAACAACTTTTCCATCATTTGTGGGAAGGGCTGATGCTTCAACCCATTTAGAAACATAGTCAACAGCAACCAAAATATACTGGCAACCAAAAGAAGGTGGAAAAGGTCCCATGAAATCAATGCCCCATACATCAAAAAGCTCAACTTCCAAAATCATTTTTTGGGGCATCTCATTCCTTCTTGAGATATTACCAGTTCGTTGACAGCGATCACACCTTACCACAAATGCTCTACTATCTTTGAAGATAGTAGGCCAATAAAAACCACTTTGGAGGACTTTAGCCGCAGTCCTCTCACCTGAAAAATGGCCTCCATATTCGGAGCCATGGCAATGCCATAAAATAGCCTCAAACTCTTTTTCTGGAATACACCTTCTAATGATCCCATCAGAACATTCTCTAAACAAATAAGGCTCATCCCAGAAAAAGAATTTGGCATCATACAAAAATCTTTTCTTTTGTTGCCAAGTTAAATCAGGAGGCAACACACCAGCAGCTTTAAAATTGGCTAAATGTACATACCATGGAGCTATTTCTTGGATAGCTAAAAGCCTCTCATCTGGGAACTCCTCTTGAATAGGAATTGGATCGGAGTTCCCCTCTTCAAGTCTTGACAAATGGTCTGCCACACCATTGTCCTTCCCTTTCCTGTCCACAATTTCAAGATCAAACTCTTGCAAGAGTAAGATCCACCTGATCAATCTGGGTTTAGCTTCCTGCTTAGCAAACAAATACTTCAATGCAGCATGGTCAGTATGCACAATAACTTTAGTGCCCAAAACGTAAGGTCTGAATTTATCTAAAGCATAAACTACACTCAACAACTCCTTTTCAGTTGTAGCATAATTTTTTTGAGCTTCATTCAGAACCTTACTAGCATAGTAAATTACATGCAACACTTTTCCATTTTTTTGACAAAGAACAGCCCCTATTGCATTATCACTAGCATCACACATAACTTCAAAAGGCAAATCCCATTGGGGAGAAACAATGATAGGGGCTGAAACAAGTTTTTCCTTTAACAATTTAAAAGCAGCCAAACACTCATCATTAAAGATAAAAGGAGCCTCTTTTTCAAGGAGGTTTGTCATAGGTTTAGCAATTTTAGAAAAATCTTTTATAAATCGCCTATAAAAACCTGCATGACCAAGAAAGCTTCTTATACCTTTAATATTAGTGGGAGGAGGTAGATTTTCAATAATCTCTGTTTTAGCTTTATCTACCTCAATCCCTTCTCCAGAAATCTTGTGTCCAAGCACAATGCCATCTTTTACCATAAAATGGCATTTTTCCCAATTAAGTACCAAATTCTTTTCTTGGCACCTAACTAGAATCCTTTCCAAATTGTCCAAACACTTGTCAAAGTTGGGGCCATATACAGAAAAATCATCCATGAACACTTCCATACATTCACCAATTAAATCATAAAAAATAGCAAACATACATCTTTGGAAGGTTCCTGGAGCATTACACAAGCCAAAAGGCATTCTTTTATAAGCAAACACCCCGAAGGGGCAAGTAAAAGCAGTTTTTTCTTGATCCTTAGGATCAACAACAATTTGATTATATCCTGAGTATCCATCCAAGAAACAATAGTACTCATGGCCAGCCAACCTGTCAAGCATTTGATCAATAAAGGGAAGAGGGAAATGATCTTTCCGGGTGGCAGAATTTAGCCTCCGGTAATCTATACAAACCCTCCATCCAGTTACCTTCCTGGTGGGGATCAATTCATTATTTTCATTAGGAACCACTGTAATTCCCCCTTTCTTGGGAACTACCTGAACGGGACTAACCCATTCACTATCAGAAATGGGATAGATAATCCCTGCATCAAGCAACTTTATCACTTCTTTCCTTACCACCTCTTTCATGGTAGGATTAAGTCTTCTTTGGGGTTGGACTACAGGTTTAACTTGTTCTTCTAAACAAATTTTATGCATACAAACAGTGGGGCTTATGCCCTTAATGTCCTCAATAGTCCAACCCAAAGCAGATTTATGAGCTCTAAGAATTCTTACCAGTTTTTCTTCTTCAAGAGGAGAGAGGGAACTACTCACAATGACTGGTTTATTTTTACCTTCTTCAAGAAAAACATACTTAAGGGTAGAAGGTAAGGGCTTCAGTTCCCTCTTTTCCTCTTGAACTTCTTCATCCCTTCTTAGTTCCTCTACCCAGTTTTTCCTTGAAGGGAAAACATGAGCAGCTTCAAGAAACCTTGCCATCTCAATGACCTGTTCGTCATCACTTTCAATATCTTCGAATTCCAATCCCTCAGAGATTAAAGTCTCTAAAGGATCTTCTTTCAACATGGCAGCAAATGGTTAGGCAGAAATATTTATTTTTATTTTTATTTTTTTTATATACAAGAAGTACTAAACAAAATAAAAATAAGAACTTGAAAAGAACCTTTCCCCGGCAACGGCGCCAAAAACTTGATAGTGAAATCGCAAGTGTACGATTTACTATCGCGTAGTATAAAAGATTGTCGAACCCAAGGGAAAGGTGTTCTTATTAATATAGGATTTAGTACTTGTGCAGAAATTTAAAGATGAGAATATGTTGTTGTTTTTAGAACAAGAAATAAGCAAATAAAATGATAAGAAAAAGAGATGATGATGAATCTTAAGCACTTGGGTTGATTTATATGATTTATAAAATATGCTAGCAACTACTACTTGAATTCTGAATTTTAGTACCAAGTCATGATGCTATAGCCTAATGTATCTACAAGTTAATACCTTAAGCATTGTAGAACTTTCTCCTCAATTACTAAATTCAATACCTTGTAATCTAGAAAAAACCAAGAAGAAGATGAAGAAAGAATTTTCAGGCCAACATAAAGCTAAGTCTATCCTAATACCTTAGTGATATGTCATATAGCTTCTTTTATTACCTAGATCCCTTACTACTTACCAATTTCCATTGTTATAAGCAATAAGTAAAAACTCTTGTGTGCACCAAGATAACATTGAGAACAAGGTAAATAAAACATGAACTATAGCAATAAAATTCAGAAGAGTAGAAGAAAACTAAAACATAGATTATAAATTAAAACAACCCAAGATACTTAAGAAAGAAGTTAGCCAAGCATGGCTAACAGAGACATTGGATTACCCTGGATAGGAGCTCAAATATGGCTTCCCACAAGTCCTAGGAACAATGCTCAAGAGGGAGAAAGAGAGAATACTTGTTGTATTCTAAGAAAGGTGTGCTTTACAAGTGAAGAGGAGGGTCCTATTTATAGTAAAAATCCAGCCTCCAACGCTTCAGCGCTAGAATTCCCAACGCTTGGGCGCTGGAAGCATTAAAAATCCACTGTCAGATCGAGGGCCAGCACATGAGCGTTGGCTTCCCAGCGCTGCAGCGCTGGGACCTGCTGTTTCAGCTCCAAGTTTTCCTTCCTTCTTCATGGTTAGTGGGATTTGAATGCCATCAAAAGCCACTACTCAGCCCTTGTTTAATTCTGAAACTCCTCCTCCACTATCATCAATCCTTCAACTTAATTTCCCATGTGCTCATTTGAAGAGAGTTGCTTCATATTCTTCTTTTCCACCTTTGGTCCTCTCTTGGTTAGCACTTCAATTCAAGCCCTTCAATTCTCTCAATCTTCACTTTTAGCCCTCCACTCTTGAACTTTCACAAATTGGTCCTTGATTTCCTAAAACTTTACAAAGTGGTCCCTGGACAAAAATGATAACTAAACCAGCTTTTCCTAAAAATATAAAATTGCTATAAAAGTTCCTAAAAATATAAAATAAAGGTAGAAAAACAAATAAAATCTAATCTACATGCAAAATGCAAAATAAATATAAAATCTACATAAAAATAATAAAAAAACCTATATGTGACTCAAAAATAATAAAATAAAAAGACTAAAAAGACCCTAAAATTATCATATAAAATCCACTCATCAGTAAACTTAGTAACAAAGGAATTCGTGTCATGGAAAAAATGAGTCACCGGATGGGAAACTTTTACCCACCGGACTAGTTTCAATGGAAAATACTCTTAAAATAACCTCTTTGTGCGGGAAAAACTCAAGAACCTCATCACCTTGACTAGTCTCACGGCAAAACTCAGTCACACGAGAGGAAAACTTAGTGATTAAGGAATAAGTGTCATGGGATAAATGAGTCACCGGATGGGAAAACCTTAGTCAATGGACTAGTTTCAATGGCAAAACCTAGTAAAATAACCTCTTTGTGTTGGAATAACTCCAAATACTACCCACTGTGAGTAGTCTCATGGGAAAACTCAGCCACAGGAGGGTGAAACTTAGTCACTAAGGAATTAGTGCCATGGGACTAATGAGTCAACTAATGGGAAAACCTTAGTCACCGAACAAGTTTCCAAGGCAAATTCTAGTAAAGTAACCTCTTTGTGTGGGAAAAACTAGAAAACCTTGTCACTGTGAGTAGTCTCATCGCAAAACTCAGCCGCAGGGGGGGAAAACTTAGTCACAAAGGAATTCGTGTCATGGAAAAAATGAGTCACCGGATGGGAAAATTTTACTCACCGGACGAGTTTCAATGAAAAATACTTGTAAAATAACGTCTTTGCGTGGGAAAAACTTGAGAACCTCATCACCTTGACTAGTCTCACGGGAAACTCAGTCACACGAGGGGAAAACTTAGTCACTAAGGAATTAGTGTCATGGGAAAATTGAGTCACCGAATGGGAAAACCTTAGTCAATGGACTAGTTTCAATGGCAAAACCTAGTAAAGTAACCTCTTTGTGTTGGAATAACTCGAAAACCTAGCCACTGTGAGTAGTCTCGTGGGAAAACTCAGCCACAGGAGGGGGAAACGTAGTCACTAAGGAATTAGTGCCATGGGACTAATGAGTCAACTAATGGGAAAACCTTAGTCACCGAACGAGTTTCCATGGCAAATCCTAGTAAAATAACCTCTTTGTGTGGGAAAAAAATAAAAACCATGTCACTGTGAGTAGTCTCATCGGAAAACTCAGTCGCAGGAGGGGTAAACTTAGTCACAAAGGAATTCGTGTCATGGAAAAAATGGGTCAACGGATGGGAAAATTTTACTCACCGTAAGAGTTTCAATGGAAAATACTCTTAAAATAACCTCTTTGTGCGGGAAAAACTCGAGAACCTCATCACCTTGACTAGTCTCACGGCAAAACTCAGTCACACGAGGGGAAAACTTAGTCACTATGGAATTAGTGTCATGGGAAAAATGAGTCACCGGATGGGAAAACCTTAGTCAGTGGACTAGTTTCAATGGCAAAACCTAGTAAAATAACCTCTTTGTGTTGGAATAACTCCAAATACTAGCCACTGTGAGTAGTGTCACGGGAAAACTCAGCCACAGGAGGGTGAAACTTAGTCACTAAGGAATTAGTGCCATGGGACTAATGAGTCAACTAATGGGAAAACCTTAGTCACCGAACGAGTTTCCACTGCAAATTCTAGTAAAGTAACCTCTTTGTGTGGGAAAGACTAGAAAACCTTGTCACTGTGAGTAGTCTCATCGCAAAACTCAGCCGCAGGGGGGGAAAACTTAGTCACCAAGGAATTCGTGTCATGGGAAAAATGAGTCACCGGATAGGAAAATTTTACTCACCGTACTAGTTTCAATGGAAAATACTTGTAAAATAACGTCTTTGCGTGGGAATAACTTGAGAACCTCATCACCTTGACTAGTCTCCAAGGAAAACTCAGTCACACGAGGGGAAAACTTAGTCACTAAGGAATTAGTGTCATGGGAAAATTGAGTCACCGAATGGGAAAACCTTAGTCAATGGACTAGTTTCAATGGCAAAACCTAGTAAAGCAACCTCTTTGTGTTGGAATAACTCGAAAACCTAGCCACTGTGAGTAGTCTCGTAGGAAAACTCAGCCACAGGAGGGGGATACTTAGTCACTAAGGAATTAGTGCCATGGGACTAATGAGTCAACTAATGGGAAAACCTTAGTCACCGAACGAGTTTCCAAGGCAAATCCTAGTAAAATAACCTCTTTGTTTGGGATAAACTAGAAAACCTTGTCACTGTGAGTAGTCTCATCGGAAAACTCAGTTGCAGGAGGGGAAAAGTTAGTCACCAAGGAATTCGTGTCATGGAAAAAATGAGTCACCGGATGGAAAAATTTTACTCACCGTACGAGTTTCAATGGAAAATACCTGTAAAATAACGTCTTTGCGTGGGAAAAACTTGAGAACCTCATCACCTTGACTAGTCTCCAGGGAAAACTCAGTCACACGAGGGGAAAACTTAGTCACTAAGGAATTAGTGTCATGGGAAAATTGAGTCACCGAATGGGAAAACCTTTGTCAATGGACTAGTTTCAATGGCAAAACCTAGTAAAGTAACCACTTTGTGTTGGAATAACTAGAAAACCTAGCCACTGTGAGTAGTCTCGTGGGAAAACTCAGCCACAGGAGGGGGAAACTTAGTCACTAAGGAATTAGTGCCATGGGACTAATGAGTCAACTAATGGGAAAACCTTTGTCACCGAACGAGTTTCCATGGAAAATCCTAGTAAAATAACCTCTTTGTGTTTGAAAAACTTAAAAACCATGTCACTGTGAGTAGTCTCATCGGAAAACTCAGTCGCAGGAGGGGTAAACTTAGTAACAAAGGAATTCGTGTCATGGAAAAAATGAGTCACCGGATGGGAAACTTTTACCCACCGGACTAGTTTCAATGGAAAATACTCTTAAAATAACCTCTTTGTGCGGGACAAACTCAAGAACCTCATCACCTTGACTAGTCTCACGGCAAAACTCAGTCACACGAGGGGAAAACTTAGTGATTAAGGAATAAGTGTCATGGGAAAAATGAGTCACCGGATGGGAAAACCTTAGTCAATGGATTAGTTTCAATGGAAAAACCTAGTAAAATAACCTCTTTGTGTTGGAATAACTCCAAATACTAGCCACTGTGAGTAGTCTCATGGGAAAACTCAGCCACAGGAGGGTGAAACTTAGTCACTAAGGAATTAGTGCCATGGGACTAATGAGTCAACTAATGGGAAAACCTTAGTCACCGATCAAGTTTCCATGGCAAATTCTAGTAAAGTAACCTCTTTGTGTGGGAAAAACAAGAAAACCTTGTCACTGTGAGTAGTCTCATCGCAAAACTCAGCCGCAGGGGGGGAAAACTTAGTCACAAAGGAATTCGTGTCATGGAAAAAATGAGTCACCGGATGGGAAAATTTACTCACCGGACGAGTTTCAATGGAAAATACTTGTAAAATAACGTCTTTGCGTGGGAAAAACTTGAGAACCTCATCACCTTGACTAGTCTCACGGGAAACTCAGTCACACGAGGGGAAAACTTAGTCACTAAGGAATTAGTGTCATGGGAAAATTGAGTCACCGAATGGGAAAACCTTAGTCAATGGACTAGTTTTAATGGCAAAACCTAGTAAAGTAACCTCTTTGTGTTGGAATAACTCGAAAACCTAGCCACTGTGAGTAGTCTCGTGGGAAAACTCAGCCACAGGAGGGGGAAACGTAGTCACTAAGGAATTAGTGCCATGGGACTAATGAGTCACCTAATGGGAAAACCATAGTCACCGAACGAGTTTCCATGGCAAATCCTAGTAAAATAACCTCTTTGTGTGGGAAAAAAATAAAAACCATGTCACTGTGAGTAGTCTCATCGGAAAACTCAGTCGTAGGAGGGGTAAACTTAGTCACAAAGGAATTCATGTCATGGAAAAAATGAGTCACCGGATGGGAAACTTTTACCCACCGGACTAGTTTCAATGGAAAATACTCATAAAATAACCTCTTCGTGCGGGAAAAACTCGAGAACCTCATCACCTTGACTAGGCTCACGGCAAAACTCAGTCACACGAGGGGAAAACTTAGTGATTAAGGAATTAGTGTCATGGGAAAAATGAGTAACCGGATGGGAAACCCTTAGTCAATGGACTAGTTTCAATGGCAAAACCTAGTAAAGTAACCTCTTTGTGTTGGAATAACTCGAAAACCTAGCCACTGTGAGTAGTCTCGTGGGAAAACTCAGCCACAGGAGGGGGAAACTTAGTCACTAAGGATTTAGTGCCATGGGACTAATGAGTCAACTAATGGGAAAACCTTAGTCACCGAACGAGTTTCCATGGCAAATCCTAGTAAAATAACCTCCTTGTGTGGGAAAAACTTAAGAACCATGTCACTGTGAGTAGTCTCATCGGAAAACTCAGTCACAGGAGGGGTAAACTTAGTCACAAAGGAATTCGTGTCATGGAAAAAATGAGTCACCGGATGGGAAACTTTTACTCACCTGACTAGTTTCAATGGAAAATACATGTAAAGTATCCTTTTTGTGTGGCAAAAACTCGAGAACCTCATCACCTTGACTAGTCTCACGGCAAAACTCAGTCACACGAGGGGAAAACTTAGTGATCAAGGAATTAGTGTCATGGGAAAAATGAGTCACCGGATGGGAAAACCTTAGTCAATGGACTAGTTTCAATGGAAAAACCTAGTAAAATAACCTCTTTGTGTTGGAATAACTCCAAATACTAGCCACTATGAGTAGTCTCATGGGAAAACTCAGCCACAGGAGGGGGAAACTTAGTCACTAAGGAATTAGTGCCATGGGACTAATGAGTCAACTAATGGGAAAACCTTAGTCACCGAACGAGTTTCCATGGCAAATCCTAGTAAAATAACCTCTTTGTGTGGGAAAAACTTGAAAACCATGTCACTGTGAGTAGTCTCATCGCAAAACTCAGCCGCATGGGGGGAAAACTTAGTCACAAAGGAATTCGTGTCTTGGAAAAAATAAGTCACCGGATGGGAAAATTTTACTCACCGGACGAGTTTCAATGGAAAATACTTGTAAAATAACGTCTTTGCGTGGGAAAAACTTATGAACCTCATCACCTTGACTAGTCTCACGGGAAAACTCAGTCACACGAGGGGAAAACTTAGTCACTAAGGAATTAGTGTCATGGGAAAAATGCGTCACAGGATGGGAAAACCTTAGTCTATGGACTAGTTTCAATGGCAAAACGTAGTAAAATAACCTCTTTGTGTTGGAATAACTCGAAAACCTAGCCACTGTGAGTAGTCTCATGGGAAAACTCGGCCACAGGAGGGGGAAACTTAGCCACTAAGGAATTAGTGCCATGGGACTAATGAGTCAACTAATGGGAAAACCTTAGTCACCGAACGAGTTTCCATGGCAAATCCTAGTAAGATAACCTCTTTGTGTGGGAAAAACTTGAAAACCATGTCACTGTGAGTAGTCTCATCGCAAAACTCAGCCGCATGGGGGGAAAACTTAGTCACAAAGGAATTCGTGTCTTGGAAAAAATGAGTCACCGGATGGGAAAATTTTACTCACCGGAGTAGTTTCAATGGAAAATACTCTTAAAATAACCTCTTTGTGTGGGAAAAACTTGTGAACCTCATCACCTTGACTAGTCTCACGGGAAAACTCAGTCACACGAGGGGAAAACTTAGTCACTAAGGAATTAGTGTCATGGGAAAAATGCGTCACCGGATGGGAAAACCTTAGTCTATGGACTAGTTTCAATGGCAAAACGTAGTAAAATAACCTCTTTGTGTTGGAATACCTCGAAAACCTAGCCACTGTGAGTAGTCTCATGGGAAAACTCGGCCACAGGAGGGGGAAACTTAGCCACTAAGGAATTAGTGCCATGGGACTAATGAGTCAACTAATGGGAAAACCTTAGTCACCGAACGAGTTTCCATGGCAAATCCTAGTAAAATAACCCTCTTTGTGTGGGAAAAACTTGAAAACCAGGTCACTGTGAGTAGTCTCATCGGAAAACTTAGTCGCAGGAGGGGAAAACTTAGTCATAAAGGAATTCGTGTCATGGAAAAAATGAGTCACCGGATGGGAAAATTTTACTCACCGGAGTAGTTTCAATGGAAAATACTCCTAAAATAACCTCTTTGTGCGGGAAAAACTTGAGAACCTCATCACCTTTACTAGTCTCACGGCAAAACTCAGTCACACGAGGGGAAAACTTAGTCACTATGGAATTAGTGTCATGGTAAAAATTAGTCACCGGATGAGAAAACCTTAGTCAATGGACTGGTTTCAATGGCAAAACCTAGTAAAATAACCTCTTTGTGATGGAATAACTCGAAAATCTAGCCATTGTGAGTAGTCTCATGGGAAAACTCAGCCATAGGAGGGGGAAACTTAGTCACTATGGAATTAGTGCCATGGGACTAATGAGTCAACTAATGGGAAAACCTTTGTCACCGAACGAGTTTCCATGGCAAATCCTATAAAAATAACCTCTTTGTGTGGGAAAAATTTGAAAACCTTGTCACCGTGAGTAGTCTCATCGCAAAACTCAGCTGCAGGAGGGGAATACATAGTCACAAAGGAATTCTTGTCATGGAAAAAATGAGTCACCGGATGGGAAAATTTTACTCACCGGACGAGTTTCAATGGAAAATACTTGTAAAATAACGTCTTTGCGTGGGAAAAACTTGTGAACCTCATCACCTTGATTAGTCACACGAGGGGAAAACTTAGTCACTAAGGAATTAGTGTCATGGGAAAAATGACTCACCGGATGGGAAAACCTTAGTCTATGGACTAGTTTCAATGGCAAAACGTAGTAAAATAACCTCTTTGTGTATGAATAACTCAAAAACCTAGCCACTGTGAGTAGTCTCATGGGAAAACTTAGTCGCTAAGGAATTAGTTCCATGGGACTAATGAGTCAACTAATGGGAAAAACTTAGTCACCGAACGAGTTTCCATGGCAAATCCTAGTAAAATAACCTCTTTGTGTGAGAAAAACTTGAAAACCATGTCACTATGAGTAGTCTCATCGGAAAACTCAGCCGCAGGAGGGGAAAACTTAGACACAGAGGAATCCGTGTCATGGAAAAAATGAGTCAGAGGATGGGAAAATTTTACTCACCGGACGAGTTTCGATGGAAAATACTTGTAAAATATACCTTCTTTGGGTGGGAAAAACTCGAGAACCTCATCACCTTGACTAGTCTCACGGGAAAACTCAGCCACACGAGGCGAAAACTTAGTTACTAAGGAATCAGTGTCATGGGAAAAATGAGTCACCGGATGGGAAAACCATAGTCAATGGTGTAGTTTCAATGGAAAAACCTAGTAAAATAACCTCTTTGTGTTGGAATAACTCGAAAACCTAGCCACTGTGAGTAGTCTCATGGGAAAACTCAGCCAAAGGAGGGGGAAACTTAGTCGGTAAGGAATTAGTGCCATGGGACTAATGAGTTAACTAATGGGAAAACCTTAGTCACCGAACGAGTTTCCATGGAAAATCCTAGTAAAATAACCTCTTTTTGTGGGAAAAACTAGAAAACCTTGTCACTGTGAGTTGTCTCATCGGAAAACTCAGCCGTAGGAGGGGAAAACTTAGACACAAAGGAACTCGTGTCATGGAAAAAATTAGTCACCGGATGGGTAAATTTTACTCACCGAACGAGTTTCAATGGAAAATACATGTAAATTAATCTCTTTGTGTGGGAAAAACTCGAAAACCTCATCACCTTGACTAGTCTCACGGGAAAACTCAGTCACACGAGGGGAAAACTTATTCACTTAGGAATCAGTATCATGGCAAAAATGAGTCACCGGATGGGAAAACCTTAGTCAATGGTCTAGTTTCAATGGCAAAACCTAGTAAAATACCTCTTTGTGTTGGAATAACTCGAAAACTTAGCCACTGTGAGTAGTGTCATGGGAAAACTCAGCCACATGAGGGGGAAACTTAGTCATTAAGGAATTAGTGCCATGGGACTAATGAGTTAACTAATGGGAAAACCTTAGTCACCAAATGAGTTTCCATGGAAAATCCTCGTAAAATAACCTCTTTGTGTGTGAAAAACTAGAAAACCTTGTCACCGTGAGTAGTCTTATCGGAAAACTCAGGTGTAGGAGGGGAAAACTTAGTCATAACGGAATTCGTGTCATGGAAAAGATGAGTCACCGGATGGGAAAGATTTACTCACCGGACGTGTTTCAATGGAAAATACTTGTAAAGTAACCTCTTTGAGTGGGAAAAACTCAAGAACCTCATCACCTTGACTAGTCTCACGGGAAAACTCTGTCACACGAGGGGAAAACTTAGTAACTAAGGAATTAGTGTCATGGGAAAAATGAGTCACCAGATGGGAAAACCATAGTCATTGGACTAGTTTCAATGGCAAAACCTAGTAAAATAACCTCTATGTGTTGGAATAACTCGAAAACCTAGCCACTGTGAGTAGTCTCATGGGATAACTCAGCCACAGGAGGGGGGAAACTTAGTCACTAAGGAATTAGTGCCATGGGACTAATGAGTCAACTAATGGGAAAACCTTAGTCACCGAACGAGTTTACATGGCAAATCCTTGTAAAATAACCTCTTTGTGTGGGAAAAACTAGAACCTTGTCACCGTGAGTAGTCTCATCGGAAAACTCAGCCGCAGGAGGGGAATACTTAGTCACAAAGGAATTCGTGTCATGGAAAAAATGAGTCACCGGGTGGGAAACTTTTACTCACCGGACGAGTTTCAATGGAAAATACTTGTAAAATAACCGCTATGTGTGGGAAAAACTCGAGAACCTCATCACCTTGACTAGTCTCACGGGAAAACTCAGCCACACGAGGGGAAAACTTGTTCACTTAGGAATCAGTGTCATGGGAAAAATGAGTCACCGGATGGGAAAACCATAGTCAATGGACTAGTTTCAATGGCAAAACCTAGTAAAATAACCTCTTTTTGTTCGAATAACTCGAAAACCTAGCCACTGTGAGTAGTCTCATGGGAAAACTCAGCCACAGGAGGGGGAAACTTAGTCACTAAGGAATTAGTGCCATGGGACTAATGAGTTAACTAATGGGAAAACCTTAGGCACCGAACGTGTTTCCATGGAAAATCCTAGTAAAATAACCTCTTTTTGTGGGAAAAACTAGAAAACCTTGTCACTGTGAGTTGTCTCCTCGGAAAACTCAGCCATAGGAGGGGAAAACTTAGACACAAAGGAACTCGTGTCATGGAAAATATGAGTCACCGGATGGGTAAATTTTACTCACCGGACGAGTTTCAATGGAAAATACATGTAAAATAATCTCTTTGTGTGGGAAAAACTCGAGAACCTCATCACCTTGACTAGTCTCACAAGAAAACTCAGTCACACGAGGGGAAAACTTAGTCACTAAGGAATTAGTGTCATAGGAAAAATGAGTCACTGGATGGGAAAACCTTAGTCAATGGACTAGTTTCAATGGCAAAACCTAGTAAAATAACCTCTTTGTGTTGGAATAATAACTCGAAAACCTAGCCACTGTGAGTAGTCTCATGGGAAAACTCAGCCACAGGAGGGGGAAACTTAGTCACTAAGGAATTAGTGCCATGGGACTAATGAGTCAACTAATGGGAAAACCTTAGTCACCGAACGAGTTTCCATGTCAAATCCTAGTAAAATAATCTATTTGTGTGGGAAAAACTAGAACCTTGTCACCGTGAGTAGTCTCATCGGAAAACTCAGCCGCAGGAGGGGAAAACTTAGTGACAAAGGAATTCGTGTCATGGAAAAAATGAGTCACCGGATGGGAAAATTTTACTCACCGGACGAGTTTCAATAGAAAATACTTGTAAAATAACCTCTGTGTGGGAAAAACTCGAGAACCCCATCACCTTGACTAGTCTCACAGGAAAACTCAGTCACACGAGGGGAAAACTTATTCATTAAGGAATCAGTGTCATGGGAGAAATGAGGAGGATGAAAAGTGAAGTTTGAAGGAGTCAAAGGGCCAGAATTGAAGTTCTAACAAAGAGAGGACTTGAAGTGAAATCGAAGAATGTGAAGCAACTCTCTTTGATTTGAGCACATGTAAAATAAGGTTGGAAGATTAATGGTGGTAAAGGGGAGGTTTCAGAACTTAATAGAGGCTGAATGTGGCCTAATTAAGCCAATCAATTCCACCATTGAAGAAGAAAGGAATCCAAGAAGAAGCTGCCAGTGTTCGTGCCAGCGCTGCAGCGTTGGAAGTCCCAACGCTCAAGCGCTGGACCTCTTACTAGGATGTGAGTCAGAGGTTGCACCCAGCGTTGGAAGCCAGCGCTCAAGCGCTGGGCCCATTTCTGCACGTTGGATTTTAATGCTTCCCAGCGCCCAAGCGTTGGGAATGTCAGCGCTCAAGCGCTGGAAGGCAGATTTTCACTATAAATAGGGAGCTTTTCTTCACTTGTAAGACACACCTATTCAGAATACAACAAGTGTTCTTCTTTCCTCCTTAAAGATCATTGTTCCTAGGAATTGTGGGAAGCCATACTTGAGCTCCTATCCAGGGTAATTCGATGACTCTTTTAGCCATGCTTGGCTAATTCTTTTTAAGCTTCTTGGGTTGTTATAGTTTGTTATTTATGTTTTAGTTTGTTTCTACCTTTCTGAATAATATTTTCTTTCATGTTTTATTTCCTTGTTCTTCACTTTTCTTGGTGTACACAAGATCTTTGGCTTATTGCTTATACGAATGGAAATTGGTAAGTAGTAAGGGACCTAGGATTTAAAAAGGTTATAAGTATACATCACTAAGGAATTAGGATGGACGTAACTCTATGTTGGCCTGAATTTCTTCTTCATCTTCTTCTCTAGTTAACTAAGTTGCAAGGAATTGAATTTAGTAATTAGAAAGAAAGTTCTACAATGTGTAAGGAATTAACTTGTAGATATACTAGGCTATAGCATCATGAAATTGGACTTAAAATTCAGAAATTAAGTAGGAACTTGCTAGCATATTTGTAGACTATGTAATTCAACCCAAGAACTTATTTCTCATCATCTTATCTCTTTATTATTTTATGCTATTGTTCTTGCTTGCTCTAAAAACCAACATCAAATATTCATCTCTTAAATTTTCTGCACAAGTACTAAATATTATAATAATAGGAAACCTATCCCTTGGGTTCGATCTTTTTATTACGCGATATAGAATCGTACACTTGCGATTTGGGTATCAGAAACTTAGTCACTAAGGAATTAGTGCCATGGGACTAATGAGTTAACTAATGGGAAAACCTTAGTCACCGAACGAGTTTCCATGGAAAATCCTAGTAAAATAACCTCTTTGTGTGGGAAAAACTAGAAAACCTTGTCACTATGAGTAGTCTCATCGGAAAACTCAGCCGCAGGAGGGGAAAATTTAGACACAAAGGAATTCGTGTCATGGAAAAAATGAGTCACCGGATGGGAAAATTTTACTCACCGGACGAGTTTCAATGGAAAATACTTGTAAATTATACCCTCTTTGAGTGGGAAAAACTCGAGAACCTCATCACCTTGACTAGTCTCACGGGAAAACTCAGTCACACGAGGGGAAAACTTAGTCACTAAGGAATTAGTGTCATGGGAAAAATGAGTCACCGGATGGGAAAACCTTAGTCAATGGACTAGTTTCAATGGCAAAACCTAGTAAAATAACCTCTTTGTGTTGGAATAACTCGAAAACCAAGCCACTATGAGTAGTCTCGTGGGAAAACTCAGCCACAGGAGGGGGAAACTTAGTCACTAAGGAATTAGTGCCATGGGACTAATGAGTCAACTAATGGGAAAACATTAGTCACCGAACGAGTTTCCATGGCAAATCCTAGTAAAATAACCTCTTTGTGTGGGAAAAACTAGAAAACCTTGTCACCGTGGGTAGTCTTATGGGAAAACTCAGGTGCAGGAGGGGAAAACTTAGTCATAAAGGTATTCATGTCATGGAAAAAATGAGTCACCGGATGGGAAAGATTTACTCACCTGACGAGTTTCAATGGAAAATACTTGTAAAATAACCTGTTTGTGTGGGAAAAACTCGAGAACCTCATCTCCTTGACTAGTCTCACGGGAAAACTCAGTCACACGAGGGGTAAACTTAGTCACTAAGGAATTAGTGTCATGGGAAAAATGAGTCACCGAATGGGAAAACCTTAGTCAATGGACTAGTTTATATGGCAAAACCTAGTAAATTAAACCTCTTTGTGTTGGAATAACTCGAAAACCTAGCCATTGTGAGTAGTCTCATGGGAAAACTCAGTCACGGGAGGGGGAAACTTAGTCACTAAGGAATTAGTGCCATGGGACTAATGAGTCAACTAATGGGAAAACCTTAGTCACCGAACGAGTTTCCATGGCAAATCCTAGTAAAATAACCTCTTTGTGTGGTAAAAACTAGAAAACCTTGTCACCGTGGGTAGTCTTATGGGAAAACTCAGGTGCAGGAGGGGAAAACTTAGTCATAAAGGTATTCATGTCATGGAAAAAATGAGTCACCGGATGGGAAAGATTTACTCACCTGACGAGTTTCAATGGAAAATACTTGTAAAATAACCTGTTTGTGTGGGAAAAACTCGAGAACCTCATCTCCTTGACTAGTCTCACGGGAAAACTCAGTCACACGAGGGGTAAACTTAGTCACAAAGGAATTAGTGTCATGGGAAAAATGAGTCACCGAATGGGAAAACCTTAGTCAATGGACTAGTTTATATGGCAAAACCTAGTAAATTAAACCTCTTTGTGTTGGAATAACTCGAAAACCTAGCCATTGTGAGTAGTCTCATGGGAAAACTCAGTCACGGGAGGGGGAAACTTAGTCACTAAGGAATTAGTGCCATGGGACTAATGAGTCAACTAATGGGAAAACCTTAGTCACCGAACGAGTTTCCATGGCAAATCCTAGTAAAATAACCTCTTTGTGTGGGAAAACTTGAACCTTGTCACCGTGAGTAGGCTCATCGGAAATCTCAGCCGCGGGAGGGGAAAACTTAGACACAAAGGAATTCGTGTCATGGAAAAAATGAGTCACCGGATGGGAAAATTTTACTCACCGGACGAGTTTCAATGGAAAATACTTGTAAAATAACTTGTTTGTGTGGGAAAAACTCGAGAACCTCATCACCTTTACTAGTCTCACGGGAAAACTCAATCACACGAGGGGAAAACTTATTCACTAAGGACTCAGTGTCATGGGAAAAATAAATCACCGGATGGGAAAACCTTAGTCAATGGACTAGTTTATATGGCAAAACCTAGTAAAATAACCTCTTTGTGTTGGAATAACTCGAAAACCTAGCCACTATGAGTAGTCTCAAGGGAAAACTCAGCCACGGGAGGGGGAAACTTAGTCACTAAGGAATTAGTGCCATGGGACTAATGAGTCAACTAATGGGAAAACCTTAGTCACCGAACGAGTATCCATGGCAAATCCTAGTAAAATAACCTCTTTGTGTGGGAAAAACTAGAACCTTGTCACCGTGAGTAGGCTCATCAGAAATCTCAGCCGCGGGAGGGGAAAACTTAGTCACAAAGGAATTCGTCTCATGGAAAAAATGAGTCACTGGCTTGGAAAATTTTACTCACCGGACGAGTTTCAATGGAAAATACTTGTAAAATAACCTCTTTGTGTGGGAAAAACTTGAGAACCTCATCACCTTGACTAGTCTCACGGGAAAACTCAGTCACACAAGGGGAAAACTTTGTCACTAAGGAATTAGTTTCATGGGAAAAATGAGTCACCGGATGGGAAAACCTTAGTCAATGGACTAGTTTGAATGGCAAAACCTAGTAAAATAACCTCTTTGTGTTGGAATAACTCGAAAACCTAGCCACTGTAAGTAGTCTCATGGGAAAACTCAGCCACAGGAGGGGGGAAACTTAGTTGTAACGCCCCAATTTTATATTGTGGGATCACATTATAATTACGTGGAAATAAGTTTCTTAAAACCTCTCAAAAGGTCGCTCAATTACTTTTCAAAATCAAAAGCGTCGCTCAAATAAATATTTAAATACCACCACGCATAAATCATTATAATCTAGCTGAATAATTAAAATAAATAGCGACAACATAATTTCTAAGTCTAAAAAAAAACAAAGCAGAAGATAACATTCCAAGTTCTCCACGCTTCCGCTCCATCAATCTCCCGAAATCACTCAATGCGCTGCTCATCTGTGGCGTTAAGCGCCCAAGAAAACACACAACAAAACAAGAAAGGGTTAACTTCGAAAATAAGAATATGAATCACCATTATATGATAATTAAGAAGAAAACAGCACTAAATACAGCATACTGCAGAATACAGCAGCAGCATTAAAATACAGTAACAGAACAGATACAGCTGGAAAAAAAATACAGCAGTGAAACAGAAACAGCAGGAACTGCAATACAGAACAGCAGAAACAGAACAATTACAGCAGTTTAAAAAAATACAGAAACAGAATGAAATACAGCAGTATAATATACAACAACAACAACCTCAAAGTTCAATATCATCATCTTGAATAACTATCAACTCCACTTATAATACCACAAGAAAATTAGAGCATGTTATCAATCAAGTCGTGAAATGTTAGTTAGTTCTTACATAACTATATGCATAAATCTATGGCCAAGTTTTGCTCCATCGAGCAGGACAACCCCGTGGGACAAATATCCACCACGTTGCCCTAGTAGGGGAGATCACGCGGGACGAATATCCGCCACATCCAACCCTCCGGATGATCCCACGGGACAAATTACCGTCACATCATACCAAAATACCTACCAATGCATATGCTCATGACAATATAATCCTCCAAAATACATGGACCAACAGCCCATAATAATCTCAATAATAATTCCACAAGCGAACCAACCGCTCATTAACATTGTCATGTAATCGCACATGCTTACATATTAACTCAAATCAATTTCAATAACATGTTATATCAGTATCAACTTCAAATCCTCATCTCTTATTATCATATTGTCTCATTTATAACATGTGCAACAGCAAATAACAAAATTCCAAAAGCCAAGTTCAATCAGAGTTTCAAACAGGATTAAAAGCACTCACAAACGACAATCGATTACTAAGAAAGAAGTTACCCTTACCTTCTCGGGTTTCGCATACAATTCCAAGTTCAACCTATTATTTAATAAGTAAAAGCCTAAATTAATATCTCATAAAAAATGGAAGAAAAATCCCTGAAACCAATTAATTCACAAAAACAGAAAAACAGCACTGGGCTGGCAGGGGCCCAGCGCTTGTGCGTTGGGATGCAAACCCTCATGCGTTGGCTCCCTGCCTGGGAAATAATTCCCAGCGCCCAGGCGTTGAGGTGCCAACGCTCATGCGTTGGCTCTCTGTCCAGGGCGACCAGAAACCTCGTTCTTCACCGTTTAAATCCCGAAACATGATTTTGATTAAGGGATTTTATAAAAATTGATTCTAAATCATTTAAACATTATTTTATAGAGCTTCAACATGTCAAAATCAATTTTCTCTGAAATTACTTAATTGGCGTCAAGGACCTAAAATTTTCTAGAATAAAGAAACAAGAGTGTAGAGCGGAACCAACCTCAAGTGTGGCTCCGGAAACGAACGTACAAGCCGGTGTTCGCCTTCCTTGTTCCAAGGCTCATCCATAACTTTGAGAATCCGTAGAGAGTCACGTGATCAAGCTTGAATTTGAAAGGAGAGAATTGATGTCCAGAAACAGAAACGGTAAGGATTAGAGCTGAGTTTTTGATCGAATATTGGACTCATAATTTGCTTGGAAAGAAGCCTTACCGAAGACAACTAAGAACCCTTTGAGATGGAAGGTTGGAGGGTGGTTTTGCTCCTTCCCAAGGTGAAAACAAAGCAGCAAAACGGAGGAAATACAGCAGAAAACGCAGGAAGACAGCAGAAGAAAACGCAGAAACAGCAGCCCAAGAGGAACTAACGTGCAGCAGATTTTTCTTGGCAGCAGCAGCAGCAGAAAAGTAGGGTTGGAATTTAGGGTGAAGGCTGAGTATATAGCCTCATTAAGCACGAAATTCTGACCTAATATCTCCCCATGATCACTGAAATAACTACCCATTATTCCCTCAATCTTTCCCATTAATTCCCAATTAACACATGTTTAAATTTCAAATTTTGAATTTCAGTTTCTGCTTCAAACTAGGGCTGCTCGAAATTTAAAATAAAACCAAAACATCCTTCACCCAGTTTCGAATCCTTGTCTTGCAAATCAAATGCTTAAGCTTCAACCACTAAGCCACAACTCATCTTGTTGTAACTTAAACAATTATATTCTTTTACCTAGTACCAAACAATTCCATAAGGACTTTATTCATATCAAAACTCCAAGGACAATACCACTAAACATTATTCAAACAAGAGTCTAACAAGGGTTAAAAACTGATCTACGAATTAGTTGAAAGACTAAAATATAAATAAACCAAGCTCAGGGACCAAAAATATAAATACCAAAAATAGAGGGTCTTACATTAGTCACTAAGGAATTAGTGCCATGGGACTAGTGAGTCAACTAATGGGAAAACCTTAGTCACCGAACGAGTTTCCATGGAAAATCCTAGTAAAGTAAACTCTTTGTGTGGGAAAAACTAGAAAACCTTGTCACTGTGAGTAGTCGCATCGAAAAACTCAGCCGCAGGAGGGGAAAACATAGTCACAAAGGAATTCTTGTCATTTAAAAAATGAGTCAACGAATGGGAAAATTTTACTCACCGGACGAGTTTCAATGGAAAATACTTGTAAAATAACCTCTTTGTGTGGGAAAAACTCGAGAACATCATCACCTTGACTAGTCTCATGGGAAAACTCCGTCGCAGGAGGGGAAAACTTACTCCCAAAGGAATTCGTGTCATGGAAAAAAGGAGTCACCAGATGGAAAAATTTTACTCACCGGACGAGTTTCAATGGAAAATACTTGTAAAATAACCTCTTTGTGTGGGAAAAACTCGAGAACCTCATTTCCTTGACTAGTCTCACCGGAAAACTCAGTCACACGAGGGGAAAACTTAGTCACTAAGGAATTAGTGTCATGGGAAAAATGAGTCACCGGATGGGAAAACCTTATTCAATGCACTAGTTTGAATGGAAAAACCTAGTAAAATAACCTCTTTGTGTTGGAATAACTAGAAAACCTAGCCACTGTGAGTAGTCTCATGGGAAAACTCAGCCACGGGAGGGGGAAACTTAGTCACTAAGGAATTAGTGCCATAGGACTAATGAGTCAACGAATGGGAAAACCTTAGTCACCGAACGAGTTTCCATGGCAAATCATAGTAAAGTAACCTCTTTGTGTGGGAAAAACTAGAAAACCTGGTCACTGTGAGTAGTCTCATCGGAAAACTCGGCCGCAGGAGGGGAAAACTTATACACAAAGGAATTCCTGTCATGGAAAAAATGAGTCACCGGATGAGAAAGTTTTACTCACCGGACGACTTTCAATAGAAAATACTTGTAAAATAACCTCTTTGTGTGGGAAAAACTCGAGAACCTCATTATCTTGACTAGTCTCACGGGAAAACTCAGTCACACGAGGGGAAAACGTATTTACTAAGCAATTAGTGTCATGGTAAAAATGAGTCACCGGATGGGAAAACCTTAGTCAATGGACAAGTTTCAATGGAAAAACCTAGTAAAATAACCTCTTTGTGTTGGAATAACTCGAAAACCTAGCCACTGTGAGTAGTCTCATGGGAAAACTCAGCCACAGGAGGGGTAAATTTAGTCACTAAGGAATTAGTGCCATGGAACTAATGAGCCAACTAATGGGAAAACCTTAGTCACCGAACGAGTTTCCATGGAAAATCCTAGTAAAGTAACCTCTTTGTGTGGGAAAAACTAGAAAACCTTGTCACTGTGAATAGTCTCATCGGAAAACTCGGCCGCAGGAAGGGAAAACTTATACCCAAAGGAATTCGTGTCATGGAAAAAATGAGTCACCGGATGGGAAAATTTTACTCACCGGAGGAGTTTCAACGGAAAATACTTGTAAAATAACCTCTTTGAGTGGAAAAACTCGAGAACCTCATCACCTTGACTAGTCTCATGGGAAAACTTTGTCACTAAGGAATTAGTGTCATGGGAAAAATGAGTCACCGGATGGGAAAACCTTAGTCAATGGACTAGTGTGAATGGAAAAACCTAGTAAAATAACCTCTTTGTGTTGGAATAACTCGAAAACCTAGCCACTGTAAGTAGTCTCATGGGAAAACTCAGCCATAGGAGGGGGGAAACTTAGTCACTAAGGAATTAGTGCCATGGGACTAGAGAGTCAACTAATGGGAAAACCTTAGTCACCGAACGAGTTTCCATGGCAAATACTAGTAAAGTAACCTCTTTGTGTGGGAAAAACTAGAAAACCTTGTCACTATGAATAGTCTCATCGGAAAACTCGGCCGCAGGAAGGGAAAACTTATACACAAAGGAATTCGTGTCATGGAACAAATGAGTCACCGGATGGGAAAATTTTACTCACCGGAGGAGTTTCAATGGAAAATACTTGTAAAATAACCTCTTTGTGTGGAAAAACTCGATAACCTCATCACCTTGACTAGTCTCACGGGAAAACTCAGTCACACGAGGGGCAAACTTTGTCACTAAGGAATTAGTGTCATGGGAAAAATGAGTCACCGGATGGGAAAACCTTAGTCAATGGACTAGTTTGAATGGCAAAACCTAGTAAAATAACCTCTTTGTTTTGAGATAACTCGAAAACCTAGCCACTGTGAGTAGTCTCATGGGAAAACTCAGCCATAGGAGGGGGGAAACTTAGTCACTAAGGAATTAGTGCCTTGGGACTAGTGAGTCAACTAATGGGAAAACCTTAGTCACCGAACGAGTTTCCATGGAAAATCCTAGTAAAGTAAACTCTTTGTTTGGGAAAAACTAGAAAACCTTGTCACTGTGAGTAGTCTCATTGAAAAACTCAGCCGCGGGAGGGGAAAACTTAGTCACAAAGGAATTCTTGACATTTAAAAAATGAGTCAACGAATGGGAAAATTTTACTCACCGGACGAGTTTCAATGGAAAATACTTGTAAAATAACCTCTTTGTGTGGGAAAAACTCGAGAGCATCATCACCTTGACTAGTCTCATGGGAAAACTCCGTCGCAGGAGGGGAAAACTTACTCCCAAAGGAATTCGTGTCATGGAAAAAAGGAGTCACCGGATGGCAAAATTTTACTCACCGGACGAGTTTCAATGGAAAATACTTGTAAAATAACCTCTTTGTGTGGGAAAAACTCGAGAACCTCATTTCCTTGACTAGTCTCACCGGAAAACTCAGTCACACGAGGGGAAAACTTAGTCACTAAGGAATTAGTGTCATGGGAAAAATGAGTCACCGGATGGGAAAACCTTAGTCAATGCACTAGTTTGAATGGCAAAACCTAGTAAAATAACCTCTTTGTGTTGGAATAACTAGAAAACCTAGCCACTGTGAGTAGTCTCATGGGAAAACTCAGCCATAGGAGGGGGGAAACTTAGTCACTAAGGAATTAGTGCCATGGGACTAATGAGTCAACGAATGGGAAAACCTTAGTCACCGAACGAGTTTCCATGGCAAATCCTAGTAAAGTAACCTCTTTGTGTGGGAAAAACTAGAAAACCTGGTCACTGTGAGTAGTCTCATCGGAAAACTCGGCCGCATGAGGGGAAAACTTATACACAAAGGAATTCGTGTCACGAAAAAAATGAGTCACCGGATGAGAAAGTTTTACTCACCGGACGACTTTCAATAGAAAATACTTGTAAAATAACCTCTTTGTGTGGGAAAAACTCGAGAACCTCATTACCCTGACTAGTCTCACGGGAAAACTCAGTCACACGAGGGGAAAACTTAGTCACTATGGAATTAGTGTCATGGGAAAAATGAGTCACTGGATGGGAAAACCTTAGTCAATGGACTAGTTTCAATGGCAAAACCTAGTATAATAACCTCTTTCTGTTGGAATAACTCGAAAACCTAGCCACTGTGAGTAATCTCATGGGAAAACTCAGCCACGGGAGGGGGAAGCTTAGTCACTAAGGAATCAGTACCATGGGACTAATGAGTCAACTAAAGGGAAAACCTTAGTCACCGAACGTGTTTCCATGGAAAATCCTAGTAAAATAACCTCTCTGTGTGGGAAAAACTAGAACCTTGTCACCGTGAGTAGTCTAATTGGAAAACTCTGTCGCAGGAGGGGAAAACTTAGTCCCAAAGGAATTCGTGTCATGGAAAAAATGATTCACCGGATGGCAAAATTTTACTCACCGGACAAGTTTCAACGGAAAATACTTGTAAAATAACCTTTGTGTGGGAAAAACTCGAGAACCTCATTATCTTGACTAGTCTCACCGGAAAACTCAGTCCCACGAGGGGAAAACTTAGTCACTAAGGAATTAGTGTCATGGGAAAAATGAGTCACTGGATAGGAAAACCTTAGTCAATGGACTAGTTTGAATGGTAAAACCTAGTAAAAGAACCACTTTGTGTTGGAATAACTAGAAAACCTAGCCACTGTGAGTAGTCTCATGGGAAAACTCAGCCACGGGAGCGGGAAACTTAGTCACTAAGGAATTAGTGACATGGGACTAATGAGGCAACGAATGGGAAAACCTTAGTCACCGAAGGAGTTTCCATGGAAAATCCTAGTAAAGTAACCTCTTTGTGTAGGAAAAACTAGAAAACCTTGTCACTGTGAGTAATCTCATCGGAAAACTCTGCCGCAGGAGGGGAAAACTTAGTCCCAAAGGAATTCTTGTCATGGAAAAAATGAGTCAAGGAATGGGAAAATTTTACTCACCTGACGAGTTTCAATGGAAAATACTTGTAAAATAACCTCTTTGTGTTGGAAAAACTCGAGAACTTCATCACCTTGACTAGTCTCACAGGAAAACTCTTTGTGACATGAGGGGAAAACTTACTCACAAAGGAATTCTTGTCATGAAAAAATGAGTCACCGGATGGGAAAATTTTACTCACCGGACGAGTTTCCGTGGAAAGCACTTGTAAAATAACCACTTTGTGTGGGAAAAACTCGAGAACCTCATCACCTTGACTAGTCTCACTGGAAAACTCAGTCACACGAGGGGAATATTTTGTCACTAAGGAATTAGTGTCATGGGAAAAATGAGTCACCGGATGGGAAAACCTTAGTCAATGGACTAGTTTCAATGGCAAAACCTAGTAAAATAACCTCTTTGTGTTGGAATAATGATGACTGGATTTTATATGATAATTTTAGGGTCTTTTTAGTCTTTTTATTTTACTATTTTTGAGTCACATATAGGTTTTTTATTATTTTTATGTAGATTTTATATTTATTTTGCATTTTGCATGTAGATTAGATTTTATTTGTTTTTCTACCTTTATTTTATATTTTTAGGAACTTTTATAGCAATTTTATATTTTTTAGGAAAAGCTGGTTTAGTTATCATTTTTGTCCAGGGACCACTTTGTAAAGTTTCAGGAAATCATGGTCCAAAATGTGAAAGTTCAAGAGTGGAGGACTTAAAGTGAAGATTGAGAGAATAAAAGGACTTGAATTGGAGTGCTAACCAAGAGAGGACCAAAAGTAAAGAAGAGGAATATGAAGCAACTCTCTTCAAATTAGCACAAGGAAAATAATGTTAAAGGATTGATGGTAGTGGGAGGAAGGTTTCAGAATTGATTAAGGGCTGAGTAGTGACTTTTTATGGCATTCAAAACCCACTACCATGAAGAAGGAAGAAAAGCTTGAAGTTGAAGAAGCAGCACCCAGCGCTCAAGCGCTGGGCCTCGGTCTGGAAGTGGGATTTAATTGCTGAGGCCAGATTTTTGCTATAAATAGGGAGGCAACTTGCACTTGTAAAACACACTTTTCTTAGAACACAAGAAGTGTTCCTCTTTCTCCCTCAAGAACATTGTTCCTAGGAATTATGGGAAGCCATATTTGAGCTCCTAGTCCAGGGTAATTCAATGCTTCTTTTAGCCATGCTTGGCTAATTCTCTTTAAGTATTTTGGGTTTTGTTAGCTTATTAGTTTATGTTTTAGTTTTCTTTTATTTGTTTCTGAATAACATTCAAAGTTCATGTTTTATTTCCTTGTTCTTCATTCATCTTAGTTCACACAAGATCTCTTGCTTATTGCTTATTACATAAGGCCATTTGGTAAGTAGTAAGGGACCTAGGATTTAAAAAAGGTTATAAGTATACTTCGCTAAGGAATTAGGAAGGACGTAACTTTATGTTGGCCTGAACATCTTCTTCATCTTCTTCTTTAGTTAACTAGGTGCCAAGGAATTGGGTTTAGTAATTAAAAAGAAAGATCTACAATGCTTAAGGAATTATCTTGTAGTTACACTAGGCTATAGCATCATGAATCTTTGTTTGGAATTCAGAAATAAAATAGAAGTTTGCTAGCATAAATTAAAAGTTATACAATGCAACCCAAATGCTTATTTTTATCATCATCTCTTCTTTTATATTTTATGCTTTTTATGTTCTTATTCCAGAAACCAAAATGCAAAATATATCTTTTTATTTTTCTGCTTAAGCTCTAAACAAATTAGTAATTAGACACCTATCCCTGTGGGATCGACAATCTTTTATACTACGCGATAATCAATCGTGCACTTGCGATTTGGCTATCAAGTTTTTGGCGCCGTTGCCGGGGATAGGTTCTTTTTAAGTTCTTTTTATTAATTTGTTTAGTGCTGCTTTTTGTATATATAAAAAAAAAAAGATAAAAAAAAAATATTAACTTGTGTGGTGAATAGGTGCTACTAATTTTGTGTGCTGAAATTTTGTAAGGAAATATGGCTGGAACATTTGAAGAATGGTTGGCAAAGTTTCGGGCTAATCTTGAAAAAGAAGATGAAAAGAGGAAGCGCATTGTTAGAGCTATGTTTGTGGGTTTCTCTCTAAAAAAAAAAAGGGGAAAAAAATAAGGTATGTGCCTTAGAAATAATAATGAAGTGGTGGGGTGAGAAAGAGTATGAAGGGAGTAAAATTCAAGTCATTCATCCCATACATTCCACTACTTTGTTCAAAAAAAAAAAAAGGAAAAAAATTGAGAGGACCCTTGTGTTAAATTGTTTAAGCTCTTAGTCAAGAAGAATCACTTAACAACAAGTTTCTGAGTCAGCCACTAGAGTTGCCAATTTCTTGAAATCCATACCTTAAATTGTTCAACCCTTTGGCCAAGTTACAACCTTAAACAAACTCTTCAACATCACTTGGTTGCTTTACTTCAGTTTTGATTTGAATTATAGGCAGGATCATTGAGCTTTCTTGTTTTCATGGAGAATATCATTTTGTGAGCTTATTTGATGAACTCAAACATGTTAAAACCCAAGCCTAACTTTCTTGATTCTTTGTCTATTAAACATGCATGTCTTCCTTATCCGCTAAGCTTTCTGGAAAATTATCATATTTCAATCGGATAAAAACTTTCTCTAAACTCAGGGACGAGTTTCTATTTAAGTTTTGTCGCTTGAGGACAAGCTGTCGTTGGGTATAGTGGTGTGATGATTGGATTTTATATGATAATTTTAGGGTCTTTTTAGTCTTTTTATTTTATTATTTTTGAGTCACATATAGGTTTTTTATTATTTTTATGTAGATTTTCTATTTATTTTGCATGTAGATTAGATTTTATTTGTTTTTCTACCTTTATTTTATATTTTTAGGAACTTTTATAGCAATTTTATATTTTTAGGAAAAGCTGGTTTAGTTATCATTTTTGTCCAAGGACCACTTTGTAAAGTTTCAGGAAATCAAGGTCCAAAATGTGAAAGTTCAAGAATGGAGGGCTAAAAGTGAAGATTGAGAGAATGAAAGGGCTTGAATTGGAGTGCTAACCAAGAGAGGACTAAAAGTGAAAAAGAGGAATATGAAGCAACTCTCTTCAAATGAGCACATGGGAAATTAAGTTGAAGGATTGATGGTAATGGGAAGAAGGTTTCAGAATTGACTAATGGCTGAGTAGTGGCTTTTTATGGCATTCAAAACCCACTACCATGAAGAAGGAAGAAAAACTTGAAGATGAAGAAGCAGTGCCCAGCGCTCAAGCGCTGGCCCTCGGTCTGGTAGTGGATTTTTAATGCTTCCAGCGCCCAAGCGTTGGGAATTCTAGAGCTCAAGCGCTGGAGGCTGGATTTTCACTATAAATAGGACCCTTTTCTTCACTTGTAAAGCACACCTTTCTTAGAACACAACAAGTGTTCCTCTTTCTTCCTCAAGAACATTGTTCCTAGGAATTGTGGGAAGCCATATTTGAGCTCCTAGTCCAGGGTAATTCAATGCTTCTTTTAGCCATGCTTGGCTAATTCTCTTTAAGTATTTTTGGGTTGTGTTAGCTTATTAGTTTATGTTTTAGTTTTCTTTTATTTGTTTCTGAATAACATTCAAAGTTCATGTTTTATTTCCTTGTTCTTCATTCATCTTGGTTCACACAAGATCTCTTGCTTATTGCTTATTACATAAGGCCATTTGGTAAGTAGTAAGGGACCTAGGATTTAAAAAAGGTTATAAGTATACTTCGCTAAGGAATTAGGAAGGACGTAACTTTATGTTGGCCTGAACATCTTCTTCATCTTCTTCTTTAGTTAACTAGGTGCCAAGGAATTGGGTTTAGTAATTAAAAAGAAAGATCTACAATGCTTAAGGAATTATCTTGTAGTTACACTAGGCTATAGCATCATGAATCTTTGTTTGGAATTCAGAAATAAAATAGAAGTTTTCTAGCATAAATTATAAGTTATACAATGCAACCCAAATGCTTATTTTTATCATCATCTCTTCTTTTATATTTTATTCTTTTTATGTTCTTATTCCAGAAACCAAAATGCAAAATATATCTTTTTATTTTTCTGCTTAAGCTCTAAACAAATTAGTAATTAGACACCTATCCCTGTGGGATCGACAATCTTTTATACTACGCGATAATCAATCGTGCACTTGCGATTTGGCTATCAAGTTTTTGGCGCCGTTGCCGGGGATAGGTTCTTTTTAAGTTCTTTTTATTAATTTGTTTAGTGCTGCTTTTTGTATATATAAAAAAAAAGATAAAAAAAAATATTAACTTGTGTGGTGAATAGGTGCTACTAATTTTGTGTGCTGAAATTTTGTAAGGAAATTTGGCTGGAACATTTGAAGAATGGTTGGCAAAGATTCGGGCTAATCTTGAAAAAGAAGATGAAAAGAGGAAGCGCATTGTTAGAGCTATGTTTATGGGTTTCTCTCTAAAAAAAAAAGGGGAAAAAAATAAGGTATGTGCCTTAGAAAAAATAATGAAGTGGTGGGGTGAGAAAGAGTATGAAGGGAGTAAAATTCAAGTCATTCATCCCATACATTCCACTACTTTGTTCAAAAAAAAAAAAGGAAAAAAATTGAGAGGACCCTTGTGTTAAATTGTTTAAGCTCTTAGTCAAGAAGAATCACTTAACAACAAGTTTCTGAGTCAGCCACTAGAGTTGCCAATTTCTTGAAATCCATACCTTAAATTGTTCAACCCTTTGGCCAAGTTACAACCTTAAAAAAACTCTTCAACATCACTTGGTTGCTTTACTTCAGTTTTGATTTGAATTATAGGCAGGATCATTGAGCTTTCTTGTTTTCATGGAGAATATCATTTTGTGAGCTTATTTGATGAACTCAAACATGTTAAAAGCCAAGCCTAGTAAAATCCTAGTAAAATGACCTCTTTGTGTGGGAAAAACTAGAAAACCTTGTCACTGTGAGTAGTCTCATCGGAAAACTCAGTCGCAGAGGGGAAAACTTAATCACAAAAGAATTAGTGTCATGGAAAAAATGAGTCACCGGATGGGAAAATTTTACTCACCTGACGAGTTTCAATGGAAAATACTTGTAAAATAACCACTTTGTGTTGGAAAAACTCGAGAACCTCATCACCTTGTCTTGTCTCATGGGAAAACTCAGTCACACGAGGGGAAAACTTAGTCACTAAGGAATTAGTGTCATGGGAAAAATGAGTCACCGGATGGGAAAACCTTAGTCAATGGACTAGTTTCGATAGCAAAACCTAGTAAAATAACCTCTTTGTGTCGGAATAATTCGAAAACCTAGCCACTATGAGTAGTCTCATGGGAAAACACAGCCACGGGAGGGGGAAACTTAGTCACTAAGTAATTAGTGCCATGGGAGTAATGGGAAAACCTTAGTCACCGAACCAGTTTCCATCGCATATCCTAGTAAAATAACCTCTTTGTGTTGGAATAACTCGAAAACCTAGCCACTGTGACTAATCTCATGGGAAGACTCAGCCATAGGAGGCGGAAACTAAGTCACTAAGGAATTAGTACCATGGGACTAATGAGTCAGCTAAGGGGAAAACTCAGTCACACGAGGGGAAAACTTAGTCACTAAGGAATTAGTGTCATGGTAAAAATGAGTCACCGGATGGGAAAACCTTAGTCAATGGACAAGTTTCAATGTAAAAACCTAGTAAAATAACCTCTTTGTGTTGGAATAACTCGAAAACTTAGCCACTGTGAGTAGTCTCATGGGAAAACTCAGCCATAGGAGGGGGAAACTTAGTCACTAAAGAGTCAACTAATGGGAAAACATTAGTCACCGAACGAGTTTCCATGGCAAATCCTAGTAAAATAACCACTGTGTGGGAAAAACTAGAAAACCTGACTAGTCTCACGGAAAAACTGAATCACACGAGGGGAAAATTTAGTCACTAAGGAATTAGTGTCATGGGAAAAATGAATCACCAGATTGTGAAACCTTAGTCAATGGACTAGTTTCAATGGCTAAACCTAGTAAAATAACCTCTTTGTGATGGAATAACTCGAAAACCTAGCCACTGTGAGTAGTCTCATGGGAAACGTCAGCCACAGGAGGGGGAAACTTAGTCACTAAGAAATTAGTACCACAGGACTAATGAGTCAACTAGTGGGAAAACGCTAGTCACCGAACGAGTTTCCATGGCAAATCCTTGCAAAATAACCTCTTTGTGTGGGAAAAACTAGAAAACTTGACTTGTCTCACGGGAAAACTCAGTCACACGAGGGGAAAACTTAGTCACTAAGGAATTAGTGTCATGTGAAAAATAAGTTACCGGATGGGAAAACCTTAGTCAATGGACTAGTTTCAATGGCAAAACCTAGAAAATAACATCTTTATGTTGGAAAAACTCGAAAACATAGCCAATGTCAGTTGTCTCATGGGAAAACTCAGCCACGGGAGGGGGAAACTTAGTCACTAAGGAATTAGTGCCATTGGTCACCGAACGAGTTTCCATGGCAAATCCTAGTAAAATAACCTCTTTGTGTGGGAACACTAGAAAACCTGACTAGTCTCACGGGAAAACTCAGTCACACGAGGGGAAAACTTAGTCACTAAGGAATTAGTGTCATAGGAAAAACGAGTCACCGGATGGGAAAACCTTAGTCAATGGACTAGTTTCAATTGCAAAACCTAGTAAAATAACCTCTTTGTGTTGGAATTACTCGAAAACCTAGCCACTGTGACTAATCTCATGGGAAGACTCAGCCAGAGGAGGCGAAAACTTAGTCACTAAGGAATTAGTGCCATGGGACTAATGAGTCAGCTAATGGGAAAACCTTAGTCACCGAACGAGTTTCCATGGCACATCCTAGTAAAATAACCTCTTTGTGTGGGAAAAACTAGAAAACCTTGTCACTGTGAGAAGTCTAATCAGAAAACTCAGTCGCAGGAGGGGAAAACTTAGACACCAAGGAATTCGTGTCATGGAAAAAATGAGTCACCGGATGGAAAACTTTTACTCACCGGACGAGTTTCAATGGAAAATACTTGTAAAATAACCTCTTTGTGTGGGAAAAACTCGAGAACCTCATCACCTTGACTAGTCTCACGGGAAAACTCAGTCACACGAGGGGAAAACTTAGTCACTAAGGAATTCGTGTCATGGGAAAAATGAGTCGCCGGATGGGAAAACCTTAGTCAATGGACTAGTTTCAATGGAAAAACCTAGTAAAATAACCTCTATGTGTTGGAATAACTCGAAAACCTAGCCACTGTGACTAGTCTCACAGGAAAACTTAGCCACAGGAGGGGGAAACTTAGTCACTAAGGAATTAGTGCCATGGGATTAATGAGTCAGCTAATGGGAAAACCTCAGTCACCGAACGAGTTTCCATGGAAAATCCTTGTAAAATGACCTCTTTGTGTGGGAAACACTAGAAAACCTTGTCACTATGAGTAGTCTAATCAGAAAACTCAGTCGCAAGAGGGGAAAACTTAGTCACAAAGGAATTTGTGTTATGGAAAAAATGAGTCATCGGATGGGAAAATGTTACGCACCGGACGAGTTTCAATGAAAAATACTTGTAAAATAACCTCTTTGTGTTGGAAAAACTCGAGAACCTCATCACCTTGACTAGTCTCACGGGAAAACTCAGTCACACGAGGGGAAAACTTAGTCACTAAGGAATTCGTGTCATAGGAAAAATGAGTCGCCGGATGGGAAAACCTTAGTCAATGGACTAGTTTCAATGGAAAAACCTAGTAAAATAACCTCTATGTGTTGGAATAACTCGAAAACCTAGCCACTGTGACTAGTCTCACGGGAAAACTTAGCCACAGGAGGGGGAAACTTAGTCACTAAGGAATTAGTGCCATGGGATTAATGAGTCAGCTAATGGGAAAACCTCAGTCACTGAACGAGTTTCCATGGAAAATCCTTGTAAAATGACCTCTTTGTGTGGGAAACACTAGAAAACCTTGTCACTGTGAGTAGTCTAATCAGAAAACTCAGTCGCAGGAGGGAAAAACTTAGTCACAAAGGAATTTGTGTTATGGAAAAAATGAGTCATCGGATGGGAAAATGTTACGCACCGGACGAGTTTCAATGAAAAATACTTGTAAAATATCCTCTTTGTGTGGGAAAAACTCGAGAAACTCATCACCTTGACTAGTCCCACGGTAAAACTCAATCACACGAGGGGAAAACCTAGTCACTAAAGAATTAGTTTCATGGGAAAAATAAGTCACCGGATTGGAAAACCTTAGTCAATGGACTAGTTTCAATGGCAAAACCTAGTAAAATAACCCCTGTGTTGGAATAACTCGAAAACCTAGCCACTGTGAGTAGTCTCATGGGAAACTTCAGCCACAGGAGAGGGAAACTTAGTCACTAAGGAATTAGTGCCATGGGACTAATGAGTCAACTAATGGGAAAACCTTAGTCACCGAATGAGTTTCCATGGTAAATCCTAGTAAAATAACCTTTTTGTGTGGGAAAAACTAGAAAACCTTGTCACTGTGAGTAGTCTCATCGGAAAACTCAGTCGCGGGAGTGGAATAATTAGTCACAAAGGAATTCGTATCATGGAAAAAATGAGTCACCGGATGGGAAAATTTTACTCACCGGACGAGTTTCAATGGAAAATACTTGTAAAATAACCTCTTTGTGTGGGATAAACTCGAGATCCTAATCACCTTGACTAGTCTCACGGGAAAACTTAGACGCACGAGGGGAAAACTTAGTTACTGAGGAATTAGTGCCATGGGACTAATGAGTCAACTAATGGGAAAACCTTCGTCACCGAACGAGTTTCCATGGCAAATCCTAATTAAATAACCTCTTTGTGTGGGAAAAACTAGAAAACCTTGTCACTGTGAGTAGTCTCATCGGAAAACTCAGCCGCAGGAGGGGAAAACATAGTCACAAAGGAATTCGTGTCATGGAAAAAATGGGTCACCAGATAGGAAAATTTTACACACCGGACGAGTTTCAATGGAAAATACTTGTAAAATAACCCTTGTGTGGGAAAAACTCGAAAACCTCATCACCTTGACTAGTCTCGCAGGAAACCTTAGTCACACGAGGGGAAAACTTAGTCACTAAGGAATTAGTGTCACGGGAAAAATGAGTCACCGGATGGGAAAACCTTAGTCAATGGACTTGTTTCAATGGCAAAACCTAGTAAAATAACCTCTTTGTGTTGGAATAACTCGAAAACCTAGCCACTGTGGGTAGTCTCATGGGAAAACTCAGCCACGGGAGGGGGAAACTTAGTCACTAAGGAATTAGTGCCATGGGACTAGTGAGTCACCTAATGGGAAAACCTCAGTCACCGAACGAGTTTCCATGGAAAATCCTTGTAAAATGACCTCTTTGTGTAGGAAAAACTAGAAAACCTTGTCACTATGAGTAGTCTCATCGGAAAACTCAGTCGCAGAGGGGAAAACTTAATCACAAAAGAATTAGTGTCATGGAAAAAATGAGTCACCGGATGGGAAAATTTTACTCACCTGACGAGTTTCAATGGAAAATACTTGTAAAATAACCACTTTGTGTTGGAAAAACTCGAGAACCTCATCACCTTGTCTTGTCTCATGCAAAAACTCAGTCACACAAGGGGAAAACTTAATCAC
Source organism: Acmispon strigosus (assembly GCA_030819835.1). Taxonomy (NCBI): domain Eukaryota; kingdom Viridiplantae; phylum Streptophyta; class Magnoliopsida; order Fabales; family Fabaceae; genus Acmispon; species Acmispon strigosus. Next base: position 16,342,669 of record JAUAMA010000004.1, on the reverse strand, counting down.
TAAGGAATTAGTGTCATGGGAAAAATGAGTCACCGGATGGGAAAACCTTAGTCAATGGACTAGTTTCGATAGCAAAACCTAGTAAAATAACCTCTTTGTGTCGGAATAATTCGAAAACCTAGCCACAATGAGTAGTCTCATGGGAAAACACAGCCACGGGAGGGGGAAACTTAGTCACTAAGTAATTAGTGCCATGGGACTAATGGGAAAACCTTAGTCACCGAACCCGTTTCCATCGCATATCCTATTAATATATTCTCTTTGTGTTGGAATAACTCGAAAACCTAGCCACTGTGACTAATCTCATGGGAAGACTCAGCCATAGGAGGCGGAAACTTAGTCACTAAGGAATTAGTGCCATGGGACTAATGAGTCAGCTAATGGGAAAACCTTAGTCACCGAACGAGTTTCCATGGCACATCCTAGTAAAATAACCTCTTTGTGTGGGAAAAACTAGAAAACCTTGTCACTGTGAGAAGTCTAATCAGAAAACTCAGTCGCAGGAGGGGAAAACTTAGACACCAAGGAATTCGTGTCATGGAAAAAATGAGTCACCGGATGGAAAACTTTTACTGACCAGACGAGTTTCAATGGAAAATACTTGTAAAATAACCTCTTTGTGTGGGAAAAACTCGAGAACCTCATCACCTTGACTAGTCTCACGGGAAAACTCAGTCACACGAGGGGAAAACGTAGTCACTAAGCAATTAGTGTCATGGTAAAAATGAGTCACCGGATGGGAAAACCTTAGTTAATGGACAAGTTTCAATGTAAAAACCTAGTAAAATAACCTCTTTGTGTTGGAATAACTCGAAAACCTAGCCACTGTGTGTAGTCTCATGCGAAAACTCAGCCATAGGAGGGGGAAACTTAGTTACTAAAGAGTCAACTAATGGGAAAACATTAGTCATCGAACGAGTTTCCATGGCAAATCCTAGTAAAATAACCTCTTTGTGTGGGAAAAACTAGAAAACCTGACTAGTCTCACGGAAAAACTGAATCACACGAGGGGAAAATTTAGTCACTAAGGAATTAGTGTCATGGGAAAAATGAGTCACCGGATTGTAAAACCTTAGTCAATGGACTAGTTTCAATGGCTAAACCTAGTAAAATAACCTCTTTGTGATGGAATAACTCGAAAACCTAGCCACTGTGAGTAGTCTCATGGGAAACTTCAGCCACAGGAGGGGGAAACTTAGTCACTAAGAAATTAGTACCATGGCACTAATGAGTCAACTAGTGGGAAAACCCTAGTCACCGAACGAGTTTCCATGGAAAATCCTAGCAAAATAACCTCTTTGTGTGGGAAAAACTAGAAAACCTGACTTGTCTCACGGGAAAACTCAGTCACACGAGGGGAAAACTTAGTCACTAAGGAATTAGTGTCATGTGAAAGATGAGTTACCGGATGGGAAAACCTTATTCAATGGACTAGTTTCAATGGCAAAACCTAGAAAATAACATCTTTGTGTTGGAAAAACTCGAAAACATAGCCAATGTCAGTTGTCTCATGGGAAAACTCAGCCACAGGAGGGGGGAACTTAGTCACTAAGGAATTAGTGCCATCGGACTAAAGAGTCAACTAATGAGAAAACATTAGTCCCCGAATGAGTTTCCATGGCAAATCCTAGTAAAATAACCTCTTTGTGTGGGAAAACTAGAAAACCTGACTAGTCTCACGGGAAAACTCAGTCACACGAGGGGAAAACTTAGTCACTAAGGAATTAGTGTCATGGGAAAAACGAGTCACCGGATGGGAAAACCTTAGTCAATGGACTAGTTTCAATTGCAAAACCTAGTAAAATAACCTCTTTGTGTTGGAATAACTCGTAAACCTAGCCACTGTGACTAATCTCATGGGAAGACTCAGCCAGAGGAGGCGGAAACTTAGTCACTAAGGAATTAGTGCCATGGGACTAATGAGTCAGCTAATGGGAAAACCTTAGTCACCGAACGAGTTTCCATGGCACATCCTAGTAAAATAACCTCTTTGTGTGGGAAAAACTAGAAAACCTTGTCACTGTGAGAAGTCTAATCAGAAAACTCAGTAGCAGGAGGGGAAAACTTAGACACCAAGGAATTCGTGTCATGGAAAAAATGAGTCACCGGATGGAAAACTTTTACTCACCGGACGAGTTTCAATGGAAAATACTTGTAAAATAACCTCTTTGTGTGGGAAAAACTCGAGAACCTCATCACCTTGACTAGTCTCACGGGAAAACTCAGTCACACGAGGGGAAAACGTAGTCACTAAGCAATTAGTGTCATGGTAAAAATGAGTCACCGGATGGGAAAACCTTAGTTAATGGACAAGTTTCAATGTAAAAACCTAGTAAAATAACCTCTTTGTGTTGGAATAACTCGAAAACCTAGCCACTGTGTGTAGTCTCATGCGAAAACTCAGCCATAGGAGGGGGAAACTTAGTCACTAAAGAGTCAACTAATGGGAAAACATTAGTCATCGAACGAGTTTCCATGGCAAATCCTAGTAAAATAACCTCTTTGTGTGGGAAAAACTAGAAAACCTGACTAGTCTCACGGAAAAACTGAATCACACGAGGGGAAAATTTAGTCACTAAGGAATTAGTGTCATGGGAAAAATGAGTCACCGGATTGTAAAACCTTAGTCAACGGACTAGTTTCATTGGCTAAACCTAGTAAAATAACCTCTTTGTGATGGAATAACTCGAAAACCTAGCCACTGTGAGTAGTCTCATGGGAAACTTCAGCCACAGGAGGGGGAAACTTAGTCACTAGGAAATTAGTACCATGGGACTAATGAGTCAACTAGTGGGAAAACCCTAGTCACCGAACGAGTTTCCATGGAAAATCCTAGCAAAATAACCTCTTTGTGTGGGAAAAACTAGAAAACCTGACTTGTCTCATGGGAAAACTCAGTCACACGAGGGGAAAACTTAGTCACTAAGGAATTAGTGTCATGTGAAAAATGAGTTACCGGATGGGAAAACCTTATTCAATGGACTAGTTTCAATGGCAAAACCTAGAAAATAACATCTTTGTGTTGGAAAAACTCGAAAACATAGCCAATGTCAGTTGTCTCATGGGAAAACTCAGCCACAGGAGGGGGGAACTTAGTCACTAAGGAATTAGTGCCATCGGACTAAAGAGTCAACTAATGAGAAAACATTAGTCACCGAACGAGTTTCCATGGCAAATCCTAGTAAAATAACCTCTTTGTGTGGGAAAACTAGAAAACCTGACTAGTCTCACGGGAAAACTCAGTTACACGAGGGGAAAACTTAGTCACTAAGGAATTAGTGTCATGGGAAAAACGAGTCACCGGATGGGAAAACCTTAGTCAATGGACTAGTTTCAATTGCAAAACCTAGTAAAATAACCTCTTTGTGTTGGAATAACTCGTAAACCTAGCCACTGTGACTAATCTCATGGGAAGACTCAGCCAGAGGAGGCAGAAACTTAGTCACTAAGGAATTAGTGCCATGGGACTAATGAGTCAGCTAATGGGAAAACCTTAGTCACCGAACGAGTTTCCATGGCACATCCTAGTAAAATAACCTCTTTGTGTGGGAAAAACTAGAAAACCTTGTCACTGTGAGAAGTCTAATCAGAAAACTCAGTCGCAGGAGGGGAAAACTTAGACACCAAGGAATTCGTGTCATGGAAAAAATGAGTCACCGGATGGAAAACTTTTACTCACCGGACGAGTTTCAATGGAAAATACTTGTAAAATAACCTCTTTGTGTGGGAAAAACTCGAGAACCTCATCACCTTGACTAGTCTCACGGGAAAACTCAGTCACACGAGGGGAAAACTTAGTCACTAAGGAATTCGTGTCATGGGAAAAATGAGTCACCGGATGGGAAAACCTTAGTCAATGGACTAGTTTCAATGGAAAAACCTAGTAAAATAACCTCTATGTGTTGGAATAACTCGAAAACCTAGCCACTGTGACTAGTCTCACGGGAAAACTTAGCCACAGGAGGGGGAAACTTAGTCACTAAGGAATTAGTGCCATGGGATTAATGAGTCAGCTAATGGGAAAACCTCAGTCACCGAACGAGTTTCCATGGAAAATCCTTGTAAAATGACCTCTTTGTGTGGGAAACACTAGAAAACCTTGTCACTGTGAGTAGTCTAATCAGAAAACTCAGTCGCAGGAGGGGAAAACTTAGTCACAAAGGAATTTGTGTTATGGAAAAAATGAGTCATCGGATGGGAAAATGTTACGCACCGGACGAGTTTCAATGAAAAATACTTGTAAAATAACCTCTTTGTGTGGGAAAAACTCGAGAAACTCATCACCTTGACTAGTCTCACGGTAAAACTCAATCACACGAGGGGAAAACCTAGTCACTAAAGAATTAGTTTCATGGGAAAAATAAGTCACCGGATTGGAAAACCTTAGTCAATGGACTAGTTTCAATGGCAAAATCTAGTAAAATAACCTCTGTGTTGGAATAACTCGAAAACCTAGCCATTGTGAGTAGTCTCATGGGAAACTTCAGCCACAGGAGGGGGAAACTTAGTCACTAAGGAATTAGTGCCATGGGACTAATGAGTCAACTAATGGGAAAACCTTAGTCACCGAACGAGTTTCCATGGTAAATCCTAGTAAAATAACCTTTTTGTGTGGGAATAACTTGAAAACCTTGTCACTGTGAGTAGTCTCATCGGAAAACTCAGTCGCGGGAGGGGAATAATTAGTCACAAAGGAATTCGTATCATGGAAAAAATGAGTCACCGGATGGGAAAATTTTACTCACCGGACGAGTTTCAATGGAAAATACTTGTAAAATAACCTCTTTGTGTGGGAAAAACTCGAGATCCTCATCACCTTGACTAGTCTCACGGGAAAACTTAGATGCACGAGGGGAAAACTTAGTTACTGAGGAATTAGTGCCATGGGACTAATGAGTCAACTAATGGGAAAACCTTCGTCACCGAACGAGTTTCCATGGCAAATCCTAATTAAATAACCTCTTTGTGTGGGAAAAACTAGAAAACCTTGTCACTGTGAGTAGTCTCATCGGAAAACTCAGCCGCAGGAGGGGAAAACATAGTCACAAAGGAATTCGTGTCATGGAAAAAATGGTTCACCAGATAGGAAAATTTTACACACCGGATGAGTTTCAATGGAAAATACTTGTAAAATAACCCTTGTGTGGGAAAAACTCGAAAACCTCATCACCTTGACTAGTCTCGCAGGAAACCTTAGTCACACGAGGGGAAAACTTAGTCACTAAGGAATTAGTGTCACGGGAAAAATGAGTCACCGGATGGGAAAACCTTAGTCAATGGACTAGTTTCAATGGCAAAACCTAGTAAAATAACCTCTTTGTGTTGGAATAACCCGAAAACCTAGCCACTGTGGGTAGTCTCATGGGAAAACTCAGCCACGGGAGGGGGAAACTTAGTCACTAAGGAATTAGTGCCATGGGACTAGTGAGTCACCTAATGGGAAAACCTCAGTCACCGAACGAGTTTCCATGGAAAATCCTTGTAAAATGACCTCTTTGTGTGGGAAAAACTAGAAAACCTTGTCACTGTGAGTAGTCTCATCGGAAAACTCAGTCGCAGAGGGGAAAACTTAATCACAAAAGAATTAGTGTCATGGAAAAAATGAGTCACCGGATGGGAAAATTTTACTCACCTGACGAGTTTCAATGGAAAATACTTGTAAAATAACCACTTTGTGTTGGAAAAACTCGAGAACCTCGTCACCTTGACTTGTCTCATGGGAAAACTCAGTCACACGAGGGGAAAACTTAGTCACTAAGGAATTAGTGTCATGGTAAAAATGAGTCACCGGATGGGAAAACCTTAGTCAATGGACAAGTTTCGATGGCAAAACCTAGTAAAATAACCTCTTTGTGTTGGAATAACTCGAAAACCTAGCCACTGTGAGTAGTCTCATGGGAAAACTCAGCCATAGGAGGGGGAAACTTAGTCACTAAAGAGTCAACTAATGGGAAAACATTAGTCACCGAACGAGTTTCCATGGCAAATCCTAGTAAAATAACCTCTTTGTGTGGGAAAAACTAGAAAACCTGACTAGTCTCACGGAAAAACTGAGTCACACGGATTGTAAAACCTTAGTCAATGGACTAGTTTCAATGGCTAAACCTAGTAAAATATCCTCTTTGTGATGGAATAACTCGAAAACCTCGCCACTGTGAGTAGTCTCATAGGAAACTTCAGCCACAGGAGGGGGAAACTTAGTCACTAAGAAATTAGTACCATGGGACTAATGAGTCAACTAGTGGGAAAACCCTAGTCACCGAACGAGTTTCCATGGCAAATCCTAGTAAAACAACCTCTTTGTGTGGGAAAAACTAGAAAACCTAACTTGTCTCACGGGAAAACTCAGTCACACGAGGGGAAAACTTAGTCACTAAGGAATTAGTGTCATGTGAAAAATGAGTTACCGGATGGGAAAACCTTAGTCAATGGACTAGTTTCAATGGCAAAACCTAGAAAATAACATCTTTGTATTGGCAAAACTCGAAAACATAGCCAATGTCAGTTGTCTCATGGGAAAACTCAGCCACGGGAGGGGGAAACTTAGTCACTAAGGAATTAGTGCCATAGGACTATAGAGTCAACTAATGGGAAAACATTAGTCACCGAACGAGTTTCCATGGAAAATCCTAGTAAAATAACCTCTTTGTGTGGGAAAACTAGAAAACCTGACTAGTCTCCAGGGAAAACTCAGTCACACGAGGGGAAAACTTAGTCACTAAGGAATTAGTGTCGTGGGAAAAATGAGTCATCGGATGGGAAAACCTTAGTCAATGGACTAGTTTCAATTGCAAAACCTAGTAAAATAACCTCTTTGTGTTGGAATAACTCGAAAACCTAGCCACTGTGACTAATCTCATGGGAAGACTCAGCCAGAGGAGGCGGAAACTTAGTCACTAAGGAATTAGTGCCATGGGACTAATGAGTCAGCTAATGGGAAAACCTTAGTCACCGAACGAGTTTCCATGGCACATCCTAGTAAAATAACCTCTTTGTGTGGGAAAAACTAGAAAACCTTGTCACTGTGAGAAGTCTAATCAGAAAACTCAGTCGCAGGAGGGGAAAACTTAGACACCAAGGAATTCGTGTCATGGAAAAAATGAGTCACCGGATGGAAAACTTTTACTCACCGGACGAGTTTCAATGGAAAATACTTGTAAAATAACCTCTTTGTGTGGGAAAAACTCGAGAACCTCATCACCTTGACTAGTCTCACGGGAAAACTCAGTCACACGAGGGGAAAACCTAGTCACTAAGGAATTAGTGTCATGGGAAAAATGAGTCACCGGATGGGAAAACCTTAGTCAATGGACTAGTTTCAATGGAAAAACCTAGTAAAATAACCTCTATGTGTTGGAATAACTCGAAAACCTAGCCACTGTGACTAGTCTCACGGGAAAACTTAGCCACAAGAGGGGGAAACTTAGTCACTAAGGAATTAGTGCCATGGGATTAATGAGTCAGCTAATGGGAAAACCTCAGTCACTGAACGAGTTGCCATGGAAAATCCTTGTAAAATGACCTCTTTGTGTGGGAAACACTAGAAAACCTTGTCACTGTGAGAAGTCTAATCAGAAAACTCAGTCGCAGGAGGGGAAAACTTAGTCACAAAGGAATTTGTGTTATGGAAAAAATGAGTCACCAGATAGGAAAATTTTACACACCGGACGAGTTTCAATGGAAAATACTTGTAAAATAACCCTTGTGTGGGAAAAAATCAAAAACCTCATCACCTTGTCTAGTCTCACGGGAAAACTCAGTCACACGAGGTGAAAACTTAGACTCTTAGGAATTAGTGTCATGGGAAAAATGAGTCAACGGATGGAACAACCTTAGTCAATGGACTAGTTTCAATGGCAAATCCTAGTAAATAAACATCTTTGTGTTGGAATAACTCGAAAACCTAGCCACTGTGAGTAGTCTCATGGGAAAACTCAGCCACCGGAGGGGGAAACTTAGTCACTAAGGTATTAGTTCCATGGGACTAATGAGTCAACTAATGGGAAAACCTTAGTTAACGAACGAGTTTCCATGGCAAATCCTAGTAAAATAACCTCTTTGTGTGGGAAAAACTAGAAAACCTTGTCACCGTGAGTAGTCTCATGGGAAAACTCAGCCGCAAGAGGGGAAACTTAGTCACTAAGGAATCAGTGCCATGGGACTAATGAGTCAACTAATGGGAAAACCTTAGTCACCGAACGAGTTTCCATGGTAAATCCTAGTAAAGTAACCTCTTTGTGTGGGAAAAACTAGAAAACCATGTTGTAAATCAAGTCTCGTCCTTGGACTCGACTGAGGTTTTGATGAAGACAAACACATCACAAAAAGAAGGAAGACTTAAGAGAAAAAAAGACTTCAAGAACCAGGCTCAGAACGTCAAGATCAAAACATGAAGGTTCTAGTTTTAAGTAAGTCTTGTCAACTTAGTGTGCTATGCTTTATTAAGGTTTAATTGCATTTGAAGGCTCATGAAAGATCAACTAATTGAATACGATGTGTTCTCACAAGTTAAACTTGGTAGGAACACTCAATTAGGGCTTGAGATGGTTAAAAGTTGAGTTTCAAACTTGCAGTAATAGATTACCAGGCAGTCTGTAATCTATTACCTGTCAGTCAGGCATAGCGTAATCGATTACCGGTTTTCAGTAATCGATTACCAGGCATAGCGTAATCGATTACCCGTTTTCAGTAATCGATTACCAGGCATAGCGTAATCGATTACCCGTTTTCAGTAATCGATTACCTGTCAGGAAATGACCGTTAGAACATAACGGTTATAGCGTAATCGATTACCAGGTCGACAGATGTGTTTTTTCATGAACCATTGTGTCTCAAACCGGTTGGGAAAGGTTGTGTTGGTTCATGGACGACCTCTAGTGCCTATATAAAGTCCTTAGACACTCAGAAACATCAATGACTTGGTCCATAACTTTCATATTCATAAAAGTCATCATTCTGAGTTTCGGTTCTCTCTTTTTCATAAGAACACTCATGATGTTCAACATTTGAGAAACTCAGAATGGAAGAGCCTTCATTGTAATTTCCTGGAGCATACAAACTAAGATCAATCCTTCTTGTCTAAAGGATTGAATCATGCATAGAAAATGCATCTTCTTCTTCTTTTATTTGAATCATGTTGATTCATTCACCTTAGTTTTCGGTGGTTGTAAAAAGGCCCTTTGAATCAGGTTTGATTCAAAGTCCACCGTGGTAATACAATGTCATCAGAAAGTGGTTTGCTTTCTGAGGCATGATGGGTCCTCTTAGGGTCCTTGGCACAAGTATTGCTAAGAAGACTTGATCAATCAGAAGTGGGTTGCTTCAGGAAGATTGATAAGATATCTTAGGGTCCTTGGTGCAAGCATTCGTTAAGAGTACTCTATCATGGGAAATCTTCACTGTGGAATTCAGTGGAGTGGTTCTTCAGAAAGTGGTAATCTTTCTGAGGGATCCTAACTTCACCGTGGTATTCGGTGAAGGGTTGTTCGATTGAAGGCGGGTTAGTCTTCAAGGTCTGAGGGTGGTTTGCCTTCAGGAACTGAAAGCGGTTTGCTTTCAGGGGCTGTTGAAAGTGGTTTTCTTTCACAGGATATTGGTAGAAATTCTTGGGGTCCTTGGGTTAGGAACTTGTAAGTGATTTTTATCAATAGTGGAAAAATCCTCAAGGGGTTTCTTTCAGGGACTGGACGTAGCCTTCGGTGGATTGAAGGTGAACCAGGATAAAACTCTCTGTGTCATTTCCTTCATCCTTCATCTTTTACTTTCAAGCAATTACAACATTCCGCTGCAACAACGTTCTTACGTTACAATTCTAATTGCGCTGAAAGTCGTTTGGTACTATTACGCGAAAATTGGGGCAACTCTGATTCACCCCCCCCCCCTCTCAGGTTGCTATCTGTTCTAACAATTGGTATCAGAGCGGAAGTTTAGGTAAGTTATTCGTAAGATCCGGGAAAAGATAGCATCCTCATCTACAACAAGTACCAATGAAGGATTCAACATAAACAGGCCATCATTCTACAATGGAGAACTCTACGATTTCTGGAATATCAAGATGATGATCTTCATAAAGCCATTAGACGCGGGAATCTTGAAAGTCATTAAAGAAGATCTCCTTGGGCCTGTAGTAGAAGTTGAAGGAAGTTCACAATAAGAACCAGAAAACACATGGAGTGACAAAGAAAAGAAGAAAGTTCATCATGACTTAAAAAGGTATGAACATCTTGACTTCAGTCCTTGGTATGAAGGAATTCCTTAGAGTATCTACTTGCAAATCTTCAAAAGAAATATGGGATACTTTAATGGTTACACACGAAGGGATTGATGAAGTCAAAAGATCCAAGATTAATACTCTATCACAAGAATATGAGATGTTCAGAATATTGCCTGAAGAAAGCATAATTGATATGCAAAAGCGGTTCACACATATAACGAACCACTTGATTGCTCTTGGTAAGGAATTCTCCAATTATGCCATAAACATGAAAGTGTTAAGATCCCTTACAAGTGCATGTTAATCAAAGGACACTGCTATCTCAAAAAAGAAAAGTCTCTCCAACATGACTTTGGCTATTCTTTTTGAAAACTTCAAGAACAAGGATTGGAGTTAAACAGACTCGAGCAATATGAGAACAACGAAAAGAGACATCGGTCTATTGCTCTAAAAGCCAAAGAAAGCATCAATGATGAATATGATGCAGAGTCAGAAGATGATAAGAACATGGTCTTAATAGTCAAGAATTTTCGAAGGTTCTTACAAAGAAAAGGATTCAAACTCCAACGAAAAGCATACATTTCTTGGGATGACAATGACGTAGGCTCAGACTCAGAATCAAAGAAGGAAGAAGAACACTTTGCATTAATGGCATCTCAGAATTCTGACAAGGAAAATATCCAGGTTAGTACCAGTACTTCTTCTTCTAGTGATTTAGAATATGCTATAGAAAGTCTTTTTAAGATGTGTCGTAATGCTTCTAAAGTTAGTGTTAAAATGCTATTATTTCATCCTTGGAAGAAAAATGTCAAATGCTTCAAAAGGAATTAGATGATGTTAAAACTCTTGAAAGTAAACACATGCATGCTAAGTTCTTCTAGAAATATGAACTATAGGAACTACCCACAAAATGTCCCAAAACAATCCTAAAGATTCATTACTTAAGATTAGAAGAGAATTAGGTATATTAGATAAACATGATAGTTAAAATAATGTGGTATTTACATAATCTTTGTGTAAACATACATGATTGCATGTATTTAGATTGATTATGTGCTTAAATGTTTATCTAGAAATTTTTTACATAGGACTTGATAGTTTTAGAACCTATAAAAATTTCCTTGTAATCGATTACCATAGGTCCTGTAATCGATTAACCCTGTTTGCAGTCCTCGTGCCTGTTAGAATCTTCTAAGTAATCGATTACCATAACTGCTGTAATCGATTACATATTCAAAGTTTGAAATTTTTCAAATTTAAACTGCCAGTAATCGATTATCCAACTGATGTAATCGATTACATACTCATGCTATATAATCAAAGCATAAAAGTTTCAATAGGAATTATTCTCAAATTGTTCCAAGACAACCTAGGAGATATTATGATATGCTTAGATATAATATGAAGGTTATAGACTATATGCTTATAGTTATTGCAATAGAATAGGACATACTTCTAGTAGAAGTTATTATAGGAATATCAAGTGGGCAATGTATGTGGGTGGATAAGACAAACAATAACCTAGAATCCAAAGCAATTTAGGCTTTTAATATTCCCTCATAAGAATTTGTTTTGTAAGTGTGTATGAAAAACAGCAAAGGATTTATAATATCTTGATAATGACTGCATATCACACATGATTGGAGACAAAACAAAATCTTTATATCTCATATGAGAATAATGAAAAAGGGATAATTGCTTAGCATAGGGAAAATAGGTACGCCTTCTCAAACCATATTAAAATAGAGCCATCTAAAGTACATAATGCTTTAGGAAATAAGTATTGGATTCAAGCCACGCAACAAGAGTTGAACTATTTTGAGAAAAACCAAGTATGTATATCGGTTTCCTAACCTATTGATAAGTATATCATTAGAGCCAAATAGATGTTTAGGAACAAATTAGATGAACATGGAATCATAATTAGAAATTAGATAGATTAGTAGTACAAGGTTATAATCAGAAAGAAGGTATAGATTTTGATTAGACATATGTACCAAGTGCTTGATTAGACGCAATTAGACTTCTATTAGAGTATGCTTACTCGATTAACTTCCAACTATATCAAATGGATGTTAAGAGCGGTCTCTTGAATGAATATATTCAAGAAGAAGTCTATGTGAAGCAACCTCCTGGCTTTGAATATCCAAAGTTTCCTTCACAAGTCCTCATCTTAAAGAAATCTTTATATGATCTAAAGCAAGCACTACGGGCATGAATTGCAAATCAAGCAATCTGAAAATTGGATATTCATCAATCAATCCAAGTTCTATAGAGAACCTCTGAAGAAATATGACTTGGATGATTACAAAGTAATACCCACATCAATAAGGACCAAGCACTTATCTAGATCAAGATGAATCATTTACTCCAGTAGAGATTACCAAATATAGAGCCCTTGTCTACACTCTCTGAAACTTGTCCTCCAAAACAAAGAAGACAAACTTGGAAGACAATAAAGCAAGTTCATCATCCAATTCAGAAAATGGAGGAGTATGTCTTGCTTTGATGGTAACACATCATTCTAATGATGGTAATAAAGAGGTTATTAATGCAATTTCATATGATAATTTACAAAGTAATTTTTTATAGATTGCATGATAGTTTCTTGAGTGTTTATGAAGTATATGCATATCATAGTAGGATCATCTTATCTCTACTAAGTAAAACTAAAAGCATGCAAGATGAATTAGATTAAGTAAAATCTAGAATAGATATTCAAAGTGATGTTTCATCTTTAGATACATGCATAACTCTTGAATCAAGGATTGATAAATTAAAACAAGTGGTAAACAATGGAACAAGATGATATGGATAAGTTATTATATAATCAAAGACACGCCTTTCATAAAGGTGATTTAGGTTTATCTGATCATAATCATCCTAGTGATGTTAAGAAAATCACTTTTCGACCAAAAAGTTCACATAACTTTGGTCAATCAAGAAGAATACATGATGGTGTTCAACTTAGAAAGGCATGTATCAAATCTTTCTATCATCTTAAGGAAAAAGTATCTAACGTGAAATTTAAGTGTTCCTATTATTCTCCTAGTTATCAAAGAAACGGTGAAGTCCCCAATGAAAGATTCATATGGGATATGAAAGGAACTAATTCACAAGGATCCAAAGTCTTTTGAGTACCTCTAAAAATACCACTAAGCCTATTGTGAAAATGTGTTTGAAGACCTTGTGATCTGAAATTTCAAATACAAAGGATGGTCTTTCAAAACACAAATTTAGATTATGGTATTGGTAAGAGAAATTCTAAAAAACTTTATATCTTTCAAATAATATTAAGTACAAGAGTAATGCATTCTTAGGCATCTGCATTTACATCATAGTTATCTGTTAGATATATCCTTCATGCAGTACCTATCAAGTCTGGAAATCCAAAGTTTTCAGACATGATAATCGATTACATAAAGTAAGTAATCGGTTACAGGGATACTTTGGCCCAGGATTATTTCAGAAAGCTTCAGTAAATGATTACTGGAAGTCTATAATTAATTCTATCAGGGCTAAAATGGAAAATAGTTAACTTTCAGAGTTTGGCTTATGTTTTCATATATTTTGGGTTGTAATAGTTTAGACATAACTTTTAGATGGTTTGAATTCTGCTTGTATGTTTAAAATTTCTATGGTTATGCTTTAATTGTGTGTGATGCATAAGTTTCAAAATACTGTCTTGCTCACCCCCACTCCCTACGATTCAAATATCTATACTACTTGTTAGCATGTATGCTTGGACTCATCTTCTTTTTGATGAAGTCTAAAGGGGGAGAAAGGGTCACATGTGCTTTGTAAAGACTTACTTATAAGAAAAGCTACAAGTGGAACAAAAAGGGGGAGAAAAGTGTTGATAGACATTATCGTTTTGACATCAAAATATTTGTCATTATGCTTCCCTTTATTTCTATTATCCTGGAATACTTTGTATGGCTTTATCTTCTTTTTGATGATGTCAAAAGGGGGAGAAAGGTATTGTGTATGCTTGATCATTTTCAGGATACTGTGCTTCGTTTGCAAAACAAAGGGGGAGATATAATTGCAAAACCAAGGGGGAGATACAAGACAAGAAAGAAAGTCTAATGATCCATCAATGTTCAAGCATGATGTTTCTCATCATCAAAAAGGGGGAGATTGTAAATCAAGTCTCGTCCTTGGACTCGACTGAGGTTTTGATGAAGACAAACACATCACAAAAAGAAGGAAGACTTAAGAGAAAAAAAGACTTCAAGAACCAGGCTCAGAACGTCAAGATCAAAACATGAAGGTTCTAGTTTTAAGTAAGTCTTGTCAACTTAGTGTGCTATGCTTTATTAAGGTTTAATTGCATTTGAAGGCTCATGAAAGATCAACTAATTGAATACGATGTGTTCTCACAAGTTAAACTTGGTGGGAACACTCAATTAGGGCTTGAGATGGTTAAAAACTGAGTTTCAGACTTGCAGTAATAGATTACCAGGCAGTCTGTAATCTATTACCTGTCAGTCAGGCATAGCGTAATCGATTACCGGTTTTCAGTAATCGATTACCAGGCATAGCGTAATCGATTACCCGTTTTCAGTAATCGATTACCTGTCAGGAAATGACCGTTAGAACATAACGGTTATAGCGTAATCGATTACCAGAATGCTGTAATCGATTACCAGGTCGACAGATGTGTTTTTTCATGAACCATTGTGTCTCAAACCGGTTGGGAAAGGTTGTGTTGGTTCATGGACGACCTCTAGTGCCTATATAAAGTCCTTAGACACTCAGAAACATCAATGACTTGGTCCATAACTTTCATATTCATAAAAGTCATCATTCTGAGTTTCGGTTCTCTCTTTTTCATAAGAACACTCATGATGTTCAACATTTCAGAAACTCAGAATGGAAGAGCCTTCATTGTAATTTCCTGGAGCATACAAACTAAGATCAATCCTTCTTGTCTAAAGGATTGAATCATGCATAGAAAAGGCATCTTCTTCTTCTTTTATTTGAATCATGTTGATTCATTCACCGTAGTTTTCGGTGGTTGTAAAAAGGCCCTTTGAATCAGGTTTGATTCAAAGTCCACCGTGGTAATACGGTGTCATCAGAAAGTGGTTTGCTTTCTGAGGCATGATGGGTCCTCTTAGGGTCCTTGGCACAAGTATTGCTAAGAAGACTTGATCAATCAGAAGTGGGTTGCTTCAGGAAGATTGATAAGATATCTTAGGGTCCTTTGTGCAAGCATTCGTTAAGAGTACTCGATCATGGGAAATCTTCACTGTGGAATTCAGTGGAGTGGTTCTTCAGAAATTGGTAATCTTTCTGAGGGACCCTAACTTCACCGTGGTATTCGGTGAAGGGTTGTTCGATTGAAGGCGGGTTAGTCTTCAAGGTCCGAGGGTGGTTTGCCTTCAGGAACTGAAAGCGGTTTGCTTTCAGGGGCTGTTGAAAGTGGTTTGCTTTCACAGGATATTGGTAGAAATTCTTGGGGTCCTTGGGTTAGGAACTTGTATGTGATTTTTATCAATAGTGGAAAAATCCTCAAGGGGTTTCTTTCAGGGACTGGACGTAGCCTTCGGTGGATTGAAGGTGAACCAGGATAAAACTCTCTGTGTCATTTCCTTCATCCTTCATCTTTTACTTTCAAGCAATTACAACATTCCGCTGCAACAACGTTCTTACGTTACAATTATAATTGCGCTGAAAGTCGTTTGGTACTATTACGCGAAAATTGGGGCAACTCTGATTCACCCCCCCTCTCAGGTTGCTATCTGTTCTAACACTTGTCACTGTGAGTAGTCTCATCGGAAAACTCAGTCGCAGGAGGGGAATAATTAGTCACAAAGGAATTCGTGTCATGGAAATAATGAGTCACCGGATGGGAAAATTTTACTCACCGGACGAGTTTCAATGGAAAATTCTTGTAAAATAACCTCTTTGTGTGGGAAAAACTCGAGAACCTCATCACCTTGACTAGTCACACGAGAGGAAAACTTAGTTACTAAGGAATTAGATCCATGGGACTAATGAGTCAACTAATGGGAAAACCTTCGTCACCGAACGAGTTTCCATGGCAAATCCTCGTAAAATAACCTCTTTGTGTGGGAAAAACTAGAAAACCTTGTCACTGTGAGTAGTCTCATCGGAAAACTCAGCCGCAGGAGTATTCTTCTTTCCTCCTTAAGAGCACTGTTTCTAGGAATTGTGGGAAGCCAAACTTGAGCTCCTATCCAGGGTAATTCGATGCCTCTTCATATTTTATGTCTTAGTTTTTCTTCTACATTTCTGAATAATATTTCCAATTCATGTTTTATTTCCTTGTTCTTCATTTCCTCTTAATGCGCATAAGAGTTCTTGCTTATTACTTATAATAATGGAAATTGGTAAGTAGTAAGGGAAATAGGATTTAAAAAAGGCTATATGTATATATCACTAAGGAATTAGGAAAGATGTAGTTTTATGTTGGCCTGAACTTCATCTTCATCTTCTTCTTTAGTTAACTAAATTGCAAGGAATTGAATTTAGTAATTAGGAAGAAAGTTCTACATTTGTAAGGAATTAACTTTTAGAAATACTAGGCTATAGCATCATGAACTTGGTTCTCGAATTCAGAAATTAAGTAAGAGTTTGCTAGCATATTTTATAAACTATGTAATCCAACCCAAGTGCTTAAATCTCATCATCTTTTCTCTCCTCTTTTATTTTATGCTATTTTATTTTCTAGTTCTAAAAACCAAATAACAACATATTTCTTTTTATTTTCTGCACAAGGATCTAAATAATTTAATAGAAAGACACCTATCCCTTGGGTACGATATCTTTTATACTACGCGTTAACCATCCGTGCACTTGCGGATTTGGCTATCATATAGTATAGGGTATCTGGGTCAATTTTATGGTTATTCTGTAGACTCTAGACTTTTAGACTGGATTTAGGGTTTTCAGCTTATTATGGGGTTTTAGGCCAGCTTTAAAGCTTTCGGATTAACTTTTGGGGTTTTTGCCGATTTCAGGGTTTTTAGCCGATTTCAGGGTTTTTGGCCGATTTAAAGGTATTCGGCTGATTTCAGAGTTTTTCCGCTCACTATAGTATATGGTATTGGGACGATTTAAGGGCTCTGGGTCAATTTTATAGTTTTTCTGTAGACTCTATAGGCTTTTAGACTGATTTTAGGGTTTTCGGCTTATTATAGGGTTTTAGGCCAGCTTTATGGCTTTCTGATCAATTTTTGGGCTTTTGGACGATTTCAGGGTTTTTCCGATGTTTATAGTATAGGTAGGGTATATGGTCAATTTAAGGGATCTGGGTCAATTTTATTGTTTTTCTGTAGACTCTAATGGCTTTTAGATTGATTTTAGTGTTTGCGGCTTATTATAGGGATTTTAGGCCGGCTTTAGGGCTTTTTGATCAACTTTAGGGCTTTGGGCCGATTTCAGGGTTCAGCCGATTTTAGGGTTTTTCCGCTGACAATAATAAAGGGCATTTGAATGATTTAAGGCCTCTGGTCAAATTTATAGTTTTTCCGTACACTCTAGGCTTTAAGACTGGTTCTAGGGTTTCCGGCTTATAATAGGGTTGAGGGCGGCTTTATGGTTTTTCTGATCAACTTTTAGCCAATTTCAAGATTTTCGGCAGATTTCAAGGTTTTTCCGCTGACTGGGTATAGGGTATTTGACGATTTAAGGGGTTCCGGGTCAATTTTATGGTTTTTCGGTAAACTCTAGGCTTTTAGACTGATTTTGGGGATTTCGTCTTATTACAAGGCTTTAGGCCGGCTTTAGGGCTTTCTGATCAACTTTAGGGCATTTGGAAGATTACAGCATTTTCGGATGATTTCTGGGTTTTCGGCCGATTTCATATTTTTTCCGCTAACTATAGTATATGTTATTTAGACGATTTAAGGGCTCTGTGTCAACATTTTGGTTTTTCTGTAGACTCTACGCTTTTAGACTTATTTTAGAGGTTTTGGCTTAATATAGGGTTTTAGGCCAGCTTTAGGGCTTTCTGATCAACTTTAGGGTTCTCGGCCGATTTCAGGGTTTTTCCGATGTAAGGGCTCTGGGTCAGTTTTTTTTTTTGTAGACTCTAGGATTTCAGACCGATTTTAGGGATTTTGGCTTATTATAGGGATTTAGGATGGTTTTATGGATTTCGGATCAACATTAGTGATTTAGGCTGATTTCAGTGTTTTCGACCGATTTCAGGGTTTTTTTGTTGACTATTGTATAGGGTATCTGGACGATTTAAGAGCTCTGGGTCTATTTTATGGTTACTCTGTAGACTCTAGGCTTTTAGACTGGATTTAGGGTTTTCGGCTTATTATGGGGTTTTAGGCCAGCTTTAAAGCTTCCGGATTAACTTTTAAGGTTTTTGCCGATATCTGGGTTTTTGGCCGATTTCAGGGTTTTTGGCCGATTTAAGGGTTTTTGGCTGATTTCAGAGTTTTTCCACTCACTATAGTATATGGTATTTGGACGATTTAAGGGCTCTGGGTCAATTTTATAGTTTTTATGTAGACTCTATAGGCTTTTAGACTGATTTTAGGGTTTTCGGCTTATTATATGGTTTTAGGCCAGCTTTACGGCTTTCTGATCAATTTTTGGGCTTCTGGCCGATTTCAGGGTTTTTCCGATGTTTATAGTATAGGGTATTTGGTCAATTTAAGGGATCTGGGTCAATTTTATTGTTTTTCTGAAGACTCTAATGGCTTTTAGATTGATTTTAGTGTTTTCGGCTTATTATAGGGATTTTAGGCCGGCTTTAGGGCTTTTTGATCAACTTTAGGGCTTTTGGCCTATTTCAGGGTTTTCGGCCGATTTTAGGGTTTTTCCGCTGACAATAATAAAGGGCATTTGAATGATTTATGGCCTCTGGTCAAATTTATAGTTTTTCCGTAGACTCTAGGCTTTAAGACTGGTTCTAGGGTTTTCGGCTTATTATAGGGTTTGAGGGCGGCTTTATGGTTTTTCTGATCAACTTTTAGCCAATTTCAGGGTTTTCGGCATATTTCAGGGTTTTTCCGCTGACCACAGTATAGGGTATTTGGACGATTTAAGGGGCTTCGGGTCAATTTTATGGTTTTTCTGTAAACTTTAGGCTTTTAGACTGATTTTAGGGTTTTCGTCTTATTATTGGATTTTATGCCGGCTTTAGGGCTTTCTGATCAACTTTAGGGCATTTGGCAGATTACAGCATTTTCGGCTGATTTCAGGGTTTTCGGCCGATTTTAGGTTTTTCCGCTGACTATAGTATATGTTATTTGGACTATTTAAGGGCGATGTGTCAATTTTTTGGTTTTTCTGTAGACTGTACGCTTTTATACTTATTTTAGGGTTTTTGGCTTAATAGGGTTTTAGGCCAGCTTTAGGGCTTTCTGATCAACTTTAGGGTTCTCGGCCGATTTCAGGGTTTTTCCGATGTAAGGGCTCTAGGTCAGTTTTATAGTTTTTCTGTAGACTCTGGGATTTTAGACTAATTTTAGGGATTTTGGCTTATTATAGGGATTTAGGCTGGTTTTATGGCTTTCAGATCAACATTAGGGATTTTGGCTGATTTCAGTGCTTTCGGCCGATTTCAGGGTTTTTTCGTCGACTATAGTATAGGGTATCTGGACGATTTAAGGGCTCTGAGTCAATTTTATGGTTATTTTGTAGACTCTAGGCTTTTAGACTGGATTTAGGGTTTTCGGCTTATTATGGGGTTTTAGGCCAGCTTTAAAGCTTTCGGATTAACTTTTGGGGTTTTTGCCGATTTCAGGGTTTTTGGCTGATTTCTGGGTTTATGGCCGATTTCAGACTTTTTCCGCTCACTATAGTATATGGCATTTGGACGATTTAAGGGCTCTGGGTCCATTTTATAGTTTTTCTCTAGACTCTATAGGCTTTTCGACCGATTTTAGTGTTTTCGGCTTATTATAGGGATTTTAGGCCGGCTTTAGGGCTTTTTGATCAACTTTAGGGCTTTTGGCCTATTTCAGGGTTTTCGGCCGATTTTAGGGTTTTTCCACTGACAATAATAAAGGGCATTTGAATGATTTATTACCTCTGGTCAAATTTATAGTTTTCCCGTAGACTCTAGTCTTTAAGACTGGTTCTAGGGTTTTCGGCTTATTATAGGGTTTGAGGGCGGCTTTATGTTTTTTCTGATCAACTTTTAGTCAATTTCAGGGTTTTCGGCAGATTTCAGGGTTTTTCCGCTGACCACAGTATAGGGTATTTGGACGATTTAAGGGCTCCGGGTCAATTTTATGGTTTTTCTTTAAAATCTAGGCTTTCAGACTTATTTTAGGGTTTTCGTCTTATTATAGGGTTTTAGGCCGGCTGTAGGGCTTTCTGATCAACTGTAGGGCATTTGGCAGATTACAGTATTTTCGGCTGATTTCAGGGTTTTCGGCCGATTTCAGATTTTTTCCGCTGACAATAGTATATGTTATTTGGACGATTTAAGGGCTCTGTGTCAATTTTTTGGTTTTTCTGTAGACTCTACGCTTTTAGTCTTATTTTAGGGTTTTTGGCTTAATATAAGGCCAACTTTGGGGCTTTCTAATCAACTTTTGTGTTATCGGCCAATTTCAGGGTTTTCCGATGTAAGGTCTCTGGGTCAGTTTTATTGTTCTTCTGTAGACTATAGGATTTTAGACTAATTTTAGGGATTTTGGCTTATTATAGGGATTTAGGCTGGTTTTATGGCTTTCGAATCAACATTAGGGCTTTTGGCCGATTTGAGTGTTTTCAGCCGATTTCAGGGTTTTTTCGTTGACAATAGTATAGGTTATCAGGACGATTAAAGGGCTCTGGGTCAATTTTATGGTTATCTGGTAGGCTCCAGGCTTTTAGACTGGATTTAGGGTTTTCGGCTTATTATGGGGTTTTAGGCCAGCTTTATGGCTTTCTGATCAATTTTTGGGCTTTTGATGTTTATAATATAGGGTATTTGGTCCATTTAAGGGATCTGGGTCAATTTTATTGTTTTTCTGTAGACTCTAATGGCTTTTAGATTGATTTTACTGTTTTCGGCTTATTATAGGGATTTTAGGCTTGCTTTAGGGCTTTTTGATCAACTTTAGGGCTTTTGGCCGATTTTAGGGTTTACGGCTTATTATAGGGATTTAGGCTGGTTTTATTGCTTTCGGATCAACATTAAGGCTTTTGGCTGATTTCAGTGTTTTCGGCCGATTTCAGGGTTTTTTCGTTGACTATAGTGTAGGGTATCTGGACGATTTAAGGGCTCTGGGTCAATTTTATGGTTATTCTGTAGACTCTAGGCTTTTAGACTTGATTAAGGGTTTTCGGCTTATTATGGGGTTTTAGGCTAGCTTTAAAGTTTTCGGATTAACTTTTGGGGTTTTCGTCGATTTCAGGGTTTTTGGCCGATTTCAGGGTTTTTGGCCGATTTAAGGGTTTTCGGCTGATTTCAGAGTTTTTCCGCTCACTATAGTATATGGTATTTGGACGATTTAAGGGCTCTGGGTCTATTTTATAGTTTTTATGTAGACTCTATATGCTTTTAGACTGATTTTAGGGTTTTTCCGCTGACAATAATAAAGGGCATTTGAATGATTTAAGGCCTCTGGTCAAATTTATAGTTTTTCCGTAGCCTCTAGGCTTTTGACTGATTCTAGAGTTTTCGGCTTATTATAGGGTTTGAGGGCGGCTTTATGGTTTTTCTGATCAACTTTTAAACAATTTCAGGGTTTTCGGCAGATTTCAGGGTTTTTCCTCTGACTACGGTATAGGGTGTTTGGATGATTTAAGGGCTCCGGGTCAATTTTATGGTTTTTCTGTAAACTCTAGGCGTTTAGACTGATTTTAGGGTTTTCGTCTTATTATAGGGTTTTAGGCCGGCTTTAGGGCTTTCTGATCAAGTTTAGGGCATTTGGCAGATTTCAGCATTTTCGGCTAATTTCAGGGTTTTCGGCCGATTTCAGATTTTTTCCGCTGACATAGTATATGTTATTTGGACGATTTAAGGGCTCTGTGTCAATTTTTTGGTTTTTCTGTAGACTCGACGCTTTTGGACTTATTTTAGGGTTTTTGGCTTAATATAGGGTTTTAGGCCAGCTTTAGGGCTTTCTGATCAACTTTAGGGTTCTCGGCCGATTTCAGGGTTTTTCCGATGAAAGGGCTCTGGGTCAGTTTTATTGTTTTTCTGTAGACTCTAGGATTTCAAACTGATTTTAGGGATTTTAGGCTTATTATAGGGATTTAGGCTGGTTTTATGGCTTTCGGATCAACATTAGGGCTTTTGGCTGATTTCATTGTTTTCGGCCGATTTCAGGGTTTTTTCGTTGACTAGAGTGTAGGGTATCTAGACGATTTAAGGGCTCTGGGTCAATTTTATGGTTATTCTGTAGACTCTAGGCTTTTAGACTGGATTAAGGGTTTTCGGCTTATTATGGGGTTTTAGGCCAGCTTTCAAGTTTTCGGATTAACTTTTGGGGTTTTCGCCGATTTCAAGATTTTTGGCCGATTTCAGGGTTTTTGGCCGATTTAAGGGTTTTCGGCTGATTTCAGAGTTTCTCCGCTCACTATAGTATATGGTATTTGGACGATTTAAGGGCTCTAGGTCTATTTTATAGTTTTTATGTAGACTCTATATGCTTTTAGACTGATTTTAGGGTTTTCGGCTATTTATAGGGTTTTAAACAATCTTTATGGCTTTCGGATCAATTTTCGGGCTTCTGGCCGATTTCAGGGTTTTTCCGATGTTTATAGTATAGCGTATTTGGCCAATTTTAGGGATCTGGGTCAATTTTATTGTGTTTCTATAGACTCTAATGGCTTTTAGATTGATTTTAGTGTTTTTCGGCTTATTATAGGGATTTTAGGCCGACTTTAGGGCTTTTAGATCAACTTTTGGGCTTTTGGCCGATTTCAGGGATTTTGGCTGATTTTAGGGTTTTTCCGCTGACAATAATAAAGGGCATTTGAATGATTTAAGGCCTCTGGTCAAATTTATAGTTTTTTCGTAGCCTCTAGGCTTTTGACTGATTCTAGGGTTTTCGGCTTATTATAGGGTTTGAGGGCGGCTTTATGGTTTTTCTGATCAACTTTTAGCCAATTTCAGGGTTTTCGGCAGATTTCAGGGTTTTTCCGCTGACTACTGTATAGGGTGTTTGGATGATTTAAGGGCTCCGGGTCAATTTTATGGTTTTTCTGTAAACTCTAGGCGTTTAGACTGATTTTAGGGTTTTCGTCTTATTATAGGGTTTTAGGCCGGCTTTAGGGCTTTCTGATCAAGTTTAGGGCATTTGGCAGATTTCAACATTTTCGGCTAATTTCAGGGTTTTCGGCCGATTTCAGATTTTTTCTGCTGACATAGTATATGTTATTTGGACGATTTAAGGGCTATGTGTCAATTTTTTGGTTTTTCTTTAGACTCGACGCTTTTGGACTTATTTTAGGGTTTTTGGCTTAATATAGGGTTTTAGTCCTGCTTTAGGGCTTTCTGATCAACTTTAGGGTTCTCGGCCGATTTCAGGGTTTTTCCGATGAAAGGGCTCTGGGTTAGTTTTATTGTTTTTCTGTAGACTCTAGGATTACAAACTGATTTTAGGGATTTTTGGCTTATTATAGGGATTTAGGCTGGTTTTATGGCTTTCGGATCAACATTAGGGCTTTTGGCTGATTTCAGTGTTTTCGGCCGATTTCAGGGTTTTTTCGTTAACTATAGTGTAGGGTATCTAGACGATTTAAGGGCTCTGGGTCAATTTTATGGTTATTCTTTAGACTCTAGGCTTTTAGACTGGATTAAGGGTTTTCGGCTTATTATGGGGTTTTAGGCCAGCTTTAAAGTTTTCAGATTAACTTTTGGGGTTTTCGCCGATTTCAGGGTTTTTGGCCGATTTCAGGGTTTTTGGCCGATTTAAGGGTTTTCGGCTGATTTCAGAGTTTTTTCGTTGACTAGAGTGTA
The DNA here is from genome assembly GCA_030819835.1 of Acmispon strigosus. Classification (NCBI taxonomy): domain Eukaryota; kingdom Viridiplantae; phylum Streptophyta; class Magnoliopsida; order Fabales; family Fabaceae; genus Acmispon; species Acmispon strigosus. Next base: position 16,318,568 of record JAUAMA010000004.1, on the reverse strand, counting down.
GGGTATCTGGACGATTTAAGGGCTCTGGGTCAATTTTATGGTTATTCTGTAGACTCTAGGCTTTTAGACTGGATTAAGGGTTTTCGGCTTATTATGGGGTTTTAGGCCAGCTTTAAAGTTTTCGGATTAACTTTTGGGGTTTTCGCCGATTTCAGGGTTTTTGGCCGATTTCAGGGTTTTTGGCCGATTTAAGGGTTTTCGGCTGATTTCAGAGTTTTTCCGCTCACTATAGTATATGGTATTTGGACGATTTAAGGGCTCTAGGTCTATTTTATAGTTTTTATGTAGACTCTATATGCTTTTAGACTGATTTTAGGGTTTTCGGCTATTTATAGGGTTTTAAACAATCTTTATGGCTTTCGGATCAATTTTCGGGCTTCTGGCCGATTTCAGGGTTTTTCCGATGTTTATAGTATAGCGTATTTGGCCAATTTTAGGGATCTGGGTCAATTTTATTGTGTTTCTATAGACTCTAATGGCTTTTAGATTGATTTTAGTGTTTTTCGGCTTATTATAGGGATTTTAGGCCGGCTTTAGGGCTTTCTGATCAAGTTTAGGGCATTTGGCAGATTTCAGCATTTTCGGCTAATTTCAGGGTTTTCGGCCGATTTCAGATTTTTTCTGCTGACATAGTATATGTTATTTGGACGATTTAAGGGCTCTGTGTCAATTTTTTGGTTTTTCTGTAGACTCGACGCTTTTGGACTTATTTTAGGGTTTTTGGCTTAATATAGGGTTTTAGGCCAGCTTTAGGGCTTTCTGATCAACTTTAGGGTTCTCGGCCGATTTCAGGGTTTATCCGATGAAAGGGCTCTGGGTTAGTTTTATTGTTTTTCTGTAGACTCTAGGATTTCAAACTGATTTTAGGGATTTTTGGCTTATTATAGGGATTTAGGCTGGTTTTATGGCTTTCGGATCAACATTAGGGCTTTTGGCTGATTTCAGTGTTTTCGGCCGATTTCAGGGTTTTTTCGTTGACTATACATTAGGGTATTTGGACGATTTAAGGGCTCTGGGTCAATTTTATGGTTATTCTGTAGATTCGAGGCTTTTAGACTGGATTTAGGGTATTCAGCTTATTATGGGGTTTTAGGCCACCTTTAAAGCTTTCAGATTAACTTTTGGAGTGTTTACCGATTTCAGGGTTTTTGGCCGATTAAAGGGTTTTCGGCTGATTTCAGAGTTTTTCCTCTCACTATAGTATATGGTATTTGGACGATTTAAGGGCTCTGGGTCAATTTTATAGTTTTTCTATAGACTCTACAGGCTTTTAGACTGATTTTAGGGTTTTCGGCTTTTAATAGGGTTTTAGTCCAGCTTTATGGCTTTCTGATTAATTTTTGGGCTTCTGGCCGATTTCTGGGTTTTTCTGATGTTTATTGTATAGTGTTTTTGGTCAATTTAAGCGATCTAGGTCAATTTTATTGTTTTTCTGAAGACTCTAATGGCTTTTAGATTGATTTTAGTGTTTTCGGCTTATTATAGGGATTTTAGGCCGGCTTTAGGGCTTTTTTATCAACTTTAGGGCTTTTGGCCGATTTCAGGGTTTTCGGCCGATTTCAGGGTTTTCGGCCGATTTTAGGGTTTTTCCGCTGACAATAATAAAGGTCATTTGAATGATTTAAGGCCCCTGGTCAAATTTATAGTTTTTCCGTAGACTCTAGGATTTAAGACTGATTCTAGGGTTTTCGGCTTATTATTGGGTTTGAGGTCGGCTTTATGGTTTTTCTGATCAACTTTTAACCAATTTCCGGGTTTTCGGCAGATTTCAAGGTTTTTGCCTTAATATAGGGTTTTGGGCCAGCTTTAGGGCTTTCTGATCAACTTTAGGGTTCTCGGCCGATTTTAGGGTTTTTCAGATTAAGGGCTCTGGGTCAGTTTTATTGTTTTTTCTGTAGACTCTAGGATTTCAGACTGATTTTAGGGATTTTGGCTTATTATAGGGATTTAGGCTGGTTTTATGGCATTCGGATCAACACTAGGGCTTTTGGCTGATTTCAGTGTTTTCGGCCGATTTCAGGGTTTTTTCGTTGACTGTAGTATAGGGTATCTGGACGATTTAAGGGCTCTGGGTCAATTTTATGGTTATTCTGTAGACTCTAGGCTTTTAGACTGGATTTTAGGGTTTTCGGCTTATTACGGGTTTTTCGCCATTTTAAGGGTTTTCGGCTGATTTCAGAGTTTTTCCGCTCACTATAGTATGTGGTATTTGGACGATTTTAGGGCTCTGGGTCAATTTTCTACTTTTTTCTGTAGACTCTATAGGCTTTGAGATTGATTTTAGGGTTTTCATCTTATTATAGGGTTTTCGGCCAGCTTTATGGATTTCTAATAAATTTTTGGGATTCTGGCCAATTTCAGGGTTTTTCCGATGTTTATAGTATAGGGTATTTGGTCAATTTAAGGAATCTGGGTCAATTTTATTGTTTTTCTGTACACTCTAATGGCTATTAGATTGATTTTAGTGTTTTCGGCTTATTATCGGGATTTTAGGCCGGCTTTAGGGCTTTTTGATCAACTTAAGGGCTTTTGGCCGATTTCAGGGTTTTCGGCCGATTTTAGGGTTTTTCCGTTGACAATAATAAAGGGCATTTTTCTGATTTAAGGCCTCTAGTAAAATTTATAGTTTTTCCGTAGACTCTAGGCTTTAAGACTGATTCTGGGTCAGTTTTATTGTTTTTCTGTAGACTCTAGGATTTTAGACTGATTTTAGGGATTTTGGCTTATTATAGGGATTTAGGCTGGTTTTATGGCTTTCGGATCAACATTAGGGCTTTTGGCTGATTTCAGTGTTTTTGGCCGATTTTGGGTTTTTTCGTTGACTATAGTGATGACTGGACTTTATATGATAATTTTAGGGTCTTTTTAGTCTTTTATTTTATTATTTTTGAGTCTCATATAGGTTTTTTATTCTTTATATTTAGATTTTATATTTATTTTACATTTTGCATATAGATTAGGTTTTATTTGGTTTTTAAACTTTATTTTATATTTTTAGGAATTTTTATAGTTATTTTTATATTTTAGGAAAGCTGGTAGAAGTTATCATTTTTGTCCAGGGACCAAACTGTAAATTTCAGGAAAGAAAGGGCCAAAGTATGAAAGTTCAAGAGTTGGGGGCTAAAAGTGAAGTTTAAAGAAAATAAAGGGCCAGAATTGAAGTGCTAACAAAGAGAGGACCAAAAGTGTAAAGATTGAATATGAAGCATCATTTCTATTTTGCACATGTGAAAAAGGATGAGTGGAGAATTGATGGTAGTGGGAAGGAGTTTTCAAAAGTTAATTGGTGGCCAATGAAGGCCATAATGGCCATCAACTCCTCCATCATTGAAATTTTTGCTATAAATAGGAGTGCTCATCCTTTGTAAAAGAGACACCTATTCAGAATACAACAAGTATTCTTCTTTCCTCCTTAAGAGCATTGTTCCTAGGAATTGTGGGAAGCCAAACTTGAGCTCCTATCCAGGGTAATTCGATGCCTCTTTTAGCCATGCTTGGCTAATTCTTTTAAGTATCTTGGGTTGTTTTAGTTTATATTTTATGTCTTAGTTTTTCTTCTACATTTTTGAATAATATTTCCAATTCATGTTTTATTTCCTTGTTCTTCATTTCCTCTTAATGCGCATAAGAGTTCTTGCTTATTACTTATAACAATGGAAATTGGTAAGTAGTAAAGGAAATAGGATTTTAAAAAGGCTATATGTATATATCACTAAGGAATTAGGATAGACGTAGCTTTATGTTGGTCTGAACTTCATCTTCTTCTTCTTCTTTAGTTAACTAAATTGCAAGGAATTGAATTTAGTAATTAGGAAGAAAGTTCTACATTTGTAATGAATTAACTTGTAGAAATACTAGGCTATAGCATCATGAACTTGGTCCTACAATTCATAAATTAAGTAAGAGTTTGCTAGCATATTTTATAAACTATGTAATCCAACCCAAGTGCTTAAATCTCATCATCTTTTCTCTTCTCTTTTATTTTATGCTATTTTATTTTCTAGTTCAAAAAACCAAACAACAACATATATCTTTTTATTTTCTGCACAAGGCTCTAAATAATTTAATAGAAAGATACCTATCCCTTGGGTACGATATCTTTTATACTACGCGATAACCATCCGTGCACTTGCGGATTTGGCTATCAAGTTTTTGGCGCTGTTGCCGGGGATAGGTTCTGTTCAAGTTCTTTTTATCAATTTGTTTAGTGCTGTTTTTTTTTATAAAAAAAAAAAAAAAAAAAAATATTATCTGTGATATGAACTGGTGCTGCTAATTTTGTTTGCTGAGTATTTTCAGGTATAGCAATGGCTGAAACATTCGAACAAAGGGAGGCTAAAATTCGGGCTGAACTTGAAAAGGAATATGAGAAGAAGAAGCAGGATGTCTTCACTCTAATTGACGAGTTTTACTCCAAATTAGATTGCAAGCGAAAAACCGGATTTTTGCCAAGTCCTGAGCAAGAATGTAAGGCCAGGGAGATTCTACAAGTAAAGATACAAGGCATTCTGAGGAGGCAGCCCGGGGATGAACAACAATCACCTGTTCATGAAAGTGAACCCGTGGTTCAAAGAGAGGAGGTGAAAGAAACCTCCATTGTAGAATTTGTCTTTAAAGACAAATTGGAAATGGTGGAAGATGAACCTCAAGGAACCTATGTTATAGGTTCAGAACAAAAAGGCAAAGAACAAGGAAGGAAAAGTTTACTTATTCCTTCCATTTTTAATTTGATTATTGTTGCCTTGTTGGCTGAAAATTCATTGGGCACCATGATGTATTTGTGCCAAAATTTGCATGATTTGCGGGGTCTAATGAATTTTGTAATAGACCCCGGTTAAAAAGTGATTAGTGAAAAGTCTACCAAAGACTATAACATTGGGCTTCTTGGGAGGCAACCCAAGTGTTTCTATTGCTTTTGTTTTGTTTTGTTTTGCTGAATAAATTGTTGCAGGCACCCCAATGCTCAAGCGTTGGAGGCTCAACACTCATGCGTTGAGCCCTTGCCAAAGCTGCCCGGGATTTCATAAATCCAACGCGCAAGCGTTGGAGGGGCCAACGCTCAAGCGTTAGGCCCCTGGAATCCAATTTATTATTTTAATTCCAGCACCCAAGCGTTGGCAAACCCAACGCTCAAGCGCTGGAGCTCGGGCAATTTTCTGTTTTTATTTTGTTTTCTGTTTTCTTTGTTTTTAAATAAATTTTTCTTTTGTCCACCATTTCTTGAAAAGTTTTTGATTCTTTGAGTTTTCCCTTGCTTCTATAATGGTTTTGATCTTTGGGAACTCAAGAATTCTTGTTTTAAGGTGGACACAATTTTCAACCCTTGTTCTTAAGTATACTGTTTTGGGAACTAACAAGTCAAGCAAGCTTCTGCTTGTAAGACTTAGTTTGTTGAATTTTGCAGGATAGGCACCAGAGAGGAAGATCCCTCTTGAACTTGGAGTGTTCAAAGTTGAAGTTGCAATGAGGTTTCCTGGACAGTTTGTAAAAAAAAAAAAAAAAAAATATTTTACCAGCTTTTAGTTTTTATTTTTAGATAGGTTTTATTTTTATCTTTTAATTTTTAGTTTTTCTTTTTCATAGCTTTTTATTTTTAGTTTTAGTTTTTATTTTTTCTTTTAGTGTTTTTAAACTGCATGGTTGAGTGTCTTTATCCAGTTTGAATGCTACTATTGCTCTGTGAATGTTTTATCTGATTGAACTGCTTTTGAAAATGATGCTATGTTTGATGCGGTTAGGATTGCATGCTGTTAGAAATGATTTGAACATCTTGATTGTTTGGTTGTTGGAAAAGTTTTTATGAGTTCTAAAAAGGGTACCACTTACCTTATGTTTTTCTGAGAGCTGAGGACTCTGAATGCATGATTGTAAGATTTTTCTGCCTTGTGTTGCATGTTGATTGGGATTTTGTATACTTTGTAAGTTGAGAAGAGATTATAGGCATTTTTGAAAACTCAGATTCTTGCTTGAAATTTGATATCCACTAGTAGCCCCTTTTTGAGCCTTAAAAGAGTCATTCTTTGGATCCTACTTTGTGTGATATTTTAAGTTGTTAGTGTGAGTCATAAGCTGAAACTGCTAGAGCTATGTATGTTGGGTTTCTCTCTAATAAAAAAAAAGAAGAAAAATAAAATAAGGTATGTGCCTTATGAAAAAGGAAAGAAAAAATAATTAAGTGGTGGGGTGAGAAAGAGTATGAGGGGAGTAAAATTCAATTCATTCATCCTATACATTCCACTACTTCGTTCAAAAAAAAAAGAGGGAATTTTTTTGAGAGAACCTATGTGTTGAAGTTTGATAAAGCTCTTAGTCAAAAATCACTTAACAACAGATTCTGAGTCAAGCCAATAGAGTTGCCAAGTTCTTGAAATCCACACCTTGAATTGTTCAACCCTTTGGCCAAGTTACAACCATCAAAAATCTCTTCAAAATTACTTAGTTACATGGTTTCAGTTTTGATTTGAATGATAGGCAGAATTATCACGCTTTCTTGTTTTTCATGGAGAATATCTTTTTGTGAGCTTAATTTGATGAACTCAACATGTTAAAAGTGACAAGCCTAACTTTCTTGATTAATATCTGTGGAACATGCATGTCTTTCCAAATCCGCCGTGCTTTCTTGAATATTATCATCTTCTTTGGATAAAACTTTCTCTAAACTCAGGGACGAGTTACTCTTTAAGTTTTGTCACTTGAGGACAAGCTGTTGTTGGGTATAGTGGTGTGATGACTGGATTTTATATGATAATTTTAGGGTCTTTTTAGTCTTTTTATGTTATTATTTTTGAGTCTCATATAGGTTTTTTATTATTTTTATTTAGATTTTATATTTATTTTGCATTTTGCATATAGATTAGCTTTTATTTGGTTTTTAAACTTTATTTTATATTTTTAGGAATTTTTATAGTTATTTTTATATTTTAGGAAAGCTGGTAGAAGTTATCATTTTTGTCCAGGGACCAAACTGTAAATTTCAGGAAAGAAAGGGCCAAAGTATGAAAGTTCAAGAGTTGAGGACTAAAAGTGAAGTTTAAGGAAAATAAAGGGCCAGAATCGAAGTGCTAACAAAGAGAGGACAAAAAGTGTAAAGATTGAATATGAAGCATCATTTCTATTTTGCACATGTGAAAAAGGATGAGTGGAGAATTGATGGTAGTGGGAAGGAGTTTTCAAAAGCTAATTGGTGGCCAATGAAGGCCATAATGGCCATCAACTCCTCCACCATTGAAATTTTTGCTATAAATAGGAGTGCTTATCCTTTGTAAAAGACACACCTTTTCAGAATACAACAAGTATTCTTCTTTCCTCCTTAAGAGCATTGTTCCCAGGAATTGTGGGTAGCCAAACTTGAGCACCTATCCAAGGTAATTCGATGCCTCTTTTAGCCATACTTGGCTAACTCTTTTAAGTATCTTGGGTTGTTTTAGTTTATATTTTATGTCTTAGTTTTTCATCTACATTTTTGAATAATATTTCCAATTCATGTTTTATTTCCTTGTTCTTCATTTCCTCTTAATGCGCATAACAGTTCTTGCTTATTACTTATAACAATGGAAATTGGTAAGTAGTAAGGGGAATAGGATTTAAGAAGGGCTATATGTATATATCACTAAGGAATTAGGATAGACGTAGCTTTATGTTGGCCTGAACTTCATCTTCATCTTCATCTTCTTCTTTAGTTAACTAAATTGCAACGAATTGAATTTAGTAATTAGGAAGAAAGTTCTACATTTGTAAGGAATTAACTTGTAGAAATACTAGGCTATAGCATCATGAACTTGGTTCTAGAATTCAGAAATTAAGTAAGAGTTTGCTAGCATATTTTATAAACTATGTAATCCAACCCAAGTGCTTAAATCTCATCATCTTTTCTCTTCTCTTTTATTTTATGCTATTTTATTTTCTAGTACTAAAAACCAAAAAACAACATATATCTTTTTATTTTCTGCACAAGGCTCTAAATAATTTAATAGAAAGACACGTATCCCTTGGGTACGATATCTTTTATACTACGCGATAACCATCCGTGCACTTGCGGATTTGGCTATCATATAGTATAGGGTATCTGGACGATTTAAGGGCTCTGGGTCAATTTTATGGTTATTCTGTAGACTCTAGGCTTTTAGACTAGATTTAGGGTTTTCGGCTTATTATGGGGTTTTAGGCCAGCTTTAAAGCTTTCGGATTAACTTTTGGGGTTTTTGCCGATTTCAGGGTTTTTGGCCGATTTCAGGGTTTTCGGCTGATTTCAGAGTTTTTCCACTCACTATAGGCTTTTAGACTGATTTTAGGGTTTTCGGCTTATTATAGGGTTTTAGGCCAGCTTTATGGCTTTCTGATCAATTTTTGGGCTTTTGGCCAATTTTATTGTTTTTCTGTAGACTCTAATGGCTTTTAGATTGATTTTAGTGTTTTCGGCTTATTATAGCGATTTTAGGCTGGCTTTAGTGCTTTTGGCCGATTTTAGGGTTTTCGGCCGATTTTAGGGTTTTTCCGCTGACAATAATAAAGGGCATTTGAATGATTTAAGGCCTCTGGTCAAATTTATAGTTTTTCCGTAGACTCAAGGCTTTAAGACTGATTCTAGGGTTTTCGGCTTATTATAGGGTTTTAGGGCGGCTTTATGGTTTTTCTGATCAACTTTAAGCAAATTTCAGGGTTTTCGGCAGATTTCAGGGTTTTTCCGCTGACTACAGTATATGGTATTTGGACGATTTATGGGCTTCGGGTCAATCTTATGGTTTTTCTGTAAACTCTAGTCTTTTAGACTGTTTTTAGGGTTTTCGTCTTATTATAGGGTTTTAGGCCGGCTTTGGGCTTTCTGATCAACTTTAGGGCATTTGGCAGATTACAGCATTTTCGGCTGATTTCAGGGTTTTCGGCCGATTTCAGATTTTTTCCGCTGGCTATATCATATGTTATTTGGACAATTTAAGGGCTCTGTGTCAATTTGATGGTTTTCCTGTAGACTCTACACTTTTAGACTTATTTTAAGGTTTTTAGCTTAATATAGGGTTTTAGGCCAGCTTTAGGGCTTTCTGATCAACTTTAGGGTTCTCGGCCGATTTCAGGGTTTTTCTGATGTAAGAGCTCTGGGTCAGTTTTATTGTTTTTCTGTAGACCCTAGGATTTCAGACTGCTTTTAGGGATTTAGGCTTAATATGGGGATTTAGGCTGGTTTTATGGCTTTCGGATCAACATTAGGGCTTTTGGCTGATTTCAGTGTTTTCGACCGATTTCTGGTTTTTTCGTTGACTATAGTATAGGGTATCTGGACGATTTAAGGGCTCTGGGTCAATTTTATGGTTATTCTGTAGACTCTAGGCTTTTAGACTGGATTTAGGGTTTTCGGCTTATTACGGGGTTTTAGGCTAGCTTTAAAGCTTTCGGATTAACTTTTGGGGTTTTTGCCGATTTCAGGAATTTTGGCCGATTTCAGGGTTTTTGGCCGTTTTAAGGGTTTTCGGCTGATTTCAGAGTTTTTCCACTCACTATGTTATATGGTATTTGGACGATTTAAGGGCTCTAGGTCAATTTTATAGTTTTTCTGTAGACTCTATAGGCTTTTAGACTGATTTTAGGGTTTTCGGCTTATTATAGGGTTTTAGGCAGACTTTATGGCTTTCTAATCAATTTTTGGGCTTCTGGCCGATTTCAGGGTTTTTCCCATGTTTATAGTATAGGGTATTTGGTCAATTTAAGGGATCTGGATCAATTTTATTGTTTTTCTGTAGACTCTAATGGCTTTTGGATGGATTTTAGTGTTTTCGGTTTATTATAGGGATTTTAGGCCGGCTTTAGGGCTTTTTGATCAACTTTAGGGCTTCTGGCCGATTTTAGGGTTTTCGGCCGTTTTTGGGTTTTTCCACTAACAATAATAAAGGGCATTTGAATGATTTAAAGCTTCTGGTCAAATTTATAGTTTTTCCGTAGACTCTAGGCTTTAAGACTGATTCTAGGGTTTTCGGCTTATTATAGGGTTTGAGGGCGGCTTTATGGTTTTTCTGATCCACTTTTAGCCAATTTCTGGGTTTTCGGCAGATTTCAGGGTTTTTCCGCTGACAACAATATAGAGTATTCGGACAATTTAAGGGCTCCGGGTCAATTTTATGGTTTTTCTGTAAACTCTAGGCTTTTAGACTGATTTTAGGTTTTTCGTCTTATTATAGGGTTTTATGCCGGCTTTAGGAATTTCTGATCAACTTCAGGGCATTTGGCAGATTACAGCACTTTCGGATGATTTCAGGGTTTTCGGCCGATTTCAGGTTTTTTCCGCTGACTATAGTATACGATATTTGGACGATTTAAGGGCTCTGTGTCAATTTTTTGGTTTTTCTGTAGACTCTACGCTTTTAGACTTATTATAGGGTTTTTGGCTTAATATAGGGTTTTAGGCCTGCTATAGGGCTTTCTGATCAACTTTAGGGTTCTCGGCCGATTTCAGGGTTTTTCCGTTGTAAGGGCTCTGGGTCAGTTTTATTGTTTGTCTGTAGACTCTAGGCTTTTAGACTGATTTTCGGGTTTTCGTCTTATTATAGGGTTTTAGGCCAGCTTTAGGGCTTTCTGATCAACTTTAGGGCTTTTGGCAGATTATAGCATATTCGGCCGATTTCAGATTTTTTCCGCTGACTATAGTATATGTTATTTGGGCGATTTAAGGGCCCTGTGTCAATTTTTTTGTTTTTCTGTAGATGCTACGCTTTTAGACTTATTTTAGGGTTTTTGGCTTAATATAGGGTTTTAGGCCAGCTTTAGGGCTTTCTGATCAACTTTAGGCTTCTCGACCGATTTCAAGGTTTTTCCGATTTCAGGGATTTAAGCTGGTTTTATGGCTTTCGGATCTGCATCAGGGGTTTTGGCTGATTTCAGTGTTTTCGGCCGATTTCAGGGTTTTTTCGTTGACTATAGTATTGGGTATCTAGACGATTTAAGTGCTCTAGGTCAATTTTATGGTTATTCTGTAGACTCAAGGCTTTTAGACTGGAATTAGGGTTTTCGGCTAATTATGGGGTTTAAGGCCAGCTTTAAAGCTTTTGGATTAACTTTTGGGGCTTTTGCCGATTTAAGGGTTTTTGGCCGATTTTAGGGTTTTTGCCCGATTTAAGAGTTTTCAGCTGATTTCAGAGTTTTTCCGCTCACTATAGTATATGGTATTTGGACGATTTAAGGGCTCTGGGTCAATTTTATAGTTTTTCTGTAAACTCTATAGGCTTCTAGACTGATTTTAGGGTTTTTGGCTTATTATAGGGTTTTAGGCCAGCTTTATGGCTTTCTGATCAATTTTTGGGCTTCTGGCCAATTTCAAGGTTTTTCCGATGTTTATAGTATAGGGTATTTGGTCAATTTAAGGGATCTGGGTCAATTTTATTGTTTTTCTCTAGACTCTACGCTTTTAGACTTATTTTAGGGTTTTTGGCTTAATATAGGGTTTTAGGCCAGCTTTAGGGCTTTGTGATCAACTTTAGGGTTCTCGGCCGATTTCAGGGTTTTTCCGATGTAAGGGCTCTGGGCCAGTTTTATTGTTTTTCTATAGACTCTAGGATTTTAAACTGATTTTAGGGATTTTGGCTTATTACAGGGATTTAGGTAGGTTTTATGTCTTTCAGATCAACATTAGGGCTTTTGGCTAATTTCAGTGTTTTCGGCCGATTTCAGGGTTTTTTCGTTGACTATAGTACAGGGTATCTGGACGATTTAAGGGCTCTGGGTCAATTTTATGGTTATTCTGTAGACTCTAGGCTTTTAGACCGGATTTAGGGTTTTCGGCTTATTATGGGGTTCTAGGCCAGCTTTAATGCTTTCGGATTAACTTTTGGGGTTGTGGCCGATTTCAGGGTTTTTGGCCGATTTCAGGGTTTTCGGTTGAGTTCAGAGTTTTTCCGCTCACTATAGTATATGGTATTTGGACGATTTAAGGGCTCTGGGTCAATTTTATAGTTTTTCTGTAGACTCTATAGGCTTTTAGACTGATTTTAGGGTTGTCGGCTTATTATAGGGTTTTAGGCCAGCTTTATGGCTTTCTGATCAATTTTTGGGCTTCTGGCCGATTTCAGGGTTTTTCCGATATTTATAGTATAGGGTATTTGGTCAATTTAAGGGATCTGGGTCAATTTTATTATTTTTCTGTAGACTCTAATGGCTTTTAGATTGATTTTAGTGTTTTTCGGCTTATTATAGGAATTTTAGGCTGGCTTTAGGGCTTGTTGATCAACTTTAGGGCTTTTGGCCGATTTTAGGGTTTTCGGCCAATTTTAGGTCTTTTTCTCTGACAATAACAAAGGGCATTCGGATGATTTAAGGCCTCTGGTCAAATTTATAGTTTTTCCGTAGACTCTAGGCTTTAAGACTGATTCTAGGGTTTTCGGCTTATTATAGGGTTTGAGGGCGGCTTTATGGTTTTTCTGATCAACTTTTAGCCAATTTCAGGATTTTCGGCAGATTTCAGGGTTTTTCCGCTGACTACAGCATAGGGTAATTGGACGACTTAAGGGGCTACCGGTCAATTTTATGGTTTTTCTGTAAACTCAAGGCTTTTAGACTGAGTTTAGGGTTTTCGTCTTATTATAGGGTTTTAGGACATCTTTAGGGCTTTCTGATCAACTTTAGGGCATGTGGTAGATTATAGCATTTTCGGCTGATTTCAGGGCTTTCGGCCGATTTCAGATTTTTTCCGCTCACAATAGTATATGTTATTTGGACGATTTAAGGGCCCTGTGTCAATTTTTTGGTTTTGCTGTAAACCCTTTGCTTTTAGACTTGTTTTAGGGTTTTTGGCTTAATATAGGGTTTTAGGCTTGCTTTAGGGCTTTCTGATCAACTTTAGGGTTCTCGGCCGATTTCAGGGTTTTTGCGATGTAAGGGCTCTGGATCAGTTTTATTGTTTTTCAGTAGACTCTAGGATTTTAGACTGATTTTAGAGATTCTGGCTTATTATAGGGATTTAGGCTGGTTTTATGGCTTTTGGATCAACATTAGGGCTTTTGGCTAATTTCAGTGTTTTCGGCCGATTTCAGGGTTTTTTCGTTGACTATAGTATAGGGTATCTGGACAATTTAAGGGCTCTGGGTCAATTTTATGGTTGTTCTGGTGACTCGAGGCTTTTAGACTGAATTTAGGGTTTTAGGCCAGCTTTAAAGCTTTCGGATTAACTTTTGGGGTTTTTGCCGATTTCAGGGTTTTTGGCTGAATTCAGGGTTTTTGGCCGATTTAAGGGTTTTCGGCTGATCTCAGAGTTTTTCCGCTCGCTATAGTATATGGTGTTTGGACGATTTAAGGGCTCTGGGTCAATTTTATAGTTTTTCTGTAGACTCTATAGGCTTTTAGACTGATTTTAGGGTTTTTGGCTTATTATAGGGTTTTAGGCCAGCTTTATGCCTTTTTGATCAATTTTTGCGCCTGTGGCCGATTTCAGGATTTTTCGGCCGATTTCAGATTTTTTCGGCTGATTTCAGGGTTTTCGGCCGATTTCAGATTTTTTTCCACTAACTATATTATATGTTATTTGGACAATTTAAGTGTTCTATGTCAATTTTTTGGTTTTTCTGTAGACTCTACGCTTTTAGACTTATTTTAGGGATTTTGGCTTAATATAGGGTTTTAGGCCAGTTTTAGGGCTTTCTGATCAACTTTAGGGTTCTCGGCCGATTTCAGGGATTTTCCGATGTAAGGGCTCTGGGTCAGTTTTATTGTTTTTCTGTAGACTCTAGGATTTCAGACTGACTTTAGGGATTTTGGCTGCTTATAGGGATATAGGATGGTTTTATGGCTTTCGGATCAACATTAGGGCTTTTGGCTGATTTCAGGGTTTTTTCGTTGACTATAGTACCGGGTATCTGGACGATTTAAGGGCTCTGGGTCAATTTTATGGTTATTCTGTAGACTCTAGGCTTTTAGACTAGATTTAGGGTTTTCGACTTATTATGGGGTTTTAGGCCAGCTTTATAGCTTTCGGTATTTGGATGATTTAAGGGCTCTGGGTCAAGTTTATAGTTTTTCTATATACTCTACATGCTTTTAGACTGATATTAGGGTTTTCGGCTTATTATAGGGTTTTAGGCCAGCTTTATGGCTTTCTAATAAATTTTTGGGCTTCTGGCCGATTTCAGGGTATTTCTGCTGTTTATAGTATAGGGTATTTGGTCAATTCAAGGGATTTGGGGCAATTTTATTGTTTTTCTGTAGACTCTAATGGCTTTTAGAACGATTTCAGTGTTTTCGGCTTATTATAGGGATTTTAAGGCGGCTTTAGGGCTTGTTGATCAACTTTAGGGCTTTTGGCCGATTTTAGGGTTTTCGACCGATTTTAGGGTGTTTCCGCTGACAATAATAAAGGGCATTTGAATTATTTAAGGCCTCTGGTCAAATTTATAGTTATTCCGTAGACTAGGCTTTAAGACTGATTCTAGGGTTTTCGGCAGATTTCAGGGTTTTTCCGCTGACTAAAGTATAGGGGATTTGGACGATTTAAGGGCTCCGGGTCAATTTTATGTTTTTTCTGTAAACTCTAGGCTTTTAGACTGATTTTAGGGTTTTCGTCTTATTATAGGGTTTTAGGCCGGCTTTAGGGCTTTCTGATCAACTTTACGGCATTTGGCAGATTACAGCATTTTAGGCTGATTTCAGGGTTTTTCCGCTGACTATAGTATATGTTATTTGGACGATTTAAGAGCTCTGTGTCAATTTTTTGGTTTTTCTGTATACTATACGCTTTTAGATTTATTTTAGGGTTTTTGGCTTAATATAGGGTTTTAGGCCAGCTTTAGGGCTTTCTGATCAACTTTAGGGTTCTCCGCCGATTTCAGGGTTTTTCCGATGTCTGGGCTCTGTGTCAATTTTATTGTTTTTCTGTAGACTCTAGGATTTCAGACTGATTTTAGGGATTTTTGCTTATTATAGGGATTTAGGCTGGTTTTATGGCTTTCGGAACAACATTAGGGATTTTGGCTGATTTCAGTGTTTTCGGCCGATTTTAGGGTTTTTTCGTTGACTATAGTATAGGGTATCCAGACGATTGAAGGGCTCTGGGTTAATTTTATGGTTATTCTATAGACTCTAGGCTTTTAGGCTGGAGTTAGGGTTTTTGGCTTATTATGGGGTTTTAGGCCAGCTTTAAAGCTTTCGGATTAACTTTTGGGGTTTTTGCCGATTTCAGTGTTTTTGGCCGATTTAAGGGTTTTCGGCTGATTTCAGAGTTTTTCCGCTCACTATAGTATATGATATTTGGATGATTTAAGGGCTCTGGATCAAGTTTATAGTTTTTCTATAGACTCTACAGGCTTTTAGACTGATATTAGGGTTTTCGACTTATTATAGGGTTTTAGGCCAGCTTTATGGCTTTCTGATCAATTTTTGGGCTTCTGGCCGATTTCAGGGTTTTTCCGATGTTTATAGTATAGGGTATTTGGTCAATTTAAGGGATCTGGGTCAATTTTATTGTTTTTCTGTAGACTCTAATGGCTTTTAGATTGATTTTAGTGTTTTCGACTTATTATAGGGATTTTAGGCCGGCTTTAGGTCTTTTTGATCAACTTTTGGGCTTGTGGCCGATTTCAGGGTTTTCGGCTGATTTTAGGATTTTTCCGCTGAAAATAATAAAGGGCATTTGAATGATTAAAGGCCTCTGGTCAAATTTATAGTTTTTCCGTAGACTCTAGGCTTTAAGACTGATTCTAGGGTTTTCGGCTTATGATAGGGCTGGAGGGCGGCTTTATGGTTTTTCTGATCAACTTTTAGCCAATTTCAGGGTTTTCGGCATATTTCAGAGTTTTTCCTCTGACTATAGTATAGGGTATTTGGACGATTTAAGGGCTCTAGGTCAATTTTATGGTTTTTCTGTAAACTCTAGGCTTTTAGACTGATTTTAGGGTTTCGTCTTATTATAGGGTTTTAGGCTGGCTTTAGGGCTTTCTGATCAACTTTAGGGCATTTGGCAGATTACAGCATTTTCGGCTGATTTCAAAGTTTTTCGGCCGATTTCAGATTTTTTCCACTGACTATATAATATATGTTATTTGGACGATTTAAGGGCTCTGTGTCAATTTTTTGGTTTTTCTTTAGACTCTACGCTTTTAGACTTATTTTAGGGTTTTTGGCTTAATATAGGGTTTTAGCCCAGCTTTAGGGCTTTGTGATCAACTTTAGCGTTCTCTGCCGATTTAAGGGTTTTTCCGATGTAAGGGCTCTGGGTCAGTTTTATTGTTTTTCTGTAGATTCTAGGATTTCAGACTGATTTTAGGGATTTTGGCTTATTATAGGGATTTAGGCTGGTTTTATGGCTTTCGGATCAACATTAGGGCTTTTGGCTGATTTCAGTGTTTTCGGCCGATTTCAGGGATTTTTCGTTGACTATAGTATAGGGTATCTGGACGATTTAATGGCTCTGGGTCAATTTTATGGTTATTCTGTAGACTCTAGGCTTTTAGACCGGATTTAGGGTTTTCGACTTATTATGGGGTTCTAGGCCAGCTTTAAAGCGTTCGGATTAACTTTTGGGGTTGTGGCCGATTTCAGGGTTTTTGGCCGATTTCAGGGTTTTTGGCCGATTTAAGGGTTTTCGGCTGAGTTCAGAGTTTTTCCGCTCACTATAGTATATGGTATTTGGACGATTTAAGTGCTGTGGGTCAATTTTATAGTTTTTATGTAGACTCTATAGGCTTTTAGACTGATTTTAGGGTTTTCGGCTTATTATAGGGATTTTAGGCGGGCTTTAGGGCTTGTTGATCAACTTTAGGGCTTTTGGCCGATTTTAGGGTTTCAGCCGATTTTAGGTCTTTTTCGCTGACAATAATTAAGTGCATTCGGATGATTTAAGGCCTCTGGTCAAATTTATAGTTTTTCCGTAGACTATAGGCTTTAAGACTGATTCTAGGGTTTTCGGCTTATTATAGGGTTTGAGGGCGGCTTTATGGTTTTTCTGATCAACTTTTAGCCAATTTCAGGGTTTTCGGCAGATTTCAGGGTTTTTTCGCTGACTACAGTATAGGGTATTTGGACGACTTAAGGGCTCCGGGTCAATTTTATGGTTTTTCTGTAAACTCTAGGCTTTTAGACTGGTTTTAGGGTTTTCGTCTTATTATAGGGTTTTAGGCCGGCTTTAGGGCTTTTTGATCAACTTTAGGGCATTTGGCAGATTAGAGCATTTTCAGCTGATTTCAAGGTTTTCGGCCGATTTCAGATTTTTTTCGCTGACTATAGCATATGTTATTTGGACGATTTAAGGGCTCTGTGTCAAATTTTTGGTTTCTCTGTAGACTCTACGCTTTTAGACTTATTTTAGGGTTTTTGGCTTAATATAGGGTTTTAGGCCAGCTTTAGGGCTTTCTGATCAACTTTAGGGTTCTCGGCCGATTTCAGGGATTTTCCGATGTAAGGGCTCTGGGTCAGTTTTATTGTTTTTCTGTAGACTCTAGGATTTCAGACTGATTTTAGGGATTTTGGCTGGTTATAGGGATTTAGGATGGTTTTATGGCTTTCGGATCAACATTAGGGCTTTTGGCTGATTTCAGTGTTTTCGGCCGATTTCAGGGTTTTTTCGTTGACTATAGTACAGGGTATCTGGACGATTTAAGGGCTCTGGGTCAATTTTATGGTTATTCTGTAGACTCTAGGCTTTTAGACTAGATTTAGGGTTTTTGGCTTATTATGGGGTTTTAGGCCAGCTTTAAAGCTTTCGGATTAACTTTTGGGGTTTTTGCCGATTTCGGGGTTTTTGGCCGATTTAAGGGTTTTCGGCTGATTTCAGAGTTTTTCCGCTCACTATAGTATATGATATTTGGATGATTTAAGGGCTCTGGGTCAAGTTTATAGTTTTTCTATAGACTCTACAGGCTTTTAGACTGATATTAGGGTTTTCGACTTATTATAGGGTTTTAGGCCAGCTTTATGGCTTTCTGATCAATTTTTGGGCATCTGGCCAATTTCAGGGTTTTTCCGCTGCTTAGAGTATAGGGTATTTGGTCAATTCAAGGGATTTGGGGCAATTTTATTGTTTTTCTGTAAACTCTAATGGCTTTTAGAACGATTTCAGTGTTTTTGGCTTATTATAGGGATTTTAGGGCGGCTTTAGGGCTTTTTGATCAACTTCAGGGCTTTTGGCCGATTTCAGGTTTCAGCCGATTTTAGGTTTTTCCGCTGACAATAATAAACGGCATTTGAATGATTTAAGGCCTTTGGTCAAATTTATAGTTTTTCCGTAGACTCTAGGCTTTAACACTAATTCTAGGGTTTTCGGCTTATTATAGGGCTTGAGGGAGGCTTTATGGTTTTTCTGATCAACTTTTAGCCAATTTTAGGGTTTTCGGCAGATTTCATGGTTTTTCCACTCACTACAGTATAGGGTATTTGGACGATTTAAGGGCTCCGGGTCAATTTTATGTTTTTTCTGTTAACTCTAGGCTTTTAGACTGATTTTAGGGTTTTCGTCTTATTATAAGGTTTTAGGCCGGCTTTAGCGCTTTCTAATCAACTTTAAGGCATTTGGCAGAATACAGCATTTTCGGCTGATTTCAGGGTTGTCGGCCGATATCAGATTTTTTCCGATGACTATAGTATATGTTATATGGACGATTTTAGGGCTCTTTGTCAATTTTTTGGTTTTTCTGTAGACTCTATGCTTTTAGACTTATTTTAGGGTTTTTGGCTTAATATAGGGTTTTAGGCCAGCTTTAGGGCTTTCTGATCAACTTTAGTGTTCTCGGCCGATTTCAGGGTTTTTTCGATATAAGGGCTCTGGGTCAGTTTTATTGTTTTTCTGTAGACTCTACGATTTCAGACTGATTTTAGGGATTTTGGCTTTTTATAGGGATTCAGGCTGGTTTTATGGATTTCGGATCAACATTAGGGCTTTTGGCTGATTTCAGTGTTTTCGGCCGATTTCAGGGTTTTTTCGTTGACAAGGGCTCTGGGTCAATTTTATGGTTATTCTGTAGACTCTAGGCTTTTAGACTGGATTTAGGGTTTTAGGCCAGCTTTAAAGCTTTCGGATTAACTTTTGGGGTTTTTGCCGATTTCAGGGCTTTTGGCTGATTTCAGGGTTTTTGGCCGATTTAAGAGTTTTCGGCTGATTTCAGAGTTTTTCTGCTCACTATAGTATATGGTGTTTGGACGATTTAAGGGCTCTGGTTCAATTTTATAGTTTTTTGGTAGACTCTACAGGCTTTTAGACTGATTTTAGGGTTTTCGGCTTATTATGCGGTTTTAGGCCAGCTTTATGGCTTTCTGATCAATTTTTGGGCTTCTGGCCGATTTCAGGGTTTTTCCGATGTTTATAATATAGGTTATTTGGTCAATTTAAGGGATCTGGGTGAATTTTATTGTTTTTCTGTAGACTCTAATGGCTTTTAGATTGATTTTAGTGTTTTGGGCTTATTATAGGGATTTTTGGCCGGCTTTAGGGCTTTTCGATCAACTTTAGGGCTTGTGGCCGATTTCAGGGTTTTTGGCTGATTTTAGGGTTTTCCCGCTGAAAATAATAAAGGGCATTTGAATGATTTAAGGCCTCTGGTCAAATTTATAGTTTTTCCGTAGACTCTAGGCTTTAAGACTGATTCTAGGGTTTTCGGCTTATTATAGGGCTTGAGGGCGGCTTTATGGTTTTTCTGATCAACTTTTAGCCAATTTCAGGGTTTTCGGCAGATTTCAGGGTTTTTCCTCCGACTACAGTATAGGGTATTTGGACGACTTAAGGGCTCCAGGTCAATTTTATGGTTTTTCTATAAACTCTAGGCTTTTAGACTGATTTTAGGGTTTTTGTCTTATTATAGGGTTTTAGGCTGGCTTTAGGGCTTTTTGATCAACTTTAGGGCATTTGGCAGATTACAGCATTTTCGGCTGATTTCAGGGTTTTTCGGCCGATTTCAGATTTTTTCCACTGACTATATAATATATGTTATTTGGACGATTTAAGGGCTCTCTGTCAATTTTTCGGTTTTTCTGTAGACTATATGCTTTTAGACATATTTTAGGGTTTTTGGCTTAATATAGGGTTTTAGGCCAGCTTTAGGGCTTTGTGATCAACTTTAGTGTTCTCGGTCGATTTCAGGGTTTTTCCGATATAAGGGCTTTGGGTCAGTTTTATTGTTTTTCAGTAGACTCTAGGATTTCAGACTGATTTTAGGGACTTTGGCTTATTATAAGGATTTAGGCTGGTTTTATGGATTTCAGATCAACATTAGGGCTTTTGGCTGATTTCAGTGTTTTCGGCCGATTTCAGGGTTTTTCGCAGACTAGTATAGGGTATCTGGACGATTTAAGGGCTCTGGTCAATTTTATGGTTATTCTGTAGACTCTAGGCTTTTAGACTGGATTTAGGGTTTTAGGCCAGCTTTAATGCTTTCGGATTAACTTTTGGGGTTTTTGCCGATTTTAGGGTTTTTTGCTGATTTCAGGGTTTTTGGCCGATTTAAGGGTTTTCAGCTGATTTCAGAGTTTTTCCACTCACTATAGTATATGGTGTTTGGACGATTTAAGGGCTCTGGGTCAATTTTATAGTTTTTCTGTAGACTCTACAGGCTTTTAGACTGATTTTCGGGTTTACGGCTTATTATAGGGTTTTAGGCCAGCTTTATGGCTTTCTGATCAATTTTTGGGCTTCTGGCCGCTTTCAGGATTTTTCCGATGTTTATAGTACAGGGTATTTGGTCAATTTAAGGGATCTGGGTCAATTTTATTGTTTTTCTGTAGACTCTAATGGCTTTTAGATTGATTTTAGTGTTTTCGGCTTATTACAGGGATTTTAGGCCGGCTTTAGGGCTTTTTGATCAAATTTAGGGTTTTGGGCCGATTTCAGGGTTTTTGGCCGATTTTAGGGTTTTTCCGCTGACAATAATAAAGGGCATTTGAATGATTTAAAGCCTCTGGTCAAATTTATATTTTTTCCGTAGACTCTAGGCTTTAAGACTGATTATAGGGTTTTCGGCTTATTATATTGTTTGAGGGCGGCTTTATGGTTTTTCTGATCAGCTTTTAGCAAATTTCACGGTTTTCGGCAGATTTCAGGGTTTTTCCGCTGACTACAAAATAGGGTATTTGGACGATTTAAGGGCTCCGGGTCAATTTTATGGTTTTTCTGTAAACTCTAGGCTTTTAGACTGATTTCAAGATTTTCGTCTTATTATAGGGTTTTAGGCCTGCTTTTGGGCTTTCTGATAAACTTTACGGCATTTGTCAGATTATAGCATTTTCGGCTGATTTCAGGGTTTTCGGTCGATTTCAGATTTTTCCGCTGGCTATAGTATAGGTTATCTTGACGATTTAAGGGCTCTGTGTAAATTTTTTAGGTTTTTCTATAGACTATACGCTTTTAGACATATTTGAGGGTTTTTGGCTTAGTATAGGGTTTTAGGCCAGCTTTAAGGCTTTCTGATCAACTTTAGGGTTCTCGGCCGATTTCAGTGTTTTTTCGATGTAAGGGCTCTGGGTCAATTTTATTGTTTTTCTGTAGACTGTAGGATTTTAGACTGATTTTAGGGATTTTGGCTAATTATAGGGATTTAGGCTGGTTTTATGGCTTTATGATCAACCTTAGGGCTTTTGGCTGATTTTAGTGTTTTCGGCCAATTTCAGGGTTTTTTCGTTGACTATAGTGTAGGGTATCTCGACGATTTAAGGGCTCTGGGTCAATTTTATGGTTATTTTGTAGACCCTAGGCTTTTAGACTGGATTTAGGGCTTTCGACTTATTATGGGGTTTTAGGCCAGCTTTAAAGCTTTCGGATTAACTTTTGGGCTTTTTGCCGATTTCAGGGTGTTTGGTCGATTTCAGGGTTTTTGGCCGATTTAAGGGTTTTCGGCTGATTTCAGAGTTTTTCCGCTCACTATAGTATATGGTATATGAACGATTTAAGGGCTCTGGGTCAATTTTATATTTTTTCTTTGGACTCTACAGGCTTTTAGACTGATTTTAGGGTTTTCGGCTTATTATGGGATTTTGAACCAGCTTTAAAGCTTTCTGATTAACTTTTGGGGTTTTTGCCGATTTCAGGGTTTTGGGCCGATTTCAGGGTTTTCGGCTGATTTCAGAGTTTTTCCGCTCGCTATAGTATATGGTATTAGGACGAATAAAGGGCTCTGGGTCAATTTTATAGTTTTTCTGTAGACTCTATAGGCTTTTAGACTGATTTTAGGGTTTTTGGCTTTCGGATCAATTTTTGGGCTTATGGCCGATTTCAGGGTTTTTCCGATGTTTATAGTATAGGGTATTTGGTCAATTTAAGGGATCTGTGTCAATTTTATTGTTTTTCTGTAGACTCTAATGCCTTGCAGATTGATTGTAGTGTATTCGGTTTATTATTGGGATTTTAGGCCGGCTTTAGGGGTTTTTGATCCACTTTAGGGCTTTCGGCCGATTTCAGTGTTTTCGGCTGATTTTAGGGGTTTTCCGCTGACAATAATAAAGGGCATTTGAATGATTTAAGGCCTCTGGTCAGATTTATAGTTTTTCCGTAGACTCTAGGCTTTAAGACTGATTCTAGGGTTTTCGGCTTATTATAGGGTTTGAGGGCGGCTTTATGGTTTTTCTGATCAGCTTTTAGCCAATTTCACGGTTTTCGGCAGATTTAAGGGCTCCGGGTCAATTTTATGGTTTTTCTGTAAACTCTAGGCTTTTAGACTTATTTTAGGGTTTTCGTCTTATTATAGGGTTTTAGGCCGGCTTATGGGCTTTCTGATCAACTTTCGGGCATTTGGCAGATTACTGCATTCTCACCTGATTTCAGGGTTTTCGGCCGATTTCAAATTTTTTCCGCTGGCTATATAGTATATGTTATTTGGACGATTTAAGGGCTCTGTGTCAATTTTTTGGTTTTTTTGTAGGGCTCTGTGTCAATTTTTTGGTTTTTCTGATAAACTTTAGGGTTCTCGGCCGATTTCAGGGTTTTTCCGATGTAAGGGCTCTGGGTCAGTTTTATTGTTTTTTTGTAGACTGTAGGCTTTTAGACTGATTTTAGGGATTTTGGCTTATTATAAGGATTTAGGCTGGTTTTATGGCTTTCGGATCAACATTAGGGCTTTTAGTTGATTTCAGTGTTTATGGCCGATTTCAGGGTTTTTGTCCAGTTTAAGGGTTTTCGGCTGATTTCAAAGTTTTTCCGCTCACTATAGTATATGGTATTTGGACGATTTAAGGGCTCTGTGTCAATTTTATAGTTTTTCTGTAGACTCTATAGGCTTTTAGACTGATTTTAGGGTTTTCGGCTTATTATAGGGTTTTAGGCCAGCTTTATGGCTTTCTGATCAATTTTTGGGCTTCTGGCCGATTTCAGGGTTTTCCCGATGTTTATATTATAGGTTATTTGATCAATTTAAGGGATCTGGGTCAATTATATTGTTTTTCTGTAGACTCTAATGGCTTTTAGATTGATTTGAGTGTTTCGGGCTTATTATAGGGATTTTATACCGGCTTTAGGGCTTTTTGATCAACTTTAGGGCTTTTGACCGATTACAGGGTTTTCGGCCGATTTTAGGGTTTTTTCGCTGATAATAATAATGGGCATTTGAATGATTTAAGGCCTCTGGTCAAATTTATAGGTTTTCCGTAGGCTCTAGGCTAAAGTCTGATTCTAGGGTTTTCGGGCTATTATAGGGTTTGAGTGCGGCTTTATGGTTTTTCTGATCAACTTTTAGCCAATTTCAAGGTTTTCGGCAGATTTCAGGGTTTTTCCGCTGATTACAGTATAGGGTATTTGGACGACTTAAGGGCTCCGGGTCAATTTTATGGTTTTTCTGTAAACTCTAGGCTTTTAGACTGATTTTAGGGTTTTCGTCTTATTATAGGGTTTTCGGTGGGCTTTAGGGCTTTCTGATCAACTTTAGTGTTAGAACAGATAGCAACCTGAGAGGGGGGGTGAATCAGTGTTGCCCCAATTTTCGCCTAATTGAAATTGTTACTTTCAAGTTTATGATGATCACGAGTTGATCTTTGTGATTGCAGCGGATATGAACAATACTTGAAAGTAAATGTGAAGGATAAGGAGAATCGCACAAAAGATTTTATCCTGGTTCGCCTTCAATCCACCGAAGACTACGTCCAGTCCCTCAAGAAAACCCCTTGAGGATTTTTCCACTATTGATAAGAATTTCTTACAAGTTCCTAACCCAAGGACCCCAAGAACTTCTACCAATATCCTGTGAAAGCAAACCGCTTTCAACAGCCCTTGAAAGCAAACCGCTTTCAATTTCTGAAGGCAAACCACCCTCAGACTTTGAAGACAAACTTGTCTTCAACCAAAATCCTGAAAGCAAATCGCTTTCAGTGACAACAACCCTTCACCGAATACTATGGTGAAAAACTCAATCTTACAGAAAGAGATGAAGAAGATATTACACTTGGCTGTTTCAATCCTTTAACACACAATTGGATTGAACATGAGAATTTATGCTTTAAGGCTTTTAAGCATAATACAATTCTGAGTTCTTCAAGATATGAACAACAAATGTGTTCTTGTAAACATGAAGATCATGAACTCAGAATTTAGGCTCTAAAAGATTTAAGTTCTGAAAGATGAACTTATTTGAAAAAGTTTTGGCCTAATGTGTTTTTCTCATGTAGATTTCGTGTGTGTGTGTATTCTATGTTGTTGTTCTTGTGTGTTATGTTTTCTGGACTCAAATGGTCTTTATATAGGCAAGGGAAACGTCCTTGAACCATCACAACCCTTTTCAAAAGGTTTGGGACACAATGGTTCATGAAAAGATACAACTTTTCGTTCTGGTAATCGATTACCACACTTAGTGTAATCGATTACACAAGTGACCGTTTCAATTTGAATTTGAATTTCAAACATGTAATCGATTACAAGACTGGAGTAATCGATTACTTGCCTTGGTGTAATCGATTACCATAATGGTGTAATCGATTACCTAGAAGCCCATTTTCCAGAAACTTATTCTTTGAGACTTGCTTAAGGTTTTCTACTTCTTTTAAGTTATGAAAACACTTAGCTTGATTAGATTAGGTGTTTTGAGAGCCTTTATGCTTTAATAAACCTTTAGAAGCATAACTCACCTAATTCTAAGACTTCTAGACTTATGATGGACTTGAGTGCTTGATTCTTTGAAGTCTTCTTTTCTTCTTTTTGTTGATGAGTTTGTCGTCATCAAAACCACAGCCAGGGTCAGGAGCAAGACCTTCTTCACATTTAGGGCATTTGAGAGATTACAGCATTTTCGGCTGATTTTAGGGTTTTCGGCCGATTTCAGATTTTTTCCGCTAACTATAGTATATGTTATTTGGACGATTTAAGGGCTCTGTGTCAATTTTTTAGTTTTTCTGTAGACTCTACGCTTTTAGTCTTATTTTAGGGTTTTTGGCTTAATATAGGGTTTTAGGCCAGCTTTAGGGCTTTCTGATCAACATTTAGGGTTCTCGGCCAATTTCATGGTTTTTCTGATGTAAGGGCTCTGGGTAAGTTTTATTTTTTTTCTGTAGACTCTAGGATTTCAAACTGATTTTAGGGCTTTTGGCTTATTATAAGTATTTAGGCTGGTTTTATGGCTTTCGGATCAACATTAGGGCTTTTGGTTGATTTCAGTATTTTCAGCCGATTCAGGGATTTTTCGTTGACTATAGTATAGGGTATCTGGACGATTTAAAGGCGCTGGGTCAATTTTATGGTTATTCTGTAGACTCTAGGCTTTTAAACTGGATTTAGGGTTTTCGGCTTATTATGGGGTTTTAGGCCAGCTTTAAAGCTTTCGGATTAACTTTTGGGGTTTTTGCCGATTTCAGGGTTTTTGGCCGATTTAAGAGTTATCGGCTAATTTCAGAGTTTTTCTGCTCACTATAGTATATGGTGTTTGGACGATTTAAGGGCTCTGGTTCAATTTTATAGTTTTTTGGTAGACTCTACAGGCTTTTAGACTGATTTTAGGGTTTTCTGCTTATTATGCGGTTTTAGGCCAGCTTGATGGCTTTCTGATCAATTTTTCGGCTTCTGGCCGATTTCAGGGTTTTTCCGATGTTTATAGTATAGGGTATTTGGTCAATTTAAGGGATCTGGGTGAATTTTATTGTTTTTCTGTAGACTCTAATGGCTTTTAGATTGATTTTAGTGTTTTCGGCTTATTATAGGGATTTTTGGCCGGCTTTAGGGCTTTTCGATCAACTTTAGGGCTTGTGGCCGATTTCAGGGTGTTTGGCTGATTTTAGGGTTTTCCCGCTGAAAATAATAAAGGGCATTTGAATGATTTAAGGCCTCTGGTCAAATTTATAGTTTTTCCGTAGACTCTAGGCTTTAAGACTGATTCTAGGGTTTTCGGCTTATTATAGGGCTTGAGGGCGGCTTTATGGTTTTTCTGATCAACTTTTAGCCTATTTCAGGGTTTTCGGCAGATTTCAGGGTTTTTCCTCCGACTACAGTATAGGGTATTTGGACGACTTAAGGGCTCCAGGTCAATTTTATGGTTTTTCTATAAACTCTAGGCTTTTAGACTGATTTTAGGGTTTTTGTCTTATTATAGGGTTTTAGGCTGGCTTTAGGGCTTTCTGATCAACTTTAGGGCATTTGGCAGATTACAGCATTTTCGGCTGATTTCAGGGTTTTTCGGCCGATTTCAGATTTTTTCCACTGACTATATAATATATGTTATTTGGACGATTTAAGGGCTCTCTGTCAATTTTTCGGTTTTTCTGTAGACTATACGCTTTTAGACTTATTTTAGGGTTTTTGGCTTAATATAGGGTTTTAGGCCAGCTTTAGGGCTTTGTGATCAACTTTAGTGTTCTCGGCCGATTTCAGGGTTTTTCCGATATAAGGGCTTTGGGTCAGTTTTATTGTTTTTCAGTAGACTCTAGGATTTCAGACTGATTTTAGGGACTTTGGCTTATTATAGGGATTTAGGCTGGTTTTATGGATTTCAGATCAACATTAGGGCTTTTGGCTGATTTCAGTGTTTTCGGCCGATTTCAGGGTTTTTCGCAGACTAGTATAGGGTATCTGGATGATTTAAGGGCTCTGGTCAATTTTATGGTTATTCTGTAGACTCTAGGCTTTTAGACGGGATTTAGGGTTTTAGGCCAGCTTTAAAGCTTTCGGATTAACTTTTGGGGTTTTTGCCGATTTCAGGGTTTTTTGCTGATTTCAGGGTTTTTGGCCGATTTAAGGGTTTTCAGCTGATTTCAGAGTTTTTCCGCTCACTATAGTATATGGTGTTTGGACGATTTAAGGGCTCTGGGTCAATTTTATAGTTTTTCTGTAGACTCTATAGGCTTTTAGACTGATTTTAGGGTTTACGGCTTATTATAGGGTTTTAGGCCAGCTTTATGGCTTTCTGATCAATTTTTGGGCTTCTGGCCGCTTTCAGGGTTTTTTCGATGTTTATAGTACAGGGTATTTGGTCAATTTAAGGGATCTGGGTCAATTTTATTGTTTTTCTGTAGACTCTAATGGCTTTTAGATTGATTTTAGTGTTTTCGGCTTATTACAGGGATTTTAGGCCGGCTTTAGGGCTTTTTGATCAAATTTAGGGCTTTGGGCCGATTTCAGGGTTTTTGGCCGATTTTAGGGTTTTTCCGCTGACAATAATAAAGGGCATTTGAATGATTTAAGGCCTCTGGTCAAATTTATATTTTTTCCATAGACTCTAGGCTTTAAGACTGATTATAGGGTTTTCGGCTTATTATATTGTTTGAGGGCGGCTTTATGGTTTTTCTGATCAGCTTTTAGCAAATTTCACGGTTTTCGGCAGATTTCAGGGTTTTTCCGCTGACTACAAAATAGGGTATTTGGACGATTTAAGGGCTCCAGGTCAATTTTATGGTTTTTCTGTAAACTCTAGGCTTTTAGACTGATTTCAAGATTTTCGTCTTATTATAGGGTTTTAGGCCTGCTTTTGGGCTTTCTGATAAACTTTACGGCATTTGTCAGATTATAGCATTTTCGGCTGATTTCAGGGTTTTCGGTCGATTTCAGATTTTTCCGCTGGCTATAGTATAGGTTATCTTGACGATTTAAGGGCTCTGTGTAAATTTTTTAGGTTTTTCTATAGACTATACGCTTTTAGACATATTTGAGGGTTTTTGGCTTAGTATAGGGTTTTAGGCCAGCTTTAAGGCTTTCTGATCAACTTTAGGGTTCTCGGCCGATTTCAGGGTTTTTTCGATGTAAGGGCTCTGGGTCAATTTTATTGTTTTTCTGTAGACTGTAGGATTTTAGACTGATTTTAGGGATTTTGGCTTATTATAGGGATTTAGGGTGGTTTTATGGCTTTCTGATCAACCTTAGGGCTTTTGGCTGATTTTAGTGTTTTCGGCCAATTTCAGGGTTTTTTCGTTGACTATAGTGTAGGGTATCTCGACGATTTAAGGGCTCTGGGTCAATTTTATGGTTATTTTGTAGACCCTAGGCTTTTAGACTGGATTTAGGGCTTTCGACTTATTATGGGGTTTTAGGCCAGCTTTAAAGCTTTCGGATTAACTTTTGGGCTTTTTGCCGATTTCAGGGTGTTTGGTCGATTTCAGGGTTTTTGGCCGATTTAAGGGTTTTCGGCTGATTTCAAAGTTTTTCCGCTCACTATAGTATATGGTATATGAACGATTTAAGGGCTCTGGGTCAATTTTATATTTTTTCTTTAGACTCTACAGGCTTTTAGACTGATTTTAGGGTTTTCGGCTTATTATGGGATTTTGAACCAGCTTTAAAGCTTTCTGATTAACTTTTGGGGTTTTTGCCGATTTCAGGGTTTTGGGCTGATTTCAGGGTTTTCGGCTGATTTCAGAGTTTTTCCGCTCGCTATAGTATATGGTATTAGGACGAATAAAGGGCTCTGGGTCAATTTTATAGTTTTTCTGTAGACTCTATAGGCTTTTAGACTGATTTTAGGGTTTTTGGCTTATTATGCGGTTTAGGCCAGCTTGATGGCTTTCTGATCAATTTTTCGGCTTCTGGCCGATTTCAGGGTTTTTCCGATGTTTATAGTATAGGGTATTTGGTCAATTTAAGGGATCTGTGTCAATTTTATTGTTTTTCTGTAGACTCTAATGCCTTGCAGATTGATTGTAGTGTATTCGGTTTATTATTGGGATTTTAGGCCGGCTTTAGGGGTTTTTGATCCACTTTAGGGCTTTCGGCCGATTTCAGTGTTTTCGGCTGATTTTAGGGGTTTTCCGCTGACAATAATAAAGGGCATTTGAATGATTTAAGGCCTCTGGTCAAATTTATAGGTTTTCCGTAGGCTTTAGGCTAAAGTCTGATTCTAGGGTTTTCGGGCTATTATAGGGTTTGAGTGCGGCTTTATGGTTTTTCTGATCAACTTTTAGCCAATTTCAAGGTTTTCGGCAGATTTCAGGGTTTTTCCGCTGACTACAGTATAGGGTATTTGGACGACTTAAGGGCTCCGGGTCAATTTTATGGTTTATCTGTAAACTCTAGGCTTTTAGACTGATTTTAGGGTTTTCGTCTTATTATAGGGTTTTAGGCCGGCTTTAGGGCTTTCTGATCAACTTTAGGGCATTTGGCAGATTACAGCATTTTCGGCTGATTTCAGGGTTTTCAGCCGATTTCAGGGTTTTTCCGCTGACTACAATATAGGGTATTTGGACGATTTAAGGGGCTCCTGGTCAATTTTATGGTTTTTCTGTAAACTCTAGGCTTTTAGACTGATTTTATGGTTTTCGTCTTATTATAGGGTTTTCGGTCGGCTTTAGGGCTTTCTGATCAACTTTAGGGCATTTGAGAGATTACAGCATTTTCGGCTGATTTTAGGGTTTTCGGCCGATTTCAGATTTTTTCCGCTAACTATAGTATATGTTATTTGGACGATTTAAGGGCTCTGTGTCAATTTTTTGGTTTTTCTGTAGACTCTACGCTTTTAGTCTTATTTTAGGGTTTTTGGCTTAATATAGGGTTTTAGGCCAGCTTTAGGGCTTTCTGATCAACATTTAGGGTTCTCGGCCAATTTCATGGTTTTTCTGATGTAAGGGCTCTGGGTAAGTTTTATTTTTTTTCTGTAGACTCTAGGATTTCAAACTGATTTTAGGGCTTTTGGCTTATTATAAGTATTTAGGCTGGTTTTATGGCTTTCGGATCAACATTAGAGCTTTTGGTTGATTTCAGTATTTTCAGCCGATTCAGGGATTTTTCGTTGACTATAGTATAGGGTATCTGGACGATTTAAAGGCGCTGGGTCAATTTTATGGTTATTCTGTAGACTCTAGGCTTTTAAACTGGATTTAGGGTTTTCGGCTTATTATGGGGTTTCAGGCCAGCTTTAAAGCTTTCGGATTAACTTTTGGGGTTTTTGCCGATTTCAGGGTTTTTGGCCGATTTAAGAGTTTTCGGCTGATTTCAGAGTTTTTCTGCTCACTATAGTATATGGTGTTTGGACGATTTAAGAGCTCTGGTTCAATTTTATAGTTTTTTGGTAGACTCTACAGGCTTTTAGACTGATTTTAGGGTTTTCGGCTTATTATGCGGTTTAGGCCAGCTTGATGGCTTTCTGATCAATTTTTCGGCTTCTGGCCGATTTCAGGGTTTTTCCGATGTTTATAGTATAGGGTATTTGGTCAATTTAAGGGATCTGGGTGAATTTTATTGTTTTTCTGTAGACTCTAATGGCTTTTAGATTGATTTTAGTGTTTTCGGCTTATTATAGGGATTTTTGGCCGGCTTTAGGGCTTTTCGATCAACTTTAGGGCTTGTGGCCGATTTCAGGGTTTTTGGCTGATTTTAGGGTTTTCCCGCTGAAAATAATAAAGGGCATTTGAATGATTTAAGGCCTCTGGTCAAATTTATAGTTTTTCCGTAGACTCTAGGCTTTAAGACTGATTCTAGGGTTTTCGGCTTATTATAGGGCTGGAGGGCGGCTTTATGGTTTTTCTGATCAACTTTTAGCCAATTTCAGGGTTTTCGGCAGATTTCAGGGTTTTTCCTCCGACTACAGTATAGGGTATTTGGACGACTTAAGGGCTCCAGGTCAATTTTATGGTTTTTCTATAAACTCTAGGCTTTTAGACTGATTTTAGGGTTTTTGTCTTATTATAGGGTTTTAGGCTGGCTTTAGGGCTTTCTGATCAACTTTAGGGCATTTGGCAGATTACAGCATTTTCGGCTGATTTCAGGGTTTTTCGGCCGATTTCAGATTTTTTCCACTGACTATATAATATATGTTATTTGGACGATTTAAGGGCTCTCTGTCAATTTTTCGGTTTTTCTGTAGACTATACGCTTTTAGACTTATTTTAGGGTTTTTGGCTTAATATAGGGTTTTAGGCCAGCTTTAGGGCTTTGTGATCAACTTTAGTGTTCTCGGCCGATTTCAGGGTTTTTCCGATATAAGGGCTTTGGGTCAGTTTTATTGTTTTTCAGTAGACTCTAGGATTTCAGACTGATTTTAGGGACTTTGGCTTATTATTGGGATTTTGGCTTATTATAGGGATTTAGGCTGGTTTTATGGATTTCAGATCAACATTAGGGCTTTTGGCGGATTTCAGTGTTTTCGGCCGATTTCAGGGTTTTTCGCAGACTAGTATATGGTATCTGGACGATTTAAGTGCTCTGGTCAATTTTATGGTTATTCTGTAGACTCTAGGCTTTTAGACTGGATTTAGGGTTTTAGGCCAGCTTTAAAGCGTTCGGATTAACTTTTGGGGTTTTTGCCGATTTCAGGGTTTTTGCTGATTTCAGGGTTTTTGGCCGATTTAAGGGTTTTCAGCTGATTTCAGAGTTTTTCCGCTCACTATAGTATATGGTGTTTGGACGATTTAAGGGCTCTGGGTCAATTTTATAGTTTTTCTGTAAACTCTACAGGCTTTTAGACTGATTTTAGGGTTTACGGCTTATTATAGGGTTTTAGGCCAGCTTTATGGCTTTCTGATCAATTTTTGGGCTTCTGGCCGCTTTCAGGGTTTTTCCGATGTTTATAGTACAGGGTGTTTGGTCAATTTAAGGGATCTGGGTCAATTTTATTGTTTTTCTGTAGACTCTAATGGCTTTTAGATTGATTTTAGTGTTTTCGGCTTATTACAGGGATTTTAGGCCGGCTTTAGGGCTTTTTGATCAAATTTAGGGCTTTGGGCCGATTTCAGGGTTTTTGGCCGATTTTAGGGTTTTTCCGCTGACAATAATAAAGGGCATTTGAATGATTTAAGGCCTCTGGTCAAATTTATATTTTTTCCGTAGACTCTAGTCTTTAAGACTGATTATAGGGTTTTCGGCAGATTTCAGGGTTTTTCCGCTGACTACAAAATAGGGTATTTGGACGATTTAAGGGCTCCGGGTCAATTTTAGGGTTTTTGGCTGATTTTAGTGTTTTCGGCCAATTTCAGGGTTTTTTCGTTGACTATAGTATAGGGTATCTCGACGATTTAAGGCCTCTGGTCAAATTTATATTTTTTCCGTAGACTCTAGGCTTTAAGACTGATTATAGGGTTTTCGGCTTATTATATTGTTTGAGGGCGGCTTTATGGTTTTTCTGATCAGCTTTTAGCAAATTTCACGGTTTTCGGCAGATTTCAGGGTTTTTCCGCTGACTACAAAATAGGGTATTTGGACGATTTAAGGGCTCCGGGTCAATTTTATGGTTTTTCTGTAAACTCTAGGCTTTTAGACTGATTTCAAGATTTTCTTCTTATTATAGGGTTTTAGGCCTGCTTTTGGGCTTTCTGATCAACTTTACGGCATTTGTCAGATAATAGCATTTTCGGCTGATTTCAGGGTTTTCAGTCGATTTCAGATTTTTCCGCTGGCTATAGTATATGTTATCTTGACGATTTAAGGGCTCTGTGTCAATTTTTTAGGTTTTTCTATAGACTCTACGCTTTTAGACATATTTGAGGGTTTTTGGCTTAGTATAGGGTTTTAGGCCAGCTTTAAGGCTTTCTGATCAACTTTAGGGTTCTCGGCCGATTTCAGGGTTTTTTCAATGTAAGGGCTCTGGGTTAATTTTATTGTTTTTCTGTAGACTGTAGGATTTTAGACTGATTTTAGGGATTTTAGCTTATTATAGGGATTTAGGCTGGTTTTATGGCTTTCTGATCAACCTTAGGGCTTTTGGCTGATTTTAGTGTTTTCGGCCAATTTCAGGGTTTTTTCGTTGACTATAGTAAAGGGTATCTCGACGATTTAAGGGCTCTGGGTCAATTTTATGGTTATTTTGTAGACCCTAGGCTTTTAGACTGGATTTAGGGCTTTCGACTTATTATGGGGTTTTATGCCAGCTTTAAAGCTTTCGGATTAACTTTTGGGCTTTTTGCCGATTTCAGGGTGTTTGGTCGATTTCAGGGTTTTTGGCCGATTTAAGGGTTTTCGGCTGATTTCAGAGTTTTTCCGCTCACTATAGTATATGGTATATGAACGATTTAAGGGCTCTGGGTCAATTTTATATTTTTTCTTTAGACTCTACAGTCTTTTAGACTGATTATAGGGTTTTCGGCTTATTATGGGATTTTGAACCAGCTTTAAAGCTTTCTAATTAACTTTTGGGGTTTTTGCCGATTTCAGGGTTTTGGGCCGATTTCAGGGTTTTAGGCTGATTTCAGAGTTTTTCCGCTCACTATAGTATATGGTATTAGGACGAATAAAGGGCTCTGGGTCAATTTTATAGTTTTTCTGTAGACTCTATAGGCTTTTAGACTTATTTTAGGGTTTTTGGCTTATTATAGGTTTTTAGTCCAGCTTTATGGCTTTCTGATCAATTTTTGGGCTTATGGCCGAATTCAGGGTTTTTCCGATGTTTATAGTAAAGGGTATTTGGTCAATTTAAGGGATCTGTGTCAATTTTATTGTTTTTCTGTAGACTCTAATGTCTTGCAGATTGATTGTAGTGTATTCGGTTTATTATTGGGATTTTAGGCCGGCTTTAGGGGTTTTTGATCCACTTTAGGGCTTTCGGCCGATTTCAGTGTTTTCGGCTGATTTTAGGGGTTTTCCGCTGACAATAATAAAGGGCATTTGAATGATTTAAGGCCTCTGGTCAGATTTATAGTTTTTCCGTAGACTCTAGGCTTTAAGACTGATTCTAGGGTTTTCGGCTTATTATAGGGTTTGAGGGCGGCTTTATGGTTTTTCTGATCAGCTTTTAGCCAATTTCACGGTTTTCGGCAGATTTAAGGGCTCCGGGTCAATTTTATGGTTTTTCTGTAAACTCTAGGCTTTTAGACTGATTTTAGGGTTTTCGTCTTATTATAGGGTTTTAGGCCGGCTTATGGGCTTTCTGATCAACTTTCGGGCATTTGGCAGATTACTGCATTCTCAGCTGATTTCAGGGTTTTCGGCCGATTTCAAATTTTTTCCGCTGGCTATAGTATATGTTATTTGGACGATTTAAGGGCTCTGTGTCAATTTTTTGGTTTTTCTGTAGGGCTCTATGTCAATTTTTTGGTTTTTCTGATAAACTTTAGGGTTCTCGGCCGATTTCAGGGTTTTTCCGATGTAAGGGCTCTGGGCCAGTTTTATTGTTTTTTTGTAGACTGTAGGATTTTAGACTGATTTTAGGGATTTTGGCTTATTATAGGGATTTAGGCTGGTTTTATGGCTTTCGGATCAACATTAGGGCTTTTGGTTGATTTCAGTGTTTTTGGCCGATTTCAGGGTTTTTGTCCAGTTTAAGGGTTTTCGGCTGATTTCAAAGTTTTTCCGCTCACTATAGTATATGGTATTTGGACGATTTAAGGGCTCTGTGTCAATTTTATAGTTTTTCTGTAGACTCTATAGGCTTTTAGACTGATTTTAGGGTTTTCGGCTTATTATAGGGTTTTAGGCCAGCTTTTTGGCTTTCTGATCAATTTTTGGGCTTCTGGCCGATTTCAGGGTTTTCCCGATGTTTATATTATAGGTTATTTGATCAATTTAAGGGATCTGGGTCAATTTTATTGTTTTTCTGTAGACTCTAATGGCTTTTAGATTGATTTTAGTGTTTCGGGCTTATTATAGGGATTTTATACCGGCTTTAGGGCTTTTTGATCAACTTTAGGGCTTTTGACCGATTACAGGGTTTTCGGCCGATTTTAGGGATTTTTCGCTGATAATAATAAAGGGCATTTGAATGATTTAAGGCCTCTGGTCAAATTTATAGGTTTTCCGTAGACTCTAGGCTAAAGTCTGATTCTAGGGTTTTCGGGCTATTATAGGGTTTGAGTGCGGCTTTATGGTTTTTCTGATCAACTTTTAGCCAATTTCAGGGTTTTCGGCAGATTTCAGGGTTTTTCCGCTGACTACAGTATAGGGTATTTGGACGACTTAAGGGCTCCGGGTCAATTTTATGGTTTTTCTGTAAACTCTAGGCTTTTAGACTGATTTTAGGGTTTTCGTCTTATTATAGGGTTTTAGGCCGGCTTTAGGGCTTTCTGATCAACTTTAGGGCATTTGGCAGATTACAGCATTTTCGGCTGATTTCAGGGTTTTCAGCCGATTTCAGGGTTTTTCCGCTGACTACAATATAGGGTATTTGGACGATTTAAGGGGCTCCTGGTCAGTTTTATGGTTTTTCTGTAAACTCTAGGCTTTTAGACTGATTTTATGGTTTTCGTCTTATTATAGGGTTTTCGGTCGGCTTTAGGGCTTTCTGATCAACTTTAGGGCATTTGAGAGATTACAGCATTTTCGGCTGATTTTAGCGTTTTCGGCCGATTTCAGATTTTTTCCGCTAACTATAGTATATGTTATTTGGACGATTTAAGGGCTCTGTGTCAATTTTTTGGTTTTTCTGTAGACTCTACGCTTTTAGACTTATTTTAGGGTTTTTGGCTTAATATAGGGTTTTAGGCCAGCTTTAGGGCTTTCTGATCAACATTTAGGGTTCTCGGCCAATTTCATGGTTTTTCTGATGTAAGGGCTCTGGGTAAGTTTTATTTTTTTTCTGTAGACTCTAGGATTTCAAACTGATTTTAGGGATTTTGGCTTATTATAAGTATTTAGGCTGGTTTTATGGCTTTCAGATCAACATTAGGGCTTTTGGTTGATTTCAGTTTTTTCAGCCGATTCAGGGTTTTTTCGTTGACTATAGTATAGGGTATCTGGACGATTTAAAGGCGCCGGGTCAATTTTATGGTTATTCTGTAGACTCTAGGATTTTAAACTGGATTTAGGGTTTTCGGCTTATTATGGGGTTTTAGGCCAGCTTTAAAGCTTTCGGATTAACTTTTGAGGTTTTTGCCGATTTCAGGGTTTTTGGCCGATTTAAGGGTTTTCGGCTGATTTCAGAGTTTTTCTGCTCACTATAGTATATGGTATTTGGACGATTTAAGGGCCCTGGGTCAATTTTATAGTTTTTCTGTAGACTCTATAGGCTGTGAGACTGATTTTAGGGTTTTCGGCTTATTATAGGGTTTTAGGCCAGCTTGATGGCTTTCTGATCAATTTTTCGGCTTCTGGCCGATTTCAAGGTCTTTCCGATGTTTATAGTATAGGGTATTTGGTCAATTTAAGGGATCTGGGTCAATTTTATGGTTTTTCTGTAGACCGTAATGGCTTTTAGATTGATTTTAGTGTTTTCGGCTTATTATAGGGAATTTAGGCTGGCTTTAGGACTTTTTGATCAACTTTAGGGCTTTTGACCGATTTCAGGGTTTTCGGCCGATTTTGGGGTTTTTCCGCTGACAATAATAAGGGCATTTGAATGATTTAAGGCCTCTGGTCAAATTTATAGTTTTTCTGTAGACTCTAGGCTTTAAGATTGATTCTAGGGTTTTCGGCTTATTATAGGGTTTGAGGGCGGCTTTATGGTTTTTCTGATGAACTTTTAGCCAAATTCAGGGTTTTCAGCAGATTTCAGGGTTTTTCCGCTGACTACAGTATAGGGTATTTGGACGATTTAATGGTTCCGGGTCAATTTTATGGTTTTTCTATAAAATCTAGGCTATTATACTGATTTTAGGGTTTTCGTCTTATTATGGGGTTTTAGGCCGGCTTTAGGGCATTCTGATCAACTTTAGGGCATTTGGCAGATTACAGCATTTTCGGCTGATTTCAGGGTTTTCAGCCGATTTCAGTAGTATATGTTATTTGGACAATTTAAGTGCTCTGTGTCAATTTTTTGGTTTTTATGTAGACTCTACGCTATTAGACTGATTTTAGGGTTTTCGGCTGATTTTAGGGTTTTTCCGATGTTTATAGTATAGCGTATTTGGTCAATTTAAGGGATTTGGGTCAATTTTATTGTTTTTCTGTAGACTCTAATGGCTTTTAGATTGATTTTAGTGTTTTCGGCTTATTATAGAGATTTTAGGCCGGCTTTAGGGCTTTTTGATCAACTTTAGGGCTTTTGGCCGATTTCAGGGTTTTCGGCCGATTTTAGGGTTTTTCTGCTGACAATAATAATGGGCATTTAAATGATTTAAGGCCTCTGGTCAAATTATTAGTTTTTTCGTAGACTCTAGGCTTCAAGACTGATTCTAGGGTTTTCGGCTTATTATAGGGTTTGAGGGCAGCTTTATGGTTTTTCTGATCAACTTTTAGCCAATTTCAGGGTTTTCGGCAGATTTCAGGGTTTTTCCGCTGACTACAGTATAGTGTATTTGGACGATTTAAGGGCTCCGGGTCAATTTTATGGTTTTTCTATAAACTCTAGGCTTTTAGACTGATTTTAGGGTTTTTCTGCTCACTATAGTATATGGTATTTGGACGATTTAAGGGCCCTGCATTCTCAGCTGATTTCAGGGTTTTGGGCCGATTTCAAATTTTTCCCGCAGGCTAAGTATATGTTATTTGGACGATTTAAGGGCTCTGTGTCAATTTTTTTGTTTTTCTGTAGGGCTTTCTGATAAACTTTAGGGTTCTCGGCCGATTTCAGGGTTTTTCCGATGTAAGGGCTCTGGGTCAGTTTTATTGTTTTTTTGTAGACTGTAGGATTTCAGACTGATTTTAGGGATTTTGGCTTATTATAGGGATTTAGGATGGTTTTATGGCTTTCGGATCAACATTAGTGCTTTTGGTTGATTTCAGTGTTTTCGGCCGATTTCAGGGTTTTTTCGTTGACTATAGTATAGGGTATCTGGACGATTTAAGGGCTCTGGGTCAATTTTATGGTTATTCTGTAGACTCTAGGCTTTTAGACTGGATTTAGGGTTTTCGACTTATTATGGGGTTTTAGGCCAGCTTTAAAGCTTTTCGGATTAACTTTTGGGGTTTTTGCTGATTTCAGGGTTTTTGGCTGATTTCAAGGTTTTTGGCCGATTTAAGGGTTTTCGGCTGATTTCAGAGATTTTCCGCTGATGAGT
The DNA here is from genome assembly GCA_030819835.1 of Acmispon strigosus. Taxonomy (NCBI): domain Eukaryota; kingdom Viridiplantae; phylum Streptophyta; class Magnoliopsida; order Fabales; family Fabaceae; genus Acmispon; species Acmispon strigosus. Next base: position 16,280,423 of record JAUAMA010000004.1, on the reverse strand, counting down.
GGATTTTATATGATAATTTTAGGGTCTTTTTAGTCTTTTTATTTTATTATTTTTGAGTCTCATATAGGTTTTTTATTATTTTTATGTAGATTTTATATTTATTTTGCATTTTGCATGTAGATTAGATTTTATTTGTTTTTCTAGCTTTATTTTTTATTTTTAGGAATTTTCATAGTTATTTTATATTTTTAGACAAAAGCTGGTTTAGTTATCATTTTTGTCCAGGGACCACTTTGTAAAGTTTCAGGAAATCAAGGTCCAAAATGTGAAAGTTCAAGAGTGGAGGGCTAAAAGTGAAGATTGAGAGAATGAAAGGGCTTGAATTGGAGTGCTAATCAAGAGAGGACCAAAAGTGGAAAAGAAGAATATGAAGAATCACTCTCTAAATTAGCACATGGAAAATAAGCTTGAAGGAATTGATGGTAGTGGAGGAGAAGTTTCAGAATTAAACAAGGGCTGAGTAGTGGCTTTTGATGGCATTCAAATCCCACTAACCATGAAGAAGGAAGAAAAAAATTGAAGATGAAGAAGCAGTGCCCAGCGCTGCAGCGCTGGGAAGCCAGCGCTCAAGCGCTGGCCCTCGGTCTGGAAGTGGATTTTTAATGCTTCCAGCGCCCAAGCGTTGGGAATTCTAGCGCTGAAGCGCTGGGGTCTGCATTTTTACTATAAATAGGACCCTTTTCTTCACTTGTAAAACACACCATCTTAGAACACAACAAGTGTTCCTCTTTCTCCCCCAAGAACATTGTTCCTAGGAATTGTGGGAAGCCATATTTGAGCTCCTAGTCCAGGGTAATTCAATGCTTCTTTTAGCCATGCTTGGCTAATTCTCTTTAAGTATTTTGGGTTGTGTTAGCTTATTAATTTATGTTTTAGTTTTCTTTTATTTGTTTCTGAATAATATTCAAAGTTCATGTTTTATTACCTTGTTCTTCATTAATCTTAGTGCACAAAAGATTTCATGCTTTCTACTTATGCATAAGGCCATTTGGTAAGTAGTAAGGGAAATAGGAAATAAAAAAGGTTATAAGTATACATCTCTTAAGGCTATAAGGATGGACGTAGCTTTGTGTTGGCCCGAATTCCTTCTTCATCTTCTTTTCTGATTAACTAATAACCAAGGCTATGGAGTTAGTAATTAGGAAAGAAAGGTCTACATTTCTTAAGGCTATTAGGATGTAGAAATTCTAGGCTATAGCACCATGAATCTTTGTTTGGAATTCAGAAATAAAATAGAAGTTTGCTAGCATAAATTATAAGTTATACAAAGCAACCCAAATGCTTATTTTTATCATCATCTCTTCTTTTATTTTTTATGCTTTTTATGTTCTTGTTCCAGAAACCAAAATGCAAAATATATCCTTTTATTTTTCTGCTTAAGCTCTAAACAAATTAGTAATTAGACACCTATCCCTGTGGGATCGACAATCTTTTATATTACGCGATAGTTAATCGTACACTTGCGATTCCGCTATCAAGTTTTTGGCGCCGTTGCCGGGGATAGGTTCTTTTTAAGTTCTTTTTATTAATTTGTTTAGTGCTGCTTTTTGTATATATAAAAAAAAAAGATAAAAAAAATATTAACTTGTGTGGTGAATAGGTGCTACTAATTTTGTCTGCTGAAATTTTGTAAGGAAATATGGCTGGTACATTTGAAGAATGGTTGGCAAAGATTCGGGCTAATCTTGAAAAAGAAGATGAAAAGAGGAAGTGCATTGTTTTCAATTTAATTGATGAGTATGACTCTGAATTAGATTGCAAGCGCGCTTCGGGATCTTTGCCCAACCGAGTGCAAGAATGGAAGGCCAGAATAATCTTGCAAGGAAGGCTGAATGCAATTTTGGGGAGGCAGCCAGTAAACCAACAAGTTCCCATTGACCCGGTAAGTGATTCTATGGACAAAATAGAGGAAAAGAAAATTGAACAAGTGGATTTCTTAGTTATTGAAAACTCAGTTTTTCTTCCCACACCGGAAGAAAAAGAACAAAATTCTTTTAAATTGTCCATAGGTGATCTTATTTGGGAAAATGGTGAGGATTATGCTGAACAGGTTTGCATTATTTTGATGACTATAAGTTGTCAAAATTTGCATGACTTAAGGGGTGTAAAACAGTTTGCAATAGACCCCGGTTGATTGAACAATTTCTGGAAGGAACGAAGTCTATCGAAGACTATAAAATCGAGCTTCTTGGGAGACAACCCATGTCTAGGTTTGAGTATTTTAAATTCAGTAATTTTTAGCTTTCTTTTATTTTCTGTGTAATTTCTGTTTTCTTCTTATTTCAAAAAAAAAAGAAAAAAAGAAATTGATTCCTTGCTACAGGAAATGCCAAGATTAATGTGGCAGAAGGCCTCCTATCTTTGAAGGTAGGGGGTGGAAAAATCAAGTTTTCTGTATTCCGGACTCTTAAGCATTATGAGCCCGAGGAAGAGGATGATTTTAAAGATGATGTATTCACCAAAAGAAAGAAAACTTCTCCTAATTGATTAAAAGGGAAGGGTCTATCTCGGACCTTAACAATGAGCTGGTTGGGAGACAACCCAACTTAGGAATAGTTTCAATTCTGTCTTTTAATTTTCTGCATCATCTTTGTAAATAAATAAAAGAAAAAACTCTATTTTTTGCTGCAGGAGAGGCCAGCGCTCCAGCGCTGGAGGCCAACGCTCAAGCGTTAGGCCCCTGCTTTGCACCTCTGATTGCCCAGTTTCTGTTTTAATCTAGCGCCCAAGCGGTGGCATCCCCAACGCGCAAGCGCTGGAGCTCGGGCAGTGTTGCTGTTTTGTTTTTGTTTGCTGTTTTTAGTTTTTAATAAATTTTGTGTTCACCATTTTCTGAAAGTTTTAGATTCTTTGAGCTTTCCCTTGTTTCTACAATGGTTATGTTTTTTTTTTTTTTTTGGGAACTCAAGAATTCTTGTTTTTAAATGTGGACACAATTTTTCAACCCATGATCTTACTTGTGCTGATTTTGGAACTAACAAGTTAAGCAAGTTTCTACTTGTGAGACTTTTGTTTGTTCATTGTTACAGGATAGGTACCAGAAGGAGGAAGAACCCTCTTGAACTTAATTGTTCAAGTTTGATTTTTACATTGAGGTTCCCTTGGACTTTTGTGGAAATTTGTTACTATACCAGCTCTTAGTTTTTGTTTTTCTTTATAGTTATTAGTTTTATTTTTAGTTTGATTTTTCTGTTTTGCATGAGTCTTGAAGTATATTATCCATTCTGAATGTTGCTATAGCTTTGTGAATGCTTTATCTGATTGAAATGCTTTGTGAAAAAGTTCTATGATTTTAAGCAATTAGGATTGCATGCTGTAGAAAGGATTATTGATATCTTGATTGTTGGGTTGTTGGCAAAAGTTTTTTCTGAGTTCTAAAAAGGGTACCACTTACCCTATGTTTTTCTGAGAGCTGAGGACTCTGAATTCTTGATTGTGTAATTTTTCTGCCTTGTGTTACATGTTGATTGGAGTTTTGTACACTTTGTGAGTGAGAAGAGATTATAGGCATTTTTGAAAACTCCGATTTTTGCTTGAAATGTTATATCCACTAGTAGCCCCTTTTTGAGCTTTAAAAGAGTCATTCTTTGGAGCCTACTTTGTGTGATAATTCTTAAAGTTGTTATAGTGATGCATGTGCTGAAATTGTTAGAGCTATGTTTGTTGGGTTTCTCTCTAGAAAAAAAAAAAAAGAAGAAAAAAAAATTGAAAAAAAATAAGGTATGTGCCTTAGAAAAAATAATGAAGTAGTGGGGTGAGAGAGTATGAGGGGAGTAAAATTCAAGTCATTCATCCCATACATTCCACTACTTTGTTCAAAAAAAAAAAAAAAGAAAGAAAAAATTGAGAGGACCCTTGTGTGCATTGTTGAAGCTCTTATGTCAAAGAAAAATCACTTAACAACAAGTTTCTGAGTCAGCCACTAGAGTTGCCAATTTCTTGAAATCCATACCTTAAATTGTTCAACCCTTTGGCCAAGTTACAACCTTAAAAATCTCTTCAACATCACTTGGTTGCTTTACTTCAGTTTTGATTTGAATTATAGGCAGGATTATTGAGCTTTCTTGTTTTCATGGAGAATATCATTTTGTGAGCTTTATTGATGAACTCAAACATGTTAAAAGCCAAGCCTAACTTTCTTGATTCTTTGTCTATAAAACATGCATGTCTTCCTTATCTGCTAAGCTTTCTTTGAAAGGTTTTTGTGCTTCATGTTTTAATCAGATAAAACTTTCTCAAAACCCAGGGACGAGTTTTTCTTTAAGTTTTGTCGCTTGAGGACAAGCTATCGTTGGGTATAGTGGTGTGATGAGTGGATTTTATATGATAATTTTAGGGTCTTTTTAGTCTTTTTATTTTATTATTTTTGAGTCTCATATAGGTTTTTTATTATTTTTATGTAGATTTTATATTTATTTTGCATTTTTCATGTAGATTAGATTTTATTTGTTTTTCTAGCTTTATTTTATATTTTTAGGAATTTTTCTAGTTATTTTATATTTTTAGACAAAAGCTGGTTTAGTTATCATTTTTGTCTAGGGACCACTTTGTAAAGTTTCAGGAAATCAAGGTCCAAAATGTGAAAGTTCAAGAGTGGAGGGCTAAAAGTGAAGATTGAGAGAATGAAAGGGCTTGAATTGGAGTGCTAATCAAGAGAGGACCAAAAGTGGAAAAGAAGAATATGAAGAATCACTCTCTAAATTAGCACATGGAAAATAAGCTTGAAGGAATTGATGGTAGTGGAGGAGAAGTTTCAGAATTAAACAAGGGCTGAGTAGTGGCTTTTGATGGCATTCAAATCCCACTAACCATGAAGAAGGAAGAAAAAAATTGAAGATGAAGAAGCAGTGCCCAGCGCTGGGAAGCCAGCGCTCAAGCGCTGGCCCTCGGTCTGGCAGTGGATTTTTAATGCTTCCAGCGCCCAAGCGTTGGGAATTCTAGCGCTGAAGCGCTGGGGGCTGCATTTTTACTATAAATAGGACCCTTTTCTTCACTTGTAAAACACACCATCTTAGAACACAACAAGTGTTCCTCTTTCTCCCCCAAGAACATTGTTCCTAGGAATTGTGGGAAGCCATATTTGAGCTCCTAGTCCAGGATAATTCAATGCTTCTTTTAGCCATGCTTGGCTAATTCTCTTTAAGTATTTTGGGTTGTGTTAGCTTATTAATTTATGTTTTAGTTTTCTTTTATTTGTTTCTGAATAATATTCAAAGTTCATGTTTTATTACCTTGTTCTTCATTAATCTTAGTGCACAAAAGATTTCATGCTTTCTACTTATGCATAAGGCCATTTGGTAAGTAGTAAGGGAAATAGGAAATAAAAAAGGTTATAAGTATACATTTCTTAAGGCTATAAGGATGGACGTAGCTTTGTGTTGGCCCGAATTCCTTCTTCATCTTCTTTTATGATTAACTAATAACCAAGGCTATGGAGTTAGTAATTAGGAAAGAAAGGTCTACATTTCTTAAGGCTATTAGGATGTAGAAATTCTAGGCTATAGCACCATGAATCTTTGTTTGGAATTCAGAAATAAAATAGAAGTTTGCTAGCATAAATTATAAGTTATACAATGCAACCCAAATGCTTATTTTTATCATCATCTCTTCTTTTATTTTTTATGCTTTTTATGTTCTTGTTCCAGAAACCAAAATGCAAAATATATCCTTTTATTTTTCTGCTTAAGCTCTAAACAAATTAGTAATTAGACACCTATCCCTGTGGGATCGACAATCTTTTATATTACGCGATAGTTAATCTTACACTTGGGATTCCGCTATCATCCGCTCACTATAGTATATGGTATTTGGACGATTTAAGGGATTGGAGTTAATTTTATAGTTTTTCGGTAGACTCTACAGGCTTTCAGATTGATTTTAGGGTTTTCGGCTTATTATAGGGTTTTAGGCCGGCTTTATGGCTTTCTGATCAATTTTTGGGCTTCTGGCCGATTTCAGGGATTTTCCGATGTTTATAGTTTAGGGTATTTGGTCAAATTAATGGATCTAGATCAATTTTATTGTTTTTCTGTAGACTCTAATGGCTTTTAGATTGATTTTAGTGTTTTCGGCTTATTATAGGGATTTTAGGCCGGCTTTAGGGCTTTTTGATCAACTTTAGGGCTTTTGGCCGATTTTAGGGTTTTTCCGCTGACAATAATAAAGGGCATTTGAGGGATTTAAGGCCTCTGGTCAAATTTATAGTTTTTTCGTAGACTCTAGGCTTTAAGACTGATTCTAGGGTTTTCTGCTTATTACAGGGTTTGAGGGCGGTTTATGGTTTTTCTCATCAACTTTTAGCCAATTTCAGGGTTTTTGGAAGATTTCAGGTTTTTCCGCTGACTACAATAGTATAGGGTATTTGGACGATTTAAGGGCTCCGGGTCAATTTGATGGTTTTTCTATAAACTCTAGTCTTTTAGACTGATTTTAGGGTTTTCGTCTTATTATAGGGTTTTAAGCAGGATTTAGGGCTTTTTGATCTACTTTAGGGCAGTTGGCAGATTACAGCATTTTCGGCTGATTTCAGGATTTTCAGCCGATTTCAGATTTTTTCCACTGACTGTAGTATATGTTATTTGGACGATATTAGGGCCCTGTGTCAATTTTTTGGTTTTTCTGTAGACTCTACGCTTTTAGACTTATTTTAGGGTTTTTGGCTTAATATAGGGTTTTAGGCCGGCTTTATGGCTTTCTTATAAACTTTAGGGTTCTCGACCGATTTCAGGGTTTTTCCGATGTAAGGGCTCTGGGTCAGTTTTATTGTTTTTCTGTAGACTCTAGGATTTCATACTGATTTTAGGGACTTTGGCTTATTATTGGGATTTAGGCTGGTTTTATGGCTTTTAGATCAACTTTAAGGCTTTTGGCTGATTTCGGTGTTTTCGGCCGATTTCAGGGTTTTTTCGTTGAATATAGTATCGGGTATGTGGACAATTTAAGGGCTCATGGTCAATTTTATGGTTATTTTGTAGACTCTAGGCTTTTAGATTGGATTTAGGGTTTTCAACTTATTATGGGGTTTTAGGCCAGCTTTAAAGCTTTCGGATTAACTTTTGGGGTTTTTGGCCGATTTCCAGGTTTTTGGCCGATTTAAGGGTTTTTGGCTGATTTCAGAGTTTTTCCGCTCACTATAGTATATGGTATTTGGACGATTTAAGGGCTTTGGGTCAATTTTATAGTTTTTCTGTAGACTCTATAGGCTTTTAGACTGATTTTAGGGTTTTTGGCTTATTATAGGGTTTTAGGCCAGCTTTATGGCTTTCTGATCAATTTTTGGGCTTCTGGCCGATTTCAGGGTTTTTCCGATGTTTATAGTATAGGGTATTTGGTCAATTTAAGGGATCTGGGTCAATTTTATTGTTTTTCGGTAGACTCTAATGGCTTTGAGATTGATTTTAATGTTTTCGGCTTATTATAGGGATTTTAGGCCGGCTTTTGGGCTTTTTGATCAACTTTAGGGCTTTTGGCCGAGTTCAGTGTTTTTGACCGATTTTGGGGTTTTTCCGCTGACAATAATAAAGGGCATTTGAATGATTTAAGGCCTCTGGTCAAATTTATAGTTTTTCTGTAGACTCTAGGCTTTAAGGCTGATTCTAGGGTTTTCTGCTTATTATAGGTTTGGAGGGCGGCTTTATGGTTTTTCTGATCAACTTTTAGCCAATTTCAGGGTTTTTCCACTTACTACAGTATCAGGTATTTGGACGATTTAAGGGCTCCGGGTCAATTTTATGGTTTTTCTGTAAACTCTAGCCTTTTAGACTAATTATAGGGTTTTTGTCTTATTATAGGTTTTTAGGCCGGCTTTAGGGCTTTCTGATCAACTTTAGCGCATTTGGCAGATTTTAGCATTTTCGGCTGATTTTAGGGTTTTCGGCTGATTTCAGATTTTTTCCGCTGACTATAGTATATGTTGTTTGGGCGATATAAGGGCCCTGTGTCAATTTTTTGGTTTTTCTGTAGACTCTACGCTTTTAGACTTATTATAGGTTTTTGGCTTAATATAGGGTTTTAGGCCAGCTTAAGGGCTTTCTGATCAACTTTAGGGTTCTCGGCCGATTTCAGGGTTTTTCCGATGTAAGGGCTCTGGGTCAGATTTATTGTTTTTCTGTAGACTTGAATGGCTTTTAGATTGATTTTAGTGTTTTCGGCTTATTATAGGGATTTTAGGCCGGCTTTAGGGCTTTTTGATCAACTTTAGGGCTTTTGGCCGATTTCAGGGTTTTCGTACGATTTCATGGTTTTTGGCCGATTTCAGGGTTTTTGGCCGATTTAAGGGTTTTCGGCTGATTTCCGAGTTTTTTCGCTCGCTATATAGTATATGGTATTTAGACGATTTAAGGGCTCTAGGTCAATTTTATAGTTTTTCAGTAGACTCTACAGGCTTTTAGACTGATTATAGGGTTTTCGGCTTATTATAAGCTTTTAGGCCAGTTTTATGGCTTTCTGATCAATTTTTGGGCTTCTGGCCGATTTCAGGGTTTTTCCGATGTTTATAACATAGGGTATGTGGTCAAGAAAGAAAGGGCCAAAGTACGAAAGTTCAAGAGTTGGGGGCTAAAAGTGAAGTTTAAGGAAAATAAAGGGCCAGAATCGAAGTGCTAACAAAGAGAGGACCAAAAGTGTAAAGATTGAATATGAAGCATCATTTCTATTTTGCACATGTGAAAAAGAATGAGTGGAGAATTGATGGTAGTGGGAAGGAGTTTTCATAAGTTAATTGGTGGCCAATGAAGGCCATAATGGCCATCAACTCCTCCACCATTGAAATTTTTGCTATAAATAGGAGTGCTCATCCTTTGTAAAAGACACACCTATTCAGAATACAACAAGTATTCTTCTTTCCTCCTTAAGAGCATTGTTCCTAGGAATTGTGGGAAGCCAAACTTGAGCTCCTATCCAAGGTAATTCGATGCCTCTTTTAGCCATGCTTGGCTAACTCTTTTAAGTATCTTGGGTTGTTTTAGTTTATATTTTTTGTCTTAGTTTTTCTTCTACATTTTTGAATAATATTTCCAATTCATGTTTTATTTCCTTGTTCTTCATTTCCTCTTAATGCGCATAAGAGTTCTTGCTTATTACTTATAACAATGGAAATTGGTAAGTAGTAAGGGAAATAGGATTTAAGAAGGGCTATATGTATATATCACTAAGGAATTAGGATAGACGTAGCTTTATGTTGGCCTGAACTTCATCTTCATCTTCTTCTTTAGTTAACTAAATTGCAAGGAATTGAATTTAGTAATTAGGAAGAAAGTTCTACATTTGTAAGGAATTAACTTGTAGAAATACTAGGCTATAGCATCATGAACTTGGTTCTAGAATTCAGAAATTAAGTAAGAGTTTGCTAGCATATTTTGTAAACTATGTAATCCAATCCAAGTGCTTAAATCTCATCATCTTTTCTCTTCTCTTTTATTTTATGCTATTTTATTTTCTAGTTCTAAAAACCAAACAACAACATATATCTTTTTATTTTCTACACAGGGCTCTAAATAATTTAATAGAAAGACACCTATCCCTTGGGTACGATATTTTTTATACTACGCGATAACCATCCCTGCACTTGCGGATTGGGCTGTCATATAGTATAGGGTATCTGGACGATTTAAGGGCTCTGGGTCAATTTTATGGTTATTCTGTAGACTCTAGGCTTTTAGACTGGATTTAGGGTTTTCGGCTTATTATGGGGTTTTAGGCCAGCATTAAAGCTTTCGGATTAACTTTTGGGGTTTTTACCGATTTCAGGGTTTTTGGCCGATTTCAGGGTTTTTGGCCGATTTCAGGGTTTTCGGCTGATTTCAGAGTTTTTCCGCTCACTATAGGCTTTTAGACTGATTTTCGGGTTTTTGGCTTCTTTTAGGGTTTTAGGCCAGCTTTATGGCTTTCTGATCAATTTTTGGGCTTCTAGCCGATTTCAGGGTTTTTCCGATGTTTATAGTATAGGGTATTTGGTCAAATTAAGGGATCTGGGTCAATTTTATTGTTTTTCTGTAGACTCTAATGGCTTTTAGATTGATTTTAGTGTTTTTGGCTTATTATAGGGATTTTAGGCCGGCTTTAGGGCTTTTGGCCGATTTCAGGGTTTTCGGCCGATTTTTGGGTTTTTCTGCTGACAATAATAAAGGGCATTTGAATGATTTAAGGCCTCTGGTCAAATTTATAATTTTTCCGTAGACTCAAGGCTTTAAGACTGATTCTAGGGTTTTCGGCTTATTATAGGGTTTGAGGGCGGCTTTATGGCTTTCTGATCAATTTTTGGGCTTCTGGCCGATTTCAGGGTTTTTCCGATGTTTATAGTATAGGGTATTTGGTCAATATATGGGATCTGGGTCAATTTTATTGTTTTTCTGTAGATTGTAAGGGCTTTTAGATTGATTTTCGTGTTTTCGGCTTATTATAGAGATTTTAGGCCGGCTTTAGGCCTTTTTGATAAACTTTTGGACTTTTAGCCGATTTCAGGGTTTTCGGCCGATTTTGGGGTTTGTCCGCTGACAATAATAAAGAGCATTTGAATGATTTAAGGCCTCTGGCCAAATTTTGTAGTTTTTCCGTAGACTCTAGGCTTTAAGACTGATTCTAGGGTTTTCGGCTTGTTATAGGGTTTGAGGGCGGCTTTATGGTTTTTCTAATCAACTTTTAGCCAATTTCAGGGTTTCGGCAGATTTCAGGGTTTTTCCGCTGACTACAGTATAGGGTATTTGGACGATTTATGGGCTCCGGGTCAATTTTACGGTTCTTCTATAAACTCTAGAATTTTAGACTGATTTTAGGGTTTTTGTCTTATTATAGGGTTTTGGGCCGGCTTTAGGGCTTTCTGATCAACTTTAGGGCATTTGGCAGATTACAGCATTTCAGGCTGGTTTCAGGGTTTTCGGCAGATTTCAGGGTTTTTTCGCTGACTGCAGTATAGGGTATTTGGACGATTTAAGGGGCTCCGAGTCAATTTTATGGTTTTTCTGTAAACTCTAGGATTTCAGACTGATTTTATGGATTTTGGCTTATTATAGGGATTTAGGCTGGTTTTAGGGCTTTCTGATCAACTTTAGGGCATTTGGCAGATTACAGCATTTTCGGTTGATTTAAGGGTTGTCGGCCGATTTCAGATTTTTTCCAATGACTATAGTATATATTATTTGGACGATTTAAGGGCTCTGTGTCAATTTTTTGGTTTTTCTGTAGACTCTACGCATTTAGACTTATTTTAGGGTTTTTGGCTTAATATAGGGTTTTAGGCCAGCTTTAGGGCTTTCTGATCAACTTTAGGGTTCTCGGCCCATTTCAGGGTTTTTCCGATGTAAGGGATCTGGGTCAGTTTTATTGTTTTTCTGTAGACTCTAGGATTTAGGATTGATTTTAGGGATTTTGGCTTATTATAGGGATTTAGGCTGGTTTTATGGCTTTCGGATCAACATTAGGGCTTTTGGCTGATTACAGTGTTTTCGGCCGATTTCAGGGTTTTTTCGTTGACTATAGTATAGGGTATCTGGACAATTTAAGGGCTCTTGGTCAATTTTATGGTTATTCTATAAACTCTAGCCTTTTAGACTGGATTTAGGGTTTTCGACTTATTATGGGGTTTTAGGCCAGCTTTAAAACTTTCAGATTAACTTTTGGGGTTTTTGCCGATTTCAGGGTTTTTGGCCGAATTCATGGTTTTTGGCCGATTTAAGGGTTTTCGGCTGATTTCCGAGTTTTTTCGCTCACTATAGTATATGGTATTTGGATTATTTAAGGGCTCTGGGTCAATTTTGTAGTTTATCTGTAGACTCTACAGGCTTTTAGACTGATTTTAGGGTTTTCGGCTTATTATAGGGTTTTAGGCCAACTTTATGACTTTCTGTTCAAATTTTGGGCTTCTGGCCGATTTCAGGGTTTTTCCGATGTTTATAGTATAGGGTATTTGGTCAATTGAAGGGATCTGGGTCAATTTTATTGTTTTTCTGTAGACTTTAATGGCTTTTAGATTGATTTTAGTGTTTTCGGCTTATTATAGGGATTTTAGGCCGGCTTTAGGGCTTTTTTATCAACTTTTGGGCTTTTGGCCGATTTCAGGGTTTTCGACCGATTTTAGGGTTTTTTTGCTGACAATAATAAAGGGCATTTGAATGATTTAAGGCCCCTGGTCAAATTTATAGTTTTTCCGTAAACTCAAGGCTTTACGACTGATTCTAGGGTTTTCGGCTTATTATAGGGTTTGAGGGCGGCTTTGTGGTTTTTGTGGTCAACTTTTAGCCAATTTCAGGGTTTTCGGCAGATTTCAGGGTTTTTCCGCTGACTACAGTATAGGGTATTTGGACGATTTAAGGGCTCCGGGTCAATTTTATGGTTTTTTTGTAAACTCTAGGCTTTTAGACTGATTTTAGGGTTTTCGTCTTATTATGGGGTTTTAGGCCGGCTTGAGGGCTTTTTGATCAACTTTAGGGCATTTGGCAGATTACATCATTTTCGGCTGATTTCAGTGTTTTCAGCCGATTTTAGATTTTTTCCGCTGACTATAGTATATGTTATTTGGACGATTTAAGGGCTCTGTGTCAATTTTTTGGTTTTTATGTAGACTCTACGCTTTTAGACTTGTTTTCGGGTTTTTTGCTTTATATAGGGTTTTAGGCCAGCTTTAGGGCTTTCTGATCAACTTTAGGGTTCTCAGCCGATTTCAGGGTTTTTCCGATGTAAGGGCTCTAGGTCAGTTTTATTGTTTTTCTGTAGACTCTAGGATTTCAGACTGATTTTAGGGATTTTGGCTTATTATAGGGATTTAGGCTGGTTTTATGGCTTTCGGATCAACATTAGGGCCTTTGGCTGATTTCAGTGTTTTCGGCCGATTTCAGGGTTTTTTCGTTGACTATAGTATAGGGTATCTGGACGATTTAAGGGCTCTTGGTCAATTTTATGGTTATTCTGTAAACTCTAGCCTTTTAGACTGGATTTCGGGTTTTCGACTTATTATGGGGTTTTAGACCAGCTTTAATGCTTTCGGATTAACTTTTGGGGTTTTTGCCGATTTCAGGGTTTTTGGCCGAATTCATGGTTTTTGGCCGATTTAAGGGTTTTCGGCTGATTTCTGAGTTTTTTCGCTCACTATAGTATAGTATTTGGATTATTTAAGGGCTCTGGGTCAATTTTGTAGTTTTTCTGTAGACTCTACAGGCTTTTAGACTGATTTTAGGGTTTTCGGCTTATTATAGGGTTTTAGGCCAACTTTATGACTTTCTGTTCAAATTTTGGGCTTCTGGCCGATTTCAGGGTTTTTCCGATGTTTATAGTATAGGGTATTTGGTCATTTTAAGGGATTTGGGTCAATTTTATTGTTTTTCTGTAGACTCTAATGGCTTTTAGATTGATTTTAGTGTTTTCGGCTTATTATAGGGATTTTAGGCCGGGTTTAGGGCTTTTTTATCAACTTTAGGGCTTTTGGCCGATTTCAGGGTTGTCGGCCGATTTTAGGGTTTTTCCGCTGACAATAATAAAGGGCATTTGAATGATTTAAGGCCCCTGGTCAAATTTATAGTTTTTCCGTAGACTCTAAGCTTTAAGACTGATTCTAGGGTTTTCGGCTTATTATTGGGTTTGAGGGCGGCTTTATGGTTTTTCTGATCAACTTTTAGCCAATTTCAGAGTATTGCGATCATGTTTTTCTAACATACTGCAATACTCTGAAGAAAAACTGTTATCTGCAAAATAACAAAATGCTTAATTAAATCTTTAAATAAACCTTTTCCGAAGAAATTGTCATTATCAAAGATGAAGTTCCTAACAAATAATTAAATGAATTATTATGTTTTGATAATTAACAATTTCTTTAAGATTTAATGACGTCAAAGATGAAGTTCCTAACATAGTGAAAATTATCATGTACAAGAATAACCATTTCTGAAAGGAATGAATAAACATCATAGCCTCATCAAGAGAACCAGTCCATCAGAAGAGTTCATCCGGTCACCTCGAAGGAAACGGTGTCAAAGATATACGAAGGAAAGCATTCTCGTATGAGAAAGTCCGGTGGCTCAAGAAAGGAAGACATTCAAGTACAAGATAGTCCGGTGACTCAAGAGAGATAAATCAACAGCCTCAAATGACCAGCATCTTCTCTCATGGTCACTTGATCGAAATCTGCACACTCAAGTCAAAGTCTACTTGAAGCAGCTGAATCAGTCCGCTACCTAAATCTACAAAGATTAAATTGGAAGACTGCGTCGCTCAAAGGTGAAAGAGTATGACAACGTATGAAGAAACACCTTCTTCCTCGAAGCTTCTCAAGCATCATATAAAGAAGTTGTGAATCAACTCTCTCAGATGGAGAACTTCAGTGGAAACAAATAAAAGGAAAGGATTCAGTTCTCTAAGACAAGAATATTCTGTTCCTTAAAGAAGAACTGACTGAAGGAAGTTCGTCTGCCGATGCAAGCCACTCAGCGATGGAATCTCAAGCACTAGATGGTAACTCTGTCCGCTCAAGTATCAATTGCGCCAAAGGGACAAAGATCAAGAAATGTGCTTCTCGGAGATATTAGGTTACCAGGAGCATTAAAGAAATTATTCTTCTCCTCCTGAGTAATTGCTTCTTGGATCAAAGACACCTACCTCGTCTGCACATTTATTAAGGTACTGGCAATCACAGAAAGAAAGAAGGGACACAATTAATTAAATACTTCCTGGTCCCACTGCTTTTCTACTTTTCCTCAAATCAAGCTGACATCGCGAAATCAACGGCAAGAATCTCTGAGCATCGTACACTCTCAACGGTCAAAATTCAAAATATCTGACCAAAACACGTGATGAGTGTTAGCTGTCAAGCACTGGGGTAAAATGGTCAAAACATCTCCACCGCTGGATCTTCACTTTATATTCAGAGAAACTAGCTCAAGATCACTCGCTCAGCATGGAGCCAGACGACATCAACCCAGACGTATTGATGATTCTCAGATCATATCTTACGCTTGCAGAGAAACCTCAGATCGTGACTTACGCCTGCTAAGAGATGCAGAACTAGCCGTTATGTGCTGCCTGGAGAGGACGAAGCACTTCGGGCAGGTTTTCTCTCCTCCTGTGAGGATTTCAACTGAAGATATATATAGAGAACCCTCCTTCCGTAGCAACTTGACGACTAGAACTAAATTGTACACATCTCAATCTAGTTCGTCCAAAAGACCAAGGCAATCTTGGTTTCAACTCAGGAAACTTCAAGTCATATCACAACCTGAGTTAAGTTGCTTATGTGTGTGGAAACTTCAAGTCATATCACAATCTTGATTTTAGTGTTTTCAGCTTATTATAGGGATTTTAGGCCAGCTTTAGGGCTTTTTGATCAACTTTAGGTCTTTTGGCCGATTTCATGGTTTTCGACCGATTTTGGGGTTTTTCCGCTGAAAATAATAAAGGGCATTTGAATGATTTAAGGCCTCTGGTCAAATTTATAGTTTTTCTGTAGACTCTAGGCTTTAAGGTTGATTCTAGGGTTTTCGGCTTATTATAGGTTTGGAGGGCGGCTTTATGGTTTTTCTGATCAACTTTTAGCCAATTTCAGGGTTTTCGGCAGATTTCAGGGTTTTTCCACTGACTACAGTATCGGGTATTTGGAAAATTTAAGGGCTCCAGGTCAATTTTATGAGTTTTCTGTAAACTCTAGCTTTTTAGACTAATTGTAGGGTTTTTTTCTTATTATAGGGTTTTAGGCCGGCTTTAGGGCTTTCTTATCAACTTTCGGGCATTTGGCAGATTACAGCATTTTGGGCTGATTTCACGGTTTTCGGCCGATTTCAGATTTTTTCCGCTGACTATAGTATATGTTATTTGGACGATTTAAGGGCCTTGTGTCAATTTTTTGGTTTTTCTGTAGACTCTACGCTTTTCGACTTATTTTCGGGTTTTTGGCTTTATATAGGGTTTTAGGCCAGCTTTAGGGCTTTCTGATCAACTTTAGGGTTCTCGGCCAATTTCAGGGTTTTTCCGATGTAAGGGCTCTGGGTCAGTTTTATTGTTTTTCTGTAGACTCTAATGGCTTTTAGATTGATTTTAGTGTTTTCGGCTTATTATAGGGATTTTAGGCCGGCTTTAGGGCTTTTTGATCAACTTTAGGGCTTTTGGCCGATTTCAGGGTTTTCGGACGATTTTAGGGTTTTTCCACTAACAATAATAAAGGGCATTTGAATGATTTAAGGCCTCTAGTCAAATTTATAGTTTTTCCGTAGACCCTAGGCTTTAAGACTGATTCTAGGGTTTTCGGCTTATTATAGAGTTTGAGGGCGGCTTTATGGTTTTTGTGATCAACTTTTAGCCAATTTCAGGGTTTTTCTGCTGACTACAGTATAGGGTATTTGAACGATATAAGGGCTCCGGTCAAATTTATGGTTTTTCTGTAAACTCTAGGCTTTTAGACTAATTTTAGGGTTTTCGTCTTATTATGGGGTTTTAGGCCGGCTTTCGGGCTTTCTAATCAACTTTAGGGCATTTGGCAGATTACAGCATTTTCGGCTGATTTCAGGGTTTTCGGCTGATTTTAGATTTTTCCCGCTGACTATAGTATATGTTATTTGGACGGTTTAAGGGCTCTATGTCAATTTTTTGGTTTATATGTAGACTCTACGCTTTTAGACTTATTTTAGGGTTTTTGGCTTAGTATAGGGTTTTAGGTCCGATTTAAGGCTTTCTGATCAACTTTAGGGTTCTCGGCCGATTTCAGGGTTTTTCCGATTTAAGGGCTCTGGGTCTGTTTTATTGTTTTTCTGTAGACTCTAGGATTTCAGACTGATTTTAGGGATTTTGGCTTATTATAAGGATTTAGGCTGGTTTTATGGTTTTCAGATCAACATTAGGGCTTTTGGCTGATTTCAGTGTTTTCGGCCGATTTCAGGGTTTTTTCGTTGACTATAGTATAGGGTTTCTGGATGATTTAAGGGCTCTGGGTCAATTTTATGGTTATTCTGTAGACTCTAGGCTTTTAGACTTGATTTAGGGTTTTGGGCTTATTATGGGGTTTTAGGCCAGCTTTAAAGCTTTCGGATTAACTTTTGGGGTTTTTGCCGATTTTAGGGTTTTTCGCCGATTTCAGGTTTTTTGGCCGATTTAAGGGTTTTCGGCCGATTTCAGAGTTTTTCCGCTCACTAAAATATATGGTATTTGGACGATTTAAGGGCTCTGGGTGAATTTTATGGTTTTTCTGTTGACTCTATAGGCTTTTAGACTGATTTAAGGGTTTTCAGCTTATTATAGGGTTTTAGGCCAGCTTTATGGCTTTCTGATCAATTTTTGGGCTTCTGGCCGATTTCAGGGTTTTTCTGATGTTTATAGTATAGGGTATTTGGTCAATTTAAGGGATCTAGGTCAATTTTATTGTTTTTCTCTAGACTCTAATGGCTTTTAGATTGATTTTAGTGTTTTCGGCTTATTATAGAGATTTAAGGCCGGCTTTAGGGCTTTTTGATCAACTTTAGGGCTTTCGGCCGATTTTAGGGTTTTTCCGCTGACAAATAATAAAGGGCATTTGAATGATTTGAGGCCTCTGGTCAAATTTATAGTTTTTTCGTAGACTCTAGGCTCCAAGACTGATTCTAGGGTTTTCGGCTTATTATAGGGGTTGATGGCGGCTTTATGGTTCTGCTGACTACAGTACAGGGTATTTGGACGATTTAATGGGCTCCGGGTCAATTTTATGGTTTTTGTGTAAACTCTAGGCGTTTAGACTGATTTTAGGGTTTTCGTCTTATTAAAGGGTTTTAGGCCGGCTTTAGGGATTTTTGATCAACTTTAGGGTATTTGGCAGATTACAGCATTTTTGGTTGATTTCAGGGTTTTCGGCCGATTTCAAATTTTTCTGCTGACTATAGTATATGTTATTTGGACGATTTAAGGGCTCTGTGTCAATTTTTTAGTTTTTCTGTAGACTCTACGCTTTTAGTCTTATTTTAGGGTTTTTGGCTTAATATAGGGTTTTAGGCCAGCTTTAGGGCTTTCTGATCAACTTTAGGGTTCTCGGCCGATTTCTAGGTTTTTCCGATGTAAGGGCTCTGGGTCAGTTTTATTGTTTTTCTGTACACTCTAGGATTTCAGACAAATTTTAGGGATTTTGGCTTATTATATGGATTTAGGCTGGTTTTATGGCATTCGGATCAACACTAGGGTTTTGGCTGATTTCAGTGTTTTCGAACGATTTCAGGGTTTTTTCGTTGACTATAGTATAGGGTATTTGGACGATTTAAGGGTTCTTGGTCAATTTTATGGTTATTCTGTAGACTCTAGGATTTTAGACTAGATTTAGGGTTTTCGGCTTATTATGGGGTTTTAGGCCAGCTTTAAAGCTTTCGGATTAACTTTTGGGCTTTTTGCCGATTTCCGGGTTTTTGGCCGATTTCAGGGTTTTTGGCCGATTTAAGGGTTTTCGGCTGATTTCAAAGTTTTTCCGCTCACTATAGTATATGGTATTTGGACGACTTAAGGGCTCTGGGTCAATTTTATATTTTTTCGTTAGACTCTACAGGCTTTTAGACTGATTTTAGGGTTTTCGGCTTATTATAGGGTTTTAGGCCAGCTTTATGGCTTTTAGATCAATTTTTGGGCTTCTGGCCGAATTCAGGGTTTTTCCGATGTTAATAGTATAGGGTATTTAATTTAAGGGATCTGGGTCAATTTTATTGTTTTTCTGTAGACCCTAATGGCTTTCAGATTGATTTTAGTGTTTTCGGCCTATTATAGGGATTTTAGGCCGGCTTTAGGGCTTTTTGATCAACTTTAGGGCTTTTGGCCGATTTCAGGGTTTTCGGCCGATTTTAGGGTTTTTCTGCTGACAATAATAAAGGGCATTTGAATGATTTAAGTCCTCTGGTCAAATTATTAGTTTTTTCGTAGATTCTAGGCTTCAAGACTGATTCTAGGGTTTTCGGCTTATTATAGGGTTTGAGGGCGGCTTTATGGTTTTTCTGATCAACTTTTAGCCAATTTCAGGATTTTTGGCAGATTTCAGGGTTTTTCCGCTGACTACAGTACAGGGTATTTGGACGATTTAAGGGGCTTCGGGTCAATTTTATGGTTTTTCTGTAAACTCTAGGCGTTTAGACTGATTTTAGGGTTTTCGTCTTATTATAGGGTTTTAGACCGGCTTTAGGGATTTCTGATCAACTTTAGGGTATTTGGTAGATTACAGCATTTTTGGTTGATTTCAGGGTTTTCGGCCGATTTCAAATTTTTTCCGCTGACTATAGTATATGTTATTTGGACGATTTAAGGGCTCTGTGTCAATTTTTTAGTTTTTCTGTAGACTCTACGCTTTTAGTCTTATTTTAGGTGTTTTGGCTTAATATAGGGTTTTAGGCCAGCTTTAGGGCTTTCTGATCAACTTTAGGGTTCTCGGCCGATTTCTGGGTTTTTCCGATGTAAGGGCTCTGGGTCAGTTTTATTGTTTTTCTGTAGACTCTAGGATTTCAGACAAATTTTAGGGATTTTGGCTTATTATTGGGATTTAGGCTGGTTTTATGGCATTCGGATCAACACTAGGGTTTTGGCTGATTTCAGGGTTTTTTCGTTGACTATAGTATAGGGTATTTGGACGATTTAAGGGTTCTAGGTCAATTTTATGGTTATTCTGTAGACTCTAGGATTTTAGACTAGATTTAGGGATTTCGGCTTATTATGGGGTTTAAGGCCAGCTTTAAAGCTTTCGGATTAACTTTTGGGCTTTTTGCCGATTTCCGGGTTTTTGGCCGATTTCAGGGTTTTTGGCCGATTTAAGGGTTTTTGGCTGATTTCAAAGTTTTTCCGCTCACTATAGTATATGGTATTTGGACGACTTAAGGGCTCTGGGTCAATTTTATATTTTTTCGTTAGACTCTACAGGCTTTTAGACTGATTTTAGGGTTTTCGGCTTATTATAGTGTTTTAGGCCAGCTTTATGGCTTTCAGATCAATTTTTGGGCTTCTGGACGAATTCAGGGTTTTTCCGATGTTTATAGTATGGGGAATTAATTTAAGGGATCTGGGTCAATTTTATTGTTTTTCTGTAGACCGTAATGGCTTTCAGATTGATTTTAGTGTTTTCGGCTTATTATAGGGATTTTTGGCCGGCTTTAGGGCTTTTTGATAAACTTTAGGGCATTTGGCCGATTTCAGTGTTTTCGGCCGATTTTAGGGTTTTTCCACTGACAATAATAAAGGGCATTTAAATGATTTAAGTCCTCTGGTCAAATTATTAGTTCTTTCGTAGATTCTAGGCTTCAAGACTGATTCTAGGGTTTTCGGCTTATTATAGGGGTTGAGGGCGGCTTTATGGTTCCGCTAGGGTTTTGGCTGATTTCAGTGTTTTCGAATGATTTCAGGGTTTTTTCGTTGACTATAGTATAGGGTATTTGGACGATTTAAGGGTTCTGGGTCAATTTTATGGTTATTCTGTAGACTCTAGGATTTTAGACTAGATTTAGGGTTTTCGGCTTATTATGGGGTTTTAGGCCAGCTTTAAAGCTTTCGGATTAACTTTTGGGCTTTTTGCCGATTTCCGGGTTTTTGGCTGATTTAAGGGTTTTTGGCTGATTTCAAAGTTTTTCCGCTCACTATATAGTATATGGTATTTGGACGACTTAAGGGCTCTTGGTCAATTTTATATTTTTTCGTTAGACTCTACAGGCTTTTAGACTGATTTTAGGGTTTTCGGCTTATTATAGGGTTTTAGGCCAGCTTTATGGCTTTCAGATCAATTTTTGGGCTTCTGGCCGAATTCAGGGTTTTTCCGATGTTTATAGTATAGGGTTTTTAATTTAAGGGATCTGGGTCAATTTTATTGTTTTTCTGTAGACCCTAATGGCTTTCAGATTGATTTTAGTGTTTTCGGCTTATTATAGGGATTTTAGGCCGGCTTTAGGGCTTTTTTATCAACTTTAGGGCTTTTGGCCGATTTCAGGGTTTTCGGCCGATTTTAGGGTTTTTCCGCTGACAATAATAAAGGGCATTTGAATGATTTAAGTCCTCTGGTCAAATTATTAGTTTTTTTGTAGATTCTAGGCTTTAAGACTGATTCTAGGGTTTTCGGCTTATTATAGGGTTTGAGGGCGGCTTTATGGTTTTTCTGATCAACTTTTAGCCAATTTAAGGGTTTTCGGCAGATTTCAGGGTTTTTCCGCTGACTACAATATTGGGTATTTGGACGACTTAAGGACTCCAGGTCAACTTTATGGTTTTTCTGTAAACTCTTGGCTTTTAGACTAATTTTAGGGTTTTCGTCTTATTATAGGGTTTTAGGCCGGCTTTAGGGCTTTCTGATCAACTTTAGGGCATTTGGCAGATTACAGCATTTTCGGCTGATTTCAGGGTTTTCGAACGATTTCAGATTTTTTCCACTGACTATAGTATATGTTCTTTGGACTATTTAAGGGCTCTGTGTCAATTTTTTGGTTTTTCTGTAGACTCTACGCTTTTAGACTTATTTAAGGGCATTTGGCAGATTACAGCATTTTCGGCTGATTTCAGGGTTTTCGGCCGATTTCAGTAGTATATGTTATTTGGACGATTTAAGGGCTCTGTGTCAATTTTTTGGTTTTTATTTAGACTCTACGCTATTTGACTGATTTTAGGGTTTTCGGCTGATTTTAGGGTTTTTCTGATGTTTATAGTATAGGGTATTTGGTCAACTTAAGGGATCTGGGTCAATTTTATTGTTTTTCGGTAGACTCTAATGGCTTTTAGATTGATTTTAATGTTTTCGGCTTATTATTGTGATTTTAGGCCGGCTTTAGGGATTTATGATCAACTTTAGGACTTTTGGCCGATTTCAGGGTTTTCGGCCGATTTTAGGGTTTTTTCGCTGACAATAATAAAGGGCATTTGAATTATTTAAGGCCTCTGGTCAAATTTATAGTTTTTCCGTAGACTCTAGGCTTATTATAGGGGTTGAGGGCGGCTTTATGGTTTTTCTGATCAACTTTTAGCCAATTTCAGGATTTTCGGCAGATTTCAAGGTTTTTCCGCTGACTACAGTATAGGGTATTTGGACGATCTAAGGGACTCCGGGTCAATTTTATGGTTTTTCTGTAAACTCTAGGCTTTTAGACTGATTTTAGGGTTTTCGTCTTATTATAGGGTTTTAGGCCGGCTTTAGGGCTTTCTGATCAACTTTAGGTCATTTGGCAGATTACAGCATTTTCGGCTGATTTCAGGGTTTTCGGCCGATTTCAGATTTTTTCCGCTAACTATAGTATATTTTATTTGGACGATTTATGGACTCTGTGTCAATTTTTTGGTTTTTCTGTAGACTCTACGCTTTTAGACTTATTTTAGGGTTTTTGGCTTAATATAGGGTTTTAGGCCAGCTAAAGGGATTTCTGGTCAACTTTAGGGTTCTCGGCCGATTTCAGGGTTAAACCGATGAAAGGGCTCTGGGTTAGTTTTGTTGTTTTTCTGTAGACTCTAGGATTTCAAACTGATTTTAGGGATTTTGGTTTATTATAGGGATTTAGGCTGGTTTTATGGCTTTCGGATCATCATTAGGGCTTTTGGCGGATTTCAGTGTTTTCGGCCGATTTCAGGGTTTTTTCGTTGACTATAGTATAGGACATCTAGACGATTTAAGGGCCCGGGGTCAATTTTATGGTTATTCTGTAGACTCCAGGCTTTTAGACTGGATTTATGGTTTTCGGCTTATTATGGGGTTTTAGGCCAGCTTTAAAGCTTTCGGATTAACGTTTGGGGGTATTGCCGATTTCAGGGTTTTCGGCCGATTTCAGGGTTTTTCGCCGATTTCAGGGTTTTTGGCCGATTTCAGTGTTTTTGGCCGATTTAATGGTTTGCGGCTGATTTCAGAGTTTTTCCGCTCACTATAGTATATGGTCCTTGGACGATTTAAGGGCCCTGGGTCAATTTTATATTTTTTCTGTAGACTCTATAGGCTTTTAGACTGATTTTAGGGTTTTCGGATTATTATAGGGTTTTAGGCCAGCTTTATGGCTTTCTGATCAATTTTTGGGCTTCTGGCCGATTTCAGGGTTTTTCCGATGTTTATAGAATAGGGTATTTGGTCAATTTAAGGGATTTGGGTCAATTATAGGGTTTGAGGGCGGCTTTATGGTTTTTCTGATCAACCAATTTCAGGGTTTTTGGCAGATTTTAGGTTTTTCCGCTAACTACAGTATAGGGTATTTGGACGATTTAAGGGCTCCGGGTCAATTTTATGGTTTTTCTGTAAACTCTAGGCTTTTAGACTGATTTTAGGGTTTTCGTCTTATTATAGGGTTTTAGGCCGGCTTTAGGGCTTTTTGATCAACTTTACGGCATTTGGCAGATTACAGCATTTTTGGCTGATTTCAGGGTTTTCGGTCGATTTCAGATTTTTTTCCGCTGACTATAGTATATTTTATTTGGACGATTTAAGGGCTCTGTGTCAATTTCTTGGTCTTTCTGTAGACTCTACGCTTATAGACTTATTTTAGGGTTTCTGGCTTAATATAGGGTTGTAGGCCAGCTTTAGGGGTTTCTGATCAACTTTAGGGTTCTCGACCGATTTCAGGGTTTTTCCGATGTAAGGGCTCTGGGTCAGTTTTATTGTTTTTCTGTAGACTCTAGGATTTCAGACTGATTTTAGGGACTTTGGCTTATTATAGGTATTTAGACCGATTTTATGGCTTTCAGATCAACATTAGGGCTTTTGGCTGATTTCAGTGTTTTCGGCCGATTTTATGGTTATTCTGTAGACTCTAGGCTTTTAGACTGGATTTAGGGTTTTCGGCTTATTATGGGGTTTTAGGCCAGCTTTAAAGCTTTCGGATTAACTTTTGGGGTTTTTGCCGATTTCAGGGTTTTTGGCCTATTTAAGGGTTTTAGATTGATTTTAGGGTTTTGGGCTTATTATAGGGTTTTAGGCCAGCCTTATGGCTTTCTGATTAATTTTTGGGCTTCTGGCCAATGTTAGGGTTTTTTCGATCTTTATAGTATAGTATATTTGGTCAATTTAAGGGATCTGGGTCAATTTTATTGTTTGTCTGTAGACTCTAATGGCTTTTAGATTGATTTTAGTGTTTTCGGCTTATTATAGGGATTTTAGGCCGGCTTTAGGGCTTTTTGATCAACTTTAGGGCTTTTGGCCCATTTCAAGGTTTTCGGCAGATTTTAGGGTTTTTCCGCTGACAATAATAAAGGGCATTTGAATGATTTAAGGCCTTTGGTAAAATTTATAGTTTTTCCGTAGACTCTAGGCTTTAAGACTGATTTTAGGATTTTGGTCTTATTATAGGGTTTTAGGGCAGCTTTAGGGCTTTTTGATCAACTTTAGGGCATTTGGCAGATTATAGCATTTTCGGCTGATTTCAGAGTTTTCAGCCGATTTCAGATTTTTTCCACTGACTATAGTATATGTTATTTGGACGATATAAGGGCCCTGTGTCAATTTTTTGGTTTTTCTGTAGACTCCACGCTTTTAGACTTATTTTAGGGTTTTTGGCTTAATATAGGGTTTTAGGCTAGCTTTATGGCTTTTTGATCAACTTTAGGGTTCACGACCGATTCAGGGATTTTCCGATTTAAGGGCTCTGGGTCAGTTTTATTGATTTTCTGTAGACTCTAGGATTTCAGACTGATTTTAGGGACTTTGGCTTATTATAGGGATTTAAGCTGGTTTTATGGCTTTCAGATCAACATTAGGGCTTTTGGGTGATTTCGGTGTTTTCGGCCGATTTCAGGGTTTTTTCGTTAGGTATCTGGACGATTTAAGGGCTCTGGGTCAATTTTACTATAATATATGTTATTTGGACGATTTAAGGGCTCTGTGTCAATTATTTGGTTTTTCTGTAGACTCTACGCTTTTAGACTTATTTTAGGGATTTTGGCTTAATATAGGGTTTTAGGCCAGCTTTAGGGGTTTCTTATCAACTTTAGGGTTCTCGGCCGATTTCAGGGTTTTTTCGATGTACGGGCTCTGGGTCAGTTTTATTGTTTTTCTGTAGACTCTAGGACTTCAGACTGATTTTAGGGATTTTGGCTTATTATAGGGATTTAGGCTGGTTTTATGGCTTTCGGATCAACATTAGGGCTTTTGGCTGATTTCAGTGTTTTCAGCGGATTTCAGGGTTTTTTTGTTGACTATAGTATAGTGTATCTGGACGATTTAAGGACTCTGGGTCAATTTTATGGTTATTATGTAGACTTTAGGATTTTAGACTGGATTTAGGGTATTCGGCTTATTATGGGGTTTTAGGCCAACTTTAAAGCTTTCGGATTAACTTTTGGGGGTTTTGCCGATTTCAGGGTTTTCGCCCGATTTCAGGGTTTTCGCCCGATTTCAGAGTTTTTCCGCTCACTATAGTATATGGTATTTGGACGATTTAAGGGCTGTGGGTCAATTTTATACTTTTTCTGTAGACTCTACAGGCTTTTAGACTGATTTTAGGGTTTTCGGCTTATTATAAGCTTTTAGGCTAGCTTTATGGCTTTCTGATCAATATTTGGGCTTCTGGCCGATTTCGGGGTTTTTCCGATGTTTATAGTATAGGGTATTTGGTCAATTTAAGGGATCTGGGTCAATTTTATTGTTTTTCTGTAGACTCTAACGGCTTTTAGATTGATTTTAGTGTTTTCGGCTTATTATAGGGATTTTAGGCCGGATTTAGGGCTTTTTGACCATCTTTAGGGCTTTTGGCCGATTTCAGGGTTTTCGGCCGATTTTAGGGTTTTTCCGCTGACAATAATAAAGGTCATTTGAATGATTTAAGGCCTCTGGTCAAATTTATAGTTTTTCCGTAGACTCTAGGCTTTAAGACTGATTCTAGGGTTTTCGACTTATTATAGGGTTTGAGGGCGGCTTTATGGTTTTTCTGATCAACATTTAGCCAATTTCAGGGTTTTCGGCAGATTTCAGGGTTTTTCCGCTGGCTACGGTATAGGGTATTTGGTCAATTTAAGGGATCTGGGTCAGTTTTATTGTTTTTCTGTAGACTCTAATGGCTTTTAGATTGATTTTAGTGTTTTCGGCTTATTATAGGGATTTTAGGCTGGATTTAGGGCTTTTTGACCATCTTTAGGGCTTTTGGCCGATTTCAGGGTTTTCGGCCGATTTTAGGGTTTTTCCGCTGACAATAATAAAGGGCATTTGAATGATTTAAGGCCTCTGGTCAAATTTATAGTTTTTCCGTAGACTCTAGGCTTTAAGACTGATTCTAGGGTTTTCAGTTTATTATAGGGTTTGAGGGCGGCTTTATGGTTTTTCTGATCAACATTTAGCCAATTTCAGGGTTTTCGGCAGATTTCAGGGTTTATCCGCTGCATACGGTATAGGGTATTTGGACGATTTAAGGGGCTCGGGGTCAATTTTATGGTTTTTTTGTAAACTCTGGGCTTTTTGAGTTATTTTAGGGTTTTCATCTTATTATAAGGTTTTAAGCCGGCTTTAGGGCTTTCTGATCATTAGGGCATTTGGCTGATTATAGCATTTTCGGCTGATTTCAGTGTTTTCGGCCGATTTCAGGGTTTTTTCGTTGACTATAATATAGGGTATCTGGACGATTTTAGGGCTTTGGGTCAATTTTATGGTTATTCTGTAGACTCTAGGCTTTTAGACTGGATTTAGGGTTTTCGGCTTATTATGGTTTATGCCAGCTTTAAAGCTTTCGGATTAACTTTTGAGGTTTTTGCCGATTTCAGGGTTTTTCGCTGATTTCAGAGTTTTTGGCCGATTTAAGGGTTTTCGAATGATTTCAGAGTTTTTCCGCTCTCTATAGTATATGGTATTTGGATGATTTAAGGGCTCTGTGTCAATTTTAGAGTTTTTCTGTAGACTCTATAGGCTTTTAGACTGATTTTAGGGTTTTCGGCTTATTATAGGGTTTTAGGCCAGCTTTATGGCTTTCTAATCAATTTTTGGGCTTCTGGCCGATTTCAGGGTTTTTCCGATGTTTATAGTTTCGGGTATGTGGTCAATTTAAGGGATCTGGGACAATTTTATTGTTTTTCTATACACTCTAATGGCTTTTAGATTGATTTTAGTGTTATCGGCTTATTATAGGGATTTTAGGCCGGCTTTAGGGCTTTTTGACCAACTTTAGGGCTTTTGGCCGATTTTAGGGTTTTCGGCCGATTTTGGGGTTTTTCCGCTGACAATAATAAAGGGCATTTGAATGATTTAAGGCCTCTGGTCAAATTTATAGTTTTTCCGTAGACTCTAGGCTTTAAGACTGATTCTAGGGTTTTCGGCTTTGTTATAGGGTTTGAGGGCGGCTTTATGGTTTTTCTGATCAACTTTTAGCCAATTTCAGGGTTTTCGGCAGATTTCAGGGTTTTTCCGCTGGCTACAGTATAGGGTATTTGGACGATTTAAGGGGCTCCGGGTCAATTTTATGGTTTTTTTGTAAACTCTGGGCTTTTAGAGTTATTTTAGGGTTTTCATCATAGTATAGGGTTTTTGCCGGCTATAGGGCTTTCTGATCAACTTTAGGGCATTTGGCAGATTACAGCATTTTAGGCTGATTTCAGGTTTCTCGGCCGATTTCAGATTTTTTCCGCTGACTATATATGTTATTTGGACGATTTAAAGGCTCTGTGTCAATTTTTTGGTTTTTCTGTAGACTCTACGCTTTTAGACTTATTTTAGGGTTTTTGGCTTAATATAGGGTTTTAGGCAAGCTTTAGGGCTTTCTGATCAACTTTAGGGTTCTCGGCCGATTTCAGGGTTTTTCCGATGTAAGGGCTCTGGGTCAGTTTTATTGTTTTTCTGTAGACTTTTAGGATTTCAACATTATGGGCTTTTGGCTGATTTCAGTGTTTTCGCCCGATTTCAGGGTTTTTTCGTTGACTGTAGTGATGACTGGATTTTATATAATAATTTTAGGGTCTTTTTAGTCTTTTTATTTTATTATTTTTGAGTCTCATGTAGGTTTTTTTTCTTTTTATTTAGATTTTAAATTTATTTTGCATTTTGCATATAGATTAGCTTTTATTTGGTTTTTAAACTTTATTTTATATTTTTAGGAATTTTTATAGTTATTTTTATATTTTAGGAAAGCTGGTAGAAGTTACCTTTTTTGTCCAGGGACCAAACTGTAAATTTCAGGAAAGAAAGGGCCAAAGTATGAAAGTTCAAGAGTTGGGGGCTAAAAGTGAAGTTTAAGGAAAATAAAGGGCCAGAATTGAAGTGCTAACAAAGAGAGGACCAAAAGTGTAAAGATTGAATATGAAGCATCATTTCTATTTTGCACATGTGAAAAAGGATGAGTGGAGAATTGATGGTAGTGGGAAGGAGTTTTCAAAAGTTAATTGGTGGCCAATGAAGGCCAAAATGGCCATCAACTCCTCCACCATTGAAATTTTTGCTATAAATAGGAGTGCTCATCCTTTGTAAAAGACACACCTATTCAGAATACAACAAGTATTCTTCTTTCCTCCTTAAGAGCATTGTTCCTAGGAATTGTGGGAAGCCAAACTTGAGCTCCTATCCAGGGTAATTCGATGCCTCTTTTAGCCATGCTTGGCTAATTCTTTTAAGTATCTTTGGTTGTTTTAATTTATATTTTATGTCTTAGTTTTTCTTCTATATTTCTGAATAATATTTCCAATTCATGTTTTATTTCCATGTTCTTCATTTCCTCTTAATGCGCATAAGAGTTCTTGCTTATTACTTATAACAATGGAAATTGGTAAGTAGTAAGGGAAATAGGATTTAAAAAAGGCTATATGTATATATCACTAAGGAATTAGGATAGACGTAGCTTTATGTTGGCCCGAACTTCATCTTCATCTTCTTCTTTAGTTAATTAAATTGCAAGGAATTGAATTTAGTAATTAGGAAGAAAGTTCTACATTTGTAAGGAATTAACTTGTAGAAATACTAGGCTATAGCATCATGAACTTGGTTCTAGAATTCATAAATTAAGTAAGAGTTTGCTAGCATATTTTATAAACTATGTAATCCAACCCAAGTGCTTAAATCTCATTATCTTTACTCTTCTCTTTGATTTTATGCTATTTTATTTTCTAGTTCTAAAAACAAAACAACAACATATATCTTTTTATTTTCTGCAAAAGGCTCTAAATAATTTAATAGAAAGACATCTATCCCTTGGGTACGATATCTTTTATACTACGCGATAACCATCCGTGCACTTGCGGATTTGGCTATCATATAGTATAGGGTATCGGGACGAATTAAGGGCTCTGGGTCAATTTTATGGTTATTTTGTAGACTCTAGGCTTTTAGACTAGATTTAGGGTTTTCGGCTTATTATGGGATTTTGGCCAGCTTTAAAGCTTTCGGATTAACTTTTGAGGTTTTTGCCAATTTCAGGGTTTTTGGCCGATTTAAGGATTTTCGGCTGATTTCAGAGTTTTTCCGCTCACTATAGTATACGGTATTTGGACGATTTAAGGGCTCTGGGTCAATTTTTTAGTTTTTCTGTAGACTCTATAGGCTTTTAGACTGATTTTAGGGTTTTCGGCTTATTATAGGGTTTTAGGCCAGCTTTATGGCTTTCTAATACTTTTTGGGCTTTTGGCCGATTTCAGGGTTTTTCCGATGTTTATAGTATAGGGTATTTGGTCAATTTAATGGATCTGGGTCAATTTTATTGTTTTTCGGTACACTCTAATGGCTTTTAGATTGATTTTAGTGTTTTCGGCTTATTATAGGGATTTTAGGCCAGCTTTAGGGCTTTTTGATCAACTTTAGGGCTTTTGGCCGATTTCAGGGTTTTCGGTCGATTTTAGGGTTTTTCCACTGACAATAATAAAGGGCATTTGAACGATTTAAGGCCTCTGGTCAAATTTATAGTTTTTTCGTAGACTCTAGGCTTTAAGACTGATTCTAGGGTTTTCGGCTTATTATAGGGTTTATGGACGGCTTTCTGGTTTTTCTAATCAACCTTTAGCCAATTTCATGGTTTTCGGCAGATTTCAGTGTTTTTCCACTGATTACAGTATAGGGTATTTGGACGATTTAAGGGCTCCGGGTCAATTTTATGATTTTTCTGTAAACTCTAGGCTTTTAGACTGATTTTAGGGTTTTCGTTTTATTATAGGGTTTTAGGCCGGGTTTAGGGCTTTCTGATCAACTTTAGGGCGTTTGGCAGATTACAGCATTTTCGGCTGATTTCAGGGTTTTCGGCCGATTTCAGATTTTTTCCGCTGACTATAGTATATGTTATTTGGACGATTTAAGGGCTCTGTGTCAATTTTTTGGTTTTTCTGTAGACTCTACGCTTTTAGACTTATTTTAGGGTTTTTGGCTTAATATAGGGTTTTAGGCAAGCTTTAGGGCTTTCTGATCAACTTTAGGGTTCTCGGCCGATTTCAGGGTTTTTCCGATGTAAGGGCTCTGGGTCAGTTTTATTGTTTTTCTGTAGACTCTAGGATTTCAAACTGATTTTAGGGATTTTGGCTTATTATAGCGATTTTGGCTGGTTTTATGGCTTTCGGATCAACATTAGGGCTTTTGGCTGATTTCAGTGTTTTTGGCCGATTTCGGGTTTTTTCGTTGACTATAGTGATGACTAGATTTTGTATGATAATTTTAGGGTCTTTTTAGTCTTTTTATTTTATTATTTTTGAGTCTCATATAGGTTTTTTATTCTTTATATTTAGATTTTATATTTATTTTACATTTTACATATAGATTAGCTTTTATTTGGTTTTTAAATTTTATTTTATATTTTTAGGAATTTTTATAGTTATTTTTATATTTTGGGAAAGCTGGTACAAGTTATCATTTTTGTCCAGGGACCAAACTGTAAATTTCAGGAAAGAAAGGGCCAAAGTATGAAAGTTCAAGAGTTGGGGGCTAAAAGTGAAGTTTAAGGAAAATAAAGGGCCAGAATTGAAGTTCTAACAAAGAGAGGACCAAAAGTGTAAAGATTGAATATGAAGCATCATTTCTATTTTGCACATGTGAAAAATGATGAGTGGAGAATTGTGTTAGAACAGATAGCAACCTGAGAGGGGGGGGGGGGTGAATCAGTGTTGCCCCAATTTTCGCCTTATTGAAATCGATACTTTCAAGTTTATGATGATCACGAGTTGATCTTAGTGATTGCAGCGGATATGAACAATACTTGAAAGTAAATGTGAAGGATAAAGAGAATCACACACAAGATTTATCCTGGTTCGCCTTCAATCCACCGAAGACTACGTCCAGTCCCTCAAGAAAACCCCTTGAGGATTTTTCCACTATTGATAAGAATTTCTTACAAGTTCCTAACCCAAGGACCCCAAGAACTTCTACCAATATCCTGTGAAAGCAAACCGCTTTCAACAGCCCCTGAAAGCAAACCGCTTTCAGTTCCTGAAGGCAAACCACCCTCAGACCTTGAAGACAAACTTGTCTTCAATCAAAACCCTGAAAGCAAACCACTTTCAGTGACAACAACCCTTCACCGAATACCACGGTGAAAAACTCAATCTTACAGAAAGAGATGAAGAAGATATTACACTTGGCTGTTTCAATCCTTTAACACACAATTGGATTGAACATGAGAAATTATGCTTTAAGGCTTTTAAGCATAATACAATTCTGAGTTCTTCAAGATATGAACAACTAATGTGTTCTTGTAAACATGAAGATCATGAACTCAGAATTTAGGCTCCAAAAGATTTAAGTTCTAAAAGATGAACCAATTTTGAAAGAGCTTTGGCCTAATGTGTTTTTCTCATGTGAAATGTGTCTATTTCGTGTGTGTTGTGTGTTCTATGTTGTTGTTGTGTTTTCTGGACTCAAATGGTCTTTATATAGGCAAGGGAAACGTCCTTGAACCATCACAACCCTTTTCAAAAGGTTTGGGACACAATGGTTCATGAAAAGATGCACTTTTTCGTTCTGGTAATCGATTACCATACTTAGTGTAATCGATTACACAAGTGACCGTTTCAGTTTGAATTTGAATTTCAAACATGTAATCGATTACAAGACTGGAGTAATCGATTACTTGCCTTGGTGTAATCGATTACCATAATGGTGTAATCGATTACACAGAAGCCCATTTTCCAGAAACTTATTCTTTGAGACTTGCTTAAGGTTTTCTACTTCTTTTAAGTTATGAAAGCACTTAGCTTGATTAGATTAGATGTTTTGAGAGCCTTTATGCTTTAATAAACCTTTGGAAGCATAACTCACCTAATACTAAGACTTCTAGACTATTGATGGACTTGAGTGCTCGATTCTTTGAAGTCTTCTTTTCTTCTTTTTGTTGATGAGTTTGTCGTCATCAAAACCACAGCCAGGGTCAGGAGCAAGACCTTCTTCACAAATTGATGGTAGTGGGAAGGAGTTTTCAAAAGTTAATTGGTGGCCAATGAAGGCCATAATGGCCATCAACTCCTCCATCATTGAAATTTTTGCTATAAATAGGAGTGCTCATCCTTTGTAAAAGACACACCTATTCAGAATACAACAAGTATTCTTCTTTCTTCCTTTTCAGAATACAACAAGTATTCTTCTTTCTTCCTTAAGAGCATTGTTCCTAGGAATTGTAGGAAGCCAAACTTGAGCTCCTATCCGGGGTAATTCGATGCCTCTTTTAGCCATGCTTGGCTAATTCTTTTAAGTATCTTGGGTTGTTTTAGTTTATATTTTATGTCTTAGTTTTTCTTCTACATTTTTGAATAATATTTCCAATTCATGTTTTATTTCCTTGTTCTTCATTTCCTCTTAATGCGCATAAGAGTTTTTGCTTATTACTTATAACAATTGAAATTGGTAAGTAGTAAGGGAAATAGGATTTTAAAAAGGCTTTATGTATATATCACTAAGGAATTAGGATAGACGTAGCTTTATGTTGGTCTGAACTTCATCTTCATCTTCTTCTTTAGTTAACTAAATTGCAAGGAATTGAATTTAGTAATTAGGAAGAAAGTTCTACATTTGTAAGGAATTAACTTGTAGAAATACTAGGCTATAGCATCATGAACTTGGTCCTTCAATTCAGAAATTAAGTAAGAGTTTGCTAGCATATTTTATAAACTATGTAATCCAACCCAAGTGCTTAAATCTCATCATCTTTTCTCTTCTCTTTTATTTTATGCTATTTTATTTTCTAGTTCAAAAAACCAAACAACAACATATATCTTTATATTTTCTGCACAAGGCTCTAAATAATTTAATAGAAAGATACCTATCCCTTGGGTACGATATCTTTTATACTACGCGATAACCATCCGTGCACTTGCGGATTTGGCTATCAAGTTTTTGGCGCTGTTGCCGGGGATAGGTTCTGTTCAAGTTCTTTTTATTAATTTGTTTAGTGCTGTTTTTGTTATAAAAAAGAAAAAAAAATAAAAAATATTATCTGTGATATGAACTGGTGCTGCTAATTTTGTTTGCTGAGTATTTTCAGGTATAGCAATGGCTGAAACATTCGAACAAAGGGAGGCAAAAATCCGGGCTGAACTTGAAAAGGAATATGAGAAGAAGAAGCAGGATGTCTTCACTCTAATTGACGAGTTTTACTCCAAATTAGATTGCAAGCGAAAAACCGGATTTTTGCCAAGTCCTGAGCAAGAATGTAAGGCCAGGGAGATTCTACAAGTAAAGATACAAGGCATTCTGAGGAGGCAGCCCGGGGATGAACAACAACCACCTGTTCATGAAAGTGAACCCGTTGTTCAAAGAGAGGAGGTGAAAGAAACCTCCATTGTAGAATTTGTCTTTAAAGACAAATTGGAAATGGAGGAAGAAGAACCTCAAGGAACCTATGTTATAGGTTCAGAACAAAAAGGCAAAGAACAAGGAAGGAAAAGTTTACTTATTCCTTCCATTTTTAATTTGATTATTGTTGCCTTGTTGGCTGAAAATTCATTGGGCACCATGATGTATTTGTGCCAAAATTTGCATGATTTGCGGGGTCTAATGAATTTTGTAATAGACCCCGGTTAAAAAGTGATTAGTGAAGAGTCTACCAAAGACTATAACATTGGGCTTCTTGGGAGGCAACCCAAGTGTTTCTATTGCTTTTGTTTTGTTTTGTTTTGCTGAATAAATTGTTGCAGGCACCCCAACGCTCAAGCGTTGGAGGCTCAACACTCATGCGTTGAGCCCCTGCCAAAGCTGCCCAAGATTTCATAAATCCAACGCGCAAGCGTTGGAGGGGCCAACGCTCAAGCGTTGGGCCCCTGGAATCCAATTTTTTATTTTAATTCCAGCGCCCAAGCGTTGGCAAACCCAACGCTCAAGCGCTGGAGCTCGGGAAATTTTCTGTTTTTATTTTGTTTTCTGTTTTCTTTGTTTTTAAATAAATTTTTCTTTTGTCCACCATTTCTTGAAAAGTTTTTGATTCTTTGAGTTTTCCCTTGCTTCTATAATGGTTTTGATCTTTGGGAACTCAAGAATTCTTGTTTTAAGGTGGACACAATTTTCAACCCTTGTTCTTAAGTATACTGTTTTGGGAACTAACAAGTCAAGCAAGCTTCTGCTTGTAAGACTTAGTTTGTTGATTTTTGCAGGATAGGCACCAGAGAGGAAGATCCCTCTTGAACTTGGAGTGTTCAAAGTTGAAGTTGCAATGAGGTTTCCTGGACAGTTTGTAAAAAAAGAAAAAAAAAAGAAAAATATTTTACCATCTTTTAGTTTTTATTTTTAGATAGGTTTATTGTTTTCATCTTTTTATTTTTAGTTTTTCTTTTTCATAGCTTTTTATTTTTATTTTTATTTTTAGTTTTAGTTTTTCTTTTTTCTTTTAGTGTTTTTAAACTGCATGGTTGAGTGTCTTTATCCAGTCTGAATGCTACTATTGCTCTGTGAATGTTTTATCTGATTGAACTGCTTTTGAAAATGATGCTATGTTTGATGCGGTTAGGATTGCATGCTGTTAGAAATGATTTGAACATCTTGATTGTTTGGTTGTTGGCAAAGTTTTTATGAGTTCTAAAAAGGGTACCACTTACCCTATGTTTTTCTGAGAGCTGAGGACTCTGAATGCATGATTGTAAGATTTTTCTGCCTTGTGTTGCATGTTGATTGGGATTTTGTATACTTTGTAAGTTGAGAAGAGATTATAGGCATTTTTGAAAACTCAGATTCTTGCTTGAAATTTGATATCCACTAGTAGCCCCTTTTTGAGCCTTAAAAGAGTCATTCTTTGGATCCTACTTTGTGTGATATTTTAAGTTGTTAGTGTGAGTCATAAGCTGAAACTGCTAGAGCTATGTATGTTGGGTTTCTCTCTAATAAAAAAAAAGAAGAAAAATAAAATAAGGTATGTGCCTTATGAAAAAGGAAAGAAAAAATAATGAAGTGGTGGGGTGAGAAAGAGTATGAGGGGAGTAAAATTCAATTCATTCATCCCATACATTCCACTACTTCGTTCAAAAAAAAAGAGGGAAAAAATTTGAGAGAACCTATGTGTTGAAGTTTGATAAAGCTCTTAGTCAAAAATCACTTAACAAAAGATTCTGAGTCAAGCCAATAGAGTTGCCAAGTTCTTGAAATCCACACCTTGAATTGTTCAACCCTTTGGCCAAGTTACAACCTTCAAAAATCTCTTCAAAATTACTTAGTTACATGGTTTCAGTTTTGATTTGAATGATAGGCAGAATTATCACGCTTTCTTGTTTTTCATGGAGAATATCTTTTTGTGAGCTTAATTTGATGAACTCAACGTGTTAAAAGTGCCAAGCCTAACTTTATTGATTAATATATGTGGAACATGCATGTCTTTCCAAATCCGCCGTGCTTTCTTGAATATTATCATCTTCTTTGGATAAAACTTTCTCTAAACTCAGGGACGAGTTTCTCTATAAGTTTTATCGCTTGAGGACAAGCTGTCGTTGGGTATAGTGGTGTGATGACTGGATTTTATATGATAATTTTAGGGTCTTTTTAGTCTTTTTATTTTATTATTTTTGAGTCTCATATAGGTTTTTTATTCTTTTTATTTAGATTTTATATTTATTTTTCATTTTGCATATAGATTAGCTTTTATTTGGTTTTTAAACTTTATTTTATATTTTTAGGAATTTTTATAGTTATTTTTATATTTTAGGAAAGCTGGTAGAAGTTATCATTTTTGTCCAGGGACCAAACTGTAAATTTCAGGATAGAAAGGGCCAAAGTATGAAAGTTCAAGAGTTGGGGGCTAAAAGTGAAGTTTAAGGAAAATAAAGGGCCAGAATCGAAGTGCTAACAAAGAGAGGACCAAAAGTGTAAAGATTGAATATGAAGCATCATTTCTATTTTGCACATGTGAAAAAGGATGAGTGGGGAATTGATGGTAGTGGGAAGGAGTTTTCAAAAGTTAATTGGTGGCCAATGAAGGCCATAATGGCCATCAACTCCTCCACCATTGAAATTTTTGCTATAAATAGGAGTGCTCATCCTTTGTAAAAGACACACCTATTCAGAATACAACAAGTATTCTTCTTTCCTCCTTGAGAGCATTGTTCCTAGGAATTGTGGGAAGCAAAACTTGAGCTCCTATCCAAGGTAATTCGATGCCTCTTTTAGCCATGCTTGGCTAACTCTTTTAAGTATCTTGGGTTGTTTTAGTTTATATTTTATGTCTTAGTTTTTCTTCTACATTTTTGAATAATATTTCCAATTCATGTTTTATTTCCTTGTTCTTCATTTCCTCTTAATGCGCATAAGAGTTCTTGCTTATTACTTATAACAATGGAAATTGGTAAGTAGTGAGGATAGGATTTAAGAAGGGCTATATGTATATATCACTAAGGAATTAGGATAGACGTAACTAAATTGCAAGGAATTGAATTTAGTAATTAGGAAGAAAGTTCTACATTTGTAAGGAATTAACTTGTAGAAATACTAGGCTATAGCATCATGAACTTGGTTCAAGAATTCAGAAATTAAGTAAGAGTTTGCTAGCATATTTTATAAACTATGTAATCCAACCCAAGTGCTTAAATCTCATCATCTTTTCTCTTCTCTTTTATTTTATGCTATTTTATTTTCTAGTTCTAAAAACCAAACAACAACATATATCTTTTTATTTTCTGCACAAGGCTCTAAATAATTTAATAGAAAGACACCTATCCCTTGGGTACGATATCTTTTATACTACGCGATAACCATCCCTGCACCTGCGGATTTGGCTATCATATAGTATAGGGTATCTGGACGATTTAAGGGCTCTAGGTCAATTTTATGGTTATTCTGTAGACTCTAGGCTTTTAGACTGGATTTAGGGTTTTCGGCTTATTATGGGGTTTTAGGCTAGCTTTAAAGCTTTCGGATTAACTTTTGGGGTTTTTACCGATTTCAGTGTTTTTGGCCGATTTCAGGGTTTTCGGCTGATTTCAGAGTTTTTCCGCTCACTATAGGCTTTTAGACTGATTTTAGGGTTTTTGGCTTATTATAGGGTTTTAGGCCAGCTTTATGGCTTTCTGATCAATTTTTGGGCTTCTAGCCGATTTCAGGGTTTTTCCGATGTTTATAGTATAGGGTATTTGGTCAATTTAAGGGATCTGGGTCAATTTTATTGTTTTTCTGTAGACTCTAATGGATTTTAGTGTTTTCGGCTTATTATAGGGATTTTAGGCCGGCTTTAGGGCTTTTGGCCGATTTCAGGGTTTTCGACCGATTTTTGGGTTTTTCCGCTGACAATAATAAAGGGCATTTGAATGATTTAAGGCCTCTAGTCAAATTTATAGTTTTTCCGTAGACTCAAGGCTTTAAGACTGATTCTAGGGTTTTCGGCTTATTATAGGGTTTGAGGGCGGCTTTATGGTTTTTTTGATCAACTTTTAGCCAATTTCAGGGTTTTCGGCAGATTTCAGGGTTTTTCCGCTGACTACAGTATAGGGTATTTGGACGATTTATGGGCTCCGGGTCAATTTTATGGTATTTCTGCAAACTCTAGGCTTTTAGACTGATTTTAGGGTTTTCGTCTTATAATAGGGTTTTAGGCCGGGTTTAGGGCTTTCTGATCAACTTTAGGGCATTTGACAGATTACAGCATTTTCGGCTGATTTCAGGGTTTTCGGCCGATTTCAGATATTTTCCGCTGGCTATAGTATATGTTATTTGGACAATTTAAGGGCTCTGTGTCAATTTTATGGTTTTTCTGTAGACTCTACGCTTTTAGACTTATTTTAGGGTTTTTGGCTTAATATAGGGTTTTAGTCCAGCTTTAGGGTTTTCTGATCAACTTTAGGGTTCTCGGCCGATTTTAGGGTTTTTCCGATGTAAGAGCTCTGGGTCAGTTTTATTGTTTTTCTGTAGACCCTAGGATTTCAGACTGATTTTAGGGATTTAGGCTGGTTTTATGGCTTTCGGATCAACATTAGGGCTTTTGGCTGATTTCAGTGTTTTCGACCGATTTCAGGGTTTTTTCGTTGACTATATAGTATAGGGTATCTGGACGATTTAAGGGCTCTGGGT
Source organism: Acmispon strigosus (assembly GCA_030819835.1). Lineage (NCBI taxonomy): Eukaryota > Viridiplantae > Streptophyta > Magnoliopsida > Fabales > Fabaceae > Acmispon > Acmispon strigosus. The sequence continues at coordinate 16,242,148 of JAUAMA010000004.1, read as the reverse complement.
CAATTTTATGGTTATTCTGTATACTCTAGGCTTTTAGATTGGATTTAGGGTTTTCGGCTTATTACGGGGTTTTAGGCCAGCTTTAAAGCTTTCGGATTAACTTTCGGGGTTTGTGCCGATTTCATGGTTTTTGGCCGATTTCATGGTTTTTAGCCGATTTAAGGGTTTTCGGCTGATTTTAGAGTTTTTCCGCTCACTATATTATATGGTATTTGGACGATTTAAGGGCTCTGGGTCAATTTTATAGTTTTTCTGTTGACTCTATAGGCTTTTAGACTGATTTTAGGGTTTTCGGCTTATTATAGGGTTTTAGGCCAGCTTTATGGCTTTCTAATCAATTTTTGGGCTTTTGGCCTATTTCAGGATTTTTCTGATGTTTATAGTATAGGGTATTTGGTTAATTTAAGGGATCTGGGTCAATTTTATTGTTTTTCTGTAGACTCTAATGGCTTTTAGATGCATTTTAGTGTTTTCGGTTTATTATAGGGATTTTAGGCCGGCTTTAGGACTTTTTGATCAACTTTAAGGCTTTTGGCCGATTTTAGGGTTTTTCCGCTGACAATAATAAAGAGCATTTTTCCTATTTAAGGCCTCTGGTCAAATTTATAGTTTTTCCGTGGACTCTAGGCTTTAAGACTGATTCTAGGGTTTTCGGCTTATTATAGGGTTTGAGGGCGGCTTTATGGTTTTTCTGATCAACTTTTAGCCAATTTAAGGGTTTTCGGCAGATTTCAGGGTTTTTTCGCTGACAACAGTATAGAGTCTTTGAACGATTTAAGGGCTCCGGGTCAATTTTATGGTTTTTCTGTAAACTCTAGGCTTTTAGACTAATTTTAGGTTTTTCGTCTTATTATAGGGTTTTATGCCGGCTTTACGGATTTCTGATCAACTTTAGGGCATTTGGCAGATTACTTAGGGCATTTGGCAGATTACAGCATTTTCGGCTGATTTTAGGGTATTCGGCCGATTTCAGATTTTTTCCGCTGACTATAATATATGTTATTTGGACGATTTATGTGCTCTGTGTCAATATTTTGGTTTTTCTGTAGACTCTACGCTTTTAGACTTAATATAGGGTTTTTGGCTTAATATAAGGTTTTAGGCAAGTTTTAGGGCTTTCTGATCAACTTTAGAGTTCTCGGCTCATTTCAGGGTTTTTCCGATGTAAGGGCTCTGGATCAGTTTTATTGTTTGTCTGTAGACTCTAGGATTTTAGACTGATTTTAGGGACTTTGGCTTATTATAGGGATTTAGGCTGGTTTTATGGCTTGAGGATCAACATTAGGGCTTTTGGCTTATTTCAGTGTTTTCGGCCGATTTCAGGGTTTTTTCGTTGACTATAGTATAGGGTATCTGGACGATTTAAGGGCTCTGGGTCAATTTTATGGTTATTCTGTAGACTCTAGGCTTATAGACTCGATTTAGGGTTTTCGGCTGATTATGGGGTTCTAGGCCAGCTTTAAAGCTTTCGGATAAACTTTTGGGGTTTTTGCCGATTTCAGGGTTTTTGGCCGATTTCAGAGTTTTTCCGCTCACTATAGTATATGGTATTTGGACGATTTAAGGGCTCTATGTCAATTTTATAGTTTTTCTGTAGACTCTACAGGCTTTTAGACTGATTTTTGGGTTTTCGGCTTATTATAGGGTTTTAGGCCAGCTTTATGGCTTTCGGTTCAATTTTTGGGCTTCTGGCTGATTTCAGGGTTTTTCCGATATTTATAGTATAGGGTATTTGGTTAATTTAAGGGATCTGGGTCAATTTTATTGTTTTTCTGTAGACTGTAATGGCTTTTAGATTATTTTAGTGTTTTCGGCTTATTATAGGGATTTTTGGCCGATTTCAGGGTTTTCGGCCGATTTTAGAGTTTTTTCGCTGACAATAATAAAGGGCATTTGAATGATTTAAGGCCTCTGGTGAAATTTATAGTTTTTCCGTAGACTCTAGTCTTTCAGACTGATTCTAGGGTTTTCGGCTTATTATCGGGTTTGAGGGCGGCTTTGTGGTTTTTCTTATCAACTCTTAGCCAATATCGGGGTTTTCGACAAATTTCAGGGTTTTTTCCGCTGACAACAGTATAGGGTATTTGGACGATTTAAGGGTCTCCGGGTCAATTTTATGGTTTTTCTGTAAACTCTAGGCTTTTAGACCGATTTTAGGGTTTCGTTTTATTATAGGGTTTTAGGCCGGCTTTAGGGCTTTCTGATCAACTTTAGGGCATTTGGCAGATTACAGCATTTTCAACTGATTTCAGGGTTTTCGACCGATTTTAGATTTTTTCCGCTGACTATAGTATATGTTATTTGGACGATTTAAGGGCTTTGTGTCAATTTTTTGGTTTTTCTGTAGACTCTACGCTTTTAGACTTATTTTAGGGTTTTAGGCCAGCTTTAGGGCTTTCTGATCAAATTTAGGGTTCTCGACCGATTTCAGGGTATTTCCGATGTAAGGGCTCTGTGTCAGTTTTATTGTTTTTCTGTAGACTCTAGGATTTCAGACTGATTTTAGGGATTTTGGCTTATTATAGGGATTTAGGCTGGTTTTATGGCTTTCGGATCATCATTAGGGCTTTTGGTTGATTTCAGTGTTTTCGGCCGATTTCAGGGTTTTTTTTGTTGACCATAGTATAGGGTATCTGGACGATTTAAGGGCTCTGGGTCAATTTTATGGTTATTTTGTAGACTTTAGGCTTTTGGACGGGATTTAGGGTTTTCGGCTTATTATGGGGTTTTAGGCCAACTTTAAAGCTTTTGGATTCACTTTTGGGGTTTTTGCCGATTTCAGAGTTTTTGCCCGATTTCAGGGTTTTTGGCCGATTTCAGAGTTTTTCCGCTCACTATAGTATATGGTATTTGGACGATTTAAGGGCTCTGGGTCAATTTTATAGTTTTTCTGTAGACTCTATAGGTTTTTAGACTGATTTTAGGGTTTTCGGCTTATTATAGGGTTTTAGGCCAGCTTTATGGCTTTCTGATCAATTTTTGGGCTTCTGGCTGATTTCAGGGTTTTTTCCGATATTTATAGTATAGGGTATTTGGTTAATTTAAGGGTTCTGAGTCAATTTTATTGTTTTTCTATAGACTCTAATGGCTTTTAGATTTATTTTAGTGTTTTCGGCTTATTATAGGGATTTTAGGCCGGATTTAGGCATTTGAATGATTTAAGGTCTCTGGTCAAATTTATAGTTTTTCCGTAGACTCTAGGCTTTAAGACTGATTCTAGGGTTTTCGGCTTATTATAGGGTTTGAGGGCGGCTTTATGGTTTTTCTGATCAACTCTTAGCCAATTTCAGGGTTTTCGGCAGATTTCAGGGTTTTCCGCTGATTACAGTATAGGGTATTTGGACGATTTAATGGGCTCTGGGTCAATTTTATGGTTTTTCTGTAATCTCAAGGGTTTTAGACTGATTTTAGGGTTTTCGTCTTATTATAGGGTTTTAGGCCGGCTTTAGGGCTTTCTGATCAACTTTAGGGCATTTGGCAGATTACAGCATTTTCGGCCGATTTCAGGGTTTTCGGCCGATTTCAGATTTTTTCCCCTGACTATAGTATATGTTATTTGGACGATTTAAGGGCTTTGTGTCAATTTTTTGGTTTTTCTGTGGACACTATGCTTTTAGACTTATTTTAGGGTTTTAGGCCAGCTTAAGGGCTTTGTGATCAACTTTAGGGTTCTCGGCCGATTTCAGGGTCTTTCCGATGTAAGGGCTCTGGGTAAGTTTTATTGTTTTTCTGTAGACTCTAGGATTTCAGACTGAATTTAGGGATTATGGCTTATTATAGGGATTTAGGCTGGTTTTATGGCTTTCGGATCATCATTAGGGCTTTTGGCTGATTTCAGTGTTTTCGGCCGATTTCAGGGTTTTCTCGTGGACTATAGTATAGGGTATCTGGACGATTTAAGGGCTCTGGGTCAATTTTATGGTTATTCTGTAGTATCTAGGCTTTTAGACGGGATTTTGGGTTTTCGGCTTATTATGGGGTTTTAGGCCAACTTTAAAGCTTTCGGATTCACTTTTGGGGTTTTTGCCGATTTCAGGGTTTTTGGCCGATTTCAGAGTTTTTCTGCTCACTATAGTACATGGTATTTGGACGATTTAAGGGCTCTGGGTCAATTTTATAGTTTATCTGTAGACTCTATAGGCATTTAGACTGATTTTAGGGTTTTCGGCTTATTATAGGGTTTTAGGCCAGCTTTATGGCTTTCAGATCAATTTTTGGTGTTCTATTCGATTTCAGGGTTTTTCCGATGTTTATATTATACTGTATTTGGTCAATTTAAGGGATTTGGGTCAATTTTATTGTTTTTCTGTAGACTCTAATGGCTTTTAGATTGATTTTAGTGTTTTCGGCTTATTATAGGTATTTTAGGCTGGCTTTAGGGCTTTTTGATCAACTTTAGGGCTTTTGCCCGATTTTAGGGTTTTCGGCCGATTTTAGGGTTTTTCCGCTGACAATAATAAAGGGCATTTGAATGATTTAAGGCCTATGGTCAAATTTATTGTTTTTCCGTAGACTCTAGGCTTTAAGACTGATTCTAGGGTTTTCGGCTTATTATAGGGTTTGAGGGTGGCTTTATAGTTTTTCTGACAACTCTTAGCCAATTTCAAGGTTTTCGGCAGATTTCAGGGTTTTCCGCTGACTACAGTATAGGGTATTTGGACGATTTAAGGGGTTTCGGGTCAATTTTATGGATTTTCTGTAAACTCTAGGCTTTTATACTGATTCTAGGGTTTTTGTCTTATTTTAGGGTTTTAGGTCGGCTTTAGGGCTTTCTGATCAACTTTAGGGCATTTGGCAGATTACAGCATTTTCGGCGGATTTCATGGTTTTCGGCCGATTTCAGATTTTTTCCGCTGACTATAGTATATGTTATTAGGACGATTTAAGGGCTCTGTGTCAATTTTTGGGTTTTTCTGTAGACTCTACGCTTTTAGACTTGTTTTAGGGTTTTTGGCTTAATATAGGGTTTAGGCCAGTTTTAGGGCTATCTAATCAACTTTTGGGTTCTCGGCCGATTTCAGGGTTTTTCCGATGTAAGGGCTCTGGGTCAGTTTTATTGTTTTTCTGTAGACTCTAGGATTTCAGACTGATATTAGGGATTTTGGCTTATTATAGTGATTTAGGCTGGTTTTTTGGCTTTCGGATCAACATTAGGGCTTTTGGCAGATTTCAGTGTTTTCGACCGATTTTAGGGTTTTTTCGTGGACTATGGTATAGGGTATCTAGACGATTGAAGGGCTCTGGGTCAATTTTATGGTTATTTTGTAGACTCTAGGCTTTTAGACAGGATTTAGGGTTTTCAGCTTATTATGGGGTTTTAGGCCAGCTTTTTAGCTTTCGAATTAACTTTTGGGGTTTTTGCCGATTTCAGGGTTTTTGGCCGATTTCAGGGTCTTGGCCGAATTAAGGGTTTTCGGCTGCTTTCCGAGTTTTTCCGCTCACTATAGTATAAGGTATTTGGACGATTTAAGGGCACTGGGTCAATTTTATAGTTTTTCTATAGACTCTACAGGCTTTTAGACTGATTTTAGGCTTTTCGGTTTATTATAGGGATTTAGGCTGGTTTTATGGCTTACAGATCAACTTTAGGGCTTTTGGCTGATTTTCGTGTTTTCGGCCAGTTTCAGGGTTTTTTCGTTGACTATTGTATCAGGTATCTGGACGATTTAAGGGCTCTGGGTCAATTTTATGTATATTCTGTAGACACTAGGCTTTTAGACTGGATTTAGGGTTTTTGGCTTATTATGGGGTTTTAGGCCAGCTTTAAAGCTTTCGGATTTAAATTTCAGGGTTTTTGCCGATTTCAGGGTTTTTGGCAGATTTCAGAGTTTTTCCGCTCACGATAGTATATGGTATTTGGACGATTTAAGGGCTCTGGGTCAATTTTATAGTTTTTCTGTAGACTCTACATGCTTTTAGACTGATTTTAGGGTTTTCGGCTTATTATAGGGTTTTACGCCAGCTTTATGTCTTTCTGATCAATTTTATGGCTTCTGGCCGATTTCAGGGTTTTTCCGATGTTTATAGTATAGGGTATTTGGTCAATTTAAGGGATCTGGGTCAATTTTATTGTTTTTCTGTAGACTCTAATGGCTTTTGGATGGATTTTAGTGTTATCGGCTTATTATAGGGAATTTAGGCCGGCTTTAGGGCTTTTTGATCAACTTAAGGGCTTTTGGCCGATTTCAGGGTTTTCGGCCGATTTCAGGGTTTTCGGCCGATTTTAGGGTTTTTCCGCTGACAATAATAAAGGGCATTTGAATGATTTAAGGCCTCTAGTCAAATTTATAGTTTTTCCGTAGCCTCTAGGCTTTAAGACTGATTCTAGGGTTTTCGGCTTATTATAGGGTTTGAGGGCGGCTTTATGGTTTTTATGATCAGGGTTTTCGGTAGATTTCAGGGTTTTTCCGGTGACTACAGTATAGGGTATTTGGACGATTTAAGGGGTTTCGGGTCAATTTTATGTATTTTCTGTAAACTCTAGGCTTTTATACTGATTCTAGGGTTTTTGTCTTATTATAAGGTTTAAGGCCGGCTTTAGGGCTTTCTGATCAACTTTTGGGCATTTGGCAGATTACAGCATTTTCGGCAGATTTCAGGGTTTTCGGCCGATTTCAGATTTTTTCCGCTGACTATAGTATATGTTATTTGTACGATTTAAGGGCTCTGTGTCAATTTTTGGGTTTTTTTGTAGACTCTACGCTTTTAGACTTGTTTTAGGGTTTTTGGCTTAATATAGGGTTTAGGCCAGCTTTAGGGCTCTCTGATCAACTTTAGGGTTCTCGGCCGAATTCAGGGTTTTTCCGATGTAAGGGCTCTGGGTCAATTTTATTGTTTTTCTGTAGACTCTAGGATTTCATACTGATATTAGGGATTTTGGCTTATTATAGTGATTTTGCCTGGTTTTATGGCTTTCAGATAACATTAGGGCTTTTGGCTGATTTCAGTGTTTTCGGCCGATTTCAGGGTTTTCTCGTGGACTATAGTATAGGGTATCTGGACGATTTAAGGGCTCTGGGTCAATTTTATGGTTATTCTGTAGACTCCAGGCTTTTAGATAGGATTAAGGGTTTTCAGCTTATTATGGGGTTTTAGGTCAGCTTTAAAGCTTTCGGATTAACTTTTGGGCTTTTTACCGATTTCAGGGTTTTTGGACGATTTCAGAGTTTTCGGCTGATTTCAGAGTTTTTCCGCTCACTATAGTAAATGGTATTTGGACGATTTAAGGGCTCTGGGTCCATTTTATAGTTTTTCTGTAGACTTTATAGGCTTTTAGACTGATTTTAGGGTTTTCGGCTTATTATAGGGTTTTACGCAAGCTTTATGTCTTTCTGATCAATTTTTGGGCTTCTGGCCGATTTCAGGGTTTTTTCGATGTTTATAGCATAGGGTATTTGGTCAATTTAAGGGATCTGGGTCAATTTTATTGTTTTTCTGTAGACTCTAATGGCTTTTGGATTGATTTTAGAGTTATCGGCTTATTATAGGGATTTTATGCCGGCTTTAGGGCTTTTTGATCAACTTAAGGGCTTTTGCCCGATTTCAGGGTTTTCGGCCGATTTTAGGGTTTTTCCGCTGACAATAATAAAGGGCATTTGAATGATTTAAGGCCTCTAGTCAAATTTATAGTTTTTCCGTAGACTCTAGGCTTTAAAACTGATTCTAGGGTTTTCGGCTTATTATAGGGTTTGAGGGCAGCTTTATGGTTTTTATGATCAACTTTTAATCAATTTCAGGGTTTTCAGTAGATTTCAGGGTTTTTCCGCTAACTACAGTATAGGGTATTTGGACGATTTAAGGGGTTTCGGGTCAATTTTATGGTTTTTCTGTAAACTCTAGGCTTTTATACTGATTCTAGGGTTTTTGTCTTATTATAGGGTTTTAGGCCGGCTTTAGGGCTTTCTGATCAACTTTAGGGCATTTAGCAGATTACAGCATTTTCGGCGGATTTCAGGGTTTTCGGCCGATTTCAGATTTTTTCCGCTGACTATAGTATATGTTATTAGTACGATTTAAGGGCTCTGTGTCAATTTTTGGGTTTTTCTATAGACTCTACGCTTTTAGACTTGTTTTAGGGTTTTTGGCTTAATATAGGGTTTAGGCCAGCTTTAGGGCTACCTGATCAACTTTAGGGTTCTCGGCCGACTTTAGGGTTTTTCCGATGTAAGGTCTCTGGGTCAGTTTTATTGTTTTTCTGTAGACTCTAGGATTTCAGACTGATATTAGGGATTTTGGCTTATTATAGTGATTTTGCCTGGTTTTATGGCTTTCGGATAACACTAGGGCTTTTGGCTGATTTCAGTGTTTTCGGCCGATTTCAGGGTTTTCTCGTGGACTATAGTATAGGGTATCTGGACGATTTAAGGGCTCTGGATCTATTTTATTCTGTAGACTCTAGGCTTTTAGACAGGATTAAGGGTTTTCAGCTTATTATGGGGTTTTAGGTCAGCTTTAAAGCTTTCGGATTAACTTTTGGGGTTTTTGCCTATTTCAGGGTTTTTGGCCGATTTAAGGGTTTTCGGCTGATTTCAGAGTTTTTTCGCTCACTTTAGTATATGGTATTTGAACGATTTAAGGGCTCTGGGTCAATTTTATAGTTTTTCTGTAGACTCTACATGCTTTTAGACTGATTTTAGGGTTTTCGGCTTATTATAGGGTTTTACGCCAGCTTTATGTCTTTCTGATCAATTTTTGGGCTTCTGGCCGATTTCAGGGTTTTTCGATGTTTATAGCATAGGGTATTTGGTCAATTTAAGGGATCTGGGTCAATTTTATTGTTTTTCTGTAGACTCTAATGGCTTTTGGATTGATTTTAGAGTTATCGGCTTATTATAGGGATTTTAGGCCGGCTTTAGGGCTTTTTGATCAACTTAAGGGCTTTTGCCCGATTTCAGGGTTTTCGGACGATTTTAGGGTTTTTCCGCTGACAATAATAAAGGGCATTTGAATGATTTAAGGCCTCTAGTCAAATTTATAGTTTTTCCGTAGACTCTAGGCTTTAAGACTGATTCTAGGGTTTTCGGCTTATTATAGGGTTTGAGGGCGGCTTTATGGTTTTTATGATCAACTTTTAATCAATTTCAGGGTTTTCAGTAGATTTCAGGGTTTTTCCGCTGACTACAGTATAGGGTATTTGGACGATTTAAGGGGTTTCGGGTCAATTTTATGGTTTTTCTGTAAACTCTAGGCTTTTATACTGATTCTAGGGTTTTTGTCCTATTATAGGGTTTTAGGCCGGCTTTAGGGCTTTCTGATCAACTTTAGGGCATTTGGCAGATTACAGCATTTTCGGCGGATTTCAGGGTTTTCGGCCGATTTCAGATTTTTTCCGCTGACTATAGTATATGTTATTAGTACGATTTAAGGGCTATGTGTCAATTTTTGGGTTTTTCTGTAGACTCTACGCTTTTAGACTTGTTTTAGGGTTTTTGGCTTAATATAGGGTTTAGGCCAGCTTTAGGGCTACCTGATCAACTTTAGGGTTCTCGGCCGACTTCAGGGTTTTTCCGATGTAAGGGCTCTGGGTCAGTTTTATTGTTTTTCTGTAGACTCTAGGATTTCAGACTGATATTAGGGATTTTGGCTTATTATAGTGATTTTGCCTGGTTTTATGGCTTTCGGATAACACTAGGGCTTTTGGCTGATTTCAGTGTCTTCGGCCGATTTCAGGGTTTTCTCGTGGACTATAGTATAGGGTATCTGGACGATTTAAGGGCTCTGGATCTATTTTATTATGTAGACTCTAGGCTTTTAGACAGGATTAAGGGTTTTCAGCTTATTATGGGGTTTTAGGTTAGCTTTAAAGCTTTCGGATTAACTTTTGGGGTTTTTGCCTATTTCAGGGTTTTTGGCCGATTTAAGGATTTTCGGCTGATTTCAGAGTTTTTTCGCTCACTTTAGTATATGGTATTTGAACGATTTAAGGGCTCTGGTTCCATTTAATAGTTTTTCTGTAGACTCTATAGGCTTTTAGACAGATTTTAGGGTTTTCGGCTTATTATAGGGTTTTACACCAGCTTTTTGTCTTTCTGATCAATTTTTGGGCTTCTGGCCGATTTCAGGGTTTTTCCGATGTTTATAGTATAGGGTATTTGGTCAATTTAAGGGATCTGGGTGAATTTTATTGTTTTTCTGTAGACTCTAATGGCTTTTGGGTTGATTTTAGTGTTATCGGCTTATTATAGGGATTTTAGGCCGGCTTTAAGGCTTTTTGATCAACTTTAGGGCTTTTGGCCGATTTCAGGGTTTTCGGCCGATTTTAGGGTTTTTCCGCTGACAATAATAAAGGGCATTTGAATGATTTAAGGCCTCTAGTCAAATTTATAGTTTTTCCGTAGACTCTAGGCTTTAAGACTGATTCTAGGGTTTTCGGCTTATTATAGGGTTTGAGGGCGGCTTTATGGTTTTTATGACCAACTTTTAGCCAACTTCAGGGTTTTTCCGCTGACTACGGTATAGGGTATTTGGACGATTTAAGGGGTTTCGGGTCAATTTAATGGTTTTTCGGTAAACTCTAGGCTTTTATACTGATTCTAGGGTTTTTGTCTTATTATAGGGTTTTAGGCCGGCTTTAGGGCTTTCTGATCAACTTTTGGGCATTTGGCAGATTACAGCATTTTCGGCGGATTTCAGGGTTTTCGGCCGATTTCAGATTTTTTCCGCTGACTATAGTATATGTTATTTGGATGATTTAAGGGCTCTGTGTCAATTTTTGGGTTTTTCTGTAGACTCTACGCTTTTAGACTTGTCTAAGGGTTTTTAGCTTAATATAGGGTTTAGGCCAGCTTTAGGGCTATCTGATCAACTTTAGGGTTCTCGGCCGATTTCAGGGTTTTTCCGATGTAAGGGCTCTGGGTCAGTTTTATTGTTTTTCTGTAGACTCTAGGATTTCAGACTGATATTAGGGATTTTGGCTTATTATAGTGATTTAGGCTGGTTTTATGGCTTTCGGATAACATTAGGGATTTTGGCTGATTTTAGTGTTTTCGGCAAATTTCAGGGTTTTCTCGTGGACTATAGTAGGTATATGGACGATTTAAGGGCTCTGGGTCAATTTTATGGTTATTCTGTATACTCAAGGCTTTTAGACAGGATTTATGGTTTTCAGCTTATTATGGGGTTCTTGGTCAGCTTTAAAGCTTGTTAGTACAGATAGCAACCTGAGAGGGGGGTGAATCAGAGTTGCCCCGATTTTCGCGTAATAGTACCAAACGACTTTCAGCGCAATTAGAATTGTAACGTAAGAATGTTGTTGCAGCGGAATGTTGTAATTGCTTGAAAGTAAAAGATGAAGGAGAAGAAAAATCACACAAGATTTATCCTGGTTCGCCTTCAATCCACTGAAGACTACGTCCAGTCCCTCAAGAAAACCCCTTGAGGATTTTCCACTATTGATGAGAATTTCTTACAAGTTCCTAACCCAAGGACCCCAAGAACTTCTACCAATATCCTGTGAAAGCAAACCGCTTTCAACAACCCCTGAAAGCAAACCGCTTTCAGTTCCTGAAGGCAAACCACCCTCAGACCTTGAAGACTAACCCGCCTTCAATCGAACAACCCTTCACCGAATACCACGGTGAAGTTAGGATCCCTTCAGAAAGATTACCACTTTCTGAAGAACCACTCCACTGAATCCCACAGTGAAGATTTCCCATGATCGAGTACTCTTAACGAATGCTTGCACCAAGGACCCTAAGATATCTTATCAATCTTCCTGAAGCAACCTACTTCTGATTGATCAAGTCTTCTTAACGAATGCTTGTGCCAAGAACCCTAAGAGAACCCATCATGCCTCAGAAAGCAAACCACTTTCTGATGACACCGCATTACCACGGTGGACTTTGAATCAAACTTGATTCAAAGGGCCTTTTTACAACCACCAAGAACTATGGTGAAAGAATCAACATGATTCAAATAGAAGAAGAAGAAGATGCCTTTCCTATGGATAAATTCAATCCCTTAGACAAGATGGATTGATCTTAGTTTGTATGCTCCAGGCCATTTACAATGAAGGCTCTTCCATTCTGAGTTTCTCAAATGTTGAACATCATGAGGGTTCTTATGAAGATGAGAGAACCGAAACTCAGAATGATGACTTTAATGAATATGAAAGTTATGGACCAAGTCATTGATGTTTCTGAGTGTCTAAGGACTTTATATAGGCACTAGAGGTCGTCCATGAACCAACACAACCTTTCCCAACGGGTTTGAGACACAATGGTTCATGAAATAACACATCTGTCGACTTGGTAATCGATTACAGCAGTTAGTGTAATCGATTACATCATGCCGTTGAAGTTTGAATTTGAATTTCAAACTTGGTAATCGATTACACACTTGTGGTAATCGATTACATACTTCCTGTAATCGATTACACACATCTGTAATCGATTACAGACAGTCCAGAACTCAGTTTTAACCATCTTAAACCCTAATTGAGTGTTCCTACCAAGTTTAAGTTGTGAGAACATATTGTACTCAATTAGTTGATCTTTCAAGAGCCTTCTAATGCAATTAAACCTTAACAAATCATAGCACACTAAGTTGACAAGACTTACTTAAAACTAGAACCTTCATGTTTTGATCTTGACGTTCTGAGCCTGGTTCTTGAAGTCTTTCTTCTCTTAAGTTTTCTTGAAGTATTCTTGAAGTCCTTCTTCTTTTTGTTCCTTTCTTTCTTGAAGTCTTCCTTTTCTCTTCTGAAGTCTTTCTTCTTTTTGTGATGTGTTTGTCTTCATCAAAACCTCAGTCGAGTCCAAGGACGAGACTTGATTTACAATCTCCCCCTTTTTGATGATGACAAACATCATGCTTGAACATTGATGGATCATTAGACTTTCTTTCTTGTCTTGTGTCTCCCCCTTAGTTTTGCAATTATATCTCCCCCTTTGTTTTGCAAATGAAGCACAATATCCTGAAAATGATCAAGCATACACAAGACTTTTCTCCCCCTTTTGACATCATCAAAAAGAAGATAAAGCCATACAAAATATTCCAGGATAATAGAAGTAAAGAGAGACATGCATAATATTCATCAGAACTTGTCTCCCCCTTTTTGTTCTACTTGTGGCCTTTCTTGTAAACAATCTTTACAAGGCATAGAACCCTTTCTCCCCCTTTTGACTTCATCAAAAAGGAAGATGAGTCCAAGCATAACCCACACATGCTAACAAGTAGTATAGATATTTAATACATGGGGAGTGGGGTAAGCAAGACAATATATAGAAACTTATGCATTACACGTAATTTAAAGCATAACTATTTAAGTTCAGAATACATAAGTAAATCGTGCAAGCCATATCCAAAACATCCAGAAGATAAGACTAAACTATTACAATCCCAAAATAAATAGTTCGAATGAAAATAGAGATAGTCTAAGGAAAGATAGAAATAGTCTAGAAATCTTCAGAATCATCAGAGAGATCAAAAGAGTCATGGGTAGAGGGAGCCATGCGATCAACACGAAGACTAAGACGATCCATATCCGCTCGGAGAGTGGTGTACATGGATTCGACCTGTCCTTGTATATAATCTAACCGCTGATCAAAGTGTGCCCGCATGTCAGCCAGATGAGAAAGGATGAGTTGTGTAGAGGCATCATTACCAGAAGATGATGAAGGAACACTCTCAGAAGGAGGAAAAAATGCTGCAGGAGTAGGAGCAGGAAGATCCTCAGATGGTAGATCAGACTTGTTCCTGAAGAACCCATCATCATCCTGAATGAATCCCATCTTGTTCAGGATGTTCAGATCAATGCGCTGAGCCTTACCATCCATTTTAACAGAATACTCACCATGAGTAGGAACACCCTTCTTCTTCAGAATGATAGAAATTGCAGAAGCAAATGGAAGAGGGCTAGTTCTTTCCTTATGCATCATCATGTGAATCATTACCAAATAAGCCCAATTAATAGACTTCTGATTAACCATGCCATATAGAATTTGTAACTCTAGATCACTTATCTGAGCATGATTAGAAATTTGAGGTAAGATCACATAACTAAGCAAGTAGTGAAGCATTCTGTCTTCAACAGTGAAAAACCCAACAGCAAGGGTGTCTCTAGAACGGTTTGCATCAACTCTCTGCTTTTTAGACTGAATTTGCTCTTCAGTGAAGCGACATAAAGATAAATAAAATGATCGCTTATCATAGTCTTCCCATGGGCAAGGCAATTCAGAACCTAATTTTGCTCCCGTGCTAGGAATAGACAGACATTCTCCCAACTCATCAATGGTCAGAGATATGTCAATACCCTTGACAGATGTGCATATCTTGCCACCACGCTTAATCAGATTACAGTAAAAGACTCTGACAAGTTCGGGAAAGAATTTACCTTTAATCTCAATGAACGAGTCAAGTCCCTGATGATTAAGCAGTGTCGGAAATGTCATCCCTGCTGTCAAGAAAGATTCCAGAGCACCATACTTTGGTGTAAGAACTGGTCGATCAAGAAAATGAGCAAGGAATCGTTGTTTCTGTTCTTCAGTTTCCAACAGCCTTGAGAGGTCCAAAGCATCCATGGATGGGTTCTTAGAACGAAGAGGTTTACGTGAGGAAGAGGCCATGGAAGCTGATTTTAAGAATTTTCGGGTTCTAGGGTTTAGTAGGACCGAATTGGGGCTTTTTGATACAGACCAATTCAACAACAATTGGTAGTGTGAATAGATAGAGATGGATATTAGGAGCAAATCCCACAAAGAATTCTTGAAAACGAACAAGAATTTTGGAAGATAAGGGGAAAACAGAGGTGCTGGTGTCGCATGAAAGAGAAGAAACCAGAAGGGGTCTGTAATCGATTAAGAGCAGAAAGACCCAGAAATACTTATACTATCGGGAATGTAATCGATTACTATCTCTTATGTAATCGATTACATACTGGGAAATTTGAATGCTAATTCAAATTTTGAGGAGGTAATCGATTACACTACATGGTTAATCGATTACCCTCCTTTCTGAAAAGGAAACAGGGCCAGAATAATCCCTGTAATCGATTACTAATCCTATGTAATCGATTAATATGACTAAAAACTTGGAAATTCAGACATAATAGGCACATCATGAAGAATATCTCTAACAGAGAACTATGCAAATGCCTAAGAATGTATTATTATTCAATTTTAATTCCTTTTAGTTTTGTAAGAATGAGATGATCCCATTTTAATGTGCATAAACTTCATATATGTTCAAGAAATTATCATGCAATCTAACAAAGATAATTTATAATTTAATATATGAAATTGCATTACTAACCTCTTCATCAGAATGATGTGTTGCCATTAAAGCTAGACATGCTTCCTCATTTTGAATTGAATGATGAACTTGCTCTATTGTCATCCAAGTTTGTCTTCTTTGTTTTGGAACCCCTTTTCTCATAATCCTTCTTTCAAGCTTATAACCTTGTGCTACTAATCTAGCCTAATTTTCTATCTTATGATTTCTTGTTTTTCTAATTTGTTCCTAAGTATCTACTTGGCTTTAATGATATACTTATTACTTAGGGAACCGATATCCATACTAGGTTTTTCTCAAACTAGTTCAACTATTGTGGCTTGAATTCAGTACTTATTTCCTAAAGCATTATGTACTCTAGATGGCTCTATCTTAGTATGGTTTGAGAAGGCGTACCTATTTTTCTTATGATGAGAAGTTACCCCTTTTTCATTATACTCATATAAGATATAAAGATTTTGTTTTGTTTCCAAACATGTGTGATGTACAGTCATTATCATAAACCCTTTGCTGTTTTCATACACACTTACAAAACAAATTCTCATAAAGAAATGTCAAGTTCTCGAGTTACTTTGGATTCTAAGTTATTGGTTGTCTTATCCACCCACATACATTGCTCACTTGATATTCCTATAATAACTTCTACTAGAAGTATGTCCTATTCTATTGCAATAACTATAATCATATAGTCTATAACCTTCATACTATATCTAAGCATATCATAATATCTCCTAGGTTGTCTTGGAACAATTTGAGAATAATTCCTATTGAAATTTTTATGCTTTGATTATATAGCATGAGTATGTAATCGATTACAGAGGTTGAGGTAATCGATTACCTTAGACAACTAATGAGGCACGAGGACTGCAGACAGGGTTAATCGATTACAGTATGTATGTTAATCGATTACCAGGACAGTTAATATGTTCTAAACTAAAAATTCCCATGAAATACATTACTAGAAGAACATTTAAGCATATAAGCAACTTAAATACATGCAATCATAATTTTAATTTGTGAATCAAGCATGTAAGCATATAAGTTCAAAAATCATGCAAAGTAATTAAAATATATAAACACATACTTAAACAAATATCTAACTATATCATGTTCATCTAGAATACCTAGTTCTCTTCTAATCTTATAGAATGAATCTTTAGGATTGTTTTTGGGTAGTTCCTATAGTTCATATTTCTAGAAGAACTAGCATATATGTATTTAATTCTAAGAGAATTAACTTCATCTAAATCCTTTTGAAACATTTGACATTTTTCTTCAAAAGATGAAATAATGTTTATCACTAAATTTAGAAGTACTACAACACATCTTAACAAGGCTTTTCTATAGCAAATTTTAAATCATTTGAAAAAGAAGTGCTGGTACTAACCTGGACATTTTCCTTGTCAGAATTCTGAGTCTTGAGCCTATGTCATTGTCATTCCAAGAGACGTATGCTCTTCTGGAGTTTGAATTCTTCTTTTCAAACTTCTTCCTTAGTCCATGCTTCTTGTTTTGAATGTTTGGACAACCATATTTGTTGTGACCAGATTTATTATATTCAAGAAGGAGAGTTCATTTCCCTTTTGAAAACTTCTAGAATTCATATCTTTCCTTTGTGAGAATCTTCGAAAATTCTTGACTATTAAGTCCATGTTCTCATCATCTTCTGACTTTGCATCATATTCATCATTGATGCTTTCTTTAACTTTTAGAGCAATAGACCAAAATTCTCCTTTTGTTGTTCTCATATTGCTCAAGTCTGTTTAACTTCAAATCATGTTCTTGAAGTTTTCCAAAGGAGTAGCCAGAGTCATGTTGGAGATACTTTTCTTCTTTGAGAGAGCAGTGTTCTTTTGGTTGCCATGTTCTTGTAAGGGATCTTAACATTTTCATGTTTATGGCATAATAAGAGAATTCCTTACCAAGAACAACCAAGTGATTCAATAGACGTGTGAAACGCTTTTGCATAACAAGTATGCTTTCTCCAGGCACTATTCTGAACATCTTATATTCTTGTGATAGAATATTGATCTTTGAATCTTTTTAAGTCATGATGAACTTTCTTCTTTTCTTTGTCACTCCATGTGTTTTCTGGTTCTGATTGTGAATTTCCTTCAACTTCTACTACAGGCCCAAGGAGATCTTCTTCAATGACTTTCCAGATTCCCATGTCTAATGGCTTTATGAAGATCATCATCTTGATATTTCAGAAATCGTAGAGTTCTCCATTGTAGAATGATGGCCTGTTTATGTTGAATCCTTCATTGGTACTTGTTGTAGATGAGGATGCTATCTTTTCCCGGATCTTAGGAATAACTTACCTAAACTTCCGCTCTGATACCAATTGTTAGTACAGATAGCAACCTGAGAGGGGGGGTGAATCAGAGTTGCCCCGATTTTCGCGTAATAGTACCAAACGACTTTCAGCGCAATTAGAATTGTAACGTAAGAATGTTGTTGCAGTGGAATGTTGTAATTGCTTGAAAGTAAAAGATGAAGGAGAAGAAGAATCACACAAGATTTATCCTGGTTCGCCTTCAATCCACTGAAGACTACGTCCAGTCCCTCAAGAAAACCCCTTGAGGATTTTTCCACTATTGATGAGAATTTCTTACAAGTTCCTAACCCAAGGACCCCAAGAACTTCTACCAATATCCTGTGAAAGCAAACCGCTTTCAACAGCCCCTGAAAGCAAACCGCTTTCAGTTCCTGAAGGCAAACCACCCTCAGACCTTGAAGACTAACCCGCCTTCAAACGAACAACCCTTCACCGAATACCACGGTGAAGTTAGGATCCCTTCAGAAAGATTACCACTTTCTGAAGAACCACTCCACTGAATCCCACAGTGAAGATTTCCCATGATCGAGTACTCTTAACGAATGCTTGCACCAAGGACCCTAAGATATCTTATCAATCTTCCTGAAGCAACCCACTTCTGATTGATCAAGTCTTCTTAACGAATGCTTGTGCCAAGAACCCTAAGAGAACCCATCATGCCTCAGAAAGCAAACCACTTTCTGATGACACCGCATTACCACGGTGGACTTTGAATCAAACTTGATTCAAAGGGCCTTTTTACAACCACCAAGAACTATGGTGAAAGAATCAACATGATTCAAATAGAAGAAGAAGAAGATGCCTTTCCTATGGCTAAATTCAATCCCTTAGACAAGATGGATTGATCTTA
Source organism: Acmispon strigosus (assembly GCA_030819835.1). NCBI lineage: Eukaryota > Viridiplantae > Streptophyta > Magnoliopsida > Fabales > Fabaceae > Acmispon > Acmispon strigosus. The sequence goes on along the minus strand of JAUAMA010000004.1, from coordinate 16,223,732 downwards.
TTTTGTATGCTCCAGGCCATTTACAATGAAGGCTCTTCCATTCTGAGTTTCTCAAATGTTGAACATCATGAGTGTTCTTATGAAGATGAGAGAACCGAAACTCAGAATGATGACTTTAATGAATATGAAAGTTATGGACCAAGTCATTGATGTTTCTGAGTGTCTAAGGACTTTATATAGGCACTAGAGGTCGTCCATGAACCAACACAACCTTTCCCAACGGGTTTGAGACACAATGGTTCATGAAATAACACATCTGTCGACCTGGTAATCGATTACAGCAGTTAGTGTAATCGATTACATCATGCCGTTGAAGTTTGAATTTGAATTTCAAACTTGGTAATCGATTACACACTTGTGGTAATCGATTACATACTTCCTGTAATCGATTACACACATCTGTGATCGATTACAGACAGTCCAGAACTCAGTTTTAACCATCTTAAACCCTAATTGAGTGTTCCTACCAAGTTTAAGTTGTGAGAACATATTGTACTCAATTAGTTGATCTTTCAAGAGCCTTCTAATGCAATTAAACCTTAACAAAGCATAGCACACTAAGTTGACAAGACTTACTTAAAACTAGAACCTTCATGTTTTGATCTTGACGTTCTGAGCCTGGTTCTTGAAGTCTTTCTTCTCTTAAGTTTTCTTGAAGTATTCTTGAAGTCTTTCTTCTTTTTGTTCCTTTCTTTCTTGAAGTCTTCTTGAAGTCTTCCTTTTCTCTTCTGAAGTCTTTCTTCTTTTTGTGATGTGTTTGTCTTCATCAAAACCTCAGTCGAGTCCAAGGACGAGACTTGATTTACAAAGCTTTCGGATTAACTTTTGGGGTTTTTGCCGATTTCAGGGTTTTTGGCCGATTTAAGGGTTTTCGGCTGATTTCAGAGTTTTTCCGCTCACTATAGTATATGGTATTTGGACAATTTAAGGGCTCTGGGTCCATTTTATAGTTTTTCTGTAGACTCTATAGGCTTTTCGACTGATTTTAGGGTTTTCGGCTTATTATAGGGTTTTACGCCAGCTTTATGTCTTTCTGTAAACTCTAGGCTTTTAGACTGATTTTAGGGTATTCGTCTTATAATGGGGTTTTAGGCCGGCTTTAGGGCTTTCTGATCAACTTTAGGGCATTTGGCAGATTACAGCATTTTCGGTTGATTTCAGGGTTTTCGGCCGATTTCAAATTTTTTCCGCTGTTTGGATGATTTGAGGACTCTGTGTCAATTTTATGATTATTCTGTAGACTCTACGCTTTTAGACTTGTTTTAGGGCTTTCTAATCAACTTTAGGGTTCTCGGCCGATTTCAGGGTTTTATCGATGTAAGGGCTCTGGGTTAGTTTTATTGTTTTTCTGTAGACTCTAGGATTTCAGACTAATTTTATGGATTTTGGCTTATTATAGGGATTTAGACTGGTTTTATGGCTTTCGGATCAACAATAGCGCTTTTGGCTGATTTCAGTGTTGTTGGCCGATTTCAGGGTTTTTTCGTTGACTATAGTATAGGGTATCTGGACGATTTAAGGGCTCTGGGTCAATTTTATGGTCATTCTGTAGATTCTAGGCTTTTAGACTGGATTCAGGGTTTTCAGCTTATTATGGGGTTTTAGGCCACCTTTAAAGCTTTCGGATTAACTTTGGGGGTTTTTACCGATTTCAGGGTTTTTGGCTTATTTCAGGGTTTTTGGCCGATTTAAGGGTTTTCGGCTGATTTCAGAGTTTTTCCACTCACTATAGTATATGGTATTTGGACGATTTAAGGGTTCTGGGTCAATTTTATAGTTTTTCTGTAGACTCTACAGGCTTGTAGACTGATTTTAGGGTTTTCGGCTTATAATTGGGTTTTAGGCCAGCTTTATGGCTTTCTGATTAATTTTCGGGCTTCTGGCCGATTTCAGGGTTTTTCTGATGTTTATTGTATAGGGTATTTGGTCAATTTAAGCGATCTGGGTCAATTTTATTGTTTTTCTGAAGACTCTAATGGCTTTTAGATTGATTTTAGTGTTTTCGGCTTATTATAGGTTTTTAGGCCAGCTTTAGGGCTTTTTGATCAACTTTAGGGCTTTTGGCCGATTTCAGGGTTTTCGGCCGATTTTAGGGTTTTTCCGCTGACAATAATAAAGGTCATTTGAATGATTTAAGTCCCCTGGTCAAATTTATAGTTTTTCCGTAGACTAGGCTTTAAGACTGATTCTAGTGTTTTAGGCTTATTATAGGGTTTGAGGGCGGCTTTATGGTTTTTCTGATCAACTTTTAACCAATTTCCGGGTTTTCGGCAGATTTCAGGGTTTTTCCGCTGACTACAGTATAGGGTATTTGGACGATTTAAGGGCTCCGGGTCAATTTTATGGTTTTTCCGTAAACTCTATGGTTTTAGACTGATTTTAGGGATTTCATCTAATAATAGGGTTTTAGGCCGGCTTTAGGGATTTCTGGTCATCTTTAGAGCATTTGGCAGATTACGGCATTTTCGGCTGATTTCAGGGTTTTCGGCCGATTTCAGATTTTTTTCGCTGATTATACTTTATGTTATTTGGACGATTTAAGGGTTATGTGTCAATTTTTTGGTTTTTCTGTAGACTCTACGCTTTTAGACTTATTTTAGGGATTTTGGCTTCATATAGGGTTTTAGGCCAGCTTTAGGGCTTTCTGATCAACTTTAGGGTTCTCGGCCGATTTCAGGGTTTTTCCGATGTAAGGGCTCTGGGTCAGTTTTATTGTTTTTCTGTAGACTCTAGGATTTCAGACAGATTTTAGGGATTTTGGCTGGTTATAGGGATTTAGGCTGGTTTTATGGCTTTCGGATCAACATTAGGGATTTTGGCTCTAGGCTTTTAGACTAGATTTAGGGTTTTCGGCTTATTATGGGGTTTTAGGCCAGCTTTAAAGCTTTCGGATTAACTTTTGGGGTTTTTGCCGATTTCAGGGTTTTTGGCCGATTTAAGGGTTTTCATTTGATTTCAGAGATTTTCCACTCACTATAGTATATGGTATTTGGACGATTTAAGGGCTCGGGGTCAATTTTATAGTTTTTCTGTAGACTCTACAGGCTTTTAGACTGATTTTAGGGTTTTCAGCTTATTATAGGGTTTTAGGCCAGCTTTATGGCTTTTTGATCAATTTTTGGGCTTCTGGCCGATTTCAGGGTTTTTCCGATGTTCATAGTATGGGGTATTTGGTCAATTTAAGGGATCTGGGTCAATTTTATTGTTTTACTGTAGACTCTAATGGCTTTTAGATTGATTTTAGTGTTTTCGGCTTATTATAGGGATTTTAGGCAGGCTTTAGGGCTTTTTGATCAACTTTAGGGCTTTTGGCCGATTTCAGGGTTTTCGGCCGATTTTAGGGTTTTTCCGCTGACAATAATAAAGGGCATTTGAATGATTTAAGGCCCTTTGTCAAATTTATAGTTTTTCCGTAGACTCTAGGCTTTAAGACTAATTCTAGGGTTTTCGGCATATTATTGGGTTTGAGGGCGGCTTTATGGTTTTTCTGATCAACTTTTAGCTAATTTCAGGGTTTTCGGCAGATTTCCGGGATTTTCCGCTGACTACAGTATAGGGTATTTGAAAGATTTCAGGGCTCCGGATCAATCTTATGGTTTTTCTGTAAACTCTAGGCTTTTAGACTGATTTTAGGGTATTCGTCTTATAATGGGGTTTTAGGCCGGCTTTAGGGCTTTCTGATCAACTTTAGGGCATTTGGCAGATTACAGCATTTTCGGTTGATTTCAGGGTTTTCGGCCGATTTCAAATTTTTTCCGCTGTTTGGATGATTTGAGGACTCTGTGTCAATTTATGATTATTCTGTAGACTCTACGCTTTTAGACTTGTTTTAGGGCTTTCTAATCAACTTTAGGGTTCTCGGCCGATTTCAGGGTTTTATCGATGTAAGGGCTCTGGGTTAGTTTTATTGTTTTTCTGTAGACTCTAGGATTTCAGACTAATTTTATGGATTTTGGCTTATTATAGGGATTTAGACTGGTTTTATGGCTTTCGGATCAACAATAGCGCTTTTGGCTGATTTCAGTGTTGTTGGCCGATTTCAGGGTTTTTTCGTTGACTATAGTATAGGGTATCTGGACGATTTAAGGGCTCTGGGTCAATTTTATGGTCATTCTGTAGATTCTAGGCTTTTAGACTGGATTCAGGGTTTTCAGCTTATTATGGGGTTTTAGGCCACCTTTAAAGCTTTCGGATTAACTTTGGGGGTTTTTACCGATTTCAGGGTTTTTGGCTTATTTCAGGGTTTTTGGCCGATTTAAGGGTTTTCGGCTGATTTCAGAGTTTTTCCACTCACTATAGTATATGGTATTTGGACGATTTAAGGGTTCTGGGTCAATTTTATAGTTTTTCTATAGACTCTACAGGCTTGTAGACTGATTTTAGGGTTTTCGGCTTATAATTGGGTTTTAGGCCAGCTTTATGGCTTTCTGATTAATTTTCGGGCTTCTGGCCGATTTCAGGGTTTTTCTGATGTTTATTGTATAGGGTATTTGGTCAATTTAAGCGATCTGGGTCAATTTTATTGTTTTTCTGAAGACTCTAATGGCTTTTAGATTGATTTTAGTGTTTTCGGCTTATTATAGGTTTTTAGGCCAGCTTTAGGGCTTTTTTTATCAACTTTAGGGCTTTTGGCCGATTTCAGGGTTTTCGGCCGATTTTAGGGTTTTTCCGCTGACAATAATAAAGGTCATTTGAATGATTTAAGTCCCCTGGTCAAATTTATAGTTTTTCCGTAGACTAGGCTTTAAGACTGATTCTAGTGTTTTAGGCTTATTATAGGGTTTGAGGGCGGCTTTATGGTTTTTCTGATCAACTTTTAACCAATTTCCGGGTTTTCGGCAGATTTCAGGGTTTTTCCGCTGACTACAGTATAGGGTATTTGGACGATTTAAGGGCTCCGGGTCAATTTTATGGTTTTTCCGTAAACTCTATGGTTTTAGACTGATTTTAGGGATTTCATCTTATAATAGGGTTTTAGGCCGGCTTTAGGGATTTCTGGTCATCTTTAGAGCATTTGGCAGATTACGGCATTTTCGGCTGATTTCAGGGTTTTCGGCCGATTTCAGATTTTTTTCCGCTGATTATACTTTATGTTATTTGGACGATTTAAGGGTTCTGTGTCAATTTTTTGGTTTTTCTGTAGACTCTACGCTTTTAGACTTATTTTAGGGATTTTGGCTTCATATAGGGTTTTAGGCCAGCTTTAGGGCTTTCTGATCAACTTTAGGGTTCTCGGCCGATTTCAGGGTTTTTCCGATGTAAGGGCTCTGGGTCAGTTTTATTGTTTTTCTGTAGACTCTAGGATTTCAGACAGATTTTAGGGATTTTGGCTGGTTATAGGGATTTAGGCTGGTTTTATGGCTTTCGGATCAACATTAGGGATTTTGGCTCTAGGCTTTTAGACTAGATTTAGGGTTTTCGGCTTATTATGGGGTTTTAGGCCAGCTTTAAAGCTTTCGGATTAACTTTTGGGGTTTTTGCCGATTTCAGGGTTTTTGGCCGATTTAAGGGTTTTCATTTGATTTCAGAGATTTTCCACTCACTATAGTATATGGTATTTGGACGATTTAAGGGCTCGGGGTCAATTTTATAGTTTTTCTGTAGACTCTACAGGCTTTTAGACTGATTTTAGGGTTTTCAGCTTATTATAGGGTTTTAGGCCAGCTTTATGGCTTTTTGATCAATTTTTGGGCTTCTGGCCGATTTCAGGGTTTTTCCGATGTTCATAGTATGGGGTATTTGGTCAATTTAAGGGATCTGGGTCAATTTTATTGTTTTACTGTAGACTCTAATGGCTTTTAGATTGATTTTAGTGTTTTCGGCTTATTATAGGGATTTTAGGCCGGCTTTAGGGCTTTTTGATCAACTTTAGGGCTTTTGGCCGATTTCAGGGTTTTCGGCCGATTTTAGGGTTTTTCCGCTGACAATAATAAAGGGCATTTGAATGATTTAAGGCCCTTTGTCAAATTTATAGTTTTTCCGTAGACTCTAGGCTTTAAGACTAATTCTAGGGTTTTCGGCATATTATTGGGTTTGAGGGCGGCTTTATGGTTTTTCTGATCAACTTTTAGCTAATTTCAGGGTTTTCGGCAGATTTCCGGGATTTTCCGCTGACTACAGTATAGGGTATTTGAAAGATTTTAGGGCTCCGGATCAATCTTATGGTTTTTCTGTAAACTCTAGGCTTTTAGACTGATTTTAGGGTATTCGTCTTATAATGGGGTTTTAGGCCGGCTTTAGGGCTTTCTGATCAACTTTAGGGCATTTGGCAGATTACAGCATTTTCGGTTGATTTCAGGGTTTTCGGCCGATTTCAAATTTTTTCCGCTGTTTGGATGATTTGAGGACTCTGTGTCAATTTTATGATTATTCTGTAGACTCTACGCTTTTAGACTTGTTTTAGGGCTTTCTAATCAACTTTAGGGTTCTCGGCCGATTTCAGGGTTTTATCGATGTAAGGGCTCTGGGTTAGTTTTATTGTTTTTCTGTAGACTCTAGGATTTCAGACTAATTTTATGGATTTTGGCTTATTATAGGGATTTAGACTGGTTTTATGGCTTTCGGATCAACAATAGCGCTTTCGGCTGATTTCAGTGTTGTTGGCCGATTTCAGGGTTTTTTCGTTGACTATAGTATAGGGTATCTGGACGATTTAAGGGCTCTGGGTCAATTTTATGGTCATTCTGTAGATTCTAGGCTTTTAGACTGGATTCAGGGTTTTCAGCTTATTATGGGGTTTTAGGCCACCTTTAAAGCTTTCGGATTAACTTTGGGGGTTTTTACCGATTTCAGGGTTTTTGGCTTATTTCAGGGTTTTTGGCCGATTTAAGGGTTTTCGGCTGATTTCAGAGTTTTTCCACTCACTATAGTATATGGTATTTGGACGATTTAAGGGTTCTGGGTCAATTTTATAGTTTTTCTGTAGACTCTACAGGCTTGTAGACTGATTTTAGGGTTTTCGGCTTATAATTGGGTTTTAGGCCAGCTTTATGGCTTTCTGATTAATTTTCGGGCTTCTGGCCGATTTCAGGGTTTTTCTGATGTTTATTGTATAGGGTATTTGGTCAATTTAAGCGATCTGGGTCAATTTTATTGTTTTTCTGAAGACTCTAATGGCTTTTAGATTGATTTTAGTGTTTTCGGCTTATTATAGGTTTTTAGGCCAGCTTTAGGGCTTTTTTATCAACTTTAGGGCTTTTGGCCGATTTCAGGGTTTTCGGCCGATTTTAGGGTTTTTCCGCTGACAATAATAAAGGTCATTTGAATGATTTAAGTCCCCTGGTCAAATTTATAGTTTTTCCGTAGACTCTAGGCTTTAAGACTGATTCTAGGGTTTTCGGCTTATTATTGGGTTTGAGGGCGGCTTTATGGTTTTTCTGATCAACTTTTAACCAATTTCCGGGTTTTCGGCAGATTTCAGGGTTTTTCCGCTGACTACAGTATAGGGTATTTGGACGATTTAAGGGCTTAGGGTCAATTTTATGGTTTTTCCGTAAACTCTATGGTTTTAGACTGATTTTAGGGATTTCATCTTATAATAGGGTTTTAGGCCGGCTTTTGGGCTTTCAGATCAACTTTAGGGCATTTGGCAGATTACAGCATTTTCGGTTGATTTCAGGGTTTTCGGCCGATTTTAGATTTTTTCCGCTGACAATAGTATATGTTATTTGGACGATTTAAGGGCTCTGTATCAATTTTTTGGTTTTTCAGTAGACTCTATGCTTTTAGACTTATTTTAGGGTTTTTGGCTTAATATAGGGTTTTAGGCCAGCTTTAGGGCTTTCTGATCAACTTTAGGGTTCTCGGCCGATTTAAGGGTTTTTCCGATGCAAGGGCTTTGGGTCAGTTTTATTGTTTTTCTGTAGACTCTAGGATTTCAGACTGATTTTAGGGATTTTGGCTTATTATAGGGATTTTGGCTGGTTTTATGGATTTCAGATCAACATTAGGGCTTTTGGCTGATTTCAGGGTTATCGGCCGATTTCAGGGTGTTTCGTTTATAGGGTATCTGGACTATTTAAGGGCTCTTGGTCAATTTTATAGTTATTCTGTAGACTCTAGCCTTTTAAACTGGATTTAGGGTTTTCAGCTTATTATGGGGTTTTAGGCTAGCTTTAAAGCTTTCAGATTAATTTTGGGGGTTTTTGCCGATTTCAGGGTTTTTGGCCGATTAAAGGGTTTTTGGACGATTTAAGGGCTCTGGGTCAAATTTATAGTTTTTCTTTAGACTCTACAGGCTTTTAGACTGATTTTAGGGTTTTCGTCTTATTATGGGGTTTTAGGCTAGCTTTTTGGCTTTCTGATCAATTTTTGGGCTTCTGGGCGATTTCAGGGTTTTTCCGACGTTTATAGTATAGGGTATTTGGTCAATTTAAGGGATATGGGTCAATTTTATGGATTTTTTGTAGACTCTAATGGCTTTTAGATTGATTTTAGTGTTTACGGCTTATTATAGGGATTTTAGGCCGGCTTTAGGGCTTTTTGATCAACTTTAGGGCTTTTGGCCGATTTTAGGGTTATTCCGCTGACAATAATAAAGGGCATTTGAATGATTTTAGGCCTCTGGTAAAATTTATAGTTTTTCCGTAGACTCTAGTCTTTAAGCCAATTCCAGGGTTTTTCCGCTGACTATAGTTTTTGTGATCAACTTTTAGCCAATTCCAGGGTTTTTCCGCTGACTACAGTATAGGGTATTTGAACGATTTTGTGGTTTTTCTGTAAACTCTAGGCTTTTAGACTAATTTTAGGGTTTTCGTCTTATTATGGGGTTTTAGGCCGGCTTTCGGGCTTTCTGATCAACTTTAGGGCATTTGGCAGATTACAGCATTTTCGGCTGATTTCAGGGTTTTCGACCGATTTCAGATTTTTTCCGTTGACTATAGTATATGTTATTTGGCCGATTTTAGGGCTCTGTGTCAATTTTTTGGTTTTTCTGTAGACTCTACGCTTTTAGACTTATTTTAGGGTTTTTGGCTTAATATAGGGTTTTACGCCAGCTTTAGGGCTTTCTGATCAACTTTAGGGTTCTCGGCCGATTTCAGGGTTTTTTCGATGTAAGGGCTATGGGTCAGTTTTATTGTTTTTCTGTAGACTCTAGGATTTGAGACTGATTTTAGGGATTTTGGCTTATTATAGGGATTTAGGCTGGTTTTATGGCTTTCTTACCAACATTACGGCTTTTGGCTGATTTCAGTGTTTTCGGCCGATTTCAGGGTTTTTTCGTTGACTATAGTATAGGGTATCTGGACGATTTAAGGTCTCTGGGTCAATTTTTATGGTTATTCTCTAGAATCTAGGCTTTTAGACTGATTTTAGGGTTTTCGGCTTATTATAGGGTTTTAGGCCAACTTTAAGGCTTTCTGATCAAATTTTGGGCATCTGGCCGATTTCAGGGTCTTCCCGATGTTTATAGTATAGGGTATTTGGTCAATTTAAGGGATCTGGGTCAATTTTATTGTTTTTCTGTAGACTCTAATGGCCTTTAGATTGATTTTAGTGTTTCCGGCTTATTATAGGGATTTTAGGCCGGCTTTAGGGCTTTTTGATCAACTTTAGGGCTTTTGACCGATTACAGGATTTTCGGCCTATTTTAGGGTTTTTTCGCTGATAATAATAAAGGGCATTTGAATGATTTAAGGCCTCCTGTCAAAATTATAGGTCTTCCGTAGACTCTAGGCTTTAAGACTGATTCTAGGGTTTTCGGCTTATTATTGGGTTTGAGGGCGGCTTTATGGTTTTTCTGATCAACTTTTTGCCAATTTCAGGGTTTTTGGCAGATTTCAAGGTTTTTCCGCTGACTACAGTATATGGTATTTGGACGATTTAAGGGGCTCCGGGTCAATTTTATGGTTTTTCTGTAAACTCTAGGCTTTTAGACTGATTTTAGGGTTTTCGTCTTATGATAGGGTTTTAGGCCGGCTTTTGGGCTTTCTGATCAACTTTAGGGCATGTGGTAGATTACAACATTTTCGGCTGATTTCAGGGTTTTCGGCCGATTTCAAATTTTTTCCGCTCACTATAGTATATGTTATATGGACGATTTAAGGGCCCTGTGTCAATTTTTTGGTTTTTCTGTAGACCCTACGCTTTTAGACTTGTTTTAGGGTTTTTGGCTTAATATAGGGTTTTAGGCCATCTTTAGGGCTTTCTGATCAACTTTAGGGTTCTCGGCCGATTTCAGGGATTTTGCGATGTAAGGGCTCTGGGTCAGTTCTATTGTTTTTCTGTAGACTTTAGGATTTTAGACTGATTTAGGGATTCTGGCTTATTATAGGGATTTAGGCTGGTTTCATGGCTTTCGGACCAACATTAAGGCTTTTGGCTGATTTCAGTGTTTATAGGCTTTTAGTTTGATTTTAGGGTTTTCGACTTATTATAGGGTTTTAGGCCAGCTTTATGGCTTTCTGATCAATTATTGGGCTTCTGGCCGATTTCATGGTTTTTTCGATGTTTATAGTATAGGGTATTTGGTCAATTTAAGGGATTTGGGTCAATTTTATTGTTTTTCTATAGATTCTAATGGCTTTTATATTGATTTTAGTGTTTTCGGCTTATTATAGGGATTTAAGGCTGCCTTTAGGGCTTTTGGCCGATTTCAGGGTTTTCGGCCGATTTTAGGGTTTTCGGCCGATTTCAGGGTTTTCGGCCGATTTTAGGTTTTCGGCCGATTTTAGGTCTTTTTCGATGACAATAATAAAGATCATTTGAATGATTTAAGGCCTCTGGTCAAATTTATAGTTTTTCCGTAGACTCTAGGATTTAAGACTGATTCTAGGGTTTTCGGCTTATTATAAGGTTTGAGGGCGGCTTTATGGTTTTTCTGATCAACTTTTAGCCAATTTCAGGGTTTTCGGCAGATGTCAGGGTTTTTCCGCTGACTATAGTATAGGGTATTTGGACGATTTAAGGGGCTACGGGTCAATTTTATGGTTTTCTGTAAACTCTAGGCTTTTAGACTGATTTTAAGGTTTTCGTCTTATTATAGGGTTTTAGGACGGCTTTAGGGCTTTCTGATCAACTTTAGGGCATGTGGTAGATTACAACATTTTCGGCTGATTTCAGGGTTTTCGGCCGATTTCAAATTTTTTCCGCTCACTATAGTATATGTTATATGGACGATTTAAGGGCCCTGTGTCAATTTTTTGGTTTTTCTGTAGACCCTACGCTTTTAGACTTGTTTTAGGGTTTTTGGCTTAATATAGGGTTTTAGGCCATCTTTAGGGCTTTCTGATCAACTTTAGGGTTCTCGGCCGATTTCAGGGATTTTGCGATGTAAGGGCTCTGGGTCAGTTCTATTGTTTTTCTGTAGACTTTAGGATTTTAGACTGATTTAGGGATTCTGGCTTATTATAGGGATTTAGGCTGGTTTTATGGCTTTCAGATCAACATTAGGGCTTTTGGCTAATTTCAGTGTTTTCGGCCGATTTCAGGGTTTTTTCGTTGACTATAGTATAGGGTATCTGGACGATTTAAGGGCTCTGGGTCAATTTTATGGTTGTTATGTTGACTCGAGGCTTTTAAACTGGATTTCAGGGTTTTTGGCTGATTTCAGGGTTTTTGGCCGATTTAAGGGTTTTCGGCTCACAATAATAAAGGGCATTTGAATGATTTAAGGCCTCTGGTCAAATTTATAGTTTTTCTGTAGACTAGGCTTTAAGACTGATTCTAGGGTTTTCAGCTTATTATAGGGTTTGAGGGTGGCTTTATGGTTTTTCTGATCAACTTTTAGCCAATTTCAGGGTTTTCGGCAGACTTCAGGGTTTTTCCGCTCACTACAGTATAGGGTATTTGGACGATTTAAGGGCTCCGGGTCAATTTTATGGTTTTTCTATAAACTCTAGGCTTTTAGACTGATTTTTGGGTTTTCGTCTTATTATAGGGTTTTAGGCCGGCTTTAGGGCTTTCTAATCAACTTTAGGGCATTTGGCAGATTACAGCATTTTCGGCTGATTTCAGGTTTTCGGCCGATTTCAGGGTTTTCGGCCGATTTCAGATTATTTTCCGCTGACTATATTATATGTTATTTGGACGATTTAAGGGTTCTGTGTCAATTTTTTGGTTTTTCTGTAGACTCTACGCTTTTAGACTTATTTTAGGGATTTTAGCTTAATATAGGGTTTTATGAAGGTGCTAGAAACATACAAGAAAGGGGGGGGGGGGGTTTGAATTGTGTGACCTATTTTTAAATCTCTTTTCTGAACTTTTGTTTATTAATCACACATTAGAGTTCATTTATTTTCATTACAAGATACTCAGGAGAATAAGTGGGAATGCAAGAGATATTTGACAATTATTGAGGGTTAGATATTTGTTTGTTAATTGAATCTAATCATGAGGACGTAAACAAAAATGCAGCGAGTAAGCAGTAAAGCATGAAGGTAAAGCACACATAGTTTTTATCCTGGTTCACCCCCATAATCGACAGGGCTACATCCAGTCCTTGGCTTCACCAAGATTTTCACTATTTCAACAAATAGTACAAGTATTATCAGGGACTTCTCCCAACAAGTATTCTAAGGACTTCTCCTATCAAGTATTCGAAGTACTTCTCCTTACAAGTATTTGAAGGACTTCTCCTTACAAGTATTCTTAGGACTCCTCCTTACAAGTATTATCAGGTTTTCTCCTATCACCTTTTCAGGATTTTTCTTTTCTACAATAATCTCTTCTTGATAAGAGTGGGTAGAAGAAATGAAGCTTAAAGAATAGAGAGATCATAAGCAAGCTGATCTCTTGTCCTAAGTTATGTGTGTAGAGTATGATGAGAGTAAAACTCTATAAGGTTTCTACAGACAATAGCAACTCAGCTCAGGTTGAGATATGACTTGAAGTTTCCTGAGCTGAGACCAAGGTTGCCTTGGTCTTTGGACGAACTAGATTGAGATGTGTACAATTTAGTTTTAGTCTCCAAGTTGCTACGGGAGCAGGGTTCTCTATATATATCTTCAGTTGAAGATCCTTGTTCTTCCTTCACAGAAGGAGAGAAAACCTGTCCGCATTGCTTCTTCCTCTTCGGGAAGCACATAACGGCTAGTTCTGCATCTCTCAGCAGGCGTAAGTCACGATCAGAGGCTTCTCTGCAAGCGTAAGATATGATCTGGAAATCATCAATTCATCTGGGTTGATGTCGTCTGGCTCCATGCTGAGCAAGTATCCTTGAGCTGGTTTCTTCGTATATAACGTGTAAAAATACAGCGGTGAGGACTGCTTTGACTCTTTTACCCCAGTGCTTGACAGCTAATACTCATCACGTGCCTTGGTCAGATTTTTGAATTTCGACCGTTGAGAGTGTACGATGCTCAGAAATTCTTGCCGTTGATTTCGCGATGTCAGCTTGATTTTAGGAAAAGCAGAGAAGTAGTGGGACCAAGATATTGGATTTATTGAGTCCCATCTTTCTTTCTGTGATTGCCAGGTTTTGATAACCGTGCAGACGAGGATAGAAGTAATTATTCAAAAGAATAATTTCTTTAATACTTCTGTTGACTTGATCTCCTCGAAAGACGTACTCATTGATCTTTGTATCTTTGGCGCGATTCATACTTTGGTGGACGGATTCTTTCATTCAGCTTTGACAGACGCAGTCTCCATTGAATGCTTGAAGTTCCGTGATTGGCCCGTATTGCCAAACGAATTTCCTTCAGTCAGTTCTTCTCTAAGAAAGAGAATATTCTTGTCTGAATTCTTTCTTTCACTGAAGTTCTTCATCTGAGAGAGTTGATCCACAACTTCTTTATATGATGCTAGAGATGCTTCGAGGCACTCTTTTACCTTTAAACAATACAGTCTTCCCATTTGATCTTTGTGGATTCGGGTGGTGGACTGATTCAGCTGCTTCAAGTAGGCTTGATCTGGGTGTGCAGATTTCCATCAACTGACCGTGAGAAACGACGCTGATCATTTTAAGCTATTGATTTATTTCTCTTGATTCATCGGACAATCTTATACTTGAGTTTCTTCCTTTCTTGTGCTATCGGGCTGTCTTGTACGAGAACGCTTTTGTGTTAGTACAGATAGCAACCTGAGAGGGGGGGTGAATCACAGTTGCCCCGATTTTCACGTAGTAGTACCTAATGACTTTCAGCGCAATTAGAGTTGTAACGTAAGAACATTGTTGCAGCGGAATATTGTAATTGCTTGAAAGTAAAAGATGAAGGATGAAGGAAATGACACAGAGAGTTTTATCCTGGTTCACCTTCAATCCACCGAAGGCTACGTCCAGTCCCTCAAAGAAACCCCTTGAGGATTTTTCCACTATTGATAAAAATTACTTACAAGTTCCTAACCCAAGGACCTCAAGAATTCCTACCAATATCCTGTGAAAGTAAACCACTTTCAACAGCCCCTGAAAGCAAACCGCTTTCAGTTCCTGAAGGCAAACCACCCTCAGACCTTGAAGACTAACCTGCCTTCAATCGAACAACCCTTCATCGAATACCACGGTGAAGTTAGAATCCCTCAGAAAGATTACCACTTTCTGAAGAACCACTCCACTGAATTCCACAGTGAAGATTTCCCATGATCGAGTACTCTTAACGAATGCTTGCACCAAGGACCCTAAGATATCTTATCAATCTTCCTGAAGCAACCCACTTCTGATTGATCAAGTCTTCTTAGCAATACTTGTGCCAAGGACCCTAAGAGGACCCATCATGCCTCATAAAGCAAACCACTTTCTGATGACACCGTATTACCACGGTGGACTTTGAATCAAACCTGATTCAAAGGGCCTTTATACAACCACCAAAAACTATGGTGAAAGAATCAACATGATTCAAATAGAAGAAGAAGAAGATGCCTTTTCTATGCATGATTCAATCCTTTTGACAAGAAGGATTGATCTTAGTTTGTATGCTCCAGGCAATTACAATGAAGGCTCTTCCATTCTGAGTTTCTCAAATGTTGAACATCATGAGTGTTCTTATGAAAATGAGAGAACCGAAACTCAGAATGATGACTTTAATGAATATGAAAGTTATGGACCAAGTCATTGATGTTTCTGAGTGTCTAAGGACTTTATATAGGCACTAGAGGTCGACCATGAACCAACACAACCTTTCCCAACGGGTTTGAGACACAATGGTTCATGAAATAACACATATGTCGACCTGGTAATCGATTACCACAGTTAGTGTAATCGATTACACCATGCCGTTGAAGTTTGAATTTGAATTTCAAACTTGGTAATCGATTACACACTTATGGTAATCGATTACACACTTCCTGTAATCGATTACACACATCTGTAATCGATTACAGACAGTCCAGAACTCAGTTTTAACCATCTTAAACCCTAATTGAGTGTTCCTACCAAGTTTAACTTGTGAGAACATATTGTACTCAATTAATTGATCTTTCATGAGCCTTCTAATGCAATTAAACCTTAATAAAGCATAGCACACTAAGTTGACAAGACTTACTTAAAACTAGAACCTTCATGTTTTGATCTTGACGTTCTAAGCCTGGTTCTTTAAGTCTTTCTTCTCTTAAGTCTTCTTGAAGTCTTTCTTCTTTTTGTTCCTTTCTTTCTTGAAGTCTTCTTGAAATTAAACCTTTTCTCTTCTGAAGTCTTTCTTCTTTTTGTGATGTGTTTGTCTTCATCAAAACCTCAGTCCAGTCCAAGGACGAGACTTGATTTACATTTTGTACGTATATCCTTGATGTTGTTTCCTTCGAGGTGACCGGACGAACTCTTCTGGCGAACTGATTCTCTTGATAGGGCAATGATGTTTATTCATTCCTTTCAGAGATGGTTATTCCTGTATATGATAATTTTCACTATGTTAGGAATTTTATCTTTGACTTTATTGAAAAGAAATTGTTAATTATCAAAATATAATAATTCATTTAATTATTTGATCTAACATATTAGGCCAGCTTTAGGGCTTTCTAATCAACTTTAGTGTTCTAGGATTTCAAACTAATTTTAGGGATTTTGGCTTATTATAGGGATTTAGATTGGTTTTATGGCTTTCGGATCAACATTAGGGCTTTTGGCTGATTTCAGTGTTGTAGGCTGATTTCAGGGTTTTTTTTTTACTATAGTATAGGGTATCTGGACGATTTAATGGCTCTGGGTCAATTTTATGGTTATTCTGTAGATTCTAGGCTTTTAGACTGGATTTAGGGTTTTCGGCTTATTATGGGGTTTTAGGCCACCTTTAAAGCTTTCGGATTAACTTTTGGGGTTTCTAATGATTTCAGGGTTTTTGGCTTATTTCAGGGTTTTTGGCCGCTTTAAGGGTTTTCAACCGATTTAAACGTTTTTCCGCTCACTATAGTATATGGTATTTGGACGATTTAAGGGCTCTGGGTCAATTTTATAGTTTTTCTGTAGACTCTGCAGGCTTTTAGACTGATTTTAGGGTTTTCAGCTTATTATAGGGTTTTAGGCCAGCTTTATGGCTTTTTGATCAATTTTTGGGCTTCTGGCCGATTTCAGGGTTTTTCCGATGTTCATAGTATAGGGTATTTGGTCAATTTAAGGGATCTGGGTCAATTTTATTGTTTTTCTGTAGACTCTAATGGCTTTTAGATTGATTTTAGGTCCCGTTTGGAAAAACAGCTTAATTAAGAGCTTAGGGTATAAGCTCTTATGGCATAAGAGCTTATGCCGTAAGCGCTTAAATTTAACAAGCTGTTTGCGTTTGGATACACATATTGAAAATAGCTTATTCAGAATCAAAGCGTTTGGATGCATTTTTACATAAGCACTTATTAGTAATTGAGATTAAAAAAATAAAAAATAAAAATTAAAGAACTAAAATTATTATAAATAAAATTAATGTTTAAAAATTATATTTTTATAAATTATGTAGTTGTGAATTATATCATGCACTTATCAGTCGCATATAAACACATCTATTTTTTTTTTGAATAAAACACAATTTAAAATAAGCAAATGAATTTAAAATTAATATGAAATCATCATTAAAAATAAAATAAAATACCAAACATCACAGTACATCAATATAAGTTAACTATAACTGAGTGCATAAATTTAAAACTTGATAACAACCATAAAAATAAAACTAAACGGTTGTAGGCATCCCGTCTTTAATAGCGTCTCTAACTCGCTCCATTTGCCTAAAACTTTCTGTAGCCAACCCGCAAGTGTAGGAACATCCCTTGAAATTCTCTAATTTCCTCATCATGATCATCTGTTATTTGTGTATCCAATGTACTATTTACTTCAACTCGTCCTCCTTCATCTCCTAGGTTCTCAGATGGTGCCCATGCATTATGACCAGTTCCCACAGTATCCTTAAAAAGGATCTCCATGTCATGTACATTTCGTAGACCCCTAATTTTGAACCTTCCAAACTCCGGGTGTTCCTGAAATAAAAGATTTCATTACATATGTTAAACATCAAATAAGATATAAGATAAATATATAATTACATTGCTAGATATGAATTCACCTTAATCTTAGCTACCCACCACTCTTCACTTGTTGCAACGGTTTGCCTAGTGTCATCCCATCCAAGACCAGTCTCTTTTCCTATAAATTTTGCCCATGCTCTCCAATCTTCTCTCAAAAGATCCCATTTATTTTTCAAATTCTTGTATTCATAAGATAGCCCTGTTTGTCTATTAAAATCTGCTATCACATTTGCCCACCCTATTTTATTAAAATGTTTGTGTGGCCTATTCCCGGCGCGTACTTGTGCGATACAAGCCTTTAGAAATATGTCCAAGTTTGAGTCATTCCAATAAGCCTTAAATCGTTTGACTCTACCATTATTTCCATTCCCTTGACTTTGGGTTGAATCCATTTTCGAGCTACTAGAACACAATACAACAAGATACAAACAAATTCAAACAATGAGTTATACAAACAAATTCAAACACTGTTGAGATATGAAGCATTCCCATAGGATTAATAAATAGAACTCAGTAAGCTAAAGTGAGTTCAAATATGTTTTATGTCTTAAAGAACTTACTTTTTGCTTTTCAACCATGACAGAGTTATGCAGGATGAAAGGTGTTACAAACAATGTTAGTCAAGTACCAATTTGCTAATGCTAAACCAAACTTATTCCACAAATGAAAAGAAGATAACTATTAAATGAAGAAAGTGAGGGAAACTGCAAGGCAAATGTACATGAATCTTCCGGTAATTGATTTCCCTTTGAACAACCATATCTACAGAGCACCAAATGTACCCTTTGATTTGATACTAAATGACACAAACTGTTACCAATACCCTAGACCTAGATACCTTGCACCTGAACTGGCATACTGGCATAGATACTTAATATCTGTGTTTGTGCAGTTTAGATCAACGAATCGTGCCAATATTCAAATAACAAACACATAAAAGACCTGAACCATAGGTTTGCTTTCAGTACCTAAAGCCAAATAGAATAAATAAAATCCAATCTGCCAAAATTGCCCGACAAAATACCAACAACAAGTACAATGAAAAACTTAGCTTCATTACCCAAGTTTAGTGGCTTAGAGAGAGGAACCAAGAGCGAGGAGAGGAATACGAAGCGTGCGAGCAGAGAGAGGAACGAGGAAGAGGTACACGAAGCGCGCGAGCCGAGAGAGGAACGAGGCGCGCCGCTGCCGGAGGTGAGGAACGAGATGTGCCACTGCCGGTGGAGAGGAAGGAGGTGTGCTCGAGTAGAAGAGAGTTGGAAGAGGTAGAAGCTGGTGCTGCTGCCAGAGAAGAAGAGAATAAATTCTCTTTAGGGTTTTTAAAATAAAATAAAATGTAAGTGTGAAAAATAGGAGTCATCTGGATTCGAAGAGAGGATCTCATTAAAAGGTCCTATAAGCTCCGAATAAGCTCCGGATAAGCTGTTCCTGTCAGCTTATGGAAATAAGCTAAAAAGATCTTATGGAGGGCTTATAAGCTATTTCGATAAGCTCTGCCAAACGCGCACAAAATAGCTTTTTCTATAGCATAAGCTCAAATAAGCTGTTGAAAAGCTCTCCCAAACGGCACCTTAGTGTTTTCGGCTTATTATAGGGATTTTAGGCCGGCTTTAGGGCTTTTTGATCAACTTAAGGGCTTTTGGCCGATTTCAGGGTTTTCGGCCGATTTTAGGGTTTTTCCGCTAACAATAATAAAGGGCATTTGAATGATTTAAGGTCCCTGGTCAAATTTATAGTTTTTCCGTAGACTAGGCTTTAAGACTGATTCTAGAGTTTTCGGCTTATTATTGGGTTTGAGGGCGGCCTTATGGTTTTTCTGATCAACTTTTAGCCAATTTCAGGGTTTTCGGCAGATTTCAGGGTTTTTCCGCTGACTACAGTATAGGGTATTTGGACGATTTAAGGGCTCCGGGTCAATTTTATGGTTTTTCTGTAAACTCTAGGCTTTTAGACTAATTTTAGGGTTTTCATCTTATTATAGGGTTTTAGGCCGGCTTTAGGAATTTCTGATCAACTTTAGGGCATTTGGCAGATTACAAAATTTTCGGTTGATTTCAGGGTTTTCGCCGATTTCAGATTTTTTCCGCTGACTATAGTATATGTCATTTGGTCGATTTCAGGGCTCTGTGTCAATTTTTTGGTTTTTCTGTTGACTCTACGCGTTTAGACTTATTTTAGGGTTTTTGGCTTAATATAGGGTTTTAGGCCAGCTTTAGGGCTTTCTGGTCAACTTTAGGGTTCTCGGCCGATTTCAGGGTTTTTCCGATGTAAGGGCTCTGGGTCAGTTTTATAGTTTTTATGTAGACTCTCGGATTTCAGACTGATTTTAGGGATTTTGGCTTATTATAGGGATTTAGGCTGGTTTTAGGCCTTTCGGATCAACATTAGGGCTTTTGGCTGATTTCAGTGTTTTCGGCCGATTTCAGGGTTTTTTCGTTGACTATTTAGTATAGGGTATCTGGACGATTTAAGGGCTCTAGGTCAATTTTATGGTTATTCTGTAGACTCCAGGCTTTTAGACTGGATTTAGGGTTTTCGGCTTATAATGGGGTTTTAGGCCAGCTTTAAAGCTTTCGGATTAACTTTTGGGGTTTT
Source organism: Acmispon strigosus (assembly GCA_030819835.1). Classification (NCBI taxonomy): domain Eukaryota; kingdom Viridiplantae; phylum Streptophyta; class Magnoliopsida; order Fabales; family Fabaceae; genus Acmispon; species Acmispon strigosus. The sequence goes on along the minus strand of JAUAMA010000004.1, from coordinate 16,203,755 downwards.
TGCCGATTTCAGGGTTTTTGGCCGATTCAAGGGTTTTTGGCTGATTTCAGAGTTTTTCCGCTAACTATAGCATATGGTATTTGGACGATTTAAGGGCTTTGGGTCAATTTTATATTTTTTCCGTAGAGTCTATAGGCTTTTAAAATGATTTTAGGGTTTTCGGCTTATTATAGGGTTTTAGGTTAGCTTTATGGCTTTCTGATAAATTTTTGGGCTTCTGGCCGATTTCAGGGTTTTTTCGATGTTTATAGTATAGGTTATTTGGTCAATTTAATGGATCTAGGTCAATTTTATTGTTTTTCTGTAGACTCTAATGGCTTTTAGATTGATTTTAGTGTTTTCGGCTTATTATGGGGATTTTAGGCCGGGTTTAGGGCTTTTTGATCAACTTTAGGGCTTTTGGCCGATTTCAGGGTTTTCGGCCGATTTTAGGGTTTTTCCGCTTACTAATAAAGGGCATTTGAATGATTTAAGGCCTCTGGTCAAATTTATAGTTTTTCCGTAGACTCTAGGCTTTAAGACTGATTCAAGGTTTTCGGCTTATTATAGGGTTTGAGGGCGGCTTTATGGTTTTTCTGATCAACTTTTAGCCAATTTCAGGGTTTTCGGCAGATTTCAGGGTTTTTCCGATGACTACAGTATAGGGTATTTGGACGATTTAAGGGTTCCGGGTCAATTTTATGGTTTTTCTGTAAACTCTAGGCTTTTAGACTGATTTTAGGGTTTTCGTCTTATTATAGTGTTTTAGGCCGGCTTGAGGGCTTTCTGATCAACTTTATGGCATTTGGCAGATTACAGCGTTTTCGGCTGATTTCAGGGTTTTCGGCCGATTTCAGATTTTTTCCGCTAACAGTATATGTGATTTGGACGATTTAAGGGCCCTGGGTCAATTTTTTGGTTTTTCTGTAGACTCTACGCTTTTAGACTTATTTTAGGGTTTTTGGCTTCATATAGGGTTTTAGGCCAGCTTTAGGGCTTTCTGATCAACTTTAGGGTTCTCGGCCAATTTCAGGGTTTTTCCGATGTAAGGGCTCTGGGTCAGTTTTGTGAAGAAGGTCTTGCTCCTGTCCCTGGCTGTGGTTTTGATGACGACAAACTCATCAACAAAAAGAAGAAAAGAAGACTTCGGAGAAACAAGCGCTACAAAGTCCATCAATAGTCTAGAAGTCTTAGTATTAGGTGAGTTATGCTTCTAAAGGTCTATTAAAGCATAAAGGCTCTTAAAACACCTAATCTAATCAAGCTAAGTGTTTTCATAACTTAAAAGAAGTAGAAAACCTTAAGCCGATCTCAAAGGAACAAGTTTCTGGAAAATGGGCTTCTGTGTAATCGATTGCAGCTTTCTGGTAATCGATTACACCTAGGCAAGTAATCGATTACCACTTGTCTGTAATCGATTACATGTTTGAATTTGAAATTCAAACTGAAATGGCTACTAGTGTAATCGATTACACTAAGTGATGTAATCGATTACCAACACGAAAAGTTGTATCTTTTCATGAACCATTGTGTCCCAAACCTTTTGGAAAGGGTTGTGATGGTTCAAGGACGTTTCCCTTGCCTATATAAAGTCCATTTGAGTCCAGAGAACATAACATACACAAGAGAACACGCAACACATGAGAAAATCACATTAGGCCAAAGCTTTGTCAAAATTAGTTCATCTTTTAGAACTTAAACATTCAAGAGCCTAGATTCTGAGTTCATGATCTTCATGTTCATAAGAACACATTAGTTGTTCATATCTTGAGGAACTCAGAATCATATTATGCTTAAAAGCCTTAAAGCATAATTTCTCATGATCAATCCACTTGTATGTTAAAGGATTGATACAGCCAATTGTAAACTCTTCTTCATCTCTTTCTGTAAGATTGAGTTTTCACCGTAGTATTCGGTGAAGGGTTGTTGTCACTGAAAGTGGTTTACTTTCAGGGTTTTGATTGAAGGCAGGTTAGTCTTCAAGGTCTGAGGGTGGTTTGCCTTCAGGAACTGAAAGCGGTTTGCTTTCAGGGGCTGTTGAAAGTGGTTTGCTTTCACAGGATATTGGTAGAAATTCTTGGGGTCCTTGGTTAGGAACTTGTAAGAGATTATAATCAATAGTGAAAAAATCCTCAAGGGGTTTTCTTGAGGGACTGGACGTAGCCTTCGGTGGATTGAAGGTGAACCAGGATAAACTCTTGTGTGTGATTTCCTTTATCCTTCACATTTACTTTCAAGCATCGTTCAAATCCGCTGCAATCATAACGATCATCTCGTGATCATCATAATCTTGAAAGTAACAATTTCAATAAGGCGAAAATTGGGGCAACACTGATTCACCCCCCCCCCTCTCAGGTTGCTATCTGTACTAACAATTGGTATCAGAGCGGAAGTTTAGGTAAGTTATTCCTAAGATCCGGGAAAAGATGGCATCCTCTTCCAATCATGGAACAAATGAAGGATTCAACATAAACAGGCCACCATTCTTCAATGGAGAACATTATGACTTCTGGAAAATCAAGATGAAGATATTCATAAAGTCATTAGACGCAGGAATATGGAAAGCCATTGAAGAAGGTCCCTTTGTGCCTGTAACAACAGATGAAGAAGGAACTTCACAACCAAAATCAGAAAGTACTTGGAGTGAAGAAGAAAAGAAGAAGGTTCAATATGATCTCAAAGGAATGAACATCCTTACATCTGCTCTTGGCATGGACGAATTTTTCAGAGTATCAACATGCACTTCATCAAAAGAAATATGGGATACGTTGATGGTGACTCATGAAGGAACAGATGAAGTCAAGAGATCAAAGATCAATACTTTATCTTAGGAATATGAAATGTTCAGAATGCTTCCAGGAGAAAAGGTATTAGATATGCAAAAACGATTCACTCATTTGATTAATCATTTGATTGCTCTTGGAAAACAATTTTCAAATAGTGACTTGAACATGAAAGTTCTAAGATCACTTACAAGAGTATGGCAACCAAAAGTTACAGCCATCTCTGAAAAGAAGAGTTTATCAAATATGACTCTTGCAACTCTCTTTGGAAAACTCCAAGAACATGAGTTGGAATTGAATCGTTTAGAAGAGCATGAACAACATGAAAAGAAGTATCTATCAATTTCCCTAAAGGCAAAAGAAAGCATCAAAGAAGATTATGATGCAGATTCTGAAGAAGAAGACAATGGAAATTTGAATCTTCTAGTAAAGAACTTTGGAAAGTTTCTTAAAAGAAAAGGTGTTAAATTCAACAACAATAAATCCTTCCAAAGGAACAATGAGTCTTCTTCGTCTCAAAATATTACATGTTTCGAGTGTGGCAAACCGGGACACTTCAAGTCAGATTGTCCAAATCTTCAGAAGAAGAAACGTGGTCTAAGAGAGAAATTCGAGAAAAAGGATCAACCTACTCGAAGAGCATATTTGGCTTGGGATGATAATGAAGTAAGTTCATCATCAGACTCTGACAAAGAAGAAGCACAAGTTGCTTTGATGGCTTCACATGACTCAGATATTGAAGATTCCCAGGTTAGTAATAATTCTATGTCTTCTCATGATTTAAAGTTTGCTATGGAAAATATGTTTAAATTGTGTCAAGAATTTTCCAAGATTAGTACTAAGCAAAATGATTTGATTTCATCCTTAGAAAGTAAGTGTAGAACCTTACAAGAGGAATTATACATAGTGAAATCTAAACTAGATATTACACAAAAATGCACTAAGTGTAGTTCTTTAGAAGAAAAGATAGATAATCTTCAACAAAGAGTAAATAACTTCAATAAAGGAAAACAGAAGTTAGATGATATTCTAAGTGTGCAAAGACATTCAAATAACAAGTCAGGTCTAGGATATACTTCTCACCCAAAGACTAAGGACGTCAAGAAAACTGTGTTTGTAAAACCAAACCATATGGTAGGATCTTCTAGTAACAATAAGATTAATTCTGTTAGAAGTACAAACAATAGGAAGAATACTCAAGATAGACCTCCTAAGAAGATTCATTCCTCTCCTAGACAAACCTCTAGTTACAATCATTACTCCTGTACGTATTGTAACAAAGTAGGACATACCCCTAGTAGATGGTACTACAAACATGTAGGAGTACCAAATAGGGAATACATTTGGGTTAGAAAGGATGTTAACTTAGAAGGACCCAAAACTTGTTGGGTTCCTAATACCCATGTCTGAACTTTGTCATGTAGGTGTGTATGAAAGCAGCAAAGGATTTATGGTATCTTGATAGTGGCTGCTCATCACACATGACAGGAGACAAAACCAAGTTTTCATTTCTTATACCTAGAGAAAAAGGTTTTGTCACATATGGTAACAATCAAAAGGGAAAGATACTCGGTATTGGAAGAATAGGCACACCCCCTCAAACAGTCATCGATAAAGTTCTATACGTTGATGGTTTGATGCATAATCTTCTGAGTATTAGTCAACTATGTGATAAAGGTTTGAAAGTTGGTTTTATTGATGATATATGTGTAGTAAAAGATGCGAAAACTAAAGAAATTAAGTTTTCTGGGTATAAAGTAAATAAAGTCTTCATGATCTCCTTGGAAGAAATTCCACAAAATGTGAGATGCCTTTTGGCCAAGAATAATAGTGATTCATGGCTATGGCATAGAAGACTTGCTCATATTCACATAGATCATTTAAACAAACTAGTCAAGCATGATCTAGTTGTTGGGCTTCCAAAGATAAAATTCGAGAAAGACAAACTTTGTGATGCATGTCAAAAAGGGAAGCAAACCAGAACATCCTTCAAACCAAAGAACATAGTTTCGACTTCAAGGCCCCTTCAATTGTTACATATGGATTTGTTCGGACCATCTAGAACTAAAAGCCTCGGAGGTAATTACTATGCACTTGTTATTGTTGATGATTTCTCTAGATTTACATGGACATTATTTCTGCCTCATAAGAATGAAGCCTTCAATGCATTCAAGAGATATGCAAGGCTAGTTCAAAATGAGAAATCTTTAAAGATCTCTTCTATTAGAAGTGATCATGGAGGAGAAATTCTGAATCAACAATTCCAAGAACTATGTGATGAAAATGGAATATCACATAATTTCTCTACTCCGAGAACACCACAACAAAATGGTGTTGTAGAAAGGAAGAACAGATTACTTGAAGAATTAGCAAGGACCATGCTAAGTGAATCAAGTCTCCCTAAATATTTCTGGGCTGATGCTGTAAGTACTGCTTGCTATGTTTCCAATAGAGTTCTTATTAGACCTATTCTTAAGAAAACCCCCTATGAACTCTACAAAGGAAGGAAACCAAATATCTCTCATCTACATGCTTTTGGATCAAAATGCTTTGTCTTGAATAATGGAAAGGAAAACCTTGGAAAGTTTGATGAAAAATCTGATGAAGGTATATTCCTTGGTTATTCTCTAACAATCAAAGCATATAGAGTCTTCAACAAGAAAACTCTATCTGTGGAAGAATCCATACATGTTTCTTTTGATGAATCTAAATCTTCAATAGAAGATAGAGTTAATACTCAAGATATTGAAGAAGATGATATCATTGTAAATGAAGATTCTCAAAAGGATGAAGATCATAATCCAATACAAGAAGAGAACATTGAAGATAATACTTATCAACTTCCAAAGGAATGGAGAACCCATAGGGATCATCCAGTTGATAATATTATTGGTGATATTTCTAGAGGCGTTTCTACAAGGCTACGCTTAAATGATTCAGTTTTGCATATGGCCTTTGTCTCTCAAATAGAACCATCAAAAGTAAATGATGCTCTAGAGGATGAGTATTGGATTGTAGCAATGCAGGAAGAACTAAACCAATTTGAAAGGAATCAAGTTTGGGAACTTGTACCTAAGCCTAGTGATAAACATGTTATTGGAACAAAGTGGGTATTTAGGAATAAGTTAGATGAAAATGGTATCATAGTTAGGAACAAAGCAAGATTAGTTGCTCAAGGTTATAATCAAGAAGAAGGTATAGATTTTGATGAAACCTATGCACCAGTAGCAAGGTTGGAAGCCATAAGACTGTTATTGGCGTATGCTTGTTCTGTAAATTTCCCATTATATCAAATGGACGTCAAAAGTGCTTTTCTGAACGGATACATTCAAGAAGAAGTCTATGTGAAGCAACCCCCAGGATTTGAAGATCCAAAGTTTCCTTCACATGTCTTCATATTAAAGAAGGCACTCTATGGTCTTAAGCAAGCCCCTCGTGCATGGTATGATAGATTAAGTACTTTCCTTTGTGATAAAGGATTTCAAAAGGGTAAGGCTGATACAACCTTGTTCATCAAAAGAACCAAAGGTAATACCTTATTAGTTCAAATTTATGTTGATGATATCATCTTTGGTGCAACTAACGAATCTCTTTGTAAGGATTTCTCTAACATGATGCAAGAAGAATTTGAGATGTCCATGATGGGACAATTGAATTTCTTTCTTGGTTTGCAAATCAAGCAATCACATGATGGAATATTCATCAATCAATCAAAATTTTGCAAAGAATTATTAAAGAAATATGATTTGGATGATTGCAAAGCCATAGCCACACCAATGGGGTCTAACACATATTTAGATCAAGATGAATCCGGTATTCAAGTTGATATTACCAAATATAGAGGTATGATCGGATCTCTTCTATACATAACTACAAGTAGACCTGATATTATGTTTAGTGTGTGTCTATGTGCTAGATATCAAGCATCTCCTAGGGAATCACATTTGAGTTCTGTTAAACGGATTTTTAAATATTTGAAAGGAACTACAAATGTTAGATTGTGTTATCCCAAAGAAAATGTTTGTGATTTGATTGGGTATTCTGATTCTGATTATGCTGGTTGTAAAACTGAAAGAAAAAGTACAAGTGGTACTTGTCACTTGTTAGGAAATGCCCTTGTTTCTTGGTCTTGTAAGAAACAAGCATGTGTTGCTCTAAGTACTGCAGAAGCAGAATACATTGCTGCAGGAAGTTGTTGTGCACAAACTCTATGGCTCAAACAACAACTCAAAGATTATGGCTTAGAGCTGGGCTGCATTCCAATCAAATGTGACAACACAAGTGCCATTAATCTCACTAAAAACCCTATCATGCATTCTCGAACTAAGCATATTGATATAAGACATCATTTTCTTCGAGATCATGTTGTGAGGAAAGATATTGAGATTTCATTTGTGGATACACATAATCAATTAGCAGATATCTTGACTAAGCCTCTTCCTAAGGAATCATTCTTCAAGATAAGAAGAGAATTAGGCATATTAGATGAGCATGACATTTAAGGTAACATGTTATTTGCATAATCTTTATGATGATTATATGTTTATATACATAATGTGCTTAAGTGTTTATATGAAAATGTGTTACATAAGACTCTAGAGCTTAGAACTTATGAAATTGTCATAGTAATCGATTATCATAGGTCCTGTAATCGATTATCCATGCTCTAAATCCTCGTGCCTGTTAAAACTATCTGAGTAATCGATTATCATAACTGCTATAATCGATTACTGTTAGAACAGATAGCAACCTGAGGGGGGGGGGGGGGTGAATCAGTGTTGCCCCAATTTTCTCCTTATTGAAATTGTTACTTTCAAGTTTATGATGATCACGAAATGATCGTTGTGATTGCAGCGGATATGAACGATACTTGAAAGTAAATGTGAAGGATAAAGAGAATCACACACAAGATTTTATCCTGGTTCACCTTCAATCCACCGAAGGCTACGTCCAGTCCCTCAAGAAAACCCCTTGAGGATTTTTCCACTATTAATGAGAATTTCTTACAAGTTCCTAACCCAAGGACCCCAAGAATTTCTACCAATATCCTGTGAAAGCAAACCACTTTCAACAGCCCCTGAAAGCAAACCGCTTTCACTTCCTGAAGGCAAACCACCCTCAGACCTTGAAGACAATCTTGTCTTCAATCGAAACCCTGAAAGCAAAACACTTTCAGTGACAACAACCTTTCACCGAATACCACGGTGAAGAACTCAATCTTACAGAAAGAGATGAAGAAGATATTACAATTGACTGTTTCAATCCTTTAACACACAATTGGATTGAACATGAGAAATTATGCTTTAAGGCTTTTAAGCATAATACAATTCTGAGTTCTTCAAGATATGAACAACTAAAGTGTTCTTATAAACATGAAGATCATGAACTCAGAATTTAGGCTCCAAAAGATTTAAGTTCTAAAAGATGAACTAATTTTGACAAAGCTTTGGCCTAAAGTGATTTTCTCATGTGTAATGTGTTGTCTCTTGTATGTTATGTGTGTGTTGTGTTTTCTGGACTCAAATGGTCTTTATATAGGCAAGAGAAACGTCCTTGAACCATCACAACCTCTTTCAAAAGGTTTGGGACACAATAGTTCATGAAAAGATGCACTTTTTCGTTCTGGTAATCGATTACCATACTTAGTGTAATCGATTACACAAGTGACCGTTTCTGTTTGAATTTGAATTTCAAACATTTAATCGATTACAAGACAGGAGTAATCGATTACTTGCCTAGGTGTAATCGATTACACAGAAGCCCATTTTCCAGAAACTTGATCTTTGAGACTTGCTTAAGGTTTTCTACTTCTTTTAAGTTATGAAAACTCTTAGCTTGATTAGATTAGGTGTTTTAAGAGCCTTTATGCTTTAATAAGCCTTTGGAAGCATAACTCACCTAATACTAAGACTTCTAGACTATTGATGGACTTGAGTGCTTGATTCTTTGAAGTCTTCTTTTCTTCTTTTTGTTGATGAGTTTGTCGTCATCAAAACCACAGCCAGGGTCAGGAGCAAGACCTTCTTCACAATTACATGTTCAAAATTTGAAATTTTTCAAATTTGCAACTGATGTAATCGATTACCCTAACTGCAGTAATCGATTACATGCTCGAAAAACTGCCAGAATTTCAATTTTCCCTCCACTTTTTTGAAATTCAAACTTAGGATAACTGTCCAATAATCGATTACCCAACTGCTGTAATCGATTACATCCTTGAGCCTATTTAAACAACAGCATTAGATGATCCAATTCCATTCCTATCATTCTACACTTTGTCCTCAAAACTTTTCTAAGGTGCATCATGGATCCCTATCGTCCTCGTTCTTCTCGGCCAATGAACCTTACAAGACTTCTCACATCCACAAACCAAAGAACTAGGTTTGTTTCACGGTTCATAAATCAACTCATTCGTAAGCCAATGTTTGGTGATCTGGACTCCTTTGTTGAAAATGGTTACACCTTTCCCACATATCTCCGATATCAAAACCTTGAGGAATTTATCTCTATGAGCAATCCGTACTATCCAGAACTAGTAAAAGTCTTCTATTGCAACCTTGAACCTCTGCAAAATGGATTTCAAAGCTCTGTTAAGGGAATTCTTATTCGACATTCCCTTTCCTCTTTTGGTCGTTGCCTTGGACTTCCCTCATCTGGTGCTCTCTTAGGTCCTAACCTCCCCTGCCCCTGGTCTGACTACAGCCATGACTCCTTTTACAAATCACTTTGTCGATTTGAGTCAGTTGATCTCCAACGAATTCACCCACCTCATACTACCTCTTGCCCCTACAACACTGATGTCCTCACAACAAACAATCACCTACTCCACTACTTCATCAATCAAGTGATTCTGCCTGAAGAAACTCTTCTCGCTCACATTAGCGAATTTGAGTTACAAATTCTATATGGCATTCTTCATTGCCACAAAATTAATTGGGCGTTCTTAGTCATGAATCACATGCTGCGTTGTTGTGACACGGCGTAATCTTTTCCTTATGCATCGATCATCTCCCGTCTCCTTATCTACTCCGGAGTGCCAATCGCCAAGCTTTACGACACGCGGTCCTCTCATCTTAAACGTGTGGACACATCCATTCTTCCCTCGCTCAATATCACCAATGACTTTGGCCTTTTTCTTATTACTTGTCAAATTCATGATAATGGTCGGGACTTTATACCCGCGCGTACCATTGATGATGAGGCCTCTTCTCCTAGCACTTAGTCTTCTAGGAGTTTTTCATGTTTATTTATTTCCTCTTGTAATTTGTTCACATTATATGTGACTTTTTCGTTTGAATACTATGTTTGGATGATTATGTTCTATTCACGTTTTCTATATTTACCGCCAACCCCCATGCTTTATTTTGCAATATACTTGTGTGGTTGTATGCCTGTACTTTTTGGCCTTTTCTTCTTTTTGATGAAGTCAAAAGGGGGAGAAAGGTTGTGTGCTCTTAAAGATCATATGCAGGAGTTCAACAAGTACATTAGAAAGGGGGAGACAATGCTAGATATACTAGATTCCATCAAACAGGGGGAGTTCAGCATCAAGAATGCATATATGATCTTCAAGTATCAAGAATGTGTTTGCCATCATCAAAAAGGGGGAGATTGTGAAGAAGGTCTTGCTCCTGACCCTGGCTGTGGTTTTGATGACGACAAACTCATCAACAAAAAGAAGAAAAGAAGACTTCAGAGAAACAAGCGCTACAAAGTCCATCAATAGTCTAGAAGTCTTAGTATTAGGTGAGTTATGCTTCTAAAGGTCTATTAAAGCATAAAGGCTCTTAAAACACCTAATCTAATCAAGCTAAGTGTTTTCATAACTTAAAAGAAGTAGAAAACCTTAAGCCGATCTCAAAGGAACAAGTTTCTGGAAAATGGGCTTCTGTGTAATCGATTGCAGCTTTCTGGTAATCGATTACACCTAGGCAAGTAATCGATTACCACTTGTCTGTAATCGATTACATGTTTGAATTTGAAATTCAAACTGAAATGGCTACTAGTGTAATCGATTACACTAAGTGATGTAATCGATTACCAACACGAAAAGTTGTATCTTTTCATGAACCATTGTGTCCCAAACCTTTTGGAAAGGGTTGTGATGGTTCAAGGACGTTTCCCTTGCCTATATAAAGTCCATTTGAGTCCAGAAAACATAACATACACAAGAGAACACGCAACACATGAGAAAATCACATTAGGCCAAAGCTTTGTCAAAATTAGTTCATCTTTTAGAACTTAAACATTCAAGAGCCTAGATTCTGAGTTCATGATCTTCATGTTCATAAGAACACATTAGTTGTTCATATCTTGAGGAACTCAGAATCATATTATGCTTAAAAGCCTTAAAGCATAATTTCTCATGATCAATCCACTTGTATGTTAAAGGATTGATACAGCCAATTGTAAACTCTTCTTCATCTCTTTCTGTAAGATTGAGTTTTCACCGTAGTATTCGGTGAAGGGTTGTTGTCACTGAAAGTGGTTTACTTTCAGGGTTTCGATTGAAGGCAGGTTAGTCTTCAAGGTCTGAGGGTGGTTTGCCTTCAGGAACTGAAAGCGGTTTGCTTTCAGGGGCTGTTGAAAGTGGTTTGCTTTCACAGGATATTGGTAGAAATTCTTGGGGTCCTTGGGTTAGGAACTTGTAAGAGATTTTTATCAATAGTGGAAAAATCCTCAAGGGGTTTTCTTGAGGGACTGAACGTAGCCTTCGGTGGATTGAAGGTGAACCAGGATAAACTCTTGTGTGTGATTTCCTTTATCCTTCACATTTACTTTCAAGCATCGTTCAAATCCGCTGCAATCATAACGATCATCTCGTGATCATCATAATCTTGAAAGTAACAATTTCAATAAGGCGAAAATTGGGGCAACACTGATTCACGGCGAAAATTGGGGCAACACTCTTAGGTTGCTATCTGTACTAACAAGTGGTATCAGAGCGGAAGTTTAGGTAAGTTATTCCTAAGATCCGGGAAAAGATGGCATCCTCTTCCAATCATGGAACAAATGAAGGATTCAACATAAACAGGCCACCATTCTTCAATGGAGAACATTATGACTTCTGGAAAATCAAGATGAAGATATTCATAAAGTCATTAGACGCAGGAATATGGAAAGCCATTGAAGAAGGTCCCTATAGTATATGGTATTTGGACGACTTAATGGCTCTGGGTCAATTTTATAGTTTTTATGTAGACTCTATAGGCTTTTAGACTGATTTTAGGGTTTTCGGCTTATTATAGGGTTTTATACCAACTTTATGGCTTTCTGATCAATTTTTGGGCTTCTTGCCGATTTCAGGGTTTTTCCGATGTTTATAGTATAGGGTGTTGGGTCAATTTACGGGATCTGGGTCAATTTTAGTGTTTTTCTGTAGACTCTAATGGCTTTTAGATTGATTTTAGTGTTTTCGGCTTATTATAGGGATTTTAGGCCAGCTTGAGGGATTTTGCCCGATTTCAGGGTTTTCGGCCGATTTTAGGGTTTTTCCGCTGACAATTATAAAGGGCATTTGAATGATTTAAGGCCTCTGGTCAAATTTATAGTTTTTCCGTAGACTCTAGGCGCTAAGACTGGTTCTAGGGTTTTCGGTTTATTATAGGGTTTGAGGGCGGCTTTAGGGTTTTTCTGATCAACTTTTAGCCAATATTAGGGTTTTCGGTAGATTTCAGGGTTTTTCCGCTGACTACAGTATAGGGCTTTAGCCAATTTTAGGGTTTAAGCCAATTTAAGGGCTCCGGATCAATTTTAGGGTTTTTCTGTAAACTCTAGGATTTTATAATGATTTTAGGGTTTTCGTCTTATTATAGGGTTTTAGGCCGGCTTTAGGGCTTTCTGATCAACTTTAGGGCATTTGGCAGATTCTAGCATTTTCGGCTGATTTCAGGGTTTTCGGCCGGTTTCAGATTATTTCCGCTGACTAAAGTATATGTTATTTGGACAATTTAAGGGCCCTGTGTCAATTTTTTGGTTTTTCTGTAGACTCTACGCTTTTAGACTTATTTTAGGGTTTTTTGGTTTAATATAGGGTTTTAGGCCAGCTTTAGGGCTTTCTGATCAACTTTAGTGTTCTCGGCCGATTTCAGGGTTTTTCCGATGTAAGGGCTCTGGGTCAGTTTTATTGCTTTTCTGTAGACTCTCGGAATTCAGACTGATTTTAGGGATTTTGGCTTATTATAGGGATTTTGGCTAGTTTTATGGCTTTCGGATCAACATAAGGGCTTTTGGCTGATTTTTTCGGCCGATTTCAGGGTTCTTTCGTTGACTATATAGTATAGGGTATCTGGACGATTTAAGGGCTCTGGGTCAATTTTATGGTTATTCTGTAGACTCTAGACTTTTAGACTGGATTTAGGGTTTTCGGCTTATTATGGGGTTTTAGGCCAACATTAAAGCTTTCGGATTAAATTTTGGGGTTTTTGCCGATTTCAGGGTTTTTGGCCGATTTAAGGGTTTTTGGCCGATTTAAGGGTTTTCGGCTGATTTCAGAGTTTTTCCGCTCACCATAGTATTTGGGATTTGGACGATTTAAGGGCTTTGGGTCAATTTTATAGTTTTTCTATAGACTCTACAGGCTTTTAGACTGATTTTAGGGTTTTCGGTTTATTATAGGGTTTTAGGCCAGCTTTATGGGTTTCTGATCAATTTTTGGGCTTCTGGCCGATTTCAGGGTTTTTCCGATGTTTATAGTGTTGGGTATTTGGTCAACTTAAGGGATCTGGGTAATGTTTATTGTTTTTCTGTAGACTCTAATGGCTTTTAGATTGATTTTAGTGTTTTCGGCTTATTATAGGGATTTTAGGCTGGCTTTAGGGCTTTGTGATCAACTTTAGGGCTTTTGGCCGATTTCAGGGTTTTCGGCCGATTTTAGGGTTTTTCCGCTGACAATAATAAAGGGCATTTGAATGATTTAAGGCCTCTGGTCAAATTTATAGTTTTTCCGTATACTCTAGGCTTTAAGACTGATTCTAGGGTTTTCGGCTTATTATAGGGTTTGTGGGCGGCTTTATGGTTTTTCTGATCAACTTTTTACCAATTTCAGGGTTTTCGTCAGATTTCAGGGTTTTTCCGCTGACTACAGTATAGGGTATTTGGACGATTTAAGGGCTCTTGGTCAATTTTATGGTTCTTCTGTAAACTCTAGGCTATTAGATTGATTTTAGGGTTTTCGTCTTATTATAGGGTTTTAGGCCGGCTTGAGGGCGTTCTGAGGGCTTACTGATCAAATTTAGGGCATTTTGCAGATTATAACATTTTCGGTTGATTTCAGGGTTTTCAGCCAAGTTAAGATTTTTTCCACGGACTATAGTATATGTCATTTGGACGATTTAAGGGCTTTGTGTCAATTTTTTGGTTTTTCTGTTGACTCTACGCGTTTAGACTTATTTTAGGGTTTTTGGCATAATATAGGGTTTAAGGCCAGCTTTAGGGCTTTCTGATCAACATTAGGGTTCTCGGCCGATTTCAGGGATTTTCCGATGTAAGGGCTCTGGGTCAGTTTTATTGTTTTTATGTAGACTCTCGGATTTCAGACTGATTTTAGGGATTTTGGCTTATCATAGGGATTTAGGCTGGTTTTAGGCCTTTCGTATCAACATTAAGGGCTTTTGGCTGATTTCAGTGTTTTCGGCCGATTTCAGGGTTTTTTCGTTGACTATATAGTATAGGGTATCTGGACGATTTAAGGGCTCTGGGTCAATTTTATGGTTATTCTGTAGACTCTAGGCTTTTAGACTGGATTTAGGGTTTTCAGCTTATTATGGGGTTTTAGGCCAGCTTTAAAGCTTTCGGATTAACTTTTGGGGTTTTTGCCGATTTCAGGGTTTTTGGCCGATTCAAGGGTTTTTGGCTGATTTCAGAGTTTTTCCGCTAACTATAGTATATGGTATTTGGACGATTTAAGGGCTCTGGGTCAATTTTATATTTTTTCCGTAGACTCTATAGGCTTTTAGACTGATTTTAGGGTTTTCGGCTTATTATAGGGTTTTAGGCCAGCTTTATGGCTTTCTGATCAATTTTTAGGCTTCTGGCCGATTTCAGGGTTTTTTCGATGTTTATATTATAGGTTATTTGGCCAATTTAATGGATCTGGGTCAATTTTATTGTTTTTCTGTAGACTCTAATGGCTTTTAGATTGATTTTAGTGTTTTCGGCTTATTATTGGGATTTTAGGCCGGCTTTAGGGTTTTTTTATCAACTTTAGGGCTTTTTACCGATTTCAGGGTTTTTGGCCGATTTTAGGGTTTTTCCGCTGACAATAATAAAGGGCATTTGAATGATTTAAGGCCTCTGGTCAAATTTGTAGTTTTACCGTAGACTCAAGGCTTTAAGACTGATTCAAGGGTTTTCGGCTTATTATAGGGTTTGAGGGCGGCTTTATGGTTTTTCTGATCAACTTTTAGCCAATTTCAGGGTTTTCGGCAGATTTCAGGGTTTTTCCGATGACTACAGTATAGGGTATTTGGACGATTTAAGGGCTCCGGGTCAATTTTATGGTTTTTCTGTAAACTCTAGGCTTTTAGACTGATTTTAGGGTTTTCGTCTTATTATAGGGTTTTAGGCCGGCTTGAGGGTTTTCTGATCAACTTTATGGCATTTGGCAGATTACAGCATTTTCGGCTGATTTCAGGGTTTTCGGCCGATTTCAGATTTTTTCCACTGACAGTATATGTAATTTGGACGATTTAAAGGCCCTGTGTCAATTTATTGGTTTTTCAATAGACTCTATGCTTTTAGACTTATTTTAGGGTTTTTGGCTTAATATAGAGTTTTAGGCCAGCTTTAGGGCTTTCTGATCAACTTTACGGTTCTCGGCCGATTTCAGGGTTTTTCCGATGTAAGGGCTCTAGGTCAGTTTTATTGTTTTTATGTAGACTGTAGGATTTCAGATTGATTTTAGGGATTTTGGCTTATTATAGGGATTTAGGCTGGTTTTATGGCTTTCGGATCAACATTAGGGCTTTTGGCTGATTATAGTGTTTTCGCCCGATTTCAGGGTTTTTTCGTTGACTATAGTATTGGGTATCTGGACGATTTAAGTGCTCTAGGTCAATTTTATGGTTATCTGTAGACTCTAGGCTTTTAGACTGCATTTAGGGTTTTCGGCTTATTATGGGGTTTTAGGCCAGCTTTAAAGCTTTCGGATTAACTTTTGGGGCTTTTGCCGATTTCAGGGTTTTTGGCCGATTTCAGGGTTTTTGGCCGATTTAAGAGTTTTCGGCTGATTTCAGAGTTTTTCCGCTCACTATAGTATATGGTATTTGGACGATTTAAAGGCTCTAGGTCAATTTTATAGTTTTTCTGTAGACTCTATAGGCTTTTAGACTGATTTTAGGGTTTTAGGCTTATTATAGGGTTTTAGGCCAGCTTTATGGCTTTCTGATCAACTTTTGGGCTACTGGCCGATTTCAGGGTTTTGCCGATGTTTATAGTATAGGGTATTTGGTCAATTTAAGGGATCTGGGTCAATTTTATTGTTTTTCTGTAGACTCTAATGGCTTTTAGATTGATTTTAGTGTTTTTGGCTTTATTATAGGGATTTTAGGCTGGCTTTAGGGTTTTTTGATCAACTTTAGGGCTTTTGGGTTTTTCCGCTAACAATAATAAAGGGCATTTGAATGATTTAAGGCCTCTGGTCTAATTTATAGTTTTTACGTAAACTTTAGGCTTTAAGACTGATTCTAGGGTTTTCGGCTTATTATAGGGTTTGAGGGCGGCTTTATGGTTTTTCTGATCAACTTTTAGCCAATTTCAGGGTTTTCGGCAGATTTCAGCGTTTTTCCGCTGACTACAATATAGGGTATTTGGACGATTTAAGGGCTCCGGGTCTATTTTATGGCTTTTCTGTAAACTCGAGGCCTAAAGACTGATTTTAGGGTTTTCGTCTTATTATAGGGTTTTAGGCCGGCTTTAGGGCTTTCTGATCAACTTTAGGGCATTTGGCAGATTACAGCATTTTCGGCTGATTTCAGGGTTTTCGGCCGATTTCATATTTTTTCCGCTGACTATAGTATATGTTATTTGGACGATTTAAGGGCCCTGTGTCAATTGATTGGTTTTTCTGTAGACCCTACGCTTTTAGACTTATTTTAGGGTTTTTGGCTTGATATAGGGTTTTAGGCCAGCTTTAGGGCTTTCTTATCAACTTTAGGGTTATCGGCCGATTTTAGGGTTTTTCCGATTTAAGGGCTCTGGGTCAGTTTTATTGTTTTTCTGTAGACTCTAGGATTTTAGACAGATTTTAGGGATTTTGGCTTATTATAGGGATTTAGGCAGGTTTTATGGCTTTCGGATCAACATTAGGGCTTTTGGCTGATTTCAGTGTTTTCGGCCTATTTAAGGGTTTTTTCGTTGACTATAGTATAGGCTATCATGACGATTTAAGGGCTCTGGGTCAATTTTATGGTTATTCTGTAGACTCTAGGCTTTTAGACTGGATTTAGGGTTTTCGGCTTATTATGGGGTTTTAGGCCAGCTTTAAAGCTTTCAGATTAACTTTTGGGGTTTTTGCCGATTTCAGGGTTTTTGGCCGATTTAAGGGTTTTCGGCTGATTTCATGGGAAAAATGAGTCACCGGATGGGAAAACCTTAGTCAATAGACTAGTTTCAATGGCAAAACCTAGTAAAATAACCTCTCTGTGTTGGAAAAACTCGAAAACCCAGCCAATGTGAGTAATCTCATGGGAAAACTCAGCCATAAGAGGGGGAAACGTAGTCACTAAGGAATTAGTGCCATGAAACTAATGAGTCAACTAATGGGAAAACCTTAGTCACCGAACGAGTTTCCATGGCAAATCCTAGTAAAATAACCTCTTTCTGTGGGAAAAACGAGAAAACCTTGTCACTGTGAGTAGTCTCATCGGAAAATTCAGTCGCAGGAGGGGAAGACTTAGTCACAAAGGAATTCGTGTCATGGAAAAAATGAGTCACCGGATGAGAAAATTTTACTCTCCGGACGAGTTTCAAAGGAAAATACTTGTAAAATAACCTCCTTGTGTGGGAAAAACTCGAGAACCTCATCACCTTGACTAGTCTCACGTGAAAACTCAGTCACACAAGGGGAAAACTTAGTCACTAAGAAATTAGTGTCATAGGAAAAATGAGTCACCGAATGGGAAAACCTTAGACAATGGACTAGTTTCATTGGCCAAACCTAGTAAAATAACCTCTTTGTGTTGGAAAAACTCGAAAACACTGCCACTGTGAGTAGTCTCATGGGAAAACACAGCCACAGGAGGGGGGAACTTAGTCACTAAGGAATTAGTGCCATGGGACTAATGAGACAACTAATGGGAATACCTTAAACACTGAACGAGTTTCCATGGCAAATCCTAGTAAAATAACCCATTTGTGTGGGAAAAACTAGAAAACCTTGTCACTGTGAGTAGTCTCATCGGAAAACTCAGTCGCAAGAGGGGAAAACTTAGTTACTAAGTAATTCGTGTCATGGAAAAAATGAGTCACCGGATGGGAAATTTTACTCCCCGGACGAGTTTCAACGGAAAATACTTGTTAAATAACATCTTTGTGTGGGAAAAACTCGAGAACCTCATCACCTTGACTAGTCTCACGGGAAAACTCAGTCACACGAGGGGAAAACTTAGTCACTAAGGAATTGGTGTCATGGGAAAAATGAGTCACCGGATGGGAAAACCTTAGTCAATGGACTAGTTTCAATGGCAAAACCTAGTAAAATAACCTCTTTGTGTTGAAAAAACTCGAAAACCCAGCCACTTGTGAGTAGTCTCATGGGAAAACTCAGCCACAGGAGGGGGAAACTTAATCAGTAAGGAAAGAGTGCCATGGGACAAATGAGTCAACTAATGGGAAAACCTTAGTCACCGAACGAGTTTCCATGGCATATCCTAGTAAAATAACCTCTTTGTGTGGGAAAAACGAGAAAACCTTGTCACTGTGAGTAGTCTCATCGGAAAACTCATTCGCAGGAGGGGAAGACTTAGTCACGAAGGAATTCGTGTCATGGAAAAAATGAGTCACCGGATGGGGAAATTTTACTCACCGGACGAGTTTCAATGGAAAATACTTGTAAAATAACCTCTTTGTGTGGGAAAAACTCGAGAACCTCATCACCTTGACTAGTCTCACGTGAAAACTCAGTCACACGAGGGGAAAACTTAGTCACTAAGGAATTAGTGTAATGGGAAAATGAGTCACCAGATGGGAAAACCTTAGACAATGGACTAGTTTCAATGGCAAACCCTAGTAAAATAACCTCTTTGTGTTGGAAAAACTCGAAAACCCTGCCACTGTGAGTAGTCTCATGAGAAAACTCAGCCACAGGAGGGGGGAACTTAGTCACTAAGGAATTAGTGCCAAGGGACAAATGAGTCAACTAATGGGAATCCCTTAGTCACTGAACGAGTTTCCATGGCAAATCCTAGTAAAATAACCTCTTTGTGTGGGAAAAACTAGAAAACCTTGTCACTGTGAGTAGTCTCATGGGAAAACTCAGTCGCACGAGGGGAAGACTTAGTCACGAAGTAATTCGTGTCATGGAAAAAATGAGTCACCGGATGGGAAATTTTACTCCCCGGACGAGTTTCAACGGAAAATACTTGTAAAATAACATCTTTGTGTGGGAAAAACTCGAGAACCTCATCACCTTGACTAGTCTCACGGGAAAACTCAGTCACACGAGGGGAAAACTTAGTCACTAAGGAATTGGTGTCATGGGAAAAATGAGTCAACGGATGGGAAAACCTTAGTCAATGGACTAGTTTCAATGGCTAAACCTAGTAAAATAACCTTTTTGTGTTGGAAAAACTCGAAAACCCAGCCATTGTGAGTAGTCTCACGGGAAAACTCAGCCACAGGAGGGGGAATCTTAGTCACTAAGGAATTAGTGTCACGGGACTAATGAGTCAACTAATGGGAAAACCTTAGTCACCGAACGAGTTTACATGGCAAATCCTAGTTAAATAACCTCTTTGTGTGGGAAAAACTAGAAAACCTTGTCACTGTGAGTAGTCTCATCGACAAACTCAGTCGGAGGAGGGGAAGACTTAGTCACAAAGGAATTGGTGTCATGGAAAAAATGAGTCACCGGATGGGAAAATTTTACTCACCGGGCGAGTTTCAATGGAAAATGCTTGTAAAATAACATATTTGTGTGGGAAAAACTCGAGAATCTCATCACCTTGACTAGTCTCACGGGAAAACTTAGTCACACGAGGGGAAAACTTAGTCACTAAGTAATTAGTGTCATGGGAAAAATGATTCACCGGATGGGAAAACCTTAGTCAATGGACTAGTTTCAATGGCAAAACCTAGTAAAATAACCTCTTTGTGTTAGGAAAAACTCGAAAACCCAGCCACTGTGAGTAGTCTCATGGGAAAACTCCGCCTCAGGAGGAGGAAACTTAGTCACTAAGGAATTAGTGCCATGGGACTAAAGAGTCAACTAATGGGAAAACCTTAGTCACCGAACGAGTTTCCATGGCAAATCCTAGTAAAATAACCTCTTTGCGTGGGAAAAACTAGAAAACCTTGTCACTGTGAGTAGCCTCATCGGAAAACTTAGTCGCAGGAGGGGAAGACTTAGTCACAAAGGAATTGGTGTCATGGAAAAAATGAGTCACCGGATGGGAAAATTTTACTCACCCGACGAGTTTCAATGGAAAATACTTGTAAAATAACCTCTTTTTGTGGGAAAAACTGGAGAACCTAATCACCTTGATTAGTCTCACGAGAAAACTCAGACACACGAGGGGAAAACTTAGTCACTAAGGAATTGGTGTCATGGGAAAAATGAGTCACCGGATGGGAAAACCTTAGTCAATGGACTAGTTTCAATGGCAAAACCTAGTAAAATAACCTCTTTCTGTTGGAAAAACTCGAAAACCCAGCCACTGTGAGTAGTCTTATGGGAAAACTCAGCCACAGGAGGGGGAAACTTAGTCAGTAAGGAAGTAGTGCCATGGGACTAACGAGTCAACTAATGGGAAAACCTTAGTCACCGAACGAGTTTCCATGGCATATCCTAGTAAAATAACCTCTTTGTGTGGGAAAAACGAGAAAACCTTGTCACTGTGAGTAGTCTCATCGGAAAACTCATTCGCAGGAGGGGAAGACTTAGTCACGAAGGAATTCGTGTCATGGAAAAAATGAGTCACCGGATGGGGAAATTTTACTCACCGGACGAGTTTCAATGGAAAATACTTGTAAAATAACCTCTTTGTGTGGGAAAAACTCGAGAACCTCATCACCTTGACTAGTCTCACGTGAAAACTCAGTCACACGAGGGGAAAACTTAGTCACTAAGGAATTAGTGTAATGGGAAAATGAGTCACCAGATGGGAAAACCTTAGACAATGGACTAGTTTCAATGGCAAACCCTAGTAAAATAACCTCTTTGCGTTGGAAAAACTCGAAAACCCTGCCACTGTGAGTAGTCTCATGAGAAAACTCAGCCACAGGAGGGGGGAACTTAGTCACTAAGGAATTAGTGCCAAGGGACAAATGAGTCAACTAATGGGAATCCCTTAGTCACTGAACGAGTTTCCATGGCAAATCCTAGTAAAATAACCTCTTTGTGTGGGAAAAACTAGAAAACCTTGTCACTGTGAGTAGTCTCATGGGAAAACTCAGTCGCACGAGGGGAAGACTTAGTCACGAAGTAATTCGTGTCATGGAAAAAATGAGTCACCGGATGGGAAATTTTACTCCCCGGACGAGTTTCAACGGAAAATACTTGTAAAATAACATCTTTGTGTGGGAAAAACTCGAGAACCTCATCACCTTGACTAGTCTCACGGGAAAACTCAGTCACACGAGGGGAAAACTTAGTCACTAAGGAATTGGTGTCATGGGAAAAATGAGTCAACGGATGGGAAAACCTTAGTCAATGGACTAGTTTCAATGGCTAAACCTAGTAAAATAACCTTTTTGTGTTGGAAAAACTCGAAAACCCAGCCATTGTGAGTAGTCTCACGGGAAAACTCAGCCACAGGAGGGGGAATCTTAGTCACTAAGGAATTAGTGTCACGGGACTAATGAGTCAACTAATGGGAAAACCTTAGTCACCGAACGAGTTTACATGGCAAATCCTAGTTAAATAACCTCTTTGTGTGGGAAAAACTAGAAAACCTTGTCACTGTGAGTAGTCTCATCGACAAACTCAGTCGGAGGAGGGGAAGACTTAGTCACAAAGGAATTGGTGTCATGGAAAAAATGAGTCACCGGATGGGAAAATTTTACTCACCGGGCGAGTTTCAATGGAAAATGCTTGTAAAATAACATATTTGTGTGGGAAAAACTCGAGAATCTCATCACCTTGACTAGTCTCACGGGAAAACTTAGTCACACGAGGGGAAAACTTAGTCACTAAGTAATTAGTGTCATGGGAAAAATGATTCACCGGATGGGAAAACCTTAGTCAATGGACTAGTTTCAATGGCAAAACCTAGTAAAATAACCTCTTTGTGTTAGGAAAAACTCGAAAACCCAGCCACTGTGAGTAGTCTCATGGGAAAACTCCGCCTCAGGAGGAGGAAACTTAGTCACTAAGGAATTAGTGCCATGGGACTAAAGAGTCAACTAATGGGAAAACCTTAGTCACCGAACGAGTTTCCATGGCAAATCCTAGTAAAATAACCTCTTTGCGTGGGAAAAACTAGAAAACCTTGTCACTGTGAGTAGCCTCATCGGAAAACTTAGTCGCAGGAGGGGAAGACTTAGTCACAAAGGAATTGGTGTCATGGAAAAAATGAGTCACCGGATGGGAAAATTTTACTCACCCGACGAGTTTCAATGGAAAATACTTGTAAAATAACCTCTTTTTGTGGGAAAAACTGGAGAACCTAATCACCTTGATTAGTCTCACGAGAAAACTCAGACACACGAGGGGAAAACTTAGTCACTAAGGAATTGGTGTCATGGGAAAAATGAGTCACCGGATGGGAAAACCTTAGTCAATGGACTAGTTTCAATGGCAAAACCTAGTAAAATAACCTCTTTCTGTTGGAAAAACTCGAAAACCCAGCCACTGTGAGTAGTCTTATGGGAAAACTCAGCCACAGGAGGGGGAAACTTAGTCAGTAAGGAAGTAGTGCCATGGGACTAACGAGTCAACTAATGGGAAAACCTTAGTCACCGAACGAGTTTCCATGGCAAATCCTAGTAATATAACCTCTTTGTGTGGGAAAAACATGAAAACCTTGTCACTGTGAGTAGACTCATCGGAAAACTCAGTCGCAGGAGGGGAAGACTTAGTCACAAAGGAATTCGTGTCATGGAAAAAGCGAGTCACCGAATGGGAAATTTTACTCACTGGACGAGTTTCAATGGAAAATACTTGTAAATATAACCACTTTGTGTCGGAAAAACTCGAGAACCTCATCACCTTGACTTGTCTCACGGAAAAACTTAGTCACACGAGGAGAAAACTTAGTCACTAAGTAATTAGTGTCATGGGAAAAATGAGTCACCGGATGGGAAAACCTTATTCAATGGACTAGTTTCAATGGCAAAACCTAGTAAAATAACCTCTTTGCGTTGGAAAAACTCGAAAGCCCAGCCACTGTGAGTAGTCTCATGGGAAAACTCAGCCACAGGAGGGGGAAACTTAGTCACTAAGGAATTAGTGTCATGGGACTAATGAGTCAACTAATGGGAAAACCTAAGTCACCGAACGAGTTTCCATGGAAAATCCTAGTAAAATAACCTCTTTTCGTGGGAAAATCTAGAAAACCTTTTCACTGTGAGTTGTCTCATCGGAAAACTCAGTCGCAGGAGGCGAAGACTTAGTCACGAAGGAATTCGTGTCATGGAAAAAATGAGTCACCGGATGGGGAAATTTTACTCACCGGACGAGTTTCAATGGAAAATACTTGTAAAATAACCTCTTTGTGTGGGAAAAACTCGAGAACCTCATCACCTTGACTAGTCTCACGTGAAAACTCAGTCACACGGGGTTAAAACTTAGTCACTAAGGAATTAGTGTAATGGGAAAATGAGTCACCAGATGGGAAAACCTTAGACAATGGACTAGTTTCATTGGCAAAACCTAGTAAAATAACCTCTTTGTGTTGGAAAAACTCGAAAACACTGCCACTGTGAGTAGTCTCATGGGAAAACACAGCCACAGGAGGGGGAACTTAGTCACTAAGGAATTAGTGCCATGGGACTAATGAGACAACTAATGGGAATACCTTAAACACTGAACGAGTTTCCATGGCAAATCCTAGTAAAATAACCCATTTGTGTGGGAAAAACTAGAAAACCTTGTCACTGTGAGTAGTCTCATCGGAAAACTCAGTCGCAAGAGGGGAAAACTTAGTTACTAAGTAATTCGTGTCATGGAAAAAATGAGTCACTGGATGGGAAATTTTACTCCCCGGACGAGTTTCAACGGAAAATACTTGTTAAATAACATCTTTGTGTGGGAAAAACTCTAGAACCTCATCACCTTGACTAGTCTCACGGGAAAACTCAGTCACACGAGGGGAAAACTTAGTCACTAAGGAATTGGTGTCATGGGAAAAATGAGTCACCGGATGGGAAAACCTTAGTCAATGGACTAGTTTCAATGGCAAAACCTAGTAAAATAACCTCTTTGTGTTGAAAAAACTCGAAAACCCAGCCACTTGTGAGTAGTCTCATGGGAAAACTCAGCCACAGGAGGGGGAAACTTAGTCAGTAAGGAATGAGTGCCATGGGACAAATGAGTCAACTAATGGGAAAACCTTAGTCACCGAACGAGTTTCCATGGCATATCCTAGTAAAATAACCTCTTTGTGTGGGAAAAACGAGAAAACCTTGTCACTGTGAGTAGTCTCATCGGAAAACTCATTCGCAGGAGGGGAAGACTTAGTCACGAAGGAATTCGTGTCATGGAAAAAATGAGTCACCGGATGGGGAAATTTTACTCACCGGACGAGTTTCAATGGAAAATACTTGTAAAATAACCTCTTTGTGTGGGAAAAACTCGAGAACCTCATCACCTTGACTAGTCTCACGTGAAAACTCAGTCACACGAGGGGAAAACTTAGTCACTAAGGAATTAGTGTAATGGGAAAATGAGTCACCAGATGGGAAAACCTTAGACAATGGACTAGTTTCAATGGCAAACCCTAGTAAAATAACCTCTTTGTGTTGGAAAAACTCGAAAACCCTGCCACTGTGAGTAGTCTCATGAGAAAACTCAGCCACAGGAGGGGGGAACTTAGTCACTAAGGAATTAGTGCCAAGGGACAAATGAGTCAACTAATGGGAATCCCTTAGTCACTGAACGAGTTTCCATGGCAAATCCTAGTAAAATAACCTCTTTGTGTGGGAAAAACTAGAAAACCTTGTCACTGTGAGTAGTCTCATGGGAAAACTCAGTCGCACGAGGGGAAGACTTAGTCACGAAGTAATTCGTGTCATGGAAAAAATGAGTCACCGGATGGGAAATTTTACTCCCCGGACGAGTTTCAACGGAAAATACTTGTAAAATAACATCTTTGTGTGGGAAAAACTCGAGAACCTCATCACCTTGACTAGTCTCACGGGAAAACTCAGTCACACGAGGGGAAAACTTAGTCACTAAGGAATTGGTGTCATGGGAAAAATGAGTCACCGGATGGGAAAACCTTAGTCAATGGACTAGTTTCAATGGCTAAACCTAGTAAAATAACCTCTTTGTGTTGGAAAAACTCGAAAACCCAGCCATTGTGAGTAGTCTCACGGGAAAACTCAGCCACAGGAGGGGGAATCTTAGTCACTAAGGAATTAGTGTCACGGGACTAATGAGTCAACTAATGGGAAAACCTTAGTCACCGAACGAGTTTACATGGCAAATCCTAGTTAAATAACCTCTTTGTGTGGGAAAAACTAGAAAACCTTGTCACTGTGAGTAGTCTCATCGACAAACTCAGTCGGAGGAGGGGAAGACTTAGTCACAAAGGAATTGGTGTCATGGAAAAAATGAGTCACCGGATGGGAAAATTTTACTCACCGGGCGAGTTTCAATGGAAAATGCTTGTAAAATAACATATTTGTGTGGGAAAAACTCGAGAATCTCATCACCTTGACTAGTCTCACGGGAAAACTTAGTCACACGAGGGGAAAACTTAGTCACTAAGTAATTAGTGTCATGGGAAAAATGATTCACCGGATGGGAAAACCTTAGTCAATGGACTAGTTTCAATGGCAAAACCTAGTAAAATAACCTCTTTGTGTTAGGAAAAACTCGAAAACCCAGCCACTGTGAGTAGTCTCATGGGAAAACTCCGCCACAGGAGGGTGAAACTTAGTCACTAAGGAATTAGTGCCATGGGACTAAAGAGTCAACTAATGGGAAAACCTTAGTCACCGAACGAGTTTCCATGGCAAATCCTAGTAAAATAACCTCTTTGCGTGGGAAAAACTAGAAAACCTTGTCACTGTGAGTAGCCTCATCGGAAAACTTAGTCGCAGGAGGGGAAGACTTAGTCACAAAGGAATTGGTGTCATGGAAAAAATGAGTCACCGGATGGGAAAATTTTACTCACCCGACGAGTTTCAATGGAAAATACTTGTAAAATAACCTCTTTTTGTGGGAAAAACTGGAGAACCTAATCACCTTGATTAGTCTCACGAGAAAACTCAGACACACGAGGGGAAAACTTAGTCACTAAGGAATTGGTGTCATGGGAAAAATGAGTCACCGGATGGGAAAACCTTAGTCAATGGACTAGTTTCAATGGCAAAACCTAGTAAAATAACCTCTTTCTGTTGGAAAAACTCGAAAACCCAGCCACTGTGAGTAGTCTTATGGGAAAACTCAGCCACAGGAGGGGGAAACTTAGTCAGTAAGGAAGTAGTGCCATGGGACTAACGAGTCAACTAATGGGAAAACCTTAGTCACCGAACGAGTTTCCATGGCAAATCCTAGTAATATAACCTCTTTGTGTGGGAAAAACATGAAAACCTTGTCACTGTGAGTAGACTCATCGGAAAACTCAGTCGCAGGAGGGGAAGACTTAGTCACAAAGGAATTCGTGTCATGGAAAAAGCGAGTCACCGAATGGGAATTTTTATTCACTGGACGAGTTTCAATGGAAAATACTTGTAAATATAACCACTTTGTGTCGGAAAAACTCGAGAACCTCATCACCTTGACTTGTCTCACGGAAAAACTTAGTCACACGAGTAGAAAACTTAGTCACTAAGTAATTAGTGTCATGGGAAAAATGAGTCACCGGATGGGAAAACCTTATTCAATGGACTAGTTTCAATGGCAAAACCTAGTAAAATAACCTCTTTGTGTTGGAAAAACTCGAAAGCCCAGCCACTGTGAGTAGTCTCATGGGAAAACTCAGCCACAGGAGGGGGAAACTTAGGCACTAAGGAATTAGTGTCATGGGACTAATGAGTCAACTAATGGGAAAACCTAAGTCACCGAACGAGTTTCCATGGAAAATCCTAGTAAAATAACCTCTTTTCGTGGGAAAATCTAGAAAACCTTTTCACTGTGAGTTGTCTCATCGGAAAACTCAGTCGCAGGAGGCGAAGACTTAGTCACGAAGGAATTCGTGTCATGGAAAAAATGAGTCACCGGATGGGGAAATTTTACTCACCGGACGAGTTTCAATGGAAAATACTTGTAAAATAACCTCTTTGTGTGGGAAAAACTCGAGAACCTCATCACCTTGACTAGTCTCACGTGAAAACTCAGTCACACGGGGTTAAAACTTAGTCACTAAGGAATTAGTGTAATGGGAAAATGAGTCACCAGATGGGAAAACCTTAGACAATGGACTAGTTTCATTGGCAAAACCTAGTAAAATAACCTCTTTGTGTTGGAAAAACTCGAAAACACTGCCACTGTGAGTAGTCTCATGGGAAAACACAGCCACAGGAGGGGGGAACTTAGTCACTAAGGAATTAGTGCCATGGGACTAATGAGACAACTAATGGGAATACCTTAAACACTGAACGAGTTTCCATGGCAAATCCTAGTAAAATAACCCATTTGTGTGGGAAAAACTAGACAACCTTGTCACTGTGAGTAGTCTCATCGGAAAACTCAGTCGCAAGAGGGGAAAACTTAGTTACTAAGTAATTCGTGTCATGGAAAAAATGAGTCACCGGATGGGAAATTTTACTCCCCGGACGAGTTTCAACGGAAAATACTTGTTAAATAACATCTTTGTGTGGGAAAAACTCTAGAACCTCATCACCTTGACTAGTCTCACGGGAAAACTCAGTCACACGAGGGGAAAACTTAGTCACTAAGGAATTGGTGTCATGGGAAAAATGAGTCACCGGATGGGAAAACCTTAGTCAATGGACTAGTTTCAATGGCAAAACCTAGTAAAATAACCTCTTTGTGTTGAAAAAACTCGAAAACCCAGCCACTTGTGAGTAGTCTCATGGGAAAACTCAGCCACAGGAGGGGGAAACTTAGTCAGTAAGGAATGAGTGCCATGGGACAAATGAGTCAACTAATGGGAAAACCTTAGTCACCGAACGAGTTTCCATGGCATATCCTAGTAAAATAACCTCTTTGTGTGGGAAAAACGAGAAAACCTTGTCACTGTGAGTAGTCTCATCGGAAAACTCATTCGCAGGAGGGGAAGACTTAGTCACGAAGGAATTCGTGTCATGGAAAAAATAAGTCACCGGATGGGGAAATTTTACTCACCGGACGAGTTTCAATGGAAAATACTTGTAAAATAACCTCTTTGTGTGGGAAAAACTCGAGAACCTCATCACCTTGACTAGTCTCACGTGAAAACTCAGTCACACGAGGGGAAAACTTAGTCACTAAGGAATTAGTGTAATGGGAAAATGAGTCACCAGATGGGAAAACCTTAGACAATGGACTAGTTTCAATGGCAAACCCTAGTAAAATAACCTCTTTGTGTTGGAAAAACTCGAAAACCCTGCCACTGTGAGTAGTCTCATGAGAAAACTCAGCCACAGGAGGGGGGAACTTAGTCACTAAGGAATTAGTGCCAAGGGACAAATGAGTCAACTAATGGGAATCCCTTAGTCACTGAACGAGTTTCCATGGCAAATCCTAGTAAAATAACCTCTTTGTGTGGGAAAAACTAGAAAACCTTGTCACTGTGAGTAGTCTCATGGGAAAACTCAGTCGCACGAGGGGAAGACTTAGTCACAAAGTAATTCGTGTCATGGAAAAAATGAGTCACCGGATGGGAAATTTTACTCCCTGGACGAGTTTCAACGGAAAATACTTGTAAAATAACATCTTTGTGTGGGAAAAACTCGAGAACCTCATCACCTTGACTAGTCTCACGGGAAAACTCAGTCACACGAGGGGAAAACTTAGTCACTAAGGAATTGGTGTCATGGGAAAAATGAGTCACCGGATGGGAAAACCTTAGTCAATGGACTAGTTTCAATGGCTAAACCTAGTAAAATAACCTCTTTGTGTTGGAAAAACTCGAAAACCCAACCATTGTGAGTAGTCTCACGGGAAAACTCAGCCACAGGAGGGGGAATCTTAGTCACTAAGGAATTAGTGTCACGGGACTAATGAGTCAACTAATGGGAAAACCTTAGTCACCGAACGAGTTTCCATGGCAAATCCTAGTAAAATAACCTCTTTGTGTGGGAAAAACTAGAAAACCTTGTCACTGTGAGTAGTCTCATCGACAAACTCAGTCGGAGGAGGGGAAGACTTAGTCACAAAGGAATTGGTGTGATGGAAAAAATGAGTCACCGGATGGGAAAATTTTACTCACCGGACGAGTTTCAATGGAAAATACTTGTAAAATAACATATTTGTGTGGGAAAAACTCGAGAATCTCATCACCTTGACTAGTCTCACGGGAAAACTTAGTCACACAAGGGGAAAACTTAGTCACTAAGTAATTAGTGTCATGGGAAAAATGATTCACCGGATGGGAAAACCTTAGTCAATGGACTAGTTTCAATGGCAAAATCTAGTAAAATAACCTCTTTGTGTTGGGAAAAACTCGAAAACCCAGCCACTGTGAGTAGTCTCATGGGAAAACTCAGCCACAGGAGGGGGAAACTTAGTCACTAAGGAATTAGTGCCATGGGACTAAAGAGTCAACTAATGGGAAAACCTTAGTTACCGAACGAGTTTCCATGGCAAATCCTAGTAAAATAACCTCTTTGCGTGGGAAAAACTAGAAAACCTTGTCACTGTGAGTAGCCTCATCGGAAAACTTAGTCGCAGGAGGGGAAGACTTAGTCACAAAGGAATTGGTGTCATGGAAAAAATGAGTCACCGGATGGGAAAATTTTACTCACCCGACGAGTTTCAATGGAAAATACTTGTAAAATAACCTCTTTTTGTGGGAAAAACTGGAGAACCTAATCACCTTGATTAGTCTCACGGGAAAACTCAGACACACGAGGGGAAAACTTAGTCACTAAGGAATTGGTGTCATGGGAAAAATGAGTCACCGGATGGGAAAACCTTAGTCAATGGACTAGTTTCAATGGCAAAACCTAGTAAAATAACCTCTTTGTGTTGGGAAAAACTCGAAAACCCAGCCACTGTGAGTAGTCTCATGGGAAAACTCAGCCACAGGAGGGGGAAACTTAGTCACTAAGGAATTAGTGTCATGGGACTAATGAGTCAACTAATGGGAAAACCTTAGTCACCGAACGAGCTTCCATGGCAAATCCTTGTAAAATAACCTCTTTGTGTGGGAAAATCTAGAAAACCTTGTCACTGTGAGTAGTCTCATCGGAAAACTCAGTCGTAGGTGGGGAAGACTTAGTCACAAAGGAATTCGTGTCATGGAAAAAATGAGTCACTGGATGGGAAAATTTTACTCACCGGACGAGTTTCAATGGAAAATACTTGTAAAATAACCTCTTTGTGTGGGTAAAACTCGAGAACCTCATCATCTTGACTAGTCTCACTTGAAAACTCAGTAACACGAGGGGAAAACTTAGTCACTAAGTAATTAGTTTCATTGGAAAAATGATTCACCGGATGGGAAAACCTTAGTCAATGGACTAGTTTCAATGGCTAAACCTAGTAAAATAACCTCTTTGTGTTGGAAAAACTAGAAAGCCTAGCCTATGTGATTAGTCTCATGGGAAAACTCAGCCACAGGAGGGGGAAACTTAGTCACTAAGGAATTAGTGTCATGGGACTAATGAGTCAACTAATGGGAAAACCTTAGCCACCGAACGAGCTTCCATGGCAAATCCTAGTAAAATAACCTCTTTGTGTGGGAAAATCTAGAAAACCTTGTCACTGTGAGTAGTCTCATCGGAAAACTCAGTCGCAGGAGGGGAAGACTTAGTCACGAAGGAATTCGTGTCATGGAAAAAATGAGTCACCGGATGGGAAAACTTAGTCACTAAGGAATTGGTGTCATGGGAAAAATGAGTCACCGGATGGGAAAACCTTAGTCAATGGACTAGTTTCAATGGCTCAACCTAGTAAAATAACCTCTTTGTGTTGGAAAAACATGAAAGCCCAACCTATGTGAGTAGTCTCATGGGAGAACTCAGCCACAGGAGGGGGAAATTTAGTCACTAAGGAATTGGTGTCATGGGAAAAATGAGTCACCGGATGGGAAAACCTAAGTTAATGGACTAGTTTCAATGGCTAAACCTAGTAAAATAACCTCTATGTGTTGGAAAAACTCGAAAGCCCAGCCTATTTGAGTAGTCTCATGGGAAAACTCAGCCACAGGAGGGGGAAACTTAGTCACTAAGGAATTAGTGTCACGGGACTAATGAGTCAACTAATGGGAAAACCTTAGTCACCGAACGAGCTTCCATGGAAAATCCTAGTAAAATAACCTCTTTGTGTGGGAAAATCTAGAAAACCTTGTCACTGTGAGTAGTCTCATCGGAAAACTCAGTCGCAGGAGGGGAAGACTTAGTCACGAAGGAATTCGTGTCATGGAAAAAATGAGTCACCGGATGGGAAAGTTTTACTCACCGGACGAGTTTCAATGGAAAATACTTGTAAAATAACCTCTTTGTGTGGGAAAAACTCGAGAGCCTCATCACCTTGACTAGTCTCACGGGAAAACTCAGTCACACGAGGGGAAAACTTAGTCACTAAGGAGTTAGTGTCATGGAAAAAATGAGTCACCGGATGGGAAAACCGTAGTCAATGGACTAGTTTCAATGGTAAAACCTAGTAATATAACCTCTTTGTGTTGGAAAAACTCGAAAACCCAGCCACTGTGAGTAGTCTCATGGGAAAACTCAGCCACAGGAGGGGGAAACTTAGTCAGTAAGGAGTTAGTGCCATGGGACTAATGAGTCAACTAATGGGAAAACCTTAGTCACCGAACGAGTTTCCATGGAAAATCCTAGTAAAATAACCTCTTTGTGTGGGAAAAACTTGAAAACTTTGTCACTGTGAGTAGACTCATCGGAAAACTCAGTCGCAGGAGGGGAAGACTTAGTCACAAAGGAATTCGTGTCATGGAAAAAATGAGTCACGGGATGGGAAATGTTACTCACTAGACATGTTTCAATGGAAAATACTTGTAAATTTAACCACTTTGTGTCGGAAAAACTCGAGAACCTCATCACCTTGACTAGTCTCACGGGATAACTCAGACACACGAGGGGACAACTTAGTCACTAAGGAATTAGTGTCATGGAAAAAATGAGTCACCGGATGGGAAAACCATAGTCAATGGTCTAGTTACAATGGTAAAACCAAGTAAAATAACCTCTTTGTGGTGGAATAACTCGAAAACCCAGCCACTGTGAGTAGTCTCATTGGAAAACTCAGCCACAGGAGGGGGAAACTTAGTCACTAAGGAATTAGTGCCATGGGACTAATGAGTCAACTAATGGGAAAACCTTAGTCACCGAACGAGTTTCCATGGCAAATCCTAGTAAAATAACCTCTTTGTGTGGGAAAAACTTTAAAACCTTGTCACTGTGAGTAGACTCATCGGAAAACTCAGTTGCAGGAGGGGAAGACTTAGTCACGAAGGAATTCGCGTCATGGAAAAAATGAGTCACCGGATGGGAAAATTATACTGATCGGACGAGTTTCAATGGAAAATACTTGTAAAATAACCTCTTTGTGTGGGTAAAACTCGAGAACCTCATCATCTTGCAAAAATTCCTGAAATCGGCCAAATTCGGCTGATTTCAGAGTTTTTCCGCTCAGTATAGTATATGGTATTTGGACGATTTTAGGGCGCTGGGTCTATTTTATAGTTTTTATGTAGACTATATATGCTTTTAGACTGATTTTAGGGTTTTCGGCTATTTATAGGGTTTTAATCCATCTTTATGGCTTTCGGATCAATTTTCGGGCTTCTGGCCGATTTCAGGGTTTTTCCGATGTTTATAGTGTAGGGTATTTGGACAATTTTAGGGATCTGGGTCAATTTTATTGTGTTTTTGTAGACTCTAATGGCTTTTAGATTGATTTTAGTGTTTTTCGGCTTATTATAGGGATTTTAGGCCGGCTTTAGGGCTTTTAGATCAACTTTAGGGCTTTTGGCCGATTTCAAGGTTTTCGGCTGATTTTAGGGTTTTTCCGCTGACAATAATAAAGGGCATTTGAATGATTTAAGGCCTCTGGTCAAATTTATAGTTTTTCGGTAGACTCTAGGCTTTTAGACTGATTCAAGGGTTTTCGGCTTATTATAGGGTTTGAGGGTGGCTGTATGGTTTTTCTGATCAACTCTTAGCCAATTTCAGGGTTTTCGGCAGATAGCAGGGTTTTTCCGCTGACTACAGTATAGGTTGTTTGGATGATTTAAGGGCTCCGGGGCAATTTTATGGTTTTTCTGTAATCTCTTGGCTTTTAGACTGATTTTAGGGTTTTCGTCTTATTATAGGGTTTTAGGCCGGCTTTAGGGATTTCTGATCAACTTTAGGGCATTTGGCAGATTCAAGCATTTTCGGCTAATTTCAGGGTTTTCGGCCGATTTAAGGGCTCTGTGTCAATTTTTTGGTTTTTCTGTAGACTCTACGCTTTTAGACTTATTTTAGGGTTTTTGGCTTAATATAGGGTTTTAGGCCAGCTTTAGGGCTTTCTGATCAACTTTAAGGTTCTCGGCCGATTTCAGGGTTTTTCCGATGTAAGGGCTCCGGGTCCGTTTTATTGTTTTTCTGTAGACTCTAGGATTTCAAACTGATTGTAGGGATTTTTGGATTATTATAGGGATTTAGGCTGGTTTTATGGCTTTCGGATCAACATTAGGGCTTTTGGCTGATTTCAGTGTTTTTGGTCGATTTCAGGGTTTTTTCGTTGACTATAGTACAGGGTATCTGGACGATTTAAGGGCTCTGGGTCAATTTTAGGGTTATTCTGTAGACTCTACGCTTTTAGACTGGATTTAGGGTTTTCGGCTTATTATGGGGTTTTAGGCTAGCTTTAAAGCTTTCGGATTAACTTTTGGGGTTTGTGCCGATTTCTGGGTTTTTGGCCGATTTAAGGGTTCTCGGCTGATTTCAGAGTTTTTCCGCTCACTATAGTATATTATGGTATTTGGACGATTTAAGGGCTCTGGGTCAATTTTATAGTTTTTCTGTAGACTCTAGGCTTTTAGATTGATTTTAGGGTTTTCGGCTTATTATAGGGATTTAGCCCAGCTTTATGGCTTTCTGATCAATTTTTGGGCTTCTGGCCGATTTCAGGGTTTTTCCAATGTTTATAGTATAGGGTATTTTGTCCATTTAAGAGATCTGGGTCAATTTTATTGTTTTTCTGTAGACTCTAATGGCTTTTAGATTGATTTTAGTGTTTTTCGGCTTATTGTAGGGATTTTAGGCTGTCTTTAGGGCTTTTAGATCAATTTTAGGGCTTTTGGCCGAGTTCAGAGTTTTCGGCCCAATTTAGGGTTTTTCCGCTGACAATAGTATATTTTATTTGGACGATTTAAGGGCTTTGTGTTAATTTTTTGGTTTTTCTGTAGACTATACGCTTTTAGACTTATTTTAGGGTTTTTGGCTTAATATAGGGTTTTAGGCCAGCTTTTGGGCTTTCTGATCAACTTTAGGGTTCTTGGCCGATTTCAGGGTTTTTCCGATGTAAGGGCTCTGGGTTAATTTTATAGTTTTTCTATAGACTCTATAGGCTTTTAGACTTTTTTTAGGGTTTTCGGCATAATAAAGGGTTTTAGGCCAGCTTTATGGCTTTCTGATCAATTTTTTGGCTTCTGGCCGATTTTAGGGTTTTTCCGATGTTTATAGTATAGGGTATTTGGTCAATTTAAGGGATCTGGGTCAATTTTATTATTTTTCTGTAGAATCTAATGGCTTTTAGATTGATTTTAGTGTTTTCGGCTTATTATAGGGATTTTAGGACGGCTTTAGGGCTTGTTGATCAACTTTAGGGCTTTTGGCTGATTTCAAGGTTTTCGGCCGATTTTAGGGTTTTTCCGCTGACAATAATAAATGGCATTTGACTGATTTAAGGCCTATGGTCAAATTTATAGTTTTTCCGTAGACTCAAGGCTTTAAGACTGATTCTAGGGTTTTAGGCTTATTATAGAGTTTGAGGGCGGCTTTATGGTTCCGCTGACTACAGTATAGTGTATTTGGACGATTTAAGGGCTCCGGGTCAATTTTATGGTTTTTCTGCAAACTCTAGGCTTTTAGACTGATTTTAGGGTTTTCGTCTTATTATAGGGTTTTTAGGCCAGCTTTAGGGCTTTGTGATCAACTTTTGGGCATTTGGCAGATTACAATATTTTCGGCCTATTTCAGGGTTTTCGGCCGATTTCAGATTTTTTCCGCTGACTATAGTATTTGTTATTTGGACGATTTAAGGGCTCTGTGTCAATTTTTTGGTTTTTCTGTTGACTCTACGCTTTTAGACTTATTTTAGGGTTTTTGGCTTAATATAGGGTTTTAGGCCAGCTTTAGGGCTTTCTGATCAACTTTAGGGTTCTTGGCCGATTTCAGGGTTTTTCCGATGTAAGGGCACTGGGTCAGTTTTATTGTTTTTCTGTAGACTCTAGGATTTTATACTGATTTTAGGGATTTTGGCTTATTATAGGGATTTTGGCTGGTTTTATGGCTTTCGGATCAACATTAGGGCTTTTGGCTGATTTCAGTGTTTTCGACCGATTTCGGGTTTTTTCGTTGACTATAGTGATGACTGGATTTTATATGATAATTTTAGGGTCTTTTTATTTTTTTATTTTTGAGTCTCATATAGGTTTTTTATTCTTTATCTTTAGATTTTATATTTATTTTACATTTTGCATATAGATTAGCTTTTATTTGGTTTTTAAACTTTATTTTATAACTTTAGGAATTTTTATAGTTATTTTTATATTTTAGGAAAGCTGGTAGAAGTTATCATTTTTGTCCAGGGACCAAACTGTAAATTTTAGGAAAGAAAGGGCCAAAGTATGAAAGTTCAAGAGTTGGGGGCTAAAAGTGAAGTTTAAAGATTGAATATGAAGCATCATTTCTATTTTGCACATGTGAAAAAGGATGAGTGGAGAATTGATGGTAGTGGGAAGGAGTTTTCAAAAGTTAATTGGTGGCCAATGAAGGCCATAATGGCCATCAACTCCTCCATCATTGAAATTTTTGCTATAAATAGGAGTGCTCATCCTTTGTAAACGACACACCTTTTCAGAATACAACAAGTATTCTTCTTTCCTCCTTAAGAGCATTGTTCCTAGGAATTGTGGGAAGCCAAACTTGAGCTCTTATCCAGGGTAATTCGATGCCTCTTTTAGCCATGCTTGGCTAATTCTTTTAAATATCTTGGGTTGTTTTAGTTTATATTTTATGTCTTAGTTTTTCTTCTACATTTTTGAATAATATTTCCAATTCATGTTTTATTTCCTTGTTCTTCATTTCCTCTTAATGCGCATAAGAGTTCTTGCTTATTACTTATAACAATGGAAATTGGTAAGTAGTAAGGGAAATAGGATTTTAAAAAGGCTATATGTATATATCACTAAGGAATTAGGATAGACGTAGCTTTATGTTGGTCTGAACTTCATCTTCATCTTCTTCTTTAGTTAACTAAATTGCAAGGAATTGAATTTAGTAATTAGGAAGAAAGTTCTACATTTGTAAGGAATTAACTTGTAGAAATACTAGGCTATAGCATCATGAACTTGGTCCTACAATTCATAAATTAAGTAAGAGTTTGCTAGCATATTTTATAAACTATGTAATCCAACCCAAGTGCTTAAATCTCATCATCTTTTCTCTTCTCTTTTATTTTATGCTATTTTATTTTCTAGTTCAAAAAACCAAACAACAACATATATCTTTTTATTTTCTGCACAAGGCTCTAAATAATTTAATAGAAAGATACATATCCCTTGGGTACGATATCTTTTATACTACGCGATAACCATCCGTGCACTTGCGGATTTGGCTATCAAGTTTTTGGCACTGTTGCCGGGGATAGGTTCTGTTCAAGTTCTTTTTATTAATTTGTTTAGTGCTGTTTTTTTTATAAAAAATAAAAAAAATAAAAAATATTATCTGTGATATGAACTGGTGCTGCTAATTTTGTTTGCTGAGTATTTTCAGGTATAGCAATGGCTGAAACATTCGAACAAAGGGAGGCTAAAATCCGGGCTGAACTTGAAAAGGAATATGAGAAGAAGAAGCAGGATGTCTTCACTCTAATTGACGAGTTTTACTCCAAATTAGATTGCAAGCGAAAAACCGGATTTTTGCCAAGTCCTGAGCAAGAATGTAAGGCCAGGGAGATTCTACAAGTAAAGATACAAGGCATTCTGAGGAGGCAGCCCAGGGATGAACAACAACCACCTGTTCATGAAAGTGAACCCGTGGTTCAAAGAGAAGAGGTGAAAGAAACCTCCATTGTAGAATTTGTCTTTAAAGACAAATTGGAAATGGAGGAAGAAGAACCTCAAGGAACCTATGTTATAGGTTCAGAACAAAAAGGCAAAGAACAAGGAAGGAAAAGTTTACTTATTCCTTCCATTTTTAATTTGATTATTGTTGCCTTGTTGGCTGAAAATTCATTGGGCACCATGATGTATTTGTGCCAAAATTTGCATGATTTGCGGGGTCTAAAGAATTTTGTAATAAACCCCGGTTAAAAAGTGATTAGTGAAAAGTCTACCAAAGACTATAACATTGGACTTCTTGGGAGGCAACCCAAGTGTTTCTATTGCTTTTGTTTTGTTTTGTTTTGCTGAATAAATTGTTGCAGGCACCCCAACGCTCAAGCGTTGGAGGCTCAACACTCATGCGTTGAGCCCCTGCCAAAGCTTTAAGTTTTTCCGTAGACTCTAGGCTTTAAGTCTGATTCTATGGTTTTCGGCTTATTATAGGGTTTGAGGGCGGCTTTATGGTTTTTCTAATAACCTTTTAGCCAATTTCAAGATTTTCGGCATATTTCAAGGTTTTCCCGCTGACTACAGTATAGGGAATTTGGACGATCTAAGGGGCTCTGGATCAATTTTATGGTTTTTCTATAAACTCCAGGCTTATAGACTGATTTTAGGGTTTTCGTCTTATTTTAGGGTTTTAGGCCGGCTTTAGGGTTTTCTTATCAACTCTAGGGCATTTGGCAGATTACAGAATTTTCGGCTGATTTAAGGGTTTTCGGCCGATTTCAGATTTTTTCCACTGACTATAGTATATATTATTTGGACGATTTAAGGACTCTGTGTCAATTTTTTTGGTTTTTCTGTAGACTCTACGCTTTTAGACTAATTTAGGGTTTTTGGCTTAATATAGGGATTTTAGGCCGGCTTAAGGGCTTTTTGATCAACTTAAGAGCTTTTGGCCGATTTCAGGGTTTTCGGCCGATTTTAGGGTTTTTCCGCTGACAATAATAAAGGGCATTTGAATGATTTAAGGCCTCTGGTCAAATTTATAGTTTTTCCGTAGACTC
This sequence comes from Acmispon strigosus, assembly GCA_030819835.1. Lineage (NCBI taxonomy): Eukaryota > Viridiplantae > Streptophyta > Magnoliopsida > Fabales > Fabaceae > Acmispon > Acmispon strigosus. Next base: position 16,165,220 of record JAUAMA010000004.1, on the reverse strand, counting down.
TAGGCTTTAAGACTGATTCTAGGGTTTTCGGCTTATTATAGGGTTTGGGGGCGGCTTTATGGTTTTTCTGATCAACTTTTAGCCAATTTCAGGGTTTTCGGCAGATTTCAGGGTTTTTCCGCTGACTACACTATAGGGTATTTGGACGATCTAAGGGGCTCTGGACCAATTTTATGGTTTTTCTGTAAACTCCAGGCTTTTAGACTGATTTTAGGGTTTTCGTCTTATTTTAGGGTTTTCGGCCAGCTTTATGGCTTTCTGATCAATTTTTGGGCTTCTGGCTGATTTCAGGGTTTTTCCGATGTTTATAGTATAGGGTATTTGGTGAATTTAAGGGATCTGGGTCAATTTTATTGTTTTTCTGTAGACTCTAATGGCTTTAAGATTGATTTTAGTATTTTCGGCTTATTATAGGTATTTTAGGCTGGCTTTAGGGCTTTTTGATCAACTTTAGGGCTTTTGCCCGATTTCAGGGTTTTCGGCCGATTTTAGGGTTTTTTCCGCTGACAATAATAAAGGGCATTTGAATGATTTAAGGCTTCTGGTCAAATTTATAGTTTTTCCGTAGACTCTAGCCTTTAAGTCTGATTCTAGGGTTTTCGGCTTATGATAGGGTTTGAGGGTGGCTTTATGGTTTTTCTGATCAACTTTTAGCCAATTTCAGGGTTTTCGGCAGATTTCAGGGTTTTCCGCTGACTACACTATAGGGTATTTGGACGATCTAAGGGGCTCTGGACCAATTTTATGGTTTTTCTGTAAACTCTAAGCTTTAAGACTGATTCTAGGGTTTTCGTCTTATTATAGGGTTTTAGGCCGGCTTTAGGGCTTTCTGATCAACTTTAGGCCATTTGGCAGATTAGAGCATTTACGGCTGATTTCAGGGTTTTCGGCCGATTTCAGAGTTTTTCCGCTGACTATATAGTATATGTTATTTGGACGATTTAAGGGCTCTGTGTCAATTTTTTGGTTTTTCTTTAGACTCTACGCTTTTAGACTTATTTTAGGGTTTTTGGCTTAATCTAGGGATTTTAGGCCGGCTTTAGGGCTTTTTGATCAACTTAAGGGCTTTTGGCCGATTTCAGGGTTTTCGGCCGATTTTAGGGTTTTTCCGCTGACAATAATAAAGGGCATTTGAATGATTTAAGGCCTCTGGTCAAATTTATAGTTTTTTCGTAGACTCTAGGCTATAAGACTGATTCTAGGGTTTTCGGCTAATTATAGGGTTTGGGGGCGGCTTTATGGTTTTTCTGATCAACTTTTATCCAATTTCATGGTTTTCGGCAGATTTTAGGGTTTTTCCGCTCACTACAGTATAGGATATTTGGACGATTTAAGGGCTCCGGGTCAATTTTATGGTTTTTCTGTAAACTCTAAGCTTTAAGACTGATTCTAGGGTTTTCGTCTTATTATAGGGTTTTAGGCCGGCTTTAGGGCTTTCTGATCAACTTTAGGCCATTTGGCAGATTACAGCATTTACGGCTGATTTCAGGGTTTTCGGCCGATTTCAGATTTTTTCCGCTGACTATAGTATATGTTATTTGGACGATTTAAGGGCTCTGTGTCAATTTTTTGGTTTTTCTTTCGACTCTACACTTTTAGACTTATTTTAGGGTTTTAGGCCAGCTTTAGGGCTTTCTAATCAACTTTAGGGTTCTCGGCCAATTTCCGATGTATGGGCTCTGGGTCAGTTTTATTGTTTTTCTGTAGACTCTAGGATTTTAGACTGATTTTAGGGATTTTGGCTTATTATAGGGATTTAGGCTGGTTTTATGGCTTTCGGATCAAAATCAGGGCTTTTGGCTGATTTCAGTGTTTTCGGCCGATTTTAGGGTTTTTTCGTTGACTATACTATAGGGTATCTTGACGATTTAAGGTCTCTGGGTCAATTTTATGGTTATTCTGTAAACTCTAGGCTTTTAGACTGGATTTAGGGTGTTCGGCTTATTATGGGGTTTTAGGCTGGCTTTAAAGCTTTTGGATTAACTTTTGGGGTTTTTGCCAATTTCAGGGTTTTTGGCCTATTTCAGGGTTTTTGGCCGATTTAAGGGTTTTCGGTTGATTTCAGAGTTTTTCCGCTCACTATAGTTTATGGTACTTGGACGATTTAAGGGCTCTGGGTCCATTTTATAGTTTTTCTGTCGACTCTATAGGCTTTTAGACTTATTTTAGGGTTTTTGGCTTATTATAGGGTTTTCGGCCAGCTTTATGGCTTTCTGATCAATTTTTGGGCTTCTGGCTGATTTCAGGGTTTTTCCGATTTTTATAGTATAGGGTGTTTGGTGAATTTAAGGGATCTGGGTCAATTTTATTGTTTTTCTGTAGACTCTAATGGCTTTTAGATTGATTTTAGTATTTTCGGCTTATTATAGGTATTTTAGGCTGGCTTTAGGGCTTTTTGATCAATTTTAGGGCTTTTGCCCGATTTCAGGGTTTTCGGCCGATTTAAGGGTTTTTTCCGCTGACAATAATAAAGGGCATTTGAATGATTTAAGGCTTCTGGTCAAATTTATAGTTTTTCCGTAGACTCTAGCCTTTAAGTCTGATTCTAGGGTTTTCGGCTTATGATAGGGTTTGAGGGTGGCTTTATGGTTTTTCTGATCAACTTTTAGCCAATTTCAGGGTTTTCGGCAGATTTCAGGGTTTTCCGCTGACTACACTATAGGGTATTTGGACGATCTAAGGGGCTCTGGACCAATTTTATGGTTTTTCTGTAAACTCTAAGCTTTAAGACTGATTGTAGGGTTTTCGTCTTATTATAGGGTTTTAGGCCGGCTTTAGGGCTTTCTGATCAACTTTAGGCCATTTGGCAGATTAGAGCATTTACGGCTGATTTCAGGGTTTTCGGCCGATTTCAGATTTTTTCCGCTGACTATAGTATATGTTATTTGGACGATTTAAGGACTCTGTGTCAATTTTTTGGTTTTTCTGTAGACTCTACGCTTTTAGACTTATTTTAGGGTTTTTGGCTTAATATAGGGATTTTAGGCCGGCTTTAGGGCTTTTTGATCAACTTAAGGGCTTTTGGCCGATTTCAGGGTTTCGGCCGATTTTAGGGTTTTTCCGCTGACAATAATAAAGGGCATTTGAATGATTTAAGGCCTCTAGTCAAATTTATAGTTTTTCCGTAGACTCTAGGCTTTAAGACTGATTCTAGGGTTTTCGGCTTATTATAGGGTTTGGGGGCGGCTTTATGGTTTTTCTGATCAACTTTTAGCCAATTTCAGGGTTTTCGGCAGATTTTAGGGTTTTTCCGCTCACTACAGTATAGGATATTTGGACGATTTAAGGGCTCCGTGTCAATTTTATGGTTTTTCTGTAAACTCTAAGCTTTAAGACTGATTCTAGGGTTTTCGTCTTATTATAGGGTTTTAGGCCGGCTTTAGGGCTTTCTGATCATCTTTAGGCCATTTGGCAGATTACAGCATTTACGGCTGATTTCAGGGTTTTCGGCCGATTTCAGATTTTTTCAGCTGACTATAGTATATGTTATTTGGACGATTTAAGGGCTCTGTGTCAATTTTTTGGTTTTTCTTTAGACTCTACACTTTTAGACTTATTTTAGGGTTTTAGGCCAGCTTTAGGGCTTTCTAATCAACTTTAGGGTTCTCGGCCAATTTCCGATGTAAGGGCTCTGGGTCAGTTTTATTGTTTTTCTGTAGACTCTAGGATTCTAGACTGATTTTAGGGATTTTGGCTTATTATAGGGATTTAGGCTGGTATTATGGCTTTCGGATCATCATTAGGGCTTTTGGCTGATTTCAGTGTTTTCGACCGATTTTAGGGTTTTTTCGTTGACCATAGTATAGGGTATCTTGACGATTTAAGGTCTCTGGGTCAATTTTATGGTTATTCTGTAAACTCTAGGCTTTTAGACTGGATTTAGGGTGTTCGGCTTATTATGGGGTTTTAGGCCAGCTTTAAAGCTTTTGGATTCACTTTTGGGGTTTTTGCCGATTTCAGGGTTTTTGGCCTATTTCACGGTTTTTGGCCGATTTAAGGGTTTTCGGCTGATTTCAGAGTTTTTCCGCTCACTATAGTTTATGGTACTTGGACGATTTAAGGGCTCTGAGTCCATTTTATAGTTTTTCTGTCGACTCTATAGGCTTTTAGACTTATTTTAGGGTTTTCGGCTTATTATAGGGTTTTCGGCCAGCTTTATGGCTTTCTGATCAATTTTTGGGCTTCTGGCCGATTTCAGGGTTTTTTCGATGTTTATAGTATAGGGTATTTGGTGAATTTAAGGGATGTGGGTCAATTTTATTGTTTTTCTGTAGACTCTAATGGCTTTTAGATTGATTTTAGTATTTTCGGCTTATTATTGGTATTTTAGGCTGGCTTTAGGGCTTTTTGATCAACTTTAGGGCTTTTGCCCGATTTCAGGGTTTTCGGCCGATTTTAGGGTTTTTTCCGCTGACAATAATAAAGGGCATTTGAATGATTTAAGGCCTCTGGTCAAATTTATAGTTTTTCCGTAGACTCTAGGCTTTTAGACTGATTCAAGGGTTTTCGGCTTATTATAGGGTTTGAGGGTGGCTTTATGGTTTTTCTGATCAACTCTTAGCCAATTTCAGGGTTTTCGGCAGATTTCAGGGTTTTCCGCTGACTACACTATAGGGTATTTGGACGATTTAAGGGGCTTCGGGTCAATTTTATGGTTTTTCTGTAAACTCTAAGCTTTAAGACTAATTCTAGGGTTTTCGTCTTATTATAGGGTTTTAGGCCGGCTTTAGGGCTTTCTGATCAACTTTAGGCCATTTGGCAGATTACAGCATTTACGGCTGATTTCAGGGTTTTCGGCCGATTTCAGATTTTTTCCGCTGACTATAGTATATGTTATTTGGACGATTTAAGGGCTATGTGTCAACTTTTTGGTTTTTCTTTAGACTCTACACTTTTAGACTTATTTTAGGGTTTTAGGCCAGCTTTAGGGCTTTCTAATCAACTTTAGGGTTCTCGGCCAATTTCCGATGTAAGGGCTCTGGGTCAGTTTTATTGTTTTTCTGTAGACTCTAGGATTTTAGACTGATTTTAGGAATTTAGGCTTATTATAGGGATTTAGGCTGGTTTTATGGCTTTCGGATCAACATTAGGGCTTTTGGCTGATTTCAGTGTTTTCGGCCGATTTTAGGGTTTTTTCGTTGACTATAGTATAGGATATCTTGACGATTTAAGGTCTCTGGGTCAATTTTATGGTTATTCTGTAAACTCTAGGCTTTTAGACTGGATTTAGGGTGTTCGGCTTATTATGGGGTTTTAGGCCAGCTTTAAAGCTTTTGGATTCACTTTTGGGGTTTTTGCCGATTTGAGGGTTTTTGGCCTATTTCAGGGTTTTTGGCCGATTTAAGGGTTTTCGGCCGATTTCAGCGTTTTTCCGATGTAAGGGCTCTGGGTCAGTTTAATTGTTTTTCTGTAGACTCTAGGATTTCAGACTGATTTTAGGGATTTTGGTTTATTACAGGGATTTAAGCTGGTTTTATGGCTTTCAGATCAGAATTAGGGCTTTTGGCTGATTTCAGTGTTTTCGGCCGATTTCAGGTTTTTTCGTTGACTATAGTATAGGGTATCTGGATGATTTAAGGGCTCTGGGTCAATTTTATGGTTATTCTGTAGACTCTTGGCTTTTAGACTGGATTTAGGGTTTTCGACTTATTATGGGGTTCTAGGCCACCTTTAAAGCTTTCGGATTAACTTTTGGGGTTGTGGCCGATTTTAGGGTTTTTGGCCGATTTCAGGGTTATTGGCCGATTTAAGGGTTTTCGGCTGATTTCAGAGTTTTTCCGCTCACTATAGTATATGGTATTTGGATGATTTAAAGGCTCTGGGTCAACTTTATAGTTTTTCTGTAGACTCTATAGGCTTTTAGACTTATTTTTGGGTTTTCGGCTTATTATAGGGTTTCAGGCCAGCTTTATGGCTTTCTGATCAATTTTTGGGCTTCTGGCCAATTTCAGGGTTTTTGCGATGTTTATAGTATAGGGTATTTGATCATTTTAAGGGATCTGGGTCAATTTTATTGTTTTTCTGTAGACTCTAATGGCTTTTAGATTGTTTTAGTGTTTTCGGCTTGTTATAAGGATTTTAGGCCGGCTTTTGGGCTTGTTGATCAACTTTAGGGCTTTTTCACGATTTCAGGGTTTTCGGCCGATTTTAGGGTTTTTCCGCTGACAATAATAAAGGGCATTTGAATGATTTAAGGCCTCCGCTCAAATTTATAGTTTTTCCGTAGACTCTAGGCTTTAAGACTGATTCTACGGTTTTCGGCTTATTATAGGGTTTGACGGCGGCTTTGTGGTATTTCTGATAAGCTTTTAGCCTATTTCACGGTTTTTGGCAGATTTCAGGGTTTTTCCGCTGACTACAGTATAGGGTATTTGGACGATTTAAGGGCTCCGGGTCAATTTCATGGTTTTTCTGTAAACCCTAGGCTTTTACACTGATTTTAGGATTTTGTTCTTATTATTGGGTTTTAGGCCGGCTTTAGGGCTTTTTGATCCACTTTAAGGCTTTTGGCCGATTTCAGTGTTTTTGGCTGATTTTAGGGTTTTTCCGCTGACTACAGTATAGTGTATTTGGACGATTTAAGGGACTCCGGGTCAATTTTATGGTTTTTCTGTAAACTTTAGGCTTTTAGACTGATTTTATGGTTTTCGTCTTATTTTATGGTTTTAGGCCAGCTTTAGGGCTTTCTGATCAACTTTAGGGTTCTTGGCCAATTTCAGGGTTTTTCCGATGTAAGGGCTCTGGGTCAGTTTTATTTTTTTTATGTAGACTCTAGGATTTCAGACTGATTTTAGGGATTTTGGCTTATTATAGGGATTTAGGCTGGTTTTATGGCTTTCAGATCAACATTAGGGCTTTTGGCTGATTTCAGTGTTTTCGGCCGATTTCAGGGTTTTTTCGTTGACTATAGTATAGGTTATCTAGACGATTTAAGGGCTCTGGGTCAATTTTATGGTTATTCTGTAGACTCTAGGCTTTTAGACTGAATTTGGGGTTTTCGGCTTATTATGGTGTTTTAGGCCAGCTTTAAAGCTTTCGAATTAACTTTTGGGGTTATGGCCGATTTCAGGATATTTGGCTGATTTCAGGGTTTTTGGCCGATTTAAGGGTTTTCGACTGATTTCATAGATTTTCCGCTCACTATGGTATATGGTATTTGGACGATTTAAGGGCTCCGGGTCAATTTCATGGTTTTTCTGTAAACCCTAGGCTTTTACACTGATTTTAGGATTTTGTTCTTATTATTGGGTTTTAGGCCGGCTTTAGGGCTTTTTGATCCACTTTAAGGCTTTTGGCCGATTTCAGTGTTTTTGGCTGATTTTAGGGTTTTTCCGCTGACTACAGTATAGTGTATTTGGACGATTTAAGGGACTCCGGGTCAATTTTATGGTTTTTCTGTAAACTTTAGGCTTTTAGACTGATTTTATGGTTTTCGTCTTATTTTATGGTTTTAGGCCAGCTTTAGGGCTTTCTGATCAACTTTAGGGTTCTTGGCCAATTTCAGGGTTTTTCTGATGTAAGGGCTCTGGGTCAGTTTTATTTTTTTTATGTAGACTCTAGGATTTCAGACTGATTTTAGGGATTTTGGCTTATTATAGGGATTTAGGCTGGTTTTATGGCTTTCAGATCAACATTAGGGCTTTTGGCTGATTTCAGTGTTTTCGGCCGATTTCAGGGTTTTTTCGTTGACTATAGTATAGGTTATCTAGACGATTTAAGGGCTCTGGGTCAATTTTATGGTTATTCTGTAGACTCTAGGCTTTTAGACTGGATTTGGGGTTTTCGGCTTATTATGGTGTTTTAAGCCAGCTTTAAAGCTTTCGAATTAACTTTTGGGGTTATGGCCGATTTCAGGATATTTGGCTGATTTCAGGGTTTTTGGCCGATTTAAGGGTTTTCGGCTGATTTCATAGATTTTCCGCTCACTATAGTATATGGTATTTGGACGATTTAAGGGCTTTGGGTAAACATCATAGTTTTTTGCCGACTCTATAGGCTTTTAGGCTGATTTTAGGGTTTCCGGCTTATTATTGGGTTTTAGGCCAGCTTTATGGCTTTCTGATCAATTTTTGGGCTTCTGGCCGATTTCAGGGTATTTGGTCAATTTAAGGGATCTGGGTCAATTTTATTGTTTTTCTATAGACTCTAATGGCTTTTAGATTGATTTTAGTGTTTTCGGCTTATTATAGTGATTTTAGGCCGGCTTTAGGGTTTTTCCGCTAACAATTTTAGGGCTTTTGGCCGATTTCAGGGTTTTCGGCCGATTTTAGGGTTTTTCCGCTAACAATTATAAAGGGCATTTGAATGATTTAAGGCCTCTGGTCAAATTTATAGTTTTTCCGTAGACTCTAGGCTTTAAGACTGATTCTAGGGTTTTCGGCTTATTATAGGGTTAGAGGGCGGCTTCATGGTTTTTCTGATCAACTTTTAGCCAATATCAAGGTTTTCGGCAGATTTCAGGGTTTTTCCGCTGACTACAGTATAGGGTATTTGGACGATTTAAGGGGCTCCGGGTCAATTTTATGGTTTTTCTGTAAACTCTAGGCTTTTAGACTGATTTTAGGATTTTCGTTTTATTATAGGGTTTTAGGTCGGCTTTAGGGCTTTCTGGTCAACTTTAGGGCATTTGGCAGATTACAGCATTTTCGGCTGATTTCAGTGTTTTTGGCCGATTTAAGATTTTTTCTGCTGACTAGTATATGTTATTTGGACGATTTAAGGGCTCTATGTCAATTTTTTGGGTTTTCTGTAGACTCTACGCTTTTAGACTTATTTTAGGGTTTTAGGCCAGCTTTAGGGCTTTCTGATCAACTTTAGGGTTCTCGGCCAATTTCAGGGTTTTTCCGTTGTAAGGGCTCTGGGTCAGTTTTATTTTATTTATGTAGACTCTAGGATTTCAGACTGATTTTAGGGATTTTGGCTTATTATAGGGATTTAGGCTGGTTTTATGGCTTTCAGATCAACATTAGGGCTTTTGGCTTATTTCAGTGTTTTCGGCCGATTTCAGGGTTTTTTCTTTGACTATAGTATAGGTTATCTGGACGATTTAAGGGCTCTGGGTCAATTTTATGGTTATTATGTAGACTCTAGGCTTTTAGACTGGATTTGGGGTTTTCGGCTTATTATGGGGTTTTAGGCCAGCTTTAAAGCTTTCGGTTTAACTTTTGGGGTTATGGCCGATTTCAGGGTATTTGGCTGATTTCTGGGTTTTTGGCCGATTTAAGGGTTTTCGGCTGATTTCAGAGATTTTCCGCTCACTATAGTATATGGTATTTGGACGATTTAAGGGCTCTGGGTCAATTTCATAGTTTTTAGTCGACTCTATAGGCTTTAAGACTGATTTTAGGGTTTCCGGCTTATTATTGGGTTTTTAGGCCGGCTTTATGGCTTTCTGATCAATTTTTAGGCTTCTAGCTGATTTCAGGGTTTTTCCGATGTTTATAGTATAGGGTATTTGGTCAATTTAAGGGATCTGGGTCAATTTTATTGTTTTTCTATACACTCTAATGGCTTTTAGATTGATTTTAGTGTTTTCGACTTATTATTGGGATTTTCGGCTGGCCTTAGGGCTTTTTGACCAACTTTAGGGCTTCTGGCCGATTTCAGGGTTTTCGGCCGATTTTAGGGTTTTTCCGCTGACAATAATAAAGGGTATTTGAATGATTTAAAGCCTCTGGTCAAAATTAAAGTTTTTCCGTAGACTCTAGGCTTTAAGACTGATTCTAGGTTTTACGGCTTATTCTAGGGTTTGAGGGCGGCTTTTATGGTTTTTCTGATCAACTTTTAGCCAGTTTCAAGGTTTTCAGCAGATTTCAGGGTTTTTCCGCTGACTACAGTATGGGGTATTTGGACGATTTAAGGGGCTCCGGGTCAATTTTATGGTTTTTCTTTAAACTCTGGGCTTTTAGACTGATTTTAGGGTTTTCGTCTTATTATAGGGTTTAGCCCGGCTTTAGGGCTTTCTGATCAACTTTAGGGCATTTGGCCGATTACCGCATTTTCGACTGATTTCAGGGTTTTCGTCCGATTTCAGATTTTTTCCGCAGACTACAGTATATGTTATTTGGACGATTTAAGGGCTCTGTGTCAATTTTTTGGGTTTTCTGTAGACTCTACACTTTAATACTTATTTTAGGGTTCTCGGCCGATTTCAGGGTTTTTCCGATGTAAGGGCTCTGGGTCAGTTTTATTGTTTTTCTGTAGACTCTAAGACTTCAGACTGATTTTAGGGATTTTGGCTTATTATAGGGATTTAGGCTGGTTTTATGGTTTTCGGATCAACATTAGGGCTTTTGGCTGATTTCAGTGTTTTCGACCGATTTCAGTGTTTTCGACTATACTATAGGGTATTTGGATGATTTAAGGGCTCTGGGTCAATTTTATGGTTATTCTGTAGACTCTAGGCTTTTAGACTGGATTTAGGGTTTTCGGCTTATTATGGGGTTTTAGGCCAGCTTTAAAGCTTTCGGATTAACTTTTGGTGGTTTTTGCCGATTTTAGGGTTTTTGGCCGATTTAAGAGTTTTTCCGCTCACAATAATATATGGAATTTGGACGATTTAAGGGCTCTGGGTCAATTTTATAGTTTTTCCGAAGACTCTATAGGCTATTAGACTGATTTTAGGGTTTTTGGCTTATTATAGGGTTTTAGGCCAGCTTTATGGCTTTCTAATCAATTTTTGGGCTTCTGGCCGATTTCAGGGAATTTGGTCAATTTAAGGGATCTGGGTCAATTTTATTGTTTTTCTATAGACTCTAATGGCTTTTAGATTGATTTTAGTGTTTTCGGCTTATTATAGGGTTTTAGGCCAGCTTTAGGGCTTTCTGATCAACTTTAGGGTTCTCGGCCGATTTCAGGGTTTTTCCGATGTAAGGGCTCCGGCTCAGTTTTATTGTTTTTCTGTAGACTCAACGATTTCAGACTGGTTTTAGGGATTTTGGCTTATTATAGGGATTTAGGCTGGTTTTATGGCTTTCGGATCAACATTAGGGCTTTTGGCTGATTTTAGTGTTTTCGCCGATTTTAGGGTTTTTTCGGTGACTATAGTATTGGGAATCTGGACGGTTTAAGGGCTCTGGGTTAATTTTATGGTTATTATGTAGACTCTAGGCTTTTAGACTAGATTTAGGGTTTTCGGCTTATTATGGGGTTTTAGGCCAGCTTTAAAGCTTTCGGATTAACTTTTGGGGTTTTTGCCGATTTAAGGGTTTTAGGCCGATTTCAGGGTTTTTGGCCGATTTAAGGGTTTTCGGCAGATTTCAGAGTTTTTCCGCTCATTATAGTATATTATTGTATTTGGACGATTTAAGGGCTCTGGGTCAATTTTAAAGTTTTTCTGTAGATTCTATAGGCTTTTAGACTGTTTTTAGGGTTTTCGGCTTATTATAGGGTTTTATGCCAGCTTTATGGCTTTCTGATCAATTTTAGGGGTTTTGGCCGATTTCAGGGTTTTTCCGATGTTTATAGTATAGGGTATTTGGTCAATTTAAGGGATCTGGGTCAATTTTATTGTTTTTCTGTAGACTCTAATGGCTTTTAGATTGATTTTAGTGTTTTCGGCTTATGATAGGGATTTTAGGTCGGCTTTAGGGCTTTTTGATCAACTTTAGGGCTTTTGGCCGATTTCAGGTTTTTCGGCCGATTTTAGGGTTTTTCCGCTGACAATAATAAAGTGCATTTGAGGCCTCTAGTCAAATTTATAGTTTTTCCGTAGACTCTAGGCTTTAAGACTGATTCTAGGGTTTTCGGCTTATTATAGGGTTTGCGGGCGACTTTATGGTTCTGCAGTCTATTTGGACGATTTAAGGGCTCCGGGTCAATTTTATGGTTTTTCTGTAAACTCTAGGCTTTTAGACTGATTTTATGGTTTTCGTCTTATTATAGAGTTTTAGACTGACTTTAGGGCTTTCTGATGAACGTTAGGGCATTCGACAGATTACAGCATTTTCGGCTGATTTCAGGGTTTTCGCCCGATTTCAGGGCTCCGTGTCAATTTGTTGGTTTTTCTTTAAACTCTACGCTTTAGACTTATTTTAGGGTTTTTGGCTTAGTATAGGGTTTTAGGCCAGCTTTAGGGCTTTCTGATCAACTTTAGGGTTCTCGGCCGATTTTAGGGTTTTTCCGATGTAAGGGCTTTGTGTCAGTTTTATTGTTTTTCTGTAGACTCTAGGATTTTAGATTGATTTTAGTGTTTTTGGCTTATTATAGGGATTTTAGGCCGTCTTTAGGGCTTTTTGATCAACTTTTGGGCTTTTGGCCGATTCCAGGGTTTTCGGCCGATTTTAGGGTTTTTCCGCTGACAATAATAAAGGGCATTTGAATGATTTAAGGCCTCTGGTCAAATTTATAGTTTTTCCGTGGACTCTAGGCTTTAAGACTGATTCTAGGGTTTTCGGCTTATTATAGGGTTTGAGGGCGGCTTTATGGTTTTTCTAATCAACTTTTAGCCAATTTAAGGGTTTTCGGCAGATTTCAGGGTTTTTCCGCTGACTACAGTATAGGGTATTTGGACGATTTAAGGGCTCCGGGTCAATTTTATGGTTTTTCAGTAAACTCTAGGCTTTTAGACTGATTTTAGGGTTTTTCATCTTATTATAGGGTTTTAGGCCGGCTTTAGGGCTTTCTGATCAACTTTAGGGCGTTTGGCAGATTACAGCATTTTAGGCTGATTTCAGGGTTTTCGGCCGATTTCAGATTTTTTCCGTTGACTATAGTATATGTTATTTGGACGATTTAAGGGCTCTGTGTCAATTTTTTGGTTTTTCTGAGACTCTACGCTTTTAGACTTTTTTTAGGGTTTTTGGCTTAATATAGGGTTTTAGGCCAGCTTTAGGGCTTTCTGAAAAACTTTAGGGTTCTCGGCCAGTGTCTGGGTTTTTCCGATGTAAGGGCTCTGGGTCAGTTTTATTGTTTTTCTGTAGACTCTAGGATTTTAGACTAATTTTAGGGATTTGGCTTATTATAGGGATTTAGGCTGGTTTTATGGCTTTCGGATCAACATTAGGACTTTTGGCTGATTTCAGTGTGTTCGACCGATTTGAGGGTTTTTTCGTTGACTATAGTATAGGGTGTTAGTACATATAGCAACCTGAGAGGGGGGGTGAATTAGAGTTGCCCCGATTTTCGCCTTATTGAAAATATTACTTTCAAGATAATGATGATCACGAAATGGTAGTGGTGATTGCAGCGGAATTAAGCGTTGCTTGAAAGTAAAGATGAAGGATAGAAGAATTCACACACAGAGTTTTATCCTGGTTCACCTTCTATCCACCGAAGGCTACGTCCAGTCCCTCAAGAAAACCCCTTGAGGATTTTTCCACTATTGATAAAAATCTCTTACAAGTTCTTATACCAAGGACCCTAAGAATTCCTATCAATTTCCTGTGAAAGTATACCACTTTCCACAGCCCCTGAAAGCAAACCACTTTCAGTTCCTGAAGGCAAACCACCCTTAGACCTTGAAGGCTAAACCACCTTCAATCAACACCCTGAAAGTATACCGCTTTCAGTACCAACAACCCTTCACCGAAATCCACAGTGAATACTCAATCTTACAGAAAGAGATGAAGAAGAGTTTACAATTGGCTGTATCAATCCTTTAACATATAAGTGGATTGATCATGAGAATTTATGCTTTAATGCTTTTAAGCATAATAGGATTCTGAGTTCCTCAAGATATGAACAACTAGAGTGTTCTTATAAACATGAAGATCATGAACTCAGAATTTAGGCTCTTGAAAGTTTAAGTTCTAAAAGATGAACTAATTTTGACAAAGCTTTGGTCTAATGTTGTATTCTCATGTGTTATTGTGTTCTGGACTCAAATGGACTTTATATAGGTAAGGGAAACGTCCTAGAACCATCACAACCCTTTTCAAAAGGTTTGAGACACAATGGTTCATGAAAAGATGCAACTTTTCGTGTTGGTAATCGATTACAACATTTAGTGTAATCGATTACACTAATAGCCGTTTCAGTTTGAATTTCAAATTCAAACATGTAATCGATTACAAGCAAGTGGTAATCGATTACTTGCCTAGGTGTAATCGATTACCAGAAGGCTGAAATCGATTACACTAAAGTCCAACTTCCAGAAACTTGATCCTATGAGATCGGCTTAAGGTTTTCTACTTCTTTTAAGTTATGAAAACAATAAGCTTGATTGGTTTAGGTGTTTTAAAGAGCCTTTATGCTTTAATAGACCTTTAGAAGCATAACTCACCTAAACTAGGACTTCTAGGTATTTGATAGACTTTGTAGCGCTGTTTCCTCTAAGTCTTCATTTCATCTTTTTGTCGATGAGTTTGTCGTCATCAAAACCTCAGCCAGGGTCAGGAGCAAGACCTTCTTCACATAGGGTATCTGGACAATTTAAGGGCTCTGGGTCAATTTTATGGTTATTCTGTAGACTCTAGGCTTTTAGACTAGATTTAGGGTTTTCGGCTTATTATGGAGTTTTAGGCCAGCTTTAAAGCTTTCGGATTAACTTTTGGGGTTTTTGCCGATTTAAGGGTTTTTGGCCGATTTAAGGGTTAATGGCCGATTTAAGGGTTTTTGGCCGATTTCATAGTTTGTCCGCTCACTATAGTATATGGTATTTGAACGATTTAAGGTCTCTGGGTCAATTTTATAGTTTTTCTGTAGACTCTATAGGCTTTTAGACTGATTTTAGGGTTTTCGGCTTATTATTGGGTTTTATGTTAGCTTTATGGCTTTCTGAACAATTTTTGGGCTTCTGGCCGATTTCAGAGTTTTTCCGATGTTTATCGTATAGGGTATTTGGTCAATTTAAGGGATCTGGGTCAATTTTATTGTTTTTCTGTAGACTCTAATGGCTTTTAGATTGATTTAAGTGTTTTCGGCTTATTATAGGAATTTTAGGCCGGCTTTAGGGCTTTTTGATCAACTTTAGGGCTTTTGGCCGATTTTAGGGTTTTCGGCCGATTTTAGGGTTTTTCCGCTGACAATAATATAGGGCATTTGAATGATTTAAGGCCTCTGGTCAAATTTATAGTTTTTCCGTAGACTCTAGGCTATAAAACTGATTCTAGGGTTTTAGGGTTTGAGGGCGGCTTTATGGTATTTCTGATAAACTTTTAGCCACTTTCAGGGTTTTCGGCAGATTTCAGGGTTTTTCCGCTGACTACAATATAAGTTATTTGGACGATTTAAGGACTCCGGGTCAATTTTATGGTTTTTCTGTAAACTCTAGGCTTTTAGATTGCTTTTAGGGTTTTTGTCTTATTATAGGGTTTTAGGCCGGCTTTAGGGCTTTCTGATCAACTTTAGGGCATTTGGCAGATTATAGCAGTTTCGGCCGATTTCAGATTTTTTCCGCTGACTATATAGTATATGTTATTTGGACGATTTAAGGGCCCCGTGTCAATTTTTTGGTTTTTCTGTAGAGCCTACGCTTTTAGACTTATTTTAGGGTTTTTTGCTTAATATAGGGTTTTAGGCCAGCTTTAGGGCTTTCTGATCAACTTTAGGGTTCTCGACCGATTTCAGTGTTTTTCTGATTTAAGGGCTCTGGGTCAGTTTTATTGTTTTTCTGTAGACTCTATAGGCTTTTAGACTGATTTTAGGGTTTTCGGCTTATTAAAGGGTTTTAGGCCATCTTTATGGCTTTCTGATCAATTTTTTGGCTTCTGGCCGATTTCAGGGTTTTTCCGATGTTTATAGTATAGGGTATTTGGTCAATTTACGGGATCTGGGTCAACTTTAGTGTTTTTCTATAGACTCTAATGGCTTTTAGATTGATTTTAGTGTTTTTGGCTTATTATAGGGATTTTAGGCCAGCTTTAGGGATTTTGGCCGATTTCAGGGTTTTCGGCCGATTTTAGGGTTTTTCCACTGCCAATTATAAAGGGCATTTGAATGATTTAACGCATCTAGTCAAATTTCTAGTTTTTCCGTAGACTCTAGGCTTTAAGATTGATTCTAGGGTTTTCGTCTTATTATAGGGTTTGAGGGCGGCTTTATGGTTTTTCTGATAAACTTTTAGCCACTTTCAGGGTTTTCGGCAGATTTCAGGGTTTTTCCGCTGACTACAATATAAGGTATTTGGACGATTTAAGGACTCCGGGTCAATTTTATGGTTTTTCTGTAAACTCTAGGCTTTTAGATTGCTTTTAGGGTTTTCGTCTTATTATAGGGTTTTAGGCCAGCTTTAGGGCTTTCTGATCAACTTTAGGGCATTTGGCAGATTATAGCAGTTTCGGCCGATTTCAGATTTTTTCCGCTGACTATATAGTATATGTTATTTGGACGATTTAAGGGCCCCGTGTCAATTTTTTGGTTTTTCTGTAGACCCTACGCTTTTAGACTTATTTTAGGGTTTTTTGCTTAATATAGGGTTTTAGGCCAGCTTTAGGGCTTTCTGATCAACTTTAGGGTTCTCGACCGATTTCAGTGTTTTTCTGATTTAAGGGCTCTGGGTCAGTTTTATTGTTTTTCTGTAGACTCTATAGGCTTTTAGACTGATTTTAGGGTTTTCGGCTTATTAAAGGGTTTTAGGCCATCTTTATGGCTTTCTGATCAATTTTTTGGCTTCTGGCCGATTTCAGGGTTTTTCCGATGTTTATAGTATAGGGTATTTGGTCAATTTACGGGATCTGGGTCAACTTTAGTGTTTTTCTATAGACTCTAATGGCTTTTAGATTGATTTTAGTGTTTTCGGCTTATTATAGGGATTTTAGGCCAGCTTTAGGGATTTTGGCCGATTTCAGGGTTTTCGGCCGATTTTAGGGTTTTTCCGCTGACAATTATAAAGGGCATTTGAATGATTTAACGCATCTAGTCAAATTTCTAGTTTTTCCGTAGACTCTAGGCTTTAAGATTGATTCTAGGGTTTTCTTCTTATTATAGGGTTTGAGGGCGGCTTTATGGTTTTTCTGATACACTTTTAGCCACTTTCAGGGTTTTCGGCAGATTTCAGGGTTTTTCCGCTGACTACAATATAAGGTATTTGGACGATTTAAGGACTCCGGGTCAATTTTATGGTTTTTCTGTAAACTCTAGGCTTTTAGATTGCTTTTAGGGTTTTCGTCTTATTATAGGGTTTTAGGCCGGCTTTAGGGCTTTCTGATCAACTTTAGGGCATTTGGCAGATTATAGCAGTTTCGGCCGATTTCAGATTTTTTCCGCTGACTATATAGTATATGTTATTTGGACGATTTAAGGGCCCCGTGTCAATTTTTTGGTTTTTCTGTAGACCCTACGCTTTTAGACTTATTTTAGGTTTTTTTGCTTAATATAGGGTTTTAGGCCAGCTTTAGGGCTTTCTGATCAACTTTAGGGTTCTCGACCGATTTCAGTGTTTTTCTGATTTAAGGGCTCTGGGTCAGTTTTATTGTTTTTCTGTAGACTCTATAGGCTTTTAGACTGATTTTAGGGTTTTCGGCTTATTAAAGGGTTTTAGGCCATCTTTATGGCTTTCTGATCAATTTTTTGGCTTCTGGCCGATTTCAGGGTTTTTCCGATGTTTATAGTATAGGGTATTTGGTCAATTTACGGGATCTGGGTCAACTTTAGTGTTTTTCTATAGACTCTAATGGCTTTTAGATTGATTTTAGTGTTTTCGGCTTATTATAGGGATTTTAGGCCAGCTTTAGGGATTTTGGCCGATTTCAGGGTTTTCGGCCGATTTTAGGGTTTTTCCGCTGACAATTATAAAGGGCATTTGAATGATTTAACGCATCTAGTCAAATTTCTAGTTTTTCCGTAGACTCTAGGCTTTAAGATTGATTCTAGGGTTTTCTTCTTATTATAGGGTTTGAGGGCGACTTTATGGTTTTTCTGATACACTTTTAGCCACTTTCAGGGTTTTCGGCAGATTTCAGGGTTTTTCCGCTGACTACAATATAAGGTATTTGGACGATTTAAGGACTCCGGGTCAATTTTATTGTTTTTCTGTAAACTCTAGGCTTTTAGATTGCTTTTAGGGTTTTCGTCTTATTATAGGGTTTTAGGCCGGCTTTAGGGCTTTCTGATCAACTTTAGGGCATTTGGCAGATTATAGCAGTTTCGGCCGATTTCAGATTTTTTCCGCTGACTATATTGTATATGTTATTTGGACGATTTAAGGGCCCCGTGTCAATTTTTTGGTTTTTCTGTAGACCCTACGCTTTTAGACTTATTTTAGGGTTTTTTGCTTAATATAGGGTTTTAGGCCAGCTTTAGGGCTTTCTGATCAATTTTAGGGTTCTCGACCGATTTTAGTGTTTTTCTGATTTAAGGGCTCTGGGTCAGTTTTATTGTTTTTCTGTAGACTCTATAGGCTTTTAGACTGATTTTAGGGTTTTCGGCTTATTAAAGGGTTTTAGGCCATCTTTATGGCTTTCTGATCAATTTTTTGGCTTCTGGCCGATTTCAGGGTTTTTCCGATGTTTATAGTATAGGGTATTTGGTCAATTTACGGGATCTGGGTCAACTTTAGTGTTTTTCTATAGACTCTAATGGCTTTTAGATTGATTTTAGTGTTTTCGGCTTATTATAGGGATTTTAGGCCAGCTTTAGGGATTTTGGCCGATTTCAGGGTTTTCGGCCGATTTTAGGGTTTTTCCGCTGACAATTATAAAGGGCATTTGAATGATTTAACGCATCTAGTCAAATTTCTAGTTTTTCCGTAGACTCTAGGCTTTAAGATTGATTCTAGGGTTTTCGTCTTATTATAGGGTTTGAGGTCGGCTTTATGGTATTTCTGATAAACTTTTAGCCACTTTCAGGGTTTTCGGCAGATTTCAGGGTTTTTCCGCTGACTACAATATAAGGTATTTGGACGATTTAAGGACTCCGGGTCAATTTTATGGTTTTTCTGTAAACTCTAGGCTTTTAGATTGCTTTTAGGGTTTTCGTCTTATTATAGGGTTTTAGGCCGGCTTTAGGGCTTTCTGATCAACTTTAGGGCATTTGGCAGATTATAGCAGTTTCGGCCGATTTCAGATTTTTTCCGCTGACTATATAGTATATGTTATTTGGACGATTTAAGGGCCCCGTGTCAATTTTTTGGTTTTTCTGTAGACCCTACGCTTTTAGACTTATTTTAGGGTTTTTTGCTTAATATAGGGTTTTAGGCCAGCTTTAGGGCTTTCTGATCAACTTTAGGGTTCTCGACCGATTTCAGTGTTTTTTTGATTTAAGGGCTCTGGGTCAGTTTTATTGTTTTTCTGTAGACTCTATAGGCTTTTAGACTGATTTTAGGGTTTTCGGCTTATTAAAGGGTTTTAGGCCATCTTTATGGCTTTCTGATCAATTTTTTGGCTTCTGGCCGATTTCAGGGTTTTTCCGATGTTTATTGTATAGGGTATTTCGTCAATTTAAGTGATCTGGGTCAATTATATTGTTTTTCTGTAGACTTTAATGGCTTTTAGATTGATTTTAGTGTTTTCGGCTTATTATAGGGAGTTTAGGCCGGCTTTAGGGCTTTTTGATCAACTTTAGGGCTTATGGCCGATTTCAGGGTTTTCGGCCGATTTTAAGGTTTTTTCGCTGATAAAAAGAAAGGGCATTTGAATGATTTAA
Organism: Acmispon strigosus; assembly: GCA_030819835.1. Taxonomy (NCBI): domain Eukaryota; kingdom Viridiplantae; phylum Streptophyta; class Magnoliopsida; order Fabales; family Fabaceae; genus Acmispon; species Acmispon strigosus. The sequence continues at coordinate 16,145,699 of JAUAMA010000004.1, read as the reverse complement.
GGTCTCTGGTCAAATTTATAGTTTTTCCGTAGACTCTAGGCTTTAAGACTGATTCCAGGGTTTTTGGCTTATTATATGGTTTGAGGGCGGATTTATGGTTTTTCTGATCAACTTTTAGCCAATTTCAGGGTTTTCAGAAGATTTCAGCGTTTTTCCGCTGACTATAGTATAGGGTATTTGGACGATTTAAGGGCTCCGGGTCAATTTTATGGCTTTTCTGTAAACTCTAAGCTTTATGACTGATTTTAGGGTTTTCGTCTTATTATAGGGTTTTAGGCCGGCTTTAGGGCTTTCTGATTAACTTTAGGGCATTTGGCAGATTTCAGCATTTGCGGCTGATTTCAGGGTTTTCGGCTGATTTCTTATTTTTTCCGCTGACTATAGTCTATGTTATTTGGACGTTTAGGGGACCGGTGTCAATTTTTTGGTTTTTCTGTAGACTCAACGCTTTTAGTCTTATTTTAGGGTTTTTAGCTTAATATAGGGTTGTAGGCCAGCTTTAGGGCTTTCTGATCAACTTTAGGGTTCTCGGCCGATTTCAGGGTTTTTCCGATGTAAAGGCTCTGGGTCAGTTTTATTGTTTTTCTGTAGACTCTAGGATTTTAGACTGATTTTAGGGATTTTGGCTTATTATAGGGATTTAGGCTAGTTTTATGGATTTCGGATCAACATTAGGGCTTTTGGCTTATTTCAGTGTTTCGGCCGATTTCAGGGTTTTTTCTTTGACTATAGTATAGGGTATCTGGACGATTTAAGGGCTCTGGGTCAATTTTATGGTTATTCTGTAGATTCTAGGCTTTTAGACTGGATTTAGGGTTTTCGGCTTATTATGGGGTTCTAGGCCAGCTTTAACGCTTTCGGATTAAATTTTGGGGTTGTGGCTGATTTTAGGGTTTTTGGCCGATTTTAGGGTTTTTGGCCGATTTAAGGGTTTTCGGCTGATTTAGAGTTTTTCCGCTACCTATAGTATAAGGTATTTGGACGATTTAAGGGCTCTCGGTCAATTTTATAGTTTTTCTGTAGAGTCTATAGGCTTTTAGATTGATTTTAGGGTTTTTGGCTCATTGTAGGGTTTTAGGCCAGCTTTATGGCTTTCTGATCAATTTTTGGGCTTCTGGCTGATTTCAGGGTTTTTCCGATATTTATAGTATAGGGTATTTGGTCAATTTAAGGGATCTGGGTGAATTTTATTGTTTTTCTGTAGACTCTAATGGCTTTTAGATTGATTTTAGTGTTTGCGGCTTATTATAGGGATATAAGGCCGGCTTTAGGGCTTGTTGATCAACTTTACGGCTTTTGGCCGATTTTAGGGTTTTCGGCCGATTTTAGGTCTTTTCCGCTGACAATAATAAAGGGCATTTGAATGACTTAAGGCCTCTGGTCAAATTTATAGTTTTTCCGTAGACTCTAGGCTCTAAGACGGATTCTAGGGTTTTCGGCTCATTATAGGGTTTGAGGGCGGCTTTATGGTTTTTCTGATCAACTTTTAGCCAATTTCAGGGTTTTGGGCAGATTTCAGGGTTTTTTCGCTGACTACAGTATAGGGTATTTGGACGATTTAAGGGCTCCGGGTCAATTTTATGGTTTTTCTGTAAACTCTAGGCTTTTAGACTGATTTTAGGGTTTTCGTCTTATTATAGGGTTTTAGGCCGCCTTTAGTGCTTTCTGATCAACTTTAGGGCATTTGGCAAATTACAGCATTTTCGGCTGATTTAAGGGTTTTCGGCCGATTTCAGATTTTTTCCGCTGACTATAGTATATATTATTTGGACGATTTAAGGGCTCTGTGTCAATTTTTTGGTTTTTCTGTAGACTCTACGCTTTTAGACTTATTTTAGGGTTTTTGGCTTAATATAGGGTTTTAGGCCAGCTTTAGGGCTTTCTGATCAACTTTAGGGTTCTCGGCCAATTTCAGGGTTTTTTCGATGTAAGGGCTCTGGGTCAGTTTTATTGTTTTTCTGTAGACTCTTGGATTTTAAACTGATTTTAGGGATTTTGGCTTATTACAGGGATTTAGGCTGGTTTTATGGCTTTCGAATCAACATTAGGGCTTTTGGCTGATTACAGCATTTTCGGCTGATTTCAGGGTTTTCGGCCAATTTCAGATTTTTTCCGCTGACTATATATGTTATTTGGACGATTTATGGGCTCGGTGTCAATTTTTTGGTTTTTCTGTAGACTCTACGCTTTTAGACTTATTTTAGGGTTTTTGGCTTAATATACGGTTTTAGGCCAGCTTTAGGGCATTCTGATCAACTCTAGGGTTCTCGGTCGATTTCAGGTTTTTTTCGATGTAAGGGCTCTGGGTCAGTTTTATTGTTTTTCTGTAGACTCTAGGATTTCAGACTGATTTTAGGGATTTTGGCTTATTATAGGGATTTAGGCTGGTTTTATGGCTTTCGGATCAACATTAGGGTTTTTGGCTGATTTCTGTTAGTACAGATAGCAACCTGAGAGGGGGGGGGTGAATCAGAGTTGCCACGATTTTCGCCTTATTGAAAATATTACTTTCAAGATAATGATGATCACAAAACGGTAGTTGTGATTGCAGCGGAATTAAGCGTTGCTTGAAAGTAAAGATGAAGGATAGAAGAATTCACACACAGAGTTTTATTCTGGTTCACCTTCTATCCACTGAAGGCTACGTCTAGTCCCTCAAGAAAACCCCTTGAGGATTTTTCTACTATTGATAAAAATCTCTTACAAGTTCTTATACCAAGGACCCTAAGAATTCCTATCAATTTCCTGTGAAAGTATACCACTTTCCACAGCCCCTGAAAGCAAACCACTTTCAGTTCCTGAAGGCAAACCACTTTCAGTTCCTGAAGGCAAACCACCCTCAGACCTTGAAGGCTAAACCACCTTCAATCAACACCCTGAAAGTATACCACTTTCAGTACCAACAACCCTTCACCGAGATCCACGGTGAATACTCAATCTTACAGAAAGAGATGAAGAAGAGTTTACAATTGGCTGTATCAATCCTTTAACATACAAGTGGATTGATCATGAGAATTTATGCTTTAAGGCTTTTAAGAATAATAGGATTCTGAGTTCCTCAAGATATGAACAACTAGAGTGTTCTTATAAACATGAAGATGATGAACTCAGAATTTGGGCTCTTGAAAGTTTAAGTTCTAAAAGATGAACTAATTTTGACAAAGCTTTGGCCTAATGTTGTATTCTCATGTGTTGTTGTGTTCTGGACTCAAATGGACTTTATATAGGCAAGGGAAACGTCCTTGAACCATCACAACCCTTTTCAAAAAGTTTGAGACACAATGGTTCATGAAAAGATGCAACTTTTCGTGCTGGTAATCGATTACATCACTTAGTGTAATCGATTACACTAATAGCCGTTTCAGTTTGAATTTCAAATTCAAACATGTAATCGATTACAAGCAAGTGGTAATCGATTACTTTCCTAGGTGTAATCGATTACCAGAAGGCTGAAATCGATTACACTAAAGTCCAACTTCCAAAAACTTGATCCTTTGAGATCGGCTTAAGGTTTTCTACTTCTTTTAAGTTATGAAAACATTAAGCTTGATTAGTTTAGGTGTTTTAAAGAGCCTTTATGCTTTAATAGACCTTTAGAAGCATAACTCACCTAAACTATGACTTCTAGGTATTTGATAGACTTTGTAGCGCTATTTCCTCGAAGTCTTCTTTTCTTCTTTTTTTCGATGAGTTTGTCGTCACCAAAACCTCAGCCAGGGTCAGGAGCAAGACCTTCTTCACAATTTCACTGTTTTCGGCCGATTTCAAGGTTTTTTCGTTGACTCTAGGCTTTTAGACTGGATTTAGGGTTTTCGGCTAATTATGGGGTTTTAGGCCAGCTTTAAAGCTTTCGGATTAACTTTTGGGGTTTTTGCCAATTTCCGGGTTTTTGGCTGATTTCAGGGTTTTTGGCCGATTTCAGGGTTTTTGGCTGATTTCAGGGTTTTTCCGCTCACTATAGTATTTGGAATTTGGACGATTTAAGGGCTCTAGGTCAATTTTATAGTTTTTTTGTAGACTCTACAGGCTTTTAGACTGGTTTTATGGTTTTCGGCTTATTATAGGGTTTTAGGCCAGCTTTATGGCTTTCTGATCAATTTTTGGGCTTCTGGCCAATTTCAGGGTTTTTCCGATGTTTATAGTATAGGGTATTTGGTCAATTTAAGGGACCTGGGTCAATTTGATTGTTTTTCTGTAGGTTCTAATGGCTTTTAGATTGATTTTAGTGTTTTCGGCTTATTATAGGGATTTTAGGCTTGTTTTAGGGCTTTTTGATCAACTTTAGGGCTTTTGGCCGATTTTAGGGTTTTTCCGCTGACAATAATAAAGGGCAGTTGAAAGATTTAAGGCCTATGGTCAAATTTATAGTTTTTCCGTAGACTCTCGGCTTTAAGACTGATTCTAGAGTTTTCGGCTTATTATAGGGTTTGAGGGCGGCTTTATGGTTTTTCTGATCAACTTTTAGTCAATTTCAGGGTTTTCGGCAGATTTCAGGGTTTTTCCGTTGACTACTGTATAGGGTATTTGGACGATTTAAGGGCTCTGGTCAATTTTATGGCTTATTATAGGGTTTTAGGCCGCCTTTAGGGCATTCTGATCAACTTTAGGGAATTTGGCAGATTACAGCATTTTCAGCTGATTTCAGGGTTTTCGGTCGATTTCAGGTTTTTTCCACTGACTATAGTGTATGTTATTTGGACGATTTAAGGGCTCTGTGTCAATTTTTTGGTTTTTCTGTAGACTCTACGCTTTTAGACTTATTTTAGGGTTTTTGGCTTAATAAAGGATTTTAGGGCAGCTTTAGGGCTTTCTGATCAACTTTAGGGTTCTCGGCCGATTTCAGGGTTTTTCCGATGTATGGGCTCTAGGTCAGTTTTATTGTTTTTCTGTAGACTTTAGGATTTTAGACTGTTTTTAGGGATTTTGGCTTATTATAGGGATTTAGGTTGGTTTTATGGCTTTCGGATCAACATTAGGGCTTTTGGTTGATTTCAGAGTTTTTGGCCGATTTCAGGGTTTTATGCCGATTTAAGGGTTTTCGGCTGATTTCAGAGTTTTTCCGCTCACTATAGTATATGGTATTTGGACGACTTAAGGGCTCTAGGTCAATTTTATAGTTTTTATGTAGACTCTATAGGCTTTTAGACTGATTTTAGGGTTTTCGGCTTATTATAGGGTTTTAGGCCAGCTTTTTGGCTTTCTAATCATTTTTTGGACTTCTGGCCGAATTCAGGGTTTTTCCGATGTTATAGTATAGGGTATTTGGTCAATTTAAGGGATCTGGGTCAATTTTATTGTTTTTCTGTAGACTCTAATGGCTTTTAGATTGATTTTAGTGTTTTCGGCTTATTATAGGGATTTTAGGCCGGCTTTAGGGCTTTTTGATCAACTTTAGGGCTTTTGGCCGAGTTCAGGGTTTTTGGCCGATTTAAGGGTTTTTCCGCTTACAGTAATAAAGGGCATTTGAATGATTTAAGGCCTCTGGTCAAATTTATAGTTTTTCAGTGTTTTCGGCCGATTTCGGGTTTTTTCGTTGACTATAGTGATGGCTGGATTTTATATGATAATTATAGGGTTTAGTCTGTTTATTTTATTATTTTTGAGTCTCATATAGGTTTTTTATTCTTTTTATTTACATTTTATATTTATTTTGCATTTTGCATATAGATTAGCTTTTATTTGGTTTTTAAACTTTATTTTATATTTTTAGGAATTTTTATAGTTATTTTTATATTTTAGGAAAGCTGGTAGAAGTTATCATTTTTGTCCAAGGACTAAATTGTAAATTTCTGGAAAGAAAGGGCGAAAGTATGAAAGTGCAAGAGTTGGGGGCTAAAAGTGAAGTTTAAGGAAAATAAAGGGCCAGAATTGAAGGGCTAACAAAGAGAGGACCAAAAGTGTAAAGATTGAATATGAAGCATCATTTCTATTTTGCGCATGTGAAAAAGGATGAGTGGAGAATTGATGGTAGTGGGAAGGAGTTTTCAAAAGTTAATTGGTGGCCAATGAAGGCCATAATGGCCATCAATTCCTCCACCATTGAAATTTTTGCTATAAATAGGAGTGCTCATCCTTCGTAAAAGACACACCTATTCAGAATACAACAAGTATTCTTCTTTCCTCCTTAAGAGCATTGTTCCTAGGAATTGTGGGAAGCCAAACTTGAGCTCCTATCCAGGGTAATTCGATGCCTCTTTTAGCCATGCTTGGCTAATTCTTTTAAGTATCTTGGGTTGTTTTAGTTTATATATTATGTCTTAGTTTTTCTTCTACATTTCTGAATAATATTTCCAATTCATGTTTTATTTCCTTGTTCTTCATTTCCTCTTAATGCGCATAAGAGTTTTTGCTTATTACTTATATGTATATATCACTAAGGATATAGGATAGACGTAGCTTTATGTTGGTCTGAACTTCATCTTCATCTTCTTCTTTAGTTAACTAAATTGCAAGGAATTGAATTTAGTAATTAGGAAGAAAGTTCTACATTTGTAAGGAATTAATTTGTAGAAATACTAGGCTATAGCATCATGAACTTGGTTCTAGAATTCAGAAATTAAGTAAGAGTTTGCTAGCATATTTTATAAACTATGTAATCCAACCCAAGTGCTTAAATCTCATCATCTTTTCTCTTCTCTTTTATTTTATGCTATTTTATTTTCTAGTTCAAAAAACCAAACAACAACATATATCTTTTTATTTTCTGCACAAGGCTCTAAATAATTTAATAGAAAGACACCTATCCCTTGGGTACGATATCTTTTATACTACGCGATAACCATCCGTGCACTTGCGGATTTGACTATCAAGTTTTTGGCGCTGTTGTCGGGGATAGGTTCTGTTCAAGTTCTTTTTATTAATTTGTTTAGTGCTGTTTTTTTATAAAAAATAAAAAAAATAAAAAATATTATCTGTGATATGAACTGGTGCTGCTAATTTTGTTTGCTGAGTATTTTCAGGTATAGCAATGGCTGAAACATTCGAACAAAGGGAGGCAAAAATCCGGGCTGAACTTGAAAAGGAATATGAGAAGAAGAAGCTGGATGTCTTCACTCTAATTGACGAGTTTGACTCAAATTAGATTGCAAGCGAAAAACCGGATTTTTGCCAAGTCCTGAGCAAGAATGTAAGGCCAGGGAGATTCTACAAGTAAAGATACAAGGCATTCTGAGGAGGCAGCCCGGGGATGAACAACAACCACCTTTCATGAAAGTGAACCCGTGGTTCAAAGAGAGGAGGTGAAAGAAACCTCCATTTTAGAATTTGTCTTTAAAGACAAATTGGAAATGGAGGAAGAAGAACCTCGTGGAACCTATGTTATAGGTTCATAACAAAAAGGCAAAGAACAAGGAAGGAAAAATTTACTTATTCCTTCCATTTTTAATTTGATTATTGTTGCCTTGTTGGCTGAAAATTCATTGGGCACCATGATGTATTTGTGCCAAACTTTGCATGATTTGCGGGGTCTAATGAATTTTGTAATAGACCCTGGTTAAAAAGTGATTAGTGAAAAGTCTACCAAAGACTATAACATTGGGCTTCTTGGGAGACAACCCAAGTGTTTCTATTGCTTTTGTTTTGTTTTGTTTTGCTGAATAAATTGTTGCAGGCACCCCAACGCTCAAGCGTTGGAGGCTCAACACAATGCGTTGAGCCCCTGCCAAAGCTGCCCAGGATTTCATAAATCCAACGCGCAAGCGTTGGAGGGGCCAACGCTCAAGCGTTGGGCCCTTGGAATCCAATTTTTTATTTTAATTCCAGCGCCCAAGCGTTGGCAAACCCAACGCTCAAGCGCTGGAGCTCGGGCAATTTTATGTTTTTATTTTGTTTTCTGTTTTCTTTGTTTTCTTTGTTTTTAAATAAATTTTTTTTTGTCCACCATTTCTTGAAAAGTTTTTGATTCTTTGAGTTTTCCCTTGCTTCTATAATGGTTTTGATCTTTGGGAACTCAAGAATTCTTGTTTTAAGGTGGACACAATTTTCAACCCTTGTTCTTAAGTATACTGTTTTGGGAACTAACAAGTCAAGCAAGCTTCTGCTTGTAAGACTTAGTTTGTTGAATTTTGCAGGATAGGCACCAGAGAGGAAGATCCCTCTTGAACTTGGAGTGTTCAAAGTTGAAGTTGCAATGAGGTTTCCTGGACAGTTTGTAAAAAAAGAAAAAAAGAAAAGAAGAATATTTTACCATCTTTTAGTTTTTATTTTTAGATAGGTTTATTGTTTTCATCTTTTAATTTTACTTTTTCTTTTTCATAGCTTTTTATTTTTAGTTTTTGTTTTTATTTTTTCTTTTAGTGTTTTTAAACTGCATGGTTGAGTGTCTTTATCCAGTCTGAATGCTACTATTGCTCTATGAATGTTTTATCTGATTGAACTGCTTTTGAAAATGATGCTATGTTTGATGCGGTTAGGATTGCATGCTGTTAGAAATGATTTGAACATCTTGATTGTTTGGTTGTTGGCAAAGTTTTTATGAGTTCTAAAAAGGGTACCACTTACCCTATTCTTTTCTGAGAGCTGAGGACTCTGAATGCATGATTGTAAGATTTTTCTGCCTTGTGTTGCATGTTGATTGGGATTTTGTATACTTTGTAAGTTGAGAAGAGATTATAGGCATTTTTGAAAACTCAGATTCTTGCTTGAAATTTGATATCCACTAGTAGCCCCTTTTTGAGCCTTAAAAGAGTCATTCTTTGGATCCTACTTTGTGTGATATTTTAAGTTGTTAGTGTGAGTCATAAGCTGAAATTGCTAGAGCTATGTATGTTGGGTTTCTCTCTAATAAAAAAAAAGAAGAAAAATAAAATAAGGTATGTGCCTTATGAAAAAGGAAAGAAAAAATAATGAAGTGGTGGGGTGAGAAAGAGTATGAGGGGAGTAAAATTCAATTCATTCATCTCATACATTCCACTACTTCGTTCAAAAAAAAAGAGGGAAAAAATTTGAGAGAACCTATGTGTTGAAGTTTGATAAAGCTCTTAGTCAAAAATCACTTAACAACAGATTATGAGTCAAGCCAATAGAGTTGCCAAGTTCTTGAAATCCACACCTTGAATTGTTCAAGTCTTCAAAATTACTTAGTTACATGGTTTCAGTTTTGATTTGAATGATAGGCAGAATTATCACGCTTTCTTGTTTTTCATGGAGAATGTCTTTTTGTGAGCTTAATTTGATGAACTCAACATGTTAAAAGTGCCAAGCCTAACTTTCTTGATTAATATCTGTGGAACATGCATGTCTTTCCAAATCCGCCGTGCTTTCTTGAATATTATCATCTTCTTTGGATAAAACTTTGTCTAAACTCAGGGACGAGTTTCTCTTTAAGTTTTGTCACTTGAGGACAAGCTGTCGTTGGGTATAGTGGTGTGATGACTGGATTTTATATGATAATTTTAGGGTCTTTTTATTTTATTATTTTTTAGTTTCATATAGGTTTTTTATTCTTTTTATTTAGATTTTATATTTATTTTGCATTTTGCATATAGATTAGCTTTATTTGGTTTTTAAACTTTATTTTATATTTTTAGGAATTTTTATAGTTATTTTTATATTTTAGGAAAGCTGGTAGATGTTATCATTTTCGTCCAGGGACCAAACTGTAAATTTCAGGAAAGAAAGGGCCAAAGTATGAAAGTTCAAGAGTTGGGGGCTAAAAGTGAAGTTTAAGGAAAATAAAGGGCCAGAATTGAAGTACTAACAAAGAGAGGACCAAAAGTGTAAAGATTGAATATGAAGCATCATTTCTATTTTGCACATGTGAAAAAGGATGAGTGGAGAACTGATGGTAGTGGGAAGGAGTTTTCAAAAGTTAATTGGTGGCCAATGAAGGCCATAATAGCCATCAACTCCTCCACCATTGAAATTTTTGCAACAAATAGGAGTGCTCATCCTTCGTAAAAGACACACCTATTCAGAATACAACAAGTATTCTTCTTTCCTCCTTAAGAGCATTGTTCCTAGGAATTGTGGGAAGCCAAACTTGAGCTCCTATCCAGGGTAATTCGATGCCTCTTTTAGCCATGCTTGGCTAATTCTTTTAAGTATCTTGGGTTGTTTTAGTTTATATTTTTTTTCTTAGTTTTTCTTCTACATTTCTGAATAATATTTCCAATTCAAGTTTTATTTCCTTGTTCTTCATTTCCTCTTAATGCGAATAAGAGTTCTTGCTTATTACTTATAACAATGGAAATTGGTAAGTAGTAAGCGAAATAGGATTTAAAAAAGGCTATATGTATATATCACTAAGGAATTAGGATAGACGTAGCTTTATGTTGGCCTGAACTTCATCTTCATCTTCTTCTTTAGTTAACTAAATTGCAAGGAATTGAATTTAGTAATTAGGAAGAAAGTTCTACATTTGTAAGGAATTAACTTGTAGAAATACTAGGCTATAGCATCATGAACTTGGTTCTAGAATTCAGAAATTAAGTAAGAGTTTGCTAGCATATTTTATAAACTATGTAATCCAACCCAAGTGCTTAAATCTCATCATCTTTTCTCTTTTATTTTATTTTATGCTATTTTATTTTCTAGTTCTAAAAACAAAACAACAACATATATCTTTTTATTTTCTGCACAAGGCTCTAAATAATTTAATAGAAAGACACCTATCCCTTGGGTACAATATCTTTTATACTACGCGATAACCATCCGTGCACTTGAGGATTTGGCTACCATATAGTATAGGGTATCTGGACAATTTAAGGGCTCTGGGTCAATTTTATGGTTATTCTGTAGACTCTAGGCTTTTAGACTGGATTTAGGGTTTTCGGCTTATAATGGGGTTTTAGGCCAGCTTTAAAGCTTTCGAATTAACTTTTGGGGTTTTTTCCGATTTCAGGGTTTTTGGCCGATTTCGAGGTTTATGGCTGATTTAAGGGTTTTCGGCTGATTTCAGAGTTTTTCCGCTCACAATAGTATATGGTATTTGGACGATTTAAGGGCTCTGGGTCAATTTTATAGTTTTTGTGTAGTCTCTTTAGGCTTTTAGACTGATTTTAGGGCTTTCGGCTTATTATAGGGTTTTAGGTCAGCTTTATGGCTTTCTGATCAAATTTTGGGCTTCTGACCGATTTCAGGGTTTTTCCGATGTTTATAGTTTAGGGAATTTGGTGAATTTAAGGGATCTGGGTCAATTTAATTGTTTTTCTGTAGATTCTATTGGCTTTTAGATTGATTTTAGTGTTTTCGGATTATTATAGGGAATTTAGGCCAGCTTTAGGGCTTTTTGATCAAATTTAGTGCTTTTGGCCGATTTCAGGGTTTTCGGCCGATTTTAGGGTTTTTCCGCTGACAATAATAAAGGGCATTTGAATGATTTAAGGCCTCTGGTCAAATTTATAGTTTTTCCGTAGACTCTAGGCTTTTAGACTGATTTTAGGGTTCTCGTCTTAATATAGGGTTTGAGGGCGGCTTTAGGGCTTTCTGATCAACTTTAGGGCATTTGGCAGATTACAGCATTTTCGGCTGATTTCAGGGTTTTCGGCCGATTTAAGATTTTTTCCGCTGACTATAGTATATGTTATTTGGACGATTTAATGGCCCTGTGTCAATTTTTTGGTTTTTCTGTAGACTCTACGCTTTTAGACTTATTTTAGGGTTTTTTTTGCTTAATATAGGGTTTTAGGCCAGCTTTAGGGCTTTCTGATCAACTTTAGGGTTCTCGGCCGATTTCAGGGTATTTCCGATGTAAGGGCTCTGGGTCAGTTTTATTGTTTTTCTGTAGACTCTAGGATTTCAGACTGATTTTAGGGATTTTGGCTTATTATAGGGATTTAGGCTGGTTTTACGGCTTTCGGATCAACATTAGGGATTTTGGCTGATTTCAGTGTTTTCGGCTGATTTCAGGGTTTTTTTCGTTGACTAAAGTATACGGTATCTGGACGATTTAAGGGCTCTAGGCCAATTTTATGGTTATTCTGTAGACTCTAGGCTTTTTGACTGGATTTAGGGTTTTCGACTTATTATGAGGTTTTAGGCCAGCTTTAAAGCTTTCGGATTAACTTTGGGGGTTTATCCGATTTCAGGGTTTTTGGCCGTTTTGAGGGTTTTTGGCCGATTTAAGGGTTTTCGGCTGATTTAAGGGTTTTTCCGCTCACTGTAGTATATGGTATTTGGACGATTTAAGGGCTCAGGGTCAATTTTATAGTTTTTCTGTAGACTCTATAGGCTTTTAGACTGATTTTAGGGTTTTGGGCTTATTATAGGGTTTTAGGCCAGCTTTATGGCTTTCTGATCAATTTTTGGGCTTCAGGCCGATTTCAGGGTTTTTCTGATGTTTATAGTATAGGGTATTTGGTCAATTTAAGGGACCTGGGTCAATTTTAATGTTTTTTTGTAGACTCTAATCGCTTTTAGATTGATTTTAGTGTTTTCGGCTTATTATAGGAATTTTAGGCCGGCTTTAGGGCTTTTTCAGCAACTTCAGTGTTTTCGGTCGATTTCAGGGTTTTCGGCCGATTTCAGGGTTTTTGGCCGATTTCAGGGTTTTTGGCCGATTTAAGGGTTTTCGGCTGATTTCAGAGTTTTTCGGCTCACTATAGTATATGGTATTTGGACGATTTAAGGGCTCTGGTTCAATTTTATAGTTTTTCTGTAGACTCTACAGGCTTTTAGACATATTTTAGGGTTTTCAGCTTATTATAGGGTTTTAGGCCAGCTTTATGGCTTTCTGATAAATTTTTGGGCTTATGGTTGATTTCAGGGTTTTTCCGTTGTTTATAGTATAGGGTATTTGGTCAATTTAAGGGATCTGGGTTAATTTTATTGTTTTTCTGTAGACTCTAATGGCTTTTAGTTTGATTTTAGTTTTTCCGGCTTATTATAGGGATTTTATGCCGGCTTTAGGGTTTTTGATCAACTTTAGGGCTTTTGGCCGATTTTAGGGTTTTCGGCCGATTTTAGGGTTTTTCCGGTGACAATAATAAAGGGCATTTGAATGATTTAAGGCCCCTGGTCAAATTTATAGTTTTACCGTAGACTCTAGGCTTTAAGACTGATTCTAGGGTTTTCGGCTTAATATGGGGTTTGTGTTAGAACAGATAGCAACCTGAGAGGGGGGGGGGGGGTGAATCAGTGTTGCCCCAATTTTCGCCTTATTGAAATCGTTACTTTCAAGTTTATGATGATCACGAATTGATTGTTGTGATTGCAGCGGATATAAACAATACTTGAAAGTAAATGTGAAGGATAAAGAGAATCACACACAAGATTTATCCTGGTTCGCCTTCAATCCACTGAAGACTACGTCCAGTCCCTCAAGAAAACCCCTTGAGGATTTTTCCACTATTGATAAGAATTTCTTACAAGTTCCTAACCCAAGGACCCCAAGAACTTCTACCAATATCCTGTGAAAGCAAACCGCTTTCAACAGCCCCTGAAAGCAAACCGCTTTCAGTTCCTGAAGGCAAACCACCCTCAGACCTTGAAGGCTAAACCACCTTCAATGAAAACCCTGAAAGTAAACCACTTTCAGTGACAATAACCCTTCACCGAATACCACGGTGAAAAACTCAATCTTACAGAAAGAGATGAAGAAGATATTACAATTGGCTGTTTCAATCCTTTAACACACAATTGGATTGAACATGAGAAATTATGCTTTAAGGCTTTTAAGCATAATACAATTCTGAGTTCTTCAAGATATGAACAACTAATGTGTTCTTGTGAACATGAAGATCATGAACTCAGAATTTAGTCTCCAAAAGATTTAAGTTCTAAAAGATGAACTAATTTTAAAAGAGCTTTGGCCTAATGTGTTTTTCTCATGTGAAATGTGTATATTTCGTGTGTGTTGTGTGTGTTCTGTTTTCTGGACTCAAATGGTCTTTATATAGGCAAGGGAAATGTCCTTGAACCAACACAACCCTTTTCAAAAGGTTTGGGACACAATGGTTCATGAAAAGATGCACTTTTTCGTTCTGGTAATCGATTACCATACTTAGTGTAATCGATTACACAAGTGACCGTTTCAGTTTGAATTTGAATTTCAAACATGTAATCGATTACAAGACTTGAGTAATCGATTACTTGCCTTGGTGTAATCGATTACCATAATGGTGTAATCGATTACACAGAAGCCCATTTTCCAGAAACTTATTCTTTGAGACTTGCTTAAGGTTTTCTACTTCTTTTAAGTTATGAAAACTCTTAGCTTGATTAGATTAGGTGTTTTAAGAGCCTTTATGCTTTAATAAACCTTTGGAAGCATAACTCACCTAATTCTAAGACTTTCTAGACTAATGATGGACTTGAGTGCTTGATTCTTTGAAGTCTTCTTTTCTTCTTTTTGTTGATGAGTTTGTCGTCATCAAAACCACAGCCAGGGTCAGGAGCAAGACCTTCTTCACATTGAGGGCGGCTTCATGGTTTTTCTGATCCCCTTTCTAATGTACTTGTTGAATTCCTGCATATGATCTTTAAGAGCACAGAACCTTTCTCCCCCTTTTGACTTCATCAAAAAGAAGAAAAGGCCAAAAAGTGTACAGGCATACACACAAGTATATATGGAAACATAAAGCATGGGGAAATAGGGGTAAACATGTAAAACATGAACAACCAGCACTTATGTGTATATATATAAGAAAGCAAATACATAAGTTATACATAGAAAAACATATGTAGTAGAGGGAGTACAACAATAGATAGAGCTATTTTGTGAAAATAGAGAAATCCTAATAGTAAGTAGATAACTATATGGAGACACAAGACTTCAGAACTTAGGCGTGACTAGAATCCTCAGAGTTCTCAGAAGGGTCAAGCTCTTGAAGGCTCTCAATTTCCTTACGCATGAAGGAGTGCACAGCCTCTATGCGATTTTCCACAAGTATAAAGCGAGACCGAATGGTATCCTCCAGTTGGCCCAACTTCTGAGAAAGACGGAGTGACAAGATATCCATCCTTTCTAGTATAACCTTGGTTTCTTGTGAGAAATTTGAAGGAATGGTATAAAAGGGAGATAATCCAGCCGATGCAGCATTTGTTTGAACATCGATGCGATAACGAGACAACACCAAAGGATCAGTGGAGGATTCCCTTCGAGGAGCATTGATTGGAGAAGAGACATTTGAAGGACGTGGAAGAGACCCCATGGCGAAACAAGACTTAGAAGAATAAGGACTGTATATGTAGGAAGGTAGGCAAAAAGGCAGAAGACAAATGCTGATTTTATAGAGAAAATCGTGCGTGTAATCGATTACAACAGTTAGGGTAATCGATTACGGCAGTTTCACATTTGAAAAATATTCAAATTTTGAATGGATAATCGATTACAGCAGTTAGGGTAATCGATTACTGAAGGAATTTCAATAGGCACGAGGACTGAGATCGTGGATAATCGATTACAGGACCTATGGTAATCGATTACTAAGACACTTTTATAAGTTCTAGGCTCTAGGATCCTATGTAATACATTTTCATATAAACACTTAAGCACATAATGCATATGAACATATAATTATCATAAAGTTTATGCAAATAACATGTTACCTTAAATGTCATGCTCATCTAATATACCTAATTCTCTTCTTATCTTGAAAAATGATTCCTTAGGAAGAGGCTTAGTAAAGATATCTGCTAACTGATGATGTGTATCCACAAATGAAATCTCAATATCTTTCCTCATAACATGATCTCGAAGAAAATGATGTCGTATATCAATATGCTTAGTTCGAGAATGCATGATAGGATTTTTAGTGAGATTAATGGCACTTGTGTTGTCACATTTAATTGGAATGCAGCCCAGCTCTAAGCCATAATCTTTGAGTTGTTGTTTGAGCCATAGAGTTTGTGCACAACAACTTCCTGCAGCAATGTATTCTGCTTCTGCAGTACTTAGAGCAACACATGCTTGTTTCTTACAAGACCATGAAACAAGAGCATTTCCTAATAGGTGACAAGTACCACTTGTACTCTTTCTTTCAGTTTTACAATCAGCATAATCAGAATCAGAATATCCAATCAAATCACAAACACTTCCCTTGGGATACCACAATCCAACATTTGTAGTTCCTTTCAAATATTTGAAAATTCGTTTAACAGAACTCAAATGTGATTCCCTAGGAGATGCTTGATATCTAGCACATAGACACACACTAAACATAATATCAGGTCTACTTGCAGATAAGTATAAAAGAGATCCAATCATACCTCTATATTTGGTAATATCTACTTGATTACCGGATTCATCTTGATCTAAATATGTGTTAGATCCCATAGGTGTGGCTATGGCTTTGCAATCATCTAAATCATATTTCTTTAATAGTTCCTTGCAAAACTTTGATTGGTTGATGAATATTCCATCACTTGATTGCTTGATTTGCAAACCAAGAAAGAAATTTAATTGTCCCATCATGGACATTTCAAATTCGTCTTGCATCATGTTAGAGAAATCCTTACAAAGAGATTCGTTAGTTGCACCAAAGATAATATCGTCAACATAAATTTGAACTAATAAGGTATTACCTTTGGTTCTTTTGATGAACAAGGTTGTATCAGCCTTACCCTTCTGAAATCCTTTATCACAAAGGAAAGTACTTAATCTATCATACCATGCACGAGGGGCTTGCTTAAGACCATAGAGTGCCTTCTTTAATCTGAAGACATGTGAAGGGAACTTTGGATCTTCAAATCCTGGAGGTTGCTTCACATAGACTTCTTCTTGAATGTATCCGTTCAGGAAAGCACTTTTGACGTCCATTTGATATAATGGGAAATTTAAAGAACAAGAATACGCCAATAATAGTCTTATGGCTTCCAACCTTGCTACTGGTGCATAAGTTTCATCAAAATCTATGCCTTCTTCTTGATTATACCCTTGAGCAACTAATCTTGCTTTGTTCCTAACTATAATACCATTTTCATCTAACTTATTCCTAAATACCCACTTTGTTCCAATAACATGTTTATCACTAGGCTTAGGGACAAGTTCCCAAACTTGATTCCTTTCAAATTGGTTTAGTTCTTCCTGCATTGCTACAATCCAATATTCATCTTCTAGAGCATCATTTACTTTTGATGGTTCTATTTGAGAGACAAATGCCATATTCAAAACTGAATCATTTAAGCGTAGCCTTGTAGAAACGCCTCTAGAAATATCACCATTAATATTATCAACTGGGTGATCCCTATGGGTTCTCCATTCTTTTGGAAGTTGATAAGTATTAATTTCAATGTGCTCTTCTTGTATTGGATTCTGATCTCCATCCTTTTGAGAATCTTCATTTATAATGATGTCATCTTCTTCATTATCTGGAAGATTGACTTTATCTTCTATTGAAGATTTAGATTCATCAAAAGTAACATGTATGGATTCTTCCACAGATAGAGTTTTCTTGTTAAAGACTCTATATGCTTTACTTGTCAAAGAATACCCAAGGAATATACCTTCATCATATTTTTCATCAAACTTTCCAAGGTTTTCCTTTCCATTATTCAAGACAAAGCATTTTGATCCAAAAGCATGTAAATGAGAGATGTTTGGTTTTCTTCCTTTGTAGAGTTCATAGGGTGTTTTCTTAAGGATAGGTCTAATAAGAACTCTATTGGAAACATAGCAAGCAGTACTTACAGCATCAGCCCAGAAATATTTAGGGAGACTTGATTCACTCAGCATGGTTCTTGCTAATTCCTCAAGTAATCTATTCTTTCTTTCTACTACACCATTTTGTTGTGGTGTTCTCGGGGTAGAGAAATTATGTGATATTCCATTTTCATCACATAGTTCTTGGAATTGTTGATTCTGAAATTCTCCACCATGATCACTTCTTATAGAAGAGATCTTTAAAGACTTCTCGTTTTGAACAAGCCTTGCATATCTTTTGAATGCATTGAAGGCTTCATTCTTATGAGGAAGAAACAAAGTCCATGTAAATCTAGAGAAATCATCAACAATAACAAGTGCATAGAAATTACCTCCGAGGCTTTTAGTTCTAGAAGGTCCGAACAAATCCATATGTAACAATTGAAGGGGTCTTGAGGTCGAAACTATGTTCTTCGGTTTGAAGGATGTTCTGGTTTGCTTCCCTTTTTGACATGCATCACAAAGCTTGTCTTTCTCGAATTTTATCTTTGGAAGCCCAACGACTAGATCATGCTTGACTAGTTTGTTTAAATGATCTATGTGAATATGTGCAAGTCTTCTATGCCATAGCCATGAATCACTATTATTCTTGACCAAAAGGCATCTCACATTTTGTGGAATTTCTTCCAATGAGATCATGAAGACTTTGTTTACTTTATACCTAGAAAACTTAATTTCTTTAGTTTTCACATCTTTCACAACACATATATCATTAATAAAACCAACTTTCAAACCTTTATCACATAGTTGACTAATACTCAGAAGATTATGCATCAAACCATCAACGTAAAGAACTTTATCGATGACTGTTTGAGGGGGTGTGCCTATTCTTCCAATACCGAGTATTTTTCCCTTTTGATTGTTACCATATGTGACGAAACCTTTTTCCCTAGGTATAAGAAAAGAAAACTTGGTTTTGTCTCCTGTCATGTGTGATGAGCAGCCACTATCAAGATACCATAAATCCTTTGCTGCTTTCATACACACCTACATGACAAAGTTCAGACATGGGTATTAGGAACCCAACAAGTTTTGGGTCCTTCTAAGTTAACATCCTTTCTAACCCAAATGTACTCCCTATTTGGTACTCCTACATATTTGTAGTAGCATCTACTAGGGGTATGTCCTATTTTGTTACAATAAGTACAAGAGTAATGATTGTAACTGGAGGTTTGTCTAGGAGAGGGATGAATCTTCTTAGGAGGTCTATTTTGAATATTCTTCCTATTGTTTGTACTCCTAACAGGATTAGTCTTACTGTTACTTGAAGATCCTAAAACATGATTTGGTTTTACAAACACAGTTTTCCTAACTTCTTTTGTCTTTGGGTGAGAAGTATATCCTAAACCTGACTTATTGTTTGAATATCTTTGAACACTTAGAATATCATCTAATTTCTGTTTTCCTTTATTGAAGTTATTTACTCTTTGTTGAAGATTTTCTATCTTTTCTTCTAAAGAACTACACTTAGTGCATTTGTGAGTAATGTCTAACTTAGATTTTACTATATCTAGTTCTTCTTGTAAATTTCTACATTTACTTTCTAGGGAAGAAATTAACTCATTTTGCCTAGTACTAACTTTAGAAAATTCTTGACATACTTTAAACATATTTTCCATGGTAAACTTTAAATCATGAAAAGATATAGAATTATCACTAACCTGGGAATCTTCAACATCAGAATCATGTGAGGCCATCAAAGCAACTTGTGCTTCTTCTTTATCAGAATCAGATGATGAACTTACTTCATTATCATCCCAAGCCAAATATGCTCTCCGAGTAGATTGATCCTTTTTCTCGAACTTCTCTCTTAGACCATGTTTCTTCTTCTGAAGATTTGGACAATCTGATTTGAAGTGTCCCGGTTTACCACATTCGAAACATGTGATCTTTTGAGAGGAAGATGATTCATTGTTCTTTTGGAAAGATTTGTTGTTGTTGAATTTCACACCTTTTCTTTTAAGAAACTTTCCAAAATTCTTTACTAGAAGATTCACATTCCCATTATCTTCTTCTTCAGAATCTGCATCATAATCTTCTTTGATGCTTTCTTTTGCTTTTAGGGAAATGGATCGATACTTCTTCTCATGTTGTTCATTTTCTTCCAAACGATTCAATTCCAACTCGTGTTCTTGGAGTTTTCCAAAGAGAGTTGCAAGAGTCATTTTTGACAAACTCTTCTTCTCTGAGATGGCTGTTACTTTTGGTTGCCATACTCTTGTAAGTGATCTTAGAACTTTCATGTTCAAGTCACTGTTTGAAAATTGTCTACCAAGAGCAATCAAATGATTAATTAAATGAGTGAATCGTTTTTGCATGTCTAATACCTTTTCTCCTGGAAGCATTCTGAACATCTCATATTCTTGAGATAGAGTATTGATCTTTGATCTCTTGACTTCATCTGTTCCTTCATGAGTCACCATCAACGTATCCCATATTTCTTTCGATGTAGTGCACGTTGATACTCTGAAAAATTCATCCATGCCAAGAGCAGATGTAAGGATGTTCATTCCTTTGAGATCATGTTGAACCTTCTTCTTTTCTTCTTCACTCCAAGTACTTTCTGATTTTGGTTGTGAAGTTCCTTCTTCATCTGTTGTTACAGGCACAAAGGGACCTTCTTCAATGACTTTCCATATTCCTGCGTCTAATGACTTTATGAATATCTTCATCTTGATTTTCCAGAAGTCATAGTGTTCTCCATTGAAGAATGGTGGCCTGTTTATGTTATGTCCTTCACTTGTTCCATGATTGGAAGAGGATGCCATCTTTTCCCGGATCTTAGGAATAACTTACCTAAACTTCCGCTCTGATACCAATTGTTAGAACAGATAGCAACCTGAGAGGGGGGGTGAATCAGTGTTGCCCCAATTTTCGCCTTATTGAAATCGTTACTTTCAAGTTTATGATGATCACGAATTGATTGTTGTGATTGCAGCGGATATAAACTATACTTGAAAGTAAATGTGAAGGATAAAGAGAATCACACACAAGATTTATCCTGGTTCGCCTTCAATCCACTGAAGACTACGTCCAGTCCCTCAAGAAAACCCCTTGAGGATTTTTCCACTATTGATAAGAATTTCTTACAAGTTCCTAACCCAAGGACCCCAAGAACTTCTATCAATATCCTGTGAAAGCAAACCGCTTTCAACAGCCCTTGAAAGCAAACCGCTTTCAATTCCTGAAGGCAAACCACCCTCAGACCTTGAAGGCTAAACCACCTTCAATGAAAACCCTGAAAGTAAACCACTTTCAGTGACAATAACCCTTCACCGAATACCACGGTGAAAAACTCAATCTTACAGAAAGAGATGAAGAAGATATTACAATTGGCTGTTTCAATCCTTTAACACACAATTGGATTGAACATGAGAAATTATGCTTTAAGGCTTTTAAGCATAATACAATTCTGAGTTCTTCAAGATATGAACAACTAATGTGTTCTTGTGAACATGAAGATCATGAACTCAGAATTTAGGCTCCAAAAGATTTAAGTTCTAAAAGATGAACTAATTTTAAAAGAGCTTTGGCCTAATGTGTTTTTCTCATGTGAAATGTGTATATTTCGTGTGTGTTGTGTGTGTTCTGTTTTCTGGACTCAAATGGTCTTTATATAGGCAAGGGAAACGTCCTTGAACCAACACAACCCTTTTCAAAAGGTTTGGGACACAATGGTTCATGAAAAGATGCACTTTTTCGTTCTGGTAATCGATTACCATACTTAGTGTAATCGATTACACAAGTGACCGTTTCAGTTTGAATTTGAATTTCAAACATGTAATCGATTACAAGACTTGAGTAATCGATTACTTGCCTTGGTGTAATCGATTACCATAATGGTGTAATCGATTACACAGAAGCCCATTTTCCAGAAACTTATTCTTTGAGACTTGCTTAAGGTTTTCTACTTCTTTTAAGTTATGAAAACTCTTAGCTTGATTAGATTAGGTGTTTTAAGAGCCTTTATGCTTTAATAAACCTTTGGAAGCATAACTCACCTAATTCTAAGACTTTCTAGACTAATGATGGACTTGAGTGCTTGATTCTTTGAAGTCTTATTTTCTTCTTTTTGTTGATGAGTTTGTCGTCATCAAAACCACAGCCAGGGTCAGGAGCAAGACCTTCTTCACATTGAGGGCGGCTTCATGGTTTTTCTGATAAACTTTTAGCCAATTTCAGGGTTTTCGGCAGATTTCAGGGTTTTTCCGCTTTTATGGCTTTCTGTTCAATTTTTGGGCTTCTGGCCGATTTCAAGGTTTTTTCGATGTTTATAGTATAGGGTATTTGGTCAATTTGAGGGATATGGGTCAATTTTATTGTTTTTCTGTAGACTCTAATGGCTTTTAGATTGATTTTAGTGTTTTCGGCTTATTATAGGGATTTTAGGCCGGCTTTAGGGCTTTTTGATCAACTTTAGGGCTTTTGGCTGATTTCAGGGTTTTCAGCCGATTTTAGGGTTTTTCAGCTGACAATAATAAAGGGCATTTGAATGATTTAAGGCCTATGGTCAAATTTATAGTTTTTTCGTAGACTCTAGGCTTTAAGACTGATTCTAGGGTTTTCGGCTTAATATGGGGTTTGAGGGCGGCTTCATGGTTTTTCTGATCAACTTTTAGCCAATTTCAGGGTTTTCGGCATATTTCAGGGTTTTTCCGCTGACTACAGTATAGGGTATTTGGACGATTTAAGGGCTCCGGGTGAATTTTATGGTTTTTCTGTAAACTCTACGATTTTAGACTTATTTTAGGGTTTTTGGCCGGCTTTAGGGCTTTCTGATCAACTTTAGGTCATTTGGCATATTACAGCATTTTCGGCTGATTTCAGGGTTTTCCGCCGATTTCAGATTTTTTCCGCTGAATATAGTATATGTTATTTGGACGATTTAAGGGCTCTGTGTCAATTTTTTGGATTTTCTGTAGACTCTACGCTTTTAGACTTATTTTAGGGTTTTTGGCCAGCTTTAGGGCTTTCTGATCAACTTTAGGGTTCTCGGCCGATTTCAGGGTTTTTCCGATGTAAGGGCTCTGGGTCAGTTTTATTGTTTTTCTGTAGACTCTAGGATTTCAGACTGATTTTAGGGATTTTGGCTTATTATAGGGATTTAGGCTGGTTTTATGGCTTTCGGATCAACATTAGGGCTTTTAGCTGATTTCCGGGTTTCCGGCCGATTTCAGGGTTTTTTCATTGACTATAGTATAGGTTATTTGGACGTTTTAAGGGCTCTGGGTCAATTTTATGGTTATTCTGTAGACTCTGGGCTTTAAGACTGGATTTAGGGTTTTCGGCTTATTATGGGGTTTTAGGTCGGCTTATTATGGGGTTTTAGGCCAGCTTTAAACTTTCGGATTAACTTTTGGGGTTTTTGCCGATTTCAGGGTTTTTGGCTGATTTCAGGGTTTTTGGCCGATTTCAGAGTTTTTCCGCTCACTATAGTATATGGTATTTGGACGATTTAAGGGCTCTTGGTCAATTTTATAGTTTTTCTGTAGACTCTATAAGCTTTTAGACTGATTTTAGGGTTTTCGGCTTATTAAAGGGTTTTAGGCCAGCTTTATGGCTTTCTGATCAATTTTTGGGTTTCTGGCCGATTTCAGGGTTTTTCCGATGTTTATAGTATAGGGTATTTGGTCAATTTAAGGGATCTGGGTCAATTTTATTGTTTTTCTTTAGACTCTAATGGCTTTTCGATTGATTTTAGTGTTTTCAGCTTATTATAGGGTTTTAGGATGGCTTTAGGGCTTTTTGATCAACTTTAGGGCTTTTGGCCGATTTCAGGGTTTTCGGCCGATTTTAGGGTTTATCCGCTGACAATAATAAAGGGCATTTGAATGATTTATGGCCTTTGGTCAAATTTATAGTTTTTCTGTAGACTCTAGGCTTTAAGACTGATTCTAGGGTTATCGGCTTATTATAGGGTTTGAGGGCGGCTTTATGATTTTTCTGATCAACTTTTAACCAATTTCAGGGTTTTCGGCAGATTTCAGGTTTTTTCCGCTGACTACAGTATAGGGTATTTGGACGATTTAAGGGCTCCGGGTCAATTTTATGGTTTTTCTGTAAACTCTAGGCTTTTAGACTGATTTTAGGGTTTTCATCGTATTATAGGGTTTTAGGCCGGCTTTAGGGATTTTTGATCAACTTTAGGGCATTTGGCAGATTACAGCATTTTCGGCAGATTTCAGGGTTTTCGGCCGATTTCAGATTTTTTCCGCTGACTATAGTATATGTTATTTGGACGATTTAAGGGCTCTGTGTCGATTTTTTGGTTTTTCTGTAGACTCTACGCTTTTAGACATAATTTAGGGTTTTTGGCTTAATATAGCGTTTTAGGCCAGCTTTAGGGCTTTCTAATCAACTTTAGGGTTTCGACCGATTTCAGGGTTTTTCCGATGTAAGGGCTCTAGGTCAGTTTTATTGTTTTTCTGTAGACTCTAGGAATTCAGACTGATTTTAGGGATTTTGGCTTATTATAGGGATTTAGACATGTTTTATGGCTTTCAGATCAACATTAGGGCTTTTGCCTGATTTCAGTGTTTTCGGCCGATTTCAGGGTTTTTTCGTTGGGTATCTGGACGATTTAAGGGCTCTGGGTTTAGGGTTTTCGGCTTATTATGGGGTTTTAGGCCACCTTTAAAGCTTTCAGATTAACTTTTGGGGTTTTTACCGATTTCATGGTTTTTGGCTTATTTCAGGGTTATTGGCCGATTTAATGGTTTTCGGCTGATTTCAGAGTTTTTCCGCTCACTATAGTATGTGGTATTTGGACGACTTAAGGGCTCTGGGTCAATTTTATAGTTTTTCTGTAGACTCTACAGGCTTTTAGACTGATTTTAGGGTTTTTAGCTTATTATAGGGTTTTAGGCCAGGTTTATGGCTTTCTAACCAATTTTTGGGCTTCTAGACTATTTCAGGGTTTTTTCGATGTTTATAGTATAGGGTATTTGGTCAATTTAAGGGATCTGGGTCAATTTTATTGTTTTCCTGTAGACTCTAATGGCTTTTAGATTGATTTTAGTGTTTTCAGCTTATTATAGGTATTTTAGGCCGGCTTTAGGGCTTTTTGATCAACTTTAGGGATTTTGGCCGATTTTAGGGTTTTTCCGCTGACAATAATAAAGGACATTTGAATGATTTATGGCCCTTGGTCAAATTTATAGTTTTTCCGTAGACTCTAGGCTTTAAGACTGACTCTAGGGTTTTCGGCTTAATATAGGGTTTGAGGGCGGCTTTATGGTTTTTCTGATCAACTTTTAGCCAATTTCAGGGTTTTCGGCAGATTTCAGGGTTTTTCCGCTGACTACAGTATAGGGTATTTGGACGATTTAAGGGCTTCGGGTCAATTTTATGGTTTTTCTGTAAATTCTAGGCTTTTAGACTGATTTTAGGGTTTTCATCTTATTATGGGGTTTTAGGCCGGCTTTAGGGCTTTCTGATCAACTTTAGGGCATTTGGCAGATTACAGCATTTTCGGCTGATTTCAGGGTTTTTGGCCGATTTCAGATTTTTTCCGCTGACTATATAGTATATGTTATTTGGACGATTTAAGGGCTCTATGTCAATTTTTTGGTTTTTCTGTAGACTCTACGCTTTTAGACTTATTTTAGGGTTTTTGGCTTAAAATAGGGTTTTAGGCCAGCTTTAGGGCTTTCTGATCAACTTTAGGGTTCTCGGCCGATTTCAGGGTTTTTCCGATGTACGGGCTCTGGATAAGTTTTATTGTTTTTCTATAGACTCTAGGATTTCAAACTGATTTTAGGGACTTTGGCTTATTATAGGGATTTAGGCTGGTTTTATGGCTTTCGGATCAACATTAGGGCTTTTGGCTGATTTCAGTGTTTTCGGCCGATTTCAGGGTTTTTTCGTTGACCATAGTATAGGGTATCTGGACGATTTAAGGGCTCTGGGTCAGTTTAATGGTTATTCTGTAGACTCTAGGCTTTTAGACTGGATTTAGGGTTTTAGGCCAGCTTTAAAGCTTTCGGAGTAACTTTTGGGGTTTTTGCCGATTTAAGGGTTTTCGGCTGATTTCAGAGTTTTCCCGCTCACTATAGTATATGGTGTTTGGACGATTTAAGGGCTCTGGGTCAATTTTATAGTTTTTCTGTAGACCCTACAGGCTTTTAGACTAATTTTAGGGTTTTCGGCTTATTATAGGGTTTTAGGCCAGCTTTATGGCTTTCTGATCAATTTTTGGGCTTCTGGCCGATTTCAGGGTTTTTTCGATGTTTATAGTATAGGGTATTTGGTCAATTTAAGGGATCTGGGTGAATTTTATTGTTTTTCTGTAGACTCTAATGGATTTTAGATTGATTTTAGTGTTTTCGGCTTATTATAAGGATTTTAGGCCAGCTTTAGGGCTTTTTGATCAACTTTAGGGCTTTTGGCCGATTTCAGGGTTTTCGGTCGATTTTAGGGTTTTTCCGCTGACAATAATAAAGGGCATTTGAATTATTTAAGGCATATGGTCAAATTTATAGTTTTTCCATAGACTCTAGTCTTTAAGACTGATTCTAGGGTTTTCGGCTTATTATAGGGTTTGAGGGCGGCTTTATGGTTTTTCTCATCAACTTTTAGCCAATTTCAGGGTTTTCGGCAGATTTCAGGTTTTTCCGCTGGCTACAGTAGTATAGGGTATTTGGACGATTTAAGGGTTCCGGGTCAATTGGATGGTTTTTCTGTAAACTCTAGGCTTTTAGACTGATTTTAGGGTTTTCGTCTTATTATAGGGTTTTAGGCAGGCTTTAGGGCTTTTTGATCTAGTTTAGGGCATTTGGCAAATTACAGCATTTTCGGTTGATTTCAGGGTTTTCAGCCGATTTCAGATTTTTTCCGCTGACTATAGTATATGTTATTTGGACGATTTAAGGGCCCTGTGTCAATTTTTTGGTTTTTCTGTAGAATCTACGCTTTTAGACTTATTTTAGGTTTTATGGCTTAATATAGGGTTTTAGGCCAGTTTTAGGGCTTTCTAATCAACTTTAGGGTTCTCGACCGATTTCAGGGTTTTTCCGATGTAAGGGCTCTAGGTCAGTTTTATAGTGTTTCTGTAGACTCTAGGATTTCATACTGGTTTTAGGGAATTTGGCTTATTATATGGATTTAGACTGGTTTTATGGCTTTGAGATCAACATTAGGGCTTTTGGCTGATTTCAGTGTTTTCGGCCGATTTCAGGGTTTTTTCGTTGATTATTATAGGGTATATGGACGATTTAAGGGCTCTGGGTCAATTTTATGGTTATTCTGTAGACTCGAGGCTTTTAGACTGGATTTAGGGTTTTCGGCTTATTATGGTGTTTTAGGCCAGCTTTAAGGGTTTTTGCCGATTTCAGGGTTTTTGGCCGATTTAAGGGTTTTCAGCTGATTTCAGAGTTTTTCCGCTCACTATAGTATATGGTATTTGGACGATTTAAGGGCTCGGAGTTAATTTTATAGTTTTTCTGTAGACTCTACAGGCTTTCAGATTGATTTTAGGGTTTTCGGCTTATTATAGGGTTTTAGGCCGGCTTTAGGGCTTTTTGATCAACTTTAGGGCTTTTGGCCGATTTAACGATTTTTCCACTGACAATAATAAAGGGTATTTGAATGATTTAAGGTCCTTGGTCAAATTTATAGTTTTTCTGTAGACTGTAGGCTTTAAGACTGATTCTAGGGTTTTCAGCTTATTATAGGGTTTGAGGGCGGCTTTATGGTTTTTCTGATAAACTTTTAGCCAATTTCTGGGTTTTCGGCAGATTTCAGGGTTTTTCCGCTGACTACAGTATAGGGTGTTTGGAGAATTTAAGGACTCAGGGTTAATTTTATGGTTTTTCTGTAAACTCTAGGGCCTTCTGATCAACTTTAGGGCCTTCTGATCAACTTTAGGGCATTTGGTAGATTACAACATTTTCGGCTGATGTCAGGGTTTTCGGCCGATTTCAGATTTTTTCCGCTGACTATAGTATATGTTTTTTGCACGATTTAAGGGCCCTATGTCAATTTTTTGGTTTTTCTGTAGAGTGCTTTTAGACTTATTTTAGGGTTTTTGGCTTAATATAGGGTTTTTTGCCAGCTTTAGGGCTTTCTGATCAACTTTAGGGTTAACGGCCGATTTCAGGGTTTTTGCGATGTAAGGGTTCTAGGTCAGTTTTATTGTTTTTCTGTAGTATCTAGGATTTCAGACTGATTATAGGGACTTTGGCTTATTATAGGGATTTAGGCTGGTTTTATGGCTTTCGGATCAACATTAGGGCTTTTGGCTGATTTCAGTGTTTTCGGCTGATTTCAGGGTTTTTTCGTTGACTGTAGTATAGGGTATCTGGATGATTTAAGGGCTCTGGGTCAATTTTATGGTTATTCTGTAGACTCTAGGCTTTTAGACTGGATTTAGGATTTTCGGCTTATTATGGGGTTTTAGGCCAGCTTTAAAGCTTTCGGATTAACTTTTGGGGTTTTTGCCGATTTCAGGGTTTTCGGCCGATATAAGGGTTTTCTGCTGATTTCAGAGTTTTTCCGCTCACTATAGTATATGGTTTTCTGTAGACTCTACTGGCTTTCAGATTGATTTTAGGGTTTTCGGCTTATTATAGGGTTTTGGGCGAACTTTATGGCTTTCTGATTAATTTTTGAGCTTCTGGCCGATTTCAGGGTTTTTCCGATGTTTATAGTATAGGGTATTTGGTCAATTTAAGGGATCTGGGTCAATTTTCCTGTTTTTCTGTAGACTCTAATGGCTTTTAGATTGATTTTAGTGTTTTCGGCTTATTATAGGGATTTCAGGCCGGCTTTAGGGCTTTTTTATCAACAATAGGGCTTTTGGCCGATTTCAGGGTTTTCGGCTGACAATAATAAAGGGCATTTGAACGATTTATGGCCTTTGGTCAAATTTATAGTTTTTCCGTAGACTCTAGGCTTTAAGACTGATTCTAGGGTTATCGGCTTATTATAGGGTTTGAGGGCGGCTTTATGATTTTTCTGATCAACTTTTAACCAATTTCAGGGTTTTCGGCAGATTTCAGGTTTTTTCCGCTTACTACAGTATAGGGTATTTGGACGATTTAAGGGCTCCGGGTCAATTTTATGGTTTTTCTGTAAACTCTAGGCTTTTAGACTGATTTTAGGGTTTTTGGCCGGCTTTAGGGCTTTCTGATCAACTTTAGGTCATTTGGCATATTACAGCATTTTCGGCTGATTTCAGGGTTTTCGGCCGATTTCAGATTTTTTCCGCTGAATATAGTATATGTTATTTGGACGATTTAAGGGCTCTGTGTCAATTTTTTGGATTTTCTGTAGACTCTACGCTTTTAGAGTTATTTTAGGGTTTTTGGCCAGCTTTAGGGCTTTCTGATCAACTTTAGGGTTCTCGGCCGATTTCAGGGTTTTTCCGATGTAAGGGCTCTGGGTCAGTTTTATTGTTTTTCTGTAGACTCTAGGATTTCAGACTGATTTTAGGGATTTTGGCTTATTATAGGGATTTAGGCTGGTTTTATGGCTTTCGGATCAACATTAGGGCTTTTAGCTGATTTCCGGGTTTCCGGCCGATTTCAGGGTTTTTTCATTGACTATAGTATAGGTTATTTGGACGTTTAAAGGGCACTGGGTCAATTTTATGGTTATTCTGTAGACTCTGGGCTTTAAGACTGGATTTAGGGTTTTCGGCTTATTATGGGGTTTTAGGTCGGCTTATTATGGGGTTTTAGGCCAGCTTTAAACTTTCGGATTAACTTTTGGGGTTTTTGCCGATTTCAGGGTTTTTGGCTGATTTCAGGGTTTTTGGCCAATTTCAGA
Organism: Acmispon strigosus; assembly: GCA_030819835.1. Taxonomy (NCBI): domain Eukaryota; kingdom Viridiplantae; phylum Streptophyta; class Magnoliopsida; order Fabales; family Fabaceae; genus Acmispon; species Acmispon strigosus. The sequence continues at coordinate 16,116,355 of JAUAMA010000004.1, read as the reverse complement.
GTTTTTCCGCTCACTATAGTATATGGTATTTGGACGATTTAAGGGCTCTTGGTCAATTTTATAGTTTTTCTGTAGACTCTATAAGCTTTTAGACTTATTTTAGGGTTTTCGGCTTATTAAAGGGTTTTAGGCCAGCTTTATGGCTTTCTGATCAATTTTTGGGTTTCTGGCCGATTTCAGGGTTTTTCCGATGTTTATAGTATAGGGTATTTGGTCAATTTAAGGGATCTGGGTCAATTTTATTGTTTTTCTTTAGACTCTAATGGCTTTTCGATTGATTTTAGTGTTTTCAGCTTATTATAGGGTTTTACGATGGCTTTAGGGCTTTTTGATCAACTTAAGGGCTTTTGGCCGATTTCAGGGTTTTCGACCGATTTTAGGGTATTTCCGCTGACAATAATAAAGGGCATTTGAATGATTTAAGGCCTCTGGTCAGATTTACAGTTTTTCCGTAGACTCTAGGCTTTAAGACTGATTCTAGGGTTTTCGGCTTATTATAGGGTTGGAGGGCGGCTTTATGGTTTTTCTGATCAACTTTTAGCCAATTTCAGGGTTTTCGGCAGATTTCAGGTTCTTCCGCCGACTACAGTATAGGGTATTTGGACGATTTAAGGGCTCCGGGTCAATTTTATGGTTTTTCTGTAAACTCTAGGCTTTTAGACTGATTTTAGGGTTTTCGTCTTATTATAGGGTTTTAGGCCGGCTTTAGGGCTTTTTGATCAACTTTAGGGCATTTGGCAAATTACAGCATTTTCGGCTGATTTCAGGGTTTTCGGCCGCTTTCAGATTTTTTCCGCTGACTATAGTATATTTTATTAGGACGATTTAAGGGCTCTGTGTCGATATTTTGGTTTTTCTTTAGACTCTACGCTTTTAGACTTACTTTAGGGTTTTTGGCTTAAGATAGGGTTTTAGGCTAGCTATAGGGCTTTCTGATCAACTTTAGGGTTGTCGGCCGATTTCAGGGTTTTTCCGATGTAACGGCTCTGGGTCAGTTTTATTGTTTTTTTGTAGACTCTAGGATTTCAGACTGATTTTAGGGATTTTGGCTTATTATAGGGATTTAGGCTGGTTTTATGGCTTTCGGATCAACATTAGGGCTTTTGGCTGATTTCAGTGTTTTCGGCCGATTTCAGGGTTTTTTCGTTGACTATAGTATAGGGTATGTGGACGATTTAAGGGCTCATGGAAAATTTTATGGTTATTTTGTAGACTCTAGGCTTTTAGACTGGATTTAGGGTTTTCAGCTTATTTTGGGGTTTTTGTCGATTTCGGGGTTTTTGGCCGATTTAAGGGTTTTACGCTGATTTCAGAGTTTTTCCACTCACTATAGTATATGGTATTTGGACGATTTAAGGGCTCTGGATCGATTTTATAGTTTTTTGGTAGACTCAATAGGCTTTTAGACTGATTTTAGGGTTTTCGGCTTATTATAGGGTTTTAGGACAGCTTTATGGCTTTCTGATCAATTTTTGGGCTTCTGGCCGATTTCAAGGTTTTTCCGATGTTTATAGTATAGGGTATTTCATCAATTTAAGGGATCTGGGTCAATTTTATGGTTTTTCTGTAGACCCTAATGGCTTTTAGATTGATTTTAGTGTTTTCAGCTTATTATAGGGATTTCAGGCCGGCTTTAGGGCTTTTTTATCAACAATAGGGCTTTTGGCCGATTTCAGGGTTTTCGGCCGATTTTAGGATTTTTCCGCTGACAATAATAAAGGGCATTTGAATGATTTTGGGCCTCTAGTCAAATTTATAGTTTTTCCGTAGACTAGCCTCTAGTCAAATTTATAGTTTTTCCGTAGACTCTAGGCTTTAAGACTGATTCTAGGGTTTTCGGCTTATTATAGGGTTTGAGGGCGGCTTTATGGTTTTTCTGATCAACTGTAAGCCAAATTCAGGGTTTTCGGCAGATTTCAGGGTTTTTCAGCTAACTACAGTATAGGGTATTTGGACGATTTAAGGGCTCCGGGTCAATTTTATGGTTTTTCTATAAACTCTAGGCTTTTATACTGATTTTAGGGTTTTCGTCTTATTATGGGGTTTTAGGCCGGCTTTAGGGCTTTCTGATTAACTTTAGGGCATTTGGCAGATTACAGCATTTTCGGCTGATTTCAGGGTTTTCCGCCGATTTCAGTAGTATATGTTATTTGGACGATTTAAGGGCTCTGTAACAATTTTTTGGTTTTTATGTAGACTCTACGCTTTTAGACTTATTTTAGGGTTTTTGGCTTAATATAGGGTTTTAGGCCAGCTTTAAGGCTTTCTGATCAACTTTAGGGTTCTCGGCCGATTTTAGGGTTTTTCCGATGTATGGGCTCTGGGTCAGTTTTATTGTTTTTCAGTAAACTCTTGGATTTCAGACTGATTTTAGGGATTTTGGCTTATTATAGGGATTTAGGCTGGTTTTATGGCTTTCGGATCAACATTAGGGCTTTTGGCTGATTTCAGTGTTTTCAGCCGATTTCAGGGTTTTTTTCGTTGACTATTGTATAGGATATCTGGACGATTTAAGGGCTCGGGGTCAATTTTATGGTTATTCTGTAGACTCTAGGCTTTTAGACTGGATTTAGGGTTTTCGGCTTATTATGGGGTTTTAGGCCAGCTTTAAAGCTTTCGGATTAACTTTTGGGGTTTTTGCCGATTTTAGGGTTTTTGGCCGATTTCAGGGTTTTTGGCCGATTTAAGGGTTTTCGGCTGATTTCAGAGTTTTTCCGCTCACTATAGTATATGGTATTTGGACGATTTAAGGGCTCTGGGTCAATTTTATAGTTTTTCTGTAGACTCTATAGGCTATTAGATTGATTTTAGGGTTTTCGGCTTATTATAGGGTTTTAGGCCAGCTTTATGGCTTTCTGATCAATTTTTGGGTTTCTGGCCGATTTCTGGGTTTTTCCGATTTCAGGGTTTTTCCGTAGACTCTAGGCTTTAAGATTGATTCTAGGGTTTTCGGCTTATTATAGGGTTTGAGGGCGGCTTTATGGTTTTTCTGATCAACTTTTAGCTAATTTCACGGTTTTCGGCAGATTTCAGGGGTTTTCCGCTGACTACAGTGTAGGGTATTTGGACCATTTAAGCGCTCCGGGTCAATTTGATGGTTTTTCTGTAAACTATAGGCTTTTAGACTTATTTTAGGGTTTTCGTATTATTATAGGGTTTTAGGCCGGCTTTAGGGCTTTCTGATCAACTTTAGGGCATTTGGCAGATTACAATCTTTAAAACACCTAAACTAATCAAGCTTAATGTTTTCATAACTTAAAAGAAGTAGAAAAACTTAAGTCGATCTTAAAAGATCAAGTTTCTGGATGTTGGACTTTAGTGTAATCGAATTCAGCCTTCTGGTAATCGATTACACCTAGGCAAGTAATCGATTACCTCTTGCTTGTAATCGATTACATGATTGAATTTGAAATTCAAACTTTAACGGCTCTTAGTGTAATCGATTACCTAAGTGATGTAATCAATTACACACACGAAAAGTTGCATCTTTTCATGAACCATTGTGTCTCATACCTTTTGGGAAAGGTTGGATTGGTTCAAGGACGTTTCCCTTGCCTATATAAAGTCCATTTGAGTCCAGAACATGACAACACATGAGAATACAACATTAGGCCAAAGCTTTGCCAAAATAGTTCATTCATTAAGTCGTTTAGAACTTAAACTTTCAAAGAGCCTAAATTCTGATCAACTTTTAGCCAATTTCAGGGTTTTCGGAAGATTTCAGGGTTTTTCCACTGTCTACAGTATCGGGTATTTGGACAATTTAAGGGCTCCGGGTCAATTTTATGAGTTTTCTGTAAACTCTAGCCTTTTAGACTAATTTTAGGGTTTTTGTCTTATTATAGGGTTTTAGGCCGGCTTTAGGGCTTTCTGATCAACTTTAGGGCATTTGGCAGATTACAGCATTTTGGGCTAATTTCACGGTTTTTGGCCGATTTCAGATTTTTTACGCTGACTATAGTATATGTTATTTGCACGATTTAAGGGCCCTGTGTCAATTTTTTGGTTTTTCTGTAGACTCTACGCTTTTAGACTTATTTTAGGGTTTTTGGCTTTATATAGGGTTTTAGGCCAGCTTTAGGGCTTTCTGATCAACTTTAGGGTTCTCGGCCGATTTCAGGGTTTTTCCGATGTAAGGGCTCTGGGTCAGTTTTATTGTTTTTCTGTAGACTCTAATGGCTTTTAGATTGATTTTAGTGTTTTCGGCTTATTATAGGGATTTTAGGCCGGCTTTAGGGCTTTCTGATCAACTTTAGGGCATTTGGCAGATTACAGCATTTTCGGCGGATTTCAGGGTTTTCGGCCGATTTCAGATTTTTTCCGCTGACTATAGTATATGTTATTTGGACGATTTAAGGGCTCTGTGTCAATTTTTTGGTTTTTATGTAGACTCTACGCTTTTAGACTTATTTTAGGGTTTTTGGCATAGTATAGGGTTTTAGGCCCGCTTTAAGGCTTTCTGATCAACTTTAGGGTTCTCGGCCGATTTCAGGGTTTTTCCGATGTAAGGGCTCAGGGTCTGTTTTACTGTTTTTCTGTAGACTCTAGGATTTCAGACTGATTTTAGGGGTTTTGGCTTATTATAGGGATTTAGACTGGTTTTATGGCTTTCGGATCAACATTAGGGCTTTTGGCTGATTTCAGTGTTTTCGGCCGATTTCAGGGTTTTTTCGTTGACTATAGTATAGGGTTTCTGGATGATTCAAGGGCTCTGGGTCAATTTTATGGTTATTCTGTAGACTCTAGCCTTTTTAGACTTGATTTAGGGTTTTGGGCTTATTATGGGGTTTTAGGCCAGCTTTAAAGCTTTCGGATTAAATTTTGGGGTTTTTTCCGATTTTAGGGTTTTTGGCCGATTTCAGGGTTTTTGGCCGATTTAAGGGTTTTCGGCTGATTTCAGAGTTTTTCCGCTCACTATACTATATGGTATTTGGACGAGTTAAGGGCTCTGGATCAATTTTATGGTTTTTCTGTTGACTCTATAGGCTTTTAGACTGATTTTAGGGTTTTCGGCTTATTATAGGGTTTTAGGCCAGCTTTATGGCTTTCTGATCAATTTTTGGGCTTATGGCCGATTTCAAGGTTTTTCTGATGTTTATAGTATAGGGTATTTGGTCAATTTAAGGGATCTGGGTCAATTTTATTGTTTTTCTCTAGACTCTAATGGCTTTTAGATTGATTTTAGTGTTTTCGGCTTATGATAGGGAGTTTAGGCCGTCATTATGGCTTTTTGATCAACTTTAGGGCTTTCGGCCGATTTAAGGGTTTTTCCGCTGACAAATAATAAAGGGCATTTGAATGATTTAAGGCCTCTGGTCAAATTTATAGTTTTTCCGTAGACTCTAGCCTTTAAGACTTATTCTAGGGTTTTAGGCTTATTATAGGCTTTGAGGGCGGCTTTATGATTTTTGTGATCAACTTTTAGCCAATTTCAGGGTTTTCAGCAGATTTCAGGGTTTTTCCGATGACTACACAGTCTAGGGCATTTGGACGATTTAAGGGCTCCGGGTCAATTTTATGGTTTTTCTGCAAACTCTAGGCTTTTAGACTAATATTAGGGTTTTCGTCTTATTATAGGGTTTTAGGCCGGCTTTAGGGCTTTTTGATCAACTTTAGGGCATTTTGCAGATTACAGCATTTTCGGCTGATTTCAGGGTTTTCGGCCGTTTTCAGATTTTTTCAGCTGACTATAGAATATTTTATTTGGACGATTTAAGGGCTCTGTGTCAATTTTTTGGTTTTTCTGTAGACTATACGCTTTTAAACTTATTTTAGGGTTTTAGGCCAGCTTTATGGCTTTCTGATAAACTTTAGGGTTCTCGGCCGATTTCCAGGTTTTCCGATGTAAGGGCTCTGGGTCAATTTTATAAGTTTTCTGTAAACTCCATAGGCTTTTAGACTGTTTTTAGGGTTTTCGGCTTATTAAAGGGTTTTAGGCCAACTTTATGGCTTTCTGATCTATTTTAGGGCTCTTGGCCGATTTCAGGGTTTTTCCGATGTTTATAGTACAGGGTATTTGGTCAATTTAAGGGATCTGGGTCAATTTTATTGTTTTTCTGTAGAATCTAATGGCTTTTAGATTGATTTTAGTGTTTTCGGCTTATGATAGGGATTTTAGGACGGCTTTAGGGCTTTCTGATCAACTTTAGGGCATTTGGCAGATTACAGCATTTTCGGCTGATTTCAGGGTTTTCGGCCGATTTCAGATTTTTTCAGCTGACTATAGTATATGTTATTTGGACGATTTAAGGGCCCTGTGTCAATTTTTTGGTTTTTCTGTAGACTCTACGCTTTTAGACTTATTTTAGGGATTTTGGCTTAATATAGGGATTTAGGCCAGCTTTAGGGCTTTCTGATCAACTTTAGGGTTCTCGGCCGATGTCAGTGTTTTTCCGATGTAAGGGCTCTAGGTCAGTTTTATTGTTTTTCTGTAGACTCTAGGATTTTAGACAGATTTTGAGGATTTTGCCTTATTATAGGGATTTAGGCTGGTTTTATGGCTTTCGGATCAACATTAGGGCTTTTGGCTGATTTCAGTGTTTTCGGCCGAGTTCAGGGTTTTTTCGTTGACTATAGTATAGGGTATCTGGACGATTTAAGGGCTGTGTGTCAATTTTATGGTTATTCTGTAGACTCTAGGATTTTAGACTGGATTTTGGGTTTTCAGCTTATTATGGGGTTTTAGGCCAGGTTTAAAGCTTTCGGATCAACTTTTGGGATTTTTTCAGATTTCAGGGTTTTTGGCCGATTTCAGGGTTTTTTGCCGATTTAAGGGTTTTCGGCTGATTTCAGAGTTTGTCCGCTCACTATAGTATATGGTATTTGGACGATTGAAGGGCTCCGGGTCAATTTTATAGTTTTTCTGTAGATTCTATAGGCTTTTAGACTATTTTTAGGCTTTTTGGCTTATTATAGGGTTATAGGCCAGCTTTACGGCTTTCTGATCAATTTTTGGGCTTCTGGCCGATTTCAGGGTTTTTCTGATGTTTATAGTATAGGGTATTTAGTCAATTTAAGGGATCAGGGTCAATTTTTTTGTTTTTCTGTAGACTCTAATGGCTTTTAGATTGATTTTAGTGTTTTCGGCTTATGCTAGGGAGTTTAGGCTGGCTTTAGGTCTTTTTGATCAGATTTAGGGCTTTTGGCCGATTTCAAGGTTTTCGGCCGGTTTTAGGGATTTTCCGCTTACAATAATAAAGGGCATTTGAATGATTGGCCTCTGGTCAAATTTATAGTTTTCCCGTAGACTCTAGGCTTTAAGACAGATTCTAGGGTTTTCGGCTTATTATAGGGTTTGAGGGCGGCTTTATGGTTCCGCTGACTACAGTATAGGGTATTTCGACGATTTAAGGTCTCCGGGTCAATTTTATGAGTTTTCTGTAAACTCTACCCTTTTAGACTAATTTTAGGGTTTTTGTCTTATTATAGGGTTTTAGGTCGGCTTTAGGGCTTTCTGATCAACTTTAGGGCATTTGGCAGATTACAGCATTTTGGGCTGATTTCACGGTTTTCGGCCGATTTCAGATTTTTTCCGCTGACTATAGTATATGTTATTTGGAATATTTAAGGGCCTTATGTCAATTTTTTGGTTTTTCTGTAAACTCTACGCTTTTAGACTTATATTAGGGTTTTGTTCTTTATATAGGGTTTTAGGCCAGCTTTAGGGCTTTCTGATCAACTTTAGGGTTCTCGGCCGATTTCAGGGTTTTTCCGATGTAAGGGCTCTGGGTCAGTTTTATTGTTTTTCTGGAGACTCTAGGATTTCAAACTGATTTTAGGGATTTTGGCTTATTATAGGGATTTAGGGTGGTTTTATGGCTTTCGGATCAACATTAGGGCTTTTGGCTCATTTCAGTGTTTTCGGCTGATTTCAGGGTTTTTAAGTTGACTATAGTTTAGGGTATCTGGACGATTTAAGGGCTCTGGGTCAATTTTATGGTTATTCTGTAGACTCTAGGATTTTAGACTAGATTTAGGGTTTTCGGCTTATTATGGGGTTTTAGGCCAGCTTTAAAGCTTTCGGCTTAACTTTTGGGGTTTTTTCCGATTTCAGGGTTTTTGGCCGATTTAAGGGTTTTCGGCTGATTTCAGAGTTTTTCCGCTCACTATAGTATATGGTATTTGGACGATTTAAGGGCTCTGGGTCCATTTTATAGTTTTTCGGTAGACTCAATAGGCTTTTAGACTAATTTTAGGGTTTTCGGATTATTATAGGGTTTTAGGCCAGCTTGATGGCTTTATGATCAATTTTTGGGCTTCTGGCCGATTTCAGGGTTTTTCCGATGTTTATAATATAGGGTATTTGGTCAATTTAAGGGATCTGGGTCAATTTTATGGTTTTTCTGTAGACCCTAATGGCTTTTAGATTGATTTTAGTGTTTTCGGCTTATTATAGGGATTTTAGGCTGGCTTTAGGGCTTTTTGATCAACTTTAGGGCTTTTGGCCGATTTCAGGGTTTTCGGCCGATTTTAGGGTTTTTCCGCTGACAATAATAAAGGGCATTTGAATGATTTAAGGCCTCTTGTCAAATTTATAGTTTTTCCGTAGACTCTATGCTTTTAGACTGATTTTAGGGTTTTCGTCTTATTATATGGTTTTAGGCCGGCTTTAGGGCTTTCAGATCATTTTTAGGGCATTTGGCAGATTACAGCATTTTCGGCTGATTTCAGGGTTTTCGGCCGATTTCAGATTTTTTCCGCTGACTATAGCATATGTTATTTGGACGATTTAAGGGCTCTGCGTCAATTTTTGGTTTATAGGTAGACTCTACGCTTTTAGACTTATTTTAGGGTTTTTGGCTTAATATAGGGTTTTAGGCCCGCTTTAAGGCTTTCTGATCAACTTTAGGGTTCTCGGCCGATTTCAGGGTTTTTCTGATGTTAGGGCTCTAGGTCTGTTTTATTGTTTTTCTGGAGACTCTAGGATTTCAGACTGATTTTAGGGATTTTGGCTGGTTTTATGGCTTTCGGATCAACATTAGGGCTTTTGGCTGATTTCAGTGTTTTCGACCGATTTCAGGGTTTTTTCGTTGACTATAGTATAGGGTTTCTGGATGATTTAAGGGCTCTGGGTCAATTTTATGGTTATTCTGTAGACTCTAGGCTTTTAGACTTGATTTAGGGTTTTGGGCTTATTATGGGGTTTTAGGCCAGCTTTAAAGCTTTCGAATTAACTTTTGGGGTTTTTTTCCGATTTTAGGGTTTTTGGCCGATTTAAGGGTTTTCGGCTGATTTCAAAGTTTGTCCGCTAACTATAGTATATGGTATTTGGACGATTTAAGGGCTCGGGGTCAATTTTATGGTTTTTCTGTTGACTCTATAGGCTTTTAGACTGATTTTAGGGTTTTCGGCTTATTATAGGGTTTTAGGCCAGCTTTATGGCTTTCTGATCAGTTTTTTGGCTTCTGGCCGATTTTAGGGTTTTTCTGATATTTATAGTATAGGGTATTTGGTCAAATTAAGGGATCTGGGTCAATTTTATTGTTTTTCTCTAGACTCTAATGGCTTTTAGATTTATTTTAGTGTTTTCGGCTTATTATTGGGATTTTAGGCCGGCTTTAGGGCTTTTTGATCAACTTTAGGGCTTTCGGCCGATTTAAGGGTTTTTCCGCTGACAAATAATAAAGGGCATTTGAATGATTTAAGGCCTTTGGTCAAATTTATAGTTTTTCCGTAGACTCTAGGCTTTAAGACTGATTCTAGGGTTTTAGGCTTATTATAGGCTTTGAGGGCGGCTTTATGGTGTTTCTGATCAACTTTTAGCCAATTTCAGGGTTTTCAGCAGATTTCAGGGTTTTTCCGCTGACTACAGTATAGGGCATTTGGACGATTTAAGGGCTCCGGGTCAATTTTATGGTTTTTCTGCAAACTCTAGGCTTTTAGACTGATATTAGGGTTTTCGTCTTATTATAGGGTTTTAGGCCGGCTTTAGGGCTTTCTAATCAACTTTAGGGCATTTGGCAGATTACAGCATTTTCGGCTGATTTCAGGGTTTTCGGCCGATTTCAAATTTTTTCCACTAACTATAGTATATGTTATTTGGATGATTTAAGGGATTTGTGTCAATTTTTTGGTTTTTCTGTTGAATCTATGCTTTTAGACTTATTCTAGGGTTTTCGGATTATTATAGGGTTTGAGGGCGGCTTTATGGTTTTTCTGATAAACTTTTAGCCAATTTCAGGGTTTTCGGAAGACTTCAGGGTTTTTCCGCTGACTACAGTATACGGTATTTGGACGATTTAAGGGCTCCGGGTCAATTTTATGGTTTTTCTGCAAACTCTAGGCTTTTAGACTGATATTAGGGTTTTCGTCTTATTATAGGGTTTTAGGCCGGCTTTAGGGCTTTCTAATCAACTTTAGGGCATTTGGCAGATTACAGCATTTTCGGCAGATTTCAGGGTTTTCCGCCGATTTCAGATTTTTTCCACTAACTATAGTATATGTTATTTGGACGATTTAAGGGCTTTGTGTCAATTTTTTGGTTTTTCTGTTGAATCTATGCTTTTAGACTTATTCTAGGGTTTTCGGATTATTATAGGGTTTGAGGGCGGCTTTATGGTTTTTCTGATCAACTTTTAGCCAATTTCAGGGTTTTCGGAAGACTTCAGGGTTTTTCCGCTGACTACAGTATACGGTATTTGGACGATTTAAGGGGCTCCGAGTCAATTTTAGGGTTTTTCTGTAAACTCTAGGCTTTTAGACTGATTTTAGGATTTTCGTCTTATTATAGGGTTTTAGGCCGGCTTTAGGACTTTCTGATCAACTTTAGGGCATTTTCGGCTGATTTCAGGGTTTTCGGACGATTTCAGATTTTTTCAGCTGACTATAGAATATTTTATTTGGACGATTTAAGGGCTCTGTGTCAATTTTTTGGTTTTTCTATAGACTATACGCTTTTAGACTTATTTTAGGGTTTTGGGCTTAATATAGGGTTTTAGGCCAGCTTTATGGCTTTCTGATCAACTTTAGGGTTCTCGGCCGAGTTCAGGGTTTTTCCGATGTAAGGGCTCTGGGTCAACTTTATAAATTTTCTGTAGACTCTATAGGCTTTTAGACTGTTTTTAGGGTTTTCGGCTTATTAAAGGGTTTTAGGCAAACTTTATGGCTTTCTGATCTATTTTATGGCTTTTGGCCGATTTCAGGGTTTTTCCGATGTTTATAGTATAGGGTATTTGGTCAATTTAAGGGATCTGGGTCAATTTTATTGTTTTTCTGTAGAATCTAATGGCTTTTATATTGATTTTAGTGTTTTCGGCTTATGATAGGGATTTTAGGACGGCTTTAGGGCTTGTTGATCAACTTTAGGGCTTTTGGCCGATTTCAGGGTTTTGGGCCGATTTTAGGGTTTTTCCGCTGACAATAATAAATGGCGTTTGAATGATTTAAGGCCTCTGGTCAAATTTGTAGTTTTTCCTTAGACTCTAGGCTTTAAGACTGATTCTAGGGTTTTCAGCTTATTATAGGGTTTGAGGGCGGCTTTATGGTTCCACTGATTCAGTATAGGGCATTTGGACGATATAAGGGCTCCGGGTCAATTTTATGGTTTTTCTGCAAACTCTAGGCTTTTAGACTAATATTAGGGTTTTCGTCTTATTATAGGGTTTTAGGCCGGCATTAGTGCTTTTTGATCAACTTTAGGGCATTTGGCAGATTAGAGCATTTTCGGCTGATTTCAGGGTTTTCGGCCGATTTCAGATTTTTTCCGCTGACTATAGTATATGTAATTTGGACGATTTAAGGGCTCTGTGTCAATTTTTTTGTTTTTATGTAGACTCTACGCTTTTAATCTTATTTTAGAGTTTTTGGCTTAATATAGGGTTTTAGGCCAGCTTTAGGGCTTTCTGATCAACTTTAGGGTTCTCGGCCGATTTCAGGGTTTTTCCGATGTAAGGGCTCTGGGTCAGTTTTATTGTTTTTCTGTAGACTCTAGGATTTCAAACTGATTATAGGGATTTTGGCTTATTATTGGGATTTAGGCTCGTCTTATGGCATTCGGATCAACACTAGGGTTTTGGCTGATCTCAGTGTTTTCGGCCGATTTCAGGGTTTTGGGCCGATTTAGACTGGATTTAGGGTTTTCAGCTTATTATGGGGTTTTAGGCCAGCTTTAAAGCTTTCGGATTAACTTTTGGGGTTTTTTCCGATTTCAGGGTTTTTGGCCGATTTAACGGTTTTCGGCATATTTCAGAGTTTTTGCGCTCACTATAGTATATGGTATTTGGACGATGTAAAGGCTCTGGGTCAACTTTATAGTTTTTCTGTAGACTCTATAGGCTTTTAGACTGATTTTAGGGTTTTCGGCTTATTATTGGTTTTGATGTTAGCTTTATGGCTTTCTGAATAATTTTTGGGCTTCTGGCCGATTTCAGAGTTTTTCCGATGTTTATCGTACAGGGTATTTGGTCAATTTAAGGGATCTGGGTCAATTTTATTGTTTTTCTGTAGACTCTAATGGCTTTTAGATTGATTTTAGTGTTTTTTGCTTATTATAGGGATTTTAGGCCGTCTTTAGGGCTTTTTGATCTACTTTAGGGCTTTTGGCCGATTTCAGGGTTTTCGGCCGATTTTAGGGTTTTTCCGCTGACAATAATAAAGGGCATTTGAATGATTTAAGGCCTCTGGTCAAATTTATAGTTTTTCCGTAGACTCTAGGCTTTAAGACTGATTCTAGGGTTTTCTGCTTATTATAGGGTTTGAGGGCGGCTTTATGGTTTTTCTAATCAACTTTTAGCCAATTTAAGGGTTTTCGGCATATTTCAGGGTTTTTCCGCTGACTACAGTATAGGGTATTTGGACGATTTAAGGGCCCCGGGTCAATTTTATGGTTTTTCTGTAAACTCTAGGCTTTTAGACTGATTTTAGGGTTTTTCGTCTTATTATAGGGTTTTAGGCCGGCTTTAGGGCTTTCTGATCAACTTTAGGGCGTTTGGCAGATGAAAGCATTTTAGGCTGATTTCAGGGTTTTCGGCCGATTTCAGATTTTTTCCGCTGACTATAGTATATTTTATTTGGACGATTTAAGGGCTCTGTGTCAATTTTTTGGTTTTTCTGTAGACTCTACGCTTTTAGACTTATTTTAGGGTTTTTGGCTTAATATAGGTTTTTAGGGGTGCTTTAGGGCTTTCTGATCAACTTTAGGGTTCTCGGCCGATGTCAGGGTTTTTCCGATGTAAGGGCTCTGGGTCAGTTTTATTGTTTTTCTGTAGAGTCTAGGATTTTAGACTAATTTTAGGGATTTTGGCTTATTATAGGGATTTAGGTTGGTTTTATGGCTTTCGGATCAACATTAGGGCTTTTGGCTGATTTCAGTGTTTTCGGCCGATTTGAGGGTTTTTTCGTTGATTATAGTATAGGGTGTTAGTACAAATAGCAACCTGAGGGGGGGGTGAATCAGAGTTGCCCCGATTTTCGCCTTATTGAAAATATTACATTCAAGATAATGATGATCACGAAATGGTAGTTGTGATTGTAGCGGAATTAAGCGTTGCTTGAAAGTAAAGATGAAGGATAGAAGAATTCACACACAGAGTTTTATCCTGGTTCACCTTCTATCCACCGAAGGCTACGTCCAGTCCCTCAAGAAAACCCCTTGAGGATTTTTCCACTATTGATAAAAATCTCTTACAAGTTCTTATACCAAGGACCCTAAGAATTCCTATCAATTTCCTGTGAAAGTATACCTCTTTCCACAGCCCCTGAAAGCAAACCACTTTCAGTTCCTGAAGGCAAACCACCCTCAGACCTTGAAGGCTAAACCACCTTCAATCAACACCCTGAAAGTATACCACTTTCAGTACCAAAATTTGGCAGATTACAGCATTTTCGCCTGATTTCAGGGTTTTCGGCCGATTTCAGATTTTTTCAGCTGACTATAGTATATGTTATTTGGACGATTTAAGGGCCCTGTGTCAATTTTTTGGTTTTTCTGTAGACTCTACGCTTTTAGACTTATTTTAGGGTTTTTGGCTTAATATAGGGTCCTCGGCCGATTTCAGGGTTTTTCCGATGTAAGGGCTCTGGGTCAGTTTTATTGTTTTTCTGTAGACTCTAGGATTTTAGACTGATTTTAGGAATTTTGGCTTATTATAGGGATTTAGGCTGGTTTTACGGTTTTCGGATCAACAGTAGGGCTTTTGGCTGATTTCAGTGTTTTCGGCCGATTTTAGGGTTTTTTCGTTGACTATAGGGTATTTGGACGATTTAAGGGCTCTGGGTCAATTTTATGGTTATTTTGTAGAATCTAGCCTTTTAGACTGGATTTAGGGTTTTTGGCTTATTATGGGGTTTTAGGCCAGCTTTAAAGCTTTCGGATAAACAGGTGGGGTTTTGGCCAATTTCAGGGTTTTAGGCCGATTTCAGGGTTTTCGGCTGATTTCAGAGTTTGTCCGCTCACTACAGTATATGGTATTTGGACGATTTAAAGGCACTGGGTCAATTTTATAGTTTTTCTGTAGACTCTATAGGCTTTTAGACTGATTTTAGGATTTTCGGCTTATTATAGGGTTTTATACCAGCTTTATGGCTTTCTGATCAATTTTTCGGCTTCTGGCCGATTTCATGGTTTTTCCGATGTTTATAGTATAGGGTATTTGGTCAATTTAAGTGATCTGGGTCAATTATATTGTTTTTCTATAGACTTTAATGGCTTTTAGATTGATTTTAGTGTTTCCGGCTTATTATAGGGATTTTAGGCCTGCTTTAGGGCTTTTTGATCAACTTTACGGCTTTTGGCCGATTTCAGGGTTTTCAGCCGATTTTAGGGTTTTTTCGCTGACAATAATAAAGGGCATTTGAATGATTTAAGGACTCTGGTCAAATTTATAGTTTTCCGTAGACTCTAGGCTTTAATGCTGATTCTAGGTTTTTCGGCATATTATAGGGTTTGAGGGCGGCTTTATGCTTTTTCTGATCAACTTTTTGCCCATTTAAGGGTTTTCAGCAGATTTCAGGGGTTTTCCGCGGACTACAGTATGGGGTATTTGGACGATTTAAGGGCTCCGGGTCAATTTTATGGTTTTTCTGTATACTCTGGGCTTTTAGACTGATTTTAGGGTTTTTCGTCTTATTATAGGGTTTAAGGCCGGCTTTAGGGATTTCTGATCAACTTTAGGGCATTTGGCAGATTACAGCATTTTCGGCTGATTTCAGGGTTTTCGGCCGATTCCAGATTTTTTTCGCTGACTATAGTATATGTTATTTGCACAATTTAAGGGCTTTGTGTCAATTTTTTGGTATTTCTGTAGACTCTACGCTTTTAGACTTATTTTAGGGTTTTTGGCTTAATATAGGGTTTTAGGCCATCTTTAGGGATTTCTGATCAACTTTAGCGTTCTGTAGACTCTAGGATTTTAGACTAATTTTAGGGATTTTGGCTTATTATAGGGATTTAGGATGGTTTTATGGCTTTCGGATCAACATTAGGGCTTTTGGCTGATTTCATGTTTTTGGCCGATTTGAGGGTTTTTTCGTTGACTAAAGTATAGGGTATTTGGACAATTTAAGGGCTGTGGGTCAATTTTATGGTTATTCTGTAGACTCTAGGCTTTTAAATTGGATTTAGGGTTTTCGGCTTATTATGGGGTTTTAGGCCAGCTTTAAAGCTTTCGGATTAACTTTTGGGGTTTTTTCGATTTAAGGGTTTTTGGCTGATTAAAAGGTTTTTGGCCGATTTAAGGGTTTTTGGCCGATTTAAGTGTTTTCGGCTGATTTCAGAGTTTGTCCGTTCACTATAGTATATGGTATTTAGACGATTTAAGGGCTCAGGGTAAATTTTATTGTTTTTCTGTAGACTCTATAGGCTTTTAGACTGATTTTAGGGTTTTCGGCTTATTATAGGGTTTTATGTTAGCTTTATGGCTTTCTGATCAATTTTTGGGCTTCTGGCCGATTTCAGGGTTTTTGCGATGTTTATTGTATAGGGTATTTGGTCAATTTAAGGGATCTGGGTCAATTTTGTTGTTTTTCTGTAGACTCTAATGGCTTTTAGATTGATTTTAGTGTTTTCGGCTTATTATAGGGATTTTAGGCCGGCTTTATGGCTTTCTGATCAACTTTAGGGCATTTGGCAGATTACAGCATTTTCGACTGATTTCAGGGTTTTCGGCCGATTTTAGATTTTTTCCGCTGACTATATGTTATTTGGACGATTTAAGGGCTCTGTGTCAATTTTTTTGTTTTTCTGTAGACTCTACGCTTTTAGACTTATTTTAGGATTTTTGGCTTAATATAGGGTTTTAGGCCAGCTTTAGGGCTTTCTGATCAACTTTAGGGTTCTCGGCCGATTTCAGGGTTTTTCCGATGTAAGGGCTCTGGGTCAGTTTTATTGTTTTTCTGTGGACTCTAGGATTTAAGACTGATTTTAGGGATTTTGGCTTATTATAGGGATTTAGGCTGGTTTTATGGCTTTCGGATCAACATTAGGGCTTTTGGTAGATTTCAGTGTTTTCGGCTTATTTCAGGGTTTTTTTGTTGACTATAGTATAGGGTATCTGGACGATTTAAGGGCTCTTGGTCAATTTTATGGTTATTCTGTAGACTCTAGGATTTTAGACTGGATTTAGGGTTTTCGGCCTATTATGAGATTTTAGGCTAGCTTTAAAGCTTTCGGATTAACTTTTGGGGTTTTTGCCGATTTCAGGGTTTTTGGCCGATTTCAGGGTTTGTGGCCGATTTAAGGGTTTTCGGCAGATTTTAGAGTTTTTCCGCTCACTATAGTATAGGGTATTTGGTCAATTTAAGGGATCTGGGTCAATTTTATTTTTTTCTGTAGACTGTAATGGCTTTTAGATTGATTTTAGTGTTTCCGGCTTATTATAGGGATTTTAGGCCTGCTTTAGGGCTTTTTGATCAACTTTACGGCTTTTGGCCGATTTCAGGGTTTTCGGCCGATTTTAGGGTTTTTTTCGCTGACAATAATAAAGGGCATTTGAATGATTTAAGGCCTCTGGTCAAATTTATAGTTTTTCGCAGACTCTAGGCTTTAATGCTGATTCTAGGTTTTTCGGCATATTATAGGGTTTGAGAGCGGCTTTATGGTTTTTCTGATCAACTTTTAGCCAATTTAAGGGTTTTAAGCACATTTCAGGGGTTTTCCGCGGACTACAGTATGGGGTATTTGGACGATTTAAGGGCTCCGGGTCAATTTTATGGTTTTTCTGTAAACTCTGGGCTTTTAGACTGATTTTAGGGTTTTTCGTCTTATTATAGGGTTTAAGGCCGGCTTTAGGGCTTTCTGATCAACTTTAGGGCATTTGGCAGATTACAGCATTTTCGGCTGATTTCAGGGTTTTCGGCCGATTCCAGATTTTTTTCGCTGACTATAGTATATGTTATTTGCACGATTTAAGGGCTTTGTGTCAATTTTTTGGTATTTCTGTAGACTCTACGCTTTTAGACTTATTTTAGGGTTTTTGGCTTAATATAGGGTTTTAGGCTGATGAGTGGATTTTATATGATGTTTTTAGGCTATTTTTAGTCTTTTTATTTTATTATTTTTGAGTCACATATAGGTTTTTTAATCTTTTTATATAGATTTTCTATTTATTTTTCATTTTGCATGTAGATTAGATTTTATTAGATTTTCTAGCTTTATTTTATATTTTTAGGAATTTTTCTAGTTATTTTGTATTTTTAGAAAAAGCTGGTTTAGTTATCATTTTTTGTCCAGGGACCAATATGTAAAGTTTCAGGAAGTCAGGGACCAAATTGTGAAAGTTCAAGAGTGGAGGACTTAAAGTGAAGATTGAGAGAATAGGAGGGCTTGAAATGAAGTGCTAACCAAGGGAGGACCAAAGTGAAAAAGAAGAATATGAAGAATCACTCTCTAATTTAGCACATGGAAAAAATGTTTAAAGGAATTGATGTTAGTGGAGGAAGGGTTTCAGAATTAAACTAGGCTGAGTAGTGGCATTTTATGGCCATCAAAACCCACTACCATGAATGAAGAAGGAAGGAAAAGCTTGAAGATGAAGAAGCAGCGTCCCAACGCTCCAGCGTTGGGATCCCAGCGCTCCAGCGCTGGGGTTCTGACTAGATGATGAGTCAGATGTTGACCCAGCGCCCCAGCGTTGGAAAGCCAGCGCTCAAGCGCTGGGCCTCGGACAGAAAGTGGATTTTTAATGCATCCTAGCGCCCATGCGTTGGGAATGCCAGCGCTCAAGCGCTGGAGGCTGGAATTTTACTATAAATAGGACCCTTTTCTTCACTTGTAAGACACACCTTCTTAGAATACAACAAGTATTCTCTCTTTCTCCCTCTTGAGCATTGTTCCTAGGACTTGTGGGAAGCCATATTTGAGCTCCTATCCAGGGTAATTCAATGACTCCTTTAGCCATGCTTGGCTAATTCTTCTTTAAGTTTCTTGGGTTGTAGTAGTTTATGTTTATGTCTTAGTTTGTTTTTACCTTTCTGAATATTATTTCTATTTCATGTTTTATTTCCTTGTTCTTCATTCATCTTGTGTACAAAAGATTTCTTGCTTATTACTTATACGAATGGAAATTGGTAAGTAGTAAGGGACCTAGGATTTAAATAAGGTTATAAGTATACTTCGCTAAGGAATTAGGAAGGACGTGACTTTATGTTGGCCTGAATTTCTTCTTCATCTTCTTCTCTAGTTAACTAAGTTGCAAGGAATTGAATTTAGTAATTAGAAAGAAAGTTCTACAATGTGTAAGGAATTAACTTGTAGATAATTAGGCTATAGCATCATGAATTAGATTTATAATTTTAGAAATTAAGTAGGAACTTACTAGCATATTATATAGACTATGTAAACCAACCCAAGAAGCTTATTTTCTATCATCTTTTTCTCTTTTATTTCATTGCTATTCCATGTGCTACCTTAAACAAACTTTCATCAAATACATCTTCTTAATTTTCCTGTTTAAGTACTAAACTTTATATTAATAAGAACACCTATCCTTTGGGTTCGATCTTTTTATTACGCGATAATTAATCGTACACTTGCGATTTCCTTATCAAGTTTTTGGCGCCGTTGCCGGGGATAGGTTCTGTTCTTGTTATTATTTTGTTTAGTGCTTTTTATTAAAAAATAATATATAAAAAAAAAATATTATTTGTGTGATGAACTGGTGCTGCTAATTTTGTTTGCTGAGTATTGGCAGGTATAGCAATGGCTGAAACATTTGAGCAAAGGGAGGCAAAATTCCGGGCTAAACTTGAAAGAGAATATGAGAAAAAGAAGCAGGAAGCTTTCACTCTTATTGAAGAATTCTATTCTAATTTAGAGTGCAAGCGGAATGCGGGATTTTTGCCAACCCCTGAGCAAGAATGTAAGGCTATGGAGGAGCTACAAATGAAAATCCAAAGCATTCTAAGGAGGCAGCCCAGGGAGGAACAACAACCACTTGTTCATGAAAGTGAACTTGGGGTTCAAAGAGAGGAGGTGAAAGCAACCTTCATTTTAGAATTTGTCTTTGAAGACAAATTGGAGATGGAGGAAGAAGAACCTCAAGGAACCTATGTTATAGGTTCAGAAAAGCAAGGAACAGAACAGGGAAGGGAAAATTTATTTATCTCTTCCATTTTTAATTTGAATATTGTTGCCTTGTTAGCTGGAAATTCATTTGGCAACATGTTGTACTTGTGCCAAAATATGCATGATTTGCGGGGTCTAAAGAATTTTGTAATAGACCCCGGTTGAAAAATGATTAAGGGAAGGGTCTATCTCGGACCTTAACAATGAGCTGGTTGGGAGACAACCCAACTTAGGAATAGTTTCAATTCTGTCTTTTAATTTTCTGTACTACTCTTGTAAATAAATAAAGAAAAGAACTCTATGTTTTTGCTGCAGGAGAGGCCAGCGCTCCAGCGCTGGAGGTCAACGCTCAGCGTTAGGCCCCTGCTTCACAACCTCTGATTCCAGTTTATTCCAGCGCTCCAGCGTTGGAGGGCCAGCGCTCATGCGTTTGGCCCCTGGAATCCCATCTTTTTATTTTTTATTTTCCAGCGCCACAGCGTTGGAACCCAACGCCCAGGCGCTGGGACCTCTGATGCCCAGTTTTTATTTTAATTCCAGCGCCCAAGCGTTGTCATCCCCAACGCTCAAGCGCTGGAGCTCGGGCAGTTTGCTGTTTTTACTTTTGTTTGCTGTTTTTAATAAATTTTGTGTTCACCATTTTCTGGAAGTTTTAAGGTTCTTTGAGTTTTCCCTTGGTTCTAAACTGTTTTTAATTTTTGGGAACTCAAGAATTCTTGTTTTTAAAGGTGGACACAATTTTTCAACCCATGATCTTATTTGTGCTGATTTTGGAACTAACAAGTCAAGCAAGCTTCTGCTTGTGAGACTTTTGTTTGTTCAATGTTACAGGATAGGTACCAGAAGGAGAAAGAACCCTCTTGAACTTAAGTGTTCAAATTGATTTTTGCATTGAGGTTCCCTTGGACCTTTGTGGAAAATTTGTTACTATACCAGCTTCTTAGTTTTTTAGTTTTTCTTTTTATAGTTTTTAGTTTTATTTTTTTTCTGTTTGCATGAGTCTTGAGTATATTATCCATTCTGAATGTTGCTATAGCTTTGTGAAATGCTTTATCTGATTGAAATGCTTTGTGAAAAAGATCTATGTTTTGAAGTGGTTAGGATTGCATGCTGTAGAAAGGATTTTTGATATCTTGATTGTTGGGTTGTTGGCAAAAGTTTTTCTGAGTTCTAAAAGGGTACCACTTACCCTATCTTTTTCTGAGAGCTGAGGACTCTGAATGCATGATTGTAAAATTTTTCTGCCTTGTGTTGCATGTTGATTGGAGTTTTGTATACTTTGTGAGTTGTGAAGAGATTATAGGCATTTTTGAAAACTCAGATTTTTGCTTGAAATGTTATATCCACTAGTAGCCCCTTTTGAGCCTTAAAAGAGTCATTCTTTGGAGCCTACTTTGTGTGATAATTTTTAAGTTGTTATTGTGATTCATGGTGAAATTGCTAGAGCTATGTTTGTTGGGTTTCTCTCTAAAAAAGAAGGAAAAAAGTTGAGAAAAAAATAAGGTATGTGCCTTAGAAAAAATAATGAAGTAGTGGGGTGAGAAAGAGTATGAGGGGAGTAAAATTCAAGTCATTCATCCCATACATTCCACTACTTTGTTCAAAAAAAAAAAAAAGAAAAAAAGAGAAAAATTGAGAGGACCCTTGTGTTGAAATTGTTAGAGCTCTTAATCAAGAAAAATCACTTAACAACAAATTCTGAGTCAGCCAATAGAGTTGCCAAGTCTTGAAATCCATACCTTAAATTGTTCAACCCTTTGGCCAAGTTACAACCTTCAAAAATCTCTTCAAAATCACTTGGTTGCTTTACTTCAGTTTTGATTTGAATTATAGGCAGGATTATTGAGCTTTCTTGTTTTCATGGAGAATATTATTTTTGGTGAGCTTAATTGATGAACTCAAACATGTTAAAAGCCAAGCCTAACTTTCTTGATTCTTTGTCTATAAAACATGCATGTCTTCCTTTTCTGCTAAGCTTTCTTTGAAAGGTTTCTGTGCTTCAAGTTGTAATCAGATAAAACTTTCTCAAAACCCAGGGACGAGTTTTTCTTTAAGTTTTGTCGCTTGAGGACAAGCTGTCGTTGGGTATAGTGGTGTGATGAGTGGATTTTATATGATGTTTTTAGGCTATTTTTAGTCTTTTTATTTTATTATTTTTGAGTCACATATAGGTTTTTTAATCTTTTTATATAGATTTTCTATTTATTTTTCATTTTGCATGTAGATTAGATTTTATTAGATTTTCTAGCTTTATTTTATATTTTTAGGAATTTTTCTAGTTATTTTGTATTTTTAGAAAAAGCTGGTTTAGTTATCATTTTTTGTCCAGGGACCAATATGTAAAGTTTCAGGAAGTCAGGGACCAAATTGTGAAAGTTCAAGAGTGGAGGACTTAAAGTGAAGATTGAGAGAATAGGAGGGCTTGAAATGAAGTGCTAACCAAGGGAGGACCAAAGTGAAAAAGAAGAATATGAAGAATCACTCTCTAATTTAGCACATGGAAAAAATGTTTAAAGGAATTGATGTTAGTGGAGGAAGGGTTTCAGAATTAAACAAGGCTGAGTAGTGGCATTTTATGGCCATCAAAACCCACTACCATGAATGAAGAAGGAAGGAAAAGCTTGAAGATGAAGAAGCAGCGTCCCAACGCTCCAGCGTTGGGATCCCAGCGCTCCAGCGCTGGGGTTCTGACTAGATGATGAGTCAGATGTTGACCCAGCGCCCCAGCGTTGGAAAGCCAGCGCTCAAGCGCTGGGCCTCGGACAGAAAGTGGATTTTTAATGCATCCTAGCGCCCATGCGTTGGGAATGCCAGCGCTCAAGCGCTGGAGGCTGGAATTTTACTATAAATAGGACCCTTTTCTTCACTTGTAAGACACACCTTCTTAGAATACAACAAGTATTCTCTCTTTCTCCCTCTTGAGCATTGTTCCTAGGACTTGTGGGAAGCCATATTTGAGCTCCTATCCAGGGTAATTCAATGACTCCTTTAGCCATGCTTGGCTAATTCTTCTTTAAGTTTCTTGGGTTGTAGTAGTTTATGTTTATGTCTTAGTTTGTTTTTACCTTTCTGAATATTATTTCTATTTCATGTTTTATTTCCTTGTTCTTCATTCATCTTGTGTACAAAAGATTTCTTGCTTATTACTTATACGAATGGAAATTGGTAAGTAGTAAGGGACCTAGGATTTAAATAAGGTTATAAGTATACTTCGCTAAGGAATTAGGAAGGACGTGACTTTATGTTGGCCTGAATTTCTTCTTCATCTTCTTCTCTAGTTAACTAAGTTGCAAGGAATTGAATTTAGTAATTAGAAAGAAAGTTCTACAATGTGTAAGGAATTAACTTGTAGATAATTAGGCTATAGCATCATGAATTAGATTTATAATTTTAGAAATTAAGTAGGAACTTACTAGCATATTATATAGACTATGTAAACCAACCCAAGAAGCTTATTTTCTATCATCTTTTTCTCTTTTATTTCATTGCTATACCATGTGCTACCTTAAACAAACTTTCATCAAATACATCTTCTTAATTTTCCTGTTTAAGTACTAAACTTTATATTAATAAGAACACCTATCCTTTGGGTTCGATCTTTTTATTACGCGATAATTAATCGTACACTTGCGATTTCCTTATCATAGGCCATCTTTAGGGATTTCTGATCAACTTTAGCGTTCTGTAGACTCTAGGATTTTAGACTAATTTTAGGGATGTTGGCTTATTATAGGGATTTAGGATGGTTTTATGGCTTTCGGATCAACATTAGGGCTTTTGGCTGATTTCATGTTTTTGGCCGATTTGAGGGTTTTTTCGTTGACTAAAGTATAGGGTATTTGGACAATTTAAGGGCTGTGGGTCAATTTTATGGTTATTCTGTAGACTCTAGGCTTTCAAATTGGATTTAGGGTTTTCGGCTTATTATGGGGTTTTAGGCCAGCTTTAAAGCTTTCGGATTAACTTTTGGGGTTTTTTCGATTTCAGGGTTTTTGGCCGATTAAATGGTTTTTGGCCGATTTAAGGGTTTTTGGCCGACTTAAGTGTTTTCGGCTGATTTCAGAGTTTGTCCGTTCACTATAGTATATGGTATTTAGACGATTTAAGGGCTCAGGGTAAATTTTATTGTTTTTCTGTAGACTCTATAGGCTTTTAGACTGATTTTAGGGTTTTCGGCTTATTATAGGGTTTTATGTTAGCTTTATGGCTTTCTGATCAATTTTTGGGCTTCTGGCCAATTTCAGGGTTTTTGCGATGTTTATCGTTTAGGGTATTTGGTCAATTTAAGGGATCTGGGTCAATTTTGTTGTTTTTCTGTAGACTCTAATGGCTTTTAGATTGATTTTAGTGTTTTCGGCTTATTATAGAGATTTTAGGCCGACTTTATGGCTTTCTGATCAACTTTAGGGCATTTGGCAGATTACAGCATTTTCGGCTGATTTCAGGGTTTTCGGCCGATTTTAGATTTTTTCCGCTGACTATAGTATATGTTATTTGGACGATTTAAGGGCTCTTTGTCAATTTTTTTGTTTTTCTGTAGACTCTATGCTTTTAGACTTATTTTAGGGTTTTTGGCTTAATATAGGGTTTTAGGCCAGCTTTAGGGCTTTCTGATCAACTTTAGGGTTCTCGGCCGATTTCAGGGTTTTTCCGATGTAAGGGCTCTGAGTCAGTTTTATTGTTTTTCTGTAGACTCTAGGATTTCAGACTGATTTTAGGGATTTTGGCTTATTATAGGGATTTAGGCTGGTTTTATGGCTTTCGGATCAACATTAGGGCTTTTGGTTGATTTCAGTGTTTTCGGCTTATTTCAGGGTTTTTTTGTTGACTATAGTATAGGGTATCTGGACGATTTAAGGGCTCTGGGTCAATTTTATGGTTATTCTGTAGACTCTAGGATTTTAGACTGGATTTAGGGTTTTCGGCCTATTATGAGATTTTAGGCTAGCTTTAAAGCTTTCGGATTAACTTTTGGGGTTTTTGCCGATTTCACGGTTTTTGGCCGATTTCAGGGTTTGTGGCCGATTTAAGGGTTTTCGGCAGATTTTAGAGTTTTTCCGCTCACTATAGTATAGGGTATTTGGTCAATTTAAGGGATCTAGGTCAATTTTATTTTTTTTCTGTAGACTTTAATGGCTTTTAGATTGATTTTAGTGTTTCCGGCTTATGATAGGGATTTTAGGCCTGCTTTAGGGCTTTTTGATCAACTTTACGGCTTTTGGCCGATTTCAGGGTTTTCGGCCGATTTTAGGGTTTTTTCGCTGACAATAATAAAGGGCATTTGAATGATTTAAGGCCTCTGGTCAAATTTATAGTTTTTCCGTAGACTCTAGGCTTTAATGCTGATTCTAGGTTTTTCGGCATATTATAGGGTTTGAGGGCAGCTTTATGGTTTTTCTGATCAACTTTTAGCCAATTTAAGGGTTTTCAGCACATTTCAGGGGTTTTCCGCGGACTACAGTATGGGGTATTTGGACGATTTAAGGGCTCCGGGTCAATTTTATGGTTTTTCTGTAAACTCTGGGCTTTTAGACTGATTTTAGGGTTTTTCGTCTTATTATAGGGTTTAAGGCCGGCTTTAGGGCTTTCTGATCAACTTTAGGGCATTTGGCAGATTACAGCATTTTCGGCTGATTTCAGGGTTTTCGGCCGATTCCAGATTTTTTTCGCTGACTATAGTATATGTTATTTGCACGATTTAAGGGCTTTGTGTCAATTTTTTGGTATTTCTGTAGACTCTACGCTTTTAGACTTATTTTAGGGTTTTTGGCTTAATATAGGGTTTTAGGCCATCTTTAGGGATTTCTGATCAACTTTAGCGTTCTGTAGACTCTAGGATTTTAGACTAATTTTAGGGATTTTGGCTTATTATAGGGATTTAGGATGGTTTTATGGCTTTCGGATCAACATTAGGGCTTTTGGCTGATTTCATGTTTTTGGCCGATTTGAGGGTTTTTTCGTTGACTAAAGTATAGGGTATTTGGACAATTTAAGGGCTGTGGGTCAATTTTATGGTTATTCTGTAGACTCTAGGCTTTTAAATTGGATTTAGGGTTTTCAGCTTATTATGGGGTTTTAGGCCAGCTTTAAAGCTTTCGGATTAACTTTTGGGGTTTTTTTGATTTCAGGGTTTTTGGCCGATTAAAAGGTTTTTGGCCGATTTAAGGGTTTTTGGCCGATTTAAGTGTTTTCGGCTGATTTCAGAGTTTGTCCGTTCACTATAGTATATGGTATTTAGACGATTTAAGGGCTCAGGGTAAATTTTATTGTTTTTCTGTAGACTCTATAGGCTTTTAGACTGATTTTAGGGTTTTCGGCTTATTATAGGGTTTTACGTTAGCTTTATGGCTTTCTGATCAATTTTTGGGCTTCTGGCCGATTTCAGGGTTTTTGCAATGTTTATCGTTTAGGGTATTTGGTCAATTTAAGGGATCTGGGTCAATTTTGTTGTTTTTCTGTAGACTCTAATGGCTTTTAGATTGATTTTAGTGTTTTTGGCTTATTATAGGGATTTTAGGCCGGCTTTATGGCTTTCTGATCAACTTTAGGGCATTTGGGAGATTACAGCATTTTCGGCTGATTTCAGGGTTTTCGGCCGATTTTAGATTTTTTCCGCTGACTATAGTATATGTTTTTGGACGATTTAAGGGCTCTGTGTCAATTTTTTTGTTTTTCTGTAGACTCTACGCTTTTAGACTTAATTTAGGGTTTTTGGCTTAATATAGGGTTTTAGGCCAGCTTTAGGGCTTTCTGATCAACTTTAGGGTTCTCGGCCGATTTCAGGGTTTTTCCGATGTACGGGCTCTGGGTCAGTTTTATTGTTTTTCTGTAGACTCTAGGATTTCAGACTGATTTTAGGGATTTTGGCTTATTATAGGGATTTAGGCTGGTTTTATGGCTTTCGGATCAACATTAGGGCTTTTGGTTGATTTCAGTGTTTTCGGCTTATTTCAGGGTTTTTCTGTTGATTATAGTATAGGGTATGTGGACGATTTAAGGGCTCTTGGTCAATTTTATGGTTATTCTGTAGACTCTAGGATTTTAGACTGGATTTAGGGTTTTCGGCCTATTATGAGATTTTAGGCTAGCTTTAAAGCTTTCGGATTAACTTTTGGGGTTTTTGCCGATTTCAGGGTTTTTGGCCGATTTCAGGGTTTGTGGCCGATTTAAGGGTTTTCGGCAGATTTTAGAGTTTTTCCGCTCACTATAGTATAGGGTATTTGGTCAATTTAAGGGATCTAGGTCAATTTTATTTTTTTTCTGTAGACTTTAATGGCTTTTAGATTGATTTTAGTGTTTCCGGCTTATGATAGGGATTTTAGGCCTGCTTTAGGGCTTTTTGATCAACTTTACGGCTTTTGGCCGATTTCAGGGTTTTCGGCCGATTTTAGGGTTTTTTCGCTGACAATAATAAAGGGCATTTGAATGATTTAAGGCCTCTGGTCAAATTTATAGTTTTTCCGTAGACTCTAGGCTTTAATGCTGATTCTAGGTTTTTCGGCATATTATAGGGTTTGAGGGCAGCTTTATGGTTTTTCTGATCAACTTTTAGCCAATTTAAGGGTTTTCAGCACATTTCAGGGGTTTTCCGCGGACTACAGTATGGGGTATTTGGACGATTTAAGGGCTCCGGGTCAATTTTATGGTTTTTCTGTAAACTCTGGGCTTTTAGACTGATTTTAGGGTTTTTCGTCTTATTATAGGGTTTAAGGCCGGCTTTAGGGCTTTCTGATCAACTTTAGGGCATTTGGCAGATTACAGCATTTTCGGCTGATTTCAGGGTTTTCGGCCGATTCCAGATTTTTTTCGCTGACTATAGTATATGTTATTTGCACGATTTAAGGGCTTTGTGTCAATTTTTTGGTATTTCTGTAGACTCTACGCTTTTAGACTTATTTTAGGGTTTTTGGCTTAATATAGGGTTTTAGGCCATCTTTAGGGATTTCTGATCAACTTTAGCGTTCTGTAGACTCTAGGATTTTAGACTAATTTTAGGGATTTTGGCTTATTATAGGGATTTAGGATGGTTTTATGGCTTTCGGATCAACATTAGGGCTTTTGGCTGATTTCATGTTTTTGGCCGATTTGAGGGTTTTTTCGTTGACTAAAGTATAGGGTATTTGGACAATTTAAGGGCTGTGGGTCAATTTTATGGTTATTCTGTAGACTCTAGGCTTTTAAATTGGATTTAGGGTTTTCAGCTTATTATGGGGTTTTAGGCCAGCTTTAAAGCTTTCGGATTAACTTTTGGGGTTTTTTTGATTTCAGGGTTTTTGGCCGATTAAAAGGTTTTTGGCCGATTTAAGGGTTTTTGGCCGATTTAAGTGTTTTCGGCTGATTTCAGAGTTTGTCCGTTCACTATAGTATATGGTATTTAGACGATTTAAGGGCTCAGGGTAAATTTTATTGTTTTTCTGTAGACTCTATAGGCTTTTAGACTGATTTTAGGGTTTTCGGCTTATTATAGGGTTTTACGTTAGCTTTATGGCTTTCTGATCAATTTTTGGGCTTCTGGCCGATTTCAGGGTTTTTGCAATGTTTATCGTTTAGGGTATTTGGTCAATTTAAGGGATCTGGGTCAATTTTGTTGTTTTTCTGTAGACTCTAATGGCTTTTAGATTGATTTTAGTGTTTTTGGCTTATTATAGGGATTTTAGGCCGGCTTTATGGCTTTCTGATCAACTTTAGGGCATTTGGGAGATTACAGCATTTTCGGCTGATTTCAGGGTTTTCGGCCGATTTTAGATTTTTTCCGCTGACTATAGTATATGTTTTTGGACGATTTAAGGGCTCTGTGTCAATTTTTTTGTTTTTCTGTAGACTCTACGCTTTTAGACTTAATTTAGGGTTTTTGGCTTAATATAGGGTTTTAGGCCAGCTTTAGGGCTTTCTGATCAACTTTAGGGTTCTCGGCCGATTTCAGGGTTTTTCCGATGTACGGGCTCTGGGTCAGTTTTATTGTTTTTCTGTAGACTCTAGGATTTCAGACTGATTTTAGGGATTTTGGCTTATTATAGGGATTTAGGCTGGTTTTATGGCTTTCGGATCAACATTAGGGCTTTTGGTTGATTTCAGTGTTTTCGGCTTATTTCAGGGTTTTTCTGTTGATTATAGTATAGGGTATGTGGACGATTTAAGGGCTCTTGGTCAATTTTATGGTTATTCTGTAGACTCTAGGATTTTAGACTGGATTTAGGGTTTTCGGCCTATTATGAGATTTTAGGCTAGCTTTAAAGCTTTCGGATTAACTTTTGGGGTTTTTGCCGATTTCAGGGTTTTTGGCCGATTTCAGGGTTTGTGGCCGATTTAAGGGTTTTCGGCAGATTTTAGAGTTTTTCCGCTCACTATAGTATAGGGTATTTGGTCAATTTAAGGGATCTAGGTCAATTTTATTTTTTTTCTGTAGACTTTAATGGCTTTTAGATTGATTTTAGTGTTTCCGGCTTATGATAGGGATTTTAGGCCTGCTTTAGGGCTTTTTGATCAACTTTACGGCTTTTGGCCGATTTCAGGGTTTTCGGCCGATTTTAGGGTTTTTTCGCTGACAATAATAAAGGGCATTTGAATGATTTAAGGCCTCTGGTCAAATTTATAGTTTTTCCGTAGACTCTAGGCTTTAATGCTGATTCTAGGTTTTTCGGCATATTATAGGGTTTGAGGGCAGCTTTATGGTTTTTCTGATCAACTTTTAGCCAATTTAAGGGTTTTCAGCACATTTCAGGGGTTTTCCGCGGACTACAGTATGGGGTATTTGGACGATTTAAGGGCTCCGGGTCAATTTTATGGTTTTTCTGTAAACTCTGGGCTTTTAGACTGATTTTAGGGTTTTTCGTCTTATTATAGGGTTTAAGGCCGGCTTTAGGGCTTTCTGATCAACTTTAGGGCATTTGGCAGATTACAGCATTTTCGGCTGATTTCAGGGTTTTCGGCCGATTCCAGATTTTTTTCGCTGACTATAGTATATGTTATTTGCACGATTTAAGGGCTTTGTGTCAATTTTTTGGTATTTCTGTAGACTCTACGCTTTTAGACTTATTTTAGGGTTTTTGGCTTAATATAGGGTTTTAGGCCATCTTTAGGGATTTCTGATCAACTTTAGCGTTCTGTAGACTCTAGGATTTTAGACTAATTTTAGGGATTTTGGCTTATTATAGGGATTTAGGATGGTTTTATGGCTTTCGGATCAACATTAGGGCTTTTGGCTGATTTCATGTTTTTGGCCGATTTGAGGGTTTTTTCGTTGACTAAAGTATAGGGTATTTGGACAATTTAAGGGCTGTGGGTCAATTTTATGGTTATTCTGTAGACTCTAGGCTTTTAAATTGGATTTAGGGTTTTCAGCTTATTATGGGGTTTTAGGCCAGCTTTAAAGCTTTCGGATTAACTTTTGGGGTTTTTTTGATTTCAGGGTTTTTGGCCGATTAAAAGGTTTTTGGCCGATTTAAGGGTTTTTGGCCGATTTAAGTGTTTTCGGCTGATTTCAGAGTTTGTCCGTTCACTATAGTATATGGTATTTAGACGATTTAAGGGCTCAGGGTAAATTTTATTGTTTTTCTGTAGACTCTATAGGCTTTTAGACTGATTTTAGGGTTTTCGGCTTATTATAGGGTTTTACGTTAGCTTTATGGCTTTCTGATCAATTTTTGGGCTTCTGGCCGATTTCAGGGTTTTTGCAATGTTTATCGTTTAGGGTATTTGGTCAATTTAAGGGATCTGGGTCAATTTTGTTGTTTTTCTGTAGACTCTAATGGCTTTTAGATTGATTTTAGTGTTTTTGGCTTATTATAGGGATTTTAGGCCGGCTTTATGGCTTTCTGATCAACTTTAGGGCATTTGGGAGATTACAGCATTTTCGGCTGATTTCAGGGTTTTCGGCCGATTTTAGATTTTTTCCGCTGACTATAGTATATGTTTTTGGACGATTTAAGGGCTCTGTGTCAATTTTTTTGTTTTTCTGTAGACTCTACGCTTTTAGACTTAATTTAGGGTTTTTGGCTTAATATAGGGTTTTAGGCCAGCTTTAGGGCTTTCTGATCAACTTTAGGGTTCTCGGCCGATTTCAGGGTTTTTCCGATGTACGGGCTCTGGGTCAGTTTTATTGTTTTTCTGTAGACTCTAGGATTTCAGACTGATTTTAGGGATTTTGGCTTATTATAGGGATTTAGGCTGGTTTTATGGCTTTCGGATCAACATTAGGGCTTTTGGTTGATTTCAGTGTTTTCGGCTTATTTCAGGGTTTTTCTGTTGATTATAGTATAGGGTATGTGGACGATTTAAGGGCTCTTGGTCAATTTTATGGTTATTCTGTAGACTCTAGGATTTTAGACTGGATTTAGGGTTTTCGGCCTATTATGAGATTTTAGGCTAGCTTTAAAGCTTTCGGATTAACTTTTGGGGTTTTTGCCGATTTCAGGGTTTTTGGCCGATTTCAGGGTTTGTGGCCGATTTAAGGGTTTTCGGCAGATTTTAGAGTTTTTCCGCTCACTATAGTATAGGGTATTTGGTCAATTTAAGGGATCTAGGTCAATTTTATTTTTTTTCTGTAGACTTTAATGGCTTTTAGATTGATTTTAGTGTTTCCGGCTTATGATAGGGATTTTAGGCCTGCTTTAGGGCTTTTTGATCAACTTTACGGCTTTTGGCCGATTTCAGGGTTTTCGGCCGATTTTAGGGTTTTTTCGCTGACAATAATAAAGGGCATTTGAATGATTTAAGGCCTCTGGTCAAATTTATAGTTTTTCCGTAGACTCTAGGCTTTAATGCTGATTCTAGGTTTTTCGGCATATTATAGGGTTTGAGGGCAGCTTTATGGTTTTTCTGATCAACTTTTAGCCAATTTAAGGGTTTTCAGCACATTTCAGGGGTTTTCCGCGGACTACAGTATGGGGTATTTGGACGATTTAAGGGCTCCGGGTCAATTTTATGGTTTTTCTGTAAACTCTGGGCTTTTAGACTGATTTTAGGGTTTTTCGTCTTATTATAGGGTTTAAGGCCGGCTTTAGGGCTTTCTGATCAACTTTAGGGCATTTGGCAGATTACAGCATTTTCGGCTGATTTCAGGGTTTTCGGCCGATTCCAGATTTTTTTCGCTGACTATAGTATATGTTATTTGCACGATTTAAGGGCTTTGTGTCAATTTTTTGGTATTTCTGTAGACTCTACGCTTTTAGACTTATTTTAGGGTTTTTGGCTTAATATAGGGTTTTAGGCCATCTTTAGGGATTTCTGATCAACTTTAGCGTTCTGTAGACTCTAGGATTTTAGACTAATTTTAGGGATTTTGGCTTATTATAGGGATTTAGGATGGTTTTATGGCTTTCGGATCAACATTAGGGCTTTTGGCTGATTTCATGTTTTTGGCCGATTTGAGGGTTTTTTCGTTGACTAAAGTATAGGGTATTTGGACAATTTAAGGGCTGTGGGTCAATTTTATGGTTATTCTGTAGACTCTAGGCTTTTAAATTGGATTTAGGGTTTTCAGCTTATTATGGGGTTTTAGGCCAGCTTTAAAGCTTTCGGATTAACTTTTGGGGTTTTTTTGATTTCAGGGTTTTTGGCCGATTAAAAGGTTTTTGGCCGATTTAAGGGTTTTTGGCCGATTTAAGTGTTTTCGGCTGATTTCAGAGTTTGTCCGTTCACTATAGTATATGGTATTTAGACGATTTAAGGGCTCAGGGTAAATTTTATTGTTTTTCTGTAGACTCTATAGGCTTTTAGACTGATTTTAGGGTTTTCGGCTTATTATAGGGTTTTACGTTAGCTTTATGGCTTTCTGATCAATTTTTGGGCTTCTGGCCGATTTCAGGGTTTTTGCAATGTTTATCGTTTAGGGTATTTGGTCAATTTAAGGGATCTGGGTCAATTTTGTTGTTTTTCTGTAGACTCTAATGGCTTTTAGATTGATTTTAGTGTTTTTGGCTTATTATAGGGATTTTAGGCCGGCTTTATGGCTTTCTGATCAACTTTAGGGCATTTGGGAGATTACAGCATTTTCGGCTGATTTCAGGGTTTTCGGCCGATTTTAGATTTTTTCCGCTGACTATAGTATATGTTTTTGGACGATTTAAGGGCTCTGTGTCAATTTTTTTGTTTTTCTGTAGACTCTACGCTTTTAGACTTAATTTAGGGTTTTTGGCTTAATATAGGGTTTTAGGCCAGCTTTAGGGCTTTCTGATCAACTTTAGGGTTCTCGGCCGATTTCAGGGTTTTTCCGATGTACGGGCTCTGGGTCAGTTTTATTGTTTTTCTGTAGACTCTAGGATTTCAGACTGATTTTAGGGATTTTGGCTTATTATAGGGATTTAGGCTGGTTTTATGGCTTTCGGATCAACATTAGGGCTTTTGGTTGATTTCAGTGTTTTCGGCTTATTTCAGGGTTTTTCTGTTGATTATAGTATAGGGTATGTGGACGATTTAAGGGCTCTTGGTCAATTTTATGGTTATTCTGTAGACTCTAGGATTTTAGACTGGATTTAGGGTTTTCGGCCTATTATGAGATTTTAGGCTAGCTTTAAAGCTTTCGGATTAACTTTTGGGGTTTTTGCCGATTTTAGGGTTTTTGGCCGATTTCAGGGTTTGTGGCCGATTTAAGGGTTTTCGGCAGATTTTAGAGTTTTTCCGCTCACTATAGTATAGAGTATTTGGTCAATTTAAGGGATCTGGGTCAATTTTATTTTTTTTCTGTAGACTCCAATGGCTTTTAGATTGATTTTAGCGCATTTTCGGCTAATTTCAGATTTTTTCCGCTGACTATAGTATATGTTATTTGGACGATTTAAGGGCCCTGTGTCAATTTTTTGTTTTTTCTGTAGACTCTACGCTTTTAGACTTATTTTAGGGTTTTTGGCTTAATATAGGGTTTTAGGGCAGCTTAAGGGTTTTCTGATCAACTTTAGGGTTCTCGGCCAATTTCAGGGTTTTTCCGATGTAAGGGCTCTGGGTCAATTTTATTGTGTTTCTGTAGTCTCTAGGATTTTAGACAGATTTTAGGGATTTTTGCTTAATATAGGTATTTAGGCTGGTTTTATGTCTTTCGGATCAACATTAGGGCTTTTGGCTGATTTCAAGGTTTTGGGCCGATTTCAGGGTTTTTTCGTTGACTAAAGTATAGGGTATCATGACGGTTTAAGGGATCTGGGTCAATTTTATTGTTTTTCTGTAGACTCTAATGGCTTTTAGATTGATTTTAGTGTTTTCGGCTTATTATAGGGATTTTAGGCCGGCTTTAGGGCTTTTTGATCAACTTTAGGGCTTTTGGCCGATTTTAGGGTTTTCGGCCGATTTTAGGGTTTTTCCGCTGACAGTAATAAAGGGCATTTGAATGATTTAAGGCCTCTGGTCAAATTTATAGTATTTCTGTAGACTCTAGGCTTTAAGACTGATTCTAGGGTTTTCAGCTTATTATAGGGTTTGAGGGCGGCTTTATGGTTTTTCTATTCAACTTTTAGCCAATTTCAGGGTTTTCGGCTGATTTCAAGGTTTTTCCGCTGACTTCAGTATAGGGTATTTGGACGATTTAAGGGCTCCGGGTCAATTTTATGGTTTTTCTGTAAACTCTAGGCTTTTAGACTGATTTTAGGGTTTTCGTCTTACTATAGGGTTTTAGGCCGGCTTTAGGGCTTTCTGATCAACTTTAGGGCATTTGGCAGATTACAACATTTTCGGCTGATTTCAGGGTTTTTGGCCGATTTCTTATTTTTTCCGCTGACTATAGTCTATGTTATTTGGACGATTTAAAGGCCCGGTGTCAATTTTTTGGTTTTTCTGTAGACTCTACGCTTTTAGTCTTATTTTAGGGTTTTTGGCTTAATATAGTGTTGTAGGCCAGCTTTAGGGCTTTCTGATGAACTTTAGGGTTCTCGGCCGATTTCAGGGTTTTTCCGATGTAAGGGCTCTGGGTCAGTTTTATTGTTTTTCTTTAGACTCTAGGATTTTAGACTTCTTTTAGGGATTTTGGCTTTTTATGGGGATATAGGCTGGTTTTATGGCTTTCGGATCAACATTAGGGCTTTTGGCTGATTTCAGTGTTTTCGGGCGATTTCAGGGTTTTTTCGTTGACTATCTTGGATGTTTTAAGGGCTCTGGGTCAATTTTATGGTTATTCTGTAGACTCTAGGCTTTTAGACTGGATTTTGGGTTTTCGGCTTATTATGGGATTCTAGGCCAGCTTTAAAGCTTTCGGATTAAATTTTGGGGCTGTGGCCGATTTTAGGGTTTTTGGCCGATTTCAGGGTTTGTGGCCGATTTAAGGGTTTTCGGCTGATTTCAGTGTTTTTCCGCTACCCATAGTATATGGTATTTGGACGATTTAAGGGCTCTGGGTCAATTTTATAGTTTTTCTGTAGACTCTATAGGCTTTTAGATTGATTTTAGGGTTTTCGGCTTATTATAGGGTTTTAGGCCAGCTTTATGGCTTTCTGATCAATTTTTGGGCTTCTGGCCGATTTCAGGGTTTTTCCGATATTTATAGTATAGGGTATTTGGTCAATTTAAGGGATATGGGTCAATTTTATTGTTTTTCTGTAGACTCTAATGGCTTTTAGATTGATTTTAGTGTTTTCGGCTTATTATAGGGATATTAGGCCGGCTTTAGGGCTTGTTGATCAACTTTACGGCTTTTGGCCGATTTTAGGGTTTTCGGCTGATTTTAGGTCTTTTCCGCTGACAATAATATAGGGCATTTGAATGATTTAAGGCCTCTGGTCAAATTTATAGTTTTTCCATAGACTCTAGGCTTTAAGACTGATTCTAGGGTTTTCAGCTTATTATAGAGTTTGAGGGCGCTTTATGGTTTTTCTCATCAACTTTTAGCCAATTTCAGGGTTTTCGGCAGATTTCAGGGTTTTTCCGCTGACTACAGTATAGGGTATTTGGACGATTTAAGGGGCTCTGGGTCAATTTTATGGTTTTTCTGTAAACTCTAGGCTTTTAGACTGATTTTAGGGTTTTCGTCTTATTATAGGGTTTTAGGCCGCCTTTAGGGCTTTGTGATCAACTTTAGGGCATTTGGCAGATTACAGCATTTTCGGCTGATTTCAGGGTTCTCGACCGATTTCAGATTTTTTCCGCTGACTATAGTATATGTTATTTGGACGATTTAAGGGCTCTGTGTCAATTTTTTGGTTTTTCTGTAGACTCTACGCTTTTAGATTTATTTTAGGGTTTTTGGCTTAATATAGGGTTTTAGGCCAGCTTTAGGGCTTTCTGATCAACTTTAGGGTTCTCGGCCGATTTCAGGGTTTTTCCGGTGTATGGGCTCTGGGTCAGTTTTATTGTTTTTCTGTAGACTTTAGGATTTTAGACTAATTTTAGGGATTTCTGCTTATTATAGGGATTTAGGCTGGTTTTATGGCTTTCGGATCAACATTAGGGCTTTTGGCTGATTTCAGGGTTTTTGGCCGATTGAAGGGTTTTCGGCTGATTTCAGAGTTTTTCCACTCACTATAGTATATGGTATTTGGACGACTTAAGGGCTCTGGGTCAATTTTATAGTTTTTATGTAGACTCTATAGGCTTTTAGACTGATTTTAGGGTTTTCGGCTTATTATAGGGTTTTAGGCCAGCTTTATGGCTTTCTAATCATTTTTTGGACTTCTGGCCGAATTCAGGGTTTTTCCGATGTTTATAGTATAGGGTATTTGGTCAAAATAAGGGATCTGGGTCAATTTTATTGTTTTTCATTAGACTCTAATGGCTTTTAGATTGATTTTAGTGTTTTCGGCTTATTATAGGGATTTTAGGCCGGCTTTAGGGCTTTTTGATCAACTTTAAGGCTTTTGGCCGATTTCAGGGTTTTTGGCCGATTTTAGGATTTTTTTCGCTTATAATAATAAAGGGCATTTGAATGATTTAAGGCCTCTAGTCAAATTTATAGTTTTTAAGTGTTTTCGGCCGTTTTCGGGTTTTTTCGTTGACTATAGTGATGGTTGGATTTTATATGATAATTTTAGGGTATAGTCTGTTTATTTTATTATTTTTGAGTCTCATATAGGTTTCTTATTCTTTTTATTTACATTTTATATTTATTTTGCATTTTGCATATAGATTAGCTTTTATTTGGTTTTTAAACTTTATTTTATATTTTTAGGATTTTTTATAGTTATTTTTATATTTTATGAAAGCTGGTAGAAGTTATCATTTTTGTCCAAGGACTAAACTATAAATTTCAAGAAAGATAGGGCCAAAGTATGAAAGTGCAAGAGTTGGGGGCTAAAAGTGAAGTTTAAGGAAAATAAAGGGCCAGAATTTAAGTGCTAACAAAGAGAGGACCAAAAGTGTAAAGATTGAATATGAAGCATCATTTCTATTTTGCACATGTGAAAAAGGATGAGTGGAGAATTGATGGTAGTGGGAAGGAGTTTTCAAAAGTTAATTGGTGGCCAATGAAGGCCATAATGGCCATCAACTCCTCCACCATTGAAATTTTTGCTATAAATAGGAGTGCTCATCCTTCGTAAAAGATACACCTATTCAGAATACAAGTATTCTTCTTTCCTCCTTAAGAGCATTGTTCCTAGGAATTGTGGGAAGCCAAACTTGATCTCCTATCCAGGGTAATTCGATGCCTCTTTTAGCCATGCTTGGCTAATTCTTTTAAGTATCTTGGGTTGTTTTAGTTTATATTTTATGTCTTAGTTTTTCTTCTACATTTCTGAATAATATTTCCAATTCATGTTTTATTTCCTTGTTCTTCATTTCCTCTTAATGCGCATAAGAGTTCTTGCTTATTACTTATAACAATGGAAATAGGATTTAAAAAAGGCTATATGTATATATCACTAAGGAATTAGGATAAACGTAGCTTTATGTTGGTCTGAACTTCATCTTCATCTTCTTCTTTAGTTAACTAAATTGCAAGGAATTGAATTTAGTAATTAGGAAGAAAGTTCTACATTTGTAAGGAATTAACTTGTAGAAATACTAGGCTATAGCATCATGAACTTGGTTCTAGAATTCAGAAATTAAGTAAGAGTTTGCTAGCATATTTTATAAACTATGTAATCCAACCCAAGTGCTTAAATCTCATCATCTTTTCTCTTCTCTTTTATTTTATGCTATTTTATTTTCTAGTTCAAAAAACCAAACAACAACATATATCTTTTTATTTTCTGCACAAGGCTCTAAATAATTTAATAGAAAGACACCTATCCCTTGGGTACGATATCTTTTATACTACGCGATAACCATCCGTGCACTTGCGGATTTGACTATCAAGTTTTTGGCGCTGTTGTCGGGGATAGGTTCTGTTCAAGTTCTTTTTATTAATTTGTTTAGTGCTGTTTTTTTTATAAAAAAGAAAAAAAATAAAAAATATTATCTGTGATATGAACTGGTGCTGCTAATTTTGTTTGCTGAGTATTTTCAGGTATAGCAATGGCTGAAACATTCGAACAAAGGGAGGCAAAAATCCGGGCTGAACTTGAAAAGGAATATGAGAAGAAGAAGCAGGATGTCTTCACTCTAATTGACGAGTTTTACTCCAAATTAGATTGCAAGCGAAAAACCGGATTTTTGCCAAGTCCTGAGCAAGAATGTAAGGCCAGGGAGATTCTACAAGTAAAGATACAAGGCATTTTGAGGAGGCAGCCCGGGGATGAACAACAACCACCTTTCATGAAAGTGAACCCGTGGTTCAAAGAGAGGAGGTGAAAGAAACCTCCATTGTAGAATTTGTCTTTCAAGACAAATTGGAAATGGAGGAAGAAGAACCTCAAGGAACCTATGTTATAGGTTCAGAACAAAAAGGCAAATAACAAGGAAGGAAAAATTTACTTATTCCTTTCATTTTTAATTTGATTATTGTTGCCTTGTTGGCTGAAAATTCATTGGGCACCATGATGTATTTGTGCCAAAGTTTGCATGATTTGCGGGGTCTAATGAATTTTGTAATAGACCCTGGTTAAAAAGTGATTAGTGAAAAGTCTACCAAAGACTATAACATTGGGCTTCTTGGGAGACAACCCAAGTGTTTCTATTGCTTTTGTTTTGTTTTGCTGAATAAATTGTTGCAGGCACCCCAACGCTCAAGCGTTGGAGGCTCAACACTCATGCGTTGAGCCCCTGCCAAAGCTGCCTTGGATTTCATAAATCCAACGCGCAAGCGTTGGAGGGGCCAACGCTCAAGCGTTGGGCCCCTGGAATCCAATTTTTTATTTTAATTCCAGCGCCCAAGCGTTGGCAAACCCAACGCTCAAGCGCTGGAGCTCGGGCAATTTTCTGTTTTTATTTTGTTTTCTGTTTTCTTTGTTTTTAAATAATTTTTTTTTGTCCACCATTTCTTGAAAAGTTTTTGATTCTTTGAGTTTTCCCTTGCTTCTATAATGGTTTTGATCTTTGGGAACTCAAGAATTCTTGTTTTAAGGTGGACACAATTTTCAACCCTTGTTCTTAAGTATACTGTTTTGGGAACTAACAAGTCAAGCAAGCTTCTGCTTGTAAGACTTAGTTTGTCAAATTTTGCAGGATAGGCACCAGAGAGGAAGATCCCTCTTGAACTTGGAGTGTTCAAAGTTGAAGTTGCAATGAGGTTTCCTGGACAGTTTGTAAAAAAAGAAAAAAAGAAAAGAAAAATATTTTACCATCTTTTAGTTTTTAATTTTAGATAGGTTTATTGTTTTCATCTTTTAATTTTTAGTTTTTCTTTTTCATAGCTTTTTATTTTTATTTTTATTTTTAGTTTTAGTTTTTCTTTTTTCTTTTAGTGTTTTTAAACTGCATGGTTGAGTGTCTTTATCCAGTCTGAATGCTACTATTGCTCTGTGAATGTTTTATCTGATTGAACTGCTTTTGAAAATGATGCTATGTTTGATGCGGTTAGGATTGCATGCTGTTAGAAATGATTTGAACATCTTGATTGTTTGGTTGTTGGCAAAGTTTTTATGAGTTCTAAAAAGGGTACCACTTACCCTATGTTTTTCTGAGAGCTGAGGACTCTGAATGCATGATTGTAAGATTTTTCTGCCTTGTGTTGCATGTTGATTGGGATTTTGTATACTTTGTAAGTTGAGAAGAGATTATAGGCATTTTTGAAAACTCAGATTCTTGCTTGAAATTTGATATCCACTAGTAGCCCTTTTTTGAGCCTTAAAAGAGTCATTCTGTGGATCCTACTTTGTGTGATATTTTAAGTTGTTAGTGTGAGTCATAAGCTGAAATTGCTAGAGCTATGTATGTTGGGTTTCTCTCTAATAAAAAAAAAGAAGAAAAATAAAATAAGGTATGTGCCTTATGAAAAAGGAAAGAAAAAATAATGAAGTGGTGGGGTGAGAAAGAGTATGAGGGGAGTAAAATTCAATTCATTCATCCCATACATTCCACTACTTCGTTCAAAAAAAAAGAGGGAAAAAATTTGAGAGAACCTATGTGTTGAAGTTTGATAAAGCTCTTAGTCAAAAATCACTTAACAACAGATTATGAGTCAAGCCAATAGAGTTGCCAAGTTCTTGAAATCCACACCTTGAATTGTTCAACCCTTTGGCCAAGTTACAACCTTCAAAAATCTCTTCAAAATTACTTAGTTACATGGTTTCAGTTTTGATTTGAATGATAGGCAGAATTATCACGCTTTCTTGTTTTTCATGGAGAATGTCTTTTTGTGAGCTTAATTTGATGAACTCAACATGTTAAAAGTGCCAAGCCTAACTTTCTTGATTAATATCTGTGGAACATGCATGTCTTTCCAAATCCGCCGTGCTTTCTTGAATATTATCATCTTCTTTGGATAAAACTTTGTCTAAACTCAGGGACGAGTTTCTCTTTAAGTTTTGTCACTTGAGGACAAGCTGTCGTTGGGTATAGTGGTGTGATGACAGGATTTTATATGATAATTTTAGGGTCTTTTTATTTTATTATTTTTTAGTCTCATATAGGTTTTTTATTCTTTTTATTTAGATTTTATATTTATTTTGCATTTTGCATATAGATTAGCTTTATTTGGTTTTTAAACTTTATTTTATATTTGTAGGAATTTTTATAGTTATTTTTATATTTTAGGAAAGCTGGTAGATGTTATCATTTTTGTCCAGGGACCAAACTGTAAATTTCAGGAAAGAAAGGGCCAAAGTATGAAAGTTCAAGAGTTGGGGGCTAAAAGTGAAGTTTAAGGAAAATAAAGGGCCAGAATTGAAATGCTAACAAAGAGAGGACCCAAAGTGTAAAGATTGAATATGAAGCATCATTTCTATTTTGCACATGTGAAAAAGGATGAGTGGAGAATTGATGGAAGTGGGAAGGAGTTTTCAAAAGTTAATTGGTGGCCAATGAAGGCCATAATAGGCATCAACTCCTCCACCATTGAAATTTTTGCTATAAATAGGAGTGCTCATCCGTCGTAAAAGACACACCTATTCAGAATACAACAAGTATTCTTCTTTCCTCCTTAAGAGGATTGTTCCTTAGGAACTGTGGGAAGCCAAACTTGAGCTCCTATCCAGGGTAATTCGATGCCTCTTTTAGCCATGCTTGGCTAATTCTTTTAAATATCTTGGGTTGTTTTAGTTTATATTTTATGTCTTAGTTTTTCTTCTACATTTCTGAATAATATTTCCAATTCATGTTTTATTTCCTTGTTCTTCATTTCCTCCTAATGCGAATAAGAGTTCTTGCTTATTACTTATAACAATGGAAATTGGTAAGTAGTAAGGGAAATAGGATTTAAAAAAGGCTATATGTATATATCACTAAGGAATTAGGATAGACGTAGCTTTATGTGGCCTGAACTTCATCTTCATCGTCTTCTTTAGTTAACTAAATTGCAAGGAATTGAATTTAGTAATTAGGAAGAAAGTTCTACATTTGTAAGGAATTAACTTGTAGAAATACTAGGCTATAGCATCATGAACTTGGTTCTAGAATTCAGAAATTAAGTAAGAGTTTGCTAGCATATTTTATAAACTATGTAATCCAACCCAAGTGCTTAA
This sequence comes from Acmispon strigosus, assembly GCA_030819835.1. Taxonomy (NCBI): domain Eukaryota; kingdom Viridiplantae; phylum Streptophyta; class Magnoliopsida; order Fabales; family Fabaceae; genus Acmispon; species Acmispon strigosus. Next base: position 16,074,940 of record JAUAMA010000004.1, on the reverse strand, counting down.
ATCTCATCATCTTTTCTCTTTTCTTTTATTTTATGCTATTTTATTTTCTAATTTTAAAAACAAAACAACAACATATATCTTTTTATTTTCTGCACAAGGCTCTAAATAATTTCATAGAAAGACACCTATCCCTTGGGTACAATATCTTTTATACTACGTGATAACCATCCGTGCACTTGAGGATTTAGCTATCATATAGTATAGGGTATCTGGACAATTTAAGGGCTCTGGGTCAATTTTATGGTATTCTGTAGACTCTAGGCTTTTAGACTGGATTTAGGGTTTTCGGCTTATTATGGGGTTTTAAGCCAGCTTTAAAGCTTTCGAATTAACTTTTGGGGTTTTTGCCGATTTCACGGTTTTTGGCCGATTTAAGGGTTTTCGGCTGATTTCAGAGTTTTTCCGCTCACTATAGTATATGGTATTTGGACGATTTAAGGGCTTTGGGTCAATTTTATAGTTTTTGTGTGGACTCTATAGGCTTTTAGACTGATTTTAGGGTTTTCGGCTTATTATAGGGTTTTAGGCCAGCTTTATGGCTTTCTAATCAATTTTTGGGCTTCTGGCCGATTTCAGGGTTTTTCCGATGTTTATAGTTTAGGGAATTTGGTGAATTTAAGGGATCTGGGTCAATTTAATTGTTTTTCTGTAGACTCTAATGGCTTTTAGATTGATTTTACTGTTTTCGGCTTATTATAGGGAATTTAGGCCAGCTTTAGGGCTTTTTGATCAACTTTAGGGCTTTTGGCCGATTTCTGCGTTTTCGGCCGATTTTAGGGTTTTTCCGCTGACAATAATAAAGGGCATTTGAATGATTTAAGGCCTCGGGTCAAATTTATAGTTTTTCCGTAGACTCTAGGCTTTAAGACTGATTCTAGGGTTTTCGGCTTATTATACGGTTTGAGGGCGGCTTTATGGTTTTTCTGATCAACTTTTAGCCAATTTCAGGGTTTTCGGCAGATTTCAGGGTTTTTCCGCTGACTACAGTATAGGGAATTTGGACGATTTAAGGGCTCCGGGTCAATTTTATGGTTTTTCTGTACACTCTAGGCTTTTAGACTGATTTTAGGGTTCTCGTCTTAATATAGGGTTTTAGCTCGGCTTTAGAGCTTTCTGATCAACTTTATGGCATTTGGCAGATTACAGTATTTTCGGCTGATTTCAGGGTTTTCGGCTGATTTCAGATTTTTTCCGCTGACTATAGTATATGTTATTTGGACGATTTAAGGGCTCTGTGTCAATTTTTTGGTTTTTCTGTAGACTCTACGCTTTTAGACTTATTTTAGGGTTTTTGGCTTAATATAGGGTTTTAGGCCAGCTTTAGGGCTTTCTGATCAACTTTAGGGATCTCGGCCGATTTCAGGGTTTTTCCGATGTAAAGGCTCTAGGTCAGTTTTATTGTTTTTCTATAGACTCTAGGATTTCAAACTGATTTTAAGGATTTTGGCTTATTAAATGGATTTAGGCTGGTTTTATGGCTTTCGGATCAACATTAGGGCTTTTGGCTGATTTCAGTGTTTTCGGCCGATTTCAGGGTTTTTTCGTTGATTATAGTATAGGGTATCTGGACGATTTAAGGGCTCTGGGTCAATTTTATGGTTATTCTGTAGACTCTAGGCTTTTAGACTGGATTTAGGGTTTTCGGCTTATTATGGGATCTTAGGGCAGCTTTAAAGCTTTCGGATTACCTTTTGGGGTTTTTGCCGATTTCAGGGTTTTTGGCCGATTTAAGGGTTTTTGGCCGATTTAAGTGTTTTCGGCTGATTTCAGAGTTTTTCCACTCACTATAGTATATGTAATTTGGACGATTTAAGGGATCTGGGTCAATTTTATATTATTTCTTGAGACTCTACAGGCTTTTAGACTGATTTTAGGGTTTTCGGCTTATTATAGGGTTTTAGGCCAGCTTTATGGCTTTCTGATCAATTTTTGGGCTTCTGGCCGATTTCAAGGTTTTTCCAATGTTTATAGTATAGGGTATTTGGTCAATTTATGGGACCTGGGTCAATTTTAATGTTTTTCTGTAGACTCTAATGGCTTTTAGATTGATTTTAGTGTTTTCTGCTTTTTTATAGGGATTTTTGGCCGGCTTTAGGGCTTTTTGATCAACTTTAGGGCTTTTGGCCGATTTCAGGGTTTCCGGCCGATTTTAGGGTTTCCGGCCGATTTTAGGGTTTTTCCGCTGACAATAATAAAGGGCATTTGAATGATTTAAGGCCTCTGGTCAAATTTATAGTTTTTCCGTAGACTCTCGGCTTTTAGACTGGTTCTAGGGTTTTCGGCTTATTATAGGGTTTGAGGGCGGCTTTATGGTTTTTCTGAAAAACTTTTAGCTAATTTCAGGGTTTTCGGCAGATTTCCGGGTTTTTCCGCTGACTACAATATACGGTATTTGGACGATTAAAGGGCTCCGGGTTAATTTTATGGTATTTTTGTAAACTCTAGGCTTTTAAACTGATTTTAGGGTTTTCGCCTTATTATAGGGTTTTTGGCCGGCTTTAGGGCTTTCTAATCAACTTTACGGCAGTTGGCAGATTACAGTATTTTCGGCTGATTTCAGGGTTTACGGCCGATTTCAGATTTTTTCCGCTGGCTATTGTATATGTTATTTGGGCGATTTAAGGGCTCTGTGTCAATTTTTTGGTTTTTCTGTAGATTCTACGCTTTTAGACTTATTTTAGGGTTTTAGGCTTAATATAGGGTTTTAGACCAGCTTTAGGGCTTTCTGAACAACTTTACGGTTCTCGGCCGATTTCAGGGTTTTTCCGATGTAAAGGCTCTAGGTCAGTTTTATTGTTTTTCTATAGACTCTAGGATTTCAAACTGATTTTAAGGATTTTGGTTTATTATAGGGATTTAGGCTGGTTTTATGGCTTTCGGATCAACATTAGGGCTTTTGGCTTATTTCAGTGTTTTCGGCTGATTTCAGGGTTTTTTCGTTGACTATAGTATAGGGTATCTGGACGGTTTAAGGGCTCTGAGTCAAATTTATGGTTATTCTGTAGACTCAATGCTCTTAGACTGGATTTAGGGTTTTTGGCTTATTATGGGGTTTTAGGCCAGCTTTAAAGCTTTCGGATTAACTTTTGGGCTTTTTGCCGATTTAAGGATTTTTGGCCGATTACAGGGTTTTTGGCCGATATAAGGATTTTCGGCTGATTTCAGTGTTTTTCCGCTACCCATAGTATATGGTATTTGGACGATTTAAGGGCTCTGGGTCAATTTTATAGTTTTTCTGTAGACTCTATAGGCTTTAAGATTGATTTTAGGGTTTTCGGCTTATTATAGGGTTTTAGGCCAGCTTTATGGCTTTCTGATCAATTTTTGGGCTTCGGGCCGATTTCAGGGTTTTTCCGATGTTTATAGTATAGGGTATTTCGTCAATTTACGGGACCTGGTTCAATTTTAATGTTTTTCTGTAGACTCTAATGTCTTTTAGATTGATTTTAGTGTTTTCTGCTTTTTTATAGGGATTTTAGGCCGGCTTTAGGGCTTTTTGATCAACTTTAGGGCTTTTGGCCGATTTCAGGGTTTCCAACCGATTTTAGGGTTTTTCCGCTGACAATAATAAAGGGCATTTGAATGATTTAAGGCCTCTGGTCAAATTTATAGTTTTTCCGTAGACTCTCGGCTTTAAGACTGATTCTAGGGTTTTCGGCTTATTATATGGTTTGAGGGCGGCTTTATGGTTTTTCTGATAAACTTTTAGCCAATTTCAGGGTTTTTGGCATATTTCCGGGTTTTTCCGCTGACTACAATATACGGTATTTGGACGATTAAAGGGCTCCGGGTTAATTTTATGGTTTTTCTGTAAACTCTAGGCTTTTAGACTGATTTTAGGGTTTTCGCCTTAGTATAGGGTTTTAGGCCGGCTTTAGGGCTTTCTGATCAACTTTACGACAGTTGGCAGATTACAGTATTTTCGGCCGATTTCTGGGTTTACGGCCGATTTCAGATTTTTTCCGCTGGCTATAGTATATGTTATTTGGACGATTTAAGGGCTCTGTGTCAATTTTTTGTTTTTCTGTAGACTCTACGCTTTTAGACTTATTTTAGGGTTTTTGGCTTAATATGGGGTTTTAGGCCAGCTTTAGGGCTTTCTGATCAACTTTAGGGATCTCGGCGGATTTCAGGGTTTTTCCGATGTAAGGGCTCTAAGTCAGTTTTATTGTTTTTCTGTAGACTCTAGGATTTCAAACTGATTTTAAGGATTTTGGCTTATGAAAGGGATTTAGGCTGGTTTTATGGCTTTCAGATCAACATTAGGGCTTTTGGCTGATTTCAGTGTTTTCGGCCGATTTTAGGGTTTTTTCGTTGACTATAGTATAGGGTATCTGGATGATTTAAGGGCTCTTGGTCAATTTTATGGTTATTCTGTAGACTCTAGGCTTTTAGACTGGATTTAGGGTTTTCGGCTTATTATGGGGTCTTAGGCCAGCTTTAAAGCTTTCGGATTAACTTTTGGGGTTTTTGCTGATTTTAGGGTTTTTGGCCGATTTAAGAGTTTTTTGCCGATTTAAGGGTTTTCGGCTGATTTCAGAGTTTTTCCACTCACTATAGTATATGGTATTTTGACGATTTAAGGGCTCTGGGTCAATTTTATATTATTTCTTGAGACTCTACAGGCTTTTAGACTGATTTTTGGGTTTTCGGCTTATTATAGGGTTTTAGGCCAGCTTTATGGCTTTCTGATCAATTTTTGGGCTTCTAGCCGATTTCAGGGTTTTTCCAATGTTTATAGTATAGGGTATTTGGTCAATTTATGGGACCTGGGTCAATTTTAATGTTTTTCTGTAGACTCTAATGGCTTTTAGATTGATTTTAGTATTTTCTGCTTTTTTATAGGGATTTTAGGCCAGCTTTAGGGCTTTTTGATCAACTTTAGGGCTTTTGGCCGATTTCAGGGTTTCCGGCCGATTTTAGGGTTTTTCCGCTGACAATAATAAAGGGTATTTGAATGATTTAAGGCCTCTGGTCAAATTTATAGTTTTTCCGTAGACTCTCGGCTTTTAGACTGGTTCTAGGGTTTTCGGCTTATTATAGGGTTTGAGGGCGGCTTTATGGTTTTTCTGAAAAACTTTTAGCTAATTTCAGGGTTTTCGGCAGATTTCCTGGTTTTTCCGCTGACTATAATATACGGTATTTGGACGATTAAAGGGCTCCGGGTTAATTTTATGGTATTTCTGTAAACTCTAGGCTTTTAAACTGATTTTAGGGTTTTCGCCTTATTATAGGGTTTTTGGCCGGCTTTAGGGCTTTCTGATCAACTTTACGGCAGTTGGCAGATTACAGTATTTTCGGCTGATTTCAGGGTTTACGGCCGATTTCAGATTTTTTCCGCTGGCTATTGTATATGTTATTTGGGCGAATTAAGGGCTCTGTGTCAATTTTTTGGTTTTTCTGTAGATTCTACGCTTTTAGACTTATTTTAGGGTTTTTGGCTTTATATAGGGTTTTAGACCAGCTTTAGGGCTTTCTGATCAACTTTACGGTTCTCGGCCGATTTCAGGGTTTTTCCGATGTAAAGGCTCTAGGTCAGTTATATTGTTTTTCTATAGACTCTAGGATTTCAAACTGATTTTAAGGATTTTGGTTTATTATAGGGATTTAGGCTGGTTTTATGGCTTTCGGATCAACATTAGGGCTTTTGGCTTATTTCAGTGTTTTCGGCCGATTTCAGGGTTTTTTCGTTGACTATAGTATAAGGTATCTAGACGATTTAAGGGCTCTGGGTCAAATTTATGGTTATTCTGTAGACTCAAGGCTCTTAGACTGGATTTAGGGTTTTTGGCTTATTATGGGGTTTTAGGCCAGCTTTAAAGCTTTCGGATTAACTTTTGGGCTTTTTGCCGATTTAAGGATTTTTGGCCGATTACAGGGTTTTTGGCCGATATAAGGATTTTCGGCTGATTTCAGAGTTTTTCCGTCACTATAGTATATGGTATTTGGACGATTTAAGGGCTCTGGGTCAATTTTATATTTTTTCTTTAGACTCTACAGGCTTTTAGCCTGGTTTTAGGGTTTTCGACTTATTATAGGGTTTTAGGCCAGCTTTATGGCTTTCTGATCAATTTTTAGGCTTCTGGCAGATTTCAGGGTTTTTCCGATGTTTATAGTATAGGGTATTTGGTCAATTTAAGGGACCTGGGTCAATTTAATCGTTTTTCTGTAGACTCTAATGGCTTTTAGATTGATTTTAGTGTTTTCGGCTTATTATAGGGATTTTAGGTCGGCTTTAGGGCTTTTTGATCAACTTTAGGGCCTTTGGCCGATTTCAGGGTTTTCGGCCGATTTTAGGGTTTTTCCGCTGACAATAATAAAGGGCATTTGAATGATTTAAGGCCTCTGGTCAAATTTATAGTTTTTCCGTAGACTCTAGGCTTTAAGACTGATTCTAGGGTTTTCGACTTATTATAGGCTTTTTGAGGGCGGCTTTATGGTTTTTCTGATCAACTTTTAGGCAATTTCAGGATTTTCGACAGATTTCAGGGTTTTTCCGCTGACTACAATATACGGTATAGAGTATCTGGACGATTTAAGGGCTCTGGGTAAATTTTATGGTTATTCTGTAGACTCTAGGATTTTAGACTGGATTTAGGGTTTTCGGCTTATTATGGGGTTTTAGGCCAGCTTTAAAGCTTTCGGATTAACTTTTGGTGTGTTTGCCGATTTCAGGGTTTTTGGCTGATTTCAAGGTTTTTGGCCGATTTAAGGGTTTTCGGCTGATTTCAGAGTTTTTCCGCTCACTATAGTATATGGTATTTGGACGATTTAAGGGCCCTGGGTCAATTTTATATTTTTTTCTTTAGACTCTACAGGCTTTTTGTATGATTTAAGGCCTCTGGTCAAATTTATAGGTTTTCCGTAAACTCTAGGCTTTAAGTCTGATTCTAGGGTTTTCGGCTTATTATAGGGTTTGAGGGCGGCTTTATGGTTTTTCTGATCAACTTTTAACTAATTTCAGGATTTTCGGCAGATTTGAAGGTTTTTCCGCTAACTACAGTATAGGGTATTAGGACGATTTAAGGGGCTCCGGGTCAATTTTATGGTTTTTCTGTAAACTCTAGGCTTTTAGACTGATTTTAGGGTTGTCGTCTTATTATAGGGTTTTAGGCCGGCTTTAGGGCTTTCTAGTCAACTTTAGGGCATTTGGCAGATTACAGAATTTTCGGCTGATTTCAGGGTTTTCGGCCGATTTCAGATTTTTTCCGCTGTCTCTAGTATATGTTATTTGGACGATTTAAGGGCTCTGTGTCAATTTTTTGGTTTTTATGTAGACTCTACGCTTTAAGAATTATTTTAGGGTTTTTGGCTTAATATAGGGTTTTAGGCCAGCTTTAGGGCGTTTCTATCAACTTTAGGGTTCTCGGCCGATTTCAGGGTTTTTCCGATGTAAGGGCTCTGGGTCAGTTTTATTGTTTTACTGTAGACTCTAGGATTTTAGACTTATTTTATGGTTTTTGGCTTAATATAGGGTTATAGGCCAGCTTTAGGGCTTTCTGATCAACTTTAGGGTTCTCGGCCGATTTCAGGGTTTTTCCGATGTAAGGGCTCTGGGTCAGTTTTATTGTTTTACTGTAGACTCTAGGATTTTAGACTTATTTTGGCTTATTATAGGGATATAGGCTGGTTTTATGGCTTTCGGATCAACATTAGGGCTTTCGGCTTATTTCAGTGTTTTCGGCCGATTTCAGGGTTTTTTCGTTGACTATAGTATAGGGTATCTGGACGATTTAAGGGCTCTGGGTCAATTTTATGGTTATTCTATAGACTCCAGGCTTTTAGACTGGATTTAGGGCTTTCGGCTTATTATGGGGTTTTAGGTCATCTTTAAAGCTTTCGGATTAACTTTTGGGGTTTTTGCCGATTTTAGGGTTTTGGGCCGATTTCAAGGTTTTTTGCCGATTTAAGGGTTTTCGGCTGATTTCAGAGTTTTTCTGGTCACAATAGTATATGGTATTTGGACGATTTAAGGGCTCGGGGTCAATTTTATAGTTTTTTTGTAGACTCTATAGGCTTTTAGACTGATTTTAGGGTTTTCGGCTTATTATAGGGTTTTAGGTCAGCTTTATGGCTTTCTGATCAATTTTTGGGCTTCTGGCCGGTTTCATGGTTTTTCCGATGTTTATAGTAAAGGGTATTTGATCAATTTAAGGGATCTGGGTCAATTTTATTGTTTTTCTGTAGACTCTAATGGATTTTAGATTTATTTTAGTGTTTTCGGCTTATTGTAGGGATTTTAGGCCGGCTTTAGGGCTTTTCGACCAACTTTAGGGCTTTTGGCCGATTTCAGGGTTTTCGGCCGATTTTAGGGTTTTTCCGCTGACAATAATAAAGGGTATTTGAATGATTTAAGGCGTCTGGTCAAATTTAAAGTTTTTCCGTAGACTCTAGGCTTTAAGACTGATTCTAGGGTTTTCGGCTTATTATAGGGTTTGAGGGCGGCCTTATGGTTTTTCTGATCAACTTTTAGCCAATTTCAGGGTTTTCGGTAGATTTCAGGGTTTTTCTGGGTCAATTTTATGGTTTTTCTGTAAACTCTAGGCTTTTAGACTGATTTTCGGGTTTTCGTCTTATTATAGGGTTCTTGGCCGTCTATAGGGCTTTCTGATCAACTTTAGGGCATTTGGCAGATTACAACATTTTCGGCTGATTTCAGGGTTTTCGGCCGATTTCAGATTTTTTCCGCTGACTATAGTATATGTTATTTGGACGATTTAAGGGCACTGTGTCAATTTTTTGGTTTTTCTGTAGACTCTACACTTTTAGACTTATTTTATGGTTTTTGGCTTAATATAGGGTTTTAGGCCAGCTTTAGGGCTTTCTGATTCACTTTAGGGTTCTTGGCCGATTTTCGGGTTTTTCCGATGTAAGGGCTCTAGGTCAGTTTTATTGTTTTTCTGTAGACTCTAGGATTTTAGACTGATTTTGGGGATTTTGGCTTATTATAGGGATTTAGGCTGGTTTTATGGCTTTCAGATCAACATTAGGGCTTTTAGCTGATTTCAATGTTTTCGGCCTATTTTAGGGTTTTTTCGTTGACTATAGTGTAGGGTATCTGGACGATTTATAGGCCCTGGGTCAATTTTATTGTTATTATGTAGACTCTAATGGCTTTTAGATTGATTTTAGTGTTTTCGTCTTATTATAGGGTTTTAGGCCGGCTTTAGGGCTTTCTAATCAACTTTAGGGCATTTAGCAGATTACAGCATTTTCGGCTGATTTCAGGGTTTTCAGCCGATTTCAGATTTTTTCACTGACTATAGTATATGTTATTTGGACGATTTAAGGGCCCTGTGTCAATTTTTTGGTTTATCTGTAGACCCTACGCTTTTAGACTTATTTTAGGGTTTTTGGCTTAATAAAGGGTTTTAGGCCAGCTTTAGGGCTTTCTAAGCAACTTTCGGGTTCTCAGCCGATTTCAGGGTTTTAGGCCAGTTATATTGTTTTCTGTAGACTCTAGGATTTCAGACTGATTTTAGGGATTTTGGCTTATTATAGGGATTTTGGCTGGTTTAATGGCTTTCGGATCAACATTAGGGCTTTTGGCTGATTTCAGTGTTTTCGGCCGATTTCAGGGTTTTTTCGTTGACTATATAGTATAGGGTATCTGGACGATTTAAGGGATCTGGGTCAATTTTATGGTTATTCTGTAGACTCTTGGCTTTTAGACTGGATTTAGGGTTTTCGGCTTATTATGGAGTTTTAGGCCAGCTTTAAAGCATTCGGATTAACTTTTGGGGTTTTTGCCGATTTCAGGGTTTTTTGCTGATTTCAGGGTTTTTGGCTGATTTCAGAGTTTTTCCGCTCTCTACAGTATATGGTATTTTGATGATTTAAGGTCTCTGGGTCAATTTTATAGTTTTTCTGTAGACTCTATAGGCTTTTAGACTGATTTTAGGGGTTTCGGCTTATTATAGGGTTTTAGGCCAGCTTTATGGCTTTCTGATCAATTTTTGGGCTTTTTCCGATTTCAGGGTTTTTCCGATTTTTACAGTATAGGTTATTTGGTCAATTTAAGAGATTTGGGACAATTTTATTGTTTTTCTGTAGACTCTAATGGCTTTTAGATTGATTTTAGTGTTTTCGGCTTATTATAGGGATTTTAGGCCGGCTTTTGGGCCTTTTGATCAACTTTAAGGCTTTTGGCCGATTTTAGGGTTTTCGGCCGATATAGGGGTTTTTCCGCTGACAATAATAGAGGGCATGTGAATGATTTAAGGCCTTTGGTCAAATTTATAGTTTTTCCGTAGACTCTAGGCTTTAAGACTGATTCTAGGGTTTTCGGCTTATTATAGGGTTTGAGGGCGGCTTTATGGTTTTTCTGATCAACTTTTTGCCAATTTCAGGGTTTTCGGCAGATTTCAGGGTTTTTCCGCTGACTGTAGTATAGGGTATTTGGACGATTTAAGGGCTCTGGGTCAATTTTATGGTTTTTCTGTAAACACTAGGCTTTTAGACTGATTTTGGGGTTTTCGTCATATTATAGGGTTTTAGGCCGTCTTTAGGGCTTTCTGATCAAATTTAGGGCATTTGGCAGATTACAGCATTTTCGGCTGATTTCATGGTTTTCGGCAGATTTCAGATTTTTTCCGCTGACTATAGTATACGTTATTTGGACGATTTAAGGGCACTGTGTCAATTTTTTGGTTTTTCTGTAGACTCTACGCTTTTAGACTTATTTTATGGTTTTTGGCTTAATATAGGGTTTTAGGCCAACTTTAGGGCTTTCTGATCAACTTTAGGGTTCTCGGCCGATTTCCGGGTTTTTCCGATGTAAGGGCTCTGGGTCAGTTTTATTGTTTTTCTTTAGACTCTAGAATTTTAGACTGATTTTAGGGATTTTGGCTTATTATAGGGATTTAGGCTGGTTTTATGGCTTTCGGATCAACATTAGGGCTTTAGGCTGATTTCAGTGTTTTCAGCCGATTTCAGGGTTTTTTCGTGGACTATATTATAGGGTATCTTGACGATTTAAGGGCTCTGGGTCAATTTTATGGTTATTCTATAGACTCTAGGCTTTTAGACTGGGGTTTAAGGCCAGCTTTAAAGTTTTCGGATTAACTTTTGGGGTTTTTGCCGATTTCAGGGTTTTTGGCCGATTTCGGGGTTTATGGCCGATTTAAGGGTTTTCGGCTGATGTCAGAGTTTTTCCACTCACTATAGTATATGGTATTTGGACGATTTAAGGGCTCTGGCTCAATTTTATAGTTTTTTTCTGTAGACTCTAGGCTTTTAAACTGATTTATGGTTTTCGGCTTACTATAGGGTTTTAGGCCTGCTTTTTGGCTTTCTGATCAATTTTTGGGCGGCTGGCCGATTTCAGGGTTTTTCTGATTTTTACAGTACAGGTTATTTGGTCAATTTAAGGGACCTGGGACAATTTTATTGTTATCCTGTAGACTCTAATGGCTTTTAGATTGATTTTAGTGTTTTCGGCTTATTATAGGGATTTTCGGCCGGCACTAGGGCTTTTTGATCAACTTTAGGGCTTTTGGCCGATTTTTTGGTTTTCTGCCGATTTTTCTGTAAACTCTAGTCTTTTAGACTGATTTTGGGGTTTTCGTCATATTATAGGGTTTTAGGCCGATTTCAGATTTTTTCCGCTGACTATAGTATATGTTATTTGGACAATTTAAGAGCACTGTGTCAACTTTTTGGTTTTTCTGTAGACTCTACACTTTTAGACTTATTTTATGGTTTTTGGCTTAATATAGGGTTTTAGGCCAGCTTTAGGGCTTTCTGATCAACTTTAGGGTTCTCGGCCGATTTCCGAGTTTTTCCGATGTAAGGGCTCTGGGTCAGTTTTATTGTTTCTCTGTAGACTCTAGGATTTTAGACTGATTTTGGGGAATTAGTCTGGTTTTATGGCTTTCACATCAACATTAGGGCTTTTAGCTGATTTCAATGTTTTCGGCCTATTTCAGGGTTTTTTCGTTGACTATAGTATAGGGTATCTGGAAGATTTAAGGGCTCTGGGTCAATTTTATTGTTATTCTGTAGACTCTAATGGCTTTTAGATTGATTTTAGTGTTTTCGTCTTATTATAGGGTTTTAGGTCGGCTTTAGGGCTTTCTAATCAACTTTAGGGCATTTAGCAGATTACAGCATTTTCGGCTGATTTCAGGGTTTTCGGCCGATTTCAGATTTTTTCACTGACTATAGTATATGTTATTTGGACAATTTAAGGGCCCTGTGTCAATTTTTTGGTTTTTCTGTAGACCCTCCGCTTTTAGACTTATTTTAGGGTTTTTGGCTTAATATAGAGTTTTAGGCCAGCTTTAGGGCTTTATGATCAACTTTAGGGTTCTCGGCCGATTTCAGAGTTTTTCCGATGTTAGGCTTTTAGACTGATTTTAGGGTTTTTCGTCTTATAATAGGGTTTTAGGCCGGCTTTAGGGCTTTCTGATCAACTTTAGGGCATTTGGCAGATTACAGCATTTTCGGCTGATTTTTGGGTTTTCGGTCGATTTCAGATTTTTTCCGCTGACTATAGTATATGTTATTTGGACGATTTAAGGGCTCTGTGTCAATTTTTTGGTTTTTCTGTAGACTCTACGCTTTTAGACTTATTTTAGGGTTTTTGGCTTAATATAGGGTTTTAGGGCAACTTTAAGGGCTCTGGGTCGATTTTATGGTTTTTTGTAAACTCTAGGCTTTTAGACCGATTTTGGGGTTTTCGTCATAGTATAGGGTTTTGGGCCATCTTTAGGGCTTTCTGATCAACTTTAGGGCATTTGGCAGATTACAGCATTTTCGGCTGATTTCAGGGTTTTCGCCCGATTTCAGATTTTTTCCGCTGACTATTTGGACGATTTAAGGGCACTGTGTCAATTTTTTGGTTTTTCTGTAGACTCTACGCTTTTAGCCTTATTTTATGGTTTTTGGCTTAATATAGGGTTTTAGGCCTGCTTTAGGGCTTTCTGATCAACTTTAGGGTTCTCGGCCGATTTCCGGGTTTTTCCGATGTAAGGGCTCTGGGTCAGTTTTATTGTTTTCTGTAGACTCTAGGATTTTAGACTGATTTTAGGGATTTTGACTTATTATAGGGATTTAGGCTAGTTTTATGGCTTTCGGATCAACATTAGGGCTTTAGGCTGATTTCAGTGTTTTCGGCCGATTTCAGGGTTTTTTCGTCGACTATATTATAGGGTATCTGGACGATTTAAGGGTTCTGGGTCAATTTTATGGTTATTCTGTAGACTCTAGGCTTTTTGACAGGACTTACGGTTTTCGGCTTATTACGGGGTTTAAAGCCAGCTTTAAAGCTTTCGGATTAACTTTTGGGGTTTTTGCCGATTTCAGGGTTTTTGGCCGATTTCAGGGTTTATGGTCGATTTAAGGGTTTTCGGCTGATGTCAGAGTTTTTCCACTCACTATAGTATATGGTATTTGGGCGATTTAAGGGCTCTGGCTCAATTTTATAGTTTTTTCTGTAGACTCTATAGGCTTTTAGACTGATTTATAGTTTTCGGCTTACTATAGGGTTTTAGGCCTGCTTTATGGCTTTCTGATCAATTTTTGGGCTGCTGGCCGATTTCAGGGTTTTTCCGATTTTTACAGTACAGGTTATTTGGTCAATTTAAGGGACCTGGGACAATTTTATTGTTTTTCTGTAGACTCTAATGGCTTTTAGATTGATTTTGGTGTTTTCGGCTTATTATAGGGATTTTAGGCCGGCATTAGGGCTTTTTGATCAACTTTAGGGCTTTTGACCGATTTTTGGGTTTTCGGCCGATTTTAGGGTTTTTCCGCTGACAATAATAAAGGGCATTTGAATGATTTAAGGCCTCTGGTCAAATTTATAGTTTTTCGGTAGACTCTAAGCTTTAAGACTGATTCTAGGGTTTTCAGCTTATTATAGGGTTTGAGGGCGGTTTTATGGTTTTTCTGATCAACTTTTAGCCAATTTCAGGGTTTTCAGCAGATTTCAGGGTTTTTCCGCTGACTACAGTATAGGGTATTTGGACGATTTAAGGGCTCCGGGTCAATTTTATGGTTTTTCTGTAAACTTTATGCTTTTGGACTGATTTTAGGGTTTTCGTCTTATTATAGGGTTTTAGGCCGGCTTTAGGGCTTTCTGATCAACTTTAGGGCATTTGGCAGATTACAGCATTTTTGGCTGATTTCAGGGTTATCGGCCGATTTCAGATTTTTTCCGCTGACTATAGTATATGTTATTTGGACGATTTACGGGCTCTGGGGTCAATTTTATGGTTATTCTGTAGACTTTAGGCTTTTAGACTGGATTTAGGGTTTTCGGCTTATTATGGGGTTTTAGGCCAGCTTTAAAGCTTTCGAATTAACTTTTGGGGTTTTTGCCGATTTCAGGTTTTTTGGCCTATTTCAGGGTTTTTGGGCGATTTAAGGGGTTTCGGCTGATTTCAGAGTTCCGCTCACTATAGTATATGGTATTTGGACAATTTAAGGGCTCTGGGTCAATTTTATATTTTTTTTATGTAGACTATATAGGCTTTTAGACTGTTTTTAGGGTTTTTGGCTTATTATAGGGTTATAGGCCAACTTTACGGCTTTCTGATCAATTTTTGGACTTCTGGCCGATTTCAGGGTTTTTCCGATGTTTATAGTATAGTGTATTTGGTTAATTTAAGGGATCTGGGTCAATTTTATTGTTTTTCTGTAGACTCTAATGTGAAGAAGGTCTTGCTCCTGACCCTGGCTGTGGTTTTGATGACGACAAACTCATCAACAAAAAGAAGAAAAGAAGACTTCAAAGAAACAAGCACTACAAGTCCTTCAATAGTCTAGAAGTCTTAGTATTAGGTGAGTTATGCTCCAAAGGTCTATTAAAGCATAAAGGCTCTTAAAACACCTAATCTAATCAAGCTAAGTGTTTTCATAACTTAAAAGAAGTAGAAAACCTTAAGCCAGTCTCAAAGAATCAAGTTTCTGGAAAATGGGCTTCTGTGTAATCGATTGCAGCATTATGGTAATCGATTACACCTAGGCAAGTAATCGATTACTCATGGCTTGTAATCGATTACATGTTTGAAATTCAAATTCAAACTCAAAAACGGTCATTTGTGTAATCGATTACACTAAGTGTGGTAATCGATTACCAGAACGAAAAAGTGCATCTTTTCATGAACCATTGTGTCCCAAACCTTTTGAAAAGGGTTGTGATGGTTCAAGGACGTTTCCCTTCCCTATATAAAGTCCATTTGAGTCCAGAAAACATAACATACACAAGACACAACAAGAGACAACACATTACACATGAGAAAACACCATTAGGCCAAAACTTTGTCAAAATTAGTTCATCTTTTAGAACTTAAATCTTTTGGAGCCTAAATTCTGAGTTCATGATCTTCATGTCAATAAGAACACTTTAGTTGTTCATATCTTGAAGAACTCAGAATTGTATTATGCTTAAAAGCCTTAAAGCATAATTTCTCATGATCAATCCAATTGTATGTTAAAGGATTGATACAGCCAATTGTAACATCTTCTTCATCTCTTTCTGTAAGATTGAGTTTTCACCGTGGTATTCGGTGAAGGGTTGTTGTCACTGAAAGTGGTTTACTTTCAGGGTTGTAATTGAAGGTGGTTTAGCCTTCAAGGTCTGAGGGTGGTTTGCCTTCAGGAACTGAAAGCGGTTTGCTTTCAGGGGCTGTTGAAAGTGGTTTGCTTTCACAGGATATTGGTAGAAATTCTTGGGGTCCTTGGGTTAGGAACTTGTAAGAGATTTTTATCAATAGTGGAAAAATCCTCAAGGGGTTTTCTTGAGGGACTGGACGTAGCCTTCGGTGGATTGAAGGTGAACCAGGATAAACTCTTGTGTGTGATTTCCTTTATCCTTCATATTTACTTTCAAGTATCGCTCAATTCCGCTGCAATCATAACGATCATTTCGTGATCATCGTAAACTTGAAAGTAACAATTTTAATAAGGCGAAAATTGGGGCAACACTGATTCACCCCCCCCCCCCTCTCAGGTTGCTATCTGTACTAACAATTGGTATCAGAGCGGAAATTTAGATAAGTTATTCCTAAGATCCGGGAAAAGATGGCATCCTCTTCCAATCATGGAACAAATGAAGGATTCAACATAAACAGGCCACCATTCTTTAATGGAGAACATTATGACTTCTGGAAAATCAAGATGAAGATATTCATAAAGTCATTAGACGCAGGAATATGGAAAGCCATTGAAGAAGGTCCCTTTGTGCCTGTAACGACAGATGACGAAGGAACTTCACAACCAAAATCAGAAAGTACTTGGAGTGAAGAAGAAAAGAAGAAGGTTCAATATGATCTCAAAGGAATGAACATCCTTACATCTGCTCTTGGCATGGACGAATTTTTCAGAGTATCAACGTGCACTTCATCAAAAGAAATATGGGATACGTTGATGGTGACTCATGAAGGAACAGATGAAGTCAAGAGATCAAAGATCAATACTTTATCTCAGGAGTATGAAATGTTTAGAATGCTTCCAGGAGAAAAGGTATTAGATATGAAAAAACGATTCACTCATTTGATTAATCATTTGATTGCTCTTGGAAAACAATTTTCAAACAGTGACTTGAACATGAAAGTTCTAAGATCACTTACAAGAGTATGGCAACCAAAAGTTACAGCCATCTCTGAGAAGAAGAGTTTATCAAATATGACTCTTGCAACTCTTTTTGGAAAACTCCAAGAACATGAGTTGGAATTGAATCGTTTAGAAGAGCATGAACAACATGAGAAGAAGCATCGATCAATTTCTTTAAAGGCAAAAGAAAGCATCAAAGAAGATTATGATGCAGACTCTGAAGAAGAAGACAATGGAAATTTGAATCTTCTAGTAAAGAACTTTGGAAAGTTTCTTAAAAGGAAAAATGTTAGATTTAACAACAATAAAGCCTTCCAAAGGAACAATGAGTCTTCTTCGTCTCAAAAGATTACATGTTTCGAGTGTGGCAAACCGGGACATTTCAAGTCAGATTGTCCAATTCTTCAGAAGAAGAAACATGGTCTAAAAGAGAAATTCGAGAAAAAGGATCAACCTACTCGAAGAGCATATTTGGCTTGGGATGATAATGAAGTAAGTTCATCATCAGATTCTGACAAAGAAGAAGCACAAGTTGCTTTGATGGCTTCACATGACTCAGATGTTGAAGATTCCCAGGTTAGTGATAATTCTATATCTCCTCATGATTTAAAGTTTGCTATGGAAAATATGTTCAAATTGTGTCAAGAATTTTCCAAGATTAGTACCAAGCAAAATGATTTGATTTCATCCTTAGAAAGTAAGTGTAGAACTTTACAGGAGGAATTAGACATAGTGAAATCTAAACTAGATACTGAACAAAAATGCACTAAGTGTAGTTCTTTAGAAGAAAAGATAGATAATCTTCAACAAAGAGTAAATAACTTCAATAAAGGAAAACAGAAGTTAGATGATATTCTAAGTGTGCAAAGACATTCAAATAACAAATCAGGTCTAGGATATACTTCTCACCCAAAGACTAAGGAAGTCAAGAAAACTGTGTTTGTAAAACCAAACCATATAGTAGAATCTTCTAGTAACAAAAGGATTAATCCTGTTAGAAGTACATACAATAGGAAGAATACTCAAAATAGACATCCTAAGAAGACCCATTCCTCTCCTAGACAAACATCTAGTTACAATCATTACTCTTGTACGTATTGTAACAAAGTAGGACATACCCCTAGTAGGTGTTACTATAAACATGTAGGAGTACCAAATAGGGAATACATTTGGGTTAGAAAGGATATTAACTTAGAAGGACCCAAAACTTGTTGGGTTCCTAATACCCATGTCTGAACTTTGTCATGTAGGTGTGTATGAAAGCAGCAAAGGATTTATGGTATCTTGATAGTGGCTGCTCATCACACATGACAGGAGACAAAACCAAGTTTTCATTTCTTATACCTAGAGAAAAAGGTTTTGTCACATATGGTAACAATCAAAAGGGAAAGATACTCGGTATTGGAAGAATAGGCACACCCCCTCAAACAGTCATCGATAAAGTTCTTTACGTTGATGGTTTGATGCATAATCTTCTGAGTATTAGTCAACTATGTGATAAAGGTTTGAAAGTTGGTTTTATTAATGATATATGTGTTGTGAAAGATGTGAAAACTAAAGAAATTAAGTTTTCTGGGTATAAAGTAAATAAAGTCTTCATGATATCCTTGGAAGAAATTCCACAAAATGTGAGATGCCTTTTGGCCAAGAATAATAGTGATTCATGGCTATGGCATAGAAGACTTTCTCATATTCACATACATCATTTAAACAAACTAGTCAAGCATGA
Source organism: Acmispon strigosus (assembly GCA_030819835.1). Classification (NCBI taxonomy): domain Eukaryota; kingdom Viridiplantae; phylum Streptophyta; class Magnoliopsida; order Fabales; family Fabaceae; genus Acmispon; species Acmispon strigosus. Next base: position 16,056,654 of record JAUAMA010000004.1, on the reverse strand, counting down.
TCTAGTTGTTGGGCTTCCAAAGATAAAATTCGAGAAAGACAAGCTTTGTGATGCATGTCAAAAAGGGAAGCAAACCAGAACATCCTTCAAACCAAAGAACATAGTTTCGACTTCAAGGCCCCTTCAATTGTTACATATGGATTTGTTCGGACCATCTAGAACTAAAAGCCTCGGAGGTAATTTCTATGCACTTGTTATTGTTGATGATTTCTCTAGATTTACATGGACATTATTTCTGCCTCATAAGAATGAAGCCTTCAATGCATTCAAGAAATATGCAAGGCTTGTTCAAAATGAGAAGTCTTTAAAGATCTCTTCTATTAGAAGTGATCATGGTGAAGAATTTCAGAATCAACAATTCCAAGAACTATGTGATGAAAATGGAATATCACATAATTTCTCTACTCCGAGAACACCACAACAAAATGGTGTTGTAGAAAGGAAGAACAGATTACTTGAAGAATTAGCAAGAACCATGTTAAGTGAATCAAGTCTCCCTAAATATTTCTGGGCTGATGCTGTAAGTACTGCTTGCTATGTTTCCAATAGAGTTCTTATTAGACCTATTCTTAAGAAAACTCCCTATGAACTCTACAAAGGAAGGAAACCAAACATCTCTCATCTACATGCTTTTGGATCAAAATGCTTTGTCTTGAATAATGGAAAGGAAAACCTTGGAAAGTTTGATGAAAAATTTGATGAAGGTATATTCCTTGGTTATTCTCTAACAAGCAAAGCATATAGAGTCTTTAACAAGAAAACTCTATCTGTGGAAGAATCCATACATGTTTCTTTTGATGAATCTAAATCTTCAATAGAAGATAAAGTCAATCTTCTAGATAATGAAGAAGAAGATATCATTGTAAGTGAAGATTCTCAAAAGGATGAAGATCATAATCCAATACAAGAAGAGCACATTGAATGTAATACTTATCAACTTCCAAAGGAATGGATAACCCATAGGGATCATCCAGTTGATAATATTATTGGTGATATTTCTAGAGGCGTTTCTACAAGGCTACGCTTAAATGATTCAGTTTTGATTATGGCTTTTGTCTCTCAAATAGAACCATCAAAAGTAAATGATGCTCTAGAGGATGAATATTGGATTGTAGCAATGCAGGAAGAACTAAACCAATTTGAAAGGAATCAAGTTTGGGAACTTGTCCCTAAGCCTAGTGATAAACATGTTATTGGAACAAAGTGGGTATTTAGGAATAAGTTAGATGAAAATGGTATCATAGTTAGGAACAAAGCAAGATTAGTTTCTCAAGGTTATAATCAAGAAGAAGGTATAGATTTTGATGAAACTTATGCACCAGTAGCAAGGTTGGAAGCCATAAGACTGTTATTGGCGTATGCTTGTTCTTTAAATTTCCCATTATATCAAATGGACGTCAAAAGTGCTTTTCTGAACGGATACATTCAAGAAGAAGTCTATGTGAAGCAACCTCCAGGATTTGAAGATCCAAAGTTTCCTTCACATGTCTTCAGATTAAAGAAGGCACTCTATGGTCTTAAGCAAGCCCCTCGTGCATGGTATGATAGATTAAGTACTTTCCTTTGTGATAAAGGATTTCAAAAGGGTAAGGATGATACAACCTTGTTCATCAAAAGAACCAAAGGTAATACCCTATTAGTTCAAATTTATGTTGATGATATTATCTTTGGTGCAACTAACGAATCTCTTTGTAAAGATTTCTCTAACATGATGCAAGAAGAATTTGAGATGTCAATGATGGGACAATTAAATTTCTTTCTTGGTTTGCAAATCAAGCAATCACACGATGGAATATTCATCAATCAATCAAAGTTTTGCAAGGAATTATTAAAGAAATATGATTTGGATGATTGCAAAGCCATAGCCACACCAATGGGGTCTAACACATATTTAGATCAAGATGAATCCGGTAATCAAGTTGATATTACCAAATATAGAGGTATGATCGGATCTCTTCTATACTTAACTGCAAGTAGACCTGATATTATGTTTAGTGTGTGTCTATGTGCTAGATATCAAGCATCTCCTAGGGAATCACATTTGAGTTCTGTTAAACGAGTTTTTAAATATTTGAAGGAACTACAAATGTTGGATTGTGGTATCCCAAAGGAAGTGTTTGTGATTTGATTGGGTATTCTGATTCTGATTATGCTGGTTGTGAAACTGAAAGAAAAAGTACAAGTGGTACTTGTCACTTGTTAGGAAATGCCCTTGTTTCTTGGTCTTGTAAGAAACAAGCATGTGTTGCTCTAAGTACTGCAGAAGCAGAATACATTGCTGCAGGAAGTTGTTGTGCACAAACTCTATGGCTCAAACAACAACTCAAAGATTATGGCTTAGAGCTGGGCTGCATTCCAATCAAATGTGACAACACAAGTGCCATTAATCTCACTAAAACCCTATCATGCATTCTCGAACTAAGCATATTGATATAAGACATCATTTTCTTTGAGATCATGTTATGAGGAAAGATATTGAGATTTCATTTGTGGATACACATAATCAATTAGCAGATATCTTTACTAAGCCTCTTCTTAAGGAATCATTCTTCAAGATAAGAAGCGAATTAGGCATATTAGATGAGCATGACATTTAAGGTAACATGTTATTTGCATAATCTTTATGATGAATATATGTTTATATGCATTTGAATAGATTATGTGCTTAAGTGTTTATATTTAAATATGTTACATAAGACTCTAGAGCTTAGAACTTATGAAATTGTCATAGTAATCGATTACCATAGGTCGTGTAATCGATTATCCATGCTCTCAGTCCTCGTGCCTATTAGAATTATTTGAGTAATCGATTATCATAACTGCTATAATCGATTACATGTTCAAAATTTGAAATTTTTCAAATTTGCAACTGATGTAATCGATTACCCTAACTGTTGTAATCGATTACCTGCTCGAAAAACTGCCAGAATTTCAAATTTCCCTCCATCTTTTGAAATTCAAACTTGGAATAACTGCTCCGTAATCGATTACTTAACTGCTGTAATCGATTACATGCTCGAGATATTTAAACCAGCCTTAGATGTTGATCCATCATATCCTCCAAAATCATTCTAAGTTCTGATTTCTAATATCCACGGCAACATGTCTTTCTCTCCGTGCCTATCCTCAGCTTTTTGTCCTCACAATCCACTAAATTTCTCCCGTCTTCTTCCTACTTCTGATGAGAAAACTCGATTTATTTCTCACTTTCTCAAACAAACAATTCGAACCCCCACTTATGCTAACTTAGATTCTTTCATCGAAGCCGGTCTAACATTTCCCGCTTTACTCAGAGATCAATATCTTGATAATTACATTACATCAACCATACCCTACTATCCAGAGTTAGTCAAAGTGTTCTACTGTAACTTGGAAGTTGCAGGCACCAGTATTACCTCTTCTGTAAAAGGGACTCCTATTCAGTACTCTCTTATTTCTCTTGGCAAATGCTTGGGCCTCCCATTCACTGGTGCCGAGTTGGGAACAAATCTGCCCTGTCCCTGGCCTGACTATAACTCTGACTCCTTTTATCGCACTTTGTGCCGCTTTACTCCTTCAGAGGTTCAAAAACTTCATCCTCCTCGTACCAAAACCTGTCCCTTTCATGTTGATGTCCTTACCACCACCAACCACCTGCTTCATTATTTCGTTCATCACATCCTTCTACCTCAGGAAGATCTTCATGCTCACATTAGTGAGTTAGAACTCCAAGTTTTATATGGCATTCTTCATGGTCATGCCATTAACTGGACCTTCCTGGTGATGCATCATATGCTTGCTTGCCGGACTAAAGCACAATCATTTCCCTACGCTACCGGTATCACTCGTCTTCTCCTTCATTCTGGTGTTCCCATTGCAATGTCACATGATGTTCGTTCTGTAACCTACAAATGTATTAATTCTAGGATACTTGTGTATGCTTTATTTTGCAATATATACTTGTGTGTATGCCTGTACATTTTTGGCCTTTTCTTCTTTTTGATGAAGTCAAAAGGGGGAGAAAGGCTCTGTTGTAACACCCCAATTTTGGGTTGAGGGATTACATAGTAAAATCGCGGAAATTATAAACCTCTCATAAAACACTCAATTTTTAAAAAACAAACGTCTCTCAATAAATATTTAAACGATAATTAACCCATGATAATATATTTAACATCACACGACAGCGGAAGATATTTCAAAAAAATAAATAACGTCGCACAACATGTGCTAACTCCAAAACAGCGTAGAAACAAGATTTACGCCCAAAGAGTCCCCAAGTCCTTGGTTCCCTTTCCGTCATTTGTCCGGCATCCAGGCGATCTTCCTGATCCTCGTCATCCTGGCTCTCTATGGCGTTAAGCGCCCAAACAATCAAACAAACAAGCAGAAGGGTTAACTCGAAAACAAGAATAATACAATAATTCAATTGTGACAATATAAAAAATGATGAACAATTAAGAAGGCATATCACGCAACCACGTCAACACAATAACGTTCACATTCCTTTGCTCTCCATCACGTCCCATACTTACGGATCCTCCAATGCAACTACATATTATGACACGATCCCATGGGACTAAAACCCATCTCATCGCTCTCAGGCATGATCACATGGGACTAAAACCCATCTCATCACCTTTAACCACGATCCCATGGGACTAAAACCCATCTCATCGCTCTCAGGCACGATCACATGGGACTAAAACCCATCTCATCGCTATCAGCCTCAACAAATGCAAACTACAATTCCTCTTTTCTAAATTAACCCATCTTATCGTTTTTCACTAACACTAAGCCACAACTATAAAAGGAATCAACTCACTAAATAAACAGCATGCCATATGGTCAATACAATTCCAGAATAGTTTCTCAATCACCACAGCAAAATTCACAAGCGTTAACATATAAAAACAATCACAATCAACATAAAGAATTCCTAAGACGAGTTACCCTTACCTTTGATTATTTTGCACCCACTTCAAGTCCAACCTCGAATTCGGCCTCGGAACGAAAGGGTAGTCTCTGAGATTATCTTCCTCACGACGATGCTTGTCCACACTCTCGATAATTATGTAGGGAGTCACGTGATCAAGCGAACTCAACTAAGAACCTCTGAGTTTAAGAAGGTTGGACGTGGTCTTGCTCCTTCCTAAGGTGAGAACGCAGCAACAAAACAGAAGAAGAAGACAGCAGAAAGAAGGAGCCAAACGTGCAACAGATTTTGGGCAGCAGCAGCAAAGTGAGACTAAGGTGAAATCTGATTGTGAAAGAATCTCTTATGCACGAAATTCACCCTCAATGTAACCCCCAAAACTCAGAAATAATTCCCTCATAACTCAGAAATAACTCCCCCATAATGACCCCTTATTAACCCCATTTAATCACCCATTAAACACTCATTAACTCTCCATTACTCACATGTTTAAATTTCAAATTTGAATCTGATTTGCTACTAGTTAAGAGGGCTACTCGAAAATGAATATTAAAAATAAAACTTCCTTCACTAAGATTCGATCACTAGCCTTGTCAATCAAACGCTTAAGCCTCAACCGCTAAGCCACAACTCATCTTGTTATAAATCAAGCAAATATACTCTTTTACCCAAGTATCAACCAATTCCATGACGACTTTATTCATATCAATACTCCAAGAACAAAACCATCAAACATTATTCAAAACAAGAGTCTAACAAGGATTTGTAACTGAACTATAACATAGTTCGGGGACCAAAGCATAAGTAATCTAAACTCGGGGACCAAAAATATAAATACTGAAAATAGAGGGTCTTACATCTGTGCTCTTAAAGATCATATGCAGGAATTCAACAAGTACATTAGAAAGGGGGAGAAATGCAAGATATACTAGATTCCATCAAACAGGGGGAGTTCTGCGTCAAGAATGCATATATGATCTTCAAGTATCAAGAATGTGTTTGCCATCATCAAAAAGGGGGAGATTGTGAAGAAGGTCTTGCTCCTGACCCTGGCTGTGGTTTTGATGACGACAAACTCATCAACAAAAAGAAGAAAAGAAGACTTCAAAAGAAACAAGCACTACAAGTCCATCAATAGTCTAGAAGTCTTAGTATTAGGTGAGTTATGCTTCCAAAGGTCTATTAAAGCATAAAGGCTCTTAAAACACCTAATCTAATCAAGCTAAGTGTTTTCATAACTTAAAAGAAGTAGAAAACCTTAAGCCAGTCTCAAAGAATCAAGTTTCTGGAAAATGGGCTTCTGTGTAATCGATTGCAGCATTATGGTAATCGATTACACCTAGGCAAGTAATCGATTACTCATGGCTTGTAATCGATTACATGTTTGAAATTCAAATTCAAACTGAAACGGTCATTTGTGTAATCGATTACACTAAGTGTGGTAATCGATTACCAGAACAAAAAAGTGCATCTTTTCATGAACCATTGTGTCCCAAACCTTTTGAAAAGGGTTGTGATGGTTCAAGGACGTTTCCCTTGCCTATATAAAGTCCATTTGAGTCCAGAAAACATAACATACACAAGACACAACAAGAGACAACACATTACACATGAGAAAACACCATTAGGCCAAAACTTTGTCAAAATTAGTTCATCTTTTAGAACTTAAATCTTTTGGAGCCTAAATTCTGAGTTCATGATCTTCATGTCAATAAGAACACTTTAGTTGTTCATATCTTGAAGAACTCAGAATTGTATTATGCTTAAAAGCCTTAAAGCATAATTTCTCATGATCAATCCAATTGTATGTTAAAGGATTGATACATCCAATTGTAACATCTTCTTCATCTCTTTCTGTAAGATTTAGTTTTCACCGTGGTATTCGGTGAAGGGTTGTTGTCACTGAAAGTGGTTTACTTTCAGGGTTGTAATTGAAGGTGGTTCAGCCTTCAAGGTCTGAGGGTGGTTTGCCTTCAGGAACTGAAAGCGGTTTGCTTTCAGGGGATGTTGAAAGTGGTTTGCTTTCACATGATATTGGTAGAAATTCTTGGGGTCCTTGGGTTAGGAACTTGTAAGAGATTTTTATCAATAGTGGAAAAATCCTCAAGGGGTTTTCTTGAGGGACTGGACGTAGCCTTCGGTGGATTGAAGGTGAACCAGGATAAACTCTTGTGTGTGATTTCCTTTATCCTTCATATTTACTTTCAAGTATCGCTCAATCCCGCTGCAATCATAACGATCATTTCGTGATCATCGTAAACTTGAAAGTAACAATTTTAATAAGGCGAAAATTGGGGCAACACTGATTCACCCCCCCTCTCAGGTTGCTATCTGTACTAACATCTAATGGCTTTTAGATTGATTTTAGTGTTTTCGGCTTATGATAGGGATTTTAGGCCGGCTTTAGGGCTTTTTGATCAGCTTTAGGGCTTTTGGCCGATTTCAGGGTTTTCGCCCGATTTTAGGGTTTTTCCGATGAATTATTTAAGGCCTCTGGTCAAATTTATAGTTTTTCCGTAGACTCTAGGCTTTAAGACTGATTCTAGGGTTTTCGGCTTATTATAGGGTTTGAGGGCGGCTTTATGGTTCCGCTGACTACAGTATAGGGTATTTGGACGATTTAAGGGCTCCGGTTCAATTTTATGGTTTTTCTGTAAACTCTAGGCTTTTAGACTGATTTTATGGTTTTCATCTCATTATAGGGTTTTAGGCCGGCTTTAGGGCTTTCTGATCAACTTTAGGGCATTTGGCAGATTACAGCATTTTCGGCTGATTTCAGGGATTTCGGCCGATTTCAGATTTTTTCCGCTGACTATAGTATATGTTATTTGGACGATTTAAGGGCTCTGTGTCAATTTTTTGGTTTTTCTGTAGACTCTACGCTTTTAGACTTATTTTAGGGTTTTTGGCTTAATATAGGGTTTTAGGCCAGTTTTAGGGCTTTCTGACCAACTTTAGGGCTCTCGGCCGATTTCAGGGTTTTTCCGATGTAAGGGCTCTGGGTCAGATTTTTCTTTTTCAGTAGACTCTAGGATTTCAGACTGATTTTAGGGATTTTGGCTTATTATAGGGATTTAGGCTGGTTGTATGGCAATTTGGCTGATTTCAGTGTTTTCAGCCGATTTCAGGGTTCTTTCGTTGACTATAGTATAGGGTATCTAGACAATTTAAGGGCTCTGGGTCAATTTTATGGTTATTATGTAGACTCTATACTTTTAGACTGGATTTAGGGTTTTCAACATATTATGGGGTTTTAGGCCAGCTTTAAAGCTTTCGCATTAACTTTTGGGGTTTTTGCCGATTTTAGGGTTTTTGCCGATTTTAGGGTTTTTGGCCGATTTCAAGGTTTGGGCCGATTTAAGGGTTTTCGGCTTATTTCAGAGTTTTTCCGCTCACTATAGTATATGGTATTTGGACGATTTAAGGGCTTTGGGTCAATTTTATAGTTTTTCTGTACACTCTATAGGCTTTTAGACTGATTTTAGGGTTTTCAGCTTATTATAGGATGTTAGGCCAGATTTATGGCTTTCTGATCAATTTTTGGGCTTCTGGCCAATTTCAGGGTTTTTCCGATATTTATAGTACAGGGTATTTGGTCAATTTAAGGGATCTGGTTCAATTTTATTGTTTTTCTATAGACTCTAATGGCTTTTAGATTGATTTTAGTGTTTTTGGCTTATTTTTAGGGATTTTAGGCCGTCTTTAGGTCTTTTAGATCAACTTTTGGGCTTTTGGCCGATTTCATGGTTTTCGGCCGATTTTAGGGTTTTTCCGCTGACAATAATGAAGGGCATTTCAATGATTTAAGGCCTCTGGTCAAATTTATAGTTTTTCCGTAGACTCTAGGCTTTAAGACTGATTCTAGGGTTTTCGGCTTATTATAGGGTTTGAGGGCGGCTTTATGGTTCCACTGACTACAGTATAGGGTATTTGGACGATTTAAGGGCTCCGGTTCAATTTTATGGTTTTTCTGTAAACTCTAGGCTTTTAGACTAATTTTAGGGTTTTCGTCTCATTATAGGGTTTTAGGCCGGCTTTAGGGCTTTCTGATCAACTTTAGGGCATTTGGCAGATTACAGCATTTTCGGCTGATTTCAGGGTTTTCGGCCGATTTCAGATTTTTTCCGCTGACTATAGTATATGTTATTTGGACGATTTAAGGGCTCTGTGTCAATTTTTTGGTTTTTCTGTAGACTCTACGCTTTTAGACTTATTTTAGGGTTTTTGGCTTAATATAGGGTTTTAGGCCAGCTTTAGGGCTTTCTGACCAACTTTAGGGCTCTCGGCCGATTTCAGGGTTTTTCCGATGTAAGGGCTCTGGGTCAGATTTTTCTTTTTCAGTAGACTCTAGGATTTCAGACCTATTTTAGGGATTTTGGCTTATTATAGGGATTTAGGCTGGTTTTATGGCAATTTGGCTGATTTTAGTGTTTTCAGCCGATTTCAGTGTTTTCAGCCGATTTCAGGGTTCTTTCGATGACTATAGTATAGGGTATCTGGACAATTTAAGGGCTCTGGGTCAATTTTATGGTTATTCTGTAGACTCTAGGCTTTTAGACTGGATTTAGGGTTTTCAGCATATTATGGGGTTTTAGGCCAGCATATTATGGGGTTTTGGACAATAATGAAGGGCATTTCAATGATTTAAGGCCTCTGGTCAAATTTATAGTTTTTCCGTAGACTCTAGGCTTTAAGATTGATTCGAGGGTTTTCGGCTTATTATAGGGTTTGAGGGGGGCTTTATGGTTTTTCTGATCAACTTTTAGCCAATTAAAGGGTTTTCGGCAGATTTCAGGGTTTTACCGCAAACTACAGTATAGGGTATTTAGACGATTTAAGGGCTCCTGGTCAATATTATGGTTTTTCTGTAAACTCTAGGCTTTTAGACTGATTTTAGGGTTTTTCGTCTTATTCTTGGGTTTTAGGCCGGCTTTAGGGCTTTCTGATCAACTTTAGGGCATTTGGCAGATTACAGCATTTTCGGCTGATTTCAGAGTTTTCGGCCGATTTCAGATTTTTTCCGCTGACTATAGTATATGTTATTTGGACGATTTAAGGGCTCTGTGTCAATTTTTTGGTTTTTCTGTAGACTCTACGCTTTTAGACTTATTTTAGGGTTTTTGGCTTAATATAGGGTTTTAGGCCAGCTTTAGGGCTTTCTGATTAACTTTAGGGTTCTCGGCCGATGTCAGGGTTTTTCCGATGTAAGGGCTCTGGGTCAGTTTTATTGTTTTTCTATAGACTCTAGGATTTTAGACTAATTTTAGGGATTTTAACTTATTATAGGGATTTAGGCTGGTTTTATGGCTTTCGGATCAACATTAGGGCTTTTGGCTGATTTCAGTGTTTTCGGCCGATTTGAGGGTTTTTTCGTTGACTATAGTATAGGGTATCTGGACAATTTAAGGGCTCTGGGTTAATTTTATGGTTATTCTGTAGAGTCTAGGCTTTTATACTAGATTTAGGGTTTTCGGCTTATTATGGGGTTTTCGGCCAGCTTTAAAGCTTTCGGATTAACATTTGGGGTTTTTGCCGATTACAGGGTTTTTGGCCGATTTAAGAGTTTTTGGCCGATTTAAGGGTTTTCGGCTGATTTCAGAGTTTGTCCGCTCACTATAGTATATGGTATTTGCACGATTTAAGGGCTCTGGGTCAATTTTATAGTTTTTCTGTACACTCGATATGCTTTTTGACTAATTTTAGGGTTTTCGTCTTATTTTTGGGTTTTATATTAGCTTTATGGCTTTCTGAACAATTTTTGGGCTTTTGGCCGATTTCAGAGTTTTTCCGATGTTTATCGTATAGGGTATTCGGTCAATTTAAGGGATCTGGGTCAATTTTATTGTTTTTCTGTAGACTCTAATGGCTTTTAGATTGATTTTAGTGTTTTCGGCTTATTATAGCGATTTTAGGCCGGCTTTAGGGCTTTTTGATCAACTTTAGGGCTTTTGGCCGATTTCAGGGTTTTCGGCCGATTTTAGGGTTTTTCCGCTGACAATAATATAGGGCATTTGAATGATTTAAGGCCTCTGGTCAAATTTATAGTTTTTCCGTAGACTCTAGGCTTTAAGACTGATTCTAGGGTTTTCAGCTCATTATAGGGTTTGAGTGCGGTTTTATGGTTGTTCTGATCAACTTTTAGCCAATTTCAGGGTTTTCGACAGATTTCAGGGTTTTTTCGCTGACTACAGTATAGGGTATTTGGACGATTTAAGGACTCCGGGTCAATTTTATGGTTTTTCTGTAGACTCTAGGCTTTTAGACTGATTTTAGGGTTTTTTTGTTGACTACAGTATAGGGTGTTTTCAGCCGATTTCAAGGTTTTTTTGTTGACTATTGTATAGGTTATCTGGACGATATAAGGGCTCTGGGTCAATTTTATGGTTTTTTGTAGACTCTAGGCTTTTAGACTGGATTTAGGGTTTTCGGCTTATTATGGGTTTTTAGGCCAGCTTTAAAGCTTTCGGATTAACTTTTGGGATTTTTGCCGATATCAGGGTTTTTGGCCGATTTCAGGGTTTTTGGCCGATTTAAGGGTTTTCGGCTGATTTCAAAGTTTTTCCGCTGACTATAGTGTATGTTATTTGGACAATTTAAGGGCTCTGTGTCAATTTCTTGGTTTTTCTGTAGACTCTACGCTTTTAGACTTATTTTAGGGTTTTTGGCTTAATATAGGGTTTTAGGGCTTTCTGATCAACTTTAGGGCATTTTGCAAATTACAGCATTTTCGGCTGATTTCAAGGTTTTCGGCCGATTTCAGATTTTTTCCGCTGACTATAGTATATGTTATTTGGACGATTTAAGTGCTCTGTGTCAATTTTTTGGTTTTTCTGTAGACTCTACGCTTTTAGACTTATTTTAGGGTTTTTGGCTTAATATAGGGTGTTAGGCCAGCTTTAGGGCTTTCCGATCAACTTTAGGGTTCTCAGCCAATTTCTGGGTTTTTCCGATATAAGGGCTACAGGTCAGTTTTATTGTTTTTCTGTAGACTCTAGGATTTCAGACTGATTTTAGGGATTTTGGCTTATTATAGGGATTTAGGCTGGTTTTATGGATTTCGGATCAACATTAGGACTTTTGGCTGATTTCAGTGTTTTCGGCCGATTTCAGGGTTTTTTCGTTGACTATAGTATAGGGTATCTGGACGATTTAAGTGCTCTCGGTCAATATTATGGTTATTCTGTAGAGTCTAGGATTTTAGACTGGATTTAGGGTTTTCGGCTTATTATGCGACTTTAGGCCAGCTTTAAAGCTTTCGGATAAATTTTGGGATTTTGGCCGATATCAGGGTTTTTGGTTGATTTAAGGGTTTTCGACTGATTTCAGAGTTTTTCCGCTCACTATAGTATATGGTATTTGGACGATTTAAGGGCTCTGGGTCAATTTTTTAGTTTTTTCTGTAGACTCTATAGGCTTTTAAACTGATTTTAGGGTTTTCGGCTTATTATAGGGTTTTCCGCCAGCTTTATGACTTTCTGATCAATTTTTGGGCTTCTGGAAATTTCAGGATATTTCCGATGTTTATAGTATAGTGTATTTGGACAATTTAAGGGATCTGGGTCAATTTTATTGTTTTTCTGTACACTCTAATGGCTTTTAGATTGATTTTAGTGTTTTCGGCTTATTATAGGGATTTTAGTCGGCTTTAGGGATTTTTGATCAACTATAGGGCTTTTGGCCGATTTCAGGGTTTTCGGCCGATTTTAGGGTTTTTCCGCTGACAATAATAAATGGCATTTGAATGATTTAAAGCCTCTGGTCAAATTTATAGTTTTTCCGTAGACTCTCGGCTTTAAGACTGATTCTAGAGTTTTCAGTTTATTATAGGGTTTGAGGGCGGCTTTATGGTTTTTCTGATCAACTTTTAGCCAATTTCAGGGTTTTCGACAGATTTCAGGGTTTTTCCGCTGACTACAATATTGGGTATTTGGACGATTAAAGGGCTCCGCGTCAATTTTATGGTTTTTCTTTAAACTCTAGGCTTTTAGACTGATTTTAGGGTTTTCGTCTTATTATAGGGTTTTAGGCCGGCTTTAGGGCTTTCTGATCAACTTTACGGCAGTTTGCAGGTTACAGTATTTTCGGTTGATTTCAGGGTTTTCGGCCGATTTCAGATTTTATCCGCTGGTTATAGTATATGTTATTTGGACGATTTAAGGGCTCTGTTTCAATTTTTTGGTTTTTCTGTAGGCTCTACGCTTTTAGACTTATTTTAGGGTTTTTGGATTAATATTTGGTTTTAGGCCAGCTTTAGGGCTTTCTGATCAACTTTAGGGTTCTCGACCGATTTCAGGGTTTTTCCGATGTACGGTCTATGGGTCAGTTTTATTGTTTTTCTGTAGACTCTAGGATTCAAATATGATTTTAGGGATTTTGGCTTATTATAGGGATTTGGGCTGGTTTTATGGCTTTCGGATCAACATTAGGGCTTTTGGCTTATTTCAGTGTTTTCGGCCGATTTCAGGGTTTTTTCGTTGACTATAGTGAAGGGTATCTGGATGATTTAAGGGCTCTGGGTCAATTTTATGGTTATTCTGTAGACTCTAGGCTTTTAGACTGGATTTAGGGTTTTCGGCTTATTATGGGGTTTTAGGCCAGCTTTAAAGCTTTCGGATGAACTTTTGGGGTTTTTGCCGATTTCAGGGTTTTTGGCCGATTTCAGGGTTTTTGGCCGATTTTAGGGTTTTCGGCTTATTTCAGAGTTTTTCGGCTCACTATAGTATATGGTATTTGGACGATTTAAGGGCTCTGGGTCTATTTTATAGGTTTTTTGTATACTCTATATGCTCTTAGACTGATTTTAGGGTTTTCGGCTTATTATAGGGATTTTGGCCAGCTTTATGGCTTTCTGATTAATTTTTCGGCTTTTAGCCGATTTCAGGGTTTTTCCGATGTTTATTGTATAGGGTATTTGGTCAATTTAAGGGATCTGGGTCAATTTTATTGTTTTTCTGTAGACTCTAATGGCTTTTAGATTGATTTTAGTGTTTTCGGCTTATTATAGGGATTTTAGTCGGCTTTAGGGATTTTTGATCAACTTTTGGGCTTTTGGCCGATTTCAGGGTTTTCGGCCGATTTTAGGGTTTTTCCGCTGACAATAATAAAGGGCATTTGAATGATTTAAGGCCTCTGGTCAAATTTATAGTTTTTCCGTAGACTCTCGGCTTTAAGACTGATTCTAGGGTTTTCGTTTTATTATAGGGTTTGAGGGCGGCTTTATGGTTTTTCTGATCAACTTTTAGCCAATTTCAGGGTTTTCGACAGATTTCAGGGTTTTTCCGCTGACTACAATATAGGGTATTTGGACGATTAAAGGGCTCCGCGTCAATTTTATGGTTTTTCTTTAAACTCTAGGCTTTTAGACTGATTTTAGGGTTTTCGTCTTATTATAGGGTTTTAGGCCGGCTTTAGGGCTTTCTGATCAACTTTACGGCAGTTTGCAGATTACAGTATTTTCGGTTGATTTCAGGGTTTTCGGCCGATTTCAGATTTTATCCGCTGGTTATAGTATATGTTATTTGGACGATTTAAGGGCTCTGTTTCAATTTTTTGGTTTTTCTGTAGGCTCTACGCTTTTAGACTTATTTTAGGGTTTTTGGATTAATATTTGGTTTTAGGCCAGCTTTAGGGCTTTCTGATCAACTTTAGGGTTCTCGACCGATTTCAGGGTTTTTCCGATGTACGGTCTATGGGTCAGTTTTATTGTTTTTCTGTAGACTCTAGGATTCAAATATGATTTTAGGGATTTTGGCTTATTATAGGGATTTGGGCTGGTTTTATGGCTTTCGGATCAACATTAGGGCTTTCGGCTTATTTCAGTGTTTTCGGCCGATTTCAGGGTTTTTTCGTTGACTATAGTGAAGGGTATCTGGATGATTTAAGGGCTCTGGGTCAATTTTATGGTTATTCTGTAGACTCTAGGCTTTTAGACTGGATTTAGGGTTTTCGGCTTATTATGGGGTTTTAGGCCAGCTTTAAAGCTTTCGGATTAACTTTTGGGGTTTTTGCCGATTTCAGGGTTTTTGGCCGATTTCAGGGTTTTTGGCCGATTTTAGGGTTTTCGGCTTATTTTAGAGTTTTTCGGCTCACTATAGTATATGGTATTTGGACGATTTAAGGGCTCTGGGTCTATTTTATAGGTTTTTTGTATGCTCTATATGCTTTTAGACTGATTTTAGGGTTTTCGGCTTATTATAGGGATTTTGGCAAGCTTTATGGCTTTCTGATCAATTTTTCGGCTTCTAGCCGATTTCAGGGTTTTTCCGATGTTTATAGTATAGGGTATTTGGTCAATTTAAGGGATCTGGGTCAATTTTATTGTTTTTCTGTAGACTCTAATGGCTTTTTGATTGATTTTAGTGTTTTCGGCTTATTATAGGGATTTTAGTCGGCTTTAGGGATTTTTGATCAACTTTAGGGCTTTTGGCCGATTTCAGGATTTTCGGCCGATTTTAGGGTTTTTCCGCTGACAATAATAAAGGGCATTTGAATGATTTAAGGCCTCTGGTCAAATTTATAGTTTTTCCGTAGACTCTCAGCTTTAAGACTGATTCTAGGGTTTTCGTTTTATTATAGGGTTTGAGGGCGGCTTTATGGTTTTTCTGATCAACTTTTAGCCAATTTCAGGGTTTTCGACAGATTTCAGGGTTTTTCCGCTGACTACAATATAGGGTATTTGGACGATTAAAGGGCTCCGCGTCAATTTTATGGTTTTTCTTTAAACTCTAGGCTTTTAGACTGATTTTAGGGTTTTCGTCTTATTATAGGGTTTTAGGCCGGCTTAAGGGCTTTCTGATCAACTTTACGGCAGTTTGCAGATTACAGTATTTTCGGTTGATTTCAGGGTTTTCGGCCGATTTCAGATTTTATCCGCTGGTTATAGTATATGTTATTTGGACGATTTAAGGGCTCTGTTTCAATTTTTTGGTTTTTCTGTAGGCTCTACGCTTTTAGACTTATTTTAGGGTTTTTGGATTAATATTTGGTTTTAGGCCAGCTTTAGGGCTTTCTGATCAACTTTAGGGTTCTCGACCGATTTCAGGGTTTTTCCGATGTACAGTCTATGGGTCAGTTTTATTGTTTTTCTGTAGACTCTAGGATTCAAATATGATTTTAGGGATTTTGGCTTATTATAGGGATTTGGGCTGGTTTTATGGCTTTCCGATCAACATTAGGGCTTTCGGCTTATTTCAGTGTTTTCGGCCGATTTCAGGGTTTTTTCGTTGACTATAGTGAAGGGTATCTGGATGATTTAAGGGCTCTGGGTCAATTTTATGGTTATTCTGTAGACTCTAGGCTTTTAGACTGGATTTAGGGTTTTCGGCTTATTATGGGGTTTTAGGCCAGCTTTAAAGCTTTCGGATTAACTTTTGGGGTTTTTGCCGATTTCAGGGTTTTTGGCCGATTTCAGGGTTTTTGGCCGATTTTAGGGTTTTCGGCTTATTTTAGAGTTTTTCGGCTCACTATAGTATATGGTATTTGGACGATTTAAGGGCTCTGGGTCTATTTTATAGGTTTTTTGTATGCTCTATATGCTTTTAGACTGATTTTAGGGTTTTCGGCTTATTATAGGGATTTTGGCCAGCTTTATGGCTTTCTGATCAATTTTTCGGCTTCTAGCCGATTTCAGGGTTTTTCCGATGTTTATAGTATAGGGTATTTGGTCAATTTAAGGGATCTGGGTCAATTTTATTGTTTTTCTGTAGACTCTAATGGCTTTTAGATTGATTTTAGTGTTTTCGGCTTATTATAGGGATTTTAGTCGGCTTTAGGGATTTTTGATCAACTTTAGGGCTTTTGGCCGATTTCAGGATTTTCGGCCGATTTTAGGGTTTTTCCGCTGACAAGGGCATTTGAATGATTTAAGGCCTCTGGTCAAATTTATAGTTTTTCCGTAGACTCTCGGCTTTAAGACTGATTCTAGGGTTTTCGTCTTATTATAGGGTTTTAGGCCAGCTTTAGGGCTTTCTGATCAACTTTAGGGTTCTCGGCCGATTTAAGAGTTTTTCCGATGTAAGGGCTCTGGGTCAGTTTTATTGTTTTACTGTAGACTGTAGGATTTTAGACGGATTTTAGGGATTTTGGCTTATTATAGGGATTTAGGCTGGTTTTATGGCTTTCGGATCAACATTAGGGCTTTTGGCTGATTTCAGTGTTTTCGACCGATTTCAGGGTTTTTTCGTTGACTATAGGGTATCTGGACGATTTAAGGGCTCTGGGTCAATTTTATGGTTATTCTGTAGACTCTAGGCTTTTAGACTGGATTTAGGGTTTTCGGCTTATTATGGGGTTTTAGGCCAACTTTAAAGCTTTCGGATTAACTTTTGGGCTTTTTGCCGATTTCAGGTTTTTTGGCCGATTTCAAGGCTTTTGGTCGATTTAAGGGTTTTGGACTGATTTCAGAGTTTTTCCGCTCACTATAGTATATGGTACTTGGACGATTTAAGGGCTCTGGGTCAATTTTAAATTTTTTTTTAGACTCTACAGATTTTAGACTGATGTTAGGGTTTCCGACTTATTATAGGGTTTTAGGCCAGCTTTATGGCTTTCTGGTCAATTTTTGGGCTTCTGGCCGATTTCAGGGTTTTTCCGATGTTTATAGTATAGGGTATTTGGTCAATTTAAAGGATCTGGGTCAATTTATTGTTTTTCCGTAGACTCTAATGGCTTTCAAATTGATTTTAGTGTTTTCGGTTTATTATAGGGATTTTTGGCCGACTTTAGGGCTTTTTGATCCCCTTTAGGGCTTTCGGCCGATTTCAGGGTTTTCGGCAGATTTCAGGGTTTTTCCTGCTGACTATAGTATAGTGTATTTAGACGATTTAAGGGACTCCGTGTCAATTTTATGGTTTTTCTGTAAACTCTAGTCTTTTAGACTTATTTTAGGGTTTTCGTCTTATTATAGGGTTTTAGGCCGGCTTTAGGGCTTTCTGATCAACTTTAGGGCATTTGGCAGATTACAGCATTTTCGGTTGATTTCTAGGTTTTCGGCCGATTTCAGATTTTTTCCACTGACTATATAGAATATGTTATTTGGACTATTTAACGGCTCTGTGTCAATTTTTTGGTTTTTCTGTAGACTCTACGCTTTTAGACTTATTTTAGGGTTTTTGGCTTAATATAGGGTTTTAGGCCAAGTTTAGGGCTTTCTGATCAACTTTAGGGTTCGCGGCCGATTTCTGGGTTTTTCCGATGTAAGGGTTCTGGGTTAGATTTATTGTTTTTTTGTAGACTCTTGGATTTCAGACTGATTTTAGGGATTTTGGCTTATTATAGGGATTTAGGCTAGTTTTATGGCTTTCGGATCAACATTAGGGCTTTTGGCTGATTTCAGTGTTTTCGGAACATTTCAGGGTTTTTTCATTGACTATATGGTATCAGGACGATTTAAGGGCTCTGGGTCAATTTTATGGTTATTCTGTAGACTATAGGCTTTTAGACTGGATTTAGGGCTTTCGGCTCATTATGGGGTTTTAGGCCAGCTTTAAAGCTTTCAGATTTACTTTTGGGGTTTTTGCCGATTTCAAGGTTTTTGGCCGATTTCAGGGTTTTGGCCGATTTCAGGGTTTTTGGCCGATTTAAGGGTTTTCGGCTGATTTTAGAGTTTTTCCGCTCACTATAGTATATGGTATTTGGACGATTTAAGGGCTCTGGGTCGATTTTATAGTTTTTCTGTAGACTCTATAGGCTTTTGGACTGATTTTAGGGTTTTCGGCTTATTATAGGGTTTTAGGCCAGCTTTATGGCTTTCTGATCAATTTTTGGTCTTCTAGCCGATTTCAGGGTTTTTTCGATGTTTATAGTATAGGGTATTTGGTCAGTTTAAGGGATCTGTGTCAATTTTATTGTTTTTCTGTAGACTCTAATGGCTTTTAGATTGATTTTAGTGTTTTCAGCTTATTATAGGGATTTTAGGCCGGCATTAGGGCTTTTTAATCTACTTTAGGGCTTTTGGCCGATTTCAGGGTTTTCGGCTGATTTTAGGATTTTTCCGCTGACAATAATAAAGGGCATTTGAATGATTTAAGGCCTTTGGTCAAATTTATAGTTTTTTCGTAAACTCTAGGCTTTTAGCCAATTTCAGGATTTTCGGCAGATTTCAAGGTTTTTCCGCTGACTACAGTATAGGGTATTTGGACGATCTAAGGGGCTCCGGGTCAATTTTATGGTTTTTCTGTAAACTCTAGGCTTTTAGACTGATTTTAGGGTTTTCGTCTTATTATAGGGTTTTAGGCCGGCTTTAGGGCTTTCTGATCAACTTTTGGCCATTTGGCAGATTACAGCATTTTCGGCTTATTTCAGGGTTTTCGGCCGATTTCAGATTTTTTCCGCTGGCTATAGTATATGTTATTTGGACGATTTAAGGGCTTTGTGTCAATATTTTGGTTTTTCTGTAGACTCTACGCTGTTAGACTTATTTTAGGGTTTTTGGCTTAATATAGGGTTTTAGGCCAGTTTTATTGTTTTTCTGAAGTCTCTAGGATTTCAGACTGATTTTAAGGATTTTGGCGTATTATAGGGATTTAGGCTGGTTTTATGGCTTTTGGATCAACATTAGGGCTTTTGGCTTATTTCAGTGTTTTCGGCCGATTTCAAGGTTTTTTCGTTGACTATAGTATAGGGTATTTGGACGATTTAAGGGCTCTGGGTCAATTTTATGGTTATTCTGTAGACTTTAGGCTTTTAGACTGGATTTAGGGTTTTCGACTTATTATGGGGTTTTAGGCCAGCTTTAAAGCTTTCGGATTAACTTTTGGGTTTTTTTCCGATTTCAGGGCTTCTGGCCGATTTCAGGGTTTTTCCGATGTTTATAATATTGGGTATTTGGTCAATTTAAGGGATATGGGTCACTTTTATTGTTTTTTTGTAGACTCTAATGGCTTTTAGATTGATTTTAGTGTTTTCGGCTTATTATAGGGATTTTAGGCCGGCTTTAGGGCTTTTTGATCAACTTTAGGGATTTTGGCCAATTTCAGGGTTTTCGGCCGATTTTAGGGTTTTTCCGCTGACAATAATAAGGGAATTTGAATGATTTAAGGCCTCTGGTCAAATTTATAGTTTTTCCGTAGACTCTAGGCTTTAAGACTGATATTAGGGTTTTCGGCATATTTCAAGGTTTTTCCGCTGACTACAGTATAGGGTGTTTGGACGATCTAAGGGGCTCCGGGTCAATTTTATGGTTTTTCTGTAAACTCTAGGCTTAGACTGATTTTAGGGTTTTCGTCTTATTATAGGGTTTTAGGCTGGCTTTAGGGCTTTCTGATCAACTTTAGGCCATTTGGCAGATTACAGCATTTTCGGCTGATTTCAGGGTTTTCGGCCGATTTCAGATTTTTTCCGCTGACTATAGTATATTTTATTTGGACGATTTAAGGGCTCTGTGTCAATTTTTTGTTTTTCTGTAGACTGTACGTTTTTAGACTTATTTTAGGGTTTTTGGCTTAATATAGGGTTTTAGGCCAGCTATAGGGCTTTCTGATCAACTTTAGGATTCTCTGCCGATTTCAGAGTTTTTCCGATGAAAGGGCTCTCGGTTAGTTTTGTAGTTTTTCTTTAGACTCTAGGATTTAAGACTGATTTTAGGGATTTTGGCTTATTATAGGGATTTAGGCTGCTTTTATGGCTTTCGGATCAACATTAGGGCTTTTGGCTCAATGTTTTCGGCCGATTTCAGGGTTTTTTCGTTGACTGTAGTATAGGACATCTAGACGATTTAAGGGCTCGGGGTCAATTTTATGGTTATTCTGTAGACTCTAGGCATTTAGACTGGATTTATGGTTTTCGTCTTATTATGGGGTTTTAGGCCAGCTTTAAAGCTTTCGGATTAAATTTTGGGGTTTTTGCAGATTTCAGGGTTTTTGGCCAATTTCAGTGTTTTTGGCGGATTTAAGGGTTTTTGGCTGATTTCATAGTTTTTCCGCTCACTATAGTATATGATATTTGGACGATTTAAGGGCACTGGTTCAATTTTATAGTTTTTCTGTAGACTCACACACACACACACACACACACACACACATATATATAGCTACATAAATGGAAAACAAAATATACGAAATATGTAGAATGAGAACATAAGCGAAAATCTGGATATTAACACCACAAAAATACAGACCAAACACATCAAGGTACCCGCGAGTGCCTTCAATGCAAAATCTCAAAAGTCTAACTTCATAATTAAACTAATTAAACTCGAGTCTCAAACTCCATAAACAACCACGTGAAAAGCTAAAAGTTCTCAAGTATAGAGAATTGAACAAAATATTTGGAAAATGTTCTTAGCAAAATATGAGAATCCAATCAAGATCATCAACTAGACGGTGGATTTGATGAGCCAAACACCTTATGCATGATCACATTCTTGCGTGCTTCAAGCGGCAATTGAACAATTGTTCTAAGTTTGTCCATATCTTGCATCAATGAGCAAAAGATCATAGGCAGTAAACCTTCATCACATCCACATTCCTTGATTAAATTCCAAGCTTCTTCCCCAGAAATTGGAGGGGGGTGGCACTCTCTCATTATGGCATTTCCTTCTCTTAGCACTTCTGCAACCTCCTGCATTGCTCCTTTAATTTCAAGTACCTCACCACCTTTCTCCTTGTTACTAGCCACTTTTGATTTCTTCCTTTTGCTACCATTACTTGCTGAAGGTGAAGGATCTTGAGATTGCATTTCAAGGGCAGAAAAACTATCATTACCATCATGAGCATAAGAACCAAAGTCCTCCAAAGTCACCTCATTCCGCTGGATACGATCATCAAGATCATCAATGGAATCAATAAAGTCAAATTCAGTGGATGAATGTCGTCGCTTTCTCATTTCCGATGCAGTTTCAGCTTCCTCTCCATTAGCTCGATCATTACCATAAAGTATCACCATCTTCTCATAGTTTGGAAATGGGGTATTCCTACAATGTGCTGCTCTAGGTTTTGACTGAAAAAAGTTTAAGTTTCACAAAAGTTAGACAATAGCTCAATAATGACATATTAGTACATAAAAATTAAAGCGTGTTACCTGAATTAGAGCATCCCAAACTTCTGGCTCAGCTTCCCATAAATGAGTAAACGAGTTCCAAGCAAACCCACTCATACCATTCTTAAAAATATCATAAAATTCAGCGAACTTGTTTTTCATTGTTTTCCAGCGATTTTTTACTTTATCCTTGTCAATTTTCATCCCAAACAATGCACTCAACTCACTCACGATGTTGTCATATGCTTTGCTAGTGAAGTTGCCATTAACTTTAAAACCTCTTTCAAACTCATGCATGAAAGAATTGACAAGAGCATCATCCATGGCTCTTGTCCAAATCAAGTTGCCATTAACACTGTCAGTTGCGGAATGCTTTTTGGGTGCCATACTGTAATATTTATCAATTATAGCATAAGAATTCAACATACAAATAAGAATTGCAGTAATAAACATACTAATAACATTAATAACAATAATAAAAAAATATCAATTATTAGCATAAGAATTCAACATACTAATAACAATAATCAATAAAACATGCTCCATTTCAAGAAATTTAACATTACAATAAACTCAACCAAATTCAACTAAGAATACAACAACCAAATTCAAATGTTTTAGCTCAAAACATCACTTTGATAATCTGCCCACATTTGGTTGGCTAAATTGTTTCTTATAAGCTCTCCTTGAGCAGTCTCCTCACTATCACTTCTTATAGCTTGATAATTATCATGAGAATCATTTTGATTAGCAAGCTCAGCATCTACTTCAGCTATAAGGTCTTCATCTGGATCTATGCTCATTAAGTAATTATGAAGAATGCAACATGCAATGATGATTAGTTTTGAGCTCTAATGCCATAAGTAGGCTCTGTCGAACTGGATAAAATCTCAAATCTTTTTTTAATACACCGAAGGCTCTTCCGATTGCATTGCGTAATGATGCATGTCGAAGATTAAACAATTCTCTTGGATTTTGTGGTGGATTTCTTGCTGAGTATTCTTTCAATTGATACCGTACTCCTCTATAAGGTGTAATAAGTCCACTTGTCAACATGAATCCAGCATCAACAAGGTAATACTTGCCTATAAACAAGATGAGTAATCAATATGAAAGTTTTAAAATCAAATATGTCATAATTTCAATGTATAGGATCTTAATTACCTTGACGAATTTTAAGCTTATCTTCACGTCTTAATGAATTCTTTATAATTCTTGAGTCAGAGGCTGTGCCTTCCCACCCAGGGAGCACATAGGTGAACCTTAAATCAAATGTGCATGCTGCTAGCACATTTTGGGTCAGGTACTCTTTTCTACCACGAAACCGAGGAGCATCTCTAGGAGATACTTTGACACGTATATGTGTGCCGTCTATGGCGCCAACACAATCCTGACACGATACACTTATATCAATATAATCCAAGTTTATTGTTCAAATATTTGAATCAATAGTAATTTAATGATGAAATTTTACCTTAAAATATGGGTAGAATCTACTACTACCATAAATTTCTTGAGCGACTGTTGAACCATCGGTTGCACAAGAAATTTATCTTCCAATTCGAGGAGGGCTCTTAACACTTTATGGAGATGACGACTAATCGTCTCACCAGATCGACGAAACCAAAAATTTACTTCACGATTCTTCGCATTGTGTGTTAATATATAAATTGATTTGGCAACTTGTTCTTCTACACTTGACCATCGTGTGGGTAGTAAGCCACCCTCTCTTTCTAACATACCACACAATCTTAAGAAGGTTTGAGGACACATTCTTAATATATTTCTACTGGTTTCACTGCTACTGATTCTACCCATTATTTCTTCACGCACCCTTTCTCTCTCGGAGCTCATACTGTAACTAATTTTTCTTTTACGAGACATCCGTATGGCAACATAATAAGCAACAAGGCATATGAGTTGAGCTACAGCTCTTCGGCGCATATCAAACCATCTAGTGACAGTTAGATTCCAATCTTCAACATCCATCTAACATGGTAAATTATTTATAAGTCCATTTATGTCCATATATGAAAATGGGTAGAAATAAGACAAGAAAGACAAAGATACATATAAACAGAGCCTAGACTATTAAACCCCCCAAATGAATAAGCTTAGCTTTCAATAATCTTCCAATTGTAAGCGCTGGCCTAGACAATAAGTTAACTAAACTTTACCATATTGGCACAAGCTCAAGGCCAAAGCATTCAGCTTTAGATTCCTATTTCATCACCTTCAATCAAAACAGATTTTCTCCCCATATTTACCTGCCACGCAGAAATGAGGGTGGCCCCTTCCAGTGCAGTGAGTGCAAGCACACCAAGGATCACAGCAACACATATAAGTAATAGTATGTTCAATTTCATTCAAGTTAAATACTACTTCTGTCAAGGATAGCAAGAAAAGCCAGAAAAGGAAAGACCGTTCAAATCCAACAAAACAAACTCAGCAACACTTTCAATCTATTATGTAATCCAACAAAACAAACTCAGCAACACATAAAACAAGTCAAAAAGAAATCCAACAAAACAGAATGTGCAACACAGCAAAGTGGAAAAAGAGAAAAATGGAAAGGAGGAGACAAGATGGAAACCTGGGGCTATGTGTGAGAAGCAGCGGCAGGGGGGGCGGATGGCCGGCAGCAGCGTCTGGCGGAAGGGCGGCGGACGGCGGACGGGCGGCAGACAGCGGACTGCAGGGACGGCAGAGAAGAAGGAAGGACGATGGATTTGCAGTATGAGAAAGATAATGAGAAGTTTCAGCAATTTAGGTTTATTCAATTTGGGAATTACAAAATTTGGGTAAGGGTATTTTTGTCACAAAATCTATTTCCCTCCCAATCCCCCCCACAATTGGAGGGAATAAAAAATTGAGTGAGGAGGGGTTCAAAACCCCTCCATTCCCCTCCCTTCCCCTTCAAAATTTTGAACCAAACACAAATTACTTTTTAAAATCCCTCCCTTCCCCTCCCCTCCCCTCCATTCCCCTTGAACCAAACACTACCTTAGGGTTCTCGGCCGATTTCAGGGTTTTTGCTATGTAAGGGCTCTGGGTTAGTTTTATTGTTTTTCAGTAGACTCTAGGATTTTAGACTGATTTTAGGGATTCTGGCTTATTATAGGGATTTAGGCTGGTTTTATGGCTTTCAGATCAACGTTAGGGCTTTTGGCTAATTTCAGTGTTTTCGGCCGATTTCAGGGTTTTTTCGTTGACTATAGTATAGGGTATCTGGACGATTTAAGGGCTCTGGGTCAATTTTATGGTTGTTCTGTTGACTCGAGGCTTTAAGACTGGATTTAGGGTTTTAGGCCAACTTTAAAGCTTTCGGATTAACTTTTGGGGTTTTTGCCGATTTCAGGGTTTTTGGCTGATTTCAGGGCTTTTGGCTGATTTAAGGGTTTTCGGCTGATTTAAGGGTATCTGGACGATTTAAGGGCTCTGGGTCAATTTTATGGTTATTCTGTAGACTCTAGGCTTTTAGACTAGATTTAGGGTTTTCGGCTTATTATGGGTTTTTAGGCCAGCTTTAAAGCTTTCGGATTAACTTTTGGTGTTTTTGCCGATTTCAAGGTTTTTGGCCGATTTAAGGGTTTTCGGTTGATTTCAGAGTTTTTCCGCTCACTAGAGTATATGGTATTTGGACGATTTAAGGGCTCGGGGTCAATTTTATAGTTTTTCTGTAGACTCTACAGGCTTTTAGATTGATTTTAGGGTTTTCGGCTTATTATAGGGTTTAAGGCAAGCTTTTTGGCTTTCTGATCAATTTTTGGGCTTCTGGCCGATTTCAGGGATTTTACGATGTTTATAGTATAGGGTATTTTCTCAATTTAAGGGATTTGGGTCAATTTTATTGTTTTTCTGTAGACTCTAATGGCTTTTAGATTGATTATAGTGTTTTCGGCTTATTATAGGGATTTTTGGCCGACTTTAGGGCTTTTTGATCAACTTTAGGGCTTTTGAACGATTTCAGGGTTTTCGGCCTATTTTAGGGTTTTTCCGCTGACAATAATAAAGGGCATTTGAATGATTTAAGGCCCCTGGTCAAATTTATAGTTTTTCCGTAGGCTCTAGGCTTTAAGACTGATTCTAAGGTTTTCGGCTTATTATTGGGTTTGAGGGCGGTTTTATGGTTCTTCTGATCAACTTTTAGCCAATTTCATGGTTTTCGGCAGATTTCCGGGTTTTTCCGCTGACTACAGTATATGGTATTTGAAAGATTTAAGGGCTCCGGGTCAAATTTATGGTGTTTCTGTAAACTCTAGGCTTTTAGACTTATTTTAGGGTTTTCATCTTATTATGGGGTTTTAGGCCGGCTTTAGGGCTTTCTGATCAACTTTAGGGTTCTCGGCCGTCTGATTTTAGCATTTGGCAGATTACACCATTTTCGGTTGATTTCAGGGTTTTCGGCCGATTTCAGATTTTTTCCGCTGACTATTGTATATGTTATTTGGACGATTTAAGGACTTTGTGTCAATTTTATGGTTTTTCTGAAGACTCTAAGCTTTTAGACTTGTTTTACGGCTTTTGGCTTAGTATAGGGTTTTAGGCCAGCTTTAGGGCTTTCTAATCAACTTTACGGTTCTCGGCCGATTTCAGGGTTTTTCCGATGTAAGGGCTGTGGGTCATATTTATTGTTTTTCTGTAGACTCTAGGATTTCAGACTAATTTTAGGGATTTTGGCTTATTATTGGGATTTAGACTGGTTTTTTGGCTTTCGGATCAACATTAGGGCTTTTGGCTGATTTCAGTGTTGTCGGCCAATTTCAGGGTTTTTTCGTTGACTATAGTATAGGGTATCTGGACGATTTAAGGGCTCTTGGTCAATTTTATGGTTATTCTGTAGACTCTAGGCTTTTAGACTGGATTTAGGATTTTCGGCTTATTATGGGGTTTTAGGCCAGCTTTAAAGCTTTCGGATTAACTTTTGGGGTTTTTGCCGATTTCAGGGTTTTTGGCCGATTTCAGGGTTTATGGCCGATTTCAGAGTTTTTCCGCTCACTATAGTATATGGTAGTTGGACGATTTAAGGGCTTTGGGTCCATTTTATAGTTTTTCTGTAGACTCTACAGGCTTTTAGACCGATTTTAGGGTTTTCGGCTTATTATAGGGTTTTAGGCCAGCTTTATGGCTTTTTGATCAATTTTTGGGCTTCTGGTCGATTTATGGGTTTTTTCGATGTTTATAGTATAGGGTATTTGGTCAATTTAAGGGATCTGGGTCAATTTTATTGTTTTTCTGTAGACTCTAATGGCTTTTAGATTGATTTTAGTGTTTTCGGCTTAATATAGGGATTTTAGGCCGGCTTTAGGGCTTTCTTATCAACTTTAGGGCTTTTGCCGATTTCAAGGTTTTCGGCCGATTTTAGGGTTTTTCCGCTGACAATAATAAAGGGCATTTGAATGATTTAAGGCCCCTGGTCAAATTTATAGTTTTTCCGTCGACTCTAGGCTTTAAGACTGATTCTAGGGTTTTCGGCTTATAATAGGGTTTGAGGGCGGCTTTATGGTTTTTCTGATAAACTTTTAGCCAATTTCAGGGTTTTCGGCAGATTTCAGGGTTTTTCCGCTGACTACAGTATAGGGAATTTGGACGATTTAAGGGCTCCGGGTCAATTTTATGGTTTTTCTGTAAACTCTAGGCTTTTAGACTGATTTTAGGGTTTTCGTCTTATTATGGGGTTTTAGGCAGGCTTTAGGGCTTTCTGATCAACTGTAGGGCATTTGGCAGATTACAACATTTTCGGCTGATTTCAGGGTTTTCGGCCGATTTCAGATTTTATCCGCTGACTATATAGTATATGTTATTTGGACGATCTAAGGGCTTTGTGTCAATATTTTGGTTTTCTGTAGACTCTACGCCCTTAGACTTATTTTAGGGTTTTTAGCATAATATAGGGTTTTAGGCCAGCTTTAGGGATTTCTGATCAACTTTAGGGTTCTCGGTCGATTACAGGGTTTATGGCCGATTTCTTGGTTTTTGGCCGATTTAAGGGTTTTCGGCTGATTTCCGAGTTTTTCTGCTCACTATAGTATATGTTATTTGGACGATTTAAGGGGTCTAGGTCAATTTTATAGTTTTTCTGTAGACTCTACAGGCTTTTAGACTGATTTTAGGGTTTTCGGCTTATTATAAGGTTTTAGGCCAGCTTTTTGACTTTCTGATCAATTTTTGGGCTTCTAGCCGATTTCAGGTTTTTTCCGATGTTTATAGTATAGGGTTTTTGGTCAATTTAAGGGATCTGGGTCAATTTTATTGTTTTTCCGTAGACTCTAATGGCTTTTAGATTGATTTTAGTGTTTTCGCCTTATTATAGGATTTTAGGCCGGCTTTTGGGCTTTTTTATCAACTTTAGGGCTTTTGGCCGATTTCAGGGTTTTTCCGCTGACAATGATAAAGGGCATTTGAATGATTTAAGGCCCCTAGTCAAATTTATAGTTTTTCCGTAGACTCTAGGCTTTAAGACTGATTCTAGGGTTTTCGGCTTATTATTGGGTTTGAGGGCGGCTTTATCGTTCTTCTGATCAACTTGTAGCCAATTTTAGGGTTTTCGGCAGATTTCAGGGTTTTTCCGCTGACTACAGTATAGGGTATTTGGACGATTAAAGGGCTCTGGGTCAATTTTATGGTTTTTCTTTAAACTCTAGGCTTTTAGACTGATTTTAGGGTTTTTCGTCTTATAATAGGGTTTTAGGCCGGCTTTAGGGCTTTCGGATCAACTTTAGGGCATTTGGCAGATTACAGCATTTTCGGCTGATTTCAGGGTTTTCGGCCGATTTTCGATTTTTTCCGCTGACAATAGTATATGTTATTTGGACGATTTAAGGGCTCTGTGTCAATTTTTTGGTTTCTCTGTAGACTCTACGCTTTTAGACTTATTTTAGGGTTTTTGGGTTGATTCTAGGGTTTTCGACTTATTATAGGTCTTGAGGGCGGCTTTATGGTTTTTCTGATCAACATTTAGCCAATTTCAGGGTTTTCGGAAGATTTCAGGGTTTTTCCACTGACTACAGTATCGGGTATTTGGACAATTTAAGGGCTCTGGGGCAATTTTATGAGTTTTCTGTAAACTCTATCCTTTTAGACTAATTTTAGGGTTTTTGTCTTATTATAGGGTTTTAGGCCGGCTTTAGGGCTTTCTGATCAACTTTAGGGCATTTGGCAGATTATAGCACTTTCTGCTGATTTCACGGTTTTCAGCCGATTTAAGATTTTTTACGCTGACTATAGTATATGTTATTTGGACGATTTAAGGGCCCTGTGTCAATTTTTTGGTTTTTCTGTAGACTCTACGCATTTAGACTTATTTTAGGGTTTTTGGCTTTATATAGGGTTTTAGGCCAGCTTTAGGGCTTTCTGATCAACTTTAGGGTTCTCGGCCGATTTCAGGGTTTTTCCGATGTAAGGGCTCTGGGTCAGTTTTATTGTTTTTCTGTAGACTATAATGGCTTTTAGATTGATTTTAGTGTTTTCGGCATATTATAGGGATTTTAGGCCGGCTTTAGGGCTTTTTGATCAACTTTAGGGCTTTAAGCCCATTTCAGGGTTTTCGGACGATTTTAGGTTTTTTCACTAACAATAATAAAGGGCATTTGAATTATTTAAGGCCTCTGGTCAAATTTATAGTTCTTCCGTAGACTCTAGGCTTTAAGACTAATTCTAGGGTTTTCGGCTTATTATAGGGTTTGAGGGCGGCTTTATGGTTTTTGTGATCAACTTTTAGCCAATTTCGGAGTTTTTCCGCTGACTACAGTATAGGGTATTTGAACCATTTAAGGGCTCCGGTCAAATTTATGGTTTTTCTACAAACTCTAGGCTTTTAGTCTAATTTTAGGGGTTTCGTCTTATTATGGGGTTTTAGGCCGGCTTTCGGGCTTTCTGATCAACTTTAGGGCATTTGGCAGATTACAGCATTTTCGGCTGATTTCAGGGTTTTCGGCTTTCAAATTTTTTCCCCTGACTATAGTATATGTTATTTGGACGATTTAAGGGCTCTGTGTCAATTTTTTGGTTTTTCTGTAGACTCTACGCTTTTAGACTTACTTTAGGGTTTTTGGCTTAATATAGGGTTTTAGGCTAGCTTTAGGGCTTTCTGGTCAACTTTAGGGTTCTTGGCCGATTTCAGGTTTTTTCCGATGTAAGGGCTCTCGGTCAGTTTTATTGTTTTTCTGTAGACTCTAGGATTTCAGACTGATTTTAGGGACTTTGGCTTATTATAGGGATTTAGGCTGGTTTTATGGCTTTAGGATCAACATTAGGGCTTTTGGCTGATTTCAGGGTTTTCGGCTGATGTCAGGGTTTTTTAGTTGACTATAGTATAGGGTATCTGGACGATTTAAGGGCTCTGGGTCATTTTTATGGTTATTCTGTAGACTATAGGATTTCAGACTAGATTTAGGGTTTTCGGCTTATTATGGGGTTTTAGGCCAGCTTTAAAGCTTTCGGCTTAACTTTTGGGGTTTTTTCCGATTTCAAGATTTTTGGCCGATTTAAGGGTTTTCGGCTGATTTCAGAGTTTTTCCACTCACTATAGTATATGGTATTTTGACGATTTAAGGGCTCTGGGTCCATTTTATAGTTTTTCGGTAGACTCAATAGGCTTTTAGACTGATTTTAAGGTTTTCGGCTTATTATAGGGTTTTAGGCCAGCTTTATGGCTTTCTGATCAATTTTAAGGCTTCTGGCCGATTTCAGGGTTTGTTCGAAGTTTATAGTATAGGGTATTTGGTCAATTTAAGGGATGTGGGTCAATTTTATGGTTTTTCTGTAGACCCTAATGGCTTTTAGATTGATTTTAGTGTTTTCGGATTATTATAGGGATTTTAGGCCGGCTTTAGGGCTTTTTGATCAACTTTAGGGCTTTTGGCCAACTTCAGGGTTGTCGGCCAATTTTAGGGTTTTTCCGCTGACAATAATAAAGGGCATTTGAATGATTTAAGGCCTCTGGTCAAATTTATAGTTTTTCCGTAGACTCTAGGCTTTAAGACTGATTCTAGGGTTTTCGGCTTATTATAGGCTTTGAGGGCGGCTTTATGGTTTTTCTGATCAACTTTAAGCCAAATTCATGGTTTTCGGCAGATTTCAGGGTTTTTCTACTGACTATAGTATAGGGTATTTGTACGATTTAAGGGCTCCAGGTCAATTTTATGGTTTTTCATTAAACTCTAGGCTTTTAGACTGATTTTAGGGTTTTCGTCTTATTATATGGTTTTAGGCCGGCTTTAGGGCTTTCTGATCAACTTTAGGGCATTTGGCAGATTAAAGCATTTTCGGCTGATTTCAGGGTTTTCGGCCGATTTCAGATTTTTTCCGCTGACTATAATATATTTTATTTGGACGATTTAAGGGCTCTGTATCAATTTTTTGGTTTTTATGTAGACTCTACGCTTTTAGACTTATTTTAGGGTTTTTGGCTTAGTATAGGGTTTTAGGCCCGCTTTAAGGCTTTCTGATCAAATTTAGGGTTCTCAGCCGATTTCAGGGTTTTTCCGATGTAAGGGCTCTGGGTCTGTTTTATTGTTTTTCTATAGACTCTAGGATTTCAGACTGATTTTAGGTATTTTGGCTTATTATAGGGATTTAGGCTGGTTTTATGGCTTTCGGATCAACATTAGGGCTTTTGGCTGATTTCAGTGTTTTCGGCCGATTTGAGGGTTTTTTCGTTGACGTATAGGGTATCTGGACAATTTAAAGGCTCTGGGTCCATTTTATGGTTATTCTGTAGACTCTAGGCTTTTACACTGGATTTAGGGTTTTCAGCTTATAATGGGGTTTTAGGCCAGCTTTAAAGCTTTCGAATTAACTTTTGGGGTTTTTGCCGATTCAAGGTTTTTGGCCGATTTAAGGGTTTTTGGCCGACTTAAGGGTTTTTTCGTTGATTATAGTATAGGGTATCTAGACAATTTAAGGGCTCTGAGTCAATTTTATAGTTTTTCTGTAGGAGCTATTGGCTTTTACACTGATTTTAGGGTTTTCGGCTAATTATTGTGTTTTATGTTAGCTTTATGGCTTTCTGAACAATTTTTGGGCTTCTGGCCGATTTTAGAGTTTTTCCGATGTTTATCGTATAGGGTATTTGGTCAATTTAAGGGATCTGGGTCAATTTTATTGTTTTTCTGTAGACTCTAATGGCTTTTAGATTGATTTTATTGTTTTCGGCTTATTATAGGGATTTTAGGCCGGCTTTAGGGCTTTTTGATCAACCTTAGGGCTTTTGGCCGATTTCAGGGTTTTCGGCCGATTTTTCGGTTTTTCCGCTGACAATAATATAGGGCATTTGAATGATTTAAGGCCTCTGGTCAAATTTATAGTTTTTCCGTAGACACTAGGCTTTAAGACTGATTCTAGGGTTTTCAGCTTATTATAGGGTTTGAGGGCGGCTTTATGGTTTTTCTGATCAACTTTTAGCCAATTTAAGGGTTTTCGGCAGATTTCAGGGTTTTTCCGTGGACTACAGTATGGGGTATTTGGAGGATTTAAGGGCTCTAGGTCAATTTTATGGTTTTTCGGTAAACTCTAGGCTTTTAGACTGATTTTAGGGTTTTTCGTCTTATTATAGGGTTTTAGGCCGGCTTTAGGGCTTTCTGATCAACTGTAGGGCATTTGGCAGATTACAGCATTTTCGGCTGATTTCAGGGTTTTCGGCCGATTTCAGATTTTTTTCGCTGACTATAGTATATGTTATTTGCACGATTTAAGGGCTTTGTGTCAATTTTTTTTGTTTTTCTGTAGACTCCACGCTTTTAGACTTATTTTGGGGTTTTTGGCTTAATATAGGGTTTTAGGCCAGCTTTAGGGATTTCTGATCAACTTTAGGGTTCTTGGCCGATGTCAGGGTTTTTCCGATGTAAGGGCTCTTGGTTAGTTTGATTGTTTTTCTGTAGACTCTAGGATTTTAGACTAATTTTAGGGATTTTGGCTCATTATAGGGATTTAGGCTGGTTTTATGGCTTTCGGAATAACATTAGGGCTTTTGGCTGATTTCAGTGTTTTTGGCCGATTTGAGGGTTTTTTCGTTGACTATAGTATATGGTATCTGGACAATTTAAGGGCTCTGTGTCAATTTTATGGTTATTCTGTAGACTCTAGGCTTTTAGATTGGATTTAGGGTTTTCCGCTTATTATGAGGTTTTAGGCTAGCTTTAAAGCTTTCGGATTAACTTTTGGGGTTTTTGCCGATTTCAGAGTTTTTGGCCGATTAAAAGGTTTTTGGCCGATTTAAGGGTTTTTGGCCGACTTAAGTGTTTTCGGCTGATTTCAGAGTTTGTCCGCTCACTATAGTATATGGTATTTGGACGATTTAAGGGCTCAGAGTCTATTTTATAGTTTTTCTGTAGACTCTATAGGCTTTAGACTGATTTTAGGGTTTTCGGCTTATTATAGGGTTGTATGTTAGCTTTATGGCTTTCTGATCAATTTTTGGGCTTCTGGCCGATTTCAGGGTTTTTGCGATGTTTATCGTATAGGGTATTTGGTCAATTTAAGGGATCTGGGTCAATTTTGTTGTTTTTCTGTAGACTCTAATGGCTTTTAGATTAATTTTAGTGTTTTAGGCTTATTATAGGGATTTTAGGCCGGCTTTATGGCTTTCTGATCAACTTTAGGGCATTTGGCAGATTACAGCATTTTCGGCTGATTTCAGGGTTTTCGGCCGATTTTAGATTTTTTCGGCTGACTATAGTATATGTTATTTGGACAATTTAAGGGCTCTGTGTCAGTTTTTTGGTTTTTCTGTAGACTCTATGCTTTTAGACTTATTTTAGGGTTTTTGGCTTAATATAGGGTTTTAGGCCAGCTTTAGGGCTTTCTGATCAACTTTAGGGTTCTCGGCCGATTTCAGGGTTTTTCCGATGTAAGGGCTCCGGGTCAGTTTTATTGTTTTTCTGTAGACTCTAGGATTTTAGACTGATTTTAGGGATTTTGGCTTGTTATAGGGATTTCGGCTGGTTTTATGGTTTTCGGATCAACATTAGGGCTTTTGGCTGATTTCAGTGTTTTCGGCCGATTTCAGGCTTTTTTCGTTGACTATAGTATAGGGTATTTGGACGATTTAAGGGCTCTGGGTCAATTTTATGGTTATTCTGTAGACTCTAGGCTTTTAGACTGGATTTAGGTTTTTCGGCTTATTATGGCATTTTTGGCCAGCTTTAAAGCATCCGGATTAACTTTTGGGGTTTTTGCCGATTTAAGGGTTTTTGGCCGATTTAAGGGTTTTTGGCCGACTTTAGGGTTTTCGGCTGATTTCAGAGTTTGTCCGTTCACTATAGTATATGGTATTTGGACGATTTAAGGGCTCCGGGTCAAATTTATAGTTTTTTCTGTAGACTCTATAGGCTTTTAGACTGATTTTAGGGTTTTCGGCTTATTATTGTGTTTTATGTTAGCTTTTTGGCTTTCTGATCAATTTTTGGGCTTCTGGTCGATTTCAGGGTTTTTCCATTGTTTATAGTATAGAGTATTTGGTCAATTTACGGTATCTGGGTCAATTTTAGTGTTTTTCTGTAGACTCTAATGGCTTTTAGATTGATTTTAGTGTTTTCGGCTTATTATAGGGATTTTAGGCCAGCTTGAGGGATTTTGGCCGATTTCAGGGTTTCCGGCCGATTTTAGGGTTTTTCCGCTTACAATTATAAAGGGCATTTGAATGATTTAAGGCCTCTGGTCAAATTTATAGTTTTTCCGTAGACTCTAGGCTTTAAGACTGGTTCTACGGTTTTCGGTTTATTATAGGGTTTGAGGGCGGCTTTATGGTTTTTCTGATAAACTTTAAGCCAATTTTACGTTTTTCGGCAGATTTCAGGGTTTTTCCGTTGACTACAGTATAGGGCTTTAGCCAATTTTAGGGTTTTTGGCCAATTTAAGGGCTCCGGGTCAATTTTAGGGTTTTTCTGTAAACTCTAGGCTTTTATAATGATTTTAGGGTTTTCGTCTTATTATAGGGTTTTAGGCCGGCTTTAGGGCTTTCTGATCAACTTTAGGGCATTTGGCATATTACAGCATTTTCGGCTGATTTCAGGGTTTTCTGCCGATTTCAGATTTTTTCCGCTGACTAAAGTATATGTTACTTGGACGATTTAAGGGCCCTGTGTCAATTTTTTGGTTTTTCTGTAGACTCTACGCTTTTAGACTTATTTTAGGGTTTTTGGCTTAATATAGGGTTTTATGCCAGCTTTAGGGCTTTCTGATCAACTTTAGTGTTCTCGGCCGATTTAAGGGTTTTTCCGATGTAAGGGCTCTGGGTCAGTTTTATTGTTTGTATGTAGACTCTCGGATTTCAGACTGATTTTAGGGATTTTGGCTTATTATAGGGATTTCGGCTAGTTTTATGGCTTTCGGATCAACATTAGGGCTTTTGGCTGATTTTTTCGGCCGATTTCAGGGTTTTTTCATTGACTATATAGTATAGGGTATCTGGACGATTTAAGGGCTCCGGGTCAATTTTATGGTTATTCTGTAGACTCTAGACTTTTAGACCGGATTTAGGGTTTTCGGCTTATTATGGGGTTTTAGGCCAGCTTTAAAGCTTTCGGATTGACTTTTGGGGTTTTTGCTGATTTCAGGGTTTTTGGCCGATTTCAGGGTTTTTGGCTGATGTAAGGGTTTTCGGCTGATTTCAGAGTTTTTCCGCTCACCATAGTATATGGTATTTGGACGATTTAAGGGCTCTGGGTCAATTATATAGTTTTTCTGTAGACTCTACAGGCTTTTTGACTGATTTTAGGGTTTTCGGTTTATTATAGGGTTTTAGGCCAGCTTTATGGCTTTCTTGTTAGTACAGATAGCAACCTGAGAGGGGGGGTGAATCAGGTTTACCCGATTTTCGCCTTGATAATTTCTTACTTTCAAGATAAATGTAAAAGCTAACGATTGCAGCGGAATTAAGCGTTGCTTGAAAGTAAAGATGAAGGATAGAAGAATTCACACACACAAAATATTATCCCGGTTCACCTTCTATCCACCGAAGGCTACGTCCAGTCCCTCAAGAAAATCCCTTGAGGTTTTTTCCACTATTGATAAAAATCTCTTACAAGTTCTTACACCAAGGACCCTAAGAATTTCTATCAATTTCCTGTGAAAGTATACCACTTTCCACAGCCCATGAAAGCAAACCACTTTCAGTTCCTGAAGGCAAACCACCCTCAGACCTTGAAGGCTAACCACCTTCAATCAACACCCTGAAAGTATACCACTTTCAGTACCAACAACCCTTCACCGAGATCCACGGTGAATACTCAATCTTACAGAAATAGATGAAGAAGAGTTTACAATTGGCTGAATCAATCCTTTAACATACAAGTGGATTGATCATGAGAATTTATGCTTTAAGGCTTTTAAGCATAACAAGATTCTGAGTTCCTCAACTAGAGTGTTCTTATAAACATGAAGATCATGAACTCAGAATTTAGGCTCTTGAAAGTTTAAGTTCTAAAAGACTTAATGAACTAATTTTGACAAAGCTTTGGCCTAATGTTGTATTCTCATGTGTTGTTATGTTCTGGACTCAAATGGACTTTATATAGGCTGTTAGAACAGACAGCAACCTGAGAGGGGGGGTGAATCAGTGTTGCCCCAATTTTCGCCTTATTGAAATCGTTACTTTCAAGTTTATGATGATCACGAATTGATCGTTGTGATTGCAGCGGATATGAACAATACTTGAAAGTAAATGTGAAGGATAAAGAGAATCACACACAAGATTTATCCTGGTTCGCCTTCAATCCACCGAAGACTACGTCCAGTCCCTCAAGAAAACCCCTTGAGGATTTTTCCACTATTGATAAGAATTTCTTACAAGTTCCTAACCCAAGGACCCCAAGAACTTCTATCAATATCCTGTGAAAGCAAACCGCTTTCAACAGCCCCTGAAAGCAAACCACTTTCAGTTCCTGAAGGCAAACCACCCTCAGACCTTGAAGACAAACTTGTCTTCAATCGAAACCCTGAAAGCAAACCACTTTCAGTGACAACAACCCTTCACCGAATACCACGGTGAAAAACTCAATCTTACAGAAAGAGATGAAGAAGATATTACACTTGACTGTTTCAATCCTTTAACACACAATTGGATTGAACATGAGAAATTATGCTTTAAGGCTTTTAAGCATAATACAATTCTGAGTTCTTCAAGATATGAACAACTAATGTGTTCTTGTAAACATGAAGATCATGAACTCAGAATTTAGGCTCCAAAAGATTTAAGTTCTAAAAGATGAACCAATTTTGAAAGAGCTTTGGCCTAATGTGTTTTTCTCATGTGAAATGTGTCTATTTCGTGTGTGTTGTGTGTTCTATGTTGTTGTTATGTTTTCTGGACTCAAATGGTCTTTATATAGGCAAGGGAAACGTCCTTGAACCATCACAACCCTTTTCAAAAAGTTTGGGACACAATGGTTCATGAAAAGATGCACTTTTTCGTTCTGGTAATCGATTACCATACTTAGTGTAATCGATTACACAAGTGACCGTTTCAGTTTGAATTTGAATTTCAAACATGTAATCGATTACAAGACTGGAGTAATCGATTACTTGCCTTGGTGTAATCGATTACCATACTGGTGTAATCGATTACACAGAAGCCCATTTTCCAGAAACTTATTCTTTGAGACTTGCTTAAGGTTTTCTACTTCTTTTAAGTTATGAGAACACTTAGCTTGATTAGATTAGGTGTTTTGAGAGCCTTTATGCTTTAATAAACCTTTGGAAGCATAACTCACCTAATACTAAGACTTCTAGACTACTGATGGACTTGAGTGCTTGATTCCTTGAAGTCTTCTTTTCTTCTTTTTGTTGATGAGTTTGTCGTCATCAAAACCACAGCCAGGGTCAGGAGCAAGACCTTCTTCACATAGGCAAGGGAAACGTCCTTGAACCAATGCAACCTTTCCCAAAAGGTTTGAGACACAATGGTTAATGAAAAGATGCAACTTTTCGTGTTGGTAATCGATTACATCACTTAGTGTAATCGATTACACTAATAGCCGTTTCAATTTGAATTTCAAATTCAAACATGTAACCGATTACAAGCAAGTAGTAATCGATTACTTGCCTATGTGTAATCGATTACCAGAAAGCTGCAATCGATTACACTGAGGTCCATCTTCCAGAAACTTCATCTTTTAAGATCGGCTTAAGGTTTTCTACTTCTTTTAAGTTATGAAAACATTAAGCTTGATTAGTTTAGGTGTTTTAAAGAGCCTTTATGCTTTAATAGACCTTTAGAAGCATAACTCACCTAAACTAGGACTTCTAGGTATTTGATAAACTTTGTAGTGCTGTTTCCTCTAAGTCTTCTTTTCTTCTTTTTGTCGATGAGTTTGTCGTCATCAAAACCTCAGCCAGGGTCAGGAGCAAGACCTTCTTCACAATCTCCCCCTTTTTGATGATGGCAAACACATTCTTGATACTTGAAGATCATATATGCGTCTCTATTGAAAAACTCCCCCTGTTTGATGTAATCCAGTATTTCTCCCCCTTTCTAATTCACTTGTTGAATTCCTGCATATTATCTTTAAGAGCACAGAACCTTTCTCCCCCTATTGACTTCATCAAAAAGAAGACAAGGCCAAAAAACAGGCATACATCCATACAAGTATATATTTCGAAATAAAGCAAGATTATGGGGGTAAAGATGTAAAACAATGATAAACCACAATCATCCAAACATAGCAAATAAAAAGAAAATATCCAACAGTGCGTGCAGTTAAGAGTTTAGACTATGCTATTACATACCAAATAGGATGTCTAATGAAAGCATAAAAAGATCTAAAACTCATCAAAATCATCAGACGAGTCAGGAGAGTCATGAGGAGAGGGAGCCATGCGATCGACACGAAGACTGAGGCGATCCATATCAGCACGGAGAGTGGTGTACATGGACTCGACCCGACCTTCCATGTGATCGAACCTCTGATCAAAATGTGTCCTCATATCTGCCAAATGAGAGAGGTGAGTTGAGTAGAGGCATCGGCATCTGCAGAGGACAAAGGGCCACTCTTAGAGGATGGTGGACAGAAAGCAGCAGGGGCAGGAGCCTGGGTAGTGTCAGGACCCAAATCTGATTTGTGCCTGAAAGTATCATCAATATCCCTGAAAATCCCCATCTTGTTCAAAATTTCCATGTCGATCCTCTGAGATTTAGCATCCATAACCTGTGCATACTCTCCATGCGTAGAAATCCCAAAGTTCTTCAGAATAAGAGTAATCACAGGAGCATAAGGAAGAGGACCAGTTCTGTCCTTGTGAAGCAGCATGTGAATAATGACCAAGTAAGCCCAATTAATTGCTTCATTATGCTTCAGACCATATATGATTTGTAACTCCAAATCACTAATCTGAGCGTGGTTAGAGGATTGAGGGAGAAGAACATAGCTTATCAAATAATGAAGTAAACGATCCTCTACACTGAGATATCCAACAGCAAGGATATCCCTGGAACGGTTGGCCTTCGTTCGTTGCTTCTTTATCTGTATCTCCTCCTCATAAAACCGACACAGAGATAGATAGAAAGACTTCTTATCATAATCAGCCCATGGACACGTAATCTCGGGGCCTAGTCGGGCTCCAACATAGGGAATCGACAGTAAAGTGCCCAATTGCTCTTGAGTCAAAGAAATGTCAATCCCTTTGACTGATGAACAGATTTTGCCACCCCTCTTGACCAAATTGCAATAAAAGACTTTGACAAGTTCAGGATAATACGTACCCGTGAAGCCAACAAATTCATCAAGGCCTTGAAAGTCGAGGAGAGATGGGAAGAGAAGTCCAGCATTGATGAAGGAGTTCAAGTCACCATACTTGGGAGGAAGAATCGGCCTTTCAAGGTAATAGGCCAAGAATCGTTCCTTTTGTTCCTCCGTGACAAGGAGATGTGATAGTTCAAGGGTATTCATGGAGAGATTCTTCGACCGGTGTCTGCGAGAGGAAGAGGAAGACATTTTCGGATTTGTGAAAGGCTAGGGTTCGAAAAAGGGGTTTTGGGTAGAGACCAAATTAGAAAATCCGAATGGGTTGAGAGGCAAGAGAGGAGAAGGACGAGCAAAACCCACCAATTGGTTCTGAATTTGAGCAAGAATTGAAGGAGAATGGTGGGAAAAACCAGTTCAGCGTCGAGGAGAGGAAAGGGAAGAAGAACAGTGTAATCGATTATGAAAACTGACCAGCGATACTTATATTATCGAATTGGTAATCGATTACAGACAGTTGTGTAATCGATTACCACTGTTTGAATTTTGAATAAAATTCAAAAATTGCAACTGTAATCGATTACAGCAGTTAATGTAATCGATTACTGGCAGTTCAAAATTTGAAAAAATTCAAATTTCGAATATGTAATCGATTATACCAGTTATGGTAATTGATTACTCAGAGAATTTTAATAAGCATGAGGACTAAGAACAGGGGTAATCGATTATAAGCCTATGGTAATCGATTACAAGAACATTTTATAAGTTCTAACCTATAAATTCCTATGTAACATATTTCCAAAAGAACATTTAAGCACATAATCAATTAAAACACATAATCATGTAAGAAAAGATTATACAAGTATCTAATGATAAGAACTAACATAGGACATGTGTTTAAGCACATAGGTAAATTAGATATATGTAATCATAAATTTAAGACATGAATTAAGCATGTAAGCATATATGTTCACCTAAAAATTATGCAAGTATCTAAGACATATAAGCATATTTTTAGAAAATTATCTACTTAACGATTATGTTTGTTTAATTTATTTTTTAAAATACCTACTGTGTTCCTATGAACTTCTAGTCAGTGGGCTTAGGAGCAAGTTCCTAAACTTGA
Source organism: Acmispon strigosus (assembly GCA_030819835.1). NCBI lineage: Eukaryota > Viridiplantae > Streptophyta > Magnoliopsida > Fabales > Fabaceae > Acmispon > Acmispon strigosus. Next base: position 16,015,961 of record JAUAMA010000004.1, on the reverse strand, counting down.
TTCCTTTCTATTTGGTTGAATTCTTCCTGCATTGCCACAATCCAATACTCATCCTCCAGAGCATCATTTACTTTTGAGGGTTCTATTTGAGAGACAAATGTCATATTCAAAACAGAACCATTTAAGCGTAGCCTTGTAGAAACGCCTCTAGAAATATCACCAATGATATTATCAACTGGATGATCCCTATGGATTCTCCATTCCTTTGGAAGTTGATAAGTGTTATCTTCAATGTGCTCTTCTTGTATTGGATTTTGATCTCTTTCCTTTTGTGAGTCTTCAGTAATAATGATATCTTCTTCTTCATTATCTGGAAGATTGACTGTATCTTCTATTGAAGATTTAGACTCATCAAAGGTAACATGTATGGATTCTTCCACAGATAGAGTTTTCTTGTTGAAGACTCTATATGCTTTGCTTGTTAGAGAATAACCAAGGAATATACTTTCATCAGATTTTTCATCAAACTTACCAAGGTTTTCCTTTCCATTATTCAAGACAAAGCATTTGGATCCAAAAGCATGTAGATGAGAGATATTTGGTTTCCTTCCTTTGTAGAGTTCATAGGGGGTTTTCTTCAGAATTGGTCTAATAAGAACTCTATTGGAAACATAGCAAGCAGTACTTACAGCATCAGCCCAGAAATATTTAGGAAGACTTGATTCACTTAGCATGGTTCTTGCTAATTCTTCAAGTAGTCTGTTCTTCCTTTCTACAACTCCATTTTGTTGTGGTGTTCTCGGAGTAGAGAAATTATGTGATATTCCATTTTCATCACATAGTTCTTGAAATTGATGATTCTGAAATTCTCCACCATGATCACTTCTAATAGAAGAGATCTTTAAATACTTCTCATTTTGAACTAGCCTTGCATATCTCTTAAATGCGTTGAAGGCTTCATTCTTATGAGGCAAGAATAATGTCCATGTAAATCTAGAGAAATCATCAACAATAACAAGTGCATAGAAATTACCTCCGAGGCTTTTTGTTCTTGAAGGTCCGAACAAATCCATATGTAGCAATTGAAGGGGTCTTGAAGTCGAAACTATGTTCTTTGGTTTGAAAGACGTTCTGGTTTGCTTCCCTTTTTGACATGCATCACAAAGCTTGTCTTTCTCGAATCTTATCTTTGGAAGCCCAACAACTAGATCATGCTTGACTAGTTTGTTTAAATGGTCTATGTGTGTATGAGCAAGTCTTCTATGCCATAGCCATGAATCACTATTGTTCTTGGCCAAAAGGCATCTTACGTTTTGTGGAATTTCTTCCAAGGAGATCATGAAGACTTTATTGACTTTATAACCAGAAAACTTAACTTCTTTAGTTTTCACATCTTTTACTACACATATATCATCAATGAAACCAACTTTCAAACCTTTGTCACATAGTTGACTGATACTCAGAAGATTATGCATCAAACCATCAACGTAAAGAACTTTATCGATGACTGTTTGAGGGGGTGTGCCTATTCTTCCAATACCGAGTATCTTTCCCTTTTGATTGTTTCCATATGTGACAAAACCTTTTTCCCTAGGTATAAGTAAAGAAAACTTGGTTTTGTCTCTTGTCATGTGTGATGAGCAGCCACTATCAAGATACCATAAATCCTTTGCTGCTTTCATACACACCTACATGACAAAGTTCAGACATGGGTATTAGGAACCCAACAAGTTTTGGGTCCTTCTAAGTTAACATCCTTTCTAACCCATATGTATTCCCTATTTGGTACTCCAACATTTTTGTAGTAACATCTACTAGGGGTATGTCCTATTTTGTTACAATAAGTACATGAATAATGATTGTAACTAGATGTTTGCCTAGGAGAGGGATGAATCTTTTTAGGAGGTCTATGAGAATTACTTTTCCTATTGTTCATACTCCTAAATGAGTTAGTCTTAGTGTTATTAGAAGATCCTTCCACTTTGTTTGATTTTACAAACACCGTTTTCTTGACTTCTTTTGTCTTTAGGTGAGAAGTATATCCTAGACCTGACTTATTGTTTGAATGCCTTTGCACACTTAGAATATCATCTAACTTCTGTTTTCCTGTGTTGAAGTTATGAACTCTTTGTTGAAGATTATCTATCTTTTCTTCTAAAGAACTACACTTAGTACATTTATGTGTAATATCTAACTTAGATTTTACTACATCTAGTTCTTCTTGTAAAGTTCTACACTTACTTTCTAAGGATGAAATTAAATCATTTTGCCTAGTGCTTTAAATCATGAAAAGACATAGAATTATCACTAACCTGGGAATCTTCAACATCTGAATCATGTGAGGCCATCAATGCAACTTGTGCTTCTTCTTTGTCAGAATCTGATGATGAACTTACTTCATTATCATCCCAAGCCAAGTATGCTCTTCGTGTGGATTGATCCTTCTTTTCGAATTTGTCTCTTAGACCATGTTTCTTCTTTTGAAGATTTGGACATTCCAACTTGATGTGTCCAGGCTTGCCACATTCGAAGCATGTGATCTTTTGAGAGGAAGAAGACTCATTGTTCCTTTGGAAAGATCTGTTGTTGTTAAATTTCATACCTTTTTTTTAAGAAACTTTCCAAAGTTCTTTACTAGAAGATTCAAGTTCCCATTGTCTTCTTCTTCAGAATCTGCATCATAATCATCTTTGACGCTTTCTTTTGCCTTTAGGGAAATGGATCGATACTTCTTCTCATGTTGTTCATTCTCTTCTAAACGATTCAATTCCAACTCGTGTTCTTGGAGTTTTCCAAAGAGAGTTGCAAGAGTCATATTTGATAAACTCTTCTTCTCTGAGATGGCTGTAACTTTTGGTTGCCATACTCTTGTAAGTGATCTTAGAACTTTCATGTTCAAGTCACTGTTTGAAAATTGTTTGCCAAGAGCAATCAAATGGTTAATCAAATGAGTGAATCGTTTTTGCATATCTAATACCTTCTCTCCTGGAAGCATTCTGAACATTTCATATTCTTGAGATAGAGTATTGATCTTTGATCTCTTGACTTCATCTGTTCCTTCGTGAGTCACCATCAACGTATCCCATATTTCTTTCGATGAAGTGCACGTTGATACTCTGAAAAACTCATCCATGCCAAGAGCAGATGTAAGAATGTTCATTCCTTTGAGATCATATTGAACCTTCTTCTTTTCTTCTTCACTCCAAGTACTTTCTGGTTTTGGTTGTGAACTTCCTTCTACTTCTGATACAGGCACAAAGGGACCTTCTTCAATGGCTTTCCAAATTCCTGCGTCTAATGACTTTATGAATATTTTCATCTTGATCTTCCAGAAGTCATAGTGTTCTCCATTGAAGAATGGTGGCTTGTTTATGTTGAATCCTTCACTGGTTCCATGATTGGAAGAGGATGCCATCTTTTCCCGGATCTTAGGAATAACTTACCTAAACTTCCGCTCTGATACCAATTGTTAGTACAGATAGAAACCTGAGAGGGGGGGTGAATCAGGTTTACCCGATTTTCGCCTTGATAATTTCTTACTTTCAAGATAAATGTAAAAGCAAATGATTGCAGCGGAATTAAGCGTTGCTTGAAAGTAAAGATGAAGGATAGAAGAATTCACACACACAGAATTTTATCCTGGTTCACCTTCTATCCACCGAAGGCTACGTCCAGTCCCTCAAGAAAATCCCTTGAGGTTTTTTCCACTATTGATAAAAATATCTTACAAGTTCTTACACCAAGGACCCTAAGAATTTCTATCAATTTCCTGTGAAAGTATACCACTTTCCACAACCCCTGAAAGCAAACCACTTTCAGTTCCTAAAGGCAAACCACCCTCAGACCTTGAAGGTTAAACCACCTTCAATCAATACCCTGAAAGTATACCACTTTCAGTACCAACAACCCTTCACCGAGATCCACGGTGAATACTCAATCTTACAGAAAGAGATGAAGAAGAGTTTACAATTGGCTGAATCAATCTTTTAACATACAAGTGGATTGATCATGAGAATTTATGCTTTAAGGCTTTTAAGCATAACAAGATTCTGAGTTCCTCAACTAGAGTGTTCTTATAAACATGAAGATCATGAACTCTGAATTTAGGCTCTTGAAAGTTTAAGTTCTAAAAGACTTAATGAACTAATTTTGACAAAGCTTTGGCCTAATGTTGTATTCTCATGTGTTGTTATGTTCTGGACTCAAATGGACTTTATATAGGCAAGGGAAACGTCCTTGAACCAATGCAACCTTTCCCAAAAGGTTTGAGACACAATGGTTCATGAAAAGATGCAACTTTTCGTGTTGGTAATCGATTACATCACTTAGTGCAATCGATTACACTAATAGCCGTTTCAGTTTGAATTTCAAATTCAAACATGTAATCAATTACAAGCAAGTAGTAATCGATTACTTGCCTATGTGTAATCGATTACCAGAAAGCTGCAATCGATTACACTGAGGTCCATCTTCCAGAAACTTGATCTTTTAAGATCGGCTTAAGGTTGGTCTATCTCTAAGATCTCCCTCAGCATTTTCTTTGAAGATCCGAGGCAGTGAGGTGTTTAACGGAGGTAACGGTCGAACTTGCCTTTCGGCTTGTAGGTCTCCCTCCGATCGACCGGTCTGTCAGGTTGCCGATCACCCGTTTTCACCGGCGTCGGGGCTATCGTTCCAGTGATCGGAGCGGTTGGCGTGCTCCTTAAACCTAGGGTCTTCTCTGCATCCTCCTGGTTAATAAACTTTTTCGATCGCTTCTGGAACTCGGCTTTAGTCTTCGGTTTCACACCGCTGAGTGATTTCCAGAACGGTCCGGGCTGAAGGCCCTTCCGGGCATATAGAAGATGCAGTTCTTCAGACAGGCCAGGGGTAAGGTTGGCTTCCTTGTTGAACCTTGCCAGATAGCTTTTTGTGATTCTCCTGCCTCTTGCCGAACCTGCTCGAGAGTTTCGACCGTCCTTGGGAGCTCTTTGCTAGACGCGAACTGCTGAGTGAATAGATCCACTATATCAGTCCATTTCTGAATGGAACCAGCTGGTAGGGACTGAAACCAGTGCTGGGGAACTCTTCCTAGGCTCATGGGAAAGAACCTACAGCAGAGGAGATCGGAAGCTCCGGCGCACTGCATAGTTCCCCTAAAATGATCCAAGTGTGCCCATGGATCGTCTGTGCCGTCATATTGTTGCATCTTTGGGGGTTTTATGAAGTTAGGTGGCATTGGTTCCTGCATAATCTCTTGCCCTAGAGGGTTTCCTGCCTGTACTTGTCGTACGCGGTCTGGCCCCCGAGGCTGCGGTTTTAAAGAGCGTTCGCGCCGATCACGGTGGGGGTCAGTCGCCGCCACCCGAGAATGATTGGGCGAATGAGGGTGTCCTTGGCTCCATCCCTGATTACGCTCCTCTTCCAGTTGCTGGATATATTCCTTCAGCCTTTGAATGGTCGTATTCTGGTCTTCGGTCCCCTGCTGCCCCTGTTTCTCCATGGCCGCCATACGTTCTTCCAGTCGGATGAGTGCTTCGCGATCGTTCTGGGCTTGCACCCCTGATACTCCCTGAGCCTGTGGAGACTTTGGGGACTTTGGAGCCACTTCAATGATCGGCTGTGTTTGCCCCGCTGATTCCGACCCTTCGTTCTTGTCCAGTATCTCTACCCGGACTGAGTCTTCTCTTGCCGTTCTCGAAATATACTTTGGGTTTTTCTTCGGTGCCATGTCGTCGTCCGAGGAAAGTTCGTCAAACCGGTCCCCACAGATGACGCCAATGTCGTCTGCTCAAACACTAGATAAGAGGACGACTAGGACCCGGAACCTTCACTCGGATGTTGCGGTGGTCGTCTCTGGTCGAACGTCGGAGGGGGGGTACCTGCAATGACACTCCGATGCCTAAGTCAGTATTAGGAGGAGTAGGACGAGCAAGGTGGATTAGATTGCTTACCTTTAATGAGTCTGCATGTGGGGTATTTATAGGTGTCTCAGGTCCTTGACAGGTGTACTTGACTGGACACGTGTGGTTTCGCCAGTGGTTGGACGACCGGAGCAATATGTGCCGATCGGCACATACGAACAGTTTTCTACTTCTTTTAAGTTATGAAAACATTAAGCTTGATTAGTTTAGGTGTTTTAAAGAGCCTTTATGCTTTAATAGACCTTTAGAAGCATAACTCACCTAAACTAGGACTTCTAGGTATTTGATAAACTTTATAGCGATGTTTCCTCTAAGTCTTCTTTTCATCTTTTTGTCGATGAGTTTGTCGTCATCAAAACCTCAGCTAGGGTCAGGAGCAAGACCTTCTTCACATTTCTGATCAATTTTTGGGCTTCTGCCCGATTTCAAGGTTTTTCCGATGTTTATAGTATAGGGTATTTGGTCAATTTAAGGGATCTGGGTCAATTTTATTGTTTTTCTGTAGACTCTAATGGCTTTTAGTTTGATTTTAGTGTTTTCGGCTTATTATAGTGATTTTAGGCCGGCTTTAGGGCTTTTTGATCAACTTTAGGGCTTTTGGCCGATTTCAGGGTTTTCGGCCGATTTTAGGGTTTTTCCGCTAACAATAATAAAGGGCATTTGAATGATTTAAGGCCTCTGGTCAAATCTATACTTTTTCTGTAGACTCTAGGCTTTAAGACTGATTCTAGGGTTTTCAGCTTATTATAGGGTTTGAGGGCGGCTTTATGGTTTTTCTGATCAACTATTAGCCAATTTCAGGGTTTTCGGCAGATTTCAGGGTTTTTCCGCTGACTACAGTATAGTGTAATTGGATGATTTAAGGGCTCCGGGTCAATTTAAGGTTCTTCTGTAAACTCTAGGCTATTAGACTGATTTTACGGTTTTCGTCTTATTATAGGGTTTTAGGCCGGCTTGTGGGATTTCTGATCAAATTTAGGGCATTTTGCAGATTATAGCATTTTCGGCTGATTTCAGGGTTTTCGGCCAAGTTAAGATTTTTTCCACGGACTATAGTATATGTCATTTAGACGATTTAAGGGCTCTGTGTCATTTTTTTGGTTTTTCTGTTGACTCTACGCGTTTAGACTTATTTTACGGTTTTTGGATTAATATAGGGTTTTAGGCCAGCTTTAGGGCTTTCTGTTTAACTTTAGGGTTCTCGGCCGATTTCAGGGTTTTTCCGATGTAAGGGCTCTGGGTCAGTTTTACTGTTTTTATGTAGACACTCGGATTTCAGACTGATTTTAGGGATTTAGGCTTATTATAGGGATTTAGGCTGGTTTTAGGCCTTTCAGATCAACATTAGGGCTTTTGGCTGATTTCAGTGTTTTCGGCCGATTTCAGGGTTTTTTCGTTGACTATATAGTATAGGGTATATGGACGATTTAAGGGCTCTAGGTCAATTTTATGGTTATTCTGTAAACTCTAGGCTTTTAGACTGATTTTAGGGATTTTGGCTTATTATAGGGATTTAGGCTGGTTTTAGGCCTTTCGGATCAACATTAGGGCTTTTGGCTGATTTCAGTGTTTTCGGCCGATTTCAGGGTTTTTTCGTTGACTATATAGTATAGGGTATATGGACGATTTAAGGGCTCTGGGTCAATTTTATGGTTATTCTGTAAACTCTAGGCTTTTAGACTGGATTTAGGGTTTTCGGCTTATTATGGGGTTTTAGGCCAGCTTTAAAGCTTTCGGATTAACTTTTGGGGTTTTGGCCGATTTCAGGGTTTTTGGCCGATTCAAGGGTTTTTGGCTGATTTCAGAGTTTTTCCGCTAACTATAGTATATGGTATTTGGACGATTTAAGGGCTCTGGGTCAATTTTATATTTTTTCCGTAGACTCTATAGGCTTTTAGACTGATTTTAGGGTTTTCGGCTTATTATAGGGTTTTAGGCCAGCTTTATGGCTTTCTGATCAATTTTTGGGCTGGTGGCCGATTTCAGGGTTTTTCCGATGTTTATAGTATAGGTTATTTGGTCAATTTAATGGATCTGGGTCAATTTTATTGTTTTTCTGTAGACTCTAATGGCTTTTAGATTGATTTTAGTGTTTTCGGCTTATTATAGGGATTTTAGGCCGGGTTTAGGGCTTTTTGATCAACTTTAGGGCTTTTGGCCGATTTCAGGGTTTTCGGCCGATTTTAGGGTTTTTCCGCTTACTAATAAAGGGCATTTGAATGATTTAAAGCCTCTGGTCAAATTTATAGTTTTTCTGTAGACTCTAGGCTTTAAGACTGATTCATGGGTTTTCGGCTTATTATAGGGTTTGAGGGCGGCCTTATGGTTTTTCTGATCAACTTTTAGCCAATTTCAGGGTTTTCGGCAGATTTCAGGGTTTTTCCGATGACTACAGTATAGGGTATTTGGACGATTTAAGGGCTTCGGGTCAATTTTATGGTTTTTCTGTAAACTCTAGGCTTTTAGACTGATTTTAGGGTTTTCGTCTTATTATAGGGTTTTAGGCCGGCTTGAGGGCATTCTGATCAATGATACCCAAATCGCAAGTGCATGATTCAATATCGCGTAATAAAAAGATCGAACCCAAGGGATAGGTTTCCTATTATTATATTATTTAGTACTTGTGCAGAAAATTTAAGAGATGAATATTTGATGTTGGTTTTTGTAGCAAGCAAGAACAATAGCATAAAATAATAAGGGGATAAGATGATTCTAATTAAGCTCTTGGGTTGATTTACATAATCTATAAATATGCTAGCAAGTTATTACTTATTTTCAGAATTTTAAGTCCAATTCCATGGTGCTATAGCCTAGAATTTCTACAAGCTAATTGCCTTAAGTCATGTAGAACTTTCTTCCTAATTACTAACTCCATAGCCTTGGTTATTAGTTAATTTAGAAAAGAAGATGAAGAAGGAATTCAGGCCAACACAAAGTTACGTCCATTCTAATTGCCTTAAGAAATGTATACTTATAACCTTTTTTATTTCCTAGTTCCCTTACTACTCATCAAATGGCCTTATGACATAAGTAGAAAGCATGAGATCTTTTGTACACAAGATTAATGAAGAATAAGGAAATGAAACATGAAATGGATATATTATTCAGAAAGGTAAAAACAATACTAAAGCATAAAATTATAAATTACTACAACCCAAGAAACTTAAAAAGAATTAGCCAAGCATGGCTAAAAGAGTCATCGAATTACCCTGGATAGGAGCTCAAGTATGGCTTCCCATAATTCCTAGGAACAATGATCTTTGAGGGAGAAAGAAGAACACTTGTTGTATTCTGAGTAGGTGTACCTTACAAGTGAAGAAAAGCTCCCTATTTATAGCAAAAACCTGACTTCCAGCGCTTGGGCGCTGGAATTCCCAACGCTTGGGCGCTGGGAAGCATTAAAATCCAACGGGCAGAAATAGGCCCAGCGCTTGAGCGCTGGCTTCCAACGCTGCAGCGCTGGGTGCAACCTCTGACTCACATCCTAGTCAGAGGTCCAGCGCTTGAGCGTTGGAACTTCCGACGCTGCAGCGCTGGGACGAACACTGGCAGCTTCTTCTTGGATTCCTTTCTTCTTCAATGGTGGAATTGATTGGCTTAATTAGGCCACATTCAGCCTCTATTAAGTTCTGAAACCTCCCCTTTACCACCATTAATCTTCCAACCTTATTTTACATGTGCTCAAATAAAAGAGAGTTGCTTCACATTCTTCAATTTCACTTCAAGTCCTCTCTTTGTTAGAACTTCAATTCTGGCCCTTTGACTCCTTCAAACTTCACTTTTCATCCTCCACTCTTGAACCTTTACACTTTGATCCTTTATTTCCTGAAACTTTACAAATCGGTCCCTGGACAAAAATGATAACTATACCAGCTTTTCCTAAAAATAAAAAATAACTATAAAAAATTCCTAAAAATATAAAATAAAGTTAGAAAAACAAATAAAAGCTAATCTATATGCAGCATGCAAAATAAATATAAAATCTATGTAAAAATACTAAAAATCCTATATGTGACTCAAAAATAATAAAATAAAAATACTAAAAACAACCTAAAAACATCATATATTATCCTGTCATCACACCACTATACCCAACGACAGCTTGTCCTCAAGCGATAAAACTTAAAGAGAAACTCGTCCCTGAGTTTAGAAAAAGTTTATCTTATTACAACTTGAAGCACAAAAACCTTTCCAAGAAAGCTTAGCGGATTAGGAAGACCTGCATGTTTAAGGATATATAATCAAGAAAGTTAGGCTTGGCTTTTCAACATGTTTGAGTTCATCAAATTAAGCTCACAAAATAATATTCTCCATGAAAAACAAGAAAGCTCAATAATCCTGCCTATCATTCAAATCAAAACTGAAATAGTGCAACCAAGTAATTTTGAAGAGATTTTTTTGAAGGTTGTAACTTGGCCAAAGGATGAATATTTCAAGGTATGGATTTCAAGAAATTGGCAACTCTAATGGCTGACTCAGAATCTGTTGTTAAGTGATTTTTCCAACTTAAGAGCTTCAACAATTAACACAAGGGTCCTCTCAATTTTTCTTTTTCTTTTCTCTCTTTTTTTGAACAAAGTAGTGGAATGTATGGGATGAATGACTTGAATTTTACTCCCTTCATACTCTTTCTCACCCCACTACCTCATTATATTTTTTCTAAGGCACATACCTCAATTTTTTTTTTCTTCTTTTTCTAGAGAGAAACCCACAAACATAGCTCTAACAATTTCAGCACCTGAATCACAATAACAACTTAAAAATATCACACAAAGTAGGCTTCAAAGAATGACTCTTTAAGGCTCAAAAGGGGCTACTAGTGGATTTTTAGTTTTCAACCAAAACTCTGAGTTTTCAAAAATGCCTATAATCTCTTCTCAACTCACAAAGTAAACAAAATCCCAATCAACATGTAACACAAGGCAGAAAAATTTCACAATCAAGAATTCAGAGTCCTCAACTCTCAGAAAAAGATAGGGTAAGTGGTACCCTTTTTAGAACTCAGAAAAACTTTGCCAAAAACCAAAACAATCAAGATGTCCAAAATCAATTCTACAGCATGCAAACCTAACCGCTTTAAAACATGTAACCTTTTCAAAAGCAGTTTAATCAGATAAAGCACTCAAAGAAATAGTAGCATTCAGACTGGATAACATACTCAAGACTCATGCAAAAATAAAACAGAAACACTAAACTAAAAATAAAGCTAAAAACTATAACAAAAAAAACAAAACTAAAAAGCTGGCACAGTCACAAATTTCCCACAATAATCCAAGGGAACCTCAATGCAAAAATTACTTTGAACACTTAAGTTCAAGAGGGCTCTTTCTCCTTCCTGCAAAAAATTGAACAAACAAAAGTCTCACAAGTAGAAAACTTGCTTGACTTGTTAGTTCCACAAATAGCACAAATAAGAATATGGGTTGAAAAATTGTGTCCACCTTTAAAAACAAGAATTCTTGAGTTTCCCAAAAATTAAAACCAGTTTAGAACCAAGGAAAAACTCATAGAATCAAAGACTTTCAGAAAATGGTGAACACAAAATTTATTAAAACAGCAAAAAGAAAAACAAACAGAGCCTCTGCCCGAGCTCCAGCGCTTGAGCGTTGGGATTTCCAACGCTTGGGCGCTGGAATTAAATCAAATACTGGGCATCAGAGGTTTCCAGCGCTTGAGCGCTGGGTTTCCAACGCTCTGGCGTTGGAATTACCGTAAATAAGAACGAGATTCCAGGGGCCTAGCGCATGAGCGCTGGCTCCCAACGCTCTGGCGCTGGCAAACACTGGAATCAGAGGGGTTTTGGCAGGGGCCTAGCGCATGAGCGCTGGCCTCCAGTGCCTAAGCGCTGGCCCTCCCTGCAGCAAGAACATAGAATTTTTTTTCTTTATTTATTTACAAGAGTGGTGCAGAAAATTAAAAGACAGAATTATAAACTATCCTAAGTTGGGTTGTCTCCCAACCAGCTCATTGTTAAGGTCCGAGATAGACCCTTCCCCTTAATCAATTGGGGGTACTTTTTCTTTTCTTGTTACAAACATCATCTTTGAACTCATCCTCACTTTCAGACTCATAGTGCTTACAAGTACGGAATACAGAAAACTTCACTTTTTCATCCCCTACCTTCAAAGATAGGAGGCCTTCTACTACATTAATCTTGGCGTTTCCCGTAGCAAGGAATGGCCGCCCAAGAATTAATGGTACCTTGGAGTCTTCTTCCATGTCAAGTATCACAAAATCAACCGGAAGACAAACTTGTCAACCCTTACCAAAACATCTTCAGCCACCCCATAGGGGTACTTAATTGACCTGTCCGCCAATTGTAAACACATTAAAGTAGGAGTGGCCTCTCCCATGTCCAATTTCCTAAACATGGAGAGTGGCATGAGGTTTATAGAAGCTCCTAAATCACAAAGAGCTGTTGCATTAGGTAGTCCCTCAATTTCCACAGGCAAAGTGAAGCTCCCTGGATCCTTCAATTTTTGGGGCAACTTCCTCAAAACCATAGTTGAACACTCCTCAGTTAACATCACAGTTTCATCCATCTCACTTAATTTCCTCCTTCTAAATAAAATTTCCTTCATAAACTTAGCATAAATTGGCATTTGTTCCAAAGCCTCAGAAAATGGAATATTAATTTGAAGCCTTTTAAAAATCTCAAGAAATTTCGAGAATTGTTTTTCCAAATTCTTTTTGAAAGCTTTAGGAAAAGGAACTTTGCCAATTTTCTTAGAAGGAGGAATTACATTTTCAACAATTTTTTCAGCAACAATAGGCACATACCTCTCTTTTTCCTTGTCTTCAAAACTCACCTCTTGTTCAATTTCCACCACCCTTTCGGGCATAGTTTTACCACTCCTAAGAGTGATAGCTGAAACATTCTCAACTTTTTCCTTTGGATTGACAAGAGTATCAGAAGGAAAAGTACCTGGAATCCTTTCTGAGATGGTCTTGGCCAACTGGCCTACCTGAACTTCCAAATTCCTAATGGAAGCTTCATGATTCTTTGCACTTGTCCTTGTCTCATTCATAAATTGTGCTGTTTGTTGGCCTATTTCACCAACAATTTCTTCCAAGCTTTTTCTTCCTTGGCTTGGATTCAAAGGAATTTGTGGCCTCTGATTTTGGTATGGCCTCTGAAATTGTTGCCTAGCTTCTCCTTGACCACCCCCTTGGTCTCTCCAAGAAAAGTTGGGGTGATTCCTCCAGCTTGGATTATAGGTATTACCATAGGAATTTTGGAAATTCCCCATAGCCTTTACCTCAGCCTCTAATTCTGCTTCCTCCGGGCTCAGTTGAACACCCTCCATTCTTTTGACCATTGCATCAACTTTCCTGGATAAAAGTTTATTTGAAGCAACAATGGACTCAAAAGAATCAACCTCATAAATACCTTTCCTGATTGCCCGGTCCTGGTTTGAATGAGCAGCTCTTGCAGCAAGTTTGTTGATAAGATCAAGAGCTCCTTGTGGTGGCAAAGCATCGAATGCCCCACTTGCTGCAGTATCCAATTTGTCCCTGGTATAGTCATTCAAAGCAGCATAAAATTTTTCTACCTGATCAGCGATAGAAATGTTGTGACCTGGGCACGTTCTGAGAAGTCCCTTGAACCTCTCCCATGTCTCATACAGGTTTTCAGCATCTTGTTGTATGAAGGAGTTGATTTCCTGCTTCAACTTCCTTATGCAATTGTAAGGGAAAAATTTAGCCGTGAATTTCTCGGCTAGATCATCCCATGAAGTAATGCTCCTGAGTGGTTGTGAAGATAACCACTCCTCTGCCACATCTCTTAAGGAAAATGGAAACAGCATAAGTCTTACCGTGTCCAAGTGAACATCATTTCTCCTTAAGGTTGAGCAATGCCTGGTAAATCGCTCCAGATGGGTGTGGCAGTCTTCGTTGATGCTTCCACCAAATTGGTTTTGACTAACCAAAGAGATGAAGTGAGGAGGAATCTGAAAATTTGGTAAAGCATCCTCCGGAACCACAATACTCCCTTCAAAATTGTAATCTACCTGGGGAGCTGTGATATCGCGAAGGGAACGGTTGGCATCCCGCTCTTCCTCCTCAATTCTCTGCCTTTGAAGTCTCGCTTGGACTTCCTCTTCTACTCGTGCATCATATTCAGCACGAAGGCGCTCCTCCATTTGTGCTTGTGTTTCAGACATGGCTCTTGCTAATCTTCTTTGCTCCGCTAATCTGCGATGCAAAGTTCTTTCAATTTCAGGGTCGAATTCAAAATGTCCTACCATGCAGAAAAAGCAAAAGAAGTCAATAGCACCTATTCAACACAATTTTTTTTTTTTTATTTTTTTTTTAACATATAAAGCACTAAACAAAATAATAACAAGAACAGAACCTATCCCCGGCAACGGCGCCAAAAAATTGATACCCAAATCGCAAGTGCACGATTCAATATCGCGTAATAAAAAGATCGAACCCAAGGGATAGGTTTCCTATTATTATATTATTTAGTACTTGTGCAGAAAATTTAAGAGATGAATATTTGATGTTGGTTTTTGTAGCAAGCAAGAACAATAGCATAAAATAATAAGGGGATAAGATGATGAGAATTAAGTTCTTGGGTTGATTTACATAATCTATAAATATGCTAGCAAGTTATTACTTATTTTCAGAATTTTAAGTCCAATTCCATGGTGCTATAGCCTAGAATTTCTACAAGCTAATTGCCTTAAGTCATGTAGAACTTTCTTCCTAATTACTAACTCCATAGCCTTGGTTATTAGTTAATTTAGAAAAGAAGATGAAGAAGGAATTCAGGCCAACACAAAGTTACGTCCATTCTAATTGCCTTAAGAAATGTATACTTATAACCTTTTTTATTTCCTAGTTCCCTTACTACTCATCAAATGGCCTTATGACATAAGTAGAAAGCATGAGATCTTTTGTACACAAGATTAATGAAGAATAAGGAAATGAAACATGAAATGGATATATTATTCAGAAAGGTAAAAACAATACTAAAGCATAAAATTATAAATTACTACAACCCAAGAAACTTAAAAAGAATTAGCCAAGCATGGCTAAAAGAGTCATCGAATTACCCTGGATAGGAGCTCAAGTATGGCTTCCCACAATTCCTAGGAACAATGATCTTTGAGGGAGAAAGAAGAACACTTGTTGTATTCTGAGTAGGTGTACCTTACAAGTGAAGAAAAGCTCCCTATTTATAGCAAAAACCTGACTTCCAGCGCTTGGGCGCTGGAATTCCCAACGCTTGGGCGCTGGGAAGCATTAAAATCCAACGAGCAGAAATAGGCCCAGCGCTTGAGCGCTGGCTTCCAACGATGCAGCGCTGGGTGCAACCTCTGACTCACATCCTAGTCAGAAGTCCAGCGCTTGAGCGTTGGAACTTCCGACGCTGCAGCGCTGGGACGAACACTGGCAGCTTCTTCTTGGATTCCTTTCTTCTTGAATGGTGGAATTGATTGGCTTAATTAGGCCACATTCAGCCTCTATTAAGTTCTGAAACCTCCCCTTTACCACCATTAATCTTCCAATCTTATTTTACATGTGCTCAAATAAAAGAGAGTTGCTTCACATTCTTCAATTTCACTTCAAGTCCTCTCTTTGTTAGAACTTCAATTCTGGCCCTTTGACTCCTTCAAACTTCACTTTTCATCCTCCACTCTTGAACCTTTACTCTTTGATCCTTTATTTCTAGAAACTTTACAAATCGGTCCCTGGACAAAAATGATAACTATACCAGCTTTTCCTAAAAATAAAAAATAACTATAAAAAATTCCTAAAAATATAAAATAAAGTTAGAAAAACAAATAAAAGCTAATCTATATGCAGCATGCAAAATAAATATAAAATCTATGTAAAAATACTAAAAATCCTATATGTGACTCAAAAATAATAAAATAAAAATACTAAAAACAACCTAAAAACATCATATATTATCCTGTCATCAATCAACTTTATGGCATTTAGCAGATTACAGCATTTTGGCTGATTTCAGGGTTTTCGGCCGATTTCGGATTTTTTCCGCTGACAGTATATGTATTTTGGACGACTTAAGGGCCCTGTGTCAAATTTTTGGTTTTTCTATAGACTCTACGCTTTTAGACTTATTTTAGGGTTTTTGGCTTCATATAGGGTTTTAGGCCAGCTTTAGGGCTTTCTGATCAACTTTAGGGTTCTCGGCCGATTTCAGGGTTTTTCCGATGTAAGGGCTTTGGGTCAGTTTTATTGTTTTTATGTAGACTCCAGGATTTCAGACTGATTTTAGGGATTTTGGCTTATTATAGGGATTTAGGCTGGTTTTATGGCTTTCGGATCAACATTAGGGCTTTTGGCTGATTACAGTGTTTTCGGCCGATTTCAGGGTTTTTTCGTTGACTATATAGTATTGGGTATCTAGACGATTTAAGGGCTCTGGGTCAATTTTATGGTTATTCTGTAGACTCTAGGCTTTTAGACAGGATTTAGGGTTTTCGGCTTATTATGGGGTTTTAGGCCAGCTTTAAAGCTTTCGGATTAACTTTTGGAGTTTTTGTCGATTTAAGGGTTTTTGCCGGATTTAAGGGTTTTTGGCGGATTTAAGGGTTTTTGGCCGATTTAAGGGTTTTCGGCTGATTTCAGAGTTTTTCCGCTCACTATAGTGTATGGTACTTGGACGATTTAAGGGCTCTGGGTCAATTTAATATTTTTTCCGTAGAGTCTATAGGCTTTTAGACTGATTTTAGGGTTTTCGGCTTATTATAGGGTTTTAGGCCAGCTTTATGGCTTTCAGATCAGTTTTTGGGCTTCTGGCCGATTACAGGGTTTTTCCGATGTTTATAGTATAGGGTATTTGGTCAATTTAAGGGATCTGGGTCATTTTTATTGTTTTTCTGTAGACTCTAATGGCTTGATTTTAGTGTATTCGGCTTATTATAGGGATTTTAGGCCGGCTTTAGGGCTTTTTGATCAACTTTAGAGCTTTTGTCCGATTTCAGGGTTTTCTGCCGATTTTAGGGTTTTACCGCTGACAATAATAAAGGGCATTTGAATGATTTAAGGCCTCTGGTCAAATTTATAGTTTTTCCGTAGACTCTAGGCTTTAAGACTAATTCTAGGGTTTTCGGCTTATTATAGGGTTTGAGGGCGGCTTTTTTGTTTTTCTGATCAACTTTTAGCCAATATCAGGGTTTTCGGTAGATTTCATGGTTTTTCCGCTGAATACAGTATAGGGTATTTGGACGATTTAAGGGCTCCGGGTCAATTTTATGGTTTTTCTGTAAACTCTAGGCTTTTAGACTGATTTTAGGGTTTTCGTCTTATTGTAGGGTTTTAGGCCGGCTTTAGGGCTTTGTGATCAACTTTAGGGCATTTGGCAGATTACAACATTTTCGGCTGATTTCAGGGTTTTCGGCCGATTTCAGATTTTTTCCGCTGACTATAGTATATGTTATTTGGACGATTGAAGGGCTCTGTGTCAAGTTTTTGGTTTTTCTGTAGACTCTACGCTTTTAGACTTATTTTAGGGTTTTTGGCTTAATATTGGGTTTTAGGCCAGCTTTAGGGCTTTCTGATCAACTTTAGGGTTCTCGGCCGATTTCAGGGTTTTTCCGATGTAAGGGCTCTGGGTCAGTTTTATTGTTTTTCTGTAGACTCTAGGATTTTAGACTGATTTTAGAGATTTTGGCTTATTATAGGGATTTAGGCTGGTTTTATGGCTTTCGGATCAACATTAATGCTTTTGGCTGATTTCAGTGTTTTCAGCCGATTTCAAGGTTTTTTTGTTGACTACTGTATAGGTTATCTGGACGATATAAGGGCTCTGGGTCAATTTTATGGTTATTCTATAGACTCTAGGCTTTTAGACTGGATTTAGGGTTTTCGGCTTATTATGGCATTTTTGGCCAGCTTTAAAGCTTTCGGATTAACTTTTGGGGTTTTTGCTGATTTAAGGGTTTTTTGCCGATTTAAGGTATTTTTTTTTTTCCATTTTAGGGTTTTCGGCTGATTCCAGAGTTTGTCCGCTCACTATAGTATATGGTATTTGGACGATTTAAGGGCTTTGTGTCAAATTTATAGTTTTTCTGTAGACTCCATAGGCTTTTAGACTGATTTTAGGGTTTTGGCTTATTATAGGGTTTTATGTTAGCTTTTTGGCTTTCTGATCAATTTTTGGGCTTCTGGTCGATTTCAGGGTTTTTCCGATGTTTATCTTATAGGGTATTTGGTCAATTTAAGGGATCTAGGACAATTTTATTGTTTTTCTGTAGACACTATTGGCTTTTAGTGTTTTCGGCTTATTATAGGGATTTTAGGCCGGCTTTAGGGCTTTCTGATCAACATTAGGGATTTTGGCTGATTTCAGTGTTTTCGGCCGATTTCGGGGTTTTTTCGTTGACTATATTATAGGGTATTTGGACGATTTAAGGGCTATAGGTCAATTTTATGGTTATTCTGTAGACTCTAGCCTTTTAGACTGGATTTAGGGTTTTTGGCTTATTATGGGGTTTTAGGCCAGCTTTAAAACTTTCGGATTAACTGTTGGGGTTTTTGCCGATTTCAGGGTTTTTGGCCGATTTCAGGGTTTTTGGCCGATTTTAGGGTTTTTGGTCGATTTAAGGGTTTTCGGCTGATTTCAGAGTTTGTCCGCTCACTATAGTATATGGTATTTGGAGGATTTAACGGCTCTAGGTCAATTTTATAGTTTTTCTGTAGTCTATATAGGCTTTTAGACTAATTTTAGGCTTTTCGGCTTATTTTAGGGTTTTATACCAGCTTTATGGCTTCTGTTCAATTTTTGGGCTTCTGGCCGATTTCAGGGTTTTTCCGATGTTTATGGTATAGGGTATTTGGTCAATTTACGGGATCTGGGTCAATTTTAGTGTTTTTCTGTAGACTCTAATGGCTTTTAGATTAATTTTAGTGTTTTTGGCTTATTATAGGGATTTTAGGCCAGCTTGAGGGATTTTGCCCGATTTCAGGGTTTTCAGCCGATTTTAGGGTGTTTCCGCTGGTAATTATAAAGGGCATTTGAATGATTTAAGTCCTCTGGTCAAATTTATAGTTTTTCCGTAGACTCTAGGCTTTAAGACTGGTTCTAGGGTTTTCAGTTAATTATAGGGTTTGAGGGCGGCTTTATGGTTTTTCTGATAAACTTTTAGCCAATTTTAGGGTTTTCGGCAGATTTCAGGGTTTTTCCGCTGACTACAGTATAGGGCTTTAGCCAATAATAGGGTTTTAGCCAATTTAAGGGCTCCAGGTCAATTTTAGGGTTTTTCTGTAAACTCTAGGCTTTTCCGCTAACCCTATAATAGGGTTTTAGCCAATTTAAGGGCTCCGGGTCAATTTTAGGGTTTTTCTGTAAACTCTAGGCTTTTATAATGATTTTAGGGTTTTCGTCTTATTATAGGGTTTTAGGCCGGCTTTAGGGCTTTCTGATCAACTTTAGGGCATTTGGCCGATTTCAGGGTTTTCGGCCGATTTTTGGGTTTTTCCGCTAACAATAATAAAGGGCATTTGAATGATTTAAGGCCTCTGGTCAAATCTATACTTTTTCTGTAGACTCTAGGCTTTAAGACTGATTCTAGGGTTTTCAGCTTATTATAGGGTTTGAGGGCGGCTTTATGGTTTTTCTGATCAACTATTAGCCAATTTCAGGGTTTTTCCGCTGACTACAGTATAGTGTAATTGGATGATTTAAGGGCTCCGGGTCAATTTAAGGTTCTTCTGTAAACTCTAGGCTATTAGACTGATTTTACGGTTTTCATCTTATTATAGGGTTTTAGGCCGGCTTGAGGGATTTATGATCAAATTTAGGGCATTTTGCAGATTATAGCATTTTCGGCTGATTTCAGGGTTTTCGGCCAAGTTAATATTTTTTCCACGGACTATAGTATATGTCATTTAGACGATTTAAGGGCTCTGTGTCAATTTTTTGGTTTTTCTGTTGACTCTACGCGTTTAGACTTATTTTACGGTTTTTGGATTAATATAGGGTTTTAGGCCAGCTTTAGGGCTTTCTGTTCAACTTTAGGGTTCTCGGCCGATTTCAGGGTTTTTCCGATGTAAGGGCTCTGGGTCAGTTTTACTATTTTTATGTAAACACTCGGATTTCAGACTGATTTTAGGGATTTTGGCTTATTATAGGGATTTAGGCTGGTTTTAGGCCTTTCGGATCAACATTAGGGCTTTTGGCTGATTTCAGTGTTTTCGGCCGATTTCAGGGTTTTTTCGTTGACTATATAGTATAGGGTATATGGACGATTTAAGGGCTCTGGGTCAATTTTATGGTTATTCTGTAAACTCTAGACTTTTAGACTGATTTTAGGGATTTTGGCTTATTATAGGGATTTAGGCTGGTTTTAGGCCTTTCGGATCAACATTAGGGCTTTTGGCTGATTTCAGTGTTTTCGGCCGATTTCAGGGTTTTTTCGTTGACTATATAGTATAGGGTATATGGACGATTTAAGGGCTCTGGGTCAATTTTATGGTTATTCTGTAAACTCTAGGCTTTTAGACTGGATTTAGGGTTTCGGCTTATTATGGGGTTTTAGGCCAGCTTTAAAGCTTTCGGATTAACTTTTGGGGTTTTGGCCGATTTCAGGGTTTTTGGCCGATTCAAGGGTTTTTGGCTGATTTCAGAGTTTTTCCGCTAACTATAGTATATGGTATTTGGACGATTTAAGGGCTCTGGGTCAATTTTATATTTTTTCCGTAGACTCTATAGGCTTTTAGACTGATTTTAGGGTTTTCGGCTTATTATAGGGTTTTAGGCCAGCTTTATGGCTTTCTGATCAATTTTTGGGTTGGTGGCCGATTTCAGGGTTTTTCCGATGTTTATAGTATAGGTTATTTGGTCAATTTAATGGATCTGGGTCAATTTTATTGTTTTTTTGTAGACTCTAATGGCTTTTAGATTGATTTTAGTGTTTTCGGCTTATTATAGGGATTTTAGGCCGGGTTTAGGGCTTTTTGATCAACTTTAGGGCTTTTGGCCGATTTCAGGGTTTTCGGCCGATTTCAGGGTTTTCGGCCGATTTTAGGGTTTTTCCGCTTACTAATAAAGGGCATTTGAATGATTTAAAGCCTCTGGTCAAATTTATAGTTTTTCTGTAGACTCTAGGCTTTAAGACTGAATCATGGGTTTTCGGCTTATTATAGGGTTTGAGGGCGGCCTTATGGTTTTTCTGATCAACTTTTAGCCAATTTCAGGGTTTTCGGCAGATTTCAGGGTTTTTCCGATGACTACAGTATAGGGTATTTGGACGATTTAAGGGCTCCGGGTCAATTTTATGGTTTTTCTATAAACTCTAGGCTTTTAGACTGAGTTTAGGGTTTTCGTCTTATTATAGGGTTTTAGGCCGGCTTGAGGGCATTCTGATAAACTTTATGGCATTTAGCAGATTACAGCATTTTGGCTGATTTCAGGGTTTTCGGCCGATTTCGGATTTTTTCCGCTGACAGTATATGTATTTTGGACGACTTAAGGGCCCTGTGTCAAATTTTTGGTTTTTCTATAGACTCTACGCTTTTAGACTTATTTTAGGGTTTTTGGCTTCATATAGGGTTTTAGGCCAGCTTTAGGGCTTTCTGATCAACTTTAGGGTTCTCGGCCGATTTCAGGGTTTTTCCGATGTAAGGGCTTTGGGTCAGTTTTATTGTTTTTATGTAGACTCTAGGATTTCAGACTGATTTTAGGGATTTTGGCTTATTATAGGGATTTAGGCTGGTTTTATGGCTTTCGGATCAACATTAGGGCTTTTGGCTGATTACAGTGTTTTCGGCCGATTTCAGGGTTTTTTCGTTGACTATATAGTATTGGGTATCTAGACGATTTAAGGACTCTGGGTCAATTTTATGGTTATTCTGTAGACTCTAGGCTTTTAGACAGGATTTAGGGTTTTCGGCTTATTATGGGGTTTTAGGCCAGCTTTAAAGCTTTCGGATTAACTTTTGGAGTTTTTGCCGATTTAAGGGTTTTTGGCGGATTTAAGGGTTTTTGGCGGATTTAAGGGTTTTTGGCCGATTTAAGGGTTTTCGGCTGATTTCAGAGTTTTTCCGCTCACTATAGTGTATGGTACTTTGACGATTTAAGGGCTCTGGGTCAATTTAATATTTTTTTCCGTTGAGTCTATAGGCTTTTAGACTGATTTTAGGGTTTTCGGCTTATTATAGGGTTTTAGGCCAGCTTTATGGCTTTCAGATCAGTTTTTGGGCTTCTGGCCGATTACAGGGTTTTTCCGATGTTTATAGTATAGGGTATTTGGTCAATTTAAGGGATCTGGGTCATTTTTATTGTTTTTCTGTAGACTCTAATGGCTTGATTTTAGTGTATTCGGCTTATTATAGGGATTTTAGGCCGGCTTTAGGGCTTTTTGATCAACTTTAGAGCTTTTGTCCGATTTCAGGGTTTTCTGCCGATTTTTGGGTTTTACCGCTGACAATAATAAAGGGCATTTGAATGATTTAAGGCCTCTGGTCAAATTTATAGTTTTTCCGTAGACTCTAGGCTTTAAGACTAATTCTAGGGTTTTCGGCTTATTATAGGGTTTGAGGGCGGCTTTTTTGTTTTTCTGATCAACTTTTAGCCAATATCAGGGTTTTCGGTAGATTTCATGGTTTTTCCGCTGAATACAGTATAGGGTATTTGGACGATTTAAGGGCTCCGGGTCAATTTTATGGTTTTTCTGTAAACTCTAGGCTTTTAGACTGATTTTAGGGTTTTCGTCTTATTGTAGGGTTTTAGGCCGGCTTTAGGGCTTTGTGATCAACTTTAGGGCATTTGGCAGATTACAACATTTTCGGCTGATTTCAGGGTTTTTGGCCGATTTCAGATTTTTTCCGCTGACTATAGTATATGTTATTTGGACGATTGAAGGGCTCTGTGTCAAGTTTTTGGTTTTTCTGTAGACTCTACGCTTTTAGACTTATTTTAGGGTTATTGGCTTAATATTGGGTTTTAGGCCAGCTTTAGGGCTTTCTGATCAACTTTAGGGTTCTCGGCCGATTTCAGGGTTTTTCCGATGTAAGGGCTCTGGGTCAGTTTTATTGTTTTTCTGTAGACTCTAGGATTTTAGACTGATTTTAGAGACTTTGGCTTATTATAGGGATTTAGGCTGGTTTTATGGCTTTCAGATCAACATTAATGCTTTTGGCTGATTTCAGTGTTTTCAGCCGATTTCAAGGTTTTTTTGTTGACTACTGTATAGGTTATCTGGACGATATAAGGGCTCTGGGTCAATTTTATGGTTATTCTATAGACTCTAGGCTTTTAGACTGGATTTAGGGTTTTCGGCTTATTATGGCGTTTTTGGCCAGCTTTAAAGCTTTCGGATTAACTTTTGGGGTTTTTGCCGATTTAAGGGTTTTTGGCCGATTTAAGGTATTTTTTTTTTCCATTTTAGGGTTTTCGGCTGATTTCAGAGTTTGTCCGCTCACTATAGTATATGGTATTTAGACGATTTAAGGGCTTTGTGTCAAATTTATAGTTTTTCTGTAGACTCCATAGGCTTTTAGACTGATTTTAGGGTTTTGGCTTATTATAGGGTTTTATGTTAGCTTTTTGGCTTTCTGATCAATTTTTGGGCTTCTGGTCGATTTCAGGGTTTTTCCGATGTTTATCTTATAGGGTATTTGGTCAATTTAAGGGATCTAGGACAATTTTATTGTTTTTCTGTAGACACTATTGGCTTTTAGTGTTTTCGGCTTATTATAGGGATTTTAGGCCGGCTTTAGGGCTTTCTGATCAACATTAGGGCTTGTGGCTGATTTCAGTGTTTTCGGCCGATTTCGGGGTTTTTTCGTTGACTATATTATAGGGTATTTGGACGATTTAAGGGCTATAGGTCAATTTTATGGTTATTCTGTAGACTCTAGGCTTTTAGACTGGATTTAGGGTTTTTGGCTTATTATGGGGTTTTAGGCCAGCTTTAAAACTTTCGGATTAACTGTTGGGGTTTTTGCCGATTTCAGGGTTTTTGGCCGATTTTAGGGTTTTTGGCCGATTTTCGGGTTTTTGGTCGATTTAAGGGTTTTCGGCTGATTTCAGAGTTTGTCCGCTCACTATAGTATATGGTATTTGGAGGATTTAACGGCTCTAGGTCAATTTTATAGTTTTTCTGTAGACTATATAGGCTTTTAGACTGATTTTAGGGTTTTCGGCTTATTTTAGGGTTTTATACCAGCTTTGTGGCTTCTGTTCAATTTTTGGGCTTCTGGCCGATTTCAGGGTTTTTCCGATGTTTATGGTATAGGGTATTTGGTCAATTTACGGGATCTGGGTCAATTTTAGTGTTTTTCTGTAGACTCTAATGGCTTTTAGATTAATTTTAGTGTTTTTGGCTTATTATAGGGATTTTAGGCCAGCTTGAGGGATTTTGCCCGATTTCAGGGTTTTCAGCCGATTTTAGGGTGTTTCCGCTGGTAATTATAAAGGGCATTTGAATGATTTAAGGCCTCTGGTCAAATTTATAGTTTTTCTGTAGACTCTAGGCTTTAAGACTGGTTCTAGGGTTTTCGGTTTATTATAGGGTTTGAGGGCGGCTTTATGGTTTTTCTGATAAACTTTTAGCCGATTTTAGGGTTTTCGGCAGATTTCAGGGTTTTTCCGCTGACTACAGTATAGGGCTTTAGCCAATAATAGGGTTTTAGCCAATTTAAGGGCTCCGGGTCAATTTTAGGGTTTTTCTGTAAACTCTAGGCTTTTCCGCTAACCCTATAATAGGGTTTTAGCCAATTTAAGGGCTCCGGGTCAATTTTAGGGTTTTTCTGTAAACTCTAGGCTTTTATAATGATTTTAGGGTTTTCGTCTTATTATAGGGTTTTAGGCCGGCTTTAGGGCTTTCTGATCAACTTTAGGGCATTTGGCAGATTACAGCATTTTCCGCTGATTTCAGGGTTTTCGGCCGATTTCAGATTATTTCCGCTGACTAAAGTATATGTTATTTGGACGATTTAAGGGCCCTGTGTCAATTTTTTGGTTTTTCTGTAGACTCTACGCTTTTAGACTTATTTTAGGGTTTTTGGCTTAATATAGGGTTTTAGGCCAGCTTTAGGGCTTTCTGATCAACTTTAGTGTTCTCGGCCGATTTCAGGGTTTTTCAGATGTAAGGGCTCTGGGTCAGTTTTATTGTTTTTCTGTAGACTCTCGAATTTCAGACTGATTTTAGGGATTTCGGCTTATTATAGGGATTTTGGCTAGTTTTATGGCTTTCGGATCAACATTAGGGCTTTGGGCTGATTACAGTGTTTTCGGCCGATTTCAGGGTTTTTTCGTTGACTATAGTATAGGGTATCTGGACGATTTAAGGGCTCTGGGTCAATTTTATTGTTATTCTGTAGACTCTAGACTTTTAGACTGGATTTAGGGTTTTCGGCTTATTATGGGGTTTTAGGCCAGCTTTAAAGCTTTCGGATTAACTTTTGGGGATTTTGCCGATTTCAGGGTTTTTGGCCGATTTCAGTGTTTTTGGCCGATTTAAGGGTTTTCGGCTGATTTCAGAGTTTTTCCGCTCACCATAGTATATGGTATTTGGATGATTTAAGGGCTCTGGGTCAATTTTATAGTTTTTCTGTAGACTCTACAGGCTTTTAGACTGATTTTAGGATTTTCGGTTTATTATAGGGTTTTAGGCCAGCTTTATGGCTTTCTAATTAATTTTTGGGCTTCTGGCGTATTTCAGGGTTTTTCCGATGTTTATAGTATAGGGTATTTGGTAAATTTAAGGGATCTGGGTAGATTTTATTGTTTTTCTGTAGACTCTATTGGCTTTTAGATTGATTTTAGTGTTTTAGGCTTATTATAGGGATTTTAGGCTGGCTTTAGGGCTTTTTGATCAACTTTAGGGCTTTTGGCCGATTTCAGGGTTTTCGGCCGATTTTAGGGTTTTTCCGCTGACAATAATAAAGGGCATTTGAATGATTTAAGGCCTCTGGTCAAATTTATAGTTTTTCCGTAGACTCTAGGCTTTAAGATTGATTCTAGGGTTTTCGTCTTATTATAGGGTTTGAGGGCGGCTTTATGGTTTTTCTGATCAACTTTTTACCAATTTCAGGGTTTTCGGCAGATTTCAGGGTTTTTCCGCTGACTACAATACAGGGTATTTGGACGATTTAAGGGCTCTAGGTCAATTTTATGGTTTTTCTGAAAACTAGGCTTTTAGACTGATTTTAGGGTGTTCGTCTTATTATAGGGTTTTAGGCCGGCTTTAGGGCTTTCAGATCAACTTTAGGGCATTTGGCAGATTACACCATTTTCGGCTGATTTCTTCGTTTTCGGCCGATTTCAGATTTTTTCACTGACTATTTTTTCGTATATTTTATTTGGACGATTTAAGGGCTCTGTGTCAATTTTTTGGTTTTTCTGTAGACTCTGTAGTTTTAGACTTATTTTAGGGTTTTTGGCTTAATATAGGGTTTTAGGCCAGCTTTAGGGCTTTCTAATCAACTTTAGGGTTCTCGGCCGATTTCAGGGTTTTTCCAATGTAAGGGCTCTGGGTTAGTTTTATTGTTTTTCTGCAGACTCTAGGATTTTCAGACTGATTTTAGGGATTTTGGCTTATTATAGGGATTTAGGCTGGTTTTATGCGTTTCGGATCAACATTAGGGCTTTTGGCTGATTTCAGTGTTTTCGGCCGATTTCAGGGTTTCTTCGTTGACTATAGGGTAAGGTATTTGGACGATTTAAGGGCTCTGGGTCGATTTTATGGTTATTCTGTAGACCCTAGGCTTTTAGACTGGATTTAGGGTTTTCGGCTTATTATGGGGTTTTAGGCCAGCTTTAAAGCTTTCGGATTATCTTTCGGGGTTTTTGCCGATTTCAGGGTTTTTAGCCGATTTAAGTGTTTTTGGCCGATTTAAGGGTTTTCGGCTGATTTAAGAGTTTTTCCGCCCACTATACTAGTATTTGGACGATTTAAAGGCTCTGGGTCAATTTTATAGTTTTTCTGTAGACTTTATAGGCTTTTATACTGATTTTAGGATTTTCGGCTTATTATAGGGTTTTAGGCCAGCTTTATGGCTTTCTTGTTAGTACAGATAGCAACCTGAGAGGGGGGGGGGGTGAATCAGGTTTGCCCGATTTTCGCCTTGATAATTTCTTACTTTCAAGATAAATGTAAAAGCAAACGATTGCATCGGAATTAAGCGTTGCTTGAAAGTAAAGATGAAGGATAGAAGAATTCACACACACAGAATTTTATCCTGGTTCACCTTCTTATAAACATGAAGATCATGAACTCTGAATTTAGGCTCTTGAAAGTTTAAGTTCTAAAAGACTTAATGAACTAATTTTGACAAAGCTTTGGCCTAATGTTGTATTCTCATGTGTTGTTATGTTCTGGACTCAAATGGACTTTATATAGGCAAGGGAAACGTCCTTGAACCAATGCAACCTTTCCCAAAAGGTTTGAGACACAATGGTTCATGAAAAGATGCAACTTTTCGTGTTGGTAATCGATTACATCACTTAGTGTAATCGATTACACTAATAGCCGTTTCAGTTAGAATTTCAAATTCAAACATGTAATCGATTACAAGCAAGTAGTAATCGATTACTTGCCTATGTGTAATCGATTACCAGAAAGCTGCAATCGATTACACTGAGGACCATCTTCCAGAACCTTGATCTTTTAAGATCGGCTTAAGGTTTTCTACTTCTTTTAAGTTATGAAAACATTAAGCTTGATTAGTTTAGGTGTTTTAAAGAGCCTTTATGCTTTAATATACCTTTAGAAGCATAACTCACCTAAACTAGGACTTCTAGGTATTTGATAAACTTTGTAGCGCTGTGTCCTCTAAGTCTTCTTTTCTTCTTTTCGTCGATGAGTTTGTCGTCATCAAAACCTCAGCCAGGGTCAGGAGCAAGACCTTCTTCACAATCTCCCCCTTTTTGATGATGGCAAACACATTCTTGATACTTGAAGATCATATATGCGTCTCTGTTGAAAAACTCCCCCTGTTTGATGTAATCCAGTATTTCTCCCCCTTTCTAATTCACTTGTTGAATTCCTGCATATTATCTTTAAGAGCACAGAACCTTTCTCCCCCTTTTGACTTCATCAAAAAGAAGACAAGGCCAAAAAACAGGCATACATCCATATAAGTATATATTTCGAAATAAAGCAAGAGTATGGGGGTAAAGATGTAAAACAATGATAAACCACAATCATCCAAACATAGCAAATAAAAAGAAAATATCCAACAGTGCGTGCAGTTAAGAGTTTAGACTATGCTATTACATACCAAATAGGATGTCTAATGAAAGCATAAAAAGATCTAAAACTCATCAAAATCATCAGACGAGTCAGGAGAGTCATGAGGAGAGGGAGCCATGCGATCGACACGAAGACTGAGGCGATCCATATCAGCACGGAGAGTGGTGTACATGGACTCGACCCGACCTTCCATGTGATCGAACCTCTGATCAAAATGTGTCCTCATATCTGCCAAATGAGAGAGGATGAGTTGAGTAGAGGCATCGGCATCTGCAGAGGACGAAGGGCCACTCTCAGAGGATGGTGGACAGAAAGCAGCAGGGGCAGGAGCCTGGGTAGTGTCAGGACCCAAATCTGATTTGTGCCTGAAAGTACCATCAATATCCCTGAAAATCCCCATCTTGTTCAGAATTTCCATGTCGATCCTCTGAGATTTAGCATCCATGACCTGTGCATACGTACTCTCCATGCGTAGAAATCCCAAAGTTCTTCAGAATAAGAGTAATCACAGGAGCATAAGGAAGAGGACCAGTTCTGTCCTTGTGAAGCAGTATGTGAATCATGACCAAGTAAGCCCAATTAATTGAATCATGACCAGTTCTGTCCTTGTAACTCCAAATCACTAATCTGAGCGTGGTTAGAGGACTGAGGGAGAAGAACATAGCTTATCAAATAATGAAGTAAACGATCCTATACACTGAGATATCCAACAGCAAGGATATCCCTGGAACGGTTGGCCTCCGTTCGTTGCTTCTTTATCTGTATCTCCTCCTCATAAAACCGACACAGAGATAGATAGAAAGACTTCTTATCATAATCAGGCCATGGACACGTAATCTCAGGGCCTAGTCGGGCTCCAACATAGGGAATCGACAGTAAAGTGCCCAATTGCTCTTGAGTCAAAGAAATGTCAATCCCTTTGACTGATGAATAGATTTTGCCACCCCTCTTGACCAAATTGCAATAAAAGACTTTGACAAGTTTAGGATAATACGTACCCGTGAAGCCAACAAATTCATCAAGGCCTTGAAAGTCGAGGAGAGATGGGAAGAGAAGTCCAGCATTGATGAAGGAGTTCAAGTCACCATACTTGGGAGGAAGAATCGGCCTTTCAAGGTAATAGCCCAAGAATCGTTCCTTTTGTTCCTCCGTGACAAGGAGATGTGATAGGTCAAGGGTATTCATGGAGAGATTCTTCGACCGGTGTCTACGAGAGGAAGAGGAAGACATTTTCGGGAAAAGGCTAGGGTTTGAAAAAGGGGTTTTGGGAAAACCTTAGTCAACGGACTAGTTTCAATGGCAAAACCTAGTAAAATAACCTCTTTGTGTTAGAAAAACTCGAAAACCATGCCACTGTGAGTAGTCTCATGGGAAAACTCAGTCACAGGAGGGGGGAACTTAGTCACTAAGGACTTAGTGCCATGGGACTAATGAGTCAACTAATGGGAATACCTTAGTCACTGAACGAGTTTCCATGGCAAATCCTAGTAAAATAACCTCTTTGTGTAGGAAAAACTAGAAAACCTTGTCACTGTGAGTAGTCTCATCGGAAAACTCAGTCACAAGAGGGGAAGACTTAGTCACAAAGTAATTCGTGTCATGGAAAAAATGAGTCACCGGATGGGAAAATTTTACTCACCGGACGAGTTTCAATAAAAAATACTTGTAAAATAACCTCTTTGTGTGGGAAAAACTCGAGAACCTCATCACCTTGACTAGTCTCACGTGCAAACTCAGTCACACGAGGGGAAAACTTAGTCACTAAGGAATTAGTGTCATGGGAAAAATGATTCACCAGATGGGAAAACCTTAGTCAATGGACTAGTTTCAATGGCAAAACCTAGTAAAATAACCTCTTTGTGTTGGAAAAACTCGAAAACCCAGCCACTGTGAGTAGTCTCATGGGAAAACTCAGCCACAGGAGGGGGAAACTTAGTCAGTAAGGAATTAGTGCCACGGGACTAATGAGTCAACTAATGGGAAAACCTTAGTCACCGAACGAGTTTCCATGGCAAATCCTAGTAAAATAACCTCTTTGTGTGGGAAAAACTGGAAAATCTTTTCACTGTGAGTAGTCTCATTGGAAAACTCAGTCGCAGGAGGGGAAGACTTAGTCACAAAGGAATTCGTGTCATGGAAAAAATGAGTCACCGGATGGGAAACTTTAACTCACCGGACGAGTTTCAAAGGAAAATACTTGTAAAATAACCTCTTTGTGTGGGAAAAACTCGAGAACCTCATCACCTTGACTAGTCTCACGTGAAAACTCAGTCACAAGAGGGGAAAACTTAGTCACTAAGGAATTAGTGTCATGGGAAAAATGAGTCACCGCATTGGAAAACCTTAGTCAATGGACTAGTTTCAATGGCAAGACCTAGTAAAATTACCTCTTTGTGTTGGAAAAACTCGAAAACCCAGCCACTGTGAGTAGTCTCATGGGAAAACTCAGCCATAGGAGGAGGAAACTTAGTCACTAAGGAATTAGTGCCATGGGACTAATGAGTCAACTAATGGGAAAACCTTTGTCACCGAACGAGTTTCCATGGAAAATCCTAGTAAAATAACCTCTTTGTGTGGGAAAAACTCGAGAAAATCATCACCTTGACTAGTCTCACGGGAAAACTCAGTCACACGTGGGGAAAACTTAGTCACTCAGAAATTCGTGTCATTGAAAAAATTAGTCACCAGATGGGAACATATTTACTCATTGGACGAGTTTCGATAAAAAAAATACTTGTAAAATAACCTCTTTGTGTGGGAAAAACTCGAGAACCTCAACACCTTGACAAGTCTAACGGGAAAACTCAGTCACATGAGGGGAAAACTTAGTCACTAAGGAATTAGTGTCATGGGAAAAATGAGTCACCGGATGTTAAAACCTTAGTCAATGGACTAGTTTCAACGGCAAAACCTTGTAAAATAACCTCTTTGTGTTGGAAAAACTCAAAAACCCAGCCACTGTGAGTTCTCATGGGAAAACTGAGCCACAGGAGGGGGGAACTTAGTCACTAAGGAATTAGTGCCATGGGACTAGTGAGTCAACTAATGGCAAAACCTTAGTCACCGAACTAGTTTCCATGGCAAATCCTAGTAAAATAACCTCTTTGTGTGGGAAAAACTAGAAAACCTTGTCACTGTGAGTAGTCTCACTGGAAAACTCAGTCGCAGGAGGGGAAAACTTAGTCACAAAGGAATTAGTGTCATGGGAAAATGAGTCACCGGATAGGAAAACCTTAGTCAATGGACTAGTTTCAATGGCAAAACCTAGTAAAACAAACTCTTTGTGTTGGAATAACTCGAAAACCCAGCCACTGTGAGTAGTCTCATGGGAAAACTCAGCCACAGGAGGGGGAAACTTAGTCACTAAGGAATTAGTGCCGTGGGACTGATGAGTCAACTAATGGGAAAACATTAGTCACCGAACGAGTTTCCATGGCAAATCCTAGTAAAATAACCACTTTGTGTGGGAAAAACTAGAAAACCTTGTCAGTGTAAGTAGACTCATCGGAAAACTCAGTCGCAGGAGGGGAAATCTTAGTCATAAAGCAATTCGTGTCATGGAAAAAATGAGTCACTGGATGGGAAAATCTTAGTCAATGAACTAGTTTCAGTGGCAAAACCTATTAAAATAACCTCTTTGTGTTGGAATAACTCGAAAACCTGTCCACTGTGAGTAGTCTCATGGGAAAACTCAGCCACGGAATGGGAAACTTAGTCACTAAGGAATTGCTGTCATGGGACTAATGAGTCAACTAATGGTAAAATCGTAGTCACCGAACGAGTTTCCATATCAAATCCTAGTAAAACCACCTCTTTGTGTGGGAAAAACTAGAAAACCTTGCCACTGGAAGTAGTCTCATCGGAAAACTCAGTCGCAGAAGGGGAAACTTAGTTATAAAGGAATTCGTGTCATGGAAAAAATGAGTCATCGGATAGGAAAATTTTACTCACCGGATGAGTTTCAATGGAAAATACTTGTAAAATAACCTCTTTGTGTGGGAAAAATTTGAGAACCTCATCACCTTGACTAGTCTCACGTGAAAACTGAGTAACACGAGGGGAAAACTTAGTCACTAAGGAATTAGTGTCATCGGAAAAATGAGTCACTGGATGGGAAAACCTTAGTCAATGGACTAGTTTCAACGGCAAAACCTAGTAAAATAACCTCTTTGTGTTGGAATAAATCAAAAACCCAGCCACTGTGAGTTCTCAATGGAAAACTCAGCCAAAGGAGGGGGGAACTTAGTCACTAAGGAATTAGTGCTATGGGAGTAATGAGTCAACTAATGGGAAAACCTTAGTCACCGAACGATTTTCCATGGCAAATCCTAGTAAAATAACCTCTTTGTGTGGGAAAAACTAGAAAACCTTGTCACTGTGAGTAGTCTCCTTGGAAAACTCAGTCGCAGGAGGGGAAGACTTAGTCACAAAGGAATTCGTGTCATGGAAAAAATGAGTCACCGGATGGGAAAATTTTACTCACCGGACAAGTTTGAATGGAAAATACTTGTAAACTAACCTCTTTGTGTGGGAAAAACTCGAGAACCTCATCACCTTGACTAGTCTCACGTGAAAACTGAGTCACACGAGGGGAAAACTTAGTCACTAACGAATTAGTGTCATGGGAAAAATGAGTCACCGCATGGGAAAACCTTATTCTATGGACTAGTTTCAATGGCAAGACCTAGTAAAATAACCTCTTTGTGTTGGAAAAACTCGAAAACCTAGCCACTGTGAGTAATTAGTGCCATGGGAAAACTCAGCCACAGGAGGGGGAAACTTAGTCACTAAGGCATTAGTGCCATGGGACTAATGAGTCAACTAATGGGAAAACCTTAGTCACCGAACGAGTTTCCATGGCAAATCCGAGTAAAATAACCTCTTTGTGTGGGAAAAACTCGAGAAACTCATCACCTTGACTAGTCTCACGGGAAAACTCAGTCACACGTGGGGAAAATTTAGTCACTAAGAAATTCGTGTCATGGAAAAAATTAGTCACCAGATGGGAATATTTTACTCTCCGGACGAGTTTCAATGTAAAATACTTGTAAAATAACCTCTTTGTGTGGGAAAAACTCGAGAACCTCATGAAGTTGACTAGTCTCACGGGAAAACTCAGTCACACGAGGGGAAAACTTAGTCATTAAGGAATTAGTGTCATGGGAAAAATGAGTCACCGGATGGGAAAACCATAGTCAATGGACTAGTATCAATGGCAAAACCTAGTAAAATAACCTCTTTGTGTTGGAATAACTCGAAAACCCAACCACGGTGAGTAGTCTCATGGGAAAACTCAGCCACAGGAGGGGGAAACTTAGTCACTAAGGAAATACTGCCATGGGACTGATGAGTCAACTAATGGGAAAACATTAGTCACCGAACGAGTTTCAATGGCTAATCCTACTAAAATAACCACTTTGTGTGGGAAAAACCCAGTCACTGTGAGTAGTCTCATCGGAAAACTCAATCGAAGGAGGGGAAATCTTAGTCAGAAAGGAATTTGTGTCATGGAAAAAATGAGTCACCGTATTGGAAAATTTTGCTCACCGGAGGAGTTTAGTTGGAAAATACTTGTAAAATAACCTTTTTGCGTGGGAAAAACTCGAGAACCTCATCACCTTGACTAGTCTCATGGGAAAACTCAGTCACACGATGGGAAAACTTAGTCACTAAGGAATTGGTGTCATGTGAAAAATGAGTCACCGGATGGGAAAACCTTAGTCAATGGACTATTTTCAATGGCAAAACCTAGTAAAATAACCTCTTTGTGTGGGAAAAACTCGAAAACCCAGCCACTGTGAGTAGTCTCATGGGAAAACTCAGCCACAGGAGGGGGAAACTTAGTCACTAAGGAATTAGTGCCATGGGACTGATGAATCAACTAATGGGAAAACCTTAGTCACCGAACGAGTTTCCATGGCAAATCCTAGTAAAATAACATCTTTATCTGGGAAAAACTATAAAAAAATGTCACTGTGAGTAGTCTCATCGGGAAACTCAGTCGCAGGAGGGGAAGACTTAGTCACAAAGGATTTCATGTCATGGAAAAAATGAGTCACCGGATGGGAAAATTTTACTCACCGGAGGAGTTTCAATGGAAAATACTTGTAAAATAACCTCTTTGTGTGGGAAAAACTCGAGAACCTCAACACCACGACAAGTATCACGGGAAAACTCAGAAACATGAGGGGAAAACTTAGTCACTAAGGAATTAGTGTCAAGGGAAAAATGAAACACCGGATGTTAAAACCTTAGTCAATGGACTAGTTTCAATGGCAAAACCTTGTAAAATAACCTCTTTGTGTTGGAATAACTCAAAAACCCAGCCACTGTGAGTTGTCATGGGAAAACTCAGCCACAGGAGGGGGGAACTTAGTCACTAAGGAATTAGTGCCATGGGACTAATGAGTCAACTAATGGCAAAACCTTAGTCACCGAACGAGTTTCCTGGCAAATCCGAGTAAAATAACCTCTTTGTGTGGGAAAAACTAGAAAACCTTGTCACTGTGAGTAGTCTCATCGGAAAACTCAGTCACAGGAGGGGAAAACTTAGTCACAAAGGAATTAGTGTCATGGGAAAATCAGTCACCGGATGGGAAACCTTAGTCAATGGACTAGTTTCAATGGCAAAACCTTGTAAAATAAACTCTTTGTGTTGGAATAACTCGAAAACCCAGCCACTGTGAGTAGTCTCATGGGAAAACTCTGCCACAGGAGGGGGAAACTTCGTCACTAAGGAATTAGTGCGATGGGACTGATGAGTCAACTAATGGGAAAACATTAGTCACCGAACGAGTTTCCATGGCAAGTCCTAGTAAAATAACCAGTTTGTGTGGGAAAAACTAGAAATCCTTGTCAGTGTAAGTAGTCTCATCGGAAAACTCAGTCGCAGGAGGGGAAATCTTAGTCCTAAAGCAATTCGTGTCATGGAAAAAATGAGTCACTGGATGGGAAAATCTTAGTCAATGAAGTAGTTTCAATGGCAAAACCTAGTAAAATAACCTCTTTGTGTGGGAATTACTCGAAAACCTATCCACTGTGAGTAGTCTCATGGGAAAACTCAGCCACGGAAGGGGAAACTTAGTCACTAAGGAATTGGTGTCATGGGCTTAATGAGTCAACTAATGGTAAAACCGTAGTCACCGAACGAGTTTCCTTGGCAAATCCTAGTAAAATCACCTCTGTCTGTGGGAAAAAATAGAAAACCTTGCCACTGGAAGTAGTCTCATCGGAAAACTCAGTCGCAGAAGGGGAAACTTAGTTATAAAGGAATTCGTCCCATGGAAAAAATGAGTCATCGGATAGGAAAATTTTACTCACCGGATGAGTTTCAATGGAAAATATTTGTAAAATAACCTCTTTGTGTGGGAAAAACTCGAGAACCTCATCACCTTGACAAGTCTCACGGGAAAAACTCAGTCACATGAGGGGAAAACTTAGTCACTAAGGAATTAGTGTCATCGGAAAAATGAGTCACTGGATGGGAAAACCTTAGTCAATGGACTAGTTTCAACGACAAAACCTAGTAAAATAACCTCTTTGTGTTGGAATAAATCAAAAACCCAACCACTGTGAGTTCTCATGGGAAAACTCAGCCACAGGAGGGGGGAACTTAGTCACTAAGGAATTAGTGCCATGGGACTAATGAGTCAACTATTTGGAAAACCTTAGTCATCGAACGATTTTCCATGGCCAATCCTAGTAAAATAACCTCTTTGTGTGGGAAAAACTACAAAAACCTTGTCACTGTGAGTAGTCTCATCGGAAAACTCAATCGCAGGAGGGGAAGACTTAGTCACAAAGGAATTCGTGTCATGGAAAAAATTAGTCACCGGATGGGAAAATTTTACTCACCGGACAAGTTTGAATGGAAAATACTTGTAAAATAACCTCTTTGTGTGGGAAAAACTCGAGAACCTCATCACCTTGACTAGTCTCACGTGAAAACTGAGTCACACGAGGGGAAAACTTAGTCACTAACGAATTAGTGTCATGGGAAAAATGAGTCACCGCATGGGAAAACCTTAGTCAATGGACTAGTTTCAATGGCAAGACCTAGTAAAATAACCTCTTTGTGCTGGAAAAACTCGAAAACCCAGCCACTGTGAGTAATTAGTGCCATGGGAAAACTCAGCCACAGGAGGGGGAAACTTAGTCACTAAGGCATTAGTGCCATGGGACTAATGAGTCAACTAATGGGAAAACCTTAGTCACCGAACGAGTTTCCATGGCAAATCCGAGTAAAATAACCTCTTTGTGTGGGAAAAACTCGAGAAACTCATCACCTTGACTAGTCTCACGGGAAAACTCAGTCACACGTGGGGAAAACTTAGTCACTAAGAAATTCGTGTCATGGAAAAAATTAGTCACCAGATGGGAATATTTTACTCACCGGACGAGTTTCAATGGAAAATACTTGTAAAATAACCTCTTTGTGTGGGAAAACTCGAGAACCTCATTGCCTTGACTAGTCTCACGGGAAAACTCAGTTACACGAGGGGAAAACTTAGTTACTAAGGAATTAGTGTCATGGGAAAAATGAGTCACCGGATGGGAAAACCTTAGTCAATGGACTAGTTTCAATGTCAAAACCTTGTAAAATAACCTCTTTGTGTTGGAATAACTCCAAAACCAGGCCACTGTGAGTAATCTCGTGCGAAAACTCAGCCACAGGATGGGGAAACTTAGTCACTAAGGAATTAGAGCCATGGGACTAATGAGTCAACTAATGGGAAAACCTTAGTCACCGAACGAGTTTCCATGGAAAATGCTCTGAAAATAAACTCTTTGTGTGGGAAAAACTAGAACCTTGTCACCGTTAGTAGTCTCATCGGAAAACTCAACCGCTGGAGGGGAAAACTTAGTCACAAAGGAATTCGTGTCATGCAAAAAAATGAGTCACCGGACGAGTTTCAATGGAAAATACTTGTAAAATAACCTCTTTGTATTGGAAAAACTCGAGAACCTCAACACCTTGACTAGTCTCACGGGAGAACACAGTCACACGAGGGGAAATCTTAGTCACTAAGGAATTTATGTCAAGAGAAAAATGAGTCACCGGATGGGAAAACCTTAGTCAATGGACTAGTTTCAATGGCAAAACCTAGTAAAATAACCTCTTTGTGTTGGAATAACTCGAAAACCAAGCCACTGTGAGTAGTCTCATGGGAAAACTCAGGCACAGGAGGGTGAAACTTAGTCACTAAGGAATCAGTGCCATGGGACTAATGAGTCAACTACTGGGAAAACCTTAGTCACCGAACGAGTTTCCATGGAAAATCCTAGTAAAGTAACCTCTTTGTGTGGGAAAAACTAGAAAACCTTGTCACCGTGAGTAGTCTTATAGGAAAACTCAGGTGCAGGAGGGGAAAACATAGACATAAAGGAATTCGTGTCATGGAAAAAATGAGTCACCGGATAGGAAATTTTTACTCACCGGACGAGTTTCAATGGAAAATACATGTAAAATATCCTCTTTGTGTGGGAAAAACTCGAGAACCTCATCACCTTGACTAGTCTCACGGGAAAACTCAGTCACACGAGGGGAAAACTTTGTCACTAAGGAATAAGTGTCATGGGAAAAATGAGTCACCGGATGGGAAAACCTTAGTCAATGGACTAGTTTCAATGGCAAAACGTAGTAAAATAACCTCTTAGTTTTGGAATAACTCGAAAACCTGTCCATTGTGAGTAGTCTCATGGGAAAACGCAGCCACAGGAGGGGGAAACTTAGTCACTAAGGAATTAGTGCCATGGGACTAATGAGTCAACTAATGGCAAAACCTTAGTCTCCGAATGAGTTTCCATGGCAAATCTTAGTAAAGTAACCTCTTTGTGTGGGAAAAACTAGAGAACCTTGCCACTGTGATTAGTCTCATCGGAAAACTCAGTTGCAGGACCGGAAAACTTAGTCACAAAGGAACTCGTGTCATGGAAAAAATGAGTCACCAGATGGGAAAATTTTACTCACCGGACGAGTTTCAATGGAAAATACTACTAAAATAACCACTTTGTGAGGGAAAAACTCGAGAACCTCTTCACCTTGACTAGTCTCACGGGAAAACTCAGTCACACGAGGGGAAAACTTAGTCACTAATGTTTTAGTGTCATTGGAAAAATGAGTCACCGGATGGGAAAACCTTAGTCAATGGACTAGTTTCAATGGCAAAACCTTGTAAAATAACCTCCTTGTGTTGGAATAACTCAAAAACCTAGCCACTGTGAGTAGTCTCATGGGAAAACTCAGCCAGAGGAGGGGGAAACTTAGTCACTAAGTAAGTATTGCCATGGGACTGATGAGTCAACTAATGGGAAAACCTTAGTCACCGAACGAGTTTCCATGGCAAATCCTAGTAAAATAACCTCTTTGTGTGGGAAAAACTAGAAAACTTTGTCACCGTGAGAAGTCTCATCGGAAAACTTAGCCGCAGGAGGGGAAAACTTAGACACCAAGGAATTCGTGTCATGGAAAAAATGAGTCACCGGATGGGAAAATTTGAATCACCGGACGAGTTTCAATGGAAAATACTTGTAAAATATACCCTCTTTGTGTGGGAAAAACTCGAGGACCTCACCACCTTGACTAGTCTCACGGGAAAACTCACTCACACGAGGGGAAAACTTAGTCACTAAGGAATTAGTGTCATGGGAAAAATGAGTCACTGGATGGGAAAACCTTAGTCAATTGACTAGTTTCAATGGCAAAACCTAGTAAAGTAACCTCTTTGTGTTGGAATAACTCGAAAACATAGCCACTGTGAGTAGTCTCATGGGAAAACTCAGCCACAGGAGGGGGAAACTTAGTCACTAAGGAATTATTGCCATGGGACTAATGAGTCAACTAATATGAAAACCTTAGTCACTGAACGAGTTTCCATGGAAAATCCTAGTAAAATAACCTCTTTGTGTGGGAAAAACTAGAACCTTGTCTGCGTGAGTAGTCTCATCGGAAAACTCAGCCGCAGTAGGGGAAAATTAGTCACAAAGGAATTCGTGTCATGGAAAAAATGAGTCATCGGATGGGAAAATTTTACTCACCGGACGAGTTTCAATGGAAAATACTTGTAAAATAACCACTTTGTGTGGGAAAAACTCTAGAACCTCATCATCTTGACTAGTCTCACGGGAAAACTCAGTCACACGAGGGGAAAACTTAGTCACTAAGGAATCAGTGTCATGGGAAAAATGAGTCACCTGATGGGAAAAAATTAGTCAATGGACTAGTTTCAATGGCAAAACCTTGTAAAATAACCTCCTTGTGTTGGAATAACTCAAAAACCTAGCCACTGTGAGTAGTCTCATGGGAAAACTCAGCCACAGGAGGGGGAAACTTAGTCACTAAGGAATTAGTGCCATGGGACTAAAGAGTCAACTAATAGGAAAACCTTTGTCACCGAACAAGTTTCCATGGAAAATCCTAGTAAAATAACCTCTTTGTTTGAGAAAAACTAGAAAACCTTGTCACCGTGAGTAGTCTCATCGGATAACTCAGCCGCAGGAGGGGAAAATTAGACACAAAGCAATTCGAGTCATGGAAAATATGAGTCACCGGATGAGAAGATTTTACTCACCGGACAAGTTTCAATGGAAAATACTTGTAAAATAACCTTTTTGTGTGGGAAAAACTCGAGAACCACATCACCCTGACTAGTCTCACGGGAAAACTCAGTCA
This sequence comes from Acmispon strigosus, assembly GCA_030819835.1. Taxonomy (NCBI): domain Eukaryota; kingdom Viridiplantae; phylum Streptophyta; class Magnoliopsida; order Fabales; family Fabaceae; genus Acmispon; species Acmispon strigosus. The sequence continues at coordinate 15,976,272 of JAUAMA010000004.1, read as the reverse complement.
CACGAGGGGAAAACTTAGTCACTAAGGAATTAGTGTCATGGGAAAATTGAGTCACCGAATGGGAAAACCTTAGTCAATGGACTAGTTTCAATGGAAAAACCTAGTAAAATAACCTCTTTGTCTGAGAAAAACTAGAAAACCTTGTCACCAGGAATAGTCTCATCGGAAAACTCAGCCGTAGGAGGGGAAAACTTAGTCACAAAGGAATTCGTCTCATGGAAAAAATGAGTCACCGGATGGAACTTTTTTACTCACCGGACGAGTTTCAATGGAAAATACTTGTAAAATAACCTCTTTGTGTGGGAAAAACTCGAGAACCTCATCACCTTGACTAGTGTCACGGGAAAACTCAGTCACACGAGGGGAAAACTTAGTCACTAAGGAATCAGTGTCATGGGAAAAATGAGTTACCGGATGGGAAAACCTTAGTCATTGGACTAGTTTCAAAGGCAAAACCTAGTAAAATAACCTCTTTGTGTTGTAATAACTCAAGACCTAGCCACTGTGAATAGTCTCATGGGAAAACTCAGCTACAAGAGGGGGAAACTTAGTCACTAAGGAATTAGTGCCATGGGACTAATGAGTCAACTAATGGGAAAACCTTAGTCACCGAACGAGTTTCCATGGCAAATCCTAGTAAAATAACCTCTTTGTGTGGGAAAAACTAGAACTTTCTCACCGTGAGTAGTCTCATCGGAAAACTCAGCTGCACGAGGGGAAAACTTAGTCACGAAGGAATTCGTGTCATGGAAAAAATGAGTCACCGGATGAGAAAATTTTACTCACCGGACGAGTTTCAATGGAAAATACTTGTAAAATAACCTCTTTGCGTGGGAAAAACTTGAGAACCTCATCACCTTGACTAGTCTCATGGGAAAACTCAGTAACATGAGGGGGAAACTTCGTCACTAAGGAATTAGTGTCATGGGAAAAATGAGTCACCGGATGGGAAAACCTTTGTTAATGGACTAGATTCAATTGCAAAACCTAGTAAAATAACCTCTTTGTGTTGGAATAACTCGAAAACCTAGCCACTGTGAGTAGTCTCATGGGAAACCTCAGCAACGGGAGGGGGAAAGTTCGTCACTAAGGAATTACTGCCATGGTACTAATGAGTTAACTAATGGGAAAACCTTAGTCACCGAACCAGTTTCCATGGCAAATCCTAGTAAAATAACCACTTTGTGTGGGAGAAACTAGAAAACCTTGTCACTGTGAGTAGTCTCATCGGAAAACTCAGCCGCAGGAGGGGAAAATTAGTCACAAAGGAATTCGTGTCATGGAAAAAATGAGTCACCGGATGGGAAAATTTTACTCACCGAACGAATTTCAATGGAAAATACTTGTAAAATAACCTCTTTGTGAGGGAAAAACTAGAGAACCTCATCACCTTGACTAGTCTCACGGGAAAACTCAGTCACACGAGGGGAAAACTTAGTCACTAAGGAATTAGTGTCATGGGAAAATTGAGTCACCGTATGGGAAAACCTTAGTCAATGGACTAGTTTCAACGGAAAAACCTAGTAAAGTAACCTCTTTGTGTTGGAATAACTCGAAAACATAGCCACTATGTGTAGTCTCATGGGAAAACTCAGCCACAAGAGGGGGAAGCTTAGTCACTAAGGAATTAGTGCCATGGGACTAATGAGTCAACTAATGGTAAAACCTTTGTCACCGAACGAGTTTCCATGGAAAATAATAGTAAATAACCTCTTTGTGTGGGAAAAACTAGAACCTTGTCACCGTGAGTAGTCTTATCGGAAAACTCAGGTGCAGGAGTGGAAAACTTAGTCACAAAGGAATTCGTGTCATGGAAAAACTGAGTCACCGGATGGGAAAATTTTACTCACCGGACGAGTTTCAATGGAAAATACTTGTAAAATAACCTCTTTGTGTGGGAAAAACACGAGAACCTCATCACCTTGACTAGTCTCACGGGAAAACTCAGTCACACGAGGGGAAAACTTTGTCACTAAGGAATTAGTGTCATGGGAAAAATGAGTCACCGGATGGGAAAACCTTAGTCAATGGACGAGTTTCAATGGCAAAACCTAGTAAAATAACCTCTTTGTGTTGGAATAACTCAAGACCTAGCCACTGTTAGTAGTCTGATGGGAAATCTCAGCTACAGGAGGGGGAAACTTAGTCACTAAGGAATTAGTGCCATGGGACTAATGAGTCAACTAATGGGAAAACCTTAGTCACCGAACGAGTTTCCATGGGAAATCCTAGTAAAATAACCTCTTTGTGTGGGAAAAAATAGAACCTTGTCACCGTGAGTAGTCTTATCGGAAAACTCAGCCGTAGGAGGGGAAAACTTAGTCACAAAGGAATTCGTGTCATGGAAAAAATGAGTCACCGGATGGAAATTTTTTACTCACCGGACGAGTTTCAATGGAAAATACTTGTAAAATAACCTCTTTGTGTGGGAAAAACTCGAGAACCTCATCACCTTGACTAGTCTCACGGGAAAACTCAGTCACACGAGGGGAAAACTTAGTCACAAAGGAATCAGTGTCATGGGAAAAATGAGTCACCGGATGGGAAAACCTTAGTCATTGGACTAGTTTCAAAGGCAAAACCTAGTAAAATAACCTCTTTGTGTTGTAATAACTCAAGACCTAGCCACTGTGAATAGTCTCATGGGAAAACTCAGCTACAAGAGGGGGAAACTTAGTCACTAAGGAATTAGTGCCATGGGACTAATGAGTCAACTAATGGGAAAACCTTAGTCACCGAACGAGTTTCCATGGCAAATCCTAGTAGAATAACCTCTTTGTGTGGGAAAAACTAGAACTTTCTCACCGTGAGTAGTCTCATCGGAAAACTCAGCCGCACGAGGGGAAAACTTAGTCACGAAGGAATTCGTGTCATGGAAAAAATGAGTCACCGGATGAGAAAATTTTACTCACCGGACGAGTTTCAATGGAAAATACTTGTAAAATAACCTCTTTGCGTGGGAAAAACTCGAGAACCTCATCACCTTGACTAGTCTCATGGGAAAACTCAGTAACATGAGGGGAAAACTTCGTCACTAAGGAATTAGTGTCATGGGAAATATGAGTCACCGGATGGGAAAACCTTTGTTAATGGACTAGATTCAATTGCAAAACCTAGTAAAATAACCTCTTTGTGTTGGAATAACTCGAAAACCTAGCCACTGTGAGTAGTCTCATGGGAAAACTCAGCAACGGGAGGGGGAAAGTTCGTCACTAAGGAATTACTGCCATGGTACTAATGAGTTGACTAATGGGAAAACCTTAGTCACCGAACCAGTTTCCATGGAAAATCCTAGTAAAATAACCACTTTGTGTGGGAAAAACTAGAAAACCTTGTCACTGTGAGTAGTCTCATCGGAAAACTCAGCCGCAGGAGGGGAAAATTAGTCACAAAGGAATTTGTCATGGAAAAAATGAGTCACCGGATGGGATAGTTTTACTCACCGAACGAATTTCAATGGAAAATACTTGTAAAATAACCTCTTTGTGAGGGAAAAACTAGAGAACCTCATCACCTTGACTAGTCTTACGGGAAAACTCAGTCACACGAGGGGAAAACTTAGTCACTAAGGAATTAGTGTCATGGGAAAATTGAGTCACCGAATGGGAAAACCTTAGTCAATGGACTAGTTTCAATGGAAAAACCTAGTAAAGTAACCTCTTTGTGTTGGAATAACTCGAAAACATAGCCACTGTGTGTAGTCTCATGGGAAAACTCAGCCACAAGAGGGGGAAGCTTAGTCACTAAGGAATTAGTGCCATGGGACTAATGAGTCAACTAATGGTAAAACCTTTGTCACCAAACGAGTTTCCATGGAAAATAATAGTAAATAACCTCTTTGTGTGGGAAAAACTAGAACCTTGTCACCGTGAGTAGTCTTATCAGAAAACTCAGGTGCAGGAGTGGAAAACTTAGTCACAAAGGAATTCGTGTCAGGGAAAAACTGAGTCACCGGATGGGAAAATTTTACTCACCGGACGAGTTTCAATCGAAAATACTTGTAAAATAACCTTTTTGTGTGGGAAAAACACGAGAACCTCATCACCTTGACTAGTCTCACGGGAAAACTCAGTCACACGAGGGGAAAACTTTGTCACTAAGGAATTAGTGTCATGGGAAAAATGAGTCACCGGATGGGAAAACCTTAGTCAATGGACGAGTTTCAATGGCAAAACCTAGTAAAATAACCTCTTTGTGTTGGAATAACTCAAGACCTAGCCACTGTGAGTAGTCTGATGGGAAATCTCAGCTACAGGAGGGGGTAACTTAGTCACTAAGGAATTAGTGCCATGGGACTAATGAGTCAACTAATGGGAAAACCTCAGTCACCGAACGAGTTACCATGGGATATCCTAGTAAAATAACCTCTTTGTGTGGGAAAAAATAGAACCTTGTCACCGTGAGTAGTCTTATCGGAAAACTCAGCCGTAGGAGGGGAAACCTTAGTCACAAAGGAATTCGTGTCATGGAAAAAATGAGTCACCGGATGGAAATTTTTTACTCACCGGACGAGTTTCAAAGGAAAATACTTGTAAAATAACCTCTTTGTGTGGGAAAAACTTGAGAACCTCATCACCTTGACTAGTGTCACGGGAAAACTCAGTCACACGAGGGGAAAACTTAGTCACTAAGGAATTAGTGTCATGGGAAAAATGAGTCACCGGATGGGAAAACCTTAGTCATTGGACTAGTTTCAAAGGCAAAACCTAGTAAAATAACCTCTTTGTGTTGGAATAACTCAAGACCTAGCCAGTGTGAGTAGTCTCATGGGAAAACTCAGCTACAAGAGGGGGAAACTTAGTCAGTAAGGAATTAGTGCCATGGGACTAATGAGTCAACTAATGGGAAAACCTTAGTCACCGAACGAGTTTCCATGGCAAATCCTAGTAAAATAACCTCTTTGTGTGGGAAAAACTAGAACTTTCTCACCGTGAGTAGTCTCATCGGAAAACTCAGCCGCACGAGGGGAAAACTTAGTCAGGAAGGAATTCGTGTCATGGAAAAAATGAGTCACCGGATGAGAAAATTTTACTCACCGGACGAGTTTCAATGGAAAATACTTGTAAAATAACCTCTTTGCGTGGGAAAAACTCGAGAACCTCATCACCTTGACTAGTCTCATGGGAAAACTCAGTAACATGAGGGGAAAACTTCGTCACTAAGGAATTAGTGTCATGGGAAAAATGAGTCACCGGATGGGAAAACCTTTGTTAATGGACTAGATTCAATTGCAAAACCTAGTAAAATAACCTCTTTGTGTTGGAATAACTCGAAAACCTAGCCACTGTGAGTAGTCTCATGGGAAAACTCAGCAATGGGAGGGGGAAAGTTCGTCACTAAGGAATTACTGCCATGGTACTAATGAGTTAACTAATGGGAAAACCTTAGTCACCGAACCAGTTTCCATGGCAAATCCTAGTAAAATAACCACTTTGTGTGGGAAAAACTAGAACCTTGTCTGCGTGAGTAGTCTCATCGGAAAACTCAGCCGCAGTAGGGGAAAATTAGTCACAAAGGAATTCGTGTCATGGAAAAAATGAGTCATCGGATGGGAAAATTTTACTCACCGAACGAATTTCAATGGAAAATACTTGTAAAATAACCTCTTTGTGAGGGAAAAACTAGAGAACCTCATCACCTTGACTAGTCTCACGGGAAAACTCAGTCACACGAGGGGAAAACTTAGTCACTAAGGAATTAGTGTCATGGGAAAATTGAGTCACCGAATGGGAAAACCTTAGTCAATGGACTAGTTTCAATGGCAAAACCTATTAAAGTAACCTCTTGGTGTTGGAATAACTCGTAAACCTAGCCACTGTGAGTAGTCTCATGGGAAAACTCAGCCACAGGAGGGGGAAACTTAGTCACTAAGGAATTAGTGCCATGGGACTAATGAGTCAACTAATGGGAAAACCTTGTCACCGAACGAGTTTCCATGGCAAATCCTAGTAAAATAACCTCTTTGTGTGGGAAAAACTAGAACTTTGTCACCGTGAGTAGTCTCATCGGAAAACTCAGCTGTAGGAGGGGAAAACTTAGTCACGAAGGAATTCGTGTCATGGAAAAAATGAGTCACCGGATGAGAAAATTTTACTCACCGGATGAGTTTCAATGGAAAATACTTGTAAAATAACCTCTTTGTGTGGGAAAAACTCGAGAACCTACCTTGACTAGTCTCACGGGAAACTCAATCACACGAGGGGAAAACTTAGTCACTAAGAAATTAGTGTCATGGGAAAATTGAGTCACCGAATGAGAAAACCTTAGTCAATGGACTAGTTTCAATGGCAAAACCTAGTAAAGTAACCTCTTTGTGTTGGAATAACTCGAAAACATAGCCACTGTGAGTAGTCTCATGGGAAAACTCAGCCACAAGAGGGGGAAACTTAGTCACAAAGGAATTCGTGTCATGGAAATAATGAGTCACCGGATGGGAAAATTTTACTCACCGGACGAGTTTCAATGGAAAATACTTGTAAAATAACCTCTTTGTGTGGGAAAAACACGAGAACCTCATCACCTTGACTAGTCTCACGGGAAAACTCAGTCACACGAGGGGAAAACTTAGTCACTAAGGAATTAGTGTCATGGGAAAAATGAGTCACCGGATGGGAAAACCTTAGTCAATGGACTAGTTTCAATGGCAAAACCCAGTAAAATAACCTCTTTGTGTTGGAATAACTCAAGACCTAGCCACTGGGAGAACTTAGTCACTAAGGAATTAGTGCCATGGGACTAATGAGTCAACCAATGGGAAAACCTTAGTCACCGACCGAGTTTCCATGGCAAATCCTAGTAAAATAACCTCTTTGTGTGGGAAAACATAGAACCTGGTCAACGTGAGTAGTCTCATCGGAAAACTCAGCCGCAAGAGTGGAAAACTTAGTCACAAAGGAATTCGTGTCATGGAAAATTTTTACTCACCGGACGAGTTTCAATGGAAAATACTTGTAAAATAACGTCTTTGCGTGGGAAAAACTCGAGAACCACATCACCTTGACTAGTCTCACGGGAAAACTCAGTCACACGAGGGGAAAACCTAGTCACTAAGGAATTAGTCTCATGGGAAAATTGAGTCACCGAATGGGAAAACCTTAGTCAATGGACTAGTTTCAATGGCAAAACCTAGTAAAGTAACCTCTTTGTGTTGGAATAACTTGAAAACATAGCCACTGTGAGTAGTCTCATGGGAAAACTCAGCCACAAGAGGGGGAAACATAGTCACTAAGGAATTAGTGCCATGGGACTAATGAGTCAACTAATGGTAAAACCTTTGTCACCGAACGAGTTTCCATGGCAAATCATTGTAAAATAACCTCTTTTGAGGGAAAAACTAGAACCTTGTCACCGTGAGTAGTCTTATCGGAAAACTCAGGTGCAGGAGTGGAAAACTTAGTCACAAAGGAATTCGTGTCATGGAAAAACTGAGTCACCGGATGGGAAAATTTTACTCACCGGACGAGTTTCAAAGGAAAATACTTTTAAAATTACCTCTTTGTGTGGGAAAAACATGAGAACCTCATCACCTTGACTAGTCTCTTGGGAAAACTCAGTCACACGAGGGGAAAACTTAGTCACTAAGGAATTAGTGTCATGGGAAAAATGATTCACCGGATGGGAAAACCTTAGTCAATGAAATAGTTTCAATGGCAAAACCTAGTAACATAACCTCTTTATGTTGGAATAACTCGAAAACCTAGCAACTGTGAGTAGTCTCATGGGAAAACTCAGCCACAGGAGGGGCAAACTTAGTCACTAAGGAATTAGTGCCATGGGACTAATGAGTCAACTAATGGGAAAACCTTAGTCACCGAACGAGTTTCCATGGAAAATCCCAGTAAAATAACCTCTTTGTGTGGGAAAAACTAGAAAACCTTGTCACCGTGAGTAGTCTGATCGGCAAACTCAGCCGCAGGAGGGGAAAATTAGTTATAAAGGAATTCGTGTCATGGAAAAAATGAGTCACCGGATGGGAAATTTTACTCACCGGACGAGTTTCAATGGAAAATACTTCTAAAATAACCTCTTTGCGTGGGAAAAACACGAGAACCTCATCACCTTGACTAGTCTCGAGGGGAAAACTCAGTCACACGAGGGAAAACTTAGTCCCTAAGGAATTAATGTCATGGGAAAAATGAGTCACCAGATGGGAAAACCTTAGTCAATGGACTAGTTTCAATGGCAAAACCTAGTAAAATAACCTATTTGTGTTGGAAATACTCAAGACCTAGCCACTGTGAGTAGTCTGATGGGAAAACTCAGCTACAGGAGGGGGAAACTTAGTCACTACGGAATTAGTGCCATAGGACTAATGAGTCAACTAATGGTAAAACCTTTGTCACCGAACGAGTTTCCATGGCAAATCATAGTAAAATAACCTCTTTGTGTGGGAAAAACTAGAACTTTGTCACCGTGAGTAGTCTCATCGGAAAACTCAGCCACAGGAGGGGAAAACTTAGTCACAAAGGAATTCGTGTCATGGAAAAAATGAGTCACCGGATGAGAAATTTTTTCGCACCGGACGATTTTCAATGGAAAATACTTGTAAAATAACCTCTTTGTGTGGGAAAAACTCGAGAACCTCATCACCTTGACTAGTCTCACAGGAAAACTCAGTCACACGAGAGGAAAACTTAGTCACTAAAGAATTAGTGTCATGGGAAAATTGAGTCACCGAATCGGAAAACCTTAGTCAATGGACTAGTTTCAATGGCAAAACCTAGTAAAGTAACCTCTTTGTGTTGGAATAACTCGAAAACATAGCCACTGTGAGTAGTCTCATGGGAAAACTCAGCCACAGGAGGGGGAAACTTAGTCACTAAGGAATTAGTGTCATGGGACTAATGAGTCAACTAATGGTAAAACCTTTGTCACCGAACGAGTTTCCATGGCAAATCATAGTAAAATAACCTCTTTGTGTGGGAAAAACTAGAACTTTGTCACCGTGAGTAGTCTCATCGGAAAACTCAGCCGCAGGAGGGGAAAACTTAGTCACAAAGAAATTCGTGTCATGGAAAAAATGAGTCAACTGATGATAAAATTTTACTCACCGAACGAGTTTCCATGGAAAATCCTAGTAAAGTAACCTCTTTGTGTGGGAAAAACTAGAAAACCTTGTCACTGTGAGTAGTCTCATCGGAAAACTCAGCCGCAGGGGGGGATAACTTAGTGACAAAGGAATTCGTGTCATGGAAAAAATGAGTCAACGGATGGGAAAATTTTACTCACCGGACGAGTTTCAATTGAAAATACTTGTAAAATAACCTCTTTGCGTGGGAAAAACTCGAGAACCTCATCACCTTCACTAGTCTCACGGGAAAACTCAGTCACACGAGGGGAAAACTTAGTCACTAAGGAATTAGTGTCATGGGAAAATTGATTCACCGAATGGGAAAACCTTAGTCAAAGGACTAGTTTCAATGGCAAAACCTTGTAAAGTAACCTCTTTGTGTTGGAATAACTCAAAAACCTAGCCACTGTGAGTAGTCTCACGGTAAAACTCAGCCACAAGAGGGGCAAACTTAGTCACTAAGGAATTAGTGCCATGGGACTAATGAGTCAACTAATGGGAAAACCTTAGTCACCGAACGAGTTTCCAAGGCAAATCCTAGTAAAATAACCTCTTTGTGTGGGAAAACTAGAACCTTGTCACCGTGAGTAGTCTCATCAGTAAACTCAACCGCAGGAGGTGAAACTTAGTCACAAAGGAATTCGTGTCATGGAAAAAATGAGTCACCGGATGGGGAAATTTTACTCTCCATACGAGTTTCAATGGAAAATACTTGTAAAATAACCTCTTTGTGTGGGAAAAACTCGAGAACCTCATCACCTTGACTAGTCTCACGGGAAAACTTAGTCACACGAGGGGAAAACTTAGTCACTAAGGAATTAGTGTCATTGGAAAAATGTGTCAGCGGATGGGAAAACCTTAGTCAATGGACTAGTTTCAATGGAAAAACCTAGTAAAATAACCTCTTTGTGTTGGAATAACTCGAAAACATAGCCACTGTGAGTAGTCTCAGGGGCAGACTCAGCCACAGGAGGGGGAAACTTAGCCACTAAGGAATTAGTGCCATGGGACTAATGAGTCAGCTAATGGGAAAACCTTAGTCACCGAACGAGTTTCCATGGCAAATTCTAGTAAAATAACCTCTTTGTCTAGCAAAAACTAGAACCTTGTCACCGTGACTAGTATCATCGGAAAACTCAGCCGAAGGAGGGGAAAACTTAGTCACAAAGGAATTCGTGTCATGGAAAAAATGAGTCACCGGATGGGAAACTTTTACTCACCGGACGAGTTTCAATGGAAAATACTTGTAAAATAACCTCGTTGTGTGGGAAAAACTCGAGAACCTCATCACCTTGACTAGTCTCACGGGAAAACTCAGTCACGCGAGGGGTAAACTTAGTCACTAAGGAATTAGTGTCATGGGAAAAATGAGTCACCGGATGGGAAAACCTTAGTCAATGGACTAGTTTCAATGGCAAAACCTAGTAAAATAACCTCTTTGTGTTGGAATAACTCGAAAACCTATCCACTGTGAGTAGTCTCATGGGAAAACTTTGCCACAGGAGGGGCAAACTTAGTCACTAAGGAATTAGTGCCATGGGACTAATGAGTGAACTAATGGGAAAATCTTAGTCACCGAACGAGTCTCCATGGAAAATCCCAGTAAAATAACCTCTTTGTGTGGGAAAAACTAGAAAACCTTGTGACCGGGAGTAGTCTCATTGGAAAACTCAGCCGCAGGAGGGGAAAACTTAGACATAAAGGAATTTGTGTCATGGAAAAAATAAGTCACCGGATGGGAAAATTTTACTCACCGGACGAGTTTCAATGGAAAATACTTGTAAAATAACCTTTTTGTGTGGGAAAACTCGAGAACCTCATCACTTTAACTAGTCTCACGGGAAAACTCAGTCACACGAGGGGAAAACTTAGTCACTAAGGAATTAGTGTCATGGGAAAAATGAGTCACCGGATGGGAAAACCTTAGTCAATGGACTAGTTTCGAAGGCAAAACCTAGTAAAATAACCTCTTTGTGTTGGAATAACTCAAGACCTAGCCACTGTGAGTAGTCTCATGGGAAAACTCAGCTACAAGAGGGGGAAACTAAGTCACTAAGGAATTAGTGTCATGGGAAAATTGAGTCACCGAATGGGAAAACCTTAGTCAATGGACTAGTTACAATGGCAAAACCTAGTAAAGTAACCTCTTTGTGTTGGAATAACTCAAAAACCTAGCCACTGTGAGTAGTCTCACGGTAAAACTCAGCCACTGGAGGGGGAAACTTAGTCATTAAGGAATTAGTGCCATGGGACTAATGAGTCAACTAATGGGAAAACCTTAGTCACCGAACGAGTTTCCAAGGCAAATCCTAGTAAAATAACCTCTTTGTGTGGGAAAAACTAGGACCTTGTCACCGTGAGTAGTCTCATCGGAAAACTCAACCGCAGGAGGGGAAACTTAGTCACAAAGGAATTCGTGTCATGGAAAAAATGAGTCACCGGATGGGAAAATTTTACTCTCCGGACGAGTTTCAATGGAAAATACTTGTAAAATAACCTCTTTGTGTGGGAAAAACTCGAGAACCTCATAACCTTGACTAGTCTCACGGGAAAACTCAGTCACACGAGGGGAAAACTTAGTCACTAAGGAATTAGTGTCATGGGAAAAATGAGTCAGCGGATGGGAAAACCTTAGTCAATGGACTAGTTTCAATGGAAAAACCTAGTAAAATAACCTCTTTGTGTTGGAATAACTCGAAAACATAGCCACTGTGAGTAGTCTCAGGGGCAGACTCAGCCACAGGAGGGGGAAACTTAGCCACTAAGGAATTAGTGCCATGGGACTAATGAGTCAGCTAATGGGAAAACCTTAGTCACCGAACGAGTTTCCATGGCAAATTCTAGTAAAATAACCTCTTTGTCTAGCAAAAACTAGAACCTTGTCACCGTGACTAGTCTCATCGGAAAACTCAGCCGAAGGAGGGGAAACTTAGTCACAAAGGAATTCGTGTCATGGAAAAAATGAGTCACCGGATGGGAAACTTTTACTCACCGGACGAGTTTCAATGGAAAATACTTGTAAAATAACCTCGTTGTGTGGGAAAAACTCGAGAACCTCATCACCTTGACTAGTCTCACGGGAAAACTCAGTCACGCGAGGGGTAAACTTAGTCACTAAGGAATTAGTGTCATGGGAAAAATGAGTCACCGGATGGGAAAACCTTAGTCAATGGACTAGTTTCAATGGCAAAACCTAGTAAAATAACCTCTTTGTGTTGGAATAACTCGAAAACCTATCCACTGTGAGTAGTCTCATGGGAAAACTCTGCCACAGGAGGGGCAAACTTAGTCACTAAGGAATTAGTGCCATGGGACTAATGAGTGAACTAATGGGAAAATCTTAGTCACCGAACGAGTCTCCATGGAAAATCCCAGTAAAATAACCTCTTTGTGTGGGAAAAACTAGAAAACCTTGTGACCGGGAGTAGTCTCATTGGAAAACTCAGCCGCAGGAGGGGAAAACTTAGACATAAAGGAATTTGTGTCAGGGAAAAAATAAGTCACCGGATGGGAAAATTTTACTCACCGGACGAGTTTCAATGGAAAATACTTGTAAAATAACCTTTTTGTGTGGGAAAACTCGAGAACCTCATCACTTTAACTAGTCTCACGGGAAAACTCAGTCACACGAGGGGAAAACTTAGTCACTAAGGAATTAGTGTCATGGGAAAAATGAGTCACCGGATGGGAAAACCTTAGTCAATGGACTAGTTTCGAAGGCAAAACCTAGTAAAATAACCTCTTTGTGTTGGAATAACTCAAGACCTAGCCACTGTGAGTAGTCTCATGGGAAAACTCAGCTACAAGAGGGGGAAACTAAGTCACTAAGGAATTAGTGTCATGGGAAAATTGAGTCAACGAATGGGAAAACCTTAGTCAATGGACTAGTTACAATGGCAAAACCTAGTAAAGTAACCTCTTTGTGTTGGAATAACTCAAAAACCTAGCCACTGTGAGTAGTCTCACGGTAAAACTCAGCCACTGGAGGGGGAAACTTAGTCATTAAGGAATTAGTGCCATGGGACTAATGAGTCAACTAATGGGAAAACCTTAGTCACCGAACGAGTTTCCAAGGCAAATCCTAGTAAAATAACCTCTTTGTGTGGGAAAAACTAGAACCTTGTCACCGTGAGTAGTCTCATCGGAAAACTCAACCGCAGGAGGGGAAACTTAGTCACAAAGGAATTCGTGTCATGGAAAAAATGAGTCACCGGATGGGAAAATTTTACTCTCCGGACGAGTTTCAATGGAAAATACTTGTAAAATAACCTCTTTGTGTGGGAAAAACTCGAGAACCTCATAACCTTGACTAGTCTCACGGGAAAACTCAGTCACACGAGGGGAAAACTTAGTCACTAAGGAATTAGTGTCATGGGAAAAATGAGTCAGCGGATGGGAAAACCTTAGTCAATGGACTAGTTTCAATGGAAAAACCTAGTAAAATAACCTCTTTGTGTTGGAATAACTCGAAAACATAGCCACTGTGAGTAGTCTCATGGGCAGACTCAGCCACAGGAGGGGGAAACTTAGCCACTAAGGAATTAGTGCCATGGGACTAATGAGTCAGCTAATGGGAAAACCTTAGTCACCGAACGAGTTTCCATGGCAAATTCTAGTAAAATAACCTCTTTGTCTGGCAAAAACTAGAACCTTGTCACCGTGACTAGTCTCATCGGAAAACTCAGCCGAAGGAGGGGAAAACTTAGTCACAAAGGAATTCGTGTCATGGAAAAAATGAGTCACCGGATGGGAAACTTTTACTCACCGGACGAGTTTCAATGGAAAATACTTGTAAAATAACCTCGTTGTGTGGGAAAAACTCGAGAACCTCATCACCTTGACTAGTCTCACGGGAAAACTCAGTCACGCGAGGGGAAAACTTAGTCACTAAGGAATTAGTGTCATGGGAAAAATGAGGCACCGGATGGGAAAACCTTAGTCAATGGACAAGTTTCAATGGCAAAACCTAGTAAAATAACCTCTTTGTGTTGGAATAACTCGAAAAACTAGCCACTGTGAGTAGTCTCATGGAAAAACTCAGCCACAGGAGGGGCAAACTTAGTCACTCAGGAATTAGTGCCATGGGACTAATGAGTCAACTAATGGGAAAACCTTAGTCACCGAACGAGTCTCCATGGAAAATCCCAGTAAAATAACCTCTTTGTGTGGGAAAAACTAGAAAACCTTGTCATCGGGAGTAGTCTCATTGGAAAACTCAGCCGCAGGAGGGGAAAACTTAGACATAAAGGAATTTGTGTCAGGGAAAAAATAAGTCACCGGATGGGAAAATTTTACTCACCGGACGAGTTTCAATGGAAAATACTTGTAAAATAACCTTTTTGTGTGGGAAAACTCGAGAACCTCATCACTTTAACTAGTCTCACGGGAAAACTCAGTCACACGAGGGGAAAACTTAGTCACTAAGGAATTAGTGTCATGGGAAAAATGAGTCACCGGATGGGAAAACCTTAGTCAATGGACTAGTTTCGAAGGCAAAACCTAGTAAAATAACCTCTTTGTGTTGGAATAACTCAAGACCTAGCCACTGTGAGTAGTCTCATGGGAAAACTCAGCTACAAGAGGGGGAAACTAAGTCACTAAGGAATTAGTGTCATGGGAAAATTGAGTCACCGAATGGGAAAACCTTAGTCAATGGACTAGTTACAATGGCAAAACCTAGTAAAGTAACCTCTTTGTGTTGGAATAACTCAAAAACCTAGCCACTGTGAGTAGTCTCACGGTAAAACTCAGCCACTGGAGGGGGAAACTTAGTCATTAAGGAATTAGTGCCATGGGACTAATGAGTCAACTAATGGGAAAACCTTAGTCACCGAACGAGTTTCCAAGGCAAATCCTAGTAAAATAACCTCTTTGTGGGGGAAAAACTAGAACCTTGTCACCGTGAGTAGTCTCATCGGAAAACTCAACCGCAGGAGGGGAAACTTAGTCACAAAGGAATTCGTGTCATGGAAAAAATGAGTCACCGGATGGGAAAATTTTACTCTCCGGACGATTTTCAATGGAAAATACTTGTAAAATAACCTCTTTGTGTGGGAAAACTCGAGAACCTCATAACCTTGACTAGTCTCACGGGAAAACTCAGTCACACGAGGGGAAAACTTAGTCACTAAGGAATTAGTGTCATGGGAAAAATGAGTCAGCGGATGGGAAAACCTTAGTCAATGGACTAGTTTCAATGGAAAAACCTAGTAAAATAACCTCTTTGTGTTGGAATAACTCGAAAACATAGCCACTGTGAGTAGTCTCATGGGCAGACTCAGCCACAGGAGGGGGAAACTTAGCCACTAAGGAATTAGTGCCATGGGACTAATGAGTCAGCTATTGGGAAAACCTTAGTCACCGAACGAGTTTCCATGGCAAATTCTAGTAAAATAACCTCTTTGTCTTGCAAAAACTAGAACCTTGTCACCGTGACTAGTCTCATCGGAAAACTCAGCCGAAGGAGGGGAAAACTTAGTCACAAAGGAATTCGTGTCATGGAAAAAATGAGTCACCGGATGGGAAACTTTTACTCACCGGACGAGTTTCAATGGAAAATACTTGTAAAATAACCTCGTTTTGTGGGAAAAACTCGAGAACCTCATCCCCTTGACTAGTCTCACAGGAAAACTCAGTCACGCGAGGGGAAAACTTAGTCACTAAAGAATTAGTGTCATGGGAAAAATGAGGCACCGGATGGGAAAACCTTAGTCAATGGACAAGTTTCAATGGCAAAACCTAGTAAAATAACCTCTTTGTGTTGGAATAACTCGAAAAACTAGCCACTGTGAGTAGTCTCATGAGAAAACTTAGCCACAGGAGGGGCAAACTTAGTCACTCAGGAATTAGTGCCATGGGACTAATGAGTGAACTAATGGGAAAATCTTAGTCACCGAACGAGTCTCCATGGAAAATCCCAGTAAAATAACCACTTTGTGTGGGAAAAACTAGAAAACCTTTTCACCGGGAGTAGTCTCATCGGAAAACTCAGCCGCAGGAGGGGAAAACTTAGACATAAAGGAATTCGTGTCATGGAAAAAATAAGTCACCGGATGGGAATTTTTACTCTCCGGACGAGTTTCAATGGAAAGTACTTGTAAAATAACCTCTTTGTGTGGGAAAAACTCGAGCACCTCATCACCTTTACTAGTCTCATGGGAAAACTTAGTCACAAGAGGGGAAAACTTAGTCACTAAGGAATTAGTGTCATGGGAAAAATGAGTCACCGGATGGGGAAACCTTAGTCAATGGACTAGTTTCAATGGCAAAACCTAGTAAAATAACCTCTTGGTGGTGGAATAACTCGAAAACCTAGCCACTGTGTGTAGTCTCATGGTTAAACTCAACCAGAGCAGGGGGAAACTTAGTCACGAAGGAATTAGTGCCATGGGACTAATGAGTCAACTAATGGGAAAACCTTAGTCACCGAACGAGTTTCCATGGCAAATGCTAGAAAAATAACCGCTTTGTCTGGGAAAAACTAGAACCGTGTCACCGTGAGTAGTCTCATCGGAAAACTCAGCCGCAGGAGGGGAAAACTTAGTCACTAAGGAATTCGTGTCATGGAAAAAATGAGTCACCGGATGGGAAAATTTTACGCACCGGATGAGTTTCAATGGAAAATACTTGTAAAATAACCTCTTTGTGTGGGAAAAAATCGAGAACCTCATCACCTTGACTAGTCTCACGGGAAAACTCATTCACGCGAGGGGAAAACTTAGTCACTAAGGAATTAGTGTCATGGGAAAAATGAGTCACCGGATGGGAAAACCTTAGTCAATAGACTAGTTTCAATGGAAAAACCTAGTAAAATAACCTCTTTGTGTTGGAATAACTCGAAAACCTAGCCAATGTGAGTAGTCTCATGGGAAAACCCAGCCACAGAAGGGGCAAACTTAGCCACTAAGGAATTAGTGCCATGGGACTAATGAGTCAACTAATGGGAAAACCTTAGTCACCGAACGAGTCTCCATGGAAAATCCCAGTAAAATAACCTCTTTGTGTGGGAAAAACTAGAAAACCTTGTCACCAGGAGTAGTCTCATCGGTAAACTCAACCGCAGGAGGGGAAAACTTAGACATAAGGGAATTCGTGTCATGGAAAAAATGAGTCACCGGATGGGAATTTTTACGCACCGGATGAGTTTCAATGGAAAATACTTGTAAAATAACCTCTTTGTGTGGGAAAAACTCGAGAACCTCATCACCTTGACTAGTCTCACAGGAAAACTCAGCTACAAGAGGGGGAAACTAAGTCACTAAGGAATTAGTGTCATGGGAAAATTGAGTCACCGAATGGGAAAACCTTAGTCAATGGACTAGTTTCAATCGCAAAACCTAGTAAAATAACCTCTTTGTGTTGGAATAACTCGAAAACCTAGCCACTGTGAGTAGTCTCATGGGAAAACTCAGCCACAGGAGGGGCAAACTTAGTCACTAAGGAATTAGTGCCATGGGACTAATGAGTCAACTAATGGGAAAACCTTAGTCACCGAACGAGTTTCCATGGAAAATCCCAGTAGAATAACCTCTTTGTGTGGGAAAAACTAGAAAACCTTGTCACCGTGAGTAGTCTGATCGGAAAACTCAGGTGCAGGAGTGGAAAACTTAGTCACAAAGGAATTCGTGTCATGGAAAAATTGAGTCACCGGATGGGAAAATTTAACTCACCAGACGAGTTTCAATGCAAAATACTTGTAAAATAACCTCTTTGTGTGGGAAAAACTCGAGCACCTCATCAACTTTACTAGTCTCACGGGAAAACTCAGTCACACGAGGGGAAAACTTAGTCACTGAGGAATTAGTGTCATGGGAAAAATGAGTCACCGGATGGGGAAACCTTAGTCAATGGACTAGTTTCAATGGCAAAACCTAGTAAAATAACCTCTTGGTGGTGGAATAACTCGAAAACCTAGCCACTGTGTGTAGTCTCATGGGAAAACTCAACCAGAGGAGGGGGAAACTTAGTCACGAAGGAATTAGTGCCATGGGACTAATGAGTCAACTAATGGGAAAACCTTAGTCACCGAACGAGTTTCCATGGAAAATGCTAGTAAAATAACCGCTTTGTCTGGGAAAAACTAGAACCGTGTCACCGTGAGTAGTCTCATCGGAAAACTCAGCCATAGGAGGGGAAAACTTAGTCACTAAGGAATTCCTGTCATGGAAAAAATGAGTCACCGGATTGGAAAATTTTACGCACCGGATGAGTTTCAATGGAAAATACTTGTAATATAACCTCTTTGTGTGGGAAAAAATCCGGAACCTCATCACCTTGACTAGTCTCACGGGAAAACTCAGTCACGCGAGTGGAAAACTTTGTCACTAAGGAATTAGTGTCATGGGAAAAATGAGTCACCGGATGGGAAAACCATAGTCAATAGACTAGTTTCAATGGCAAAACCTAGTAAAATAACCTCTTTGTGTTGGAATAACTCGAAAACCTAGCCACGGTCACTAAGGAATTAGTGCTATGGGACTAATGAGTCAACTAATACGAAAACCTTAGTCACAGAATGAGATTCCATGGCAAATCCTAGTAAAATAACCTCTTTGAGTGGGAAAAACAAGGAAACCTTGTTACCGTGAGTATACTCATCGGAAAACTCAATTGTAGGAGGGGAAAAATAAGTCACAAAGGAATTCGTGTCATGGAAAAAATGAGTGGGAAAAACTCGAGAACCTCATCACCTTGACTAGTCTCACGGGAAAACTCAGTCACATGAGGGGAAAACTTAGTCACTAAGGAATTACTGTCATGGGAAAAATGAGTCACCGGATGGGAAAAGTTTACTCACCGGACGAGTTTCAATGGAAAATACTTGTAAAATAACCTCTTTGTGTGGGAAAAACTCGAGAACCTCATCACCTTGACTAGTCTCACGGGAAACTCAATCACATGAGGGGAAAACATAGTCACTAAGGAATTAGTGTCATGGGAAAAATGAGTCACTGGATGGGAAAACCTTAGTCAGTGGACAAGTTTCAATGGCCAAACCTAGTCAAATAACCTCTTTGTGTCAGAATAACTCGAAAACCTGACCACTGTGAGTAGTCTCATGGGAAAACTCAGCCACATGAGGGGGAAACTTGGTCACTAAGGAATTAGTGCCATGGGACTAATGAGTCAACTAATGGGAAAACCTTAGTCACCGAATGAGTTTCCATGGCAAATGCTAGTAAAATAACCTCTTTGTGTGGGAAAAACTAGAAAACCTTGTCACTATGAGTAGTCTCAACGGGAAACTCAGTCCTAGGAGGGGAAAACGTAGTCACAAAGGAATTCGTGTTAGGGGAAAACTTAGTCACTATGGAATTAGTGCCATGGGACTTATGAGTCAACTAA
Source organism: Acmispon strigosus (assembly GCA_030819835.1). Taxonomy (NCBI): domain Eukaryota; kingdom Viridiplantae; phylum Streptophyta; class Magnoliopsida; order Fabales; family Fabaceae; genus Acmispon; species Acmispon strigosus. The sequence continues at coordinate 15,956,858 of JAUAMA010000004.1, read as the reverse complement.
TGGGAAAATCTTAGTCACCAAACAAGTTTCCATGGCAAATCCTAGTAAAATAACCTCTTTGTGTGGGAAAAACTAGAAAACCTTGTCACTATGAGTAGTCTAATCAGGAAACTCAGTCCCAGGAGGGGAAAGCTTTGTCACTAAGGAATTAGTGCCATGGGACATATGAGTAAACTAATGGGAAAATCTTAGTCACCGAACGAGTTTGCATGGCAAATCCTTGTAAAATAACCTCTTTGTGTCGAAATAACTCGAAAACCTGGCCACTGTGAGTAGTCTCATGGGAAAACTCAGCCACATGAGGGGGAAACTTGGTCACTAAGGAATTAGTGCCATGGGACTAATGAGTCAACTAATGGGAAAACCTTAGTCACCGAACGAGTTTCCATGGCAAATGCTAGTAAAATAACCTCTTTGTGTGGGAAAAACTAGAAAACCTTGTCACTATGACTAGTCTCAACGGGAAACTCAGTCCCAGGAGGGGAAAACGTAGTCACAAAGGAATTCGTGTTAGGGGAAAACTTAGTCACTATGGAATTAGTGCCATGGGACTTATGAGTCAACTAATGGGAAAATCTTAGTCACCAAACAAGTTTCCATGGCAAATCCTAGTAAAATAACCTCTTTGTGTGGGAAAAACTAGAAAACCTTGTCACTATGAGTAGTCTCATTAGGAAACTCAGTCCCAGGAGGGGAATGCTTTGTCACTAAGGAATTAGTGCCATGGGACTTATGAGTAAACTAATGGGAAAATCTTAGTCACCGAACGAGTTTCCATGGCAAATTCTAGTAAAATAACCTCTTTGTGTCGAAATAACTCGAAAACCTGGCCACTGTGAGTAGTCTCATGGGAAAACTCAGCCACATGAGGGGGAAATTTGGTCACTACGGAATTAGTGCCATGGGACTAATGAGTCAACTAATGGGTAAACCTTAGTCACCGAACGAGTTTCCATGGCAAATGCTAGTAAAATAACCTCCTTGTGTGGGAAAAACTAGAAAACCTTGTCACTATGAGTAGTCTCTTCGGGAAACTCTGTCCGAGGAGGGTAAAACTTAGTCACAAAGGAATTCGTGTCATGGAAAAAATTTGTCACCGGATGGGAAAATTTTACTCACCGAACGAGTTTCAATGGAAAATACATGTAAAATAACCTCTTGGTGTGGGAAAAACTCGAGAACCTCATCACCTTGACTAGTCTCATGGGAAAACTCAGTCACAAGATGGGAAAACTTCGTCACTAAGGAATTAGTGTCATGGGAAAAATGAGTCACCGGATGGGAAAACCTTTGTCAATGGACTAGATTCAATTGCAAAACCTAGTAAAATAACCTCTTTGTGTTGGAATAACTCGAAAACCTAGCCACTGTGAGTAGTCTCATGGTAAAACTCAGCAACGGGAGGGGGAAAGTTCGTCACTAAGGAATTAGTGCCATAGCACTAATGAGTTAACTAATAGGAAAACCTTAGTCACAGAATGAGATTCCATGGCAAATCCTAGTAAAATAAACTCTTTGAGTGGGAAAAACTAGGAAACCTTGTCACTGTGAGTAGTCTCATCGGAACACTCAGTCGCAGGAGGGGAAAACTTAGTCACAAAGGAATTCGTGTCATGGAAAAAATGAGTGACCGGATGGGAAAATTTTACTCACCGGACGAGTTTCAATGAAAAATACTTGTAAAATAACCTCTTTGTGTGGGAAAAACTCGAGAACCTCATCACCTCGACTAGTCTCACGGGAAAACTCAGTCACATGAGGGGAAAACTTAGTCACTAAGGAATTTGTGTCATGCGAAAAATGAGTCACCGGATGGGAAAACCTTAGTTAATGGACTAGTTTCAATGGCAAAACCTAGTTAAATAACCTCTTTGTGTTGGAATAACTCGAAAACCTAGCCACTGTGAATAGTCTCATGGGAAAACTAAGCCACAGGAGGGGGAAAGTTCGTCACTAAGGAATTAGTGCCATAGCACTAATGACTTAACTAATGGGAAAACCTTAGTCACCGAACCAGTTTCCATGGCAAATCCTAGTAAAATAACCACTTTGTGTGGGAAAAACTAGAAAACCTTGTCACTGTGAGTAGTCTCATCGGAAAACTCAGTCGTAGGAGGGGAAAACTTTGTCACAAAGGAATTTGTATCATGGAAAAAATGAGTTACCGGATGCGAAAATTTTACTCACCGGACGAGTTTCGATGGAAAATACTTGTAAAATAACCTCTTTGTGTGGGAAAAACTCGAGAACCTCATCACCTTGACTAGTCTCACGGGAAAACTCAGTCACATGAGGGGAAAACTTAGTCACTAAGAAATTAGTGGCATGGGAAAAATGAGTCATCGGATGGGAAAACCTTAGTCAGTGGACTAGTTTCAATAGCAAAACCTAGTAAAATAACCTCTTTGTGTCGGAATAACTCGAAAACCTAGCCATTGTGAGTAGTCTCATGGGAAAACTCAGCCACATGACGGGGAAACTTGGTCACTAAGGAATTAGTGCCTTGGGAATAATGGGTCAACTAATGGGAAAACCTTAGTCGCCGAACGACTTTCCATGTCAAATCCTAGTAAAATAACCTCATTGTGTGGGAAAAAATAGAAAACCTTGTCACTGTGAGTAGTCTCATGGGAAAACTCAGCCACAGGAGGGGGGAACTTAGTCACTAAAGAATTAGTGCCATGGGACTAATGAGTCAATTAATGGGAAAACCTTAGTCACCGAACGAGTTTCCACGGCAAATCCTAGTAAAATAACCTCTTTGTGGGGGAAAAACTAGGAAACCTTGTCACTGTGAGTAGTCTCATCGGAAACTCTATCGCAGGAGGGGAATGGGTCAGTCCCATTCAGGTAGTTCCCAAAAAAGGGGGAATTACTGTGGTCCCGAATGAGAATAATGAATTGATTCCCACCAGAAAGGTAACTGGTTGGAGGGTTTGTATAGATTACCGGAGGCTAAATTCTGCCACCCGGAAAGATCATTTCCCCCTTCCCTTTATTGATCAAATGCTTGACAGGTTGGCTGGCCATGAGTACTATTGTTTCTTGGATGGTTATTCAGGATATAACCAAATTGTTGTTGATCCTAAGGATCAAGAAAAAACTGCTTTTACTTGCCCCTTCGGGGTGTTTGCTTATAAAAGAATGCCTTTTGGTTTGTGTAATGCTCCAGGAACCTTCCAAAGATGTATGTTTGCCATTTTTTATGATTTAATTGGTGAATGTATGGAAGTGTTCATGGATGATTTTTCTGTATATGGCCCCAGCTTTGACAAGTGTTTGAGCAATTTGGAAAGGATTCTAGTTAGGTGCCAAGAAAAGAATTTGGTACTTAATTGGGAAAAATGTCATTTTATGGTAAAAGATGGCATTCTGCTTGGGCACAAGATTTCTGAAAGAGGGATTGAGGTAGATAAGGCTAAAACTGAAATCATTGAAAATCTACCTCCTCCCACTAATATTAAAGGTATAAGAAGCTTTCTTGGTCATGCAGGTTTTTATAGGCGATTTATAAAAGATTTTTCTAAAATTGCTAAGCCTATGACAAATCTGCTTGAAAAAGAAGCTCCTTTTATCTTTAATGATGAGTGTTTGGCTGCTTTTAAATTATTAAAGGAAAAACTTGTTTCAGCCCCTATCATTGTTGCTCCCCAATGGGATTTGCCTTTTGAAGTTATGTGTGATGCTAGTGATAATGCAATAGGGACTGTTCTTTGTCAGAAAAATGGAAAAATGTTGCATGTAATTTATTATGCTAGTAAGGTTCTGAATGAAGCTCAAAAAAATTATGCTACAACTGAAAAGGAGTTGTTGAGTGTAGTTTATGCTTTAGATAAATTCAGACCTTACGTTTTGGGTACTAAAGTTATTGTGCATACTGACCATGCTGCATTGAAGTACTTGTTTGCTAAGCAGGAAGCTAAACCCAGGTTGATTAGGTGGATCTTACTCTTGCAAGAGTTTGATCTCGAAATTGTGGACAGGAAAGGGAAGGACAATGGTGTAGCAGACCATTTGTCAAGGCTTGAAGAGGGAAACTCCGATCCAATTCCTATTCAAGAAGAGTTCCCAGATGAGAGGCTTTTAGCTGTCCAAGAGATAGCTCCATGGTATGTACATTTAGCTAATTTTAAAGCTGCTGGTGTGTTGCCTTCTGATTTGACTTGGCAACAAAAGAAGAAATTTTTGCATGATGCTAAATTCTTTTTCTGGGATGAACCTTATTTGTTTAGAGAATGTTCTGATGGGATTATTAGAAGGTGTATTCCAGAAAAAGAATTTGAGGCTATTTTATGGCATTGCCATGGCTCCGATTATGGAGGCCATTTTTCAGGTGAGAGGACTGCAGCTAAAGTCCTCCAAAGTGGTTTTTATTGGCCTACTATCTTCAAAGATAGTAGAGCATTTGTGGTAAGGTGTGATCGCTGTCAACGAACTGGTAATATTTCAAGAAGGAATGAGATGCCCCAAAAAATGATTTTGGAAGTTGAGCTTTTTGATGTATGGGGCATTGATTTTATGGGACCTTTTCCACCTTCTTTTGGTTGCCAGTATATTTTGGTTGCTGTTGATTATGTTTCTAAATGGGTTGAAGCATCAGCCCTTCCCACAAATGATGGAAAAGTTGTTTTGGATTTTCTAAAGAAAAAGATTTTTACTAGATTTGGGGTGCCAAGAGCAATAATCAGTGATGGAGGTAAGCATTTTTGTAATAAAGCTTTTGAAGCTCTTTTGAAAAAATATGGTGTTAATCATAAAATTGCTACCCCCTATCACCCCCAAACTAGTGGACAAGTAGAGGTTTCTAATAGGGAGTTAAAAAGGATTTTGGAAAAAACAGTTGGTACCTCAAGGAAGGATTGGTCAAAAAAATTAGATGACACCTTGTGGGCTTATCGAACTGCGTTTAAAACTCCTATTGGAACCTCTCCTTACCAGTTGGTTTATGGTAAGACTTGTCATTTACCTGTGGAACTTGAGCATAAAGCCTTTTGGGCTTTGAAATATTTGAACATGGATCCCAAGGAAGCTGGGGATAAAAGACAGGTACAGGTACATGAGCTGGATGAATTTAGACTCCAAGCATATCACAATGCTAGGATCTACAAAGAGAGGACCAAGAAGTGGCATGATAAGAAAATTGTGCCAAAAGAATTGAGTTCAGGACAGCTTGTGTTATTATATAACTCAAGACTGAGATTGTTTCCTGGAAAGTTGAGGTCCAAGTGGACAGGACCATTCAGGGTCACCAAAGTCTTCCCCCATGGTGCGGTAGAAATAGAAAATGAAGTTACAAAAAATGTATTCACTGTCAATGGACAAAGATTGAAACCATACTTGGGGGGAGATTTTGAAAAACAAGATGTTTTTACTTTGCTAGATGCCCCCAATTGATTAAGGGGAAGGGTCTATCTCGGACCTTAACATTGAGCTGGTTGGGAGACAACCCAACTTAGGATAGTTTATGTTTTTGCCTTTTTAATTTTTTGCACAACTCTTGTACATAAATTTTATGTTTCTGCTGCAGGCGAGGCCAGCGCTCAAGCGCTGGAGGCCAACGCTCATGCGTTAGGCCCCTGCTTCACAACCTCTGATTCCAGTTGAACCCAGCGCTCCAGCGCTGGAGGGCTAGCGCTCATGCGCTAAGCCCCTGGAATCCCAGTTTTTTATTTTCTATTTTCCAGTGCCATAGCGTTGGAACCCAGCGCTCAGGCGCTGGGACCTCTGATGCCCAGTTTTTATTTTAATTCCAGCGCCCAAGCGTTGGTATCCCCAACGCTCAAGCGCTGGAGCTCGGGCAGTTTGCTGTTTTTACTTTTGTTTGCTGTTTTTAGTTTTAATAAATTGTGTTCACCATTTTCTTAAAGGCTTTAAAGTTCTATGAGTTTTCCCTTGGTTCTAATCTGGTTTTAATTTTTGGGAACTCAAGAATTTTTGTTTTTAAGGTGGACACAATATTTTTCAACCCATGATCTTTTGTGCTGATTTTGGAACTAACAAGTCAAGCAAGTTTCTACTTGTGAGATTTTTGTTTGTTCAATGTTACAGGATAGGTACCAAAAGGAGGAAGAACCCTCTTGAACTTGAGTGTTCAAAGTGATTTTTACATTGAGGTTCCCTTGGACCTTTGTGGAAAATTTGTTACTATACCAGCTTATTAGATTTTATTTTTGTTTTTATAGTTTTTTAGTTTTTATTTCTAGTTTAGATTTTTCTGTTTTCTTTTTGCATGAGTCTTAAGTATATTATCCATTCTGATGTTGCTATAGCTTTGTGAATGCTTTATCTGATTGAACTGTTTTGTGAAAAAGGTTCTATGTTTTGAAGCAGTTAGGATTGCATGCTGTAGAAAGGATTTTTGATGTCTTGATTGTTGGGTTGTTGGCAAAGTTTTTTTGAGTTCTTAAAAGGGTACCACTTACCCTATCTTTTTCTGAGAGCTGAGGTCTCTGAATGCATGATTGTAAAATTTTTTCTGCCTTGTGTTGCATGTTGATTGGAGTTTTGTGTACTTTGTGAGTTGAGAAGAGATTATAGGCATTTTTGAAAACTCAGATTTTTGCTTAAAATATTATATCCACTAGTAGTCCCTTTTGAGCCTTAAAAGAGTCATTCTTTGGAGCCTACTTTGTGTGATATCTTTAGGTTGTTATTGTGATTCATGTGCTGAATTTATTAAAAGCTATGTTTGTGGGTTTCTCTCTAAAAAAAAGATGAAGGAAAAAATTGGAAAAAAATAAGGTATGTGCCTTAAGAAAAAATAATGAAGTAGTGGGGTGAGAAAGAGTATGAGGGGAGTAAAATTCAAGTCATTCATCCCATACATTCCACTACTTTGTTCAAAAAAAAAAAAAAAAAAAAAAGGAAAAAAGAAAAAAGAGAAAAATTGAGAGAACCCTTGTGTTGAATTGTTTAAGCTCTTAGTCAAAGAAAAATCACTTAACAACAGATTCTGAGTCAGCCAATAGAGTTGCCAAGTCTTGAAATCCATACCTTGAAATGAACAACCCTTTGGCCAAGTTATAACCTTCAAAAATCTCTTCAAAATCACTTGGTTGCTTTACTTCAGTTTTGATTTGAATTATAGGCAGGATTATTGAGCTTTCTTGTCTTCATGGAGAATATTATTTTTGGTGAGCTTAATTGATGAACTCAAACATGTTAAAAGCCAAGCCTAACTTTCTCGATTCTTTGTCTATAAAACATGCATGTCTTCCTTTTCTGCTAAGCTTTCTTTGAAAGGTTTCTGTGCTTCAAGTTGTAATCAGATAAAACTTTCTCAAAACCCAGGGACGAGTTTTTCTTTAAGTTTTGTCGCTTGAGGACAAGCTGTCGTTGGGTATAGTGGTGTGATGAGTGGATTTTATATGATGTTTTTAGGCTATTTTTAGTCTTTTTATTTTATTATTTTTGAGTCTCATGTAGGTTTTTTATTGTTTTTATGTAGATTTTATATTTATTTTGCATTTTGCATGTAGATTAGATTTTATTAGATTTTCTAGCTTTATTTTATATTTTTAGGGATTTTTTCTAGTTATTTTGTATTTTTAGAAAAAGCTGGTTTAGTTATCATTTTTGTCCAGGGATCTATGTGTAAAGTTTCAGGAAGTCAGGGACCAAATTGTAAAAGTTCAAGAGTGGAGGACTTGAAGTGGAGATTGAGAGAGTATGAGGGCTTGAATTGAAGTGCTAACCAAGGGAGGACCAAAGTGAAAAAGAAGAATATGAAGAATCACTCTCCAATTTAGCACATGGAAAAAATGCTTAAAGGAATTGATGTTAGTGGAGGAAGGGTTTCAGAATTGATCAAGGCTGGTTAGTGGCTTTTTATGGCCATCAAAACCCACTACCATGAATGAAGAAGGAAGGAAAAGCTTGAAGATGAAGAAGCAGCGTCCCAGCGCTCATGCGTTGGGATCCCAGCGCTCCAGCGCTGGGGTTCTGACTAGATGATGAGTCAGATGGTGACCCAGCGCCCCAGCGTTGGAAAGCCAGCGCTCAAGCGCTGGGCCTCGGACAGAAAGTGGATTTTTAATGCATCCTAGCGCCCATGCGTTGGGAATGCCAGCGCTCAAGCGCTGGAGGCTGGAATTTTACTATAAATAGGGCCCTTTTCTTCACTTGTAAGACACACCTTCATAGAATACAACAAGTATTCTCTCTTTCTCCCTCAAAGATCATTGTTCCTAGGAATTGTGGGAAGCCAAACTTGAGCTCCTATCCAGGGTAATTCAATGAATCTTTTAGCCATGCTTGGCTAATTCTTCTTTAAGTTTCTTGGGTTGTAGTAGTTTATATTTATGTTTTAGTTTGTTTTTACCTTTCTGAATATTATTTCTATTTCATGTTTTATTTCCTTGATCTTCATCCTTCTTATGCGCAAAAGATTTCTTGCTTATTACTTATTCGAATGGAAATTGGTAAGTAGTAAGGGTCCTAGGATCTAAAAAAGGTTATAAGTATACTTCACTAAGGAATTAGGAAGGACGTAACTTTATGTTGGCCTGAATTTCTTCTTCATCTTCTTCTCTAGTTAACTAAGTTGCAAGGAATTGAATTTAGTAATTAGAAAGAAAGTTCTACAATGTGTAAGGAATTAACTTGTAGATAATTAGGCTATAGCATCATGAAGTTAGATTTATAATTCAGAAATTAAGTAGGAACTTGCTAGCATATTATATAGACTATGTAAACCAACCCAAGAAGCTTATTTGCTACCATCTTATTCTTTTTTATTTTATTGCTTTTCAATGTGCTACCTTAAACAAAACTTCCAACAAGAACATCTTTTTATTTTTCTTATTTAAGTACTAAACTTAATATTAACAAGAACACCTATCCCTTGGGTTCGATCTTTTTATTACGCGATAGTAAATTGTACACTTGCAATTTCATTATCAGGAAAAACTAGAAAACCTTGTCACTATGAGTAGTCTCATCGGGAAACTCATTCCCAGGAGGGGAAAACTTAGTCACTAAGGAATTAGTGCCATGGGACTTATGAGTCAACAAATGGGAAAATCTTAGTCACCAAATGAGTTTCCATGGCAAATCCTACTAAAATAACATCTTTGTGTGGGAAAAACTAGAAAACCTTGTCACTATGAGTAGTCTCATCGGGAAACTCAGTCCCAGGAGGGGAAAACTTAGTCACTAAGGAATTAGTTCCATCGAACTTATGAGTCAACTAATGGGAAAATCTTAGTCACCGAACGAGTTTCCATGGCAAATCCTAGTAAAATATCCTCTTTGTGTTGCAATAACTCGAAAACCTGGCCACTGCGAGTAGTCTCATGGGAAAACTCAGCCACAGGAGGGGGAAACTTGGTCACTAAGAAATTAGTGCCATGAGACTAATGAGTCAACTGTTGGGAAAACCTTAGTCACCGAACGATTTCCATGTCAAATCCTAGTAAAATAACCTCTTTGTGTGGGAAAAAATAGAAAACCTTGTCAATGTGAGTAGTCTCATCGGAAAACTTAGTCGCAGGAGGGGAAAACTTAGTCACAAAGGAATTCGTGTCATGGAAAAAATGAGTCACCGGATGGGAAACTTTTACTCACCGGACGAGTTTCAATGGAAAATACTTGTAAAATAACCTCTTTGTGTGGGAAAAACTCGAGAACCTCGTCACCTTGACTAGTCTCACGGGAAAACTCAGTCATGTGAGGGGAAAACTTTGTCACTAAGGAATTAGTGTCATGGGAAAAATGAGTCACCGGATGGGAAAACCTTAGTCAATGGACTAGTTTCAATGGCAAAACCTAGTAAAATAACCACTTTGTGTCGGAATAACTCGAAAACCTGGCCACAGTGAGTAGTCTCATGGGAAAATTCAGCCACATGAGGAGGAAACTTGGTCACTAAGGAATTAGTGCCTTGGGACTAATGAGTCAACTAATGGGAAAACCTTAGTCGCCGAACGAGTTTCCATGGCTAATGCTAGTAAAATAACCTTTTTGTGTGGGAAAAACTAGAAAACCTTGTCACTATGAGTAGTCTCATCGGGAAACTCATTCCCAGGAGGGGAAAACTTAGTCACTAAGGAATTAGTGCCATGGGACTTATGAGTCAACAAATGGGAAAATCTTAGTCACCAAATGAGTTTCCATGGCAAATCCTACTAAAATAACATCTTTGTGTGGGAAAAACTAGAAAACCTTGTCACTATGAGTAGTCTCATCGGGAAACTCAGTCCCAGGAGGGGAAAACTTAGTCACTAAGGAATTAGTTCCATGGGACTTATGAGTCAACTAATGGGAAAATCTTAGTCACCGAACGAGTTTCCATGGCAAATCCTAGTAAAATATCCTCTTTGTGTTGCAATAACTCGAAAACCTGGCCACTGCGAGTAGTCTCATGGGAAAACTCAGCCACAGGAGGGGGAAACTTGGTCACTAAGAAATTAGTGCCATGAGACTAATGAGTCAACTGTTGGGAAAACCTTAGTCACCGAACGAATTTCCATGTCAAATCCTAGTAAAATAACCTCTTTGTGTGGGAAAAAATAGAAAACCTTGTCAATGTGAGTAGTCTCATCGGAAAACTTAGTCGTAGGAGGGGAAAACTTAGTCACAAAGGAATTCGTGTCATGGAAAAAATGAGTCACCGGATGGGAAACTTTTACTCACCGGATGATTTTCGATGGAAAATACTTGTAAAATAACCTCTTTTTGTGGGAAAAACTCGAGAACCTCGTCACCTTGACTAGTCTCACGGGAAAACTCAGTCATATGAGGGGAAAACTTAATCACTAAGGAATTAGTGTCATGGGAAAAATGAGTCACCGGATGGGAAAACCTTAGTCAATGGACTAGTTTCAATGGCAAAACCTAGTAAAATAACCTCTTTGTGTCGGAATAACTCGAAAACCTGGCCACAGTGAGTAGTCTCATGGGAAAACTCAGCCACATGAGGAGGAAACTTGGTCACTAAGGAATTAGTGCCTTGGGACTAATGAGTCAACTAATGGGAAACCCTTAGTCGCCGAACGAGTTTCCATGGCAAATGCTAGTAAAATAACCTTTTTGTGTGGGAAAAACTAGAAAACCTTTTCACTATGAGTAGTCTCATCGGGAAACTCATTCCCAGGAGGGGAAAACTTAGTCACTAAGGAATTAGTGCCATGGGACTTATGAGTCAACTAATGGGAAAATCTTAGTCACCAAATGAGTTTCCATGGCAAATCCTAGTAAAATAACCTCTTTGTGTGGGAAAAACTAGAAAACCTTGTCACTATGAGTAGACTCATCGGGAAACTCAGTCCTAGGAGGGGAAAACTTAGTCACTAAGGAATTAGTGCCATGGGACTTATGAGTCAACTAATGGGAAAATCTTAGTCACCGAACGAGTTTCCATGGAAAATCCTAGTAAAATATCCTCTTTGTGTTGGAATAACTCGAAAGCCTGGCCACTGCGAGTAGTCTCATGGGAATACTCTGCCACAGGAGGGGGAAACTTGGTCACTAAGGAATTAGTGCCATGAGACTAATGAGTCAACTATTGGGAAAACCTTAGTCACCGAACGACTTTCCATGTCAAATCCTAGTAAAATATCCTCTTTGTGTGGGAAAAAATAGAAAACCTAGTCACTGTGAGTAGTCTCATTGGAAAACTTAGTCGCAGGAGGGCAAAACTTAGTCACAAAGGAATTCGTGTCATGGAAAAAATGAGTCACCGGATGGAAAATTTTACTCACCGTACGAGTTTCGATGAAAAATACTTGTAAAATAAACTCTTTGTGTGGGAAAAACTCGAGAACCTCATCACCTCGACTAGTCTCACGGGAAAACTCAGTCACATGAGGGGAAAACTTAATCACTAAGAAATTAGTGTCATGGGAAAAATGAGTCACCGGATGGGAAAACCTTAGTCAATGGACTAGTTTCAATGGCAAAACCTAGTAAAATAACCTCTTTGTGTTGGAATAACTCGAAAACCTAGCCACTGTCAATAGTCTCATGGGAAAACTAAGCCACAGGAGGGGGAAACTTGGCCACTAAGGAATTAGTGCCATGGGACTAATGAGTCCACTATTGGGAAAACCTTAGTCACCGAACGACTTTCCATTGCAAATCCTAGTAAAATAACCTCTTTGTGTTGGAAAAACTAGAAAACCTTGTCACTGTGAGTAGTCTCATCGGAAAACTCAGTCACAGGAGGGGAAAACTTAGTCACAAAGGAATTCGTGTCATGGAAAAAATGAGTCCCCGGATGGGAAAATTTTACTCACCGGATGAGTTTCAATAAAAAAATACTTGTAAAATAACCTCTTTGTGCGGGAATAAATCGAGAACCTCGTCACCTTGACTAGTCTCACGGGAAAACTCAGTCATATGAGGGGAAAACTTAGTCACTAAGGAATTAGTGTCATGGGAAAAATGAGTCACCGGATGGGAAAACCTTAGTCAATGGACTAGTTTCAATGGCAAAACCTAGTAAAATAACCTCTTTGTGTCGGAATAATTCGAAAACCTGGCCACAGTGCGTAGTCTCATGGGAAAACTCAGCCACATGAGGGGGGAACTTGGTCACTAAGGAATTAGTGCCTTGGGACTAATGAGTCAACTAATGGGAAAACCTTAGTCGCCGAACGATTTTCCATGGAAAATGCTAGTAAAATATCCTTTTTATGTGGGAAAAACTAGAAAACATTATCACTATGAGTAGTCTCATCGAAAAACTCAGTCGCAGGAGGGGAAAACTTAGTCACAGAGGAATTCGTGTCATGGAAAAAATGAGTCACCGGATGGGAAAATTTTACTCACCGGACGAGTTTTGATGGAAAATACCTCTAAAATAATCTCTTTGTGTGGGAAAACTCGAGATCCTCATCACCTGGACTAGTCTCACGGGGAAACTCAGTCCCAGGAGGGGAAAACTTAGTCACTAAGGAATTAGTGCCATGGGACTTATGAGTCAACTAATGGGAAAATCTTAGTCACCGAACGAGTTTCCATGGCAAATCCTAGTAAAATATCCTCTTTGTGTCGGAATAACTCGAAAACCTGGCCACTGCGAGTAGTCTCATGGGAAAACTCAACCACAGGAGGGGGAAACTTGGTCACTAAGGAATTAGTGCCATGAGACTAATGAGTCAACTATTGGGAAAACCTTAGTCAACGAACGACTTTCCATGTCAAATCCTAGTAAAATATCCTCTTTGTGTGGGAAAAAATAGAAAACCTAGTCACTGTGAGTAGTCTCATCGGAAAACTTAGTCGCAGGAGAGGAAAACTTAGTAACAAAGGAATTCGTGTCATAGAAAAAATGAGTCACCGGATGGGAAAATTTTACGCACCGGACGAGTTTCGATGAAAAATACTTGTAAAATAACCTCTTTGTGTGGGAAAAACTCGAGAACCTCATCACCTCGACTAGTCTCACGGGAAAACTCAGTCACATGAGGGGAAAACTTAGTAACTAAGAAATTAGTGTCATGGGAAAAATGAGTCACCGGATGGGAAAACCTTAGTCAATGGACTAGTTTCAATGGCAAAACCTAGTAAAATAACTTCTTTGTGTTGGAATAACTCGAAAACCTAGCCACTGTGAATAGTCCCATGGGAAAACTAAGCCACAGGAGGGGGAAAGTTGGTCACTTAGCAATTAGTGCCATGGGACTAATGAGTCCACTATTGGGAAAACCTTAGTCACCGAACGACTTTCCATTGCAAGTCCTAGTAAAATAACCTCTTTGTGTTGGAAAAACTAGAAAACCTTGTTACTGTGAGTAGTCTCATCGGAAAACTCAGTCGCAGGAGGGGAAAACTTAGTCACAAAGGAATTCGTGTCATGGAAAAAATGACTCACCGGATGGGAAAATTTTACTCACCGGACGAGTTTCAATATAAAAAATACTTGTAAAATAACCTCTTTGTGCGGGAAAAAATCGAGAACCTCGTCACCTTGACTAGTCTCACGGGAAAACTCAGTCATATGAGGGGAAAACTTAGTCACTAAGGAATTAGTGTCATGGGAAAAATGAGTCACCGGATGGGTAAACCTTAGTCACAGGACTAGTTTCAATGGCAAAACCTAGTAAAATAACCTCTTTGTGTCGGAATAACTCGAAAACCTGGCCACAGTGAGTAGTCTCATGGGAAAACTCAGCCACATGAGGGGGAAACTTGGTCACTAAGGAATTAGTGCCTTGGGACTAATGAGTTAACTAATGGGAATACCTTAGTCGCCGAACGAGTTTCCATGGCAAATGCTAGTAAAATAAACTTTTTGTGTGGGAAAAACTAGAAAACCTTGTCACTATGAGTAGTCTCATCGGGAAACTCAGTCCCAGGAGGGGAAAACTTAGTCACTAAGGAATTAGTGCCATTGGACTTATGAGTCAACTAATGGGAAAATCTTAGTCACCAAATGAGTTTCCATGGAAAATCCTAGTTAAATAACACCTCTTTGTGTGGGAAAAACTAGAAACCTTGTCACTATGAGTAGTCTCATCGGGAAACTCAGTCCCAGGAGGGGAAAACTTAGTCACTAAGGAATTAGTGCCATGGGACTTATGAGTCAACTAATGCGAAAATCTTAGTCACCGAAGGAGTTTCCATGGCAAATCCTAGTAAAATATCCTCTTTGTGTCGGAATAACTAGAAAACCTGGCCACTCTGAGTAGTCTCTTGGGAAAACTCAGCCACAGGAGGGGGAAACTTGGTCACTAAGGAATAAGTGCCATGAGACTAATGAGTCAACTATTGGGAAAACCTTAGTCACCGAACAACTTTCCATGTCAAATCCTAGTAAAATAACCTCTTTGTGTGGGAAAAAATAGAAAACCTTGACACTGTGAGTAGTCTCATCGGAAAACTTAGTCGCAGGAGGGGAAAATTTTACTCACCGGACGTGTTTCGATTAAATATACTTGTAAAATAACCTCTTTGTGTGGGAAAATCTCGAGAGCCTCATCACCTCGACTAGTCTCACGGGAAAACTCAGTCACATGACGGGAAAACTTAGTCACTAAGGAATTAGTGTCATGGGAAAAATGAGTCACCGGATGGGAAAACCTTAGTCAATGGACTAGTTTCAATGGCAAAACCTAGTAAAATAACCTCTTTGTGTTGGTATAATTCGAAAACCTAGCCACTATGAACAGTCTCATGGGAAAACTAAGCCACAGGAGGGGGAAACTTGGTCACTAAGGAATTAGTGCCATGGGACTAATGAGTCCACTATTGGGAAAACCTTAGTCACCGAACGACTTTCCATTGCAAAGCCTAGAAAAATAACCTCTTTGTGTTGGAAAAACTAGAAAACCTTGTCACTGTGAGTTGTCTCATCGGAAAACTCAGTCGCAGGAGGGGAAAACTTAGTCACAAAGGAATTCGTGTCATGGAAAAAATGAGTCACCGGATGGGAAAATTTTACTCACCGGACGAGTTTTGATGGAAAATACTTGTAAAATAGTCTCTTTGTGTGGGAAAACTCGAGAACCTCATCACCTTGACTAGTCTCACGGGAAAACTCAGTCACATGAGGGGAAAACTTAGTTACCAAGGAATTAGGGTCATGGGAAAAATGAGTCACCGGATGGGAAAACCTTAGTCAATGGACTCGTTTCCAAGGCAAAACCTAGTAAAATAACCTCTTTGTGTTGGAATAACTCGAAAACCTAGCCTCTATGAGTAGTCTCATGGGAAAACTCAGCCACGGGAGGGGGAAACTTAGTCACTAAGGAATTAGTGCCATTGGACTAATGAGTCAACTAATAGGGAAACCTTAGTCACAGAATGAGATTCCATTGCAAATCCTACTAAAATAAACTCTTTGAGTGGGAAAAACTAGGAAACCTCTTCACTGTGAGTAGTCTCACCGGAAAACTCAGTCGCAGGAGGGGAAAACTTAGTCACAAAGGAATTCGTGTCATGGAAAAAATGAGTCACCGGATGGGAAATGTTTACTCACCGGACGAGTTTCAATGGAAAATACTTGTAAAATAACCTCTTTGTGTGGGAAAAACTCGAGAACCTCATCACCTTGACTAGTCTCACGGGAAAACTCAGTCACATGAGGGGAAAACATAGTCACTAAGAAATTAGTGTCATGGGAAAAATGAGTCATCGGATGGGAAAACCTTAGTCATTGGACTAGTGTCAATGGCAAAACCTAGTAAAATATCCTCTTTGTGGTGGAATAACTCGAAAACCTAGCCATTGTGAGTAGTCTCATGGGAAAAATCAGCCACGGGAGGGGAAAAACAAGAAAACCTTGCCACTGTGAGTAGTCACATCGGAAAACTCAGTTGCTGGAGGGGAAATCTTTGTCACGAAGGAATTTGTGTCATGGAAAAAATGAGTCACCGGATGGGAAAAATTTACTCACTGGACGAGTTTCAATAAAAAAAATACTTGTAAAATAACCTCGTCACCTTGACTAGTCTCACGGGAAAACTTAGTCATATGAGGGGAAAACTTAGTCACTAAGGAATTAGTGTCATGGGAAAAATGAGTGACCGGATGGGAAAACATTCGTCAGTGGACTAGTTTCAATGGCAAAACCTAGTAAAATAACCTCTTTGTGTCGGAATAACTCGAAATTCTGGCCACAGTGAGTAGTCTCATAGGAAAACTCAGCCACATGAGTGGGAAGCTTGGTCACTAAGGAATTCGTTCCTTGGGACTAATGAGTCAACTAATAGGAAAACCTTAGTCGCTGAACGAGTTTCCATGGCAAATGCTAGTAAAATAACCTTTTTGTGTGGGAAAAACTAGAAAACCTTTTCACTATGGGTAGTCTCATCGGGAAACTCAGTCCCAGGAGGGGAAATCTTAGCCACTAAGGAATTAGTGTCATGGGAAAAATGAGTCACCAGATGGGAAAACCTTAGTCAATGGACTAGTTTCAATGGCAAAACCTAGTAAAATAACCTCTTTGTGTTGGTATAATTCGAAAACCTAGCCACTATGAACAGTCTCATGGGAAAACTAAGCCACAGGAGGGGGAAACTTGGTCACTAAGGAATTAGTGCCATGGGACTAATGAGTCCACTATTGGGAAAACCTTAGTCACCGAACGACTTTCCATTGCAAAGCCTAGAAAAATAACCTCTTTGTGTTGGAAAAACTAGAAAACCTTGTTACTGTGAGTAGTCTCATCGGAAAACTCAGTCGCAGGAGGGGAAAACTTAGTCACAAAGGAATTCGTGTCATGGAAAAAATGAGTCACCGGATGGGAAAACCTTAGTCAATGGACTCGTTTCCAAGGCAAAACCTAGTAAAATAACCTCTTCGTGTTGGAATAACTCGAAAACCTAGCCTCTATGAGTAGTCTCATGGGAAAACTCAGCCAGGGGAGGGGGAAACTTAGTTACTAAGGAATTAGTGCCATTGGACTAATGAGTCAACTAATAGGGAAACCTTAGTCACAGAATGAGATTCCATTGCAAATCCTACTAAAATAAACTCTTTGAGTGGGAAAAACTAGGAAACCTTGTCACTGTGAGTAGTCTCATCGGAAAACTCAGTCGCAGGAGGGGAAAACTTAGTCACAAAGGAATTCGTGTCATGGAAAAAATGAGTCACCGGATGGGAAATGTTTACTCACCGGACGAGTTTCAATGGAAAATACTTGTAAAATAACCTCTTTGTGTGGGAAAAACTCGAGAACCTCATCACCTTGACTAGTCTTACGGGAAAACTCAGTCACGTGAGGGGAAAACATAGTCACAAAGAAATTAGTGTCATGGGAAAAATGAGTCATCGGATGGGAAAACCTTAGTCATTGGACTAGTTTCAATGGCAAAACCTAGTAAAATATCCTCTTTGTGGTGGAATAACTCGAAAACCTAGCCATTGTGAGTAGTCTCATGGGAAAAATCAGCCACGGGAGGGGAAAAACAAGAAAACCTTGTCACTGTGAGTAGTCACATCGGAAAACTCAGTTGCAGGAGGGGAAATCTTTGTCACAAAGGAATTCGTGTCATGGAAAAAATGAGTCACCGGATGGGAAAAATTTACTCACTGGACGAGTTTTAATAAAAAAAATACTTGTAAAATAACCTCGTCACCTTGACTAGTCTCACGGGAAAACTCAGTCATATGAGGGGAAAACTTAGTCACTAAGGAATTAGTGTCATGGGAAAAAGGAGTGACCGGATGGGAAAACATTCGTCAGTGGACTAGTTTCAATGGCAAAACCTAGTAAAATAACCTCTTTGTGTCGGAATAACTCGAAAACCTGGCCACAAAGAGTAGTCTCATAGGAAAACTCAGCCACATGAGTGGGAAACTTGGTCACTAAGGAATTAGTTCCTTGGGACTAATGAGTCAACTAATAGGAAAACCTTAGTCGCGGAACGAGTTTCCATGGCAAATGCTAGTAAAATAACCTTTTTGTGTGGGAAAAACTAGAAAACCTTTTCACTATGAGTAGTCTCATCGGGAAACTCAGTCCCAGGAGGGGAAATCTTAGCCACTAAGGAATTAGTGCCATGGGACTTATGAGTCAACTAATGGGAAAATCTTAGTCACCGAACGAGTTTTCATGGCAAATCCTAGTAAAATACCCTCTTTGTGTCGGAATAACACGAAAACCTAGCCACTGTGAGTAGTCTCATGGGAGAACTCAGCCACAGGAGGGGGAAACATGGTCACTAAGGAATTAGTGCCATGAGACTAATGAGTCAACTATTGGGAAAACCTTAGTCACCGAACGACTTTCCATATCAAATCCTAGTAAAATAACATCTTTGTGTGGGAAAAAATAGAAAACCTTTTCATTGTGAGTAGTCTCATCGGAAAACTTAGTCGCAGGAGGGGAAAACTTAGTCATAAAGGAATTCGTGTCATGGAAAAAATGAGTCACCGGATGGGAAAATTTTACTCACCGGACGAGTTTCAATGAAAAATACTTGTAAAATAACCTCTTTGTGTGGGAAAAACTCGAGAACCTCATCACCTCGACTAGTCTCACGGGAAAACTCAGTTACATGAGGGGAAAACTTAGTCACTAAGGAATTAGTGTCATGGGAAAAATGAGTCACCGGATGGGAAAACCATAGTCAATGGACTAGTTTCAATGGTAAAACCAAGTAAAATAACCTCTATGTGTTGGAATAACTCGAAAACCTAGCCACTTTGGGTAGTCTCATGGGAAAACTCAGCCACGAAAGGAGGAAACTTGGTCACTAAGGAATTAGTGCCATGGGACTAATGAGTCAACTAATGGGAAAACCTTAGTCACCGAACTAGATTCCATGGCAAATCTTTGTAAAATAACCTCTTTGTAAGGGAAAAACTATATAACCTTGTCACTGTGATTAGTCTCATCGGAAAACTCAGTTGCAGGAGGGGAAAACTTAGTCACAAAGGAATTCGTGTCATGGAAAAAATGAGTCACCGGATGGGAAAATTTAACTCACCGGACGAGTTTCAATGGAAAACACTTGTAAAATAACCTCTGTGTGTGGGAAAAACTCGAGAACCTCATCACCTTGCTTAATGTCACGGGAAAACTCAGTCACATGAGGGGAAAACTTAGTCACTAAGGAATTAGTGTCATGGGAAAAATGAGTCACCGGATGGGAAAACCTTAGTCAATGGACTAGTTTCGATGGCAAAACCAAGTAAAATAACCTCTTTGTGTTGGAATAACTCGATAACCAGGCCACTATGAGTAGTCTCATGGGAAAACTCAGCCACGAAAGGAGGAAACTTGGCCACTAAGGAATTAGTGCCATGGGACTAATGTGTCAACTAATGGGAAAACCTAAATCACCGAACGAGTTTCCAAGGCAAATCCTAGTAAAATAACCTCTTTGTGTGGGAAAAATTAGAAAACCTTGTCATTGTGAGTAGTCTCATCGGAAAACTCAGTCGCAGGAGGGGAAAACTTAGTCACTAAGGAATTAGTGCCATGGGACTTATGAGTCAACTAATGGGAAAATCTTAGTCACCGAACGAGTTTCCATGGCAAATCCTAGTAAAATAACCTCTTTGTGTGGGAAAAACTGGAAAACCTTGTCACTGTGAGTAGTCTCATCGGAAAACTCAGCAGCAGGAGCGGAAAATTTAGTCACAAAGGAAATCGTGTCATGGAAAAAATTAGTCACCGGATAGGAAAATTTTACTCACCGGACGAGTTTCAATGGAAAATACTTGTAAAAGAACCTCTTTGTGTGTGATAAACTCGAGAACCTCATCACCTTCCCTAGTCTCACAGGAAAACTCAGTCACATGAGGGGAAAACTTAGTCACTAAGGAATTAGTGTCATGGGAAAAATGAGTCACCGGATGGGAAAACCTTAGTCACTGAACGAGTTTCCATGGAAAATCCTAGTAAAATAACCACTTTGTGTGGGAAAAACTAGAAAACCTTGTCACTGTGAGTAGTCTCATCGGAAAACTCAGTCGCAGGAGGGGAAAACTTTGTCACAAAGGAATTCGTGTCATGGAAAAAATGAGTCACCGAATGGGAAAATTTTACTCACAGGACGAGTTTCAATGGAAAATACTTGTAAAAGAACCTCTTTGTGTGGGATAAACTCGAGTACCTCATCACCTTGACTAGTCTCCCAGGAAAACTCAGTCACATGAGGGGAAAACTTAGTCACTAAGGAATTAGTGTCATGGGAAAAATGAGACACCGGATGGGAAAACCTTAGTCAATGGACTAGTTTCAATGGCAAAACCTAGTAAAATAACGCCTTTGTGTTGGAATAACTCGCAAACCTGGCCACTGTGAGTAGTCTCCTGGGAAAACTCAGCCACAGGAGGGGGAAACTTGGTCACAAAGGAATTAGTGCCATGGGACTAATGGGAAAACCTTAGTCATCGAACGAGTTTCCATGGCAAATCCTAGTAAAATAACCTCTTTGTGTGGGAAAAACTAGAAAACCTTTTCACTGTGAGTAGTCTCATCGGAAAACTCAGTCGCAGGAGGGGAAAACTTAGTCACAAAGGAATTTTTTTCATGGAAAAAATGAGTCACCGAATGGGAAAATTTTACTCACCGGACGAGTTTCAATGGAAACTACTTGTAAAAGAACCTCTTTGTGTGGGATAAACTCGAGAACCTCATCACCTTGACTAGTCTCACCGGAAAACTCAGTCACATGAGGGGAAAACTTAGTCACTAAGGAATTAGTGTCATGGGAAAAATGAGTCACCGGATGGGAAAACCTTAGTCACTGTGAGTAGTCTCATCGGAAAACTCAGTCGCAGGAAGGGAAAACTTAGTCACAAAGGAATTTGTGTCGTGGAGAAAATGAGTCACCGGATGGGAAATTTTACTCACCGTACGAGTTTCAATGGAAAATACTTGTAAAATAACCTCATTGTGTGGGAAAAACTCGAGAACCTAATCACCTTGACTAGTCTCACGGGAAAACTCAGTCACATGAGGGGAAAACTTAGTCACTACGGAAGTAGTGTCATGGGAAAAATGAGTCACCGCATAGGAAAACCTTAGTCAATGGACTAGTTTCAATGGCAAAACCTAGTAAAATAACCTCTTTGTGTCGGAATAACTCGAAAACCTGCAACTTTGAGTAGTCTCATGGGAAAACTCACCCACGGGAGGTGGAAACTTGGTCTCCAAGGAATTCGTGTCATGGAAAAAATGAGTCACCGGATGGGAAAATCTTACTCACCGGACGAGTTTCAATGGAAAATACTTGTAAAATAACTTCTTTGTGTGGGATAAACTAGAAAACCTTGTTACTCTGAGTAGTCTCATCGGAAAACTCAGTCGCAGGAGGGGAAAACTTAGTCACAAATGAATTTGTGTCGTGGAAAAAATGAGTCACCGGATGGGAAATTTTACTCACCGGACGAGTTTCAATGGAAAATAATTGTAAAATAACCTCATTGTGTTGGAAAAACTCGAGAACCTCATCACCTTGACTAGTGTCACGGGAAAACTCTGTCACATGAGGGGAAAACTTAGTCACTAAGGAATTAGTGTCATGGGAAAAATGAGTCACCGGATGGGAAAACCTTAGTCAATGGACTACTTTCAATTGCAAAACCTAGTAAAATAACCTCTTTGTGTTGGAATAACTCGCAAACCTGGCCACTGTGAGTAGTCTCATGGGAAAACTCAGCCACAGGAGGGGGAAACTTGGTCACTAAGGAATTAGTGCTATGGGACTAATGAGTCAACTATTGGGAAAATCTTAGTCACCCAACGAGTTTCCATGGCAAATCCTAGTAAAATAACCTCTTATTGTGGGAAAACCTAGAAAACCTTGTCACTGTGAATAGTCTCATCGGAAAAATCATTTGCAAGAGGGGAAAACTTAGTCACAAAGGAATTCGTGTCATGGAAAAAATGAGTCACCGGATGGGAAAATTTTACTCACCGGACGAGTTTCAATGGAAAATACTTGTAAAGTAAGCTCTTTGTGTGGGAAAAACTCGAGAACCTAATCACCTAGACTAGTCTCACGGGAAAACTCTGTCACATGAGGGGAAAACTTAGTCACTAAGGAATTAGTGTCATGAGGAATGAGTCACCGGATGGGAAAGCCTTAGTCAGTGGACTAGTTTCAATGGCAAAACCTAGTAAAATAACCTCTTTGTGTTGGAATAACTCGATAACATGGCCACTGTGAGCAGTCTCATGTGAAAACTCAGACACAGGAGGGGGAAACTTGGTCACTAAGGAATTAGTGCCATGGGAATAATGACTCAACTATTGGGAAAACCATAGTCACTAAACGACTTTCCATGGCAAATCCTAGTAAAATAACCTCTTTGTGTGGGAAAAACAAGAAAACCTTGGCATTGTGAGTAGTCTCATCGGAAAACTCAGTCGCAGGAGGGGAAAACATAGTCACAAAGGAATTCGTGTCATGGAAAAAATGAGTCACCGGATGGGAAAATTTTACTCACCGGACGAGTTTCAATGGAAAATACTTGTAAAATAACCTCATTGTGTGGGAAAAACTCGAGAACCTCATCACCTTGACTAGTCTCATTGTAAAACTCAGTCACATGAGGGGAAAACTTAGTCACTAAGGAATTAGGGTCATGGGAAAAATGAGTTACCAGATGGGAAAACCTTAGTCAATGGACTAGTTTCAATGGCAAAACCTATTAAAATAACCTCTTTGTGTTGCAATAACTCGATAACCTGGCCACTGTAAGTAGTCTCATGTGAAAACTCAGCCACAGGAGGGGGAAACATGGACACTAAGGAATTAGTGCCATGGGACTAATGAGTCAACTAATGGGAAAACCTTAGTCACCGAACGACTTTCCATGGCAAATCCTTGTAAAATAACCTCTTTGTGTGGGAAAAACTAGAAAACCTTGTCACTGTGAGTAGTCTCATCGGAAAACTCAGTCGCAGGAGGGGAAAACTTAGTCTCCAAGGAATTCGTGTCGCGGAAAAAATGAGTCACCGGATGGGAAAATTTTACTCACCGGACCAGTTTCAATGGAAAATACTTGTAAAATAACCTCTTTGTGTGGGAAAAACTAGAAAACCTTGTTACCGTGAGTAGTCTCATCAAAAAACTCAGTCGCAGGAGGGGAAAACTTAGTCACAAAGGAATTTGTGTCGTGGAAAAAATGAGTCGCCGGATGGGAAATTTTACTCAACGGACGAGTTTCAATGGAAAATACTTGTAAAATAACCTCATTGTGTGGGAAAAACTCGAGCACCTCATCACCTTGACTAGTCTCACGGGAAAACTCAGTGACATGAGGGGAAAACTTAGTCACTAAGGAATTAGTGTTTGGGAAAAATGAGTCACCGGATGGGAAAACCTTAGTCAATGGACTAGTTTCAATGGCAAAACCTAGTAAAATAACCTCTTTGTGTTGGAATAACTCGAAAACCTGGCCACTGTGAGAAGTCTCATGGGAAAACTTAGCCACAGGAGGGGGAAACTTTTTCACTAAGGAATTAGTGCCCTGGGACTAATGAGTCAACTATTGGGAAAACCTTAGTCACCGAACGAGTTTCCATAGCAAATCCTAGTAAAATAACCTCTTTGTGTGGGAAAAACTAGAAAACCATGTCACTGTGAGTTGTCTCATCGGAAAACTCAGTCGCAGCAGGGGAAAACTTAGTCACAAAGGAATTCGTGTCATGGAAAAACTGAGTCACCGGATGGGAAAATTTTACTCACCGGACGAGTTTCAATGGAAAATACTTGTAAAGTAACTTCTTTGTGTTGGAAAAACTCGAGAACCTCATCACCTTGACTAGTGTCACGGGAAAACTCAGTCACATGAGGGGAAAACTTAGTCGCTAAGGAATTAGTCATGGGAAAAATGAGTCACCGGATGGGAAAACCTTAGTCAATGGACTAGTTTCAATGGCAAAACCTAGTAAAATAACCTCTTTGTGTTGGAATAACTCGCAAACCTGGCCACTGTGAGTAGTCTCATGGGAAAACTCAGCCACAGGAGGGGGAAACGTGGTCACTAAGGAATTAGTGCCATTGGACTAATGACTCAACTATTGGGAAAACCATAGTCACTGAACGACTTTCAACGGCTAATCCGAGTAAAATAACCTCTTTGTGTGGGAAAAACCAGAAAACCTTGTCACTTTGAGTAGTCTCATCGGAAAACTCAGTCGCAGGAGGGGAAAACATAGTCACAAAGGAATTCGTCTCATGGAAAAAATGAGTCACTGGATGGGAAAATTTTACTCACCGTACGAGTTTCAATGGAAAATACTTGTAAAATAACGTCATTGTGTGGGAAAAACTCGAGAACCTCATCACCTTGACTAGTCTAACGAGAAAACTCAGTCACATGAGGGGAAAACTTAGTCACTTAGGAATTAGTGTCATGGGAAAAATGAGTCACCGGATGGGAAAACCTTAGTCAAAGGACTAGTTTCAATGGCAAAACCTAGTAAAATAACCTCTTCGTGTTGGAATAACTCGAAAACCTGGCCACTGTGAGTAGTCTCATGTGAAAACTCAGCCACAGGAGAGGGAAACTTGGTCACTAGGGAATTAGTGCCATGGGAATAATGAGTCAACTAATGGGAAAACCTTAGTCACCGAACGACTTTCCATGGCAAATCCTAGTAAAATAACCACTTTGTGTGGTAAAAACTAGAAAACCTTGTCACTGTGAGTAGTCTCATCAGAAAACTCAGTTGCAAGAGGGGAAAACTTAGTCACAAAGGAATTTGTGTCATGGAAAAATGATTCACCGGATGGGAAATTTTACTCACCGTACGATTTTCAATGGAAAATACTTGTAAAATAACCTCATTGTGTAGGAAAAACTCGAGAACCTCATCACCTTGACTAGTCTCACGGGAAAACTCAGTCACATGAGGGGAAAACTTAGTCACTAAGGAATTAATGTCATGGGAAAAATGAGTCACCGGATCGGAAAACCTTAGTCAATGGACTAGTTTCAATGGCAAAACCTAGTAAAATAACCTCTTTGTGTTGGAATAACTCGATAACCTGGCCACTGTGAGCAGTCTCATGTGAAAACTCAGACACAGGAGGGGGAAACTTGGTCACTAAGGAATTAGTGCCATGGGAATAATGACTCAACTATTGGGAAAACCATAGTCACTAAACGACTTTCCATGGAAAATCCTAGTAAAATAACCTCTTTGTGTGGGAAAAACAAGAAAACCTTGGCATTGTGAGTAGTCTCATCGGAAAACTCAGTCGCAGGAGGGGAAAACATAGTCACAAAGGAATTCGTGTCATGGAAAAAATGAGTCACCGGATGGGAAAATTTTACTCACCGGACGAGTTTCAATGGAAAATACTTGTAAAATAACCTCATTGTGTGGGAAAAACTCGAGAACCTCATCACCTTGACTAGTCTCATTGTAAAACTCAGTCACATGAGGGGAAAACTTAGTCACTAAGGAATTAGGGTCATGGGAAAAATGAGTTACCAGATGGGAAAACCTTAGTCAATGGACTAGTTTCAATGGCAAAACCTATTAAAATAACCTCTTTGTGTTGGAATAACTCGATAACCTGGCCACTGTAAGTAGTCTCATGTGAAAACTCAGCCACAGGAGGGGGAAACTTGGAACTAAGGAATTAGTGCCATGGGACTAATGAGTCAACTAATGGGAAAACCTTAATCACCCAACGACTTTCCAAGGCAAATCCTTGTAACATAACCTCTTTGTGTGGGAAAAACTAGAAAACCTTGTCACTGTGAGTAGTCTCATCGGAAAACTCAGTCGCAGGAGGGGAAAACTTAGTCTCCAAGGAATTCGTGTCGCGGAAAAAATGAGTCACCGGATGGGAAAATTTTACTCACCGGACCAGTTTCAATGGAAAATACTTGTAAAATAACCTCTTTGTGTGGGAAAAACTAGAAAACCTTGTTACCGTGAGTAGTCTCATCAAAAAACTCAGTCGCAGGAGGGGAAAACTTAATCACAAAGGAATTTGTGTCGTGGAAAAAATGAGTCGCCGGATGGGAAATTTTACTCAACGGACGAGTTTCAATGGAAAATACTTGTAAAATAACCTCATTGTGTGGGAAAAACTCGAGAACCTCATCACCTTGACTAGTCACACGGGAAAACTCAGTCACATGAGGGGAAAACTTAGTCACTAAGGAATTAGTGTTTGGGAAAAATGAGTCACCGGATGGGAAAACCTTAGTCAATGGACTAGTTTCAATGGCAAAACCTAGTAAAATAACCTCTTTGTGTTGGAATAACTCGAAAACCTGGCCACTGTGAGAAGTCTCATGGGAAAACTTAGCCACAGGAGGGGGAAACTTTTTCACGAAGGAATTAATGCCCTGGGACTAATGAGTCAACTATTGGGAAAACCTTAGTCACCGAACGAGTTTCCATAGCAAATCCTAGTAAAATAACCTCTTTGTGTGGGAAAAACTAGAAAACCATGTCACTGTGAGTTGTCTCATCGGAAAACTCAGTCGCAGCAGGGGAAAACTTAGTCACAAAGGAATTCGTGTCATGGAAAAACTGAGTCACCGGATGGGAAAATTTTACTCACCGGACGAGTTTCAATGGAAAATACTTGTAAAGTAACCTCTTTGTGTTGGAAAAACTCGAGAACCTCATCACCTTGACTAGTGTCACGGGAAAACTCAGTCACATGAGGGGAAAACTAAGTCGCTAAGGAATTAGTCATGGGAAAAATGAGTCACCGGATGGGAAAACCTTAGTCAATGCACTAGTTTCAATGGCAAAACCTAGTAAAATAACCTCTTTGTGTTGGAATAACTCGCAAACCTGGCCACTGTGAGTAGTCTCATGGGAAAACTCAGCCACAGGAGGGGGAAACGTGGTCACTAAGGAATTAGTGCCATTGGACTAATGACTCAACTATTGGGAAAACCATAGTCACTGAACGACTTTCAACGGCTAATCCGAGTAAAATAACCTCTTTGTGTGGGAAAAACCAGAAAACCTTGTCACTTTGAGTAGTCTCATCGGAAAACTCAGTCGCAGGAGGGGAAAACATAGTCACAAAGGAATTCGTCTCATGGAAAAAATGAGTCACTGGATGGGAAAATTTTACTCACCGTACGAGTTTCAATGGAAAATACTTGTAAAATAACGTCATTGTGTGGGAAAAACTCGAGAACCTCATCACCTTGACTAGTCTAACGAGAAAACTCAGTCACATGAGGGGAAAACTTAGTCACTTAGGAATTAGTGTCATGGGAAAAATGAGTCACCGGATTGGAAAACCTTAGTCAAAGGACTAGTTTCAATGGCAAAACATAGTAAAATAACCTCTTCGTGTTGGAATAACTCGAAAACCTGGCCACTGTGAGTAGTCTCATGTGAAAACTCAGCCACAGGAGAGGGAAACTTGGTCACCAAGGAATTAGTGCCATGGGAATAATGAGTCAACTAATGGGAAAACCTTAGTCACCGAACGACTTTCCATGGCAAATCCTAGTAAAATAAGCACTTTGTGTGGTAAAAACTAGAAAACCTTGTCACTGTGAGTAGTCTCATCAGAAAACTCAGTTGCAAGAGGGGAAAACTTAGTCACAAAGGAATTTGTGTCATGGAAAAAATGATTCACCTGATGGGAAATTTTACTCACCGTACGATTTTCAATGGAAAATACTTGTAAAATAACCTCATTGTGTAGGAAAAACTCGAGAACCTCATCACCTTGACTAGTCTCACGGGAAAACTCAGTCACATGAGGGGAAAACTTAGTCACTAAGGAATTAATGTCATGGGAAAAATGAGTCACCGTATTGGAAAAACTTAGTCAATTGACTAGTTTCAATGGAAAAACATATTAAAATAAGCTCTTTGTGTAGGAATAACTCGAAAACCTGGCCATTGTGAGTAGTCTCATGGGAAAACTCTGCCACAGTAGGGGAGAACTTGGTCACTAAGGAATTAGTGCCATGGGACTAATGAGTCAACTAATGGGAAAACCTTAGTCACCGAACGAGTTTCCATGGAAAATCCTAGTAAAATAACCTCTTTGTGTGGGAAAAACTAGAAAACCTAGTCACCGTGCGTAGTCTCATCGGAAAACTCAGCCGCAGGAGGGGAAAACTTAGACACAAAGGAATTCGTGTCATGGAAAAAATGGGTCACCGGATGGATAATTTTTACTCACCGGACTAGTGTCAATGGAAAATACTTGTAAAATAACGTCTTTGTGTGGGAAAAACTCGAGAACCTCATCACCTTGACTAGTCTCACGGGAAAACTCAGTCACACGACGGGAAAACTTAGTCACATAGGAATTAGTGTCATGGAAATAATGAGTTACCAGATGGGAAAACCATTGTCAATGGACAAGTTTCAATGGAATAACCTAGTAAAATAACCTTTTTGTGTTGGAATAACTCGAAATCCTAGCCACTGTGAGTAGTCTCATTGGAAAACTCAGCCACAGGAGGGGGAAACTTCGCCACTAAGGAATTAGTGCCACGGGACTAATGAGTCAACTAATGGGAAAACCTTAGTCAGCGAACGAGTTTCCATGGCAAATCCTAGTAAAATAACCTCTTTGTGTGGGAAAAACTAGAAAACCATGTCACCGTGCGTAGTCTCATCGGAAAACTCTGCCGCAGGATGGGAAAACATAGGCACAAAGGAATTCGTGTCATGGAAAAAATGGGTCACCGGATGGAAAATCTTTACTCACCGGATGAGTTTCAATGGAAAATACTTGTAAAATAACGTCTTTGTGTGGGAAAAACTCGAGAACCTCATCACCTTCACTAGTCTCACGGGAAAACTCAGTCACACGAGGGGAAAACTTAGTCACTAAGGAATTAGTGTCATGGGAAAAATGAGTCACCGGATGAGAAAACCTTAGTCAATGGACTAGTTTCAATTGCAAAACCTAGTAAAATAACCTCTTTGTGTTGGAATAACTCGAAAACCTAGCCACAGTGTGTAGTCTCATGGGAAAACTCAGCCACAGGAGGGGGAAACTTAGTCACTAAGGTATTAGTGCCATGGGACTAATGAGTCAACAAATGGGAAAACATTAGTCACCGACCGAATTTCCATGGCAAATCCTAGTAAAATAACCTCTTTGTGTGGGAAAAACTATAAAACCTTGTCCACGTGAGTAGTCTCATCGGAAAACTAAGCCGCAGGAGGGGAAAACTTAGACACACAGGAATTCGTGTCATGGAAACAATGGGTCACCGAATGGGAAAATTTTACTTACCTGACGAGTTTCAATGGAAAATACTTGTAAAAGAACCTCTTTGTGTGGGAAAAACTCGAGAACCTCATCTCCTTGACTAGTCTCATGGGAAAACTCAGTCACACGAGGGCAAAACTTAGTCACTAAGGAAATAGTGTCATGGGAAAAATGAGTCACCAGATGTGAAAACCATAGTCAATGGACAAGTTTCAATGGCAAAACCTTGTAAAATAACCTTTTTGTGTTGGAATAACTCGAAAACCTAGCCACTGTGAGTAGTCTCATGGGAAAACTCAGCCGCAGGAGGGGGAAACTTAGTCACTATGGAATTAGTGCCATGGGACTAATGAGTCAAGTAATGGGTAAACCTTGGTCACCGAACAAGTTTCCATGGCAAATCCTAGTAAAATAAACTCTTTGTGTGGGAAAAACAAGAAAACCTTGTCACCGTGAGTAGTGTCATCGGAAAACTCAGCCGCATGAGGGGAAAATTTAGACACAAAGGAATGCGTGTCATGGAAAAAATGGGTCACCGGATGGAAAATATTTACTCATCGGACGAGTTTCAATGGAAAATACTTGTAAAATAACGTCTTTGTGTGGGAAAAAATCGAGAACCTCATCACCTTGACTAGTCTGACGGGAAAACTCAGTCAGACGAGGGGAAAACTTAGTCACTAAAGAATTAGTGTCATGGGAAAAATAAGTCACCGGATGAGAAAACCTTAGTCAATGGACTAGTTTCAATTGCAAAACCTAGTAAAATAACCTCTTTGTGTTGGAATAACTCGAAAACCTAGCCACTGTGAGTAGTCTCATGGGAAAACTCAGCCACAGGAGGGGGAAACTTAGTCACTAAGGTATTAGTGCCATGGGACTAATGAGTCAACAAATGGGAAAACATTAGTCACCGACCGAATTTCCATGGCAAATCCTAGTAAAATAACCTCTTTGTGTGGGAAAAACTATAAAATCTTGTCACCGTGAGTAGTCTCATCGGAAAACTAAGCCACAGGAGGGGAAAACTTAGACACAAAGGAATTCGTGTCATGGAAAATATGGGTCACCGAATGGGAAAATTTTACTTACCGGACGAGTTTCAATGGAAAATACTTGTAAAAGAACCTCTTTGTGTGGGAAAAACTCGAGAACCTCATCACCTTGACTAGTCTCACGGGAAAACTCAGTCACACGAGGGCAAAACTTAGTCACTAAGGAAATAGTGTTATGGGAAAAATGAGTCACCAGATGGGAAAACCATAGTCAATGGACAAGTTTCAATGGCAAAACCTAGTAAAATAACCTTTTTGTGTTGGAATAACTTGAAAACCTAGCCACTGTGAGTAGTCTCATGGGAAAACTCAGCCACAAGAGTGGGAAATTTAGTCACTAAGGAAATAGTCCCATGGGACTAATGAGTCAACTAATAAGAAAAACTTAGTCACCGAACGAGTTTCCATGGAAAATCCTAGTAAAATAACCTCTTTGTGTGGGAAAAACAAGAAAACCTTGTCACCGTGAGTAGTCTCATCGGAAAACTCAGCCGCAGGAGGGGAAAACTTCGTCACAAAGGAATTCGTGTCATGGAAAAAATGAGTCACCGGATGGGAAAATTTTACTCACCGGACGAGCTTCAATGGAAAGTACATGTAAACTAACCTCTTTGAGTGGGAAAAACTTGAGAACCTCATCACCTTGACTAGTCTCACGGGAAAACTCAGTCACACGAGGGGAAAAATAGTCACTAAGGAATTAGTGACATGGGAAAAATGAGTCACCGGATGGGAAAACCTTAGTCAATGGACTAGTTTCAATTGCAAAACGTAGTTAAATAACCTCTTTGTGTTGGAATAACTCGAAAACCTAGCCACTGTGAGTAGTCTCATTGGAAAACTCAACCACAGGAGGGGGGAACTTAGTCACTAAGGAATTAGTGCCATGGGACTAATGAGTCAACTAATGGGAAAACCTTAGTCACCGAACGGGTTTCCATGGCAAATCCTAGTAAAATAACCTCTTTGTGTGGGAAAAACTAGAAAACCTTGTCACCGTGAGTAGTCTCATCGGAAAACTCAGCTGTAGGTGGGGAAAACTTTGACACCAAGGAATTCGTGTCATGGAAAATATGGGTCACCGGATGGAAAATATTTACTCACCGGACGAGTTTCAATGGAAAATACTTGTAAAATAACCTCTTTGTGTGGGAAAAACTCGAGAACCTCATCACCTTGACTAGTCTCACGGGAAAATTCAGTGACACGAGGGGAAAACTTAGTCACTAAGGAATTAGTGTCATGGGAATAATGAGTCACCG
The DNA here is from genome assembly GCA_030819835.1 of Acmispon strigosus. Lineage (NCBI taxonomy): Eukaryota > Viridiplantae > Streptophyta > Magnoliopsida > Fabales > Fabaceae > Acmispon > Acmispon strigosus. The sequence continues at coordinate 15,924,968 of JAUAMA010000004.1, read as the reverse complement.
GATGGGAAAACCATTGTCAATGGACAAGTTTCAATGGAAAAACCTAGAAAAATAACCTTTTTGTGTTGGAATTACTCGAAAACCTAGCCACTGTGAGTAGTCTCATGGGAAAACTCAGCCACTGGAGGGGGGAACTTAGTCACTAAGGAATTAGTGCCATGGGACTAATGAGTCAACTAATGGGAAAACCTTAGTCAGCGAACGAGTTTCCATGGCAAATCCTAGTAAAATAACCTCTTTGTGTGGGACAAGCTAGAAAACCAAGTCACCGTGCGTAGTCTCATCGGAAAACTCTGCCGCAGGATGGGAAAACTTAGACACAAAGGAATTCGTGTCATGGAAAAAATGGGTCACCGGATGGAAAATTTTTACTCACCGGACGAGTTTCAATAAAAAATACTTGTAAAATAACGTCTTTGTGAGGGAAAAACTCGAGAACCTCATCACCTTGACTCAGTCACACGAGAGGAAAACTTAGTCGCTAAGGAATTAGTGTCGTGGAAAAAATGAGTCACCGGATGGGAAAACCTTAGTCTATGGACAAGTTTCAATGGAAAAACCTAGTAAAATAACCTCTTTGTGTTGGAATAACTCTAAAACCTAGCCATTGTGAGTAGTCTCGTGGGAAAACTCATCCAAAGGAGGGGGGAACTTAGTCACTAAGGAATTATTGCCATGGGCCTAATGAGTCAACTAATGGGAAAACCTTAGTCACCGAACGAATTTTCGTGGCAAATCCAAGTAAAATAACCTCTTTGTGTGGGAAAAACTAGAAAACCTTGTTACCGTGAGTAGTCTCATCGGAAATCTCAGCCTCAGTAGGGGAAATCTTAGTCACAAAGGAATTCGTGTCATGGAAAAAATGAGTCAACGGATGGGAAAATTTTACTCACCGGACGAGTTTCAATGGAAAATACTTGTAAAATAACCTCTTTGTGTGGGAAAAACTCGAGAACCTCATCACCTTGACTAGTCTCACGGGAAAACTCAATCACACGAGGGGAAAACTTAGTCACTATGGAATTAGTGTCATGGGAAAAATGAGTCACCGGATGGTAAAACCTTAGTCAATTGACATGTTTCAATGGCAAAACCTAGTAAAATAACCTCTTTGTGTTGGAATTACTCGAAAACCTAGCCACTGTGAGTCGTCTGTTGGGAAAACTGAGCCACAGGAGGGGGAAACTTAGTCACTAAGGAATTAGTGCCATGGGACTAATGAGTCAACTAATGGGAAAACCTTAGTCACCGAATGAATTTCCATGGCAAATCCTAGTAAAATAACCTCTTTGTGTGGGAAAAACTAGAAAACCTTGTTACCGTGAGTAGTCTCATCGGAAATCTCAGCCTCAGGAGGGGAAATCTTAGTCACAAAGGAATTCGTGTCATGGAAAAAATGAGTCACCGGATGGGAAAATTTTACTCACCGGACGAGTTTCAATGGAAAATACTTGTAAAATAACCACTTTGTGTGGGAAAAACTCGAGAACCTCATCACCTTGACTAGTCTCACGGGAAAACTCAATCACACGAGGGGAAAACTTAGTCACGAAGGAATTAGTGTCATGGGAAAAATGAGTCACCGGATGGGAAAACATTAGTCTATGGATAAGTTTCAATGGAAGAATCTAGTAAAATAACCTCTTTGTGTTGGAATAACTCGAAAACCTAGCCACTGTGAGTAGTCTCATGGAAAAACTCATCCAAAGGAGGGGAAACTTAGTCACTAAGGAATTAGTGCCATGGGACTAATGAGTCAACTAATGGGAAAACATTAGTCACCGAACGAGTTTCCATGGCAAATCCTACTAAAGTAAACTCTTTGTGTGGGAGAAACTAGAAAACCTTGTCACCGTGACTAGTCTCATCGGAAAACTCAGCCGCAGGTGGGGAAAAATTAGCCACATAGGAATTCGTGTCATGGAAAAAATGAGTCACCGGATGGGAAAATTTTACTCACCAGACGAGTTTCAATGGAAAATACTTTTAAAATAACCTCTTTGTGTGGGAAAAACTCGAGAACCTCATCACCTTGACTAGTCTCACGGGAAAACTCAGTCACACGAGGGGAAAACATAGTCACTAAAGAATTAGTGCCATGGGACTTATGAGTCTACTAATGGGAAAGCCTTAGTCACCGAACGATTTTCAATGGCAAATCCTAGTAAAATAACCTCTTTGTGTGGGAAAAACTAGAAAACCTTGTCACTGTCAGTAGTCTCATCGGAAAACTCAGCCGAAGGAGGGGAAACTTACTCACAAAAGAATTCGTGTTATGGAAAAAATGATTCATCGGATAGGAAAATTTTACTCACCGGACGAGTTTCAACGGAAAATACTTGTAAAATAACCTCTTTGTGTGGGAAAAACTCGAGAACCCTTATCACCTTGACTAGTCTCACGGGAAAACTCAGTCACACGAGGGGAAAACATAGTCACTAAGGAATTAGTGTCATGGGAAAAATGAGTCACCGGATGGGAAAACCTTAGCGAAAGGACTAGTTTCAATGGCAAAACCTAGTAAAATAACCTCTTTGTGTAGGAATAACTCGAAAACCTAGCCATTGTAAGTAGTCTCGTGGGAAAACTCAGCCGCAGGAGGGGGAACTTAGTCACTAAGGAATTAGTGCCATGGGACTAATGCGTCACCTAATGGGAAAACATTTGTCACCGAACGAGTTTCCATTGCAAATCCTAGTAAAATAACCTCTTTGTGTGGGAAAAACAAGAAAACCTTGTCAACGTGAGTAGTCTCATCGGAAAACTCAGCCGCAGGAGGGGAAAACTTAGACACAAAGGAATTCGTGTCATGGAAAAAATGAGTCACCGGATGGGAAAATTTTAGTCACCGGACGAGTTTCAATGGAAAATACTTGTAAAATAACCTCTTTTCGTGGGAAAAACTCGAGAACCTCATCACATTGACTAGTCTCACGGGAAAACTCAGTCACACGAGGGGAAAACTTAGTCACTATGGAATCAGTGTCATGGGAAAAATGAGTCACCGGAGGGGAAAACCTCAGTCAATGGACAAGTTTCAATGGCAAAAGCTAGTAAAATAACCTCTTTGTGTTGGAATAACTCGAAAACCTAGCCTCTGTGAGTAGTCTCATGGGAAAACTCAGCCACAGGAGGGGGAAACTTAGTCATTAAGGAATTAGTGCCATGGGACTAATGAGTCAACTAATGGGAAAACCTTAGTCACCGAACGAGTTTCCATGGCAAATCCTAGTAAAATAATCTCTTTGTGTGGGAAAAACTAGAAAACCTTGTCACTGTGAGGGGGAAACTTAGTCACTAAGGAATTAGTGCCATGGGACTAATGAGTCAAATAATGGGAAAACCTTAGTCACCAAACGAATTTCCAATGCAAATCCTAGTAAAAGAACCACTTTGTGTGGGAAAAACTATAAAGCCTTGTCACTGTGAGTAGTATCATCGGAAAACCCAGCCGCGGGAGGGGAAAACTTAGACCCAAAGGAATTCGTGTCATGGAAAAAATGAGTCACCGGATGGGAAAATTTTACTCACCAGAGTAGTTTCAATGGAAAATAATTGTAAAATAACCTCTTTGTGTGCGAAAAACTCGAGAACCTCATCAACTTGACTAGTGTCACGGGAAAACTCAATCACACGTGGGGAAAACTTAGTCACTAAGGAATTAGTGTCATGGGAAAAATGAGTTAACGGATGGGAAAACCTTAGTCAATTGACAAGTTTCAATGGCAAAACCTAGTAAAATAACCTCTTTGGGTTGGAATAACTCGAAAACCTAGCCACTATGAGTAGTCTCATGGGAAAACACAGTCACAGGAGGGGGAAATTTAGTCACTAAGGAATTAGTGCCATGGGACTAATGAGTCAACTAATAGGAAAACCTTTGTCACCGAACGAGTTTCAATGGCAAATCCTAGTAAAATAACCTCTTTCTGTGGGAAAAACTATAAAACCTTGTCACCGTGAGTAGTCTCATCGGAAAACTAAGCCGCAGGAGGGGAAAACTTAGACACAAAGGAATTCGTGTCATGGAAAAAATGGGTCACCGAATGGGAAAATTTTACTTACCGGACGAGTTTCAATGGAAAATACTTGTAAAAGAACCTCTTTGTGTGGGAAAAACTCGAGAACCTCATCACCTTGACTAGTCTCACGGGAAAACTCAGTCACACGAGGGCAAAACTTAGTCACTAAGGAAATAGTGTCATGGGAAAAATGAGTCACCAGATGGGAAAACCATAGTCAATGGACAAGTTTCAATGGCAAAACCTAGTAAAATAACCTTTTTGTGTTGGAATAACTTGAAAACCTAGCCACTGTGAGTAGTCTCATGGGAAAACTCAGCCACAAGAGTGGGAAATTTAGTCACTAAGGAATTAGTCCCATGGGACTAATGAGTCAACTAATGGGAAAACGTTAGTCACCGAACGAGTTTCCATGGAAAATCCTAGTAAAATAACCTCTTTGTGTGCGAAAAACAAGAAAACCTTGTCACCGTGAGTAGTCTCATCGGAAAACTCAGCCGCAGGAGGGGAAAACTTCGTCACAAAGGAATTCGTGTCATGGAAAAAATGAGTCACCGGATGGGAAAATTTTACTCACCGGACGAGCTTCAATGGAAAGTACTTGTAAACTAACCTCTTTGAGTGGGAAAAACTTGAGAACCTCATCACCTTGACTAGTCTCACGGGAAAACTCAGTCACACGAGGGGAAAAATAGTCACTAAGGAATTAGTGACATGGGAAAAATGAGTCACCGGATGGGAAAACCTTAGTCAATGGACTAGTTTCAATTGCAAAACGTAGTTAAGTAACCTCTTTGTGTTGGAATAACTCGAAAACCTAGCCACTGTGAGTAGTCTCATGGGAAAACTCAGCCACAGGAGGGGGGAACTTAGTCACTAAGGAATTAGTGCCATGGGACTAATGAGTCAACTAATGGGAAAACCTTAGTCACCGAACGGGTTTCCATGGCAAATCCTAGTAAAATAAACTCTTTGTGTGGGAAAAACAAGAAAACCTTGTCACCGTGAGTAGTCTCATCGGAAATCTCAGCCTCAGGAGGGGAAATCTTAGTCACAAAGGAATTCGTGTCATGGAAAAAATGAGTCACCGGATGGGAAAATTTTACTCACCGGACGAGCTTCAATGGAAAGAACTTGTAAACTAACCTCTTTGAGTGGGAAAAACTTGAGAACCTCATCACCTTGACTAGTCTCACGGGAAAACTCAGTCACACGAGGGGAAAAATAGTCACTAAGGAATTAGTGACATGGGAAAAATGAGTCACCGGATGGGAAAACCTTAGTCAATGGACTAGTTTCAATTGCAAAACGTAGTTAAGTAACCTCTTTGTGTTGGAATAACTCGAAAACCTAGCCACTGTGAGTAGTCTCATGGGAAAACTCAGCCACAGGAGGGGGGAACTTAGTCACTAAGGAATTAGTGCCATGGGACTAATGAGTCAACTAATGGGAAAACCTTAGTCACCGAACGGGTTTCCATGGCAAATCCTAGTAAAATAAACTCTTTGTGTGGGAAAAACAAGAAAACCTTGTCACCGTGAGTAGTCTCATCGGAAATCTCAGCCTCAGGAGGGGAAATCTTAGTCACAAAGGAATTCGTGTCATGGAAAAAATGAGTCACCGGATGGGAAAATTTTACTCACCGGACGAGCTTCAATGGAAAGTACTTGTAAACTAACCTCTTTGAGTGGGAAAAACTTGAAAACCTCATCACCTTGACTAGTCTCACGGGAAAACTCAGTCACACGAGGGGAAAAATAGTCACTAAGGAATTAGTGACATGGGAAAAATGAGTCACCGGATGGGAAAACCTTATTCAATGGACTAGTTTCAATTGCAAAACGTAGTTAAATAACCTCTTTGTGTTGGAATAACTCGAAAACCTAGCCACTGTGAGTAGTCTCATGGGAAAACTCAGCCACAGGAGGGGGGAACTTAGTCACTAAGGAATTAGTGCCATGGGACTAATGAGTCAACTAATGGGAAAACCTTAGTCACCGAACGGGTTTCCATGGCAAATCCTAGTAAAATAACCTCTTTGTGTGGGAAAAACTAGAAAACCTTGTCACCGTGAGTAGTCTCATCGGAAAACTCAGCTGTAGGTGGGGAAAACTTAGACACCAAGGAATTCGTGTCATGGAAAATATGGGTCACCGGATGGAAAATATTTACTCACCGGACGAGTTTCAATGGAAAATACTTGTAAAATAACCTCTTTGTGTGGGAAAAACTCGAGAACCTCATCACCTTGACTAGTCTCACGGGAAAATTCAGTGACACGAGGGGAAAACTTAGTCACTAAGGAATTAGTGTCATGGGAATAATGAGTCACTGGATGGGAAAACCATTGTCAATGGACAAGTTTCAATGGAAAAACCTAGAAAAATAACCTTTTTGTGTTGGAATTAATCGAAAACCTAGCCACTGTGAGTAGTCTCATGGGAAAACTCAGCCACAGGAGGGGGAAACTTAGTCACTAAGGAATTAGTGCCATGGGACTAATGAGTCAACTAATGGGAAAACCTTAGTCAGCGAACGAGTTTCCATGGCAAATCCTAGTAAAATAACCTCTTTGTGTGGGAAAAACTAGAAAACCAAGTCACCGTGCGTAGTCTCATCGGAAAACTCTGCCGCAGGATGGGAAAACTTAGACACAAAGGAATTCGTGTCATGGAAAAAATGGGTCACCGGATGGAAAATTTTTACTCACCGGACGAGTTTCAATAAAAAATACTTGTAAAATAACGTCTTTGTGAGGGAAAAACTCGAGAACCTCATCACCTTGACTCAGTCACACGAGAGGAAAACTTAGTCGCTAAGGAATTAGTGTCGGGGAAAAAATAAGTCACCGGATGGGAAAACCTTAGTCTATGGACAAGTTTCAATGGAAAAACCTAGTAAAATAACCTCTTTGTGTTGGAATAACTCTAAAACCTAGCCATTGTGAGTAGTCTCGTGGGAAAACTCATCCAAAGGAGGGGGGAACTTAGTCACTAAGGAATTATTGCCATGGGCCTAATGAGTCAACTAATGGGAAAACCTTAGTCACCGAACGAATTTTCATGGCAAATCCAAGTAAAATAACCTCTTTGTGTGGGAAAAACTAGAAAACCTTGTTACCGTGAGTAGTCTCATCGGTAATCTCAGCCTCAGGAGGGGAAATCTTAGTCACAAAGGAATTCGTGTCATGGAAAAAATGAGTCAACGGATGGGAAAATTTTACTCACCGGACGAGTTTCAATGGAAAATACTTGTAAAATAACCTCTTTGTGTGGGAAAAACTCGAGAACCTCATCACCTTGACTAGTCTCACGGGAAAACTCAATCACACGAGGGGAAAACTTAGTCACTATGGAATTAGTGTCATGGGAAAAATGAGTCACCGGATGGTAAAACCTTAGTCAATTGACATGTTTCAATGGCAAAACCTAGTAAAATAACCTCTTTGTGTTGGAATTACTCGAAAACCTAGCCACTGTGAGTCGTCTGTTGGGAAAACTGAGCCACAGGAGGGGGAAACTTAGTCACTAAGGAATTAGTACATGGGACTAATGAGTCAACTAATGGGAAAACCTTAGTCACCGAATGAATTTCCATGGCAAATCCTAGTAAAATAACCTCTTTGTGTGGGAAAAACTAGAAAACCTTGTTACCGTGAGTAGTCTCATCGGAAATCTCAGCCTCAGGAGGGGAAATCTTAGTCACAAAGGAATTCGTGTCATGGAAAAAATGAGTCACCGGATGGGAAAATTTTACTCACCGGACGAGTTTCAATGGAAAATACTTGTAAAATAACCTCTTTGTGTGGGAAAAACTCGAGAACCTCATCACTTGACTAGTCTCACGGGAAAACTCAATCACACGAGGGGAAAACTTAGTCACGAAGGAATTAGTGTCATGGGAAAAATGAGTCACCGGATGGGAAAACATTAGTCTATGGATAAGTTTCAATGGAAGAATCTAGTAAAATAACCTCTTTGTGTTGGAATAACTCGAAAACCTAGCCACTGTGAGTAGTCTCATGGAAAAACTCATCCAAAGGAGGGGAAACTTAGTCACTAAGGAATTAGTGCCATGGGACTAATGAGTCAACTAATGGGAAAACATTAGTCACCGAACGAGTTTCCATGGCAAATCCTACTAAAGTAAACTCTTTGTGTGGGAGAAACTAGAAAACCTTGTCACCGTGACTAGTCTCATCGGAAAACTCAGCCGCAGGTGGGGAAAACTTAGCCCCATAGGAATTCGTGTCATGGAAAAAATGAGTCACCGGATGGGAAAATTTTACTCACCAGACGAGTTTCAATGGAAAATACTTTTAAACTAACCTCTTTGTGTGAGAAAAACTCGAGAACCTCATCACCTTGACTAGTCTCGCGGGAAAACTTAGTCACACGAGGGGAAAACTTAGTCACTAAAGAATTAGTGCCATGGGACTTATGAGTCAACTAATGGGAAAGCCTTAGTCACCGAACGATTTTCAATGGCAAATCCTAGTAAAATAACCTCTTTGTGTGGGAAAAACTTGAAAACCTTTTCACTGTGAGTAGTCTCATCGGAAAACTCAGCCGAAGGAGGGGAAAACTTACTCACAAAAGAATTCGTGTCATGGAAAAAATGATTCATCGGATAGGAAAATTTTACTCACCGGACGAGTTTCAACGGAAAATACTTGTAAAATAACCTCTTTGTGTGGGAAAAACTCGAGAACCCTTATCACCTTGACTAGTCTCACGGGAAAACTCAGTCACACGAGGGGAAAACATAGTCACTAAGGAATTAGTGTCATGGGAAAAATGAGTCACCGGATGGGAAAACCTTAGCGAAAGGACTAGTTTCAATGGCAAAACCTAGTAAAATAACATCTTTGTGTAGGAATAACTCGAAAACCTAGCCATTGTAAGTAGTCTCGTGGGAAAACTCAGCCGCAGGAGGGGGAACTTAGTCACTAAGGAATTAGTGCCATGGGACTAATGCGTCACCTAATGGGAAAACATTTGTCACCGAACGATTTTCAATGGCAAATCCTAGTAAAATAACCTCTTTGTGTGGGAAAAACTAGAAAACTTTGTCACTGTGAGTAGTCTCATCGGAAAACTAGGCCGCAGGAGGGGATAACTTATGCACAAAGGAATTCGTGTCATGGAAAAAATGAGTCACCGGATGGGAAAATTTTACTCACCGGACGAGTTTCAATGGAAAATACTTGTAAAATAACCTTTTTCTGTGGGAAAAACTCGAGAACCTCATCACCTTGAGTAGTCTCACGGGAAAACTCAGTCATACGAGGGGAAAACTTTGTCACTAAGGAATTAGTGTCACGGGAAAAATGAGTCATCGGATGGGAAAACCTTAGTCAATGGACTAGTTTCAATGGCAAAACATAGTAATATAACCTCTTTGTGTTGGAATAACTCGGAAACCTAGCCACTGTGAGTAGTCTCATGGGAAAACTCAGCCACAGGAGGGGGGAAACTTAGTCACTAAGGAATTAGTGCCATGGGACTAGTGAGTCAACTAATGGGAAAACCTTAGACACCAAACGAGTTTCCATGGAAAATCGTAGTAAAGTAACCTCTTTATATGGGAAAAACTAGAAAACCTTGCCACTGTGAGTAGTCTCATCGGAAAACTCTGCCGCAGGAGGGGAAAACTTATACACTAAGGAATTCGTGTCATGGAAAAAATGATTCACCGAATGGGAAAATTTCACTCACCGGACGAGTTTCAATGGAAAATACTTGTAAAATAACCTCTTTGTGTGGGAAAAACCTCATCAACCACATCGCCTTGCCTAGTGTCACGGGAAAACTCAGTCACACGAGGGGAAAGCTTAGTCAACAAGCAATTCCTAGTAAAATAACCTCTTTATTTTACTAGAAAACCTCATCATTGTGAGTAGTCTCATGGGAAAACTCTGCCACAGGAGGGGGGAAACTTAGTCACTAAGGAATTAGTGCCATTGGACTAGTGAGTCAACTAATGGGAAAACCTTAGTCACCGAACGAGTTTCCATGGAAAATCCAAGTAAAGTAACCTCTTTGTGTGGGAAAAACTAGAAAACCTCATCACCTTACATAGTCTCATCGGAAAACTCAGCCGCAGGAGGGGAAAACTTAGCCACAAAGGAATTCGGGTCATGGAAAAAATGATTCACCGGATGAGAAAATTGTACTCACCGGACGAGTTTCATTGGAAAATACTTGTAAAATAACCTCTCTGTGTGGGAAAAACTCGAGAACCTCATCAACTTGACTAGTCTCATGGGAAAACATAGTCACACAAGGGGAAAACTTAGTCACTAAGGAATTAGTGTCATGGGAAAAATGAGTCACCGGATGGGAAAACCTTAGTCAATGGACTAGTTTCAAAGGCAAAACCTAGTAAAATAACCTCTCTGTGTTGGAACAACTCGAAAACCTAGCCACTGTGAGTAGCCACATGGGAAAACTCAGCAAAAGGATGAGAAACTTAGTCACTAAGGGATTGGTGCCATGGGACTAGTGAGTCAATTCATGGGAAAACCTTAGTTACCGAACGAGTTTCCATGGCAAATCCTAGTAAAGTAACCTCTTTGTGTGGGAAAAACTAGAAAACCTCATCACCTTACATAGTCTCATCGGAAAACTCAGCCGCAGGAGGGGAAAACTTAGCCACAAAGGAATTCGGGTCATGGAAAAAATGATTCACCGGATGAGAAAATTGTACTCACCGGACGAGTTTCATTGGAAAATACTTGTAAAATAACCTCTCTGTGTGGGAAAAACTCGAGAACCTCATCAACTTGACTAGTCTCACGGGAAAACATAGTCACACAAGGGGAAAACTTAGTCACTAAGGAATTAGTGTCATGGGAAAAATGAGTCACCGGATGGGAAAACCTTAGTCAATGGACTAGTTTCAAAGGCAAAACCTAGTAAAATAACCTCTCTGTGTTGGAACAACTCGAAAACCTAGCCACTGTGAGTAGCCACATGGGAAAACTCAGCAAAAGGATGAGAAACTTAGTCACTAAGGGATTGGTGCCATGGGACTAGTGAGTCAATTCATGGGAAAACCTTAGTTACCGAACGAGTTTCCATGGCAAATCCTAGTAAAGTAACCTCTTTGTGTGGGAAAAACTAGAAAACCTTGTCACTATCAGTAGTCTCATTGGAAAACTCAGCCGTAGGAGGGTAAAAAATGATTCACCGAATGGGAAAATTTCACTCACCGGACGAGTTTCAATGGAAAATACTTGTAAAATAACCTCTTTGTGTGGGAAAAACCTCATCAACCTCATCACCTTGCCTAGTCTCACGGGAAAACTCAGTCACACGAGGGGAAAGCTTAGTCAACAAGCAATTCCTAGTAAAATAACCTCTTTATTTTACTAGAAAACCTCATCACTGTGAGTAGTCTCATGGGAAAACTCATCCACAGGAGGGGGGAAACTTAGTCACTAAGGAATTAGTGCCATGGGACTAGTGAGTCAACTAATGGGAAAACCTTAGTCACCGAACGAGTTTCCATGGAAAATCCTAGTAAAGTAACCTCTTTGTGTGGGAAAAACTAGAAAATCTCATCACCTTGACTAGTCTCATCGGAAATCTCAGCCGCAGGAGGGGAAAACTTAGCCACAAAGGAATTCGGGTCATGGAAAAAATGATTCACCGGATGGGAAAATTTTACTTACCAGACGAGTTTCAATGGAAAATACTTGTAAAATAACCTCTTTGTGTGGGAAAAACTCGAGAACCTCATCACCTTGACTAGTCTCACGGGAAAACTCATTCACACGAGTGGAAAACTTAGTCACTAAGGAATTAGTGTCATGGGAAAAATGAGTCCCCGGATGGGAAAACCTTAGTCATTGGACTAGTTTCAATGGCAAAACCTAGTAAAATAACCTCTATGTGTTGGAATAATTCGAAAACCTAGCCACTGTGAGTAGCCTCATGCGAAAACTCAGCCACGGGAGGGGGAAACTTAGTCACTAAGGAATTAGTGCCATGGGACTAGTGAGTCAACTAATGGGAAAACCTTAGTCACCGAACGAGTTTCCATGGTAAATCCTAGTAAAGTAACCTCTTTGTGTGGGAAAAACTAGAAAACCTCATCACCTTACCTAGTCTCATCGGAAAACTCAGCCGCAGGAGGGGAAAACTTAGCCACAAAGGAATTCGTGTCATGGAAAAAATGATTCACCGGATGGGAAAATTTTACTCACCGGACGAGTTTCAATGGAAAATACTTGTAAAATAACCTCTTTGTGTGGGAAAAACTCGAGAACCTCATCACCTTGACTAGTGTCACGGGAAAACTCAGTCAAACGAGGGGAAAACTTAGTCACTAAGGAATTAGTGTCATGGGAAAAATGAGTCACCGGATGGGAAAATCTTAGTCAATGGACTAGTTTCAATGGCAAAACCTAGTAAAATAACCTCTCTGTGTTGGAATAACTCGAAAACCTAGCCAAACCAAGGAAGGAAGAGTTTGGAAGAAATTGTTGGTGAAATAGGCCAACAAACTGTGCAATTCATGAACGAGACCAGGACAAGTGCTAAGAATCATGAAGCCTACATTAGAAATTTGGATGTTCAGGTAGGCCAGTTGGCCAAGACCATCTCAGAAAGGATTCCAGGTACTTTTCCATCTGATACTCTTGTCAATCCAAAGGAGAATGTTGAGAATTTTTCTGTCATCACTCTTAGGAGTGGTAAAACTATGCCCGAAAGGGTAGTGGAAATTGAACAAGAGGTAAGTTGTGAAGAAAAAGAAAAGGAGAGGAGTGTGCCTATTGTTGCTTAAAAAATTGTTGAAAATGTAATTCCTCCTTCTAAGAAAATTGGCAAAGTACATTTCCTAAAGCTTTAAAAAAGAATTTGGAAAAACAATTCTCAAGATTTCTTGAGATTTTCAAAAGACTTCAAATAAATATCCCTTTCTCTGAAGCTTTAGAACAAATGCCTACTTATGCCAAGTTTATGAAGGACATTTTATCTAGAAGGAGGAAGTTGAGTGTAAGACCCTCTATTTTGAGTATTTATAATTTGGTCCTTGGAGATTTTATAATTAGGTTTTGGTCCTTTAAGTTTGATTATTGTGGTTTAGTCCTTGGACTAGTGAAGGTTGGTTTGGGTTTTAGTATTAAGAGCCTTAATGATATTTTGTTATGAGAATATGATGGTTCGATTTGGAGGTTTAGAACAATATTAGTGTAAGAGATTTAACGAGATTGGCTTTGGCTTAGTGGTTAAGACTTAAGCATTTGATTGACAAGGCTTGTGATCGAATCCTAGTGAGGTATGTTTTAATTTTAAATCAGATTTTTGATGGTTAAAGGCTGAAATTCGAATTTGAATTGAGACATGAGATTATTGAGCAATAAATGGGTTTAAATGGAGTTTAATAGGAGTTACAATCAGATTTGAATTTGAACAAGGTAGTAATGGAGTTTAATGAGAGTAATTAGGGGATATAAATGCAGAATTTGAATATTTGATTAATGGTGAGTTAATGGGCGATTTAATGGTGTTGATGAGGGGTGAAATTCTGAGTTTATAGAGTCCTTGGTTCAGAAATTTCGTGCTCTTCCTCCCTCTCTCTCCCTCTAGTTGCTGAAAACTCAAAGCTTAAGAGTGTTGGCCTCCTTTGCTTGTATCACACAGAAGTTTTTGCTAGAGAAACCTAGAACTCTAGAGCTGATAATGTTGATGATGTTGAGTGAAGTTGATCATGTTATATTGGTAACGTTGTGGAAATTGTTGATTCATGATGATGTTGAATATTTTGGCATGGCATATGCATATTCTAGGTTGAAATGGTGGGGTGGACGGTAATTGCCACGTGACCGGAAGGGCGGTGGAGTGGACGGTATTGCCACATGATCTCCCTGTTCCCGTTTGGAACGAAGTCGCTCCCGTTTGGAACGATGTATCTTGGCCAAAGTTGTTGAGCATGTAGTTGTGCATGTAGTTGTATTTGTTGGAATCATGAGTATGATTTGAGTTGTTGGTTATGAGGATCTGAGAATTATTATGGTGATGTTGTACTGTATGTTGCGATTACTGTTATTGTTATTTATGTTGATTGGTAATTGTAGTTTGTTTTAAAGAGTTAACCCTTTCTGTTTGTGTTTGGGCGCTTAACGCCAGAAAATAGACAGGGTGTTGATCGTCGTCTCTTGAAGAAGCTTTACGGAATCAGAGTGCGCAGAGGATTCGTGGAAGAAATTTGAAGAAGACAATTGATGTCTTAGGATTTTCCGCTATTTTATTTTATTTTATTTTTGGGCTCGCTGTTGAGCAATTTTCTTTGTTGTAATATTTTCCTCGTTTTGCTTCCGCGTAGTAATTATTATTTATGGGGAAAATTATTACTTATATTATTTTTAAGTAATTAAGAGAGACGAAAACCTTTTAAGAAAAATGAGTTGTTTTCTGAGAGGTTTTAATTTCCGCGTTTTTACCATGTAACCCTCAACCCAAAATTGGGGTGTTACATTGAGTGAAATTGATGAAATTGTAATGCTAACTGAGGAGTGTTCAGGAATGGTTTTAAGGAAGTTGCCCCAAAAGTTGAAGGATCCGGGGAGCTTTACTTTACCCGTGGAAATTGAGGGATTGCCGAATGCAACAGCTCTTTGTGATTTAGGAGCTAGTATTAACCTCATGCCACTCTCCATGTTTAGGAAATTGGACATGGGAGAGGCCACTCCTACTTTGATGTGCTTACAGTTGGCAGACAAGTCAATAAAATACCCCTATGGGGTGGCTGAAGATGTGCTGGTAAGGGTTGAAAAATTTGTCTTCCCGGTTGATTTTGTGATCCTCGACATGGAAGAAGACTCCAAGGTACCATTAATTCTTGGGCGGCCATTCCTTGCTACAGGAAACGCCAAGATTAATGTGGCAGAAGGCCTCCTATCTTTGAAGGTAGGGGATGAAAAAGTCAAATTTTCTATATTTCAGACTTGTAAGCATTATAAATCCGAAGAAGAGGATGAGTTAAAAGATGATGTATGTATTAAGAAAAGAAAAAGTACCCCTAATTGATTAAAGGGAAGGGTCTATCTCGGACCTTAACAATGAGCTGGTTGGGAGACAACCCAACTTAGGATAGTTTAAATTTCTGTCTTTTTAATTTTCTGCATCATTCTTGTAAATAAATAAAAGAAAAAAATTCTATGTTTTTGCTGCAGGAGAGGCCAGCGCTCAAGCGCTGGAGGCCAACGCTCCAGTGCTAGGCCCCTGCTTATCACCTCTGATTCTAGTTTATTCCAGCGCTCCAGCGCTGGAGGGCTAGCGCTCATGCGCTAGGCCCCTGGAATCCCAGTTTTTATTTTTCTAATTTCCAACGCCACAGCGTTGGAAACCCAGCGCTCAGGCGTTGGGACCTCTGATGCCCAGTGTTTGTTTTAATTCCAGCGCCCAAGCGTTGGTATCCCCAACGCTCAAGCGCTGGAGCTCGGGCAGTCTTGCTGTTTTGTTTTTGTTTGCTGTTTTTAGTTTTAAATAAAATTTTGTGTTCACCATTTTCTGAAAGTTTTAGATTCTATGAGTTTTCCCTTGTTTCTACACTGGTTTTAATTTCTGGGAACTCAAGAATTCTTGTTTTTAAAGGTGGACACAATTTTTCAACCCATGATCTTATTTGTGCTGTTTTTTTGGGACTAACAAGTCAAGCAAGCTTCTGCTTGTGAGACTTTTGTTTGTTCATTGTTACAGGATAGGTACCAGAAGGAGGAAGAACCCTCTTGAACTTAAGTGTTCAAAATTGATTTTTGCATTAAGGTTCCCTTGGACTTTTGTGGAAAGTTGTAAACTGTGCCAGCTTCTTAGCTTTTTAGTTTTTCTTTTTATAGTTCTTAGTTTTATTTTTAGTTTAGTTTTTTCTGTTTTATTTTTGCATGAGTCTTGAGTATATTATCCAGTCTGAATGCTGCTATTGCTGTGAATGTTTTATCTGATTGAACTGCTTTTGAAAAGGTTCTATGTTTTGAAGCGGTTAGGATTGCATGCTGTTAGAAATGATTTTTGACATCTTGATTGTTTTGGTTGTTGGCAAAGTCTTTTTCTGAGTTCTAAAAAGGGTACCACTTACCTTATGTTTTTCTGAGAGCTGAGGACTCTGATTGCATGATTGTGAAATTTTTCTGCCTTGTGTTGCATGTTGATTGGGATTTTGTTTACTTTGTAAGTTGAGAAGAGATTATAGGCATTTTTGAAAACTCAGAATTTTGGTTTGAAAAGCAAAAATCCACTAGTAGCCCCCTTTTGAGCCTTAAAAGAGTCATTCTTTGGAGCCTACTTTGTGTGATATGTTTTAAGTTGTTATTGTGATTCATGTGCTGAAATTGTTAGAGCTATGTTTGTTGGGTTTCTCTCTAAAAAAAAAAGTTGGAAAAAATTAAGGTATGTGCCTTAGAAAAAATAATCAAGTGGTGGGGTGAGAAAGAGTATGAGGGTAGTAAAATTCAAGTCATTCATCCCATACATTCCACTACTTTGTTCAAAAAAAAAAAGAAGAGAAAAATTGAGAGGACCCTTGTGTTGAATTGTTAAAGCTCTTAATCAAGAAAAATCACTTTACAACAGATTCTGAGTCAGCCACTAGAGTTGCCAATTTCTTGAAATCCACACCTTGAATTGTTCAACCCTTTGGCCAAGTTACAACCTTCAGAAATCTCTTCAAAGTTACTTGGTTGCATTGTTTCAGTTTTGATTTGAATGATAGGCAGGATTATTGAGCTTTCTTGTTTTTCATGGAGAATATTATTTTTGTGAGCTTATTTGATGAACTCAACATGTTAAAAGCCAAGCCTAACTTTCTTGATTAAATATCTGTAAACATGCATGTCTTCCAAATCCGCTAAACTTTCTTGGAAAGGTTTTTTGTGCTTCAAGTTTTAATCAGATAAACTTTCTATAAACTCAGGGACGAGTTTCTCTTTAAGTTTTGTCGCTTGAGGACAAGCTGTCGTTGGCTATAGTGGTGTGATGACAGGATATTATATGATATTTTTAGGGTGTTTTTAGTCTTTTTATTTTATTATTTTTGAGTCTCATATAGGATTTTTATTATTTTTATATAGATTTTCTATTTATTTTGCATTTTGCATATAGAATAGTTTTTATTTGTTTTTCTAACTTTATTTTATATTTTTAGGAATTTTTATAGTTATTTTTATATTTTTAGGAAAGCTGGAATAGTTATCATTTTTGTCCAGGGACCAAATTGTAAAGTTTCAGGAAATCAGGGATCAAAATGTGAAAGTTCAAGAGTGGAGGATTAAAAGTGAAGATTGAAAGAATTAAAGGGCCAGAATTGAAGTGCTAGTAAAGAGAGGGCTAAAAGAGAAAAAGAAGAATATGAAGCAACTCTCTTCAATTAAGCACATGGAAAATAAGGATTAAAGGATGAGTGGAGAATTGATGGTAGTGGGAAGGAGTTTTCAAAAGTTAATTGGTGGCTAATGAAGGCCATAATGGCCATCAACTCCTCCACCATTGAAAGGCAAATTTTTGCTATAAATAGGAGTGCTCATCCTTTGTAAAAAAACACACCATTTCAGAATACAACAAGTATTCTTCTTTCCTCCTTAAGATCATTGTTCCTAGGAATTGTGGGAAGCCAAACTTGAGCTCCTATCCAGGGTAATTCAATGATTCTTTTAGCCATGCTTGGCTAACTTCTTCTTTAAGTTTTTGGGTTGTTTTAGTTTATAATTCATGTTCTAGTCTTTTTCTACATTTCTGAATAATATTTCCTTTCATGTTTTATTTCTTTGTTCTTCATTAATCTTTATGCGCAAAAGATTTCTTGCTTTCTACTTATGTCATAAGGCCATTTGGTAAGTATTAAGGGAAATAGGAAATAAAAAAGGTTATAAGTATACATTTCTTAAGGCAATTAGGATGGACGTAACTTTGTGTTGGCCCGAATTCCTTCTTCATCTTCTTTTCTGGTTAACTAAATACCTAGGCTAAGGATTTAGTAATTAGAAAGAAAGTTCTACATTTCTTAAGGCTATTAGGATGTAGAAATTCTAGGTTATAGCACCATGACTTTGGATTTAAAATTCAGAAATTAAGTAGGAGATTTCTAGCATGTTTTATAGACTATGTAAACCAACCCAAGAGCTTAAATTCTTATCATCTTTTATTTCTTATCATCTTATGCTATTGCTTTTATCTTGTTCTAAACCAACATCAAACATATCATTTTATTTTTCTGCACAAGTTCTAAATTTTATATTAATAAGAACACCTATCCCTTGGGTTCGATCTTTTTACTACGCGATAGTCAATCGTGCACTTGCGATTTCGCTATCAAGTTTTTGGCGCCGTTGCCGGGGATAGGTTTGATAATGAAATCGCAAGTGTACGATTAAACTATCGCGTAATACAAAAGATCGAACCCAAGGGATAGGTGTTCTTATTATTATAATTTTTAGTACTTAAACAGAAATTTGAAAGATGAGAAAATATGTTGATGTTTTTAGAACAAGAGATAACAAAAGCAAAATATAGAAAAGATGATAAGAATTTAAGTTCTTGGGTTGATTTACATAATCTATAAAACATGCTAGAAAACTCTTACTAAATTTCTAAACTTTAAATTCATATTCATGGTGCTATAGCCTAGAGTTTCTACATCCTAATAGCCTTAAGAAATGTAGACCTTTCTTTCCTAATTACTAACTCCATAGCCTTGGTTATTAGTTAATCAGAGAAGAAGATGAAGAAGGAATTCGGGCCAACACAAAGCTACGTCCATCCTTATAGCCTTAAGAAATGTATACTTATAACCTTTTTTATTTCCTATTTCCCTTACTACTTACCAAATGGCCTTATGAATAAGTAGAAAGCATGAAATCTTTTGCGCATAAAGATTAATGAAGAACAAAGAAATAAAACATGAATTGAAGATATTATTCAGAAATGTAAAAGAAAACTAGAACATGAATTATAAATTAAAACAACCCAAAAACTTAAAAGAGAAGTTAGCCAAGCATGGCTAAAAGAATCATTGAATTACCCTGGATAGGAGCTCAAGTTTGGCTTCCCACAATTCCTAGGAACAATGATCTTTGAGGGAGAAAGAGAGAATACTTGTTGTATTCTATGAAGGTGTGTCTTACAAGTGAAGAAAATGGTCCTATTTATAGTAAAATTCCAGCCTCCAGCGCTTGAGCGCTGGCATTCCCAACGCATGGGCGCTAGGATGCATTAAAAATCCACTTTCTGTCCGAGGCCCAGCGCTTGAGCGCTGGCTTTCCAACGCTTGGGCGCTGGGTCAACATCTGACTCATCATCCAGTCAGAACCCCAGCGCTGGAGCGCTGGGATCCCAACGCGGGAGCGTTGGGACGCTGCTTCTTCATCTTCAAGCTTTTCCTTCCTTCTTCATTCATGGTAGTGGGTTTTGATGGCCATAAAATGCCACTACTCAGCCTTGTTTAATTCTGAAACCCTTCCTCCACTAACATCAATTCCTTTAAACATTTTTTCCATGTGCTAAATTAGAGAGTGATTCTTCATATTCTTCTTTTTCACTTTGGTCCTCTCTTGGTTAGCACTTCAATTCAAGCCCTCATATTCTCTCAATCTTCATTTTAAGTCCTCCACTCTTGAACTTTTACAATTTGGTCCCTGACTTCCTGAAACTTTACACATTGGTCCCTGGACAAAAATGATAACTAAACCAGCTTTTTCTAAAAATACAAAATAACTAGAAAAATTCCTAAAAATATAAAATAAAGCTAGAAAATCTAATAAAATCTAATCTACATGCAAAATGCAAAATAAATATAAAATCTACATAAAAACAATAAAAGACCTATATGTGACTCAAAAATAATAAAATAAAAAGACTAAAAATAGCCTAAAAACATCATATAAAATCCACTCATCACACCACTATACCCAACGACAGCTTGTCCTCAAGCGACAAAACTTAAAGAAAAACTCGTCCCTGGGTTTTGAGAAAGTTTTATCTGATTAAAACATGAAGCACAAGAACCTTTCAAAGAAAGCTTAGCAGAAAAGGAAGACATGCATGTTTTATAGACAAAGAATCAAGAAGGTTAGGCTTGGCTTTCAACATGTTGAGTTCATCAATTAAGCTCACAAAATAATATTCTCCATGAAAACAAGAAAGCTCAATATTCCTGCCTATAATTCAAATCAAAACTGAAGTAAAGTAACCAAGTGATTTTGAAGAGATTTTTAAGGTTGTAACTTGGCCAAAGGGTTGAACAATTCAAAGTGTGGATTTCAAGAAATTGCCAACTCTAGTGGCTGACTCAGAATCTGTTGTTAAGTGATTTTTCTTTGACTAAGAGCTCAACAATTCATACAAGGGTCCTCTCAATTTTTCTTTCTTTTTTTTTTTTTTTGAACAAAGTAGTGGAATGTATGGGATGAATGACTTGAATTTTACTCCCTTCATACTCTTTCTCACCCCACTACTTCATTATTTTTCTAAGGCACATACCTTATTATTTCAACTTTTTTCCTTCATTTTTTTTAGAGAGAAACCCACAAACATAGCTCTAACAATTTCAGCACATGAATCACAATAACAACTATAAGAATTATCACACAAAGTAGGCTCCAAAGAATGACTCTTTTAAGGCTCAAAAGGGGCTACTAGTGGATATAACATTTCAAGCAAAAATCTGAGTTTTCAAAAATGCCTATAATCTCTTCTCAACTCACAAAGTATACCACACTCCAATCAACATGTAACACAAGGCAGAAAAATTTCACAATCATGCATCAGAGACCTCAGCTCTCAGAAAAAGATAGGGTAAGTGGTACCCTTTTAGAACTCAGAAAAAGACTTAGCCAACAACCAAAACAATCAAGATATCAAAAATCCTTTCTACAGCATGCAATCCTAACTGCTTAAAAACATAGAAATTTTTCACAAAGCAGTTCAATCAGATAAAGCATTCACAAAGCTATAGCAGTATTCAGAATGGATAATATACTCAAGACTCATGCAAAAATAAAACAGAAAAACTAAACTAAAATAAAACTAAAAACTATATAAAAAGAAAAACAAAATCTAAGAAGCTGGTATAGTAACAAATTTTCCACAAAGGTCCAAGGGAACCTCAATGTAAAAATCAATTTGAACACTTAAGTTCAAGAGGGTTCTTCCTCCTTTTGGTACCTATCCTGTAACATTGAACAAACAAAAAGTCTCACAAGTAGAAACTTGCTTGACTTGTTAGTTCCAAAAACAGCACAAAAGCTCATGGGTTGAAAAATTGTGTCCACCTTTAAAAACAAGAATTCTTGAGTTTCCCAAAAATTAAAATCAGTTTAGAACCAAGGGAAAACTCACAGAACCTTAAAACTTCCAGAAAATGGTGAACACAAAATTTATTAAAAAAAACTAAAGACAACAAACAAAAGTAAAAACAGCAAACTGCCCGAGCTCCAGCGCTTGAGCGTTGGGAATACCAACGCTTGGGCGCTGGAATTAAAATAAAAACTGGGCATCAGAGATCCCAACGCCTAAGCGCTGGGTTTCCAACGCTATGGCGCTGGAAAATAAAAAATAAAAAGATGGGATTCCAGGGGCCTAGCGCACGAGCGCTGGCCAGCCAACGCTGAAGCGTTGGACAACGCTGGAACCAGGGGACTTTAAACAGGGGCCTAACGCTTGTGCGTTGGCCTCCAGCGCCTAAGCGCTGGCCCCTCCTGCAGCAACAACATAAAATTTCTTTTCTTTTATTTATTTACAAGAGTTGTGCAGAAATTTAAATGACAAAAATTTAAACTATCCTAAGTTGGGTTGTCTCCCAACCAGCTCAATGTTAAGGTCCGAGATAGACCCTTCCCCTTAATCAATTGGGGGTAATTTTTCTTTTCTTGTTACAAATATCATCTTTGAACTCATCCTCTCCTTCAGACTCATAGTGCTTACAAGTTCGGAAAACAGAAAACTTCACTTTTTCATCCCCTACCTTCAAAGATAGGAGGCCTTCCGCCACATTAATCTTGGCGTTTCCTGTAGCAAGGAATGGCCGCCCAAGAATTAATGGTACCTTGGAGTCTTCTTCCATATCAAGTATCACAAAATCAACTGGGAAGACAAACTTGTCAACCCTTACCAAAACATCTTCAGCCACCCCATAGGGGTACTTAATTGACCTGTCCGCCAATTGTAAACACATCAAAGTAGGAGTGGCCTCTCCCATGTCCAATTTCCTAAACATGGAGAGTGGCATGAGGTTTATAGAAGCTCCTAAATCACAAAGAGCTGTTGCATTTGGTAGTCCCTCAATTTCCACAGGCAATGTGAAGCTCCCCGGATCCTTCAATTTTTGGGGCAACTTCCTCAAAACCATAGCTGAACACTCCTCAGTTAACATCACAGTTTCATCCATCTCACTCAATTTCCTCCTTCTAAATAAAATGTCCTTCATAAATTTAGCATAAATCGGCATTTGTTCCAAAGCTTCAGAAAATGGAATGTTAATTTGAAGCCTTTTGAAAATCTCAAGAAATTTTGAGAATTGCTTTTCCAAATTCTTTTTAAAATCTTTAGGAAATGGAACTTTGCCAATTTTCTTAGAGGGGGAAATCACATTTTCAGCAACCTTTTCAACAACATTAGGCACATTTCTTTCTTTTTCTTTTTCTTCACCACTTACCTCTTGTTCAATTTCCACTACCCTTTCGGGCATAGTCTTACCACTCCTAAGAGTGATAGCAGAAACATTCTCAACATTTTCCTTCGGATTGACAAGAGTATCAGATGGGAAAGTACCTGGAATCCTTTCTGAGATGGTCTTGGCTAACTGGCCTACCTGGACCTCCAAATTTCTAATGGAGGCTTCATGATTCTTAGAACTTGTCCTGGTCTCATTCATAAATTGCACAGTTTGTTGGCCTATTTCACCAACAATTTCTTCCAAACTCTTCCTTCCCTGGTTTGGATTCAAAGGCATTGGTGGCCTCTGATTTTGGAATGGCCTCTGAAATTGTTGCCTGGCTTCACCTTGACCACCCCCTTGATCCCTCCAAGAAAAATTGGGGTGGTTTCTCCAGCTTGGGTTATAGGTGTTGCCATAGGAATTTTGAAAATTCCCCATAGCTTTTACCTCAGCTTCTAATTCAGCCTCCTCCGGGCTCAGTTGAACCCCCTCCATTCTTTTGACCATTGCATCAACTTTCCTGGATAAAAGTTTATTTGAAGCAACAATGGACTCAAAAGAATCAACCTCATAAATACCTTTCCTGATTGCCCGGTCCTGGTTTGAATGAGCAGCTCTTGCAGCAAGTTTGTTGATAAGATCAAGAGCTCCTTGTGGTGGCAAAGCATCGAATGCCCCACTTGCTGCAGTATCCAATTTGTCCCTGGTATAATCATTCAAAGCAGCATAAAATTTCTCTACCTGATCTGCGATAGAGATGTTATGACCTGGGCACCTTCTGAGAAGTCCCTTGAACCTCTCCCATGTCTCATACAGGTTTTCAGCATCTTGTTGAATGAAGGAGTTGATTTCCTGCTTCAACTTCCTTATGCGGTTGTAAGGAAAAAATTTGGCCGTGAACTTTTCAGCCGGGAAACCTCTGTCACAGGAGGGGAAAACTTAGTCATAAAGGAATTAGTGTCATGGGAAAAATGAGTCACTGGATGGGAAAACCTTAGTCAATGGACTAGTATCAATGGCAAAACCTAGTAAAATAACCTTTGGTGTTGGAATAACTCGAAAACCTAGCCACTGTGAGTAGTCTCATGGGAAAACTCAGCCACCGGAGGGGGAAATTCAGTCACTAAGGAATTAGAGTCGTGGGACTAATTAGTCAACTAATGGGAAAACCTTAGTCACCGAACGAGTTTCCATGGCAAATCCTAGTAAAAAAACCTCTTTGTGTGGGAAAAACTAGAAAACCTTGTCACTGTGAGTAGTCTCATCCGAAAACTCAGCCGCAGGAGGGGAAAACATAGTCACAAAGGAATTCGTGTCATGGAAAAAATGTGTCACTGGATGGGAAAAGTTTACTCACCAGACGAGTTTCAATGGCAAATACTTGTAAAATAACCTCTTTGTGTGGGAAAAACTCGAGAACCTCATCACCTTTTCTAGTCTCACGGGAAAACTCAGTCACACGAGGGGAAAACTTAGTCACTAAGGAATTAGTGTCACGGGAAAAATGAGTCACCGGATGGGAAAACCTTAGTCAACGGACTAGTTTCAATGGCAAAATACTTGTAAAATAACCGCTTTGTGTGGGAAAAACTTGAGAACCTCATCACCTTGACTAATCTCACGGGAAAACTCAAATCCACGAGGGGAAAACTAAGTCACTAAGGAATTAGTGTCATGGGAAAACTGAATCACCGGATGGGAAAACCTTTGTCAATGGACTAGTATCTATGGCAAAACCTAGTAAAGTAACCTCTTTTTGTTGGAATAACTCGAAAACCTAGCCACTATGAGTAGTCTTAGGGGAAAACTCAGCCACAGGAGTGGGAAACTTAGTCACTAAGGAATTAGTGCCATGGGACTAATATGTTAACTAATGGGAAAACCTTAGTCACCTAACGAGTTTCCAGGGCAAATCCTAGTAAAATAACCTCTTTGTGTGGCAAAAACTAGAAAACCTTGTTACTGTGACTAGTCTCATTGGAAAACTCAGCCGCAGAAGGGGAAGACTCAGTCACGAAGGAATTCGTGTCATGGAAAAAATGAGTCACCGGATGGGAAAGTTTAACTCATCGAACGAGTTTAAGTGGAAAATACTTGTAAAATAACCTCTTTGTGTGGGAAAAACTCGAGAACCTCATCACCTTGACTAATATCACGAGAAAACTTAGTCACACGAAGGGAAAATTTAGTCACTAAGGAATTAGTGTCATGGAAAAAATGAGTCACCGGATGGGAAAACCTTAGTCAATTGACTAGTTTCAATGGCAAAGCCTAGTAAAGTAACCTCTTTGTGTTGGAATAACTCGAATACCTACCAATTGTGAGTAGTCTGATTGGAAAACTGAGCCACAGGAGGGGGAAACTTAGTCACTAAGGAATTAGTGACGTGGGACTAATGAATCAACTAATTGGAAAACCTTAGTCACCGAACGAGTTTCCATGGAAAATCCTAGTAAAATAACCTCTTTGTGTGGGAAAAGCTAGAAAATTTTGTCACTGTGAGTAGTCTCATCGGAAAACTCAGCCGCAGAACGGGAAAACATAGTCACAAAGGAATTCGTGTCATGGAAAAAATGAGTCACCGGATGGGAATATTTTACTCACCGAACGAGTTTCAAAGGCAAATACTTGTAAAATAACCTCTTTGTGTGGGAAAAACTCGAGAACCTCATCACCTTGACTAGTCTCATGGGAAAACTCAGTCACACGATGGGAAAACTTAGTCACTAAGGAGTTAGTGTCATGGGAAAAATGAGTCACTTGATGGGAAAACCTTAGTCAATGGACTAGTTTCAATGGCAAAACCTAGTAAAATAACCTCTTTGTGTTGGAATAATTTGAAAACCCAGCCACTGTGAGTAGTCTCATGGGAAAACTTAGCCACAGGATGGGGAAACTTAGTCAGTAAGGGATTAGTGCCATGGGACTAATGAGTCAACTAATGGGAAAACCTTAGTCACCGAACGAGTTTCCATGGCAAATCCAAGTAAAATGACCTCTTTGTGTGGGAAAAACTAGAAAACCTTGTCACTGTGAGTAGACTCATCGGAAAACTCAGTCGCAGGAGGGGAAGACTTAATCACAAAGGAATTCGTGTCATGGAAAAAATGAGTCACCGGATGGGAAAATTTTACTCACCGGACGAGTTTCAATGGAAAATACTTGTAAGATAACCTCTTTGTGTGGGAAAAATTCGTGAACCTCATCACCTTGACTAGTCTCACGGGAAAACTCAGTCACACGAGGGGAAAACTTAGTCACTAAGGAATCAGTGTCATGGGAAAAATGAGTCACCGGATGGGAAAACCTTACTGAATGGCCTAGTTTCAATGGCAAAGCCTAGTAAAGTAACCTCTTTGTGTTGGAATAACTCGAAAACCTAGCCACTGTGAGTAGTCTCATGGGAAAACTCAGCCACAGGAGAGGGAAACTTAGTCACTAAGGAATTAGTGCCGTTGGAGTAATGAGTCAAATAATGGGAAAAGCTTAGTCACAGAACGCGTTTCCATAGAAAATCCTAGTAAAATAACCTCTTTCTGTGGGAAAAACTAGAAAACCTTTCACTGTGAGTAGTCTCATCGGAAAACTCTGCCGCAGGAGGGGAAGATTTAGTCACAAAGGAATTCGTGTCATGGAAAAAATGAGTCATCGAATGGGAAAATTTTATCACCTGACGAGTTTCAATGGTAAATACTTGTAAAATAACCTCTTTGTGTGGGAAAAACTCGAGAACCTCATCACCTTGACTAGTCTCATGGGATAACTCAGCCATAGGAGAGGGAAACTTAGTCACTAAGGAATTAGTGCCGTGGGAGTAATGAGTCAAATAATGGGAAAAGCTTAGTCACCGAACGAGTTTCCATGGCAAATCCTTGTAAAATAACCTCTTTCTGTGGGAAAAACTAGAAAACCCTTCACTGTGACTAGTCTCATCGGAAAACTCAGCCGCAGGAGGGGAAGACTTAATCACAAAGGAATTCGTGTCATGGAAAAAATGAGTCACCGGATGGAAAAATTTTACTCACCGGACGAGTTTCAAAGGTAAATACTTGTAAAATAACCTCTTTGTGTGGGAAAAACTCGAGAACCTCATCACCTTTTCTAGTATGACGGGAAAACTCAGTCACACTTGGGGAAAACTTAGTCACTAAGGAATTAGTGTCACGGGAAAAATGAGTCACCGGATGGGAAAACCTTAGTCAACGGACTAGTTTCAATGGAAAAATACTTGTAAAATAACCTCTTTGTGTGGGAAAAACTTTAGAACCTCTTCACCTTGACTAATCTCACGGGAAAACTCAGTTCCACGGGGGGAAAACTAAGTCACTAACGAATTAGTGACATGGGTAAAATGAATCACTGGATGGGAAAACCTTTGTCAATGGACTAGTATCAATGGAAAAACCAAGTAAAGTAACCTCTTGGTGTTGGAATAACTCGAAAACCTAGCCATTGTGAGTAGTCTCATGGGAAAACTCAGCCACAGGAGGGGGAAACTTAGTCACTAAGGAATTAGTGTCATGGAAAAAATGAGTCACCGGATGGGAAAATTTTACCCACCGGACGAGTTTCAATGGAAAATATCTGTAAAATAACCTCTTTGTGTGGGAAAACCTCGAGAACCTCATCACCTTGACTAGTCTCACGGGAAAACTCAGTCACACGAGGAGAAAACTTAGTCATTAAGGAATTAGTGTCATGGGAAAAATGAGTCACCGGATGGGAAAACCTTAGTCAATGGACTAGTTTCAATGGCAAAACCTAGTAAAATAACTTCTTTGTGTTGGAATAATTTTAAAACCCAACAACTGTGAGTAGTCTCATGGGAAAACTCAGCCACAGGATGGGGAAACTTAGTCAGTAAGGGATTAGTGCCATGGGACTAATGAGTCAACTAATGGGAAAACCTAAGTCACCGAACGAGTTTCCATGGCATATCCAAGTAAAATAACCTCTTTGTGTGGGAAAAACTAGAAAACCTTGTCACTGTGAGTAGTCTCATCGGAAAATTCAGTTGCAGGAGGGGAAGACTTAGTTACAAAGGAATTCGTGTCATGGAAAAAATGAGTCACCGGATGGGAAAATTTTACTCACCGGACGAGTTTCAATGGAAAATACTTGTAAAATAACCTCTTTGTGCGGGAAAAATTCGAGAACCTCATCACCTTGACTAGTCTCACGGGAAAACTCAGTTACACGAGGGGAAAACTTAGTCACTAAGGAATCAGTGTCATGGGAAAAATGAGTCACCGGATGGGAAAACCTTAGTGAATGGACTAGTTTCAATGGCAAAGCCTAGTAAAGTAACCTCTTTGTGTTGGAATAACTCGAAAACCTAGCCACTGTGAGTAGTCTCATGGGAAAACTCAGCCACAGGAGAAGGAAACTTAGTCACTAAAGAATTAGTGCCGTGGGAGTAATGAGTCAAATAATGGGAAAAGCTTAGTCACCGAACGAGTTTCCATGGCAAATCCTAGTAAAATAACCTCTTTCTGTGGGAAAAACTAGAAAACCTTTTCACTGTGAGTAGTCTCATCGGAAAACTCAGCCGCAGGAGGGGAAGACTTAATCACAAAGGAATTCGTGTCATGGAAAAAATGAGTCACCGGATGGAAAACTTTTACTCACCGGATGAGTTTCAATGGTAAATACTTGTAAAATAACTTCTTTGTGTGGGAAAAATTCGGGAACCTCATGGGAAAACTCAGCCATAGGAGAGGGAAACTTAGTCACTAAGGAATTAGTGCCGTGGGAGTAATGAGTCAAATAATGGGAAAAGCTTAGTCACCGAACGAGTTTCCATGGCAAATCCTAGTAAAATAACCTCTTTCTGTGGGAAAAACTAGAAAACCTTTTCACTGTGAGTAGTCTCATCGGAAAACTCAGCCGCAGGAGGGGAAGATTTGTCACAAAGGAATTCGTGTCATGGAAAAAATGAGTCACCGGATGGAAAACTTTTACTCACTGGATGAGTTTCGATGGTAAATACTTGTAAAATAACCTCTTTGTGTGGGAAAAACTCGAGAACCTCATAACCTTTACTAGTCTCATGGGAAAACTCATCCATAGGAGAGGGAAACTTAGTCACTAAGGAATTAGTGCCGTGGGAGTAATGAGTCAAATAATGGGAAAAGCTTAGTCACCGAACGAGTTTCCATGGCAAATCCTAGTAAAATAACCTCTTTCTGTGGGAAAAACTAGAAAACCCTTCACTGTGACTAGTCTCATCGGAAAACTCAGCCGCAGGAGGGGAAGACTTAATCACAAAGGAATTCGTGTCATGGAAAAAATGAGTCACCGGATGGAAAAATTTTACTCACCAGACGAGTTTCAAAGGTAAATACTTGTAAAATAACCTCTTTGTGTGGGAAAAACTCGAGAACCTCATCACCTTTTCTAGTATGACGGGAAAACTGAGTCACACTTGGGGAAAACTTAGTCACTAAGGAATTAGTGTCACGGGAAAAATGAGTCACCGGATGGGAAAACCTTAGTCAACGGACTAGTTTCAATGGAAAAATACTTGTAAAATAACCTCTTTGTGTGGGAAAAACTCGAGAACCTCATCACCTTTTCTAGTATGACCGGAAAACTCAGTCACACTTGGGGAAAACTGAGTCACTAAGGAATTAGTGTCACGGGAAAAATGAGTCACCGGATGGGAAAACCTTAGTCAACGGACTAGTTTCAATGGAAAAATACTTGTAAAATAACCTCTTTGTGTGGGAAAAACTTTAGAACCTCTTCACCTTGACTAATCTCACGGTAAAACTGAGTTCCACAAGGGGAAAACTAAGTCACTAAGGAATTATTGACATGGGAAAAATGAATCACTGGATGGGAAAACCTTTGTCAATGGACTAGTATCAATGGCAAAACCAAGTAAAGTAACCTCTTGGTGTTGGAATAACTCGAAAACCTAGCCAGTGTGAGTAGTCTCATGGGAAAACTCAGCCACAGGAGGGGGAAACTTAGTCACTAAGGAATTAGTGTCATGGAAAAAATGAGTAACCGGATGGGAAAATTTTACCCACCGGACCAGTTTCAATGGAAAATACTTGTAAAATAACCTCTTTGTGTGGGAAAACCTCGAGAACCTCATCAACTTGACTAGTCTCACGGGAAAACTCAGTCACACGAGGAGAAAACTTAGTCATTAAGGTATTAGTGTCATAGGAAAAATGAGTCACCGGATGGGAAAACCTTAGTCAATGGACTAGTTTCAATGGCAAAGCCTAGTAAAGTAACCTCTTTGTGTTGGAATAAATCGAAAACGTAGCCACTGTGAGTAGTCTCATGGGAAAACTCAGCCACAGGAGAGGGAAACGTAGTCACTAAGGAATTAGTGCCGTGGGAGTAATGAGTCAAATAATTGGAAAAGCTTAGTCACCGAACGAGTTTCCATGGAAAATCCTAGTAAAATAACCTCTTTCTGTGGGAAAAACTAGAAAACCTTGTCACTGTGAGTAGTCTCATGGGAAAACTCAGCCGTAAGAGGGGAAGACTTAGTCAAAAAGGAATTCATGTCATGGAAAAAAAGAGTCATGGGATAGGAAAATTTTACCCGCCGGACGAGTTTCAATGGAAAATACTTGCAAAATAACCTCTTTGTGTGGGAAAACCTCGATAACCTCACCACCTTGACTAGTCTCACGGGAAAACTCAGTCTCACGAGGAGAAAACTTAGTCACTAAGGAATTAGTGTCATGGGAAAAATGAGTCATCGGATGGGAAAACCTTAGTCAATGGACTAGTTTCAATGGCAAAACCTAGTAAAATAACTTCTTTGTGTTGGATTAATTTTAAAACCCAGCCACTGTGAGTAGTCTCATGGGAAAACTCAGCCACAGGATTGGGAAACTTAGTCAGTAAGGGATTAGTGCCATGGGACTAATGAGTCAACTAATGGGAAAACCTTAGTCACCGAACGAGTTTCCATGGCATATCCAAGTAAAATAACCTCTTTGTGTGGGAAAAACTAGAAAACCTTGTCACTGTGAGTAGTCTCATCGGAAAATTCAGTCGCAGGAGGGGAAGACTTACTTACAAAGGAATTCGTGTCATGGAAAAAATGAGTCACCGGATGGGAAAATTTTACTCACCGGACGAGTTTCAATGGAAAATACTTGTAAAATAACCTCTTTGTGCGGCAAAAATTCGAGAACCTCATCACCTGGACTAGTCTCACGGGAAAAATCAGTTACACGAGGGGAAAACTTAGTCACTAAGGAATCAGTGTCATGGGAAAAATGAGTCACCGGATGGGAAAACCTTAGTGAATGGACTAGTATCAATGGCAAAACCAAGTAAAGTAACCTCTTGGTGTTGGAATAACTCGAAAACCTAGCCAGTGTGAGTAGTCTCATGGGAAAACTCAGCCACAGGAGGGGGAAACTTAGTCACTAAGGAATTAGTGTCATGGAAAAAATGAGTAACCGGATGGGAAAATTTTACCCACCGGACCAGTTTCAATGGAAAATACTTGTAAAATAACCTCTTTGTGTGGGAAAACCTCGAGAACCTCATCAACTTGACTAGTCTCACGGGAAAACTCAGTCACACGAGGAGAAAACTTAGTCATTAAGGTATTAGTGTCATAGGAAAAATGAGTCACCGGATGGGAAAACCTTAGTCAATGGAGTAGTTTCAATGGCAAAGCCTAGTAAAGTAACCTCTTTGTGTTGGAATAAATCGAAAACGTAGCCACTGTGAGTAGTCTCATGGGAAAACTCAGCCACAGGAGAGGGAAACGTAGTCACTAAGGAATTAGTGCCGTGGGAGTAATGAGTCAAATAATTGGAAAAGCTTAGTCACCGAACGAGTTTCCATGGAAAATCCTAGTAAAATAACCTCTTTCTGTGGGAAAAACTAGAAAACCTTGTCATTTTGAGTAGTCTCATGGGAAAACTCAGCCGTAAGAGGGGAAGACTTAGTCAAAAAGGAATTCATGTCATGGAAAAAAAGAGTCATGGGATAGGAAAATTTTACCCGCCGGACGAGTTTCAATGGAAAATACTTGCAAAATAACCTCTTTGTGTGGGAAAACCTCGATAACCTCACCACCTTGACTAGTCTCACGGGAAAACTCAGTCTCACGAGGAGAAAACTTAGTCACTAAGGAATTAGTGTCATGGGAAAAATGAGTCATCGGATGGGAAAACCTTAGTCAATGGACTAGTTTCAATGGCAAAACCTAGTAAAATAACTTCTTTGTGTTGGATTAATTTTAAAACCCAGCCACTGTGAGTAGTCTCATGGGAAAACTCAGCCACAGGATTGGGAAACTTAGTCAGTAAGGGATTAGTGCCATGGGACTAATGAGTCAACTAATGGGAAAACCTTAGTCACCGAACGAGTTTCCATGGCATATCCAAGTAAAATAACCTCTTTGTGTGGGAAAAACTAGAAAACCTTGTCACTGTGAGTAGTCTCATCGGAAAATTCAGTCGCAGGAGGGGAAGACTTAGTTACAAAGGAATTCGTGTCATGGAAAAAATGAGTCACCGGATGGGAAAATTTTACTCACCGGACGAGTTTCAATGGAAAATACTTGTAAAATAACCTCTTTGTGCGGCAAAAATTCGAGAACCTCATCACCTGGACTAGTCTCACGGGAAAAATCAGTTACACGAGGGGAAAACTTAGTCACTAAGGAATCAGTGTCATGGGAAAAATGAGTCACCGGATGGGAAAACCTTAGTGAATGGACTAGTTTCAATGGCAAAGCCTAGTAAAGTAACCTCTTTGTGTTGGAATAACTCGAAAACCTAGCCACTGTGAGTAGTCTCATGGGAAAACTCAGCCACAGGAGAGGGAAACTTAGTCTTTAAAGAATTAGTGCCGTGGGAGTAATGAGTCAAAAAATGGGAAAAGCTTAGTCACCGAACGAGTTTCCATGGCAAATCCTAGTAAAATAACCTCTTTCTGTGGGAAAAACTACAAAACCTTTTCACTGTGAGTAGTCTCATCGGAAAACTCAGCCGCAGGAGGGGAGGACTTAATCACAAAGGAATTTGTGTCATGCAAAAAATGAGTCACCGGATGGAAAACTTTTACTCACCGGACGAGTTTCAATGGTAAATACTTGTAAAATAACCTCTTTGTGTAGGAAAAACTCGAGAACCTCATCACCTTGACTAGACTCATGGGAAAACTCAGCCATAGGAGAGGGAAACTTAGTCACTAAGGAATTAGTGACGTGGGAGTAATGAGTCAAATAATGGGAAAAGCTTAGTCACCGAACAAGTTTCCATGGCAAATCCTAGTAAAATAACCTCTTTCTGTGGGAAAAACTGGAAAACCTTTTCACTGTGACTAGTCTCATCGGAAAACTCAGCCGCAGGAGGGGAAGACTTAATCACAAAGGAATTCGTGTCATGGAAAAAATGAGTCACCGGATGGAAAAATTTTACTCACCGGACGAGTTTCAATGGTAAATACTTGTAAAATAACCTCTTTGTGTGGGAAAAACTCGAGAACCTCATCACCTTGACTAGACTCATGGGAAAACTCAGCCATTGGAGAGGGAAACTTAGTCACTAAGGAATTAGTGCCGTGGGAGTAATGAGTCAAATAATGGGAAAAGCTTAGTCACCGAACGAGTTTCCATGGCAAATCCTAGTAAAATAACCTCTTTTTGTGGGAAAATCTAGAAAACCTTTTCACTGTGACTAGTCTCATCGGAAAACTCAGCCGCAGGAGGGGAAGACTTAATCACAAAGGAATTCGTGTCATGGAAAAAATGAGTCACCGGATGGAAAGATTTTACTCACCGGACGAGTTTCAATGGTAAATACTTGTAAAATAACCTCTTTGTGTGGGAAAAACTCGAGAACCTCATCACCTTGACTAGACTCATGGGAAAACTCAGCCATAGGAGAGGGAAACTTAGTCACTAAGGAATTAGTGCCGTGGGAGTAATGAGTCAAATAATGGGAAAAGCTTAGTCACCGAACGAGTTTCCATGGCAAATCCTAGTAAAATAACCTCTTTTTGTGGGAAAATCTTGAAAACCTTTTCACTGTGACTAGTCTCATCGGAAAACTCAGCCGCAGGAGGGGAAGACTTAATCACAAAGGAATTTGTGTCATGGAAAAAATGAGTCACCGGATGGAAAACTTTTACTCACCGGACGAGTTTCAATGGTAAATACTTGTAAAATAACCTCTTTGTGTGGGAAAAACTCGAGAACCTCATCACCTTGACTAGACTCATGGGAAAACTCAGCCATAGGAGAGGGAAACTTAGTCACTAAGGAATTAGTGCCGTGGGAGTAATGAGTCAAATAATGGGAAAAGCTTAGTCACCGAACGAGTTTCCATGGCAAATCCTAGTAAAATAACCTCTTTCTGTGGGAAAAACTGGAAAACCTTTTCACTGTGACTAGTCTCATCGGAAAACTCAGCCGCAAGAGGGGAAGACTTAATCACAAAGGAATTCGTGTCATGGAAAAAATGAGTCACCGGATGGAAAAATTTTACTCACCGGACGAGTTTCAATGGTAAATACTTGTAAAATAACCTCTTTGTGTGGGAAAAACTCGAGAACCTCATCACCTTGACTAGACTCATGGGAAAACTCAGCCATAGGAGAGGGAAACTTAGTCACTAAGGAATTAGTGCCGTGGGAGTAATGAGTCAAATAATGGGAAAAGCTTAGTCACCGAACGAGTTTCCATGGCAAATCCTAGTAAAATAACCTCTTTTTGTGGGAAAATCTAGAAAACCTTTTCACTGTGACTAGTCTCATCGGAAAACTCAGCCGCAGGAGGGGAAGACTTAATCACAAAGGAATTCGTGTCATGGAAAAAATGAGTCACCGGATGGAAAAATTTTACTCACCGGACGAGTTTCAATGGTAAATACTTGTAAAATAACCTCTTTGTGTGGGAAAAACTCGAGAACCTCATCACCTTGACTAGACTCACCGGATGACCTTGACTAGACTCATGGGAAAACTCAGCCATAGGAGAGGGAAACTTAGTCACTAAGGAATAAGTGCCGTGGGAGTAATGAGTCAAATAATGGGAAAAGCTTAGTCACCGAACGAGTTTCCATGGCAAATCCTAGTAAAATAACCTCTTTCTGTGGGAAAAACTAGAAAACCTTTTCACTGTGACTAGTCTCATCGGAAAACTCAGCCGCAGGAGGGGAAGACTTAATCACAAAGGAATTCGTGTCATGGAAAAAATGAGTCACCGGATGGAAAAATTTTACTCACCGGACGAGTTTCAATGGTAGATACTTGTAAAATAACCTCTTTGTGTGGGAAAAACTCGAGAACCTCATCACCTTTTCTAGTATGACGGGAAAACTCAGTCACACTTGGGGAAAACTTAGTCACTAAGGAATTAGTGTCACGGGAAAAATGAGTCACCGGATGGGAAAACCTTAGTCAACGGACTAGTTTCAATGGAAAAATACTTGTAAAATAACCTCTTTGTGTGGGAAAAACTTGAGAACCTCTTAAACTTGATTAATCTCACGGGAAAACTCAGTTCCACGAGGGGAAAACTTAGTCACTAAGGAATTAGTGTCATGGGAAAAATGAATCACTAGATGGGAAAACCTTTGTCAATGGACTAGTTTCAATGGCAAAACCTAGTAAAGTAACCTCTTTGTGTTGGAATAACTCAAAAACCTAGCCACTGTGAGTAGTCTCATGGGAAAACTCAGCCACAGGAGGGGGAAACTTAGTCACTAAGGAATTAGTGTCATGGAAAAAATGAGTAACCGGATGGGAAAATATTACCCACCGGACGAGTTTCAATGGAAAATACTTGTAAAATAACCTCTTTGTGTGGGAAAACCTCGAGAACCTCATCACCTTGACTAGTGTCACGGGAAAACTCAGTCACACGAGGAGAAAACTTAGTCATTAAGGTATTAGTGTCATGGGAAAAATGAGTCACCGGATGGGAAAACCTTAGTCAATGGACTAGTTTCAATGGCAAAGCCTAGTAAAGTAACGTCTTTGTGTTGGAATAAATCGAAAACGTAGCCACTGTGAGTAGTCTCATGGGAAAACTCAGCCACAGGAGAGGGAAACTTAGTCACTAAGGAATTAGTGCCGTGGGAGTAATGAGTCAAATAATTGGAAAAGCTTAGTCACCGAACGAGTTTCCATGGAAAATCCTAGTAAAATAACCTCTTTCTGTTGGAAAAATTAGAAAACCTTGTCACTGTGAGTAGTCTCATGGGAAAACTCAGCCGCAAGAGGGGAAGACGTAGTAACAAAGGAATTCATGTCATGGAAAAAAAGAGTCACGGGATGGGAAAATTTTACCCACCGGACGAGTTTCAATGGAAAATACTTGCAAAATAACCTCTTTGTGTGGGAAAACCTCGAGAACCTCATCACCTTGACTAGTCTCACGGGAAAACTCAGTCACACGAGGAGAAAACTTAGTCACTAAGGAATTAGTGTCATGGGAAAAATGAGTCACCAAATGGGAAAACCTTAGTCAATGGACTAGTTTCAATGGCAAAGCCTAGTAAAGTAACCTCTTTGTGTTGCAATAACACGAAAACCTAGCTACTGTGAGTAGTCTCATGGGAAAACTCAGCCACGGGAGGGGGAAACTTAGTCACTAAGGAATTAGTGCTGTGGGACTAAATAGTCAACTAATAGGAAAAACATAGTCACCGAACGAGTTTCCATGGCATATCCTTGTAAAATAACCTCTTTGTGTGGGAAAAACTAGAAAACCTTGTCACTGTGAGTAGTTTCATGGGAAAACTCAGCCGCAGGAGGGGAAGACTCAGTCACAAAGGAATTCGTGTCATGGAAAAAATGAGTCACCAGATGGGAAAATTTTAGTCACGTGACGAGTTTCAATGGTAAATACTTATAAAATAACCTCTTTGTGTGGGAAAAACTCGAGAACCTCATCACCTTGACTAGACTCATGGGAAAACTCAGCCATAGGAGAGGGAAACTTAGTCACTAAGGAATTAGTGCCGTGGGAGTAATGAGTCAAATAATGGGAAAAGCTTAGTCACCGAACGAGTTTCCATGGCAAATCCTAGTAAAATAACCTCTTTCTGTGGGAAAAACTGGAAAACCTTTTCACTGTGACTAGTCTCATCGGAAAACTCAGCCGCAAGAGGGGAAGACTTAATCACAAAGGAATTCGTGTCATGGAAAAAATGAGTCACCGGATGGAAAAATTTTACTCACCGGACGAGTTTCAATGGTAAATACTTGTAAAATAACCTCTTTGTGTGGGAAAAACTCGAGAACCTCATCACCTTGACTAGACTCATGGGAAAACTCAGCCATAGGAGAGGGAAACTTAGTCACTAAGGAATTAGTGCCGTGGGAGTAATGAGTCAAATAATGGGAAAAGCTTAGTCACCGAACGAGTTTCCATGGCAAATCCTAGTAAAATAACCTCTTTTTGTGGGAAAATCTAGAAAACCTTTTCACTGTGACTAGTCTCATCGGAAAACTCAGCCGCAGGAGGGGAAGACTTAATCACAAAGGAATTCGTGTCATGGAAAAAATGAGTCACCGGATGGAAAAATTTTACTCACCGGACGAGTTTCAATGGTAAATACTTGTAAAATAACCGCTTTGTGTGGGAAAAACTCGAGAACCTCATCACCTTTTCTAGTATGACGGGAAAACTCAGTCACACTTGGGGAAAACTTAGTCACTAAGGAATTAGTGTCACGGGAAAAATGAGTCACCGGATGGAAAAACCTTAGTCAACGGACTAGTTTCAATGGAAAAATACTTGTAAAATAACCTCTTTGTGTGGGAAAAACTTGAGAACCTCTTAAACTTGATTAATCTCACGGGAAAACTCAGTTCCACGAGGGGAAAACTTAGTCACTAAGGAATTAGTGTCATGGGAAAAATGAATCACTAGATGGGAAAACCTTTGTCAATGGACTAGTTTCAATGGCAAAACCTAGTAAAGTAACCTCTTTGTGTTGGAATAACTCAAAAACCTAGCCACTGTGAGTAGTCTCATGGGAAAACTCAGCCACAGGAGGGGGAAACTTAGTCACTAAGGAATTAGTGTCATGGAAAAAATGAGTAACTGGATGGGAAAATATTACCCACCGGACGAGTTTCAATGGAAAATACTTGTAAAATAACCTCTTTGTGTGGGAAAACCTCGAGAACCTCATCACCTTGACTAGTGTCACGGGAAAACTCAGTCACACGAGGAGAAAACTTAGTCATTAAGGTATTAGTGTCATGGGAAAAATGAGTCACCGGATGGGAAAACCTTAGTCAATGGACTAGTTTCAATGGCAAAGCCTAGTAAATTAACGTCTTTGTGTTGGAATAAATCGAAAACGTAGCCACTGTGAGTAGTCTCATGGGAAAACTCAGCCACAGGAGAGGGAAACTTAGTCACTAAGGAATTAGTGCCGTGGGAGTAATGAGTCAAATAATTGGAAAAGCTTAGTCACCGAACGAGTTTCCATGGAAAATCCTAGTAAAATAACCTCTTTCTGTTGGAAAAATTAGAAAACCTTGTCACTGTGAGTAGTCTCATGGGAAAACTCAGCCGCAAGAGGGGAAGACGTAGTCACAAAGGAATTCATGTCATGGAAAAAAAGAGTCACGGGATGGGAAAATTTTACCCACCGGACGAGTTTCAATGGAAAATACTTGCAAAATAACCTCTTTGTGTGGGAAAACCTCGAGAACCTCATCACCTTGACTAGTCTCACGGGAAAACTCAGTCACACGAGGAGAAAACTTAGTCACTAAGGAATTAGTGTCATGGGAAAAATGAGTCACTGGATGGGAAAACCTTAGTCAATGGACTAGTTTCAATGGCAAAGCCTAGTAAAGTAACCTCTTTGTGTTGCAATAACACGAAAACCTAGCTACTGTGAGTAGTCTCATGGGAAAACTCAGCCACGGGAGGGGGAAACTTAGTCACTAAGGAATTAGTGCCGTGGGACTAAATAGTCAACTAATCGGAAAAACATAGTCATCGAACGAGTTTCCATGGCATATCCTTGTAAAATAACCTCTTTGTGTGGGAAAAACTAGAAAACCTTGTCACTGTGAGTAGTTTCATGGGAAAACTCAGCCGCAGGAGGGGAAGACTCAGTCACAAAGGAATTCGTGTCATGGAAAAAATGAGTCACCGGATGGGAAAATTTTAGTCACCTGACGAGTTTCAATGGTAAATACTTGTAAAATAACCTCTTTGTGTGGGAAAAACTCGAGAACCTCATCACCTTTACTAGTCTCACGGGAAAACTCAGTCACACGAGGGGAAAGCTTAGTCACTAAGGAATTAGTGTCATGGGAAAAATGAGTCACCGGATGGGAAAACCTTAGTCAATGGACTAGTTTCAATGGCAAAGCCTAGTAAAGTAACCTCTTTGTGTTGGAATAACTCCAAAACCTAGCCACTGTGAGTAGTCTCATAGGAAAACTCAGCCACCGGAGTGGGAAACTTAGTCACTAAGGAATTAGTGTCATGGAAAACATGAGTCACCGGATGGGAAAATTTTACCGACCGGACGAGTTTCAATGTAAAATACTTGTAAAATAACCTCTTTGTGTGGGAAAACCTCAAGAACCTCATCACCTTTACTAGTCTCACGGGAAAACTCAGTCACACGAGGGGAAAACTTAGTCACTAAGGAATTAGTGTCACGGGAAAAATGAGTCACCGGATGGAAAACCTTAGTCAACGGACTAGTTTCAATGGCAAAATAATTGTAAAATAACCTCTTTGTGTGGGAAAACCTCGAGAACCTCATCACCTTGACTATTCTCACGGGAAAACTCAGTCACACGAGGAGAAAACTTAGTCACTAAGGAATTAGTGTCATGGGAAAAATGAGTCACCGGATGGGAAAACCTTAGTCAATGGACTAGTTTCAATGGCAAAGCCTAGTAAAGTAACCTCTTTGTGTTGGAATAAATCGAAAATCTAGCCACTGTGAGTAGTCTCATGGGAAAACTCAGCCACAGGAGAGGGAAACTTAGTCACTAAGGAATTAGTACCGTGGGAGTAATGAGTCAAATAATGGGAAAAGCTTAGTCACCGAACGAGTTTCCATGGCAAATCCTAGTAAAATAACCTCTTTCTGTGGGAAAAACTAGAAAACCTTTTCACTGTGAGTAGTCTCATCGGAAAACTCAGCCGCATGAGGGGAAGACTTAGTCACAAAAGAATTCGTGCCATGGAAAAAATGAGTCACCGGATGGGAAAATTTTACTCACCGGACGAGTTTCAATGGTAAATACTTGTAAAATAACCTCTTTGTGTGGGAAAAACTCGAGAACCCCATATCCTTGACTAGTCTCACGGGTAAACTCAGTCACACGAGGGGAAAACTTAGTCACTAAGGAATTAGTGTCATGGAAAAAATGAGTCACTGTATGGGAAAACCTTTGTCAACGGACTAGTTTCAATGGCAAAATACTTGTAAAATAACCTCTTTGTGTGGGAAAAACTTGAGAACCTCATCACCTTGACTAATTTCACGGGAAAACCTAGTCCCACGAGGGGAAAACTAAGTCACTAAGGAATTAGTGTCATGGGAAAAATGAATCACCGGATGGGAAAACCTTTGTCAATGGACTTGTTTCAATGGCATAACCTAGTAAAGTAACAACTTTGTGTAGGAATAACTCGAAAACCTAGCCACTGTGAGTAGTCTCATGGGAAAACTCACCCACAGGAGGGGGAAACTTAGTCACTAATGAATTAGTGCCATGGGACTAATATGTCAACTAATGGGAAAACCTAGGTCACCTAATGAGTTTCCATGGCAAATCCTAGTAAAATAACCTCTTTAAGTGGGAAAAACTAGAAAACCTTGTCACTGTGAGTAGTCTCATCGGAAAACTCAGCCGCAGGAGGGGAAGACTCAGTCACAAAGGAATTCGTGTCATGGAAAAAATGAGTCACCGGATGGGAAAATTTTACTCACCGAACGAGTTTCAATGGAAAATACTTGTAAAATAACCTCTTTGTGTGGGAAAAACACGATAACCTCATTACTTTGACTAATATCACGGGAAAACTTAGTCACACGAAGGGAAAACTTAGTCACTAAGGAATTAGTGTCATGGGAAAAATGAGTGACCGGATGGGAAAACCTTAGTCAATGGACTAGTTTCAATGGAAAAGCCTAGTAAAGTAACCTCTTTGTGTTGGAATAACTCGAAAACCTAGCAATTGTGAGTAGTCTGATGGGAAAACTGAGCCACAGGAGGGGGAAACTTAGTCACCAAGAAATTAGTGCCATGGGACTAATGAGTCAACTAATGGGAAAACCTTAGTCACCGAATCCATGGAAAATCCTAGTAAAATAACCTCTTTGTGTGGGCAAAACTTGAAAACCTTGTCACTGTGAGTAGTCTCATCGGAAAACTCAGTCGCAGGTGGGGAAGACTTAGTCACAAAGGAATTCGTGTTATGGAAAAAATGA
Source organism: Acmispon strigosus (assembly GCA_030819835.1). Taxonomy (NCBI): domain Eukaryota; kingdom Viridiplantae; phylum Streptophyta; class Magnoliopsida; order Fabales; family Fabaceae; genus Acmispon; species Acmispon strigosus. Next base: position 15,883,873 of record JAUAMA010000004.1, on the reverse strand, counting down.
GTCACCGGATGGGAAAATTTTACTCACCGGACGAGTTTCAATGGAAAATACTTCTAAAATAACCTCTTTGTGTGCGAAAAACTCGAGAACCTCATCACCTTGGCTAGTCTCACGGGAAAACTCAGTCACCCGAGAGGAAAATTTAGTCACTAAGGAATTTGTGTCATGGGAAAAATGAGTCACCGGATGGGAAAACCTTAGTCAATGGATTAGTTTCAATGGCAAAACCCAGTAAAATAACCTCTTTGTGATGGAATAACTCGAAAACCCAGCCTCCGTGAGTAGTCTCTCGGGAGAACTCAGCCACAGGAGGGGGAAACTTACTCACGAAGGAATTAGTGCCATGGGACTAATGAGTCAACTAATGGGAAATCATTAGTCACAGAACGAGTTTCCATGGCAAATCCTAGTAGAATAACCTCTTTGTGTAGGAAAAACTAGAAAACCTTGTCACTGTGAGTAGTCTCATCGGAAAATTCAGTCGCAGGAGGGGAAGACTTAGTCACAAAGGAATTCATGACATGGAAAAATGAGTAACCGGATGGGAAAATTTTCATCACCGGACGAGTTTCAATGGAAAATACTGGTAAAATAACCTCTTTGTCTGGGAAAAACTCGAGAACCTCATCAGCTTGACTAGTCTCACGGGAAAACTCAATCACAAGAGGGGAAAACTTAGTCACTAAGGAATTAGTGTCATGGGAATAATGAGTCACCGGATGGGAAAACCTTAGTCAATGGACTAGTTTCAATGGCAAAACCTAGAAAAATAACCTCTTTGTGTTGGAATAACTCGAAAACCCAGCCACTTTAAGTAGTCTTATGGGAAGACTCAGCCACAGGAGGGGGAAACTTAGTCACTAAGGAATTCATGACATGGAAAAATGAGTCCCCGGATGGGAAAATTTTAATCACCGGACGAGTTTCAATGGAAAATACTTGTAAAATAACCTCTATGTGTGGGAAAAACTCGAGAACCTCATCAGCTTGACTAGTATCACGGGAAAACTCAATCACAAGAGGGGAAAACTTAGTCACTAAGGAATTAGTGTCATGGGAATAATGAGTCACCGGATGGGAAAACCTTAGTCAATGGACTAGTTTCAATGGCAAAACCCAGTAAAATAACGTCTTTGTTTTGGAATAACTCGAAAAGCCAGCCTCTATGAGTAGTCTCATGGGAAAACTCAGCCACCGGAGGGGGAAACATAGTCACTAAGGTATTAGTGCCATGGGACTAATTAGTCAACTAATGGGAAAACCTTAGTCACCGAACTAGTTTCCATGGCAAATCCTAGTAAAATAACCTCTTTGTGTGGGAAAAACTAGAAAACCTTGTCACTGTGAGTAGTCTCATCGGAAAACTCAGTCGCAGGAGGGGAAGACTTAATCACAAAGAAATTCGTGACATGGAAAAAATGAGTCACCGGATGAAAAATTTTTACTCACCGGACGAGTTTCAATGGAAAACACTTGTAAAATAACCTCTTTGTGTGGGAAAAACTCAAGAACCTCATCACCTTGACTAGTCTCACAGGAAAACTTAGTCACACGAGGGGAAAACTTAGTCACTACGGAATTAGTGTCATGGGAAAAATGAGTCACCGGATGGGAAAACCTTAGTCAATGGACTAGTTTCAATGGGAAAACCCAGTAAAATTAGCTCTTTGTTTTGGAATAACTCGAAAACCCAGCCACTGTGAGCAGTCTCATGGGAAAACTCAGCCACAGGAGAAGGAAACTTATTCACTTAGGAATTAGTGCCATGGGACTAATGAGTCAACTAATGGGAAAACCTTAGCCACCAAACGAGTTTCCATGGCAAATCCTAGTTAAATAACCTCTTTGTGTGGGAAAACTAGAAAACCTTGTCACTGTGATTAGTCTCATCGGAAAACTTAGTCGCAGGAGGGGAAGCCTTAGTCACAAAGGAATTCGTGTCATGGAAAAAATGAGTCACCGGATGGGAAATATTTACAGACTGGACGAGTTTCAATGGAAAACACTTGTAAAAGAACCTCTTTGTGTGGGAAAAACTCGAGAACCTCATCACCTTGACTAGTCTCACAGGAAAACTTAGTCACACGAGGGGAAAACTTAGTCACTACGGAATTAGTGTCATGGGAAAAATGAGTCACCGGATGGGAAAACCTTAGTCAATGGACTAGTTTCAATGGGAAAACCCAGTAAAATTAGCTCTTTGTTTTGGAATAACTCGAAAACCCAGCCACTGTGAGCAGTCTCATGGGAAAACTCAGCCACAGGAGAAGGAAACTTATTCACTTAGGAATTAGTGCCATGGGACTAATGAGTCAACTAATGGGAAAACCTTAGCCACCAAACGAGTTTCCATGGCAAATCCTAGTTAAATAACCTCTTTGTGTGGGAAAACTAGAAAACCTTGTCACTGTGATTAGTCTCATCGGAAAACTTAGTCGCAGGAGGGGAAGCCATAGTCACAAAGGAATTCGTGTCATGGAAAAAATGAGTCACCGGATGGGAAATATTTACACACTGGACGAGTTTCAATGGAAAACACTTGTAAAAGAACCTCTTTGTGTGGGAAAAACTCGAGAACCTCATATCCTTGATTAGACTCACGGGTAAACTCAGTCACACGAGGGGAAGACTTGGTCACTAAGGAATTAGTGTCATGGGAAAAATGAGTCACCGGATGGGAAAACCTTAGTCAATGGACAAGTTTCAATGGCAAAACCAAGTACAATAACCTCTTTGTGTGGGAAAAACTAGAAAACTTTGTCACTGTGAGTAGTCTCATCGGAAAACTCAGTCGCAGGAGGGGAAGACTTAGTCACAAAGGAATTCGTGTCATGGAAAAAATGAGTCACCGGATGGGAAAATTTTACTCACCGGACGAGTTTCAATGGAAAATACTTCTAAAATAATCTCTTTGTGTGGGAAAAACTCGAGAACCTCATCACCTTGACTAGTCTCACGGGAAAACTCAGTCACACGAGGGGAAAATTTAGTCACTAAGGAATTAGTGTCATGGGAAAAATGAGTCACTAGATGGGAAAACCTTAGTCAATGGACTAGTTTCAATGGCAAAACCTAGTAAAATAACCTCTTTGTGTTGGAATAACTCTAAAACCCAGCCACTGTGATTAGTCTCATGGGAAAACTCAGCCACAAGAGGGGGAAACTTAGTCACTAAGGAATTAGTACCATGAGACTAATGAGTCAAGTAATTGTAAAACCTTAGTCACCGAACGAGTTTCCATGGCAAATCCTAGTAAAATAACCTCGTTGTGTGGAAAAAACTAGAGAACCTTGTCACTGTGAGTAGTCTCATCGGAAAACTCAGTCGCAGGAGGGGAAGACTTAGTCACAAATGAATTCGTGTCATGGAAAAAAGGAGTCACCGGATGGGAAAATTTTACTCACCGGACGAGTTTCGATGGAAAATACTTGTAAAATAACCTCTTTCTGTGGGAAAAAGTCGAGAACCTCATCACCTTGGCTAATCTCACGGGAAAACTCAGTCACACGAGGGGAAAACTTAGTCACTAAGGAATTAGTGACATGGGAAAAATGAGTCAGCGGATGGGAAAACCTTAGTCAATGGATTAATTTCAATGGCGAAACCTAGTAAAATAACCTCTTTGTGTGGGAAAAACTCGAAAACCCAGCCACTTTGAGTAGTCTCATGGGAAAACTCAGTCACAAGAGGGGGAAACTTAGTCACTTCGGAATTAGTACCATGGGACTAAAGAGTCAACTAATTGGAAAACTTTAGTCACCGAACGAGTTTCCATGGCAAATCCTAGTAAAATAACCTCTTTGTGTGGGAAAAACTAGAAAACCTTGTCACTGTGAGCAGTCTCATCGGAAAACACAGTCGCAGGAGGGGAAGACTTAGTCACAAAGTAATACGTGTCATGGAATAAATGAGTCACCGGATGGGAAAATTTTACTCACCGGACGAGTTTCAATGGAAAATACTTGTAAAATAACCTCTTTGTGTGGGAAAAACTCGAGAACCTCATCACCTTGACTAGTCTCACGGGAAAACTCAGTCTCACGAGGGGAAGACTTAGTCACTAAGGAATTAGTGTCATGGGAAAGATGAGTCACCGGAAGGGAAAACCTTGTCAATGGACTAGTTTCAATAGCAAAACCTAGAAAAATAACCTCTTTGTGTTGGAATAACTCTAAAACCCAGCCACTGTGATTAGTCTCATGGGAAAACTCAGCCACAAGAAGGGGAAACTTAGTCACTAAGGAATTAGTACCATGGGACTAATGACTCAAGTAATTGTAAAACCTTAGTCACCGAACGAGTTTCCATGGCAAATCCTAGTAAAATAACCTCGTTGTGTGGAAAAAACTAGAGAACCTTGTCACCGTGAGTAGTCTCATCGGAAAACTCAGTCGCAGGAGGGGAGGACTTAGTCACAAATGAATTCGTGTCATGGAAAAAAGGAGTCACCGGATGGGAAAATTTTACTCACCGGACGAGTTTCAATGGAAAATACTTGTAAAATAACCTCTTTCTGTGGGAAAAAGTCGAGAACCTCATCACCTTGACTAGTCTCACGGGAAAACTCAGTCTCACGAGGGGAAGACTTAGTCACTAAGGAATTAGTGTCATGGGAAAGATGAGTCACCGGAAGGGAAAACCTTGTCAATGGACTAGTTTCAATGGCAAAACCTAGAAAAATAACCTCTTTGTGTTGGAATAACTCTAAAACCCAGCCACTGTGATTAGTCTCATGGGAAAACTCAGCCACAAGAGGGGGAAACTTAGTCACTAAGGAATTAGTACCATGGGACTAATGAGTCAAGTAATTGTAAAACCTTAGTCACCGAACGAGTTTCCATGGCAAATCCTAGTAAAATAACCTCGTTGTGTGGAAAAAACTAGAGAACCTTGTCACCGTGAGTAGTCTCATCGGAAAACTCAGTCGCAGGAGGGGAAGACTTAGTCACAAATGAATTCGTGTCATGGAAAAAAGGAGTCACCGGATGGGAAAATTTTACTCACCGGACGAGTTTCAATGGAAAATACTTGTAAAATAACCTCTTTCTGTGGGAAAAAGTCGAGAACCTCATCACCTTGGCTAATCTCACGGGAAAACTCAGTCACACGAGGGGAAAACTTAGTCACTAAGGAATTAGTGACATGGCAAAAATGAGTCAGCGGATGGGAAAACCTTAGTCAATGGATTAGTTTCAATGGCGAAACCTAGTAAAATAACCTCTTTGTGTGGGAAAAACTCGAAAACCCAGCCACTTTGAGTAGTCTCATGGGAAAACTCAGCCACAAGAGGGGGAAACTTAGTCACTTAGGAATTAGTACCATGGGACTAATGAGTCAACTAATTGGAAAACTTTAGTCACCGAACGAGTTTCCATGGAAAATCCTAGTAAAATAACCTCATTGTGTGGGAAAAACTAGAGAACCTTGTCACTGTGAGTAGTCTCATCGGAAAACTCAGTCGCAGCAGGGGAAGACTTAGTCCCAAAGGAATTCGTGTCATGGAAAAAATGAGTCACCAGATGGGAAAATTTTACTCACCGGACGAGTTTCAATGGAAAACACTTGTAATATAAAAACTTTGTGTGGGAAAAACTCGAGAACCTCATCAACTTGACTAATCTCACGGGAAAACTCAGTCACACGTGGGGAAAACTTAGTCACTAAGGAATTAGTGACATGGGAAAAATGAGTTACCGGATGGGAAAACCTTAGTCAATGGACTAGTTTCAATGGCAAAACCTAGTAAAATAACCTCTTAGTGTTGAAATAACTCAAAAACCCAGCCACTGTGCGTAGTCTCATGGGAAAACTCAGCCACAGAGGGGGAAACTTAGACACAAAGGAATTAGAGCAATGGGACTAATGAGTCAACTAATGGGAAAACCTTAGTCACCGAACGAGTTTCCATGGCAAATCCTAGTAAAATAACCTCTTTGTGTGGGAAAAACTAGAAAACCTTGTCATTGTGAGTAGTCTCATCGGAAAACTCAGTCGCAGGAGGGGAAAACTTAGTCACAAAGGAGTTCGTGTCATGGAATAAATGAGTCACCGGATGGGAAAATTTTACTCACGGGACGAGTTTCAATGGAAAACACTTGTAAAATAACCTCTTTGTGTGGGAAAAACTCGAGAACCTCATATCCTTGACTAGTCTCACGGGAAACCTCTGTCACACGAGGGGAAAACTTAGTCACTAAGGAATTAGTAACATGGGAAAAATGAGTCACCGGATGGGAATGTGAAGAAGGTCTTGCTCCTGACCCTGGCTGTGGTTTTGATGACGACAAACTCATCAACAAAAAGAAGAAAAGAAGACTTCAAAGAATCAAGCACTCAAGTCCATCATAAGTCTAGAAGTCTTTGAATTAGGTGAGTTATGCTTCTAAAGGTTTATTAAAGCATAAAGGCTCTCAAAACACCTAATCTAATCAAGCTAAGTGTTTTCATAACTTAAAAGAAGTAGAAAACCTTAAGCAAGTCTCAAAGAATAAGTTTCTGGAAAATGGGCTTCTGTGTAATCGATTACACCATTATGGTAATCGATTACACCAAGGCAAGTAATCGATTACTCCAGTCTTGTAATCGATTACATGTTTGAAATTCAAATTCAAACTGAAACGGTCACTTGTGTAATCGATTACACTAAGTGTGGTAATCGATTACCAGAACGAAAAGTTGTATCTTTTCATGAACCATTGTGTCCCAAACCTTTTGAAAAGGGTTGTGATGGTTCAAGGACGTTTCCCTTGCCTATATAAAGACCATTTGAGTCCAGAAAACATAACACACAAGAACAACAACATAGAATACACACACACACGAAATCTACACATTTCACATGAGAAAAACACATTAGGCCAAAATTTTTTCAAATAAGTTCATCTTTCAGAACTTAAATCTTTTAGAGCCTAAATTCTGAGTTCATGATCTTCATGTTTACAAGAACACATTTGTTGTTCATATCTTGAAGAACTCAGAATTGTATTATGCTTAAAAGCCTTAAAGCATAAATTCTCATGTTCAATCCAATTGTGTGTTAAAGGATTGAAACAGCCAAGTGTAATATCTTCTTCATCTCTTTCTGTAAGATTGAGTTTTTCACCGTAGTATTCGGTGAAGGGTTGTTGTCACTGAAAGTGGTTTGCTTTCAGGGTTCTGGTTGAAGACAAGTTTGTCTTCAAAGTCTGAGGGTGGTTTGCCTTCAGGAATTGAAAGCGGTTTGCTTTCAAGGGCTGTTGAAAGCGGTTTGCTTTCACAGGATATTGGTAGAAGTTCTTGGGGTCCTTGGGTTAGGAACTTGTAAGAAATTCTTATCAATAGTGGAAAAATCCTCAAGGGGTTTTCTTGAGGGACTGGACGTAGTCTTCGGTGGATTGAAGGCGAACCAGGATAAAATCTTGTGTGTGATTCTCCTTATCCTTCACATTTACTTTCAAGTATTGTTCATATCCGCTGCAATCACAAAGATCAACTCGTGATCATCATAAACTTGAAAGTAACAATTTCAATAAGGCGAAAATTGGGGCAACACTGATTCACCCCCCCTCTCAGGTTGCTATCTGTTCTAATAATTGGTATCAGAGCAAAGGTTTAGGTAAGTTATTCCTAAGATCCGGGAAAAGATGGCATCCTCTTCCAATCATGGAACAAGTGAAGGACACAACATAAACAGGCCACCATTCTTCAATGGAGAACACTATGACTTCTGGAAAATCAAGATGAAAATATTCATAAAGTCATTAGACTCAGGAATATGGAAAGTCATTGAAGAAGGACCCTTTGTGCCTGTAACAATTGAAGAAGGAACTTCACAACCAAAACCAGAAAATACTTGGAGTGAAGAAGAAAAGAAGAAAGTTCAACATGATCTCAAAGGAATGAACATTCTCACATCTGCTCTTGGCATGGATGAATTTTTCAGAGTATCAACATGCACTTCATCAAAAGAAATATGGGATACATTGATGGTGACTCATGAAGGAACAGATGAAGTCAAGAGATCAAAGATCAATACTCTATCCCAAGAATATGAAATGTTCAGAATGCTTCCAGGAGAAAAGGTATTAGACATGCAAAAACGATTCACTCATTTAATTAATCATTTGATTGCTCTTGGTAGACAATTTTCAAACTGTGACTTGAACATGAAAGTTCTAAGATCACTTACAAGAGTATGGCAACCAAAAGTAACAGCCATCTCAGAAAAGAAGAGTTTATCAAATATGACTCTTGCAACTCTGTTTGGAAAACTCCAAGAACATCAGTTAGAATTGAATCGTTTAGAGGAGCATGAACAACATGAGAAGAAGTATCGATCAATTTCTCTAAAAGCAAAAGAAAGCATCAAAGAAGAATATGATGCAGATTCTGAAGAAGAAGACAATGGAAATCTGAATCTTCTAGTGAAGAACTTTGGAAAGTTTCTTAAAAAGAAAAATGTTAGATTTAACAACAATAAAGCATTCCAAAGAAACAATGAGTCTTCTTCATCTCAAAAGACTACATGTTTTGAGTGTGGCAAACCGGGACATTTCAAGTCAGATTGTCCAAATCTTCAAAAGAAGAAACATGGTCTAAGAGAGAAATTTGAGAAAAAGGATCAACCTACTCGAAGAGCATATTTGGCTTGGGATGATAATGAAGTAAGTTCATCATCTGATTCTGATAAAGAAGAAGCACAAGTTGCTTTGATGGCCTCTCATGATTCTGAGGTTGAAGATTCCCAGGTTAGTGAGAATTCTATATCTTTTCATGATTTAAAGTTTACCATGGAAAATATGTTTAAAATATGTCAAGAATTTTCTAAAGTTAGCACTAGGCAAAATGAGATAATTTCTTCCCTAGAAAGTAAATGTATAAACTTACAAGAAGAACTAGATGTAGTAAAATCTAAGATAGACATCACTCACAAATGCACTAAGTGTAGTTCTCTAGAAGAAAAGATAGAAAATCTTCAACAAAGAGTAAATAACTTCAATAAAGGAAAACAGAAGTTAGATGATATCCTAAGTGTTCAAAGACATTCAAACAATAAGTCAGGTTTAGGATATACTTCTCACCCAAAGACAAAAGAGGTTAGGAAAACTGTTTTTGTAAAACCAAACCATGTTTTAGGATATTCTAGTAATAATAAGATTAATCCTGTTAAGAGTACAAACAATAGGAAGATTAATCAAAATAGACCTACTAGGAAGTTTCATTCCTCTCCTAGACAAACCTCTAGTTACAATCATTACTCTTGTACTTATTGTAACAAAATAGGACATACCCCTAGTAGATGCTACTACAAACATATACGAGTACCAAATAGGGAGTATATTTGGGTTAGAAAGGAAGAATAGGTTACTTGAAGAATTAGCAAGAACCATGTTAAGAGAATCTAGTCTCCCTAAATATTTCTGGGCTGATGCTGTTAGTACTGCTTGCTATGTTTCCAATAGAGTTCTTATTAGACCTATCCTTAAGAAAACACCCTATGAACTCTACAAAGGAAGGAAACCAAATATCTCTCATCTACATGCTTTTGGATCAAAATGCTTTGTATTGAATAATGGAAAGGAAAACCTTGGTAAGTTTGATGAAAAATCTGATGAAGGTATATTCCTTGGTTATTCTCTAACAAGCAAAGCATATAGAGTCTTTAACAAGAAAACTCTATCCGTGGAAGAATCCATACATGTTACTTTTGATGAATCTAAATCTTCAATAGAAGATAAAGTCAATCTTCCAGATAATGAAGAAGATGACATCATTATAAATGAAGATTCTCAAAAGGATGGAGATCAGAATCCAATACAAGAAGAGCACATTGAAAGTAATACTTATCAACTACCAAAAGAATGGAGAACCCATAGGGATCATCCAGTTGATAATATTATTGGTGATATTTCTAGAGGCGTTTCTACAAGGCTACGCTTGAATGATTCAGTTTTGAATATGGCCTTTGTCTCTCAGATAGAACCATCAAAGGTAAATGATGCTCTAGAGGATGAGTATTGGATTGTAGCAATGCAGGAAGAATTAAACCAATTTGAAAGAAATCAAGTTTGGGAACTTGTCCCTAAGCCTAGTGATAAACACATTATTGGAACAAAGTGGGTGTTTAGGAATAAGTTAGATGAAAATGGTATTATAGTTAGGAATAAAGCAAGATTAGTTGCTCAAGGCTATAATCAAGAAGAAGGTATAGATTTTGATGAAACATATGCACCCGTAGCAAGATTAGAAGCCATAAGATTGTTACTAGCGTATGCTTGCTCTTTAAACTTCCCATTATATCAAATGGACGTCAAAAGTGCCTTCCTAAACGGATATATTCAAGAAGAAGTGTATGTGAAGCAACCTCCAGGATTTGAAGATCCAAAGTTTCCTACACATGTCTTCAGACTAAAGAAAGCACTCTATGGTCTTAAGCAAGCCCCTCGTGCATGGTATGATAGGTTAAGTACTTTCCTTTGTAATAAAGGTTTTCAAAAAGGTAAGGCTGATACAACCTTGTTCATCAAAATAACCAAAGGTAATACCTTATTAGTTCAAATTTATGTTGATGATATTATCTTTGGTGCAACTAACGAATCTCTTTGCAAAGATTTCTCTAACATGATGCAAGAAGAATTTGAAATGTCCATGATGGGACAATTAAATTTCTTTCTTGGTTTGCAAATCAAGCAATCAAGAGATGGAATATTCATCAATCAATCAAAGTTTTGCAAGGAACTACTAAAGAAATATGATTTGGATGATTGCAAAGCCATAGCCACACCTATGGGGTCTAATACATATTTAGATCAAGATGAATCCGGTAATCAAGTAGATATTACCAAATATAGAGGTATGATCAGATCTCTTTTATACTTATCTGCAAGTAGACCTGATATTATGTTTAGTGTGTGTCTATGTGCTAGATATCAAGCATCTCCTAGGGAATCACATTTGAGTTCTGTTAAACGAATTTTCAAATATTTGAAAGGAACTACAAATGTTGGATTGTGGTATCCCAAGGGAAGTGTTTGTGATTTGATTGGATATTCTGATTCTGATTATGCTGGTTGTAAAACTGAAAGAAAGAGTACAAGTGGTACTTGTCACCTATTAGGAAATGCTCTTGTTTCATGGTCTTGTAAGAAACAAGCATGTGTTGCTCTAAGCACTGCAGAAGCAGAAACTCTATGGCTCAAACAACAACTCAAAGATTATGAAAATGTGTTACATAGGATTCTAGAGCCTAGAACATGTAAAAATGTCCTAGTAATCGATTACCCTAAGATTTGTAATCGATTATCCATGATCAAAGTCCTCGTGCTCGCTGGAAATACTTGAGTAATCGATTATTCAAACTGCCATAATCGATTACACATTCACAATTTGAAAATTTTCAAATTTGTAACTGATGTAATCGATTACCCCAACTGCAGTAATCGATTACATGCTCGAAAATTGCCAGACTTTCAATTTCCCTCCATCTTTTGAAATTCAAACTTGGCTTAACTGCTCTGTAATCGATTACCAAAACTGCTGTAATCGATTACATGATCAGGATATTTAAACCAGCCTTAGGAATTGATTAGTCATATCCTCCAACAGTCTCTCAAAGTGCTGCATATTCTCCTTAACCAACCATGGATTCCTATCATTCTCGTTCCTCTCGACCCATGAATCTTACACGACTACTCACCACCACCCATCAAAGAACTAGATTTGCTTCACGATTCATCAATCAACTCATTCGTAAACCTTTGTTTGGTGATTTGGATTCATTTGTCGAAAATGGTCACACATTTCCCGCCTATCTTCGTTATCAAAATCTTGAGGAGTTCATCTCTATGTGCAATCCCTACTATCCTGAACTAGTAAAAGTCTTTTATTGCAACTTAGAACCTTTGCAAGATGGCTTCCAAAGTTCTGTCAAGGGGATTCTTATTCGACACTCCTTATCATCTTTTGGTCGATGCCTTGGAATTCCTTCTTCGGGTGCTCTCTTGGGTCCTAACCTCCCTTGCCCCTGGTCTGACTATAGCCATGACTCCTTTTAAAAATCTCTATGTCGATTTGAATCAGTCGACCTTCAGAAAATTCACCCACCACATACTACTTCTTGCCCATACAACACTGATGTCCTCACGACAAACAATCATCTTCTACACTACTTCATTAATCAAGTAGTTCTGCCTGAAGAAACTCTCCTTGCTCACATTAGTGACTTTGAGTTACAAATTCTTTATGGCATTCTTCATTGTCACAAAATCAATTGGGCATTTCTGGTTATGCACCACATGCTACGAAGTCGTAACTTGGCGGATTCTTTTCCCTATGCATCGATCATCACCCGTCTCCTTCTCTACTCTGGAGTGCCTATCGCCAAGCTTTATGACACTCGGTCATCTCATCTCAAACGCATAGACACCTCCATTCTTTCTTCACTCAACATCACCAATGATTTTGGCCTCTCTCTTCTTCCATGTCAAATTCATGATGCTGGTCGGGATTTCGTACCCGTGTATACCATTGCTGATGTTGACTCTCCTACTAGTACTTAGTCTTGTAGGAGTTCTTTATGATGTTTATTTCATCTTGTACTATGTTCCCATTATATGTATGTTATTTTTTTTAAGTACTATGTTTGGACTATTATGTTTTGTTCCTGTTTTACATGTTTACCCCCATTCCCCATGCTTTATATTGTGATATATACTTGTATGTATGCCTGTACATTTTTGGCCTTTTCTTCTTTTTGATGAAGTCAAAAGGGGGAGAAAGGTTCAGTGTCTTTAAAGATCATATGCAGGAATTCAACAAGTACATTAGAAAGGGGGAGAAAAATCAGAAATACTAAATTCCATCAAATAGGGGGAGTTAAGAATCACGAATGCATAAATGATCTTCAAAGTCTCAAGTATGTGTTTGCCATCATCAAAAAGGGGGAGATTGTGAAGAAGGTCTTGCTCCTGACCCTGGCTGTGGTTTTGATGACGACAAACTCATCAACAAAAAGAAGAAAAGAAGACTTCAAAGAATCAAGCACTCAAGTCCATCATAAGTCTAGAAGTCTTAGAATTAGGTGAGTTATGCTTCTAAAGGTTTATTAAAGCATAAAGGCTCTCAAAACACCTAATCTAATCAAGCTAAGTGTTTTCATAACTTAAAAGAAGTAGAAAACCTTAAGCAAGTCTCAAAGAATAAGTTTCTGGAAAATGGGCTTCTGTGTAATCGATTACACCATTATGGTAATCGATTACACCAAGGCAAGTAATCGATTACTCCAGTCTTGTAATCGATTACATGTTTGAAATTCAAATTCAAACTGAAACGGTCACTTGTGTAATCGATTACACTAAGTGTGGTAATCGATTACCAGAACGAAAAGTTGTATCTTTTCATGAACCATTGTGTCCCAAACCTTTTGAAAAGGGTTGTGATGGTTCAAGGACGTTTCCCTTGCCTATATAAAGACCATTTGAGTCCAGAAAACATAACACACAAGAACAACAACATAGAATACACACACACACGAAATCTACACATTTCACATGAGAAAAACACATTAGGCCAAAACTTTTTCAAATAAGTTCATCTTTCAGAACTTAAATCTTTTAGAGCCTAAATTCTGAGTTCATGATCTTCATGTTTACAAGAACACATTTGTTGTTCATATCTTGAAGAACTCAGAATTGTATTATGCTTAAAAGCCTTAAAGCATAAATTCTCATGTTCAATCCAATTGTGTGTTAAAGGATTGAAACAGCCAAGTGTAATATCTTCTTCATCTCTTTCTGTAAGATTGAGTTTTTCACCGTAGTATTCGGTGAAGGGTTGTTGTCACTGAAAGTGGTTTGCTTTCAGGGTTCTGGTTGAAGACAAGTTTGTCTTCAAAGTCTGAGGGTGGTTTGCCTTCAGGAATTGAAAGCGGTTTGCTTTCAAGGGCTGTTGAAAGCGGTTTGCTTTCACAGGATATTGGTAGAAGTTCTTGGGGTCCTTGGGTTAGGAACTTGTAAGAAATTCTTATCAATAGTGGAAAAATCCTCAAGGGGTTTTCTTGAGGGACTGGACGTAGTCTTCGGTGGATTGAAGGCGAACCAGGATAAAATCTTGTGTGTGATTCTCCTTATCCTTCACATTTACTTTCAAGTATTGTTCATATCCGCTGCAATCACAAAGATCAACTCGTGATCATCATAAACTTGAAAGTAACAATTTCAATAAGGCGAAAATTGGGGCAACACTGATTCACCCCCCCTCTCAGGTTGCTATCTGTTCTAACAGGGAAAACCTTAGTCAACGGACTAGTTTCAATGGCAAAACCTAGTAAAATAACCTCTTCGTGTTGGAATAACTCGAAAACCCAGCCATTTTGAGTAGTCTCATGGGAAAACTCAGCCACAACAGGGGGAAACTTAGTCACTAAGGAATTAGTCCCATGGGACTAATGAGTCAACTAATTGGAAAACCTTAGTCATTGAACGAGTTTCAATGGCAAAACCAAGTACAATAACCTCTTTGTGTGGGAAAAACTAGAAAACCTTGTCACCGTGAGTAGTCTAATCGGAAAACTCAGACGCAGGAAGGGAAGACTTAGTCACAAAGGAATTCGTGGCATGGGAAAAATGAGTCACCGAATGGGAAAACCTTTGTCGATGGACTAGTTTCAATGGCAAAACCTAGTAAAATAACCTCTTTGTGTCGGAATAATTCGAAAACCCGGCCACAGTGAGTAATCTCATGGGAAAACTCAGCCACAGGAGGGGGAAACTTAGTCACTATGGAATTAGTGCCATGGGACTAATGAGTCTACTAATGGGAAAACCTGAGTCACCGAACGAGATTCCATGGCAAATCCTAGTTAAATAACCTCTTTGTGTGGGAAAAACAAGAAAACCTTGTCATTGTGAGTAGTCTCATCAGAAAACTCAGTCGCAGGAGGGGAAGACTTAGTCACAAAGGAATTCGTGTCATGGAAAAAATGAGTCACCGGATGGGAACATTTTTCTCACCGGACGAGTTTCAATGGAAAACACTTGTAAAATAACCTATTTGTGTGGGAAAAACTCAAGAACCTCATCACCTTGACTAATCTCACGGGAAAACTCAGTCACACGAGGGGAATACTTAGTCACTAAGGAATTAGTGTCATGGGAAAAATGAGTCACTGAATGGGAAAATCTTAGTCAATGGACTAGTTTCAATGGAAAAACCTAGTAAAATAACCTCTTTGTGTGGGAAAAACTAGAAAACCTTGTCACTGTGAGTAGTCTCATCGGAAAAGTCTGTTGCAGGAGGGGAAGACTTAGTCATAAAGGAATTCGTGTCATGGAAAAAATGAGTCACCGGATGGGAAAACCTTAGTCAATGGACTAGTTTAATTGGCAACACCGGATGGGAAAACTCAGCCACAAGAGGAGGAAACTTAGTCACTAAGGAATTAGTTCCATGTGTCCAATGAGTCAACTAATTGGAAAACCTTAGTCACCGAACGAGTTTCCATGGCAAATCCTAGTAAAATAACCTCATTGTGTGGGAAAAACTAGAAAACCTTGTCACTGTGAGTAGTCTCATCCGAAAACTTAGTCGTAGGAGGGGAAGACATAGTCACAAAGGAATTCGTGTCATAGAAAAAATGAATTACCGGATGGGAAAATTTTACTCACCGGACGAGTTTTAATGGAAAACACTTGTACAATAACCTCTTTGTGTGGGAAAAACTCGAGAACCTCATCACCTTGACTAGTCTCACGGGAAAACTCAGTCACACGAGGGGAAAACTTAGTCACTAAGGAATTAGTGTCATGGGAAAAATGAGTCGCCGGATGGGAAAACCTTAGTCAATGGACTAGTTTCAATGGCAAAACCTAGTAAAATAACCTCTTTGTGTTGGAATAACTCGAAAGCCCAGCCATTGTGAGTAGTTAGTTTAATGGGAAAACTCAGCCACAGGAGGGGGAAACTTAGTCCCTAAGGAATTAGTGCCATGGGATTAATGAGTCAACTAATGGGAAAACCTTAGTCACCGAACGAGTTTCCATGGAAAATCCTAATAAAATAACATCTTTGTGGCGGAAAAACTAGAAAACCTTGTCACTGTGAGTAGTCTCATCGGAAAACTCAGTCGCAGGAGGGGAAAACTTAGTCACTAAGGAATTCGTGTCATGGGAAAAATGAGTCAACGGATGGGAAAACCATAGTCAATGGACTAGTTTCAATGGCAAAACGTATTAAAATAACCTCTTTGTGTTGGAATAACTCGAAAGCCCAGCCATTGTGAGTAGTTAGTCTCATGGGAAAACTCAGCCACAGCAGGGGGAAACTTAGTCACAAAGGAATTAGTGCCATGGGATTAATGAGTCAACTAATGGGAAAACCTTAGTCGCCGAACAAGTTTGCATGGAAAATCCTAGTAAAATAACCTCTTTGTGGGGGAAAAACTAGAAAACCTTGTCACTTTGAGTAGTCTCATCAGAAAACTTAGTCGCAGGAGGGGAAGACTTAGTCACAAAGGAATTCGTGTCATGGAAAAAATGAGTTACCGGATGGGAAAATTTTACTCACCGGACAAGTTTCAATGGAAAATAATTGTAAAATAACCTCTTTGTGTGGGAAAAACTCGAGAACCTCATCACCTTGACTAGTCTCAAGGGAAAACTCAGTCACACGAGGGGAAAACTTAGTCACTTAGGAATTAGTGTCATGGGAAAAATGAGTCACCAGATGGGAAAACCTTAGTCAATGGACTAGTTTCAATGGAAAAACCTTGTAAAATAACCACTTTGTGTTGGAATAATTCGAAAGCCCAGCCACTGTGAGTAGTCGCATGGGAAAACTCAGCCACAGGAGGGGGAAATTAGTCACTAAGGAATTAGTGCCATGGGACTAGTGAGTCAACTAATGGGAAAACCATAGTCACCGAACGAGTCTCCATGGAAAATCCTAGTTAAGTAACTTCTTTGTGTGGGAAAAATTAGAAAACGTTGTCACTGTGAGTAGTCTCATCGTAAAACTCAACCGCAGGAGGGGAAAACTTAGTCACAAAGGATTTTGTGTCATGGAAAAAATGAGTCACCGGATGGGAAAAATTTACTCACCGGACGAGTTTCAACGAAAAATACTTGTAAAATAACCTCTTTCTATGTGAAAAACTCGAGAACCTCATCACCTTGACTAGTCTCACGGGAAAACTCAGTCTTACGAGGGGTAAACTAAGTCACTAAGGAATTAGTGTCATGGGAAAAATGAGTCACCGGATGGGAAAACCTTAGTCAATGGACTAGTTTCAACGGCAAAACATATTAAAATAACCTCTTTGTGTTGGAATAACTCGAAAGCCTAGCCATTTTGAGTAGTAAGTCTCATGGGAAAACTCAGCCACAGGAGGGGGAAACTTAGTCACTAAGGAATTAGTGCCATGGGATTAATGAGTCAACTAATGGGAAAACCTTAGTCACCAAACAAGTTTCCATGGAAAATCCTAGTAAAATAACCTCTTTGTGGGGGAAAAACTAGAAAACCATGTCATTTTGAGTAGTCTCATCGGAAAAATTATTCGCAGGAGGGAAGACTTAGTCACAAAGGAATTCGTGTCTTGGAAAAAATGAGTCACCGGATGGGAAAATTTTACTCACCGGACAAGTTTCAATGGAAAATAATTGTAAAATAACCTCTTTGTGTGGGAAAAACTCGAGAACCTCATCACCTTGACTAGTCTCACGGGAAAACTCAGTCACACGAGGGGAAAACTTAGTCACTTAGGAATTAGTGTCATGGGAAAAATGAGTCACCGGATGGGAAAACCTTAGTCAATGGACTAGTTTCAGTGGCAAAACCTTGTAAAATAACCACTTTGTGTTGGAATAACTCGAAAGCCCAGCCACTGTGAGTAGTCTCATGGGAAAACTCAGCCACAGGAGGGGGAAATTAGTCACTAAGGAATTAGTGCCATGGGACTAGTGAGTCAACTAATGGGAAAACCATAGTCACCGAACGAGTTTCCATGGAAAATCCTAGTTAAGTAACTTCTTTGTGTGGGAAAAATTAGAAAACCTTGTCACTGTGAGTAGTCTCATCGTAAATCTCAGCCGCAGGAGGGGAAAACTTAGTCACAAAGGGTTTTGTGTCATGGAAAAAATGAGTTACCGGATGGGAAAAATTTACTCACCGGACGAGTTTCAATGAAAAATACTTGTAAAATAACCTCTTTCTGTGTGAAAAACTCGAGAACCTCATCAGCTTGACTAGTCTCACGGGAAAACTCAGTCTTACGAGGGGAAAACTTAGTCACTAAGGAATTAGTGTCATGGGAAAAATGAGTCACCGGATGGGAAAACCTTAGTCAATGGACTAGTTTCAATGGCAAAACCTAGTAAAATAACCTCTTTGTGTTGGAATAACTCGAAAGCCCAGCCATTGTGAGTAGTTAGTTTAATGGGAAAACTCAGCCACAGGAGGGGGAAACTTAGTCACTAAGGAATTTGTGCCATGGGATTAATGAGTCAACTAATGGGAAAACCTTAGTCACCGAACGTGTTTCCATGGAAAATCCTAGTAAAATAATCTCTTTGTGGGGGAAAAACTAGAAAACCTTGTCACTTTGAGTAGTCTCATCGGAAAACTTAGTCGCAGGAGGGGAAGACTTAGTCACAAAGGAATTCGTGTCATGGAAAAAATGAGTCACCGGATGGGAAAGATTTACTCACCGGACAAGTTTCAATGGAAAATACTTGTAAAATAACCTCTTTGTGTGGGAAAAACTCGAGAACCTCATCACCTTGACTAGTCTCACGGGAAAACTCAGTCACACAAGGGGAAAACTTAGTCATTTAGGAATTAGTGTCATGGGAAAAATGAGTCACCAGATGGGAAAACCTTAGTCAATGGACTTGTTTCAATGGCAAAACCAAGTAAATTAACCACTTTGTGTTGGAATAACTCGAAAGCCCGGCCACAGTGAGTAGTCTCATGGGAAAACACAGCCAAAGGAGGGGGAAACTTTGCCACTAAGGAATTAGTGTCATGGGACTAATGAGTCAACTAATGGGAAAACCTTAGTCACCGAACAAGTTTCCATGGCAAATCCTAGTAAAGTAACCTCATTGTGTGGGAAAAACTAGAAAACCTTGTCGCTGTGAGTAGTCTCATCGGAAAACTCAGTCGCAGGAGGGCAAGACTTTGTCACAAAGGAATTCGTGTCATGGAAAAAATGAGTCACCGGATGGGAAAATTTTACTCACCGGACGAGTTTCAATAGAAAATACTTGTAAAATAACCTCTTTGTGTGGGAAAAACTCGAGAACCTCATCACCTCCACTAGTCTCACGGGAAAACTCAGTCACACGAGGGGAAAACTTAGTCACTAAGGTATTCGTGTAATGGGAAAAATGAGTCACCGGATGGGAAAACCTTAGTCAATGGACTAGTTTCAATGGCAAAACTAGTAAAATAACCTCTTTGTGTTGGAATAACTCGAAAACCTGGCCACTGTGAGTAGTCTCATGGGAAAACTCAGCCACAGGAGGGGAAAGCTTAGTCACAAAGGAATTAATGCCATGGGACTAATGAGTCAACTAATGGGAAAAACTTAGTCACCGAACGAGTTTCCATGGCAAATCCTAGTAAAATAACTTCTTTGTGTTGGAAAAACTAGAAAACCTTGTCACTGTGAGAAGTCTCATCGGAAAACTCAGTCGCTGGAGAGCAAGACTTAGTCACAAAGGAATTCGTGTCATGATAAAAATGAGTTACCGAATGGGAAAATTTTACTCACCGGACCAGTTTCAATTGAAAATACTTGTAAAATAACCTCTTTTTGTGAGAAAAACTCGAGAACCTCATCACCTTGACTAGTCTCACGGGAAAACTTAGTCACACAAGGTGAAAACTTAGTCACTAAGGAATTAGTGTCATGGGAAAAATGAGTCACCGGATGGGAAAACCTTAGTTAATGGACTAGTTTCAATGGCAAAACCTAGTAAAATAACCTCTTTGTGTTCGAATAACTCGAAAACCCAGCCACTGTGAATAGTCTAATGGGAAAACTCAGCCACAGGAGGGCGAAAATTAGTCACTAAGGAATTAGTGTCATGGGACTAATGAGTCAACTAATGGGAAAACCTTAGTCACCGAACAAGTTTCCATGGCAAATACTAGTAAAGTAACCTCATTGTGTGGGAAAAACTAGAAAACCTTGTCGCTGTGAGTAGTCTCATCGGAAAACTCAGTCGCAGGAGGGCAAGACTTTGTCACAAAGGAATTCGTGTCATGGAAAAAATGAGTCACCGGATGGAAAAATTTTACTCACCGGACGAGTTTCAACGGAAAATACTTGTAAAATAACCTCTTTGTGTGGGAAAAACTCGAGAACCTCATCACCTTGACTAATCTCACGGAAAAACTAAGTCACACGAGGGGAAAACTTATTCACAAAGGAATTAGTGTCATGGGAAAATTGAGTCACCGGTTGGGAAAACCTTAGTCAATGGAATAGTTTCAATTGCAAAACCTAGTAAAATAACCTCTTTTTGTTGGAATAACTCGAAAACCCAGCCACTGTGAGTAGTTTGTCTCAATGGAAAACTCAGCCACGGGAGGGGGAAACTTATTCACTGAGGAATTAGTGCCATGGGATTAATGAGTCAACTAATGGGAAAACTTTAGTCACCAAAGTAGTTTCCATGGCAAATCCTAGTAAAATAACCTCTTTGTGTGGGAAAAACTAGAAAACCTTGTCACTTTGAGTAGTCTCATCGGAAAACTCAGTCGCAGGAGGGGAAGACTTAGTCACAAAGGAATTTGTGTCATGGAAAAAATGAGTCACCGGATGGGAAAATTTTAGTCACCGGGCGAGTTTCAATGGAAAACACTTGTCAAATAACCTCTTTGTGTGGGGAAAACTTGAGAACCTTATCACCTTGACTAGTCTCACGGGAAAACTCAGTCACACGAGGGGAAAACTTAGTCACTAAGGAATTAGTGTCATGGGAAAAATGAGTCACCGGATGGGAAAACCTTAGTCAAAGGACTAGTTTCAATGGCAAAACCTAGTAAATTAACCTCTTTGTGTTGGAATAACTCCAAAACCCAAGCACATTGAGTAGCCAGTCTCATGGGAAAACTCAGCCACAGGAGGCGGAAACTTAGTCACTAAGGAATTAGTGCCACGGGACTAATGATTTAACTAATGGGAAAACCTTAGTCAACAAACGAGTTTCTTTGGCAAATCCTAGTAAAATAACCTCTTTGTGTGGAAAAAACTAGAAAACCTTGTCAATGTCAGTAGTCTCATCGGAAAACTCAGTCGCAGGAGGGGAAGACTTAGTCACAAAGGAATTCGTGTCATGGAAAAAATGAGTCACCGGATGGGAAAAATTTACTCACCGGACGAGTTTCAATGGAAAACACTTGTAAAATAACCTCTTTGTGTGGGAAAAACTCGAGAACCTCATTACCTTGACTAGTCTCACGGGAAAACTCTGTCACACGAGGGGAAAACTTAGTCACTTAGGAATTAGTGTCATGGGAAAAATGTGTCACCGGATGGGAAAACCTTAGTCAATGGAATAGTTTCAATGGCCAAACCTAGTAAAATTACCACTTTGTGTTGGAATAACTCGAAAACCCAGCCACTGTGTGTAGTCTCATGGGAAAACTCAGCCACAAGAGGGGGAAACTGAGTCACTAAGGAATTAGTGCCATGGGACTAATGAGTCAACTAATGGGAAAAACTTAGTCACGAACGAGTTTCCATGGAAAATCCTAGTAAAATAACTTCTTTGTGTGGAAAAAACTAGAAAACCTTGTCACTGTGAGAAGTCTCATCGGAAAACTCAGTCACAGGATGGCAAGACTTAGTCACAAAGGAATTCGTGTCATGGAAAAAATGAGTTACCGGATGGGAAAATTTTACTCACCGGACGAGTTTCAACGGAAAATACTTGTAAATTTACCTCTTTGTGTGGGAAAAACACGAGAACCTCATCACCTTCACTAGTCTCGCGGGAAAACTCAGCCACACGAGGGGAAAACTTAGTCACTAATGAATTAGTGTCATGGGAAAAATGAGTCACTGGATGGGAAAACCTTAGTCAATGGACTAGTTGGAATGGCAAAACCTAGTAAAATAACCTCTTTGTGTTGGAATAACTCGAAAACCAATCCACTGTGAGTAGTCAGTCTCATGGGAAAACTTAGCCACAGGAGGGGGGAACTTAGTCTCTAAGAAATTTGTGCCATGGGACTAATGAGTCAACTAATGGGAAAAACTTAGTCACCGAACGAGTTCCATGGCAAATCCTAGTAAAGTAACCTCTTTGTGTGGGAAAAACTAGAAAACCTTGTCACTGTGAGTAGTCTCATCGGAAAACTCAGTCGCAGCAGGGCAAGACTTAGTCACAAAGGAATTCGTGTCATGGAAAAAATAAGTCACCAGATGGGAAAATTTTACTCACCGGACGAGTTTCAATGGAAAATACTTGTAAAATAACCTCTTTGTGTGGGAAAAACTCGAGAACCTCATCACCTTGACTAGTCTCACGGGAAAACTCAGTCACACGAGGGGAAAACTTAGTCACTAAGGAATTAGTGTCATGGGAAAAATAAGTCACCGGATGGGAAAAACTTAGTCAGTGGACTAGTTTCAATGGCAAAACCTAGTAAATTAACCTCTTTGTGTTGGCATAACTCCAAAACCCAACCACTGTGAGTAGTCAGTCTCATGGGAAAACTCAGCCACGGGAGGCGGAAACTTAGTCACTAAGGAATTAATTAATGGGACTAATGAGTTAATTAATGAGAAAACCTTAGTCACCAAATGAGTTTCTTTGGCAAAAACTCTAAAATCAACCAAAAACCCTGAAATCGGCCAAAAACCCTGGAATCGGCAAAAACCCCAAAAGTTAATCCGAAAGCTTTAAAGCTGGCCTAAAACCCCATAATTAGCCGAAAACCCTAAATCCAGTCTAAAAGCCTAGAATCAACGAAAAAACCCTGAAATCGGCCGAAAACAATGAAATCAGTCAAAAGCCCTAATGTTGATCCGAAAGCCATAAAACCAGCCTAAATCCCTATAATAAGCCAAAATCCCTAAAATCGGTCTGAAATCCTAGAGTCTACAGAAAAACAATAAAACTGACCCAGAGCCCTTACATCGAAAAAACCCTGAAATCGGCCGAGAACCCTAAAGTTGATCAGAATGCCCTAAAGCTGGCCTAAAACCCTATATTAAGCCAAAAACCCTAAAATAAGTCTAAAAGCGTAGACTCTACATAAAAACCAAAAAATTGACACAGAGCCCATAAATCGTCCAAATAACATATACTATGGTCAGCGGTAAAAATCTGAAATTGGCCGAAAACCCTGAAATCAGCCGAAAATGCTGTAATCAGCCAAAAGCCCTAATGTTGATTCGAAAGACATAAAACCAGCATAAATCCCTGTAATAAGCCAAAATCCCTAAAACCAGTCTAAAATCCTAGAGTCTATAGAAAAACAATAAAACTGACCCAGAACCCTTACATCGAAAAACCCTGAAATCGGGCGAGAACCCTAAAGTTGATCAGAAAGCCCTAAAGCAGGCCTAAAACCCTATATTAAGCCAAAAACCCTAAAATAAGTCTAAAAGCGTAGAGTCTACAGAAAAACTAAAAAATTGACACAGAGCCCTTAAATCGTCCAAATAACATATACTATAGTCAGCGGAAAAAATCTGAAATAGGCCGGAAACACTGAAATCGGCCGAAAATGCTATAATCGGCCAAAAGCCCTAAAGTTAATCAGAAAGCCCTAAAGGCGGCCTAATATCCCTACAATAAGCCGAAAGCACTAAAATCAATCTAAAAGCCATTAGAGTCTACAGAAAAACAATAAAATTGACCCAGATCCCTTAAATTGACCAAATACCCTATACTATAACCATCGGAAAAACCTTGAAATCGGCCAGAAGCCCTTAAATTGATCAGAAAGCCATAAAGCTGGCCTAAAACCCAATAATAAGCCGAAAATCCTAAAATCAGTCTAAGAGGCTAGAGAGTCTACAGAAAAACTATAAAATTGACACAGAACCCTTAAATCGTCCAAATACCATATACTATAGTGAGCGGAAAAACTCTGAAATCAGCCGAAAACCCTTAAATCGGCCAAAAACCCTGAAATCGGCTAAAACCCCAAAAGTTAATCTGAAAACTTTAAAGCTGGCCTAAAACCCCATAATAAGCCGAAAACCCTAAATCCAGTCTAAAAGCCTAGAGTCTATAGAATAACCATAAAATTAACCAAGAGCCGTTAAATCGTCCAGATACCCTATACTATAGTCAACAAAAAAACCCTGAAATCGGCCGAAAACACTGAAATCAGCCAAAATCCCTAATGTTGATCCGAAAGCCATAAAACCAGCCAAAATCCCTAAAATCAGTCTAAAATCCTAGAGTCTACAGAAAAACAATAAAACTGACCCAGAGCCCTTGCATCGGAAAAACCCTGAAATCGGCCGAGAACCCTAAAGTTGATCAGAAAGCCCTAAAACTAGCCTAAAACCCTATATTAAGACAAAAACCCTAAAATAAGTCTAAAAGTGTAGAGTCTATAAAAAAACCAAAAAATTGACACAGGGCCCTTAAATCGTCCAAATAACATATGCTATAGTCAGCGGAAAAAATCTGAAATCAGCCGAAAAACCCT
The DNA here is from genome assembly GCA_030819835.1 of Acmispon strigosus. Lineage (NCBI taxonomy): Eukaryota > Viridiplantae > Streptophyta > Magnoliopsida > Fabales > Fabaceae > Acmispon > Acmispon strigosus. The sequence goes on along the minus strand of JAUAMA010000004.1, from coordinate 15,859,218 downwards.
GAAATCAGCAGAAAATGCTGTAATCTGTCAAATGCCCTAAAGTTGATCAGAAAGCCCTAAAGCCGGCCTAAAACCATATAATAAGACGAAAACCCTAAAACCAGTCTAAAAGCCAAGAGAGTTTACAAAAAAACCATAAAATTGATCAGGAGCCCTTAAATCGTCCAAATACCCTATACTGTAGTCAGCGGAAAAATCCTGAAATCTGCCGAAAACCCTGAAATTGGCTAAAAGTTGGTCAGAAAAACCATAAAGCCGCCCTCAAACCCTATAATAAGCCGAAAACCCTAGAATCAGTCTTAAAGCCTAGAGTCTATGGAAAAACTATAAATTTGACCAGAGGCCATAAATCATTCAAATGCCCTTTATTATTGTCAGCAGAAAAACCCAAAAATCGGCCGAAAACCCTGAAATCGGCCAACAGCCCTAAAGTTGATCAAAAGGCCCTAAAGATAGCCTAAAATCCCTATAATAAGCCGAAAACACTAAAATCAATCTAAAAGCCATTAGAGTTTACAGAAAAACCATAAAATTGACTCGGAGCCCCTTAAATTGTCCAAATACCCTATACTGTAGTCAGCGGAAAAACCCTGAAATCAGCCGAAAACCCTGAAATTGGCTAAAAGTTGATCAGAAAAACCATAAAGCCGCCCTTAAACCCTATAATAAGCCGAAAACCCTAGAATCAGTCTTAAAGCCTAGAGTCTACAGAAAAACTATAAATTGGACCAGAGGCCTAAAATCATTCAAATACCCTTTATTATTGTCAGCGGAATAACCCTAAAATCGGCCGAAAACCCTGAAATCGGCCAAAAGCCCTAAAGTTGATCAAAAAGCCCTCACGTCGGCCTACAATCCCTATAATAACCCGTAAACACTAAAATCAATCTAAAAGCCATTAGAGTCTATAGAAAAACAATAAAATTGACCCAGAGCCCATAAATCGTCTAGATGCCCTATACTATAGTCAACGAAAAAACCCTGAAATCGGCCGAAAAACACTGAAATCAGCCAAAAGCGCTAATGTTGATCCGAAAGCCATAAAACCAGCCTAAATCCCTATAATAAGCCGAAATCCCTAAAATCAATCTAAAATCATAGAGACTACAAAAAAACAAAAAAATTGACCCAGAGCCCTTACGTCGGAAAAACCCTGAAATCGGCCGAGAACCCTAAATTTGATCAGAAAGCCCTAAAGCTGGCCTAAAACCCTATATTAAGCCAAAAACCCTAAAATAAGTCTGAAAGCATAGAGTCTACAGAAAAACCAAAAAATTGACACAAGGCCCTTAAATTGTCCAAATAACATATACTATAGTCAGCGGGAAAAATCTGAAATCGGCAAAAAACCCTGAAATCAGCCGAAAATGATGTAATCTGCCAAATGCCATAAAGTTGATCAGAAAGCCCTAATGCCGGCCTAAAACCCTTTAATAAGACGAAAACCCTAAAATCAGTCTAAAACCCTATACTTTAGTCAGCAGAAAAACCCTGAAATCTGCCGAAATCCCTGAAATTGGCTAAAATTTGATCAGAAAAACTATAAAGCCTTCCTCAAACCCTATAATAAGCCGAAAACCCTAGAATCAGTCTTGAAGCCTAGAGTCTACGGAAAAACTATAAATTTGACCAGAGGCCTTAAATCATTCAAATGCCTTTTATTATTGTCAGCGGAAAAACCCTAAAATCGGCCGAAAACCCTGAAATCGGCTAAAAGCCCTAAAGTTGATCAAAAAGCCCTCAAGCCGGCCTAAAATCCCTATAATAAGCCGAAAACACTAAAATCAATCTAAAAGCCATTAGAGTCTACAGAAAAACAATAAAATTGACCCAGATCCCTTAAATTGACCAAATACCCTATACTATAAACATCGGAAAAACCCTGAAATCGGCCAGAAGCCCAAAAATTGATCAGAAAGCCATAAAGCTGGCCAAAAACCCTATAATAAGCCGAAAACCCTATAATCAGTCTAAAAGCCTAGAGTCTACAGAAAAACTATAAAATTGACCGTGAGCCCTTAAATCGTCCAAATACCATATACTATAGTGAGCGGAAAAACTCTGAAATCAGCCGAAAACCCTTAATTCGGTCAAAAACCCTGAAATCGGCCAAAAACCCTGAAATCGGCAAAAACCCCAAAAGTTAATCCGAAAGCTTTAAAGATGGCCTAAAACCCCATAATAAGCCGAAAACCCTAAATCCAGTCTAAAAGCGTAGAGTCTAAGAATAACCATAAAATGGACCCAGAGCCCTTAAATCGTCCAGATACCCTATACTATAGTCAACTAAAAAACCCTGAAATCGGCCGAAAACACTGAAATCAGCCAAAACCCTAATGTTGATCCGAAAGCCATAAAACCAGCCTAAATCCCTTTAATAAGCCAAATTCCCTAAAATCAGTCTAAAATCCTAGAGTCTACAGAAAAACAATAAAACTGACCCAGAGCCCTTACATCGCAAAAACCCTGAAATTGGCCGAGAACCGTAATGTTGATCTGAAAGCCCTAAAGCTTGCCTAAAACCCTAAAATAAGTCTAAAAGCGTAGAGTCTACAGAATAACCATAAAATTTACCCAGAGCCCTTAAATCGTCCAGATACCCTATACTATAGTCAATGAAAAAACCCTGAAATCGGCCAAAAACACTGAAATCAGCCAAAAGCCCTAATGTTGATCCGAAATCCATAAAACCAGCCTAAATCCCTATAATAAGCCAAAATCCCTAAAATCAGTCTGAAATCCTAGAGTCTACAGAAAAACAATAAAACTAACCCAGAGCCCTTACTTCGGAAAAACCCAGAAATCGATCGAGAACCCTAAATTTGATTAGAAAGCCCTAAAGCTGGCCTAAAACCCTATATTAAGCCAAAAACCCTAAAATAAGTCTAAAAGCGTAGAGTCTACAGAAAAACAATAAAATCGACCCAGATCCCTTAAATTGACCAAATACCCTATACTATAAACATCGGAAAAACCCTGAAATCGGCCAGAAGCCCAAAAATTGATCAGAAAGCCATAAAGCTGGCCTAAAACCCTATAATAAGCCGAAAACCCTAAAATCAATCTAAAAGCCTGTAGAGTCCAAAGAAAAATTTTAAAATTGACCCAGAGCCCTTAAATCGTCCAAATTCCATATACTATAGTGAGCGGAAAAACTCTGAAATCGGCGAAAAACCGTGAAATCGGCAGAAACCCCAAAAATTAATCCGAAAGCTTTAAACCTTGCCTAAAATCCCATAATAAGACGAAAACCCTAAATCCAGTCTAAAATCCTAGAGTCTACAGAATAACCATAAAATTGACCCAGAGACCTTAAATCGTCCAGATACCCTATACTATAGTCAACGAAAAAATCCTGAAATCGGCAGAAAACACTGAAATCAGCCAAAAGCCCTAATGTTGATTCGAAAGCCATAATGTTAGAACAGATAGCAACCTGAGAGGGGGGGTGAATCAGTGTTGCCCCAATTTTCGCCTTATTGAAATCGTTACTTTCAAGTTTATGTTGATCACGAATTGATCGTTGTGATTGCAGCGGATATGAACAATACTTGAAAGTAAATGTGAAGGGTAAAGAGAATCACACACAAGATTTATCCTGGTTCGCCTTCAATCCACTGAAGACTACGTCCAGTCCCTCAAGAAAACCCCTTAAGGATTTTTCCACTATTGATAAGAATTTCTTACAAGTTCCTAACCCAAGGACCCCAAGAACTTCTACCAATATCCTGTGAAAGCAAACCGCTTTCAACAGCCCCTGAAAGCAAACCGCTTTCAGTTCCTGAAGGCAAACCACCCTCAGACCTTGAAGGCTAAACCACCTTCAATGAAAACCCTGAAAGTAAACCACTTTCAGTGACAACAACCCTTCACCGAATACCACGGTGAAAAACTCAATCTTACAGAAAGAGAAAAAGAAGATATTACAATTGGCTGTTTCAATCCTTTAACACACAATTGGATTGAACATGAGAAATTATGCTTTAAGGCTTTTAAGCATAATACAATTCTGAGTTCTTCAAGATATGAACAACTAATGTGTTCTTGAACATGAAGATCATGAACTCAGAATTTAGGCTCCAAAAGATTTAAGTTCTAAAAGATGAACTAATTTTGAAAGAACTTTGGCCTAATGTGTTTTTCTCATGTGAAATGTGTATATTTCGTGTGTGTTGTGTGTGTTCTGTTTTCTGGACTCAAATGGTCTTTATATAGGCAAGGGAAACGTCCTTGAACCATCACAACCCTTTTCAAAAGGTTTGGGACACAATGGTTCATGAAAAGATGCACTTTTTCGTTCTGGTAATCGATTACCATACTTAGTGTAATCGATTACACAAGTGACCGTTTCAGTTTGAATTTGAATTTCAAACATGTAATCGATTACAAGACTGGAGTAATCGATTACTTGCCTTGGTGTAATCGATTACCATAATGGTGTAATCGATCACACAGAAGCCCATTTTCCAGAAACTTATTCTTTGAGACTTGCTTAAGGTTTTCTACTTCTTTTAAGTTATGAAAACTCTTAGCTTGATTAGATTAGGTGTTTTTAAGAGCCTTTATGCTTTAATAAACCTTTGGAAGCATAACTCACCTAATTCTAAGACTTCTAGACTATTGATGAACTTGAGTGCTTGATTCTTTGAAGTCTTCTTTTCTTCTTTTTGTTGATGAGTTTGTCGTCATCAAAACCACAGCCAGGGTCAGGAGCAAGACCTTCTTCACACATAAAACCAGCCTAAATCCCTATAATAAGCCAAAGTCCCTAAAATCAGTCTAAAATCCTAGAGTCTACAGAAAAACAATAATACTGACCCAGAGCCCTTACATCGGAAAAACCCTAAAATCGGGCGAGAACCCTGAAGTTGATCAGAAAGCCCTAAAGCTGGCCTAAAACCCTATATTAAGCCAAAAACCCTAAAATAAGTCTAAAAGTGTGGAGTCTACAGAAAAACCAAAAAATTGACACTGAGCCCTTAAATCGTCCAAATAACATATACTATAGTCAGCGGAAAAAATCCGAAATCGGCCGAAAACCCTTAAACCACCCGAAATTGCTGTAATCTGCCAAATGCACTAAACTTGATCAGAAAGCCCTAAAGCCGGCCCTTAAGATGAAAACCCTAAAATCATTCTAAAAGCCTAAGGTTTACAGAAAAACCATAAAATTGACCCGGAGCCCTTAAATCGTCTAAATACCCTATACTGTAGTCAGCAGAAAAACCCTGAAATCTGCCGAAAACCCTGAAATTGTCTAAAAGTTGATCAGAAAAACCATAAAGCCGCCCTCAAACCCTATAATAAGCCGAAAATCCTAGAATCAGTCTTAAAGCCTAGAGTCTACGGAAAAACTATAAATTTGACCACAGGCCTTAAATCATTCAAATGCCCTTTATTATTGTCAGCGGAAAAACTCTAAAATCGGCCAAAAACCCTGAAATCGGCCAAAAGCCCTAAAGTTGATCAAAAAGCTCTAATGCCGGCCTAAAATTCCTTTTAATAAGCCGAAAACACTAAAACCAATCTAAAAGCCATTAGAGTCTACAGAAAAACAATAAAATTGACCAAGATCCCTGAAATTGACAAAACACCCTATACTATAAACATCGGAAAAACCCTGAAATCGGCCAGCAGCCCACAAATTGATCCAAAAGCCATAAAGCTGGCCTAAAACCCTATAATAAGCCGAAAACCCTAAAATCTGTCTAAAAGCCTATAGAGTCTAAAGAAAAACTATAAAATTGACGCAGAGCCCTTAAATCGTCCAAATACCATATACTATAGTGAGCGGAAAAACTCTGAAATCAGCCGAAAACCATTAAATCGGCCAAAAACCCTGAAATCGGCCAAAACCCCAAAAGTTCATCCGAAAGCTTTAAAGCTGGCCTAAAACCCCATAATAAGCCGAAAACCCTAAATCCAGTCTATAAGCCCTACAGAATAACCATAAAATTGACCAAGAGCCCTTAAATCGTCTAGATACCCTATACTATATTCAACGAAAAAACCCGGAAATCGGCCGAAAACACTGAAATTAGCCAAAAGCCCTAATGTTGATCCGAAAGCCATAAAACCACCCTAAATCCCTATAATTAGCCAAAGTCCCTAAAATCAGTCTAAAATCCTAGAGTCTACAGAAAAACAATAAAACTGACCCAGAGCCCTTACATCGGAAAAAAACCCTGAAATCGGCCGAGAACCCTAAAGTTGATTAGAAAGCCCTAAAGCTGGCCTAAAACCCTATATTAAGCCAAAAACCCTAAAATAAGTCTAAAAGCGTAGACTCTACCGAAAAACCAAAAAAATTGACACAGAGCCCTTAAATCGTCCAAATAACATATACTATAGGCAGCGGAAAAAATCTGAAATCGGCCAAAAACCCTGAAATCAGCCGAAAATGCTGTAATCTGCAAAATGCCCTAAAGTTGATCAGAAAGCCCTAAAGCCAGCCCAAAACCCTATAATGAGTCGAAAACCCTAAAATTAGTCTAAAAGCCTAGAGTTTACAGAAAAACCATAAAATTGACCCGGAGCCCTTAAATCATCCAAATACCCTATACTGTAGTCAGCGGAAAAACCCTGAAATCTGCCGAAAACCCTGAAATTGGCTAAAAGTTGATCAGAAAATCCATAAAGCCGCCCTCAAACCCTATAATAAGCCGAAAACCCTATAATAAGCCGCCCTCAAACCCTATAATAAGCCGAAAACCCTAGAATCAGTCTTAAAGCCTAGAGTCTACGGAAAAACTATAAATTTGACCAGAGGCCTTAAATCATTCAAGTGCCCTTTATTATTGTCAGAGGAAAAACCCTAAAATCGGCCGAAAACCCTGAAATCGGCCAAAAGCACTAAAGTTGATCTAAAAGCCCTAAAGCTGGCCTAAAATCCCTATAATAAGCCGAAAAAACATTAAAATCAATCTAAAAGCCATTGGAGTCTACAGAAAAACAATAAAATTGACCCAGATCCCTTAAATTGACCAAATACCCTATACTATAGTGAGCGGTAAAACTCTGAAATCAGCCGAAAACCCTTAAATCGGCCACAAAGCCTGAAATCAACCAAAAACCCTGAAATTGGCAAAAACCCCAAAAGTTAATCCGAAAGCTTTAAAGCTTGCCTAAAACCCCATAATAAGCCGAAAACCCTAAATCCAGTCTAAAAGCCTAGAGTCTACAGAATAACCATAAAATTGACCCAGAGCCCTTAAATCGTCCAGATACCCTATACTATAGTCAACGAAAAAACCCTGAAATAGGCCGAAAACACTGAAATCAACCAAAAGCCCTAATGGTGATCCGAAAGCCATAAAACCAGCCTAAATCCCTATAATAAGCCAAAATCCCTAAAATCAGTCTAAAATCCTGGAGTCTACAAAAAAACAATAAAACTGACCGAGATCCCTTACATCGGAAAAACCCTAAAACCGGCCGAGAACCCTAAATTTGATCAGAAAGCCCTAAAGCTGGCCTAAAACCCTATATTAAGCCAAAAACCATAAAATAAGTCTAAAAGCGTAGGGTCTACAGAAAAACCAAAAAATTGACACAGGGCCCTGAAATCGTCCATATAACATATACTATAGTCAGCGGAAAAAATCTTAAATCGGCCGAAAACCCTGAAATCAGCCGAAAATGCTGTAATCTGCCAAATGCCCTAAAGTTGATCAGAAAGCCCTAAAGCCGGCCTAAAACCCTATAATAAGACAAAAACCCTAAAATCAGTCTTAAAGCCTAGAGTTTACAGAAAAGCCATAAAATTGACACGGAGCCCTTAAATCGTCCAAATACCCCATACTGTAGTCAGCGGAAAAACGCTGAAATCTGCCGAAAACCCTGAAAATGGCTAAAAGGTTTTTTGAAAAACCATAAAGCCGCTCTCAAACCCTATATTAAGCCGAAAACTGATACCCAAATCGCAAGTGCACGATTGACTATCGCGTAGTAAATAGATCGAACCCAAGGGATTGGTGTTCTTATTAATATAATATTTAGTACTTGTGCAGAAAAATTAAAAGATGTGTTTGATGTTGGTTTAGAACAAGATAAAAATAATAGCATAAAATGATAAGAAATAAAGATAATAAGAATTTAAGCTCTTGGGTTGGTTTACATAGTCTATAAAACATGCTAGTAATCTCCTACTTAATTTCCGAATTTTAAATCCAAATTCATGATGCTATAGCCTAGAATTTCTACATCCTAATTGCCTTAAGAAATGTAGAACTTTCTTCCTAATTACTAAATCCATAGCCTTGGTATTTAGTTAACCAGAAAAGAAGATGAGGAATGAATTCGGGCCAGCACAAAGTTACGTCCATCCTAATTGCCTTAACAGATGTATACTTATAACCTTTTTTATTTCCTATTTCCCTTACTACTTACCAAATGGCCTTATGACATAAGTAGAAAGCAAGATATCTTTTGCGCATAAAGATGAATGAAGAACAAAGAAATAAAACATGAAAGGAAATATTATTCAGAAATGTAGAAAAATACTAGAACATGAATTATATACTAAAACAACCCAAAAACTTAAAGAAGAAGTTAGCCAAGCATGGCTAAAAGAACCATTGAATTACCCTGGATAGGAGCTCAAGTTTGGCTTCCCACAATTCCTAGGAACAATGATCTTAAGGAGGAAAGAAGAATACTTGTTGTATTCTGAAATGGTGTGATCTTTACAAAGGATGAGCACTCCTATTTACAGCAAAAATTTGCCTTTCAATGGTGGAGGAGTTGATGGCCATTATGGCCTTCATTGGCCACCAATTAACTTTTGAAAACTCCTTCCCACTACCATCAATTCTCCACTCATCCTTTAATCCTTATTTTCCATGTGCTTAATTTAGAGAGTGTTGGTTCATATTCTTGATCTCCACTTTAAGTCCTCTCTTTGAAACTTCACTTTTCATCCTCCGCTCTTGAACCTTTCCACTTTGATCCTTTATTTCCTGAAACTTTACTATTCGGTCCCTGGACAAAAATGATAACTATACCAGCTTTCCTAAAAAATATAAAATAACTATAAAAATTCCTAAAAATATAAAATAAAGTTTAAAAACCAAATAAAAGCTAATCTATATGCAAAATGCAAAATAAATATAAAATCTACATAAAAATAATAAAAATCCTATATGAGACTCAAAAATAATAAAATAAAAAGACTAAAAAGACCCTAAAAACATCATATAAAATCCGGTCATCAAAAACCCTAGAATCAGTCTTAAAGCCTAAAGTCTACGGAAAAACTATAAATTTGACCAAAGGTCTTAAATCATTCAAATGCCCTTTATTATTGTTAGCGGAAAAACCCTAAAATCGCACGAAAACCCTAAATCGGCCAAAAGCCCTAAAGTTGATCAAAAAGCCCTAAAGCCAGCCTAATATCCCTATAATAAGCCGAAAACAATAAAATCAATCTAAAAGCCATTAGAGTCTACGGAAAAACAATAAAATTGACCCAGATCCCTTAAACTGACCAAATACCCTATACTATAAACATCCGAAAAACCCTGAAATCGTCCAGTAGCCCAAAAGTTGGTTAGAAAGCCATAAAGCTGGCCTAAAACCCTATAATAAGCCGAAAACCCTAAAATCAGTCTAAAAGCCTATAGAGTCTACAGAAAAACTATAAAATTGACCCAGAGCCCTTAAATCGTCCAAATACCATATACTATAGTGAGCGGAAAAACTCTAAAATAAGCCGAAAACTCTTAAATCGGCCAAAAACCCTGAAAACGGGCAAAAACCCTGAAATCAGCAAAAACCCCAAAAGTTAATCCGAAAGCTTTAAAGCTGGCCTAAAACCCCATAATAAGCCGAAAACCCCAAATCCAGTCTAAAAGCCTAGAGTCTACAGAATAACCATAAAATTGACCCAGAGCTCTTAAATCGTCCAGATACCCTATACTATAGTCAACGAAAAAACCCTGAAATCGGCCGAAAACACTGAAATCAGCCAAAAGCCCTAATGTTGATCCGAAAGCCATAAAACCAGCCTAAATCCCTATAATAAGCCAAAATCCCTAAAATCAGTCTAAAATCCTAGAGTCTACAGAAAAACAATAAAACTGACCCAGAGCCCTTACATCGGAATAACCCTGAAATCGGTCGAGAACCCTAAAGTTGATCAGAAAGCCCTAAAGCTGGCCTAAAACCCTATATTAAGCCAAAAACCCTAAAATAAGTCTAAAAGCGTAGCGTCTACAGAAAAACCCAAAAAATTGACACAGGGCCCTTAAGTCGTCCAAATAACATATACTATAGTCAGCGGAAAAAATCTGAAATCGGCCGAAAATGCAATAATCTGCCAAATGCACTAAAGTTGATTAGAAAGCCCTAAAGCCGGCCTAAAACCCTATAATAAGATGAAAACCCTAAAATCAGTCTAAAAGCCTAGAGTTTACAGAAAAACCATAAAATAGACCCCGAGCCCTTAAATAGTCCAAATACCCTATACTGTAGTCAGCGAAAAAACCCTGAAATCTGCCGAAAAACCTGAAATTGGCTAAAAGTTAATCAGAAAAACCATAAAGCCGCCCTCAAACCTTATAATAAGCCGAAAACCCTAGATAGAATCAGTCTTAAAGCCTAGAATCTACGCAGAAACTATAAATTTTACCAGAGGCCTTAAATCATTCAAATGCCCTTTATTATTGTCAGCGGAAAAACCCTAAAATCAGCCGAAAACCCTGAAATCGGCCAAAAGCCCTAAAGTTGATCAAAAAGCCCTAAAGCAAGCCTAAAATCCCTATAATAAGACTAAAACACTAAAATCAATCTAAAAGCCAGTAGAGTCTACAGAAAAACAATAAAATTGACCCAGATCACCTAAATTGACCAAATACCCTATACTATAAGCATCGGAAAAACCCTGAAATCGGCCAGAAGCCCAAAAATTGATCAGAAAGCCATAAAGCTGGCCTAAAACCCTATAATAAGCCGAAAACCCTAAAATCAGTCTAAAAGCCTATAGAGTCTACAGAAAAACAATAAAACTGACCCAGAGCCCTTAAATCGGAAAAACCCTGAAATAGGTCGAGAACCCTAAAGTTGATCAGAAATCCCTAAAGCTGGCCTAAAACCCTAAATTAAGCCAAAAACCCTAAAATAATTCTAAAAGCGTAGGGTCTACAAAAAAACCAAAAAATTGACACAGGGCCCTTAAATCGTGCAAATAACATATACTAAAGTCAGCGGAAAAAATCTGAAATCGGCCAAAAATGCTATAATCTGCCAAATGCCATAAAGTTGATCAGAAAGCCCTAAAGCCGGCCTAAAACCCTATAATAAGACGAAAATCCTAAAATTAGTCTAAAAGACTAGAGTTTACAGAAGAACCCTAAAATTGATCCGAAGTCCTTAAATTTTCTAAATACCTTATACTGTAGTCAGCGGAAAAACCCTGAAATCTGCCGAAAACACTGAAATTGGCTAAAAGTTGATCAGAAAAACCATAAAGCCCCCCTCAAACCCTATAATAAGCCGAAAACCCTTGAACCAGTCTTAAACCCTAGAGTCTACGGAAAAAATATAAATTTGACCAGAGGACTTAAATCATTCAAATGCCCTTTATTATTGTCAGCGAAATAACCCTAAAATCGGCCGAAAACCCCGAAATCGGCCAAAAGCCCTAAAGTTGATCAAAAAGCCCTAAAGCAGGCCTAAAATCACTATAATAAGCCGAAAACACTAAAATCAATCTAAAAGCCATTAGAGTCTGTAGAAAAATAATAAAATTGACCCAGATCCCTTAAATTGACCAAATACCCTATACTATAAACATCGGAAAAACCCTGATATCGGCCAGAAGCCCAAAAATTGATCAGAAAGCCATAAAGCTGGCCTAAAACCCTATAATAAGCCAAAAACCCTAAAATTAGTCTAAAGCCTATAGAGTCTAAAGAAAAACTATAAAATTGACCCCGAGCCCTTAAATTGTCCAAATACCATATACTATAGTGAGCGGAAAAACTCTTAAATAAGCCGAAAACCCTTAAATCGGTCAAAAACCCTTAAATCAGCCAAAAACCCTGAAATCGGCAAAAACCCCAAAAGTTAATTCGAAAGCTTTAAAGCTGGCCTAAAACCCCATAATAAGCCGAAAACCCTAAATCCAGGCTAAAAGCCTAGAGTTTACAGAATAACCATAAAATTGACCCAGAGCCCTTAAATTGTCTAGATACCCAATACTATAGTCAACGAAAAAACCCTAAAATCGGCCGAAAACACTGAAATCAGCCAAAAGCCCTAATGTTGATCCGAAAGCCATAAAACCAGCCTAAATCCCTATAATAAGCCAAAATCCCTAAAATCAGTCTAAAACCCTAGAGTCTACATAAAAACAATAAAAATGACCCAGAGCCCTTACATCGGAAAAACCCTGAAATCGGCCGAGAACCCTAAAGTTGATCAGAAAGCCCTAAAGCTGGCCTAAAACCCTATATTTAGGCAAAAACCCTAAAATAAGTCTAAAAGCGTAGAGTCTATAGAAAAACCAAAAAATTGACACAGGGCCCTTAAATCGTCCAAATTACATATACTTTCAGCGGAAAAAATCAGAAATCGGCCGAAAACCCTAAAATCAGCCGAAAATGCTGTAATCTGCCAAATGCCATAAACTTGACCAGAGCCCTTAAATCGTCCAAATACCCTGTACTGTAGTCTTTGGAAAAACACTCAAATCCGCCCTCAAACCCTATAATTAGCCGAAAACCCTAGAATCAGTCTTAAAGCCTAGAGTCTACGAAAAACTATAATTTGACCAGAGGCCATAAATCATACAAATGTCGTTTATTAGTTAGCGGAAAAACCCTAAAATCAGCCGAAAACCCTGAAATCGGCCAAAAGCCCTAAAGTTGATCAAAAAGCCCTAAAGCCGGCCTAAAATCCCTATAATAAGCCGAAAACACTAAAATCAATCTAAAAGCCGTTTGTGTCTACAGAAAAACCATAAAATTGACCCAGGTCCCTTAAATTGACCAAATACCCTATACAATAAACATCGGAAAAACCCTGAAATGGCCAGAAGCCCAAAAATTGATCAGAAAGCCATAAAGTTGGCCTAAAACCCTATAATAAGCCGAAAACCCTAAATCCAGTCTAAAAGCCTAGAGTCTACAGAATAACCATAAAATTGACCCAGAGCCCATAAATCGTCCAAATACCCTATACCATATAGTCAACGAAAAAACCCTGAAATCGGCCGAAAACACTGAAATCAGCCAAAAGCCCTAATGTTCATCTGAAAGCCCTAAAACCAGCCTCAATCCCTATAATAAGCCAAAATCCCTAAAATCAGTCTGAAATCCGAGAGTCTACACAAAAACAATAAAACTGACCCAGAGCCCTTACATCGGAAAAACCCTGAAATCGGCCGAGAACCCTAAAGTTAATCAGAAAGCCCTAAAGCCGGCCTAAAACCCTATAATAAGACGAAAACCCGAATATCAGTCTAAAAGCCTTGAGTTTACAGAAAAACCATAAAATTGACTCGGAGCCCTTACATCGTCCAAATGCCCTATACTGTGTAGTCAGCGTAAAAACCCTGAAATCTGCCGAAAACCCTGAAATTGGCTAAAAGTTGATCAGAAAAACCAAAAAGCCGCCCTCAAACCCTATAGTAAGCCGAAAACCCTAGAATCAGTCTTAAAGCCTAGAGTCTACGAGAAAAACTATAAATTTGACCAGAGGCCTTAAATCATTCAAATGTCATTTATTATTGTCAGCGGAAAAACCCTAAAATCGGCCGAAAACCCTGAAATCGGCCAAAAGCCCTAAAGTTGATCAAAAAGCCCTAAAGCCGGCCTAAAATCCCTATAATAAGCTGAAAACACTAAAATCAATCTAAAAGCCATTAGAGTCTACAGAAAAACAATAAAATTGACCCAGACCCCTTAAGTTGACCAAATACCCTATACTATAAACATCGGAAAAACCCTGAAATCGGCCAGAAGCCCGAAAATTGATCGGAAAGCTATAAAGTTGGCCTAAAACCCTATAATAAGCCGAAAACCTTAAAATTAGTCTAAAAGCCTAGAGTTTACAGAAAAACCATAAAATTGACCCGGAGCCCTTAAATCGTCCAAATACCCTGTACTGTAGTCAATGGAAAAACACTGAAATCTGCCGAAAATCCTGAAATTGGCTTAAAGTTGATAAGAAAAACCATAAAGCCGCCGTCAAACCCTATAATTAGCCGAAAACCATAGAATCAGTCTTAAAGCCTAGAGTCTACGGAAAAACTACAAATTTGACCAGAGGCCTTAAATCATTAAAATGTGGTTTATTAGTCAGCGGAAAAACCCTAAAATCGGCCGAAAACCCTGAAATCGGCCAAAAGCCCTAAAGTTGATCAAAAAGCCCTAAAGCCGGCCTAAAATCCCTATAATAAGCCGAAAACACTAAAATCAATCTTAAAGCCGTTAGAGTCTACAGAAAAACAATAAAATTGACCCAGGTCCCTTAAATTGACCAAATACCCTATACAATAAACATCGGAAAAACCCTGAAATCGGCTACAAGCCCAAAAATTGATCAGAAAGCCATAAAGTTGGCCTAAAACCCTATAATAAGCCGAAAACCCTAAATAGAGTCTAAAAGCCTAGAGTCTACAAAATAACCATAAAATTGACCCAGAGCCCTTAAATCGTCCAGATACCCTATACTATATAGTCAACGAAAAAACCCTGAAAACGGCCGAAAACACTGAGCCAAAAGCCCAAATGTTGATCCGAAAGCCCTAAAACCAGCCTTAATCCCTATAATAAGCCAAAATCCCTAAAATCATTCTGAAATCCAAGAGTCTACATAAAAACAATAAAACTGACCCAGAGCTCTTACATCGGAAAAACCCTGAAATCGGCCGAGAACCCTAAAGTAGAACAGAAAGCCCCAAAGCTGGCCTAAAACCCTATATTAAGCCAAACACCCTAAAATAAGTCTTAAAGCGTAGAGTCTACAGAAAAACCAAAAAATTGACACAGAGCCCTTAAATTCTCCAAATAACATATACTATAGTCAGCGTAAAAATCCTGAAATCTGCCAAAAACCCTGAAGAAAATATCTGAAATCGGCCGAAAATCCTGAGATCAACCGAAAATGGTGTAATCTGCCAAATGCCCTAAAGTTAATCAGAAAGCCCTAAAGCCGGCCTAAAACCCTATAATAAGACGAAAACCCTAAAATTAGTCTAAAAGCCTTGAGTTTACAGAAAAACCATAAAATTGACTCGGAGCCCTTAAATCGTCCAAATACCCTATACTGTAGTCAGCGTAAAAATCCTGAAATCTGCCAAAAACCCTGAAATTGGCTAAAAGTTGATCAGAAAAACCAAAAAGCCGCCCTCAAACCCTATTATAAGCCGAAAACCCTAGAACCAGTCTTAAAGCCTAGAGTCTACGGAAAAAATATAAATTTGAGCAGAGGCCTTAAATCATTTAATGCCATTTATTATTGTCAGCGAAAAAACCCTAAAATTGGCCGAAAACCCTGAAATCGGCCAAACGCCCTAAAGTTGATCAAAAAACTCTAAAGCCGGCCTAAAATCCCAATAATAAGTCGAAAACACTAAAATCAATCTAAAAGCCATTAGAGTCTACAGAAAAACAATAAAATTGACTCAGATCCCTTACATTGACCAAATACCCTATACTATAAACATTTAAAAAACCCCGAAATCGGCCAGAAGCTCAAAAGTTGATCAGAAAGCCATACATCTGGCCTAAAACCCTATAATAAGCCGAAAACCCTAAAATCAATCTAAAAGCCTAGAGACTCTACGGAAAAACTATAAAATTGACCTAGAGCCCTTAAATCGTCGATATACCATAGATATAGTAAGCGGAAAAACTCTGAAATCAGCCGAAAACCCTTAAATCGGCCAAAAACCCTGAAATCGGCAAAAACCCTTAAAGTTAATCCGAAAGCTTTAAAGCTGGCCTAAAACCCCATATAAAGCTGAAAACCCTAAATCCAGTCTAAAAGCCTAGAGTCTACAGAATAACCATAAAATTGACCGAGAGCCCTTAAATCGTCCAGATACCCTATACTATAGTCAACGAAAAAACCCTGAAATCGGCCGAAAACACTGAAATCAGCCAAAAGCCCTAATGTGGATTCGAAAGCCATAAAACCAGCCTAAATCCCTATAATAAGCCAAAGTCCTTAACATCAGTCTAAAATCCTTGAGTCTACAGAAAAACAATAAAACTGACCCAGAGCCCTTTCATTGGAAAAACCCTGAAAATCGGCAAAAACCCCAAAAGATGATCCGAAATCCCTAAAGCTGGAATAAAACCCTATAATAAGCCAAAAACCCTAAAATAAGTCTAAAAGCGTAGAGTCTACAGAAAAACCCTAAACTATAAAATTGAACCAGAGCCCTTAAATCGTCCAAATAACATATACTATAGTCAGCGGAAAAAATCTGAAATTGGCCGAAAACCCTGAAATCAGCCGAAAATGCTGTAATCTGCCAAATGCCCTAAAGTTGATCAGAAAGCCCTAAAGTCAGCCTAAAACCCTATAATAAGACGAAAACCCTAAAATCAGTCTAAAAGCCTAGAGTTTACAGAAAAACCATAAAATTGATCCGGAGCCCCTTAAATCGTCCAAATGCCCTATAGCGCGTAGTCAAAGGAAAAACCCTGAAATCTGCCGAAAACCCTGAAATTGGCTAAGAGTAGATCAGAAAATCCATAAAGCCGCCCTCAAACCCTATAATAAGCCGAAAAACCTAGAATCAGTCTTAAACCCTAGAGTCTACGGAAAAACTATAAATTTGACCAGAGGCCTTAAATCATTCAAATGCCCTTTATTATTGTCAGTGGAAAAACCCAAAAATCGGCCGAGAACCCTAAAATCGGCCAAAAGCCCTAAAGTTGATCAAAAAGCCCTAAAGCCGAACTAAAATCCTTATAATAAACCGAAAACACTAAAATCAATCTAAAGCCATTAGAGTCTACAGAAAAATAATAAAATTGATCCAGATCCCCTAATTTGACCAAATACCCTATACTATAAACATCGGAAAAACCCTGAAATCGGCCAGAAGCCCAAAAATTGATCAGAAAGCCATAAAGCTGGCCTAAAAGCCTATAATAAGCCGAAAACCTAAAATCAGTCTAAAACCCTATAGAGTCTACAGAAAAACTATAAGATTGACCCAGAGCCCTTAAATTGTCCAAATACCATATACTATAGTGAGCGGAAAAACTCTGAAATCGGCCAAAAACCCAAAAATCGGCAAAAACCCGAAAAGTTAATCTGAAAGCTCTTAAATCGTCCAAATAACATTTACTATAGGCAGCGGAAAAAATCTGAAATCGGCCGAAAACCCGGAAATCAGCCGAAAATGCTGTAATCTGCCAAATGCCCTAAAGTTGATCAGAAAGCTTTAAAGCCAGCCGAACCCTAAAATAAGACGAAAACCCTAAAATCAGTCTAAAAGCCTAGAGTTTACAGAAAAACCATAAAATTGACTCGGAGCCCCTTAAATCGTCCAAATACCCTATACTGTAGTCAGCTGAAAACCCTGAAATCTGCCGAAAACCCTGAAATTGGCTAAGAGTTGATTAGAAAAACCATAAAGCCGCCCTCAAACTCTATAATAAACCGAAAACCCTAGAATCAGTCTTAAAGCCTAAAGTCTATGGAAAAACTATAAATTTGACCAGAGGCCTTAAATCATTCAAATGCCCTATATTATTGTCAGCGGAAAAACCCTAAAATCGGCCGAAAACCCTGAAATCGGCCTAAAGCCGCAAAGTTGATCAAAAAGCCCTAAAGCCGGCCTAAAATCCCTATAATAAGCCGAAAACACTAAAGTCAATCTAAAAGCCATTAGAGTCTACAGAATAACAATAAAATTGACCCAGATCCCTTAAATTGACCAAATACCCTATACTATATAAACATCGGAAAAACCCTGAAATCGGCTAGAAGCCCAAAAATTGATCAGAAAGCCATAAAGCTGGCCTAAAACCCTGTAATAAGCCGAAAACCCTAAAATCAGTCTAAAAGCCTATAGAGTCTAAAGAAAAACTATAAAATTGATCCAGAGCCCTTAAATTGTCCAAATACCATATACTATAGTGAGCGGAAAAACTCTGAAATCGTCCAAAAACCCTGAAATCGGCCAAAAACCCTGAAATCGGCCAAAAACCCTGAAATCGGAAAAAACCCCAAAAGTTAATCAGAAAGCTTTAAAGCTGGCCTAAAACCCCATAATAAGCCGAAAACCCTAAATCCAGTCTAAAAGCCTAGAGTCTACAGAATAACCATAAAATTGACCCAGAGCCGTGAAATCGTCCAGATACCCTATATTATAGTCAACGAAAAAACCCTGAAAAAGGCCGAAAACACGGAAATCAGCCAAAAGCACTAATCTTGATCCGAAAGCCATAAAACCAGCCTAAATCCCTATAATAAGCCAAAATCCTTAAAATCAGTCTGAAATCCTAGAGTCTACAGAAAAACAAAAAAACTGACCCAGAGCCTTTACATCAGAAAAACCCTGAAATCGGCTGGGAACCATTAAAGTTGACTTGGAAGCCCTAAAGCTGGCCTAAAACCCTAAAATAAGTCTAAAAGCGTAGAGTCTACAGAAAAACCAAAAAATTGACACAGAGCCCTTAAATCGTCCAGATAACATATACTATAGTCATCGGAAAAAATCTGAAATCGGCCGAAAACCCTGAAATCAACCGAAAATGCTGTAATCTGCCAAATGCCCTAAAGTTGATAAGAACGCCCTAAAGCCGGCCTAAAAACGTAACATAAGACGAAAACACTAAAATCAGTTTAAAAGCCTAGAGTTTACAGAAAACCATAAAATTGAGCCAGAACCCCTTAAATCGCCCAAATACCCAATACTGTAGTCAGCAGAAAAAATCTGAAATCTGCCGAAAACCCTAAAATTGGCTAAGAGTTGATCAGTAAAACCATTAAGCCGCCCTCAAACCCTATAATAAGCTGAAAACCCTAGAATCAGTCTTAAAGCCTAGAGTCTACGGAAAAAATATAAATTTGACCAGAGGCCTTAAATCATTTAATGCCCTTTATTATTGTCAGCGGAAAAACCCTAAAATCGGCCGAAAACCCTGAAATCGGCCAAACGCCCTAAAGTTGATCAATCTAAAAGCCATTAGAGTCTACAGAAAAACAATAAAAATGACCCAGATCCCTTACATTGACCAAATACCCTATACTATAAACATCGGAAAAACCCTGAAATCGGCCAGAAGCCCAAAAATTGATCAGAAAGATAAAAAGCTGGCCTAAAACCCTATAATAAGCCGAAAAGCCTAAAATCAGTCTAAAAGCCTATAGAGTCTACAGAAAAACTATAAAATTGACCCAGAGCCCTTATATCGTCCAAATACCATATACTATAGTGAGCGGAAAAACTCTAAAATCAGCCGAAAACCCTTAAATCGGCCAAAAACCCTGAAATCGGCTAAAAACCCTGAAATCGGCAAAAACCCCAAAAGTTAATTCGAAAGCTTTAAGCTGGCCTAAAACCCCATAATAAGCCGAAAACCCTAAATCTAGTTTAAAAGCCTAGAGTCTAAAGAATAACCATAAAATTGACCCACTTCCCTTAAATCGTCCAGATACCCTATACTATAGTCAACAAAAAAACCCTGAAATCGGCCGAAAACACTGAAATCAGCCAAAAGCCCTAATGTTGATCCGAAAGCCATAAAACCAGCCTAAATCTCTATAATAAGCCAAAATCCCTAAAAGCAGACTAAAATCCTAGAGTCTACAGAAAAACAATAAAACTGACCCAGAGCCCTTACATCGGAAAAACCATGAAATCGGCCGAGAACCCTAAAGTTGATCAGAAAGCCCTAAAGCCGGCCTAAAACCCTATAATAACACGAAAAGCCTAAAATCAGTCTAAAAGCCTAGAGTCTACAAAAAAACCATAAAATTGACCCGGAGCCCTTAAATCGTCCAAATACCCTATACTGTAGTCAGCGGAAAAACCCTGAAATCTGCCGAGAACCCTACAGAAAACACTAAAATCAATCTAAAAGCCATTAGAGTCTACAGAAAAACAATAAAATTGACCAAGATCCCTTAAATTGACCAAATACCCTATACTATAAACATCGGAAAAACCCTGAAATCGGCCAGAAGCCCAAAAATTGATCAGAAAGCCATAAAGCTGGTCTAAAACCCTATAATAAGCCGAAAACCCTAAAATCAGTCTAAAAGCCTATAATGAGGGGATAAACTATGAAATCAGCTGAAAACCCTTTAATCGGCCAAAAACCCTGAAATCGGCCAAAAACCCTGAAATCGGCAGAAACCCCAACAGTTAATCCGAAACCTTTAAAGCTGGCCTAAAACCCCATAATAAGCTGAAAACCCTAAATCCAGTCTAAAATCCTAGAGTCTACAGAATAACCATAAAATTGACCCAGAGCCCTTAAATCGTCCAGATACCCTATACTATATGATAGCCAAATCCGCAAGTGCACGGATGGTTATCGCGTAGTATAAAAGATATCGTACCCAAGGGATAAGTGTCTTTCTATAAAAAATTTTAGAGCCTTGTGCAGAAAATAAAAAGATATATGTTGTTGTTTGGTTTTTTGAACTAGAAAATAAAATAGCATAAAATAAAAGAGAAGAGAAAAGATGATGAGATTTAAGCACTTGGGTTGGATTACATAGTTTATAAAATATGCTAGCAAACTCTTACTTAAATCAGAATTGTAGAACCAAGTTCATGATGCTATAGCCTAGTATTTCTACAAGTTAATTCCTTACAAATATAGAACTTTCTTCCTAATTACTAAATTCAATTCCTTGCAATTTAGTTAACTAAAGAAGAAGATGAAGATCAAGTTCAGACCAACATAAAGCTACGTCTATCCTAATTCCTTAGTGATATATACATATAGCCTTTTTAAAATCCTATTTCCCTTACTACTTACCAATTTCCATTGTTATAAGTAATAAGCAAGAACTCTTATGCGCATTAAGAGGAAATGAAGAACAAGGAAATAAAACATGAATTGGAAATATTATTCAGAAATGTAGAAGAAAAACTAAGACATAAAATATAAACTAAAACAACCCAAGATACTTAAAATAATTATCCAAGCATGGCTAAAAGAGGCATCGAATTACCCTGGATAGGAGCTCAAGTTTGGCTTCCCACAATTCCTAGGAACAATGCTCTTAAGGAGGACAGAAGAATACTTGTTGTATTCTGAATAGGTGTGTCTTTTACAAAGGATGAGCACTCCTATTTATAGCAACAATTTCAATGGTGGAGGAGTTGATGGCCATTATGGCCTTCATTGGCCACCAATTAACTTTTGAAAACTCCTTCTCACTACCATCAATTCTCCACTCATCCTTTTTCACATGTGCAAAATAGAAATGATGCTTCATATTCAATCTTTACACTTTTGGTCCTCTCTTTGTTAGCACTTCAATTCTGGCCCTTTATTTTCCTTAAACTTCACTTTTAGCCCCAACTCTTGAACTTTCATACTTTGGCCCTTTCATTCCTGAAATTTATAGTTTGGTCCCTGGACAAAAATGATAACTTCTACCAGCTTTCCTAATCTATATGCAAAATGTAAAATAAATATAAAATCTAAATAAAAAGAATAAAAAACCTATATGAGAGTCAAAAATAATAAAATAAAAAGACTAAAAAGACCCTAAAATTATCATATAAAATCCAGTCATCACTATAGTCAACGATGTGAAGAAGGTCTTGCTCCTGACCCTGGCTGTGGTTTTGATGACGACAAACTCATCAACAAAAAGAAGAAAAGAGGACTTCGAAGAAACAACACTACAAAGTTCATCATTAGTCTAGAAGTCTTAGTTTAGGTAAGTTATGCTTCTAAAGGTCTATTAAAGCATAAAGGCTCTTAAAACACCTAAACTAATCAAGCTAAGTGTTTTCATAACTTAAAAGAAGTAGAAAACCTTAAGCAGATCTCAAAGGATCAAGTTTCTGGAAGATGGACTTCAGTGTAATCGATTTCAGGATTCTGGTAATCTATTACACCTAGGCAAGTAATCGATTACTTGTTGTTTGTAATCGATTACATGTTTGAAATTCAAATTCAAACTGAAACGGCTATTAGTGTAATCGATTACACTAAGTGATGTAATCGATTACCATAACGAAAAGTTACATCTTTTCATGAACCATTGTGTCCCAAACCTTTTGAAAAGGGTTGTGATGGTTCAAGGACGTTTCCCTTGCCTATATAAAGTCCATTTGAGTCCAGAACACAAGAGACAACACACAACACATGAGAATACAACATTAGGCCAAAGCTTTGTCAAAATTAGTTCATCTTTTAGAACTTAAACATTTTAGAGCCTAAATTCTGAGTTCATGGTCTTCATGTCTATAAGAACACTTTAGTTGTTCATATCTTGAAGAACTCAGAATTGTATTATGCTTAAAAGCCTTAAAGCATAAATTCTCATGATCAATCCATTTTCAAGTCAAAGGATTGATACAGCCAAATTGTAAACTCTTCTTCATCTCTTTCTGTAAGATTGAGTTTTCACCGTGGTATTCGGTGAAGGGTTGTTGTCACTGAAAGTGGTATACTTTCAGGGTATTGATTGAAGGTGGTTTAGCCTTCAAGGTCTGAGGGTGGTTTGCCTTCAGGAACTGAAAGCGGTTTGCTTTCAGGGGCTGTTGAAAGTGGTTTGCTTTCACAGGGTATTGGTAGAAATTCTTGGGGTCCTTGGATTAGGAACTTGTAAGAGATTTTTATCAATAGTGGAAAATTCCTCAAAGGGTTTCTTTGAGGGACTGGACGTAGCCTTCGGTGGATTGAAGGTGAACCAGGATAAAACTTTGTGTGTTATTTCCTTCATCCTTCATCTTTTACTTTCAAGCAATACTCTATTCCGCTGCAATCACAACAATCGTCTTGTGATTATCATCATCTTGAAAGTAACGTTTTCAATAAGCCGAAAATCGGGGCAACACTGATTCACCCCCCGCTCTCAGGTTGCTTGCTGTACTAACAATTGGTATCAGAGCGGAAGTTTAGGTAAGTTATTCCTAAGGTCCGGGAAAAGATGGCATCCTCTTCCAATCATGGAACCAGTGAAGGACATAACATAAACAGGCCACCATTCTTCAAGATGAAGATATTCATAAAGTCATTAGACGCAGGAATTCGGAAAGCCATTGAAGAAGGTCCCTTTGTGCCTGTAGCAGAAGTAGAAGGAACTTCACAAGTAAAACCAGATAGTTCATGGAGTGAAGAAGATAAGAAGAAGGTTCAATATGATCTCAAAGGAATGAACATCCTTACATTTGCCCTTGGAATGGATGAATTTTTCAGAGTATCAACATGCACTACATCAAAAGAAATATGGGATACGTTGATGGTGATTCATGAAGGGACAGATGAAGTCAAGAGATCAAAGATCAATACTCTATCTCAGGAATATGAAATGTTCAGAATGCTTCCAGGAGAAAAGGTATTAGATATGCAAAAACGATTCACTCATCTAATTAATCATTTGATTGCTCTTGGTAGACAATTTTCAAACAGTGATTTGAACATGAAAGTTCTAAGATCACTTACAAGAGTATGGCAACCAAAAGTAACAGCCATCTCAGAGAAGAAGAGTTTATCAAAAATGACTCTCGCAACTCTTTTTGGAAAACTCCAAGAACACGAGTTGGAATTGAATCGTTTGGAAGAAAATGAACAACATGAGAAGAAGTATCGATCCATTTCCCTAAAAGCAAAAGAAAGCATCAAAGAAGATTATGATGCAGATTCTGAAGAAGAAGACAATGGAAATGTGAATCTTCTAGTAAAGAATTTTGGAAAGTTTCTTAAGAGAAAAGGTGTGAAATTCAACAACAACAAATCTTTCCAAAAGAGTAATGAATCATCTTCCTCTCAAAAGATCACATGTTTCGAATGTGGCAAGCCGGGACACTTCAAGTCAGAATGTCCAAATCTTCAGAAGAAGAAACATGGTCTAAGAGAGAAATTCGAGAAAAAGGATCAACCCACACGAAGAGCATATTTGGCTTGGGATGATAATGAAGTAAGTTCATCATCAGACTCTGATAAAGAAGAAGCACAAGTTGCTTTGATGGCCTCACATGATTCAGATGTTGAAGATTCTCAGGTTAGTGATAACTCTATATCTTTTCATGATTTAAAGTTTACCATGAAATTCACGCAGAGCCCTTAAATCGTCCAAAAAACATATACTATAGTCAGCGGAAAAGATTTGAAATCGGTCGAAAACCATGAAATCGGCCGAAAATGCTGTAATCTGCCATATGCCCTAAAGTTGATCAGAAAGCCCTAAAGCCGGCCTAAAACCCTATAATAAGACGAAAACACTAAAATCATACTAAAAGCCTTGAGTTTACAGAAAAACCATAAAATTGACCCGGAGCCCCTTAAATCGTCCAAATACTCTATACTGTAGTCAGCGGAAAAACTCTGAAATCGCCCGAAAACCCTGAAATTGGCTAAGAGTTTATCAGAAAAACCATAAAGCCGCCCGCAAACCCTATAATAAGCCGAAAACCCTAGAATCAGTCTTAAAGCCTAGAGACTACGGAAAAACTATGAATTTGACCAGAGGCCTTAAATCATTCAAATGCCCTTTATTATTGTCAGCGGAAAAACCCTAAGATCGGCCGAAAACCCTGAAATCGGCCAAAATCCCTACAGTTGATCAAAAAGCCTATAGCCGGCCTAAAATCCCTATAATAAGCCGAAAACACTAAAATCAATCTAAAAGCCATTAGAGTCTACAGAAAAACAATAAAATTGACCCAGATCCCTTAAATTGACCAAATACCCTATACTATAAACATCGGAAAAACCCTGAAATCGGCCAGAAGCCCAAAAATTGATCAGAAAGCCATAAAGCTGGCCTAAAACCTTATAATAAGCAGAAAACCCTAAAATCAGTCTAAAAGCCTATAGAGTCTATAGAAAAACTATAAAATTGACCCAGAGCCCTTAAATCGTCCAAATACCATATACTATAGTGAGCGAAAAAACTCTGAAATCAGCCGAAAACCCTTAAATCAGCCGAAAACCTTGAAATCGGCCGAAAAACCCTGAAATCGGCAAAACCCCCAAAAGTTAATCCGAAAGCTTTAAAGTTGGCCTAAAATCCCATAATAAGCCGAAAACCCTAAATCCAGTCTAAAAGCCTAGAGTATATAGAATAACCATAAAATTGACCAAGAGCTCTTAAATCATCCAGATACCCTAAACTTTAGTCAACGAAAAAACCCTGAAATCGGCAGAAGACACTGTAATCAGCCAAAAGCCCTAATGTTGATACGAAAGCCATAAAACAACCTAAATCCCTATGATAAGCCAAAATCCTGAAAATAAGTCTGAAATTTTAGAGTCTACAGAAAAACAATAAAACGGACCCAGAGTCCTTACATCTGAAAAACCCTGAAATCGGCCGAGAACCCTAAAGTGGATCAGAAAGCCCTAAAGCTGGCCTAAAACCCCATATTAAGCCAAAAACCCTAAAATCAGTCTAAAAGCGTAGAGTCTACAGAAAAACCAAAAAATTGACACAGAGCCCTTAAATAGTCCAAATAACATATACTATAGTCAGCGGAAAAAATCTGAAATCGGCCGAAAACCCTGAAATTAGCCGAAAATGTTGTAATCTGCCAAATGCCCTAAAGTTGATCAGAAAGCTCTAAAGCCGGCCTAAAACCCTATAATAAGACGAAAACCCAAAAATCAGTCTAAAAGCCTAGAGTTTACAGAAAAACCATAAAATTGACCTGGAGCCCCTTAAACCGTCCGAATACCCTATACTGTAGTTTGCGGAAAAACCCTGAAATCTGCCGAAAACCCGGAAATCGGCTAAAAGTTGATCAGAAAAACTATAAAGCCGCCCTCAAACCCTATAATAAGCCGAAAACACTAGAATCAGGCTTAAAGACTAGAGTCTACGGAAAAACTGTAAATTTGACCAGTGGCCTTAAATCATTCAAATGCCCTTCATTATTGTCAGCGGAAAAACCCTAAAATCGGCCAAAAACCCTGAAATCGGCCAAAAGCCCTAAAGTTGATCAAAAACCCCTAAAGCCGGCCAAAAATCCCTATAATAAGCCGCAAACACTAAAATCAATCTAAAAGCCATTAGAGTCTACAGAAAAACAATAAATTTGACCCAGATCCCTTAAATTGACCAAATACCCTATACTATAAACATCGGAAAAACCCTGAAATCGGCTAGAAGCCCAAAAATTGATCAGAAAGCCATAAATCTGGCCTAAAACCCTATAATAAGCCGAAAACCCTAAAATCAGTCTAAAAGACAATAGAGCCCTTAAATCGTCCAAATACCATATACTATAGTGAGCGGAAAAATCCTGAAATCAGCCGAAAACCCTTAAATCGGCCAAAAACCCTGAAATCGGCACAAACCCCAAAAGTTAATCCGAAAGCTTTAAAGCTGGCCTAAAACCCCAAAATAAACTGAAAACCCTAAATCCACTCTAAAAGCCTAGAGTCTACAGAATAACCATAAAATTGACCCAGAGCCCTTAAATCGTCCAGATACCCTATACTGTATAGTCAACGAAAAAACCCTGAAATCGGCCGAAAACACTGAAATCAGCCAAAAGCCCTAATGTTGATCCGAAAGCCATAAAACCAGCCTATATCTCTATAATAAGCAAAAATCCCTAAAATCAGTCTGAAATCCTAGAGTCTACAGAAAAACAATAAAACTGACCCAGAGCCCTTACATCAGAAAAATCCTGAAATCGGCCAAGAACCCTAAAGTTGATCAGAAAGCCCTAAAGCTGGCCTAAAACCCTATATTAAGCCAAAAACCCTAAATAAGTCTAAAAGCGTAGAGTCTACAGAAAAACCAAAAAATTGGCACATAGCCCTTAAATCGTCCAAATAACATATACAATACTCAGCAGAAAAAATCAGAAATCAGCCGAAAATGCTGTAATCAGCCAAATGCCCTAAAGTTGATCAGAAAGCCCTAAAGCCAGCCTAAAACCCTATAACACGATGAAAACCATAAAATCAGTCTAATAGCCTAGAGTGTACAGAAAAACCATAAAATTGACCTGGAGCCCTAAAATCGTCCAAATACCCTATATTGTAGTCAGCAGAAAAACCCTGAATACTGCCGAAAACCCTTAAATTGGCCAAAAGTTGATCAGAAAAACCATAAAGCCGCTCTCAAACCCTATAATAAGCCGAAAACCCAAGAATCAGTCTTAAAGCCTAGAGTCTACGGAAAAACTATAAATTGTACCAAAGGCCTTAAAACATTCAAATGCCCTTTATTATTGTCAGCAGAAAAACCCTAAAATCGGCCGAAAAGCATGAAATCGTCAAAAGCCCTAAAGTTGATCAAAAATCACTAAAGCCGGCCGAAAATCTGTATAATTAGCCGAAAACACTAAAATCAATCTAAAAGCCATTAGAGTCTATAGAAAACAATAAAATTGACCCAGATCCCTTAAATTGACAAAATACCCTATACTATAAATATCGGAAAAACCCTGAAATCGGCCAGAAGCCCAAAAAATGATCAGAAAGCCTTAAAGCTGGCCTAAAACCCTAAAATCAGTCTAAAAGCCTATAGAGTCTACAGAAAAACTATAATATTGACCCAGATCCCTTAAATCGTCCAAATACCATATACAATTGTGAGCGGAAAAACTCTGAAATCAGCCGAAAACCCTTAAATCGGCTAAAAACCCAAAAATCGGCCAAAAACCCTAAAATCGGCAAAAACCCCAAAAGTTAATCCGAAAGCTTTAAAGCTGGACTAAAACCCCATAATAAGCCGAAAACCTTAAATCCAATCTAAAAGCCAAGAGTCTACAGAACAACCATAAAATTGAACCAGAGCCCTCAAATCGTCCAGATACCCTATACTATAGTCATCGAAAAAATCCTGAAATCGGCCGAAAACACTGAAATCAGCCAAAAGCCCTAATGTTGATACGAAGGCCATAAAACCAGCCTAAATTCCTATAATAAGCCAAACTCCCTATAATCAGTCTGAAATCCTAGAGGGTACAGAAAAACAATAAAATTGACCCAGAGCCCTTACATCGGAAAAACCCTGAAATCGGCCGAGAACCCTAAAGTTGATCAGAAAGCCCTAAAGCAGGCCTAAAACCCTATAATAAGCCGAAAACACTAAAATAAGTCTAAAAGCGTAGAGTCTACAGAAAAACCAAAAAATTGACACAAAGCCCTTAAATCGTCCAAATAACATATACTATAGTCAGCGGAAAAAATCTGAAATCGGCCGAAAACCCTGAAATCCGCCGAATATGCGGTAATCTGCCAAATGCCCTAAAGTTGATCAGAAAGCCCTAAAGCCAGCCTAAAACCCTATAACACGATGAAAACCCTAAAATCAGTCTAAAAGCCTAGAGTTTACAGAAAAACCATAAAATTGACCCGGAGCCCTTAAATCGTCCAAATACCCTATACTGTAGTCAGCGGAAAAACCCTAAAATCTGCCGAAAACCCTGAAATTGGCTACAAGTTGATCAGAAAAACCATAAAGCTGCCCTCAAACCCTATAATAACCCGAAAACCCTAGAATTAGTCTTAAAGCATAAAGTTTACGGAAAAACTATAAATTTGACCAGAGGCCTTAAACATTTCAAATTCCCTTTATTATTGTCAGCGGAAAAACCCCGAAATCGGCCGAAAACCCTGAAATGGGCCGAAAGCCCTAAAGTTGGCCTAAAATAAGCCGAAAACACTAAAATCAATCTAAAAGCCATTAGAGTCTACAGAAAAACACTAATATTGACCCAGATCCCTTAAATTCACCAAATACTCTACATACTATAAACATCGGAAAAACCCTGAATTCGGCCAGAAGCCCAAATCAATCTTAAAGCCTAGAGTGTACGGAAAAACTATAAATTTGATCAGAGGCCTTAAATCATTCATATGCCATTTATTATTGTCAGAGGAAAAAACCTAAAATCGGCCGAAAACCCTTAAATCGGCCAAAAACCCTGAAATCGGCCAAAAACCATGAAATCGGCTAAAACCCCAAAAGTTAATCCAAAAGCTTTAAAGCTGGCCTAAAACCCCATAATAAGCCGAAAACCCTAAATCCAGTCTAAAACCCAAGAGTCTACAGAATAACCATAAAATTGACCCAGAGACCTTAAATCGTCCAGATACCCTATACTATAGTCAACGAAAAAACCCTGAAATCGGCCGAAAACACTGAAATCAGCCAAAAGCCCTAATGTTGATCTGAAAGCCATAAAACCAGCCTAAATCCCAATAATAAGCCAAAATCCCTAAAATCAGTCTAAAATCCTAGAGTCTACAGAAAAACAATAAAACTGACCTAGAGCCCTTACATCGGAAAAACCCTGAAATCGGCCGAGAACCCTAAAGTTGATCAGAAAGCCCTAAAGTTGGCCTAAAACCCTAAAATAAGTCAAAAAGCGTAGAGTCTACAGAAAAACCAAAAAAATGACACAGGGTCCTTAAATCGCCCAAATAACATATACTATAGTCAACGGAAAAAATCTGAAATCGGCCGAAAACCCTGAAATCAGCTGAAAATGTTGTAATCTGCCAAATGCCCTAAAGTTGATCAGAAAGCCCTAAAGCCGGCCTAAAACCCTATAATAAGACGAAAACCCTAAAATCAGTCTAAAAGCCTAGAGTTTATAGAAAAACCATGAAATTGACCCGGAGCCCTTAAATCGTCCAAATTCCCTATACTGTAGTCAGCGGAAAAACCCTGAAATCTGCCGAAAACCCCTAAATTGGCTAAAAGTTGATCCGAAAAACCATAAAGCCGCCCTCGAACCCTATAATAATCTGAAAACCCTAGAATCAGTCTTAAAGCCTAGAGTCTACGGTAAAACTATAACTTTGACCAGAGGCCTTAAATCATTCAAATGCCCTTTATTATTGTCAGTGGAAAAACCGCAAAATTGGCCGAAAACCCTGAAATCGGCCAAAAGCCCTAAAGTTTGTCAAAAAGCCCTAAAGCCGGCCTAAAATCCCAATAATAAGCCGAAAACACTAAATTCAATCTAAAAGCCATTAGAGTCTACAGAAAAGCAATAAAATTGACTCAGATCCCTTAAATTGACTAAATACCCTATACTATAAGCATCGAAAAAACCCTGAAATCGGCCAGAAGCCCAAAATTTGATCAGAAAGCCATAAAGCTGGCCTAAAACCCTATAATAAGTCGAAAACCCTAAAATCAGTCTAAAAGCCTATAGAGTCTACAGAAAAACTATAAAATTGACCCAGAGCCCATAAATCGTCCAAATACCATATTCTATAGTGAGCTGAAAAACTCTGAAATCAGCCGAAAACCCTTAAATCGGTTAAAAACCCTGAAATCGGCCAAAAACCCTGAAATCGGCAAAAACCCCAAAAGTTAATCTGAAAGCTTCAAAGCTGGCCTAAAACACCATAATAAGCCGAAAACCCTAAATCCAGTCTAAAAGCCTAGAGTCTACAGAATAAACATAAAATTGACCCAGGCCCTTAAATCGTCCAGATACCCTATACTATATAGTCAACGAAAAAACCCTGAAATCGGCCGAAAACACTGAAATCAGCCAAAAGCCCTAATGTTGATCCGAAAGCCATAAAACCAGCCTAAATCCCTATAATAAGCCAAAGTCCCTAAAATCAGAATAAAATCCTAGAGTCTACAGAAAAACAATAAAACTGACCCAGAGCCCTTACATCGGAAAAACCCTGAAATCGGCCGAGAACCCTAAAGTTGATCAGAAAGCCCTAAAGCTGGCCTAAAACCCTATATTAAGCCAAAAACCATAAAATAAGTCTAGAAGCGTAGAGTCTACAGAAAAACCAAAAAATTGACACAGTGCCCTTAAATCGTCCAAATAACATATACTATAGTCAACGGAAAAAATCTGAAATCGGCCGAAAACCCTGAAATCGGCCGAAAATGCTGTAATCTGCCAAATGCCCTAAAGTTGATCAGAAAGCCCTAAAGCCGGCCTAAATCACTATAATAAGACGAAAACCCTAAAATCAGTCTAATAGCCTAGAGTGTACAGAAAAACCATAAAATTGACCTGGAGCCCTAAAATCGTCCAAATACCCTATACTGTAGTCAGCGGAAAAACCCTAAAATCTTCCGAAAACCCTGAAATTGGCTAAAAGTTTATCAGAAAAACCATAAAGCCGCCCTGAAACCCTGTAATAAGCCGAAAACCCTAGAATCAGTCTTAAAGCCTAAAGTCTTCGAAAAAACTATAAATTTGACCAGAGGCCTTAAATCATTCAAATGCCCTTTATTATTGTCAGCGGAAAAACCCAATATCAGGCGAAAACCCTGAAATCGGCCAAAAGCCCTAAAGTTGATCAAAAAGCCCTAAAGCCGGCCTAAAATCCCTATAATAAGCAAAAAACACTAAAATCAATCTAAAAGCCATTAGAGTCTACATAAAAACAATAAAATTGACCCAGATCCTTTAAATTGACCAAATACCCTATACTATAAGCATCGGAAAAACCCTGAAATCGGCCAGAAGCCCAAAAATTGATCAGAAAGCCATAAAGCTGGCCTAAAACCCTATAATAAGCCGAAAACCCTAAAATCAGTCTAAAAGCCTATAGAGTCTACAGAAAAACTATAAAATTGACCCAGAGCCCATAAATCGTCCAAATACCATGTACTATAGTGAGCTGAAAAACTCTGAAATCAGCTGAAAACCCTTAAATAGGTTAAAAACCCTGAAATCGGCCAAAAACCTTGAAATCGGCAAAAACCCCAAAAGTTAATCCGAAAGCTTCAAAGCTGGCCTAAAACCCCATAATAAGCCGAAAACCCTAAATCCAGTCTAAAAGCCTAGAGTCTACAGTATAAACATAAAATTGACCCACAGCCCTTAAATCGTCCAGATACCCTATACTATATAGTCAACGAAAAAACCCTGAAATCGGCCGAAAACACTGAAATCAGCCAAAAGCCCTAATGTTGATCCAAAAGCCATAAAACCAGCCTAAATCCCTATAATAAGCCAAAATCCCTAAAATGAGTCTCAAATCCTAGAGTCTACAGAAAAACAATAAAACTGACCCCGAGCCCTTACATCGAAAAAACCCTGAAATCGGCCGAGTACCCTAAAGTTGATCAGAAAGCCCTAAAGCTGGCCTAAAACCCTATATTAAGCCAAAAACCCTAGAATAAGTCTAAAAGCGTAGAGTCTACGAAAAACCAAAAAATTGACACAGGGCCCTTAAATCGCCCAAATAACATATACTATAGTCAGCGGAAAAAATCTGAAATCGGCCCAAAACTCTGAAATCAGCCGAAAATGCTGTAATTTGCCAAATGCTCTAAAGTTAATCAGAAAGCCCTAAAGCCGGCCTAAAACCCTATAATAAGACGAAAACCCTAAAATCAGTCTAAAAGCCTAGAGTTTACCGAAAACCATAAAATTGACCCGGAGCCCTTAAATCATCCAAATACCCTATACTGTAGGCAGCGGAAAAACCCTGAAATTTGCCGAAAACCCTGAAATTGGCTAAAAGTTGATCAGAAAAACCATAAAGGCGCCCTCAAACCCTATAATAAGCCGAAAACCCTAGAACCAGTCTTAAAGCCTAGAGTCTACGGAAAAACTATAAATTTGACCAGAGGCCTTAAATCATTCAAATGCCCTTTATTATTGTCAGCGGAAAAACCCCAAAATCGGCCGATAACCCTGAAATCGGACAAAAGCCCTAAAGTTGATGAAAAAGCCCTAAAGCTGGCCTAAAATCCCTTTAATAAGCCGAAAACACTAAAATCAATCTAAAAGCCATTAGAGTCTACAAAAAACCAATAAAATTGACCCAGATCCCTTAAATTGACCAAATACCCTATACTACAAACATTGGAAGAACCCTGAAATCGGCCAGAAGCCCAAAAATTGGTCAGAAAGCCATAAAGCTGGCCAAAAACCCTATCATAAGCCGAAAACCCTAAAATCAATCTAAAAGCCTATAGAGTCTACAGAAAAACTATAAAATTGACACAGAGCCCTTAAATCGTCCAAATACCATATACTATAGTGAGCGGAAAATCTCTGAAATCAGCCGAAAACCCTTAAATCGGCCAAAAACCCTAAAATCGGCAAAAACCTCAAAAGTTGGTCCGAAAGCTTTAAAGCTGGCCTAAAACCCCATAATAAGCCGAAAACCCTAAATCCAGTCTAAAAGCCATGAGTCTAAAGAATAACCATAAAATTGACCCAGTGCCATTAAATCGTCCAGATACCCTATACTTTATAGTCAACGAAAAAACCTTGAAATCGGCCGAAAACACTGAAATCAGCCAAAAGCCCTAATGTTGATCCGAAAGCCATAAAACTAGCATAAATCCCTATAATAAGCCAAAATCCCTAAAATCATTCTAAAATCCTAGAGTCTACAGAAAAACAATAAAACTGACCTAGAGCCCAGACTGTAGTCAGCGGAAAAACCCTGAAATATGCCGAAAACCCTGAAATTGGCTAAAAGTTGATCAGAAAAACCATAAGCCGCCCTCAAACCCTATAATAAGCCGAAAACCCTAGAATCTGTAAATCAGGTCTCGTCCTTGGACTCGACTGAGGTTTTGATGAAGACAAACACATCACAAAAAGAAGAAAGACTTCAGAAAAGAAAAGGAAGACTTCAAGAAAGAAAGGAACAAAAAGAAGAAAGACTTCACGAAGACTTCAGAAAAGGAAGGAAGACTTTAGGAAGACTTCAAAGAAGACTTCAGAGAAGAAAGACTTCAAGAACCGGCTCCGAACGTCAAGATCAAACATGAAGGTTCTAGTTTTAAGTAAGTCTTGTCAACTTAGTGTGCTATGCTTTATTAAGGTTTAATTGCATTTGAAGGCTCATGAA
The DNA here is from genome assembly GCA_030819835.1 of Acmispon strigosus. Taxonomy (NCBI): domain Eukaryota; kingdom Viridiplantae; phylum Streptophyta; class Magnoliopsida; order Fabales; family Fabaceae; genus Acmispon; species Acmispon strigosus. The sequence continues at coordinate 15,825,304 of JAUAMA010000004.1, read as the reverse complement.
AGATCAACTAATTGAGTACGATATGTGCTCACAAGTTAAACTTGGTAGGAACACTCAATTAGGGTTTAAGATGGTTAAAACTGAGTTCTGGACTGTCTGTAATCGATTACAGATGTGTGTAATCGATTACAGGATGTGTGTAATCGATTACCACAAGTGTGTAATCGATTACCAAGTTTGAAATTCAAATTCAAACTTCAACGGCATGGTGTAATCGATTACACTAACTGTGGTAATCGATTACCAGGTCGACAGATGTGTTATTTCATGAACCATTGTGTCTCAAACCATTTGGGAAAGGTTGTGTTGGTTCATGGACGACCTCTAGTGCCTATATAAAGTCCCTAGACACTTAGAAACATTAATGACTTGGTCCATAACTTTCATATCCATTAAAGTCATCATTCTGAGTTTCGGTTCTCTCATTTTCATAAGAACACTCATGATGTTCAACATTTGAGAAACTCATAATGGAAGAGCCTTCATTGTAATGGCCTGGAGCATACAAACTAAGATCAATCCATCTTGTCTAAGGGATTGAATTTTGCCATAGGAAAGGCATCTTCTTCTTCATTTTTTGAATCATGTTGATTCATTCACCATAGTTTTTGGTGGTTGTAAAAAGGCCCTTTGAATCAAGTTTGATTCAAAGTCCACCGTGGTAATGCGGTGTCATCAGAAAGTGGTTTGCTTTCTGAGGCGTGATGGGTCCTCTTAGGGTCCTTGGCACAAGTATTGCTAAGAAGACTTGATCAATCAGAAGTGGGTTGCTTCAGGAAGATTGATAAGATATCTTAGGGTCCTTGGTGCAAGCATTCGTTAAGAGTACTCAATCATGGGAAATCTTCACTGTGGAATTCAGTGGAGTAGTTCTTCAGAAAGTGGTAATCTTTCTGAGGGATTCTAACTTCACCGTGGTATTCGGTGAAGGGTTGTTCGATTGAAGACAAGTTTGTCTTTAAGGTCTGAAGGTGGTTTGCCTTCAGGAACTGAAAGCGGTTTGCTTTCAGGGTCTGTTGATAGTGGTTTACTTTCACAGGATATTGGTAGGAATTCTTGGGGTCCTTAGGTTAGGAACTTGTAAGTAATTTTTATCAATAGTGGAAAAATCCTCAAGGGGTTTCTTTGAGGGACTGGACGTAGCCTTCGGTGGATTGAAGGTGAACCAGGATAAAACTCTCTGTGTCATTTCCTTCATCCTTCATCTTTTACTTTCAAGCAATTACAATATTCCGCTGCAACAACGTTCTTATGTTACAACTCTATTTGCGCTGAAAGTCGTTTGGTACTACTACGCGAAAATCGGGGCAACTCTGATTCACCCCCCCCCTCTCAGGTTGCTATCTATACTAACAATTGGTATCAGAGCGGAAGTTTAGGTAAGTTATTCCTAAGATCCGGGAAAAGATAGCATCCTCATCTACAACAAGTACCAATGAAGGATTCAACATAAACAGGCCACCATTCTACAATGGAGAACACTACGATTTCTGGAATATCAAGATGATAATCTTCATAAAGTCATTAGACGCGGGAATCTGGAAAGTCATTGAAGAAGATCCCTTTGTGCCTGTAGTAGAAGTTGAAGGAAGTTCACAATCAGAACAAGAAAACACATGGAGTGACAAAGAAAAGAAGAAAGTTCAACATGAATTAAAAGGTATGAACATCTTGACTTCAGCCCTTGATATGAAGGAATTCCTTAGAGTATCTACTTGCAAATCTTTCAAAAGAAATATGGGATACTTTAAAGATCACACACGAAGGGACTGAAGAAGTCAAAAGATTCAAGATCAATATTCTATCAGAAGAATATGAGATGTTCAAATTGTTGCCTGGAGAAAGCATACTTGATATGCAAAAGCGGTTCACACATATATCGAACCACTTGATTGTTCTTGGTAAGGAATTCTCCAATAATGTCTTAAACACGAAAGTGTTAAAATACCTTACAAGAGCATGGCAACCAAAGGACACTGCTATCTCAGAAAAGAAAATTCTCTCCAACATGACTCTGGCTACCCTCTTTGGAAAACTTCAAGAACATGTTTTGAAGATAAACAGACTCGAGCAATATGAGAACAACGAAAAGAGATACCGGTCTATTGCTCTAAAAGCCAAAGAAAGCATCAATGATGAATATGATGCAGAGTCAGAAGATGATGAGAACATGGCTTTAATAGTCAAGAATTTTTCAAAGGTTCTTACAAAGAAAAGTTATGAAGTCTACAAGTTTTCAAAAGGGAAATAAACCCTCCTCCTCTTCACAAAAAGATCACATGTTATGAATATGGAAAATCTGGTCATATCAAATATGATTGTCCAAATATTCAAAAGAAGAAGCATGGACTAAAGAAGAAGTTTGAAAAGAAGGATTCAAACTCCATAAGAGCATACATCTCTTGGGATGACAATGACATAGGCTCAGACTCAGAATCAAAGAAGGAAGAAGCACACTTTGCATTAATGGCATCTCAGAATTCTGACAAGGAAAATATCCAGGTTAGTACCAGTACTTCTTCTTCTAATGATTTAGAATATGCTATAGAAAGTCTTTTTAAGATGTGTCGTAATGCTTCTAAAGTTAGTGTTAAAATGCTATTATTTCATCCTTAGAAGAAAAATGTCAAATGCTTCAAAAGGAATTAGATGATGTTAAATCCAAATTAGATGTTACACATGCATGCACTAAATGTAGTTCTTTAGAAGTAAAAGTAGAAAATCTACAACAAACAATTCATAGTTTCAATCTTGAAAAGCAAAAACTAGATAAGATTCTTAGTATGCAACAAAACTCAAGCAACAAATGAAGTTAAATCTCTTGAAAGTGAACACATGCATGCTAGCTCTTCTAGAAATATAAACTATAGGAACTATCCACAAAATATCCCAAAAACAATCCTAAAGATTCATTTCTTAAGATTAGAAGAGAATTAGGTATATTAGATAAACATGATTGAATGTATTTAAATTGATTATGTGCTTAAATGTTCATCTAGAAATGTGCTACATAGGACTTGATAGTTTTAGAACCTATAAAAATGTCTTTGTAATCGATTACCATAGGTCCTGTAATCGATTAACCCTGTTCTCAGTCCTCGTGCCTGTTCGAATCTTCTAAGTAATCGATTACCATAACTGTTGTAATCGATTACATATTCAAAGTTTGAAATATTTCAAATTTAAACTGCCAGTAATCGATTACCCAACTGCTGTAATCGATTACATTCTCGTGCTATATAATCAAAGCATGAAATTTCAATAGGAATTATTCTCAAATTGCTCCAAGACAACTTAGGAGACATTATGATATGCTTAGATATAATATATAATGAAGGTTATAGATTATATACTTGTAGTTATTACAAAAAGGTAGAATATACCTCCAGTAGATGTTATTATAGGAATATAGGAATATCAAGTGGGCAATGTATGTGGGTGGAGAAGACAATCAATAACCTAGAACCCAAAGCAACTTAGGTTCTTAATATTCCTTTATGAGAACTTGTTTTGTAAGTGTGTATGAAAGCAGCAAAGAGTTTATGATATCTTGATAATGGCTGCACATCACACATGATTGGAGACAAAACAAATTTTTTATATCTCATACCTAGAGAAAAGGGATATGTCTCATATGAGAATAATGAAAAAGGGGTAATAACTTAGCAGGTACACCTCCTCAAACAGTATTAAATAGAGCAATCTAAAGTACATAATGCTTTAGAAGATGAGAACGGGATTCTAGCCATGCAAGCATAGTTGAACCAGTTTAAGAGAAACCAAGTATGGATATTGGCCCCTTGACCTAATGATAAGCATATTATTGAAACCAAATGGGTGTTTAGGAACAAACTAGATGAACATGGAATCATAGTTAGAAATTAGGATAGATTAGTAGTACAAGGTTATAGTCAGAAAGAAGGTATAGATTTTGATTAGACATATGTACCAATTGCTTGATTAGACGCAATTAGACTTCTATTAGAGTATGCTTACTCGATTAACTTCCAACTATATCAAATGGATGTTAAGAGCGGTCTCTTGAATGAATATATTCAAGAAGAAGTCTATGTGAAGCAACCTCCTGGCTTTGAATATCCAAAGTTTTCTTCACAAGTCCTCATCTTAAAGAAAGCTTTATATAATCTAAAACAAGTACTACGGGCATGGATTGCAAATCAAGCAATCTGAAAATTGGATATTCATCAATCAATCCAAGTTCTATAAAGAACCTCTGAAGAAATATGACTTGGATGATTACAAAGTAATACCCACATCAATAAGGACCAAACACTTATCTAGATCAAGATGAATCATTTACTCCAGTAGAGATTACCAAATATAGAGCCCTTGTCTATACTCTCTGAAACTTGTCCTCCAAAACAAAGAAGACAAATTTGGAAGACAATGAAGCAAGTTCATCATCCAATTCAGAAAATGGACGAGTATGTCTTGCTTTGATGGTAACACATCATTCTAATGATGGTAATAAAGAGGTTAGTAATGCAATTTCATATGATAATTTACAAAGTAATTTTTTATAGATTGCATGATAGTTTCTTGAGTGTTTATGAAGTATATGCATATCATAGTAGGATCATCTTATCTCTACTAAGTAAAACTAAAAGCATGCAAGATGAATTAGATTAAGTAAAATCTAGAATAGATATTCAAAGTAATGTTTCATCTTTAGATACATGCATAACTCTTGAGTCAAGGATTAATAAATTAAACCAAGTGGTAAACAATGGAACAAGATGATATGGATAAGTTATTATATAATCAAAGACACGCCTTTCATAAAGGTGATTTAGGTTTATCTGATCATAATCATCCTAGTGATGTTAAGAAAATCACTTTTCGACCAAAAAATTCACATAACTTTGGTCAATCAAGAAGAATACATGATGGTGTTCAACTTAGAAAGGTATGTATCTCTTTCTATCATCTTGAGGAAAAAGTGTCTAACTTGAAATTTGAATATTTCTATTATTCTCCTAATTTTCAAAGAAACGACGGAATACCCAATGGAAGTTTCATATGGGATGTGAAAGGAACTAATGCAAAAGGATCCAATAACTATTGGGTACCTCTAAAATACCATTAAGCTTTTTGTGCAAATGTGTTTGAAGACCTTGTGATCTAAAATGTCATATACAAAGGATGGCCTTTCAAGACACAAATTTAGAATATGGTATTGGTAAGAGAAATTCTAAAAACTTTATATCTTTCAAATGATATTAAGTACAAGAATAATGCATTCTCAGGCATCTGCATTTACATCATGGTAGATATATTTTTCATGCAGTACCTATCAAGTCTAGAATTTCAAGTTTTCAGACAAGATAATCGATTACATAAAGTCAGTAATCGGTTACAGGGATATTTTGGCCCAGGATTATTTCAGAAAGCTTCAGTAAACGATTACTGGAAGTCTATAATTAATTCTATCAGGGCTGAAATGGAAAATAGTTAACTTTCAGAGTTTGGCTTATGTTTTCATATATTTTGGGTTGTAATAGTTTAGACATAACTTTTAGATGGTTTGAATTCTGCTTGTATGTTTAAAATTTCTATGGTCATGCTTTAATTGCGTGTGATGCATAAGTTTCAAAGTACTGTCTTGCTCACCCCCACTCCGTACGATTCAAATGTCTACACTACTTGTTAGCATGTATGCTTGGACTCATCTTCCTTTTGATGAAGTCAAAAGGGGGAGAAAGGGTCACATGTGCTTTGTAAAGACTTACTTATAAGAAAAGCTACAAGTGGAACAAAAAGGGGGAGAAAAGTGTTGATACACATTATCATTTTGACATCAAAATATTTGTCATTATGCTTCTCTTTATTTCTATTATCCTGGAATACTTTGTATGGCTTTTTCTTCTTTTTGATGATGTCAAAAGGGGGAGAAAAGTCTTGTATATGCTTGATCATTTTACAGGATACTGTGCTTCATTTGCAAAACAAAGGGGGAGATATAATTGCAAAACCAAGGGGGAGATACAAGACAAGAAAGAAAGTCTAATGATCCATCAATGTTCAAGCATGATGTTTGTCATCATCAAAAAGGGGGAGATTGTAAATCAGGTCTCGTCCTTGGACTCGACTGAGGTTTTGATGAAGACAAACACATCACAAAAAGAAGAAAGACTTCAGAAAAGAAAAGGAAGACTTCAAGAAAGAAAGGAACAAAAAGAAGAAAGACTTCACGAAGACTTCAGAAAAGGAAGGAAGACTTTAGGAAGACTTCAAAGAAGACTTCAGAGAAGAAAGACTTCAAGAACCGGCTTCGAACGTCAAGATCAAACATGAAGGTTCTAGTTTTAAGTAAGTCTTGTCAACTTAGTGTGCTATGCTTTATTAAGGTTTAATTGCATTTGAAGGCTCATGAAAGATCAACTAATTGAGTACGATATGTTCTCACAAGTTAAACTTGGTAGGAACACTCAATTAGGGTTTAAGATGGTTAAAACTGAGTTCTGGACTGTCTGTAATCGATTACAGATGTGTGTAATCGATTACAGGATGTGTGTAATCGATTACCACAAGTGTGTAATCGATTACCAAGTTTGAAATTCAAATTCAAACTTCAACGGCATGGTGTAATCGATTACACTAACTGTGGTAATCGATTACCAGGTCGACAGATGTGTTATTTCATGAACCATTGTGTCTCAAACCATTTGGGAAAGGTTGTGTTGGTTCATGGACGACCTCTAGTGCCTATATAAAGTCCCTAGACACTCAGAAACATTAATGACTTGGTCCATAACTTTCATATCCATTAAAGTCATCATTCTGAGTTTCGGTTCTCTCATTTTCATAAGAACACTCATTATGTTCAACATTTGAGAAACTCAGAATGGAAGAGCCTTCATTGTAATGGCCTGGAGCATACAAACTAAGATCAATCCATCTTGTCTAAGGGATTGAATTTAGCCATAGGAAAGGCATCTTCTTCTTCATCTTTTGAATCATGTTGATTCATTCACCATAGTTTTTGGTGGTTGTAAAAAGGCCCTTTGAATCAAGTTTGATTCAAAGTCCACCGTGGTAATGCGGTGTCATCAGAAAGTGGTTTTCTTTCTGAGGCGTGATGGGGTCCTCTTAGGGTCCTTGGCACAAGTATTGCTAAGAAGACTTGATCAATCAGAAGTGGGTTGCTTCAGGAAGATTGATAAGATATCTTAGGGTCCTTGGTGCAAGCATTCATTAAGAGTACTCGATCATGGGAAATCTTCACTGTGGAATTCAGTGGAGTAGTTCTTCAGAAAGTGGTAATCTTTCTGAGGGATTCTAACTTCACCGTGGTATTCGGTGAAGGGTTGTTCGATTGAAGACAAGTTTGTCTTCAAGGTCTGAAGGTGGTTTGCCTTCAGGAACTGAAAGCGGTTTGCTTTCAGGGTCTGTTGAAAGTGGTTTACTTTCACAGGATATTGGTAGGAATTCTTGGGGTCCTTGGGTTAGGAACTTGTAAGTAATTTTTATCAATAGTGGAAAAATCCTCAAGGGGTTTCTCTGAGGGACTGGACGTAGCCTTCGGTGGATTGAAGGTGAACCAGGATAAAACTCTCTGTGTCATTTCCTTCATCCTTCATCTTTTACTTTCAAGCAATTACAATATTCCGCAGCAACAACGTTCTTACGTTACAACTCTAATTGCGCTGAAAGTCGTTTGGTACTACTACGCGAAAATCGGGGTAACTCTGATTCACCCCCCTCTCAGGTTGCTATCTGTACTAACAGAATCAGTCTTAAAGCCTAGAGTCTACGGAAAAACTATAAATTTGACCAGAGGCCTTAAATCATTCAAATGCCTTTTATTGAGTAAACCTCCAATTTGGTCCCTGAAAGATCTCACTTTTGGCTGTTTGGTCCTCATACTATTTCTTCCCACCAAGTTAGTCCCTGAAAGATTTTCCGTTAGTCAATCTCCCTGAAAGATTTTTCCATCAGGTCCCTGAATGATTCGCCGTTAGTCAATATGGTCCCTGAAAGATTTTTCCCGTCAGGTCCCTAGACGGAAGTGTAAGTTAGTCAAATTAGTCCCTGAAAGAGTAAATCGTCAGTCAATTTAGTCCTCCGTTATTAAAATTTTACGGAAATAATGTGAGTTGGGTTTGAACCTGAGACCTGAGAGTAGCAAAACAAAGCCTTTGCCAGTTGAGCTACTTAACCAATTGATAAATATGTGAACCCATATATATTTATACAAATTCGATTCTCCCTTCTCCAAGCTTCATGGTTTCTTCTGCAACCTAAGCAGTACTCAAGCAAGATTCTGTTACAGTACCTTGAGTTTCAGAAGCATAGTTATTCGGTGGAAAGGTCATAGATCATCATGGAGAAGACACGCAAGCTTGAATTTCTTTGAAATACCTAGGGCATGAGTTATACAAGGAAAGGTGTTATTTTCCTTTGGAATTTCAGTGATCAGAGGTCAGAAACAAGCTCAGAAGGTCGAGAACTGGTAGAATCCAAGTTCTGGAAATTTTCTGATGAGGGGTCGCCGGAGAAGATGATCGGAGACGGCGGCGGCATGGCGGCGATGGCAAAGGACCACTGGGCCTTCTTCTCCTCGCGAAGAGGAGAACGATGGTGGTGGTTTCAGGACGAACGGAGGTCGGAGGAGAGAGTTATGGCCAGTTGCAGGTTGGCCGGAGTTTTGCCAGTTTCTGGACAGAACGGCGGCCATGATTCTCCTTCATCGTTTTCACCATTTCTTCACCCAGAACAATTATAAATCAGCCCAGAGCTTGATTTAAGACATAAAACAATGATTTGGAAGAGATTTGGGTGTTGTTTAGAAGCTGCCACTGTTTGAAGATGATGATGGAAGTGGTGGCTGCCATGTCACGATAGTGATGGTGGCTGCCTCCTCCATGGTTGTTCATGGAGCTCATACATGGGAAGAGACGAGGCAGAAATCGTTAAGGTTGGGGAGGATGTTGTGATAGTGGTTTTTGGAAAATGAGAACTGGGTTCGTTTGGTGAAAGTTTAAGAAGTAAATGGTGGCTTTTTAGATGAGGATGCAGATGAAGAACAAGAAGATGAAGCATAGGAAGAAGAAAAAAAATTGCATAAATATAAATATATATGGGTTCACATATTTATCAATTGATTAAGTACCTCAACTGGCAAAGGCTTTGTTTTGCTACTCTCAGGTCTCAGGTTCGAACCCAACTCACATTATTTCTGTAAAATTTTAATAACGGAGGACTAAATTGACTAACGATTTACTCTTTCAGGGACTAATTTGACTAACTTACACTTCCGTCCAGGGACTTGACGGGAAAAATCTTTCAGGGACCATATTGACTAACGACGAATCATTCAAGGACCTGACGGAAAAATCTTTCAGGGACCAGATTGACTAACGGAAAATCTTTCAGGGACTAACTTGGTGGGAAGAAATAGTATAAGGACCAAACAGCCATAAGTGAGATCTTTCAGGGACCAAATTGGAGGTTTACTCGCCTTTTATTAATGTCAGCGGAAAACCCAAAAATCGGCCGAAAACCCTGAAATCGGCAAAAAGCCCTAAAGTTGATCAAAAAGCCCTAAAGCCGTCCTAAAATCCCTATAATAAGCCGAAAACACTAAAATAAATCTAAAAGCCATTAGAGTCTATAGAAAAACAATAAAATTGACCCAGATCCCTTAAATTGACCAAATACCCTATACTACAAACATTGGAAAAACCTTGTAATCGGCTAGAAGCCCAAAAATTGATCAGAAAGCCATAAAGTTGGCCTAAAACCCTATAATAAGCCGAAAACCCTAAAATCAGTCTAAAAGCCTATAGAGTCTGCAGAAAAACTATAAAATTGACCCAGAGCTTTTAAATCGTCAGAATACCATATACTATAGTGAGCGGAAAAACTCTGAAACCAGCCGAAAACCCTTAAATCGGCCAAAAACCCTGAAATCGGCAAAAACCCCAAAAGTTAGTCGGAAAGCTTTAAAGCAGGCCTAAAACCCCGTAATAAGCCGAAAACCCTAAATCCAGTCTAAAAGCCAAGAGTCTACAGAATAACCATAAAATTGACCTAGAGCCCTTAAATCGTTCAGATACCCTATACTATAGTCAACGAAAAAACCCTTTAATCGGCCGAAAACACTGAAATCAGCTGATGAGTGGATTTTATATGATGTTTTTTAGGTAGTTTTTAGTCTTTTTATTTTATTATTTTTGAGTCACATATAGGTTTTTTATTGTTTTTATGTAGATTTTATATTTATTTTGCATTTTGCATGTAGTTTAGATTTTATTAGATTTTCTAGATTTATTTTATATTTTTAGGAATTTTTCTAGTTATTTTGTATTTTTAGAAAAAGCTGGTTTAGTTATCATTTTTGTCCAGGGACCAATGTGTAAAATTTCAGGAAGTCAGGGACCAAATTGTAAAAGTTCAAGAGTGGAGGACTTAAAGTGGAGTTTGAGAGAATATGAGGGCTTGAATTGAAGTGCTAACCAAGAGAGGACCAAAGTGAAAAAGAAGAATATGAAGAATCACTCTCTAATTTAGCACATGGAAAAAATGTTTAAAGGAATTGATGTTAGTGGAGGAAAGGTTTCAGAATTAAACAAGGCTGAGTAGTGGCTTTTTATGGCCATCAAAACCCACTACCATGAATGAAGAAGGAAGAAAAAGCTTGAAGATGAAGAAGCAGCGTCCCAACGCTCCAGCGTTGGGATCCCAGCGCTCCAGCGCTGGGGTTCTGACTGGATGATGAGTCAGATGTTGACCCAGCGCCCAAGCGTTGGAAAGCCAGCGCTCAAGCGCTGGGCCTCGGACAGAAAGTGGATTTTTAATGCATCCTAGCGCCCATGCGTTGGGAATGCCATCGCTCAAGCGCTGGAGGCTGGAATTTTGCTATAAATAGGACCCTTTTCTTCACTTGTAAGACACACCATCTTAGAATACAACAAGTATTCTCTCTTTCTCCCTCTTGAGCATTGTTCCTAGGACTTGTGGGAAGCCATATTTGAGCTCCTATCCAGGGTAATTCAATGACTCCTTTAGCCATGCTTGGCTAAATTCTTCTTTAAGTTTTTGGGTTGTTTTAGTTTATAATACATGTTCTAGTTCTTTCTTATATTTCTGAATTTTATTTCCTTTCATGTTTTATTACCTTATGCTTAATTTCTATCTTGTGGATCCCAAGAGGTTTTGCTTATTACTTATTACATAAGGCCATTTGGTGAGTAGTAAGGGAACTAGGTAATAAAAAAGGTTATAAGTATACTTCGCTAAGGAATTAGGAAGGACGTAACTTTATGTTGGCCTGAACATCTTCTTCATCTTCTTCTTTAGTTAACTAGGTGCCAAGGAATTGGGTTTAGTAATTAAAAAGAAAGATCTACAATGCTTAAGGAATTAACTTGTAGTTACACTAGGCTATAGCATCATGATAATGGATTTATAATTCAGGAATTTAGTAAGAGATTGCTAGCATGTTTTTATAGACTATGTAAACCAACCCAAGAGCTTAATGTTCATCATCTCTTTTTCTTATTATTTTATGCTATTGTTTCTTTCTAGTTCTCAAACCAACAACAAATTTTCATCTTTTATTTTTCTGTTTTAGTGCTAAATTTTATAATAATAAGAACACCTATCCCGTGGGTTCGATCTTTTTATATTACGCGATAGTTTAATCGTGCACTTGCGATTTTCCTTATCAAGTTTTTGGCGCCGTTGCCGGGGATAGGTTCTTTCAAGTTCTTATTTTTATTTTATTTAGTACTTCTTGTTTATACTTAAAAAATATAAAAAAAGAAGAAAAAAAAAAAAGAAAAAAAATTGTATTGAATAGGTGCTATTAACTTCTTTGGCTTGTTTGCATGGTAGGACATTTTGAATTGGACCCTGAAATTGAAAGAACTTTGCATCGCAGATTAGCGGAGCAAAGGAGATTAGCAAGGGCCATGGCTGAAACACAAGCACAAATGGAGGAGCGCCTCCTTGCTGAATACAATGCGAGGTTAGAAGATGAAGTCCAAGCTAGACTTCAAAGGCTGAGAGAGGAGGAGGAAGAGCAGAATGCTAATCGCTCTCTTCGTGATATCACAGCTCCCCAGGTAGATTACAATTTTGAAGGGAGTATTGTGGTTCCGGAGGATGCTTTGCCAAACTTCCAGATTCCTCCACACTTCATCTCTTTGGTAAGTCAAAACCAATTTGGTGGAAGTGTAAATGAAGACTGCCATACACATCTGGAGCGATTCACTAGGCAATGCTCCACCTTAAGGAGAAATGATGCTCACTTGGATACGGTAAGACTAATGTTGTTTCCATTTTCCTTAAGAGATGTGGCAGAGGAGTGGCTATCTTCTCAACCACTCAGAAGTATTACTTCATGGGATGATTTGGCTGAAAAATTCACGGCCAAATTTTTTCCTTACAACCGCATAAGGAAGTTGATGCAGGAAATCAACTCCTTCATTCAACAAGATGTTGAAAACCTGTATGAGACATGGGAGAGGTTCAAGGGACTTCTCAGAAGGTGCCCAGGTCATAACATCTCTATCGCAGATCAGGTAGAGAAATTTTATGGTGCTTTGAATGATTATACCAGGGACAAATTGGATACTGCAGCAAGCGGGGCATTCGATGCTTTGCCTCCACAAGGAGCTCTTGATTTAATCAACAAACTTGCTGCAAGAGCTGCTCATTCAAACTAAGACCGGGCAATTAGGAAAGGTATTTATGAGGTTGATTCTTTTGAGTCCATTGTTGCTTCAAATAAACTTTTATCCAGGAAAGTTGATGCAATGGTCAAAAGAATGGAGGGGGTTCAACTGAGCCCGGAGGAGGCTGAATTAGAAGCTGAGGTAAAAGCTATGGGGAATTTTCAAAATTCCTATGGCAACACCTATAACCCGAGCTGGAGAAACCACCCCAATTTTTCTTGGAGAGATCAAGGGGGTGGTCAAGGAGAAGCCAGGCAACAATTTCAGAGGCCATTCCAAAATCAGAGGCCACCAATGCCTTTGAATCCAAACCAGGGAAGGAAGAGTTTGGAAGAGATTGTTGGTGAAATAGGCCAACAAACTGTGCAATTTATGAATGAGACCAGGACAAGTGCCAAGAATCATGAAGCCTCCATTAGAAATTTGGAGGTCCAGGTAGGCCAGTTGGCCAAGACCATCTCAGAAAGGATTCCAGGTACTTTTCCGTCTGATACTCTTGTCAATCCAAAGGAAAATATTGAGAATGTTTCTGCCATCACTCTTAGGAGTGGTAAGACTATGCCCGAAAGGGTAGTGGAAATTGAACAAAAGGTAAGTGGTGAAGAAAAAGAAAAAGAAAGGAGTGTGCCTATTGTTGTTGAAAAAATTGCTGAAAATGTAATTCTTCCTTCTAAGAAAATTGGCAAGGTTCCATTTCCTAAAGCTTTAAAAAAGAATTTGGAAAAGCAATTCTCAAAATTTCTTGAGATTTTTAAAAGACTTCAAATTAACATTCCATTTTCTGAAGCTTTGGAACAAATGCCAATTTATGCTAAATTTATGTAGGACATTATATTTAGAAGGAGGAAATTGAGTGAGATGGATGAAACTGTAATGTTAACTGAGGAGTGTTCAGCTATGGTTTTGAGGAAGTTGCCCCAAAAATTGAAGGATCCGGGGAGCTTCACTTTGCCTGTGGAAATTGAGGGACTACCAAATGCAACAGCTCTTTGTGATTTAGGAGCTTCTATAAACCTCATGCCACTCTCCATGTTTAGGAAATTGGACATGGGAGAGGCCACTCCTACTTTGATGTGTTTACAATTGGCGGACAGGTCAATTAAGTACCCCTATGGGGTGGCTGAAGATGTTTTGGTAAGGGTTGACAAGTTTGTCTTCCCGGTTGATTTTGTGATACTTGATATGGAAGAAGACTCCAAGGTACCGTTAATTCTTGGGCGGCCATTCCTTGCTACAGGAAGCGCCAAGATTAATGTAGCGGAAGGCCTCCTATCTTTGAAGGTAGGGGATGAAAAAGTGAAGTTTTCTGTATTCCGTACTTGTAAGCACTATGAGTCTGAAAGTGAGGATGAGTTCAAAGATGATGTTTGTAGAAAGAAAAGAAAAAGTACCCCCAATTGATTAAGGGGAAGGGTCTATCTCGGACCTTAACATTGAGCTGGTTGGGAGACAACCCAACTTAGGATAGTTTATGTTTCTGTCTTTTTAATTTTTGCACAACTCTTGTACATAAATAAAAGAAAAGAAATTTTATGTTTCTGTTGCAGGCGAGGCCAGCGCTCGAGCGTTGGAGGCCAACGCTCAAGCGTTAGGCCCCTGCTTACCACCTCTGATTCCAGTTGATCCCAACGCTCCAGCGTTGGATGTCTAGCGCTCATGCGCTAGGCCCCTGGAATCCACCCAGTTTTTATTTTAATTCCAGCGCCCAAGCGTTGGCATCCCCAACGCTCAAGCGCTGGAGCTCGGGCAGTGTTGCTATTTTTTTTTTTATTATTTGCTGTTTTTAGTTTTTAATAAAATTTTGTGTTCACCATTTTCTGAAAGGTTTTAGATTCTTTGAGTTTTCCCTTGTTTCTACACTGGTTTTGATTTTTGGGAACTCAAGAATTCTTGTTTTTAAGATGGACACAATTTTTCAACCCATCTTTTGTGCTGTTTTTGGAACTAACAAGTCAAGCAAGCTTCTGCTTGTGAGACTTTTGTTTGTTCAATGTTACAGGATAGGTACCAAAAGGAGGAAGAACCCTCTTGAACTTAAGTGTTCAAATTGATTTTTACATTGAGGTTCCCTTGGACCTTTGTGGAAAATTTGTTACTATACCAGCTTCTTAGATTTTATTTTTCTTTTTATAGTTTTTAGTTTTATTTTTAGTTTAGTTTTTTGTTTTATTTTTGCATGAGTCTTGAGTATATTATCCATTCTGAATGTTGCTATAGCTTTGTGAAATGCTTTATCTGATTGAACTGCTTTGTGAAAAGTTCTATGTTTTTAAGCAGTTAGGATTGCATGCTGTAGAAAGGATTTTTGATATCTTGATTGTTGGGTTGTTGGCAAAAGTCTTTTTCTGAGTTCTAAAAAGGGTACCACTTACCCTATCTTTTTCTGAGAGCTGAGGTCTCTGATGCATGATTGTGAAATTTTTCTGCCTTGTGTTACATGTTGATTGGAGTTTTGTACACTTTGTGAGTTGAGAAGAGATTATAGGCATTTTTGAAAACTCAGATTTTTGCTTGAAATGTTATATCCACTAGTAGCCCCTTTTGAGCCTTAAAAGAGTCATTCTTTGGAGCCTACTTTGTGTGATAATTCTTAAAGTTGTTATTGTGATTCATGTGCTGAATTGTTAGAGCTATGTTTGTGGGTTCCTCTCTAAAAAAAATGAAGGAAAAAATTGATAAAAAAAATAAGGTATGTGCCTTAGAAAAAATAATGAGGTAGTGGGGTGAGAAAGAGTATGAGGGGAGCAAAATTCAAGTCATTCATCCCATACATTCCACTACTTTGTTCAAAAAAAGAAGGAAAAAAGAGAAAAATTGAGAGAACCCTTATATGAATTGTTAAAGCTCTTAGTCAAGGAAAATCACTTAACAACAACTTCTGAGTCAGCCATTAGAGTTGCCAATTTCTTGAAATCCACACCTTGAATTGTTCAACCCTTTGGCCAAAGTTTCAACCTTAAAAATCTCTTCAAAATCACTTGGTTGCTTTACTTCAGTTTTGATTTGAATTATAGGCAGGATTATTGAGCTTTCTTGTTTTCATGGAGAATATTATTTTGTGAGCTTAATTGATGAACTCAACCATGTTAAAAGCCAAGCCTAACTCTCTTGATTCTTTGTCTATAAAACATGCATGTCTTCCTTTTCTGCTAAGCTTTCTTTGAGAGGTTTCTGTGCTTCAAGTTTTAATCAGATAAACTTTCTCAAAACTCAGGTACGAGTTTTTCTTTAAGTTTTGTCGCTTGAGGACAAGCTGTCGTTGGGTATAGTGGTGTGATGAGTGGATTTTATATGATGTTTTTTAGGTAGTTTTTAGTCTTTTTATTTTATTATTTTTGAGTCACATATAGGTTTTTTATTGTTTTTATGTAGATTTTATATTTATTTTGCATTTTGCATGTAGTTTAGATTTTATTAGATTTTCTAGCTTTATTTTATATTTTTAGGAATTTTTCTAGTTATTTTGTATTTTTAGAAAAAGCTGGTTTAGTTATCATTTTTGTCCAGGGACCAATGTGTAAAATTTCAGGAAGTCAGGGACCAAATTGTGAAAGTTCAAGAGTGGAGGACTTAAAGTGGAGTTTGAGAGAATATGAGGGCTTGAATTGAAGTGCTAACCAAGAGAGGACCAAAGTGAAAAAGAAGAATATGAAGAATCACTCTCTAATTTAGCACATGGAAAAAATGTTTAAAGGAATTGATGTTAGTGGAGGAAAGGTTTCAGAATTAAACAAGGCTGAGTAGTGGCTTTTTATGGCCATCAAAACCCACTACCATGAATGAAGAAGGAAGAAAAAGCTTGAAGATGAAGAAGCAGCGTCCCAACGCTCCAGCGTTGGGATCCCAGCGCTCCAGCGCTGGGGTTCTGACTGGATGATGAGTCAGATGTTGACCCAGCGCCCAAGCGTTGGAAAGCCAGCGCTCAAGCGCTGGGCCTCGGACAGAAAGTGGATTTTTAATGCATCCTAGCGCCCATGCGTTGGGAATGCCAGCGCTCAAGCGCTGGAGGCTGGAATTTTGCTATAAATAGGACCCTTTTCTTCACTTGTAAGACACACCATCTTAGAATACAACAAGTATTCTCTCTTTCTCCCTCTTGAGCATTGTTCCTAGGACTTGTGGGAAGCCATATTTGAGCTCCTATCCAGGGTAATTCAATGACTCCTTTAGCCATGCTTGGCTAAATTCTTCTTTAAGTTTTTGGGTTGTTTTAGTTTATAATACATGTTCTAGTTCTTTCTTACATTTCTGAATTTTATTTCCTTTCATGTTTTATTACCTTATGCTTAATTTCTATCTTGTGGATCCCAAGAGGTTTTGCTTATTACATATTACATAAGGCCATTTGGTGAGTAGTAAGGGAACTAGGTAATAAAAAAGGTTATAAGTATACTTCGCTAAGGAATTAGGAAGGACGTAACTTTATGTTGGCCTGAACATCTTCTTCATCTTCTTCTTTAGTTAACTAGGTGCCAAGGAATTGGGTTTAGTAATTAAAAAGAAAGATCTACAATGCTTAAGGAATTAACTTGTAGTTACACTAGGCTATAGCATCATGATAATGGATTTATAATTCAGGAATTTAGTAAGAGATTGCTAGCATGTTTTTACAGACTATGTAAACCAACCCAAGACCTTAATGTTCATCATCTCTTTTTCTTATTATTTTATGCTATTGTTTCTTTCTAGTTCTCAAACCAACAACAAATTTTCATCTTTTATTTTTCTGTTTTAGTACTAAATTTTATAATAATAAGAACACCTATCCCGTGGGTTCGATCTTTTTATATTACGCGATAGTTTAATCGTGCACTTGCGATTTTCTTTATCATCAGCCAAAAGCCCTGATGTTGATCTGAAAGCCATAAAACCGGCCTAAATCCCAATAATAAGCCAAAATCCCTAAAATCAGTCTAAAATCCTAGAGTTTACAGAAAAACAATAAAACTAACCTGGAGCTCTTACATCGGAAAAACCCTGAAATCGGACGAGAACCCTAAAGTTGATCAGAAAGCCCTAAAGCTGGCCTAAAACCCTTTATTAATCTGAAAAACCCTAAAATAAGTCTTAAAGCGTAAAGTCTACGGAAAAACCAAAAAATTGACACAGGGCCCTGAAATCTCCCAAATAACACATACTAAAGTCAGCGGAAAAAATCTGAAATCGGCCGAAAATGCTGTAATCTGCCAAATGCCCTAAAGTTAATCAGAAAGCCCTAAAGCCGGCCTAAAATCCTATAATAAGACGAAAACCCTAAAATCACTCCAAAAGCCTAGAGTTTACAGAAAAACCATAAAATTGACCCGGAGCCCTTAAATCGTCCAAATACCCTATACTGTAGTCAGCGGAAAAACCATGAAATCTGCCGAAAACCCTGAAATTGACTAAAAGTTGATCAGAAAAACCATAAAGCCGCCCTCAAACCCTATAATAAGCCGAAAAACCTAGAATCAGTCTTAAAGCCTAGAGTCTACGGAAAAACTATTAATTTGACCAGAGGCCTTAAATCATTCAAATGCCTTTTATTATTGTCAGCGGAAAAACCCCAAAATCGGCCTAAGACCCTGAAATCGGCAAAAAGCCCTAAAGTTGATGAAAAAGCCCTAAAGCCGGCCTAAAATCCCTATTATAAGCCGAAAACACTAAAATCAATCTAAAAGCCATTATAGTCTACAAAAAAACAATAAAATTGACCCAGATCCATTAAATTGACCAAATACCCTATATTATAAACATCGGAAAAACCTTGAAATCGGCCAGAAGCCCAAAAATTGATCATAAAGCTGGGCTAAAACCCTATAATAAGCCGAAAACCCTAAAATCAGTCTAAAAAGCCTATAGAGTGTGCAGAAAAACTATAAAATTGACCCAGAGCTTTTAAATCTTCCGAATACCATATACTATAGTGAACGGAAAAACTCTGAAATTAGCCGAAAACCCTTAAATCAGCCAAAAACCCTGAAATCGGCAAAAAACCCAAAAGTTAGTCCGAAAGCTTTAAAGCAGGCCTAAAACCCCATAATAAGCCGAAAACCCTAAATCCAGTCTAAAAGCCTAGAGTCTACAGAATAACCATAAAATTGACCCAAAGCCCTTAAATCGTCTAGATACCATATACTATAGTCAACGAAAAAACCCTAAAATCGGGCGAAAACACTGAAATCAGCCAAAAGCCCTAATGTTGATCCGAAAGCCATAACACCAGCCTAAATCACTATAATAAGCCAAAATCAGTCTAAAATCCTAGAGTCTTCTGAAAAACAAAAAAACTGACCCAGAGCCCTTACATCGGAAAAACCCTGAAATCGGCCGAGAACCCTAAAATTGATCGGAAAGCCCTAAAGCTGGCCTCAAACCCTATATTAAGCCAAAAACCAAAAAATAAGTCTAAAAGCGTAGAGTCTACAGAAAAACCAAAAAATTGACACAGAGCCCTGAAATCGTCCAAATAACATATACTATAGTCTGTGGAAAAAACCTGAAATCGGCCGAAAACCCTGAAATCTGCCGAAATTGCTGTAATCTGCCAAATGCCCTAAAGTTGATCAGAAAGCCCTAAAGCCGGCCTAAAACCCTATAATAAGACAAAAACACTAAAATCAGTCTAAAAGCCTTGAGTTTACAGAAAAACCATAAAATTGACCCGGAGCCCTTAAATTGTCCAAATACCCAATACTGTAGTCAACGGAAAAAACCTGAAATCTGCCGAAAACCCTGAAATTGGCTAAAAGTTGATCAGAAAAACCATAAAGCCGCCCTCAAACCCTATAATATGCCGAAAACCCTAGAATCAGTCTTAAAGCTTAGAGTCTACGGAATAACTATAAATTTGAACAGAGGCTTTAAATCATTCAAATGCCCTTTATTAAGCGGAAAAACCCTAAAATCGGCCGAAACCCAAAAATCGGCTAAAAGCCCTAAAGTTGATCAAAAAGCCCTAAAGCCGGCCTAAAATCCCTATAAGAAGCGGAAAACACTAAAATCAATCTAAAAGCCATTGGAGTCTACAGAAAAACAATAAAATTGTCCCAGATCCCTTAAATTGACCAAATAACCTATATTGTAAAGATCGGAAAAAACCCTTAAATCGGCCAGCAGCCCAATAATTGAACAGAAAGCCATAAAGCAGGCCTAAAACCCTATAATAAGCTGAAAACCCTAAATCAGTCTAAAAGCCTATAGAGTCTACAGGAAAACTATAAAATTGAGTCAGAGCGCTTAAATCGTCCAAATACCATATACTATAGTGAGAGGAAAAACTCTGAAATCAGCCGAAAACCCTTAAATCGGCCAAAAACCCTGAAATCGGCCAAAAACCCTGAAATCGGGAAAAACCCCAAAAGTTAATTCGAAAGCTTTAAAGTTGGCCTTAAACCCCATAATAAGCCGAAAACCCTAAGTCCAGTCTAAAAGCCTAGAGTCTACAAAATAACCACAAAATTGACCCAGAGCCCTTAAATCGTCCAGATACCCTATACTATAGTCGACGAAAAAACCCTGAAATCGGCCGAAAACACTAAAATCAGCCAAAAGCCCTAATGTTGATCCGAAAGCCATAAAACCAGCCTAAATCCCTATAATAAGCAAAAATCCCTAAAATCAGTCTAAAATCGTAGAGTCTGCAGAAAAATAATAAAACTGACCCAGAGCCCTCACATCGGAAAAACCCTGAAATCGCCCGTGACCCCTAAATTGATCAGAAAACCCTAAAGCTGGCCTAAAACCCTATATTAAGCCAAAAACCCTAAAATAAGTCTAAAAGCGTAGAGTCTACAGAAAAACCAAAAAATTGACACAGAGCCCTTAAATCATCCAAATAACATACTATAGTCAACGGAAAAAATTTGAAATCGGCCGAAAACCCTGAAATCAGCCGAAAATGCTGTAATCTGCCAAATGCCCTAAAGTTGATCAGAAAGCCCTAAAGCCAGCCTAAAACCCTATAATAAGACGAAAACCCTAAAATCAGTCTAAAAGCCTAGAGTTTACAGAAAAACCATAAAATTGAACCAGAGACCTTAAATCGTCCAAATACCCTATACTGTAGTCAGCGGAAAAACCTTGAAATCTGCCGAAAACCCTGAAATTGGCTAAAAGTTGATCAGAAAAACCATAAAGCCGAAAACCATATAATAAGCCGAAAACCCTAGAATCAGTCTTAAAGCCTAGAGTCTACGGAAAAACTATAAGTTTGACCAGAGGCCTTAAATCATTCAAATGCCCATTATTATTGTTAGCGGAAAAACCCTAAAATCGGCCGAAAACCCCGAAATCAGCCAAAAGCCCTAAAGTTGATAAAAAAGCCCTAAAGCCGGCCTAAAATCCCTATAATAAGCCTAGAGTCTACAGAATAACAATAAAACTGACCCAGAGCCCTTACATCGGAAAAACCCTGAAATCGGCCGAGAACCCTAAAGTTGATCAGAAAGCCCTAAAGCCGGCCTAAAATCCCTATAATAAGCCGAAAACACAAAAATCAATCTAAAAGCCATTAGAGTCTACATAAAAACAATAAAATTGACCCTGATCCCTTAAATTGACAAAATACCCTATACTATAAACATCGGAAAAACCTTGAATTCGCCAGAAGCCCAAAAATTGATTAGAAAGCCATAAAGCTGGCCTAAAACCCTATAATTAGCTGAAAATCCTAAAATCAGTCTAAAAGCCTATAGAGTCTACAGATAAATCTATAAAATTGAAACAGAGCCCTTAAATCGTCCAAAAACCCTGAAATCAGCCGAAAACCCTTAAATCGGCCAAAAACCCTGAAATCGACCAAAAAACCTGGATATCGGCAAAAACCCCAAAAGTTAATCCGAAAGCTTTAAAGCTGGCCTAAAACCCCATAATAAGCCGAAAACCCTAAATCCAGTCTAAATGCCAAGAGCCTACAGAATAACCATAAAATTGACCTAGAGCCCTTAAATCGTCCAGATACCCTATACAATAGTCAACGAAAAAACCCTAAAATCGGCCGAAAACACTGAAATCAGCCTAAAGCCCTAATGTTGATCCGAAAGCCATAAAACCAGCCTAAATCCCTATGATGAGCCAAAATACCTAAAATCAGTATGAAATCCTAG
Organism: Acmispon strigosus; assembly: GCA_030819835.1. Taxonomy (NCBI): domain Eukaryota; kingdom Viridiplantae; phylum Streptophyta; class Magnoliopsida; order Fabales; family Fabaceae; genus Acmispon; species Acmispon strigosus. Next base: position 15,803,517 of record JAUAMA010000004.1, on the reverse strand, counting down.
AGTCTACAGAAAAACAATAAAACTGACCCCGAGCCCTTACATCGGAAAAACCCTGAAATCGGCCGAGAACCCGAAAATTGATCAGAAAGCCCTAAAGCAAGCTTAAAACCCTATATTAAGCCAAAAACCCTAAAATAAGTCTAAAAGCGTACAGTCTAAATTAAAACCAAAAAATTGACACAGAACCCTTAAATCGTCCAAATAACATATACTATAGTCAGCGGAAAAAATCTGACATTAACCGAAAACCCTGAAATCAACCGAAAAAGCTGTAATTTGCCAAATTCCCTAAAGTTGATCAGAAAGTCCTAAAGCCGACCTAAAACCCTATAATAAGACGAAAACCCTAAATTCAGTCTAAAAGCCTTACATCGGAAAACCCAAAAATCGGCCGAGAACCCTAAAGTTGATCAGAAAGCACTAAAGCTGGCCTAAAACCCTATATTAAGCCAAAAACCCTAAAATAAGTCCAAAAGCGTAGGGTCTACAGAAAAACCAAAAAATTGACACATGGCCCTTAAATCGTACAAATAACATATACTAAAGTTAGCGGAAAAAATATGAAATCGGCCGAAAACCCTAAAATCAGTCTAAAAGCCTAGAGTTTACAGAAAAACCATAAAATTGACCCAGAGCCCTTAAATCGTCCAAATACCCTATACTGTACTCAGCGGAAAAACTCCTGCAATCTGCCGAAACCCTGAAATTGGCTAAAAGTTGATCAGAAAAACCATAAAGCCGCCCTCAAACCATATAATAAGCCGAAAACCCTAGAATCAGTCTTAAAGCCTAGAGTCTACTGAAAAACTATAAGTTTGACCAGAGGCCTTAAATAATTCAAATGCCCTTTATTATTGTTAGCGGAAAAACCCTAAATCCCTATAATAAGCCAAAATCCCTAGAATCAGTCTGAAATCCAAGAGTCTACCGAAAAACAATAAAACTGACCCAGAGCCCTTACATCGGAAAAACCCTGAAATCGGCCGAGAACCCTAAAGCTGGCATAAAACCCTATATTTAGCCAAAAACCCTAAAATTAGTCTAAAAGCGTAGAGTCTACAGAAAAACCAAAAAATTAACACAGAGCACTTAAATCGTCCAAATAACATATACTATTGTCAGCGGAAAAAATCTGAAATCGTCGAAAACCCTGAAATCAGCCGAAAATGCTGTAATCTGCCAAATGCCCTAAAGTTGATCAGAAAGCCCTAAAGCTGGCCTAAAACCCCATAATAAGACGAAAAGCCTAAAAGTTGACCCGGAGCCCTTAAATCGTCCAAATAACCTATACTGTAGTCAGGGGAAAAACACCGAAATCTGCTGAAAACCCTGAATTAGCTAAAAGTTGATCAGAAAAACCATAAAGCCGCCCTCAAACCCTCTAATGAGCTGAAAACCCTAGAATCAGTCTTGAAGCCTAGAGTCTGCGGAAAAACTATAAATTTGACCAGAGGCCTTAAATCATTCAAATGCCCTTTATTATTGTCAGCGGAAAAACTCTAAAATCGGCCAAACACCTTGAAGTTGATCAAAAAGCCCTATAGCCGGCCTTAAATCCCTATAATAAGCCGAAAACACAAAAATCTATCTAAAAGCCATTAGAGTCTACAGAAAATAATAAAATTGACCCAGATCCCTTAAATTGACCAAATACCCTATACTATAATCATCGGAAAAACCCTGAAATCGGCCAGAAGCCCAAAAATTGATCAGAAAGCCATAAAGCTGGCCTAAAACCCTATAATAAGCCAAAAACCCTAAAATCAGTCTAAAAGCCTATAGAGTCTACAGAAAAACTATAAAATTGACCCAGAGCCCTTAAATCGTCGAAATACCATATACTATAGTAACCGGAAAAACTTTGAAATCAGCCAAAAACCCTTAAATCGTCCAAATAAGATATACTATAGTCAGCGGAAAAAATCTGAAATCGGCCAAAAACCCTGAAATCAGCCGAAAATGCTGTAATCAGCCAAAAACCCTAAAGTTGATCAAAAAGCCCTAAACCCGGCCTAAAATCCCAATAATAAGCAGTCTACAGAAAAGCAATAAAATTGAACCAGATCCGTTAAATTGACCAAATACCCTATACTATAAACATCGGAAAAACCCTGAAATCGGCCAGAAGCCCAAAAAATGATCAGAAAAACCAAAAAGCTGGCCTAAAACCCTATAATAAGCCGAAAACCCTAAAATCAGTCTAAAAGCCTATAGAGTCTACAGAAAAACTATAAAATTGACCCAGAGCCCTTAAATCGTCCAGATACCCTATAATATTGTCAACGAAAAAACCCCGAAATCGGCCGCAAACACTGAAATCAGCCAAAAGCCCTAATTTTGATCCGAAAGCCATAAAAACAGCCTAAATCCCTATAATAAGCCAAAATCCCTAGAATCAGTCTTAAATCCAAGAGTCTACAGGAAAACAATAAAACTGACCCAGAGCCCTTACATCGGAAAAACCCTGAAATCGGCCGAGAACCCTAAAGTTGATCAGAAAGCCCTAAAGCTGGCCTAAAACCCTATATTAAGCTAAAGACCCTAAAATAAGTCTAAAAGCGTAGAGTCTACAGAAAAACCAAAATATTGACATAGAGACCTTAAATCGTCCAAATAACATATACTATAGTCAGCGGAAAAAATCTGAAATCGGCCGAAAACCCTGAAATCAGCCGAAAATGCTGTCATATGCTAGATGCCCAAAAGTTGATCAGAAAGCCCTAAAGCCGGCCTAAAACCCTATAATAAGACGAAAATTCTAAAATCAATCTAAAAGCCTAGAGTTTACAGAAAAACCCCAAAATTGACCCGGAGCCCCTTAAATCGTCCAAATACCGTATACTGTAGTCAGCGGAAAAACCCTGAAATCTTCCTAAAACCCTAAATTTGGCTAAAAGTTGATCACAAAAACCATAAAGCCGCCCTCAAACCCTATAATAATTCGAAAACCCTAGAATAGGTCTAAAAGCGTAGATTCTACAGAAAAACCAAAAAATTGACACAAAGCCCTTAAATCGTGCAAATAACAAATACTATAGTCAGCGGAAAAAATCTGAAATCGGCTGAAAACCCTGAAATCGGCCGAAAATGCTATAATCTGCCAAAAGCCTTAATGTTGATCCGAAAGCCATAAAAACAGCCTAAATCCCTATAATAAGCCAAAATCCCTAGAATCAGTCTTAAATCCAAGAGTCTACAGGAAAACAATAAAACTGACCGAGAGCCCTTACATCGGAAAAACCCTGAAATCGGCCGAGAACCCTAAAGTTGATCAGAAAGCCCTAAAGCTGGCCTAAAACCCTATATTAAGCTAAAGACCCTAAAATAAGTCTAAAAGCGTAGAGTCTACAGAAAAACCAAAATATTGACATAGAGACCTTAAATCGTCCAAATAACATATACTATAGTCAGCGGAAAAAATCTGAAATCGGCCGAAAACCCTGAAATTAGCCGAAAATGCTGTCATATGCTAGATGCCCAAAAGTTGATCAGAAAGCCCTAAAGTCGGCCAAAAACCCTATAATAAGACGAAAACCCTAAAATCAGTCTAAAAGCCTAGAGTTTACAGAAAAATTATATAATTGACCCGGAGCCCTTAAATCGTCCAAATACCATATACTACAGTGAGCGGAAAAACTCTGAAATCAGCCGAAAACCCTTAAATCGGCCAAAAACCCTAAAATCGGCCAAAAACCCTAAAATCGGCAAAAACCCCAAAAGTTAATCTGAAAGCTTTAAAGCTGGCCTAAAACCCCATTATAAGCCGAAAACCCTAAATCCAGTCGAAAAGCCTTGAGTCTACAGAATAACCATAAAATTGACCCAGAGCCCTTAAATCGTCCGGATACCCTATACTATCGTCAACATAAAAACCCTGAAATCGGCCAAAAACACTGAAATCAGCCAAAAGCCCTAATGTTGATCCGAAAGCCATAAAACCAGCCTAAATCCCTATAATAAGCCAAAATCCCTAAAATCAGTCTGAAATCCTAGAGTCTACAGCAAAAACATCAAAACTGACCCAGAGCTCTTACATCGGAAAAACCCTGAAATCGGACGAGAACCCTAAAGCTGGCTTGAAACACTATATTTAGCCAAAATCCCTAAAATTAGTCTAAAAGCGTAGAGTCTACAGAAAAACCAAAAAATTAACACAGAGCCCTTAAATCGCCCAAATAACATATACTATTGTCAGCGGAAAAAATCTGAAATCGTCGAAAACCCTGAAATCAACCGAAAATGCTGTAATCTGCCAAATGCCCTAAAGTTGATTTGAAAGCCCTAAAGCCGGCCTAAAACCCTATAATAAGATGAAAACCATAAAATCAGTCTAAAAGCCTAGAGTTTACAGAAAAACCATAAAATTGACCCGGAGCCCTTAAATCGTCCAAATACCCTATACTGTAGTCAGCGGAAAAACCCCGAAATCTGCCGAAAACCCTGAAATTGGCTAAAAGTTGATCAAAAAAACCATAAAGCCGCCCTCAAACCCTATAATAAGCCGAAAACCCTAGAATCAGTCTTAAAGCCTAGAGTCTTCAGAAAAACTATAAAATTGACCCAGAGCCCTTAAATCGTCGAAATACCATATACTATAGTGAGCGGAAAAACTCGGAAATCAGCCAAAAACCCTTAAATCGGCCAAAAACCATGAAATCGGCCAAAAACCCTGAAATCGGCCAAAACCCCAAAAGTTCAACCGAAAGCTTTAAAGCTGGCCTAAAACCCCATAATAATCCGAAAACCCTAAATCCAGTCTAAAAGCATAGGGTCTACAGAAAAACCAAAAAATTGACACTGAGCCCTTAAATCGTCCAAATAACATATACTATAGTCAGCGGAAAAAAATCTGAAATCGGCCGAAAATGCTGTAATCAGCCAAATGCCCTAAAGTTGATCAGAAAGCCCTAGAGCCGGCCAAGAACCCTATAATAAGAAGAAAACCCTAAAATCAGTCTAAAAGCCTAGACTATACAGAAAAACCATAAAATTGACCCGGAGCCCTTAAATCGTCCAAATACCCTATACTGTAGTCAGCGGAAAAACCCCAAAATCTGTCGAAAACCCAGAAATTGGCTATAATTTGATCAGAAAAACCATAAAGCCGCCCTCAAACCCTATAAAAGCCGAAAACCCCAGAATCAGTCTTAAAGCCTAGAGTCTACGGAAAAACTACAAATTTGACCAGAGGCCTCAAATCATTCAAATGCCCTTTATTATTGTCAGCGGAAAAACCCTAAAATCGGCCGAAAACCCTGAAATCGGCCAAAACCCTAAAGTTGATTAAAAAGCCCTAAAGCCGGCCTAAAATCTCTATAATAAGCCGAAAACACTAAAATCAATCTAAAAGCCATTAGAGTCTACATAAAAACAATAAAATTGACCCAGATCCCTTAAATTGACAAATTCCCTATACAATAAACATCGGAAAAACCCTGAAATCGGCCAGAAGACCAAAAATTGATCGAAAAGCCATAAAACAAGCCTAAATGCCTATAATAAGCCAAAATCCCTAAAATCAGTCTGAAATCCTAGAGCCTACAGAAAAACAATAAAACTGACCCAGAGCCCTTACATCGGAAAAACCCTGAAATCGGCCGAGAACCCTAAAGCTGGCCTAAAACCCTATATTTAGCCAAAAACCCTAAAATAAGTCTAAAATCGTAGAGTCTACAGAAAAACCAAAAAATTAACACAGAGCCAATAAATCGTCCAAATAACAAATACTATAGTCAGCGGAAAAAATCTGAAATCGTTGAAAACCCTGAAATCACCCGAAAATGCTGTAATCTGCCATATGCCCTAAAGTTGATCAGAAAGCCCTAGAGCCGGCCTAAATCCCTATAATATGCCAAAAAACCAACCTAAATCCCTATAATAAGCCAAAATCCCTAAAATCAGTCTGAAATCCTAGAGTCTACAGAAAAACAATAAAACTGACCCAGAGCCCTTACATCAGAACAACCCTGAAATCGGCCGAGAACCCTAAAGTTGATCAGAAAGCCCTAAAGCTGGCCTAAAACCCTATATTAAGCCAAAAACCCTAAAATAAGTCTAAAAGCGTAGAGTCTACAGAAAAACCAAAAAATTGACACAGAGCCCCTAAATCGTCCAAATAATATATACTATAGTCAGCGGAAAAAATCTTAAATCGGCCGAAAACCCTGAAATCACCTGAAAATACTATATTATGCGAAATGCCCTAAAGTTGATCAGAAAGCCCTAAAGCCGGCCTAAAACCCCATAATAAGACGAAAACCCTAAAATCAGTCTAAAAGCATAGGGTTTACAGAAAAACCATAAAATTGACCCGGAGCACTTAAATCATCCAAATACCCTATACTGTAGTCTGCGGAAAAACCCTGAAATCTGCCGAAAACCATGAATTTGGCTAAAAGTTGATCAAAAAAACATAAAGCCGCCCTCAAACCCTATAATAAGCCGAAAACCCTTGGATCAGTCTTAAAGCCTAGAGTCTACGGAAAAACTATAAATTTGACCAAAGGCCTTAAATCATTCAAATGCCCTTTATTATTGTAAGCGGAAAAACCCTAAAATCGGCCGAAAACCCTGAAATCGGCCAAAAGCCCCAAAGTAGATCAAAAAGCCCTAAAGCCGGCCTAAAATCCCTATAATAAGCCGAAAACACTAAAATCAATCTAAAAGCCATTAGGGTCTACAGAAAAACCAAAAAATTGACACAAAGCCCTTAAATCGTCCAAATAACACAGTTAGGGGAAATTTTTTGAAATAGGCCGAAAACCCTGAAATCAGCCGAAATTGCTGTAATCTGCCAAATGCCCTAAAGTTGATCAGAAAGCCGTAAAGCCGGCCTAAAACCCCATAATAAGACGAAAACCCTAAAATTAGTCTAAAAGCCTAGAGTTTACAGAAAAACCATAAATTTGACCCGGAGCCCTTAAATCGTTCAAATACCCTATACTGTAGTCAGCAGAAAAACCCTGAAATCTACCGAAAACCCTGAATTTGGCTAAAAGTTGATCTCAAAAACCATAAAGCCGCCCTTAAACCCTATAATAAGCTGAAAACCCTAGAATCAGTCTTAAAGCCTAGAGTCTACGAAAAAACTATAAATTTGACCAGAGGCCTTAAATCATTCAAATGCCCTTTATTATTGTCAGCGGAAAAACCCTAAAATCGTCCGAAAACCCTGAAATCGGCCAACAGCCCAAAAGTTGATCAAAAAGCCCTAAAGCCGGCCTAAAATCCCTATAATAAGCCGAAAACACTAAAATCAATCTAAAAGCCATTAGAATCTACAGAAAAACAATAAAACTGACCCAGAGCCCTTACATTGGAAAAACCCTGAAATCGGCCGAGAACCCTAAAGTTGATCAGAAAGCCCTAAAGCTGGCCTAAAACCCTATATTAAGCCAAAAACCCTAAAATAAGTCTAAAAGCGTAGAGTCTACAGAAAAACCAAAAAATTGACACAGGGCCCTTAAATCGTCCAAATAACATATACTATAGTCAGCGAAATAAATCTGAAATCGGCCGAAAACCCTAAAATCAGCCGAAAATGTTGTAATCTGCTAATTGCCCTAAATTTGATCAGAAATCCCTAAAGCCGGCCTAAAACCCTATAATAAGACGAAAATCCTAAAATCAGTCTAAAAGGCTAGAGTTTACAGAAAAACCATAAAATTGACTCGGTGCCCTTAAATCGTCCAAATACCCTATACTGTAGTCAGCGGAAAAACCCTGAAATTTTCCGAAAACCCTGAAATTGGCTAAAAGTTAATCAGAAAAACCATATAGCCGCCCTCCAAAACTATAATAAGCCGAAAACCCTAGAATCAGCCTTAAAGCCTAGAGTCTACAGAGAAACTATAAATTTGACCAGAGGCCTTAAATCATTCAAATTCCCTTTATAATTGTCAGCGGAAACACCCTAAAATCGGCCGAAAACCCTAAAATCGGCCAAAAGCCCTAAAGTTGATCAAAAAGCCCTAAAGTAGGCCTAAAATCCCTATAATAAGCCGAAAACACTAAAATCAATCTAAAAGCCATTAGAGTCTACAGAAAAACAATAAAATTGACCCAGATCCCTTAAAGTGACCATATACCCTATACTATAAACATCGGAAAAACCCTGAAATCGGCCAGAAGCCCAAAAATTGATCAAAAAGCCATAAAGCTGGCCTAAAACCCTATAATAAGCTGAAAACCCTAAAATCAGTCTAAAAGCCTGTAGAGTCTACAGAAAAACAATAAAACTGACCCAGAGCCCTTACATCGAAAAAACCCTGAAATCGGCCGAGAACCCTAAAGTTGATCAGAAAGCCCTAAAGCTAGCTTAAAACCCTATATTAAGCCAAAAACCCTTAAATAAGTCTAAAAGCGTAGAGTCTACAGAAAAACCAAAAAATTGACACCGAGCCCTTAAATCCTCCAAATAACTTATACTATAGTCTGCGGAAAAAATCTGAAATCGGCCGAAAACCCTGAAATCAGCCGAAAATGCTGTAATCTGCCAAATGCCCTAAAGTTGATCAAAAAGCACTAAGGCTGGCCTAAAACCCTATAATAAGACGAAAACCCTAAAATCAATCTAAAAGCCTAGAGTTTACAGAAAAACCATAAAATTGACCCGGAACCCTTAAATCGTCCAAATACCCTATACTGTAGTCCGCGGAAAAACCCTGAAATCTGCCGAAAACCCTAAAATTGGCTAAAAGTTGATCAGAAAAACCATAAAGCCGCCCTCAACCCCTATAATATGCCGAAAACCCTAGAATCAGTCTTAAAGCCTAGAGTCTACGGAAAAACTATAAATTTGACAAGAGGCCTTAAATCATTCAAATGCCATTTATTATTGTCATTGGAAAAACCCTAAAATCGGCCGAAAACACTAAAATCAATCTAAAAGTCATTAGATTCTACAGAAAAACAATAAAATTCACCCAGTTCCCTTAAATTGACCATACACCCTATACTATAAACATCGGAAAAACCCTGAAATCGGCCAGAAGCCCAAAAATTGATCAAAAAGCCATAAAGCTGGCCAAAAACCCTATAATAAGCACAAAACCCTGAAATCGGCCGAAAATGCTGTAATCTGCAAAACGCCCTAAAGTTGATCAGAAAGACCTAAAGCCGGCCAAAAACCCTATGATAAGACGAAAACCCTAAAATCAGTCTAAAAGCCTAGAGTTTACATAAAAACCATAAAATTGACCTGGAGCCTTTAAATCGTCCAAGTATCCGATACTGTAGTCAGCGGAAAAACCCTGAAATCTGGCGAAAACCCTCTAATGGGCTTAAAGATGATCAGAAAAACCACAAAGCTGCCCTCAAACCCTATAATAAGCCGAAAACTCTAGAATCAGTCTTAAAGCCTAGAGTCTACGGAAAAACTATAAATTTGACCTGACGCCTTAAATCATTCAAATGCCCTTTATTATTGTCAGCGGAAAAACCTATAATCGGCCGAAAACCCCGAAATCGGCCAAAAGCCCTAAAGTTGATCAAAAAGCCCTAAAGCCGGCCTAAAATCCCTATAATAAGCCGAAAACACTAAAACCAGTCTAAAAGCCTGTAGAATCTACAGAAAAACTATAAAATTGACCCAGAGCCCTTAAAATCCTCCAAACACCATACACTATAGTGAGCGGAAAAACTCTGAAATCAGCCGAAAACCCTTAAATCGGCCAAAAACCCTGAAATCAGCCAAAAATCCTGTAATCAGCAAAAACCCCAAAAGTTAATCCGAAAGCTTTAAAGCTGGCCTAAAACCCCATAATAAGCCGAAAACCCTAAATCCAGTCTAAAAGCCTAGAGTCTACAGAATAACCATAAAATTACCCAGAGCCCTTAAATCGTCCAGATACCCTATACTATAGTCAGCGAAAAACCCTGAAATCGGCCGAAAACACTGAAATCAGCATAAAGCCCTAATGTTGATCCGAAATCCATAAAACCAGCCTAAATCCCTATAATAAGCCAAAATCCCTAAAATCAGTCTGAAATCCTAGAGTCTACAAAATAACAATAAAACTGACCTAGAGCCCTTATATCGGAAAAAACCTAAAATCGGCCGAGAACACTAAAGTCGATCAGATAGCCCTAAAGCTGGCCTAAAACCCTATATTAAGCCAAAAACCCTAAAATAAGTCTAAAAGCGTAGAGTCTATAGAAAAACCAAAAAATTGACACAGATCCCTTAAATCGTCCAAATAACATATACTATAGTCATCGGGAAAAATCTGACATCGGCCGATAATGCTGTAATCTGCAAAATGCCCTAAAGTTGATCAGAAAGCCCTAAAGCCGACCTAAAACCCTATAATAAGACGAAAACCCTAAAATCAGTCTAAAAGCCTAGAGTTTACAGAAAAACCATAAAATTGACCCGGAGCCCGTAAATCGTCCAAGTACCCTATATTGTAATCAGCGGAAAAACCCTGAAATCTGCCGAAAACCCTGAAATGGGCTAAAAGTTGATCAGAAAAACCACAAAGCCGCCCTCAAACCCTATAATAAGCCGAAAACTCTAGAATCATTCTTAAAGCCTAGAGTCTACGGAAAAACTATAAATTTGACCAGAGGCCCTAAATCGTTCAAATGCCCTTTATTATTGTCAGCTGAAAAACCTAAAATCGGCCGAAAACCCCGAAATCGGCCAAAAGCCCTAAAGTTGATCAAAAAGCCCTAAAGTCGGCCTAAAACCCTATAATAAGACGAAAACCCTAAATTCAGTCTAAAAGCCTAGTTTTATAGAAAATCCATAAAATTGACCCGAAGCCTTTAAATCGTCCAAGTACCCTATACTGTAGTCAGCGGAAAAACCCTGAAATGGGCTAAAAGTTGATCAGAAAAACCACAAAGCCGCCCTCAAACCCTATAATAAGCCGAAAACTCTAGAATCGGTCTTAAAGCCTAGAGTCTACGGAAAAACTATAAATTTGACCGGAGGCCTTAAATCATTCAAATGCCCTTTATTATTGTTAGCGGAAAAACCTAAAATCGGCCGAAAACCCCGAAATCGGCCAAAAGCCATAATGTTGATCAAAAAGCCCTAAAGCCAGCCTAAAATCCTATAATAAGACGAAAACCCTAAAATCAGTCTAAAAGCCTAGATTTTATAGAAAATCCATAAAATTGACCCGAAGCCTTTAAATCGTCCAAGTACCCTATACTGTAGTCAGCGGAAAAAACCTGAAATCTGGCGAAAACCCTCTAATGGGCTAAAAGATGATCAGAAAAACCACAAAGCCGCCCTCAAACCCTATAATAAGCCGAAAACTCTAGAATCAGTCTTAAAGCCTAGAGTCTACGAAAAAACTATAAATTTGACCTGACGCCTTAAATCATTCAAATGCCCTTTATTATTGTCAGCAGAAAAACCTATAATCGGCCGAAAACCCCGAAATCGGCCAAAAGCCCTAAATTTGATCAAAAAGCCCTAAAGCCGGCCTAAAGTCCCTATAATAAGCCGAAAACACTAAAACCAGTCTAAAAGCCTGTAGAGTCTACAGAAAAACTATAAAATTGACCCAGAGCCCTTAAAATCATCCAAACATCATATACTATAGTGAGCAGAAAAACTCTGAAATCAGCCGAAAACCCTTAAATCGGCCAAAAACCCTGAAATCAGCCAAAAATCCTGTAATCAGCAAAAACCCCAAAAGTTAATCCGAAAGCTTTAAAGCTGGCCTAAAACCCCATAATAAGCCGAAAACCCTAAATCCAGTCTAAAAGCCTAGAGTCTACAGAATAACCATAAAATTGACCCAGAGCCCTTAAATCGTCCAGATACCCTATACTATAGTCAGCGAAAAACCCTGAAATCGGCCGAAAACACTGAAATCAGCATAAATCCCTAATGTTGATCCGAAATCCATAAAACCAGCCTAAATCCCTATAATAAGCCAAAATCCCTAAAATCAGTCTGAAATCCTAGAGTCTACAAAATAACAATAAAACTGACCCAGAGCCCTTATATCGGAAAAAAACCTAAAATCGGCCGAGAACACTAAAGTCGATCAGATAGCCCTAAAGCTGGCCAAAAACCCTATATTAAGCCAAAAACCCTAAAATAAGTCTAAAAGCGTAGAGTCTATAGAAAAACCAAAAAATTGACACAGATCCCTTAAATCGTCCAAATAACATATACTATAGTCATCGGGAAAAATCTGACATCGGCCGATAATGCTGTAATCTGCAAAAGGCCCAAAAGTTGATCAGAAAGCCCTAAAGCCGGCCTAAAACCCTATAATAAGACGAAAACCCTAAAATCAGTCTAAAAGCCTAGAGTTTACAGAAAAACCATAAAATTGACGCGGAGCCCGTAAATCGTCCAAGTACCCTATATTGTAATCAGCGGAAAAACCCTGAAATCTGCCGAAAACCCTGAAATGGGCTAAAAGTTGATCAGAAAAACCACAAAGCCGCCCTCAAACCCTATAATAAGCCGAAAACTCTAGAATCATTCTTAAAGCCTAGAGTCTACGGAAAAACTATAAATTTGACCAGAGGCCTTAAATCATTCAAATGCCCTTTATTATTGTCAGCGGAAAAACCTAAAATCGGCTGAAAACCCCGAAATCGGCCAAAAGCCATAATGTTGATCAAAAAGCCCTAAAGCCGGCCTAAAACCCTATAATAAGACGAAAACCCTAAAATCAGTCTAAAAGCCTAGATTTTATAGAAGATCCATAAAATTGACCCGAAGCCTTTAAATCGTCCAAGTACCCTATACTGTAGTCAGCGGAAAAACCCTGAAATCTGCCGAAAACCCTCTAATGGGCTAAAAGATGATCAGAAAAACCACAAAGCCGCCCTCAAACCCTATAATAAGCCGAAAACTCTAGAATTATTCTTAAAGCCTAGAGTCTACGGAAAAACTATAAATTTGCCCAGAGGCCTTAAATCGTTCAAATGCCCTTTATTATTGTCAGCTGAAAAACCTAAAATCGGCCGAAAACCCCGAAATCGGCCAAAAGCCCTAAAGGTGATCAATAAGCCCTAAAGCCGGCCTAAAACCCTATAATAAGACGAAAACCCTAAAATCAGTCTAAAAGCCTAGATTTTATAGAAAATCCATAAAATTGACCCGAAGCCTTTAAATCGTCCAAGTACCCTATACTGTAGTCAGCGGAAAAACCCTGAAATCTGCCGAAAACCCTGAAATGGGCTAAAAGTTGATCAGAAAAACCACAAAGCCGCCCTCAAACACTATAATAAGCCGAAAACTCTAGAATCGGTCTTAAAGCCTAGAGTCTACGGAAAAACTATAAATTTGACCGGAGGCCTTAAATCATTCAAATGCCCTTTATTATTGTCAGCGGAAAAACCTAAAATCGGCCGAAAACCCCGAAATCGGCCAAAAGCCATAATGTTGATCAAAAAGCCCTAAAGCCGGCCTAAAATCCCTTTAATAAGCCGAAAACACTAAAATCAATCTAAAAGCCATTAGAGTCTACAGAAAAACAATAAAATTGACCCAAATCCCTTAAATTGACCAAATACCCTATACTATAAACATCGGAAAAACCCAGAAATCGGCCAGAAGCTCAAATATTGATCAGAAAGCCATAAAGCTGGCCTAAAACCCTATAATAAGCCGAAAATCCTAAAATCAGTCAAAAAGCCTTTAGAGTCTACAGAAAAACTATAAACTTGACCTAGAGCCCTTAAATCATCCCAATACCATATACTATAGTGAGCGGAAAAACTCTGACTTCAGCCGAAAACCCTTTAATCGGCCAAAAACCCTTAAATCGGCAAAAACCCCAAAAGTTAATCCGAAAGCTTTAAAGCTGGCCTAAAACCCCATAATAAGCCGAAAACCCTAAATCTAGTCTAATTGCCTAGAGTCTACAAAATAACCATAAAATTGACCCAGAGCCCTTAAATCGTCTAGATACACTATCCTATAGTCAACGAAAAAACCCTGAAATCGGCCGAAAACACTGAAATCAGCGAAAAGCCCTAATGTTGAACCGAAAGCCATAAAACCAGCCTAAATCCCTATAATAAGCCAAAATCTCTAAAATCAGTCTGAAATCCTAGATTCTACAGAAAAACAATAAAACTGACCCAGAGCCCTTGCATCGGAAAAACCCTGAAATCGGCCAAGAACCCTAAAGTTGATCAGAAAGCCCTAAAGCTGGCCTAAAAACTTATATTAAGCCAAAAACCGTAAAATAAGTCTAAAAGCATAGAGTCTAGAGAAAAACCAAAAAATTGACACAGAGCCCTTAAATCGTCCAAATAACATTTACTATAGTCAGTGGAAAAAATCTGAAATCGGCCGAAAACCCTGAAATCAGCCTAAAATGTTGTAATCTGCCAAATGCCCTAAAGTTGATCAGAAAGCCCTAAAGCCGGCCTAAAACCCTATAATAAGACGAAAACCCTAAAATCAGTCTAAAAGCCTAGAGTTTACAGAAAATCCATAAAATTGACCCGAAGCATTTAAATCGTCCAAGTACCCTATACTGTAGTCAGCGGAAAAACCCTGAAATCTGCCGAAAACCCTGAAATGGGCTAAAAGTTTATCAGAAAAACCACAAAGCCGCCCGCAAACCCTATAATAAGCCGAAAACCCTAGAATCAGTCTTAAAGCCTAGAGTCTACGGAAAAACCATAAATTTGACCAGAGGCCTTAAATCATTCAAATGCCCTTTATTATTGTCAGCGAAAAAACCCTAAAATTGGCCGAAAACCCTGAAATCGGCCAAAAGCCCTAAAGTTTATCAAAAAGCCCTGAAGCCGGCCTAAAATCCCTATAATAAGCCGAAAACTCCAAAATCAATCTAAAAGCCATTAGAATCTACAGAAAAACAATAAAATTTACCCAGATCCCTTAAATTGACCAAGTACCCTGTACTATAAACATTGGAAAAACCCTGGAATCGGCCAGAAGCCCAAAACTTGATCAGAAAGCCCAAAAGCTGGCCTAAAACTCTATAATAAGCCGAAAACCCTTAAATCAGTCTAAAAGCCTAGAGTTTACAGAAAAACCATAAAATTGACCCGGAGCCCTTAAATCGTCCAAATCC
The DNA here is from genome assembly GCA_030819835.1 of Acmispon strigosus. NCBI lineage: Eukaryota > Viridiplantae > Streptophyta > Magnoliopsida > Fabales > Fabaceae > Acmispon > Acmispon strigosus. Next base: position 15,788,491 of record JAUAMA010000004.1, on the reverse strand, counting down.
TATACTGTAGTGAGCGAAAAAACCCTGAAATCTGCCGAAAACCCTGAAATTGGCTAAAAGTTGATAAGAATAACCATAAAGCCGCCCTCAAACCCTATAATAAGCCGAAAACCCTAGAATCAGTCTTAAAGCCTAGAGTCTACGGAAAAACCATAAATTTGACCCGGAGCCCTTAAATCGTTCAAATGCCCTTTATTATTGTCAGCTGAAAAACCTAAAATCGGCCGAAAACCCCGAAATCGGCCAAAAGCCCTAAAGTTGATCAAAAAGCCCTAAAGCCGGCCTAAAACCCTATAATAAGACGAAAACCCTAAAATCAGTCTAAAAGCCTAGATTTTATAGAAAATCCATAAAATTGACCCGAAGCCTTTAAATCGTCCAAGTACCCTATACTGTAGTCAGCGGAAAAACCCTGAAATCTGCCGAAAACCCTGAAATGGGCTAAAAGTTGATCAGAAAAACCACAAAGCCGCCCTCAAACCCTATAATAAGCCGAAAACTCTAGAATCGGTCTTAAAGCCTAGAGTCTACGGAAAAACTATAAATTTGACCGGAGGCCTTAAATCATTCAAATGCCCTTTATTATTGTCAGCGGAAAAACCTAAAATCGGCCGAAAACCCCGAAATCGGCCAAAAGCCATAATGTTGATCAAAAAGCCCTAAAGCCGGCCTAAAATCCCTTTAATAAGCCGAAAACACTAAAATCAATCTAAAAGCCATTAGAGTCTACAGAAAAACAATAAAATTGACCCAAATCCCTTAAATTGACCAAATACCCTATACTATAAACATCGGAAAAACCCAGAAATCGGCCAGAAGCTCAAATATTGATCAGAAAGCCATAAAGCTGGCCTAAAACCCTATAATAAGCCGAAAATCCTAAAATCAGTCAAAAAGCCTTTAGAGTCTACAGAAAAACTATAAACTTGACCTAGAGCCCTTAAATCATCCCAATACCATATACTATAGTGAGCGGAAAAACTCTGACTTCAGCCGAAAACCCTTTAATCGGCCAAAAACCCTTAAATCGGCAAAAACCCCAAAAGTTAATCCGAAAGCTTTAAAGCTGGCCTAAAACCCCATAATAAGCCGAAAACCCTAAATCTAGTCTAATTGCCTAGAGTCTACAAAATAACCATAAAATTGACCCAGAGCCCTTAAATCGTCTAGATACACTATCCTATAGTCAACGAAAAAACCCTGAAATCGGCCGAAAACACTGAAATCAGCGAAAAGCCCTAATGTTGAACCGAAAGCCATAAAACCAGCCTAAATCCCTATAATAAGCCAAAATCTCTAAAATCAGTCTGAAATCCTAGATTCTACAGAAAAACAATAAAACTGACCCAGAGCCCTTACATCGGAAAAACCCTGAAATCGGCCAAGAACCCTAAAGTTGATCAGAAAGCCCTAAAGCTGGCCTAAAAACTTATATTAAGCCAAAAACCGTAAAATAAGTCTAAAAGCATAGAGTCTAGAGAAAAACCAAAAAATTGACACAGAGCCCTTAAATCGTCCAAATAACATTTACTATAGTCAGTGGAAATAATCTGAAATCGGCCGAAAACCCTGAAATCAGCCTAAAATGTTGTAATCTGCCAAATGCCCTAAAGTTGATCAGAAAGCCCTAAAGCCGGCCTAAAACCCTATAATAAGACGAAAACCCTAAAATCAGTCTAAAAGCCTAGAGTTTACAGAAAATCCATAAAATTGACCCGAAGCATTTAAATCGTCCAAGTACCCTATACTGTAGTCAGCGGAAAAACCCTGAAATCTGCCGAAAACCCTCTAATGGGCTAAAAGATGATCAGAAAAACCACAAAGCCGCCCTCAAACCCTATAATAAGCCGAAAACTCTAGAATTATTCTTAAAGCCTAGAGTCTACGGAAAAACTATAAATTTGCCCAGAGGCCTTAAATCGTTCAAATGCCCTTTATTATTGTCAGCTGAAAAACCTAAAATCGGCCGAAAACCCCGAAATCGGCCAAAAGCCCTAAAGGTGATCAATAAGCCCTAAAGCCGGCCTAAAACCCTATAATAAGACGAAAACCCTAAAATCAGTCTAAAAGCCTAGATTTTATAGAAAATCCATAAAATTGACCCGAAGCCTTTAAATCGTCCAAGTACCCTATACTGTAGTCAGCGGAAAAACCCTGAAATCTGCCGAAAACCCTGAAATGGGCTAAAAGTTGATCAGAAAAACCACAAAGCCGCCCTCAAACACTATAATAAGCCGAAAACTCTAGAATCGGTCTTAAAGCCTAGAGTCTACGGAAAAACTATAAATTTGACCGGAGGCCTTAAATCATTCAAATGCCCTTTATTATTGTCAGCGGAAAAACCTAAAATCGGCCGAAAACCCCGAAATCGGCCAAAAGCCATAATGTTGATCAAAAAGCCCTAAAGCCGGCCTAAAATCCCTTTAATAAGCCGAAAACACTAAAATCAATCTAAAAGCCATTAGAGTCTACAGAAAAACAATAAAATTGACCCAAATCCCTTAAATTGACCAAATACCCTATACTATAAACATCGGAAAAACCCAGAAATCGGCCAGAAGCTCAAATATTGATCAGAAAGCCATAAAGCTGGCCTAAAACCCTATAATAAGCCGAAAATCCTAAAATCAGTCAAAAAGCCTTTAGAGTCTACAGAAAAACTATAAACTTGACCTAGAGCCCTTAAATCATCCCAATACCATATACTATAGTGAGCGGAAAAACTCTGACTTCAGCCGAAAACCCTTTAATCGGCCAAAAACCCTTAAATCGGCAAAAACCCCAAAAGTTAATCCGAAAGCTTTAAAGCTGGCCTAAAACCCCATAATAAGCCGAAAACCCTAAATCTAGTCTAATTGCCTAGAGTCTACAAAATAACCATAAAATTGACCCAGAGCCCTTAAATCGTCTAGATACACTATCCTATAGTCAACGAAAAAACCCTGAAATCGGCCGAAAACACTGAAATCAGCGAAAAGCCCTAATGTTGAACCGAAAGCCATAAAACCAGCCTAAATCCCTATAATAAGCCAAAATCTCTAAAATCAGTCTGAAATCCTAGATTCTACAGAAAAACAATAAAACTGACCCAGAGCCCTTACATCGGAAAAACCCTGAAATCGGCCAAGAACCCTAAAGTTGATCAGAAAGCCCTAAAGCTGGCCTAAAAACTTATATTAAGCCAAAAACCGTAAAATAAGTCTAAAAGCATAGAGTCTAGAAAAAAACCAAAAAATTGACACAGAGCCCTTAAATCGTCCAAATAACATTTACTATAGTCAGTGGAAAAAATCTGAAATCGGCCGAAAACCCTGAAATCAGCCTAAAATGTTGTAATCTGCCAAATGCCCTAAAGTTGATCAGAAAGCCCTAAAGCCGGCCTAAAACCCTATAATAAGACGAAAACCCTAAAATCAGTCTAAAAGCCTAGAGTTTACAGAAAATCCATAAAATTGACCCGAAGCATTTAAATCGTCCAAGTACCCTATACTGTAGTCAGCGGAAAAACCCTGAAATCTGCCGAAAACCCTGAAATGGGCTAAAAGTTTATCAGAAAAACCACAAAGCCGCCCGCAAACCCTATAATAAGCCGAAAACCCTAGAATCAGTCTTAAAGCCTAGAGTCTACGGAAAAACCATAAATTTGACCAGAGGCCTTAAATCATTCAAATGCCCTTTATTATTGTCAGCGAAAAAACCCTAAAATTGGCCGAAAACCCTGAAATCGGCCAAAAGCCCTAAAGTTTATCAAAAAGCCCTGAAGCCGGCCTAAAATCCCTATAATAAGCCGAAAACTCAAAAATCAATCTAAAAGCCATTAGAATCTACAGAAAAACAATAAAATTTACCCAGATCCCTTAAATTGACCAAGTACCCTGTACTATAAACATTGGAAAAACCCTGGAATCGGCCAGAAGCCCAAAACTTGATCAGAAAGCCCAAAAGCTGGCCTAAAACTCTATAATAAGCCGAAAACCCTTAAATCAGTCTAAAAGCCTAGAGTTTACAGAAAAACCATAAAATTGACCCGGAGCCCTTAAATCGTCCAAATCCTATACTGTAGTGAGCGAAAAAACCCTGAAATCTGCCGAAAACCCTAAAATTGGCTAAAAGTTGATAAGAATAACCATAAAGCCGCCCTCAAACCCTATAATAAGCCGAAAACCCTAGAATCAGTCTTAAAGCCTAGAGTCTACGGAAAAACCATAAATTTGACCCGGAGCCCTTAAATCGTTCAAATGCCCTTTATTATTGTCATCTGAAAAACCTAAAATCGGCCGAAAACCCCGAAATCGGCCAAAAGCCCTAAAGTTGATCAAAAAGCCCTAAAGCCGGCCTAAAACCCTATAATAAGACGAAAACCCTAAAATCAGTCTAAAAGCCTAGATTTTATAGAAAATCCATAAAATTGACCCGAAGCCTTTAAATCGTCCAAGTACCCTATACTGTAGTCAGCGGAAAAACCCTGAAATCTGCCGAAAACCCTGAAATGGGCTAAAAGTTGATCAGAAAAACCACAAAGCCGCCCTCAAACCCTATAATAAGCCGAAAACTCTAGAATCGGTCTTAAAGCCTAGAGTCTACGGAAAAACTATAAATTTGACCGGAGGCCTTAAATCATTCAAATGCCCTTTATTATTGTCAGCGGAAAAACCTAAAATCGGCCGAAAACCCCGAAATCGGCCAAAAGCCATAATGTTGATCAAAAAGCCCTAAAGCCGGCCTAAAATCCCTTTAATAAGCCGAAAACACTAAAATCAATCTAAAAGCCATTAGAGTCTACAGAAAAACAATAAAATTGACCCAAATCCCTTAAATTGACCAAATACCCTATACTATAAACATCGGAAAAACATAGAAATCGGCCAGAAGCTCAAATATTGATCAGAAAGCCATAAAGCTGGCCTAAAACCCTATAATAAGCCGAAAATCCTAAAATCAGTCAAAAAGCCTTTAGAGTCTACAGAAAAACTATAAACTTGACCTAGAGCCCTTAAATCATCCCAATACCATATACTATAGTGAGCGGAAAAACTCTGACTTCAGCCGAAAACCCTTTAATCTGCCAAAAACCCTTAAATCGGCAAAAACCCCAAAAGTTAATCCGAAAGCTTTAAAGCTGGCCTAAAACCCCATAATAAGCCGAAAACCCTAAATCTAGTCTAATTGCCTAGAGTCTACAAAATAACCATAAAATTGACCCAGAGCCCTTAAATCGTCTAGATACACTATACTATAGTCAACGAAAAAACCCTGAAATCGGCCGAAAACACTGAAATCAGCGAAAAGCCCTAATGTTGAACCGAAAGCCATAAAACCAGCCTAAATCCCTATAATAAGCCAAAATCTCTAAAATCAGTCTGAAATCCTAGATTCTACAGAAAAACAATAAAACTGACCCAGAGCCCTTACATCGGAAAAACCCTGAAATCGGCCAAGAACCCTAAAGTTGATCAGAAAGCCCTAAAGCTGGCCTAAAAACTTATATTAAGCCAAAAACCGTAAAATAAGTCTAAAAGCATAGAGTCTAGAGAAAAACCAAAAAATTGACACAGAGCCCTTAAATCGTCCAAATAACATTTACTATAGTCAGTGGAAAAAATCTGAAATCGGCCGAAAACCCTGAAATCAGCCTAAAATGTTGTAATCTGCCAAATGCCCTAAAGTTGATCAGAAAGCCCTAAAGCCGGCCTAAAACCCTATAATAAGACGAAAACCCTAAAATTAGTCTAAAAGCCTAGATTTTATAGAAGATCCATAAAATTGACCCGAAGCCTTTAAATCGTCCAAGTACCCTATACTGTAGTCAGCGGAAAAACCCTGAAATCTGCCGAAAACCCTCTAATGGGCTAAAAGATGATCAGAAAAACCACAAAGCCGCCCTCAAACCCATAATAAGCCGAAAACTCTAGAATTATTCTTAAAGCCTAGAGTCTACGGAAAAACTATAAATTTGCCCAGAGGCCTTAAATCGTTCAAATGCCCTTTATTATTGTCAGCTGAAAAACCTAAAATCGGCCGAAAACCCCGAAATCGGCCAAAAGCCCTAAAGGTGATCAATAAGCCCTAAAGCCGGCCTAAAACCCTATAATAAGACGAAAACCCTAAAATCAGTCTAAAAGCCTAGATTTTATAGAAAATCCATAAAATTGACCCGAAGCCTTTAAATCGTCCAAGTACCCTATACTGTAGTCAGCGGAAAAACCCTGAAATCTGCCGAAAACCCTGAAATGGGCTAAAAGTTGATCAGAAAAACCACAAAGCCGCCCTCAAACACTATAATAAGCCGAAAACTCTAGAGTCGGTCTTAAAACCTAGAGTCTACGGAAAAACTATAAATTTGACCGGAGGCCTTAAATCATTCAAATGCCCTTTATTATTGTCAGCGGAAAAACCTAAAATCGGCCGAAAACCCCGAAATCGGCCAAAAGCCATAATGTTGATCAAAAAGCCCTAAAGCCGGCCTAAAATCCCTTTAATAAGCCGAAAACACTAAAATCAATCTAAAAGCCATTAGAGTCTACAGAAAAACAATAAAATTGACCCAAATCCCTTAAATTGACCAAATACCCTATACTATAAACATCGGAAAAACATAGAAATCGGCCAGAAGCTCAAATATTGATCAGAAAGCCATAAAGCTGGCCTAAAACCCTATAATAAGCCGAAAATCCTAAAATCAGTCAAAAAGCCTTTAGAGTCTACAGAAAAACTATAAACTTGACCTAGAGCCCTTAAATCATCCCAATACCATATACTATAGTGAGCGGAAAAACTCTGACTTCAGCCGAAAACCCTTTAATCTGCCAAAAACCCTTAAATCGGCAAAAACCCCAAAAGTTAATCCGAAAGCTTTAAAGCTGGCCTAAAACCCCATAATAAGCCGAAAACCCTAAATCTAGTCTAATTGCCTAGAGTCTACAAAATAACCATAAAATTGACCCAGAGCCCTTAAATCGTCTAGATACACTATACTATAGTCAACGAAAAAACCCTGAAATCGGCCGAAAACACTGAAATCAGCGAAAAGCCCTAATGTTGAACCGAAAGCCATAAAACCAGCCTAAATCCCTATAATAAGCCAAAATCTCTAAAATCAGTCTGAAATCCTAGATTCTACAGAAAAACAATAAAACTGACCCAGAGCCCTTACATCGGAAAAACCCTGAAATCGGCCAAGAACCCTAAAGTTGATCAGAAAGCCCTAAAGCTGGCCTAAAAACTTATATTAAGCCAAAAACCGTAAAATAAGTCTAAAAGCATAGAGTCTAGAGAAAAACCAAAAAATTGACACAGAGCCCTTAAATCGTCCAAATAACATTTACTATAGTCAGTGGAAAAAATCTGAAATCGGCCGAAAACCCTGAAATCAGCCAAAAATGTTGTAATCTGCCAAATGCCCTAAAGTTGATCAGAAAGCCCTAAAGCCGGCCTAAAACCCTATAATAAGACGAAAACCCTAAAATTAGTCTAAAAGCCTAGATTTTATAGAAGATCCATAAAATTGACCCGAAGCCTTTAAATCGTCCAAGTACCCTATACTGTAGTCAGCGGAAAAACCCTGAAATCTGCCGAAAACCCTCTAATGGGCTAAAAGATGATCAGAAAAACCACAAAGCCGCCCTCAAACCCATAATAAGCCGAAAACTCTAGAATTATTCTTAAAGCCTAGAGTCTACGGAAAAACTATAAATTTGCCCAGAGGCCTTAAATCGTTCAAATGCCCTTTATTATTGTCAGCTGAAAAACCTAAAATCGGCCGAAAACCCCGAAATCGGCCAAAAGCCCTAAAGGTGATCAATAAGCCCTAAAGCCGGCCTAAAACCCTATAATAAGACGAAAACCCTAAAATCAGTCTAAAAGCCTAGATTTTATAGAAAATCCATAAAATTGACCCGAAGCCTTTAAATCGTCCAAGTACCCTATACTGTAGTCAGCGGAAAAACCCTGAAATCTGCCGAAAACCCTGAAATGGGCTAAAAGTTGATCAGAAAAACCACAAAGCCGCCCTCAAACACTATAATAAGCCGAAAACTCTAGAGTCGGTCTTAAAACCTAGAGTCTACGGAAAAACTATAAATTTGACCGGAGGCCTTAAATCATTCAAATGCCCTTTATTATTGTCAGCGGAAAAACCTAAAATCGGCCGAAAACCCCGAAATCGGCCAAAAGCCATAATGTTGATCAAAAAGCCCTAAAGCCGGCCTAAAATCCCTTTAATAAGCCGAAAACACTAAAATCAATCTAAAAGCCATTAGAGTCTACAGAAAAACAATAAAATTGACCCAAATCCCTTAAATTGACCAAATACCCTATACTATAAACATCGGAAAAACATAGAAATCGGCCAGAAGCTCAAATATTGATCAGAAAGCCATAAAGCTGGCCTAAAACCCTATAATAAGCCGAAAATCCTAAAATCAGTCAAAAAGCCTTTAGAGTCTACAGAAAAACTATAAACTTGACCTAGAGCCCTTAAATCATCCCAATACCATATACTATAGTGAGCGGAAAAACTCTGACTTCAGCCGAAAACCCTTTAATCTGCCAAAAACCCTTAAATCGGCAAAAACCCCAAAAGTTAATCCGAAAGCTTTAAAGCTGGCCTAAAACCCCATAATAAGCCGAAAACCCTAAATCTAGTCTAATTGCCTAGAGTCTACAAAATAACCATAAAATTGACCCAGAGCCCTTAAATCGTCTAGATACACTATACTATAGTCAACGAAAAAACCCTGAAATCGGCCGAAAACACTGAAATCAGCGAAAAGCCCTAATGTTGAACCGAAAGCCATAAAACCAGCCTAAATCCCTATAATAAGCCAAAATCTCTAAAATCAGTCTGAAATCCTAGATTCTACAGAAAAACAATAAAACTGACCCAGAGCCCTTACATCGGAAAAACCCTGAAATCGGCCAAGAACCCTAAAGTTGATCAGAAAGCCCTAAAGCTGGCCTAAAAACTTATATTAAGCCAAAAACCGTAAAATAAGTCTAAAAGCATAGAGTCTAGAGAAAAACCAAAAAATTGACACAGAGCCCTTAAATCGTCCAAATAACATTTACTATAGTCAGTGGAAAAAATCTGAAATCGGCCGAAAACCCTGAAATCAGCCTAAAATGTTGTAATCTGCCAAATGCCCTAAAGTTGATCAGAAAGCCCTAAAGCCGGCCTAAAACCCTATAATAAGACGAAAACCCTAAAATTAGTCTAAAAGCCTAGATTTTATAGAAGATCCATAAAATTGACCCGAAGCCTTTAAATCGTCCAAGTACCCTATACTGTAGTCAGCGGAAAAACCCTGAAATCTGCCGAAAACCCTCTAATGGGCTAAAAGATGATCAGAAAAACCACAAAGCCGCCCTCAAACCCATAATAAGCCGAAAACTCTAGAATTATTCTTAAAGCCTAGAGTCTACGGAAAAACTATAAATTTGCCCAGAGGCCTTAAATCGTTCAAATGCCCTTTATTATTGTCAGCTGAAAAACCTAAAATCGGCCGAAAACCCCGAAATCGGCCAAAAGCCCTAAAGGTGATCAATAAGCCCTAAAGCCGGCCTAAAACCCTATAATAAGACGAAAACCCTAAAATCAGTCTAAAAGCCTAGATTTTATAGAAAATCCATAAAATTGACCCGAAGCCTTTAAATCGTCCAAGTACCCTATACTGTAGTCAGCGGAAAAACCCTGAAATCTGCCGAAAACCCTGAAATGGGCTAAAAGTTGATCAGAAAAACCACAAAGCCGCCCTCAAACACTATAATAAGCCGAAAACTCTAGAGTCGGTCTTAAAGCCTAGAGTCTACGGAAAAACTATAAATTTGACCGGAGGCCTTAAATCATTCAAATGCCCTTTATTATTGTCAGCGGAAAAACCTAAAATCGGCCGAAAACCCCGAAATCGGCCAAAAGCCATAATGTTGATCAAAAAGCCCTAAAGCCGGCCTAAAATCCCTTTAATAAGCCGAAAACACTAAAATCAATCTAAAAGCCATTAGAGTCTACAGAAAAACAATAAAATTGACCCAAATCCCTTAAATTGACCAAATACCCTATACTATAAACATCGGAAAAACCCAGAAATCGGCCAGAAGCTCAAATATTGATCAGAAAGCCATAAAGCTGGCCTAAAACCCTATAATAAGCCGAAAATCCTAAAATCAGTCAAAAAGCCTTTAGAGTCTACAGAAAAACTATAAACTTGACCTAGAGCCCTTAAATCATCCCAATACCATATACTATAGTGAGCGGAAAAACTCTGACTTCAGCCGAAAACCCTTTAATCGGCCAAAAACCCTTAAATCGGCAAAAACCCCAAAAGTTAATCCGAAAGCTTTAAAGCTGGCCTAAAACCCCATAATAAGCCGAAAACCCTAAATCTAGTCTAATTGCCTAGAGTCTACAAAATAACCATAAAATTGACCCAGAGCCCTTAAATCGTCTAGATACACTATCCTATAGTCAACGAAAAAACCCTGAAATCGGCCGAAAACACTGAAATCAGCGAAAAGCCCTAATGTTGAACCGAAAGCCATAAAACCAGCCTAAATCCCTATAATAAGCCAAAATCTCTAAAATCAGTCTGAAATCCTAGATTCTACAGAAAAACAATAAAACTGACCCAGAGCCCTTACATCGGAAAAACCCTGAAATCGGCCAAGAACCCTAAAGTTGATCAGAAAGCCCTAAAGCTGGCCTAAAAACTTATATTAAGCCAAAAACCGTAAAATAAGTCTAAAAGCATAGAGTCTAGAGAAAAACCAAAAAATTGACACAGAGCCCTTAAATCGTCCAAATAACATTTACTATAGTCAGTGGAAAAAATCTGAAATCGGCCGAAAACCCTGAAATCAGCCTAAAATGTTGTAATCTGCCAAATGCCCTAAAGTTGATCAGAAAGCCCTAAAGCCGGCCTAAAACCCTATAATAAGACGAAAACCCTAAAATCAGTCTAAAAGCCTAGAGTTTACAGAAAATCCATAAAATTGACCCGAAGCATTTAAATCGTCCAAGTACCATATACTGTAGTCAGCGGAAAAACCCTGAAATCTGCCGAAAACCCTGAAATGGGCTAAAAGTTTATCAGAAAAACCACAAAGCCGCCCGCAAACCCTATAATAAGCCGAAAACCCTAGAATCAGTCTTAAAGCCTAGAGTCTACGGAAAAACCATAAATTTGACCAGAGGCCTTAAATCATTCAAATGCCCTTTATTATTGTCAGCGAAAAAACCCTAAAATTGGCCGAAAACCCTGAAATCGGCCAAAAGCCCTAAAGTTTATCAAAAAGCCCTGAAGCCGGCCTAAAATCCCTATAATAAGCCGAAAACTCAAAAATCAATCTAAAAGCCATTAGAATCTACAGAAAAACAATAAAATTTACCCAGATCCCTTAAATTGACCAAGTACCCTGTACTATAAACATTGGAAAAACCCTGGAATCGGCCAGAAGCCCAAAACTTGATCAGAAAGCCCAAAAGCTGGCCTAAAACTCTATAATAAGCCGAAAACCCTTAAATCAGTCTAAAAGCCTAGAGTTTACAGAAAAACCATAAAATTGACCCGGAGCCCTTAAATCGTCCAAATCCTATACTGTAGTGAGCGAAAAAACCCTGAAATCTGCCGAAAACCCTAAAATTGGCTAAAAGTTGATAAGAATAACCATAAAGCCGCCCTCAAACCCTATAATAAGCCGAAAACCCTAGAATCAGTCTTAAAGCCTAGAGTCTACGGAAAAACCATAAATTTGACCCGGAGCCCTTAAATCGTTCAAATGCCCTTTATTATTGTCATCTGAAAAACCTAAAATCGGCCGAAAACCCCGAAATCGGCCAAAAGCCCTAAAGTTGATCAAAAAGCCCTAAAGCCGGCCTAAAACCCTATAATAAGACGAAAACCCTAAAATCAGTCTAAAAGCCTAGATTTTATAGAAAATCCATAAAATTGACCCGAAGCCTTTAAATCGTCCAAGTACCCTATACTGTAGTCAGCGGAAAAACCCTGAAATCTGCCGAAAACCCTGAAATGGGCTAAAAGTTGATCAGAAAAACCACAAAGCCGCCCTCAAACCCTATAATAAGCCGAAAACTCTAGAATCGGTCTTAAAGCCTAGAGTCTACGGAAAAACTATAAATTTGACCGGAGGCCTTAAATCATTCAAATGCCCTTTATTATTGTCAGCGGAAAAACCTAAAATCGGCCGAAAACCCCGAAATCGGCCAAAAGCCATAATGTTGATCAAAAAGCCCTAAAGCCGGCCTAAAATCCCTTTAATAAGCCGAAAACACTAAAATCAATCTAAAAGCCATTAGAGTCTACAGAAAAACAATAAAATTGACCCAAATCCCTTAAATTGACCAAATACCCTATACTATAAACATCGGAAAAACATAGAAATCGGCCAGAAGCTCAAATATTGATCAGAAAGCCATAAAGCTGGCCTAAAACCCTATAATAAGCCGAAAATCCTAAAATCAGTCAAAAAGCCTTTAGAGTCTACAGAAAAACTATAAACTTGACCTAGAGCCCTTAAATCATCCCAATACCATATACTATAGTGAGCGGAAAAACTCTGACTTCAGCCGAAAACCCTTTAATCTGCCAAAAACCCTTAAATCGGCAAAAACCCCAAAAGTTAATCCGAAAGCTTTAAAGCTGGCCTAAAACCCCATAATAAGCCGAAAACCCTAAATCTAGTCTAATTGCCTAGAGTCTACAAAATAACCATAAAATTGACCCAGAGCCCTTAAATCGTCTAGATACACTATACTATAGTCAACGAAAAAACCCTGAAATCGGCCGAAAACACTGAAATCAGCGAAAAGCCCTAATGTTGAACCGAAAGCCATAAAACCAGCCTAAATCCCTATAATAAGCCAAAATCTCTAAAATCAGTCTGAAATCCTAGATTCTACAGAAAAACAATAAAACTGACCCAGAGCCCTTACATCGGAAAAACCCTGAAATCGGCCAAGAACCCTAAAGTTGATCAGAAAGCCCTAAAGCTGGCCTAAAAACTTATATTAAGCCAAAAACCGTAAAATAAGTCTAAAAGCATAGAGTCTAGAGAAAAACCAAAAAATTGACACAGAGCCCTTAAATCGTCCAAATAACATTTACTATAGTCAGTGGAAAAAATCTGAAATCGGCCGAAAACCCTGAAATCAGCCTAAAATGTTGTAATCTGCCAAATGCCCTAAAGTTGATCAGAAAGCCCTAAAGCCGGCCTAAAACCCTATAATAAGACGAAAACCCTAAAATTAGTCTAAAAGCCTAGATTTTATAGAAGATCCATAAAATTGACCCGAAGCCTTTAAATCGTCCAAGTACCCTATACTGTAGTCAGCGGAAAAACCCTGAAATCTGCCGAAAACCCTCTAATGGGCTAAAAGATGATCAGAAAAACCACAAAGCCGCCCTCAAACCCATAATAAGCCGAAAACTCTAGAATTATTCTTAAAGCCTAGAGTCTACGGAAAAACTATAAATTTGCCCAGAGGCCTTAAATCGTTCAAATGCCCTTTATTATTGTCAGCTGAAAAACCTAAAATCGGCCGAAAACCCCGAAATCGGCCAAAAGCCCTAAAGGTGATCAATAAGCCCTAAAGCCGGCCTAAAACCCTATAATAAGACGAAAACCCTAAAATCAGTCTAAAAGCCTAGATTTTATAGAAAATCCATAAAATTGACCCGAAGCCTTTAAATCGTCCAAGTACCCTATACTGTAGTCAGCGGAAAAACCCTGAAATCTGCCGAAAACCCTGAAATGGGCTAAAAGTTGATCAGAAAAACCACAAAGCCGCCCTCAAACACTATAATAAGCCGAAAACTCTAGAGTCGGTCTTAAAGCCTAGAGTCTACGGAAAAACTATAAATTTGACCGGAGGCCTTAAATCATTCAAATGCCCTTTATTATTGTCAGCGGAAAAACCTAAAATCGGCCGAAAACCCCGAAATCGGCCAAAAGCCATAATGTTGATCAAAAAGCCCTAAAGCCGGCCTAAAATCCCTTTAATAAGCCGAAAACACTAAAATCAATCTAAAAGCCATTAGAGTCTACAGAAAAACAATAAAATTGACCCAAATCCCTTAAATTGACCAAATACCCTATACTATAAACATCGGAAAAACCCAGAAATCGGCCAGAAGCTCAAATATTGATCAGAAAGCCATAAAGCTGGCCTAAAACCCTATAATAAGCCGAAAATCCTAAAATCAGTCAAAAAGCCTTTAGAGTCTACAGAAAAACTATAAACTTGACCTAGAGCCCTTAAATCATCCCAATACCATATACTATAGTGAGCGGAAAAACTCTGACTTCAGCCGAAAACCCTTTAATCGGCCAAAAACCCTTAAATCGGCAAAAACCCCAAAAGTTAATCCGAAAGCTTTAAAGCTGGCCTAAAACCCCATAATAAGCCGAAAACCCTAAATCTAGTCTAATTGCCTAGAGTCTACAAAATAACCATAAAATTGACCCAGAGCCCTTAAATCGTCTAGATACACTATCCTATAGTCAACGAAAAAACCCTGAAATCGGCCGAAAACACTGAAATCAGCGAAAAGCCCTAATGTTGAACCGAAAGCCATAAAACCAGCCTAAATCCCTATAATAAGCCAAAATCTCTAAAATCAGTCTGAAATCCTAGATTCTACAGAAAAACAATAAAACTGACCCAGAGCCCTTACATCGGAAAAACCCTGAAATCGGCCAAGAACCCTAAAGTTGATCAGAAAGCCCTAAAGCTGGCCTAAAAACTTATATTAAGCCAAAAACCGTAAAATAAGTCTAAAAGCATAGAGTCTAGAGAAAAACCAAAAAATTGACACAGAGCCCTTAAATCGTCCAAATAACATTTACTATAGTCAGTGGAAAAAATCTGAAATCGGCCGAAAACCCTGAAATCAGCCTAAAATGTTGTAATCTGCCAAATGCCCTAAAGTTGATCAGAAAGCCCTAAAGCCAGCCTAAAACCCTATAATAAGACGAAAACCCTAAAATCAGTCTAAAAGCCTAGAGTTTACAGAAAATCCATAAAATTGACCCGAAGCCTTTAAATCGTCCAAGTACCCTATACTGTAGTCAGCGGAAAAACCCTGAAATCTGCCGAAAACCCTGAAATGGGCTAAAAGTTTATCAGAAAAACCACAAAGCCGCCCGCAAACCCTATAATAAGCCGAAAACCCTAGAATCAGTCTTAAAGCCTAGAGTCTACGGAAAAACCATAAATTTGACCAGAGGCCTTAAATCATTCAAATGCCCTTTATTATTGTCAGCGAAAAAACCCTAAAATTGGCCGAAAACCCTGAAATCGGCCAAAAGCCCTAAAGTTTATCAAAAAGCCCTGAAGCCGGCCTAAAATCCCTATAATAAGCCGAAAACTCCAAAATCAATCTAAAAGCCATTAGAATCTACAGAAAAACAATAAAATTTACCCAGATCCCTTAAATTGACCAAGTACCCTGTACTATAAACATTGGAAAAACCCTGGAATCGGCCAGAAGCCCAAAACTTGATCAGAAAGCCCAAAAGCTGGCCTAAAACTCTATAATAAGCCGAAAACCCTTAAATCAGTCTAAAAGCCTAGAGTTTACAGAAAAACCATAAAATTGACCCGGAGCCCTTAAATCGTCCAAATCCTATACTGTAGTGAGCGAAAAAACCCTGAAATCTGCCGAAAACCCTGAAATTGGCTAAAAGTTGATAAGAATAACCATAAAGCCGCCCTCAAACCCTATAATAAGCCGAAAACCCTAGAATCAGTCTTAAAGCCTAGAGTCTACGGAAAAACCATAAATTTGACCCGGAGCCCTTAAATCGTTCAAAGGCCCTTTATTATTGTCAGCTGAAAAACCTAAAATCGGCCGAAAACCCCGAAATCGGCCAAAAGCCCTAAAGTTGATCAAAAAGCCCTAAAGCCGGCCTAAAACCCTATAATAAGACGAAAACCCTAAAATCAGTCTAAAAGCCTAGATTTTATAGAAAATCCATAAAATTGACCCGAAGCCTTTAAATCGTCCAAGTACCCTATACTGTAGTCAGCGGAAAAACCCTGAAATCTGCCGAAAACCCTGAAATGGGCTAAAAGTTGATCAGAAAAACCACAAAGCCGCCCTCAAACCCTATAATAAGCCGAAAACTCTAGAATCGGTCTTAAAGCCTAGAGTCTACGGAAAAACTATAAATTTGACCGGAGGCCTTAAATCATTCAAATGCCCTTTATTATTGTCAGCGGAAAAACCTAAAATCGGCCGAAAACCCCGAAATCGGCCAAAAGCCATAATGTTGATCAAAAAGCCCTAAAGCCGGCCTAAAATCCCTTTAATAAGCCGAAAACACTAAAATCAATCTAAAAGCCATTAGAGTCTACAGAAAAACAATAAAATTGACCCAAATCCCTTAAATTGACCAAATACCCTATACTATAAACATCGGAAAAACATAGAAATCGGCCAGAAGCTCAAATATTGATCAGAAAGCCATAAAGCTGGCCTAAAACCCTATAATAAGCCGAAAATCCTAAAATCAGTCAAAAAGCCTTTAGAGTCTACAGAAAAACTATAAACTTGACCTAGAGCCCTTAAATCATCCCAATACCATATACTATAGTGAGCGGAAAAACTCTGACTTCAGCCGAAAACCCTTTAATCTGCCAAAAACCCTTAAATCGGCAAAAACCCCAAAAGTTAATCCGAAAGCTTTAAAGCTGGCCTAAAACCCCATAATAAGCCGAAAACCCTAAATCTAGTCTAATTGCCTAGAGTCTACAAAATAACCATAAAATTGACCCAGAGCCCTTAAATCGTCTAGATACACTATACTATAGTCAACGAAAAAACCCTGAAATCGGCCGAAAACACTGAAATCAGCGAAAAGCCCTAATGTTGAACCGAAAGCCATAAAACCAGCCTAAATCCCTATAATAAGCCAAAATCTCTAAAATCAGTCTGAAATCCTAGATTCTACAGAAAAACAATAAAACTGACCCAGAGCCCTTACATCGGAAAAACCCTGAAATCGGCCAAGAACCCTAAAGTTGATCAGAAAGCCCTAAAGCTGGCCTAAAAACTTATATTAAGCCAAAAACCGTAAAATAAGTCTAAAAGCATAGAGTCTAGAGAAAAACCAAAAAATTGACACAGAGCCCTTAAATCGTCCAAATAACATTTACTATAGTCAGTGGAAAAAATCTGAAATCGGCCGAAAACCCTGAAATCAGCCTAAAATGTTGTAATCTGCCAAATGCCCTAAAGTTGATCAGAAAGCCCTAAAGCCGGCCTAAAACCCTATAATAAGACGAAAACCCTAAAATTAGTCTAAAAGCCTAGATTTTATAGAAGATCCATAAAATTGACCCGAAGCCTTTAAATCGTCCAAGTACCCTATACTGTAGTCAGCGGAAAAACCCTGAAATCTGCCGAAAACCCTCTAATGGGCTAAAAGATGATCAGAAAAACCACAAAGCCGCCCTCAAACCCATAATAAGCCGAAAACTCTAGAATTATTCTTAAAGCCTAGAGTCTACGGAAAAACTATAAATTTGCCCAGAGGCCTTAAA
This sequence comes from Acmispon strigosus, assembly GCA_030819835.1. Lineage (NCBI taxonomy): Eukaryota > Viridiplantae > Streptophyta > Magnoliopsida > Fabales > Fabaceae > Acmispon > Acmispon strigosus. Next base: position 15,770,934 of record JAUAMA010000004.1, on the reverse strand, counting down.
TCGTTCAAATGCCCTTTATTATTGTCAGCTGAAAAACCTAAAATCGGCCAAAAACCCCGAAATCGGCCAAAAGCCCTAAAGGTGATCAATAAGCCCTAAAGCCGGCCTAAAACCCTATAATAAGACGAAAACCCTAAAATCAGTCTAAAAGCCTAGATTTTATAGAAAATCCATAAAATTGACCCGAAGCCTTTAAATCGTCCAAGTACCCTATACTGTAGTCAGCGGAAAAACCCTGAAATCTGCCGAAAACCCTGAAATGGGCTAAAAGTTGATCAGAAAAACCACAAAGCCGCCCTCAAACACTATAATAAGCCGAAAACTCTAGAGTCGGTCTTAAAGCCTAGAGTCTACGGAAAAACTATAAATTTGACCGGAGGCCTTAAATCATTCAAATGCCCTTTATTATTGTCAGCGGAAAAACCTAAAATCGGCCGAAAACCCCGAAATCGGCCAAAAGCCATAATGTTGATCAAAAAGCCCTAAAGCCGGCCTAAAATCCCTTTAATAAGCCGAAAACACTAAAATCAATCTAAAAGCCATTAGAGTCTACAGAAAAACAATAAAATTGACCCAAATCCCTTAAATTGACCAAATACCCTATACTATAAACATCGGAAAAACCCAGAAATCGGCCAGAAGCTCAAATATTGATCAGAAAGCCATAAAGCTGGCCTAAAACCCTATAATAAGCCGAAAATCCTAAAATCAGTCAAAAAGCCTTTAGAGTCTACAGAAAAACTATAAACTTGACCTAGAGCCCTTAAATCATCCCAATACCATATACTATAGTGAGCGGAAAAACTCTGACTTCAGCCGAAAACCCTTTAATCGGCCAAAAACCCTTAAATCGGCAAAAACCCCAAAAGTTAATCCGAAAGCTTTAAAGCTGGCCTAAAACCCCATAATAAGCCGAAAACCCTAAATCTAGTCTAATTGCCTAGAGTCTACAAAATAACCATAAAATTGACCCAGAGCCCTTAAATCGTCTAGATACACTATCCTATAGTCAACGAAAAAACCCTGAAATCGGCCGAAAACACTGAAATCAGCGAAAAGCCCTAATGTTGAACCGAAAGCCATAAAACCAGCCTAAATCCCTATAATAAGCCAAAATCTCTAAAATCAGTCTGAAATCCTAGATTCTACAGAAAAACAATAAAACTGACCCAGAGCCCTTACATCGGAAAAACCCTGAAATCGGCCAAGAACCCTAAAGTTGATCAGAAAGCCCTAAAGCTGGCCTAAAAACTTATATTAAGCCAAAAACCGTAAAATAAGTCTAAAAGCATAGAGTCTAGAGAAAAACCAAAAAATTGACACAGAGCCCTTAAATCGTCCAAATAACATTTACTATAGTCAGTGGAAAAAATCTGAAATCGGCCGAAAACCCTGAAATCAGCCTAAAATGTTGTAATCTGCCAAATGCCCTAAAGTTGATCAGAAAGCCCTAAAGCCGGCCTAAAACCCTATAATAAGACGAAAACCCTAAAATCAGTCTAAAAGCCTAGAGTTTACAGAAAATCCATAAAATTGACCCGAAGCATTTAAATCGTCCAAGTACCCTATACTGTAGTCAGCGGAAAAACCCTGAAATCTGCCGAAAACCCTGAAATGGGCTAAAAGTTTATCAGAAAAACCACAAAGCCGCCCGCAAACCCTATAATAAGCCGAAAACCCTAGAATCAGTCTTAAAGCCTAGAGTCTACGGAAAAACCATAAATTTGACCAGAGGCCTTAAATCATTCAAATGCCCTTTATTATTGTCAGCGAAAAAACCCTAAAATTGGCCGAAAACCCTGAAATCGGCCAAAAGCCCTAAAGTTTATCAAAAAGCCCTGAAGCCGGCCTAAAATCCCTATAATAAGCCGAAAACTCCAAAATCAATCTAAAAGCCATTAGAATCTACAGAAAAACAATAAAATTTACCCAGATCCCTTAAATTGACCAAGTACCCTGTACTATAAACATTGGAAAAACCCTGGAATCGGCCAGAAGCCCAAAACTTGATCAGAAAGCCCAAAAGCTGGCCTAAAACTCTATAATAAGCCGAAAACCCTTAAATCAGTCTAAAAGCCTAGAGTTTACAGAAAAACCATAAAATTGACCCAGAGCCCTTAAATCGTCCAAATCCTATACTGTAGTGAGCGAAAAAACCCTGAAATCTGCCGAAAACCCTGAAATTGGCTAAAAGTTGATAAGAATAACCATAAAGCCGCCCTCAAACCCTATAATAAGCCGAAAACCCTAGAATCAGTCTTAAAGCCTAGAGTCTACGGAAAAACCATAAATTTGACCCGGAGCCCTTAAATCGTTCAAAGGCCCTTTATTATTGTCAGCTGAAAAACCTAAAATCGGCCGAAAACCCCGAAATCGGCCAAAAGCCCTAAAGTTGATCAAAAAGCCCTAAAGCCGGCCTAAAACCCTATAATAAGACGAAAACCCTAAAATCAGTCTAAAAGCCTAGATTTTATAGAAAATCCATAAAATTGACCCGAAGCCTTTAAATCGTCCAAGTACCCTATACTGTAGTCAGCGGAAAAACCCTGAAATCTGCCGAAAACCCTGAAATGGGCTAAAAGTTGATCAGAAAAACCACAAAGCCGCCCTCAAACCCTATAATAAGCCGAAAACTCTAGAATCGGTCTTAAAGCCTAGAGTCTACGGAAAAACTATAAATTTGACCTGAGGCCTTAAATCATTCAAATGCCCTTTATTATTGTCAGCGGAAAAACCTAAAATCGGCCGAAAACCCCGAAATCGGCCAAAAGCCATAATGTTGATCAAAAAGCCCTAAAGCCGGCCTAAAATCCCTTTAATAAGCCGAAAACACTAAAATCAATCTAAAAGCCATTAGAGTCTACAGAAAAACAATAAAATTAACCCAAATCCCTTAAATTGACCAAATACCCTATACTATAAACATCGGAAAAACATAGAAATCGGCCAGAAGCTCAAATATTGATCAGAAAGCCATAAAGCTGGCCTAAAACCCTATAATAAGCCGAAAATCCTAAAATCAGTCAAAAAGCCTTTAGAGTCTACAGAAAAACTATAAACTTGACCTAGAGCCCTTAAATCATCCCAATACCATATACTATAGTGAGCGGAAAAACTCTGACTTCAGCCGAAAACCCTTTAATCGGCCAAAAACCCTTAAATCGGCAAAAACCCCAAAAGTTAATCCGAAAGCTTTAAAGCTGGCCTAAAACCCCATAATAAGCCGAAAACCCTAAATCTAGTCTAATTGCCTAGAGTCTACAAAATAACCATAAAATTGACCCAGAGCCCTTAAATCGTCTAGATACACTATCCTATAGTCAACGAAAAAACCCTGAAATCGGCCGAAAACACTGAAATCAGCGAAAAGCCCTAATGTTGAACCGAAAGCCATAAAACCAGCCTAAATCCCTATAATAAGCCAAAATCTCTAAAATCAGTCTGAAATCCTAGATTCTACAGAAAAACAATAAAACTGACCCAGAGCCCTTACATCGGAAAAACCCTGAAATCGGCCAAGAACCCTAAAGTTGATCAGAAAGCCCTAAAGCTGGCCTAAAAACTTATATTAAGCCAAAAACCGTAAAATAAGTCTAAAAGCATAGAGTCTAGAGAAAAACCAAAAAATTGACACAGAGCCCTTAAATCGTCCAAATAACATTTACTATAGTCAGTGGAAAAAATCTGAAATCGGCCGAAAACCCTGAAATCAGCCTAAAATGTTGTAATCTGCCAAATGCCCTAAAGTTGATCAGAAAGCCCTAAAGCCGGCCTAAAACCCTATAATAAGACGAAAACCCTAAAATCAGTCTAAAAGCCTAGAGTTTACAGAAAATCCATAAAATTGACCCGAAGCATTTAAATCGTCCAAGTACCCTATACTGTAGTCAGCGGAAAAACCCTGAAATCTGCCGAAAACCCTGAAATGGGCTAAAAGTTTATCAGAAAAACCACAAAGCCGCCCGCAAACCCTATAATAAGCCGAAAACCCTAGAATCAGTCTTAAAGCCTAGAGTCTACGGAAAAACCATAAATTTGACCAGAGGCCTTAAATCATTCAAATGCCCTTTATTATTGTCAGCGAAAAAACCCTAAAATTGGCCGAAAACCCTGAAATCGGCCAAAAGCCCTAAAGTTTATCAAAAAGCCCTGAAGCCGGCCTAAAATCCCTATAATAAGCCGAAAACTCCAAAATCAATCTAAAAGCCATTAGAATCTACAGAAAAACAATAAAATTTACCCAGATCCCTTAAATTGACCAAGTACCCTGTACTATAAACATTGGAAAAACCCTGGAATCGGCCAGAAGCCCAAAACTTGATCAGAAAGCCCAAAAGCTGGCCTAAAACTCTATAATAAGCCGAAAACCCTTAAATCAGTCTAAAAGCCTAGAGTTTACAGAAAAACCATAAAATTGACCCAGAGCCCTTAAATCGTCCAAATCCTATACTGTAGTGAGCGAAAAAACCCTGAAATCTGCCGAAAACCCTGAAATTGGCTAAAAGTTGATAAGAATAACCATAAAGCCGCCCTCAAACCCTATAATAAGCCGAAAACCCTAGAATCAGTCTTAAAGCCTAGAGTCTACGGAAAAACCATAAATTTGACCCGGAGCCCTTAAATCGTTCAAAGGCCCTTTATTATTGTCAGCTGAAAAACCTAAAATCGGCCGAAAACCCCGAAATCGGCCAAAAGCCCTAAAGTTGATCAAAAAGCCCTAAAGCCGGCCTAAAACCCTATAATAAGACGAAAACCCTAAAATCAGTCTAAAAGCCTAGATTTTATAGAAAATCCATAAAATTGACCCGAAGCCTTTAAATCGTCCAAGTACCCTATACTGTAGTCAGCGGAAAAACCCTGAAATCTGCCGAAAACCCTGAAATGGGCTAAAAGTTGATCAGAAAAACCACAAAGCCGCCCTCAAACCCTATAATAAGCCGAAAACTCTAGAATCGGTCTTAAAGCCTAGAGTCTACGGAAAAACTATAAATTTGACCTGAGGCCTTAAATCATTCAAATGCCCTTTATTATTGTCAGCGGAAAAACCTAAAATCGGCCGAAAACCCCGAAATCGGCCAAAAGCCATAATGTTGATCAAAAAGCCCTAAAGCCGGCCTAAAATCCCTTTAATAAGCCGAAAACACTAAAATCAATCTAAAAGCCATTAGAGTCTACAGAAAAACAATAAAATTAACCCAAATCCCTTAAATTGACCAAATACCCTATACTATAAACATCGGAAAAACATAGAAATCGGCCAGAAGCTCAAATATTGATCAGAAAGCCATAAAGCTGGCCTAAAACCCTATAATAAGCCGAAAATCCTAAAATCAGTCAAAAAGCCTTTAGAGTCTACAGAAAAACTATAAACTTGACCTAGAGCCCTTAAATCATCCCAATACCATATACTATAGTGAGCGGAAAAACTCTGACTTCAGCCGAAAACCCTTTAATCGGCCAAAAACCCTTAAATCGGCAAAAACCCCAAAAGTTAATCCGAAAGCTTTAAAGCTGGCCTAAAACCCCATAATAAGCCGAAAACCCTAAATCTAGTCTAATTGCCTAGAGTCTACAAAATAACCATAAAATTGACCCAGAGCCCTTAAATCGTCTAGATACACTATCCTATAGTCAACGAAAAAACCCTGAAATCGGCCGAAAACACTGAAATCAGCGAAAAGCCCTAATGTTGAACCGAAAGCCATAAAACCAGCCTAAATCCCTATAATAAGCCAAAATCTCTAAAATCAGTCTGAAATCCTAGATTCTACAGAAAAACAATAAAACTGACCCAGAGCCCTTACATCGGAAAAACCCTGAAATCGGCCAAGAACCCTAAAGTTGATCAGAAAGCCCTAAAGCTGGCCTAAAAACTTATATTAAGCCAAAAACCGTAAAATAAGTCTAAAAGCATAGAGTCTAGAGAAAAACCAAAAAATTGACACAGAGCCCTTAAATCGTCCAAATAACATTTACTATAGTCAGTGGAAAAAATCTGAAATCGGCCGAAAACCCTGAAATCAGCCTAAAATGTTGTAATCTGCCAAATGCCCTAAAGTTGATCAGAAAGCCCTAAAGCCGGCCTAAAACCCTATAATAAGACGAAAACCCTAAAATCAGTCTAAAAGCCTAGAGTTTACAGAAAATCCATAAAATTGACCCGAAGCATTTAAATCGTCCAAGTACCCTATACTGTAGTCAGCGGAAAAACCCTGAAATCTGCCGAAAACCCTGAAATGGGCTAAAAGTTTATCAGAAAAACCACAAAGCCGCCCGCAAACCCTATAATAAGCCGAAAACCCTAGAATCAGTCTTAAAGCCTAGAGTCTACGGAAAAACCATAAATTTGACCAGAGGCCTTAAATCATTCAAATGCCCTTTATTATTGTCAGCGAAAAAACCCTAAAATTGGCCGAAAACCCTGAAATCGGCCAAAAGCCCTAAAGTTTATCAAAAAGCCCTGAAGCCGGCCTAAAATCCCTATAATAAGCCGAAAACACCAAAATCAATCTAAAAGCCATTAGAATCTACAGAAAAACAATAAAATTTACCCAGATCCCTTAAATTGACCAAGTACCCTATACTATAAACATTGGAAAAACCCTGGAATCGGCCAGAAGCCCAAAACTTGATCAGAAAGCCCAAAAGCTGGCCTAAAACTCTATAATAAGCCGAAAACCCTTAAATCAGTCTAAAAGCCTAGAGTTTACAGAAATAGCATAAAATTGACCCGGAGCCCTTAAATCGTCCAAATCCTATACTGTAGTGAGCGGAAAAACCCTGAAATCTGCCGAAAACCCTGAAATTGGCTAAAAGTTGATAAGAATAACCATAAAGCCGCCCTCAAACCCTATAATAAGCCGAAAACCCTAGAATCAGTCTTAAAGCCTAGAGTCTACGGAAAAACCATAAATTTGACCAGAGGCCTTAAATCATTCAAATGCCCTTTATTATTGTCAGCGGAAAAACCCTAAAATTGGCCGAAAACCCTGAAATCGGCGAAAAGCCCTAAATTTGATCAAAAAGCCCTAAAGCCGGCCTAAAATCCCTATAATAAGCCGAAAACACTAAAATCAATCTAAAAGCGATTAGAGTCTAAAGGAAAACATAAAAATTGACTCAGATCCCTTAAATTGACCATATACCCTATACTTTAAACATCGGAAAAACCCTGAAATCGGCCAGAAGCCCAAAAGTTGATCAGAAAGCCATAAACCTGGCCTAAAACCCTATAATAAGCCGAAAACCGTAAAATTAGTCTAAAAGCCTATAGAGTCTACATATAAACTATGAAATTGACCCAGAGCCCTTATGTCGTCCAAATATATTATACTAGAGTGAGCGGAAAAACTCTGAAATCGGCCAAAAACCCTGAAATTGGCAAAAACTCCAAAAGTTAATCCGAAAGCTTTAAAGCTGGCCTAATACCCCATTATAAGCCGAAAACCCTAAATCTAGTCTAAAAGCCTAGAGTCTACAGAATAAATATAAAATTGACCCAGAGCCCTTAAAACGTTCAGATACCCTATACTATAGTCAACGAAAAAACCCTGAAATCGATCGGAAACACGGAAATCAGCTAAAAGCCCTAATGTTGATTCGAAAGCCATAAAACCAGCCAAAATCCCTATAATAAGCCAAAATCCCTAAAATCAGTCTGAAATTCTAGAGTCTACAGAAAAACAATAAAACTGACCCATATCCCTTACAGTGGAAAAACCCTGAAATCGGCCGAGAACCCTAAAGTTGATCAAAAAGCCCTAAAGCTGGCAAAAAACCCTATATTAAGAAAAAACCCTAAAATAAGTCTAAAAGCGCTGAGTCTACAGAAAAATCAAAAAATTGACAACGAGCCCTTAAATCGTCCAAATAACATATACTATAGTCAGTGGAAAAAATCTGAAATCGGCCGAAAACCCTGAAATCAGCCGAAAATGCTGTAATCTACCAAACGCCCTAAAGTTGATCAGAAAGCCCTAATGCCGGCCTAAATAAGACAAAAACCCTAAAATCAGTCTGAAAGCCTAGAGGTTACAGAAAAACCATAAAATTGACCCGGAGCCCCATAAATCGTCCAAATATCCTATACTGTAGTCAGCGGAAAAACCCTGAAATCTGCCGAAAACCCTGAAATTTGCTAAGAGTTGATCAGAATAACCATAAAGCCGCCCTCAAACCCTATAATAAGCCGAAAACCCTAGAATCAGTCTTAAAGCCTAGACTCTACGGTAAAACTATAAATTTGACCAGAGGTCTTAAATCATTCAAATGCCCTTTATTATTGTCAGCGGAAAAACCCTAAAATCGGCCGAAAACCCTGAAATCGGATAAAAGCCCTAAAGTTGATCAAAAAGCCCTGAAGCCGGCCTAAAATCCCTATAATAAGCCGAAAACACCAAAATCAATCTAAAACCCATTAGAATCTACAGAAAAACAATAAAATTTACCCAGATCCCTAAAATTGACCAAGTACCCTATACTATAAACTTCGGAAAAACCCTGGAATCAGCCAGAAGCCCAAAAATTGATCAGAAAGCCAAAAAGCTGGCCTAAAACTCTATAATAAGCCGAAAACCCTAAAATCAGTCTAAAAGCCTAGAGTTTACAGAAAAACCATAAAATTGACCCGGAGCCCTTAAATCGTCCAAATCCTATACTGTAGTGAGCGAAAAAACCCTGAAATCTGCCGAAAACCCTGAAATTGGCTAAAAGTTGATAAGAATAACCATAAAGCCGCCCTCAAACCCTATAGTAAGCCGAAAACCCTAGAATCAGTCTTAAAGCCTAGACTCTACGGTAAAACTATAAATTTGACCAGAGGTCTTAAATCATTCAAATGCCCTTTATTATTGTCAGCGGAAAAACCCTAAAATCGGCCGAAAACCCTGAAATCGGATAAAAGCCCTAAAGTTGATCAAAAAGCCCTGAAGCCGGCCTAAAATCCCTATAATAAGCCGAAAACACCAAAATCAATCTAAAAGCCATTAGAATCTACAGAAAAACAATAAAATTTACCCAGATCCCTAAAATTGACCAAGTACCCTATACTATAAACTTCGGAAAAACCCTGGAATCAGCCAGAAGCCCAAAAATTGATCAGAAAGCCAAAAAGCTGGCCTAAAACTCTATAATAAGCCGAAAACCCTAAAATCAGTCTAAAAGCCTAGAGTTTACAGACAAACCATAAAATTGACCCGGAGCCCTTAAATCGTCCAAATCCTATACTGTAGTGAGCGGAAAAACCCTGAAATCTGCCGAAAACCCCGAAATTGGCTAAAAGTTGATAAGAATAACCATAAAGCCGCCCTCAAACCCTATAATAAGCCGAAAACCCTAGAATCAGTCTTAAAGCCTAGAGTATACGGAAAAACTATAAATTTGACCAGAGGTCTTAAATCATTCAAATGCCCTTTATTATTGTCAGCGGAAAAACCCTAAAATCGGCCGAAAACCCTGAAATCGGATGAAAGCCCAAAAGTTGATCAAAAAGCCCTGAAGCCGGCCTAAATTCCCTATAATAAGCCGAAAACACCAAAATCAATCTAAAAGCCATTAGAATCTACAGAAAAACAATAAAATTTACCCAGATCCCTAAAATTGACCAAGTACCCTATACTATAAACATCGGAAAAACCCTGGAATCAGCCAGAAGCCCAAAAATTGATCAGAAAGACAAAAAGCTGGCCTAAAACTCTATAATAAGCCGAAAACCCTTAAATCAGTTTAAAAGCCTAGAGTTTACAGAAAAACCATAAAATTGACCCGGAGCCCTTAAATCGTCCAAATCCTATACTGTAGTGAGCGGAAAAACCCTGAAATCTGCCGAAAACCCCGAAATTGGCTAAAAGTTGATAAGAATAACCATAAAGCCGCCCTCAAACCCTATAGTAAGCCGAAAACCCTAGAATCAGTCTTAAAGCCTAGAGTCTACGGAAAAACCATAAATTTGACCAGAGGCCTTAAATCATTCAAATGCCCTTTATTATTGTCAGCGGAAAAACCCTAAAATTGGCCGTAAACCCTGAAATCGGCCAAAAGCCCTAAAGTTTATCAAAAAGCCCTAAAGCCGGCCTAAAATCCCTATAATAAGCCGAAAACACTAAAATCAACCTAAAAGCCATTAGAGTCTACAGAAAAACATTAAAATTGACCCAGATCCCTTAAATTGACCAAATACCCTATAATATAAACATCGAAAAAACCTTGAAATCGGCCAGAAGTCCAAAAATTGATCAGAAAGCCATAAAGCTGGCCTAAAACCCTATAATAAGCCGAAAACCCTAGAATCAGTCTAAAAGCCTGTATTGTCTATAGAAAAACTATAAAATTGATCCAGAGCCCTTAAATCGTCCAAATACCAATACTATAGTGAGCGGAAAAACTCTGAAATTAGCCGAAAACCCTTAAATCGGCTAAAAACCCTGAAATCGGCAAAAACCCCAAAAGTTAATCCGAAAGCTTTAAAGCTGGCCTAAAACCCCATAATAAGCCGAAAACCCTAAATCCAGTCTAAAAGCCTAGAGTCTAATGAATAACCATAAAATTGACCCAGAGCCGTTAAATCGTTCAGATACCCTATACTATGTCAACGAAAAAACCCTGAAATCCGCCGAAAAAACTGAAATCAGCCAAAAGCCCTAATGTTGATCCCAAAGCCATAAAACCAGCCGAAATCCCTATAATAAGCCAAAATCCCTAAAATCATCCTGAAATCCTAGAGTCTACAGAAAAAAAATAAAACTGACCTAGAGCCCTTACATCGGAAAAACCCTGAAATCGGCCGAGAACCCTAAAGTTGATCAGAAAGCCCTAAAGATGGCCTAAAACCCTATATTAAGCCAAAAACCCTTAAATAAGTCTAAAAGCGTAGAGTCTACGGAAAATCCAAAAAATTGACACAGAGCCCTAATATCGTCTAAATAACATATAATATAGTCAGCGGAAAAAATCTGAAATCAGCCGAAAACCCTGAAATCAGCCGAAAATGCTGTAATCTGCCAAATGCCCTAAAGTTGATCAGAAAGCCCTAAAGCCGGCCTAAAACCCTATAATAAGACGAAGACCCTAAAATCAGTGTAAAAGCCTAGAGAGTCTATAGAAAAACTATAAATTTGACCCAGAGCCCTTAAATCGTCAAAATACCATATACTATAGTGAGCGGAAAAACTGTGAAATCAGCCGAAAACTCTTAAATCGGCCAAAAACCCTGAAATCGGCAAAAACCTCAAGTTAACCCGAAAGCTTTAACGCTGGCCTAAAACCCCATAATAAGCAAAAAACCCTAAATCTAGTCTAAAAGCCTAGAGTCTGCAGAATAACCATAAAATTGACCCAGGGCCCTTAAATCGTCCGAAAACCCTGAAATCAGCCTAAAATGTTGTAATCTGCCAAATGCCCTAAAGTTGATCAGAAAGCCCTAAAGCCGGCCTAAAACCCTATAATAAGACGAAAACCCTAAAATCAGTCTAAAAGCCTAGAGTTTACAGAAAATCCATAAAATTGACCCGAAGCCTTTAAATCGTCCAAGTACCCTATACTGTAGTCAGCGGAAAAACCCTGAAATCTGCCGACAACCCTGAAATGGGCTAAAAGTTGATCAGAAAAACCACAAAGCCGCCCTCAAACCCTATAATAAGCGGAAAACCCTAGAATCAGTCTTAAAGCCTAGAGTCTACGAAAAAACTATAAATTTGACCAGAGGTCTTAAATCATTCAAATGCCCTTTATTATTATCAGCGGAAAAACCCTAAAATCGGCCGAAAACCCTGAAATCGGCTAAAAGCCCTAATGTTGATCAAAAAGCCCTGAAGCCGGCCTAAAATCCCTATAATAAGCCGAAAACACCAAAATCAATCTAAAAGCCATTAGAATCTACAGAAAAACCATAAAATTTACCCAGATCCCTAAAATTGACAAAGTACCCTATACTATAAACATCGGAAAAACCCTGGAATCAGCCAGAAGCCCAAAAATTGATCAGAAAGCCAAAAAGCTGGCCTAAAACTCTATAATAAGCCGAAAACCCTTAAATCAGTCTAAAAGCCTAGAGTTTACAGAAAAAACCATAAAATTGACCCGGAGCCCTTAAATCGTCAAAATCCTATACTGTAGGGAGCGGAAAAACCCTGAAATCTGTCGAAAACCCCGAAATTGGCTAAAAGTTGATAAGAATAACCATAAAGCCGCCCTCAAACCCTATAATAAGCCGAAAACCCTAGAATCAGTCTTAAAGCCTAGAGTCTACGGAAAAACCATAAATTTGACCAGAGGCCTTAAATCATTCAAATGCCCTTTTATTATTATCAGCGAAAAAACCCTAAAATTGGCCGAAAACCCTGAAATCGGCCTAAAGCCCTAATGTTGATCAAAAAGCCCTAAAGCCGGCCTAAAATCCCTATAATAAGCCGAAAACACTAAAATCAATCTAAAAGCCATTAGAGTCTACAGAAAAACAATAAAATTGACCCAGATCCCTTAAATTGACCAAATACCCTATACTATAAACATCGAAAAAACCTTGAAATCGGCCAGAAGTCCAAAAATTGATCAGAAAGCCATAAAGCTGGCCTAAAACCCTAATAAGCCGAAAACCCTAAATCCAATCTAAAAGCCTAGCGTCAACGAAAAAACCCTGAAATCGGTCGAAAACAGTGAAATCAGCCAAAAGCCCTAATGTTGTTTCGAAAGCCATAAAACTAGCCTAAATCCCTATAATAAGCCGAAATCCCTAAAATCAGTCTGAAATCCTAGAGTCTACAGAAAAACAATAAAACTGACCCAGAGCCCTTAGTTCGAAAAAACCCTAAAATTGGCCGAGAACCCTAAATTTAATCAGAATGCCCTAAAGCTGGCCTAAAACCCTATATTAAGCCAAAAACCCTAAAATAAGTCTAAAAGCGTAGAGTCTACAGAAAAACCAAAAAATTGACACAGAGCCCGTAAATCGTCCAAATAACATATACTATAGTCAGCGGAAAAAATCTGAAATTGGCCGAAAACCCTGAAATCAGCCGAAAATGCTGTAATCTGCCAAATGCCCTAATGTTGATCAGAAAGCCCTAAAGGCGGCCTAAAACCCTATAATAAGACGAAAACCCTAAAATCAGTCTAAAAGCGTAGAGTTTACAGAAAAACCATAAAATTGACCCGGGGCCCCTTAAATCTTCCAAATTCCCTATACTGTAGTCAACGGAAAAACCCTGAAATCTACCGAAAACCCTGAAATTGGCTAAAAGTTGATCAGAAAAACCATAAAGCCGCCCTCAAACCCTATAATAAGCCGAAAACCCTAGAATCAGTCTTAAAGCCTAGAGTCTACGGAAAAACTATAAATTTGACCAGAGGCCTTAAATCATTCAAATGCCCTTTATTATTGCCGGCGAAAAAACCCTAAAATCGGCCGAAAACCCTGAAATCGGCCTAAAGCCCTAATGTTGATCAAAAAGCCCTAAAGCCGGCCAAAAATCCCTTTAATTAGCCGAAAACACTAAAATCAATCTAAAAGCCATTAGAGTCTACAGAACAACCATAAAATTGACCCAGATCCCTTAATATGACCAAATACCCTATACTATAAACATCGGAAAACCCCTGAAATTGGCCAGAAGCCCAAAAATTGATCAGAAAGCCATAAAGCTGGCCTAAAACCCTATGATAAGCCGAAAAACCCTAAAATCAGTCTAAAAGCCTATAGAGTCTACAGAAAAACTATAAAATTGACCCAGGGCCCTTAGATCGTCCAAATACCATATACTATAGTGAGCGGAAAAACTAAGAAATCAGCCGAAATCCCTTAAATCGGCCAAAAACCCTGAACTCGGCCAAAAACCTGAAATCGGCAAAACCCCAAAAAGTTAATCCAAAAGCTTTAAAGCAGGCCTAAAACCCCATAATAAGCCAAAAACCCTAAATCCAGTCTAAAAGCCTAGAGTCTACAGATTAACCATAAAATTGACCCAGAGCCCATAAATCGTCGAGATACCCTATACTATAGTCAACGAAAAAACCCTGAAATCGGCCGAAAACACTGAAATCAGCCAAAAGCCCTAAAGTTTATCCGAAAGCCATATAACCAGCCTAAATCCCTATAATAAGCGAAAATCCCTAAAATAAGTCTGAAATCCTAGAGTCTACCAAAAAACAATAAAACTGACCCAGAGCCCTTACATCGGAAAAACCCTGAAATCGGCCGAGAACCCTAAAGTTGATCAGAAAGCCCTAAAGCTGGCCTAAAACCTTATATTAAGCCAAAAACCCTAAAATAAGTCTAAAAGCGTAGAGTCTACAGAAAAACCAAAAATTTGACACAGAGCCCTTAAATCGTCCAAATAACATATACTATAGTCAGCGGAAAAAATCTGAAATCGGCCGAAAACCCTGAAATCAGCCGAAAATGCTGTAATCTGCCAAATTCCCTAAAGTTGATAAAAAAGGCCTAAAGGCGGCCTAAAACCCTATAATAAGACGAAAACCCTAAAATCAGTCTAAAAGCCTAGAGTTTACAGAAAAACCATAAATTTGACCCGGAGCCCCTAAAACGTCCAAATACCCTATACTGTAGTCAGCGGAAAAACCCTGAAGTTGGCTAAAAGTAGATCAAAAAAACCATAAAGCCGCCCTCTAACCCTAGAACCAGTCTTAAAGCCTAAAGTCTACGGAAAAAATATAAATTTGACCAGAGGCGTTATATCATTCAAATGCCCTTTATTACAGTCAGCGGAAAAACCCTAAAATCGGCCGAAAACACTGAAATCGGCCAAAAGCCCTAAAGTTGATCAAAAAGCCCTAAAGCCGGCCTAAAATCCCTTTAATAAGCCGAAAACACAAAAATCAATCTAAAAGCAATTAGAGTCTACAGAAAAACAATAAAATTGACCCAGATCCCTTAAATTGACCAAATACCCTATACTATAAACATCCGAAAAACCTTGAAATCGACCAGAAGACCAAAAATTGATCAGAAAGCCATAAAGATGGCCTAAAACCCTATAATAAGCCGAAGACCCTAGAATCAGTCTAAAAGCCTGTATTGTCTATAGAAAAACTATAACATTGATCCAGAGCCCATAAATCGTCCAAATACCAATACTATAGTGAGCGGAAAAACTCTGAAATCAGCCGAAAACCCCTAAATCGGCTAAAAACCCTGAAATCGGCAAAAACCCCAAAAGTTAATCCGAAAGCTTTAAAGCTGGCCTAAAACCCCATAATAAGCCGAAAACCCTAAATCCAGTCTAAAAGCCTAGAGTCTACAGAATAACCACAAAATTGACCCAGATCCGTTAAATCGTCCAGATACCCTATACTAAGTCAACGAAAAAACCCTGAAATCCGCCGAAAACACTGAAATCAGCCAAAAGCCCTAATGTTGATCCCAAAGCCATAAAACCAGCCGAAATCCCTATAATAAGCCAAAATCCCTAAAATCATCCTGAAATCCTAGAGTCTACAGAAAAAAAATAAAATTGACCTAGAGCCCTTACATCGGAAAAACCCTGAAATCGGCCGAGAACCCTAAAGTTGATCAGAAAGCCCTAAAGATGGCCTAAAACCCTATATTAAGCCAAAAACCCTTAAATAAGTCTAAAAGCGTAGAGTCTACGGAAAATCCAAAAAATTGACACAGAGCCCTTAAATCGTCTAAATAACATATACTATAGTCAGCGGAAAAAATCTGAAATCAGCCGAAAACCCTGAAATCAGCCGAAAATGCTGTAATCTGCCAAATGCCCTAAAGTTGATCAGAAAGCCCTAAAGCCGGCCTAAAACCCTATAATAAGACGAAGACCCTAAAATCAGTGTAAAAGCTTAGAGAGTCTACAGAAAAACTATAAATTTGACCTAGAGCCCTTAAATCGTCAAAATACCATATACTATAATGAGCGGAAAAACTGTGAAATCAGCCGAAAACCCTTAAATCGGCCAAATACCCTGAAATCGGCCAAAAACCCTGAAATCGGCAAAAACCTCAAAAGTTAATCCGAAAGCTTTAACGCTGGCCTAAAACCCCATAATAAGCAAAAAACCCTAAATTTAGTCTAAAAGCCTAGAGTCTGCAGAATAACCATAAAATTGACCCAGGGCCCTTAAATCGTCCAGATACCCTATACTATAGTCAACGAAAAAACCCTGAAATCGGCCGAAAACACTGAAATCAGCCAAAAGTCCTAATGTTGATCCCAAAGCCATAAAACCACCCTAAATCCCTATAATAAGCCAAAATCCCTAAAATCAGTCTAAAATCCTAGAGTCTACAGAAAAACAATAAATCTGACCCAAAGCCCTTATATCGGAATAACCCTGAAATCGGCCGAGAACCATAAAGTTGATCAGAAAGCCCTAAAGTTCGCCCAAAACCCTATATTAAGCCAAAAACCCTAAAATAAGTCTAAAAGCTTAGAGTCTACAGAAAAACCAAAAAATTGACACAGAGCCCTTAAATCGTCTAAAGAATATATACTATAGTCAGCGGAAAAAATCTGAAATCGGCCGAAAACCCTAAATTCAACCGAAAATGCTGTAATCTGCCAAATGCCCTAAAGTTGATTTGAAAGCCCTAAAGCCGGCCAAAAACCCTATAATAAGAAGAAAACCCTAAAATCAGTCTAAAAGCCTAGAGTTTACAGAAAAACCATAAAATTGCACCGGAGTCCTTAAATCGTCCAAATACCCTATACTGTAGTCAGCGGAAAAACTTTGAAATCTGCCGAAAACCCGGAAATTGGCTAAAAGTTGATCAGAAAAACCATAAAGCCGCCCTCAAACCCTATAATAAGCCGAAAACCCTAGAATCAGTGTTAAAGCCTTTGGTCTACGGAAAAACTATAAATTTGACCAGAGGCCTTAAATCATTCAAATGCCCTTTATTATTGTCAGCGGAAAAACCCTAAAATCGTCCGAAAACCCTAAAATCGGCCAAAAGCCCTACAGTTGATCAAAAAGCCCTAAAGCCGGCCTAAAATCCCTATAAGAAGCGGAAAACACTAAAATCAATCTAAAAGCCATTAGAGTCTACAGAAAAACAGTAAAATTGACCTAATCCATGAAATCGGCCAAAAACCCCAAAAGTTAATCCGAAAGCCTTAAAGCTGGCCTAGAACCCCATAATAAGCCGAAAACCCTAAGTCCAGTCTAAAAGCCTAGAGTCTACAGAAGAACAATAAAACTGATCCAGAGCCCTTACATCGGAAAAACCGTGAAATCGGCCGGGAACCCTAAAGTTGATCAAAAAGCCCTAAAGCTGTCCTAACGCCCTATATTAAGCCAAAAACCCTAAAATAAGTCTAAAAGCGTAGAGTCTACAGAAAAACCAAAAAATTGACACAGGGCCCTTAAATAGTCCAAATAACATATACTATAGTCAGCGGAAAAAATCTGAAATAGGCCGAAAACCCTGAAAAAAGCCGAAAATGCTGTAATCTGCCAAATGCCCTTAAGTTGGTCAGAAAGCCCTAATGCCGGCCTAAAACCCTATAATAAGACGAAAACCCTAAAATCAGTCTAAAAGCCTAGAGTTTACAGAAAAACTATAAAATTGACCCGGGGCCCTTAAATCGTCCAAATACCCTATATTGTAGTCAGCGGAAAAACCCAAAAATCTGCCGAAAACCCTGAAATTGGCTAAAAGTTGATCAGAAAAACCATAAAGCCGCACTCAAACCCTATATTAAGCCGAAAACACTAGAATCAGTCTTAAAGCCTAGAGTCTACGGAAAAACTATAAATTTGACCAAGGCCTTAAATCATTCAAATGCCCTTTATTCATGTCAGCGGAAAAACCCCAAAATCGGCCAAAAACCCTAAAATCGGCCAAATGCCGTAAAGTTGATCAAAAAGCCCTAAAGCCGGCCTAAAATCCCTAAAATAAGCCGAAAAAACTAAAATCAATCTAAAACCCATTAGAGTCTACAGGAAAAACAATAAAATTGACCCAGATCCCTTAAATTGACCAAATACCCTATACCATAAACATCGGAAAAACCTCGAAATCGACAGGAAGCCAAAAAATTGATCAGAAAGCCATAAAGCTGGTTTAAAACCCTATAATAAGCTGAAAACCCTAAAATCAGTGTAAAATCCCATAGAGTCTACATAAAAACTATAAAATTGACCCAGAGCCCATAAATCGTCCAAATACCATATACTATAGTGAGCGGAAAAACTCTGAAATCTGCCGAAAACCCTTAAATCGGCCAAAAACCCTGAAATCGGCTAAAACCCCAATAGTTAATCCGAAAGCTTTGAAGCTGGCCTAAAACCCCATAATAAGCCGAAAACCCTAAATCCAGTCTAAAAGCCTATAGTCTATAGAATAACCATAAAATTGACCCAGAGCCCTTAAATCGTCCAGATACCCTATACTATAATCAACGAAAAAAGCCTGAAATCGGCCGAAAACACTGAAATCAGCCAAAAGCCCTAATGGTTATCCGAAAGCCATAAAACCAGCCTAAATCCCTATAATAAGCCAGAATCCCTAAAATCAGTCTAAAATCCTAGAGTCTACAGAAAAACAATAAAACTGATCCAGAGCCCTTACATCGGAAAAACCCTGAAATCGGCCGAGAACCCTACAGTTGATTAGAAAGCTCTAAAGCTGGCCTAAAACCCTATAATAAGCTGAAAACCCTAAAATCCCATAGAGTCTACGTAAAAACTATAAAATTGACCCAGAGCCCTTAAATCGTCCAAATACCATATACTATAGTGAGCGGAGAAACTCTGAAATCTGCCGAAAACCCTTAAATCGGCCAAAAACCCTGAAATCGGCTAAAACCCCAAAAGTTAATCCGAAAGCTTTGAAGCTGGCCTAAAACCCCATAATAAGCCGAAAACCCTAAATCCAATCTAAAAGCCTATAGTCTACAGAATAACCATAAAATTGACCCAGAGCCCTTAAATCGTCCAAATACCCTATACTATAATCAACGAAAAAACCCTAACGTTGATCCGAAAGCCATAAAACCAGCCTATATACCTATAATAAGCCAAAATCCCTAAAATCAGTCCAAAATCCCAGAGTCTACAGAAAAACAATAAAACTAACCCAGAGCCCTTACATCAGAAAAACCTTGAAATCGGCTGAGAACCCTAAAGTTGATCAGAAAGCCGTAAAGCTGGCCTAAAACCCTATATTAAGCCAAAAACCCTAAACTAAGTCTAAAAGCGTAGAGTCTACAAAAAAACCAAAAAATTGACACAGAGCCCTTAAATCATCCAAATAACATATACTATAGTCGGCGGAAAATATCTGAAATCGGCCGAAAACCCTGAAATCTGCCGAAATGCTGTAATCTGCCAAATGCCCTAGAGTTGATCAGAAAACCCTAAAGCCGGCCTAAAACCCTATTATAAGACGAAAACCCTAGAAACAGTCTAAAAGCCTAGACATTACAGAAAAACCATAAAATTGACCTGGAGCCCTTAAATCGTCCAAATACCCTATACTGTAGTCAGCGGTAAAACCTTGAAATCTGCCGAAAATCCTGAAATTGGCTAAAAGTTGATTAGAAAAACCATAAAGCCGCCCTCAAACCCTATAATAAGCCGGAAACCCTAGAATCAGTCTTAAAGCCTAGAGTCTACGGAAAAACTATAAATTTGACCAGAGGCCTTAAATCATTCAAATGCCCTGTATTATTGTCAGCGGAAAAACTCTAAAATCGGCCGAAATCATGAAATCGGCCAAAAGCCCTAAAGTTGATAAAAAAATCCCTAAAGCCGGCCTAAAATCCCTATAATAAGCCGCAAACACTAAAATCAATCTAAAAGTCATTAGAGTCTACAGAAAAACAATAAAATTGACCCAGATCCCTTAAATTGACCAAATACCCTATACTATAAACATAGGAAAAACGCTGAAATCGGGCAGAAGTCCAAAAATTGATCAGAAAGCTTTAAAGCTGGCCTCAAACCCCTAATAAGCCGAAAACCCTAAAATCAGTCTAAAAACCTATAGATCTACAGAAAAACAATAAAACTAAACTAGAGCCCTTACATCGGAAAAACCCTGAAATCCGCAGAGAACCCTAAAGTTAATCAGAAAGCCCTAAAGCTGGCCTAAAACCCTATATTAAGCCAAAAACCCTAAAATAAGTCTAAAACCGTAGAGTCTACAGAAAAACCAAAAAATTGACCCGGAGCCCTTAAATCGTCCAAATACCCTATACTGTAGTGAGCGGAAAAACCCTGAAATATGCCGAAAACCTTGAAATTGGCTAAAAGTTGATCAGAAAAACCATAAAACCGCCCTCAAACCCTATAATAAGCCACAAAACCCTTGAATCAGTCTTAAAGCCTAAAGTCTACGGAAAAACTATATATTTGACCAGAGGCCTTAAATTATTCAAATGCCCTTTATTATTGTCAGCGGAAAAACCCTAAAATCGGCCAAAAGCCCTAAAGTTGATCAAAAAGCCCTAAAGCCGGCCTAAAATCCCTATAATAAGACGAAAACACTAAAATCAATTTAAAAGCCATTAGAGTCTACCGAAAAAAAAAAATTGACCCAGATCGCTTAAATTGACCAAATACCCTATACTATAAACATCGGAAATCGGCCAGAAGCCCAAAAATTGATCAGAAAGCCATAAAGCTGGCATAAAACCCTATAATAAGCCGAAAACCCTAAAATAAGTCTAAAAGCCTATAAAGTCTACAGAAAAACTATAAAATTGACCCAGAGCCCTTTAATCGTCCAAATACCTTATACTATACTGAGCGGACAAACTCTAAAATTAGCCGAAAACCCTTAAATCGGCCAAAAACCCTGAAATCGGCAAAAACCCTAAAAGTTAATTCGAAAACTACAAAGCGGGCCTAAAACCCCATAATAAGCCGAAAACCCTAAATCCAGTCTAAAAGCCTAGAGTCTACAAAATAACCATAAAATTGACCCAGAGCCCTTAAATCGTCCAAAAACCCTATACTATAGTGAACGAAAAAACCCTGAAATCGGCCGAAAACACTGAAATTAGCCAAAAGCCATAAAACCAGCCTAAATCCCTATAATAAGCCAAAATCCCTAAAATCAGTCTGAAATCCAAGAGTCTACAGAAAAACAATAAAACTGACCCTGAGCCCTTACATCGGAAAAACCCTGAAATCGGCCGAGAACCCTAAAGTTGATTAGAAAGCCCTAAAGCTGGCCTAAAACCCTATATTAAGCCAAAAACCCTAAAATAAGTCTAAAAGCGTAGAGTCTACAGATAAACCGAAAAATTGACACAGAGCCCTGAAATCGTCCAAATAACATATACTATAGCCAGCGGAAAAAATCTGAAATCGGCCGAAAACGCTGAAATCAGCCGAAAATGCTGTAATCAGCCAAATGCCCTAAAGTTGATCAGAAAGCCCTAAAGCCGGCCTAAAACCCTATAATAAGACGAAAACCCTAAAATCTGTCTTAAAGCCTAGAGTTTACAGAAAAACCATAAAATTGACCCGGAGCCCTTAAATTGTCCAAATACCCTATACTGTAGTCAGCGGAAAAACCCTGAAATCTGCCGAAAACCCTGAAATTGGCTGAAAGATGATCCGAAAAACCATAAAGCCGCCCTCAAACACTATAATAAGCCGAAAACCCCAGAATCAGTCTTAAAGCCGAGAGTCTACGGAAAAACTATAAATTTGACCAGAGGCCTTAAATCATTCAAGTGCCCTTTATTATTGTCAGCGGAAAAACCCTAAAATCGGCCAAAAACCCTGAAATAGGCCAAAAGCCCTATAGCTGGCCTAAAATCCCTATAATAAGCCGAAAACACTAAAATCAATCTAAAAGCCATTAGAGTCTACAGAAAAACACTAAAATTAACCCAGATCCCTTAAATTGACAAAATACCCTATACTATAAACATCGGAAAAACCCTGAAATCGGCCAGAAGCCCAAAATTTGATCAGAAAGCCATAAAGCTGGCATAAAACCCTATAATAAGCCGAAAACCCTAAAATCAGTCTAAAAGCCTATAGAGTCTACAGAAAAACAATAAAATTGACCTTGAGCCCTTAAATCGTACAAATACCATATACTATAGTGAGCGGACAAACTCTGTAATCAGCCGAAAACCCTTAAATCAGCCAAAAACCCTTAAATCTGCCAAAAACTTTTAAACCGGCCAAAAACCCTGAAATCGGCAAAAACCCCAAAAGTTAATCCGAAAGCTTTAAAGCTGGCCTAAAACCCCATAATAAGCCGAAAACCCTAAATTCAATGTAAAAGATTAGAGTCTATAGAATAACCATAAAATTGACCCAGTGCCCTTAAATTGTCCATATACCCTATACTATAGTCAGCGAAAAAACCCTCAAATCGGCCAAAAACACTAAAATCAGCCAAAAGTCCGAATGTTGATCCGAAAGACATAAAACCAGCCTAAACCCCTATAATAAGCCAAAATCCCTAAAATTAGTCTAAAATACTAGAGTCTACAGAAAAACAATAAAACTGACGCAGAGCCCTTACATCGGAAAAACCCTGACATCGGCCGAGAACCCTAAAGTTGATCAGAAAGCCCTAAAGTTGGCCTTAAACCCTATATTAAGCTAAAAACCTTAAAATAAGTCCAAAAGCGTAGAGTCTACAAAAAAACTAAAAAATTGACACCGAGCCCTTAAATCATCCAAATAACATATACTATAGTCAGCGGAAAAAATCTGAAATCGGCCGAAAACCCTGAAATCACCTGAAAATGCTGTAATCTGCCTAATGCCCTAAAGTTGATCAGAAAGCCCTAAAGCCGGCCTAAAACCCAATAATAAGACGAAAAACCGTAAAATCAGTCTAAAAGCCTAGAGTTTACAGAAAAACCATAAAATTGACCCGGAGACCTTAAATCGTCAAAATACCCTATACTGTAGTAAGCGGAAAAACCCTGAAATCTGCCGAAAACCCTTAAATTGGCTAAAAGTTGATTAGCAAAACCATAAAGCCGCTCTCAAACCCTATATTAAGCCGAAAACCCTAGAATCAGTCTTAAAGCCTAGAGTCTACGGAAAAACTATAAATTTGACCAGAGGCCTTAAATCATTTAAATGCCCTATATTATTGTCAGCGGAAAAACCCTAAAATCGGCCGAAAACCCTAAAATCGGCCAAAAGCCCTAAAGTTGATCAAAAAGCCCTAAAGCCGGCCTAAAATCCCTATAATAAGACGAAAACACTAAAATCAATTTAAAAGCCATTAGAGTCTACCGGAAAAAAAAATTGACCCAGATCGCTTAAATTGACCAAATACCCTATACTATAAACATCGGAAAAACCCGGAAATCGGCCAGAAGCCCAAAAACTGATCAGAAAGCCATAAAGCTGGCATAAAACCCTATAATAAGCCGAAAACCCTAAAATAAGTCTAAAAGCCTATAAAGTCTACAGAAAAACTATAAAATTGACCCAGAGCCCTTGAATCGTCCAAATACCATATACTATACTGAGCGGACAAACTCTAAAATTAGCCGAAAACCCTTAAATCGGCCAAAAACCCTGAAATCGGCAAAAACCCTAAAAGTTAATTCGAAAACTACAAAGCGGGCCTAAAACCCCATAATAAGCCGAAAACCCTAAATCCAGTCTAAAAGCCTAGAGTCTACAAAATAACCATAAAATTGACCCAGAGCCCTTAAATCGTCCAAAAACCCTATACTATAGTGAACGAAAAAACCCTGAAATCGGCCGAAAACACTGAAATTAGCCAAAAGCCATAAAACCAGCCTAAATCCCTATAATAAGCCAAAATCCCTAAAATCAGTCTGAAATCCAAGAGTCTACAGAAAAACAATAAAACTGACCTTGAGCCCTTACATCGGAAAAACCCTGAAATCGGCCGAGAACCCTAAAGTTGATTAGAAAGCCCTAAAGCTGGCCTAAAACCCTATATTAAGCCAAAAACCCTAAAATAAGTCTAAAAGCGTAGAGTCTACAGATAAACCGAAAAATTGACACAGAGCCCTGAAATCGTCCAAATAACATATACTATAGCCAGCGGAAAAAATCTGAAATCGGCCGAAAACGCTGAAATCAGCCGAAAATGCTGTAATCAGCCAAATGCCCTAAAGTTGATCAGAAAGCCCTAAAGCCGGCCTAAAACCCTATAATAAGACGAAAACCCTAAAATCTGTCTTAAAGCCTAGAGTTTACAGAAAAACCATAAAATTGACCCGGAGCCCTTAAATCGTCCAAATACCCTATACTGTAGTCAGCGGAAAAACCCTGAAATCTGCCGAAAACCCTGAAATTGGCTGAAAGATGATCCGAAAAACCATAAAGCCGCCCTCAAACACTATAATAAGCCGAAAACCCCAGAATCAGTCTTAAAGCCGAGAGTCTACGGAAAAACTATAAATTTGACCAGAGGCCTTAAATCATTCAAGTGCCCTTTATTATTGTCAGCGGAAAAACCCTAAAATCGGCCAAAAACCCTGAAATAGGCCAAAAGCCCTATAGCTGGCCTAAAATCCCTATAATAAGCCGAAAACACTAAAATCAATCTAAAAGCCATTAGAGTCTACAGAAAAACACTAAAATTAACCCAGATCCCTTAAATTGACAAAATACCCTATACTATAAACATCGGAAAAACCCTGAAATCGGCCAGAAGCCCAAAATTTGATCAGAAAGCCATAAAGCTGGCATAAAACCCTATAATAAGCCGAAAACCCTAAAATCAGTCTAAAAGCCTATAGAGTCTACAGAAAAACAATAAAATTGACCTTGAGCCCTTAAATCGTACAAATACCATATACTATAGTGAGTGGACAAACTCTGTAATCAGCCGAAAACCCTTAAATCAGCCAAAAACCCTTAAATCTGCCAAAAACTTTTAAACCGGCCAAAAACCCTGAAATCGGCAAAAACCCCAAAAGTTAATCCGAAAGCTTTAAAGCTGGCCTAAAACCCCATAATAAGCCGAAAACCCTAAATTCAATGTAAAAGATTAGAGTCTATAGAATAACCATAAAATTGACCCAGTGCCCTTAAATTGTCCATATACCCTATACTATAGTCAGCGAAAAAACCCTCAAATCGGCCGAAAACACTAAAATCAGCCAAAAGTCCGAATGTTGATCCGAAAGACATAAAACCAGCCTAAACCCCTATAATAAGCCAAAATCCCTAAAATTAGTCTAAAATACTAGAGTCTACAGAAAAACAATAAAACTGACGCAGAGCCCTTACATCGGAAAAACCCTGACATCGGCCGAGAACCCTAAAGTTGATCAGAAAGCCCTAAAGTTGGCCTTAAACCCTATATTAAGCTAAAAACCTTAAAATAAGTCCAAAAGCGTAGAGTCTACAAAAAAACTAAAAAATTGACACAGAGCCCTTAAATCATCCAAATAACATATACTATAGTCAGCGGAAAAAATCTGAAATCGGCCGAAAACCCTGAAATCACCCGAAAATGCTGTAATCTGCCTAATGCCCTAAAGTTGATCAGAAAGCCCTAAAGCCGGCCTAAAACCCAATAATAAGACGAAAAACCGTAAAATCAGTCTAAAAGCCTAGAGTTTACAGAAAAACCATAAAATTGACCCGGAGCCCTTAAATCGTCCAAATACCCTATACTGTAGTAAGCGGAAAAACCCTGAAATCTGCCGAAAACCCTTAAATTGGCTAAAAGTTGATTAGAAAAACCATAAAGCCGCTCTCAAACCCTATAATAAGCCGAAAACCCTAGAATCAGTCTTAAAGCCTAGAGTCTACGGAAAAACTATAAATTTGACCAGAGGCCTTAAATTATTTAAATGCCCTATATTATTGTCAGCGGAAAAACCCTAAAATCGGCCGAAAACCCTGAAATCGGCCAAAAGCCCTAAAGTTGATCAAAAAGCCCTAAAGCCGGCCTAAAATCCCTATAATAAGACGAAAACACTAAAATCAATCTAAAAGGTGATGACAGGATATTATATGATGTTTTTAGGTTGTTTTTATTCTTTTTATTTTATAATTTTTGAGTCACATATAGGATTTTTATTCTTTTTATGTATATTTTATATTTATTTTGCATTTTGCATATAGATTAGCTTTTATTTGTTTTTCTAATTTATTTTATATTTTTAGGAATTTTTATAGTTATTTTATATTTTTAGGAAAGCTGGTATAGTTATCATTTTTGTCCAGGGATCGAATTGTAAAGTTTCAGGAAATCAAGGATCAAAGTGGGAAAGTTCAAGAGCGGAGGATGAAAAGTGAAGTTTGAAGGAGTCAAAGGGCCAGAATTGAAGTTCTAACAAAGAGAGGACTTAAAGTGGAATTCAAGAATATGAAGCAACTCTCTTTGATTTGAGCACATGGAAAATAAGGTTGGAAGATTAATGGTGGTAAATGGGAGGTTTCAGAACTTAATAGAGGCTGAATGTGGCCTAATTAATCCAATCAATTCCACCATTGAAGAAGAAAGGAATCCAAGAAGAAGCTGCCAGTGTTCGTGCCAGCGCTCCAGCGTTGGAAGTCCCAACGCTCCAGCGCTGGACCTCTTACTAAGAGCTGAGTCAGAGTTTGCACCCAGCGCCCAAGCGTTGGAAGCCAGCGCTAAAGCGCTGGGCCTATGTCTGAACGTGGGATTTTAATGCATCCCAACGCCCAAGCGTTGGGAATGCCAGCGCTCAAGCGCTGGAGGTCAGATTTTTGCTATAAATATGGAGGCAATTTGCTAGGAATTGTGGGAAGCCATACTTGAGCTCCTATCCAGGGTAATTCAATGACTCTTTTAGCCATGCATGGATAATTCTTTTAAGTTTCTTGGGTTGTTGTAGTTTATATTTATGCTTTAGTTTGTTTCTACCTTTCTGAATAATATTTCCAGTTCTTGTTTTATTTCCTTGTTCTTAATTTTATCTTGATGATCACAAGTGTTTTTGCTTATTACTTATACGAATGGATATTGGTAAGTAGTAAGGGACCTAGGATTTAAAAAAGGCTATAAGTATATATCACTAAGGAATTAGGATAGACGTAGCTTTATGTTGGCCTGAATTTCATCTTCATCTTCTTCTCTAGTTAACTAAGTTGCAAGGAATTGAATTTAGTAATTAGAAAGAAAGTTTTGCAATGTGTAAGGAATTAACTTGTAGATATACTAGGCTATAGCATCATGAACTTGTAGAAATTAAGTAGGAATTTGCTAGCATATTTTATAGACTATGTAATTCAACCCAAGAGCTTATTCTTCATCATCTTTTTCTATTTTATTTTATGCTATATCTTGTTCTTATTCTTGTCCTAAACAAACAAACAAAATACCTTTTTATTTTTTTCTGCTCAAGTACTAAACAATTTAATAAGAAGGCACCTATCCCTTGGGTTCGATCTTTTTATTACACGATAATCAACCGTGCACTTGCGGTTTGGCTATCAAAAGGCATAAGAGTCTACAGAAAAACAATAAAATTGACCAAGATCCCTTAAATTGACCAAATACCCTATACGATAAACATCGGAAAAACTGTGAAATTGGCAAGAAGCCCAAATATTGTTCAGAAAGCCATAAAGCTAACATAAAACCCAATAATAAGCCGAAAACCCTGAAATCAGTCAAAAAGCCTATAGAGTCTACAGAAAAACTATAAAATTGTCCATGAGCCCTTAAATCGTCCAAATACCATACACTACAGTGAGCGGACAAACTCTGAAATCAGCCGAAAACCCTTAAATCGGCAAAAAACCCTTAAATCGGCCAAAAACCCTTAAATCGGCAAAAACCCCAAAAGATAATCCGAAAGCTTTAAAGCTGGCCTAAAACCCCATAATAAGCCGAAAACCCTAAATCCAGTCTAAAAGCCTAGAGTCTACAGAATAACCATAAAATTAACCCAGAGCCCTTAAATTGTCCAGATACCCTATACTATAGTCAACGAAAAAACCCTCAAATCGGCCGAAAACACTGAAATCAGCCAAAAGCCCTAATGTTGATCCGAAAGCCATAAAACCAGCCTCAATCCCTATAATAAGCCAAAATCCCTAAAATTAGTCTAAAATTCTAGAGTCTACAGAAAAACAATAAAACTGACCCAGAGCCCTTACATCGGAAAAACCTTGACATTGGCCAAGAATCCTAAAGTTTATCAGAAAGTCCTACAGCTGGCCTAAAACCCTATATTAAGCCAAAAACCCTAAAATAAGTCTAAAAGCGTGGAGTCTACAGAAAAACCAAAAAATTGACACAGAGCCCTTAAATCGTCCAAATAACATATACTATAGTCAGCGGGAAAAATCTGAAATCGGCCGAAAACCCTGAATTCGGCCAAAAATGCTGTAATCTGCCAAATGCCCTAAAGTTGATCAGAAAGCCCTAAAGCCGGCCTAAAACCCTATAATAAGACGAAAAACCCTAAAATCAGTCTTAAAGCCTTGAGTCTACGGAAAAACTATAAATTTGACCAGAGGCCTTAAATTATTCAAATGCCCTTTATTATTGTCAGCGGAAATACCCTAAAATCGGCCGAAAACCCTAAAGCCGGCCTAAGATCCCTATAATAAGCAAAACACAAAAATCAATCTAAAAGCCATTAGAGTCTACAGAAAAACAATAAAATTGACCCAGATCCCTTAAATTGACCAAATACCCAATACTATAAACATCGGAAAAATCCTGAAATCGGCCAGAAGCCCAAAAATTGATCAGAAAGCCATAAAGCTGGCCTAAAACCCTATAATAAGCTGAAAACCCTAAAATCGGTCTAAAAGCCTATAGTCTACAGAAAAACTATAAAATTTACCCAGAGCCCTTAAATCGTCCAAATTCCTTATACTATAGTGAGCGGAAAACCCTAAAATTCATTCTAAAAGCCTAGAGTCTACTGAATAACCATAAAATTGACCCAGAGCCCTTAAATCGTCCAGATACCCTATACTCTAGTCAGCGGAACCATAAAGCCGCCATCAAACCCTATAATAAGCCGAAAACCCTAGAATCAGTCTTAAAGCCTTGAGTCTACGGAAAAACTATAAATCTGACCAGAGGCCTTAAATCATTCAAATGCCCTTTATTATTGTCAGCGGAATAACCCTAAAATCGACCGAAAACCCTGAAATCAGCCAAAAGCCCTTAAGTTGATCAAAAAGCCCTAAAGCAGGCCTAAAATCCCTATCATAAGCCGAAAACACTAAAATCAATCTCAAAGCCATTAGAGTCTACAGAAAAACAATAAAATTGACCTAGATCCCTTAAATTGACCAAATACACAATACTATAAGCATGAGAAAAACCCTGAAATCGGCCAGAAGCCCAAAAATTTATCAGAAAGCCGTAAAGCTGCCCTAAAAACCCTATAATAAGCCGAAAACCCTAAAAACAGTCTACAAGCCTATTGAGTCTACAGAAAAATTATAAAATTGACCAAGAGCCCTTACATCGAAAAAACCCTGAAATCGGCCGAGAACCCTAAAGTTGATCAGAAAGCCATAAAGCTGGCCTAAAACCCTATATTAAGCCAAAAACCCTAAAATAAGTCTAAAAGCGTATAATCTACAGAAAAACCTAAAAATTGACACAGAGCCCTTAAATCGTCCAAATAAAATATACTATAGTCAAAGGAAAAAATCTGAAATCGGCCGAAAATCCTGCAATCAGCCGAAAATGCTCTGAAATCGGCCTAAACCCCAAAAGTTAATCCGAAAGCTTTAAAGCTAGCCTAAAACCCCATAATAAGCCGAAAACCCTAAATCTAGTCTAAAAGCCTAGAGTCTACAGAATAACCATCAAATTGACCCAGAGCCCTTAAATCGTCCAGATACCCTATACTATAGTCAACGAAAAAACCCTGAAATAGGCCGAAAACACTGAAATCAGCCAAAAGCCCTAATGTTGATCCGAAAGCCATAAAACCAGCCTAAATCCCTATAATAAGCCAAAATCCCTAAAATAAGTCTAAAATCCTAGAGTCTACAGAAGAACAATAAAGTTGATCAGAAAGCCCTAAAGCTGGCATAAACCCCAATATTAAGCCAAAAACCATTAAATAAGTCTAAAAGCGTAGGGTCTACAGAAAAACCAAAAAATTGACACAGGGCCCTTAAATCGTCCAAATAACATATACTATAGTCAGCGGAAAAATCTGAAATCGGCCGAAAACCCTGAAATTAGCCAAAAATGCTGTAATCTGCCAAATGCCCTAAAGTTGATCAGAAAGCCCTAAAGCCGGCTTAAAACCCTATAATAAGATGAAAACCCTAAAATCAGTCTTAAAGACTAGAGTTTACAGAAAAACCATAAAATGGACCCGAAGCCCTAAAATCGTCCAAATACCCTATACTATAGTCAGCGGAAAAACCCTGAAATTAGCTAAAAGTTGATCAGAAAAACCATAAAGCCGCCCTCGAACCCTATAATAAGCCGAAAACCCTAGAATCAGTCTTTAAACCTAGAGTCTACGGAAAAACTATAAATTCGGCCAAAAACCCTGAAATCGGCCAAAAACACTAAAATCGGCAAAAACCCCAAAAGTTAATCCAAAAGCTTTAATGCTGGCCTAAAACCCCATATTAAGCCGAAAACCCTAAACCAGTCTAAAAGCCCAGAGTCTATAGAATAACCAAAAAATTGACCCAGACCCCTTAAATCGTCCGGATACCCTGTACTATAAGTCAACGAAAAAACCCTGAAATCGGCCGAAAACACTGATATCTGCCAAAAGCCCTACTGTTGATCCGAAAGCCCTAAAACCAGCCTAAAATCAGTCTAAAATGCTAGAGTTTACAGAAAAACAATAAAACTGAAATCGGCCGAGAACCCTAAAGTTGATCAGAAAGCCCTAAAGTTGGCCTAAAACCCTATATTAAGCCAAAAACCCTTAAATAAGTCTAAAAGCATAGGGTGTACAGAAAAACCAAAAAATTGACACAGGGCCCTTAAATCGTCCAAATAACCTATACTATAGTCAGCGGAAAAAATCTGAAATCGGGCAAAAACCCTGAAATCAGCCGAAAATGTTGTAATCTGCCAAATGCCCTAGAGTAGATCAGAAAGCCCTAAAGCCGGCCTAAAACCCTATAATAAGACGAAAACCCTAAAATCAGTCTAAAAGCATAGAGTTTACTGAAAAACCATAAAATTGACCCGGAGCCCTTAAATCGTCCAAATATCCTATACTGTAGTCAGCGTAAAAACCCTGAAATCTGCCGAAAACCCTGGAATTGGCTAAAAGTTTATCAGAAAAACCATAAAGCCGCCCTCAAACCCCATAACAAGCCGAAAACCCTAGAATTAGTCTTAAAGCCTAGAGTCTACGGAAAAAATATAAATTTGACCAGAGGCCTTAAATCATTCAAATGCCCTTTATTATTGTCAGCGGAAAAACCCTAAAATCGGCCGAAAACCCTGAAATCGGCCAAAAGCCCTAAAGTTGATCAAAAAACCCTAAAACCGGCCTTAAATCCCAATAATAAGACAAAAACACTTAAATCAATCTAAAAGCCATTACAGACTACAGAAAAACAATAAAATTGACCCAGATCCCTTAAATTGACCAAATACCCTATACTATAAACATCGAAAAAACCCTGAAATTGGCCAGAAGCCCAAAAATTGATCAGAAAGCTATAAAGCTGGCCAAAAACCCTATAATAAGCCGAAAACCCTAAAATCAGTCTAAAAGCCTATAGACTCTATGCAAAAACTATTAAATTGACCCAGAGCCCTTAAATCGTCCAAATACCACACTATAGTAAGCGGAAAAACTCTGAAATCAGCCGAAAACCATTAAATCGGCCGAAAACCCTGAAATCGGCTAAAAACCCTGAAATCGGCAAAAACTGCAAAAGTTAATCCGAAAGCTTAAAAGCTGGCCTAAAACCCCAAAATAAGCCGAAAACCCTAAATCCAATCTAAAAGCCTAGAGACTACAGAATAACCATAAAATTGACCCAGAGCCCTTAAATCGTCTAGATACCCTATGTTGATCTGAAATCGGCCGAAAACACTGAAATCAGCCAAAAGCCTTAATGTTGATCTGAAAGCCACAAAACCAGCCTAAATCCCTATAATAAGCCAAAATCCCTAAATTCAGTCTAAAATCCTAGAGTCTACATAAAAACAATAAAACTGACCCAGAGCCCTTACATCGGAAAAACCCTGAAATCGGCCGAGAACCCTAAAGTTGATCAGAAAGCCCTAAAGCTGGCCTAAAACCCTATATTAAGCCAAAAACCCTAAAATAAGTCTAAACGCGTAGAGTCAACAGAAAAACCAAAAAATTGACACAAAGCCCTTAAATCGTCCAAATAACATATACTATAAGTCAGCGGGAAAAATCTTAACTCGCCCGAAAACCCTGAAATCAGCCGAAAATGCTATAATAAGACGAAAACCCTAAAATCAGTCTAAAAGCCTAGAGTTTACAGAAAAACCATAAAATTGGCCAAGAGCCCTTAAATCGTCCTAATATCATATACTATAGTCAGCGGAAAAACCCTGAAATCTGCCGCAAACCCTGAAATTGGCTACAAGTTGATCAGAAAAACCAAAAAGCCGCCCTCGAACCCTATAATAAGCCGAAAACCCTAGAATTAGTCTTAAAGCCTAGAGTCTACGGAAAAACTATAAATTTGACCAGAGGCCTTAAATCATTCAAATTCCCTTTATTATTGTCAGCGGAAAAACCCTAAAATCGGCCGAAAACCCTGAAATCGGCCAAAACCCCTAAAGTTGATTAAAAAGCCCTAAAGCCGGCCTAAAATCCCTATAATAAGCCGAAAACACTAAAATCAATCTAAAATCCATTATAGTCTACAGAAAAACAATAAAATCGACCCAGATCCCTTAAGTTGACCAAATACCCTATACTATAAACATCGGAAAAACCCTGAAATCGGCCAGAAGCCCAAAAATAGATCAGAAAGCCATAAAGCTGGCCTAAAACCCTATAATAAAGCGAAAACCCTAAAATCAATCTAAAATCCTGTAGACGCTACAGAAAAACTATAAAGTTGACCCAGATCCCTTACATCGGAAAAACCCTGAAATCGGCCGAGAACCTTAAAGTTTATCAGAAAGCCCTAAAGCTGGCCTAAAACCCTATATTAAGCCAAAAACCCTAAAATAAGTCTAAAAGTTTAGAGTCTACAGAAAAACCAAAAAAATGACACAGGGCTCTTAAATCGTCCAAATAACATATACTATGTTAAGCGGAAAAAATCTGAAATCAGCTGAAAACCCTGAAATCAGCTGAAAATGCTGTAATCTGCCAAATGCCCTAAAGTTGATCAGAAAGCCCTAAAGCCGGCCTAAAGCCCTAAAATAAGAAGAAAACCCTAAAATCAGTTAAAAGCCTAGATTTTACAGAAAAACCTTAAAATTGACCCGGAGCCCTTAAAATACCCTATACTGTAGTCAGCGGAAAAACCCTGAAATCTGCCGAAAACCCAGAAATTGGCTAAAAGTTGATCAGAAAAACCATAAAGCCGCCCTCGAACCCTATAATAAGCCGAATACCGAAGAATCAGTCTTAAAGCCTAGAGTCTACGGAAAAACTATAAATATGACCAGTGGCCTTAAATCATTCAAATGCCCTTTATTATTGTCAACGAAAAAACCCTTAAATCAGCCGAAAACCCTGTAATCGGCCAAAAGCCCCAGAGTTGATCAAAAAGCCCTAAAGCCGGCCTAAAATTCCTATAATAAGCCGAAAACCCTAAAATCAATCTAAAAGCCATTAGAGTCTACAGAAAAACAATATAATTGCCCCAGATCCCTTAAATTGATCGAATACCCTATACTATAAACATCGGAAAAACCGTGATATCGACCAGAAGCCCAAAAATGGATCACAAAGCCATAAAGCTGGCCTAAACCCTATAATAAGCTGAAAACCCTAAAATCAGTCTAAAAGCCTTTGGAGTCTACAGAAAAACTATAAAATTGACCCAGAGCCCTTAAATCGTCCAAATACCATATACTATAGTGAGCGGAAAAACTCTGAAATTAGCAGAGAACCCTGAAATCGGCCAAAAACCCTGAAATCGGAAAAAACCCCAAAAGTTAATCCGAAAGCTTTAAAGCTGGCCTAAAACCCCATAATAAGCCGAAAACCCTAAATCCAGTCTAAAAGCCTAGAGTCTACAGAATAACCATAAAATTGACCCAAAGCCCTTAAATCGTCCAAATACCCTATACTGTAGTCAGCGGAAAAACCCTGAAATCTGCCGAAAACTCTGAAATTGGCTAAAAGTTGATCAGAAAAACCATAAAGCCGCCCTCAAACCCTATAATAAGCCGAAAACCCTAGAATCAGTCTTAAAGCCTAGAGTCTACGGAAAAACTATAAATTTGACCAGAGGCCTTAAATCATTCAAATGCCCTTTATTATTGTCAGCGGAAAAACCCTAAAATCGACTGAAAAACCTTGAAATCGGCCAAAAGCCCTAAAGTTGATCAAAATGCCCTAAAGCCGGCCTAAAATCCCTATAATAAGTAGAAAACACTAAAATCAATCTAAAAGCCATTAGAGTTTACAGAAAAACAATAAAATTGAGCCAAATTGCTTAAATTGACCAAATACCCTATACTATAAACATCAGAATAACCCTGATTTCGGCCAGAACCCCAAAAATTGATCTGAAAGCCATAAAGCTGACCTAAAACCCTATAATAAGCCGAAAACCCTAAAATCATTCTCAAAGCCTATAGAGTCTACAGAAAAACTATAAATTAACCCAGAGCCCTTAAATCATCCAAATACCATATACTATAGTTGTAAATCAGGTGTCGTCCTTCGACTCAGATGAGGTTTTGATGAAGACAAACGCATCACAAAAAGAAGAAAGCCTTCAAAAAAGAAGAAAGCCTACAGAAAAGAAAAGGAAGACTTCTAGAAGACTTCAAGTAAGAAAGGAACAAAAAGAAGGAAGATTTCACAAAAGAAAAGGAACACCTCAAGAAGACTTCAAGAAGACTTCAGAAGAGAAAGACTTCAAGAACCGGCTCGGAACGTCAAAGATCAAACATGAAGGTTCTTGCGTTTAAGTAAGTCTTGTCAACTTAGTGTGCTATGCTTTATTAAGGTTTAATTGCACTTGAAGGCTCATAAAAGATCAACTAATTGAGTACGGTATGTTCTCACAAGTAAAACTTGGTAGGAACACTCAATTAGGTTTTAAACAGTCAAAAATTGAATTCTGGACTGTCTGTAATCGATTACAGATGTGTGTGATCGATTACAGGATGTGTGTAATCGATTACCACATGTATGTAATCGATTACCAAGTTTGAATTTTGAATTCAAACTTCAACGGCATGATGTAATCGATTACCAGGCTTATGTAATAGATTACCAGGTCGACAGATGTGTCTTTTCATGAACCATTGTGTCTCAAAACGTTTGGGAAAGGTTGTGTTGGTTCATGGATGACCTCTAGTGCCTATATAAAGTCCTTAGACACTCAGAAACATCAATGACTTGGTCCATAACTTTCATATTCATTAAAGTCATCATTCTGAGTTTTTGTTCTCTCATTTTCATAAGAACACTCATGCTGTTCATCTTTTGAGAAACTCAGAATAGAAGAGCCTTCATTGTAATTGCCTGGAGCATACAAACTAAGATTAATCCATCTTGTCTAAAGGATTGCCAATTTCTTGAAATCCACACCTTAAATTGTTCAACCCTTTGGCCAAGTTACAACCTTAAAAATCTCTTCAACATCACTTGGTTGCTTTACTTCAGTTTTGATTTGAATTATAGGCAGGATCATTGAGCTTTCTTGTTTTCATGGAGAATATCATTTTGTGAGCTTATTTGATGAACTCAAACATGTTAAAATCCAAGCCTAACTTTCTTGATTCTTTGTCTATTTAACATGCATGTCTTCCTTATCCGCTAAGCTTTCTGGAAAATTATCATATTTCAATCGGATAAAAACTTTCTCAAAACTCAGGGACGAGTTTTTCTTTAAGTTTTGTCGCTTGAGGACAAGCTGTCGTTGGGTATAGTGGTGTGATGAGTGGATTTTATATGATAATTTTAGGGTCTTTTTAGTCTTTTTATTTTATTATTTTTTAGTCTCATGTAGGTTTTTTATTGTTTTTATGTAGATTTTATATTTATTTTGCATTTTGCATGTAGATTAGATTTTATTAGATTTTCTAGCTTTATTTTATATTTTTAGGAATTTTTCTAGTTATTTTGTATTTTTAGGAAAAGCTGGTTTAGTTATCATTTTTGTCCAGGGACCAATGTGTAAAGTTTCAGGAAGTCAGGGACCAAATTGTAAAAGTTCAAGAGTGGAGGACTTAAAGTGAAGATTGAGAGAGTATGAGGGCTTGAATTGAAGTGCTAACCAAGAGAGGACCAAAGTGAAAAAGAAGAATATGAAGAATCACTCTCTAATTTAGCACATGGAAAATAATGTTGAAGGAATTGATGATAGTGGAGAAGGAGTTTCAGAATTAAACAAGGGCTGAGTAGTGGCTTTTGATGGCATTCAAATCCCACTAACCATGAAGAAGGAAGGAAAACTTGGAACTGAAACAGCAGGTCCCAGCGCTGCAGCGCTGGGAAGCCAGCGCTCATGCGCTGGCCCTCGATCTGACAGTGGATTTTTAATGCTCCCAGCGCCCAAGCGTTGGGAATTCTAGCGCTGAAACGTTGGAGGCTGGATTTTTACTATAAATAGGACCCTCCTCTTCACTTGTAAAACACACCTTCTTAGAATACAACAAGTATTCTCTCTTTCTCCCTCTTGAGCATTGTTCCTAGGACTTGTGGGAAGCCATATTTGAGCTCCTATCCAGGGTAATTCAATGACTCCTTTAGCCATGCTTGGCTAATTCTTCTTTAAGTTTCTTGGGTTGTAGTAGTTTATGTTTATGTCTTAGTTTGTTTTTACCTTTCTGAATATTATTTCTATTTCATGTTTTATTTCCTTGTTCTTCATTCATCTTGTGTACAAAATATTTCTTGCTTATTACTTATACGAATGGAAATTGGTAAGTAGTAAGGGACCTAGGATTTAAAAAAGGTTATAAGTATACTTCGCTAAGGAATTAGGAAGGACGTGACTTTATGTTGGCCTGAATTTCTTCTTCATCTTCTTCTCTAGTTAACTAAGTTGCAAGGAATTGAATTTAGTAATTAGAAAGAAAGTTCTACAATGTGTAAGGAATTAACTTGTAGATAATTAGGCTATAGCATCATGAATTAGATTTATAATTTTAGAAATTAAGTAGGAACTTACTAGCATATTATATAGACTATGTAAACCAACCCAAGAAGCTTATTTTCTATCATTTTATTCTCTTCTATTTTATTGCTATTTCCATGTGCTATCTTAAACAAACTTTCAACAAATACATCTTTTAATTTTCCTGTTCAAGTACTAAACTTTATATTAATAAGAACACCTACCCTTTAGGTTCGATCTTTTTATTACGCGATAATTAATCGTACACTTGCGATTTCATTATCAAGTTTTTGGCGCCGTTGCCGGGGATAGGTTCTTTTTAAGTTCTTATTTATATTTTGTTTAGTACTTCTTGTTCATATATATATAAAAAAAAAAAAAAATTGTGATGAACTGGTGCTGCTAATTTTGTTTGCTAAGTATTGTCAGGTATAGCAATGGCTAAAACATTCGAACAACGGGAGGCAAAAATCCGGGCTGAGGTTGAAAAGGAATATGAGAAGACGAAGCAGGATATCTGCACTCTAATTGACAAGTTTTACTCCGATTGAGATTGCAAGAGAAAATCCGGATTTTTGCCAATCCCTGAGCAAGAATGCAAGGCTATGGAGGAGCTAAAAATGAAAATCCAAAGCATTCTAAGGAGGCATCCCAGGGATGAACAACAATCACCTGTTCATGAAAGTGAACTTGTGGTTCAAAAAGAGGAGGTGAAAGCAACCTTCATTGTAGAATTTGTCCTTAAAGACAAATTGGAGGTGGAGGAGGAAGAACCTCAAAGAACCTATGTTATAGGTTCAGAACAAAAAGGCAAAGACCAAGAAGGGGAAGTTTTTCTTATCTCTTCCATTTGTAATGTGATTGATGTTGCCTTGCTAGCTGAAAATTCATTGGGCACTATGTTGTACTTGTGCCAAAATATGCATGATTTGCGGGGTCTAATGAATTTTGTAATAGACCCCGGTTGAAAGTAATTAGTGGAAGGGTCTATCTCGGACCTAAACATTGAGCTGGTTGGGAGACAACCCAACTTAGGATAGTTTAAATTTTTGTCATTTAAATTTCTGCACAACTCTTGTAAATAAATAAAAGAAAAAAATTCTATGTTTTTGCTGCAGGAGAGGCCAGCGCTCTAGCGCTGGAGGCCAACGCTCAAGCGTTAGGCCCCTGCTTTACACCTCTGATTGCCCAGTTTTTGCTTTTATCCAGCGCCCAAGCGTTGGCATCCCCAACGCTCAAGCGCTGGAGCTCGGGCAGTTTGCTGTTTTTGTTTTTATTTGCTGTTTTTAGTTTTTAATAAATTTTGTGTTCACCATTTTCTGAAATTTTTAAGGTTCTATGAGTCTTCCCTTGGTTCTAAACTGGTTTTTATTTTTGGGAACTCAAGAATTCTTGTTTTTAAGGTGGACACAAATTTTTCAACCCATCTTTTGTGCTGATTTTGGAACTAACAAGTCAAGCAAGTTTCTGCTTGTGAGACTTTTGTTTGTTCATTGTTACAGGATAGGTACCAAAAGGAGAGAGAGCCCTCTTGAACTTAAGTGTTCAAATTGATTTTTACATTGAGGTTCCCTTGGACCTTTGTGGAAAATTTGTTACTATACCAGCTTCTTAGTTTTTGTTTTTTCTTTTTGTAGTTTTTAGTTTTATTTTTAGTTTTTTTTCTGTCTTCTTTTTGCATGAGTCTTGAGTATATTATCCATTCTGAATGTTGCTATAGCTTTGTGAAATGCTTTATCTGATTGAACTGCTTTGTGAAAAAGTTCTATGTTTTTAAGCAGTTAGGATTGCATGCTGTAGAAAGGATTTTTGATATCTTGATTGTTGGGTTGTTGGCAAAGTCTTTTTCTGAGTTCTAAAAAGGGTACCACTTACCCTATCTTTTTCTGAGAGCTGAGGACTCTGATGCATGATTGTGAAATTTTTCTGCCTTGTGTTACATGTTGATTGGAGTTTTGTTCACTTTGTGAGTTGAGAAGAGATTATAGGCATTTTTGAAAACTCAGATTTTTTGCTTGAAATTTTATATCCACTAGTAGCCCTTTTGAGCCTTAAAAGATTCATTATTTGGAGCCTACTTTGTGTGATAATTCTTAAAGTTGTTATTGTGATTCATGTGCTAAATTGTTAGAGCTATGTTTGTGGGTTTCTCTCTAAAAAAAAAAAAAAAGAAGGAAAAAGTTGAAAAAAATAAGGTATGTGCCTTAGGAAAAATAATGAGGTAGTGGGGTGAGAAAGAGTATGAGGGGAGTAAAATTCAAGTCATTCATCCCATACATTCCACTACTTTGTTCAAAAAAAAAAGAGAGAAAATTGAGAGGACCCTTGTGTGAATTGTTGAGCTCTTAGTCAAGGAAAAATCACTT
The DNA here is from genome assembly GCA_030819835.1 of Acmispon strigosus. Classification (NCBI taxonomy): domain Eukaryota; kingdom Viridiplantae; phylum Streptophyta; class Magnoliopsida; order Fabales; family Fabaceae; genus Acmispon; species Acmispon strigosus. The sequence continues at coordinate 15,731,461 of JAUAMA010000004.1, read as the reverse complement.
AACAACAGATTCTGAGTCAGCCACTAGAGTTGCCAATTTCTTGAAATTCACACCTTAAATTGTTCAACCCTTTGGCCAAGTTACAACCTTAAAAATCTCTTCAACATCACTTGGTTGCTTTACTTCAGTTTTGATTTGAATTATAGGCAGGATCATTGAGCTTTCTTGTTTTCATGGAGAATATCATTTTGTGAGCTTATTTGATGAACTCAAACATGTTAAAAGCCAAGCCTAACTTTCTTGATTCTTTGTCTATTTAACATGCATGTCTTCCTTATCCGCTAAACTTTCTGGAAAATTATCATATTTCAATCGGATAAAAACTTTCTCAAAACTCAGGGACGAGTTTTTCTTTAAGTTTTGTCGCTTGAGGACAAGCTGTCGTTGGGTATAGTGGTGTGATGAGTGGATTTTATATGATAATTTTAGGGTCTTTTTAGTCTTTTTATTTTATTATTTTTTAGTCTCATGTTGGTTTTTTATTGTTTTTATGTAGATTTTATATTTATTTTGCATTTTGCATGTAGATTAGATTTTATTAGATTTTCTAGCTTTATTTTATATTTTTAGGAATTTTTCTAGTTATTTTGTATTTTTAGGAAAAGCTGGTTTAGTTATCATTTTTGTCCAGGGACCAATGTGTAAAGTTTCAGGAAGTCAGGGACCAAATTGTAAAAGTTCAAGAGTGGAGGACTTAAAGTGAAGATTGAGAGAGTATGAGGGCTTGAATTGAAGTGCTAACCAAGAGAGGACCAAAGTGAAAAAGAAGAATATGAAGAATCACTCTCTAATTTAGCACATGGAAAATAATGTTGAAGGAATTGATGATAGTGGAGGAGGAGTTTCAGAATTAAACAAGGGCTGAGTAGTGGCTTTTGATGGCATTCAAATCCCACTAACCATGAAGAAGGAAGGAAAACTTGGAGCTGAAACACAAGGTCCCAGCGCTGTAGCGCTGGGAAGCCAGCGCTCATGCGCTGGCCCTCGATCTGACAGTGGATTTTTAATGCTCCCAGCGCCCAAGCGTTGGGAATTCTAGCGCTGAAGCGTTGGAGGCTGGATTTTTACTATAAATAGGACCCTCCTCTTCACTTGTAAAACACACCTTCTTAGAATACAACAAGTATTCTCTCTTTCTCCCTCTTGAGCATTGTTCCTAGGACTTGTGGGAAGCCATATTTGAGCTCCTATCCAGGGTAATTCAATGACTCCTTTAGCCATGCTTGGCTAATTCTTCTTTAAGTTTCTTGGGTTGTAGTAGTTTATGTTTATGTCTTAGTTTGTTTTTACCTTTCTGAATATTATTTCTATTTCATGTTTTATTTCCTTATTCTTCATTCATCTTCTGTACAAAAGATTTCTTGCTTATTACTTATACGAATGGAAATTGGTAAGTAGTAAGGGACCTAGGATTTAAAAAAGGTTATAAGTATACTTCGCTAAGAAATTAGGAAGGACGTGACTTTATGTTGGCCTGAATTTCTTCTTCATCTTCTTCTCTAGTTAACTAAGTTGCAAGGAATTGAATTTAGTAATTAGAAAGAAAGTTCTACAATGTGTAAGGAATTAACTTGTAGATAATTAGGCTATAGCATCATGAATTAGATTTATAATTTTAGAAATTAAGTAGGAACTTACTAGCATATTATATAGACTATGTAAACCAACCCAAGAAGCTTATTTTCTATCATTTTATTCTCTTCTATTTTATTGCTATTTCCATGTGCTATCTTAAACAAACTTTCAACAAATACATCTTTTAATTTTCCTGTTTAAGTACTAAACTTTATATTAATAAGAACACCTACCCTTTGGGTTCGATCTTTTTATTACGCGATAATTAATCGTACACTTGCGATTTCATTATCAAGAAATATTGATCATTGTAAATCTTCACTGTGGGATTCAGTGGAGTGGTTCTCCGGAAAGTGGTAATCTTTCTGAGGGGTTCTAACTTTACTGTGGTATTCAGTAAAGGGTATGACTCAGACAGTGTGTTCTATTCTGAGGGTTGTAATCAATTCACTGTGTGATTCAGTGAGCGGTGATTTTCAGAAAGTGGTTTGCTTTCTGGTATAGTGGAAAATCTCTATGTGATCAGAGGACTGGACGTAGCCTTCTGGGATTGGAGGTGAACCAGGATAAAATCCCTGTTTGTTCTTCTTATCCTTCATCTTTTACTTTCATGCAATTACAATATTCCGCTGCAATAACGTTCTTACGTTACAACTCTAATTGCACTAAAAGTCATTTGGTACTATTACGCGAAAATCGGGGCAACTCTGATTCACCCCCCCCCCTCTCAGGTTGCTATCTAGACTAACAATTGGTATCAGAGCGTAAGTTTAGGTAATTTGCTCCTAAGATCTGGGAAGATGGCATCCTCATCTACACCAAGTACCAGTGAAGGATTCAACATAAATAGGAATCTGGAAAACCATTGAAGAAGATCCCTTTGTGCCTGTAGTAGAAGTTGAAGGAAGTTCACAACCAAAACCAGAAAACACATGGAGTGACGAAGAAAAGAAGAAAGTTCAACATGATTTAAAAGGTATGAACATCTTGACTTCAGGCCTTGGTATGGAGGAATTCTTTAGAGTATCTACTTGCAAATCTTCAAAAGAAATATGGGATACTTTAATGGAGAAAGCATACTTGATATGGAATCTGGAAAGGGACTGATGAAGTCAAAAGATCCAAGATCAATACTCTATCACAAGAATATAAGATGTTCAGAATGTTGCCTGGAGAAAGCATACTTGATATGCAAAAGCGGTTCACACATATGACGAACCACTTGATTGCTCTTGGTAAGGAATTCTCCAATAATGACTTAAACATGAAAGTGTTAAGATCCCTTACAAGAGCATGGCAATCAAAGGACACTGCTATCTCAGAAAAGAAGATTCTCTCCAACATAACTCTGGCTACTCTTTTTGGAAAACTTCAAGAACATGAATTGGAGTTAAACAGACTCGAGCAATATGAGAACAATGAAAAGAGACACCGGCCTATTGCTCTAAACGCTAAAGAAAGCATCAATGATGAATATGATTCAGAGTCAGAAGATGATGAGAACATGGCCTTAATAGTCAAGAATTTTCGAAGATTCTTACAAAGAAAAGGTATTAAATCTAGAAGTTTTCAAAAGGGAAATGAACCCTCCTCCTCTTCACAAAAGATCACATGTTATGAGTGTGGTAAATCTGGTCACATCAAATCTGAATGTCCATACATTCAAAAGAAGAAGCATGGACTAAAAGAGAAGTTTGAAAAGAAGGATTCAAACTCCAAAAGAGCATACATCGCTTGGGATGACAATGACGTAAGTTCAGACTCAGAATCAGAGAAGGAAGAAGCATACTTTGCATTAATGGCATCTCAGAATTCTGACAAGGAAAATATCCAGGTTAGTACCAGTACTTCTTCTAATAATTTAGAATATGCTATAGAAAGCCTTTTTAAGATGTGTCGTAATGCTTCTAAAGTTAGTTTAAACAAAATGCAATTATTTCATCTTTAGAAGAAAAATGTCAAATGCTTCAAAAGGAATTAGATGATGTTAAATCTAAATTAGATGTTACACATGCATGCACTAAATGTATTTCTTTAGAAGTAAAAGTAGAAAATCTACAACAAACAGTTCATAGTTTCAACCTAGAAAAGCAAAAACTAGATAAAATTCTTAGTGTGCAACGAAACTCAAACAACAAGAGTGGTCTAGGATTTACACCCCAAAAGAATAACAAGGAGATTAAGAAAAATGTCTTTGTTAAAGCAACAAATGAAGTTAAATCTCTTGGGAGTAAACACATGCATGCTAGTTCTTCTAGAAATATGAACTATAGGAATTATTCTCAAAATATTCCAAGACAACCTAGGAGACATTATGAAATGCTTAGATTTAATGAAGGTTATAGACAATATGCTTGTAGTTATTGCAAAAGAATAGGACATATCTCTAGTAGATGTTATTATAGGAATATAGGAATATCATGTGGGTAATATATGTGGGTGGAGAAGACAACCAATAACCTAGGACCCAAAGCAAATTGGGTACCTAACATTTCCTTCTGAAGAACTTGTTTTGTAAGTGTGTATGAAAGCAGCAAAGGATTTATGGTATCTTTATTATGACTGCTCATCCCACATGATTGGAGACAAAACAAAAAATTTATATCTCATACATAGAGAAAAGGGATATGTCACATATGGGAATTCTGAAAAAGGGATGTTCACCAATCAATCCAAGTTCTACAAAGAACCTCTGAAGAAATATGACTTGGATGATTGCATAGTAATAGCCACATCAATGAGGATCAAACACTTATATAGATCAAGATGAATCAGTCATTCCAGTAGAGATTACCAAATATAGAGCCCTTGTCCACACTCTCCAAAACAAAGAAGACAAACTTGAAAGACATTTAAGCAAGTTCATCATCCGATTCAGAAAATGGAGAAGTATGTCTCGCTTTGATGGCAACACATCATTCTAATGATGGAAATGAAGAGGTTAGTAATGCAATTTCATATGATAATTTACAAAGTACTTTTTATAGATTGCATGATAGTTTCAATTTTTATGAAATATATGCATATCAAAAATGGATCATCTCATCCCTACAAAGTGTAACCAAAAAACATGCAAGATGTTTTAGATCAAGTAAAATCTAGAGTAGGTATTCAAAATGATTTTACATCTTTAGATCCATGCATAATCCTTGAGTCAAAGAATGATGAATTAACACAAGTGGTAAACAAAGGTACAGGTGATATGGATAAGTTGTTATGTAATCAAAGACATGCCTTTCATAAAAGTGATTTAGGTTTATCTGAACATAGTCATCCTAGTGATGTTAAGAAAATCACTTTTAGACCAAGTAGTTTATATAACTTTGGTCACACAAGGAAAGTACATAATGGTGTTCAACTTAGAAAGGCATATATCAAATCCTTCTATCATCCTAAAGAGGAAGTACCTAACATGAAATTTAATTATACCTATTTCTCTCCTAGTCATCAAAGAAATGATGGAGTCCCCAATGTAAGATTCATATGGGATGTGAAAGATAGTAACACAAAAGGACCCAAAGACAATTAGGTATCTAGAAAATGCCATTAAGCTTACTGTGCAAGTGTACTTGAAGACCTTGAGATCAGAATTGTCATATACAAAGGATGGTCCTTCAAGACACAATATTAGAATATGGTATTAGTAATAGAAATTCTAAAACCTTACATCTTTCAAAAGGCATTAAGTTGAATAGTAATGAATTCTTAGGCATCTGCATTTACATCATAGTTCTCTGGTAGATATATCCTTCGTGCAGTGCTTATTAAGTCTGGTATTTTGAGTTTTTAGACATCATAATCGATTACATAGGTTTAGTACTCGATTACAGGGATTATATTGGCCCTGTTTCTTTTCCAGAAAGGAGGGTAATCGATTACCCATGTAGTGTAATCGATTACCTCCTCGAATTTGAATTTTTATTCAAATTTTCTCACATGTAATCGATTACATAGAAGGCGTAATCGATTACATTCCCGATAGTATATATATTTCTGGGTTCTTCTGCTCTTAATCGATTACAGACATCTTCTTTCCCCTTCTCTCTCTCCTGCGTCACCAGCAAGTCTATTTTCCCCATATCTTCCACAATTCTTGTTCGTTTTCAAGAATTCTTTATGGGTTTTGCTCCTAATTTCCGTCTCTATCTATTCATACTACCAATTTTTGTTGAATTGGTCTGGACTAAAAATCCCCAATTTGGTCCTGCCAAACCCTAGAACTCGAAATTCTTCAAATTCAGCTTCCATGGCCTCTTCCTGACGAAAACCTCATCGTTCTAAAAACCCATCCATGGATGCTTTGGTCCTCTCAAGGTTGTTGGCTACCGAAGAACAGAAGCAACACTTTCTTGCTCACTTTCTTGATCAGCCAGTCCTCACACCAAAGTATGGTGCTCTGGATTCCTTCATGGCAGCAGGGATGACATTTCCCACTCTGTTTGATCATCAGGGACTTGACTCGTTCATTGAAATTAAAGGTAAATTCTATCCAGAACTTGTCAGAGTCTTTTACTATAATCTGATTAAGCGTGGTGGCAAAATCTGCAAATCTGTCAAGGGTATTGATATCTCTATGACCCTTGATGAGTTGGGAGAATGTCTTTCTATTCCCAGCACTGGAGAAAAATTAGGTTCTGAATTGCCTTGCCCATGGGAAGATTATGATAAGAGATCATTTTATTTATCTCTATGTCGCTTCACTGAAGAGAAAATTCAGTCCAAGAAGCAGCGGGTTGATGCAAACCGATCTAGAGATACCCTTGCTGTTGGGTTTCTCACTGTCGAAAACAGATTGCTTCACTATCTACTCAGTTATGTGATCTTACCTCAGAGTTCTAATCATGCTCAGATAAGCGATCTAGAGTTACAAATTCTATATGGCATGATTAATCAAAAGTCTATTAATTGGGCTTATTTGGTAATGATACACATGATGCCGCACAAGGAAAGAACTAGCCCTCTTCCATTTGCTTCTGCAATTTCTATCATTCTGAAGAAGAAGGGTGTTTCTACTCATGGTGAGTACTCTGTTAAAATGGATGGTAAGGCTCAGCGCATTGATCTGAACATTCTGAACAAGATGGGATTCATTCAGGACGTTGATGGGTCCTTCAGGAACAAATTTGACCTGACATCTGAGGATCCTCCTGCTCCTACTCCTGCAGCCCTCTTTCCTCCATCCGAGAGTGCTCCATTGTCATCTGCTGGTACCAATGCTTCTACACAGCTTATTCTCTCGCATATTGATAGCATGAAGCATTTCATCAACCAGCGCTTTGATCGTGTGGAAGGCCGGGTCGAGTCCATGTACACTACTTTGCGTGCAGATATGGACAGTCTAAGCCTTCGTGTAGATCAGATGACTCATTCTCCTCTCCATTTCTCTGATGATTCTGAAGACCTCTAGACTCTTTCTATTTTTATTCAGACTATTTATATTTTGGGTTGTAATAGTTTAGACATATCTTTTGGATGTTTTGGTTTCTGCTTGCACGTTTAATTATGTATTCTGAACTTCTATGGTTATGCTTTTAATTACGTGTGATGCATAAGTTTCTATATACTGTCTTGCTTACCCCCACTCCCTACGTTTTAAATGTCTATACTACTTGTTAGCATGTGTGGAGTATGCTTGGACTCATCTTCCTTTTGATGAAGTCAAAAGGGGGAGAATAGGTCTGATGTATATTATGTTTCTCTTCTATTATCCTGGAATATTTTTGTATGGTTTTTTCTTCTTTTTGATGATGTCAAAAGGGGGAGAAAAGTCTTGTGTATGCTTGATCATTTTTCAGGATACTGTGCTTCATTTGCAAAACAAAGGGGGAGATATAATTGCAAAACCAAGGGGGAGATACAAGACAAGAAAGAAAGTCTATTGATCTATCAATGTTCAAGCATGATGTTTGTCATTATCAAAAAGGGGGAGATTGTAAATCAGGTCTCGTCCTTGGACTCGACTGAGGTTTTGATGAAGACAAACACATCACAAAAAGAAGAAAGCCTTCAGAAAAGAAGAAAGCCTTCAGAAAAGAAAAGGAAGACTTCTAGAAGACTTCAAGTAAGAAAAGGAAGACTTCTAGAAGACTTCAAGAAAGAAAGGAAAAAAAAGAAGGAAGACTTCAGAAAAGAAAAGGAAGACCTCAAGAAGACTTCAAGAAGACTTCAGAAGAGAAAGACTTCAAGAACCGGCTCGGAACGTCAAAGATCAAACATGAAGGTTCTTGCATTTAAGTAAGTCTTGTCAACTTAGTGTGCTATGCTTTATTAAGGTTTAATTGCACTTGAAGGCTCATAAAAGATCAACTAATTAAGTACGGTATGTTCTCACAAGTAAAACTTGGTAGGAACACTCAATTAGGTTTTAAACAGTCAAAAACTGAATTCTGGACTGTCTGTAATCGATTACAAATGTGTGTAATCGATTACAGGATGTGTGTAATCGATTACCACATGTATGTAATCGATTACCAAGTTTGAATTTTGAATTCAAACTTCAACGGCATGATGTAATCGATTACCAGGCTTATGTAATCGATTACCAGGTCGACAGATGTGTCTTTTCATGAACCATTGTGTCTCAAAACGTTTGGGAAAAGTTGTGTTGGTTCATGGACGACCTCTAGTGCCTATATAAATTCCTTAGACACTCAGAAACATCAATGACTTGGTCCATATCTTTCATATTCATTAAAGTCATCATTCTGAGTTTCTGTTCTCTCATTTTCATAAGAACACTCATGCTGTTCATCTTTTGAGAAACTCAGAATAGAAGAGCCTTCATTGTAATTGCCTGGAGCATACAAACTAAGATCAATCCATCTTGTCTAAAGGATTGAATCAGCCATTGTAAAGGCATCTTCTTCTTCATCTCTTGAATCGGTTTGATTCATTCACCGTAGTTTTTAGTGGTTGTAAAAAGGTCCATCGTGGTGTTCGATGGTTGTGGAAAAGATCCTTTAAATCGGGTTTGATTCAAAGTCCGCCGTAGGATTCGGTGATAGTGGAAAAGGTCCTTTGAATCGGGTTTGATTCAAAGTCCGCCGTAGGTTTCGGCGTCATCAGTTGGTGGTTTGCCATCTGAGTTTGACAAGAGTTCTTAGGGTTTTTGGTGTAAGTACTTGTAAGAAATCTTGGTCATTGTAAATCTTCACTGTGGGATTCAGTGGAGTGGTTTTCCGGAAAGTGGTAATCTTTCTGAGGGGTTCTAACTTTACTGTGGTATTCAGTAAAGTGTTTGACTCAGACAGTGTGATATGTTTTGAGGGTTGTAATCAGTTCACTGTGTGATTCAGTGAGCGGTGATTTTCAGAAAGTGGTTTGCTTTTTGGTATAGTGGAAAATCTCTGTGTTATCAGAGGACTGGACGTAGCCTTCTGGGATTGGAGGTGAACCTGGATAAAATCCCTGTGTGTTCTTCTTATCCTACATCTTTTACTTTCAAGCAATTACAAAATTCCGCTGCAATAACGTTCGTACGTTACAACTCTAATTGCACTGAAAGTCATTTGGTACTATTACGCGAAAATCGGGGCAACTCTGATTCACCCCCCCTCTCAGGTTGCTATCTAGACTAACAATAGTGAGCGGAAAAACTCTGAAATCAGCCGAAAACCCTTAAATCGGCCAAAAACCCTTAAATCGGCCAAAAACCCTGAAATCGACAAAAGCCCCAAAAGTTAATCCAAAAGCTTTAAAGCTGGCCTAAAACCCCATAATAAGCTGAAAACCCTAAATCCAGTCTAAAAGCCTAGAGTCTACAGAATAACCATAAAATTGACCCAGAGCCCTTAAATCGTCCAGATACCCTATACTATAGTCAACGAAAAAACCCTGAAATCAGCCAAAAACACTGAAATCAGCCAAAAGCCCTAATGTTGATACGAAAGCCATAAAACCAGCCTAAATCCCTATAATAAGCCAAAATCCCTAAAATCAGTCTAAAATCCTAGAGTCTACAGAAAAACCATAAAGTTGACCCAGAGCCCTTACATCGGAAAAACCCTGAAATCGGCCGAGAACCCTAAAGTTGATCAGAAAGCCCTAAAGCTAGCCTAAAACCCTATATTAAGCCAAAAACTCTAAAATAAGTCTAAAAGCGTAGAGTCTACAGAAAAACCAAAAAATTGACACAGAGCCCTTAAATCATCCAAATAACATATACTATAGTCAGCGGAAAAAAACTGAAATCAGCCGAAAACCCTCAAATCAACCCAAAATGTTGTAATCTACCAAATGCCCTAAAGTTGATCAGAAAGTCCTAAAGCCGGCCTAAAACCCTATAATAAGACGAAAACCCTAAAATCAGTCTAAAAGCCTAGAGTTTACAGAAAAACCATAAAATTGACCCGGAGCCCTTAAATCGTCCAAATAACCTATACTGTAGTCAGCGGAAAAACCCTGAAATCTGCCGAAAACCCTAAAATTGGCTAAAAGTTTATCAGAAAAACCATATAGCCGCCCTGAAACCCTATAATAAGCCGAAAACCCTAGAATCAGTCTTAAAGCATAGAGTCTACGGAAAAACTATATATTTGACCAGAGGCCTTAAATCATTAAAATGCCCTTTATTATTGTCATCGGAAAAACCCTAAAATCGGCCGAAAACCCTGAAATCGGCCAAAAGCCCTAAAGTTGATCAAAAAGCCCTAAAGCCGGCCTAAAATCCCTATAATAAGCCGAAAACACTAAAATCAATCTAAAAGCCATTAGAGTCTACAGAAAAACAATAAAATTGACCCAAATCCTTTAAATTGACCAAATACCCTATACTATAAACATCGGAAAAACCCTAAAATCGGCCAGAAGCTCAAAAATTGATCAGAACGCCATAAAGCTGGCCTAAAACCCTATAATAAACCGAAAACCCTAAAATAAGTCTAAAAGCCTATAGAGTCTACAGAAAAACTATAAAATTGACCTAGAGCCCTTAACTCGTCGTAATACCATATACTATAGTGAGCGGAAAAACTCTGAAATCAGCCGAAAACCCTAAAATCGGCCAGAAGCTCAAAAATTGATCAGAAAGCCCTAAAGCCGGCCTAAAACCCTATAATAAGACGAAAACCCTAAAATAAGTCTAAAAGCCTAGAGTTTACAGAAAAACCATAAAATTGACCCGGAGCCCTTAAATCGTCCAAACACCCTATACTGTAGTCAGCGGAAAAACCTTGAAATCTGCCGAAAACCCTAAAATTGGCTAAAAGTTGATCAGATAAACCATAAAGCCGCCCTCAAACCCTATAATAAGCCGAAAACCCTAGAATCAGTCTTAAAGCCTATAGTCTACGAAAAACTATAAATTTGACCAGAGGCCATAAATCATTCAAATGCCCTTTATTATTGTCAGCGGAAAAACCCTAAAATCGGCCGAAAACCTTGAAATCGGCCAAAAGCCATAAAATTGATCTAAAAGCCCTAAAGCCGGCCTAAAATCCCTATAATAAGCCGAAAAACACTAAAATCAATCTAAAAGCCTTAGAGACTACAGAAAAACAATAAAATTGACCCAGATCCCTTAAATTGACCAAATACCTTATATTATAAACATCGGAAAAACCATGAAATCGGCCAGAAGCCCAAAAATTGATCAGAAAGCCATAAAGCTGGGCTAAATCCCTATAATATGCCGAAAACCCTAAAATCAGTCTAAATGCCTATACAGTCTACATAAAAACTATAAAATTGACCTAGAGCACTTAAATCGTCCAAATACCATAATATACTATAGTGTGCGGAAAAACTCTGAAATCAGCCGAAAACCCTTAAATCGGCCAATAACCCTGAAATCGGCCAAAAACCCAGAAATCGGCAAAAACCCCCATAATTAATCCGAAAGATTTAAAGCTGGCCTAAAACCCCATAATAAGCCAAAAACCCTAAATCCAGTCTAAAAGCCTAGAGTCTACAGAATAACCATAAAATTGACCTAGAGCCCTGAAATCGTCAAGATACCCTGTACTATAGTCAACGAAAAAACCCTGATATCGGCCGAAAACACTGAAATCAGCCAAAAGCCCTAATGTTGATCTGATAGCCATAAAACCAGCCTAAATCCCAATAATAAGCCAAAATCCCTAAAATCAGTGTGAAATCCTAGAGTCTACAGAAAAACAATAAAACTGACCAAGAGCCATTACATCGGAAAAACCCTGAAATCGGCCGAGAACCCTAAAGTTGATCAAAAAGCCCTAAAGCTGGCCTAAAACCCTATATTAAGCCAAAAACCCTAAAATAAGTCTAAAAGCGTAGAGTCTATAGAAAAACCAAAAAATTGACAAAGAGCCCTTAAATCGTCCAAATAACATATACTATAGTCAGCGTAAAAAATCGGAAATCGGCCGAAAACCCTGAAATCAGCCGAAAATGCTGTAATCTTCCAAATGCCCAAAAGTTGATCAGAAATCCCTAAAGCCGGCCTAAAACCCTATAATAAGACGAAAACCATAAAATCAGTCTAAAAGCCTAGAGTTTACAGAAAAACCATAAAATTGACCCGGAGCCCTTAAATCGTCCAAATACCCTATACTGTAGTCAGCGGAAAAACCTTGAAATCTGTCGAAAACCTTGAAATTGGCTAAAAGTTGATTAGAAAGTCCATAAAGCCGCCCTCAAACCCTATAATAAGCCAAAAACCATAGAATCAGTCTTAAAGCCTAGAGTCTACGCAAAATTATAAATTTGACCAGAGACCTTAAATCATTCAAATGCCCTTTATTATTGTTAGCGGAAAAACCCTAAAATAGGCCGAAAACCCTGAAATCGGCCAAAAGCCCAAAAGCCGGCCTAAAATCCCTATAATAAGCCGAAAACACTAAAATCTGTGAAGAAGGTCTTGCTCCTGACCCTGACTGAGGTTTTGATGACGACAAAAAGAAGAAAAGAAGACTTAGAGGAAACAGCGCTACAAAGTCTATCAAATAACTAGAAGTCCTAGTTTAGGTGGGTTATGCTTCTGAAGGTCTATTAAAGCATAAAGGCTCTTTAGAACACCTAAACTAATCAAGCTTAATGTTTTCATAACTTAAAAGAAGTAGAAAACCTTAAGCCGATCTCAAAGGATCAAGTTTCTGGAAGTTGGACTTTAGTGTAATCGATTTCAGCCTTCTGGTAATCGATTACACCTAGGCAAGTAATCGATTACCACTTGCTTGTAATCGATTACATGTTTGAATTTGAAATTCAAACTGAAACGGCTATTAGTGTAATCGATTACACTAAATGTTGTAATCGATTACCAGCACGAAAAGTTGCATCTTTTCATGAACCATTGTGTCTCAAACCTTTTGAAAAGGGTTGTGATGGTTCAAGGACGTTTCTCTTGCCTATATAAAGTTCATTTGAGTCCAGAACACAATAACACATGAGAATACAACATTAGGCCATGGCTTTGTCAAAATTAGTTCATCTTTTAGAACTTAAACTTTCAAGAGCCTAAATTCTGAGTTCATGATCTTCATGTTTATAAGAACACTCTAGTTGTTCATATCTTGAGGAACTCAGAATCCTATTATGCTTAAAAGCCTTAAAGCATAAATTCTCATGATCAATCCACTTGTATGTTACAGGATTGGTACAGCCAATTGTAAACTCTTCTTCATCTCTTTCTGTAAGATTGAGTTTTCGCCGTGGATCTCGGTGAAGGGTTGTTGGTACTGAAAGTGGTATACTTTCAGGGTGTTGATTGAAGGTGGTTTAGCCTTCAAGGTCTGAGGGTGGTTTGCCTTCAGGAACTGAAAGTGGTTTGCTTTCAGGGGCCGTGGAAAGTGGTATACTTTCACAGGAAATTGATAGGAATTCTTAGGGTCCTTGGTATAAGAACTTGTAAGAGATTTTTATCAATAGTAGAAAAATCCTCAACGGGTTTTCTTGCGGGACTGGACGTAGCCTTCGGTGGATAGAAGGTGAACAAGGATAAAACTCTGTGTGTGAATTCTTCTATCCTTCATCTTTACTTTCAAGCAACGCTTAATTCCGCTGCAATCACAACTATCGTTTTGTGATCATCATTATCTTGAAAGTAATATTTTCAATAAGGCGAAAATCGGGGCAACTCTGATTCACCCCCCCCCCCTCTAAGGTTGCTATATGTACTAACAATTGGTATCAGAGCGGAAGTTTAGGTAAGTTATTCCTAAGATCCGGGAAAAGATGGCATCCTCTTCCAATCATGGAACCAGTGAAGGATTCAACATAAACAGGCCACCATTCTTCAATGGAGAACACTATGACTTCTGGAAGATTAAGATGAAAATATTCATAAAGTCATTAGACGCAGGAATTTGGAAAGCCATTGAAGAAGGTCCCTTTGTGCTTGTAGCAGAAGTAGAAGGAATTTAACAACCAAAACCAGAAAGTACTTGGAGTGAAGAAGAAAAGAAGAAGGTTCAATATGATCTCAAAGGAATGAACATTCTTACATCTGCTCTTGGCATGGATGAGTTTTTCAGAGTATCAACGTGCACTTCATCGAAAGAAATATGGGATACTTTGATGGTGACTCACGAAGGGACAGATGAAGTTAAGAGATCAAAGATCAATACTCTATCTCAAGAATATGAAATGTTCAGAATGTTTCCAGGAGATAAGGTATTAGATATGAACAAACGATTCACTCATTTGATTAACCATTTGATTGCTCTTGGCAAACAATTTTCAAACAGTGACTTGAACATGAAAGTTCTAAGATCACTTACAAGAGTATGGCAACCAAAAGTTACAGCCATCTCAGAAAAGAAGAGTTTATCAAATATGACTCTTGCAACTCTCTTTGGAAAACTCCAAGAACACGAGTTGGAATTGAATCGTTTAGAAGAGCATGAACAACATGAGAAGAAGTATCGATCCATTTCCCTAAAGGCAAAAGAAAGCATCAAAGATGATTATGATGCAGATTCTGAAGAAGAAGATAATGGGAACTTGAATCTTCTAGTAAAGAACTTTGGAAAGTTTCTTAAAAGAAAAGGTATGAAATTTAACAACAACAAATCTTTCCAAAGGAACAATGAGTCTTCTTCCTCTCAAAAGATCACATGCTTCGAATGTGGCAAGCCTGGACACTTCAAGTTAGATTGTCCAAATCTTCAAAAGATGAAACATGGTCTAAGAGAAAAATTCGAAAAGAAGGATCAACCCACAAGAAGAGCATACTTGGCTTGGGATGATAATGAAGTAAGTTCATCATTAGACACTGACAAAGAAGAAGCACAAGTTGCATTAATGGCCTCACATGATTCAGATGTTGAAGATTCCCAGGTAAGTGACAATTCTATGTCTTTTCATGATTTAAAGTTTACTATGGAAAATATGTTTAAATTATGTCAAGAATTTTCTAAAGTTAGCACTAAGCAAAATGATTTGATTTCATCCTTAGAAAGTAAGTGTGGAACTTTACAAGAAGAATTAGATGTAGTAAAATCTAAGTTAGATGTTACACATAAATGCACTAAGTGTAGTTCTTTAGAAGAAAAGATAGATAATCTTCAACAAAGAGTTCATAACTTCAATAAAGGAAAACAGAAGTTAGATGATATTCTAAGTGTGCAAAGACATTCAAACAATAAGTCAGGTCTAGGATATACTTCTCACCCAAAGACAAAGGAAGTCAAGAAAACTGTGTTTGTAAAACCAAACAAAGTGGAAGGATCTTCTAAAGACACTAAGACCAAATCTTTTAGTAGAATGGACAATAGGAAGAGTAATCCTCATAGACCTCCTAAGAAGATTCATCCCACTCCTAGGAAAACATCTAGTTACAATCATTATTCTAGTACTTATTGTAACAAAATAGGACATACCCCTAGTAGATGTTATTACAAAAATGTTGGAGTACCAAATAAGGAATACATATGGGTTAGAAAGGATGTTAACTTAGTAGGACCCAAAACTTGTTGGGTTCCTAATACCATGTCTGAACTTTGTCATGTAGGTGTGTATGAAAGCAGCAAAGGATTGATGGTATCTTGATAGTGGCTGCTCATCACACATGACAGGAGACAAAACCAAGTTTTCTTTTCTTATACCTAGGGAAAAATTTTGTGTCACATATGGAAACAATCAAAAGGGAAAGATACTCGGTATTGGAAGAATAGGCACACCCCCTCAAACAGTCATTGATAAAGTTCTTTACGTTGATGGTTTGATGCATAATCTTCTGAGTATCAGTCAACTATGTGACAAAGGTTTGAAAGTTGGTTTCATTGATGATATATGTTTAGTAAAAGATGTGAAAACTAAAGAAGTTAAGTTTTCTGGGTATAAAGTAAATAAAGTCTTCATGATCTCCTTGGAAGAAATTCCACAAAACGTAAGATGTCTTTTGGCCAAGAACAATAGTGATTCATGGCTATGGCATAGAAGACTTGCTCATATACACATAGATCATTTAAACAAACTAGTTAAGCATGATCTAGTTGTTGGGCTTCCAAAGATAAGATTCGAAAAAGACAAGCTTTGTGATGCATGTCAAAAAGGGAAGAAAACCAGAACGTCTTTCAAACCAAAGAACATAGTTTCGACTTCAAGACCCCTTCAATTGCTACATATGGATTTGTTCGGACCTTCAAGAACCAAAAGCCTTGGAGGTAATTTCTATGCACTTGTTATTGTTGATGATTTCTCTAGATTTACATGGACATTATTTTTGCCTCATAAGAATGAAGCCTTCAACGCATTTAAGAGATATGCAAGGCTAGTTCAAAATGAGAAGTCTTTAAAGATCTCTTCTATTAGAAGTGATCATGGTGGATAATTTCAGAATAATCAATTTCAAGAACTATGTGATGAAAATGGAATATCACATAATTTCTCTACTCCGAGAACACCACAACAAAATGGTGTTGTAGAAAGGAAGAACAGATTACTTGAGGAATTAGCAAGAACCATGCTAAGTTAATCAAGCCTTCCTAAATATTTCTGGGCTGATGCTGTAAGTACTGCTTGCTATGTTTCCAATAGAGTTCTTATTAGACCAATTCTGAAGAAATCCCCCTATGAACTCTACAAAGGAAGGAAACCAAATATCTCTCATCTACATGCTTTTGGATCCAAATGCTTTGTCTTGAATAATGGAAAGGAAAACCTTGGTAAGTTTGATGAAAAATCTGATGAAGGTATATTCCTTGGTTATTCTCTAACAAGCAAAGCATATAGAGTCTTTAACAAGAAAACTCTATCTGTGGAAGAATCCATACATGTTTCTTTTGATGAATCTAAATCTTCAATAGAAGATATAGTCAATCTTCCAGATAATGAAGAAGAAGATATCATTATCAATGAAGACTCTCAAAAGGAAAGAGATCAAAATCCAATACAAGGATAGCACATTGAAGATGACACTTATCAACTTCCAAAGGAATGGAGAATCCATAGGGATCATCCAGTTGATAATATCATTGGTGATATTTCTAGAGGCGTTTCTACAAGGCTACGCTTAAATGATTCTGTTTTGAATATGGCCTTTGTCTCTCAAATAGAACCCTCAAAAGTAAATGATGCTCTAGAGGATGAGTATTGGATTGTGGCAATGCAGGAAGAACTAAACCAATTTGAAAGGAATCAAGTTTGGGAACTTGTTCCTAAGCCTAGTGATAAGCATGTTATTGGAACAAAGTGGGTATTCAGAAACAAGTTAGATGAAAATGGTATCATAGTTAGGAACAAAGCAAGGTTAGTTGCACAAGGTTATAATCAAGAAGAAGGCATAGATTTTGATGAAATCTATGCACCAGTAGAAAGGTTGGAAGCCATAAGACTTCTGTTGGCTTATGCTTGCTCTCTAAATTTTCCATTATATCAAATGGATGTCAAAAGTGCTTTCCTGAACGGATACATACAAGAAGAAGTCTATGTGAAGCAACCTCCAGGATTTGAAGATCCCAAGTTTCCTTCACATGTCTTCAGATTAAAGAAGGCACTTTATGGTCTTAAGCAAGCCCCTCGAGCATGGTATGATAGATTAAGCACAGTTCTTTGTGAGAAAGGATTCCAAAAGGGTAAGGCAGACACAACCTTGTTTATCAAGAAAACCAAAGGTAATACCTTATTAGTTCAAATATATGTTGATGACATTATTTTTGGTGCAACTAACGAATCTCTTTGTAAGGATTTCTCTAACATGATGCAAGAAGAATTTGAGATGCCCATGATGGGACAATTAAATTTCTTTCTAAGATTGCAAATTAAGCAATCACATGATGGAATATTCATCAATCAGTCAAAGTTTTGAAAGGAATTATTAAAGAAATATGATTTGGATGATTGCAAAGCCATAGCCACACCAATGGGGTCTAACACATATCTAGATCGAGATGAATCCGGTGTTCAAGTAGACTTTACCAAATACAGAGGTATGATTGGATCTCTTCTATACTTAACTGCAAGTAGACCTGATATTATGTTTAGTGTGTGTCTATGTGCTAGATATCAAGCATCTCCTAGGGAATCACATTTGAGCTCAGTCAAACGGATTTTTAAATATTTGAGAGGAACTACAAATGTTGGTTTGTGGTATCCCAAAGGGAGTGTTTGTGATTTGATTGGATATTCTGATTCTGATTATGCTGGTTATAAAACTGAAAGAAAAAGTACAAGTGGTACTTGTCACTTGTTAGGAAATGCTCTTGTTTCTTGGTCTTGCAAGAAACAAGCATGTGTTTCTCTAAGTACTGCTGAAGCAGAATACATTGCTGCAGGAAGTTGTTGTGCACAAACTCTTTGGCTCAAACAACAACTCAAAGATTATGGCTTAGAGTTGAGCTGCATTCCAATCAAATGTGATAACACAAGTGCCATTAATCTCACTAAAAACCCTATCATGCATTCTCGAACTAAGCATATTGACATAAGACATCATTTTCTTCGAGATCATGTCATGAGAAAGGATATTGAGATTTCATTTATAGATACACATAATCAATTAGCAGATATTTTTACTAAACCTCTTCCTAAAGATTCATTCTTTAAGATTAGAAGAGAATTAGGCATATTAGATGAGCATGACATTTAAAATAACATGTTATTTACATTATTATATGTATTTGAATTATGTGATTACATAAGCATTTATAGGTTAGATCTTATCGAACTAAGCATATTGACATAAGACATCATTTTCTTCGAGATCATGTCATGAGAAAGGATATTGAGATTTCATTTATAGATACACATAATCAATTAGCAGATATTTTTACTAAACCTCTTCCTAAAGATTCATTCTTTAAGATTAGAAGAGAATTAGGCATATTAGATGAGCATGACATTTAAAATAACATGTTATTTGCATTATTATATGTATTTGAATTATGTGATTACATAAGCATTTATAGGTTAGATCTTATCAAAATGTCCTAGTAATCGATTACCATAGATCCTATAATCGATTATCCCTGCTCTCAGTCCTCGTGCCTGTAAGAAACCTCTAAGTAATCGATTACCATAACTGCTATAATCGATTACATACACAAAATTTGAAATTTTTCAAATTTAAAACTGCTGTAATCGATTACTCTAACTGTCATAATCGAGATTACACACACAATTTTCTCTATAAAATCAGCATATTCCTCTTGCTTTTTCGTCTACCTGTCCACATGCACAACCTATCTTCATCCTCAAGTCTTGTACTAGCCATGGGGTCTCTTCCTCGTCCTTCAAATGTCTCTTCTCCAGTTAACGCTCCTCGAAGGGACTCTTCCTATGATCCCTATGTGCATCATCGGTATCGCATAGACGTCCAAACCAATGCTGCATCTGCTGGATTTTCTCCATTCTATGCTATACCTTCCAACTTTTCTCAGTAATCCAAGGTTATTCTTGAACGACTAGACATCATGACACTTCGTCTTTCTCAAAAGTTGGGTCAATTAGAAGATACCATGCGATCTCGATTTCTGCTTGTGGAAAATCGCATCGAGGTAGTACACTCCTTCATGCGCAAGGAAATTGAGAGTCTCCAGGATCTTGACCCCTCTGAGAATTCTGAGGATTCTAGTCAAGCATAAGTTCTGATCAACTTTGTGCCAGTATAGTTCTATAACTACTAATAGGATTTCTCCATATCTACTACTAGTTTTTTTCCCTTGGTTGTACTATCAACTTTCCTACTTATGTTTGTACTGTTTCTACCATATGTAACTTCTGCATTTGCTTCCATATATATATAATGTAAGTATTGGTTGTGGTTTATCATTGTTTTACATCTTTACCCCCCATACCCTTGCTTTATTTCGAACTATATACTTGTATGGATGTATGCCTGTGTTTTGGCCTTTTCTTCTTTTTGATGAAGTCAAAAGGGGGACAAAGGTTCTGTGCTCTTAAAGATTATATGCAGGAATTCAACAAGTGAATTAGAAAGGGGGAGAAATACTGGATTACATAAAATAGGGGGAGTTCTTCAACAGAAATGCATATATGATCTGCAAGTATCAAGAATGTGTTTTCCATCATCAAAAAGTGGGAGATTGTGAAGAAGGTCTTGCTCCTGACCCTGGCTGAGGTTTTGATGACGACAAACTCAACGACAAAAAGAAGAAAAGAAGACTTAGAGGAAACAACGCTACAAAGTCTATCAAATACCTAGAAGTCCTAGTTTAGGTGAGTTATGCTTCTAAAGGTCTATTAAAGCATAAAGGCTCTTTAAAACACCTAAACTAATCAAGCTTAATGTTTTCATAACTTAAAGAAGTAGAAAACCTTAAGCCGATCTCAAAGGATCAAGTTTCTGGAAGTTGGACTTTAGTGTAATCGATTTCAGCCTTCTGGTAATCGATTACACCTAGGCAAGTAATCGATTACCACTTGCTTGTAATCGATTACATGTTTGAATTTGAAATTCAAACTGAAACGGCTATTAGTGTAATCGATTACACTAAATGTTGTAATCGATTACCAGCACGAAAAGTTGCATCTTTTCATGAACCATTGTGTCTCAAACCTTTTGAAAAGGGTTGTGATGGTTCAAGGACGTTTCTCTTGCCTATATAAAGTTCATTTGAGTCCAGAACACAATAACACATGAGAATACAACATTAGGCCAAAGCTTTGTCAAAATTAGTTCATCTTTTAGAACTTAAACTTTCAAGAGCCTAAATTATGAGTTCATGATCTTCATGTTTATAAGAACACTCTAGTTGTTCATATCTTGAGGAACTCAGAATCCTATTATGCTTAAAAGCCTTAAAGCATAAATTCTCATGATCAATCCACTTGTATGTTAAAGGATTGATACAGCCAATTGTAAACTCTTCTTCATCTCTTTCTGTAAGATTGAGTATTCACCGTGGATCTCGGTGAAGGGTTGTTGGTACTGAAAGTGGTATACTTTCAGGGTGTTGATTGAAGATGGTTTAGCCTTCAAGGTCTGAGGGTGGTTTGCCTTTAGGAACTGAAAGTGGTTTGCTTTCAGGGGCTGTGGAAAGTGGTATACTTTCACAGGAAATTGATAGGAATTCTTAGGGTCCTTGGTATAAGAACTTGTAAGAGATTTTTATCAAAAGTAGAAAAATCCTCAAGGGGTTTTCTTGAGGGACTGGACGTAGCCTTCGGTGGATAGAAGGTGAACCAGGATAAAACTCTGTGTGTGAATTCTTCTATCCTTCATCTTTACTTTCAAGCAACGCTTAATTCCGCTGCAATCACAACTACCGTTTTGTGATCATCATTATCTTGAAAGTAATAGTTTCAATAAGGCGAAAATCGGGGCAACTCTGATTCACCCCCTCCCCCTCTCAGGTTGCTATCTATACTAACAAAATCAGTGTAAAAGCCTATAGAGTCTACAGAAAAACTATAAAATTGACCCAGAGCCCTTAAATCGTCCAAATACCATATACTTTGGTGAGCGGAAAAACTCTGAAATCAGCGAAAACCCTTAAATCGGCCAAAAACTTGAAATTGTCCAAAAACCCTGAAATCAGCAAAAACCCCAAAAGTTAATCCGAAAGCTTTAAAGCTGGCCTAAAACCCCATAATAAGCCGAAAACCCTAAATCCAGTCTAAAAGCCTAGAGTCTACAAAATAACCATAAAATTGACCCGGAGCCCTTAAATCGTCCAGATACCCTATACTATAGTCAACGAAAAAACCCTGAAATCAGCCGAAAACACTGAAATATCCAAAAGCCCTAATGTTGATCTGAAGGCCATAAAGCCAGCCTAAATCCCTATAATAAGCCAAAATCCCTAAAATGAGTCTGAAATCCTAGAGTCTACAGAAAAACAATAAAACTGACCCAGAGCCCTTACATCGGAAAAACCTTGAAATCGGCCGAGAACCCTAAAGTTGATCAGAAAGCCCTAAAGCAAGCCTAAAACCCTATATTTAGCCAAAAACCCTAAAATAAGTCTAAAAGCGTAGAGTCTACAGAAAAACCAAAAAATTGACACAGGGCCCTTAAATCATCCAAATAACATATACTATAGTCAGCGGAAAAAATCTGAAATCGGCCGAAAACCCTGAAATCAGCAGAAAAAGCCGTAATCTGCCAAATGCCATAAAGTTGATCAGAAAGCCCTTAAGCCGGCCTAAAACCCTATAATAAGACGAAAACCCTAAAATCAGTATGAAAGCCTGGAGTTTACAGAAAAACTATAAAACTGACTTGGAGCCCTTAAATCGTCCAAATACCCTATATTGTAGTCAGCGGAAAAACCCTGAAATCTGCCGAAAACACTGAAATTGGCTAAAAGTTGATTAGAAAATCCATAAAGCCGCCTTCAAACCCTATAATAAGCCGAAAACAATAGAATCAGTCTTAAAGCCTAGAGTCTACGGAAAAACTATAAATTTGACCAGAGGCCTTAAATCATTCAAATGCCCTTTATTATTGTCAGCGGAAAAACCCTAAAATCGGCTGAAAACCCTGAAATCGGCTAAAAGCCCTAAAATTGATCAAAAAGCCCTAAAGCCGGCCTAAAATCCCCATAATAAGCCGAAAACACTAAAATCAATCTAAAAGCCATTAGAGTCTACAGAAAAACAATAAAATTGACCTAGGTCCTTTAAATTGACCAAATACCCTATACTATAAACATCGGAAAAACCCTGAAATCGGCCAGAAGCCCAAAAGTTGATCAGAAAGCCATAAAGCTGGCCTAAAACCCTATAATAAGCCGAAAACCCTAAAATCAGACTAAAAGCCTATAGAGTCTAAAGAAAATCTATAAAATTGACCCAGAGCCCTTAAATCGCCCAAATACCATATACTGTAGTGAGCGAAAAAACTCTGAAATGAGCCGAAAACCCTTAAATCGGCCAAAAAACCCTGAAATCGTCCAAAAACCCTGAAATCGGCAAAAACACCAAAGGTTAATCCGAATGCTTTAAAGCTGGCCTAAAACCCCATAATAAGCCGAAAACCCTAAATCCAGTCTAAAAGCCTAGAGTCTACAGCATAACCATAAAATTGACCCAGAGCCCTTAAATCGTCCAGATACCCTATTCCATAGTCAACGAAAAAACCCTGAAATGGGCCAAAAAAATTGAAATCATCCAAAAGCCCTAATGTTGATCCGAAAGCCATAAAACCAGCCTAAATCCCTATAATAAGCCAAAATCCCTAAAATCAGTCTGAAAATCGTAGAGTCTACAGAAAAACAATAAAACTGACCCAGTGCCCTTACATCGGAAAAACCCTAAAATCGGCCGAGAACCCTAAAGTTGACCAGAAAGCCCTAAAGCTAGCCTAAAACCCTATATTAAGCCAAAAACCATAAAATAAGTCTAAAAGCGTAGAGTCTACAGAAAAACCAAAAAATTGACACAGGGCCCTTAAATTGTCCAAATAACATATACTATATTCAGCGGAAAAAATCTGAAATCTGCCGAAAACCCTGAAATCAGCCGAAAATGCTGTAATCTGCCAAATGCCCTAAAGTTGATCAGAAAGCCCTAAAGCCAGCCTAAAACCCTATAATAAGACGAAAACCCTAAAATCAGTCTGAAAGCCTAGAGTTTACAAAAAAACCATAAAATTGACCCAGAGCCCTTAAATTGTCCAAATACCATATACTGTAGTGAGCGGAAAAACTCTGAAATCAGCCGAAAACCCTTAAATCGGCCAAAAACCTGAAATCGTCCAAAAACCATGAAATCGGCAAAAACCCCAAAAGTTAATCCGAATGCTTTAAAGCTGGCCCAAAACCCCATAATAAGCCGAAAACCCTAAATCCAGTCTAAAAGCCTAGAGTCTACAGCATAACCATAAAATTGACCCAGAGCCCTTAAATCGTCCAGATACCCTATACCATAGTCAACGAAAAAACCCTGAAATCGGCCGAAAACACTGAAATCATCCAAAAGCCCTAATGTTGATCCGAAAGCCATAAAACCAGCCTAAATCCCTATAATAAGCCAAAATCCCTAAAATGAGTGCCCTTACATCGGAAAAACCCAGTGCCCTTACATCGGAAAAACCCTAAAATCGGCCGAGAACCCTAAAGTTGATCAGAAAGCCCTAAAGCTAGCCTAAAACCCTATATTAAGCCAAAAACCATAAAATAAGTCTAAAAGCGTAGAGTCTACAGAAAAACCAAAAAATTGACACAGGGCCATTAAATTGTCCAAATAACATATACTATATATAGCGGTAAAAATCTGAAATCTGCCGAAAACCCTGAAATCAGCCGAAAATGCTGTAATCTGCCAAATGCCCTAAAGTTGATCAGAAAGCCCTAAAGCCAGCCTAAAACCCTATAATAAGATGAAAACCCTAAAATCAGTCTGAAAGCCTAGTGTTTACAGAAAAACCATAAAATTGACCCAGAGCCCTTAAATCGTCCAAATACCCTATACTGTAGTAAGCGGAAAAACCCTAAAATCTGCCGAAAACCCTAAAATTGGCCAAAAGTTGATCAGAAAAACCATAAAGCCGCCCTCAAACCCTATAATAAGCCGAAAACCCTAGAATCAGTCTTAAAGCCTAGAGTTTACGGTAAAACTATAACTTTGACCAGAGGCCTTAAGTCATTCAAATGCCCTTTATTATTGTCAGCGGAAAAACCGCAAAATCGACCGAAAACCCTGAAATCGGCCAAAAGCCCTAAAGTTGATCAAAAAGCCCTAAAGCCGGCCTAAATTCCCAATAATAAGCCGAAAACACTACAATCAATCTAAAAGCCATTAGAGTCTACAGAAAAGCAATAAAATTGACCCGGATCCCTTAAATTGACCAAATACCCTATACTATAAACATCGGAAAAACCCTGAAATCGGCCAGAAGCCCAAAAAATGATCAAAAAACCATAAAGCTGGCCTAAAATCCTATAATAAGCCGAAAACCCTAAAATCAGTCTAAAAGCCTATAGAGTCTACAGAGAAACTATAAAATTGACCCAGAGCCCTTAAATCGTCCAAATACCATATACTATATAGTGAGCGGAAAAATTCTGAAATCAGCCGAAAACCCTTAAATCGGCCAAAAACCCTGAAATCGGCTAAAATCCCTGAAATCGGAAAAACCCCAAAAGTTAATCCGAAAGCTTTAAAGCTGGCCTAAAACCCCATACTAAGCCGAAAACCCTAAATCCAGTCTAAAAGCCTAGAGTCTACAGTATAACCATAAAATTGACCCAGAGCCCTTAAATCGTCCAGATACCCTATACCATAGTCAACGAAAAAACCCTGAAATCGGTCGAAATCACTGAAATCATCCAAAAGCCCTAATGTTGATCCGAAAGCCATAAAACCAGCCTAAATCCCTATAATAAGCCAAAATCCCTAAAATCAGTCTGCAATCGTAGAGTCTACAGAAAAACAATAAAACTGACCCAGAGCCCTTACATCGGAAAAACCCTAAAATCGGCCGAGAACCCTAAAGTTGATCAGAAAGCCCTAAAGCTAGCCTAAAACCCTATATTAAGCCAAAAACCATAAAATAAGTCTAAAAGCGTAGAGTCTACAGAAAAACCAAAAAATTGACACAGGGCCCTTAAATTGTCCAAATAACATATACTATATTTAGCGGTAAAAATCTGAAATCTGCCGAAAACCCTGAAATCAGCCGAAAATGCTGTAATCTGCCAAATGCCCTAAAGTTGATCAGAAAGCCCTAAAGCCAGCCTAAAACCCTATAATAAGATGAAAACCCTAAAATCAGTCTGAAAGCCTAGAGGTTACAGAAAAACCATAAAATTGACCCAGAGCCCTTAAATCGTCTAAATACCCTATACTGTAGTAAGCGGAAAAACCCTAAAATCTGCCGAAAACCCTAAAATTGGCCAAAAGTTGATCAGAAAAACCATAAAGCCGCCCTCAAACCCTATAATAAGCCGAAAACCCTAGAATCAGTCTTAAAGCCTAGAGTTTACGGTAAAACTATAACTTTGACCAGAGGCCTTAAGTCATTCAAATGCCCTTTATTATTGTCAGCGGAAAAACCGCAAAATCGACCGAAAACCCTGAAATCGGCCAAAAGCCCTAAAGTTGATCAAAAAGCCCTAAAGCCGGCCTAAATTCCCAATAATAAGCCGAAAACACTACAATCAATCTAAAAGCCATTAGAGTCTATAGAAAAGCAATAAAATTGACCCAGATCCCTTAAATTGACCAAATACCCTATACTATAAACATCAGAAAAACCCTGAAATCGGCCAGAAGCCCAAAAAATGATCAAAAAACCATAAAGCTGGCCTAAAACCCTATAATAAGCCGAAAACCCTAAAATCAGTCTAAAAGCCTATAGAGTCTACAGAGAAACTATAAAATTGACCTAGAGCCCTTAAATCGTCCAAATACCATATACTATATAGTGAGCGGAAAAACTCTGAAATCAGCCGAAAACCCTTAAATCGGCCAAAAACCCTGAAATCGGCTAAAATCCCTAAAATCGGCAAAAACCCCAAAAGTTAATCCGAAAGCTTTAAAGCTGGCCTAAAACCCCATACTAAGCCGAAAACCCTAAATCCAGTCTAAAAGCCTAGAGTCTACAGTATAACCATAAAATTGACCCAGAGCCCTTATATCGTCCAGAAACCCTATACCATAGTCAACGAAAAAACCCTGAAATCGGTCGAAATCACTGAAATCATCCAAAAGCCTTAATGTTGATCCGAAAGCCATAAAACCAGCCTAAATCCCTATAATAAGACAAAATCCCTAAAATCAGTCTGCAATCGTAGAGTCTACAGAAAAACAATAAAACTGACCCAGAGCCCTTACATCGGAAAAACCCTAAAATCGGCCGAGAACCCTAAAGTTGATCAGAAAGCCCTAAACCTAGCCTAAATCCATATATTAAGCCAAAAACCCTAAAATAAGTCTAAAAGCGTAGAGTCTACAGAAAATCCAAAAAATTGACACAGTGCCTTTAAATCGTCCAAATATCATATACTATAGTTAGCGGAAAAAATCTGTTATCGGCCGAAAACCCTGAAATCGGCCGAAAATGCTGTAATCTGCCAAATGCCCTAAAGTTGATCAGAAAGCCCTAAAGCCGGCCTAAAACCCTATAATAAGACGAAAACCCTAAAATCAGTCTAAAAGCCTAGAGTTTACAGAAAAACCATAAAATTGACCCGGAGTCCTTAAATCGTCCAAATACCCTATACTGTAGTTAGCGGAAAAACCCTGAAAAAGGCTAAAAGTTGATCAGAAGAACCATGAAGCCGCCCTCAAACCCTATAATAAGCCGAAAACCCTAGAATCAGTCTTAAAGCCTAGATTCTACGGAAAAACTATAAATTTGACCAGAGGCCTTAAATCATTCTAATGCCCTTTATTATTGTCAGCGGAAAAACCCTAAAATCGGCCGATGACCCTGAAAACTATTTTCAGTTTCAAAATTTTCAAAAAATAAAAAAGTTGTTTGATTAACCAAAAAAACTGTTTTCAATTTTAAAAACTGTTTTCAATTTTCTCTTTTAAAAACTAAAAAATGAAAACAGCAAAAAGGTGTTTTGCTTTTTAATTTTGCTTTTCTCTCCCCAAAACTAAGAAAACACGGAGAACATGTAGTTTTCATTAATGGTAAAGTTGTAATATTGAGCAACTTTTTCTTTAGGGTTTCAAAAGCTACTCTACATTTTCACAAACACAAAACACGCTCTGCACACGGCTGAAACCTCTGGGAAACTGTGGACAGCGCTTTCATCAAGCTTCCGAGGTTAGTGTTTCTTCAAGCTTTTCTTCCAAATCTGTTTCTTCAAGCTTTCGATCAAGGGTTCGTGTTCGATTGGGGTTTTTCTTCGAGAGGGTGAGGTTGCGGTCTGGGTGGTTTGTGCGATGAAGAAGGTGGGTGGGACGAAGGTTCGAAGGTTGAGAGGTATTGAGGAGGGAGTTGGCTAAATGAATATAATATAGTTTGCTTCATTTCAGAGATTCTGAGGATTCTATTTTATCAACACCCATTGTTGCAAAATCTCATATATTTAAATCGAATTTTAATTACGACCCACAAAAAATCTGATTTTGGCCAGCCATAAAAATCTTATTTTGGTACCGTTTGATGGATACGTGTGTTGTTTGTTCTAGTTTCCATGTGATTCGGCATTTCCATGTTCAACTCAATCATTTTAGCATTTAAAGCTGGTTTTTCAGGCCTGAAGGGGGAGTTTATTTTTATTCATTAATTTTATCTGTGCTTCTTTCTTCATCTAATAAGTAGGATCTGCACAAGGAATTGAGTAACTGGTGCAAGTTGCATTGATGGATGCAGAGAAGGGCTGGGCTGAAGCTCTTAATGTCTGAAAAAATTGAAATATTAGCTGCTATTAGGATCTAAATACTGTTCTGGTTATGCCAACCTGCTGTGATATTTGTTACTGCTGTGGCTTAAATTTTCTGGTTAAAATGTGATATAAAGTTGTGTGATATTTGGTATAATTTTTGTAACAATAAAGCTGTGTGAAATGTGATATAAAACTGTTCTGCTTATACTTTTTGTGGTATGTAGATTGTATATATTTGGTATATATTAAGCTGCTATTAGCCTTGATGGTATTTGGTATATTTAGTATATATTAAGATGCTATTAGCCTTGATGGTATTTGGTATATTAAGAAGCTTCTCTTAAGAATAGATTATTGCTTTCGTTAGTGTCTCTTGTACTAGCAGCCTTAGATAGATTGTATTGTTAAGATAGCTTGTGATGAGCAACTTCTGCATCTGTGTAAGGCTTTGTATTCTTTTATTGCTGATCTAGAATGAAAAATTAAAATAAGAGAAGTTGTTATCATTGAAATATACTTGGATATTTATCTGTAATATAAAGTAAAAACCTGGGAATAATAGAAGTTATTTATCATATTTTTTTTAAACTGAAAGAAATGTCAATGTTAATTTTAACAATTGAATTTATTTTTGGTTTCCATAGGCTTAAGGTTTGCTCCATAAATTGGGTTATGTGATGTAATGATATTAACCTTTTGATGTAGTAACATACTTTTTCCTTGATGGTATTTGGTATATTTGGTATATATTAAGTTGCTATTAGCCTTGATGGTATGTCTAATTTTGTGGAGATTGGTTGTTGGATTCTGCATATTGAGCTATTTACTTGTGATGATTACTTCTAATAGATGGAAAGTAACGCTGATAGTGTTGAGTCCAAGTTGTGGCCTGAATTAGTTGTTAAGGTATTCATAGATATTATGGTTGATGAAGTCACAAGTGGAAATATGCCAAATGGTGTGTTTAATACTAGAACATGGACCTCGATGACTGACAAGTTAAATCTCAAAACTAAACGTTGTTACAAAAAAGAACAATTGAAGGCAAAGATGCATAGGCTTCAAGCTTTGTATCGTGAGTTCTCTGCACTTTTGAATCACACTGGATTTGGGTGGGATGCTGAAACCAACACTGTCACTGCAAGTGAGGAAGTTTGGAAAGATTATATTCGGGTATGGTTTATTTTTTGCTTTCTATATTTTTATTTCTGGGTTTGTGGTTTACTTTATTGTTAATGTATTAACTTATTACTTATATTATTTCAGGTTCATGATAAAGCCGCTCAGTTTCAAAGGAGAGGTCTTGACCATTATAAATTAATGGGAATTATATTCAACAAAAATACTGCAACTGGAGTACTCCACCATTCGTCTACCCAAGACCCACCAAATACTGATGAAGAAATTGAGCTTGATAGTCAATACCTCAACAATGGGGCACATGTTAACCTTGATAATGATAGTTCTGATGATGACATACTAGAAGTGGAGCACACGACTCGTGGTAGAAAGCGCCCAATGAAAATGAAAGAGCACAAATCTAAGAAAGATTCTAGAACATCTCAAATGGGAGATGCACTAGCAGCATGGGCTGATGCATCCAAGGAAAAGGCTGAAAGGTATAGGGAAAAGAGTATGGTGGCCACTTCTTCAGTTGTAACAGGAGATTATTCCATGACTAAGTGTGTGACTTCACTTGGAGAGATCGTAGGCATTTCAGTTGATACCTACATGAAAGCCTATGAAAATTTTAAAGAGAATGAATATAGAGAGATGTTTCTTGCTATGCCGGCTGAGATGAGACAAGAATGGCTTAATAGACTTTAAGGATGGGATTTTGGTGCTTATCTTGTG
Organism: Acmispon strigosus; assembly: GCA_030819835.1. Taxonomy (NCBI): domain Eukaryota; kingdom Viridiplantae; phylum Streptophyta; class Magnoliopsida; order Fabales; family Fabaceae; genus Acmispon; species Acmispon strigosus. The sequence continues at coordinate 15,701,369 of JAUAMA010000004.1, read as the reverse complement.
TTTGTTAAGTGATATATACTCTTCGTTAGTACTTTATTTACTGTCTTTGTGTTAGATATTGAACGTGTTGTGTATTTATTATTTGTTATGTTATTGAGCGTGTTGGATGTTTTATTATGGTTTTAATGTGATGGATTTGTTATTCTGATTATTATGATTGCGTTATTGAGGTTTTGTTATATAAACTAAATTGGCAGGTTATTTCCGTTATGGACATTGATGAGGATTCTTCGGATTCAAGTGATGATGAAATGGCTGAGTTGCTTATGATTAATATGGTTTATGATTATTACCATAAATTTTTGAATAAGACAACGGTTTTAGATTCTAAATTGACTGGTCGTGAATTTGTTAATGAAGTACTGAATGGATCGGGAACGGCTTCCTTTGATTTATTTCGAATGAAGAAGCCATGCTTTATTAATTTTTGTAATGTATTGAGGGAGAAAAACTACTTAAGTGACTCAAGGGATGTGTTTGTAGAAGAAAAAGTTGCAATGTTCTTATTCATAATTGGTCACAATGTTAGGCACAGGGTTGTCTCGAATTGCTTTCAGCATTCTACAGAAACTGTTTCACGTTTTTTTAAGGAAGTTCTAAGAGCAGTATGCCGATTGGGGAAAGAGCTTATAAAACCAGAGTCCCCAAAATTACCGGATAGCATTAAAGGTAACTCAAAGTATTATCCTTGGTTCAAGGTATGTATGAAAATATTATTGAGTATTGAATTACTATATATTTTATTCATTTATTTTATCTTGTTTCAATGGTTCTAATTAAATTTTTCTTATAGAATTGCGTAGGTGCAATTGATGGTACACATATAAGTGCATGGGTTCCTGCTGATAAACAAATGTCGTGTAGGGGTAGAAAGACAACGATCACACAAAATGTTATGTGTGTTTGTGATTTCAATATGATGTTTACATATGTGTATTCGGGATGGGAAGGAAGTGCACATGATGCTAAAGTATTTCTGGATGCACTTACCAACCCAAATGGAGAATTTCCTTGGCCATCTAGTGGTGTGTAGTAAAATATGAATTTTTATTATTGATGTAATAAACATGTAATGTTAACATATATTTTATGTAATGCAGGGTCTTTCTATCTTGTTGATTCAGGGTATCCATGTACTGGAGGTTTTCTTCCACCTTTCAGGGGTGAAAGGTATCATGCACAAGAATATAGAGGTCAAGGTAGACAGCCTAAGAACCGTGAAGAGTTATTTAACTATAGGCACTCATCCCTACGAATGACAATTGAGCGTTGCTTTGGAGTCTTGAAAAACAGGTTTCCTATTTTGAGGATGATGCCTTCATATAAACCTTCTAGGCAACGCCTTATAGTAACAACATGTTGTGCTATTCATAATTACATACGCAAGTGGAATTTGAATGATGAGTTATTTAGGATATGGGAAGATATGGATCTTGTGGAACTTGAGAGTTTGAATGAAAGTTCTAGCACCGCAGGAACAAGCTCAAATGATGACAATTTAGCAAGACTGTCTGACGAAGGTGCAGCTGAAATGGCAATGCAAAGGAATCAAATTGCAGATTGGATGTGGGCACATTATAACATGTAATTGAATCATTTGGACTTTGTTTGATATTAGATGAAATTGACTTATGATTTGTACTAATTTTAAATAGAGATATCATTTGACTTTGTTGCTATTGTTATCACGTTATAATATACTCCCTTCGTCTCTAATTATAAGCTAACTTAACAAAAGTTAATTTCTCTTTTCATATTTGCCCTTGCATTTATTGGTTTTTCAACACTATAATGATCAAAAAGTTTGATCTTAAATAAGGGTAAATAGGGAAGATTGTACTTAACGTATTTATTTAAGTTTTTTTTAAGTTTAACTTGTCTAAAATTGTATAAGTGTCTTTTTTAGTCTAAAAAAACTCATAATAGAAAACAACACAATCAAACAAGTTTTTAGTTTTTTAGTTTTCGAAAACTGTTTTTAAAATGATTTTACCAAACAAGTTTTTTAATTTTCTAATTTCAAAAACAGTTTTCAAAACTAAATTATCACACAAGTTTTTTCTCTACACTCTTCTCAAAAACAGTTTTCAAAAATTGTTTTAAACAACAGTTTTTGAGAAGTGTAATCAAACAGGCCCTAAATCATTCAAATGCCCTTTATTATTGTCAGCGGAAAAACCGCAAAATCGGCCGAAAACCCTGGAATCGGCCAAAAGCCCTAAAGTTGATCAAAAAGCCCTAAAGCCGGCCTAAAATCCCAATAATAAGCCGAAAACACTAAAATCAATCTAAAAGCCTGTAGAGTCTACAGAAAAGCAATAAAATTGACCCATATCCCTTAAATTGACCAAATACCCTATACTGTAAACATCGGAAAAACCCTGAAATCGGCCAGAAGCCCAAAAAATGATTAGAAAACCATAAAGCTGGCCTAAAACCCTATAATAAGCCGAAAACCCTAAAATCATTCTAAAAGCCTATAAAGTCTACAAAAAAACTATAAAATTGACCCAGAGCCCTTAAATCGTCCAAATACCATATACTATAGTGAGCGGAAAAACTCTGAAATCAGCCGAAAACCCTTAAATCGGCCAAAAACCCTGAAATCGGCTAAAAACCCTGAAATCGGCAAAAACCTTGAAATCGGCAAAAACCCCAAAAGTTAATCCGAAAGCTTTAAAGCTGGCCTAAAACCCCATAATAAGCCGAAAACCCTAAGTCTAGTCTAAAAGCCAAGAGTCTACAGAATAACCATGAAATTGACCCAGAGCCCTTAAATCATCCAGATACCCTATACTATGGTCAACGAAAAAACCCTGAAATCGGCCGAAAACACTGAAATCAGCCAAAAGCACTAATGTTGATCCGAAAGCCATAAAACCAGCCTAAATCCCTATAATAAGCCAAAATCAATCTAAAATCCTAGAGTTTATAGAAAAACAATAAAACTGACCCACAGCCCTTACATCGGAAAAACCCTGAAATCGGCCGAGAACCCTAAATTGATCAGAAAGCCCTAAAGCTGGCCAAAAACCCTATATTAAGCCAAAAACCCTAAAATAAGTCTAAAAGCGTAGAGTCTACAGAAAAACCAAAAAATTGACGCAGAGCCCTTAAATCGTCCAAATAACATATACTATAGTCAGCGGAAAAAATCTGAAATAGGCCGAAAACCCTGAGATCAGCCAAAAATGCTGTAATCTGCCAAATGCCCTAAAGTTGATCAGAAAGCCCTAAAGCCGGCCTAAAACCCTATAATAAGACGAAAACCGTAAAATCAGTCTAAAAGCCTAGAGTTTACAGAAAAACCATAAAATTGACTCGGAGCCCTTAAATCGTCCAAATACCCTATACTGTAGTCAGCGGAAAAACCCTAAAATCTGCCGAAAACCCTGAAATTGGCTAAAAGTTGATCAGAAAAACCATAAAGCCGTCCTCAAACCCTATAATAAGCCGAAAACCCTAGAATCTGTCTTAAAGCCTAGAGTCTACGGAAAAACTATAAATTTGACCAGAGGCCTTAAGTCATTCAAATGCCCTTTATTATTGTCAGCGGAAAAACCCTAAAATCGGCCGAAAACCCTGAAATCGGCCAAAAGCCCTAAACTTGATAAAAAAGCCCTAAAGCCGGCCTAAAATCCCTATAATAAGCCGAAAACACTAAAATCAATCTAAAAGCCATTAGAGTCTATAGAAAAACAATAAAATTGACCCAGATCCCTTAAATTGACCAAATACCCTATACTATAAACATCGGAAAAACCCTGAAATCGACCAGAAGCACAAAAATTGATCAGAAAGCCATAAAGCTGGCCTAAAACCCTATAATAAGTTGAAAACCCTAAAATCAGTCTAAAAGCCTATAGAGTCTACAGAAAAACTATAAAATTGACCCAGAGCCCTAAAATCGTCCAAATACCATATACTATAATGAGCGGAAAAACTCTGAAATCAGCCGAAAACCCTTAAATCGGCCAAAAACCTTGAAATCGGCCAAAAACCCTAAAATCGGCAAAAAGCACAAAAGTTAATCCGAAAGCTTTAAAGCTGGCCTGAAACCCCATAATAAGCCGAAAACCCTAAGTCCAGTCTAAAAGCCTAGAGTCTACAGAATAACCATGAAATTGACCCAGAGCCCTTAAATCGTCCAGATACCCTATACTATGGTCAACGAAAATACCCTGAAATCGGCCGAAAACACTGAAATCAGCCAAAAGCACTAATGTTGATCCGAAAGCCATAAAACCAGCCTAAATCGCTATAATAAGCCAAAATCAGTCTAAAATCCTTGAGTCTACAGAAAAACAATAAAACTGACCCTGAGCCCTTACATCGGAAAAACCCTGAAATCGGCCGAGAACCCTAAATTGATCAGAAAGACCTAAAGCTGGCCTAAAACCCTATATTAAGCCAAAAACCCTAAAATAAGTCTAAAAGCGTAGAGTCTACAGAAAAACCAAAAAATTGACACAGAGCCCTTAAATCGTCCAAATAACATATACTATAGTCAGCGGAAAATAACTGAAATAGGACGAAAACCCTGAGATCAGCCGAAAATGCTGTAATCTGCCAAATGCCCTAAAAATGATTAGAAAGCCCTAAAGCTGGCCTAAAACCCTTTAATAAGACGAAAACCGTAAAATCAGTCTAAAAGCCTAGAGTTTACAGAAAAACCATAAAATTGACCCGGAGCCCTTAAATCGTCCAAATACCCTATACTGTAGTCAGCGGAAAAACCCTAAAATCTACCGAAAACCCTGAAATTGGCTAAAAGTTGATCAGAAAAGCCATAAAGCCGCCCTCAAACCCTATAATAAGCCGAAAACCCTAAAATCAGTCTCAAAGCCTAGAGTCTACAGAAAAACTATAAATTTGACCAGAGGCGTTAAATCATTCAAATGCCCTTTATTATTGTCAGCGGAAAAACCCTAAAATCGGCCGAAAACCCTGAAATCGGCCAAAAGCCCAAAAGTTGATAAAAAAGCCCTAAAGTCAGCCTAAAATCCCAATAATAAGCCGAAAACACTAAAATCAATCTAAAAGCCATTAGAGTCTATAGAAAAACAATAAAATTGACCCAGATCCCTTAAATTGACCAAATACCCTATACTATAAACATCGGAAAAACCCTGAAATCGGCCAGAAGCCCAAAAATTGATCAGAAAGCCCTTAAATCGTCCAAATACCATATAGTATAGTGAGCGGAAAAACTCTGAAATCAGCCGAAAACCCTTAAATCGGCCAAAAACCCTGAAATCGGCCAAAAACCCTGAAATCGGCCAAAACCCCAAAAGTTAAGCCGAAAGCTTTAAAGCTGGCCTAAAACCCCTAGTGTCTGCAGAATAACCATAAAATTGACCTAGAGCCCTTAAATCGTCCAGATACCCTATACTATAGTCGATGAAAAAACCCTGAAATCGGCCGAAAACACTGAAATATGCTAAAAGCCCTAATGTAGATCCAAAATCCATAAAACCAGCCTAAATCCCTATAATAAGCCAAAATCCCCAAAATAATCTTAAATCCTAGAGTCTACAGAAAAACACTAAAACTGACCGAGACCCCTTTCATCGGAAAAACCCGGAAATCGGCCGAGAACCCTAAAGTTGATCAAAAAACCATAAAGCTGGCCTAAAACCCTATATTAAGCCAAAAACCCTAAAATAAGTCTAAAAGCGTAGAGTCTTCAGAAAAACCAAAAAATTGACACAAAGCCCTTAAATCGTCCAAATAACATATACTATATAGTCAGCGGAAAAAATCTGAAATCGGCTGAAAACCCTGAAATCAGCCGAAAATGCTGTAATCTGCCAAATGCCCTAAAGTTGATCAGAAAGCCCTAAAGACGGCCTAAAACCCTATAATAAGACGAATACCCTAAAATCAGTCTAAAAGCCTAGAGTTTACAGAAAAACCATAAAATTGACCCAGAGCCCTTAAATCGTCCAAATACCCTATACTGTAGTCAGCGGAAAAACCCTGTAATTTGCCGAAAACCTTGAAATTGGCTAAAAGTTGATCAGAAAAACCATAAAGCCGCCCTCAAACCCTATAATAAGCCAAAAACCCTAGAATCAGCCTTAAAGCCTAGAGTCTACGGAAAAACTATAAATTTGACCAAAGGCCTTAAATCATTCAAATGCCCTTAATTATGGTCAGCAGAAAAACCCCAAAATCGGCCAAAAACCCTGAAATCGGCCAAAAGCCCTCAAGTTGATCAAAAAGCCCTAAAGCCGGCCTAAAATCACTATAAAAAGCCGAAAACACTAAAATCAATCTAAAAGCCAATAGAGTCTACAGAAAAACAATAAAATTGACCCAGATCCCTTAAATTGACCAAATACCCTATATTATAAACATCGAAAAAACCCTGAAATCGGCCAGAAGCCCAAAAATTGATCAGAAAGCCATAAAGCTGGCCTAAAACCTTATAAAAAGCCGAAAACCCTAAAATCAGTCTAAAAGCCCATAGAGTCTACAGAAAAACTATAAAATTGACCCAGAGCCCTTAAATCATCCAAATACCATACACTATAGTGAGCGGAAAAGCTGTGAAATCAGCCGAAAACCCTGAACTCGGCCAAAAACCCTAAAATCAGCCAAAAACCCTGAAATCAGCCAAAAACCCTGAAATCGGCAAAAAGCCCAAAAGTTAATCCGAAAGCTTTAAAGCTGGTCTAAAACCCCATAATAAGCCGAAAACCCTAAATCTATTCTAAAAGCCTAGAGTCTACAGAATTACTATAAAATTGACCCAGAGCCCTTAAATCGTCCAGATACCCTATACTACAGTCAATGAAAAAACCCTGAAATCAGCCGAAAACACTGAAATCAGCCAAAAGGCCTAATGTTGATCTGAAAGCCATAAAACCAGCCTAAATCCGTATAATAATCCAAAATCCCTAAAATCAGTCTAAAATCCTAGAGTCTATAGAAAAACAATAAAACTGACCCAGAGCCCTTACATCGGAAAAATTGACCCGGAGCCCTTAAATCGTCCAAATACCCTATACTCTAGTGAGCGGAAAAACCCTGAAATCTGCCGAAAACCCTGAAATTGGCTAAAAGTTTATCAAAAAGCCCTAAAGCCGGCCTAAAATCCCTATAATAAGCCGAAAAAACTAAAATCAATCTAAAAGCAATTAGAGTCTACAGAAAAACAAAATTGACCCTGATCCCTTAAATTGACCAAATACCCTATACTATAAACATCGGAAAAACTTTGAAATCGGCCACAAGCCCAAAAATTGATCAGAAAGGCATAAAGCTGGCCTAAAACCCAATAATAAGCCAAAAACCCTAAAATCAGTCTAAAAGCCTATAGAGTCTACAGAAAAACAATAAAATTGACCCAGAGCCCTTAAATCGTCCAAACCCCATATACTATAGTGAGCGGAAAAACTCTGAAATCAGCCGAAAACCCTTAAATCGGCCAAAAACCCTGAAATCAGCCAAAAACCCTGAAATCAGCAAAAACCCCAAAAGTTAATCCGAAAGCTTTAAAGCTGGCCTAAAACCCTAAATCCAGTCTAAAAATCTCGAGTCAATAGAGCAACCATAAAATTGACCCAGAGCCCTTAAATCGTCCAGACACCCTATACTATAGTCAACGAAAAAACCCTGAAATCGGCCGAAAACACTGAAATTAGCCAAAAGCGCTAATGTTGATACGAAAGCCATAAAACCAGCCTAAATCCCTATAATAAGCCAGAATCCCTAAAATCAGTCTAAAATCCTAGAGTCTACAGAAAAACAATAAAACTGACCTAGAGCCCTTAACTCGCAAAAACCCTAAAATCGGCCGAGAACCCTAAAGTTGATCAGAAAGCGCTAAAGCTGTCCTAAAACCCTATATTAAGCCAAAAACCCTAAAATAAGTATAAAAGCGTAGAGTCTACAGAAAACCGCAAAATTGACACAGAGCCCTTAAATCGTCCAAATAACATATAGTCAGCGGAAAAAATCCGAAATCAGCCGAAAACCCTGAAATCAGCCGAAAATGCTTTAATCTGCCAAATGCCCTAAAGTTGATCAGAAAGCCCTAAAGCCGGCCTAAAACCCTATAATAAGACGAAAACCCTAAAATCAGTCTAAAAGCCTAGAGGTTACAGAAAAACCAGAAAATTGACCAGGAGCCCTTAAATCGTCCAAATACCCTATACTGTAGTCAGCGGAAAAATCCCTGAAATCTGCCGAAAACCCTGAAATTGGCTAAAAGTTGATCAGAAAAACCATGAAGCCGCCCTCAAACCCTATAATAAGCCGAAAACCCTAGAATCAGTCTTAAAGCCTAGAGTCTACGGAAAAATTATAAATTTGACTAGAGGCCTTAAATCATTCAAATGCCCTTTATTATTGTCAGCGGAAAAACCCTAAAATCGGCCGAAAACCCTGAAATTGGCCAATAGCCCTAAAGTTGATCGAAAAGCCCTAAAGCCGGCCTAAAATCCCTATAATAAGCCGAAAACACTAAAGGGGATGATTGGATTCGTCTCTTTATCAGACGATGATGGCTGAGCTGGATTTGATGAGGGAGCTTCACATATTTCACAGATTTAATAGCTAATGCATGAGCATAGTCTAATAATTCATTATAGTCATCAGATGAGATTTCGGGACTTACCTCATCTTTGTCATCTTCTTCGTCGTTGGATTGGTCGACAGAGATCATCAGTGCCTCTGCTTCTCTATCTGCTTCAATGTCTGAAGTGTCTATGGATCCCATAAACACGCATAGTATGAAGTTTCTTCGTTGGCTCCCTTAGTTTCTTCTTCTTGGTCGGAGTCATCTTCTGACTCATCGTTTTGACTGGAAAAGGCCTTCTTCTTATAGAAGTTCTTTTGGGAAGGCTTGTTTCCCAGACGAGGGAAATCGGGAGTAAAGCATCATTTTGGTCCCTGAAAGATATCACTTATAGCAGTTTGGTCCTTATACTATTGTTTCCCGTCAAGTCAGTCCCTGATAGATTTTCCGTCAGTCACTGAAGTCCCTGAAAGATATTTCCGTTACATCCCTGGACGGAAAAAGACACATGCGCAGTTAATGGCCACTGTGGCAAGCCATGTGGCTGCTTACGTGTCATTATAAACGGTTCCCTCCCAAATAAACACTGTCAAAGTAGTCCCTAGATAGGTGGCATCATCTGATTGGTGGAAAAGGTGGGCAAACAAGTCCCTGGCCTTCAACCACTAAACAACTGACTCTTCCACTCCTTCATGTCAGTTTAGCAACACCAACAGCAACTAGAATCGCAGAGGAAGAAGAAGATTAACGGCAAGCCCGATTGAGGAAGGACGCCGTAGAAGGAGAGAGGCTCGAAGCGGTTTCCGCGGCGCGCGTCGGAGGTTGGCGGTGGAGTGTTCTTTCGAAAACGGCAAGGTAAGTAATTTCGCAACCTTCAATGTCGCGTTTTCCATGCTCGAAGGGTTTGGGTTTCTTTCCGTTTTTCCTATCTGTTTCGTGGCATGTAGAACTAGAATCAACATGTAATTAGGGTTTTAACCCAAAAATAGAGGGTTGTTGTTCCTGATTTCTTGGGAAATTTTTGGAGTTTTAAAGTGGTTAACATTATAGGGAATGATAGTTGGCTATTGCTGGTAGTTTGGATAATTTTGATATGTTGCTGTTTAGGTTGATTTTAGCAAAGACACATATTTGTTGATGTTGAAACTCACAGGTTTTCTTGAAATCTGATTGCTGTTGGTTGTTTTTCAAAATGTAGATGGAACAGAGTATAAACTTGGTATTACACCATGGAGGAATACTCAGCCAGGAAGAGGACACTGGAAGGGTTAACTACTATGGGGGGCAAACCTGTGTGTGGGAGGACATAGACTGTGATACCCTTAATCTGTTTGTAGTAGAAGGAATGGCAAAAGCCCATGGTTATCACAAATTTAAGGACATTTGGTGGAGGAACACTCAGACATATGTTGGGTTTGAACTCATCAAGATTGATGGAGATGCTCATATTAGAGACATGATAATATGCGCTAAGTACAATGGTGGGGATGTTGAGGTATTCTTTGAGCATCCTCCTGACACAGAACCAATTGCAGTCATACTGCCACATGAGCTGGATCCTGCAGACGATGATGATGATGATCTGATATTTGGTGGAGATGAGGATGTGGATGGAGGTGAGGCTGTTAGTGGAGATGAGGATGTGGATGGAGTTGAGGCTGTTGGTGGAGATGAGGATGTGGATGGAGGTGAGGCTGTTGGTGGAGATGAGGATGTGGATGGTGACGAATATTCACAGGATTTAGAGGCTGTGATGGCTGACATTGAAAATGAATATTCACAGGATTTAGAGGCAGTGATGGCTGACATTGAAAATGAGGAGCAGGCTACTGACAGTGCTAGGAAGGCCAAGAAGTTAGTGAATGAGAAGGGAAAGAAAATAAGAAAGGGTAAACAAGTCAGCACCAGCAAGAGGCAGAGGGAAATTGAAAGTAGTGAAACAGAGTCTGATAATTGCTTTGGCATTTTTTCTGATGATGGCCAATCTGATTCTGATAGTGCAGGTTTGGTTGTTCCATCAGACGTGCAGCAGCAAGAGTGGTCATGTGAAGAAGGGACCATGAACTATCACAGTGAAGAGCTTAGAAGCCCTGTTAGCTCCTGTGATGAAGGTGGCAGTTCAGGCACGAAGTTTGTTTTCCCCCAATTTAGAGATGATGCAGAGTTTGGCAATGTGTTTATAGAGGTTGGTATGGAATTTTCAGACCTGCAAACATTCAAGAGAGATGTTAAGGATTACACCATCGAGCTAGGGAGGCAAATTAAATGGGTTAAGAATGACAGGGAGAGGGCCAGGGCAGTATGCAAAGGTAAGGGTTTCCCGTGGAGGATTCTCTGTGCTTGGAGCAAGCCCCAGAAAAGCTTCCAGGTTAAAACTTTTGAAGACACCCACACCTGCAGCAGAGGTTTCAAGAATAAACAAGCAAATACCAAATGGGTCAGCCAAAAACTACAGGTTAGGCTCAGGTCTCAACCCTTAATGAGCTACCTTGAGGCATTTGATTATATGAAGCAAAACTTTGGAGTACATTTGGATGAAACCAAGATATACAGGTCTCTGAAAATGGCTAGGAAAGCAGTGGAAGGCTGTGAAGCAGAACAATATGCCAAATTATGGGACTACAACCATGAACTCATAAGAAGCAACCCTGGATCAACTGTCATGATGGATACCCTGCCAGTTGATGGATCTGCTCCTCAATTCAAGAGGATATACATCTGTCTTGATGCATGTAAGAGAGGACTGAAGGCTGGATGCAGACCTCTGATAGGCCTTGATGGTTGCTTCCTGAAGGGCTATTTTGGTGGGCAGTTGCTGTCAGCTGTTGCACAGGATGCAAACAACCAGATCTATGTGGTTGCTTATGCAATTGTGGATGTGGAAGACAAAGACAATTGGACTTGGTTCCTTCAACTCTTGCATGGTGACATTGGCAATTACAAAGAACACAACTGGAATTTCATTTCAGACATGCAAAAGGTAAGTGAAGGACTAAATTGACTACTCCCGAATAGTTTAAGGACTAATTTGACAGGTTTTTTATTTTTTACCCTCTAATATGATTTCATGCAATTTTGCTTACAGGGACTAATTCCAGCAATGCAATTGGTGATGCCTGGGGTTCCTCACAGGTTTTGTGTCATGCATTTATGGAGAAACTTTGCTAAACAGTGGAAGGACAAGGAACTGAAGGGTCTTGTATGGGAATGTTCAAGGGCCACAACCATCCAAGAATTCAATCACAAGATGGAAACAATGAAGAGGAAGAGTGAGAATGCTTGGAAATACCTTGACAAATGGCCAAAACAAGCATGGACCAAGTCCTACTTCAGTGAGACAGCAAAGTGTGATAATATATGCAATAATGCATGTGAGGTATTCAATGCCAAAATCCTCAAATATAGAGGCAAGCCTATTATCACACTTCTGGAGGAGGTGAGATGCTACATTATGAGGACACTAGCAAATAACAAAATGAAGCTCAGATCACAGGTTGGACCTCTCACTCCAGTTCAACGAAATAAGCTAGAGAAAGAAAAGGGATTGAGCAACAGGTGGACCCCTGTATGGTGTGGTGATGCCAACAGTCAGAGGTATGAGGTTCAGAGTTGGGAGACCAAGGTTGATGTTGACTTGGAAGCTCGAACATGCACTTGTAGAGTATGGCAACTAACTGGCATGCCTTGCAAGCATGCTATTGCTGCAATTGCTCACAGGAATCTGAGACCAGAAGACTTTTGCCATGATTGGCTGACTTTGGGTGCTTATAACAGAACTTACGAATTCTTTGTTCATCCAACACTGAGCCAAGAATTCTGGGAACCTACTCCATATCTCAAGCCGGTTCCACCTCCATTCAAGAGAAAATGTGGCAGGCCAAAGAAGAATAGGAGGAAAGATAGTACAGAAGGCACAACAAGTGGCTCAAAGATGAAGAGAATGTATGCTGAAATACAGTGTTCTAGGTGTGGAGTTGTAGGCCATAACAAAAGATGTTGCATGAACCAGGGTGTTCCACAGAGGCCTAGACACTAGGTAAACCCAGAAGGTGAAGAAGAAACAGAGGCAAATGTTGGGCAACAAGTTGAGATTGATCTGTCACAAAATGCACCTGCCACAGAGATAATGACTCAACCTACACTAGAGCTGCCTACTCAGGTACTCAACCTACACTTGATCATAAAGTCACAGAAGATTGCTGTTGAATTGTTGCTTTAGTTAGCATATATTAATAATTGACATTGCAGGTACCTGACACTGCACCCATCCAACATCTAGGTGAACAAGTGCAGCCTACTGCACCTTTTCAGCCAATGGAACCACCACAGACTTCTGGATTTAGGCCTCCTCCCAGAAGAGGCAGAGGCAGAGGCAGAGGCAGAGTCTCCTCTTTCAGGCCCCCACGCCATGTTAATGAGCCTTCCACTCAAGCAAATCAAACTACTACAGCAGGACCCCCTCCATTTGTTGAAATATCACATGATTTCAACGGAGCAAGCATGACATTTATCCCTACGCCTGCGCTGCAGCCAATTGATGAGCCAACTGATGACCAGGAGAAGTGAAGATTTTACAAGACAATGCCAATATCACTGCTTTTTTTATATCCCTATCCTTAGTATGATGGGATTGTAACTTTTTGGGGAACCATGTTACACATGTGTTAGTTTTTTGTTTTAAATTGGGTATTGTGAAAGTATATTGTTAAAGGTTTTTTGTTGGCATACTTGGATTGTGAATGTATATTGATCATGAAGCTTTTTGATGGCATACTTGGATTGTGAAAGTATATTGTTAAAGGTTTTTTGATGACTGATAATGAAATTGCAAGCGTACAATTTACTATCGCGTAATATAAAAGATTATCGAACCCAAGGGATAGGTGTTCTTATATTTATATAATTTAGTACTTGTGCAAAGAAAATAAAATGATATTGTTGATGTTTGGTTTAGGACAAGAAGAGAGCAATAGCATAAAAATAATAAAGCAAATAAGATGAGAGAATTTAAGCTCTTGGGTTGATTTACATAATCTATAAAACATGCTAGAAAACTCTTACTAAATTTCTGAACTTTAAATTCAAATTCATGGTGCTATAGCCTAAGTTTCTACACCCTAATAGCCTTAAGAAATGTAGAACTTCCTTTCCTAATTACTAACTCCATAGCCTTGGTTATTAGTTAATTAGAGAAGAAGATGAAGAAGAAATCCGAGCCAACACAAAATTACGTACATCCTTATAGCCTTAAGAAATGCAAACATATAACCTTTTTTATTTCCTATTTCCCTTACTACTTACCAAATGGCCTTATGAATAAGTAGAAAGCATGAAATCTTTTGCGCATAAAGATTAATGAAGAACAAAGAAATAAAACATGAATAGAAAATATTATTCAGAAATGTAAAAGAAAACTAGAACATGAATTATAAATTAAAACAACCCAAAAACTTAAAAGAAGAATTAGCCAAGCATGGCTAAAAGAATCATTGAATTACCCTGGATAGGAGCTCAAGTATGGCTTCCCACAAGTCCTAGGAACAATGATCTTTGAGGGAGAAAGAGAGAATACTTGTTGTATTCTATGAAGGTGTGTCTTACAAGTGAAGAAAAGGGTCCTATTTATAGTAAAAATCCAGCCTCCAGCGCTTGAGCGCTGGCATTCCCAACGCATGGGCGCTAGGATGCATTAAAAATCCACTTTCTGTCCGAGGCCCAGCGCTTGAGCGCTGGCTTTCCAACGCTTGGGCGCTGGGTCAACATCTGACTCATCATCTAGTCAGAACCCCAGCGCTGGAGCGCTGGGATCCTAACGCATGAGCGCTGGGACGCTGCTTCTTCATCTTCAAGCTTTTCCTTCCTTCTTCATTCATGGTAGTGGGTTTTGATGGCCATAAAAAGCCACTAACCAGCCTTGATCAGTTCTGAAACCCTTCCTCCACTAACATCAATTCTTTAAACATTTTTTCCATGTGCTAAATTGGAGAATGATTCTTCATATTCTTCTTTTTCACTTTGGTCCTCCCTTGGTTAGCACTTCAATTCAAGCCCTCATATTCTCTCAAACTTCACTTCAAGTCCTCGACTCTTGAACTTTTACAATTTGGTCCCTGACTTCCTGAAACTTTACACATTGGTCCCTGGACAAAAATGATAACTAAACCAGCTTTTCCTAAAAATATAAAATAACTAGAAAAATTCCAAAAAATATAAAATAAAGATAGAAAAACACAAAAAATCTAATCTACATGCAAAATGCAAAATAAATATAAAATCTACATAAAAACAATAAAAAACCTACATGAGACTCAAAAATAATAAAATAAAAAGACTAAAAATAGCCTAAAAACATCATATAAAATCCACTCATCACACCACTATACCCAACGACAGCTTGTCCTCAAGCGACAAAACTTAAAGAAAAACTCGTCCCTGGGTTTTGATAAAGTTTTATCTGATTACAACATGAAGCACAAAAAACCTTTCAAAGAAAGCTTAGCAGAAAAGGAAGACATGCATGTTTTATAGACAAAGAATCAAGAAAGTTAGGCTTGGCTTTTAACATGTTTGAGTTCATCAATTAAGCTCACCAAAAATAATATTCTCCATGAAAACAAGAAAGCTCAATAATCCTGCCTATAATTCAAATCAAAACTGAAGTAAAGCAACCAAGTGATTTTGAAGAGATTTTTGAAGGTTGTAACTTGGCCAAAGGGTTGTTCATTTCAAGGTATGGATTTCAAGACTTGGCAACTCTATTGGCTGACTCAGAATCTGTTGTTAAGTGATTTTCTTGACTAAGAGCTTTAAACAATTCACACAAGGGTCCTCTCAATTTTTCTTTTTTTTTTTTTTTTTTTTTTTTTTTTTTTTTTTGAACAAAGTAGTGGAATGTATGGGATGAATGACTTGAATTTTACTCCCCTCATACTCTTTCTCACCCCACCACTTCATTATTTTTTCTTAAGGAACATACCTTATTTTTTTCCAAATTTTTCCTTCATCTTTTTTTTTAGAGAGAAACCCAACAAACAAAGCTCTACAAATTCAGCACATGCATCACTATAACAACTTAAAGATATCACACAAAGTAGGCTCCAAAGAATGACTCTTTTAAGGCTCAAAAGGGGCTACTAGTGGATATAATATTTTAAGCAAAAATCTGAGTTTTCAAAAATGCCTAATATCTCTTCTCAACTCACAAAGTATACAAAACTCCAATCAACATGCAACACAAGGCAGAAAAATTTCACAATCATGCATCAGAGTCCTCAGCTCTCAGAAAAAGATAGGGTAAGTGGTACCCTTTTTAGAACTCAGAAAAAGACTTAGCCAACAACCAAACAATCAAGACATCAAAAATCCTTTCTACAGCATGCAATCCTAACTGCTTAAAAACATAGAATTTTTCACAAAGCAGTTCAATCAGATAAAGCATTCACAAAGCTATAGCAACATCAGAATGGATAATATACTCAAGACTCATGCAAAAATAAAACAGAAAAACTAAACTAAAAATAAAAATAAAACTAAAAACTATAAAAAGAAAAACAAAAACTAACAAGCTGGTATAGTAACAAATTTTCCACAAAGGTCCAAGGGAACCTCAATGTAAAAATCACTTTGAACACTCAAGTTCAAGAGGGTTCTTCCTCCTTTTGGTACCTATCCTGTAACAATGAACAAACAAAAGTCTCACAAGTAGAAACTTGCTTGACTTGTTAGTCCCAAAAACAGCACAAAAGATCATGGGTTGAAAATTTGTGTCCACCTTTTAAAAACAATAATTCTTGAGTTTCCCAAAAATTAAAACCATTGTAGAAACAAGAGAAAACTCAAAGAACTTAAAAACTTCCAGAAAAATGGTGAACACAAAATTTATTAAAAATTAAAAACAGCAAATAAAAGTAAAAAAAACAGAAAACTGCCCGAGCTCCAGCGCTTGAGCGTTGGGGATACCAACGCTTGGGCGCTGGAATTAAAATAAAAACTGGGCATCAGAGGTCCCAGCGCCTGAGCGCTGGGTTCCAACGCTATGGCGCTGGAAATTAAAAAATAAAAAGCTGGGATTCCAGGGGCCTAGCGCATGAGCGCTAGCCCTCCAACGCCTAAGCGCTGGGATCAACTGGAATCAGAGGTTGTGAAGCAGGGGCCTAACGCATGAGCGTTGGCCTCCAGCGCTTGAGCGCTGGCCTCGCCTGCAGCAGAAACATAAAATTTCTTTTCTTTTATTTATGTACAAGAGTTGAGAAAAAATTAAAAAAAAACAGAAACATAAACTATCCTAAGTTGGGTTGTCTCCCAACCAGCTCAATGTTAAGGTCCGAGATAGACCCTTCCCCTTAATCAATTGGGGGTACTTTTTCTTTTCTTGCTACAAACATCATCTTTGAACTCATCCTCACTTTCAGACTCATAGTGCTTACAAGTACGGAATACAGAAAACTTCACTTTTTCATCCCCTACCTTCAAAGATAGGAGGCCTTCTGCTACATTAATCTTGGCGTTTCCCGTAGCAAGGAATGGCCGCCCAAGAATTAATGGTACCTTGGAGTCTTCTTCCATGTCAAGTATCACAAAATCAACCGGGAAGACAAACTTGTCAACCCTTACTAAAACATCTTCAGCCACCCCATAGGGGTACTTAATTGACCTGTCCGCCAATTGTAAACACATCAAAGTAGGAGTGGCCTCTCCCATGTCCAATTTCCTAAACATGGAGAGTGGCATGAGGTTTATAGAAGCTCCTAAATCACAAAGAGCTGTTGCATTAGGTAGTCCCTCAATTTCCACAGGCAAAGTGAAGCTCCCTGGATCCTTCAATTTTTGGGGCAACTTCCTCAAAACCATAGCTGAACACTCCTCAGTTAACATCACAGTTTCATCCATCTCACTTAATTTCCTCCTTCTAAATAAAATGTCCTTCATAAACTTAGCATAAATTGGCATTTGTTCCAAAGCTTCAGAAAATGGAATGTTAATTTGAAGCCTTTTAAAAATCTCAAGAAATTTCGAGAATTGTTTTTCCAAATTCTTTTTAAAAGCTTTAGGAAAAGGAACTTTGCCAATTTTCTTAGAAGGAGGAATTACATTTTCAGCAATTTTTTCAACAACAATAGGCACATTCCTTTCTTCTTCTTTTTCTTCACCACTTACCTCTTGTTCAATTTCCACTACCCTTTCGGGCATAGTCTTACCACTCCTAAGAGTGATGGCAGAAACATTCTCAACATTTTCCTTTGGATTGACAAGAGTATCAGACGGAAAAGTACCTGGAATCCTTTCTGAGATGGTCTTGGCCAGCTGGCCTACCTGGATCTCCAAATTTCTAATGGAGGCTTCATGATTCTTAGCACTTGTCCGGGTCTCATTCATAAATTGCACAGTTTGTTGGCCTATTTCACCAACAATTTCTTCCAAACTCTTCCTTCCCTGATTTGGATTCAAAGGCATTGGTGGCCTCTGATTCTGGAATGGCCTCTGAAATTGTTGCCTGGCTTCACCTTGACCACCCCCTTGATCTCTCCAAGAAAAATTGGGGTGGTTTCTCCAGCTTGGGTTATAGGTGTTGCCATAGGAATTTTGAAAATTCCCCATAGCTTTTACCTCAGCTTCTAATTCAGCCTCCTCCGGGCTCAGTTGAACCCCCTCCATTCTTTTGACCATTGCATCAACTTTCCTGGATAAAAGTTTATTTGAAGCAACAATGGACTCAAAAGAATCAACCTCATAAATACCTTTCCTGATTGCCCGGTCCTGGTTTGAATGAGCAGCTCTTGCAGCAAGTTTGTTGATAAGATCAAGAGCTCCTTGTGGTGGCAAAGCATCGAATGCCCCACTTGCTGCAGTATCCAATTTGTCCCTGGTATAATCATTCAAAGCAGCATAAAATTTCTCTACCTGATCTGCGATAGAGATGTTATGACCTGGGCACCTTCTGAGAAGTCCCTTGAACCTCTCCCATGTCTCATACAAGTTTTCAGCATCTTGCTGAATGAAGGAGTTGATTTCCTGCTTCAACTTCCTTATGCGGTTGTAAGGAAAAAATTTGGCTGTGAATTTTTCAGCCAAATCATCCCATGAAGTAATGCTTCTGAGTGGTTGAGAAGAAAGCCACTCCTCTGCCACATCTCTTAAGGAAAATGGAAACAGCATTAGTCTTACCGTATCCAAATGAGCATCATTTCTCCTTAAGGTGGAGCATTGCCTGGTGAAACGCTCCAGATGTGTATGGCAGTCTTCATTTACACTCCCACCAAATTGGTTTTGACTTACCAATGAGATGAAGTGTGGAGGAATCTGGAAATTTGGCAAAGCATCCTCCGGAACCACAATACTCCCTTCAAAATTGTAATCTACCTGGGGAGCTGTGATATCACGAAGAGAGCGATTAGCATTCTGCTCTTCCTCCTCCTCTCTCAGCCTTTGAAGTCTAGCTTGGACTTCATCTTCCACCCTTGAATTATATTCAGCAAGGAGGCGCTCCTCCATTTGTGCTTGTGTTTCAGCCATGGCCCTTGCTAATCTCCTTTGCTCCGCTAATCTCCGATGCAAAGTTCTTTCAATTTCAGGGTCCAAATCAAAATGTCCTACCATGCAAACAAGCCAAAGAAGTTAATAGCACCTATTCAATACAATTTTTTTATATATTTTTTTTTTTTTTTCTTTTTTTTTTTTATGTATAATTATAAACAAGAAGTACTAAACAAAATAAAAATAAGAACTTGAAAGAACCTATCCCCGGCAACGGCGCCAAAAACTTGATAATGAAATTGCAAGCGTACAATTTACTATCGTGTAATATAAAAGATTATCGAACCCAAGGGATAGGTGTTCTTATATTTATATAATTTATTACTTGTGCAAAGAAAATAAAATGATATTGTTGATGTTTGGTTTAGGACAAGAAGAGAGCAATAGCATAAAAATAATAAAGCAAATAAGATGAGAGAATTTAAGCTCTTGGGTTGATTTACATAATCTATAAAACATGCTAGAAAACTCTTACTAAATTTCTGAACTTTAAATTCAAATTCATGGTGCTATAGCCTAAGTTTCTACACCCTAATAGCCTTAAGAAATGTAGAACTTCCTTTCCTAATTACTAACTCCATAGCCTTGGTTATTAGTTAATTAGAGAAGAAGATGAAGAAGAAATCCGAGCCAACACAAAATTACGTACATCCTTATAGCCTTAAGAAATGCAAACATATAACCTTTTTTATTTCCTATTTCCCTTACTACTTACCAAATGGCCTTATGAATAAGTAGAAAGCATGAAATCTTTTGCGCATAAAGATTAATGAAGAACAAAGAAATAAAACATGAATAGAAAATATTATTCAGAAATGTAAAAGAAAACTAGAACATGAATTATAAATTAAAACAACCCAAAAACTTAAAAGAAGAATTAGCCAAGCATGGCTAAAAGAATCATTGAATTACCCTGGATAGGAGCTCAAGTATGGCTTCCCACAAGTCCTAGGAACAATGATCTTTGAGGGAGAAAGAGAGAATACTTGATGTATTCTATGAAGGTGTGTCTTACAAGTGAAGAAAAGGGTCCTATTTATAGTAAAAATCCAGCCTCCAGCGCTTGAGCGCTGGCATTCCAACGCATGGGCGCTAGGATGCATTAAAAATCCACTTTCTGTCCGAGGCCCAGCGCTTGAGCGCTGGCTTTCCAACGCTTGGGCGCTGGGTCAACATCTGACTCATCATCTAGTCAGAACCCCAGCGCTGGAGCACTGGGATCCTAACGCATGAGCGCTGGGACGCTGCTTCTTCATCTTCAAGTTTTTCCTTCCTTCTTCATTCATGGTAGTGGGTTTTGATGGCCATAAAAAGCCACTAACCAGCCTTGATCAGTTCTGAAACCCTTCCTCCACTAACATCAATTCTTTAAACATTTTTTCCATGTGCTAAATTGGAGAGTGATTCTTCATATTCTTCTTTTTCACTTTGGTCCTCCCTTGGTTAGCACTTCAATTCAAGCCCTCATATTCTCTCAAACTTCACTTCAAGTCCTCCACTCTTGAACTTTTACAATTTGGTCCCTGACTTCCTGAAACTTTACACATTGGTCCCTGGACAAAAATGATAACTAAACCAGCTTTTCCTAAAAATATAAAATAACTAGAAAAATTCCTAAAAATATAAAATAAAGATAGAAAAACACAAAAAATCTAATCTACATGCAAAATGCAAAATAAATATAAAATCTACATAAAAACAATAAAAAACCTACATGAGACTCAAAAATAATAAAATAAAAAGACTAAAAATAGCCTAAAAACATCATATAAAATCCACTCATCAATGACATACTTGGATTGTGAAAGTATATTGATCATGAAGCTTTTTGATGGCATACTTGGATTGTGAAAGTATATTGTTAAAGGTTTTTTGATGACATACTTGGATTGTGAAAGTATATTGATCATGAAGCTTTTTGATGCTTTTTGATGGCATACTTGGATTGTGAATGTATACTGTTAAATGTTTTAGAACAATTTAGCACAAATACTAACATGTTTAAAATTACTGCCTTTTAATGTTCATCATAACTACAAAAAATGCATTTCATTAATCACATCACCTGCCTATGTCCCCTACTACAATGAAACCCCATAACCCAGGCCCTAAATCAAGACACATAAACAACAAAAACCATGGCACAAAACACAAACAGCACCACCAAAGCTAGTCCTATGACCATTGCTCTCAATAACCTCAGATCTTGTGTGACACTTTCAATCTTCAGCAACATTAATCGATTCACTACCCTAAGTTCTTCAATCAGAGCTTCACTCTTCAACACAGCCTCCTTCAAAATCCTCAGATCATCGATCACACCTTCTATCTTCTTACCCACATCATCCTTTGAATCCATTAAATTGGTATCTTCTGTGATTCCCTCATCTTCATTTCCAACCCAGAGGAAATAATTGCAATTCTTGGGATGGTTCTGCAAACAAATCAAAATGCCTCAGACATTGAACACCATCAACTATAACAGGGGAAGAGGAGTAACTCACCTTGCGTAAATGACATCCATACCAAGGTCTGTCTGGGTTCCATTCTGTTATGGAAATCCTCACTTTAGCCTTCACACCACAGTGGCAAGCAACTCCTCCACCATTTACAGAAGATGATTCTCCATCGCGAGCTCTCGTCCATACCCTCCCTTCAACTCGAGATTTCGAGCCTGCTGTCATGGCTTACAAGAAATACGAAGGGGATTCACCACGATTCGAAGGAGGATTTGGGTTATTGAAGAGATTCAGAGAGGGATTTTGAAGATCCAAGAACCTAGGGTTTCTAATTTGGGGATTTTGGGTGTTCTGATTTGGGTCATTGTTGTATATGGAGCCAAGGACTAGTTTGACGGATTCGAAAACTTCAGAATCTAACCGTTGCTGCTGACATGGCTTGCCACCGTGGCCATTAACTGCGCATGTGTCTTATTCCGTCCAGGGATGTAACGGAAATATCTTTCAGGGACTTCAGTGACTGACGGAAAATCTATCAGGGACTGACTTGAAGGGAAACAATAGTATAAGGACCAAATTGCCATAAGTGATATCTTTCAGGGACCAAAATGATGCTTTACTCCCAATTGTCTTTGTCTTCCACATCCACAATTGCATAAGCAACCACATAGATCTGGTTGTTTGCATCCTGTGCAACAGCTGACAGCAACTGCCCACCAAAATAGCCCTTCAGGAAGCAACCATCAAGGCCTATCAGAGGTCTGCATCCAGCCTTCAGTCCTCTCGTACATGCATCAAGACAGATGTATATCCTCTTGAATTGAGGAGCAGATCCATCAACTGGCAGGGTATCCATCATGACAGTTGATCCAGGGTTGCTTCTTATGAGTTCATGGTTGTAGTCCCATAATTTGGCATATTGTTCTGCTTCACAGCCTTCCACTGCTTTCCTAGCCATTTTCAGAGACCTGTATATCTTGGTTTCATCCAAATGTACTCCAAAGTTTTGCTTCATATAATCAAATGCCTCAAGGTAGCTCATTAAGGGTTGAGACCTGAGCCTAACCTGTAGTTTTTGGCTGACCCATTTGGTATTTGCTTGTTTATTCTTGAAACCTCTGCTGCAGGTGTGGGTGTCTTCAAAAGTTTTAACCTGGAAGCTTTTCTGGGGCTTGCTCCAAGCACAGAGAATCCTCCACGGGCAACCCTTACCTTTGCATACTGCCCTGGCCCTCTCCCTGTCATTCTTAACCCATTTAATTTGCCTCCCTAGCTCGATGGTGTAATCCTTAACAGCTCTCTTGAATGTTTGCAGGTCTGAAAATTCCATACCAACCTCTATAAACACATTGCCAAACTCTGCATCATCTCTAAATTGGGGGAAAACAAACTTCGTGCCTGAACTGCCACCTTCATCACAGGAGCTAACAGGGCTTCTAAGCTCTTCACTGTGATAGTTCATGGTCCCTTCTTCACATGACCACTCTTGCTGCTGCACGTCTGATGGGACAACCAAACCTGCACTATCAGAATCAGATTGGCCATCATCAGAAAAAATGCCAAAGCAATTATCAGACTCTGTTTCACTACTTTCAATTTCCCTCTGCCTCTTGCTGGTGCTGACTTGTTTACCCTTTCTTATTTTCTTTCCCTTCTCATTCACTAACTTCTTGGCCTTCCTAGCACTGTCAGTAGCCTGCTCCTCATTTTCAATGTCAGCCATCACTGCCTCTAAATCCTGTGAATATTCATTTTCAATGTCAGCCATCACAGCCTCTAAATCCTGTGAATATTCGTCACCATCCACATCCTCATCTCCACCAACAGCCTCACCTCCATCCACATCCTCATCTCCACCAACAGCCTCAACTCCATCCACATCCTCATCTCCACTAACAGCCTCACCTCCATCCACATCCTCATCTCCACCAAATATCAGATCATCATCATCATCTTCTGCAGGATCCAGCTCATGTGGCAGTATGACTGCAATTGGTTCTGTGTCAGGAGGATGCTCAAAGAATACCTCAACATCCCCACCATTGTACTTAGCGCATATTATCATGTCTCTAATATGAGCATCTCCATCAATCTTGATGAGTTCAAACCCAACATCTGTCTGAGTGTTCCTCCACCAAATGTCCTTAAATTTGTGATAACCATGGGCTTTTGCCATTCCTTCTACTACAAACAGATTAAGGGTATCACAGTCTATGTCCTCCCACACACAGGTTTGCCCCCCATAGTAGTTAACCCTTCCAGTGTCCTCTTCCTGGCTGAGTATTCCTCCATGGTGTAATACCAAGTTTATACTCTGTTCCATCTACATTTTGAAAAACAACCAACAGCAATCAGATTTCAAGAAAACCTGTGAGTTTCAACATCAACAAATATGTGTCTTTGCTAAAATCAACCTAAACAGCAACATATCAAAATTATCCAAACTACCAGCAACAGCCAACTATCATTCCCTATAATGTTAACCACTTTAAAACTCCAAAAATTTCCCAAGAAATCAGGAACAACAACCCTCTATTTTTGGGTTAAAACCCTAATTACATGTTGATTCTAGTTCTACATGCCACGAAACAGATAGGAAAAACGGAAAGAAACCCAAACCCTTCGAGCATGGAAAATGCGACATTGAAGGTTGCGAAATTACTTACCTTGCTGTTTTCGAAAGAACACTCCACCGCCAACCTCCGACGCGCGCCGCGGAAACCACTTCGAGCCTCTCTCCTTCTACGGCGTCCTTCCTCAATCGGGCTTGCCGTTAATCTTCTTCTTCCTCTGCGATTCTAGTTGCTGTTGGTGTTGCTAAACTGACATGAAGGAGTGGAAGAGTCAGTTGTTTAGTGGTTGAAGGCCAGGGACTTGTTTGCCCACCTTTTCCACCAATCAGATGATGCCACCTATCTAGGGACTACTTTGACAGTGTTTATTTGGGAGGGAACCGTTTATAATGACACGTAAGCAGCCACATGGCTTGCCACAGTGGCCATTAACTGCGCATGTGTCTTTTTCCGTCCAGGGATGTAACGGAAATATCTTTCAGGGACTTCAGTGACTGACGGAAAATCTATCAGGGACTGACTTGACGGGAAACAATAGTATAAGGACCAAACTGCCATAAGTGATATCTTTCAGGGACCAAAATGATGCTTTACTCGGGAAATCGGCTTTGACGAGTCCAGGTTTCTTATACTCGTAGCAGACGATCCCTCCTTTACTTGGGCTCTTTTCTTCGTCTCTTGATGAGGAAGATGGTCTTCCTTTGAACTGCTTCTTGTTCCCCATCATCTTTCTGAATCTTCTATTGAACAGGGCCTATTCATCATCGGAGCGATCAGACTGCGCAGTTTCCTCATCTAAGGATTCATTAACTTTCAAAGCCTTTGATTTGTTGGCTTTAAAAGCTACAGCTTTTGCGGCAGCTTCTTTCCTTTTTATGATTGCAGCATCATTACCAAGATCCTGCTCGTGAATCTTCATTTCTCCTAGCAGGTCTTCTACTTAATAGGTATCAAGATTCTTTCCAGCTCTTTGGGAAGTAACGAAGTTTCTCCAATTGGTGGGAAGACTTCTAAGAATCTTGACCACTTTCTCCTTGTCAATGAAAGTTTTACCCAGGTTTCTCATTCCATTATGAATGGTTTGAAGTCGTGCGAACATGGAGTCAATGGATTCATTGTCGTCCATCATGAAGTTTTCGTATTGAGACGCGAGCATGCTCATCTTGGTTGTTTGAACAGCAGAGGTTCCTTCATGAGCGATGGCTAGTGTATCCAGACCTCCTTTGCAATGCTCAGGCTATCAACTTTGTCATGCTCACTTTTGTTGAGAGCACATATAAGAAACAGCCTCGCCTTGGCATTTCTCTGATTGTCGGTCCTTTGTTCATCTATCCATTTATCAGCTGGAATGTCCTTGCTTTCACTATCTTTGGGAACATAGTTTCCTTTCGATATTACATCCCATAGCTTCCAATCGGTTGATTCGATGAATAGCTGCATGTGCTTTTTCCAGTAGGGATACTTTGAGCCATCGAAGAATGGTGGCTTGTTGGTTGCAGTTCCGGTTGGGCAGGCAATGCCATCCATGGATATTTTCACTCTACACCTATTAAGATGTTAGTAATTCTCAGAGCGGTTAAGCTCTGATACCAATTGATAGTAATAAAACCACACAAGAAAGGGGGGGTTTGAATTGTGTGCGTGACTTTTGAAAACTTTTTCACAATATAGTTATTATTAGTTCGAAAACGTTGAATGATATGTGCAGCGGAAATAAACTTAGAGCTTGAAGAATAAAACACACACAATATTTATCCTGGTTCACCCCCTAAATCGATAGGGCTACGTCCAGTCCTTGGCTATACCAAGATTTTCCACTATTTCAACAGAATAGTACAAGTGTTCTCAGGGACTTCTCCCAGTATTCTGAGGACTAATCCTTTACAAGTATTCTAGGACTTCTCCTTTATCTCTCGAGTATTGGACAGGACTTCTCCCAGTTCTTTTTCAAGAAGATTTTTTTTTCTACAGGAATCTCTTCACAAAGAGTGGGTAGAAACTATGAAGTTCTAAAATCAGAGAGGGTATTCAAATTGGTTCTCTGAAAGGCTTGTGTGAGAAGGGATAAGAGTTTTCACTCTGTAAGGGATTTCACACTAGTTGGCGACTAAACTCAAAAAATGAGAAGGCTAAGGTTACTGAGTGTTCTTGACTAAAGCTTGTTCAAATTGTAAACTGACTTGAAAGATTTGAATGCTTTGATAGTGTGTAAGTCGCCAAGTTGAAGATGATGCAGAGTCCACTATTTATATCTTCAGTAGGATGATAACTGGGAGCTTCAATGAGGATCTTCAAAAATAGTTCCGTTGAATTCTTGCTTGATTGTGAGTAACGGATACTTCTGCATCTACTGTTGTAGTCTGCCAGGTGAGGAATGTTTCTCCAACAGATAGAGAGTGATATCGTCTGGCGATGCTTTTGTTCTGGTTCTCAGAGGCTGCAATTAATGCATATGCATTACAGCTAATCTGGTAATTAATGCTCTGACCAGAAGATTTGAATTTGGCCGTTGGGGAGATACGATGATCAGAGGATATCGCCGTTAATTCAGCAAAAGCAGCTTGAATTAAGGAATGTCAGAGAATTTGAACCTTCAAGGATTAAGGCGCTTAATTCTGTCTCTTTCGCCATTAATGCTCTAATCCACCAAGAGGTGCATGACAACTCATCTTCGGTTTGAGAAAACGATCTCCTTTAAGCTAATTCTTTTTGCACGAGTCTTCAATCATTGCTCTTTAGTCAACCCATGTGTTTGACAGGGGTTAAGCCGGACGGTCTTTGCAGGCGGACGAACTTTACTCTGAAGGCAGACTCATTTCTCATAGGCGGACGGTTTCTTCACTTGCTTTTTGATAATGTTTTGTCGAGATCTTTGCAGCATGTCTTCAGTTCATAAGTGTTCCTGAATATGAAATCTTTTAAAGAAGTCAGTAACACTTAGCGAAATTGTTATTTATCAAAATAGGTTAATTCATTTAAATATTTTACTCTAACAAAGCGTAGAGTTTACAGAAAAACCAAAAAATTGACACAGAGCCCTTAAATCGTCCAAATAACGTATACTATAGTCAGCAGAAAAAAATCTGAAATCAGCCGAAAAACCTGAAATCAGCCGAAAATGCTGTAATCTGCCAAATGCCCTAAAGTTGATCAGAAAGACCTAAAGCCGGCCGAAAACCCTATAATAAGACAAAAACCCTAGAATCAGTCTAAAAGCCTAGAGTTTACAGAAAAACCATAAAATTGACCCGGAGCCCTTAAATCGTCCAAATACCCTATACTGTAGTCAGCAGAAAAATTCATGAAATCTACCGAAAACCCTGAAATTGGCTAAAAGTTGATCAGAAAAAACATGAAGTCGCCCTCAAACCCATAAGCCGAAAACCCTAGAATCAGTCTTAAAGCCTAGAGTCTACGGAAAAACTATAAATTTGACCAGAGGTCTTAAATCATTCAAATGCCCTTTATTATTGTCAGTGGAAAAACCATAAAATCGGCCGAAAACCCTAAAATCGACCGAAAACCCTGAAATCGGCCAAAACCCTAAAGTTGATCAAAAAGCTCTAAAGCCGGCCTAAAATCCCTATAATAAACCGAAAACACTAAAATCAATCTAAAAGCCATTTGAGTCTACAGAAAAAAAATAAAATTGACCTAGATCCCTTAAATTGACCAAATACCTATACTATAAACATCGGAAAAACCCTGAAATCGGCCAGAAGCCCAAAAATTGATCAGAAAGCCATAAAGCTGGCCTAAAACCCTATAATAAGCCGAAACCCTAAAATCAGTCTACAAGCCTATAGAGTCTACATAAAAACTATAAAATTGACCCAGAGCCCTTAAACCGTCCAAATACCATATACTATAGTGAGCGGAAAAACTCTTAAATCAGCCGAAAACCCTTAAATCGGCCAAAAACCCTGAAATCGGCAAAATCCCCAAAAGTTGATCCGAAAGCTTTAAAGCTGGCCTAAAACCCCATAATAAGCCAAAAACCCTAAATCCAGTCTAAAAACCTAGAGTCTACAGAATAACCATAAAATTGACCCGGAGCCCTTAAATCGTCCAGATACCCTATTCTATAGTCAACGAAAAAACCCTGAAATCAGCCAAAAGCTCTAATGCTGATCCGAAAGCCATAAAACCAGAAAAACAATAAAACTTGCCCAGAGCCCTTACATCGGAAAAACCCTGAAATCGGCCGAGAACCCTAAAGTTGATCAGAAAGCCCTAAAGCTGGCCCTAAAACCCTATATTAAGCCAAAAACCCTAAAATAAGTCTAAAAGCGTAGAGTCTACAGTAAAATCAAAAAATTGACACAGAGCCTTTAAATAGTCCAAATAACATATACTCTAGTCAGCGGAAAAAATCTGAAATGGGCCGAAAACTCTGAAATCAGCCGAAAATGCAGTAATCTGCCAAATGCCCTAAAGTTGATCAGAAAGCCCTAAAGCCGGCCTAAAACCCTATAATAAGACGAAAACCCTAAAATCAGTCTAAAAGCCTAGATTTTACAGAGAAACTATAAAATTGACCCGGAGCCCCTTTAATCGTCCAAATACCCTATACTGTAGTGCGCGGAAAAACCCTGAAATCTGCCGAAAACCCTGAAATTGGCTAAAAGTTGATTTGAAAAACCATAAAGCCGCCCTCAAATCTAGTGTCTACGAAAAAACTATAAATTTGACCACAGGCCTTAAATCATTCAAATGCCCTTTATTATTGTCAGCGGAAAAACCCAAAATCGGCCGAAAACCTTAAAATCGGCCAAAAGCCCTATATTTGATCAAAAAGCCCTAAAGCTGGCCTAAAATCCCTATAATAAGCCAAAAACACTAAAATCAATCTAAAAGCCATTAGAATCTACAGAAAAACAATAAAATTGACCAAATACCCTATACTATAAACATCAGTAAAACCCTGAAATCGGCCAGAAGCCCAAAAATTGATCAGAAAGCCATAAAGCTGGCCTAAAACCCTATAATAAGCCGAAAACCCTAAAATCAGTCTAAAAGCCTATAGGGTCTACAGAAAAACTATAAAATTGACCCAGAGCCCTTAAATCGTCCAAACACCATATACTATACTGTGCGGAAAAACTCTGACATCGGCCAAAAACCCTGAAATCTGCAAAAACCCCTAAAGTTTATCCGAAAGCTTTAAAGCTGGCCTAAAACCCCATAATAAGCCGAAAACCCTAAATCCAGTCTAAAAGCCTAGAGTCTACAGAATAACCATAAAATTGACCCAGAGCTCTTAAATCGTCCAGATACCCTATATGATAGTCAACGAAAAAACTGTGAAATCGGCCGAAAACACTGAAATCAGCCAAAAGCCATAAAACCAGCCTAAATTCCTATAATAAGCCAAAATCCCTTAAATCAGTGTAAAATCCTAGAGTCTACAGAAAAACAATAAAACTGACCCAGAGCCCTTACATCGAAAAAACCCTGAAATCGGCCGAGAACCCTAAAGTTGATCAGAAAGCCCTAAAGCTGGCCTAAAACCCTATATTAAGCCAAAAATCCTAAACTAAGTCTAAAAGAGTAGAGTCTACAGAAAAACCATAAAATTGACACAGAGCCCTTAAATCGTCCAAATACCATATACTATAGTGCGTGGAAAAACTCTGACATCAGCCAAAAACCCTGAAATCGGCCAAAAACCCTGAAATCTGCAAAAACCCCAAAAGTTAATCCGAATGCTTTAAAGCTGGCCTAAAACCCCATAATAAGCCGAAAACCATAAATCCAGTCTAAAAGCCTAGAGTCTATACAATAACCATAAAATTGACCCCGAGCCCTTAAATCGTCTAGATACCCTGTACTATAGTCAACGAAAAACCCTGAAATCGGCCGAAAACACTGAAATCAGCCAAAAGCCCTAATGTTGATCTGAAAGCCATAAAACCAGCCTAAATCCCTATAATAAACCAAAATGCCTAAAATCAGTCTGAAATCCTAGAGTCTACAGTAAAACAACAAAACTGACCCAGAGCCCTTGCATCAGAAAAACCCTGAAATCGGCCGAGAACACTAAAGTTGATCAGAAAGCCCAAAAGCTGGCCTAAAACCCTATATTAAGCCAAAAACCCTAAAATATGTCTAAAGGTGGAGAGTCTACAAAAAAACCAATAAATTGACACAGAGCCCTTAAATCGTCCAAATAACATATACTATAGGCAGCAGAAAAAATATGAAATAGGCCGAAAACCCTGAAATCAGCCGAAAATGCTGTAATCTGCCAAATGCCCTAAAATTGATCAGAAAGCCCAAAAGCCGGCCTAAAACCCTATAATAAGACGAAAACCCTAAAATCAGTCTAAAAGCCTAGAGTTTACATAAAAGACTAGAGTTTACAGAAAAACCATAAAACTGACCTGGAGCCCTTAAATCGTCAAAATACCCTATACTGTAGTCAGCGGAAAAACCCTTAAATCTGCCGAAAACCGTGAAATTGGCTAAAAGCTGATCAGAAAAACCATAAAGCCGCCCTCAAACCCTATAATAAGCCGAAAACCCTAGAATCAGTCTTAAAGCCTAGAGTCTACGGAAAAACTACAAATTTGACCACATGCCTTAAATCATTCAAATGCCCTTTTATTATTGTCAGCGGAAAAACCCTAAAATCAGCCGAAAAACCTGAAATCGGCCAAAAGCCCTAAAGTTGATCAAAAAGCCCTAATGACGGCCTAAAATCCCAATAATAAACCGAAAACACTAAAATCAATCTAAAAGCCATTAGAGTCTACAGAAAAACAATTAAATTGACCCAGATCCCTTAAATTGACCAAATACCCTATACTATAAACATCGGAAAAACCCTGAAATCGGCTAGAAGCCCAAAAATTGATCAGAAAGCCATCAAGCTGGCCTAAAACCCTATAATAAGTCGAAAACCCTAAAATCAGTCTAAAAGCCTATAGAGTCTACAGAAAAACTATAAAATTGACCCAAAGCCCTAAAATCATCCAAATACCGTATACTATAATGAGCGGAAAAACTCTGAAATCAGCCGAAAACCCTTAAATCGGCCAAAAATCCTGAAATTGGCCAAAAACCCTGAAATCGGAAAATAGCCAAAAAGTTAATCCGAAAGCTTTAAAGCTGGCCTAAAACCCCATAAGAATAACCATAAAATTGACCCAGGGCCCTTAAATCGTCCAGATACCCTATACTCAACGAAAAAACCCTAAAATCGGCCGAAAACACTGAAATCAGCCAAAAGCCCTAATGTTGATCCGAAAGCCATAAAACCAGCCTAAATCCCTATAATAAGACAAAATCCCTCAAATCAGTATAAAATCTTACAGTCTACAGAAAAACAATAAAACTGACCCAGAGCCGCCCTTACATCGGAAAAACCCTGAAATCGGCCGAGAACCCTAAAGTTGAACTGAAAGCCCTAAAGCTGGCCTAAAACCCTATATTAAGCCAAAACCCCTAAAGTATGTCTAAAAGCGTAGAGTCTACAGAAAAACCATAAAATTGACCTGGAGACCTTAAATCGTCCAAATACCCAATACTGTAGTCAGCGAAAAACCCTGAAATCTGCCGAAAACCGCGAAATTGGCTAAAAGCTGATCAGAAAATCCATAAAGCCGCCCTCAAACCCTATAATAAGCCGAAAACCCTAGAATCAGTCTTATAGCCTAGAGTCTACGGAAAAACTATAAATTTGACCAGAGGCCTTAAATCATTCAAATGCCCTTTATTATTGTCAGCGGAAAAACCCTAAAATCAGCCGAAAACCCTGAAATCGGCCGAAAGCCCTAAAGTTGATCAAAAAGCCCTAAAGCCGGCCTAAAATCCCTATAATAAGCCGAAAACACTAAAATCAATCAAAAAGCCATTAGAGTCTACAGAAAAACAATAAAATTGACAGAATACCCTATACTATAAACATCGGAAAAACCCTGAAATCGGCCAGAAGCCCAAAAATTGATCAGAAAGCCATAAAGCTGGCCTAAAACCCTATAATAAGCTGAAAACCCTAAAATCAGTCTAAAAGCCTATAGAGTCTACAGAAAAACTATAAAATTGACCTAGAGCCCTTAAATCGTCCAAACCCCATATACTATAGTGAGCGGAAAAACTCTGAAATCAGCTGAAAACCCTTAAATCGGCCAAAAACCCTGAAATCGGCCAAAAGCCCAAAAGTTAATCCGAAAGCTTTAAAGCTGGCCCAAAACCCCATAATAGGCCGAAAACCCTAAATCCAGTCTAAAACCCTACAGTCTACAGAATAACCATAAAATTGACCCAGAGCCCTTAAATCGTCCAGATACCCTATACTATAGTCAACGAAAAATCCCTGAAATCGGCCGAAAACACTGAAATCAGCCAAAAGCCCTAATGTTGAACCGAAAGCCATAAAACCAACCTAAATCCCTATAATAAGCCAAAATCCCTAAAATCAGTCTAAAATCCTATAGTCTACAGGAAAAAAATAAAACTGACCCAGGGCCCTTACATCGGAAAAACCCTGAAATCGGCCGAGAACCCTAAAGTTGACCAAAAAGCCCTAAAGCTAGCCTAAAACCCTTTATTAAGCCAAAAACCCTAAAATATGTCTAAAGGTGTAGAGTCTACAGAAAAACCAATAAATTGACACAGAGCCCTTAAATCGTCCAAAGCACATATACTATAGGCAGCGGAAAAAATCTGAAATAGGCCGAAAACCCTGAAATCAGCCGAAAATGCTGTAATCTTCCAAATGCCCTAAAGTTGATCAGAAAGCCCAAAAGCTGGCCTAAAACCCTATAATAAGACGAAAACCCTAAAATCAGTCTAAAAGCCTAGAGTTTACATAAAAGACTAGAGTTTACAGAAAAACCATAAAACTGCGGAAAAACCCTGAAATCTTCCGAAAACCGTGAAATTGGCTAAAAGCTGATCAGAAAAACCATAAAGCCGCCCTCAAACCCTATAATAAGCCGAAAATCCTAGAATCAGTCTTAAAGGCTAGAGTCTACGGAAAAACTATAAATTTGACCACATGCCTTAAATCATTTAAACGCCCTTTGTTATTGTCAGCGGAAAAACCCTAAAATCGGCCGAAAACCCTGAAATTGACCAAAAGCCCTAAAGCTGTTCAAAAAGCCCTAATGCCGGCCTAAAATCCCAATAATAAACCGAAAACACTAAAATCAATCTAAAAGCCATTAGAGTCTACAGAAAAATAATAAAATTGACCCAGATCCCTTAAATTGACCAAATACCCTATACCATAAACAACGGAAAAACCCTGAAATCGGCCAGAAGGCCAAAAATTGATCAGAAAGCCATAAAGCTGGCCTAAAACCCTATAATAAGCCGAAAACCCTAAAATCAGTCTAAAAGCCTATAGAGTCTACAGAAAAACTATAAAATTGACATAGAGCCCTAAAATCGTCCGAATACCATATACTATAATGAGCGGAAAACTCTGAAATCAGCCGAAAACCCTTAAATCGGCCAAAAATCCTGAAATTGGCCAAAAACCTTGAAATCGGCAAAAAGCCCAAAAGTTAATCCGAAAGCTTTAAAGCTGGCCTAAAACCTTATAATAAGCCGAAAACCCTAAATCCAGTCTAAAAGCCTAGAGTCTACAGAATAACCATAAAATTGACCCAGAGCCCTTAAATCGTCCAGATACCCTACACTATAGTCAACGAAAAAACCCTGAAATCGGCCGAAAACACTGAAATCAGCCAAAAGCCCTAATGTTGATCCGAAAGCCATAAAACCAGCCTAAATCCCTATAATAAGCCAAAATTCCTTAAATCAGTCTAAAATCCTAAAGTCTACAGAAAAACAATAAAACTGACCCAGAGCCCTTACATCGGAAAAACCCTGAAATCGGCCGATGATGACTGGATTTTGTATGATAATTTTAGGGTCTTTTTAGTCTTTTTATTTTGTTATTTTTGAGTCTCATATAGGTTTTTTTTTATTTTTATGTAGATTTTCTATTTATTTTGCATTTGGCATATAGATTAGTTTTTATTTGGTTTTTAAACTTTATTTTATATTTTTAGGAATTTTTATAGGTATTTTTGTATTCTTAGGAAAGCTGGTAGAAATTATCATTTTTGTCCAGGGGCCTATTTGTAAAGTTCAGGAAATGAAGGACCAAAGTCTAAAGGTTCAAGAGTTGGGGGCTGAAAATTGAAGTTGCAAGAAGTAAAAGGGCTAGAATTGAAGTGCTAACCTAGAGAGGACCAAAAGTGGAAAAGAAGAATATGAAGCAACTCTCTTCAAATTAGCACATGGAAAATTATGTTGAAGGATTAATGGTAGTGGGAAGAAGGTTTCAGAATTGATTAAGGGCTGAGTAGTGTTTTTTTTAAGGCATTCAAAATTCACTACCATGAAGGAAAGGAAAGCTTGAAGATGAAGCAGCAGCGTCCCAACGCTCCAGCGTTGGGATCCCATCGCTTGAGCGCTGGGACTCTGACTAGGAGCTGAGCTGGAAATCACACCCAGCGCTGCAGCGCTGGGAAGCTTGCGCTCAAGCGCTGGCCCTCGGTCTGGAAGTGGGATTTAATTGCATCCCAACGCCCAAGCATTGGGAATGCCAGCGTTCAAGCGCTGGAGGCCAGATTTGTGCTATAAATAGGGAGGCAATTTGCACTTGTGAGACACACCATTTCAGAATACAACAAGTATTCTTCTTTCCTCCTTAAGATCATTGTTCCTAGGAATTGTGGGAAGCCAAACTTGAGCTCCTATCCAGGGTAATTCAATGATTCTTTTAGCCATGCTTGGCAAACTTCTTCTTTAAGTTTCTTGGGTTGTAGTAGTTTATATTTATGCTTTAGTTTGTTTCTACCTTTCTGAATATTACTTCTATTTCATGTTTTATTTCCTTGTTCTTCATTCTTCTTGGTGCACAAAAGATATTTTGCTTATTACTTATACGAATGGAAATTGGTAAGTAGTAAGGGACCTAGGATTTAAAAAAGGTTATAAGTATACATCACTAAGGAATTAGGATGGACGTAACTTTATGTTGGCCTGAATTTCTTCTTCATCTTCTTCTTTAGTTAACTAATTTGCAAGGAATTGAATTTAGTAATTAGAAAGAAAGTTCTACAATGTGTAAGGAATTAACTTGTAGATACACTAGGCTATAGCATCATGAAATTGGATTTAAAATTCAGAAATTAAGTAGGAGCTTACTAGCATATTTTATAGACTATGTAAACCAACCCAAGAGCTTATTTTCTATCATCTTATTCTCTTCTATTTTATTGCTATTTCATGTGTTATCTTAAACAAACCTTCAACAATTCACCTTTTTAATTTTTCTGCTTAAGTACTAGATTTTATAATAATAAGAACACCTATCCCTTGGGTTCGATCTTTTATTACACGATAATCAAACCGTGCACTTGCGGTTAGGCTATCAAGTTTTTGGCGCCGTTGCCGGGGATAGGTTTTGTTCTTTTTATTATTTTTTTAGTACTTTTTGTTTATATAAAAAAATAAAAAAAATATAAATTGTGATGAACTGGTGCTGCTAACTTTGTTTATTGAGTATTTTCAGGAATTATGGCTGAAACATTTGAGCATAGGGAGGCAAAAATTCGTGCTAGACTTGAAAAGGAATATGAGAAAAAGAAGTAGGAAGCTTTCACTCTTATTGACGAATTCTATTCTAATTTATAGTGTAAGCGGAATGCAGGATTTTTGCCAACCCCTGAGCAGGAATGTAAGGCCATGGAAGAACTACAAGTGAAAATGCAAAGCATTCTGAGGAGGCAGCCCAGCGAAGAACAACAATCAGTTCATGAAAATGAACTTGTTGTTCAACAAGAAGAGGTAAAAGAAACTTCCATTGTAAAATTTGTCCTTAAAGACAAATTGGAAATGGAGGAAGAAGAACCTCAAGGAACCTATGCTATAGGTTCAGAAAAGCAAGGAACAGAACAAGGAAGGGAAAATGTATTTATTCCTTCCATTTTTAATTTGAATGTTGTTACCTTGTTAGCTGAAAATTCATGTGGCACCATGTTGCTTTTGTGCCAAAATATACATGATTTGCGGGGTCTTAAGAATTTTGTAATAGACCCCGGTTGAAAAAATGATTATTGAAGAAGTCTATCAAAGACTATAAAATTGAGCTGGTTGGGAGACAACCCAATTTAGGATTAGTTTAAATTTTTCTGCTTTATTTTCTGTTTTAAAATTAAAAAAAAAAGAAGAAAAAAATTACTTGCAGGGGGACCCAACGCCAAGGCGTTGGTGGCTCAACGCTCATGCGTTGAGCCCCTGCCTAAAGTCCCAGTTTCCAGTTTTTTACCAACGCTGAAGCATTGGGGGCCAGCGCTCATGCGCTAGGCCCCTGGAAGCTACTGTCTGTTTTCACTTACCAGCGCTCAAGCGTTGGACAACCCAACGCTCAAGCGCTGGGGCTCGGGCAGGGGCCTTTTAAATTCAAATTTCCTTTCACTTATTACTTTTTATCTTATCACCTCCTAAGCTTTTCTTACCCACGAACCCAGCTCTTCTTCTTCACCTCTCTTTCTCACATTTCTCTTCTCTCAACTACAACCCACTTCCCTTAAGTGCTTGTTCGAATCAATCTCAGCTTCTTCCTCTTGATTGTGTGCGTTTTTGCTGGAACTTCAAGGTCTGTTTTTCTCAAAGTTTCTTCTTTTACCTTGATGTTTAAAATTGCACATATTATAGTAGGATGTAGTTGCTATGGTTCATGGGTTGTAGTTTTTTGCTGGGTCTTGGTAGATTTTCTGTTTTTGCATGTCTCTTATGCCCATAATCTCTGCTGTTTAAAGCTTGCCCACCAAGTGTTCGGTAAAATGTCTGAATGAAGTTCTTGATTCTTTTCTGGTTTTTAAGCTTTGATTCTTGCTTTGCATGATTAATGCAAGACTCAAGGATGGTTTTTATAAACTTGGTGTGCAATTTGCTATTTTTGGTTGTAATTTTGGATGGTGTTCAAAGAAAGGAAGTTGGATTTGTATTTGAACTAACATGTTAACAAGTTTGCTTGCTTGTGGAATTGGTTGGCTTATTTTGCAGATTATGGCACCCAAAAGAAGGGCAGTTGAGGAAGTCCTTGAAGAGGAGGAGGAGCAGTTTGATTATAACCGCTTCCTCTCCCTTGAAAAGGAGAAATTTTTCAAAGGGAAGCTGCTGCAGAAGGAGCTGGTCCGGGAGAGACCTCTCCATTTTGATCGGATGGACCCGTGGGGGATCCAAGAGGCCGTGCTAGAGAGGAAGTGGGAGCAACTCTGTGCTCCAATTTATGATGCTTGTCAGACTCTCGTGAGGGAGTTTTATGCTAATGCCCATTATGATTCTGATGAAGAGATCCCCGCCATTCCCACTTATAAATCATGGTACCGGGGAACCACAATCAGCTACAGTGCGGATGTGATCAGGAGGCTTTTGAAGCTTCCAACTGAGGCACAGGATCGGGCAAAGTTTGGACAGAATGGGGCCAGCTACAATGAGATGCTGAACAACTACCCTCATGCTGAGATTCTGGAAGCTCTTGCTGTACCGGGAGCTAAATGGGAAACTGAAGCGGATGGGGTCACTCCAAGTTTCATTTATAGGAAATTTGTGAAGCCTGAGGTCCGAGTTTGGGACCATTTCCTAGGAGACACTCTCTTCCCAAGCTCTAACAAATCAGAATTAAGGAGGCAGAGTGCCCTCTGTATTTACTGCTTGCTGAACAAGAGGCCAATTGACACAGCAAGGATCATTTCTTGGAGGATCCATTATTCTGTCAACTTGGACAAGAAGGGTAAGAGGTTTGGCTATCCTTCATTGATTACTAAGCTTGTGCAGGCTAAGCTCGGGGTGGCTGCCATGCCCCCCATTGAGATCTACATCCATCCTCTTCCCGTCATGTCCATTGATGGTTCTGATAGGATCTATAAGGATCATGCTGCTTCCCTTGAGAGGCAAGGGGACCCTTCTGAAGCATGCTATGCAGAGCCCAGGCCCAGAACCAACACTAGAGCCAGATCTAGAAATGTGGGGGAGTCATCTTAGTCCTCTACCAACTCTTGGCAGGAGGAAGCTTTTGGAACCATGTTCCAGCATATGCACAGGATATCTCATAACCAGCAGCTGATGTGGGATTATGCAGACTACAATGATCCCAGCTGGCAGAGGTGTCCTGCCCCGACTGATCTAGAAAGGAGATTGATGGGTCTGCACATCACTGAGCAGGCTGAAGGTTCAGGAGCTGCTGCAGAAGAGGAGGCCCCAATGCATTTTGATTAATTTGACTGATTTTTACCAGCTTGTAGATTTTTGGATAATTTTTTTTGTTTTTTTTTCTGCTTTTATTTTTGTTTTTAGGATTTTTAAACTGCATGGTTGAGTACTTTATCCAGTTAACATTCTGCTATTGCTGATGCTTGTGGGTTTTATCCATTGAACTTATATTGCTTTCAAAAAGATAATTTGTTTGATGCGGTTTAGGATTGCATGTTGCTAGGATGAACAGTTTTGGCAAAGTCTTTTTCTGAGTTCTAAAAAGGGTACCACTTACCCTATGTTTTTCTGAGAGCTGAGGACTCTGAATTCTTGATTGTGAAATTTTTCTGCCTTGTGTTGCATATTGATTATACTTTGTGAGTTGAGAAGAGATTATAGGCATTTTTGAAAACTCAGATTTTTGCTTGAAATGTTAAATCCATTAGTAGCCCCTTTGAGCCTTAAAAGAGTCATTTTTGGAGCCTACTTTTGTGTGATATTATAAGGTGTTAGTGTGATTCACAAAATTGAAAAATTCTAGAGCTATGTATGTTTAGGTTTCTCTCTCAAAAAATAAAAAATAAGGTATGTGCCTTAAGAAAAAAATAATGAAGTGGTGGGGTGAGAAAGAGTATGAGGGGAGTAAAATTCAAGTCATTCATCCCATACATTCCACTACTTTGTTTAAAAAAAAAAAAAAAAAAAAAATTGATGAACTCAATATGTTACAGGTGCCAAACTTAACTCTTTTGATCAAGTTCTTTTGAAACATGATTGCTTTCCAAATCCGCCGTGTTTTCTTGAAAATTATCATCTCTTTTTGGATAAAACATTTTCTAAAACTCGAGGACAAGTTTTTCTTTAAAGTTTTGTCGCTTGAGGACAAGCTATCGTTGGGTATAGTGGTGTGATGACTGGATTTTGTATGATAATTTTAGGGTCTTTTTAGTCTTTTTATTTTGTTATTTTTGAGTCTCATATAGGTTTTTTGTTATTTTTATGTAGATTTTCTATTATTTTGCATTTGGCATATAGATTAGTTTTTATTTGGTTTTTAAACTTTATTTTATATTTTTAGGAATTTTTATAGGTATTTTTGTATTCTTAGGAAAGCTGGTTGAAATTATCATTTTTGTCCAGGGGCCTATTTGTAAAGTTCAGGAAATGAAGGACCAAATTCTAAAGGTTCAAGAGTTGGGGGCTGAAAATTGAAGTTGCAAGAAGTAAAAGGGCTAGAATTGAAGTGCTAACCTAGAGAGGACCAAAAGTGGAAAAGAAGAATATGAAGCAACTCTCTTCAAATTAGCACATGGAAAATAATGTTGAAGGATTGATGGTAGTGGGAAGAAGGTTTCAGAATTGATTAAGGGCTGAGTAGTGTTTTTTTAAAGGCAATCAAAATCCACGACCATGAAGGAAAGGAAAGCTTGAAGATGAAGCAGCAGCGTCCCAACGTCGTTGGGATCCCAGCGCTCAAGCGCTGGGACTCTGACTAGGAGCTGAGCTGGAAATCACACCCAGCGCTGCAGCGCTGGGAAGCCAGCGCTCAAGCGCTGGCCCTCGGTCTGGAAGTGGGATTTAATTGCATCCCAACGCCCAAGCGTTGGGAATGCCAGCGTTCAAGCGCTGGAAGCCAGATTTTTGCTATAAATAGGGAGGCAATTTGCACTTGTGAGACACACCGTTTCAGAATACAACAAGTATTCTTCTTTCCTCCTTAAGATCATTGTTCCTAGGAATTGTGGGAAGCCAAACTTGAGCTCCTATCCAGGGTAATTCAATGATTCTTTTAGCCATGCTTGGCTAACTTCTTCTTTAAGTTTCTTGGGTTATAGTAGTTTATATTTATGCTTTAGTTTGTTTCTACCTTTCTGAATATTACTTCTATTTCATGTTTTATTTCCTTGTTCTTCATTCTTCTTGGTGCACACAAGATATTTTGCTTATTACTTATACGAATGGAAATTGGTAAGTAGTAAGGGACCTAGGATTTAAAAAAGGTTATAAGTATACATCACTAAGGAATTAGGATGGACGTAACTTTATGTTGGCCTGAATTTCTTCTTCATCTTCTTCTTTAGTTAACTAAGTTGCAAGGAATTGAATTTAGTAATTAGAAAGAAAGTTCTACAATGTGTAAGGAATTAACTTGTAGATACACTAGGCTATAGCATCATGAAATTGGATTTAAAATTCAGAAATTAAGTAGGAGCTTACTAGCATATTTTATAGACTATGTAAACCAACCCAAGAGCTTATTTTCTATCATCTTATTCTCTTCAATTTTATTGCTATTTCATGTGTTATCTTAAACAAACCTTCAACAATACACCTTTTTTAATTTTTCTGCTTAAGTACTAGATTTTATAATAATAAGAACACCTATCCCTTGGGTTCGATCTTTTATTACACGATAATCAAACCGCGCACTTGCGGTTAGGCTATCAGCCGAGAACCCTAAAGTTGATCAGAAAGCCCTAAAGCTGGCCTAAAACCCTATATTAAGCCAAAAACCCTAAAATGAGTCTAAAAGCGTAGAGTCTACAGAAAAACCGAAAAAATGACACAGAGCCTTTAAATCCTCCAAATAACATATACTATAGCCAGCGGAAAAAATCTGAAATCGGCCGAAAACCCTGATATCAGCCGAAAATGCCCTAAAGTTGATCAGAAAGCCCAAAAGCCGGCCTAAAACCCTATAATAAGACGAAAACCCTAAAATCAGTCTAAAAGCCTAGAGTTTACAGAAAAACCATAAAATTGACCCGGAGACCTTAAATCGTCCAAATACCCTATACTGTAGTCAGCGGAAAACCCTGAAATCTGCCGAAAACCCTGAAATTGGCTAAAAGTTGATCAGAAAAACCATAAAGCCGCCCTCAAACCCTATAATAAGCTGAAAAAGATATCGTACCCAAGGGATAGGTGTCTTTCTATTAAATTATTTAGAGCCTTGTGTAGAAAATAAAAAGATATATGTTGTTGTTTGGTTTTTTGAACTAGAAAATAAAATAGCATAAAATAAAAGAGAAGAGAAAAGATGATGAGATTTAAGCACTTGGGTTGGATTACATAGTTTATAAAATATGCTAGCAAACTCTTACTTAATTTCTGAATTCTAGAACCAAGTTCATGATGCTATAGCCTAGTATTTCTACAAGTTAATTCCTTACAAATGTAGAACTTTCTTCTGAATTACTAAATTCAATTCCTTGCAATTTAGTTAACTAAAGAAGATGATGAAGATGAAGTTTAGACCAACATAAAGCTACGTCTATCCTAATTCCTTAGTGATATATACATATAGCCTTTTTTAAATCCTATTTCCCTTACTACTTACCAATTTCCATTGTTATAAGTAATAAGCAAGAACTCTTAGGCGCATTAAGAGGAAATGAAGAACAAGGAAATAAATCATGAATTGGAAATATTATTCATAAATGTAGAAGAAAAACTAAGACATAAAATATAAACTAAAACAACCCAAGATACTTAAAAGAATTAGCCAAGCATGGCTAAAAGAGGCATCGAATTACCCTGGATAGGAGCTCAAGTTTGGCTTCCCACAATTCCTACGAACAATGCTCTTAACGAGGAAAGAAGAATACTTGTTGTATTCTGAATAGGTGTGTCTTTTACGAAGGATGAGCACTCCTATTTATAGCAAAAATTTCAATGGTGGAGGAGTTGATGGCCATTATGGCCTTCATTGGCCACCAATTAACTTTTCAAAACTCCTTCCCACTACCATCAATTCTCCACTCATCCTTTTTCACATGTGCAAAATAGAAATGATGCTTCATATTCAATCTTTACACTTTTGGTCCTCTCTTTGTTAGCACTTCAATTCTGGCCCTTTATTTTCCTTAAACTTCACTTTTAGCCCCCAACTCTTGAACTTTCATACTTTGGCCCTTTCTTTCCTAAAAATATAAAATAAAGTTTAAAAACCAAATAAAAGCTAATCTATATGCAAAATACAAAATAAATATAAAATGTAAATAAAAAGAATAAAAAACCAATAAGAGACTCAAAAATTATAAAATAAACAGACTAAACCCTAAAATTATCATATAAAATCCAGCCATCACTATAGTCAACGAAAAAACCGGAAATCGGCCGAAAACACTGAAAAACTATAAATTTGACCAGAGGCCTTAAATCATTCAAATGCCCTTTATTATTGTAAGCGGAAAAACCCTAAAATAGGTCAAAAACCCTAAAATCGGCCAAAAGCCCTAAACTTGATCAAAAAGCCCTAAAGTCGGCCTAAAATCCCTATAATAAGCCGAAAACACTAAAATCAATCTAAAAGCCATTAGAGTCTACAGAAAAACAATAAAATTGACCCAGATCCCTTAAAATGACCAAATACCCTATACTATAAACATCGGGAAAACCCTGAAATCGGTCAGAAGCCCAAAAATTGATTAGAAAGCCATAAAGCTTGCCTAAAAAACCCTATAATAAGCCGAAAACCCTAAAATTAGTCTAAAATCCTATAGAGTCTATAGAAAAACTATAAAATTGACCCAGAGCCCTTAAGTGGTCCAAATACCATATACTATAGTGAGCGGAAAAACTCTGAAATCAGCCGAAAACCCTTAAATCGGCCAAAAACCCTGAAATCAGCCAAAAGCCCTAATGTTGATCCGAAAGCCATAAAACCAGCCTAAATCCCTATAATAAGCCAAAATCCCTAAAATCAGTCTAAAATCTTAGAGTTTACAGAAAGACAATAAAACTGACCCAGAGCCCTTACATCGGAAAAAACCTGAAATCGGCCGAGAACCCTAAAGTTGATCAGAAAGCCCTAAAGCTGCCCTAAAATCCTAAAATAAGTCTAAAAGCGTAGAGTCTACAGAAAAACCAAAAAATTGACACAGAGCCCTTAAATCGTCCAAATAACATATACTATAGTCAGTGAAAAAAATCTGAAATCGGCCGAAAACCCAAAAATCAGCCGAAAATGCTGTAATCGGCCAAATGCCCTAAAGTTTATCAGAAAGCCCTAAAGGTGGCCTTAAACTCTATAATAAGACGAAAACCCTAAAATCAGTCTAAAAGCCTAGAGTTTACAGAAAACCCATAAAATTGATCCGGAGCCCTTAAATGGTCCAAATACCCTATACAGTAGTCAGCGGAAAAACCCTGAAATCTGCCGAAAACTCTGAAATTGGCTAAAAGTTCATCAGAAAAACCATAAAGCCGCCCTCAAACCCTATAATAAGCCGAAAACCATAGAATCAGTCTTAAAGCCTAGAGTCTAAGGAAAAACTATAAATTTGACCAGAGGCCTTAAATCATTCAAATGCCCTTTATTATTGTCAGCGGAAAAACCCTAAAATCGGCCGAAAAGCCCTAATGTTGACCAAAAATCCCTAAAACCGGCCTAAAATCCCTATAAGAAGCCAAAAACACTAAAATCAATCTCAAAGCCATTAGAGTCTACAGAAAAACAATAAAATTGATCCAGATCCCTTAAATTGACCAAATACCATATACTATAAACATCAGAAAAACCCTGAAATTGGCCAGAAGCCCAAAAATTGATCAGAAAGCCATAAAGCTGGCCTAAAACCCTATAATAAGCCGAAAACCAAAAAATCAGTCTAAAAGACTATAGAGTCTACAGAAAAACTATAAAATTGACCCAGAGCCCTTAAGTCATCCAAATACCATATACTATAGTGAGCAGAAAAACGCTGAAATCAGCCGAAAACCCTGAAATCGGCCGAAAACCCTGAAATCGGCAAAAACCCCAAAAGTTAATCTGAAAGCTTTAAAGCTGGCCTAAAACCCCATAATAAGCCGAAAACCCTAAATCCAGTCTAAAAGCCTAGAGTCTACAGAATAACCATTAAATTGACCCAGAGCCCTTAAATCGTCCAGATACCCTACACTATAGTCAACCAATAAACCCTGAAATCGGCCGAAAACACTGAAATCAGCCAAAAGCCCTAATGTTGAGTCGAAAGCCATAAAACCGGCCTAAATCCCTATAATAAGCCAAAATCCCTAAAATTAGTCTGAAAGCCTAGAGTCTACGGAAAAACAATAAAACCGACCCTGAGCCCTTACATCGGAAAAACCCTGAAATCGGCCGAGAACCCTAAAAGTTGACCAGAAAAACCATAAAGCTGACCTCAAATTCTATAATAAGCTGAAAACCCTAGAATCAGTCTTAAAGCCTAGAGTCTACGGAAAAACTACAAATTTGACGAGAGGCCTTAAATCATTCAAATGGCCTTTATTATTGTTAGGGGAAAAACCCTAAAATCGGCCGAAAACCCTGAAATCGGCCGAAAATGCTGTAATCGGCCAAAAGCCCTAAAGTTGATCAAAAAGCCCTAAAGCCGGCCTAAAATCCCTATAATAAGCCGAAAACACTAAAATCAATCTAATAGCCATTAGAATCTACAGAAAAACAATAAAATTGACCCAGATCCCTTAAATTGACCAAATACCCAATACTATAAACATCGGAAAAAAATTGAAATCGGCCAGAAGCCCAAAAATAGATCAGAAAGCCATAAAGCT
This sequence comes from Acmispon strigosus, assembly GCA_030819835.1. Taxonomy (NCBI): domain Eukaryota; kingdom Viridiplantae; phylum Streptophyta; class Magnoliopsida; order Fabales; family Fabaceae; genus Acmispon; species Acmispon strigosus. Next base: position 15,656,520 of record JAUAMA010000004.1, on the reverse strand, counting down.
GGCCTAAAACCCTATAATAAGTCGAAAACCCTAAAATCAGTCTAAAAGCCTATAGAGTCTACAGAAAAACTATAAAATTGACCCCGAGCCCTTAAATCGTCCAAATACAATATACTAAAGTGAGCGGAAAAACTCTCAAATCGGCCAAAAACCCTGAAATCGGCCAAAACCCCAAAAGTTAATCCGAAAGCTTTAAAGCTGGCCTAAAACCCCATAATTAGCCGAAAATCCTAAATCAAGTGTAAAAGCCTAGAATCAACGAAAAAACCCTGAAATCGGCCGAAAACAGTGAAATCAGCCAAAAGCCCTAATGTTGATCCGAAATCCATAAAACCAGCCTAAATCCCTATAGTAAGCCAAAATCCCTAAAATTAGTCTGAAATCCTAGAGTCTACAGAAAAAACAATAAAACTGACCCAGAGCCCTTACAACGAAAAAACCCTGAAATCGGCCGAGAACCCTAAAGTTGATCAGAATGCCCTAAAGCTGGTCTAAAACACTATATTAAGCCAAAAACCGTAATAAGTCTAAAATCGTGGTATCTACAGAAAAACCAAAAAATTGACACAGAGCCCATAAATCGTCCAAATAACATATACTATAGTCAGCGAAAAAAATCTGAAATAGGCCGAAAACCCTGAAATCGACCGAAAATGCTGTAATCGGCCAAAAGCCCTAAAGTTGATCAAAAATCCCTAAAACCGGCCTAAAATCCCAGTAATAAGCCGAAAACACTAAAATTAATCTAAAAGCCATTAGAGTCTACAGAAAAACAATAAAATTGACCCAGATTCCTTAAGTCGTCCAAATACCATATACTATAGTGAGCGGAAAAACTCTGAAATCAGCCGAAAACCCTTCAATCGGCCGAAAACCATGAAATCGGCCAAAAACCCTGAAATCGGCAAAAAGCCCAAAAGTTAATCCGAAAGCTTTAAAGCTGGCCTAAAACCCCATAATAAGCCGAAAACCTTAAATCCAGTCTAAAAGCCTAGAGTCTACAGAATAACCATTAAATTGACCTAAGGCCCTTAAATCGTCCAGATACCCTATACTATAGTCAACCAATAAACCCTGAAATCGGCCGAAAACACTGAAATCAGCCAAAAGCCCTAATGTTGATTCGAAAGCCATAAAACCGGCCTAAATCCCTATAACAAGCCAAAATCCCTAAAATTAGTCTGAAAACCTAGAGTCTACGGAAAAACAATAAAACTGACCGAGAGCCCTTACATCGGAAAAACCCTAAAAGTTGACCAGAAAAACCATAAAGCCGACCTCAAATTCTATAATAAGCCGAAAACCCTAGAATCAGTCTTAAAGCCTAGAGTCTACGGAAAAACTATAAATTTTACGAGAGGCCTTAAATCATTCAAATGCCCTTTATTATTGTTAGCAGAAAAACCCTGAAATCGGCTGAAAACCCTGAAATCGGCCAAAAGCCCTAAAGTTGATCAAAAAGCCCTAAAGCCGGCCAAAAATCCCTATAATAAGCCGAAAACACTAAAATCAATCTAAAAGCCATTAGAGTCTACAGAAAAACAATAAAATTGACCCAGATCCCTTAAATCGAAAAAACCCTGAAATCGGCCGAGAACCCTAAAGTTGATCAAAAAGCCCTAAAGCTAGCCTAAAACCCTATTTTAAGCCAAAAACCCTAAAATAAGTCTGAAAGCATACAGTCTATAGAAAAGCCAAAAAATTGACACAGCGCCCTTAAATCTGAAAGGAACCAACCCAGAAAATACAGATGCTACTCAAGATAAACCCTAATCCCAAATTGGGAATTAGAGCAGAATACAAGAGAGGGATACCAAACACCCTCTAGAGAGTCCACACCCTCTTCCTAATCCCAATACCCAAATGATACAAAAGATAACCCTTCTCTCTCTCACTTCCTCTTATTTATAGACCCTCTCTAACTAACTATTAACCTCCTAACTAGCCACTTAACCGTGAGTAGGTTCCTATCAATACTCCCCCCTGAAAATTCACCTTGTCCTCAAGGTGAAAGACTGAATACAAGCAACAAAATGAACAACCACTCCACAGATCCAAAGTTACACAAGAACAGCTTCCATTGGGATCCCACTGCATATAGCAAAGAATCCGAATACTAGCAACTTCAAGCTGATATTTTCCACCGCATTTTTATACCCAGTACTAACTTCAACTTTTAACAACTCAAGGACTATAATACAACCATTATTTTGCTGGATTGGGCCCATTAAATCCAATTTATTTTGGGCTTTTCAATGCCTTCTGAAACACTTCTGTGACTTGGGCTTGACCCACTTTTTCTCTGCCACTAGCGTCCCCTGACAAGGGTGCTAAGCCCTGGAATTTCACTGCAAAGTGACACTTGTTGCTGCATGGGACATGTGTGACAGACTTAAGTGTATCTACCTACCTCGTGTCAATTCTAGGTGGCTCCTGCATGTTAGAACAGATAGCAACGTGAGAGGGGGGGTGAATCAGTGTTGCCCCAATTTTCGCCTTATTGAAATTGTTACTTTCAAGTTTATGATGATCACGAAATGATCGTTGTGATTGCAGCGGATATGAATGATACTTGAAAGTAAATGTGAAGGATGAAGAGAATCACACACAAGATTTTATCCTGGTTCACCTTTGATGACAGGATAATATATGATGTTTTTAGGTTGTTTTTAGTATTTTTATTTTATTATTTTTTAGTCACATATAGGATTTTTAGTATTTTTACATAGATTTTATGTTTATTTTGCATTCTGCATATAGATTAGCTTTTATTTGTTTTTCTAACTTTATTTTATATTTTTAGGAATTTTTATAGCTATTTTATATTTTTAGGAAAAGCTGGTATAGTTATCATTTTTGTCCAGGGACCGATTTGTAAAGTTTCAGGAATTGAAGGATCAAAGTGTAAAGGTTCAAGAGTGGAGGATGAAAAGTGAAGTTTGAAGGAGTCAAAGGGCCAGAATTGAAGTTCTAACAAAGAGAGGACTTGAAGTGAAATTGAAGAATGTGAAGCAACTCTCTTTTATTTGAGCACATGTAAAATAAGGTTGGAAGATTAATGGTGGTAAAGGGGAGGTTTCAGAACTTATTAGGGGCTGAATGAGCCTAATTAAGCCAATCAATTCCACCATTGAAGAAGAAAGGAATCCAAGAAGAAGCTGTCAGTGTTCGTCCCAGCGCTGCAGCGTTGGAATTCCCAACGCTCAAGCGTTGGACCTCTGACTAGGATGTGAGTCAGAGGTTGCACCCAGCGCTGCAGCGTTGGAAGCCAGCGCTCAAGCGCTGGGCCTATTTCTGCCCGTTGGATTTTAATGCTTCCAAGCGCCCAAGCGTTGGGAATGCCAGCGCCCAAGCGCTGGAAGGCTGATTTTCACTATAAATAGGGAGCTTTTCTTCACTTGTAAGACACACCTATTCAGAATACAACAAGTGTTCTTCTTTCCTCCTTAAAGATCATTGTTCCTAGGAATTGTGGGAAGCCATACTTGAGCTCCTATCCAGGGTAATTCGATGACTCTTTTAGCCATGCTTGGCTAATTCTTTCTTTAGTATCTTGGGTTGTTTTAGTTTATAATCTATGTTTTAGTTTTCTTCTACTCTTCTGAATAATATTGCTATAGTTCATGTTTTATTTCCTTGTTCTTAATATTTATCTTGATGATCACAAGTGTTTTTACTTATTGCTTATAACAATTGAAATTGGTAAGTAGTAAGGGACCTAGGATTTAAAAGAAGTTATATGACATATCACTAAGGTATTAGGATAGACTTAACTTTATGTTGGCCTGAAAATTCCTTCTTCATCTTCTTCTTGGTTTTTTCTAGATTGCAAGGTATTGAATTTAGTAATTGAGAAGAAAGTTTTACAATGTGTAAGGTATTAACTTGTAAATACATTAGGCTATAGCATCATGACTTGGTACTAAGATTCAGAATTCAAGTAGTAGTTGCTAGCATATTTTATAAATTATATAAATCAACCCAAGTGCTTAAGACTCATCATCATCTCTTTCTTTATTATTTTATGCTATTGTTCTTGCTTGCTATAAAAACCAACATCAAATACTCATCTTTTAAATTTTCTGCACAAGTACTAAATATTATAATAATAGGAAACCTATCCCTTGGGTTCGATCTTTTTATTACGCGATATTGAATCGTACACTTGCGATTTGGGTATCAACCTTCAATCCACCGAAGGCTACGTCCAGTCCCTCAAGAAAACCCCTTGAGGATTTTTCCACTATTGATAAAATTTCTTACAAGTTCCTAAACCAAGGACCCCAAGAATTTCTACCAATATCCTGTGAAAGCAAACTACTTTCAACAGCCCCTGAAAGCAAACCGCTTTCAGTTCCTGAAGGCAAACCACCCTCAGACCTTGAAGACAAACTTGTCTCCAATCGAAACCCTGAAAGTAAACCACTTTCAGTGACAACAACCTTTCACCGAATACCACGGTGAAGAACTCAATCTTACAGAAAGAGATGAAGAAGATATTACAATTGGCTGTTTCAATCCTTTAACACACAATTGGATTGAACATGAGAAATTATGCTTTAAGGCTTTTAAGCATAATACAATTATGAGTTCTTCAAGATATGAACAACTAAGGTGTTCTTATAAACATGAAGATCATGAACTCAGAATTTAGGCTCCAAAAGATTTAAGTTCTAAAAGATGAACTAATTTTGACAAAGCTTTGGCCTAATGTGTTTTTCTCATGTGTAATGTGTATATTTCGTGTGTGTTGTGTGTTGTTTGCTTTCTGGACTCAAATGGTCTTTATGTAGGCAAGGGAAACGTCCTTGAACCATCACAACCCTTTTCAAAAGGTTTGGGACACAATGGTTCATGAAAAGATGCACTTTTTCGTTCTGGTAATCGATTACCATACTTAGTGTAATCGATTACACAAGTGACCATTTCAGTTTGAATTTGAATTTCAAACATGTAATCGATTACAAGACATCAGTAATCGATTACTTGCCTAGGTGTAATCGATTACCATAATGGTGTAATCGATTACACAGAAGCCCATTTTCCAGAAACTTGATCTTTGAGATTTGCTTAAGGTTTTCTACTTCTTTTAAGTTATGAAAAACTCTTAGCTTGATTAGATTAGGTGTTTTAAGAGCCTTTATGCTTTAATAAACCTTTGGAAACATAACTCACCTAATACTTAAGACTTCTATACTATTGATGGACTTGAGTGCTTGATTCTTTGAAGTCTTCTTTTCTTCTTTTTGTTGATGAGTTTGTCGTCATCAAAACCACAGCCAGGGTCAGGAGCAAGACCTTCTTCACAATCTCCCCCTTTTTGATGATGGCAAACACATTCTTGATACTTGAAGATCATATATGCATTCTTGATGCTTAACTCCCCCTATTTGATGGAATCTAGTATATCTGATATTTCTCCCACTTTCTAATGTACTTGTTGAATTCCTGCATATGATCTTTAAGAGCACAGAACCTTTCTCCCCCTTTTGACTTCATCAAAAATAAGAAAAGGCCAAAAATGTACAGGCATACACACAAGTATATATTGCAATATAAAGCATGGGGGTAGGGGTAAATATGTAAAACGTAAACAGAACATAATTATCCAAACATAGCAAGTCAACATCAAAACATCCAACAGTGCAGAAAGTAGACATAATCTAGACTATTACAAACCAAATAAAGCAAATAGTCAATGAAAGAAATAAACAAGTCTAGAGGTCAAATTCATCAGAGGAATCAAAGGAATCATGAGGAGAGGGAGCCATGCGATCAACACGAAGACTCAGACGATCCATATCAGCATGAAGAGTAGTGTGGAGTAGTGTACATGGATTCAACCCGACCTTCCATGTGATCAAACCTCTGATCAAAGTGAGTCCTCATATCGGCCAAATGAGAGAGAATAAGTTGAGTGGAGGCATCACCAAGCAGAGAGGATGAAGGTCCTTCTTCAGAAGATGGTGGATAGAAAGCAGCAGGGGCAGGAGCCTGGGTGGTATCAGGACCCAAATCTGATTTGTGACGGAAAGTGTCATCAACATCCTTGAAAATCCCCATCTTGTTCAGAATTTCCATATCAATCCTCTGTGCCTTAGTATCCATAACCTGAGCAAACTCCCCCTGTGTAGAAATTCCAAAATTCTTCAAAATGAGAGTAATAATAGGAGCATAGGGAAGAGGACCAGATCTATCCTTGTGTATCAACATGTGTATCATAACCAAATGAGCCCAATTAATGGATTCATTATGTTTCAGCCCATAAATAATTTGTAACTCTAAATCACTAATCTGGGCATGGTTAGAGGATTGAGGAAGAAGAACATAACTGATCAGATAATGAAGCAGACGATCTTCTACAGTAAGATATCCAACAACAAGGATATCCCTAGAGCGGTTGGCTTCCGCCCGCTGCTTCTTCAAATGTATCTCTTCCTCAGAAAAACGACACAAAGATAGATAAAAGGATTTCTTGTCATAATCAGCCCATGGACATGCCTTCTCTGGACTCAGTCGTTCTCCAACATAGGGAATTTTTAGAAGAGTTCCCAATTGCTCTTGAGTCAATGAAATGTCAATTCCCTTGACTGATGAGCAGATTTTCCCACCTCTCTTCACCAAATTACAGTAAAATACTTTAACTAATTCAGGATAATACGTACCCGACAATCCAACAAATTCATCAAGTCCTTGGAAATCAAGGAGAGAAGGAAAGAGGAATCCAGCATTGATGAACGAGTTGATGTCAGCATACTTGGGAGGAAGAATGGGTCTTTCCAAGAAGTAAGCCAGGAACCGGTCCTTTAGCTCCTCTGTGACAAGAAGCCGTGAAAGATCAAGAGTGTTCATGGAAAGGTTCTTCGAACGGTGTCGGCGTGAAGAGGAGGCCATTTTCGGACTTGAAATTTTAGGGTTTGAGAAAGGGGTTTTTGGGTGAAGTCCGAATTGAACAATTCGAAGGGATGGAGAAGAAAGAGAGGGCAAAAACAAACAAAACCCACCAATTTGTTCTGAGTTTAAGCAACAAACGAGAGAGAATGAGGGAAACAACCAGTTCGGCAACGAGGGAGGGAGAAAGAGGAAGAGCAGTGTAATCGATTAAGAGTTCTGACTAAAAGAACTTATACTATCGATTTGGTAATCGATTAGGTAATCGATTACAGTTAGTTGTGTAATCGATTACCGCTTTTCGAATTTTGAATAAAATTCAAAATAGCAATAGTAATCGATTACAGCAGTTGATGTAATCGATTACCTGTAGTCCAAAATTTGAAATTTCTAAAAAATCGACTATGTAATCGATTACTTAGAGAAATTCAATAATCAACAGGACTAAATACAAGGGTAATCAATTAATAAGACTAAGATAATTAATTTTATGAACATTTTTATAAATTCTATCATATGTAACACATGTTCATATAACTATTTCAGCACTAAGCTAAATTACAACAAACAAGCATGTAAGAAACATTTAATCCATTATAAAGAGGCTTATGTTAGGGCATTTCTAGTGGTATAAGTCATATGTTTTGAGCCTATAATTATAAGACATAAATATATGAGTATATATGTTTCTTTCAGAATCTAATTAGGCAATTTTCAAATTATTGTAGGCATATACCTAGAAAAGTATTTTCCTAATTCTACTATTGTTTCTACTGTTTTGCCTATGATCTTCTAGACACTGGGCTTAGGAGCAAGTTCCCAAATTTGATTCCTTTCAGATTGGTTTAGTTCTTCCTGTATTGCTACAATCCAATACTCATCTTCTAGAGCATCATTAACTTTTGATGGTTCTATTTGAGAGACAAAGGCCATATTCAAAACTGAATCATTTAAGCGTAGCCTTGTAGAAACGCCTCTAGAAATATCACCAATAATATTATCAACTGGGTGATCCCTATGGGTTCTCCATTCTTTTGGAAGTTGATAAGTATTACTTTCAATGTGCTCTTCTTGTATTGGATTCTGATCTCCATCCTTTTGAGAATCTTCATTTACAATAATATCATCTTCTTCATTATCTGGAAGATTGACTTTATCTTCTATTGAAGATTTAGATTCATCAAAAGAAACATGTATGGATTCTTCCACAGATAGAGTTTTCTTGTTAAAGACTCTATATGCTTTGCTTGTTAAAGAATACCCAAGGAATATACCTTCATCATATTTTTCATCAAACTTTCCAAGGTTTTCCTTTCCATTATTCAAGACAAAGCATTTTGATCCAAAAGCATGTAGATGAGAGATGTTTGGTTTCCTTCCTTTGTAGAGTTCATAGGGAGTTTTCTTAAGGATAGGTCTAATAAGAACTCTATTGGAAACATAGCAAGCAGTACTTACAGCATCAGACCAGAAATATTTAGGGAGACTTGATTCACTCAGCATGGTTCTTGCTAATTCCTCAAGTAATCTATTCTTCCTTTCTACTACACCATTCTGTTGTGGTGTTCTCGGAGTAGAGAAATTATGTGATATTCCATTTTCATCACATAGTTCTTGGAATTGTTGATTCTGAAATTCTCCACCATGATCACTTCTTATAGAAGAGATCTTTAAAGACTTCTCATTTTGAACAAGCCTTGCATATCTTTTGAATGCATTGAATGCTTCATTCTTATGAGGAAGAAATAAAGTCCATGTAAATCTAGAGAAATCATCAACAATAACAAGTGCATAGAAATTACCTCCGAGGCTTTTAGTTCTAGATGGTCCGAACAAATCCATATGTAACAATTGAAGGGGTCTTGAGGTCGAAACTATGTTCTTTGGTTTGAAGGATGTTCTGGTTTGCTTCCCCTTTTGACATGCATCACAAAGCTTGTCTTTCTCGAATTTTATCTTTGGAAGCCCAACAACTAGATCATGCTTGACTAGTTTGTTTAAATGATCTATGTGAATATGAGCAAGTCTTCTATGCCATAGCCATGAATCACTATTATTCTTGGCCAAAAGGCATCTCACATTTTGTGGAATTTCTTCCAAGGAGATCATGAAGACTTTTATTTACTTTATACCCAGAAAACTTAATTTCTTTAGTTTTCACATCTTTCACAACACATATATCATTAATAAAACCAACTTTCAAACCTTTATCACATAGTTGACTAATACTCAGAAGATTATGCATCAAACCATCAACGTAAAGAACTTTATCGATGACTGTTTGAGGGGGTGTGCCTATTCTTCCAATACCGAGTATTTTTCCCTTTTGATTGTTACCATATGTGACGAAACCTTTTTCCCTAGGTATAAGAAAAGAAAACTTGGTTTTGTCTCCTGTCATGTGTGATGAGCAGCCACTATCAAGATACCATAAATCCTTTGCTGCTTTCATACACACCTACATGACAAAGTTCAGACATGGGTATTAGGAACCCAACAAGTTTTGGGTCCTTCTAAGTTAACATCCTTTCTAACCCAAATGTACTCCCTATTTGGTACTCCTACATGTTTGTAGTAACATCTACTAGGGGTATGTCCTACTTTGTTACAATATGTACAAGAGTAATGATTGTAACTAGAGGTTTGTCTAGGAGAGGGATGAATCTTCTTAGGAAGTCTATTTTGATTATTCTTCCTATTGTTTGTACTCCTAACAGGATTAATCTTACTGTTACTAGAAGATCCTAACACATGGTTTGGTTTTACAAACACAGTTTTCCTAACCTCTTTTGTCTTTGGGTTAGAAGTATATCCTAAACCTGATTTATTGTTTGAATGTCTTTGAACACTTAGGATATCATCTAACTTCTGTTTTCCTTTATTGAAGTTATTAACTCTTTGTTGAAGATTTTCTGTCTTTTCTTCTAAAGAACTACACTTAGTGCATTTGTGAGTAATGTCTAACTTAGTCTTTACTATATCTAGTTCTTCTTGTAAATTTCTACACTTACTTTCTAAGGATGAAATTAACTCATTTTTCCTAGTGCTAACTTTAGAAAATTCTTGACATAATTTAAACATATTTTCCATGGTAAACTTTAAATCATGAAAAGATATAGAATTATCACTAACCTGGGAATCTTCAACATCAGAATCATGTGAGGCCATCAAAGCAACTTGTGCTTCTTCTTTATCAGAGTCTGATGATGAACTTACTTCATTATCATCCCATGCCAAATATGTTAGAACAGATAGCAACCTGAGAGGGGGGGGTGAATCAGTTTTGCCCCAATTTTCGCCTTATTGAAATTGTTACTTTCAAGTTTATGATGATCACGAAATGATTGTTGTGATTGCAGCGGATATGAACGATACTTGAAAGTAAATGTGAAGGATGAAGAGAATCACACACAAGATTTTATCCTGGTTCACCTTCAATCCACCGAAGGCTACGTCCAGTCCCTCAAGAAAACCCCTTGAGGATTTTTCCACTATTGATAAGAATTTCTTACAAGTTCCTAACCCAAGGACCCCAAGAATTTCTACCAATAACATGTGAAAGCAAACCACTTTCAACAGCCCCTGAAAGCAAACCACTTTCAGTTCCTGAAGGCAAACCACCCTCAGACCTTGAAGACTAACCCGCCTTCAATCGAACAACCCTTCACCGAATACCACGGTGAAGTTAGGATCCCTCAGAAAGATTACCACTTTCTGAAGAACCACTCCACTGAATTCCACAGTGAAGATTTCCCATGATCGAGTACTCTTAACGAATGCTTGCACCAAGGACCCTAAGATATCTTATCAATCTTCCTGAAGCAACCCACTTCTGATTGATCAAGTCTTCGTAACGAATGCTTGTGCCAAGGACCCTAAGAGAACCCATCATGCCTCAGAAAGCAAACCACTTTCTGATGACACCGCATTACCACGGTGGACTTTGAATCAAACTTGATTCAAAGGGCCTTTTTACAACCACCGAAAACTACGGTGAAAGAATCAACATGATTCGAATAGAAGAAGAAGATGCCTTTTCTATGCATGATTCAATCCTTTAGACAAGAAGGATTGATCTTAGTTTGTATGCTCCAGGCCATTACAATGAAGGCTCTTCCATTCTGAGTTTCTCAAATGTTGAACATCATGAGTGTTCTTATGAAAATGAGAGAACCGAAACTCAGAATGATGACTTTAATGAATATGAAAGTTATGGACCAAGTCATTGACGTTTCTGAGTGTCTAAGGACTTTATATAGGCACTAGAGGTCGTCCATGAACCAACACAACCTTTCCCAATTGGTTTGAGACACAATGGTTCATGAAATAACACACCTGTCGACCTGGTAATCGATTACAACAGTTAGTGTAATCGATTACACCATGCCGTTGAAGTTTGAATTTGAATTTCAAACTTGGTAATCGATTACAAGAGATGAAGAAGAAGATGCCTTTACAATGGCTGATTCAATCCTTTAGACAAGATGGATTGATCTTAGTTTGTATGCTCCAGGCAATTACAATGAAGGCTCTTCTATTCTGAGTTTCTCAAAAGATGAACAGCATGAGTGTTCTTATGAAAATGAGAGAACAGAAACTCAGAATGATGACTTTAATGAATATGAAAGATATGGACCAAGTCATTGATGTTTCTGAGTGTCTAAGGAATTTATATAGGCACTAGAGGTCGTCCATGAACCAACACAACCTTTCCCAAACGTTTTGAGACACAATGGTTCATGAAAAGACACATCTGTCTGTCGACCTGGTAATCGATTACAACAGTTAGTGTAATCGATTACACCATGCCGTTGAAGTTTGAATTTGAATTTCAAACTTGGTAATCGATTACACACTTGTGTTAATCGATTACACACATCCTGTAATCGATTACACACATCTGTAATCGATTACAGACAATCCAGAACTCAGTTTTTGACTGTTTAAAACCTAATTGAGTGTTCCTACCAAGTTTTACTTGTGAGAACATATCGTACTCAATTAGTTGATCTTTCATGAGCCTTCTAATGCAATTAAACCTTAATAAAGCATAGCACACTAAGTTGACAAGACTTACTAAATGCAAGAACCCTTATGTTTGATCTTTGACGTTCCGAGCCGGTTCTTGAAGTCTTTCTCTTGTTGAAGTCTTCTTTTCTTTTCTGAAGTCTTCTTGAAGTGTTTCTTTTTGTTCCTTTCTTTCTTGAAGATTTCTTGAAGTCTTCTTTTTCTCTTCTGAGGTCTTTCTTCTTTTTGTGATGTGTTTGTCTTCATCAAAACCTCAGTCGAGTCCAAGGACGAGACTTGATTTACAATCTCCCCCTTTTTGATGATGACAAACATCATGCTTGAACATTGATGGATCATTTAGACTTTCTTTCTTGTCTTGTATCTCCCCCTTGGTTTTGCAATTATTTCTCCCCCTTTGTTTTGTAAACGAAGCACAGTATCCTGAAAATGATCAAGCATACACAAGACTTTTCTCCCCCTTTTGACATCATCAAAAAGAAGATAAAGCCATACAAAATATTCCAAGATAATAGAAATAAAGAGAGGCATAATATGCATTAGAACTTTTCTCCCTTTTCTCCCCCTTTTTGTTCCACTTGTAGCCTTTCTTGTAAATAATCTTTACAAAGCACAGGACCCTTTCTCCCCCTTTTGACTTCATCAAAAAGGAAGAGGAGTCCAAGCATAACCCACACATGCTAACAAGTAGTATAGATATTTAAGACATGGGGAGTGGGGTAAGCAAGATATTATATAGAAACTTATGCATCACACGTAATTTAAAGCATAACTAGTTAAGTTCAAAATACATAATTAAACGTGCAAGCAAGAACCAAACATCCACAAGATAAGTCTAAACTATTACAATCCTCAAAATAAATAGTCTGAATGAAAATAGATATAGTCTAAATAAAGATAGAAATAGTCTAGAAATCTTCAGAATCATCAGAGAGATCAAAAGAGTCATGGGTAGAGGGAGCCATGCGATCAACACGAAGACTAAGACGATCCATATCCGCTCGGAGAGTGGTGTACATGGATTCGACCTGTCCTTGTATATAATCTAACCGCTGATCAAAGTGTGCCCGCATGTCAGCCAGATGAGAAAGGATGAGTTGTGTAGAGGCATTAGTACCAGAAGATGATGAAGGAACACTCTCAGAAGGAGGAAAAAATGCTGCAGGAGTAGGAGCAGGAAGATCCTCAGATGGTAGATCAGACTTGTTCCTGAAGAACCCATCATCATCCTGAATGAATCCCATCTTGTTCAGGATGTTCAGATCAATGCGCTGAGCCTTACCATCCATTTTAACAGAATACTCACCATGAGTAGGAACACCCTTCTTCTTCAGAATGATAGAAATTGCAGAAGCAAATGGAAGAGGGCTAGTTCTTTCCTTATGCATCATCATGTGAATCATTACCAAATAAGCCCAATTAATAGACTTTTGATTAACCATGCCATATAGAATTTGTAACTCTAGATCACTTATCTGAGCATGATTAGAACTTTGAGGTAAGATCACATAACTAAGCAAGTAGTGAAGCATTCTGTCTTCAACAGTGAGAAACCCAACAGCAAGGGTGTCTCTAGAACGGTTTGCATCAACTCTCTGCTTTTTAGACTGAATTTGCTCCTCAGTGAAGTGACATAAAGATAAATAAAATGATCGCTTATCATAATCTCCCCATGGGCAAGGCAATTCAGAACCTAATTTTGCTCCAGTGCGAGGAATAGACAGACATTCTCCCAACTCATCAATGGTCAGAGATATGTCAATACCCTTGACAAATGTGCATATTTTCCCACCACGCTTAATCAGATTACAGTAAAAGACTCTGACAAGTTCAGGAAAGAATTTACCTTTAATCTCAATGAACGAGTCAAGTCCCTGATGATTAAGCAGTGTTGGAAATGTCATCCCTGCTGTCAAGAAAGATTCCAGAGCACCATACTTTGGTGTAAGAACTGGTCAATCAAGAAAATGAGCAAGGAATCGTTGTTTCTGTTCTTCAGTTGCCAACAGCCTTGAGAGGTCCAAAGCATCCATGGATGGGTTCTTAGAACGAAGAGGTTTACGTGAGGAAGAGGCCATGGAAGCTGATTTTAAGAATTTTCGAGTTCTAGGATTTAGTAGGACAGAATTGGGGCTTTTTGATACAGACCAATTCAACAACAATTGGTAGTGTGAATAGATGGAGATGGATATTAGGAGCAAAACCCACAAAGAATTCTTGAAAACGAACAAGAATTGTGGAAGATATGGGGAAAACAGAGGTGCTGGTGTCGCACGAGAGAGAAGAAACCAGAAGGGGGCTGTAATCGATTATGAACATAAAACCCAAAAAAATATATATATTATCGGGCATGTAATCGATTACGTCCTTTTATGTAATCGATTACATGTAAGCATATTTGAATAAAGATTCAAATTCGAGGAGGTAATCGATTACACTGCATGGGTAATCGATTACCCTCCTTTCTGGAAAAGAAACAGGGCCAGAATAATCCCTGTAATCGATTACTAATCCTATGTAATCGATTACTATGACTAAAAACTCGAAAATTCAAGCATGATAAGTTCTAAATGAAAGATATACCTATCAAAGAACTATGATGTAAATGCAAATGTCTAAGAGTGCATTATTATTCTACTTAATATCCTTTTTGAAAGACATAAGTTTGTTTTTAGAAAATTATTGCTAATACCATGTTCTAATATAGTGACTTTGAAGACCATCCTTTGTATATGAAAATCCTAAACACAAGGTCTTCATGCACATTTTGCTCAAATAGACTTAATGGTACTTTTTCTCAATGCCCAATTTCCTTTGGGTCCTTTTGGATTAGTATCCCATATAATTCTTTTATTGGGTATTCCCTGGTTTCTTTAATGATTTTGTTTTATCACTTGTGTTAATACATCAATTCTTGTCTTAAGGTTTATGTATGGACCTTAAATATGTAAAAGTACTTTGAACATCTTATTCGAGATCTATCTTCTCTTGCATGTTTTCAGTTTCATTTTGTAAAAATGAGATGATCCTTCTTTAATGTGTATAAACTTTATATATGTTCAAGAAATTATCATGCAATCAAACAAAGATGCTTTATAATTTTAATATATGAAATTGCATTACTAACCTCATTATCAGAATGATGTGTTGCCATTAAAGCGTGACATGCTTCCTCATTTTTGAGTTGAGTGATGAACTTGCTCCATTGTCATCCAAGTTTGTCTTCTTTGTTTTGGAACTCTTTTTCTTCTTTCAAGCTTATAACCTTATGCTACTAATCTAGCCTAAGTTTCTATGATTTCTTATTCTTCTAATATGTTCCTAAACATCTATTTGACTTCAATGATATGCTTATCAATTTCGGGAACCGATATATATACTAGGTTTTTCTCAAACTAGTTCAACTCTTGTGACTTGAATCCAATACTTATTTCCTAAAGGATTATGTACTTTAGATGGCTCTATCTTAGTATGGTTTGAGAAGGCGTACCTATTTTTCTTATGCTAAGAAATTACCCCTTTTTCATTATACTCGTATAAGATATAAAGATTTTGTTTTGTTTCCAAACATGTGTGATGTACAGTCATTATCATAAACCCTTTGCTGTTCTCATACACACTTACAAAACAAATTCTCATAAAGAAATGTCAAGTTCCCGAGTTACTTTGGGTTCTAAGTTATTGATTGTCTTATCCACCCACATACATTGCCCACTTGATATTCCTATAATAACTTCTACTAGAAGTATGTCCTATTCTATTGCAATAACTATAATCATATAGTCTATAACCTTCATACTATATCTAAGCATATCATAATATCTCCTAGGTTGTCTTGGAATAATTTGAGAATAATTCCTATTGAAATTTTTATGCTTTGATTATATAGCATGAGTATGTAATCGATTATAGCAGTTATGGTAATCGATTACTTAGACAATTTTAACAGGCATGAGGACTGAGAACAGGATTAACCGATTACAGGTCTATGGTAATCGATTACTAGGACATTTTTATAAGTTCTAACCTATAAATTCCTATGTAACATATTTCTAGAGGAACACATAATCATATAATCAATGTAATCAAATAAGTTTACATAAAGATCATGCAATGTAACATATAATCACACACTTAGATAAATATCTAATTAAATATCATGTTCATCTAAAAAGCCTAATTTTCTTTTAATCTTAAAGATTGAATTTTTAGGATTGTTTTGGGACATTTGAGGGTAGTCCTATAGTTCATATTTCTAGAAGAATTAGCATGCATGTGTTTACTCCTAAGAGATCTAATTCCATTTGAAGCATTTGACATTTTTCTTTTAAAGATGAAATAGTAGCATTTTAATACTAACTTTAGAAGCATTACGACACATCTTAAAAAGACTTTCTATAGCATTTTCTAAATCATTAGATGAAGAAGTACTGGTACTAACCTGGATATTTTCCTTGTCAGAATTCTGAGTCTGAGCCTATGTCATTGTCATTCCAAGAGACGTATGCTCTTCTGGAGTTTGAATTCTTCTTTTCAAACTTCTTCCTTAGTCCATGCTTCTTGTTTTGAATGTTTGGACAATCTTATTTGATGTGACCAGATTTATTATACTCAAGAAGGAGAGTTCATTTCCCTTTTGAAAACTTCTAGAATTCATATCTTTCCTTTGTGAGAATCTTCGAAAATTCTTGACTATTAAGTCCATGTTCTCATCATCTTCTGACTTTGCATCATATTCATCATTGATGCTTTCTTTGACTTTTAGAGCAATAGACCAAAAGTCTCTTTTTGTTGTTCTCATATTGCTCAAGTCTGTTTAACTTCAAATCATGTTCTTGAAGTTTTCCAAAGGAGTAGCCAGAGTCATGTTGGAGATACTTTTCTTCTTTTCTTTGTCACTTCATGTGTTTTCTAGTTCTGATTGTGAACTTCCTTCAACTTCTACTACAGGCCCAAGGAGATCTTCTTCAATGACTTTTCAGATTCCTGCGTCTAATGACTTTATGAAGATCATCATCTTGATATTCCAGAAATCGTAGAGTTCTTCCATTGTAGAATGATGGCCTGTTTATGTTGAATCCTTCATTGGTACTTGTTGTAGATGAGGATGCTATCTTCTCCCGGATCTTAGGAATAACTTACCTAAACTTCTGCTCTGATACCAATTGTTAGAACATATAGCAACCTGAGAGGGGGGGGGGGGTGAATCAGAGTTGCCCCAATTTTCGCCTTATTGAAATTGTTACTTTCAAGTTTATGATGATCACGAAATGATTGTTGTGATTGCAGCGGATATGAACGATACTTGAAAGTAAATGTGAAGGATGAAGAGAATCACAAACAAGATTTTATCCTGGTTCACCTTCAATCCACCGAAGGCTACGTCCAGTCCCTCAAGAAAACCCCTTGAGGATTTTTCCACTATTGATAAGAATTTCTTACAAGTTCCTAACCCAAGGACCCCAAGAATTTCTACCAATAACCTGTGAAAGCAAACCACTTTCAACAGCCCCTGAAAGCAAACCGCTTTCAGTTCCTGAAGGCAAACCACCCTCAGACCTTGAAGACTAACCCGCCTTCAATCGAACAACCCTTCACCGAATACCACGGTGAAGTTAGGATCCCTCAGAAAGATTACCACTTTCTGAAGAACCACTCCACTGAATTCCACAGTGAAGATTTCCCATGATCGAGTACTCTTAACGAATGCTTGCACCAAGGACCCTAAGATATCTTATCAATCTTCCTGAAGCAACCCACTTCTGAGTGATCAAGTCTTCTTAACGAATGCTTGTGCCAAGGACCCTAAGAGAACCCATCATGCCTCAGAAAGCAAACCACTTTCTGATGACACCGCATTACCACGGTGGACTTTGAATCAAACTTGATTCAAAGGGCCTTTTTACAACCACCGAAAACTACGGTGAAAGAATCAACATGATTCGAATAGAAGAAGAAGATGCCTTTTCTATGCATGATTCAATCCTTTAGACAAGAAGGATTGATCTTAGTTTGTATGCTCCAGGCCATTACAATGAAGGCTCTTCCATTCTGAGTTTCTCAAATGTTGAACATCATGAGTGTTCTTATGAAAATGAGAGAACCGAAACTCAGAATGATGACTTTAATGAATATGAAAGTTATGGACCAAGTCATTGATGTTTCTGAGTGTCTAAGGACTTTATATAGGCACTAGAGGTCGTCCATGAACCAACACAACCTTTCCCAATTGGTTTGAGACACAATGGTTCATGAAATAACACACCTGTCGACCTGGTAATCGATTACAACAGTTAGTGTAATCGATTACACCATGCCGTTGAAGTTTGAATTTGAATTTCAAACTTGGTAATCGATTACACACTTGTGTTAATCGATTACACACATCCTGTAATCGATTACACACATCTGTAATCGATTACAGACAATCCAGAACTCAGTTTTTGACTGTTTAAAACCTAATTGAGTGTTCCTACCAAGTTTTACTTGTGAGAACATATCGTACTCAGTTAGTTGATCTTTCATGAGCCTTCTAATGCAATTAAACCTTAATAAAGCATAGCACACTAAGTTGACAAGACTTACTAAATGCAAGAACCCTTATGTTTGATCTTTGACGTTCCGAGCCGGTTCTTGAAGTCTCTCTCTTGTTGAAGTCTTCTTTTCTTTTCTGAAGTCTTCTTGAAGTGTTTCTTTTTGTTCCTTTCTTTCTTGAAGATTTCTTGAAGTCTTCTTTTTCTCTTCTGAGGTCTTTCTTCTTTTTGTGATGTGTTTGTCTTCATCAAAACCTCAGTCGAGTCCAAGGACGAGACTTGATTTACAAAATATGCTCTCCGAGTAGGTTGATCCTTTTTCTCGAATTTCTCTCTTAGACCATGTTTCTTCTTCTGAAGATTTGGACAATCTGATTTGAAGTGTCCCGGTTTACCACATTCGAAACATGTGATCTTTTGAGAGGAAGATGATTCATTGTTCTTTTGGAAAGATTTTTTGTTGAATTTTACACCTTTTCTCTTAAGAAACTTTCCAAAATTCTTTACTAGAAGATTCACATTCCCATTATCTTCTTCTTCTTCAGAATCTGCATCATAATCTTCTTTGATGCTTTCTTTTGCTTTTAGGGAAATGGATCGATACTTCTTCTCATGTTGTTCATTTTCTTCCAAACGATTCAATTCCAACTCGTGTTCTTGGAGTTTTCCAAAAAGAGTTGCGAGAGTCATTTTTGATAAACTCTTCTTTTCTGAGATGGCTGTTACTTTTGGTTGCCATACTCTTGTAAGTGATCTTAGAACTTTCATGTTCAAGTCACTGTTTGAAAATTGTCTACCAAGAGCAATCAAATGATTAATTAAATGAGTGAATCGTTTTTGCATATCTAATACCTTTTCTCCTGGAAGCATTCTGAACATTTCATATTCCTGAGATAGAGTATTGATCTTTGATCTCTTGACTTCATCTGTTCCTTCATGAGTCACCATCAACGTATCCCATATTTCTTTTGATGTAGTGCACGTTGATACTCTGAAAAATTTGTCCATGCCAAGAGCAGATGTAAGGATGTTCATTCCTTTGAGATCATGTTGAACCTTCTTCTTTTCTTCTTCACTCCATGAACTTTCTGATTTTGGTTGAGAAGTTCCTTCTTCATCTGTTGTTACAGGCACAAAGGGACCTTCTTCAATGACTTTCCATATTCCTGCGTCTAATGACTTTATGAATATCTTCATCTTGATTTTCCAGAAGTCATAGTGTTCTCCATTGAAGAATGGTGGCCTGTTTATGTTATGTCCTTCACTTGTTCCATGATTGGAAGAGGATGCCATCTTTTCCCGGATCTTAGGAATAACTTACCTAAACTTCCGCTCTCATACCAATTGTTAGAACAGATAACAACCTGAGAGGGGGGGGGTGAATCAGTGTTGCCCCAATTTTCGCCTTATTGAAATTGTTACTTTCAAGTTTATGATGATCACGAAATGATCGTTGTGATTGCAGCGGATATGAACGATACTTGAAAGTAAATGTGAAGGATGAAGAGAATCACACACAAGATTTTATCCTGGTTCACCTTCAATCCACCGAAGGCTACGTCCAGTCCCTCAAGAAAACCCCTTGAGGATTTTTCCACTATTGATAAAATTTCTTACAAGTTCCTAACCCAAGGACCCCAAGAATTTCTACCAATATCCTGTGAAAGCAAACTACTTTCAACAGCCCCTGAAAGCAAACCGCTTTCAGTTCCTGAAGGCAAACCACCCTCAGACCTTGAAGACAAACTTGTCTCCAATCGAAACCCTGAAAGTAAACCACTTTCAGTGACAACAACCTTTCACCGAATACCACGGTGAAGAACTCAATCTTACAGAAAGAGATGAAGAAGATATTACAATTGGCTGTTTCAATCCTTTAACACACAATTGGATTGAACATGAGAAATTATGCTTTAAGGCTTTTAAGCATAATACAATTCTGAGTTCTTCAAGATATGAACAACTAAGGTGTTCTTATAAACATGAAGATCATGAACTCAGAATTTAGGCTCCAAAAGATTTAAGTTCTAAAAGATGAACTAATTTTGACAAAGCTTTGGCCTAATGTGTTTTTCTCATGTGTAATGTGTATATTTCGTGTGTGTTGTGTGTTGTTTGCTTTCTGGACTCAAATGGTCTTTATATAGGCAAGGGAAACGTCCTTGAACCATCACAACCCTTTTCAAAAGGTTTGGGACACAATGGTTCATGAAAAGATGCACTTTTTCGTTCTGGTAATCGATTACCATACTTAGTGTAATCGATTACACAAGTGACCGTTTCAGTTTGAATTTGAATTTCAAACATGTAATCGATTACAAGACATCAGTAATCGATTACTTGCCTAGGTGTAATCGATTACCATAATGGTGTAATCGATTACACAGAAGCCCATTTTCCAGAAACTTGATCTTTGAGATTTGCTTAAGGTTTTCTACTTCTTTTAAGTTATGAAAAACTCTTAGCTTGATTAGATTAGGTGTTTTAAGAGCCTTTATGCTTTAATAAACCTTTGGAAGCATAACTCACCTAATACTTAAGACTTCTATACTATTGATGGACTTGAGTGCTTGATTCTTTGAAGTCTTCTTTTCTTCTTTTTGTTGATGAGTTTGTCGTCATCAAAACCACAGCCAGGGTCAGGAGCAAGACCTTCTTCACACTGCAGACAGTATATAGCACTTGGGAAACAAGATAAAGGTAACCCAAATGTGAGTTGAGAAATATATTGTGTTGGGACCCCTTGGTCAAACAGTTGACCCAAAAATGAAAGTCCAGTTTTGTCCTTTGCCCTCCATTCTTTGCGCAAGTGCAGTCTCAACGCCACACAACTGGCCACAAGCAACGTTCTCACCACGAAGTGCGGCGGTTTCGGTGGCGGCCGTTGGACCGTTTCCAACTTCCTCAACGGAAATCCGCGGTTGCCGACATGCTGCTTCCGAAGCTCCACCGTTGACGGCCCCTTGGTCGTTCTTCTTTTCAGCGCCGGTGGCCGGAGTTGCAAGCGTTTCGCCATCGTTTTCGATGGCTGATGGATCTGTCGTTGCTGTCCCTTCCGGAGTCCAAGTTTCTTCCCACAATCTCTTCTGTCATCCTTTGTTTCGAAGGTCAGGTTTTTCTCTGCCTCTATCAACCCCACTACCTCGGATACAACTCCCTTTCTCTCCACAAGATCGGATTTCCGCGTCTCGAAGGCAGAATCTTCCTCCGCTTCTGAAGCTTGGTAAACCACCTCTGTGAGTCGCTCCTCTTCCCCTGCGAACTCCAATTCCTTCCGCAGCGCCTCCGCCGCCGCTCGTTCTTCCGCCGCCTCAGCAACCTCCGATTCTTCTTTTTCTTGTTCAAGAAAAATAGATCTTTGAATAACTTCAGTTAGAGAGGAAAGTTCAGTAGATCGTACCTCCATTCGAATTTCCTTCTTCAAACCTTTCAAGAAGATGCCTTTGACAAATTCGGGCTCGATTGCTTTGAGAGCCCTCACATACTTTTCAAATTCCATCGCATAATCCTTCACTGTTCCAATCTGTTCCAAAGAAAGAAGTACCTCAAATGGGTTCTGAATCTTGGAAGGCTCAAACCTCCTCACCAGTGCAATCTTGAACCCTTCCCATGATGGATTGGGATTACAACGCTTCCACCATTGGAACCAGCTTAACGCCCTTCCTTCCAAAGCCACCATTGAAGCCTGCACCTTTTCTTCTTCCGATAACCCTTTCAACAGAAAGCAGCCTTCAATCTGCTGTGTCCAGTCATACGCACCATCTCCTCCAAAAATTGGAATATCCAATTTTCCCCAGCAAACTCGCCCTCGCTCCCGGTGAATTTCCATGCACAGTACTGTGGTTTCAGGCACCAGATCGGTGCTCTGATACCAAATTGATAGTACCAGAATTATGCAGATGAAAGAATCACCAAGAAAACTAAGATTATACTGAATTGCGAAATTTACTTGATAGAATGTAGTTGAAATTCAAATGTTACAGAATAGATTTTTAGGAAGAAAAGAACCTCAGGTTACCAAGAAACCTGATCTGATCACCCAATAGATCAGCCCCAATTCTTACTTCCCAAAAACTGACTTCTAACTCAAAGATACAAGTATTTATAGTAACTGACTCTAACAAAATGGTACAGCTAATGCCAGCTAATTAAAACTGACTATGACTAGGCTTAACTAACTATAACAGAATTAGTTAAGCCTCTATTACAATCAAAGGTTGACTCTATCACTACCCCCCCTGAAAATTCACCTTGTCCTCAAGGTGAAGGATAAAATCCAATTGAATGCCATTTGCTGAAAATTCACAAATATTCCACCAGGATCCCATTGCTGACATTGTAAAAAGTACATCACGCATGAAGTGTTGGGGCCAGATTCCTGAATAACTGGGACAAATCAAGCTGTGGTCCTTCACCCATTGAAGTAGCAAGCAAGATAAAACATCAAAAGCAAACCCCCCAAAGCTACTATTTTCCCCTGCACTGTGATACTCAATGCTTGCAACAGCCCCTCGAAGAATAGGTGAAAACCATGTTGTACAGAATCCAAAATCCTTAAGAATTATTCTCCTTTGATCCAAAACAAACTTCATATCCAGTACCTTTTTCATACTTCCCCCAACCCAGATTTTTATCACCTTCCAACTTGGAAACCTCCAAATCTGTTCCTGTTCCCCCCACAGCGAGTTGATCTCATTACCTATGAATTTCCAATCACTAAATCTGAATTCATTAGGAATAGCTACCTGTCTCAATGTAAGGTCTGAATCTTGGTAAAACTCCAAGCTCCTATATACAAATTGTCAACCAATTGAGTTCTCTTGGCCAACTCTATCTGCTTGTTGAATTTGGCACATCCAGAACAAATTTTCCTCAACTTTAACTGTCTTCATAACCCACTCCCTGATTTGGGCTTGGCCCATCGGTGCATTAAGTGTTTGGATTGAGTACCCTTTGCATGCTGCAGTAACCAAACTCATCCATTTGCTGTTTGCTCCATGAGATGCCAGCAAATAACTCAAAGTCCTTGGCAGCAGGACACCTGGATCCCACTTTTCCCTTCCACTAATGTGCCCTATCACATGGACTAGGCTCAGTAATATCACTCTCAGATGAAGTTTGTTGCTGGCTTGGACATGTGTCCATTCCTCAACCTCAGAATTTGTTTCTCCTAGACTATTATTCTCGAAGTGTAACACGTATCCTCTGCCAACATGAAGTAAAAACCCGTAAAACAGCTCTGGGGTTGAAAGATTTCCACTTACCTCATGGCCAATTTGGTCAAACAGTTGACCCCAAGGTGCAATTACATTTCTGTCCTCTGCCTTCCCTGCGTTACTTCCGTTCTTGCCCGTGCCGTCACAGCTCCACCCACTCAGCGACGTGAGAACCCAACTACCACTGCTCCGGATAGCAAACTCCGGCGGCTTTGGTGGTGGACGACCTGCCATCTCCGGCGACGTCCCTTCCCCTTGGAACTGAATCATCTTCATCAAACAGTGGAACGGCGGATCCATCAACAGAGGTGGGTTCTCTACCTCCATCTCCCTCACTGCCTCTACGACAACCCTCTCTTCCTCCACCAGATTGGGTCTCCGCGATTCAGAGGTGGAATCCTCATCTGCGTCAGAAACTTGTTGAACCACCACCGGGATTCGCTCCTCTCCCTCCGAGGACGTCGTGTCTCTCAACAATGCCACTACTCGTTCTTCCTTCGCCTCATCCCGATTGGGTTTCTGTGTCGCTGTAATCTCCGATGGCCACGAAAACATTATTGTTGCCGCCCTCCCTGTCTCCGGTGCAGCCTCCGATTCTCCCATTTCTTGTTCAAGGGAAATAGCTCTTTGAATAACATATACTATAGTCAGCGGAAAAAATCTGAAATCGGCCGAAAACTCTGAAATCAGCCGAAAATGATGTAATCTTCCAAATGCCCTAAAGTTGATCACAAAGCCCTAATGCCGGCTTAAAACCCTATAATAAGACGAAAACTCTAAAATCAGTCTAAAACCCAAGAGTTTACAGAAAAACCATAAAATTGACCCGGAGCCCTTAAATCGTCCAAATACCTTATAGTGTAGTCAGCGGAATACCCTAAAATTGGCTAAAAGTTGATCAGAAAAACCATAAAGCCGCCCTCAAACCCTATAATAAGCCGAAAGCCCTAGAATCAGTCTTAAAGCCTAGAGTCTACGGAAAAACTATAAATTTACCAGAGGCCTTAAATCATTCAAATGCCCTTTATTATTGTCAGCGGAAAAACCCTAAAATCGGCTGAAAACCCTGAAATCGGCCAAAAGCCCTAAAGTTGATCAAAAAGCCCTCAAGCCGGCCTAAAATCCCTATAATAAGCCGAAAACACTAAAATCAATCTAAAAGCCATTAGAGTCTAGAGAAAAACAATAAAATAAACCCAGATCCCTTAAATTGACCAAATACCCTATACTATAAACATCGGAAAAAACCTGAAATCGGCCGGAAGCCCAAAAATTGATCAGAAAGCCATAAAGCTGGCCTAAAACCCTATAATAAGCCGAAAACCCTAAAATCAGTATAAAAGCCTATAGAGTCTACAAAAAAAACTATAAAATTGACCTTGAGCCGTTAAATCGTCCAAATACCATCTATAGTGAGCGGAAAAACTCTGAAATCAGCCGAAAACACTTAAATCGGCCAAAAACCCTGAAATCGGCCAAAAACCCTTAAATCGGCAAAAACCCAAAAATTTAATCCGGAAGCTTTAAAGCTGGCCTAAAACCCCATAATATGCCGAAAACCCGAAATTCAGTCTAAAAGCCTAGAGTCTACAGAATAACCATAAAATTGACACAGAGCCCTTAAATCGTCCAGATACCATAGACTATAGTCAACGAAAGAACCCTGAAATCGGCCGAAAACACTGAAATCAGCCAAAAGCCCAAATGTTGATCCGAAAGCCATAAAACCAGCCTAAATCCCTATAATAAGCCAAAATCCCTAAAATCAGTCTAAAATCATAGAGTCTACAAAAAAACAATAAACCTGACCCAAAGCCCTTACATCGGAAAAACCCTGAATTCGGCCGAGAACCCTAAAGTTTATCAAAAAGCCCTAAAGCTGGCCTAAAACCCTATATTAAGCCAGAAACCCTAAAATAAGTCTGAAAGCATAGAGTCTATAGAAAAACCAAAAAATGGACTCACGGCCCTTAAATCGTCCAAATTACATATACTATAGTCAACGGAAAAAATCTGAAATCAGCCGAAAACCCTAAAATCAGCCGAAAATGTTGTAATCTGCCAAATTCCCTAAAGTTGATCAGAAAGCCCTAAAGTCGGCCTAAAACCCTATAATAAGACGAAAACCCTAAAATCAGTCTAAAAGCCTCGAGTTTACAGAAAAACCATAAAATTGACCCGGAGCCCTTAAATCATCCAAATATCCTATACTTTTAGTCAGCGGAAAAACCCTGAAATCTGCCGAAAACCCTGAAATTAGGTAAAAGTTGATCAGAAAAACCATAAAGCCGCCCGCAAACCATATAATAAACCGAAAACCCTAGAATCAGTCATAAAGCCTAGAGTCTGCGGAAAAACTATAAATTTGACCAAAGGCCTTAAATCATTCAAATGCCCTTTATTATTGTCAGCGGGCAAAACCTAAAATCGGCCGAAAACCCTAAAATCGGCCAAAAGCCCTAAAGTTGATCAAAAAGCCCTAAAGCCGGCTTAAAATCCCTATAATAAGCCGAAAACACTAAAATCAATCTAAAAGCCATTAGAGTCTACAGAAAAACAAAAAATTGACCCAGATCCCTTAAATTGACCAGATAACCTGTACTATAAATATCGGAAAAACCCTGAAATCGGCCAGAAGCCCAAAAATTGATCAGAAAGCCATAAAGCTGGCCTAAAACCTTATAATAAGCTGAAAACCCTAAAATCAGTCTAAAATCCTATATAGTCTACAGAAAAACTATAAAATTGACCCAGAGCCCTTAAATCGTCCAAATACCATATACTATAGTGAGCGGAAAAACTCTGAAATCAGCCGAAAACCCTTAAATCGGGCAAAAATCGTGAAATCGGCCAAAAACCCTAAAATCGGCAAAAACCCCAATAGTTAATCCGAAAGCTTTAAAGCTACCCTAAAACCCCATAATAAGCCGAAAACCCTCAATCCAGTCTAAAAGCCTAGAGTCTACAGAATAACCATAAAATCTACCAAGAGCCCTTAAATCGTCCAGATACCCTATACTATAGTCAACGAAAAAACCCTGAAATCGGCGGAAAACATTGAAATCAGCCAAAAGCCCAAAAGCCGGCCCAAAATCCCAAAAATAAGCCGAAAAAACTAAAATCAATCTAAAAGCCATTAGAGTCTTCAGAAAAACAATAAAATTGACCCAGATCCCTTAAATTGACAAAATACCCTATACTATAAACATCAGAAAAACCTTGGAAATCGGCCAGAAGACCAAAAATTGATCAGAAAGCCATAAATCTGGCCTAAAACCCTATAATAAGCCGAAAACCCTAAAATCAGTCTAAAATCCTATAGAGTCTACAGAAAAACTATAAAATTGACCCAGAGCCCTTAAATCGTCCTAATACAATATACTATAGTAAGCCGAAAACAACTAAATCGGCCAAAAACCCTGAAATCGGCAAAAACCTGAAAATCGGCATAAACCCCTAAAGCTGGCCTAAAACCCCATAATAAGCCGAAAACCCTAAATCTAGTCTAAAAGCCTAGAGTCAACGAAAAAACCCTCCAATCAGCCGAAAATAGTGAAATCAGCCAAAAGCCCTAATTTTGATCCGAAAGCCATAAAACCAGCTTAAATCCCTATAGTAAGCCAAAATCCCTAAAATCAGTCTAAAATCCTAGAGTCTACAGAAAAACATTAAAACTAACCCAGAGCCCTTAAATCGGAAAAACCCTGAAATCGGCCGAGAACCCTAAAGTTGATTAGAATGCCCTAAAGCTGGCCTAAAACCCTATATTAAGCCAAAAACCTAAAAATAAGTCTAAAAGCGTAGAGTCTACAGAAAAACCAAAAAATTGACACAGGCTCCTTAAATCGTCCAAATAACATATACTATAATCAGCGGAAAAAATCTGAAATCGGGCGAAAACCCTGTAATCAGCCGAAAATGATGTAATCTGCCAAATGCCCTAAAGTTGATCATAAAGCCCTAATGCCGGCCTAAAACCCTATAATAAGACGAAAACCCTAAAATCAGTCTAAAAGCAAAATTTTTACAGAAAAACCATATAATTGACCCACAGCCCGTAAATCGTCCAAATTCCCTATACTGTAGTCAGCGAAAAAACCCTGAAATATGCCGAAAACCCTGAAATTGGCTAAAAGTTTATCAGAAAAACCATAAAGCCGCCCTCAAACCCTATAATACGCCGAAAACCCTAGAATCAGTCTTAAAGCCTAGAGTCTACGGAAAAATTATAAATTTGACCAGAGGCCTTAAATCATTCAAATCCCCTTTATTATTGTCAGCGGAAAAACCCTAAAATCGGCCGAAAACCCTAAAATCGGCCAAAAGCCCTAAAGTTGATAAAAAAGCCTAAAGCCGCCCTAAAATCCCTACAATAAGCCGAAAACACTAAAATCAATCTAAAAGCCATTAGAGTCTACGGAAAAACAATAAAATTGACCCAGATCCCTTAAATTGACCAAATACCGTATACTATAAACATTGAAAAAACCCTGAAATTGGCCAGAAGCCCAAAAATTGATCAGAAAGCCATAAAGCTGGCCTAAAACCTTATAATAAGCCGAAAACCCTAAAATCAGTCTAAAAGCCTATAGAGTCTACAGAAAATCTATAAAATTGACCCAGGGCCCTTAAATCGTCCAAATTCCATATACTATAGTGAGCGGAAAAACTCTGAAATAAGCCGAAAACCCTTAAATCGCCCAAAAACCATGAAATCGGCCAAAAACCCTTAAATTGGCAAAAACCCAAAACTTTAATCCGAAAGCTTTAAAGCTGGCCTAAAACCCCATAATATGCCGAAAACCCGAAATTCAGTCTAAAAGCCTAGAGTCTACAGAATAACCATAAAATTGACCCAGAGCCCTTAAATCGTCCAGATACCATAGACTATAGTCAACGAAAGAACCCTAAAATCGGCTGAAAACACTGAAATCAGCCAAAAGCCCTAATGTTGATCTGAAAGCCATAAAACCAGCCTAAATCCCTATAATAAGCCAAAATCCCTAAAATCAGTCTAAAATCCTAGAGTCTACAGAAAAACAATAAAACTGACCCAGAGCCCTTACATTAGAAAAACCCTGAAATCGGTCGAAAACCCTAAAGTTGATCAGAAAGCCCTAAAGCTGGCCTAAGACCCTACATGAAGCCAAAAACCCAAAAATAAGTCTAAAAGCGTAGAGTCTACAGCAAAACCAAAAAATTAACACAGAGCCCTTAAATCGTCCAAATAACATTTACTATAGTCAGCGGAAAAAATCAGATATCCGCCGAAAACTCTGAAATCAGACGAAAATGTTGTAATCTGCTAAATGCCCTAAAGTTGATCAGAAAGCCCTAAAGCCGGCCTAAAACCCTATAATAAGACGAAAACCCAAAAATCAGTCTAAAAGCCTAGAGTTTACAGAAAAACCATAAAATTGACCCGGAGCCCTTAAATCGTCCAAATACCCTATACTGTAGTCAGCGGAAAAACCCTGAAATCTGCCGAAAACCCTGAAATTGGCTAAAAGTTGATCAGAAAAACCATAAAGCCACCCTCAAACCCTATGATAAGCCGAAAACCCTTGAATCAGTCTAAAAGCCTAGAGTCTACGGAAAAACTATAAATTTGACCAAAGGCCTTAAATCATTCAAATGCCCTTTATTATGGTCAGCGGAAAAACCCTAAAATTGGCCGAAAACCCTGAAATCGGCCAAAAGCCCTGAAGTGGATCTAAAAGCCCTAAAGCCGGCCTAAAATCCCTATAATAAGCCGAAAAACACTAAAATCAACCTAAAAGCCATTAGAGTCTACAGAAAAACAATAAGATTGACCCATATCCCTTAAATTGACCAAATATCCTATACTATAAACATCGGAAAAACCCTGAAATCGGCCAGAAGCCCAAAAGTTTATCATAAAGCTAGCCAAAAACCCTATAATAAGCCAAAAACCCTAAATTCAGTCTAAAAGCTTATAGAGTCTGATAGCGGAATCGCAAGTGTACGATTGACTATCGCGTAATATAAAAAGATCGAACCCACAGGGATAGGTGTTCTTATTACTATAATATTTAGTACTTTAAACAGAAAAATAAAAGATGAAAATGTTTTGTTGTTTTTAGAACAAGAAATAAACAATATAAATGATAAGAGAAAGAGATGATGATGAATCTTAAGCACTTGGGTTGATTAATATAATTTATAAAATATGCTAGCAACTACTACTTGAATTCTGAATTTTAGTACCAAGTCATGATGCTATAGCCTAATGTTTCTACAAGTTAATACCTTAAGCATTGTAGAACTTTCTCCTCAATTACTAAATTCAATACCTTGTAATCTAGAAAAAACCAAGAAGAAGATGAAGAAAGAATTTTCAGGCCAACATAAAGCTAAGTCTATCCTAATACCTTAGTGATATGTCATATAGCTTCTTTTAAATCCTAGGTCCCTTACTACTTACCAATTTCCATTGTTATAAGCAATAAGTAAAAACTCTTGTGTACATCAAGATAACATTAAGAACAAGGTAAATAAAACATGAACTATAGTAATATTATTCAGAAGAGTAGAAGAAAACTAAAACATAGATTATAAACTAAAACAACCTAAGATACTTAAGAAAGAAGTTAGCCAAGCATGGCTAAAAGAAGCATTGAATTACCCTGGACTAGGAGCTCAAATATGGCTTCCCACAATTCCTAGGAACAATGTTCTTGAGGGAGAAAGAGGAACACTTGTTGTGTTCTAAGAAAGGTGTGTTTTACAAGTGAAGAAAAGGGTCCTATTTATAGTAAAAATCTAGCCTCCAACGCTTCAACGCTAGAATTCCCAACGCTTGGGCGCTGGAAGCATTAAAAATCCACTGCCAGACCGAAGGCCAGCCCTTGAGCGCTGGCTTCCCAGCGCTGCAGCGCTGGGCACTGCTTCTTCAACTTCAAGTTTTTCTTCTTCTTCATGGTTAGTGGGATTTGAATGCCATCAAAAGCCACTACTCAGCCCTTGTTTAATTCTGAAACTTCTCCTCCACTACCATTAATTCCTTCAAGCTTATTTTCCATGTGCTAATTTGAAGAGAGTTGCTTCATATTCCTCTTTTTTACTTTTAGTCCTCTCTTGGTTAGCACTCCAATTCAAGCCCTTGAATTCTCTCAATCTTCACTTTTAGCCCTCCACTCTTGAACTTTCACATTTTGGACCTTGATTTCCTGAAACTTTACAAAGTGGTCCCTGGACAAAAATGATAACTAAACCAGCTTTTTCTAAAAATATAAAATAACTAGAAAAATTCCTAAAAATATAAAATAAAGCTAGAAAAACAAATAAAATCTAATCTACATGCAAAATGCAAAATAAATATAAAATCTACATAAAAACAATAAAAAACCTACATGAGACTCAAAAATAATAAAATAAAAAGACTAAAAAGACCCTAAAATTATCATATAAAATCCACTCATCACACCACTATACCCAACGACAGCTTGTCCTCAAGCGACAAAAGTTAAAGAAAAACTCGTCCCTGAGTTTAGAGAAAGTTTTTATCCGATTGAAATATGATAATTTTCCAGAAAGCTTAGCGGATAAGAAAGACATGCATGTTTAATAGACAAAGAATCAAGAAAGTTAGGCTTGGCTTTTAACATGTTTGAGTTCATAAAAAAAGCTCACAAAATGATATTCTCCATGAAAACAAGAAAGCTCAATGATCCTGCCTATAATTCAAATCAAAACTGAAGTAAAGCAACCAAGTGATGTTGAAGAGATTTTTAAGGTTGTAACTTGGCCAAAGGGTTGAACAATTTAAGGTGTGGATTTCAAGAAATTGGCAACTCTAGTGGCTGACTCAGAAACTTGTTGTTTAAGTGATTTTTCCTTGACTAAGAGCTTAAACAATTCAACACAAGGGTCCTCTCAATTTTTCTTTTTTCTCTCTTTTTTTTTTCTTTGAACAAAGTAGTGGAATGTATGGGATGAATGACTTGAATTTTATTCCCCTCATACTCTTTCTCACCCCACTACTTCATTATTTTCTAAGGCACATACCTTATTTTTTTCAATTTTCTTATTTTTTTTTTTTTAGAGAGAAACCCAACAAACATAGCTCTAACAAATTCAGCACATGAATCACAATAACAACTTTAAGAATTATCACACAAAGTAGGCTCCAAAGAATGACTCTTTTAAGGCTCAAAAAGGGGCTACTAGTGGATATAACATTTCAAGCAAAAATCTGAGTTTTAAAAAATGCCTATAATCTCTTCTCAACTCACAAAGTGAACAAAACTCCAATCAACATGTAACACAAGGCAGAAAAATTTCACAATCATGCATTCAGAGTCCTCAGCTCTCAGAAAAAGATAGGGTAAGTGGTACCCTTTTAGAACTCAGAAAAACTTTTGCCAACAACCCAACAATCAAGATATCAAAAATCCTTTCTACAGCATGCAATCCTAACTGCTTCAATACATAGAACTTTTTCACAAAGCAGTTCAATCAGATAAAGCATTTCACAAAGCTATAGCAACATTTAGACTGGATAATATACTCAAGACTCATGCAAAAACAAAACAGAAAAAACTAAACTAAAAATAAAACTAAAAACTATAAAAAGAAAAACTAAAAAAAACTAAGAAGCTGGCATAGTACAAATTTTCCACAAAGGTCCAAGGGAACCTCAATGCAAAAATCAGTTTGAACACTAAAGTTCAAGAGGGTTCTTCCTCTTTCTGGTACCTATCCTACAAAATTGAACAAACAAAAGTCTCACAAGCTAAAACTTGCTTGACTTGTTAGTTCCAAAATCAGCACAAACAAGATCATGGGTTGAAAAATTGTGTCCACCTTTAAAAACAAGAATTCTTGAGTTCCCAAAAATTAAAACCAGTGTAGAAACAAGGGAAAACTCAAAGAATCTAAAACCTTTCAGAAAATGGTGAACACAAAATTTATTAAAAACTAAAAAACAGCAAATAAAAACAAAAACAGCAAACTGCCCGAGTTCCAACGCTTGAGCGTTGGGGATGCCAACGCTTGGGCGCTGGATAAAAGCAAAAACTGGGCAATCAGAGGTGTAAAGCAGGGGCCTAACGCTTGAGCGTGGGCCTCCAGCGCTGGAGCGCTTGCCTCTCCTGCAGCAAAAACATAGAATTTTTTTTCTTTTATTTATTTACAAGAGTTGTGCAGAAATTTAAATGACAAAAATTTAAACTATCCTAAGTTGGGTTGTCTCCCAACCAGCTCAATGTTTAGGTCCGAGATAGACCCTTCCACTAATTACTTTCAACCGCGGTCTATTACAAAATTCATTAGACCCCGCAAATCATGCATATTTTGGCACAAGTACAACATAGTGCCCAATGAATTTTCAGCTAGCAAGGCAACAACATTCAAATTAAAAATGGAAGAAATGAATAAATTCTCCCTTCCCTGTTCTGTTCCTTGCTTTTCTGAACCTATAGCATAGGTTCCTTGAGGTTCTTCTTCCTCCATCTCCAATTTGTCTTTAAGGACAAATTCTACAATGGAGGTTTCTTTCACCTCCTCTTTTTGAACCACAAGTTCACTTTCATGAACAGGTGATTGTTGTTCATCCCCGGGCTGCCTCATTACAATGCCTTGTATCTTTACTTGTAAAATCTCCCTGGCCTTACTGTAACACCCCAATTTTGGGTTGAGGGTCACATAGTAAATATGCGGAAAGTATATTTTGAAACCTCTCTAAAACACTCAAGTTTCCAAAGATCAACGTCACTCGATATTAATAATTAATAATTATCCCATAATAGAAATATAATCATCTCAACGCGATAAAGTTCTAAAATAGATAAAGTGGCACCGACATGTGCAAAATACCAAACGTCGCAAAAAGAAAGGAAATTACAACTTCTTTATTTGAATTTTTCCTCGTCACTTGTTCTGTCTTCAAGTCACCGCTCCTGGACCTCATTGTCCTGATCATCTATGGCGTTAAGCGCCCAAACAAATCAAACAAGGAAAACAAGAAAGGGTTAACTCGTAAATACAGAAAAAAAACATATAATCCATTGTGATAATAAAAAGAAAAAACACAAGTTCATCAAATAGAATCCATCAAGAGCAGAACAAGAATAGCAACACAATAGTAAATTCTCAAGTCACCAAGTCGATTAGGATGTGCAAATGCTCTCTACTACTATATGCTTATAGTTATAATATATGGCCATTACGTCACGCTTCTCGGGCTAAACATCACCCTTCTCGGGCTAAAACATCACCCTTCTCGGGCTAAAACATCACCCTTCACGGGCCAAAACATCACCCTTCACGGGCCAAAACATCACCCTTCACGGGCCAAAACATCACCCTTCACGGGCCAAGACAATCACGTGGGACACAGATCCACCACATTGCCCTCGGTTGATTACCATCAACCTAAGAATCCTCAGTTGATCCCGCGGGACAAAGTGCCGCCACATCAACCCAATATATATATATAAGATGCATATGCTATGACTATGCAAAAATTCATACTCCTCATGGACCAACAGTCCACACAAAACTTCATTCATAGCACACTACATACACAATATAACCATCACCACACAACAACAATTCCACCATGAATTAACCAATATATCCCAATTTATTCATTTATTTAAAAAAAACAGCATTCTTATTTTAATATTAAAACAGAAACAGCATTGTTTATATACAGAAAACAGCAGTGTTTATATACAGTAAACAGCAGTGTATTTTTCAAAAAAATAGGAACAGCAGTATTTATATACAGTAAACAGCAGTGTGTTTTTCAAAACAGAAACAGAATACAGCAGTAACAAAAGCAGAAAACAGAGTCATTAAACAGACAGAAAACAGCACTAATTTACCAACAATTCCTCTTCTCTAAATCATTTCGTCATGCCGTTTTTCACCAACACCAAGCCAACATTATAAAGGGCATCAACTCACAATATAAGCCACATGTCATATGGTCAATACCATTCCGGAAACATTTCTCAATTCACCACAGTAGAATTCACAAGAGACAACATATAAAAACAATCACAATCAACATAAATAATTCCTAAGAAAACGAGTTACCCTTACCTCCGAGAGGGTTGCATGCAAGTGTTTCCAAACCTTGTAAGACAAACAAACATACATACATTCATCAACAAACATGGAAAAGGTCGGAAAACAACTCTTATGAATTATAGACCCAAAAAGCAAAAACAACAATTTGCTGTCAGGGGCCTAGCGCCCAAGCGTTGGGTTCCAACGCTCAAGCGTTGGGTCCCTGTCTGGCAACACGTACTGGGCAAAATTCTAACGCCCAGGCGTTGGGGTCCAGCGCTCATGCGTTGGCTCCCTGCCAGAAACCCTAAAAATCAAGTTTTTCACCCGAAACTCCGTTTTTAACCAATTCCTTTCAAAGTTAAAATTCTTCCATGTTCAGAACCTATTTTATAACCTAACAAATGAGTTTTCTATCCAAAAGACCAAAGGTTTTCTAATTTCCAAAAATCATTTTTCAAGGGAGATAACTAGGTGTTGAACCGAAAGAACGGAAATGGGATACCAACCTTGTTTGAGAGAGTCGATCAAGCTTGAGTGTAGTACGACCCTAGCCCCTTCCAGAATGTAGTGGACTTGAGCTTGATGAAAATCAAAGGTTGGAATCCAAAACCAAATAGTTCTAGAGGAAGGCAAGAATTGTTACTCAAAATTTGGGAGTTTTGGTCTCTTACCGATTGAACTGACACCACGAAATTTGAAGAGATTGAGTGTGAGGTTTGAGCACCACGAAAATGGAAGGATTCAGAGCTTGATCACCACCAAGAATAAAGAAGAGGTTCGACCAAGCAACATAAAATTCCAGCAGCACTTCGGAAACACAGAATAAGGGGTTCTAGGCCTTTTTCGGAAAATCTTTGAGTGGAGGAGCAAGAGAAGTTTAGCAATTCTTTAAGGTTGAAGGTTTCATCAAATGAGAGGGTGGTAGGGAGAGGGAGAGGCACGACCATAACCTCTTTCATTCAGCATAATTTCTCTTCATGGCACATTAAGGCAAAGGACAAAGAATTAACTCCCTTAATGGCCCATAACTCACTTGTTGGTTTTGAATTTCAAAAGGAGGAGTTTTAGCACATGTGTTTATTCCATTCAGCTGCATGGTGAGAGAGAGAGCCGTCCCCACCTCCTTCCTTAGCCTTAATACACATTAAAACTCCTTTAAAACCCTAGACAAGCCATTAAACACTCCTAATCCTCCTTTAATGCCTAAAATCCTCACATTAAGCCTTATTTAAATGCTCTTTACTCCTCTTTGATCTGAATTTCGAAATTTGAAAGTGGATTTGATGAGTCACACGAAAAACTAAAATAAAAACAAAACCTTCCTCATTAAGGTTCGAACCCAAGACTTGCCAACCAAATGCTTAAGCCTCAACCGCTAAGCCACAACTCATCTTGTTGCAATTCAAGCAAGGTAATTCAAATATTCTCAAGGCAAGCAATCATGTTCTAGACAAGATTAAATAACTCAAGACTAACATCACATTAATTAACTCAAGGGTTAATTTATAACCAAAAGAAGTCCGAGGACTAGAAAACAATTACAACCAAGTTCAGGGACTAAACTGTAATTACAAGAAATTAGGGGTCTTACACTTACATTCTTGCTCAGGACTTGGCAAAAATCCGGATTTTCTCTTGCAATCTATATCGGAGTAAAACTCCTTAACTAGAATGAAGATATCCTGCTTCGACTTCTCATATTCCTTTTCAGCCCGGATTTTTGCCTCCCGTTGTTCGAATTTTTCAGCCATAATTCCTGACAATACTCAGCAAACAAAGTTAGCAGCACCAGTTCATCACAAATTTTTTATATATATTTTTTTTCCCTTTTTTTTTATATAAACAAAAAGTACTAAACAAAATAATAACAAGAACTTGAAAGAACCTATCCCCGGCAACGGCGCCAAAAACTTGATAGCGGAATCGCAAGTGTACGATTGACTATCGCGTAATATAAAAAGATCGAACCCACAGGGATAGGTGTTCTTATTACTATAATATTTAGTACTTTAAACAGAAAAATAAAAGATGAAAATGTTTTGTTGTTTTTAGAACAAGAAATAAACAATATAAATGATAAGAGAAAGAGATGATGATGAATCTTAAGCACTTGGGTTGATTTATATAATTTATAAAATATGCTAGCAACTACTACTTGAATTCTGAATTTTAGTACCAAGTCATGATGCTATAGCCTAATGTTTCTACAAGTTAATACCTTAAGCATTGTAGAACTTTCTCCTCAATTACTAAATTCAATACCTTGTAATCTAGAAAAAACCAAGAAGAAGATGAAGAAAGAATTTTCAGGCCAACATAAAGCTAAGTCTATCCTAATACCTTAGTGATATGTCATATAGCTTCTTTTAAATCCTAGGTCCCTTACTACTTACCAATTTCCATTGTTATAAGCAATAAGTAAAAACTCTTGTGTACATCAAGATAACATTAAGAACAAGGTAAATAAAACATGAACTATAGTAATATTATTCAGAAGAGTAGAAGAAAACTAAAACATAGATTATAAACTAAAACAACCCAAGATACTTAAGAAAGAAGTTAGCCAAGCATGGCTAAAAGAAGCATTGAATTACCCTAGACTAGGAGCTCAAATATGGCTTCCCACAATTCCTAGGAACAATGTTCTTGAGGGAGAAAGAGGAACACTTGTTGTGTTCTAAGAAAGGTGTGTTTTACAAGTGAAGAAAAGGGTCCTATTTATAGTAAAAATCCAGCCTCCAACGCTTCAACGCTAGAATTCCCAACGCTTGGGCGCTGGAAGCATTAAAAATCCACTGCCAGACCGAAGGCCAGCGCTTGAGCGCTGGCTTCCCAGCGCTGCAGCGCTGGGCACTGCTTCTTCAACTTCAAGTTTTTCTTCTTCTTCATGGTTAGTGGGATTTGAATGCCATCAAAAGCCACTACTCAGCCCTTGTTTAATTCTGAAACTTCTCCTCCACTACCATTAATTCCTTCAAGCTTATTTTCCATGTGCTAATTTGAAGAGAGTTGCTTCATATTCCTCTTTTTTACTTTTAGTCCTCTCTTGGTTAGCACTCCAATTCAAGCCCTTGAATTCTCTCAATCTTCACTTTTAGCCCTCCACTCTTGAACTTTCACATTTTGGACCTTGATTTCCTGAAACTTTACAAAGTGGTCCCTGGACAAAAATGATAACTAAACCAGCTTTTTCTAAAAATATAAAATAACTAGAAAAATTCCTAAAAATATAAAATAAAGCTAGAAAAACAAATAAAATCTAATCTACATGCAAAATGCAAAATAAATATAAAATCTACATAAAAACAATAAAAAACCTACATGAGACTCAAAAATAATAAAATAAAAAGACTAAAAAGACCCTAAAATTATCATATAAAATCCACTCATCAGAGTCTACAGAAAAACTATAAAATTGACCCAGAGCCCTAAAATTGTCCAAATCCCATATACTATAGTGAGCGGAAAAACTCTGAAATCAGCTGAAAACCCTTAAATCGGCCAAAAACCATGAAATCGGCCAAAAACCACGAAATCGGCCTAAAACCCCAAAGGTTAATCCGAAAGCTTTAAAGTTGGCCTAAAACCCCATAATAAGCCGAAAACCCTAAATCCAATCTAAAAGCCTAGAGTCTACATAATAACCATAAAATTGACTCAGAGCCCTTTAATCGTCCAGATACCCTATACTATAGTCAACGAAAAAACCCTGAAATCGGCCGAAAGCACTGAAATCAGCCAAAAGCCCTAATTTTGATCCGAAAGCCATAAAACCAGCCTAAATCCCTATAATAAGCCAAAATCCCTAAAATCAGTCTAAAATCCTAGAGTCTACAGAAAAACAATAAAACTGACCCAGAGCCCTTACATCGGAAAAACCCTAAAGTTGATCAGAAAGCCCTAAAGCTGGCCTAAAACCCTATATTATGCCAAAAACCCTAAAATAAGTCTAAAAGCGTAGAGTCTATAGAAAAACCAAAAATTCACACAGGGCCCTTAAATCGTCCATACAACATATACTATAGTCAGCGGAAAAAATCTGAAATCGGCTGAAAACCCTGAAATCAGCCTAAAATGCTGTAATAAGCTAATTACCGTAAAGTTGATCAGAAAGCCTTAAAGCCGGCCTAAAACTCTATAATAAGATGAAAACCCTAAAATCAGTCTAAAAGCCTAGAGTTTACAGAAAAACCATAAAATTAACCCGAAGCCCCTTAAATCGTCCAAATACCCTATACTGTAGTCAGCGGAAAAACGCTGAAATCTGCCGAAAAACCTGAAATTGGCTAAACGTTGATCAGAAAAACCATAAAGCCGCCGTTAAACCCTATAATAAGCCGAAAACCCCAGAAATAGTCTTTAAGCTTAGAATCTACGGAAAAACTATAAATTTGACCAGAGGCCTTAAACCATTCAAATGCCCTTTATTATTGTCAGCGGAAAAACCCTAAAAACGGCCGAAAACCCTGAAATCGGCCAAAAGCCCTAAAGCCGGCCTAAAATCCCTATAATAAGCTGAAAACACTAAAATCAATCTAAAAGCCATTAGAGTCTACAGAAAAAACAATAAAATTGACCCAGATCCCTTAAATTGACCAAATACCCTATACTATAAACTTCGGAAAAACCCTGATATCGGCTAGAAGCCCAAAAATAGATCAGAAAGCCATAAAGCTAGCCTAAAACCCTATAATAAGCCGAAAACCCTAAAATCAGTCTAAAAGCCTATAGAGTCTACAGAAATACTATAAAATTGACCCAGAGCCCTTAAATCGTCCAAATACCATATACTATAGTGAGCGGAAAAACCCTTAAATCGGCCAAAAACCCTTAAATCGGCCAAAAACCCTAAAATTGGCAAAAACCCCAAAAATTAATCCGAAAGCTTTAAAGCTGGCCTAAAACCCCATAATAAGCCGAAAACGCTAAATCCAGTCTAAAGCCTAAAGTCTACAGAATAACCATAAAATTGACCCAGAGCCCTTAAATCGTCCAGATACCCTAAACTATTATCAACAAATAAACCCTGAAATCGGCCGAAAACACTGAAATCAGCCAAAAGCCCTAATGCTGATCCGAAAGCCATAAAACCAGCCTAAATCCCTATAATAAGCCAAAGTCCCTAAAATCAGTCTAAAATCCTTGAGTCTACAGAAAAATAATAAAACTGACCCAGAGCCCTTACATCGGAAGAACACCTATCCCTTGGGTTCGATCTTTTATTACACGATAATCAAACCGTGCACTTGCGGTAAGGCTATCAGCCGAGAACCCTAAAGTTGATCAGAAAGCCCTAAAGCTGGCCTAAAACCCTATATTAAGGCAAAATCCCTAAAATAAGTCTAAAAGCGTAGAGTCTACAGAAAAACCATAAAATTGACACAGAGCCCTTAAATCGTCCAAATAACATATACTATAGTCAGCGGAAAAAATCTGAAATAGGCCGAAAACCCTGAAATCAGCCGAAAATGCTGTAATCTGCCAAATGCCCTAAAGTTGATCAGAAAGCCCTAAAGCCAGCCCAAAACCCTATGAGTCGAAAGCCCTAAAATTAGTCTAAAAGCCTAGAGTTTATAGAAAACCATAAAATAGACCCGGAGCCCTTAAATCGTCCAAATACCCTATACTGTAGTCAGCGGAAAAACCCTGAAATCTGCCGAAAACCCTGAAATTGGCTAAAAGTTGATCAGAAAAACCATAAAGCCGCCCTCAAGCCCTATAATAAGCCGAAAACCCTAGAATCAGTCTTAAAGCCTAGAGTCTACGGAAAAACTATAAATTTGACCAGAGGCCTTAAATTATTCAAATGCCATTTATTATTGTCAGCGGAAAAACCCTAAAATCGGCCGAAAACCCTGAAATCGGCCAAAAGCCCTAAAGTTTATCTAAAAGCCCTAAAGCTGGCCTAAAATCCCTATAATAAGCCGAAAAACACTAAAATCAATCTAAAAGCCATTGGAGTCTATAGAAAAACTATAAAATTGACCCAGATCCCTTAAATTGACCAAATACCCTATACTATAGTGAGCGGAAAAACTCTAAAATCAGCCGAAAACCCTTAAATCGGCCATAAACCCTGAAATCGCTCAAAAACCCTAAAATCGGCAAAAACCCCAAAAGTTAATCCGAAAGCTTTAAAGCTAGCCTAAAACCCCATAATAGGCCGAAAACGCTAAATCCTGTCTAAAAGCCTAGAGTCTACAAAATAACCATAAAATTGACCCAGAGGCCTTAAACCATTCAAATGCCCTTTATTATTGTCAGCGGAAAAACCCTAAAAACGGCCGAAAACCCTGAAATCGGCCAAAAGCCCTAAAGCCGGCCTAAAATCCCTATAATAAGCTGAAAACACTAAAATCAATCTAAAAGCCATTAGAGTCTACAGAAAAAACAATAAAATTGACCCAGATCCCTTAAATTGACCAAATACCCTATACTATAAACTTCGGAAAAACCCTGATATCGGCTAGAAGCCCAAAAATAGATCAGAAAGCCATAAAGCTAGCCTAAAACCCTATAATAAGCCGAAAACCCTAAAATCAGTCTAAAAGCCTATAGAGTCTACAGAAATACTATAAAATTGACCCAGAGCCCTTAAATCGTCCAAGTACCATATACTATAGTGAGCGGAAAAACCCTTAAATCGGCCAAAAACCCTTAAATCGGCCAAAAACCCTAAAATTGGCAAAAACCCCAAAAATTAATCCGAAAGCTTTAAAGCTGGCCTAAAACCCCATAATAAGCCGAAAACGCTAAATCCAGTCTAAAGCCTAAAGTCTACAGAATAACCATAAAATTGACCCAGAGCCCTTAAATCGTCCAGATACCCTAAACTATTATCAACAAATAAACCCTGAAATCGGCCGAAAACACTGAAATCAGCCAAAAGCCCTAATGCTGATCCGAAAGCCATAAAACCAGCCTAAATCCCTATAATAAGCCAAAGTCCCTAAAATCAGTCTAAAATCCTTGAGTCTACAGAAAAATAATAAAACTGACCCAGAGCCCTTACATCGGAAGAACACCTATCCCTTGGGTTCGATCTTTTATTACACGATAATCAAACCGTGCACTTGCGGTAAGGCTATCAGCCGAGAACCCTAAAGTTGATCAGAAAGCCCTAAAGCTGGCCTAAAACCCTATATTAAGGCAAAATCCCTAAAATAAGTCTAAAAGCGTAGAGTCTACAGAAAAACCATAAAATTGACACAGAGCCCTTAAATCGTCCAAATAACATATACTATAGTCAGCGGAAAAAATCTGAAATAGGCCGAAAACCCTGAAATCAGCCGAAAATGCTGTAATCTGCCAAATGCCCTAAAGTTGATCAGAAAGCCCTAAAGCCAGCCCAAAACCCTATGAGTCGAAAGCCCTAAAATTAGTCTAAAAGCCTAGAGTTTATAGAAAACCATAAAATAGACCCGGAGCCCTTAAATCGTCCAAATACCCTATACTGTAGTCAGCGGAAAAACCCTGAAATCTGCCGAAAACCCTGAAATTGGCTAAAAGTTGATCAGAAAAACCATAAAGCCGCCCTCAAGCCCTATAATAAGCCGAAAACCCTAGAATCAGTCTTAAAGCCTAGAGTCTACGGAAAAACTATAAATTTGACCAGAGGCCTTAAATTATTCAAATGCCATTTATTATTGTCAGCGGAAAAACCCTAAAATCGGCCGAAAACCCTGAAATCGGCCAAAAGCCCTAAAGTTTATCTAAAAGCCCTAAAGCTGGCCTAAAATCCCTATAATAAGCCGAAAAACACTAAAATCAATCTAAAAGCCATTGGAGTCTATAGAAAAACTATAAAATTGACCCAGATCCCTTAAATTGACCAAATACCCTATACTATAGTGAGCGGAAAAACTCTAAAATCAGCCGAAAACCCTTAAATCGGCCATAAACCCTGAAATCGCTCAAAAACCCTAAAATCGGCAAAAACCCCAAAAGTTAATCCGAAAGCTTTAAAGCTAGCCTAAAACCCCATAATAGGCCGAAAACGCTAAATCCTGTCTAAAAGCCTAGAGTCTACAAAATAACCATAAAATTGACCCAGAGCCCTTAAATCGTCCAGATACCCTATACTATAGTCAACGAAAAAACCCTGAAATAGGCTGAAAACACTAAAATCAGCCAAAAGCCCTAATGGGTATCCGAAAGCCATAAAACCAGCCTAAATCACTATAATAAGCCAAAATCCCTAAAATCAGTATAAAATCCTAGAGTCTACAGAAAAACAATAAAACTGACCAAGAGCCCTTACATCGGAAAAACCCTAAAATTGACCGAGAACCCTAAAGTTGATCAGAAAACCCTAAAGCTAGCCTAAAACCCTATAATTAGCCAAAAACCATAAAATAAGTCTAAAAGCGTAGAGTCTATAGAAAAACCAAAAAATTGACACAGGGCCCTTAAATCGTCCATATAACATATACTATATTCAACAGAAAAAATCTGAAATCGGCCGAGAACCCTGAAATCAGCCGAAAATGCTGCAATCTGCCAAATGCCCTAAAGTTGATCAGAAAGCCCTAAAGCCGGACAAAAACCCTAAAATCAGTCTTAAAGCCTAGAGTTTACAGAAAAGCCATAAAATTGACATAGAGCCCTTAAATCGTCCAAATACCCTATATTGTAGTCAGCGTAAAAACGCTGAAATCTGCCGAAAACCCTGAAAATGGCTATAAGTTGATTAGAAAAACCATAAAGCCGCCCTCAAACCCTATAATAAGCCGAAAACCCTAGAATCAGTCTTAAAGCCTAAAGTCTACGGAAAAACTATAAATTTGACCAAATGTCTTAAATCATTCAAATGCCCATTATTATTGTTAGCGGAAAAACCCTTAAATCGCACGAAAACTCTGAAATCGGCCAAAAGCCCTAAAGTTGATCAAAAAGCCCTAAAGCTAGCCTAAAATCCCTATAATAAGCCGAAAACACTAAAATCAATCTGAAAGCCTTTAGAGTCTACAGAAAAACAATAAAATTGACCCAGATCCCTTAAATTGACCAAATACCCTATACTATAAACATCGGAAAAACCCTGAAATTGTCCAGTAGCCCAAAAGTTTGTCAGAAAGTAATAAAGCTGGCCTAAAACCCTGTAATAAGCCGAAAACCCTAAAATCAGTCTAAAAGCCTATAGAGTCTACAGAAAAACTATAAAATTGACCCAGAGCCCTTAAATCGTCCAAATACCATATACTTTAGTGAGCGGAAAAACACTGAAATCAGCCGAAAGTTCTTAAATCGGCCAAAAACCCTAAAATCGGGCAAAATTCCTGAAATCGGGCAAAAACCGTTAAATTGGCAAAACTCCAAAAGTTAATCCGAAAGCTTTAAAGCTGGCCTAAAACCCCATAATAAGCCGAAAACCCCAAATCCAGTCTAAAAGCCTAGAGTCTACAGAATAACCATAAAATTGACCCAGAGCCCTTAAATCGTCCAGATACCCTATACTATAGTCAACGAAAAAACGCTGAAATCGGCCTAAAACACAGAAATCAGCCAAAAGCCCTAATGTTGATCTGAAAGCCATAAAACCAGCCTAAATCCCTATAATAAGCCAAAATCCCTAAAATCAGTATAAAATCCTAGAGTCTACAGAAAAACAATAAAACTGACCAAGAGCCCTTACATCGGAAAAACCCTAAAATCGGCCGAGAACCCTAAAGTTGATCAGAAAGCCCTAAAGCTGGCCTAAAGCCCTATATT
Source organism: Acmispon strigosus (assembly GCA_030819835.1). Taxonomy (NCBI): domain Eukaryota; kingdom Viridiplantae; phylum Streptophyta; class Magnoliopsida; order Fabales; family Fabaceae; genus Acmispon; species Acmispon strigosus. The sequence goes on along the minus strand of JAUAMA010000004.1, from coordinate 15,612,101 downwards.
AAGCCAAACACCCTAAAATAAGTCTAAAAGCGTAGCGTCTACAGAAAAACCAAAAAATTGACACAGGGCCCTTAAATCGTCCAAATAACATATACTATATAGTCAGCGGAAAAAATTTGAAATCAGCCGAAAATGCTATAATCTTCCAAATGCCCTAAAGTTGATTAAAAAGCCTTAAAGCCGGCCTAAAACCCTATAATAAGACGAAAACCCTAAAATCAATCTAAAAGCCTAGAGTATACAGAAAAACAATAAAATTGACCCGGAGCCCTTAAATCGTCTAAATACCCTATACTGTAGTCAGCGAAAAACCCTAAAATCTGCCGAAAACCCTGAAATTGGCTAAAAGTTGATCAGAAAAACCATAAAGCCGCCCTAAAACCCATTAATAAGCTGAAAACCCTAGAATCAGTCTTAAAGCCCAGAGTCTACGGAAAAACTATAAATTTGACCAGAGGCCTTAAATCATTCAAATGCCCTTTATTATTGTCAGCGGTAAAACCCTAAAATCGGCCGAAAACCCTGAAATCGGCCAAAAGCCCTAAAGTTGATCTAAAAGCCCTAAAGCCGGCCTAAAATCCCTATAATAAGCCGAAAAACACTAAAATCAATCTAAAAGCCATTAGAGTCTACAACAAAACAATAAAATTGACCCAGATCCCTTAAATTGACCAAATACCCATTACTATAGTGAGCGGAAAAACTCTGAAATCAGCCGAAAACCCTGAAATCGGCCACAAACCCTGAAATCGGCCAAAAATCCTGAAATCGGCAAAAACCACAAAAGTTAATCCGAAAGCTTTAAAGCTAGCCTAAACCCCATAATAAGCCGAAAATCCTAAATCCAGTCTCAAAGCCTAGAGTCTACAAAATAACCATAAAATTGACCTAGAGCCCTTAAATCATCCAGATACCCTATACTATAGTCCACAAAAAAACCCTGAAATAGGACGAAAACACTGAAATCAGCCAAAAGCCCTAATGGTGATCCGAAAGCCATAAAACCAACCTATATCCCTATAATAAGCCAAAATCCCTAAAATTAGTATAAAATCCTAGAGTCTACAGAAAAACTATAAAACTGACCAAGAGCCCTTACATCGGAAAAACCCTAAAATCGGTCGAGAACCCTAAAGTTGATCAGAAAGCCCTAAAGCTGGCCTAAAACCCTATATTTAGCCAAAAACCATAAAATAAGTCTAAAAGCGTAGGGTCTACAGAAAAACCAAAAACTTGACACAGGGCCCTTAAATCGTCCATATAACATATACTATAGTCAGCGGAAAAAATCTGAAATCGGGCGAAAACCCTGAAATCAGCCGAAAATGCCGTAATCTGCCAAATGCCCTAAAGTTCATCAGAAAGCCCTAAAGCCGGCCTAAAACCCTATAATAAGAAAAAAACCCTAAAATCAGTCTTAAAGCCTAGAGTTTACAGAAAAGGCATAAAATTGACACGGAGCACTTAAATCGTCCAAATACCCTATACTGTAGTCAGCGGAAAAACGGTGAAATCTGCTGAAAACCCTGAAAAGGGCTAAAAGTTGATTAGAAAAACCATAAAGCCGCCCTCAAACCCTATAATAAGCCGAAAACCCTAGAATCAGTCTTAAAGCCCAGAGTCTACGGAAAAACTATAAATTTGACCAGAGGCCTTAAATCATTCAAATGCCCTTTATTATTGTCAGCGGTAAAACCCTAAAATCGGCCGAAAACCCTGAAATCGGCCAAAAGCCCTAAAGTTGATCTAAAAGCCCTAAAGCCGGCATAAAATCCCTATAATAAGCCGAAAAACACTAAAATCAATCTAAAAGCCATTAGAGTCTACAGCAAAACAATAAAATTGACCCAGATCCCTTAAATTGACCAAATACCCTTTACTATAGTGTTCGGAAAAACTCTGAAATCAGCCGAAAACCCTGAAATCGGCCACAAACCCTGAAATCGGCCAAAAATCCTGAAATCGGCAAAAACCACAAAAGTTAATCCGAAAGCTTTAAAGCTAGCCTAAACCCCATAATAAGCTGAAAACCCTAAATCCAGTCTCAAAGCCTAGAGACTACAAAATAACCATAAAATTGACCCAAAGCCCTTAAATCATCCAGATACCCTATACTATAGTCCACGAAAAAACCCTGAAATAGGACGAAAACACTGAAATCAGCCAAAAGCCCTAATGGTGATCCGAAAGCCATAAAACCAACCTAAATCCCTATAATAAGCCAAAATCCCTAAAATTAGTATAAAATCCTAGAGTCTACAGAAAAACTATAAAACTGACCAAGAGCCCTTACATCGGAAAAACCCTAAAATCGGTCGAGAACCCTAAAGTTGATCAGAAAGCCCTAAAGCTGGCCTAAAACCCTATATTTAGCCAAAAACCATAAAATAAGTCTAAAAGCGTAGGGTCTACAGAAAAACCAAAAACTTGACACAGGGCCCTTAAATCGTCCATATAACATATACTATAGTCAGCGGAAAAAATCTGAAATCGGGCGAAAACCGTGAAATCAGCCGAAAATGCCGTAATCTGCCAAATGCCCTAAAGTTCATCAGAAAGCCCTAAAGCCGGCCTAAAACCCTATAATAAGACAAAAACCCTAAAATCAGTCTTAAAGCCTAGAGTTTACAGAAAAGGCATAAAATTGACACGGAGCACTTAAATCGTCCAAATACCCTATACTGTAGTCAGCGGAAAAACACTGAAATCTGCTGAAAACCCTGAAAAGGGCTAAAAGTTGATTAGAAAAACCATAAAGCCGCCCTCAAACCCTATAATAAGCCGAAAACCCTAGAATCAGTCTTAAAGCCCAGAGTCTACGGAAAAACTATAAATTTGACCAGAGGCCTTAAATCATTCAAATGCCCTTTATTATTGTCAGCGGTAAAACCCTAAAATCGGCCGAAAACCCTGAAATCGGCCAAAAGCCCTAAAGTTGATCTAAAAGCCCTAAAGCCGGCCTAAAATCCCTATAATAAGCCGAAAAACACTAAAATCAATCTAAAAGCCATTAGAGTCTACAGCAAAACAATAAAATTGACCCAGATCCCTTAAATTGACCAAATACTCTTTACTATAGTGAGCGGAAAAACTCTGAAATCAGCCGAAAACCCTGAAATCGGCCACAAACCCTGAAATCGGCCAAAAATCCTGAAATTGGCAAAAACCACAAAAGTTAATCCGAAAGCTTTAAAGCTAGCCTAAACCCCATAATAAGCCGAAAACCCTAAATCCAGTCTCAAAGCCTAGAGTCTACAAAATAACCATAAAATTGACCCAAAGCCCTTAAATCATCCAGATACCCTATACTATAGTCCACGAAAAAACCCTGAAATAGGACGAAAACACTGAAATCAGCCAAAAGCCCTAATGGTGATCCGAAAGCCATAAAACCAACCTAAATCCCTATAATAAGCCAAAATCCCTAAAATTAGTATAAAATCCTAGAGTCTACAGAAAAACTATAAAACTGACCACGAGCCCTTACATCGGAAAAACCCTAAAATCGGTCGAGAACCCTAAAGTTGATCAGAAAGCCCTAAAGCTGGCCTAAAACCCTATATTTAGCCAAAAACCATAAAATAAGTCTAAAAGCGTAGGGTCTACAGAAAAACCAAAAACTTGACACAGGGCCCTTAAATCGTCCATATAACATATACTATAGTCAGCGGAAAAAATCTGAAATCGGGCGAAAACCGTGAAATCAGCCGAAAATGCCGTAATCTGCCAAATGCCCTAAAGTTCATCAGAAAGCCCTAAAGCCGGCCTAAAACCCTATAATAAGACAAAAACCCTAAAATCAGTCTTAAAGCCTAGAGTTTACAGAAAAGCCATAAAATGGACACGGAGCACTTAAATCGTCCAAATACCCTATACTGTAGTCAGCGGAAAAACGCTGAAATCTGCTGAAAACCCTGAAAATGGCTAAAAGTTGATTAGAAAAACCATAAAGCCGCCCTCAAACCCTATAATAAGCCGAAAACCCTAGAATCAGTCTTAATGCCTAAAGTCTACGGAAAAACTATAAATTTGACCAGAGGCCTTAAATTATTCAAATGCCCTTTATTATTGTCAGCGGAAAAACCCTAAAATCGGTCGAAAACCCTGAAATCGGCCAAAAGCCCTAAAGTTGATCTAAAAGACCTAAAGCTGGCCTAAAATGCATATAATAAGCCGAAAAACACTAAAATCAATCTAAAAGCCATTGGAGTCTAAAGAAAAACAATAAAATTGACCCAGATCCCTTAAACTGACCAAATACCCTATACTATAAACATCGGAAAATCCTTGAAATTGTCCAGTAGCCCAAAAGTTGGTCAGAAAGCAATAAAGCTGGCCTAAAACCCTATAATAAGCCGAAAACCCTAAAATCAGTCTAAAAGCCTATAGAGTCTACAGAAAAACTATAAAATTGACCCAGAGCCCTTAAATCGTCCAAATACCATATACTACAGTGAGCGGAAAAACTCTGAAATCAGCCGAAAACTCTTAAATGGGGCAAAAACCCTGAAATCGGGCAAAAACCCTGAAATCGGCAAAAACCCCCAAAAGTTAATCCGAAAGCTTTAATGCTGGCCCAAAACCCCATAATAAGCTGGAAACCCTAAATCCAGTCTAAAAGCCCAGAGTCTATAGAATAACCATAAAGTTGACCCAGAGCCCTTAAATTGTCCAGATACCCTATACTATAGTCAACGAAAAAACCATGAAATCGGACGAAAACACTTAAATCAGCCAAAAGCCCTAATGTTGATCCGAAAGCCATAAAACCAGCCAAAATCCCTATAATAAGCCAAAATCCCTAAAATCAGTCTAATATCCTAGAGTCTACAGAAAAACAATAAAACTGACCCAGAGCCCACACATCGGAAAAACCCTGATACTTGCTGAGAACCCTAAAGTTGATCAGAAAGCCCTAAAGCTGGCCTAAAACCCTATATTAAGCCAAAAGTCCTAAAGCTGGCCTAAAACCCTATAATAAGACGAAAACACTAAAATCAAACTAAAAGCCTAGAGTTTACAGAAAAACCATAAAATTGACCCGGAGCCCTTAAATTGTCCAAATACCCTATATTGTAGCCAGCGGAAAAACCCTGAAATCTGCCGAAAACCCTTAAATTGGCTAAAAGTTGTTCAGAAAAACCATAAAGCCGCCCTCAAACCCTCTAATATGCCGAAAACCCTAGAACCAGTCTTAAAGCCTAGAGTCTACGGAAAAAATATAAATTTGACCAGAGGCCTTAAATCATTCAAATGTCCTTTATTATTGTCTGCGAAAAACCCTAAAATCGGCCAAAAGCCCTAAAGTTGATAAAAAAACCCTAAAGACAGCCTAAAATCCCAATAATAAAACGAAAACACTAAAATCAATCTAAAAGCCATTAGAGTCTACAGAAAAACAATAAAATTGACCCAGATCCCTTAATTTGACCAAATACCCTATACTATAAACATCGGAAAAACCATGAAATCGGCCAGAAAAACCAAAAAATATACACAGAGCCCTTAAATCGTCCAGATAACATATACTATAGTCAGCGGAAAAAATCTAAAATCGGCCGAAAACCCTAAAGTCAGCCGAAAATGCTGTAATCTGCCAAATGCCCTAAAGTTGATAAGAAAGCCCTAAAGCCGGCCTAAAGCCCTAATGTTGATCCGAAAGCCATAAAACCAGCCTAAATGCCTATAATAAGCCAAAATCCCTAAAATCAGTCTGAAATCCTAGAGTCTACAGAAAAACAATAAAACTGACCTGGAGCCCTTGCATTAGAAAAGCCCTGAAATCGGCCGAGAACCCTAAAGTTGATCAGAAAGCCCTAAAGCTGGCCTAATACCCTATATTAAGCCCAAAACCCTAAAACAAGTCTAAAAGCGTAGAGTCTACAGAAAAACCAAAAAATTGACACAGAGCCCTTAATTCGTCCAAATAACATATACTATAGTCAGCGGGAAAAATCTGAAATCGGCCGAAAACCCTGAAATCAGCCGAAAATGCTGTAATCTGCCAAATGCCCTAAAGTTGATCAGAAAGCCCTAAAGCCGGCCTAAAACCCTATAATAAGACGAAAACCCTAAAATCAGTCTAAAAGCCTTGAGTTTACTAAAAAAACCATAAAATTGACCCGGAGCCCTTAAATCGTCCAAATACCCTATACTGTAGTCAGCGGAAAAACCCTGAAATCTGCCGAAAAACCATGAAATTGGCTAAAAGTTGATTAGAAAAACCAGAAAGCCGTCCTCAAACCCTATAATAAGCCGAAAACCCTAGAATCAGTCTTAAAGCCTAGAGTCTACGGAAAAACTATAAATTTGACCATAGGCCTTAAATCGTTCAATTGCCCTTTATTATTGTCAGCGGAAAAACCCTAAAATCGATTGAAAACCCTGAAATCGGCCAAAAGCACTAAAGTTGATCAAAAAGCCCTAAAGCTGGCCTAAAATCCCTATAATAAGCCGAAAACACTAAAATCAATCTAAAAGCCATTAGAGTCTACAGAAAAACAATAAAATTGATTCAGATCCCTTAATTTGACCAAATACCCTATACTATAAACATCGGAAAAACCCTGAAATCGGCCAGAAAAACCAAAAAATATACACAGAGCCCTTAAATCGTCCAGATAACATATACTATAGTCAGCGGAAAAAATCTGAAATCGGCCGAAAACCCTGAAATCATCCGAAAATGCTGTAATCTGCCAAATGCCCTAAAGTTGATCAGAAAGCCCTAAAGCCGGCCTAAAACCCTATAATAAGACGAAAACCCTAAAATCAGTCTAAAAGCCTTGAGTTTACTAAAAAAACCATAAAATTGACCCGGAGCCCTTAAATCGTCCAAATACCCTATACTGTAGTCAGCGGAAAAACCCTGAAATCTGCCGAAAAACCATGAAATTGGCTAAAAGTTGATTAGAAAAACCAGAAAGCCGTCCTCAAACCCTATAATAAGCCGAAAACCCTAGAATCAGTCTTAAAGCCTAGAGTCTACGGAAAAACTATAAATTTGACCACAGGCCTTAAATCGTTCAATTGCCCTTTATTATTGTCAGCGGAAAAACCCTAAAATCGATTGAAAACCCTGAAATCGGCCAAAAGCACTAAAGTTGATCAAAAAGCCCTAAAGCTGGCCTAAAAGCCCTATAATAAGCCGAAAACACTAAAATCAATCTAAAAGCCATTAGAGTCTACAGAAAAACAATAAAATTGACTCAGATCCCTTAAATTGACCAAATACCCTATACTATAAACATCGGAAAAACTCTGAAATCGGCCAAAAGCCCAAAAATTGATCAGAAAGCCATAAAGTTGGCCTAAAACCCTATAATAAGCTGAAAACCCTAAAACCAGTCTAAAAGCCTATAGAGTCTACAGAAAAACTATAAAATTGACCCAGAGCCCTTAAATCGTCCAAATACCATATACTATAGTGAGCGGAAAAACTCTGAATTCAGCCAAATACCCTGAAATCGGTAAAAACCCCAAAAGTTAATCCGAAAGCTTTAAAGCTGGCCTAAAACCCCATAATAAGCTGAAAACCCTAAATCCAGTCTAAAAGCCTAGAGTCTACAAAATAACCATAAAATTGACCCAGAGCCCTTAAATAGTCAAGATACCCTATACTATATGATAGCCAAATCCGCAAGTGCACGGATGGTTATCGCGTAGTATATAAGATATCGTACCCAAGGGATAGGTGTCTTTCTATTAAATTATTTAGAGCCTTGTGCAGAAAATAAAAAGATATATGTTGTTGTTTTGTTTTTAGAACTAGAAAATAAAATAGCATAAAATAAAAGAGAAGAGAAAAGATAATGAGATTGAAGCACTTGGGTTGGATTACATAGTTTATAAAATATGCTAGCAAACTCTTACTTAATTTCTGAATTCTAGAACCAAGTTCATGATGCTATAGCCTAGTATTTCTACAAGTTAATTCCTTACAAATGTAGAACTTTCTTCCTGGGCTGGGCGAGCGCCCATACATCTATCAGGGGCGGTTAGACTCTCTCCTTGATGCGCGGAGAACGCGCTCATGATTAGGTTAAGGCCGGATAAGGCGGTAGGGGCAAACTTGTAAACAGGCATAGGGCTTGGACTTTGTAATAGGTTGGGCCAAATCTTAGCAGCCCATAGGCTTGATGTTAGTTAATTATCATTAGTGGCTCTACTCCCTATAAATAGCCGAGGGAGACTAATGTAAAGGGGTGAACAATTTTACTAATCAATAAGATTACTCATTTCTCTCCTATAGTGTCATTTTCCCAAAACATTTTTGGCGCCGTATGTGGGGAAGGTAAACTAAACCCTACGCACTCTAACCCTAGCTATGTCAGGCGCAAGTCGTCGAGGGCGAGGCCACGGTAGGGGAGGACGAACGGCGGGCCATCAGCCTGAGCCGTCTCCCACACCTCAGCCAACCCCTACTCCAAACCCAGGGTCGCCGCGGGCGGATGCACCGGGTGGTGGTGCGTCCAACCAGGTTCCTTTCAACATCTCGGTGGCTGAATGGAATAAGGTATGTGGCGCCTTGGATTTTGTCCAGTAGCAGAACCAGCATCTGCAGGCCCAGCTGGAATATTTTCGTCAACAGAAAGATCTTGGTATGGAGAGTCTTAGGGAAGCTGAAAATGTGGAGGACTTTCAACCCTTCTCACCCGCCATCCAGGCGGTCCCAATCCCGGACGCCGTGAAGCATCTTGTGTTGGACACGTATTCTGGCGAGTCGGATCCTAAGGAGCACTTACAGTCGTTTATGACCAAGATGGTGATTAGTCAGGCGCCTGATGCGGTCCGATGCCAATTATTTCCTTCAACGTTGAAGGGAACAACTTTGGCGTGGTTTTCCAAATTGCCATCACATTCCATAAACAGCTTCACAGAGTTCTCATGTAAGTTTTTATCACATTTTGCAGCCAGTAGGAATCAAAGGGTAACGACAGGTGCATTATTCAACATCCGTCAGGGCGCGTCAGAAACTCTTAAACAATATATGGTGAGGTTCAACGCCACGCTGGTGCGGATTGAGGACCCGCCCCAAGAGACATGTGTGTGTAAGAACAGATAGCAACCTGAGAGGGGGGGTGAATCAGTGTTGCCCCAATTTTCGCTTTATTGAAATCGATACTTTCAAGTTTATGATGATCACGAGTTGATCTTAGTGATTGCAGCGGATATGAACAATACTTGAAAGTAAATGTGAAGGATAAAGAGAATCACACACAAGATTTATCCTGGTTCGCCTTCAATCCACCGAAGACTACGTCCAGTCCCTCAAGAAAACCCCTTGAGGATTTTTCCACTATTGATAAGAATTTCTTACAAGTTCCTAACCCAAGGACCCCAAGAACTTCTACCAATATCCTGTGAAAGCAAACCGCTTTCAACAGCCCCTGAAAGCAAACCACTTTCAGTTCCTGAAGGCAAATCACCCTCAGACCTTGAAGACAAACTTGTCTTCAATCAAAACCCTGAAATCAAACCACTTTCAGTGACAACAACCCTTCACCGAATACCACGGTGAAAAAACTCAATCTTACAGAAAGAGATGAAGAAGATATTACACTTGGCTGTTTCAATCCTTTAACACACAATTGGATTGAACATGAGAAATTATGCTTTAAGGCTTTTAAGCATAATACAATTCTGAGTTCTTCAAGATATGAACAACTAATGTGTTCTTGTAAACATGAAGATCATGAACTCAGAATTTAGGCTCCAAAAGATTTAAGTTCTAAAAGATGAACCAATTTTGAAAGAGCTTTGGCCTAATGTGTTTTTCTCATGTGAAATGTGTCTATTTCGTGTGTGTTGTGTGTTCTATGTTGTTGTTATGTTTTCTGGACTCAAATGGTCTTTATATAGGCAAGGGAAACGTCCTTGAACCATCACAACCCTTTTCAAAAGGTTTGGGACACAATGGTTCATGAAAAGATGCACTTTTTCGTTCTGGTAATCAATTACCATACTTAGTGTAATCGATTACACAAGTGACCGTTTCAGTTTGAATTTGAATTTCAAACATGTAATCGATTACAAGACTGGAGTAATCGATTACTTGCCTTGGTGTAATCGATTACCATAATGGTGTAATCGATTACACAGAAGCCCATTTTCCAGAAACTTATTCTTTGAGACTTGCTTAAGGTTTTCTACTTCTTTTAAGTTATGAAAACACTTAGCTTGATTAGATTAGGTGTTTTGAGAGCCTTTATGCTTTAATAAACCTTTGGAAGCATAACTCACCTAATTCTAAGACTTCTAGACTATTGATGGACTTGAGTGCTTGATTCTTTGAAGTCTTCTTTTCTTCTTTTTGTTGATGAGTTTGTCGTCATCAAAACCACAGCCAGGGTCAGGAGCAAGACCTTCTTCACAATCTCCCCCTTTTTGATGATGGCAAACACATACTTGACTCTTTGAAGATCACTTATGCATTCGTGATGCTTAACTCCCCCTATTTGATGGAATTTAGTATTTCTGATTTTTCTCCCCCTTTCTAATGTACTCGTTGAATTCCTGCATATGATCTTTAAGAGCACAGAACCTTTCTCCCCCTTTTGACTTCATCAAAAAGAAGAAAAGGCAAAAAATGTACAGGCATACACACAAGTATATATTGAAACATAAAGCATGGGGGAATAGGGGTAAACATGTAAAATAGGACAAAAACATAATAGTCCAAACATAGTATTTAAAAGATAACATACATACAATGGGAACATAGTACAAGATGAAATAAATAAACAGCATGAAAAACTCCTAGAAAACTAAGTACTAGTAGAAGAGTCAACATCAGCAATGGTATACACGGGTACGAAATCCCGACCAGCATCATGAATTTGACATGGAAGAAGAAAGAGGCCAAAGTCATTGGTGATGTTGAGCGAAGAAAGAATGGAGGTGTCTATGCGTTTAAGATGAGATGACCGCGTGTCATAAAGCTTGGCAATAGGCACTCCAGAGTAGAGAAGGAGGCGGGTGATGATCGATGCATAAGGAAAAGAGTCCGCCAAGTTACGACTTCGTAGCATGTGGTGCATAACCAAAAATGCCCAATTGATTTTGTGACAATGAAGAATGCCATAAAGAATTTGTAACTCAAAGTCGCTAATGTGAGCAAGGAGAGTTTCTTCAGGCAGAACTACTTGATTAATGAAGTAGTGTAGAAGATGATTGTTTGTCGTGAGGACATCAGTGTTGTATGGGCAAGAGGCAGTATGTGGTGGGTGAATCTTCTGGAGGTCTACTGATTCAAATCGACACAGAGATTTGTAAAAGGAGTCATGGCTATAGTCAGACCAGGGGCAAGGGAGGTTAGGACCCAAGAGAGCACCCGATGAAGGAAGTCCAAGGCATCGACCAAAAGATGATAGGGAGTGTCGAATAAGAATCCCTTTGACAGAACTTTGAAATCCATCTTGCAAAGGTTCTAAGTTGCAATAAAAGACTTTTACTAGTTCAGGATAGTAGGGATTGCACATAGAGATAAACTCCTCAAGATTTTGATAACGGAGATAGGCGGGAAATGTGTGACCATTGTCGACAAAGGAATCCAAATCACCAAACAAAGGTTTACGATTGAGTTGATTGATGAATCGTGAAGCAAACCTAGTTCTTTGATGGGTGGTTGTGAGTAGTCGTGTAAGGTTCATGGGTCGAGAGGAACGAGAATGATAGGAATCCATGGTTGGTTGAGGAGAATATGCAGCACCTTGAGAGAGTTTTGGAGGATATGACTAATCAATTCCTAAGGCTGGCTTAAATATCCCGAAGATGTAATCGATTACAGCGGTTTAAGTAATCGATTACGAAGCAGTTATGCCAAGTTTGAAAAAGATGGAGGGAAATTTGAAATTCTGGCAATTTTTCGAGTATGTAATCGATTACTGCAGTTGGGGTAATCGATTACATCAGTTACAAATTTGAAAATTTTCAAATTGTGAATGTGTAATCGATTATGGCAGTTTGAATAATCGATTACTCAGATGTTTCAAACGAGCACGAGGACTTAGAACATGGATAATCGATTACAAATCCTAGGGTAATCGATTACTAGGACATATTTACAAGTTCTAGGCTCTAGATTCCTATGTAACACTTTTCCTATAAAACACTTAATTACATAATCTATCTAAAGGCTTGTAAACACATATTTATCATAAAGATCGTGCAAATAACATGTTAACTTAAGTATCATGTTCATCTAGAATGCCTAACTCTCTTCTTATCTTATAAAATGATTCCTTAGAAAGAGGCTTAGTAAAGATATCTGCTAACTGATTATGTGTATCCACAAATGAAATCTCAATATCTTTCCTCATAACATGATCTCGAAGAAAATGATGTCGTATATCAATATGCTTAGTTCGAGAATGCATGATAGGGTTTTTAGTGAGATTAATGGCACTTGTGTTGTCACATTTAATTGGAATGCAGCCCAGCTCTAAGCCATAATCTTTGAGTTGTTGTTTGAGCCATAGAGTTTGTGCACAACAACTTCCTGCAACAATGTATTCTGCTTCTGCAGTACTTAGAGCAACACATGCTTGTTTCTTACAAGACCATGAAACAAGAGCATTTCCTAATAGGTGACAAGTACCACTTGTACTTTTTCTTTCAGTTTTACAACCAGCATAATCAGAATCAGAATATCCAATCAAATCACAAACACTTCCCTTGGGATACCACAATCCAACATTTGTAGTTCCTTTCAAATATTTGAAAATTCGTTTAACAGAACTCAAATGTGATTCCTTAGGAGATGCTTGATATCTAGCACATAGACACACACTAAACATAATATCAGGTCTACTTGCAGATAAGTATAAAAGAGATCCGATCATACCTCTATATTTGGTAATATCTACTTGATTACCGGATTCATCTTGATCTAAATATGTATTAGACCCCATAGGTGTGGCTATGGCTTTGCAATCATCCAAATCATATTTCTTTAATAGTTCCTTGCAAAACTTTGATTGATTGATGAATATTCCATCACTTGATTGCTTGATTTGCAAACCAAGAAAGTAATTTAATTGTCCCATCATGGACATTTCAAATTCTTCTTGCATCATGTTAGAGAAATCCTTACAAAGAGATTCGTTAGTTGCACCAAAGATAATATCATCAACATAAATTTGAACTAATAAGGTATTACCTTTGGCTCTTTTGATGAACAAGGTTGTATCAGCCTTACCCTTCTGAAATCCTTTATCACAGAGGAAAGTACTTAATCTATCATACCAAGCACGAGGGGCTTGCTTAAGACCATAGAGTGCTTTCTTTAGTCTGAAGACATGTGAAGGAAACTTTGGATCTTCAAATCCTGGAGGTTGCTTCACATACACTTCTTCTTGAATATATCCGTTCAGGAATGCACTTTTGACGTCCATTTGATATAATGGGAAATTTAAAGAACAAGCATACGCCAATAATAGTCTTATGGCTTCCAACCTTGCTACTGGTGCATAAGTTTCATCAAAATCTATGCCTTCTTCTTGATTATACCCTTGAGCAACTAATCTTGCTTTGTTCCTAACTATAATACCATTTTCATCTAACTTACTCCTAAACACCCACTTTGTTCCAATAACATGTTTGTCACTAGGCTTAGGGACAAGTTCCCAAACTTGATTCCTTTCAAATTGGTTTAGTTCTTCCTGCATTGCAACAATCCAATACTCATCCTTTAGAGCATCATTTACTTTTGATGGTTCTATCTGAGAGACAAAGGCCATATTCAAAACTGAATCATTCAAGCGTAGCCTTGTAGAAACGCCTCTAGAGATATCACCAATAATATTATCAACTGGATGATCCCTATGGGTTCTCCATTCTTTTGGAAGTTGATAAGTGTTACTTTCAATGTGCTCTTCTTGTATTGGATTCTGATCTCCATCCTTTTGAGAATCTTCATTTATAATGATGTCATCTTCTTCATTATCTGGAAGATTGACTTTATCTTCTATTGAAGATTTAGATTCATCAAAAGTAACATGTATGGATTCTTCCACGGATAGAGTTTTCTTGTTAAAGACTCTATATGCTTTGCTTGTTAGAGAATATCCAAGGAATATACCTTCATCAGATTTTTCATCAAACTTACCAAGGTTTTCCTTTCCATTATTCAAGACAAAGCATTTTGATCCAAAAGCATGTAGATGAGAGATATTTGGTTTCCTTCCTTTGTAGAGTTCATAGGGTGTTTTCTTAAGGATAGGTCTAATAAGAACTCTAATGGAAACATAGCAAGCAGTACTTACATCATCAGCCCAGAAATATTTAGGGAGACTAGATTCACTTAGCATGGTTCTTGCTAATTCTTCAAGTAACCTATTCTTCCTTTCTACTACACCATTTTGTTGTGGTGTTCTCGGAGTAGAGAAGTTATGTGATATTCCATTTTCATCACATAGTTCTTGGAATTGTTGATTCTGAAATTCTCCACCATGATCACTTCTAATAGAAGAGATCTTTAAAGACTTCTCATTTTGAACTAGCCTTGCATATCTTTTGAATGCATTGAAGGCTTCATTCTTATGAGGTAGAAATAAAGTCCAAGTAAATCTAGAGAAATCATCAACAATAACAAGTGCATAGAAATTACCTCCGAGGCTTTTAGTTCTAGAAGGTCCGAACAAATCCATATGTAACAATTGAAGGGGTCTTGAGGTCGAAACTATGTTCTTTGGTTTGAAGGATGTTCTGGTTTGCTTCCCTTTTTGACATGCATCACAAAGCTTGTCTTTCTCGAATTTTATCTTTGGAAGCCCAACAACTAGATCATGCTTGACTAGTTTGTTTAAATGATCTATGTGAATATGTGCAAGTCTTCTATGCCATAGCCATGAATCACTATTATTCTTGGCCAAAAGGCATCTCACATTTTGTGGAATTTCTTCCAATGAGATCATGAAGACTTTGTTTACTTTATATCCAGAAAACTTAATTTCTTTAGTTTTCACATCTTTCACAACACATATATCATTAATAAAACCTACTTTCAAACCTTTATCACATAGTTGACTAATACTCAGAAGATTATGCATCAAACCATCAACGTAAAGAACTTTATCGATGACTGTTTGAGGGGGTGTGCCTATTCTTCCAATACCGAGTATTTTTCCCTTTTGATTGTTACCATATGTGACGAAACCTTTTTCCCTAGGTATAAGAAAAGAAAACTTGGTTTTGTCTCCTGTCATGTGTGATGAGCAGCCACTATCAAGATACCATAGATCCTTTGCTGCTTTCATACACACCTACATGACAAAGTTCAGACATGGGTATTAGGAACCCAACAAGTTTTGGGTCCTTCTAAGTTAACATCCTTTCTAACCCAAATGTACTCCCTATTTGGTACTCCGATATGTTTGTAGTAGCATCTACTAGGGGTATGTCCTATTTTGTTACAGTAAGTACAAGAGTAATGATTGTAACTGGAGGTTTGTCTAGGAGAGGGATGAATCTTCTTAGGAGGTCTATTTTGAATGTTCTTCCTATTGTTTGTACTTCTAACAGGATTAATTTTATTGTTACTAGAAGATCCTATAACATGGTTTGGTTTTACAAACATAGTTTTCCTAACTTCTTTTGTCTTTGGATGAGAAGTATATCCTAAACCTGACTTATTGTTTGAAAATCTTTGAACACTTAGAATATCATCTAACTTCTGTTTTCCTTTATTGAAGTTATTTACTCTTTGTTGAAGATTTTCTATCTTTTCTTCTAAAGAACTACACTTAGTGCATTTGTGAGTAATGTCTATCTTAGATTTTACTACATCTAGTTCTTCTTGTAAATTTCTGCATTTACTTTCTAGGGAAGAAATTAATTCATTTTGCCTAGTGCTAACTTTAGAAAATTCTTGACATATTTTAAACATATTTTCCATGGTAAACTTTAAATCATGAAAAGATATAGAATTCTCACTAACCTGGGAATCTTCAACATCAGAATCATGTGAGGCCATTAAAGCAACTTGTGCTTCTTCTTTATCAGAATCAGATGATGAACTTACTTCATTATCATCCCAAGCCAAATATGCTCTTCGAATAGGTTGATCCTTTTTCTCGAATTTCTCTCTTAGACCATGTTTCTTCTTCTTAAGATTTGGACAATCTGACTTGAAATGTCCCGGTTTGCCACACTCGAAACATGTAATCTTTTGAGATGAAGAAGACTCATTGTTCCTTTGGAAGACTTTATTGTTGTTAAATCTAACATTTTTCTTTTTAAGAAACTTTTCAAAGTTCTTCACTAGAAGATTTAGATTTCCATTGTCTTCTTCTTCAGAATCTGCATCATAATCTTCTTTGATGCTTTCTTTTGCTTTTAGAGAAATTGATCGATACTTCTTCTCATGTTGTTCATGCTCTTCTAAACGATTCAATTCCAACTCATGTTCTTGGAGTTTTCCAAAAAGAGTTGCAAGAGTCATATTTGATAAACTCTTCTTCTCTGAGATGGCTGTTACTTTTGGTTGCCATACTCTTGTAAGTGATCTTAGAACTTTCATGTTCAAGTCACTGTTTGAAAATTGTCTGCCAAGAGCAATCAAATGATTAATTAAATGAGTGAATCGTTTTTGCATGTCTAATACCTTTTCTCCTGGAAGCATTCTGAACATTTCATATTCTTGAGATAGAGTATTGATCTTTGATCTCTTGACTTCATCTGTTCCTTCATGAGTCACCATCAATGTATCCCATATTTCTTTTGATGAAGTGCACGTTGATACTCTGAAAAATTCATCCATGCCAAGAGCAGATGTAAGAATATTCATTCCTTTGAGATCATGTTGAACCTTCTTCTTTTCTTCTTCACTCCAAGTACTTTCTGGTTTTGGTTGTGAAGTTCCTTCTTCATTTGTTACAGGCACAAAGGGTCCTTCTTCAATGACTTTCCATATTCCTGAGTCTAATGACTTTATAAATATCTTCATCTTGATTTTCCAGAAGTCATAGTGTTCTCCATTGAAGAATGGTGGCCTGTTTATGTTATGTCCTTCACTTGTTCCATGATTGGAAGAGGATGCCATCTTTTCCCGGATCTTAGGAATAACTTACCTAAACTTCCGCTCTGATACCAATTGTAAGAACAGATAGCAACCTGAGAGGGGGGTGAATCAGTGTTGCCCCAATTTTCGCTTTATTGAAATCGATACTTTCAAGTTTATGATGATCACGAGTTGATCTTAGTGATTGCAGCGGATATGAACAATACTTGAAAGTAAATGTGAAGGATAAAGAGAATCACACACAAGATTTATCCTGGTTCGCCTTCAATCCACCGAAGACTACGTCCAGTCCCTCAAGAAAACCCCTTGAGGATTTTTCCACTATTGATAAGAATTTCTTACAAGTTCCTAACCCAAGGACCCCAAGAACTTCTACCAATATCCTGTGAAAGAAAACCGCTTTCAACAACCCCTGAAAGCAAACCACTTTCAGTTCCTGAAGGCAAATCACCCTCAGACCTTGAAGACAAACTTGTCTTCAATCAAAACCCTGAAAGCAAACCACTTTCAGTGACAACAACCCTTCACCGAATACCACGGTGAAAAAACTCAATCTTACAGAAAGAGATGAAGAAGATATTACACTTGGCTGTTTCAATCCTTTAACACACAATTGGATTGAACATGAGAAATTATGCTTTAAGGCTTTTAAGCATAATACAATTCTGAGTTCTTCAAGATATGAACAACTAATGTGTTCTTGTAAACATGAAGATCATGAACTCAGAATTTAGGCTCCAAAAGATTTAAGTTCTAAAAGATGAACCAATTTTGAAAGAGCTTTGGCCTAATGTGTTTTTCTCATGTGAAATGTGTCTATTTCGTGTGTGTTGTGTGTTCTATGTTGTTGTTATGTTTTCTGGACTCAAATGGTCTTTATATAGGCAAGGGAAACGTCCTTGAACCATCACAACCCTTTTCAAAAGGTTTGGGATACAATGGTTCATGAAAAGATGCACTTTTTCGTTCTGGTAATCGATTACCATACTTAGTGTAATCGATTACACAAGTGACCGTTTCAGTTTGAATTTGAATTTCAAACATGTAATCGATTACAAGACTGGAGTAATCGATTACTTGCCTTGGTGTAATCGATTACCATAATGGTGTAATTGATTACACAGAAGCCCATTTTCCAGAAACTTATTCTTTGAGACTTGCTTAAGGTTTTCTACTTCTTTTAAGTTATGAAAACACTTAGCTTGATTAGATTAGGTGTTTTGAGAGCCTTTATGCTTTAATAAACCTTTGGAAGCATAACTCACCTAATTCTAAGACTTCTAGACTATTGATGGACTTGAGTGCTTGATTCTTTGAAGTCTTCTTTTCTTCTTTTTGTTGATGAGTTTGTCGTCATCTAAACCACAGCCAGGGTCAGGAGCAAGACCTTCTTCACAGTGTGAATGCCTTTAAGCAAGGTTTGCGGGTGGGTGCACTGAACAAGCTCAGCAGGCGCCCGCCACGAGACATGGCGGACCTCAGGTCCCGTGTTCATGACTTCATATTAGAGGAAAAGGATGATGAACAGAAGAGAGCACGGGATATGCTGGACGCGCCACCAAGAAGACCTGAAGGGAGAGGCAAACAGGCAGATGTGTTTTCTTAACGGGATTTTCCAAGGGCCAACCGTAGCAACCCGTACCAGACAACCGGTTGCCTTTGCTAACCAGGAGCGTCGGAATAATTTGGCCCGCCCAGAAGTTGTGCGTAGGCCAGCACCTCAGCGTCAGGCGCCGCAGCCAATGCCTCCAGCACCTCGTTATTCTCTGGTGGCCCACCGGGCAAAGGTACCATTGGCGGTTGGTCTCTCGCAGATATTGACAGACAATAGAGAGACTAATTTGATCGCCCGCCCCTTTCCTCCCAAACGTCCCCCACCAAATGTGGACACTCGGAGATGGTGTGAGTATCATGGCGTTTTGGGCCATGATACGGATGACTGTGTTACTTTACAGAGGGAGGTTGAGCGATTGATAAAGGCGGGTCATCTAGGCCAGTATGTCAAGACAGCGCCCGCCCCAGGTGCGGGTCGATCGGGACAAGCTTCCAGGCGCAATGATTACGGTGATACAGAGGGAGAGGCGCCAATGGGAGACCCGGCGGGAACTGTCAGTTGCATTTCCGGAGGCTTCAATGATGAATCTAGTGCAAATTGCAAGAGGTATGTACGCCAGGCACATGAAACGGTGCATTCTGTCCAAGAGGAAAAATTTGGGTTCCAACACCCCAACATTGTCTTCACCAGCGAGGATTTCAAAGGGGTACTACCACATAAGGGCGACCCCGTTGTGGTGCAGTTGCGAATCAACAATTATGATGTGAGGCGAGTGCTTTTGGATCAAGGAAGTTCAGCAGACATAATATATGGTGACGCATTTGAGAAGATGGGTCTCAAGGAGGAGGCGCTATCACCTTACACTGGGTCGTTAATTGGGTTCACGGGCGAGCAGGTGGTGCCCAGGGGATGTGTGGAGTTAAAAACAGTCTTTGGCTCGGAAGGATTTGCTAAGGCGGTCACCGTCAAATACATTGTTCTTGCATGTAAGTCGTCTTATAATGTTTTAATTGGACGTTACACTGTAAATCAGATCTGTGCAGTTATTTCTACAAAGCATTTAAAGGTGAAGTATCCGCTGGCCAATGGGCGCGTCGGAATGCTGGCGGTCGATCAAATTAGAGCACGAGAATGCTACAGGGAGAGTGTTGCAGATTATGGGACGCAGAACGCCAAGGTTGGACATTGATGTTATGAGATCAGTGAGGAAAGCACACTGGATCCCAGAATGGAGGCACCAGAGTCTCGCCCTTGTCCCATCGAAGAAACAAAAACAGTGAAGGTAGGGCAACGAATGCTGAAGGTAGGAACACAATTGACGCCTGTTCAGGAAGACCGCTTGACTCGCCTACTGGAAGAAAATCTAGACTTATTTGCTTGGATGCTCAAGGATGTTCCGGGAATTAGTCCAAACGTGATTTGTCACAAGTTGGCGATTAAAGAAGACGTTAAACCATTCGCCCAAACACGAAGGAAGATGGGTGAAGAACGAACGAAGGTGATTGAGGTGGAGACAGCAAAGCTTAAGGAAGCAAACTTCATCAGGGAGGTTAAATATCCTACATGGTTGGCGAATGTGGTGTTAGTCAAAAAAGCAATTGGAAAATGGCGTATGTGTACTAATTACACATATCTGAATAAGGCGTGCCCAAAGGATGCGTATCCTTTGCCTAACATTGACAAACTGGTTGATGGGGCTTTAGGGAATGAAGTGCTTAGCCTCATGGACGCCTTTTCAGGTTATAACCAAATACGCATGCATCCCCAGGATGAAGAAAAGACAGCGTTCATGACCCCAAAGGTCAACTATTGTTATCAAACAATGCCTTTCGGGCTCAAGAATGCTGGGGCGACCTATCAGCGACTGATGGATAAGGTGTTTGAGGAGCAGGTGGGAAGGAATATGCAGGTTTACGTGGATGACATGATTGTGACATCAGTTAAGGCAGATGATCACTTGGCTGACCTAGGCGAGGCGTTTGGGCGAGTACGGCATTACAACATGCGTCTAAACCCAGACAAATGTTCCTTTGGAATTCTGGGAGATAAATTTTTGGGTTTTATGGTCACAGTCAGGGGCATCGAGATTAACCCAGACAAGTGCAGGGCGATCCTAGAGATGGCTAGCCCATCTTCGGTTAAGGACGTCCAGTGTCTAGCTGGAAATGTCGCTTCTCTGGCTCATTTTCTACCACATGCGGGGGAGAAGGCGGCCCCATTCTTTAAATGTTTAAAGAAGAGCACGAAATTTGAATGGACGTTAGAGTGTGAAGAGGCGTTTCAGCGGTTGAAACATTTCTTGTCTAAACCGCCAGTTTTGCAGAAGCCAATTGTGGGTGAGCCCTTATTGCTTTTCTTTGCCATCACTGATCGCGCATTGGGTTCAGTCATTATGCAAGAGGTAGCGGGCAAGGTACGCATAATATATTTTGTGAGTCACACTTTGCAGGGAGCTGAAAAGAGGTATCAAAGGATTGAGAAGGTGGCCTTGGCGGTTCTAGTCACCGCCTGTCGTTTACGACCCTATTTTCAAAGTTTTCAGGTGAAGGTCAAAACTGATTTACCACTGAGGCAGGTGCTACAGAAGCCTGATATCTCCGGGCGGTTGGTCGGATGTTCCGTCGAGTTGTCGGAATACGGCCTAATCTATGAGGCGAGGGGAAAGGTCTCGCCACAGAGGCTAGCGGAGTTTGTAGCTGAGTTGACAATGGCGGGAGAGGAACCGGGCTCTAAGGTATGGGTCCTGCATATCGATGGCTCGTCCAATTCACGTGGCAGTGGTGCGGGCATCATATTGACGGGCCCAAAAGAAGTGCAGATTGAACAGTCTCTCAGGTTTGAGTTTAAAGCTAGCAATAATCAGGCTAAGTATGAGGCGCTATTGGCAGGATTGAGTCTTGCAAAGGAGTTGGAAATTGAAACCCTGGAAATCCGTAGTGATTCTCTCTTGGTGACTAATCAAATAAATGGTGTTTATCAGGTTAAGGACCCGTTATTGGAAAGGTATTTGAGTCGGGCTCAGGAGTTGATGAAGGAGATCCAAACAGTGGGAATCAGCTAAGTCCCTCGAGAACAGAATCAGCGGGCTGACTTGCTCGCCAAACTTTCCAGTACAAGGCGACCTGGAAATTATAGATCTGTCATCCATGAAGTAATGCATTCTCCAAGCATCGACAGGGTAGAGCAGGTATGTATGGTGGTTAAAGGGAGTACTTGGATGTCGCCAATCATAGAAGCATTGACTGAATCTTTGGAAGGGGCGACCACCATCACGCCCGAAAGAAGGCGGGCAGCTAGCTATTTCACGATGATACAAGGCGAGTTGTATAGGCGGGGCTTTTCAGCGCCTTTGTTGAAGTGTGTCACTGAGGATCAGGCCCAAGATTTGATGAAAGAAGTTCACGAGAGCACGTGCGCCAGCCACATTGGGGGCAGATCGCTGGGAGCAAAAATTTTAAGGGCTGGGTTCTACTGGCCAACCTTGAGGAAGGATTGTCAGCTCTACGTTAAGAAGTGTGACAAATGTTAGATTTTTGCAGATTTGCATAGGGCGCCCCCTGAGTTGATGGCGACTATATCTTCACCGTGGCCATTTGCCCTTTGGGGAGCTGATTTAGTGGGGCCATTTCCACTCGCAAGGTCGCAGTTTAAATACATCCTAGTGGCTGTGGATTATTTCACTAAGTGGATAGAGGCAGAGCCACTCGCCACCATTACCTCCGAAAAAATTAAAAAGTTTTATTTCCAAAGACTTATTTCCAGGTTTGGCGTGCCACAAGCAATCATCTCTGATAATGAGACTCAATTCTCAAGTCAGGCGACCAAAGATTTCGGCGAAGAGTGGGGAATTCAGAATCGCTTCACTTCGGTCGAGCACCCTCAAACAAACGGCCAGGCGGAGGCCGCCAATAAAGTAATTCTGGCAGGATTGAAGAGGCGTCTTGATGAAGCAAAGGGGCGATGGGTGGAAGAATTGCCTATAGTCCTTTGGTCATGCAACACCACTCCTCAGTCGACCACGGGAGAAAATCCCTTCAAGCTAACCTATGGCACAGACGCAATGTTGCCGGTCGAAATGAAGAACAAAGCCTGGCGAGCGGTAGCAGCTGACCCGGAACATAATCCAAGCAACTTTTTGTTTAGTCTAGACCTGGCCCCAGAAGTAAGAGAAGAGGCTCGCCTCAGAGGAGAAGCCATGAAGCAACGCATATCCAGGAGGTATGATTCACGAGTGGTTCCACGGGTGATGCGCGTGGGTGATCTGGTACTTCTCAGGCGGACAGGTACCACAGATGTTAACAAGCTGACACCCAATTGGGAAGGTCCTTTCAAGATTATAGAAGCCTTAGGAAATGGAGCGTATCATCTGGCAGATTTGTTTGGCAAAAGAATTCCGAGATCTTGGAACGCCACTCACCTAAGGCATTATTACAGTTAATTGTGTATTTTGTTGGCGCCCTTGTATTGGCGGCCAAGCCCTGAACTAGTAGTTATCTTATTCTCGTGATTTCATTCCACTCAATAAAGGTAGCATATTCAGTCTATGAAAAGGTAAAAAAAAATTGGGCCTAAAGAGGGCCCAGCCAAAAACCCAAACTTTCCTTTTGCAGGTACAAAGCAAGGGCGCGGAGGACTTCCCTAATAGTCTTAATGACTCCAGAGGGTAAGGTCTGACGAGGCGACCCTTGTAACAAAATTCGGCCGCCCCATATGTCAATACAATGCAAATTAGCACAAATATGGGATCGCCCGAATAAGCACGTTAAGACATCCGAGGCCCAGTGGCGGTCTAAATCCTAAGGCCATAAAATGGTCTAAATCTCAAGGCCCAGTAGGGGTCTAAATTCCAAGGCCTAGTGGCGGTCTAAATCCCAAGGTCCATAGAGGATCTAAATTCGATTTACCGGTTACATGGTCCAGTAGTGACAAAATAAATCTCTTCGCCGTTTCCAAGATGCCAAGGGGGAAATTGCACTCTCTAGCCTGGCGCACTGTCCCGTTTTCCAAGCGGGAAGACGCGGTGCGTGAACGGTGGCTCTCTTGGAATGGTGAGGCGCGACCCTTGTGTGATACGGCGAAGAAAGCCCAGCCTTGATCGAAGAAGATCGAGGACATCTATTGAGCCAAGCCTCGGGCAACCCCAGCGGCCACTGGGATCTGAGCAAAAGTCTCACTGAGCAGAAGCCTCGCCAAGCGAGCAAAAGCCTTGATCGAATTAAATCAAGCCAAAGTCTCACCGGAATAAGGTCGAGCGAAAGCCCCGCCTTGAGCGGGCCAAAGCCTCATAAACAGACAACTAGCACAAACACAGGGCGTGCGGGTCATCACGTGACTCATAAAATTTCTAGCCTCTGGCCGCCCTAGCTGCGTAAGACCGAGCACCCCCAAGCCTCGTTAGAAGAGCCATGTGAGTACGACTCGTTACGCGAGCGGAAACCATGCGTGCAACAAAGGTCCAACGGCGGCCTACAGTATCACTTTTACCATGGCCTAGAAGCGCCCTCAAACTTTAATTCTTTGAAAACAATGGCTTACAGAAGCGCCCTCAAAATTATTTCTTTCAAAACAATGCCCCAGTGGCGATTACGAATTTTATTTTTCAAAACAGTGGCCTAGACGCGCCCTCAAGTTCAATTTCTTCAAAACGATAGTCTTACTGGCGAGCCTTTTTATTTATTTAAAAATGGTCCAGTGGCGACCCAAAAGGTATCTCTTTCAGAATAATGACCATAAGGCGACCTAGAAAATTAACAAGGGTCAGTGTTCGCCCTATATATTTTTAAATGTTTACATATATTCACAAGTGTTGATTTTAACATATTTTTGAAGTCGATGATGCAAATTAAGTTTGACTGAAAAGTTGTACTGACGACTTAAGAACGTTATTTACCAGAGTTTTGAGCGTTTATGGTGTTTAATGATAAAGAAAGGAGACACAATGAATTAGACAAAAGACAATATTTCATTGCAGTGTGCAGGAAAGTACAAAGAGTGGACCGTAGGAGGTCAGCATTACAAAAGAAATAGGAGTGATCAGCATTACAAAAATAAGGAGAAAGTAAAAGGCAATGCTCGCCACTGATGCTCACAGCTGCTCGCCATCGGCGGGTGCGTTCGCGGCTTCATCCTCAGAGTCCTCGGCTTCAATCCCGTTGGCGGTAACGTTTTTCCACTTTCCCATTGCTGAGAGGTCAGCTTCGGGAAGAAGGAATTGCGCTTGGGCCTTAGCAATATTAAAGCCAATTGTGTACTGCTTCGAAGTCTTTTTGCAAGGCGGCCAAGTCCACAGAGATTGAGGCGGCTTTCTCATTGGCGACCTTTACCTTTTCCTCAGCCTCGGCGACAGTTTTGCTGGCGTCCTGTTTCATTTGCTCAGCAACAGCCTTGGCCTTTGCAACTGACTCTTCCAGAGCTTTGTTCTTGGTCCGAAACATGGCATCTAACTCTTGCCTCATTCCTAAGAACTCAGCATCTCGCGCAGTCTTTTCGGCAGCCAGAGCCTCCTGATGGCGCGCCTCCGCATCAGCCGTTTGCTTCTGCCAGTCGCCTTTTCAGCTCTTAAACGTTCCAATTCGAAGGTCATTTCTCGGGCGAGAATGGGGCCTTCGGCGAGCGCCTTCTTCGCTTCCTCATACCTTCTCATCAGCGTGTAACTCCAGCTGATGGATGCAATGCTGGTGCGCATGATCCTGTCTCCTACGGCGCGCGGGTTTGTGCTAACAGGGTGCGCCAAGTACTTGTCAAAGCACAACATCTCTTCAAAGTATGCCAAGTCTGCGAACTCCTCGGCATCTTCGATAGCATTCTCCGCCTGCCCCTCCCCAGTAGCAGCATCGTCGCCCGCGGATTCGGCGATCACTTCATTCGCCTTCAAGGCGCACTTAAATTTGCGGCGCTTAGGTGGCGGCGCGGTTTGTTCAGGAACAGATTTCCTCACGGCCGCTTCAGAGGTTGGAACGCCATCAGACGAGGCGGTCCGCGAGAAGGCCTGGCGCGTCGGCGTGGCAGCATTGGTAGTCGGGGTCGCCACCGGCACAATGGAATCTTCAGCAGCCTTTCTTTTAGCCTCCTTTGCTAGGCGGGCAAGGTCAGCCCGGGAGAGTTGGTGTCTTGTCACTGTAAAAAAAAGAGAAAGTGTTAAAGTTGAAGTGTGGCGGTGCATAAATTTGTTGTATATCGAGATAACTCACGCAAGTAGTTCTCGGCGGTGCCTTTATCCTCTGCAAGAAGCAGCTCGCCAAGGTCAATTTGGGAGGCGCATCCCAAGTATCTAATGATCGCCCAATCCTCCCGAGTAAGATGCCCATCCTCTACACTAAGTGTATATTTGGGCGACTCAGTCCAGTAGGGTGGAAACCGCATGACGCCAACGTCGTCATGACGAAGAAGGTGGGGAATACCAGGGCTGTCAACAACTTTAAAGAACCGCGACTTCCACTGGTCGTGTGTGTTACTTTTCCAAGCCTTGAATCTAGCTTTCAAGGGCTTGGCGGCCAGAACTACCCAAGAGCTAGTGGGCGCTACCGCTAGACCTTTTTTGTTGGGCGGGACACATTTATAAAAGTAGAAACAATACTCATACTTAGGGTCTACTCCTAGAGCTGTACAAAGAATCTCAAATCCTCGGATGAATCCCCAAGAATTAGGAGTTAGTTGAGACGGGGCGACTTGCAGAGCGCTAAGCACGTCGCAGATAAAGGATGAGAAGGGAAGGCGGATGCCAAAATATTCAAACATGTAAAAATATGCGAAGAAAAAATGGGGAGAGCAGGCGGTCGCCTGGGCGTCGCAGACGCGGTCAGTTATGGAACGAGGGCGGACTCGTAGGTCGTCACCATAATTATCGGAACAGATCCCGCCAAGATGTATGATAAAATTCTTTAAGTTTTGGGCGTCAGTAAAGGAAGGGGGAATTGAGGTTACTTTAGTCGAGACAAGACCGGCTTGGACGGGCTTAGGAAGCGAGTCTTCATATATAAGAAGTTTGGTTCTGGGAGAAAGGGGTGCCTTTTTGGCGGGCGCTTGGGAGGTTCCGGTGCCGGATTGGTCACCGGGAGTAGTAAAAAGGGGTGGTTGTTCTGGGTTTTGGTGGTTTTCGCTACCAAAAGATGAAGGGCCAACCGTTTCAGGGTTCATTTTAGGATTCATATTGTGAAAATAACAATTAAATCAAGAAAAAGGACAAAGGAAGCAGAAAACGTACTAATGGCTGAGGAGAAGTGAGTTTTGCAAGCAAGATTTGCACGTTCGCACAACTCCGGCACGGTGGAAACAAGAAGCAGGGGCTGAAAGAGGAGTTGGGGTCTGAATTCGCACGCGGTCTGAAGAAATGCCAAGAGAGGAGAATGGTCTCGGGTGAAAGGGGGTTTTATAGATAAAGTGAGGAAGAAGAAGGGGCATAACGGTTGGAGTCCGCGAGTGGGAAATGAATTGAAAACACGGACCCCGAGGTGTAGTTAAGTCCCATCATTGAAGTTGCGTCGCCCTAGGAAGTTATATTTCCATGGAAAATGATTGCTATTAGGGCAGAGACGGCGCGCGTGGGGTGGAACCCTAGGTAAGGGGTTGCCAATAGTCACAAAGTTGGCACTCATGAAAGGACAGGTGAAGGGTAAAGATGGAAATGATGACGTGTGAGCAAGGCGATTTGAATACCTTGGAATACTTGGCGAGGCAAATATCAAGGTAATTAATTTAAGTTGTAAGTTATTGAAAGATGATGGCGTGTTACTTTTGTAGGTGACGCAAAAATAGGTTCAGGAAAAGGGAACACGATGAGGCGCCATTTCTTAAGGCTGGAGCCAGGTGTTGAGGGGCGAGCCACTTTTCTTTCTCAAGATGCTTCTCGGTGGCGGGCTCTTTTCACCAAAAGAGACACTTACATCATTCACTGCGCCCAAGCCTAAGGCGACTCATTTCCTAATAAAGATGTACTCTTTTTCCTTCGCCAGGTTTCCCACTGGGTTTTGCCTGGGAAGGTTTGAATGAGGCATCCTTTATAGGGATGACCGCCCGAAGGAAGCGTCGGTTTGGATTGAATGGTGAGCATTCAGAGCATGTCAGGAGTAAGTTATTGGGGGCAAGTCAAAGAAACTTCACTCTCAGATTTCAAGTTCGTGTCTTGTGGGCTTGTGGGCTGGGCGAGCGCCCATACATCTATCAGGGGCGGTTAGACTCTCTCCTTGATGCGCGGAGAACGCGCCCATGATTAGGTTAAGGCCGGATAAGGCGGTAGGGGCAAACTTGTAAACAGGCATAGGGCTTGGACTTTGTAATAGGTTGGGCCAAATCTTAGCAGCCCATAGGCTTGATGTTAGTTAATTATCATTAATGGCTCTACTCCCTATAAATAGCCGAGGGAGACTAATGTAAAGGGGTGAACAATTTTACTAATCAATAAGATTACTCATTTCTCTCCTATAGTGTCATTTTCCCAGAACACTTCCTAATTACTAAATTCAATTCCTTGCAATTTAGTTAACTAAAGAAGAAGATGAAGATGAAGTTCGGGCCAACATAAAGCTACGTCTATCTTAATTCCTTAGTGATATATACATATAGCCTTTTTTAAATCCTATTTCCCTTACTACTTACCAATTTCCATTGTTATAAGTAATAAGCAAGAACTCTTATGCGCATTAAGAGGAAATGAAGAACAAGGAAATAAAACATGAATTGGAAATATTATTCAGAAATGTAGAAGAAAAACTAATACATAAAATATACACTAAAACAACCCAAGATACTTAAAAGAATTAGCTAAGCATGGCTAAAAGAGGCATCGAATTACCCTGGATAGGAGCTCAAGTTTGGCTTCCCACAATTCCTAGGAACAATGCTCTTAAGGAGGAAAGAAGAATACTTGTTGTATTCTGAATAGGTGTGTCTTTTACAAAGGATGAGCACTCCTATTTATAGCAAAAATTTCAATGGTGGAGGAGTTGATGGCCATTATGGCCTTCATTGGCCACCAATTAACTTTTGAAAACTCCTTCCCACTACGATCAATTCTCCACTCATCCTTTTTCACATGTGCAAAATAGAAATGATGCTTCATATTCAATCTTTACACTTCTGGTCCTCTCTTTGTTAGCACTTCAATTCTGGCCCTTTATTTTCCTTAAACTTCACTTTTAGCCCCCATCTCTTGAAATTTCATACTTTGGCTCTTTCTTTCCTGAAATTTACAGTTTGGTCCCTGGACAAAAATGATAACTTCTTCCAGCTTTCCTAAAATATAAAAATAACAATAAAAACTCCTAAAAATATAAAATAAAGTTTAAAAACCAAATAAAAGCTAATCTATATACAAAATGCAAAATAAATATAAAATCTAAATAAAAAGAATAAAAAACCTATATGAGACTCAAAAATAATAAAATAAAAAGACTAAAAAGACCCTAAAATTATCATATAAAATCCAGTGATCACTATAGTCAACGAAAAAACCTTGAAATCGGCCGAAAACACTAAAATCAGCCAAAAGCCCTAATGTTGATCCGAAAGCCATAAAACCAGCCTAAATCCCTATAATAAGCCAAAAACCCTAGAATCAGTCTAAAATCCTAAAGTCTATAGAAAAACAATAAAACTGACCTAGAGTCCTTACATCGGAAAAACCCTGAAATCGACGGAGAACCCTAAAGTTGATCAGAAAGCCATAAAGCTGGCCTAAAACCCTATATTAAGCCATAAACCCTAAAATAAGTCTAAAAGCGTAGAGTCTACAGCAAAACCAAAAAATTGACACAGAGCCCTTAAATCGTCCAAATAACATATACAATAGTCAGCGGAAAAAATCTGAAATCGGCTGAGAACCCTGAAATCAGAAAGCCCTAAAGCCGGCCTAAAACCCTATAATATGACGAAAAACCCTAAAATAAGTCTAAAAGCCTAGAGTTTATAGAAAAACCATAAAATTGACCCGGAGCCCTTAAATCGTCCAAATACCCTATACTGTAGTCAGCGGAAAAACCATGAAATCTGCTGAAAACCCTTAAATTGGCTAAAAGTTGATCAGAAAAACCATAAAGCTGCCCTCAAACCCTATAATAAGCCGAAAACCCTAGAATCGGTCTTAAAGCCTAGAGTCTACGGAAAAACTATAAATTTTACCAGAGGCCTTAAATCGAAAAAATGCCCTTTATTATTGTCTGCGGAAAAACCCCAAAATCGGCCGAAAACCCTGAAATCGGTCGAAAGCCCTAAAGTTGGCCTAAAATCCCTATAATATGCCAAAAACACTAAAATCAATCTAAAAGCCATAAGAGTCTACAGAAAAACACCAAAATTGACCCAAATCCCTTAAATTGACCAAATACTCTATACTATAAACATCTTAAAAACCCTGAAATCGGCCAGAAGCCCAAAAATTGATCAGAAAGCCATAAAGCTGGCATAAAACCCTATAATAAGCCGAAAACCCTAAAATCAGTCTAAAAGCCTATAGAGTCTACAAAAAAACTATAAAATTGACCCAGAGCCCATAAATCGTCCAAATACCTTATACTATAGTCAACGAAAAAACCTTGAAATTGGCCGAAAACACTGAAATCAGCTAAAAGCCCTAATGTTGATACGAAAGCCATAAAACCAGCCTAAATCCCCATAATAAGCCAAAATCCCTAAAATCAGCCAAAAACCCTGAAATCGGCCGAGAACCCTAAAGTTGATCAGAAAGCCCTAAAGCTGGCCTAAAACCCTATATTAAGCCAAAAACCCTAAAATAAGTCTAAAAGCGTAGACTCTACAGAAAAACCAAGAAATTGACACAGAGCCCTTCAATCGACCAAATACCCTATACTGTAGTCTGCGGAAAAACCCTGAAATCTGCCGAAAACCCTGAAATTGGCTAAAAGTTGATCAGAAAAACCATAAAGCCGCCCTCGAACCCTATAATAATCCGAAAACCCTAGAATCAGTCTTAAAGCCTAGAGTCTACGAAAAAACTATAAATTTGACCAGAGGCCTTAAATCATTCAAATGCCCTTTATTATTGTCAGCGGAAAAACCCTAAAATCGGCCGAAAACACTGAAATCGGCCACAAGCCCTAAAGTTGATCAAAAAGCCCTCAAGCCAACCTAAAATCCCTATATTATGCCGAAAACACTAAAATCAATCTAAAAGCCATTAGAGTCTACAGAAAAACAATAAAATTGACCCAGATCCCTTAAATTGACCAAATACCCTATACTATAAACATCGGAAAAACCCTGAAATCGGCCAGAAGCCCAAAAATTAATCAGAAAGCCATAAAGCTGGCCTAAAACCCTATAATAAGCCGAAAACCCTAAAATCAGTCTAAAAGCCTATAGAGTCTATAGAAAAACTATAAAATTGACCCAGAGCCCTTAAATCGTCCAAATACCATATACTATAGTGAGCGGAAAAACTCTGAAATCAGAAGAAAACCCTTAAATCGGCCAAAAACCTTGCAATCGGCCAAAAACCGTGAAATCGGCAAAACCCCCAAAAGTTAATCCGAAAGCTTTAAAGCTTGCCCAAAACCCCATAATAAGCCGAAAACCCTAAATCCAGTCTAACAGCCTAGAGTCTACAGAATAACCATAAAATTGACCCAGAGCCCTTAAATCGTCCAGATACCCTATACTATAGTCAACCAAAAAACCCTAAAATCGGCCGAAAACACTGAAATCAGCCAAAAGCCCTAATGTTGATCCGAAAGCCATAAAACCAGCCTAAATCCCTATAATAAGCCAAAATCCATAAAATCAGTCTGAAATCCTAGAGTCTACAGAAAAACAATAAAACAGACCCAAAGCCCATACATCGGAAAAACCCAAAGCCCAGACCTAAAGTTGATCAGAAAGACCTAAAGCTGGCCTAAAATCCTATATTAAGCCTGAAACCCTAAAATAAGTCTAAAAGCGTAGAGTCTACAGAAAATCCAAAAAATTGACACAGAGCCCTTAAATCGTCCAAATAACATATACTATAGTCAGCGGAAAAAACCAGAAATCGGCCGAAAACCCTGAATTCAGCCGAAAATGCTGTAATCTGCCAAATGCCCTGAAGTTGATCAGAAAGCCCTAAAGCTGGCCTAAAACCCTATAATAAGACGAAAACCCTAAAATCAGTCTAAAGGCCTAGAGTTTACAGAAAAGCCATAAAATTGACCCAGAGCCCCTTAAATCGTCCAAATACCCTATACTGTAGTCAATGGAAACACCCTGAATACTGCCGAAAACCCTGAAATTGGCTAAAAGTTGATCAGAAAAACCATAAAGCCGCCCTCAAACCCTATAATAAGCCGAAAACCCTAGAATCAGTCTTAAAGCCTAGAGTCTATGGAAAAACTATAAATTTGACCAGAGGCCTTAAATCATTCAAATGCCCTTTAATATTGTCAGCGGAAAAACCCTAAAATCGGCCGAAAACCCTGAAATCGTCCAAACCCCTAAAGTTGATCAAAAAGCCCTAATGCCGGCCTAAAATCCCTATAATTTGCCGAAAACACTCAAATCAATCTAAAAGCCATTAGAGTCTATAGAAAAACAATAAAATTGACCAAATACCCTATACTATAAACATCGGAAAAACCCATAAATCGGCCAGAAGCCCAAAAATTGATCAGAAAGCTATAAAGCTGGCCTAGAACCCTAAAATCAGTCTAAAAGCCTATAGAGTCTACAGAAAAACTATAAAATTGACCAAGAGCCCTTAAATCGTCCATATACCATATACTATAGTGAGCGGAAAAACTCTGAAATCAGCCGAAAACCCTTATATCGGCCAAAAACCCAAAAATCAGCCAAAAACCCTGAAATCGGCAAAAACCCCAAAAGTTAATCAGAAAGCTTTAAAGCTGGCCTAAAACCCTATATTAAGCCGAAAACCCTAAATCCAGTCTAAAAGCCAAGAGTCTACAGAACAACCATAAAATTGACCCACAGCCCTTAAATCGTCGAGATACCCTATACTATAGTCATCGAAAAAATCCTGATATCGGCCGAAAACACTGAAATCAGCCAAAAGCCCTAATGTTGATCCGAAGGCCATAAAACCAGCCTAAATCCCTATAATAATCCGAAAACCCTAGAATCAATCTTAAAGCCTAGAGTCTACGGAAAAACTATAAATTTGACCAAAGGCCTTAAATCATTCAAATGCCCTTTATTATTGTAAGCGGAAAAACCCTAAAATCGGCCGAAAACCCTGAAATCGGCCACAAGCCCTAAAGTTGATCAAAAAGCCCAAAAGCCGGCCTAAAATCCCTATAATAAGCCGAAAACACTAAAATCAATCTAAAAGCCATAAGAGTCTACAGAAAAACAATAAAATTGACCCAGATCCCTTAAATTGACCAAATACCCTATACTATAAACATCGGAAAAACCCTGAAATCGGCCAGAAGCCGAAAAATTGATCAGAAAGCTATAAAGCTGGCCTAGAACCCTAAAATCAGTCTAAAAGCCTATAGAGTCTACAGAAAAACTATAAAATTGACCAAGAGCCCTTAAATCGTCCAAATACCATATACAATAGTGAGGAGAAAAACTCTGAAATCAGCTGAAAACCCTTAAATCGGCCAAAAACCCAAAAATCAGCCAATAACCCTGAAATCGGCAAAAAGCCCAAAAGTTAATCCGAAAGCTTTAAAGCTGGACTAAAACCCTATATTAAGCCGAAAACCCTAAATCCAGTCTAAAAGCCAAGAGTCTACAGAACAACCATAAAATTGACCCAGAGCCCTTAAATCGTCTAGATACCCTATACTATAGTCATCGAAAAAATCCTGATATCGGCCGAAAACACTGAAATCAGCCAAAAGCCCTAATGTTGATCCGAAGGCCATAAAACCAGCCTAAATCCCTATAATAAGCCAAAATCCCTAAAATCAGTCTGAAATCCTAGTGTGTACAGAAAAACAATAAAACTGACTCAGAGCCCTTACTTCGGAAAAACCCTGAAATCGGCCGAGAACCCTAAAGTTGATCCGAAAGCCCTAAAGCCGGCCTTAAACCCTATAATAAGATGAAAACGCTAAAATCAGTCTAAAAGCCTAGAGTTTACAGAAAAACCATAAATTGACCCGGAGCCCTTAAATCGTCCAAATACCCTATACTGTAGTCAATGGAAAAACCCTAAAATCTGCCAAAAACCCTGAAATTGGCTAAAAGTTAATCAGAAAAACCATAAAGCCGCCGTCAAACCCTATAATAAGCCGAAAACCCTAGAATCAGTCTTAAAGCATAAAGTCTACGGAAAAACTATAAATTTGACCAGAGGCCTTAAATCATTCAAATACAATTTATTATTGTCAGCGGAAAAACCCCAAAATCGGCCGAAAACCCTGAAATCGGCCGAAAGCCCTAAAGTTGGCCTAAAATCCCTATAATATGCCAAAAACACTAAAATCAATCTAAAAGCCATAAGAGTCTACAGAAAAACACCAAAATTGACCCAAATCCCTTAAATTGACCAAATACTCTATACTATAAACATCGGAAAAACCCTGAAATCAGCCAGAAGCCCAAAAAATGATTAGAAAGCCATAAAGCTGGCATAAAACCCTATAATAAGCCGAAAACCCTAAAATCAGTCTAAAAGCCTATAGAGTCTACAGAAAAACTATAAAATTGACCTAGAGCCCTTAAATCGTCCAAATACCATATACTATAGTGAGCGGACAAACTCTGAAATCAGTCGAAAACCCTTAAATCGGCCAAAAACCTTGAAATCGGCCAAAAACCCTGATATCGGAAAAAACCCCAAAAGTTAATCCGAAATCTTTAAAGCTGGCCTAAAACCCCATAATAAGCCAAAAACCCTAAATCCAGTCTAAAAGCCTAGGGTCTACAGAATAACCATAAAATTGACCCAGAGCCCTTACATCCGAAAAACCCTTAAATCGTCCAAATACCCTATACTATAGTCAACGAAAAAACTCTAAAATCGGCCGAAAACACTGAGATCAGCTAAAAGCCCTAATGATGATCCGAAAGCCATAAAACCAACCTAAATCCCTATAATAAGCCAAAATCCCTAAAATCAGTCTAAAATCCCAGAGTCTACAGAAAAACAATAAAACTGACCCAGAGCCCTTACATCCGAAAAACACTGAAATCGGCCGAAAACCCTAAAGTTGATCAGAAAGCCCTAAAGCTGCCCTAAAACCCTATATTAAGAAAAAAAACCCTAAAATAAGTCTAAAAGCGTAGAGTCTACAAAAAACCAAAAAATTGACACACAGCCCTTAAATCATCCAAATACAATATACTATAGTGAGCCGACAAACCCTGAAATCAGCCGAAAACCCTTAAATCGGCCAAAAACCCTTAAATCGGCAAAAACCCCAAAAGTTAATCCGAAAGCTTTAAAGCTGGCCTATAACCCCATAATAAGCCGAAAACCGTACATCTAGTCTAAAAGCGTAGAGACTACAGTCAACGAAAAAACCCTGAAATCGGCCGAAAACCCTGAAATCAGCCAAAAGCTCTAATGTTGATCTGAAAGCCATAAAACCAGCCTAAATTCTTTTAATAAGCCAAAATCCCTAAGATCTGTCTAAAATCCTAGAGTCTACAGAAAAACAATAAAGCTGACCCAGAGCCCTTACATCGGAAAAACCCTAAAATCAGCCGAGAACCCTAAAGTTGATCAGAAAGCCGTAAAGCTGGCCTAAAACCCTATGTTAACCCAAAAACCCTAAAATAAGTTTAAAAGCGTGGAGTCTACAGAAAAACCAAAAAATTGACACAGGACCCTTAAATCGTCCTAATAACATATACTATATAGTCAGCGGAAAAAATCTGAAATCGGCAGAAAACCCTGAAATCAGCAGAAATTGCCGTAATCAGCCAAATGCCCTAAAGTTGATCATAAAGCCCTAAAGCTGGCCTAAACCCTATACTAAGCCAAAAACCCTAAAATCAGTCTGAAAGCGTAGAGTCTACAGAAAAACCATAAAATTCACACAGAGCCCTTCAATCGACCAAATACCCTATACTGTAGTCAGCGGAAAAACCCTGAAATCTGCCGAAAACCCTGAAATTGGCTAAAAGTTTATCAGAAAAACCATAAAGCCGCCCTCGAACCCTATAATAATCCGAAAACCCTAGAATCAATCTTAAAGCCTAGAGTCTACGGAAAAACTATAAATTTGACCAAAGGCCTTAAATCATTCAAATGCCCTTTATTATTGTAAGCGGAAAAACCCTAAAATCGGCCGAAAACCCTGAAATCGGCCACAAGCCCTAAAGTTGATCAAAAAGCCCAAAAGCCGGCCTAAAATCCCTATAATAAGCCGAAAACACTAAAATCAATCTAAAAGCCATAAGAGTCTACAGAAAAACAATAAAATTGACCCAGATCCCTTAAATTGACCAAATACCCTATACTATAAACATCGGAAAAACCCTGAAATCGGCCAGAAGCCGAAAAATTGATCAGAAAGCTATAAAGCTGGCCTAGAACCCTAAAATCAGTCTAAAAGCCTATAGAGTCTACAGAAAAACTATAAAATTGACCAAGAGCCCTTAAATCGTCCAAATACCATATACAATAGTGAGGAGAAAAACTCTGAAATCAGCTGAAAACCCTTAAATCGGCCAAAAACCCAAAAATCAGCCAATAACCCTGAAATCGGCAAAAAGCCCAAAAGTTAATCCGAAAGCTTTAAAGCTGGACTAAAACCCTATATTAAGCCGAAAACCCTAAATCCAGTCTAAAAGCCAAGAGTCTACAGAACAACCATAAAATTGACCCAGAGCCCTTAAATCGTCTAGAT
This sequence comes from Acmispon strigosus, assembly GCA_030819835.1. Lineage (NCBI taxonomy): Eukaryota > Viridiplantae > Streptophyta > Magnoliopsida > Fabales > Fabaceae > Acmispon > Acmispon strigosus. The sequence goes on along the minus strand of JAUAMA010000004.1, from coordinate 15,575,776 downwards.
ACCCTATACTATAGTCATCGAAAAAATCCTGATATCGGCCGAAAACACTGAAATCAGCCAAAAGCCCTAATGTTGATCCGAAGGCCATAAAACCAGCCTAAATCCCTATAATAAGCCAAAATCCCTAAAATCAGTCTGAAATCCTAGTGTGTACAGAAAAACAATAAAACTGACTCAGAGCCCTTACTTCGGAAAAACCCTGAAATCGGCCGAGAACCCTAAAGTTGATCCAAAAGCCCTAAAGCCGGCCTTAAACCCTATAATAAGATGAAAACGCTAAAATCAGTCTAAAAGCCTAGAGTTTACAGAAAAACCGTAAAATTGACCCGGAGCCCTTAAATCGTCCAAATACCCTATACTGTAGTCAATGGAAAAACCCTAAAATCTGCCAAAAACGCTGAAATTGGCTAAAAGTTAATCAGAAAAACCATAAAGCCGCCGTCAAACCCTATAATAAGCCGAAAACCCTAGAATCAGTCTTAAAGCATAAAGTCTACGGAAAAACTATAAATTTGACCAGAGGCCTTAAATCATTCAAATACCATTTATTATTGTCAGCGGAAAAACCCCAAAATCGGCCGAAAACCCTGAAATCGGCCGAAAGCCCTAAAGTTGGCCTAAAATCCCTATAATATGCCAAAAACACTAAAATCAATCTAAAAGCCATAAGAGTCTACAGAAAAACACCAAAATTGACCCAAATCCCTTAAATTGACCAAATACTCTATACTATAAACATCGGAAAAACCCTGAAATCAGCCAGAAGCCCAAAAAATGATTAGAAAGCCATAAAGCTGGCATAAAACCCTATAATAAGCCGAAAACCCTAAAATCAGTCTAAAAGCCTATAGAGTCTACAGAAAAACTATAAAATTGACCTAGAGCCCTTAAATCGTCCAAATACCATATACTATAGTGAGCGGACAAACTCTGAAATCAGCCGAAAACCCTTAAATCGGCCAAAAACCTTGAAATCGGCCAAAAACCCTGATATCGGAAAAAATCCCAAAAGTTAATCCAAAAGCTTTAAAGCTGGCCTAAAACCCCATAATAAGCCAAAAACCCTAAATCCAGTCTAAAAGCCTAGGGTCTACATAATAACCATAAAATTGACCCAGAGCCCTTACATCCGAAAAACCCTTAAATCGTCCAAATACCCTATACTATAGTCAACGAAAAAACTCTAAAATCGGCCGAAAACACTGAGATCAGCTAAAAGCCCTAATGTTGATCCGAAAGCCATAAAACCAACCTAAATCCCTATAATAAGCCAAAATCCCTAAAATCAGTCTAAAATCCCAGAGTCTACAGAAAAACAATAAAACTGACCCAGAGCCCTTACATCCGAAAAACACTGAAATCGGCCGAGAACCCTAAAGTTGATCAGAAAGCCCTAAAGCTGGCCTAAAACCCTATATTAAGAAAAAAAACCCTAAAATAAGCCTAAAAGCGTAGAGTCTACAAAAAACCAAAAAATTGACACACAGCCCTTAAATCATCCAAATACAATATACTATAGTGAGCCGACAAACCCTGAAATCAGCCGAAAACCCTTAAATCGGCCAAAAACCCTTAAATCGGCAAAAACCCCAAAAGTTAATCCGAAAGCTTTAAAGCTGGCCTAAAACCCCATAATAAGCCGAAAACCGTACATCTAGTCAAAAAGCGTAGAGACTACAGTCAACGAAAAAACCCTGAAATCGGCCGAAAACCCTGAAATCAGCCAAAAGCTCTAATGTTGATCCGAAAGCCATAAAACCAGCCTAAATTCTTTTAATAAGCCAAAATCCCTAAGATCTGTCTAAAATCCTAGAGTCTACAGAAAAACAATAAAGCTGACCCAGAGCCCTTACATCGGAAAAACCCTAAAATCAGCCGAGAACCCTAAAGTTGATCAGAAAGCCCTAAAGCTGGCCTAAAACCCTATGTTAACACAAAAACCCTAAAATAAGTTTAAAAGCGTGGAGTCTACAGAAAAACCAAAAAATTGACACAGGACCCTTAAATCGTCCTAATAACATATACTATATAGTCAGTGGAAAAACCCTGAAATCTGCCGAAAACCCTAAAATTGGCTAAAAGTTTATCAGAAAAACCATAAAGCCGCCCTCAAACCCTATAATAAACCGAAAACCCTAGAATCAGTCTTAAAGCCTAGAGTCTGCGGAAAAACTATAAATTTGACCAGAGGCCTTAAATCATTCAAATGCCCTTTATTATTATCAGCGGAAAAACCTTAAAATCGGCCGAAAACCCTGAAATCGGCCAAAAGCCCTAAAGTTGATCAAAAAGTCCTCAAGCCGGCCTAAAATCCCTATAAAAAGCTGAAAACACTAAAATCAATCTAAAAGCCATTAGAGTCTACAGAAAAACAATAAAATTGACCCAGATCCCTTAAATTGACCAAATACCCTATACTATAAACATCGGAAAAACCCTGAAATCGGCCAGAAGCCAAAAAAATTATCAGAAAGCCATAAAGCTGGCCTAAAACCCTATAATAAGCCGAAAACCCTAAAATCAGTCTAAAAGCCTATAGAGTCTACAGAAAAACTATAAAATTGACATTGAGCCCTTAAATCGTCCAAATACCATATACTATAGTGAGCGGAAAAACTCTGAAATCAGCCGAAAACCCTTAAATCGGCCAAAAAACCTTGAAATCGTCCAAAAACCCTGAAATCGGCAGAAACCCCAAAAGTTAATCCGAAAGCTTTAAAGCTGGCCTAAAAACCCATAATAAGCCGAAAACCCTAAATCCAGTCTAAAAGCCTGGAGTCTATATAATAACCATAAAATTGACCCAGAGCCCTTAAATCGTCCAGATATTCTGTACTATAGTCAACGAAAAAACCCTCAAATCGGCCGAAAAAACTGAAATCATCCAAAAGCCCTAATGTTGATCCGAAAGCCATAAAACAAGCCTAAATCCCTATAATAAGCCCAAATCCATAAAATCTGTCTGAAATCCTAGAGTCTACAGAAAAACAATAAAACTGACCCAGAGCCCATACATCGGAAAAACCCTGTAATCTGCCAAATGCCCTAAAGTTGATCAGAAAGCCCTAAAGCCGGCCTAATACCCTATAATAAGACGAAAACCCTAAAATCAGTCTAAAAGCCTAGAGTTTACTGAAAAACCATAAAATTGACCCAGAGCCCTTAAATCGTCCATATACCTTATACTGTAGTCAGCGAAAAAACCCTGAAATCTGCCGAAAACCCTGAAATTGGCTAAAGGTTTATCAGAAAAACCATAAGCCGCCCTCAAACCCTATAATAAACTGAAAACCCTAGAATCAGTCAAAAAGCCTAGAGTCTACGGAAAATCTATAAATTTGACCAGAGGCCTTAAATCATTCAAATGCCCTCTATTATAATCAGCGGAAAAATCTTAAAATCGGCCGAAAACCCTGAAATCGGCCAAAAGCCCTAATGTTGATCAAAAAGCCCTCAAGCCGGCCTAAAATCCCCATAATAAGCCGAAAACACTAAAATCAATCTAAAAGCCTTTAGAGTCTACATAAAAACAATAAAATGGACCCAGATCCCTTAAATTGACCAAATACCCTATACTATAAACATCGGAAAAACCCTGAAATCGGCCAGAAGCCCAAAAAATGATCAGAAAGCCATAAAGCTGGCCTAAAACCCTATAATAAGCCGAAAACCCTAAAATCTGTCTAAAAGCCTATAGAGTCTACAGAAAATCTATAAAATTGACAAAGAGCCCTTAAATCGTCCAAATACCATATACTATAGTGAGCTGAAAAACTCTGAAATCAGTCGAAAACCCTTAAATCGGCCAAAAAACCCTGAAATCGTCTTAAAACCCTGAAATCGTCTTAAAACCCTGAAATCGGCAGCAACCCCAAAAGTTAATCCGAAAGCTTTAAAGCTGGCCTAAAACCCCATAATAAGCCGAAAACCTTAAATCCAGTCTAAAAGCCAAGAGTCTACAGAATAACCATAAAATTGACCCAGAGCCCTTAAATCGTCCAGATATGCTGTACTATAGTCAACGAAAAAACCGTCAAATCGGGCGAAAAAACTAAAATCAGCTAAAAGCCCTAATGTTGATCCGAAAGCCATAAAACAAGCCTAAATCCCTATAATAAGCCAAAATCCATAAAATCAGTCTGAAATCCTAGAGTCTACAGAAAAACAATAAAACAGACCTGGATCCCATACATCGAAAAAACCCTGAAATCAGCCGAGAACCCTAAAGTTGATCAGAAAGCCCTAAAGCTGGCCTAAAACCCTGTATTAAGCCAAAAACCCAAAAATAAGTCTAAAAGCGTAGAGTCTACAGAAAAACCAAAAAATTGACACAGTGCCCTTAAATCGTCCAAATAACATATACTATAGTCAGCGGAAAAAAATCTGAAATCGGCCGAAACCCCTGAAATCGGCCGAAAATGCTGCAATCTGCCAAATGCCCTATTGTTGATCAGAAAGCTCTAAAGCTGGGCTTAAACCCTATAATAAGACGAAAACCCTAAAATCATTCTAAAAGCCTAGAGTTTACAGAAAAACCATAAAACTGACCCGGAGCCCTTAAATCATCCAAATACCCTATACAGTAGTCAGCGGAAAAACCCTGAAATCTGCCGAAAACCCTGAAATTGGCTAAAAGTTTATCAGAAAAACCATAAGGCCGCCCTCAAACCCTATAATAAGCCGAAAACCCTAGAATCAGTCTTAAAGCCTAGAGTCTACGAAAAACTATAAATTTGACCAGAGGCCTTAAATCATTTAAATTCCCTTTAGTCAGCGGAAAAACCCTAAAATCGGCCGAAGACCTTGAAAACTGTTTTCAGTTTTTAAATTTTCAAAAAATAAAAAACTTGTTTGATTAACCAAAAAACTGTTTTCAATTTTAAAAACTTTTTTCGATTTTCTCTTTTAAAAACTAAAAAATGAAAACAGCAAAAAGGTGTTTTGCTTTTTAATTTTGCTTTTCTCTCCCCAAAACTGAGAAAACACGGAGAACAGGTAGTTTTCATTAATGGCAAAGTTGTAATATTGAGCAACTTTTTCTTTAGGGTTTCAAAAGCTACTCTACATTTTCACAAACACAAAACACGCTCTGCACACGGCTGAAACCTTTGGGAAACTGTGGACAACGCTTTCATCAAGCTTCCGAGGTTAGTGTTTCTTCAAGCTTTTCTTCCAAATCTGTTTCTTCAAGCTTTCGATCAAGGGTTCGTGTTCGATTGGGGTTTTTCTTCGAGAGGGTGAGGTTGCGGTCTGGGTGGTTTGTGCGATGAAGAAGGTGGGTGGGACGAAGGTTCGAAGGTTGAGAGGTATTGAGGAGGGAGTTGGCTAAATGAATCTAATATAGTTTGCTTCATTTCAGAGATTCTGAGGATTCTATTTTATCAACACCCATTGTTGCAAAATCTCATATATTTAAATCGAATTTTAATTACGACCCACAAAAAATCTGATTTTGGCCAGCCATAAGAATCTTCTTTTGGTACCGTTTGATGGATACCTGTGCTGTTTGTTCTAGTTTCCATGTGATTCGGCATTTCCATGTTCAACTCAATCATTTTAGCATTTAAAGCTGGTTGTTCAGGCCTGAAGGGGGAGTTTATTTTTATTCATTAATTTGTTCTGTGCTTCTTTCTTCATCTAATAAGTAGGACCTGCACAAGGAATTGAGTAACTGGTGCAAGTTGCATTGATGGAGACAGAGAGGGGCTGGGCTGAAGCTCTTAATGTCTGAAAAAATTGAAATATTAGCTGCTATTAGGATCTAAATACTGTTCTGGTTATGCCAACCTGCTGTGATATTTGTTACTGCTGTGGCTTAAATTTTCTGGTTGAAATGTGATATAAAGTTGTGTGATATTTGGTATAATTTTTGTAACAATAAAGCTGTGTGAAATGTGATATAAAACTGTTCTGCTTATACTTTTTGTGGTATGTAGATTGTATATATTTGGTATATATTAAGCTGCTATTAGCCTTGATGGTATTTGGTATATTTAGTATATATTAAGATGCTATTAGCCTTGATGGTATTTGGTATATTAAGAAGCTTCTCTTAAGAATAGATTATTGCTTTCGTGAGTGTCTCTTGTACCAGCAGCCTTAGATAGATTGTATTGTTAAGAAAGCTTGTGATGAGCAACTTCTGCATCTGTGTAAGGCTTTGTATTCTTTTATTGCTCATCTATAATGAAAAATTAAAATAAGAGAAGTTGTTATCATTGAAATATACTTGGATATTTATCTATAATATGAAGTAAAAACCTGGGAACAATAGAAGTTATTTATCATTTTTTTTAAACTGAAAGAAATGTCAATGTTAATTTTAACAATCGAATTTATTTTTGGTTTCCATAGGCTTAAGGTTTGCTCCAGAAATTGGGTTATGTGATGTAATGTAATGATATTAACCTTTTGATGTAGTAACATACTTTTTCCTTGATGGTACTTGGTATATTTGGTATATATTAAGCTGCTATTAGCCTTGATGGTATGTTTAATTTTGTGGAGATGGAGATTCGTTGTTGGATTCTGCATATTGAGCTATTTACTTGTGATGATTACTTCTAATAGATGGCAAGTAACGCTGATAGTGTTGAGTCCAAGTTGTGGCTTGAATTAGTTGTTAAGGTATTCATAGATATTATGGTTGATGAAGTCACAAGTGGAAATATGCCAAATGGTGTGTTTAATACTAGAACATGGACCTCGATGACTGACAAGTTAAATCTCAAAACTAAACGTTGTTACAAAAAAGAACAATTGAAGGCAAAGATGCATAGGCTTCGAGCTTTGTATCGTGAGTTCTCTGCACTTTTGAATCACACTGGATTTGGGTGGGATGCTGAAACCAACACTGTCACTGCAAGTGAGGAAGTTTGGAAAGATTATATTCGGGTATGGTTTATTTTTTGCTTTCTATATTTTTTTTATTTCTGGGTTTGTGGTTTACTTTATTGTTAATGTATTAACTTATTACTTATATTATTTCAGGTTCATGATAAAGCCGCTCAGTTTCAAAGGAGAGGTCTTGACCATTATAAATTAATGGGAATTATATTCAACAAAAATACTGCAACTGGAGTACTCCACCATTCGTCTACCCAAGACCCACTAAATACTGATGAAGAAATTGAGCTTGATAGTCAATACCTCAACAATGGGGCACATGTTAACCTTGATAATGATAGTTCTGATGATGACATACTAGAAGTGGAGCACGCGACTCGTGGTAGAAAGCGCCCAATGCAAGTGAAAGAGCGCAAATCTAGGAAAGATTCTAGAACATCTCAAATGGGAGATTCACTAGCAGCATGGGCTGATGCATCCAAGGCAAAGGCTGAAAGGAATAGGGAAAAGAGTATGGTGGCCACTTCTTCAGTTGTAACAGGAGATTATTCCATGACTAAGTGTGTGACTTCACTTGGAGAGATCGTAGGCATTTCAGAGGATACCTACATGAAAGCTTGTGAAAAGTTTAAAGAGAATGAATATAGAGAGATGTTTCTTGCTATGCCGGCTGAGAGGAGACAAGAATGGCTTAATAGACTTTAAGGATGGAATTTTGGTGCTTATCTTGTGTTTGTTAAGTGATATATACTCTTCGTTAGTACTTTATTTACTGTCTTTGTGTTAGATATTGAACGTGTTGTGTATTTATTATTTGTTATGTTATTGAGCGTGTTGGATGTTTTATTATGGTTTTAATGTGATGGATTTGTTATTCTGATTATTATGATTGCGTTATTGAGGTTTTGTTATATAAACTAAATTGGCAGGTTATTTCCGTTATGGACATTGATGAGGATTCTTCGGATTCAAGTGATGATGAAATGGCTGAGTTGCTTATGATTAATATGGTTTATGATTATTACCAGAAATTTTTGAACAAGACAACGGTTTTAGATTCTAAATTGACTTGTCGTGAATTTGTTAATGAAGTACTGAATGGATCGGGAACGGCTTGCTTTGATTTATTTCGAATGAAGAAGCCATGCTTTATTAATTTTTGTAATGTATTGAGGGAGAAAAACTACTTAAGTGACTCAAGGGATGTGTTTGTAGAAGAAAAAGTTGCAATGTTCTTATTCATAATTGGTCACAATGTTCGGCACAGGGTTGTCTCGAATCGCTTTCAGCATTCTGCAGAAACTGTTTCACATTTTTTTAAGGTAGTTCTAAGAGCAGTATGCCGATTGGGGAAAGAGCTTATAAAACCAGAGTCCCCAGAATTACCGGATAGCATTAAAGGTAACTCAAAGTATTATCCTTGGTTCAAGGTATGTATGAAAATATTATTGAGTATTGAATTACTATATATTTTATTCATTTATTTTATCTTGTTTCAATGGTTCTATTTAAATTTTTCTTATAGAATTGCGTAGGTGCAATTGATGGTACACATATAAGTGCATGGGTTCCTGCTGATAAACAAATGTCGTGTAGGGGTAGAAAGACAATGATCACACAAAATGTTATGTGTGTTTGTGATTTCAATATGATGTTTACATATGTGTATTCGGGATGGGAAGGAAGTGCACATGATGCTAAAGTATTTCTGGATGCACTTACCAACCCAAATGGAGAATTTCCTTGGCCATCTAGTGGTGTGTAGTAAAATATGAATTTTTATTATTGATGTAATAAACATGTAATGTTAACATATATTTTATGTAATGCAGGGTCTTTCTATCTTGTTGATTCAGGCTATCCATGTACTGGAGGTTTTCTTCCACCTTTCAGGGGTGAAAGGTATCATGCACAAGAATATAGAGGTCAAGGTAGACAGCCTAAGAACCGTGAAGAGTTATTTAACTATAGGCATTCATCCCTACGAATGACAATTGAGCGTTGCTTTGGAGTCTTGAAAAACAGGTTTCCTGTTTTGAGGATGATGCCTTCATATAAACCTTCTAGGCAACGCCTTATAGTAACAGCATGTTGTGCTATTCATAATTACATACGCAAGTGGAATTTGAATGATGAGTTATTTAGGATATGGGAAGATATGGATCCTGTGGAACTTGAGAGTTTGAATGAAAGTTCTAGCACCGCAGGAACGAGCTCAAATGATGACAATTTAGCAAGACTGTCTGACGAAGGTGCAGCTGAAATGGCAATGCAAAGGAATCAAATTGCAGATTGGATGTGGGCACATTATAACATGTAATTTAATCATTTGGACTTTGTTTGATATTAGACGAAATTGACTTATGATTTGTACTAATTTTAAATAGAGATATCATTTTGACTTTGTTGCTATTGTTATCACGTTATAATATACTCCCTTCGTCTCTAATTATAAGCTAACTTAACAAAAGTTAATTTCTCTTTTCATATTTACCCTTGCATTTATTGGTTTTTCAATACTATAATGATTGAAAAGTTTGATCTTAAATAGGGGTAAATAGGGAAGATTGTACTTAACGTATTTATTTAAGTTTTTTTTAAGTTTAACTTGTCTAAAATTGTATAAGTGTCTTTTTTAGTCTAAAAAAACTCATAATAGAAAACAACACAATCAAACAAGTTTTTAGTTTTTTAGTTTTCAAAAACTGTTTTTATTTGCCTTTGCATATATTGGTTTTTCAATACTATAATGATTGAAAAGTTTGATCTTAAATAGGGGTAAATAGGGAAGATTGTACTTAACGTATTTATTTAAGTTTTTTTTAAGTTTAACTTGTCTAAAATTGTATAGGTGTCTTTTTTAGTCTAAAAAAACTCATAATAGAAAACAACACAATCAAACAAGTTTTTAGTTTTTTAGTTTTCAAAAACTGTTTTTAAAATGATTTTACCAAACAACTTTTTTAATTTTCGAATTTCAAAAACAGTTTTCAAAACAAAATTATCAAACAAGTTTTTTCTCTACACTCTTCTCAGAAAGAGTTTTCAAAAAATGTTTTAAAAAACAGTTTTAAAAACAGTTTTTGAAAAGTGTAATCAAACAGGCCCTAAATCATTCAAATGCCCTTTATTATTGTAAGCGGAAACACCGTAAAATTGGCCGAAAACCCTGAAATCGGCCAAAAGCCCTAAAGTTGATCAAAAAGCCCTAAAATCCCAATAATAAGCCGAAAACACTAAAATCGATCTAAAAGCCATTAGAGTCTACAGAAAAGCAATAAAATTGACCCAGATCCCTTAAATTGACCAAATACCCTATACTATAACATCGGAAAAACCCTGAAATGGGCCAGAAGCCCAAAAAATGATCAGAAAACCATAAAGCTGGCCTAAAACCCTAAAATAAGCCGAAAACCCTAAAATCAGTCTAAAAGTCTATAAAATTGACCCAGAGCCCTTAAATCATCCAAATACCATATACTATAGTGAGCAGAAAAACTCTGAAATCAACCGAAAACCTTTACATCGGCCTAAAACCCTGAAATCGGCTAAAAACCCTGAAATCGGCAAAAACCCCAAAAGTTAATCCGAAAGCTTTAAAGCTGGCCTAAAACCCCATAATAAGCCGAAAACCCTAAATCCAATCAAAAAGCCTAGAGTCTACAGAATAACCATAAAATTGACCCAGAGCCCTTAAATCGTCCAGATACCGTATACTATTAGTCAACGAAAAAACCCTGAAATCGGCCGAAAACACTGAAATCAGCCAAAACCCCTAATGTTGATCCGAAAGCCATAAAACCAGCCTAAATCCCTATAATAAGCCAAAATCCCTAAAATCAGTCTAAAATCCTAGAGTCTACAGAAAAACAATAAAACTGACCAGAGCTCTTACATCGGAAAAACCCTGAAATCGGCCGAGAACCCTAAAGTTGATCAGAAAGCCCTAAAGCTGGCTTAAAACCCTATATTAAGCCAAAAACCCTAAAATAAGTCTAAAAGCGTAGAGTCTACAGAAAAACCAAAAAATTGACACAGTGCCCTTAAATCGTCCAAATAACATATACTATAGTCAACGGAAAAATCTGAAATCGGCCGAAAACCCTGAAATTGGCAGAAAATGCTGTAATCTGCCAAATGCCCTAAAGTTGATCAGAAAGCCCTAAAGCCGGCCTAAAACCCTATAATAAGACGAAAACCCTAAAATCAGTCTAAAAGCCTAGAGTTTACAGAAAAACCATAAAATTGACCCGGAGCCCTTAAATCGTCCAAATACCCTATAATAAGCCGAAAACCCCAGAATCAGTCTTAAAGCCTAGAGTATTCGAAAAAACTATAAATTTGACCACAGGCCTTAAATCATTCAAATGCCCTTTATTATTGTCAGCGGAAAAACCCCAAAATCGGCCGAAAACCCTGAAATCGGCCAAAAGCCCTAAAGTTGATCAAAAAGCCTTAAAGTCGTCCTAAAAGCCCTATAATAAGCAAAAAACACAAAAATCAATCTAAAAGCCATTAGAGTCTACAGAAAAACAATAAAATTGACCCAGATCCCTTAAATTGACCAAATACCCTATACTATAAGCATCGGAAAAACCCTGAAATCGGCCAGAAGCCCAAAAATTGATCAGAAAGCCATAAAGCTGGCTTAAAACCCTATATTAAGCCAAAAACCCTAAAATCAGTCTAAAAGCGTAGAGTCTATAGAAAAACCAAAAAATTGTCACAGGGCCCTTCAATCGTCCAAATAACATATACTACAATCTTTAAGCCTAGAATCTACGGAATAACTATAAATTTGACCAGAGGCCTTAAATCATTCAAATGCCCTTTATTATTGTCAGCGGAAACACCGCAAAATTGGCCGAAAACCGTGAAATCGGCCAAAAGCCCTAAAGTTGATCAAAAAGCCCTAAAGCCGGCCTAAAATCCCAATAATAAGCCGAAAACACTAACATTGATCTAAAAGCCATTAGAGTCTACATAAAAGCAATAAAATTGAGCAGATCAGTTAAATTGACCAAATACCCTATACTGTAAACATCGGAAAAACCCTGAAATCAGCCAGCAGCCCAAAAATTGATCAGAAAGCCATAAAGCTGGCCTTAAACACTATAATAAGCCGAAAACCCTAAAATCAGTCTAAAAGCATATAGAATCTATAGGAAAACTATAAAATTGACCCAGAGCCCTTAAATCGTCCAAATACCATATACTATAGTGAGCGGAAAAACTCTGAAATCAGCCAAAAACCCTTAAGTCGGCCAAAAACCCTGAAATAAATCTAAAAGCGTAGAGTCTACAGAAAAACCAAAAAATTGACACCGAGCCCTTAACTCGTCCAAATAACATATACTATAGTCAGCGGAAAAAATATGAAATCGGCCAAAAACCCTGAAATCAGCCGAAAATGACCTAATCTACCAAATGCCCTAAAGTTGATCAGAAAGCCCTAAAATCAGTCTAAAAACCTAGAGTTTACAGAAAAACCATAAAATTGACTCGGAGCCCTTAAATCGTCCAAATACCCTATACTGTAGTCAGCGGAAAAACCCTGAAATCTGCCGAAAACCCTGAAATTGGCTAAAAGTTGATCAGAAATACCATAAAGCCGCCCTCAAACCCTATAATAAGCCAAAAACCCTAGAATCAGTCTTAAAGACTAGAGTCTACGAAAAAACTATAAATTTGACCAGAAGCCTTAAATCATTCAAATGCCCTTTATTATTGTCAGCGGAAAAACCCTAAAATCAGTCGAAAACCCTAAAATCGGCCAAAAGCCCTAAAGTTGATAAAAAAGAACTAAAGCCGGCCTAAAATCCCTATAATAAGCCGCAAACACTAAAATCAATCTAAACGCCATTATAGTCTACAGAAAAACAATAAAATTGACCCAGATCCCTTAAATTGACCAAATACCCTATACTATAAACATCGGAAAAACCCTGAAATAGGCTAGAAGTCCAAAAATTGATCAGTAAGCCTTAAAGCTGGCCTAAAACCCTATATTAAGCCGAAAACCCTAAAAGCAGTCTAAAAGCCTATAGAGTCTACAGAAAAACTATAAAATTGACCTAGAGCCCTTAAATCGTTCAAATACCATATACTATGGTGAGCGGAAAAACTCTGAAATCAGCCGAAAACCCTTAAATCGGCCAAAAACCCTAAAATCGGCCAAAAACCCTGAAATCGGCAAAAACCCCAAAAGTTAATCCGAAAGCTTTAAAGCTGGCCTAAAACCCCATAATAAGCCGAAAACGCTAAATGCAGTCTAAAAGCCTAGAGTCTACAGAATAACCATAAAATTGACCCAGAGCCCTTAAATCGTCCAGATATTCTGTACTATAGTTAACGAAAAAACCCTCAAATCGGCCGAAAAAACTGAAATCAGCCAAAAAGCCCTAATGTTGATCCGAAAGCCATAAAACAAGCCTAAATCCCTATAATAAGCCAAAATCCCTAAAATCAGTCTAAAATCCTAGAGTCTACAGAAAAACAAAAAAAACTGACCAAGAGCCCATACATCGGAAAAACCCTGAAATCGGCCGAGAACCCTAAAGTTGATTAGAAAGCCCTAAAGCTGGCCTAAAACCCTATAGTAAGACGTAAACCCTAAAATCAGTCTAAAAGCCTATAGAGTCTACAGAAAAACTATAAAATTGACATAGAGCCCTTAAATCGTCCAAATACCATATACTATATTGAGCGGAAAAACTCTGAAATCAGCCATAAACCCTTAAATCGGCCAAAAACCATTAAACGGGCAAAACCCCTGAAATCGGCAAAAACCCCATAAGTTATCCGAAAGCTTTAAAGCTGGCCTAAAACCCCATAATAAGCCGAAAACCCTAAATCCAGTCTAAAAGCCGAGAGTCTATAGAATAACCATAAAATTGACCCAGAGCCCTTAAATCGTCCAGAGACCCTATACTATAGTCAACGAAAAAACCTTGAAATCGGCTGAAAACACCGAAATCATCCAAAAGACTTAATGTTGATCCGAAAGCCATAAAACCAGCCTAAATCCTTATAATAAGCCAAAATCCCGAAAATCAGTCTGAAATTCGAAAGTCTACAAAAAAACAATAAAACTGACCCAGAGCCCTTACATCGGAAAAACCCTGAAATCAGACGAGAACCCTAAAGTTGATCAGAAAGCCCTAAAGCTAGCCTAAAACCCTATATTAAGCCAAAAACCGTAAAATAATTCCAAAAGCGTAGAGTCTACAGAAAAACAAAAAAATTGACACAGGGCCCTTAAATCGTCCAAATAACATATACTATAGTCAGCGGAAAAAATCGGAAATTGGCCGAAAACCCTTAAATCAGCAGAAAATGTCGTAATCTGCCAAATGCCCTAAAGTTGATCAGAAAGCCCTTAAGCCGGCCTAAAACCCTATAATAAGACGAAAACCATAAAATCAGTCTGAAAGCCTAGAGTTTACAGAAAAACCATAAAATTGACCCGGAGCGCTTAAATCGTCCAAATACCTTATATTGTAGTCAGCGGAAAAACCCTGAAATCTGCCTAAAACCCTGAAATTGGCTAAAAGTTTATCAGAAAAACCATAAAGCCGCCCTCAAACCCTATAATAAACCGAAAACCCTAGAATCAGTCTTAAAGCCTAGAGTCTACGGAAAAACTATAAATTTGACCAGAGGCCTTAAATAATTCAAATGCCCTTTATTATTATCAGCAGAAAAACCTTAAAATCGGCCGAAAACCCTGAAATCGGCCAAAAGCCCTAAAGTTGATCAAAAAGCCCTCAAGCCGGCCTAAAATCCCTATAATATGCCGAAAACACTAAAATCAATCTAAAAGCTATTAGAGTCTACAGAAAAATAATAAAATTGACCCAGATCCCTTAAATTGACAGAATACCCTATACTATAAACATCGGAAAAACCCTGAAATCGGCCAGAAGCCAAAAAATTTATCAGAAAGCCATAAAGCTGGCCTAAAACCCTATAATAAGCCGAAAACCCTAAAATCAGTCTAAAAGCCTATAGAGTCCACAGAAAAACTATAAAATTGACATAGAGCCCTTAAATCGTCCAAATACCATATACTATAGTGAGCGGAAAAAATCTAAAATCAGTCGAAAACCCTTAAATCGGCCAAAAAACCCTGAAATCGTCCAAAAACCCTGAAATCGGCAGAAACCCGAAAAGTTAATCCGAAAGCTTTAAAGCTGGCATAAAACCCCATAATAAGCCGAAAACCCTAAATCTAGTCTAAAAGCCTAGAGTCTACAGAATAACCATAAAATTGACCCAGAGCCCTTAAATAGTCCAGATATTCTGTACTATAGTTAACGAAAAAACCCTCAAATCGGCCGAAAAAACTAAAATCAGCCAAAAAGCCCTAATGTTGATCCGAAAGCCATAAAACAAGCCTAAATCCCTATAATAAGCCAAAATCCCTAAAATCAGTCTAAAATCCTAGAGTCTACAGAAAAACAAAAAAAACTGACCCAGAGCCCATACATCGGAAAAACCCTGAAATCGGCCGAGAACCCTAAAGTTGATCAGAAAGCCCTAAAGCTGGCCTAAAACCCTATATTAAGCCAAAAACCCTAAAATGGTGAGCGGAAAAACTCTGAAATCAGCCGAAAACCCTGAAATCGGCCAAAAAACCCAGAATTCGTCCCAAAACCCTGAAATCGGCAGAAACCCCAAAAGTTAATCCGAAAGCTTTAAAGCTGGCCTAAAACCCCATAATAATCCGAAAACCCTAAATCCAGTCTAAAAGCCTAGAGTCTACAAAATAACCATAAAATTGACCCAGAGCCCTTAAATCGTCCAGATATGCTGTACTATAGTCAACGAAAAAACCCTCAAATCGGCCGAAAAAACTAAAATCAGCCAAAAGCCTTAATGTTGATCCGAAAGCCATAAAACAAGCCTAAATCCCTATATTAAGCCAAAATCCCTAAAATCAGTCTAAAATCCTAGAGAGTCTACAGAAAAACTACAAAATTGACCCAGAGCCCTTAAATCGTCCAAATACCATATACTATAGTGAGCGGAAAAACTCTGAAATCAGCCGAAAACCCTTAAATCGGCAAAAACCCTGAAATCGGCCAAAAACCTTGAAATCGGCAAAAACCACAAAAGTTAATCCGAAAGCTTTAAAGCTGGCCTAAAACCCCATAATAAGCCGAAAAACCTAAATCCAGTCTAAAAGACAAGAGTCTACAGAATAACCATAAAATTGACCCAGAGCCCTTAAATTGTCCAGATACCCTATACTATAGTCAACGAAAAAACCCTGAAATCGGCCGAAAACACTGAAATCAGCCAAAAGCCCTAATTGTTGATCTGAAAGCCATAAAACCAGCCTAAATCCCTATAATAAGCCAAAATCCCTAAAATCAGTCTAAAATCCTAGAGTCTACAGAAAAACAATAAAACTGACCCAGAGCCCTTACATCGGAAAAACCTTGAAATCGGCCGAGAACCCTAAAGTTGATCAGAAAGCGCTAAAGCTGGCCTAAAACACTATATTAAGCCAAAAACCCTAAAATAAGTCTCAAAGCGTAGAGTCTATAGAAAAACCAAAAAATTTACACAGGGCCTTAAATCGTCCAAATAACATATACTATAGTCTGCGGAAAAAATCTGAAATCGGCAGAAAACCCTGAAATCAGCCGAAAATGCTGTAATCTGCCAAATGCCCTGAAGTTGATTAGAAAGCCCTAATGCCGGCCTAAAACCCTATAATAAGACGAAAACCCTAAAATCAGTCTAAAAGCCTAGAGTTTACAGAAAATCCATAAAATTGACCCAGAGCCCTTAAATCGTCCAAATACCTTATACTGTAGTCAGCGGAAAAGCCCTGAAATTGGCTAAAAGTTTATCAGAAAAACCATAAAGCCGCCCTCAAACCCTATAATAAACCGAAAACCCTAGAATCAGTCTTAAAGCCTAGAGTCTACGGAAAATCTATAAATTTGACCAGAGGCCTTAAATAATTCAAATGCCCTTTATTATTATCAGCGGAAAAACCTTAAAATCTGCCGAAAACCATGAAATCGGCCAAAAGCCCTCAAGCCGGCCTAAAATCCCTATAATAAGCCGAAAACACTAAAATCAATCTAAAAGCCATTAGAGTCTACAGAAAAACAATAAAATTGACCTAGATACCTTAAATTGACCAAATACCCTATACTATAAACATCGGAAAAACCCTGAAATCGGCCAGAAGCCCAAAAAATGATTAGAAAGCCATAAAGCTGGCCTAAAACCCTATCATAAGCCGAAAACCCTAAAGTTGGTCTGAAAGCCTATAGAGTCTACAGAAAAACTATAAAATTGACATAGAGCCCTTAAATCGTCCAAATACCATATACTATAGTGAGCGGAAAAACTCTGAAATCAGCTGAAAACCCTGAAATCGGCCAAAAAACCCAGAATTCGTCCAAAAACCCTGAAATCGGCAGAAACCCCAAAAGTTAATCCGAAAGCTTTAAAGCTGGCCTAAAACCCCATAATAATCCGAAAAACCTAAATCCAGTCTAAAAGCCTAGAGTCTACAAAATAACCATAAAATTGACCCAGAGCCCTTAAATCGTCCAGATATGCTGTACTATAGTCAACGAAAAAACCCTCAAATCGGCCGAAAAAACTAAAATCAGCCAAAAGCCTTAATGTTGATCCGAAAGCCATAAAACAAGCCTAAATCCCTATAATAAGCCAAAATCCCTAAAATCAGTCTAAAATCCTAGAGAGTCTACAATAAAACTATAAAATTGACCCAGAGCCCTTAAATCGTCCAAATACCATATACTATAGTGAGCGGAAAAACTCTGAAATCAGCCGAAAACCCTTAAATCGGCAAAAACCCTGAAATCGGCCAAAAACCTTGAAATCGGCAAAAACCACAAAAGTTAATCTGAAAGCTTTAAAGCTGGCCTAAAACCCCATAATAAGCCGAAAAACCTAAATCCAGTCTAAAAGCCAAGAGTCTACAGAATAACCATAAAATTGACCCAGAGCCCTTAATTTGTCTAGATACCCTATACTATAGTCAACGAAAAAACCCTGAAATCGGCCGACAACACGGAAATCAGCCAAAAGCCCTAATGTTGATCTGAAAGCCATAAAACCAGCCTAAATCCCTATAATAAGCCAAAATCCCTTAAATCAGTCTAAAATCCTAATGTCTACAGAAAAACAATAAAACTGACCCAGAGCCCTTACATCGGAAAAACCCTGAAATCGGCCGAGAACCCTAAAGTTGATCAGAAAGCCCTAAAGCTGGCCTAAAACCCTATATTAAGCCAAAAACCCTAAAATAAGTCTCAAAGTGTAGAGTCTACAGAAAAACCAAAAAATTTACACAGGGCCCTTAAATCTTCCAAATAACATATACTATAGTCAGCGGAAAAAATCTTAAATCGGCAGAAAACCCTGAAATCAGCCGAAAATGCTGTAATCTGCCAAATGCCCTAAAGTTGATCAGAAAGCCCTAAAGCCGGCCTAAAACCCTATAATAAGACGATAACCCTAAAATCAGTCTAAAAGCCTAGAGTTTACAAAAAATCCATAAAATTGACCCAGAGCCCTTAAATCGTCCAAATACCTTATACTGTAGTCAGCGGAAAAGCCCTGAAATTGGCTAAAAGTTTATCAAAAAAACCATAAAGCCGCCCTCAAACCCTATAATAAACCGAAAACCCTAGAATCAGTCTTAAAGCCTAGGTCTACGGAAAAACTATAAATTTGACCAGAGGCCTTAAATAATTCAAATGCCCTTTATTATTATCAGCGGAAAAACCTTAAAATCTGCCGAAAACCATGAAATCGGCCAAAAGCCCTAAAGTTGATCAAAAAGCCCTCAAGCCGGCCTAAAATCCCTATAATAATGGAGTAAACGATCCTCTACAGTGAGATATCCAACAACAAGGATATCTCTAGAACGGTTGGCCTCCGTTCGTTGCTTCTTCAACTGTATCTCCTCCTCAGAAAATCGACACAGAGATAGATAAAAGGACTTCTTATCATAATCAGCCCATGGACACATAATCTCAGGGCTTAGTCGGGTTCCAACATAGGGAATTGTCAGTAAATTCCCCAATTGCTCTTGAGTCAAAGAAATATCAACCCCTTTGACTGATGAACAGATTTTGCCACCCCTTTTGACCAAATTGCAATAAAACATGACGAGTTCAGGATAATACGTACCCGTGAATCCAACGAATTCATCAAGGCCTGGGAAGTCGAGGAGAGATGGGAAGAGAAGTCCAGCATTGATGAAGGAGTTCAAGTCACCATACTTGGGAGGAAGAATCGGCCTTTCAAGGTAATAGGCCAAGAATCGTTCCTTTTGTTCCTCCGTGACGAGAAGACGTGAAAGGTCAAGGGTATTCATAGATAGATTCTTCGACCGGTGTCTGCGAGAGGAAGAAGAGGCCATTTTCGGACTTGGGAAAGGTTAGGGTTCGAAAAAGGGTTTTTGGGTAGAGACCAAATTGGAAAATCCGAATGGGTTGAGAGGCAAGAGAGGGTAAGGATGAGCAAAACCCACCAATTGGTTCTGAAATTGAGCAAGAAACGAGGGAGAATAGTGGGCAAGACCAGTTCGGCGTCGAGGAGAGGAAAGGGAAGAAGAACAGTGTAATCGATTATGAAAACTGACCAGAGATACTTATATTATCGAATTGGTAATCGATTACAGGCAGTTGTGCAATCGATTACCACTATTTGAATTTTAAATAAAATTCAAAATTGCAACTGTAATCGATTACAGTAGTTAATGTAATCGATTACTAGCAGTCCAAAATTTGAAAATTTTCAAATTTCGAAAATGTAATCGATTATTCCAGTTATGGTAATCAATTACTCAGAGAAATTCAATAAGCATGAGGACTAAGAACAGGGGTAATCGATTAATAAGCCTATGGTAATCAATTACTAGGATATTTTGATAAGTTCTAACCTACATAATCCTATGTAACACATTTCCAAATGAATACTTAAGCACATAATCAACTAAGACATGTAATCATGTAAGAAAGGATTATACAAGTATCTAATGATAAGACATGAATTAAGCATGTAGGCATATATGTTCACCTAAAAATTATGCAAGTATTTAAGACATATAAGCACATTTTTAGAAAATTATCTACTTAACGATTATGTTTGTTTATTTTAAAAAATACCTACTGTGTTCCTATGAATTTCTAATCAGTGGGCTTAGGAACAAGTTCCCAAACTTGACTCCTTTCTAATTGGTTTAGTTCTTCCTGCATTGCCACAATCCAATACTCATCCTCCAGAGCATCATTTACTTTTGAGGGTTTTATTTGAGAGACAAAGGCCATATTCAAAACAGAATCATTTAAGCGTAGCCTTGTAGAAACGCCTCTAGAAATATCACCAATGATATTATCAACTGGATGATCCCTATGGATTCTCCATTCCTTTGGAAGTTGATAAGTGTCATCTTCAATGTGCTCTCCTTGTATTGGATTTTGATCTCTTTCCTTTTGAGAGTCTTCATTGATAATGATATCTTCTTCTTCATTATCTGGAAGATTGACTATATCTTCTATTGAAGATTTAGATTCATCAAAAGAAACATGTATGGATTCTTCCACCGATAGAGTTTTCTTGTTAAAGACTCTATATGCTTTGCTTGTTAGAGAATAACCAAGGAATATACCTTCATCAGATTTTTCATCAAACTTACCAAGGTTTTCCTTTCCATTATTCAAGACAAAGCATTTGGATCCAAAAGCATGTAGATGAGAGATATTTGGTTTCCTTCCTTTGTAGAGTTCATAGGGGGTTTTCTTCAGAATTAATCTAATAAGAACTCTATTGGAAACATAGCAAGAAGTACTTACTGTTAGTACAGATAGCAACCTGAGAGGGGGGGGTGAATCAGAGTTGCCCCGATTTTCGCGTAGTAGTACCAAACGACTTTCAGCGCAATTAGAGTTGTAATGTAAGAACATTGTTGCAGCGGAAAATTGTAATTGCTTGAAAGTAAAAGATGAAGGATGAAGGAAATGACACACATAGTTTTATCCTGGTTCACCTTCAATCCACCGAAGGCTACGTCTAGTCCCTCAAAGAAACCCCTTGAGGATTTTTCCACTATTGATAAAAATCTCTTACAAGTTCCTAACCCAAGGACCCCAAGAATCCCTACCAATATCGTGTGAAAGCAAACCACTTTCAACAGCCCCTGAAAGCAAACCGCTTTCACTTCCTGAAGGCAAACCACCCTCAGACCTTGAAGACTAACCCGCCTTCAATTAACAACCCTTCACCGAATACTACGGCGAAGTTAGAATCCCTCAGAAAGATTACCACTTTCTGAAGAACCACTCCACTGAATTCCATAGTGAAGCTTTCCCATGATCAAGTACTCTTACGGATACTTGCACCAAGGACCCTAAGATATCTTATCAATCTTCCTGAAGCAACCCACTTCTAATTGATCAAGTCTTCTTAGCAATACTTGTGCCAAGAACCCTAAGAGGACCCATCACGCCTCAGAAAGAAAACCACTTTCTGATGACACCGTATTACCACGGTGGACTTTGAATCAAACCTGATTCAAAGGGCCTTTTTACAACCACCGAAAACTACGGTGAATGAATCAACATGATTCAAATAGAAGAAGAAGAAGATGCCTTTTCTATGGCTAATTCAATCCTTTAGACAAGAAGGATTGATCTTAGTTTGTATGCTCCAGGCAATTACAATGAAGGCTGTTCCATTCTGAGTTTCTCAAATGTTGAACATCATGAGTGTTCTTATGAAAATTTGAGAACCGAAACTTAGAATGATGACTTTAATGAATATGAAAGTTATGGACTAAGTCATTAATGTTTCTGAGTGTCTAAAGGCTTTATATAGGCACTAGAGGTCGTCCATGAACCAACACAACCTTTCCCAACCGGTTTGAGACACAATGGTTCATGAAAAAACACATCTGTCGACCTGGTAATCGATTACAGCATTCTGGTAATCGATTACGCTATAACCATTATGTTCTAACGGCTATTTCCTGACAGGTAATCGATTACTGAAAACTGGTAATCGATTACGCTATGCCTGGTAATCGATTACTGAAAACTGGTAATCGATTACGCTATGCCTGACTGGCAGGTAATAGATTACTGACTGCCAGGTAATCTATTGCTGCAAGTCTGAAACTCAGTTTTAACCATCTTAAACCCTAATTGAGTGTTCCTACCAAGTTTAACTTGTGAGAACATATCGTACTCAATTAGTTGATCTTTCATGAGCCTTCAAATGCAATATGAACCTTAATAAAGCATAGCACACTAAGTTGACAAGACTTACTTAAGACTAGAACCTTGATGATTAATCTTGACATTCTGAGTCGGTTCTTGAAGTCTTTCTCCTCTGAAGTCTTCTTTGAAGTCTTCTTAAAGTCTTCCTTCCTTTTCTGAAGTCTTCATGAAGTCCTTCTTCTTTTTGTTCCTTTCTTTCTTGAAGTCTTCTTGAAGTCTTCCTTTTCTTTTATGAAGTCTTTCTTCTTTTTGTGATGTGTTTGTCTTCATCAAAACCTCAGCCGATTCCAAGGACGAGACCTTCTTCACAATCTCCCCCTTTTTGATGATGACAAACATCATGCTTGAACATTGGTTGATCATTTGACTTTCTCTCTTGTCTTGTATATCTCCCCCTTTGTTTTGCAATTTTATCTCCCCCTTTGTGTTGCAATTGAAGCACAGTATCCTGAAAATGATCAAGCATACACAAGACTTTTCTCCCCCTTTTGACATCATCAAAAAGAAGAAAAAGCCATACAAAGTATTCCAGGATAATAGAAATAAAGGGAAGCATAATGACAAATATTTTGATGTCAAAACGATAATGTGTATCAACACTTTTCTCCCCCTTTTTGTTCCACTTGTAGCTTTTCTTATAAGTAAGTCTTTACAAAGCACATGTGACCCTTTCTCCCCCTTTTGACTTCATCAAAAAGAAGATGAGTCCAAGCATACATGCTAACAAGTAGTATAGACATTTGAATCGTAGGGAGTGGGGGTGAGCAAGACAGTATTTTGAAACTTATGCATCACACTCAATTAAAGCATAACCATAGAAGTTCAGAATACATAATTTAAACATACAAGCAGAATTCAAACCATCTAAGAGTTATGTCTAAACTATTACAACCCAAAATATATGAAAACATAAGCCAAACTCTGAAAGTTAACTATTTTCCATTTTAGCCCTGATAGAATTAATTATAGACTTCCAGTAATCGTTTACTGAAGCTTTCTGAAATAATCCTGGGCCAAAATATCCCTGTAACCGATTACTTACTTTATGTAATCGATTATCATGTCTGAAAACTTGGATTTCCAGACTTGATAGGTACTGCATGAAAGATACATCTAACAGATAACTATGATGTAAATGCAGATGCCTAAGAATGCATTACTCTTGTACTTAATATTATGTGAAAGAGATAAAGTTTTTAGAGTTTCTCTTATCAATACCACATTCTAAATTTGTGTTTTGAAAGACCATCCTTTGTATATGACATTTCAGATCACAAGGTCTTCAAACACATTTGCACAATAGGCTTAATGGTATTTTAGAGGTACCCAATAGCCTTTGGATCCTTTTGGATTAGTTCCTTTCACATCCCATATGAATCTTTTATTGGGAACTCCATCATTTCTTATGACAACATTGATGAGGAGTACAGTGAAAGAACTTTAGCTTTATGTTAGGCACTTTCTCTTTAGGATAATGGAAAGATTTGATATAATCCTTTCTAAGTTGAGCACCATCATGTACTCTCCTTGTGTGACCAAAGTTATATGTACTACTTGGTCTAAAAGTGATTTTCTTTAACATCACTAGGATGACTATGATCAGATAAACCTAAATCACTTTTATGAAAGGCATGTCTTTGATTATATAACAACTTATCCATATCATCTTGTTCCTTTGTTTACCACTTGTTTTAATTTATCAATCCTTAACTCAAGAGTTATGCATGTTTCTAAAGATGAAACATCACTTTGAATATCTATTCTAGATTTTACTTGATCTAATTCATCTTGCATGTTTTTAGTTTTACTTTGTAGAGATGAGATGATCCTACTATGATATGCATAGACTTCATAAACACTCAAGAAACTATCATGCAATCAATTAAAAGTACTTTGTAAATTATCATATGAAATTGCATTACTAACCTCTTTATTATCATCATTAGAATGATGTGTTACCATCAAAGCGAGACATATTTCTCCATTTTCTGAATCGGATGATGAACTTGCTTCATTGTCTTCCAAGTTTGTCTTCTTTGTTTTTGAGGACAAGTTTCAGAGAGTATAGACAAGGACTCTATATTTTGTAATCTCTACTGGAGTGAATGATTCATCTTGATCTAGATAAGTACTTGATCCTTATTGATGTGGGTATTACTATGTAATCATCCAAGTCATATTTCTTTAGAGGTTCTTTGTAGAACTTGGATTGATTGATGAATATCCCATTTTCAGATTGCTTGATTTGCAATGCATGCCCGTATTGCTTGCTTTAGATCATATAAAGCTTTCTTTAAGATGAGGACATGTGAAGGAAACTTTGGATCTTCAAGGCCAGGAGGTTGCTTCACATAGACTTCTTCTTGAATGTATCCATTCAAGAAACCGCTCTTAACATCCATTTGATATGGTTGGAAGTTAAGCGAGTAAGCATACTTTAATAGAAGTCTAATTGCTTCTAACCAAGCAATTGGTACATATGTCTAATCAAAATCTATACCTTCTTTCTGATTATGACCTTGTACTACTAATCTAGCCTAATTTCTAACTATGATTCCATGTTCATCTAGTTTGTTCCTAAACACCCATTTGGTTTCAATAATATGCTTATCATTAGGTTAGGGAGCCAATATCCATACTTGGTTTCTCTTAAACTGGTTCAACTACTACTATAGGCCCAAGGAGATCTTCTTCAATGACTTTCCAGATTCCCGCGTCTAATGACTTTATGAAGATTATCATCTTGATATCCCAGAAATCGTAGTGTTCTCCATTGTAGAATGGTGGCCTGTTTATGTTGAATCCTTCATTGGTACTTGTTGTAGATGAGGATGCTATCTTCTCCCGGATCTTAGGAATAACTTACCTAAACTTCCGCTCTGATACCAAATGTTAGTACAGATAGCAACCTGAGAGGGGGGGTGAATCAGAGTTGCCCTGATTTTCGCGTAGTAGTACCAAACGACTTTCAGCGCAATTAGAGTTGTAACGTAAGAACGTTGTTGCAACGGAAAATTGTAATTGCTTGAAAGTAAAAGATGAAGGATGAAGGAAATGACACACATAGTTTTATCCTGGTTCACCTTCAATCCACCGAAGGCTACGTCCAGTCCCTCAAAGAAACCCCTTGAGGATTTTTCCACTATTGATAAAAATCTCTTACAAGTTCCTAACCCAAGGACCCCAAGAATCTCTACCAATATCCTGTGAAAGCAAACCACTTTCAACAGCCCCTGAAAGCAAACCTCTTTCAGTTCCTGAAGGCAAACCACCCTCAGACCTTGAAGACTAACCCGCCTTCAATTAACAACCCTTCACCGAATACTACGGCGAAGTTAGAATCCCTCAGAAAGATTACCACTTTCTGAAGAACCACTCCACTGAATTCCACAGTGAAGCTTTCCCATGATCAAGTACTCTTACGGATACTTGCACCAAGGACCCTAAGATATCTTATCAATCTTCCTGAAGCAACCCACTTCTGATTGATCAAGTCTTCTTAGCAATACTTGTGCCAAGAACCCTAAGAGGACCCATCATGCCTCAGAAAGCAAACCACTTTCTGATGACACCGTATTACCACGGTGGACTTTGAATCAAACCTGATTCAAAGGGCCTTTTTACAACCACCGAAAACTACGGTGAATGAATCAACATGATTCAAATAGAAGAAGAAGAAGATGCCTTTTCTATGGCTAATTCAATCCTTTAGACAAGAAGGATTGATCTTAGTTTGTATGCTCCAGGCAATTACAATGAAGGCTCTTCCATTCTGAGTTTCTCAAATGTTGAACATCATGAGTGTTCTTATGAAAATGAGAGAACCGAAACTCAGAATGATGACTTTAATAAATATGAAAGTTATGGACCAATTCATTAATGTTTCTGAGTGTCTAAAGGCTTTATATAGGCACTAGAGGTCGTCCATGAACCAACACAACCTTTCCCAACCGGTTTGAGACACAATGGTTCATGAAAAAACACATCTGTCGACCTGGTAATCGATTACAGCATTCTGGTAATCGATTACGCTATAACCGTTATGTTCTAACGGCTATTTCCTGACAGGTAATCGATTACTGAAAACTGGTAATCGATTACGCTATGCCTGACTGACAGGTAATCTATTACTGCAAGTCTGAAACTCAGTTTTAACCATCTTAAACCCTAATTGAGTGTTCCTACCAAGTTTAACTTGTGAGAACATATCGTACTCAATTAGTTGATCTTTCATGAGCCTTCAAATGCAATATGAACCTTAATAAAGCATAGCACACTAAGTTGACAAGACTTACTTAAGACTAGAACCTTGATGATTGATCTTGACATTCTGAGTCGGTTCTTGAAGTCTTTCTCCTCTGAAGTCTTCTTTGAAGTCTTCTTAAAGTCTTCCTTCCTTTTCTGAAGTCTTCATGAAGTCCTTCTTCTTTTTGTTCCTTTCTTTCTTGAAGTCTTCTTGAAGTCTTCCTTTTCTTTTATGAAGTCTTTCTTCTTTTTGTGATGTGCATAGAAATTACCTCTGAGGCTTTTTGTTCTTGAAGGTCCGAACAAATCCATATGTAGCAACTGAACGGGTCTTGAAGTCGAAACTATGTTCTTTGGTTTGAAAGACGTTCTGATTTGCTTCCCCTTTTGACATGCATCACAAAGCTTGTCTTTTTCGAATCTTATCTTTGGAAGCCCAACAACTAGATCATGCTTAACTAGTTTGTTTAAATGATCTATGTGTATATGAGCAAGTCTTCTATGCCATAGCCATGAATCACTATTGTTCTTGGCCAAAAGACATCTTACGTTTTGTGGAATTTCTTCCAAGGAGATCATGAAGACTTTATTTACTTTATACCCAGAAAACTTAACTTCTTTAGTTTTCACATCTTTTACTACACATATATCATCAATGAAACCAACTTTCAAACCTTTGTCACATAGTTGACTGATACTCATAAGATTATGCATCAAACCATCAACGTAAAGAACTTTATCAATGACTGTTTGAGGGGGTGTGCCTATTCTTCCAATACCGAGTATCTTTTCCTTTTGATTGT
Organism: Acmispon strigosus; assembly: GCA_030819835.1. Classification (NCBI taxonomy): domain Eukaryota; kingdom Viridiplantae; phylum Streptophyta; class Magnoliopsida; order Fabales; family Fabaceae; genus Acmispon; species Acmispon strigosus. The sequence goes on along the minus strand of JAUAMA010000004.1, from coordinate 15,548,607 downwards.
TTCCATATGTGACACAACCTTTTTCCCTAGGTATAAGAAAAGAAAACTTGGTTTTGTCTCCTGTCATGTGTGATGAGCAGCCACTATCAAGATACCATAAATCCTCTGCTGCTTTCATACACACCTACATGACAAAGTTCAGACATGGGTATTAGGAACCCAACAAGTTTTGGGTCCTACTAAGTTAACATCCTTTCTAACCCATATGTATTCCCTATTTGGTACTCCAACATTTTTGTAATAACATCTACAAGTGGGATGTCCTATTTTCTTACAATAATTACAAGAATAATGATTGTAACTAGATGTTTGCTTAGGAGTGGGATGAATCTTCTTAGGAGGTCTATGAGGATTACTCTTCCTATTGTCCATTCTCCTAAAAGATTTGGTCTTAGTGTCTTTAGAAGATCCTTCCACTTTGTTTGGTTTTACCAACACAGTTTTCTTGACTTCCTTTGTCTTTGGGTGAGTAGTATATCCTAGTCCTGACTTATTGTTTGAATATCTTTGCACACTTAGAATATCATCTAACTTTTGTTTTCCTTTATTGAAGTTATGAACTCTTTGTTGAAGATTATCTATCTTTTCTTCTAAAGAACTACACTTAGTACATTTATGTGTAATATCTAACTTAGATTTTACTACGTCTAGTTCTTCTTGTAAAGTTCTACACTTACTTTCTAAGGATGAAATTAAATCATTTTGCCTAGTGCTAACCTTAGAAAATTATTGACATAATTTAAACATATTTTCCATAGTAAACTTTAAATCATGAAAAGACATAGAATTTTCACTAACCTGGGAATCTTCAACATCTGAATCATGTGAGGCCATTAATGCGACTTGTGCTTCTTCTTTGTCAGAATCTGATGATGAACTTAATTCATTATCATCCCAAGCCAAGTATGCTCTTCGTGTGGGATGATCCTTCTTTTCGAATTTTTCTCTTAGACCATGTTTCTTCTTTTGAAGATTTGGACAATCCAACTTGAAGTGTCCAGGCTTGCCACATTCGAAGCATGTGATCTTTTGAGAGGAAGAAGACTCATTGTTCCTTTGGAAAGATTTGTTGTTAAATTTCATACCTTTTCTTTTAAGAAACTTTCCAAAGTTCTTTACTAGAAGATTCAAGTTCCCATTGTCTTCTTCTTCAGAATCTACATCATAATCATCTTTGATGCTTTCTTTTGCCTTTAGGGAAATGGATCGATACTTCTTCTCATGTTGTTCATGCTCTTCTAAACGATTCAATTCCAACTCGTGTTCTTGGAGTTTTCCAAAAAGAGTTGCAAGAGTCATTTTTGATAAACTCTTCTTCTCTGAGATGGCAATAACTTTTGGTTGCCATACTCTTGTAAGTGATCTTAGAACTTTCATGCTCAAGTCACTGTTTGAAAATTGTTTGCCAAGAGCAATCAAGAGCAATCAAATGATTCATCATGTATCTTCCCCTGACTGGTCTGGTGACTACCCCATCTCCTGTAGCAGTACTATGCAACGTAGAAAATCGCCATTAGATAAGGGTAATTATGAAAGCAAACTCTCCCTTACCCAATGCGACACCACAGTGGATGCCAAACTGTGTGAAGGAAGCAAAGGCATGGGGAAAGAACATGGGGCCAAGAATAATAATGTATCGGAGAATCATAGATCCAGACTATGTTCGTCCCACGAAATTGAAGGGGAAGCGACCTGATATTAAGATCGTCCAGAAAGAAGCTGAAGAACAAGTGCAAGTAACCTTGCCATCATCCAAGTCATCAAAGCTGAAACAAAATGCTTCAGAAGTAGAAGATCCTTCTCCCTCACTAAATGAACACCAAAGTGATGAGATTGCTAAGGAACCCAGCAATGTGCATCCTGTCGTTCCTGTGTCTCATCCAAAAGCTACTATGGAAACACAGGACACTGTGAATCAAGATAGGGCATCTGAGGAAGTGTATGTGGCCAAAGGAGGAGTGAAGTCTCGCGCAGTTAAGGCTAGCAACCAAAGAAAAAGAAAGAAAAATATCCCAGAGGAAGCTGAGATAAATGATGCAACTAAACCCGCGTGTGGGGATGAAGTTTCTGCTGAACAACCAACAGCTAACCAAGAAGGTGGTATATCTGAAGAAAATCAGGAGAACGGCATGCAAACAGTTCAAACAAGGGAATACAGAATGAAGAGCTTTCCAGTATACGTGCCCAGACGGTCTCGCCGATGCACTGCACCAGTCTCTTCAACTGTGCCCAGAATGCTTTCCATGGTAAATGCTTGGCATGCCCCACAACTCCTTATGGAAACGTTGGGTTTCAATTTCTGCCTTCAAGCAAGAATCTGGACTCCTCCTGCCATTGATGGGTTAGTACTTGTGTTTGCTCCGCGATCAAGGTATGACATCTTCCATCACAACTGGGAACTGTTTGTCTGCAAACAAGTTCATACAAGCACCATTTCATCCAAGTTGATTCATGGTGCTGCACGCATCACTCTCAAGATTGGATCATGCTCGCTTATTTTAATTGCAGACGAACCTTCCCATAAGTTATCTTCAACTGCTGACCTCTCACAGCAAGAATCAGTCGAGCATCAAATCCATATCTTAACTGATTCGGAAGAGGTAGTTGTTATCTCATCAGACTCTGAGGAGAATCAAGATGATGCTCTCTCACCATCTTCCAAGGAAATCCCTGCTGCTGAAGCCTTGAATGATACCCTGGAAATGGAATCTACAGTGGTTCATCCCACCAATGCTTCCTCAAGTGATCATCCTTCCACAACTGAGGAAATTCCCAGGGCAAAGGAGTCACATGATGTGCCATCCACTGAAGAACCATTTGATTCTAGAAATGCCATTAAGGAGCTGTCTGAGGAAGTTGCACAATCCCTCTCTAACAACTCCAAAGCGACTCAGAAGATGGAAAGTGTTGTCCTCAAACGAACTGATGCGATGGAACAGAATCTCACCGCTAAGTTGGAGGCTCATCTCAAACTCATTGAAGAACTGCTCCGCAAAGACAATGAGTCTCGGCAGAAGAAAGCTGATTGATTATTTCTTCTCTCTACTACTCTATCTGCTCATTTATCTTATGCACACTATTCCACTTGCCCTTATGCTTATATACCGTTTATTCAGTACTGGTTATTTTGTCCCTTACTTCTGTCTTATCGATTCCCTATTATTCAGTCTCTAATCTTTTTGATAATGCCAAAGGGGGAGAAGATTTAGGAAAAGAAGAGAGTTAGAAAACGCGATTAGGAAAATGCTCCTATATAAATAAAGAATAAGTAGTAACAAATTTAGGGGGAGCGAAGATAAGTTTACTTAGGCAAACATCTACTAGGAATATTCAATTTAGGGGGAGCAAAGCTAAGTAAACTCAACGAGTAAAACACGTCCACCTCCTATATAAATAAAACCACCTACAAAAGAGCGATCATGTTCTTCTAACATAATGCAATACTCTGAAGAAAAACTATCATAACAAAATGCCTTATGTACATCGTTAAACGAACCTTTTCCAAAGAAATTGTCATTATCAAAAAGGGGGAGATTGTTAGATTCAAGTAATTAAATGAATAATTATATTTTGATAATCAACAATTTCTTTAAGGTTCAATACTGTGTTAAAATAGATTTCCTAACACATTGAAAACTCTCATGTACAGGAACAATCATTTCTAATGGGAATAGGTAAACTACAAAGCATTATCAAGAATACCAGCCCATCAGAGGAAGTTCGTCCGGTCATCATAAAGAAGACTATGTCAAAAATAGACGTAGAAAAGCACTCTTGCATGAGACAGTCTGGCGAACTATAAAAGCTAAAGCGGCAACAGCAACCAACATATGGGAAATCCTCATCTGTGTCTACTTGCTCAAGTCAAAGCATATCTCAAGAAAACAAAACAGTCTGCCACTCAAGATGACTATTCCAGTCAGATTTAAAAGGGCAGGTTAGCTCATGAAGAAATTCTTCCGGCATAAAAGGTTCTCCTGCATCATAGAAGGAAGTTGTAAATCAACTCTATCAGATGAAAGAACTTCAGTAAGATCAAAGAAGAGATTCAGTCATCTACAAGACAAGAAGATCCTAACAGTTAAGAAAGACTGAATGAAGAAAAGTTCGTCCGCCAATCCAAATTACTTTGCAGCAGAACTTCAAGCATTGAATGGAGACTAAGTCTGCCAAGCTACAAGGAAGAATCCGTCCGCTCAAGTATCAATTGCACCAAAGGTACAGAGATCAAGAAATGTGGTTTTCGAGGACATCAGGATTATCGAAGTACTAAAGAATCTATTTTCCTCATCTGGAGTAATTACTTCGTGGATTAAAAGACTCCTACCTCGTCTACACATTTATTAACATACTGGCTGTGGCCGAAAGTAGAAAGGGACACAATTCATACAATATTCCTTGGTCCCACTGACATTCTACTTTCCCTCAAATCAAGCTGACATCGCGGAATCAACGGCAAGAATCTCTGTGCATCGTTCACTCTCAACGGTCGAAATTCAAAATTCTGACCAAGGCGCGTGATGAGTATTAGCTGTCAAGCACTGGGGTAAAAGAGTCAAAGCAGTCCTCACTGCTGTATTTTTACACGTTATATACGAAGAAACCAGCTCAAGACTATTTGCTCAGCATGGAGCCAGACGACATCAACCCAGAAGAACTGATGATTTCCAGATCATATCTTATGCTTGCAGAGAAACCTCTGATCGTGACTTACGCATGTTGAAAGATGCAGAACTAGCCGTTACGCACAGCTCAGAAGGGAAGAGGCACTTTGGACAGTTTTTCTCTCTTTCTCAAGAAGAAGAAGCAACTGAAGATATAAATAGAAGATCCTTTCTCCTAAGTACTTGGGCAACTTAGACTTAAACTTTCATATGCCTACTAAGTCTGTCCCAAGAACCAAGCAACCTTTGTTCATACTCAGGATGCCTCAAGCCTATCCCAGCCTGAGTATATAAGTTTGTGTGAGGAAAATTCATAGAGTACTACTCTTATCTTTCCCAACTCACACATCCTTCCAAACAGAGAACCCAAACTCCTATCCTCTCTGTAAATTGAGCTTAATTTCCTCTGCCCACTCTTATTAAGAAGAGAACCATGTAGAGAAGCCAACCCTTGAAAAAGGAGTCAGGAGAAGTCCTGCATAATACTTGTAAGGAGGAGTCCTAACAATACTTGTAAGGAGAAGTCCTTCGAATACTTGATAGGAGAAGTCCTTAGAATACTTGTTGGGAGGAGTCCCTGATAATACTTGTACTATTTGCTGAAATAGTGAAAATCTTGGTGAAGCCAAGGACTGGACGTAGCCCTGTCGGTTTTGGGGGTGAACCAGGATAAAATCATGTGTGCTTTTATTTTCATGTTATTGCTTTTCCGCTGCATGCTCATTCATATGTTTGAAATTTCCAAGCATTCGTGAAAAATAAGTAACCATTATTTGAAAACTTATGAAATGAATTTCATGCAAAAATGATACATGTCAAGTTTAGACGAAAGATGATAAATTAATAAGTTATAATACATACACAAGAAAAGAAATTAAAAAAAAAATGAGTCACACAATTCAAACCCCCCCTTTCTTGTGTGTTTCTTGCACCTTCAACTTTCAGTACCAACAACCCTTCACCGAGATCCACGGTGAATACTCAATCTTACAGAAAGAGATGAAGAAGAGTTTACAATTGGCTGTATCAATCCTTTAACATACAAGTGGATTGATCATAAGAATTTATGCTTTAAGGCTTTTAAGCATAATAGGATTCTGAGTTCCTCAAGATATGAACAACTAGAGTGTTCTTATAAACATGAAGATCATGAACTCAGAATTTAGGCTCTTGAAAGTTTAAGTTCTAAAAGATGAACTAATTTTGACAAAGCTTTGGCCTAATGTTGTATTCTCATGTGTTGTTGTGTTCTGGACTCAAATGGACTTTATATAGGCAAGGTTAACGTCCTTGAACCATCACAACCCTTTTCAAAAGGTTTGAGACACAATGGTTCATGAAAAGATGCAACTTTTCGTGCTGGTAATCGATTACAACATTTAGTGTAATCGATTACACTAATAGCCGTTTCAGTTTGAATTTCAAATTCAAACATGTAATCGATTACAAGCACGTGGTAATCGATTCCTTGCCTAGGTGTAATCGATTACCAGAAGGCTGAAATCGATTACACTAAAGTCCAACTTCCAGAAACTTGATCCTTTGAGATCGGCTTAAGGTTTTCTACTTCTTTTAAGTTATGAAAACATTAAGCTTGATTAGTTTAGGTGTTTTAAAGAGCCTTTATGCTTTAATAGACCTTTAGAAGCATAACTCACCGAAACTAGGACTTCTAGGTATTTGATAGACTTTGTAGCGTTGTTTACTCTAAGTCTTCTTTTCTTCTTTTTGTCGATGAGTTTGTCGTCATCAAAACCTCAGCCAGGGTCAGGAGCAAGACCTTCTTCACAAAATCGGCTGAAAACCCTGAAATCAGCCGAAAATGCTGTCATCTGCCAAATGCCCTAAAGTGGATCAGAAAGCCCTAAAGCCGGCCTAAAACCCTATAATAAGACGAAAACCCTAAAATCAGTCTAAATGCCTAGAGTTTACAGAAAAACCATAAAATTGACCCGGAGCCCATAAATCGTCCAAATACCCTATACAGTAGTCAGCGGAAAAACCCTGAAATCTGTCGAAAACCCTGAAATTGGCTAAAAGTTGATCAGAAAAACCATAAAGCCGCACTCAAACCATATAATAAGCCGAAAATCCTAGAATCAGTCTTAAAGCCTAGAGTCTACGAAAAAACTATAAATTTGACCAGAGACCTTAAATCATTCAAATGCCCTTTATTATTGTCAGCTGAAAAACCCTAAAATCGGCCGAAAACCCTGAAATCGGCCAACAACCCTAAAGGTGATCAAAAAGCCCTAAAGCCGGCCTAAAATCCCTATAATAAGCCGAAAACACTAAGATCAATCTAAAAGCCATCAGAGTCTACAGAAAAACAATAAAATTGACCCAGATCCCTTAAATTGACCAAATACCCTAAACTTTAAACATCGAAAAAACCCTGAAATCGACCAGAAGCCCAAAAATTGATCAGAAAGCCATAAAGATAGCTTAAAACCCTATAATAAGCTGAAAACCCTAAAATCAGTCTAAAAGCCTATAGAGTCTACAGAAAAACTATTAAATTGACCCAGAGCCCTTAAATCGTCCAAATACCATATACTATAGTGAGCGGAAAAACTCTTAAATCAGCTGAAAACCCTTAAATCGGCCAAAAACCCTGAAATCGACCCAAAACCCTGAAATCGGCAAAAACACCAAAAGTTAATCCGAAAGCTTTAAAGCTGGCCTAAAACCCGATAATAAGCCGAAAACCCTAAATCCTGTCTAAAAGCTAAGAGTCTACAGAATAACCATAAAATTGACCCAGAGCCCTTAAATCGTCCAGATACCCTATACTATAGTCAACGAAAAAACCCTAAAATCAGCCGAAAACACTGAAATCAGCCAAAAGCCCTAATGTTGATCCGAAAGCCATAAAACCAGCCTAAATCCCTATAATAAGCCAAAATCCCTAAAATCAGTCTGAAATCCTAGAGTCTACAGAAAAACAATAAAACTGACCCAGAGCCCTTACATCGGAAAAACCCTGAAATCGGCCGAGAACCCTAAAGTTGATCAGAAAGCCCTAAAGCTGGCCTAAAACCCTATATTAAGCGAGAAACCCTAAAATAAGTCTAAAAGCGTAGAGTCTACAGAAAAACGAAAAAATTGACATAGAGCCCTTAAATCGTCCAAATAACATATACTATAGTCAGCGGAAAAAATCTGAAATTGGCCGAAAACCCTGAAAATAGCCGAAAATGCTGTAATCTGCCAAATGCCCTAAAGTTGATCAGAAACCCCTAAAGCTGGCCTAAAACCCTATAATAAGCTGAAAACCCTATAATCAGTCTAAAAGCCTATAGAGTCTACAGAAAAACTATAAAATTGACCCAGAGCCCTTAAATCGTCCAAATACCATATACTATAGTGAGCTGAAAAACTCTGAAATCAACTGAAAACCCTTAAATCGGCCAAAAACCCTGAAATCGGCCAAAAACCTTGAAATCGGCAAAAACCCCTAAAGTTAATCCGAAAGCTTTAAAGCTGGCTTAAAACACCATAATAAGCCGAAAACCCTAAATCTAGTCTAAAAGCCTAGAGTCTACTGAATAAACATAAAATTGACCCAGCGCCCTTAAATCATCCAGTCAACGAAAAAACCCTAAAATCGGCCGAAAACACTGAAATCAGCCAAAAGCCCTAATGTTGATCCGAAAGCCATAAAACCAGCCTAAATCCCTATAATAAGCCAAAATACCTAAATTCAGTCTGAAATCCTAGAGTGTACAGAAAAACAATAAAACTGACCCAGAGCCGTTACATCGGAAAAACCCTGAAATCGGCCGAGAACCCGAAAGTTCATCAGAAAGCCCTAAAGCTGGCTTAAAACCCTATATTAAGCCAAAAACCCTAAAATAAGTCTAAAAGCGTAGAGTCTACAGAAAAACCAAAAAATTGACACAGGGCCCTTAAATCGTCCAAATACCCTATACTTTAGTCAACGGAAAAATCCCTGAAATCTGCCGAAAACCCTGAAATTGGCTAAAAGTTGATCAGAAAAACCATAAAACCGCCCTCAAACCCTATAATAAGCCGAAAACCCTATAATCAGTCTTAAAGCCTAGAGTCTACGGAAAAACTATAAATTTGACCAGAGGCCTTAAATCATTCAAATGCCCTTTATTATTGTCAGCGGAAAAACCCTAAAATCGGCCGAAAACCCTGAAATCGGAAAAAAGCCCTAAAGTTGATCAAAAAGCCTTAAAGCCGGCCAAAAATACCTATAATAAGCTGAAAACACTAAAATCAATCTTAAAGCCATTAGAGTCTACATAAAAACAATAAAATTGACCCAGATCCCTTAAATTGACCAAATACCATATATTATAAATATCGTAAAAACCCTGAATTCAGCCAGAAGCCCAAAAATTGATTAGAAAGCCATAAAGCTGGCTAAAACCCTATAATAAGCCGAAAACCCTAAATCAGTCTAAAAGCCTATAGAGTCTACAGAAAAAATATAAAATTGACCCAGAGCCCTTAAATCGTCCAAAAACCATATACTATAGTGAGCGAAAAAACTCTGAAATCAGCCGAAAACCCTTAAATCGGCCAAAAACCCTGAAATCGGCCAAAAACCCTGAAATCGAAAAAACCCCAAAAGGTAATCCGAAAGCTTTAAAGCTGGCCTAAAACCCCATAATAAGCCGAAAACCCTAAAACCAGTCTAAATGCCTAGAGTCTACAGAATAACCATAAAATTGCCCCAGAGCCCTTAAATCGTCCAGATACCCTATACTACAGTCAACGAAAAAACCCTGAAATCGGCCGAAAACACTGAAATCGGCCAAAAGCCCTAATGTTGATCCGAAAGCCATAAAACCAGCCTAAATCCCTATAATGAGCCAAAATCCCTAAAATCAGTCTAAAGTCCTAGAGTCTACAGAAAAACAATAAAACTGACCCAGATCCCTTACATCGGAAAAACCCTGAAATCGGCCGAGAATCCTAAAGTTGATCTGAAAGCCCTAAAGCTGGCCTAAAACCCTATAATAAGCCAAAAACCCTAAAATAAGTCTAAAAGCGTAGAGTCTACAGAAAAACGAAAAAATTGACACAGAGCCCTTCAATCGTCCAAATAACATATACTATAGTTAGTGGAAAAATTTTGAAATCGGTCGAAAACTCTGAAATCAGCCGAAAATGCTGTAATCTGCCAAATGCCCTAAATTTGAAATCGGTCGAAAACTCTGAAATCGGGCCTAAAACCCTATAATAAGATGAAAACCCTGAAATCAGTCTAAAAGCCTAGAGTTCACAGAAAAACCATAAAATTGACCCGGAGCCCCTTAAATCGTCCAAATACCCTATACTTTAGTCAGCGGAAAAACCTGAAATCTGGCGAAAACCCTGAAATTGGCTATAAGTTGATCAGAAAAATGATGAAGCCGCCCTCAAACCCTATAATAAGACGAAAACCCTAGAATCAGTCTTAAAGCCTAGAGTCTACGGAAAAACTATAAATTTGACCAGAGGCCTTAAATCATTCAAAAGCCCTTTATTATTGTCAGCGGAAAAACCCTAAAATCGGCCAAAAACCATAAAGTTGATCAAAAAGCCCAAAAGCCGGCCTAAAATCCCTATAATAAGCCGATTACACTAAAATCAATCTAAAAGCCATTAGAGTCTACAGAAAAACAATAAAATTGACCCAGATCCCTTAAATTGACCAAATACCCTATACTATAAACATCGGAAAGCCATAAAGCTGGCCTAAAACCCTATAATTTGCCGAAAACCCTAAAATCAGTCTAAAAGCCTATAGAGTCTACAGAAAAACTATAAAATTGACCCAAAGCCCTTAAATCGTCCAAATACCATAAAAACAGTCTGAAATCCTAGAGTCTACAGAAAAACAATAAAACTGACCTAGAGCCCTTACATCGGAAAAACCCTGAAATCGGCCGAGAACCCTAAAGTTGATCAGAAAGCCCTAATGCTGGCCTAAAACCCTATATTAAGCCAAAAACCCTAAAATATGTCTAAAAGCGTAGAGTCTACAGAAAAACCAAAATATTGACACAGAGACCTTAAATCGTCCAAATAACATATACTATAGTCAGCAGAAAAAATCAGAAATCGGCCGAAAACCCTGAAATCAGCTGAAAATGCTGTAATATGCCAGATGCCCTAAAGTTGATCAGAAAGCCCTAAAGCCAGCCTAAAACCCTATAATAAGACGAAAACCCTAAAATCAATCTAAAAGCCTAGAGTTTACAGAAAAACCCTAAAATTGACCCGGAGCCCCTTAAATCGTCCAAATACCGTATACTGTAGTCAGCGGAAAAACCCTGAAATTGGCTAAAAGTTGATCAGAAAAACCATAAAGCCTCCCTCAAACCCTATAATAATCCGAAAATCGTAGAATAGGTCTAAAAGCGTAGGTTCTACAAAAAAACCGAAAAATTGACACAAAGCCCTTAAATCGTCCAAATAACATATACTATAGTCAGCGGAAAAAATCTGAAATCGACCGAAAACCCTGAAATCAGCCGAAAATGCTGTATTCTGCCAAATGCCCTAAAGTTGATCAGAAAGCCCTAAAGCCGGATGAAAACCCTATAATAAGACGAAAACCCTAATATCAGTCTAAAAGCCTAGAGTTTACAGAAAAACCATAAAATTGACCCGGAGCCCTAAAATCGTCCAAATACCCTATACTGTAGTCATCGGAAAAACCCTGAAATCTGCCGAAAACCCTTAAATTGGCTAAAAGTTGATCAGAAAAACCATAAAGCCGCCCTCAAAACCTATAATAAGCCTAAAACCCTAGAATCAGTCTTAAAGCCTAGAGACTACGGGAAAACTATAAATTTGACCAGAGGCCTTAAATCATTCAAATGCCCTTTATTATTGTCAGCGAAAAAACCCTAAAATCGGCCGAAAACCCTGAAATCGGCCAAAAGCCCTAAAGTTGATCAAAAAGCCCTAAAGCCGGCTAAAATCTCTATAATAAGCCGAAAACACTATAATCAATCTAAAAGCCATTAGAGTCTACAGAAAAACAATAAAATTGACCCAGATCCCTTAAATTGACCAAATACCGTATACTATAAACATCGGAAAAACCCTGAAATCGGCCAGAAGCCCAAAAATTGATCAGAAAGCCATAAAGCTGGCCGAAAACCCTATAATAAGCCATAAACCCTAAAATCAGTCTAAAAGCCTAAGAGTCTACAGAAAAACTATAAAATTGACACAGAGCCCTTAAATCGTCCAAATACCATATACTATAGTGAGCGGAAAAACTCTGAAATCAGCCGAAAACCCTTAAATCGGCCAAAAACCCTAAAATCGGCAAAAACCCCAAAAGTTAATCCAAAAGCTTTAAAGCTAGCCTAAAACCCCATAATAAGCCGAAAACCCTAAATCCAGTCTAAAAGCCTTGAGTCTACAGAATAACCATAAAATTGACCCAGTGCCCTTAAATCGTCCAAATACCCTATACTATAGTCAACGAAAAAACCCTGAAATTGGCCGAAAACACTGAAATCAGCCAAAAGCCCTAATGTTGATCCGAAAGCCATAAAACCAGCCTAAATCCCTATAATAAGCCAAAATCCCTGAAATCAGTCTGAAATCCTAGAGTCTACAGAAAAACAATAAAACTAACCCAGAGCCCTTACATCGGAAAAACCCTGAAATCGGCCGAGAACCCTAAAGTTGATCAGAAAGCCCTAAAGTTGATCAGAAAGCCCTAAAGGTGGCCAAAAACTCTATATTAAGCCAATAACCCTAAAATAAGTCTAAAAGCGTAGAGTCTACAGAAAAACCAAAAAATTGACACTGAGCCCTTAAATCGTCCTGTTAGTACAGATAGCAACATGAGAGGGGGGTGAATCAGAGTTGCCCCGATTTTCGCCTTATTGAAAATATTACTTTCAAGATAATGATGATCACGAAACGATAGTTGTGATTGCAGCGGTATTAAGCGTTGCTTGAAAGTAAAGATGAAGGATAGAAGAATTCTCACACACAAAATTTTATCCTAGTTCACCTTCTATCCACCGAAGGCTACATCCAGTCCCTCAAGAAAATCCCTTGAGGATTTTTCCACTATTGATAAAAATCTCTTACAAGTTCTTACACCAAGGACCCTCAGAATTTCTATCAACTTCCTGTGAAAGTATACCACTTTCCACAGCCCCTGAAAGCAAACCACTTTCAGTTCCTGAAGGCAAACCACCCTCGGACCTTGAAGGCTAAACCATCTTCAATCAACACCCTGAAAGTATACCACTTTCAGTACCAACAACCCTTCACCGAGATCCACGGTGAATACTTAATCGTACAGAAAGAGATGAAGAAGAGTTTACAATTGGCTGAATCAATCCTTTAACATACAAGTGGATTGATCATGAGAATTTATGCTTTAAGGCTTTTAAGCATGACACAATCTTGAGTTCCTCAAGATATGAACAACTAAAGTGTTCTTATAAACATGAAGATCATGAACTCAGAATTTAGGCTCTTGAAAATTTATGTTCTAACGGCTTAATGAACTAATTTTGACAAAGCTTTGGCCTAATGTTGTATTCTCATGTGTTCTTGTGTTTTGGACTCAAATGGACTTTATATAGGCAAGGGAAACGTCCTTGATCCAATGCAACCTTTCCCAAAATGTTTGAGACACAATGGTTCATGAAAAGATGCAATTTTTCGTGCTGGTAATCGATTACAACATTTAGTGTAATCGATTACACTAATAGCCATTTCAGTTTGAATTTAAAATTCAAACATGTAATCGATTACAAGCAAGAAGTAATCGATTACTTGCCTAGGTATAATCGATTACCAGAAAGCTGCAATCGATTACACTGAAGTCCATCTTCCAGAAACTTGATCTTTTGAGATCGGCTTAAGGTTTTCTACTTCTTTTAAGTTATGAAACCATTAAGCTTGATTAGTTTAGGTGTTTTAACGAGCCTTTATGCTTTAATAGACCTTTAGAAGCATAACTCACCTAAAGGGCATTTGATAGACTTTGTAGCGCTGTTTCCTCTAAGTCTTCTTTTCTTCTTTTTGTCGATGAGTTTGTCGTCATCAAAACCTCAGCCAGGGTCAGGAGCAAGACCTTCTTCACAATCTCCCCCTTTTTGATGATGGAAAACACATTCTTGATACTTGAAGTTCATATATGCATTTCTGTTGAAGAACTCCCCCTGTTTGATGTAATCCAGTATTTCTCCCCCTTTCTAATTCAATTGTTGAATTCCTGCATATAATCTTTAAGAGCACAGAACCTTTCTCCCCCTTTTGACTTCATCAAAAAGAAGAAAAGGCCAAAAACAGGCATGAATCCATACAAGTATATATTTCGAAATAAAGCAAGGGTACGGGGGTAAGGATGTAAAACAATGATAAAAGACAACCATCCAAACATCTTATATAGAAATAAAGAAAGTGCAAGCAACAAAAAGAAGAAAATTATACAAGGGAAAAAAAAATTACAAACTTCAACAGTGAACGGGAAACTGATGAGTGGATTTTATATGATGTTTTTAGGTAGTTTTTAGTCTTTTTATTTTATTATTTTTGAGTCACATATAGGTTTTTTATTGTTTTTATGTAGATTTTATATTTATTTTGCATTTTTCATGTAGATTAGATTTTATTAGATTTTCTAGCTTTATTTTATATTTTTAGGAATTTTTCTAGTTATTTTGTATTTTTAGAAAAAGCTGGTTTAGTTATCATTTTTGTCCAGGGACCAATGTGTAAAGTTGCAGGAAAGCAGGGACTAAATTGTAAAAGTTCAAGAGTGGAGGACTTAAAGTGAAGATTGAGAGAATATGAGGGATTGAATTGAAGTGCTAACCAAGAGAGGACCAAAGTGGAAAAGAAGAATATGAAGAATCACTCTCTAATTTAGCACATGGAAAATAATGTTGAAGGAATTGATGTTAGTGGAGGAAAGGTTTCAGAATTAAACAAGGCTGAGTAGTGGCATTTTATGGCAATCAAAACCCACTACCATGAATGAAGAAGGAAGAAAAGCTTGAGGATGAAGAAGCAGCGTCCCAACGCTCCAGCGTTGGGATCCCAGCGCTCAAGCGCTGGGACTCTGACTAGGAAATGAGTCAAATGTTGTCCCAGCGCCCAAGCGTTGGAAAGCCAGCGCTCAAGCGCTGAACCTCGGACAGAAAGTGGATTTTTAATGCATCCTAGCGCCCAGGCGTTGGAAATGCCAGCGCTCAGGCGCTGGAGCCCAGAATTTTGCTATACATAGGACCCTTTTCTTCACTTGTAAAACACACCTTCTTAGAATACAACAAGTATTCTCTCTTTCTCCCTCTTTAGCATTGTTCCTAGGACTTGTGGGAAGCCATATTTGAGCTCCTATCCACGGTAATTCAATGTCTCCTTTAGCCATGCTTGGCTAACTTCTCTTTTAAGTTTTTGGGTTGTTTTAGTTTATAATTCATGTTCTAGTTTTCTTTTACATATCTGAATAATATCTTCAATTCATGTTTTATTTCTATGTTCTTCAGTAATCTTTATGCACAAAATATTTCTTGCTTTCTACTTATGTCATAAGGCCATTTGGTATGTAGTAAGGGAAATAGGAAATAAAAAAGGTTATATGTTTGCATTTCTTAAGGCTATAAGGATGTACGTAACCTTGTGTTGGCCCGGATTCTTTCTTCATCTTCTTTTCTAATTAACTAATAACCAAGGCTATGGAGTTAGTAATTAGGTAAGAAAGTTCTACATTTCTTAAGGCTATTAGGATGTAGAAATTTAGGCTATAGCACCATGAATATGAATTTAAAGTTCAGAAATTTAGTAAGAGTTTTCTAGCATGTTTTATAAATTATGTAAATCAACCCAAGAGCTTAAATTCTTCTCATCTTATTCTGTGTTATTATTCTATGCTTTTGCTTTCATCTTGTCTTAAACCAAACATTAACCATATCATTTTATTTTTATTGCACAAGTACTAAACTAGATATTAATAAGAACACCTATCCCTTGGGTTCGATCTTTTGTATTACGCGATAGTTTAATCGTACACTTGCGATTTTTCCTTATCAAGTTTTTGGCGCCGCTGCCGGGGATAGGTTCTTTTCAAGTTCTTGTTATTATTTTGTTTAGTGCTTTTCTTTTATATAAAAAAAAATTTAAAAATAGATTTGTGTGAAGAACTGGTGCTGCTAACTTGGGTGCTGAGTATTTTCAGGTACATCAATGGCCGAAACATTTAAGCAAATGGAGGCAAAAATTCGGGCTCAGCTTGATAAGGAATATGAAAAGAAGAAACAAGATGCCTTCACTCTAATTGACGAGTTTTGCTCCGATTTAGAATGTAAGTACAAAACCGGATTTTTGCCAACTCCTGAGCAAAAATGTAAGGCCATGGAGGAGCTACAAGTCAAGATACAAGGTATTTTGAAGAGGCAGCCAGTTAGTGATCAACTATCCACAATCCCAGTAAGTGAACCTATGGACCAGATTGAAAAATTCAGAGTTGGGAAAAAGGAGAATTATGTTGTGATTGTAAAAAAATTTCCTCTTCCCACCCCGGAAGAGGAAGAACAAGACTTCCCAAAAGAAATGTCCATAGGTGATCTTGTGCAGAAAAGCGATAAGGTTAAAGCTGAACACTTGTGCATCATTTTGATGTGTAAGTGTTGTCAAAATTTACATGATCTGCGGGGTCTAAGGAATTTTGTAATAGACCCCGGTTGAAGTGTTTATTGAAGAAGTCTATCAAAGACTATAAAATTGAGCTGGTTGGGAGACAACCCAACTTAGGATAGTTTATGTTTCTGTCTTTTTAATTTTTGCACTACTCTTGTACATAAATAAAAGAAAAGAAATTCTATGTTTTTGCTGCAGGAGAGGCCAGCGCTGGAGGCCAACGCTCAAGCATTAGGCCCCTGTTTAAAGTCCCCTAATTCCAGCGTTGTTCAACGCTTCAGCGTTGAGGGCCAGCGCTCATGCGCTAGGCCCCTGGAATCCCCAGTTTTATTTTTCTAATTTCCAGCGCCATAGCGTTGGAAACCCAGCGCTCAGGCGCTGGGACCTCTGATGCCCAGTTTTTATTTTAATTCTAGTGCCCAAGCGTTGGCATCCCCAACGCTCAAGCGCTGGAGCTCGGGCAGATTTGTTGTTTTGTTTTTGTTTGCTGTTTTTAGTTTTTAATAAATTTTGTGTTCACCATTTTCTGAAAAATTTTAGATTCTATGAGTTTTCCCTTGTTTCTACACTGGTTTTAATTTTTGGGAACTCAAGAATTCTTGTTTTTAAGGTGGACACAAATTTTCAACCCATGATCTTGTTTGTGCTGATTTTGGAACTAACAAGTCAAGCAAGCTTCTGCTTGTAAGACTTTGTTTGGTCATTGTTACAGGATAGGTACCAAAAGGAGGAGGAGCCCTCTTGAACTTAAGTGTTCAAATTGATTTTTACATTGAGGTTCCCTTGGACCTGTGTGGAAAATTTGTTACTATACCAGCTTTTTAGTTTTTGTTTTTCTTTCTATAGTTTTTAGTTTTATTTTTAGTTTAGTTTTTCTGTTTTTGCATGAGTCTTGAGTATATTATCCATTCTGAATGTTGCTATAGCTTTGTGAAATGCTTTATCTGATTGAACTGCTTTGTGAAAAGTTCTATGTTTTTAAGCAGTTAGGATTGCATGCTGTAGAAAGGATTTTTGATATCTTGATTGTTTTGGTTGTTGGCTAAGTCTTTTTCTGAGTTCTAAAAAGGGTACCACTTACCCTATCTTTTTCTGAGAGCTGAGGACTCTGAATTCTTGATTGTGAAATTTTTCTGCCTTGTGTTGCATGTTGATTGGAGTTTTGTACACTTTGTGAGTTGAGAAGAGATTATAGGCATTTTTGAAAACTCATATTTTTGCTTGAAATGTTATATCCACTAGTAGCCCCTTTTGAGCCTTAAAAGAGTCACTCTTTGGAGCCTACTTTGTGTGATAATTCTTAAAGTTGTTATTGTGATTCATGTGCTGATATTGTTAGAGCTATGTTTGTTGGGTTTCTCTAGAAAAAAGAAGAAAAAAAAAGTTGAAAAATAAGGTATGTGCCTTAGGGAAAAAATAATGAAGTAGTGGGGTGAGAAAGAGTATGAAGGGAGTAAAATTCAAGTCATTCATCCCATACATTCCACTACTTTGTTCAAAAAAAAAAAAAGAGAAAAAAAAAGAGAAAAATTGAGAGAACCCTTGTGTTGAATTGTTAAAAGCTCTTAGTCAAGAAAAATCACTTAACAACATTTTCTGAGTCAGCCACTAGAGTTGCCAATTTCTTGAAATCCACACCTTAAATTGTTCAACCCTTTTGGCCAAGTTACAACCTTTAAAAATCTCTTCGAAATCACTTGGTTGCTTTACTTCAGTATTGAGCTTTCTTGTTTTCATGGAGAATATCATTTTTGGTGAGCTTAATTGATGAACTCAAGCATGTTAAAAAGCCAAGCCTAACTTTCTTGATTCTTTGTCTATAAAACATGCATGTCTTCCTTTTCTGCTAAGCTTTCTTTGAAAGGTTTTTTTGCTTCAAGTTTTAATCAGATAAACTTTCTCAAAACTCAAGGACGAGTTTTTCTTTAAGTTTTGTCGCTTGAGGACAAGCTGTCGTTGGGTATAGTGGTGTGATGAGTGGATTTTATATGATGTTTTTAGGTAGTTTTTAGTCTTTTTATTTTATTATTTTTGAGTCACATATAGGTTTTTTATTGTTTTTATGTAGATTTTATATTTATTTTGCATTTTGCATGTAGATGAGATTTTATTAGATTTTCTAGCTTTATTTTATATTTTTAGGAATTTTTCTAGTTATTTTGTATTTCTAGAAAAAGCTGGTTTAGTTATCATTTTTGTCCAGGGACCAATGTGTAAAGTTGCAGGAAAGCAGGGAATAAATTGTAAAAGTTCAAAAGTGGAGGACTTAAAGTGAAGATTGAGAGAATATGAGGGCTTGAATTGAAGTGCTAACCAAGAGAGGACCAAAGTGGAAAAGAAGAATATGAAGAATCACTCTCTAATTTAGCACATGGAAAATAATGTTGAAGGAATTGATGTTAGTGGAGGAAAGGTTTCAGAATTAAACAAGGCTGAGTAGTGGCATTTTATGGCAATCAAAACCCACTACCATGAATGAAGAAGGAAGAAAAGCTTGAGGATGAAGAAGCAGCGTCCCAACGCTCCAGCGTTGGGATCCCAGCGCTCCAGCGCTGGGACTCTGACTAGGAAATGAGTCAGATGTTGTCCCAGCGCCCAAGCGTTGGAAAGCCAGCGCTCAAGCACTGGACCTCGGACAGAAAGTGGATTTTTAATGCATCCTAACGCCCAGGCGTTGGAAATGCTAGCGCTCAGGCGCTGGAGCCCAGAATTTTGCTATAAATAGGACCCTTTTCTTCACTTGTAAAACACACCTTCTAAGAATACAACAAGTATTCTCTCTTTCTCCCTCTTGAGCATTTTTCCTAGGACTTGTGGGAAGCCATATTTGAGCTCCTATCCACGGTAATTCAATGTCTCCTTTAGCCATGCTTGGCTAACTTCTCTTTTAAGTTTTTGGGTTGTTTTAGTTTATAATTCATGTTCTAGTTTTCTTTTACATATCTGAATAATATCTTCAATTCATGTTTTATTTCTATGTTCTTCAGTAATCTTTATGCGCAAAATATTTCTTGCTTTCTACTTATGTCATAAGGCCATTTGGTAAGTAGTAAGGGAAATAGGAAATAAAAAAGGTTATATGTTTGCATTTCTTAAGGCTATAAGGATGTACGTAACTTTGTGTTGGCCCGGATTCTTTCTTCATCTTCTTTTCTAATTAACTAATAACCAAGGCTATGGAGTTAGTAATTAGGTAAGAAAGTTCTACATTTCTTAAGGCTATTAGGATGTAGAAATTTAGGCTATAGCACCATGAATATGAATTTAAAGTTCAGAAATTTAGTAAGAGTTTTCTAGCATGTTTTATAAATTATGTAAATCAACCCAAGAGCTTAAATTCTTCTCATCTTATTCTGTGTTATTATTCTATGCTTTTGCTTTCATCTTGTCTTAAACCAAACATCAACCATATCATTTTATTTTTATTGCACAAGTACTAAACTAGATATTAATAAGAACACCTATCCCTTGGGTTTGATCTTTTGTATTACGCGATAGTTTAATCGTACACTTGCGATTTTTCCTTATCAGAAACTAGCCTAGAAAACTAAGAATCATCTGACACGTCTTCATCATCCGTCGAAGGGTCAATGCTGTCATAATGAAGCAACCATGAAAGAGTATCAATCCCATAGTCATGAAATAGTCCTAGATGGGACAGAATCTTTGTATCAACACATTTGTAATTTGAGGACCGGACATCATAAAGATTAGAGATGGGTACGCCGGAATGAAGGAGAAGACGAGTGATAATGGGTGCGTACAGAAAGGATTGTGCTTCATCTCTGCATGTGAGCATATGATGCATCACCAGGAAAGTCCAGTTGATGGCATGACAATTAAGGATGCCATACAGAATTTGTAGTTCTAACTCACTAATGTGAGCAAGAAGATCTTCCTGAGGCAGAAGAATCTGATGAATGAAGTAATGAAGCAAGTGGTTGGTGGTGGTAAGGACATCAACATGAAAAGGACAGGATTTGGTGCGAGGTGGGTGAAGTTTCTTTATCTCGGAAGGAGTAAAGCGACATAAAGTTTGATAGAAAGACTCGGAATTATAGTCTGGCCAGGGGCAGGGCAAATGATTTCCTAACTTTGCACCAGAGGATGGAAGACCCAAACATTTTCCAAGAGAGATAAGAGAGTACTGAACAGTAGACCCTTTAACAGACGATTTAATGCCAGTGCCTTGAACTTCCAAGTTGCAATAGAAGACTTTGACTAACTCTGGATAGTAGGGAGTGGTTGATGTGATAAAATTATCGAGATATTGATTCCCTAGTAAAGCAGGAAAAGTTAGGCCTGTTTCGATGAAGGAGTTTAGGTCAGCATAGGTTGGGGTTCGAACAGTTTGGTTGACAAAGTGAGAGATGAATCGAGTTTTCTCATCAGAAGTTGGAAGAAGGCGAGAGAGATTCAAGGGATGAGGAGGATGAAGGGCCGAGGATATGAAGGAGGAGGAAGACATGGTTAATTCACGGTTTCAAAGAGGATAGGATTTTGGAAGGCATATTCGATCAACACTTAATGCTGTAATTTATATAACTCCTGCGTGTAATCGATTACTACAGTTGGGTAATCGATTACAGACCAGTTTTCCTGAATTTGAATTTAAAAAAGATGGAGGGAAATGTGAAATTCTGGCAGTTTTTCGAGCAGGTAATCGATTAAAGCAGTTAGGGTAATCGATTACTGGAAGTTTAAATTTAAAACAATTCAAATTTTGAATAGGTAATCGATTACAGCAGTTAGGGTAATCGATTACTTAGAAGTTTCTAACAGGCACGAGGACTGAGAGCAGGGATAATCGATTACAAGACCTATGGTAATCGATTACTAGGACATTTTTATAAGTTCTAATCCTATAAATGCCTATGTAACACATTTCCAAACGAATACTTAAGCACATAATCAATTTAAATACATATAATCATATAATATCACAGAGATTATGCATATAACATGTTACTTTAAATGTCATGCTCATCTAATATGCCTAATTCTCTTCTAATCTTAAAGAATGAATCTTTAGGAAGAGGTTCAGTAAAAATATCAGCTAATTGGTTATGTGTATCTATAAATGAAATCTCAATATCCTTTCTCATGACATGATCTCGAAGAAAATGATGTCTTATGTCAATATGCTTAGTTCGAGAATGCATGATGGGGTTTTTAGTGAGATTAATGGCACTTGTGTTGTCACATTTGATTGGAATGCAGCCCAGCTCTAAGCCATAATCTTTGAGTTGTTGTTTGAGCCATAGAGTTTGTGCACAACAACTTCCTTCAGCAATGTATTCTGCTTCAGCAGTACTTAGAGCAACACATGCTTGTTTCTTGCAAGACCAAGAAACAAGGGCATTTCCTAACAAGTGACAAGTACCACTTGTACTTTTTCTTTCAGTTTTGCATCCAGTATAATCAGAATCAGATATCCAATCAAATCACAAACACTCCCTTTGGGATACCACAAACCAACATTTGTAGTTCCTCTCAAATATTTGAAAATACATTTGACTGAACTCAAATGTGATTCCCTAGGAGATGTTTGATATCTAGCACATAGACACACACTAAACATAATATCAGGTCTACTTGCAGTTAAGTATAGAAGAGATCCGATCATACCTCTGTATTTGGTAATGACTACTTGAAGACCGGATTCATCTTGATCTAGATATGTGTTAGACCCCATTGGTGGGGCTATGGCTTTGCAATCATCCAAATCATATTTCTTTAATAATTCCTTGCAAAACTTTGATTGATTGATGAATATTCCATCATGTGATTGCTTAATTTGCAATCCTAGAAAGAAATTTAATTGTCCCATTATAACCAGAAAACTTAACTTCTTTAGTTTTCACATCTTTTACTACACATATATCATCAATGAAACCAACTTTCAAACCTTTGTCACATAGTTGACTGATACTCAGAAGATTATGCATCCAACCATCAACGTAAAGAACTTTATCGATGACTGTTTGAGGGGGTGTGCCTATTCTTCCAATACCGAGTATCTTTCCCTTTTGATTGTTTCCATATGTGACAAAACCTTTTTCCCTAGGTATAAGAAAAGAAAACTTGGTTTTGTCTCCTGTCATTTGCTGCTTTCATACACACCTACATGACAAAGTTCAGACATGGGTATTAGGAACCCAACAAGTTTTGGGTCATTCTAAGTTAACATCCTTTCTAACCCATATGTATTCCCTATTTGGTACTCCAACATTTTTGTAATAACATATACTAGGGGTATGTCCTATTTTGTTACAATAAGTACAAGAATAATAATTGTAACTAGATGTTTTCCTAGGAGAGGGATGAATCTTCTTAGGAGGTCTATGAGGATTACTCTTCCTATTGTTCATACTCCTAAAAGATATAGTCTTTGTGTCTTTAGAAAATCCTTCCACTTTGTTTGGTTTTGTAAACACGGTTTTCTTGACTTCTTTTGTCTTTGGGTGAGAAGTATATCCTAGACCTGACTTATTGTTTGAATGCCTTTGCACACTTAGAATATCATCTAACTTATGTTTTCCTTTATTGAAGTTATGAACTCTTTGTTGAAGATTATCTATCTTTTTTCTAAAGAACTACACTTAGTACATTTATGTGTAATATCTAACTTAGATTTTACTACGTCTAGTTCTTCTTGGAAAGTTCTACACTTACATTCTAAGGATGAAATTAAATCATTTTGCCTAGTGCTAACCTTAGAAAATTCTTGACACAATTTAAACATATTTTCCATAGTAAACTTTAAATCATGAAAAGACATGGAATTGTCACTAACCTGGGAATCTAAAACATCTGAATCATGTGAGGCCATCAATGCGACTTGTGCTTCTTCTTTGTCAGAATCTGATGATGAACTTACTTCATTATCATCCCAAGCCAAGTATGCTCTTCGTGTGGGTTGATCCTGTGAAGAAGGTCTTGCTCCTGACCCTGGCTGTGGTTTTGATGACGACAAACTCATCAACAAAAAGAAGAAAAGAAGACTTCAAGGAATCAAGCACTCAAGTTCATCAGTAGTCTAGAAGTCTTAGTATTAGGTGAGTTATGCTTCCAAAGGTTTATTAAAGCATAAAGGCTCTCAAAACACCTAATCTAATCAAGCTAAGTGTTTTCATAACTTAAAAGAAGTAGAAAACCTTAAGCAAGTCTCAAAGAATAAGTTTCTGGAAAATGGGCTTCTGTGTAATCGATTACACCATTATGGTAATCGATTACACCAAGGCAAGTAATCGATTACTCCAGTCTTGTAATCGATTACATGTTTGAAATTCAAATTCAAACTGAAACGGTCACTTGTGTAATCGATTACACTAAGTATGGTAATCGATTACCAGAACGAAAAAGTGCATCTTTTCATGAACCATTGTGTCCCAAACCTTTTGAAAAGGGTTGTGGTGGTTCAAGGACGTTTCCTTTGCCTATATAAAGACCATTTGAGTCCAGAAAACATAACAACAACATAGAACACACAACACACACGAAATATACACATTTCACATGAGAAAAACACATTAGGCCAAAGCTCTTTCAAAATTGGTTCATCTTTTAGAACTTAAATCTTTTGGAGCCTAAATTCTGAGTTCATGATCTTCATGTTTACAAGAACACACTAGTTGTTCATATCTTGAAGAACTCAGAATTGTATTATGCTTAAAAGCCTTAAAGCATAATTTCTCATCTTCAAAGCCTTAAAGGATTTCTGTAAGTTTGAGTTTTTCACCGTGGTATTCGGTGAAGGGTTGTTGTCACTGAAAGTGGTTTGCTTTCAGGGTTTCGATTGAAGACAAGTTTGTCTTCAAGGTCTGAGGGTGGTTTGCCTTCAGGAACTGAAAGCGGTTTGCTTTCAGGGGCTGTTGAAAGCGGTTTGCTTTCACAGGATATTGGTAGAAGTTCTTGGGGTCCTTGGGTTAGGAACTTGTAAGAAATTCTTATCAATAGTGGAAAAATCCTCAAGGGGTTTTCTTGAGGGACTGGACGTAGTCTTCGGTGGATTGAAGGCGAACCAGGATAAATCTTGTGTGTGATTCTCTTTATCCTTCACATTTACTTTCAAGTATTGTTCATATCCGCTGCAATCACTAAGATCAACTCGTGATCATCATAAACTTGAAAGTATCGATTTCAATAAGGCGAAAATTGGGGCAACACTGATTCACCCCCCCCCCTCTCAGGTTGCTATCTGTTCTAACAATTGGTATCAGAGCCTGGTTTAGGTAAGTTATTCCTAAGATCCGGGAAAAGATGGCATCCTCTTCCAATCATGGAACAAGTGAAGGACATAACATAAACAGGCCACCATTCTTCAATGGAGAACACTATGACTTCTGGAAAATAAAGATGAAGATATTCATAAAGTCATTAGACTCAGGAATATGGAAAGTCATTGAAGAAGGACCCTTTATGCCTGTAACAACAAATGAAGAAGGAACTTCACAACCAAAACCAGAAAGTACTTGGAGTGAAGAAGAAAAGAAGAAGGTTCAACATGATCTCAAAGGAATGAACATTCTTACATCTGCTCTTGGCATGGATGAATTTTTCAGAGTATCAACGTGCACTTCACCAAAAGAAATATGGGATACATTGATGGTGACTCATGAAAGAACAGATGAAGTCAAGAGATCAAAGATCAATACTCTATCTCAAGAATATGAAATGTTCAGAATGCTTCCAGGAGAAAAGGTATTAGACATGCAAAAACGATTCACTCATTTAATTAATCATTTGATTGCTCTTGGTAGACAATTTTCAAACAGTGACTTGAACATGAAAGTTCTAAGATCACTTACAAGAGTATGGCAACCAAAAGTAACAGCCATCTCAGAGAAGAAGAGTTTATCAAATATGACTCTTGCAACTCTTTTTGGAAAACTCCAAGAACATGAGTTGGAATTGAATCGTTTAGAAGAGCATGAACAACATGAGAAGAAGTATCGATCAATTTCCCTAAAAGCAAAAGAAAGCATCAAAGAAGATTATGATGCAGATTCTGAAGAAGAAGACAATGGAAATCTAAATCTTCTAGTGAAGAACTTTGGAAAGTTTCTTAAAAAGAAAAATGTTAGATTTAACAACAATAAAGTCTTCCAAAGGAACAATGAGTCTTCTTCATCCCAAAAGATCACATGTTTCGAGTGTGGCAAACCGGGACATTTCAAGTCAGATTGTCCAAATCCTCAAAAGAAGAAACATGGTCTAAGAGAGAAATTCGAGAAAAGGGATCAACCTACTCGAAGAGCATATTTGGCTTGGGATGATAATGAAGTAAGTTCATCATCTGATTCTGATAAAGAAGAAGCACAAGTTGCTTTGATGGCCTCACATGATTCTGATGTTGAAGATTCCCAGGTTAGTGAGAATTCTATATCTTTTCATGATTTAAAGTTTACCATGGAAAATATGTTTAAAATATGTCAAGAATTTTCTAAAGTTAGCACTAGGCAAAATGAGTTAATTTCTTCCCTAGAAAGTAAATGTAGAAATTTACAAGAAGAACTAGATGTAGTAAAATCTAAGATAGACATTACTCACAAATGCACTAAGTGTAGTTCTTTAGAAGAAAAGATAGAAAATCTTCAACAAAGAGTAAATAACTTCAATAAAGGAAAACAAAAGTTAGATGATATTCTAAGTGTTCAAAGACATTCAAACAATAAGTCAGGTTTAGGATATACTTCTCATCCAAAGTCAAAAGAAGTTAGGAAAACTGTGTTTGTAAAACCAAACCATGTTTTAGGATCTTCTAGTAACAATAAAATTAATCCTGTTAGAAGTACAAACAATAGGAAGAACATTCAAAATAGACCTCCTAAGAAGATTCATCCCTCTCTTAGACAAACCTCCAGTTACAATCATTACTCTTGTACTTACTGTAACAAAATAGGACATACCCCTAGTAGATGCTACTACAAACATATAGGAGTACCAAATAGGGAGTACATTTGGGTTAGAAAGGATGTTAACTTAGAAGGACCCAAAACTTGTTGGGTTCCTAATACCCATGTCTGAACTTTGTCATGTAGGTGTGTATGAAAGCAGCAAAGGATCTATGGTATCTTGATAGTGGCTGCTCATCACACATGATAGGAGACAAAACCAAGTTTTCTTTTCTTATACCTAGGGAAAAAGGTTTCGTCACATATGGTAACAATCAAAAGGGAAAAAAACTCGGTATTGGAAGAATAGGCACACCCCCTCAAACAGTCATCGATAAAGTTCTTTACGTTGATGGTTTGATGCATAATCTTCTGAGTATTAGTCAACTATGTGATAAAGGTTTGAAAGTAGGTTTTATTAATGATATATGTGTTGTGAAAGATGTGAAAACTAAAAAAATTAAGTTTTCTGGATATAAAGTAAACAAAGTCTTCATGAATCATTGGAAGAAATTCCACAAAATGTGAGATGCCTTTTGGCCAAGAATAATAGTGATTCATGGCTATGGCATAGAAGACTTGCACATATTCACATAGATCATTTAAACAAACTAGTCAAGCATGATCTAGTTGTTGGGCTTCCAAAGATAAAATTCGAGAAAGACAAGCTTTGTGATGCATGTCAAAAAGGGAAGCAAACCAGAACATCCTTCAAACCAAAGAACATAGTTTCGACCTCAAGACCCCTTCAATTGTTACATATGGATTTGTTCGGACCTTCTAGAACTAAAAGCCTCGGAGGTAATTTCTATGCACTTGTTATTGTTGATGATTTCTCTAGATTCACTTGGACTTTATTTCTACCTCATAAGAATGAAGCCTTCAATGCATTCAAAAGATATGCAAGGCTAGTTCAAAATGAGAAGTCTTTAAAGATCTCTTCTATTAGAAGTGATCATGGTGGAGAATTTCAGAATCAACAATTCCAAGAACTATGTGATGAAAATGGAATATCACATAACTTCTCTACTCCGAGAACACCACAACAAAATGGTGTAGTAGAAAGGAAGAATAGGTTACTTGAAGAATTAGCAAGAACCATGTTAAGTGAATCTAGTCTCCCTAAATATTTATGGGCTGATGCTGTAAGTACTGCTTGCTATGTTTCCAACAGAGTTCTTATTAGACCTATCCTTAAGAAAACACCCTATGAACTCTACAAAGGAAGGAAACCGAATATCTCTCATCTACATGCTTTTGGATCAAAATGCTTTGTCTTGAATAATGGAAAGGAAAACCTTGGTAAGTTTGATGAAAAATCTGATGAAGGTATATTCCTTGGATATTCTCTAACAAGCAAAGCATATAGAGTCTTTAACAAGAAAACTCTATCCGTGGAAGAATCCATACATGTTACTTTTGATGAATCTAAATCTTCAATCGAAGATAAAATCAATCTTCCAGATAATGAAGAAGATGACATCATTATAAATGAAGATTCTCAAAAGGATGGAGATCAGAATCCAATACAAGAAGAGCACATTGAAAGTAATACTTATCAACTTCCAAAAGAATGGAGAACCCATAGGGATCATCCAGTTGATAATATTATTGGTGATATCTCTAGAGGCGTTTCTACAAGGCTACGCTTGAATGATTCAGTTTTGAATATGGCCTTTGTCTCTCAGATAGAACCATCAAAAGTAAATGATGCTCTAAAGGATGAGTATTGGATTGTAGCAATGCAGGAAGAACTAAATCAATTTGAAAGGAATCAAGTTTGGGAACTTGTCCCTAAGCCTAGTGACAAACATGTTATTGGAACAAAGTGGGTGTTTAGGAATAAGTTAGATGAAAATGGTATTATAGTTAGGAACAAAGCAAGATTAGTTGCTCAAGGGTATAATCAAGAAGAAGGCATAGATTTTGATGAAACTTATGCACCAGTAGCAAGGTTGGAAGCCATAAGACTATTATTGGCGTATGCTTGTTCTTTAAATTTCCCATTATATCAAATGGACGTCAAAAGTGCATTCCTGAACGGATATATTCAAGAAGAAGTGTATGTGAAGCAACCTCCAGGATTTGAAGATCCAAAGTTTCCTTCACATGTCTTCAGACTAAAGAAAGCACTCTATGGTCTTAAGCAAGCCCCTCGTGCTTGGTATGATAGATTAAGTACTTTCCTCTGTGATAAAGGATTTCAGAAGGGTAAGGCTGATACAACCTTGTTCATCAAAAGAGCCAAAGGTAATACCTTATTAGTTCAAATTTATGTTGATGATATTATCTTTGGTGCAACTAACGAATCTCTTTGTAAGGATTTCTCTAACATGATGCAAGAAGAATTTGAAATGTCCATGATGGGACAATTAAATTACTTTCTTGGTTTGCAAATCAAGCAATCAAGTGATGGAATATTCATCAATCAATCAAAGTTTTGCAAGGAACTATTAAAGAAATATGATTTAGATGATTGCAAAGCCATAGCCACACCTATGGGGTCTAATACATATTTAGATCAAGATGAATCCGGTAATCAAGTAGATATTACCAAATATAGAGGTATGATCGGATCTCTTTTATACTTATCTGCAAGTAGACCTGATATTATGTTTAGTGTGTGTCTATGTGCTAGATATCAAGCATCTCCTAGGGAATCACATTTGAGTTCTGTTAAACGAATTTTCAAATATTTGAAAGGAACTACAAATGTTGGATTGTGGTATCCCAAGGGAAGTGTTTGTGATTTAATTGGATATTCTGATTCTGATTATGCTGGTTGTAAAACTGAAAGAAAGAGTACAAGTGGTACTTGTCACCTATTAGGAAATGCTCTTGTTTCATGGTCTTGTAAGAAACAAGCATGTGTTGCTCTAAGTACTGCAGAAGCAGAATACATTGCTGCAGGAAGTTGTTGTGCACAAACTCTATGGCTCAAACAACAACTCAAAGATTATGGCTTAGAGCTGGGCTGCATTCCAATTAAATGTGACAACACAAGTGCCATTAATCTCACTAAAAACCCTATCATGCATTCTCGAACTAAGCATATTGATATACGACATCATTTTCTTCGAGATCATGTTATGAGGAAAGATATTGAGATTTCATTTGTGGATACACATAATCAGTTAGCAGACATCTTTACTAAGCCTCTTCCCAAATAATCATTTTTCAAGATAAGAAGAGAGTTAGGCATTTTAGATGAGCATGATACTTAAGTTAACATGTTATTTGCACAATCTTTATGATAAATATGTGTTTACATGCCTTTAGATAGATTATGTAATTTAGTGTTTTATAGGAAAAGTGTTACATAGGAATCTAGAGCCTAGAACTTGTAAAAATGTCCTAGTAATCGATTACCCTAGGATTTGTAATCGATTATCCATGTTCTAAGTCCTCGTGCTAAGAAACATCTGAGTAATCGATTATTATAACTTTCATAATCGATTACATGTTCAAAAATTTGAAAGTTTTCAAATTTACAACTGCTGTAATCGATTACCTTAACTACCGTAATCGATTACACGCACGATTTTCTCTATAAAATCAGCATTTGTCCTCTGCCTTTTTGCCTACCTTTCTTCATATACAATCCTTCTTCTTCTAAGTCTTGTTTCGCCATGGGGTCTCTTCCACGTCCCTCAAATGTTTCCTCTCCAATCAATGTTTCTCGAAGGGAATCCTCCACAGATCCTCTGGTGTTGTCTCGCTATCGCATTGATGTTCAAACCAATGCTGCATCGGCTGGATTATCTCCCTTTTATACCATTCCTTCAAATTTCTCACAAGAAACCAAGGTTATACTAGAGAGGATGGATATCTTGTCACTCCGACTTTCTCAAAAGTTAGGCCAACTGGAGGATACCATTCGGTCTCGTTTTATACTTGTGGAAATTCGCATAGAGGCCATGCACTCTTTCATGCGTAAGGAAATTGAGAGCCTTCACGAACTTGACCCTTCTGAGAACTCTGAGGATTCTAGTCAAGCCTAAGTTCTGAAGTCTTGTGTCTCTATATAGTTATCTATTTACTATTAGGATTTCCCTATTTTCGCAAAATGGCTTTATCTATTTGTTGTAATCCCTCTACTACATATGCTTGATATGTCTTACTATGTATAACTTATGTATTTGCTTTCTGTTATATATATATAAGTGCTGGTTGTTCATATTTTACATGTTTACCCCCATTCCCCCATGCTTTATGTTTCAATATACTTGTATGTATGCCTGTACATTTTTTGGCCTTTTCTTCTTTTTGATGAAGTCAAAAGGGGGAGAAAGGTTCTGTGCTCTTAAAGATCATATGCAGGAATTCAACGAGTACATTAGAAAGGGGGAGAAATATCAGAAATACTAGATTCTATCAAATAGGGGGAGTTAAGCATCACGAATGCATAAATGATCTTCAAAGAGTCAAGTATGTGTTTGCCATCATCAAAAAGGGGGAGATTGTGAAGAAGGTCTTGCTCCTGACCCTGGCTGTGGTTTTGATGACGACAAACTCATCAACAAAAAGAAGAAAAGAAGACTTCAAGGAATCAAGCACTCAAGTTCATCAGTAGTCTAGAAGTCTTAGTATTAGGTGAGTTATGCTTCCAAAGGTTTATTAAAGCATAAAGGCTCTCAAAACACCTAATCTAATCAAGCTAAGTGTTTTCATAACTTAAAAGAAGTAGAAAACCTTAAGCAAGTCTCAAAGAATAAGTTTCTGGAAAATGGGCTTCTATGTAATCGATTACACCATTATGGTAATCGATTACACCAAGGCAAGTAATCGATTACTCCAGTCTTGTAATCGATTACATGTTTGAAATTCAAATTCAAACTGAAACGGTCACTTGTGTAATCGATTACACTAGGTATGGTAATCGATTACCAGAACGAAAAAGTGCATCTTTTCATGAACCATTGTGTCCCAAACCTTTTGAAAAGGGTTGTGGTGGTTCAAGGACGTTTCCTTTGCCTATATAAAGACCACTTGAGTCCAGAAAACATAACAACAACATAGAACACACAACACACACGAAATATACACATTTCACATGAGAAAAACACATTAGGCCAAAGCTCTTTCAAAATTGGTTCATCTTTTAGAACTTAAATCTTTTGGAGCCTAAATTCTGAGTTCATGATCTTCATGTTTACAAGAACACACTAGTTTTTCATATCTTGAAGAACTCAGAATTGTATTATGCTTAAAAGCCTTAAAGCATAATTTCTCATCTTCAATCCAATTGTGTGTTAAAGGATTGAAACAGCCAAGTGTAATATCTTCTTCATCTCTTTCTGTAAGATTGAGTTTTTCACCGTGGTATTCGGTGAAGGGTTGTTGTCACTGAAAGTGGTTTGCTTTCAGGGTTTCGATTGAAGACAAGTTTGTCTTCAAGGTCTGAGGGTGGTTTGCCTTCAGGAACTGAAAGCGGTTTGCTTTCAGGGGCTGTTGAAAGCGGTTTGCTTTCACAGGATATTGGTAGAAGTTCTTGGGGTCCTTGGGTTAGGAACTTGTAAGAAATTCTTATCAATAGTGGAAAAATCCTCAAGGGGTTTTCTTGAGGGACTGGACGTAGTCTTCGGTGGATTGAAGGCGAACCAGGATAAATCTTGTGTGTGATTCTCTTTATCCTTCACATTTACTTTCAAGTATTGTTCATATCCGCTGCAATCACTAAGATCAACTCGTGATCATCATAAACTTGAAAGTATCGATTTCAATAAGGCGAAAATTGGGGCAACACTGATTCACCCCCCCCCCTCTCAGGTTGCTATCTGTTCTAACAGATCCTTCTTTTCGAATTTTTCTCTTAGACCATGTTTCTTCTTTTGAAGATTTGGACATTCCAACTTGAAGCGTCCAGGCTTGCCACATTCGAAGCATGTGATCTTTTGAGAGGAAGAAGACTCATTGTTCCTTTGGAAAGATCTATTGTTGTTAAATTTCATACCTTTTCTTTTAAGAAACTTTCCAAAGTTCTTTACTAGAAGATTCAAGTTCCCATTGTCTTCTTCTTCAGAGTCTGCATCATAATCATCTTTGATGTTTTCTTTTGCCTTTAGGGAAATGGATCGATACTTCTTCTCATGTTGTTCATGCTCTTCTAAACGACTCAATTCCAACTCGTGTTCTTGGAGTTTTCCAAAGAGAGTTGCAAGAGTCATATTTGATAAACTCTTCTTCTCTGAGATGGCTGTAACTTTTGGTTGCCATACTCTTGCAAGTGATCTTATAACTTTCATGTTCAAGTCACTGTTTGAAAATTGTTTGCCAAGATTAATCAAATGAGTGAATCGTTTTTGCATATCTAATACCTTCTCTCCTGGAAGCATTCTGAACATTTCATATTCTTGAGATAGAGTATTGATCTTTGATCTCTTGACTTCATCTGTTCCTTCGTGAGTCACCATCAACGTATCCCATATTTCTTTCGATGAAGTGCACGTTGATACTCTGTAAAACTCATCCATGCCAAGAGCAGATGTAAGAATGTTCATTCCTTTGAGATCATATTGAACCTTCTTCTTTTCTTCTTCACTCCAAGTACTTTCTGGTTTTGGTTGTGAACTTCCTTCTACTTCTGATACAGGCACAAAGGGACCTTCTTCAATGGATTTCCAAATTCCTGCGTCTAATGACTTTATGAATATTTTCATCTCGATTTTCCAGAAGTCATAGTGTTCTCCATTGAAGAATGGTGGCCTCTTTATGTTGAATCCTTCACTGGTTCCATGATTGGAAGATGATGCCATCTTTTCCCGGCTCTTAGGAATAACATACCTAAACTTCCGCTTTGATACCAATTGTTAGTACAGATAGCAACCTGAGAGGGGGGTGAATCAGAGTTGCCCCGATTTTCGCCTTATTGAAAATATTACTTTCAAGATAATGATGATCACGAAACGATAGTTGTGATTGCAGCGGAATTAAGCGTTGCTTGAAAGTAAAGATGAAGGATAGTAGAATTCTCACACACAGAATTTTATCCTGGTTCACCTTCTATCCACCGAAGGCTACGTCCAGTCCCTCAAGAAAATCCCTTGAGGATTTTTCCACTATTGATAAAAATCTCTTACAAGTTCTTACACCAAGGACCCTAAGAATTTCTATCAACTTCCTGTGAAAGTATACCACTTTCCACAGCCCCTGAAAGCAAACCACTTTCACTACCTGAAGGCAAACCACCCTCAGACCTTGAAGGCTAAACCACCTTCAATCAACACCCTTGAAGTATACCACTTTCAGTACCAACAACCCTTCACCGAGATCCACGGTGAATACTCAATCTTACAGAAAGAGATGAAGTAGAGTTTACAATTGGCTGAATCAATCCTTTAACATACAAGTGGATTGATCATGAGAATTTAGGCTTTAAGGCTTTTAAGCATAACACGATTCTGAGTTCCTCAAGATATGAACAACTAAAGTGTTCTTATAAACATGAAAATCATGAACTCAGAATTTAGGCTCTTGAAAATTTAAGTTCTAAAGGCTTAATGAACTAATTTTGACAAAGCTTTGGCCTAATGTTGTATTCTCATGTGTTCTTGTGTTCTGGACTCAAATGGACTTTATATAGGAAAGGTAAACGTCCTTGAACCAATGAAACCTTTCCCAAAAGGTTTGAGACACAATGGTTCATGAAAAGATGCAATTTTTCGTGCTGGTAATCGATTACAACATTTAGTGTAATCGATTACACTAATAGCCGTTTCAGTTTGAATTTAACATTCAAACATGTAATCGATTACAAGCAAGAAGTAATCGATTACTTGCCTAGGTGTAATCGATTACCAGAAAGCTGCAATCGATTACACTGAAGTCCATCTTCCAGAAACTTGATCTTTCGAGATCGACTTAAGGTTTTCTACTTCTTTTAAGTTATGAAACCATTAAGCTTGATTAGTTTAGGTGTTTTAAAGAGCCTTTAAGCTTTAATAGACCTTTAGTAGCATAACTCACCTAAACTAGGACTTCTAAGTATTTGATAGACTTTGTAGCGCTGTTTCCTCTAAGTCTTCTTTTCTTCTTTTTGTCGATGAGTTTGTCATCATCAAAACCTCAGCCAGGGTCAGGAGCAAGACGTTCTTCACACGTCCAAATAACATATACTATAGTCAGCGGAAAAAATCTGAAATCGGCCAAAAACCTTGAAATCAGCCGAAAATGCTATAATCTGCCAAATTCCCTAAAGTTGATCAGAAAGCCCTAAAGCCGGCATAAAACCCTATAATAAGACGAAAACCCTAAAATTAGTCTAAAAACCTAGAGTTTACAGAAAAACCATAAAATTGACCCGGAGCCCTTAAATCATCCAAATACCCTATAATGTAGTCAGCGGAAAAACCCTGAAATCTGCCAAAAACCCTGAAATTGGCTAAAAGTTGATCAGAAAAACCATAAAGCCGCCTTCAAACCCTATAATAAGCCGAAAACCCTAGAATCAGTCTTAAAGCCTAGAGTCTACGGAAAAACTACAAATTTGACCAGAGGCCTTAAATCATTCAAATTCCCTTTATTATTGTCAGCGGAAAAACCCTAAAATCGGTCGAAAACCCTAAAATCGGCCAAAAGCCCTAAAGTTGATCAAAAAACCCTAAAGCCGGCTAAAATCTCTATAAAAAGCCGAAAACACTAAAATCAATCTAAAAGCCATTAGAGTCTACAGAAAAACAATAAAATTGACCCAGATCCCTTAAATTGACCAAATGCCCTATACTATAAACATCGGAAAAACCCTGAAATCGGCCAGAAGCCCAAAAATTGATCAGAAAGCCATAAAGCTGGCCTAAAACCCTATAATAAGCCGAAAACCCTAAAATCAGTCTAGAAGCCTATAGAGTCCACAGAAAAACTATAAATTTGACATAGAGCCCTTAAATCGTCCAAATACCATATACTATAGTGAGCGGAAAAACTCTGAAATCAGCCGAAAACCCTTAAATCGGCCAAAAACCCTGAAATCGGCAAAAACCCCAAAAGTTAATCTGAAAGCTTTAAAGCTCGCCTAAAACCCCATAATTAGCCGAAAAACCTAAATCCAGCCTAAAAGCCGAGACTCTACAGAATAACCCTAAAATTGACCCAGAGCTCTTAAATCGGCCAGATACCCTATACTGTAGTCAACGAAAAAACCCTAAAATCGGCCAGAAACACTGAAATCAGCCAAAAGCCCTAATGTTGATCCGAAAGCCATAAAACCAGCCTAAATCCCTATAATACACCAAAATCCCTAAAATCAGTCTAAAATCCTAGAGTCTACAAAAAACAATAAAACAGACCCAGAGCCCTTACATCCCAAAAACCCTGAAATCGGCCGAGAACCCTAAAGTTGATCAGAAAGCCCTAAAGCTGGCCGAAAACCCTAAAATAAGTCTAAAAGCGTAGAGTTAACAGAAAAACCAAAAAATTGACACATAGCCCTTAAATCGTCCAAATAACATATACTATAGTCAGCGGGAAAAAATCTGAAATCGGCCGAAAACCCTGAAATCAGCTGGAAAGGCTGTAATCTGCCAAATGCCTTAAAGAATATCAGAAAGCCCTAATGCCGGCCTAAAACCGTATAATAAGACGAAAACCCTAGAATCAGTCTAAAAGCCTAGAGTTTACAGAAAAACCATAAATTGACTCGGAGCCCTTAAATCGTCCAAATACCCTATACTGTAGTCAGCGGAAAAACCATG
Source organism: Acmispon strigosus (assembly GCA_030819835.1). Taxonomy (NCBI): domain Eukaryota; kingdom Viridiplantae; phylum Streptophyta; class Magnoliopsida; order Fabales; family Fabaceae; genus Acmispon; species Acmispon strigosus. The sequence continues at coordinate 15,512,718 of JAUAMA010000004.1, read as the reverse complement.
AAATTGGCTAAAAGTTGATCAGAAAAACCAAGAAGCCGCCCTCAAACCCTATAATAAGCGAAAACCCTAGAATCAGTCTTAAAGCCTTGAGTCTACGGAAAAACTATATAAATTTGACCAGAGGCCTTAAATAATTCAAATGCCCTTTATTATTGTCAGCGGAAAAACCCTAGAATCGGGCGAAAACCCTGAAATCGGCCAAAAGCCCTAAAGTTGAACAAAAACCCCTAAAGCCGGCCTAAAATCCCTATAATAAGCCGAAAACAGTAAAATCAATCTAAAAGCCATTAGAGTCTACAGAAAAACAATTAAATAGACCCAGATCCCTTAAATTGACCAAATACCCTATACTATAAACATCGGAAAAACCCTGAAATCGCCCAGAAGCCCAAAAATTGATCAGAAAGCCATAAAGCTGGCCTAAAACCCTGTAATAAGCCGAAAACCCTAAAATCAGTCTAGAAGCCTATAGAGTCTACAAAAAAACTATAAAATTGACCTAGAGCCTTTAAATCGTCCAAATACCATATACTATAGTGAGCGGAAAAACTCTGAAATCAGCCGAAAACCCTTAAATCGGCCAAAAACCCTGAAATTGGCAAAAACCCCAAAAGTTAATCCGAAAGCTTTAAAGATGGCCTAAAACGCCATAATAAGCCGAAAACCCTAAATCTAGTCTAAAAGCCTAGAGTCTATAGAATAACCATAAAATTGACCCAAAGCCCCTAAATCGTCCAGATACCCTATACTATAGTCAACGAAAAAACCCTGAAATCGGCCAAAAACACTGAAATCAGCCAAAAGCCCTAATGTTCATCCGAAAGCAATAAAACCAGCCTAAATCCCTATAATAAGCCAAAATCCCTAAAATCAGTCTAAAATCCTAGAGTCTACAGAAAAACAATAAAACTGACCCAGAGCCCTTACATCGCAAAAACCCTGAAATCAGCCGAGAACCCTAAGGTTGATCAGAAAGCCCTAAAGCTGGCCTAAAACCCTAAAATAAGTCTAAGAGCGTAGAGTTTACAGAAAAACCAAAAATTTGACACAGAGCCCTTAAATCGTCCAAATAACATATACTATAGTCAGCGGAAAAAAAATCTGAAATAGGCCGAAAACCCTGAAATAAGCCGAAAATGCTGTAATCTGCCAAATGCCCTAAAGTTGATAAGAAAGCCCTAATGCCGGCCTAAAACCCTATAATAAGACGAAAACCCTAGAATCAGTCTAAAAGCCTAGAGTTTACAGAAAAACCATAAAATTGACTCGGAGCCCTTAAATCGTCCAAATACCCTATACTGTAGTCAGCGGAAAAACCCTGAAACCTGCCGAAAACCCTGAAATTGGCTAAAAGATGATCAGAAAAACCATGAAGCCGCCCCCAAACCCTATAATAAGCGAAAACCCTAGAATCAGTCTTAAAGCCTAGAGTCTACGGAAAAACTATAAATTTGACCAGAGGCCTTAAATCATTCAAATGCCCTTTATTATTGTCAGCGGAAAAACCCTAAAATCGGCCGAAAACCCTGAAATCGGCCAAAAGCCCTAAAGTTGATCAAAAAGCCCTAAAGCCGGCTTAAAATCCCTATAATAAGCCGAAAACACTAAAATCAATCTAAACGCCTTTTGAGTCTACAGAAAAACAATAAAACTAACCCAGATCCCTTAAATTGACCAAATACCCTATACTATAAAAATCGGAAAAACCCTGAAATCGGCCAGAAGCCCAAAAATTGAACAGAAAGCCATAAAGCTGGCCTAAAACCATATAATAAGCCGAAAACCCTAAAATCAGTCTAGAAGCCTATAGAGTGTACAGAAAAACTATAAAATTGACCCAAAGCCTTTAAATCGTCCAAATACCATATACTATAGTGAGCGGAAAATCTATGAATTCAGCCGAAAACCCTTAAATCGGCCAAAAACCCTGAAATCGGCAGAAACCCTAAAAGTTAATCTGAAAGCTTTAAAGCTGGCCTAAAACCGTAAATCCAGTAAAAAACCTAGAGTCTACAGAATAACCATAAAATTGACCCAGAGCCCTTAAATCGTCCAGATACCCTATACTATAGTCAACGAAAAAACCCTGAAATCCGCCAAAAGCCCTAATGTTGATGCGAAAGCCATAAAACCAGCCTAAATCCTTATAATAAGCCAAAATCCCTAAAATCAGTCTGAAATCCTAGAGTCTACAGAAAAACAATAAAACTTACCCAAAGCTCTTACATCGGAAAAACCCTGAAATCGGCCGAGAACCCTAAAGTTGATCAGAAAGCCCTAAAGCTGGCCTAAAACCCTATATTAAGCCAAAATCACTACTCCCTCCGTCCCAAATTAAAAGACCCTTTAGAGACAAACTTGGTGTCCCTAATTATAAGACCCCTTCTAGATTTCAGGAGAAAAAAAATAAGCTTTTCCTTTTTTACCCCTTGCATTCATTATATTTTAAATTTCAAAACTTTAATTACTAACTTTACTAATTACTTCTTTCATATTCCCAACTAACTTTAAATAGGGATAAATTTGGAATATTTGTATAGAAAATAACAAAACCAACATATTAATTAGCTTATTACATGTTTTATTAATAAGCGTGATTGTCTGAACAGGACCCTATATTTTGGGACGGAGGGAGTAAAATAAGTCTAAAAGTGTAGAGTCTACAGAAAAATCAAAAAATTGAAATAGAGCCCTTAAATAGTCCAAATTAGTCAGCGGAAAAAATCTAAAATCGGCCGAAAACTCTGAAATCAGCCGAAAATGCTGTAATCTGCCAAATGCCCTAAAGTTGATCAAAAAGCCCTAAAGCCGGCCTAAAACCCTATAATAAGACGAAAACCCCAAAATCAGTCTAAAAGCCTAGATTTTACAGAAAAACCATAAAATTGACCCGGAGCCCCTTAAATCGTCCAAATACCCTATACTGTAGTCTGCGGAAAAACCCTGCAATCTGCCGAAAACCCTGAAATTGGCTAAAAGTTGATCAGAAAAACCATAAAGCCGCCCTCAAACCCTATAATAAGCCGAAAACCCTTGAATCAGTCTTAAAGCCTAGAGTCTACGGAAAAACTATAAATTTGACCAGAGGCCTTAATTCATTCAAATGCCCTTTATTATTGTCAGCGGAAAAACCCTAAAATCGGCCGAAAACCCTGAAATCGGCCAAAAGCCCTAAATTTGATCAAAAAGCCCTAAAGCCGGCCTAAAATCCCTATAATAAGCCGAAAACACTAAAATCAATCTAAAAGCCGTTAGAGTCTAAAGAAAAACAATATAATTCACCCAGATCCCTTAAATTGACCAAATACCCTATACTATAAACATCGGAAAAACCCTGAAATTGGCCAGAAGCCCAAAAATTGATCAGAAAGCCATAAAGCTGGCCTAAAACCCTAAAATAAGCCGAAAACCCTAAAATCAGTCTAAAAGCCGATAGAGTCTACAGAAAAACTATAAAATTGACCCAGAGCCCTTAAATCGTCCAAATACCATATACTATAGTGAGCGGACAAACTCTGAAATCGGCCAAAATCCCTGAAATCAGCCAAAAACCCTGAATTCGGCAAAAACTCCAAAAGTTAATCCGAAAGCTTTAAAGCTGGCCTAAAACCCCATTATAAGCCGAAAACCCTAAATCCAGTCTAAAAGCCTAGAGTCTACAGAATAACCATAAAATTTACCCAGAGCCCTTAAAACGTCCAGATACCCTATACTATAGTCAACGAAAAAACCCTAAAATCGGCCGGAAACACGGAAATCAGCTAAAAGCCCTAATGTTGATCCGAAAGCCATAAAACTAGCCTAAATCCCTATAATAAGCCAAAATCCCTAAAATCAGTCTAAAATTATAGAGTCTACAGAAAAACAATAAAACTGACCCATATCCCTTACATCGGAAAAACCCTGAAATCGGCCGAGAACCCTAAAGTTGATCAGAAAGCCCTAAAGCCGGCCTAAAACCCTATATTAAGCCAAAAACCCTAAAATAATTCTAAAAGCGTAGAGTCTACAGAAAAACCATAAAATTGACCCGGAGCCCCATAAATCGTCCAAATAAAACCACACAAGAAAGGGGGGTTTGAATTGTGTGTGTGACTTTTAAAAAACTTTTTCACAATATAGCTATTATTAGTTCGAAAACGTTGAGTGATATGTGCAGCGGTAATAAACTTAGAGCTTGAAGAATAAAGCACACACAATATTTATCCTGGTTCACCCTCTAAATCGATAGGGCTACGTCCAGTCCTTGGCTATACCAAGATTTTCCACTATTTCAACAGAATAGTACAAGTGTTCTCAGGGACTTCTCCCAGTATTCTGAGGACTACTCCTTTACAAGTTTTCTAGGACTTCTCCTTTATCTCTCGAGTATTCGACAGGACTCCTCCCAGTTCTTTTTCAAGAAGATCTGTTTTCTACAGGAATCTCTTCACAAAGAGTGGGTAGAAACTATGAAGTTCTAAAATCAGAGAGGGTATTCAAATTGGTTCTCTGAAGGGCTTGTGTGAGAAAGGATAAGAGTTTTCACTCTATAAGGATTTCACACTAGTTGGCGACTAAACTCAGAAAATGAGAAGGCTAAGGTTACTGAGTGTTCTTGACTAAAGCTTGTTCAAATTGTAAACTGACTTGAAGGATTTGAATGCTTTGATAGTGTGTAAGTCTCCAAGTTGAGGATGATGCAGAGACCACTATTTATATCTTCAGAAGGATGATAACTAGAGGTGTAAATGAAGATCTTCAAAAATAGTTCCGTTGAATTCTTGCTTGATTGTGAGTAACGGATACTTCTGCATCTGCTTGTTGTAGTCTACAAGGTGAAGAATGTTTCTCCAACAGATAGAGAGTGATATCGTCTAGCGATGCTTGTGTTCTGGTTCTCAGAGGCTGCAATTAATGCATATGCATTACAGCTAATCTGGTAATTAATGCTCTGACCAGAAGATTTGAATTTGGCCGTTGGGGAGATACGATGATCAGAGGATATCGCCGTTAATTCAGCAAAAGCAGCTTGAATTAAGGAATGTCAGAGAATTTGAACCTTCAAGGAATAAGGCGCTTAATTCTGTCTCTTTCGCCATTAATGCTCTGATCCACCAAGAGGTGCATGACAACTCATCTTCGGTTTGAGCAAACGATCTCCTTTAAGCTAATTCTTTTTGCACGAGTCTTCAATCATTGCTCTTTTGTCAACCCATGTGCTAGACAGGGGTTTAGCCGGACGGTCTTTGCAGGCAGACGAACTCTACTCTGAAGGCAGACTCATTTCTCATAGGCGGACAGTCTCTTCATTTGCTTTTTGATAATGTTTTGTCGAGATCTTTGCAGCATGTCTTCAGTTCATAAGTGTTCCTGAATATGAGATCTTTTAAGAAAGTTAGTAACACTTAGCGAAATTGTTATTTATCAAAATAGGTTAATTCATTTAAATATTTTACTCTAACAGATGATGATGAGGATATAAGAATCATTGTGAAGAAGCTTTGCAAAATCCTCCAAAGGAAAGATTTTCATAATCTTCAAAGAAAGAAGCATGGCTTGAAGAAGAAATCTGGGAAAAAGGTTTCCAAATCAAAGAAGGCTTACATAAGAGAAAATAAAGCAAGTTCATCATCCGATTCAGAATATGGAGAAGCATGTCTCGCTTTGATTACAACACATCATTCTGATGATGAAAATGAAGAGGTTAGTAATGCAATTTCATATGTTAAATTACAAAGTATCTTTGATAGATTGCATGATAGTTTTTTGAATATTTATGAAGTATATACATATCAAGGTAGGATCATCTCATCTCTACAAAGTAAAACTAAAAACATGCAAGATGAGTTAGATCAAGTAAAATCTAGAGTAGATATTCAAAGTGATCAGAAATGTCATATACAAAGGATGGTCTTTCAAGACACAATACTAGGATATAGTATTGGTAAGATAAATTCTAAAACCTTACATCTTTCAAAAGGTATTAAGTAGAATAGTAATGCATTCTTAGGCATCTGCATTTACATCATATTTCTCTGTTAGATATATCATTCATGCAGTGCTTATCAAGTCTGGAATTTCAAGTTTCTGGATACAATAATCGATTACTGGAAGTCTATAATCAATTACATCAGGGCTAAAATGGAAAATAGTTGACTTTCAGAGTTTGGCTTATGTTTTCATATATTTTGGGTTGTAATAGTTTAGACATAACTTTTGGATGGTTTGATTTCTGCTTGCATGTTTAAATATGTATTCTGAACTTATCTGGTTATGCTTTAATTGGGTGTGATGCATAAGTTTCAAAATTATGTCTTGCTTACCCCCATTCCCTACAATTCAAATGTCTATACTACTTGTTAGCATGTATGGAGTATGCTTGGACTCATCTTCTTTTTGGTGAAGTCAAAAGGGGGAGAAAGGGTCCTGTGCTTTGTAAAGTTTATTTACAAGGAAAGCTACAAGTGGAACAAAAAGGGGGAGAATAGTTCTGATATATATTATGCTTCTCTTTATTTCGATTATCCTAGAATATTTTGTATGGCTTTTTCTTCTTTTTGATGATGTCAAAAGGGGGAGAAAAGTCTTGTTTATGCTTGATCATTTTTCAGGATACTGTGCTTCATTTTCAAAACAAAGGGGGAGATATAATTGCAAAACCAAGGGGGAGATACAAGACAAGAAAGAAAGTCTATTGATCTATCAATGCTCAAGCATGATGTTTGTCATCATCAAAAAGGGGGAGATTGTAAATCAGGTCTCGTCCTTGGACTCGGCTGAGGTTTTGATGAAGACAAACACATCACAAAAAGAAGAAAGACTTCAGAAACGATAAGGAAGACTTCAAGAAAGAAAGGAACAAAAAGAAGAAAGACTTCAAGAAGAGTTCAGAAAAGGTGTTACAACAGATAGCAACCTGAGAGTGGGGGGGGGGTGAATCAGTGTTGCCCCAATTTTCGCCTTATTGAAATCGTTACTTTCAAGTTTATGATGATCACGAATTGATTGTTGTGATTGCAGCGGATATGAACAATACTTGAAAGTAAATGTGAAGGATAAAGAGAATCACACACAAGATTTATCCTGGTTCGCCTTCAATCCACTGAAGACTACGTCCAGTCCCTCAAGAAAACCCCTTGAGGATTTTTCCACTATTGATAAGAATTTCTTACAAGTTCCTAACCCAAGGACCCCAAGAACTTCTACCAATATCCTGTGAAAGCAAACCGCTTTCAACAGCCCCTGAAAGCAAACCGCTTTCAGTTCCTAAAGGCAAACCACCCTCAGACCTTGAAGGCTAAACCACCTTCAATGAAAACCCTGAAAGTAAACCACTTTCAGTGACAACAACCCTTCACCGAATACCACGGTGAAAAACTCAATCTTACAGAAAGAGATGAAGAAGATATTACAATTGGCTGTTTCAATCCTTTAACACACAATTGGATTGAACATGAGAAATTATGCTTTAAGGATTTTAAGCATAGTACAATTCTGAGTTCTTCAAGATATGAACAACTAATGTGTTCTTGTGAACATGAAGATCATGAACTCAGAATTTAGGCTCCAAAAGATTTAAGTTCTAAAAGATGAACTAATTTTGAAAGAGCTTTGGCCTAATGTGTTTTTCTCATGTGAAATGTGTATATTTCGTGTGTTGTGTGTGCTATGTTTTCTGGACTCAAATGGTCTTTATATAGGCAAGGGAAACGTCCTTGAACCAACACAACCCTTTTCAAAAGGTTTGGGACACAATGGTTCATGAAAAGATGCACTTTTTCGTTCTGGTAATCGATTACCATACTTAGTGTAATCGATTACACAAGTGACCGTTTCAGTTTGAATTTGAATTTCAAACATGTAATCGATTACAAGACTGGAGTAATCGATTACTTGCCTTGGTGTAATCGATTACCATAATGGTGTAATCGATTACACAGAAGCCCATTTTCCAGAAACTTGTTCTTTGAGACTTGCTTAAGGTTTTCTACTTCTTTTAAGTTATGAAAACTCTTAGCTTGATTAGATTAGGTGTTTTAAGAGCCTTTATGCTTTAATAAACCTTTGGAAGCATAACTCACCTAATTCTAAGACTTTCTAGACTAATGATGGACTTGAGTGCTTGATTCTTTGAAGTCTTCTTTTCTTCTTTTTGTTGATGAGTTTGTCGTCATCAAAACCACAGCCAGGGTCAGGAGCAAGACCTTCTTCACAATCTCCCCCTTTTTGATGATGGCAAACACATTCTTGATACTTGAAGATCATTTATGCATTCTTGATGCTTAACTCCCCCTATTTGATGGAATTTAGTATTTCTGATTTTTCTCTCCCTTTCTAATGTTCTTGTTAAATTCCTGCATATGATCTTTAAGAGCACAGAACCTTTCTCCCCCTTTTGACTTCATCAAAAAGAAGAAAAGGCCAAAAAGTGTACAGGCATACACACAAGTATATATGGAAACATAAAGCATGGGGGAATAGGGGTAAACATGTAAAACATGAACAACCAGCACTTATATATATATATAAAAGAAAGCAAATACATAAAAGTACAAACAGTAATGGTGAATGAAACAAGTAAAACCTATAGAATTAAGAATCATCAGACATGTCTTCATCATCGGACAAGATGCCAATGCCGTCATAATGAAGTAACCAGGAAAGAGTATCAATTTCATAGTCATGAAATAAACCTAAGCTTGAGAGTATCCTAGAATTAACGCACTTGTAATTTAAAGAGCGAACATCATAGGAGTCGTCAATGGGAACTCCAGATTGAAGGAGAAGACGAGTGATAGTTGGAGCATAGGGAAATGATTGTGCTTTAGTTCGGCAAGTAAGCATATGGTGCATTACTAAGAATGTCCAGTTAATGGCGTGACCATGAAGGATGCCATATAAAACTTGAAGTTCTAACTCACTAATATGAGCATGAAGGTCTTCTTGAGGCAGAAGGATGTGATGAACAAAGTAATGAAGCAAGTGGTTGGTGGTGGTAAGAACATCAACATGAAAGGGACAGGTTTTGGTGCGAGGAGGATGAAGCTTCTGAACTTCGGAAGGGGTAAAGCGACACAAAGTTTGATAAAAAGCTTCAGAGTTATATTCAGGCCAGGGGCAGGGCAAATTTGTTCCCAACTCAGCACCAGAAAAGGGAAGGCACAATCATTTGCCAAGAGAAATAAGAGAATACTGAATAGTAGTCCCTTTTACAGAAGAAGTAATACTGGTACCTGCAACTTGCAAGTTACAGTAGAATACTTTGACTAACTCGGGCTAGTAGGGTGTGGTTGATGTAAGGAAAGTATCAACATATTGATCTCCGAGTAAAGCGGGAAATGTTAGACCAGCTTCGATGAAAGAATCTAAATCAGCATAAGATGGAGTTCGAACTGTTTGGGTGAGAAAGTGAGAAATAAATCGAGTTTTCTCATCAGAAGTGGGAAGAAGACGGGAGAAATTTAGTGGATTATGAGGACAAAAGGCCGAGGAAAGGCATGGAGAAAAAGACATGGTTCCTTGGATGATAAGAAGCAGAACGTAGAAGAATTTTGGAGAATATGACAAATCAATTCCTAAGGCTGGCTTAAATAACCCGAGCATGTAATCGATTACAGCAGTTTAAGTAATCGATTACGGAGCAGTTATGCCAAGTTTGAATTTCAAAAGATGGAGGGAAATTTGAAATTCTGGCAATTTTTCGAGTATGTAATCGATTACTGCAGTTGGGGTAATCGATTACATCAGTTACAAATTTGAAAATTTGAAAATTGTGAATATGTAATCGATTATGGCAGTTTGAATAATCGATTACTCAGATGTTTCAAACGAGCACGAGGACTTAGAACATGGATAATCGATTACAAATCCTAGGGTAATTGATTACTATGGCATTTTTACAAGTTCTAGGCTCTAGAATCCTATGTAACACATTTTCATATATAAACACTTAAGCACAAAATTCAAATGAACATATAAAGTTTATGCAAATAACATGTTACCTTAAATGTCATGCTCATCTAAAATTCCTAATTCTCTTCTTATCTTGAAAAATGATTCTTTAGGAAGAGGCTTAGTAAAGATGTCTGCTAACTGATTATGTGTATCCACAAATGAAATCTCAATATCTTTCCTCATAACATGATCTCGAAGAAAATGATGTCGTATATCAATATGCTTAGTTCGAGAATGCATGATAGGGTTTTTGGTGAGATTAATGGCACTTGTGTTGTCACATTTAATTGGAATGCAGCCCAGCTCTAAGCCATAATCTTTGAGTTGTTGTTTGAGCCATAGAGTTTGTGCACAACAACTTCCTGCAGCAATGTATTCTGCTTCTGCAGTACTTAGAGCAACACATGCTTGTTTCTTACCAGACCATGAAACAAGAGCATTTCCTAATAGGTGACAAGTACCACTTGTACTCTTTCTTTCAGTTTTACAGCCAGCATAATCAGAATCAGAATATCCAATCAAATCACAAACACTTCCCTTGGGATACCACAATCCAACATTTGTAGTTCCTTTCAAATATTTGAAAATTCGTTTAACAGAACTCAAATGTGATTCCCTAGGAGATGCTTGATATCTAGCACATAGACACACACTAAACATAATATCAGGTCTACTTGCAGATAAGTATAAAAGAGATCCGATCATACCTCTATATTTGGTAATATCTACTTGATTACCGGATTCATCTTGATCTAAATATGTGTTAGACCCCATAGGTGTGGCTATGGCTTTGCAATCATCCAAATCATATTTCTTTAATAGTTCCTTGCAAAACTTTGATTGGTTGATGAATATTCCATCACTTGATTGCTTGATTTGCAAACCAAGAAAGAAATTTAATTGTCCCATCATGGACATTTCAAATTCTTCTTGCATCATGTTAGAGAAATCCTTACAAAGAGATTCGTTAGTTGCACCAAAGATAATATCGTCAACATAAATTTGAACTAATAAGGTATTACCTTTGGTTCTTTTGATGAACAAGGTTGTATCAGCCTTACCCTTCTGAAATCCTTTATCACAAAGGAAAGTACTTAATCTATCATACCATGCACGAGGGGCTTGCTTAAGACCATAGAGTGCCTTCTTTAATCTGAAGACATGTGAAGGGAACTTTGGATCTTCAAATCCTGGAGGTTGCTTCACATAGACTTCTTCTTGAATGTATCCGTTCAGGAAAGCACTTTTGACGTCCATTTGATATAATGGGAAATTTAAAGAACAAGCATACGCCAATAATAGTCTTATGGCTTCCAACCTTGCTACTGGTGCATAAGTTTCATCAAAATCTATGCCTTCTTCTTGATTATACCCTTGAGCAACTAATCTTGCTTTGTTCCTAACTATAATACCATTTTCATCTAACTTATTCCTAAACACCCACTTTGTTCCAATAACATGTTTGTCACTAGGCTTAGGGACAAGTTCCCAAACTTGATTTCTTTCAAATTGGTTTAGTTCTTCCTGCATTGCTACAATCCAATACTCATCCTCTAAAGCATCATTTACTTTTGATGGTTCTATTTGAGAGACAAAGGCCATATTCAAAACTGAATCATTTAAGCGTAGCCTTGTAGAAACGCCTCTAGAAATATCACCAATAATATTATCAACTGGGTGATCCCTATGGGTTCTCCATTCTTTTGGAAGTTGATAAGTATTACCTTCAATGTGCTCTTCTTGTATTGGATTCTGATCTCCATCCTTTTGAGAATTTTCATTTATAATGATGTCATCTTCTTCATTATCTGGAAGATTGACTTTATCTTCTATTGAAGATTTAGATTCATCAAAAGTAACATGTATGGATTCTTCCACCGATAGAGTTTTCTTGTTAAAGACTCTATATGCTTTACTTGTCAAAGAATACCCAAGGAATATACCTTCATCAGATTTTTCATCAAACTTTCCAAGGTTTTCCTTTCCATTATTCAAGACAAAGCATTTTGATCCAAAAGCATGTAGATGAGAGATGTTTGGTTTCCTTCCTTTGTAGAGTTCATAGGGTGTTTTCTTAAGGATAGGTCTAATAAGAACTCTATTGGAAACATAGCAAGCAGTACTTATAGCATCAGCCCAGAAATATTTAGGGAGACTTGATTCACTCAGCATGGTTCTTGCTAATTCCTCAAGTAATCTATTCTTTCTTTCTACTACACCATTTTGTTGTGGTGTTCTCGGAGTAGAGAAGTTATGTGATATTCCATTTTCATCACATAGTTCTTGGAATTGTTGATTCTGAAATTCTCCACCATGATCACTTCTTATAGAAGAGATCTTTAAAGACTTCTCATTTTGAACAAGCCTTGCATATCTTTTGAATGCATTGAAGGCTTAATTCTTATGAGGAAGAAATAAAGTCCATGTAAATCTAGAGAAATCATCAACAATAACAAGTGCATAGAAATTACCTCCGAGGCTTTTAGTTCTAGATGGTCCGAACAAATCCATATGTAACAATTGAAGGGGTCTTGAGGTCGAAACTATGTTCTTTGGTTTGAAGGATGTTCTGGTTTGCTTCCCTTTTTGACATGCATCACAAAGCTTGTCTTTCTCGAATTTTATCTTTGGAAGCCCAACGACTAGATCATGCTTGACTAGTTTGTTTAAATGATCTATGTGAATATGTGCAAGTCTTCTATGCCATAGCCATGAATCACTATTATTCTTGGCCAAAAGACATCTCACATTTTGTGGAATTTCTTCCAATGAGATCATGAAGACTTTGTTTACTTTATATCCAGAAAACTTAATTTCTTTAGTTTTCACATCTTTCACAACACATATATCATTAATAAAACCAACTTTCAAACCTTTATCACATAGTTGACTAATACTCAGAAGATTATGCATCAGACCATCAACGTAAAGAACTTTATCGATGACTGTTTGAGGGGGTGTGCCTATTCTTCCAATACCGAGTATCTTTCCCTTTTGATTGTTTCCATATGTGACAAAACCTTTTTCCCTAGGTATAAGAAAAGAAAACTTGGTTTTGTCTCCTGTCATGTGTGATGAGCAGCCACTATCAAGATACCATAAATCCTTTGCTGCTTTCATACACACCTACATGACAAAGTTCAGACATGGGTATTAGGAACCCAACAATTTTTGGGTTCTTCTAAGTTAACATCCTTTCTAACCCAAATGTACTCCCTATTTGGTACTCCAACATGTTTGTAGTAACATCTACTAGGGGTATGTCCTATTTTGTTACAATAAGTGCAAGAATAATGATTGTAACTAGTTGTTTGCCTAGGAGAGGAATGAATCTTCTTAGGAGGTCTATTAGGATTGTTCTTCCTATTGTTCATACTCCTAAAAGAATTGGTCTTAATGCCTTTAGAAGATCCTTCCACCATGTTTGGTTTTACAAACACAGTTTTCTTGACTTCCTTAGTCTTTGGGTGAGAAGTATATCCTAGACCTGACTTATTGTTTGAATGTCATTGTACACTTAGAATATCATCTAACTTCTGTTTTCCTTTATTGAAGTTATGAACTCTTTGTTGAAGATTATCTATCTTTTCTTCTAAAGAACTACACTTAGTGCATTTATGTGTAATATCTAACTTAGATTTTACTACGTCTAGTTCTTCTTGTAAAGTTCTACACTTACTTTCTAAGGATGAAATCAAATCATTTTGCCTAGTGCTAACCTTAGAAAATTCTTGACATAATTTAAACATATTTTCCATAGTAAACTTTAAATCATGAAAAGACATAGAATTATCACTAACCTGGGAATCTTCAACATCTGAATCATGTGAGGCCATCAAAGCAACTTGTGCTTCTTCTTTGTCAGAATCTGATGAAGAACTTACTTCATTATCATCCCAAGCAAAATATGCTCTTCGTGTGGGTTGATCCTTCTTTTCGAATTTTTCTCTTAGACCATGTTTCTTCTTTTGAAGATTTGGACATTCTGACTTGAAGTGTCCAGGCTTGCCACATTCGAAGCATGTGATCTTTTGAGAGGAAGAAGACTCATTGTTCCTTTGGAAAGATTTGTTGTTGTTAAACTTCACACCTTTTCTTTTAAGAAACTTTCCAAAGATTCAAATTCCCATTGTCTTCTTCTTCAGAATCTGCATCTTAATCTTCTTTGATGCTTTCTTTTTCCTTTAGGGAAATGGATCGATACTTCTTCTCATGTTGTTCATGCTCTTCTAAACGATTCAATTCCAACTCGTGTTCTTGGAGTTTTCCAAAAAGAGTTGCAAGAGTCATTTTTGATAAACTCTTCTTCTCTGAGATGGCTGTAACTTTTGGTTGCCATACTCTTGTAAGTGATCTTAGAACTTTCATGTTCAAGTCACTGTTTGAAAATTGTTTGCCAAGAGAAATCAAATGATTAATCAAATGAGTGAATTGTTTTTGCATATCTAATACATTTTCTCCTGGAAGCATTCTGAACATTTCATATTCCTGAGTTAGTGTATTGATCTTTGATCTCTTAACTTCATCTGTTCCTTCGTGAGTCACCATCAACGTATCCTATATTTCTTTCGATGAAGTGCATGTTGATACTCTGAAAAACTCATCCATGTCAAGAGCAGATGTAAGAATGTTCATGCCTTTGAGATCATATTGAACCTTCTTCTTTTCTTCTTCACTCCAAGTAATTTTTGGTTTTGGTTGTGAACTTCCTTCTACTTCTGCTACAGGCACAAAGGGACCTTCTTCAATGGCTTTCCAAATTCCTGCGTCTAATGACTTTATGAATATTTTCATCTTGATCTTCCAGAAGTCATAGTGTTCTCCATTGAAGAATGGTGGCCTGTTTATGTTGAATCCTTCACTAGTTCCATGATTGGAAGAGGACGCCATCTTTTCCCGGATCATAGGAATAACTTACCTAAACTTCCGCTCTTATACCAATTGTTAGAACAGATAGCAACCTGAGAGGGGGGGTGAATCAGAGTTGCCCCGATTTTCGCCTTATTGAAAATGTTACTTTCAAGATAATGATGATCACGACACGATAGTTGTGATTGCAGCGGAATTAAGCGTTGCTTGAAAGTAAAGATGAAGGATAGAAGAATTCACACACAGAGTTTTATCCTGGTTCACCTTTTATCCACCGAAGGCTACGTCCAGTCCCTCAAGAAAACCCCTTGAGGATTTTTCCACTATTGATAAAAATCTCTTACAAGTTCTTAACCCAAGGACCCTAAGAATTTCTACCAATTTCCTGTGAAAGCAAACCACTTTCCACAGCCCCTGAAAGCAAACCACTTTCAGTTCCTGAAGGCAAACCACCCTCAGACCTTGAAGGCTAAACCACCTTCAATCAACACCCTGAAAGAATTCTACTTTCAGTACCAACAACCCTTCAACGAATACCACGGTGAATACTCAATCTTACAGAAAGAGATGAAGAAGAGTTTACAATTGGCTGTATCAATCCTTTAACATATAAGTGGATTGATCATGAGAATTTATGCTTTAAGGCTTTTAAGCATAATATGATTTTGAGTTCCTCAAGATATGAACAACTAAAGTGTTCTTATAAACATGAAGATCATGAACTCAGAATTTAGGCTCTTGAAGGTTTAAGTTCTAAAAGATGAACTAATTTTGACAAAGCTTTGGCCTAATGTTGTATTCTCATGTGTGTGTTCTGGACTCAAATGGACTTTATATAGGCAGGGGAAACGTCCTTGAACCATCACAACCCTTTCCAAAAGGTTTGGGACACAATGGTTCATGAAAAGATGCAACTTTTCGTGCTGGTAATCGATTACATCACTTAGTGTAATCGATTACACTAATAGTCGTTTCAGTTTGAATTTCAAATTCAAACATGTAATCGATTACTAGCAATGGGTAATCGATTACTTGCCTAGGTGTGATCGATTACCAGAAAGCTGAAATCGATTACACTGAAGTCCAACTTCCAGAAACTTGATCGTTTGAGATCGGCTTAAGGTTTTCTACTTCTTTTAAGTTATGAAAACACTTAGCTTGATTAGTTTAGGTGTTTTAAAGAGCCTTTATGCTTTAATAGACCTTTAGAAGCATAACTCACCTAAACTAGGACTTCTAGGTATTTGATAGACTTTGTAGCGCTGTTTCCTCTAAGTCTTCTTTTCTTCTTTTTGTCGATGAGTTTGTCGTCATCAAAACCTCAACCAGGGTCAGGAGCAAGACCTTCTTCACATAACGTTCTTACGTTACAACTCTAATTGCACTGAAAGTCTTTTGGTACTATTACGCGAAAATCGGGGCAACTCTGATTCACCCCCCCCTCTCAGGTTGCTATCTAGACTTACAATTGGTATCAGAGCGTAAGGTTAGGTAATTTGCTCCTAAGATCCGGGAAGATGGCGTCCTCATCTACAACAAGTACCAGTGAAGGATTCAACATAAACAGGAATCTGGAAAGCCATTGAAGAAGATCCCTTTGTGCCTGTAGTAGAAGTTGAAGGAAGTTCACAACCAAAACCAGAAAACACATGGAGTGACGAAGAAAAGAAGAAAGTTCAACATGATTTAAAAGGTATGAACATCTTGACTTCAGGCCTTGGTATGGAGGAATTCTTTAGAGTATCTACTTTCAAATCTTCAAAAGAAATATGGGATGCTTTAATGGTTACACACGGAGGGACTGATGAAGTGAAAAGATCCAAGATCAATACTCTATCACAAGAATATAAGATGTTCAGAATGTTGCCTGGAGAAAGCATACTTGATATGCAAAAGCGGTTCACACATATAACGAACCACTTGATTGCTCTTGGTAAGGAATTCTCCAATAATGACTTAAACATGAAAGTGTTAAGATCCGTTACAAGAGCATGGCAATCAAAGGACACTGCTATCTCAGAAAAGAAGATTCTCTCCAACATAACTCTGGCTACTCTTTTTGGAAAACTTCAAGAACATGAATTGGAGTTAAACAGACTCGAGCAATATGAGAACAATGAAAAGAGACACCGGCCTATTGCTCTAAACGCCAAAGAAAGCATCAATGATGAATATGATTCAGAGTCAGAAGATGATGAGAACATGGCCTTAATAGTCAAGAATTTTCGAAGATTCTTACAAAGAAAATGTATGAAATCTAGAAGTTTTCAAAAGGGAAATGAACCCTCCTCCTCTTCACAAAAGATCACATGTTATGAGTGTGGTAAATCTGGTCACATCAAATCTGAATGTCCATACATTCAAAAGAAGAAGCATGGACTAAAAGAGAAGTTTGAAAAGAAGGATTCAAACTCCAGAAGAGCATACATCGCTTGGGATGACAATGACATAAGTTCAGACTCAGAATCAGAGAAGGAAGAAGCATACTTTGCATTAATGGCATCTCAGAATTCTGACAAGGAAAATATCCAGGTTAGTACCAGTACTTCTTCTTCTAATAATTTAGAATATGCTATAGAAAGCCTTTTTAAGATGTGTCGTAATGCTTCTAAAGTTAGTTTAAACAAAATGCTATTATTACATCTTTAGAAGAAAAATGTCAAATGCTTCAAAAGGAATTAGATGATGTTAAATCTAAATTAGATGTTACACATGCATGCACTAAATGTATTTCTTTAGAAGTAAAAGTAGAAAATCTACAACAAATAGTTCATAGTTTCAACCTAGAAAAGAAAAAGCTAGATAAAATTCTTAGTGTGCAACGAAACTCAAACAACAAGAGTGGTCTAGGATTTACACCCCAAAAGTATAACAAGGAGATTAAGAAAAATGTCTTTGTTAAAGCAACAAATGAAGTTAAATCTCTTGGGAGTAAACATATGCATGCTAGTTCTTCTAGTAATATGAACTATAGGAATTATTCTCAAAATATTCCAAGACAACCTAGGAGACATTATGATATGCTTAGATTTAATGAAGGTTATAGACAATATGCTTGTAGTTATTGCAAAAGAATAGGACATATCTCTAGTAGATGTTATTATAGGAATATAGGAATATCATGTGGGTAATATATGTGGGTGGAGAAGACAACCAATAACCTAGGACCCAAAGCAAATTGGGTACCTAACATTTCCTTCTGAAGAATTTGTTTTGTAAGTGTGTATGAAAGCAGCAAAGGATTTATGGTATCTTTATTATGACTGCTCATCACACATGATTGGAGACAAAACAAAAATTTTATATCTCATACATAGAGAAAAGGGATATGTCACATATGGGAATTCTGAAAAAGGGATGTTCATCAATCAATCCAAGTTCTACAAAGAACCACTGAAGAAATATGACTTGGATGATTGCATAGTAATAGCCACATCAATGAGGATCAAACACTTATATAGATCAAGATGAATCAGTAATTCCAGTAGAGATTACCAAATATAGAGCCCTTGTCCACACTCTCCAAAACAAAGAAGACAAACTTGGAAGACATTTAAGCAAGTTCATCATCCGATTCAGAAAATGGAGAAGTATGTCTCGCTTTGATGGCAACACATCATTCTAATGATGGAAATGAAGAGGTTAGTAATGCAATTTCATATGATAATTTACAAAGTACTTTTTATAGATTGCATGATAGTTTCAATTTTTATGAAATATATGCATATCAAAAATGGATCATCTCATCCCTACAAAGTGTAACTAAAAATCATGCAAGATGTTTTAGATCAAGTAAAATCTAGAGTAGGTATTCAAAATGATTTTACATCTTTAGATCCATGCATAATCCTTGAGTCAAAGAATGATGAATAAACACAAGTGGTAAACAAAGGTACAGATGATATGGATAAGTTGTTATGTAATCAAAGACATGCCTGTCTAAAAGTGATTTAGGTTTATCTGAACATAGTCATCCTAGTGATGTTAAGAAAATCACTTTTAGACCAAGTAGTTTATATAACTTTGGTCACACAAGGAAAGTACATAATGAAGGTGCAAGAAACACACAAGAAAGGGGGGGGGGGTTTGAATTGTGTGACACATTTTTCGATTTCTTTTCTCAAGAATTATATGTTATTTATTTATCATCTTTCATCTAAATTTGACACAAAACGTTCTTGTAAATATGTGAGAATGCATGAAATTCATTTAATAAATTTTAAACGATGATTACTTATTTTTCAAGATTGTTTGCAAGTTACAAACATATGAATGAGCATGCAGCGGAAAAGCAATATAACATGAAAATAAAGCACACATGGTTTTTATCCTGGTTCACCCCCATAATCGACAGGGCTATGTCCAGTCCTTGGCTTCACCAAGATTTTCACTATTTCAACAAATAGTACAAGTATTATCAGGGACTTCTCCCAAAAAGTATTCTAAGGACTTCTCCTAACAAGTATTAGAAGGACTTCTCCTTACAAGT
Organism: Acmispon strigosus; assembly: GCA_030819835.1. Taxonomy (NCBI): domain Eukaryota; kingdom Viridiplantae; phylum Streptophyta; class Magnoliopsida; order Fabales; family Fabaceae; genus Acmispon; species Acmispon strigosus. The sequence goes on along the minus strand of JAUAMA010000004.1, from coordinate 15,493,424 downwards.
ATTATGAGGACTTCTCCTTACAAGTATTATAAGGACTTCTCCTTACAAGTATTCTACAGGACTTCTCCTGACACCTTTTCCAAAGGTTGGCTTCTCTATTTGGTTCTCTCCTTAGTAAGAGTGGATAGAGGAAATGAAGTTCAGTTTACAGAGAGGATAGGAGTTTGGGTTCTCTGTTTGGGAGTGTGTGTGAGTTGGGAAAGATAAGAGTAAAACTCTATGAGTTTTTCTCACACAAGCTCATATACTCAGGCAGGAATAGGCTTGAGGCATCCTGAGTATGAACCAAGGTTCCTTGGCTCTTGGGACAGACTTAGTTGGCATATGGAAGTTTAAGTCTAAGTTGCCCAAATACTTCGGAGACAGGATCTTCTATTTATATCTTCAGTTGCTTCTTCTTCTTGAGAAAGAGAGAAAAACTGTCTGAAGTGCCTCTTCCTCTCTAAGCTGCGCGTAACAGCTAGTTCTGCATCTTTCAGCAGGTGTAAGTCAATATCTGAGATTTCTCTGCAAGCGTAAGATATGATCTGGAAATCATCAAATCATCTGGGTTGATGTCGTCTGGCTCCATGCTGAGCAAGTAGCTTTGAGCTATGCCTTCAGTATTTAATGTGTAGAGGAATAGCAGTGAAGCATGCTTTGACCATTTTGCCCCAGTGCTTGCCAGCTAATTCTTATCACGTGTCTTGGTCAGATATTTGAATTTCGACCGTTGAGAGTGTACGATGCTCAGAGATTCTTGCCGTTGATTCCGCAATGTCAGCTTGAATTGAGGGAAAATAGAATATTAGTGGGACCAAGGAATATTGTATTAATTGTGTTCCTTTCTACTTTCTGCCGCAGCCAGTAAGTTAATGTGTAGACGAGGTAGAAATCTTTTGATCCACGAAGTAATTATTTCAGATAAGGAAACTAAGTTCTTTAATACTTCGATAATCCCGATGTCCTCGAAAACCACATTTCATGATCTCTGTTCCTTTGGGGAAATTGATACTTGAGCGGACGGATTCTTCCTTGTAGCTTGGCAGACGTAGTCTCCATTTAATGCTTGAAGTTCCGCTGCAAAGTAGTTGGTATTGGCGGACGAACTTTTCTTCATTCAGTCTTTCTTATCTATGAGGATCTTCTTGTCTTTGTAGATGCCTGATTCTCTTCTTTTGATCTCATTGAAGTTCTTTCATCTGATAGAGTTGATTCACAAATTCCTTTAATGATGCTAGAGAACCTTTGAGGCTGAGAGGGTTTCTTCATAGATTAACCTGCCCTTTCAATTTAGACTGGAGCAGTCTTCTTAAGTGGCAGACTGTTTTTTCTTCTCAAAATAGACTTTGACTTTGAGCGATCATACCCTGATGAGGTGTTATCAGATGTTGGATGTTGTTGACGCTTTAGCTTCCATGATTTACCGGACTGTCTTCCGTATATTTTTGATATAGTCTTCTTTTCAATGACTGGACGAACTCCTCTGATAGACTAATATTCTTGATGATGTTTTGAAGTTTACTCAGTCCTTTTAGAGATAGTTATTCCTGTACATGAGAGTTTTTACTGTGTTAGTAAATCCAATTAAAAACGATATTGAACCTTAAAGAAATTGTTGATTATCAAAACATAATTATTCATTTAATTATTTAAATCTAACACATAATGGTGTTCAACTTAGAAAGGCATATATCAAATCCTTCTATCATCCTAAAGAGGAAGTGCCTAACATGAAATTTAAGTATACCTATTTCTCTCCTAGTCATCAAAGAAATGATGGAGTCCCCAATGTAAGATTCATATGGGATGTGAAAGATAGTAACACAAAAGGACCCAAGGACAATTAGGTATCTAGAAAATGCCATTAAGCTTACTGTGCAAGTGTACTTGAAAACCTTGAGATCAGAATTGTCATATACAAAGGATGGTCCTTCAAGACACAATATTAGAATATGGTATTAGTAATAGAAATTCTAAAACCTTACATCTTTCAAAAGGCATTAAGTTGAATAGTAATGCATTCTTAGGCATCTGCATTTACATCATAGTTCTCTGGTAGATATATCCTTCATGCAGTGCTTATCAAGTCTGGTATTTTGAGTTTTTAGACATCATAATCGATTACATAGGTTTAGTAATCGATTACAGGGATTATATTGGCCCTGTTTCTTTTCCAGAAAGGAGGGTAATCGATTACCCATGTAGTGTAATCGATTACCTCCTCGAATTTGAATTTTTATTCAAATTTTCTCACATGTAATCGATTACATAGAAGGCGTAATCGATTACATGCCCGATAGTATATATATTTCTGGGTTCTTCTGCTCTTAATCGATTACAGACATCTTCTTTCCCCTTCTCTCTCTCCTGCGCCACCAGCAAGTCTATTTTCCCCATATCTTCCACAATTCTTGTTCGTTTTCAAGAATTCTTTGTGGGTTTTGCTCCTAATTTCCGTCTCTATCTATTCATACTACCAATTGTTGTTGAATTGGTCTGGATTATAAAGCCCCAATTTGTTCCTGACAAACCCTAGAACTCGAAATTCTTCAAATTCAGCTTCCATGGCCTCTTCCTCACGAAAACCTCATCGTTCTAAAAACCCATCCATGGATGCTTTGGACCTCTCAAGGCTGTTGGCTACCGAAGAACAGAATCAACACTTTCTTGCTCACTTTCTTGATCGGCCAGTCCTCACACCAAAGTATGGTGCTCTGGATTCCTTCATGGCAGCAGGGATGAAATTTCCCACTCTGTTTGATCATCAGGGACTTGACTCGTTCATTGAAATTAAAGGTAAATTCTATCCAGAACTTGTCAGAGTCTTTTACTGTAATCTGATTAAGCGTGGTGGCAAAATCTGTAAATCTGTCAAGGGTATTGATATCTCTATGACCCTTGATGAGTTGGGAGAATGTCTTTCTATTCCTAGCACTGGAGCAAAATTAGGTTCTGAATTGCCTTGCCCATGGGAAGATTATGATAAGAGATCATTTTATTTATCTCTATGTCGCTTCACTGAAGAGCAAATTCAGTCCAAGAAGCAGCGGGTTGATGCAAACCGATCTAGAGATACCCTAGCTGTTGGGTTTCTCACTGTGGAAAACAGATTGCTTCACTATCTACTCAGTTATGTGATCTTACCTCAGAGTTCTAATCATGCTCAGATAAGCGATCTAGAGTTACAAATTCTATATGGCATGATTAATCAAAAGTCTATTAATTGGGCTTATTTGGTAATGATACACATGATGCTGCACAAGGAAAGAACTAGCCCTCTTCCATTTGCTTCTGAAATTTCTATCATTCTGAAGAAGAAGGGTGTTTCTACTCATGGTGAGTACTCTGTTAAAATGGATGGTAAGGCTCAGCGCATTGATCCGAACATTCTGAACAAGATGGGATTCATTCAGGATGTTGATGGGTCCTTCAGGAACAAATCTAACCTGACATCTGAGGATCCTCCTGCTCCTACTCCTGCAGCCTTCTTTCCTCCATCTGAGAGTGCTCCACTGTCATCTGCTGGTACTGATGCTTCTACATAGCTTATTCTCTCGCATATTGATAGAATGAAGCATTTCATCAACCAGCGCTTTGACCGCATGAAAGGCCGGGTTGAGTCCATGTACACTACTTTGCGTGCAGATATGGACAGTCTAAGCCTTCGTGTAGATCAGATGACTCGTTCTCCTCTCCATTTCTCTGATGATTCTGAAGACCTCTAGACTCTTTCTATTTTTATTCAGACTATTTATATTTTGGGTTGTAATAGTTTAGACATATCTTTTGGATGTTTTGGTTTCTGCTTGCACGTTTAATTATGTATTCTGAACTTCTATGGTTATGCTTTTAATTACGTGTGATGCATAAGTTTCTATATACTGTCTTGCTTACCCCCACTCCCTACGTTTTAAATGTCTATACTACTTGTTAGCATGTGTGGAGTATGCTTGGACTCATCTTCCTTTTGATGAAGTCAAAAGGGGGAGAATAGGTCTGATGTATATTATGTTTCTCTTCTATTATCCTGGAATATTTTTGTATGGTTTTTTCTTCTTTTTGATGATGTCAAAAGGGGGAGAAAAGTCTTGTGTATGCTTGATCATTTTCAGGATACTGTGCTTCATTTGCAAAACAATGGGGGAGATATAATTGCAAAACCAAGGGGGAGATACAAGACAAGAAAGAAAGTCTATTGATCTATCGATGTTCAAGCATGATGTTTGTCATCATCAAAAAGGGGGAGATTGTAAATCAGGTCTCGTCCTTGGACTCGGCTGAGGTTTTGATGAAGACAAACACATCACAAAAAGAAGAAAGCCTTCAAAAAAGAAGAAAACCTTCAGAAAAGAAAAGGAATACTTCTAGAAGACTTCAAGAAAGAAAGGAACAAAAAGAAGGAAGACTTCAGAAAAGAAAAGGAAGACCTCAAGAAGACTTCAAGAAGACTTCAAAAGAGAAACACTTCAAGAACCGGCTCGGAACGTCAAAGATCAAACATGAAGGTTCTTGCGTTTAAGTAAGTCTTGTCAACTTAGTGTGCTATGCTTTTTTAAGGTTTAATTGCACTTGAAGGCTCATAAAAGATCAACTAATTAAGTACGGTATGTTCTCACAAGTAAAACTTGGTAGGAACACTCAATTAGGTTTTAAACAGTCAAAAACTGAATTCTGGACTGTCTGTAATCGATTACAGATGTGTGTAATCGATTACAGGATGTGTGTAATCGATTACCACATGTATGTAATCGATTACCAAGTTTGAATTTTGGATTCAAACTTCAATGGCATGATGTAATCGATTACCAGGCTTATGTAATCGATTACCAGGTCGACAGATGTGTCTTTTCATGAACCATTGTGTCTCAAAACATTTGGGAAAGGTTGTGTTGGTTCATGGACGACCTCTCGTGCCTATATAAAGTCCTTAGACACTCAGAAACATCAATGACTTGGTCCATAACTTTCATATTCATTAAAGTCATCATTCTGAGTTTCTGTTCTCTCATTTTCATAAGAACACTCATGCTGTTCATCTTTTGAGAAACTCAGAATAGAAGAGCCTTCGTTGTAATTGCCTGGAGCATACAAACTAAGATCAATCCATCTTGTCTAAAGGATTGAATCAGCCATTGTAAAGGCATCTTCTTCTTCATCTCTTGAATCGGTTTGATTCATTCACCGTAGTTTTCGGTGGTTGTAAAAGGTCCATCGTGGTATTCGATGGTTGTGGAAAAGATCCTTTGAATCGGTTTTGATTCAAAGTCCGCTGTAGGATTCGGTGATAGTGGAAAAGGTCCTTTGAATCGGGTTTGATTCAAAGTCCGCCGTAGGTTTCGACGTCATCAGTTGGTGGTTTGCCATCTGAGGTTTGACAAGAGTTCTTAGGGTTCTTAGTGTAAGTACTTGTAAGAAATCTTGATCATTGTAAATCTTCACTGTGGGATTCAGTGGAGTGGTTCTTCAGAAATTGGTAATCTTTCTGAGGGGTTCTGACTTTACTGTGGTATTCAGTAAAGGGTTTGACTCAGCCTTCTGGGATTGGAGGTGAACCAGGATAAAACCCCTGTGTGTTCTTCTTATCCTTCATCTATTACTTTCAAGCAATTACAATATTCCGCTGCAATAACCTTCTTACGTTACAACTCTAATTGCATTGAAAGTCATTTGGTACTATTACGCGAAAATCGGGGCAACTCTGATTCACCCCCCCTCTCAGGTTGCTATATAGACTAACAATAGTGAGCGGAAAAACTCTGAAATCAGCCGAAAACCCTTAAATCGGCCAAAAACCCTGAAATCGGCCAAAAACCCAGAAATCGACAAAAACCCTGAAATCGACAAAAGTACAGAAAAACAATAAAATTGACCCAGATCCCTTAAATTGATCAAATACCCTATACTATAAACATCGGAAAAACCCTGATTTCGGCCAGAAGCCCAAAAAATGATCAGAAAGCCATAAAGCTGGCCTAAAACCCTATAATAAGCCGAAAACCCTAAAATCAGTCTAAAAGCCTATAGAGTCTACAGGAAGACTATAAAATTGAACCAGAGCCCTTAAATCGTCCAGATACCCTATACTATAGTCCATGAAAAAACCCATAAATCGGCTGAAAACACTGAAATCAGCCAAAAGCCCTAATGTTGATCCGAAAGCCATAAAACCAGCCTAAATCACTATAATAAGCCAAAATCCCTAATATCAGTCTGAAATCCTAGAGTCTACAGAAAAACAATAAAACTGACCCAGAGCCCTTACATCGGAAAAACCCTGAAATCGGCCGATATCCCTAAAGTTGATCAGATAGCCCTAAAGCTGGCCTAAACCCTATATTAAGCCAAAAACCCTAAAACAAGTCCAAAAGCGTAGAGTCTACAGAAAAACCCAAAAATTGACACAGAGCCCTTAAATCGTCCAAATAACATATACTATAGTTAGCGGAAAAAATCTGAAATCGGCCAAAACCCTGAAATCCGCCGAAAATGCTGTAATCTGCCAAATTCCCTAAAGTTGATCAGAAAGCACTAAAACCGGCCTAAAACCCTATAATAAGACAAAAACCCTAGAATCAGTCTAAAAGCCTAGAGTTTACAGAAAAACCATAAAATTGACCCGAAACCCCTTAAACCGTCCTAATACCCTATACTGTAGTCAGCTGAAAAACCCTGAAACTGGCTAAAAGTTGATCATAAAAACCATAAAGCCGCCCTCAAACCCTATAATAAGCCGAAAACCCTAGAATCAGTCTTAAAGTCTAGAGTCTACGGAAAAACTATAAATTTGACTAGAGGCCTTAAATCATTCAAATGCCCTTTATTATTGTCAGCGGAAAAACCCTAAAATCGGCCCAAAACCCTGAAATTGGCTAAAAGCCCTAAAGCCGGCCTAAAATACCTATGATAAGCCGATAACACTAAAATCAATCCAAAAGCCATTAGAGTCTACAGAAAAACAATAAAATTGACCCAGGTCCCTTAAATTGACCAAATACCCTATACTATAAACATCGGAAAAACCCTGAAATCGGCCAGAAGCCCGAAAGTTGATCAGAAAGACATAAAGCTGGCGTAAAACCCAATAATAAGCCGAAAACCCTAAAATTAGTCTAAAAGCCTATAGAGTCTACAGAAAAACTATAAAATTGACCCAGAGCGCTTAAATCGTCCAAATACCATATACTATAGTGAGCGGAAAAACTTTGAAATCAGAAGAAAACCCTTAAAATCGGCCAAAAACCCTGAATTCGGCAAAACCCCAGAAGTTAATCCGAAAGCTTTAAAGATGGCCTAAAACCCCAAAATAAGCTGAAAACCCTAAATCCAGTCTAAAAGCCTAGAGTTTACATAATAACCATAAAATTGAACCCAGAGCCCTTAAATCGTCTAGATACCCTATAATATAGTCAACGAAAAAACCCTGAAATCGGCCGAAAACACTGAAATCAGCCAGAAGCCCTAATGTTGATCTGAAAGCCATAAAACCAGCCTAAATCCCTATAATAAGCCAAAATCCCTAAAATCAGTCTAAAATCCTAGAGTCTACATAAAAACAATAAAACTGACCCAGAGCCCTTACATCGGAAAAACCCTGAAATCGGCCGAGAACCCTAAAGTTGATCATAAAGCCCTAAAGCTGGCGTACCCTATATTAAGCCAAAAACCCTAAAACAAGTCTAGAAGCGTAGAGTCTACCGAAAAACCCAAAAATTGATACAGAGCCCTTAAATCGTCCAAATAACATATACGGAAAAATAGTCAGCGGAAAAAATCTGAAATCAGCCGAAAACGCTGAAATCAGCCGAAAATGCTGTAATCTGCCAAATGCCCTATAGTTGATAAGAAAGCCCTAAAGTCGGCCTAAAACCCTATTATAAGACGAAAACCCTAAAATCAGTCTAAGAGCCTAGAGTGTACAGACAAACCATAAAATTGACCAAGAGCCCTTAAATCGTCCAAATACCCTATACTGTAATCAGCGGAAAAACCCTGAAATCTGCTGAAAACCCTGAAATTGGCTAGATGTTGATCAGAAAAACCAAAAAGCCGCCCTCAAACCCTATAATAATCCGAAAACCCTAGAATCAGTCTTAAAGCCTAGAGTCTGCGGAAAAACTATAAATTATACCAGAGGCCTTAAATCATTCAAATGCCCTTTATTATTGTCAGCGAAAAAACCCTAAAATCGGCCAAAAACCCTGAACTCGGCCAAAAGCCCTAAAGTTTATCACAAAGCCCTAAAGCCGGCCTAAAATCCCAATAATAAGCCGAAAACCCTAAAATCAATCTAAAAGCCTGTAGAGTCTACATAAAAACTATAAAATTGACCCAGATCCCTGACATCGGAAAATCCCTAAAATCAGCCGAGAACCCTAAAGTTGATCAGAAAGCCCTAAAGCTGGCCTAAAACCCTATACTAAGCCAAAAACCCTAAAATAAGTCTAAAAGCGTAGAGTCTACAAGAAAACCAAAAAATTGACACAGGGCCCTTAAATCGTCCAAATAACATATACTATAGTCAGCGGATAAAATCTGAAATCGGTTGAAAACGTTGAAATCAGCCGAAAATGCTGAAATCTGCCAAATGCCCTAAGGTTGATCAGAAAGCCCTAAAGCCGGCCTAAAACCCTTAATAAGACGAAAACCCTAAAATCTGTCTAAAAGCCTAGATTTTACAGAAAAACCTTAAAATTGACCCGGAGCCCTTAAATCGTCCAAATACCCTGTACTGTAGTCAGCGGAAAAACCCTGAAATCTGCCGAAAACCCAGAAATTGGCTAAAAGTTGATCAGAAAAACCATAAAGCCGCCCTCAAACCCTATAATAAGCCGAAAACCCTAGAATAATTCTGAAAGCCTAGAGTCTACGGAAAAACTATAAATTTGACCAGAGGCCTTAAATCATTCAAATGCCCTTTATTATGGTCAGCGGAAAAACCCTAAAATCGGCCGACAACCCTGAAATCGGCAAAAAGCCCTAAAGTTGATCCAAAAGCCCTAAAGCCGACCTAAAATCCCTATAATAAGCCGAAAACACTAAAATCAATCTAAAAGTCATTAGAGTCTACATAAAAACAATAAAATCGACCTAGATCCCTTAAATTGACCAAATACCTTATACTATAAACATCGGAAAAACCCTGATATCAGCCAGAAGCCCAAAAATTGATCAGAAAGGCATAAACTGGCATAAACCCTATAATAAGCCGAAAACCATAAAATCAGTCTACAAGCCTATAGCGTCTACAGAAAAACTAAAAAATTGACCCAGAGCCCTTAAATCGTCCAAATTCCATATACTATAGTGAGCGGAAAAACTCTGAAATCAGCCGAAAACCCTTAAATCGGCCAAAAACCCTGAAATCGGCAAAAACCCCTAAAGTTAATCCGAAAGCTTTAAAGCTGGCCTAAAACCCCATAATAAGCCGAAAACCCTAAATCCAGTCAAAAAGCCTAGAGTCTACAGAATAACCATAAAATTGACCCAGAGCCCTTAAATCGTCTAGATACCCTATACTATGGTCAACGAAAAAACCCTGAAATCGGCCGAAAACATTGAAATCAGCCAAAAGCCCTAATGTTGATCTGAAAGCCATAATACCAACCTAAATTCCTATAATAAGCCAAAATCCCTAAAATCTGTCTAGAATCCTAGAGTCTACAGAAAAACAATAAAACTGGCCCAGAGCCCTTATTTTGGAAAAACCCTGAAATCGGCCGAGAACCTTAAAGTTGATCAGAAAGCCCTAAGGCTGGCCTAAAACCCTATATTAAGCAAAAAAAACCCTAAAATAAATCTAAACGCATAGAGTTAACAGAAAAACCAAAAAATTGACACAGAGCCCTTAAATCGTCCAAATAACATATACTATAGTCAGCGTAAAAAACCTGAAATCGGCCGAAAACCCTGAAATCCGTCGAAAATGCTGTAATCTGCCAAATGCCCTAAAGTTGACCAGAAAGCCCTAAAGCCGGCCTAAAACCCTATAATAAGACAAAAACACTCGAATCAGTCTAAAAGCCTAGAGTTTACAGAAAAACCATAAAATTGACCCGAAACCCCTTAAACCGTGAAAAACCCTTAAGCCTATGGTCAGCGGAAAAACCCTGAAATTGGCTAAAAGTTTATCAAAAAAACCATAAAGCCGCCCTCAAACCCTATAATAAGCCGAAAACCCTAGAATCAGTCTTAAAGCTTAGAGTCTACGGAAAAACTATAAATTTGACTAGAGGCCTTAAATCATTCAAATGCCCTTTAATATTGTTAGCGGAAAAACCCTAAAATCGGCCCAAAACCCTGAAATCAGCCAAAATCCCTTAAATTGATCAAAAAGCCCTAAAGCCGGCCTAAAATACCTATAATAAGCCGATAACACTAAAATCAATCCAAAAGCCTTTAGAGTCTACAGAAAAACAATAAAATTGACCCAGATCCCTTAAATTGACCAAATACCCTATACTATAAACATCGGAAAAACCCTGAAATCGGCTAGAAGCCCAAAAATTGATCAGAAAGACATAAAGTTGGTGTAAAACCCTATAATAAGCCGAAAACCCTAAAATCAGTCTAAAAGCCTATAGAGTCTACAGAAAAACTAAAAAATTGACCCAGAGCCCTTAAATCGTCCAAATACCATATACTATAGTGAGCGGAAAAACTCTGAAATCAGCCGAAAACCCTTAAATCGGCCAAAAACCCTGAAATCGGCAAAAACCCCAGAAGTTAATCCGAAAGCTTTAAAGCTGGCCTAAAACCCCATAATAAGCCGAAAACCCTAAATCCAGTCAAAAAGCCTAGAGTCTACAGAATAACCATAAAATTGACCCAGAGCCCTTAAATCGTCTAGATACCCTATACTATGGTCAACGAAAAAACCCTGAAATCGGCCGAAAACATTGAAATCAGCCAAAAGCCCTAATGTTGATCTGAAAGCCATAATACCAACCTAAATTCCTATAATAAGCCAAAATCCCTAAAATCTGTCTAGAATCCTAGAGTCTACAGAAAAACAATAAAACTGGCCCAGAGCCCTTATTTTGGAAAAACCCTGAAATCGGCCGAGAACCTTAAAGTTGATCAGAAAGCCCTAAGGCTGGCCTAAAACCCTATATTAAGCAAAAAAAACCCTAAAATAAATCTAAACGCATAGAGTTAACAGAAAAACCAAAAAATTGACACAGAGCCCTTAAATCGTCCAAATAACATATACTATAGTCAGCGTAAAAAACCTGAAATCGGCCGAAAACCCTGAAATCCGTCGAAAATGCTGTAATCTGCCAAATGCCCTAAAGTTGACCAGAAAGCCCTAAAGCCGGCCTAAAACCCTATAATAAGACAAAAACACTCGAATCAGTCTAAAAGCCTAGAGTTTACAGAAAAACCATAAAATTGACCCGAAACCCCTTAAACCGTGAAAAACCCTTAAGCCTATGGTCAGCGGAAAAACCCTGAAATTGGCTAAAAGTTTATCAAAAAAACCATAAAGCCGCCCTCAAACCCTATAATAAGCCGAAAACCCTAGAATCAGTCTTAAAGCTTAGAGTCTACGGAAAAACTATAAATTTGACTAGAGGCCTTAAATCATTCAAATGCCCTTTAATATTGTTAGCGGAAAAACCCTAAAATCGGCCCAAAACCCTGAAATCAGCCAAAATCCCTTAAATTGATCAAAAAGCCCTAAAGCCGGCCTAAAATACCTATAATAAGCCGATAACACTAAAATCAATCCAAAAGCCTTTAGAGTCTACAGAAAAACAATAAAATTGACCCAGATCCCTTAAATTGACCAAATACCCTATACTATAAACATCGGAAAAACCCTGAAATCGGCTAGAAGCCCAAAAATTGATCAGAAAGACATAAAGTTGGTGTAAAACCCTATAATAAGCCGAAAACCCTAAAATCAGTCTAAAAGCCTATAGAGTCTACAGAAAAACTATAAAATTGACCCAGAGCCCTTAAATCGTCCAAATACCATATACTATAGTGAGCGGAAAAACTCTGAAATCAGCCGAAAACCCTTAAATCGGCCAAAAACCCTGAAATCGGCAAAAACCCCAGAAGTTAATCCGAAAGCTTTAAAGCTGGCCTAAAACCCCATAATAAGCCGAAAACCCTAAATCCAGTCAAAAAGCCTAGAGTCTACAGAATAACCATAAAATTGACCCAGAGCCCTTAAATCGTCTAGATACCCTATACTATGGTCAACGAAAAAACCCTGAAATCGGCCGAAAACATTGAAATCAGCCAAAAGCCCTAATGTTGATCTGAAAGCCATAATACCAACCTAAATTCCTATAATAAGCCAAAATCCCTAAAATCTGTCTAGAATCCTAGAGTCTACAGAAAAACAATAAAACTGGCCCAGAGCCCTTATTTTGGAAAAACCCTGAAATCGGCCGAGAACCTTAAAGTTGATCAGAAAGCCCTAAGGCTGGCCTAAAACCCTATATTAAGCAAAAAAAACCCTAAAATAAATCTAAACGCATAGAGTTAACAGAAAAACCAAAAAATTGACACAGAGCCCTTAAATCGTCCAAATAACATATACTATAGTCAGCGTAAAAAACCTGAAATCGGCCGAAAACCCTGAAATCCGTCGAAAATGCTGTAATCTGCCAAATGCCCTAAAGTTGACCAGAAAGCCCTAAAGCCGGCCTAAAACCCTATAATAAGACAAAAACACTCGAATCAGTCTAAAAGCCTAGAGTTTACAGAAAAACCATAAAATTGACCCGAAACCCCTTAAACCGTGAAAAACCCTTAAGCCTATGGTCAGCGGAAAAACCCTGAAATTGGCTAAAAGTTTATCAAAAAAACCATAAAGCCGCCCTCAAACCCTATAATAAGCCGAAAACCCTAGAATCAGTCTTAAAGCTTAGAGTCTACGGAAAAACTATAAATTTGACTAGAGGCCTTAAATCATTCAAATGCCCTTTAATATTGTTAGCGGAAAAACCCTAAAATCGGCCCAAAACCCTGAAATCAGCCAAAATCCCTTAAATTGATCAAAAAGCCCTAAAGCCGGCCTAAAATACCTATAATAAGCCGATAACACTAAAATCAATCCAAAAGCCTTTAGAGTCTACAGAAAAACAATAAAATTGACCCAGATCCCTTAAATTGACCAAATACCCTATACTATAAACATCGGAAAAACCCTGAAATCGGCTAGAAGCCCAAAAATTGATCAGAAAGACATAAAGTTGGTGTAAAACCCTATAATAAGTCGAAAACCCTAAAATCAGTCTAAAAGCCTATAGAGTCTACAGAAAAACTATAAAATTGACCCAGAGCCCTTAAATCGTCCAAATACCATATACTATAGTGAGCGGAAAAACTGTGAAATCAGGCGAAAACCCTTAAATCAGCCAAAAACCATGAATTCGGCAAAAACCCCAGAAGTTAATCCGAAAGCTTTAAAGATGGCCTAAAACCCCAAAATAAGCCGAAAACCCTAAATCCAGTCTAAAAGCCTAGAGTTTACATAATAACCATAAAATTGACCTAGAGCCCTTAAATCGTCTAGATACCCTATAATATAGTCAACGAAAAACTCTGAAATTGGCCGAAAACACTGAAATCAGCCAAAAGCCCTAATGTTGATCCGAAAGCCATAAAACCAGCCTAAATCCCCATAATAAGCCAAAATCCCTAAAATCAGTCTAAAATCCTAGAGTCTACATAAAAACAATAAAACTGACCCAAAGCCCTTACATCAGAAAAACCCTGAAATCGGCCGAGAACCCTAAAGTTGATCAGAAAGCCCTAAAGCTGGCCTAAAACCCTATATTAAGCCAAAAACCGTAAAATAAGTCTTAAAGCGTAGTGGCTACAGAAAAACCAAAAAATTGACACAGAGCCCTTAAATCGTCAAATAACATATACGGAAAAATAGTCAGCGGAAAAAATCTGAAATCGGCCGAAAACGCTGAAATTAGCCGAAAATGCTGTAATCTGCCAAATGCCCTAAAGTTGATAAGAAAGCCCTAAAGCCGGCCTAAAACCCTGTAATAAGACGAAAACCCTAAAACCAGTCTAAGAGCCTAGAGTTTAGAGAAAAACAATAAAATTGACTAAGAGCCGTTAAATCGTCCAAATACCCTATACTGTAGTCAGCGGAAAAACCCTGAAATCTGCCGAAAACCCTGAAATTGGCTAGAAGTTGATCAGAAAAACCAAAAAGCCGCCCTCAAATACCCTAAACTGTAGCCAGCGGAAAATCTCTGAAATCTGCCGAAAACCCTGAAATTGGCTAGAAGTTGATCAGAAAAACCAAAAAGCCGCCCTCAAACCCTATAATAAGCCGAAAACCCTAGAATCAGTCTTAAAGCCTAGAGTCTACGGAAAAACTATAAATTTGACCAGAGGCCTTAAATCATTCAAATGGCCCTTATTATTGTCAGCGGAAAAACCCTAAAATCGGCCGAAAACCCTAAATTCGGCCAAAAGCCCTAAAGTTGATCAAAAAGCCCTAAAGCCGGCCTAAAATCCCTATAATAAGTCGAAAACACCAAAATCATTCTAAAAGTCATGAGAGTCTACTGAAAAATTATAAAATTGACCCAGATCCCTTAAATTGACCTAATACCCTATACTATAAACATCGGAAAAACCCTGACATCGGCCAGAAGCCCAAAAATTGATCAGAAAGCCATAAAGCTGGCCTAAAACTCTATAATAAGCTGAAAACCCTAAAATCAGTTTAAAAGCCTATAGAGACTACAGAAAAACTATAAAATTGACACAGATTCCTTAAATCGTCCAAATACCTTATACTATAGTGAGCGGAACAACTCTGAAATCAGCCGAAAACCCTAAAATCGGCCAAAAAACACTGAAATCGTCCAAAAACCGCAAAAGTTAATCCTAAAGCTTTAAAGCAGGCCTAAAACCCCATAATAAGCCGAAAACCCTATATCCAGTCTAAAAGCTTAGAGTGTACAGAATAACCATAAAATTGGCCCAGAGCCCTTAAATCGTCCAGATACCCTATACTATAGTCAACGAAAAGACCCTGAATTTGACCGAAAAAACTGAATTCAGCCAAAAGCCCTAATGTTGATCCGAAAGCCATAAAATAAGCCTAAATCTCTATACTAAGCCAAAATCCATAAAATCAGTCTGAAATCTTAGAGTCTACAGAAAAACAATAAAACAGACCCAGAGCCCTTACATCGGAAAAACCCTGAAATCGGCCGAGTACCCTAAAGTTGATCAGAAAGCCCTAAAGCTGGCCTAAAACCCTATATTAAGCCAAAAACCCTAAAATAAGTCTAAAAGCGTAGAGTCTACAGAAAAACCAAAAAATTGATACAGGGCCCTTTAATCGTCCAAATAACATATACTATAGTCGGCAGAAAAAATCTGAAATCGGCCAAAAACCCTGAAATCAGTCGAAAATGCTGTAATCTACCCAATGCCCTATAGTTGTTCAAAAAGCCCTAAAGCCGGCCTAAAACCCTATAATAAGACGAAAACCCTAAACTCAGTCTAAAGGCCTAGAGTTTACCGAAAAACCATAAAATTGACCCGGATCCCTTAAATCGTCCAAAGACTCTATACTGTAGTCAGCGGAAAAACCCTGAAATCTGCCGAAAACCCTGAAATTGGCTACAAGTTTATCAGAAAAACCATAAAGCCGCCCTCAAACCCTATAATAAGATGAAAACCCTAGAATCAGTCTTAAAGCCTAAAGTCTACTGAAAATTTATAAATTTGACCAACGGCCTTAAATCAATCAAATGCCATTTATTATTGTAAGCGGAAAAACCCTAAAATCGGCTGAAAACTCTGAAATCGGCCAAAAGCCCGAAAGTTGATCTAAAAGCCCAAAAGCCGGCCTAAAATCCCTGTAACAAGCCCAAAAACACTAAAATTAATCTAAAAGCCATTGGAGTCTACAGAAAAACAATAAAATTGACCCAGATCCCTTAAATTGACCAAATACCCTATATTATAAACATCGGAAAAACCCTGAAATCGGCCAGAAGCCCAAAAAATGATTAGAAAGCCATAAAGCTGGCCTAAAACCCTATAATAAGCCGAAAACCCTAAAATCAGTCTAAAAGCCTATAGAGTCTACATAAAAACTATAAAATTGACCCAGAGCCCTTAAATCGTCCAAATACCATATACTATAATGAGCGGAAAAACTCTGAAATCAGCCGAAAACCCTTAAATCGGCCCAAAACCCTGAAATCGGCAAAAACCCCAAAAGTTAATCCGAAAGCTTTAAAGCTGGCCTAAAACCCCATAATAAGCCGAAAACCCTAAATCCAGTCTAAAAGCCAAGAGTCTACAGAATAACCAGAAAATTGACCGAAAGCCCTTAAATCGTCTAGATACCCTACTCTAGTCAACGAAAAAACCCTGAAATCGGCCGAAAACACTGAAATCAGCCAAAAGCCCTAATTTTGATCCGAAAGCCATAAAACCAGCCTAAATCTCTATACTAAGCCAAAATCCATAAAATCAGTCTGAAATCTTAGAGTCTACAGAAAAACAATAAAACAGACCCAGAGCCCTTACATCGGAAAAACCCTGAAATCGGCCGAGTACCCTAAAGTTGATCAGAAAGCCCTAAAGCTGGCCTAAAACCCTATATTAAGCCAAAAACCCTAAAATAAGTCTAAAAGCGTAGAGTCTACAGAAAAACCAAAAAATTGATACAGGGCCCTTTAATCGTCCAAATAACATATACTATAGTCGGCAGAAAAAATCTGAAATCGGCCAAAAACCCTGAAATCAGTCGAAAATGCTGTAATCTGCCCAATGCCCTAAAGTTGTTCAAAAAGCCCTAAAGCCGGCCTAAAACCCTATAATAAGACGAAAACCCTAAACTCAGTCTAAAGGCCTAGAGTTTACCGAAAAACCATAAAATTGACCCGGATCCCTTAAATCGTCCAAAGACTCTATACTGTAGTCAGCGGAAAAACCCTGAAATCTGCCGAAAACCCTGAAATTGGCTACAAGTTTATCAGAAAAACCATAAAGCCGCCCTCAAACCCTATAATAAGATGAAAACCCTAGAATCAGTCTTAAAGCCTAAAGTCTACTGAAAATTTATAAATTTGACCAACGGCCTTAAATCAATCAAATGCCATTTATTATTGTAAGCGGAAAAACCCTAAAATCGGCTGAAAACTCTGAAATCGGCCAAAAGCCCGAAAGTTGATCTAAAAGCCCAAAAGCCGGCCTAAAATCCCTGTAACAAGCCCAAAAACACTAAAATTAATCTAAAAGCCATTGGAGTCTACAGAAAAACAATAAAATTGACCCAGATCCCTTAAATTGACCAAATACCCTATATTATAAACATCGGAAAAACCCTGAAATCGGCCAGAAGCCCAAAAAATGATTAGAAAGCCATAAAGCTGGCCTAAAACCCTATAATAAGCCGAAAACCCTAAAATCAGTCTAAAAGCCTATAGAGTCTACATAAAAACTATAAAATTGACCCAGAGCCCTTAAATCGTCCAAATACCATATACTATAATGAGCGGAAAAACTCTGAAATCAGCCGAAAACCCTTAAATCGGCCCAAAACCCTGAAATCGGCAAAAACCCCAAAAGTTAATCCGAAAGCTTTAAAGCTGGCCTAAAACCCCATAATAAGCCGAAAACCCTAAATCCAGTCTAAAAGCCAAGAGTCTACAGAATAACCAGAAAATTGACCGAAAGCCCTTAAATCGTCTAGATACCCTACTCTAGTCAACGAAAAAACCCTGAAATCGGCCGAAAACACTGAAATCAGCCAAAAGCCCTAATTTTGATCCGAAAGCCATAAAACCAGCCTAAATCTCTATACTAAGCCAAAATCCATAAAATCAGTCTGAAATCTTAGAGTCTACAGAAAAACAATAAAACAGACCCAGAGCCCTTACATCGGAAAAACCCTGAAATCGGCCGAGTACCCTAAAGTTGATCAGAAAGCCCTAAATCTGGCCTAAAACCCTATATTAAGCCAAAAACCCTAAAATAAGTCTAAAAGCGTAGAGTCTACAGAAAAACCAAAAAATTGATACAGGGCCCTTTAATCGTCCAAATAACATATACTATAGTCGGCAGAAAAAATCTGAAATCGGCCAAAAACCCTGAAATCAGTCGAAAATGCTGTAATCTGCCCAATGCCCTAAAGTTGTTCAAAAAGCCCTAAAGCCGGCCTAAAACCCTATAATAAGACGAAAACCCTAAACTCAGTGTAAAGGCCTAGAGTTTACCGAAAAACCATAAAATTGACCCGGATCCCTTAAATCGTCCAAAGACTCTATACTGTAGTCAGCGGAAAAACCCTGAAATCTGCCGAAAACCCTGAAATTGGCTACAAGTTTATCAGAAAAACCATAAAGCCGCCCTCAAACCCTATAATAAGATGAAAACCCTAGAATCAGTCTTAAAGCCTAAAGTCTACTGAAAATTTATAAATTTGACCAACGGCCTTAAATCAATCAAATGCCATTTATTATTGTAAGCGGAAAAACCCTAAAATCGGCTGAAAACTCTGAAATCGGCCAAAAGCCCGAAAGTTGATCTAAAAGCCCAAAAGCCGGCCTAAAATCCCTGTAACAAGCCCAAAAACACTAAAATTAATCTAAAAGCCATTGGAGTCTACAGAAAAACAATAAAATTGACCCAGATCCCTTAAATTGACCAAATACCCTATATTATAAACATCGGAAAAACCCTGAAATCGGCCAGAAGCCCAAAAAATGATTAGAAAGCCATAAAGCTGGCCTAAAACCCTATAATAAGCCGAAAACCCTAAAATCAGTCTAAAAGCCTATAGAGTCTACATAAAAACTATAAAATTGACCCAGAGCCCTTAAATCGTCCAAATACCATATACTATAATGAGCGGAAAAACTCTGAAATCAGCCGAAAACCCTTAAATCGGGCCAAAACCCTGAAATCGGCAAAAACGCCAAAAGTTAATCCGAAAGCTTTAAAGCTGGCCTAAAACCCCATAATAAGCCGAAAACCCTAAATCCAGTCTAAAAGCCAAGAGTCTACAGAATAACCAGAAAATTGACCGAAAGCCCTTAAATCGTCTAGATACCCTACTCTAGTCAACGAAAAAACCCTGAAATCGGCCGAAAACACTGAAATCAGCCAAAAGCCCTAATTTTGATCCGAAAGCCATAAAACCAGCCTAAATCCCTATAATAAGCCATAATCCCTAAAATAAGTCTAAAATCCTAGATTCTACAGAAAAACAATAAAACTGAACCAGAGCCCTTACATCGCAAAAACCCTGAAATCGGCCGAGAACCCTAAAGTTGATCAGAAAGCCCTAAAGTTGGCCTAAAACCCTATATTAAGCCAAAAACCCTAAAATAAGTCTAAAAGCGTAGAGTCTACAGAAAAACCAAAAAATTGACACAGGGCCCTTAAATTGTCCAAATAACATATACTATATTCAGCGGAAAAGATTTGAAATCGGCTGAAAACCCTGAAATCAGCCGAAAATGCTGTAATCTGCCAAATGCCCTAAAGTTGATCAGAAAGCCCTAAAGCCGGCCTAAAACCCTATAATAAGACGAAAACCCTAAAATAAGTGTAAAAGCGTAGAGTTTATAGAAAAACCATAAAATTGACCCGGAGCCCTTAAATCGTCCAAATACCCTATACTGTAGTCATAAAAAAAACCCTGAAATATGCCGAAAACCCCGAAATTGGCTAAAAGTTTTAAGAAAAACCATAAAGTCGCCCTCAAACCCTATAATAAGACGAAAACCCTAAAATCAGTCTAAAAGCCTACAGTTTACAGATAAACCATAAAATTGACCCGGAGCCCCTTAAATCGTCCAAATACCCTATACTGTAGTCAGCGGAAAAACCCTGAAATCTGCCGAAAACCCTGAAATTAGCTAAAAGATTATCAGAAAAACCTTAAAGCCGCCCTCAAACCCTATAATAAGCCGAAAACCCTAGAATCAGTCTTAAAGCCTAGAGTCTAAGGAAAAACTATAAATTTGACCAGAGGCCTTAAATCATTCAAATGCCCTTTATTATTGTCAGCGTGAAAACCCTAAAATCGGTCGAAGACCCTGAAAACTGTTTTCAGTTTTTAAATTTTCAAAAAATAAAAAACTTGTTTGATTAACCAAAAAACTGTTTTCAATTTTAAAAACTGTTTTCAATTTTCTCTTTTAAAAATTAAAATATGAAAACAGCAAAAAGGTGTTTTGCTTTTCTCTCCCCAAAACTGAGAAAACACGGAGAACAGGTAGTTTTCATTAATGGCAAAGTTGTAATATTGAGCAACTTTTTCTTTAGGGTTTCAAAAGCTACTCTACATTTTCACAAAACAAAACACGCTCTGGACACGGCTCTGCACACGGCTGAAACCTCTGGGAAACTATGGACAGCGCTTTCATCAAGCTTCCGAGGTTAGTGTTTCTTCAAGCTTTTCTTCCAAATCTGTTTCTTCAAGCTTTCGATCAAGGGTTCGTGTTTGATTGGGGTTTTTCTTCGAGAGGGTGAAGCTGCGGTCTGGGTGGTTTGTGCGATGAAGAAGGTGGGTGGGACGAAGGTTCGAAGGTTGAGAGGTATTGAGGAGGGAGTTGGCTAAATGAATATAATATAGTTTGCTTCATTTCAAAGATTCTGAGGATTCTATTTTATCAACACCCATTGTTGCAAAATCTCATATATTTAAATCGAATTTTAATTACGACCCACAAAAAATCTGATTTTGGCCAGCCATAAAAATCTTCTTTTGGTACCGTTTGATGGATACCTGTGCTGTTTGTTCTAGTTTCCATGTGATTCGGCATTTCCATGTTCAACTCAATCATTTTAGCATTTAAAGCTGGTTGTTTAGTAACTGAGTAACTGGTGCAAGTTGCATTGATGGAGGCAAAGAAGGGCTGGGCTGAAGCTCTTAATGTCTGAAAAAATTGAAATATTAGCTGCTATTAGGATCTAAATACTGTTCTGGTTATGCCAACCTGCTGTGATATTTGTTACTGCTGTGGCTTAAATTTTCTGGTTGAAATGTGATATAAAGTTGTGTGATATTTGGTATAATTTTTGTAACCATAAAGCTGTGTGAAATGTGATATAGAACTGTTCTGGTTATACTTTTTGCGGTATGTAAATTGTATATATTTGGTATATATTAAGCTGCTATTAGCCTAGATGGTATTTGGTATATTTAGTATATATTAAGATGCTATAAGCCTTGATGGTATTTGGTTTATTAAGAAGCTTCTCTTAAGAATAGATTATTGCTTTCGTGAGTGTCTCTTGTACCAGCAGCCTTAGATAGATTGTATTGATAAGAAAGCTTGTGATGAGCAACTTCTGCATCTGTGTAAGGCTTTGTATTCTATTATTGCTCATTTAGAATGAAAAATTAAAATAAGAGAAGTTGTTATTGTAACACCCCAATTTTGGGTTGAGGGTCACATAGTAGTTACGCGGAAAATATACTTTGAAACCTCTCAAAACACTCAAGTTCCAAAGATCAACGTCACTCGATATTAATAATTAATAATTATCCCATAATAGAATTATAATCATCTCAACGGGGTAAAGTTCCAAAATAATTAAAGTGGCACCGTCATGTGCAAATAAACCAAACGTCGCTAAAATATAAGAAAATTACAACTTCTTTATTTTTCTTGAATCTTCCTTGCCACTTGTTCAATCTTCAAGTCACCGCTCCTGGACCTCATTGTCCCAATCATCTATGGCGTTAAGCGCCCAAACAAATCAAACAAACAAGCAGAAAGGGTTAACTCAGAAATCAAGGAAAATACATACAACAATTGCGATTAAAAATAGAATGAGAACAATTGACCAAAAGAATCAATACAACGCAACCATAATATCAACATAAATTATTTTCTCATTTTTACAATATCAATCCAGTTTATGCATGAACCTCAAATGCTAAATGCACAACTATGGCCAAATCATCGTTCCGAGAGGAACCGGACAATCTTGTGACTAACCGTCACCTCAATGTCCTCAGGCACAGTCCCGTGATTACCCATCACACCATCGGCCTGTTTGGTCACGTGGTTACACCGCCACCCCACCATTCTCAGCAGCTTTGTGGTTACCCACCACCCGCTGCTTTGACAGTTCCGTGGTTAACCACCACCCCTGTCGTCAACCTACAACAATGCATATGCAATGACCACATAATCATCATCCTCATAATCATCATTTCATGAACATATACAGCATGCTAAATTCATTAACCATGATTCCAGCAACAAATTCTTAAAGCTGAACGCAACCGAATTCACAAAACAACATACAACAATCACAACAACAAGGATAATCCTAATAAAAACGAGTTACCCTTACCTTTTACTCCTTTGCTTGGTCTTGTCCCCGACCTAACATGATAAAACATATCCACAATCATCAACAACCAAGGAAAAAACCAGAAACCCTAAAAACCAAGTTTTTCACCCGAAACTCCATTTTTAACCAATTCCTTTCAAGACTAAAATTCTTCCATGTTCAGAACTTACATTATGCCCTAAAAATAAGTTTTCTACCCAAAATATAAATGGTTCCTAATTTCTTAAAAATCACTTATTCGATGAAGGCAACTAGGTATTGGACCGAAAGAAAAGGAATAGAATACCAACCTTGTTTGAGAGTTTTGGTCAAGGTAGGTTGCACCACGAATCCAGAACCTTCAAGAGAGTAGGAAACTCGAGCTTGATGCAAAACAAAGGTTTAGACAAGAGAAATTAGCCCTAAACACAATACGAAGTTGTTCTCCAAAGAAACTCAGATTTTAGATAGTTTCGATCGCTTACCGATAGAACCGACACCACAAACTTTGAAGGGATTGAGTGTGAGGTTTGAGCACCACGAAAAAAAAGAGGGATTCAGAGCTTGATCACCACCAAGAAGAGGGAGAGGTTCGACCAAGCAACACAAAATTCCAGCAGCACTTCGGAAAACACAGAATAAGGGGTTCTAGGCCTTTTTCGGAAAATCTTTGAGTGGAGGAGCAAGAGAAAGGTGGATGTTCTTAAGACATAGAATTTTCAGCAATGAGAAGGTGAAGGAGAGAGGAGAGGCACGAAATTCCTCAATGTTTCAGAATAAAACTCCATCATGGCACATTATGGCAAAAACCGAGCATTGAAGTCCCTTAATGCCTCATAACTCTCTTGTCTCCTTTTAAATTCGGAATTTGAAAGTTTTTTGGCACATGTTTAAAATGATTTCAGAATCAAGGGAGGGAGAAGCTGCCCCCACCTCCTTCATGAGTCTTAAAACTCCTTTAAATGACATAAACCCCTAGACAAGTCATTAAACACTCCTAATCCTCATTTAATGCCTATAATCCTCACATTAAGCCTTATTTAAATGCTCTTTACTCCTCTTTGATCTGAATTTCGAAATTTGAAAGTGAATTTGATGAGTCACACGAAAAATAAAATAAAAACAAAACCTTCCTCATCAAGGTTCGAACCCAAGACTTGCCAATCAAACGCTTAAGCCTCAACTGCTAAGCCACAACTCATCTTGATGCAATTCAAGCAAGGTAATTCAAATATTCTCAAGGTAAGCAATCATGCTCTAGACAAGATTAAATAACCCAAGACTAACATCACATTAATTAACTCAAGGGTTAATGAACAAACAAAAGAAGTCCGAGGACTAGAAAACAATTACAACCAAGTTCAGGGACTAAACTGTAATTACAATAAATTAGGGGTCTTACAGTTATCATTCAAATGCCCTTTATAAGTCTGCGAAAAAACTCTAAATTCGGCCGAAAACCCTGAAATCGGCCGAAAGCCCTGAAGTTGATCAAAAAGCCCTAAAGCCGGCCTAAAATCCCTATAATAAGCCGAAAACACTAAAATCCATCTAAAAGCCATTAGAGTCCACATAAAAAAAATAAAATTGACCCAGATCCCTTAAATTGACCAAATACCCTATACTATAAACATCGTAAAAACCCTGAAATCGGCAAGAAGCCCAAAAATATATCAGAAAGCCATCAAGCTGGCCTAAAACCCTATAATAAGCCGAAAACCCTAAAATCAGTCTAAAAGCCTATAGAGTCTACAGAAAAACTATAAAATTGACCCAGAGCCCTTAAATCGTCCAAATACCATATACTATAGTGAGCGGAAAAACTCTGAAATCAGCCGAAAACCCTGAAATCGGCCAAAAACCCTGAAATCGGCAAAAACCCCAAAAGTGAATCCGAAAGCTTTAAAGCTGGCCAAAAACCCCATCATAAGCCGAAAACCCTAAATCTAGTCTAAAAGCCTAGAGTCTACAAAATAACCATAAAATTGATCCTGAGCCCTTATATCGTCCAGATACCGTATACTATAGTCAACGAAAAAACCCTGAAATCGGCGGAAAACACTGAAATCAGCCAAAAGCATTAATGTTGATCCGAAAGCCATAAAACCAGCCTAAATCCCTATAATAAGCCAAAATCCCTAAAATCAGTCTAAAATCCAGAGCCCTTACATCGGAAAAACCCTGAAATCGGCCGAGAACCCTAAAGTTGATCAGAAAGCCCTTAAGCTGACCTAAAACCCTATATTAAGCCAAAAACCCTAAAATAAGTTTAAAAGCGTAGAGTCTACAGAAAAACCAAAAAATTGACACAAAGCCCTAAAATCGTCCAAATAACATATACTATAATCAGCGGAAAAAATCTGAAATCGACCGAACACCCTGAAATCAGCCGAAAATGCTGTAATCTGCCAAATGCCCTAAAGTTGATCAGAAAGCCCTAAAGCCGCCCTCAAACCCTATAATAAGACGAAAACCCTAAAATCAGTCTAAAAGCCTAGAGTTTACAGAAAAACCATAAAATTGACCCGGAGCCCTTAAATCGTTGAAATACCCTATACTGTAGTCATCGAAAAAACCCTGAAATCTGCCGAAAACCCTGAAATTGGCTAAAAGTTGATCAGAAAAACCATAAAGCCGCCGTCAAATCCGATAATAAGCCGAAAACCCTAGAATTAGTCTTAAAGCCTAGAGTCTACGGAAAAACTATAAATTTGACCAGAGGCCTTAAATCATTCAAATGGCTTTTATTATTGTCCGGGGAAAAACCCCAAAATCGGCCGAAAACCCTAAAATCGGCCAAAAGCCATAAAGTTGATCAAAAAGCCCTAAAATCAATCTAAAAGCCATTAGAGTCTACATAAAAACAATAAAATTGACCCAGATCCCTTAAATTGACCAAATAGACTAAACTATAAACATCGGAAAAATCCTGAAATCGGCTAGAAGCCCAAAAATTGATCAGAAAGCCATAAAGCTGGCATAAAATCCTATAATAAGCTGAAAACCCTAAAATAAGTCTAAATGCTTATAGAGTCTACAGAAAAACTATAAAATTGACCCAAAGCCCTTAAATCGTCCAAATACCATATACTATACTGAGCGGACAAACTCTGAAATCAGCCGAAAACCCTTAAATCGGCCGAAAACCCTTAAATCGGCCCAAAACCCTGAAATCGGCAAAAACCCCAAAAGTTAATCCGAAAGCTTTAAAGCTGGCCTAAAACCCCATAGTAAGCCGAAAACCCTAAATCCAGTCTAAAAGCCTAGAGTCTATAGAATAACCATAAAATTGACCCAGAGCCCTTAAATCGTCCAAATACCCACCCTGAAATTGGCCGAAAACACTGAAATCAGCCAAAAGCCCTAACGTTGATCCGAAAGCCATAAAACCAGCCAAAATCCCTATAATAAGCCAAATTCCCTAAAATCAGTCTAAAATCCTAGAGTCTACAGAAAAACAATAAAACTGACCCAGAGCCCTTACATCGGAAAAATCCTGAAATCGGCCGAGAACCCTAAAGTTGATCAGAAAGCCCTAAAGCTGGCCTAAAACCCTATATTAAGCCAAAAACCCTAAAATAAGTCTAAAAGCGTAGAGTCTACAGAAAAACCAAAAAATTGACACAGAGCCCTTAAATCGTCCAATTAACATATATTGTAGTCAGCGGAAAAAATCTGAAATCGGCCGAAAACCCTGAAATCAGCCGAAAAAGCTGTACTCTGCCAAATGCCCTAAAATTGATCAGAAAGCCTTAAAGCCGGCCTAAAACCCTATAATAAGACGAAAACCCTAAAATCAGTCTAAAAGCCTAGAGTTTAATGAAAACCATAAAATTGACCCGAAGCCCTTAAATCGTCCAAATACCCTATATTGTAGTTAGCGGAAAAACCCTGAAATCCGCCGAAAACCCTGAAATTGGCTAAAAGTTTATCAGAAAAACCATGAAGCCGCCCTCAAACCCTATAATAAACCGAAAACCCTAGAATCACTCTTAAAGCCTAGAGTTTACGGAAAAACTATAAATTTGACCATAGGCGTTAAACCTTTCAAATGCCCTTTATAATTGTCAGCGGGAAAACCCTAAAATCGGCCGAAAACCCTGAAATCGACCAAAGGCTCTATAGCCGACCTAAAATCCCTATAATAAGCCGAAAACACTAAAATCAATCTATAAGCCATTACAGTCTAAAGAAAAACAATAAAATTGACCTGGATCCCTTAAATTGACCAAATACCCTATAGGATAAACATCGGAAAAACCCTGAAATTGGCTAGAAGCCCAAAAATTGATCAGAAAGTCATAAAGCTAACATAAAACCCTATAATAAGCCGAAAACCCTTAAATAAGTCTAAAAGCCTATAGAGTCTACAACAAAACTATAAAATTGACCCAGAGCCCTAAAATCGTCCAAATACCATATACTATACTAAGCCGACAAACTCTGAAATCAGCCGTAAACCCTTAAATCGGCCAAAAACCCTTAAATCGGACCAAAACCCTGAAATCGGCAAAAACCCCAAAAGTTAATCCGAAAGCTTTAAAGCTGGCCTATAACCCCATTATAAGCCGAAAACCCTAAATCCAGTCTAAAAGCCTAGAGACTACAGAATAACCATAAAATTGACCCAGAGCCCTTAAATCGTCCAAATACCCTATATTATAGTCAACGAAAAAACCCTGAAATCGCCCGAAAACGTTGAAATCAGCCAAAAGCCCTAATGTTGATCCGAAAGCCATAAAACCAGCCTAAATCCCTATAATAAGCCAAAATCCCTAAAATTAGTCTAAAATCCTAGAGTCTGTAGAAAAACAATAAAACTGACCCAGAGCCCTTACATCAGAAAAACCCTTAAATCGGCCGAGAACCCTAAAGTTGATCAAAAAGCCCTAAAACTGACCTAAAACCCTATATTACGCCAGAAACCGTAAAATAAGTCTAAAAGCGTAGAGTCAGCAGAAAAAATCTGAAATCGCTCGAAAACCCTGAAATCAGCCGAAAATGCTGTAATCTGCCAAATGCCCTAAAGTTGATCAGAAAACCCTAAAGCCGGCCTAAAATCTCTATAATAAGCCGAAAACACTAAAATCAATCTAAAAGCCATTAGAGTCTACAGAAAAACAATAAAATTGACCCATATCCCTTAAATTGACCAAATACCCTATAGGATAAACTTCGGAAAAACCCTGAAATCGGCTAGAAGCCCAAAAATTGATCAGAAAGCCATAAAGCTAACATAAAACCCTATAATAAGTCGAAAACCCTTAAATCAGTCTAAAAGCCTATAGAGTCTACAGAAAAACTATAAAATTGACCCACAGCACTTAAATCGTCCAAATACCATATACTATAGTGAGCGGACAAACTCTAAAATCAGCCGAAAACCCTTAAATCGGCCAAAAACCCTTAAATCGGCCAAAAACCCTAAAATCGGCAAAAACCCAAAAAGTTCATCCGAAAGCTTTAAAGCTAGCCTAAAACCCCATAATAAGCCGAAAAACCCTAAATCCAGTCTAAAAGCCAAGAGTCTACAGAATTAACCATAAAATTGACCGAGAGCCCTTAAATTGTCCAAATACCCTATACTATAGTCAACGAAAAAACCCTGAAATCGGCCGAAAACACTAAAATCAGCCAAAAGCCCTAATGTTGATCTGAAAGCCATAAAACCAGCCTAAACCCCTATAATAAGCCAAAATCCCTAAAATTAGTCTAAAATCGTAGAGTGTACAAAAAAACAATAAAACTGACCCAAAGCCCTTACATCGGAAAAACCCTGACATCGGCCGAGAACCCTAAAGTTGATCATAATGCCCTAAAACTGGCCTAAAACACTATATTAAGCCAAAAACTCTAAAATAAGTCTAAAAGCAAAGAGTCTATAGGAAAACCAAAAAATTGACACAGAGCCCTTAAATCGTCCAAATAACATATACTATAGTCAGCGGAAAAATCTGAAATCGGCTGAAAACCCTGAAATCAGCCGAAAATGCTATAATCTGCCAAATGCCCTAAAATTGATCAGAAAGCCCTATAGCCGGCCTAAAACCCTATAATAAGACGAAAAACCCAAAAATCAGTTTAAAAGCCTAGAGTTTACAGAAAAACCATAACATTGACCCAGAGCCCTTAAATCGTCCAAATACCCTATACTGTAGTCAACGGAAAAACCCTGACATGTGCCGAAAACCCTTAAATTGGCTAGAAGTTGATCAGAAAAACCATAAAGCCGCCCTCAAACCCTATAATAAGTCAAAAACTCTAGAATCAGTGTTAAAGCCTAAAGTTGACCAGAGGCCTTAACTCATTCAAATGCCCTTTATTATTGTCAGCAGAAAAACCCTAAAATCGGCCGAAAACCCTGAAATCGGCCAAAAGCCCTAAAGTTGAAAAGCCCTAAAGTTGGCCTAAAATCCCTATAATAAGCCAAAAACACTAAAATCAATCTAAAAGTCATTAGAGTCTACAGAAAAACAATAAAATTAACCCAGATCCCTTAAATTGACCAAATACCCTATACGATAAACATCGGAAAAACTCTGAAATTGGCCAGAAGCCCAAAAATTGTTCAGAAAGCCATAAAGCTAACATAAAACCCAATAATAAGCCGCCAAAAATTGTTCAGAAAGCCATAAAGCTAATATAAAACCCAATAATAAGCCGAAAACCCTAAAATCAGTCTAAAAGCCTATAGAGTCTACAGAAAAACTATAAAATTAACCATGAGCCCTTAAATCGTCCAAATACCATATACTATATAGTGAGCGGACAAACTCTGAAATCAGCCGAAAACCCTGAAATCGGCCAAAAACCCTGAAATCGGCCAAAAAGCCTGAAATCGGCCAAAATACCAAAAGTTAATCCGAAAGCTTTAAAGCTGGCCTAAAACCCCATAATAAGCTAAAAACCCTAAATCCAGTCTAAAAGCCTAGAGTCTACAGAATAACCATAAAATTGACCCAGAGCCCTTAAATTGTACAGATACCCTATACTGTAGTCAGCGGAACCATCAAGCCGCCCTCAAACCCAATAATAAGCCGAAAACCCTAGAATCAGTCTTAAAGCCTAGAGTCTACGGAAAAACAATAAATTTGACCAGAGGCCATAAATCATTCAAATGCCCTTTATTATTGTCAGCGGAAAAACCCTAAAATCGGCCGAAAACCCTGAAATCGGCCAAAAGCCCTAAAGTTGATCAAAAAGCCCTAAAGTTGGCCTAAAATCCCTATAATAAGCCAAAAACACAAAAATCAATCTAAAAGTCATTAGAGTCTACAGAAAAACAATAAAATTAACCCAGATCTCTTAAATTGACCAAATACCCTATACGATAAACATCGGAAAAACTCTGAAATTGGCCAAAAGCCCAAAAATTGTTCAGAAAGCCATAAAGCTAACATAAAACCCAATAATAAGCCGAAAACCCTAAAATCAGTCTAAAAGCCTATAGAGTCTACAGAAAAACTATAAAATTGATCATGAGCCCTTAAATCGTCCAAATACCATATACTATATAGTGAGCGGACAAACTCTGAAATCGGCCAAAAACCCTGAAATCGGCCAAAAACCCTGAAATCGGCCAAAATACCAAAAGTTAATCCGAAAGCTTTAAAGCTGGCCTAAAACCCCAAAATAAGCTGAAAACCCTAAATCCAAACTAAAAGCCTAGAGTCTACAGAATAACCATAAAATTGACCCAGAGCTCTTAAATTGTCCAGATACACTATATACTGTAGTCAGCGGAACCATAAAGCCGCCCTCAAACCCAATAATAAGCCGAAAACCCTAGAATCAGTCTTAAAGCCTAGAGTCTACGGAAAAACTATAAATTTGACCAGAGGCCTTAAATCATTCAAATGCCCTTTATTATTGTCAGCGGAAAAACCCTAAAATCGGCCGAAAACCCTGAAATCGGCCAAAAGCCCTAAAGTTGATAAAAAAGCCCTAAAGTTGGCCGAAAATCCCTATAATAAGCCAAATAATCTAAAAGTCATTAGAGTCTACAGAAAAACAATAAAATTATCCCAGATCCCTTAAATTGACCAAATACCCTATACGATAAACATCGGAAAAACTCTGAAATTGGCCAGAAGCCCAAAAATTGTTCAGAAAGCCATAAAGCTAACATAAAACCCAATAATAAGCCGCCAAAAATTGTTCAGAAAGCCATAAAGCTAACATAAAACCCAATAATAAGCCGCCAAAAATTGTTCAGAAAGCCATAAAGCTAACATAAAACCCAATAATAAGCCGAAAACCCTAAAATCAGTCTAAAAGCCTATAAAGTCTACAGAAAAACTATAAAATTGATCATGAGCCCTTAAATCGTCCATATACCGTATACTATATAGTGAGCGGACAAACTCTGAAATCAGCCGAAAACCCTAAAATCGGCCAAAAAGCCTGAAATCGGCCAAAATACCAAAAGTTAATCCGAAAGCTTCAAAGCTGGCCTAATACCCCAAAATAAGATGAAAACCCTAAATCCAGTCTAAAAGCCTAGAGTCTACAGAATAACCATAAAATTGACCCAGAGCCCTTAAATTGTCCAGATACCCTATACTGTAGTCAGCGGAACCATAAAGCAGCCCTCAAACCCAATAATAAGCCGAAAACCCTAGAATCAGTCTTAAAGCCTAGAGTCTACGGAAAAACTATAAATTTGACCAGAGGCCTTAAATCATTCAAATGCCCTTTATTATTGTCAGCGGAAAAACCCTAAAATCGGCCGAAAACCCTGAAATCGGCCAAAAGCCCTAAAGTTGATCAAAAAGCCCTAAAGTTGGCCTAAAATCCCTATAATAAGCCAAAAACACTAAAATCAATCTAAAAGTCATTAGAGTCTACAGAAAAACAATAAAATTAACCCAGATCCCTTAAATTGACCAAATACCCTATACGATAAACATCGGAAAAACTCTGAAATTGGCCAGAAGCCCAAAAATTGTTCAGAAAGCCATAAAGCTAACATAAAACCCAATAATAAGCCGCCAAAAATTGTTCAGAATGCCATAAAGCTAACATAAAACCCAATAATAAGCCGAAAACCCTAAAATCAGTCTAAAAGCCTATAGAGTCTACAGAAAAACTATAAAATTGACCATGAGCCCTTAAATCGTCCAAATACCATATACTATATAGTGAGCGGACAAACTCTGAAATCAGCCGAAAACCCTGAAATCGGCCAAAAACCCAGAAATCGGCCAAAAATCCTGAAATCGGCCAAAATACCAAAAGTTAATCCGAAAGCTTTAAAGCTGGCCTAAAACCCCATAATAAGCTGAAAACCCTAAATCCAGTCTAAAAGCCTAGAGTCTACAGAATAACCATAAAATAGACCCAGAGCCCTTAAATTGTCTAGATACCCTATACTGTAGTCAGCGGAACCATAAAGCCGCCCTCAAACCCAATAATAAGCCGAAAACCCTAGAATCAGTCTTAAAGCCTAGAGTCTATGGAAAAACTATAAATTTGTCCAGAGGCCTTAAATCATGAAAATGCCCTTTATGATTGTCAGCGGAAAAACCCTAAAATCGGCTGAAAACCCTGAAATCGGCCAAAAGCCCTAAAGTTGATCAAAAAGCCATAAAGCCGGTCTAAAATCCCTATCATAAGTCGAAAACACTAAAGTCAATCTAAAAGCCATTAGAGTCTACAGAAAAACAATAAAATTGACAGATCCCTTAAATTGACCAAATACACTATACTATAAACATCGGAAAAACCCTGAAATCGGCCAGAAGCCCAAAAATTGATCAGAAAGCCGTAAAGCTGGCCTAAAACCCTATATTAAGCCAAAAACCCTAAAATAAGTCTAAAAGCGCATAGTCTACAGAAAAACCAAAAAATTGACACAGAGCCTTTAAATCGTCCAAATAAAATTTACTATAGTCAGCGGAAAAAATCTGAAATCGGCCGAAAACCCTAAATCAGCCGAAAATGCTGTAATCTGCCAAATGCCCTAAATTTGATCAAAAAGCCCTAAAGCCGGCCTAAAACCCTATAATAATACGAAAACCCTAAAAACAGTCTAAAATCCTAGAGTTTACAGAAAAACCATAAAATTGACCCGGAGCCCATTAAATCATCCAAATACCCTATACTGTAGTCAGCGGAAAAACCCTGAAATCTGCCGAAAACCCTGAAATTGGCAAAAAGTTGATCAGAAACACCATAAAGCCGCCCTCAAACCCTATAATAAGCCGAAAACCCTAGAATCAGTCTTAAAGCCTAGAGTCTACGGAAAAACTATAAATTTGACCAGAGGCCTTAAATCATTCAAATGCCCTATATTATTGTCCTCGGAAAAACCCTAAAATCGGCCGAAAACCCCGAAATCGGCCAAAAGCCCTAAAGTTGATCAAAAAGCCCTAAAGCCGGTCTAAAATCCCTATCATAAGCCGAAAACACTAAAGTCAATCTAAAAGCCATTAGAGTCTACAGAAAAACAATAAAATTGACCCAGATCGCTTAAATTGACCAAATACACTATACTATAAACATCGGAAAAAACATGAAATCGGCCAGAAGCCCAAAAATTGATTAGAAAGCCGTAAAGCTGGCCTAAAACCCTATATTAAGCCAAAAACCCTAAAATAAGTCTAAAAGCGTATAGGCTACAGAAAAACCAAAAAATTGACACAGAGCCCTTAAATCGTCCAAATAAAATTTACTATAGTCAGCGGAAAAAATCTGAAACGGCCGAAAACGCTGAAATCAGCCGAAAATGCTGTAATCTACCAAATGCCCTAAAGTTGATCAGAAAGCCCTAAAGCCGGCCTAAAACCCTATAATAATACGAAAACCCTAAAATCAGTCTAAAAGCCTAGAGTCTACTAAATAACCATAAAATTGACCCAGAGCCCCTTAAATCGTCCAAACACCCTATACTGTAGTCAACGAAAAAACCCTGAAATCGACCGAAAACACTGAAATCAGCCAAAAATGCTATAATCTGCCAAATGCCCTAAAGTTGATCAGAAAGCCCTAAAGCCGGCCTAAAACTCTATAATAATACGAGAACCCTAAAATCAGTCTAAAAGCCTAGAGTTTACAGAAAAACCATAAAATTGACCCGGAGCCCTTAAATCATCCAAACACCCTATATTGTAGTCAGCGGAAAAACCCTGAAATCTGCCGAAAACCCTTAGATTGGCAAAAAGTTGATTAGAAACACCATAAAGCCGCCCTCAAACCCTATAATAAGCCGAAAACCCTAGAATCAGTCTTAAAATCTAGAGCTTACGAAAAACTATAAATTTGACCGGAGGCCGTAAATCATTCAAATGCCCTTTATTATTGTCAGCGGATAAACCCTAAAATCGTCCGAAAACCCAGAAATCGGTTAAAAGCCCTAAATTTGATCTAAAAGCCATTAGAGTCTACACAAAAACAATAAAATTGACCCAGATCCCTTAAATTGACCAAATACCCTATACTATAAACATCGGAAAAACCCTAAAATCGGCCAGAAGCCCAAAAATTGGTCAGAAAGCCAAAAACCTGGGCCAAATCCCTATAATAAGCCGAAAACCCTAAAATCAGTCTAAAAGCCTATAGAGTATACAGAAAAACTATAAAATTGACCCAGAGCCCTTAAATCGTTGAAATACCATAATATACTATAGTTAGCGGAAAAACACTGAAATAAGCCGAAAACCCTTAAATCGGCCAAAAACCCTGAAATCGGCCAAAAACCCTGAAATAAGCAAAAACCCAAAAGTTAATCCGAATGCTTTAAAGCTGGCCTAAAACCCCATAATAAGCCGAAAACCCTAAATCTAGTCTAAAAGCCTAGAGTCTACAGAATAACCATAAAATTGACCCAGAGCCCTTAAATCGTCCAGATACCCTGTACTATAGTCAACGAAAAAACCCTGAAATCGTCCGAAAACACTGAAATCAGCCAAAATGCCCTAATGTTGATCCGAAAGCCATAAAACCAACCTAAATCCCTATAATAAGCCAAAATCCCTAAAATCTGTCTGAAATCCTAGAGTCTACAGAAAAACAATAAAACTGACCCAGAGCCCTTACATCGGAAAAACCCTTAAATCGGTCGAGAACCCTAAAGTTGATCAGAAAGCCCTAAAGCTGGCCTAAAACCCTATATTAAGCCAAAAACCCTAAAATAAGTCTAAAAGCGTAGAGTCTACAGAAAAAGCAAAAAATTGACACAGAGCCCTTAAATCGTCAAAATAACATATACAATTGTCAACGAAAAAAATTTGAAATCGGCCGAAATCCCTGAAATCAGCCAAAAATGCTGTAATCTGCCAAATGCCCTAAAGTTGATCAGAAAGCCATAAAGCCGGCCTAAAACCCTATAATAATACGAAAACCCTAAAATCAGTCTAAAAGCCTAGAGATTACAGAAAAACCATAAGATTGACCTGGAGCCCTTAAATCATCTAAACACCCTATACTGTAGTCAGCGGAAAAACCCTGAAATCTGCCGAAAACCCTGAAATTGGCAAAAAGTTGATCAGAAACACCATAAAGCCGCCCTCAAACCCTATAATAAGCCGAAAACCCTAGAAACAGTCTTAAAGCCTAGAGTTTACGAAAAACTATAAATTTGACCAGAGGCCTTAAATCATTCAAAAGCCCTTTATTATTGCCAGTGGAAAAACCCTAAAATCGTCCGAAAACCCAGAAATCGGCTAAAAGCCCTAAAGTTGATCTAAAAGCCCTAAAGCCGGCCTAAAATTCCTATAATAAGCCGAAAAACACTAAAATCAATCTAAAAGCCATTAGAGTCTACAGAAAAACAATAAAATTGACCCAGATCCCTTAAATTGACCAAATACCCTATACTATAAACATCGGAAAAACGCTGAAATCGGCCAAAAGCCCAAAAATTGGTCAGAAAGCCAAAAACCTGGGCCAAATCCCTATAATAAGTCGAAAACCCTAAAATCAGTCTAAAACCCTATAGAGTCTACAGAAAAACTATAAAATTGACCCAGAGCCCTTAAATCGTCGAAATACCATAAGATACTATAGTGAGCGGAAAAACTCTGAAATCAGCCGAAAACCCTTAAATCGGCCAAAAACCTTGAAATCAGCTAAAACCCCAAAAGTTAATCCGAATGCTTTAAAGCTGGCCTAAAACCCCATAATAAGCCGAAAACCCTTAATCTAGTCTAAAAGCCTAGAGTCAACAGAATAACCACAAAATTGACCCAAAGCCGTTAAATCGTCCAGATACCCTGTACTATAGTCAACGAAAAAACCCTGAAATCGACCGAAAACACTGAAATCAGCCAAAAGCCCTAATGTTGATCTGAAAGCCATAAAACCAGCCTAAATCCCTATAATAAGCCAAAATCCCTAAAATGTGGCCTAAAACCCTATATTAAGCGAAAAACCCTAAAATAAGTCTAAAAGCGTAGAGTCTACAGAAAAAGCAAAAAATTGACACAGAGCCCTTAAATCGTCAAAAAAACATATACAATAGTCAGCGTAAAAAATTTGAAATCGGCCGAAAACAATGAAATCAGCCAAAAATGATGAAATCTGCCAAATGCCCAAAAGTTGATCAGAATGCCCTAAAGCCGGCCTAAAACCCTATAATAAGACGAAAACCCTAAAACAGTCTAAAAGCCTAGAGTTTACAGAAAAACCATAAAATTGACCCGGAGCCCTTAATTCGTCCAAATATCCTATACTGTAGTCAGCGGAAAAACCCTGAAATATGCCGAAAACCCTGAAATTGGCTAAAATTTTATCAGAAAAACCATAAAGCCGCCCTCAAACCCTATAATAAGCCGAAAACCCTAGAATCAGTCTTAAAGCCTAGAGTCTACGGAAAAACTATAAATTTGACCAGAGGCCTTAAATCATTCAAATGCCCTTTATTATTGTCAGCGAAAAAACCCTAAAATCGGTCGAAAACCCTAAAATCGGCCAAAACCCCCAAAGTTGATCAAAAAGCCCTAAAGCCGGCCTAAAATCCCAATAATAAGCCGAAAACACTAAAATCAATCTATTAGCCATTAGAGTCTACAGAAAAACAATAAAATTGACCCAGATCCCTTAAATTGACCAAATACCCTATACTATAAACATCGGAAAAACGCTGAAATCGGCCAGAAGCCCAAAAATTGGTCAGAAAGCCAAAAACCTGGGCCAAATCCCTATAATAAGTCGAAAACCCTAAAATCAGTCTAAAACCCTATAGAGTCTACAGAAAAACTATAAAATTGACCCAGAGCCCTTAAATCGTCGAAATACCATAATATACTATAGTGAGCGGAAAAACTCTGAAATCAGCCGAAAACCCTTAAATCGGCCAAAAACCCTGAAATCAGCAAAAACCCCAAAAGTTAATCCGAATGCTTTAAAGCTGGCCTAAAACCCCATAATAAGCCGAAAACCCTTAATCTAGTCTAAAAGCTTAGAGTCAACAGAATAACCATAAAATTGACCCAAAGCCGTTAAATCGTCCAGATACCCTGTACTATAGTCAACGAAAAAACCCTGAAATCGACCGAAAACACTGAAATCAGCCAAAAGCCCTAATGTTGATCTGAAAGCCATAAAACCAGCCTAAATCCCTATAATAAGCCAAAATCCCTAAAATGTGGCCTAAAACCCTATATTAAGCCAAAAACCCTAAAATAAGTCTAAAAGCGTAGAGTCTACAGAAAAAGCAAAAAATTGACACAGAGCCCTTAAATCGTCAAAAAAACATATACAATAGTCAGCGTAAAAAATTTGAAATCGGCCGAAAACAATGAAATCAGCCAAAAATGCTGAAATCTGCCAAATGCCCAAAAGTTGATCAAAATGCCCTAAAGCCGGCCTAAAACCCTATAATAAGACGAAAACCCTAAAACAGTCTAAAAGCCTAGAGTTTACAGAAAAACCATAAAATTGACCCGGAGCCCTTAATTCGTCCAAATATCCTATACTGTAGTAAGCGGAAAAACCCTGAAATATGCCGAAAACCCTGAAATTGGCTAAAAGTTTATCAGAAAAACCATAAAGCCGCCCTCAAACCCTATAATAAGCCGAAAACCCTAGAATCAGTCTTAAAGCCTAGAGTCTACGGAAAAACTATAAATTTGACCAGAGGCCTTAAATCATTCAAATGCCCTTTATTATTGTCAACGAAAAAACCCTAAAATCGGCCGAAAACCCTAAAATCGGCCAAAAGCCCTAAAGTTGATCAAAAAGCCCTAAAGCCGGCCTAAAATCCCAATACTAAGCCGAAAACACTAAAATCAATCTATTAGCCATTAGAGTCTACAGAAAAACAATAAAATTGACCTAGTTCCCTTAAATTGGCCAAATGCCCTATACCATAAACATCGGAAAAACCCTGAAATCGGCCAGAAGCCCAAAAATTGATCAGAAAGCCATAAAGCTGGCCTAAAACCCTATAATAAGCCGAAAACCCTAAAATCAGTCTAAAAGCCTATAGAGTCAAGAGAAAAACTATAAGATTGACCCAGAGCCCTTAAACCTTCCAAATACCATATACTATGGTGAGTGGAAAAACTCTGAAATCAGCCGAAAACCCTGAAATCAGCCAAAAACCCTGAAATCGTCCAAAAACCCAGAAATCGGAAAAAACCCCAAAAGTTAATCCGAAAGCTTTAAAGCTGGCCTAAAACCCCATAATAAACCGAAAACCCTAAATCCAGTCTAAAAGGCTAGAGTCTACAGAATAACCATAAAATTGACCCAGAGCCCTTAAATCGTCCAAATACCCTGTACTATAGTCAACGAAAAAACCCTGAAATCGGCGAAAACACTGAAATCATCCAAAAGACCTAATGTTGATCCTAGAGTCTTTAGAATAACAATAAAACTCACCCAGAGCCCTTACGTCGGAAAAACCCTTAAATCGGCCAAGAACCCTAAAGTTGATCAGAAAGCCCTAAAGCTGGCCTAAAACCCTATATTAAGCCAAAAACCCTAAAATAAGTCTAAAAGCGTAAAACTACAGAAAAACCAAAAAATTGACACAGGGCCCTTAAATAGTCCAAATAACATATACTATAGCCAGCGGAAAAAATCTGAAATCGGCCGAAAACCCTGAAATCAGCAGAAAATGTCGTAATCTGCCAAATGCCCTAAAGTTGATCAGAAAGCCCTAGAGCCGGCCTAAAACCCTATAATAAGACGAAAACCCTAAAATCAGTCTGAAAGCCTAGAGTTTACAAAAAAACCATAAAATTGACCCGGAGCCCTTAAATCGTCCAAATACACTATACTCTAGTCAGCGGAAAAACCATGAAATCTGCCGAAAACCCTGAAATTGGCTAAAAGTTTATCAGAAAAACCATAAAGCCGCCCTCAAACCCTATAATAAGCCGAAAACCCTAGAATCAGTCTTAAAGCCTAGAGTCTACGGAAAAACTATAAATTTGACCAGAGGCCTTAAATAATTCAAATGCCCTTTATTATTGTCAGCGGAAAAACCCTAAAATCGGCTGAAAACCCTAAAATCGGCAAAAAGCCCTAAAGTTGATCAAAAAGCCCTAAAGCAGGCCTAAAATCCCTATAATAAGTCGAAAACACTAAAATCAATCTAAAAGTCATGAGAGACTATAAAAAAACAATAAAATTGACCCAGATCCCTTAAATTGACCAAATACCCTATACTATAAACATCGGAAAAACCATGAAATCGGCTAGAAGCCCAAAAACTGATCAGAAAGCCATAAAGCTGGCCTAAAACTCTATAATAAGCCGAAAACCCTGAAATCAGTCTAAAAGCCTATAGAGTCTACAGAAAAACTATAAAATTGACACAGATCCCTTAAATCGTCCAAATACCATATACTATGGTGAGCGGAACAACTCTGAAATCAGCCGAAAACCCTGAAATCGGCAAAAAAACCCTGAAATGGTCCAAAAACCGCAAAAGTTAATACTAAAGCTTTAAAGTAGGCCTAAAACCCCATAAAAAGCCGAAAACCCTAAATCCAGTCTAAAAGCTTAGAGTCTACAGAATATCTATAAAATTGACCCAGAGCCCTTAAATCGTCCAGATACCCTATACTATAGTCAACGAAAAAACCCTGAATTCGACCGAAAAAACTGAAATCAGCCAAAAGCCCTAATGTTGATCCGAAAGGCATAAAATAAGCCTAAATCCCTATAATAAGCGAAAATCCATAAAATCAGTCTGAAATCTTAGAGTCTACAGAAAAACAATAAAACTGACCCTGAGCCCTTACATCGGTAAAACCTTCAAATCGGCCGTGAACCCTAATGTTGATCAGAAAGCACTAAAGCTGGCCCAAAACCCTATATTAAGCCAAAAACCCTAAAATAAGTCTAAAAGCGTAGAGTCTACAGAAAAACCAAAAAAATTATACAGGGCCCTTAAATAGTCCAAATAATATATACTATAGTCGGCGGAAAAAATCTGAAATCGACCAAAAACCCTGAAATCAGCCGAAAATGCTGTAATCTGCCCAATGCCCTAAAGTTGTTCAGAAAGCCCTAAAGCCGGCCTAAAACACTATAATAAGACGAAAACCCTAAAATTAGTCTAAAGGCCTAGAGTTTACAGAAAAACCATAAAATTGACCCGGAGCCCTTAAATCGTCCAAAGACTCTATACTGTAGTCAGCGGAAAAACCCTGAAATCAGCCGAAAACCCTGAAATTGGCTAGAAGTTTATCAGAAAAACCATAAAGCCGCCCTCAAACCCTATAATAAGCCGAAAACCCTAGAATCAGTCTTAAAGCCTAATGTCTACGGAAAAACTATAAATTTGACCAGCGGCCTTAAATCATTCAAATGCCATTTATTATTGTAAGCGGAAAAACCCTAAAATCGGCCGAAACCCCTGAAATCGGCCAAAAGCCCGAAAGTTGATCTAAAAGCCCAAAAGCCGGCCTAAAATCCCTGTATCAAGCCCAAAAACACTAAAATTAATCTAAAAGCCATTGGAGTCTATAGAAAAACAATAAAATTGACCCAGATCCCTTAAATTAACCAAATATCCTATACTATAAACATCGGAAAAACCCTGAAA
The DNA here is from genome assembly GCA_030819835.1 of Acmispon strigosus. NCBI lineage: Eukaryota > Viridiplantae > Streptophyta > Magnoliopsida > Fabales > Fabaceae > Acmispon > Acmispon strigosus. The sequence continues at coordinate 15,453,145 of JAUAMA010000004.1, read as the reverse complement.
TCGGCTAGAAGCCCAAAAAATGATTACAAAGCCATCAAGCGGGCCTAAAACCCTAAAATCAGTCTAAAAGCCTATAGAGTCTACAGAAAAACTATAAAATTGACCCAGAGCCCTTAAATCGTCCAAATATCATATATTATAGTGAGCGGAAAAACTCTGAAATCAGCCGAAAACCCTTAAATCGGCCAAAAACCCTAAAATCGGCCAAAACCCCAAAAGTTAATCCGAAAGCTTTAAAGCTGGCCTAAAACCCCATAATAAGCCGAAAACCCTAAATCCAATCTAAAATCCTAGAGTCAACAAAATAACCAGAAAATTGACCCAGAGCCCTTAAATCGTCCAGATACCCTATACTATAGTCAACGGAAAAACCCTGAAATCGGCCGAAAACACTAAAATCAGCCAAAAGCCCTAATGTTGTTCCGAAAGCCATAAAACCAGCCTAAATCCCTATAATAAGCCAAAATCCCTTAAATAAGTCTAAAATCCTAGAGTCTACAGAAAAACAATAAAACTGACCCTGAGCCCTTACATCGGAAAAACCCTGAAATCGGCCGAGAACCCTAAAGTTGATAAGAAAGCCCTAAAGCTGGCCTAAAACCCTATATTAAGCCAAAAACTCTAAAATAAGTCTAAATGCGTAGAGTCTACAGAAAAAGCAAAAAATTGACACAGGGCCCTTAAATTGTCCAAATAACATATACTATATTCAGCGGAAAAAAACCCTGAAATCAGCCGACAATGCTGTAATCTGCCAAATGCCCTAAAGTTGATCAGAAAGCCCTAAAGCCGGCCTAAAACCCTATAATAAGACGAAAAACCTAAAATAAGTCTAAAAGCCTAGAGTTTACAGAAAAACCATAAAATTGACCCGGAGCCCTTAAATCGTCCAAATACCCCATACTGTAGTCTGCGGAAAAACCCTGAAATCTGCCGAAAACCCTAAAATTGGCTAAAAGTTGATCAGAAAAACCATAAAGCCGCCCTCAAACCCTATAATAAGCCGAAAACCCTAGAATCAGTCTTAAAGCCTAGATTCTACGGTAAAACTATAACTTTGACCAGAGGCCTTAAATCATTCAAATGCCCTTTATTATTGTCAGCGGAAAAACCGCAAAATCGGCCGAAAACCCTGAAATCGGCCAAAAGCCCTAAAGTTGATCAAAAAGCCCTAAAGCCGGCCTAAAATCCCAATAATAAGCCGAAAACACTAAAATCAATCTAAAAGCCATTAGTGTCTACAGAAAATCAATAAAATTGACCTAGATCCCTTAAATTGACCTAATACCCTGTACTATATGTAAATCAAGTCTTGTCCTTGGACTCGACTGAGGTTTTGATGAAGACAAACACTTCACAAAAAGAAGAAAGACTTCAAGAAAGAAAGGAACAAAAACAAGAAGACTTCAAGAAAACTTCAAGAAGACTTGAGAAGACTTCAAGAAGACTTAAGAGAAGAAAGACTTCAAAAACCAGGCTCAGAACGTCAAGAACAAAACATGAAGGTTCTAGTTTTAAGTAAGTCTTGTCAACTTAGTGTGCTATGCTTTATTAAGGTTTAATTGCATTAGAAGGCTCACAAAAGATCAACTAATTGAGTACGATATGTTCTCACAAGTAAAACTTGGTAGGAACACTCAATTAGGGTTTAAACAGTCGAAAACTGAGTTCTGGACTGTCAGTAATCGATTACAGAAGTGTGTAATCGATTACAGGATGTGTGTAATCGATTACCACAAGGGTGTAATCGATTACCAAGTTTGAAATTCAAATTCAAACTTCAACGGCATGATGTAATCGATTACACCAACTGTGGTAATCGATTACCAGGTCGATAATTATGATTTTTCATGAACCATTGTGTCTCTAACCGTTTGGGAAAGGTTGTGTTGGTTCATGAACGACCTCTAGTGCCTATATAAAGTCCCTAGACACTCAGAAACATTAATGACTTGGTCCATAACTTTCATATTCATTAAAGTCATCATTCTGAGTTTCGGTTCTCTCATTTTCACAAGAACACTCATGATGTTCAACATTTGAGAAACTCAGAATGGAAGAGCCTTCATTGTAATTGCCTGGAGCATACAAACTAAGATCAATCCTTCTTGTCAAAAGGATTGAATCATGCATAGAAAAGGCATCTTCTTCTTCTTCCATTTTGAATCATGTTGATTCTTTCACCGTAGTTTTTGGTGTTTGTAAAAAGGCCCTTTGAATCAAGTTTGATTCAAAGTCCACCATGGTAATGCGGTGTCATCAGAAAGTGGTTTGCTTTCTGAGGCATGATGGGTTCTCTTAGGGTCCTTGGCACAAGCATTCGTTAAGAAGACTTGATCAATCAGAAGTGGGTTGCTTCAGGAAGATTGATAAGATATCTTAGGGTTCTTGGTGCAAGCATTCGTTAAGAGTACTCGATCATGGAAAATCTTCACTGTGGAATTCAGTGGAGTGATTCTTCAGAAAGTGGTAATCTTTCTGAGGGATTCTAACTTTACTGTGGTTTTCAGTAAAGGGTTTGACTCAGACAGGGTAATCTGTTCTGAGGGTTGTAATCAGTTCACTGAGTGATTCAGTGAGCGGTGATTTTCAGAAAGCGGTTTGCTTTCTGGTATAGTGGAAAATCTCTGCGTGGTCAGAGGACTGGACGTAGCCTTCTAGGTTTGAAGGTGAACCAGGATAAATTCCCTGTGTGTTCTTCTACTCCTTCATCTTTTACTTTCAAGCAATTACAATATTCCGCTGCAACAACGCTCTTACGTTACAACTCTAATTGCGCTGAAAGTCGTTTGGTACTATTACGCGAAAATCGGGGCAACTCTGATTCACCCCCCCTCTCAGGTTGCTATCTGTAATAACAATTGGTATCAGAGCGGAAGTTTAGGTAAGTTATTCCTAAGATCCGGGAAAAGATAGCATCCTCATCTAGAACAAGTACCAATGAAGGATTCAACATAAGCAGGCCATCATTCTACAAAGGAGAACTCTACGATTTCTGGAATATCAAGATGATGATCTTCATAAAGCCATTAGACGCGGGAATCTGGAAAGTCATTGAAGAAGATCTCCTTGGGCCTGTAATAGAAGTTGATGGAAGTTCACAATCAGAACCAGAAAACACATGGAGTGACAAAGAAGAGAAGAAAGTTCAACATGACTTAAAAGAAGTTTTCAAAAGGGAAATGAACTCTCCTTCTTGAATATAATAAATCTGGTCACAACAAATATGGTTGCCCAAACATTCAAAACAAGAAGCATGGACTAAGGAAGAAGTTTGAAAAGAAGAATTCAAACTCCAGAAGAGCATACGTCTCTTGGAATGACAATGACATAGGCTCAAGACTCAGAATTCTGACAAGGAAAATGTCCAGGTTAGTACCAACATTTCTTTTTCAAATGATTTAAAATTTGCTATAGAAAAGCCTTGTTAAGATGTGTCGTAGTACTTCTAAATTTAGTGAAAAACATTATTTCATCTTTTGAAGAAAAATGTCAAATGTTTCAAAAGGATTTAGATGAAGTTAATTCTCTTAGAAGTAAACACATATATGCTAGTTCTTCTAGAAATATGAACTATAGGAACTACCTAAAAACAATCCTAAAGATTCATTCTATAAGATTAGAAGAGAACTAGGTTTTCTAGATGAACATGATACAGTTAGATATTTGTTTAAGTATGTGTTTATTGCATTGCATGATTTTTGAACTTATATGCTTACATGCTTGATTCACAAATTAAAATATGATTGCATGTATCTAAGTTGCTTATATGCTTAAATGTTCTTCTAGTAATGTATTTCATGGGAATTGTTAGTTTAGAACATATTAACTGTCCTGGTAATCGATTAACATACATACTGTAATCGATTAACCCTGTCTGCAGTCCTCGTGCCTCATTAGTTGCCTAAGGTAATCGATTACCTCAACCTCTGTAATCGATATATAATCAAAGCATAAAAATTTCAATAGGAATTATTCTCAAATTGTTCCAAGACAACCTAGGAGACATTATGATATGCTTAGATATAATATGAAGGTTATAGACTATATGCTCATAGTTATCACAATAGAATAGGACATACTTCTAGTAGAAATCATTATAGGAATATCAAGTGGGCAATGTATGTGAGTGGATAAGACAAACAATAACCTAGAACCCAAAGCAACTTAAGTACTTAACATTCCTTTATGAGAAATTTGCTTTGTAAGTGTGTATGAAAATAGCAAAGGGTTTTATGATATCTTGTTAATGGCTACACATCACATATGATTGGAGACAAAACAAATTTTTCTCATACCTAGGAAAAAGGGGATGTGTCTCATATGAGAATAATGGAAAAGGGATAATTGCTTAGCCTAAGAAAAATAGGTATACCTTCTAAATAGAGGCATATAGAGTACATAATGCTTTAGGAAATAAGTACTGGATTCAAGCCACAATAGTTGAACTAGTTTGAGAAAAACCTAGTATGTATATCGGTTCCCTAAGTAATAAGTATATCATTTAAGCCAAGTAGATACTTAGGAACAAATTAGAAAAACAAGAAATCATAGATAGAAAATTAGGCTAGATTAGTAGCACAAGGTTATAAGCTTGAAAGAAGGATTATGAGAAAAAGGGGTTCCAAAACAAAGAAGACAAACTTGGATGACAATAAAGCAAGTTCATCATTCAACTCAAACATGAGGAAGCTTGTCACGCTTTAATGGCAATACATCATTCGGATAATGAGGTTAGTAATGCAATTTCATATGTTAAAAATTATAAAGTATCTCTGTTTGGTTGCATGATAGTTTCTTGAACATATATGAAGTTTATGCACATTAAAAACAGGATCATCTCGTCTTTACTAAAAGAATACTAGATAAGATAGATCTAGAATAAGGTATTCAAAGTGCTTTTACACATCTAGGTTCATGCATAAGCCTTAAGTCAAGAATTGATAAATTAACCCAAGTGGTAAAACAAAGTCATTAAAGAAACCAGGGAATCCCCAATGAAAGATTCATATGGGATACTAACCCAAAAGAACCCAAAGGAAATTGGGTATCTAGAAAAATACCATTAAGTCTATTTAAGCAAATGTGCATGAAGACCTTGTGGTTAGGATTGTCATTTACAAAGGATGGTCTTCAAAGTCACCATAATAGAATATGGTATTAACAATAAAATTCTAAAAATGACCTTATATCCATCAAAAAGGTTATTAAATTGAATAGAAAAGCATTATTTGGCATTTGTATTTACATTGTAGTTCATTGTTAGAAATATTCTTCATGCTGTGCCTAGTATGTCTTAATTTTCAAGTTTTTAGTTATATTAATCGATTACATAGGATCTGTAATCGATTACAGGGATTATTCTGGCCCTGTTGCCTGTCCAGAAAGGAGGGTAATCGATTAACCATGCAGTGTAATTGATTACCTCCTCGAATTTGAATTATTATTCAAATTTTCTTACATGTAATCGATTACATAAGAGGTCGTAATCGATTACATGCCCGATGGTATAAATATTTCTGGGTTCCTCTGCTCTTAATCGATTACAGCCCCCTCTGGTTCCTTCTCTCCCTCGTGCGACACCAGCAACCCCATTTTCCCCATATCTTTCACAATTCTTGTTCGTTTTCAAGAATTCTTTGTGGGTTTTTGCTCCTAATATCCATCTTCTTCTAGTCATACTGCCAATTGTTGTTGAATTGGTCTGTATTAAAAATCCCCAATTTCGGTCCTGCTTAACCCTAGAACTCGAAATTTCTTAATTTCTGCTTCCATGGCCTCTTCCTCACGAAAACCTCTTCGTTCTAAGAACCCTTCCATGGATGCTTTGGACCTCTCAAGGCTGTTGGCAACTGAAGAACAGAAACAACGATTTCTTGCTCATTTTCTTGATCGACCAGTTCTTACACCAAAGTATGGTGCTCTGGATTCTTTCTTGACAGCAGGGATGACATTTCCAACATTGCTTACTAATCAGGGACTTGACTCGTTCATTGAGATTAAAGGTAAATTCTTTCCTGAACTTGTCAGAGTCTTTTATTGTAATCTGATTAAGCGTGGTGGAAAGATATGCACATCTGTCAAGGGTATTGACATATCTCTGACCATTGATTAGTTGGGAGAATGTCTGTCTATTCCTAGCACGGGAGCAAAATTAGGTTTTGAATTGCCTTGCCCATGGGAAGACTATGATAAGCGATCATTTTATTTGTCTTTATGTCGCTTCACTGAGGAGCAAATTCAGTCTAAAAGGCAGAGAGTTGATGCAAACCGTTCTAGAGACACCCTTGCTGTTGGGTTTCTCACTGTTGAAGACAGAATGCTTCACTATTTGCTTAGTTATGTGATCTTACCTCAAAGTTCTAATCATGCTCAGATAAGCGATCTAGAGTTACAAATTCTATATGGCATGGTTAATCAAAAGCCTATTAATTGGGCTTATTTGGTAATGATACACATGATGCTGCATAAGGAACGAACTAGCCCTCTTCCATTTGCTTCTGCAATTTCTATCATTTTGAAGAAGAAGGGAGTTCCTACTCATGGTGAATATTCTGTTAAAATGGATGGTAAGGCTCAACGCATTGATCTGAATATCCTGAACAAGATGGGATTCATTCAGGATGATGATGGATTCTTCAGGAACAAAACTGATCTACCATCTGAGGATCCTCCTGCTCCTACTCCTGCAGCATTCTTTCCTCCTTCTGAGAGTATTCCTTCGTCATCTGCTGGTACTGATGCCTCTACACAACTTATCCTTTCTCATCTGGCTGACATGCGGGCACACTTTGATCAGAGGTTTGATCACATGGAATCCATGTACAGCACTCTCCGTACGGATATGGATCGTCTTAGTCTTCGGGTTGATCGCATGGCTCCCTCTACCCATGCCTCTTTTGATCTTTCTGATGATTCTGAAGATTTCTAGACTATTTCTATCTTTACTTAGACTATCTCTATTTTCATTTGGACTATTTATTTTGGGATTGTAATAGTTTAGTCTTATTTTCTGGATGTTTTGGTTATTGCTTGCACGTTTACTTATGTATGCTGAACTTAACAAGTTATGCTTTAAAATTACGTATGATGCATGAGTTTTGATGAGTGGATTTTATATGATGTTTTTAGGGTCTTTTTAGTCTTTTTATTTTATTATTTTTGAGTCACATGTAGGTTTTTTATTGTTTTTATGTAGATTTTATATTTATTTTGCATTTTGCATGTAGATTAGATTTTTTGTGTTTTTCTATCTTTATTTTATATTTTTAGGGATTTTTCTAGTTATTTTATATTTTTAGGAAAAGCTGGTTAGTTATCATTTTTGGTCCAGGGACCAATGTGTAAAGTTTCAGAAAGTCAGGGACCAAATTGTAAAAGTTCAAGAGTGGAGGACTTAAAGTGGAGATTGAGAGAATATGAGGGCTTGAATTGAAGTGCTAACCAAGGGAGGACCAAAGTGAAAAAGAAAAATATGAAGAGTCACTCTCCAATTTAGCACATGGAAAAAATGTTTAAAGAATTGATGAAGGGTTTCAGAATTGATAAAGGCTGGTTAGTGGCTTTTTATGGCCATCAAAACCCACTACCATGAATGAAGAAGGAAGAACAAGCAAGAAGATGAAGAAGCAGCATCCCAACGCTCCAGCGTTGGGATCCCAGCGCTCCAGCGCTGGGGTTCTGACTAGATGATGAGTCAGATGGTGACCCAGCGCCCAAGCGTTGGAAAGCCAGCGCTCAAGCGCTGGGCCTCGGACAGAAAGTGGATTTTTAATGCATCCTAGCGCCCAGGCGTTGGGAAAGCCAGCGCTCAAGCGTTGGAGGCTGGATTTTTACTATAAATAGGACCCTTTTCTTCACTTGTAAGACACACCTTCTTAGAATACAACAAGTATTCTCTCTTTCTCCCTCAAAGATCATTGTTCCTAGGACTTGTGGGAAGCCATACTTGAGCTCCTATCCAGGGTAATTCAATGAATCTTTTAGCCATGCTTGGCTAATTCTTCTTTAAGTTTCTTGGGTTGTAGTAGTTTATAAATTATGTTTTAGTTTTGTTTCTACCTTTCTGAGTTTTATTTTCAGTTCTTGTTTTATTTCCTTGCTCATATTGTTATCTTGCTGTACACAAGAAGTTTTACTTATTACTTATGTCATAAGATCATTTGATGAGTAGTAAGGGAACTAGGATCTAAAAAAGGTTATAAGTATATATCTCTAAAGATCATTAGGATAGACGTAACCTTATGTTGGCCCGAATCCATGCTTCATCTTCTTTTCTGGTTAACTAAATTACAAGATCATGTATTTAGTAATTAGGAAGAAAGTTCTACATTTCTTAAGATCATTAGGATGTAGAAATTCTAGGTTATAGCATCATGAACATGAATTTAAAATTCAGAAAATAAGTAGGAACTTGCTAGCATTTTTATAGACTATGTAAATCAACCCGAGAAGCTTAATTCTTATCATCTTTATTTCTTATCTTTTTATTGCTATATCTTGTTCTAAAAACAACAACAAATATTCATCTTTTATTTTTCCTATTTTAGTACTAAATTTTATAATAATAAGAACACCTATCCCGTGGGTTCGATAATCTTTTATATTACGCGATAGTAAATTGTACACTTGCAATTTCATTATCAAGTTTTTGGCGCCGTTGCCGGGGATAGGTTCTTTCAAGTTCTTATTTTTATTTTGTTTAGTACTTCTTGTATATAATATAAAAAATATAAAAAAAAAATATTACTGCCTAACAGTTTGTTGCCATGTGGAAAGAAGATCCTTTAGAGACTATAATCTCTGAGGGGTTGGATTTTAAAGATATAGACAGCAATGACGAACAGGTCATAGAAATGGCAAGATATCTGGAAGCTGCCCATTTTTTCCCTTCAAAAGGAAATTGGGTAGAGGAGCTGAAAAGAGAGGAAGAAGTTCAAGAGGAAAAGAGGGAATTGAAGCTCTTACCTTCCACCCTTAAGTATGTATTTCTTGAGGAAGGTAATAACAAGCCAGTCATTGTGAGTAGTTCCCTCTCTCCTCTTGAAGAAGAAAAACTGGTAAGAATTCTTAGAGCTCATAAATCTGCTTTGGGTTGGACTATAGAGGATATTAAGGGCATAAGCCCCACTGTTTGTATGCATAAAATTTGTTTAGAAGAACAAGTTAAACCTGTAGTCCAACCCCAAAGAAGACTTAATCCTGCCATGAAAGAGGTGGTAAGGAAAGAAGTGATTAAGTTGCTAGATGCAGGGATCATCTATCCCATTTCTGATAGTGAATGGGTTAGTCCTGTTCAGGTAGTTCCCAAGAAAGGGGGAATTACTGTGGTCCCAAATGAGAACAATGAATTGATTCCCACCAGGATGGTAACTGGATGGAGGGTTTGTATAGATTACCGGAGGCTAAATTCTGCCACCCGGAAAGATCATTTCCCCCTTCCCTTTATTGATCAAATGCTTGACAGGTTGGCTGGCCATGAGTACTATTGTTTCTTGGATGGTTATTCAGGATATAACCAAATTGTTGTTGATCCTAAGGATCAAGAAAAAACTGCTTTTACTTGTCCCTTCGGGGTGTTTGCTTATAAAAGAATGCCTTTTGGCTTGTGTAATGCTCCAGGAACCTTCCAAAGATGTATGTTTGCTATTTTTTATGATTTAATTGGTGAATGTATGGAAGTGTTCATGGATGATTTTTCTGTTTATGGCCCCAGCTTTGACAAGTGTTTGAGCAATTTGGAAAGGATTCTTGTTAGGTGCCAAGAAAAGAATTTGGTACTTAATTGGGAAAAATGTCATTTTATGGTAAAAGATGGCATTGTGCTTGGGCACAAGATTTCTGAAAAAGGGATTGAGGTAGATAAAGCTAAAACTGAAATCATTGAAAATCTACCTCCTCCCACTAATATTAAAGGTATAAGAAGCTTTCTTGGTCATGCAGGTTTTTATAGGCGATTTATAAAAGATTTTTCTAAAATTGCTAAGCCTATGACAAATCTCCTTGAAAAAGAAGCTCCTTTTATCTTTAATGATGAGTGTTTGGCTGCTTTTAAATTATTAAAGGAAAAACTTGTTTCAGCCCCTATCATTGTTGCTCCCCAATGGGATTTGCCTTTTGAAGTTATGTGTGATGCTAGTGATAATGCAATAGGGGCTGTTCTTTGTCAGAAAAATGGAAAAGTTTTGCATGTGATTTATTATGCTAGTAGGGTTCTGAATGAAGCTCAAAAAAATTATGCTACAACTGAAAAGGAGTTGTTGAGCGTTGTCTATGCTTTAGACAAATTCAGACCTTACGTTTTGGGTACTAAAGTTATTGTGCATACTGACCATGCTGCATTGAAGTACTTGTTTGCTAAGCAGGAAGCTAAACCCAGGTTGATCAGGTGGATCTTACTCTTGCAAGAGTTTGATCTTGAAATTGTGGACAGGAAAGGGAAGGACAATGGTGTAGCAGACCATTTGTCAAGACTTGAAGGGGGGAACTCCGATCCAATTCCTATTCAAGAGGAGTTCCCAGATGAGAAGCTTTTGGCTGTCCAAGAGATAGCTCCATGGTATGTACATTTAGCTAATTTCAAAGCTGCTGGTGTGTTGCCTTCTGATTTGACTTGGCAACAAAAGAAGAAATTTTTGCATGATGCTAAATTCTTTTTCTGGGATGAACCTTATTTGTTTAGAGAATGTTCTGATGGAATTATTAGAAGGTGTATTCCAGAAAAAGAATTTGAGGCTATTTTATGGCATTGCCATGGCTCCGATTATGGAGGCCATTTTTCAGGTGAGAGGACTGCAGCTAAGGTCCTCCAAAGTGGTTTTTATTGGCCTACTATCTTCAAGGATAGTAGAGCATTTGTGGTAAGGTGTGATCGCTGTCAACGAACTGGTAATATCTCAAGAAGGAATGAGATGCCCCAAAAAATGATTTTTGAAGTTGAGCTTTTTGATGTATGGGGCATTGATTTCATGGGACCCTTTCCACCTTCTTTTGGTTGCCAATATATTTTAGTTGCTGTTGACTATGTTTCTAAGTGGGTTGAAGCATCAGCCCTTCCCACAAATGATGGAAAAGTTGTTCTGGATTTTCTGAAGAAAAAGATTTTTACTAGATTTGGGGTGCCAAGAGCAATAATCAGTGATGGAGGTAAGCATTTTTGTAATAAAGCTTTTGAAACTCTTTTGAAAAAATATGGTGTTAATCATAAAATTGCTACCCCCTATCACCCCCAAACTAGTGGACAAGTAGAGGTTTCTAATAGGGAGTTAAAAAGGATTTTGGAAAAAACAGTTGGTACCTCAAGGAAGGATTGGTCAAAAAAATTAGATGACACCTTGTGGGCTTACCGAACTGCGTTTAAAACTCCTATTGGAACCTCTCCTTACCAGTTGGTTTATGGTAAGACTTGTCATTTGCCTGTGGAACTTGAGCATAAAGCCTTTTGGGCTTTGAAATATTTGAACATGGATCCCAAGGAAGCTGGGGATAAAAGACAGGTACAGGTACATGAGCTGGATGAATTTAGACTCCAAGCATATCACAATGCTAGGATCTACAAGGAAAGAACAAAAAGGTGGCATGATAAGAAGATCTTGCCAAAAGAATTTAGTCCAGGACAGCTTGTGTTATTATATAACTCAAGGCTGAGGTTGTTTCCTGGAAAGCTGAAGTCAAGATGGACAGGACCATTTTTGGTCACCAAAGTCTTCCCTCATGGTGCAGTTGAGTTGGAAGATCAGGTTAAAAAGGAAACATTTCTTGTCAATGGGCAAAGACTGAAACTGTATCTAGGGATAGATGATGAAAGACAAGTGATGACAGTTGAGCTTGCTTCCCCAATTGATTAAGGGGAAGGGTCTATCTCGGACCTTAACATTGAGCTGGTTGGGAGACAACCCAACTTAGGATAGTTTATTTTTTATGTCTTTTTAATTTTCTGCACAACTCTTGTAAATAAATAAAAGAAAAGAATTCTATGTTGTTGCTGCAGGAGGGGCCAGCGCTTAGGCGCTGGAGGCCAACGCACGAGCGTTAGGCCCCTGTAAAAGCCCCTGGTTCCAGTTGATCCCAACGCTCCAGCGTTGGAGGGCTAGCGCTCATGCGCTAGGCCCCTGGAATCCACCCAGTTTATTTTCTATTTTCCAGCGCCATAGCGTTGGAACCCAGCGCTCAGGCGCTGGGACCTCTGATGCCCAGTAATTCTTTTAATTCCAGCGCCCAAGCGTTGGCATCCCCAACGCTCAAGCGCTGGAACTCGGGCAGTTTGCTGTTTTTACTTTTATTTGCTGTTTTTAATTTTTAATAAAATTTTGTGTTCACCATTTTCTGAAAGGTTTTAGATTCTTTGAGTTTTCCCTTGTTTCTACACTGGTTTTAATTTTTGGGAGCTCAAGAATTCTTGTTTTTAAAAGGTGGACACAATATTTTTCAACCCATGATCTTTTGTGCTGATTTTGGAACTAACAAGTCAAGCAAGTTTCTACTTGTGAGACTTTTGTTTGTTCAATGTTACAGGATAGGTACCAAAAAGAGGGAGAGCCCTCTTGAACTTGATTGTTCAAAGTGTTTTTTACATTGAGGTTCCCTTGGACCTTTGTGGAAAATTTGTTACTATACCAGCTTGATAGTTTTTATTTTTCTTTTTATAGTTTTTAGTTTTATTTTTATTTTTAGTTTAGTTTTTCTGTTTTATTTTTGGCATGAGTCTTGAGTATATTATCCATTCTGAATATTGCTATAGCTTTGTGAAGTGCTTTATCTGATTGAACTGCTTTGTGAAAAAGTTACATGTTTTGAAGCAGTTAGGATTGCATGCTGTAGAAAGGATTATTGATATCTTGATTGTTTTGGTTGTTGGCAAAGTCTTTTTCTGAGTTCTAAAAAGGGTACCACTTACCCTATCTTTTTCTGAGAGTTGAGGACTCTGATTGCATGATTGTAAAATTTTTCTGCCTTGTGTTGCATGTTGATTGGAGTTTTGTATACTTTGTGAGTTGAGAAGAGATTATAGGCATTTTTGAAAACTCAGATTTTTGCTTGAAATGTTATATCCACTAGTAGCCCCTTTTGAGCCTTAAAAGAGTCATTCTTTGGAGCCTACTTTGTGTGATAATTCTTAAAGTTGTTATAGTGATGCATGTGCTGAAATTGTTAGAGCTTTGTTTTTGGGTCTCTCTCTTGAAAAAATGAAGAAAAAAATTGAAAAATAAGGTATGTGCCTTAGAGAAATAATGAAGTAGTGGGGTGAGAAAGAGTATGAGGGGAGTAAAATTCAAGTCATTCATCCCATACATTCCACTACTTTGTTCAAAAAAAAAAAAAAAAAAGAGAAAAATTGAGAGGATCCTTGTGTGAATTGTTGAGCTCTTAATCAAGAAAAAATCACTTAACAACAAAATTCTGAGTCAGCCAATAGAGTTGCCAAGTTTTGAAATCCATACCTTAAATTGTTCAACCCTTTGGCCAAGTTACAACCTTCAAGAATCTCTTCAAAATCACTTGGTTGCTTTACTTCAGTTTTGATTTGAATTATAGGCAGGATTATTGAGCTTTCTTGTTTTCATGGAGTATATTATTTTTGGTGAGCTTAATTGTTGAACTCAAACATGTTAAAAGCCAAGCCTAAACTTTCTTGATTCTTTGTCTATAAAACATGCATGTCTTCCTTTTCTGCTAAGCTTTCTTTGAAAGGTTTCTGTGCTTCAAGTTGTAATCAGATAAAACTTTCTCAAAACCCAGGGACGAGTTTTTCTTTAAGTTTTGTCGCTTGAGGACAAGCTGTCGTTGGGTATAGTGGTGTGATGAGTGGATTTTATATGATGTTTTTAGGGTCTTTTTAGTCTTTTTATTTTATTATTTTTGAGTCACATGTAGGTTTTTTATTGTTTTTATGTAGATTTTATATTTATTTTGCATTTTGCATGTAGATTAGATTTTTTGTGTTTTTCTATCTTTATTTTATATTTTTAGGGATTTTTCTAGTTATTTTATATTTTTAGGAAAAGCTGGTTAGTTATCATTTTTGGTCCAGGGACCAATGTGTAAAGTTTCAGAAAGTCAGGGACCAAATTGTAAAAGTTCAAGAGTGGAGGACTTAAAGTGGAGATTGAGAGAATATGAGGGCTTGAATTGAAGTGCTAACCAAGGGAGGACCAAAGTGAAAAAGAAAAATATGAAGAGTCACTCTCCAATTTAGCACATGGAAAAAATGTTTAAAGAATTGATGAAGGGTTTCAGAATTGATCAAGGCTGGTTAGTGGCTTTTTATGGCCATCAAAACCCACTACCATGAATGAAGAAGGAAGAACAAGCAAGAAGATGAAGAAGCAGCATCCCAACGCTCCAGCGTTGGGATCCCAGCGCTCCAGCGCTGGGGTTCTGACTAGATGATGAGTCAGATGGTGACCCAGCGCCCAAGCGTTGGAAAGCCAGCGCTCAAGCGCTGGGCCTCGGACAGAAAGTGGATTTTTAATGCATCCTAGCGCCCAGGCGTTGGGAAAGCCAGCGCTCAAGCGTTGGAGGCTGGATTTTTACTATAAATAGGACCCTTTTCTTCACTTGTAAGACACACCTTCTTAGAATACAACAAGTATTCTCTCTTTCTCCCTCAAAGATCATTGTTCCTAGGACTTGTGGGAAGCCATACTTGAGCTCCTATCCAGGGTAATTCAATGAATCTTTTAGCCATGCTTGGCTAATTCTTCTTTAAGTTTCTTGGGTTGTAGTAGTTTATAAATTATGTTTTAGTTTTGTTTCTACCTTTCTGAGTTTTATTTTCAGTTCTTGTTTTATTTCCTTGCTCATATTGTTATCTTGCTGTACACAAGAAGTTTTACTTATTACTTATGTCATAAGATCATTTGATGAGTAGTAAGGGAACTAGGATCTAAAAAAGGTTATAAGTATATATCTCTAAAGATCATTAGGATAGACGTAACCTTATGTTGGCCCGAATCCATGCTTCATCTTCTTTTCTGGTTAACTAAATTACAAGATCATGTATTTAGTAATTAGGAAGAAAGTTCTACATTTCTTAAGATCATTAGGATGTAGAAATTCTAGGTTATAGCATCATGAACATGAATTTAAAATTCAGAAAATAAGTAGGAACTTGCTAGCATTTTTATAGACTATGTAAATCAACCCGAGAAGCTTAATTCTTATCATCTTTATTTCTTATCTTTTTATTGCTATATCTTGTTCTAAAAACAACAACAAATATTCATCTTTTATTTTTCCTATTTTAGTACTAAATTTTATAATAATAAGAACACCTATCCCGTGGGTTCGATAATCTTTTATATTACGCGATAGTAAATTGTACACTTGCAATTTCATTATCAAGTTTCTATATATTGTCT
The DNA here is from genome assembly GCA_030819835.1 of Acmispon strigosus. Lineage (NCBI taxonomy): Eukaryota > Viridiplantae > Streptophyta > Magnoliopsida > Fabales > Fabaceae > Acmispon > Acmispon strigosus. The sequence goes on along the minus strand of JAUAMA010000004.1, from coordinate 15,437,786 downwards.
TGCTTACCCCTCTTCCCATGAATTAAATATCTATACTACTTGTTAGCATGTGTGGATTGTGCTTGGACTCATCTTCCTTTTTGATGAAGTCAAAAGGGGGAGAAAGGGTTATGTGCCTTGTAAAGATTGCTTACAAGAAAGGCTACAAGTGGAACAAAAAGGGGGAGAAAAGTTCTGATGAATATTATGCATGTCCCTCTTTATTTCTATTATCCTGGAATACTTTGTATGGCTTTTTCTTCTTTTTGATGATGTCAAAAGGGGGAGAAAAGTCTTGTGTATGCTTGATCATTTTCAGGATACTGTGCTTCATTTGTAAAACAAAGGGGGAGCTATAATTGCAAAACCAAGGGGGAGATACAAGACAAGAAAGAAAGTCTAATGATCCATCAATGTTCAAGCATGATGTTTGTCATCATCAAAAAGGGGGAGATTGTAAATCAAGTCTTGTCCTTGGACTCGACTGAGGTTTTGATGAAGACAAACACATCACAAAAAGAAGAAAGACTTCAAGAAAGAAAGGAACAAAAACAAGAAGACTTCAAGAAAACTTCAAGAAGACTTGAGAAGACTTCAAGAAGACTTAAGAGAAGAAAGACTTCAAAAACCAGGCTCAGAACGTCAAGAACAAAACATGAAGGTTCTAGTTTTAAGTAAGTCTTGTCAACTTAGTGTGCTATGCTTTATTAAGGTTTAATTGCATTAGAAGGCTCACAAAAGATCAACTAATTGAGTACGATATGTTCTCACAAGTAAAACTTGGTAGGAACACTCAATTAGGGTTTAAACAGTCGAAAACTGAGTTCTGGACTGTCAGTAATCGATTACAGAAGTGTGTAATCGATTACAGGATGTGTGTAATCGATTACCACAAGGGTGTAATCGATTACCAAGTTTGAAATTCAAATTCAAACTTCAACGGCATGATGTAATCGATTACACCAACTGTGGTAATCGATTACCAGGTCGATAATTATGATTTTTCATGAACCATTGTGTCTCTAACCGTTTGGGAAAGGTTGTGTTGGTTCATGAACGACCTCTAGTGCCTATATAAAGTCCCTAGACACTCAGAAACATTAATGACTTGGTCCATAACTTTCATATTCATTAAAGTCATCATTCTGAGTTTCGGTTCTCTCATTTTCACAAGAACACTCATGATGTTCAACATTTGAGAAACTCAGAATGGAAGAGCCTTCATTGTAATTGCCTGGAGCATACAAACTAAGATCAATCCTTCTTGTCAAAAGGATTGAATCATGCATAGAAAAGGCATTTTCTTCTTCTTCCATTTTGAATCATGTTGATTCTTTCACCGTAGTTTTCGGTGTTTGTAAAAAGGCCCTTTGAATCAAGTTTGATTCAAAGTCCACCATGGTAATGCGGTGTCATCAGAAAGTGGTTTGCTTTCTGAGGCATGATGGGTTCTCTTAGGGTCCTTGGCACAAGCATTCGTTAAGAAGACTTGATCAATCAGAAGTGGGTTGCTTCAGGAAGATTGATAAGATATCTTAGGGTTCTTGGTGCAAGCATTCGTTAAGAGTACTCGATCATGGAAAATCTTCACTGTGGAATTCAGTGGAGTGATTCTTCAGAAAGTGGTAATCTTTCTGAGGGATTCTAACTTTACTGTGGTTTTCAGTAAAGGGTTTGACTCAGACAGGGTAATCTGTTCTGAGGGTTGTAATCAGTTCACTGAGTGATTCAGTGAGCGGTGATTTTCAGAAAGCGGTTTGCTTTCTGGTATAGTGGAAAATCTCTGCGTGGTCAGAGGACTGGACGTAGCCTTCTAGGTTTGAAGGTGAACCAGGATAAATTCCCTGTGTGTTCTTCTACTCCTTCATCTTTTACTTTCAAGCAATTACAATATTCCGCTGCAACAACGCTCTTACGATACAACTCTAATTGCGCTGAAAGTCGTTTGGTACTATTACGCGAAAATCGGGGCAACTCTGATTCACCCCCCCTCTCAGGTTGCTATCTGTAATAACACTATAAACATCGGAAATACCCTGAAATCGGCTAGAAGCCCAAAAAATGATCAGAAAACCATAAAGGTGGCCTAAAACCCTATAATAAGCCGCAAACCCTAAAATCAGTCTAAAAGCCTATAGAGTCTACAGAAAAACTATAAAATTGACCCAAAGCCCTTAAATCGACCAAATACCATATACTATATTGAGCGGAAAAACTCTGAAATCAGTCGAAAACCCTTAAATCGGCCAAAAACCCTGAAATCGGCAAAAACCCCAAAAGTTAATCCGAAAGCTTTAAAGTTGGCCTAAAACCCCATAATAAGCCGAAAATCCTAAATCCAGTCTAAAAGCCAAGAGTCTACAGAATAACCAGAAAATTGACCCAGAGCCCTTAAATCGTCCAGATACCCTATACTCTAGTCAACGAGAAAACCCTGAAATCGGCCAAAACACTGAAATCAGCCAAAAGCCCTAATGTTTATCCGAAAGCCATAAAACCAGCCTAAATACCTATAATAAGCCAAAATCTCTAAAATAAGTCTAAAATCCTAGAGTCTACAGAAAAACAATAAAACTGACCCAGAGCCCTTACATCGCAAAAACCCTGAAATCGGCCAAGAACCCTAAAGTTGATCAGAAAGCCCTAAAGCTGGCCTAAAACCCTATATTAAGCCAAAAACCCTAAAATAAGTCTAAAAGTGTAGAGTCTACAGAAAAACCAAAAAATTGACACAGGGCCCTTAAATTGTCCAAATAACATATACTATATTCAGCGGAAAAAATTTGAAATCGGCCGAAAACCCTGAAATCAGCCGAAAATGCTGTAATCTGCCAAATGCTCTAAAGTTGATCAGAAAGCCCTAAAGTCGGCCTAAAACCCTATAATAAGAAGAAAACCCTCAAATCAGTCTAAAAGCCTACAGTTTATAGATAAACCATAAAATTAACCCGGAGCCCCTTAAATCGTCCAAATACCCTATACTGTAGTCAGCGGAAAAACCCTGAAATCTGCCGAAAACCCTGAAATTAGCTAAAAGTTTATCAGAAAAACCATAAAGCCGCCCTCAAACCCTATTATAAGCCGAAAACCCTAGAATCAGTCTTAAAGCCTAGAGTCTACGGAAAAACTATAAATTTGACCAGAGGCCTTAAATCATTCAAATGCCCTTTATTATTGTCAGCGGAAAAACCCTAAAATCGGTCGAAGACCCTGAAATCGACAAAAGCCCTAAAGTTGATCAAAAAGCCCTAAAGCCGGCCTAAAATCCCTATAATAAGCCGAAAACACTAAAATCAATCTAAAAGCCATTGGAGTTTACAGAAAAACAATAAAATTGACCCAGATCCCTTAAATTGACCAAATACCCTACACTATAAACATCGGAAAAACCCTGAATTCGGCCAGAAGCCTAAAAATTGATCAGAAAGCCCTAAAGTCGGCCTAAAACCCTATAATAAGCCGAAAACCCTAAAATCAGTCTAAAAGCCTATTGAGTATGCAGAAAAACTATAAAATTGACCCAGAGCCCTTAAATCATCCAAATACCATATAATGTAGTCAACGGAAAAACTCTGAAATAAGCCGAAATCCCTTAAATCGGCCAAAAACCCTTAAATCAGCCAAAAACCCTGAAATCGGCAAAACCCCCAAAAGTTAATCCGAAAGCTTTAAAGCTGGCCTTTAACCCCATAATAAGCTGAAAACCCTAAGTTCAGTCTAAAATCCTAGAGTCTACAGAATAAACCATAAAATTGACCCAGAGCCCTTAAATCGTCCAGATACCCTATTCTATAGTCAACGAAAAAACCCTGAAATCGGTCGAAAACACTGAAATCAGCCAAAAGCCCTAATGTTGATCTGAAAGCCATAAAAGAAGCCTAAATCCCTATAATAAGCCGAAATCCCTAAAATCAGTCTAAAATCCTAGAGTCTACAGAAAAACAATAAAACTGACCTAGAGCCCTTACATCGGAAAAACCCTGAAGTCGGTCGAGAACCCTAAAGTTGATCAGAAAGCCCTAAAGCTGGCCTAAAACCCTAAAATAAGTGTAAAAGAGTAGAGTCTACAGAAAAACCAAAAAATTGACACAGAGCCCTTAAATCGTCCAAATAACATATACTATATTCAGCGGAAAAAATAAAAAATCGGCCGAAATCCCTGAAATCAGCCGAAAATGCTGTAATCTGCCAAATGCCCTAAAGTTGATCAGAAAGCCCTAAAGCCAGCCTCAAACCCTATAATAAGAGGAAAACCCTAAAATCAGTCTAAAAGCCTAGAGTCTACAGAAAAACCAAAAAATTGTCATAGAGCCCTTAAATCGTCCAAATAACATATACTATTGTCAGCGGAAAACAATCTGAATTCGGCCGAAAATGCTGTAATCTACCACATGCCCTAAAGTTGATCAGAAAGCCCTAAAGCCGGCCTAGAACCCTATAATAAGAAGAAAACCCTAAAATCAGTCTAAAAGCCTAGAGTATACAGAAAAGCCATAAAATTGACCCGGAGCCCTTAAATCGTCCAAATACCCGATACTGTAGTCAGCGGAAAAACCCTGATATCTGCCGAAAACCCTGAAATTGGCTAAAAAATGATCAGAAAAACCATAAAGCCGCCCTCAAACCCTATAATAAGCCGAAAACCCTTGAATCAGTCTTAAAGCCTGGAGTCTACGGAAAAACTATAAATTTGACCAGAGGCCTTAAATCATTCAAATGCCCTTTATTATTGTCGGCGGAAAAACCCTAAAATAGGCCGAAAACCCTGAAATCGGCCAAAAGCCCTAAAGTTGATCAAAAAGCCCTAAAGCCGGCCTAAAATCCCTATAATAAGCCGAAAACACTAAAATCAATCTAAAAGCCATTAGAGTCTACAGAAAAACAATAAAATTGTCCCAGATCCCTTAAATTGACCAAATACCCTATAATGTAAACATCGGAAAAACCCTGAAATCGGCCAGCAGCCCAAAAATTGATTAGAAAGCCATAAAGCAGGCTTAAAACCCTATATTAAGACGAAAACCCTAAATCAGTCTAAAAGCCTATAGAGTCTACAGAAAAACTATAAAATTGACCCAGAGCCCTTAAATCGTCCAAATACCATATACTATAGTGAGCGGAAAAACACTGAAATCAGCCGAAAACCTTTAAATCGGCCAAAAACCCTGAAATCGGCCAAAAACCCTGAAATCGGCCAAAAAACCTGAAATCGGCAAAAACCCCAAAAGTTAATCCGAAAGCTTTAAAGCTGGCCTAAAACCCCATAATAAGCCGAAATCCCTAAGTCCAGTCTAAAAGCCTAGAGTCTACAGAATAACCATAAAATTGACCCAGAGCCCTTAAATCGTCCAAATATCATATACTATAGTCAACAAAAAAACCCTGAAATCGGCCGAAAACACTGAAATCAACCAAAAGCCCTAATGTTCATCCGAAAGCCATAAAACCAGCCTAAATCCCTGTAATAAGCCAAAATACCTAAAATCAGTCTAAAATCAGTCTAAAATCCTAGAGTCTACAGAAAAACAATATAACTGACCCAGAGCCCTTACATCGGAAAAACCCTGAAATCGGCCGAGAACCCTAAAGTTGATCAGAAAACCCTAAAGCTGGCCTAAAACCCTATATAAAGCCAAAAACCCTAAAATAAGTCTAAAAGCGTAGAGTCTACAGAAAAACAAAAAAATTGTCACAGAGCCCTTAAATCGTCCGAATAACATATACTATTGTCAGCGGAAAACAATCTGAATTCGGCCGAAAATGCTGTAATCTGCCACATGCCCTAAAGTTGATCAGAAAGCCCTAAAGCCGGCCTAGAACCCTATAATAAGAAGAAAACCCTAAAATAAGTCTCAAAGCCTAGAGTATATAGAAAAACCATATAATTGACCCGGAGCCCTTAAATCGTCCAAATACCCTATACTGTAGTCAGCAGAAAAACCATAAAGCTGCCCTCAAACCCTATAATAAGCCGAAAACCCTAGAATCAGTCTTAAAGCCTAGAGTCTACGGAAAAACTATAAATTTGACCAGAGGCCTTAAATTATTCAAATGCCCTTCATTATTGTCAGCGGAAAAACCCTGAAATCGGCCGAAAACCCTGAAATCGGCCAAAAGCCCTAAATTTGATAAAAAAGCCCTAAAGCCGGCCTAAAATCCCAATAATAAGCCGAAAACACTAAAATTTACCCAGATCCCTTAAGTTGACCAAATACCCTATACTATAAACATTAGAAAAACCCTGAATACAGTCTAAAAGCCTATTAAGTCTACAGGAAAACTATAAAATTGACCCAGAGCCCTCAAGTCGTCCAAATACCATATACTATAATGAGCGGAAAAACTTTGAAATCAGCCGAAAACCCTTAAATCGGAAAAAACCCTGAAATCGGCCAAAAACCCTGAAATCGGGAAAAACCCCAAAAGTTAATCCGAAAGCTTTAAAGCTGGCCTAAAACCCCATAATAAGCCGAAATACCTAAGACCAGTCTAAAAGCCTAGAGTCTACAGAATAACCATGAAATTGACCCAAAGTCCTTAAATCGGCCAGATACCCTATACTATGGTCAACGAAAGCTATAAAACCAGCCTAAATCCCTATAATAAGCCAAAATCAGTCTAAAATCCAAGAGTCTACAGAAAAACAATAAAACTGACCCAGAGCCCTTACATCGGAAAAACCCTGAAATCGGCCGAGAACCCTAAATTGATTAGAAAGCCCTAAAGCTTGCCTAAAACCCTATATTAAGCCAAAAACCCTAAAATAAGTCTAAAAGCGTAGAGCCTACAGAAAAACCAAAAAATTGACACAGAGCCCTTAAATCGTCCAAATAACATATACTATAGTCAGCGGAAAAAATCTGAAATCAGCCGAAAACCCTGAAATTAGCCGAAAATGCTGTAATCTGTCAAATGCCCTAAAGTTGATCAGAAAGCCCTAAAGCCAGCCTAAAACCCTTTAATAAGACGAAAACCCTAAAATCAGTCTAAAAGCCTAGAGTTTCAGAAAAACCATAAAATTGACCCAGAGCCCTTAAATAGTCAAAATACCCTATACTGTAGTCAGCGGAAAAACTCTGAAATCTGCCGAAAACCCTGAAATTGGCTAAAAGTTGATCAGAAAAACCATAAAGCCGCCCTCAAACCCTATAATAAGCCGAAAACCCTAGAATCAGTCTTAAAGCCTAGAGTCTACGGAAAAACTATAAATTTGACCAGATACCTTAAATCATTCAAATGCCCTTTATTATTGTCAGCGGAAAAACCCTAAAATCGGCCGAAAACCCTGAAATCGGCCAAAAGCCGTAAATTTTATTAAAAAGCCCTAAAGCCGGCCTAAAATCCCAATAATAAGCCGAAAACACTAAAGTTGACCCAGATCCCTTAAGTTGACCAAATACCCTATACTATAAACATTAGAAAAACCCTGAAATCGGCCAGAAGCCCAAAAATTGATCAGAAAGCCATAAAGCTGGCCTAAAACCCTATAATAAGCCGAAAACCCTAAAATCAGTCTAAAAGCCTATTAAGTCTACAGGAAAACTATAAAATTGACCCAGAGCCCTCAAGTCGTCCAAATACCATATACTATAGTGAGCGGAAAAACTCTGAAATCAGCCGAATACCCTTAAATCGGAAAAAACCCTGAAATCGGCCAAAAACCCTGAAATCGGGAAAAAGCCCAAAAGTTAATCCGAAAGCTTTAAAGCTGGCCGAAAACCCCATAATAAGTCGAAAACCCTAAATCCAGTCTAAAAGCCTAGTGTCTACAGAATAACCATAAAATTGACCCAGAGCCCTTAAATCGTCCGGATACCCTATACTATAGTCGACGAAAAAACCCTGAAATCGGCCGAAAACACTGAAATCAGCCAAAAGCCCTAATGTTGATCTGAATGCCATAAAACCAGCCTAAATCCCTATAATAAGCCAAAATCCCTAAAATCGGTCTAAAATCCTAGAGTCTACAGAAAAACAATAAAACTGACCCAGAGCCCTTACATCGGAAAAACCCTGAAATCGGCCGAGAACCCTAAATTGATCAGGAAGCCCTAAAGCTGGCCTAAAACCCTATATAAAGCCAAAAACCCTAAAATAAGTCTAAAAGCGTAGAGTCTACAAAAAAACCAAAAAAATGACACAGAGCCCTTAAATCGTCCAAATAATATATATTATAGTCAGCGGAAAAAATCTGAAATCGGCCGAAAACCCTGAAATTAGCCGAAAATGCTGTAATCTGCCAAATGCCCTAAAGTTGATCAGAAAGCCCTAAATGTTAGTACAGATAGCAACCTGAGAGGGGGGGTGAATCAGAGTTTCCCCGATTTTCGCCTTATTGAAATTATTACTTTCAAGATAATAATGATCACGAAACGATAGTTGTGATTGCAACGGAATTGAGGATTGCTTGAAAGTAAAAGATGAAGGAGGAGAAGAACACACAGGGATTTTATCCTGGTTCACCTTCAATCCCAGAAGGCTACGTCCAGTCCTCTGACCACACAGAGATTTTCCACTATACCCGAATGCAAACCACTTTCTGAAGAACCACTCCACTGAATCACATCGTGAAGATTTACAACGATCAAGATTCCTTACAAGTTCTTACACCAAGAACCCTAACTTCTCTTGTCAAACCTCAGATGGCAAACCACCAACGGATGACGCCGAAACCTACAGCGGACTTTGAATCAAACCCGATTCAAATAGCCTTTTTCACAACCATCGAACACCACGATGGACCTTTTTACAACCACCGAAAACCACGGTGAATGAATCAAACCGATTCAAGAGATGAAGAAGAAGATGCCTTTACAATGGCTGATTCAATCCTTTAGACAAGATAGATTGATCTTAGTTTGTATGCTCCAGGCAATTACAATGAAGGCTTCTTAATAATTCTGAGTTCTCAACAATTGAACAGCATAAGTGTTCTTTGACATTTAGAGAACAAGAACTCAGAATGATGACTCTAATGAATGTGAAAGTTGTGGCACAATTCATACTTGTTTCTGAGTATTCATGGACTATTTATAGGCACTAGTGATTGTTCATGAACCATTGCAATGCTTCTCAAAAGACTTAGGATGCATTGGTTCATGAAACAACACATCCAATGCACTAAAGGTTGTTAATGAACCATTGCAATGTTTCCCAAATGACTTGGGACATATTGGTTCGTGAAACAACATATATTAGGCACTAGAGGTTGCCTATGAACCATTACAATGCTTCCCAAACGTTGTGAGACACATTGGTTCATTAAAAAGCACTTTTGTCGTGCTGGTAATCGATTACAGCAGTTAGTGTAATCGATTACACTGGTCGTTGCAGTTTGAATTCAAATTTCAAACTGTGTAATCGATTACACACAACCTGTAATCGATTACAAGTAGTCCAAAACTCAGTTTTAACCATCTTAAACCCTAATTGAGTGTTCCTACCAAGTCTTACTTGTGAGAACATATTATAGTCAATTAGTTGATCTTTAATGAGCCTTCAAATGCAATTAAACCTTAATAAAGCATAGCACACTAAGTTGACAAGACTTACTTAAAAATAGAACCTTCATGTTTGATCGTGACGTTCTGAGCCGGTTCTTGAAGTCTTTCTTCTTTGAAGTCTTCTTAAAGTCTTCCTTCCTTTTCTGAAGTCTTTGTGAAGTCTTTCTTCTATTTGTTCCTTTCTTTCCTGAAGTCTTCTTGAAGTCTTCCTTTTCTTTTCTGAAGTCTTTCTTCTTTTTGTGATGTGTTTGCCTTCATCAAAACCTCAGCCGAGTCCAAGGACGAGACATGATTTACACTAAAGCCAGCCTAAAACCCTATAATAAGACGAAAACCCTAAAATCAGTCTAAAAGCCTAGAGTTTCAGAAAAACAAAAAAATTGACCTAGAGCCCTTAAATCGTCCAAATACCCTATACTGTAGTCAGCGGAAAAACCCTGAAATCTGCCGAAAACCCTGAAATTGGCTAAAAGTTGATCAAAAAAACCATAAAGCCGCCCTCAAACCCTATAATAAGCCGAAAACCCTAGAACCAGTCTTAAAGCCTAGAGTCTATGGAAAAAATATAAATTTGACCAGAGGCCTTAAATCATTCAAATGCCCTTTATTATTGTCAGCGGAAAAACCCTAAAATCGGCCGAAAACCCTGAAATCGGCCAAAAGCCCTAAAGTTGGCCTAAAATACCTATAATAAGCCAAAAACTCTAAAATCAATCTAAAAGCCATTAGAGTCTACAGAAAATAATAAAATTGTCCAAGATCCCTTAAATTGACCAAATACCCTATACTGAAAACATCGGAAAAACCCTGAAATCGGCCAGAAACCCAAAAATTGATCAGAAAGCCATAAAGTTGGCTAAAACAATATAATAAGCCGAAAACCCAAAAATCAGTCTAAAAGCCTATAGAGTCTACAGAAAAACTATAAAATTGACCAAGAGCCCTTAAATCGTCCAAATACCATATACTATAGTGAGCGGAAAAACTCTGAAATCAGCCGAAAACCCTTAAATCGGCAAAAACCCTGAAATCGGCCAAAAACCCTGAAATCGGGAAAAACCCCAAAAGTTAATCCGAAAGCTTTAAAGCTGGCTTATAACCCAATAATAAGCCGAAAACCGTAAGTCCAGTCTAAAAGCCTAGAGTCTACAGAATAACCATGAAATTGACCCAGAGCCCTTAAATCGTCCAGATACCCTATACTATGGTCAATGAAAAAACCCTGAAATCGGCCGAAAACACTAAAATCAGCCAAAAGCCCTAATGTTGATCCAAAAGCGATAAAACCAGCCTAAATCCCCATAATAAGCCAAAATCAGTCTAAAATCCTAGAGTCTACAGAAAAACAATAAAACTGACCCAGAGCCCTTACATCGGAAAACCCTGAAATCGGTCGAGAACCCTCAATTTATCAGAAAGCCCTAAAGCTTGCCTAAAACCCTATATTAAGACAAAAACCCTAAAATAAGTCTAAAAGCGTAGAGTCTACAGAAAAACCAAAAAATTGACACAGAGCCCTTAAATCATCCAAATTACATATACTATAGTCAGCGGAAAAAATCTGAAATCAGCCGAAAACCCTGAAATCAGCCGAAAATGCTGTAATCTGCCAAATGCGCTAAAGTTGATCAGAAAGCCCTAAAGCCGGCCTAAAACCCTTTAATAAGACGAAAACCCTAAAATCAGTCTAAAAGCCTAGAGTTTACAGAAAAACCATAAAATTGACCCGGAGCCCTTAAATCGTCCAAATACCCTATACTGTAGTCAGCGGAAAAACCCTGAAATCTGCCAAAAACCCTGTAATTGGCTAAAAGTTGATCAGAAAAACCATAAAGCCGCCCTCAAACCCTATAATAAGCCGAAAAACCCTAGAATCAGTCTTAAAGCCTAGAGTCTATGGAAAAACTATAAATTTGACCAGAGGCCTTAAATCATTCAAATGCCATTTATTATTGTTAGCGGAAAAACCCTAAAATCAGCCGAAAACCCTGAAATCGGCCAAAAGCCCTAAAGTTGATCAAATAGCCCTAAAGCCGGCCTAAAATACCTATTATAAGCCGAAAACACTAAAATCAATCTAAAAGCCATTAGAGTCTACAGAAAAACAATAAAATTGACCCAGATCCCTTAAATTGACCAAATACACTATATTAAAAACATCGGAAAAACCCTGAAATCGGCCAGAAACCCAAAAATTGATCAGAAAGCCATAAAGTTGGCTAAAACAATATAATAAGCCGAAAACCCAAAAATCAGTCTAAAAGCCTATAGAGTCTACAGAAAAACTATAAAATTGACCTAGATCCCTTAAATCGTCCAAATACCATATACTATAGTGAGCGAAAAAACTCTGAAATCTGCCGAAAAACCCTTAAATCGGCCAAAACCCTGAAATCGGCCAAAACCCTGAAATCGGCAAAAACCCCAAAAGTTAATCCGAAAGCTTTAAAGATGGCCTAAAACCCAATAATAAGCCGAACACCCTAAGTTCAGTCTAAAAGCCTAGAGTCTACAGAATAACCATGGAATTGACCCTGAGCCCTTAAATCGTCCAGATACCCGATACTATGGTCAACGAAAAAACCCTGAAATCGGCCGAAAACACTGAAATCAGCCGAAAACACTGAAATCAGCCAAAAGCCCTAATGTTGATCCAAAAGCTATAAAACCAGCCTAAATCCCTATAATAAGCCAAAATCAGTCTAAAATCCTAGAGTCTACAGAAAAAAATAAAACTGACCCAAAGCCCTTACATCGAAAAAACCCTGAAATCGGCCGAGAACCCTAAATTGATCAGAAAGCCCTAAAGCTTGCCTAAAACCCTATATTAAGCCAAAAACCCTAAAATAAGTCTAAAAGCACAGAGTCTACAGAAAAACCAAAAAATTGACACAGAGCCCTTAAATCGTCCAAATAACATATACTATAGTCAGCGGAAAAAATCTGAAATCAGCCGAAAACCCTGAAATCAGCCGAAAATGCTGTAAATTGCCAAATGCCCTAAAGTTGATCAGAAAGCCCTAAAGCCGGCCTAAAACCCTATAATAAGACGAAAACCCTAAAATCAGTCTAAAAGCCTAGAGTTTACAGAAAAACCATAAAATTGACCCGGAGCCCTTAAATCGTCCAAATACCCTATACAGTACTCAGCATAAAAACCATGAAATCTGCCGAAAACCCTGAATTTGGCTAAAAGTTGATCAGAAAAACCATAAAGCCGCCCTCAAACCCTATAATAAGCCGAAAACCCTAGAATCAGTCTTAAAGCCTAGAGTCTACGAAAAAACAATAAAATTGACCCAGATCCCTTAAATTGACGAAATACCCTATATTAAAAACATCGGAAAAACCCTGGAATCGGCCAGAAGCCCAAAAATTTATCAGAAAGCCATAAAGCTGGCTAAAACTCTATAATAAGCCGAGAACCCTAAAATCAGTCTAAAAGCCTTTAGAGTCTACAGAAAAACTATAAAATTGACCCAGATCCCTTAAATCGTCAAAATACCATATACTATAGTGAGCGGAAAAACTCTGAAATCAGCCGAAAAACCCTTAAATAGCCCAAAAACCCTGAAATCGGCTAAAACCATGAAATCGGCAAAAATCCCAAAAGTTAATCCAAAACCTTTAAAGCTGGCCTAGAACCCCATAATAAGCCGAAAACCCTAAGTTCAGTTTAAAAGCCTTGAGTCTACAAAATAACCATAAAAATGAACCAGAGCCCTTGAATCGTCCAGATACCCTATACTATAGTCAACGAAAAAACCCTGAAATCGGCCGAAAACGCTGAAATCAGTTAAAAGCCCTAATGTAGATCCAAAATCCATAAAACCAGCCTAAATCCAAATAACATATACTATAAACAGCGGAAAAAATCTGAAATTGGCCGAAAACACTGAAATCAACTGAAAATGCTGTAATCTGCCAAATGCCCTAAAGTTGATCAGAAAGCCCTAAAGATGGCCTAAAACCCTATAATAAGCCCAAAACCCTAAAATCAGTCTACAAGCCTAGAGTCTACAAAAAACAATAAAACTAACTCGGAGCCCTTAAATCGTCCAAATACCCTATACTGTAGTCAGCGGAAAAACCCTGAAATCTGCCGACAACCCTGAAATTGGCTAAAAGTTGATCAGAAAAACCATAAAGCCGTCCTTAAAACCTATAATAAGCCGAAAACCCTAGAATCAGTCTTAAAGCCTAGAGTCTACGGAAAAACTATAAATTTAACCAGAGGCCTTAAAACATTCAAATGCCCTTTATTATTGTCAGCGGAAAAACCCTAAATTCGGGCGAGAACCCTGAAATCGGCCAAAAGCCCTAAAGTTGATCAAAAAGCCCTAAAGCCGGCCTAAAATCCCGATAATAAGCCGAAAACACTACAATCAATCAAAAAGCCATTAGAGTCTACAGAAAAACAATAAAATTGACCCAGATCCCTTAAATTGACAAAATACCCTAAACTATAAACATCGGAAAAACCCTGAAATCGGCCAGAAGCACAAAAATTGATCAGAAGGCCATAAAGCTGGCCTAAAACCCTATAATAAGCCGAAAACCCTAAAATCAGTCTAAAAGCCTATAGAGTCTATAGAAAAACTATAAAATTGACCTAGAGCCCTTAAATCGTCCAAATACCATATACTATAGTGAGCGGAAAAACTCTGAAAACAGCTGAAAACCCTTAAATCGTCCAAAAACCCTGAAATCGGCAAAAACCCCAAAAGTTAATCCGAAAGCTTTAAAGCTGGCCTAAAACCCCATAATAAGCCGAAAACCCTAAATCCAGTATAAAAGCCTAGAGTATACAGAATAACCATCAAATTAACCCAGATCCCTTAAATCGTTTGGATACCCTATACTATAGTCAACGAAAAAACCCTAAAATCGGCCGAAAACACTGAAATCAGCCAAAAGCCATAATGTTGATCCGAAAGCCATAAAACCATCCTAAATCCATATAATAAGCCAAAATCTCTAAAATCGGTCTGAAATCCAAGAGTCTACAGAAAAACAATAAAACTGACACAGAGCCCTTACATCGGAAAAACCCTGAAATCTGCCGATAACCCGAAAGTTGATCAGAAAACCCTAAAGCTGGCTTAAAACCCTATATTAAGCCAAAAACCTTGAAATAAGTCTAAAAGCGTAGGGCTACAGAAAAACCAAAAAAATGACACAGGGCCCTTAAATCGTCCAAATAACATATACTATAGTCAGCGGAAAAATCTGAAATAGGCCGAAAACCCTAAAATCAGTCTAAAAGCGTAGAGTTTACAGAAAAACCATAAAATTGACCTGGAGCCCTTAAATCTTCCAAATACCCTATACTGTAGTCAGCGGAAAAATCCCTGAAATCTGCCAAAAACCCTGAAATTGGCTAAAAGTTGATCAGAAAAACCATAAAGCCGCCCTCAAACCCTATAATAAGCCGAAAACCCTAGAATGAGTCTTAAAACCTAGAGTCTATGGAAAAACTATAAATTTGACCAGAGGCCTTAAATCATTCAAATGCCCTTTATTACTGTCAGCGGAAAAACCCTAAAATCGGCCGAAAACCCTGAAATCGGCCAAAAGCCCTAAAGTTGATCAAAAAGCCCTAAAGCCAGCCTAAAATACCTATAATAAGCCGAAAACACTTAAATCAATCTAAAAGCCATTAGAGTCTACAGAAAAACAATAAAATTGACCCAGATCCCTTAAATAGACAAAATACCCTATGTTATAAACATCGAAAAAACCTTGAAATCGGCCAAAAGCCCAAAAATTGATCAGAAAGCCATAAAGTTGGCTAAAACCCTATAATAAGCCGAAAACCCTAAAATCAGTCTAAAAGCCTATAGAGTCTACAGAAAAACTATAAAATTGACCAAGAGCCCTTAAATCGTCCAAATACCATATACTATAGTGAGCGGAAAAACTCTGAAATCAGCCGAAAACCCTTAAATCGGCCAAAAACCCAGAAATCGGCAAAAACCCCAAAAGTTAATCCGAAAGCTTTAAAGATGGCCTAAAACCCAATAATAAGCCGAACACCCTAAGTTCAGTCTAAAAGCCTCGAGTCTACAAAATAACCATAAAATTGACCCAGAGCCCTTAAATCGTCCACATACCCTATACTATATAGTCAACGAAAAAACCCTGAAATCGGCCGAAAACACTGAAATCAGCCAAAAGCCCTAATGTTGATCCGAAAGCCATAAAACCAGCCTAAATCCCTATAATAAGCCCAAATCCCTAAAATCAGTCTAAAATCCTAGAGTCTACAGAACAACAATAAAACTACCCAGAGCCCTTACATCGGAAGAACCCTAAAATCGGCCGAGAACCCTAAAGTTGATCAGAAAGCCCTAAAGCTGGCCTAAAAACCTATATTAAGCCAAAAACCCTAAAATAAGTCTAAAAGCGTAGAGTCTACATAATAACCATAAATTTGACCCAGAGCCCTTAAATTGTCCAGATACCCTAGACTATAGTCAACGAAAAAACCCTTAAATCGGCCGAAAACATTGAAATCAGCCAAAAGCCCAAATGTTGATCCGAAAGACATAAAACCAGCCTAAATCCCTATAATAAGCCAAAATCCCTAAAATCAGTCTGAAATCCTAGAGTCTACAGAAAAACTATAAAACTGACCCAGAGCCCTTACATCGGAAAAAACCTTAAATCGGCCGAGAACCCTAAAGTTGATCAGAAAGCCCTAAAGCTGGCCTAAAACCCTATATTAGGCCAAAAACCCTAAAATAAGTCTAAAAGCGTAGAGTCTACAGAAAAACCAAAAAATTGACACAGAGCCCTTAAATCGTCTAAATAACATATACTATAATAGTCAGCGGAAAAAATCTGAAATCGGCCGAAAACCCTGAAACAGCCGAAAAGGCTGTAATCTGCCAAATGCCCTAAAGTTGATCAGAAAGCCCTAAAGCCGGCCTAAAACCCTATAATAAGAAGAAAACCCTAAAATCAGTCTAAAAGACCAGAGTTTACAGAAAAACCATAAAATTGACCCGGAGCCCCTTAAATCGTCCAAATACCATATACTGTAGTCTGCGGAAAAACCCTGAAATCTGCCAAAAACCCTATAATAAGAAGAAAACCCTAAAATCAGTCTAAAAGACCAGAGTTTACAGAAAAACTATAAAATTGACCCAGAGCCCTTAAATCGTCCAAATACCATATACTATAGTGACCGGAAAAACTCTGAAATCTGCCGAAAACCCTAAAATCGGCCAAAAACCCTAAAATCGGCCAAAAACCCTAAAATCGGTGATGAGTGGATATTATATGATGTGTTTAGGTAGTTTTTAGACATTTTATTTTATTATTTTTGAGTCACATATAGTTTTTTTATTATTTTTATGTAGATTTTATATTTATTTTGCATTTTGCATGTAGATTAGTTTTTATTGGTTTTTCTACCTTTATTTTATATTTTTAGGAATTTTTATAGCAATTTTATATTTTTAGGAAAAGCTGGTTTAGTTATCATTTTTGTCCAGGGACCACTTTGTAAAGTTTCAGGAAATCAAGGTCCAAAAATGTGAAAGTTCAAGAGTGGAGGGCTAAAAGTGAAGATTGAGAGAATAAAAGGGCTTGAATTGGAGTGCTAACCAAGAGAGGACCAAAAGTGGAAAAGAAGAATATGAAGCAACTCTCTTCAAATTAGCACATGGGAATTTATGTTGAAGGATTGATGGTAGTGGGAGGAAGGTTTCAGAATTGATTAAGGGCTGAGTAGTGGCTTTTTATGGCATTCAAAACCCACTACCATGAAGAAGGAAGGAAAAAATTGAAGTTGAAGAAGCAGTGCCCAGCGCTGCAGCGCTGGGAAGCCAGCGCTCAAGCGCTGGCCCTCGGTCTGGCAGTGGATTTTTAATGCTTCCAGCGCCCAAGCGTTGGGAATTCTAGCGCTGAAGCGTTGGAGATTGGATTTTTACTATAAATAGGACCCTTTTCTTCACTTGTAAAGCACACCTCTTAGAATACAACAAGTATTCTCTCTTTCTCCCTTTTGAGCATTGTTCCTAGGACTTGTGGGAAGCCATATTTGAGCTCATATCCAGGGTAATTCAATGACTCCTTTAGCCATGCTTGGCTAAATTCTTCTTTAAGTTTTTGGGTTGTTTTAGTTTATAATTCATGTTCTAGTTTTTTCTACATTTCTGAATAATATTTTCAATTCATGTTTTATTTCCTTGTTCTTCATTAATCTTAGTGCACAAAAGATTTCATGCTTTCTACTTATGTCATAAGGCCATTTGGTAAGTAGTAAGGGAAATAGGAAATAAAAAAGGTTATAAGTATACATTTCTTAAGGCTATAAGGATGGACGTAACTTTGTGTTGGCCCGAATTCCTTCTTCATCTTCTTTTCTGATTAACTAATAACTAAGGCTATGGAGTTAGTAATTAGGAAAGAAAGGTCTACATTTCTTAAGACTATTAGGATGTAGAAACTCTAGGCTATAGCACCATGATTTTGCATTTAAAATTCAGAAATTAAGTAGGAGATTTCTAGCATGTTTTATAGACTATCTATGTAAACCAACCCAAGAACTTAAATTCTTATCATCTTTTCTATTATCATTTTATGCTATTGTTATTTCTTGTTCTAAAAACATCAACATATATATTCTCATCTTTTAAATTTCAGTTTAAGTACTAAAAATTATAATAATAAGAACACCTATCCCTTGGGTTCGATCTTTTTATATTACGCGATAGTTAATCGTACACTTGCGATTTCCGCTATCAATCGGCACAAACCCCAAAAGTTAATCCGAAAACTTTAAATCTGGCCTAAAACCCCATAATAAGTCGAAAACCCTAAATCCAGTCTAAAAGCCTAGTGTCTACAGAATAACCATAAAATTGACCCAGAGCCCTTAAATCGTCCAGATACCCTATACTATAGTCAACGAAAAAACCCTGAAATCTGCCGAAAATCAGCCAAAAGCCCTAATGTTGATCCGAAAGCCATAAAACCAGCCTAAATCCCTATAATAAGAAAAAATCCCTAAAATCAGTCTGAAATCTTAGAGTCTACAGAAAAACCATAAAACTTACCGAGAGCCCTTACATCGGAAAAACCCTGAAATCGGCCGAGAACCCTAAAGTTGATCAGAAAGCCCTAAAGCTGGCCTAAAACCCTATATTAAGCCAAAAACCCTAAAATAAGTCTAAAAGCGTACAGTCTACAGAAAAACTAAAAAATTGGCACAGAGCCCTTAAATCGTCCAAATAACATATACTACAGTCAGCGGAAAAAATCTGAAATCGGCCGAAAACCCTGAAACCAGCCGAAAATGCTGTAATCTGCCAAATGCCCTAAAGTTGATCAGAAAGCCCTAAAGCCGGCCTAAAACCCTATATTAAGATGAAAACCCTAAAATAAGTCTAAAAGCCTAAAGTTTACAGAAAAACCATAAAATTGACCCGGAGCCCTAAAATCGTCCAAATACCCTATACTGTAGTCATCGGAAAAACCCTGAAATATGCCGAAATCCCTGAAATTGGCTAAAAGTAGATCAGAAAAACCATAAAGCCGCCCTCAATCCCTATAATAAGCCGAAAACCCTAGAATCAGTCTTAAAGACTAGAGTCTACGGAAAAACTATAAATTTGACCAGAGGCCTTAAATCATTCAAATGCCCTTTATTATTGATAGCGGAAAAACCCTAAAATCGGTCGAAAACCCTGAAATCGGCTAAAATCCCTAAAGTTGAACAAAAAGCCCTAAAGCCGGCCTAAAATCCCTATAATTATCCGAAAAGACTAAAATCAATCTAAAAGCCATTATAGAGTCTAAAGAAAAACAATAAAATTGACACAGATCCCTTAAATTGACCAAATACCCTATACTATAAACATCGGAAAAACCCTGAAATCGGCCAGAAGCCCAAAAATTGATCAGAAAGCCATAAAGCTAGCCTAAAACCCTATAATAAGCCAAAGATCCAAAAATTAGTATAAAAGCCTATAGAGTCTACAGAAAAACTATAAAATTGACACAGAGGCCTTAAATCGTCCAAATACCATATACTATAGTGAGCGGAAAAACTCTAAAATGACCCGAAAACCCTGAAATCGACCAAAACCCTGAAATTGGCCAAAACCCCAAAAGTTAATCCGAAAGCTTTAAAGCTGGCCTAAAACCCCATAAAAAGTCGAAAACCCCAAATCCAGTCTAAAAGCCTAGAGTCTACAGAATAACCATAAAATTGATCCAGAGCCCTTAAATCGTCCAGATACCCTATAGTCAACGAAAAAACCCTGAAATCGGCCGAAAACACTGAAATCAGCCAAAAGCCCTAATGTTGATCTGAAAGCCATAAAACCAGCCTAAATCCCTATAATAAGCCAAAATCTCTAAAATCAGTCTGAATTCCTAGAGTCTACAAAAAAACAATAAAACTGACCCAGAGCCCTTACATCGGAAAAACCGGAAATCGGTCGAGAAACCTAAAGTTGATCAGAAAGCCCCAAAGCTGGCCTAAAACCCTATATTAAGCCAAAACCCTAAAATAAGTCCAAAAGCCTAGAGTCTATAGAAAAACTAAAAAATTGACACCGAGCCCTTAAATCGTCCAAATAACATATACTATAGTCAGCGGAAAAAATCTGCAATCGGCCGAAAACCCTGAAATCAGCCGAAAATGCTGTAATCTGCCAAATGCCCTAAAGTTGATCAAAAAGCCCTAAAGCCGGCCTAAAACACTATAAAAAGACGAAAACCCTAAAATAAGTGTAAAAGCCTAGAGTTTACAGAAAATCCATAAAATTAACCCGGAGCCCTTAAATCGTCCAAATACCCTATACTGTAGTCATAAAAAAAACCCTGAAATATGCCGAAAACCCCAAAATTGGCTAAAAGTTGTTAAGAAAAAACATAAAGCCGCCCTCAAACACTATAATAAGCCGAAAACCGTAGAATCAGTCTTAAAGCCTAGAGTCTACGGAAAAACTATAAATTTGACTAGAGGCCTTAAATCATTCAAATGCCCTTTATTATTGTCAGCGGAAAAACCCTAAAATCAGCCGAAAACCCTTAATTCGGCCAAAAGACCTAAAGTTGATCAAAAAGCCCTAAAGACGGCCTAAAATCCCTATAATAAGCCGAAAACACTAAAATCAATCTAAAAGCCATTAGAGTCTACAGAAAAACAATAAAATTGACCCAGATCCCTTAAATTGACCAAATACCCTATACTATAACATCGGAAAAACCCTGAAATCGGCCAGAAGCCCAAAATGTGATCACAAAGCCATAAAGCTAGCCTAAAACCCTATAATAAGCCGAAAACACTAAAATCAGTCTAATAGTCTCTAGAGTCTATAGAAAAACTATAAAATTGACCCAGAGCCCTTAAATCGTCCAAATACCATATACTATAGTGAGCGGAAAAACTCTAAAATGACCCGGAAACCCTGAAATCGGCCAAAAACCTGAAATAGGCCAAAACCCCGAAAGTTAATCCGAAAGCTTTAAAGCTGGCCTAAAACCCCATAAAAAGTCGAAAACCCCAAATCCAGTCTAAAAGCCTAGAGTCTACAGAATAACCATAAAATTGATCCAGAGCCCTTAAATCGTCCAGATACCCTATAGTCAACGAAAAAACCCTGAAATCGGCCGAAAACACTAAAATCAGCCAAAAGCCCTAATGTTGATCTGAAAGCCATAAAACCAGCCTAAATCCCTATAATAAGCCAAAATCTCTAAAATCAGTCTGAAATCCTAGAGTCTACAAAAAAACAATAAAACTGACCCAGAGCCCTCACATCGGAAAAACCCGGAAATCGGTCGAGAAACCTAAAGTTGATCAGAAAGCCCCAAAGCTGGCCTAAAACCCTATATTAAGCCAAAAACCCTAAAATAAGTCCAAAAGCCTAGAGTCTACAGAAAAACCAAAAAATTGACACCGAGCCCTTAAATCGTCCAAATAACATATACTATAGTCAGCGGAAAAAATCTGCAATCGGCCAAAAACCCTGAAATCAGCCGAAAATGCTGTAATCTGCCAAATGCCCTAAAGTTGATCAAAAAGCCCTAAAGCCGGCCTAAAACATTATAACCAGACGAAAACCCTAAAATAAGTGTAAAAGCCTAGAGTTTACAGAAAATCCATAAAATTGACCCGGAGCCCTTAAATCGTCCAAATACCCTATACTGTAGTCATCAAAAAAACCCTGAAATATGCCGAAAACCCCGAAATTGGCTAAAAGTTGTTAAGAAAAACCATAAAGCCGCCCTCAAACCCTATAATAAGCCGAAAACCGTAGAATCAGTCTTAAAGCCTAGAGTCTACAGAAAAACTATAAATTTGACTAGAGGCCTTAAATCATTCAAATGCCCTTTATTATTGTCAGCAGAAAAACCCTAAAATCAGCCGAAAACCCTTAAATCGGCCAAAAGACCTAAAGTTGATCAAAAAGCCCTAAAGACGGCCTAAAATCCCTATAATAAGCCGAAAACACTAAAATCAATCTAAAAGCCATTAGAGTCTACAAAAAAACAATAAAATTGACCCAGATCCCTTAAATTGACCAAATACCCTATACTATAACATCGGAAAAACCCTGAAATCGGCCAGAAGCCCAAAATGTGATCAGAAAGCCATAAAGCTAGCCTAAAACCCTATAATAAGCCGAAAACCCTAAAATTAGTCTAATAGCCTCTTGAGTCTACAGAAAAACAATAAAACTGACCCAGAGCCCTTACATCGAAAAACCCTGAAATCGTCCAAGAACCCTAAAGTTGATCAGAAAGCCTTAAAGCTGGCCTAAAACCCTTACATCGAAAAACCCTGAAATCGTCCAAGAACCCTAAAGTTAATCAGAAAGCCTTAAAGCTGGCCTAAAACCCTATATTAAGCCAAAAACCCTAAAATAAGTCTAAAAGCGTAGAGTCTACAGAAAAACCAAAAAATTGACACAAAGCCCTTAAATCGTCCAAATAACATATACTATAGTCAGCGGAAAAAATCTGAAATCGGCCGAAAACCCTGAAATCAGCCGAAAATGCTGTAATCTGCCAAATGCCCTAAAGTTGATAAGAAAGCCCTAAAGCCGGCCTAAAACCCCATAATAAGACGAAAACCCTAAAATCAGTCTAAAAGCCTGGAGTTTACTGAAAAACCATAAAATTGACCTGAAGCCCTTAAATCGTCCAAATACCCTATACTGTAGTCATCGGAAAAACTCTGAAATCAGTCGAAAACCCTTAAATCGGCAAAAACCCCGAAAGTTAATCCGAAAGCTTTAAAGCTGGCTTAAAACCCCATAATAAGCCGAAAACCCTAAATCCAGTCTAAAAGCCTAGAGTTTACAGAATAACCATAAAATTGACCCAGAGCCTTTAAATCGTCCATATACCCTATACTTATAGTCAACGAAAAAACCCTGAAATCGGCCGAAAACATTGAAATCAGCCAAAAGCCCTAATGTTGATCCGAAAGCCATAAAACCAGCCTAAATCCATTAATAAGCCAAAATCCCTAAAATCAGTCTAAAATCCTAGAGTCTACAGAAAAACAATAAAACTGACCCAGAGCCCTTACATCGAATAACCCTGAAATCGGCCGAGAACCCTAAAGTTGATCAGAAAGCCCTAAAGCTGGCCTAAAACCCTATATTAAGCCAAAAACCCTAAAATAAGTCTGAAAGCGTAGAGTCTACGGTACAACCAAAAAATTGACACCGAGCCCTTAAATCGTCCAAATAACATAGACTTAGTCAGCGGAAAAAATCTGAAATCGGCCGAAAACCCTAAAATCAGTCGAAAATGCTGTAATCTGCCAAATGCCCTAAAATTGATCAGAAAGCCCTAAAGCCGGCCTAAAACCCTATAATAAGACGAAAACCCTAAAATCAGTCTAAAAGCCTGTAGAGTCTACAGAAAAACTATAAAATTGACCCGGAGCCCTTAAATCTTTGAAATACCCTATACTGTAGTCAGCGGAAAAACCCTGAAATCTGCCGAAAACCCTGAAATTTGCTAAAAGTTGATCAGAAAAACCAAAAAGCCGCCCTCAAACCCTATAATAAGCTGAAAACCCTAGAATCAGTCTTAAAGCCTTGAATCTACGGAAAAACTATAAATTTGACTAGAGGCCTTAAATCATTCAAATGCCCTTTATTTTTGTCAGCGGAAAAATCCTAAAATCGGCCAAAAGCCCTAAAGCTGGCCTAAAAGCCCTATAATAGGCCGAAAACACTAAAATCAATCTAAAAGCCATTAGAGTCTACAGAAAAACAATAAAATTGACCCAGATCCCGTAAATTGACCAAATACCCAATACTATAAACATCGGAAAACCCTCATATCGGCCAGAAGCCCAAAAATTGATCAGAAAGGCATAAAGCTAGCCTAAAACCCTATAATAATCTGAAAACCCTAAAATCAGTCTAAAAGCCTGTAGAGTCTACAGAAAAACTATAAAATTGACCCAGAGCCCTTAAATCGTCCAAGTACCATATACTATAGTGAGCTGAAAAACTTCGAAATCAGCCGAGAAACCCTTAAATCGGCCAAAAACCCTGAAATCGGCCAAAAACCCTGAAATCGGCAAAAACCCCAAAAGTTAATCCGAAAGATTTAAAGCAGGCCTGAAACCCCATAATAAGCCGAAAACCCTAAATCCAGTCTACAAGCCGAGAGAGTACAGAATAACCATAAAATTGACCAAGAGGCCTTAAATCGTCCAGATACCCTATACTATAGTCAACGAAAAAACCCTGAAATCGGCCGAAAACACTGAAATCAGCCAAAAGCCCTAATGTTGATCCGAAAGCCATAAAACCAGCCAAAATCCCTAAAATTAGTCTGAAATCCTAGAGTCTACAGAATAACAATAAAACTGACCTAGAGCCCTTACATAAAAAAAACCCTGAAATCGCTCGAGAACCGTAAAGTTGATCAGAAAGCCCTAAAGCTGGCCTAAAACCCTATATTAAGACAAAAACCCAAAAATAAGTCTAAAAGCGTAGAGTCTACAGAAAAACCAAAAAATCAACATAGAGCCCATAAATCGTCCAAATAACATATACTATAGTCAGCGGAAAAAAATCTGAAATCGGCCAAAAACCTTGAAATCAGCCGAAAATGCTGTACTCCGCCAAATGCCCTAAAGTTGATCAGAAAGCCCTAAAGCCGGCCTAAAATCCTATAATAAGACGAAAACCCTAAAATCAGTCTAAAAGTCTAGAGTTTACAGAAAAACCATAAAATTGACCTTAAATCGTCCAAATACCCTATACTGTAGTGAGCGGAAAAACCCTGAAATCTGCCGAAAACCATGAAATTGGCTAAAAGTTTATCAGAAAAACTATAAATTTGACCAGAGGCCTTAAATCATTCAAATGCCCTTTATTATTGTCAGCGGAAAAACCCTTAAATCGGCCAAAAGCCCTAATGCCGGCCTAAAATCCCTATATTAACCCGAAAACACTAAAATCAATCTAAAAGCCATTAGAGTTTATAGAAAAACAATAAAATTAACCCAGATCCCTTAAATTGACCAAATACCCTATACTATAAACATCGGAATATCCCTGAAATCGGCCAGAAGCCCAAAAATTGATCAGAAAGCCATAAAGTTGGCCTAAAACCCTATAATAAGCCGAAAACCCTAAAATCAATCTAAAAGCCTGTAGAGTCTACAGAAAAACTATAAAATTGACCCCGATCCCTTAAATCGTCCGAATACAAAATACTATAGTGAGCGGAAAAACTTTGAAATCAGCCGAAAACCCTTAAATCGTCCAAAAACCCTGAAAACGGCCTAAAACCCTGAAATCAGCAAAAACCCCAGAAGTTAATCCGAAAGCTTTAAAGCTGACAAAAAACACCATAATAAGCTGAAAACCCTAAATCCAGTATAAAAGCCTCGAGTCTACAGAATAACCATAAAATTGACCCAGAGCCCTTGAATCGTCCAGATACCCTATATTATAGTCAACGAAAAAACCCCAAAATCGGCCAAAAACACTGAAATAAGCCAAAAGCCCTCATGTTGATCCGAAAGCCATAAAACCAGCCTAAATCCCTATAATAAGCCAAAATCCCTAAAATCAGTCTGAAATCCTAGAATCTACAGAAAAACAATAAAACTAACCCAGAGCCCTTACATCGGAAAAACCCTGAAATCGACCGAGAACCCTAAAGTTGATCAGAAAGCCCTAAAGCTGGCCTAAAACCCTATATTAAGCCAAAAACCCTAAAATAAGTCTAAAAGCGTAGTGTCTACAGAAAAAACCAAAAAATTGACACAGGGCCCTTAAATCGTCCAAATAACATATACTATAGCCAGCGGAAAAAATCTGAAATCGGCTGAAAACCCTGAAATCAGCCGAAAATGCTGTAATCTGCCAAATGCCCTAAAGTTGATCAGAAAGCCCTAAAGCCGGCCTAAATCCCTATAATAAGACGAAAACCCTAAAATCATTTTCAAATCCTAGAGTTTACAGAAAAACCATAAAATTGACCCGGAGCCCTTAAATCGGCCAAAAACCCTGAAATCAGCCGAAATAGCTGTAATATACCAAATGCCCTAAAGTTGATCAGAAAGCCCTAAAGCCGGCCTAAAACCCTATAATAAGACGAAAACCCTAAAATCATTTTCAAATCCTAGAGTTTACAGAAAAACCATAAAATTGACCCGGAGCCCTTAAATCGTCCAAAAACCCTGAAATCGGCAAAAACCCCAAAAGTTAACCCGAAAGCTTTAAAGCTGGCCTAAAACCCCATAATAAGCCGAATACCCTAAATCCAGTCTAAAAGCCTAGAGTCTACAGAATAACCATCAAATTGACCCAGAGCCCTTAAATCGTCCCGATACCCTATACTATAGTCAATGAAAAAACCCTGAAATCAGCCGAAAACACTGAAATCAGCCAAAAGCCCTAATGTTGATACGAATGCCGTAATACCAGCCTAAATCCCTATAATAAGCCAAAATCCCTAAAATCAGTCTGAAATCCTAGAGTCTACAGAAAAACAATAAAACTGACCCAGAGCCCTTACATCGGAAAAACCCTGAAATCGGCCGAGAACCCTAAAGTTGATCAGAAAGCTGGCCTAAAACCCTATATTATGCCAAAAACCCTAAAATAAGTCTAAAAGCGTAGAGTCTACAGAAAAACCAAAAAATTTACACAGGGCCCTTAAATCGTCCAAATAACATATACTATAGCCAGTGGAAAAAATCTGAAATCGGCCAAAAACCCTGAAATCAGCCGAAAATGCTGTAATCTGGCAAATGCCCTAAAGTTGATCAGAAAGCCCTAAAGCCGGCCTAAAACCCTATAATAAGACGAAAACCCTAAAATCATTTTAAAAGCCTAGAGTTTACAGAAAAACCATAAAATTGACCCGGAGCCCTTAAATCGTCCAAATACCCTATACTGTAGTCAGTGGAAAAACCTGGAAATCTGCCGAAAACCCTGAAATTGGCTAAAAGTTTATCAGAAAAACCATGAAGCCGCCCTCAAACCCTATAATAAGCTGAAAACCCTAGAATCAGTCTTAAAGCCGAGAGTCTACGGAAAAACTAAAAATTTGACGAGATGCCTTAAATCATTCAAATGCCCATTATTATTGTCAGCGGAAAAACCCGAAAATCGGCTGAAACCCTGAAATAGGCCAAAAGCCCTAAAGTTGATCAAAAAGCCCTAAAGCCGGCCTAAAATCCTTATAATAAGCCGAAAACCCAAAAATCAATCTAAAAGCCACTAGAGTCTACAGTAAAACAATAAAATTGACCTAGATCCCTTAAATTGACCAAATGCCCTATACTATAAACATCGGAAAAACCTTGAAATCGGCCAGAAGACCAAAAATTGATCAGAAAGCCATAAAGCTGGCCTAAAACCCTATAATAAGCCGAAAACCCTAAAATCAGTCTAAAAGCCAATAGTGAGCGGAAAAACTTTGAAATCAGCCGAAAACCCTTAAATCGGCCAAAAACCATGAAAATGGCCAAAAACCCTGAAATCGGCAAAAACCCCAAAATTTAATCCGAAAGCTTTAAAGCTGGCCTAAAACCCCATAATAAGCTGAAAACCCTAAATCCAGTATAAAATCCTAGAGTCTAATGAATAACCATAAAATTGACCCGGAGCCCTTGAATCGTCCAGATACCCTATACTAAATAGTCAATGAAAAAACCCTGAAATCGGCCGAAAACACTGAAATAAGCCAAAAGCCCTAATGTTGATCTGAATGCCGTAATACCAACCTAAATCCCTATAAAAAGCCAAAATCCCTAAAACCAGTCTGAAATCCTAGAGTCTACTGAAAAACAATAAAACTGACCCAGAGCCCTTACATCGGAAAAACCCTGAAATCGGCCGAGAACCCTAAAGTTGATCAGAAAGCCCTAAAGCAGGCCTAAAACCCTATATTAAGCCAAAAACCCTAAAATAAGTCAAAAAGCGTAGAGTCTACAGAAAAACCAAAAAGTTTACACAGGGCCCTTAAATCGTCCAAATAACATATACTATAGCCAGCGGAAAAAATCTGAAATCGGCCGAAAACCCTGAAATCAGCCGAAAATGCTGTAATCTGGCAAATGCCCTAAAGTTGATCAGAAAGCCCTAAAGCCGGCCTAAAACCCTATAATAAGACGAAAACCCTAAAATAATTTTAAAAGCCTAGAGTTTACATAAAAACCATAAAATTGACCCGGAGCCCTTAAGTCGTCCAAATACCTTATACTGTAGTCAGTGGAAAAGCCTTGAAATCTGCCGAAAACCCTGAAATTGGGTAAAAGTTTATCAGAAAAACCATGAAGCCGCCCTCAAACCCTATAATAAGCTGAAAACCCTAGAATCAGTCTTAAAGCCGAGAATCTATGGAAAAACTATAAATTTGACGAGAGGCCTTAAATCATTCAAATGCCCATTATTATTGTCAGCGGAAAAACCCTAAAAATCGGCCAAAAACCCTGAAATAGGCCAAAAGCCCTAAAGTTGATCAAAAAGCCCTAAAGCCGGCCTAAAATCTTTATAATAAGCCGAAAACCCAAAAATCTATCTAAAAGCCACTAGAGTCTACAGTAAAACAATAAAATTGACTTAGATCCCTTTAATTGACTAAATGCCCTATACTATAAACATCGGAAAAACCCTGAAATCGGCCAGAAGCCCAAAAATTGATCAGAAAGCCATAAAGCTGGCCTAAAACCCTATAATAAGCCGAAAACCCTAAAATCAGTCTAAAAGCCTATAGAGTCTACAGATAAACTATAAAATTGACCCAGAGCCCTTAAATCGTCCAAATACCATATACTATAGTGAGCCGAAAAACTCTGAAATAAGCCGAAACCCTCAAATCAGCCAAAAACCCTGAAATCGGCCAAAAACCCTGAAATCGGCCAAAAACCCTATAATACGCCGAAAACCCTAAAATCAATCTAAAAGCCTATAGAGTCTACAGAAAAACTATAAAATTGACCCCGAGCCCTTAAATCGTCCAAATACAAAATACTATAGTGAGCGGAAGAACTCTGAAATCAGCCGAAAACCGTTAAATCGGCCAAAAACGCTGAAATCGGAGAAAAACGCTGAAATCGGCAAAAACCCCAAAAGTTAATCCGAAAGCTTTAAAGCTGGCCTAAAACCCCAGAATAAGCCGAAAACCCTAAATCCAGTCTAAAAGCCTAGAGTCTACAGAATAACCATAAAATTGACCCAGAGCTCTTAAATCGTCCAGATACCCAACACTATAGTCAACGAAAAAACCCTAAAATCGGCCAAAAACACTGAAATAAGCCAAAAGCCCTAATGTAGATCCGAAAGCCAGAAAACCAGCCTAAATCCTTATAATAAGCCAAAATCCCTAAAATCAATCTGAAATCCTAGAGTCTACAGAAAAACAATAAAACTGACCAAGAGCCCTTACATCGGAAAAACCCTAAAATCGGCCGAGAACCCTAAAGTTCATCAGAAAGCCTGAAAGCTGGCCTAAAACCCTATATTAAGCCAAAAACCCTAAAATAAGTCTAAAAGCATAGAGTCTACAGAAAAACCGAAAAAATTGACACAGAGCCCTTAAATCGTCCAAATAACATATACTATAGCCAGCGGAAAAAATCTGAAATCGGCCGAAAACCCTGAAATCAGCTGAAAATGAAGTAATCTGCCAAATGCCCTAAAGTTGATAAGAAAGCCCTAAAGCTGGCCTAAAACCCTATAATAAAACCATAAAATTGACCCGAAGCCCTTAAATCGTCCAAATACCCAATACTGTAGTCAGCGGAAAAACCATGAAATCTGCCGAAAACCCTGAAATTGGCTAAAAGTTGATCAGAAAAACCATAAAGCCGCCCTCAAACCCAAAAATAAGCCGAAAACCCTAGAATCAGTCTTAAAGCCAAGAGTCTATAGAAAAACTATAAATTTGACCAGAGGCCTTAAATCATTCAAATGCCCTTTATTATTGTCAGCGGAAAAACCCTAAAATCGGCCGAAAACCCTGAAATCGGCCAAAAGCCCTATAGTTGATCAAAAAGCCCTAAAGCTGGCCTAAAATCCCTATAATAAGCCGAAAACACTAGAATCAATCTAAAAGACATTGGAGTCTATAGAAAAACAATTAAATTGACCCAGATCCATTAAATTGACCAAATACCCTATACTATAAACATTGGAAAAACCCTGAAATCGGCCAGAAGCCCAAAAATTGATCAGAAAGCCATAAAGCTGGCCTAAAACCCTATAATAAGCGGAAAACCCTAAAATCAGTCTAAAAGCCTATAGAGTCTACAGAAAAACTATAAAATTGACCCAGAGCCCTTAAATCGTCCAAATACCATATACTATAGTGAGCGGAAAAACTCTGAAATCAGCCGAAAACCCTTAAATCGGCCAAAAACCCTGAAATCTGCCGAAAACCCTGAAATCGGCAAAAACCCCAAAAGTTAATTCGAAAGCTTTAAAGCTGGCCTAAAACCCCATAATAAGCCGAAAACCCTAAATCCAGTCTAAAAGCCTAGAGTCTACAGAATAACCATAAAATTGACCTAGAGCCCTTAAATTGTCCAGATACCCTATACTATATGATAGCCAAATCCCCAAGTGCACGGATGGTTATCGATTAGTATAAAAGATATTGTACCCAAGGGATAGGTGTCTTTCTATTAAATTATTTAGAGCCTTGTGCAGAAAATAAAAAAATATATAAGTTGTTGTTTTGTTTTCAGAACTAGAAAATAAAATAGCATAAAATAAAAGAGAAGAGAAAAGATGATGAGATTTAAGCACTTGGGTTGGATTACATAGTTTATAAAATATGCTAGCAAACTCTTACTTAATTTCTGAATTCTAGAACCATGTTCATGATGCTATAGCCTAGTATTTCTACAAGTTAATTCCTTACAAATGTAGAACTTTCTTCCTAATTACTAAATTCAATTCCTTGCAATTTAGTTAACTAAAGAAGAAGATGAAGATGAAGTTCAGGCCAACATAAAGCTACGTCTATTCTAATTCCTTAGTGATATATACATATAGCCTTTTTTAAATCCTATTTCCCTTAGTACTTCCCAATTTCCATTGTTATAAGTAATAAGCAAGAACTCTTATGCGCATTAAGAGGAAATGAAGAACAAGGAAATAAAACATGAATTGGAAATATTATTCAGAAATGTAGAAGAAAAACTAAGACATAAAATATAAACTAAACAACCCAAGATACTTAAAAGAATTAGCCAAGCATGGCTAAAAGAGGCATCGAATTACCCTGGATAGGAGCTCAAGTTTGGCTTCCCACAATTCCTAGGAACAATGCTCTTAAGGAGGAAAGAAGAATACTTGTTGTATTCTGAATAGGTGTGTCTTTTACAAAGGATGAGCACTCCTATTTATAGCAAAAATTTCAATGGTGGAGGAGTTGATGGCCATTATGGCCTTCATTAGCCACCAATTAACTTTTGAAAACTCCTTCCCACTACCATCAATTCTCCACTCATCCTTTTTCACATGTGCAAAATAGAAATGAATCTTCATATTCAATCTTTACACTTTTGGTCCTCTCTTTGTTAGCACTTCAATTCTGGCCCTTTATTTTCCTTAAACTTCACTTTTAGCCCCCAACTCTTGAACTTTCATACTTTGGCCCTTTCTTTCCTGAAATTTACAGTTTGGTCCCTGGACAAAAATGATAACATCTACCAGCTTTCCTAAAATATAAAAATAACTATAAAAATTCCTAAAAATATAAAATAAAGCTAATCTATATGCAAAATGCAAAATACATATAAAATCTAAATAAAAAGAAAAAAAAAACCTATATGAGACTAAAAAATAATAAAATAAAAAGACCCTAAATTTATCATATAAAATCCAGTCATCACACCACTATACTCAACGACAGCTTGTCCTCAAGTGACAAAACTAAAGAGAAACTCGTCCCTGAGTTTAGAGAAAGTTTTATCCAAAGAAGATGATAATATTCAAGAAAGCACGGCGGATTTGGAAAGACATGCATGTTCCACAGATATTAATCAAGAAAGTTAGGCTTGGCCCTTTTAACATGTTGAGTTCATCAAATTAAGCTCACAAAAAGACATTCTCCATGAAAAACAAGAAAGCGTGATAATTCTGCCTATCATTCAAATCAAAACTGAAACCATGTAACTAAGTAATTTTGAAGAGATTTTTGAAGGTTGTAACTTGGCCAAAGGGTTGAACAATTCAAGGTGTGGATTTCAAGAACTTGGCAACTCTATTGGCTTGACTCAGAATCTGTTGTTAAGTGATTTTTGACTAAGAGCTTTATCAAACTTCAACACATAGGTTCTCTCAAATTTTTTCCCTCTTTTTTTTTGAACGAAGTAGTGGAATGTATGGGATGAATGAATTGAATTTTACTCCCCTCATACTCTTTCTCACCCCACCACTTCATTATTTTTTCTTTCCTTTTTCATAAGGCACATACCTTATTTTATTTTTCTTCTTTTTTTTTATTAGAGAGAAACCCAACATACATAGCTCTAACAATTTCAGCTTATGACTCACACTAACAACTTAAAATATCACACAAAGTAGGATCCAAAGAATGACTCTTTTAAGGCTCAAAAAGGGGCTACTAGTGGATATCAAATTTCAAGCAAGAATCTGAGTTTTCAAAAATGCCTATAATCTCTTCTCAACTTACAAAGTATACAAAATCCCAATCAACATGAAACACAAGGCA
Source organism: Acmispon strigosus (assembly GCA_030819835.1). Lineage (NCBI taxonomy): Eukaryota > Viridiplantae > Streptophyta > Magnoliopsida > Fabales > Fabaceae > Acmispon > Acmispon strigosus. The sequence continues at coordinate 15,405,114 of JAUAMA010000004.1, read as the reverse complement.
GAAAAATCTTACAATCATTTATTCAGAGTCCTCAGCTCTCAGAAAAACATAGGGTTAGTGGTACCCTTTTTAGAACTCATAAAAACATTGCCAACAACCAAACAATCAAGATGTTCAAATCATTTCTAACAGCATGCAATCCTAACCGCATCAAACATAGCATCATTTTCAAAAGCAGTTCAATAAGATAAAACATTCACAGAGCAATAGTAGCATTCAGACTGGATAAAGACACTCAACCATGCAGTTTAAAAACACTAAAAGAAAAAATAAAAACTAAAACTAAAAATAAAATGCTAAGAAAAAGAAAAACTAAAAATTAAAAGATGAAAACAATAAACCTATCTAAAAATAAAAACTAAAAGATGGTAAAAAAAATTTCTTTTTTTCTTTTTTTACAAACTGTCTAGGAAACCTCATTGCAACTTCAACTTTGAACACTCCAAGTTCAAGAGGGATCTTCCTCTCTGGTGCCTATCCTGCAAAATTCAACAAACTAAGTCTTACAAGCAGAAGCTTGCTTGACTTGTTAGTTCCCAAAACAGTATACTTAAGAACAAGGGTTGAAAATTGTGTCCACCGTAAAAAAAGAATTCTTGAGTTCCCAAAGATCAAAACCATTATAGAAGCAAGGGAAAAATCAAAGAATCAAAAACTTTTCAAGAAATGGTGGACAAAAAAAAATTATTTAAAAACAAAGAAAACAGAAAACAAAATAAAAACAGAAAATTGCCCGAGCTCCAGCGCTTGAGCGTTGGGTTTGCCAACGCTTGGGCGCTGGAATTAAAATAAAAAATTGGATTCCAGGGGCCCAACGCTTGAGCGTTGGCCCCTCCAATGCTTGCGCGTTGAATTTATGAAATCCTGGGCAGCTTTGGCAGGGGCTCAACGCATGAGTGTTGAGCCTCCAACGCTTGAGCGTTGGGGTGCCTGCAACAATTTATTCAGCAAAACAAAACAAAACAAAAGCAATAGAAACACTTGGGTTGTCTCCCAAGAAGCCCAATGTTATAGTCTTTGGTAGACTTTTCACTAATCACTTTTTAACCGGGGTCTATTACAAAATTCATTAGACCCCGCAAATCATGCAAATTTTGGCACAAATACATCATGGTGCCCAATGAATTTTCAGCAAACAAGGCAACAATAATCAAATTAAAAATGGAAGGAATAAGTAAATTTTTCCTTCCTTGTTCTTTGCCTTTTTGATCTGAACCTATAACATAGGTTCCTTGAGGTTCTTCTTCCTCCATTTCCAATTTGTCTTTAAAGACAAATTCTACAATGGAGGTTTCTTTCACTTCCTCTCTTTGAACCACGGGTTCACTTTCATGAAAGGTGGTTGTTGTTCATCCCCGGGCTGCCTCCTCAGAATGCCTTGTATCTTTACTTGTAGAATCTCCCTGGCCTTACATTCTTGCTCAGGACTCGCCAAATGCCCTAAAGTTGATCAGAAAGCCCTAAAGCCGGCCTAAAACCCTATAATAAGACGAAAACCCTAAAATTAGTCAAAAAGCCTAGAGTTTACAGAAAAACAATAAAATTGACCCAAATCCCTTAAATTGACCAGATACCCTATACTATAAACATGGGAAAAACCCTGAAATCGGCCAGAAGCCCAAAAATTGATCAAAAAGCCATAAAGTTGGCCTAAAACCCTATAATAAGCCGAAAACCCTAAAATCAGTCTAAAAGCCTATAGAGTCTACAGAAAAACTATAAAATTGACCCAGAGCCCTTAAGTCGTCCAAAAACCATATACTATAGTGAGCGGAAAAACTCTGAAATCAGCCGAAAGACCAAAAGTTAATCCGAAAGCTTTAAAGCGGGCCTAAAACCCCATAATAAGCCGAAAACCCTAAATCCAGTCTAAAACACTAGAGTCTACAGAATAACCATAAAATTGACCCAGAGCCCTTACATCGGAAAAACCCTGAAATCGGCCGAGAACCCTAAAGTTGATCAGAAATCCCTAAAGCTGCCCTAAAACCCTATATTAAGCCAAAAACCCTAAAATAAGTCTAAAAGCCTAGAGTCTACAGAAAAACCAAAAATTTGACACAGAGCCCTTAAATCGTCCAAATAACATATACTATAGTCAGTGGAAAAAATCTGAAATCGGCTGAAAATCTTGAAATCAGCCGAAAATCCTGAAATCTGCCAAATGCCCTAAAGTTGATCAGAAAGCCCTAAAGGCGGCCTAAAACCCTATAATAAGATGAAAACCCTAAAATCATCAGAAAATCCCTGAAATCTGCCGAAAACCCTGAAATTGGCTAAAAGTTGATCAGAAAAACCATAAAGCCGCCCTCAAACCCTATAATAAGCCGAAAACCCTAGAATCAGTCTTAAAGACGGAAAAACAATAAATTTGACCAGAGGCCTTAAATCATTCAAATGCCCTTTATTATTGTCAGCGGAAAAACCCTAAAATCGGCCAAAAGCCCTAAAGTTGATCAAAAAGCCCTAAAATCCCTAAAATAGGCCGAAAACACTAAAATCAATCTAAAAGTCATTAGAGTCTACAGAAAAACAATAAAATTGACCCTGATCCCTTAAATTGACCAAATACCCTATACTATAAACATCGGAAAAACCCTAAAATAAGTCTAAAAGCGTAGAGTCTAGAGAAAAACCAAAAAATTGACACAAAGCCCTTAAATCGTCCAATTAACACATACTATAGTCTGCGGAAAAAATTTGAAATTGGCCGAAAACCCAGAATCCAGTCTAAAAGCCTAGAGTTTACAGAAAAACCATAAAATTGACCCGGAGCCCTTAAATCGTCCAAATACCCTATACTGTAGTCAGCGGAAAAACCCTGAAATCTGCAGAAAACCCTGAAATTGGCTAAAAGTTGATCAGAAAAACCATAAAGCTGCCCTCAAACCCTATAATAACCCGAAAACCCTAGAATCAGTCTTAAAGCCTAGAGTATACGGAAAAACTATAAATTTGACCAGAGGCCTTAAATCATTCAAATGCCCTTTATTATTGTCAGCGGAAAAACCCTAAAATCGGTCGAAAACCCTGAAATTGGCCAAAAGCCCTAAAGTTGATCAAAAAGCCCTAAAACCGGCCTAAAATCCCTATAATAAGCCGAAAACACTAAAATCAATCTAAAAGCCATTAGAGTCTACAGAAAAACAATAAAATTGACCCTGATCCCTTAAATTGACCAAATACCCTATACTATAAACATCGGAAAAACCCTGAAATTGGCCAGAAGCCCAAAAATTGATCAGAAAGCCATAAAGCTAGCCTAAAACCCTATAATAAGCCGAAAACCATAAAATCAGTCTAAAAGCCTATAGAGTCTACAAAAAAACTATAAAATTGACCCAGAGCCCTTAAGTCGCCCAAATACCATATACTATAGTGAGCGGAAAAACTCGGAAATCAGCCGAAAACCCTTAAATCGGCCAAAAACCCTGAAATCGGCAAAAACCCCAAAAGTTAATCCGAAAGCTTTAAAGCTGGCCTAAAACCCCATAATAAGCAGAAAACCCTAAATCCAGTCTAAAAGCCTAGAGTATACATAATAACCATTAAATTGACCTAGAGCCCTTCAGTCGTCCAAATACCATATACTATGGTAAGCGGAAAAAATCTGCAATCGGCCGAAATCCCTGAAATCAGCCGAAAATGTTGTAATCTGTCAAATGCCCTAAAGTTGATCAGAAAGCCCTAAAGCCGGCCTAAAACCCTATAATAAGACGAAAACCGTAAAATCAGTCAAAAAGCTTAGAGTTTACAGAAAAACAATTAAATTGACCCAGATCCCTTAAATTGACCAAATACCCTATACTATAAACATGGGAAAAACCCTGAAATCGGCCAGAAGCCCAAAAATTGATCAGAAAGCCATAAAGCTGGCCTAAAACCCTATAATAAGCCGAAAACCCTAAAATCAAACTAAAAGCCTGTAGAGTCTACAGAAAAACTAAAAAATTGACCCAAATCCCTTAAATAGTCCAGATACCCTATGCTATAGTCAACGAGAAAACCCTGAAATCAGCCGAAAACACTGAAATCGGCCAAAAGCCCTAATGTTGATTCGAAGGCCATAAAACCAGCCTAAATCCCTATAATAAGCCAAAATCCCTAAAATCAGTCTAAAATCCTATAGTCTACATGATAATGAAATTGCAAGTGTACAATTTACTATCGCGTAATAAAAATGTTCGAACCCACAGGGATAGGTGTTCTTATTACTATTAAGTTTAGTACTTTAAACACAAAAATAAAATGATAGATATTGTTGGTTTTTAGAGCAAGTAAGAATAATAACATAAAATAAAGATGTGATAAAAATGATGAGAATTAAGTCCTTGGGTTGATTGACATAGAATATAAATTATGCTAGCAAGTATCTACTTAATTTCTAAATTATAAATCCAAGTTCAAGGTGCTATAGCCTATTATATCTACAAGTTAATCTCTTACACATTGTAGAACTTCCTTTTTCAATTACTAAACCCAATTTCTTGCAATCTAGTTAACTAAAGAAGAAGATGAAGATAGAGTTCCGGCCAACACAAAGCTACGTCTTTCCTAATCTCTTAGCGAAATATACTTATAGCCTTTTTTAATCCTAGGTCCCTTACTACTTACCAATTCTCATTCGTATAAGTAATAAGAAAAACTTCTTGTGTACAGCAAGATAACAATATGAGCAAGGAATTAAAACAAGAACTGGAAATAAAATTTAGAAAGGTAGAAACAAAACTAAAACATAAATTTATAAACTAATACAACCCAAGAAACTTAAAAGAATTAGCCAAGCATGGCTAAAAGATTCATTGAATTACCCTGGATAGGAGCTCAAGTATGGCTTCCCACAATTCCTAGGAACAATGATCTTTGAGGGAGAAAGAGAGAATACTTGTTGTATTCTATGAAGGTGTGTTTTACAAGTGAAGAAAAGGGTCCTATTTATAGTAAAATTCCAGCCTCCAGCGCTTGAGCGCTGGCTTTCCCAACGCCTGGGCGCTAGGATGCATTAAAAACCCACTTTCTGTCCGAGGCCCAGCGCTTGAGCGCTGGCTTTCCAACGCTTGGGCGCTGGGACACAATCTGACTCATCATCTAGTCAGAACCCCAGCGCTGGAGCGCTGGGATCCCAACGCTGGAGCGTTGGGATGCTGCTTCTTCATCTTCTTGCTTGTTCTTCCTTCTTCATTCATGGTAGTGGGTTTTGATGGCCATAAAAAGCCACTAACCAGCCTTGATCAGTTCTGAAACCCTTCCTCCACTAACATCAATTCCTTTAGGCATTTTTTCCATGTGCTAAATTGGAGAGTGACTCTTCATATTTTTCTTTTTCACTTTGGTCCTCCCTTGGTTAGCACTTCAATTCAAGCCCTCATATTCTCTCAAACTCCACTTTAAGTCCTCCACTCTTGAACTTTTACAATTTGGTCCCTGACTTCCTGAAACTTTACACATTGGTCCCTGGACAAAAATGATAACTAAACCAGCTTTTCCTAAAAATATAAAATAACTAGAAAAATTCCTAAAAATATAAAATAAAGATAGAAAAACACAAAAAACCTAATCTACATGCAAAATGCAAAATAAATATAAAATCTACATAAAAACAATAAAAAAACCTACATGAGACTCAAAAATAATAAAATAAAAAGACTAAAAAGACCCTAAAAACATCATATAAAATCCACTCATCACACCACTATACCCAACGACAGCTTGTCCTCAAGCGACAAAACTTAAAGAAAAACTCGTCCCTGGGTTTTGAGAAAGTTTTATCTGATTACAACTTGAAGCACAAAAACCTTTCAAAGAAAGCTTAGCAGAAAAGGAAGACATGCATGTTTTATAGACAAAGAATCAAGAAAGTTTAGGCTTGGCTTTTAACATGTTTGAGTTCAAGAATTAAGCTCACAAAATGATATTCTCCATGAAAACAAGAAAGCTCAATAATCCTGCCTATCATTCAAATCAAAACTGAAGTAAAGCAACCAAGTGGTGTTGAAGAGATTTTTGAAGGTTGTAACTTGGCCAAAGGTTGAACATTTCAAGGTATGGATTTTAAGACTTGGCAACTCTATTGGCTGACTCAGAATTTTGTTGTTAAGTGATTTTCTTGACTAAGAGCTTAAACAATTCAACACAAGGGTTCTCTCAATTTTTTCTTTTCTCTTTTTTTTTTTTTGAACAAAGTAGTGGAATGTATGGGATGAATGACTTGAATTTTACTCCCTTCATACTCTTTCTCACCCCACTACTTCATTATTTTTTCTAAGGCACATACCTTATTTTTTTTTTTTCAACTTTTTTCCTTCTTTTTTTTTTAGAGAGAAACCCAACAAACATAGCTCTAACAAATTCAGCACATGAATCACAATAACAACTTTAAGAATTATCACACAAAGTAGGCTCCAAAGAATGACTCTTTTAAGGCTCAAAAGGGGCTACTAGTGGATATAACATTTCAAGCAAAAATCTGAGTTTTCAAAAATGCCTATAATCTCTTCTCAACTCACAAAGTATACAAAACTCCAATCAACATGCAACACAAGGCAGAAAAATTTCACAATCAAGAATTCAGAGTCCTCAGCTCTCAGAAAAAGATAGGGTAAGTGGTACCCTTTTTAGAACTCAGAAAAAGACTTAGCCAACAACCAAACAATCAAGACATCAAAAATCCTTTCTACAGCATGCAATCCTAACTGCTTAAAAACATAGAACTTTTTCAACAAGCAGTTCAATCAGATAAAGCATTTCACAAAGCTATAGAAATATTCAGAATGGATAATATACTCAAGACTCATGCAAAAATAAAACAGAAAAACTAAACTAAAAATAAAACTAAAAACTATAAAAAGAAAAAAACAAAAACTAAGAAGCTGGTATAGTAACAAATTTTCCACACAGGTCCAAGGGAACCTCAATGTAAAAATCAATTTGAACACTTAAGTTCAAGAGGGCTCCTCCTCCTTTTGGTACCTATCCTGTAACAATGAACAAACAAAAGTCTCACAAGCAGAAGCTTGCTTGACTTGTTAGTTCCAAAATCAGCACAAAATGGGTTGAAAAATTGTGTCCACCTTTTAAAAACAAGAATTCTTGAGTTCCCCATAAATTAAAACCAGTTAAGAAACAAGGGAAAACTCAAAGAATCTAAAACCTTCAGAAAAATGGTGAACACAAAATTTATTGAAAACTAAAAACAGCAAATAAAAATAAAACAGCAAATCTGCCCGAGCTCCAGCGCTTGAGCGTTGGGGATGCCAACGCTTGGGCGCTGGATTAAAATAAAAACTGGGTGGATTCCAGGGGCCTAGCGCATGAGCGCTAGACCTCCAACGCTGGAGCGTTGGGTTAAACTGGAATAGGGGAAACTAAACAGGGGCTCAACGCTTGAGCGTTGGCCTCCAGCGCTTGAGCGCTGGCCCCTCCTGCAGCAAAACATAGAATTTTTTTTTTTCTTTTATTTATTTACAAGAGTTGTGCAGAAATTTAAATGACAAAAATTTAAACTATCCTAAGTTGGGTTGTCTCCCAACCAGCTCAATGTTTAGGTCCGAGATAGACCCTTCCACTAATTACTTTCAACCGGGGTCTATTACAAAATTCTTTAGACCCCGCAAATCATGCATATTTTGGCACAAGTACAACATGGTGCCAAATGATTTTTCAGCTAACAAGGCAACAATATTCAAATTAAAAATGGAAGAAATAAATAAATTTTCCCTTCCCTGTTCTGTTCCTTGCTTTTCTGAACCTATAGCGTAGGTTCCTTGAGGTTCTTCTTCCTCCATCTCCAATTTGTCTTTAAGGACAAATTCTACAATGAAGGTTGCTTTCACCTCCTCTTTTTGAACCACAAGTTCACTTTCATGAACAGGTGATTGTTGTTCATCCCCGGGCTGCCTCATTATAATGCCTTGTATCTTTACTTGTAGAATCTCCCTGGCCTTACATTCTTGCTCAGGACTTGGCAAAAATCCGGATTTCCTCTTGCAATCTATATCAGAGTAAAACTCTCTAACTAGAGTGAAGATATCCTGCTTCGACTTCTCATATTCCTTTTCAACCTCAGCCCGGATTTTTGCCTTCCTTTGCTCAAATGTTTCAGCCATTGCTATACCTGACAATACTTAGCAAACAAAATTAGCAGCACCAGTTCATCACACAAATAATAATTTTTTTTATATATTTTTTATAAAAAGCACTAAACAAAATAATAACAAGAACTTGAAAGAACCTATCCCCGGCAACGGCGCCAAAAACTTGATAATGAAATTGCAAGTGTACAATTTACTATCGCGTAATAAAAATGTTTGAACCCACAGGGATAGGTGTTCTTATTACTATTAAGTTTAGTACTTTAAACACAAAAATAAAATGATAGATATTGTTGGTTTTTAGAGCAAGTAAGAATAATAACATAAAATAAAGATGTGATAAAAATGATGAGAATTAAGTCCTTGGGTTGATTGACATAGAATATAAATTATGCTAGCAAGTATCTACTTAATTTCTAAATTATAAATCCAAGTTCAAGGTGCTATAGCCTATTATATCTACAAGTTAATCTCTTACACATTGTAGAACTTCCTTTTTCAATTACTAAACCCAATTTCTTGCAATCTAGTTAACTAAAGAAGAAGATGAAGATAGAGTTCCGGCCAACACAAAGCTACGTCTTTCCTAATCTCTTAGCGAAATATACTTATAGCCTTTTTTAATCCTAGGTCCCTTACTACTTACCAATTCTCATTCGTATAAGTAATAAGAAAAACTTCTTGTGTACAGCAAGATAACAATATGAGCAAGGAATTAAAACAAGAACTGGAAATAAAATTTAGAAAGGTAGAAACAAAACTAAAACATAAATTTATAAACTAATACAACCCAAGAAACTTAAAAGAATTAGCCAAGCATGGCTAAAAGATTCATTGAATTACCCTGGATAGGAGCTCAAGTATGGCTTCCCACAATTCCTAGGAACAATGATCTTTGAGGGAGAAAGAGAGAATACTTGTTGTATTCTATGAAGGTGTGTTTTACAAGTGAAGAAAAGGGTCCTATTTATAGTAAAATTCCAGCCTCCAGCGCTTGAGCGCTGGCTTTCCCAACGCCTGGGCGCTAGGATGCATTAAAAACCCACTTTCTGTCCGAGGCCCAGCGCTTGAGCGCTGGCTTTCCAACGCTTGGGCGCTGGGACACAATCTGACTCATCATCTAGTCAGAACCCCAGCGCTGGAGCGCTGGGATCCCAACGCTGGAGCGTTGGGATGCTGCTTCTTCATCTTCTTGCTTGTTCTTCCTTCTTCATTCATGGTAGTGGGTTTTGATGGCCATAAAAAGCCACTAACCAGCCTTGATCAGTTCTGAAACCCTTCCTCCACTAACATCAATTCCTTTAGGCATTTTTTCCATGTGCTAAATTGGAGAGTGACTCTTCATATTTTTCTTTTTCACTTTGGTCCTCCCTTGGTTAGCACTTCAATTCAAGCCCTCATATTCTCTCAAACTCCACTTTAAGTCCTCCACTCTTGAACTTTTACAATTTGGTCCCTGACTTCCTGAAACTTTACACATTGGTCCCTGGACAAAAATGATAACTAAACCAGCTTTTCCTAAAAATATAAAATAACTAGAAAAATTCCTAAAAATATAAAATAAAGATAGAAAAACACAAAAAACCTAATCTACATGCAAAATGCAAAATAAATATAAAATCTACATAAAAACAATAAAAAAACCTACATGAGACTCAAAAATAATAAAATAAAAAGACTAAAAAGACCCTAAAAACATCATATAAAATCCACTCATCACTACAGAAAAACAATTAAACTGACCCAAAGCCCTTACATCGGAAAAAAACCTTGAAATCGGCCTAGAACCCTAAAGTTGATCTGATAGCCCTAAAGCTGGCCTAAAACCCTTTATTAAGCCAAAAACCGTAAAATAAGTCTAAAAGCGTAGAGTCTACAGAAAAACAAAAAGATTGACACAGAGCCCTTAAATCGTCCATATAGTCAGCGGAAAATACCGATGATTCCTATGTGCATCATCAGTACCGCATAGACGTCCAAACCAATGCTGCATCTGCTGGATTGTCTCCATTCTATGCTATACCTTCCAACTTTTCTCAGGAATCAAAGGTTATTCTTGAACGACTAGACATCATGACACTTTGTCTTTCTCAAAAGTTGGGTCAACTCGAAGATACCATGCGATCTCGATTTCTGCTTGTGGAATATCGCATCGAGGCAGTCCACTCCTTCATGCGTAAGGAAATTGAGAGTCTCCAGGAGCTTGACCCCTCTGAGAATTCTGAGGATTCTAGTCAAGCATAAGTTCTGATCCACTTTGTGCCAGTATAGTTCTATAACTACTAATAGGATTTCTCCATATCTACTAATAGGTTTTTCCCCTTGGTTGTACTATCAACTCTACTACTTATGTTTGTAATGCTTCTACCATATGTAACTTTTGCATTTGCTTCCATATATATATAATATAAGTATTGGTTGTGGTTTATCATTGTTTTATATCTTTAACCCCCATACCCTTGCTTTATTTCAAAATATATACTTGTATGGATGCATGCCTGTTTTTGGCCTTTTCTTCTTTTTGATGAAGTCAAAGGGGGGAGAAAGGTTCTGTGCTCTTAAAGATTATATGCAAGAATTCAACAAGTGAATTAGAAAGGGGGAGAAATACTGGATTACATCAAACAGGGGGAGTTTTTCAACAGAAATGCATATATGATCTTCAAGTATCAAGAATGTGTTTGCCATCATCAAAAAGGGGGAGATTGTGAAGAAGGTCTTACTCCTGACCCTGGCTGAGGTTTTGATGACGACAAACTCATCGACAAAAAGAAGAAAAGAAGACTTAGAGGAAACAGCGCTACAAAGTCTATCAAATACCTAGAAGTCATAGTTTAGGTGAGTTATGCTTCTAAAGGTCTATTAAAGCATAAAGGCTCTTTAAAACACCTAAACTAATCAAGCTTAATGTTTTCATAACTTAAAAGAAGTAGAAAACCTTAAGCCGATCTCAAAGGATCAAGTTTCTGGAAGTTGGACTTTAGTGTAATCGATTTCAACCTTCTGGTAATCGATTACACCTAGGCAAGTAATCGATTACCCCTTGCTTGTAATCGATTACATGTTTGAATTTGAAATTCAAACTGAAACGGCTATTAGTGTAATCGATTACACTAAATGTTGTAATCGATTACCAGCACGAAAAGTTGCATCTTTTCATGAACCATTGTGTCTCAAACCTTTTGAAAAGGGTTGTGATGGTTCAAGGACGTTTCCCTTGCCTATATAAAGTCCATTTGAGTCCAGAACACAACAACACATGAGAATACAACATTAGGCCAAAGCTTTGTCAAAATTAGTTCATCTTTTAGAACTTAAACTTTCAAGAGCCTAAATTCTGAGTTCATGATCTTCATGTTTATAAGAACACTTTAGTTGTTCATATCTTGAGGAACTCAGAATCCTATTATGCTTAAAAGCCTTAAAGCATAAATTCTCATGATCAATCCACTTGTATGTTAAAGGATTGATTCAGCCAATTGTAAACTCTTCTTCATCTCTTTCTGTAAGATTGAGTATTTACCGTGGATTTCGGTGAAGGGTTGTTGGTACTGAAAGTGGTATACTTTCAGGGTGTTGATTGAAGGTGGTTTAGCCTTCAAGGTCTGAGGGTGGTTTGCCTTCAGGAACTGAAAGTGGTTTGCTTTCAGGGGCTGTGGAAAGTGGTATACTTTCACAGGAAATTGATAGGAATTCTTAGGGTCCTTGGTATAAGAACTTGTAAGAGATTTTTATCAATAGTGGAAAAATCTTCAAGGGGTTTTCTTGAGGGACTGGACGTAGCCTTTGGTGGATAGAAGGTGAACCAGGATAAAATTCTGTGTGTGAATTCTTCTATCCTTCATCTTTACTTTCAAGCAACGCTTAATTCCGCTACAATCACAACTACCGTTTCGTGATCATCATTTTCTTGAAAGTAATAATTTCAATAAGGCGAAAATCGGGGCAACTCTGGTTCACCCCCCCCCCCTCTCAGGTTGCTATCTGTACTAACAAAATCAGTCTAAAATCCTAGAGTCTACAGAAAAACAATAAAACTGACCCAGAGCCCTTACATCGGAAAAAAACCTTGAAATCGGCCGAGAACCCTAAGTTGATCAGAAAGCCCTAAAGTTGGCCTAAAACCCTATATTAAGCTAAAAACCCTAAAATAAGTCTAAAAGCGTAGAGTCTACAGAAAAACCAAAAAATTGACACAGAGCCCTTAAATCGTCCAAATATCATATACTATAGTAAGCGGAAAAAATCTGAAGTCGGCCGAAAACCCTGAAATCACCTGAAAATGCTGTAATCTACCAAATGCCCTAAATTTGATCAGAAAGCCCTAAAGCCGGCCCAAAACCCTATAATAAGACGAAAACCCTAAAATTAGTCTAAAAGCCTAGAGTTTACAGAAAAACCATAAAATTGACCCGCAACCCTTAAATCGTCCAAATACCCTATACTGTAGTCAGCGGAAAAACCTTGAAATCTGCAGAAAACCCTGAAATTGGCTAAAAGTTGATCAGAAAAACCATAAAGCTGCCCTCAAACCCTATAATAACCCGAAAACCCTAGAATCAGTCTTAAAGCCTAGAGTATACGGAAAAACTATAAATTTGACCAGAGGCCTTAAATCATTCAAATGCCCTTTATTATTGTCAGCGGAAAAACCCTAAAATCGGCCGAAAACCCTGAAATTGGCCAAAAGCCCTAAAGTTGATCAAAAAGCCCTATAGCCGGCCTAAAATCCCTATAATAAGCTGAAAACTCTAAAACCAATCTAAAAGCCATTAGAGTCTACAGAAAAACAATAAAATTTACCCAGATCCCTTAAATTGACCAAATAACCTTTACTATAAACATCGGAAAAACCCTGAAATCGGCCAGAAGCCCAAAAATTGATCAGAAAGCCATAAAGCTGGCCTAAAAGCCTATAATAAGCCGAAAACCCTAAAATCAGTCTAAAAGCCTATAGAGTCAAAAGAAAAACTTTAAAATTGACCCAGAGCCCTTAAATCGTCCAAATACCATATACTATAGTGAGCGGAAAAGCTCTGAAATCGGCCAAAAACCCTGAAATCGGCAGAAACTGATGAGTGGATATTATATGATGTTTTTAGGTTGTTTTTAGTCTTTTTATTTTATTATTTTTGAGTCACATATAGGATTTTTATTATTTTGCATTTTTCATATAGATTAGATTTTATTTGTTTTTCTAACTTTATTTTATATTTTTAGGAATTTTTATAGCTATTTTATATTTTTAGGAAAAGCTGGTATAGTTATCATTTTTGTCCAGGGACCGATTTGTAAAGTTTCAGGAAATCAGGGGTCAAAGTGTGAAAGTTCAAGAGTGGAGGATTAAAAGTGAAGATTGAAAGAATTAAAGGGCCAGAATTGAAGTGCTAGCAAAGAGAGGGTTAAAAGAGAAAAAGAAGAATATGAAGCAACTCTCTTCAATTTAGCACATGGAAAATAAGCTTGAAGAAATTGATGGTAGTGGGAAGGAAGTTTCAGAAATGATTAAGGGCTGAGTGGTGGCCATTGAAGGCATTGAAAACCCATTACCATGAAGAAGGGAAAAGCTTGAAGATGAAGCAGCAGGTGACCCAACGCTCAAGCGTTGGGACTCTGACTAGGAGATGAGTCAGATTTCCACCCAGCGCTGGAAAGCCAGCGCTCAAGCGCTGGGCCTCGGTCTGATAGTGGAATTTTAATGCATCCCAACGCCCAAGCGTTGGGAATGCCAGCGCTCAAGCCCTGGAGGGTGAATTTTTACTATAAATAGGGGCATTTTCTTCACTTGTAAGACACACCATTTCAGAATACAACAAGTATTCTTCTTTCCTCCTTAAGATCATTGTTCCTAGGAATTGTGGGAAGCCAAACTTGAGCTCCTATCCAGGGTAATTCAATGATTCTTTTAGCCATGCTTGGCTAACTTCTTCTTTAAGTTTTTGGGTTGTTTTAGTTTATAATTCATGTTCTAGTCTTTTTCTACATTTCTGAAAAATATTTCCTTTCATGTTTTATTTCCTTGTTCTTCATTCATCTTTGTGCACAAAAGATATCTTGCTTTCTACTTATGTCATAAGGCCATTTGGTAAGTAGTAAGGGAAATAGGAAATAAAAAAGGTTATAAGTATATATCTCTTAAGGCAATTAGGATAGACGTAACTTTGTGCTGGCCCGAATTCATTCTTTATCTTCTTTTCTGGTTAACTAAATACCAAGGCTATGGATTTAGTAATTAGGAAGAAAGTTCTACATTTCTTAAGGCAATTAACTTGTAGAAATTCTAGGCTATAGCATCATGAATTTGGATTTAAAATTCAGAAATTAAGTAGGAGATTACTAGCATGTTTTATAGACTATGTAAACCAACCCAAGAGATTAAATTCTTATCATCTTTATTTCTTATCATTTTATGCTTTTCTTCTTGATTGCTCTCAAACCAACACCATATTTTCAACTTTTAATTTTTCTACACAAGTACTAGATATTATAATAATAAGAACACCTACCCCTTGGGTTCGATCTTTTTACTACGCGATAGTCAATCGTGCACTTGCGATTTGGGTATCAAGTTTTTGGCGCCGTTGCCGGGGATAGGTTTTATTCTTTTTATTATTTTGTTTAGTACTTCTTGTTTATATATAAAAAAAAGAAAAAAAAAATTGTATTGAATAGGTGCTATTGACTTCTTTTGCTTTTCTGCATGGTAGGACATTTTGAATTCGACCCTGAAATTGAAAGAACTTTGCATCGCAGATTAGCGGAGCAAAGGAGATTAGCAAGGGCCATGTCTGAAACACAAGCGCAAATGGAGGATCGCCTCCGTGCTGAATACAATGCACGGGTAGAAGATGAAGTCCAAGCTAGACTTCAAAGGCAGAGAGCTGAGGAGGAAGAGCGGGATGCCAACCGTTCCCTTCGTGATATCACAACCCCCTAGGTAGATTACAATTTTGAGGGGAGTATTGTGGTCCCGGATGTAAATCAAGTCTCGTCCTTGGACTCGACTGAGGTTTTGATGAAGACAAACACATCACAAAAAGAAGAAAGACCTCAGAAGAGAAAAAGAAGACTTCAAGAAATCGTCAAGAAAGAAAGGAACAAAAAGAAACACTTCAAGAAGACTTCGGAAAAGAAAAGAAGACTTCAACAAGACTTCAACAAGAGAAAGACTTCAAGAACCAGCTCGGAACGTCAAAGATCAAACATAAGGGTTCTTGCATTTAGTAAGTCTTGTCAACTTAGTGTGCTATGCTTTATTAAGGTTCATATTGCATTTGAAGGCTCATAAAAGATCAACTAATTGAGTACGATACGTTCTCACAAGTTAAACTTGGTAGGAACACTCAATTAGGGTTTAAGATGGTTAAAACTGAGTTCTGGACTGTCTGTAATCGATTACAGATGTGTGTAATCGATTACAGGAAGTGTGTAATCGATTACCACAAGTGTGTAATCGATTACCACAAGTGTGTAATCGATTACCAAGTTTGAAATTCAAATTCAAACTTCAACGGCATGATGTAATCGATTACACTAACTGCTGTAATCGATTACCAGGTCGACATATGTGTTATTTCATGAACCATTGTGTCTCAAACCGGTTGGGAAAGGTTGTGTTGGTTCATGGACGACCTCTAGTGCCTATATAAAGTCCTTAGACACTCAGAAACATGAATGACTTGGTCCATAACTTTCATATTCATTAAAGTCATCATTCTGAGTTTCGGTTCTCACATTTTCATAAGAACACTCATGATGTTCAACATTTGAGAAACTCAGAATGGAAGAGCCTTCATTGTAATGGCCTGGAGCATACAAACTAAGATCAATCCATCTTGTCTAAGGGATTGAATTTAGCCATAGGAAAGGCATCTTCTTCTTCTTCCATTTGAATCATGTTGATTCTTTCACCGTAGTTTTCGGTGGTTTTAAAAAGGCCCTTTGAATCAAGTTTGATTCAAAGTCCACCGTGGTAATGCGGTGTCATCAGAAAATGGTTTGCTTTCTGAAGCATGATGGGTCCTCTTAGGGTCCTTGGCACAAGTATTGCTAAGAAGACTTGATCAATCAGAAGTGGGTTGCTTCAGGAAGATTCATAAGATATCTTAGGGTCCTTGGTGCAAGCATTCGTTAAGAGTACTCGATCATGGGAAATCTTCACTGTGGAATTCAGTGGAGTGGTTCTTCAGAAAGTGGTAATCTTTCTGAGGGATTCTAACTTCACCGTGGTATTCGGTGAAGGGTTGTTCGATTGAAGGCGGGTTAGTCTTCAAGGTCTGAGGGTGGTTTGCCTTCAGGAACTGAAAGCGGTTTGCTTTCAGGGGCTGTTGAAAGCGGTTTGCTTTCACAGGATATTGGGAGAAGTTCTTGGGGTCCTTGGGTTAGGAACTTGTAAGTGATTTTTATCAATAGTGGAAAAATCCTCAAGGGGTTTCTTTGAGGGACTGGACGTAGTCTTCGGTGGATTGAAGGTGAACCAGGATAAAACTCTTTGTGTCATTTCCTTCATCCTTCATCTTTTACTTTCAAGCAATTACAATATTCCGCTGCAACAACGTTCTTACGTTACAACTCTAATTGCGCTGAAAGTCGTTTGGTACTACTACGCGAAAATCGGGGCAACTCTGATTCACCCCCCCTCTCAGGTTGCTATCTGTTCTAACACCGGAGGATGCACTACCAAATTTTCATATTCCTCCACACTTCATCTCTTTGGTTAGCCAGAACCAATTTGGTGGAAGTGTCAATGAAGACTACCACACACATCTGGAGCGATTCACCAGGCATTGCTCCACCTTAAGGAGAAATGATGCTCACTTGTATACGGTAAGACTTATGTTGTTTCCATTTTCCTTAAGAGATGTGGCAGAGGAGTGGTTATCTTCACAACCACTCAGAAGCATTACTTCATGGGATGATTTGGCCGAGAAATTCACGGCTAAATTTTTCCCTTACAACCGCATAAGGAAGTTGAAGCAGGAAATCAACTCCTTCATTCAACAAGATGCTGAAAACCTGTATGAGACATGGGAGAGGTTCAAGGGACTTCTCAGAAGGTTCCCAGGTCACAACATCTCTATCGCAGATCGGGTAGAGAAATTTTATGCCGCTTTGAATGATTATACCAGGGACAAGCTGGATACTGCTGCAAGTGGGGCATTTGATGCTTTGCCACCACAGGGGGCTCTTGATTTAATCAACAAACTTGCTGCAAGAGGTGCCCATTCAAACCAGGACCGGGCAATAAGGAATGGTATTTATGAGGTTGAATATTTTGATGCCATTGTTGCTTCAAATAAACTTTTGTCCAGGAAAGTTGATGCAATGATCAAAAGAATGGAAGGTGTTCAACTGAGCCCGGAGGAGGCAGAATTAGAGGTTGAGGTTAAAGCTATGGGGAATTTCCAAAATTCCTATGGCAATACCTATAATCCAAGCTGGAGAAACCACCCCAACTTTTCTTGGAGGGACCAAGGGGGTGGTCAAGGAGAAGCCAGGCAACAGTTTCAGAGGCCATTCCAGAATCAGAGGCGACCAATGCCTTTGAACCCAAATCAGGGAAGGAAGAGTTGGGAAGAAATTGTTGGTGAAATAGGCCAACAGACTGCACAATTCATGAACGAGACAAGAACAAGTGCTAAGAATCATGAAGCTCTATTAGAAATTTGGAGGTTCAGGTAGGCCAGTTGGCCAAGACCATCTCAGAAAGGATTCCAGGTACTTTTCCATCTGATACTCTTGTCAATCCGAAGGAGAATGTTGAGAATGTTTCTGCCATCACTCTTAGGAGTGGTAAAACTATGCCCGAAAGGGTAGTGGAAATTGAACAAGAGGTGAATTGTGAAGACAAAGAAAAAGAGAGGTATGTGCTGTTGCTGAAAAAACTGTTGAAAATGTAATTCCTCCTTCTAAGAAAATTGGCAAGGTACCATTTCGTAAAGCTTTAAAAAAGAATTAGGAAAAACAATTCTCAAGATTTCTTGAGATTTTCAAAAGACTTCAAATAAATATCCCTTTCTCTGAAGCTTTGGAACAAATGCCTACTTATGCCAAGTTTATGAAGGACATTTTATCTAGAAGGAGGAAGTTGAGTGAGATTGATGAAACTGTAATGCTGACTGAGGAGTGTTCAGCAATGGTATCAAGAAAGCTGCCCCAAAAGTTGAAGGATCTAGGGAGCTTTACTTTACCCGTGGAAATTGAGGGATTACCGAATGCAAAAGCTCTCTGTGATTTGGGAGCCAGTATTAACCTCATGCCACTCTCCATGTTTAGGAAATTGGACATGGGAGAGGCCACTCCTACTCTTATGTGTTTACAGTTGGCACCCAGGTCAATAAAATACCCCTATGGGGTGGCTGAAGATGTGTTGGTAAGGGTTGACAAATTTGTCTTCCCGGTTGATTTTGTGATCCTCGACATTGAAGAAGACTCTAAGGTACCATTAATTCTTGGACGGCCATTCCTTGCTACAGGAAACGCCAAGATTAATGTGGCTGAAGGCCTCCTATCTTTGAAGGTAGGGGATGAAAAGGTCAAGTTTTCTGTATTCCGGACTTGTAAACATTATGAGTCCGAAGGAGAGGATGAGTTCAAAGATGATGTATTTATCAAGAAAAGAAAGAGTACCCCTAATTGATTAAAGGGAAGGGTCTATCTCGGACCTTAACAATGAGCTGGTTGGGAGACAACCCAACTTAGGATAGTTTAATTTTTCTGTCTTTTTAATTTTCTGCACTATTCTTGTAAATAAATAAAAGAAAAGAATTCTATGTTTTTGCTGCAGGAGAGGCCAGCGCTCAAGCGCTGGAGGACAACGCTCAAGCGCTGGAGGCCAACGCTCAAGCATTAGGCCCCTGCTTATCACCTCTGATTCCAGTTAATTCCAGCGCTCCAGCGCTGGAGGGCTGGCGCTCATGCGCTGGGCCCCTGGAATCCCAGTTTTTATTTTTCCAATTTCCAGCGCCAAAGCGTTGGAAACCCAACGCTCAGGCGCTGGGGCCTCTGATGCCCAGTATTTGTTTTAATTCCAGTGCCCAAGCGTTGGAGCTCGGGCAGTCTTACTGTTTTGTTTTTTATTTGCTGTTTTTGGTTTTTAATAAATTTTGTGTTCACCATTTTCTGAAAGTTTTAGATTCTTTGAGTTTTCCCTTGCTTCTATAAATGGTTTTGATTTTTAGGAAGTCAAGAATTCTTGTTTTAAGGTGGACACAATTTTTCAACCCATGATCTTAAGTATGCTATTTTTGGAACTAACAAGTCAAGCAAGTTTCTGCTTGTGAGACTTTTGTTTGTTCAATGTTTCAGGATAGGTACCAGAAGGAGAAAGAGCCCTCTTGAACTTAAGTGTTCAAAATTGATTTTTGCATTGAGGTTCCCTTGGACTTTTATGGAAAATCCTAGAGTCTACAGAAAAACAATAAACCTGACCCAGAGCCCTTACATCGGAAAAACCCTGAAATCAACGGAGAACTCTAAAGTTGATCAGAAAGCCCTAAAGCTGCCCTAAAACCCCATATTTAGCCAAAAACCCTAAAATTTGTCTAAAAGCGTAGAGTCTACAGAAAAACCAAAAAATTGACACAGAGCCCTTAAATCGTCCAAATAACATATAGTAGTCAGTGGAAAAAATCTGAAATCGGCCGAAAACCCTAAAATCAGCCAAAAATACTGTAATCAGCCAAATGCCCTGAAGTTGATCAGAAAGCCCTAAAGCCGGCCCAAAACCCTATAATAAGAAGAAAACCCTACAATCAGTCTAAAAGCCTAGAGTTTACAGAAAAACCACAAAATTGACGCGAAGCCCTTAAATCGTCAAAATACCCTATACTGTAGTCAGCGGAAAAACCCTGAAATCTGCCGAAAACCCTGAAATTGGCTAAAAGTTGATCCGAAAAACCATAAAGCCGCCCTCAAACCCCATAATAAGCCGAAAACCCTAAAATCATTCTTAAAGCTTAGCGTCTACGGAAAAACTATAAATTTGACCAGAGGCCTTAAATCATTCAAATGCCCTTTATTATTGTCAGCGGAAAAACCCTAAAATCGGCTGAAAACCCTGAAATCGGCCAAAAGCCCTAAAGTTGATCAAAAAGCCCTAAAGCCGGCCTAAAATCCCTATAATAAGCCGCAAACACTAAAATCAATCTAAAAGCCATTAGAGTCTACAGAAAAACAATAAAATTGACCCTGGTCCCTTAAATTGACCAAATACCCTATACTATAAACATCGGAAAAACCCTGAAATCGGCCACAAGCCCAAAAATTGATCAGAAAGCCATAAAGCTGGCCTAAAACCCTATAATAAGCGGAAAACCTTAAAATCAGTCTAAAAGCCTATAGGGTCTACAGAAAAACTATAAAATTGACCCAGAGCCCTTAAATCTTCCAAATACCATATACAATAGCAAGCGGAAAAACTCTGAA
Organism: Acmispon strigosus; assembly: GCA_030819835.1. NCBI lineage: Eukaryota > Viridiplantae > Streptophyta > Magnoliopsida > Fabales > Fabaceae > Acmispon > Acmispon strigosus. The sequence goes on along the minus strand of JAUAMA010000004.1, from coordinate 15,384,598 downwards.
ATCAGTCGAAAACCATTAAATCGGCCAAAAACCCTAAAATCGGCCAAAAACCCTGAAATCGGCAAAAACCCCAAAAGTTAATCCAAAAACTTTAAAGCTGACCTAAAACCCCATAATAAGCCGAAAACTCTAAATCTAGTTTAAAAGCCTAGAGTCTACAGAATAACCATAAAATTGACCCAGAGACCTTCAATCGTCCAGATACCCTATAATATAGTCAACGAAAAATCCCTGAAATCGGCCGAAAACACTGAAATCAGCCAAAAGCCTTAATGTTGATCCGAAAGCCATAAAACTTGCCTAAATCCCTATAATAAGCCAAAATCCCTAAAATCAGTCTGAAATCCTAGAGTCTACAGAAAAACAATAAAACTGACCCAGAGCCCTTACATCGGAAAAACCGTGAAATCGGCCGAGAACCCTAAAGTTGATCAGAAAGCCCTAAAGCTAGACTAAAACCCTATATTAAGCCAAAAACCCTAAAATAAGTCTAAAAGCGTACAGTCTACAGAAAAACCAAAAAATTGACACAGAGCCCTTAAATCGTCCAAATAACATATACTATAGTCAGCGGAAAAAATCTGAAATCGGCCGAAAACCCTGAAACCAGCCGAAAATGCTGTAATATGCCAAATGCCCTAAAGTTGATCAGAAATCCCAAAAGCCGGCCTAAAACCCTATAATAAGACGATAACCCTAAAATCAGTCTAAAAGCCTAGAGTTTACAGAAAAACCATAAAATTGACCTGGAGACCTTAAATCGTCCAAATACCCTATACTGTGTAGTCAGCGGAAAAACCCTGAAATGTGCCGAAAACCGTGAAATTGGCTAAAAGCTGATCAGAAAAACCATAACGCCGCCCTCAAACCCTATAATAAGCCGAAAACCCTAGAATCAGTCTTAGCCTAGAGTCTACGGAAAAACTATAAATTTGACCACATGCCTTAAATCATTCAAATGCCCTTTATTATTGTCAGCTGAAAAACCCTAAAATCGGCCGAAAACCCTGAAATTGGCCAAAAGCCCTAAAGTTGATCAAAAACCCTAAAGCCGGCATTAAATCCCTATAATAAACCGAAAACACTAAAATCAATCTAAAAGCCATTATTGTCTACCGAAAAACAATAAAATTGACCAAGATCCCTTAAATTGACCAAATGCCCTATACTATAAACATCGAAAAAACCCTGAAATCGGCCAGAAGCCCAAAAATTGATACGAAAGCCATAAAGCTGGCCTAAAACCCTATAATAAGCCGAAAACCCTAAAATCAGTCTAAAAGCCTATAGAGTCTACAGAAAAACTATAAAATTGACCCAGAGCCCTTAAATCGTCCAAATACCATATACTATAGTTTGCCGAAAAACTCTGAAATAAGTCGAAAACCCTGAAATCGGCCAAAAACCCTGAAATCGACAAAAACCCCAAAAGCTTTAAAGCTGGCCTAAAACCCCATAATAAGCCAAAAACCCTAAATCTAGTCTAAAAGCCTAGAGTCTACAGAATAAGCATAAAATTGACCCAGAGCCCTTAAATCGTCCAGATACCCTACACTATAGTCAACGAAAAAACCCTGAAATCTGGCGAAAACACTGAAATCAGCCAAAAGCCGTAATGTTGATCCGAAAGCCATAAAACCAGCCTAAATCCCTATAATAAGCCAAAATCCCTAAAATCAGTCTGAAGTCCTAGAGTCTACAGAAAAACAATAAAACTGACCCAGAGCCCTTACATCGGAAAAACCCTAAAATCGGCCGAGAACCCTAAAGTTGATCAGAAAGCCCTAAAGCTGGCCTAAAAACCTATATTAAGCCAAAAACCCTAAAATAAGTCTGAAAGCGTAGAGTCTACAGAAAAACCGAGAAATTGACACAGAGCCCTTAAATCGTCCAAATAACATATACTATAGCCAACGGAAAAAATCTGAAATCGGCCGAAAACCCTGAAATCATCCGAAAATGCTGTAATCTGCCAAACGCCCCAAACTTGATCAGAAAGCCCTAAAGCCGGCCTAAAACCCTATAATAAGACGAAAACCCTAAAATCTGTCTTAAAGCCTAGAGTTTACAGAAAAACCATAAAATTGACTCGGAGCCCTTAAATCGTCCAAATACCCTATACTGTAGTTAGCGGAAAAACCCTGAAATCTGTTGAAAACCCTGAAATAGGCTAAAGTTGATCAGAAAAACCATAAAGCAGCCCTCAAACCCTATAATATGCCGAAAACCCTAGAATCAGTCTTAAAGCTTAGAGTCTACGGAAAAACTATAAATTTGACCAGAGGCCTTAAATCATTCAAATGCCCTTTATTATTGTTAGCGGAAAAACCCTAAAATCGGTCGAAAACCCTGAAATCGGCCAAAAGCCCTAAAGTTGATCAAAAAGCCCTAAAGTTGGCCTAAAATCCCTATAATAAGCCGAAAACACTAAAATCAATCTAAAAGCCATTAGAGTCTACAGAAAAACAATTAAATTGACCCAGATCCCTTAAATTGACCAAATACCCTAAACTATAAACATCGGAAAAACCCTGAAATCGGCCAGAAGCCCAAAAATTGATCAGAAAGCCATAAAGCTGGCCTAAAACCCTATAATAAGCGGAAAACCCTAAAATCAGTCTAAAAGCCTATAGAGTCTACAGAAAAACTATAAAATTGACCCAGAGCCCTTAAATCGTCCAAATACCATATACTATAGTGAGCGGAAAAACTCTGAAATCAGCCGAAAACCCCTAAATCGGCCAAAAACCCGAAATCGATAAAAAACCTTGAAATCGGCAAAAACCCAAAAAGTTAATTCGAAAGCTTTAAAGCTGGCCTAAAACCCCATAATAAGCCGAAAACCCTAAATCCAGTCTAAAAGCCTAGAGTCTACAGAATAACCATAAAATTGACCTAGAGCCCTTAAATTGTCCAGATACGCTATACTATATGATAGCCAAATCCACAAGTGCACGGATGGTTATCGCGTAGTATAAAGGATATTGTACCCAAGGGATAGGTGTCTTTTTATTAAATTATTGAGAGCCTTGTGCAGAAAATAAAAAGATATATGTTGTTGTTTTGTTTTTAGAACTAGAAAATAAAATAGCATAAAATAAAAGAGAAGAGAAAAGATGATGAGATTTAAGCACTTGGGTTGGATTACATAGTTTATAAAATATGCTAGCAAACTCTTACTTAATTTCGGAATTCTAGAACCAAGCTCATAAAGCTACGTCTATCCTAATTCTTAGTGATATATACATATAGCCTTTTTTAAATCCTATTTCCCTTACTACTTACCAATTTCCATTGTTTTAAGTAATAAGCAAGAACTCTTATGCGCATTAAGAGGAAATGAAGAACAAGGAAATAAAACATGAATTGGAAATATTATTCAGAAATGTAGAAGAAAAACTAAGACATAAAATATAAACTAAAACAACCCAAGATACTTAAAAGAATTAGCCAAGCATGGCTAAAAGAGGCATCGAATTACCCTGGATAGGAGCTCAAGTTCGGCTTCCCACAATTCCTAGGAACAATGCTCTTAAGGAGGAAAGAAGAATACTTGTTGTATTCTGAATAGGTGTGTCTTTTACAAAGGATGAGCACTCCTATTTATAGCAAAAATTTCAATGGTGGAGGAGTTGATGGCCATTATGGCCTTCATTGGCCACCAATTAACTTTTGAAAACTCCTTCCCACTACCATCAATTCTCCACTCATCCTTTTTCACATGTGCAAAATAGAAATGATGCTTCATATTCAATCTTTACACTTTTGGTCCTCTCTTTGTTAGCACTTCAATTATGGCCCTCTATTTTCCTTAAACTTCACTTTTAGCCCCCAACTCTTGAATTTCATACTTTGGCCTTTTCTTTCCTAAAATTTACAGTTTGGTCCCTGGACAAAAATGATAACATCTACCAGCTTTCCTAAAATATAAAAATAACTATAAAAATTCCTAAAAATATAAAATAAAGTTTAAAAACCAAATAAAGCTAATCTATATGCAAAATGCAAAATAAATATAAAATGTAAATAAAAAGAAAAAAAACCTATATGAGACTAAAAAATAATAAAATAAAAAGACCCTAAAATTATCATATAAAATACAGTCATCACACCACTATACTCAACGACAGCTTGTCCTCAAGTGACAAAACTAAAGAGAAACTCGTCCTTGAGTTTAGAGAAAGTTTTATCCAAAGAAGATGATAATATTCAAGAAAGCACGGCAGATTTGGAAAGACATGCATGTTCCACAGATATTAATCAAGAAAGTTAGGCTTGGCACTTTTAACATGTTGAGTTCATCAAATTAAGCTCACAAAAAGACATTCTCCATGAAAAACAAGAAAGCGTGATAATTCTGCCTATCATTCAAATCAAAACTGAAACCATGTAACTAAGTAATTTTGAAGAGATTTTTGAAGGTTGTAACTTGGCCAAAGGGTTGAACAATTCAAGGTGTGGATTTCAAGAACTTGGCAACTCTATTGGCTTGACTCAGAATCTGTTGTTAAGTGATTTTGGACTAAGAGCTTTATCAAACTTCAACACATAGGTTCTCTCAAATTTTTTCCCTCTTTTTTTTGAACGAAGTAGTGGAATGTATGGGATAAATGAATTGAATTTTACTCCCCTCATACTCTTTCTCACCCCACCACTTCATTATTTTTTCTTTCCTTTTTCATAAGGCACATACCTTATTTTATTTTTCTTCTTTTTTTTATTAAAGAGAAACCCAACATACATAGCTCTAACAATTTCAGCTTATGACTCACGCTAACAACTTAAAATATCACACAAAGTAGGATCCAAAGAATGACTCTTTTAAGGGTCAAAAAGGGGCTACTAGTGGATATCAAATTTCAAGCAAGAATCTGAGTTTTCAAAAATGCCTATAATCTCTTCTCAACTTACAAAGTATACAAAATCCCAATCAACATGCAACACAAGGCAGAAAAATCTTACAATCATGCATTCAGAGTCCTCAGCTCTCAGAAAAACATAGGGTAAGTGGTACCCTTTTTAGAACTCATAAAAACTTTGCCAACAACCAAACAATCAAGATGTTCAAATCATTTCTAACAGCATGCAATCCTAACCGCATCAAACATAGCATCATTTTCAAAAGCAGTTCAATCAGATAAAACATTCACAGAGCAATAGTAGCATTCAGACTGGATAAAGACACTCAACCATGCAGTTTAAAAACACTAAAAGAAAAAATAAAAACTAAAACTAAAAATAAAAAGCTATGAAAAAGAAAAACTAAAAATTAAAAGATGAAAACAATAAACCTATCTAAAAATAAAAACTAAAAGATGGTAAAAAATATTTCGTTTTTTCTTTTTTTCCAAACTGTCCAGGAAACCTCATTGCAACTTCAACTTTGAACACTCCAAGTTCAAGAGGGATCTTCCTCTCTGTTGCCTATCCTGCAAAATTCAACAAACTAAGTCTTACAAGCAGAAGCTTGCTTGACTTGTTAGTTCCCAAAACAGTATACTTAAGAACAAGGGTTGAAAATTGTGTCCACCTTAAAACAAGAATTCTTGAGTTCCCAAAGATCAAAACCATTATAGAAGCAAGGGAAAACTCAAAGAATCAAAAACTTTTCAAGAAATGGTGGACAAAAAAAATTTATTTAAAAACAAAGAAAACAGAAAACAAAATAAAAACAGAAAATTGCCCGAGCTCCAGCGCTTGAGCGTTGGGTTTGCCAACGCTTGGGCGCTGGAATTAAAATAAAAAATTGGATTCCAGGGGCCCAACGCTTGAGCGTTGGCCCCTCCAACGCTTGTGCATTGGATTTATGAAATCCTGGGAAGCTTTGGCAGGGGTTCATCGCATGAGTGTTGAGCCTCCAACGCTTGAGCGTTGGGGTGCCTGCAACAATTTATTCAGCAAAACAAAACAAAACAAAAGCAATAGAAACACTTGGGTTGTCTCCCAAGAAGCCCAATGTCATAGTCTTTGGTAGACTTTTCACTAATCACTTTTTAACCGGGGTCTATTACAAAATTCATTAGACCCCCAAATCATGCAAATTTTGGCACAAATACATCATGGTGCCCAATGAATTTTCAGCCAACAAGGCAACAATAATCAAATTAAAAATGGAAGGAATAAGTAAATTTTTCCTTCCTTGTTCTTTGCCTTTTTGTTCTGAACCTATAACATTGGTTCCTTGAGGTTCTTCTTCCTCCATTTCCAATTTGTCTTTAAAGACAAATTCTTCAATGGAGGTTTCTTTCAGCTCCTCTCTTTGAACCACGGGTTCACTTTCATGAAAGGTGGTTGTTGTTCATCCCCGGGCTGCCTCCTCAGAATTCCTTGTATATTTTCTTGTAGAATCTCCCTGGCCTTACATTCTTGCTCAGGACTTGGAAAAAATCCGATTTTTCGCTTGCAATCTAATTTGGAGTAAAACTCGTCAATTAGAGTGAAGACATCCTTCTTCTTCTTCTCATATTCCTTTTCAAGTTCAGCCCGGATTTTTGCCTCCCTTTGTTCGAATGTTTCAGCCATTGCTATACCTGAAAATACTCACAGATAATATTTTTTTATTTTTTATAAAAAAAACAGCACTAAACAAATTAATAAAAAGAACTTGAACAGAACCTATCCCCGGCAACAGCGCCAAAAACTTGATAGCCAAATCCGCAAGTGCACGGATGGTTATCGCGTAGTATAAAAGATATCGTACCCAAGGGATAGGTGTCTTTCTATTAAATTATTTAGAGCCTTGTGCAGAAAATAAAAAGATATATGTTGTTGTTTGGTTTTTTTGAACTAGAAAATAAAATAGCATAAATAAAAGAGAAGAGAAAAGATGATGAGATTTAAGCACTTGGGTTGGATTACAGTTTATAAAATATGCTAGCAAACTCTTACTTAATTTCTGAATTCTAGAACCAAGTTCATGATGCTATAGCCTAGTATTTCTACAAGTTAATTCCTTACAAATCTAGAACTTTCTTCCTAATTACTAAATTCAATTCCTTGCAATTTAGTTAACTAAGAAGTTCAGACCAACATAAGCTACGTCTATCCTAATTCCTTAGTGATATATACATATAGCCTTTTTTAAATCCTATTTCCCTTCCTACATACCAATTTCCATTGTTATAAGTAATAAGCAAGAACTCTTATGCGCATTAAGAGGAAATGAAGAACAAGGAAATAAAACATGAATTGGAATTATTATTCAGAAATGTAGAAGAAAAACTAAGACATAAAATATAAACTAAAACAACCCAAGATACTTAAAAGAATTAGCCAAGCATGGCTAAAAGAGGCATCGAATTACCCTGGATAGGAGCTCAAGTTCGGCTTCCCACAATTCCTAGGAACAATGCTCTTAAGGAGGAAAGAAGAGTACTTGTTCTATTCTGAACAGGTGTGTCTTTTACGAAGGATGAGCACTCCTATTTATAGCAAAAATTTCAATGGTGGAGGAGTTGATGGCCATTATGGCCTTCATTGGCCACCAATTAACTTTTGAAAACTCCTTCCCACTACCAACAATTCTCCACTCATCCTTTTCCACATGTGCAAAATCGAAATGATGCTTCATATTCAATCGTTACACTTTTGGTCCTCTCTTTGTTAGCACTTAAATTCTGGCCCATTATTTTCCTTAAACTTCACTTTTAGCCCCCAACTCTTGAACTTTCAAACTTTGGCCCTTTCTTTCCTGAAATTTAAAGTTTGGTCCCTGGACAAAAATGATAACTTCTACCAGCTTTCCTAAAATATAAAAATAACTATAAAAATTCCTAAAAATATAAAATAAAGTTTAAAAACCAATTAAAAGCTAATCTATATGCAAAATGCAAAATAAATATAAAATGTAAATAAAAAGAATATAAAACCTATATGAGACTCAAAAATTATAAAATAAACAGACTAAACCCTAAAATTATCATATAAAATCCAGCCATCACTGAAAAATCCAGTCAACGAAAAAACCCGAAATCGGCCGAAAACACTGAAAAACTATAAATTTGACCAGAGGCCTTAAATCATTCAAATGCCCTTTATTATTGTCAGCGGAAAAACCCTGAAATCGGCCAAAAACCCTGAAATCGGCGAAAACCCGAAAAGCTAATCCGAAAGCTTTAAAGCTAGCCTAAAACCCCATAATAAGCCGAAAACCCTAAATCTAGTCTAAAAGCCTAGAGTCTACAGAATAACCATTAAATTGACCCAAAGCCCTTAAATCGTCCAGATACCCTATACTATAGTCAACGAATAAACCCTGAAATCGGCCGAAAACACTGAAATCAGCCAAAATCCCTAATGTTGATTCGAAAGCCATAAAACCGGCCTAAATGCCTATAATAAGCCAAGATCCCTAAAATTAGTCTGAAAACCTAGAGTCTACGGAAAAACAATAAAACTGACTCAGAGCCCTTACATCGGAAAAACCCTGCAATCGACCGAGAACCCTAAAAGTTGACCAGAAAAACCATAAAGCCGACCTCAAATTCTATAATAAGCCGAAAACCCTAGAATCAGTCTTAAAGCCTAGAGTCTACGGAAAAACGATAAATTTGACGAGAGGCCTTAATTCATTCAAATGCCCTTTATTATTGTCAGCGAAAAAACCCTAAAATCGGCCGAAAACACTAAAATCAGCCAAAAGCCCTAAAGTTGATCAAAGAGCCCTAAAGCCGGCCTAAAATCCCTATAATAAGCCGAAAACACTAAAATCAATCTAAAAGCCATTAGAGTCTACAGAAAAACAATAAAATTGACCCAGATCCCTTAAATTGACCAAATACCCTATACTATAAACATCGAAAAAACCCTGAAATCGGGCAGAAGCCCAAAAATTTATCAGAAAGCCATAAAGCTGGCCTAAAACCCTATAATAAGCCGAAAACCCTAAAATCAGTCTAAGAGCCTAGAGAGTCTACAGAAAAACAATAAAATTCACACAGAGCCCTTAAATCGTCCAAATACCATATACTATAGTGAGCGGAAAAACTCTGAAATCAGCTGAAAACCCTTAAATCGGCCAAAAATCGTGAAATCGGCTAAAACCCCAAAAGTTAATCCGAAAGCTTTAAAGCTGGCCAAAACCCCCATAATAAGCCGAAAACCCTAAATCCAGTCTAAAAACCTAGAGTCTACAGAATAACCAGAAAATTGATCCAGAGGCGCTAAATCGTGCAGATACCCTATACTATAGTCAACGAAAAAACCCTAAAATCGGCTGAAAACACTGAAATCAGCCAAAAGCCCTAATGTTGATCCGAAAGCCATAAATCCAGCCTAAAAGCCTAGAGAGTTTACAAAAAAACCATAAAATTGACCCGGTGCCCTTAAATCGTCCAAATACCCTATGTTGTAGTCAGCGGAAAAACCCTGAAATATGTCGAAAACCTTGAAATTGGCTAAAAGTTGATCAGAAAAACCATAAAGCCGCCCTCAAACCCTATAATAAGTCGAAAATCCTAGAATCATACTTAAAGCCTAGAGTCTACGGAAAAACTATAAATTTGACCAGAGGCCTTAAATCATTCAAATGCCCTTTATTATTGTCAGCAGAAAAAAACTTAAATCGCCCGAAAACCCTAAATCGGCCAAAAGACCTAAAGTTGAGCAAAAAGCCCTAAAGCCGGCCTAAAATCCCTATTATAAGCAGAAAACACTAAAATTAATCTAAAAGCCATTAGAGTCTACACAAAAACAATAAAATTGACCTAGATCCCTTAAATTGACCAAATACCCTATACTATAAACATCGGAAAAACCCTGAAATCGGCCAGAAGCCCAAAAATTGATCAGAAAGCCATAAAGCGGGCCTAAAACCCTACAATCAGTCTAAAAGCCTATAGAGTCTTCAGAAAAACTATAAAATTGACCCAGAGCCCTTAAATCGTCCAAATACCATATACTATAGTGAGCGAAAAAACTCTGAAATCAGCCCAAAACCCTTAAATCAGCCAAAAACCCTGAAATCGGCAAAATCCCCAAAAGATAATCCGAAAGCTTTAAAGCTGGCCTAAAACCCCATAATAAGCCGAAAACCCTAAATCTAGTCTAAAAGCCTAGAGTCTACAGAATAACCATAAAATTGACCCAGAGCCCTTAAATCGTCCAGATACCCCCATACTATAGTAAACGAAAAAACCCTGAAATCGGCCGAAAACACGGAAATAAGCCAAAAGCCCTAATGTTGATCCAAAAGCCATAAAACAAGCCTAAATCCCTATAATAAGCCAAAATCCCTAAAATCAGTCTGAAATCCTAGAGTCTACAGAAAAACAATAAAACTGACCCAGAGCCCTTACATCGGAAAAATCCTGAAATCGGTCGAGAACCCTATAGTTGATCAGAAAGCCCTAAAGTTGGCCTAAAACCCTATATTAAGCCAAAAACTCTAAAATAAGTCTAAAAGCGTAGAGTCTACAGGAAAATCAAAAAATTGACACAGAGCACTTAAATCGTCCAAATAACATATACCATAGTCACCGAAAAAAATTTGAAATCGGCCGAAAACCCTTAAATCAGCCGAAAATGCTGTAATCTGCCAAATGCCGTAAAGTTGATCAGAAAGCCCTAAAGCCGGCCTAAAACCCTATAATAAGACGAAAACCCTAAAATCAGCGTAAAGCCTAGAGTTTACAGAAAAACCATAAAATTGACCAGGAGCCCCTTAAATCGTCCAAATACCCTATACTGTAGTCAGCGGAAAAACCCTGAAATCTCCCGAGAACCCTAAAATTGGCTAAGAGTTGATCAGAAAAACCATAAAGCCGCCCTCTAACCCTATAATAAGCCGAAAACCCTAGAATCAGTCCTAAAGCCTAGAGTCTACGGAAAAACTATAAATTTGACCAGAGGCCTTAAATCATTCAAATGCCCTTTATTATTGTCAGCGGAAAAACCGTAAAATCGGCCGACAACCCTGAAATCGGCTAAAAGCACTAAAGTTGATCAAAAAGCCCTAAAGCCGGCCTAAAATCCCTATAATAAGGAGAAAACACTAAAATCAATCTAAAAGCCATTCGAGTCTTCAGAAAAACAATAAAATTGACCCAGATCCGTTAAATTGACCAAATACCCTATACTATAAACATCGAAAAAACCCTGAAATCGGCCAAAAGCCCAAAAATTGATCAGAAAGCCATAAAGCAGACCTAAAACCCTATAATATGTGGAAAACCCTAAAATCAGTCTAAAAGCCTATAGAGTCTACATAAAAACTATAAAATTGACCCAGAGCCCTTAAATCGTCCACATACCATATACTATAGTGAGCGGAAAAACTCTGAAATCAGCCGAAAACCCTGAAATCGGCCAAAAACCCTGAAATTGGCCAAAACCCTGAAATTGGCAAAAACCCCCAAAATTTTATCCGAAAGCTTTAAAGTTGGCCTAAAACCCAATAATAAGCCGAAAACCATAAATCCACTCTAAAAGCCTAGAGTCAACAGAATAACCATACAATTGACCCAGAACCCTTAAATCATCCAGATACCCTATACCTATAGTCAACGAAAAAACCCTGAAATCGGGCGAAAACAATGAAATCAGCCAAAAGCCCTAATGTTGATCCGAAAGCCATAAAACCAGCCTAAATCCCTATAATAAGCCAAAATCCCTAAAATCAGTCTAAAATCGTAGAGTCTACAGAAAAACAATTAAACTGACCCAGAGCCCTTAAATCGGAAAAACCCTGAAATCGGCCGAGAACCCTAAAGTTGATCAGAAAGCCCTAAAGCTGGCCTAAAACCCTATATTAAGCCAAAAACCCTAAAATAAGTCTAAAAGCATAGAGTCTATAGAAAAAACAAAAAATTGACACAGGGCCCTTAAATCGTCCAAATAACATTTACTATACTCAGCGAAAAAATCTGAAATCGGCTGAAACCCTGAAATCAGCCGAAAATGCTTTAATCTGCCAAATGCCTTAAAGTTGATCAGAAAGCCCTAAAGCCGGCCTAAAACCCTATAATAAGACGAAAACCCTAAAATCAGTCTAAAAGCCTAGAGTTTACAGAAAAACCATAAAATTGACCCGGAGCCCTTAAATCGTACAAATACAGTATACTGTAGTCAGCGGGAAAACCTTTAAATCTGCCAAAAACCCTGAAATTGGCTAAAAGTTGATAAGAAAAACCATAAAGCCGCCCTCAAACCCTATAATAAGCCGAAAACCCAAGAATCAGTCTTAAAGCCTAGATTCTACGGAAAAACTATAAATTTGACCAGAGGCCTTAAATCATTCAAATGCCCTTTATTATTGTTAGCGGAAAAACCCCATAATCGGCCGAAAACCCTAAAATCAATCTAAAAGCCATTAGAGTCTATAGAAAAACAATAAAATTGACCCAGATCCCTTAAATTTACCAAATACCTTATACTATAAACATCGGAAAAACCCTGAAATCGGCCAGAAGCCCAAAAATTGATCAGAAAGCCATAAAGCTGGCCTAAAACCCTATAATAAGCCGGTAACCCTAAAATTAGTCTAAAAGCCTAGAGTCTACAGAAAACCTATAAAATTGACCCAGAGCCCTTAAACCGTCCAAATACCGTATACTATAGTGAGCTGAAAAACACTGAAATCTGCCGAAAACCCTGAAATTGGCTAAAAGTTGATCAGAAAAACCATAAAGCCGCCCTCAAACCCTATAATAAGCCGAAAACCCAAGAATCAGTCTTAAAGCCTAGAGTCTACGGAAAAACTATAAATTTGACCCGAGGCCTTAAGTCATTCAAATGCCCTTTATTATTGTAAGCGGAAAAACCCAAAAATCGGCCGAAAACACTAAAATCAATCTAAAAGCCATTAAAGTCTACAGAACAACCAAAAAGCCATAAAATTGACCCGGATCCCTTAAATTGACCAAATACCCTAAACTATAAACATCAGGAACAACCCTGAAATCGGCCAGAAGCCAAAAAGCCAAAAAGCTGGCCTTAAACCCTATAATAAGCCTAAAACACTAAAATCAGTCTAAAAGCCTATAGAGTCTACATAAAAACTATAAAATTGACCCAGAGCCCTTAAATCGTCCTAATACCATATACTATAGTGAGTGGAAAAACTCTGAAATCAGCCGAAAACCCTTAATTCGGCCAAAAACCCTAAAATCGGCTAAAACCTCAAAAGTTAATCCGAAAGCTTTAAGCTGGCATAAAACCCAATAATAAGCCGAAAACCCTAAATCCAGTTTAAAAGCCTAGATTCGACTGAATAACCATAAAATTGACCCAGAGCCCTTAAATCGCCATGATACCCTATACTAAAAAACCCTGAAATCGGCCAAAAACGCTGAAATCAGCCAAAAGCCCTAATGTTGATCCGAAAGCCATCAAACCAGCCTAAATCCTTATAATAAGCCAAAATCCCTAAAATCAGTCTAAAATCCTAGAGTCTACAGAAAAACAATAAAACTGACCCAGAGCCCATACATCGGAAAAACCCTGAAATCGGCCGACAACCCTAAAGTTGATCAGAAAGCCCTAAAGCTGGCCTAAAACCCTATATTAAGCCAAAAACCCTAAAATAAGTCTAAAAGCGTAGAGTCTACAGAAAAACCAAAAAATTGACACACGGCCCTTAAATCGTCCAAATAACATATACTATAGTCAGCGGAAAAAATCTGAAATCGGCCGAAAACCCTGAAATCAGCCGAAAATGCTGTAATCTGCCAAATGCCCTAAAGTTGATCAGAAAGTCCTAAAATCAGTCTAAAAGCCTAGAGTTTACAGAAAAACCATAAAATTGACCCGGAGCCCTTAAATCGTCCAAATACCCTATACTGTAGTCAGCGGAAAAACCCTGAAATCTGCCGAAAACCCTGAAATTGGCTAAAAGTTGATCAAAAAAACCATAAAGCCGCCCTCAAACCCTATAATAAGCTGAAAACCCTAGAATCAGTCTTATAGCCTAGAGTCTACGGAAAAGCTATAAATTTGACCAGAGGCATTAAATCATTCAAATGCCCTTTATTGTTGTCAGCGGAAAAACCCTAAAATCCGCCGAAAACCCTGAAATCGGCCAAAAGCCCTAAAATTGATCTAGAATCCCTAAAGCCGACCTAAAATCCCTATAATAAGCCGAAAAACACCAAAATCAATCTAAAAGCTATTGGAGTCTACAGAAAAACAATAAATTTGACCCAGATCCTTTAAATTGACCAAATACCCTATACTATAAACATCGGAAAAACCTTGAAATTGGCCAGAAGCCCAAAAATTGATCAGAGAGCCATAAAGCTGGCCTGAAATCCCTATAATAAGCCGAAAAACTCGAAAATCATTCTAAATTGACCCAGATCCCTTAAATCGTCCAAATACCCTATACTATAGTGAGCGGAAAAACTCTGAAATCAGCCAAAAACCCTTAAATCGGCCACAAACCCTGAAATCGGCCAAAAACCCTGAAATCGGCAAAAACCCCAAAAGTTAATCCGAAAGCTTTAAAACTAGCCTATAACCCCATAATAAGCCGAAAACCCTAAATCCAGACGAAAAGCCTAAAGTCTACAGAATAACCATAAAATTGACCCAGAGCCCTTAAATCGTCCAGATACCCTATACTATAGTCAACGAAAAAACCCTGAAATAGGCCGAAAACACTGAAATCAGCCAAAAGCCCTTATGTTGATCCGAAAGCCATAAAACCAGCCAAAATCCCCATAATAAGCCAAAATCCCTAAAATCAGTCTAAAATCCTAGAGTGTACAGAATAACTATAAAACTGACCGAGAGCCCTTACATCGGAATAACCCTAAAATCGGCCGAGAACCCTAAAGTTGATCAGAAAGCCCTAAAGCTGGCCTAAAACCCTATATAAAGCCAAAAACCATAAAATAAGTCTAAAAGCGTAGGGTCTATAGAAAAACCAAAAAATTGACACAGGGCCCTTAAATCGTCCCAATAACATATACTGTAGTCAGCGGAAAAAATATGAAATCGGCCGAAAACCCTGAAATCAGCCGAAAATGCTGTAATCATCGAAATGCCCTGAAGTTAATCAGAAAGCCCTAAAGCTGGCCTAAAACCCTATAATAAGACAAAAACCCTAAAACAGTCTTAAAGTCTAGAGTTTACAGAAACGCCATAAAATTGACCCGGAGCCCTTAAATCGTCCAAATACCCTATACTGTTTTCAGCGGAAAAACGCTGAAATCTGCCGAAAACCTTGAAATTGGCTAGAAGTTGATCAGAAAAACCAAAAACCCGCCCTCAAACCCTATCATAAGCCGAAAACCCTAGAATCAGTCTTAAAGCCTAGAGTCTACAGAAAAACTATAAATTGGACCAGAGGCCTTAAATCATTCAAATGCCCTTTATTATTGTCAGCGGAAAAACCCTAAAATCAGACGAAAACCCTGAAATCGGCCAAAAGCCCTAAAGTTTATCAAAAAGCCCTAAAGCCGGCCTAAAATCCCTATAATAAGCCGAAAACCCTAAAATCAGTCTAAAAGCCTGTAGAGTCTACAGAAAAACTGTAAAATTGACCCAGATCCCGTACATCAAAAAATCCCTGAAATCAGCCGAGAACCCTAAAGTAGATCAGAATGCCCTAAAGCTGGCCTAAAACCCTATATTAAGCCAAAAACCCTAAAATAAGTCTAAAAGCGTAGAGTCTACAGAAAAACCAAAAAATTGACACAAGGCCCTTAAATCGTCCAAATAACATATACTATAGTCAGCGGAAAAAATCTGAAATCGGCCGAAAACCCTGAAATCAGCCGAAAATGTTGTAATCTGCCAAATGCCCTAAAGTTGATCAGAAAGCCCTAAAGCCGGCCTAAAACCCTATAATAAGACGAAAACCCTAAAATCAGTCTAAAAGCCTAGATTTTACAGAAAAACCTTAAAATTGACCAGGAGCCCTTAAATCGTCCAAATACCCTATACTGTAGTCAGCGGAAAAACCCTGAAATCTGCCGAAAACCCTGAAATTGGCTAAAAGTTGATCAGAAAAACCATAAAGCCGCCCTCAAATGCTATAATAAGCCGAAAACCCTAGAATAAGTCTTAAAGCCTAGAGTCTACGGAAAAACTATAAATTGGACCAGAGGCCTTAAATAATTCAAATGCCCTATATTATGGTCAGCGGAAAAACCCTAAAATCGGCCGAAAACCCTGAAATCGGCCAAAAGCCCTAAAGTTGATCAAAAAGCCCTAAAGCCGGCCTAAAATCCCAATAATAAGCCAAAAACACTAAAATCAATCTAAAAGCCATTAGAGTCTACAGAAAAACAATAAAATTGACCCAGATCCCATAAATTGACCAAATACCTTATACTATAAACATCGGAAAAACCCTGATATTGGCCAGAAGCCCAACAACTGATCAGAAAGCCATAAACTGGCATAAACCGTATAATAAGCCAAAAACCCTAAAATCAGTCTAAAAGCCTATAGAGTCTACAGAAAAACTATAAAATTGACCCAGAGCCCTAAAATCGTCCAATTACCATATACTATAATGAGCGGAAAAACTCTGAAATCAGCCGAAAACCCTTAAATCGGCCAAAAACCCTGAAATCGGCCAAAAACCCTGAAATTGGCAAAAACCCCTAAGGTTAATCTGAAAGCTTTAAAGCTGGCCTAAAACCCCATAATAAGCCGAAAACCCTAAATCCAGTCTAAAAGCCTAGAGTCTATAGAATAACCATAAAATTGACACAGAGCCCTTAAATCATCTAGATACCGTATACTATGGTCAACGAAAAAACCCTGAAATCGGCCGAAAACATTGAAATCAGCCAAAAGCCCTAATGTTGATCTGAAAGCCATAATACCAACCTTAATTCCTATAATAAGCCAAAATCCCTAAAATAAGCCAAAATCCCTAAAATCAGTCTAAAATCCTAGAGTCTACAGAAAGATAATAAAACTGACCCAGAGCCCTTACATCGGAAAAACCCTGAAATCGACCGAGATCCCTAAAGTTGATCAGAAAGCCCTAAAGCTGGCCGAAAACCCTATATTAAGCAAAAAAAAAAACCCTAAAATAAGTATAAACGCATTGAGTTAACAGAAAAACCAAAAAATTGACACAGAGCCCTTAAATCGTCCAAATAACATATACTATAGTCAACGGAAAAAATCTAATCTCGGCCGAAAACCATGAAGTCAGCCGAAAATGCTATAATATGCAAAATACCTTAAATTTGATCAGAAAGCCCTAAAGCCGGCCTAAAACCCTATAATAAGACGAAAACACTAAAATCAATAAAATTGACCCAGATCACTTAAATTGACCAAATACCCTATACTATAAACATCATAAAAACCCTGAAATCGGCCAGAAGCCCAAAAATTGATCAGAAAGCCATAAAGCTGGCCTAAAACCCTAAAATCAGTCTAAAAGCCTATAGAGTCTACTGAAAAACAATAAAACTGACCCAGAGCCCTTAAATCGGAAAAACCCTGAAATCGGTCTAGAACCCTAAAGTTGATCAGAAAGCCCTAAAGCTGGCCTAAAACCCTTTATTAAGCCAAAAACCCTAAAATAAGTCTAAAAGCGTAGGGTCTACAGAAAAACCAAAAAATTGACACAGGGCCCTTAAATCGTCCAAATAACATATACTATAGACAGCGGAAAAAATCTGAAATCGGCCGAAAATGCTATAATCTGCCAAATGCCCTAAAGTTGATCAGAAAGCCCTAAAGCCGGCCTAAAACCTTATAATAAGACGAAAACCCTAAAATCAGTCTAAAAGCCTAGAGTTTACAGAAAAACCATAAAATTGACCCGGAGACCTTAAATTGTCCAAATACCCTATACTGTCATCAGCGGAAAAACCCTGAAATCTGCCGAGAACCCTAAAGTTGATCTGAAAGCCCTAAAGCTGGCCTAAAACCCTATATTAAGCACAAAACACTAAAATAAGTCTAAACGCGTAGAGTTGACAGAAAAACCAAAAAATTGACACAGAGCCCTTGAATCGTCCAAATAACATATACTATAGTCAACGGAAAAAATCTGAACTCGGCCGAAAACCCTGAAATCAGCCGAAAATGCTATAATCTGCAAAATGCCTTAAATTTGATCAGAAAGCCCTAAAGCCGGCCTAAAACCCTATAATAAGACGAAAACACTAAAATCAATCTCAAAGCCATTAGAGTCTACAGAAAAACAATAAAACTGACCCAGATCACTTAAATTGACCAAATACCCTATACTATAAACATCAGAAAAACCTTGAAATCGGCCAGAAGCCCAAAAATTGATCTGAAAGCCAGAAAGCTGGCCTAAAACCCTATAATAAGCCGAAAACCCTAAATTCAATCTAAAAGCCTATAGAGTCTACTGAAAAACAACAAAACTGACCCAGAGCCCTTAAATCGGAAAAACCCTGAAATCGGTCGAGAACCCTAAAGTTGATCAGAAAGCCCTAAAGCTGGCCTAAAACCCTATATTAAGCCAAAAACCCTAAAATAAGTCTAAAAGCGTAGGGTCTACAGATAAACCAAAAAATTGACACAGGCCCCTTAAATCGTCCAAATAACATATACTATAGTCAGCGGAAAAAATCTGAAATCGGCCGAAAATGCTATAATCTGCCAAATGCCCTAAAGTTGATCAGAAAGCCCTAAAGCCGGCCTATAACCTTATAATAAGACGAAAACCCTAAAATCAGTCTAAAAGCCTAGAGTTTACAGAAAAACCATAAAATTGACCCGGAGACCTTAAATCGTCCAAATACCCTATACTGTCATCAGCGGAAAAACCCTGAAATCTGCCGAGAACCCTAAAGTTGATCAGAAAGCCCTAAAGCTGGCCTAAAACCCTATATTAAGCACAAAACACTAAAATAAGTCTAAACGCGTAGAGTTGACAGAAAAACCAAAAAATTGACACAGAGCCCTTAAATCGTCCAAATAACATATACTATAGTCAACGGAAAAAATCTGAACTCGGCCGAAAACCCTGAAATCAGCCGAAAATGCTATAATCTGCAAAATGCCTTAAATTTGATCAGAAAGCCCTAAAGCCGGCCTAAAACCCTATAATAAGACGAAAACACTAAAATCAATCTCAAAGCCATTAGAGTCTACAGAAAAACAATAAAACTGACCCAGATCACTTAAATTGACCAAATACCCTATACTATAAACATCATAAAAACCCTGAAATCGGCCAGAAGCCCAAAAATTGATCAGAAAGCCATAAAGCTGGCCTAAAACCCTAAAATCAGTCTAAAAGCCTATAGAGTCAACTGAAAAACAATAAAACTGACCCAGAGCCCTTAAATCGGAAAAACCCTGAAATCGGTCGAGAACCCTAAAGTTGATCAGAAAGCCCTAAAGCTGGCCTAAAACCCTTTATTAAGCCAAAAACCCTAAAATAAGTCTAAAAGCGTAGGGTCTACAGAAAAACCAAAAAATTTGACACAGGGCCCTTAAATCGTCCAAATAACATATACTATGGTCAGCGGAAAAAATCTGAAATCGGCCGAAAATGCTATGATCTTCCAAATGCCCTAAAGTTGATCAGAAAGCCCTAAAGCCGGCCTAAAACCTTATAATAAGACGAAAACCCTAAAATCAGTCTATAAGCCTAGAGTTTACAGAAAAACCATAAAATTGACCCGGAGACCTTAAATCGTCCTAATACCCTATACTGTCATCAGTGGAAAAACCCTGAAATCTGCCGAGAACCCTAAAGTTGATCAGAAAGCCCTAAAGCTGGCCTAAAACCCTATATTAAGCACAAAACACTAAAATAAGTCTAAACGCGTAGAGTTGACAGAAAAACCAAAAAATTGACACAGAGCACTTAAATCGTCCAAATAACATATACTATAGTCAACGGAAAAAATCTGAACTCGGCCGAAAACCCTGAAATCAGCCGAAAATGCTATAATCTGCAAAATGCCTTAAATTTGATCAGAAAGCCCTAAAGCCGGCCTAAAACCCTATAATAAGACGAAAACACTAAAATCAATCTCAAAGCCATTAGAGTCTACAGAAAAACAATAAAACTGACCCAGATCACTTAAATTGACCAAATACCCTATACTATAAACATCATAAAAACCCTGAAATCGGCCAGAAGCCCAAAAATTGATCAGAAAGCCATAAAGCTGGCCTAAAACCCTAAAATCAGTCTAAAAGCCTATAGAGTCTACTGAAAAACAATAAAACTGACCCAGAGCCCTTAAATCGGAAAAACCCTGAAATCGGTCTAGAACCCTAAAGTTGATCAGAAAGCCCTAAAGCTGGCCTAAAACCCTTTATTAAGCCAAAAACCCTAAAATAAGTCTAAAAGCGTAGGGTCTACAGAAAAACCAAAAAATTGACACAGGGCCCTTAAATCGTCCAAATAACATATACTATAGACAGCGGAAAAAATCTGAAATCGGCCGAAATGCTATAATCTGCCAAATGCCCTAAAGTTGATCAGAAAGCCCTAAAGCCGGCCTAAAACCTTATAATAAGACGAAAACCCTAAAATCAGTCTAAAAGCCTAGAGTTTACAGAAAAACCATAAAATTGACCCGGAGACCTTAAATCGGCCAAATACCCTATACTGTCATCAGCGGAAAAACCCTGAAATCTGCCGAGAACCCTAAAGTTGATCTGAAAGCCCTAAAGCTGGCCTAAAACCCTATATTAAGCACAAAACACTAAAATAAGTCTAAACGCGTAGAGTTGACAGAAAAACCAAAAAATTGACACAGAGCCCTTGAATCGTCCAAATAACATATACTATAGTCAACGGAAAAAATCTGAACTCGGCCGAAAACCCTGAAATCAGCCGAAAATGCTATAATCTGCAAAATGCCTTAAATTTGATCAGAAAGCCCTAAAGCCGGCCTAAAACCCTATAATAAGACGAAAACACTAAAATCAATCTCAAAGCCATTAGAGTCTACAGAAAAACAATAAAACTGACCCAGATCACTTAAATTGACCAAATACCCTATACTATAAACATCAGAAAAACCCTGAAATCGGCCAGAAGCCCAAAAATTGATCAGAAAGCCATAAAGCTGGCCTAAAACCCTATAATAAGCCGAAAACCCTAAAATCAGTCTAAAAGCCTATAGAGTCTACTGTAAAACAATAAAACTGACCCAGAGCCCTTAAATCGGAAAAACCCTGAAATCGGTCGAGAACCTTAAAGTTGATCAGAAAGCCCTAAAGCTGGCCTAAAACCCTTTATTAAGCCAAAAACCCTAAAATAAGTCTAAAAGCGTAGGGTCTACAGAAAAACCAAAAAATTGACACAGGGCCCTTAAATCGTCCAAATAACATATACTATAGTCAGCGGAAAAAATCTGAAATCGGTCGAAAATGCTATAATCTTCCAAATGCCCTAAAGTTGATCAGAAAGCCCTAAAGCCGGCCTAAAACCTTATAATAAGACGAAAACCCTAAAATCAGTCTATAAGCCTAGAGTTTACAGAAAAACCATAAAATTGACTCGGAGACCTTAAATCGTCCTAATACCCTATACTGTCATCAGCGGAAAAACCCTGAAATCTGCCGAGAACCCTAAAGTTGATCAGAAAGCCCTAAAGCTGGCCTAAAACCCTATATTAAGCACAAAACACTAAAATAAGTCTAAACGCGTAGAGTTGACAGAAAAACCAAAAAATTGACACAGAGCCCTTAAATCGTCCAAATAACATATACTATAGTCAACGGAAAAAATCTGAACTCGGCCGAAAACCCTGAAATCAGCCGAAAATGCTATAATCTGCAAAATGCCTTAAATTTGATCAGAAAGCCCTAAAGCCGGCCTAAAACCCTATAATAAGACGAAAACACTAAAATCAATCTCAAAGCCATTAGAGTCTACAGAAAAACAATAAAACTGACCCAGATCACTTAAATTGACCAAATACCCTATACTATAAACATCATAAAAACCCTGAAATCGGCCAGAAGCCCAAAAATTGATCAGAAAGCCATAAAGCTGGCCTAAAACCCTAAAATCAGTCTAAAAGCCTATAGAGTCTACTGAAAAACAATAAAACTGACCCAGAGCCCTTAAATCGGAAAAACCCTGAAATCGGTCGAGAACCCTAAAGTTGATCAGAAAGCCCTAAAGCTGGCCTAAAACCCTTTATTAAGCCAAAAACCCTAAAATAAGTCTAAAAGCGTAGGGTCTACAGAAAAACCAAAAAATTGACACAGGGCCCTTAAATCGTCCAAATAACATATACTATAGTCAGCGGAAAAAATCTGAAATCGGCCGAAAATGCTATGATCTTCCAAATGCCCTAAAGTTGATCAGAAAGCCCTAAAGCCGGCCTAAAACCTTATAATAAGACGAAAACCCTAAAATCAGTCTATAAGCCTAGAGTTTACAGAAAAACCATAAAATTGACCCGGAGACCTTAAATCGTCCTAATACCCTATACTGTCATCAGTGGAAAAACCCTGAAATCTGCCGAGAACCCTAAAGTTGATCAGAAAGCCCTAAAGCTGGCCTAAAACCCTATATTAAGCACAAAACACTAAAATAAGTCTAAACGCGTAGAGTTGACAGAAAAACCAAAAAATTGACACAGAGCACTTAAATCGTCCAAATAACATATACTATAGTCAACGGAAAAAATCTGAACTCGGCCGAAAACCCTGAAATCAGCCGAAAATGCTATAATCTGCAAAATGCCTTAAATTTGATCAGAAAGCCCTAAAGCCGGCCTAAAACCCTATAATAAGACGAAAACACTAAAATCAATCTCAAAGCCATTAGAGTCTACAGAAAAACAATAAAACTGACCCAGATCACTTAAATTGACCAAATACCCAATACTATAAACATCAGGAAAACCCTGAAATCGGCCAGAAGCCCAAAAATTGATCAGAAAGCCATAAAGCTGGCCTAAAACCCTATAATAAGCCGAAAACCCTAAAATCAGTCTAAAAGCCTATAGAGTCTATTGAAAAACAATAAAACTGACCCAGAGCCCTTAAATCGGAAAAACCCTGAAATCGGTCGAGAACCCTAAAGTTGATCAGAAAGCCCTAAAGCTGGCCTAAAACCCTTTATTAAGCCAAAAACCCTAAAATAAGTCTAAAAGCGTAGGGTCTACAGAAAAACCAAAAAATTGACACAGGGCCCTTAAATCGTCCAAATAACATATACTATAGTCAGCGGAAAAAATCTGAAATCGGCCGAAAATGCTATAATCTGCCAAATGCCCTAAAGTTGATCAGAAAGCCCTAAAGCCGGCCTAAAACCTTATAATAAGACGAAAACCCTAAAATCAGTCTAAAAGCCTAGAGTTTACAGAAAAACCATAAAATTGACCCGGAGACCTTAAATCGTCCAAATACCCTATACTGTCATCAGCGGAAAAACCCTGAAATCTGCCGAGAACCCTAAAGTTGATCAGAAAGCCCTAAAGCTGGCCTAAAACCCTATATTAAGCACAAAACACTAAAATAAGTCTAAACGCGTAGAGTTGACACAAAAACCAAAAAATTGACACAGAGCCCTTAAATCGTCCAAATAACATATACTATAGTCAACGGAAAAAATCTGAACTCGGCCGAAAACCCTGAAATCAGCCGAAAATGCTATAATCTGCAAAATGCCTTAAATTTGATCAGAAAGCCCTAAAGCCGGCCTAAAACCCTATAATAAGACGAAAACACAAAAATCAATCTCAAAGCCATTAGAGTCTACAGAAAAACAATAAAACTGACCCAGATCACTTAAATTGACCAAATACCCTATACTATAAACATCAGAAAAACCCTGAAATCGGCCAGAAGCCCAAAAATTGATCAGAAAGCCATAAAGCTGGCCTAAAACCCTATAATAAGCCGAAAACCCTAAAATCAGTCTAAAAGCCTATAGAGTCAACTGAAAAACAATAAAACTGTCCCAGAGCCCTTAAATCGGAAAAACCCTGAAATCGGTCGAGAACCCTAAAGTTGATCAGAAAGCCCTAAAGCTGGCCTAAAACCCTTTATTAAGCCAAAAACCCTAAAATAAGTCTAAAAGCGTAGGGTCTACAGAAAAACCAAAAAATTGACACAGGGCCCTTAAATCGTCCAAATAACATATACTATAGTCAGCGGAAAAAATCTGAAATCGGCCGAAAATGCTATAATCTGCCAAATGCCCTAAAGTTGATCAGAAAGCCCTAAAGCCGGCCTAAAACCTTATAATAAGACGAAAACCCTAAAATCAGTCTAAAAGCCTAGAGTTTACAGAAAAACCATAAAATTGACCCGGAGACCTTAAATCGTCCAAATACCCTATACTGTCATCAGCGGAAAAACCCTGAAATCTGCCGAGAACCCTAAAGTTGATCAGAAAGCCCTAAAGCTGGCCTAAAACCCTATATTAAGCACAAAACACTAAAATAAGTCTAAACGCGTAGAGTTGACAGAAAAACCAAAAAATTGACACAGAGCCCTTAAATCGTCCAAATAACATATACTATAGTCAACGGAAAAAATCTGAACTCGGCCGAAAACCCTGAAATCAGCCGAAAATGCTATAATCTGCAAAATGCCTTAAATTTGATCAGAAAGCCCTAAAGCCGGCCTAAAACCCTATAATAAGACGAAAACACTAAAATCAATCTCAAAGCCATTAGAGTCTACAGAAAAACAATAAAACTGACCCAGATCACTTAAATTGACCAAATACCCAATACTATAAACATCAGGAAAACCCTGAAATCGGCCAGAAGCCCAAAAATTGATCAGAAAGCCATAAAGCTGGCCTAAAACCCTATATAAGCCGAAAACCCTAAAATCAGTCTAAAAGCCTATAGAGTCTATTGAAAAACAATAAAACTGACCCAGAGCCCTTAAATCGGAAAAACCCTGAAATCGGTCGAGAACCCTAAAGCTGATCAGAAAGCCCTAAAGCTGGCCTAAAACCCTTTATTAAGCCAAAAACCCTAAAATAAGTCTAAAAGCGTAGGGTCTACAGAAAAACCAAAAAATTGACACAGGGCCCTTAAATCGTCCAAATAACATATACTATAGTCAGCGGAAAAAATCTGAAATCGGCCGAAAATGCTATAATCTGCCAAATGCCCTAAAGTTGATCAGAAAGCCCTAAAGCCGGCCTAAAACCTTATAATAAGACGAAAACCCTAAAATCAGTCTAAAAGCCTAGAGTTTACAGAAAAACCATAAAATTGACCCGGAGACCTTAAATCGTCCAAATACCCTATACTGTCATCAGCGGAAAAACCCTGAAATCTGCCGAGAACCCTAAAGTTGATCAGAAAGCCCTAAAGCTGGCCTAAAACCCTATATTAAGCACAAAACACTAAAATAAGTCTAAACGCGTAGAGTTGACAGAAAAACCAAAAAATTGACACAGAGCCCTTAAATCGTCCAAATAACATATACTATAGTCAACGGAAAAAATCTGAACTCGGCCGAAAACCCTGAAATCAGCCGAAAATGCTATAATCTGCAAAATGCCTTAAATTTGATCAGAAAGCCCTAAAGCCGGCCTAAAACCCTATAATAAGACGAAAACACAAAAATCAATCTCAAAGCCATTAGAGTCTACAGAAAAACAATAAAACTGACCCAGATCACTTAAATTGACCAAATACCCTATACTATAAACATCAGAAAAACCCTGAAATCGGCCAGAAGCCCAAAAATTGATCAGAAAGCCATAAAGCTGGCCTAAAACCCTATAATAAGCCGAAAACCCTAAAATCAGTCTAAAAGCCTATAGAGTCAACTGAAAAACAATAAAACTGTCCCAGAGCCCTTAAATCGGAAAAACCCTGAAATCGGTCGAGAACCCTAAAGTTGATCAGAAAGCCCTAAAGCTGGCCTAAAACCCTTTATTAAGCCAAAAACCCTAAAATAAGTCTAAAAGCGTAGGGTCTACAGAAAAACCAAAAAATTGACACAGGGCCCTTAAATCGTCCAAATAACATATACTATAGTCAGCGGAAAAAATCTGAAATCGGCCGAAAATGCTATAATCTGCCAAATGCCCTAAAGTTGATCAGAAAGCCCTAAAGCCGGCCTAAAACCTTATAATAAGACGAAAACCCTAAAATCAGTCTAAAAGCCTAGAGTTTACAGAAAAACCATAAAATTGACCCGGAGACCTTAAATCGTCCAAATACCCTATACTGTCATCAGCGGAAAAACCCTGAAATCTGCCCAGAACCCTAAAGTTGATCAGAAAGCCCTAAAGCTGGCCTAAAACCCTATATTAAGCACAAAACACTAAAATAAGTCTAAACGCGTAGAGTTGACAGAAAAACCAAAAAATTGACACAGAGCCCTTAAATCGTCCAAATAACATATACTATAGTCAACGGAAAAAATCTGAACTCGGCCGAAAACCCTGAAATCAGCCGAAAATGCTATAATCTGCAAAATGCCTTAAATTTGATCAGAAAGCCCTAAAGCCGGCCTAAAACCCTATAATAAGACGAAAACACTAAAATCAATCTCAAAGCCATTAGAGTCTACAGAAAAACAATAAAACTGACCCAGATCACTTAAATTGACCAAATACCCTATACTATAAACATCAGAAAAACCCTGAAATCGGCCAGAAGCCCAAAAATTGATCAGAAAGCCATAAAGCTGGCCTAAAACCCTATAATAAGCCGAAAACCCTAAAATCAGTCTAAAAGCCTATAGAGTCTACTGAAAAACAATAAAACTGACCCAGAGCCCTTAAATTGGAAAAACCATGAAATCGGTCGAGAACCATAAAGTTGATCAGAAAGCCCTAAAGCTGGCCTAAAACCCTATATTAAGCCAAAAACCCTAAAAAAAGTCTAAAAGCGTAGGGTCTACAGATAAACCAAAAAATTGACACAGGCCCCTTAAATCGTCCAAATAACATATACTATAGTCAGCGGAAAAAATCTGAAATCGGCCGAAAATGCTATAATCTGCCAAATGCCCTAAAGTTGATCAGAAAGCCCTAAAGCCGGACTAAAACCTTACAATAAGACGAAAACCCTAAAATCAGTCTAAAAGCCTAGAGTTTACAGAAAAACCATAAAATTGACCCGGAGACCTTAAATCGTCAAAATACCCTATAATGTCATCAGCGGAAAAACCCTGAAATCTTCCGAGAACCCTAAAGCTGATCAGAAAGCCCTAAAGCTGGCCTAAAACCCTATATTAAGCAAAAAACACTAAAATAAGTCTAAACGCGTAGAGTTAACAGAAAAACCAAAAAATTGACACAGAGCCCTTAAATCGTCCAAATAACATATACTATAGTCAACGGAAAAAATCTGAACTCGGCCGAAAACCCTGAAATCAGCCGAAAATGCTATAATCTGCAAAATGCCTTAAATTTGATCAGAAAGCCCTAAAGCCGGCCTAAAACCCTATAATAAGACGAAAACACTAAAATCAATCTCAAAGCCATTAGAGTCTACAGAAAAACAATAAAACTGACCCAGATCACTTAAATTGACCAAATACCCTATACTATAAACATCAGAAAAACCCTGAAATCGGCCAGAAGCCCAAAAATTGATCAGAAAGCCATAAAGCTGGCCTAAAACCCTATGATAAGCCGAAAACCCTAAAATCAGTCTAAAAGCCTATAGAGTCAACTGAAAAACAATAAAACTGACCCAGAGCCCTTAAATTGGAAAAACCCTGAAATCGGTCGAGAACCGTAAAGTTGATCAGAAAGCCCAAAAGCTGGCCTAAAACCCTATATTAAGCCAAAAACCCTAAACTAAGTCTAAAAGCGTAGGGTCTACAGAAAAACCAAAAAATTGACACAGGGCCCTTAAATCGTCCAAATAACATATACTATAGTCAGCGGAAAAAATCTGAAATCGGCCGAAAATGCTATAATCTGCCAAATGCCCTAAAGTTGATCAGAAAGCCCTAAAGCCGGCCTAAAACCCAATAATAAGACGAAAACACTAAAATCAATCTCAAAGCCATTAGAGTCTACAGAAAAACAATAAAACTGACCCAGATCACTTAAATTGACCAAATACCCTATACTATAAACATCAGAAAAACCCTGAAATCGGCCAGAAGCCCAAAAATTGATCAGAAAGCCATAAAGCTGGCCTAAAACCCTATAATAAGCCGAAAACCCTAAAATCAGTCTAAAAGCCTATAGAGTCTACTGAAAAACAATAAAACTGACCCAGAGCCCTTAAATTGGAAAAACCCTAAAATCGGTCGAGAACCATAAAGTTGATCAGAAAGCCCTAAAGCTGGCCTAAAACCCTATATTAAGCCAAAAACCCTAAAATAAGTCTAAAAGCGTAGGGTCTACAGATAAACCAAAAAATTGACACAGGCCCCTTAAATCGTCCAAATAACATATACTATAGTCAGCGGAAAAAATCTGAAATCGGCCGAAAATGCTATAATCTGCCAAATGCCCTAAAGTTGATCTGAAAGCCCTAAAGCCGGCCTAAAACCTTACAATAAGACGAAAACCCTAAAATCAGTCTAAAAGCCTAGAGTTTACAGAAAAACCATAAAATTGACTCGGAGACCTTAAATCGTCCAAATACCCTATAATGTCATCAGCGGAAAAACCCTGAAATCTTCCGAGAACCCTAAAGCTGGCCTAAAACCCTATATTAAGCAAAAAACACTAAAATAAGTCTAAACGCGTAGAGTTAACAGAAAAACCAAAAAATTGACACAGAGCCCTTAAATCGTCCAAATAACATATACTATAGTCAACGGAAAAAATCTGAACTCGGCCGAAAACCCTGAAATCAGCCGAAAATGCTATAATCTGCAAAATGCCTTAAATTTGATCAGAAAGCCCTAAAGCCGGCCTAAAACCCTATAATAAGACGAAAACACTAAAATCAATCTCAAAGCCATTAGAGTCTACAAAAAAACAATAAAATTGACCCGGATCGCTTAAATTGACCAAATACCCTATACTATAAACATCAGAAAAACCCTGAAATCGGCCAGAAGCCCAAAAATTGATCAGAAAGCCATAAAGCTGGCCTAAAACCCTATGATAAGCCGAAAACCCTAAAATCAGTCTAAAAGCCTATAGAGTCAACTGAAAAACAATAAAACTGACCCAGAGCCCTTAAATTGGAAAAACCCTGATCAGAAAGCCCTAAAGCTGGCCTAAAACCCTATATTAAGCCAAAAACCCTAAACTAAGTCTAAAAGCATAGGGTCTACAGAAAAACCAAAAAATTGACACAGGGCCCTTAAATCGTCCAAATAACATATACTATAGTCAGCGGAAAAAATCTGAAATCGGCCGAAAATGCTATAATCTGCCAAATGCCCTAAAGTTGATCAGAAAGCCCTAAAGCCGGCCTAAAACCCAATAATAAGACGAAAACACTAAAATCAATCTCAAAGCCATTAGAGTCTACAGAAAAACAATAAAACTGACCCAGATCACTTAAATTGACCAAATACCCTATACTATAAACATCAGAAAAACCCTGAAATCGGCCAGAAGCCCAAAAATTGATCAGAAAGCCATAAAGCTGGCCTAAAACCCTATAATAAGCCGAAAACCCTAAAATCAGTCTAAAAGCCTATAGAGTCTACTGAAAAACAATAAAACTGACCCAGAGCCCTTAAATTGGAAAAACCCTGAAATCGGTCGAGAACCATAAAGTTGATCAAAAAGCCCTAAAGCTGGCCTAAAACCCTATATTAAGCCAAAAACCCTAAAATAAGTCTAAAAGCGTAGGGTCTACAGATAAACCAAAAAATTGACACAGGCCCCTTAAATCGTCCAAAGCGTCAGCGGAAAAAATCTGAAATCGGCCGAAAATGCTATAATCTGCCAAATGCCCTAAAGTTGATCAGAAAGCCCTAAAGCCGGCCTAAAACCTTACAATAAGACGAAAACCCTAAAATCAGTCTAAAAGCCTAGAGTTTACAGAAAAACCATAAAATTGACCCGGAGACCTTAAATCGTCCAAATACCCTATACTGTCATCAGCGGAAAAACCCTGAAATCTGCCGAGAACCCTAAAGTTGATCAGAAAGTCCTAAAGCTGGCCTAAAACCCTATATTAAGCACAAAACACTAAAATAAGTCTAAACGCGTAGAGTTGACAGAAAAACCAAAAAATTGACACAGAGCCCTTAAATCGTCCAAATAACATATACTATAGTCAACGGAAAAAATCTGAACTCGGCCGAAAACCCTGAAATCAGCCGAAAATGCTATAATCTGCAAAATGCCTTAAATTTGATCAGAAAGCCCTAAAGCCGGCCTAAAACCCTATAATAAGACGAAAACACTAAAATCAATCTCAAAGCCATTAGAGTCTACAGAAAAACAATAAAACTGACCCAGATCACTTAAATTGACCAAATACCCTATACTATAAACATCAGAAAAACCCTGAAATCGGCCAGAAGCCCAAAAATTGATCAGAAAGCCATAAAGCTGGCCTAAAACCCTATGATAAGCCGAAAACCCTAAAATCAGTCTAAAAGCCTATAGAGTCAACTGAAAAACAATAAAACTGACCCAGAGCCCTTAAATTGGAAAAACCCTGAAATCGGTCGAGAACCGTAAAGTTGATCAGAAAGCCCAAAAGCTGGCCTAAAACCCTATATTAAGCCAAAAACCCTAAACTAAGTCTAAAAGCGTAGGGTCTACAGAAAAACCAAAAAATTGACACAGGGCCCTTAAATCGTCCAAATAACATATACTATAGTCAGCGGAAAAAATCTGAAATCGGCCGAAAATGCTATAATCTGCCAAATGCCCTAAAGTTGATCAGAAAGCCCTAAAGCCGGCCTAAAACCCAATAATAAGACGAAAACACTAAAATCAATCTCAAAGCCATTAGAGTCTACAGAAAAACAATAAAACTGACCCAGATCACTTAAATTGACCAAATACCCTATACTATAAACATCAGAAAAACCCTGAAATCGGCCAGAAGCCCAAAAATTGATCAGAAAGCCATAAAGCTGGCCTAAAACCCTATAATAAGCCGAAAACCCTAAAATCAGTCTAAAAGCCTATAGAGTCTACTGAAAAACAATAAAACTGACCCAGAGCCCTTAAATTGGAAAAACCCTAAAATCGGTCGAGAACCATAAAGTTGATCAGAAAGCCCTAAAGCTGGCCTAAAACCCTATATTAAGCCAAAAACCCTAAAATAAGTCTAAAAGCGTAGGGTCTACAGATAAACCAAAAAATTGACACAGGCCCCTTAAATCGTCCAAATAACATATACTATAGTCAGCGGAAAAAATCTGAAATCGGCCGAAAATGCTATAATCTGCCAAATGCCCTAAAGTTGATCTGAAAGCCCTAAAGCCGGCCTAAAACCTTACAATAAGACGAAAACCCTAAAATCAGTCTAAAAGCCTAGAGTTTACAGAAAAACCATAAAATTGACTCGGAGACCTTAAATCGTCCAAATACCCTATAATGTCATCAGCGGAAAAACCCTGAAATCTTCCGAGAACCCTAAAGCTGGCCTAAAACCCTATATTAAGCAAAAAACACTAAAATAAGTCTAAACGCGTAGAGTTAACAGAAAAACCAAAAAATTGACACAGAGCCCTTAAATCGTCCAAATAACATATACTATAGTCAACGGAAAAAATCTGAACTCGGCCGAAAACCCTGAAATCAGCCGAAAATGCTATAATCTGCAAAATGCCTTAAATTTGATCAGAAAGCCCTAAAGCCGGCCTAAAACCCTATAATAAGACGAAAACACTAAAATCAATCTCAAAGCCATTAGAGTCTACAAAAAAACAATAAAATTGACCCGGATCGCTTAAATTGACCAAATACCCTATACTATAAACATCAGAAAAACCCTGAAATCGGCCAGAAGCCCAAAAATTGATCAGAAAGCCATAAAGCTGGCCTAAAACCCTATGATAAGCCGAAAACCCTAAAATCAGTCTAAAAGCCTATAGAGTCAACTGAAAAACAATAAAACTGACCCAGAGCCCTTAAATTGGAAAAACCCTGATCAGAAAGCCCTAAAGCTGGCCTAAAACCCTATATTAAGCCAAAAACCCTAAACTAAGTCTAAAAGCATAGGGTCTACAGAAAAACCAAAAAATTGACACAGGGCCCTTAAATCGTCCAAATAACATATACTATAGTCAGCGGAAAAAATCTGAAATCGGCCGAAAATGCTATAATCTGCCAAATGCCCTAAAGTTGATCAGAAAGCCCTAAAGCCGGCCTAAAACCCAATAATAAGACGAAAACACTAAAATCAATCTCAAAGCCATTAGAGTCTACAGAAAAACAATAAAACTGACCCAGATCACTTAAATTGACCAAATACCCTATACTATAAACATCAGAAAAACCCTGAAATCGGCCAGAAGCCCAAAAATTGATCAGAAAGCCATAAAGCTGGCCTAAAACCCTATAATAAGCCGAAAACCCTAAAATCAGTCTAAAAGCCTATAGAGTCTACTGAAAAACAATAAAACTGACCCAGAGCCCTTAAATTGGAAAAACCCTGAAATCGGTCGAGAACCATAAAGTTGATCAAAAAGCCCTAAAGCTGGCCTAAAACCCTATATTAAGCCAAAAACCCTAAAATAAGTCTAAAAGCGTAGGGTCTACAGATAAACCAAAAAATTGACACAGGCCCCTTAAATCGTCCAAAGCGTCAGCGGAAAAAATCTGAAATCGGCCGAAAATGCTATAATCTGCCAAATGCCCTAAAGTTGATCAGAAAGCCCTAAAGCCGGCCTAAAACCTTACAATAAGACGAAAACCCTAAAATCAGTCTAAAAGCCTAGAGTTTACAGAAAAACCATAAAATTGACCCGGAGACCTTAAATCGTCCAAATACCCTATACTGTCATCAGCGGAAAAACCCTGAAATCTGCCGAGAACCCTAAAGTTGATCAGAAAGTCCTAAAGCTGGCCTAAAACCCTATATTAAGCACAAAACACTAAAATAAGTCTAAACGCGTAGAGTTGACAGAAAAACCAAAAAATTGACACAGAGCCCTTAAATCGTCCAAATAACATATACTATAGTCAACGGAAAAAATCTGAACTCGGCCGAAAACCCTGAAATCAGCCGAAAATGCTATAATCTGCAAAATGCCTTAAATTTGATTAGAAAGCCCTAAAGCCGGCCTAAAACCCTATAATAAGACGAAAACACTAAAATCAATCTCAAAGCCATTAGAGTCTACAGAAAAACAATAAAACTGACCCAGATCACTTAAATTGACCAAATACCCTATACTATAAACATCAGAAAAACCCTGAAATCGGCCAGAAGCCCAAAAATTGATCAGAAAGCCATAAAGCTGGCCTAAAACCCTATAATAAGCCGAAAACCCTAAAATCAGTCTAAAAGCCTATAGAGTCTACTGAAAAACAATAAAACTGACCCAGAGCCCTTAAATTGGAAAAACCCTGAAATCGGTCGAGAACCATAAAGTTGATCAGAAAGCCCTAAAGCTGGCCTAAAACCCTATATTAAGCCAAAAACCCTAAAATAAGTCTAAAAGCGTAGGGTCTACAGATAAACCAAAAAATTGACACAGGCCCCTTAAATCGTCCAAATAACATATACTATAGTCAGCGGAAAAAATCTGAAATCGGCCGAAAATGCTATAATCTGCCAAATGCCCTAAAGTTGATCAGAAAGCCCTAAAGCCGGCCTAAAACCTTACAATAAGACGAAAACCCTAAAATCAGTCTAAAAGCCTAGAGTTTACAGAAAAACCATAAAATTGACCCGGAGACCTTAATTCGTCCAAATACCCTATAATGTCATCAGCGGAAAAAGCCTGAAATCTTCCGAGAACCCTAAAGCTGATCAGAAAGCCCTAAAGCTGGCCTAAAACCCTATATTAAGCAAAAAACACTAAAATAAGTCTAAACGCGTAGAGTTAACAGAAAAACCAAAAAATTGACACAGAGCCCTTAAATCGTCCAAATAACATATACTATAGTCAACGGAAAAAATCTGAACTCGGCCGAAAATCCTGAAATCAGCCGAAAATGCTATAATCTGCAAAATGCCTTAAATTTGATCAGAAAGCCCTAAAGCCGGCCTAAAACCCTATAATAAGACGAAAACACTAAAATCAATCTCAAAGCCATTAGAGTCTACAGAAAAACAATAAAATTGACCCGGATCGCTTAAATTGACCAAATACCCTATACTATAAACATCAGAAAAACCCTGAAATCGGCCAGAAGCCCAAAAATTGATCAGAAAGCCATAAAGCTGGCCTAAAACCCTATGATAAGCCGAAAACCCTAAAATCAGTCTAAAAGCCTATAGAGTCAACTGAAAAACAATAAAACTGACCCAGAGCCCTTAAATTGGAAAAACCCTGAAATCGGTCGAGAACCCTAAAGTTGATCAGAAAGCCCTAAAGCTGGCCTAAAACCCTATATTAAGCCAAAAACCCTAAACTAAGTCTAAAAGCGTAGGGTCTACAGAAAAACCAAAAAATTGACACAGGGCCCTTAAATCGTCCAAATAACATATACTATAGTCAGCGGAAAAAATCTGAAATCGGCCGAAAATGCTATAATCTGCCAAATGCCCTAAAGTTGATCAGAAAGCCCTAAAGCCGGCCTAAAACCCAATAATAAGACGAAAACCCTAAAATCAGCGGAAAAACCCTAAAGTCCAAATAACATATACTATAGTCAGCGGAAAAACCCTGAAATATGCCGAAAACCTAGAAATTGGCAAAAAGTTGATCAGAAAAACCATAAAGCCGCCCTCAAACCCTATAATTAGCCGAAAACCCTAGAATAAGTCTGAAAGCCTAGAGTCTACGGAAAAACTATAAATTTGACCAGAGGCCTTAAATCATTCAAATGCCCTTTATTATGGTCAACGGAAAAACCCTAATATCGGCCGAAAACCCTGAAATCGGCCAAATGCCCTAAAGTTGATCAAAAAGCCCTAAAGCCGGCCTAAAATCCCTATAATAAGCCGAAAACACTAAAATCAATCTAAAAGCCATTAGAGTCTACAGAAAAAAAATAAAATTGACCCAGATCCCTTAAATTGACCAAATACCTAATACTATAAACATCGGAAAAACCCTGATATCGGCCAGAAGCCCAAAAATTGATCAGAGAGCCATAAACTGGCATAAACCCAATAATAAGCCAAAAATCCTAAAATCAGTCTAAAAGCCTATAGAGTCTACAAAAAAACTATAAAATTGACCCAGAGCCCTAAAATCGTCCCAATACCATATACTATAGTCAGCGGAAAAACTCTGAAATCAGCCGAAAACCCTTAAATCGGCCAAAAACCCTGAAATCGGCCAAAAACCCTGAAATTGGCAAAAACCCCTAAAGTTAATCCGAATGCTTTAAAGCTGGCCTAAAACCCCATAATAAGCCGAAAACCCTAAATCCAGTCTAAAAGCCTAGAGTCTACAGAATAACCATAAAATTGACCCACAGCCCTTAAATCGTCCAGATACCCTATACTATGGTCAACGAAAAAACCCTGAAATCGGCCGAAAACATTGAAATCAGCCGAAAGCCCTAATGTTAATCTGAAAGCCATAATACCAACCTAAATTCCTATAATAAGCCAAAATCCCTAAAATCAGTCTAAAATCCTAGAGTCTAAAGAAAGACAATAAAACTTACCCAGAGCCCTTACATGGGAAAAACCCTGAAATCGGCCGAGAACCCTAAAGTTGATCAGAAAGCCCTAAAGCTG
Organism: Acmispon strigosus; assembly: GCA_030819835.1. Classification (NCBI taxonomy): domain Eukaryota; kingdom Viridiplantae; phylum Streptophyta; class Magnoliopsida; order Fabales; family Fabaceae; genus Acmispon; species Acmispon strigosus. The sequence continues at coordinate 15,349,010 of JAUAMA010000004.1, read as the reverse complement.
GCCTACAACCCTATATTAAGGAAAAAACCCTAAAATAACTCTAAACGCGAAGAGTTAACAGAAAAACCAAAAAATTGACACAGAGCCCTTAAATCGTCCAAATAACATATACTATAGTCAGCGGAAAAAATCTGAACTCGGCCGAAAACCCTGAAATCAGCCGAAAATGCTATAATCTGCAAAATACCTTAAATTTGATCAAAAAGCCCTAAAGCCGGCCTAAATCCCTATAATAAGACGAAAACCCTAAAATCAGTCTAATAGCCTAGAGTTTACAGAAAAACCATAAAATTTACCCGGAGCCCTTAAATCGTCCAAATACCCTATACTGCAGTCAGCGGAAAAACCCTGAAATCTGCCGAAAACGTTGAAATTGGCTAAAAGTTGATTAGAAAAACCATAAAGCCGCCCTCAAACCTTATAATAAGCCGAAAACCCTAGAATAAGTCTTAAAGCCTAGAGTCTACGGAAAAACTATAAATTTGACCAGAGGCCTTAAATCATTCAAATGCCCTTTATTATGGTCAGCGGAAAAACCCTAAAATCGGCCGATAACCCTGAAATCGGCCAAAAGCCCTAATGTTGATCAAGAAGCCCTAAAGCCGGCCTAAAATCCCTATAATAAGCCGAAAACACTAAAATCAATCTAAAAGCCATTAGAGTCTACAGAAAAACAATACAATTGACCCAGATCCCTTAAATTGACCAAATACCTTATACTATAAACATCGGAAAAACCCTGATATCGGCCAGAAGCCCAAAAATTGATCAGAAAGCCATAAACTGGCATAAACCCTATAATAAGCCGAAAACCCTAAAATCAGTCTAAAAGCCTATAGAGTCTACAGAAAAACTATAAAATTGACCCAGAGCCCTTAAATCGTCCAAATACCATATACTATAGTGAGCGGAAAAACTCTGAAATCAGCCGAAAACCCTTAAATCGGCCAAAAACCCTGAAATCGGCAAAAAACCCCAAAAGCTAATCCAAAAGCTTTAAAGCTAGCCTAAAACCCCAAAATAAGTCGAAAACCCTAAATCCAGTCTAAAAGCCTAGAGTCTTCAGAATAACCATAAAATTGACCCAGAGCCCATAAATCGTCCAGATACCCTATACTATAGTAACCGAAAAAACCCTGAATTCGGGCGTAAACACTTAAATCAGCCAAAAGCTCTAATGTTGATCTGAAAGCCATAAAACCAGCCTAAATCTCTCTAATAAGCCAAAATCCCTATAATCAGTCTGAAATCTTAGAGTCTACAGAAAAACAAGAAAACTGAACCAGAGCCCTTACATCGGAAAAACCTAGAAATCGGCCGAGAACCCTAAAGTTGATCAGAAAGCCCTAAAGCTGGCCTAAAACCCTATATTAAGCCAAAAACCCTAATATAAGTCTAAAATCTTAGAGTCTACAGAAAAACCAAAATATTTACACAGAGCCCTTAAATCGTCCAAATAACATATACTATATAGTCAGCGGATAAAATCTGAAATCGGCCGAAAACCCTGAAATCAGCCGAAAATGCTGTAATCTTCCAAATGCCCTAAAGTTGTTCAGAAAGCCCTAAAGCCGGCCTAAAACCCTATAATAAGACAAAAACCCTAAAATCAGTCTAAAAGCCTAGAGTTTATAGAAAAACCATAAAATTGACCCGGAGGGCTTAAATCGTCCAAATACCCTATACTGTAGTCAGCCAAAAAAACCTTGAAATCTGCCGAAAACCCTGAAATTGGCTAAAAGTTGATCAGAAAAACCATAAAGCCGCCCTCAAACCCTATAATAAGCCGAAAACCCTAGAATAAGTCTTAAAGCCTAGAATCTATGGAAAAACTATAAATATGACCAGTGGCCTTAAATCATTCAAATGTATTGTCAACGGAAAAACCCTAAAATCGGCAGAAAACCCTGTAATCGGCCAAAAGCCCCAAAGTTGATCAAAAAGCCCTAAAGCCGGCCTAAAATCCCAATAATAAGCCGAAAACACAAAAATCAATCTAAAAGCCATTAGAGTCTACAGAAAATCAATAAAATTGACCCATATCCCTTAAATTGACCGAATACCCTATACTATAAACATCGGAAAAACCTTGAAATCTGCCAGAAGCCCAAAAATTGATCAGAAAGCCATAAAGCTGGCCTAAAACCCAATAATAAGACGAAAACCCAAAAATCAGTCTAAAAAGCCTAGAGTTTACAGAAAAACCATAAAATTGATACGGAGCCCTTAAAACGTCCAAATACTCTATACTGTAGTCAGCGGAAAAACCTTAAATCTGCCGAAAACCCTGAAATTGGCTAAAAGTTGATCAGAAAAACCATAAAGCCGCCCTCACACCCTTTAATAAGCCGAAAACCCTAGAATCAGTCTTAAAGCCTAGAGTCTACGGAAAAACTATATATTTGACCAGAGGCCTTAAATCATTCAAAAGCCATTTATTATAGTCAGCGGAGAAACCCTAAAATCAGCCGAAAACCCTGAAATCGGCCAAAAGCCCTAAAGTTGATCAAAAAGCCCTAAAGCCGGCCTAAAATCCCTATATTAAGGCGAAAACACTAAAATCAATCTAAATGCCATTAGAGTCTACAGAAAAACAATAAAATTGACCCAGAACCCTTAAATTGACCAAATACCCTATACTATAAACATCGGAAAGACCCTGATATCGACCAGAAGCCCAAAAATTGATCAGAAAGCCATAAAGCTGGCCTAAACCCTATAATAAGCTGAAAACCCTAAAATCAGTCTAAAAGCCTATAGAGTCTACTGAAAAACTATAAAATTGACCCAGAGCCCTTAAATCGTCCAAATACCATATACTATGTATGTAAACGATTACCAGGCTTATGTAATCGATTACCAGGTCGACAGATGTGAATTTTCATGAACCATTGTGTCTCAAAACGTTTGGGAAAGGTTGTGTTGGTTCATGGACGACCTTTAGTGCCTATATAAAGTCCTTAGACACTCAGAAACATCAACGACTTGGTCCATAACTTTCATATTCATTAAAGTCATCATTCTGAGTTTCTGTTCTCTCATTTTCATAAGAACACTCATGCTGTTTATCTTTTGAGAAACTCAGAATAGAAGAGCCTTCATTGTAATTGCCTGGAGCATACAAACTAAGATCAATCCATCTTGTCTAAAGGATTGAATCAGCCATTGTAAAGGCATCTTCTTCTTCATCTCTTGAATCGGTTTGATTCATTCACCGTAGTTTTCGGTGGTTGTAAAAAGGTCCATCGTGGTGTTCGATGGTTGTGGAAAAGATCCTTTGAATCGGGTTTGATTCAAAGTCCGCCGTAGGATTCGGTGATAGTGGAAAAGGTCCTTTGAATCGGGTTTGATTCAAAGTCCGCCGTAGGTTTCAGCGTCATTAGTTGGTGGTTTGCCATATGAGGTTTGACAAGAGTTCTTAGGGTTCTTGGTGTAAGTACTTGTAAGAAATCTTGATCATTGTAAATCTTCACTATGGGATTCAGTGGAGTGGTTCTTCGGAAAGTGGTAATCTTTCTGAGGGGTTCTGACTTTACTGTGGTATTCAGTAAAGGGTTTGACTCAGACAGTGTGATTTGTTCTGAGGGTTGTAATCAGTTCACTGTGTGATTCAGTGAGCGGTGATTTTTAAAAAGTGGTTCGCTTTCAGGTATAGTGGAAAATCTCTGTGTGTTCTGGGATTGGAGGTGAACCAGGATAAAATTCCTGTGTGTTCTGCTTATCCTTCATCTTTTACTTTCAAGCAATTACAATATTCCGCTGCAATAACGTTCTTACATTACAAATCTAATTGCACTGAAAGTCATTTGGTACTTGTTAGAGAAAAATATCCAAATGAATCAACCTATTTTGATAAATAACAATTTCGTTAAGAGTCACTAATTTTCTTTGAAGAATTTTATATTCAGGGACTCTTATGAACGGAAGGCACGTTGCAACCATTATCAAAAAGCAAAGGAAAAGTCCGTCCGGCTATAAGAACTGAAGACTCTCTCGAAGTAAAGTTCGTCCACCTGAAGAGTCTGTCCGGTTCATTCCAAGTCAAACATAGAGGTTGACTAAGAAGTAATAATTGAAGACAGGAACAAAAAGAATCTGCTTTGAAGAGATCGTTGGCTTAAACCAAAAATGCGGTGTCATGCATCTCTCAGAGCATTAATGACGAAAGAGACAGATTTAAGTGCCATCTACCTTGAAGATTCAAATTCTCTGACATTCCTTAATTCAAGTTTCTTTTTTAGTGGTGAAATCCTCTGATCATCGTATCTCTTCAACGGCCGAATCCAAATCCTCTGGTCAGAAGCATTAATTGCCTTATTAGCTGGAATACACTTGCATTAATTGCTGCCTCTGAGAACCAGAAGAAAAAGCATTGCCAGACGAACTAACTCTCTACCGGTTGAAGAAATGTTCGTCACTTTGGCAAACCGTATCAAGCAACAAGATGCAGAAGTATCCGTTACTCACAATCAAGCAAATCTCCAACGGAACTATTTTTGAAGATCTTCATCAGTCCATCCAGTTATCATCCCACTGAAGATATAAATAGTGACCTCTGCATCATTTTCGACTTGGCGACTCACACACTATCAAAGCATTCAAATCCTTCAAGTTAATTTACAATTTGAACAAGCTTCAGCCAAGAACACTCAGTAACTCTAGACTTTCTATTCTTCTGAGTTTAGTCACCAACTTGTGTGAAATCTCCATAGAGTGAAAACTCTCATTCTTCTCACACTACCTCTTCAGAGAATCAAACTTAAAAATCATCTCTGAACCTAGATCCTCATAGTTTCTACCCACTCTTTGTGAAGAGATCCTTGTAGAAAACCAACCTTCTTGTAAAAGAATTGGGAGAAGTCCTGTCGAATACTTGAGAGATAAAGGAGAAGTCCTAAGAAAACTTGTAAAGGAGCAGTCCTCAGAATACTGGGAGAAGTCCCTGAGAACACTTGTACTATTCAGTCGAAATAGTGGAAAATCTTGGTATAGCCAAGGACTGGACGTAGCCCTATCGATTTTGGGGGGTGAACCAGGATAAGTATCTTGTGTGCTTTACCACTTATGCTCTAAGTATATTTCCGCTGCACGTTTATTTAAACGCTTTCAAACTTATAAATAGTATTCTGCGAAAAACTTTCAAAAGTCACACACACAATTCAACCCCCCCTTTCTTGTGTGATTTTATTACTATCAATTGGTATCAGAGCTTAACCGCTCTGAGAATTACTAACATCTTAACAGGTGTAGAGTGAAAAGATCCATGGACGGAATTGCCTACCCAACCGGAACCGCAACAAACAAGCCACCATTCTTCGATGGCTCAAACTATCCCTACTGGAAGAAGCATATGCAGCTATTCATCGAATCAACTGATTGGAAACTATGGGACGTGATATCTAAGGGAAATTACTTTCCTAAAGATAGTGAAAACAAGGCTATCCCAGCTGACAAGTGGACAGACGAACACAAGACCGAAAACCAGAGGAATGCCAAGTCAAGGCTATTTCTTATATGTGCTCTCAGCAAAAGTGAGCATGACAAAGTTGACAGCCTAAGTACTGCAAAGGAGGTATGGGACACGCTGGCTATTGCTCATGAAGGAACAACTGCTGTTCAAACCACCATGATGAGCATGCTCGCCTCCCAATACGAAAACTTCATGATGGATGATAATGAGTCCATTGATTCCATGTTTTCACGACTTCAGACCACTCACAATGGTATGAGGAATTTGGGCAAAACATTCACCAACAAGGAGCAAGTGGTCAAGATTCTCAGAAGTCTTCCCACCAACTGGAGAAATTTCGTCACCTCCCAAAGATCCGGAAAGGATATGGACACATATCAAGTAGAAGATTTGCTGGGAGAAATGAAGATCCACGAGCAGGATCTTGCAAATGATGCTGCGATTATAAAAAGAAAAGCAGCAGCTACAAAAGTTGTAGCATTTAAAGCCAACAAATCAAAGGCTTTGAAAGCTAATGAATCCTCAGATGAGGAAACAGTTCAATCTGATCGATCTGATGATGAACAAGCTTTGTTCAACAGACAATTTAGAAAAATGGTGGGAAACAGAAAGCAATTCAAAGGAAGACCATCTTCCTCATCAAGAGAAGAAGAAAGGACTCCAAGCAAAGGAGGGATCGTCTGCTATGAATGCAAGAAACCTGGTCACGTCAAAGCAGATTGTCCTCGTCTAGTGAATAAGTCTTCGCAGAAAACTTTCTATAAAAAGAAGGCATTTTCCAGCCAGAATGATGAATCAGAAGATGACTCAGGTCAAGAAGAAGAAGCCAAGGGAGCTAATGAAGAGGCTTCATACTGTGCGTTCATGGCATCCATAGACACTTCAGATATTGAAGCCGACAGAGAAGCAGAGGCATTGATGATTTCTGTCGACCAATCCAATGACGAAGAAGATGATCAAGATGAGGTATGTCCTGAAATCTTAGCTGATGACTACAATGAACTGCTAGAATATGCTCATGCATTAGCTATTAAGTACAGCTCTCTCAAAAAGAAGCATGATAAAACATTGAAAGAACTGCATGCATCTAAGGAAGTATCCATCATGCTTACCAAGAAAAATCAAGCGCTTTTAGAACAAGACGCAAACAAAGAAATTAGGCTTTTAAAGCAAAGAGTTAGTTACTTAATTAAAGACCTATCCATGTTTACTCAAGGCCATGATAATCTAATCAAATTAAGTGGAAATAATAGATTAGCTTATGATCGAAGAGGGTTAGGATATGAAGAAGAAGAAGACTGGGATATAGTTGCCATTAAACATAACCTGTCTACTGTTCCATATAGATATCAGCCTGAAAGGAAAATATTTCATCAGCATCTATCAAAATTCAACCTGAAACTTTCATAGTCAAGGGTAAGGAGAAACAAACTCCTCAAAAAATAGTGCATGGGAGGAAAAGTCCACCCAAGGTGATTACTAACAAAAAAGGACCCAAGAAAGTTTGGGTACCTAAATCAATGATTATTCCTCTTGCAGATGTGCTTAACAGTTCGAAACCAAATAGAACAATGGTACCTGGACAGTGGATGCTCACGGCACATGACGGGAAAAAGGTATTTATTCCCAAAAATCCATGAGAAGAAGACAAGAGCGACAGTGACCTTTGGAGGTAATCAAAAAGGTTTCATTGTCGGAGAAGGTAATGTTGGTAAGGACCCCCTTCCAGTAATCCGGAAGGTTCTTCTAGTTGAAGGATTAAAACATAACCTACTTAGCATAAGTCAATTGTGTGATAGTGGGCTCACTGTTTCCTTCACCAAATTGAAGTGTAGTGTCACTAATGAAAATGACAAGATTATCTTTGAAGCTCAGAGACAAGGAGATCTATATAAGACCTCCCTGGAAAACCTTGCAAGTCAAAAGGTAACATGTCTAGTATCAGCAGAGGATGATAAATGGATATGGCACAGGAAGCTAGGGCATGCATCCCTAAAGACCATTGCTAAAATAATCAAACATGATTTAGTACGTGGTTTGCCAAATCTATCTTTCAAATCTGATGATACATGCTCAGCATGTCTCCAAGGAAAGCAAGTAAAAAGTTCTTTCCATGCAAAGAACGTTGTTAGTACAAAGAGACCTCTGGAGATGTTGCACATGGACTTGTTTGGACCCACTAGAACGGCTAGTTGTTCTGGAAAAAGATTTTGTCTTGTCATCGTCGATGACTACACCAGATTCACATGGGTGCAATTCCTTGGAACAAAAGATGAAGCCTTCAGGTCCTTTCTAATCATCGCAAAAAGAATTCAAAATGAGAAGGGATACTGCATCACTAACATCCGGAGTGATAGAGGAGGAGAATTCATAAATGAAGAATTTAATCATTACTGCGAAGAGAATGGCATATTCCATCAAGTTTCTGCTTCGAGAACCCCTCAGCAAAATGGAGTAGCAGAAAGGAAAAACAGATCACTTCAAGAAATGGCAAGGACTATGCTTAATGAAACATCTCTGCCCAAGTACTTCTGGGCTGAAGCCATCCATACAGCGTGCTATATTCAAAATAGAATATTCATGCGTCCGATTCTGAAGAAAACTGCTTATGAGCTATGGAAAGGAAGGAAGCCAAACATCTCATATTTTCACCCATTCGGAAGCTCATGTTTTCTACTCAACACAAAGGATGACCTCGGAAAATTTGATGCAAAATCAGATAAGGGAATATTCTTAGGATATTCACCTAACTCTAAGGCTTTTCGAGTATACAACTCCAGAACCATGGCTGTTGAAGAATCCATCAATGTTAAGTTTGAAGATAAGCATGTAGACGTAAATCCGATATCTTCAGAAGATGATGAACTGGAAATATATGAAGCTCCTTCATCAAATCCTGCTCAGCCATCATCGTCCAGCAAAGAAACAGATTCAACTATTCCTTCCCCAACTCAACCAGACGAAATTGATGAAACTACGTCTGACGATATCTCATCAAGTCAAGTTATGACCTCCAGTGGTATATCACTGCCTTGAGACTGGAGATTCAAACCAGACCACCCTCCAACGCAAATCATTGGAAATGTCCACGAAAAGGTAAGAACTCAATCTACGTTTAATGATTATGCTAACTGTGCGTTTCTTTCTAAGATAGAGCCAAAGACCATAGGAGAAGCACTTCAGGATGAAGGATGGATCCTAGCCATGCAAGAAGAACTGGATCAGTTTGAAAGAAGTAAAGTCTGGGATTTGGTGCCAAAACCAGAAAACAAATCTATCATAGGTACTCGATGGGTCTTCAGGAATAAGATGGATGAAAATGGAAAGGTCACAAGAAACAAAGCTCGTCTGGTGGCCCAAGGGTATAATCAACAAGAAGGAATTGATTATACAGAGACTTTTGCTCCAGTAGCAAGAATTGAAGCCATACGTATTCTTCTAGCATTTGCATGTCAACACTCCATAAAGCTATTTCAAATGGATGTAAAAAGTGCTTTCCTGAATGGATTCATTGAGGAAGAAGTCTACGTAAAGCAACCTCCAGGATTTGAAGATCAGGATCTGCCAGATCATGTCTTCAAGCTGAGAAAAGCTCTATATGGATTAAAGCAAGCACCACGTGCATGGTACGATCGCTTGAGTCCATTTCTAATGAAGAATGGATTTTCTCGAGGAAGCATCGACAATACTCTCTTTAGAAGAAAAAGGTCCAAGGACTTCATTCTAGTACAGCTATATGTCAATGATATAATATTTGGGGCCACAAATGAAGCTCTTTGTCAAGAATTCTCCAAGCTAATGCAAAGTGAATTTGAGATGAGTATGATGGGAGAATTAAAGTTCTTCCTAGGATTACAAATCAGGCAGGAAGGAACTCGAACATACATTCATCAGACCAAATATGTCAATGACCTACTAAAGAAGTACTGCATGGAGAAAGCAAAAGCCATGGGAACTCCAATGCATCCTGGAACTATACTTGATAAAGGTGATGAATCAACTCCTGTTGACTCAACCAAATACAGAGGGATGATAGGATCGCTATTATATCTCACATCAAGCATACCAGACATCATGTACAGCGTCTGTGTATGTGCAAGATTTCAGGTAAGTCCTCAAGAATCTCATCTTAGTGCCGTAAAACGAATTTTTCGATATCTTATTGGCACAACTAATCTTGGTCTAGTCTATGAGAAAGGTGATGATTTCAGGCTAAGAGGATTCTGTGATGCTGACTATGCCGGAGATAGAATAGAAAGAAAAAGCACAAGTGGAGGATGTCACTTCTTAGGGCATTGTCTAATCTCTTGGGCAAGCAAAAGACAGAGCACAATCTCTCTTTCAACGGCTGAAGCAGAATACATCGCTGCAGGTTCATGCTGCACCCAACTTCTTTGGGTGAAGCATCAATTAGAAGATTATAATATTTTTGAGCATCACATCCCATTATTATGTGATAACACAAGTGCCATTAATATAACTAAGAACCCCGTGTTGCATTCACGAACCAAACATATTGAAATCAAACATCATTTTATTCGTGATCATGTAGCAAAAGGAAATATTGACATCTCATACATACCATCTGATGATCAACTGGCAGACATTTTTACTAAACCACTAATTGAAAACAAGTTTGCATGTCTTAGAGAAAGAATAGGAATGTTTCCTGCACTATAAATATCTGTTTATCATGTTCATCTGGTTATTTTCATTTAAAAATTTAATATCCACCATGAAATATGCATTTAATGCTGAAACAGTTGTGTCTTTTCATATGTCTTACTTGCTCTGCACGCACACACGAAGGTTAGCATTTATTATCTCTCTTCATTTAATGCGTTTTAATGAAGTGTGCTACTCATCATGGAATGACAAAATCAAGAAATTATCTACACTATCTAACATAAAAACTGACGGTTCGTGAAAGTATATCTCTCCTAACTATTCCAATACACTCATTCAATCTACTCCGTGCATTTCTAGTTGTCGTTCTATCTTCCCTGTCTACAGATATCATGGCACCCAACAAACGAAGAAACGGAAAAGCTCAGAGAGCTCTAAGCATGGAAGAAACTCAAATATACCAGAACCAGATCAATCTTATGACTCGCAATCGCAAGCTTTAAAGTTATGAAATTGGTCCTGTGAAGGTTGAACACCTAGGGGACAGAGAGCTTGTCACTCCTCGGTATTTTGATCTGAAGCTATTTGAACATGAAAAAGTGGCCGGACTTGATCTCCTGCTCTCACAAGCTTGGGGGAACATGTTCATTGTCTCCACAACTTCAGTCATAAAGCCTCTTGTTCAAGAATTCTACGACTGTGCTATCCAGATGAACCCTAACCACATCCGAACTCGGTGTTTAGGTCAAGTAGTTGATGTACTCACCAGTGACATATCTCGACTTCTCAATCTTCCTCTCGAAGGAGTGTGCTACTCCTCGTCTTGGGAAAACTCTGAAAGTTCTCCTTTCACCATCTGGAAGGAGATTCCCAAAAGTTCCACTTCTCGGCGAGTGAAAAACCTAGTTGAAGAATGCATTCTTCCCCATGCTGTTCTTAGCAAGGTTATTCTGCCAAAAGAAGGTTCTCGAGACTTAGTAAATAAGTTCTCTCAATGGGCTTTATTTCAACTCCAACACCGCAAGAACATCAATTGGCCTAATCTTGTGTTTCAATACATACTCCATACTCTGGAACAGCCTAACTCTAACCTTCGCTATGGAGCTCTTATCTCCGCTCTCATGCATCACAAGCAGCTAATCAACCCTTCTATTGAGTCGTTGCATTACATTTCCTCTGATTATGTCGTTGCTACTCATATTAAGTTTAGTGATGTCCGTCGAATGAATCTGTCTGTTGACATATCTGAAGTACCCACTGAACTCCTCAATGAATGGACCAGGAGGATTCAAAAATGAAAGCTTTCTTCATCAACTCCGTCTGCTGCCAGTCTCAAACGACATTGTTCCGACGATTCTCCACAATGTTCCAGTACTCCAACAATCCTACATGCATCAACTTCATCCAAGCCACCCCCGGAGACTGTGCACTCCACAGCTGACCTCATCTCAATCTCTCATGCTCACTATTTGAAGTTCTTGCATCAAATGTTTCACAAATACATATATGATGTCTTTGATGTTGAGGATGATGGTAATTGTGGTTTTCGTTGTCTTGCTCAATGGATGGGTTACTCTCAGAGTTACTGGCCAGAAGTTCGCGGATTGCTCATTCAAGAACTTCTATCTCATCGTCTGCTTCATTCCCAAACGTTTTCCTCTGATAAAGATGTTGATAGAGTGTGTGAGGCTCTCACATTCTATGCAAATGAACCTGCACCAATGTCCAAATGGTTTACCGTTCCTGACATGGGATTGCTTGCTGCCACTGCGTTTCGCATGGTTCTAGTAACCTTATCTCCCACTCAGTGTTGCACGTATCTACCACTTCTTGGCCCCGTTAATGATCCACCCACTATTGATGTACTGGGTAACATTGGCAACCGACACTGGGTTCGAGTCAAGCTCTCAGAGAACTCACCACTACCAACTGTTTCACCTCAATGGAAGCATCATTGCTCTCCTGATGCCCTAGGATGGGAACTGCCTCTTCAATCCAAGATTCTTCATTTCCAAAATCTTCTACAAATTGAAGCTGAGCAATTTCTTGACTCCTTATTTGATGTCCCCGACTTTGACAATCCTATCCAAATTGATGACGAATCTGAACCTGATCCTAACACTGACATCTCTTGCTTAGCTCTTGATTTCAGTCGTCTCAAGTTGTCTGATGTTGAAAGCGATCTTCGTCTGCCTCTTGGTCAAAGTCAACCGACGCTTTCACTGTTACCCCAGGTAGATGCCCACTTTAATACATCTATTAATACCTCCTACCTGTCCCCACTGGAATGTCTCCATAAAAGTATGGATCTGGATCTCAAGCTTGCACCTCCGGGTTTCTTCACTACTGATTCAGGCATGTCTCTCCATCAGATCATGCCCAGTAACCCTCCTAGATCCAGTTCTGCTTTGGGCAAGCGCAAGCGTTCACACGATGCACCCAATGCTCACCTCCTATCAGATCTCTGTCTTCAAGCATTTGGTTTCCCATTTTGCTTTACTGCTGGATTGTGGCTTCCCCGAGGATGTCCCAATTCTCACTTTACCCAATCCATGCCCTCAGGACTCCAATTCTTCCATTTTGACTGGGAAATTCAGGTTCGCAGGGATGTTCACACTGCTTCAATCCCTCTTCACCTGGCTGGTTGTGTTGAATCCCTGGTTCTCAAGTTCAAAACATGGACCCTGATTCTCCTTCCTCAGATATCACCCATTTTGAAGACTCTGCGTCCAACTTGGCTGTATTTGCATCCTGCGCCGCTCATCCCGACTGTGGCATATATCACTCCCATTTTGTCATCTCGCATCTCATCTCCGTCAGTCGATCACTGCTCCCACTCCAACTCTGATGATGATCGCTCTATGATCCACCTTCTCTCTCAGGAAGTTAAGGCATTCACTGCTCGCTTATCGCTTGCACGGGCTCGTTGGGATCAAGCTGTGAATGATCGTCTTGAATCCATGGATGCTAGGCTCTCTGCAAAGATAGATGCTAATTTTTCTCAACTGCATGCCTCTATGGCCTTACTTTTAGGACTTTCTAAGCCATCCTCTTGAATATACATTTTTGTTGTTATATTTTATCCTTCCTCTTGTTCTCTCTTTCGCTATGTTTAAGTATTCTTTTTGATAATGTCAAAGGGGGAGAAATTATATAACAAATGAAAAAGTAAACGATAGGCACATGCTTAGGGGGAGCTAATATCAGCTAATGAAATATATGGCTAAGTAAAAGAAAGGCACATACTAAGGGGGAGAAATTATACAGACTCTACTTGCATTTGTTTTCAGAAATTGTCATTATCAAAAAGGGGGAGATTGTTAGAGAAAAATATCCAAATGAATTAACCTATTTTGATAAATAACAATTTCGTTAAGAGTCACTAATTTTCTTTGAAGAATTTTATATTCAGGGACTCTTATGAACAGAAGGCACGTTGCAACCATTATCAAAAAGCAAAGGAAAAGTCCGTTCGGCTATAAGAACTGAAGCCTCTCTCGAAGTAAAGTTTTTCCGCCTGAAGAGTCTGTCCGGTTCATTCCAAGTCAAACATAGAGGTTGACTAAGAAGTAATAATTGAAGACAGGAACAAAAAGAATCTGCTTTGAAGAGATCGTTGGCTTAAACCAAAAATGAGGTGTCATGCATCTCTCAGAGCATTAATGACGAAAGAGACAGATTTAAGCGCCATCTACCTTGAAGATTCAAATTCTCTGACATTCCTTAATTCAAGTTGCTTTTTTAGTGGTGAAATCCTCTGATCATCGTATCTCTTCAACGGCCGAATCCAAATCCTCTGGTCAGAAGCATTAATTGCCTTATTAGCTGGAATACACTTGCATTAATTGCTGCCTCTGAGAACCAGAAGAAAAAGCATTGCCAGACGAACTCACTCTCTACCGGTTGAAGAAATGTTCGTCACTTTGGCAAACCGTATCAAGCAACAAGATGTAGAAGTATCCGTTACTCACAATCAAGCAAATCTCCAACGGAACTATTTTTGAAGATCTTCATCAGTCCATCCAGTTATCATCCTACTGAAGATATAAATAGTGACCTCTGCATCATTTTCGACTTGGCGACTCACACACTATCAAAGCATTCAAATCCTTCAAGTTAATTTACAATTTGAACAAGCTTCAGCCAAGAACACTCAGTAACTCTAGACTTTCTATTCTTCTGAGTTTAGTCGCCAACTTGTGTGAAATCTCCATAGAGTGAAAACTCTCATTCTTCTCACACTACCTCTTCAGAGAATCAAACTTAAAAATCATCTCTGAACCTAGATCCTCATAGTTTCTACCCACTCTTTGTGAAGAGATCCTTGTAGAAAACCAACCTTCTTGTAAAAGAATTGGGAGAAGTCCTGTCGAATACTTAAGAGATAAAGGAGAAGTCCTGAGAAAACTTGTAAAGGAGCAGTCCTCAGAATACTGGGAGAAGTCCCTGAGAACACTTGTACTATTCAGTCGAAATAGTGGAAAATCTTGGTATAGCCAAGGACTGGACGTAGCCCTATCGATTTTGGGGGGTGAACCAGGATAAATATCTTGTGTGCTTTACCATTTATGCTCTAAGTATATTTCCGCTGCATGTTTATTTAAACGCTTTCAAACTTATAAATAGTATTCTGCGAAAAACTTTCAAAAGTCACACACACAATTCAAACCCCCCCCCCTTTCTTGTGTGATTTTATTACTATCAATTGGTATCAGAGCTTAACCGCTCTGAGAATTACTAACATCTTAACAGGTGTAGAGTGAAAAGATCCATGGACGGAATTGCCTACCCAACCGGAACCGCAACAAACAAGCCACCATTCTTCGATGGCTCAAACTATCCCTACTGGAAGAAGCATATGCAGCTATTCATCGAATCAACTGATTGGAAACTATGGGACGTGATATCTAAGGGAAATTACTTTCCTAAAGATAGTGAAAACAAGGCTATCCCAACTGACAAGTGGACAGACGAACACAAGACCGAAAACCAGAGGAATGCTAAGGCAAGGCTATTTCTTATATGTGCTCTCAGCAAAAGTGAGCATGACAAAGTTGACAGCCTAAGTACTGCAAAGGAGGTATGGGACACGCTGGCTTAAAGCCTATAATAAGCCGAAAACCCTAGAATCAGTCTTAAAGCCTAGAGTCTACGGAAAAACTACAAATTTAACCAGAGGCCTTAAATCATTCAAATGCCCTTTATTATTGTCAGCGGAAAAACCCTAAAATCGGCCGAAAACCCTGAAATCGGCCAAAAGCCCTAAAGTTGATCAAAAAGCCCTAAAACCGGCCTAAAATCCCAATAATAAGCCGAAAACCCTAAAATCAGTCTAAAAGCCTGTAGAGTCTACAGAAAACAATAAAATTGACCCAGATCCCTTACATCGGAAAATCCCTGAAATCAGCCGAGAACCCTAAAGTTGATCAGAAAGCCCTTAAGCTGGCCTAAACCCCTAAAATAAGTCTAAAAGCGTAGAGTCTACAGAAAAACCAAAAAACTGACACAGGGCCCTTAAATCGTCCAAATAACATATACTATAGTCAGCGGAAAAAATCTGAAATCAGACGAAAACCCTAAAATCAGCCGAAAATTCTGTAATCTTCCAAATGCCCTAAATTTAATCAGAAAGCCATAAAGCCGGCCTAAAACCCTATAATAAGACGAAAACCCTAAAATAAGTCTAAAAGCTTAGAGTTTTCAGAAAAACCATAAAATTGACCTGGAGCCCTTAAATCGTCCAAATACCCTATACTATAGTCAGCGGAAAAACCCTGAAATCTGCCGAAAACCCTGAAATTGGCTAAAAGTTGATCAGAAAAATCATAAAGCCGCACTCAAACCCTATAATAAGCCGAAAACCCTAGAATCAGTCTTAAAGCCTAGAGTCTACGGAAAAACTATAAATTTGACCAGAGGACTTAAATAATTCAAATGCGCTTTATTATTGTCAGCGGAAAAACCCTAAAATCGGCCGAAAACCCTGAAATCGGCCAAAAGCCCTAAAGTTGATCAAAAAGCCCTAAAGCCGGCCTAAAATCCCTATAATAAGCCGAAAACACTAAAATCAATCTAAAAGCCATTAGAGTTTACAGCAAAACAATAAAATTGACCCAGATCCCTTAAATTGACCAAATACCCTATACTATAAACATGGGAAAAACCCTGAAATAGGCTAGAAGCCAAAAAATTGATCAGAAATCCATAAAGCTGGCCTAAAACCCTATAATAAGTCGAAAACCCTAAAATCAGTCTAAAAGCCTGTAGAGTCTGCAGAAAAACTAAAAAATTGACCTCGAGCCCTTAAATCATCCAAATACCATATACTATATAGTCAGCGGAAAAACTCTGAAATTAGCCGAAATCCCTTAAATCGGCCAAAAACCCTGAAATCAGCCAAAAACCCTGAAATCGTCAAAAACCCCAAAAGTTAATCCGAAAGCTTTAAAGCTGGCCTAAAACCCCATAATAAGCTGAAAAACCTATGTTCAGTTTAAAAGCCTAGAGTCTACAGAATAACCATAAAGTTGACCCAGAACCCTTAAATCGTCCAGATACCCTGTACTATAGTCAACGAAAAAACCCTGAAATCGGTCCAAAACACTGAAATCAGCCAAAAGCCCTAATCTAGATCCGAAAGCCATAAAACAAGCCTAAATCCCTATAATAAGCCGAAATCCCTAAAATCAGTCTAATATCCTAGAGTCTACAGAAAAACAATAAAACTGACCCAGAGCCCTTACATCGGAAAAACCCTGAAATCGGCCGAGAACCCTAAAGTTGATCAGAAAGCCCTAAAGCTGGCCTAAAACCCTATATTAAGACAAAAACCCTAAAATAAGTCTAAAAGCGTAGGGTCTACAGAAAAACCAAAAAACTGACAAAGGGCCCTTAAATCGTCCAAATAACATATACTATAGTCAGTGGAAAAAATCTGAAATCGGACGAAAACCCTGAAATCAGCCGAAAATGTTGCAATCTGCCAAATGCCCTAAAGTTGATCACAAAGCCCTAAAGCCGGCCTTGAACCTTATAATAAGAAGAAAACCCTAAAATCAGTCTAAAAGCCTAGAGTATACAGAAAAACCATAAAATTGACCCGGAGCCCTTAAATCGTCCAAATACCCTACACTGTAGTCAGCGGAAAAACCCTGAAATCTGCCGAAAACCCTGAAATTGGCTAAAAGTTGATCAGAAAAACCATAAAGCCGCCCTCAATCCCTATAATAAGCCGAAAACCCTAGAATCAGTCTTAAAGACTAGAGTCTACGGAAAAACTATAAATTTGACCAGAGGCCTTAAATCATTCAAATGCCCTTTATTTTTTACAGCGAAAAAACCCCAAAATCGGCCGAAAACCCTGAAATCGGCCAAAAGCCCTAAAGTTGATCAAAAAGCCTTAAAGCCGGCCTAAAATCCCTATAATAAGCCGAAAACACTAAAATCAATCTAAAAGCCATTAGAGTTTACAGCAAAACAATAAAATTGACCCAGATCCCTTAAATTGACCAAATACCCTATACTATAAACATGGGAAAAACCCTGAAATAGGCTAGAAGCCAAAAAATTGATCAGAAATCCATAAAGCTGGCCTAAAACCCTATAATAAGTCGAAAACCCTAAAATCAGTCTAAAAGCCTGTAGAGTCTGCAGAAAAACTATAAAATTGACCTCGAGCCCTTAAATCATCCAAATACCATATACTATATAGTCAGCGGAAAAACTCTGAAATTAGCCGAAATCCCTTAAATCGGCCAAAAACCCTGAAATCAGCCAAAAACCCTGAAATCGTCAAAAACCCCAAAAGTTAATCCGAAAGCTTTAAAGCTGGCCTAAAACCCCATAATAAGCTGAAAAACCTATGTTCAGTTTAAAAGCCTAGAGTCTACAGAATAACCATAAAGTTGACCCAGAACCCTTAAATCGTCCAGATACCCTGTACTATAGTCAACGAAAAAACCCTGAAATCGGTCCAAAACACTGAAATCAGCCAAAAGCCCTAATCTAGATCCGAAAGCCATAAAACAAGCCTAAATCCCTATAATAAGCCGAAATCCCTAAAATCAGTCTAATATCCTAGAGTCTACAGAAAAACAATAAAACTGACCCAGAGCCCTTACATCGGAAAAACCCTGAAATCGGCCGAGAACCCTAAAGTTGATCAGAAAGCCCTAAAGCTGGCCTAAAACCCTATATTAAGACAAAAACCCTAAAATAAGTCTAAAAGCGTAGGGTCTACAGAAAAACCAAAAAACTGACAAAGGGCCCTTAAATCGTCCAAATAACATATACTATAGTCAGTGGAAAAAATCTGAAATCGGACGAAAACCCTGAAATCAGCCGAAAATGTTGCAATCTGCCAAATGCCCTAAAGTTGATCACAAAGCCCTAAAGCCGGCCTTGAACCTTATAATAAGAAGAAAACCCTAAAATCAGTCTAAAAGCCTAGAGTATACAGAAAAACCATAAAATTGACCCGGAGCCCTTAAATCGTCCAAATACCCTACACTGTAGTCAGCGGAAAAACCCTGAAATCTGCCGGAAACCCTGAAATTGGCTAAAAGTTGATCAGAAAAACCATAAAGCCGCCCTCAATCCCTATAATAAGCCGAAAACCCTAGAATCAGTCTTAAAGACTAGAGTCTACGGAAAAACTATAAATTTGACCAGAGGCCTTAAATCATTCAAATGCCCTTTATTTTTTACAGCGAAAAAACCCCAAAATCGGCCGAAAACCCTGAAATCGGCCAAAAGCCCTAAAGTTGATCAAAAAGCCTTAAAGCCGGCCTAAAATCCCTATAATAAGCCGAAAACACTAAAATCAATCTAAAAGCCATTAGAGTTTACAGCAAAACAATAAAATTGACCCAGATCCCTTAAATTGACCAAATACCCTATACTATAAACATGGGAAAAACCCTGAAATAGGCCAGAAGCCAAAAAATTGATCAGAAATCCATAAAGCTGGCCTAAAACCCTATAATAAGTCGAAAACCCTAAAATCAGTCTAAAAGCCTGTAGAGTCTGCAGAAAAACTATAAAATTGACCTCGAGCCCTTAAATCATCCAAATACCATATACTATATAGTCAGCGGAAAAACTCTGAAATTAGCCGAAATCCCTTAAATCGGCCAAAAACCCTGAAATCAGCCAAAAACCCTGAAATCGTCAAAAACCCCAAAAGTTAATCCGAAAGCTTTAAAGCTGGCCTAAAACCCCATAATAAGCTGAAAACCCTATGTTCAGTTTAAAAGCCTAGAGTCTACAGAATAACCATAAAGTTGACCCAGAACCCTTAAATCGTCCAGATACCCTGTACTATAGTCAACGAAAAAACCCTGAAATCGGTCCAAAACACTGAAATCAGCCAAAAGCCCTAATCTAGATCCGAAAGCCATAAAACAAGCCTAAATCCCTATAATAAGCCGAAATCCCTAAAATCAGTCTAATATCCTAGAGTCTACAGAAAAACAATAAAACTGACCCAGAGCCCTTACATCGGAAAAACCCTGAAATCGGCCGAGAACCCTAAAGTTGATCAGAAAGCCCTAAAGCTGGCCTAAAACCCTATATTAAGACAAAAACCCTAAAATAAGTCTAAAAGCGTAGGGTCTACAGAAAAACCAAAAAACTGACAAAGGGCCCTTAAATCGTCCAAATAACATATACTATAGTCAGTGGAAAAAATCTGAAATCGGACGAAAACCCTGAAATCAGCCGAAAATGTTGCAATCTGCCAAATGCCCTAAAGTTGATCACAAAGCCCTAAAGCCGGCCTTGAACCTTATAATAAGAAGAAAACCCTAAAATCAGTCTAAAAGCCTAGAGTATACAGAAAAACCATAAAATTGACCCGGAGCCCTTAAATCGTCCAAATACCCTACACTGTAGTCAGCGGAAAAACCCTGAAATCTGCCGGAAACCCTGAAATTGGCTAAAAGTTGATCAGAAAAACCATAAAGCCACCCTCAATCCCTATAATAAGCCGAAAACCCTAGAATCAGTCTTAAAGACTAGAGTCTACGGAAAAACTATAAATTTGACCAGAGGCCTTAAATCATTCAAATGCCCTTTATTTTTGACAGCGAAAAAACCCCAAAATCGGCCGAAAACCCTGAAATCGGCCAAAAGCCCTAAAGTTGATCAAAAAGCCTTAAAGCCGGCCTAAAATCCCTATAATAAGCCGAAAACACTAAAATCAATCTAAAAGCCATTAGAGTTTACAGCAAAACAATAAAATTGACCCAGATCCCTTAAATTGACCAAATACCCTATACTATAAACATGGGAAAAACCCTGAAATAGGCCAGAAGCCAAAAAATTGATCAGAAATCCATAAAGCTGGCCTAAAACCCTATAATAAGTCGAAAACCCTAAAATCAGTCTAAAAGCCTGTAGAGTCTGCAGCAAAACTATAAAATTGACCTCGAGCCCTTAAATCATCCAAATACCATATACTATATAGTCAGCGGAAAAACTCTGAAATTAGCCGAAATCCCTTAAATCGGCCAAAAACCCTGAAATCAGCCAAAAACCCTGAAATCGTCAAAAACCCCAAAAGTTAATCCGAAAGCTTTAAAGCTGGCCTAAAACCCCATAATAAGCTGAAAACCCTATGTTCAGTTTAAAAGCCTAGAGTCTACAGAATAACCATAAAGTTGACCCAGAACCCTTAAATCGTCCAGATACCCTGTACTATAGTCAACGAAAAAACCCTGAAATCGGTCCAAAACACTGAAATCAGCCAAAAGCCCTAATCTAGATCCGAAAGCCATAAAACAAGCCTAAATCCCTATAATAAGCCGAAATCCCTAAAATCAGTCTAATATCCTAGAGTCTACAGAAAAACAATAAAACTGACCCAGAGCCCTTACATCGGAAAAACCCTGAAATCGGCCGAGAACCCTAAAGTTGATCAGAAAGCCCTAAAGCTGGCCTAAAACCCTATATTAAGACAAAAACCCTAAAATAAGTCTAAAAGCGTAGGGTCTACAGAAAAACCAAAAAACTGACAAAGGGCCCTTAAATCGTCCAAATAACATATACTATAGTCAGTGGAAAAAATCTGAAATCGGACGAAAACCCTGAAATCAGCCGAAAATGTTGCAATCTGCCAAATGCCCTAAAGTTGATCACAAAGCCCTAAAGCCGGCCTTGAACCTTATAATAAGAAGAAAACCCTAAAATCAGTCTAAAAGCCTAGAGTATACAGAAAAACCATAAAATTGACCCGGAGCCCTTAAATCGTCCAAATACCCTACACTGTAGTCAGCGGAAAAACCCTGAAATCTGCCGGAAACCCTGAAATTGGCTAAAAGTTGATCAGAAAAACCATAAAGCCACCCTCAATCCCTATAATAAGCCGAAAACCCTAGAATCAGTCTTAAAGACTAGAGTCTACGGAAAAACTATAAATTTGACCAGAGGCCTTAAATCATTCAAATGCCCTTTATTTTTGACAGCGAAAAAACCCCAAAATCGGCCGAAAACCCTGAAATCGGCCAAAAGCCCTAAAGTTGATCAAAAAGCCTTAAAGCCGGCCTAAAATCCCTATAATAAGCCGAAAACACTAAAATCAATCTAAAAGCCATTAGAGTTTACAGCAAAACAATAAAATTGACCCAGATCCCTTAAATTGACCAAATACCCTATACTATAAACATGGGAAAAACCCTGAAATAGGCCAGAAGCCAAAAAATTGATCAGAAATCCATAAAGCTGGCCTAAAACCCTATAATAAGTCGAAAACCCTAAAATCAGTCTAAAAGCCTGTAGAGTCTGCAGCAAAACTATAAAATTGACCTCGAGCCCTTAAATCATCCAAATACCATATACTATATAGTCAGCGGAAAAACTCTGAAATTAGCCGAAATCCCTTAAATCGGCCAAAAACCCTGAAATCAGCCAAAAACCCTGAAATCGTCAAAAACCCCAAAAGTTAATCCGAAAGCTTTAAAGCTGGCCTAAAACCCCATAATAAGCTGAAAACCCTATGTTCAGTTTAAAAGCCTAGAGTCTACAGAATAACCATAAAGTTGACCCAGAACCCTTAAATCGTCCAGATACCCTGTACTATAGTCAACGAAAAAACCCTGAAATCGGTCCAAAACACTGAAATCAGCCAAAAGCCCTAATCTAGATCCGAAAGCCATAAAACAAGCCTAAATCCCTATAATAAGCCGAAATCCCTAAAATCAGTCTAATATCCTAGAGTCTACAGAAAAACAATAAAACTGACCCAGAGCCCTTACATTGGAAAAACCCTGAAATCGGCCGAGAACCCTAAAGTTGATCAGAAAGCCCTAAAGCTGGCCTAAAACCCTATATTAAGACAAAAACCCTAAAATAAGTCTAAAAGCGTAGGGTCTACAGAAAAACCAAAAAACTGACAAAGGGCCCTTAAATCGTCCAAATAACATATACTATAGTCAGTGGAAAAAATCTGAAATCGGACGAAAACCCTGAAATCAGCCGAAAATGTTGCAATCTGCCAAATGCCCTAAAGTTGATCACAAAGCCCTAAAGCCGGCCTTGAACCTTATAATAAGAAGAAAACCCTAAAATCAGTCTAAAAGCCTAGAGTATACAGAAAAACCATAAAATTGACCCGGAGCCCTTAAATCGTCCAAATACCCTACACTGTAGTCAGCGGAAAAACCCTGAAATCTGCCGGAAACCCTGAAATTGGCTAAAAGTTGATCAGAAAAACCATAAAGCCACCCTCAATCCCTATAATAAGCCGAAAACCCTAGAATCAGTCTTAAAGACTAGAGTCTACGGAAAAACTATAAATTTGACCAGAGGCCTTAAATCATTCAAATGCCCTTTATTTTTGACAGCGAAAAAACCCCAAAATCGGCCGAAAACCCTGAAATCGGCCAAAAGCCCTAAAGTTGATCAAAAAGCCTTAAAGCCGGCCTAAAATCCCTATAATAAGCCGAAAACACTAAAATCAATCTAAAAGCCATTAGAGTTTACAGCAAAACAATAAAATTGACCCAGATCCCTTAAATTGACCAAATACCCTATACTATAAACATGGGAAAAACCCTGAAATAGGCCAGAAGCCAAAAAATTGATCAGAAATCCATAAAGCTGGCCTAAAACCCTATAATAAGTCGAAAACCCTAAAATCAGTCTAAAAGCCTGTAGAGTCTGCAGAAAAACTATAAAATTGACCTCGAGCCCTTAAATCATCCAAATACCATATACTATATAGTCAGCGGAAAAACTCTGAAATTAGCCGAAATCCCTTAAATCGGCCAAAAACCCTGGAATCAGCCAAAAACCCTGAAATCGTCAAAAACCCCAAAAGTTAATCCGAAAGCTTTAAAGCTGGCCTAAAACCCCATAATAAGCTGAAAACCCTATGTTCAGTTTAAAAGCCTAGAGTCTACAAAATAACCATAAAGTTGACCCAGAACCCTTAAATCGTCCAGATACCCTGTACTATAGTCAACGAAAAAACCCTGAAATCGGTCCAAAACACTGAAATCAGCCAAAAGCCCTAATCTAGATCCGAAAGCCATAAAACAAGCCTAAATCCCTATAATAAGCCGAAATCCCTAAAATCAGTCTAATATCCTAGAGTCTACAGAAAAACAATAAAACTGACCCAGAGCCCTTACATCGGAAAAACCCTGAAATCGGCCGAGAACCCTAAAGTTGATCATAAAGCCCTAAAGCTGGCCTAAAACCCTATATTAAGACAAAAACCCTAAAATAAGTCTAAAAGCGTAGGGTCTACAGAAAAACCAAAAAACTGACAAAGGGCCCTTAAATCGTCCAAATAACATATACTATAGTCAGTGGAAAAAATCTGAAATCGGACGAAAACCCTGAAATCAGCCGAAAATGTTGCAATCTGCCAAATGCCCTAAAGTTGATCACAAAGCCCTAAAGCCGGCCTTGAACCTTATAATAAGAAGAAAACCCTAAAATCAGTCTAAAAGCCTAGAGTATACAGAAAAACCATAAAATTGACCCGGAGCCCTTAAATCGTCCAAATACCCTACACTGTAGTCAGCGGAAAAACCCTGAAATCTGCCGGAAACCCTGAAATTGGCTAAAAGTTGATCAGAAAAACCATAAAGCCGCCCTCAATCCCTATAATTAGCCGAAAACCCTAGAATCAGTCTTAAAGACTAGAGTCTACGGAAAAACTATAAATTTGACCAGAGGCTTTAAATCATTCAAATGCCCTTTATTTTTGACAGCGGAAAAACCCCAAAATCGGCCGAAAACCCTGAAATCGGCCAAAAGCCCTAAAGTTGATCAAAAAGCCTTAAAGCCGGCCTAAAATCCCTAGAATAAGCCGAAAAGACTAAAATCAATCTAAAAGCCCTTAGAGTCTAAAGCAAAACAATATAATTCACCCAGATCCCTTAAATTGACCAAATACCCTATACTATAAACATCGGAAAAACCCTGAAATCGGCCAGAAGCCCAAAAATTGATCAGAAAGCCATAAAGCTGGCCTAAAACCCTATAATAACCCAAAAACCCAAAAATCAGTCTAAAAGCCTATAGAGTCTACAGAAAAACTATAAAATTGACACAGAGCCCTTAAAGCGTCCATATACCATATACTATAGTGAGCGGAAAAACTCTTAAATCAGCCGAAAACTCTGAAATCGGCCAAAAACCTGAAATCGGCCAAAACCCCAAAAGTTAATCCGAAAGCTTTAAAGCTGGCCTAAAACCCCATAAAAAGTCGAAAACCCTAAATCTAGTCTAAGAGCCTAGAGTCTACAGAATAACCATAGAATTGATCCAGAGCCCTTAAATCGTCCAGATACCCTATGCTATAGTCAACGAAAAAACCCTGAAATCGGCCGAAAACACTGAAATCAGCTAAAAGCCCTAATGTTGATCCGAAAGCCATAAAACCAGCCTAAATCCCAATAATAAGCCAAAATCCCTAAAATCAGTCTAAAATCCTAGAGTCTACAGAAAAACAATAAAACTGCCCCAGAGCCCTTACATCGGAAAAACCCTGAAATCGGCCGAGAACCCTAAAGTTGATCAGAAAGCCCTAAAGCTGGCCTAAAACACTATATTAAGCCAAAAACCCTAAAATAAGTCTAAAAGCGTAGAGTCTACAGAAAAACCAAAAAATTGACACAGAGCCCTTAAATCGTCCAAATATCATATACTATAGTCAGCGGAAAAAATCTGAAATCGGCCGAAAACCTTGAAAACAGCCGAAAATGCTGTAATCTGACAAACGCCATAAAGTTGATCAAAAAGCCCTAAAACCGGCTTAAAACCCTATAATAAGACGAAAACCCTAAAATAAGTGTAAAAGCCTAGAGTTACAAAAAAACCATAAAATTGACCCGAAGCCCTTAAATCGTCCAAATACTCTGTAGTCATCAAAATAACCCTGAAATATGGCAAAAACCCCGAAACTAGCTAAAAGTTAATATGAAAAACCATAAAGCCGCCCTCAAACCCCATAATGAGTCGAAAACCCTAGAATCAGTCTTAAAGCCTAGAGTCTACGGAAAAACTATAAATTTGACCAAGGCCTTAAATCGTTCAAATGCCCTTTATTATTGTCAGCGGAAAAACCCTAAAATCAGCCGAAAACCCTGAAATCGGCCCAAAGCCCTAAAGTTGATCAAAAAGCCCTAATGGCGGCCTAAAATCCCTATAATAAGCCGAAAACACTAAAATCAATCTAAAAGCCATTAGAGTCTACAGAAAAACAATAAAATTGACCCAGATCCCTTAAATTGACCAAATACCCTATACTATAAACATCGGAAAAACCCTGAAATCGGCCAGAAGAGCAAAAATTAATCAGAAAGCCATAAAGCTGGCCTAAAACCCTATAATAAGACGAAAACCCTAAAATCAGTCTAAAAGCCTCTGGAGTCTACAGAAAAACTATAAAATTGACCCAGAGCCCTTAAATCGTCCAAATACCATATACTATAGTGAGCGGAAAAACTCTGAAATCAGCCGAAAACCCTTAAATCGGCCAAAAACCCTGAAATCGGCCAAAAACCCTGAAATCGGCAAAAACCCCAAAAGTTAATCCGAAAGCTTTAAAGCTGGCCTAAAACCCCATAATAAGCCGAAAACCCTAAATCCAGTCTAAAAGATTTGAGTCTACAAAATAACCATAAAATGGACCCAGAGCCCTTAAATCGTCCAGATACCCTATACTATATAGTCAACGGAAAAACCCAGAAATCGGCCGAAAACACAGAAATCAGCCAAAAGCCCTAATGTTGATCCGAAAGCCATAAAACCAGCCTAAATCCCTATCATAAGCCCGAATCCCTAAAATCTGTCTAAAATCCTATAGTCTAAAGTAAAACAATAAAATTGAACCAGAGCCCTTACATCGGAAAAACCCTGAAATCGGCCGAGAACCCTAAAGTTGATCAGAAAGCCCTAATGCTGGCCTAAAACCCTATATTAAGCCAGAATCCCTAAAATAAGTCTAAAAGCGTACAGTCTATAAAAAAACTAAAAAATTGGCACAGAGCCCGAAAATCGTCCAAATAACATATACTATAGTCAGCAGAAAAAATCTGAAATCGGCCGAATACCCTGAAACCAGCCGAAAAACTTGTAATCTGCCAAATGGCCTAAAGTTGATCAGAAAGCCCTAAAGCCGGCCAAAAACCCTATAATAAGACGAAAACCCTAAAATAAGTCTAAAAGCCTAGAGTTTACAGAAAAACCATAAAATTGACCCGGAGCCCTTAAATCGTCCAAATACCCTACACTGTAGTCATCGGAAAAACCCTGAAATATGCCGCAAACCCTGAAATTGGCTAAAAGTTGATCAGAAAAACCGTAAAGCCGCCCTCAATCCCTATAATAAGCCGAAAACCCTAGAATCAGTCTTAAAGACTAGAGTCTACGGAATAACTATAAATTTAACCAGAGGCCTTAAATCATTCAAATGCCCTTTATTTTTGACAGCGGAAAAACCCTAAAATTGGCCGAAAACCCTGAAATCGGCCAAAAGCCCTAAAGTTGATCAAAAAGCCTTAAAGCCGGCCTAAAATCCCTATAATAAGCCGAAAAGACTAAAATCAATCTAAAAGACCTTTGAGTCTAAAGAAAAACAATGTAATTGACCCAGATCCCTTAAATTGACCAAATACCCTATACTATAAACATCGGAAAAACCCTGAAATCGGCCAGAAGCCCAAAAATTGATCAGAAAGCCATAAAGCTGGCCTAAAACCCTATAATAAGCCAAAAACCCAAAAATCAGTCTAAAAGCCTATAGTGTCTACAGAAAAATTATAAAATTGACACAGAGCCCTTAAAGCGTCCATATACCATATACTATAGTGAGCGGAAAAACTCTTAAATCAGCCGAAAACTCTGAAATCGGCCAAAAACCTGAAATCGGCCAAAACCCCAAAAGTTAATCCGAAAGCTTTAAAGCTGGCCTAAAACCCCATAAAAAGTCGAAAACCCTAAATCTAGTCTAAGAGCCTAGAGTCTACAGAATAACCATAGAATTGATCCAGAGCCCTTAAATCGTCCAGATACCCTATGCTATAGTCAACGAAAAAACCCTGAAATCGGCCGAAAACACTGAAATCAGCTAAAAGCCCTAATGTTGATCCGAAAGCCATAAAACCAGCCTAAATCCCAATAATAAGCCAAAATCCCTAAAATCAGTCTAAAATCCTAGAGTCTACAGAAAAACAATAAAACTGCCCCAGAGCCCTTACATCGGAAAAACCCTGAAATCGGCCGAGAACCCTAAAGTTGATCAGAAAGCCCTAAAGCTGGCCTAAAACCCTATATTAAGCCAAAAACCCTAAAATAAGTCTAAAAGCGTAGAGTCTACAGAAAAACCAAAAAATTGACACAGAGCCCTTAAATCGTCCAAATATCATATACTATAGTCAGCGGAAAAAATCTGAAATCGGCCGAAAACCTTGAAAACAGCCGAAAATGCTGTAATCTGACAAACGCCCTAAAGTTGATCAAAAAGCCCTAAAACCGGCATAAAACCCTATAATAAGACGAAAACCCTAAAATAAGTGTAAAAGCCTAGAGTTACAAAAAAACCATAAAATTGACCCGAAGCCCTTAAATAGTCCAAATACCCTATACTGTAGTCGTCAAAATAACCCTGAAATATGGCAAAAACCCCGAAACTAGCTAAAAGTTAATAAGAAAAACCATAAATCCGCCCTCAAACCCCATAATGAGTCGAAAACCCTAGAATCAGTCTTAAAGCCTAGAGTCTACGGAAAAACTATAAATTTGACCAAGACCTTAAATCGTTCAAATGCCCTTTATTATTGTCAGCGGAAAAACCCTAAAATCAGCCGAAAACCCTGAAATCGGCCCAAAGCCCTAAAGTTGATCAAAAAGCCCTAATGGCGGCCTAAAATCCCTATAATAAGCCGAAAACACTAAAATCAATCTAAAAGCCATTAGAGTCTACAGAAAAACAATAAAATTGACCCAGATCCCTTAAATTGACCAAATACCCTATACTATAAACATCGGAAAAATCCTGAAATCGGCCAGA
This sequence comes from Acmispon strigosus, assembly GCA_030819835.1. NCBI lineage: Eukaryota > Viridiplantae > Streptophyta > Magnoliopsida > Fabales > Fabaceae > Acmispon > Acmispon strigosus. The sequence continues at coordinate 15,320,394 of JAUAMA010000004.1, read as the reverse complement.
AGCACAAAAATTAATCAGAAAGCCATAAAGCTGGCCTAAAACTTTATAATAAGCTGAAAACCCTAAAACCAGTCTAAAAGCCTGTAGAGTCTACAGAAAAACTATAAAATTGACCCAGAGCCTTAAATCGTCCAAATACCATATACCGTAGTGAGCGGAAAAACTCTGAAATCAGCCGAAAACCCTTAAATCGACCAAAAACCCTGAAATCGGCTAAAAACCCTTAAATCGGATAAAACCCCACAAGTTAATCGGAAAGCTTTAAAGCTGGCCTAAAACCCCATAATAAGGAGAAAACCCTAAATCCAGTCTAAAAGCCTAGAGTCTACAAAATAACCATAAAATTGACCCAGAGCCCTTAAATCGTCCAGATACCCTATACTATAGTCAACGAAAAAAACCTGAAATCGGCCGAAAACATTGAAATCAGCTAAAAGCCCTAAAAACATTGAAATCAGCTAAAAACAATAAAATTGACCCAGATCCCTTAAATTGACCAAATACCCTATACTATAAACATGGGAAAAACCCTGAAATATGCTAGAAGCCAAAAAATTGATCAGAAATCCATAAAGCTGGCCTAAAACCCTATAATAAGTCGAAAACCCTAAAATCAGTCTAAAAGCCTGTAGAGTCTGCAGAAAAACTAAAAAATTGACCTCGAGCCCTTAAATCATCCAAATACCATATACTATATAGTCAGCGGAAAAACTCTGAAATTAGCCGAAATCCCTTAAATCGGCCAAAAACCCTGAAATCAGCCAAAAACCCTGAAATCGTCAAAAACCCCAAAAGTTAATCCGAAAGCTTTAAAGCTGGCCTAAAACCCCATAATAAGCTGAAAAACCTATGTTCAGTTTAAAAGCCTAGAGTCTACAGAATAACCATAAAGTTGACCCAGAACCCTTAAATCGTCCAGATACCCTGTACTATAGTCAACGAAAAAACCCTGAAATCGGTCCAAAACACTGAAATCAGCCAAAAGCCCTAATCTAGATCCGAAAGCCATAAAACAAGCCTAAATCCCTATAATAAGCCGAAATCCCTAAAATCAGTCTAATATTCTAGAGTCTACAGAAAAACAATAAAACTGACCCAGAGCCCTTACATCGGAAAAACCCTGAAATCGGCCGAGAACCCTAAAGTTGATCAGAAAGCCCTAAAGCTGGCCTAAAACCCTATATTAAGACAAAAACCCTAAAATAAGTCTAAAAGCGTAGGGTCTACAGAAAAACCAAAAAACTGACAAAGGGCCCTTAAATCGTCCAAATAACATATACTATAGTCAGTGGAAAAAATCTGAAATCGGACGAAAACCCTGAAATCAGCCGAAAATGTTGCAATCTGCCAAATGCCCTAAAGTTGATCACAAAGCCCTAAAGCCGGCCTTGAACCTTATAATAAGAAGAAAACCCTAAAATCAGTCTAAAAGCCTAGAGTATACAGAAAAACCATAAAATTGACCCGGAGCCCTTAAATCGTCCAAATACCCTACACTGTAGTCAGCGGAAAAACCCTGAAATCTGCCAAAAGCCCTAAAGTTGATCAAAAAGCCTTAAAGCCGGCCTAAAATCCCTATAATAAGCCGAAAACACTAAAATCAATCTAAAAGCCATTAGAGTTTACAGCAAAACAATAAAATTGACCCAGATCCCTTAAATTGACCAAATACCCTATACTATAAACATCAGAAAAACCTTGAAATAGGCCAGAAGCCAAAAAATTGATTAGAAAGCCATAAAGCTGGCCTAAAACCCTATAATAAGCCGAAAACCCTAGAATCAGTCTACAAGCCTGCAGAGTCTACAGAAAAAAATATAAAATTGACCCAGAGCCCTTAAATCGTACAAATACCATATACTATAGTGAGTGGACAAACTCTGAAATCAGTCGCAAACCCTTAAATCGGCCAAAAATCCTGAAATCGGCCAAAAATCCTGAAATCGGCAAAAACCCCAAAAGTTAATCCGAAATCTTTAAAGCTGGCCTAAAACCCCATAATAAGAAGAAAACCCTAAAATCAGTCTAAAAGCCTAGAGTTTACAGAAAAACCATAAAATTGACCCGGAGCCCTTAAATCGTCCAAATACCCTATACTGTAGTGAGCGGAAAAACCCTGAAATCTGCCGAAAACCCTGAAATTGGCTAAAAGTAGATCAGAAAAACCATAAAGCCGCCCTCAAACCCTATAATAAGCCGAAAACCCTAGAATCAGTCTTAAAGGCTAGAGTCTACGGAAAAACAATAAATTTGACCAAGGGCCTTAAATCATTCAAATGCCCTATATTATTGTCAGCGGAAAAACCCTAAAATCGGCCGAAAACCTTGAAATCGGCCAAAAGCCCTAAAGTTGATCAAAAAGCCCTAAAGACGGCCTAAAATCCCTATACTAAGCCGAAAACACTAAAATCAATCTAAAAGCCATTAGAGTCTACAGAAAAACAATAAAAATGACCCAGATCCCTTAAATTGACCAAATACCCTATACTATAAACATCGGAAAAACCCTGAAATCGGCCAGAACCCCAAAAATTGTTTAGAAAGCCATAAAGCTGGCCGAAAACCCTATAATAAGCCGAAAACCCTAAAATCAGTCTACAAGCCTGTAGAGTCTACAGAAAAAATATAAATTGACCCAGAGCCCTTAAATCGTCCAAATACCATATACTATAGTGAGCGGAAAAACTCTGAAATCAGCCGAAAACCCTAAAATCGGCCAAAAACCCTGAAATCGGCAATAACCCCAAAAGTTAATCCGAAAGCTTTAAAGTTGGCCTAAAACTCCATAATAAGCCGAAAACCCTAAATCCAGTCTAAAAACCTAGAGGTTATAGAATAACCATAAAATTGACCAAGAGCCCTTAAATCGTCCAGATACCCTATACTATAGTCAACGAAAAAACCCTGAAATCGGCCGAAAACACTGAAATCAGCCAAAAGCCCTAATGTTGATCCGGAAGCCATAAAACCAGCCTAAATTCCTTAATAAGCCAAAATCCCTAAAATCAGTCTGAAATCCTAGAGTCTACAGAAAAACAATAAAACTGACCCAGAGCCCTTACATCGGAAAACCCTAAAATCGGCCGAGAATCCTAAAGTTGATCAGAAAGCCCTAAAGTTGGCCTAAAACCCTATATTAAGCCAAAAACCCTAAAATAAGTCTAAAAACCATTACTGTCTACAAAAAAACAATAAAATTGACCCAGAGCCCTTAAATTGACCAAATACCATATACTATAAACATCGGAAAAACCCTGAAATCGACTAGAAGCCCAAAAATTGATCAGAAAGCCATAAAGCTGGCCTAAAACCCTATAATAAGACAAAAAACCCTAAAATCAATCTAAAAGCCTGTAGAGTCTACAGAAAAACTATAAAATTGACCCCTAGCCCTTAAATCGTCCAAATACCATATACTATAGGGAGCGGAAAAACTCTGAAATCATTCGAAAACCCTGAAATCGGCCAAAAACCCTGAAATAGGTAAAAAACCCAAAAATTAATCCAAAAGCTTTAAAACTGTCCTAAAACACCATAATAAGCCGAAAACCCTAAATCCGGTCTAAATGCCCAGACTCTATAGAATAACTATAAAATTGAGCCAGAGCCCTTAAACCGTCTAGATACCCTATTCTATATAGTCAACGAAAAAACCCTGAAATCGGCCGAAAACACTGAAATCAACCAAAAGCCCTAATGTTGATCCAAAAGCCATAAAACCAGCCTAAATCCCTATAATAAGCCGAAATCCCTAAAATCAGTCTGAAATCCTATAGTCTACGGAAAAACAATAAAACTAACCCAGAGCCCTTACATCGCAAAAACCTTGAAATCGGCCGGGAACCCTAAAGTTGATCAGAAAGCCATAAAACTGCCCTAAAACCCTATGTTAATTCAAAAACCCTAAAATAAGTCTAAAAGCGTAGAGTCTATAGAAAAACTTAAAGTTGACACAGAGCCCTTAAATCATTCAAATGCCCTTTATTATTGTCAGCGGAAAAACCCTAAAATCGGCTGATAACCCTGAAATCGGGCAAAATCCCTAAAGTTGATCAAAAAGCCCTAAGGCCGGCCTAAAATCCGTATAATAAGCCGAAAACACTAAAATCAATCTAAAAGCCATTAGAGTCTGCAGAAAAACAAAAAAAATTGACCGAGGTCCCTTAAATGGACCAAATACCCTATATTATAAACATCGGAAAAACCCTAAAATCGGCCAGAAGCCCAAAAATTGATAAGAAAGCCATAAAGCTGGCCTAAAACCCGATAATAAGCCTAAAAGCCTATAGAGTCTACAGAAAAACTATAAAATTGACCCAGAGCCCTTAAATCGTCAAAATACCATATACTATAGTGAGCGGAAAAACTCTGACATCGGCCAAAAACCCTGAAATCGGCCCAAAACCCTGAAATCTGCAAAAACCCCAAAACTTATTCCGAAAACTTTAAATCTGGCCTAAAACCCCATAATAAGCCGAAACCCCTAAAGTTGATCAGAAAGCCCTAAAGCTGGCCTAAAACCCTATATTACGCCAAAAACCCTAAAATGACACAGAGCCTTTAAATCCTCCAAATACCATATACTATAGCCAGCGGAACAAATCTGAAATCGGCCGAAAACCCTGAAATCAGCCGAAAATGCTGTAATCTGCCAAATGCCCTAAAGTTGATCAGAAAGCCCTAAAGCTTGCCTAAAACCCTATAATAAGACGAAAACCCAAAAATCTGTCTTAAAGCCTTGAGTTAACGGAAAAACCATAAAATAGACCCGAGCCCTTAAATCGTCCAAATACCCTATACTGCAGTTAGCGGAAAAACCCTGAAATCTGTCGAAAACCCTGAAATTGGCTAAAGTTGTCAGAAAAACCATAAAGCCGCCCTCAAACCCAAAAATAAGCCGAAAACCCTAGAATCAGTCGTAAAGCCTAGAGTCTACGGAAAAAATATAAATTTTACCAGAGGCCTTAAATCATTCAAATGCCCTTTATTATTGTCAGCGGAAAAACCCTAAAATCGGCAAAAAGCCCTAAAGTTGATCAAAAAGCCCTAAAGCTGGCCTAAAATCCCTATAATAAGCCGAAAACACTAAAATCAATCTAAAAGCCATTAGAGTCTACAGAAAAACAATAAAATTGACGCAGATCCCAAAAATTGACCAAATACCCTATACTATAAACATCGGAAAAACCCTGAAATCGGCCAGAAGCCCAAAAATTGATCAGAAAGCCATAAAGCTGGCCTAAAACCCTATAATAAGCCGAAAACCCTAAAATCAGTCTAAAAGCCAAAAGAGTCTACAGAAAAACTATAAAATTGACCCAGAGCCCTTAAATCGTCCAAATACCATATACTATAGTGAGCGGCAAAACTCTGAAATCAGCAGAAAACCCTGAAATCGGCCAAAAACCTTGAAATCGGCCAAAAACCCTGAACTCGGCAAAAACCCCAAAAGTTAATCCGAAAGCTTTAAAGCTGGCCTAAAACCCCATAAAAAGCCGAAAACCCTAAATCCAGTCTAAAAGCCTAGAGTCTACAGAATAACCATAAAATTGACCCAGAGCCCTTTAATCGTCCAGATACCCTACACTATAGTCAACGAAAAAACCATGAAATCGGCCGAAAACACTGAAATCAGCCCAAAGCCCTAATGTTGATCTGAATGTCGTAATACCTGCCTAAATCCCTATAATAAGAAAAAATCCCTAAAATCCGTCTGAAAATCCTAGAGTCTACAGAAAAACAATAAAACTGACCCAGAGCCCTTACATCAGAAAAACACCTTGAAATCGGCCGAGAACCCTAAAGTTGATCAGAAAGCCCTAAAGCTGGCCTAAAACCCTGTATTAAGCAAAAAACCCTAAAATAAGTCTAAAAGTGTAGAGTCTACAGAAAGACCAAAAAATTTACACAGGGCCCTTAAATCGTCCAAATAACATATACTATAGTCATCGAAAAAAATCAGAAATCGGCCGAAAACCCTGAAATCAGTCGAAAATGCTGTAATCTGCCAAATGCCCTAAAGTTGATCAGAAAGCCCTAAAGCAGGCCTAAAACCCAATAATAAGATGAAAACCCTAAAATCAGTCTAAAAGCCTAGAGTTTTCAGAGAAACCATAAAATTGACCCGGAGCCCTTAAATCGTCAAAATACCCTATACTGTAGTTAGCGGAAAAACCATGAAATCTGCCGAAAACCCTGAAATTGGCTAAAAGTTGATCAGAAAAACCATAAAGCCGCCCTCTAACCCAAAAATAAGCCGAAAACCCTAGAATCAGTCTTAAATCCTAGAGTCTACGGAAAAACAACAAATTTGACTAGAGGCCTTAAATCATTCAAATGCCCTTTATTATTGTCAGCAGAAAAACCCTAAAATCGGCCGAAAACCCTGAAATCGGCAAAAAGCCATAAAGTTGATCAAAAAGCCCTAAAGCTGGCCTAAAATCCCTATAATAAGCCGAAAACACTAAAATCAATCTAAAAGCCATTAGAGTCCACAGAAAAACAATTAAATTGACCCAGATCCCTTAAATTGACCAAATACCCTATACTATAAACATCGGAAAAACCCTGAAATCGGCCAGAAGCCCAAAAATTGATCAGAAAGCCATAAAGCTGGCCGAAAACCCTATAATAAGCGGAAAACCCTAAAATCTGTCTAAAAGCCTATAGAGTCTACAGAAAAACTATAAAATTGACCCAGAGCCCTTAAATCGTCCAAATACCATATACTATAGTGAGTGGAAATACTCTGATATCAGCCGAAAACCCTGAAATCGGCCAAAAACCCTGAAATCGGCCAAAAACCCTGAAATCGGCCAAAACCCCAAAAGTTAATTCGAAAGCTTTAAAGCTGGCCTAAAACCCCATAATAAGCCGAAAACCCTAAATCCAGTCTAAAAGCCTAGAGTCTACAGAATAACCATAAAATTGACCTAGAGCCCTTAAATTGTCCAGATACCCTATACTATAGCATAGCCAAATCCGCAAGTGCACGGATGGTTATCGCGCAGTATAAAAGATATTGTACCCAAGGGATAGGTGTCTTTCTATTAAATTATTTAGAGCCTTGTGCAGAAAATAAAAATATATATGTTGTTGTTTTGTTTTCAGAACTAGAAAATAAAATAGCATAAAATAAAAGAGAAGAGAAAAGATGATGAGATTTAAGCACTTGGGTTGGATTACATAGTTTATAAAATATGCTAGCAAACTCTTACTTAATTTCTGAATTCTAGAACCATGTTCATGATGCTATAGCCTAGTATTTCTACAAGTTAATTCCTTACAAATGTAGAACTTTCTTCCTAATTACTAAATTCAATTCCTTGCAATTTAGTTAACTAAAGAAGAAAATGAAGTTCAGACCAACATAATGCTACGTCTATCCTAATTCCTTAGTGATATATACATATAGCCTTTTTTAAATCCTATTTCCCTTACTACTTACCAATTTCCATTGTTATAAGTAATAAGCAAGAACTCTTATGCGCATTAAGAGGAAATGAAGAACAAGGAAATAAAACATGAATTGGAATGTAGAAGAAAAACTAAGAAATAAAATATAAACAAAAACAACCCAAGATACTTAAAAGAATTAGCCAAGCATGGCTAAAAGAGGCATCGAATTACCCTGGATAGGAGCTCAAGTTTGGCTTCCCACAATTCCTAGGAACAATGCTCTTAAGGAGGAAAGAAGAATACTTGTTGTATTATGAATAGGTGTGTCTTTTACAAAGGATGAGCACTCCTATTTATAGCAAAAATTTCAATGGTGGAGGAGTTGATGGCCATTATGGCCTTCATTGGCCACCAATAAACTTTTGAAAACTCCTTCCCACTACCATCAATTCTCCACTCATCCTTTTTCACATGTGCAAAATAGAAATGATGCTTCATATTTAATCTTTACACTTTTGGTCCTCTCTTTGTTAGCACTTCAATTCTGGCCCTTTATTTTCCTTAAACTTCACTTTTAGCCCCCAACTCTTGAACTTTCATACTTTGTCCCTTTCTTTCCTGAAATTTACAGTTTGGTCCCTGGACAAAAATGATAACTTCTACCAGCTTTCCTAAAATATAAAAATAACTATAAAAATTCCAAAAAATATAAAATAAAGTTTAAAAACCAAATAAAAGCTAATCTATATGCAAAATAAATATAAAATGTAAATAAAAAGAATAAAAAACCTATAAGAGACTCAAAAATTATAAAATAAATAGACTAAACCCTAAAATTATCATATAAAATCAAGCCATCACTATAGTCAACGAAAAAACCCGAAATCGGCCCAAAACACTGAAAAACTATAAATTTGACCAGAGGGCTTAAATCATTCAAATGCCCTATTGTAAGCGGAAAAACCCTAAAATCGGCCAAAAACTCTGAAATCCGCCAAAAGCCCTAAAGTTGATCAAAAGGCCCTAAAGCCGGCCTAAAATCCTTATAATAAGCCGAAAACACTAAAATCAATCTAAAAGCCATTATAGTCTACAGAAAAACAATAAAATTGACCCAGATGCCTTAAATTGACCAAATACCCTATACTATAAACATCGGAAAAACCCTGGAATCGGCCAGAAGCCCAAAAATTGATTAGAAAGCCATAAAGCTGGCCTAAAACCCTATAATAAGCCGAAAACCCTAAAATCAGTCTAAAAGCCTATAGAGTCTACAGAAATACTATAAAATTGACCCAGAGCCCTTAAGTCGTCCAAAACCATATACTATAGTGAGCAGAAAAACTATGAAATCAATCGAAAACCCTTAATCGGCCAAAAATCCTGAAATTGGCCAAAAACCCTGAAATCGGCAAAAAGCCCAAAAGTTAATCCGAAATCTTTAAAGCGGGCCTAAAACCCCATAATAAGCCGAAAACCCTAAATCCAGTCTTAAAGCCTAGAGTCTACAGAATAACCATAAAATTGACCCAGAGCCCTTACATCGGAAAAACCCTGAAATCGGCCGAGAACCCTAAAGTTGATCAGAAAGCCCTAAAGCTGCCCTAAAACCCTGTATAAAGCAAAAAACCCTAAAATAAGTCTAAAAGCGTAGATTCTACAGAAAGACCAAAAAATTTACACAGGGCCCTTAAATCGTCCAAATAACATATACTATAGTCAGTGGAAAAAAATCTGAAATCGGCTGAAAACCCAGAAATCAGCCGAAAATGCTGAAAACTGCCAAATGCCCTAAAGTTGATCAGAAAGCCCTAAAGGCGGCCTAAAACCCTATAATAAGACGAAAACCCTAAAATCAGTCTAAAAGCTTAGAGTTTACAGAAAAACCATAAAATTGACCCGGAGCCCTTAAATCGTCCAAATACCCTATACATTAGTCAGCGGAAAAACCCTGAAATCTGCCGAAAACCCTGAAATTGGCTAAAAGTTGATCAGAAAAACCATAAAGCCGCCCTCAAACCCAATAATAAGCTGAAAACCCTAGAATCAGTCTTAAAGCCTAGAGTCTACGGAAAAAGTATAAATTTGACCAGAGGCCTTAAATCATTCAAATGCCCTTTATTATTGTCAGCGGAAAAACTCTAAAATCGGCCAAAAGCCCTAAAGTTGATCAAAAAGCCCTAAAACCAGCCTAAAATCCCTATAATAAGCCGAAAACACTAAAATCAATCCCTACAGAAAAACAATAAAATTGACTCAGATCCCTTAAATTGACCAAATACCCTATACTATAAACATCGGAAAAACCTTGAAATTGGCCAGAAGCCAAAAATTGATCAGAAAGCCATAAAGCTGGCCTAAAACCCTATAATAAGCCGAAAACCTTAAAATCAGTCTAAAAGCCTATAGAGTCTACAGAAAAACTATAAAATTGACCAAGAGCTCTTAAGTCGTCCAAATACCATATACTATAGTGACCGGAAAAACTCTGAAATCAGCTAAAAACCTTGAAATCGGCCAAAAACCCTGAAATCGGCAAAAACCCCAAAAGTTAATCCGAAAGCTTTAAAGCTTGCCTAAAACCCCATAATAAGCAGAAAACCCTAAATCCAGTCTAAAAGCCTAGAGTGTACAGAATAACCATTAAATTGACCCAGAGCCCTTAAGTCGTCCAAATACCATATTCTATAGTCAGCGGAAAAAATCTGAAATCGGCTAAAATCCCTGAAATCAACCGAAAATGTTGTACGCTGCCAAATGCCCTAAAGTTGATGAGAAGGCCCTAAAGCTGGCCTTAAACAATAAAAATCCTAGTGTTTACAGAAAAACAATAAAATTGACCCAGATCCCTTAAATTGACCAAATACCCTATACTATAAACATGGGAAAACCCTTGAAATAGGCCAGAAGCCCAAAAATTGATCAGAAAGCCATAAAGTTGACCTAAAACCCTATAATAAGCCGAAAACCCTAAAATCAGTCTAAAAGCCTGTAAAGTCTACAGAAAAACTATAAAATTGACCTAGAGCCCTTAAATCGTCCAAATACCATATACTATAGTGAGCGGAAAAACACTGAAATCACCCGAAACCCTTAAATCGGCCAAAAACCCTGAAATCGGCCAAAAACCCTGAAATCGGCAAAAACCCCAAAAGTTAATCCAAAAGCTTTAAAGCTGGCCTAAAATCCCATAATAAGCCGAAAACCATAAATCCAGTCTAAAAGCCTAGAGTCTACAGAATAACCATAAAATTGACCCAGAGCGCTTAAAAAGTCCAGATACCTTATACTATAGTAAACGAGAAAACCCTGAAATCGGCCGAAAACACTGAAATCGGCCAAAAGCCCTAATGTTGATCCGAAGGCCATAAAACCAGCCTAAATCCCTATAAAAAGCCAAAATCCCTAAAATCATTCTAAAATCCTAGAGTCTACAGAAAAACAATTAAACTGACCCAGAGCCCTTACATCGGAAAAACACCTTGAAATCGGCCGAGAACCCTAAAGTTGATCAGAAAGCCCTAAAGCTGGCCTAAAACCCTATATTAAGCCAAAAACCGTAAAATAAGTCTAACAGCGTAGAGTCTACAGAAAAACAAAAAGATTGACATGGAGCCCTTAAATCGTCCATAAAACATATACTATAGTCAGCGGAAAATATCTGAAATCGGCCGAAAACCCTGAAATCAGCCGAAAATGCTGTAATCTGCCAAATGCCTTAAAGTTGATCAGAAATCCCTAAAGCCGGCCTAAAACCCTATAATAAGACGAAAACCCTTACATCAGTCTAAAATCCTAGAGTTTACAGAAAAACCATAAAATTGACCCGGAGCCCTTAAATCGTCCAAATACCCCTTACTGTAGTCAGCGGAAAAACCCTGAAATCTGTCGAAAACCCTGAAATTGGCTAAAAGTTGATCAGACAAACCATAAAGCCGCCCTGAAACCCTATAATAAGCCGAAAACCCTAGAATCAGTCTTAAAGCCTAGAGTCTACGGAAAAACTATAAATTTGACCAGAGGCCTTAAATCATTCAAATGCCCTTTATTATTGTCATTGGAAAAACCCTAAAATCGGCCGAAAACCCTGAAATCGGCCAAAAGCCCTAAAGTTGATCAAAATGCCCTAAAGCCGGCCTAAAATACCTATAATAAGCCGAAAACACTAAGAATCAATCTAAAAGCAATTAGAGTCTACAGAATAACAATAAAATTGACCCAGATACCTTAAATTGACCAAGTACCCTATACTATAAACATCGGAAAAACCCTGAAATCGGCCAATCAATGCTCCTCGAAGGGATTCCTCCACTGATCCCTTGGTGCTGTCTCGATACCGCATAGATGTTCAAACAAATGCTACATCGGCTAGACTGTCTCCATTTTATACCATTCCTTCAAATTTCTCACAAGAAACCAAGGTAATCCTTGAACGAATGGACATCCTGTCACTTCGTCTCTCTCAAAGATTGGAACAACTGGAAGACACCATTCGATCTCGATTTCTGCTTGTGGAAAATCGCATCGAGGCGGTACACTCCTTCATGCGCAAAGAAATTGAGAGTCTTCAGGACCTTGACCCTTCTGAGAATTTTGAGGATTCTAGTCAAGCTTAAGTTCTGAAGTCTCGTGTCTACATATAGTTATCTACTTACTATTAGGATTTCCCTATTTTCGCAAAAAGGCTCTATCTCTTGTTGTAATCCCTTTACTACATATATTTGCTATGTTTTATCATGTGTAACTTATGCATTTGCCCTTTTATATATATATATAAGTACTGGTTATTCATATTTTACATATTTACCCCTACCCCCATGCTTTATGTTGCAATATACTTGTATGGATATATGTATGCCTGTACATTTTTGGCCTTTTCTTCTTTTTGATGACGTCAAAAGGGGGAGAAAGGTTGTGTGCTCTTAAAGATCATATGTAGGAGTTCAACAAGTACATTAGAAAGGGGGAGAAATGCTAGATATACTAGATTCCATCAAATAGGGGGAGTTCAGCATCCAGCATGCATATATGATCTTCAAGTATCAAGATTGTGTTTGCCATCATCAAAAAGGGGGAGATTGTGAAGAAGGTCTTGCTCCTGACCCTGGCTGTGGTTTTGATGACGACAAACTCATCAACAAAAAGAAGAAAAGAAGACTTCAAAGAAACAAGTGCTACAAGTCCATCAATAGTCTAGAAGTCTTAGTATTAGGTGAGTTATGCTTCCAAAGGTCTATTAAAGCATAAAGGCTCTTAAAACACCTAATCTAATCAAGCTAAGTGTTTTCATAACTTAAAAGAAGTAGAAAACCTTAAGCCAGTCTCAAAGGATCAAGTTTCTGGAAAATGGACTTCTGTGTAATCGATTGCAGCTTTATGGTAATCGATTACACCTAGGCAAGTAATCGATTACCACTTGTCTGTAATCGATTACATGTTTGAAATTCAAATTCAAACTGAAACGGTCATTAGTGTAATCGATTACACTAAGTGTGGTTATCGATTACCAGAACGAAAAGTTGCATCTTTTCATGAACCATTGTGTCCCAAACCTTTTAAAAGGGGTTGTAATGGTTCAAGGACGTTTCCCTTGCCTATATAAATTCCATTTGAGTCTAGAATTCGTAACACAACAAGAGACAACACATTACACATGAGAAAACAACATTAGGCCAAAACTTTGTCAAAATTAGTTCATCTTTTAGAACTTAAACCTTTTGGAGCCTAAATTCTGAGTTCATGATCTTCATGTCTATAAGAACACTTTAGTCGTTCATATCTTGAAGAACTCAGAATTGTATTATGCTTAAAAGCCTTAAAGCATAATTTCTCATGATCAATCCAAATTGTATGTTAAAGGATTGATACAGCCAATTGTAAACTCTTCTTCATCTCTTTCTGTAAGATTGAGTTTTCACCGTGGTATTCGGTGAAAGGTTGTTGTCACTGAAAGTGGTATACTTTCAGGGTTGTAATTGAAGGTGGTTTAGCCTTCAAGGTCTGAGGGTGGTTTGCCTTCAGGAACTGAAAGCAGTTTGCTTTCAGGGGCTGTTGAAAGTGGTTTGCTTTCACAGGATATTGGTAGAAATTCTTGGGGTCCTTGGGTTAGGAACTTGTAAGAGATTTTTATCAATAGTGGAAAAATCTTCAAGGGGTTTTCATGAGGGACTGGACATAGCCTTCGGTGGATTGAAGGTGAACCAGGATAAACTCTTGTGTGTGATTTCCTTTATCCTTCATATTTACTTTCAAGCATCGCTCAATTCCGCTGCAATCATAACGATCATTTCGTGATCATCATAAACTTGAAAGTAACAATTTCAATAAGGCGAAAATTGGGGCAACACAGATTCACCCCCCCTCTCAGGTTGCTATCTGTACTAACATAAAAGCCTAGAGTCTAAAGAAAAACTTTAAAATTGACCCAGAGCCCTTAAATCGTCCAAATACCATATACTATAGTGAGCCGAAAAACTCTGAAATCTGTAACGCCCCAATTTTTGGGTTGAGGGTCACATAGTAATTACGCGGAAAATATACTTTGAAAACCTCTCAAAACCTCTCAAAACGCTCAATTTCCAAGAAAAACAACGACGCTCAATATTAATAGTTAATAATTATCCCATAATAGAGTTATAATTATCTCAACGCGATAAAGTTTCAAAATAAATAAAGTTGCACCGACATGTGCAGACAAACCAAACGTCGCTAAAATAAAATAAAAGAAAATTACAACTTCTTCATTATTTTGTTGAACTTTTCTCGCTTCTTGATTCTCCCTTCAGGTCATCGCTGCTGGACCTCATTGTCCTGACCATCTATGGCGTTAAGCGCCCAAACAAATCAAACAAAACAAGCAGAAAGGGTTAACTCGGAAATCAAAAATAATATCATACAACAATTGTGATAAAAACAACAACAACATCACTAACCAACCAGAATCATTTTAACACAATAATGATATCCACAAAGCATATTTCCTCATTCGGCGAATTCGAATAAACGTGCATGATCCTCAATATCTACATGCATAAATATGGCCATTATTCACCCTAAACCGGGCCAGGACAATCACGTGGGACAAAGTACCACCACATTGCCCTCTGTTGATCTCACGGGACAAAGATCCGTCACATCAACCTTACATCCTCAGTCGATCACGTGGGACAAATTACCGCCACATCAATCCAATAATCTTCAGCTGATCACGCGGGACAAAATACCGCCACATCAACCCCATAATCCTCTGCTGATCACGCGGGACAAAGTGCCGCCACATCAACCCAATAATATTTATAAGATGCATATGCTATGGCTATGCAAAATCCATACTCCTCATGGATCAACAGTCCACACAAAATTTCAGTCTTAGCATACCACATACACAATATAATCATCACCACACAACAACATTTCCACCATGAATTAACCAATATATCTCAATTTATTCATTTATTTAAAAAAAACAGCATTCTTAATTTAATATTAAAACAGAAACAGCATTGTTTATATACAGAAAACAGCAGTGTTTATATACAGTAAACAGCAGTGTATTTTTTTCAAATACAGAAAACAGCAGTGTTTATATACAGTAAACAGCAGTGTATTTTCAAATACAGAAAACAGCAGTGTATTTTTAAAACAGAAACAGCAGAAATTTAAGTACAGAAACTGCAGTATTTTTTTTTAATACAGAAAAACAGTAGCTGTTTTTAATACAGAAACAGCAGCACTAAAGAAAAACAGAAACAGTGGCAATTCTAATACAAATTCTGTTGTTCTTAGAAAAATATAGAAACAGAATACAGCAGTAACATAAAACAGAAAACAGCACTAATTTGCCAACAATTTCTCTTCTCTAAATTATTTCGTCATGCCGTTTTTCACTAACACCAAGCCAACACTATAAAGGGCATCAACTCACAATATAAGCAACATGTCATATGGTCAATGCAATTCCAGAATAATTTCTCAAATCACCACAGTAGAATTCACAAGAGACAACATATAAAAACAATCACAATCAACATAAATAATTCCTAAGAAAACGAGTTACCCTTACCTCCGAGAGGGTTGCATGCAAGTGTTTCCAAACCTTGAAAGACAAACAAACATACATACATTCATCAACAATCATGGAAAAAAGGTCGGAAAACAACTCATATGAATTATAGACCAAAACAGCAAAAACAACAATTTGCTGTCAGGGGCCTAGCGCCCAAGCGTTGGGTTCCAACGCTCAAGTGTTGGGTCCCTGTCTGGCAACACGTACTGGGAAAAATTCTAACGCCCAGGCGTTGGGTTCCAGCGCTCATGCGTTGGCTCCCTGCCAGAAACCCTAAAAATCAAGTTTTTCACCCGAAACTCCATTTTTAACCAATTCCTTTCAAAACTAAAATTCTTCCATGTTCAGAACCTATATTATAACCTAACAAATAAGTTTTCTACCCATAAAATCAAAGGTTTCTAATTTTCTCAAAATCATTTGTTCATGGAGTTAGCTAGGTGTTGAACCGAAAGAACGGAAATGGAATACCAACCTTGTTTGAGAGAGTTGATCAAGCTTGAGTGTAGCACGACCCTAGCCCCTTCCAGAATATAGTGGACTCGAGCTTGATGAAAATCAAAGGTTGGAATCAAAAACCAAATAACTTTAGAGGAAGGCAAGAATTGTTACTCAAAATTTGGAAGTTTTGGTCTCTTACCGATTGAACCGACACCACGAACTTTGAAGGGATTGAGTGTGGGGTTTGAGCACCACGAAAATTGAAGGGATTCAGAGCTTGATTACCACCAAGAAGAAGGAGAGATTCGACCAAGCAACAAAATTCCAGCAGCAACACAGAATAAGGGGGTTCTAGGCCTTTTTCGGAAAATCTTTGAGTGGAGGAGCAAGAGAAGTTTAGCAATTCTTTAAGGTTGAAGGTTTCAGCAAAGAGAGGGTGATAGGGAGAGGGAGAGGCACGACCATAACCTCTTTCATTCAGCATAATTTCTCTTCATGGCACATTAAGGCAAAGGACAAAGAATTAACTCCCTTAATGGCCCATAACTCACTTGTTGGTTTTGAATTTCAAAAGGAGGAGTTTTAGCACATGTGTTTTATTCCATTCAGCTGCATGATGAGGGAGGGAGAGCCGTCCCTACCTCCTTCCTTAGCCTTAATACACATTAAACTCCTTTAAAACCCTAGACAAGCCATTAAACACTCCTAATCCTCCTTTAATGCCTATAATCCTCACATTAAGCCTTATTTAAATGCTCTTTACTCCTCTTTGGTCTGAATTTCGAAATTTGAAAGTGAATTTGATGAGTCACACGAAAAACTAAAATAAAAACAAAACCTTCCTCATCAAGGTTCGAACCCAAGACTTGCCAACCAAATGCTTAAGCCTCAACCGCTAAGCCACAACTCATCTTGTTGCAATTCAAGCAAGGTAATTCAAATATTCTCAAGGCAAGCAATCATGCTCTAGACAAGATTACATAACTCAAGACTAACATCACATTAATTAACTCAAGGGTTAATTTGCAAACAAAAGAAGTCCGAGGACTAGAAAATAATTACAACCAAGTTCGGGGACTAAACTGTAATTACAAGAAATTAGGGGTCTTACAAAATCGGCCAAAAACCCTGAAATCGGCCGAAAACCCTTAAATCGGCAGAAACCCCAAAAGTTAATCCGAAAGCTTTAAACCTTGCCTAAAACCCCATAATAAGACGAAAACCCTAAATCCAGTCTAAAAGCCTAGAGTCTATAGAATAACCATAAAATTGACCTAGAGACCTTAAATCGTCCAGATACCCTTATACTATAGTCAACGAAAAAACCCTGAAATCGCCCGAAAACACCAAAATCAGCCAAAAGCCCTAATGTTGATTCGAAAACCATAAAACCAGCCTAAATCCCTATAATAAGCCAAAGTCCCTAAAATCAGTCTTAAATCCTAGAGACTACAGAAAAACAATAATACTGGCCCCGAGCCCTTACATCGAAAAACCCTGAAATCGGCCGAGAACCCAAAAGATGATCAGAAAGCCCTAAAATCAGTCTAAAAGCCTAAAGTTTACCGAAAAACCATAAAATTGACCCGGAGCCCTTAAATCGTCCAAATACCCTATACTGTAGTCAGCGGAAAAGCCCTGAAATCTGCCGAAAACCCTGAAATTGGCTAAAAGTTGATCAGAAAAACCATAAAGCCGCCCTCAAACCCTATAATAACCCGAAAACCCTAGAATCAGTCTTAAAGCCTAGAGTCTACGGAATAACTATAAATTTGACCAGAGGCCTTAAATCCTTCAAATGCCCTTTATTATTGTCAGCGGAAAAACCCTAAAATCGGCCGAAAACCCTAAAGTGGGCCAAAAGCCCTAAAGTTGATTTAAAAGCCCTAAAGCCGGCCTAAAATCCCTATAATAAACCGAAAACACTAAAACCAATCTAAAAGCCATTAGAGTCTGCAGAAAAACAATAAAATTGACCCAGATCCCTTAAATTGACCAAATACCCAATACTATAAACATCGGAAAAACCCTGAAATCGGCCAGAAGCCCAAAAATTGATCAGAAAGCCATAAAGCTGGCCTAAAACCCTATAATAAGCTGAAAACCCTAAAATCAGCCTAAAAGCCTATAGAGTCTAAAGAAAAACTATAAAATTGACGCAGAGCCCTTAAATTGTCCAAATACCATATACTATAGTGAGCGGAAAAACTCTAAAATCAGCCGAAAACCCTTAAATCTGCCAAAAACCCTGAAATCGGCCAAAAACCCTTAAATCGGCAACAAACCCAAAAGTTAATCCGAAAGCTTTGAAGCTGGCCTAAAACCCCATAATAAGACGAAAACCCTAAATCCAGTCTAAAAGCCTAGAGTCTACAGAATAACCATAAAATTGACCTAGAGACCTTAAATCGTCCTGATACCCTTATACTATAGTCAACGAAAAAACCCTGAAATCGCTCGAAAACACCAAAATCAGCCAAAAGCCCTAATGTTGATTTGAAAACCATAAAACCATCCTAAATCCCTATAATAAGCCAAAGTCCCTAAAATCAGTCTAAAATCCTAGAGTCTACAAAAAAACAATAATACTGGCCCAGAGCCCTTACATCGATAAACCCTGAAATCGGTCGAGAACCCTAAAGATGATCAGAAAGCCCTAAAGCTGGCCTAAAACCCTATATTAAGCCAAAAACCCTAAAAAAGTCTAAAAGTGTAGAGTCTACAGAAAAACCAAAAATTTGACACAGAGCCCTTAAATCATCCAAATAACATATACTATAGTTAGCGGAAAAAATCTGAAATCGGCCGAAAACCCTGAAATCACCCGAAAATGCTGTAATCTGCCAAATGCACTAAATTTGATCAGAAAGCCTTAAAGCCGGCCCAAAACCCTATAATAAGACGAAAACCCTAAAATCAGTCTAAAAGCCTAAAGTTTACCGAAAAACCATAAAATTGACCCGGAGCCCTTAAATCGTCCAAATACCGTATACTGTAGTCAGCGGAAAAGCCCTGAAATCTGCCGAAAACCCTGAAATTGGCTAAAAGTTGATCAGAAAAACCATAAACCCGCCTTCAAACCCTATAATAACCCGAAAACCCTAGAATCAGTCTTAAAGCCTAGAGTCTACGGAAAAACTATAAATTTGACCAGAGGCCTTAAATCCTTCAAATGCCCTTTATTATTGTCAGCGGAAAAACCCTAAAATCGACCGAAAACCCTAAAATCGACCGAAAACCCTGAAATTGGCCAAAAGCCCTAAAGTTGATCAAAAAGCCCTAAAGCCGGCCTAAAATCCCTATAATAAGCCGAAAACACTAAAACCAATCTAAAAGCCATCAGAGTCTACAGAAAAACAATAAAATTGACCCAGATCCTATAAATTGTCCAAATACCCAATACTATAAACAACGGAAAAACCCTGAAATCGGCCTGAAGCCCAAAAATTGATCAGAAAGCCATAAAGCTGGCCTAAAACCCCATAATAAGCCAAAAACCCTAAATCCAGTCTAAAAGCCTAGAGTCTACAGAATAACCATAAAATTGACCCAGAGCCCTTAAATCGTCCAGATACCCTATACTATAGTCAACGAAAAAAATCCTGAAATCGGCCAAAAACACTGAAATCAGCACAAAGCCCTAATGTTGATACGAAAGCCATAAAACCAGCCTAAATCCCTATAATAAGCCAAAGTCCCTAAAATCAGTCTAAAATCCTAGAGTCTACAGAAAAACAATAAAACTGACTCAGAGCCCTTACATCGGAAAAAAAACCCTGAAATCGGTCGAGAACCCTAAAGTTGATCAGAAAGCCCTAAAGCTGGCCTAAAACCCTATATTAAGCCACAAACCATAAAATAAGTCTAAAAGCGTAGAGTCTATCGAAAAACCAAAAAATTGACACAGAGCCCTTAAATCGTCCAAATAACATATACTATAGGCAGCGGAAAAAATCTGAAATCGGCCGAAAACCCTGAAATCAGCCGAAAATATTGTAATCTGCCAAATGCCCTAAAGTTGATCAGCAAGCCCTAAAGCCGGCCCAAAACCCTATAATGAGACGAAAACCCTAAAATTAGTCTAAAAGCCTAGAGTTTACAGAAAAACCATGAAATTGACCCGGAGCCCTTAAATCATCCAAATACCCTATACTGTAGTCAGCGGAAAAACCCTGAAATCTGCTGAAAACCCTGAAATTTGCTAAAAATTGATCAGAAACACCATAAAGCCGCCCTCAAACCCTATAATGACCCGAAAACCCTAGAATCAGTCTTAAAGCCTAGAGTCTACGGAAAAACTATAAATTTGACCAGAGGCCTTAAATCATTCAAATGCCCTTTATTTTTGTCAGCGGAAAAACCCTAAAATCGGCCGAAAACCCTAAAATCGGCCAAAAGCCCTAAAGTTGATCAAAAAGCCCTAAAGCCGGCCTAAAATCCCTATAATAAGCCGAAAACTCTAAAACCAATCTAAAAGCCATTAGAGTCTACAGAAAAACAATAAAATTGACCCAGATCCCTTAAATTGACCAAATACCCTATACTATAAACATCGGAAAAACCCTGAAATCAGCCAGAAGCCCCAAAATTGATCAGAAAGCCATAAAGCTGGCCTAAAACCCTATAATAAGCCGAAAACCCTAAAATTAGTCTTAAAGCCTATAGAGTCTAAAGAAAAACTTTAAAATTGACTTAGAGCCCTTAAATCGTCCAAATACCATATACTATACTGAGCGGAAAAGTTCTGAAATCGGCCAAAAACCCTGAAATCGGCAGAAACTAATGAGTGGATATTATATGATGTTTTTAGTCTTTTTATTTTATTATTTTTGAGTCACATATAGGATTTTTATTATTTTGCATTTTGCATATAGATTTTATTTTATTTGTTTTTCTAACTTTATTTTATATTTTTAGGAATTTTTATAGCTATTTTATATTTTTAGGAAAAGCTGGTATTGTAATCATTTTTGTCCAGGGACCGATTTGTAAAGTTTCAGGAAATCAGGGGTCAAAGTGTGAAAGTTCAAGAGTGGAGGATTAAAAGTGAATATTGAAAGAATTAAAGGGCCTGAATTGAAGTGCTAGCAAAGAGAGGGCTAAAAGAGAAAAAGAAGAATATGAAGCAACTCTGTTCAATTTAGCACATGGAAAATAAGCTTGAAGAAATTGATGGTAGTGGGAAGGAAGTTTCAGAAATGATTAAGGGCTGAGTGGTGGCCATTGAAGGCATTGAAAACCCATTACCATGAAGAAGGGAAAAGCTTGAAGATGAAGCAGCAGGTGACCCAACGCTCCAGCGTTGGGATCCCAACGCTCCAGCGTTGGGACTCTGACTAGGAGATGAGTCAGATTTCCACCCAGCGCTCAAGCGCTGGAAAGCCAGCGCTCCAGCGCTGGGCCTCGGTCTGATAGTGGAATTTTAATGCATCCCAACACCCAAGCGTTGGGAATGCCAACGCTCAAGCGCTGGAGGGTGAATTTTTGCTATAAATAGGGGCCTTTTCTTCACTTGTAAGACACATCATTTCAGAATACAACAAGTATTCTTCTTTCCTCCTTAAGATTATTGTTCCTAGTGTTAGTACAGATAGCAACCTGAGAGGGGGGGGGGGTGAATCAGAGTTGCCCCGATTTTCGCCTTATTGAAATTGTTACTTTCAAGATAAAGATGATCACAAGATAATTGCTATGATTGCAGCGGAATAGAGCGATGCTTGAAAGTAAGTATGAAGGATAAAGAGAATCACACACAAGATTTTATCCTGGTTCACCTTCAATCCACCGAAGGCTACGTCCAGTCCCTCAAGAAAACCCCTTGAGGATTTTTCCGCTATTGATAAAAATTTCTTACAAGTTCCTAACCCAAGGACCCCAAGAACTTCTACCAATATCCTGTGAAAGCAAACCGCTTTCAACAGCCCCTGAAAGCAAACCGCTTTCAGTTCCTGAAGGCAAACCACCCTCAGACCTTGAAGGCTAAACCACCTTCAATGAAAACCCTGAAAGTAAACCACTTTCAGTGACAACAACCCTTCATCGAATACCACGGTGAAAAACTCAATCTTACAGAAAGAGATGAAGAAGATATTACAATCGGCTGTTTCAATCCTTTAACACACAATTGGATTGAATATGAGAAATTATGCTTTAAGGCTTTTAAGCATAATACAATTCTGAGTTCTTCAAGATATGAACAACTGATGTGTTCTTGTGAACATGAAGATCATGAACTCAGAATTTAGGCTCCAAAAGATTTAAGTTCTAAGAGATGAACTAATTTTGAAAGAGCTTTGGCCTAATGTGTTTTTCTCATGTGGAATGTGTATATTTCGTGTGTGTTGTGTGTGTTATGTTTTCTGGACTCAAATGGTCTTTATATAGGCAAGGGAAACGTCCTTGAACCATCACAACCCTTTTCAAAAGGTTTGGGACACAATGGTTCATGAAAAGATGTACTTTTTCGTTCTGGTAATCGATTACCATACTTAGTGTAATCGATTACACAAGTGACCGTTTCAGTTTGAATTTGAATTTCAAACATGTAATCGATTACAAGACTGGAGTAATCGATTACTTGCCTTGGTGTAATCGATTACCATAATGGTGTAATCGATTACACAGAAGCCCATTTTCCAGAAACTTGTTCTTTGAGACTTGCTTAAGGTTTTCTACTTCTTTTAAGTTATGAAAACTCTTAGCTTGATTAGATTAGGTGTTTTAAGAGCCTTTATGCTTTAATAAACCTTTGGAAGCATAACTCACCTAATACTAAGACTTCTAGACTATTTGATGGACTTTGAGTGCTTGATTCTTTGAAGTCTTCTTTTCTTCTTTTTGCCGATGAGTTTGTCGTCATCAAAACCACAGCCAGGGTCAGGAGCAAGACCTTCTTCACACCTAGGAATTGTGGGAAGTCAAACTTGAGCTCCTATCTAGGGTAATTCAATGATTCTTTTAGCCATGCTTGGCTAACTTCTTCTTTAAGTTTTTGGGTTGTTTTAGTTTATAATTCATGTTCTAGTCTTTTTCTACATTTCTGAAAAATATTTCCTTTCATGTTTTATTTCCTTGTTCTTCATTCATATTTGCACAACAGATATCTTGCTTCATGAATACCAAGGCTATGGATTTAGTAATTAGGAAGAAAGTTCTACATTTCTTAAGGCAATTAACTTGTAGAAATTCTAGGCTATAGCATCATGAATTTGGATTTAAAATTCAGAAATTAAGTAGGAGATTACTAGGATGTTTTATAGACTATGTAAACCAACCCAAGAGCTTAAATTCTTATCATCTTTATTTCTTATCATTTTATGCTTTTGTTCTTGATTGCTCTCAAACCAACACCATATTTTCAACTTTTAATTTTTCTACACAAGTACTAGATATTATAATAATAAGAACACCTATCCCTTGGGTTCGATATTTTTACTACGTGATAGTCAATCGTGCACTTGCGATTTGGGTATCAAGTTTTTGGCGCCGTTGCCGGGGATAGGTTTTATTCTTTTTATTATTTTATTTAGTACTTCTTGTTTATATATAAAAAAAATGTATTGAATAGGTGCTATTGACTTTTGCTTTTCTGCATGGTAGGACATTTTGAATTCGACCCTGAAAGAACTTTATATCGCAGATTAGCGGAGCAAAGGAGATTAGCAAGGGCCATGTCTGAAACACAAGCGCAAATGGAGGATCGCCTCCGTGCTGAATACAATGCACGGGTAGAAGATGAAGTCCAAGCTAGACTTCAAAGGCAGAGAGCTGAGGAGGAAGAGCGGGATGCCAACCGTTCCCTTCGTGATAAGCCGAAAACACTAAAACCAATCTAAAAGCCATTAGAGTCTACAGAAAAACAATAAAATTGACCTAGATCCCTTAAATTGACCAAATACCCTATACTATAAACATCGGAAAAACCCTGAAATCGGCCAGAAGCCCAAAAATTGATCCGAAAGCCATAAAGCTGGCCTAAAACCCTATAATAAGCCGAAAACCCTAAAATCAGTCTAAAAGCCTATAGAGTCTACAGAAAAACAATAAAACTGACCCAGAGCCCTTAAATCGGAAAAACCCTGAAATCGGTCGAGAACCCTAAAGTTGATCAGAAAGCCCTAAAGCTGGCCTAAAACCCTATATTAGGCCAAAAACCCTAAAATAATTCTAAAAGCGTAGGGTCTACAGAAAAACCAAAAAATTGACACAGGGCTCTTAAATCGTCCAAATAACATATACTATAGACTGCGGAAAAAATCTGAAATCGGCCGAAAATGCTATAATCTGTCAAATGCCCTAAAGTTGATTAGAAAGCCCTAAAGCCGGCCTAAAATGCTATAATAAGACGAAAACCCTAAAATCAGTCTAAAAGCCTAGAGTTTACAGAAAAATCATAAAATTGACTCGGAGTCCTTATATCGTCCAAATACCCTATACTATAGTCAGTGGAAAGACCCTGAAATCTGCCGAAAACCCTGAAAATGGCTAAAAGTTGATCAGAAGAACCATAAAGCTACCCTCCAACCCTATAATAAGCCGAAAACCCTAGAATCAGTCTTAAAGCCTAGAGTCTACGGAAAAACTATAAATTTGACCTGAGGCCTTATATCATTCAAATGCCCTTTATTATTGTCAGCGTAAAAAACCCTAAAATCGGGCGAAAACCCTGAAATCGGCCAAAAGCCCTAAAGTTGATCAAAAAGCCCTAAACCGGCCTAAAATCCCTAAAATAAGCCGAAAACACTAAAATCAATCTTAAAGCCATTTGAGTCTACAAAAAAACAATAAAATTGACCCAGATCACTTAAATTGACCAAATACCCTATACTATAAACATCGGAAAAACCCTGAAATCGGCTAGAAGCCCAAAAATTGATCAGAAAGCCATAAAGCTGGCCTAAAACCCTATAACAAGCCGAAAACCCGAAAATCAGTGTAAAAGCCTATAGAGTCTACATAAAAACAATAAAACTGACCCAGAGCCCTTAAATCGGAAAAACCCTGAAATCGGTCGAGAACCCTAAAGTTGATCAGAAAGCCCTAAAGCTGGCCTAAAACCCTATATTAAGCTAAAAACCCTAAAATAAGTATTAAAGCGTTGGGTCTACAGAAAAACCAAAAAATTGGCACAGGGCCCTTAAATCGTCCAAATAACATATACTATAATCAGCGGAAAAAATCTGAAATCGGCCGAAAATGCTATAATCTGCCAAATGCCCTCAAGTTGATCAGAAAGCCCTAAAGCCGGCCTAAAACCCTATCATAAGACGAAAACCCTAAAATCAGTCTAAAAGCCTAGAGTTTACAGAAAATCCATAAAATTGACCCGGAGTCCTTAAATCGTCCAAATAACCTATACTGTAGTCAATGGAAAAACCCTGAAGTCTACCGAAAACCCTAAAATTGGCTAAAAGTTGATCACAAAACCATAAAGCCGCCCTCAAACCCTATAATAAGCCGAAAACCCTAGAATCAGTCTTAAAGCCAAGAGTCTACGGAAAAACTATAAATTTGACCAGATGCCTTAAATCATTCCAATGCCCTTCATTATAGTCAGCGGAAAAACCCCAAAGTCGGCCAAAAGCCCTAAAGTTGATCAAAAAGCCCTAAAGCCGGCCTAAAATCCCTATAATAAGCCCAAAACACTAAAATCAATCTTAAAGCAATTAGAGTCTACAGAAAAATAATAAAATTGACCCAGATCACTTAAATTGACCATCGGAAAAACCCTGAAATCGGCCAGAAGCCCAAAAAATGATCAGAAAGCCATAAAGCTGGCCTAGAACCCTTTAATAAGCCGAAAACCCTAAAATCAGTCTAAAACCTATAGAATCTACAGAAAAACTATAAAATTGACCCAGAGCCCTTAAATCGTCCAAGTACCATATACTATAGTGAGCGGAAAAACTCTTAAATCAGCCGAAAACCCTTAAATCGGCAATAAACCCTGAAATCGACATAATACCTTGAAATCGGCAAAAACCCCAAAAGTTAATCCGAAAGCTTTAATGCTGGCCTAAAACCCCATAATAAGCCGAAAACCCTAAATCCAGTCTAAAAGCCAAGAGACTACAGAATAACCATAAAATTGACCATGAGCCCTTAAATCGTCCAGATACCCTATACTATAGTCAACGAAAAAACCCTGAAATCGGCCGAAAACTCAGTAATCAGCCAAAAGCCCTAATGTTGATTTGAAAGCCATAAAACCAGCCTAAATCCCTATAATAAGCCAAAATCCCTAAAATCAGTCTAAAATCCTAGAGTCTACATAAAAACAATAAAACTGACCCAGAGCCTTTACATCGGAAAAACCCTGAAATCGGCCGAGAACCCAAAAGTTGATCAAAAAGCCCTAAAGCTGGCCTAAAACCCTATATTAAGCCAAAAACCCCAAAATAAGTCTAAACGCGTAGAGTCTACACAAAAACCAAAAAATTGACACAGAGCCCTTAAATCGTCCAAATAACATATACTTTAGTCAGCGGAAAATATCTGAAATCGGCCGAAAACCCTGAAATCAGCCGAAAACCCTGAAATCGGCCAAAAACCCTGAAATCGGCAAAAACCCCAAAAGTTAATCCGAAAGCTTTAAAGCTGGCCTAAAACCCCATAATAAGCCGAAAACCCTAAATCCAGTCTAAAAGCCAAGAGTTTACATAATAACCATAAAATTGACCCAGAGCCTGTGAAGAAGGTCTTGCTCCTGACCCTGGCTGTGGTTTTGATGACGACAAACTCATCAACAAAAAGAAGAAAAGAAGACTTCAAAGAAATCAAGCACTCAAGTCCATCAATAGTCTAGAAGTCTTAGAATTAGGTGAGTTATGCTTCTAAAGGTTTATTAAAGCATAAAGGCTCTCAAAATACCTAATCTAATCAAGCTAAGTGTTTTCATAACTTAAAAGAAGTAGAAAACCTTAAGCAAGACTCAAAGAATAAGTTTCTGGAAAATGGGCTTCTGTGTAATCGATTACACCATTATGGTAATCGATTACACCAAGGCAAGTAATCGATTACTCCAGTCTTGTAATCGATTACATGTTTGAAATTCAAATTCAAACTGAAACGGTCACTTGTGTAATCGATTACACTAAGTGTGGTAATCGATTACCAGAACGAAAAGTTGCATCTTTTCATGAACCATTGTGTCCCAAACCTTTTGAAAAGGGTTGTGATGGTTCAAGGACGTTTCCCTTGCCTATATAAAGACCATTTGAGTCCAGAAAACACAACACACAAAAACAACAACATAGAACACACACACACACGAAATTTACACATTTCACATGAGAAAAACACATTAGGCCAAAGCTTTTTCAAAATAGGTTCATCTTTTAGAACTTAAATCTTTTGGAGCCTAAATTCTGAGTTCATGATCTTCATGTTTACAAGAACACATTAGTTGTTCATATCTTGAAGAACTCAGAATTGTATTATGCTTAAAAGCCTTAAAGCATAAATTCTCATGTTCAATCCATTTGTGTGTTAAAGGATTGAAACAGCCAAGTGTTATATCTTCTTCATCTCTTTTGTAAGATTGAGTTTTTCACCGTGGTATTCGGTGAAGGGTTGTTGTCACTGAAAGTGGTTTGCTTTCAGGGTTTTGATTGAAGACAAGTTTGTCTTCAAGGTCTGAGGGTGGTTTGCCTTCAGGAATTGAAAGCGGTTTGCTTTCAAGGGCTGTTGAAAGCGGTTTGCTTTCACAGGATATTGATAGAAGTTCTTGGGGTCCTTGGGTTAGGAACTTGTAAGAAATTCTTATCAATAGTGGAAAAATCCTCAAGAGGTTTTCTTGAGGGACTGGACGTAGTCTTCGGTGGATTGAAGGCGAACCAGGATAAATCTTGTGTGTGATTCTCTTTATCCTTCACATTTACTTTCAAGCATTGTTCATATCCGCTGCAATCACAAGATCAACTCGTGATCATCATAAACTTGAAAGTAACGATTTCAATAAGGCGAAAATTGGGGCAACACTGATTCACCCCCCCTCTCAGGTTGCTATCTGTTCTAACAATTGGTATCAGAGCGGAGGTTTAGGTAAGTTATTCCTAAGATCCGGGAAAAGATGGCATCCTCTTCCAATCATGGAACAAGTGAAGGACATAACATAAACAGGCCACCATTCTTCAATGGAGAACACTATGACTTCTGGAAAATCAAGATGAAAATATTCATAAAGTCATTAGACTCAGGAATATGGAAAGTCATTGAAGAAGGACCCTTTGTGCCTGTAACAATTGAAGAAGGAACTTCACAACCAAAACCAGAAAGTACTTGGAGTGAAGAAGAAAAGAAGAAAGTTCAACATGATCTCAAAGGAATGAACATTCTTACATCTGCTCTTGGCATGGATGAATTTTTCAGAGTATCAACATGCACTTCATCAAAAGAAATTTGGGATACTTTGATGGTGACTCATGAAGGAACAGATGAAGTTAAGAGATCAAAAATCAATACTCTTTCTCAAGAATATGAAATGTTCAGAATGCTTCCAGGAGAAAAGGTATTAGACATGCAAAAACGATTCACTCATTTAATTAATCATTTGATTGCTCTTGGTAGACAATTTTCAAACAGTGATTTGAACATGAAAGTTCTAAGATCACTTACAAGAGTATGGCAACCAAAAGTAACAGCCATCTCAGAGAAGAAGAGTTTATCAAATATGACTCTTGCAACTCTCTTTGGAAAACTCCAAGAACATGAGTTAGAATTGAATCGTTTAGAAGAGCATGAACAACATGAGAAGAAGTATCGATCAATTTCTCTAAAAGCAAAAGAAAGCATCAAAGAAGAATATGATGCTGATTCTGAAGAAGAAGACAATGGAAATCTAAATCTTCTAGTGAAGAACTTTGGAAAGTTTCTTAAAAAGAAAAATGTTAGATTTAACAACAATAAAGTCTTCCAAAGAAACAATGAGTCTTCTTCATCTCAAAAGACTACATGTTTTGAGTGTGGCAAACCGGGACATTTCAAGTCAGATTGTCCAAATCTTCAGAAGAAGAAACATGGTCTAAGAGAGAAATTTGAGAAAAAGGATCAACCTACTCGAAGAGCATATTTGGCTTGGGATGATAATGAAGTAAGTTCATCCTCTGATTCTGATAAAGAAGAAGCACAAGTTGCTTTGATGGCCTCACATGATTCTGATGTTGAAGATTCCCAGGTTAGTGAGAATTCTATATCTTTTCATGATTTAAAGTTTACCATGGAAAATATGTTTAAAATATGTCAAGAATTTTCTAAAGTTAGCACTAGGCAAAATGAGATAATTTCTTCCCTAGAAAGTAAATGTAGAAATTTACAAGAAGAACTAGATGTAGTAAAATCTAAGATAGACATTACTCACAAATGCACTAAGTGTAGTTTTTTAGAAGAAAGGATAGAAAATCTTCAACAAAGAGTAAATAACTTCAATAAAGGAAAACAGAAGTTAGATGATATCCTAAGTGTTCAAAGACATTCAAACAATAAGTCAGGTTTAGGATATACTTCTCATCCAAAGACAAAAGAGGTTAGGAAAACTGTTTTTGTAAAACCAAACCATGCTTTAGGATCCTCTAGTAACAGTAAGATTAATCCTGTTAAGAGTACAAACAATAGGAAGATTAATCAAAATAGACCTCCTAGGAAGATTCATTCTTCTCCTAGACAAACCTCTAGTTACATTCATTACTCTTGTACTTATTGTAACAAAATAGGACATACCCCTAGTAGATGCTACTACAAACATATAGGAGTACCGAATAGGGAGTATATTTGGGTTAGAAAGGATGTTAACTTAGAAGGACCCAAAACCTGTTGGGTTCCTAATACCCATGTCTGAACTTTGTCATGTAGGTGTGTATGAAAGCAGCAAAGGATCTATGGTATCTTGATAGTGGCTGCTCATCACACATGACAGGAGACAAAACCAAGTTTTCTTTTCTTATACCTAGGGAAAAAGGTTTCGTCACATATGGTAACAATCAAAAGGGAAAAATACTCGGTATTGGAAGAATAGGCACACCCCCTCAAACAGTCATCGATAAAGTTCTTTACGTTGATGGTTTGATGCATAATCTTCTGAGTATTAGTCAACTATGTGATAAAGGTTTGAAAGTAGGTTTTATTAATGATATATGTGTTGTGAAAGATGTGAAAACTAAAGAAATTAAGTTTTCTGGATATAAAGTAAACAAAGTCTTCATGATCTCATTGGAAGAAATTCCACAAAATGTGAGATGCCTATTAGCCAAGAACAATAGTGATTCATGGCTATGGCATAGAAGACTTGCACATATTCACATAGATCATTTAAACAAACTAGTCAAGCATGATCTAGTTGTTGGGCTTCCAAAGATAAAATTCGAGAAAGACAAGCTTTGTGATGCATGTCAAAAAGGGAAGCAAACCAGAACATCCTTCAAACCAAAGAACATAGTTTCGACCTCAAGACCCCTTCAATTGTTACATATGGATTTGTTCGGACCTTCTAGAACCAAAAGCCTCGGAGGTAATTTCTATGCACTTGTTATTGTTGATGATTTCTCTAGATTTACATGGACTTTATTTCTACCTCATAAGAATGAAGCCTTCAATGCATTCAAAAGATATGCAAGGCTAGTTCAAAATGAGAAGTCTTTAAAGATCTCTTCTATTAGAAGTGATCATGGTGGAGAATTTCAGAATCAACAATTCCAAGAACTATGTGATGAAAATGGAATATCACATAACTTCTCTACTCCGAGAACACCACAACAAAATGGTGTAGTAGAAAGGAAGAATAGGTTACTTGAAGAATTAGCAAGAACCATGTTAAGTGAGTCTAGTCTCCCTAAATATTTCTGGGCTGATGCTGTAAGTACTGCTTGCTATGTTTCCAATAGAGTTCTTATTAGACCTATCCTTAAGAAAACACCCTATGAACTCTACAAAGGAAGGAAACCAAATATCTCTCATCTACATGCTTTTGGATCAAAATGCTTTGTCTTGAATAATGGAAAGGAAAACCTTGGTAAGTTTGATGAAAAATCTGATGAAGGTATATTCCTTGGATATTCTCTAACAAGCAAAGCATATAGAGTCTTTAACAAGAAAACTCTATCTGTGGAAGAATCCATACATGTTACTTTTGATGAATCTAAATCTTCAATAGAAGATAAAGTTAATCTTCCAGATAATGAAGAAGATGACATCATTATAAATGAAGATTCTCAAAAGGATGGAGATCAGAATCCAATACAAGAAGAGCACATTGAAAGTAATACTTATCAACTTCCAAAAGAATGGAGAACCCATAGGGATCATCCAGTTGATAATATTATTGGTGATATCTCTAGAGGCGTTTCTACAAGGCTACGCTTGAATGATTCAGTTTTGAATATGGCCTTTGTCTCTCAGATAGAACCATCAAAAGTAAATGATGCTCTAGAGGATGAATATTGGATTGTAGCAATGCAGGAAGAACTAAACCAATTTGAAAGGAATCAAGTTTGGGAACTTGTCCCTAAGCCTAGTGATAAACACATTATTGGAACAAAGTGGGTGTTTAGGAATAAGTTAGATGAAAATGGTATTATAGTTAGGAATAAAGCAAGATTAGTTGCTCAAGGCTATAATCAAGAAGAAGGTATAGATTTTGATGAAACATATGCACCCGTAGCAAGATTAGAAGCCATAAGATTGTTACTAGCGTATGCTTGCTCTTTAAACTTCCCATTATATCAAATGGACGTCAAAAGTTCCTTCCTAAACGGATATATTCAAGAAGAAGTGTATGTGAAGCAACCTCCAGGATTTGAAGATCCAAAGTTTCCTACACATGTCTTCAGACTAAAGAAAGCACTCTATGGTCTTAAGCAAGCCCCTCGTGCATGGTATGATAGGTTAAGTACTTTCCTTTGTAATAAAGGATTTCAAAAAGGTAAGGCTGATACAACCTTGTTCATCAAAAGAACCAAAGGTAATACCTTACTTGTTCAAATTTATGTTGATGATATTATCTTTGGTGCAACTAACGAATCTCTTTGCAAAGATTTCTCTAACATGATGCAAGAAGAATTTGAAATGTCCATGATGGGACAATTAAATTTCTTTCTTGGTTTACAAATCAAGCAATCAAGTGATGGAATATTCATCAATCAATCAAAGTTTTGCAAGGAACTATTAAAGAAATATGATTTGGATGATTGCAAAGCCATAGCCACACCAATGGGGTCTAACACATACTTAGATCAAGATGAATCCGGTAATCAAGTAGATATTACCAAATATAGAGGTATGATCGGATCTCTTCTATACTTAACTGCAAGTAGACCTGATATTATGTTTAGTGTGTGTCTATGTGCTAGATATCAAGCATCTCCTAGGGAATCACATTTAAGTTCTGTTAAACGTATTTTCAAATATTTGAAAGGAACTACAAATGTTGGATTGTGGTATCCCAAGGGAAGTGTTTGTGATTTGATTGGATATTCTGATTCTGATTATGCTGGTTGTAAAACTGAAAGAAAGAGTACAAGTGGTACTTGTCACCTATTAGGAAATGCTCTTGTTTCATGGTCTTGTAAGAAACAAGCATGTGTTGCTCTAAGTACTGCAGAAGCAGAATATATTGCTGCAGGAAGTTGTTGTGCACAAACTCTATGGCTCAAACAACAACTCAAAGATTATGGCTTAGAGCTGGGCTGCATTCCAATTAAATGTGACAACACAAGTGCCATTAATCTCACTAAAAACCCTATCATGCACTCTCGAACTAAGCATATTGATATACGACATCATTTTCTTCGAGATCATGTTATGAGGAAAGATATTGAAATTTCATTTGTGGATACACATAATCAGTTAGCAGACATCTTTACTAAGCCTCTTCCTAAAGATTCATTTTTCAAGATAAGAAGAGAATTAGGTATATTAGATGAGCATGATATTTAAGGTAACATGTTATTTGCATAAACTTTATATGTTCATTTACATTATGTGCTTAAGTGTTTATATATGAAAATGTGTTACATAGGATTCTAGAGTCTAGAACTTGTAAAAATGTCCTAGTAATCGATTACCCTAGGATTTGTAATCGATTATCCATGTTCAAAGTCCTCGTGCTCGCTGGAAATACTTGAGTAATCGATTATTATAACCTCCATAATCGATTACATGTTCAAAAGTTTGAAAATTTTCAAATTTACAATTGCTGTAATCGATTACCTTAACTACCGTAATCGATTACACGCACGATTTTCTCTATAAAATCAGCATTTTTCCTTTGCCTTTTTGCCTACCTTTCTTCATATACAATCCTTCTTCTTCTAAGTCTTAAGTTGCCATGGGGTCTCTTCCACGTCCCTCAAATGTTTCCTCTCCAATCAATGTGTCTCGAAGGGAATCCTCCACAGATCCTCTGGTGTTGTCTCGCTATCGCATTGATGTTCAAACCAATGCTGCATCGGCAGGACTATCTCCCTTTTATACCATTCCTTCAAACTTCTCACAAGAAACCAAGGTTATACTAGAAAGGATGGATATCTTGTCACTTCGGCTTTCTCAGAAGTTAGGCCAACTGGAGGATACCATTCGGTCTCGTTTTATACTTGTGGAACATCACATCGAGGCCATGCACTCCTTCCTGCATAAGGAAATTGAGAGCCTTCAAGAACTTGATCCTTCTGAGAACTCTGAGGATTCTAGTCAAGTCTAGGTTTTGAAGTCTTGTGTCTCTATATAGTTATCTATCTACCATTAGGATTTCCCTATTTTCGCGAAATGGCTTTATCTAGTTATTGTAATCCCTCTACTACATATGTTTAATATGTCTTAATATGTACTTTTATGTATTTGCTTTCTTATATATATATATAAAGTGCTGGTTGTTCCTGTTTTACATGTTTACCCCCATCCCCCATGCTTTATATTGCAATATATACTTGTGTGTATGCCTGTACATTTTTGGCCTTTTCTTCTTTTTGATGAAGTCAAAAGGGGGAGAAAGGTTCAGTGTCTTTAAAGATCATATGCAGGAACTCAACAAGTACATTAGAAAGGGGGAGAAAAATCAGAAATACTAAATTCCATCAAATAGGGGGAGTTAAGCATCATGAATGCATAAATGATCTTCAAAGTTTCAAGTATGTGTTTGCCATCATCAAAAAGGGGGAGATTGTGAAGAAGGTCTTGCTCCTGACCCTGGCTGTGGTTTTGATGACGACAAACTCATCAACAAAAAGAAGAAAAGAAGACTTCAAAGAAATCAAGCACTCAAGTCCATCAATAGTCTAGAAGTCTTAGAATTAGGTGAGTTATGCTTCTAAAGGTTTATTAAAGCATAAAGGCTCTCAAAATACCTAATCTAATCAAGCTAAGTGTTTTCATAACTTAAAAGAAGTAGAAAACCTTAAGCAAGACTCAAAGAATAAGTTTCTGGAAAATGGGCTTCTGTGTAATCGATTACACCATTATGGTAATCGATTACACCAAGGCAAGTAATCGATTACTCCAGTCTTGTAATCGATTACATGTTTGAAATTCAAATTCAAACTGAAACGGTCACTTGTGTAATCGATTACACTAAGTGTGGTAATCGATTACCAGAACGAAAAGTTGCATCTTTTCATGAACCATTGTGTCCCAAACCTTTTGAAAAGGGTTGTGATGGTTCAAGGACGTTTCCCTTGCCTATATAAAGACCATTTGAGTCCAGAAAACACAACACACAAAAACAACAACATAGAACACACACACACACACGAAATTTACACATTTCACATGAGAAAAACACATTAGGCCAAAGCTTTTTCAAAATAGGTTCATCTTTTAGAACTTAAATCTTTTGGAGCCTAAATTCTGAGTTCATGATCTTCATGTTTACAAGAACACATTAGTTGTTCATATCTTGAAGAACTCAGAATTGTATTATGCTTAAAAGCCTTAAAGCATAAATTCTCATGTTCAATCCATTTGTGTGTTAAAGGATTGAAACAGCCAAGTGTTATATCTTCTTCATCTCTTTCTGTAAGATTGAGTTTTTCACCGTGGTATTCGGTGAAGGGTTGTTGTCACTGAAAGTGGTTTGCTTTCAGGGTTTTGATTGAAGACAAGTTTGTCTTCAAGGTCTGAGGGTGGTTTGCCTTCAGGAATTGAAAGCGGTTTGCTTTCAAGGGCTGTTGAAAGCGGTTTGCTTTCACAGGATATTGATAGAAGTTCTTGGGGTCCTTGGGTTAGGAACTTGTAAGAAATTCTTATCAATAGTGGAAAAATCCTCAAGAGGTTTTCTTGAGGGATTGGACGTAGTCTTCGGTGGATTGAAGGCGAACCAGGATAAATCTTGTGTGTGATTCTCTTTATCCTTCACATTTACTTTCAAGCATTGTTCATATCCGCTGCAATCACAAGATCAACTCGTGATCATCATAAACTTGAAAGTAACGATTTCAATAAGGAGAAAATTGGGGCAACACTGATTCACCCCCCCCTCTCAGGTTGCTATCTGTTCTAACAGAGCCCTTAAATCGTCTAGATACCCTACCCTATAGTCAACGAAAAAACCCTGAAATCGGCCGAAAACACTGAAATCAGCCAAAAGCCCTAATGTTTGTCCGAAAGATCTAAAACCAGCCTAAATCCCTATAATAAGCCAAAATCCCTAAAATAAGTCTAAAAGCCTATAGAGTCTACATAAAAACAATAAAACTGACCCAGAGCCCTTACATCGGAAAAACCCTGAAATTGGCCGAGAACCCTAAAGTTGATCAGAAAGCCCAAAAGCTGGCCTAAAACCCTATATTAAGCCAAAAACCCTAAATTAAATCTAAAAGCGTAGAGTATACAGAAAAACAAAAAAATTGACACAGAGCCCATAAATCGTCCAAATAACATATACTTTAGTCAGCGGAAAAAATCTGAAATCGGCCGAAAATGCTATAATCTGCCAAATGCCCTCAAGTTGATCAGAAAGCCCTAAAGCCGGCCTAAAACCCTATCATAAGACGAAAACCCTAAAATCAGTCTAAAAGCCTAGAGTTTACAGAAAATCCATAAAATTGACCCGGAGTCCTTAAATCGTCCAAATAACCTATACTGTAGTCAATGGAAAAACCCTGAAGTCTGCCGAAAACCCTGAAATTGGCTAAAAGTTGATCAAAAAAACCATAAAGCCGCCCTCAAACCCTATAATAAGCTGAAAACCCTAGAATCAGTCTTAAAGCCAAGAGTCTACGGAAAAACTATAAATTTGACCAGATGCCTTAAATCATTCAAATGCCCTTCATTATAGTCAGCGGAAAAACCCCAAAGTCGGCCAAAAGCCCTAAAGTTGATCAAGAAGCCCTAAAGCCGGCCTAAAATCCCTATAATAAGCCCAAAACACTAAAATCAATCTAAAAGCAATTAGAGTCTACAGAAAAATAATAAAATTGACCCAGATCACTTAAATTGACCATCGGAAAAACCCTGAAATCGGCTAGAAGCCCAAAAAATGATCAGAAAGCCATAAAGCTGGCCTAAAACCCTATAATAAGCCGAAAACCCTAAAATCAGTCTAAAACCTATAGAGTCTACAGAAAAACTATAAAATTGACCCAGAGCCCTTAAATCGTCCAAGTACCATATACTATAGTGAGCGGAAAAACTCTTAAATCAGCCGAAAACCCTTAAATCGGCAATAAACCCTGAAATCGGCATAATACCTTGAAATCGGCAAAAACCCCAAAAGTTAATCCAAAAGCTTTAATGCTGGCCTAAAACTCCATAATAAGCCGAAAACCCTAAATCCAGTCTAAAAGCCAAGAGACTACAGAATAACCATAAAATTGACCATGAGCCCTTAAATCGTCCAGATACCCTATACTATAGTCAACGAAAAAACCCTGAAATCGGCCGAAAACACTGAAATCAGCCAAAAGCCCTAATGTTGATTTGAAAGCCATAAAACCAGCCTAAATTCCTATAATAAACCAAAATCCCTAAAATCAGTCTAAAATCCTAGAGTCTACATAAAAACAATAAAACTGACCCAGAGCCCTTACATCGGAAAAACCCTGAAATCGGCCGAGAACCCAAAAGTTGATCAGAAAGCCCTAAAGCTGGCCTAAAACCCTATATTAAGCCAAAAACCCCAAAATAAGTCTAAACGCTCAGAGTCTACACAAAAACAACAAAATTGACACAGAGCCCTTAAATCGTCCAAATAACATATACTTTAGTAAGCGGAAAATATCTGAAATCGGCCGAAAACCCTGAAATCGGCCAAAAACCCTGAAATCGGCAAAAACCCCAAAAGTTAATCCGAAAGCTTTAAAGCTGGCCTTAAACCCCATAATAAGCCGAAAACCCTAAATCCAGTCTAAAAGCCTAGAGTTTACATAATAACCATAAAATTGACCCAGAGCCCTTAAATCGTCTAGATACCCTACCCTATAGTCAACGAAAAAACCCTGAAATCGGCGGAAAACACTGAAATCAGCCAAAAGCCCTAATGTTTGTCCGAAAGATCTAAAACCAGCCTAAATCCCTATAATAAGCCAAAATCCCTAAAATCAGTCTAAAAGCCTATAGAGTCTACATAAAAACAATTAAACTGACCCAGAGCCCTTACATCGGAAAAACCCTGAAATTGGCCGAGAACCCTAAAGTTGATCAGAAAGCCCAAAAGCTGGCCTAAAACCCTATATTAAGCCAAAAACCCTAAAATAAATCTAAAAGTGTAGAGTATACAGAAAAACTAAATAATTGACACAGAGCCCATAAATCGTCCAAATAACATATACTTTAGTCAACGGAAAAAATCTGAAATCGGCCGAAAACGCTGAAATCAGCCGAAAACGCTGTAATCTGCCAAATGCCCTAAAGTTGATCAGAAAGCCCTAAAGCCGGCCTAAAACCCTTTAATAAGACGAAAACCCTAAAATCAGTCTAAAAGCCTAGAGTTTACAGAAAAACCATAAAATTGACCAAGAGCCCTTAAATCGTCCAATTACCCTATACTATAGTAAGCGGAAAAACCCTGAAATTGGGTAGAAGTTGATCAGAAAAACCAAAAAGCCGCCCTCAAACCCTATAATAAGCCGAAAACCCTATAATCAGTCTTAAAGCCTAGAGTCTATGGAAAAACTATAAATTTGACCTGCGGCCTTAAATCATTCAAATGCCCTTTATTATTGTCAGCGGAAAAACCCTAAAATCGGCCGAAAACCCTGAAATCGGCCAAAAGCCCTAAAGTTGATCAAAAAGCCCTAAAGCCGGCCCAAAATCCATATAATAAGCCGAAAACACTAAAATCAATCTAAAAGCCATTAGAGTCTACAGAAAAACAATAAATTTGACCCAGATACCTTAAGTTGACCAAATACCCTATACTATAAAATTGACCTGGAGCCCTTTAATCGTCCAAATATCCTATACTTTAGTCAGCGGAGAAACCCTGAAATATGCCAAAAACCCTGAAATTGGCAATAAGTTGATCAGAAAAACCATATAGCCGCCCTCAAACCCTATAATAAGCCGAAAACTCTAGAATCAGTCTTAAAGCCTAGAGTCTACGGAAAAACTATAAATTTGACCAGAGGCCTTAAATCATTCAAATGCCGTTTATTATTGTCAGCGGAAAAACCCTAGAATCGGCCGAAAACCCTGAAATCGGCCAAAAGCCCTAAAGTTGATCAAAAGGCCTTAAAGCTGGCCTAAAATCACTATAATAAGCTGAAAACAATAAAATCAATCTAAAAGCCATTATCGTTTACAGAAAAACAATAAAATTGATCCAGATCCCTTAAATTGACCGAATAGCCTATACTATAAACATCTGGAAAACCCTGATATCGGCTAGAAGCCCAAAAATTGATCAGAAAGCCATAAAGCTGGCCTAAAATCCTATAATAAGCCGAAAACCCTTAAATCAGTCTAAAAGCCTATAGAGTCTACTGAAAAACTATAAAATTGACCCAGAAGCCCTTAATTCGTCCAAATACCATATACTATAGTGAGCGGAAAAACTCTGAAAACAGCCGAAAACCCTTAAATCGGCCAAAAACCCTAAAATCGGCCAAAAACCCTGAAATCGGCAAAAACCCCTAAAGTTAATCCGAAAGCTTTAAAGCTGGCGTAAAACCCCATAATAAGCCGAAAACCCTAAATCTAGTCAAAAAACATAGAGTCTACAGAATAGCCATAAAATTGACCTAGAGCCCTTAAATCGTCCAGATACCCTATACTATGGTCAACGAAAAAACCCTGAAATCGGCCGAAAACATTGAAATCAGCCAAAACCCTAATGTTGATATGAAAGCCATAATACCAACCTAAATTCCTATAATAAGCCAAAATCCCGAAAATTAGTCTTAAATCCTAGAGTCTACAGAAAAACAATAAAACTGACCTAGAGCCCTTATATCGGAAAAACCTTGAAATCGTCCGAGAACACTAAAGTTGATCAGAAAGCCCTAAAGCTGGCCTAAAACCCTATATTAAGCAAAAAAAAACCCTAAAATAAGTCTAAACGCGTAGAGTTAACAGAAAAACCAAAAAATTGACACAGATCCCTTAAATCGTCCAAGTAACATATACTATAGTCAGCGGAAAAAATGCCTTAAATTTGATCAGAAAGCCCTAAAGCCGGCCTAAAACCCTATAATAAGACGAAAACCCTAAAATCAGTCTAATAGCATAGAGTTTACAGAAAAACCATAAAATTTACCCGGAGCCCTTAAATCGTCCAAATACCCTATACTGTAGTCATCGGAAAAACCCTGAAATGTGCCGAAAACCCTAAAATTGGCTAAAAGTTGATTGGAAAAACCATAAAGCCGCCCTCAAACCCAATAATAAGCCGAAAACCCTGGAATCAGTCTTAAAGCCTAGAGTCTACGGAAAAACTATAAATTTGACCAGAGGCCTTAAATCATTCAAATGCCCTTTATTATTGTCAGCGGAAAAACCCTAAAATCGGCCAAAAACCCTAAGATCGGCCAAAAACCCTATAATAAGCCGAAAACACTAAAATCAATCTAAAAGCCATTAGTGTCTGTAGAAAAACAATAAAATTGACCCAGATCCCTTAAATTGACCAAATACCCTATACTATAAACATCGGAAAAACCCTGATATCGGCTAGAAACTAAAAAATTGATCAGAAAGCCATAAACTGGCATAAACCGTATAATAAGCCGAAAACCCTAAAATCAGTCTAAAAGCCTATAGAGTCTACAGAAAAACTATAAAATTGACCCAGATCCCTTAAATCGTCCAAATACCATATACTATATAGTGAGCGGAAAAACTCTGAAATCAGCTGAAAACCCTTAAATCGGCCAAAAACCATGAAATCGCAAAAAACACCAAAAGTTAATCCGAAAGCTTTAAAGTTGGACTAAAACCCCATAATAAGCCGAAATCCCTAAATCCAGAGCCCATAAATCGTCCAGATACCCTATTCCATTTTCATCACATAGTTCTTGGAATTGTTGATTCTGAAATTCTCCACCATGATCACTTCTAATAGAAGAGATCTTCAAAGACTTCTCATTTTGAACTAGCCTTGCATATCTTTTGAATGCATTGAAGGCTTCATTCTTATGAGGTAGAAATAAAGTCCAAGTAAATCTAGAGAAATCATCAACAATAACAAGTGCATAGAAATTACCTCCGAGGCTTTTAGTTCTAGAAGGTCCGAACAGATCCATATGTAACAATTGAAGGGGTCTTGAGGTCGAAACTATGTTCTTTGGTTTGAAGGATGTTCTGGTTTGCTTCCCTTTTTGACATGCATCACAAAGCTTGTCTTTCTCGAATTTTATCTTTGGAAGCCCAACAACTAGATCATGCTTGACTAGTTTGTTTAAATGATCTATGTGAATATGTGCAAGTCTTCTATGCCATAGCCATGAATCACTATTGTTCTTGGCTAATAGGCATCTCACATTTTGTGGAATTTCTTCCAATGAGATCATGAAGACTTTGTTTACTTTATATCCAGAAAACTTAATTTCTTTAGTTTTCACATCTTTCACAACACATATATCATTAATAAAACCTACTTTCAAACCTTTATCACATAGTTGACTAATACTCAGAAGATTATGCATCAAACCATCAACGTAAAGAACTTTATCGATGACTGTTTGAGGGGGTGTGCCTATTCTTCCAATACCGAGTATTTTTCCCTTTTGATTGTTACCATATGTGACGAAACCTTTTTCCCTAGGTATAAGAAAAGAAAACTTGGTTTTGTCTCCTGTCATGTGTGATGAGCAGCCACTATCAAGATACCATAGATCCTTTGCTGCTTTCATACACACCTACATGACAAAGTTCAGACATGGGTATTAGGAACCCAACAAGTTTTGGGTCCTTCTAAGTTAACATCCTTTCTAACCCAAATATACTCCCTATTTGGTACTCCTATATGTTTGTAGTAGCATCTACTAGGGGTATGTCCTATTTTGTTACAATAAGTACAAGAGTAATGATTGTAACTAGAGGTTTGTCTAGGGGAAGAATGAATCTTCCTAGGAGGTCTATTTTGATTAATCTTCCTATTGTTTGTACTCTTAACAGTATTAATCTTACTGGGAATCTTCAACATCAGAATCATGTGAGGCCATCAAAGCAACTTGTGCTTCTTCTTTATCAGAATCAGATGATGAACTTACTTCATTATCATCCCAAGCCAAATATGCTCTTCGAGTAGGTTGATCCCTTTTCTCGAATTTCTCTTTTAGACCATGTTTCTTCTTCTGAAGATTTGGACAATCTGACTTGAAATGTCCCGGTTTGCCACACTCAAAACATGTAGTCTTTTGAGATGAAGAAGACTCATTGTTTCTTTGGAAGACTTTATTGTTGTTAAATCTAACATTTTTCTTTTTAAGAAACTTTCCAAAGTTCTTCACTAGAAGATTTAGATTTCCATTGTCTTCTTCTTCAGAATCTGCATCATATTCTTCTTTGATGCTTTCTTTTGCTTTTAGGGAAATTGATCGATACTTCTTCTCATGTTGTTCATGCTCTTCTAAACGATTCAATTCTAACTCATGTTCTTGGAGTTTTCCAAAGAGAGTTGCAAGAGTCATATTTGATAAACTCTTCTTCTCTGAGATGGCTGTTACTTTTGGTTGCCATACTCTTGTAAGTGATCTTAGAACTTTCATGTTCAAGTCACTGTTTGAAAATTGTCTACCAAGAGCAATCAAATGATTAATTAAATGAGTGAATCGTTTTTGCATGTCTAATACCTTTTCTCCTGGAAGCATTCTGAACATTTCATATTCTTGAGATAGAGTATTGATCTTTGATCTCTTAACTTCATCTGTTCCTTCATGAGTCACCATCAAAGTATCCCAAATTTCTTTTGATGAAGTGCATGTTGATACTCTGAAAAATTCATCCATGCCAAGAGCAGATGTAAGAATGTTCATTCCTTTGAGATCATGTTGAACTTTCTTCTTTTCTTCATCACTCCAAGTACTTTCTGGTTTTGGTTGTGAAGTTCCTTCTTCAATTGTTACAGGCACAAAGGGTCCTTCTTCAATGACTTTCCATATTCCTGAGTCTAATGACTTTATGAATATCTTCATCTTGATTTTCCAGAAGTCATAGTGTTCTCCATTGAAGAATGGTGGCCTGTTTATGTTGTGTCCTTCACTTGTTCCATGATTGGAAGAGGATGCCATCTTTTCCCGGATCTTAGGAGTAACTTACCTAAACCTCCGCTCTGATACCAATTGTTAGAACAGATAGCAACCTGAGAGGGGGGGGGGTGAATCAGTGTTGCCCCAATTTTCGCCTTATTGAAATCGTTACTTTCAAGTTTATGATGATCACGAGTTGATCTTTGTGATTGCAGCGGATATGAACAATACTTGAAAGTAAATGTGAAGGATAAACAGAATCACACACAAGATTTATCCTGGTTCGCCTTCAATCCACCGAAGACTACGTCCAGTCCCTCAAGAAAACCCCTTGAGGATTTTTCCACTATTGATAAGAATTTCTTACAAGTTCCTAACCCAAGGACCCCAAGAACTTCTACCAATATCCTGTGAAAGCAAACCGCTTTCAACAGCCCCTGAAAGCAAACCACTTTCAGTTCCTGAAGGCAAACCACCCTCAGACCTTGAAGACAAACTTGTCTTCAATCAAGACCCTGAAAGCAAACCACTTTCAGTGACAACAACCCTTCACCGAATACCACGGTGAAAAACTCAATCTTACAGAAAGAGATGAAGAAGATATTACACTTGGCTGTCTCAATCCTTTAACACACAATTGGATTGAAAATGAGAAATTATGCTTTAAGGCTTTTAAGCATAATACAATTCTGAGTTCTTCAAGATATGAACAACTAATGTGTTCTTGTAAACATGAAGATCATGAACTCAGAATTTAGGCTCCAAAAGATTTAGGTTCTAAAAGATGAACCAATTTTGAAAGAACTTTGGCCTAATGTGTTTTTCTCATGTGAAATGTGTCTATTTCGTGTGTGTTGTGTGTTCTATGTTGTTGTTCTGTTTTCTGGACTCAAATGGTCTTTATATAGGCAAGGGAAACGTCCTTGAACCATCACAACCCTTTTCAAAAGGTTTGGGACACAATGGTTCATGAAAAGATGCACTTTTTCGTTCTGGTAATCGATTACCATACTTAGTGTAATCGATTACACAAGTGACCGTTTCAGTTTGAATTTGAATTTCAAACATGTAATCGATTACAAGCAATGAGTAATCGATTACTTGCCTAGGTGTAATCGATTACCATAATGGTGTAATCGATTACACAGAAGCCCATTTTCCAGAAACTTATTCTTTGAGACTTGCTTAAGGTTTTCTACTTCTTTTAAGTTATGAAAACACTTAGCTTGATTATATTAGGTATTTTGAGAGCCTTTATGCTTTAATAAACCTTTAGAAGCATAACTCACCTAATTCTAAGACTTCTAGATTATTGATGGACTTGAGTGCTTGATTTCTTTGAAGTCTTCTTTTCTTCTTTTTGTTGATGAGTTTGTCGTCATCAAAACCACAGCCAGGGTCAGGAGCAAGACCTTCTTCACAATCTCCCCCTTTTTGATGATGGCAAACACATACTTGACTCTTTGAAGATCATTTATGCATTCGTGATGCTTAACTCCCCCTATTTGATAGAATCTAGTATTTCTGATATTTCTCATTTATGCATTCGTGATGCTTAACTCCCCCTATTTGATAGAATCTAGTATTTCTGATATTTCTCCCCCTTTCTAATGTACTCGTTGAATTCCTGCATATGATCTTTAAAGAAACTGAACCTTTCTCCCCCTTTTGACTTCATCAAAAAGAAGAAAAGGCCAAAAATGTACAGGCATACATACAAGTATATATTGCAATATAAAGCATGGGGGATGGGGGTAAACATGTAAAACATGAACAACCAGCACTTATATATATATATAAGAGAGCAAATACATAAAAGTACATATTAAGACATATCAAACATATGTAGTAGAGGGATTACAACAACTAGATAAAGCCATTTTGCGAAAATAGGGAAATCCTAATGGTAAATAGGTAACTATATAGAGACACAAGACTTCAGAACCTAGACTTGACTAGAATCCTCAGAGTTCTCAGAAGGGTCAAGTTCTTGAAGGCTCTCAATTTCCTTACGCAGGAAGGAGTGCATGGCCTCG
Organism: Acmispon strigosus; assembly: GCA_030819835.1. Lineage (NCBI taxonomy): Eukaryota > Viridiplantae > Streptophyta > Magnoliopsida > Fabales > Fabaceae > Acmispon > Acmispon strigosus. The sequence continues at coordinate 15,275,845 of JAUAMA010000004.1, read as the reverse complement.
ATGCGATGTTCCACAAGTATAAAACGAGACCGAATGGTATCCTCCAGTTGGCCCAACTTCTGAGAAAGACGGAGTGACAAGATATCCATCCTTTCTAGTATAACCTTGGTTTCTTGTGAGAAGTTTGAAGGAATGGTATAAAAGGGAGATAGTCCAGCCGATGCAGCATTGGTTTGAACATCAATGCGATAGCGAGACAACACCAGAGGATCTGTGGAGGATTCCCTTCGAGAAACATTAATTGGAGAGGATACATTTGAGGGACGTGGAAGAGACCCCATGGCGAAATAAGACTTAGAAGAAGAAAGATTGTATATGAAGAAAGGTAGGCAAAAGGGCAGAGGACAAATGCTGATTTTATAGAGAAAATCGTGCGTGTAATCGATTACGGTAGTTAAGGTAATCGATTACAGCAGTTGTAAATTTGAAAATTTTCAAACTTTTGAACATGTAATCGATTATGGAAGTTATAATAATCGATTACTCAAGTATTTCCAGCGAGCACGAGGACTTAGAACATGAATAATCGATTACAAATCCTAGGGTAATCGATTATTAGGACATTTTTACAAGTACTAGGCTCTAGAATCCTATGTAACACATTTTCATATATAAGCATTTAAACACATAATGCAAATGTACATATAAAGTTTATGCCAATAACATGTGTCATTTAAATATCATGCTCATCTAATATGCCTAGTTCTCTTCTTATCTTGAAAAATGATTCTTTAGGAAGAGGCTTAGTAAAGATGTCTGCTAACTGATTATGTGTATCCACAAAAGAAATCTCAATATCTTTCCTCATAACATGATCTCGTAGAAAATGATGTCGTATATCAATATGCTTAGTTCGAGAGTGCATGATAGGGTTTTTAGTGAGATTAATGGCACTTGTGTTGTCACATTTAATTGGAATGCAGCCCAGCTCTAAGCCATAATCTTTGAGTTGTTGTTTGAGCCATAGAGTTTGTGCACAACAACTTCCTGCAGCAATATATTCTGCTTCTGCAGTACTTAGAGCAACACATGCTTGTTTCTTACAAGACCATGAAACAAGAGCATTTCCTAATAGGTGACAAGTACCACTTGTACTTTTTCTTTCAGTCTTGCAACCAGCATAATCAGAATCAGAATATCCAATCAAATCACAAACACTTCCCTTGGGATACCACAATCCAACATTTGTAGTTCCTTTCAAATATTTGAAAATCCGTTTAACAGAACTCAAATGTGATTCCCTAGGAGATGCTTGATATCAAGCACATAGACACACACTAAACATAATATCAGGTCTACTTGCAGATAAGTATAAAAGAGATCCGATCATACCTCTATATTTGGTAATATCTACTTGATTACCGGATTCATCTTGATCTAAATATGTATTAGACCCCATAGGTGTGGCTATGGCTTTGCAATCATCCAAATCATATTTCTTTATTAGTTCCTTGCAAAACTTTGATTGATTGATGAATATTCCATCACTTGATTGCTTGATTTGCAAACCAAGAAAGAAATTTAATTGTCCCATCATGGACATTTCAAATTCTTCTTGCATCATGTTAGAGAAATCTTTGCAAAGAGATTCGTTAGTTGCACCAAAGATAATATCATCAACATAAATTTGAACAAGTAAGGTATTACCTTTGGTTCTTTTGATGAACAAGGTTGTATCAGCCTTACCTTTTTGAAAACCTTTATTACAAAGGAAAGTACTTAACCTATCATACCATGCACGAGGAGCTTGCTTAAGACCATAGAGTGCTTTCTTTATTCTGAAGACATGTGTAGGAAACTTTGGATCTTCAAATCCTGGAGGTTGCTTCACATACACTTCTTCTTGAATATATTCGTTTAGGAAGGCACTTTTGACGTCCATTTGATATAATGGGAAGTTTAAAGAGCAAGCATACGCTAATAACAATCTTATGGCTTCTAATCTTGCTACGGGTGCATATGTTTCATCAAAATCTATACCTTCTTCTTGATTATAGCCTTGAGCAAATAATCTTGCTTTGTTTCTAACTATAATACCATTTTCATCTAACTTATTCCTAAACACCCACTTTGTTCCAATAATGTGTTTATCACTAGGCTTAGGGACAAGTTCCCAAACTTGATTTCTTTCAAATTGGTTTAGTTCTTCCTGCATTGCTACAATCCAATACTCATCCTCTAGAGCATCATTTACTTTTGATGGTTCTATCTGAGAGACAAAGGCCATATTCAAAACTGAATCATTCAAGCGTAGCCTTGTAGAAACGCCTCTAGAAATATCACCGATAATATTATCAACTGGATGATCCCTATGGGTTCTCCATTCTTTTGGAAGTTGATAATTATTACTTTCAATGTGCTCTTCTTGTATTGGATTCTGATCTCCATCCTTTTGAGAATCTTCATTTATAATGATGTCATCTTCTTCATTTTCTGGAAGATTGACTTTATCTTCTATTGAAGATTTAGATTCATCAAAAGTAACATGTATGGATTCTTCCACGGATAGAGTTTTCTTGTTAAAGACTCTATATGCTTTGCTTGTTAGAGAATAACCAAGGAATATACCTTCATCAGATTTTTCATCAAACTTTCCAAGGTTTTCCTTTCCATTATTCAAGACAAAGCATTTTGATCCAAAAGCATGTAGATGAGAGATATTTGGTTTCCTTCCTTTGTAGAGTTCATAGGGTGTTTTCTTAAGGATAGGTCTAATAAGAACTCTATTGGAAACATAGCAAGCAGTACTTACAGCATCAGCCCAGAAATATTTAGGGAGACTAGATTCACTTAACATGGTTCTTGCTAATTCTTCAAGTAATCTATTCTTCCTTTCTACTACACCATTTTGTTGTGGTGTTCTCGGAGTAGAGAAGTTATGTGATATTCCATTTTCATCACATAGTTCTTGGAATTGTTGATTCTGAAATTCTCCACCATGATCACTTCTAATAGAAGAGATCTTCAAAGACTTCTCATTTTGAACTAGCCTTGCATATCTTTTGAATGCATTGAAGGCTTCATTCTTATGAGGTAGAAATAAAGTCCAAGTAAATCTAGAGAAATCATCAACAATAACAAGTGCATAGAAATTACCTCCGAGGCTTTTAGTTCTAGAAGGTCCGAACAGATCCATATGTAACAATTGAAGGGGTCTTGAGGTCGAAACTATGTTCTTTGGTTTGAAGGATGTTCTGGTTTGCTTCCCTTTTTGACATGCATCACAAAGCTTGTCTTTCTCGAATTTTATCTTTGGAAGCCCAACAACTAGATCATGCTTGACTAGTTTGTTTAAATGATCTATGTGAATATGTGCAAGTCTTCTATGCCATAGCCATGAATCACTATTGTTCTTGGCTAATAGGCATCTCACATTTTGTGGAATTTCTTCCAATGAGATCATGAAGACTTTGTTTACTTTATATCCAGAAAACTTAATTTCTTTAGTTTTCACATCTTTCACAACACATATATCATTAATAAAACCTACTTTCAAACCTTTATCACATAGTTGACTAATACTCAGAAGATTATGCATCAAACCATCAACGTAAAGAACTTTATCGATGACTGTTTGAGGGGGTGTGCCTATTCTTCCAATACCGAGTATTTTTCCCTTTTGATTGTTACCATATGTGACGAAACCTTTTTCCCTAGGTATAAGAAAAGAAAACTTGGTTTTGTCTCCTGTCATGTGTGATGAGCAGCCACTATCAAGATACCATAGATCCTTTGCTGCTTTCATACACACCTACATGACAAAGTTCAGACATGGGTATTAGGAACCCAACAAGTTTTGGGTCCTTCTAAGTTAACATCCTTTCTAACCCAAATATACTCCCTATTTGGTACTCCTATATGTTTGTAGTAGCATCTACTAGGGGTATGTCCTATTTTGTTACAATAAGTACAAGAGTAATGATTGTAACTAGAGGTTTGTCTAGGGGAAGAATGAATCTTCCTAGGAGGTCTATTTTGATTAATCTTCCTATTGTTTGTACTCTTAACAGTATTAATCTTACTGGGAATCTTCAACATCAGAATCATGTGAGGCCATCAAAGCAACTTGTGCTTCTTCTTTATCAGAATCAGATGATGAACTTACTTCATTATCATCCCAAGCCAAATATGCTCTTCGAGTAGGTTGATCCCTTTTCTCGAATTTCTCTTTTAGACCATGTTTCTTCTTCTGAAGATTTGGACAATCTGACTTGAAATGTCCCGGTTTGCCACAGTCAAAACATGTAGTCTTTTGAGATGAAGAAGACTCATTGTTTCTTTGGAAGACTTTATTGTTGTTAAATCTAACATTTTTCTTTTTAAGAAACTTTCCAAAGTTCTTCACTAGAAGATTTAGATTTCCATTGTCTTCTTCTTCAGAATCTGCATCATATTCTTCTTTGATGCTTTCTTTTGCTTTTAGGGAAATTGATCGATACTTCTTCTCATGTTGTTCATGCTCTTCTAAACGATTCAATTCTAACTCATGTTCTTGGAGTTTTCCAAAGAGAGTTGCAAGAGTCATATTTGATAAACTCTTCTTCTCTGAGATGGCTGTTACTTTTGGTTGCCATACTCTTGTAAGTGATCTTAGAACTTTCATGTTCAAGTCACTGTTTGAAAATTGTCTACCAAGAGCAATCAAATGATTAATTAAATGAGTGAATCGTTTTTGCATGTCTAATACCTTTTCTCCTGGAAGCATTCTGAACATTTCATATTCTTGAGATAGAGTATTGATCTTTGATCTCTTAACTTCATCTGTTCCTTCATGAGTCACCATCAAAGTATCCCATATTTCTTTTGATGAAGTGCATGTTGATACTCTGAAAAATTCATCCATGCCAAGAGCAGATGTAAGAATGTTCATTCCTTTGAGATCATGTTGAACTTTCTTCTTTTCTTCATCACTCCAAGTACTTTCTGGTTTTGGTTGTGAAGTTCCTTCTTCAATTGTTACAGGCACAAAGGGTCCTTCTTCAATGACTTTCCATATTCCTGAGTCTAATGACTTTATGAATATCTTCATCTTGATTTTCCAGAAGTCATAGTGTTCTCCATTGAAGAATGGTGGCCTGTTTATGTTGTGTCCTTCACTTGTTCCATGATTGGAAGAGGATGCCATCTTTTCCCGGATCTTAGGAGTAACTTACCTAAACCTCCGCTCTGATACCAATTGTTAGAACAGATAGCAACCTGAGAGGGGGGGGGGGGTGAATCAGTGTTGCCCCAATTTTCGCCTTATTGAAATCGTTACTTTCAAGTTTATGATGATCACGAGTTGATCTTTGTGATTGCAGCGGATATGAACAATACTTGAAAGTAAATGTGAAGGATAAACAGAATCACACACAAGATTTATCCTGGTTCGCCTTCAATCCACCGAAGACTACGTCCAGTCCCTCAAGAAAACCCCTTGAGGATTTTTCCACTATTGATAAGAATTTCTTACAAGTTCCTAACCCAAGGACCCCAAGAACTTCTACCAATATCCTGTGAAAGCAAACCGCTTTCAACAGCCCCTGAAAGCAAACCACTTTCAGTTCCTGAAGGCAAACCACCCTCAGACCTTGAAGACAAACTTGTCTTCAATCAAGACCCTGAAAGCAAACCACTTTCAGTGACAACAACCCTTCACCGAATACCACGGTGAAAAACTCAATCTTACAGAAAGAGATGAAGAAGATATTACACTTGGCTGTCTCAATCCTTTAACACACAATTGGATTGAAAATGAGAAATTATGCTTTAAGGCTTTTAAGCATAATACAATTCTGAGTTCTTCAAGATATGAACAACTAATGTGTTCTTGTAAACATGAAGATCATGAACTCAGAATTTAGGCTCCAAAAGATTTAGGTTCTAAAAGATGAACCAATTTTGAAAGAACTTTGGCCTAATGTGTTTTTCTCATGTGAAATGTGTCTATTTCGTGTGTGTTGTGTGTTCTATGTTGTTGTTCTGTTTTCTGGACTCAAATGGTCTTTATATAGGCAAGGGAAACGTCCTTGAACCATCACAACCCTTTTCAAAAGGTTTGGGACACAATGGTTCATGAAAAGATGCACTTTTTCGTTCTGGTAATCGATTACCATACTTAGTGTAATCGATTACACAAGTGACCGTTTCAGTTTGAATTTGAATTTCAAACATGTAATCGATTACAAGCAATGAGTAATCGATTACTTGCCTAGGTGTAATCGATTACCATAATGGTGTAATCGATTACACAGAAGCCCATTTTCCAGAAACTTATTCTTTGAGACTTGCTTAAGGTTTTCTACTTCTTTTAAGTTATGAAAACACTTAGCTTGATTAGATTAGGTATTTTGAGAGCCTATATGCTTTAATAAACCTTTAGAAGCATAACTCACCTAATTCTAAGACTTCTAGATTATTGATGGACTTGAGTGCTTGATTTCTTTGAAGTCTTCTTTTCTTCTTTTTGTTGATGAGTTTGTCGTCATCAAAACCATAGCCAGGGTCAGGAGCAAGACCTTCTTCAGAGCCTTCTGGGATTGGAGGTGAACTAGGATAAAATCCCTGTGTGTTCTTCTTATCCTTCATCTTTTACTTTCAAGCAATTACAATATTCCGCTGCAATAACGTTCTTACGTTACAACTCTAATTGCACTGAAAGTCATTTGGTACTATTACGCGAAAATTGGGGCAACTCTGATTCACCCCCCCTCTCAGGTTGCTATCTAGACTAACAATTGGTATGAGAGCGTAAGTTTAGGTAATTTGCTCCTAAGATACGGGAAGATGGCATCCTCATCTACAACAAGTACCAGTGAAGGATTCAACATAAACAGGAATCTGGAAAGCCATTGAAGAAGATCCCTTTGTGCCTGTAGTAGAAGTTGAAGGAAGTTCACAACCAAAACCAGAAAACACATGGAGTGACGAAGAAAAGAAGAAAGTTCAACATGATTTAAAAGGTATGAACATATTAACTTCAGGCCTTGGTATGGAGGAATTCTTTAGAGTATCTAATTGCAAATCTTCAAAAGAAATATGGGATACTTTAATGGTTACACACGAAGGGACTGATGAAGTCAAAAGATCCAAGATCAATACTCTATCACAAGAATATAAGATGTTCAGAATGTTTCCTGGAGAAAGCATACTTGATATGCAAAAGCGGTTCACACATATAACGAACCACTTGATTGCTCTTGGTAAGGAATTCTCCAATAATGACTTAAACATGAAAGTGTTAAGATCCCTTACAAGAGCATGGCAATCAAAGGACACTGCTATCTCAGAAAAGAAGATTCTCTCCAACATAACTCTGGCTACTCTTTTTGGAAAACTTCAAGAACATGAATTGGAGTTAAACAGACTCGAGCAATATGAGAACAATGAAAAGAGACACCGGCCTATTGCTCTAAACGCCAAAGAAAGCATCAATGATGAATATGATTCAGAGTCAGAAGATGATGAGAACATGGCCTTAATAGTCAAGAATTTTTGAAGATTCTTACAAAGAAAAGGTATGAAATCTAGAAGTTTTCAAAAGGGAAATGAACCCTCCTCCTCTTCACAAAAGATCACATGTTATGAGTGTGGTAAATCTGGTCACATCAAATCTGAATTTCCATACATTCAAAAGAAGAAGCATGGACTAAAAGAGAAGTTTGAAAAGAAGGATTCAAACTCCAGAAGAGCATACATCGCTTGGGATGACAATGACGTAAGTTCAGACTCAGAATCAGAGAAGGAAGAAGCATACTTTGCATTAATGGCATCTCAGAATTCTGACAAGGAAAATATCCAGGTTAGTACCAGTACTTCTTCTTCTAATAATAGTAAGCCTTTTTAAGATGTGTCGTAATGCTTCTAAAGTTAGTTTAAACAAAATGCTATTATTTCATCTTTAGAAGAAAAATGTCAAATGCTTCAAAAGGAATTAGATGATGTTAAATCTAAATTAGATGTTACACATGCATGCACTAAATGTATTTCTTTAGAAGTAAAAGTAGAAAATCTACAACAAGCAGTTCATAGTTTCAACCTAGAAAAGCAAAAACTAGATAAAATTCTTAGTGTGCAACGAAACTCAAACAACAAGAGTGGTCTAGGATTTACACCCCAAAAGAATAACAAGGAGATTAAGAAAAATGTCTTTGTTAAAGCAACAAATGAAGTTAAATCTCTTGGGAGTAAACACATGCATGCTAGTTCTTCTAGAAATATGAACTATAGGAATTATTCTCAAAATATTCCAAGACAACCTAGGAGACATTATGATATGCTTAGATTTAATGAAGGTTATAGACAATATGCTTGTAGTTATTGCAAAAGAATAGGAAATATCTCTAGTAGATGTTATTATAGGAATATAGGAATATCATGTGGGTAATATATGTGGGTGGAGAAGACAACCAATAACCTAGGACCCAAAGCAAATTGGGCACCTAACATTTCCTTCTGAAGAATTCTTTTTGTAAGTGTGTATGAAAGCAGCAAAGGATTTATGGTATCTTTATTATGACTGCTCATCACACATGATTGGAGACAAAACAAAATTTTTATATCTCATACATAGAGAAAAGGGATATGTCACACATGGGAATTCTGAAAAAGGGATGTTCATCAATCAATCCAAGTTCTACAAAGAACCTCTGAAGAAATATGACTTGGATGATTGCATAGTAATAGCCACATCAATGAGGATCAAACACTTATATAGATCAAGATGAATCAGTCATTCCAGTAGAGATTACCAAATATAGAGCCCTTGTCCACACTCTCCAAAACAAAGAAGACAAACTTGGAAGACATTTAAGCAAGTTCATCATCCGATTCAGAAAATGGAGAAGTATGTCTCGCTTTGATGGCAACACATCATTCTAATGATGGAAATAAAGAGGTTAGTAATGCAATTTCATATGATAATTTACAAAGTACTTTTTATAGATTGCATGATAGTTTCAATTTTTATGAAATATATGCATATAAAAAATGGATCATCTCATCCCTACAAAGTGTAACTAAAAAACATTCAAGATGTTTTAGATCAAGTAAAATCTAGAGTAGGTATTCAAAATGATTTTACATCTTTAGATCCATGCATAATCCTTGAGTCAAAGAATGATGAATTAACACAAGTGGTAAACAAAGGTACAAATGATATGGATAAGTTGTTATGTAATCAAAGACATGCCTTTCATAAAAGTGATTTAGGTTTATCTGAACATAGTCATCCTAGTGATGTTAAGAAAATCACTTTTAGACCAAGTAGTTTATATAACTTTGGTCACACAAGGAAAGTACATAATGGTGTTCAACTTAGAAAGGCATATATCAAATCCTTCTATCATCCTAGAGAGGAAGTGCCTAACATGAAATTTAAGTATACCTATTTCTCTCCTAGTCATCAAAGAAATGATGGAGTCCCCAATGTAAGATTCATATGGGATGTGAAAGATAGTAACACAAAAGGACCCAAAGACAATTAGGTATCTAGAAAATGCCATTAAGCTTACTGTGCAAGTGTACTTGAAGACCTTGAGATCAGAATTGTCATATACAAAGGATGGTCCTTCAAGACACAATATTAGAATATGGTATTAGTAATAGAAATTCTAAAACCTTACATCTTTCAAAAGGCATTAAGTTGAATAGTAATGCATTCTTAGGCATCTGCATTTACATCATAGTTCTCTGGTAGATATATCCTTCATGAAGTGCTTATCAAGTCTGGTATTTTGAGTTTTTAGACATCATAATCGATTACATAGGTTTAGTAATCGATTACAGGGATTATATTGGCCCTGTTTCTTTTCCAGAAAGGAGGGTAATCGATTACCCATGTAGTGTAATCGATTACCTCCTCGAATTTGAATTTTTATTCAAATTTTCTCACATGTAATCGATTACATAGAAGGCGTAATCGATTACATGCCCGATAGTATATATATTTCTGGGTTCTTCTGCTCTTAATCGATTACAGACATCTCCTTTCCCCTTCTCTCTCTCCTGCGTCACCAGAAAGTCTATTTTCCCCATATCTTCCACAATTCTTTTTCGTTTTCAAGAATTCTTTGTGGGTTTTGCTCCTAATTTCCGTCTCTATCTATTCATACTACCAATTGTTGTTGAATTGGTCTGGATTAAAAAGCCCCAATTTGGTCCTGACAAACCCTAGAACTCGAAATTCTTCAAATTCAGCTTCCATGGCCTCTTCCTCATGAAAACCTCATCGTTGTAAAAACCCATCCATGGATGCTTTGGACCTCTCAAGGCTGTTGGCTACCGAAGAACAGAAGCAACACTTTCTTGCTCACTTTCTTGATCGGCCAGTCCTCACACCAAAGTATGGTGCTCTGGATTCCTTCATGGCAGCAGGGATGACATTTCCCACTTTGTTTGATCATCAGGGACTTGACTCGTTCATTGAAATTAAAGGTAAATTCTATCTAGAACTTGTCAGAGTCTTTTACTGTAATCTGATTAAGCGTGGTGGCAAAATCTGCAAATCTGTCAAGGGTATTGATATCTCTATGACCCTTGATGAGTTGGGAGAATGTCTTTCTATTCCCAGCACTGGAGCAAAATTAGGTTCTGAATTGCCTTGCCCATGGGAAGATTATGATAAGAGATCATTTTATTTATCTCTATGTCGCTTCACTGAAGAGCAAATTCAGTCCAACAAGCAGCGGGTTGATGCAAACCGATCTAGAGATACCCTTGTTGTTGGGTTTCTCACTATGGAAAACAGATTGCTTCACTATCTACTCAGTTATGTGATCTTACCTCAGAGTTCTAATCATGCTCAGATAAGCGATCTAGAGTTACAAATTCTATATGGCATGATTAATCAAAAGTTTATTAATTGGGCTTATTTGGTAATGATACACATGATGCTGCACAAGGAAAGAACTAGCCCTCTTCCATTTGCTTCTGCAATTTCTATCATTCTGAAGAAGAAGGGTGTTTCTACTCATGGTGAGTAATCTGTTAAAATGGATGGTAAGGCTCAGCGCATTGATCTGAACATTCTGAACAAGATGGGATTCATTCAGGATGTTGATGGGTCCTTCAGGAACAAATCTGACCTGACATCTGAGGATCCTCCTGCTCCTACTCCTGCAGCCTTCTTTCCTCCATCTGAGAGTGCTCCATTGTCATCTGCTGGTACCGATGCTTCTACACAGCTTATTCTCTCGCATATTGATAGCATGAAGCATTTCATCAACCAGCGCTTTGATCGCATGGAAGGCCGGGTCGAGTCCATGTACACTACTTTGCGTGCATATATGGACAGTCTAAGCCTTCGTGTAGATCAGATGACTCGTTCTCCTCTCCATTTCTCTGATGATTCTGAAGACCTCTAGACTCTTTCTATTTTTTATTCAGACTATTTATATTTTGGGTTGTAATAGTTTAGACATATCTTTTGGATGTTTTGGTTTCTGCTTGCACGTTTAATTATGTATTCTGAACTTCTATGGTTATGCTTTTAATTACGTGTGATGCATAAGTTTCTATATACTGTCTTGCTTACCCCCACTCCCTACGTTTTAAATGTCTATACTACTTGTTAGCATGTGTGGAGTATGCTTGGACTCATCTTCCTTTTGATGAAGTCAAAAGGGGGAGAATAGGTCTGATGTATATTATGTTTCTCTTCTATTATCCTGGAATATTTTTGTATGGTTTTTTCTTCTTTTTGATGATGTCAAAAGGGGGAGAAAAGTCTTGTGTATGCTTGATCATTTTCAGGATACTGTGCTTCATTTGCAAAACAAAGGGGGATATATAATTGCAAAACCAAGGGGGAGATACAAGACAAGAAAGAAAGTCTATTGATCTATCAATGTTCAAGCATGATGTTTGTCATCATCAAAAAGGGGGAGATTGTAAATCAGGTCTCGTCCTTGGATTCGGCTGAGGTTTTGATGAAGACAAACACATCACAAAAAGAAGAAAGCCTTCAGAAAAGAAGAAAACCTTCAGAAAAGAAAAGGAAGACTTCTAGAAGACTTCAAGAAAGAAAGGAACAAAAAGAAGGAAGACTTTAGAAAAGAAAAGGAAGACCTCAAGAAGACTTCAAAAGAGAAACACTTCAAGAACCCGCTCGGAACGTCAAAGATCAAACATGAAGGTTCTTGCGTTTAAGTAAGTCTTGTCAACTTAGTGTGCTATGCTTTATTAAGGTTTAATTGCACTTGAAGGCTCATAAAAGATCAACTAATTAAGTACGGTATGTTCTCACAAGTAAAACTTGGTAGGAACACTCAATTAGGTTTTAAACAGTCAAAAACTGAATTCTGGACTGTCTGTAATCGATTACCACATGTATGTAATCGATTACCTTGAATTCAAACTTCAACGGCATGATGTAATCGATTACCAGGCTTATGTAATCGATTACCAGGTCGACAGATGTGTCTTTTCATGAACCATTGTGTCTCAAAACGTTTGGGAAAGGTTGTGTTGGTTCATGGACGACCTCTAGTGCCTATATAAAGTCCTTAGACACTCAGAAACATCAATGACTTGGTCCATAACTTTCATATTCATTAAAGTCATCATTCTGAGTTTCTGTTCTCTCATTTTCATAAGAACACTCATGTTGTTCATCTTTTGAGAAACTCAGAATAGAAGAGCCTTCATTGTAATTGCCTGGAGCATACAAACTAAGATCAATCCATCTTGTCTAAAGGATTGAATCATCCATTGTAAAGGCATCTTCTTCTTCATCACTTGAATCGGTTTGATTCATTCACCATAGTTTTCGGTGGTTATAAAAAGGTCCATCGTGGTGTTCGATGGTTGTGGAAAAGATCCTTTGAATCGGGTTTGATTCAAAGTCCACCGTAGGATTCGGTGATAGTGGAAAAGGTCCTTTGAATCGGGTTTGATTCAAAGTCCGCCGTAGGTTTCGACGTCATCAGTTGGTTGTTTGCCATCTGAGGTTTGACAAGAGTTCTTAGGGTTCTTGGTGTAAGTACTTGTAAAAAATCTTGATCATTGTAAATCTTCACTGTGGGATTCAGTGGAGTGGTTCTTCGCAAAGTGGTAATCTTTCTGAGGGGTTCTGACTTTACTGTGGTATTCAGTAAAGGGTTTGACTCAGACAGTGTGATCAGTTCTGAGGGTTGTAATCAGTTCACTGTGTGATTCAGTGAGCGGTGATTTTCAGAAAGTGGTTTGCTTTCTGGTATAGTGGAAAATCTCTGTGTGATCAGAGGACTGAACGTAGCCTTCTGGGATTGGAGGTGAACAAGGATAAAATCCCTGTGTGTTCTTCTTATCCTTCATCTTTTACTTTCAAGCAATTACAATATTCCGCTGCAATAACGTTCTTACGTTACAACTCTAATTGCACTGAAAGTCATTTGGTACTATTACGCGAAAATTAGGGCAACTCTGATTCACCCCCCCTCTGAGGTTTCTATCTAGACTAACAATAGTGAGCGGAAAAACTCTGAAATCAGCCGAAAACCCTTAAATCAGCCAAAAACCCTAAAATCGGCCAAAAACCGTGAAATCGACAAAAACCCCAAAAGTTAATCCGAAAGCTTTAAAGCTGGCCTAAAACCCCATAATAATCCGAAAACCCTAAATCCAGTCTAAAAGCCTAGAGTCTACAGAATAACCATAAAATGGACCCAGAGCCCTTAAATCGTCCAGATACCCTATACTATAGTCAACGAAAAAACCCTGAAATCGGCCGAAACACTGAAATCAGCCAAAAGCCCTAATGTTGATCCGAAAGCCATAAAACCAGCCTAAATCCCTATAATAAGCCAAAATCCCTAAAATCAATCTGAAATCCTAGAGTCTACAGAAAAACAACAAAACTAACACAGAGCCCTTACATCGAAAAAACCCTGAAATCGGCCGGGAACCCTAAAGTTGATCAGAAAGCCCTAAACCTGGCCTAAAACCCTATATTAAGCCAAAAACCCTAAAATAAGTCTAAAAGCGTAGAGTCTACAGAAAAACCAAAAAATTGACACAGAGCCCTTAAATCGTCCAAATAACATATACTATAGTCAGCGGAAAAAATCTACAATCAGCCGAAAACCCTGAAATCAGCCGAAAAAGCTGTAATCTGCCAAATGCCCTAAAGTTGATCAGAAAGCCCTAAAGCCGGCCTAAAACCCTATAATAAGACAAAAACCCTAAAATCAGTCTAAAAGCCTAGAGTATACAGAAAAACCATAAAATTGACCCGGAGCCCTTTAATCGTCCAAATACACTGTACTGTAGTCAGCGGAAAAACCGTGAAATCTACCGAAAACCCTGAAATTGGCAAAAAGTTGATCAGAAAAACCATAAAGCCGCCCTCAAACCCTATAATAAGCCGAAAACCCTAAAATCAGTTTAAAAGCCTATAGAGTCTACAGAAAAACTATAAAATTGACCCAGAGCCCTTAAATCGTCCAAATACCATATACTATAGTGAGCAGAAAAACTCTGAAATCAGCCGAAAACCCTTAAATCGGCCAAAAACCCTGAAATCGGCCAAAAACCCAAGCCTAGAGTGTACAGAATAACCATAAAATTAACCCAAAGCCCTTAAATCGTCCAGATACCCTATACTATAGTGAACGAAAAAACCCTGAAACCGGCCGAAAACACTGAAATTAGCCAAAAGCCCTAATGTTTATATGAAAGCCATAAAACCAGCCTAAATCCCTATAATTAGCCAAAATCCCTAAAATTAGTCTAAAATCCTATAGTCTACAGAAAAACCATAAAATTGACCCGGAGCCCTTAAATCGTCCAAATACACTGTACTGTAGTCAGCGGAAAAACCGTGAAATCTACCGAAAACCCTGAAATTGGCAAAAAGTTGATCAGAAAAACCATAAAGCCGCCCTCAAACCCTATAATAAGCCGAAAACCCTAAAATCAGTTTAAAAGCCTATAGAGTCTACAGAAAAACTATAAAATTGACCCAGAGCCCTTAAATCGTCCAAATACCATATACTATAGTGAGCAGAAAAACTCTGAAATCAGCCAAAAACCCTTAAATCGGCCAAAAACCCTGAAATCGGCCAAAAACCCAAGCCTAGAGTCTACAGAATAACCATAAAATTAACCCAGAGCCCTTAAATCGTCCAGATACCCTATACTATAGTGAACGAAAAAACCCTGAAACCGGCCGAAAACACTGAAATCAGCCAAAAGCCCTAATGTTTATATGAAAGCCATAAAACCAGCCTAAATCCCTATAATAAGCCAAAATCCCTAAAATCAGTCTAAAATCCTAGAGTCTACAGAAAAACCATAAAATTGACCCGGAGCCCTTACATTGGAAAAACACTGAAATCGGCCGAGAACCCTAAAGTTGATTAGAAAGCCCTAAAGCCGGCCTAAAATCCCTATATTAAGGCAAAAACCCCAAAATAAGTCTACAAGCGTAGAGTCTATTGAAAAACCAAAAAATTGACACAGAGCCCTTAAATCGTCCAAATAACATATACTATATAGTCAGCGGAAAAAATCTGAAATCGGCCGAAAACCCTGAAATCAACCGAAAATGCTGTAATCTGCCAAATGCCCTAAAGTTGATCAGAAAGCCCTAAAGCCGGCCAAAAACCCTATAATAAGACGAAAACCCTAAAATCAGTCTAAAAGCCTAGAGTTTACAGAAAAACCATAAAATTGACCCGGAGCCCTTAAATCGTCCAAATATCCTATACTTTAGTCAGCGGAAAAACCCTGAAATCTGCCAAAAACCCTGAAATTGGCAATAAGTTGATCAGAAAAACCATAAAGCCGCCCTCAAACCCTATAATAAGCCGAAAACCCTAGTATCAGTCTTAAAGCGAAAACCCTGAAATCGGCCAAAAGCCCTAAAGTTGATCACAAAGCCCGAAAGCAGGCCTAAAATCCCTTTAATAAGCCGAAAACACTAAAATCTATCTAAAAGCCATTAGAGTCTACAGAAAAACAATAAAATTGACCCAGATCCCTTAAATTGACCAAATACCCTATATTATAAACATCGGAAAAACCCTGAAATCGGCCAGAAGCTCAAAAATTGATCAGAAAGCCATAAAGCTGGCCTAAAACCCTATAATAAACCGAAAACCCTAAAATCAGTCAAAAAGCCTATAGAGTCTACAGAAAAACTATAAAATTGACATAGAGCCCTTAAATCGTCAGAATACCATATACTATAGTGAGCGGAAAAACTCTGAAATCAGCCGAAAACCCTTAAATCGGCCTAAAACCCTGAAATCGCCCAAAGACCCTGAAATCGACAAAAACCCCAAAAGTTAATACGAAAGCTTTAAAGCTGGCCTAAAACCCCCGAAAACCCTAAATCCAGTCTAAAAGCCTAGAGTCTACAGAATAACCATAAAATTGACCCAGAGCCCTTAAATCATCTAGATACCCTATACTATAGTCAACGAAAAAACCCTGAAATCGGCCAAAAACACTGAAATCAGCCAAAAGCCCTAATGTTGATCCGAAAGCCATAAAACCAGCCTAAATCCCTATAATAAGCCAATATTCCTAAAATCAGTCTTAAATCCTAGAGTCTACAGAAAAACAATAAAGTTGACCCAGAGCCCTTACCTCGGAAAAACCCTGTGATCGGCCGAGAACCCTAAAGTTGATCAGAAAGCCCTAAAGCTGGCCTAAAACCCTATATTAAGGCAAAAACCCTAAAATAAGTCAACAAGTGTAGAGTCTATTGAAAAACCAAAAAATTGACACAGAGCCCTTAAATCGTCCAAATAACATATACTATATAGTCAGCGGAAAAAATCTGAAATCGACCGAAAACCCTGAAATCAGCCGAAAATGCTGTAATCTGCCAAATGCCTTAAAGTTGATTAGAAAGCCCTAAAGCCGGCCTAAAACACTATAATAAGACGAAAACCCTAAAATCAGTCTAAAAGCCTAGAGTCTACAGAATAACCATAAAATTGACCCAGAGCCCTTAAATCGTCCAGATACCCTATACTATAGTCAACGAAAAAACCCTGAAATCGGCCAAAAACACTGAAATCAGCCAAAAGCCATAATGTTGATCCGAAAGCCATAAAACCAGCCTAAATCCCTATAATAAGCCAAAATCCCTAAAATCAGTCTAAAATCCTAGAGTCTACAGAAAAACAATAAAGTTGACCCAGAGCCCTTACATCGGAAAAACCCTAAAATCAGTGATGAGTGGATTTTAAATGATGTTTTTAGGTAATTTTTAGTCTTTTTATTTTATTATTTTTGAGTCACATATAGGTTTTTTTATTGTTTTTAGGTAGATTTTATATTTATTTTGCATTTTGCATGTAGATTAGATTTTATTTGTTTTTCTACCTTTATTTTATATTTTTAGGAATTTTTATATCTATTTTATATTTTTAGGAAAAGCTGGTTTAGTTATCATTTCTGTCCAGGGACCGATTTGTAAAGTTTCAGGAAATCAGGGACCAAAATGTGAAAGTTCAAGAGTGGAGGACTAAAAGTGAAGATTGAGAGAATAAAAGGGCCAGAATTGGAGTGCTAACAAAGAGAGGACTTAAAGTGGAAAAGAAGAATATGAAGCAACTCTCTCCAATTTAGCACATGGAAAATAAAGATTAAAGGATGAGTGGAGAATTGACGGTAGTGGGAAGGAGTTTTCAAAAGTTAATTGGTGGCCAATGAAGGCCATAATGGCCATCAACTCCTCCACCATTGAAATTTTTGCTATAAATAGGAGTGCTCATCCTTTGTTAAAGACACACCTACTTAGAATACAACAAGTATTCTCTCTTTCTCCCTCTTGAGCGTTGTTCCTAGGACTTGTGGGAAGCCATATTTGAGCTCCTATCCAGGGTAATTCAATGTCTCCTTTAGCCATGCTTGGCTAAATTCTTTTTAAGTTTTTGGGTTGTTTTAGTTTATAATTCATGTACTAGTTTTCTTTTACATTTCTGAATAATATCTTCAATTCATGTTTTATTTCTTTGTTCTTCATTAATCTTGTGATCAAAAGATTTCTTGCTTTCTACTTATGTCATAAGGCCATTTGGTAAGTAGTAAGGGAAATAGGAAATAAAAAAGGTTATAAGTTTGCATTTCTTAAGGCTATAAGGATGTATGTAACTTTGTGTTAGCCCGAATTCTTTCTTCATCTTCTTTTCTAATTAACTAATAACCAAGGCTATGGAGTTAGTAATTAGGTAAGAAAGTTCTACATTTCTTAAGGCTATTAGGATGTAGAAATTTAGGCTATAGCACCGTGAATATGAATTTAAAGTTCGGAAATTTAGTAGGAGTTTTCTAGCATGTTCTATAGACTATGTAAACCAACCCAAGAGCTTAAATTCTTCTCATCTTATTTTGTTTTATTATTTTATGCTTTTGCTTTCATGTTGTCCTAAACCAAACATCAAACATATCATTTTATTTTTATTGCACAAGTACTAAATTATATATTAATAAGAACACCTATCCCTTGGGATTACGCGATAGTTAATCGTACACTTGCGATTTCGCTATCAATCAGCCGAGAACCCTAAAGTTGATTAGAAAGCCCAAAAGCTAGCCTAAAACCCTATATTAAGGCAAAAACCCTAAAATAAGTCTACAAGCGTAGAGTCTATTGAAAAACCAAAAAATTGACACAGAGCCCTTAAATCGTCCAAATAACATATACTATATAGTCAGCGGAAAAAATCTGAAATCGGCCGAAAACCCTGAAATCCGCCGAAAATGCTGTAATCTACCAAATGCCCTAAAGTTGATCAGAAAGCCCTAAAGCCGGCCTAAAACCCTATAATAAGACGAAAACCCTAAAATCAGTCTAAAAGCCTAGAGTTTACAGAAAAACCATAAAATTGACCCGGAGCCCTTAAATCGTCCAAATACACTGTACTGTAGTCAGCAGAAAAACCCTGAAATCTACCGAAAACCCTAAAATTGGCAAAAAGTTGATCAGAAAAACCATAAAGCCACCCTCAAACCCTATAATAAGCCGAAAACCCTAGTATCAGTCTTAAAGCCTAGAGTCTACCGAAAAACTATAAATTTGACCAGAGGCCTTAAATCATTCAAATGCCCTTTATTATTGTCAGCGGAAAAACCCTAAAAGAAGCCGAAAACCCTGAAATCGGCCAAAAGACCTAAAGGAGATCAAAAAGCCCTAAAGCCGGCCTAAAATCCCTTTAATAAGCTGAAAACACTAAAATAAATCTAAAAGCCATTGGAGTCTACAGAATAACAATAAAATTGACCCAGATCCCTTAAATTGACCAAATACCCTATACTATAAACATCGGAAAAACCCTGAAATCGGCCAGAAGCTCAAAAATTGATCAGAAAGCCATAAAGCTGGCCTAAAACCCTATAATAAACCGAAAACCCTAAAATCAGTCAAAAAGCCTATAGAGTCTACTAAAAAACTATAAAATTGACCCAGAGCCCTTAAATCGTCGGAATACCATATACTATAGTGAGCGGAAAAACTCTGAAATCAGCTGAAAACCCTGAAATCGGCCAAAAACCCTGAAATCGGCCAAAGACCCTGAAATCGACAAAAACCCCAAAAGTTAATACGAAAGCTTTAAAGCTGGCCTAAAACCCCATAATAAGCCGTAAAAGCCATTAGAGTCTACAGAAAAACAATAAAATTGACCCAGGTCCCTTAAATTGACCAAATACCCAATACTATAAACATCGGAAAAACCCTGAAATCGGCCAGAAGCTCAAAAATTGATCAGAAAGCCATAAAGCTGGCCTAAAATCCTATAATAAACCGAAAACCCTAAAATTAGTCAAAAAGCCTATAGAGTCCACAGAAAAACTATAAAATTGACCCAGAGCCCTTAAATCGTCGGAATACCATATACGTGAGCGGAAAAACTCTGAAATCAGCCGAAAACCCTTAAATCGGCCAAAAACCCTGAAATGGCCAAAGACCCTGAAATCGACAAAAACCCTAAAAGTTAATACGAAAGCTTTAAAGCTGGCCTAAAACCCCATAATAAGCCGAAAACCCTAAATCTAGTCTAAAAGCCTAGAGTCTACAGAATAACCATAAAATTGACCCAGAGCCTTTAAATCGTCTAGATACCCTGTACTATAGTCTACGAAAAAACCCTGAAATCTGTTAGAATCAAATAATCAAACGAATTATTATATTTTGATAATTAACAATTTCTTTAGAATTTTGTGATGAAGCTCCTAACATAGTGAAAATTATCATGTACAGGAACAAGCATCTTTGAAAGGAATAAATAAACATCACTGCCCTATCAAGAGAATCAGTTCACCAGAAGAGCTCGTCCGGTCACCTCGAAGGAAACAACACCAAGGATATACATAGAAAAACATTCTCGTATAAATTAGTCTGATGGCGCTAGAAAGAAAGGTATTCAAGTACAAGATTGTCCGGTGAATCAAGAGAGATGAATCAACAAGCTTCAAATGACCAGCGTCTCTTCTTATGACTACCTTATGGGAATCTTCACAAATGAATCAAGTCTACCTAAAGCAGCTGAATCAGTCCTTCACCGGAATCTACAAAGATCAAATGTGAAGACTGTATTGTTTGAAGGTGAAAGAGTATAACAATCTTGAAGAAACTTCGTCTGCCTTGAAACCTCTCTAGCATCATATAAAGGAGTGTGGATCAACTCTCTCCGATGAAGAACTTCAGTGAAAGAAAGAATTCAGACAAGAATATTCTGTTTCTTAGAAAAGAACTGACTGAAGGAAATTCGTTTGGCAATACGGGCCAATCACGGAACTTCAAGTGTTCAACGGAGACTGCGTCTGCCAAAGCTGAATGAAAGAATCCGTCCACCAAAGTATGAATCGCGCCAAAGATACAAAGCTCAATGAGTACGCCTTTCGAGGAGATCAAGTCAACAGAAGTATTAAAGAAATTATTCTTTTGAATAATTACTTTTATCCTCGTCTCCACGGTTATCAAAACCTAGCAATCACAGAAAGAAAGATGGGACTCAATAAATCCAATACCTCTTGGTCCCACTACTTCTCTGCTTTTCCTAAAATCAAGCTGACATTGCGAAATCAACGGCAAGAATCTCTGAGCTTCGTACACTCTCAACGGTCGAAATTCAAAAAAAAATCTGACCAAGGCACGTGATGAGTATTAGCTGTCAAGCACTGGGGTAAAAGAGTCAAAGCAGTCCTCACCGCTGAACTTTTGCATGTTATATACGAAGAAATCAGCTCAAGGCTACTCGCTCAGCATGGAGCCAGACGACATCAACCCAGAAGAACTAATGATTTCCAGATCATATCTTATGCTTGCAGAGAAACCTCTGATCGTGACTTACGCCTGCTGAGAGATGCAGAACTAGCCGTTATGTGCTTCCCGGAGAGGGCGAAGCACTTCGGGCAGGTTTTCTCTCTACTGTGGAGAATGAACGAAGATCTTCAACTGAAGATATATATAGAAAATCTTGCTCCCATAGCAACTTGGTGACTAGAGCAAAATTGTACACATCCCAATCTAGTTCGTCCAAAGACCAAGGTAACCTTGGTCTCAGCTCAGAAAACTTCAAGTCATATCTCAACCTGAGCTGGGTTGCGTATGTGTGTAGAAACCTTATAGAGTTTTACTCTCATCATACTCTACACACATAACTTAGGACAAGAGATCAGCTTGCTTATGATCTCTCTGTTCTTTAAGCTTCATTTCTTCTACCCACTCTTATCAAGAAGAGATTATTGTAGAAAAGAAATATCCTGAAAAGGTGATAGGAGAAGTCCTGACAATACTTGTAAGGAGGAGTCCTAAGAATACTTGTAAGGAGGAGTCCTAATAATACTCGTAAGGAGAAGTCCTTCGAATACTTGATAGGAGAAGTCCTTAGAATACTTTTTGGGAGAAGTCCCTGATAATACTTGTACTATTTGTTTAAATAGTGAAAATCTTAGTGAAGCCAAGGACTGGATGTAGCCCTGTCGATTATGGGGGTGAACCAGGATAAAAACTATGTGTGCTTTACTTTCATGCGTTACTGCTTCCTCACTGCGTTTTAGTTTACATCCTCATGATCAAATCTTATTAATGAACAAATATCTAATATTAAATAAGTGTGAAATATCTCTTGCATTCCAACTTATTTTATGGAATATCTTGTAATAGAAATAAATGAACTCTAACAGATGATTAATAAAACAAAGGATTGGAAAAAGAGATTAAGAAATGGGTCACACAATTCAAACCCCCCCTTTCTTGTGTGTTTCTTGCACCATCAAAATCGGCCAAAAACACTGAAATCAGCCAAAAGCCCGAATGTTGATCCGAAAGCCATAAAACCAGCCTAAATCCCTATAATAAGCCAAAATCCCTAAAATCAGTCTAAAATCCTAGAGTCTACAGAAAAACAATAAAGTTGACCCAGAGCCCTTACATCGGAAAAACCCTGAAATCGGCCGAAAACCCTAAAGTTGATCAGAAAGCCCTAAAGCTGGCCTAAAACCCTATATTAAGGCAAAAACCCTAAAATAAGTCTACAAGCGTAGAGTATATTGAAAAACCAAAAAATTGACACAGAGCCCTTAAATCGTCCAAATAACATATACTATATAGTCAGCGGAAAAAATCTGAAATCGGCCGATAACCCTGAAATCGGCCGAAAATGCTGTAATCTGCCAAATGCCCTAAAGTTGATCAGAAAGACCTAAAGCCGGCCTAAAACCCTATAATAAGACGAAAACCCTAAAATCAGTCTAAAAGCGTAGAGTTTACAGAAAAACCATAAAATTGACCCGCAGCCCTTAAATCGTCCAAATACCCTATACTGTAGTTAGCGGAAAAACCGTGAAATCTGCCGAAAACCCTGAAATTGGCAAAAAGTTGATCAGAAAAACCATAAAGCCGCCCGCAAACCCCATAATAAGCTGAAAACCCTAGTATCAGTCTTAAAGCCTAGAGTGTACGGAAAAACTATAAATTTGACCAGAGGCCTTAAGTCATTCAAATGCCCTTTATTATTGTCAGCGGAAAAACCCTTAAATCAGCCGAAAACTCTAAAATCGATCAAAAGACCTAAAGTTGATCAAAAAGCCCTAAAGCCGGCCTAAAATCCCTTTAATAAGCCGAAAACACTAAAATCAATATAAAAGCCATTAGAGTCTACAGAAAAACAATAAAATTGACCCAGATCCCTTAAATTGACCAAATACCCTATACTATAAACATCAAAAGAACCCTGAAATCGGCCAGAAGCTAAAAAATTGATCAGAAAGCCATAAAGCTAGCCTAAAACCCTATAATAAACCGAAAACCCTAACATCAGTCTAAAAGCCTATTGAGTCTATAGAAAAACTATAAAATTGACCCAGAGCCCTTAAATCGTCCAAATACCCTATAATGTAGTCATGGGAAAAACCCTGAAATCTGCCGAAAACCTTGAAATTGGCTAAAAGTTGATCAGAAAAACCATAAAGCCGCCCTCAAACCCTATAATAAGCCGAATACCCTAGAATCAATCTTAAAGCCTAGAGTCTACGGAAAAACTATAAATTTGACCAGAGGCCTTAAATCATTCAAATGCCCTTTATTATTGTCAACGGAAAAACCCTAAAATCGGCCAAAAGACCTAAAGTTGATCAAAAAGCCCTAAAGCCGGCCTAAAATCCCAATAATAAACCGAAAACACTAAAATCAATCTAAAAGCCATTAGAGTCTACAGAAAAACAATAAAATTGACCCAAATCCCCTAAATTGACCAAATACCCTATACTATTAACATCGGAAAAACCCTGAAATCGGCCAGAAGCCCAAAAATTGATGACAAAGCAATAAAGCTGGCCTAAAACCCTATAATAAGCCGAAAACCTAAAATCAGTCTAAAAGCCTATAGAGTCTACAGAAAAACCATAAAATTGACCCAGAGCCCTTACAATGGAAAAACACTGAAATCGGCCGAGAACCCTAAAGTTGATTTGAAAGCCCTAAAATTGGCCTAAAACCTCATATTAAGCCAAAAACCCTATAATAAGTCTAAAAGCGTAGAGTCTACAGAAAAACCAAAAAATTGACACTGAGCCCTTAAATCGTCCAAATAACATATACTATAGTCAGCGGAAATAATCTGAAATCAACCGAAAACCCTGAAATCAGCCGAAAATGCTGTAATCTGCTAAATGCCCTAAAGTTGATCAGAAAGCCCTAAAGCCGGCATAAAACCCTATAATAAGACGAAAAACCTAAAATCCGTCAAAAAGCCTAGAATTTACAGAAAAACCATAAAATTATCCCGAAGCCCTTAAATCGTCCAAATACTCTATACTGTAGTCTGCGGAAAAACCCTAAAATCTGCCGAAAACCCTGAAATTGGCTAAAAGTTGATCAGAAAAACCATAAAGCCGCCCTCCAACCCTATAATAAGCCGAAAACCCTAGAATCAGTATTAAACCTAGATGCTACGGAAAAACTATAAATTTGACCAGAGGCCTTAAATAGGAAAAATACCCTTTATTGTCAGAGGAAAAACCCTAAAATCGGCCGAAAACCCTGAAATCGGCCAAAAGCCCTAAAGTTGATAAAAAAGCCCTAAAGCCGGCCTAAAATCCCTATAATAAATCGAAAACACTAAAATAAAGCTGGCCTACAACCCTATAATAAGCCGAAAACCCTAAAATAAGTCTAAAAGCCTAAAGAGTCTACAGAAAAATTATAAAATTAACCCAGAGCCCTTTAATCGTCCAAATACCATATAACTTAGTGAGCGGAAAAACTCTGAAATCAGCCGAAAACCATTAAATCGGCCAAAAACCCTGAAATCGGCCAAAAACCTTGAAATCGGCAAAAACACCAAAAGTTAATCCGAAAGCTTTTAAGCTAGCCTAAAACCCCATAATAAGCCGAAAACCCTAAATCCAGGCTAAAAGCCTAGACTCTACAGATAACCATAAAATTGACCCAGAGCCCTTAAATCGTCCAGATACCCTATACTATAGTCAACAAAAAAACCCTGAAATCGGTCGAAAACACTGAAATCAGCCAAAAGCCCTAATGTTGATCCGAAAGACATAAAACCAGCCTAAATCCCTATATTAAGCCAAAATCCCTAAAATCAGTCTGAAATCCTTGGGTCTACCGAAAAACGATAAAACTGACCTAGACCTCTTACATCGGAAAAACCACGAAATCGGCCGAGAAACCTAAAGTTGATCAGAAAGCCCTAAAGCTGGCCTAAAACCCTATATTAAGCCAAAAACCCTAAAATAAGTCTAAAAGCGTAGAGTCTACAAAAAAACCATAAAATTGACATAGAGCCCTTAAACCGTCCAAATAACATATAGTATAGTCAGCGGAAATAATCTGAAATCGGCCGAAAACCCTGAAATCAGCCGAAAATGCTGTAATCTGCCAAATGCCCTAAAGTTGATCAGAAAGCCGTAAAGCCGGCCTAAAACCCTATAATAAGACGAAAACCCTAAAATCAGTCTAAAAGCCTAGAGTTTACAGAAAAACCATAAAATTTACCTGGAGCCCTTAAATCGTCGAAATACCCTATACTGTAGTCAGCGGAAAAACCCTGAAATCTGCCGAAAACCCTGAAATTGGCTAAAAGTTGATCAGAAAAACCATAAAGCCGCCCTCAAACCCTATAATAAGCCGAAAACCCTATAATCAGTCTAAAAGCCTAGAGTATACGGAAAAACTATAAATTTGACCAGAGGCATTAAATCATTCAAATGCCCTTTATTAAGGTCAGCGGAAAAACCCTAAAATAAGCCGAAAACCCAGAAATCGGACAAAAGCCCTAAAGTTGATCAAAAAGCCCTAAAGCCGGCCTAAAATCCCTATAATAAGCCGAAAACACTAAAATCAATCTAAAAGCCATTAGAGTCTACAGAAGAAAAATAAAATTGACCCAGATCCCTTAAATTAACCAAATACCCTATACTATAAACATCGGAAAAACCCTGAAATCGGCCAGAAGCCCAAAAATGGATCAGAAAGCCATAAAGCTGGCCTAAAACCCTATAATAAGCCGAAAACCCTAAAATCAGTCTAAAAGCCTATAGAGTCTACAGAAAAACTATAAAATTGACCCAGAGCCCATGCTTCGTCCAAATACCATATACTATGGTGAGCGGAAAAACTCTGAAATCAGCCGAAAACCCTTAAATTGGCCAAAAACCCTAAAATCGGCAAAAACCCCAAAAGTTAATCCGAAAGCTTTAAAACCAGCCTATATCCCTATAATAAGCCAAAATCCCTAAAATCAGTCTGAAATCCTAGAGTCTACAGAAAAACAATAAAACTGACCCAGAGCCCTTACATCGGAAAAACCCTGAAATCGGCCGAGAACCCTAAAGTCGATCAAAAAGCCCTAAAGCTGGCCTAAAACCCTATATTAAGCCAAAAACCCTAAAATAAGTTTAAAAGCGTAGAGTCTACAGAAAAACCAAAAAATTGACACGGAGCCATTAAATCGTCCAAATAACATATACTATAGTCAGCGGAAAAAATCTGAAATCGGGCGAAAACCCTAAAATCAGCCGAAAATGCTGTAATCTGCCATATGCCCTGAAGTTGATCAGAAAGCCCTAAAGCCGGCCAAAAACCCTATAATAAGACGAAAACCCTAAAATTAGTCTAAAAGCCCAGAGTTTACAGAAAAACCATAAAATTGACCCGGAGACCTTAAATCGTCCAAATACCCTATATTGTAGTCAGCGAAAAAACCCTGAAATCTGCCGAAAACCATGAAATTGGCTAAAAGTTGATTAGAAAAACCAGAAAGCCGTCCTCAAACCCTATAATAAGCCGAAAACCCTAGAATCAGTCTTAAAGCCTAGAGTCAACGGAAAAACTATAAATTTGACCAGAGGCCTTAAATCGTTCAAATGCCCTTTATTATTGTCAGCGGAAAAACCCTAAAATCGACCGGAAACCCTGAAATCGGCCAAAAGCCCTAAAGTTGATCAAAATGCCCTAAAGCTGGTCTAAAATCCCTATCATAAGCCGAAAACACTAAAATCAATCTAAAAGCCATTAGAGTCTACAGAAAAACAATAAAATTGATCCAGATCCCTTAAATTGACCAAATACCCTATACTATAAACATCGGAAAAACCCTGAAATCGGCCAGAAGCCCAAAAATTGATCAGAAAGCCATAAAGATGGCCTAAAACCCTATAATAAGCCGAAAACCCTAAAATCAGTCTAAAAGCCTATAGGGTCTACAGAAAAACTATAAAATTGACCCAGAGCCCTTAAATCGTCCAAATACCATATACTATAGTGAGCGGAAAAACCCTGAAATCAGCCGAAAAACCCTTAAATCAGCCAAAAACCCTGAAATCGGCAAAAAACCCTGAAATCGGCGAAAACCCCCAAAGTTAATCCGAAATATTTAAAGCTGGCCTAAAACCCCATAATAAGCCGAAAACCCTAAATTCAGTCTAAAAGCCTTGACTCTACAGAATAACCATAAAATTGACCGAGAGCCCTTAAATCGTCCAGATACCCTATACTATAGTCAACGAAAAAACCCTAATATCAGCCCAAAACACTGAAATGAGATGTTGTTGTTTTGTTTTTAGATCTAGAAAATAAAATAGCATAAAATCAAAGAGAAGAGAAAAGATAATGAGATTTAAGCACTTGGGTTGGATTACATAGTTTATAAAATATGCTAGCAAACTCTTACTTAATTTCTGAATTCTAGAACCAAGTTCATGATGTTATAGCCTAGTATTTCTACAAGTTAATTCCTTACAAATGTAGAACTTTCTTCCTAATTACTAAATTCAATTCCTTGCAATTTAGTTAACTAAAGAAGAAGATGAAGATGAAGTTCGGGCCAACATAAAGGTACGTCTATCCTAATTCCTTAGTGATATATACATATAGCCTATATAGCCTTTTTTAAATCCTATTTCCCTTACTACTTACCAATTTCCATTGTTATAAGTAATAAGCAAGAACTCTTATGCGCATTAAGAGGAAATGAAGAACAAGGAAATAAAACATGAATTGGAAATATTATTCAGAAATGTAGAAGAAAAACTAAGACATAAAATATAAACTAAAACAACCCAAGATACTTAAAAGAATTTGCCAAGCATGGCTAAAAGAGGCATCGAATTACCCTGGATAGGAGCTCAAGTTTGGCTTCCCACAATTCCTAGGAACAATGCTCTTAAGGAGGAAAGAAGAATACTTGTTGTATTCTGAATAGGTGTGTCTTTTACAAAGGATGAGCGCTCCTATTTATAGCAAAAATTTCAATGGTGGAGGAGTTGATGGCCATTATGGCCTTCATTGGCCACCAATTAACTTTTGAAAACTCCTTCCCACAACCATAAATTCTCCACTCATCCTTTTTCACATGTGCAAAATAGAAATGATGCTTCATATTCAATCTTTACAATTTTGGTACTCTCTTTGCTAGCACTTCAATTCTGGCCCTTTATTTTCCTTAAACTTCACTTTTAGCCCCAAACTCTTGAACTTTCATACTTTGACCCTTTCTTTCCTGAAATTTACAGTTTGGTCCCTGGACAAAAATGATAATTTCTACCAGCTTTCCTAAAATATAAAAATAACTATAAAAATTCCTAAAAATATAAAATAAAGTTTAAAAACCAAATAAAAGTTAATCTATATGCAAAATGCAAAATAAATATAAAATCTAAATAAAAAGAATAAAAAACCAATATGAGACTCAAAAATAATAAAATAAAAAGATTAAAAAGACCCTAAAATTATCATATAAAATCCAGTCATCACTATAGTCAACGAAAAAACCCTGAAATCGGCCGAAAACACTGAAATCAGCCAAAAGCCCTAATGTTGATCCAAAAGCCATAAAACCAGCCTAAATCCCTATAATAAGCCAAAAAGTCTAAAATCAGTCTAAAATCCGAAAGTCTACAGAAAAACAATAATACTGACCTAGAGCCCTTACATCGGAAAAACCCTGAAATCGGCCGAGAACCCTAAAGTTGACCAGAAAGCCCTAAAGCTGGCCTAAAACCCTATATTAAGCCAAAAACCCTAAAATAAGTTTAAAAGCGTAGAGTCTACAGAAAAACCAAAAAATTGACACAGAGCCCTTAAATCGTCCAAATAACATATACTATAGTCAGCGGAAAAAATTTGAAATCGGCCGAGAACCCTGAAATATGCCGAAAATGCTGTAATCTGCCAAATGCCCTAAAGTTGATCAGAAAGCCCTAAAGCCGGCCTAAAACCCTATAATAAGACGAAAACCCTAAAATCAGTCTAAAAGCCTAGAGTTTACAGAAAAACCATTAAATTGACCCGGAGACCTTAAATCGTCCAAATACCTTATACTGTAGTCAGCGGAAAAACCCTGAAATCTGCCGAAAACTATAATAAGCCGAAAACCCTAGCATCAGTCTTAAAGCCTAGAGTCTACGGAAAAACTATAAATTTTACTAGAGGCCTTAAATCGGAAAAATGCCCTTTATTATTGTCAACGGAAAAACCCTAAAATCGGCCGAAAACCCTGAAATCGACCAAAAGCCCTAAACTTGATCAAAAAGCTCTAAAGCCGGCCTAAAATCCCTATAATAAGCAGAAAACACTAAAATCAATCTAAAAGCCATTAGAGTCTACAGAAAAACAATAAAATTGACCCAGATCCCTTAAATTGAGCAAATACCCTATACTATAAACATCAAAAAAACCCTGAAATTGGCCCGAAGCCCAAAAATTGATCAGAAAGCCATAAAGCTGGCCTAAAACCCTATAATAAGCCGAAAACCCAAAAATCAGTCTAAAATCCTATAGAGTCTACAGAAAAACTATAAAATTGACCAGAGCCCTTAAATCGTCCAAATACCATATACTATAGTGAGCGGAAAAACTCTGAAATCAGCTGAAAACCCTTTAATCAGCCAAAAATGCTCTAATCTACCAAATGCCCTAAAGTTGATCAGAAAGCCCAAAAGCTGACCTAAAACCCTATAATAAGATGAAAACCCTAAAATCAGTCTAAAAGCCTAGAGTTTACAGAAAAACCATAAAATTGACCCGGAGCCCTTAAAAGTTGATCAGAAAAACCATAGAGCGGTCCTCATACCCTATAATAAGCCGAAAACCCTAGAATCAGTCTTAAAGCCTAGAGTCTACGGAAAAACTATAAATTTGACAAGAGTCCTTAAATCATTCAAATGCCCTTTATTATTGTCAGAGGAGAAACCCTAAAATCGGCCGAAAACCCTGAAATCGGCCAAAAGCCCTAAAGCCGGCCTAAAATCCCTATAATAAGCCGAAAACACTCAAATCAATCTAAAAGCCATTAGAGTCTACAGAATAACCATAAAGTTGACCTAGAGCCCTTAAATCGTCCAGATAACCTATACTATAGCCAATGAAAAATCCCTGAAATCGGCCGAAAACACTGAAATCAGCCAAAAGCCCTAATGTTGATCCGAAAGCCATAAATCCAGCCTAAAGCCCTATAATAAGCCAAAATCCCTAAAATCAGTCTGAAATCCTAGAGTCTACAGAAAAACAATAACACTGACCCAGAGCCCTTACATCGGAAATACCCTGAATCGGTCGAGAACCCTAAAGTTGATCAGAAAGCCCTAAAGCTGGCCTAAAACCCTATATTAAGCCAAAAACCCTAAAATAAGTCTAAAAACGTAGAGTCTACAAAAAAACCAAAAAATTGACACAGAGCCCTTAAATCGTCGTCATAACATATACAATAGTCAGCGGAAAAAATCTGAAATCGGCCAAAAACCCTGAAATCAGCCGAAAATCCTGTAATATGCCAAATGTCCTGAAGTTGATCAGAAAGCCCTATAGCCGGCCTAAAACCCTATAATAAGACGAAAACCCGAAAAATCAGTCTAAAAGCCTATAGTTTACAGAAAAACCATAAAATTGACCCGGAGCCTTTAAATCGTCCAAATATCCTATACTGTAGTCAGCGGAAAAACCCTGAAATCTGCCGAAAACCCTGAAATTGGCTAAAAGTTGATTAGAAAAACCATAAAGCCGCCCTCAAACCCTATAATAAGCCGAAAACCCTAGAATCGATCTTAAAGCCTAGAGTCTATGGAAAAACTATAAATTTGACGAGAGGCCTTAAATCATTCAAATGCCCTTTATTATTGTCTGCGGAAAAACCGTAAAATCGGCCGAAAGCCCTAAAGTTGATAAAAAAGCCCTAAAGCCGGCCTAAAATCCCAACAATAAGCCGAAAACACTAAAATCAATCTAAAATCCATTAGAGTCAACAGAAAAACAATGAAATTGACCCAGATCCCTTAAATGGACCTAATACCCTATACAATAAACATCGGAAAAACCCTGAAATTGGCCAGAAGCCAAAAAATTGATCAGAAAGCCAAAAAGCGGGCATAAAACCCTAAAATCAGTCTAAAAGCCTATAGAGACTAGAGAAAAACTATAAAATCGGCCCAGAGATCTTAAATCGTCCAAATACCATATACTATAGTGAGAGGTCAAACTCTGAAATCAGCCGAAAAACCTTAAATCGGCCAAAAACCCCGAAATCGGCAAAAACCCCAAAAGTAAATCCGAAAGCTTTAAAGCTGGCCTAAAAGCCCATAATAAGACGAAAACCCTAAATCCAGTCTAAAAGCCTAGAGTCTACAGAATAACCATAAAATTGACCCAGAGCCCTTAAATCGTACAGATACCCTACACTATAATCAACGAAAAAACCCTGAAATCGGCCGAAAACACTGAAATCGGCCAAAAGCCCTAATGTTGATCCGAAAGCCCAAAAACCAGCCTAAATCCCTATTATAAGCCAAAACCCCTAAAATCAATCTGAAATCCTAGAGTCTACAGAAAAACAATAAAACTGACCCAGAGCCCTTACATCGGAAAAACAGTGAAATCGGCCGAGAACCCTAAAGTTGATCAGAAAGCCCTAAAGCTGGCCTAAAACCCTATATTAAGCCAAAGTCCCTAAAATAAGTCTAAAAACGTAGATTCTACAGAAAAACCAAAAAATTGACACAGAGCCCTTAAATCGTCCTAATAACATAAACAATAGTCAGTGGAAAAAATCTGAAAACGGCCGAAAACCCTGAAATCAGCCGAAAATGCTGTAATCTGCCAAATGCCCTGAAGTTGATCAGAAAGCCCTAAAGCCGGCCTAAAACCCTATATTAAGACGAAAACCGTAAAATCAGTCTAAAAGCCTAGAGTTTACAGACAAACCATAAAATTGACCCGGAGCCCTTAAATCGTCCAAATATCCTACACTGTAGTCAGCGGAAAAACCCTGAAATCTGCCGAAAACCCTGAAATTGGCTAAAAGTTGATCAGAAAAACCATAAAGCCGCCCTCAAACCCTATAATAAGCCGAAAACCCTAGAATCAGTCTTAAAGCCTAGAGTCCAAGGAAAAACTATAAATTTAACCAGAGGCCTTAAAGCCCTTTATTATTGTTTGCGGAAAAACCCTAAAAACGGCCGAAAACCCTAAAGTTGATCAAAAAGCCCTAAAGCCGGCCTAAAATCCCAATAATAAGCCGAAAACACTAAAATCAATCTAAAAGCCATTAGAGTCTACAGAAAAACAATGAAATTGACCCAGATCCCTTAAATTGACCAAATACCGTATACAATAAACATCGGAAAAACCCTGAAATCGGCCAGAAGCCCAAAAATTGATCAGAAAGCGATAAAGCCGGCATAAAACCCTATAATAAGCCGAAAACCCTTAAATAAGTCTAAAACCCTATAGAGTCTATAGAAAAACTATAAAATTGACCCAAAGCCCTTAAATCGTCCAAAAACCATATACTATAGTGAGCGGACAAACTCTGAAATCAGCCGAAAACCCTTAAATCGGCCAAAAACCCATAAATCGGCAAAAACCCCAAAAGTTAATCCGAAAGCTTTAAAGCTTGCCAAAAAACCCCATAATAAGCCGAAAACCCTAAATCCCGTCTAAAAGCCTAGAGTCTACAGAATAACAATAAAATTGACCCAGAGCCCTTAAATCGTCTAGATACCCTTTACTATAGTCAACGTAAAAACCCTGAAATCGGCCGAAAACCCTGAAATCAGCCAAAAGCCCTAATGTTGATCAGAAAGCCATATTACCAGCCTAAATCCCTATAATAAGCCAAAATCGCTAAAATCAATCTGAAATCCTAGAGTCTACAGAAAAACAATAAAACTGACCCAGAGCCCTCACATCGGAAAAACCCTGAAATCGGCCGAGAACCCTAAAGTTGATCAGAAAGCCCTAAAGCTGGCCGAAAACCCTATATTAAGCCAAAAATCCTAAAATAAGTCTAAAAGCGTAGAGTCTACAGAAAAACCAAAAAATTGAAACAGAGCCCTTAAATCGTCCTAATAACATATACTATAGTCAGCGGACAAAATCTAAAATCGGCCGAAAACCCTGAAATCAGCCGAAAATGCTGTAATCTGCCAAATGCCCTGAAGTTGATCAGAAAGCCTAAAGCCGGCCTAAAACCCTATATTAAGACGAAAACCCTAAAATCAGTCTAAAAGCCTAGAGTTTACAGAAAACCATAAAATTGACCTGGAGCCCTTAAATCGTCCAAATATCCTATACTGTAGTCAGCGGAAAAACCCTGAAATCTGCCGAAAACCCTGAAATTGGCTAAAAGTTGATCAGAAAAACCATAAAGCCGCCCTCAAACCCTGTATTAAGCCGAAAACCCTAGAATCAGTCTTAAAGCCTTGAGTCTACGGAAAAACTATAAATTTGACGACAGGCCTTAAATCATTCAAATGCACTTTATTATTGTCTGTGGAAAAACCCTAAAATCGGCCGAAAGCCCTAAAGTTGATCAAAAATCCCTAAAGCCGGCCTAAAATCCCTATAATAAGCCGAAAACACTAAAATCAATCTAAAAGCCATTAGAGTCAACAGAAAAACAATGAAATTGACCCAGATCCCTTAAATTGACCTAATACCCTATACAATAAACATCGAAAAAACCCTGAAATCGGCCAGAAGCCCAAAAATTGATGAGAAAGCCATAAAGCTGGCATAAAACCCTATAATAAGCCGAAAACCTTAAAATCAGTCTAAAAGCCTATAGAGACTAGAGAAAAACTATAAAATCGGCCCAGAGCCCTTAAATCGTCCAAATACCATATACTATAGTGAGAGGACAAACTCTGAAATCAGCCGAAAAACCTTAAATCGGCCAAAAACCCTGAAATCGGCAAAAACCCCAAAAGTAAATCCGAAAGCTTCAAAGCTGGCCTAAAAGCCCATAATAAGCCGAAAACCCTAAATCAAGTCTAAAAGCCTAGAGTCTACAGAATAACCATAAAATTGACCCAGAGCCCTTAAATCATACAGATACCCTACACTATAATCAACGAAAAAACCCTGAAATCGGCCGAAAACACTGAAATCGGCCAAAAGCCCTAATGTTGATCCGAAAGCCCTAAAACCAGCCTAAATCCCTATAATAAGCCAAAATCCCTAAAATCAATCTGAAATCCTAGAGTCTACAGAAAAACAATAAAACTGACCCAGAGCCCTTACATCGGAAAAACCCTGAAATCGGCCGAGAACCCTAAAGTTGATCAGAAAGCCCTAAAGCTGGCCTAAAACCCTATATTAAGCCAAAAACCCTAAAATAAGTCTAAAAGCGTAGAGTCTACAGAAAAACCAAAAAATTGACACAGAGCCCTTAAATCGTCCTAATAACAAATACCATAGTCAGCAGAAAAAATCTGAAATCGGCCGAAAACCCTAAAATCAGCCGAAAATGCTGTAATCTGCCAAATGCCCTGAAGTTGATCAGAAAACCTAAAGCCGGCCTAAAACACTATAATAAGACGAAAACCCTAAAATCAGTCTAAAAGCCTAGAGTTTACAGAAAACCATAAAATTGACCCGGAGCCCTTAAATCGTCCAAATATCCTATACTGTAGTCAGCGGGAAAACCCTGAAATCTGCTGAAAACCCTGAAATTGGCTAAAAGTTGATCAGAAAAACCATAAAGCCGCCCTCAAACCCTGAATTAAGCCGAAAACCCTAGAACCAGTCTTAAAGCCTTGAGTCTACGGAAAAACTATAAATTCTATGACAGGCCTTCAATCATTCAAATGCCCTTTTTTATTGTCAGTGGAAAAACCCTAAAATCGTCCGAATGCCCTAAATTTGATCAAAAAGCCCGTAAGCCGGCCTAAAATCCCTATAATAAGCCGAAAACACTAAATCCAGTCTAAAAGCCTAGAGTCTACAGAATAACCATAAAATTGACCCAGAGCCCTTAAATCGTACATATACACTACACTATAATCAACGAAAAAACCCTGAAATCGGCCGAAAACACTGAAATCAGCCAAAAGCCCTAATGTTGATCCGAAAGCCATAAAACCAGCCTAAATCCTAAATCCCTATAATAAGCCAAAATCCCTAAAATCAGTCTGAAATCCTAGAGTCTACAGAAAAACAATAAAACTGACCCAGAGCCCTCACATCTGAAAAACCCTGAAATCGGCCGAGAACCCTGAAGTTGATCAGAACGCCCTAAAGCTGGCCTAAAACCCTATATTAAGCCAAAAACCCTAAAATAAGTCTAAAAGCGTAGAGTCTATAGAAAAACCAAAAAATTGACACAGAGCCCTTAAATCGTCCTAATAACATATACCATAGTCAGTGGAAAAAATCTGAAATCGGCCGAAAACCCTGAAATTAGCCGAAAATGCTGTAATCTGCCAAATGCCCTGAAGTTGATCAGAAAGCCTAAAGCCGGCCTAAAACACTATAATAAGACGAAAACCCTAAAATCAGTCTAAAAGCCTAGAGTTTACAGAAAACCATAAAATTGACCCGGAGCCCTTAAATCGTCCAAATATCCTATACTGTAGTCAGCGGGAAAACCCTGAAATCTGCTGAAAACCCTGAAATTGGCTAAAAGTTGATCAGAAAAACCATAAAGCCGCCCTCAAACCCTGAATTAAGCCGAAAACCCTAGAATCAGTCTTAAAGCCTTGAGTCTACGGAAAAACTATAAATTTGACGACAGGCCTTAAATCATTCAAATGCCCTTTTTTATTGTCAGTGGAAAAACTCTAAAATCGGCCGAATGCCCTAAAGTTGATCAAAAAGCCCTAAAGCTGGCCTAAAATCCCTATAATAAGCCGAAAACACTAAAATCAATCTAAAAGCCATTAGAGTCTATAGTAAAACAATGAAATGGGTCCAGATCCCTTAAATTGTCCAATTACCCTATACTATAAACATCGGAAAAACCCTGAAATCGGCCCGAAGCCCAAAAATTGATCAGAAAGCCATAAAGCTGGCATAAAACCCTATAATAAGTCGAAAACCCTATAATCAGCCTAAAAGCCTATAGAGTCTACAGAAAAACTATAAAATTGACCCAGAGCCCTTAAATCGTCCAAATACCATATACTATAGTGAGCGGACAAACTCTGAAATCTGCCGAAAACCCTTAAATCTGCCAAAAACCCTGAAATCAGACAAAAACCCATAAATCGGTAAAAACCCCAAAAGTTAATCCGGAAGCTTTAAAGCTGCCCTAAAACCCCATATTAAGCCGAAAACCCTAAATCCAGTCTAAAAGCCTAGAGTCTACAGAATAACCATAAAATGGACCTAGAGCCCTTAAATCGTCCAGATACCCAATACTATAGTCAACATAAAAACCCTGAAATCGACCGAAAACACTGAGATCAGCCAAAAGCGCTAATGTTGATCCGAAAGCCATAAAACCAGCCTAAATCCCGATAATAAGCCAAAATCCCTAAAATCAGACTAAAATCCTAGAGTCTACAGAATAACAATCAAACTGACCCAGAGCCCTTACATCGGAAAAACCCTGAAATCCGCCGAGAACCTTAAAGTTGAGCAGAAAGCCCTAAAGATGGCCTAAAAACCTATATTAAGCCAAAAACCCTAAAATAAGTCAAAAAGCGTAGAGTCAACAGAAAAACCAAAAAATTGACCCAGAGCCCTTAAATCGTCCAAATACCCTATACTGTAGTCAGCGGAAAAACCTTGAAATCTGCCGAAAACCCTGAAATTGGCTAAAAGTTGATCAGAAAAACCATAAAGCCGCCCTCAAACCCTATAATAAGCCGAAAACCCTAGAATCAGTCTTAAAGCCTAGAGTCTACGGAAAAACTATAAATTTGACCAGAGGCCTTAAATCATTCAAATGCCCTTTATTATTCTCAGCGGAAAAACCCTAAAATCGGCCGAAAACCCTGAAATCGGCCAAAAGCCCTAAAGTTGATCAAAAAGCCCAAAAGCCGGCCTAAAATCCCTATAATAAGCCGTAAACACTAAAATCAATCTAAAAGCCATTAGAGTCTACAGAAAAACAATAAAATTGACCCAGATCCCTTAAATTGACCAAATACCCTATACTATAAACATCGGAAAAACCCTGAAATTGGCCAAAAGCCCAAAAATTGATCAGAAAACCTTAAAGCTGGCCTAAAAGCCCATAATATGCCGAAAACCCTAAATCTAGTCTAAAAGCCTAGAGTCTACAGAATAACAATAAAATTGACCCAGAGCCCTTAAATCGTACAGATACCCTATACTATAATCAACCAAAAAACCCTGAAATCGGCCGAAAACATTGAAATCAGCCAAAAGCCCTAATGTTGATCCGAAAGCCCAAAAACCAGCCTAAATCCCTATAATAAGCCAAAATCCCTAAAATCAATCTGAAATCCTAGAGTCTACAGAAAAACAATAAAACTGACCCAGAGCCCTTACATCGGAAAAACACTGAAATTGGCCGAGAACCCTAAAGTTGATCAGAAAGCCCTAAAGCTGGCCTAAAACCCTATATTAATCCAAAAACCCTAAAATAAGTCTAAAAACGTAGATTCTACAGAAAAACCAAAAAATTGACACAGAGCCCTTAAATCGTCCTAATTACATAAACAATAGTCAACGGAGAAAATCTGAAATCGACCGAAAACCCGAAAATCAACCGAAAATACTGTAATCTGCCAAATGCCCTGAAGTTGATCAGAAAGCCCTAAAGTCGGCCTAAAACCCTATATTAAGACGAAAACCCTAAAATCAGTCTAAAAGGCTAGAGTTTACAGACAAACCATAAAATTGACCCGGAGCCCTTAAATCTTTCAAATATCCTACACTGTAGTCAGCGGAAAAACCCTGAAATCTGCTGAAAACCCTGAAATTGGCTAAAAGTTGATCAGAAAAACCATAAAACCGCCCTCAAACCCTATAATAAGCCGAAAACCCTTAAATAAGTCTAAAACCCTATAGAGTCTATAGAAAAACTATAAAATTGACCCAGAGCCCTTAAATCGTCCATAAACCATATACTATAGTGAGCGGACAAACTCTGAAATCAGCCGAAAACCCTTAAATCGGCCAAAAACCCATTAATCGGCAAAAACCCCAAAAGTTAATCCGAAAGCTTTAAAGCTTGCCAAAAAACCCCATAATAAGCCGAAAACCCTAAATCCCGTCTAAAAGCCTAGAGTCTACAGAATAACCATAAAATTACCCAGAGCACTTAAATCGACTAGATACCCTTTACTATAGTCAATGTAAAAACCCTGAAATCGGCCGAAAACCCTGAAATCAGCCAAAAGCCCTAATGTTGATCCGAAAGCCCTAAAACCAGCCTAAATCCCTATAATAAGCCAAAATCCCTAAAATCAATCTGAAATCCTAGAGTGTACAGAAAAACAATAAAACTGACACAGAGCCCTTACATCGGAAAAACCCTGAAATCGGCCGAGAACCCTAAAGTTGATCAGAAAGCCCTAAAGCTGGCCGAAAACCCTATATTAAGCCAAAAACCCTAAAATAAGTCTAAAAGCGTAGAGTCTACAGAAAAACCAAAAAATTGACACAGAGCCCTTAAATCGTCCTAATAACATATACCATAGTCAGTGGAAAAAATCTGAAATCGGCCGAAAACCCTAAAATCAGCCGAAAATGCTGTAATCTTCCAAATGCCCTGAAGTTGATCAGAAAGCCTAAAGCCGGCCTAAAACACTATAATAAGACAAAAACCCTAAAATCAGTCTAAAAGCCTAGAGTTTACAGAAAACCATAAAATTGACCCGGAGCCCTTAAATCGTCCAAATATCCTATTCTGTAGTCAGCGGGAAAACCCTGAAATCTGCTGAAAACCCTGAAATTGGCTAAAAGTTGATCAGAAAAACCATAAAGCCGCCCTCAAACCCTGAATTAAGCCGAAAACCCTAGAATCAGTCTTAAAGCCTTGAGTCTACAGAAAAACTTTAAATTTGACGACAGGCCTTAAATCATTCAAATGCCCTTTTTTATTGTCAGTGGAAAAACCCTAAAATCGGCCGAATGCCCTAAATTTGATCAAAAAGCCCGTAAGCCGGCCTAAAATCCCTATAATAAGCCGAAAACACTAAAATCAATCTAAAAGCCATTAGAGTCTATAGTAAAACAATGAAATGGAACCAGATCCCTTAAATTGTCCAATTACCCTATACTATAAACATCGGAAAAACCCTGAAATCGGCCCGAAGCCCAAAAATTGATCACAAAGCCATAAAGCTGGCATAAAACCCTATAATAAGTTGAAAACCCTATAATCAGCCTAAAAGCCTATAGAGTCTACAGAAAAACTATAAAATTGACGCAGAGCCCTTAAATCGTCCAGATACCCAATACTATAGTCAACATAAAAACCCTGAAATCGGCCGAAAACACTGAGATCAACCAATAGCCCTAATGTTGATCCGAAAGCCAAAAAACCAGCCTAAATCCCGATAATAAGCCAAAATCCCTAAAATCAGTCTAAAATCCTAGAGTCTACAGAATAACAACCAAACAGACCCAGAGCCCTTACATCGGAAAAACCCTGAAATCCGCCGAGAACCTTAAAGTTGAGCAGAGAGCCCTAATGATGGCCTAAAAACCTATATTAAGCCAAAAATCCTAAAATAAGTCTAAAAGCGTAGAGTCTACAAGAAAACCAAAAAGTTGACTCAGAGCCCTTAAATCGTCCAAATACCCTATACTGTAGTCAGCGGAAAAACCTTGAAATCTGCCGAAAACCCTGAAATTGGCAAAAAGTTGATCAGAAAAACCATAAAGCCGCCCTCAAACCCTATAATAAGCCGAAAACCCTAGAATCAGTCTTAAAGCCTAGAGTCTACGGAAAAACTATAAATTTGACCAGAGGCCTTAAATCATTCAAATGCCCTTTATTATTGTCAGCGGAAAAACCCTAAAATCGGCCGAAAACCCTGATATCGGCCAAAAGCCCTAAAGTTGATCAAAAAGCCCAAAAGCCGGCCTAAAATCCCTATAATAAGCCGTAAACACTAAAATCAATCTAAAAGCCATTAGAGTCTACAGAAAAACAATAAAATTGACCCAGATCCCTTAAATTGACCAAATACCCTATACTATAAACATCGGAAAAACCCTGAAATTGGCCAAAAGCCCAAAAATTGATTAGAAAACCTTAAAGCTAGCCTAAAAGCCCATAATATGCCGAAAACCCTAAATCCAGTCTAAAAACCTAGAGTCTACAGAATAACCATAAAATTGACCCAGAGCCTTTAAATCGTACAGATACCCTATACTATAATCAACGAAAAAACCCTGAAATCGGCCGAAAAACACTGAAATCAGCCAAAAGCCCTAATGTTGATCCGAAAGCCCATAAACCAGCCTAAATCCCTATAATAAGCCAAAATCCCTAAAATGAATCTGAAATCCTAGAGTCTACAGAAAAACAATAAAACTGACCCAGAGCCCTTACATCGGAAAAACACTGAAATTGGCCGAGAACCCTAAAGTTGTCAGAAAGCCCTAAAGCTGGCCTAAAACCCTATATTAATCCAAAAACCCTAAAATAAGTCTAAAAACGTAGATTCTACAGAAAAACCAAAAAATTGACACAGAGCCCTTAAATCGTCCTATATACATAAACAATAGTCAATGGAAAAAATCTTAAATCGACCGAAAACCCTAAAATCAGCCGAAAATACTGTAATCTGCCAAATGCCCTGAAGTTGGTCAGAATGCCCTAATGCTGTCCTAAAACCCTATAATAAGACGAAAACCCTAAAATCAGTCTAAAAGCCTAGAGTTTACAGGCAAACCATAAAATTGACCCGGAGCCCTTAAATCGTCCCAATATCCTACACTGTAGTCAGCGGAAAAACCCTGAAATCTGCCGAAAACCCTGAAATTGGCTAAAAGTTGATCAGAAAAACCATAAAGCCGCCCTCAAACCCTATAATAAGCCGAAA
This sequence comes from Acmispon strigosus, assembly GCA_030819835.1. Taxonomy (NCBI): domain Eukaryota; kingdom Viridiplantae; phylum Streptophyta; class Magnoliopsida; order Fabales; family Fabaceae; genus Acmispon; species Acmispon strigosus. Next base: position 15,234,673 of record JAUAMA010000004.1, on the reverse strand, counting down.
ACCATAGAATCAGTCTTAAAGCCTAGAGTCTACGGAAAAACTATATATTTGACCAGAGGCCTTAAAGCCCTTTATTATAGTTTGCGGAAAAACCCTAAAATCGGCCGGAAACCCTAAAGTTGATCAAAAAGCCCTAAAGCCGGCCTAAAATCCCTATAATAAGCCGAAAACACTAAAATCAATCTAATAGCCATTAGAGTCTACAGAAAAACAATGAAATTGACCCAGATCCCTTAAATTGACCAAATACCCTATACAATAAACATCGGAAAAACCCTGAAATCGGCCAGAAGCCCAAAAATTGATTAGAAAGCCATAAAGCTGGCATAAAACCCTATAATAAGCCGAAAACCCTAAAATAAGTCTAAAAGCCTATAGAGTCTAAAGAAAAACTATAAAATTGACCCAGAGCCCTTAAATCGTCCAAATACCATATACTATAGTGAACGGTCAAACTCTGAAATCAGCCGAAAACCCATAATTCGGCCAAAAACCCTTAAATAGGCAAAAACCCCAAAAGTTAATCCGAAAGCTTTAAAGCTGGCCTAAAACCCCATAATAAGCTGAAAACCCTAAATCCAGTCTAAAAGCCTAGAGTCTACAGAATAACCATAAAATTGACCCAGAGCCCTTAAATCGTCTAGATACCCTTTACTATAGTCAACGGAAAAACCCTGAAATCGGCCGAAAACACTGAAATCAGCCAAAAGCCCTAATGTTGATCAGAAAGCCATAAAACCAGCCTAAATCCCTATAATAAGCCAAAATCCCTAAAATCAGTCTGAAATCCTAGAGTCTACAGAAAAACAATAAAACTGACCCAGAGCCCTCACATTGGAAAAACCCTGAAATCGGCCGAGAACCCTAAAGTTGATCAGAAAGCCCTAAAGCAGGCCTAAAACCCTATATTAAGCCAAAAACCCTAAAATAAGTCTAAAAGCGTAGAGTCTACAGAAAAACCAAAAAATTGACACAGAGCCCTTAAATCATCGTAATAACATATACCATAGTCAGGGGAAAAAATCTTAAATCGGCCGAAAACCCTGAAATCAGCCGAAAATGCTGTAATCTGCCAAATGCCCTGAAGTTGATCAGAAAGCCTAAAGCCGGCGTAAAACCCTATAATAAGACGAAAACCCTAAAATCAGTCTAAAAGCCTAGAGTTTACAGAAAACCATAAAATTGACCCGGAAAAACCCTGAAATCTGCCGAAAACCCTGAAATTGGCTAAAAGTTGATCAGAAAAACCATAAAGCCGCCCTCAAATCCTGAATTAAGCCGAAAAAACCCTAGAATCAGTCTTAAAGCCTTGAGTCTACGTAAAAACTATAAATTTGACGACAGGCCTTAAATCATTCAAATGCCCTTTTTTATTGTCAGTGGAAAAACTCTAAAATCGGCCGAATGCCCTAAAGTTGATCAAAAAGCCCTAAAGCTGGCCTAAAATCCCTATAATAAGCCGAAAACACTGAAATCAATCTAAAAGCCATTAGAGTCTATAGTAAAACAATGAAATGGGTCCAGATCCCTTAAATTGTCCAATTACCCTATACTATAAACATCGGAAAAACCCTGAAATCGGCCCGAAGCCCAAAAATTGATCAGAAAGCCATAAAGCTGGCATAAAACCCTATAATAAGTCGAAAACCCTATAATCAGCCTAAAAGCCTATAGAGTCTACAGAAAAACTATAAAATTGACCCAGAGCCCTTAAATCGTCCAAATACCATATACTATAGTGAGCGGACAAACTGTGAAATCAGCCGAAAACCCTTAAATCTGCCAAAAACCCTGAAATCAGACAAAAACCCATAAATCGGTAAAAACCCCAAAAGTTAATCCGGAAGCTTTAAAGCTGGCCTAAAACCCCATATTAAGCCGAAAACCCTAAATCCAGTCTAAAAGCCTAGAGTCTACAGAATAACCATAAAATTGACCTAGAGCCCTTAAATCGTCCAGATACCCAATACTATAGTCAACATAAAAACCCTGAAATCGGCCGAAAACACTGAGATCAGCCAAAAGCCCTAATGTAGCCATAAAACCAGCCTAAATCCCGATAATAAGCCAAAATCCCTAAAATCAGACTAAAATCCTAGAGTCTACAGAATAACAACCAAACTGACCCAGAGCCCTTACATCGGAAAAACCCTGAAATCCGCCGAGAACCTTAAAGTTGAGCAGAAAGCCGTAAAGATGGCCTAAAAACCTATATTAAGCCAAAAACCCTAAAATAAGTCTAAAAGCGTAGAGTCTGCAGAAAAACCAAAAAATTAACCAAGAGCCCTTAAATCGTCCAAATACCCTATACTGTAGTCAGCGGAAAAACCTTGAAATCTGCCGAAAACCCTGAAATTGGCAAAAAGTTGATCAGAAAAACCATAATGCCGCCCTCAAACCCTATAATAAGCCGAAAACCCTAGAATCAGTCTTAAAGCCTAGAGTCTACGGAAAAACTATAAATTTGACCAGAGGCCTTAAATAATTCAAATGCCCTTTATTATTGTCAGCGGAAAAACCCTAAAATCGGCCGAAAACCCTGAAATCGGCCAAAAGCCCTAAAGTTGATCAAAAAGCCCAAACGCCGGCCTAAAATCCCTATAATAAGCCGTAAACACTAAAATCAATCTAAAAGCCATTAGAGTCTACAGAAAAACAATAAAATTGACCCAGATCCCTTAAATTGACTAAATACCCTATACTATAAACATCGGAAAAACCCTGAAATTGGCCAAAAGCCCAAAAATTGATCAGAAAACCTTAAAGCTGGCCTAAAAGCCCATAATATGCCGAAAACCCTAAATCCAGTCTAAAAGCCTAGAGTCTACAGAATAACCATAAAATTGGCCCAGAGCCCTTAAATCGTACAGATACCCTATACTATAATCAACCAAAAAACCCTGAAATCGGCCGAAAACATTGAAATCAGCCAAAAGCCCTAATGTTGATCCGAAAGCCCAAAAACCAGCCTAAATCCCTATAATAAGCCAAAATCCCTAAAATCAATATGAAATCCTAGAGTCTACAGAAAAACAATAAAACTGACCCAGAGCCCTTACATCGGAAAAACACTGAAATTGGCCGAGAACCCTAAAGTTGATCAGAAAGCCCTAAAGCTGGCCTAAAACCCTATATTAATCCAAAAACCCTAAAATAAGTCTAAAAATGTAGATTCTACAGAAAAACCAAAAAATTGACACAGAGCCCTTAAATCGTCCTAATTACATAAACAATAGTCAACGGAAAAAATCTGAAATCGACCGAAAACCCTAAACTCAGCCGAAAATACTGTAATCTGCCAAATGCCCTGAAGTTGGTCAGAAAGCCCTAATGCCGTCCTAAATCCCTATAATAAGACGAAGACCCTAAAATAGGTCTAAAAGCCTAGAGTTTACAGGCAAACCATAAAATTGACCTGGAGCCCTTAAATCGTCCAAATATCCTACACTGCAGTCAGCGGAAAAACCCTGAAATCTGCCGAAAACCCTGAAATTGGCTAAAAGTTGATCAGAAAAACCATAAAGCCGCCCTCAAACCCTATAATAAGCCGAAAACCCTAGAATCAGTCTTAAAGCCTAGAGTCTACGGAAAAACTATAAATTTGACCAGAGGCCTTAAAGCCCTTTATTATTGTTTGCGGAAAAACCCTAAAATCGGTCGGAAACCCTAAAGTTGGTCAAAAAGCCCTAAAGCCGGCCTAAAATCCCTATAATAAACCGAAAACACTAAAATCAATCTAATAGCCATTAGAGTCTATAGAAAAACAATGAAATTGACCCAGATCCCTTAAATTGACCAAATACCCTATACAATAAACATCGGAAAAACCAAGAAATCGGCCAGAAGCCAAAAAATTGATTAGAAAGCCATAAAGCTGGCATAAAACCCTATAATAAGCCGAAAACCCTAAAATAAGTCTAAAAGCCTATAGAGTCTAACGAAAAAGTATAAAATTGACCCAGAGCCCTTAAGTCGTCCAAATACCATATACTATAGTGAGCGGACAAACTCTGAAATCAGCCGAAAACCCTTAATTCGGCCAAAAACCCTTAAATAGGCAAAAACACCAAAAGTTAATCCGAAAGCTTTAAAGCTGGCCTAAAACCCCATAATAAGCCGAAAACCCTAAATCAAGTCTAAAAGCCTAGAGTCTACAGAATAACCATAAAATTGGCCCAGAGCCCTTAAATCGTCTTGATACCCTTTACTATAGTCAACGTAAAAACCCTGAAATCGGCCGAAAACACTGAAATCAGCCAAAAGCCCTAATGTTGATCAGAAAGCCATAAAACCAGCCTAAATCCCTATAATAAGCCAAAATCCCTAAAATCAGTCTGAAATCCTAGAGTCTACAGAAAAACAATAAAACTGACCCAGAGCCCTCACATTGGAAAAACCCTGAAATCGGCCGAGAACCCTGAAGTTGATCAGAAAGCCCTAAAGCTGGCCTAAAACCCTATATTAAGCCAAAAATCCTAAAATAAGTCTAAAAGCGTAGAGACTACAGAAAAACCAAAAAATTGACACAGAGCCCTTAAATCGTCGTAATAACATATACCATAGTCAGCGGAAAAAATCTTAAATCGGCCGAAAACCCTGAAATCAGCCGAAAATGCTGTAATCTGCCAAATGCCCTGAAGTTGATCAGAAAGCCTAAAGCCGGCGTAAAACCCTATAATAAGACGAAAACCCTAAAATCAGTCTAAAAGCCTAGAGTTTACAAAAAACCATAAAATTGACCCGGAGCCCTTAAATCGTCCAAATATCCTATACCGTAGTTAGCGGAAAACCCCTGAAATCTGCAGAAAACCCTGAAATTGGCTAAAAGTTGATCAGAAAAACCATAAAGCCGCCCTCAAATCCTGAATTAAGCCGAAAACACTAAAATAAATCTAAAAGCCATTAGAGTCTATAGTAAAACAATGAAATGGATCCAGATCCCTTAAATTGTCCAATTACCCTATACTATAATCATCGGAAAAACCCTGAAATCGGCAAGAAACCCAAAAATTGATCAGAAAGCCATAAAGCTGGCATAAAACCCTATAATAAGTCGAAAACCCTATAATCAGCCTAAAAGCCTATAGAGTCTACAGAAAAACTATAAAATTGACCCAGAGCCCTTAAATCGTCCAAATATCATATACTATAGTGAGCGGACAAACTCTAAAATCAGCCGAAAACCCTTAAATCTGCCAAAAACCCTGAAATCAGACAAAAACCCATAAATCGGTAAAAACCCCAAAAGTTAATCCGAAAGCTTTAAAGCTGGCCTAAAACCCCATATTAAGCCGAAAACCCTAAATCCAGTCTAAAAGCCTAGAGTCTACAGAATAACCATAAAATTGACCTAGAGCACTTAAATCGTCCAGATACCCAATACTATAGTCAACATAAAAACCCTGAAATCGGCCGAAAACACTGAGATCAGCCAAAAGCCCTAATGTTGATCCGAAAGCCATAAAACAAGCCTAAACCCGTATAATAAGCCAAAATCCCTAAAATTAGATTAAAATCCTAGAGTCTACAGAAAAACAATAAAACTGACCCAGAGCCCTTACATCGGAAAAACCTGACATCGGCCGAGTACCCTAAAGTTGATCAGAAAGCCCTCAAGCTGGCCTAAAACCCTATATTAAGCCAAAAACCGTAAAATAAGTCTAAAAGCGTAGAGTATACAGAAAACCAAAAAATTGACACACAGCCCTTAAATCGTCCAAATAACATATACTATAGTCAGCGGAAAAAATCTGAAATCGGCCGAAAACCTTGAAATCAGCCAAAAATTCTGTAATCTGCCAAATGCCCTAGAGTTGATCAGAAAGCCCTTAAATCAGTCTAAAAGCCTAGAGTTTACGGAAAAACCATAAAATTGACCCGGAGCCCTTAAATCGTCCAAATACCATATACTGTAGTAAGCGGAAAAACACTGAAATCTGCCGAAAACCCTTAAATTGGCTAAAAGTTGATCAGAAAAACCATAAAGCCGCCCTCAAACCCTATAATAAGCCGAAAACCCTAGAATCCGTGTTAAAGCCTAGAATCTAGGCTTTAATCCCTAAGAAAGCCATAAAGCTAACATAAAACCCAATAATAAGCCGAAAACCCTAAATCTAGTCTAAAAGCCTACAGTCTACAGAATAACCATAAAATTGACCCAGAGCCCTTAAATTTTCCAAATACCCTATACTATAGTCAATGAAAAAACCCTGAAATCGGCCGAAAACACTAAAATCAGCCAAAAGCCCTAATGTTGATCCGAAAGCCATAAAACCAGTCTAAATCCCTTGAATAAGCCAAAATCCCTAAAATTAGTCTAAAATCCTAGACGTCTACAGAAAAACAATAAAACTGACCCAGAGCCCTTACATCGGCCGAAAACCCTGAAATCAGCCGAAAATGCTGTAATCTACCAAATGCCCTAAAGTTGATCAGAAAGCCCTAAAGCCGGCCTAAAACCCTATAATAAGACGAAAAACCCAAACATCAGTCTAAAAGCCTAGAGTTTACAGAAAAACCATAAAATTGACCCGGAGCCCTTAAATCGCCCAAATACCCTATACTGTAGTTAGCGGAAAAACCCTGAAATCTGCCGGAAACCCTTAAATTGGCCAAAAGCCCAAAAATTGATCAAAAAGCCCTAAAACGGGCCTAAAATCGCTATAGTAAGCCAAAAACACTAAAATCAATCTAAAAGCCATTAGAGTCTACTGAAAAATAATAAAATTGATCCAGATCCCTTAAATTGACCAAATACCCTATACTATAAACATCGGAAAAACCCTGGAATCGGCAGAAGCCCAAAAATTGATCAAAAAGCCATAAAGCTGGCCTAAAATCCTATAATAAGCTGAAAACCCTAAAATCAGTCCAAAAGCCTATAGAGTCTACCGAAAAATTATAAAATCGACCCAAAGCCCTTAAATAGTCCCAATACCATATACTATAGTGAGCGGAAAAACTCTGAAATCTGCCGAAAACCCTTAAATCGGCCAAAAACCCTGATATCAGCCAAAAACCCTGATATCAGCCAAAAACCCTGAAATGGGCCAAAATCCCAAAAGTTAATCCGAAAGCTTTAAAGCTGGCCTAAAATCCCATAATAAGCTGAAAACCCTAAATCCAGTCTAAAAGCCTAGAGTCTACAGAATAACCATAAAATTGACCCAGAGCCCTTAAATCGTCTTGATACCCTATAAAGTAGTCAGCGGAACCATAAAGCCGCCCTCAAACCCTATATAATAAGCCGAAAACCCTAGAATTAGTCTTAAATCCTAGAGTCTACGGAAAAACTATAAATTTGACCAAAGGCCTTAAATCACTCAAATGCCCTTTATTATTGTCAGCGGAAAAACCCTAAAATCGGCCGAAAACCCTGAAATCGGCCAAAAGACCTAAAGTTGATCAAAAAGCCCTAAAGCCGGCCTAAAATCCCTATGATAAGCCGAAAACCCTAAAATCAATCTAAAAGCAATTAGAGTCTACAGAAAAACAATAAAATTGACCCAGATCCCTTAAATTGACCAAATACACTATACTATAAACATCGGAAAAACCTTGAAATCAGCCAGAAGCCCAAAAATTGATCAGAAAGCCGTAAAGCTGGCCTAAAACCCTATATTAAGCCAAAAATCCTAAAATAAGTCTAAAAGCGTATAGTCTACAGAAAAACCAAAAAATTGACACAAAGCCCTTAAATCGTCTAAATATAATTTACTATAGTCAGCGGAAAAAATCTGAAATCGGCTGAAAACCCTGAATTCAGCCGAAAATGCTGTAATCTGCCAAATGCCCTAAAGTTGATCAGAAAGCCCTAAAGCCAGCCTAAAACCCTATAATAAGACGAAAACCCTAAAATCAGTCTAAAAGCCTAGGCTTTCCGTAATCGATTACAGGAAGTGTGTAATCGATTACCACATGTATGTAATCGATTACCAAGTTTGAATTTTGAATTCAAACTTCAATGGCATGGTGTAATCGATTACACTAACTGTTGTAATCGATTACCATGTCAACAAATGTGTCTTTTCATGAACCATTGGTCTCAAACCGTTTGGGAAAGGTTGTGTTGGTTCATGGACGACCACTAGTGCCTATATAAAGTCCTTAGACACTCAGAAACAAAAATGACTTGGTCCATAACTTTCATATTCATTAAAGTCATCATTCTGAGTTTCGGTTCTTTCATTTTCATAAGAACACTCATGATGTTCAACATTTGAGAAACTCAGAATGGAAGAGCCTTCATTGTAATTGCCTGGAGCATACAAACTAAGATCAATCCTTCTTGTCTAAAGGATTGAATCATCCATAGAAAAGGCATCTTCTTCTTCTTCTATTTGAATCATGTTGATTCATTCACCGTGGTTTTCGGTGGTTGTAAAAAGGTCCTTTGAATCGGGTTTGATTCAAAGTCCACCGATGTAATTCGGTGTCATCAGAAAGTGGTATGCTTTCTGAGGCTTGATAGGTACTCTTAGGGTCCATGGCACAAGTATTGCTAAGAAGACTTGATCAATCAGAAGTGGGTTGCTTCAGAAAGATTGATAAGAGATCTTAGGGTCCTTAGTGCAAGTATCCGTAAGAGTACTTGATCATTGTAAATCTTCACTGTGGAATTCAGTGGAGTGATTCTTCAGAAAAAGGTAATCTTTCTGAGGGGTTCTAACTTTACTGTGGTATTTAGTAAAGGGTTTGACTCAGACAGCGTGATCTGTTCTGAGGGTTGTAATCAGTTCACTGTGTGATTCATTGAGCGCTGATTTTCAGAAAGTGGTTTGCTTTTTGGTATAGTGGAAAATCTCTGTGTGATCAGAGGACTGGACGTAGCCTTCTGGGATTGAAGGTGAACCAGGATAAAATCCCTGTGTGTTCTTCTTATCCTTCATCTTTTACTTTCAAGCAATTACAATATTCCGCGGCAATAACGTTCTTACGTTACAACTCTAATTGCGCTGAAAGTCGTTTGGTACTATTACGCGAAAATCGGGGAAACTCTGATTCACCCCCCCTCTCAGGTTGCTATCTAGGCTAACAGATCAGAAAGCCCTTAAGCCGGCCTAAAACCCTATAATAAGACAAAAACCCTAAAATCAGTCTGAAAGCCTAGAGTTTACAGAAAAACCATCAAATTGACCCAGAGCCCTTAAATCGTCCAAATACCCTATACTATAGTCTGCGGAAAAACCCTGAAATCTGCCGAAAACCCTGAAATTGGCTAAAAGTATATCAGAAAAACCATAAAGCCGCCCTCAAACCCTATAATAAGCCGAAAACCCTAGAATCAGTCTTAAAGCCTAGAGTCTACAGAAAAACTATAAATTTGACCAGAGGCCTTAAATCATTCAAATGCCCTTTATTATTGTTAGCGGAAAAACCCTAAAATCGGCCGAAAACCCTGAAATCGGCCAAAAGCCCTAAAGTTGATCTAAAAGCCCTAAAGCCGGCCTAAAATCCCTATAATAAGCCGAAAACACTAAAATCAATCTAAAAGCCATTAGAGTCTACAGAAAAACAATAAAATTGACCCAGATCCCTTAAATTGACCAAATACCCTATACTATAAACATCGGAAAAACCATGAAATCGGCCAGAAGCCAAAAAAATTATCAGAAAGCCATAAAGCTGGCCTAAAACCCTATAATAAACCGAAAACACTAAAATCAGTCTAAAAGCCTATAGAGTCTACAGAAAAACTATAAAATTGACACAGAGCCCTTAAATCGTCCAAATACCATATACTATAGTGAGCGGATAAACTCTGAAATCAGCTGAAAACCCTTAAATCGGCCAAAAAACCCTGAAATCGGCAAAACCCCCAAAGGTTAATCCGAAAGCTTTAAAGCTGGCCTAAAACCCCATAATAAGCCGAAAACCATAAATCCAGTCTAAAAGCCTAGAGTCTATAGTATAACCATAAAATTGACCCAGAGCCCTTAAATCGTCCAGATACCCTATACTATATAGTCAACGAAAAAACCCTGAAATCGGCCGAAAACACTGAAATCATCCAAAAGCCCTAATGTGGATCCGAAAGCCATAAAACCGGCCTAAATCCATATAATAAGCCAAAATCCCTAAAATCAGTCTGAAATCCTAGAGTCTACAGAAAAACAATAAAACTGACCCAGAGCCCTTACATCGGAAAAACCCTGAAATCGGCCGAGAACCCTAAAGTTGATCAGAAAGCCCTAAAGCTAGCCTAAAACCCTATATTAAGCCAAAAACCCTGAAATAAGTCTAAAAGCGTAGAGTCTACAGAAAAACCCAAAAATTGACACAAGGCCCTTAAATCGTCCAAATAACATATACTATAGTCAGCGGAAAAAATCTGAAATCGGCCGTAAAACCTGAAATCAGCAGAAAATGCCGTAGTCTGCCAAATGCCCTAAATTTGATCAGAAAGCCCTAAAGCCGGCCTAAAACCGTATGATAAGACAAAAACCCTAAAATCAGCCTGAAAGCCTAGAGTTTATAGAAAAACCATAAAATTGACCCGGAGCCCTTAAATCGTCCAAATACACTATACTGTAGTCAGCGGGAAAACCCTGAAATCTGCCGAAAACCCTGAAATTGGCTAAAAGTTTATCAGAAAAATTATAAAGCCACCCTCAAACCCTATTATAAGCCGAAACCCTAGAATCAATCTTAAAGCCTAGAGTCTACGGAAAAACTATAAATTTGACCAGAGGCCTTAAATCATTCAAATGCACTTTATTATTGTCAGCGGAAAAACCCTAAAATCGGCCGAAAACCCTAAAATCGGCCAAAAGCCCTAAAGTTGATCAAAAATCCCTAAAGCCGGCCTAAAACCCTATAATAAGCCGAAAACCCTAAAATCAGTCTAAAAGCCTATAGAGTCTACAGAAAAACTATAAAATTGACACAGATCCCTTAAATCGTCCAAATACCATATACTATAATCAGCGGAACAACTCTGAAATCAGCCGAAAACCCTGAAATAGTCCAAAAACCCCCAAAGGTTAATCCGAAAGCTTTAAAGCTGGCCTAAAACCCCATAATAAGATGAAAACCCTAAATCCAATCTAAAAGCCTAGAGTCTAAAGAATAACCATAAAATTGACCCAGAGCCCTTAAATCGTCCAGATACCCTATACTATAGTAAACGAAAAAACCCTGAAATCTGCCAAAAGCCCTAATGTTGATCCGAAAGCCATAAAACAACCCTAAATCCCTATAATAAGCCAAAATCCATAAAATCGTTCTGAAATCTTAGAGTCTACAGAAAAACAATAAAACTGACCCAGAGCCCTTACATCGGAAAAACCCTGAAATCGGCCGAGAACCCTAAAGTTGATCAGAAAGCCCAAAAGCTGGCCAAAAACCAGATATTAAACCAAAAACCCTAAAATAAGTCTAAAAGCGTAGAGTCTACAGAAAATGCAAAAAATTGACACAGGGCCCTTAAATCGTCCAAATAACATATACTATAGTCAGCGGAAAAGTTCTGAAATCGGCCGATAACCCTGAAATCAGCCGAAAATGCTGTAATCTGCCAAATGCCCTAAAGTTGTTCAGAAAGCCCTAATGCCGGCCTAAAACCCTATAATAAGACGAAAAACCCTAAAATTTGTCTAAAGGCCTAGAGTTTACAGAAAAACCATAAAATTGACCCGGAGCCCTTAAATCGTCCAAAGACTCTATACTGTAGTCAGCGGAAAAACCCTGAAATCTGCCGAAAACCCTGAAAATGGCTAGAAGTTTATCCAAAAACCATAAAGCCGCCCTCAAACCCTATAATAAGCCGAAAACCCTAGAATCAGTCTTAAAGCCTAGAGTCTACGGAAAAACTATAAATTTGACCAGAGGCCTTAAATCATTCAAATGCCCTTTATTATTGTCAGTGGAAAAACCCTAAAATCGGCCGAAAACCTTGAAATAGGCTAAAAGCCCTAAAGTTCATCTAAAAGCCCTAAAGCCGGCCTAAAATCCCTATAATAAGCCGAAAAACACTAAAATAAATCTAAAAGCCATTGGAGTCTACAGAAAAACCATAAAATTTACCCAGATACCTTAAATTGACCAAATACACTATACTATAAACAACGGAAAAACCCTGAAATCGGCCAGAAGCCCAAAAATTGATCAGAAAGCCATAAAGCTGGCCTAAAACCCTAGAATCGGGCAAAAAATATGAAATACCATATACTATAGTCAACAGAAAAACTCTAAAATCAGCCGAAAACCCTTAAATCGGCCAAAAACCCTGAAATCGGACAAAAACCCTGAAACCGGCAAAAACCCCAACAGTTAATCCGAAAGCTTTAAAGTTGGCCTAAAACCCCATAATAAGCCGAAAACCCTAAATCCAGTCTAAAAGCCTAGAGTCTACAGAATAACCATAAAATTGACCCAGAGCCCTTAAATCGTTCAGATACCCTATACTATATAGTCAACGAAAAAAGCCTGAAATCGGCCGAAAACACTGAAATCAGCCAAAAGCCCTAATGTTGATCCGAAAGCCATAAAACCAGCCTAAATACCTATAATAAGCAAAAATCCCTAAAATAAGTCTAAAATCCTAGGGTCTACAGAAAAACAAAAAACTGACCTAGAGCCCTTACATCGGAAAAACCCTGAAATCGGCCGAGAACCCTAAAGTTGATCAGAAAGCCCTAAAGCTCGCCTAAAACCCTATATTAAGCCTAAGACCCTAAAATAAGTCTAAAAGCGTAGAGTCTACAGAAAAACCAAAAAATTAACACAGGGCCCTTAAATCGCCAAAATAACACATACTATAGTCCGCGGAAAAAATCTGATATCGGCCGATAACCCTGAAATCAGCGGAAAATGCTGTATTCTGCCAAATGCCCTAAAGTTAATCAGAAAGCCCTAAAGCCGGCCTAAAACCCTATAATAAGACGAAAACCCTAAAATAACTCCAAAAGCCTAGAGTTTTCAGAAAAACCATAAAATTGACCCGGAGCCCTTAAATCGTCCAAATACCCTGTACTGTAGTCAGCGGAAAATCCCTGAAATCTGCCGAAAACCCTAAAATTGGCTAAAAGTATATCAGAAAAACCATAAAGCCGCCCTCAAACCCTATAATAACCCGAAAACCCTAGAATCAGTCTTAAAGCCCAGAGTCTACGAAAAAGTATAAATTTGACCAGAAGCCTTAAATCATTCACATAACCTTTATTATTGTCAGCGGAAAAACCCTAAAATCGGCCGAAAACCCTGAAATCGGCCAAAAGCCCTAAAGTTGATTTAAAAGCCATAAAGCCGGCCTAAAATCCCTATAATAAGCCGAAATACACTAAAATCAATCTAAAAGCCATTAGAGTATACAGAAAAACAATAAAATTTACCCAGATCCCTAAAATTGACCAAATAGCCTATACTATAAATATCGGAAAAACCCTGAAATCGGCCAGAAGCCCAAAAATTGATCAGAAAGCAATAACGCCGGCCTACAACCCTATAATAAGCCGAAAACCCTAAAATCAGTCTAAAAGCCTATAGAGTCTGCAGAAAAACTATAAAATTGACCAAGAGCCCTTAAATCGTCCAAATACCATATACTATAGTGAGCGAAAAAACTCCGAAACCCGCCGAAAACCCTTAAATCGGCCAAAAACCCTGAAATCGGCCAAAAACCCTGAAATCGGCAAAAACACCAAAAGTTAGTCCGAAAGCTTTAAAGCTGGCCTAAAACCCCATAATAAGCCGAAAACCCTAAATCCAGTCTAAAAGCCGTGAGTCTACAGAATAACCATAAAATTGACCCAGAGCCCTTAAATCGTCCAGATACCCTATACTATATAGTCAACGAAAAAAGCCTGAAATCGGCCGAAAACACTGAAATCAGCCAAAAGCCCTAATGTTGATCCGAAAGCCATAAAACCAGCCTAAATCCCTATAATAAGCCAAAATCCCTAAAATCAGTCTCAAATCCTAGAGTCTACAGAAAAAAAATAAAACTGACCCAGAGCCCTTAAATCGGAAAAACCCTGAAATCGGTCGAGAACCCTAAAGTTGGCCTGAAACCCTATATTAAGCCAAAAACCCTAAACTAAGTCTAAAAGCGTAGGGGCTACAGAAAATCCAAAAAATTGATACAGGGCCCTTAAATCGTTCAAATAACATATACTATAGTCTGCGGAAAAAATCTGAAATCGGACGAAAACCCTGAAATCAGCCGAAAATGATGTAATCTGTCAAATGCCCAAAAGTTGATTAGAAAGCCCTAAAGCCGGCCTAAAACCCTATAATAAGATGAAAACCCTAGAATCAGTCTAAAAGCCTAGAGATTACAGAAAAACCATAAAATTGACCCGGAGCCCTTAAATCGTCCAAATACCCTATACTGTAGTCAGCGGAAAAACCTGAAATCTGCCGAAAACCCTGAAATTGGCTAAAAGTTGATCATAAAACCCATAAAGCCGCCCTCAAACCCTATAATAAGCCGAAAACCCTAAAAACAAGTCTTAAAGCCTAGAGTCTACGGAAAAACTATAAACTTGACCAAAGGCCTTAAATCATACAAATGCCTTTTATTATTGTCAGTGGAAAACCCCAAAATCGGCCGAAAACCCTGAAATCGGCCAAAATCCATAAAGTTGATCAAAAAGCCCTAAAGCCGGCCTATAATCCCTATAATCAGCCGAAAACACTAAAATCAATCTAAAAGCCATTAGAGTCTACAGAAAACAATATAATTGTCCCAGATCCCTTAAATTGACCAAATACCCTATACTCTAAACATCGGAAAAAACCCTGAAATCGGCCAGCAACCCAAAAATTGATCAGAAAGCCATAAAGCTGGCCTAAAACCTTATAATAAGCTGAAAACCCTAAAATCAGTCTAAAAGCCTATAGAGTCTACAGAAAAACTATAAAATTGACCCAGAGCCCTTAAATCGTACAAATAACATATACTATAGTCAGCGGAAAAAATCTGAAATCGGACGAAAACCCTGAAAATGCTGAAATCTGCCAAATGCCCTAAAGTTGATCAGAAAGCCCTAAAGCCGGCCTAAAACCCTATAATATGATGAAAACTATAAAATCAGTCTAAAATGTTAGAGTTTACAGAAAAACC
Source organism: Acmispon strigosus (assembly GCA_030819835.1). Lineage (NCBI taxonomy): Eukaryota > Viridiplantae > Streptophyta > Magnoliopsida > Fabales > Fabaceae > Acmispon > Acmispon strigosus. Next base: position 15,219,609 of record JAUAMA010000004.1, on the reverse strand, counting down.
ATAAAATTGACCCGGAGCCCTTAAATCGTCCAAATACCCTGTACTTTAGTCAGCGGAGAAACCCTGAAATCTGCCGAATACCCCGAAATTGGCTAAAAGTTGATCAGAAAAACCATAAAGCCGCCCTCAAACCCTATAATAAGCCGAAAACCCTAGAATCAGTCTTAAAGCCTAGAGTCTACGAAAAAACTATAAATTTGACCAGAGGCCTTAAATCATTCAAATGCCCTTTATTATTGTTAGCGGAAAAACCCTAAAATCGGCCGAAAAACCTGAAATTAGCCAAAAGCCCTAAAGTTGATAAAAAAGCCCTAAAGCCGGCATAAAATCCCAATAATAAGCCGAAAACACTAAAATCAATCTAAAAGCCATTAGAGTCTACAGAAAAACAATAAAATTGACCAAAACCCTGAAATCGGACGAAAACCCTGAAATAAGCCGAAAATGCTGTAATCTGCCAAATGCCATAAGTTGATCAGAAAGCCCTAAAGCCGGCCTAAAACCCTATATTAAGCCAAAAACCCTAAAATAAGTCTAAAAGCGTAGGGTCTACAGGAAATCCAAAAAATTGACACAGGGCCCTTAAATCGTCCAAATAACATAAACTGAAGTCAGCGGAAAAAATCTGAAATCGGAAGAAAACCCTGAAATCAGCCGAAAATGTTGTAATCTGCCAAATGCCCTAAAGTTGATCAGAAAGCCCTAAAGCCGGCCTAAAACCCTGTAATAAGACGAAAACCCTAAAATCAGTCTAAAAGCCAAGAGTTTACAGAAAAATCATAAAATTGACCCAGAGCCCTTAAATCGTCCAAACTGTAGTCAGCGGAAAAACCCTGAAATCTGCCAAAAACCCTGAAATTGGCTAAAAGTTGATCAGCAAAACCATAAAGCCGCCCTCAAACCCTATAGTAAGCAGAAAACCCAAGAATCTGTCTTAAAGCCTAGAGTCTACGGAAAAACTATAAATTTGACCAGAGGCCATAAATCATTCAAATGTTCTTTATTATTGTCAGCGGAAAAACGCTAAAATCGGCCGAAAACCCTGAAATCGTCCAAAAGCCCTAAAGTTGATCAAAAACCCCTATAGCCGGCCTAAAATCCCTATAATAAGCCGAAAACACTAAAATCAATCTAAAAGCCATTAGAGTCTACAAAAAAACAATAAAATTGTCCCAGATCCCTTAAACTAACCAAATACCCACTAATGTAAACATCGGAAAAACCCTGAAATCGGCCAGCAGCCCAAAAATTGATCAGAAAGCCATAAAGCAGGCCTAAAACCCTATAATAAGCCGAAAACCCTAAATCTTTCTAAAAGCCTATAGTGTCTACAGAAAAACTATAAAATTGACCCCGAGCCCTTAAATCGTCCAAATACCATATACTATAGTGAGCGGAAAACTCTGAAATCAGCCGAAAACCCTTAAATCGGGCAAAAACCGTGAAATTGGCCAAAAACCCTAAAATCGGCAAAAACCCCAAAAGTTAATCCGAAAGCTTTAAAGCTGGCCTAAAACCCCATAATAAGCCGAAAACCCTAAGTCCAGTGTAAAAGGCTAGAGTCTACAGAATAACCATAAAATTGACCCAGAGCCCTTAAATCGTCCAGATACCCTATCCTATAGTCAACGAAAAAACCCTGAAATCGGCCGAAAACACTGAAATCAGCCAAAAGGCCTAATGTTGATCCGAAAGCCATAAAACCAGCCTAAATCCCTATAATAAGCCAAAATCCCTAAAATCAGTCTAAAATCCTAGAGTCTATAGAAAAACAATAAAACTGACCCAGAGCCCTTACATCAGAAAAAAACCCTGAAATCGGCCGAGAACCCTAAAGTTGATCAGAAAGCCCTAAAGCTGGCCTAAAACCCTATATTAAGCCAAAAACCCTAAAATAAGTCTAAAAGCGTAGAGTCTACAGAAAAACCAAAAAATTGACACAGAGCCCTTAAATCGTCCAAATAACATATACTATAGTCAGCGGAAAAAAATCTGAAATCGGTCGAAAACCCTGAAATCACCCGAAAATGCTGTAATCTGCCAAATGCCCTAAATTTGATCAGAAAGCCCTAAAGCCGGCCCAAAACCCTATAATAAGACGAAAACCCTAAAATCAGTCTAAAAGCCTAGAGTTTAAAGAAAAACCATAAAATTGACCCGGAGCCCTTAAATCGTCCAAATACCCTATACTGTAGTCAGCGGAAAAACCCTGAAATCTGCCGAAAACCCTGAAATTGGCTAAAAGTTGATCAGAAAAACCATAAAGCCGCCCCCAAACCCTATAATAACCCGAAAACCCTAGAATCAGTCTTAAAGCCTAGAGTCTACAGAAAAACTATAAATTTGTCCAGAGGCCTTAAATCATTCAAATGCCCTTTATTATTGTCAGCGGAAAAACTCTAAAATCGGCCGAAAACCTTGAAATCGGCCAAATGCCCTAAAGTTGATAAAAAAGCCCTAAAGCCGGCCTAAAATCCCTATAATAAGCCGAAAACTCTAAAACCAATCTAAAAGCCATTAGAGTCTACAAAAAAACAATAACATTGACCCAGATCCCCTAAATTGACCAAATACCCTATACTATAAACATCGGAAAAACCCTGAAATCGGCCAGAAGCCCAAAAATTGATCAGAAAGCCATAAAGCTGGCCTAAAACCCTAAAATCAGTCTAAAAGCCTATAGAGTCTAAAGAAAAACTTTAAAATTGACCCAAAGCCCTTAAATCGTCCAAATACCATATACTATAAGTGAGCGGAAAAACTCTGAAATCGGCCAAAAATCCTGAAATCGGCAGAAACTGATGAGTGGATATTATATGATGTTCTTAGGTTGTTTTTTGTCTTTTTATTTAATTATTTTGAGTCACATATAGGATTTTTATTATTTTTATGTATATTTTATGTTTATTTTGCATTTTGCATATAGATTAGATCTTATTTGTTTTTCTAACTTTATTTTATATTTTTAGGAATTTTTATAGCTATTTTATATTTTTAGGAAAAGCTGGTATAGTTATCATTTTTGTCCAGGGACCGATTTGTAAAGTTTCAGGAAATCAGGGGTCAAAGTGTGAAAGTTCAAGAGTGGAGGATTAAAAGTGAAGATTGAAAGAATTAAAGGGCCAGAATTGAAGTGCTAGCAAAGAGAGGGCTAAAAGAGAAAAAGAAGAATATGAAGCAACTCTCTTCAATTTAGCACATGGAAAATAAGCTTGAAGAAATTGATGGTAGTGGGAAGGAAGTTTCAGAAATGATTAAGGGTTGAGTGGTGGCCATTGAAGGCATTGAAAACCCATTACCATGAAGAAGGGGAAAGCTTGAAGATGAAGCAGCAGGTGACCCCACGCTCAAGCGTTGGGACTCTGACTAGGAGATGAGTCATATTTCCACCCAGCGCTCAAGCGTTGGAAAGCCAGCGCTCCAGCGCTGGGCCTCGGTCTGATAGTGGAATTTTAATGCATCCCAACGCCCAAGCGTTGGGAATGCCAGCGCTCAAGCGCTAAAGGGTGATTTTTTACTATAAATAGGGGCCTTTTCTTCACTTGTAAGACACACCATTTCAGAATACAACAAGTATTCTTCTTTCCTCCTTAAGATCATTGTTCCTAGGAATTGTGGGAAGCCAAACTTGAGCTCCTATCCAGGGTAATTCAATGATTCTTTTAGCCATGCTTGGCTAACTTCTTCTTTAAGTTTTTGGGTTGTTTTAGTTTATAATTCATGTTCTAGTCTTTTTCTACATTTCTGAAAAATATTTCCTTTCATGTTTTATTTCCTTGTTCTTCATTCATCTTTGTGCACAAAAGATATCTTGCTTTCTACTTATGTCATAAGGCCATTTGGTAAGTAGTAAGGGAAATAGGATATAAAAAAGGTTATAAGTATATATCTCTTAAGGCAATTAGGATAGACGTAACTTTGTGCTGGCCCGAATTCATTCTTCACCTTCTTTTCTGGTTAACTAAATACCAAGGCTATGGATTTAGTAATTAGGAAGAAAGTTCTACATTTCTTAAGGAAATTAAATTGTAGAAATTCTAGGCTATAGCATCATGAATTTGGATTTAAAATTCAGAAATTAAGTAGGAGGTTACTAGCATGTTTTATAGACTATGTAAACCAACCCAAGAGCTTAAATTCTTATCATCTTTATTTCTTATCATTTTATGCTTTTGTTCTTGATTGCTCTCAAACCAACACCATATTTTCAACTTTTAATTTTTCTACACAAGTACTAGATATTATAATAATAAGAACACCTATCCCTTGGGTTCGATCTTTTTACTACGCGATAGTCAATCGTGCACCTGCGATTTGGGTATCAAGTTTTTGGCGCCGTTGCCGGGGATAGGTTCTATTCTTTTTATTATTTTGTTTAGTACTTCTTGTTTATATATAAAAAAAAAAGAAAAAAATATTGTATTGAATAGGTGCTATTGACTTCTTTTGCTTTTCTGCATGGTAGGACATTTTGAATTCGACCCTGAAATTGAAAGAACTTTGCATCGCAGATTAGCGGAGCAAAGGAGATTAGCAAGGGCCATGTCTGAAACACAAGCGCAAATGGAGGGTCGCCTCCGTGCTGAATACAATGCACGGGTAGAATATGAAGTCCAAGCTAGACTTCAAAGGCAGAGAGCTGAGGAGGAAGAGCGGGATGCCAACCGTTCCCTTCGTGATATCACAGCCCCCCAGGTAGATTACAATTTTTAGGGGAGTATTGTGGTCCCGGAGGATGCACTACCAAATTTTCATAGGTTAGCCAGAACCAATTTGGTGGAAGTGTCAATGAAGACTGCCACACACATCTGGAGCGATTCACCAGGCATTGCTCCACCTTAAGGAGAAATGATGCTCACTTGGATACAGTAAGACTTATGCTGTTTCCATTTTCCTTAAGAGATGTGGCAGAGGAGTGGTTATCTTCACAACCACTCAGAAGCATTACTTCATGGGATGATTTGGCCGAGAAATTCACGGCTAAATTTTTCCCTTACAACCGCATAAGGAAGTTGAAGCAAGAAATCAACTCCTTCATTCAACAAGATGCTGAAAACCTGTAGGTTCAAGGGACTTCTCAGAAGGTGCCCAGGTCACAACATCTCTATCGCAGATCAGGTAGAGAAATTTTATGCAGCTTTGAATGATTATACCAGGGACAAGCTGGATACTACTGCAAGTGGGGCATTGTGAAGAAGGTCTTGCTCCTGACCCTGGCTGAGGTTTTGATGACGACAAACTCATCAACAAAAAGAAGAAAAGAAGACTTAGAGGAAACAGCGCTACAAAGTATATCATATACCTAGAAGTCCTAGTTTAGGTGAGTTATGCTTCTAAAGGTCTATTAAAGCATAAAGGCTCTTAAAACACCTAAACTAATCAAGCTAAGTGTTTTCATAACTTAAAAGAAGTAGAAAACCTTAAGCCGATCTCAAAGGATCAAGTTTCTGGAAGTTGGACTTCAGTGTAATCGATTTCATCCTTATGGTAATCGATTACACCTAGGCAAGTAAAAGATTAATTCTTGCTTGTAATCGATTACATGTTTGAATTTGAAATTCAAACTGAAACGGCTATTAGTGTAATCGATTACACTAAGTGATGTAATCGATTACCAGAACGAAAAGTTGCATCTTTTCATGAACCATTGTGTCCCAAACCTTTTGGAAAGGGTTGTGATGGTTCAAGGACGTTTCCCTTGCCTATATAAAGTCCATTTGAGTTCAGAACAAAACAACACATGAGAATACAACATTAGGCCAAAGCTTTGTCAAAATTAGTTCATCTTTTAGAACTTAAACCTTCAAGAGCCTAAATTCTGAGTTCATGATCTTCATGTTTATAAGAACACTTTAGTTGTTCATATCTTGAGGAACTCAGAATCATATTATGCTTAAAAGCCTTAAATCATAAATTCTCATGATCAATCCACTTGTATGTTAAAGGATTGATACAGCCAATTGTAAACTCTTCTTCATCTCTTTCTGTAAGATTGAGTTTTCACCGTGGTATTCGGTGAAGGGTTGTTGGTACTGAAAGTGGTATACTTTCAGGGTGTTGATTGAAGGTGGTTTAGCCTTCAAGGTCTGAGGGTGGTTTGCCTTCAGGAACTGAAAGTGGTTTGCTTTCAGGGGCTGTGGAAAGTGGTTTGCTTTCACAGGAAATTGGTAGAAATTCGTAGGGTCCTTGGGTTAAGAACTTGTAAGAGATTTTTATCAATAGTGGAAAAATCCTCAAGAGGTTTTCTTGAGGGACTGGACGTAGCCTTCGGTGGATAGAAGGTGAACCAGGATAAAACTCTGTGTGTGAATTCTTCTATCCTTCATCTTTACTTTCAAGCAACATTTAATTCTGCTGCAATCACAACTATCGTGTTGTGATCATCATTATCTTGAAAGTAACATTTTCAATAAGGCGAAAACCGGGGCAACTCTGATTCACCCCCCCCCTCTCAGGTTGCTATCTGTTCTAACAATTGGTATCAGAGCGGAAGTTTAGGTAAGTTATTCCGAAGATTTGGGAAAAGATGGCTTCCTCTTCCAATCATGGAACCAGTGAAGGATTCAACATAAACAGGCCACCATTCTTCAATGGAGAACACTATGACTTCTGGAAGATCAAGATGAAAATATTCATAAAGTCATTAGACGCAGGAATTTGGAAAGCCATTGAAGAAGGTCCCTTTGTGCCTGAATGAATTTAAAGGAATGAACATTCTTACATCTGCTCTTGGCATGGATGAATTTTTCAGAGTATCAACGTGTACTTCATTGAAAGAAATATGGGATACGTTGATGGTGACTCACGAAGGAACAGATGAAGTCAAGAGATCAAAGATCAATACTCTATCTCAAGAATATGAAATGTTCAGAATGCTTCCCGGAGAAAAGGTATTACATATGCAAAAACGATTCACTCATTTGATTAATCATTTGATTGCTGATAGCCAAATCCGCAAGTGCACGGATGGTTATCGTGTAATATAAAAGATCGAACCAAGGGGATACGTGTCTTCTTATTAAATTATTTAGTACTTGAGCAGAAAATAAAAAGATTTATATTGTTGATGATTTGATTAAGATAAAACAAGAAATAGAAATAAAATATAAAGGAATAAAGATGATGAAATTTAAGCACTTGGGTTGAATTACATAGTCTATAAAATATGTTAGCAAATTCGTACTTAATTTCTGAATTCTAAAACCAAGTTCATGATGCTATAGCCTAGTATTTCTACAAGATAATCTCTTACACATTGTAGAACTTTCTTTCTAATTACTAAACTCAATTTCTTGCAATTTTGTTAACTAAAGAAGAAGATGAAGATGAAGTTTAGGCCAACATAAAGCTACGTCTATCCTAATTTCTTAGCGATATATACTTATAGCCTTTTTTAAATCCTATTTCCCTTACTACTTACCAATTCTCATTAGTATAAGCAATAAGAAAGAACTCTTGTGTACTTTAAGAGGAAATGAAGAACAAGGAAATAAAACATAAACTGGAAATATTATTCAGAAATGTAGAAATAAACTAAGACATAAATATAAACTAAAACAACCCAAGTAACTTAAAAGAATTAGCCAAGCATGGCTAAAAGAGGCATCGAATTACCCTGGATAGGAGCTCAAGTTTGGCTTCCCACAATTCCTAGGAACAATGCTCTTAAGGAGGAAAGAAGAATACTTGTTGTATTTTGAATAGGTGTGATTTTTACAAAGGATGAGCACTCCTATTTATAGCAAAAATTTGCCTTTCAATGGTGGAGGAGTTGATGGCCTTCATTGGCCACCAATTAACTTTTGAAAACTCCTTCCCACTACCATCAATTCTCCACTCATCCTTTAATCCTTATTTTCCATGTGCTTAATTTAGAGAGTGTTGGTTCATATTCTTAATTTCCACTTTAAGTCCTCTCTTTGCTAGCACTTCAATTCTGGCCCTTTGACTCCTTCAAACTTCACATTTCATCCTCCGCTCTTGAACTTTGACACTTTAATCCTTCCTTTCCTGAAACTTTACAATTTGGTCCCTGGACAAAAATGATAACTATACCAACTTTCCTAAAAATATAAAAATAACTATAAAAATTCCTAAAAATATAAAATAAATTTAGAAAAACAAATAAAAGCTAATCTATATGCAAAATGCAAAATATATTTAAGATCTACATAAAAAGAATAAAAATCCTATATGAGACTCAAAAATAATAAAATAAAAAGACTAAAAATACCCTAAAACATCATATAATATCCTGTCATCACACCACTATACCCAACGACAGCTTGTCCTCAAGCGACAAAACTTAAAGAGAAACTCGTCCCTGAGTTTAGATAAAGTTTATCTGATTAAAACTTGAAGCACAAAAACCTTTCCAAGAAAGCTTAGCGGATTTGGAAGACCGACATGTTTAAAGATATTTAATCAAGAAAGTTAGGCTTGGCTTTTCAACATGTTTGAGTTCATCAAATAAGCTCACAAAAATGATATTCTCCATGAAAAACAAGAAAGCTCAATAATCCTGCCTATCATTCAAATCAAAACTGAAACAATGCAACCAAGTAACTTTGAAGAGATTTCTGAAGGTTGTAACTTGGCCAAAGGGTTGAAAAATTCAAGGTGTGGATTTCAAGAAATTGGCAACTCTAGTGGTTGAGTCAGAATCTGTTGTTAAGTGATTTTTCTTGACTAAGAGCTTCAACAATTCACACAAGGGTCCTCTCAATTTTTCTCTTTTTTTTTTTTTGGACAAAGTAGTGGAATGTATGGGATGAATGACTTGAATTTTACTCCCCTCATACTCTTTCACACCCCACCACTTCATTGTTTTTTTCTTTTTTTTTTCTAAGGCACATACCTTAACTTCTTTTTTCAACTTTTTTCTTCTTTTTCTAGAGAGAAACACACAAACATAGCTCTAACAATTTCAGCACATGAATCACAATAACAACTTAAAATATCACACAAAGTAGGCTCCAAAGAATGACTCTTTTAAGGCTCAAAAAGGGCTACTAGTGTATTTTTTCTTTTCAAACCAAAACTCCGAGTTTTCAAAAATGCCTATAATCTCTTCTCAACTCACAAAGTCTACAAAATCCCTATCAACATGCAACACAAGGCAGAAAAATTTTACAATCATGCAATCAGAGTCCTCAGCTCTCAGAAAAACATAGGGTAAGTGGTACCCTTTTTAGAACTCAGAAAAAGACTTTGCCAACAACCAAAACAATCAAGATGTCAAAATCATTTCTAACAGCATGCAATCCTAACCGCTTCAAAACATAGAACCTTTTCAAAAGCAGTTCAATCAGATAAAACATTCACAGCAATAGAAGCATTCAGACTGGATAATATACTCAAGACTCATGCAAAAATAAAACAGAAAAACTAAACTAAAAATAAAGCTAAAGACTATAACAAGAAAAACTAAAAAGCTGGCACAATTTACAAATTTTCCACAAAAGTCCAAGGGAACCTCAAAGTAAAAATCAATTTTGAACACTTAAGTTCAAGAGGGCTCTTTCTCCTTATGGTGCCTATCCTGCAAAATTGAACAAACAAAAGGTCTCACAAGCAGAAGCTTGCTTGACTTGTTAGTTCCCAAAACAACATACTTAAGAACATGGGTTGAAAAATTGTGTCCACTGATGAGTGGATTTTATATGATAATTTTAGAGTCTTTTTAGTCTTTTTATTTTATTATTTTTGAGTCTCATGTAGGTTTTTTATTGTTTTTATGTAGATTTTATATTTATTTTGCATTTTGCATGTAGATTAGATTTTATTTGTTTTTCTAGCTTTATTTTATATTTTTAGGAATTTTTCTAGTTATTTTATATTTTTAGAAAAAGCTGGTTTAGTTATCATTTTTGTCCAGGGACCACTTTGTAAAGTTTCAGGAAATCAAGGTCCAAAATGTGAAAGTTCAAGAGTGGAGGGCTAAAAGTGAAGATTGAGAGAATTCAAGGGCTTGAATTGGAGTGCTAACCAAGAGAGGACTAAAAGTAAAAAAGAGGAATATGAAGCAACTCTCTTCAAATTAGCACATGGAAAATAAGCTTGAAGGAATTAATGGTAGTGGAGGAGAAGTTTCAGAATTAAACAAGGGCTGAGTAGTGGCTTTTGATGGCATTCAAATCCCACTAACCATGAAGAAGAAGAAAAACTTGAAGTTGAAGAAGCAGTGCCCAGCGCTGCAGCGCTGGGAAGCCAGCGCTCAAGCGCTGGCCTTCGGTCTGGCAGTGGATTTTTAATGCTTCCAGCGCCCAAGCGTTGGGAATTCTAGCGTTGAAGCGTTGGAGGCTGGATTTTTACTATAAATAGGACCCTTTTCTTCACTTGTAAAACACACCTTTCTTAGAACACAACAAGTGTTCCTCTTTCTCCCTCAAGAACATTGTTCCTAGGAATTGTGGGAAGCCATATTTGAGCTCCTAGTCCAGGGTAATTCAATGCTTCTTTTAGCCATGCTTGGCTAACTTCTTTCTTAAGTATCTTGGGTTGTTTTAGTTTATAATCTATGTTTTAGTTTTCTTCTACTCTTCTGAATAATATTACTATAGTTCATGTTTTATTTACCTTGTTCTTAATGTTATCTTGATGTACACAAGAGTTTTTACTTATTGCTTATAACAATGGAAATTGGTAAGTAGTAAGGGACCTAGGATTTAAAAGAAGCTATATGACATATCACTAAGGTATTAGGATAGACTTAGCTTTATGTTGGCCTGAAAATTCTTTCTTCATCTTCTTCTTGGTTTTTTCTAGATTACAAGGTATTGAATTTAGTAATTGAGGAGAAAGTTCTACAATGCTTAAGGTATTAACTTGTAGAAACATTAGGCTATAGCATCATGACTTGGTACTAAAATTCAGAATTCAAGTAGTAGTTGCTAGCATATTTTATAAATTATATAAATCAACCCAAGTGCTTAAGATTCATCATCATCTCTTTCTCTTATCATTTATATTGTTTATTTCTTGTTCTAAAAACAACAAAACATTTTCATCTTTTATTTTTCTGTTTAAAGTACTAAATATTATAGTAATAAGAACACCTATCCCTGTGGGTTCGATCTTTTTATATTACGCGATAGTCAATCGTACACTTGCGATTCCGCTATCATCCACCTAAAAACAAGAATTATTGAGTTCCCAAAAATCAAAACCATTATAGAAGCAAGAGAAAACTCACAGAATCTAAAACTTTTCAAGAAATGGTGGACACAAAATTTATTTAAAACTAAAGAAAACAGAAAATAAAACAAAAGCAGAAAATTAAATGACAGAAATTTAAACTATTCCTAAGTTGGGTTGTCTCCCAACCAGCTCATTGTTAAGGTCCGAGATAGACCCTTCCCTTTAATCAATTTCAACCGGGGTCTATTAGAAAATTCATTAGACCCCGCAAATCATGCATATTTTGGCATAAGTACAACATGGTGCCCAATGAATTTTCAGCTTTCAAGGCAACATCAATCAAATTACAAATGAAAGGGATAAGGAAAACTTCCCCTTCTTGTTTCTTGCCTTGATCTTCTGAACCTATAACATAGGTCCTTTGAGGTTCTTCTTCCTCCAACTCCAATTTGTCTTCAAAGACAAATTCTACAATGAAGGTTGCTTTTACCTCATCTCTTTGAACCACGAGTTCATTTTCATGAACAGGTAGTTGTTGTTCATCCCCGGGCTGCCTCCTCAAAATGCCTTGTATCTTTACTTGTAGAATCTCCCTGGCCTTACATTCTTGCTTAGGACTTGGCAAAAATCCGGTTTTTCTCTTGCAATCTAATTCGGAGTAAAACTCGTCAATTAGAGTGAAGACATCCTGCTTCTTCTTCTTCTCATATTCCTTTTCAAGTTCAGCCCGGATTTTTGCCTCCCTTTGCTCAAATGTTTCAGCCATTGCTATACCTGAAAATACTCAACAAACAAAATTAGTAGCACCAGTTCATCACACAGATAATATTTTTTTATTTTTTATTTTATATATAAAAAAACAGCACTAAACAAATTAATAAAAAGAACTTAAAAAGAACCTATCCCCGGCAACGGCGCCAAAAACTTGATAGCCAAATCCGCAGGTGCACGGATGGTTATCGTGTAATATAAAAGATCGAACCCAAGGGATAGGTGTCTTCTTATTAAATTATTTAGTACTTGAGCAGAAAATAAAAAGATGTATATTGTTGATGGTTTGATTAAGATAAAACAAGAAATAGCAATAAAATATAAAGGAATAAAGATGATGAAATTTAAGCACTTGGGTTGAATTACATAGTCTATAAAATATGTTAGCAAATTCGTACTTAATTTCTGAATTCTAAAACCAAGTTCATGATGCTACAGCCTAGTATTTCTACAAGTTAATCTCTTACACATTGTAGAACTTTCTTTCTAATTACTAAACTCAATTTCTTGCAATTTAGTTAACTAAAGAAGAAGATGAAGATGAAGTTCAGGCCAACATAAAGCTACGTCTATCCTAATTTCTTTGCGATATATACTTATAGCCTTTTTTTAAATCCTATTTCCCTTACTACTTACCAATTCTCATTCGTATAAGCAATAAGAAAGAACTCTTGTGTACTTTAAGAGGAAATGAAGAACAAGGAAATAAAACATAAACTGGAAATATTATTCAGAAATGTAGAAATAAACTAAGACATAAATATAAACTAAAACAACCCAAGTAACTTAAAAGAATTAGCCAAGCATGGCTAAAAGAGGCATCGAATTACCCTGGATAGGAGCTCAAGTTTGGCTTCCCACAATTCCTAGGAACAATGCTCTTAAGGAGGAAAGAAGAATACTTGTTGTATTCTGAATAGGTGTGATTTTTACAAAGGATGAGCACTCCTATTTATAGCAAAAATTTGCCTTTCAATGGTGGAGGAGTTGATGGCCATTATGGCCTTCATTGGCCACCAATTAACTTTTGAAAACTCCTTCCCACTACCATCAATTCTCTACTCATCCTTTAATCCTTATTTTCCATGTGCTTAATTTAGAGAGTGTTGGTTCATATTCTTAATTTCCACTTTAAGTCCTCTCTTTGCTAGCACTTCAATTCTGGCCCTTTGACTCCTTCAAACTTCACTTTTCATCCTCCGCTCTTGAACTTTGACACTTTAATCCTTCCTTTCCTGAAACTTTACAATTTGGTCCCTGGAGAAAAATGATAACTATACCAACTTTCCTAAAAATATAAAAATAACTATAAAAATTCCTAAAAATATAAAATAAAGTTAGAAAAAAAAATAAAAGCTAATCTATATGCAAAATGCAAAATAAATATAAAATCTACATAAAAAGAATAAAAATCCTATATGAGACTCAAAAATAATAAAATAAAAAGACTAAAAACACCCTAAAAACATCATATAATATCCTGTCATCAATTGCTCTTGGCAGACATTTTTCAAACAGTGACTTGAACATGAAAGTTCTAAGATCACTTACAAGAGTATGGCAACCAAAAGTTATAGCCATCTCAGAGAAGAAGAGTTTATCAAAAATGACTCTTGCAACTATTTTTGGAAAACTCCAAGAACACGAGTTGGAATTGAATCGTTTAGAAGAGCATGAACAACATGAGAAGAAGTATCGATCCATTTCCCTAAAGGAAAAAGAAAGCATCAAAGAAGATTATGATGCAGATTCTGAAGAAGAAGACAATGGGAATGTGAATCTTCTAGTAAAGAACTTTGGAAAGTTTCTTAAAAGAAAATGTGTGAAATTCAACAACAACAAATCTTTCCAAAGGAACAATGAGTCTTCTTCCTCTCAAAAGATTACATGCTTCGAATGTGGCAAGCCTGGACACTTCAAGTCAGAATGTCCAAATCTTCAAAAGAAGAAACATGGTTTAAGAGAAAAAATCGAAAAGAAGGATCAACCCACACGAAGAGCATATTTGGCTTGGGATGATAATGAAGTAAGTTCATCATCAGACTCTGATAAAGCAGAAGCACAAGTTGCTTTGATGGCCTCACATGATTCAGATGTTGAAGATTCCCAGGTTAGTGACAATTCTATGTCTTTTCATGATTTAAAGTTTACTATGGAAAATATGTTTAAATTATGTCAAGAATTTTCTAAGGTTAGCACTAGGCAAAATGATTTGATTTCTTCCTTAGAAAGTAAGTGTAGAACTTTACAAGAAGAACTAGACGTAGTAAAATCTAAGTTAGATATTACACATAAATGCACTAAGTGTAGTTCTTTAGAAGAAAAGATAGATAATCTTCAACAAAGAGTCCATAACTTCAATAAAGGAAAACAGAAGTTAGATGATATTCTAAGCGTACAAAGACATTCAAACAATAAGTCAGGTCTAGGATATACTTCTCACCCAAAGACAAAGGAAGTCAAGAAAACCGTGTTTGTGAAACCAAACAACATGGAAGGATCTTCTAAAAGCATTAAGACCAATTCTTTTAGGAGTATGAACAATAGGAAGAACAATCCTAATAGACCTCCTAAGAAGATTCATCCCACTCCTAGGCAAACAACTAGTTACAATCATTATTCTTGCACTTATTGTAACAAAATAGGACATACCCCTAGTAGATGTTACTACAAACATGTTGGAGTACCAAATAGGGAGTACATTTGGGTTAGAAAGGATGTTAACTTAGAAGGACCCAAAACTTGTTGGGTTCCTAATACCCATGTCTGAACTTTGTCATGTAGGTGCGTATGAAAGCAGCAAAGGATTTATGGTATCTTGATAGTGGCTGCTCATCACACATGACAGGAGACAAAACCAAGTTTTCTTTTCTTATACCTAGGGAAAAAGGTTTTGTCACATATGGAAACAATCAAAAGGGAAAGATACTCGGTATTGGAAGAATAGGCACACCCCCTCAAACAGTCATCAATAAAGTTCTTTACGTTGATGGTTTGATGCATAATCTTCTGAGTATCTGTCAACTATGTGACAAAGGTTTGAAAGTTGGTTTCATTGATTATATATGTGTAGTAAAAGATGTGAAAACTAAAGAAATTAAGTTTTCTGGGTATAAAGTAAATAAAGTCCTCATGATCTCCTTGGAAGAAATTCCACAAAATATAAGATGTCTTTTGGCCAAGAATAATAGTGATTCATGGCTATGGCATAGAAGACTTGCTCATATACACATAGATCATTTAAACAAACTAGTCAAGCATGATCTAAAATCGGCCGAAAACCTTGAAATCGGCCAAAAGCCCTAACGTTGATCAAAAAGCCCTAAAGCCGGCCTAAAATCCCTATAATAATGCGAAAACACTAAAATCAATCTCAAAGCAATAAGAGACTACCGAAAAACAATAAAGTTGACACATATCCCTTAAATTGACCAAATACCCTATACTATAAACATCGGAAAAACCCTGAAATCGGCCAGAAGCCCAAAAATTGATCAGAAAGGCATAAAGCTGGCCTAAAACCCTATAATAAGCCGAAAACCCTAAAATCAGTCTAAAAGCCTATAGAGTCTACAGAAAAACTATAAAATTGACCCAGAGCCCTTAAATCGTCCAAATACCATATACTATAGTGAGCAGAAAAACTTTGAAATCAGCCGAAAACCCTTAAATCGGCCAAAAACCTTGAAATCGGCTAAAAACCCTGAAATTGGCAAAAACCCCAAATTTAATCCGAAAGCTTTTAAGCTGGCCAAAAACCCCATAATAAGCCGAAAACCCTAAATCCAGTCTTAAAGCCTAGAGTCTACAGAACAACCATAAAATTGACCCAGAGCCCTTAAATCGTCCAGATACCCTATACAATAGTCAACAAAAAAACCCTGAAATCGGCCGAAAACACAGAAATCAGCCAAAAGCCCTAATGTTGATCTGAAAGCCATAAAACCACCCTAAATCCCTATAATAAGCCAGAATCCCTAAAATCATTCTAAAATCCTAGAGTCTACAGAAAAACAATAAACTGACGCAGAGCCCTTACCTCGGAAAAACCCTTAAATCGACCGAGAACCCTAAAGTTGATCAGAAAGCCCTAAAGCTGGCATAAAACCCTATATTAAGCCAAAAACCCTAAAATAAGTCTAAAAGCGTAGAGTCTACAGAAAAACCAAAAAATTGACACAGAGCCCTTAAATCGTCCAAATAACATATACTATAGCCAGCGGAAAAAATATGAAATCGGCCGAAAACTCTGAAATCAGCTGAAAATGGTGTAATCTGCCAAATGCCCTAAAGTTGATCAGAAAGCCCTAAAGCCGGCCTAAAACCCCATAATAAGACGAAAACTCTAAAATCAGTCTTAAAGCTTAGAGTTTACAGAAAAATCATAAAATTGACCCGGAGCCCTTAAATCGTCCAAATACCCTATACTGTAGTCAGCGGAAAAACCAAGAAATTTGCCGAAAACCCTGAAATTGGCTAAAAGCTAATCAGAAAAACCTTAAAGCCGCCCTCAAACCCTATAATAAGCCGAAAACCCAAGAATCAGTCTTAAAGCCTAGAGTCTACCGAAAAACTATAAATTTGACCAAAGACCTTAAATCATTCAAATGCCCTTTATTATTGTTAGCGGAAAAATCCTAAAATCGGCAGAAAACCGTGAAATCTGCCAAAAGCCCTAAAGTTGATCAAAAAGCCCTAATGCCGGCTTAAAATCCTTATAATAAGCCGAAAACACTAAAATCAATCTAAAAGCCATTATAGTCTACAGAAAAACAATAAAATTGACCCAGATCCCTTAAATTGACCAAATACCCTATACTATAAACATCGGAAAAACCCTGAAATCGGTAAGAAGCCCAAAAATAAATCAGAAAGCCATAAAGCTGGGCTAAAACCCTATAATAAGCCGAAAACCGTAAAATCATTCTAAAAGCCTATAGTGAGCGGAAAAACTTTGAAATCAGCCGAAAACCCTTAAATCCGCCAAAAACCCTGAAAACGACCAAAAACCCTGAAATCGGCAAAAACCCCAAAAGTTAATCCGAAAGCTTTAAAGCTGGCCTAAAACCCCATTATAAGCCGAAAACTCTAAATCCAGTCTAAAAGCCTAGAGTCTACAGAATAACCATAAAATTGACCCAGAGCCCTTAAATCGTCCAGATAACCTATACTATAGTCAATGAAAAAACCCTGAATCGGCCGAAAACACTGAATAAAGCCAAAAGCCCTAATGTTCATCAGAAAACCATAAAACCAGCCTAAATCCCTATAATAAGCCAAAATCCCTAAAATCAGTCTGAAATCCTAGAGTCTACAGAAAAACAATAAACAGACCCAGAGCCCTTACATCGGAAAAACTCTGAAATCGGCCGAGAACCCTAAAGTTGATCAGAAAGCCCTAAAGCTGGCCTAAAACCCTATATTAAGCCAAAAACCCTAAAATAAGTCTAAAAGCGTAGAGTCTACAGAAAAATCAAAAAATTGACACAGAGCCCTTAAATCGTCCAAATAACATATACTATAGCCAGCGGAAAAAATCTAAAATCGGCCGAAAACCCTGAAATCAGCCGAAAATGCTGTAATCTGCCAAATGCCCTAAAGTTGATCAGAAAGCCCTAAAGCCGACCAAAAACCCTATAATAAGACGAAAACCCTAAAATCAGTTTAAAAGTCTAGAGTTTACAGAAAACCATAATATTGACCTAGAGCCCTTATATCGTCTAAATACCCTATACTGTAGTCAGCGGAAAAACCTTGAAATCTACCGAAAACCCTGAAATTGGCTAAAAGTTGATCAGAAAAACCTTAAAGCCGCCCTCAAACCCTATAATAAGCTGAAAACCCTAGAATCAGTCTTAATGCCGAGAGTCTACGGAAAAACTATAAATTTGACGAGAGGCCTTAAATCATTCAAATGCCTTTTATTATTGTCAGCGGAAAAACCCTAAAATCGGCCGAAAACCCTGAAATCGGCCAAAAGCCCTAAAGTTGATCAAAAAGCCCTAAAGCCGGCCTAAAATCCCTATAATAAGCTGAAAACACTAAAAGCCATTAGAGTCTACAGAAAAACAATAAAATTGACCCAAATCCCTTAAATTTACCAAATGCCCTATACTATAAACATCGAAAAAACCCTGAAATCGGCCAGAAGCCCAAAAATTGATCAGAAAGCCATAAAGCTGGCCTAAAACCCTATAATTAGCCGAAAACCCTAAAATTAGTCTAAAAGCCTATAGAGTCTACAGAAAAACTATAAAATTGACCCAGAGCCCTTAAATCGTCCAAATACCATATACTATAGTTAGCCGAAAAACACTGAAGTAAGCCGAAAACCCTGAAATCGGCCAAAAACCCTGAAATCGGCAAAAACCCCAAAAGTTAATCCGAAAGCTTTAAAGCTGGCCTAAAACCCCAGAATAAGCCGAAAACCCTAAATCCAGTTTAAAAGCCTAGAGTCTACAGAATAACCATTGACCCAGAGCCCTTAAATCGTCCTCATACGCTACACTATAGTCAACGAAAAAACCCTGAAATCGGCCGAAAACACTGAAATAAGCCAAAAGCCCTAATGTTGATCCGAAAGCCAGAAAACCAGCCTAAATTCCTATAATAAGCCAAGATCCCTAAAATCAGTCTAAAATCCTAGAGTCAACAGAAAAACAATAAAACTGACCCAGAGCCCTTACATCGGAAAAACCTTGAAATCGGCCGAGAACCCTAAAGTTGATCAGAAAGCCCTAAAGCTGGCCTAAAACCCTATATTAAGCCAAAAACCCTAAAATAAGTCTAAAAGCGTAGAGTCTACAGGAAAATCGAAAAATTGACACAGAGCCCTTAAATCGTCCAGATAACATATACTATAGCTAACGGAAAAAATCTGAAATCGGCCGAAAACCCTGAAATCAGCCGAAAATGCTGTAATCTGCCAAATGCCCCAAAGTTGATCAAAAAGCCCTAAAGCCGGCCTAAAACCCTATAATAAGACGAAAACCCTAAAATCTGTCTTAAAGCCTAGAGTTTACAGAAAAACCATAAAATTAACCCGGAGCCCTTAAATCGTCCAAATACCCTATCTGTAGTTAGCGGTAAAACCCTGAAATCTGTTGAAAACCCTGAAATTGGCTAAAAGTTGATCAGAAAAACCATAAAGCCGCCGTCAAACTCTTAGAAAAACATAGGGTAAGTGGTACCCTTTTTAGAACTCATAAAAACTTTGCCAACAACCAAACAATCAAGATGTTCAAATCATTTCTAACAGCATGCAATCCTAACCGCATCAAACATAGCATCATTTTCAAAAGCAGTTCAATCAGATAAAACATTCACAGAGCAATAGTAGCATTCAGACTGGATAAAGACACTTATCCATGCAGTTTAAAAACACTAAAATAAAAAATAAAAACTAAAACTAAGAATAAAAAGCTATGAAAAAGAAAAACTAAAAGTTAAAAGATGAAAACAATAAACCTATCTAAAAATAAAAACTAAAAGATGGTAAAATATTTTTCTTTTTTTCTTTTTTTACAAACTGTCCAGGAAACCTCATTGCAACTTCAACTTTGAACACTCCAAGTTCAAGAGGGATCTTCCTCTCCGGTGCCTATCCTGCAAAATTCAACAAACTAAGTCTTACAAGCAGAAGCTTGCTTGACTTGTTAGTTCCCAAAACAGTATACTTAAGAACAAGGGTTGAAAATTGTGTCCACCTTAAAACAAGAATTCTTGAGTTCCCAAAGATCAAAACCATTATAGAAGCAAGGGAAAACTCAAAGAATCAAAAACTTTTCAAGAAATGGTGGACAAAAAAAATTTTATTTAAAAACAAAGAAAACAGAAAACAAAATAAAAACAGAAAATTGCCCAAGCTCCAGCGCTTGAGCGTTGGGTTTGCCAACGCTCGGGCGCTGGAATTAAAATAAAAAATTGGATTCCAGGGGCCCAACGCTTGAGCGTTGGCCCCTCCAACGCTTGCGCGTTGGATTTATGAAATCCTGGGCAGCTTTGGCAGGGGCTCAACGCATGAGTGTTGAGCCTCCAACGCTTGAGCGTTGGGGTGCCTGCAACAATTTATTCAGCAAAACTAAACAAAACAAAAGCAATAGAAACACTTGGGTTGTCTCCCAAGAAGCCCAATGTTATAGTCTTTGGTAGACTTTTCACTAATCACTTTTTAACCGGGGTCTATTACAAAATTCATTAGACCCCGCAAATCATGCAAATTTTGGCACAAATACATCATGGTGCCCAATGAATTTTCAGCCAACAAGGCAACAATAATCAAATTAAAAATGGAAGGAATAAGTAAATTTTTCCTTCCTTGTTCTTTGCCTTTTTGTTCTGAACCTATAACATAGGTTCCTTGAATTTCTTCTTCCTCCATTTCCAATTTGTCTTTAAAGACAAATTCTACAATGGAGGTTTCTTTCACCTCCTCTCTTTGAACCACAGGTTCACTTTCATGAAAGGTGGTTGTTGTTCACCCCCGGGCTGCCTCCTCAGAATGCCTTGTATCTTTACTTGTAGAATCTCCCTGGCCTTACATTCTTCCTCAGGACTTGGCAAAAATCCGGTTTTTCGCTTGCAATCTAATTTGGAGTAAAACTCGTCAATTAGAGTGAAGACATCCTGCTTCTTCTTCTCATATTCCTTTTCAAGTTCAGCCCGGATTTTTGCCTCCCTTTGTTCGAATGTTTCAGCCATTGCTATACCTGAAAATACTCAGCAAAAAAAATTAGCAGCACCAGTTCATATCACAGATAATATTTTTTGTTTTTTTCCTTTTTTATAAAAAAAACCGCACTAAACAAATTAATAAAAAGAACTTGAACAGAACCTATCCCCGGCAACAGCGCCAAAAACTTGATAGCCAAATCCGCAAGTGCACGGATGGTTATCGCGTAGTATAAAAGATATCGTACCCAAGGGATAGGTGTCTTTCTATTAAATTATTTAGAGCCTTGTGCAGAAAATAAGAAGATATATGTTGTTGTTTGGTTTTTTGAACTAGAAAATAAAATAGCATAAAATAAAAGAGAAGAGAAAAGATGATGAGATTTAAGCACTTGGGTTAGATTACATAGTTTATAAAATATGCTAGCAAACTCTTACTTAATTTCTGAATTCTAGAACCAAGTTCATGATGCTATAGCCTAGTATTTCTACAAGTTAATTCCTTACAAATGTAGAACTTTCTTCCTAATTACTAAATTCAATTCCTTGCAATTTAGTTAACTAAAGAAGAAGATGAAGTTCAGACCAACATAAAGCTACGTCTATCCTAATTCCTTAGTGATATATACATATAGCCTTTTTAAAATCCTATTTCCCTTACTACTTACCAATTTCCATTGTTATAAGTAATAAGCAAGAACTCTTATGCGCATTAAGAGGAAATGAAGAACAAGGAAATAAAACATGAATTGGAAATATTATTCAGAAATGTAGAAGAAAAACTAAGACATAAAATATAAACTAAAACAACCCAAGATACTTAAAAGAATTAGCCAAGCATGGCTAAAAGAGGCATCGAATTACCCTGGATAGGAGCTCAAGTTTGGCTTCCCACAATTCCTAGGAACAATGCTCTTAAGGAGGAAAGAAGAATACTTGTTGTATTCTGAATAGGTGTGTCTTTTACGAAGGATGAGCACTCCTATTTATAGCAAAAATTTCAATGGTGGAGGAGTTGATGGCCATTATGGCCTTCATTGGCCACCAATTAACTTTTGAAAACTCCTTCGCACTACCATCAATTCTCCACTCATCCTTTTTCACATGTGCAAAATAGAAATGATGCTTCATATTCAATCTTTACACTTTTGGTCATCTCTTTGTTAGCACTTCAATTCTGGCCCTTTATTTTCCTTAAACTTCACTTTTAGCCCCCAACTCTTGAACTTTCATACTTTGGCCGTTTCTTTCCTGAAATTTACAGTTTGGTCCCTGGACAAAAATGATAACTTCTACCAGCTTTCCTAAAATATAAAAATAACTATAAAAATTCCTAAAAATATAAAATAAAGTTTAAAAACCAAATAAAAGCTAATCTATATGCAAAATGCAAAATAAATATAAAATGTAAATAAAAAGAATAAAAAACCTATAAGAGACTCAAAAATTATAAAATAAACAGACTAAACCCTAAAATTATCATATAAAATCCAGCCATCACAATAGTCAACGAAAAAACCCAAAATCGGCTGAAAACACTGAAAAACTATAAATTTGACCAGAGGCCTTAAATCATTCAAATGCCCTATTGTAAGCGTGAAAACCCTAAAATCGGCCAAAAACTCTGAAATCGGCCAAAAGCCCTAAAGTTGATCAAAAAGCCCTAAAGCCGGCCTAAAATCCCTATAATAATCCGAAAACACTAAAATCAATCTAAAAGCCATTAGAGTCTTCAGAAAAACAATAAAATTGACAAAATACCCTATACTATAAACATCGGAAAAACCCTGAAATGGGCTAGAAGCCCAAAAATTGATCAGAAAGCCATAAAGCTGGCCTTAAACCATATAATAAGCCGATAACCATAGAATCAGTCTAAAAGCCTATAGAGTCTACAGAAAAACTATAAAATTGACCCAGAGCCCTTAAGTCGTCCAAATACCATATACTATAGTGAGCGGAAAAACTCTGAAATCAGCCGAAAACCCTTAATCGGCCAAAAATCCTGAAATTGGCCAAAAACCCTGAAATCAGCAAAAAGCCCAAAAGTTAATCCGAAAGCTTTAAAGCGGGCCTAAAACCCCATAATAGGTTGAAAACCCTAAATCCAGTCTAAAATCCTAGAGTCTACAGAATAACCATAAAATTGACCCAGAGCCCTTACATCGGAAAAACCCTGAAATCGGCCGAGAACCCTAAAGTTGATCAGAAAGCACTAAAGCTGCCCTAAAACCCTATATTAAGCCAAAAAACCCTAAAATAAGTCTAAAAGCGTAGTGTCCACAGAAAAACCAAAAAATTGACACAGATCCCTTAAATAGTCCAAATAACATATACTATAGTCAGTGGAAAAAATCTGAAATCGGCCGAAAACCCTGAAATCAGCCGAAAATGCTGAAATTTGCCAAATGCCCTAAAGTTGATCAGAGAGCCCTAAAGGCGGCCTAAAACCCTATAATAAGACGAAAACCCTAAAATCTGTCTAAAAGCCTAGAGTTTACAGAAAAACCATAAAATTGACCCGGAGCCCTTAAATCGTCCAAATACCCTACACAGTAGTCAGCGGAAAAACCCTGAAATCTATCGAAAACCCTGAAATTGGCTAAAAGTTGATCAAAAAAACCATAAAGCCGCCCTAAAACCATATAATAAGCCTAGAGTCTACGGAAAAACTATAAATTTGACCAGAGGCCTTAAATCATTCAAATGCCCTTTATTATTGTCAGCGGAAAAACCCTAAAATCGGCCAAAAGCCCTAAAGTTGATCAAAAAGCCCTAAAACCGGCATAAAATCCCTATAATAAGCCGAAAACACTAAAATCAATTTAAAAGCCATTAGAGTCTATAGAAAAACAATAAAATTGACCCAGATCCCTTAAATTGACCAAATACCCTATACTATAAACATGAGAAAAACCCTGAAATTGGCCAGAAGCCCAAAAATTGATCAGAAAGCCATAAAGCTGGCCTTAAACCCTATAATAAGCCGAAAACCCTAAAATCAGTCTAAAAGCCTGTAGAGTCTACAGAAAAACTAAAAAATTGACCCAGAGCCCTTATATCGTTCAAATACCATATACTATAGTGAGCGGAAAAACACTGAAATCACCCGAAACTCTTAATTCGGCCAAAAACCCTAAAATCGGCCAAAAACCCTGAAATCGGCAAAAACCCCGAAAGTTAATCCAAAAGCTTTAAAGCTGGCCTAAAACCCCATAATAAGGCGAAAACCCTAAATCCAGTCTAAAAGCCTAGAGTCTACAGAATAACCATAAAATTCACCCAGAGCCCTTAAATCGTCCAGATACCCTATACTATAGTCAACGAGAAAACCCTGAAATCGGCCGAAAACACTGAAATCAGCCAAAAGCCCTAATGTTGATTCGAAGGCCATAAAACCAGCCAAAATCCTTATAATAGGCCCAAGTCCCTAAAATCAGTTTAAAATCCAAGAGTCTACAGAAAAACAATAAAACTGACCCAGAGCCCTTACATCGAAAATAAACCCTGAAATCGGCCGAGAACCCTAAAGTTGATCAGAAAGCCCTAAAGTTGGCCTAAAACTCTATATTAAGCCAAAAACCCTAAAATAAGTCTAAAAGCGTAGAGTCTACAGTAAAACCAAAAAATTGACACAGAGCCCTTAAATCGTCCAAATATCATATACTATAGTAAGCGGAAAAAATCTGAAATCGGCCGAAAACCCTGAAATCACCCGAAAATGCTGTAATCTGCCAAATGCCCTAAATTTGATCCGAAAGCCCTAAAGCCGGCCCAAAACCCTATAATAAGACGAAAACCCTAAAATCAGTCTAAAAGCCTAGAGTTTACAGAAAAACCATAAAATTGACCCGCAACCCTTAAATCGTCCAAATACTCTATACTGTAGTCAGCGGAAAAACCCTGAAATCTGCCGAAAACCCTGAAATTGGCTAAAAGTTGATCAGAAAAACCATAAAGCCGCCCTCAAACCCTATAATAACCCGAAAACCCTAGAATCAGTCTTAAAGCCTAGAGTCTACGGAAATACTATAAATTTGACCAGAGGCCTTAAATCATTCAAATGCCCTTTATTACTGTCAGCGGAAAAACCCTAAAATCGCCCGAAAACCCTAAAATCGGCCAAAAGCCCTAAAGTTGATCAAAAAGCCCTAACGCCAGCCTAAAATTCCTATAATAAGCCGAAAACTCTAAAACCAATAAAAGCCATTAGAGTCTACAGAAAAACAATAAAATTGACCCAGATCCCTTAAATTGACCAAATACCCTATACTATAAACATCGGAAAAACCTTGAAATCGGCCAGAAGCCCAAAAATTGATCAGAAAACCATAAAGCTGACCGAAAACCCTATAATAAGCCGAAAACCCTAAAATCAGTCTAAAAGCCTATAGAGTCTAAAAGCCTATTGTTTTTCATGGAGAATATTATTTTTGTGAGCTTAATTTGATGAACTCTAACATGTTAAAAGCCAAGCCTAACTTTCTTGATTAAATATCTGTAAACATGCATGTCTTCCTTATCTGCTAAGCTTTCTTGGAAAGGTTTTTGTGCTTCAAGTTTTAATCAGATAAACTTTCTATAAACTCAGGGACGAGTTTCTCTTTAAGTTTTGTCGCTTGAGGACAAGCTGTCGTTGGGTATAGTGGTGTGATGAGTGGATATTATATGATGTTTTTAGGTTGTATTTAGTCTTTTAATTTTATTATTTTTGAGTCACATATAGGATTTATATTATTTTTATGTAGATTTAATGTTTATTTTGCATTTTTCATATAGACTAGATTTTATTTGTTTTTCTAACTTTATTTTATATTTTTAGGAATTTTTATAGCTATTTTATATTTTTAGGAAAAGCTGGTATAGTTATCATTTTTGTCCAGGGACCGATTTGTAAAGTTTCAGGAAATCAGGGGTCAAAGTGTGAAAGTTCAAGAGTGGAGGATTAAAAGTGAAGATTGAAAGAATTAAAGGGCCAGAATTGAAGTGCTAGCAAAGAGAGGGCTAAAAGAGAAAAAGAAGAATATGAAGCAACTCTCTTCAATTTAGCACATGGAAAATAAGCTTGAAGAAATTGATGGTAGTGGGAAGGAAGTTTCAGAAATGATTAAGGGCTGAGTGGTGGCCATTGAAGGCTTTGAAAACCCATTACCATGAAAAAGGGCAAAACTTGAAGATGAAGCAGCAGGTGACCCAACGCTCAATCGTTGGAATCCCAACGCTTGAGTGTTGGGACTCTTACTAGGAGATGAGTCAGATTTCCACCCAGCGCTCAAGCGTTGGAAAGCCAACGCTCAAGCGCTGGGCCTCGGTCTGATAGTGGAATTTTAATGCTTCCCAACGCCCAAGCATTGGGAATGCCAGCGCTCAAGCGCTGGAGGGCGAATTTTTACTATAAATAGGGGCCTTTTCTTCACTTGTAAGACACACCATTTCAGAATACAACAAGTATTCTTCTTTCCTCCTTAAGATCATGGTTCCTAGGAATTGTGGAAGCCAAACTTGAGCTCCTATCCAGGGTAATTCAATGATTCTTTTAGCCATGCTTGGCTAACTTCTTCTTTAAGTTTTTGGGTTGTTTTAGTTTATAATTCATGTTCTAGTCTTTTTCTACATTTCTGAAAAATATTTCCTTTCATGTTTTATTTCCTTGATCTTCATTCATCTTTGTGCACAAAAGATATCTTGCTTTCTACTTACGTCATAAGGCCATTTGGTAAGTAGTAAGGGAAATAGGAAATAAAAAAGGTTATAAGTATATATCTCTTAAGGCAATTAGGATAGACGTAACTTTGTGCTGGCCCAAATTCATTCTTCATCTTCTTTTCTGGTTAACTAAATACCAAGGCTATGGATTTAGTAATTAGGAAGAAAGTTCTACATTTCTTAAGGCAATTAACTTGTAGAAATTCTAGGCTATAGCATCATGAATTTGGATTTAAAATTCAGAAATTAAGTAGGAGATTACTAGCATGTTTTATAGACTATGTAAACCAACCCAAGAGCTTAAATTCTTATCATCTTTATTTCTTATCATTTTATGCTTTTGTTCTTGATTGCTCTCAAACCAACACCATATTTTCAACTTTTAATTTTTCTACACAAGTACTAGATATTATAATAACAAGAACACCTATCCCTTGGGTTCGATCTTCTTACTACGCGATAGTCAATCGTGCACTTGCGATTTGGGTATCAAGTTTTTGGCGCCGTTTCCGGGGATATGTTTTATTCTTTTTATTATTTTGTTTAGTACTTCTTGTTTATATATAAAAAAAAGAAAAAAAAATTGTATTGAATAAGTGCTATTGACTTCTTTTGCTTTTTTGCATGGTAGGACATTTTGAATTCGACCCTGAAATTGAAAGAACTTTGCATCGCAGATTAGCGGAGCAAAGGAGATTAGCAAGGGCCATGTCTGAAACACAAGCGCAAATGGAGGATCGCCTCCGTGCTGAATACAATGCACGGGTAGAAAATGAAGTCCAAGCTAGACTTCAAAGGCAGAGAGCTGAGGAGTAAGAGCGGGATGCCAACCGTTCCCTTCGTGATATCACAGCCCCCCAGGTAGATTACAATTTTGAGGGGAGTATTGTGGTCCCGGAGGATGCACTACCAAATTTTCAGATTCCTCCACACTTCATCTCTTTGGTTAGCCAGAACCAATTTGGTGGAAGTGTCAATGAAGACTGCCACACACATCTGGAGCGATTCACCAGGCATTGCTCCACCTTAAGGAGAAATGATGCTCACTTGGATACGGTAAGACTTATGCTGTTTCCATTTTCCTTAAGAGATGTGGCAAAGGAGTGGTTATCTTCACAACCACTCAGAAGCATTACTTCATGGGATGATTTGGCCGAGAAATTCACGGCTAAATTTTTCCCTTACAACTGCATAAGGAAGTTGAAGCAGGAAATCAACTCCTTCATTCAACAAGATGCTAAAAACCTGTATGAGACATGGGAGAGGTTCAAGGGACTTCTCAGAAGGTGCCCAGGTCACAACATCTCTATCGTAGATCAGGTAGAGAAATTTTATGCAGCTTTGAATGATTATACCAGGGACAAGCTGGATACTGCTGCAAGTGGGGCATTTGATGCTTTGCCACCACAGGGGGCTCTTGATTTAATCAACAAACTTGCTGCAAGAGTTGCCCATACAAACCAGGACCGGGAAATAAGGAAAGGTATTTATGAGGTTGAATCTTTTGATGCCATTGTTGCTTCAAATAAACTTTTGTCCAGGAAAGTTGATGCAATGATCAAAAGAATAGAAGGTGTTCAACTGAGCCTAGAGGAGGCAGAATTAGAGGCTGAGGTTAAAGCTATGGGGAATTTCCAAAATTCCTATGGCAATACCTATAATCCAAGCTGGAGAAACCACCCCAACTTTTCTTGGAGGGACCAAGGGGGTGGTCAAGGAGAAGCCAGGCAACAGTTTCAGAGGCCATTCCAGAATCAGAGGCCACCAATGCCTTTGAACCCAAATCAGGGAAGGAAGAGTTTGGAAGAAATTGTTGGTGAAATAGGCCAACAGACTGCACAGTTCATGAACGAGACAAGGACAAGTGCTAAGAATCATGAAGCCTCTATTAGAAATTTGGAGGTTCAGGTAGGCCAGTTGGCCAAGACCATCTCAGAAAGGATTCCAGGTACTTTTCCATCTGATACTCTTGTCAATCCAAAGGAGAATGTTTAGAATGTTTCTGCCATCTCTCTTAGGAGTGGTAAAACTATACCCGAAAGGGTAGTGGAAATTGAACAAGAGGTGAATTGTGAAGACAAAGAAAAAGAGAGGTATGTGCCTAATGTTGCTGAAAAAACTGTTGAAAATGTAATTCCTCCTTCTAAGAAAATTGGCAAGGTACCATTTCCTAAAGCTTTAAAAAAGAATTTGGAAAAACAATTCTCAATATTTCTTGAGATTTTCAAAAGACTTCAAATAAATATCCCTTTCTCTGAAGCTTTGGAACAAATGCCTACTTATGCCAAGTTTATGAAGGGCATTTTATCTAGAAGGAGGAAGTTGAGTGAGATTGATGAAACTCTAATGCTGACTGAGGAGTGCTCAGCAATGGTATCAAGAAAGCTGTCCCAAAAGTTGAAGGATCCAGGGAGCTTTACTTTACCCGTGGAAATTGAGGGATTACCGAATGCAAAAGCTCTCTGTTATTTGGGAGCCAGTATTAACCTCATGCCACTCTCCATGTTTAGGAAATTGGACATGGGAGAGGCCACTCCTACTCTTATATGTTTACAGTTGGCAGACAGGTCAATAAAATACCCCTATGGGGTGGCTGAAGATGTGCTGGTAAGGGTTAACAAATTTGTCTTCCCGGTTGATTTTGTGATCCTCGACATGGAAGAAGACTCTAAGGTACCATTAATTCTTGGGCGGCCATTCCTTGCTACAGTAAACACCAAGATTAATGTGGCAGAAGGCCTCCTATCTTTGAAGGTAGGGGATCGAAAGGTCAATTTTTCTGTATTCTGGACTTGTAAACATTATGAGTCCGAATGAGAGGATGAGTTCAAAGATGATGTATTTATCAAGAAAAGAAAGAGTACCCCTAATTGATTAAAGGGAAGGGTCTATCTCGGACCTTAACAATGAGCTGGTTCGGAGACAACCCAACTTAGGATAGTTTAATTTTTCTGTCTTTTTAATTTTCTGCACTATTCTTGTAAATAAATAAAAGAAAAGAATTCTATGTTTTTGCTACAGGAGAAACCAGCGCTCAAGCGCTGGAGGCCAATGCTCAAGCGTTAGGCCCCTGCTTATCACCTCTTATTCCAGTTAATTCCAGCACTCCAGCGCTGGAGGGCTAGCGCTCATGCGCTAGGCCCCTGGAGTCCCAGTTTTTATTTTTCCAATTTCCAGCGCCAAAGCGATGGAAACCCAGCGCTCAGGCGCTGGGGCCTCTGATGCCCAGTATTTGTTTTAATTCCCGCGCCCAAGCGTTGGTATCCCCAACGCTCAAGCGCTGGAGCTCGGGCAGTCTTACTGTTTTGTTTTTTATTTGCTGTTTTTGGTTTTTAATAAATATTGTGTTCACCATTTTCTGAAAGTTTTAGATTCTTTGAGTTTTCCCTTGCTTCTATAAATGGTTTTGATTTTTGGGAACTCAAGAATTCTTGTTTTAAGGTGGACACAAATTTTCAACCCATGATCTTAAGTATGCTATTTTTGGAACTAACAAGTCAAGCAAGTTTCTGCTTGTGAGACTTTTGTTTGTTCAAT
This sequence comes from Acmispon strigosus, assembly GCA_030819835.1. Taxonomy (NCBI): domain Eukaryota; kingdom Viridiplantae; phylum Streptophyta; class Magnoliopsida; order Fabales; family Fabaceae; genus Acmispon; species Acmispon strigosus. The sequence continues at coordinate 15,189,786 of JAUAMA010000004.1, read as the reverse complement.
GTTTCAGGATAGGTACCAGAAGGAGAAAGAGCCCTCTTGAACTTAAGTGTTCATAATTGATTTTTGCATTGAGGTTCCCTTGGACTTTTGTGGAAATATTTTGCACTCCTATTTATAGCAAAAATTTCAATGGTGGCGGAGTTGATGGCCATTATGGCCTTCATTAGCCACCAATTAACTTTTGAAAACTCCTTCCCACTACCATCAATTCTCCACTCATCCCATTTCACATGTGCAAAATAGAAATGATGCTTCATATTCAATCTTTACACTTTTGGTCATCTCTTTGTTAGCACTTCAATTCTGGCCCTTTATTTTCCTTAAACTTCACTTTTAGCCCCCAACTCTTGAACTTTCATAGTTTGGCCCTTTCTTTCCTGAAATTTACAGTTTGGTCCCTGGACAAAAATGATAACTTCTACCAGCTTTCCTAAAATATAAAAATTACTATAAAAATTCCAAAAAATATAAAATAAAGTTTAAAAACCAAATAAAAGCTAATCTATATGCAAAATGCAAAATAAATATAAAATGTAAATAAAAAGAATAAAAAACCTATAAGAGACTCAAAAATAATAAAATAAACAGACTAAACCCTAACATTATCATATAAAATCCAGCCGAAAACACTGAAAAACTATAAATTTGGCCAGAGGCCTTAAATCATTCAAATGCCCTATTGTAAGCGGGAAAACCCTAAAATCGGCCAAAAACTCTGAAATCGGCCAAAGGCCCTAAAGTTGATCAAAAAGCCCTAAAGCCGGCCTAAAATCCCTATAATAATCCGAAAACACTAAAAACAATCTAAAAGCCATTAGAGTCTACAGAAAAACAATAAAATTGACCCAGATCCCTTAAATTGACCAAATACCCTATACTATAAACATCGGAAAAACCCTGAAATTGGCCAGAAGCCCAAAAATTGATTAGAAAGCCATAAAGCTGGCCTAAAACCCTATAATAAGCCGAAAACCCTAAAATCAGTCTAAAAGCCTATAGAGTCTACAGAAAAACTATAAAATTGACCCAGAGCCCTTAAGTCGTCCAAAAGCCATATACTATAGTGAGCGGAAAAACTCTGAAATCAGCCGAAAACCCTTAATCGGCCACAAATCCTGAAATTGGCCAAAAACCTTGAAATCGGCAAAAAGCCCAAAAGTTAATCCGAAAGCTTTAAAGCAGGCCTAAAACCCCATAATAAGTTGAAAACCCTAAATCCAGTCTAAAAGCCTAGAGTCTACAGAATAACCATAAAATTGACCCAGAGCCCCTACATCGGAAAAACCCTGAAATCGGCCGAGAACCCTAAAGTTGATCAGAAAGCCCTAAAGCTGCTCTAAAACCCTATATTAAGCCAAAAACCCTAAAATAAGCCTAAAAGCGTAGAGTCTACATATAAAATCCAGCCGAAAACCCTGAAAAACTATAAATTTGGCCAGAGGCCTTATATCATTCAAATGCCCTATTGTAAGCGGGAAAACCCTAAAATCGGCCAAACACTCTGAAATCGGCCAAAGGCCCTAAAGTTGATCAAAAAGCCCTAAAGCCGGCCTAAAATCCCTATAATAATCCGAAAACACTAAAAACAATCTAAAAGCCATTAGAGTCTACAGAAAAACAATAAAATTGACCCAGATCCCTTAAATTGACCAAATGCCCTATACTATAAACATCGGAAAAACCCTGAAATTGGCCAGAAGCCCAAAAATTGATTAGAAAGCCATAAAGCTGGCCTAAAACCCTATAATAAGCCGAAAACCCTAAAATCAGTCTAAAAGCCTATAGTGTCTACAGAAAAACTATAAAATTGACCCAGAGCCCTTAAGTCGTCCAAAAACCATATACTATAGTGAGCGGAAAAACTCTGAAATCAGCCGAAAACCCTTAATCGGCCACAAATCCTGAAATTGGCCAAAAACCTTGAAATCGGCAAAAAGCCCAAAAGTTAATCCGAAAGCTTTAAAGCGGCCCTAAAACCCCATAATAAGTTGAAAACCCTAAATCCAGTCTAAAAGCCTAGAGTCTACAGAATAACCATAAAATTGACCCAGAGCCCCTACATCGGAAAAACCCTGAAATCGGCCGAGAACCCTAAATTGATCAGAAAGCCCTAAAGCTGCTCTAAAACCCTATATTAAGCCAAAAACCCTAAAATAAGCTTAAAAGCGTAGAGTCTACATATAAAATCCAGCCGAAAACACTGAAAAACTATAAATTTGGCCAAAGGCCTTAAATCATTCAAATGCCCTATTGTAAGCGGGAAAACCCTAAAATCGGCCAAAAACTCTGAAATCGGCCAAAGGCCCTAAAGTTGATCAAAAAGCCCTAAAGCCGGCCTAAAATCCCTATAATAATCCGAAAACACTAAAAACAATCTAAAAGCCATTAGAGTCTACAGAAAAACAATAAAATTGACCCAAATCCCTTAAATTTACCAAATGCCCTATACTATAAACATCGAAAAAACCCTGAAATCGGCCAGAAGCCCAAAAATTGATCAGAAAGCCATAAAGCTGGCCTAAAACCCTATAATTAGCCGAAAACCCTAAAATCAGTCTAAAAGCCTATAGAGTCTACAGAAAAACTATAAAATTGACCCAGAGCCCTTAAGTCGTCCAAAAACCATATACTATAGTGAGCGGAAAAACTCTGAAATCAGCCGAAAACCCTTAATCGGCCACAAATCCTGAAATTGGCCAAAAACCTTGAAATCGGCAAAAAGCCCAAAAGTTAATCCGAAAGCTTTAAAGCGGGCCTAAAACCCCATAATAAGTTGAAAACCCTAAATCCAGTCTAAAAGCCTAGAGTCTACAGAATAACCATAAAATTGACCCAGAGCCCCTACATCGGAAAAACCCTGAAATCGGCCGAGAACCCTAAAGTTGATCAGAAAGCCCTAAAGCTGCTCTAAAACCCTATATTAAGCCAAAAACCCTAAAATAAGCCTAAAAGCGTAGAGTCTACATATAAAATCCAGCCGAAAACACTGAAAAACTATAAATTTGGCCAGAGGCCTTAAATCATTCAAATGCCCTATTGTAAGCGGGAAAAACCTAAAATCGGCCAAAAACTCTGAAATCGGCCAAAAGCCCTAAAGTTGATCAAAAAGCCCTAAAGCCGGCCTAAAATCCCTATAATAATCCGAAAACACTAAAAACCATCTAAAAGCCATTAGAGTCTACAGAAAAACAATAAAATTGACCCAGATCCCTTAAATTGACCAAATACCCTATACTATAAACATCGGAAAAACCCTGAAATTGGCCAGAAGCCCAAAAATTGATTAGAAAGCCATAAAGCTGGCCTAAAACCCTATAATAAGCCGAAAACCCTAAAATCAGTCTAAAAGCCTATAGAGTCTACAGAAAAACTATAAAATTGACCCAGAGCCCTTAAGTCGTCCAAAAACCATATACTATAGTGAGCGGAAAAACTCTGAAATCAGCCGAAAACCCTTAATCGGCCACAAATCCTGAAATTGGCCAAAAACCTTGAAATCGGCAAAAAGCCCAAAAGTTAATCCGAAAGCTTTAAAGCGGGCCTAAAACCCCATAATAAGTTGAAAACCCTAAATCCAGTCTAAAAGCCTAGAGTCTACAGAATAACCATAAATTGACCCAGAGCCCCTACATCGGAAAAACCCTGAAATCGGCCGAGAACCCTAAAGTTGATCAGAAAGCCCTAAAGCTGCTCTTAAACCCTATATTAAGCCAAAAACCCTAAAATAAGCTTAAAAGCGTAGAGTCTACATATAAAATCCAGCCGAAAACACTGAAAAACTATAAATTTGGCCAGAGGCCTTAAATCATTCAAATGCCCTATTGTAAGCGGGAAAACCCTAAAATCGGCCAAAAACTCTGAAATCGGCCAAAGGCCCTAAAGTTGATCAAAAAGCCCTAAAGCCGGCCTAAAATCCCTATAATAATCCGAAAACACTAAAAACAATCTAAAAGCCATTAGAGTCTACATAAAAACAATAAAATTGACCCAAATCCCTTAAATTTACCAAATGCCCTATACTATAAACATCGAAAAAACCCTGAAATCGGCCAGAAGCCCAAAAATTGATCAGAAAGCCATAAAGCTGGCCTAAAACCCTATAATTAGCCGAAAACCCTAAAATTAGTCTAAAAGCCTATAGAGTCTACAGAAAAACTATAAAATTGACCCAGAGCCCTTAAGTCGTCCAAAAACCATATACTATAGTGAGCGGAAAAACTCTGAAATTAGCCGAAAACCCTTAATCGGCCACAAATCCTGAAATTGGCCAAAAACCTTGAAATCGGCAAAAAGCCCAAAAGTTAATCCGAAAGCTTCAAAGCGGGCCTAAAACCCCATAATAAGTTGAAAACCCTAAATCCAGTCTAAAAGCCTAGAGTCTACAGAATAACCATAAAATTGACCCAGAGCCCCTACATCGGAAAAACCCTGAAATCGGCCGAGAACCCTAAAGTTGATCAGAAAGCCCTAAAGCTGCTCTAAAACCCTATATTAAGCCAAAAACCCTAAAATAAGCCTAAAAGCGTAGAGTCTACATATAAAATCTAGCCGAAAACACTGAAAAACTATAAATTTGGCCAGAGGCCTTAAATCATTCAAATGCCCTATTGTAAGCGGGAAAACCCTAAAATCGGCCAAAAACTCTGAAATCGGCCAAAGGCCCTAAAGTTGATCAAAAAGCCCTAAAGCCGGCCTAAAATCCCTATAATAATCCGAAAACACTAAAAACAATCTAAAAGCCATTAGAGTCTACAGAAAAACAATAAAATTGACCCAGATCCCTTAAATTGACCAAATACCCTATACTATAAACATCGGAAAAACCCTGAAATTGGCCAGAAGCCCAAAAATTGATTAGAAAGCCATAAAGCTGGCCTAAAACCCTATAATAAGCCGAAAACCCTAAAATTAGTCTAAAAGCCTATAGAGTCTACAGAAAAACTATAAAATTGACCCAGAGCCCTTAAGTCGTCCAAAAACCATATAGGCATATACTATAGTGAGCGGAAAAACTCTGAAATCAGCCGAAAACCCTTAATCGACCACAAATCCTGAAATTGGCCAAAAACCTTGAAATCGGCAAAAAGCCCAAAAGTTAATCCGAAAGCTTTAAAGCGGGCCTAAAACCCCATAATAAGTTGAAAACCCTAAATCCAGTCTAAAAGCCTAGAGTCTACAGAATAACCATAAAATTGACCCAGAGCCCCTACATCGGAAAAACCCTGAAATCGGCCGAGAACCCTAAAGTTGATCAGAGAGCGCTAAAGCTGCCCTAAAACCCTATATTAAGCCAAAAACCCTAAAATAAGCCTAAAAGCGTAGAGTCTACATAAAAACCAAAAAATTGACACAGAGCCCTTAAATCGTCCAAATAACATATACATAGTCAGTGGAAAAAATCTGAAATCGGCCGAAAACCCTGAAATCAGCCGAAAATGCTGAAATTTGCCAAATGCCCTAAAGTTGATCTGAAAGCACTAAAGGCGGCCTAAAACCCTATAATAAGAAGAAAACCCTAAAATCTGTCTAAAAGCCTAGAGTTTACAGAAAAACCATAAAATTGACTCGGAGCCCTTAAATCGTCCAAATACCCTACACAGTAGTCAGCGGAAAAACCCTGAAATCTGCAGAAAACCCTCAAATTGGCTAAAAGTTGATCAGAAAAACCATAAAGCCGCCCTCAAACCCTATAATAACTCGAAAACCCTAGAATCAGTCTTAAAGCCTAGAGTCTACGGAAAAACTATAAATTTGACCAGAGGCCTTAAATCATTCAAATGCCCTTTATTATTGTCAGCGGAAAAACCCTAAAATCGGCCAAAAGCCCTAAAGTTGATCAAAAAGCCCTAAAACCGACCTAAAATCCCTATAATAAGCCGAAAACACTAAAATCAATCTAAAAGCCATTATGGTCTACAGAAAAACAATAAATCGGCCAGAAGCCCAAAAATTGATGAGAAAGCCATAAAGCTGGCCTTAAACCCTATAATAAGCCTAAAACCCTAAAATCAACCGAAAACCCTGAAATCGGCCAAAAACCCTGAAATCGGCAAAAACCCCAAAAGTTAACCCAAAAGCTTTAAAGCTGGCCTAAAACCCCATAATAAGCCGAAAACCCTAAATCCAGTCTACAAGCCTAGAGTCTACAGAATAACCATAAAATTCACCTAGAGCCCTTAAATCGTCCAAATACCCTATACTATAGTCAACGAGAAAACCTTGAAATCGGCCGAAAACACTAAAATCGGCCATAAGCCCTAATGTTGATTCGAAGGCCATAAAACCAGCCTAAATCCCTATAATAAGCCAATATCCCTAAAATCAGTCTAAAATCCTAGAGTCTACAGAAAAACAATTAAACTGACCTAGAGCCCTTACATCGGAAATAAACCCTGAAATCGACCGAGAACCCTAAAGTTGATCAGAAAGCCCTAAAGCTGCGCTAAAACCCTATATTAAGCAAAAAACCGTAAAATAAGTCTAAAAGCGTAGAGTCTACAGAAAAACAAAAATATTGACACAGAGCCCTTAAATCGTCCAAATAACATATACTATAGTCAGCGGAAAATATCTGAAATCGGCCGAAAACCCTGAAATCAGCAGAAAATGCTGTAATCTGCCAAATGCCTTAAAGTTGATTAGAAATCCCTAAAGCCGGCCTAAAACCCTATACTGTAGTCAGCGGAAAAACCCTGAAATCTGCCGAAAGCCCTGAAATTGGCTAAAAGTTGATCAGAAAAACCATAAAGCCGCCCTCAAACCCTATAATAAACCGAAAACCCTAGAATCAGTCTTAAAGCCTAGAGTCTACGGAAAAACTATAAATTTGACCAGAGGCCTTAAATCATTCAAATGCCCTTTATTATTGTCAGCGGAAAAACCCTAAAATCGGCCGAAAACCCTGAAATCGGCCAAAAGCCCTAAAGTTGATCAAAAAGCCCTAAAGCTGGCCTAAAATCCCTATAATAAGCCGAAAACACTAAAATCAATCTAAAAGCAATTAGAGTCTACAGAATAACAATAAAATTGACCCAGATACCTTAAATTGACCAAGTACCCTATACTATAAACATCGGAAAAACCCTGAAATCGGCCACAGCCCAAAATTTTATCAGAAAGCCATAAAGCTGGCCAAAAACCCTATAATAAGCCGAAAACCCTAAAATCAGTCTAAAATCCTATAGAGTCTACAGAAAAACTATAAAATTGACGCAGTGGCCTTAAATCGTCCACATACCATATACTATAGTGAGCGGAAAAACTCTGAAATCAGCTGAAAACCCTTAAATCGGCCAAAAACCTTGAAATCGGCAAAAACCCCAAAACTTAATCTGAAAGCTTTAAAGCTGGCCTAAAACCCCATAATAAGCCGAAAACCCTAAATCTAGTCTAAAAGCCTAGAGTCTACAGAATAACCATAAAATTGACCAAGAGCCCTTAAATCGTCCAGATACCCTATACTATAGTCAACGGAAAAACCCTGAAATCGGCCGAAAACACGGAAATCAGCCAAAAGCCCTAATGTTGATCCGAATGCCATAAAACCAGCCTAAATCCCTATAATAAGCCAAAATCCCTAAAATCAGTCTGAAATCCTAGAGTCTACAGAAAAACAATAAAACTAACCCAGAGCCCTTACATCAGAAAAACCCAGAAATCGATCGAGAACCCTAAAGTTGATCAGAAAGCCCTAAAGCTGGCCTAAAACCCTATATTAAGCCAAAAACCCTAAAATAGGTCTAAAAGCGTAGAGTCTACAGAAAAACAATAAAATCGACCCAGATCCCTTAAATTTACCAAATACTCTATACTATAAACATCGGAAAAACCCTGAAATCGGCCAGAAGTCCAAAAATTGATCAGAAAGCCATAAAGCTGGCCTAAAACCCTATAATAAGTCGAAAACCCTTAAATCAATCTAAAAGCCTATAGAGTCTAAAGAAAAACTTATAAATTGACCCAGAGCCCTTAAATCGTCCAAATACCATATACTATAGTGAGCGGAAAAACTCTGAAATCGGCCAAAAACCCTGAAATCGGCAGAAACCCCAAAAGTTAATCCGAAAGCTTTAAACCTTGCCTAAAACCCCCTAATAAGACGAAAACCCTAAATCCAGTCTAAAAGCCTAGAGTCTACAGAATAACCATAAAATTGACCCAGTGACGTTAAATCTTCCTGATACCCTATACTATAGTCAACGAAAAAACCCTGAAATTGGCCGAAGACACCAAAATCAGCCAAAAACCCTAATGTTGATTCGAAAGCCATAAAACCAGCCTAAATCCCTATAATAAGCCAAAGTCCCTAAAATCAGTTTAAAATCCTAGAGTCTACAGAAAAACAATAAAACTGACCCAGAGCCCTTACATCGGAAATAAACCCTGAAATCGACCGAGAACCCTAAAGTTGATCAGAAAGCCCTAAAGTTGGTCTAAAACCCTATATTAAGCCAAAAACCCTAAAATAAGTCTAAAAGTGTAGAGTCTACAGTAAAACCAAAATATTGGCACAGAGCCCTTAAATCGTCCAAATATCATATACTATAGTAAGCGGAAAAAAATTGAAATCGGCCGAAAACCCTGAAATCACCCGAAAATGCTGTAATCTGCCAAATGCCCTAAATTTGATCCGAAAGCCCTAAAGCTGGCCCAAAACCCTATAATAAGACGAAAACCCTAAAATCAGTCTAAAAGCCTAGAGTGTACAGAAAAACCATTAAATTAACCCGCAGCCCTTAAATCGTCCAAATACACTATACTGTAGTCAGCGGAAAAACCCTGAAATCTGTCGAAAACCCTGAAATTGGCTAAAAGTTGATCAGAAAAACCATAAAGCCGCCCTCAAACCCTATAATAACCCGAAAACCCTAGAATCAGTCTTAAAGCCTAGAGTCTGCGGAAAAACTATAAATTTGACCAGTGGCCTTAAATCATTCAAATGCCCTTTATTACTGTCAGCGGAAAAACCCTAAAATCAGCCGAAAACCCTGAAATCGGCCAAAAGTCCTAAAGTTGATCAAAAAGCCCTAACGCCGGCCAAAAATCCCTATAATAAGCCGAAAACTCTAAAACCAATATAAAAGCCATTAGAGTCTACAGAAAAAAAAAAAAATTGACCCAGATCCCTTCAATTGACCAAATACCCTATACTATAAACATCGGAAAAACCCTGAAATCGGCCAGAAGCCCAAAAATTGATTAGAAAGCCATAAAGCTGGCCTAAAACCCTATAATAAGCCGAAAACCCTAAAATCAGTCTAAAAGCCTATAGAGTCTAAAAGCCTATTGTTTTTCATGGAGAATATTATTTTTGTGAGCTTAATTTGATGAACTCAAACATGTTAAAAGCCAAGCCTAACTTTCTTGATTAAATATCTGTAAACATGCTTGTCTTCCTTATTTCCTAAGCTTTCTTGGAAAGGTTTTTGTGCTTCAAGTTTTAATCAGATAAACTTTCTATAAACTCAGGGACGAGTTTCTCTTTAAGTTTTGTCGCTTGATGATAAGCTGTTTTTAGGTTGTTTTTAGTCTTTTAATTTTATTATTTTTGAGTCACATATAGGATTTTTATTATTTTTATGTAGATTTAATGTTTATTTTGCATTTTTCATATAGATTAGATTTTATTTGTTTTTCTAACTTTATTTTATATTTTTAGGAATTTTTATAGCTATTTTATATTTTTAGGAAAAGCTGGTATAGTTATCATTTTTGTCCAGGGACTGATTTGTAAAGTTTCAGGAAATCAGGGGTCAAAGTGTGAAAGTTCAAGAGTGGAGGATTAAAAGTGAAGATTGAAAGAATTAAAGGGCCAGAATTGAAGTGCTAGCAAAGAGAGGGCTAAAAGAGAAAAAGAAGAATATGAAGCAACTCTCTTCAATTTAGCACATGGAAAATAAGCTTGAAGAAATTGATGGTAGTGGGAAGGAAGTTTCAGAAATGATTAAGGGCTGAGTGGTGGCCATTGAAGGCTTTGAAAACCCATTACCATGAAGAAGGGAAAAGCTTGAAGATGAAGCAGCAGGTGACCCAACGCTCAAGCTTTGGAATCCCAACGCTTGAGCGTTGGGACTCTGACTAGGAGATGAGTCTGATTTCCACCCAGCGCTCCAGCGTTGGAAAGACAACGCTCCAGCGCTGGGACTCGGTCTGATAGTGAAATTTTAATGCTTCCCAATGCCCATGCGTTGGGAATGCCAGCGCTCAAGCGCTGGAGGGTGAATTTTTACTATAAATAGGGGCCTTTTCTTCACTTGTAAGACACACCATTTCAGAATACAACAAGTATTCTTCTTTCCTCCTTAAGATCATTGTTCCTAGGAATTGTGGGAAGCCAAACTTGAGCTCCTATCCAGGGTAATTCAATGGTTCTTTTAGCCATGCTTGGCTAACTTCTTCTTTAAGTTTTTGGGTTGTTTTAGTTTATAATTCATGTTCTAGTCTTTTTCTACATTTCTGAAAAATATTTCCTTTCATGTTTTATTTCCTTGTTCTTCATTCATCTTTGTGCACAAAAGATATCTTGCTTTCTACTTATGTCATAAGGCCATTTGGTAAGTATTAAGGGAAATAGGAAATAAAAAAGGTTATAAGTATATATCTCTAAAGGCAATTAGGATAGACGTAACTCTTTGCTGGCCCGAATTCATTCTTCATCTTCTTTTCTGGTTAACTAAATACGAAGGCTATGGATTTAGTAATTAGGAAGAAAGTTCTACATTTCTTAAGGCAATTAACTTGTAGAAATTCTAGGCTATGGCATCATGAATTTGGATTTAAAATTCAGAAATTAAGTAGGAGATTACTAGCATGTTTTATAGACTATGTAAACCAACCCAAGAGCTTAAATTCTTATCATCTTTATTTCTTATCATTTTATGCTTTTGTTCTTGATTGCTCTTAAACCAACACCATATTTTCAACTTTTAATTTTTCTACACAAGTACTAGATATGATAATAATAAGAACACCTATCCCTTGGGTTCGATCTTTTTACTACGCGATAGTCAATCGTGCACTTGCGATTTGGGTATCATGTTTTTGGCGCCGTTTCCGGGGATATGTTTTATTCTTTTTTTTTTTTTAGTACTTCTTGTTTATATATAAAAAAAAGAAAAAAATGTATTTAATAAGTGCTATTGACTTCTTTTGCTTTTTTTCATGGTAGGACATTTTGAATTCGACCCTGAAATTGAAAGAACTTTGCATCGCAGATTAGCGGAGCAAAGGAGATTAGCAAGGGCCATGTTTGAAACACAAGCGCAAATGGAGGATCGCCTCCGTGCTGAATACAATGCACGGGTAGAAGATGAAGTCCAAGCTAGACTTCAAAGGCAGAGAGCTGAGGAGGAAGAGCGGAATGCCAACCGTTCCCTTCATGATATCACAGCCCCCCAGGTAGATTACAATTTTGAGGGGAGTATTGTGGTCCCGGAGGATGCACTACCCAATTTTCAGATTCCTCCACACTTCATCTCTTTGGTTATCCTGAACCAATTTGGTGGAAGTGTCAATGAAGACTGCCACACACATCTGGAGCGATTCACCAGGCATTGCTCCACCTTAAGGAGAAATGATGCTCACTTGGATACGGTAAGACTTATGCTGTTTCCATTTTCCTTAAGAGATGTGGCAGAGGAGTGGTTATCTTCACAACCACTCAGAAGCATTACTTCATGGGATGATTTGGCCGAGAAATTCACGGCTAAATTTTTCCCTTACAACCGCATAAGGAAGTTGAAGCAGGAAATCAACTCCTTCATTCAACAAGATGCTAAAAACCTGTATGAGACATGGGAGAGGTTCAAGGGACTTCTCAGAAGGTGCCCAGGTCACAACATCTCTATCGCAGATCAGGTAGAGAAAGTTTATGCAGCTTTGAATGATTATACCAGGGACAAGCTGGATACTGCTGCAAGTGGGGCATTTGATGCTTTGCCACCACAGGGGGCTCTTGATTTAATCAAAAAACTTGCTGCAAGAGCTGCCCATTCAAACCAGGACCGGGCAATAAGGAAAGGTATTTATGAGGTTGAATCTTTTGATGCCATTGTTGCTTCAAATAAACTTTTGTCCAGGAAAGTTGATGCAATGATCAAAAGAATAGAAGGTGTTCAACTGAGCCCGGAGGAGGCAGAATTAGAGGCTGAGGTTAAAGCTATGGGGAATTTCCAAAATTCCTATGGCAATACCTATAATCCAAGCTGGAGAAACCACCCCAACTTTTCTTGGAGGGACCAAGGGGGTGGTCAAGGAGAAATCAGGCAACAGTTTCAGAGGCCATTCCAGAATCAGAGGCCACCAATGCCTTTGAACCCAAATCAGGGAAGGAAGAGTTTGGAAGAAATTGTTGGTGAAATAGGCCAACAGACTGCACAACTCATGAACGAGACAAGGACAAGTGCTAAGAATCATGAAGCCTCTATTAGAAATTTGGAGGTTCAGGTAGGCCAGTTGGCCAAGACCATCTCAGAAAGGATTCCAGGTACTTTTCCATCTGATACTCTTGTCAATCCAAAGGAGAATGTTTAGAATGTTTCTGCCATCACTCTTAGGAGTGGTAAAACTATGCCCGAAAGGGTAGTGGAAATTGAACAAGAGGTGAATTGTGAAGACAAAGAAAAAGAGAGGTATGTGCCTAATGTTGCTGAAAAACTGTTGAAAATGTAATTCCACCTTCTAAGAAAATTGGCAAGGTACCATTTCCTAAAGCTTTAAAAAAGAATTTGGAAAAAAAATTCTCAAGATTTCTTGAGATTTTCAAAAGACTTCAAATAAATATCCCTTTCTCTGAAGCTTTGGAACAAATGCCTACTTATGCCAAGTTTATGAAGGACATTTTATCTAGAAGGAGGAAGTTGAGTGAGATTGATGAAACTGTAATGCTGACTGAGGAGTGTTCAGCAATGGTATCAAGAAAGCTGCCCCAAAAGTTGAAGGATCCGGGGAGCTTTACTTTACTCGTGGAAATTGAGGGGTTACCGAATGCAAAAGCTCTCTGTGATTTGGGAGCCAGTATTAACCTCATGCCACTCTCCATGTTTAGGAAATTAGACATGGGAGAGGCCACTCCTACTCTTATGTGTTTACAGTTGGCAGACAGGTCAATAAAATACCCCTATGGGGTGGCTGAAGATGTGCTGGTAAAGGTTGACAAATTTGTCTTCCCGGTTGATTTTGTGATCCTCGACATGGAAGAAGACTCTAAGGTACCATTAATTCTTGGGCGGCCATTCCTTGCTACAGGAAACACCAAGATTAATGTGGCAGAAGGCCTCCTATCTTTGAAGGTAGGGTATGAAAAGGTCAATTTTTCTGTATTCCGGACTTGTAAACATTATGAGTCCAAAGGAGAGGATGAGTTCAAAGATGATGTATTTATCAAGAAAAGAAAGAGTACCCATAATTGATTAAAGGGAAGGGTCTATCTCGGACCTTAACAATGAGCTGGTTGGGAGACAACCCAACTTAGGATAGTTTAATTTTTCTGTCTTTTTAATTTTCTGCACTACTCTTGTAAATAAATAAAATAAAAGAATTCTATGTTTTTGCTGCAGGAGAGGCCAGCGCTGGAGGCCAACGCTCAAGCGTTAGGCCCCTGCTTATCACCTCTGATTCCAGTTAATTCCAGCACTCCAGCGCTGGAGGGCTAGCGCTCATGCGCTAGGCCCCTGGAATCCCAGTTTTTATTTTTCCAATTTCCAGCGCCAAAGCGTTGGAAACCCAGTGCTCAGGCGCTGTGGCCTCTGATGCCCAATATTTTTTTTAATTCCAGCGCCCAAGCGTTTGTATCCCCAACGCTCAAGCGCTGGAGCTCGAGCAGTCTTACTGTTTTGTTTTTTATTTGCTGTTTTTGGTTTTTAATAAATTTTGTGTTCACCATTTTCTGAAAGTTTTAGATTCTTTGGGTTTTCCTTTGAAAGAATGGATATTCTGTCACTTCGCCTCTCTCAAAAGTTGGGCCAACTAGAAGATACCATTCGGTCTCGCTTTCTTCTTGTGGAAATTCGCATCGAGGCCGTACACTCCTTCATGCGTAAGGAGATTGAGAGCCTTCAGGACCTTGACCCTTCTGAGAACTCTGAGGATTCTAGTCACGCCTAAGTTTTGAAATCTTGTGTCTCCATATAGTTATCTACTTACTATTAGGATTTCCCTATTTTCGCAAAAAGGCTCTATCTCTTGTTGTAATCCCTCTACTACATATGTTTGCTATGTTTTACTATGTGTAACTTATGTATCTGCTCTTTTATATATATATAAGTGCTGGTTGTTCATGTTTTCCATGTTTACCCCTACCCCCATGCTTTATGTTGCAATATACTTGTATGAATATATGTATGCCTGTACATTTTTGGCCTTTTCTTCTTTTTGATGAAGTCAAAAGGGGGAGAAAGGTTCTGTACTCTTAAAGATCATATGCAGGAATTCAACAAGTACTTTAGAAAGGGGGAGAAATATCAGAAATACTAGATTCCATCAAATAGGGGGAGTTCAGCATCAAGAATGCATATATGATCTTCAAGTATCAAGAATGTGTTTGCCATCATCAAAAAGGGGGAGATTGTGAAGAAGGTCTTGCTCCTGACCCTGGCTGTGGTTTTGATGACGACAAACTCATCAACAAAAAGAAGAAAAGAAGACTTCAAAGAAACAAGCACTTCAAGTCCATCAATAGTCTAGAAGTCTTAGTATTAGGTGAGTTATGCTTCCAAAGGTCTATTAAAGCATAAAGGCTCTTAAAACACCAAATCTAATCAAGCTAAGTGTTTTCATAACTTAAAAGAAGTAGAAAACCTTAAGCTAGTCTCAAAGAATCAAATTTCTGGAAAATAGGCTTCTGTGTAATCGATTGCAGCTTTCTGGTAATCGATTACACCTAGGCAAGTAATCGATTACTCATGGCTTGTAATCGATTACATGTTTGAAATTCAAATTCAAACTGAAACGGTCACTTGTGTAATCGATTACACTAAGTATGGTAATCGATTACCAGAACGAAAAAGTGCATCTTTTCATGAACCATTGTGTTCCAAACCTTTTGAAAAGGGTTGTGATGGTTCAAGGACGTTTCCCTTGCCTATATAAAGTCCATTTGAGTCCAGAAAACATAACATACACAACATACACAAGAGACAACACATTACTCATGAGAAAATCACATTAGGCCAAAGCTTTGTGATGAGTGGATTTTATATGATGTTTTTAGGTAGTTTTTAGTCTTTTTATTTTATTATTTTTGAGTCACATATAGATTTTTTTAGTCTTTTTATATAGATTTTATATTTATTTTGCATTTTGCATATAGATTAGATTTTATTTGTTTTTCTAGCTTTATTTTATATTTTTAGGAATTTTTCTAGTTATTTTATATTTTTAGAAAAAGCTGGTTTAGTTATCATTTTTGTCCAGGGACCACTTTGTAAAGTTTCAGGAAATCAAGGTCCAAAATGTGAAAGTTCAAGAGTGGAGGACTAAAAGTGAAGATTGAGAGAATTAAAGGGCCAGAATTGAAGTGCTGACCAAGAGAGGACCAAAAGTGGAAAAGAAGAATATGAAGCAACTCTCTTCAAATTAGTGATAATGAAATCGCAAGTGTACGATTAAACTATCGCGTAATATAAAAGATTATCGAACCCAAGGGATAGGTGTTCTTATATTTATATAATTTAGTACTTGTGCAAAGAAAATAAAATGATATGGTTGATGTTTGGTTTATGACAAGAAGAGAGTAATAGCATAAAAATAATAAAGCAAATAAGATGAGAGAATTTAAGCTCTTGGGTTGATTTACATAATTTATAAAACATACTAGAAAACTCTTACTAAATTTCTGAACTTTAAATTCAAATTCATGGTGCTATAGCCTAAGTTTCTACACCCTAATAGCCTTAAGAAATGTAGAACTTCCTTACCTAATTACTAACTCCATAGCCTTGGTTATTAGTTAATTAGAGAAGAAGATGAAGCAAGAATCTGAGCCAACACAAAATTACGTACATCCTTATAGCCTTAAGAAATGCAAACATATAACTTTTTTTATTTCCTATTTCCCTTACTACTTACCAAATGGCCTTATGAATAAGTAGAAAGCATGAAATCTTTTGCGCATAAAGATTAATGAAGAACAAAGAAATAAAACATGAATAGAAGATATTATTCAGAAATGTAAAAGAAAACTAGAACATGAATTATAAATTAAAACAACCCAAAAACTTAAAAGAAGAATTAGCCAAGCATGGCTAAAAGAATCATTGAATTACCCTGGATAGGAGCTCAAGTATGGCTTCCCACAAGTCCTAGGAACAATGATCTTTGAGGGAGAAAGAGAGAATACTTGTTGTATTCTAAGATTGTGTGTCTTTCAAGTGAAGAAAAGGGTCCTATTTATAGTAAAAATCCAGCCTCCAACGCTTCAGCGCTAGAATTCCCAACGCTTGGGCGCTGGAAGCATTAAAAATCCACTGCCAGACCGAGGGCCAGCGCTTGAGCGCTGGCTTCCCAGCGCTGCAGCGCTGGGCACTGCCTCTTCAACTTCAAGTTTTTCTTCTTCTTCATGGTTAGTGGGATTTGAATGCCATCAAAACCCACTACTCAGCCCTTGTTTAATTCTGAAACTTCTCCTCCACTACCATCAATTCCTTCAAGCTTATTTTCCATGTGCTAATTTGAAGAGAGTTGCTTCATATTCCTCTTTTTCACTTTGGTCCTCTCTTGGTTAGCACTTCAATTCAAGCCCTTGAATTCTCTCAATCTTCACTTTAAGTCCTCCACTCTTGAACTTTCAAATTTTGGTCCTTGATTTCCTGAAACTTTACAAAGTGGTACCTGGACAAAAATGATAACTAAACCAGCTTTTCCTAAAAAAACAAAATAACTAGAAAAATCCCTAAAAATATAAAATAAAGCTAGAAAATCTAATAAAATCTAATCTACATGTAAAATGCAAAATAAATATAAAATCTACATAAAAACAATAAAAAACCTACATGAGACTCAAAAATAATAAAATAAAAAGACTAAAAAGACCCTAAAATTATCATATAAAATCCACTCATCAATTAGCACATGGAAAATAAGGATTAAAGGATGAGTGGAGAATTGATGGTAGTGGGAAGGAGTTTTCAAAATTTAATTGGTGGCCAATGAAGGCCATAATGGCCATCAACTCCTCCACCATTGATTTTTTATTATAAATAGGGGCCTTTTCCTCACTTGTAGAGCACACCATTTCAGAATACAACAAGTATTCTTCTTTCCTCCTTAAGATCATTGTTCCTAGGAATTGTGGGAAGCCAAACTTGAGCTCCTATCCAGGGTAATTCAATGATTCTTTTAGCCATGCTTGGCTAACTTCTTCTTTAAGTTTTTGGGTTGTTTTAGTTTATATTTCATGTTCTAGTCTTTTTCTACATTTCTGAATAATATTTCCTTTCATGTTTTATTTCCTTTTTCTTCATTCGTCTTGGTGCACACAAGATCTTTTGCTTATTACTTATACGAATGGAAATTGGTAAGTAGTAAGGGACCTAGGATTTAAAAAAGGTTATAAGTATACATCACTAAGGAATTAGGATGGACGTAACTTTATGTTGGCCTGAATTTCTTCTTCATTTTCTTCTCTAGTTAACTAAGTTGCAAGGAATTGAATTTAGTAATTAGAAAGAAAGTTCTACAATGTGTAAGGAATTAACTTGTAGATATACTAGGCTATAGCATCATGAACTTGGACTTAAAATTCAGAAATTAAGTAGGAGATTACTAGCATGTTTTATAGACTATGTAAACCAACCCAAAAGCTTATTTCTCATCATCTTTATCTCTTATCATTTTATGCTATTGTTCTTGCTTGTTCTAAATCAACATCAATATTCATCTTTTAATTTTCTGCACAAGTACTAAATTTTATAATAATAAGAACACCTATCCCTTGGGTTCGATCTTTTTACTACGCGATAGTCAATCGTACACTTGCGATTTGGGTATCACTTTGTCAAAATTAGTTCATCTTTTAGAACTTAAATCTTTTGGAGCCTAAATTCTGAGTTCATGATCTTCATGTTAATAAGAACACTTTAGTTGTTCATATCTTGAAGAACTCAGAATTGTATTATGCTTAAAAGCCTTAAAGCATAATTTCTCATGATCAATCCTATTGTATGTTAAAGGATTGATACAGCCAATTGTAACATCTTCTTCATCTCTTTCTGTAAGATTGAGTTTTTCACCGTGGTATTCGGTGAAGGGTTGTTGTCACTGAAAGTGGTTTACTTTCAGGGTTTCCATTGAAGGTGGTTTAGCCTTCAAGGTATGAGGGTGGTTTGCCTTCAGGAACTGAAAGCGGTTTGCTTTCAGGGGCTGTTGAAAGTGGTTTTCTTTCACAGGATATTGGTAGAAATTCTTGGGGTCCTTGGGTTAGGAACTTGTAAGAGATTTTTATCAATAGTGGAAAAATCCTCAAGGGGTTTTCTTGAGGGACTGGACGTAGCCTTCGGTGGATTGAAGGTGAACCAGGATAAACTCTTGTGTGTGATTCTCTTTATCCTTCATATTTACTTTCAAGTATCGCTCAATTCCGCTGCAATCATAACGATCATTTCGTGATCATCATAAACTTGAAAGTAACAATTTCAATAAGGCGAAAATTGGGGCAACACTGATTCACCCCCCCCCCCTCTCAGGTTGCTATCTGTACTAACAATTGGTATCAGAGCGGAAGTTTAGGTAAGTTATTCCTAAGATCCGGGAAAAGATGGCATCCTCTTCCAGTCATGGAACAAATGAAGGATTCAACATAAACAGGCCACCATTCTTCAATGGAAAACATTATGACTTCTGGAAAATCAAGATGAAGATATTCATAAAGTCATTAGACGCAGGAATATGGAAAGCCATTGAAGAAGGTCCCTTTGTGCCTGTAACAACAGATGAAGAAGGAACTTCACAACCAAAATCAGAAAGTACTTGGAGTGAAGAAGAAAAGAAGAAGGTTCAATATGATCTCAAAGGAATGAACATCCTTACATCTGCTCTTGGCATGGACGAATTTTTCAGAGTATCAACGTGCACTTCATCAAAAGAAATATGGGATACGTTGATGGTGACTCATGAAGGAACAGATGAAGTCAAGAGATCAAAGATCAATACTTTATCTCAGGAGTATGAAATGTTCAAAATGCTTCCAGGAGAAAAGGTATTAGATATGCAAAAACGATTCACTCATTTGATTAATCATTTGATTGCTCTTGGAAAACAATTTTCAAACAGTGACTTGAACATGAAAGTTCTAAGATCACTTACAAGAGTATGGCAACCAAAAGTTACAGCCATCTCTGAGAAGAAGAGTTTATCAAATATGACTCTTGCAACTCTTTTTGGAAAACTCCAAGAACATGAGTTGGAATTGAATCGTTTAGAAGAACATGAACAACATGAGAAGAAGAATCGATCAATTTCTTTAAAGGCAAAAGAAAGCATCAGAGAAGATTATGATGCAGACTCTGAAGAAGAAGACAATGGAAATTTGAATCTTCTAGTAAAGAATTTTGGAAAGTTTCTTAAAAGGAAAAATGTTAAATTAAACAACAATAAAGCCTTCCAAAGGAACAATGAGTCTTCTTCGTCTCAAAAGATTACATGTTTCGAGTGTGGCAAACCGGGACATTTCAAGTCAGATTGTCCAAATCTTCAGAAGAAGAAACATGGTCTAAGAGAGAAATTCGAGAAAAAGGATCAACCTACTCGAAGAGCATATTTGGCTTGGGATGATAATGAAGTAAGTTCATCATCAGATTCTGACAAAGAAGAAGCACAAGTTGCTTTGATGGCTTCACATGATTCAGATGTTGAAGATTCCCATATTAGTGATAATTCTATGTCTTCTCATGATTTAAAGTTTGCTATGGAAAATATGTTCAAATTATGTCAAGAATTTTCCAAGATTAGTACCAAGCAAAATGATTTGATTTCATCCTTAGAAAGTAAGTGTAGAACTTTACAGGAGGAATTAGACATAGTGAAATCTAAACTAGATACTGCACAAAAATGCACTAAGTGTAGTTCTTTAGAAGAAAAGATAGATAATCTTCAACAAAGAGTAAATAACTTCAATAAAGGAAAACAGAAGTTAGATGATATCCTAAGTGTTCAAAGACATTCAAACAATAAATAAGGTTTAGGATATACTTCTCACCCAAAGACAAAGGAGAATAGGAAAACTGTATTTGTAAAACCAAACCATATGGTAGAATCTTCTAGTAACAAAAGGGTTAATCCTGTTAGAAGTACATACAATAGAAAGAATACTCAAAATAGACATCCTAAGAAGATTCATTCCTCTCCTAGACAAACCTCTAGTTACAATCATTGCTCTTGTACGTATTGTAACAAAGTAGGACATACCCCTAGTAGATGTTACTACAAACATGTAGGAGTACCAAATAGGGAATACATTTGGGTTAGAAAGGATGTTAACTTAGAAGGACCCAAAACTTGTTGGGTTCCTAATACCCATGTCTGAACTTTGTCATGTAGGTGTGTATGAAACCAGCAAAGGATTTAATGTATCTTGATAGTGGCTGCTCATCACACATGACAGGAGACAAAACCAAATTTTCATTTCTTATTCCTAGAGAAAAAGGTTTTGTCACATATGGTAACAATCAAAAGGGAAAGATACTCGGTATTGGAAGAATAGGCACACCCCCTCAAACAGTCATCGATAAAGTTTTTTACGTTGATGGTTTAATGCATAATCTTCTGAGTATTAGTCAACTATGTGATAAAGGTTTGAAAGTTGGTTTTATTAATGATATATGTGTTGTGAAAGATGTGAAAACTAAAGAAATTAAGTTTTCTGGGTATAAAGTAAATAAAGTCTTCATGATCTCCTTGGAAGAAATTCCACAAAATGTGAGATGCCTTTTGGCCAAGAATAATAGTGATTCATGGCTATGGCATATAAGACTTGCTCATATTCACATAGATCATTTAAACAAACTAGTCAAGCATGATCTAGTTGTTGGGCTTCCAAAGATAAAATTCTAGAAAGACAAGCTTTGTGATGCATGTCAAAAGGGGAAGCAAACCAGAACATCCTTCAAACCAAAGAACATAGTTTCAACTTCAAGGCCCCTTCAATTGTTACATATGAATTTGTTCGGACCATCTAGAACTAAAAGCCTCGGAGGTAATTTCTATGCACTTGTTATTGTTGATGATTTCTCTAGATTTACATGGACATTGTTTCTGCCTCATAAGAATGAAGCCTTCAATGCATTCAAGAGATATGCAAGGCTAGTTCAAAATGAGAAGTCTTTAAAGATCTCTTCTATTAGAAGTGATCATGGTGGAGAATTTCAGAATCAACAATTCCAAGAACTATGTGATGAAAATGGAATATCACATAATTTCTCTACTTCGAGAACACCACAACAAAATGGTGTTGTAGAAAGAAAGAATAGATTACTTGAAGAATTAGCAAGAACCATGCTAAGTGAATCAAGTCTCCTTAAATATTTCTGGGCTGATGCTGTAAGTACTGCTTGCTATGTTTCCAATAGAGTTCTTATTAGACATATTCTTAAGAAAACTCCCTATGAACTCTACAAAGGAAGGAAACCAAACATCTCTCATCTACATGCTTTTGGATCAAAATGCTTTGTCTTGAATAATGGAAAGGAAAACCTTGGAAAGTTTGATGAAAAATCTGATGAAGGTATATTCCTTGGTTATTCTCTAACAAGCAAAGCATATAGAGTCTTTAACAAGAAAACTCTATCTGTGGAAGAATCCATACATGTTTCTTTTGATGAATCTAAATCTTCAATAGAAGATAAAGTCAATCTTCCAGATAATAAAGAAGAAGATATCATTGTAAGTGAAGATTCTCAAAAGGATGGAGATCAGAATCCAATACAAGAAGAGCACATTAAAGATAATACTTATCAACTTCCAAAGGAATGGAGAACCCATAGGGATCATCCAGTTGATAATATTATTGGTGATATTTCTAGAGGCGTTTCTACAAGGCTACGCTTAAATGATTCAATTTTGAATATGGCCTTTGTCTCTCAAATAGAACCATCAAAAGTAAATGATGCTCTAGAAGATGAGTATTGGATTGTAGCAATGCAGGAAGAACTAAACCAATTTGAAAGGAATCAAGTTTGGGAACTTGTCCCTAAGCCTAGTGATAAACATGTTATTGGAACAAAGTGGGTATTTAGGAATAAGGTAGATGAAAATGGTATCATAGTTAGGAACAAAGCAAGATTAGTTGCTCAAGGCTATAATCAAGAAGAAGGTATAGATTTTGATGAAACTTATGCACCAGTAGCAAGGTTGGAAGCCATAAGACTGTTATTGGCGTATGCTTGTTCTTTAAATTTCCCATTATATCAAATGGACGTCAAAAGTGATTTCCTGAACGGATATATTCAAGAAGAAGTCTATGTGAAGCAACCTCCAGGATTTGAAGATCCAAAGTTTCCTTCACATGTCTTCAGATTAAAGAAGGCACTCTATGGTCTTAAGCAAGCCCCTCGTGCATGGTATGATAGATTAAGTACTTTCCTTTGTGATAAAGGATTTCAAAAGGGTAAGGCTGATACAACCTTGTTCATCAAAAGAACCAAAGGTAATACCCTATTAGTTCAAATTTATGTTGATGATATTATCTTTGGTGCAACTAACGAATCTCTTTGTAAAGATTTCTCTAACATGATGCAAGAAGAATTCGAGATGTCCATGATGGGACAATTAAATTTCTTTCTTGGTTTGCAAATCAAGCAATCAAATGATGGATTATTCATCAATCAATCAAAGTTTTGCAAGGAATTGTTAAAGAAATATGATTTGGATGATTGTAAAGCCATAGCCACACCAATGGGGTCTAACACATATTTAGATCAAGATGAATCCGGTAATCAAGTTGATATTACCAAATATAGAGGTATGATCGGATCTCTTCTATACTTAACTGCAAGTAGACCTGATATTATGTTTAGTGTGTGTCTATGTGCTAGATATCAAGCATCTCCTAGGGAATCACATTTGAGTTCTGTTAAACGGATTTTCAAATATTTGAAAGGAACTACAAATGTTGGATTGTGGTATTCCAAAGGAAGTGTTTGTGATTTGATTGGGTATTCTGATTCTGATTATGCTGGTTGTAAAACTGAAAGAAAAAGTACAAGTGGTACTTGTCACTTGTTAGGAAATGCCCTTGTTTCTTGGTCTTGTAAGAAACAAGCATGTGTTTCTCTAAGTACTGCAGAAGCAGAATACATTGCTGCAGGAAGTTGTTGTGCACAAACTCTATGGCTCAAACAACAACTCAAAGATTATGGCTTAGAGCTGGGCTGCATTCCAATCAAATGTGACAACACAAGTTCCATTAATCTCACTAAAAACCCTATCATGCATTCTCTAACTAAGCATATTGATATAAGACATCATTTTCTTCGAGATCATGTTATGAGGAAAGATATTGAGATTTCATTTGTGGATACACATAATCAATTAGCAGATATCTTTACTAAGCCTCTTCCTAAGGAATCATTTTTCAAGATAAGAAGAGAGTTAGGCATATTAGATGAGCATGACATTTAAAATAACATGTTATTTGAAAAATCTTTATGATGATTATATGTTTATATGCATTTAGATAGATTATATGCTTAAGTGTTTATATGAAAATGTGTTACATAAGGCTCTAGAGCTTAGAATTTATGAAATTGTCATAGTAATCGATTACCATAGGTCCTGTAATCGATTATCCACGATCTCAGTCCTCGTGCCTGTTGAAATTCCGTCAGTAATCGATTACCCTAACTGCTGTAATCGATTACCCATTCAAAATTTGAATATTTTCAAATTTAAAACTGCCGTAATCGATTACCCCAACTGTTGTAATCGATTACACACACGATTTTCTCTATAAAATCAGCATTTGTCTATTGTCTTTAGCCTACCTTTCTACATATACAATCCATCTTCTTCTAAGTCTTGTTTCGCCATGGGGTCTCTTCCACGTCCTTCAAATGTCTCCTCTCCAATCAATGCTCCTCGACGGGAATCCTCCACTGATCCTTTGGTGCTGTCTCGCTATCGTACCGATGTTCAAACAAATGCTGCATCGGCTGGACTGTCTCCATTTTATACAATTCCTTCAAATTTCTCACAAGAGACCAAGGTCATCCTTGAAAGAATGGATATTCTGTCACTTCGCCTCTCTCAAAAGTTGGGCCAACTAGAAGATACCATTCGGTCTCGCTTTCTTCTTGTGGAAAATCGCATCGAGGCTGTACACTCCTTCATGCGTAAGGAGATTGAGAGCCTTCAGGACCTTGACCCTTCTGAGAACTCTGAGGATTCTAGTCACGCCTAAGTTTTGAAATCTTGTGTCTCCATATAGTTATCTACTTACTATTAGGATTTCCCTATTTTCGCAAAAAGGCTCTATCTCTTGTTGTAATCCCTCTACTACATATGTTTGCTATGTTTTACTATGTGTAACTTATGTATCTGCTCTTTTATATATATATAAGTGCTGGTTGTTCATGTTTTCCATGTTTACCCCTACCCCCATGCTTTATGTTGCAATATACTTGTATGAATATATGTATGCCTGTACATTTTTGGCCTTTTCTTCTTTTTGATGAAGTCAAAAGGGGGAGAAAGGTTCTGTGCTCTTAAAGATCATATGCAGGAATTCAACAAGTACTTTAGAAAGGGGGAGAAATATCAGAAATACTAGATTCCATCAAATAGGGGGAGTTCAGCATCAAGAATGCATATATGATCTTCAAGTATCAAGAATGTGTTTGCCATCATCAAAAAGGGGGAGATTGTGAAGAAGGTCTTGCTCCTGACCCTGGCTGTGGTTTTGATGACGACAAACTCATCAACAAAAAGAAGAAAAGAAGACTTCAAAGAAACAAGCACTTCAAGTCCATCAATAGTCTAGAAGTCTTAGTATTAGGTGAGTTATGCTTCCAAAGGTCTATTAAAGCATAAAGGCTCTTAAAACACCAAATTTAATCAAGCTAAGTGTTTTCATAACTTAAAAGAAGTAGAAAACCTTAAGCTAGTCTCAAAGAATCAAATTTCTGGAAAATAGGCTTCTGTGTAATCGATTGCAGCTTTCTGGTAATCGATTACACCTAGGCAAGTAATCGATTAATCATGGCTTGTAATTGATTACATGTTTGAAATTCAAATTCAAACTGAAACGGTCACTTGTGTAATCGATTACACTAAGTATGGTAATCGATTACCAGAACGAAAAAGTGCATCTTTTCATGAACCATTGTGTTCCAAACCTTTTGAAAAGGGTTGTGATGGTTCAGGGACGTTTCCCTTGCCTATATAAAGTCCATTTGAGTCCAGAAAACATAACATACACAACATACACAAGAGACAACACATTACTCATGAGAAAATCACATTAGGCCAAAGCTTTGTCAAAATTAGTTCATCTTTTAGAACTTAAATCTTTTGGAGCCTAAATTCTGAGTTCATGATCTTCATGTTAATAAGAACACTTTAGTTTTTCATATCTTGAAGAACTCAGAATTGTATTATGCTTAAAAGCCTTAAAGCATAATTTCTCATGATCAATCCTATTGTATGTTAAAGGATTGATACAGCCAATTGTAACATCTTCTTCATCTCTTTCTGTAAGATTGAGTTTTTCACCGTGGTATTTGGTGAAGGGTTGTTGTCACTGAAAGTGGTTTACTTTCAGGGTTTCCATTGAAGGTGGTTTAGCCTTCAAGGTCTGAGGGTGGTTTGCCTTCAGGAACTGAAAGCGGTTTGCTTTCAGGGGCTGTTGAAAGTGGTTTGCTTTCACAGGATATTGGTAGAAATTCTTGGGGTCCTTGGGTTAGGAACTTGTAAGGGATTTTTATCAATAGTGGAAAAATCCTCAAGGGGTTTTCTTGAGGGACTGGACGTAGCCTTCGGTGGATTGAAGGTGAACTAGGATAAACTCTTGTGTGTGATTCTCTTTATCCTTCATATTTACTTTCAAGTATCGCTCAATTCCGCTGCAATCATAACGATCATTTCGTGATCATCATAAACTTGAAAGTAACAATTTCAATAAGGCGAAAATTGGGGCAACACTGATTCACCCCCCCCCCCCCTCTCAGGTTGCTATCTGTACTAACAAGGGGGCTCTTGATTTAATCAAAAAACTTGCTGCAAGAGCTGCCCATTCAAACCAGGACCGGGCAATAAGGAAAGGTATTTATGAGGTTGAATCTTTTGATGCCATTGTTGCTTCAAATAAACTTTTGTCCAGGAAAGTTGATGCAATGATCAAAAGAATAGAAGATGGTCAACTGAGCTCGGAGGAGGCAGAATTAGAGGCTGAGGTTAAAGCTATGGGGAATTTCCAAAATTCCTATGGCAATACCTATAATCCGAGCTGGAGAAACCACCCCAACTCTTCTTGGAGGGACCAAGGGGGTGGTCAAGGAGAAGCCAGGCAACAGTTTCAGAGGCCATTCCAGAATCAGAGGCCACCATTGCCTTTGAACCCAAATCAGGGAAGGAAGAGTTTGGAAGAAATTGTTGGTGAAATATGCCAACAGACTGCACAATTCATGAACGAGACAAGGACAAGTGCTAAGAATCATGAAGCCTCTATTAGAAATTTGGAGGTTCAAGCGTTGGAAAGCCAACGCTCAAGCGCTAGGACTCGGTCTGATAGTGAAATTTTAATGCTTCCCAACACCCATGCGTTGGGAATGCCAGCGCTCAAGCGCTGGAGGGTGAATTTTTACTATAAATAGGGGCCTTTTCTTCACTTGTAAGACACACCATTTCAGAATACAACAAGTATTCTTCTTTCCTCCTTAAGATCATTGTTCCTAGGAATTGTGGGAAGCCAAACTTGAGCTCCTATCCAGGGTAATTCAATGATTCTTTTTGCCATGCTTGGCTAACTTCTTCTTTAAGTTTTTGGGTTGTTTTAGTTTATAATTCATGTTCTAGTCTTTTTCTACATTTCTGAAAAATATTTCCTTTCATGTTTTATTTCCTTGTTCTTCATTCATCTTTGTGCACAAAAGATATCTTGCTTTCTACTTATGTCATAAGGCCATTTGGTAAGTAGTAAGGGAAATAGGAAATAAAAAAGGTTATAAGTATATATCTCTTAAGGCAATTAGGATAGACGTAACTTTTTGCTGGCCCGAATTCATTCTTCATCTTCTTTTCTGGTTAACTAAATACCAAGGCTATGGATTTAGTAATTAGGAAGAAAGTTCTACAATTCTTAAGGCAATTAACTTGTAGAAATTCTAGGCTATAGCATCATGAATTTGGATTTAATATTCAGAAATTAAGTAGGAGATTACTAGCATGTTTTATAGACTATGTAAACCAACCCAAGAGCTTAAATTCTTATCATCTTTATTTCTTATCATTTTATGCTTTTGTTCTTGATTGCTCTCAAACCAACACCATATTTTCAACTTTTAATTTTTCTACACAAGTACTAGATATTATAATAATAAGAACACCTATCCCTTGGGTTCGATCTTTTTACTACGCGATAGTCAATCGTGCACTTGCGATTTGGGTATCATGTTTTTGGCGCCGTTTCCGGGGATATGTTTTATTCTTTTTTTTTTTTAGTACTTCTTGTTTATATATAAAAAAAAGAAAAAAATGTATTTAATAAGTGCTATTGACTTCTTTTGCTTTTTTGCATGGTAGGACATTTTGAATTCGACCCTGAAATTGAAAGAACTTTGCATCGCAGATTAGCGGAGCAAAGGAGATTAGCAAGGGCCATGTCTGAAACACAAGCGCAAATGGAGGATCGCCTCCGTGCTGAATACAATGCACGGGTAGAAGATGAAGTCCAAGCTAGACTTCAAAGGCAGAGAGCTGAGGAGGAAGAGCGGAATGCCAACCGTTCCCTTCATGATATCACAGCCCCCCAGGTAGATTACAATTTTGAGGGGAGTATTGTGGTCCCTGAGGATGCACTACCAAATTTTCAGATTCATCCACACTTCATCTCTTTGGTTAGCCAGAACCAATTTGGTGGAAGTGTCAATGAAGACTGCCACACACATCTGGAGCGATTCACCAGGCATTGCTCCACCTTAAGGAGAAATGATGCTCACTTGGATACGGTAAGACTTATGCTGTTTCCATTTTCCTTAAGAGATGTGGCAGAGGAGTGGTTATCTTCACAACCACTCAGAAGCATTACTTCATGGGATGATTTGGCCGAGAAATTCACGGCTAAATTTTTCCCTTACAACCGCATAAGGAAGTTGAAGCAGGAAATCAACTCCTTCATTCAACAAGATGCTAAAAACCTGTATGAGACATGGGAGAGGTTCAAGGGACTTCTCAGAAGGTTCCCAGGTCACAACATCTCTATCGCAGATCAGGTAGAGAAATTTTATGCAGCTTTGAATGATTATACCAGGGACAAGCTAGATATTGCTGCAAGTGGGGCATTTGATGCTTTGCCACCACAGGGGGCTCTTGATTTAATCAAAAAACTTGCTGCAAGAGCTGCCCATTCAAACCAGGACCGGGCAATAAGGAAAGGTATTTATGAGGTTGAATCTTTTGATGCCATTGTTGCTTCAAATAAACTATTGTCCAGTTGGCCAAGACCATCTCAGAAAGGATTCCAGGTACTTTTCCATCTGATACTCTTGTCAATCCAAAGGAGAATGTTTAGAATGTTTCTGCCATCACTCTTAGGAGTGGTAAAACTATGCCCGAAAGGGTAGTGGAAATTGAACAAGAGGTGAATTGTGAAGACAAAGAAAAAGAGAGGTATGTGCCTAATGTTGCTGAAAAACTGTTGAAAATGTAATTCCTCCTTCTAAGAAAATTGGCAAGGTACCATTTCCTAAAGCTTTAAAAAAGAATTTGGAAAAACAATTCTCAAGATTTCTTGAGATTTTCAAAAGACTTCAAATAAATATCCCTTTCTCTGAAGCTTTGGAACAAATGCCTACTTATGCCAAGTTTATGAAGGACATTTTATCTAGAAGGAGGAAGTTGAGTGAGATTGATGAAACTGTAATGCTGACTGAGGAGTGTTCAGCAATGGTATCAAGAAAGCTTCCCCAAAAGTTGAAGGATCCGGGGATCTTTACTTTACCCGTGGAAATTGAGGGGTTACCGAATGCAAAAGCTCTCTGTGATTTGGGAGCCAGTATTAACCTCATGCCACTCTCCATGTTTAGGAAATTGGACATGGGAGAGGCCACTCCTACTCTTATGTGTTTACAGTTGGCAGACAGGTCAATAAAATACCCCTATGGGGTGGCTGAAGATGTGCTGGTAAGGGTTGACAAATTTGTCTTCCCGGTTGATTTTGTGATCCTCGACATGGAAGAAGACTCTAAGGTACCATTAATTCTTGGGCGGCCATTCCTTGCTACAGGAAACACCAAGATTAATGTGGCAGAAGGCCTCCTATCTTTGAAGGTAGGGGATGAAAAGGTCAATTTTTCTGTATTCAGGACTTGTAAACATTATGAGTCCGAAGGAGAGGATGAGTTCAAAGATGATGTATTTATCAAGAAAAGAAAGAGTACCCCTAATTGATTAAAGGGAAGGGTCTATCTCGGACCTTAACAATGAGCTGGTTGGGAGACAACCCAACTTAGGATAGTTTAATTTTTCTGTCTTTTTAATTTTCTCCACTACTCTTGTAAATAAATAAAATAAAAGAATTCTATGTTTTTGCTGCAGGAGAGGCCAGCGCTGGAGGCCAACGCTCAAGCGTTAGGCCCCTGCTTATCACCTCTGATTCCAGTTAATTCCAGCACTCCAGCGCTGGAGGGCTAGTGCTCATGCGCTAGGCCCCTGGAATCCCAGTTTTTATTTTTCCAATTTCCAGCGCCAAAGCGTTGGAAACCCAGTGCTCAGGCGCTGGGGCCTCTGATGCCCAATATTTGTTTTAATTCCAGCGCCCAAGCGTTGGTATCCCCAACGCTCAAGCGCTGGAGCTCGGGCAGTCTTACTGTTTTGTTTTTTATTTGCTGTTTTTGGTTTTTAATAAATTTTGTGTTCACCATTTTCTGAAAGTTTTAGATTCTTTGATTTTTCCCTTGCTTCTATAAATGGTTTTAATTTTTGGGAACTCAAGAATTCTTGTTTTAAGGTGGACACAATTTTTCAACCCATGATCTTAAGTATGCTATTTTTGGAACTAACAAGTCAAGCAAGTTTCTGCTTGTGAGACTTTTGTTTGTTCAATGTTTCAGGATAGGTACCAGAAGGAGAAAGAGCCCTCTTGAACTTAAGTGTTCAAAATTGATTTTTGCATTGAGGTTCCCTTGGACTTTTGTGGAAAATTGTAAATTGTGCCAGCTTTTTAGTTTTTCTTTTTATAGTTTTTAGTTTTATTCTTAGTTTAGTTTTTCTGTTTTATTTTTGCATGAGTCTTGAGTATATTATCCAGTCTGAATTCTGCTATAGCTTGGTGAATGCTTTATCTGATTGAACTGCTTTTGAAAAGGTTATATGTTTTGAAGCGGTTAGGATTGCATGCTGTAGAAATTATTTTGACATCTTGATTGTTTTGGTTGTTGGCAAAGTCTTTTTCTGAGTTCTAAAAAGGGTACCACTTACCCTATGTTTTTCTGAGAGCTGAGGACTCTGAATTCTTGATTGTAAAACTTTTTTGCCTTGTTTTGCATGTTGATCGGGATTTTGTATGCTTTGTAAGTTGAGAAGAGATTATAGGAATTTTTGAAAACTCAGAATTTTGGTTCAAAAGCATAAATCCACTAGTAGCCTCTTTTTGAGCCTTAAAAGAGTCATTCTTTGGAGCCTACTATGTGTGATAATTTTTAAGCTGTTATTGTGATGCATGTGCTGAAACTGTTAGAGCTATGTTTGTGGGTTTCTCTTTAAAAAAAAAGAAGGAAAAAGTTGAAAATAAATAAATAAGGTATGTGCCTTAGGAAAAATAATGAAGTGGTGGGGTGAGAAGAGTATGAGGGGAGTAAAATTCAAGTCATTCATCCCATACATTCCACTACTTTGTTCAAAAAAAAAAGGAAAAGAATTGAGAGGACCCTTGTGTTGAATTGTTTAAAGCACTTAAGTCAAAAAAAGTCACTTAACAACAGATTCTGAGTCAGCCACTAGATTTGACAATTTCTTGAAATCCACACCTTGAATTGTTCAACCCTTTGGCCAAGTTACAACCTTCAAAATCTCTTCAAAGTTACTTGGTTGCATTATTTCAGTTTTGATTTGAATGATAGGCAGGATCATTGAGCTTTCTTGTTTTTCATGGAGAATATTATTTTTGTGAGCTTAATTTGATGAAATCAAACATGTTAAAAGCCAAGCCTAACTTTCTTGATTAAATATCTGTAAACAAGCATGTCTTCCTTATCTGCTAAGCTTTCTTGGAAAGGTTTTTGTGCTTCAAGTTTTAATCAGATAAACTTTCTATAAACTCAGGGACGAGTTTCTCTTTAAGTTTTGTTGCTTGAGGACAATCTGTCGTTGGGTATAGTGGTGTGATGAGTGGATATTATATGATGTTTTTAGGTTGTTTTTAGTCTTTTTATTTTATTATTTTTGAGTCACATAGAGGATTTTTATTATTTTTATGTAGATTTAATGTTTATTTTGCATTTTTCATATAGATTAGATTTTATTTGTTTTTCTAACTTTATTTTATATTTTTAGGAATTTTTATAGCTATTTTATATATTTAGAAAAAGCTGGTATAGTTATCATTTTTGTCCAGGGACCGATTTGTAAAGTTTCGGGAAATCAGGGGTCAAAGTGTGAAAGTTCAAGAGTGGAGGATTAAAAGTGAAGATTGAAAGAATTAAAGGGCCAGAATTGAAGTGCTAGCAAAGAGAGGGCTAAAAGAGAAAAAGAAGAATATGAAGCAACTCTCTTCAATTTAGCACATGGAAAATAAGCTTGAAGAAATTGATGGTAGTGGGAAGGAAGTTTCAGAAATGATTAAGGGCTGAGTGGTGGCCATTGAAGGCTTTGAAAACCCACTACCATGAAAAAGGGAAAAGCTTGAAGATGAAGCAGCAGGTGACCCAACGCTCAAGCGTTGGAATCCCAACGCTTGAGCGTTGGGACTCTTACTAGGAGATGAGTCAGATTTCCACCCAGCGCTCAAGCGTTGGAAAGCCAACGCTCAAGAGCTGGGCCTCGGTGTGATAGTGGAATTTTAATGCTTCCCAACGCCCAAGCGTTGGGAATGCCAGCGCTCAAGTGCTGGAGGGTGAATTTTTACTATAAATAGGGGCCTTTTCTTCACTTGTAAGACACACCATTTCAGAATAAAACAAGTATTCTTCTTTCCTCCTTAAGATCATTGTTCCTAGGAATTGTGGGAAGCCAAACTTGAGCTCCTATCCAGGGTAATTCAATGATTCTTTTAGCCATGCTTGGCTAACTTCTTCTTTAAGTTTTTGGGTTGTTTTAGTTTATAATTCATGTTCTAGTCTTTTTCTACATTTCTGAAAACTATTTCCTTTCATGTTTTATTTCCTTGTTCTTCATTCATCTTTGTGCACAAAAGATATCTTGCTTTCTACTTATGTCATAAGGCCATTTGGTAAGTAGTAAGGGAAATAGGAAATAAAAAAGGTTATAAGTATATATCTCTTAAGGCAATTAGGATAGACGTAACTTTGTGCTGGCCCGAATTCATTCTTCATCTTCTTTTCTGGTTAACTAAATACCAAGGCTATGGATTTAGTAATTAGGAAGAAAGTTATACATTTCTTAAGGCAATTAACTTGTAGAAATTCTAGGATATAGCATCATGAATTTGGATTTAAAATTCAGAAATTAAGTAGGAGATTACTAGCATGTTTTATAGACTATGTAAACCAACCCAAGAGCTTAAATTCTTATCATCTTTATTTCTTATCATTTTATGCTTTTGTTCTTGATTGCTCTCAAACCAACACCATATTTTCAACTTTTAATTTTTCTACACAAGGACTAGATATTATAATAATAAGAACACCTATCCCTTGGGTTCGATCTTTTTACTACGCGATAGTCAATCGTGCACTTGCGATTTGGGTATCAAGTTTTTGGCGCCGTTTCCGGGGATAGGTTTTATTCTTTTTGTTATTTTGTTTAGTACTTCTTGTTTATATATAAAAAAAAAGAAAAAAAAATTGTATTGAATAAGTGCTATTGACTTCTTTTGCTTTTCTGCATGGTAGGACATTTTGAATTCGACCCTGAAATTGAAAGAACTTTGCATCACAGATTAGCAGAGAAAAGGAGATTAGCAAGGGCCATGTCTGAAACACAAGCGCAAATGGAGGATCGCCTCCGTGCTGAATACAATGCACGGGTAGAAGATGAAGTCCAAGCTAGACTTCAAAGGCAGAGAGCTGAGGAGGAAGAGCGGGATGCCAACCGTTCCCTTCGTGATATCACAGCCCCCCAGGTAGATTACAATTTTGAGGGGGGTATTGTGGTCCCGGAGGATGCACTACCAAATTTTCAGATTCCTCCACACTTCATCTCTTTGGTTAGCCAGAACCAATTTGGAAGTGTCAATGAAGACTGCCACACACATCTGAAGCGATTCACCAAGCATTGCTCCACCTTAAGGAGAAATGATGCTCACTTGGATACGGTAAGACTTATGCTGTTTCCATTTTCCTTAAGAGATGTGGCAGAGGAGTGGTTATCTTCACAACCACTCAGAAGCATTACTTCATGGGATGATTTGGCCGAGAAATTCACGGCTAAATTTTTCCCTTACAACCGCATAAGGAAGTTGAAGCAGGAAATCAACTCCTTCATTCAACAAGATGCTGAAAACCTGTATGAGACGTGGGAGAGGTTCAAGGGACTTCTCAGAAGGTGCCCAGGTCACAACATCTCTATCGCAGATCAGGTAGAGAAATTTTATGCAGCTTTGAATGATTATACTTGGGACAAGCTGGTATAAATTTGACCAGAGGCCTTCAATAATTCAAATGCCCTTTATTATTGTCAGCGAAAACACCCTAAAATCGGCCGAAAACCTTGAAATCGGCCAAAAGCCCTAAAGTTGATCAAAAAGCCCTAAAACCGGCCTAAAATCCCTATAATAAGCTGAAAACACTAAAATCAACCTAAAAGCAGTAAGAGTCTACAGAAAAACAATAAAATTGACCCAGATCCCTTAAATTGACCAAATACCCTATACTATAAACATCGGAAAAAACCCTGTAATCGGCCAGAAGCCCAAAAATTGATCAGAAAGGCATAAAGCTGGCCTAAAACCCTATAATAAGCCGAAAACCCTAAAGTCAGTCTAAAAGCCTATAGAGTCTACAGAAAAACTATAAAATTCACCCAGAGCCCTTAAATCGTCCAAATACCATATACTGTAGTGAACGGAAAAACTCTGAAATCTGCCGAAGACCCTTGAATCGGCAAAAAACCCAGAAATCGGCAAAAACCCCAAAAGTTAATCTGAAAGCTTTAAAGCTGGCCAAAAACCCCATAATAAGCCGAAAACCCTAAATCCAATCTTAAAGCCTGGAGTCTACAGAACAACTATAAAATTGACCCAGAGCCCTTAAATCGTCCAGATACCCTATACTATAGTCAACGAAAAAACCCTGCAATCGGCCGAAAACACTGAAATCAGCCAAAAGCCCTAATGTTGATCCGAAAGCCATAAAACCACTCTAAATCCCTATAATAAGCCAGAATCCCTAAAATCAGTCCAAAATCCTAGAGTCTACACAAAAACAATAAAACTGTCCCAGAGCCCTTACATCGCAAAAACCCTGAAATCGGCCGAGAACCCTAAAGTTGGCCTAAAACCCTATATTAAACCAAAAACCCTAAAACAAGTCTAAAAGCGTAGAGTCTACAGAAAAACCAAAAAATTGACACAAGGCCCTTAAATCGTCCAAATAACATACACTATAGTGAGCGGAAAAAATCTGAAATTGGCCGAAAACCCTGAAATCAGCCAAAAATGCTGTAATCTGCCAAATGCCCTAAAGTTGATCAGAAAGCCCTAAAGCCGTCCTAAAACCTTATAATAAGACGAAAACCCTAAAATCAGTCTAAAAGCCAAGAGTTTACAGAAAAACCATAAAATTGACCCGGAGCCCCTTAAATCGTCCAAATACCCTACACTGTAGTCAGCGGAAAAACCCTGAAATCTGCAGAAAACCCTGAAATCGGCCAAATGCCCTAAAGCCGGCCTAAAATCCCTATAATAAGCCGAAAACACTAAAATCAATCTAAAAGCCATTAGAATCTATAGAAAAACAATAAAATTGACCCAGATCCCTTAAATTGACCAAATACCCTATACTATAAACATGAGAAAAACCCTGAAATTGGCCAGAAGCCCAAAAATTGATCAGAAAGCCATAAAGCTGGCCTTAAACCCTATAATAAGCCGAAAACCCTAAAATCAGTCTAAAAGCCTATAGAGTCTACAGAAAAACAATAAAATTGACCCAAAGCCCTTAAATCGTCCAAATACCATATACTATAGTGAGAGGAAAAACTCTGAAATCAGCCGAAAACCCTTAAATCGGCCAAAAACCCTGAAATCGGCCAAAAACCCTGAAATCGGCAAAAACCCCAAAAGTTAATCCGAAAGCTTTAAAGCTGGCCTAGAACCCCATAATAAGCCGAAAACCCTAAATCCAGTCTAAAAGCCCAAACTCTATACAATAACCATAAAATTGACCCAGAGCCCTTAAATCGTCCAGATACCCTATGCTATAGTCAACGAAAAAACCCTGAAATCGGCCGAAACACTGAAATCAGCCAAAAGCCCTAAAGCTGACCCAGAGCCCTTACATCGCAAAAACCCTGAAATCAGCCGAGAACCCTAAAGTTGATCAGAAAGCCCTAAAGCTGGCCTAAAACCCTATATTAAGCCAAAATCCCTAAAATAAGTCTAAAAGCATAGAGTCTACAGAAAAACCAAAAAATTGACACAGAACCCTTAAATCGTCCAAATAACATAAACTATAGTCAGCGTAAAAAAATCTGAAATCGGCCGAAAACCCTGAAATCAGCCGAAAATGCTGTAATCTGCCAAATTCCCTAAAGATGATCAGAAATCTCTAAAGCCGGCCTAATACACTATAATAAGACGAAAACCCTAAAATCAGTCTAAAAGTCTAGAGTTTACAGAAAAACCATAAAATTGACCCGGAGCCCTTAAATCGTCCACATACCCTATAATGTAGTGAGCGGAAAAACCCTGAAATCTGCCGAAAACCCTGAAATTGGGTAAAAGTTGATCAGAAAAACCATAAAGCCGCCCTCAAACCCTATAATAAGCCGGAAACCCTAGAATCAGTCTTAAAGCCTAGTCTACGGAAAAACTATAAATTTGACCAGAGGCCTTAAATCATTCAAATTCCCTTTATTATTGTAAGCGGAAACACCCTAAAATCGGCCGAAAACCCTGAAATCGGCAAATTCCCCAAAAGTTAATCCGAAAGCTTTAAAGATGGCCTAAAACCCCATAATAAGCTGAAAACCCTAAATCCAGTCTAAAAGCCTACACTCTACAGAATAACCATAAAATTGACCCAGAGCCCTTAAATCGTCCAGATATCCTATGCTATTGTCAACGAAAAAACCCTGAAATTGGCCGAAAACACTGAAATCAGCCAAAAGCCCTAATGTTGATCCGAAAGCCATAAAACCAGCCTAAATCCCTATAATAAGCCAAAATCCCTAAAATCAGTCTAAAATCCTAGAGTCTACAGAAAAACAATAAAACTGACCCAGAGCCCTTACATCGGAAAAACCCTGAAATCGGCCGAGAACCCTAAAGTTGATCAGAAAGCCCTAAAGCTGGCCTTAATTCTAAAATAAGTCTAAAAGCGTAGAGTCTACAGAAAATCAAAAAAATAGACACAGAGCCCTTAAATCGTCCAAATAACATATACTATATTCAGCGGAAAAAATCTCAAATCGGCCGAAAACCCTGAAATCAGCCGAAAATGCTGTAATTTGCCAAATGCCCTAAAGTTGATCCGAAAGCCCTAAAGCCGGCCTAAAACCCTATAATAAGACGAAAACCCTAGAATCAGTCTAAAAGCCTAGAGTTTACAGAAAAACATAAAATTGACTCGGAGCCCTTAAATCGTCCAAATACCCTATACTGTAGTCAGCGGAAAAACCCTGAAACCTGCCGCAAACCCTGAAATTGGCTTAAAGTTGATCAGAAAAACCATGAAGCCGCCCTCAAATCCTATAATCGGCCGGAAAACCCTGAAATCGGCCAAAAGCCCAAAAGTTGATCAAAAAGCCCTAAAGTCGGCGTAAAATCCCTATAATAAGCCGAAAACACTAAAATCAATCTAAAAGCCATTTGAGTCTACAGAAAAACAATAAAATTGACCCAGATCCCATAAATTGACCAAATACCCTATACTATAAACATCGGAAAAACTCTGAAATCGGCCAGAAGCCCAAAAATTGATCATAAAGCCATAAAGCTGGCCTAAAACCCTACAATAAGCTGAAAACCCTAAAATCAGTCTAGAAGCCTATAGAGTCTACAGAAAAACTATAAAATTGACCCAGAGCCCTTAAATCTTCCAAATACCATATACTATAGTGAGCGGAAAAACTCTGAAATCAGCCGAAAACCCTTAAATCGGCTAAAAACCCTGTAATCGGCAAAATCCCCAAAAGTAGATCCGAAAGCTTTAAAGCTAGATACCATATAGTCAACGAAAAAACCGTAAAATCGGCCGAAAACACTGAAATCAGCCTAAATCATGATAATAAGCCAAAATCCCTAAAATCAGACTGAAATCCTAGAGTCTACAGAAAAACAATAAAACTTACCCAGAGCCCTTACATCGGAAAAACCCTGTAATCGGCCGAGAACCCTAAAGTTGATCAGAAAGCCCTAAAGCTAGCCTAAAACCCTATATTAAGCCAAAAACCCTAAAATAAGTCTAAAAGCGTAGAGTGTACACAAAAATCAAAAAATTGTCACAGAGCCCTTAAATAGACCAAATAACATATACTTTAGTCAGCGGAAAATATCTGAAATGGGCCGAAAACTCTGAAATCAGCCGAAAATGCTGTAATCTGCCAAATGCCCTAAAGTTGATCAGAAAAACCATCAAGCCGCCCTCAAATCTAGAGTCTTCGGAAAAACTATAAATTTGACCAGAGACCTTAAATCATTCAAATGCCCTTTATTATTGTCAGCGGAAAAACCCTAAAATCGGCCGAAAACCCTGAAATCGGCTAAAAGCCCTAAATTTGATCAAAAAGCCCTAAAGCCGGCCTAAAATACCTATAATAAGCCGAAAACACTAAAATCAATCTAAAAGCCATTAGAATCTATAGAAAAACAATAAAATTGACCCAGATCCCTTAAATTGACCAAATACCCTATACTATAAACATCGGAAAAACCCTGAAATCGGCCGGAAGCCCAAAAATTGATCTGAAAGCCCTAAAGCAGGCCCAAAGCCCTATAATAAGCCGAAAACCCTAAAATCAATCTAAAAGCCTATAGAGTCTACATAACAACTATAAAATTGACCCAGAGCCCTTAAATCGTCCCAATACCATATACTATAGTGTGCGGAAAAACTCTAACATCGGTCAAAAACCCTGAAATCTGCAAAAACCCCAAAAGTTAATCCGAAAGCTTTAAAGCTGGCCTAAAACCCCATAATAAGCCGAAAACCCTAAATCCAGTCTAAAAGCCTAGAGTGTACAGAATAACCATAAAATTGACCCAGAGCCCTTAAATCGACAGATACCCTATATGATAGTCAACGAAAAAACCGTGAAATCGGCCGAAAACACTGAAATCAGCCAAAAGCCCTAATGTTGATCCGAAAGCCATAAAACCAGCCTAAATCCCTATAATATGCCAAAATTCCTTAAATCAGTCTGAAATCCTAGAGTCTACAGAAAAACAATAAAACTAACCTAGAGCCCTTACATCGGAAAAACCCTGAAATCGGCCGAGAACCCTAAAGTTGATCAGAAACCCCTAAAGCTGGCCTAAAACCCTATAATAAGCCAAAAACCCTAAAATAAGTCTAAAAGCATAGAGTCTATAGAAATACTATAAAATTGACCCAGAGCCCTTAAATTGTCCAAATACCATATACTATAGTGAGCGGAAAAACTCTGAAATCAGCCGAAAACCCATAAATCGGCCACAAACACAGAAATAGGCAAAAACCCCAAAAGTTAATCCGAAAGCTTTAAAGCTGGCCTAAAACCCTATAATAAGCCCAAAATCCTAAATCCAGTCTAAAAGCCTAGAGTCTACAGAATAACCATAAAATTGACCTAGAGCCCTTAGATCGTCCATATATCCTATATTGTAGTCAGCGGAAAAACCTTGAAATCTACCGAAAATCCTGAAATTGGGTAAAAGTTGATCAGAAAAACCATAAAGTCGCCCTCAAACCCTATAATAAGCCGAATACCCTAGAATCAGACTTAAAGCCTAGAGTCTACGGAAAAACTATAAATTCGACCAGAGTCCTTAAATCATTCAAATGCCCTTTATTATTGTCAGCGAAAAAAACCTAAAATATTCCGAAAACCCTGTAATCGGCCAAAAGCCCTAAAGTTGATCAAAAAGACCAAAAGCCGGCCTAAAATCCCTATAATAAGCCGGAAACACTAAAATGAATCTAAAAGCCATTAGAGTCTACAGAAAAACAATAAAATTGACCCAGATCCTTTAAACTGACCAAATATCCTATACTATAAACATCGAAAAAACCCTTATATCGGCCAGAAGCCCAAAAATTGATCAGAAAGCCATAAAGCTGGCCTAAAACCCTATATTAAGCCGAAAACCCTAAAATCAATCTAAAAGCCTATAGAGTCTATAGAAAAACTATAAAATTGACCCAGAGCCCTTCAATCGTCCAAAAACCATATACTATAGTGAGCGGAAAAACTCTGAAATCAGCCGAAAACCCTTCAATCGGCAAAAAACCCTGAAATCAGCCAAAAACCCTGAAATCTGCAAAAACCCCTCAAACCCCATAATAACCCGAAACCATAAATCCAGTCTAAATGCCTAGAGTCTACAAAATAACCATGAAATTAACCCCGAGCCCTTAAATCGTCTAGATACCCTACACTATAGTCAACGAAAAACCCTGAAATCTGCGAAAAGCCCTAATGTTGATCCGAAAGCCATAAAACCAGCCTAAATCGCTATTATAAGCCAAAATCCCTAAAACCAGTCTGAAATCCTAGATTCTACAGAAAAACAATAAAACTGACCCAAAGCCCTTACATCGGAAAAACCCTGAAATCGGCCGAGAACCCTTAAGTTGATTAGAAAGCCCTAAAGCTGGCCTAAAACCCTATATTAAGTCAAAAACCCTAAAATAAGTCTAAAAGCATAGAGTCTACAGAAAAACCAAAAAATTGACACAGAGCCCTTAAATCGTCCAGATAACATATACTATAGTCAGCGGAAAAAATCTGAAATCGGCTGTAAAACCCTGAAATCAGCCGAAAATGCCGTAATCTGCCAAATGCCCTAAAGTTGATCAAAAAGCCCTAAAGCCGTCCTAAAACCCTATAATAAGACGAAAACCCTAAAATCAGTCTAAAAGCCTAGAGTTTACAGAAAAACCATAAAATTGACCCAGAGCCCCTTAAATCGTCCAAATACCCTATACTGTAGTCAGCGGAAAAACTCTGAAATCTGCCGTAAACCCTGAAATTGGCTTAGAGTTGATCAGAAAATCCATAAAGGCGCCCTCAAACCCTATAATAAGCCGAAAACCCTAGAATCAGTCTTAAAGCCTAGAGTCTACGGAAAAACTATAAATTTGACCAGAGGCCTTAAATCATTCAAATGCCCTTTATTATTGTCAGCGAGAAAACCCTAAAATCGGCCGAAAACCCTGTAATCGGCCAAAAGCCCTAAAGTTGATCAAAAAGCCCTAAAGCGGGCCTAAAGACCCTATAATAAGCCGGAAACACTAAAATCAATCTAAAAGCCATTAGAGTCTACAGAAAAACAATAAAATTGACCCAGATCCCTTAAATTGACCAAATACCCTATACTATAAACATCGAAAAAACCCTCAAATCGGCCAGAAGCCCAAAAATTGATCAGAAAGCCATAAACCTGGCCTAAAACCCTATAACAAGTCGAAAACCCTAAAATCAGTCTAAAAGCCTATAGAGTTTACAGAAAAACTATAAAATTGACCCCGAGCCCTTAAATCGTCCAAATACCATATACTATAGTGAGCGGAAAAACTCTGAAATCAGCCGAAAACCCTTAAATCAGCCAAAAACCCTAAAATCGGCCAAAAACCCTGAAATCTGCAAAAACCCCAAAAGTTAATCCGAAAGATTTAAAGCTGGCCTAAAACCCCATAATAAGCTGAAAACCTTAAATCCAGTCTAAATGCCTAGAGTTTACAGAATAACCATGAAATTGACCCCGAGCCCTTAAATCGTCTAGATACCCTATACTATGATCAACGAAAAAACCCTAAAATCGGCCGAAAACACTGAAATAAGCCAAAAGCCCTAATGTTGATCCGAAAGCCATAAAACCAACCTAAATCCCTATAATAAGCCAAAAAATCTGAAATCGGCCGAAAATCCTAAAATCAGCCGAAAAAGCTGTAATCTGCCAAATGCCCTAAAGTTGATCAGAAAGCCCTAAAGCCGGCCTATAACCCTATAATCAGACAAAAACCCTAAAAGCCTAGGGTTTACAGACAAACCATAAAATTGACCGGGAGTCCCTTAAATCGTCCAAATACACTATACTGTAGTCAGCGGAAAAACCCTGAAATAGGCTAAAAGTTTATCAGAAAAACCATAAAGCCGCCAACAAACACTTTAATAAGCCGAAAACCTTAGAATCAGTCCTAATAGAGTTTACGGAAAAACTATAAATTTGACCAGAGGCCTTAAATCATTCAAATGCCCTTTACTATTGTCAGCGGAAAAACCCTAAAATCGGCCGAAAACCCTAAAATCGGCCAAAAGCCCTAAAGTTGATCAAAAAGCCCTAAAGACGGCCTAAAATCCCTATAATAAGCCGGAAACACTAAAATCAATCTAAAAGCCATTAGAGTCTACAGAAAAACTATAAAATTGACCCAGATCCCTTAAATTGACCAAATATCCTATACTATAAACATCGGAAAAACCTTGAAATCGGCCAGAAGCCAAAAAATGGATCAGAAAGCCATAAAGCTGGCCCAAAACCCTATATTAAGCCGAAAACCCTAAAATCAGTCTAAAAGCCTATAGAGTCTACAAAAAAACTATAAAATTGACCCAGAGCCCTTAAATCGTCTAAATACCATATACTATAGTGAGCGGAAAAACTCTGAAATCAGCAGAAAACCCTTAAATCGGCCAAAAACCCTGAAATCTGCAAATACCCCAAAAGTTAATCTAAAAGCTTTAAAGCTGGCCTAAAACCCCATAATAAGCCGGAAACCATAAATCCAGTCTAAAAGCCTAGAGTCTACAGAATATCCATAAAATTGACCCCGAGCCCTTAAATCGTCTAGATACCCTATACTATATCAACGAAAAAACCCTGAAATCGGCCGAAAACACTGAAATCAGCCAAAAGCCCTAATGTTGATCCGAAAGCCATAAAACCAGCGAATATCCCTATAATAAGCCAAAGTCCCTAAAATCAGTCTGAAATCCTAGAGTCTACAGAAAAACAACAAAACTAACCCAGAGCCCTTTCATCGGAAAAACCCTGAAATCGGCCGAGAACCCTAAGGTTGATCAGAAAGCCCTATAAAAGGCTTAAAACCCTATATTAAGACAAAAACCATAAAATAAGTTTAAAAGCGTAGAGTCTACAGAAAAACCATAAAATTGACCCGGAGCCCCTTAGATTGTCCAAATACCCTATACTGTGGTCAGCGGTAAAACCTTGAAATCTACCGAAAATCCTGAAATTGGCTAA
The DNA here is from genome assembly GCA_030819835.1 of Acmispon strigosus. Lineage (NCBI taxonomy): Eukaryota > Viridiplantae > Streptophyta > Magnoliopsida > Fabales > Fabaceae > Acmispon > Acmispon strigosus. The sequence goes on along the minus strand of JAUAMA010000004.1, from coordinate 15,146,843 downwards.
AAGTTGATCAGAAAAACCATAAATCCGCCCTCAAACCCTATAATAAGCCGAAAACCCTAGAATCAGACTTAAAACCTAGAGTCTACGGGAAAACTATAAATTTGACAAGAGGCCTTAAATCATTCAAATTCCCTTTATTATTGTAAGCGAAAAAACCCTAAAATCGACTGAAAACCCTATAATCGGCCAAAAGCCCTAAAGCCGGCCTAAAATCCCTATAATAAGCCGGAAACACTAAAATCAATCTAAAAGCCATTAGAGTCTACAGAAAAACAATAAAATTGACCCAGATCCCTTAAACTGACCAAATACCCTATACTATAAACATCGAAAAAACCCTGATATCGGCCAGAAGCCCAAAAATTGATTAGAAAGCCATAAAGATGGCCTAAAACCCTATAATAAGCTGAAAACCCTAAAATCAGTCTAAAAGCCTATAGAGTCTACAGAAAAACTATAAAATTGACCCAGAGCCCTTAAATCGTCCAAATACCATATACTATAGTGAGCGGAAAAACTCTGAAATCAGCTGAAAACCCTTAAATTGGCCAAAAACCCTAAAATCGGCCAAAAACCATGAATTCGGCCAAAAACCCTGAAATCGGCAAAAACCCCAAAAGTTAATCCAAAAGCTTTAAAGCTGGCCTAAAACCCCATAATAAGTCGAAAACCCTAAATCCAGTCTAAAATCCTATAGTCTACAGAATAACCACAAAATTGACCCAGAGCCCTTAAATCGTCCAGATACCCTACAGTCAAAGAAAAACCCTGAAATCGGCCGAAAACACTGAAATCAGCCAAAAGCCCTAATGTTGATCCGAAAGCCATAAAACCAGCCTAAATCCCTATAATAAGCCAAAAGCCCTAATGTTGATCCGAAAGCCATAAAATCAGTCTGAAATCCTAGAGTCTACAGAAAAACATTAAATCTGACCCAGAGCCCATACATCGGAAAATCACTGAAATCGGTCGAGAACCCTAAAGTTGATCAGAAAGCCCTAAAGCTAGACCTAAAACCTTATATAAAGCCTAAAACCCTAAAATAAGTCGAAAAGCGTAGAGTCTACAGAAAAACAATAAAATCGACCCAGATCCCTTAAATTTACCAAATATCCTATACTATAAACATCGGAAAAACCCTAAAATCGGCCAGAATCCCAAACATTGATCAGAAAGCCATAAAGCTGGCCTAAAACCCTATAATAAGCTGAAAACCCTAAAATCAGTCTAAAAGCCTATAGAGTCTAAAGAAAAGCTTTAAAATTGACCCAGAGCCCTTAAATCGTCAAAATACCATATACTATAGTGAGCGGAAAAACTCTGAAATCGGCCAAAAACCCTGAAAATCGGCCAAAAAGATATCGTACCCAAGGGATAGGTGTCTTTCTATTAAATTATTTAGAGCCTTGTGCAGAAAATAAAAAGATATATGTTGTTGTTTCGTTTTCTTGAACTAGAAAATAAAATAGCATAAAATAAAAGAGAAGAGAAAAGATGATGAGATTTAAGCACTTGGGTTGGATTACAGTTTATAAAATATGCTAGCAAACTCTTACTTAATTTCTGAATTCTAGAACCAAGTTCATGATGCTATAGCCTATTATTTCTACAAGTTAATTCCTTACAAATGTAGAACTTTCTTCCTAACTACTAAATTCAATTCCTTGCAATTTAGTTAACTAAAGAAGAAGATGAAGATGAAGTTCAGACCAACATAAAGCTACGTCTATCCTAATTCCTTAGTGATATATACATATAGCCTTTTTAAAATCCTATTTCCCTTACTACTTACCAATTTCCATTGTTATAAGTAATAAGCAAGAACTCTTATGCGCATTAAGAGGAAATGAAGAACAAGGAAATAAAACATGAATTGGAAATATTATTCAGAAATGTAGAAGAAAAACTAAGACATAAAATATAAACTAAAACAACCCAAGATACTTAAAAGAATTAGCCAAGCATGGCTAAAAGAGGCATCGAACTACCCTGGATAGGAGCTCAAGTTTGGCTTCCCACAATTCCTAGGAACAATGCTCTTAAGGAGGAAAGAAGAATACTTGTTGTATTCTGAATAGGTGTGTCTTTTACAAAGGATGAGCACTCCTATTTATAGCAAAAATTTCAATGGTGGAGGAGTTGATGGCCATTATGGCCTTCATTGGCCACCAATTAACTTTTGAAAACTCCTTCCCACTACCATCAATTCTCCACTCAGCCTTTTTCACATGTGCAAAATAGAAATGATGCTTCATATTCAATCTTTACACTTTTGGTCCTCTCTTTGTTAGCACTTCAATTCTGGCCCTTTATTTTCCTTAAACTTCACTTTTAGCCCCCAACTCTTGAACTTTAATACTTTGGCCTTTTCTTTCCTGAAATTTACTGTTTGGTCCCTGGACAAAAATGATAACATCTACCAGCTTTCCTTAAATATAAAAATAACTATAAAAATTCCTAAAAATATAAAATAAAGTTTAAAAACCAAATAAAGCTAATCTATATGCAAAATGCAAAATAAATATAAAATCTAAATAAAAAGAATAAAAAACCTATATGAGACTAAAAAATAATAAAATAAAAAGACCCTAAAATTATCATATAAAATACAGTCATCACACCACTATACCCAACGACAGCTTGTCCTCAAGTGACAAAACTAAAGAGAAACTCGTCCCTGAGTTTAGAGAAAGTTTATCCAAAGAAGATGATAATATTCAAGAAAGCACGGCGGATTTGGAAAGACATGCATGTTCCACAGATATTAATCAAGAAAGTTAGGCTTGGCACTTTTAACATGTTGAGTTCATCAAATTAAGCTCACAAAAAGACATTCTCCATGAAAAACAAGAAAGCGTGATAATTCTGCCTATCATTCAAATCAAAACTGAAACCATGTAACTAAGTAATTTTGAAGAGATTTTTGAAGGTTGTAACTTGGCCAAAGAGTTGAACAACTCAAGGTGTGGATTTCAAGAACTTGGCAACTCTATTGGCTTGACTCAGAATATGTTGTTAAGTGATTTTTGACTAAGAGCTTTATCAAACTTCAACACATAGGTTCTCTCAAATTTTTTCCCTCTTTTTTTTGAACGAAGTAGTGGAATGTATGGGATGAATGAATTGAATTTTACTCCCCTCATACTCTTTCTCACTCCACCACTTCATTATTTTTTCTTTCCTTTTTCATAAGGCACATACCTTATTTTATTTTTCTTCTTTTTTTTTATTAGAGAGAAACCCAACATACATAGCTCTAACAATTTCAGCTTATGACTCACACTAACAACTTAAAATATCACACAAAGTAGGATCCAAAGAATGACTCTTTTAAGGCTCAAAAAGGGGCTACTAGTGAATATCAAATTTCAAGCAAGAATCTGAGTTTTCAAAAATGCCTATAATCTCTTCTCAACTTACAAAGTATACAAAATCCCAATCAACATACAACACAAGGCAGAAAAATCTTACAATCATGCATTCAGAGTCCTCAGATCTCATAAAAACATAGGGTAAGTGGTACACTTTTTAGAACTCATAAAAACTTTGCCAACAACCAAACAATCATGATGTTCAAATCATTTCTAACAGCATGTAATCCTAACCGCATCAAACATAGCATCATTTTCAAAAGCAATTCAATCAGATAAAACATTCACAGAGCAATAGTAGCATTCAGACTGGGTAAAGACACTCAACCATGCAGTTTAAAAACACTAAAAGAAAAAATAAAAACTAAAACTAAAAATAAAAAGCTATGAAAAAGAAAAACTATAAATTAAAAGATGAAAATAATAAACCTATCTAAAAATAAAAACTAAAAGATGGTAAAATACTTTTCTATTTTTCTTTTTTTACAAACTGTCCAGGAAACCTCATTGCAACTTCAACTTTGAACACTCCAAGTTCAAGAGGGATCTTCCTCTCTGGAATTAAAATAAAAAATTGGATTCCAGGGGCCCAACGCTTGAGCGTTGGCCCCTCCAACGCTTGCGCATTGGATTTATGAAATCCTGGGCAGCTTTGGCAGGGGCTCAACGCATGAGGTTGAGCCTCCAACACTTGAGCGTTGGGGTGCCTGCAACAATTTATTCAGCAAAACAAAACAAAACAAAAGCAATAGAAACACTTTGGTTGTCTCCCAAGAAGCCCAAAGTCATAGTCTTTGGTAGACTTTTCACTAATCACTTTTTAACCGGGGTCTATTACAAAATTCATTAGACCCCGCAAATCATGCAAATTTTGGCACAAATACATCATGGTGCCCAATGAATTTTCAGCCAACAAGGCAACAATAATCAAATTAAAAATGGAAGGAATAAGTAAATTTTTCCTTCCTTGTTCTTTGCCTTTTTGTTCTGAACCTATAACATGTAAATCAAGTCTCGTCCTTAGACTCAACTGAGGTTTTGATGAAGACAAACACATCACAAAAAGAAGAAAGACTTCAGAAGAGAAAAGGTTTAATTTCAAGAAGACTTCAAGAAAGAAAGGAACAAAAAGAAGAAAGACTTCAAGAAGACTTAAGAGAAGAAAGACTTCAAGAACCAGGCTTAGAACGTCAAGATCAAAACATAAAGGTTCTAGTTTTAAGTATGTCTTGTCAACTTAGTGTGCTATGCTTTATTAAGGTTTAATTGCATTAGAAGGCTCATGAAAGATCAACTAATTGAGTACAATATGTTCTCACAAGTTAAACTTGGTAGGAACACTCAATTAGGGTTTAAGATGGTCAAAACTGAGTTCTGGACTATCTGTAATCGATTACAGATGTGTGTAATCGATTACAGGATGTGTGTAATCGATTACCACAAGTGTGTAATCGATTACCAAGTTTGAAATTCAAATTCAAACTTCAACGGCATGGTGTAATCGATTACACTAACTGTGGTAATCGATTACCAGGTCGACAGATGTGTTATTTCATGAACCATTGTGTCTCAAACCCATTGGGAAAGGTTGTGTTGGTTCATGGACGACCTCTAGTTCCTATATAAAGTCCTTAGACACTCAGAAACATCAATGACTTGGTCCATAACTTTCATATTCATTAAAGTCATCATTCTGAGTTTCGGTTCTCTCATTTTCACAAGAACACTCATGATGTTCAACATTTGAGAAACTCAGAATGGAAGAGCCTTCATTGTAATGGCCTGGAGCATACAAACTAATATCAATCCATCTTGTCTAAGGGATTGAATTTAGCCATAGGAAAGGCATCTTCTTCTTCTTCCATTTGAATCATGTTGATTCTTTCACCGTAGCCTTCGGTGGATTGAAGGTGAACCAGGATAAAACTCTCTGTGTCATTTCCTTCATCCTTCATCTTTTACTTTCAAGCAATTACAATATTCCGCTGCAACAACGTTCTTACGTTACAACTCTAATTGCGCTGAAAGTCTTTTGGTACAATTACGCGAAAATCGAGGCAACTCTGATTCACCCCCCCTCTCAGGTTGCTATCTGAACTAACAATTGGTATCAGAGCGGAAGTTTAGGTAAGTTATTCCTAAGATCCGGGAAAAGATAGCATCCTCATCTACAACAAGTACCAATGAAGGATTCAACATAAACAGGCCATCATTCTACAATGGAGAACTCTACGATTTTTGGAATATCAAGATGATGATCTTCATAAAGCCATTAGACACGGGTATCTTGAAAGTCATTAAAGAAGATCTCCTTGGGCCTGTAGTAGAAGTTGAAGGAAGTTCACAATCAGAACCAGAAAACACATGAAGTGACAAAGAAAAGAAGAAAGTTCATCATGACTTAAAAAGGTATGAACATCTAGACTTCAGTCCTTGGTATGAAGAAATTCCTTAGGGTATCTACTTGCAAATCTTCAAAAGGAATATGGGATACTTTAATGGTTACACACAAAGGTACTGATGAAGTCAAAAGATTCAAAGATCAATATATTCTATCACAAGAATATGAGATGGTCAGAATATTGCCTGGAGAAAGCATACTTGATATACAAAAGCGATTCACACGTTTATTGAATCACTTGGTTGTTCTTGGTAAGGAATTCTCTTATTATTCCATAAACATGAAAATGTTAAGATCCCTTACAAGAACATGGCAACCAAAAGAACACTGCTCTCTCAAAGAAGAAAAGTCTCTCCAACATGACTCTGGCTACTCCTTTGGAAAACTTCAAGAACATGATTTGAAGTTAAACAGACCTGAGCAATATGAGAACAACAAAAAGAGACATCGGTCTATTGCTCTAAAAGCCAAAGAAAGCATCAATGATGAATATGATGCAGAGTCACAAGATGATAAGAACATGGTCTTAATAGTCAAGAATTTTTCAAAGGTTCTTACAAAGAAAAGGTATGAAGTCTACAAGTTTTCAAAAGGGAAATAAAGCCTCCTTCTCTTCACAAAAGATCACATGTTGTGAATATGGAAAATCTGGTCATATCAAATATGATTGTCCAAACATTCAAAAGAAGAAGCATTGACTAAAGGAGAAGTTTTAAAAGAAGGATTCAAACTCCAAAGAAGAGCATACATTTCTTGGGATGACAATGACGTAGGCTCAGACTCAGAATCAGAAAAGGAAAAAGGACACCTTGAATTAATGGCATCTCAGAATTCTGACAAGGAAAATATCCAGGTTAGTACCAGTACTTCTTCTTCTAATGATTTAGAATATGCTATAGAAAGTCTTTTTAAGATGTGTCGTAATGCTTCTAAAGTTAGTATTAAAATGCTACTATTTCATCTTTAGAAGAAAAATGTCAAATGCTTCAAATGGAATTATATCTCTTAGGAGTAAACACATGCATGCTAATTTTTCTGGAAATATGAACTATAGGACTACCCTCAAATGTCCCAAAACAATCCTAAAGATTCAGTCTTTAAGATTAAAAGAAAATTAGGCATTTTAGATGAACATGATATTTAATTAGATATTTATCTAAGTATGTGATTATATGTTACATTGCATGATCTTTATGTAAACTTATTTGATTACATTGATTATATGATTATATGTTCCTCTAGAAATATGTTACATAGGAATTTATAGGTTAAAACTTATAAAAATGTCCTAGTAATCGATTACCATAGACCTGTAATCGATTAACCCTGTTCTCAGTCCTCGTGCCTGTTAAAATCTTCTAAGTAATTGATTACCATAACTGCTGTAATCGATTACATACTCATGCTATATAATCAAAGCATAAAAGTTTCAATAGGAATTATTCTCATATTGTTCCAAGATAACCTAGGAGATATTATGATATGCTTAGATATAGTATGAAGGTTATAGACTATATGATTATAGTTATTGCAATAGAATAGGACATACTTCTAGTAGAAGTTATTATAGGAATATCAAGTGGGCAATGTATGTGGGTGGATAAGACAATCAATAACTTAGAACCCAAAGTAACTCGGGAACTTGACATTTCTTTATGAGAATTTGTTTTGTAAGTGTGTATGAAAACAGCAAAGGGTTTATGATATCTTAATAATGGCTGTACATCACACATGTTTGGAAACAAAACAAAATCTTTACATCTCACACCTAAGAGAAAAGGGATATGTCTCATATGACAATAATGAAAAAGGGGTAATTTCTTAGCATAAGAAAAATAGGTACGTCTTCTCAAATCAACCATATTAGATAGAGCCATCTAAAGTACATAATGCTTTAGGAGATAAGTACTGAATTCAAGCCAAGGGTTGGACTAGTTTGAGAAAAACCTAGTATGTATATCGGTTCCCTAAATGATAAGTATATCATTGAAGCCAAATAGATGTTTAGGAACAAATTAAAAGAACAAGAAATCATAAATAGAAAATTAGGCTAGATTAGTAGCAAAAGGTTATAATCTTGAAGAAGGTATATGAGAAAAAGAGTTCCAAAAACAAAGAAGACAAACTTGAATGACAATGGAGCAAATTCATCATTCAACTCAAAATGAGGAAAGCTTGTCACATTTTAATGGCAACACATCATTCTGATAAAGAGGTTAGTAATGCAATTTCATATGTTAAAATTATAAAGTATCTTTGTTAGATTGCATGATAGTTTCTTGAACATATATGAAGTTTATGCACATTAAAGTGGGATCATCTCATCCTTACAAAACTAAAAGGCATTAAATTGAATACTAATGCACTCTTAGGCATTTGTATTTACATTATGGTTCTCTGTTAGAGATATTCTTCATGTTGTGCCTATTGTGTCTGAATTTTCAAGTTTTTAGTCATATTAATCGATTACATAAGATCAGTAATCGATTATAGGGATTATTTTGGCCCTGTTTCTTTTCCAGAAAGGAGGGTAATCGATTACCCATGCAGTGTAATCGATTACCTCCTCAAATTTGAATCATTATTCAAATTTGCTCACATGTAATCGATTACATAAAAGGTGGTAATCGATTACATGCCCGATAGTATAAATATTTCTGGGTTCTTCAGCTCTTAATCGATTACAGCCCCCTCTGGTTTCTTCTCCCTCTCGTGCGAAACCAGCACTACTATTTTCCTCATATCTTCCACAATTCTTGTTCGTTTTCAAGAATTCTTTGTGGGTTTTGCTCCTAATATACATCTCCATCTATACATACTACCAATTGTTGTTGAATTGGTCTGTATCAAAAAGCCCCAATTCGGTCCTACTAAACCCTAGAACTCGAAAATTCTCAAAATCAGCTTCCATGGCCTCTTCCTCACATAAACCTCTTCGTTCTAAGAACCCATCCATGGATGCTTTGGACCTCTCAAGGCTGTTGGCAACTGAAGAACAGAAACAACGATTTCTTGCTCATTTTCTTGATCGACCAGTTCTTACACCAAAGTATGGTGATCTGGATTCTTTCTTGACAACAGGAATGACATTTCCAACATTGCTTAATCATCAGGGACTTGACTCGTTCATTGAGATTAAAGGTAAATTCTTTCCCGAACTTGTCAGAGTCTTTTACTGTAATCTGATTAAGCGTGGTGGAAAGATATGCACATCTGTCAAGGGTATTGACATATCTCTGACCATTGATGAGTTGGGAGAATGTCTGTCCATTCCTAGCACCGGAGCAAAATTAGGTTCTGAATTGCGTTGCCCATGGGAAGATTATGATAAGCGATCATTTTATTTATCTCTATGTCGCTTCACTGAAGAGCAAATTCAGTCTAAAAAGCAGAGAGTTGATGCCAACCGTTCTAGAGACACCCTTGCTGTTGGGTTTCTCACTGTTGAAGACAGAATGCTTCACTAGTTGCTCAGTTTTGTGATCTTACCTCAAAGTTCTAATCATGCTCAGATAAGCGATCTAGAGTTACAAATTCTATATGGCATGGTTAATCAAAAGTCTATTAATTGGGATTATTTGGTAATGATACACATGATGATGCATAAGGAAAGAACTAGCCCTCTTCCATTTGCTTCTGCAATTTCTATCATTCTGAAGAAGAAGGGTGTTCCTACTCATGGTGAATATTCTGTTAAAATGGATGGTAAGGCTCAGCACATTGATCTCAACATCCTGAACAAGATGGGATTCATTCAGGATGATGATGGGTTCTTCAGGAACAAATCTGATCTACCATTTGAGGATCCTCCTGCTCCTACTCCTGCAGCATTCTTTCCTCCTTCTGAGAGTGTTCCTTCATCATCTGCTGGTACGGATGCCTCTACACAACTCATCCTTTCTCATCTGGCTGACATGCGAGCACACTTTGATAAGAGGTTTGATCATATGGAAGGACGGGTCGAATCCATGTACACCACTCTCCGTGCGGATATGGATCGTCTTAGTCTTCGTGTTGATCGCATGGCTCCATCTACCCATGACTCTTTTGATCTCTCTGATGATTCTGAAGATTTCTAGACTATTTCTATTTTTACTGAGATTATCTCTATTTTCATTCAGACAATTTATTTTGGGATTGTAATAGTTTAGTCTTATCTTCTGGATGTTTTGGTTATTGCTTGCACGTTTACTTATGTATTCTAAACTAACAATTGGTATTCTGAACTTAACTAGTTATGCTTTAAATTACGTGTGATGCATAAGTTTCTACATATTGTCTTGCTTACCCCACTCCCCATGTATTAAATATCTATACTACTTGTTAGCATGTGTGGATTATGCTTGGACTCATCTTCCTTTTTGATGAAGTCAAAAGGGGGAGAAAGGTTCTGTGCCTTGTAAAGATTGTTTACAAGAAAGGGTACAAGTAGAACAAAAAGGGGGAGAAAAGTTCTGATGTATATTATGCATGTCTCTCTTTATTTCTATTATCCTGGAATATTTTGTATGGCTTTATCTTCTTTTTGATGATGTCAAAAGGGGGAGAAAAGTCTTGTGTATGCTTGATCATTTTCAGGATACTGTGCTTCATTTGCAAAACAAAGGGGGAGATATAATTGCAAAACCAAGGGGGAGATACAAGACAAGAAAGAAAGTCTAATGATCCATCAATGTTCAAGCATGATGTTTGTCATCATCAAAAAGGGGGAGATTGTAAATCAAGTCTCGTCCTTGGACTCGACTGAGGTTTTGATGAAGACAAACACATCACAAAAAGAAGAAAGACTTCAGAAGAGAAAAGGTTTAATTTCAAGAAGACTTCAAGAAAGAAAGGAACAAAAAGAAGAAAGACTTCAAGAAGACTTAAGAGAAGAAAGACTTCAAGAACCAGGCTTAGAACGTCAAGATCAAAACATAAAGGTTCTAGTTTTAAGTAAGTCTTGTCAACTTAGTGTGCTATGCTTTATTAAGGTTTAATTGCATTAGAAGGCTCATGAAAGATCAACTAATTGAGTACAATATGTTCTCACAAGTTAAACTTGGTAGGAACACTCAATTAGGGTTTAAGATGGTCAAAACTGAGTTCTGGACTATCTGTAATCGATTACAGATGTGTGTAATCGATTACAGGATGTGTGTAATCGATTACCACAAGTGTGTAATCGATTACCAAGTTTGAAATTCAAATTCAAACTTCAACGGCATGGTGTAATCGATTACACTAACTGTGGTAATCGATTACCAGGTCGACAGATGTGTTATTTCATGAACCATTGTGTCTCAAACCCATTGGGAAAGGTTGTGTTGGTTCATGGACGACCTCTAGTTCCTATATAAAGTCCTTAGACACTCAGAAACATCAATGACTTGGTCCATAACTTTCTTATTCATTAAAGTCATCATTCTGAGTTTCGGTTCTCTCATTTTCACAAGAACACTCATGATGTTCAACATTTGAGAAACTCATAATGGAAGAGCCTTCATTGTAATGGCCTGGAGCATACAAACTAAGATCAATCCATCTTGTCTAAGGGATTGAATTTAGCCATAGGAAAAGCATCTTCTTCTTCTTCCATTTGAATCATGTTGATTCTTTCACCGTAGCCTTCGGTGGATTGAAGGTGAACCAGGATAAAACTCTCTGTGTCATTTCCTTCATCCTTCATCTTTTACTTTCAAGCAATTACAATATTCCGCTGCAACAACGTTCTTACGTTACAACTCTAATTGCGCTGAAAGTCTTTTGGTACAATTACACGAAAATCGGGGCAACTCTGATTCACCCCCCCCCCCACTCTCAGGTTGCTATCTGAACTAACATAACATAGGTTTCTTGAGGTTCTTCTTCCTCCATTTCCAATTTGTCTTTAAAGACAAATTCTACAATGGAGGTTTCTTTCACCTCCTCTCTTTGAACCACGGGTTCACTTTCATGAAAGGTGGTTGTTGTTCATCCCCGGGCTGCCTCCTCAGAATGCCTTGTATCTTTACTTGTAGAATCTCCCTGGCCTTACATTCTTGCTCAGTACTTGGAAAAAACCGGTTTTTCGCTTGCAATCTAATTTGGAGTAAAACTCGTCAATTAGAGTGAAGACATCCTGCTTCTTCTTCTCATATTCCTTTTCAAGTTCAGCCCGGATTTTTGCCTCCCTTTGTTCGAATGTTTCAGCCATTGCTATACCTGAAAATACTCAGCAAACAAAATTAGCAGCACCAGTTCATATCACAGATAATATTTTTTATTTTTTTTATTTTTTATAAAAAAAACAGCACTAAACAAATTAATAAAAAGAACTTGAACAGAACCTATCCCTGGCAACAGCGCCAAAAACTTGATAGCCAAATCCGCAAGTGCACGGATGGTTATCGCGTAGTATAAAAGATATCGTACCCAAGGGATAGGTGTCTTTCTATTAAATTATTTAGAGCCTTGTGCAGAAAATAAAAAGATATATGTTGTTGTTTGGTTTTTTTGAACTAGAAAATAAAATAGCATAAAATAAAAGAGAAGAGAAAAGATGATGAGATTTAAGCACTTGGGTTGGATTACAGTTTATAAAATATGCTAGCAAACTCTTACTTAATTTCTGAATTCTAGAACCAAGTTCATGATGCTATAGACTATTATTTCTACAAGTTAATTCCTTACAAATGTAGAACTTTCTTCCTAATTACTAAATTCAATTCCTTGCAATTTAGTTAACTAAAGAAGAAGATGAAGATGAAGTTCAGACCAACATAAAGCTACGTCTATCCTAATTCCTTAGTGATATATACATATAGCCTTTTTTAAATCCTATTTCCCTTACTACTTACCAATTTCCATTGTTATAAGTAATAAGCAAGAACTCTTATGCGCATTAAGAGGTAATGAAGAACAAGGAAATAATACATGAATTGGAAATATTATTCAGAAATGTAGAAGAAAAACTAAGACATAAAATATAAACTAAAACAACCCAAGATACTTAAAAGAATTAGCCAAGCATGGCTAAAAGAGGCATCGAACTACCCTGGATAGGAGCTCAAGTTTGGCTTCCCACAATTCCTAGGAACAATGCTCTTAAGGAGGAAAGAAGAATACTTGTTGTATTCTGAATAGGTGTGTCTTTTACAAAGGATGAGCACTCCTATTTATAGCAAAAATTTCAATGGTGGAGGAGTTGATGGCCATTATGGCCTTCATTGGCCACCAATTAACTTTTGAAAACTCCTTCCCACTACCATCAATTCTCCACTCATCCTTTTTCACATGTGCAAAATAGAAATGATGCTTCATATTCAATCTTTACACTTTTGGTCCTCTCTTTGTTAGCACTTCAATTCTGGCCCTTTATTTTCCTTAAACTTCACTTTTAGCCCCCAACTCTTGAACTTTCATACTTTGGCCTTTTCTTTCCTGAAATTTACAGTTTGGTCCCTGGACAAAAATGATAACATCTACCAGCTTTCCTAAAATATAAAAATAACTATAAAAATTCCTAAAAATATAAAATAAAGTTTAAAAACCAAATAAAGCTAATCTATATGCAAAATGCAAAATAAATATAAAATCTAAATAAAAAGAATAAAAAACCTATATGAGACTAAAAAATAATAAAATAAAAAGACCCTAAAATTATCATATAAAATACAGTCATCACACCACTATACCCAACGACAGCTTGTCCTAGAGTCTACGGAAAAACAATAAAACTGACCCAGAGCCCTTACATCGGAAAAACCCTGAAATCGACCGAGAACCCTAAAAGTTGACCAGAAAAACCATAAAGCCGACCTCAAATTCTATAATAAGCCGAAAACCCTAGAATCAGTCTTAAAGGCTAGAGTCTACGGAAAAACTATAAATTTGACGAGAGGCCTTAAATCATTCAAATGCCCTTTATTATATTGTCAGCGAAAAAACCCTAAAATCGGCCGAAAACCCTAAAATCGGCCAAAAGCCCTAAAGTTGATAAAAAAAAAGCCCTAAAGTCGGCCTAAAATCTCTATAATAAGCCGAAAACACTAAAATCAATCTAAAAGCCATTAGAGTCTACAGAAAAACAATAAAATTGATCCAGATCCCTTAAATTGACCAAATACCCTATACTATAAACATCGGAAAAACCTTGAAATCGGCTAGAAGCTCAAAAATTGATCAGAAAGCCATAAAGCTGGCCTAAAACCCTATAATAAGCCGAAAACCCTAAAATCAGTCTAAAATGTTAGTACAGATAGCAACCTGAGGGGGGGGGGGGGGCTGAATCAGAGTTGCCCCGATTTTTGCCTTATTGAAAATGTTACTTTCAAGATAATGATGATCACGACACGATAGTTGTGATTGCAGCGGAATTAAGCGTTGCTTGAAAGTAGAGATGAAGGATAGAAGAATTCACACACAGAGTTTTATCCTGGTTCACCTTCTATCCACCGAAGGCTACGTCCAGTCCCTCAAGAAAACCCCTTGAGGATTTTTCCACTATTGATAAAAATCTCTTACAAGTTCTTAACCCAAGGACCCTAAGAATTTCTACCAATTTCTTGTGAAAGCAAACCACTTTCCACAGCCCCTGAAAGCAAACCACTTTCAGTTCCTGAAGGCAAACCACCCTCAAACCTTGAAGGCTAAACCACCTTCAATCAACACCCTGAAAGTATTCCACTTTCAGTACCAACAACCCTTCACCGAATACCACGGTGAATACTCAATCTTACAGAAAGAGATGAAGAAGAGTTTACAATTGGCTATATCAATCCTTTAACATATAAGTGGATTGATCATGAGAATTTATGCTTTAAGGATTTTAAGCATAATATGATTCTGAGTTCCTCAAGATATGAACAACTAAAGTGTTCTTATAAACATGAAGATCATGAACTCAGAATTTAGGCTCTTGAAGGTTTAAGTTCTAAAAGATGAACTAATTTTGACAAAGCTTTGGCCTAATGTTGTATTCTCATGTGTAATTGTGTTCTGGACTCAAATGGACTTTATATAGGCAAGGGTAACGTTCTTGAACCATCACAACCCTTTCCAAAAGGTTTGGGACACAATGGTTCATGAAAAGATGCAACTTTTCGTTCTGGTAATCGATTACATCACTTAGTGTAATCGATTACACTAATAGCCGTTTCAGTTTGAATTTCAAATTCAAACATGTAATCGATTACAAGCAATGGGTAATCGATTACTTGCCTAGGTGTATTCGATTACCCGAAAGCTGAAATCGATTACACTGAAGTCCAACTTCCAGAAACTTGATCCTTTGAGCTCGGCTTAAGGTTTTCTACTTCTTTTAAGTTATGAAAACACTTAGCTTGATTAGTTTACGTGTTTTAAAGAGCCTTTATGCTTTAATAGACCTTTAGAAGCATAACTCACCTAAACTAGGACTTCTAGGTATTTGATAGACTTTGTAGCGCTGTTTCCTCTAAGTCTTCTTTTCTTCTTTTTGTCGATGAGTTTGTCGTCATCAAAACCTCAGCCAGGGTCAGGAGCAAGACCTTCTTCACATGAAATCCTGTAGAGTCTAGAGAAAAACTATAAAATTGACCCAGAGCCCTTAAATCATCCAAATACCATATACTATAGTGAGCGGAAAAACTTTGAAATCAGCCAAAAACCCTGAAATCGGCCAAAGCAAAAACCCCAAAAGTTAATCCTAAAGCTTTAAAGCTGGCCTAAAACCCCATAATTAGCCTAAAACCCTAAATCCAGTCTAAAAGCCTAGAATCAACGAAAAACCCTGAAATTGGCCGAAAACAGTGAAATCAGCCAAAAGCCCTAATGTTGATCCGAAAGCCATAAAACCAGCCTAAATCCCTATAATAAGCCAAAATCCCTAAAATCAGTCTGAAATCCTAGAGTCAAAAGAAAAACAATAAAACTGACCTAGAGCCCTTACATCGAAAAAACCCTGAAATCGGCCGCGAACCCTAAAGTTGATCAGAATGCCCTAAAGCTGACCTAAAACCCTATATTAAGCCAAAAACCCTAAAATAAGTCTAAAAGCGTAGAGTCTACATAAAAACCAAAAAATTGACACAGAGCCCATAAATCGTCCAAATAACATATACTATACTCAGCGGAGAAATCTGAAATTGGCCGAAAATCCTTAAACCAGCCGAAAATGTTGTAATCAGCCAAAAGCCCTAATGTTGATTCGAAAGCCATAAAACCAGCCTAAATCCCTGTAATAAGCCAAAATCCCTAAAATTAGTCTAAAATCCTAGAGTCTACAGAAATTTAATAAAACTGACCTAGAGCCCTTACATCGAAAAACCCTGAAATCGGCCGAGAACCCTAAAGTTGATCAAAAAGCCCTAAAGCTGGCCTAAAACCCTATATTAAGCCAAAAACCCTAACATAAGTCTAAAAGCGTAGAGTCTACAGAAAAACCAAAAAATTGACAAAGAGCCCTTAAATCGTCCAAATAACATATACTATAGTCAGCGGAAAAAATGTGAAATAGGCCGAAAACCCTGAAATCGCCCGAAAATGGTGTAATCAGCCAAAAGCCCTAAAGTTGATCAGAAAGCCCTAAAGGCGGCCTAAAATCCCTACAATAAGCCAAAAGCACTAAAATCAATCTAAAAGCCATTAGAGTCTACAGAAAAACAATAAAATTGACCCAGATCCCTTAAATCGACCAAATACCCTATACTGTAAAACATCGGAAAAACCCTGAAATCGGCCAGAAGCCCTAAAATTGATCAGAAAGCCATTAAGCCGCCCTCAAACCCTATAATAAGCCGAAAACCCTAAAATCAGTCTAAAAGCCTAGAGTCTACAGAATAACCAAAAAATTGACCCAGACCCCTTAAATCGTCCAGATACCCTATACTATATAGTAAACGAAAAAAACCCTGAAATCGGCCGAAAACACGGAAATCGGCCAAAAGCCCTAATGTTGATCTGAAAGCTATAAACCCAGCCAAAATCCCTATAATAAGCCGAAATCCCTAAAATAAGTCTGAAATCCTAGAGTCTACAGAAAAACAATAAAATTGACACAGAGCCCTTACGTCGGAAAAACCCTGAAATCGGCCGAGAACACTAAAGTTGATCAAAAAGCCCTAAAGCTGGCCTAAAACCCTATATTAAGCCAAAAACCCTAACATAAGTCTAAAAGCGTAGAGTCTACAGAAAAACCAAAAAATTGACACAGAGCCCTTAAATCGTCCAAATAACATATACTATAGTCAGCGGAAAAAATGTGAAATAGGCCGAAAACCCTGAAATCGCCCGAAAATGGTGTAATCAGCCAAAAGCCCTAAAGTTGATCAGAAAGCCCTAAAGGCGGCCTAAAATCCCTACAATAAGCCGAAAGCACTAAAATCAATCTAAAAGCCATTAGAGTCTACAGAAAAACAATAAAATTGACCCAGATCCCTTAAATCGACCAAATACCCTATACTGTAAAACATCGAAAAAACCCTGAAATCGGCCAGAAGCCCTAAAATTGATCAAAAAGCCATTAAGCCGCCCTCAAACCCTATAATAAGCCGAAAACCCTAAAATCAGTCTAAAAGCCTAGAGTCTACAGAATAACCAAAAAATTGACCCAGAGCCCTTAAATCGTCCAGATACCCTATACTATATAGTAAACGAAAAAACCCTGAAATCGGCCGAAAACACGGAAATCGGCCAAAAGCCCTAATGTTGATCTGAAAGCTATAAACCCAGCCTAAATCCCTATAATAAGCCGAAATCCCTAAAATAAGTCTGAAATCCTAGAGTCTACAGAAAAACAATAAAATTGACACAGAGCCCTAACGTCGGAAAAACCCTGAAATCGGTCGTGAACCCTAAAGTAGATCAGAAAGCCCTGAAGTTGGCCTAAAACCCTATATTAAGCCAAAAACCCTAAAATAAGTCTAAAAGCGTAGAGTCTACAGAAAAATCAAAAAATTGACACAGAGCCCCTAAATTGTCCAAATAACATACACTATATAGGTTGCGGAAAAAATCTAAAATCGGCCGAAAACCCTAAAATCAACCGAAAATGGTGTAATCTGCCAAATGCCCTAAAGTTGATCAGAAAGCCCTTAAGCCTGCCTAAAGCCCTATAATAAGACGAAAACCCTAAAATCAGTCAAAAAGCCCAGAGTTTACATAAAAACATTAAAATTGACCCGAAGCCCCTTAAATCGTCCAAATACCCTATACTGTAGTCAGCGGAAAAACCCTGAAATCTGCCGAAAACCCTGAAATAGGCTAAAAGTTGATCAGAAAAACCATAAAGCCGCCCTCAAACCCTATAATATGCTGAAAACCCTAGAAGCAGTCTTAAAGCCTAGAGTCTACGGAAAAACTATAAATTTGACCAGAGCCCTTAAATCATTCAAATGCCCTTTATTATTGTCAGCGAAAAACCCTAAAATCGGCCTGAAACCCTAAAATTGGGCAAAAGCCCTAAAGTTGATCAAAAAGCCCTAAAGCCGGCCTAAAATCCCTATAATAAGCCGAAAACACTAAAATCAATCTAAAAGCCATAAGAGTCTACAGAAAAACAATAAAATTCAGCCACATCCCTTAAATTGACCACATACCCTATACTATAAACATCGGAAAAACCCTGAAATCGACCAGAAGCCCAAAAATTGATGAGAAAGCCATAAAGCTGGCCTTAAGCCCTATAGTAAGCCGAAAACCCTAAAATCAGTCTAAAAGCCTATAGAGTCTACAGAAATACTATAAAATTGACCCAGAGCCCTTAAATTGTCCAAATACCATATACTATAGTGAGCGGAAAAACTCTGAAATCAGCCGAAAACCCATAAATCGGCCACAAACACAGAAATAGGCAAAAACCCCAAAAGTTAATCCGAAAGCTTTAAAGCTGGCCTAAAACCCCATAATAAGCCGAAAACCCTAAATCAAGTCTAAAAGCCTAGACTCTACAGAATAACCATAAAATTGACCCAAAGCCCTTAAATCGTCCAGATACCCCATACTATAGCCCTGAAATCGGCCGAAAAACACTGAAATCAGCCAAAAGCCCTAATGTTGATCTGAAAGCAATAAAACCAGCCTAAATACCTATAATAAGCCAAAATCCCTAAAATCAGTCTAAAATCCCAGAGTCTACAGAAAAACAATATAACTGACCCAGAGCCCTTACATCGGAAAAACCCTAAAATCGGCCGAGAACCCTAAAGTTGATCAGAAAGCCCTAAAGCTGGCCTAAAACCCTATATTAAGCCAAAAACCCTAAAATAAGTCTGAAAGCGTAGAGTCTACACAAAAACCAAAATATTGACACATAGCCCTTAAATCATCCAAATAACATATCCTATAGTCAGCGGAAAAAATCTGAAATTGGCCGAAAACCCTGAAATCAGCCGAAAATGCTGTAATCTGCCAAATGTACTAAAGTTGATTAGAAAGCCCTAAAGCCGGCCTAAAACCCTATAATAAGACGAAAACCGTAAAATCAGTCTAAAAGCCTAGAGTTTACAGTAAAACAATAAAGTTGACCCGGAGCCCTTAAATCGTCCAAATACCCTATACTGTAGTCAGCGGAAAAACCCTGAAATCTACCGAAAACCCTGAAATCAGCCTAAAACCCTGAAATCGGCAAAAACCCCAAAAGTTAATCCGAAAGCTTTAAAGCTGGCTTAAAACCCCATACTAAGCCGAAAACCCTAAATCAAGTCTAAAAGCCTAGACTCTACAGAATAACCATAAAATTGACCCAAAGCCCTTAAATCGTCCAGATACCCCATACTATAGCCCTGAAATCGGCCGAAAACACTGAAATCAGCCAAAAGCCCTAATGTTGATCTGAAAGCAATAAAACCAGCCTAAATACCTATAATAAGCCAAAATCCCTAAAATCAGTCTAAAATCCCAGAGTCTACAGAAAAACAATAAAATTGACACAGAGCCCTTACGTCGGAAAAACCCTGAAATCGGCCGTGAACCTAAAGTTGATCAGAAAGCCCTAAAGTTGGCCTAAAACCCTATATTAAGCCAAAAACCCTAAAATAAGTCTAAAATCCCAGAGTCTACAGAAAAACAATAAAATTGACACAGAGCCCTTAAATCGTCCAAGTAACATATACTATAGTCAGCGGGAAAAAATCTGAAATCGGCCGAAAACCCTGAAATCAGTCGAAAATGCTGTAATCTGCCAAATGCCCTAAAGTTGATCAGAAAGCCCTAAAGCCGGCCTAAAGCCCTATAATAAGACGAAAACCCTAAAATCAGTCTAAAAGCCTAGAGTTTACAGAAAAACATCAAAATTGACCCAGAGCCCCTTAAATCGTCCAAATACCCTATACTATAGTAAGCGGAAAAACCCTGAAATCTGCCGAAAACCCTGAAACAGGCTAAAAGTTGATCAGAAAAACCATAAAGCTGCCCTCAAACCCTATAATATGCCGAAAACCCTAGAAGCAGTCTTAAAGCCTAGAGTCTACAGAAAAACTATAAATTTGACTAGAGGCCTTAAATCATTCAAATGCCCTTTATTATTGTCAGCGAAAAAACCCTAAAATCGGCCTAAAACCCTGAAATCGGCCAAAAGCCCTAAAGTTGATCAAAAAGCCCTAAAGCCGGCCTAAAATCCTTATAATAAGCCGAAAACACTAAAATCAATCTAAAAGCCATAAGAGTCTACAGAAAAACAATAAAATTCAGCCAGATCCCTTAAATTGACCACATACCCTATACTATAAACATCGGAAAAACCCTGAAATCGACCAGAAACACTGAAATCAGCCAAAAGCCCTAATGTTGATCTGAAATCAATAAAACCAGCCTAAATACCTATAATAAGCAAAAATCCCTAAAATCATTCTAAAATCCCAAAGTCTACAGAAAAACAATATAACTGACCCAGAGCCCTTACATCGGAAAAACCCGAAAATCGGCCGAGAACCCTAAAGTTGATTAGAAAGCCCTAAAGGTGGCCTAAAACCCTATATTAAGCCAAAAACCCTAAAATAAGTCTAAAAGCGTAGAGTCTACAGAAAAACCAAAATATTGACACAGAGCCCTTAAATCGTCCAAATAACATATACTATAGTCAGCGGAAAAAATATGAAATCGGCCGAAAACCCTGAAATCAGCCGAAAATGCTGTAATCTGCCAAATGCCCTAAAGTTGATCAGAAAGC
This sequence comes from Acmispon strigosus, assembly GCA_030819835.1. Lineage (NCBI taxonomy): Eukaryota > Viridiplantae > Streptophyta > Magnoliopsida > Fabales > Fabaceae > Acmispon > Acmispon strigosus. The sequence continues at coordinate 15,125,965 of JAUAMA010000004.1, read as the reverse complement.
CCTAAAGCCCTATAATAAGACGAAAACCCTAAAATCAGTGTAAAAGCCTAGAGTTTACGGAAAAACCATAAAATTGACCAGGAGCCCCTCAAATCTTCCATATACCCTATACTGTAGTCAGCGGAAAAACCCTGAAATCTGCCGAAAACCCTGAAATTGGCATTGGGTTGATCAAAAAAACCATAAAGCCGCCCTCAAACCCTATAATAAGCCGAAAACCCTAGAATCGGTCTTAAAGCCTAGAGTCTACGGAAAAACTATAAATTTGACCATAGGCCTTAAATCATTCAAATGCCCTTTATTATTGTCAGTGGAAGAACCCTAAAATCGGCCGAAAACCCTGAAATCGTCCAAAAGCTCTAAAGTTGATTACAAAGCCCAAAAGCCTGCCTAAAATCCCTATAATAAGCCGAAAACAATAAAATCAATCTAAAAGCCTATAGAGTCTACAGAAAAACTATAAAATTGACCCAGAGCCCTTAAATCGTCCACATACCATAAACTATAGTGAGCGGAAAAACTCTGAAATCAGCCGAAAACCCTGAAATCGGCCAAAATCCCTGAAATCGGCCAAAAACCCTGAAATCGGCCAAAACCCTGAAATTGGCAAAACCCCCCAAAATTTAATCCGAAAGCTTTAAAGTAGGCCTAAAACTCCATAATAAGCCGAAAACTATAAATCCAGTCTAAAAGCCTAGAGTCAAAAGAATAACCATAAAATTGAACCAGAGCCCTTAAATCGTCTAGATACCCTATACTATAAGTCAACGAAAAAACCCTGAAATCGGCCGAAAACACTGAAATCAGCCAAAAGCCCTAATGTTGATCCGAAATCCATAAAACCAGCCTAAATCCCTATAATATGCCAAAATCCCTAAAATCTGTCTGAAATCCCAGAGTCTACAGAAAAATAATAAAACTGACCCATAGCCCTTTCATCGGAAAAACCCAGAAATCGGTCGAGAACCCTAAAGTTTATCAAAAAGCCCTATAGCTGGCCTAAAACCCTAAAATAAGTCAAAAAGCGTAGAGTGTACAGAAAAAACAAAAAATTGACACAGAGCCTTTAAATCGTCCAAATAACATATACTATATAGTTAGCGGAAAAAATCTGAAATCGGCCGAAAACCCTGAAATCAGCTGAAAATGATGTAATCTGCCAAATGCCCTAAAGTTGATCAGAAAGCCTTAAAGCCGGCCTAAATCCTTGTAATAAGACGAAAACCCTAAAATCAGTCTAAAAGCCTAGAGTTTACAGAAAAACCATAAAATTGACCCGGAGCCCCTTAAATCGTCCAAATACCTTATACTGTAGTCAGCGGAAAAACCTTGAAATATGCCGAAAATCCTAAAATTTGCTAAAAGTTGATCAGAAAAACCATAGAGCCGCCCTCAAACCCTATAATAAGCCTGAAACCCTAGAATCAGTCTTAAAGCCTAGAGTCTACGGAAAAACTATAAATTTGACCAGAGGCCTTAAATCATTCAAATGCCCTTTATTATTGTCAGCGGAAAAACCCTAAAATCGGCCGAAAACCCTATAATCAGCCAAAAGCCCAAAAGTTGATCTAAAAGCCCTATTGCCGGCCTAAAATCCCTATATTAAGCCGAAAACACTAAAATCAATCTAAAAGCCATTAGAGTCTACAGAAAAACAATAAAATTGACCCAGATCCCTTAAATTGACCAAATACCCTTTACTATAAACATCGAAATAACCCTGAAATCGGCCAGAAGCCCAAAAATTGATCAGAAAGCCATAAAACTGGCCTAAAACCCTATAATAAGCCAGAAACACTAAAATCAGTCTAAAAGCCTATAGAGTCTACAGAAAAACTATAAAATTGACCCAGAGCCCTTAAATCGTCCAAATACCATATACTATAGTGAGCGGAAAAACTCTGAAATCAGCCGAAAACCCTGAAATCGGCCAAAAACCCTGAAATCGGCCAAAAACCTTGAAATCGGCAAAAACCCCAAAAGTTAATCCGAAAGCTTTAAAGCTGGCCTAAAACCCCATAATAAGCCGAAAACCCTAAATCCAGTCTATAAGCCTACAGTCTACAGAATAACCATAAAATTGACCCAGAACCCTTAAATCGTCCAGATACCCTATAGTCAACGAAAAAACCCTAAAATCGGCCGAAAACACTGAAATCAGCCAAAAGCCCTAATGTTGATCCGAAATCCATAAAACCAGCCTAAATGCCTATAATAAGCCAAAATCCCTAAAATCAGTCTGAAATCCTAGAGTCTGCTGAAAAACAATAAAACTAACCCAGAGCCCTTACATCGGAAAAACCCAGAAATCGATCGAGAACCCTAAAGTTGATCACAAAGCCCTAAAGCTGGCCTAAAACCCTATATTAAGCCAAAAACCCTAAAATAAGTCTAAAAGCGTAGAGTCTACAAAAAAACAATAAAATTGACCCAGATCCCTTAAATTGACCAAATACCCTATACTATAAACATCGGAAAAACCCTGAAATCATCCAGAAGCCCAAAAATTGATCAGAAAGCCATAAAGCTGGCCTAAAACCCTATAATAAGCAGAAAACACTAAAATCAGTCTAAAAGCCTATAGAGTCTAAAGAAAAACTATAAAATTGACCCAGAGCCCTTAAATCGTCCAAATTCCATATACTATAGTGAGCGGAAAAACTCTGAAATTAGCCGAAAACCCTTAAATCCAGTCTAAAAGCCTACAGTCTACAGATAACCATAAAATTGACCCAGAACCCTTAAATCGTCCAGATACCCTATACGTATAGTCAACGAAAAAACCCTAAAATCGGCAGAAAACACTGAAATCAGCCAAAAGCCCTAATGTTGATCCGAAATCCATAAAACCAGCCTAAATCCCTATAATAAGCCAAAATCCCTAAAATCAGTCTGAAATCCTAGAGTCTGCTGAAAAACAATAAAACTAACCCAGAGCCCTTACATCGGAAAAACCCAGAAATCGATCGAGAACCCTAAAGTTGATCACAGAGCCCTAAAGCTGGCCTAAAACCCTATATTAAGCAAAAAACCCTAAAATAAGTCTAAAAGCGTAGAGTCTACAAAAAAACAATAAAATTGACCCAGATCCCTTAAATTGACCAAATACCCTATACTATAAACATCGGAAAAACCCTGAAATCGGCCAGAAGCCCAAAAATTGATCAGAAAGCCATAAAGCTGGCATAAAACATCGGAAAAATTGACCAAATACCCTATACTATAAACATCGGAAAGACCCTGATATCGACCAGAAGCCCAAAAATTGATGAGAAAGCCATAAAGCTGGCCTTAAACCCTATAATAAGCCGAAAACCCTAAAATCAGTCTAAAAGCCTAGAGAGTCTACAGAAAAACTATAAAATTGACGCAGAACCCTTAAATCGTCCAAATACCCTATACTGTAGTCAGTGGAAAAACCCTGAAATCAGCGAAAACCCTGAAATTGGCTAAAAGTTGATCAGAAAAACCATAAAGCCGCCCTCAAACCCTATAATAAGCCGAAAACCCTAGAATCAGTCTTAAAGCCTAGAGTCTACGGAAAAACTATAAATTTGACCAGAGGCCTTAAATCATTCAAATGCCCTTTATTATTGTCAGCGGAAAAACCCTAAAATCGGCTGAAAACCCTGTAATCGACCAAAAGTCCTACACCCGGCCTAAAATCAATCTAAAAGCCATTAGAGTCTACAGAAAAACAATAATATTGACCCAGATCACTTAAATTGACCAAATACCCTATACTATAAACATCGAAAAAACCCTGAAATCGACCAGAAGCCCAAAAATTGATCAGAAAGCCATAAAGCTGGCCTAAAACCCTACAATAAGCAGAAAACCCTAAAATCAGTCTAAAATACATACTATAGTGAGCGGAAAAACTCTTATATTAGCTGAAAACCCTTAAATCGGCCAAAAACCCTGAAATCATCCGAAAATGATGTAATCTGCAAAATGCCCTAAAGTTGATCAGAAAGCCCTAAAGCCGGCTTAAATCCTTGTAATAAGACGAAAACCCTAAAATCAGTCTAAAAGCCTAGAGTTTACAGAAAAACCATAAAATTGACCCGGAGCCCCTTAAATCGTCCAAATACCGTATACTGTAGTCAGCGGAAAAACCTTGAAATCTGCCGAAAATCTTATAATTTGCTAAAAGTTGATCAGAAAAACCATAAAGCCGCCCTCAAACCCTATAATAAGCCTGAAACCCTAGAATCAGTCTTAAAGCCTAGAGTCTACGGAAAAACTATAAATTTGACCAGAGGCCTTAAATCATTCAAATGCCCTTTATTATTGTCAGCGGAAAAACCCTAAAATCGGCCGAAAACCCTGTAATCACCAAAAGCCCAAAAGTTGATCTAAAAGCCCTAAAGCCGGCCTAAAATCCCTATATTAAGCCGAAAACACTAAAATCAATCTAAAAGCCATTAGAGTCTACAGAAAAACAATAAAATGGACCTAGATCCCTTAAATTGACCAAATACCCTATACTATAAACATCGGAAAAACCCTGAAATCGGCCAGAAGCCCAAAAATTGATCAGAAAGCCATAAAGATGGCCTTAAACCCTATAATAAGCCGAAAACCCTAAAATCAGTCTAAAAGCCTATAGAGTCTACAGAAAAACTATAAAATTGACGCAGAGCCCTTAAATCGTCCAAATACCTTATACTGTAGTGAGCGGAAAAACTGTGAAATCAGCCGAAAACCCTTAAATCTGCCAAAAACCCTGAAATCGGCCAAAAACCCCAAAGGTTAATCCGAAAGCTTTAAAGCTGGCCTAAAACCCCATAATAAGCCGAAATCCCTAAATCCAGTCAAAAAGCCTAGAGTCTACAGAATAACCATAAAATTGACCCAGAGCCCTTAAATCGTCCAGATACCCTATACTAACGAAAAAACCCTGAAATAGGCCGAAAACACTGAAATCAGCCAAAAGCCCTAATTTTGATCTGAAAGCCATAAAAATAGCCTAAATCTCTATAATAAGCTAAAATCCCTAAAATCAGTCTGAAATCCTTGAGTCTTCAGAAAAACAATAAAACTGACCCAGAGCCCTTATATCGGAAAAACCCTGAAATCGGCCGAGAACCCTGAAGTTGACCTGAAAGCCCTAAAGCTGGCATAAAACCCTATATTAAGCCAAAAACCCTAAAATAAGTCTAAAAGCGTAGAGTCTACAGAAAAACCAAAAAATTAACACACGGCCCTTAAATCGTCCAAATAACATATACTATAGTCAGCGGAAAAAATCTGAAATCGGCCGAAAACCCTGAAATCAGCCGAAAATGCTGTAATCTGCCAAATGCCCTAAAGTTGATCAGAAAGCCCTAAAATCAGTCTAAAAGCCTAGAGTTTATTGAAAAACCATAAAATTGAGCCGGAGCCCTTAAATCGTCCAAATACCCTATACTGCAGTCAGCGGAAAAACCCTGAAATCTGCCGAAAACCCTGAAATTGGGTAAAAGTTGATCAGAAAAACCAAAAAGCCGCCCTCAAACACTATAATAAGCCGAAAACCCTAGAATCAGTCTTAAAGCCTAGAGTCTAAGGAAAAACTATAAATTTGACCAGAGGCCTTAAATCATTCAAATGCCCTTTATTGTTGTCAGCGGAAAAACCCTAAAATCGGCCGAAAACCCTGAAATCGGCCAAAAGCCCTAAAGTTGATCTAAATGCCCTAAAGCCGACCTAAAATCCCTATAATAAGCTGAAAAACACTAAAATCAATCTAAAAGCTATTGGAGTCTACACAATAAACATAAAATTGACCCAGAGCCCTTAAATCGTCCAGATACCCTATACTATAGTCAAGGAAAAAACCCTGAAATAGGCCGAAAACACTGAAATCAGCCAAAAGCCCTTATGTTGATCTGAAAGCCATAAAGCTGGCCGAAAACCCTATAATAAGCCGAAAATCCTAAAATCAGTCTAAAAGCCTATAGAGTCTACAGAAAAACAATAAAACTGACCTAGAGCCCTTAAATCGGAAAAACCCTGAAATCGGTCGAGAACCCTAAAGTTGATTAGAAAGCCCTTAAGCTGGCCTAAAACCCTATATTAAGCCAAAAACCCTAAAATAAGTCTAAAAGCGTAGGGTGTACAAAAAACAAAAAAATTGACACAGGGCCCTTAAATCGGAAAAACCCTGAAATCGGTCGAGAACCCTAAAGTTAATTAGAAAGCCCTAAAGCTGCCCTAAAACCCTATATTAATCCAAAAACCCTAAAATAAGTCTAAAAGCGTAGGGTGTTCAGAAAAACAAAAAAATTGACACAGGGCCCTTAAATCGTCCAAATAACATATACTATAGTCAGCGGAAAAAATTTGAAATGGACCGAAAAAGCTATAATCTGCCAAATGCCCTAAAGTTGATCAGAAAGCCCTAAAGCCGACCTAAAACCCTATAATAAGACGAAAACCCTAAAATCTGTCTAAAAGCCTAGTGTTTACAGAAAAACCATATAATTGACCCGGAGCCCTTAAATTGTCCAAATACCCTATACTGTAGTCAGTGGAAAAACCCTGAAATCTGCGAAAACCCTGAAATTGGCTAAAAGTTGATCAAAAAAACCATAAAGCCGCCCTCAAACACTATAATAAGCCGAAAACCCTAGAATCAGTCTTAAAGCCTAGAGTCTAAGGAAAAACTATAAATTTGACCAGAGGCCTTAAATCATTCAAATGCCCTTTATTGTTGTCAGCGGAAAAACCCTAAAATCGGCCGAAAACCCTGAAATCGGCCAAAAGCCCTAAAGTTGATCTAAATGCCCTAAAGCCGACCTAAAATCCCTATAATAAGCTGAAAAACACTAAAATCAATCTAAAAGCTATTGGAGTCTACAGAAAAACAATAAAATTGACCAAGATCCTGTTAATTGACCAAATACCCTATACTATAAACATCGAAAAAACCTTGAAATCGGCAAGAAGCCCAAAAATTGATCAGAAAGCCATAAAGCTGGGCTGAAATCCCTACAATAAGCCGAAAAACACTAAAATCAGTCTAAAATTGACCCAGATCCCTTAAATTGACCAAATACCCTATACTATAGTGAGCGGAAAAACTCTGAAATCAGCCAAAAAACCTTAAATCGGCCACAAACCCTGAAATCGGAAAAAAACACCAAAAGTTAATCCGAAAGCTTTAAAGCTAGCCTAAAACCCCATAATAAGCCGAAAACCCTAAATCCACTCTAAAAGCCTAAAGTCTACACAATAACCATAAAATTGACCCAGAGCCCTTAAATCGTCCAGATACCCTATACTGTAGTCAGTGGAAAAACCATGAAATCTGCGAAAACCCTGAAATTGGCTAAAAGTTGATCAAAAAAACCATAAAGCCGCCCTCAAACCCTATAATAAGCCGAAAACCCTAGAATCAGTCTTAAAGCCTAGAGTCTACGGAAAAACTATAAATTTGACCAGAGGCCTTAAATCATTCAAATGCCCTTTATTATTGTCAGCGGAAAAACCCTAAAATCGTCTGAAAACCCTGTAATCGACCAAAAGTCCTAAACCCGGCCTAAAATCAATCTAAAAGCCATTAGAGTCTACAGAAAAACAATAATATTGACCCAGATCACTTAAATTGACCAAATACCCTATACTATAAACATCGAAAAAACCCTTAAATCGCCCAGAAGCCCAATAATTGATCAGAAAGCCATAAAGCTGGCCTAAAACCCTATAATAAGCCGAAAACCCTAAAATCAGTCTAAAATACATACTATAGTGAACGGAAAAACTCTTATATTAGCTGAAAACCCTTAAATCGGCCAAAAACCCTGAAATCGGCAAAAACCCAAAAAGTTTATCCGAAAGCTTTAAAGCTGGCCTAAAACCCCATAATAAGCCGAAAACCCTAAATCTAGTATAAAAGCCTAGAGTTTACATAATAACCAAAAAATTGACCCAGAGCCCTTAAATCATCTACATACCCTATAATATAGTCAACGAAAAAACCCTGAAATCGGCCGAAAACACTGAAATTAGCCAAAAGCCCTAATGTTGATCCGAAAGCCATAAAACCAGCCTAAATCCCTATAATAAGCCAAAATCCCTAAAATAAGTCTAAAATCCTAGAGTCTATATAAAAACAATAAAACTGGCCCAGAGCCCTTACAATGGAAAAACCCTGAAATCGGCCGAGAACCCTAAAGTTGATCAGAAAGCCCTAAAGCTGGCCTAAAACCCTATATTAAGCAAAAAAAACCCTAAAATAAGTCTAAAAGGGTAGAGTCTTAAGAAAAACCAAAAAATTGACACAGAGCCCTTAAATCGTCCAAATAACATATACGGAAAAATAGTTAGCGGAAAAAATCTGAAATCGGTCGAAAACGCCGAAATCAGCTGAAAATGCTGTAATCTGCCAAATGCCCTAAAGTTGATCAGAAATCCCTAAAGCTGGCCTAAAACCCTATAATAAGACGAAAACCCTAAAATCATTCTAAAAGCCTAGAGTTTACAGAAAAACCATAAAATTGACCATGAGCCCTTAAATCGTCCACATACCCTATAATGTAGTGAGCGGAAAAAACCTGAAATCTACCGAAAACCCTGAAATTGGGTAAAAGTTGATCAGAAAAACCAAAAAGCCGCCCTCAAACCCTATAATAAGCCGAAAACCCTAGAATCAGCCTTAAAGCCTAGAGTCTACGGAAAAACTATAAATTTGACCAGAGGCCTTAAATAATTCAAATGCCCTTTATTATTGTCAGCGGAAAAACCCTAAAATCAGCCGAAAACCCTGAAATCGGCCAAAAGCCCTAAAGTTGATCTAAATGCCCTAAACCCAACCTAAAATCCCTATAATAAGAAGAAAAACACTAAAATTAATCTAAAAGCTATTGGAGTCAACAGAAAAACAATAAAATTGACCCAGATCCTTTAAATTGACCAAATACCCTATACTATAAACATCGGAAAAACCTTGAATTGGCCAGAAGCCCAAAAATTGATCAGAAAGCCATAAAGCTAGCCTGAAATCCCTAAAATAAGCCGAAAAACACTAAAATCAGTCTAAAATTGACCCAGATCCCTTAAATTGACCAAATACCCTATACTATAGTGAGCGGAAAAACTCTGAAATCGGCCACAAACCCTTAAATCGGCCAAAAACCCTAAAATCGGTAAAAACCCTAAAAGTTAATCCGAAAGCTTTAAAGCTAGGCTAAAACCCCATAATAAGCCGAAAACCCTAAATCCAGTCTAAAAGCCTAAAGTCTACACAATAACCAGAAAATTGACCCAGAGCCCTTAAATCGTCGAGACACCCTATACTATAGTCAACGAAAAAACCCTGAAATAGGCCGAAAACTATGAAATCAGCCAAAAGCCCTTATGTTGATCCGAAAGCCATAAAGCTGGCCTAAAACCCTATAATAAGCCGAAAACCCTAAAATTAGTCTAAAAGCCTATAGAGTCTACAGAAAAACAATAAAACTGACCCAGAGCCCTTAAATTGGAAAAACCCTGAAATCGGTCGAGAACCCTAAAGTTGATTAGAAAGCCCTAAAGCTGGCCTAAAACCCTATATTAAGCCAAAAACCCTAAAATAAGTCTAAAAGCGTAGGGTGTACAGAAAAACAAAAAAATTGACACAGGGCCCTTAAATCGTCCAAATAACATATACTATAGTCAGCGAAAAAAATCTGAAATCGGCCGAAAATGCTATAATCTGCCAAATGCCCTAAAGTTGATCAGAAAGCCCTAAAGCCGGCCTAAAACCCTATAATTAGACGAAAACCCTAAAATCAATCTAAAAGCCTAGAGTTTACAGAAAAACCATAAAATTGACCCGGAGCCCTTAAATCGTCCAAATACCCTATACTGTAGTCAATGGAAAAACCCTGAAATCTGCGAAAACCCTGAAATTGGCTAAAAGTTGATCAGTCTTAAAGCCGCCCTCAAACCCTATAATAAGCCAAAAACCCTAGAATCAGTCTTAAAGCCAAGAGTCTACGAAAAAACTATAAATTTGACTAGAGGCCTTAAATCATTCAAATGCCCTTTATTATTGTCAGCGGAAAAACCCTAAAATCGGCCGAAAACCCTGAAATCGGCCAAAAGCCCTAAAGATGATAAAAAAGCCCTAAAGTCGGCCTAAAATCCCTATAATAAGCCGAAAACACTAAAATCAATCTAAAAGCCATTAGAGTCTACAGAAAAACAATAAATTTGACCCCGATCACTTAAATTGACCAAATACCCTATACTATAAACATCGGAATAACCCTGAAATCGGCCAGAAGACCAAAAATTGATCAGAAAGCCATAAAGCTGGCCTAAAATCCTATAATAAGCTGAAAACCCTAAAATCAGTCTAAAAGCCTATAGAGTCTACCGAAAAACTATAAAATTGACCCAGAGCCATTAAATCGTCCAAGTACCATATACTATAGTAAGCGGAAAAACTCTTAAATCAGCCGAAAACCCTTAAATCGGCCAAAAACCCTTAAATCGGCCAAAAACCCTGAAATCGGCAAAAACCCAAAAAGTTTATCTGAAAGCTTTAAAGCTGGCCTAAAACCCCAAAATAAGCAGAAAACCCTAAATCCAGTCTAAAAGCCTAGAGTGTACATAATAACCATAAAATTGACCCACAACCCTTAAATCGTCTAGATACCCTATAATATAGTCAACGAAAAAACCCTGAAATCGGCCGTAAACAATAAAACCCTAAAATCAGCCAAAATCCCTAAAATCAGTCTAAAATCCTAGAGTCTACATAAAAACAATAAAACTTACCCAGAGCCCTTACATCGGAAAAACCCTGAAATCGGCCGAGAACCCTAAAGTTGATCAGAAAGCCCTAAAGCTGGCCTAAAACCCTATATTAAGCAAAAAAAACCTAAAATAAGTCTAAAAGCATAGAGTCTAAAGAAAAACCAAAAAATTGACAAAATGCCCTTAAATCGTCCAACTAACATATACGGAAAAATAGTCAGCTGAAAAAATCTGAAATAGGCCGAAATCAGCCGAAAATGCTGTAATCTGCAAAATGCCCTAAAGTTTATCAGAAAGCCCGAAAGCTGGCCTAAAACCCTATTATAAGACGAAAACCCTAAAATCAGTCTAAAAACCTACATTTCGTAGAAAAACCATAAAATTGACCAAGAGCCCTTAAATCGTCCAAATACCCTATATTGTAGTCAGGGGAAAAACCCTGAAATCTGCCGAAATCCCTGAAATTGGCTAAAAGTTGATCAGAAAAACCAAAAAGCCGCCCTCAAACCCTATAATAAGCCGAAAACCCTAGAATCAGTCTTAAAGCCTAGAGTCTACAGAAAAACTCTAAATTTGACCAGAGGCCTTAAATCATTCAAATGCCCTTTATTATTGTCAACGGAAAAACCCTAAATTCGGCCGAAAACCCTGAAATCGGCCAAAAGCCCTAAAGTTGATCAAAAAGCCCTAAAGCCGGCCTAAAATCCCTATAATAAGACGAAAACCCTAAAATCAGTCTAAAAGCCTGTAGAGTCTGCAGAAAAACTATTAAATTGACCCAGATCCCTTACATCGGAAAATCCCTGAAATCAGCCGAGAACCCTAAAGTTGATCATAAAGCCCTAAAGCTGGCCTAAAACCCTATATTAAACCAAAAACCCTAAAATAAGTCTAAAAGCGTAGAGTCTACAGAAAAACCAAAAAATTGACACAGGGCCCTTAAATCGTCCAAATAACATATACTATAGTCAGCGAAAAAAATCTGAAATCAGCCGAAAACCCTGAAATCAGTCGAAAATGCTGTAATCTGCCAAATGCCCTAAAGTTGATCAGAAAGCCCTAAAGCCGGCCTAAAACCCTATAATAAGATGAAAACCCTAAAATAAGTCTAAAAGCCTAGATTTTACAGAAAAACCTTAAAATTGACCCGGATCCCTTAAATCGTCCAAATACCCTATACTGTAGTCAGCGGAAAAACCCTGAAATCTGCCGAAAACCCAGAAATTGGCTAAGAGTTGATCAGAAAAACCATAAAGCCGCCCTCAAACCCTATAATAAGCCGAAAAGCCTAGAATAAGTCTTAAAGCCTAGAGTCTACAGAAAAACTATAAATTTGACCAGAGGCCTTAAATCATGCAAATGCCCTGTATTATGGTCAGCGGTAAAACCCTAAAATCTGCCGAAAACCCTGAAATCGGCCAAAAGCCCTAAAGTTGATCAAAAAGCCCTAAATCCGGCCTAAAATCCTTATAATAAGCCGAAAACACTAAAATCAATCTAAAAGCCATTAGAGTCTACAGAAAAACAATAAAATTGACCCAGATCCCTTAAATTGTCCAAATACCCTAAACTATAAACATCGGAAAAACCCTGATATCGGCCAGAAGCCCAAAAATTGATCAGAAAGCCATAAACTAGCATAAACCCTATAATAAGCCGAAAACCCTAAAATCAGTCTAAAAGCCTATAGAGTCTACAGAAAAACTATAAAATTGACCCAGAGACCTTAAATCGTCCAAATACCATATACTATAGTGAGCAGAAAAACTCTGAAATCAGCTGAAAAACCTTAAATCGGCCAAAAACCCTGAAATCGGCAAAAACCCCAAAAGCTAATCGAAAGCTTTAAAGCTGGCCTAAAACCCCATAATAAGTCGAAAACCCTAAATCCAGTCTAAAAGCCTAGAGTCTACAGAATAACCATAAAATTGACCCAGAGCCCATAAAACGTCCAGATACCTTATACTATAGTCAACGAAAAAAACCCTGAATTCGGACGAAAACACTTAAATCAGCCAAAATCTCTAATGTTGATCCGAAAGCCATAAAACCAGCCTAAATCTCTATAATAAGCCAAAATCCCTAAAATCAGTCTGAAATCCAAGAGTCTACAGAAAAACAATAAAACTGACCTAGAGCCCTTACATCGGAAAAACCCTGAAATCGGCCGAGAACCCTAAAGTTGATCAGAAAGCCCTAAAGCTTGCCTAAACCCTATATTAAGCCAAAAACCCTAAAATAAGTCTAAAAGCTTAGAGTCTACAGAAAAACCAAAAAATTTACACAGAGCCCTTAAATCGTGCAAACAACATATACTATATAGTCAGCGTATAAAATCTGAAATCGGCCGAAAACCCTGAAATCAGTCGAAAATGTTGTAATCTTCCAAATGCCCTAAAGTTGATCAAAAATCCCTAAAGCCGGCCTAAAACCCTAAATTCAGTCTAAAAGCCTAGAGTTTACAGAAAAACCATAAAATTGACCCGGAGCCCTTAAATCGTCCAAATACCCTATACTGTAGTCAGCGCAAAAACCCTGAAATCTGCCGAAAACCCTGAAATTGGCTAAAAGTTTATCAGAAAAACCATAAAGCCGCCCTCAAACCCTATAATAAGCCGAAAACCCGAGAATCAGTCTTAAAGCCTAGGATCTACGAAAAAACTATAAATATTGAAGGTGCAAGAAACACACAAGAAAGGGGGGGGTTTGAATTGTGTGACCCATTTCTAAATCTCTTTTTCCAATCCTTTGTTTTATTAATCATCTGTTAGAGTTCATTTATTTCTGTTACAAGATATTCCATAAAATATGTTGGAATGCAAGAGATATTTCACACTTATTTAATATTAGATATTTGTTCATTAATAAGATTTGATCATGAGGATGTAAACTAAAATGCAGTGAGGAAGCAGTAACGCATGAAAGTAAAGCACACATAGTTTTTATCCTGGTTCACCCCCATAATCGACAGGGCTACATCCAGTCCTAGGCTTCACCAAGATTTTCACTATTTAAATAAATAGTACAAGTATTATCAGGGACTTCTCCCAACAAGTATTCTAAGGACTTCTCCTATCAAGTATTCGAAGGACTTCTCCTTACGAGTATTATTAGGACTCCTCCTTACAAGTATTCTTAGGACTCCTCCTTACAAGTATTGTCAGGACTTCTCCTATCACCTTTTCAGGATTTTTCTTTTCTACAATAATCTCTTCTTGATAAGAGTGGGTAGAAGAAATGAAGCTTAACGAACAGAGAGATCATAAGCAAGCTGATCTCTTGTCCTAAGTTATGTGTGTAGAGTATGATGAGAGTAAAACTCTATAAGGTTTCTACACACATACGCAACCCAGCTCAGGTTGAGATATGACTTGAAGTTTTCTGAGCTAAGACCAAGGTTGCGTTGGTCTTTGGACGAACTAGATTGGGATGTGTACAATTTAGCTCTAGTCGCCAAGTTGCTATGGGAGCAAGGTTCTCTATATATATCTTCAGTTGAAGATCTTCGTTCATTCTCCACAGTAGGAGAGAAAACCTGCCCGACGTGCTTCGTCCTCTCCGGGAAGCACATAACGGCTAGTTCTGCATCTCTCAGCAGGCGTAAGTCACGATCAGAGGTTTCTCTGCAAGCATAAGATATGATCTGGAAATCATTAGTTCTTCTGGGTTGATGTCGTCTGGCTCCATGCTGAGCGAGTAGCCTTGAGCTGATTTCTTCGTATATAACATGAAAAAGTTAAGTGGTGAGGACTGCTTTGACTCTTTTACCCCCAGTGCTTGACAGCTAATACTCATCACGTGCCTTGGTCAGATTTTTTTTTGAATTTCAACCGTTGAGAGTGTACGAAGCTCAGAGATTCTTGCCGTTGATTTCGCAATGTCAGCTTGATTTTAGGAAAAGCAGAGAAGTAGTGGGACCAAGAGGTATTGGATTTATTGAGTCCCATCTTTCTTTCTGTGATTGCCAGGTTTTGATAACCGTGCAGACGGGGATAAAAGTAGTTATTCAAAAGAATAATTTCTTTAATACTTCTATTGACTTGATCTCCTCGAAAGGCGTACTCATTGAGCTTTGTATCTTTGGCGCGATTCATACTTTGGTGGACGGATTCTTTCATTCAGCTTTGGCAGACGCAGTCTCCATTGAACACTTGATGTTCTATGATTGGCCCGTATTGCCAAACGAATTTCCTTCAGTCAGTTCTTTTCTAAGAAACAGAATATTCTTGTCTGAATTCTTTCTTTCACTGAAGTTCTTCATCGGAGAGAGTTGATCCATACTCTTTTATATGATGCTAGAGAGGTTTCAATGCAGACGGAGTTTCTTCAAGATTGTTATACTCTTTCACCTTCAAACAATACAGTCTTCACATTTGATCTTTGTAGATTCGGGTGAAGGACTGATTCAGCTGCTTTAGGTAGACTTGATTCAGTTGTGAAGATTCCCATTAGGTAGTCATAAGAAGAGACGCTGGTCATTTGAAGCTTGTTGATTCATCTCTCTTGATTCACCGGACAATCTTGTACTTGAATACCTTTCTTTCTAGTGCCATCAGACTAATTTATACGAGAATGTTTTTCTACGTATATCCTTGGTGTTGTTTCCTTCGAGGTGACCGGACGAGCTCTTCTGGCGAACTGATTCTCTTGATAGGGCAGTGATGTTTATTTTCACTATGTTAGGAGCTTCATCACTATATTCTAAAGAAATTGTTAATTATCAAAATATAATAATTCGTTTGATTATTTGATTCTAACAATCTCCCCCTTTTTGATAATGACAATTTCTTTGGAAAAGGGTTCGTGTAAGGATGGAATTGATCATAAAGCATTT
The DNA here is from genome assembly GCA_030819835.1 of Acmispon strigosus. NCBI lineage: Eukaryota > Viridiplantae > Streptophyta > Magnoliopsida > Fabales > Fabaceae > Acmispon > Acmispon strigosus. The sequence continues at coordinate 15,110,403 of JAUAMA010000004.1, read as the reverse complement.
TGTTGATTTTTCTTCAGGGTGTTGTACTTAGAAAAAGAATATGATCGCTTATTATTTAATATTTATTTTAGTCAGACGAAATTTTTCTTATTGAGTTTACTTGGCTTTGCTCCCCCTAAATTAAATATCCTAGATAGTGTTTGACTAGCAAACGTTTGCCTAAGTGAATTTACTTTTCGCTCCCCCTAAATAAATGTTTTATTTTACTAATCTTTTTCCTTGTTCTTTTACTAATCTTTTTCTTTGTTCCTAGTCATAATCTTTTTCCTTGTTCCTAGTCCCTTTTCCTTACTTTCTCTTCTCCCCCTTTGGCATTATCAAAACAAATTTAAGCAATAAGAAATTAATCAAGTACGAAAGTAGGCAATAAGAAGTGAGTAATGCAGAGATATATTGAACAGGGAATGAGTAACAAGTACGAAAGCTGTATGTATATATAAAACAAATGCGAGATAAGGAGAGATAGGGTAGAAATTAATCATGATGCTACTGTCGATGCTGTATGTATCTTCGCAGCAGTTCCTACATGCGCTGTAGGCTTTCATCGATTTTGTGCTCAAGTCTTTCAGACACAGCCTCAATGCGATTTAATGCCCTTTGGCACACTTCGTCATTCTTCTTCTCGGCACTCAAATTTCTTGCTTTCATTTCAGCCCTTAGTTCCATTACGGCAGCTTTGGCATCAAAGGATGTGTCAGCTGATGATGATTCATTTGCCGCATTGGACTGAGGGAGTTGCTCAGCTTGAGAGGCATCATTATTTGGGAGTGCAAAAGAAATAGGTTGAGCCTTGGTAACCTCAGCATCTTGTGTGGATGATGAAGTTTCATTTTGGAGGCACTCTAGTGAGGATGATGGGGATTGATGATGCCGATTTTCCTCAAAACCGGAGGAGGCGTTGAATATGTCTTGTGGAAAGGTGATGTTTTGTGGTAATGGAATGATTGGTGTATATGATGGACGGTTTTTGGAGGGAGCAGTGACTGATGACGTAGGTTCAGGTTGTTGTTTGGCTACCAGTAGAAGAAGCACCCATGACCCATGTTGAATCACAATGCTTTTGACGTTAGGGATAAGTCCAAATGGGATGGTGCCAAGATGAACTGGTTTGGGAACAAACAATTCCCACTCGTGATGAAATATATCATACCTGGACCTTGTTGCGAATGCAATCTGCATACCATCTACAGCAGGAGGTGCCCAAAGTCGAGCTTGCAGACAAAAGTTGTACCCCAGAGACTTCATCAGCAAGTGTGGAGCATATGCCGCGTTATCCATAGTCAGCATCCTAGGAACCTGCAAGTTAGAAGAGGATGTCATCTGACGAGTCCTTCTGGGAATATTGGCAAGAAAGACTCTTGCTATGTTCGGAGAGGACTTAATGGATGTGGTGGATGATGTGGCCTTCTGTTGGGATGTTAATATCTCTTTCAGAGATATTTCAGGATCATCAACATCACCACTAAGGCTTTCAGCTTCACCCTTATGCTTCTTTTCTCTGGGCTGATTTTTCGTTGATTCTTCTGACTTGGTCCGCTTCTTTGTGTTCTTCTTCAAAATATCTTCTTTTGCTGCGACCGGACGGATTTCCTCATGAACCGCTGATTCTTTGTTCACTGCGTATGTGGCAGTTTCTTTATTTGTGTTGAGCAGATTGTCGTCTGGTGAGCGGTTCTCGGATTGAGGTGAGTTTGGTTGTGAAGCTGGACTTGTGGGATCTTCTTGCTCGGATTGAGGGTTCTTTGGAGTCCCATTGCTGCTAAAGGTGGATGCATCATCAGACTGGCTTGGAAGACTTTTAGGTTGTTGAGCATATTCAGGATCAACAATCTTCCTAAACTTTAATACTCTTGGATGAATATGCTTCCCCCATCTTTTAGCACTTTTCTTACAGTTGGGTCTCCACAATGGAGTGCAGTAAGGGAGTGGAGAATCACTTCTCAATTTTACTCTGACCCAGTGATGATCATCAATGTTGCACATAATTCCAATGATTGGTGGAATGTAGGCTGGACCAGCTAGTGGTAGATAGGTGCAACATTCCTTCAAGCTTAAAGTCACCAGAATAATCTTGAATGTGCTTGAAGCAATCAGTCCCATGTCAGGAACAGTGAACCACTTAGAGGATGAAGCCAACTCTCCTGTTGGCAGGTTCAGTGCATCTTTTATTCTCTCCATGTCTTTTTCAGACTCCATCACATCAGTAAGCAGGGAGTGGTTGATTCTGAGTTCTTCTCTCATTTCGGTCCTGATGACGGGCCATTCATTCCCACTTAATCCAAGCCACTGTGCGATGCAACGAAATCCACAGTTTCCATCATCGACTACATCGATGATGTCTTCCACATATTCGTGAAAAATTGTGGGAACGTATGGAAGATACTTCAGCAGAGAGGATGAAGATTGATCATCCTTTGGGGCAACCTTCAAAGGTTCTTTTCTTACCTTCCTGACCAATTTAGCTATTGGCAGGGAGTCTTCATCAACTCTGGACGAGGTTGCATTTTGTCTGGATGCAGCCTTTACAAGGCGTCTTCTTTTTTCTGGGAGTGCCTGTGTTGGTAAGGCCTTGAAGCCTTCATCTGATTGTGAAGCATCACACTTCTTGGCTGGTGATGGCGTGGTGGGGATGGTTTCCTTTCTAGTTCTTGAAGCTCTTGTTCTTGGAGGAGATGGTTGAACTTCCTTCCTTTGTTCAGTTTGTTCATTGTCTTCTACTTGCTTCCTTTCCCACTTGGAAAGAATGCTCTTAAGAACCTTGGAGAAATCAATCTTCAAGTTCATTCGTTTAACATACCCAAACCGAATGGGAGTAGGATAGATGTAGTCTTGAGCGATAAACTCACTTTGGAGTTTTTCGTCCGTTACCAATCCTTTCATTCCCATGATCTTTGTGATAAGGGACCCATAGGGAAGATTTGTAACTGGACTTTCAATCGTCCCTGCCATGTGATGAAAGATCAGTGATGGGAGGTTGATCTTCTGCATGTGACTCATTTGGTAGAGCGCCCAGTGAGCCATCTTGTTCACAAGATCTCTGGCTCCTTCTTTGGGAATGACGACCTTACTGAGAACGGCATGAGGAAACTTGAATTCTTCTACTAAGTTGTTGACAGCGTTCCCATGAATTTTTAGGTTTTCCTTCCAGATGCGATCCCCGTCAACTGCAGAGATTTCCCACTTAGGTGAATAGTGAACTCCGTCCTTCACATCCACGTCCAGTGCTAGGGCAATATCGCCGGGGCAGATTTCTGTTATCACCCTTAAACATCTGCTTGTGATTGTTCGAGAGTTTGTTTTTACAGCACACTGGTAGAACTCCTTCACCAGTGGTTCAAGAACAGGTGTCTCAGACACCTTTGTAAGTTTTCCCCAATCTTGGAAGAGAACATAGTTTAGTCCAGCGACCTTTGCATACTGGAAGCGGTTCAGTTCAAGATACCTCGGTGACACCAATTCCCATTCACCTAGGTCAGCAAACTTCTGAGCCCCAATCTTTGAGACTTGTTCGAGGCGGTTGGCTTCAACGTTCTTCTTTCTTAGTTGAAGAATGGCTTCTTGTTCCTGAGTGAGTTTTGGCTTAGCAATGGTTTTCTTCTTGGGTGCCATTTGAGAATTCTGTAGAAAAGGGTTAGAGGACACAAGCAGAGAATAACAAGAGTTCTGGAATGCAGGTGCGATGTGAGTGTGAGACTTTTGCTTTCAGTTGCTTTTGTTTAAGTTGATTGGAAACCGGACAGTTTTTACTCGTTTAGTGGGATGAAATGATTGCATAGCATTTGATTTGAGATATCAGGTATCACATGCGCATTAAGTTATAATAGAAAAGTGTGCAGTTATGGCAGTTGAGGATTTAATGCGTGTTGCGGATGCTTTTATCAGGTGGAACGATACAGCTGTTTACCTGTGGCCCCAGACGAACTATTTTGGTAGTGTCCTTTCGAGTGGGCCTAGACGTTCTCACGTTGAACGTGTAGCCATCAGACGGTGATTTCCCTTGACGTTGATTATCCTTGATGACAGACTTTATTTCCTTTCCATTTACTTGGTGAGACCATCTCTCCATTGTGTACATACTTCATCTACTGACACGTATTTTGGATTGTCCATCAACTTTCTCCTTCTTTTAATCTCCATGCTCTGTCAGATTTTGCTAATTTTCTTCCTCATAAGGTTTCTTCACTATGAATTCCTGCAGTAGAGGTTTATTGTATACTTTCTGTGGTACCCAGATTTCAGCTGGGTCCAGTGGGTTAGTAAGTTACTCACAGAGGTGTGAGCATGAGCCTTATGCTTGAGATAATGTGAATCTTCAAGACTTGAATGTTTATGCATGTATATAAATATATATAAGTGTGAACATACATAAAAGCTGTTGAATGATTATGATGATGCGTCAGAGGGAATGACTCATAAAAATTTGAGAATTTACATAATTTCAATTTCTTTCAAATAACTGTGAATTTGTCATATGCTGAAATCGTTTATTTCTAAAGCGAGGAAGTTTAGTTTCTCCTTTCTTTATTTTATTTGATATGTCATTGATTTTGATTGACTTCAAGCAGAGAAGAAGAAATGAGTAGTATTGGATATTTATGAGATCAGGATTACCTCATTGGTATTTCTTGTGGCTACATAGTTTATCATCCTTGTAGAGAATTCGTTAGGTGCTTTCTTGATGGTTGTAAGAGTGAGGGCCCTTGCTTGTTTCTTCTTCTTGGATGAGCATGGATTTCTTTCCTTTTTATCTTCATTTTACCTGTAAACAAAAATCAATTCCTTTCTTGAATAGGTTTCCTTAGCATGTTCTCCTGCCACCGTAAATGTGGATTAAGATTGCATTTGTTTGAGAACATTATGTGCTTCCTCGGATCTTTATACTCTGCATCTGTGAAGATGTTAGTAATTTTCAGAGTTTTAGGCTCTGATACCAATTGAAGGTGCAAGAAACACACAAGAAAGGGGGGGTTTGAATTGTGTGACCCATTTCTAAATCTCTTTTTCCAATCCTTTGTTTTATTAATCATCTGTTAGAGTTCATTTATTTCTGTTACAAGATATTCCATAAAATAAGTTGGAATGCAAGAGATATTTCACACTTATTTAATATTAGATATTTGTTCATTAATAAGATTTGATCATGAGGATGTAAACTAAAACGCAGTGAGGAAGCAGTAACGCATGAAAGTAAAGCACACATAGTTTTTATCCTGGTTCACCCCCATAATCGACAGGGCTACATCCAGTCCTTTGCTTCACCAAGATTTTCACTATTTAAACAAATAGTACAAGTATTATCAGGGACTTCTCCCAACAAGTATTCTAAGGACTTCTCCTATCAAGTATTCGAAGGACTTCTCCTTACGAGTATTATTAGGACTCCTCCTTACAAGTATTCTTAGGACTCCTCCTTACAAGTATTGTCAGGACTTCTCCTATCACCTTTTCAGGATTTTTCTTTTCTACAATAATCTCTTCTTGATAAGAGTGGGTAGAAGAAATGAAGCTTAAATAACAGAGAGATCATAAGCAAGCTGATCTCTTGTCCTAAGTTATGTGTGTAGAGTATGATGAGAGTAAAACTCTATAAGGTTTCTACACACATACGCAACCCAGCTCAGGTTGAGATATGACTTGAAGTTTTCTGAGCTGAGACCAAGGTTGCGTTGGTCTTTGGACGAACTAGATTGGGATGTGTACAATTTAGCTCTAGTCGCCAAGTTGCTATGGGAGCAAGGTTCTCTATATATATCTTCAGTTGAAGATCTTCGTTCATTCTCCACAGTAGGAGAGAAAACCTGCCCGAAGTGCTTCGTCCTCTCCGGGAAGCACATAACGGCTAGTTCTGCATCTCTCAGCAGGCGTAAGTCACGATCAGAGGTTTCTCTGCAAGCATAAGATATGATCTGGAAATCATCAGATCTTCTGGGTTGATGTCGTCTGGCTCCATGCTGAGCGAGTAGCCTTGAGCTGATTTCTTGGTATATAACATGCAAAAGTTCAGCGGTGAGGACTGCTTTGACTCTTTTACCCCAGTGCTTGACAGCAAATACTCATCACGTGCCTTGGTCAGATTTTTTTTTGAATTTCGACCGTTGAGAGTGTACGAAGCTCAGAGATTCTTGCCGTTGATTTCGCAATGTCAGCTTGATTTTAGGAAAAGCAGATAAGTAGTGGGACCAAGAGGTATTGGATTTATTGAGTCCCATCTTTCTTTATGTGATTGCCAGGTTTTGATAACCGTGCAGACGGGGATAAAAGTAATTATTCAAAAGAATAATTTCTTTAATACCTTTGTTGACTTGATCTCCTCGAAAGGCATACGCATTGAGCTTTGTATCTTTGGCGCGATTCATACTTTGGTGGACGGATTCTTTCATTCAGCTTTGGCAGACGCAGTCTCCATTGAACACTTGAAGTTCCGTGATTGGCCCGTATTGCCAAACGAGTTTCCTTCAGTCAGTTCTTTTCTAAGAAACAGAATATTCTTGTCTGAATTCTTTCTTTCACTGAAGTTCTTTATCGGAGAGAGTTGATCCACACTCCTTTATATGATGCTAGAGAGGTTTCAAGGCAGATGGAGTTTCTTCAAGATTGTTATGCTCTTTCACCTTCAAACAATACAGTCTTCACATTTGATCTTTGTAGATTCGGGTGAAGGACTGATTCAGCTGCTTTAGGTAGACTTGATTCAGTTGTGAAGATTCCCATTAGGTAGTCATAAGAAGAGACGCTGGTCATTTGAAGCTTGTTGATTCATCTCTCTTGATTCACCGGACAATCTTGTACTTGAATACCTTTCTTTCTAGCGCCATCAGACTAATTTATACGAGAATGTTTTTCTACGTATATCCTTGGTGTTGTTTCCTTCGAGGTGACCGGACGAGCTCTTCTGGCGAACTGATTCTCTTGATAGGGCAGTGATGTTTATTTATTCCTTTCAAAGATGCTTGTTCCTGTACATGATAATTTTCACTATGTTAGGAGCTTCATCACTAAATTCTAAAGAAATTGTTAATTATCAAAATATAATAATTCGTTTGATTATTTGATTCTAACAAATATGACCAGAGGCCTTAAATCATTCAAATGCCCTTTATTATTGTCAACGGAAAAACCCTAAAATTGGCCGAAAACCCTGTAATCGGCCAAAAGCCCCAAAGTTGATCAAAAAGCCCTAAAGCCAGCCGAAAATCCCTATAATAAGCTGAAAACACTAAAATCAATCTAAAAGCCATTAGAGTCTACAGAAAAACAATAAAATTGACCCAGTTCCCTTAAATTGACCGAATACCCTATACTATAAACATCGGAAAAACCCTGAAATCGGCCAGAAGCCCAAAAATTGTACAGAAAGCCATAAAGCTGGCCTAAAACCCAATAATAAGACGAAAACCAAAAATCAGTCTAAAAGCCTAGAGTTTACAGAAAAACCATAAAATTGACCCGGAACCCTTAAATCGTCCAAATACCTTATACTGTAGTCAGCGGAAAAACCCTGAAATCTGCCGAAAACCCTGAAATTGGCTAAAAGTTGATCAGAAAAACCATAAAGCCGCCCTCAAACCCTTTAATAAGCCGAAAACCCTAGAATCTGTCTTAAAGCCTAGAGTCTACGGAAAAACTATATATTTGACGAGAGGCCTTAAGTCATGAAAATGCCCTTTATTATTGTCAGCGGAAAAACCCTAAAATCAGCCGAAAACCCTGAAATCGGCCAAAAGCCCTAAAGTTGATCAAAAAGCCCTAAAGCCGACCTAAAATCCCTCTAATAAGCCGAAAACACTAAAATCAATATAAATGCCATTAGAGTCTACAGAAAAACAATAAAATTGACCCAGAACCCCTAAATTGACCAAATACCCTATACTATAAACATCGGAAAGACCCTGATATCGACTAGAAGCCCAAAAATTGATCAGAAATCCATAAAGCTGGCCTAAACCCTATAATAAGCTGAAAACCCTAAAATCAGTCTAAAAGCCTATAGAGTCTACAGAAAAACAATAAAATTGACCCAGAGCCCTTAAATCGTCCAAATACCATATACTATAGTGAGCGGAAAAACTCTGAAATTAGCCGAAAACCCTTAAATCGGCCAAAAACCCTGAAATCGGCAAAAACCCCAAAAGTTAATCCGAAAGCTTTAAAGCTGGCCTAAAACCCCATAATAAGCTGAAAACCCTAAATCCAGTCTAAAAGCCTAGAGTCTACAGAAAAACCATAAAATTGACCCGGAGCCCTTAAATCGTTCAAATACCCTATACTGTAGTCAGCGGAAAAACCCTGAAATCAGCCGAAAACCCTCAAATTGGCTAAAAGTTGATTAGAAAAACCATAAAGCCGCCCTCAAACCCTATAATAAGCCAAAAACCCTAGAATCAGTTTTAAAGCCTAGAGTCTACGGAAAAACTATAGATTTGACCAGAGGCCTTAAATCATTCAAATGCCCTTCATTATTGTCAGCGGAAAAACCCTAAAATCGATTGAAAACCCTGAAATCGGCCAAAAGCCCTAAAGTTGATCAAAATTCCCTAAAGCCGGCCTAAAATCCCTATAATAAGAAGAAAACACTAAAATCAATCTAAAAGCCATTAGAGATTACAGAAAAACAATAAAATTGACCCAAATCCCTTAAATTGACCAAATACCCTATACTATAAACATCAGAATAACCCTGATTTCGGTCAGAACCCCAAAAATTGATCTGAAAGCCATAAAGCTGACCTAAACCCTATAATAAGCCGAAAACCCTAAAATCATTCTAATAGCCTATAGAGTCTACATGAAAACTATAAAATTGACCCAGAGCCCTTAAATCATCCAAATACCATATACTATAGTTGTAAATCAGGTCTCGTCCTTCGACTCGGCTGAGGTTTTGATGAAGACAAACACATCACAAAAAGAAGAAAGCCTTCAGAAAAGAAAAGGAAGACTTCAAGAAAGAAAGGAACAAAAAGAATGAAGACTTCAGAAAAGAAAGGGAAGACCTCAAGAAGACTTCAAGAAGACTTCAGAAGAGAAAGACTTCGAGAACCGGCTCGGAACGTCAAAGATCAAACATGAAGGTTCTTGCGTTTAAGTAAGTCTTGTCAACTTAGTGTGCTATGATTTATTAAGGTTTAATTGCACTTGAAGGCTCATAAAAGATCAACTAATTGAGTACGGTATGTTCTCACAAGTAAAACTTGGTAGGAACACTCAATTAGGTTTTAAACAGTCAAAAACTGAATTCTAGACTCTCTGTAATCGATTACAGATGAGTGTAATCGATTACAGGATGTGTGTAATCGATTACCACATGTATGTAATTGATTACCAGGCTTATGTAATCGATTACCAGGTCGACAGATGTGTCTTTTTATGAACCATTGTGTCTCAAAACGTTTGGGAAAGGTTGTGTTGGTTCATGGACGACCTCTAGTGCCTATATAAAGTCCTTAGACACTCAGAAACATCAATGACTAGGTCCATAACTTTCATATTCATTAAAGTCATCATTCTGAGTTTCTGTTCTCTCATTTTCATAAGAACACTCATGCTGTTCATCTTTTGAGAAACTTAGAATAGAAGAGCCTTCATTGTAATTTCCTGGAGCATACAAACTAAAGGATTGAATCAGCCATTGTAAAGGCATCTTCTTCTTCATCTCTTGAATCGGTTTGATTCATTCACCGTAGTTTTCGGTGGTTGTGAAAAGGTCCATCGTGGTGTTCGATGGTTGTGGAAAAGATCCTTTGAATCGGGTTTGATTCAAAGTCCGCCGTAGGATTCGGTGGTAGTGGAAAAGGTCCTTTGAATCGGGTTTGATTCAAAGTCCGCCGTAGGTTTCGGCGTCATCAGTTGGTGGTTTGCCATCTGAGGTTTGACAAGAGTTCTTAGGGTTCTTGGTGTAAGTACTTGTAAGAAATCTTGATCATTGTAAATCTTCACTGTGGGATTCAGTGGAGTGGTTCTTCAGAAAGTGGTAATCTTTCTGAGGGGTTCTGACTTTACTGTGGTATTCAGTAACGGGTTTGACTCAGATAGTGTGATCTATTTTGAGGGTTGTAATCAGTTCACTGTGTGATTCAGTGAGCGGTGATTTTCAGAAAGTGGTGTGCTTTCTGGTATAGTGGAAAATCTCTGTGTAATCAGAGGACTGGACGTAGCCTTCTGGGATTAGAGGTGAACCAGGATAAAATCCCTGTGTGTTCTTCTTATCCTTCATCTTTTACTTTCAAGCAATTACAATATTCCGCTACAATAACGTGTTAGAACAGATAGCAACCTGAGAGGGGGGGGGGTGAATCAGAGTTGCCTCGATTTTCGCCTTATTGAAAATGTAACTTTCAAGATAATGATGATCACGACACGATTGTCGTGATTGCAGCGGAATTAAGCGTTGCTTGAAAGTAAAGATGAAGGATAGAAGAATTCATACACAGAGTTTTATCTTGGTTCACCTTCTATCCACCGAAGGCTACATCCAGTCCCTCAAGAAAACCCCTTGAGGATTTTTCCACTATTGATAAAAATCTCTTACAAGTTCTTAACCCAAGGACCCTAAGAATTTCTACCAATTTCCTGTGAAAGCAAACCACTTTCCACAGCCCCTAAAAGCAAACCACCCTCAGACATTGAAGGCTAAACCACCTTCAATCAACACCCTGAAAGTATTCTACTTTCAGTACCAACAACCCTTCACCGAATACCACGGTGAATACTCAATCTTACAGAAAGAGATGAACAAGAGTTTACAATTGGCTGTATCAATCCTTTAACATATAAGTGGATTGATCATGAGAATTTATGCTTTAAGGCTTTTAAGCATAATATGATTCTGAGTTCCTCAAGATATGAACAACTAAAGTGTTCTTATAAACATGAAGATCATGAACTCAGAATTTAGGCTCTTGAAGGTTTAAGTTCTAAAAGATGAACTAATTTTGACAAAGCTTTGACCTAATGTTGTATTCTCATGTGTTGTTGTGTTCCGGACTCAAATGGACTTTATATAGGCAGGGGAAACGTCCTTGAAGCATCAAAACCCTTTCCAAAAGGTTTGGGACACAATGGTTCATGAAAAGATGCAACTTTTCGTGCTGGTAATCGATTACATCACTTAGTGTAATCGATTACACTAATAGCCGTTTCAGTTTGAATTTCAAATTCAAACATGTAATCGATTACAAGCAATGGGTAATCGATTACTTGCCTAGGTGTAATAGATTACCAGAAAGCTGAAATCGATTACACTGAAGTCCAACTTCCAGAAACTTGATCCTTTGAGATCGGCTTAAGGTTTTCTACTTCTTTTAAGTTATGAAAACACTTAGCTTGATTATTTTAGGTGTTTTAAAGAGCCTTTATGCTTTAATAGACCTTTAGAAGCATAACTCACCTAAACTAGGACTTCTAGGTATTTGATAGACTTTGTAGCGCTATTTCCTCTAAGTCTTCTTTTATTCTTTTTGTCGATGAGTTTGTCGTCATCAAAACCTCAGCCAGGGTCAGGAGCAAGACCTTCTTCACAATCTCCCATTTTTTGATGATGGCAGACACATTCTTGATACTTGAAGATCATATATGCATTTCTGTTGAAGAACTCCCCCTGTTTGATGTAATCTAATAATCTAGTATTTCTCCCCCTTTCTAATGTACTTGTTGAATTCCTGCACATAATCTTTAAGAGCACAAAACCTTTCTCCCCCTTTTGACTTCATCAAAAAGAAGAAAAGGCCAAAAACAGGCATGCATCCATACAAGTATATAATTCGAAATAAAGCATGGGGTATGGGGGTAAAGACGTAAAACAAGGATAAAACACAATCATCCAAACATCGTATATAAAAGATAAAGAAAGTGCAGGCAACAACAAAAGGAAAGTTATACAAAGAAAGATTACAAACTTCAACAGTGAACGGGAAACTAGCCTAGAAAACTATGAATCATCTGACACGTCTTCATCATCCGTCGATGGGTCAATGCCGTCATAATGAAGCAACCATGAAAGAGTATCAATTCCATAGTCATGAAATAGTCCTAAACTAGACAGTATCTTTGTATCAACACACTTGAAGTTAGAAGATCGCACATCATACAGGATGTCGATGGGAACACCAGAGTGAAGGAGAAGGCGAGTGACGTTGTGTGCGTATGGAAAGGACTGCGCTTCATTTCTGCACGTGAGAAAATGATGCATCACCAGGAAAGTCCAGTTGATGGCATGACAATTAAGGATGTCATACAATATTTGGAGTTCTAACTCACTAATATGAGCAAGGAGATCTTCCTAAGGCAGAAGAATTTGATGAATGAAGTAATGAAGCAAGTGGTTGGTGGTGGTAAGGACATCAACGTGAAAAGGACAAGTTTTGGTGCGAGGTGGATGAAGTTTCTTTATCTCAGAAGGAGTAAAGCGACATAAAGTTTGATAAAACGACTCGGAATTATAGTCTGGCCAGGGGCAGGGCAAATGAGTTCCCAACTGTGCACCAGAGGTTGGAAGACCCAAACATCTGCCAAGAGATATAAGAGAGTACTGAACAGTAGTCCCTTTAACAGAAGATTTGATACCAGTGCCTTGAACTTCCAAGTTGCAGTAGAAAACTTTGACTAACTCTGAATAGTAAGGAGTGGTTGATGTGATAAAATTATCGAGATATTGATTCCCTAGTAAAGCAGGAAGCGTTAGGCCTGCGTCGATGAAGGAGTTGAAGTCGGCATAGGTGGGTGTGCGAATAGTTTGTTTGACAAAGTGAGAGATGAATCAAGTTTTCTCAGCAGAAGTGGGGAGAAGGCGTGAGAAGTTTAAGGGATTGTGAGGACAAAAAGCCGAGGATAGGCAAGGGGAGAAAGACATATTGGATTAACTAGATGATTCTTGGGTTGCAGTGGATGCTAGAAATCAGGATTCAGAATGAGAGAATAGAGAGTTGGAAGGCATGTTTGATCATCACCTAATGCTGATTTAAATAGCTCGAGCCTGTAATCGATTATAGCAGTTGGGTAATCGATTACATAGCAGTTAATCTGAGTTTGAATTTCAAAAGATGGAGGGAAATTTGAAATTTTGGCAGTTTTTCGAGCAGGTAATCGATTACAGCAGTTAGGGTAATCGATTACTGGAAGTTTAATTTGAAACAATTCAAATTTTGAATAGGTAATCGATTACAGCAGTTAGGGTAATCGATTACTTAGAGATTTCTAACAGGCACGAGGACTGAGAGCAGGGATAATCGATTACAGGATCTATGGTAATCGATTACTAGAATATGTTTATATGTTCTAACTTCTAGAATCCTATGTAACACATCCTTAAATGAACACTTAAGCACGTAGTCAATCTAAATGCATTTAATCATATAATCATCACAAAGATTATGCAAATACCATGTTACTTTAAATGTCATGCTCATCTGATATGCCTAATTCTCTTCTTATCTTAAAGAATGAATCTTTAGGAAGAGGTTTAGTAAAGATATCTGCTAACTGATTATGAGTATCCACAAATGAAATCTCAACGTCTTTTCTCATAACATGATCTCGAAGAAAATGATGTCTTATATCAATATGCTTAGTTCGAGAATGCATGATAGGATTTTTAGTGAGATTAATGGCACTTGTGTTGGCACATTTGATTGGAATGCAGCCCAGCTCTAAGCCATAATCTTTGAGTTGTTGTTTGAGCCATAGATTTTGTGCACAACTTCCTGCAGCAATGTATTCTGCTTCAGCAGTACTTAGAGCAACACATGCTTGTTTCTTGCAAGACCAAGAAACAAGGGCATTTCCTAACAAGTGACAAGTACCACTTGCACTTTTTCTTTCAGTTTTACAACCAGCATAATCAGAATCAGAATATCCAATCAAATCACAAACACTCCCTTTGGGATACCACAAACCAACATTTGTAGTTCCTCTCAAGTATTTGAAAATCCGTTTGACGGAACTCAAATGTGATTCCCTAGGAGATGCTTGATATCTAGCACATAGACACACACTAAACATAATATTAGGTCTACTTGCAGTTAAGTATAGAAGAGATCCGATCATACCTCTGTATTTGGTAATGTCTACTTGAATACCGGATTCATCTTGATCTAGATATGTGTTAGACCCCATTGGTGTGGCTATGGCTTTGCAATCATCCAAATCATATTTCTTTAATAATTCCTTGCAAAACTTTGATTGATTGATGAATATTCCATCATGTGATTGCTTAATTTGCAATCCTAGGAAGAAATTTAACTGTCCCATCATGGACATCTCAAATTCTTCTTGCATCATGTTAGAGAAATCCTTACAAAGAGATTCGTTAGTTGCACCAAAGATAATATCATCAACATAAATTTGAACTAATAAAGTATTACCTTTGGATCTTTTGATAAACAAGGTTGTGTCAGCCTTACCCTTTCGGAATCCTTTCTCACAAAGGAATGTGCTTAATCTATCATACCATGCACGAGGGGCTTGCTTAAGACCATAAAGTGCGTTCTTTAATCTGAAGACATGTGAAGGGAACTTTGGATCTTCAAATCCTAGAGGTTGCTTCACATAGACTTCTTCTTGAATGTATCCGTTCAGGAAAGCACTTTTGACATCCATTTGATATAATGGGAAATTTAGAGAGCAAGCATACGCCAACAGAAGTCTTATGGCTTCCAACCTTGCTACTGATGCATAGGTTTCATCCAAATCTATGCCTTCTTCTTGATTATAACCTTGAGCAACTAACCTTGCTTTGTTCCTAACTATGATACCATTTTCATCTAACTTATTTCTAAATACCCACTTTGTTCCAATAACATGCTTATCACTAGGCTTAGGAACAAGTTCCCAAACTTGATTCCTTTCAATCTGGTTTAGTTCATCCTGCATTGCTACAATCCAATACTCATCCTCCAAAGCATCATTTACTTTTGAGGGTTCGATTTGAGAGACAAAGGCCATATTCAAAACTGAATCATTTAAGCGTAGCCTTGTTGAAACGCCTCTAGAAATATCACCAATGATATTATCAACTGGATGATCCCTATGGATTCTCCATTCCTTTGGAAGTTGATAAGTATCATCTTCAATGTGCTCTTCTTGTATTGGATTTTGATCTCTTTCCTTTTGAGAGTCTTCAGTGATAATGATATCTTCTTCTTCATTATCTGGAAGATTGACTTTATCTTCTATTGAAGATTTAGACTCGTCAAAGGAAACATGTATGGATTCTTCCACAGATAGAGTTTTCTTGTTAAAGAATCTATATGCTTTGCTTGTTAGAGAATAACCAAGGAATATACCTTCATCAGATTTTTCATCAAACTTACCAAGGTTTTCCTTTCTATTATTCAAAACAAAGCATTTGGATCCAAAAGCATGTAGATGAGAGATATTTGGTTTCCTTCCTTTGTAGAGTTCATAGGGGGTTTTCTTCAGAATAGGTCTAATAAGAACTCTACTGGAAACATAGCAAGCAGTACTTACAGTATCAGCCCAGAAATATTTAGGAAGGCTTGATTCACTTAGCATGGTTCTTGCTAATTCTTCAAGGAATCTGTTCTTCCTTTCTACAACACCATTTTGTTGTGGTGTTCTCGGAGTAGAGAAATTATGTGATATTCCATTTTCATCACATAGTTCTTGAAATTGTTGATTCTGAAATTCTCCACCACACTTCTAATAGAAGAGATCTTTAAAGACTTCTCATTTTGAACTAGCCTTGCATATCTCTTGAATGCGTTGAAGGCTTCATTCTTATGAGGCAAGAATAAAGTCCATGTAAATCTAGAGAAATCATCAACAATAACAAGTGCATAGAAATTACCTCCGAGGCTTTTTGTTCTTGAAGGTCCGAACAAATCCATATGTAGCAATTGAAGGGGCCTTGAAGTCGAAACTATGTTCTTTGGTTTGAAAGACGTTCTGGTTTGCTTCCCTTTTTGACATGCATCACAAAGCTTGTCTTTCTCGAATCTTATCTTTGGAAGCCCAACAACTAGATCATGCTTGACTAGTTTGTTTAAATGATCTATGTGTATATGAGCAAGTCTTCTATGCCATAGCCATGAATCACTATTGTTCTTGGCCAAAAGACATCTTACATTTTGTGGAATTTCTTCCAAGGAGATCTGAAGACTTTATTTACTTTATACCCAGAAAACTTAACTTCTTTAGTTTTCACATCTTTTACTACACATATATCATCAATGAAACCAACTTTCAAACCTTTGTCACATAATTGACTGATACTCAGAAGATTATGCATCAAACCATCAACGTAAAGAACTTTATTGATGACTGTTTGAGGGGGTGTGCCTATTCTTCCAATACCAAGTATCTTTCTCTTTTGATTGTTTCCATATGTGACAAAACCTTTTTCCCTAGGTATAAGAAAAGAAAACTTGGTTTTGTCTCCTGTCATGTGTGATGAGCAGCCACTATCAAGATACCATAAATCCTCTGCTGCTTTCATACACACCTACATGACAAAGTTCAGACATGGGTATTAGGAACCCAACAAGTTTTGGGTTCTTCTAAGTTAACATCCTTTCTAACCCAAATGTACTCCCTATTTGGTACTCCAACATGTTTGTAGTAACATCTACTAGGGGTATGTCCTATTTTGTTACAATAAGTGCAAGAATAATGATTGTAACTAGTTGTTTGCCTAGGAGAGGAATGAATCTTCTTAGGAGGTCTATTAGGATTGTTATTCCTATTGTTCTTACTCCTAAAAGAATTGGTCTTAATGCCTTTAGAAGATCCTTCCACCATGTTTGGTTTTACAAACACAGTTTTCTTGACTTCCTTAGTCTTTGGGTGAGAAGTATATCCTAGACCTGACTTATTGTTTGAATGTCTTTGTACACTTAGAATATCATCTAACTTCTGTTTTCCTTTATTGAAGTTATGAACTCTTTGTTGAAGATTATCTATCTTTTCTTCTAAAGAACTACACTTAGTGCACTTATGTGTAATATCTAACTTAGATTTTACTACGTCTAGTTCTTCTTGTAAAGTTCTACACTTACTTTCTAAGGATGAAATCAAATCATTTTGCCTAGTGCTAACCTTAGAAAATTCTTGACATAATTTAAACATATTTTCCATAGTAAACTTTAAATCATGAAAAGACATAGAATTATCACTAACCTGGGAATCTTCAACATCTGAATCATGTGAGGCCATCAAAGCAACTTGTGCTTCTTCTTTGTCAGAATCTGATGAAGAACTTACTTCATTATCATCCCAAGCCAAATATGCTCTTCGTGTGGGTTGATCCTTCTTTTCGAATTTTTCTCTTAGAACATGTTTCTTCTTTTGAAGATTTGGACATTCTGACTTGAATTGTCCAGGCTTGCCACATTCGAAGCATGTGATCTTTTGAGAGGAAGAAGACTCATTGTTCCTTTGGAAAGATTTGTTGTTGTTAAACTTCACACCTTTTCTTTTAAGAAACTTTCCAAAGTTCTTTACTAGAAGATTCAAATTCCCATTGTCTTCTTCTTCAGAATCTGCATCATAATCTTCTTGGATGCTTTCTTTTTCCTTTAGGGAAATGGATCGATACTTCTTCTCATGTTGTTCATGCTCTTCTAAACGATTCAATTCCAACTCGTGTTCTTGGAGTTTTCCAAAAAGAGTTGCAAGAGTCATTTTTGATAAACTCTTCTTCTCTGAGATGGCTGTAACTTTTGGTTTCCATACTCTTGTAAGTGATCTTAGAACTTTCATGTTCAAGTCACTGTTTGAAAATTGTTTGCCAAGAGAAATCAAATGATTAATCAAATGAGTGAATTGTTTTTGCATATCTAATACATTTTCTCCTGGAAGCATTCTGAACGTTTCATATTCCTGAGATAGAGTATTGATCTTTGATCTTTTAACTTCATCTGTTCCTTCGTGAGTCACCATCAACGTATCCCATATTTCTTTCGATGAAGTGCACGTTGATACTCTGAAAAACTCATCCATGCCAATAGCAGATGTAAGAATGTTCATGCCTTTGAGATCATATTGAACCTTCTTCTTTTCTTCTTCACTCCAAGTACTTTCTGGTTTTGGTTGTGAACTTCCTTCTACTTCTGCTACAGGCACAAAGGGACCTTCTTCAATGGCTTTCCAAATTCCTGCGTCTAATGACTTTATGAATATTTTCATCTTGATCTTCCAGAAGTCATAGTGTTCTCCATTGAAGAATGGTGGCCTGTTTATGTTGAATCCTTCACTAGTTCCATGATTGGAAGAGGATGCCATCTTTTCCCGGATCTTAGGAATAACTTACCTAAATTTCCGCTCTGATACCAATTGTTAGAACAGATAGCAACCTGAGAGGGGGGGTGAATCAGAGTTGCCCCGATTTTCGCCTTATTGAAAATGTTACCTTCAAGATAATGATGATCACGACACGATAGTTGTGATTGCAGCGGAATTAAGCGTTGCTTGAAAGTAAAGATGAAGGATAGAAGAATTCACACACATAGTTTTATCCTGGTTCACCTTCTATCCACCGAAGGCTACGTCCAGTCCCTTAAGAAAACCCCTTGAGGATTTTTCCACTATTGATAAAAATATCTTACAAGTTCTTAACCCAAGGACCCTAAGAATTTCTACCAATTTCCTGTGAAAGCAAACCACTTTCCACAGCCCCTGAAAGCAAACCACTTTCAGTTCCTGAAGGCAAACCAGCCTCAGACCTTGAAGGCTAAACCACCTTCAATCAACACCCTGAAAGTATTCTACTTTCAATACCAACAACCCTTCAACGAATACCACGGTGAATACTCAATCTTACAGAAAGAGATGAAGAAGAGTTTACAATTGGCTGTATCAATCCTTTAACATATAAGTGGATTGATCATGAGAATTTATGCTTTAAGGCTTTTAAGCATAATATGATTCTGAGTTCCTCAAGATATGAACAACTAAAGTGTTCTTATAAACATGAAGATCATGAACTCAGAATTTAGGCTCTTGAAGGTTTAATTTCTAAAAGATGAACTAATTTTGACAAAGCTTTGGCCTAATGTTGTATTCTCATGTGTTGTTGTGTTCTGGACTCAAATGGACTTTATATAGGCAGGGGAAACGTCCTTGAACCATCACAAACCTTTCCAAAAGGTTTGGGACACAATGTAATCGATTACATCACTTAGTGTAATCGATTACACTAATAGCCGTTTCAGTTTGAATTTCAAATTCAAACATGTAATCGATTACAAGCAATGGGTAATCAATTACTTGCCTAGGTGTAATCGATTACCAGAAAGCTGAAATCGATTACACTGAAGTC
Source organism: Acmispon strigosus (assembly GCA_030819835.1). Taxonomy (NCBI): domain Eukaryota; kingdom Viridiplantae; phylum Streptophyta; class Magnoliopsida; order Fabales; family Fabaceae; genus Acmispon; species Acmispon strigosus. The sequence goes on along the minus strand of JAUAMA010000004.1, from coordinate 15,091,133 downwards.
CAACTTCCAGAAACTTGATCCTTTGAGATCGGCTTAAGGTTTTCTACTTCTTTTAAGTTATGAAAACACTTAGCTTGATTAGTTTAGGTGTTTTAAAGAGCCTTTATGCTTTAATAGACCTTTAGAAGCATAACTCACCTAAACTAGGACTTCTAGGTATTTGATAGACTTTGTAGCGCTGTTTCCTCTAAGTCTTCTTTTCTTCTTTTTGTCGATGAGTTTGTCGTCATCAAAACCTCAGCCAGGGTCAGGAGCAAGACCTTCTTCACATAACGTTCTTACGTTACTACTCTAATTGCACTGAAAGTCATTTGGTACTATTACGCGAAAATCGGGGCAACTCTGATTCACCCCCCCTCTCAGGTTGCTATCTAGACTTACAATTGGTATCAGAGCGTAAGTTTAGGTAATTTGCTCCTAAGATCCGGGAAGATGGCGTCCGCACCTACAACAAGTACCAGTGAAGGATTCAACATAAACAGGAATCTGGAAAGCCATTGAAGAAGATCCCTTTGTGCCTGTAGTAGAAGTTGAAGGAAGTTCACAACCAAAACCAGAAAACACATGGAGTGACGAAGAAAAGAAGAAAGTTCAACATGATTTAAAAGGTATGAACATCTTGACTTCAGGCCTTGGTATGGAGGAATTCTTTAGAGTATCTACTTTCAAATCTTCAAAAGAAATATGGGATGCTTTAATGGTTACACACGGAGGGACTGATGAAGTCAAAAGATCCAAGATCAATACTCTATCACAAGAATATAAGATGTTTAGAATGTTGCCTGGAGAAAGCCTACTTGATATGGAAAAGCGGTTCACACATATAACGAACCACTTGATTGCTCTTGGTAAGGAATTCTCCAATAATGACTTAAACATGAAAGTGTTAAGATCCGTTACAAGAGCATGGCAATCAAAGGACACTGCTATCTCAGAAAAGAAGATTCTCTCCAACATAACTCTGGCTACTCTTTTTGGAAAACTTCAAGAACATGAATTGGAGTTAAACAGACTCGAGCAATATGAGAACAATGAAAAGAGACACCAGCCTATTGCTCTAAACGCCAAAGAAAGCATCAATGATGAATATGATTCAGAGTCAGAAGATGATGAGAACATGGCCTTAATAGTCAAGAATTTTCGAAGATTCTTACAAAGAAAAGGTATGAAATCTAGAAGTTTTCAAAAGGGAAATGAACCCTCCTCCTCTTCACAAAAGATCACATGTTATGAGTGTGGTAAATCTGGTCACATCAAATCTGAATGTCCATCATTCAAAAGAAGAAGCATGGACTAAAAGAGAAGTTTGAAAAGAAGGATTCAAACTCCAGAAGAGCATACATCGCTTGGGATGACAATGACGTAAGTTCAGACTCAGAATCAGAGAAGGAAGAAGCATACTTTGCATTAATGGCATCTCAGAATTCTGACAAGGAAAATATCCAGGTTAGTACCAGTACTTCTTCTTCTAATAATTTAGAATATGCTATAGAAAGCCTTTTTAAGATGTGTCGTAATGCTTCTAAAGTTAGTTTAAACAAAATGCTATTATTTCATCTTTAGAAGAAAAATGTCAAATGCTTCAAAAGGAATTAGATGATGTTAAATCTAAATTAGATGTTACACATGCATGTACTAAATGTATTTCTTTAGAAGTAAAAGTAGAAAATCTACAACAAACAGCTCATAGTTTCAACCTAGAAAAGCAAAAACTAGATAAAATTCATAGTGTGCAACGAAACTCAAACAACAAGAGTGGTCTAGGATTTACACCCCAAAAGAATAACAAGGAGATTAAGAAAAATGTCTTTGTTAAAGCAACAAATGAAGTTAAATATCTTGGGAGTAAACACATGCATGCTAGTTCTTCTAGAAATATGAACTATAGGAATTATTCTCAAAATATTCCAAGACAACCTAGGAGACATTATGATATGCTTAGATTTAATGAAGGTTATAGACAATATGCTTGTAGTTATTGCAAAAGAATAGGACATATCTCTAGTAGATGTTATTATAGGAATATAGGAATATCATGTGGGTAATATATGTGGGTGGAGAAGACAACCAATAACCTAGGACCCAAAGCAAATTGGGTACCTAACATTTCCTTCTGAAGAATTTGTTTTGTAAGTGTGTATGAAAGCAGCAAAGGATTTATGGTATCTATATTATGACTGCTCATCACACATGATTGGAGACAAAACAAAATTTTTACATCTCATACATAGAGAAAAGGGATATGTCACATATGGGAATTCTGAAAAAGGGATGTTCATCAATCAATCCAAGTTCTACAAAGAACCACTGAAGAAATATGACTTGGATGATTGCATAGTAATAGCCACATCAATGAGGATCAAACACTTATATAGATCAAGATGAATCAGTAATTCCAGTAGAGATTACCAAATATAGAGCCCTTGTCCACACTCTCCAAAACAAAGAAGACAAACTTGGAAGACATTTAAGCAAGTTCATCATCCGATTCAGAAAATGGAGAAGTATGTCTCGCTTTGATGGCAACACATCATTCTAATGATGGAAATGAAGAGGTTAGTAATGCAATTTCATATGATAATTTACAATGTACTTTTTATAGATTGCATGATAGTTTCAATTTTTATGAAATATATGCATATAAAAAATGGATCATCTCATCCCTACAAAGTGTAACTAAAAAACATGCAAGATGTTTTAGATCAAGTAAAATCTAGAGTAGGTATTCAAAATGATTTTACATCTTTAGATCCATGCATAATCCTTGAGTCAAAGAATGATGAATTAACACAAGTGGTAAACAAAGGTACAGATGATATGGATAAGTTGTTATGTAATCAAAGACATGCCTTTCATAAAAGTGATTTAGGTTTATCTAAACATAGTCATCCTAGTGATGTTAAGAAAATCACTTTTAGACCAAGTAGTTTATATAACTTTGGTCACACAAGGAAAGTACATAATGAAGGTGCAAGAAACACACAAGAAAGGGGGGGGTTTGAATTGTGTGACACATTTTTCGATTTCTTTTCTCAAGAATTATATGTTATTTATTTATCATCTTTCATCTAAATTTGACACAAAACGTTCTTGTAAATATGTGAGAATGCATGAAATTCATTTAATAAATTTAAAACGATGATTACTTATTTTTCAAGATTGTTTGCAAGTTACAAACATATGAATGAGCATGCAGCGGAAAAGCAATATAACATGAAAATAAAGCACACATGGTTTTTATCCTGGTTCACCCCCATAATCGACAGGGCTACGTCCAGTCCTTGGCTTCACCAAGATTTTCACTATTTCAACAAATAGTACAAGTATTATCAGGGACTTCTCCCAAAAAGTATTCTAAGGACTTCTCCTAACAAGTATTAGAAGGACTTCTCCTTACAAGTATTATGAGGACTTCTCCTTATAAGTATTATAAGGACTTCTCCTTACAAGTATTCTACAGGACTTCTCCTGACACCTTTTTCAAAGGTTGGCTTCTCTATTTGGTTCTCTTCTTAGTAAGAGTGGATAGAGGAAATGAAGTTCAGTTTACAGAGAAGATAGGAGTTTGGGTTCTCTGTTTGGGAGTGTGTGTGAGTTGGGAAAGATAAGAGTAAAACTCTATGAGTTTTTCTCACACAAGCTCATATACTCAAGCAGGAATAGGCTTGAGGCATCCTGAGTATGAACCAAGGTTCCTTAGCTCTTGGGACAGACTTAGTTGGCATATGGAAGTTTAAGTCTAAGTTGCCCAAATACTTCGGAGACAGGATCTTCTATTTATATCTTCAGTTGCTTCTTCTTCTTGAGAAAGAGAGAAAAACTGTCCGAAGTGCCTCTTCTTCTCTGAGCTGTGCGTAATAGATAGTTCTGCATCTTTCAGCAGATGTAAGTCAATATCTGAGATTTCTCTGCAAGCGTAAGATATGATCTGGAAATCATCAGTTCATCTGGGTTGATGTCGTCTGGCTCCATGCTGAGCAAGTAGCTTTGAGCTATGCCTTCAGTATTTAATGTGTAGAGGAATAGCAGTGAAGCATGCTTTGACCATTTTTCCCCAGTGCTCGCCAGCTAATTTTATCACGTGTCTTGGTCAGATATTTGAATTTCGACTGTTGAGAGTGTACGATGCTCAGAGATTCTTGCCGTTGATTCCGCAATGTCAGCTTGAATTGAGGGAAAATAGAATATTAGTGGCACCAAGGAATATTGTATTAATTGTGTCCCTTTCTACTTTCTGCCGCAGCCAGTAAGTTAATAAATGTGTAGACGAGGTAGAAATCTTTTGATCCACGAAGTAATTATTTCAGATAAGGAAACTAAGTTCTTTAATACTTCAATAATCCCGATGTCCTCGAAAACCACATTTCTTGATCTCTGTTCCTTTGGGGCAATTGATACTTGAGCGGACGGATTCTTCCTTGTAGCTTGGCAGACGTAGTCTCCATTTAATGCTTGAAGTTCTGCTGCAAAGTAGTTGGTATTGGCAGACGAACTTTTCTTCATTCAGTCTTTCTTATCTATGAGGATCTTCTTGTCTTTGTAGATGACTGATTCTCTTCTTTTGATCTCATTGAAGTTCTTTCATCTGATAGAGTTGATTCACAACTTCCTTTAATGATGTTAGAGAACCTTTGAGGCTGAGAGGGTTTCTTCATAGATTAACATGCCCTTTCAATTTAGACTGGAGCAGTCTTCTTAAGTGGTAGACTGTTTTGTCTTCTCAAAATAGACTTTGACTTTGAGCGATCATACCCTGATGAGGTGTTATCAGATGTTGGATGTTGTTGACGCTTTAGCTTCCATGATTTACCGGACTGTCTTCCGTAATTTTTGATATAGTCTTCTTTTCAGTGACTGGACGAACTCCTCTGATAGACTAATATTCTTGATGATGTTTTGAAGTTTACTCAGCCCTTTTAGAGATAGTTATTCCTGTACATTAGAGTTTTTACTGTGTTAGTAAATCCAATTAAAAACGATATTGAACCTTAAAGAAATTGTTGATTATCAAAACATAATTATTCATTTAATTATTTGAATCTAACACGTAATGGTGTTCAACTTAGAAAGGCATATATCAAATCCTTCAAATCCTTCTATCATCCTAAAGAGGAAGTTCCTAACATGAAATTTAAGTATACCTATTTCTCTCCTAGTCATCAAAGAAATGATGGAGTCCCCTGAGAGTTCAAGAAACATACAAGAAAGGGGGGGTTTGAATTGTGTGACCCATTTTTCTTCTTTCTGTAAAAAAAATTCGTTCATAATTATACAGTAAGGTTTATTCATTTTCATTATGTGATATTCTACAAGATAAGTGAGACAGTATAAAACATTTGACAGTTACTGGATGTTGAATATTTGTCCTTTAACATGATTTTAATCAAGAGAATATAAGTAATGATGCCACGAAGAAGCAATAAAGCGTGAAGGTAAAGCACACATAGTTTTTATCCTGGTTCACCCCCATAATCGACAGGGTTACATCCAGTCCTTGGCTTCACCAAGATTTTCACTACTTTAACAAATAGTACAAGTATTATCAGGGACTTCTCCCTACAAGTATTCTAAGGACTTCTCCTATCAAGTATTCTAAGGACTTCTCCTAACAAGTATTCGAAGGACTTCTCCTTACAAGTATTATTAGGACTCCTCCTTACAAGTATTGTCAGGACTTCTCCTATCACATTTTTCAGGATTTTCTTTTCTACAATAATCTCTTCTTGATAAGAGTGGGTAGAAGAAATGAAGCTTATAGAACAGAGAGATCATAAGCAAGTTGATCTCTTGTTCTAAGTTATGTGTGTGGAGTATGATGAGAGTTAAACTCTATAAGGTTTCCACACACATAAGCAACTCAACTCAGGTTGAGATATGACTTGATATTTCCTGAGTCGAGACCAAGGTTGCCTTGGTCTTTGGACGAACTAGATTGAGATGAGTACTATGTAGTTCTAGTCGCCAAGTTGCTACTGGAGCAAGGTTCTCTATATATATCTTCAGTTGAAGACCTTTTTTCATTCTCCACAAAAGGAGAGAAAACCTGCCCGCAGTGCTTCTTCCTCTCTGAGAAGCACATAACGGCTAGTTCTGCATCTCTCAGCAGGCGTAAGTCACGATCAGAGGTTTTTTCAGCAAGCATGAGATATGATCTGGAAATCATCAGTACATCTGGGTTGATGTCGTCTGGCTCCATCTTGAGTGAGTAGCCTTGAGCTGGTCTCTTCGTATATAACGTGTAAAAGTTCAGCGGTGAGGACTGCTTTGACTCTTTTACCCCAGTGCTAGACAACTAATACTCATCACGTGCCTTGGTCAGGATTTTAAATTTTGACCGTTGAGAGTGTACGATGTGCAGAGATTCTTGCCGTTGATTCCGCGATGTCAGCTTGATTTTAGGAACATCAGAGGTGCAGTGGGACCAAGATGCATTGTATTTAATTGTGTCCCATCTCTCTTTCTGTGATTGCCAGGTTTTGATAGTTGTGCAGATGAGGAGAGAGGTAATTACTCAAAAGAATAATTTCTTTAATGCTTTCCGTTAACTCGATATCCTCGAAGGACGAACTCACTGATCTTTGGTGCGATTCGTACTTAGGTGGACGGATTCTTTCATCTGACTTTGATAGACGCAGTCTCCATTGAATGCTTGAAATTTCGTCATTTAGTTGCTCATTTTGCCAGACGAAATTTCTCAGTTAGTTCTCCTTTAAGAGTCAGAACATTCTTGTCCTAGAGACATGAGTCCCTTCTTTTTATTTGTTCTTTGCTGAAGATTTCCATCTCCATCTGAGGAAGTTGATTCACAACTCCTTTATACGATGCTAGGGATCCTTTAAAGCAGAATGAGTTTCTTCAAGATTGTCATGCTCTTTCATGATAAGGTCTTCCCAGTTGCTTTTTGTAGATTCAGGTGGTCATCAAGTAGCCATGAGAGAAGTCGCTGGTAATTTGATGCTAATTGATTTATCTCTCTTGGTTCACCGGACGGTCTTGTACGAGAATGCTTCTTCTAAATACGTCTTTGATATTGCTTTTGTTGGGTTGACTGGACGACCTCTTCTGGCGAACTGATTGTCTTGATAAGGCAATGATGTTTATTCATTCCTTTCAGAGATAGTCATTCCTGTACATGATAATTTTCACTATGTTAGGGATTTTTATCTTTAACGTTATCGAAAAGAAATTGTTAATTATCAAAACATAATTCATTTAATTATTTGATCTAACATCCCCAATGTAAGATTCATATGGGATGTGAAAGATAGTAACACAAAAGGACCCAAAGACAATTAGGTATCTAGAAAATGCCATTAAGCTTACTGTGCAAGTGTACTTGAAGACCTTGAGATCAGAATTTTCATATACAAAGGATGGTCCTTCAAGACACAATATTAGAATATGGTATTAGTAATAGAAATTCTAAAACCTTACATCTTTCAAAAGGCATTAAGTTGAATAGTAATGCATTCTTAGGCATCTGCATTTACATCATAGTTCTCTGGTAGATATATCCTTCATGCAGTGCTTATCAAGTCTGGTATTTTGAGTTTTTAGACATCATAATCGATTACATAGGTTTAGCAATCGATTACAGGGATTATATTGGCCCTGTTTCTTTTCCAGAAAGGAGGGTAATCGATTACCCATGTAGTGTAATCGATTACCTCCTCGAATTTGAATTTTTATTCAAATTTTCTCACATGTAATCGATTACATAGAAGGCGTAATCGATTACATGCCCGATAGTATATATATTTATGGGTTCTTCTTCTCTTAATCGATTACAGACATCTCTTTTCCCCTTCTCTCTCTCCTGCGTCACCAGCAAGTCTATTTTCCCCATATCTTCCACAATTCTTGTTCGTTTTCAAGAATTCTTTGTGGGTTTTGCTCCTAATTTCCGTCTCTATCTATTCATACTACCAATTGTTGTTGAATTGGTCTGGATTAAAAAGCCCCAATTTGTTCCTGACAAACCCTAGAACTCGAAATTCTTCAAATTCAGCTTCCATGGCCTCTTCCTCACGAAAACCTCATCGTTATAAAAACCCATCCATGGATGCTTTGGACCTCTCAAGGCTGTTGGCTACCGAAAAACAGAAGCAACACTTTCTTGCTCACTTTCTTGATCGGCCAGTCCTCACACCAAATTATGGTGCTCTGGATTCCTTCATGGCAGCAGGGATGAAATTTCCCACTCTGTTTGATCATCAGGGACATGACTCGTTCATTGAAATTAAAGGTAAATTCTATCCAGAACTTGTCAGAATCTTTTACTGTAATCTGATTAAGCGTGGTGGCAAAATCTGCAAATCTGTCAAGGGTATTGATATCTCTATGACCCTTGATGAGTTGGGAGAATGTCTTTCTATTCCCAGCACTGGAGCAAAATTAGGTTCTGAATTGCCTTGCCCATGGGAAGATTATGATAAGAGATCATTTTATTTATCTCTATGTCGCTTCACTGAAGAGCAAATTCAGTCCAAGAAGCAGCGGGTTGATGCAAACCGATCTAGAGATACCCTAGCTGTTGGGTTTCTCACTGTGGAAAACAGATTGCTTCACTATCTACTCAGTTATGTGATCTTACCTCAGAGTTCTAATCATGCTCAGATAAGCGATCTAGAGTTACAAATTCTATATGGCATGATTAATCAAAAGTCTATTAATTGGGCTTATTTGGTAATGATACACATGATGCTGCACAAGGAAAGAACTAGCCCTCTTCCATTTGCTTCTGCAATTTCTATCATTCTGAAGAAGAAGGGTGTTTCTACTCATGGTGAGTACTCTGTTAAAATGGATGGTAAGGCTCAGCGCATTGATCCGAACATTCTGAACAAGATGGGATTCATTCAGGATGTTGATGGGTCCTTCAGGAACAAATCTAACCTGACATCTGAGGATCCTCCTGCTCCTACTCCTGCAGCCTTCTTTCCTCCATCTGAGAGGTACTGATGCTTCTACACAGCTTATTCTCTCGCATATTGATAGCATGAAGCATTTCATCAACCAGCGCTTTGATCACATGGAAGGCCGGGTCGAGTCCATGTACACTACTTTGTGAAGAAGGTCTTGCTCCTGACCCTGGCTGTGGTTTTGATGACGACAAACTCATCAACAAAAAGAAGAAAAGAAGACTTCAAAGAATCAAGCACTACAAGTCCATCAATAGTCTAGAAGTCTTAGTATTAGGTGAGCTATGCTTCCAAAGGTCTATTAAAGCATAAAGGCTCTTAAAACACCTAATCTAATCAAGCTAAGTGTTTTCATAACTTAAAAGAAGTAGAAAACCTTAAGCTAGTCTCAAAGATCAAGTTTCTGAAAAATGGGCTTCTGTGTAATCGATTACACCATTATGGTAATCGATTACACCTAGGCAAGTAATCGATTACTCATGGCTTGTAATCGATTACATGTTTGAAATTCAAATTCAAACTGAAACGGTCACTTGTGTAATCGATTACACTAAGTATGGTAATCGATTACCAGAACGAAAAAGTGCATCTTTTCATGAACCATTGTGTCCCAAACCTTTTGAAAAGGGTTGTGATGGTTCAAGGACGTTTCCCTTGCCTATATAAAGACCATTTGAGTCCAGAATACACAACATACAAGAACACACAAGAACATACACAACATACACAAGAGACAACACATTACACATGAGAAAATCACATTAGGCCAAAACTTTGTCAAAATTAGTTCATCTTTTAGAACTAAAACCTTTTGGAGCCTAAATTCTGAGTTCATGATCTTCATGTCAATAAGAACACTTTAGTGGTTCATATCTTGAAGAACTCAGAATTGTATTATGCTTAAAAGCCTTAAAGCATAATTTCTCATGATCAATCCTATTGTATGTTAAAGGATTGATACAGCCAATTGTAATATCTTCTTCATCTCTTTCTGTAAGATTGAGTTTTTCACCGTGGTATTCGGTGAAGGGTTGTTGTCACTGAAAGTGGTTTACTTTCAGGGTTTCGATTGAAGACAAGTTTGTCTTCAAGGTCTGAAGGTGGTTTGCCCTCAGGAACTGAAAGCGGTTTGCTTTCAGGGTCTGTTGAAAGTGGTTTGCTTTCACAGGATATTGGTAGAAATTCTTGGGGTCCTTGGGTTAGGAACTTGTAAGATATTTTTATCAATAGTGGAAAAATCCTCAAGGGGTTTTCTTGAGGGACTGGACGTAGCCTTCGGTGGATTGAAGGTGAACCAGGATAAACTCTTGTGTGTGATTTCCTTTATCCTTCATATTTACTTTCAAGTATCGATCAATTCCGCTGCAATCATAACGATCATTTCGTGATCTTCATAAACTTCAAAGTAACAATTTCAATAAGGCGAAAATTGGGGCAACACTAATTCACCCTCCCCCCCCCTCTCAGGTTGCTATCTGCACTAACATACTTTGCGTGCAGATATGGACAGTCTAAGCCTTCGTGTAGATCAGATGACTCGTTCTCCTCTCCATTTCTCTGATGATTCTGAAGACCTCTAGACTCTTTCTATTTTTATTCAGACTATTTATATTTTGGGTTGTAATAGTTTAGACATATCTTTTGGATGTTTTGGTTTCTGCTTGCACGTTTAATTATGTATTCTGAACTTCTATGGTTATGCTTTTAATTACGTGTGATGCATAAGTTTCTATATACTGTCTTGCTTACCCCCACTCCCTACGTTTTAAATGTCTATACTACTTGTTAGCATGTGTGGAGTATGCTTGGACTCATCTTCCTTTTGATGAAGTCAAAAGGGGGAGAATAGGTCTGATGTATATTATGTTTCTCTTCTATTATCCTGGAATATTTTTGTATGGTTTTTTCTTCTTTTTGATGATGTCAAAAGGGGGAGAAAAGTCTTGTGTATGCTTGATCATTTTCAGGATACTGTGCTTCATTTGCAAAACAAAGGGGGAGATATAATTGCAAAACCAAGGGGGAGATACAAGACAAGAAAGAAAGTCTATTGATCTATCAATGTTCAAGCATGATGTTTGTCATCATCAAAAAGGGGGAGATTGTAAATCAGGTCTCGTCCTTGGACTCGGCTGAGGTTTTGATGAAGACAAACACATCACAAAAAGAAGAAAGCCTTCAGAAAAGAAGAAAGCCTTCAGAAAAGAAAAGGAATACTTCTAGAAGACTTCAAGAAAGAAAAGAACAAAAAGAAGGAAGACTTCAGAAAAGAAAAGGAAGACCTCAAGAAGACTTCAGAAGAGAAACACTTCAAGAACCAGCTCGGAACGTCAAAGATCAAACATGAAGGTTCTTGCGTTTAAGTAAGTCTTGTCAACTTAGTGTGCTATGCTTTTTTAAGGTTTAATTGCACTTGAAGGCTCATAAAAGATCAACTAATTAAGTACGGTATGTTCTCACAAGTAAAACTTGGTAGGAACACTCAATTAGGTTTTAAACAGTCAAAAACTGAATTATGGACTGTCTGTAATCGATTACAGATGTGTGTAATCGATTACAGGATGTGTGTAATCAATTACCACATGTATGTAATCGATTACCAAGTTTGAATTTTGGATTCAAACTTCAACGGCATGATGTAATCGATTACCAGGCTTATGTAATCGATTACCAGGTCGACAGATGTGTCTTTTCATGAACCATTGTGTCACAAAACGTTTGGGAAAGGTTGTGTTGGTTCATGGACAACCTCTAATGCCTATATAAAGTCCTTAGACACTCAGAAACATCAATGACTTGGTCCATAACTTTCATATTCATTAAAGTCATCATTCTGAGTTTCTGTTCTCTCATTTTCATAAGAACACTCATGCTGTTCATCTTTTGAGAAACTTCATTGTAATTGCCTGGAGCATACAAACTAAGATCAATCCATCTTGTCTAAAGGATTGAATCAGCCATTGTAAAGGCATCTTCTTCTTCATCTCTTGAATCGGTTTGATTCATTCACCGTAGTTTTCGGTGGTTGTAAAAAGGTCCATCGTGGTGTTCGATGGTTGTGGAAAAGATCCTTTGAATCGGGTTTGATTCAAAGTCCGCCGTAGGATTCGGTGATAGTGGAAAAGGTCCTTTGAATCGGGTTTGATTCAAAGTCCGCCGTAGGTTTCGGCGTCTTCAGTTGGTGGTTTGCCATCTGAGGTTTGACAAGAGTTCTTAGGGTTCTTGGTGTAAGTACTTGTAAGAAATCTTGATCATTGTAAATCTTCACTGTGGGATTCAGTGGAATGGTTCTTCAGAAAGTGGTAATCTTTCTGAGGGGTTCTGACTTTACTGTGGTATTCAGTAAAGGGTTTGACTCAAACAGTGTGATCTATTTTTAGCGTTGTAATCAGTTCACTGTGTGATTCAGTGAGCGGTGATTTTCAGAAAGTGGTTTGCTTTCTGGTATAGTGGAAAATCTCTGTGTGATCAGAGGACTAGACGTAGCCTTCTGGGATTGGAGGTGAACCAGGATAAAACCCTGTGTGTTCTTCTTTTCCTTCATCTTTTACTTTCAAGCAATTACAATATTCCGCTGCAATAACGTTCTTACGTTACAACTCTAATTGCATTGAAAGTCATTTGGTACTATTACGCGAAAATTGGGGCAACTCTGATTCACCCCCCCCCTCTCAGGTTGCTATATAGACTAACAATAGTGAGCGAAAAAACTCTGAAATCAGCCGAAAACCCTGAAATCGGCCAAAAACCCTGAAATCGACAAAAACCCTGAAATCGACAAAAACCCAAAAGTTAATCCGCCAAAAACCCTATATTAAGCCAAAAACCCTGAAATCGGCCGAGAACCCTAAAGTTCATCAGAAAGCCCTAAAGCTGCCCTAAAACCCTATATTAAGCCAAAAACCCTAAAATAAGTCTAAAAGCGTAGAGTCTATTGAATAACCAAAAAATTGACACAGTGCCCTTAAATCGTCCAAATAACATATACTACTATATAGTCAGCGGAAAAAATCTGAAATCGGCTGAAAACCCTGAAATCACCCGAAAATGCTGTAATCTGCCAAATGCCCTAGAGTTGATCCGAAAGCCGGCCAAAAACCCTATAATAAGACGAAAACCCTAAAATCAACCTAAAAGCCTAGAGTTTACAGAAAAACCATAAAATAAACCCGGAGCCCTTAAATCGTCCAAATACCCTATACTGTAGTCAGCGGAAAAACCCTGAAATCTGCCGAAAACCCTGAAATTGGCTAAAAGTTGATCAGAAAAACCATAAAGCCGCCCTCGAACCGTATAATAAGTCGAAAACCCTAGTATCAGTCTTAAAGCCTAGAGTCTACGGAAAAACTATAAATTTGACCAAAGGCCTTAAACCATTCAAATGCCCTTTATTATTGTCAGCAGAAAAACCCTAAAATCTGCCGAAAGTTAATCAAAAAGCCCTAAAGCCGGCCTAAAATCCCTATAATAAGCCGAAAACACTAAAATCAATCTTAAAGCCATTAGAGTCTACAGAAAAACAATAAAATTGACCCAGATCCCTTAAATTGACCAAATACCCTATACTATAAACATCAGAAAAACCCTAAAATCGGCCAGAAGCCCAAAAATTGATCAGAAAGCCATAAAGCTGGCCTAAAACCCTATAATAAGAAGAAAACCCTAAAATCAGTCTAAAAGCCTAGAGTTTACAGAATAACCATAAAATTGACCTAGAGCCCTTAAATCGTCCAAATACCTTATACTGTAGTCAGCGGAAAAACCCTGAAATGTGCCGAAATCCCTGAAATTGGCTAAAAGTTGATAAGAAAAACCATAAAGCCGCCCTCAAACCCTATAATAAGCCGAAAACCCTAATATCAGTCTTAAAGCCTAGAGTCTACGGAAAAACTATAAATTTGAACAGAGGCCTTAAATCATTCAAATGCCTTTTATTATCGTCAGCGGAAAAACCCTAAAATCGGCCAGAAGCCCAAAAAATGATTAGAAAGCTATAAAGTTGGCCAAAAACCCTTTAATAAGCCGAAAACCCTAAAATCAGTCTAAAAGCCTATAGAGTCTACAGGAAGACTATAAAATTTAACCAGAGCCCTTAAATCGTCCAAATACCATATACTATAGTGAGCGGAAAAACTCTGAAATCAGCCGAAAACCCTTAAATCGGCCAAAAACCCTGAAATCGGCCAAAACCCCAAAAGTTAATCTGAAAGCTTTAAAGATGGCCTAAAACCCCAAAATAAGCCGAAAACCCTAAATCCAGTCTAAAAGCCTAGAGTTTTCATAATAACCATAAAATTCACCCAGAGCCCTTAAATCGTCTAGATACCCTATAATATTGTCAACGAAAAAACCCTAAAATCGGTCGAAAACACTGAAATTAGCCAAAAGCCCTAATGTTGATCCGAAAGCCATAAAACCAGCCTAAATCCCTATAATAAGCAAAAATCCCTAAAATCAGTCTAAAATCCTAGAGTCTACATAAAAACAATAAATATGACCCAGAGCCCTTACATCGGAAAAACCCTGAAATCGGCTGAGAACCCTAAAGTAGATCAGAAAGCCCTAAAGCTAGCCTAAAGCCCTATATTAAGCCAAAAACCCTAATATAGGTCTAAAAGCGTAGAGTCTACAAAAAAAACCAAAAAATTGACACAAAGCCCTTAAATCGTCCAAATAACATATACGGAAAAATAGTCAGCGGAAAAAATCTGAAATCGGCCGAAAACGCTGAAATCATCCGAAAATGCTGTAATCTGCCAAATGCCCTAAAGTTGATCAGAAAGCCCTAAAGCCGGCCTAAAACCCTATAATAAGACGAAAACCCTAAAATCAGTCTAAAAGCTTAGAGTTTACAGAAAAACCATAAAATTGACCAAGAGCCCTTAAATCGTCCAAATACCCTATACTGTAGTCAGCGGAAAAACCCTGAAATCTGTCGAAAACCCTGAAATTGGCTAGAAGTTGATCAGAAAAACCAAAAAGCCGCCCTCAAACCCTATAATAAGCCGAAAACCCTAGAATCAGTCTTAAAGCCTTGAGTCTACGGAAAAACTATAAATTTGACCAGATGCCTTAAATCATTCAAATGCCCTTTATTATTGTCAGCGGAAAAACCCTAAAATCGGCCGAAAACCCAGAAATCGGCCAAAAGCCCTAAAGTTTATCAAAAAGCCCTAAAGCCGGCCTAAATTCCCTTTAATAAGCCGAAAACCCTAAAATCAGTCTAAAAGCCTGTAGAGTCTACAGAAAAACTATAAAATTGACCCAGATCCCTTACATCGGAAAATCCCTCAAATCAGCCGAGAACCCTAAAGTTGATAAGAAAGCCTTAAAGCTGGCTTAAAACCCTATATTAAGCCAAAAACCCTAAAAGAAGTCTAAAAGCGTAGAGTCTACAGAAAAACCAAAAAATTGACACAGGGCTTTTAAATCGTCCAAATAACATATACTATAGTCAGCGGAAAAAATCTGAAATCGGCCGAAAACGCTGAAATCAGCCGAAAAACAATAAAATTTACCCAGATCCCTTAAATTGACCAAATACCTTATACTATAAACATCGGAAAAACCCTGATATCGGCCAGAAGCCAAAAAATTGATCAGAAAGCCATAAACTGGCA
Source organism: Acmispon strigosus (assembly GCA_030819835.1). Taxonomy (NCBI): domain Eukaryota; kingdom Viridiplantae; phylum Streptophyta; class Magnoliopsida; order Fabales; family Fabaceae; genus Acmispon; species Acmispon strigosus. The sequence continues at coordinate 15,075,592 of JAUAMA010000004.1, read as the reverse complement.
TAAACCCTATAATAAGCCGAAAACCCTAAAATCAGTCTAAAAGCCTATAGAGTCTACAGAAAAACTATAAAATTGACCCAGAGCCCTTAAATCGTCCAAATACCATATACTATAGTGAGCGGAAAAACTCTGAAATCAGCAGAAAACCCTTAAATCGGCCAAAAACCCTGAAATCGGCCAAAAACCCTGAAATCGACAAAAACCCCTAAAGTTAATCTGAAAGCTTTAAAGCTGGCCTAAAACCCCATAATAAGCCGAAAACCCAAAATCCAGTCAAAAAGCCTAGAGTTTTCATAATAACCATAAAATTGACCCAGAGCCCTCAAATCGTCTAGATACCCTATAATATTGTCAACGAACAACACTGAAATCGGTCGAAAACACTGAAATCAGCCAAAAGCCCTAATGTTGATCTGAAAACCATAAAACCAGCCTAAATCCCTATAATAAGCCAAAATCCCTAAAATCAGTCTAAAATCCTAGAGTCTACATAAAAACAATAAAAATGACCCAGAGCCCTTACATCTGAAAAACCCTGAAATCGGCTGAGAACCCTAAAGTAGATCAGAGAGCCCTAAAGCTGGCCTAAAGCCCTATATTAAGCCAAAAACCCTAATATAAGTCTAAAAGCGTAGAGTCTACAGAAAAACCAAAAAATTGACACAAAGCCCTTAAATCGTCCAAATAACATATACTATATAGTTAGCGGATTAAATCTGAAATCGGCCGAAAACCCTGAAATCAGCCGAAAATGCTGTAATCTGCCAAATGCCCTAAAGTTGATCAGAAAGCCCTAAAGCCGGCCTAAAACCCTATAATAAGTCGAAAACCCTAAAATTAGTCTAAAAGCCTAGAGTTTACAGAAAAACCATAAAAAAGACCCGGAGCCCTTAAATCGTCCAAATACCCTATACTGTAGCTAGCGAAAAAACCCTGAAATCTGCCGAAAACCCTGAAATTGCCTAAAAGTTAATCAGAAAAACCATAAAGCCGCCCTCAAACCGTATAATAAGCCGAAAACCCTAGAATCAGTCTTAAAGCATAGAATCTACGGAAAAACTCAAAATATGACCAGAGGCCTTAAATCATTCAAATGCCCTTTATTATTGTCAACGGAAAAACCCTAAAATCGGCCCAAAACCCTGTAATCGGCCAAAAGTCCCAAAGTTGATCAAAAAGCCCTAAAGCCGGCCTAAAATCTCTATAATAAGCCGAAAACACTAAAATCAATCTAAAAGCCATTAGAGTCTGCAGAAAAACAATAAAATTGACCCAGATCCCTTAAATTGACCGAATACCCTATACTATAAACATCGGAAACACCTTGAAATCTGGCAGAAGCCCAAAAATTGATCAGAAAGCCATAAAGCTGGCCTAAAACCCAATAATAAGACGAAAACCCTAAAATCAGTCTAAAAGCCTAGAATTTACAGCAAAACCATAAAATTGACCCGGAGCCCTTAAATCGTCCAAATACCCTATACTGTAGTCAGCGGAAAAACCCTGAAATCTGTCGAAAACCCTGAAATTGGCTAGAAGTTGATCAGAAAAACCATAAAGCCGCCCTCAACCCTTTAATAAGCTGAAAACCCTAGAATCAGTCTTAAAGCCTAGAGTCTACGGAAAAACTATATATTTGACCAGAGGCCTCAAATCATTCAAATTCCCTTTATTATTGTCAGCGGAAAAACCCTAAAATCGGCCGAAAACCCTGAAAGCGGCGAAAAGCCCAAAAGTTGATCAAAAAGCCCTAAAGCCGGCTTAAAATCCCTATAATAAGCCGAAAACACTAAAATCAATCTAAATGCCATTAGAGTCTACAGAAAAACAATAAAATTGACCCAGAACCCTTAAATTGACCAAATACCATATACTATAAACATCGGAAAGACCCTGATATCGACCAGAAGCCCAAAATTGATCAGAAAGCCATAAAGCTGGCCTAAACCCTATAATAAGCTGAAAACCCTAAAATCAGTCTAAAAGCCTATAGAGTCTACATAAAAACTATAAAATTGACCCAGAGCCCTTAAATCGTCCAAATACCATATACTATAGTGAGCGGAAAAACTCTGAAATTAGCCGAAAACCCTCAAATCAGCCAAAAACCCTGAAATCGGACAAAAACCCTGAAATCGGCAAAACCCCAAAAGTTAATCCGAAAGCTTTAAAGCTGGCCTAAAACCCCATAATAAGCCGAAAACCCTAAATCCAGTTTAAAAGCCTAGAGTCTACAGAATAACCATAAAATTGACCCAGAGCCCTTAAATCGTCCAGATACCTTATACTATAGTCAACAAAAAAACCCTGAAATCGGCCGAAAACACTGAAATCAGCCAAAAGCCCTAATGTTGATCCGAAAGCCATAAAACCAGCCTAATTCCCTATAATAAGCCAAAATCCCTAAAATCAGTCTGAAATCCTAGAGTCTACAGAAAAACAATAAAACTGACCCAGAGCCCTTACATCGGAAAAACCCTGAAATCGGCCGAGAACCCTAAAGTTGATCAGAAAGCCTTAAAGCCGGCCTAAAACCCTATAATGAGACGAAAAGCCTAAAATAAGTCTAAAAGCCTAGAGTCTACAGAAAAACCATAAAATTGACCCGGAGCCCTTAAATCGTCCAAATACCCTATACTGTAGTCAGCGGAAAAACCCTGAAATCTACCGAAAACCCTGAAATTGGCTAAAAGTTTATCTGAAAAACCGTAAAGCCGCCCTCAAACCCTATAATAAGCCGAAAACCCTAGAATCAGTCTTAAAGCCTAGAGTCTATGGAAAAACTATAAATTTTACTAGAGGCCTTAAATCATTCGAATGCCCTTTGTTATTGTCAGCGGAAAAACCCTAAAATCGACCGAAAACCCTGAAATCGGCCAAAAGCCCTAAAGTTGATCAAAATGCCCTAAAGCCGGCCTAAAATCCCTATAATAAGTAGAAAACACTAAAATCAATCTAAAAGCCATTAGAGTTTACAGAAAAACAATAAAATTGACCCAAATCCCTTAAATTGACCAAATACCCTATACTATAAACATTGGAATAACCCTGATTTCGGCCAGAACCCCAAAAATTGATCTGAAAGCCATAAAGCTGACCTAAACCCTATAATAAGCCGAAAACCCTAAAATCATTCTAAAAGCCTATAGAGTCTACAGAAAAACTATAAAATTGACCCAGATCCCTTAAATCATCCAAATACCATATACTATAGTTGTAAATCAGGCCTCGTCCTTCGACTCGGCTGAGGTTTTGATGAAGACAAATGTAACACCCCAATTTTGGGTTGAGGATTACATGGTAAAAACGCGGAAATTAAAACCTCTCAGAAAACAACTCATTTTTCTTAAAAGGTTTTCGTCTCTCTTAATTACTTAAAAATAATATAAGTAATAATTTTCCCCATAAATAAAAATTACTACGCGGAAGCAAAACGAGGAAAATATTACAACAAAGAAAATTGCTCAACAGTGAGCCCAAAAATAAAATAAAAATAAAATAGCGGAAAATCCTAAGACATCAATCGTCTTCTTCAAATTTCTTCCACGATTCCGCTGCGCACTCTGATTCCATAAAGCTTCTTCAAGAGACGACGATCAACACCCTGTCTATTTTCTGGCGTTAAGCGCCCAAACACAAACAGAAAGGGTTAACTCGAGAACAACCAACAAATGTGTCTTTTCATGAACCATTGTGTCTCAAAACGTTTGGGAAAGGTTGTGTTGGTTCATGGACGACCTCTAGTGCCTATATAAAGTCCTTAGACACTCAGAAACATCAATGACTTGGTCCATAACTTTCATATTCATTAAAGTCATCATTCTGAGTTTCTGTTCTCTCATTTTCATAAGAATACTCATGCTGTTCATCTTTTGAGAAACTTAGAATAGAAGAGCCTTCATTGTAATTGCCTGGAGCATACAAACCAAGATCAATCCATCTTGTCTAAAGGATTGAATCAGCCATTGTAAAGGCATCTTCTTCTTCATCTCTTGAATCGGTTTGATTCATTCACCGTAGTTTTCGGTGGTTGTAAAAAGGTCCATCGTGGTGTTCGATGGTTGTGGAAAAGATCCTGTGAATCGGGTTTGATTCAAAGTCCGCCGTAGGATTCGGTGATAGTGGAAAAGGTCCTTTGAATCGGGTTTGATTCAAAGTCCGCCGTACGTTTCGGCGTCATCAGTTGGAAGTTGGCCATTTGAGGTTTGACAAGAGTTCTTAGGGTTCTTGGTGTAAGTACTTGTAAGAAATCTTGATCATTGAAAATCTTCACTGTGGGATTCAGTGGAGTGGTTCTTCGGAAAGTGGTAATCTTTCAGAGGGGTTCTGACTTTACTGTGGTATTCAGTAAAGGGTTTGACTCAGACAGTGTGATCTGTTTTGAGGGTTGTAATCAGTTCACTGTGTGATTCAGTGAGCAGTGATTTTCAGAAAGTGGTTTGCTTTCTGGTATAGCGGAAAATCTCTGTGTGATCAGAAGACTGGACGTAGCCTTCTGGGATTGGAGGTGAACCAGGATAAAATTCCTGTGTGTTCTGCTTATCCTTCATCTTTTACTTTCAAGCAATTACAATATTCCGCTGCAATAACGTTCTTACGTTACAACTCTAATTGCACTGAAAGTCATTTGGTACTATTACGCGAAAATCGGGGCAACTCTGATTCACCCCCCCCTCTCAGGTTGCTATCTAGACTAATAATAGTGAGCGGAAAAACTCTGAAATCAGCCGAAAACCCTTAAATCGGCCAAAAACCCCGAAATCGGCCAAAAACCCTGAAATCGACAAAAACCCCAAAAGTTAATCCGAAAGCTTTGAAGCTGGCCTAAAACCCCATAATAAGCCGAAAACCCTAAATCCAGTCTAAAAGCCTAGAGTCTATAGAATAACCATAAAATTGACCCAGAGCCCTTAAATTGTCCAGATACTCTATACTATAGTCAAAGAAAAAACCCTGAAATCGGCCAAAAACACTGAAATCAGCCAAAAGCCCTAATGTTGATCCGAAAGCATAAAACCAGCCTAAATCCATATAATAAGCCAAAATCCGTAAAATCAGTCTAAAATCCTAGAGTCTACAGAAAAACAATAAAGTTGACCCAGAGCCCATACATCGGCAAAACCCTGAAATCGGCCGAGAACCCTAAAGTTGATCAGAAAGCCCTAAAGCTGGCCTAAAACCCTATATTAAGCCAAAAACCCTTAAATAAGTCTGAAAGTGTATAGTCTACAGGAAAACCAAAAAATTGACACAGAGCCCTTAAATCGTCCAAATAACATATACTATAGTCAGCGGAAAAAATCTGAAATCGGCCGAAAACCCTGAAATCAGCCGAAAATGTTGTAATCTGCCAAATGCCCTAAAATTAATCAGAAAGCCCAAAAGCCGCCCTAATACCCTATAATACGACGAAAACCCTTTAATCAGTCTAAAAGCCGAGAGTTAACAGAAAAACCATAAAATTGACTCGGAGCCCTTAAATCGTCCAAATACTCTATACTGTAGTCAGCGGAAAAACCCTGAAATCTGCCGAAAACCTAGAAATTGGCTAAAAGTTGATCAGAAAAACCATAAAGCCGCCCTCAAACCCTATAATAAGCCGAAAACCCTAGAATCAGTCTTAAAGCCTAGAGTCTACGGAAAAATTATAAATTAGACCAGAGGCCTTAAATCATTCAAATGCCCTTTATTATTGTCAGCGGAAAAACCCTAATCGGCCGAAAACCCTGAAAACGGCCAAAAGCCCTAAAGCCGGCCTATAATCCCTATAATAAGCCGAAAACACTAAAATCAATCTAAAAGCCATTAGAGTCTACAGAAAAACAATAAAATTGACCCAGATCCCTTAAATTGACCAAATACCCTATACTACAAACATCGGAAAAACCCTGAAATCGGCCAGAAGCTCAGAAATTGATCTGAAAGCCATAAAGCTGGCCTAAAACCCTATAATAAACCGAAAACGCTATAATCAGTGTAAAAGCCTATAGAGTCTACAGAAAAACTATAAAATTGACCCAGAGCCCTTAAATCGTCGGAATACCATATACTATATAGTGAGCGGAAAAACTCTGAAATCAGCCGAAAACCCTTAAATCGGCCAAAAACCCTGAAATCGTTTAAAACCCTGAAATCGGCAAAAACCCCAAAAGTTAATACGAAAGCTTAAAAGCTGGCCTAAAACCCCATAATAAGCTGAAAACCCAAATCCAGTCTAGAAGCCTAAAGTCTATAGAATAACCATAAAATTAACCCAGAGCCCTTAAATCTTCCAGATACCCTATACTATAGTCAACGAAAAACCCCTGAAATCGGCCGAAAACACTGAAATCAGCCAAAAGCCCTAATGTTGATATGAAAGCCATAAAACCAGCCTAAATCCCTATAATAAGCTAAAATCATTCTAAAATCCTAATGTCTACAGAAAAACAATAAAACTGACCCAGAGCCCTTACATGGGAAAAACACTGAAATCGGTCGAGAACCCTAAAGTTCATCAGAAAGCCCTAAAGCTGGCCTAAAACCCTATATTAAGCCAAAAACCCTAAAATAAGTCTAAAAGCGTAGAGTCTATTGAAAAACCAAAAAATTGACACAGTGCCCTTAAATCGTCCAAATAACATATAGGGATTATCAAGTAACTGGTCCCTGTGTTTGTACCCGTATCTGACCTAGGTCCCTCGCCGGAAAAATCTTTGCATATGGTCCCTGTGTTTGCTAAATGTCTGAGCTAGGTCCTCACCGGTGACCAGAGCTCAGACCAGTGATTACGTGGCATGCTGACAAGATAAATGAGAAACATGTGGAAATGACACGTCACAAAATAAAAAATAAAAAATAATTAAATAAATTGAAATTACTAACATGACCCTAATATAACACAATGCAAAATCAAAATCCCTAAATCCCCAAATGTTAAAGCACTGTTTCTTTCAAATCCTCAAATTCTCCCTTTTCTGGAAATCGATTCTTCTGCTTCCCCTCTTCAGTACGTGCGTTTCGTCTTCCCCCAAGCAACGAGTCTTCTCCTCATCTTAGTTGATTGACGCTCTCCGGTCCACATCCAACACGAAATCTCTACAACAATTTCAACCTCTTTCACATCATTCACAATTCTAAAACAATTGACACTGAAAATGAAAACACAAAAAAACTCCATTTCACTAGAAGAAGCAGAAGCTTGTTCAGAGGGAATTCAATTGGAACTTTGAACTAAACTGAAAAAAACCCACCTGCCCATGAAGATGCCCATATAGCAGCACCCACCACCAAGAAGTAAAATGCATACCGCAAAAAACAATTCACAATTTCACATTCACCTCCAAAATCTCAATTACAAAAGCTTTCAACTTTGAACAATTTCCTTCATTTCTACTATCACCTACCTTCACAACTTCCTGGGTCATCTTGTCCAAGTTGTTAGCATTGGAACCAAAAGAGTTCACAAGATCCGCAAAGAACTGAAGAAACAGAGGCAAAGAACGCAGCAGCAAGAGCACGAAAGGAATGAAGATGATTTTGGGGATTTTGGGGGTTTAGGGTTTGTTGTTTTAGTGGGGTTTGTTATTATTTTATTTTAACTTCAAATGTTTTAGTGGGGTTTGTTGTTTTAATTTCTGAGCTCCGGTCACCGGCGAGGATCTACTTAAAACTAATTACAAACACAGGGACCTTTTACTAAGATTTTTTCGATGAGGGACCTAGATCAAATCCGGGCACAAACACAGGGACCACTTACATGATAATCCCTAACATATACTAGTCAGCGGAAAAAATCTGAAATCGGCCGAAAACCCTGAAATCTGTCGAAAATGCTGTAATCTGCCAAATTCCCAAAAGTTGATCAGAAAGCCCTAAAGCCGGCCTAAAACCCTATAATAAGACAAAAACCCTAGAATCAGTCTAAAAGCCTAGAGTTTACAGAAAAATCATAAAATTGACCCGAAACCCCTTAAACCGTCCTAATACCCTAAACTGTAGTCAGCTGAAAAACCCTGAAACTGGCTAAAAGTTGATCATAAAAACCGTAAAGCCGCCCTCAAACCCTGTAATAAGCCCAAAACCCTAGAATCAGTCTTAAAGCCTAAAGTCTACGGAAAAACTATGAATTTGACTATAGCCCTTAAATCATTCAAATGCCCTTTATTATTGTCAGCGGAAAAACCCTAAAATCGGCCCAAAACCTTGAAATCGGCCAAAAGCCCTTAAATTGATCAAAAAGCCCTAAAGCCGGCCTAAAATACCTATGATAAGCCGATAACACTAAAATCAATCCAAAAGCCATTAGAGTCTACAGAAAAACAATAAAATTGACCCAGGTCCCTTAAATTGACCAAATACCCTATACTAAAAACATCGGAAAAACCCTGAAATCGGCCAGAAGCCCAAAAATTGATCAGAAAGACATAAAGCTGGCGTAAAACCCAATAATAAGCCGAAAACCCTAAAATTAGTCTAAAAGCCTATAGAGCGCTTAAATCGTCCAAATACCATATACTATAGTGAGCGGAAAAACTCTGAAATCAGCGGAAAACCCTTAAAATCGGCCAAAAACCCTGAATTCGGCAAAAACCCCAGAAGTTAATCCGAAAGCTTTAAAGATGGCCTAAAACCCCAAAATAAGCCGAAAACCCTAAATCCAATCTAAAAGCCTATAGTTTACATAATAACCATAAAATTGAACCCAAAGCCCTTAAATCGTCTAGATACCCTATAATATAGTCAACGAAAAAACCCTGAAATCGGCCGAAAACACTGAAATCAGCCAGAAGCCCTGATGTTGATCTGAAAGCCATAAAACCAGCCTAAATCCCTAAAATCAGTCTAAAATCCTAGAGTCTACATAAAAACAATAAAACTGACCCAGAGCCCTTACATCGGAAAAACCGTGAAATCGGCCGAGAACCCTAAAGTTGATTAGAAAGCCCTAAAGCTGGCCTAAAACCCTATATTAAGCCAAAAACCCTAAAATAAGTCTAAAAGCGTAGAGTCTACAGAAAAACCAAAAAATTGACACAGAGCCCTTAAATCGTCCAAATAACATATACGGAAAAATAGTCAGCGGAAAAAATCAGAAATCGGCCGAAAACGCTGAAATCAGCCGAAAATGCTGTAATCTGCCATATGCCCTAAAGTTGATAAGAAAGCCCTAAAGCCGGCCTAAAACCCTATAATAAGACGAAAACCCTAAAATCAGTCTAAAAGCTTAGAGTTTACAGAAAAACCATAAAATTGACCAAGAGCCCTTAAATCGTCCAAATACCCTATACTGTAGTCAGCGGAAAAACCCTGAAATCTGCCGAAAACCCTGAAATTGGCTCGAAGTTGATCAGAAAAACCAAAAAGCCGCCCTCAAACCCTATAATAAGCCGAAAACCCTATAATCAGTCTTAAAGCCTAGAGTCTACGGAAAAACCATTAATTTTACCAGAGGCCTTAAATCATTCAAATGCCCTTTATTATTGTCAGCGAAAAAACCCTAAAATCGGCCGAAAACCCTGAAATCGGCCAAAAGCCCTAAAGTTGATCAAAAAGCCCTAAAGCCGGCCTAAAATCCCAATAATAAGCCGAAAACCCTAAAATCAGTCTAAAAGCCTGTAGAGTCTACAGAAAAACTATAAAAAAGACCCAGATCCCTGACATCGGAAAATCCCTGAAATCAGCCGAGAACCCAGAAATTGGCTAAAAGTTGATCAGAAAAACCATAAAGCCGCCCTCAAACCCTATAATAAGCCGAAAACCCTAGAATCAATCTTAAAGCCTAGAGTCTACGGAAAAATTATAAATTAGACCAGAGGCCTTAAATCATTCAAATGCCCTTTATTATTGTCAGCGGAAAAACCCTAATCGGCCGAAAACCATGAAAACGGCCAAAAGCCCTAAAGCCGGCCTATAATCCCTATAATAAGCCGAAAACACTAAAATCAATCTAAAAGCCATTAGAGTCTACAGAAAAACAATAAAATTGACCCAGATCCCTTAAATTGACCAAATACCCTATACTACAAACATCGGAAAAACCCTGAAATCGGCCAGAAGCTCAGAAATTGATCAGAAAGCCATAAAGCTGGCCTAAAACCCTATAATAAACCGAAAACGCTATAATCAGTGTAAAAGCCTATAGAGTCTACAGAAAAACTATAAAATTGACCCAGAGCCCTTAAATCGTCGGAATACCATATACTATATAGTGAGCGGAAAAACTCTGAAATCAGCCGAAAACCCTTAAATCGGCCAAAAACACTGAAATCGTTTAAAACCCTGAAATCGGCAAAAACCCCAAAAGTTAATACGAAAGCTTAAAAGCTGGCCTAAAACCCCATAATAAGCTGAAAACCCAAATCCAGTCTAGAAGCCTAGAGTCTATAGAATAACCATAAAATTAACCCAGAGCCCTTAAATCTTCCAGATACCCTATACTATAGTCAACGAAAAACCCCTGAAATCGGCCGAAAACACTGAAATCAGCCAAAAGCCCTAATGTTGATATGAAAGCCATAAAACCAGCCTAAATCCCTATAATAAGCTAAAATCATTCTAAAATCCTAATGTCTACAGAAAAACAATAAAACTGACCCAGAGCCCTTACATGGGAAAAACACTGAAATCGGTCGAGAACCCTAATGTTCATCAGAAAGCCCTAAAGCTGGCCTAAAACCCTATATTAAGCCAAAAACCCTAAAATAAGCCTAAAAGCGTAGAGTCTATTGAAAAACCAAAAAATTGACACAGTGCCCTTAAATCGTCCAAATAACATATACTAGTCAGCGGAAAAAATCTGAAATCGGACGAAAACCCTGAAATCTGTCGAAAATGCTGTAATCTGCCAAATTCCCAAAAGTTGATCAGAAAGCCCTAAAGCCAGCCTAAAACCCTATAATAAGACAAAAACCCTAGAATCAGTCTAAAAGCCTAGAGTTTACAGAAAAATCATAAAATTGACCCGAAACCCCTTAAACCGTCCAAATACCCTAAACTGTAGTCAGCTGAAAAACCCTGAAACTGGCTAAAAGTTGATCATAAAAACCATAAAGCCGCCCTCAAACCCTGTAATAAGCCGAAAACCCTAGAATCAGTCTTAAAGCCTAGAGTCTACGGAAAAACTATGAATTTGACTAAAGCCCTTAAATCATTCAAATGCCCTTTATTATTGTCAGCGGAAAAACCCTAAAATCGGCCCAAAACCTTGAAATCGGCCAAAAGCCCTTAAATTGATCAAAAAGCCCTAAAGCCGGCCTAAAATACCTATGATAAGCCGATAACACTAAAATCAATCCAAAAGCCATTAGAGTCTATAGAAAAACAATAAAATTGACCCAGCTCCCTTAAATTGACCAAATACCCTATACTAAAAACATCGGAAAAACCCTGAAATCGGCCAGAAGCCCAAAAATTGATCAGAAAGACATAAAGCTGGCGTAAAACCCAATAATAAGCCGAAAACCCTAAAATTAGTCTAAAAGCCTATAGAGCGCTTAAATCGTCCAAATACCATATACTATAGTGAGCGGAAAAACTCTGAAATCAGCGGAAAACCCTTAAAATCGGCCAAAAACCCTGAATTCGGCAAAAACCCCAGAAGTTAATCCGAAAGCTTTAAAGATGGCCTAAAACCCCAAAATAAGCCGAAAACCCTAAATCCAATCTAAAAGCCTATAGTTTACATAATAACCATAAAATTGAACCCAAAGCCCTTAAATCGTCTAGATACCCTATAATATAGTCAACGAAAAAACCCTGAAATCGGCCGAAAACACTGAAATCAGCCAGAAGCCCTAATGTTGATCTGAAAGCCATAAAACCAGCCTAAATCCCTATAATAAGCCAAAATCCCTAAAATCAGTCTAAAATCCTAGAGTCTACATAAAAACAATAAAACTGACCCAGAGCCCTTACATCGGAAAAACCGTGAAATCGGCCGAGAACCCTAAAGTTGATTAGAAAGCCCTAAAGCTGGCCTAAAACCCTATATTAAGCCAAAAACCCTAAAATAAGTCTAAAAGCGTAGAGTCTACAGAAAAACCAAAAAATTGACACAGAGCCCTTAAATCGTCCAAATAACATATACGGAAAAATAGTCAGCGGAAAAAATCAGAAATCGGCCGAAAACGCTGAAATCAGCCGAAAATGCTGTAATCTGCCATATGCCCTAAAGTTGATAAGAAAGCCCTAAAGCCGGCCTAAAACCCTATAATAAGACGAATACCCTAAAATTAGTCTAAAAGCTTAGAGTTTACAGAAAAACCATAAAATTGACCAAGAGCCCTTAAATCGTCCAAATACCCTATACTGTAGTCAGCGGAAAAACCCTGAAATCTGCCAAAAACCCTGAAATTGGCTAGAAGTTGATCAGAAAAACCAAAAAGCCGCCCTCAAACCCTATAATAAGCCGAAAACCCTATAATCAGTCTTAAAGCCTAGAGTCTACGGAAAAACCATTAATTTTACCAGAGGCCTTAAATCATTCAAATGCCCTTTATTATTGTCAGCGAAAAAACCCTAAAATCGGCCGAAAACCCTGAAATCGGCCAAAAGCCCTAAAGTTGATCAAAAAGCCCTAAAGCCGGCCTAAAATCCCAATAATAAGCCGAAAACCCTAAAATCAGTCTAAAAGCCTGTAGAGTCTACAGAAAAACTATAAAAATGACCTAGATCCCTGACATCGGAAAATCCCTGAAATCAGCCGAGAACCCGAAAGTTGATCAGAAAGCCCTAAAGCTGGCCTAAAACCTTATATTAAGCCAAAAACCCTAAAATAAGTCTAAAAGTGTAGAGTCTACAGAAAAACCAAAAAATTGACACAGGGTCCTTAAATCGTCGAAATAACATATACTATAGTCAGCGGAAAAAATTTGAAATCAGCCGTGTGAAGAAGGTCTTGCTCCTGACCCTGGCTGTGGTTTTGATGACGACAAACTCATCAACAAAAAGAAGAAAAGAAGACTTCAAAGAAATCAAGCACTCAAGTCCATCAATAATCTAGAAGTCTTAGAATTAGGTGAGTTATGCTTCTAAAGGTTTATTAAAGCATAAAGGCTCTCAAAATACCTAATCTAATCAAGCTAAGTGTTTTCATAACTTAAAAGAAGTAGAAAACCTTAAGCAAGTCTCAAAGAATAAGTTTCTGGAAAATGGGCTTCTGTGTAATCGATTACACCATTATGGTAATCGATTACACCTAGGCAAGTAATCGATCACTCATTGCTTGTAATCGATTACATGTTTGAAATTCAAATTCAAACTGAAACGGTCACTTGTGTAATCGATTACACTAAGTATGGTAATCGATTACCCAAACGAAAAAGTGCATCTTTTCATGAACCATTGTGTCCCAAACCTTTTGAAAAGGGTTGTGATGGTTCAAGGACGTTTCCCTTGCCTATATAAAGACCATTTGAGTCCAGAAAACAGAACAACAACATAGAACACACAACACACACGAAATAGACACATTTCACATGAGAAAAACACATTAGGCCAAAGTTCTTTCAAAATTGGTTCATCTTTTAGAACCTAAATCTTTTGGAGCCTAAATTCTGAGTTCATGATCTTCATGTTTACAAGAACACATTAGTTGTTCATATCTTGAAGAACTTAGAATTGTATTATGCTTAAAAGCCTTAAAGCATAATTTCTCATTTTCAATCCAATTGTGTGTTAAAGGATTGAGACAGCCAAGTGTAATATCTTCTTCATCTCTTTCTGTAAGATTGAGTTTTTCACCGTGGTATTCGGTGAAGGGTTGTTGTCACTGAAAGTGGTTTGCTTTCAGGGTCTTGATTGAGGACAAGTTTGTCTTCAAGGTCTGAGGGTGGTTTGCCTTCAGGAACTGAAAGTGGTTTGCTTTCAGGGGCTGTTGAAAGCGGTTTGCTTTCACAGGATATTGGTAGAAGTTCTTGGGGTCCTTGGGTTAGGAACTTGTAAGAAATTCTTATCAATAGTGGAAAAATCCTCAAGGGGTTTTCTTGAGGGACTGGACGTAGTCTTCGGTGGATTGAAGGCGAACCAGGATAAATCTTGTGTGTGATTCTGTTTATCCTTCACATTTACTTTCAAGTATTGTTCATATCCGCTGCAATCACAAAGATCAACTCGTGATCATCATAAACTTGGAAGTAACGATTTCAATAAGGCGAAAATTGGGGCAACACTGATTCACCCCCCCCTCTCAGGTTGCTATCTGTTCTAACAATTGGTATCAGAGCCTGGTTTAGGTAAGTTACTCCTAAGATCCGGGAAAAGATGGCATCCTCTTCCAATCATGGAACAAGTGAAGGACACAACATAAACAGGCCACCATTCTTCAATGGAGAACACTATGACTTCTGGAAAATCAAGATGAAGATATTCATAAAGTCATTAGACTCAGGAATATGGAAAGTCATTGAAGAAGGACCCTTTGTGCCTGTAATAATTGAAGAAGGAACTTCACAACCAAAACCAGAAAGTACTTGGAGTGAAGAAGAAAAGAAGAAAGTTCAACATGATCTCAAAGGAATGAACATTCTTACATCTGCTCTTGGCATGGATGAATTTTTCAGAGTATCAACATGCACTTCATCAAAAGAAATATGGGATACTTTGATGGTGACTCATGAAGGAACAGATGAAGTTAAGAGATCAAAGATCAATACTCTATCTCAAGAATACGAAATGTTCAGAATGCTTCCAGGAGAAAAGGTATTAGACATGCAAAAACGATTCACTCATTTAATTAATCATTTGATTGCTCTTGGTAGACAATTTTCAAACAGTGACTTGAACATGAAAGTTCTAAGATCACTTACAAGAGTATGGCAACCAAAAGTAACAGCCATCTCAGAGAAGAAGAGTTTATCAAATATGACTCTTGCAACTCTCTTTGGAAAACTCCAAGAACATGAGTTAGAATTGAATCGTTTAGAAGAGCATGAACAACATGAGAAGAAGTATCGATCAATTTCCCTAAAAGCAAAAGAAAGCATCAAAGAAGAATATGATGCAGATTCTGAAGAAGAAGACAATGGAAATCTAAATCTTCTAGTGAAGAACTTTGGAAAGTTTCTTAAAAAGAAAAATGTTAGATTTAACAACAATAAAGTCTTCCAAAGAAACAATGAGTCTTCTTCATCTCAAAAGACTACATGTTTTGAGTGTGGCAAACCGGGACATTTCAAGTCAGATTGTCCAAATCTTCAGAAGAAGAAACATGGTCTAAAAGAGAAATTCGAGAAAAGGGATCAACCTACTCGAAGAGCATATTTGGCTTGGGATGATAATGAAGTAAGTTCATCATCTGATTCTGATAAAGAAGAAGCACAAGTTGCTTTGATGGCCTCACATGATTCTGATGTTGAAGATTCCCAGGTTAGTGAGAATTCTATATCTTTTCATGATTTAAAGTTTACCATGGAAAATATGTTTAAAATATGTCAAGAATTTTCTAAAGTTAGCACTAGGCAAAATGAGATAATTTCTTCCCTAGAAAGTAAATGTAGAAATTTACAAGAAGAACTAGATGTAGTAAAATCTAAGATAGACATTACTCACAAATGCACTAAGTGTAGTTCTCTAGAAGAAAAGATTGAAAATCTTCAACAAAGAGTAAATAACTTCAATAAAGGAAAACAGAAGTTAGATGATATCCTAAGTGTTCAAAGACATTCAAACAATAAGTCAGGTTTAGGATATACTTCTCACCCAAAGACAAAAGAGGTTAGGAAAACTGTTTTTGTAAAACCAAACCATGTTTTAGGATCTTCTAGTAACAGTAAGATTAATCCTGTTAAGAGTACAAACAATAGGAAGATTAATCAAAATAGACCTCCTAGGAAGATTCATTCTTCCCCTAGACAAACCTCTAGTTACAATCATTACTCTTGTACTTATTGTAACAAAATAGGACATACCCCTAGTAGATGCTACTACAAACATATAGGAGTACCAAATAGGGAGTATATTTGGGTTAGAAAGGATGTTAACTTAGAAGGACCCAAAACTTGTTGGGTTCCTAATACCCATGTCTGAACTTTGTCATGTAGGTGTGTATGAAAGCAGCAAAGGATCTATGGTATCTTGATAGTGGCTGCTCATCACACATGACAGGAGACAAAACCAAGTTTTCTTTTCTTGTACCTAGGGAAAAAGGTTTCGTCACATATGGTAACAATCAAAAGGGAAAAATACTCGGTATTGGAAGAATAGGCACACCCCCTCAAACAGTCATCGATAAAGTTCTTTACGTTGATGGTTTGATGCATAATCTTCTGAGTATTAGTCAACTATGTGATAAAGGTTTGAAAGTAGGTTTTATTAATGATATATGTGTTGTGAAAGATGTGAAAACTAAAGAAATTAAGTTTTCTGGATATAAAGTAAACAAAGTCTTCATGATCTCATTGGAAGAAATTCCACAAAATGTGAGATGCCTATTAGCCAAGAACAATAGTGATTCATGGCTATGGCATAGAAGACTTGCACATATTCACATAGATCATTTAAACAAACTAGTCAAGCATGATCTAGTTGTTGGGCTTCCAAAGATAAAATTCGAGAAAGACAAGCTTTGTGATGCATGTCAAAAAGGGAAGCAAACCAGAACATCCTTAAAACCAAAGAACATAGTTTCGACCTCAAGACCCCTTCAATTGTTACATATGGATCTGTTCGGACCTTCTAGAACTAAAAGCCTCGGAGGTAATTTCTATGCACTTGTTATTGTTGATGATTTCTCTAGATTTACTTGGACTTTATTTCTACCTCATAAGAATGAAGCCTTCAATGCATTCAAAAGATATGCAAGGCTAGTTCAAAATGAGAAGTCTTTGAAGATCTCTTCTATTAGAAGTGATCATGGTGGAGAATTTCAGAATCAACAATTCCAAGAACTATGTGATGAAAATGGAATATCACATAACTTCTCTACTCCGAGAACACCACAACAAAATGGTGTAGTAGAAAGGAAGAATAGATTACTTGAAGAATTAGCAAGAACCATGTTAAGTGAATCTAGTCTCCCTAAATATTTCTGGGCTGATGCTGTAAGTACTGCTTGCTATGTTTCCAATAGAGTTCTTATTAGACCTATCCTTAAGAAAACACCCTATGAACTCTACAAAGGAAGGAAACCAAATATCTCTCATCTACATGCTTTTGGATCAAAATGCTTTGTCTTGAATAATGGAAAGGAAAACCTTGGAAAGTTTGATGAAAAATCTGATGAAGGTATATTCCTTGGTTATTCTCTAACAAGCAAAGCATATAGAGTCTTTAACAAGAAAACTCTATCCGTGGAAGAATCCATACATGTTACTTTTGATGAATCTAAATCTTCAATAGAAGATAAAGTCAATCTTCCAGAAAATGAAGAAGATGACATCATTATAAATGAAGATTCTCAAAAGGATGGAGATCAGAATCCAATACAAGAAGAGCACATTGAAAGTAATAATTATCAACTTCCAAAAGAATGGAGAACCCATAGGGATCATCCAGTTGATATGGGATCATCCAGTTGATAATATTATCGGTGATATTTCTAGAGGCGTTTCTACAAGGCTACGCTTGAATGATTCAGTTTTGAATATGGCCTTTGTCTCTCAGATAGAACCATCAAAAGTAAATGATGCTCTAGAGGATGAGTATTGGATTGTAGCAATGCAGGAAGAACTAAACCAATTTGAAAGAAATCAAGTTTGGGAACTTGTCCCTAAGCCTAGTGATAAACACATTATTGGAACAAAGTGGGTGTTTAGGAATAAGTTAGATGAAAATGGTATTATAGTTAGAAACAAAGCAAGATTAGTTGCTCAAGGATATAATCAAGAAGAAGGTATAGATTTTGATGAAACATATGCACCCGTAGCAAGATTAGAAGCCATAAGATTGTTATTAGCGTATGCTTGCTCTTTAAACTTCCCATTATATCAAATGGACGTCAAAAGTGCCTTCCTAAACGGATATATTCAAGAAGAAGTGTATGTGAAGCAACCTCCAGGATTTGAAGATCCAAAGTTTCCTACACATGTCTTCAGACTAAAGAAAGCACTCTATGGTCTTAAGCAAGCTCCTCGTGCATGGTATGATAGGTTAAGTACTTTCCTTTGTAATAAAGGTTTTCAAAAAGGTAAGGCTCATACAACCTTGTTCATCAAAAGAACCAAAGGTAATACCTTACTTGTTCAAATTTATGTTGATGATATTATCTTTGGTGCAACTAACGAATCTCTTTGCAAAGATTTCTCTAACATGATGCAAGAAGAATTTGAAATGTCCATGATGGGACAATTAAATTTCTTTCTTGGTTTGCAAATCAAGCAATCAAGTGATGGAATATTCATCAATCAATCAAAGTTTTGCAAGGAACTATTAAAGAAATATGATTTGGATGATTGCAAAGCCATAGCCACACCTATGGGGTCTAATACATATTTAGATCAAGATGAATCCGGTAATCAAGTATATATTACCAAATATAGAGGTATGATCGGATCTCTTTTATACTTATCTGCAAGTAGACCTGATATTATGTTTAGTGTGTGTCTATGTGCTAGATATCAAGCATCTCCTAGGGAATCACATTTGAGTTCTGTTAAACGGATTTTCAAATATTTGAAAGGAACTACAAATGTTGGATTGTGGTATCCCAAGGGAAGTGTTTGTGATTTGATTGGATATTCTGATTCTGATTATGCTGGTTGCAAGACTGAAAGAAAAAGTACAAGTGGTACTTGTCACCTATTAGGAAATGCTCTTGTTTCATGGTCTTGTAAGAAACAAGCATGTGTTGCTCTAAGTACTGCAGAAGCAGAATATATTGCTGCAGGAAGTTGTTGTGCACAAACTCTATGGCTCAAACAACAACTCAAAGATTATGGCTTAGAGCTGGGCTGCATTCCAATTAAATGTGACAACACAAGTGCCATTAATCTCACTAAAAACCCTATCATGCACTCTCGAACTAAGCATATTGATATACGACATCATTTTCTTCGAGATCATGTTATGAGGAAAGATATTGAGATTTCTTTTGTGGATACACATAATCAGTTAGCAGACATCTTTACTAAGCCTCTTCCTAAAGAATCATTTTTCAAGATAAGAAGAGAACTAGGCATATTAGATGAGCATGATATTTAAATGACACATGTTATTGGCATAAACTTTATATGTACATTTGCATTATGTGTTTAAATGCTTATATATGAAAATGTGTTACATAGGATTCTAGAGCCTAGAACTTGTAAAAATGTCCTAATAATCGATTACCCTAGGATTTGTAATCGATTATTCATGTTCTAAGTCCTCGTGCTCGCTGGAAATACTTGAGTAATCGATTATTATAACTTCCATAATCGATTACATGTTCAAAAGTTTGAAAATTTTCAAATTTACAACTGCTGTAATCGATTACCTTAACTACCGTAATCGATTACACGCACGATTTTCTCTATAAAATCAGCATTTGTCCTCTGCCCTTTTTCCTACCTTTCTTCATATACAATCTTTCTTCTTCTAAGTCTTATTTCGCCATGGGGTCTCTTCCACGTCCCTCAAATGTATCCTCTCCAATTAATGTTTCTCGAAGGGAATCCTCCACAGATCCTCTGGTGTTGTCTCGCTATCGCATTGATGTTCAAACCAATGCTGCATCGGCTGGACTATCTCCCTTTTATACCATTCCTTCAAACTTCTCACAAGAAACCAAGGTTATACTAGAAAGGATGGATATCTTGTCACTCTGTCTTTCTCAGAAGTTGGGCCAACTGGAGGATACCATTCGGTCTCGTTTTATACTTGTGGAACATCGCATCGAGGCCATGCACTCCTTCCTGCGTAAGGAAATTGAGAGCCTTCAAGAACTTGACCCTTCTGAGAACTCTGAGGATTCTAGTCAAGTCTAGGTTCTGAAGTCTTGTGTCTCTATATAGTTACCTATTTACCATTAGGATTTCCCTATTTTCGCAAAATGGCTTTATCTAGTTGTTGTAATCCCTCTACTACATATGTTTGATATGTCTTAATATGTACTTTTATGTATTTGCTCTCTTATATATATATATAAGTGCTGGTTGTTCATGTTTTACATGTTTACCCCCATCCCCCATGCTTTATATTGCAGTATATACTTGTATGTATGCCTGTACATTTTTGGCCTTTTCTTCTTTTTGATGAAGTCAAAAGGGGGAGAAAGGTTCAGTGTCTTTAAAGATCATATGCAGGAATTCAACGAGTACATTAGAAAGGGGGAGAAATATCAGAAATACTAGATTCTATCAAATAGGGGGAGTTAAGCATCACGAATGCATAAATGATCTTCAAAGAGTCAAGTATGTGTTTGCCATCATCAAAAAGGGGGAGATTGTGAAGAAGGTCTTGCTCCTGACCCTGGCTGTGGTTTTGATGACGACAAACTCATCAACAAAAAGAAGAAAAGAAGACTTCAAAGAAATCAAGCACTCAAGTCCATCAATAATCTAGAAGTCTTAGAATTAGGTGAGTTATGCTTCTAAAGGTTTATTAAAGCATAAAGGCTCTCAAAATACCTAATCTAATCAAGCTAAGTGTTTTCATAACTTAAAAGAAGTAGAAAACCTTAAGCAAGTCTCAAAGAATAAGTTTCTGGAAAATGGGCTTCTGTGTAATCGATTACACCATTATGGTAATCGATTACACCTAGGCAAGTAATCGATTACTCATTGCTTGTAATCGATTACATGTTTGAAATTCAAATTCAAACTGAAACGGTCACTTGTGTAATCGATTACACTAAGTATGGTAATCGATTACCCAAACGAAAAAGTGCATCTTTTCATGAACCATTGTGTCCCAAACCTTTTGAAAAGGGTTGTGATGGTTCAAGGACGTTTCCCTTGCCTATATAAAGACCATTTGAGTCCAGAAAACAGAACAACAACATAGAACACACAACACACACGAAATAGACACATTTCACATGAGAAAAACACATTAGGCCAAAGTTCTTTCAAAATTGGTTCATCTTTTAGAACCTAAATCTTTTGGAGCCTAAATTCTGAGTTCATGATCTTCATGTTTACAAGAACACATTAGTTGTTCATATCTTGAAGAACTCAGAATTGTATTATGCTTAAAAGCCTTAAAGCATAATTTCTCATTTTCAATCCAATTGTGTGTTAAAGGATTGAGACAGCCAAGTGTAATATCTTCTTCATCTCTTTCTGTAAGATTGAGTTTTTCACCGTGGTATTCGGTGAAGGGTTGTTGTCACTGAAAGTGGTTTGCTTTCAGGGTCTTGATTGAAGACAAGTTTGTCTTCAAGGTCTGAGGGTGGTTTGCCTTCAGGAACTGAAAGTGGTTTGCTTTCAGGGGCTGTTGAAAGCGGTTTGCTTTCACAGGATATTGGTAGAAGTTCTTGGGGTCCTTGGGTTAGGAACTTGTAAGAAATTCTTATCAATAGTGGAAAAATCCTCAAGGGGTTTTCTTGAGGGACTGGACGTAGTCTTCGGTGGATTGAAGGCGAACCAGGATAAATCTTGTGTGTGATTCTGTTTATCCTTCACATTTACTTTCAAGTATTGTTCATATCCGCTGCAATCACAAAGATCAACTCGTGATCATCATAAACTTGGAAGTAACGATTTCAATAAGGCGAAAATTGGGGCAACACTGATTCACCCCCCCCTCTCAGGTTGCTATCTGTTCTAACAAGCCGAAAACCCTTAAATCAGCCGAAAATGCTGTAATCTGCCAAATACCCTAAAGTTGACCAGAAAGCCCTAAAGCCAGCCAAAAACCCTATAATAAGACGAAAACCCTAAAATAAGTCTAAAAGCCTAGATTTTACAGAAAAACCTTAAAATTGACCCGGAGCCCTTAAATCGGCCAAATACCCTACACTGTAGTCAGCGGAAAAACCCTGAAATATGCCGAAAACCAAGAAAATGGCTAAAAGTTGATCAGAAAAACCATAAAGCCGCCCTCAAACCCTATAATAAGCTGAAAACACTAGAATCAGTCTTAAAGCCTACGGAAAAACTATAAATTTGACCAGAGGCCTTAAATCATTCAAATGCCCTTTATTATTGTCAGCGGAAAAACCTTAAAATCGGCCGAAAACCTTGAAATCAGCCAAAAGCCCTAAAGTTTATCAAAAAGCCCTAAAGCCGGCCTAAAATCCCTATAATAAGCCGTAAACCCTAAAATCAGTCTAAAAGCCTGTAGAGTCTACAGAAAAACTATATAATTGACCCAGATCCCTTACATCGGAAAATCTCTGAAATCAGCCGAGAACCCTAAAGTTGATCAGAAAGCCCTAAAGCTGGCCTAAAACCCTATATTAAGCCAAAAACCCTAAAATAAGTCTAAAAGCGTAGAGTCTACAGAAAAACCAAAAAATTGACACAGGGCCCTTAAATCGTCCAAATAACATATACTATAGTCAGCGGATAAAATCTGAATCGGTCGAAAACTCTGAAATCAGCCGAAAATGCTGTAATCTGCCAAATGCCCTAAAGTTGATCAGAAAGCCCTAAAGCCGGCCTAAAACCCTTAATAATACGAAAACCCTAAAATCAGTCTAAAAGCCTAGATTTTACAGAAAAACCTTAAAATTGACCCGGAGCCCTTAAATCGTCCAAATACCCTATACTGTAGTCAGCGGAAAAACTCTGAAATCTGTCGAAAACCCAGAAATTGGCTAAAAGTAGATCAGAAAAACCATAAAGCCGCCCTCAAACCCTATAGTAAGCCGAAAACCCTAGAAAATTTCTGAAAGCCTCGAGTCTACGGAAAAACTATAAATTTGACCAGAGGCCTTAAATCATTCAAATGCCCTTTGTTATGGTCAGCGGAAAAACCGTAAAATCGGTCGAAAACCCTGAAATCGGCAAAAAGCCCTAAAGTTGATCAAAAAGCCCTAAAGCCGGCCTAAAATCCCTACCCTTAAATCGGCCAAAAACCCCAGAAGTTAATCCGAAAGCTTTAAAGCTGGCCTAAAACCCTATAATAAGCTGAAAACCCTAAATCCAATCAAAAAGCCTAGAGTCTACAGAATAACCATAAAATTGACCCAGAGCCCTTAAATCGTCCAGATACCCTATACTATGGTCAACGAAAAAACCCTGAAATCGGCCGCAAACATTGAAATCAGCCAAAAGCCCTAATGTTGATCTGAAAGCCATAATACCAACCTAAATTCCTATAATAAGCCAAAATCTCTAAAATCAGTCTAAAATCCTAGAGTCTACAGAAAAACAATTAAACTGACCCAGAGCCCTTACATCGGAAAAACCCTGAAATCGGCCGAGAACGCTAAAGTTGATTAGAAAGCCCTAAAGCTGGCCTAAAACCTATTAGTACAGATAGCAACCTGAGAGGGTGGGTGAATCAGTGTTGCCCCAATTTTCGCGTAATCCCAATTTTCGCGTAATAGTACGAAACGACTTTCAGCGCAATTGGAGTTGTAACTTAAGAACGTTGTTGCAGTCGAATGTTGTAATTGCTTGAAAGTAAAAGATGAAGGAGAAGGAAATGACACAGAGAGTTTTATCCTGGTTCACCTTCAATCCACCGAAGGCTACGTCCAGTCCCTCAAAGAAACCCCTTGAGGATTTTTCCACTATTGATAAAAATCACTTACAAGTTCCTAACCCAAGGACCCCAAGAATTTCTACCAATATCCTGTGAAAGCAAACCACTTTCAACAGCCCCTGAAAGCAAACCGCTTTCAGTTCCTGAAGGCAAACCACCCTCAGACCTTGAAGACTAACCTGCCTTCAATCGAAACCCTTCACCGAATACCACGGTGAAGTTAGAATCCCTCAGAAAGATTACCACTTTCTGAAGAACCACTCCACTAAATTCCACAGTGAAGATTTCCCATGATCAAGTACTCTTACGGATACTTGCACCAAGGACCCTAAGATATCTTATCAATCTTCCTGAAGCAACCCACTTCTGATTGATCAAGTCTTCTTAGCAATACTTGTGCCAAGGACCCTAAGAGGACCCATCATGCCTCAGAAAGCAAACCACTTTCTGATGACACCGTATTACCACGGTGGACTTTGAATCAAACCTGATTCAAAGGGCCTTTTTTACAACCACCGAAAACTACGGTGAATGAATCAACATGATTCAAATAGAAGAAGAAGAAGATGCCTTTTCTATGGCTAATTCAATCCTTTAGACAAGAAGGATTGATCTTAGTTTGTATGCTCCAGGCAATTACAATGAAGGCTCTTCCATTCTGAGTTTCTCAAATGTTGAACATCATAAGTGTTCTTATGAAAATGAGAGAACCGAAACTCAGAATGATGACTTTAATGAATATGAAAGTTATGGACCAAGTCATTAATGTTTCTGAGTGTCTAGGGACTTTATATAGGCACTAGAGGTCGTCCATGAACCAACACAACCTTTCCCAAATGGTTTGAGACACAATGGTTCATGAAATAACACATCTGTCGACCTGGTAATCGATTACACCATGCCGTTGAAGTTTGAATTTGAATTTCAAACTTGGTAATCGATTACACACTTGTGGTAATCGATTACACACATCCTGTAATCGATTACACACATCTGTAATCGATTACAGACAGTCCAGAACTCAGTTTTATCCGTTTTAAACCCTAATTGAGTGTTCCTACCAAGTTTAACTTGTGAGAACATATCGTACTCAATTAGTTGATCTTTCATGAGCCTTAAAATGCAATTAAACCTTAATAAAGCATAGCACACTAAGTTGACAAGACTTACTTAAAACTAGAACCTTCATGTTTTGATCTTGACGTTCTGAGCCTGGTTCTTGAAGTCTTTCTTCTCTTAAGTCTTCTTGAAGTCTTTCTTCTTTTTGTACCTTTCTTTCTTGAAGTCTTCTTGAAGTCTTCCTTTTCTCTTCTGAAGTCTTTCTTCTTTTTGTGATGTGTTTGTCTTCATCAAAACCTCAGTCGAGTCCAAGGACGAGACTTGATTTACAAAACCCTATATTAAGCAAAAAACCCTAAAATAAATCTAAACGCGTAGAGTTAACAGAAAAACCAAAAAATTGACACAGAGCCCTTAAATCGTCCAAATAACATATACTATAGTCAGCGTAAAAAACCTGAAATCGGCCGAAAACCCTGAAATCCGTCGAAAATGCTGTAATCTGCCAAATGCCCTAAAGTTGATCAGAAACCATAAAGCCGGCCTAAAACCCTATAATAAGACAAAAACACTAGAATCAGTCTAAAAGCCTAGAGTTTACAGAAAAACCATAAAATTGACCCGAAACCCCTTAAACCGTCCTAATACCCTATACTGTAGTCAGCGGAAAAACCCTGAAATTGGCTAAAAGTTGATCATAAAAACCATAAACTCGCCCTCAAACCCTATAATAAGCCGAAAACCCTAGACTCAGTCTTAAAGCTTAGAGTCTACGGAAAAACTATGAATTTGACTAGAGGCCTTAAATCATTCAAATGCCCTTTATTATTGTCAGCGGAAAAACCCTAAAATCGGCCCAAAACCCTGAAATTAGCCAAAAGCCCTTAAATTGATCAAAAAGCCCTAAAGCCGGCCTAAAATACCTATAATAAGCCGATAACACTAAAATCAATCCAAAAGCCATTAGAGTCTACAGAAATACAATAAAATTGACCCAGATCCCTTAAATTGACCAAATACCCTATACTATAAACATCAGAAAAACCCTGAAATCGGCCAGAAGCCCAAAAATTGATCAGAAAGACATAAAGCTGGCGTAAAACCCTATAATAAGCCGAAAACCCTAAAATCAGTCTAAAAGCCTATAGAGTCTACAGAAAAACTACAAAATTGACCCAGAGCCCTAAAATCGTCCAAATACCATATACTATAGTGAGCGGAAAAACTCTGAAATCAGCCGAAAACCCTTAAATCGGCCAAAAACCCTGAATTCGGCAAAAACCCCAAAAGTTAATCCGAAAGCTTTAAAGCTGGCCTAAAACCCCATAATAAGCCGAAAACCCTAAATCCAGTCTAAAAGCCTAGAGTCTACAGAATAACCATAAATATTGACCCAGAGCCCTTAAATCGTCTAGATACCCTATACTATAGTCAACGAAAAAACCCTGAAATCGGCCGAAAACACTAAAATCAGCCACAAGCCTTAATGTTGGTCCGAAGGCCATAAAACCAGCCTAAATCCCTATAATAAACAAAAACCCTAAAATCATTCTGAAATCCTAGAGTCTACAGAAAAACAAGAAAACTAACCCCGAGCCCTTTCATCGGAAAAACCCTTAAATCAGCCGAGAACCCTAAAGTTGATCAGAAAGCCCTATAGCAGGCCTAAAACCCTATATTAAGCCGTAAACCCTAAAATAAGTCTAAAAGCGTAGAGTCTACAGAAAAACCAAAAAATTGACACAGAACCCATAAATCGTCCAAATAAAATATACTATAGTCAGCGGAAAAAACCCTGAAATCAGCCGAAAATGCTGTAATCTGCCAAATGGCCTAAAGTTGATCAGAAAGCCCTAAAGCCGGCCTAAAACCCTATAATAAGATGAAAACCCTAAAATCAGTCTAAAAGCCTAGAGTTTACAGAAAAACCAATAAATTGACCCGGAGCCCCTTAAATCGTCCAAATACCCTATACTGTAGTCAGCGGAAAAACCTTGAAATCGCCCGAAAATCCTGAAATTGGCTAAAAGTTGATCGAAAAAACCATAAAGCCGCCCTCAAACCCTATAATAAGCCGAAAACCCTAGAATCAGTCATAAAGCCTAGAGTCAACAGAAAAACAATAAATTTGACCAGAGGCCTTAAATTATTCAAATGCCCTTTATTATTGTCAGCGAAACAACCCTAAAATCGGCCGAAAACCCTGTAATCGGCCAAAAGCCCTAAAGTTGATCAAAAAGCCCTAAAGACGGCCTAAAATCCCTATAATAAGCCGGAAACACTAAAATCAATCTAAAAGCCATTAGAGTCTATAGAAAAACAATAAAATTGACCCAGATCCCTTAAATTGACCAAATACCCTATACTATAAACATCGTAAAAACCCTGATATCGGCCAGAAGCCCAAAAATTGATCAGAATGCCATAAAGCTGGCCTAAAACCCTATATTAAGCCGAAAACCCTAAAATCAGTCTAAAAGCCTATAGAGTCTACAGAAAAACTATAAAATTGACCCAGAGCCCTTAAATCGTCCAAATACCATATACTATAGTGAGCAGAAAATCTCTGAAATCAGCCGAAAACCCTTAAATCGGTCAAAAACCCTGAAATCAGCCAAAAACCCTGAAATCTGCAAAAACCCCAAAAGTTAATCCGAAAGCTTTAAAGCTAGCCTAAAACCCCATAATAAGCCGAAAACCATAAATCCAGTCCAAAAGCCTAGAGTCTACAAAAATAACCATAAAATTGACCACTAGCCCTTAAATGGTCTAGATACCCTATACTATAGTCAACGTAAAAACTCTGAAATCGGCCGAAAACACTGAAATCAGCCAAAAGCCCTAATGTTGATCCGAAAGCCATAAAACCAGCCTAAATCCCTATAATAAGCCAAAATCCCTAAAATCAGTCTGAAATCCTAGAGTCTACAGAAAATCAACAAAACTAACGCAGAGCCCTTTCATCGGAAAAACCCTGAATTCAGCCGGGAACCCTAAAGTTGATCAGGAAGCCCAATAGCTGGCCTAAAACCCTATATTAAGCCAAAAACCCTAAAATAAGTCTAAAAGCGTAGAGTCTACAGAAAAACTGAAAAGTTGACACAGAGCCCTTAAATCGTCCAAATAAAATATACTATAGTCAGCGGAAAAAATCTGAAATCGGCCGAAAACCCTGAAATCAGCCGAAAATGCTGTAATCTGCCAAATGGCCTAAAGTTGATCAGAAAGCCCTAAAGCCGGCCTAAAACCCTATAATAAGACGAAAACCCTAAAATCGGTCTAAAAGCCTAGAGTTTACAGAAAAACCATAAAATTGACCCGGAGCCCCTTAGATCGTCCAAATACCCTATACTGTAGTCAGCGGAAAAACCTTGAAATCCTCCGAAAATCCTGAAATTGGCTAAAAGTTGATCAGAAAAACCATAAAGCCGCCCTCAAACCCTATAATAAGCCGAAAACCCTAGAATCAGACTTAAAGCCTAGAGTCTACGGAAAAACTTAAAGCCAAAACCCTAGAATCAAATCATATTTCCCTTTCTACTTACCAATTTCCATTGTTATAAGTAATAAGCAAGAACTCTTATGCGTATTAAGAGGAAATGATGAATAAGGAAATAAAACATGAATTGGAAATATTATTCAGAAATGTAGAAGAAAAACTAAGACATAAAATATAAACTAAAACAACCCAATATACTTAAAAGAATTAGCCAAGCATGGCTAAAAGAGGCATCGAATTACCCTGGATAGGAGCTCAAGTTTGGCTTCCCACAATTCCTAGGAACAATGCTCTTAAGGAGGAAAGAAGAATAGTTGTTGTATTCTGAATAGGTGTGTCTTTACGAAGGATGAGCACTCCTATTTATAGCAAAAATTTCAATGGTGGAGGAGTTGATGGCCATTATGGCCTTCATTGGCCACCAATTAACTTTTGAAAACTCCTTCCCACTACCATCAATTCTCCACTCATCCTTTTTCACATGTGCAAAATAGAAATGATGCTTCATATTCAATCTTTACACTTTTGGTCCTCTCTTTGTTAGCACTTCAATTCTGGCCCTTTATTTTCCTTACACTTCACTTTTAGCCCCCAACTCTTGAACTTTCATACTTTGGCCCTTTCTTTCCTGAAATTTACAGTTTGGTCCCTGGACAAAAATGATAACATCTACCAGCTTTCCTAAAATATAAAAATAACTATAAAAATTCCTAAAAATATAAAATAAAGTTTAAAAACCAAATAAAGCTAATCTATATGCAAAATGCAAAATAAATATAAAATCTAAATAAAAAGAATTAAAAACCTATATGAGACTAAAAAATAATAAAATAAAAAGACCCTAAAATTATCATATAAAATCCAGTCATCACACCACTATACCCAACGACAGCTTGTCCTCAAGTGACAAAACTAAAGAGAAACTCGTCCCTGAGTTTAGAGAAAGTTTTATCCAAAGAAGATGATAATATTCAAGAAAGCACGGCGGATTTGGAAAGACATGCATATTCCACAGATATTAATGAAGAAAGTTAGGCTTAGCACTTTTAACATGTTGAGTTCATCAAATTAAGCTCACAAAAAGACATTCTCCATGAAAAACAAGAAAGCGTGATAATTTTGCCTATCATTCAAATCAAAACTGAAACCATGTAACTAAGTAATTTTGAAGAGATTTTTGAAGGTTGTAACTTGGCCAAAGGGTTGAACAATTCAAGGTGTGGATTTCAAGAACTTGGCAACTCTATTGTCTTGACTCAGAATTTGTTGTTAAGTGATTTTTGACTAAGAGCTTTATCAAACTTCAACACATAGGTTCTCTCAAATTTTTTCCCTCTTTTTTTTTGGACGAAGTAGTGGAATGTATGGGATGAATGAATTGAATTTTACTCCCCTCATACTCTTTCTCACCCCACCACTTCATTATTTTTCTTTCCTTTTTCATAAGGCACATACCTTATTTTATTTTTCTTCTTTTTTTTTATTAGAGAGAAACCCAACATACATAGTGATGACAGGATATTATATGATGTTTTTAGGTTATTTTTAGTCTTTTTATTTTATTATTTTTGAGTCACATATAGGATTTTTATTATTTTTATGTAGATTTTATATTTATTTTGCATTTTGCATATAGATTAGATTTTATTTTGTTTTTCTAACTTTATTTTATATTTTTAGGAATTTTTATAGCTATTTTATATTTTTAGGAAAAGCTGGTATAGTTATCATTTTTGTCCAGGGACCGATTTGTAAAGTTTCAGGAAATCAATGATCAAAGTGTAAAGGTTCAAGAGAGGGGGATGAAAAGTGAAATTTGAAGGAGTCAAAGGGCCAGAATTGAAGTTCTAACAAAGAGAGGACTTGAAGTGAAATTGAAGAATGTGAAGCAACTTTCTTTGATTTGAGCACATGTAAAATAAGGTTTGAAGGATTAATGGTGCAAGGAAGGAGTTTCAGAACTTATTAGGGGATGAATGAGCCTAATTAAGCCAATCAATTCCACCATTGAAGAAGAAAGGAATCCAAGAAGAAGCTGCCAGTGTTCGTGCCAGCGCTGCAGCGTTGGAAGTCCCAACGCTCAAGCGCTGGACCTCTGACTAGGATGTGAGTCAGAGGTTGCACCCAGCGCTGCAGCATTGGAAGCCAGCGCTCAAGCGCTGGGCCTATTTCTGCACGTTGGTTTTTAATGCATCCCAACGCCCAAGCGTTGGGAATGCCAGCGCTCAAGCGCTGGAGGTCAGGTTTTTGCTATAAATAGGGAGCTTTTCTTCACTTGTAAGACACACCTATTCAGAATACAACAAGTGTTCTTCTTTCCTCCTTAAAGATCATTGTTCCTAGGAATTGTGGGAAGCCATACTTGAGCTCCTATCCAGGGTAATTCAATGCTTCTTTTAGCCATGCTTGGCTAATTCTTTTTAAGTTTCTTGGGTTGTTGTAGTTTATATTTATGTTTTAGTTTGTTTCTACCTTTCTGAATAATATTTCCAGTTCTTGTTTTATTTCCTTGTTCTTAATTTTATCTTGATGATCACAAGTGTTTTTGCCTATTACTTATACGAATGGAAATTGGTAAGTAGTAAGGGACCTAGGATTTAAAAAAGGCTATAAGTATATATCACTAAGGAATTAGGATAGACGTAGCTTTATGTTGGCCTGAATTTCATCTTCATCTTCTTCTCTAGTGAACTAAGTTGCAAGGAATTGAATTTAGTAATTAGAAAGAAAGTTCTACAATGTGTAAGGAATTAACTTGTAGATATACTAGGCTATAGCATCATGAACTTGGACATAGAATTCAGAAATTAAGTAGGAACTTGCTAGCATATTTTATAGACTATGTAATTCAACCCAAGAGCTTAATCTTCATCATCTTATTCTCTTTATATTTTATTGCTATATCTTGTTCTGTTTTTATCAAACCATCAAAAAAACACACCTTTTTTTTTCTGCTTAAGTACTAAATAATTTGATAAGAAGGCACCTATCCCTTGGGTTCGATCTTTTTATTACACGATAACCAACCGTGCACTTGCGGTTTGGCTATCACATAGCTCTAACAATTTCAGCTTATGGCTCACACTAACAACTTAAGATATCACACAAGTAGTAGGATCCAAAGAATGACTCTTTTAAGGCTCAAAAAAGGGCTACTAGTGGATATCAAATTTCAAGCAAGAATCTGAGTTTTCAAAAATGCCTATAATCTCTTCTCAACTTACAAAGTATACAAAATCCCAATCAACGTGCAACACAAGGCAGAAAAATCTTACAATCATGCATTCAGAGTCCTCAGCTCTCAGAAAAACATAGGGTAAGTGGTACCCTTTTTAGAACTCATAAAAACTTTGCCAACAACCAAACAATCAAGATGTTCAAATCATTTCTAACAGCATGCAATCCTAACCGCATCAAACATAGCATCATTTTCAAAAGTAGTTCAATCAGATAAAACATTCACAGAGCAATAGTAGCATTCAGACTGGATAAAGACACTCAACCATGCAGTTTAAAAACACTAAAAGAAAAAATAAAAACTAAAACTAAAAATAAAAAGCTATGAAAAAGAAAAACTAAAAATTAAAAGATGAAAACAATAAACCTATCTAAAAATAAAAACTAAAAGATGGTAAAATATTTTTCTTTTTTTCTTTTTTCACAAACTGTCCAGGAAACCTCATTGCAACTTCAACTTTGAACACTCCAAGTTCAAGAGGGATCTTCCTCTCTGGTGCCTATCCTGCAAAATTCAACAAACTAAGTCTTACAAGCAGAAGCTTGCTTGACTTGTTAGTTCCCAAAACAGTATACTTAAGAACAAGGGTTGAAAATTGTATCCACCTTAAAACAAGAATTCTTGAGTTCCCAAAGATCAAAACCATTATACAAGCAAGGGAAAACTCAAAGAATCAAAAACTTTTCAAGAAATGGTGGACAAAAAAAATTTATTTAAAAACAAAGAAAACAGAAAACAAAATAAAAACAGAAAATTGCCCGAGCTCCAGCGCTTGAGCGTTGGGTTTGCCAACGCTTGGGCGCTGGAATTAAAATAAAAAATTGGATTCCAGGGGCCCAACGCTTGAGCGTTGGCCCCTCCAACGCTTGCGCGTTGGATTTATGAAATCCTGGGCAGCTTTGGCAGGGGCTCAACGCATGAGTGTTGAGCCTCCAACGCTTGAGCGTTGGGGTGCCTGCAATAATTTATTCAGCAAAACAAAACAAAACAAAAGCAATAGAAACACTTGGGTTGTCTCCTAAGAAGCCCAATGTTATAGTCTTTGGTAGACTTTTCACTAATCACTTTTTAACCAGGGTCTATTACAAATTTCATTAGACCCGCAAATCATGCAAATTTTGGCACAAATACATCATGGTGCCCAATGAATTTTCAGCCAACAAGGCAACAATAATCAAATTAAAAATGGAAGGAATAAGTAAATTTTTCCTTCCTTGTTCTTTTCCTTTTTGTTCTGAACCTATAACATAGGTTCCTTGAGGTTCTTCTTCCTCCATTTCCAATTTGTCTTTAAAGACAAATTCTACAATGGAGATTTCTTTCACCTCCTCTCTTTGAACCACGGGTTCACTTTCATGAAAGGTGGTTGTTGTTCATCCCCGGGCTGCCTCCTCAGAATGCCTTGTATCTTTACTTGTAGAATCTCCCTGGCCTTACATTCTTGCTTAGGACTTGGCAAAAATCCGGTTTTTCGCTTGCAATCTAATTTGGAGTAAAACTCGTCAATTAGAGTGAAGATATCCTGCTTCTTCTTCTCATATTCCTTTTCAAGTTCAGCCCGGATTTTTGCCTCCCTTTGTTCGAATGTTTCAGCCATTGCTATACCTGAAAATACTCAGCAAACAAAATTAGCAGCACCAGTTCATATCACAGATAATATTTTTTTTTTCTTTTTTATAAAAAAAACAGCACTAAACAAATTAATAAAAAGAACTTGAACAGAACCTATCCCCGGCAACAGCGCCAAAAACTTGATAGCCAAATCTGCAAGTGCGCGGATGGTTATCGCGTAGTATAAAAGATATCGTACCCAAGGGATAGGTGTCTTTCTATTAAATTATTTAGAGCCTTGTGCAGAAA
Organism: Acmispon strigosus; assembly: GCA_030819835.1. Taxonomy (NCBI): domain Eukaryota; kingdom Viridiplantae; phylum Streptophyta; class Magnoliopsida; order Fabales; family Fabaceae; genus Acmispon; species Acmispon strigosus. Next base: position 15,042,389 of record JAUAMA010000004.1, on the reverse strand, counting down.
ATAAAAAGATATATTTTGTTGTTTGGTTATTTTTAACTAGAAAATAAAAGAGAAGAGAAAAGATGATGAGATTTAAGCACTTGGGTTGGATTACATAGTCTATAAAATATGCTAGCAAACTCTTACTTAATTTCTGAATTCTAGAACCAAGTTCATGATGCTATAGCCTAGTATTTCTACAAGTTAATTCCTTACAAATGTAGAACTTTCTTCCTAATTACTAAATTCAATTCCTTACAATTTAGTTAACTAAAGAAGAAGATGAAGATGAAGTTCAGACCAACTTAAAGCTACGTCTATCCTAATTCCTTAGTGATATATACATATAGCCTTTTTTAAATCCTATTTCCCTTACTACTTACCAATTTCCATTGTTATAAGTAATAAGCAAGAACTCTTATGCGCATTAAGAGGAAATGAAGAACAAGGAAATAAAACATGAATTGGAAACATTATTCAGAAATGTAGAAGAAAAACTAAGACATAAAATATAAACTAAAACAAACCAAGATACTTAAAAGAATTAGCCAAGCATGGCTAAAAGAGGCATCGAATTACCCTGGATAGGAGCTCAAGTTTGGCTTCCCACAATTCCTACGAACAATGCTCTTAAGGAGGAAAGAAGAATACTTGTTGTATTCTGAATAGGTGTGTCTTTTACGAAGGATGAGCACTCCTATTTATAGCAAAAATTTCAATGGTGGAGGAGTGGATGGCCATTATGGCCTTCATTGGCCACCAACTAACTTTTGAAAACTCCTTCCCACTACCATCAATTCTCCACTCATCCTTTTTCACATGTGCAAAATAGAAATGATGCTTCATATTTAATCTTTACACTTTTGGTCCTCTCTTTGTTAGCACTTCAATTCTGGCCCTTTATTTTCCTTAAACTTCACTTTTAGCCCCCAACTCTTGAACTTTCATACTTTGGCCCTTTCTTTCCTGAAATTTACAGTTTGGTCCCTGGACAAAAATGATAACTTCTACCATCTTTCCTAAAATATAAAAATAACTATAAAAATTCCTAAAAATATAAAATAAAGTTTAAAAACCAAATAAAAGCCAATCTATAAGCAAAATGCAAAATAAATATAAAATGTAAATAAAAAGAATAAAAAACCTATATGAGACTCAAAAATTATAAAATAAACAGACTAAACCCTAAAATTATTATATAAAATCCAGCCATCACTATAGTCAACGAAAAAACCCGAAATCGGCCGAAAACACTGAAAAACTATAAATTTGACCAGAGGCCTTAAATCATTCAAAAGCCCTTTATTATTGTAAGCGGAAAAACCGTAAAATCGGCCAAAAACCCTGAAATCGGCCAAAAGCCCTAAAGTTGATCAAAAAGCCCTAAAGCCGGCCTAAAATCCCTATAATAAGCTGAAAACACTAAAATCAATCTAAAAGCCATTAGAGTCTATAGAAAAAGAATAAAATTGACCCAGATTCCTTAAATTGACCAAATACCCTATACTATAAACATCGGAAAAACCCTGAAATCGGCCAGAAGCCCAAATATTGATTAGAAAGACATAAAGCTGGCCTAAAACCCTATAATAAGCCGAAAACCCTAAAATCAGTCTAAAAGCCTATAGAGTCTACAGGAAAACTATAAAATTGACCTAGAGCCCTTAAGTCGTCCAAATACCATATACTATAGTGAGCGGAAAAACTCTGAAATCAGCTGAAAACCCTTAAATCGGCCAAAAACCCTGAAATCAGCCAAAAGCCCTAATGTTGATCCGAAAGCCATAAAACCAGCCTAAATCCCTATAATAAGCCAAAATCCGTAAAATCAGTCTAAAATCCAAGAGTCTACAGAAAAACAATAAAAATGACCTAGAGCCCTTACATCGGAAAAACCCTAAAATGGCCTAGAACCCTAAAGTTGATCAGAAAGCCCTAAAGCTCCCTAAAACCCTATATTAAGCCAAAAACCCTAAAATAATTGTAAAAGCGTAGAGTCTACAGAAAAACCAAAAATTGACACAGAGCCCTTAAATCGTCCAAATAACATTTACTATAGTCAGTGGAAAAAATCTGAAATCGGTCGAAAACCCTGAAATCAGTCGAAAATGCTGTAATCTGCCAAATGCCCTAAAGTTGATCAGAAAGCCCTAAAGGCGGCCTAAAACCCTATAATAAGACGAAAACCCTAAAATCAGTCTAAAAGCCTAGAGTTTACAGAAAAACCATTAAATTGACCCGGAGCCCTTAAATCGTCCAAATACCCTATATAGTAGTCAGCGGAAAAACCCTGAAATCTGTCGAAAACCCTGAAATTGGCTAAAAGTTGATCAGAAAAACCATAAAGCCGCCCTCAAACCCTATAATAAGCCAAAAACCCAAGAATCAGTCTTAAAGCCTAGAGTCTACGGAAAAACTATAAATTTGATAAAAACCCTAAAATCGGCCAAAAGCCCTAAAGTTGATAAAAAAGCCCTAAAACCGGCTTAAAATCCCTGTAATAAGCCGAAAACAATAAAATCAATCTAAACGCCATTAGAGTCTACAGAAAAACAATAAAATTGACCCAGATCCCTTAAATTGACCAAATACCCTATACTATAAACATCGGAAAAACCCTGAAATTGGCCACAAGCCCAAAAATTGATCAGAAAGCCATAAAGCTAGCCTAAAACCCAATAATAAGCCAAAAACCATAAAATCAGTCTAAAAGCCTATAGAGTCTACAGAAAAACTATAAAATTGACCCAGATCCCTTAAATTGACCAAATACCCTATACTATAAACATCGGAAAAACCCTGAAATTGGCCACAAGCCCAAAAATTGATCAGAAAGCCATAAAGCTAGCCTAAAACCCAATAATAAGCCAAAAACCATAAAATCAGTCTAAAAGCCTATAGAGTCTACAGAAAAACTATAAAATTGACCCAGATCCCTTAAATTGACCAAATACCCTATACTATAAACATCGGAAAAACCTTGAAATCGGCTAGAATCCCAAAAATTGATCAGAAAGCCAAAAGCTGGCCTAAAACCCTATAATAAGCCGAAAACCCTAAAATCAGTCTAAATGTTTGTAGAGTCTACAGAAAAACTATAAAATTGACCCAAAGCACTTAAATCGTCCAAATACCATATACTATAGTGAGCGGAAAAACTCTGAAATCAGCCAAAAATCCTGAAATCGGCCAAAAACCCCAAAAGTTAATCCGAAAGCTTTAAAGCTGGCCTAAAACCCCATAATTAGCCGAAAACCCTAAATCCAATCTAAAAGCCTAGAGTCAACGAAAAGACCCTGAAATCGAGCGAAAACACTGAAATCAGCCAAAAGCCCTAATGTTGATCCGAAAGCCATAAAACCAGCCTTAATCCCTATAATAAGCCAAAATCCCTAAAATCAGTCTACAGAAAAACAATAAAACTGACCTAGAGCCCTTACATCGAAAAAACCCTAAAATCGGCCGAGAACCCTAAATTTGATCAGAATGAACAAAAGCTGGCCTAAAACCCTATATTAAGCCAAAAACCCTAATATAAGTCTAAAAGCGTAGAGTCTACAGAAAAACCAAAAAATTGACACAGAGTCCTTAAATCGTCCAAATAACATATACTATAGTCAGCGGAAAAAATCTGAAATAGGCCGAATACCCTGAAATCGGCCGAAAATGCTGTAGTCTGCCAAATGCCCTAAAGTTGATCAGAAAGCCCTAATGCCGGCCTAAAACCCTATAATAAGACGAAAACCCAAAAATCAGTCTAAAAGCCTAGAGAGTTTACAAAAAAACCATAAAATTGACCCGGAGCCCTTAAATCGTCCAAATACCATATACTGTAGTCATCGGAAAAACCCTGAAATCTGCAGAACACCCTGAAATTGGCTTAAAGTTGATCAGAAAAACCATATAGCCGCTCTCAAACCCTATAATAAGCCGAAAATCCTAGAATCAGTCTTAAAGCCTAGAGTATACGGAAAAACTATAAGTTTGACTAGAGGCCTTAAATCATTCAAATGCCCTTTATTATTGTCAGCGGAAAAACCCTAAAATCGGCCGAAAGCCCTAAAGTTGATGAAAAAGCCCTAAAGCCGGCCTAAAATCCCTATAATAAGCCGAAAGCACTAAAATTAATCTAAAAGCCATTAGAGTCTACAGAAAAACAATAAAATAGACCCAGATCCCCTAAATTGACCAAATACCCTATACTATAAACATCGAAAAAACCCTGAAATCGGCCAGAAGCCCAAAAATTGATCAAAAATCTTTAAAGCTGGCTTACAACCCCTAATAAGCCGAAAACCCTAAAATCAGTCTAAAAGCCTATAGATTCTACAGAAAAACTATAAAATTGACCCAGAGCCCTTAAATCGTCAAAATTCCATATACTATAGTGAGCGGAAAAACTATGAAATCAGCCGAAAACCCTTAAATCGGCCAAAAACCCTGAAATTGGCCAAAAACCCTGAAATCGAAAAAAACCCCAAAAGTTAATCTGAAAGCTTTAAAGCTGGCCTAAAACCCCATAATAAGCCAAAAACCCTAAATCTAGTCTAAAAGCCTAGAGTCTGCAGAATAACCATAAAATTGACCTATGGCCCTTAAATCGTCCAAATACCCTATACTATAGTCAACGAAAAAACCCTGAAATCGGCTGAAAACACTGATATCAGCCAAAAGCCCTAATGTTGATCCCAAAGCCATAAAACCACCCTAAATCCCTATAATAAGCCAAAATCCCTAAAATCAGTCTAAAATCCTAGAGTCTACAATAAACAATAAAACTGACCCAGAGCCCTTACATCGAAAAAACCCTAAAATCGGCCGAGAACCCTCAAGTTAATCAGAAAGCCCTAAAGATGGCCTAAAACCCTATATTAAACCAAAAACCCTAGAATAAGTCTAAAAGCGTAGAGTCTACTGAAAAACCAAAAAATTGACACAGGGCCCTTAAATCGTCCAAATAACATATACTATACTCAACATAAAAAATCTGAAATCGGCCGAAAACCCTGAAATCAGCCGAAAATGCTGTAATCTGCCAAATTCCCTAAAGTTGATCAGAAAGCCCTAAAGTTGATCAGAAAGCCCTAAAGTTGATCAGAAAGCCCTAAAGTTGATCAGAAAGCCCTAAAGCCGGCCTAAAACCCTATTGTGAAGAAGGTCTTGCTCCTGACCCTGGCTGTGGTTTTGATGACGACAAACTCATCGACAAAAAGAAGAAAAGAAGACTTCGAAGAAACAGCGCTCCAAAGTTCATCAATAGTCTAGAAGTCTTAGTTTAGGTGAGTTATGCTTCTAAAGGTCTATTAAAGCATAAAGGCTCTTAAAACACCTCAACTAATCAAGCTTAATGTTTTCATAACTTAAAAGAAGTAGAAAACCTTAAGCCGATCTCAAAAGATCAAGTTTCTGGAAGTTGGACTTCAGTGTAATCAATTTCAGTCTTCTGGTAATCGATTACACATAGGAAAGTAATCGATTACCCATTGCTTGTCACCGTAGTATTCGGTGAAGGGTTGTTGTCACTGAAAGTGGTATACTTTCAGGGTGTTGATTGAAGGTGGTTTAGCCTTCAAGGTCTGAGGGTGGTTTGCCTTCAGGAACTGAAAGTGGTTTGCTTTCAGGGGTTGTTGAAAGTGGTTTGCTTTCATAGGATATTGGTAGAAATTCTTGGGGTCCTTGGGTTAGGAACTTGTAAGAGATTTTTATCAATAGTGGAAAAATCCTCAAGGGGTTTTCTTGAGGGACTGGACGTAGCCTTCAGTGGATAGAAGGTGAACCAGGATAAATCTCTGTGTGTGAATTCTTCTCATCCTTCATCTTTTACTTTCAAACAATTCTCAATTTCGTTGCAATCACAACTATCGTTTCGTGATCATCATTATCTTGAAAGTAATAATCTCGATAAGGCGAAAATCGGGGCAACTATGATTCACCCCCCCCTCTCAGGTTGCTATCTGCACTAACAATTGGTATCAGAGCGGAAGTTTAGGTAAGTTATTCCTAAGATCCGGGAAAAGATGGCATCCTCTTCCAATCATGGAACCAGTGAAGGATTCAACATAAACAGGCCACCATTCTTCAATGGAGAACACTATGACTTCTGGAAGATCAAGATGAAAATATTCATAAAGTCATTAGACGCAGGAATTTGGAAAGCCATTGAAGAAGGTCCCTTTGTGCCTATGGCAGAAGTAGAAGGAACTTCACAAATAAAACCAGAAAGTACATGGAGTGAAGAAGAAAAGAAGAAGGTTCAATATGATCTCAAAGGAATGAACATTCTTACATCTGCCCTTGGCATGGATGAATTTTTCAGAGTATCAATGTGCACTTCATCAAAAGAAATATGGGATACGTTGATGGTGACTCATGAAGGGACAAATGAAGTCAAGAGATCGAAGATCAATACTCTATCTCAAGAATATGAAATGTTCAGAATGCTTCTAAGAGAAAAGGTATTAGATATGAAAAAACGATTCACTCATTTAATTAATCATTTGATTGCTCTTGGTAGACAGTTTTCAAACAGTGACTTGAACATGAAAGTTCTAAGATCACTTACAAGGGTAAGGCAACCAAAAGTAATAGCCATCTCAGAGAAGAAGAGTTTATCAAAAATGACTCTTGCAACTCTTTTTGGAAAACTCCAAGAACACGAGTTAGAACTGAATCATCTGGAAGAGAATGAACAACATGAGAAGAAGTATCGATCCATCTCCCTAAAGGCAAAATAAAGCATCAAAGAAGTTTATGATGCAGATTCTGAAGAAGAAGACAATGGGAATGTGAATCTTCTAGTAAAGAATTTTGGAAAGTTTCTTAAAAGAAAAGGTGTGAAATTCAACAACAACAAATTGATAATAATAAAATCACACAAGAAAGGGGGGGTTTGAATTGTGTGTGTGACTTTTGAGATTTTTCCAAAAGAATACTATTGATAAGTTTGAAAGCGTTTATCTAACGTGCAGCGGAAATATACTTAGAGCATAAATAGTAAAGCACACAAGATATTTATCCTGGTTCACCCTCAAAATCAATAGGGCTACGTCCAGTCCTTGGCTATACCAAGATTTTCCACTATTTCGACTGAATAGTACAAGTGTTCTCAGGGACTTCTCCCAGTATTCTGAGGACTACTCCTTTACAAGTTTTCTCAGGACTTCTCCTTTATCTCTCAAGTATTCGACAGGACTTCTCCCAATTCTTTTACAAGAAGGTTGGTTTTCTACAAGGTTCTCTTCAGAAAGAGTGGGTAGAAAATATGAGGTTCTAGGTTCAGAGATGATTGTTAAGTTTGGTTCTCTGAAGGGATAGTGTGAGAAGAATGAGAGTTTTCTCTCTATTAAGATTTCACACTGATTGGCGACTAAACTCAGAAGGATAGAAATTCTAATGTCACTGAGTGTTCTTGGCAAAATCTCGTCTAAGTTGTGAATTGACTTGAAGAATTTGAATGCTTAGATATTGTGTAAGTCGCCAAGTTGAAAGTGATGCAGAGGTCACTATTTATATCTTCAGTAGGATGAGAACTGGATGGACTGATAGAGATCTTCAATAATAGTTCCGTTGGAAATTTGCTAGATTGTGAGTAACGGATACTTCTGCAACTCGTTGCTAGAAAAATTTGCCATAGTGATGAGCATTCCTTCAACCAGTAGAGAGTGAGTTTGTCTGGCAATGCTTTTTCTTCTGGTTTCCAGAGACAGCAATTAATGTGAGTGAATTCCAGCTAATAAGGTAATTAATGCTTCTGACTAGAGGATTTGAATTCTACCGTTGAGAAGATACGATGATCAGAAGATTTCACCGTAAATTCAGTAAAAAAGCAACTTGAATTAAGGAATGTCGGAGAGTTTGAATCTTCAAGATATATGGCGCTTAATTCTGTCTCTTTCGTATTTAATGCTCTGATCCACAGGAGGTGCTTGACAGCTTATCTTGGTTTAGACAAACGATCTCTGCTGAGCAGATTCTTTTCGTGTCAGTCTATAATTATTACTTCTTAGTCAACCTCTCTGTTTGACTTGGAGTGAACCGAACAGACCCTTCAGGCGGACGAAGTTTACTTTGAGAGAGGCTTCATGTCTCATAGCCGGACGAACTTTTCCTTTGCTTTTTGATAATGATTGCAGCATCCCTTCCGTTCATAAGAGTCCCTGAATATAAAATTCTTCAAAGAAAATTAGTGAATCTTAACGAAATTGTTATTTATCAAAATAGGTTAATTCATTTGGGTATTTTTCTCTAACAATCTCCCCCTTTTTGATAATGACAATTTCTGAAAAACAAATGCAAGTAGAGTCTGTATGATTTCTCCCCCTTATTATGTGCCTTTCTTTTATTTAGTCATACATTTCATTAGCGAAATTAACTCCCCCTAAGCTTGTGCACTTTTTCATTTGTTATATATTTTCTCCCCCTTTGACATTATCAAAAAGAATTGAAACACAGCGAGAGGTAAGAGAAGGAATAAAAGATAATAAGCGAAACATATATTCACGAGGATGGTTTAGACAATCCTAAAAGTAAGGCCATATAGGCGTGCATTTCAGCGAAATTAGCATCGATCTGGGCAGAAAGCCTAGCATCCATGGATTTGAGACGATCATTCACAGCTTGATCTCGACGAGCCTGTGCCAGCGATAAGCGAGTAGTGAATGCCTTAACTTCCTGAGAGAGAAGGTGGACCATAGAGCGATCATCATCAGAGTCGAAGTGTGAGCAGTGATCGACTGACGGAGATGAGAAGCTAGAAGTCAGGATGGGTGTAAAGGATGCCACAGTGGGAATGAGCGGCGCAGGACGCAGATACAGCCAAGTGGGGCGCAGAGTCTGCAACATGGGGGATATCTGAGGAAGGAGAATCAGGGTCCAGGTGCTGAACTTGAGAACCAGGGATTCAACACAGCCAGCCAGATGAAGAGGAATTGAGGCTGTGTGAACATCCTTGCGAACCTGAATTTCCCAGTCATAATGGAAGAATTGACGTTCAGATGGCATGGAGTGGGTAACGAGAGAATGGGGACATCCGCGAGGAAGCCACAAACCAGCCTTAAAGCAAAATGGAAACCCAAATGCTTGAACACAGAGATCTGATAGGAGGTGAGCATTAGGTGCATCAGGTGAACGCTTGCGCTTGCCCAAAGCAGAACTGGATCTAGAAAGGTTACCGGGCATGGGGTAGATCGGATGAAAAGACATGCCTGAATCAGTAGGGAAGAAACCCGGAGGTGCAAGCTTGAGATCCAGATCCATACTTTTAAGGAGACATTCCGGTGAAGACAGGTAGGACGTATTAATAGTTGCATTAAAGTGGGCATCTACCTGGGGTAACAGTGAAAGCGTCGGTTGACTTTGACCAAGAGGCAGACGAAGATCGCTTTCAACATTAGTTAAATTGAGACGACTGAAATCAAGAATTAAGCAAGAGATGTCAGTGTGAGGATCAGGTTCAGATTCGTCATCAATGTGGATAGGATTGTCAAAGTTGGGGACATCAAATAAAGAGTCAAGAAATTCCTCAGCTTCAAGTTGGAGAAGATTTTGGAAGTGAAGAATCTTGGATTGAAGAAGCAGTTCCCATCCGAGGGCATCAGGAGAGCAATGATGCTTCCATTGAGGTGAAACAGTTGGCAGTGGTGAGTTATTTGAGAGCTTGACTCGAACCCAGTGACGGTTGCCAATGTTACCCAGTACAGCAATGGTGGGTGGATCATTAACGGGGCCAAGAAGTGGTAGGTATGTGCAACATTGAGTAGGAGATAAGGTTACTAGAACCATGCGAAAGGCAGTGGCAGCAAGCAATCCCATGTCAGGAACTGTAAACCACTTGGATATGGGTGCAGGTTCATTTCCACAGAATGTGAGAGCTTCACACAGTCGATCAACATCTTTATCAGAGGAGAGCGTTTGGGAATGAAGCACACGATGAGATAGAAGTTCTTGAATGAGCAATCCGCGAACTTCTGGCCAGTAACTCTGGGAGTAGCCCATCCATTGAGCGAGACAACAAAAACCACAATTACCATCATCCTCAACATCAAGAACATCAGATATATAAGTGTGAAACATTTGAGGCAAGAACTTCAAATAGTGAGCATGAGAGATTGAGATGAGGTCAGCAGTGGAGTGCACAGTTTCTGGGAGTGGCTTAGATGACGTTGATGCATGTAGGATTGTTGGAGCACTGGAATACTGTGAGGAAGGATCGTCTGAACAATGTCGTTTGAGACTGGCAGCAGACGAAGTTGATGAAGAGAGCTTTCGTTTTTGAACCCTCCTGGTCCATTCACTGAGGAGTTCAGTGGGTACTTCAGATATGTCAACAGGTAGATTCATTCGACGAACATCACTGAACTTAATCGGAGTAGCAAAGATATAATCAGATGAAGTATAGTGCATTAACTCAATAGAAGGGTTGATTAACTGCTTGTGACGCATGAGAGCAGAGATAAGGGCTCCATAGGGAAGGTTGGAGTTAGGTTTTTCCAGAGTATGGAGTATGTATTGAAACACAAGATTAGGCCAGTTGACATTCTTGCGATGTTGAAGTTGGAACAAGGCCCATTGAGAGAACTTATTTACTAAGTCTCGAGAACCTTCTTTTGGCAGAATGACCTTGCTAAGAACAGCATGGGGAAGAATGCATTCTTCAGCTAGGTTTGTCACTCGCCTAGAGGTGGAATTTTTAGGAATCTCCTTCCAGATAGTGAAAGGAGAGCTCTCAGAGCTTTCCCAAGATGAGGAGTAGCACGTTCCATGGAGAGGAAGGTTGAGAAGTCGAGATATGTCAGTTGTGAGTATATCAACTACTTGACCCAAACACCGAGTTCGGATGTGGTTAGGGTTCATCTCGACAGCACAGTCGTAGAACTCTTGAACAAGAGGCCTGAGGACTGAAGATGTGGAGACAATGAACATGTTCCCCCAAGCTTGAGAGAGCAGGAGATCAAGTCCGGCCACCTTTGCATGTGCAAATAGCTCCAGATCAAAATACCGAGGGGTGACAAGTTCTCTGTCCCCTAGGTGTTCAACCTTCACAGGACCAATTTCATAACTTTGTAGCTCTCGATTTTGAGTCATAAGATTGATCTGGTTCTGGTATATTTGAGTTTCTTCCATGCTTAGAGCTCGTTGAGCTTTTCTGTTTCTTCGTTTGTTGGGAGCCATGAGGACTGTAGAAAGGGAAGACAGAACGACAACTACAAATGCACGGAGTAGGTTGAATGGATGTATTGAGGCAGTTGTAAAGGGATATATTTTCACGAACCGTCAGTTTTATGTGGAATAGTGGACATAGTGTCTCGATTTTATCATTCTCATGATGAGTAATACAGTTCATTAACTTGCATTAAATGAAGAGAGATAATAAATGCCAACCTTTGTGTGTGCGTGCAGAGCAAGTGAGGCATATGAAAAGACACAACTGTTTTAGCATTAAATGTATATCACGAAGTAGATATTATGAAAATAACCAGACGAATATGATAAGGAGATGTTTATAATGCAGGAAACATTCCTATTCTTTCTCTAAGGCATGCAAACTTGTTTTCAATTAGGGGTTTGGTGAAAATGTCTGCCAGTTGATCATCAGATGGTATGTATGAGATGTCAATATTTCCTTTTGCTACATGATCACGAATAAAATGATGTTTGATTTCAATATGTTTGGTTCGTGAATGTAACACAGGATTCTTTGTTATATTAATTGCACTTGTATTATCACACAATAATGGGATGTTATACTCAAAAATATTATAATCTTCTAATTGATGCTTCACCCAAAGAAGTTGGGTGCAGCATGAACCTGCAGCGACGTATTCAGCTTCAGCCGTTGAAAGGGAGATTGTGCTCTGTCTTTTGCTTGCCCAAGAGATTAGACAATGCCCTAAGAAGTGACATCCTCCACTTGTGCTTTTTCTTTCTATTCTATCTCCGGCATAGTCAGCATCACAGAATCCTCTTAGCCTGAAATCATCACCTTTCTCGTAGACTAGACCAAGATTAGTTGTGCCAATAAGATATCTAAAAATTCGTTTTACGGCACTAAGATGAGATTCTTGAGGACTTACCTGGAATCTTGCACATACACAGACGCTGTACATGATGTCTGGTCTGCTTGATGTGAGATATAATAATGATCCTATCATTCCTCTGTATTTGGTTGAGTCAACAGGAGTTGAGTCATCACCTTTATCAAGTACAGTTCCAGGATGCATTGGAGTTCCCATGGCTTTTGCTTTCTCCATGCAGTACTTCTTTAGCAGATCATTGACATATTTGGTCTGATGGATGTATGTTCGAGTTCCCTCCTGCCTGATTTGTAATCCTAGGAAGAACTTTAATTCTCCCATCATACTTATCTCAAATTCACTTTGCATTAGCTTGGAGAATTCTTGACAAAGAGCTTCATTTGTGGCCCCGAATATTATATCATCGACATATAGCTGTACTAGAATAAAGTCATTGGATCTCTTTCTTCTAAAGAGAGTATTGTCGATGCTTCCTCGAGAAAATCCATTCTTCATTAGAAATGAGCTCAAGCGATCGTACCATGCACGTGGTGCTTGCTTTAATCCATATAGAGCTTTTCTCAGCTTGAAGACATGATCTGGCAGATCCTGATCTTCAAATCCTGGAGGTTGCTTTACGTAGACTTCTTCCTCAATGTATCCATTCAGGAAGGCGCTTTTTACATCCATTTGAAACAGCTTTATGGAGTGTTGACATGCAAATGCGAGAAGAATACGTATGGCTTCAATTCTTGCCACCGGTGCAAACGTCTCTGTATAATCAATTCCTTCTTGTTGATTATACCCGTGAGCCACCAGACGAGCTTTATTTCTTGTGACCTTTCCATTTTCATCCATCTTATTCCTGAAGACCCATCGAGTGCCTATGATCGATTTGTCTTCTGGTTTTGGCACCAAATCCCAGACTTTACTTCGTTCAAACTGATTCAGTTCTTCTTGCATGGCAAGGATCCATCCTTCATCCTGAAGTGCTTCTCCTATGTTCTTTGGCTCTATCTCAGAAAGAAACGGACAGTTAGCAAAATCATTAAAAGTGGATCGAGTTCTTACCTTTTCGTGGACATCTCCAATGATTTGTGTTGGAGGATGATCTGGTTTGAATCTCCAGTCTTGAGGTAGTGATATGCCACTGGAAGTCATAACTTGACTTGATGAGAGGTTGTCAGACATAGTTTCATCAACTTTGTCTGGTTGAGGAATGTTTGAATCCGACTCTTTGCTGGACGATGATGGCTGAACTGGATTTGATGAAGGAGCTTCATATATTTCCATATCATCATCTTCTGTAGATATCGGATTTACATCCACGTGCTTATCTTCAAACCTAACATTGATGGATTCTTCAACTGCCATGGTTCTGGAGTTGTATACCCGAAACGCCTTAGAATTAGGTGAATATCCCAGAAATATTCCCTTATCTGATTTTGCATCAAATTTTCCGAGATCATCCTTTGTGTTGAGTAGAAAGCATGAGCTTCCAAAAGGATGAAAATATGAGATGTTTGGCTTCCTTCCCTTCCATAGCTCATAAGCAGTTTTCTTCAGAATTGGACGCATGAATATTCTATTCTGAATATAACATGCTGTATGGATGGCTTCAGCCCAGAAATACTTGGGCAGAGAGGTTTCATTAAGCATAGTTCTTGCCATTTCTTGAAGTGACCTGTTTTTCCTTTCTGCTACTCCATTCTGCTGAGGAGTTCTCGAAGCGGACACTTGATGGAATATGCCATTTTCTTCGCAGTAATGATTGAATTCTTCATTTATGAATTTTCCTCCTCTGTCACTACCGATGTTGGTGATGCAGTATCCTTTTTCATTCTGAATTCTTTTTGCGATGATTAGAAAGGACCTGAAGGCTTCATCTTTTGTTCCAAGGAATTGCACCCATGTGAATCTGGTGTAGTCATCGACGATGACAAGACAAAATCTTTTCCCAGAACAACTAGCCGTTCTAGTGGGTCCAAACAAGTCCATGTGCAACATCTCCAGAGGTCTCTTTGTACTAACAACGTTCTTTGCGTGGAAAGAACTTTTTACTTGCTTTCCTTGGAGACATGCTGAGCATGTATCATCAGATTTGAAAGACAGATTTGGCAGACCACGTACTAAATCATGTTTGATTATTTTAGCAATGGTCTTTAGGGATGCATTGTTAGTACAGATAGCAACCTGAGGGGGGGGGGGGTGAATCAGAGTTGCCCCGATTTTCGCCTTATTGAAATTGTTACTTTCAAGATAAAGATGATCACAAGATAATTGCTATGATTGCAGCGGAATAGAGCGATGCTTGAAAGTAAGTATGAAGGATAAAGAGAATCACACACAAGATTTTATCCTGGTTCACCTTCAATCCACCGAAGGCTACGTCCAGTCCCTCAAGAAAACCCCTTGAGGATTTTTCCACTATTGATAAAAATTTCTTACAAGTTCCTAACCCAAGGACCCCAAGAACTTCTACCAATATCCTGTGAAAGCAAACCGCTTTCAACAGCCCTTGAAAGCAAACCGCTTTCAGTTCCTGAAGGCAAACCACCCTCAGACCTTGAAGGCTAAACCACCTTCAATGAAAACCCTGAAAGTAAACCACTTTCAGTGACAACAACCCTTCACCGAATACCACAATGAAAAACTCAATCTTACAGAAAGAGATGAAGAAGATATTACAATCGGCTGTTTCAATCCTTTAACAGACAATTGGATTGAATATGAGAAATTATGCTTTAAGGCTTTTAAGCATAATACAATTCTGAGTTCTTCAAGATATGAACAACTGATGTGTTCTTGTGAACATGAAGATCATGAACTCAGAATTTAGGCTCCAAAAGATTTAAGTTCTAAGAGATGAACTAATTTTGAAAGAGCTTTGGCCTAATGTGTTTTTCTCATGTGGAATGTGTATATTTCGTGTGTGTTGTGTGTGTTATGTTTTCTGGACTCAAATGGTCTTTATATAGGCAAGGGAAACGTCCTTGAACCATCACAACCCTTTTCAAAAGGTTTGGGACACAATGGTTCATGAAAAGATGTACTTTTTCGTTCTGGTAATCGATTACCATACTTAGTGTAATCGATTACACAAGTGACCGTTTCAGTTTGAATTTGAATTTCAAACATGTAATCGATTACAAGACTGGAGTAATCGATTACTTGCCTTGGTGTAATCGATTACCATAATGGTGTAATCGATTACACAGAAGCCCATTTTCCAGAAACTTGTTCTTTGAGACTTGCTTAAGGTTTTCTACTTCTTTTAAGTTATGAAAACTCTTAGCTTGATTAGATTAGGTGTTTTAAGAGCCTTTATGCTTTAATAAACCTTTGGAAGCATAACTCACCTAATACTAAGACTTCTAGACTATTTGATGGACTTTGAGTGCTTGATTCTTTGAAGTCTTCTTTTCTTCTTTTTGCCGATGAGTTTGTCGTCATCAAAACCACAGCCAGGGTCAGGAGCAAGGTTTTCCAGGGAGGTCTTATATAGATCTCCTTGTCTCTGAGCTTCAAAGATAATCTTATCATTTTCATTAGAGACTCTACACTTCAATTTGGTGAAGGAAACAGTGAGCCCACTATCACAAAGTTGACTTATGCTAAGTAGGTTATGTTTTAATCCTTCAACTAGAAGAACCTTCCGGATTACTGGAAGGGGGTCCTTACCAACATTTCCTTCTCCGACAATGAACCCTTTTTGATTTCCTCCAAAGGTCACTGTCCCTCCTGTCTTCTTCTCATGGATTTTTGGGAATAAAGACCTTTTTCCCGTCATGTGCTGTGAGCATCCACTGCCCAGGTACCATTGTTCTCTTTGGTTTTGAGCTGTTAAGCACATCTGCAAGAGGAATAATCATTGATTTAGGTACCCAAACTTTCTTGGGTCCTCTTTTGTTAGTAATCACCTTGGGTGGACTTTTCCTCCCATGCACTATTTTTTGAGGAGTTTGTTTCTCCTTACCCTTGACTATGAAAGTTTCAGGTTGAATTTTGATAGATGCTGATGGAATATTTTTCTTTTCAGACTGATATCTATATGGAACAATAGACAAGTTATGTTTAATGGCAACTATATCCTAGTCTTCTTCTTCTTCATATCCTAACCCTCTTCGATCATATGCTAATCTATTATTTCCACTTAATTTGATTAGATTATCATGTCCTTGAGTAAACATGGATAGGTCTTTAATTAAGTAACTGACTCTTTCCTTTAAAAATCTAATTGCTTTGTTTGCATCTTGTTCTAAAAGCGCTTGATTTTTCTTGGTAAGCATGATGGATACTTCCTTAGATGCATGCAGTTCTTTCAATGTTTTATCATGCTTCTTTTTGAGAGAGCTGTACTTAACGGCTAATGCATGAGCATATTCTAGCAGTTCATTATAATCATCAGCTGAGATTTCAGGACATACCTCATCTTGATCATCTTCTTCGTTATCGGATTTGTCGACAGAAATCATTAATGCCTCTGCTTCTCTGTCGGCTTCAATATCATAAGTGTCTATGGATGCCATGAATGCACAGTATGACGCTTCTTCAATAGCTTCCTTGGCTTCTTCTTCTTGATCAGAGTCATCTTCTGATTCATTGTTCTGGCTGGAAAATGCCTTCTTTTTGTAGAAAGCTTTCTGCGAAGACTTATTTCCTAGACGAGGACAATCTGCTTTGACGTGACCAGGTTTCTTGCATTCATAGCAGACGATCCCTCCTTTGCTTGGAGTCCTTTCTTCTTCTCTTGATGAGGAAGATGGTCTTCCTCTGAATTGCTTCCGGCTTCCCACCATTTTTCTAAATCGTCTGTTGAACAAGGCTTGTTCATCATCGGATTGATCAGATTTGGCTGTTTCTTCATCTGAGGATTCATTAGCCTTTAAAGCCTTTGATTTGTTAGCTTTGAATGCTACTGCTTTAGCGGCTGCTGCTTTTCTTTTTATAATCGCGGCATCATTTGCAAGATCCTGCTCGTGGATCTTCATTTCTCCCAGCAGATCTTCTACTTGGTATGTGTCCATATCCTTTCCGGATCTTTGGGAGGTGACGAAATTTCTCCAGTTGGTGGGAAGACTTATGAGAATCTTGACCACTTGCTCCTTGTTGGTGAATGTTTCGCCCAAATTCCTCATACCATTGTGAATGGTCTGAAGTCGTGAAAACATGGAATCAATGGACTCATTATCGTCCATCATAAAGTTTTCGTATTGGGAGGCAAGCATGCTCATCTTGGTGGTTTGAACAGCAGTTGTTCCTTCATGAGCAATAGCCAGCGTGTCCCATACCTCCTTTGTAGTACTTAGGCTGTCAACTTTATCATGCTCACTTTTGCTGAGAGCACATATGAGAAATAGCCTTGCCTTGGCATTCCTCTGGTTTTCGGTCTTGTGTTCGTCTGTCCACTTGTCAGCTGGGATAGCCTTGTTTTCACTATCTTTAGGAAAGTAATTTCCCTTAGATATCACGTCCCATAGTTTCCAATCAGTTGATTCAATGAATAGCTGCATATGCTTCTTCCAGTAGGGATAGTTTGAGCCATCGAAAAATGGTGGCTTGTTTGTTGCTGTTCCGGTTGGGTAGGCAATTCCGTCCATGGATCTTTTCACTCTACACCTGTTAATATGTTAGTAATTCTCAGAGCGGTTAAGCTCTGATACTAATTGATAATAATAAAATCACACAAGAAAGGGGGGGTTTGAATTGTGTGTGTGACTTTTGAGATTTTTCCAAAAGAATACTATTGATAAGTTTGAAAGCGTTTATCTAACGTGCAGCGGAAATATACTTAGAGCATAAATAGTAAAGCACACAAGATATTTATCCTGGTTCACCCTCAAAATCAATAGGGCTACGTCCAGTCCTTGGCTATGCCAAGATTTTCCACTATTTCGACTAAATAGTACAAGTGTTCTCAGGGACTTCTCCCAGTATTCTGAGGAATACTCCTTTACAAGTTTTCTCAGGACTTCTCCTTTATCTCTCAAGTATTCGACAGGACTTCTCCCAATTCTTTTACAAGAAGGTTGGTTTTCTACAAGGTTCTCTTCACAAAGAGTAGGTAGAAAATATGAGGTTCTAGGTTCAGAGATGATTGTTAAGTTTGGTTCTCTGAAGGGATAGTGTGAGAAGAATGAGAGTTTTCACTCTATTAAGATTTCACACTGATTGGCGACTAAACTCAGAAGGATAGAAATTCTAATGTCACTGAGTGTTCTTGGCAAAATCTCGTATAAGTTGTGAATTGACTTGAAGAATTTGAATGCTTAGATATTGTGTAAGTCGCCCAGTTGAAAGTGATGAAGAGGTCACTATTTATATCTTCAGTAGGATGAGAATTGGATGGACTGATAGAGATCTTCAAAAATAGTTCCGTTGGAAATTTGCTAGATTGTGAGTAACGGATACTTTTGCAACTCGTTGCTTGAAAAATTTGCCATAGTGATGAGCATTCCTTCAACCAGTAGAGAGTGAGTTCGTTTGGCAATGCTTTTTCTTCTGGTTTCCAGAGACAGCAATTAATGTGAGTGAATTCTAGCTAATAAGGCAATTAATGCTTCTGACCAGAGGATTTGAATTCTACCGTTGAGAAGATACGATGATCAGAAGATTTCACCGTAAATTCAGTAAAAAAGCAACTTGAATTAAGGAATGTCGGAGAGTTTGAATCTTCAAGATATATGGCGCTTAATTCTGTCTCTTTCGTATTTAATGCTCTGATCCACAGGAGGTGCTTGACAGCTTATCTTGGTTTAGACAAACGATCTCTGCTGAGCAGATTCTTTTCGTGTCAGTCTTTAATTATTACTTCTTAGTCAACCTCTGTGTTTGACTTGGAGTGAACCGGACAGACCCTTCAGGCGGACGAAGTTTACTTTGAGAGAGGCTTCAGTTCTCATAGCCGGACAGACTTTTCCTTTGCTTTTTGATAATGATTGCAGCGTCCCTTCCGTTCATAAGAGTCCCTGAATATAAAATTCTTCAAAGAAAATTAGTGACTCTTAACGAAATTATTATTTATCAAAATAGGTTAATTCATTTGGGTATTTTTCTCTAACACAAATCTTTCCAAAGGAACAATGAGTCTTCTTCCTCTCAAAAATCACATGTTTCGAATGTGGCAAACCTGGACACTTCAAGTCAGAATGTCCAAATCTTCAAAAGAAGAAACATGGTCTAAGAGAAAAATTCGAAAAGAAGGATCAACCCACACGAAGAGCATATTTGGCTTGGGATGATAATGAAGTAAGTTCATCATCAGACTCTGATAAAGAAGAAGCACAAGTTGCTTTGATGGCCTCACATGATTCAAATGTTGAAGATTCCCAGGTTAGTGACAATTCTATATCTTTTCATGATTTAAAGTTTACAATGGAAAATATGTTTAAATTATGTCAAGAATTTTCTAAGATTAGCACCAGGCAAAATGATTTGATTTCATCCTTAGAAAGTAAGTGTAGAACTTTACAAGAAGAACTAGACGTAGTAAAGTCTAAGTTAGATATTACACATAAATGCACTAAGTGTAGTTCTTTAGAAGAAAAGATAGATAACCTTCAACAAAGAGTCTGTAACTTCAATAAAGGAAAACAAAAGTTAGATGATATTCTAAGTGTACAAAGACATTCAAACAATAAGTCAGGTCTAGGATATACTTCTCACCCAAAGACTAAGGAAGTCAAGAAAACTGTGTTTGTAAAACCAAACATGATGGAAGGATCTTCTAAAGGTATTAAGACCAATTCTTTTAGGAGTATGAACAATAGAAAGAACAATCCTAATAGACCTCCTAAGAAGATTCATTCCTCTCCTAGGCAAACAACTAGTTACAATCATTATTCTTGCACCTATTGTAACAAGATAGGACATACCCCTAGTAGATGTTACTACAAACATGTAGGAGTACCAAATAGGGAGTACATTTGGGTTAGAAAGGATGTTAACTTAGAAGGACCCAAAACTTGTTGGGTTCCTAATACCCATGTCTGAACTTTGTCATGTAGATGTGTATGAAAACAGCAAAGGATTTATAGTATCTTGATAGTGGCTGCTCATCACACATGACAGGAGACAAAACCAAGTTTTCTTTTCTTATACCTAGGGAAAAAGTTTTTTCACATATGGAAACAATCAAAAGGGAAAGATACTCGGTATTGGAAGAATAGGCACACCCCCTCAAACAGTCATCGATAAAGTTCTTTACGTTGATGGTTTGATGCATAATCTTCTGAGTATCAGTCAACTATGTGACAAAGGTTTGAAAGTTGGTTTCATTGATGATATATGTGTAGTAAAAGATGTGAAAACTAAAGAAATTAAGTTTTATGGGTATAAAGTCAATAAAGTCTTCATGATCTCCTTGGAAGAAATTCCACAAAACGTAAGATGTCTTTTGGCCAAGAACAATAGTGATTCATGGCTATGGCATAGAAGACTTGCTCATATACACATAGATCATTTAAACAAACAAGTCAAGCATGATCTAGTTGTTGGGCTTCCAAAGATAAGATTCGAAAAAGACAAGCTTTGTGATGTATGTCAAAAGGGGAATTAAACCAGAACTTCTTTCAAACCAAAGAACATAGTGTCGACTTCAAGGCCCCTTCAATTGTTACATATGGATTTGTTCGGACCTTCAAGAACAAAAAGCCTCGGAGGTAATTTCTATGCACTTGTTATTGTTGATGATTTCTCTAGATTTACATGGACCTTATTCTTGCCTCATAAGAATGAAGCCTTCAATGCATTCAAGAGATATGCAAGGCTAGTTCAAAATGAGAAGTCTTTAAAGATCTCTTCTATTAGAAGTGATCATGGTGGAGAATTTCAGAATCAACAATTTCAAGAACTGTGTGATGAAAATGGAATATCACATAATTTCTCTTACTCCGAGAACACCACAACAAAATGGTGTTGTAGAAAGGAAGAACAGATTACTTGAAGAATTAGCAAGAACCATGCTAAGTGAATCAAGCCTTCCTAAATATTTATGGGCTGATGCTGTAAGTACTGCTTGCTATGTTTCCAATAGAGTTCTTATTAGACTTATTCTGAAGAAAACCCCCTATGAACTCTACAAAGGAAGGAAACCAAATATCTCTCATCTACATGCATTTGGATCAAAATGCTTTGTCTTGAATAATGGAAAGGAAAACCTTGGTAAGTTTGATGAAAAATATGATGAAGGTATATTCCTTGGTTATTCTCTAACAAGCAAAGCATATAGAGTCTTTAACAAGAAAACTCTGTCTGTGGAAGAATCCATACATGTCTCTTTTGATGAATCTAAATCTTCAATAGAAGATAAAGTAAATCTTCCAGATATTGAAGAAGAAGATATCATTATCAATGAAGATTCTCAAAAGGATAGAGATCAAAATCCAATACAAGAAGAGCACATTGAAGATGATACTTATCAACTTCCAAAGGAATGGAGAACCCATAGGGATCATCCAGTTGATAATATTATTGGTGATATTTCTAGAGGCGTCTCTACAAGGCTACGCTTAAATGATTCAGTTCTGAATATGGCCTTTGTCTCTCAAATAGAACCATCAAAAGTAGATGATGCTCTGGAGTATGAGTATTGGATTGTAGCAATGCAGGAAGAACTAAACCAATTTGAAAGGAATCAAGTTTGGGAACTTGTTCCAAAGCCTAGTGATAAGCATATTATTGGAACCAAGTGGGTATTTAGAAATAAGTTAGATGAAAATGGTATCATAGTTAGGAACAAAGCAAGACTAGTTGCTCAAGGTTATAATCAAGAAGAAGGCATAGATTTTGATGAAACCTATGCACCAGTGGCAAGGTTGGAAGCCATAAGACTTCTATTGGCGTATGCTTGCTCTCTAAATTTCCCATTATATCAAATGGACGTCAAAAGTGCTTTCCTAAACGGATACATTCAAGAAGAAGTCTATGTGAAGCAACCTCCAGGATTTGAAGATCCAAAGTTCCCTTCACATGTCTTCAGATTAAAGAAGGCACTCTATGGTCTTAAGCAAGCCCCTCGTGCATGGTATGATAGATTAAGCACATTCCTTTGTGATAAAGGATTTCAAAAGGGTAAGGCTGACACAACCTTGTTCACCAAAAGAACCAAAGGTAATACTTTATTAGTTCAAATTTATGTTGATGATATTATCTTTGGTGCAACTAACGAATCTCTTTGTAAGGATTTCTCTAACATGATGCAAGAAGAATTTGAGATGTCCATGATGGGACAATTAAATTTCTTTCTTGGATTGCAAATCAAGCAATCACATGATGGAATATTCATCAATCAATCAAAGTTTTGCAAGGAATTATTAAAGAAATATGACTTGGATGATTGCAAAGCTATAGCCACACTAATGGGGTCTAACACATATCTAGATCAAGATGAATCCGGTGTTCAAGTAGACATTACCAAATATAGAGGTATGATCGGATCTCTTCTATACTTAACTGCAAGTAGACCTGATATTATGATTAGTGTGTGTCTATGTGCTAGATATCAAGCATCTCCTAGAGAATCACATTTGAGTTCCGTTAAACGGATTTTCAAATATTTGAGAGGAACTACAAATGTTGGTTTGTGGTATCCCAAAGGGAGTGTTTGTGATTTGATTGGATATTCTGATTCTGATTATGCTGGTTGTAAAACTGAAAGAAAGAGTACAAGTGGTACTTGTCACTTGCTAGGAAATGCCCTTGTCTCTTGGTCTTGCAAGAAACAAGCATGTGTTGCTCTAAGTACTGCTGAAGCAGAATATATTGCTGCAGGAAGTTGTTGTGCACAAACTCTATGGCTCAAACAACAACTCAAAGATTATGGCTTAGAGCTGGACTGCACTCCAATCAAATGTGACAACACAAGTGCCATTAATCTCACTAAAAATCCTATCATGCATTCTCGAACTAAGCATATTGATATAAGACATCATGTCCTTCGAGATCATGTTATGAGGAAAGATATTGAGATTTCTTTTGTGGATACTCATAATCAATTAGCAGATATCTTCACTAAACCTCTTCCTAAAGATTCATTCTTTAAGATTAGAAGAGAATTAGGCATATTAGATGAGCATGACATTTAAAGTAACATGATTTTTGCATAATTATTGTGATAATGTATGTTTATATGCATTTAGCTTGATTATGTGCTTCAATATGTATTTAAAATGTGTTACATAGGATTCTAGAGCCTAGAACTTATAAAAATGTCTTAGTAATCGATTACCATAGGTCCTGTAATCGATTACCCTTGATCTCAGTCCTCGTGCCTGTTAGAAATCTTTAAGCAATCGATTACCCCAACTGCTGTAGTCGATTACACATTCAAAATTTGAATTATTTCAAATATTCAAATGCTGTAATCGATTACTCTAACTGTCATAATCGATTACACACACGATTTTCTCTATAAAATCAGCATCTGTCTCGTCTTTTTGCCTACCCTTCCACATACACAACCTATCTTCTTCTACTCTTGTTTAGCCATAGGGTCTCTTCCTCGTCCCTCCAATGTCTCCTCTCCAATCAATACTCCTCGAAGGGATTCTTCCAATGATCCCTTTTTTCTTTCTCGATACCGCATAGATGTCCAAACAAATGCAGCATCGGCTGGATTGTCTCCATTTTATACCATTCCTTCCAATTTCTCACAGGAAACCAAGGTCATCCTTGAACGGATGGACATCCTGTCACTTCGTCTTTCTCAAAAGTTGGGACAACTGGAGGATACCATTCGATCTCGATTTCTGCTTGTGGAAAATCGCATAGAGGCAGTACACTCCTTCATGCGCAAGGAAATTGAGAGTCTCCAGGATCTTGACCCCTCTGAGAATTCTGAGGATTCTAGTCAAGCATAAGTTCTGACGACCTTTGTCTCAATATAGTTATATGCCTACTATTAGGATTTCCCCATTTCCCCAAATAGGCTTTATCCTTTGTTGTAACCACTCTACTACTTATGTTTGTTATGCTTCTACTATATGTAACTTATGCATTTGCTTCCATTTATATATAATATAAGTGATTGTTGTTCTTTATTCTTGCTTTACAACTTTACCCCCATACCCCTATGCTTTATTTCGAATTCTATACTTGTATGGTTGTATGCCTGTACGTTTGGCCTTTTCTTCTTTTTGATGAAGTCAAAAGGGGGAAAAAGGTTTTGTGCTCTTAAAGATCATATGCAGGATTTCGACAAGTACATTAGAAAGGGGGAGAAATACTAGATTACATCAAACAGGGGGAGTTCTTCAACAGAATTGCAAATATGATCTTCAAGTATCAAGAATGTGTTTGCCATCATCAAAAAGGGGGAGATTGTGAAGAAGGTCTTGCTCCTGACCCTGGCTGTGGTTTTGATGACGACAAACTCATCGACAAAAAGAAGAAAAGAAGACTTCGAAGAAACAGCGCTACAAAGTTCATCAATAGTCTAGAAGTCTTAATTTAGGTGAGTTATGCTTCTAAAGGTCTATTAAAGCATAAAGGCTCTTAAAACACCTAAACTAATCAAGCTTAATGTTTTCATAACTTAAAAGAAGTAGAAAACCTTAAGCCGATCTCAAAAGATCAAGTTTCTGGAAGTTGGACTTCAGTGTAATCGATTTCAGTCTTCTGGTAATCGATTACACATAGGCAAGTAATCGATTACCCATTGCTTGTAATCGATTACATGTTTGAATTTGAAATTCAAACTGAAACGACTATTAGTGTAATCGATTACACTAAGTGATGTAATCGATTACCAGAACGAAAAGTTACATCTTTTCATGAACCATTGTGTCCCAAACCTTTTGGAAAGGGTTGTGATGATTCAAGGACGTTTCCCTTGCCTATATAAAGTCCATTTGAGTCCAGAACACAACAACACATGAGAATACAACATTAGGCCAAAACTTTGTCAAAATTAGTTCATCTTTTAGAATTCAACCTTCAAGAGCCTAAATTCTGAGTTCATGATCTTCATGTTTATAAGAACACTTTAGTTGTTCATATCTTGTGGAACTCAGATATATATTATGCTTAAAAGCCTTAAAGCATAAATTCTCATGATCAATCTACTTCTATGTTAAAGGATTGATACAGCCTATTGTAAAACTCTTCTTCATCTCTTTCTGTAAGATTGAGTTTTCTCCGTAGTATTCGGTGAAGGGTTGTTGTCACTGAAAGTGGTATACTTTCAGGGTGTTGATTGAAGGTGGTTTAGCCTTCAAGGTCTGAGGGTGGTTTGCCTTCAGGAACTGAAAGTGGTTTGCTTTCAGGGGCTGTTGAAAGTGGTTTGCTTTCACAGGATATTGGTAGAAATTCTTGGGGTCCTTGGGTTAGGAACTTGTAAGAGATTTTTATCAATAGTGGAAAAATCCTCAAGGGGTTTTCTTGAGGGACTGGACGTAGCCTTTGGTGGATAGAAGGTGAACCAGGATAAATCTCTGTGTGAGAATTCTTCTCATCCTTCATCTTTTACTTTCAAGCAATTCTCAATTTCGCTGCAATCACAACTATCGTGATCATCATTATCTTGAAAGTAATAATCTCGATAAGGCGAAAATCAGGGCAACTCTGATTCACCCCCCCTCTCAGGTTGCTATCTGCACTAACACCTATAATAAGACGAAAACCCTAAAATCAATATAAAAGCCTCGAGTTTACAGCAGAACACTAAAATTGACCCGGAGCCCTTAAATCGTCCAAATACCCTAAATTTTAGTCAGCGGAAAAACCCTGAAATCTGCCGAAAACCCTGAAATTGGCTAAAAGAAAATCAGAAAAACCATAAAGCCGCCCTCAAACCCTATAATAAGCCGAAAACCCTAGAATCAGTCTTAAAGCCTAGTGTCCTCGGAAAAACTATAAATTTGACCAGAGGCCTTAAATCATTCAAATGCCCTTTATTGTTGTCAGCGGAAAAACACTAAAATCGGCCGAAAACCCTGAAATCAGCCAAAAGCCCTAAAGTTGATCAAAAAGCCCTAAAATCAGTATAAAAGCCTCGAGTTTACAGCAGAACACTAAAATTGACCCGGAGCCCTTAAATCGTCCAAATACCCTAAATTTTAGTCAGCGGAAAAACCCTGAAATCTGCCGAAAACCCTGAAATTGGCTAAAAGAAAATCAGAAAAACCATAAAGCCGCCCTCAAACCCTATAATAAGCCGAAAACCCTAGAATCAGTCTTAAAGCCTAGTGTACTCGGAAAAACTATAAATTTGACCAGAGGCCTTAAATCATTCAAATGCCCTTTATTATTGTCAGCGGAAAAACACTAAAATCGGCCGAAAACCCTAAAATCAGCCAAAAGCCCTAAAGTTGATCAAAAAGCCCTAAAATCAGTATAAAAGCCTCGAGTTTACAGCAGAACACTAAAATTGACCCGGAGCCCTTAAATCGTCCAAATACCCTAAATTTTAGTCAGCGGAAAAACCCTGAAATCTGCCGAAAACCCTGAAATTGGCTAAAAGAAAATCAGAAAAACCATAAAGCCGCCCTCAAACCCTATAATAAGCCGAAAACCCTAGAATCAGTCTTAAAGCCTAGTGTACTCGGAAAAACTATAAATTTGACCAGAGGCCTTAAATCATTCAAATGCCCTTTATTATTGTCAGCGGAAAAACACTAAAATCAGCCGAAAACCCTGAAATCAGCCAAAAGCCCTAAAGTTGATCAAAAAGCCCTAAAATCAGTATAAAAGCCCCGAGTTTACAGCAGAACACTAAAATTGACCCGGAGCCCTTAAATTGTCCAAATACCCTAAATTTTAGTCAGCGGAAAAACCCTGAAATCTGCCGAAAACCCTGAAATTGGCTAAAAGAAAATCAGAAAAACCATAAAGCCGCCCTCAAACCCTATAATAAGCCGAAAACCCTAGAATCAGTCTTAAAGCCTAGTGTACTCGGAAAAACTATAAATTTGACCAGAGGCCTTAAATCATTCAAATGCCCTTTATTATTGTCAGCGGAAAAACACTAAAATCGGCCGAAAACCCTGAAATCAGCCAAAAGCCCTAAAGTTGATCAAAAAGCCCTAAAATCAGTATAAAAGCCTCGAGTTTACAGCAGAACACTAAAATTGACCCGGAGCCCTTAAATCGTCCAAATACCCTAAACTTTAGTCAGCGGAAAAACCCTGAAATCTGCCGAAAACCCTGAAATTGGCTAAAAGAAAATCAGAAAAACCATAAAGCCGCCCTCAAACCCTATAATAAGCCGAAAACCCTAGAATCAGTCTTAAAGCCTAGTGTATTCGGAAAAACTATAAATTTGACCAGAGGCCTTAAATCATTCAAATGCCCTTTATTATTGTCAGCGGAAAAACACTAAAATCAGCCGAAAACCCTGAAATCAGCCAAAAGCCCTAAAGTTGATCAAAAAGCCCTAAAGCCGGCCTAAAATCCCTATAATAAGCCGAAAACACTAAAATCAATCTAAATGCCATTAGAGTCTACAGAAAAACAATAAAATTGACCCAGATCCCTTAAATTGACCAAACACCCTATACCATAAACATCGGAAAAACCGTGAAATCGGCTAGAAGCCTAAAAATTTATCAGAAAGCCATAAAGCTGGCCTAAGACCCTATAATAAGCCGAAAACCCTATAATCAGTCTAAAAGCCTATAGAGTCTACTCAAAAACTATAAAATTGACCTTGAGCCCTTAAATCGTCCAATTACCATATACTATAGTTAGTGGAAAAACTCTGTAATCAGCCGAAAACACTTAAATCGGCCAAAAACCCTGAAATCAGCCAAAAAACCTGCAATCGGCAAAAACCCCAAAAGTTAATCTGAAAGCTTTAAAGTTGGCCTAGAATCCCGTAATAAGCCGAAAACCCTAAATCCAGTCTAAAAGCCTAGAGTCTACAGAATAACCATAAAATTGACCCAGAGCCCTTAAATCGTCCAGATACCTTATACTATAGTCAACGAAAAAACCCTTAAATCGGTCGAAAACACTGAAATTAGCCAAAAGCGCTAATGTTGATCCGAAAGCCATAAAACCAGCCTAAATCCCTATAATAAGCAAAAATCCCTAAAATCAGTCTAAAATCATAGAGTCTTCCAAAAAATCAATCTAAATGCCATTAGAGTCTACAAAAAAACAATAAAATTGACTCAGATCCCTTAAATTGACCAAATACCCTATACTATAAACATCGGAAAAACCCTGAAATCGGCCAGAAGCCCAAAAATTGATCAGAAAGGCACAAAGCTGGCCTAAAAC
The DNA here is from genome assembly GCA_030819835.1 of Acmispon strigosus. Classification (NCBI taxonomy): domain Eukaryota; kingdom Viridiplantae; phylum Streptophyta; class Magnoliopsida; order Fabales; family Fabaceae; genus Acmispon; species Acmispon strigosus. Next base: position 15,014,181 of record JAUAMA010000004.1, on the reverse strand, counting down.
CCTATAATAAGCCGAAAACACTAAAATCAGTCAAAAAGCCTATAGAGTCTACAAAAAAACTTTAAAATTGACCCAGAGCCCTTAAATCGTCCAAATACAATATACTATAGTGAGCGAAAAACTCTGAAATCAGCCGAAAACCCTTAAATCGGCCAAAAACACTGAAATCGGCAAAAACCCCAAAAGTTAATCCGAAAGCTTTAAAGCTGGCCTAAAACCCCATAATAAGCCGAAAACCCTTAATCCAGACTAAAAGCCTAGAGTCTATAGAATAACCATAAAATTGACCCACAGCCCTTAAATCGTCCAGATACCCTATACTATAATCAACGAAAAAACCCTAAAATCGGCCGAAAACACTGAAATCAGCCAAAAGCCCTATTGTTGATCCGAAAGTCATAAAACCAGCCTAAATCCCTATTATAAGCCAAAAATCCTAAAATAAGTCTAAAAGCGTAGAGTCTACAAAAAACCAAAAAATTGACACAGAACCCTTAAATCGTACAAATAGCATATGCTATAGTCAACGGAAAAAATCTGAAATCGGCCTAAATCCCTAAAATCAGCCGAAAATGTTGTAATCTGCCAAATGACCTAAAGTTGATCAGAAAGCCCTAAAGCCGGCCTAAAACCCTATAATAAGACGAAAACCCTAAAATCAGTCTAAATGCCTAGAGTTTACAAAAAAACAATAAAATTGACCCAGATCCCTTAAATTGACCAAAAACCCTGTACTATAAACATCGGAAAAACCCTGAAATCGGCCAGAAGCCCAAAAATTGATCAGAAAGCCATAAAGCTGGCCTAAAACCCTACAATAAGCCGAAAACCCTAAAATTAGTCTAAAAGCCTATAGAGTCTACATAAAAACTATAAATTTGACCCAGAGCCCTTAAATCGTCTAAATACCATATACTATAGTGAGCGGAAAAACTCTGAAATCAGCCGAAAACCCTTAAATCGGCCAAAAACCCTAAAATCGGCCAAAAACCCTGAAATCGGCAAAAACCCCAAAAGTTAATCCAAAAGCTTTAAAGTTGGCCTAAAACCCCATAATAAGCCGAAAACCCTAAATCCAGTCTAAAAGCCTAGATTCTACAGAATAACCATAAAATTGAGACAGAGCCCTTAAATCGTCCAGATACCCTATACTATAGTCAACGAGAAAACCCTGAAATCGGCAGAAAACACAGAAATCAGCCAAAAGCCCTAATGTTGATCCGAAGGCCATAAAACCAGCCTAAATCCCTATAATAAGCCAAAATCCCTAAAATCAGTCTAAAATCCTAGAGTCTACAGAAAAACAATTAAACAGACCCAGAGCCCTTAGATCGGAAAAAAACCTTGAAATCGGCCGAGAACCCTGAAGTTGATCAGAAAGCCCTAAAGCTGGCCTAAAACCCTATATTAAGCAAAAAATCGTAAAACCATAAAATTGGCCCGGAGCCCCTTAAATCGTCCAAATACCCTATATTGTAGTCAGCGGAAAAATTGTGAAATCTGCCGAAAATCCTGAATTTGGCTAAAAGTTGATCAGAAAAACCATAAAGCCGCCCTCAAACCCTGTAATAAGCCGAAAACCATAGAATCAGTCTTAAAGCCTGGAGTCAACGGAAAAACTATAAATTTGACCAGAGGCCTTAAATCATAAAAATGCCCTTTATAATTGTCAGCGGAAAAACCCTAAAATCGGTCGAAAACCCTGAAATCGGCCAAAAGCCCTAAAGTTGATCTAAAAGCCCTAAAGCCGGCCTAAAATCCCTATAATAAGTCGAAAAACACTAAAATGAATATGAAAGGCATTAGAGTTTACAGAAAAACAATAAAATTGACCCAGATCCCTTAAATTGACCAAATACCCTATACTATAAACATAGGAAAAACCCTGAAATAGGCCAGAAGCCCAAAAGTTGATCAGAAAGCCATAAAGCTGGCCCAAAACCCTATAATAAGCCGAAAACCCTAAAATCAGCCTAAAAGCCTATAGAGTCTACAGAAAAACTATAAAATTGACCCAGAGCCCTTAAATCGTCCAAATACCATATACTATATAGTGAGCGAAAAAACTCTGAAATCTGCCGAAAACCCTTAAATCGGCCAAAAACCCTGAAATCAGCGGAGCCCCTTAAATCGTCCAAATACCCTATACTGTAGTCAGCGGAAAAATTGTGAAATCTGCCGAAAATCCTGAAATTGGCTAAAAGTTGATCAGAAAAACCATAAAGCCGCCCTCAAACCCTGTAATAAGCCGAAACCATAGAATCAGTCTTAAAGCCTAGAGTCTACGGAAAAACTATAAATTTGATCAGAGGCCTTAAATCATTCAAATGCCCTTTATTATTGTCAGGGGAAAAACCATAAAATCGGCCAAAAGCCCTAAAGTTGATCAAAAAGCCCTAAAGTTGATCAAAAATCCTTAAAGCCGGCCTAAAATCCCTATAATAAGCCGAAAACACTAAAATCAATCTAAAAGCCATTAGAGTCTATAGAAAAACAATAAAATTGACCGAGATCCCTTAAATTGTCCAAATACCCTATACTATAAACATCGGAAAAACCCTGAAATCGGCCAGAAGCCCAAAAATTGATCAGAAATCCATAAAGCTGGCCTAAAACCCTATAATAAGGCGAAAACCCTAAAATCAGCCTAAAAGCCTATAGAGTTTACAGAAAAACTATAAAATTGATCCAGAGCCCGTAAATCGTCCAAACACCATATACTATAGTGAGCGAAAAAACTCTGAAATCTGCCGAAAACCCTTAAAAACCCATATTAAGCCGAAAACCCTAAATCCAGTCTAAAAGCGTAGAATCTACAGAAAAATGAAAAAATTGACAAAGAGCCCTTAAATCGTCCAAATAACATATACAATAGTCAGCGAAAAAAATCTGAAATCGGCCGAAAACCCTGAAATCAGCCGAAAATGCTGTAATCTGCCAAATGCCCTAAAGTTGATCAAAAAGCCCTAAAGCCGGCCTAAAACCCTATAATAGACGAAAACCCTAAAATCAGTCTAAAAGCCTAGAGTTTACAGAAAAACCATAAAATTAACCCGAAGCCCTTAAATCGTCCCAATACCCTATACTGTAGTGAGCGGACAAACCCTGAAATCAGCTGAAAACCTTGAAAATGGCTAAAAGTTGATCAGAAAAACCATAAAGCCGCCCTCAAACCCTATAATAAGCCGAAAACCCTAAAATCAGTCTTAAAGCCTAGAGTCTACGGAAAAACTATAAATTTGACCAGAGGCCTTAAATCATTCAAATGCTCTTTATTATTGTCAGTGGAAAAACCCTAAATTCGGCCGAAAACCCTGAAATTGGCCAAAATGCCCTAAAGTTGATCAGAAAGCCCTAAAGTCGGCCTAAAATCCCTGTAATTAGCCGAAAACACTAATATTAATCTAAAAGCCATTAGAGTCTACAGAAAAACAATAAAATTGACCCAGATCCCTTAAATTGACCAAATACCCTATACTATAAACATCGGAAAAACCCTGAAATTGGCCAGAAGCCCAAAAATTGATAAGAAAGCCATAAAGCTGGCCTAAAACCCTATAATTAGCCGAAAACCCTAAAATCAGTCTAAAAGCCTATAGAGTCTACAGAAAAACTAACCCAGAGCCCTTAAATCGTCCAAATACCATATACTATAGTGAGCGGAAAAACTCTGAAATCAGCGGAAAACCCTTAACTCGGCCAAAAACCCTGAAATCGGCCAAAAAACCTGAAATCAGCAAAAATCCCAAAAGTTAATCCGAAAACTTTAAAGATGGCCTAAAACCCCATAATAAGCCGAAAACCCTAAATCCAGTCTAAAATCCTAGACTCCACAGAATAACCCTAAAATTGACCCAGAGCCCTTAAATCGTCCAGATACCCTATACTATAGTCAACGAAAAAACCCTGAAATCGGCCAAAAACACTGAAATCAGGCAAAAGCCCTAATGTTGATCCGAAAGCCATAAAACCAGCCTAAATCCCTGTAATAAGCCAAAATCCATAAAATCAGTTTGAAATCCTAGAGTCTACAAAAAAAAAAAAAAACTTACCCATAGCCCTTATATCGGAAAAACCCTGAAATCGGCTGAGAACCCTAAAGTTGATCAGAAAGCCCTAAAGCTGGCCTAAAACCTTATATTAAGCCAAAAACCCTAAAATAAGTCCAAAAGCGTAGAGTCTACAGAAAAACCAAAAAATTAACACAGAGCCCTTAAATCGTCCAAATAACATATACTATAGTCAGCCGAAAAAATCTGAAATCGGCCGAAAACCTTGAAATCAGCCGAAAATGCTCTAATCTGCCAAATGCCCTAAAGTTGACCAGAAAGCACTTAAGCCAGCCAAAAACCCTATAATAAGCGAAAACCCTAAAATCAGTCTTAAAGCCTAGAGTCTACGGAAAAACTATAAATTTGACCAGAGGCCTTAAATCATTCAAATGCCCTTTATTATTGTCAGTGGAAAAACCCTAAATTCGGCCGAAAACCCTGAAATCGGCCAAAATGCCCTAAAATTGATCAGAAAGCCCTAAAGTCGGCCTAAAATCCCTATAATTAGCCGAAAACACTAATATTAATCTAAAAGCCATTAGAGTCTACAGAAAAACAATAAAATTGACCCCGATCCCTTAAATTGACCAAATACCCTATACTATAAACATCGGAAAAACCCTGAAATTGGCCAGAAGCCCAAAAATTGATAAGAAAGCCATAAAGCTGGCCTAAAACCCTATAATTAGCTGAAAACCCTAAAATCAGTCTAAAAGCCTATATAGTCTACAGAAAAACTAACACAGAGCCCTTAAATCGTCCAAATACCATATACTATAGTGAGCGGAAAAACTCTGAAATCAGCCGAAAACCCTTAATTCGGCCAAAAACCCTGAAATCGGCAAAAATCCGAAAAGTTAATCCGAAAACTTTAAAGCTGGCCTAAAACCCCATAATAAGCCGAAAACCCTAAATCCAGTCTAAAATCCTAGACTCTACAGAATAACCCTAAAATTGACCCAGAGCCCTTAAATCGTCCAGATACCCTATACTAAAGTCAACGAAAAAACCCTGAAATCGGCCAAAAACACTGAAATCAGGCAAAAGCCCTAATGTTGATCCGAAAGACATAAAACCAGCCTAAATCCCTGTAATAAGCCAAAATCCATAAAATCAGTTTGAAATCCTAGAGTCTACAGAAAAAAAATAAAACTTACCCATAGCCCTTATATCGGAAAAACCCTGAAATCGGCTGAGAACCCTAAAGTTGATCAGAAAGCCCTAAAGCTGGCCTAAAACATTATATTAAGCCAAAAACCCTAAAATAAGTTCAAAAGCGTAGAGTCTACAGAAAAACCAAAAAATTGACACAGAGCCCTTAAATCGTCCAAATAACATATACTATAGTCAGCCGAAAAAATCTGAAATCGGGCGAAAACCTTAAAATCAGCCGAAAATGCTGTAATCTGCCAAATGCCCTAAAGTTGACCAGAAAGCCCTAAAGCCAGCCAAAAACCCTATAATAAGCGAAAACCCTAAAATCAGTCTAAAAGCCTAGAGTTTACAGAAAAACCATAAAATTGAGCCGGAGCCTAGAGTTGATCAGAAAAACCATAAAGCCGCCCTCAAACCCTATAATAAGCCGAAAACCCTAGAATCAGTCTTAAAGCCTAGAGTCTGCGGAAAACCTATAAATTTGACCAGAGGCCTTAAATCATTCAAATGCCCTTTATTATTGTCAGCAGAAAAACCATAAAATCGGCCGAAAACCCTAAAATCGGCCAAAAGCCCTAAAGTTGATCAAAAAGTCTCCGGCCGCCCCTGACCTAATTAGGCCGCTATTGGTGCGAGTTGTAAGGAAGGAGTCTTGGTCTCGAGTCGAGCTGGGGCGTCATTTCATTCTCGTAACGGGAGTGAGTGCACCGCAAGATCAGACAAGTGACTCCCTCGCAGCGGTGGCATCTGTCTTTTAAGTTCAGTCATTTCCTAAGACGGCTCCTCTTATTATACGATAATCCAAGCAGATCCGGGAGGTGAAACATGGGTCTTTGTCTCTTTTTCAACTTCAACAGGAAAGCATCAACAAAACTGCCCTTCCATATAGATCGTCGTGGCATGAACTTTGTCAAAAAATGGATTTCTAGCTAACTCTAAAGCCGGCCTAAAAACCCTATAATAAGCCGAAAACACTAAAATCAATCTAAAAGCCATTAGAGTCTACAGAAAAACAATAAATTTGACCCAGATCCCTTAAATTGACCAAATACCCTATACTATAAACATCGAAAAAACCCTGAAATCGGCCAGATGCCCAAAAACTGATCAGAAAGCCATAAAGCTGGCCTAAAACCCTAGAATAAGCCGAAAACCCTAAAATCAATCTAAAAGCCTATAGAGTTTACATAAAAACTATAAAATTGACCCAGAGCCCTTAAATCGTCCAAATACCATATACTATAGTGAGCGGAAAAACTCTGAAATGAGCCGAAAACCCTTAAATCGGCAAAAACCCTGAAATCGGCCAAAAACCCTGTAATCGGCAAAAACCCCAAAAGTTAATCCGAAAGCTTTAAAGCTGGACTAAAACCCCATAATAAGCCGAAAACCCTAAATCTAGTCTAAAAGCCTAGAGTCTACAGAATAACCATAAAATTGACCCAGAGCCCTTAAATCGTCCAGATACCCTATACTATAGTCAACGAAAAAACACTGAAATCGGCCGAAAACCCTTAAAACCCCATATTAAGCCGAAAACCCTAAATCCAGTCTAAAAGCGTAGAATCTACAGAAAAATGAAAAAATTGACAAAGAGCCCTTAAATCGTCCAAATAACATATACTATAGTCAGCGGAAAAAATCTGAAATCGGCCGAAAACCCTGAAATCAGCCGAAAATGCTGTAATCTGCCAAATGCCCTAAAGTTGATCAAAAAGCCCTAAAGCCAGCCTAAAACCCTATAATAGACGAAAACCCTAAAATCAGTCTAAAAGCCTAGAGTTTACAGAAAAACCATAAAATTAACCCGAAGCCCTTAAATCGTCCCAATACCCTATACTGTAGTGAGCGGACAAACCCTGAAATCAGCTGAAAACCTTGAAAATGGCTAAAAGTTGATCAGAAAAACCATAAAGCCGCCCTCAAACCCTATAATAAGCCGAAAACCCTAAAATCAGTCTTAAAGCCTAGAGTCTACGGAAAAACTATAAATTTGACCAGAGGCCTTAAATCATTCAAATGCTCTTTATTATTGTCAGTGGAAAACCCTAAATTCGGCCGAAAACCCTGAAATTGGCCAAAATGCCCTAAAGTTGATCAGAAAGCCCTAAAGTCGGCCTAAAATCCCTGTAATTAGCCGAAAACACTAATATTAATCTAAAAGCCATTAGAGTCTACAGAAAAACAATAAAATTGACCCAGATCCCTTAAATTGACCAAATACCCTATACTATAAACATCGGAAAAACCCTAAAATTGGCCAGAAGCCCAAAAATTGATAAGAAAGCCATAAAGCTGGCCTAAAACCCTATAATTAGCCGAAAACCCTAAAATCAGTCTAAAAGCCTATAGAGTCTACAGAAAAACTAACCCAGAGCCCTTAAATCGTCCAAATACCATATACTATAGTGAGCGGAAAAACTCTGAAATCAGCGGAAAACCCTTAACTCGGCCAAAAACCCTGAAATCGGCCAAAAAACCTGAAATTGGCAAAAATCCCAAAAGTTAATCCGAAAACTTTAAAGATGGCCTAAAACCCCATAATAAGCCGAAAACCCTAAATCCAGTCTAAAATCCTAGACTCCACAGAATAACCCTAAAATTGACCCAGAGCCCTTAAATCGTCCAGATACCCTATACTATAGTCAACGAAAAAACCCTGAAATCGGCCAAAAACACTGAAATCAGGCAAAAGCCCTAATGTTGATCCGAAAGCCATAAAACCAGCCTAAATCCCTGTAATAAGCCAAAATCCATAAAATCAGTTTGAAATCCTAGAGTCTACAAAAAAAAAAAAAAACTTACCCATAGCCCTTATATCGGAAAAACCCTGAAATCGGCTGAGAACCCTAAAGTTGATCAGAAAGCCCTAAAGCTGGCCTAAAACCTTATATTAAGCCAAAAACCCTAAAATAAGTCCAAAAGCGTAGAGTCTACAGAAAAACCAAAAAATTGACACAGAGCCCTTAAATCGTCCAAATAACATATACTATAGTCAGCCGAAAAAATCTGAAATCGGCCGAAAACCTTGAAATCAGCCGAAAATGCTCTAATCTGCCAAATGCCCTAAAGTTGACCAGAAAGCACTTAAGCCAGCCAAAAACCCTATAATAAGCGAAAACCCTAAAATCAGTCTTAAAGCCTAGAGTCTACGGAAAAACAATAAATTTGACCAGAGGCCTTAAATCATTCAAATGCCCTTTATTATTGTCAGTGGAAAAACCCTAAATTCGGCCGAAAACCCTGAAATCGGCCAAAATGCCCTAAAATTGATCAGAAAGCCCTAAAGTCGGCCTAAAATCCCTATAATTAGCCGAAAACACTAATATTAATCTAAAAGCCATTAGAGTCTACAGAAAAACAATAAAATTGACCCCGATCCCTTAAATTGACCAAATACCCTATACTATAAACATCGGAAAAACCCTGAAATTGGCCAGAAGCCCAAAAATTGATAAGAAAGCCATAAAGCTGGCCTAAAACCCTATAATTAGCTGAAAACCCTAAAATCAGTCTAAAAGCCTATATAGTCTACAGAAAAACTAACACAGAGCCCTTAAATCGTCCAAATACCATATACTATAGTGAGCGGAAAAACTCTGAAATCAGCCGAAAACCCTTAATTCGGCCAAAAACCCTGAAATCGGCAAAAATCCGAAAAGTTAATCCGAAAACTTTAAAGCTGGCCTAAAACCCCATAATAAGCCGAAAACCCTAAATCCAGTCTAAAATCCTAGACTCTACAGAATAACCCTAAAATTGACCCAGAGCCCTTAAATCGTCCAGATACCCTATACTAAAGTCAACGAAAAAACCCTGAAATCGGCCAAAAACACTGAAATCAGGCAAAAGCCCTAATGTTGATCCGAAAGACATAAAACCAGCCTAAATCCCTGTAATAAGCCAAAATCCATAAAATCAGTTTGAAATCCTAGAGTCTACAGAAAAAAAATAAAACTTACCCATAGCCCTTATATCGGAAAAACCCTGAAATCGGCTGAGAACCCTAAAGTTGATCAGAAAGCCCTAAAGCTGGCCTAAAACCTTATATTAAGCCAAAAACCCTAAAATAAGTTCAAAAGCGTAGAGTCTACAGAAAAACCAAAAAATTGACACAGAGCCCTTAAATCGTCCAAATAACATATACTATAGTCAGCCGAAAAAATCTGAAATCGGGCGAAAACCTTAAAATCAGCCGAAAATGCTGTAATCTGCCAAATGCCCTAAAGTTGACCAGAAAGCCCTAAAGCCAGCCAAAAACCCTATAATAAGCGAAAACCCTAAAATCAGTCTAAAAGCCTAGAGTTTACAGAAAAACCATAAAATTGAGCCGGAGCCTAGAGTTGATCAGAAAAACCATAAAGCCGCCCTCAAACCCTATAATAAGCCGAAAACCCTAGAATCAGTCTTAAAGCCTAGAGTCTGCGGAAAACCTATAAATTTGACCAGAGGCCTTAAATCATTCAAATGCCCTTTATTATTGTCAGCAGAAAAACCATAAAATCGGCCGAAAACCCTAAAATCGGCCAAAAGCCCTAAAGTTGATCAAAAAGTCTCCGGCCGCCCCTGACCTAATTAGGCCGCTATTGGTGCGAGTTGTAAGGAAGGAGTCTTGGTCTCGAGTCGAGCTGGGGCGTCATTTCATTCTCGTAACGGGAGTGAGTGCACCGCAAGATCAGACAAGTGACTCCCTCGCAGCGGTGGCATCTGTCTTTTAAGTTCAGTCATTTCCTAAGACGGCTCCTCTTATTATACGATAATCCAAGCAGATCCGGGAGGTGAAACATGGGTCTTTGTCTCTTTTTCAACTTCAACAGGAAAGCATCAACAAAACTGCCCTTCCATATAGATCGTCGTGGCATGAACTTTGTCAAAAAATGGATTTCTAGCTAACTCTAAAGCCGGCCTAAAAACCCTATAATAAGCCGAAAACACTAAAATCAATCTAAAAGCCATTAGAGTCTACAGAAAAACAATAAATTTGACCCAGATCCCTTAAATTGACCAAATACCCTATACTATAAACATCGAAAAAACCCTGAAATCGGCCAGATGCCCAAAAACTGATCAGAAAGCCATAAAGCTGGCCTAAAACCCTAGAATAAGCCGAAAACCCTAAAATCAATCTAAAAGCCTATAGAGTTTACATAAAAACTATAAAATTGACCCAGAGCCCTTAAATCGTCCAAATACCATATACTATAGTGAGCGGAAAAACTCTGAAATGAGCCGAAAACCCTTAAATCGGCAAAAACCCTGAAATCGGCCAAAAACCCTGTAATCGGCAAAAACCCCAAAAGTTAATCCGAAAGCTTTAAAGCTGGACTAAAACCCCATAATAAGCCGAAAACCCTAAATCTAGTCTAAAAGCCTAGAGTCTACAGAATAACCATAAAATTGACCCAGAGCCCTTAAATCGTCCAGATACCCTATACTATAGTCAACGAAAAAACACTGAAATCGGCCGAAAACACTGAAATCAGCCAAAAGCCCTACTGTTGATCCGAAAGCCATAAAACAACCCTAAATCCCTATAATAATCCAAAATCCCTAAAATCAATATGAAATCATAGAGTCTACAGAAAAACAATAAAACTGACCCAGAGTCCTTACATCGGAAAAACTCTGAAATCTGCCGAGAACCCTAAAGTTGATCAGAAAGCCTTTCTTGTAAACAATCTTTACAAAGCACAGGGCCCTTTCTCCCCCTTTTGACTTCATCAAAAAGGAAGATGAGTCCAAGCATAATCGACACATGCTAACAAGTAGTATAGATATTTAAGACGTGGGGAGTGGGGTAAGCAATACAGTATATAGAAACTTATGCATCACACGTAATTTAAAGCATAACCAGTTAAGTTCAGAATACATAATTAAACGTGCAAGCAAGAACCAAAAACATCCAGAAGATACGACTAAACTATTACAATCCCAAAATAAATAGTCTGAATAAAAATAGAGATAGTCTAAATGAAAATAGAAATAGTCTAGAAATCTTCAGAATCATCAGAGGAATGGAGAGGAGAACAAGTCATCTGATCGACAAGAAGGCTTAGATTGTCCATATCTGCACGCAAAGTAGTGTATATGGACTCTATCCGGCCTTCTATGCGATCAAAGCGCTGGTTGATGAGATGCTTCATGCTAAAGAATAAGTTGTGTAGAAGCATCGATACCAGCAGATGATGAAGGAACGCTCTCACACGGAGGAAAGAATGCTGCAGGAGTAGGAGCAGGAGGATCCTCAGATGTCAGGTCAGATTTGTTCCTGAAGAACCCATCATCATCCTGAATGAATCCCATCTTGTTCAGAATGTTCAGATCAATGCGCTGAGCCTTACCATCCATTTTAACAGAATATTCACCATGAGTAGGAACACCCTTCTTCTTCAGAATGATAGAAATTGCAGAAGCAAATGGAAGAGGGCTAGTTCGTTCCTTGTGCAGCATCATGTGTATCATTACCAAATAAGCCCAATTAATAGACTTTTGATTAACCATGCCATATAGAATTTGCAACTCTAGATCGCTAATCTGAGCATGATTAGAACTTTGAGGTAAGATCACATAGCTGAGCAAGTAGTGAAGCATTCTGTCTTCAACAGTGAGAAACCCAACAACAAGGGTGTCTCTAGAACGGTTTGCATCAACTCTATGCTTTTTAGACTGAATTTGCTATTCAGTGAAGCAACATAGAGATAAATAAAATGATCGCTTATCATAATCTTCCCATGGGCAAGGCAATTCAGAACCTAATTTTGCTCCGGTGCTAGGAATAGAAAGACATTCTCCCAACTCATCAAGGGTCAGAGATATGTCAATACCCTTGACAGATGTGCATATTTTTCCACCACGCTTAATCAGATTATAGTAAAAGACTCTGACAAGTTCGGGATAGAATTTACCTTTAATTTCAATGAACGAGTCAAGTCCCTGATGATTAAGCAGAGTTGGAAATGTCATCCCTGCTGTCAAGAAGGAATCCAGAACACCATACTTTGGTGTAAGAACTGGTCGATCAAGAAAATGAGCGAGAAAACGTTGCTTCTGTTCTTCGGTTGCCAACAGCCTTGAGAGGTCCAAAGCATCCATGGATGGGTTCTTAGAACGAAGAGGTTTACGTGAGGAAGAGGCCATGGAAGCTGAATTTGAGGATTTTCGAGTTCTAGGGTTTAGCAGGACCAAATTGGGGCTTTTTAATCCAGACCAATTCAACAACAATTGGTAGTATGAATAGATGGAGATGGATATTAGGAGCAAAACCCACAAAGAATTCTTGAAAACGAACAAGAATTGTGGAAGATATGGGGAAAATAGAGGTGCTGGTGTCGCACGAGAGAGAGAAGGAAACAGAGATGGCTGTAATCGATTATGAGCAGAATAACCCATAAAGATATATATTATCGGGCATGTAATCGATTACTTCCTTTTATGTAATCGATTACATGTGAGCAAATTTGAATAATGATTCAAATTCGAGGAGGTAATCGATTACACTACATGGGTAATCGATTACCCTCCTTTCTGGAAAAGAAACAGGGCCAAAATAATCCCTGTAATCGATTGCTAAACCTATGTAATCGATTAATATGACTAAAAACTTGAAATTTCAGACATGATAAGCATTGTATGAAGAATATCTCTAACAGAGAACTATAATGTAAATACAGATGCCTAAGAATACATTACTATTCAACTTAATGCCTTGTGAAGTTTTTAGAATCTCTATTACTAATATCATATTCTAATATTGTGTCTTTGAAAGACTTTCCTTTGTATACTACTTGTATTAATTTATCAAACCTTGACTCAAGGGTTATGCATGGGTCTAAAGATGTAAAAATACTTTGAACATCTTATTCTAGATCTAACTTATCTTGCATGCTTTTAGTTTTATTTTGTAAAGATGAGATGATCCGACTTTAATGTGCATAAACTTCATGTATGTTCAAGAAACTATCATGCAATCTAATATAGATAATTTATAATTTAACATATGAAATTGCATTACTAACCTCCTTATCAGAATGATGTGTTGTCATTAAAGCGAGACATGCTCCCCCATTTTTGAGTTGAATGATGAACTTACTTCATTGTCTTCCAAGTTTGTCTTCTTTGTTTTGGAAACCTTTTTCTCATATTCCTTCTTCAAGCTTATAACCTTGTGCTACTAATCTAGCCTAATTTTCTATCTATGATTTCATGTTCATCTAATTTGTTCCTAAACATCTATTTGGCTTCAATGATATACTTATCATTTAGGTTAGGGAACCGATATACATACTTGGTTTTTCTCAAACTAGTTCAACTCTTGTTGCATGGCTTGAATCCAATACTTATCTCCTAAAGCATTATGTACTTTAGATGGTTTTATTTAATATGGTTTGAGAAGGCGTACCTATTTTTCCTATAATAACATCTACTAGAGGTATGTCCTATTCTAATGCACTAACTACAAGCATGTAGTCTATAACCTTCATTATATATTATATCTAAGCATATCATAATGTCTCCTAGGTTGTCTTGGAGCAATTTGAGAATAATTCCTATTGAAACTTTTATGCTTTGATTATATAGCATAAGTATGTAATCGATTACAGCAGTTATGGTAATCGATTACTTAGACGATTTTAACAGGCACGAGGACTGAGAGCAGAGGTAATCGATTACAGGACCTATGGTAACCGATTACAAGGACATTTTTATCGGATCTAAACTATCAAGTTTTATGTAACAAATTTCTAGATGAACATATAAGCACATAATCAATTTAAATGCAATCATGTAAGTTCATACAAAGATTATGCAACTATCACATTATTCTAAATATCATGTTCATCTAATGCCTAATTTTCTTCTAATCTTAAAGAATGGATCTTTAGGATTGTTTTTGGGACATTTTGTGGGTAGTTCCTATAGTTCATATTTCTAGAAGAACTAGCATGCACGTGTTTACTCCCAGGAGATTTAACTTCATCTAATTCCTTTTGAAGCATTTTACATTATTCTTCTAAAGATGAAATAATGGCATTTTAACACTAACTTTAGGAGCATTACGACACATCTTAAAAAGACTTTCTATAGCATATTCTAAATCATTAGAAGAAGAAGTGCTGGTACTAACCTGGATATTTTCCTTGTCAGAATTCTGAGATGCCATTAATGCAAGGTGTGCTTTTTCCTTTTCTGATTCTGAATCTGAGCCTACGTCATTGTTATTCCAAGCGATGTATGCTCTTCTGGAGTTTGAATCCTTCTTTTCAAACTTCTCCTTTAGTCCATGCTTCTTCTTTTGAATGTTTGGACAATCATATTTGATGTGACCAGATATACCACTCTCATAGCATGTGATCTTTGGTGAAGAGGAGGGGGGTTCATTTCCCTTTTGAAAACTTCTAGATTTCATTCCTTTTCTTTGTAAGAATCTTTGAAAATTCTTGACTATTAAGATCATGTTCTTATCATCTTCTGACTCTGCATCATATTCATCATTGATGCTTTCTTTGGCTTTTAGAGCAATAGACTGGTGTCTCTTTTCGTTGTTCTCATATTGCTCGAGTTTGATTATCTTCAAAACATGTTCTTGAAGTTTTCCAAAGAGGGTAGCCATAGTCATGTTGGAGAGACTTTTCTTTTCTGAGATAGCAGTGTCCTTTGGTTGCCATGTTCTTGTAAGGGATTTTAACACCTTCGTGTTTAAGACATTATTGAAGAATTCCTTACCAAGAACAATCAAGTGGTTCGTTATATGTGTGAACCGCTTTTGCATATCAAGTATGCTTTCTTCAGGCAACAATTTGAACATCTCATATTCTTCTGATAGAATATTGATCTTGAATCTTTTGACTTCATCAGTCCCTTCGTGTGTAACCATTAAAGTATCCCATATTTCTTTTAAAGATTTGCAAGAAGATACTTTAAGAAATTTCTTCATACCAAGGGCTGAAGTCAAGATGTTCATACCTTTTAATTCATGTTGAACTTTCTTCTTTTCTTTGTCACTCCATGTGTTTTCTGGTTCTGATTGTGAACTTCCTTCAACTTTTATTACAGGCACAAAGAGATCTTCTTCAATGGCTTTCCAGATTCCCGCGTCTAATGATCTTTATGAAGATTTTCATCTTGATATTTCAGAAGTCATAGTGTTCTTCATTGAAGAGTAGTGGCCTGTTTATGTTGAATCCTTCACTGGTTCCATGATTGGAAGAGGATGCCATCTTTTCCCGGATCTTAGGAATAACTTACCTAAACTTCCGCTCTGATACCAATTGTTAGTACAGATAGCAACCTGAGAGGGGGGGTGAATCAGTGTTGCCCCGATTTTCGCGTTATTGAAAACGTTACTTTCAAGATGATGATAATCACACGACGTTTGTTGTGATTGCAGCGGAATTGAGTATTGCTTGAAAGTAAAAGATGAAGGATAAGAAGAACACACAGGGATTTTATCCTGGTTCACCTTCAAACCTAGAAGGCTACGTCCAGTCCTCTGATTAGACAGAGATTTTCCACTATAACAGAAAGCAAACCACTTTCTGAAGAACCACTCCACTGAATCCCACAGTGAAGATTTACAATGATCAAGTACTCTTACGGATACTGGCACCAAGGACCCTAAGATCTCTTATCAATCTTCCCGAAGCAACCCACTTCTGATTGATCAAGTCTTCTTAGCAATATACCTGTGCCAAGGACCCTAAGAGGACCTATCAAACCCCAGAAAGCAAACCACTTTTTGATGACACCGTATTACCACGGTGGACTTTGAATCAAACCCGATTCAAAGGACCTTTTTACAACCACCGAAAACTACGGTAAATGAATCAACATGATTCAAATAGAAGAAGAAGAAGATGCCTTTAGAATGGCTGATTCAATCCTTTAGACATGATGGATTGATCTTAGTTTGTATGCTTCAGGCAATTACAATGAAGGCTCTTCCATTCTGAGTTTCTCAAATGTTGAACATCATGAGTGTTCTTATGAAAATGAGAGAACCGAAACTCAGAATGATGACTTTAATGAATATGAAAGTTATGGACCAAGTCATTGATGTTTCTGAGTGTCTAAGGACTTTATATAGGCACTAGAGGTCGTCCATGAACCAACACAACCTTTCCCAACCGGTTTGAGACACAATGGTTCATGAAATAACACATCTGTCGACCTGGTAATCGATTACAACAGTTAGTGTAATCGATTACACCATGCCGTTGAAGTTTGAATTCAAATTTCAAACTTGGTAATCGATTACACACTTGTGGTAATCGATTAAACACATCCTGTAATCGATTACACATATCTGTAATCGATTATAGACAGTCCAGAACTCAGTTTTCGACTATTTAAAACCTAATTGAGTGTTCCTACAAAGTTTTAGTTGTGAGAACATATCATACTCAATTAGTTGATCTTTTATGAGCCTTCAAATGCAATATGAACCTTAATAAAGCATAGCACACTAAGTTGACAAGACTTACTTAAAACTAGGACCTTCATGTTTTGATCTTGACGTTCTGAGCCTGGTTCTTGAAGTCTTTCTTCTCTTAAGTCTTCATGAAGTCTTCTTGAAGTCTTTCTTCTTTTTTTGATGTGTTTGTCTTCATCAAAACCTCAGTCGAGTCCAAGGACGAGACTTGATTTACAGGATATAGTAATCGATTACACAAAATGAGTAATCGATTACAGGGAAAAATTTGGCCTAGAAAATTTTAGAGAGAATTTCAGTAATCGATTACCTTAGTGTAGTAATCGATTAACTTGAAAATTTTGGCCCAGGAAATTTTCCAGAAATTGGTTACCATGAAAATTTTGGCCCACGAAATTTTCCAGAAATTTCCAGTAATCGATTACCAACATCAAGTAATCGATTACTCTGAAAATTTGGGCCGAAAAAAATTTCCATAGATTTTCAGTAATCGATTGCTGGAATACTGTAATTGATTACATCAGGGCAAAAGTGAAAAATAATTAACTTTCAGAGTTTGGCTTCAATTTTCATATGATCTGGTTTGTTTAACAAAACCCCCATAATATGCTATGATTCTGCCCTTCCTTTTAGCATAATATCTTTGTCATCCTTGCTTCCTTTTATTCTTCTATCCTGGAATATTTTGTATGGCCTTTTCTTCTTTTTGAAGACGTCAAAAGGGGGAGAAAAGCCTTGTGTATTCTTGATCATTTTCAGGATACTGAGCATTAATTGCAAAACAAATGGGGAGATATATAAGACAGGGGGAGAAAAGTCAAATGATCAATCAACTTTCAAGCATGTTGTTTGTCATCATCAAAAAGTGGGAAATTGTGAAGAAGGTCTCATCTTTAGACTCTGGCTGAGGTTTTGATGAAGACAACTCACATCACAAAAAGAAGAAAAGAGAAGAAAAGAAGACTTAAAGGAACCGGCTCAAATTGCAAGATCAACTATTATGGTTGGAGTTCTAAGCATAAGCCTTGTTACTTAGTGTGCTATGCTTTATTAAGGTTACATTACATATGAAGGCTCATAAATAATCAACTAATTGAGTATAATATGTTTTCACAAGTAAGACATAGTAGAAACACTCAATTAGGGTTTAAACTTTCACAAACTGAGTTGTGGACTAGGAGTAATCGATTACAGGAGCTGAGTAATCGATTACACATGTCAGTAATCTATTACCCAAGTCAGTAATCGATTACTCAGTTGAAAAAAATTGGCACATTACTACAACGGCTAGTATAAGTATCGATAGCAACCTGAGAGGGGGGGTTGAATGGAAACTCCTTTGACAGATCTTATAAAAGCGTCTCCCTGTGTTTCTATTGTAAGAGGAAAAACCCTAAAATCGGCCGAAAACTCTGAAATCTGCCAAAAGCCCAAACGCCGGCCTACAATCCCTATTATAAGCCGAAAAAACTAAAATCAATCTAAAAGCCATTAGAGTCTACAGAAAAACAATAAAATTGACCCAGAAGCCAAAAAATTGATCAGAAAACAATAAAGCTGGCATAAAACCCTATCATAAGCCGAAAACACTAAATCCAGTCTAAAAACCTATAGAGTCTAGAGAAAAACAATAAAATTGACCCAGAGCCCTTAAATCGTCCAAATACCATATACTTTAGTGAGCGGACAAACTCTGAAATCAGCCGAAAACCCTTAAATCGGCAAAAAACCCTGAAATCAGCCAAAAACCCTTAAATCGGCAAAAACCCCAAAAGTAAATCCGACAGCTTTAAAGCTGGCCTAAAACCCCATAATAAGCCGAAAACACTAAATCCAGTCTAAAAGCCTAGAGTCTACAGAATAACCATAAAATTGACCCAGAGCCCTTAAATCGTCTAGATACCCTATACTATAGTCAACATAAAAACCCTAAAATCGGCCAAAAACACTGAAATCAGCCAAAAGCCCTAATGTTGATCCGAAAGCCATTAAACCAACCTAAATCCCTATAATAAGCCAAAAACCCTAAAATAAGTCTAAAAGCGTAGAGTCCACAGAAAAACCAAAAAATTGACACGGAACCCTTAAATCGTCCTAATAACATATACTATAGTCCGCGGAAAAAATCTGAAATCGGCCGAAAACCTTGAAATCAGCCGAAAATGCTGTAATCTGCCAAATGCCCTGAAGTTGATCAGAAAGCCCCAAAGCCGGCCTAAAACCCTATAATAAGATGAAAACCCTAAAATCAGTCTAAAAGCCTAGAGTTTACAGAAAAACCATAAAATTGACCCGGAGCCCTTAAATCGTCCAAATATCCTATACTGTAGTCAGAGGAAAAACCCCGAAATTTGCCGAAAACCGTGAAATTGACTAAAAGTTGATCAGAAAAACCATAAAGCCACCCTCAAACCCTATAATAAGCCGAAAACCCTAAAATCAATCTTAAAGCCTAGAGTCTACGGAAAAACTATAAATTTGACCAGAGGCCTTAAATCATTCAAATGCCCTTTAATATTGTCTGCGGATATACCCTAAAATCGGCCGAAAGCCCTAAACTTGATCAATAAGCCCTAAAGCCGGCCTAAAATCCCAATAATAAGCCAAAATCAATAACATCAATCTAAAAGCCATTAGAGTATATAGAAAAACAATGAAATTGACCCAGATCCCTTAAATTGACCAAATACCCTATACAATAAACATCGGAAAAACCTTGAAATCGGCCAGAACCCCAAAAATTGATCAGAAAGCCATAAAGCTGGCATAAAACCCTATAACAAGCCGAAAACCCTAAAATCAGTCCAAAAGCCTATAGAGTCTACAGAAAAACTATAAAATTGACCTAGAGGCCTTAAATTGTCCAAATACCATATACTATAGTGTGCGGACAAACTCTGAAATCTGCTGAAAACCCTTAAATCGGCCAAAAACCCTGAAATCGGCCAAAAAACCTGAAATCGGCAAAAACCCCAAAAGTAAATCCGAAAGCTTTAAAGCTGGCCTAAAACCCCATAATAAGCCGAAAACCCTAATTCCAGTCTAAAAGCCTAGGGTCTACAGAATAACCATAAAATTGACCCAGAGCCCTTAAATCGTTCAGATACCCTATACTATAGTCAACGAAAAAACCCTGAAATCAGCCGAAAACACTGAAATCAGCCAAAATCCCTAATGTGGATCCGAATGCCATAGAACCAGCCTAAATCCCTATAATAAGCCAATGTCCCTAAAATCAGTCTGAAATCCTAGAGTCTACAGAAAAACAAGAAAATTGACCCAGAGCCCTTTCATCGGAAAAGCCCTGAAATCGGCCGAGAACCCTAAAGTTGATCAGAAAGCCCTAAAGCTGGCCTAAAACCCTATATTAAGCCAAAAACCCTAAAATAAGTCTAAAAGCGTAGAGTCTACAGAAAAACCAAAAAATTGACACAGAGCCCTTAAATCGTCCTAATAACATATACTATAGTAAACGGAAAAACCCTGAAATTGGCTAAAAGTCGATTAGAAAAACCATAAAGCAGACCTCAAACCGTGTAATAAGCTGAAAACCCTAGAATCAGTCTTAAAGCCTAGAGTCTACGGAAAAACTATAAATTTGACAAGAGGCCTTAAATCATTCAAATGCCATTTATTATTGTCAGCGAAAAAACCCTAAAATCGGCCGAAAACCCTGTAATCGGCCAAAAGCTCTAAAGTTGATCAAAAACCCCTAAAGCCGGCCTAAAATCCCTATAATAAGCCGAAAACACTAAAATCAATATAAAAGCCATTAGAGTCTACAAAACAACAAATAAATTGACCCAGATCCCTTAAATTGACCAAATACCCTATACTATAAACATCGGAAAAACCCTAAAATCGGCCAGAAGCCCAAAAATTGATCAGAAAGCCATAAAGCTGGCATAAAACCCTATAATAAGCCGAAAACCCTAAAATCAGTCTAAAAGCCTATAGAGTCTACAGAAAAACTATAAAATTGACCCAAAGCCCTTAAATCGTCCAAATACCATATACTATAGTGAGCGGACAAACTCTGAAATCAGCCGAGAACCCTTAAATCGGCCTAAAACCCTGAAATCGGCCAAAAACCCTGAAATCGGCAAAAACCCCAAAAGTTAATCCGAAAGCTTTAAAGCTGGCCTAAAACCCCATAATAAGCTGAAAACCCTAAGTCCAGTCTAAAAGCCTAGAGTCTAAAGAATAACCATAAAATTGACCTAGAACCCTTAAATAGTCCAGATACCCTATACTATAGTCAACATAAAAACCCTGAAATCGGCCGAAAACACTGAAATCAGCCAAAAGCCCTAATGTTGATCTGATAAAACCAGCCTAAATCCCGATAATAAGCCAAAATCCCTAAAACCAGTCTAAATTCCTAGAGTCTACAGAAAAACAATAAAACTGACCCAGCGCCCTTACATCGGAAAAACCCTGAAATCCGACGAGAACCCTAAAGTTGATCAGAAAGCCCTAAAGCTGGCCTAAAACCCTATATTAAGCCAAAAACCGTAAAATAAGTCTAAAAGCGTAGAGTCTACAGAAAAACCAAAAAATTGACCCGGAGCCCTTAATTCGTCCAAATACCCTATACTGTAGTCAGCGGAAAACCCTGAAATTGGCAAAAAGTTGATCAGAAAAACCATAAAGCCGCCCACAAACCCTATAATAAGCCGAAAACCCTAGAATCAGTCTTAAAGCCTAGAGTCTACAAAAAAACTATAAATTTGACCAGAGGCCTTAAATCATTTAAATGCCCTTTATTATTTTCAGCGGAAAACCCTAAAATCGGCCGAAAACCCTGAAATCGGCCAAAAGCCCTAAAGTTGATCAAAACCCCTAAAGCCGGCCTAAAATCCCTATAATAAGCCGAAAACACTAAAATCAATCTAAAAGCCATTACAGTCTACAGAAAAACAATAAAATTGTCCCAGATCCCTTAAATTGACCAAATACCCTAAACTATAAACATCGGAAAAACCCTGAAATCGGCCAGAAGACCAAAAATTAATCAGAAAGCCATAAAGCTGGCATAAAACCCTATAATAAGCCGAAATCCCTAAAATTAGTCTAAAAGCCTATAGAGTCTACAGAAAAACTAAAAAATTGACCCGGAGCCCTTAAATCGTCCAAATACCGTATACTATAGTGAGCGAAAAAACTCTGAAATCAGCCGAAAACCCTTAAATCGGCGAAAAACTCTGAAATCGGACAAAATCCCTAAAATCAGCTAAAACACCAAAAGTTAATCCGAAAGCTTTGAAGCTAGCCTAAAACCCCATAATAGGCCAAAAACCCTAAATCCAGTCTAAAAGCCTAGAGACTACAGAATAACCATAAAATTGATCCAGAGCCCTTAAATCGTCCAAATACCCTATACTACAGTCAACGAAAAAACCCTGTAATCGGCCGAAAACACTGAAATCAGCCAAAAGCCCTAATGTTGATCCGAAAGCCATAAAACCAGCCTAAATCCCTATAATAAGCCAATGTCCCTAAAATCAGTCTGAAATCCTAGAGTCTACAGAAAAACAAGAAAATTGACCCAGAGCCCTTTCATCGGAAAAGCCCTGAAATCGGCCGAGAACCCTAAAGTTGATCAGAAAGCCCTAAAGCTGGCCTAAAACCCTATATTAAGCCAAAAACCCTAAAATAAGTCTAAAAGCGTAGAGTCTACAGAAAAACCAAAAAATTGACACAGAGCCCTTAAATCGTCCTAATAACATATACTATAGTAAACGGAAAAACCCTGAAATTGGCTAAAAGTCGATTAGAAAAACCATAAAGCAGACCTCAAACCGTGTAATAAGCTGAAAACCCTAGAATCAGTCTTAAAGCCTAGAGTCTACGGAAAAACTATAAATTTGACAAGAGGCCTTAAATCATTCAAATGCCATTTATTATTGTCAGCGAAAAAACCCTAAAATCGGCCGAAAACCCTGTAATCGGCCAAAAGCTCTAAAGTTGATCAAAAACCCCTAAAGCCGGCCTAAAATCCCTATAATAAGCCGAAAACACTAAAATCAATATAAAAGCCATTAGAGTCTACAAAAAAACAAATAAATTGACCCAGATCCCTTAAATTGACCAAATACCCTATACTATAAACATCGGAAAAACCCTAAAATCGGCCAGAAGCCCAAAAATTGATCAGAAAGCCATAAAGCTGGCATAAAACCCTATAATAAGCCGAAAACCCTAAAATCAGTCTAAAAGCCTATAGAGTCTACAGAAAAACTATAAAATTGACCCAGAGCCCTTAAATCGTCCAAATACCATATACTATAGTGAGCGGACAAACTCTGAAATCAGCCGAGAACCCTGAAATCGGCCTAAAACCCTGAAATCGGCCAAAAACCCTGAAATCGGCAAAAACCCCAAAAGTTAATCCGAAAGCTTTAAAGCTGGCCTAAAACCCCATAATAAGCTGAAAACTCTAAGTCCAGTCTAAAAGCCTAGAGTCTAAAGAATAACCATAAAATTGACCTAGAACCCTTAAATAGTCCAGATACCCTATACTATAGTCAACATAAAAACCCTGAAATCGGCCGAAAACACTGAAATCAGCCAAAAGCCCTAATGTTGATCTGATAAAACCAGCCTAAATCCCGATAATAAGCCAAAATCCCTAAAACCAGTCTAAATTCCTAGAGTCTACAGAAAAACAATAAAACTGACCCAGCGCCCTTACATCGGAAAAACCCTGAAATCCGACGAGAACCCTAAAGTTGATCAGAAAGCCCTAAAGCTGGCCTAAAACCCTATATTAAGCCAAAAACCGTAAAATAAGTCTAAAAGCGTAGAGTCTACAGAAAAACCAAAAAATTGACCCGGAGCCCTTAATTCGTCCAAATACCCTATACTGTAGTCAGCGGAAAACCCTGAAATTGGCAAAAAGTTGATCAGAAAAACCATAAAGCCGCCCTCAAACCCTATAATAAGCTGAAAACCCTAGAATCAGTCTTAAAGCCTAGAGTCTACAAAAAAACTATAAATTTGACCAGAGGCCTTAAATCATTTAAATGCCCTTTATTATTTTCAGCAGAAAACCCTAAAATCGGCCGAAAACCCTGAAATCGGCCAAAAGCCCTAAAGTTGATCAAAACCCCTAAAGCCGGCCTAAAATCCCTATAATAAGCCGAAAACACTAAAATCAATCTAAAAGCCATTACAGTCTACAGAAAAACAATAAAATTGACCCAGATCCCTTAAATTGACCAAATACCCTATACTATAAACATCGGAAAAACCCTGAAATCGGCCAGAAGCCCAAAAATTAATCAGAAAGCCATAAAGCTGGCATAAAACCCTATAATAAGCCGAAATCCCTAAAATTAGTCTAAAAGCCTATAGAGTCTACAGAAAAACTAAAAAATTGACCCGGAGCCCTTAAATCGTCCAAATACCGTATACTATAGTGAGCGGAAAAACTCTGAAATCAGCCGAAAACCCTTAAATCGGCGAAAAACTCTGAAATCGGACAAAATCCCTAAAATCAGCTAAAACACCAAAAGTTAATCCGAAAGCTTTGAAGCTAGCCTAAAACCCCATAATAAGCCAAAAACCCTAAATCCAGTCTAAAATCCTAGAGACTACAGAATAACCATAAAATTGATCCAGAGCCCTTAAATCGTCCAAATACCCTATACTACAGTCAACGAAAAAACCCTGTAATCGGCCGAAAACACTGAAATCAGCCAAAAGCCCTAATGTTGATCCGAAAGCCATAAAACCAGCCTAAATCCCTATAATAAGCCAATGTCCCTAAAATCAGTCTGAAATCCTAGAGTCTACAGAAAAACAAGAAAATTGACTCAGAGCCCTTTCATCGGAAAAGCCCTGAAATCGGCCGAGAACCCAAAAGTTGATCAGAAAGCCCTAAAGCTGGCCTAAAACCCTATATTAAGCCAAAAACCCTAAAATAAGTCTAAAAGCGTAGAGTCTACAGAAAAACCAAAAAATTGACACAGAGCCCTTAAATCGTCCTAATAACATATACTATAGTAAACGGAAAAACCCTGAAATTGGCTAAAAGTCGATTAGAAAAACCATAAAGCAGACCTCAAACCGTGTAATAAGCCGAAAACCCTAGAATCAGTCTTAAAGCCTAGAGTCTACGGAAAAACTATAAATTTGACAAGAGGCCTTAAATCATTCAAATGCCATTTATTATTGTCAGCGAAAAAACCCTAAAATCGGCCGAAAACCCTGTAATCGGCCAAAAGCTCTAAAGTTGATCAAAAACCCCTAAAGCCGGCCTAAAATCCCTATAATAAGCCGAAAACACTAAAATCAATATAAAAGCAATTAGAGTCTACAAAAAAACAAATAAATTGACCCAGATCCCTTAAATTGACCAAATACCCTATACTATAAACATCGGAAAAACCCTGAAATCGGCCAGAAGCCCAAAAATTGATCAGAAAGCCATAAAGCTGGCATAAAACCCTATAATAAGCCGAAAACCCTAAAATCAGTCTAAAAGCCTATAGAGTCTACAGAAAAACTATAAAATTGACCCAGAGCCCTTAAATCGTCCAAATACCATATACTATAGTGAGCGGACAAACTCTGAAATCAGCCGAGAACCCTTAAATCGGCCTAAAACCCTGAAATCGGCCAAAAACCCTGAAATCGGCAAAAACCCCAAAAGTTAATCCGAAAGCTTTAAAGCTGGCCTAAAACCCCATAATAAGCTGAAAACCCTAAGTCCAGTCTAAAAGCCTAGAGTCTAAAGAATAACCATATAATTGACCTAGAACCCTTTAATAGTCCAGATACCCTATACTATAGTCAACATAAAAACCCTGAAATCGGCCGAAAACACTGAAATCAGCCAAAAGCCCTAATGTTGATCTGATAAAACCAGCCTAAATCCCGATAATAAGCCAAAATCCCTAAAACCAGTCTAAATTCCTAGAGTCTACAGAAAAACATTAAAACTGACCCAGCGCCCTTACATCGGAAAAACCCTGAAATCCGACGAGAACCCTAAAGTTGATCAGAAAGCCCTAAAGCTGGCCTAAAACCCTATATTAAGCCAAAAACTGTAAAATAAGTCTAAAAGCGTAGAGTCTACAGAAAAACCAAAAAATTGACCCGGAGCCCTTAATTCGTCCAAATACCCTATACTGTAGTCAGCGGAAAACCCTGAAATTGGCTAAAACTTGATCAGAAAAACCATAAAGCCGCCCTCAAACCCTATAATAAGCCGAAAACCCTAGAATCAGTCATAAAGCCTAGAGTCTACAGAAAAACTACAAATTTTACCAGAGGCCTTAAATCATTTAAATGCCCTTTATTATTTTCAGCGGAAAACCCTAAAATCGGCCGAAAACCCTGAAATCGGCCAAAAGCCCTAAAGTTGATCAAAAACCCCTAAAGCCGGCCTAAAATCCCTATAATAAGCCGAAAACACTAAAATCAATCTAAAAGCCATTACAGTCTACAGAAAAACAATAAAATTGACCCAGATCCCTTAAATTGACCAAATACCCTATACTATAAACATCGGAAAAACCCTGAAATCGGCCAGAAGCCCAAAAATTAATCAGAAAGCCATAAAGCTGGCATAAAACCCTATAATAAGCCGAAATCCCTAAAATTAGTCAAAAAGCCTATAGAGTCTACAGAAAAACTAAAAAATTGACCCGGAGCCCTTAAATCGTCCAAATACCGTATACTATAGTGAGCGGAAAAACTCTGAAATCAGCCGAAAACCCTTAAATCGGCGAAAAACTCTGAAATCGGACAAAATCCCTAAAATCAGCTAAAACACCAAAAGTTAATCTGAAAGGTTTGAAGCTAGCCTAAAACCCCATAATAAGCCAAAAACCCTAAATCCAGTCTAAAAGCCTAGAGACTTCAGAATAACCATAAAATTGATCCAGAGCCCTTAAATCGTCCAAATACCCTATACTACAGTCAACGAAAAAACCCTGTAATCGGCCGAAAACACTGAAATCAGCCAAAAGCCCTAATGTTGATCCGAAAGCCATAAAACCAGCCTAAATCCCTATAATAAGCCAAAATCCCTAAAATCAGTCTAAAATCCTAGAATCTACAGAAAAACAATAAAACTGACCCTGAGCCCTTACATCGGAAAAACCCTGAAATCGGCCGAGAACCCTAAAGTGGATAAGAAAGCCCTAAAGATGGCCTAAAACCCTATATTAAGCCAAAAACCCAAAAATAAGTCTAAAAGCGTAGAGTCTACAAAAAAACCAAATAATTGACACAGAGCCCTTAAATCGTCCAAATAACATATACTATAGTCTGCGGAAAAAATCTGAAATCAGTCGAAAACCCTGGAATCACCCGAAAATGCTGTAATCTGCCAAATGCCCTAAAGTTGATCAGAAAGCCTTAAAGCCGGCCTAAAACCCTATAATAAAACGAAAACCCTAAAATCAGTCTAAAAGCCTAGAGTTTAATGAAAAACCATAAAATTGACCCGGAGCCCTTAAATTGTCCAAATACCCTATACTGTAGTCAGCGGAAAAACCCTGAAATCTGCCGAAAACCCTAAAATTGGCTAAAAGTTGATCAGAAAACCATGAAGCCGCCCTCAAACCCTATAATAAACCGAAAACCCTAGAATCAGTCTTAAAGCCTAGAGTCTACGGAAAACCCTATAGCTAGCCTAAAATCCCTATACTTAGCCGAAAACACTAAAATCATTCTAAAAGCCATTAGTGTCTACAGAAAAACACTAACATTGACCCAGATCCCTTCAATTGACCAAATACCCTATACTATAAACATCGGAAAAACCTAGAAATCGGCCAGAAGCCCAAAAATTGATCAGAAAGCCATCAAGCTGGCATAAAACCCTATGATAAGCCGAAAACCCTAAAATCAGTCTAAAAGCCTATAGAGTCTTCAGAAAAACTATAAAATTGACCCAGAGCCCTTAAATCATCCAAATACGATATACTATAGTGAGCGGACAAACTCTGAAATCAGCCGAAAACCCTTAAATCGGCGAAAAACTCTGAAATCGGCAAAAACCCCAAAAGTTAATCCGAAAGCTTTAAAGCTGGCCTCAAACCCCATAATAAGCTAAAAACCCAAAATCCAGTCTAAAAGCCTAGAGACTACAAAATAACCATAAAAACCCTGAAATCGTCCAAATACCCTATACTACAGTCAACGAAAAAACCCTGAAATCGGCCGAAAACACTGAAATCAGCCAAAAGCCCTAATGTTGATCCGAAAGCCATAAAACCAGCCTAAATCCCTATAATAAGCCAAAATCCCTAAAATTTGACTAAAATCCTAGAGTCTACAGAAAAACAATAAAACTAACCCAGAGCCCTTACATTGGAAAAACCCTGAAATCGGCAGAGAACCCTAAAGTTGATCAGAAAGCCCTGAAGCTGGCCTAAAACCCTATATTAAGCCAAAAACCCTAAAATAAGTCTAAAAGCGTAGAGTCAGCGGAAAAAATCTGAAATCTGCCGAAAACCCTGAAATCAGCCGAAAATGCTGTAATCTGCCAAATGCCCTAAAGTTGATCAGAAAGCCCTAAAGCCGGCCTAAAATCCGAATAATAAGCTGAAAACACTAAAATCAATCTAAAAGCCATTAGAGTCTACAGAAAAACAATAAAATTGACCATGATCCCTTAAATTGACAAAATACCCCATAAGATAAACCTCGGAAAAACCCTGAAATCGGCTAGAAGCCCAAAAATTGATCAGAATAACATATACTATAGTGAGCGAAAAAAATCTGAAATCGGCCGAAAACCCTAAAATCAGCTGAAAATGCTGTAATCTGCCAAATGCCCTAAAGTAAATCAGAAAGCCCTAAAGCCGGCCTAAAACCCTATAATAAGAAAAACCCTAAAATCAGTCTAAAAGCCTAGAGTTTACAGAAAAACCATAAAATTGACCCGGAGCCCTTAAATCATCCAAGCACCATGTACTGTAGTCAGCGGAAAAACCCTGAAATCTACCGAAAACCCTGAAATTGGCTAAAAGTTTATCAGAAAAACCATAACGCCGCCCTCAAACCCTATAATAAGCCGAAAACCCTAGAATCAGTCTTAAAGCCTAGAGTCTACGGAAAAACTATAAATTTGACCAGAGGCCTTAAATCATTCAAATGCCCTTTATTATTGGTAGCGGAAAAACCCTGAAATCGGCCGAAAACCCTGAAATCGGCCAAAAGCCCTAAAGTTGATCAAAAAGCCCTAATGCTGGCCTAAAATCCCTATAATAAGCCGAAAACACTAAAATCAATCTAAAAGCCATTAGAGTCTACAGAAAAACAATGAAATTGACCCAGATCCCTTAAATTGACCAAATACCCTATACTATAAACATCCGAAAAACACTGAAATCGGCCAGAAGCTCAAGAATTGATCAGAAAGCCATTAAGCTGGCCTAAAACCCTATAATAAGCCGAAAACCCAAAAATCAGCCGAAAACCCTATAGAGTCTAGAGAAAAACAATAAAATTGACCCAGAGCCCTTAAATCGTCCAAATACCATATACTATGGTGAGCGGAAAAACTCTGAAATCAGCCGAAAACCCTTAAATCGGCCAAAAACCCTGAAATCGTCCAAAAACCCTGAAATCGGCAAAAACCCCAAAAGTTGATCCGAAAGCTTTAAAGCTGGCCTAAAACCCCATAATAAGCCGAAAACCCTAAATCCAGTCTAAAAGCCTAGAGTCTACAGAATAACCTTAAAATTGACCCAGAGCCCTTAAATCGTCCAGATACCCTTAAAGTTGATCAGAAAACCCTAAAGCTATCCTAAAACCCTATATTAAGCCAAAAACCCTAAAATAAGTCTAAATGCGTAGAGTCTACAGAAAAACCAAAAAATTGACACAAGGCCCTTAAATCGTCCAAATAACATATACTATAGTCAGCGGAAAAGATCTAAAATCGGCCGAAAACCCTGAAATCAACAGAAAATGCCGTAATCTGCCAAATGCTCTAATGTTGATCAGAAAGCCCTTAAGCCGACCTAAAACCCTGTAATAAGACGAAAACCCTAAAATCAGTCTAAAGTTGATCTAAAAGCCCTAAAGCCAGCCTAAAATCCTTATAATAAGCAGAAAAACACTAAAATCAATCTAAAAGCCATTGGAGTCTACAGAAAAACCATAAAATTTACCGAGATCCCATAAATTGACCAAATACACTATACTATAAACAACGGAAAAACCCTGAAATCGGCTAGAAGCCCAAAAATTGATCAGAAAGTCATAAAGCTGGCCTAAAACCCTATAATAAGCCGAAACCCGAAAATCAGTCTAAAAGCCGAAACAGACTACAGAAAAACTATAAAACTGACCCAGAGCCCTTATATCGTCCAAAAACCATATACTATAGTGAGCGGAAAAACTCTGAAATCAGCCTAAAACCCTTAAATCGGCCAGAAACCCTGAAATCGGGCAAAAACCCTGAAATCGGCAAAAACCCCAAAAGTTAATCCGAAAGCTTTAAAGTTGGCCTAAAACCCCATAATAAGCTGGAAACCCTAAATCCAGTCTAAAAGCCTAGCATCTACAGAATAACCATAAAATTGACCCAGAGCCCTTAAATCGTCCAGATACCCTATACTATAGTCAATGAAAAAACTCTGAAATCGGCCGAAAACACTGAAATCATCCAAAAGCCCTAATGTAGATCCGAAAGCCATAAAACCAGCCTAAATCCCAATAATTGGCCAAAATCCCTTAAATCAATCTGAAATCCTAGAGTCTACAGAAAAATAATAAAACTGACCCAGAGCACTTACGTCGGAAAAACCCTGAAACCGGCCGAGAACCCTAAAGTTGATCAGAAAGCCCTAAAGCTGGCCCAAAACCCTATATTAAGTCTAAAAGCATAGAGTCTGCTGAAAAACCAAAAACTTGCAACATGGCCCTTAAATCGTCTAAATAACATATACTATAGTCAGCGGAAAAAATCTGAAATCGGCCGAAAACCCTGAAATCAGCCGAAAGTGCAGTAATCTGCCAAATGTATTAAAGTTGATCAGAAAGCCCTAAAGCCGGCCTAAAACCCTATAATAAGACGAAAACCCTAAAATCAATCTAAAAGCCTAGAGTTTAGAGAAAAACCATAAAATTGACCCGGAGCCCTTAAATCGTCCAATTACCCTATACTGTAGTCAGCGGAAAAACCCTGAAATCTGCCGAAAACCCTGAAATTGGCTAAAAGTTGATCAGAAAAACCATAAAGCCGCCCTCAAACCCTATAATAAGCTGAAAACCCTAGAATCAGTCTTAAAGTCTAGAGTCTACGGAAAAACTATAAATTTGACCAGCGGCCTTAAATCATTCAAATGCCCTTTATTATTGTAAGTGGAAAAACCCTAAAATCGGCCAAAAACCCTGAAATCGGCCAAAAGCCCGAAAGTTTATCTAAAAGCCCTAAAGCCGGCCTAAAATCCCTATAATAAGTCGAAAAACACTAAAATCAATCTAGAAAAAGAATAAAATTGACCCAGATCCCTTAAATTGACCAAATAACCTATACTATAAACATCGGAAAAACCCTGAAATCGGCCAGAAGCCAAAAAAATGATCAGAAAGCCATAAAGCTGGCCTAAAACTCTATACTAAGCCGAAAACCCTAAAATCAGTCTAAAAGCCTATAGAGTCTACAGAAAAACTATTAAATTGACCCAGAGCCCTTAAATCGTCCAAATACCCTATACTAAGTCAACGAAAAAACCCTGAAATCGGCCAAAATCCCTGAAATCGGCATAAAACCTTGAAATTGGGAAAAACCCCAAAAGTAAATCTGAAAGCTTTTAAGCTGGCCTAAAACCCCCATAATAAGCCGAAAACCCTAAATCCAGTCTAAAAGCCTAGAGTCTACAGAATAACCATAAAATTGACCCAGAGCCCTTAAATCATCCAGATACCCTATACTATAGTCAACGAAAAAACCCTGAAATCGGCCGAAAACACTGAAATCAGCCAAAAGCCCTAATGTTGATCCGAAAGCCATAAAACCAGCCTAAATCCCTATAATAAGTCAAAATCCCTAAAATAAGTCTAAAATCCTAGAGTCTACAGAAAAACAATAAAACTGACCCAGAGCCCTTACATTGGAAAAACCCTGAAATCGGCCGAGAACCCTAAAGTTGATCAGAAACCCCTAAAGCTGGCCTAAAACCCTATATTAAGCCAAAAACCCTAAAATAAGTCTAAAAGCGTAGAGTCTACAGAAAAACCAAAAAATTGACACAGGGCCCTGAAATTGTCCAAATAACATATACTATATTCTGCGGAAAAAATCTGAAATCAGCCGAAAATGCTGTAATCTGCCAAATGCCCTAAAGTTGATCAGAAAGCCCTACAGCCGGCCTAAAACCCTATAATAAGACGAAAACCCTAAAATCAGTCTAAAAGCCTAGAGTTCACAGAAAAACCATAAAATGACCCGGAACCCTTAAATCGTCCAAATAAATACTGTAGTCAGCGGAAAAACCCTGAAATCTGCCGAAAACCCTGAAATTGGCTAAAAGTTTATCAGAAAAACCATAAAGCCGCCCTCAAACCCTATAATAAGCCGAAAACCCTAGAATCAGTCTTAAAGCCTCAAACTATAAATTTGACCAGAGGCCTTAAATCATTCAAATGCCCTTTATTATTGTCAGTGGAAAAACCCTAAAATCGGCCGAAGACCCTGAAAACTGTTTTCAGTTTTTAAATTTTCAAAAAATAAAAAACTTGTTTGATTAACCAAAAAACTGTTTTCAATTTTAAAAACTGTTTTCAATTTTCTCTTTTAAAAACTAAAAAATGAAAACAGCAAAAAGGTGTTTTGCTTTTTAATTTTGCTTTTCTCTCCCCAAAACTGAGAAAACACGGAGAACAGGTAGTTTTCATTAATGGCAAAGTTGTAATATTGAGAAAATTTTTCTTTAGGGTTTCAAAAGCTACTCTACATTTTCACAAACACAAAACACGCTCTGCACACGGCTCTGCACACGGCTGAAACCTCTGGGAAACTGTGGACAGCGCTTTCATCAAGCTTCCGAGGTTAGTGTTTCTTCAAGATTTTCTTCCAAATCTGTTTCTTCAAGCTTTCGATCAAGGGTTCGTGTTCGATTGGGGTTTTTCTTCGAGAGGGTGAGGTTACGGTCTGGGTGGTTTGTGCGACGAAGAAGGTGGGTGGGACGAAGGTTCGAAGGTTGAGAGGTATTGAGGAGGGAGTTGGCTAAATGAATATAATATAGTTTGCTTCATTTCAGAGATTCTGAGGATTCTATTTTATCAACACCCATTGTTGCAAAATCTCATATATTTAAATCGAATTTTAATTACGACCCACAAAAAATCTGATTTTGGCCAGCCATAAAAATCTTCTTTTGGTACCGTTTGATGGATACCTGTGCTGTTTGTTCTAGTTTCCATGTGATTCGGCATTTCCATGTTCAACTCAATCATTTTAGCATTTAAAGCTGGTTGTTCAGGCCTGAAGGGGGAGTTTATTTTTATTCATTAATTTGTGCTGTGCTTCTTTCTTCATCTAATAAGTAGGATCTGCACAAGGAATTGAGTAACTGGTGCAAGTTTCCCCAAGGGGGGGTGAATCAGAGTTGCCCCGATTTTCGCCTTATTGAAATTGTTACTTTCAAGATAATGATGATCACCAAACGGTAGTTGTGATTGCAGCGGAATTAAGTGTTGCTTGAAAGTAAAAGATGAAGGATATAAGAATTCACACACAGAATTTTATCCTGGTTCACCTTCTATCCACCGAAGGCTACGTCCAGTCCCTCAAGAAAACCCCTTGAGGATTTTTCCACTATTGATAAAAATCTCTTACAAGTTCTTATCCCAAGGACCCTAAGAATTTCTATCAATTTCCTGTGAAAACAAACCGCTTTCCACAGCCCCTGAAAGCAAACCACTTTCAGTTCCTGAAGGCAAACCACCCTCAGACCTTGAAGGCTAAACCACCTTCAATCAACACCCTGAAAGTATCCCACTTCAGTACCAACAACCCTTCACCGAAAACCACGGTGAATACTCAATCTTACAGAAAGAGATGAAGAAGAGTTTACAATTGGCTGTATCAATCCTTCAACATACAAGTGGATTGATCATGAGAATTTATGCTTTAAGGCTTTTAAGCATAATAGGATTCTGAGTTCCTCAAGATATGAACAACTAAAGTGTTCTTATAAACATGAAGATCATGAACTCAGAATTTAGGCTCTTGAAAGTTTAAGTTCTAAAAGATGAACTAATTTTGACAAAGCTTTGGCCTAATGTTGTATTCTCATGTGTTGTTGTGTTCTGGACTCAAATGGACTTTATATAGGCAAGGGGAAACGTCCTTTAACCATCACAACCCTTTCCAAAAGGTTTGAGACACAATGGTTCATGAAAAGATGCAACTTTTCGTTCTGGTAATCGATTACATCATTTAGTGTAATCGATTACACTAATAGCCGTTTCAGTTTGAATTTCAAATTCAAACATGTAATCGATTACAAGCAATGAGTAATCGATTACTTGCCTAGGTGTAATCGATTACCAGAAAGATGAAATCGATTACACTAAAGTCCAACTTCCAGAAACTTGATCCTTTGAGATCGGCTTAAGGTTTTCTACTTCTTTTAAGTTATGAAACCATTAAGCTTGATTAGTTTAGGTGTTTTAAAGAGCCTTTATGCTTTAATAGACCTTTAGAAGCATAACTCACCTAAACTAGGACTTCTAGGTATTTGATAGACTTTGTAGCGCTGTTTCCTCTAAGTCTTCTTTTCTTCTTTTTGTTGATGAGTTTGTCGTCATCAAAACCTCAGCCAGGGTCAGGAGCAAGACCTTCTTCACAATCTCCCCCTTTTTGATGATGGCAAACACATTCTTGATACTTGAAGATCATATATGCATTTCTGTTGAACAACTCCCCCTGTTTGATGTAATCTAGTATTTCTCCCCCTTTCTAATTCACTTGTTGAATTCCTGCATATAATCTTTAAGAGCACAAAACCTTTCTCCCCCTTTTGACTTCATCAAAAAGAAGAAAAGGCCAAAAACAGGCATGCATCCATACAAGTATATATTTCGAAATAAAGCATAGGGTATGGGGGTAAAGATGTAAAATAATGATAAAACGCAACCATCCAAACGATCTTTCATAGAAGTAAAGAAAGTGCAAGCAACAACAAAAACAAAATTAGACAAGGAGAAAAAACAAAAAATATGACAAACTTCAACAGTGAACGGGAAACTAGCCTAGAAAACTAAGAATCATCTTACACGTCTTCATCATCCGTCGAAGGATCAATGCCGTCATAATGAAGCAACCATGAAAGAGTATCAATCCCATTGTCATGAAATAGTCCTAGATGGGACAGAATCTTTGTATCAACACATTTGTAATTTGAGGACCGGACATCGGAAAGGTTAGAGATGGATACGCCGGAATGAAGGAGAAGACGAGTGATAATAGGTGCGTACGGAAAGGACTGTGCTTCATCTCTGCATGTGAGCATATGATGCATCACCAGGAAAGTCCAGTTGATGGCATGACAATTAAGGATGCCATACAAAATTTGTAGTTCTAACTCACTAATGTGAGCAAGAAGATCTTCCTGAGGCAGAAGAATCTGATGAATGAAGTAATGAAGCAAGTGGTTGGTGGTGTTAAAAACATCAACGTGAAACGGACAGGATTTGGTGCGAGGTGGGTGAAGTTTCTTTATCACAGAAGGAGTAAAGCGACATGAAGTTTGATAAAATGACTCGGAATTATAGTCTTGCCAGGGGCATGGCAAATGGGTTCCTAACTTTGCACCAGAGGTTGGAAGACCCAAACATCTGCCAAGAGATATAAGAGAGTACTGAACAGTAGACCCTTTAACAGATGATTTAATGCCAGTGCCTTGAACTTCCAAGTTGCAATAGAAGACTTTGACTAACTCTGGATAGTAGGGAGTGGTTGATGTGATAAAATCATCGAGATATTGATTCCCGAGTAAAGCAGGAAAAGTTAGGCCGGTTTCAATGAAGGAGTTTAGGTCGGCATAGGTCGGTGTTCGAACAGTTTGGTTGACAAAGTGAGAGATGAATCGAGTTTTCTCTTCAGAAGTTGGAAGAAGGCGAGAAAGATTCACAGGTTGATGAGGATGAAGGGCCGAAGACAGGAATGAGGAGGAATACATGGTTTCAAGGATGATTTGATTTTGGAAGGCATATGTGATCAACACTTAATGCTGTGAATATATAGCTTCTTCGTGTAATCGATTACTACAGTTGGGTAATCGATTACAGATCAGTTATCCTGAAATCAAATTTCAAAGATTGGAGGGAAATTTGAAATTCTGGCAGTTTGTCGAGCAGGTAATCGATTACAGCAGTTAGGGTAATCGATTACATCAGTTGTAAATTTAAAAAATTTCAAATTTTGAACATGTAATCGATTATAACAGTTATGGTAATCGATTACTTAAAGGTTTCCAACAGGCACGAGGACTGAGAGCAGGGATAATCGATTACGGGACATATGGTAATCGATTACTAGGACATTTTTATAAGTTCTAACCTATAAATGCTTATGTAACATAACACTTAATCACATAATCAATTTAACTACATATAATCATATAATATCATAGAGATTATGCAAATAACATGTTATTTTAAATGTCATGCTCATCTAATATGCCTAATTCTCTTCTAATCTTAAAGAATGAATCTTTATGAAGAGGTTTAGTAAAAATATCTGCTAATTGATTATGAGTGTCTATAAATGAAATCTCAATATCCTTTCTCATGACATGATCTCGAAGAAAATGATGTCTTATGTCAATATGCTTAGTTCGAGAATGCATGATAGGGTTTTTAGTGAGATTAATGGCACTTGTGTTGTCACATTTGATTGGAATGCAGCCCAGCTCTAAGCCATAATCTTTGAGTTGTTTTTTGAGCCATAGAGTTTGTGCACAACAACTTCCTGCAGCAATATATTCTGCTTCAGCAGTACTTAGAGCAACACATGCTTGTTTCTTGCAAGACCAAGAAACAAGGGCATTTCCTAACAAGTGACAAGTACCACTTGTACTTTTTCTTTCAGTTTTACAACCAGCATAATCAGAATCAGAATATCCAATCAAATCACAAACACTCCCTTTGGGATACCACAAACCAACATTTGTAGTTCCTCTCAAATATTTGAAAATCCGTTTGACTGAACTCAAATGTGATTCCCTAGGAGATGTTTGATATCTAGCACATAGACACACACTAAAAATAATATCAGGTCTACTTGCAGTTAAGTATAGAAGAGATCCGATCATACCTCTGTATTTGGTAATGTCTACTTGAACACCGGATTCATCTTGATCTAGATATGTGTTAGATCCCATTGGTGTGGCTATGGCTTTGCAATCATCCAAATCATATTTCTTTAATAGTTCCTTGCAAAACTTTGATTG
This sequence comes from Acmispon strigosus, assembly GCA_030819835.1. NCBI lineage: Eukaryota > Viridiplantae > Streptophyta > Magnoliopsida > Fabales > Fabaceae > Acmispon > Acmispon strigosus. The sequence continues at coordinate 14,977,120 of JAUAMA010000004.1, read as the reverse complement.
ATTGATGAATATTCCATCATGTGATTGCTTAATTTGCAATCCTAGAAAGAAATTTAATTGTCCCATCATGGACATCTCAAATTCTTCTTGCATCATGTTAGAGAAATCCTTACAAAGAGATTCGTTAGTTGCTCCAAAAATAATATCATCAACATATATTTGAACTAATAAGGTATTAGCTTTAGTTTTCTTGATAAACAAGGTTGTGTCGGCCTTACCCTTTTGGAATCCTTTCTCACAAAGGAATGTGCTTAATCTATCATACCATGCATGAGGGGCTTGCTTAAGACCATAAAGTGCCTTCTTTAATCTGAAGACATGTGAAGGAAACTTGAGATCTTCAAATCCTGGAGGTTGCTTCACATAGACTTCTTCTTCAATGTATCCGTTCAGGAAAGCACTTTAAACATCCATTTGATATAATGGGAAATTTAGAGAACAAGCATAAGCCAACAGAAGTCTTATGGCTTCCAACCTTGCTACTGGTGCATAGGTTTCATCAAAATCTATGCCTTCTTCTTGATTATAACCTTGTGCAACTAACCTTGCTTTGTTCCTAACTATGATACCATTTTCATCTAACTTATTCCTAAATACCCACTTTGTTCCAATAACATGCTTATCACTAGGCTTAGGAACAAGTTCCCAAACTTGATTTCTTTCAAATTGGTTTAGTTCTTCCTGCATTGCCACAATCCAATACTCATCCTCCAGAGCATCATTTACTTTTGAGGGTTCTATTTGAGAGACAAAGGCCATATTCAAAACAGAATCATTTAAGCGTAGCCTTGTAGAAACGCCTCTAGAAATATCACCAATGATATTATCAACTGGATGATCCCTATGGATTCTCCATTCCTTTGGAAGTTGATAAGTGTCATCTTCAATGTGCTCTCCTTGTATTGGATTTTTATCTCTTTCCTTTTGAGAGTCTTCATTGATAATGATATCTTCTTCTTCATTATCTAGAAGATTGACTATATCTTCTATTGAATATTTAGATTCATCAAAAGAGACATGTATGGATTCTTCCACAGATAGAGTTTTCTTGTTAAAGACTCTATATGCTTTGCTTGTTAGAGAATAACCAAGGAATATACCTTCATCAGATTTTTCATCAAACTTACCAAGGTTTTCTTTTCCATTATTCAATACAAAGCATATGGATCCAAAGGCATGTAGATGAGAGATATTTGGTTTCCTTCCTTTGTAGAGTTCATAGGGGGTTTTCTTCAGAATTGGTCTAATAAGAACTCTATTGGAAACATAGCAAGTAGTACTTACAGCATCAGCCCAGAAATATTTAGGAAGGCTTGATTCACTTAGCATGGTTCTTGCTAATTCTTCAAGTAGTCTGTTCTTTCTTTCTACAACGCCATTTTGTTGTGGTGTTCTCGGAGTAGAGAAATTATGTGATATTCCATTTTCATCACATAGTTCTTGAAATTGTTGATTCTGAAATTCTCCACCATGATCACTTCTAATAGAAGAGATCTTTAAAGACTTCTCATTTTGAACTAGCCTTGCATATCTCTTAAATGCGTTGAAGGCTTCATTCTTATGAGGCAGAAATAATGTCCATGTAAATCTAGAGAAATCATCAACAATAACAAGTGCATAGAAATTACCTCTGAGGCTTTTGGTTCTTGAAGGTCCGAACAAATCCATATGTAGCAATTGAAGGGGCCTTGAAGTCGAAACTATGTTCTTTGGTTTGAAAGACGTTCTGGTTTGCTTCCCTTTTTGACATGCATCACAAAGCTTGTCTTTCTCGAATCTTATCTTTGGAAGCCCAACAACTAGATCATGCTTGACTAGTTTGTTTAAATGATCTATGTGTATATGAGCAAGTCTTCTATGCCATAGCCATGAATCACTATTGTTCTTGGCCAAAAGACATCTTACGTTTTGTGGAATTTCTTCCAAGGAGATCATGAAGACTTTATTTACTTTATACCCAAAAAACTTAACTTCTTTAGTTTTCACATCTTTTACTACACATATATCATCAATGAAACCAACTTTCAAACCTTTGTCACAAAGTTGACTGATACTCAGAAGATTATGCATCAAACCATCAACGTAAAGAACTTTATCAATGACTGTTTGAGGGGGTGTGCCTATTCTTCCAATACCAAGTATCTTTCCCTTTTGATTGTTTCCATATGTGACAAAACCTTTTTCCTTAGGTATAAGAAAAGAAGACTTGGTTTTGTCTCCTGTCATGTGTGATGAGCAGCCACTATCAAGATACCATAAATCCTTTGCTGCTTTCATACACACCTGGGAATCTTCAACATCTGAGTCATGTGAAGCCATTAATGCAACTTGTGCTTCTTCTTTGTCAGTGTCTGATGATGAACTTACTTCATTATCATCCCAAGCCAAATATGCTCTTCGTGTGGGTTGATCCTTCTTTTCGAATTTTTCTCTTAGACCATGTTTCTTCTTTTGAAGATTTGGACATTCCAACTTGAAGTGTCCAGGCTTGGCACATTCGAAGCATGTGATCTTTTGAGAGAAAGAAGACTCATTGTTCCTTTGGAAAGATTTGTTGTTGTTAAATTTCATACCTTTTCTTTTAAGAAACTTTCCAAAGTTCTTTACTAGAAGATTCAAGTTCCCATTGTCTTCTTCTTCAGAATCTGCATCATAATCATCTTGGACGCTTTCTTTTGCCTTTAGGGAAATGGATCGATACTTCTTCTCATGTTGTTCATGCTCTTCTAAACGATTCAATTCCAACTCGTGTTCTTGGAGTTTTCCAAAAAGAGTTGCAAAAGTCATATTTGATAAACTCTTCTTCTCTGAGATGGCTGTAACTTTCGGTTGCCATACTCTTGTAAGTGATCTTAGAACTTTCATGTTCAAGTCACTGTTTGAAAATTGTTTGCCAAGAGCAATCAAATGATTAATCAAATGAGTGAATCGTTTTTGCATATCTAATACCTTCTCTCCTGGAAGCATTCTGAACATTTCATATTCTTGAGATAGAGTATTGATCTTTGATCTCCTGACTTCATATGTTCCTTTGTGAGTTACCATCAACGTATCCCATATTTCTTTCGACGAAGTGCACGTTGATACTCTGAAAAACTCATCCATGCCAAGAGAAGATGTAAGAATGTTCATTCCTTTGAGATCATATTGAACCTTCTTCTTTTCTTCTTCACTCCAAGTACTTTCTGGTTTTGGTTGTGAACTTCCTTCTACTTCTGCTACAGGCACAAAGGGACCTTCTTCAATGGCTTTCCAAATTCCTGCGTCTAATGACTTTATGAATATTTTCATCTTGATCTTCTAGAAGTCATAGTGTTCTCCATTGAAGAATGGTGGCCTGTTTATGTTGAATCCCTCATTGGTTCCTTGATTGGAAGAGGATGCCATCTTTTCCCGGATCTTAGGAATAACTTACCTAAACTTCCGCTCTGATACCAATTGTGAGTACAGAGGGGGGGGGGTGAATCAGAGTTGCCCCGATTTTCGCCTTATTGAAATTGTTACTTTCAAGATAATGATGATCACCAAACGGTACTTGTGATTGCAGCGGAATTAAGTGTTGCTTGAAAGTAAAAGATGAAGGATAGAAGAATTCACACACAGAATTTTATCCTGGTTCACCTTCTATCCACCGAAGGCTACGTCCAGTCCCTCAAGAAAACCCCTTGAGGATTTTTCCACTATTGATAAAAATCTCTTACAAGTTCTTATCCCAAGGACCCTAAGAATTTCTATCAATTTCCTGTGAAAACAAACCGCTTTCCACAGCCCCTGAAAGCAAACCACTTTCAGTTCCTGAAGGCAAACCACCCTCAGACCTTGAAAGCTAAACCACCTTCAATCAACACCCTGAAATTATCCCACTTTCAGTACCAACAACCCTTCACCGAAAACCACGGTGAATACTCAATCTTACAGAAAGAGATGAAGAAGAGTTTACAATTGGCTGTATCAATCCTTTAACATACAAGTGGATTGATCATGAGAATTTATGCTTTAAGGCTTTTAAGCATAATAGGATTCTGAGTTCCTCAAGATATGAACAACTAAAGTGTTCTTATAAACATGAAGATCATGAACTCAGAATTTAGGCTCTTGAAAGTTTAAGTTCTAAAAGATGAACTAATTTTGACAAAGCTTTGGCCTAATGTTGTATTCTCATGTGTTGTTGTGTTCTCGACTCAAATGGACTTTATATAGGCAAGGGGAAACGTCCTTGAACCATCACAACCCTTTCCAAAAGGTTTGAGACACAATGGTTCATGAAAAGATGCAACTTTTCGTTCTGGTAATCGATTACATCATTTAGTGTAATCGATTACACTAATAGTCGTTTCAGTTTGAATTTCAAATTCAAACATGTAATCGATTACAAGCAATGAGTAATCGATTACTTGCCTAGGTGTAATCGATTACCAGAAAGCTGAAATCGATTACACTAAAGTCCAACTTCCATAAACTTGATCCTTTGAGATCGGCTTAAGGTTTTCTACTTCTTTTAAGTTATGAAACCATTAAGCTTGATTAGTTTAGGTGTTTTAAAGAGACTTTATGCTTTAATAGACCTTTAGAAGCATAACTCACCTAAACTAGGACTTCTAGGTATTTGATAGACTTTGTAGCGTTGTTTCCTCTAAGTCTTCTTTTCTTCTTTTTGTTGATGAGTTTGTCGTCATCAAAACCTCAGCTAGGGTCAGGAGCAAGACCTTCTTCACAGGAAAAACTCTGAAATCAGCCAAAAACCCTTAAATCGGCCAAAAACCCTTAAATCGGCTAAAAACCCTGAAACCGGCAAAAACCCCAAAAGTTAATCCGAAAGCTTTAAAGCTGGCCTAAAACCCCATAATAAGCCGAAAACCTTAAATCCAATCTAAAAGCCTATAGTCTACAGAATAACCATAAAATTGACCAAGATCCCTTAAATCGGAAAAAACCCTGAAATCGGCTAGAAGCCCAAAAATTGATCAGAAAGCCATAAAGCTGGCCTAAAACCCTATAATAAGCCGAAAACCCTAAAATCAGTCTAAAAGCCTATAGAGTCTACAGAAAAACTATAAAATTGACCCGGAGCCCTTAAATCGTCCAAATACCATATACTATAGTGAGCGGAAAACCTCTGAAATCAGCCGAAAACCCTTAAATCGACCAAAAACCTTAAATCGACCAAAAACCGTGAAATCGGCAAAAACCCCAAAAGTTAGTCCGAAAGCTTTAAAGCTGGCCTAAAATCCCATAATAAGCTGAAAACCCTAAATCCAGTCTAAAAGCCGTGAGTCTACAGAATAACCATAAAATTGACCCAGAGCCCTTAAATCGTCCAGATACCCTATACTATATAGTCAACGAAAAAACCCTGAAATCGGCCGAAAACACTGAAATCAGCCAAAAGCCCTAATGTTGATCCGAAAGCCATAAAACCAGCCTAAATCCCTATAATAAGCCGAAATCCCTAAAATCAGTCTAGAATCCAACAGTCTACATAAAAACAATAAAACTGACCTAGAGCCCTTACATCGGAAAAACCATGAAATCGGCCGAGAAACCTAAAGTTGATCAGTAAGCCCTAAAGCTGGCCTAAAACCCTATATTACGCCAAAAACCCTAAAATAAGTCTAAAAGCGTAGGGTCTACAGAAAAACCAAAAAATTGACACAGGGCCCTTAAATCATCCATATAACACATACTATAGTCAGCGGAAAAAATCTGAAATCGGCCGATAACCCTAAAATCAGCCGAAAATGCTGTAATCTGCCAAATGCCCTAAAGTTAATCAGAGAGCCCTAAAGTCGGCCTAAAACCTTATAATAAGACGAAAACCCTAAAATTACTCCAAAAGCCTAGAGTTTTCAGAAAAACCATAAAATTCACCCGGAGCCCTTAAATCGTCCAAATACCCTATACTGTAGTCAGCGGAAAAACCCTGAAATCTGCCGAAAACCCTGAAATTGGCTTAAAGTTCATCAGAAAAAGCATAAAGCCGGCCTCAAACCCTATAATAAGCCGAAAACCCTAGAATCAGTCTTAGAGCCTAGAGTCTATGGAAAAACTATAAATTTGACCAGAAGCCGTAAATCATTCAAATGCCCTTTATTATTGTCAGCGGAAAAACCCTAAAATTGGCCGAAGACCCTGAAATCGGCCAAAAGCCCTAAAGTTGATCAAAAATCCCTAAAGCCGACCTAAAATCCCTATAATAAGCCGATAACACTAAAATCAATCTAAAAGCCATTAGAGTTTACAGAAAAATAATAAAATTGACCCAGATCCTTTAAATTGACTAAATACCCTATATTATAAACATCGGAAAAACCCTGAAATCGGCCAGAAGCCCAAAAATTGATCAGAAATCCATAAAGCTGGCCTAAAACCCTATAATAAGCCGAAAACCCTAAAGCCAGTCTAAAAGCCTATAGAGTCTGCAGAAAAACTATAAAATTGACCCAGAGCCCTTAAATCATCCAAATACCATATACTATAATCAGCGAAAAAACTATGAAATCAGCCGAAAACCCTTAAATCGGCCAAAAACCCTGAAATCAGCCAAAAACCTTGAAATCGTCAAAAACCCCAAAAGTTAATCCGAAAGCTTTAAAGCTGGCCTAAAACCCCATAATAAGCTGAAAACCCTAAATCAGCCAAAAGCCTTGATGTTGATCCGAAAGCCATAAAACAAGCCTAAATCCATATAATAAGCCGAAATCCCTAAAATCACTCTAAAATCCTAGAGTCTACAGAAAAACAATAAAACTGACCCAAAGCCCTTACATCGGAAAAACCCTGAAATCGGCCGAGAACCCTAAAGTTGATCAGAAAGCCCTAAAGCTGGCCTAAAACCCTAAAATAAGTGTAAAAGAGTTGAGTCTACAAAAAATCCAAAAAATTGACGCAGAGCCCTTAAATCGTCCAAATAACATATACTATAGTTAGCGGAAAAAATCTGAAATCGGCCGAAAACCCTGAAATCAGCCGAAAATGCTGTAATCTGCCAAATGCCCTAAAGTTGATCAGAGAGCCCTAAAGCCGGCCTAAAACCCTATAATAAGACGAAAACCCTAAAATCAGTCTAAAAGCCTAGAGTTTACAGAAAAACCGTAAAATTGACCCGGAGCCCCTTAAATCATCCAAATACCCTATACTGTAGTCAGGGGAAAAACCCTGAAATCTGCCGAAAACCCTGAAATTGGCTAAAAGTTTATCAGAAAAACCATAAAGTCGCCCTCAAACCCTATAATAAGCCGAAAACCCTAGATTCAGTCTTAAAGCCTAGAGTTTACGGAAAAATTATAAATTTGACAAGAGGCCTTAAATCATTCAAATGCCCTTTATTATTGTCAGCGGAAAAACCCTGAAATCGGCCGAAAACCCTGAAATCGGCCAAAAGCCCTAAAGTTGATCAAAAAGCCCTAAAGCCGACCTAAAATCCCTATAATAAGCCGAAAACGCTAAAATCAATCTAAAAGCCATTAGAGTCTACAGAAAAACAATAAGATTGACCCAGATCCCTTAAATTGACCAAATACCCTGTACTATAAACATCGGAAAAACCCTGAAATTGGCCTGAAGCCCAAAAATTGATCCGAAAGCCATAAAGCTGGCCTAAAACCCTATAACAAGCCGAAAACCCTAAAATCAGTCTAGAAGCCTATAGATTTTACAGAAAAACTAGAAAATTGACCTAGAGCCCTTAAATCGTCCAAATACCATATACTTTAGTGAACGGAAAAACTCTGAAATCAGCCGAAAACCCTTAAATCGGCCAAAAACCCTGAAATCGGCAAAAACCCCAAAAGTTAATCCGAAAGCTTTAAAGCTGGCCTAAAACCCCATAATAAGCCGAAAACCCTAAATCCAGTCTAAAATCCTAGAGTCTACAGAATAACCATAAAATTGACCCAGAGCCCATAAATCGTCCAGATACCCTATACTATAGTCAACGAAAAAACTTTGAAATCGGCCGAAAACACTGAAATCAGCCAAAAGCCCTAATGTTGATCCGAATGCCATAAAACCAGCCTAAATCCCTATAATAAGCCAAAATCCCTAAAATTAGTCTGAAATCCTAGAGTCTACAGAAAAACAATAAAACTGACCTAGAGCCCTTACATCGGAAAAACCCTTAAATCGGCTGAGAACCCTAAAGTTGATCAGAAAGCCGTAAAGCTGGCCTAAAACCCTATATTAAGCCAAAAACCCTAAAATAAGTCTAAAAGCGTAGAGTCTACAGAAAAACCAAAAAAATGATCAGAATAACCATAATGCCGCCCTTAAACCCTATAATAAGCCGAAAACCCTAGAATCAGTCTTAAAGTCTAGAGTCTACGGAAAAATTATAAATTTGACCAGAGGCCTTAAATCATTCAAATGCCCTTTATTATTGTCAGCGGAAAAACCCTGAAATCGGCCGAAAACCCTGAAATCGGCCAAAAGCCCTAAAGTTGATCAAAAAGCCCTAAAGCCCTAAAATTGACCCAGAGCCCATAAATCGTCCAGATACCCTATACTACAATCACTGAAAAAACCCTGAAATCGGCCGAAAACACTGAAATCAGCCAAAAGCCCTAATGTTGATCCGAAAGCCATAAAACCAGCCTAAATCCCTATAATAAGCCAAAATCCCTAAAATCAGTCTGAAATCCTAGAGTCTACAGAAAAACACTAAAACTGACCCAGAGCCATTACATCAGAAAAACCCTTAAATCGGCCGAGAACCCT